>OY728165.1:1057855743-1067855743 GCA_963277665.1 Viscum album | reverse complement strand
CATGAACTATATCAGGATAACCTATCATCATAAACAATATCCAAGAAGCAAAACATTATCATGAAACATGAAGCCTTTCATTTTTGAACAAAACAATAAACAATGTTGTTTTATAGCTTAATTTATCTATAGAAAATAAAGGAGTTCTACAGAAATTTATTTGAAAATTACATCACACATCTAGAGAAAGAATAAAGATGATATAATTACAACATATCCTCAGTGGAGAATAAATAAAATTGAGGGATATTTTTTATTGATAGAAATTCCATAAAAAATTAATTAAAATAATTCTTGTAGTAAATTTGCTTTCCTCATTAAAAATCAATTTTAAAGACTAAAAAATAAAAAATATTGTGAATATAATTTTATTTCAAATTAAAATCCTTAAATTATAAAGTAATAATTTAATAAAATAATTGTAGTAATGGTGGTAAAATATATTCATTTTTTAAATTTTAAAATTAAACATTATGTTCAAAATTTTCTACAAAGGGTTTAAATTGGCCCATGTAAAAAATGTTAATAAATTTCATTTTAAAACATTTTAAAATAATTTAAATTATAACTTAATATTAAATAAATAAATAAATATTTTTTATAAAATAAAATAATGGAATTAATTTTAGAAAACATGATATATAAGAGAAATATTCCTAATCGAGGAGAAGGTATAAAATTGGAATCACTTACAAACAACTTTTTTATGTTTATTTAATCAACAGGAGAAGAAATAGAAAATAAAAATTTCAAACACAATAATAAATAGAGGATAAGAAAATATATGTTGTTAAATAAAGTAACGTATTACTATTTCCCCCAATGGAACTTTGAATATGAAAAATCCTAAAATGAAATGAGATTGTAACATAAAGCCTTTACTACTTTGGAAACAGTCAAAAAAATCATTCAATGAATGAATAAGACATGTTTATATAAATATGATGAACTAAATGAATTGATATGTAAAAATTAATTTTGGGTTAGTAATTACAGTATTCAAAGAAATCATGGAGCACGACCTGAAACATGTCTTAATTAAATTAGATTGAGATAGAGAAAACCCTTCCAAAGATCATAAATTTTGAAGTGATGACTAATCCACGAAGTGTTTATATTTACATATGAATATCCTTATAAGAAAAGTGTAAATTCTTAATAAGACAATTTAGTGATAAATTCTCACATAATCATTGAATAAAAAAGTAAAAGTGTCGAATTATAACCCAATTAAATGAAATTGAGTTAATAAATATCTTAACAATTGGTATCTTAATGTAAAAAAATTAAATGAGATCAAATGTATTGAAACATGATATAAAATGAAGTATAAAGTTTTTATGATATAACAGTTAAAAGGGGGAACTTATTCACCATTTAAAATAAATTAGGTGCATAACATTAAAACATGACCCAATAAAGGAATATTGGGAATAAATCACTTACCTTAAGTTTAGATTCTCCATGTATGTCATTTGAATCCAAAATTAAGAAAAATTATCTCAATTATTTACTTTTTTAGGAACCTTTTATTATTTTCTTAAAATATAATTAACGTTCTGTTTCATTTATTTCAATTACATATATAGTTACTTAATCAGTTAATTGCATGTTGTTTGTTTTGGGGGTGTTTGGTTCATAGATGCGAACCAAATTTGCTGTGTCGACTGTGGTCAAAGAGGTAATTATTTAAAATTTACAAAAAAAAATATATATTTTTTTAAATTTTATATATTAGTGATAATTTTATATCGAATAATGAAATATGGTTATGAAAAATTAATCATGTTACAATCATGGATATGGTGGGTTGTATGTTCACCTGAGTAAAATATCCATTTTTCAAAGAACATAAGTGAAATATGGTAAACTTTATTATATAGTTCTAGAACTATTATTAAATAATTAATATATTATTATCTATTTGAATGTTTTATACATTTAATCTTTCTTATACATAGAAAAAAATGAATCACAGTGCTTTGTGGAGGTGGTGATCCCTACTTACACACCAACGATGTTATCATTTCTAAATAGTCATCAATTTAAGAAGATAAATGTTATATTATATTTATATAATTATAATTTTCTCTTGAATAATATATATATATATATTATTTAATTCATCATTATAAACCACCATGAGAGGCGATTATGTAAAAAACACATCTCTTCGTGGAAGTGGTTGTCCACACGTACACACAAACAATGTGTTATTTTAAAAAAGTTTAGAAAAAGGGATGAAAAAGCATTATAGTATAATTAAAATAAAACTTTTGTATATATAATATATTTATTTTATCATATAATAATGTTTTAATAATATTTTAATTAGTTAGAAGAAGAAATAAAATGAAAGAGGTCGGGTTGGATAATTACCTCTTCTCCGGTAGACCTCCTTTACACTCCTTTTAAATGACCCTTAGAATAGCCTTTTAAGAATACGAAAAACACTAATTTATTGATATATAACTATATAAGATAACTTTATAGTGTTTGTTCAATATAGATGTCTCAACTGTTTTGTAAATATGTGAAATAAGGGGTGTTTTTTTATTAAGGTGGGAAGATGTATTTTTGAAAATTCGTGAAATATTGTAATATAATTTGCATCTGACACATATAAAATAGTTCCAAAATGACATATATTAAAAATTTATGAGGATATTATTATAATATAATCATCTATTATAATTTATATAATTTATATATATTTTTTTTCAAATTTGTGTTTTGGTTTTTCAACTTTGTTAACCAATTTTAACCTTTACTATGGTCATGATATTTACAACGTTAAAGGGTTATAATTTTACTTATAAAGAAAAAATTGGATCATAAATATAATAGTGATGAAATTTTAAAACCTTTATCTTACTATTTAATATATTACAATATTTTTAGTATTTTTGAATTATTTTATGAAATATTAACTAACACAATATACAATTAATGTTATTTGTGACACTATTAATTTAGTTTGACTTTATAAATAAGAAGTTATAAATGTATTTGGAATATAAAACTTCAAAACATCCATAATAAGTTATAATTTTATATAAAACTCATGGGAAACTATAACTCATCCAACAATTATTACTTTTAGAGTTTTTAAATCACTTAATTGTTTTTTTATTCTCCTTAAACAAGCACTATTTCGACAATGTGTAAGAATTTGAGGCAATTATTTCACCACTAAAAATTAAAAATAAATTTACAAGATAAAAAATATTTTATATTTAAAATTAACAACTAGAAGAAAATATAAAGTATGATGGTGTCGTTTTTTGACTTCATCCTTAATTAAAGTATTATAAATGTCAAAATCAAAGCTAAATTCAAAAGACATTATATTTTTAAAATTTATATGAATCTGGGTGAAATAGACTCATAAAATAAAATTAAGGATTTTTTAAATGAATTTAAATCTTTATCACATTATTTTTAACACTAATAAACCCATCTTACCTATATTTTAGTATCAAAAATTTACTATGATTATTTTTCATGTAGGCCAAAAATAAAGATAACTTCTGAAATAATATAAATTTTTACTATTCTAATTGTGGAATCAAAATTTTAAAATCCAATTCATAGAAGAATCGTAATTTAATTTAATATTAATCACACAAAACACGACAAAGAGAAATTTTACAAAAAATTAATTTTACATATAAAAATTCTTTTATAAAAAATTCAAGTATAATATAGATTCAATTTTCATTTATAGGATTCTTTTTAATTAAAATTAAAAAAATAAATATTAAAAATAACCCAAAAGATAATATGAATTTTTCTGTACTAAAAATGAAAAGAAAATTCTAAATAAAAATAATTATTCTTAATTATTCATTAAATAATAAAACTTTTAAGAAGACTCTAAAAAATTTATCCTTTCATATTTTTTTCATTTTAAATTAAAATATTTTATCATTTTTATCAAATAAAATTTTCATGAGTTCAATAAAAAAATTATAATAACCACTCATAAAATTATATAAAAAACATCTTCAATGAAAACATAATTTTTAAGCATAAAATGACTTTACTCAAAGTTGAGGGCTTATTTCATAAGTATTAATCAGGAGATTTCTATTGAGTATGACCTATATATATTTAATAATATGGTTAATCCTATTAATACGCACAAATTTAACATCTATGTCAGAACTATAACATTGAAATAATAATATTTCATGGTTTGTTTTGCCTTACTGTTGAGTTTTATATATGCTATCGAAAATAAAGTTTTTTTAAATACAAGGATATTATATTTAATACTAATATTCCCTGAAAAAATATTCCAGATTCTTCTAGGACTAGCCATTACAAGTATTACATCCCATCATAATCTATTATTTAACAACAACTTGGTTTATTATTTCTCCGGTTTTTATTGATCCCTAGAGTTAATAAGAAGATCTAATAGTTGAATAATTGAAAAAATAACTGCAAAAATTATTTATAATTTTAGTATTTCCACATTACTAACATATATTATAATTATTTAAATTTTAAAACTTTAGTTGTTCCAAGCCACTACACTAGTCACACCAAATCTTTCTCCTCCCAAA
Source organism: Viscum album (assembly GCA_963277665.1). Lineage (NCBI taxonomy): Eukaryota > Viridiplantae > Streptophyta > Magnoliopsida > Santalales > Viscaceae > Viscum > Viscum album. Next base: position 1,067,851,172 of record OY728165.1, on the reverse strand, counting down.
TGATGAACTCAAAATCATAGTATTCTTCTAACTACCAAATTATTGAGAGTTTCACAAATTATTTTCTACATTCTATAATTTTTTTACTCCCCTAGGTCAGGTAATAAAATCATTCCCTCCCATAAAAACTAATATTTTACTTAATTCAATGGAAAAATTATTCACCACCTCTATGTACGTGGTAAATAAAAAAATATCATCTGTGATTTGTTTTTGAAGAAGCATAATCCAGAACTGTAATTCCTTTAGATTTTCATTAATGACCATTATATCATCTTTGGATCTATTATCCTAATTGAATTTGAGCCTAAGGGTTCCATGCGACCTCATTTGCACCACCACCTATGCCAATGGATACCAACTTTAAGAAAGAGCCGATATATGGTGAGTGTGGATAATATACCCTCTTGTTCAGATAATAAAAATTCCTAGTGAAAAAAATAAATAAAATTGATCAAAAAAAGCTATATAAAATAGACATTAAAACTATTATCTAACCATTAGTAAATTAACAACACATTCTATACCGAAAGTTTACATTGTAATGTCACACACACACACAAATATATATATATATATATGAAAATTAAGATTCCCATGGGGAAATTATATTTTCCATGATAAAAAATTTAAATTTTTTTGGTGATTATATTAAAAATTTATCCCAAGCATCTTCCTGGCCCCACCTACCAACTTAATCTATCTAGCTTTACCATCTACCTCATAGCCAATTTCATCACCTACATTCCCTGTCCTAAAATCTTTTTGCATGCTGAGATACTTATGTGGGGAATGATTAAAACTCAATAGGTTAAGAAAAATGGAATCATTAGGAAAATATATTGTATATAAGTGTATGAATTGTATGTCATAATATATAAACCTGAAAATATAACTAATTTTGTTGTGGGTGGATCTACAATAAGCTGGATTTAAGACCATGACTAAGTTATCATGTACTGGAATGATATAACACAAAAATAGAAAAAACAAAACTCAACGGAGAAAAATATTTTTGTATCACCCAAATATTTTAGGATTGGGATGGTAATAGAGTCATTTTAAATTTTAAAAACACATTTTCTTCGAAAATGGGGTTTCAGGAATGTTGGGTTTGTTTATTATAAATAATTTATATCACTATTTTGGACTGTATTTGAAAATATGGATATCATATTTGAAATGAAAATTTAATAATCGGGTAAGGATGAATTTTGTGTTTTTTCGGGAAAGTTTAATTTTTAAGTGAATAGTAGAAATACCATTTTTTGAATACTTGTATCACTTTTTCTTAAATAAAGAAATTTAAAAGCACCATTATTTTTTTTTCATTTTAAATTAATATAACATATATTTTATTAAACATAATCTATATAATTCCACATTATTAAATATTATATATGATTTTGGTATAAGTTCATTTTTGTGCTTAATAATGCAGTTTTAAAAAAATGTTTTTGATTAGATTTAAAGAAATTTATCCTAAAATTTATTAATACCAGTTATATAAATTAAATATACAAAATTTGTTTCCATATATGAAATAATAGGGTTCAAATTTGGTAAATAGTTCCCTTTTTAGTCATTATAAATGGTAACCATCTTAAATATTTGTCAGATCGATACATGTAAAATGTTGTGAAAAATTTAAAATAAGGTATATAAATATCCATAAAATATGAATTTATTATTCTTTATATTTTTTATCTACAGAAACCATCCTAGATATAAAAAATGTAATTATTTCCTACTTTCCTTGGATGATAACATTATTAATATTTTAAAAAATGGTTAAATAAAAATGCGACATTCTTTATTTTAATTTATACAATATGTTTTCATGGGGATGAGAGGAATTATAATAGAATATAAAGTTTTATTTTAAACATAGATAAATAATTTTTATGATTCTATGTTTTTTAATTTTTATTGATGATATAACTACCTTAAACACTTTAACAACATTAATATAGTGCGTATGCATACGGTAAAATAATCAAGGTAAATGATTTCAGAAATAATAAAATTATTATTTTTGATTATTTTTTTGTTACATGAATTTGATTAGTAAATATAAATTATTAATGATGGGAAATGTGTTTATATTTATAATCCATTGAATTCCATGTACCTTTGAAGTCAAACTAAATGAATAGTCTCAAAAATGTTATATTTTATGATAAAAATATTTTATTAAATGATTTTAAAAAATAAAAAATATTTAAATAAGAAAAATGGGATGTTAAAAGGTCTAAAATTTAATCTATTTACCATTTTGATCCACTTTTCACCCTTGAAGTAAATTTATGACCCTTAAAGTCTAAAAAACGTGTTACCATGATTAATGTTAAAATTGGTTAATAATGAGGATAAACCAAAAAAATTGGGATTAAAATAAAAATTAAATAAGTATAAATTTTATTAGATAAAATTATGTTGAAAATTTAATGTCAGATATTCTAAATTATTTCTATCTGGTTCCACTTTAAATGATTATAATATATATTATATTTAATTTTTTAAGTAATTCCAAGTGTGTCCATTTTCTCACTTATAAAAGAACATTTTCTCTTTTTGTTTATTCACAAATATTGAGTACTCTAGGTTGAGAAATACAAACCCTAATACCTTCACTATTTCTATCCTTTCATTATATTGATAATTCTAGATTAATTATGTTGGCCATATGTGTGATTTCATAATTCTTATGACATGAATGATTCAGTAATGTTTAATACTTGTAATATTATATCATAATAATATATATAATGAATCATTAACATTAGGGAGAAAATTTAACGATGATCATCGTTCAAGGATAAGAACTACTAATCCGAAACATATATGAAAATAGACATATATTTCACTCAAAAAAAATATTTTGATAAAGATTTTTTATAGATTAATGATAATTTTTTATAAGAGGATAACATATCATATTATAAATATTAATATGGATGTTTAATATAATTAAAATAAATTGAAATTTTTTATACAAGAGGATAAAATTACTTACAAGGAAAGTGAGACTTGACTTATGGGTTTATCATCTCATTTTTGTTTTTTTTGAACCAAATCTAATATTCACAACTTATTTCTTTTGTGTGGTCTATATACCACAGATTTGATATGTTATATCATTAATATCTTTTTATTAATGTTATATTTTATTATATTTTATATTATTTATTTCCTGGGGGTCATACTTCAAAAGTTACCATAGTGGTAAGGGTTTATATCAAAATCTCATCCTATTATGGGATTGCTCATGTTTAAGTTACATTTGGGGGAATATATGATTTTTTAAATTAATCCAAATTTATTTAATTCTATTATGCTTATCTTTTTTTTTCAATTATAGTTCCATATTTACCAATTTTGGAAATTAAAAGTCTAAATGAATTTATCTAAAGAAAACTAACCATGTTTTTCTATCTGATTATGAATTTTTTTCTTCAATGTCAATATTTTATTGAAAATGTTTTAAATAATATTATATATATTATCCAATGATTTATTAGTGTTTTTTAATCCATGTTTTACTTTATATAATTTTTTTTAAAATGAATGTTCGTATTGTATTATGAATGAGGTTCTTTTTACTATAGGTGCGCAATGAATATTTTTTTTAACATTTTCCATGAAAAAATACTTTACCACCATAATGAATATTATTTTAGGTAAATATTCCTTTACAAGTTTTTATGGTTCATTGAAATTTTTTTTGACAGTATATTCTGGATTTTTTAGATTTTTAATTAGTGATTTCCAAAGGAAAAGTGTATTTGCTTGAGAAATGTTTCTATGAATTTTAAAATATTTTAACCTATTTTTGAGTATTTTGATCAATATTATGCTTTACTAGGGATTAAATGTAATGATATCATCAAGCATATTTCTATAGAAGTCTAATGATCAAGTTGTTCACTTTATTAATAGAAGATAATATAAAAATTTCATATGCAAGTTTTTCAAGATGAATTCTTATGTTGATTATGTATTGAATTATTAATCGTTTCATTAAAATGGTGAATTAATTAGACAACTTATATGATGGAAATTCCCTATTATAGCCACCTGATGTGTTGACAGGTCTCATGAGACAAAATATCCAGGGTATATGGTGTGTCCACTACAAAATATAGAATTTAGCAACATTTTTATTGATCTTTTTTGGAAACTTCACTAAATTAGGGACTTTTCCTGAAAACGCCTCTAATTGAGGTTGTTTTCTTAAAAATTTTAACAAATTTGAGATGATTCATAAATATTTTTTCTAAATTGGAGATGTTTTCAGGAAACTTTACTAAATTAGGGACATTTTTATACACTCATATATTTATATATAAAAATATAGTTATATTTAAAATTCATTCATGCTTTTATGAAAACATGGCAATTTTAGTGGCATTTTTACTTGTTTTTAAAACAAAACTAACTATATATATATGTATACGTACACATATATATTTACACACACACACACACAAATAAACATAAAATATAAAAATTTATTTATAATATAAAACACAATTATATATATATATATAATATTAAGATATATATATATATGTTTATTTATTTATGAACATAAAATATAAACATATATATAAACACAAATATATATATATATATATATATATAAAATAAAAATTTAAAATTATAATTATAGATGTGTATACATACATAGAAATATATTTATACACAAACACACACACACACTTATAGACACACACACACACATATATAAACATATATTGTATATAAAATACACACACACACACAGAGATATATAATATAAACACAAACATATATATAATATAAACATATATATATATATATATATAATATAAACTTATAAATAATCAAAATATATAAACATATATATATATATAATATTTATATATAAAATATAAACACACACAGATATATATACATAAAATATAAGCATATATATGATCATAAAAAATGAAATTTAAAGTATATATATATTAATATATTTATATTAATATATAAATAAATAAATATAATAATCCTTCTTTAAATATTGATATATATATATTTATAATATAATATAATTAAATATTCAAAATTATAAAAGGTGAGTTGGTGGCGGTGTTTCAGATTGATGGAGGAGGTAAATGGTTCAAATTATTATGTTGGAAATTACGGAGGGTGCGTAGTGGTGTGGGAGGTTGTGTCTAGTGCGAGGCACCACCTGAGAGAGGCATAAGAGAGCATGTAATGGGATTAGGGGTGGGCGGTGGTGTGGAAGTCACTTATAGGGCCAAGCACTTCTTGAGGGAGGCGGAAAGGTTAAAGGTAGTGGATTTTTAGAGGAAATGCCCGTCAAACTTTTATAGAAAGTTAATTGAAATTAATAAAAAAATGTGCATTAAAAAAATTATGAATTAAAAAAAGTTGACAAAAATTATAGACATTGTTTTTCTGAAACAACACTAAATAAGTTATCATTTTCTGACGTTTCAAAAAAAAATTATAAATGTGGTGTTAATAATTATCGATGTTTATAAACATTTAAAATTTAGGTGTACCTTATTTAATTTTTTAGAAACATCATCCAGTACGATTATGATGTTCAAAATTATACTTTATATCATTATGAAACCAATTATTATTATTAATGAAATTATTAGTGTTATTATTTCATTCAAATATATATTCACATTTTTTTATACAATTTAAAAAAAATAATTGTTTATTTTTAATCTTTTCTATAATATTATTTTCTTATTAATTCCATGATAGCTTTTATTTTATGCTTTCCCTCACCAAGAATATGAGCTCAACATTTATTTTGTTTCTTGTTCATTAGGATACCGATAAAGGATCTCTAAGGATTACATGGATATACTAAAATAATTAATTAAGATCTAACAAGAATTTTTTGTTATGTTTCATGTTTTTAAATTTAATGTGATAAATATTTATGTGTATAGTATTCCATGACCACTAAACTATTTGATCATTATGGATATAATATCTTTTATATTGTGAAAATGTGGTAAGATAACTATTGGATCTGAGTTAGTAGAGTATAGTCTTCAAACTATTTCCCCAAATCTATTTGATCAAGGTGAATTAGTTATCATCATATCCAGAGCCCCATGATGAATGATATATCACTATGATATACTTTTTGTGGAATGAAACATGACTATCTTATTCCCCTATGAAAAATAACACATTGTTATGTATCCACCCTTGGTGAATGATCCATCACCATCATATATATACCTTCGGTGAATGACACATCACTATTACACATAGTTCCCTAGTGAATGATACATCACAATAAAATAACTCCCAAATAAGAGATATATTATATTTTAGGCCCGAAAGGGGTTAGATGGATGATAACCTATGAGTGGGGTGATTAGGGTATGAGAAATTAACCCAATTAAAATTTTCTTTTATATCACTCCCCTTATTCTAATATTGACCTGATATTTAATATGGTCACTATTTTTCTCTTTCTAATTGATATTGATTTGATAATTACTTTACGTGACATTGACCCTTTATCAGTTTTTTCAATAGTATCTTACCCACTTTTACGAGTTTGTATAATTCTAAATATTAGGGTATTTATGAACATAAGACACACATATTTTACATAGTTCATATGCTTTGGGATAATCTTGGAGGTGGACAGTCAAAAATGTGTTGATGCACTGGAATTCACTAAACTTATTGATTGGTGGTGGTTTTAGTCTATACCTAGATTCACTCTACATACAAGGTTTATGGTTGTCTCAAATCCAATATTTGGTCACATCACTCAAAATTCCTGAAATTTCATCACTTTAAAGGGAAATATATTATATACATTCCAAAATTGAATAATTTTTTATAGTTATAGATAAATTTTATATCGGTGGCTTGCATTTGTCTTAGTGAGTTTTCTTCATTTATAGTCAATGAATTTATTTATGAATAATATCATATCTTTTGCATTCGTTTTCAGGAAAACCCTATCTCCTTTGTAATAATTTTCAAGAAGTGTTAATTTTATCTCTAACACATAAGATGAGAACACATTTTCTATTATTAAAAAACAAAAATGCCTATATTTTTCTTGGTTTAATCTTCAGAGAGAACCAAATCATACTTACTAATAAATTCTAGAAATCCCCTCTCAATATAAAATTTAAAAAAACTAGTCTTTAACTTATTTATTCTACATAAAAATGGAATTCAATATCCATAGAGATCAATATATCTATAATTGAAAACTTTTTGGAAACCCTTATCAATAATTCAATAAAGATTCTTCATGTTTCCTTATATGAAGATCTCCAACCCTTCCTGAGTATATTGGGAAAATACATCATTTAATATTTTTGAGGTGATGAGTCAATCTCGTATAAATATCTCTATTAATCTCGAGTAATGAGATTCTGGTTAATTTTATTAATTGACTATTGAATGATAATATATTTAATTATGGAATCATGCCAACACAACATCTTCAAAACATAATTTTTACCACCAAAATATGAAATTTTGTTCTTTTAGAACATTATATTAATGTTTATGTGCCACTATAGTACATAAATCCTATTTTAGTGTGTCCCCTTATAAAATAATAGAGCTATAAATACATACTTTAGTCCCTTATGACAATGACTTTTTCTATACAGCCAGGTTACAAGTAAAAAAAAGCCACCAAATCCATGTGAGATCTTCTATATAATCACCAATTGATATCAATGAAATTATACATATCTACATAACTGTCTAATCAGTTTTATTCAAAATAAATTCCTTATAGTTTAGATTCTATGATGTTATATGGACATCATCATTTGACCAATTCCGTACGAATAGATAATCTCACACCAAAGTTCAATTTGTAATCCCACATCTTAATAGGATATACCATTACACACATGGTTTATTATCCTGCCAAGGTTTAATGTCAAACTAAAATCAGTTAACTTGAAATATCATCCACACTGCCTATACAATGACTAGTTAAGAGCTAACCCATTTTGGCCAAGCCACTCTTCTACTACTCCATTCATGGAATGAATGTAAGGATTTATTTGGTTTCCCAGATAAGATTTATTCCTTATTTATTTTATTCAAAATTATACATTTATGCAACCTTTTTCACCGTGATAAGAACAAAAACCTCATGGCCTCCTTCAATATATAGTCTCTTATACATAGAAGCGATTTCTATCTTCTAGAAATAAATTACTATTGATTATCCTCTGGGATAACACGACATTATGACATTATTCCATAACTTCCAAAACACACACCAAAATGTATTGATATAAATTATTACACAGACACATCCTAACCTTATTGATATCAAATGTAATAGTATCCAAGAACACACCCAACTATATTCCAATAACCCCCCATTTGGATATATTGGATACATCACCTATCATGAATCCCACCAAAACACCGTTATGTCATCTTAATTATTTTAAATATCAATTTTTAGGGATAATTAGTCTCAAGGACTATTGAATATTGTTGTCTCACTTTTTAGATTCATGAAGATGCTTCTTCTAGTGGATCCACAATGCCCCTCCCCCCTTAGGAATCAAATCCAAAGAAAAACCCTAATCTAAGTGTAACAAATTTATGTCATATGAATATTTTTTAACATGTATTAAGGGAAATAGAGTTAATCAACACCTCATATCCCCCCTTATTCCTTGATTCAGAACTATGCATGCTCAACCTGTTTTGACACCATTTTGTTTTCTTTAAAACCATTTTTTTTATTGGAGTATTCTTGTTTATCATTAATGATTATACAAGAATCATAAATTGATTTACCCCACATTATTAGCAATTTACACAAATAAAATTAAAAAGAATAAGGTCATCTATTTTCAATATACATCACGACACATGAAATTTAAATCTCCAATTTTCAACCATTATATATATCTTATTAAGTACCATTTTAATTCTAAATTTTCCTTTCAAGCACTAACCAATTCTCTATAATATGGCTGCATATGAAATGTTTTTAGTGATTTGACTTACCACTTAGAAATGAGATATAGAAGAAAAATATTAGCATAATAAGTCATAAATTTATATATAAATAATGAGATTAGGCTAATAATATTAATGATGTCAATTTCACGCACTTACTTCCCAAAATTTCATGTGGCCACAATTCTCATATTCTACCAAGGAACTCCTTTTGTGAAGTCTACTACACAATCACTAAACCATTAGTGAGTAAAAATTAACTATAAAATATTTTTATCATATCAGAATTTTTATTATAAGTTTAGAATTAGAACTAAATCTTGATACCATTTTATGGTAAAAAATAGATTGTTACAACCCTTTTAAAACCAAATTTTATACATTCATTTCTAAGTTACTATCCTTTTATAATGAGGAAACTACCTTTGGTTTTTTATATTTAATCTCCCCATGATATCCTAATATTTTTCATGTAATTTTAAAAAATTATCATGTAAAAAAGACATCGTCATTAATAGATTTTAATGTCAGTATAAAATCAGATGATACCCAATAAAAAACCACTAGTTAGATTCAAATAGATACATTAGAAAAAATATTTTCCACTACTAATTATTCTAGATATTCCATTTTATATTCATTTATATACACCAAATCTCATACCAATTGATTTAGAAAACTTTCTATATGAATTTTTATTACTACAATACTTCTTTTTATCAAGTGTTGTAATTTTAGATTTAACATAACATGAATATTGCTTCCAAAATTAGTTGAAACCTCCAAAAATTACTCAAAAACACTATCACCATTTGGTCAAACATCCCAATATATCTTATTTACCCTAATACAAAAAGCACTTACATAATAGTTAGATAAATTTAAAAACATGGGGAGAAGGGATTTTTCAATTTTCCCCATGTTGAGGAAGATGGTTGGTCATGGTGGACGAAAACTTTAATTATAATTTTTTTCAAAGTATTTATGGTGGATTACATTTACATGAAACATCTTATATGAATATCACTTAAATTATCTCTTTTAGTTTCTTAAACTTTCATTGATTTCGATCTTTTCTATAGTGATATTAATCCCATTTGTATAGTTTTCCTCTATTGATGCACCATTTATTCATTATTTTTTTGTTATTCATTATCCATGTAAAAATATCTACTTATCATATTATCATGATTTATAGTGTTATAAATGAGACCAATTTAGTTTTATTAATGTTTTTATTATCTAAAGTCCTTAATGTACAATTGTTCTTTTTTATGAAGAGATCCTTTCTTCTATTGTATTCTATTCTCTCTCACTATTGGTGTGGCTGCCACCTTTTTATCCATCCTTCTGACCAACTTCATTTTTTTGAGAGGGAAGCTGTGTTTTCATTTTATTAGGTTCTTTTAACACTTTTGTTGTGTTATATATTTTTTCTATGAGTTATTAAATATATATTTTTTGAGAAATTGTTTTCTTCTAATGAAGATCTTATCCTTATATATCATATTAATGGTGGGTTTTCTTATGAATTTAATTTAACTCCTACTACTTTAATGAAATTCTATATTAATAAGTTTATAAAATATAATACATATAATAAAATAATCATACCTTATGTCATTTTATCATGAGTGAGATGTTAGTGAAACATATTCATTATAGCAGGAAGATAACGCCTTATATTCTAAATGCATATCCATAGTGTTTCCTAATCTTCCAAAATAGTAGAAGTTTGTTGAATATTTTCGTTTTAAATATTTTCTTATATATTTTTATGGGAATTTTGCTTCTTTATAGATTCCATATTTATATTTATACACAAAAAACTTGATGAGACTATTTTTAAGGAAATCTCAAGCTACACTTTTCCCTGGGTGGAATTAGGTTATATCTCAAAATAATTGATCATATTATCTTTTCCCTAAAACAAGGAAGCCATACACCTCAACCTAAATCTTGCTTCACTACCATATTTTTCCATTCTTAATCCACATTTAGAGAGGGATTATTGTTTTCTTTTATTTTAGTTTCCATGGATATCATATTTCATATTTCATAGGGATGTTATATAAGAAAAATTATTTTTTCCTTCATTTTTAGACACTTATTCATGAAGTAAATGTTCAAGGAAATTTTAAATTTATTAATCATCTTTTATTAAATGAATATATCTTCAATTTATGATGGATCAAATTCCTGAATAATTCCGCATTGATCCACATTTTCTTAAAGGGATTGAATTTTCTTTGATTTCTATAAAATCGTCCAATCATTGGAAAACCTCATTTTTTTGATATGCTGTCATCTTAGTCAATTAATCAATAAATTTATGAGTGAAAATATGTATATTCTAATTTAATATTTCCTTATAAAGAATGATTAAAATCTGGTATATTATTTAGTTCATAAATTTTCAGGTTTATTTCAAAATCCATCTTCTTTGGAAAATTTATCTTATTTATATTGTTATTTTCTTGAGGTATAAGTAATTTTTATTCTATATTTCTTACCGGATTATTTTCATGACTATATTTTCACTCTTCCCTTATAAAGGGAACTATAACGTTATTTACACCAACTAATTTAACATATATATTCTCTAAAAATGTCCAGCTATCATATGCACTAACATAGTGAATTTCGTTCTTTTATAAATCACCTAAGATTCCTAAATTAATGATTATCTGTGTTGCTACACCACATACCCCTTAACTATGTATCTTCATTTCCATAATGTTTTTTCATTATCCACAATTTCCTTACCATTTTATTTAAAAAATAAAAACATATCTTTTTTAAATTATCAAAATTTTCACCATTAAAGAATGTAAGATCTATCATTGAATCATTTAGTATAAGAGATTCAACCCTAAAATCTTATCAAATAAATTTAGAGAAAAACAAATAAAAAAAGAAAAAACACATTGATACCAAATGTTAAGAACAAATGAGTGTTAGTTGAGAGATACCCTAATAGGTAGGGGAGGTAAAAAAGGGAATGCAAACTTAATCTAATTAACCATTTTTCATTAGCTCTCCCACTACACTTAATTTGATCTTAACTACATAGTTACTAAGGTTTATCTTTTTCCATTTTTGATATATGTTTATTTGGTTATTAAATCATCTATAAAAATCCCTTTAATTATTCATTTCAACATTTTCTTACCCACTATTAACAGTTAATGTCATGAAAAATTTAATGGAATGGTTGCAAGTATGACAAGAAGGTTTTACTTGGTTCACCCATAGACTATTATTCCGGGGATAATTCAATAAATTTTTTATGTAATATAATCATGTAAACATACTTATTTGTAGTTGGTTTAAGACATTCTTGGGGTCACTCCCATTATGACCCAGATCACTATCAACCTTGGATCATTTCCCTCAAACATCCCACATTTGATAACTACTTTAAATGAAAAAGTAAATTAGTAAATAGTAAAAAACTGAACCATATCACCACTGTTGTAGGTGAACCATATGTCGGTATGTGTCATCGGCCTCCATTATTTATTATTCTTGGATAATATATGAATTACTAAATGAACATCATAAATTTTTTTCAGTGACTTATCATAGAATGTCATTCTCCTTTTGATGAATCTTTTAAGAAGTTACAAATCAATCTCCACTTCCATCTAGAGAACTCATCTAAAAGTCCATATCTTTTTCTACATTAAAAAAATACCATTATTATTATTTTTAGTAAGATATTAATATATTTACAAGGATTATTTATTTCCCAATAATATGAATCCTCTCTGAATATCATATTTTATAGATTATCCTCTCCCTCCACTTTTCCCACAGTAATGGTCTTTATTATTTATGGAGACCAGTATTTTTATAATATTAACCTTTCATGAAATCCTTCTCTCTATTTATACTGAGATTCTACTTATTTTAATTTATTATGATCTATAAGTATGCAAGAGTATGATGGAAAATATATCCATTAATCTTCTTTAAAAACTCATAAAAAGTCATCAAAATATCTCCATAAAATTCGCGTTAAGATATTTCATTTAATCCTTATAATTATATCATGAAAGATAAAACATTTAATTATGGACTTATAATAACTTGAAATCTCCAAGTGAAGTCTTCATCACTATGTCATGAACTTTAGTTCCTTCAGAACTGAATGTATGCATTTTTTCACCACCATGATTTTGAAATCAATATGTTGTGTGGTCCCCTTTAAAATGGTAGAGTCACTAATATATTATTTGGTCTTTGACAGTGTGGCTGTATTCTCTATGACATAGTGTCTGGTCAAAAACTAGATTTATTAATTCCTTATGATATCTTAAATTTAATTCACCTAAGGGTATTTATTTTGTTCTCCCTATCTACCCTAATCTCTAATATGGTTGTGGATTAATAGTTTTATAGTAGCATGTCTTCCATATAGTGGTGTGAACATCATCAATTTTTAGTGCCCTAAATATGAAAAATCACATAACAAAGAACAATTTTAACTCCTTCCACTTAATTAGTTGGTGTACGACTTACTCTTTTTATTCCCCCACCTTGATTTTCCCCCAAAGTATGAATACATAACTTATAGTGTCTCCCCAAACTACCTATGAAATGAATATCCCAGTGATAAATTGTGCAATTTTTTCCACTCCTTTGTTTCTCCATATTTATCCTAACTACCAATGTTTCTTCCTCCTAATGATGGGCTTGAACTTGTTGGCTGGGTAGGAGTTGGATCACTTTTTTTGTTGGCATAATCTTCTTCAAAGAAAAACCCTACATCATTACAGTGTAACTAGAATCCTCATTTCTCATTTACAAACTAACTTGAATCTTGTGACATGATTTTTTTCATCTAGATATAGGCTACTACCACTTCTCCTTCTGAAGTACTCAACCTTATGCACATCATTCAGAACATTATATACAAACACCAACATGTGTTGACAGTAATTCAACTACACAAAAATATAAGACATATTGAAAACAAATCCAACAAAATATATAATGAGAAACCCCAATTGGGTTCCAACATCAATATACATATATACTCTATGTATGTGATATATCACTATAATAAATATTCCCTAGGTGAATGATACATAACCATCACATAAACCCTAGCAGAATGATATATTACTATAGACATATTACCCTAGAAAACTATAAATCACCAGCATTCACAAACTAGGTGGATAAAGTTCCACTGACATATAGAGATAGAACGATTGACTAACATAAGGATCATTATAGTGAATGGATTATCAACCATGAACAAGTCTCATGTTATCCAGAAACTATTAATCACATAAGTGTTAAGATCACCATGCCAGTAAGACATCAAAATTTTCTATGTAATGGATAATTGAACACTATCCCAACTATAATAAAAACTTCCTATATTAAAGAATTTTCTAGGTTACCTCACAAGGATTCCTAGTTAGTATAAAAATTGATGAAACTACTCTCATATCCTATCCTACAAATAAAGTACTAGTACCCAAATATAATATTTTCATAAATGATCACCTATTCAATGTACTGGGTTGACTGGACCAATATTGAGTTAGATTGTCCATATTCATTAATTATCATCAATGTAACATGATTTGTTTCTATTACATGTGAAAAACATATAATCACATAACCTTGACATCACATGCAGTATGAAAAATAATATAAACTATTAAAAAAATTAGGAACCACCCTTCTTATCATAGTAGGACCCAACTCATCAAAGATTAAAATCTGATTTTTCATCTCATAGAAAAAATTATAAATCCTTGTACAAAACCCTGAATTAGTGCATAATTGGAAATCAAAAATGAAATAGAAATGGAAAGACAAATTATATTGAAATGGAAAATTAAATTTTCACATGTTGATCCTCTTAAATAGATGAATATTCAATCCAAACGTGAACAATGAATATATAACTAGGATTATAACAGAGAAAAAAAAGAGAAGATATTAGATGCAAGTCAACTGAGAAGAAAATAAGATGTTTTTTCATTCTATATAATTTCAAAAGTAATTAATTAATTTATTAAAAAATTTAAAAAACTTATATATCTTCTACCGAGTACATGGATTTCTTGAACTAGTGAACTAGTACCTTACTAGGTTCCCTGGGTACCAATCCTTGGTCTATAGTGTGAAAAGTGGGCATTTATGCCCCCACTCTATCTGGGGCTAATGGGTATCTGGTCCACTAGAAATGGATAGCTCGTTCGTTTTATCTTCCAAGGAAAAGGACCCCCATAGAGACCAATTTTTAAAATCCAACACCATGACGGTAGACTCCTATGTAGACCTAATTTCAAAAAATTTAAAATGGTTTCATGAAAATTAAATTAATTTTATACAACAAAATATAAAGGTGTTAAAAATAACTAACCATATATCCACTTGTGCTTGAGGCACATCATCGAGTGTTGCTAAAAAATAGATCCAACCATTATGCCTATATACCATCCCTGTACACCTAAATTTTCACCTTTATAATCCTCCACATCCACTACATGTATATCAAATGTACCATGTTTCATCAAAAGAACATATCAATCTAGTATAATATAAAAACAATCTATCATTTGAATAGATCATTAGGCACTGACAAAATTTGGTCTACACTGATCCCATGAGAGGGGTTGTCATGGTATATCAAAGGTTATGATACATGGAATACACTGTTCATATCACTATATATTTGGGATAACACTGACCAATATTCCACAATAATGATCCTCTTAATGACCTTAAATGAAACCATGAACATGAGTGCTAACTTTACTTACTAATAAATTATCCTATGCTTCAAAAGGGGAAACAATATTTATAATACCCATTTTCCCACCTCAAACTATAGAGTATAGAATTACTGACCTTTATATGATGATTTATTTAATTTATAAATCTCATAAACACTTCTAGATTAAACATATTTTCTAGAAAGTTACTTGTGCGAGACTCACCCCAATGATACAAAACCCTACCTTCAACTAGCAAAAACGTGATCAACATGACATTTTATATAAGTCCTCAAAAGATGACCACTGAATCAACACTTGAAGAATATTTTGATACATAAACTCCAAAAGAACAATATCCCTATCCCAAGAACCACAAAATTTAAGGAAACATTCTAATGTCATTTCATCCAATACTAATATGGATTACAAAGACTTCCTATTACTATTAGGATGACATGTTGTGCTTAAAATAACAGGTATATCCAATACCTTATATAATCTATTAAAAAAGAATGATGAAAATTATGTATCCTAATCAGATCCAATCCTCCTAGGCATACTATGTAATTATTTTATCTCTAAAAGAAATAATTTATACAACCCATTGAAATACTTGGACACCAATAATGGTAAGAAATACAATAATTTTCTTAACTAATTAATAATTACCTACACTAGACCAATGAAAAGTGGTTATGTTAATAGCCCCATTATAAATTCCGTTATTACATCATCCAATATTTACCCTAAAATTTATATTGGATGAATAAGACCTGTGAGTCACTTATTCTTACCCATCACCAACTAAAAGGTGAATCATCATGATAAGAACTCCACTTTTGATTGTTCATCCTAGGACACCAATACTACTTATAGTTTCTTTGATATATCTTAGTGATTCTTAGGGTAGTAACCTGTTTCAGGGTATGTGAATTTGACATCATCTCACTATACATAACGTTGGGTTTCACAACATGTATTTTAAAAATATAATCCCACAATTATAATAAGACCAATCATGTAGAGGGATCACACCACACATAATATCCCTCATAACCATATATTCTAAGTTATGTAAATTAATATCCTTCACTATATCAATAAGTGAGGTGGTGAAGCATAAGTATGTGAGGGTTTTATAACCATAATACTTTTGGATATCATGATATTTTTTTAAAGAGACTAATCATCATCTTTTTTCTTCTGGTCTCTTACTCTAGCTTTTCCAAAATCATTATACTCGGTACATTAGTTATATTGTTCCCCTTCATCGATATATATGGATTATTAATATCAAATGTGGTAGATACATAACCCACCTTCCTTGTTAAAGGTTTAGATCATACAATGATAAAATATATCTAAGGATATTATGTTTTTATATGCCAAAAACTACTCACCCGACAATCAGTGATGCTAACATCTCAATACTTATACCACTACTACTGTTTCCAAATCAGGAGTTGGATAATTATGCTTATATAGAAACAACTGTCTAGATCGATAAGTAACTCTTCACCCATATTACAAAAAAATGGATAGATACACAACCCACCTTATTTTTTAAAGGTTTAGGTTACACTATGATAAAATATATCTATGGATATTATGGTTTTTATAAAAAAAATATCTCACACAACAAACAGTGATGTTAACATCTCAACAAAATAATCACTATTTCTAGTGCCAAATCAGAAATTGGATAATTTTTCCTTATATAGAATCAACTGTATTGATAAATAATAAACTATTCACATAAATTTCGTCTACACTACATTGACACCCACCCCAAATGTATCGAAATACATGGTGCAATCCTTACATGGAACATGGATGTCCGAGATCATATTAGAAGTTAACCTTCACATCAATTTCTAAAAGTATCTCTTATAATAACCAAAAAACTCAAGCTTAAAAATAGTTTTATTTTGGGTTTCTATTAGTTCTACGAATAAATAACATTTCTTGGGATTCTTAGTAAATCATTTTTTTGAACTTGATAGAAATGTAGAATTTTTGGGACATTGGTTTATCTATAGAATATATAGTTATATGGGTATGTTTTACATTAACTTTTTGGGTTAAATTGTTAAAAAAATAATGGAAGACTGAGATTTATGGGTTTTCAAATCAATTACGAATAAGTGGAATAACCTCCTATATCTCCTGAAATACCCTATTAAATCATTATTCTGATTTTAAATTAACAAATTTTCTCTAATCAAGTGATATCTAACTTGACTTATCTCTCATGGTTTTTTAATACGATGAATGAAATAATCACTAAAAAAATCAAATATCCCATGTCCTAGTTATCAAGGATCATTGATTTTAATTAATTCAACTCACTTATCATGATCTTGGGAAATGAAGAATACCTAAGAAACCTCTATTTTTTATCCAATGATGAAGATATGGTTAATTAAAAATATAAGAAGTAAGAAATATTTTATTACACAATGAATTCAAATAAATATTGGGATAAATTCCAGAGATTAAATAGTGAAAACATAGAATTCATTAATAGAGGTGATAAGGGGTGTCTTCTTTAACTAAGCCACTACTGGATTAGTGTTCCATAACTCGATTTATTTTTAAATGAAAATGATATAAAAATAAGAATAATGAAGCTATAGGTATAGTTTAATGACTATAGAGGCGGGAGGAGAGATATGTTTCTCTTTGGTGATTGATCTTTTATCCAGGTCCTTGTGATTAGCATTATATTCCTTTGAAATTCACCCATCATGTCAAAATCATTCATCAAATTTTAATCCATATTTTTCTTCATTTTATGGTATCCATTTACATGGTTTGATAATCATGATTTTAATAAATTAGTCACTTGAATAATTTATGTTAAAACATTATTCCCCCATAATTTCACTTCATACATCTTGGGGAAGGTTGAAAGAGAAATTATTTTCAACTCTATGGATTCTATGGTTATCTCCATTTCTTCTGGGGGGAAGGTGATGGTGTTTGTTATAGTGTAGTGTTTATTGTAAAAATTGGATTCAGAATAGGAATGGATTTCAACACAATCAGTCTTTCAAAGTATCACATACGGTCTAACTTGGGCATAGGAATGACTGAGTGTAAAATCTGGGCCTAGACATTTTTTATATTTTAATGTCATATTCTATTTATTTAAGACCTATTTTTATGATTTCATTCATCACAAGAATATAAAACTCAAAATCTTTTTAGATGTGTCATCATGTTTCTCAATTTTTTGTCCTTCTTGTTTTCTGGGTCATTCTAAATTTTATTCAACATTCATTAGTGTCACCGAAATATTCACCATGATGGATTATATAAAAACATATATGATTTTATGTTTGATATCCAATTAAGTTTCATGACTACTTGTTTAGTTCCAATCCTTGCTTTTACAGTTGGGTAGATCTATAGGTGTGAGACATCAGACGATGACCTCAGTGATTATCCCTATAGCCAAAACGTGGTGACTAATTTGATATTCAATGAGTGCATGAGGTGTGGATTATTTTATTCATATATCAACTGGGTTGTGACCTTGAATCACCAATCATTATTGGTTCTATATTTGGAATTGTTCAACTATCCCCCCGGTGTATCACTTCATTATGAGTGGTTCAAAATGTTGCAATAAGATTCAATATATATATATATATGTATATATTTATCCAGATATATTTCTGGTCTATGGTGATGATGATCTTTGGTGCTGTTTCACAATTCAAATGACACTCAGTGGAACAACATCATGTCTTAACTTTATAAGAATATTAAAGTGACATTAGATTCTAGTTTTTCATTCAAATCAGGTTGCGAATCTTCATCCTTATAGGAGTGATATGGTGTGGAGATTATCATTAGAGAACAATCCCACATTGGTGATTTTTTCAGTTTCACCCCCCTTGTTAGTTTCAATTTTAAATCTCTATTAGTTAAATAGAGTGGCACAATAGCCTGGGACGGATTACCATGAGAAGTTGTTTAACTGCTTGTGTTTATGTGTGTGTGTAGCAGCTCCATGACTTTTCTAAATTTTGGTTTTTTTCCCATGGTCGATGCAATATACAAAAATATTTGCTTCAATTTTCTTTTATTAAGGTACTTGTATTTTCCATATTTTATGATTGTTGGATCAACCACAAGTGTAGATGTCATGGTTGATCCATGGATTTATCATTTTTTCGATGGTTGTTGGATCTACCAAAAGAAAGCAAGTCACGGTCAATCCATGAGTTTTCTAATATCAGAATGACCTAACCTAAACATATTTATAAAGGACATGATTAAATTAAAAAATGATAAAAAAATTTAAAATTACAATTTCACCCATTAAATTTGTTTTTTCAAATCCAGTCAATCAATCAATTAAATTATCAAAGTAAATGATCATTCTATAATCCAATTGGTCATTTCTCAAACATATTTCCACTATTTCAATTTAAATTTCAAATTTAATATGTAAATTACATTTAACTTAAAAAATATATTTTGATGAATTAATTACAAAAATTATTCCATTTAAGAATTTTGGTTTTAGAATAAATCAGACTATCGATTAAAATTATAACTTCAAAATCAATGTATAGATTCTCAATTAATTGGAAAAATTCAGTATTCCATTGAAAATAAATATTAAATCCAATTTCCAATAATGTTAAAATTGTATAAAAGTCACAAAAATCACTATTTTACATAGGGATTGGATTAATTAAGGGCGTATTTTCAATACATTTCTATCAAAAAAATGAAAATTTTGGCCCGCACAGGGAACCAACATAGAGAATTCCTCAATAAATCCGTTGAGATAACCTTGTAATCCTGTGAAGATATGAATCTCAAAAACATTATTGGGATGTTCCCATGAAAACAAGACCTCAAACTTCTCATGGTCAACTAATATTATATCCCATACTTTCATGTTCCTGAAGAATTGAACCTCTCTAATAAAAAACAAACACTTTGATCATTTTTCATAAGGTTGATTCTCCCTTAGCGTGCTCATGAAAATACATAGATCATGAATACGATCATCCCATGACTTGAAGTATACAGAAATATCATATATAAATATGACCATGAAAAAGTTGATATATGAATAGATGACCATATTTAGGATACAAACATAAAATATTAATTTTTGAAAATCAATGATATTATGAGATACTTATACAAATTATTAATACTGTAAAATGCAGTACATGTAATATAAAATATTCTCACTCATTGCTGATGACATCCTAATCTGAGATCAATATTAGAGAATTTATTAGAACCCATAAAATGAATGAAAAAAATAATCCATGTGAGGAAAAAGATATCAGTTCTTGATAGTTACTTGGTTTAATATCTAGTAGTATATAAATAACTGCAAGATACCATCCACCTTCTTGGAAAAAAGAACAAGATCACCACAAGTGGACCTGCTCAGGTGAATAATTTTACTTCAAGATAATGAACTCCAACTTGAATTTTAACCAATTATGATTTTCTTGATCCATATTATATAAGAGAATGTATTTTTTATATATTTATGATATCATCTAAATCATGAAATCAACATCTATATTAGTTTTAAGGATAGAGAAATCTTCAGGAATGAAGTCTTATAGATTTTCAATGAAAGGGGGAAATTATAGTTATCACACCTACTCATCTCCCAAAAAAGGAAATCAAAATGAGATGACATCACCCCCATCTTACTTTATCAAGTTCTTAATGGGATACCTATAAATTTTAGTCATTGATATATGTATAATACTAATATTCATTAGAGGTTATGCATACCCACCATTGACAATTGTCATTGTGTGCTCGATAGATAGTCAACCAATCCATCCAAAAGATCACAATCATATAGGAAAACTATAAAATAGATATGTACCAAGTAATCCTATGACCCATGATAAATAAAAAAACACAATTAAGATATCTAAATATTGTATTATAGCACCCTTAAGGGAATACCAATTGTTATCACCCTATACAAATACTCTATATGTTACCCCATTTTTACAACTAATATTGTGGATATAAATGATTGGATGAACTCATATCATATAAAATAAATACTAGGGTAGATACCACAAAAATCACACATCAAACAATAGATGAACCCTCACACTAAACAACAATATTCATCCAAATAGCATAGAGCTAGCTTGATCCTAACCTTTAAGTACCCATAACCTAACTCCTCTAATTGTTATCACCTTAATTATGCTTCTACCCTAATTTATTAGAATTATATCTTCATATATATCTCAAATATATGGAGGAATCCTAGATTCTAGAATATTATTAAACTCTTATACTTATATTTAATCCTTGATACTTCCCGGATCCATGATTTCTAGCTTATCATTGTGGAATGTCACACAACCTTTACAGGTGCAACATCTCCTAAAAAAATAACATTCCATTTGAATTATATCATAATTGGATTATTTATTTGATTTATTCCCTCATTAGTTCCATCAGAAATAATTTACTTATCTCAAAGGAAGATACATTCTCTTTCTTTGAATGGTCTACCTATCACTTTTTTGTATGGAATCGTCCAACATCTACTTCTTTCCAATTAGTGACCCTCTCCCAGCCCCAAATAATAAGTGAACTACTCAATTGATCTACTCTCAATAATGGTACTACAAATGACTAGGTATGGATTCATAAACTCTATGAAAGATATAAATTTAATGATATTCTCTCATGTTTGAATTTTGTTTCCCAATTCATTCTCAAAACACATAACCTAGGTTGTTTTGTTTCCTTACAATATATGTTGAAATAGTTGAAAATTTTAAAAATGAATAGAATAGTGCGTGAATGAAATACCCCATGAAAGTATTTATAAACTCTATATCTTGATACACCATTATTGACTTAGTGAATAAATTATTAAATAAAATAACTTAAAATACATCTATGATAGATCCAGATGTTGGTCTTCCTAGACCAACACACCTTACTAGTGTTTCACTAGTTCTCCAATTATGTAGGTTTCAATATTCACCCATTTTACAAGGGGTTTCTGAAGAAGATAAAATATGGTCATCAAAGAATTAATCAAGTAATAAAATATCTATTTTACATTATAAATTATCAATAGATGTGGGTGTTGTAGGTCAAACTACATATCTAGTCCTAATATGGTTGAACCAACCCTTAGATTGAAAAACATGAATTATTATATCTCAGATAAGATGATCAATTTGAGGTAAACTTTTAAAATTTATTTATCACTAAAATTTCTATGGGTTTTTTTCATCCGTATCATATTAGTTCTCAAATAAAGGTCACTAGGATGATATGATTCTATAATGATAATTTCAAAAATCAGAAAACATTTCTATCATGGTTTTTGGTATTGGTGTTCATGGGATGTAATAATAGGAAAGAAAATATACTAATCTATACACACACCCAAAAACATAATGGTATAAATTTTATTAGATTTAGTATAACCCTACCTAAAAACTCACATGTCATTTGTAAACACACATAAGTCCCAATAACCAATTCTCTTATGTTAAAAAAAATAAACCCTAAACATGTGTTTTTCCTATAGGGTTCTAAAAAATAAATTATAAAGGGAAAATATATATAATCTTTTTTTGATGCTGTTATAATAGAACCCTTCATCATTACTAGGTAATCAATCATATATAAGGGAAATTATTTAATATAATCCCTACATGAAAAAAATTATGCATCAATGTGCACTCTTTTCCCACCTCAAACATGTGTAAAATAATAATACTTGAGTCAAAATTTACATTCGTTGGATTTTTTTTAAAAAAAACATGAAATTAAAGAATCATAATCATATCCCTAATGGCTAAAAATTTACCCTTAAGTGGGTTATATACAAAGAGGCGTATAATCTATCCCATGTTTTGATAATATCCTTCCTCCGACTACAATTACCAAATGGTAAAACAATTCAAACAAGAATCCGATATAACTTTGTACTATCACTATCCTGGTTAGCCTTGGAAGCCTTATGATAGTGGGTTTGAGATGAACTTAGGCCTCCCTATCCATACACTTGCGGATATCAATATGTTTGGATGGTTGATGTATAATGAGTTTGTAGACCATACCCTCTAGATAAAATTACCATATATCATAGTGTAAGTAATAACAAACAAATAATCAAAATTATTATTTTATTGTTGTCATTAAAATTATTGTTAAACCCTGAGTAAATAATCAAAAAATACTATAAAGAAATAACTACAATGTAATTTCATACAAGTATAAATTAAAATTAGGATTGACTATGGTTTGTCCATACAAATAATGTTCCAAAAAATAATATAGAAAATAATATAAATTGGTCTTGAGGATTTTACGGGTCACATCTCTCAACTCCAGCCCTTTGAACTGACTATCAATAACATAACCCATTCAATTATCTTTATTTTAAATCTTAAATTCTATACTCACATTGATTTTTTTATAGGGAGTGAGTAAAACTTTGTATGACACCCCCACTGATATATATAAATAAATACAAAATATGCAGTGTATGCCTAGTATCACTTTTAAAAGAAACAAGAATAAAAATAAATTACCCTACCATATTATGGGTTTCTCTATTTCAATTTGATGAATGCCCATACCAACTTCATCTAGTGTTCGAATGGGATGATGCACTGATTGTTTGAACACATCTTGAGGGTGAATGATATATCACCCCTTATCACAACGATCCATGCGAATGAGTTATCCGTACACCCATACCCCCATGGTGAATGATAAATTAGCATCATATACCCCTTGGTGAATGATACATCACCATATCATTAATTGATGACCAATATATCACCATCACACACACCTGAAAGGTGAATATTCCATCAATACCATATATATTCCTTTCATGAATGATACACACCATTACACATATGCCCCAGGTGAATGATACATCACCATAACATAACACATATGTAATATATACATTACTACACACATAGGCCCATGGTGAATGATACATCAATATAACACATAACCTTAATGTGAATTATTTATCACTATCACATTACCCTAGATCAATAATATATCACCAAAAATATATCCCCCAGGTGAATGACACATTACTAAAAGTCATGGCCTTTGAGTATTATGATGAACTAACATTTCAAGGGTAGAAAAAAGGAGAGGAGTGGGTGAATAGATTTATTTGGGGAAGAAAGTGTGAAGATTCCTCATTTTTTAAACATTTAATAGTAATAAATTCATTTAATATTTTTTTAAACCCTATACAGGGCCTACCAAGTTGTCACACTCTTAGAATTGGAACCTGATGCCTCTTCAGGTACACTCCGTAGGGACCTCAAATGGCCATCTAGTGCCTCGATCTCTCTACCCGGCCACCAGGTCGCTCATATAGTAGAAACAAGAACCTAGTGACATTTTTTTATATAGAGATGTTTGACACAAGGATCAACATCAACAAATATGACCCCTATAATTTCCCAATTTTTCGATCATACTGATACCATCAAATTACACATGGTTTGTGGAACATTTCAATAATTCCATAACTTTAAATATGTGATGTGTCTCAATTAACTCTAGTGAAAAAATCCCGACACTAAAAAATTATTTGAATAGGAAAACACTATCATATTTCGTTGCTCCAATAGTATGAACTCTCAATCCTTCCTCAAAATTAAAACTACTCAGTAGATTTGTAAAATATTTACTATGTAAATTATAATCCATATAAGATCATATTAAAAATTTACTTATATTAATGTTTCCCACCACTTATGAACTTAAATCTCACGTGTGTACATATGAAAATCCATCATTTATGACTTCGAAGAATAATATAATTAGATGACCTATATGATCAATTATTTCTAATCTTTAATGTTATATAGCCTACTATTGACTCTAATGATAAGATAATTCTTGAATTTTTTACCTAATGATTGATTCACATACTTAGGTCACTCTTGGTCCTTTTCCTTTTTATTTGTTTAAATTTCTTAGACTAATGAAGTTAATAGAAAGATAACATTGTCCAAGTTCACAACTCCCTATACACAAAAAACTCACCGCTTAAAGATATTTCTTGGATTCTAGAAAAATAATAATTGAAATATGGTAGTATATAAATATTACCTCCACAAAGATCGTAATATTTTAACCTCAAATCAAAGGATTTTTATCTATATCATTTTTACTATATATTTTCTGTTGATTTATTTATTTCAGGATTAATGTTTCAGAGAAATTAGTCATAAAAAAATTAATTCAAATTCTTCTAAAAATTAAAATGATTTTAAAAACCATCTAAAAATAATTTCTAAACCAATTTAAATTATTGAAATTATTTCCAAACCTTATTAATATGTATTTCATATCTACACATTCCGACCATGATATATGAATATCCTTCTTATCCCAAATGATTTTGGATTTAGACACGTATTGAACGAAACCAGATGACATCTTATAAGAGATCATTTGATCACTTGTCTCACTGAAACTCCCTAGAAAATCAACTCTCACTACACATAGGATAGTTTATATGTTTTAAGGTTACCTCTTGATTTTAAACCATCCTAATATTCAAAAATTACAATCCTAAAAAGTGCCAGATTTAAAATCCTACTCTGATAAAATTATATAATGACCTAACCTAGACACCTAATACAGATCACTGAAGGAATGAAATGTGTTAACTAATAAATTGTTAAAAGACAACAGTGTTGAGGTATTAGAAATGATTAATTTATAATTTTATTCCATAATAAAAGAACTAAATTTTGTTGATAAAAAAAAAGTTCCGAATTAAAACAAAAATAGAAATTTCAAATAAACAATTTTAAAGTAAATAATGCAACTAAATAACGTGAATCTAAACCAAACAAATATTTTTTTCATAGAAAATGATCAATGAAAATTAAGTTGAATAACACTTATCCATTAATGAATATTCAAATATTCCAATAATTTTTGACTGAACACATCTGATTCCACCTTGATCCAGACCCTGGGATCCATTTATAATGAATAATAGCTTATCCTATTCCTAAATCATAATAAAAGACATGTAAACTAACATAATAAGACATGTGGGAAGGTATTATAATACTAAAACATAGATATATTTCCCTATATCACTACCATTCATTCCAATTAATAATTGATTAAAAAAAATTTAATCCAATACTTTTAAAATTATTAAAATAATTTCAAAAATAAACAAGTTCATGTAAAAGTTCCAATAATGTTCTGTTAAATTTTTTATGCATTAAATGAAAATTGTTTTTATCTATTTTAATTGAAGTCTTATTTTTAAATCACCCTATTATAATTTTGAATAATTTTCAAGCCCAAGTGGACGTGCATGGTTGTGGATTAGTTAGGAAAAATTAACAGGTTCGGACTATAAAACGGTGTACCCTATTATGATCCACTAGAATGTTGAAAAAAGTTTTTATAAACCATTCATATAATCCCTCTAAACCATTAGACCTTAGTCAGTGAAGGATTCCAAAAATGGGCACAAGGTTTGAAAATTCGTGTGCCCTCCAAGAAGAAACCATGAACCCTACCAGTAGGGGCACCTTATTTTTCTAGCCCTGCAAACTTACCTAAAAAACCATGTGAATGGGTTTTAATTCCCTAGAAAATTGTATTAAAAATCCCAACCCCCTTTTTAAGATTCCTTATCACCCCAATATAACCTAATTCTAGTTAATTGGTTATAAATACTCACATATAGTGATTTTGTATCCCCAAGCACCTTTTTATAGAGGGTCAAAGAATTGTTTATCTCATTCAATCTGCTTAAGGTAATAGGATCTCCGATCAGGTGGATTATTTTGATCCATTTTTTCATCCTTATAGAGTGATAGATCATCAGTTTATTGATGGATCTAATCGTTGATTTGTTGTATCCTAATTCTAGTATTATTTTATTTATAAAATATCCTACATTCATCATTACTAATTCCATTATTGGTGTTTTCTTTGACCATGTGAATAAATGTTGGTGGTTCTATTTTTTATTTTAAATATAATTGAAATTTAAATTTTCATAATTGAATTTAAATGAGTTTTTAATTTATCTTAAAAGTATTTTTTGAAATGTTTTGTTGTGTGATTTAAAATGACATGAAATTTTGGAACAAATCCTATATAAATTGAATTGAAATGTGGGGAGAATTTTTGGAACATAATGAGTTTAATTTGAATTTGATTTGATAAATATATTTGGTTGTTTTTCCTTGTTAAAAATGGATTAAAGATAAAGAAGATTTGAAATTGAACAACTTTATGAAAAACTAATATTTTGGTTTTTTAAATGAGAAAGGAAAGTTGAAATTTTAAAATAAGGAAATTTTAATTTTAGACGATTTGAAATGTCTGATTTTCCCGTAAATGATTGATTTATTTTGGAAATAAATTGTATCCTCGGTACTCAGTGTAAACTGGGAATATAACACAGGGACCTTCACTTCTTAGTAATGGTTTTATTATGAAAACTGTTACTGAAGAAACTATGGGATAACTTCCCATGATGGGTTCCCCTATTGGCATGGAGACTTCCTAAGACAAAGTTTTCTATTGGGGTATACTTGTGTGTACACACATGACTAGATATGAGATCACTATTTAGATGTGTGAGGAAACTATTACCTAAAAAAATTACTTATCCTGGGGATTTTTTACAAAGTGATTTTCTTTGTTTTTGACATTTTGATCCATGCCTATGACTAATAAAAAAGTTTATTTATGATATATTTTTATAAAATTGTTTGATATAAATTTTTTTAGATTATTTTTATATAGCTTACATATTTTTTATATGTAATAATTTTTTTGTGTTTAACATATGTTTATGTTAAACCATGGATTGTTTTAATAAAAAAGAAGAAAAATTGGTTTAATACTTTGAAATTGATTATAGAACACTGGGTGAGACCCTATAAGGATTTATAGATCACACCCTACATTTTTCATTTTTTTTATTGATTTTATTATTCTAGGTCCGAGCAAATGGGAAGCACTACTGGGATGCGATTGATGTTTTGGTCTCTAGAAGCATAGTGTGATGATGGTGACTAGTGGAGATGCTTTCCAATTATTACACATGATCTATTAATAATTTTATCTAGTTGATGTTTTATTAACTTTTGGGTGTTTATATATTAGTTTTGCATTATTTTACCTATTTTTTACTAATACTTCTCATTTTGGGAGTTTGGAGAATACTTGATTGTATCTTTTATCTTCCAATATTTTGTGAAAAAATCATTCCCTATGTGATCTGGTGTGATGATAGTTTCTAGTTAGAAACTAGTGGGGATTGTGAATTCCATTTGATAGATGTTAGATCTTGCTGGGGTATCATGATACCCGTATATCTGGGATGGTTGATGAAAAAGTGGTATTGACGGTGCTACATAAGAATATTTACATGATTTCAGTGTGTTGTTTGGGATACCATGAAGGGACTTAAGAGGTAGTTACGAGTGAGTTCTAACAAACATCACACCATAACAAGCCTTATTTCGTCATGGATGATTGGGATATGTTTCTTTGATGAATGTTTTGATCTGATTATCATATTTTTTTTACTTTCATATGGGTTTTTTGAATTTAAAATATTAAAGTTTTGATCATTTGAATCGATTCAAATGTATCATTGTTCAATGTGTCATTTTTTAGGTCTTTAGTGTAGTCTGTTGATGTTTTTTTACATCATGCATCTGAGAAGACGTGTGAGTATTCCCCTAGAGGAAGCATCTAGTGAACCATAGTAAGAAAACCCTCTAGTATAACATAACCTTAGTCATATAGTAGTGCATGTTTTACATGCTTTGGGACATCGAACTACACCCATTACCACTCAGAATTCATATATGTTACCTT
Organism: Viscum album; assembly: GCA_963277665.1. Taxonomy (NCBI): domain Eukaryota; kingdom Viridiplantae; phylum Streptophyta; class Magnoliopsida; order Santalales; family Viscaceae; genus Viscum; species Viscum album. The sequence continues at coordinate 1,067,821,545 of OY728165.1, read as the reverse complement.
AGAGGGAAGAATCTCAGAGTCATGATCAAGAGTTCCTTAACCAAAATACACCTACTTTACAAGGATCTAATGATCCCCAAGTGGTAGAGGACTATTTGAGTTTTAAATAGATTCTTTTTGAGTTCCTGGAAACACCTAATGATATTAAAGTAAAATGTTCTATATTTAATCATTAGGGTCATAACAAGTGATGGTGTGATTTTATAGTGATGGTAAAAAATTACAAGGGATTGGAATGGAAATATTTTTTAGTTTATTTCCCTGATCATTTTATCTAGAATTTCAGTTCTTAGTGAAATCCATAGAGTTTATCAAAATCCAACATGGTGATATGGCTATGAATCAGTATACAAACTCTTTTTCTATGTTTTTTTAGTTTCCTCATGATTTAGTGACTAATGAGAAGAAGAAGGAATGGTTATTGGAGATAGTAATTCAATATTACATATGATCTCAAGTTTTTCGACTAAAGATTTATTTTTATTCTAATGTGCTGGATAGGGTGTTTATGTTTGAGATTAAACTAGCAGGTAAGTATGAATATTCAAACTAGACTATGAAGGAATCATCAAAAGAGTAGTGCTTGATGGATATTTTTTCACATTTGAATATGGGTTTTCAGAAATAAGGGAACATATTTGACTAGAAGAGTGTTTACATGATCTCCTATCATCTCAAGAAGTATCTTTTGGAAAAATAGATCTCTGATCAATTACAAGACATTATGAACTCTCTATATCGTGGGGATACAATATATTAATGTATCTTCTCTTTTTAGTGTATCTTGTTTTTTCTGAATTGATTTGTTAAACCTTTTCCTATAAGAAAAAGTGTAATGGGGGATTTCTATAATTCCCAACAGGAAGTGAACCCCATATCCACAATGATTTTCTATGATATTTATTTTTGATTTTTGTGTCTAGGTATGAGATGATACATCATTGATTTTGATTATCATTTTTAAACCAATCATCAGGTTAAAACTGGGAACTGGAGACCTTTGGGTTTGCTTCAGCCACTTCAATTTCTTTCTTGAATATGGGGTGAGATCTCCATATACATTTTGGTTGGGTTGAGACATTTAACTTTAAAGAAGAACAAAATATGGGTTGTTATTGGTTGACTAACCAAATTGTATCACTTTATAACCATTCATTATGCATCAGAGGTTGAGAACTTGGGATGTGTCTATGTGCTAAAGATTGTCAGATTTCATAATATCCCTTATGCTATAGTTTTTTTTTCAAGGATCCATATCGTACTTATTAGTATTGTAGATCAAAATTGGTGGAACTAGTATCCTATTTGAATTTTAGAATGACATATCATCCACAGAAGGATAGCTGAATAGAACTAGAAATACAAATTCTTGAGTACATGCTTTATCCATTTGTTCTTGCTTTTAGTCATGATTTGGATGCACATATGGGACCAATAGGGGTTTCTTATAATTAATATTTCTAATATGTAATTGGTATAGTTCCTTTTGAGGCCTTGTAGATATGGGATTGTAATTATCCATTGTGTTGGTTATATATTCTTGATGCTTCCTTAGTTAGACCAAGTTTGTTCTATGATAATACAAAAAAATTTAATTGATTCATTAGGGAATGTTTACAGAACAGATTTAGTAAAAATATTATTCTAACAACCATTTAATTCCTTGGTATTTTTTAATTGGGGAACATGTGTTTTTGAGAGTTTCACCACATTTGGGACATCTACAGCTTATGAAGCAGGGAAAGCTTGAACCCCGGTTTTTGGGAACTTTGGCGATTTCTAAAAATGTGGGGAATGTTTCTTAACATTTTTTACATCCACCATAATTGACATCAATACATAATGTGTTCTAGGTATTGTAGTTTTTAAAGTGTCTTTTTAACCCATATTGAATCATTTTCTATGAGGATCTTGATGTTAAGCATGATTTATCCATGATTGAGAATAAATTTACAATCGTTGACTCGATGAAAATGTTTCTTGTTTGGACAATGATACCTTTGGTCCATGTGATATAGTTGTATTGTTCTGATTCACATGAGAAGTGGTAGTATGAGGCCACGATGAGAGACAATTGGACTCAACTCTTTGATATAGTGCGTTCATGATAGGAATTATCGGGATATAAAGTGTTTATGGTGGTGGTGGTGGGGGGGGGGTGACAACCCATTACCATCCTTTAGGTATTCCATGACCAATGTTTTGATGTCCTTTAAGTAGGGTCTTTATTTGGGGTCGTTTTGGGAGAATTTGATTTTTTTTGGAATCCCAATGTGTTCTCCACAATTGGGACATAGTTATGGAAATTCATACAGTTTGGCCAATAAAATCATGAGCCCTGTTATGATCCACTGTAGGGGGCACACAGTTTGTCCAAACCATGTATCTGACCCCTATAAACTTTAAAACCTCTATTATTGAGTATTTTCTTGTTTGATTCATGGGTTGACCAACCATTCACCCTCTTATGACAAACCTTTCACCCTATCAACATGAGAGCCTAATTGGGGTACATAATTGGTCTAACTGTGGGGACCTACCCAACAAACAGATTGTGTAGGTAATATTTCCCTTTAAAATTTTAGGAAAAATCTATAATCCCTCGTTTAAGATAATTTATCACCCCAATCAACCATAATTTTAATTCCATGTATTTAAAGGCTCTAAATATGCAATTTTTTCCTATGGAACCCATTTTCTCAGTGGATCTAAGCATCTTTGTTATCATTCAAAATCCAACGTGTTAGTGGACCTCCTATCATGTGGGTTCTTCCTATATATTTTTCTATACCCCATATATAGTGCTGGGTCATCATGTTATTGGTGGATCTGAGATCTATTTTGTGGGATCTTCATTTTAGGTTGTGTTTTATGATCTTCTTTACCACATTAGTCATTGGTTTTCCCATTGTTTGTGTTTCCTTTGTCCATATAACTAAAGGAAGGTGGTGCCATAATTATTTTCCAAAAAATTAAAACCTATGTTTACTTGATTAAATTTAAATATGTTTTTAATTGATTTTAAAACTCCGATTTGAAAGGATTTGATGAGTGGTTTGAAATGGAATAGAATTTGAGAACAACCCCTATATAAATGGAATAGAAATGTGGGGTGAATTTTGAGAAAATGAAGCATTAATTTTGAAATGTTTATGATAAATTTATTTGGTTGTTGAATCATGAAAAAATGGATTATATTGATTGTTGATTTTAAAGGGCATGGATTTTTGAAGAAACATATATTTTGGTTTTTGAAATGAGATAGGGATATTAAAAAATGAAAAGCGGGAAATTGCATTTTCAGTTGATTTGAAATGTTTGATTTTATGTTGTTTGATTGAATTATTTCTGAAGAAATTTTTTTCCTTGGTTGTTATTGATAATTGGACAAGCGCACTAGGTCCTTGACTGCCTAGTAATGGATTGACAACAAAATATATTAATAACGCAAGTAAAAAATTAAAACCTCTGATGGGTTCCCCTCTTTGGGTGTAGAATGCCCATGACTGGTTCCCATATTATGATGTTTCTGGTGCACACCATAATAGAGAACAAATCATTATTGAGATGTGTAAGGATCATATTACATGAAAAACTAACTTACCAAGTGGATTTCATATATTGTTATTGCGGATGATTTTTTGAATTGATTATAAATTACTATGATTAATGTACTATTTTATTCATACCAACTATTTTATAATAGTGTTTTATATAAAATATTTATTTAAAATAGTATTGATGTATTTTCTATCTCTTTTGGTGAGAAATCATGTTTTGGTTTACAATATATGATTGTTATTCTATTCCTTGTTTAAATAAAAATGATGGATAATGGGTTTAATTACTATGGAATTAATATTTGAATAGTGGGTGAGATCCCACAGGTATTTATGGATCAAAACCCACATTTTCCTTCAGATAATAGATGGATTTCTTATGACAAGACTATGCAAAGGGAAAGTTCCACTTCGAGGTGGTGGATGTTCTATGTCTCTAAAAACTTGGATTGATTATAGTGAACAGTTGGGTAATTTTTCACTTGCTACAAAGGGGATTTTGGGACCTTTATCTAGTAAACATTTTTGTTTCCATTTTATGCTTATCTATCAATTCAGGTATTATTTTACTTATTTGTTTATTGTAATTATCCTTTTTGGAGTGTTGATCATCTTTATTGGAATCTTTTATATTCCACTGATTCATGGAAAAATCATTCCCTCTGTGGTCTTACTTGATGGTAGGTTCTGATCACCAATATATAAGGATTGGGAACTCCATTTAGGATATATAAAATCTATCTCAGGTGTCAGGGTACTTATGTATCTAGGTTACTTCATCGAATTTCCTTATATAGTAAGATATTATGATAAAAATCTACCATGATACTTTTTTCTAGAGTGATGGCCCTACCTGTTCAATTTTAAATCAAGAAATTCTTAATCTAATGTAATTTTTGGGGATATCGAGCAATGAAAAATTCTAATATAAATAATATAAAACTATTATAATAAGTTTCAATCACCATGGTTCATTATCCACCTGAGTGTTTCTAGAAATAACGACCCTCCCTCATCCACATAACATATAATTTACCTTCTACTCCAAATAAAATATTATATCTATCAATAATTTCTATACCCTTCAATATATCCTTGAAACATACCAATCATTGATCATTCTTAGGATTTATTAATTTTCCAAAACCATTTTCCTTCAAAAGTAGTTTTTTTCGTGTCTTAACCCCCAGGGTTCCTGTTGTGACAACCATAAGCCCGCCTTCCATAGGCCAAGGGATGGATACTAGCATCGAGTAGGAATATCCCAAAAGGTAATACATTTTACTTTAATCCTATACACATGCATAGAGGACAAATAGAGAAAAGGTAAACACTAAGTAAACCACAACTGTCACAAGAAAATTATTATGAGTACAATACAAACTAAAAGTAAATGCGACAGAATACAAACTACAAAAAAGGAAAATACAAACAAAAAAGAGTACAAGATCACTAATATGCTATACATTGAAAAAACCACCAGATGGGTTAGGGTAGAGTAGCTGCCGGAAGCCATAGAAGTATGTCCTTCCTACCTGGAACTACCTGGTCATAGGCCACCGAGTCCTCTGTTGAGGCATCAATAATCTTTACAAGACATGACATGTGCGGGTGAAGCTCATGCAAGGTTGAGTAACACAATACTGAAAAGGGACCCCAATCCACAAAGTAAAGACCTCAAGGAATAACCATAGAGAAAAACCACAAAGCAAGATCACAAAGCAAAAGTATTTTCCCTTGGTATAACTCAAAGTATAGTAAGTGAAATTATTCATCAAAAAGATGAACATTCATTCTTATGAGGTATTAATCATCTAGGACCGCTCATAATCTAGGCTAGCTAGATCCCTGAGACCCACTCTTCTATAGGACCAGAAAGTTCACTTAAACCACCTTCTTCTTTGGTCCAACTAGATCTCTAAGTCCCAATCATATTTTTGGAAAATTGTATCACCTAGACCCACTCATCTTTGGTCCAGCTGGGTAAATAAATCTCGCTCATCTATTTGCTATCCGAATGACAATGACATTCTCTTCATATCGTTTGTGTCACAGCCAACCGTAGGATTTTTTCTCATAGCACACTTGATCCCGAGAGAATTTTCCTCTCAAGGCATTGGTCGTAGTTCAACTGCCATCTAATCTCATTTTGAGTATGTCCAGAGTAACATCTCATCGCAAGGGTCCCAACACCATAGATATCATGATAATTGGATGCTTGACTAGAATGATATTGGTATTTTAGTATATAAGGTCTGGTTGTGTCTGGGGCCAGTCCGACCCGACCAACCCGGCATGGGGGTCCAGCATGACATGACCCGGTTTCACTAACCTGAATCATTCTGGTGAGGTCTTGGATGGTCCGGTCCAGCTGGACGACTGGTCTAGGCCTAGTGGGACGTGGGTCTAGTACACCATGTCACCCATCTACCCAGTTCTATCCAGCCCGACCCATAGTGGCAGGCTGGGTCTACCAGTAGTCCGGGTTGGCCAACGGCCTGGTCCACCCCATCGGCCAAGCCTAAAAAAGTGGCCCAACTTTATTTCAACATGGGCCTCCCCTAGTGGCACAGTTCATGCCACTGGTCCTGCTCGAAGCCAGGGTCAACCTGAAGCTCCAGCCCGACTCGCTCGATGGGCCAGTTTGAGCCACCCGATACACAACAGGAGCCACATCTTGGTTCCACCGATATGGATTGATAGAGTTATGTACCCCCTCTGCCACAACATCATGTCATGGATTGATGGTGTCACACAATGACTTGAGGCCGACCAAGTCCTCCAGGAGTGATCTTTTGTGGACCACATTCCACGTGTGTTGCGTCCCGCAGGGCTGGCCACTTCTCTAAAGTGGTTCCCAAACAGCACCGCCCTGCCGGACCGCTGTGGTCATCTGGTGCTGTATCCTCCAATGCATGCCGTCTATTGCCACCAGAGCATGCCACCATCCACTGTCGTCAGCGATGCCACTGGTTCCAGCACATCTCTAATATCTTCTACGGACCACCGGGTTCGCTCTAGTAATTCCATTATTGAACTGTCTATTCCCTCGAGCTTCTCTGATCACCGACATCCCTGATCCAACCTCTTGGTTGCCTCACCATAAATTAGACTATTTTTTCTTGAAGAACATATTACCAACCAAATGGAACAAGATGACCTTTGTTCGTGTAAACTAGGATTTTTTCTCATTTGTGTAAACACTAATTATATACAATTTCAAATGACTAAGATTTAATATACTCTTTTATCCTGAAAATTTATCCATCCAACATGAATCATCAAACCATGGATTAAAATGTTTTGGAGTTAATCCAATTTCTTCATTTAAAATAATGAATGGGGAGAAGGGATAATTCATTTAGAATAAATCCCATATCAAGGATAAGATTGTCGATAGAGGAAGAACAGAATCACATGCCTCTGTTCTTCATTCTTGATCCACAGCCCACCATCGCTAGCGATTATTCAAAGGGTGGAATATGGTGCACTCATCGTTCATCATCTCCTCCCACCAAAGCCTCAAATGAATTCTATGGTTGTGCTAAAAATCCTTCATTTCTTTTTAGGATATTAATTGATGATCCTGAATTAGTGTTTTTGTTACACTATGTTGGAGTTTCCTTATACTGACTCATTAATGAGGTTTATTAATTAGATTCATTGTACCTTAATTGCTAGAACACAATGTTGAAGTGACACTACTCAATGACGAAGAAATCTATTAAAATAACTTTTTTATGTTTTTTTATTTTTTTTCTGAAATGCCCAGAAATTAACATTCACCCTCAACCCACACTGATTGATGTTAAGATCTACCTAAGGAAACACATCCTCATGAGATCAACTATACTCTCAGATTTCCAATCTGAGTTATTGTTTAGGATATATAAGGACTATAAAATAAAATAATTGTTACTTAATTATTTTATTTACGGGAAAAAAAAAATTTCCACTATTGGACCACTCTAGAAAATGTTTGGCCCTTTCTATGAGAATCCCAACACTCTGACATCAATGATTCCCTAGGTTTTATGATCCAAGAATCCATTTGAATGTTTGAGAAACCTGCTCAACCGTTTATTTAATAAACATTAAAAATAGTTCAAAAATATGTTCTAGCCACTCTAATCCTCAGATTTACAATCCTTGTTACTGCCTAGTCTCAAATTAATCCCATTTAATTGTCAAAAAAAATTCATGGAATTCTGTGGTATTAGATTTCTCACCCCATTTACGGTTTACGTCCCCATAAGACAAAACAAGGGCTAATAAAACAAATGGGGGTGCTGAGCATGAATATGAGCCTCCCACTACTATATTCTTTCCTAGGGAATCCCGTGATTCCAATGAACACACATCAGAGGTATCGACCATCCATGAAGGATAATATCTTTTCGATCATCTATCTCCACTGAGTACTCTATTAATGTCACCCCATGATCAATCTCTAGCTCGCTATTGTCAATGATGTGAGAAGGGTCATGTATGTATCTCCTCAGTTATGATACATGGGAGAAGTCATGAATCCTCTTTTACTAAATTGTTATAGACATGTGGTACACCACCTCACCCACTCTACACAATATCAAGAAAGGTCTGATGAACCTGGGTGATACCTTTCCATCCCAGATAAATCTCTATATCCCTCATCATGGTTATACTCGTAGGAATTTGAAGACCCACTCCTGAAACTAATAAAGTCCCCATTTCCTATTAGTATAAGAATTATATCATCTCTGTGGAGTCTTCATCCACTCTCGGATGGCCTGCACCTTCTTAGTGGAAGCCTATACCATCTCGGGTCCCACGAGAGCTTACTCCCCTAGGTCTTTCCAACATATTGGTGACCTGATTGGTAATCCATACAATGCCTCAAACAGAGCCATACCGATGGTGTAATGGTAGATATTTTTATATACAAACTCCACTTGTTTCAGGAGGTCCACGAAACTGAAAGCAAAATCAAGAATGCATGTACGAAGCTAATCTTATATGGTCTGTACGGTCTTCTCCAGCTGACCATCCATCAGTGGGTGAAAGGCTGTGCTCAAATATAGCAGAGTCCCAAAGGCCTCCTAAAATACCTTCCACAACCGGGTTGTATAGAATGAATAAAGTCATGAGACTATCGTAGATGTGAATACATGAAGTAGAACAATCTCTTACACCTAGAGGCATCCCAAGTTCAATACTGAACCCTACTTTCGAATGGGTAGGAAGTGGGCCGACTTGGTTGGATAGTCTTCGATCACCCAGATAGTATTGTGCCCCGTGGATGTACTTATTAATCCCATTATGAAGTCCATCAATTTCCCATCCCACTTACAATCTAGTACCCCGACGGGTTGTGTCAAACCCGATGGAACCTAGTACTCAGCCTTTACATGTAGATAAGTGAGGTATCTCGCGACAAACTTCTCTACGAACTTCTTCATTACTGGCCACCTGTACTGATGTCATATGTCCTGGTACATATTTTCCACACCTAGATATTCCACCAAAGGAGATATATGGGACTATCTCAATACCTCCTCCCAAAATTACACGGGAACTATGGTGCATCATATGAAAAGGTTGATGTGATCCCCACCTTTTGAAAATCTAATAGTGGTATATCCCATGGACATCTCAGCATGTGTAGCCTCGTAGATGGCATCTATAGGTTTCACCACCCTGATTCACTATAATAGTTGAGGGGAAAGTACTATAGATTTTGGATAAGATTCAGAAAATCTATCCACAAAGGATATCTGAAGCGTGGACAACTACTCTGAGGCCTCATTCAATATTTGATAACTCAATCTCCTTCTGAGAGCATCTTCCACCATGTTCCCCTTCCCAAGAGTATAGAATATCTCAATGTTTTTTTCCAAGGAGAATTATATCCAATGTTTCTATCTCATATTTAGAGCCTTCTAAGAAAAGAAATACTTGAGACTCTTGTTGTCAATGTATACGATGAGTCATTTTCTTATAAGTTAGTGTCGCCACATCTTCAGTGAAAAGACTAGCTATACCCACTGAAGGTAATGAGTCACATTGTTCTACTCATGCAGTCTTAGAAATCATGAACCATAAGAAACCACTAATTTCCCCTACATCAGAACACTACCAATCCCAGTTTCGGATGCATCACAATACACCACATAGTCCTTTCCCTCCTCATAAAACCCCATGATAAGAGCACTTGTGATGTTCTACATTTACTCTGAAATATCTGATGGAAACCTTCTGTCCACACAAAGGGTTTTCTATTCTTCATTAATGCCATCAATGGTGCATCCACACTAGAAAAGTCAGTTAAAAACCTCTGATAGTACCCAAAAAACCATAGGAAATTCCACACCTTGGTAATTCTCTTGGATATCTCTCCAGAATGAACCGCATCGATGTTCACTAGATCCACCACAAATTGATCATCTGTGATGACATGTCCTAATAAGTGGACCTTTCATTTCCAGAACTCACACTTCAAGAGCTTACCGAAAATCTAGTGCTCTTAGAGTGTGTCTAGAACCATCCTCATGTATATCACAGGCTCCTCCTCTGACGCTAAATACACTAAAATTTCATCAATGAAGACCAATAAAACCCGGTCTAGGTATATCTGGGAGATCTGGTTCATGAGTCCCAAGAATAGATTTGGGGTGTTCATCATGCGAAATGGAATCAATATGTACTCTTAGTGGCCGTAGATACTTCTAAAAGCTATATTTGAGACATCCTCATCTCACACTCGAAGCTGGTGATAACATAATCTGAGGTCTATCTTTGAGACCAATCTCACTCCCTTAAGCTAATCGAAGTGTTCATGAATTCTCAGAAGAGGATACATTTTATTCACTGTCACCTGGTTTAGGCACCAGAAGTACATGCATAGCCTCAAGTGTTTATCTGTCTTCTCAGTGAAAAACACTAGGTATGACATGGTTCAACACAAGGTCTTATGAACCCCTTCCTCTGAAAGTCCTCAAATTATACCCATTGCTCTTGGATATCTACTGGATCCATATAATATGATGGTTTAGATATCAGTGCCATCCTGAGGTACAAATCAATGAAAATGTCTACCTCTCTCTAAGGAGGTATTCCTAGAACATCCTATGGAAGGAAGTCCTCGTACTCTTCCACCGATGTAGGAAACTGTGGACTCCTCTCATCTATTACACTGAGGGTCTTGCTATGCAACTTATGAGTTATTGGATGCATCCTCTTACATTTGACTCTATCCTATGTTTCTGTAGTTTCATTTTTGCCGATAAAGGAAAACCTGGTCCCATCTCAACAGACACACTGCACTGTGCTATAAAAATAGACAATATTGGCATGAAATGTAGATATCCATTCCATACCTAGGATAAAATCATAAGGCCTTGATGCCTCTACTAGAAGATCATAGAATAATCTTTCACCTCCAGAAGTAAGCTCACACTACCGGCACCAGTGTGTGATCATTGAATCCCTTCATGTAGGAGTCTTTAACCACAAGGATCGATCCAATGGCTCCACTAGAATATATGAGATTCAAATAGGGTCTGTGGCATGGAAGGAGTAAAGGATACCTGTATCTATAAGAGCTAATACAATGGTACAGAAGATGAATATCATACCCTTAATAATCTCTAGAGTGTCGGGGTCATAGTCCTACACTACCTAAAGTATATCCCACCCCTGTCCACCAGCTCCCTATGCCTGTAGTGGAAATCATGTGGGTGGTGGTGGTAGAAAATCAAACCTTCGTCCACTGCTAGATGCCTTTTCCACTCCCCTATCACATACACCACCCACATACCATCTCACTCAAACCTCTGTAACTGCCTCAGTGGCCCTTCGAACGTTATATGGCCATTTTTGTGGTGGGTTGGGCTTTCATGAACCATGTGTCCCTGCTCGTGGCATGAATAAAAATCTCTGCTCCTGTACTAACTCCTTCTGCCTGATGGGATCATACCACTGACCTTGAGTCCCGGGATATTCATCTAGATGGACTTCCCACTTAGAATTCAATGTCATCAATAAGATGCACTCCACATATGACTCTGTTGGGACCAAGTTGAATTGAGAAGAATTTTTGTAGAAGTTATCCTTTGCAGAGTGTTGTATATTGTTGTCAAATAAGATAAATCAATTCACATTGTAGAAGGATCACAAATCAGATTATGCATTGCTCGTATGTATTTAACACATATCATGAGTTAGGAGAACTTGTGATGCAAGCCTTATGAAGGAAAGGGGGAGAAATGATGATTCCAGTCATATAAAGTTTTGATTGGAAGGAATGATGCTGCTGGAGGATAGGGAAGTTTCAATTCCCATTGCATCTCTGACGATGCTAAAGCTGATCTATCAAAGGATAAATTTCACGATAGTGGGATTCGTGATAAGAGAAGAAGAATGGTTATGGGAAGCAGTGCAGAGATAAAATGACAAAGAAATGGACAATCTGGGGGATGCACGAAATAACAGAATGATGTTTTTCGTGCAAAAGGTGTTTTGAGATCAGAAGCTAAAAATTTTTCAAAGGCATGAGCTGCGCGAAAAATTGGATCATTAAATGAAATACGATGTCGCGTGAAAGGATGGGTCTGCGTGCAATTTGGAATGTAGTGAGGAATTTTGTGCGAAATTGGTACTTCATGCTTAGAAGGATGAAAAATGGAAAAGGCCTTAGGTGCGCGAAATATTGATGCATGGCGCAAAATATGAAGTCACATAAAATATTTTTTACACGGATGAAGGAGGTTTTACGCATGGATTAGTGTTTTTCATGCGGGGGTAAAAAATGACTATAAATATGAGGCTAACCCTTCTCATTTGTTAATTCTCAACACTTAGAAGAAATTATGAGCTCTGGTGTGTGCAAAATCTTATGCTAAGTAAGTTGCATGAAAAGAAAGAGGTTTTCACAAAATAAAGAATGTTGCGCGAAAAATTGGGAAGCTGTGCGAAAAGTGAAACTTTGTGTGAAAAAGGGAAGTTGCGCGAAATTGTTTTCTACACCAAAAAGGAATTTGTACGCGAAATCCATTTGAATTGTGTGCAAGGCACCCTAAAGGCTGTGTAAAATATTTGGGGTCTTCGTACGTATTCAGTAGTGCGTAAGAGAGTTCTTACCGGATTCTGGGTAAGAAAGTGAAGATTTGTAATTCAGAGAATACATCTATTCAATTGTAAATAAGCACTAAAACATTGTGTTACCCTATTTTTTCTAAGAGGGAGAACATGCATTATTGGATTGTTTTCAAAGTGCTTCACGGGTGTAAGGGTATATCCTTCTCGTTGTATTCAACATCAAAGGATTTTTTTCTAGTGGATTGTGTGGTACTGGACTGCTTCCATACCATACCAAGGACGTATCTACTCTTGATGTGTAGTGAACATTGTAAATCTTGTGTTCTTGTGGTTATGTGTGTTCAGTAGGGAAGAAACTCTTTAACAGGAGGTGAAGGTTGTTTAAAAAAGGGGAAACTTAAAAATAAAAAGATATCACTGATTCACCCCCTCCCCCTCTTAGTGATAATTGGATCCTGACTGTGAACTTTAGACTCTGCCACCTGTCACCCAGTGGTGGATCCCACCATTGGTTCATACTCTATGAGGATGCTCTCCACTATTATAGATCGCTCCAGCACTCAATAACGCATAAGGATTCTAAGGAAAATAATCGATTCCCTGATCTATGGTTAGAGTCCTTACTCAAAGGTTTGGGCCCTGATGAAAGGGTCTTACACCATATATGTAAAGTAACAGGAGAGGTATGTGAACCTTTTAGAGTACTCAGCCACTAACAGGCTTCCCTGTTGTAAGTGAATCCGCTCCTGTATTCCCACTGAGTGCAAATTCATGGGGAAAAAATACTGCCTAAAAAGTCAATCAAAGTCAGACCAGGTGAGGGTCGACATCTCGTGAGTCTAGATGGTCAAAATTCACCATCTCTCTACCAATCCCTATAGAATGCGTGCCACTAGAACCACCATCTGGTCAAGTGGAATCTTTACTAAGTAGAAGACCCATGTCACTAGCTCTATCCAATACTCAATTACGTAAGGTTCTATCTCTCCCCTAGACATGGGAGGTCTCTATAATTGGAACTCATGTATGGCACTAATCCTATGTGAATCCTATAACGGTAGCGTCGATGGTAAATAATAAACATTTGGAAGTGGTATCACAAGGATTATTTCTGAATGTGCCATCACGAGTAATGATACCTATACCAGAGCCGCATCAATCTGTTGACCATCCTCATGGTCACACACTAGAATCCTAAATGGATATCATGGTGGAGCCATCAATAAAGATATTAAAATAGACCATAGACAATATATTATACATAGTGATATGAATCTGACTTAAAAAGTTCATGAGAAAACACATAAAGATGCATACAACTAGTGTTTTCATGTATTGATTTAGAAAGAAGAATTTCGTGTCCTGATATATGGATATGTCGGTCAAAACACCAACACTAGACTCCCTATCCTGAAATATGAACTTGAAACACATAACACAGTTACGCCATCAATATTTATAGACTCTTATTTCTTCTGGTACAACCGACCTCCTTTGAAACCACTTTTTCACGACCCATCCCAATCACTTGTTCTATGACTACGCCAAGCCCACCTTCCATTGGCCATGGGATGACGACTAACACCAAATAGGAATATCCCAAAATAGAAGGCATTTACTTTTAATCCTATACACAAACACATCATAAACTGCGGAAAGGTCAACACTATGTAATCCACAACTAACACAATACCAATACTATGAGTACAATACCAACTGAAAGTAAGTGGTACAAAATGAAATCCATAAAAAGACAACTGGAGACAAAAGGTAGTACAAGATCACTGATAATCCATCCACTGAAAACTCTACATGATGGGTAAGTTTAGAGTAGCTTCTGGAAGCCATAGAAGTATGCTTCACCTGCTTGATCTCATTAGGAATTTCCAGGTCCTAGGCCACCGAGTTCTTTATAAAGGTGTTGGAAATCTACAAAAGACATGAAACGTATGGGAAAATCTCGTGTAGGGGTGAGTAACACAATACTTAGTAGGGACCCCAACCCACTAAGGAAAGACCACACGGCATAACCACAATGAATAACCACAAATCAAGATCACAAAGAAAATATATCCAATCAGGTATAACTAAAAGTATAGTAAGTAAAACTATCAATCGTGAAGTAGAACATTTGTACTACCGAGGTATTCATCATATGGGACCACTCATCACGTAGTCCAACTATATCACTAAGAACCACTCATCTCTAAGGCCAGACAGATCACTTAGACCCGCTCGTCTCTAGGATAACTGGAACACTAAGACCCACTTTTCTCTTGGGCATGTTAGAACACATTAAACCTATATTATTTGGTCCAATTGGATCACTAGAGCCTACTCATATATTGTCCATTTAGATCAGTAATACCCGCTTGTCATATCCTTCGCATCACAACCTTCTGCAGGATTCTTCCTCGGAGCACGCTTAATACCGAGAGAATATACTGATCATGTAATTTGTCACATCTTAAATGATATTAAATTTCACTTAGAGTATTCCCAATGGAACAACTTATTTTAAGGGTCCCAACACTGTAGATGGTTCTTCAATTAGACAGGTGACCTAAATGATATTGGTGTTTTAGTAAACTGGGTCCCGTTGTGACTGGGCTCGGTCCTACCTGGTCAGACCGACCTGACCGGGTCAGACTAAACCTACCAACCCAGCCGAGGGGTCCCAAATGTATCAACCATTCTCAATGACCTGACCTGACCTGGTGGTGTCTGTACCGGCCTCATCTGACATGGCCACTGGGCTAGGCCCCTTGGGCCTCGCTGGGCCCTTCGAGATGGGTTGTGGGTCCAACCTTTTAGGTCACCCATCAACAGTGTTCCATCCAGCATGGCCCACAATGGTGGGATAGTTTTACCTATAGAACGAGCCACCCAGTGGCCCCATCTACCCCGACGACATATCCCGCAAAATAGGGCCAAATTGCTTCCAGCTTGGGCTATGGGTAGAACTGGCTCGCCAATGCAGGTTGGGGTTAATAGAATTGGGTAGATGGGTGACATAGTGGCCAGCCCAGCCGAGACCCCACTAGATCAGGTCGGGTTGGCTGAACCATGCCGGATTATGTAGGACACCCTGACTGGATTGGTCAGGTCGGTCCAATTAGGTTGGACCGGGTCCAGACACAACATACCCTTGTTTTCTAAAACACCAATTTTATTCATACCGAGTGTCTGATTGGAAAACCGGCTATGAAGTTTGGACCCCTACGATGAGACAGTCCTTTAGGAATAATCTAAGTATGATTTTTGATAGTTGAGATGCGATTGATGGCATGTGGAGCATATTTTCCCCGAATCAAGTGTGTTACATGCATGAATTCTACGACTGGTGTTGATATGAAGGATATGACGAGCAGGTCTTAGTGATTGAGTTGGAAAAGAGAGGAGCGGTTCTTAGTCATCAAGATGTCCAAGAGAAGAGTAGGTCTAAGTGATTCAACTGACCCAAGAGATGAGTGGGTCATAATGATCCAGTTTGACCAGATATTAGTGGGTCTATGTGATCTGACTAGCCCAAGAGATGAGCAAGTTTTAGTGATTCAACTGGCCCAAGAGATGAGCAGGTTCTAGTGATCCAGCTATCTTAGAGGGGATCAGATATATATGATTCAACTAGCCCAGAGATGAGTGGGGATAAGTGATCTACCAGTACCCATTGATGAGCGGGTCTTAGAGATCTAGCTGGCCCTGGTGATGAGTGGGCCCAGATGATGAATCCCTCAGAGTAGTTATTGTTCAATTAGTGTTTACCTTTGTGCAGTTTGTGTTGTGTCTGTGTGTACATGGTTAAAGGAAAATTACTTCTCTTTTTGGGATATGCCTATTGGTTTCTATATTCCATCCCCTGGTATATTGAAGGTGGGATTAGGGTAGTCATGGAATGAACCTTGGGGTTGGGGTCATGATAGTTTTTGAAAACAATTCTATCAAAATAATAATCCAAAATCTGAATCCAATATAAGATATAAAATCCATATTTCATAAATCTAGAAATTTCTAATTTATATCATATATCTAATTTATTTATTTGAAAAAATAAGTGTCATTGAAATAGTGAAAAAATGAATCAATTTGGTTGTAAGGAATCATAATCTTCAACAGACTGAATATGAGAAACCCACCTTGGATGAAAAATCCCGTAAAATCCATGAAACCCAAGATTTTTTGTCCACAATCATGATTTAATATGTTTAAACATAACTACATGAGAACATCATCATGAATGTACCATTCATTATTTAATATTCCATGATATAATACGTCAAGATCTATCCACTTGATATATCAATAAAAACACACACAAATATATATATATATATGATAACTAATAAAATTTAGTTATATTACCTACAATATAATATTAATCCACTCAGACTTATAGAGAATTATGTTTTCCTATAGTGGAGATGACTAAATATATTTCATAGGAATACCTAGGTTCATCCAAGGATATATTCAAGTGATAATATGGGTTACAAACACTATTATATCTTCAAAATTTAAATTGATAATTTTCAACATGATTACGTGGTTGGGCCACATAGTCTAGTATACAGTGTGCCTATATATATTGTTATGACCATGATAAAACAAAAGTTGGAGGGTTCGGATACATCATCCATTAGACTGTGTGATTAGAACTTTCATCACAACGCGTGCAAATATTCAATTTTTATTATCCTACCAAATATTGTAGAAGCGACGAACAGGGTCGAACCATAGAGATAATGTGAGTAGACACTAGAAATGTCCTTTTGGAGGAATGTTCAAGAAGATGGTCTTTAATTGTGTGATTAACAACTAATTTCTAAAAACTAAATGATTATTTTAATTGACTAAAATTATCTATGTGAATTATTCTATGAATGAAATTGGTGGATATGGATGTTTCAGAGTCGTGATGTCTGTTCAAGTGCATGGAATGTAAATTATTTAATTCCCACATTTGAATATTTATTTATTCAATTATCAATGATTAAAAATTTAATCAAAACACTATCTAGTCTCGTTATCTAATGTTAGACAGTATTCTAATGTTTTCATAAATTATCCTTCATTTCGTTCTCTATCATGGTGAATAATTTGCTCATCATTATAGCACTAGATAACATGGTGAAATACAACGACCCGTTTCTCACAAAGTCAAAGTATCTACCTGTGTCGGGTTTGCTAACATGAGACCACTTATTCAGTATCACTCACACAAGTTTGAAGAAGTGCACACACAAAATATTATTTTTTCTATTAATATATTTATTTATTCAGAATTCGATCGTGCGCTTGATCAAATTCTAGATAAATAAATTCTCTGATGAACACCTGTTCGTGATTACTTATTTGGTATCACATGAACGGGCACCAAAGCATGTGTGCAGAGCCCAAATGAAAATTAATTTAAACGCAGATACAATTAATTTAATGAACATCCTAATGAAATTAATTCAAAAGTTAATCAAACATTGAAATAAATTAAAGAAATTCATTCACCGTCACATTTGTCACAACTCAAACACAAATTAAATTACCCAAATACCATGACGACATGAAACCTAAAATAATAAATAGAAGATATCACCACGCTCGTGTCGTTGTTGTGGTCAGTGTGACATGCTGTCAACGATCGTAAAATAATAATCATTGCTCCACTCTGTGTAGTCACTAATGCCACACCCGAATCAAACCACCGCACCGCTGAAAATATGCTCTGATCTGTGCTTGCACTCGCCATGAGATGTGAATCTATAGAAGCCAAGAGAACGTCGATGACGTATCCGAACCTCTGCTGCACTTCTGGGGACCGATTGCCGCTGGTTGATGCGTGCTGAAATAGCCAAGAGTGGGGTGGGATTGAGGCGGCTAGGTTGGGAAACGGGTGAGGAGAGGGAAGGACGAGGCTAAGGGAAAGGGGTCTTGGCAACTGGGTAGCAGGGAATAGGGGTCAGAGGATGGAGCGGTGGGTGAGGGGCGAGCCGAGGGAGTAGGGGCACCCAATTGTGTAATTCGGGAGGCTGGTGGGTCTTGTGGTGGAGATGGAAGTGGGGTGAAAGGGGGGCGGGTGGGTGATGGCTGAGAGGAGTGGGGGTGCAGGGGAATAGGAGGGGCAACCAAGGGGTGAAAACGTGGGGAGAGCGTAGCGGGTAGGTGGGATGGGTAGGGGAGGATGCGGGTTGGGGAGATGGAGAGGGAGAGGTTGCATGGGGATAATTGGGGCATGAGTGGGGGAGAGGATTGGTAAGAGGTTGGGGGGATAAGGGATTTGGGGATTGGAGAGAGAAAAATAGAGAAAAATGGGGAGGGGTGACATGGGTAGTTAGGGGGGAAGTGGGGGAATGGGAATAGAGAGGGGTGAAGATCAGGTGAAGGGGTGAAATATATAAAAATAAAAAAGTTAAATTCATATTAAATTTAAAAAAACTAATTATATAATTATGATTAATAATAATAATAATAATAATAAAACTACTAATAAGAATAGTAGTAATAATTATAATAAGTAGAATTATATATATATTTATATATATTATATTTACAAGTTAATTTAATAAAATAATAATAATAATAACTAATATTAATTAAACTAAAAAATATATAATATGAATAGTTAATAAAGACAAAATTAATAAAAACTAAAAAATAAAAATAAATAACTAATATAAAATTAACTAAAAACTATAAAAACAACTAAAATATTAAAAACTACAAAAAGAAACTAATAACACAAGCAGCGATTAACAAATTAATTAAAACTAAATAAAAAAATTATAAAATTTTTAGTAAAATCCATGTAAATTAGTGATCAACCATACACTTGTCTCTAGCCCATAATACACTATACATGGTTAGTATATACAATTTGGAAGACCATGTTCCTAACTATACACTTATCCTTACCTCCTAAAAATACTTTAATGTTTTTCTTCAAAATCTATCAAAGCTCAAAAGTGAACTTCCCTACCAAGATTAAGGTGTTATATGTTAGATTAATGTTTATTAATTGACACATATTTGATAGTTATAAATCATTTAGGTTTCAAATAGTTTCTTTGTATAATTTATTTTACATCAAACATCATATTGTTGAATCGTTCATTCCCATATTTCAACAATTTATTAGGAATTATTTTCCTACTTTTCATGATAAAGTAGTCTTATTTTATCAATTTTGAAAATTTTATGACATTTTAGAAATTTTTTCTAACTATTTAAATTATTTTTATGCATTTTTTCCACTTAAACATTCAATTAATTCATATCATCTTCATAAAAATAAAAAGTAATAAATTTATTATTTAACTAATTTTTATGAAAAAAAGAGCATTTTTATTTGATTTTGAACATCTACCATTCATATGAAACTTATTAAATATGATTAATTTGTTTATATTTGTTTGAAAATATTAAAAACTTATATATTTAGATTGTGGGATAATTTTATTCTATCTATTTTAAATAATAAAAGTATAATCATCCATAATTAAAAAACCAAATCAAGTCCATTTGATTTTTTTGAATGTTTTAGGAATGTTTCATATTTCTGAATAAAATTAAAATATAGAAAGAAACTTCGAGAAAGTTTATCACAATTTGTATTGGGTGGACATGTGATTTATTCGTACAAGTCAAAAATGGATATCCAAAACATAGTAATGATAATAAAAAATTTAATCATTTTAGCATTTCTAATTTTTGATTAACTGAAATTTTAAGTTAGTGTTAGTTGAAAATTTCAGAAAAAAATATTTTTCAGATGAATTTTCATTTTATTGAAAAAAATTTACCTACATAAAAAATAAATGCATATTCATCTCCACATTCATTGTTTAAGATTTACACTTGAAATAAAAAACCAAACAATTCACTGTGTAAATTGATTTTTAAAGCAATATTATGTAACAAATAAAGGATAAAATATATACTTTTAATTAACTACATTCAATACTTATTTTTTCACGACTAATATTTTAAAATATTTAATAAATTATTTTATATTTTTATTTGAGAAAAAACATATATTTGTTGATAAAATATATTTATTGTAAAAAAATAAAAAAACAAAAATTTAATTTTAGAAAAATAGTTGAATATTTAAAAGAAAACAATCAAAATCTATTTTTTTAACAATAACAAACATTCAAAAAATGGTATATGACTTATCTATTATTCAAGTAACTATTGAAATGGCATATCTAAGATACAACATATTCATTATGTAAAATAGCACACTAATTTTAAAAATCATATTCTAATAACCATGTTACTATAATTCCTAGGGTATATGAAACTATCTTCATGTATATATATGAATTAATTGGTCTAATAATTCAGTAATGAGAAATAAAATATTTTCACATCTAATAATATACTACATTTTTCACCTGCCATTAAAAAATATTTTATGATTTAGCGTGATCATGATGACCTAAATGGTCATATTCTTTTATATTGAGTTCCTTAAAATAAGTAAGTGGAAATAATTACTAAATTTGGATTATATAGTTAAATAAATAAGTAAATAAATAATTTATGTTTAAAAATGTGAAATAATCATGATAATATTCTCTTGAGTGGTATCATTGATTGAATTAACATCTTTCCATTATGAATTGAATAAAATGCTGGTCTTGAGGAAATTTAACCTCAATATTCGATATCAATTTCTACAGATTAAATTAAATACGTTTAAAAAATATACTTATTGTTTCTTGTTATATAAATATTTATCATCATTTCAAACATATTAAGTTAATATTTAATTGGGTTTTCTACTGTGGGGTATGCTACTGTGTCCAATAATGTGTAAATATTTTATCAACAAATTGTTTTTTATTCATTTAAGAGAATTCATAAAATATAATTTATTTTATTTAAAAATGAAATAAGAAACCCTAAAATTTTCATTTGATAAATGGTAAATAAAAAATTGTACCAGAAAAGTAGGACTCATCCGATAGAAAATAATCATATATAATGATCTAATTTTGTATTAATTACATAAAGGAAAGCCTACCATCAAAGTTTCAATTATTAATATCCATCCTTAATAAATATCACATTTATATTCCCCCATAATATCACCAGACTGCATCATGCTAGATACCATAGTATTTCTATGATCTTTAATGTTATAATATAACTATATAAATTAAATCAATATTTTTATATTTGAAAGTATGATTATGTTTCCAAATAAAAAATTTAATATTATTATAAAAATCATGAACCATGTTCTATGTATAATTGAATATCAAATTTATTCCATGAGACTAGATTCATCAATATGATATATTAATATGTAACAATACACCCAGAGAAATATTGAATTCTTTTCTATTCTCAAAAATCAATTTTTTATATTCATTATAATAAACCATAAACCATGTATTTTGATTCCCAATTTTACAAATATGAATATGGATATTATTCTTTTAAGTTAAATGTTTTATTTGAACTAACTATGATAAAAAAATTGTAAATAAAATAAACAGTAATAAATGTAATTTTAAAATATTAAATATAATAATAATAATTGACCTTAGTTATGAGGCGCAAGATCCTCAATATTAATAGCCTCAGTATTTAAACCGAACACTATTATATTAGAGTATGTGGTACCCTTAACCGTGGTAGATGGAAGAGAAGGAATGATATTGAGGGTAGATGTGTTGGCACCTATATTAAAAAATATAGATAATGTGGGTAGATAATGGAATTATTTTTTGTTTATTATTTATCAATTCTGATTAACTAAATATGGAATTATATATGTTAATGAGAAGTTTGGAAATGATTTTATAATGTTTGAATATTTTTTATGGGGGATTCTTAACCATGTAATGGAAAAGTTTAAGCATGTTATATTAGATTATGGTTAGATATTGAATAAATTATCAATGAGATACATATAAAGAGAATAAAAAACACAAATCATATTTTAAGATGATTTTGTGGTTGAGGAATAAGTAGAAGGATAATAAAAAGTGTGGTAGATACTATCCGCCATAGTAAAAAACACATTTACTATGATTAGTTGTACTATATCATGGAAAGTTTTTCTGGTTATAAGGTTCAGAGTTTTTGAGGAGGATATTCAAAATAGTTTCTTTGTAAAAAGACATTGAGAATAAAACTATGTCATGGATGTAACATTGGTAATGATTTTTTATTTATAAAATCCATATTAGAAACAGAATATAGTGTTGTTTGGTTCAAGGTTTATACGAAGTTTTACTAGATTTTCTAAAACATGATGAGTCAAGAAAAATCCAATCTTATCCTAACGTCATGGTTAGATTGGGATGAAATATCCATATACTTTTATATAAAAACACATCACTGTTAATTATAAATTAGAACCTGAAAAAATTAGATTTGAATTTGTAAAAGAGTAATGAAAATGATATTTATGGGGAAGACAAATTTTGAACTATTTTTTTGGAGTTAATGTACTGACTATGAAGCCATGATGTAGTCGATGTTGGCATGAAATGATCTTGATGATTTAAAAATGATGTTAATATTTGAATATTTTTTCAAATATTTACATTTACAGTGGATAAATAAGAATATTTTATTGACCATTATGGATATATTTTAATGAGAATTTGATGGGAGATACATGGAGATATGATTTTAGATAATATCTAGAAGATATATTTTATACATAAAGAATTACCTAAAGTGGAATATGGATTTCCTAGTAGGATTAGAAAATACTAGATAATTGGTATAAATAGTGTCTAATGTCATGATAAATTTAGAGATATAATTTTAAACTAAATATATTAATTTACATGGGGAGATAGGGGTGACGAAAAAAGATATTTTTGTTTAGTTTGTTGGTTATAATTTTATTATTTTATTTTAATGCTTGGCATGACACATATTTGTTAGACTTATCCAAAAAAGTTGTTAAAGAGATAATAAGAGGTGAGGATCTATATAATAAATATCGAACTTATCCAAATGTCTTTTATTTAAATAAAGATGTTTTATAAGATTTTGGTGCAATGGTAAAATGCTATATTTATTCTCATTGGATGTAGTCAATATTGGTAAATCTATTTAAATCAATGTATATTCATGCAGAATTTTCTTACTTAGATTATTTTGTTGGTTTTGTTTGTAATAAAAATTATTGTGTTCTTGATATTTTGAGAACGATATCTATTAAATGAAAAATAATTACACCCCATTTTTTACCCCCACAGAAGGTTGTTTGGGGACATGAAATTAAAAAAAACTGGTATTAGGGATAAAATATACTATATAGAGATTCCTTCTTAAAGTTGTTTCAAAATAGATAACTCTATTAATAAAAAATGCGTTTCGATCTCAGATACTCATAAATAACACATATTAAAGAATCAAATGATATGAAATATATGTTATCTTGGAATAGATGTTTTCATTGATACAATTCATTAAACCTTTATCAATGATTTAATGATGAAAATGAATGAATCTGAAAAATACACTAAATGCCAATTTAGAGACACAAAATTCCTCATCTAGATAACCCACAAATCTAGTATCCATAAAGTTCATGAATTTTACAACCTCTAATGAAATATTGGATAAATTTGTGAATATTTATTAAAGATAAAAAATTGTGAGAGAGGTGAAGCATTATGTTTTCAAAACAAATTTATTGGCTTATCAGTGTACCACAATAAAGGAATTTATGCTCTCTCTAAAAAATCACAAAATTAGGTATATTTATATTACTAAATGGAGACAAAATAAAATAAGTGAAATATTAAATAATATTATAAAGCAACTGCAACCATTGTACAATGAGAAGTTATAAGTGATTACAGCATGCAAACATTTTCAATTATTACTTGATGATTTAGACAATATG
Organism: Viscum album; assembly: GCA_963277665.1. Lineage (NCBI taxonomy): Eukaryota > Viridiplantae > Streptophyta > Magnoliopsida > Santalales > Viscaceae > Viscum > Viscum album. Next base: position 1,067,797,035 of record OY728165.1, on the reverse strand, counting down.
TTGGTGTTATACAATACGTGTGAAAACTGTAGGAATGCAAAGTCACTCAAACAAGAAGATAAATTTTAGGAAAGTGGTGAATATTGAACTTTATTGGGATGATGTTTATAAATATATGAGTGGTGATTTTTTCTCGGATATGGATAACAAATACAAATGGAGGAAATATTTAGTTGAATGGAAACTATCATTGGAGTAATTTAATTATCATTTTTTTCAATATCCTATAAAAATGTATAATTGGAAAATGTGGAAAAGTAGGTGATATTTATTTCTAAAAATATTTAAAAAATATGTTTCCCTTAGAATAGATTCGAAATTTAGTTTTAGTAAAAAATAATAAATAAATTTTCAATGAAAGAACATTGTAATAAATATGTAATATAATGATAAAATCTATATTGGATTAGAATAATACAAATTTAAAACATGTGATGATGCTAATATATGAAGAAAATAAAACAAAAAATAAATTCATCAAACAACTAAAAGGTTTATTTAACATCAAAATAGATCTTAATGAAGTAATCAAGTGGATAAATATTTAAAAGCAGAATAATATGAACGCCAAGGGATTTTCAATGATAAAAAATACATGAAGAGGATTATTTTTAGGTGTTTTAGAAATGTAGTTTTCAAAAAACAAATCATATAAATACTTGGGACAAATCATGGAGTTTTTGAGAAAATATTTTCCCTATTCAATTGGAAAAAGAATATCTATATATAAAATAGAGTCATGTAATGGTAAAATTGTGAGAATAATCTCACTAAGAAATAAAATGAAATCAAAAGGTTATAGGAGAATCATAAACTCAAAAATTAATAGAATTAAAACATTTTAAATATATTTATATGTAGTAATGTAGTGAAATGAAAAAAATATTCCCACTGATTAAATTAAAATTTTTCAGATACATAGGTCTCACTAACATATATTTCATGGAAAGAATAAGGTTTTTATGAGGTGATGCACCTATCATCAAGTAATGAATAATGATGAAATATCCAAAAAGTGTTAGAGAAATTAGTTTAGTTTTTAGTGTTTAATTATTCTAACAATTGTAATATATATTTTAATTATAAGAAATAGAAATAAAAAATTATATCCTTAATATCCTCAATAAAAGTATAAATAAAATATATGAATACCAATCTATTAAATAATTATTTACCTTAACATTAAGAGGAATAATGTGGTGTTATTTCACACTTTATTAAAAAGAGGTAGTGGAAAAAAATTCTCAAATAATTAGAAATAATTTCGATTGAGAATATGATTAAATAAATTGTGGTTTTTGTAGATATTTCAAAACATTTATTTATAAATTTTAATTCAAGGATATTTGATTGTTTTTATTCATTTAATAAAATAAAAATCATATATTATTGAAGAATATTAAAATTTATATGATTAAAATAGTTTTATTCAATATTAATCTTTTAATAAATATTAGTGGTAGTAGAAAGATGAGTATTTCCAAAGTCAAGTTAAAAAAATAGATATACTATTTGTTGTTGGATTTCATCAAAAACTACTAAGTGTGAGTCAACTTTATAACTCTAGTATTGAAGTTACATTCAAGAGGAATGAAATATTCATCAAACTAGAGTATTTAAATTTTTTATGAAATTAATATAGAAAATTTAATACCATTATTGGGTGGGTAATATAAAGAAACCCATGTTTCCTTATAGTGAATGATAAAGACAAATTATATAATCCAATAATTCAATACATACATCAATAAAGTATATAAAAGATTAAAAATCATATTGTTATGCTTTATATTTTCAAATATGAAACAATAATGATAAAATATAATACATTTATAGGAGTGAAAATAGTTTTTAATACGTATATAATAGATAATAATAGATCATCACAAACAAATGATTTATTCCAAACTGATGTTTTTGGATCTATAACAGAAAAGGGGATTAAAGAAGAATGATATTTCATCAAGTTTATTGAAGATTATTATATAATTTATGTCAAAATATTTATACAATAAAATATAGATGTGTTAAATTTTAGTAAAATATTAAAAAGGTTACTTTATAATCAAAGTTAAAGGATGATGAAAACTCAACAAAAAATAATGGAATAATTTAAACCTATATTTAAGTAAAAAAATAATTTGAGAATCATGTAAAATAATATAAGGTGTTATTAGTTTAACTATATGAAAATAATTAGTGGTCAAAAGGATAAACCACATGATGATAAAAAAACACAACACAATGAGAGTATAGTTTCAAAGAATTATTTGAAGGAAGGGTGAAAGCTATAGTCTATACTCTCGACTATTATTTAATTAGTATGGTAGAAACCATTATTCAATATAAAATGTTTCATTATTCAACCAACTGTTAGGAATATTAGTTATTTAGAAAAATAATTAACTGAGTGGTTGAGATCAGTGATGTGTGGGTTACTAAAAAAGTATTTGAATTATTCAAGTATGTCAAATCTAGAATAAATTCATGCATAAAAAGATGATCATGATCAGTTAGTAGATAATCTCATTTTACATAAAAATAGTACGGGTCCAAGATTAAATCAATAAGGGGATTAATATTTAATTTATTCATCCAAAAACGCCAAATTATTTATGAAATTAAAAATTTAATGAATTTTACATTAATAAAGATAAGGAAGCATTATAAAAAACCCTAAGAATGAAATATATGAAATTTTTTTTTCATTTCAGTTTTATCCCATATATTTTAAATAAACATTGAAGGATGAATCAAGGGTTAATTCCATGATTTAAGACAATAATAATATTTAAAAGAACAATACTTATGAGCATATGAAAAGTTGAAAAGATCATTATGTTATTAGAAGAAATAAGGTGGCTAAAAAAATTATGATGGGAATAACAATGTGATTTGGAATAAGAGATATATTATTTGTTAATTAAATACTCCAATTTAGGGTCTTGTTATTTAATAGATATTTGAATTAGTGGCATGATTTGGATACATATAATTTTTTATGTGTATAGATACCAAGGGAAATAAATATTTATTGAATGGATATCAATACAACATTCCTTAATAGTGCATTAAACGATAGTGTCAACATTAAACTACTAAAGGGATATTTAATTAATTATGATGAGATAAATATATTTATCTAAATGAGTCTATGCAATGTTGATGAAAAAATAATGATTTTGGTATGCTCAATTGTATACATACATTAAAAAGTTAGAGTTCAAAAAATAGAGTGCTAACCAAATAATTTAGGTTATGATATTAAGTTTAGAATAATTTATGATACTTATCTAGGCTGAAGATATATATTTTCTGTAATAAAGAATGAATTTTTAAGGTGGTATTTTAATGTGATGATATCATAGTTTGAAATGATTGTTATTTTATAAATCACTTATTTTTTTTTTCAGGTAGGAAGTGGATAAAAAAGGTGAGTGCATACCCTATCGCAAGTAAAATATGTTGATTATGTATTAAATATGTTTAATATGAAAATATTTTAAATTCAAGTAAACTCTGATCATTTTTTGAAGAAAAAAAATATCATGAGAATGGAAAATCAATTGATCAAACCATATTTCATAAAATTATTGGAAGTTCTATATAATTGATGACTATAAGTTCGAACAATTTTTATACAACATGATTGACATAAAGGAATCAATGAAATCTCAAATATGAACTTGTAATGTTAGTAAAGATGAGTATGACTAATATAAATGGTAAACATGGAAGTAAATTGATATATTAATCCCGAATGAATCAACATTTGGAGACTTATATAGTTTTACATTCATCTAAATACATTAGGGATGTGAAATATACATGTAAAGAAGTATTCATATTTGGACCAAATAAGTTGGATGAATCAATAAAAAATAAGAGAGTAATTATCTTAGAATAACTAAAGTAATGTAATTTTTTATTATAATGGTATATACAAAACCAAATTAGTTAAAACAATAATCAGAATATCTTAGTTATAAATTAAACAATCATAGAGTGATATGTTTGACAAAAAGTGAGACTGATTTTATAAATAATAAGACACATTTTTATGCACTATGTATGTAAATATTTAGAACCATTTTATTGAATAAAAGGTGAAACTAATGTTATAAATTTAATAGATAATAAAATTATTGAACAATTAGTGGATATTTTAAAAAAACTTATAGATACACTAACATTTGAGAAACATAAGTTTAATATCTGAGTTCAACCACATACATTAACATAATAAGTTTTGTAAAATATACTATTTTCACAATATATTACTACAAAACATATCTTTTTTATATATCGTATTTAAATATGTGTACCCATTGGGTTTATTTTTAGGAGGATAAATATTCCACACTTGATCTTTTTTTCTTACAAGGGCAGAGTATTTATAGATTATATCCTAAATGGGGAGAAATTTTATACTCTTGAATTTTAAGGGAAAAAAATTTAATGTATATGAGGAGTTTATTAAAGAAATTTAATGAACATAGTGGTTCATATAATTCATTGTTAATAGTGTATATATAATGATTAAAATAGAGGGTAGTAGTATTTCAAAAGTAGAATGAAGATGAAAGGTACAATTAGAATAAAATTATAAAATTTGGATGTTTTCTATATGTTTATTTTGTATGTTTGAGGATTATGTAGTTAGAAATATAATAATTGTTGAGTGTTTCTATTATTTTCTGAAAATTTAGGAGTTGATGGGAATTTCAAAATTTATTAGTAAAACCAATGAATTTATGAAAAACACAAAGGAGTATAGTATTAAAATCTTATAAAAAATATGGAATAACGATAGATGATAAATTTTCATAGTTTTTGTTGTAAATTATTATTAATTTAATTAATATGGAATATTAAAGTCTTAGAAAAGGGTTAGATATAATTGTTTCTTTTTGGAGACGTTTTTTTGAATAATTTTAAATACCAAGTTATGGAAAATTATAATAATGTTATTATTAAAAATTTATAATGTTTGAACAAAGTATTAAAATGCTATAAATGTGTGGAATTATTAAACTTGTCATGTTTTGAAATTTTTTAGTGTCATGGAACTTATAAAATTATAATCAAAGAAGGTAGAAACTACTTTACAATAAATAAAGAAAAAACATGTCATGGTCAGTTTTTCTATGTAGTGAAAAAGAGGTTCAAGTCATGGTATTATGAATTTACTAATTGGATAAAAGTTGGAGTTCCTATATATGAAATAATGAAGAAAAATATATAATGAGTATGATCATTATTTTGATCATGAGGGATATTATATTTATAGAATCCCTCACTAAAAATAGATATAGTTGAATTGGAATCATGGTTTCTAATGTGTTGTTTTGAATGATTTATAATTGGATATTTCAATAAAAAACACAACACCGTGTAACATTGTGGTTTTACAAAGATAAAGAATTGATATCTTACTAGAGAAAAATAGATCATTTTGAAAAATAAAAAATGTAGTGGTTTAGGTAAAGCATGAATTTTTAAAGGAAATAAACTAGTGAAGTTTTAGAGTATACATATTTCAAAATGAAATTTTTGCAGACAACAAATTGATGAAAACCAATTTCTTGGCTGATAAAGGTACCCATTTTTTTAAATATGTAATGAATTTATAGATTTAAATATGTTTAAATATTATAGGTTATTATAGTTTTATATGAGATTAAATTTTACTATTTTAGATAGTTTTTATGTAACCCATTAGGAGTGAAAAATTTATATTTTAATTTAGTTTATACCAAGAAGATATATTAATATATTATAGAAACTTAAAATAAGGAATATTAATTTCTTAGTAGGATATAAAACATATTAAATTATTAATATAAATAAACTTGTTCTCAATGATAAATATAGATAGATAATTATAAGATAAATATTTAGAAGAACATATGAAAATTATGTTTGAGAGAAAACGTATTCTTTTAGGTACATTAATCATGATTTTATTATTTATTTATAATAAAATGCATGCCAAATTTTCATCAACCTTACATAAAAGTAGAGAGTGATGTTATTAGAAGATGTGATCATATATTTGGTATTGAAAAAATAACAAAAAACCTATAATCATATGACTGTTTATTCATTCTCTATTTTCTTTAATGGGAAGATATTCTAGGTTTGTGTGGAAGATTCTTGAGTTATTCCTCACAAGAGAACAAGAAGAATTTAGTATAGAAAAATAAAAAAAATTAACCCATTTTAGGTTGTTTGGGTGAAAAATGGATACAACAAGATGTAATATAATAAATTAACATAAGAGAATACTAAAAATGATAGTAGGGGGTAAGAATAAAAGAATATGGAAACAATGGGTATTAAGACAGAGAGGGAAGAAAAGGTCCTCTAGAATCAAAAATAACATACAATCTCTATGTCTACAATAGATGTAATGATTTCATTTGAATAAATATAGGGGAAACCTCATGTATAGTTATAGAAATATAGAGGGTTAATGTACCTGATGGAGAACCCCTATGAGATTAAAATCGCTAAATAATAGTGATCATGATATATAATCATTTATGAACTAATTTTTTTTATAAATTTGAAAAATATATATAATCAGAGTGGTGGTATTTAATTCCATTCCCAAATCTCCTATCCATTTCCCTTTTAATTAAATCACCATTTGTATTCATTATTAATAATCAAACATGATATATAAAAACAATATTCAACATTTATATAAAATTGATTACAACATGAGAAGTTACTAAAATACATGTAATATATATATATAGATAAAAATTAAATACATTTTAATAGTGAATATTAAATTTTATCATGTAATAATTTTACATGTATTACAATATATATTTTCATAAAATAAATAAATACAAAATTATCTTTTAAATTAACGAATAATTACGAATGAATGATAATTATTTTATAATAACACTTAGGATTTAGACTCTTCCTCAAGAAGTAATTTATTTTGATCCTCATATCAAAGACTAGGGTACTAATTTTATATACATTATATAAGGAATATTATTTGAACCAAAATCATAAATATTTCCATGTTTCATTTTAACAACACCAAAATGAGGAAATAATGGTTCATTTGTATAAAATATTTTTTTATATGAGAAACCAATACATTTATTTTTTTAGTTTCGAGATAATGGCCTCTATCAACCACTATTAATCTATGTTTTTTAATATAAGATAACTATCTAGTAAATGTATTTAATTACATTCATTTTAGCCTAATGATATGAAATTATGAGTAATAATTGAATGTAATTATTTTATCTACCATTCCATAAAAGTATATTCAATTCAGATTTCATTTCATGTTACTTTTTTCGGTGCGAAGCATAGTTTCTGCACTTAATATAACATAATTATTCTGGTTTGTTCAATTTACTAGATGAATAATAATGATAAAATTGCTTCCATTGAAAAGAATTAATTTAATCTTGTGTACCAAAGTATTTTGATCAAATGATATTTATCTAATCTCAAGAGTAATTACACTTATAGATAGAATATTAAATGTATGTATATAATGATTTCTATATGAAATAAAACAAACTAAATAAAAAAATTAAAAAGAAAAAAATTTAGTATTCTTATATAATATTTGATAAAACGAGGAAACTCTAGAAATTGATACATTTCTCTTATTATAAGAGGTAAATTAATTAGTTTTGTTTAAAATATTATTATGATTCCTATAAAATTGCTAAATATTAAATTAATATATCATTATTTTAATGATATTAATATATAATAAATAATAATTGATGCTACTTGATATATTGATCCATTATTTTAATATTAAATGGAAAATGTGATTTTTCGACCACCTAGATCTGAACAACACACTAATAGGGGGTGGGGGGGGGGGGGGGTATGAATCTATGTTATTGAACTTTTAAAAAATGAAGAACATCCCCTCCCTTACCTCTACACCTATTTTTTAAATGAATCTCTCATTTTTTCTACCCTTTAGTTTTACCTCAAACAATGATAAATGAAGACCAAAAAACAATGTAAACCTAGATTTGATGATGAGGTCCACCTCCAATGTGGATGAATACACCTCTGATCAGTGGTGGTTGTTACCCCACAAATGAAAAAAATCCTATATTATTATTAAGATGGACCTAATGAAAGGTTACATCCTTTGGATCATAATCTTAGCACTAATTAGGTAAAATATATAGACAAAATTTAGTCCTTACCATACAATGATAAAATTTCCTAGAATAAATATATGTCCCTCTTTGACATGTGATATGTTCAGAAAGATTAATCTTGGTCTCTCTACCTAATATTTGTCACTTAATTTTACTTACTTATCAACTTTCAAACTCATTAAAATTGATCACAACTAATATCTTTTAAAAATTATGAAATATAAATTATGTTAATCTTCATGATATTTTAATTATCATGGATTTATTCTCTCTATGATACCCACACCATCTTACTTGAGTCATTATGCTAACATGTAATATCAAGTGTCATTGTCCAAAAGCAATTCAACACCATGTGGGCTCCTATTGATATTCCAAATCATGGAAACTCAGTCATGACATGAATATATATTATAAAATATTTTACATCATGCAATATGTTGTGGAATTTTTCTTATGGAATAGTAACAAATCGTATAATTGTTCTATCCTTAGATATCGTTCATCATGAATCCCCTTCATGTTGCGGTTTTCTTCTACATAGTGTAAAAACACTTATTACCACATAAAAACTATATTCTTTAATTCAACCACAATCATTCCTTAAATCATGACTTAATCCCTAGGTCATGATATTTGTAACATGAAGAATTGTAATATTATTGTTACATTTTACTTCAATAACTATTTTCTAGAGTATATTTATGATCCTCATATTTTACCAATTAGAATATCTTACATAATAAATTTAATATATTAAGTATCATAATGAGATATCTGACCTTCTTATTTAGCTAAATAATATTCTTGAATATTAAAATTTTTATTTCCTTAGAGTAATAAATTTTTTGTACAGTTTTTTATACTTATGTACAATGTAAGGTTCTTACCACTGGAATATTTTATCTTGATCTCCCAACAAAGTATTTAAAAAAAATAAAAAATGTAATGTATCCCACTTTTATCTAGTCCTTTTCCAAATTTTATTCAAGTAGTTAAATTTTAAATATTATCTTATGATTATCTGAAAATATTATATTAGATCAAAATATTTTTTACTTTTAGTAATTTAAACTTCATTGAGAGAAGAATACATTAAATAAAATGATGAATATGTAATATATATTAGTTTAAACAATGGTCTTTTTGAAATACTTCACCCTAAGAATTCATTACACATATCAATGAATCTATGAATTTTTTTCCATTTAACATCATGGAAAATATTATATATCTCATGTTAGTTCACTACTTTCCCATTTTCTCCCACATTTAGGTAGAACAATAAAAGATGTTCCTTGAATTATTCAATTCTCTATTAATATACAACCTAGAATAACCATACTCATTAGTATATTTCTTAAAGAAACACAAACATGTTAAATTCATTTTTAATAACTCTAAATAATTACAAATCATCAAAAAATTATTTTAAATATTTATGAAACAAATAAATATTTTTTGGAGTATTACAATGAATCTTACACTTCCAAATCCAAGTTAGACACCCCTTAAACAATCATCTAATTCAATTATAAAATAAAATGTCTCTTTACACATGATATTTACTAGGATGGATCTCCATTATAATACATTTTAGTCTTTATTCTATTCAAGCTTCAAAATGTTTATTTTCAGATATAAAATTTTAACCAATCTACAAATTCCATGAATCTTTATCCCATCAAATTCAAAAAATATATTTTAGTTGATTATATCTTGGAACCTCAAAGTAATATATGAAAATTTAAATATTATTTTCCTTCACATAGTCTATTGACAAAAATATATACTTCATGAAATCTTGGAATTAATTCTACATCTTCATAAAATTTTTCTATATTAATAGATCTACAAATGTAACTCCAATTTAAGAATGTATTGGGTATCTTCTTGTCCAATCAGTCATAGAGGAAAATCAGTTAATTTTTTAAATATTAATTGATATTTAAAAATAAAATGAATAAATCATACTTACACATATTTTTTGAAATTAGAAATAGTGGAAAAACTCACCTCCTTACTCCAATGTTGTTCTTATCTTATCATGTAATGTTCAAAAGTAAATATTTAATCAAATATTTTTTGGAAAATTGGATTTATGATTTTATTAAACATGCTAGGGAACTAAAAAATCCTTTCAAAATGATATATTTTAACAAATATTGATATCGTTATTTTTAACATCATTCTTATTTTCAAAAAATAAAATTCAAAACAAAGGGGTCCACATTCACCCTATTTTATTTCTTATTAGTACAGATAAAAAAATAAATTTCAATAGGATGTTATTTATTTTATTCATTATCCACCTTACTGAGAATATGTATCAAAAACCTAGAGGGTGGGTGGTATCTATTAACTTAAATCAATTGAAAATCTATTAGACTACTTCGAGTTTATATGAGTGATGCTCATCATAGAAAAAAATTAGTTCTACCTAAACAAAAAAGCATTATATTTTTGAACTAGGATATGATACCAACATGAAATTTATTTATCACGATGTATTTAAATAATTTTAAAATGATACCAATTTTTTTAACACACTCACAAAGGATTTTATTAAACTAAGATCCTATACTTTTGTTAACTCAGAGGTAGAAACTCTGAAAGAAAAATGGTAAGATGTCTCTATAGGAATCAACCCTAGATTTTCTAAAAATGTTCTCTTTTCCCTTTTCATTGATAAATTCAACTTACCCCCCTAAACCACTGACTTTTTATTTTAAAACAAAGAATGTGATGATTTTCAAAAATATATATTTAATGACAAATTTTCTTTCTTTATGAAATTTTGGATTGTCATGAAATGATTATTATAGTGGGTACTCAAATTAATCCACCTCAAGGTAAAACATCTGTTTTCATTTTATCATGATTGATATAATTATTTTAGATAATATTTATGATATTGAGTGTTTTATAATTTAAAAATGATCACTTCTAATCAGTAGAAAAAGATTGATATCATTCTCTTATCTTTATTTTACCCACTAAACAAATAAATCATCTTTAATTCATTTCGGAGAAGGTACAAACACACTATATATTATATTAAAGAGGAGCCAATTTTTCATTTAGAGAGATAAAGATAGTTTATAGATTATTATCAACCAAGATACTCTAATTTTCTTAATTAAAAGTCTAGATGATTCCTTCATGATTGCACTTATGATTTTGCAAGTGAAATTTTTCTTTGGTAGCATAGATTCCTTTATTCCAATATATTCTTCTTTGTGTCAGAATTTCTTTTTTGAATAACAAAACAAATAACATTCATCTCCTTGTGTATGATGAAACCTATCTATAATTTATTTTTGATATATTTATGTGATTAATAAATATTTTAGTACACATTGAGATATCTTGAACATCCCACACAACCCCACTAAAATCCACTAATCATCATTTCTTGACAAACACTCTTCGAATTTTATTTCCTCCTCTAGATTTACTGTTGTATATTTATCACCTGAATTAACTTGGGATGTCTCTATTATTAAAAACCTTTCAAATGAACCTATATAAACTATTTAATACACTATTTAATCATAGCCATCGTTTTTTGATATTACATATGAATTCTTGTCATTGTTTATGTCAGAAACTTTTGGAAATTTTTTTATGCTGATTAATATTTTTATCAGGAATGCATTCCCCTGAAGTAACCATTTTATTTATATCTTATATTTATTTTACATCTATTTATTTAGATTACCTAAATAATTTCTAATTTCCATATATTATTTACAATGGTTCATTATATGACCCATTCTTACAAAATAGAGTGAAATTATTAATATTTTTGGTAGAGAATTAGTTTAATAAATATTACGATATTCTTGTCAATATTTTTCTTCTTCTTCATTTTTAATGTTTACTTACATGAATTAATTTTATACCTTTTACTCTATTTAAGGTATCTTTTTATTTACTTACACCTATTTTTAGTTTGTTTTCTTCAAATTTTATAATGTAATATCTTTATTCCTAATATTTTTACAACACTAGTAGAAGTAAATATATCTTGATATTTTCTTTTGAAAAGTAGTCTATCTAAAATTGATAGGTTGATATTATTTTTATTAAAACACTACTATTCTAGTGAAATTTTGGGGAAAGTGTTATTCTATACTTTTTTTCATACACCAAAATTATTGGTGGGTTTCTAAAGAACTTTTTAAATCCACATTTTCCTAAATTTGGATTTTGAACCTAAATTCTTTATAGAAATAGCATTGAAAAAAATTTAAGCTATTTGGAACATATAGTGACTTTTGTTTACAATAAAATATTGGCCATTATATGGTCTCAATAAATTATTTGAATAGAATAATGATCTTTTAACACAAATATCCTCCTATAACTTATGTAATGATGTAACTCTTTCATCATATCCAGTTATTATTATCTCAATATTATTCTATTAAATATTGTTTTTATATTTCAATATATTATAAATATCCTTTACCTTATTGGACTAGATTTCCAGTTTAGTATTCTTCACTTAAATGTAATCCTTTTATCTATTATCCAATGCAGGGAACTTTACCTCAGGCCCTTAAATGTCTTTATATTTCATCAATATTTCATAAATAATGTCATTTCTAACTTTTCATTACTTTTATTATAGTTATATAATTATATAAATTAATTATATTTATGAGTTAGATAACCATCAAAAATCTTTATACCATTAAATTTCCCTAGTTCTTAGATTCAACTTCAAGGTAAGTGATCTTCTATCACATATATATCAAACAACCTTAAGTAGAATTGGGATTTTATTTAGGTTAATTTTATTAGGTTTTACTAAAAATTGAAAATGAATAATTATTTAATCTTTACACTTTATGATCATCCCAACTTTTGATTCACTCATGAAATGATAATTTTTATAAGAAATATCAGTTTCTTGTTACACATGTATGTATTATAAGATTCATGAGGTAAAAATATTTTCTATATTATTGGTTTTGAATTTAATCACTAAGGTTTCTTATAATATTCACCATTTTTCTTCATTTGGATGAAAACATTGGGAAACTGAGTTTTTTTATCCTTTTCATAAGTGGGATGACTTCTTGCAAAGATTTCCTTTAATATATAATTTACATACAAATATATTAAAATCTAGTCTAACCCAATTTCCTTTAACTAATATAAAGTCATTGTTATCTAATTATTTTTATGTGACCTTTATCAACTTATTTATGTCCCTTTTCTTTCTATTATTCAATGTATTTAATAATGATGATGATTATTTTTTATTTATATTGTACTCATATGATTCTTCAAATATTAACTTCACGAAGCATTTGGGTGAGAAACTAAAATAATAAAATCGGAAAACCTTTCAATTTTTTAGAATCCAAATAGTGGTGGAATCAAAGATATGATACTGATTGATGTACTATGAGGATAGTTGAAATGCACACAGAGGGTGGGGGGGGGGGGTTGAATTATTTTGTTTAGACTTTTCCTAAATGTATTTATTTATACTTCAATTAGATCCATTATTATTATATGATTTGATCTATCAATATTTTTTCTACAATTAATTTCATACATGCATTGATATATAATAATCATAGAATAAGGAACATCAAGATTTGGTAAAAGGGTCCACCTCCAATATGGATGACTATATCCATGGTGTACGGTTGTTTTTTTCCAACATGAAAATAACTGCTCTATTTTTTCAAGATGGATCATCTGAAATCGTATATCCATGGACTCATAATCCTAGATCTAACCAGGTACAAAATAAGCACCAAAATTCATTGTTATATAAAAAATTTATTTTTGACTACTCTTCAATGTAAAGCGATCAAGAAAATTGTAATTTCATTCTCTTGATAAAAGTATGATGATATAATTCCTCAAAATGCAATAATATTATTGGATTACCAAAAATTCTTAGGAAATTATGACATATATATATCATAGGTTAGTCATTTCATTCATACCTTACAATATATGGGATCATAAAATTTAATCATTCAAATATTAATATATGGTAGCATAGAAATGTCATTTATTCTTCTTCATCCTCTGAGATCTTCTACATATGTTTGGCTAATATCTCTTACTTATTTTTCTTCCTCAACACACATGATTATACGTTAACAATTGTTTTGGTTCTCTTTAGTTCATTAACACACATAATATGAATAATAATCACAGTTTTATATGGATTGCATTATTATTATTTTTTGACACACACACACACACATAAATATATATATTCGTATAACCATATTAATATTATCACTATATTATTTGACAATTTAATTCTCGTCAATTCTCAGTCTCCAAACTCATTAAAACAGATAAAAAATAATATCTTATAAATATCATAAATACTAGGTCATATAAATTCTCTTGATATCATAGTTATCATGCCTTTATTCTCTCCATGATACCCACACCATTTTCTCCACGTTTTCACAATAACATACAACATATCATTTAAAAATTTGGAAAGACTTTCTTATGATTGCGGATTGTATTGAACTTCCCAAGATTACATTATTGAATATTATATCATGATGTGATTCTATTCTAGAAAATATATTACATCACACACCATGACATGTAATTATTATCAATACATTGAAACTTGTCAGTTAATTGTTCCCACATTGTTAATTTTTAGTATTCAAACCTCTTCATGGTATGATTCTCTTATAAAGATCCAGGAAATATTTACCATAGTGAAGAAATTTTCTTCTTTACTTCTCCAAGAATCATTGCTTAAATCATGTCTTAATCACAATCTTGTAGAATTTTTCACATCAATACAAGTATTTAAATAATCAAATTTAATCTTCAAAACAGTCTTTATGATCTCTAAATTTTCCAAAATTATATATTTTAGATCATTAATATAATTTCTTACACAACACACTATGATCTGAAACCTTTAAATGTATCAACGTAAGATTCACGACAACTACCGTTTCTAGTTTCTCTAGTAGATGAACTATAGATAAGATTTTATTATATTTATATATTATATAAGGTTTCCACCAATGGAATATTTCAACTTTGTCTCCCAATAAATATCTTACACAATATAAAAAAGTATAGTTATCAGTCTTTTCAATAGCCCTTCAAAAAAATTTATTTAATCATTTGAATATTATATATCATATTGTGAAGCTATGAGAATCATAAATTTTACCACAAAACATTTTCACTTAACTAATGTATACTTATTTGAATGTAAAAAATCTGACATAACATGTTAAGTGCATTATTTATCTTAGCGGACACCAAAGTCTTTAACAAATCCTTTATCCAAAGTATAAATTATGCATCTGAAGGACTCTTTTCCATTTTCACATTTCATAGTCCTTTAAAATATTATGTATCTCAGGGTGGTTGATTCTTTTTACGTTTCCATTAGTTTTGTTTGAAAAAATAAATTATGAATTCCATACCTTGATCAACTCTCAAGTAACATACAAATTATAATTTCAAGACCCAAATATATATTCCTTAACTCAAAAAAACACCTAAAATTTATTTTTAATAATTTCAAGTCATCCTTACTTATCAATAGGTTTAGTAAAAATACTTATGAATTATATAAATACACTTTATAGTATCACAATGAAACTTACACTACCTAATAAAACTTCAAAACCTTTCTAACACATCCTCTATAATTTCCATAGATATGATCTTATATTCATACATGATGTTTCTTATGATTCACCTTAATTAGAATAAAACATAGATTTTATTAAATTATGGTTTCATCTAAATTATGTAAATATAAAATGTAACATACTAGGTAATTATTGAATAAAAAATTTACATATTTATAATTATTTTTGAGATAGATAGTTATATTTTATAAAAACATTATGTTTTATTTTATAAAATAATAAATAAAATAGATTTATTAAACTATTCTAATTATAATCTTTAATTGTAAAAAATAATTTTTAAATTTTATAAATTAAATATGAAATATTGAATTTTATTTTTGAACTCATCCTGATAAAGTTATCTCTGGATGGGTTTTTGAAAATATTCTAAAAAGAAAATTTTTTAATGAATAGTGAAAAATATTATTTTTTATTTTCTTTTCATTTTTTAGAAACTAAAATTATAATTTGGATTAGTTATAAAATTTAATTACTAAATTTTGATTTAAAATAATACAATTATTGTTTTCAAAATCACCTTTGTACTTGATTTTATTATAAAAACTTTTTATTCTAAAAATATGCCCTTTTTTGAAAAACAAAATTTCAATCGCATTTGGACAGTTTAATTTTAAATTAAACTATTATTTTTTTGTGTGTTGAATTATAAAAATTTGACTAAATATTTTAAATATGTGGTACTGAATTTGTTAGATATTAAAATTTTATTTTTTTGTAAATTTGAATAGAAACCACGTTAATTTTGTTTCCATAGAATAAGGTAAAATCAATAATTATTGTTAAAAATAGAACGAGGACTAAAGAATGACCCTAAAACTCGAATTAATTTTTTAATGAGTATATATTTTATATAATAATCCGAAATTCGAACATATGTATTTTTTTTTCATTTGTACATGATTTTTACCATTATAATATTTCAGTGAATATAAAGCCAAAAATGTTACAGTCCTTCCTTTAATAGCTATAATATATTTAGTATAAGGACAAACAGAGGATATGTAAGATTAAAATAGTAATTTGAAATATAACTATTTTATTTTCATCTTGTTCATTTATTTTTTATTTTTATTTTTTTATTAAAAAAATTATATTTTTACTCAATGATGATACAATAGTTATTCAATTAATAAAAAAATAAAATAAATGATATTAAAAATACTAAAAATATTATTATTTTAATTAATCTTTGGGTTGAATTATTTTTTAAATAAAATGACATATTAGATATATTTTAAATATTTTTATTCAAATTCAATTGCTATATTGAAGTTTTTAATGTTAGATTAAATTAATAGTTCCAAAATTTACATTAATGTTATTTTATAATAAATAAAATTTTATTAAATGATATAAAATTCCTAAAATTATTACCTTTAGAAAACTATTTTTTTATAAGGATTAAAATATCTCCCATGTTCAATATATGGTCCTTTTATTTTTTATTTTAGCAACATTATCCCTTTAATTGTAGAAAACATTGACATCACTATAATTGACCAAAGGGTTAACAAAGGGTTAAAAAAATGATAATTGTAAGAATATGCTCAAAACTTGTCAAAATGTTATTTGATAAAAAACTTTTGACTCAAAAATATTTTTATCTTCAAATAGTTTCAATTATGATCCATTAGGGTCTGAAAATTAATTTTTATTATTTTAATATTTTATGAAATTCCAAGTGTGACCCTCCACTTTTGTAAAAATGATAACCTCTTCTTCTTGTTGTTTCAGACTTAAAAAACCACAAAGTCCATAAAATAACCACCCGATCCCTTAATTCCAAAAATATCCATATCATAGAAGAAATATTTATTTTATAATACCAACATTAGAGTTGTTAAGGTGTAAATAAAATGAGGTTTTCCAAATAAGTAGTTATGTTCTAAATTAACTGTTTTTCATTTTTTATTCTTCTCATAAAAACATAAAATAGTATTCAACCATGATGAAACAATAACACCATTATATTAAATATAATTATTATTTTATCTTAATGTTACACCCTACAATCTCCACTTCCATTAAATGGGAAAAGAATATATTGTTCATGTGTAAAATGCACTGTCACCTCATGATCTGATGTCATTCATTTTCCATCCCTACCAGTCACATCGTGTCATAATTATGGAATTATTAATTTATATGATATTAATGAAACATTTATCATTATTTAAAGAGAATATAAAACTTATTTTCATACATTTTTATAAACTTTGGAATGATAACATCACTTGGGTGGATGTGTGGACTACCACCTTCACAAAATAGTGTGATTCATTTTTCATCACCTCATAAAATGGAATATATATTAGCATATTCAAAGATATCATATGGAATAAATAATAATATTTTTATCCTGTAAAGATAAAATAATACTTACCTTCTTTTCATAATGATCATTGAAAAATAGAAACATCACTCACGAGTACGTAAGACCTACCATCTCCATGATTGTAACATAGTTAATATTTCATAACCATATTCCATGATTGTATTAAAAAGTATAATTTATGTATAAAAATTACAATAGTTTATTTTTATTATTATTTATATGATGTAGGAATGAACTATTTGACTATATTCAACCAACTGAGGTCATTTTATACATACAACTCGAAAATAATCAAAACATTTGATGTGAAATTAATTTATTAGGTGAATTTATATAACATTGTAATAAGATAAATCAAAGGAATAATAAACCATAATAATTTTCTAAATATAATAAGTAAATTATTTTATTATTACTAGGTATGTTAATGAATGCACATGGAATGTTAGACACACGATAAGATAATTTATTTTAAAAATATTCATTCAATATTTTCCTTAAAAAATTTTATTCATTGTCCATATTTTAAAAATATTTTATTTATATATTTAAATATAATTATAATGATAATAAAGAAATTTTATATCTCATTTTACAATTTGTCAAAGGTCTTTGAAATGAATTGTTTTATATAATTTTTTTAATTTCATTAGGAAAAAAAAATCATGTTCCATTTTAGTTTATTAAGAGAAAACAGATTTTCCCACAACTGAAAAAATTATTTGAAGTATGTATTTGATTAAAATATATTATGTTTTATTCAAAGATAATCCCTTTTTCTATTTTACTATATATTTTGGTATTGGTAATAGGTTTTAAAAATAAAGGGTTATTTTGTTATATAGAAGTGTTTTTCATAGTTCTCAAAGAATTTTCAATGGTTTTCAAAATTTAAAGTTAATGAGTAAATGATTTATTCATGATAATTTTCCTAAATATTATTTTTTGTGAAACTAGTGAGTGAAATATAGCTTATATGATATGGTGAGCCCTATTAATGTTCATGAAAAATAAGTTTTCCAAATATAGCTTATACGATGGGTACAACTAGATAGATCTCCAATGCATTATGTTATGTTATTCGACTTAATTGAAAATAAGGAGGGAGTTACTTAAGGGATTCTCCAATGGATTTAACTAGGATATAGTTAATTATTACACAGGTTTAAAATAAGTTCTGGATATGATGCTCTAAGTTTCTATAAAGGGTATTTCGATGCATGCTATGAGTTTTAATGGGTTTATTTAAGAATCGTTTTTTTCTATTTTATATGTGTAAATGATTTATTCACTCAATGAAATTTGAGATAATGGTAAAAATTTTATGGTTATTTATATTATTCACTATAATAGAAGTTTACTTCTTTTTATATCCCTTATTGAGTTTTTTGTTCTCATCCCACCTTTTAAAATATCTTTCACTAGTTTTTATGGATGATTAGGGTCAAGGTTGGGGTCAAGATCAAAGTGTTGAAGATATGTTAGGAGAAGAAAAAATATATCTTTTTTAAAAAATTATATTATAGGAATAAACAACACTAAGTTGAAGTGTCCACCTTGTAATGTAATATATATTGGTATTAGGGTGATGAATTATGTAACATTTGGACCCAAGATCTATTAAAATCATGCCCCAATCCAGCTAGTCACATGGAATCTAGAACACATCCCTATATAGAATAGTCTAACAACTGGAAGTGAGGTTCTAAAGGATGTAGTATAGAGATTAAAAAATCTAGATGAATACCAAATATAATGTTATAAAAATAAATAGAAAAATAGAAAATTAATTATAAATTAATATTATAAGAAGACAATAATAACTTAAAAAAATATCTAATGGAAAATAAAAAACCGTGCGTGTCTATATGGAGCTACAATGTAAAATTAGTAGATGTATAGTATGTAATCCAAAAATAATTCCCAATGTAAAGAAACGAATCCCAAAATTCTATCTCCATGAGCATCCTAATATCAAAATCAGTCATATTCTCCTAATCACCAATGATCATGTGGAATAACATAAGAATGAACCACAATCCTAAACCTATAACTAAGAGGTCTTTTTTGGTACCTATCGTTGGCCCGAACAGGGTGTGAGATATACTAAGTAGGATACCACCTCAATTTTTAATGATATCTAGTATACGAATGTGAAACAAATTATTGTGAAGGTATATTACTAAAGTTATGAAAAAATACATATAAATAATGAATATAATGAAGGAAGGCTTGGTTTCCTCAAAGGACACCTGACCAAAAAATACATGCTTCAGCCTTAACAAGATTACATGTTATTATGTGTCACCATATATATAAATAAATATTATATTTATATAAATATTCATTTATATTTATGAACTACATACATAGGGACATATAAATCCATACATATATCAATATAGTGATATCTAAGACCCTGAGGAAGAACTCATGCATTTACAAATAGTCACGAGACTCTAAAAAGGTAGTAAGTGAAACCATGCCTAGGTGTCCTAAATTATAAGGCCCTCCATGACCAAGTATCCAAATATGTAAAATATTATATGCCTATGTATCAAAATAAGTATGGGATTCCATGCCCAATTATCACAATATGTAAGTGGTTCCAGGTCCAAGTAACACAATAAGTAAGGGAAGTAATTTTTTTGTCATGAATCTTAAAGAGATGGGTGATGCCTAATATCCTATTATAGGGGGGCATAAATAATCAAATCCAACATTCCTAGTTACATGAATCTATATTCCCATCATCCTTAACCAAGGGGGTTTGAAATTCCATGTAGACATCCCTAACTGAGGTCCTGCTATAATATTTAAGTATCGGGTAGTCTTAATCTCCCTATGAGTGCTTATCCCTGGAATTCTCTAAAGAAAAACCCAACGTCAGTCATGGAGAAGTGTACCTTCATTTTAGTAATTTATTTAATTTTTTAAATTTTCAATGAGAAATCATTCATTCCATTTAAATACGGTTTACCAGTTTCATTAATTTCATTTAATGTATAAGTAATAAAGAAATACATTTTTGTGAGAATTCTATGTTTCCATTCAATTATAAATAATAAATAATGTTATGTCCATGAGCATACTATTTACTATTTCAATATCTCTAATTTAGTTTCCCCATTTTTTAGAAGAGAAACGCACCTTATATGTGGTTTTATGATAATGAGGGGGAACGAATATCAAACCAAATTTACCTAAATCAATTTAACCATCACTTACAAGAGGTATTATTCATCATACCTCAAAATGTTTTCAAGTGTAAGTAATGTATTATAATTATAAGCATTTAGAACAACACCTAAGGAGGGTTATTTAATTACGTACATGAATAATAAGCTGCCTATTTTAAATAGATTCACCCATGTGGTGGATCAAGTTGAGGGAAACAACCTCAAATTGTTTAAATTAAATAACAAGGGATATCTAAATTATTTCATTGGAATATTCATATTTTGGTTTTAGATTAAGAGGTGAAACATGGACAGAATGAAATATGGCATAATAACACATTTTATAAACAATGAGACTTTATAGGGAATAAATTTATCCCATTGACCTAATTATTTGTATGCCTAAATCATCCATTTTCAACCATTGATTCAAGTAGGATGGATTTACATCATAAGAATTGAGAAATTTCATTAAAATAGGGAATATGTCATCACAAGGATTTGAAATTTGATTTGAAAAATTAAACTAATAATAAAGGGAAGTGGAACCACAAACTAACATAGGGCGATCAAACATTATTTAAATCGGGTGATTCCATGATCATATGAGGAATATAACTCAAAACATATGGGAGTGATATGGGGAGCTCTCTATGGATGGAAGGTGGTGTTGTGAAAATGAAGGGCATAAATGAGGGAGAGAGGTTAAAATAAATATCCAGAAAAGTGAAATTTCATCCATTTAAATGAGACGGATAGTTAAGCCTCATTTTTTGGATAATTGTGCACTACCCACAAGGTCCAACTACCCAAGGACCAAACCCTGTAAAATTTGTCTGGACGATTGGGAAAAATATGCGCTAACCAGGTCATTGGAACTACCTCACCTCCATAAACCATACAATTATTTGTCAGGTTAGATAAACTATGCATAGGATTTGTGACATACCTCTATAATGTTTTTTATTTTATTATAGATAATCCCCCTTTTAAGGGATGAAGGGGAACCTATACATTACCCATAGGCCCAATGCTCAAGGCCCAACACGACTCGCAATACAAGAACCGAAGGCCCAGAATCATACTATGCCCAATATATGTTCCACAAGGTTTTCGAGAACGGTTTTCACTAACAATGTGAAAATGGTGCGCCCCCATTTTCCCATTAAAAAATTGGGTTTTCAAAGCCCGATACATATAAAAAAGAATCGAATATTTTAAAAACCAATTGGGATTAAAATGAATTTATAAAAACACATTAAAGTGTTTCATCTCTCATAATTCCATTCAGATGCTCAACTTAACGTTTGGACCATCCACCAAATCAAAACATTGAATTCCTTTGGAAAATTTATCGAGTCCAAAACATTTGATATTATAATAGCCCCACTTTAGATGTTATAATGCCAAATTAGCGGTGGAAAAAAATTAAATATTACCCCATATACTTGGGATGTGAAATTCCATCTAAAATAATCACATTGTGTTTTAAAAACCCAACACTCCTACAAAAATTACTTCTAATATGCACTACGAAAGATGCTAAAACTTGATCCAAGACTAATCAATACCAAAGAAATACTGAGATATTTCAAAGTGGTCTCATCTAACCGGATAACATATCGTACAATTTTCATATTCACCAAAAGATGCATGGATCTCCCCAACATAAGTTCTAATTTTGAAATCAAATTCAATGTAATTTTACTATACCTATTGAAATTTCCTACCTAAGAATTCTCCTAGAATCATTTAAACCCACTTCATCATGTTTCTAAACCCAATTTAATTTTTGATACCTAATTTAACTAATTAATCCCATTTGAGAAATAAGAATCCTCATATGAACCATTCACTACAATCACATCATCCTAATGTTGTTATAGAAATGGTCCATCAATGACCACATTCAACCAAACAAGGGAAATTAATGTCTTTTTAATACTTCCCGACTATTTCCAAAGACATTTGGCTTTAGCTTCCAACAAATCTAAAACCCGATTATGATGCCTTCATTCCAAGTAATTCTAAGATTTACTCAATCAAATTTTATGCAGCCTATTTTCGGATTATGGTGACTCCATTGACCAGAATGATTATTTTGGTTATCATTCCACAAAATGAACGTAGGTGTATAATGATCCAGCTCCCTTGGATCAGTACACACTAATCACCACATCTAGGCCAAACTACATGTCTAGAGTGACCTCAGAGTCATTTAAAAAATTGAAAATATTTAATTCATGATATTATATTCTTATGATTTTAGAATTTATACGTCAATACATGGCCAAGACATCCACATAATCAAGAAGACTGACTGATCCCAATTGTAGTTTATGGCATATCGATTAAGTAAATGAATTAGATGGTGTTCTTGATTCCATTAAAGGAATTCATACGAGGGAATCCTAGTACCACCCTGGGTTGTACACACCTCTAAGATTATCCACAATCCCATAGTGTAACTATTGAATGATTTATTTATCGATCCAATATTGTGTTTAACATCATTATTTATCTCTGTGTATATCTTAAGATCACTAAGTGTATCCTTGATAATGTGATGATAATGTACATAATAATATCTAAACCATAGGAAAAATATTATAGAAACTTTTTTCTTTTAAACGTCATTGAAATATATTATAGAATATTTTTAAATCCAAACATTGAGATGGTGCTGTATTCTAAGGCTCGGTGAACCCAAAATTAATTTTATGAAAATATTGAATATATTTTCTTCACACATGAAATGTTCTTTCATAATAATGATTTTTTATGATCATAGTATTGAATACAAAATCTAAGACCATGGTTGAATTTTTAATACAAGGTTTACCCTTGGCGTGGACGAATGTTGGTTCGTATTTGACGTTCAGACAAGGACTCCATTGGCAATTATGTTAAGTGGATTAAATAATGAAATAATTTAATTAATACATTAAATACAGATAAACTTATTTCCTTTAAATATATCCTTTTTTCAAAAATCTATAGGATTAGCAACATAAAACTAGATTTTTTGAGAGGAGGTTCTATAATTCTTCATGAGTGGATCGAGATTAGATGATGTTAGTGATGTTATCCATGTGGATCGATAGAAACAAGATACAACGAATCATCCTCATCAATTATTAACATGTTATTCACCAATGAAAAACATGAAATAAAGGTAGAGCTCATCAATTTTGGTTTACAACATTGATGAAAATATTGACATGCTCTTATCTGTAATTCCATGATATGTGATTAATTGGTCATTGACATGTGCATGTTTTTGAAATTAAATTATTTATTTGATTTATTCTTTATTATTTCATATTTTCCACCCCAAATATTAATGATATTTTCTTATTGTCCAATAATTATAGGTGAATTAGTAATGTTCCTTTTTTCTTGTGCCATTTACCCATCTATTCCTCTATGATATTCACCACTGGGCTACATAGCCATGGTTCAACATTTCAGAGTGGGACCAAGTAAAATCTAACCCATGGATTCATGGTTGATTTACGTAAAATTATATGATCTATGATTTTAAAATTTATTGGGATATAATGTGGGTGTTCCTTCATGTATCTTAAAACAAAAGGGGTGAAGGGTTGATACACGAGGTTCTATGGGCAATGAAGTTGTTGAGGTATTCTAGGGTATCTCTAGATTATGATTTTTAGCTTTTGATGGTCCGTACTCAATTTACCGATGAGATTACCATAATTTTTACTTGTTCAAAATGAGGGAATCAAATAAATATCCATGGATCTAGAATTTTCATGAAGAACTTATCTTTTGTTGAAAAAACCCAACTACACTACGTGTATTCTGGAAGAGTACATGCTTTGTATTACCTTGGATATGGAAGTTACAATTTTATTTGTGGAGAAAAGTCTCAAAAACTATGTGGGAAATCTTAACACAATGTGACTCAATGTTGGAAGCTTTATATATAATCTTGGTGTACATGGGAATGTATAAAACGTGGTACATAGGTATGACTCGAAGGACACATGCATGGAATAAAGAACACGGGAAGACCCTGTGTGATTGTGAAACATCGTGTGGTCCCCGTGCATGTCATGTGGGTTGACATAGTCACTAAGACATGTCCCTAGGTGAAAATTATAGGTGAAGAGGTGGGGTCACACACCGTTTATACCCCCCATTCACCCCATGTAAGTCCATTTTTATCTATTTCTTGCATAAGCCTTTTTCTGGACAAGGATTTTGTCATTTGAGTATCCTATACTGATTGTTTTTACACATAAAACCTGATGGTTTCTTTCAAATTGGAATTTGAGGTATTATGTGTGATGTTTTGAGCATGATTACTCTTTAATAAGTTTTCGATGATGGAAATGATTGGACAAGATCATTAGAGAGTTTAGATAGATATAGTACTCCCCTATCTAGGTTGCTCTCCCTCCATCCATGGAGACAATACACCCCTATCAAACCATGGTTAAAGTCTACCATACTCATTGTATAGGTAGAGATGGTACTCCCCTACCATAGTGGGTCATATTTTCTCTATTCAAGGAGATTATACTCCCCTATCACACTAGGGAATGCATCCTCGATACTCATTATGCAGATAAAGAGGGTATTGCTCTATCTCACTGGGGAACAAGTCATCTATCCCTAGAGATGAAGGTCCCCAATTTCACACGGGAACATGTCCTATCTCCATGAATATTTCACTACCATGTCACACCATGGAGCGGGTCCTACATAATCACTATAAAGAAAGTGATGATACTCTCCTATCATAGTAGGGTGTATACCCTATATTCATGGAGATTGTACTTCCCGATCACACTAGGGCTTGAGTCCTCCATACCTGTTGTGTAGATAGAGATGGTACTCCCTTTTAATAGCTAGGAATATGTCATTTATCCATAGAGACACTACAACCATATCATAGAATTACATGGGTCCTTTATATTTGCTATTACAAGTAGAGACAGTACTCCCCTACAAGGGCGTGGGTCAGCTAACTTTTTAAATTTTCACTCCCTCAGACTATGGTGAAATAGATAGGTGCATTCCCTCCTCCTGACTTCTTCAAAAATACAGGTGCGATGATTGGCAATGATGATAGACTATTTTGAGCTAAAATCAGACTCATCATCTAAGGATTGGCTATGAGATGGAGACCCAATTCTCTTATCTATTTTTTTATATTAGAATATATATATATATGATGTAGTTTTTTACTTCTCTCTCACTTTGGGTTGAAATTAATACATTTATAATGTCTTATATTACCCACCCTTCAGGTTTTAGGGTGTTCTACTAGGTTTTTATGTAATAACTCCTAATATCATGTCTTATACTGATGAAAAATAGGATGGAACTAGAATTAGAAGTTCTTTGGGATACTCGAGTATAATTGACCACGTACAATGGTCTCGTTTGGAGAAAAAGAGTTAGGATCCCTCTATTTACATTATTCCATGACATCTTTTCTATCCAGGAATATATTTTTCCCTTTAATTTTCAGATTATACTATTATATTCTATTTCATTCCTTATTGGTTATTTCATAATTGGTTTCTAATCTTGATATTATGATATTTAATTATAATTCCTCTTTAATTCTATATGGATATGGTTGGGTGTGTCCTTATATGTAGTTTATATAATTCCACCCATTTTATATATTATTTCATGATGCTTTTACCCTTCCCCTATAATTTGGAGTCCAGTTAGGGGTTGTGGTTTCCCGGTCTTCTGTTGTCTAGGTAGCCCCATAGGTTTAGGTTATTACAAAATGGTATCAGAGTTGGTTCAACCTCAAGACTTTGTTTGAAGTTCTTTCCCATTACGATGATTTGTTGGTAATTTATGTCAACGATATCAAGGTGTCTTGAGTGTGAATTTTAGTCCTGGAATCCCAATATTGGTATAGTGACTGATGTTTACATTCACCGGATCACTGATTACCTTATTGTAGACTCAAAATACTAAGACATTTGTTGTTTAGATCATTGGTATGTGAATCATATAAGATTGAGCCCTTTAATTGTCCTTGTTGAGTTAGATCCCTATATATATATATATATTCTTATCTGACCATGCTACATCATTAATTCTTTAAGGATTCCTTTGTAAAGATACGCAGCTCGGATACCGATTTAGGATCATACCGATGATCCATTGAGTGAGGATGCATTAGTTTAGGGTCTATCTCGGGAGATATTTTCTCCAACCATGCATGTAGAAACACCCCATTTCACCCTGAAATAGATAGTACTAGTAGAGAACGATGGGAATGAATGAAGGGTTATCCCATTATATGAATTCCAACCCAAAGGTCACTAAGGTTCTATTGAAATCCAATTACATAGGCATCCTCATATTTACTTGAGAAAAAGATCTATTTATTCAAACTTGTGCTTTCCCAACTGATTATATGGTTTCCTTGATAGCCAATACTTTCCACTGAGTAGTTGGGTGCTGGTGATTTCTGGTCACAGAAATGAATGATGAGTTAGAAATCTCATGGTTTGATTTCTATTATCTATTAAATGATATTTACTACTCTTATTTCTTGAATCAGTTTAGATTTAAAATATTTTGGATCTATATCAGGGATATATGAATTCTAATAACTATGCTGTTAGTTTCACTAACCGTATTAAGTACTCCATAAACCTGATTCATTATGGTTACATCTAGGAATATAAGTTTTATTAGGGTATCCACATATACATTACTGGTAGTTTGGTACACCTACGCATTCCAATATATAATGGTGTGTAAGAGATGGACCTATTATCTGAGGTATTACAATATGAGGTAAACCATACAGATGGTTCCATATCATATAATCCCATGGTTTAGTCATATGTAGTTGTTGGTAGATTATAGGTTTAAAGACATAGGGGGATTTTTCTTTTTTTTGACTTAGACAAATGTTAATGTGGACCATGGGCCATGCAGAGGACCATGGAAGCCCTAAGAGTGGAGATGTTATTCCTACAATTAGCAAGGTCACAAGGAACATGATTAACTGACCCGATGTGCTGATAAGGGAAGGTAGTAAATGTATGGACCACCATGATAGAGGTGAAACCATGATATGAATTCTCCAATGCAAGACTAGAATGGGACCCAGAGAGGAAGAACTAAAACAAAAGTAGGAGAAGCTCTTGGGGTAAGGAAATTTTTAGTTAGAAGACTTTATGTGATACTTCCACCACCACCACTAGGTGTCCCACGCTGGGCATAGTGAGATCGAGACCATGGCCGTAGGAAACTGCAGTCTATGAAGAATTATGAGAGAATATCTGATCAAGTGATTAGAGGTACGATATGTAGTTATTTTACTCTTTCTTGAGTACTTATAGACAAAGGTTTTAGTCATTAATTCATATCCTTATTATTGGTGTGAGAGTTGGAGCTCTTAGTTGGGAATGTTTCCTATCATCTTTGGTTTGATGTTTCAAGAGGTAACGATTATCTAATGTCACCAATGTACCCTTAGTGTAAGGTACCACTTGGTTTGGAGTGTTTCTCATGGGATCTATTGGTCATCACGATGAGAAATATGATGTCATCATGGGTTTGGAATTATTATCCATGTTATGCGGCTATGTTGAATTTCACTATAGGTGATTAATATTACTTCATATAGATGTGATGATATTATGTGTTTTGGGTGACATATATCTCATTGTGGAGTGAGTGAGTCTTCTGCGATGGAATCTAAAACCCATCACCAATTAGTTGTAGAGTTTACCCATTTATTTAGTGATATCTTCAAACATATAAAATACTTCATTCATGGAAGATTATATGGATATCTTCCTTGATAGTGTCTCGAGACTACCTCTGTGGAATGAGATGGAATTTTTTATCAACTTTTTAACACCTCAAGATTTTGTGATTTTTTTGAATTAATTTAATTGTTTTTAATATATATCATTTCATGTAATATTAAAAACAGTTTACATTATATTAAATAATTATTTTATGAATTAATAAATTATAAAAATATTAATTGTATCTTTCACTACCTAGAACACTGAGGTTAGATTGTGTTAGATGCAATAAATAATTTCCTTGATGGCTTGAGTAACACGCATGATTGAGGCTTAGAAAACAATGATATATTAATAACATATGATGTAACATAATAGTTAAATTAAATTTTATGAATATTATTTATTAAAATATTTACATATATGGTTTTTAGAATATATTAAATTAATAATTAAGTTATACTTTATTTGAAAATAAAGTATAAGAAAAAAATGAATATAAATGGAGTATTTTTATTATTATGCACAGAAAATATTTTAATAATAATAAATTAAAATAATTAAAATAATTAATAATTTTTAATTTAATGCATTTTTTATTAATCTAATTAATTTTTTTTATATCCATACAACATCTTTTATAGGCACAAGATAACAATAAAACCAATTTAATAAACAAAACCCAATATTTTTATTTAGGTTGTTTTATTGCCTTTTAATAGAGAAACCTTTTTAAATGTAATTTTGACACATTTATAGATTTAATATGTAAATATAAACTTCATATTTGAAATAAAATAACAATAATTTGGTTATTATAAATTTGTGGTATTTTTTTGTAAGGTTTCATTTTTAATCCATAATTAAAAATCCGAGATTTTAATTCAAAACTACCTTTTCACCAAACTTATTTTCAAGGTTAATTTATATTTTGAATTGGTTCCAAGTTTAATTAGATAATTTTTTTTCAATAAATCCAATTATGTTCAACGGAATAAATTTCACAAGTAAATTAGATATGAAAACAATTCAAACTTTTGAACGTTTCACATTAAAAATCCTCATTTTCATTTTGTCTCTGGAATTAATTTTAAATATATTTTTTTGAATTATGTGAATTTAATTAGGTAAAATTGATTAATTTTTTGGAATCATAGGGAAAAAATGAGGTTATAATGTCAATTTATTTTTTACGTATAAAAAATCTACCATGGTAATTCGTTTTACAGTTGTATAGGTAAAATTGTTACAAGGGTAAAAGTTAAAAGGTAAAAGAATAACGTACATAAAAATTGATACATTTAATCATTGGTTGAGGTGTGGATATACCAAAACCAAAATAAATAAAAATAAATAAATTTATAATTCATTGAAATTAATTCCACCTCAATGTGGTTATCTTTTAATGTAAAATAATCAACAAATTAGTCACTTGAACCAACCTCTCCTCAAGTATAAATACCACCCCACCTTCCCATTTCGACACACAAGCAATGTAGCTTATCAAATATTTTCACAAAACTATATTAATTACTATACCCACTTTCATGTTCTTCTAGTCTCACCAAAATGCCAAATCCAAGTCCCTAAAGTGTCTTTTGATGGGGGGATATTCTAGAGGTAATTTTCTGAAAGTCCATCTCTTAATTTCTTTTCTTTTTCTACTTTATAATCACCTAATTCATCCATAGAAGAAGTATAACTAAAAAATGATGTATATAATAGAGTGTTATATCACTAATATAATATCTCATATCCATTTAATTTCTCACATCCTCTTATTCAATGAAAATAAATTGTTTCCATGTTATGTTGGTTAATTTCCTTTGTGAATTATATTTTTCTTCTTTTTCCATAATAACCTTTTGGGCAGGTCTCAAAAATATTTTTATGTGTAAATAATATGAGAATATTTATATTATAACCTATTTAATATTCTATAAAATTTATATTAAACATACCTTCTGAATTCTACATTTTTGATATATGATTAAATTGTTAGGGGAAGTGTGGACTACCACTGTAAAGACCCGTAAAATTCATAGGAAATTTTTTCTTAATTTTCTTTGTAATTTTACAAGAACGCGGTTTTTGATGGCACCTGATTCCGAGGCCTGGAGTTCTCGGTATCAATTTCCAAAGTTTGGCTCGGGTACGTTCAGTGAACGAACGAGCGGGAATTTCTAACTTTTGAACCGGTGCCCGGAATCAAATTCCAAGGACATCGATGAACTCGTAGCGCCGATATTCGCTTAAGGAGACCTTTTCCGATGTTGCCTTTTATGCGGGACGGAAGTTAGTTTTGGGAGAAATTATAAGAAGTCAAATAAAAATGTGGAAACACTTTATTTTGTGGGTTAACTTCTCCCAAATGGAGTTAAAGGTGGGACCCACATCCACTCAACCTCTCTTGGGAGGATTAAGTGTGGTTGGTCCCACACGAAGCATAACTCTTCTTCTTCACTTTGAAAACTCCCTTAACCTTCTCTTTTAATTAACTTGACAAGTTGGGTTTTTTTAATGGGTTCAGTTGTCTTAATTCAAACCTTTTAATTTCAAATAGTTTGGTTGGGTAAATAAAATAATCCCTTAGCTTATTTTATTTGGTTAGAATTCTCTAGCCTCCTTGAGAGATTTTGAAGCCTTCTTCTTCTTCTTCTTCAGGCTTTGACGAAGAACGCGAAGAACCTTAGAGCTTCGATGAAGAACACCACGTTCTCGGGAACCGTCTTCCGCGACGCCATACCCGCGACACCGTCGACACCCTCTTCCGCGTCTCTTCTTCCACGACGATTTCCCCCGATGAAATCATCGTCAAGGAGCTTCGAATCCTCACTTCACGACATCGACGTCCTTCTTCCGTGACACCGACCACCGCGACGTGTCTTCCGCGGGTCGTTGACGATCATCGATTTTGAAACCGAGGTAGGGGTTTGTTGTTGATTAATTATTTAATCTCGTTCTTGGTTCTAGCATGATAATCTGGTGGATAAATATTAAAATGTTATCGTCTAATGAGAGGGGGGTCGGACCGCACAAACACGGCCGAATTCCCCCTCCTTTGTTTTGGATTTTTTTTTATATTCTTGTGGATGAACGAGAAGGCGTGGTGCCGTCGCACCATGTGGGAATCGTACGGCTATATTGCGCGGTGCCGTCGCGCTGCGCCGTGGAAGGGTTATCATGAACGCGACGCTGTCGCGCCGCGTCGAAGGGAACCGAAGGCGCCGCGGCCGGAGCGGTGCCCCGGAAGAGGGGCGCGGTGCCGTTGCACCGCGCCGGACGATGAAGTCCGCGGCCGATTCCAGGCCGTGGCGGAACGAGAAGACCGGCGGCTCGCTGGGCCGCCGGTGTCGGATGCCGGAAGGGGACCGGCTTTGCCGGTCCGTTGAAGAAGAACCGGCCGGCCAGGTGGGGCGGCCGGAAGGGGAAAGACCTGGGGAATTTAATTCCCCTGGCCAAGTTAATTTCCCCCCCATTATGAGGGGGGGGGGGGGGTTTCACAAAGGGGGGGCAGCGCCCCCCCATTTTTCCAAACGACAGGCCCCCATGAGGGGGGGGGGGGGGCGTTTGATCAAGGCGCAACTCTCAGCCGCGCCGCCAGCAGGGAAGCGTGGGCCTTGCCCCCCGCGCATGGCACCCAAGCGGCGCCAGGCCGCGCCTGGCCGCGCCGCCGCCCGGGCCGGGTCATCCCCGGGTCGGGTCGACCTGGTTCGGGCCGACCCAGGGGGGGGGGGTCGGGCCGGGTCGGCCCGAACCCGGACCCCCCGTTTTGGAAACGACTTCGGTCTTTTGCTCATAACATGAGCTACGGACCTCCGATTGACGAACCGTCAACGGCGATGCGATCCCTGGATCGAGGTGGTTGATTCGGTATATCGCACACAAAGTTTCAGAATACTTTGAGTTCGGCCGGGTTGGTTCGTACATGAAAATAAACCGGGCCCTCGGAGTGGAAACACTCATATCTTGAGCTACGGACGTCCGATTGACGTGCCGTCAGCTCTGTTGTGTTCCTCTTAGTGAGATCGATCTTTTTGCATACTCCGCCCGAGGTTTGGACGCAGGTGGAGTACGGCCGGGTTGGTTTTGCCTTAAAAACCAACCGGGCCCCTGGGATGAAAAAGTCAATAACTCTCAGACCGGGCGTCCGATCGACGCGCCGTCTGTTGCGTTGAGTTCCTGTTGACGATACGGAACTTTTGGATACATAAACTCTGGAATTTGTGACAGTTGAAGTATCAGCCTCTCGGCTCTTGGAGCGGACCCTCCCGATCGAGCTTGCTGTGTGCAGGAACCCTAGTGTTGGCTGCGACTGTGACTACTACTGCAACTGCTACTGTGACTGCGACGACGACAGTACAGAGATCCTTAGTGGATTCGACGACGACGACTTCATCACTCAGCGATCCTACGTGGATCAGTGCTACAGGTCCTGTGTGGGCCCGATCCTGTGTGGGTCCGATCCTGTGTGGGTCATTGCGCTCAGCGGTCCTGTGTGAACCAGCGCCTACAGGTCCTGTGTGGGCCCGATCCTGTGTGGGTCTTTGCGGGGGTTAGTTACCTATCGATCCTTCATGGGTCCGATGACTTAGATGGATCAAAGATCATCTTTATCGTCTTTCGAACAAGTATACCTATGTGAGCTGAATCCTGTTGCTTTCCTGTGTGGATTGAGTTGTGCTATCCTGTGTGGATTTCGTTTTGCTTTCCTGTGTGGAATACGTTTACTTTCCTGTGTGGACTGAGTTGTACTTGGGCTCAGAAGTTGGAGCATTTTGGGAATTGATGACTTAGGTATATGTATGGGTATATACCTAAGCGGTGTCGGTTGTTACTTCTTGATTGTATCTTTCTTTGTGGTATATCCTTTGTGGATTTTGGGAGACCTTCAGGGGTCTCGGGGTCCCTACTGAGTAGCTTATACTCACCCCTGCACGGGCTATGCCCGCACTACGTTGTGTTGGTTGCAGACGACAGATAGCGTTGATATTGGATGAGGCTTGCAGATCAGGACGGTACCTAGAGGTGGACCACTGGGTGGGACGTGTTCGGAGCGGACGACGAGACCCGAGGAGCAGTGGACCTATCTATACCCACCCTTCAGGTGGGGTTTCCAGTGCACAGCTCGGTGTAGCGACTTTTACTTTACAGTTGCTGTTTTCCCTTTCGAGTTGTACTTTACTTTTAGTTTGGGTTTGTATACTGGCCCATTTACTTTTCCGCACTTCAGTTGTACTCTGTTCTTACTTAGTGTTTACTTTTCCGCTTTCTTACTCTGTGGTGCTTTTTTACTTTACAAAGGCAATGCGTTCCCTTTTTACCGGGATTTACGCCTTGGTGCTAGTCGCCAGCCCCTGGCCTATGGAAGGCGGGCTTGGGGTAGTCACGGCACGGGCCCCGAGGACGGGTCGTGACAAATTGGTATTAGAGATAGTTTGGTTCTACCGCGAACTCTGATCTTTTCTATGTGAAGCAATAATGTTTAACGTATTGAGTGTGGTTATCAGTCCAGGGAGTCCAGTGTTGGTACGGCGGCCGACGTATCCGTACACCAGGACCCTGACTTCTGATTTCCGACTTAATGCACGAAAACATTGATTGCGTGTGTGTTTCAAAGTTTTCTTTGTGATTACTTTATATCAGCTCACCAGGTATACTATTCTGACTGTGGCGCACCTGTTTCCTTTTCAGGATGGCCCCACGACGGCAGCCAGCTAGGGTTCCGAGAGTCGAGTGTGGCGAAAGCCCACCGAGCGATGAGGCCTCAGTGCAGGGCCCTTTGTCAGTAGTGGCACCGGCGGTAGCTCTACCCGTCGAGCCACCGATGCTTCCAGTACCAGCCGCTGACGATGCACGTTGCCTCAGAGCACTTCATGAGTTTCAGCGCCAGCGACCACCCAGGTTTCATGGGGAGACGGACCCCCAGGCAGCAGAGGACTGACTGGAGGCAGTGGTACGAGTTTTTAGGATAGTGAGGACACCTACAGATCTCATGGTGATCCTCGCTGCGAGCCTACTGCACGCAGCAGCAGGCCGATGGTGGAGCTTGATGATCCAGGTGCATGATGAGGCATCTCTACTTTGGACAGACTTTGAGAGCCTCTTCTGCTCGGAGTTCGTCCCAGACACACTTCGTGCAGTGCGTATCCAGGAGCTTCTTCAGCTGCGGTAGGGCAGCATGACAGTCGCTCAGTACTCGGTGAGATTTATTGATCTCTCGCGCTACTCGACCGACATGGTACGGGACCCATTCTTCCGGGCCCGGACCTTCGAGCAGGGTTTGAGACACGAGATCATGGAATCACTGATCTCCCTCATCATACCGACTCAGAAAGGAGTACTGGAGCGGGCCCTTTTGATAGAGAGCTTCTTTGCTGAGTCTACACCAGCGCTGAGACCCACCGCAGGGCGGCACGTGGCAGAGTCATCTACAGCAGGCAGTCGACGGATGACTCAGGGGTCCAGACAGACCAGACCTTCAGGAAGACGACCTCAGGACACTGGCTCAGCAGTGCGGGGCACACAGTGCGGAGCCAGTATTTCGAGAGGCAGACAGTGCTACTCATGCGGCGGGTAGGGCCGCATGGCTCGTGACTGCCCGACCCGCCGTGCCGAGGAGCAGCGGTCGGATGAGGGACCACTGAGGTAGAGGTAGAGGGTCGACCGTGGCAGTCCGCAGGGAGGAGGCGGAAGAGGCAGAGGAGCTGGACGAGCAGCAGGTGGTTGGCGACGCTTTGAGGCTCTACCACCACCACCACCAGGAGGTCCACCCCGACCACAGGGAGCTGGCGGGCAGAGACAGGCACATCTCCATGCAGCAGAGGCCTACAACCACGGTGCAACTGAGATGATTCGAGGTACTATCTGTGTCTATTCCACCCTTTCTGCAGTACTTATAGACACAGGAGCGAGTCACTCTTTCATAGCAGCTGCCCTTGTTCAGAGCTCGGAGATTCCGATAGAGCCGTTGGCTCGATCCTTACAGCTAGAGACTCCAACGGGAGCAGACTCGACGATTACGCACTGGTGCCAGCAGTGTGAGCTTACTATAGGAGGCGAGAGCTTCGGCTGGGATCTTCTTGTAGCAGCGTCGAGGCCTTATAACGTCATCTTGGGCATGGATTGGATATCTACGGTCCATGCACAAATTGACTGTTTTAGGCGCAATGTGCGTTGTGTACGCACCAACGGGAGCAGGTTCACCTTCACCGGCGAGAAGGGAGCCTTTGCAGCACATGATGGACTTCCGCGGAGGAGAGGACAACCCATCACTCATCAGTTGGCTAGCCTCATCCTTGGAGCAGTTGACGTGCGGAGTCCTGGTTTTCCTGCAGTGGTGGATCAGTTTGCGGACGTTTTTCCCGACGACGTTCCAGGGATACCTCCTCATAGAGAGGTAGACTTTTATCTTGACCTGTACCCCGGGACAGCCATGATATCCACTCCAGCATATCAGATGGCCCCCTCCGAGCTTCGAGAGCTACGGGTACAGTTGGAGGACTTGCAGGGAAAGGGGTTCATCCGACCCAGTGTTTCACCCTGGGCTTCCCTGATATTGTACGCCAA
Source organism: Viscum album (assembly GCA_963277665.1). Lineage (NCBI taxonomy): Eukaryota > Viridiplantae > Streptophyta > Magnoliopsida > Santalales > Viscaceae > Viscum > Viscum album. The sequence goes on along the minus strand of OY728165.1, from coordinate 1,067,760,336 downwards.
TAAGGCGGACGGGAGCTTGCGACTTTGTGTTGACTATCGTCGCCTAAACCAGGTGACAGTGAGGAACAATAATCCGCTACCGAGGATTGATGACCTCTTTGATCAGCTCAAGGGAGCACGGTGGTTCTCGAAGATAGACCTCAGGTCAGGCTATCATCAGCTCAGAGTCAGAGACGAGTACGTGAAGAAGACGACCTTCAGATGTCGGTATGGCCACTATGAGTTCTTGGTTATGACTTTCGGTGTAACCAATGCTCCAGCAGTGTTCATGGCTCTCATGAACAGGATCATTCAGCCATACATCGATCGGTTTGTCATGGTCTTCATCGACGACATACTGATTTACTCGACCAATGAGGAGGAGCACGTCTATCACTTGCAAGTTGTACTAGACACACTCCGAGAGCACCAACTTTATGGTAAGCTCTCGAAGTGCCAGTTCTGGATACGTGAGGTCCACTTCTTGGGACACGTCATCTCTGAGGCGGGAGTTGCAGTGGATCCCGTGAAGATCGAGGTAGTGCTAGCTTGGGATCCACCCAGGAGCTTGACTGAGGTTCGGAGTTTCTTGGAATTAGCTGGTTACTATCGGAGATTCATGCCAGACTTATCTAGAGTTGCGGCACTACTCACATCTTTGACGAAGAAGGGGAAACCCTTCGTGTGGTCAGACAGTTGTCAGCAGAGCTTCCAGGAGCTGAGACAGAGATTGACCAGCGCACCTATCTTGAGGTTGCCTAAGGAGGGAGTAGGGTACGTATTTTACTGCGATGCATCAGGTACCGGACTCGGTTGCGTCCTGATGCAGGAGCGGTCAGTGATCGCCTATGGATCACGTCAGTTGAGGCCGCATGAGAAGAACTACGCTACCCATGACCTGGAGTTAGTAGAAGTGGTCTTTTCTCTGAAGACATGGCGACACTATTTGATGGGCGAGCGCTTTACAGTCTTTTCGAATCATCAGAGTCTCAGGTATATCTTCTCGCAAAAGGACCTGAACCTGAGACAGCAGCGATGGCTCGAGTTCCTCCAGGACTATGACTTTGTGATAGTCTATACTCCTGGGAAGGGAAACGTAGTAGCCGATGCCCTCAGCAGGAGGACGAGCATTCAGCTACTTGAGGAGGCGACGGAGCAACTAGCCTCTTTGCAGATATCCTTCGTGGATAGAGATGGAGCAGCCTTCCTCCAGTCTCTCACAGTCACCCCTCCACTACTACAGCGGGTCAGAGAGGCACAACATGAGGAAGCTGACTGTGAGACACGTCGTGTACAGATATCCTCGGGACAGGCACCTGATGGTTTCTCCCTTGGTGCAGAGCACGACATCATTTTCAGAGGACGTACCATGGTACTAGTTGCTTTGCGAGAGGAGGTGCTGAGAGAATTTCACACTTCTCCTTTAGCGGTACATCTAGGAGTGACGAAGATGTACCAGGATCACAGACGACCGCACTGGTGGCCGGGCATGAAGAAGGCTATAGCAGAGTTCGTTTCTCGATGCCTCACTTTCCAGCAGGTGAAGGTAGAGCATCAGGTACCAGCAGGCTTGGTACAGCCCTTGGAGGTCCCGGAGAGGAAGTGGGACGGGATATCTATGGACTTCGTGACTGGACTTCCACGCACTTCCAGAGGTGACGACTCCATCTGGGTGATTGTTGACCGACTCACCAAGTCGGCACACTTCTTACCCATCAGAGAGAAGGGCTCAGTGGAGAGCTTGAGACGTCTCTACGTTCAGGAGATTGTGTGGCTCCACGGCGTGCCATCATCTATCATCTCCGATCAAGATGCTCGCTTTACTTCCCGGCTTTGGAAGGGGTTACAGGAGGCGTTCGGGACACAGCTACATCTGAGCACAGCCTTTCACCCTCAGACGGATGGTCAGACGGAGAGGACCATTCAGACTCTCGAGGACATGCTCCGCGCATGTGTCCTCGACTTTGGTCGTAGCTGGGAGGTCCACCTACCCTTGGTGGAGTTTGCGTACAACAACAGCTACCACTCCACCATTGGGATGGCACCGTACGAGGCGTTGTACGACCGAACTTGTAGATCTCCTTTGTGCTGGACAGACCCTGGGGAGTCAGCACTTATGGGACCAGAGATGGTCCAGGCCACGACAGAGAAGGTCCAGGTCATCCAGGAGCGGATGAGGATAGATCAGAGCCGGCAGAAGTCATACGCTGACAGGAGGTGGAGGCCACTGGAGTTCGAGGATGGCGACTACGTCTTCTTGCGGGTCTCACCTTGACGTGGTATACTGAGATTTGGCCGATGCGGCAAGTTATCTCCGCGCTTCATCGGACCCTTCCAGGTCCTCAGTAGGATTGGCAAGGTGGCTTATCGCCTGACTCAACCACCTCAGTTGCACCTGGTGCATGACGTCTTCCACGTATCTCAGCCGAGGAGATACGTGCACGACCCGACGCACATCATTAACCATGGGGAGCTTGACGTTGACGATGGGGCGACTTTTACGGAGGTCCCAGTGGTGATCGAGGATCGACAGGAGCAGGTCCAACGTGGATGGTAGATTCCTCTAGTGCGCATCAGATGGCAGCACGAGAACCTCCAGGAGAGCACATGGGAGCGGGAGGCTCAGATGCGTGCTCAGTACCCTCATTTGTTTCCCTAGTTTTTGATGTATCTTTACAGGGACGTAAAGCCCTGAGGTGGGAGTAAAGTAAAGACCCGTAAAATTCAAGGAAATTTTTTTCTTAATTTTCTTTGGAATTTTACAAGAACGCGGTTTCTGACGGAACCTGATTCCGAGGCCTGGAGTGCTCAGAATCATTTTCTGAAGTTTGGCTCGGGTACGTTCAGTGAACGAACGAGCGGGAATTTCTAACTTTTGAACCGGTGCCTGGAATCAAATTCTGAGGACACCGATGAACTCGCAGCGCCGATATTCTCTTAAGGAGAACTTTTCCGAGGTTGCGTTTTATGCGGGGCGAAAGTTAGTTTTGGGAGAAATTATAAGAAGTTAAATAAAAATGTGGAAACACTTTTTTTTGTTGGTTAACTTCTCCCAAAGGGAGTTAAAGGTGGGACACACATCCACTTAACCTCCCTTGGGAGGATTAAGTGTGGTGGGGCCCACAGGAAGCATAACTCTTCTTCTTCTCTTTTAAAACTCCCCTAACCTTCTCTTTTAATTAACTTGAGAAGTTGGGTTTTTTTAATGGGTTGAGTTGTCTTAATTCAAACCTTTGAATTTCAAATGGTTTGGTTGGGTAAATAAAATAAGCCCTTAGCTTATTTTATTTGGTTAGAATTCTCTAGCCTCCTTGAGAGATTTTGAAGCCTTCTTCTTCTTCTTCTTCTTCTTCATGCTTTGATGAAGAACGCGAATAACCTTCGAGCTTCAATGAAGAACGCCACATTCTCGGGAACCGTCTTCTACGACGCCATACCCACGACACCGTCGACGTCCTCTTCCGCATCTTTTCTTCCGCGACGATTTCCCGCGAAGAAATCATCGTCAAAGAACATCGAATCCTCGCTTCACGACATCGACGTCCTTCTTCCGTGATGCCGACCACCGCGACGCGTCTTCCGCGGGTCGTTGACGATCATCGATCTTGAAACCGAGGTAGGGGTTTGTTGTTGATTAATTATTTAATCTCGTTCTTGGTTCTAGCATGATAATCTGGTGGATAAATATTTAAGTGTTATCGTCTAACGAGAGGGGGGTCGGACCACACAAACACGCCCGAATTCCCCCTCCTTTGTTTTTGATTTTTTTTATATTCTTGTGGATGAACTAGAAGGCGTGGTGCCGTCGCACCACGCGGGAATTGCACGGCTATATTGCGCGGCGCCGTCGCGCCGCACCGTGGAAGGATTATCATGAACGCGACGCCGTCGCGCCGCGTCAAAGGGAACCGAAGGCGCCGTGGCCAGAGCGGGGCCGCGGCGGAGGGGCGCGGTGCCGTCGCACCACGCCGGACGACGAAGGCCACGGCCTGTTCCGGCCGCGACGAAACGAGAAAACCGGCGGCTCGCCGGGCCGCCGGTGTCGGAAGCCGGAAGGGGACCAGCTTTTCCGGTCCGTTGAAGAAGAACCGGCTGGCCAGGTCGGGCCGGCCGGAAGGTGAAAGACCGGGGGAATTTAATTCCCCCGGCCAAGTTAATTGCCCCCCCATTATGAGGGGGGGGGGGGGGGTTTCACAAAGGGGGGGGCAACGCTCCCCCGTTTTTCCAAACGGCAGGCCCCCACGAGGGGGGCCATTTGATCAAGGTGCGACTCTCAGCCGCGCCGCCATCAGGGAAGCGGGGGCCTTGCCCCTCGCGCGGGGCACCCGAGCGGCGCCAGGCCGCGCCGCCGTCGGCCGGGCCGCGCCGCCGCTGGCCGGGCCGCTCCGCTGCGCCGGGCCGTGCCGCCGCCGGCCGGGCCGCGCCGGGCCGCACCGCCGCCCGGGACGGGTCGGACCCGGGTCGGGTCGACCCAGTTCGGGCCGACCTAGGGGGGGGGGGGGGGGTCGGGCCGGGCCGTTTTCGAATCAACTTCAGTAGTTTGTTCATAACTTGAGCTACGGACCTCCGATTGACGAACCGTCAGCGGCGATGCGATCCTTGGATCGAGACGGTCGATTCGGTATATCACACTCAAAGTTTCGGAATACTTTGAGTTCGGCCGGGTTGGTTTGTTCACGAAACCAACCGGGCCCTCGGAGCGGAAACGCTCATATCTTGAGCTACGGACGTCCGATTGACGTGCCGTCAGCTCTGTTGTGTTACTCTTAGTGATACGGATCTTTTGGAATACTCCGCCCGAGGTTTGGACGCAGGTGGAGTACGGTCGTGTTGCTTTTGTCTTAAAAACCAACGGGGCCCCTAGGACGAAAAAGCCAATAACTCTCAGACCGGGCGTCCGATCGACGCGCCGTCTGTTGCGTTAAGTTCCTATTGACGATACGAAACTTTTTGATACATCAACTATGGACTTTGTGACAGTTGATGTATCAGCCTCTCTGCTCGTGGAGCGGACCCTCCCGATCGAGCTTGCTGTGTGCAGGAACCCTAGTGCTGGCTGCGACTGTGACTGCTACTGCTACTGCTATTGTGACTGTGACGACGACAGTACAGAGATCCTTAGTGGATTCGACGACGACGACTTCAACACTCAGCGATCCTACGTGGATCAGTGCTACAGGTCCTGTGTGGGCCCGATCATGTGTGGGTCCGATCCTGTGTGGGTCATTGCTCTCAGCGGTCCTGTGTGAACCAGCGCCTACAGGTCATGTGTGGGCCCGATCCTGTGTGGGTCTTTGCGGGGGTTAGTTACCTATCGATCCTTCGTGGGTCCGATGACTTAGATGGATCAGAGATCATCTTTATCATCTTTTGAAGAAGTATACATGTTTGAGCTGAATCCTGTTGCTTTCCTGTGTGGATTGAGTTGTGCTATCCTGTGTGGATTTCGTTTTGCTTTCCTGTGTGGAATACGTTTACTTTCCTGTGTGGACTGAGTTGTACTTGGGGTCGGAGGTTGGAGCGTTTTGGGAATTGATGACTTAGGTATATGTACGGGCATATACCTAAGCAGTTTCGGTTGTTACTTCGTGATTGTATCTTCCTTTGTGGTTTATCCTTTGTGGATTTTGGGAGACCTTCAGGGGTCTCGGGGTCCCTACTGAGTAGCTTATACTGAATCCTGGACGGGCTATGCCCGCACTACGTTGTATTGGTTGCAGACGACGGACAGCGTTGATCTTGGCTGAGGCTTGCAGAGCAGGACGGTACCTGGAGGTGGACCACTGGGCGGGACGTGTTCTGAGCGGACGACGAGACCTAAGGAGCAGTGGAGCTATCTATACCCACCCTTCAGGTGGGATTTCCAGTGGACAGCTTGGTGTAGCGGCTTTTACTTTACAGTTGCTGTTTTCCCTTTCGAGTTGTACTTTACTTTCAGTTTGGGTTTGTATACTGGCCCATTTATTTTTTCGCACTTCAGTTGTACTCTGTTCTTACTTAGTGTTTACTTTTCCGCTTTCTTACTCTGTGGTGCTTGTTTACTTTACAAAGGCAATGCCTTCCCTTTTTACCGGGATTTATGCCTTGGTGCTAGTCGCCAGCCCCTGGCCTATGGAAGGAGGGTTTGGGGTAGTCACGGCACGGGCCCCGAGGACAGGTCGTGACAACCACTCCCTCAAAGCAATGTGATTGGTTCATGCTATACATTGAACATATTAAGTATAATTTTAAAAAAAAATTGAAACATATATGAAATATATATTATTATAATTATAATATACATATGTATCATACACTTTTTTATATTTTACTATGACAAAGAAAAATAGAAACAACATTCATGCGAACGCATGACCTTCCATCTCCATGAACATTGTGTTCCATTTAATTGATCTATATATTATATATATTTATATAATGAATATGTATGATATATAAATAATTTATTATATTTTATAAGTAATTAAATAATGATCTAATTAATATGATACATAATAACAAGTCAAAACAAATATAATAAATAATATTATTAACACCATTCTATAGGAGTTTCAGACACATACGGAGAGTATCATACCTAAGGTAAGTGAATTCCATCTCACTTTTAATTATCGTGAGATATATGCAATGTTCAACACTTGTTTCAAGGTTGAGGTGTATATACTACCCATATTATATTTAATATCATTAATAAATTCATGTTTATGGTATTTAAAGATTAATTTGAAGATATCGGGCATATGATTTAAATGTTCAAAGTTGTATGAGGTGCTTTGAATGATTGAAGAATTAATCATTTATCCATCTCAATTTTCTTTAAATTATATTACATAACTATTTATATAGATATGTAGGGATTATAAAAGAAATTTAATGTATATTTTACGATCATTAAAATTACAGAAAAAGAGAATATTTTTATGGTTTTAAGTAAGGGATAATTTTTCGATCTCATTATTATATGAGATTGTTGATATGTAAGTATTTACTAGGGTTTATTTATCATTGATGTCCTTGTTTTATAAAAATGATTTCATAAAATGTTTTAATATTCTACTATGTATTTTTGAATACTTTTTTACCCATTTTTAATTTTTACTACATGGTTTTAGGGGAATATTTATTTTGTTTTCTAAATGAGGCACCTTTTGGATTCTTTGATAATATTATGAAAAAAATGTTTTAACTTATAAAAACTGCATGAATTATTACTATTTCATGAATCCTTATTTCCATGAAACGTCCCTTATATGTTTTAAGGTTATTTTAATAGAAATTATTTTCTTTTAAAATTGCATGGTGTTTTTAGAAAAGAAATCATTTTCAAACAAGATAGGATATTTTCCCCAAGAATCAAGTTCAAGTGTTTTGTTAAAATTATTTTCAATCTAAGATGAAATTATATAGTAATATACCTATTATTCATATTTTAAATTATTCTTATTCTATTTATGATATAAATTTTATTACCCTATATTATGTTACGATGGAATGATATTTGAGAGACCCATTTTATCCCATAGATTATGCTATGATGAAATGATTATGAGCTTGTATCTTTTTCCACATGCCATGACATGATTACAAGTTTATGATACCCATTTCATTTCATCATTTGTGATATGATTGTAAATAATATTGTGGCACTTGAATTTATCAGTTCATTATGAGATGGGTGGGACCTATATTTTCCTCTAATTCATTGGGTAAATATTTATATATCATAAGATAGAATAAGATGGTCTCATGAGTGAACCATGACTACAAAGATGGTATGCTGAGTGAACTCATGATACTAAGATATCCATGGGAGTGAACCATGACTTCCAAGATGGTATGGGGAGTGAACCTATACAAAAAATTTGGTCTTAGCAGTAATTTCTTAACTAATATGGAAATCATATTATATTCTTTTGACTTTTCCACAATTCCGTGTTTTATTCCTTTGTTATACTTCCAAGGATTATGTTATTTATTTCATTATGATTCATGTCTTTTAAACTATCAATATTTATTAATTGATTTTTGTTTATCATTTTTTATATGATGGGTATGATATGTTATTATTGTGATCACGTTATCATACCCCTATGATTAGGTTTATATTTATATATTACTGTGGTTCACCCTTTCTGAGCATCTAACCTCACCCCTTTTTATATTTTCTTTTCCCAAGGCTATAAAAAAACTTATTGTGTTTTATGAGTCTAAGAAGGGTTCTAGTTGAGAAGAACCTAGCAGGAGTTAATGGAGTTCATAAGTGTATCCAAGTTTATGATTTTATGTTTCTAGGGGCACTAAAATATTACGGTCATTGGGGGTTGGTTTTTTAATATATTAAGTATTCCAAAAAAATCTAATGTACATGTATGACATGTTTTTGGTGATTATAGATAGTATCACAATTAAAGTTTATTTTACCATCAGAAACTAAAATGAGAAAAGATAGTGAGATCCCTAGTGAATTATTAGGATATTTCTAGGTATGTCTCAATGCATAAGCATAAGTTTCCAAATGTTTAAAATTAAGTGATAGGATATAGGTATTATATAACTAATTTTTCATGATTATATAGTCCCTCTTTTTGAAAAATATTTCTTACAATAAATTTTTTGTTTTAGTAAATTGATGGAACCCAAATTAATCATGTTAAATGTAATTATGATGGATAATTCAACAACTGCCCTTTTGAGAATCGAAATGATATGGGATTTAGAATGAAAAATATCATTTATATGATCACCTATATTTATCAATCCATGAATCATGTGGAAATTAAAAATGAGCAATGGAAGGAACAACATTCTATTGAATACTTCATGAGAGAACATCCACTATCTTTCAGTGAGTCTTCTGATACACTTGTTTCCAAACAATGGATAAGTACCAATGAAAATATATTCCCTATTATCAAGTGTTTATAACATGAGAAAGTCATTTTTCTTGTTTATATTTTAGAAGGAGAATCATACTAGTGGTGGACTATAATCCAGAATACAAGGAGATAAGATGGAATTGAATCCATCTATTTGGAGGATAACATTAATTTATTCTTTAAATAGTACTTTCCTTATATTAAATGTTTGAAAATTGAAATGTAGTTTCTAACGATAAATAAGAGGGATGATGAATAACTTGGTACCTATAAAGCAAATTTTAGAAGACCTGTGAGGTGTGCTTATTGAATTATCATCCAACCTAAAAGCAAAGTTGAATGTTTATTTAGTGGGTTATAATCAAGTCTTAGATGTTCATTAGATATAAGATACTTTAATATCTATTAAGATACCGTTCATTTTGAAGTCAAGGTTGAAATGAAGGTCGGAATCACATACCAAAAACTTTGTTTTGAAAATAAGAGAAAGTTGTAATTTAAAGGTAAATCTAAAAACCATGAAGGAAAAAATTGGGTCATTCCATTATTGTCTATGTGTGGGAAAGATCATAGTGGAAATTTTCTTTAGTCCTCTGATAAAATATTTAAGTATGGGAAAGAAGGTCATTATGAAATTGATTTCCGATGTGATGGGATGAAGTTAGCTCACAATGTGAATGGAGAGAATGCTTCACAAAATGAACCTCCCCTACCTCAGTAATAGAAGTGTTAAGGTATTGAGAATTATACTATCCAATTCCCTAATACAAGGGTTATCAATAATTATTGTCTTCAAGAACCTCTTAGAGACAAAGTAAAATGGAAATATCTTGCGATCAATATATACTATGTGGATTACAAGAATGAAGATTTTAAATGATTGAGTGTTTATCTATTGGAATTCAAGAATAATATCAAATAAGTACTTTTATAGTATTATTTAATAATTAAACATCTATGTATTGGTGCACTATAGTTTTTATTAATTATTTAAGATAATTTACTGAATGGTTTTCGATAACCTTGAAAATTTATTGGGTTAATAAGGTGATTTTTTATGAAACATGATTTAATGAAGGATAAACCTTAATATAATCATGATGTTGTGATAATGATATTTGGATAAGCATATGTTCAATATTAAAAAGTAAATTTTATGATATTAGTTACCTTGGAACTAATTAAGTATTCATGGATATGCGGGTTATGATATCATGGATGGAGTTTACATATTTTTGGGATTAAGAATAAGGAATCATGCATGTTTTCTATAAAGATATTTTCTAATTCAGGTTATTACCATAAATCAAGAGAAAAAATGAAAATAGTTATCACATGTTTAGAATGTGACTAATTATAAGTACCTTAGGATTTATGAAATATAATTATTGAGTAGATTTGCAGCACACCTTTTTAAAATTTAAGACTTTCAGTATTCTATTTATGGATAGTATAAGTGAAACTCCATCTAAATATTGTTCGATTAAAGTATTATATAACTATATGTGGACTAATTCATATTTGATAACTTTTGCTAACCTTTTTGTTATGATAATGACAAATGGAATGACCTATTATTCTTTTTATGGATCGCACGATCAACTAATGCTTCAGGAATGAAAAATTCAACATCATTTATTGGAATAATAGATAAAGGGGAAATTATACAAGGAATTAAAATTGGTTATATTATACCAAAATAAAATAAGTATATCTTCGCATGAAAATTATTCAACATTTGAAAAATGGATTATGATGTAAAATGGTGTCTTATTATCATCATTTTTGATGATATCAATGAACTATTTCACACATCCTTAGTTTATGATTTTTTAATTGTTAACTTTATCTGAATCACCTTATTTCTTGTGACGAGTGTTCTTTAACAATCGATATGAATATATATGCTTTTCCTCTATGCCCAAATCATCACTTATGTTCTATTATATACAAACCCAGTCATGATTTACTTTGGGAAATTGTTATTTTCCCACTATTAATTTTTTAAAAGAAGTTTTCATGTTCATTTATGTTATGTGTGTATCTATAAATTAAAATTTCAAGTATAAAACATTTGATAACCTAGAAGAATTTTAATGGAGAAATCCATTTTAAGGGGGGTACAATGTAACACCCGAATATATTTTGAATGTTTTTTTCAAATTATTTTAATCTTTTTGAAATTTATCATTTCATGTAACATTGAAAACAATACAATTTATATTAAAGAACTAATTTTGGATTAAATGTACAATAAAATACATAAATTCTAGCTTTTATTATACGTAACACTGAGGTTATCTTGTATAACAACCAATAAATACTTTCTTTAATGGCTTGCATAACACACATGATTGAGGATTAACAAACAATGGTATATTATTAAATTATAATGAAACCTTTCCACTAAATTATATTTTATGAATTTTATTGACTAGAATATTTAAATATATGGTCTTCACAAAATCTAAAATGAACTAGTTAGTTACAAATTATTTAAAAATGAATATAAGAACCAAATAAACATAAATGGTGTATTTTTATTATTATGATCACAAGTTATTTTAATATTAATAAATAATATTAATTAAAATTAGTAAGTAATTTAAATGTAATATATATGTCAAATATACAAGTAAATATTTTTTATATTCATCTAATAGTTTTTATAGGTTTATGATAATATTAAAACAATATTAACAGAAAAATTACAATATTTTTATTAAGTTAGTTTACCAACCTTTTAATATAGAAACCATTTTAAATATATTTTTGACACATTTATTAATTAATATGTCAAATTAAAATTCTTATTTTAAAGTGAAACATAATATTTAGTTTAGGATAAATTTTTGGCATTTATCAATACGGTTTTATTTTTAATCAATAGTTAAAAATCTGGGATTTTAATTAAAAACTACATTTGTCATATAATTTATTTATATTGTTAATTTATATTTTTAATTGGTTTATAAGTTTACGTAGATAATATTTTAACAATAAATAAATTTAATGCCATTGGAATAAATTACAAAATGAAATTAGATATAAAAACATTTCAAACTTCGGAATGTTTCACTTTAAAAACTCGTGTTTTCTTTTTGTTAATGGAATCAATTTTAAATCTAATTTTCAAAATTATGTGAATTGAATTAGCTAAAGTAGATTCCATATTTGGAATATAATATTCCATATTTTGATATAAGGTCAATTTTATTTTTAGGTATAATGAATTTACAATGGTAGAAAATTATTTACCTTTGTATATGTAAAATTGTAACAAGGGTTAAAGTTAAAATGTAAAAGCCTAAAATGCCAAAAATTTTCCACATTTAATGGTTTTTTGAGGTGAGTCTTTAAGATAACCATAATAAAAAAAATTAAATGAAATTATAATTCCCTTAAATTAATTCCTCCTCAATCTAGTTTGCTTTTAATCTAAAATAATCAATACATGAATCACTTGAACCCACCTCTCCTCAAGTATAAATACCACCCCTCACCAACCCATTTCAAGCCACAAAGCTTTTTAATCCTAAAATCTCTACAAAAAACTATCATCCTTACTCTCACCACATAGAATTGATACTGTTATCACCAAAATACCTAATCAAAGTCCACAATATGTCATTCAAGGATGGTATATTCAAGAGGTAATTTTATCAAAGTAGCTCTCTTAATTTCTTTTATTTTTCTACTTTCTTCTCACCCCCTTTATCCATAAATGCATGATAAATATATAATCATTTAAATATTAGAGTGTTATGTTTAAAATGGAATATCTCACATCCATTTCAGTTTTCACGTCCAATTTTTCAATGTAACAAAATTGTTGTCCATGTTATATTGATTAGTCACCTTTGTGAATAATGTTTCTATTATTTTATCCATTACTGCATTCATGGATGGTATTAATACTATTTTTTATAGTCAAATAATATTTTAATATTTATATAATAACATAATTAATATTTTTTAAATGTTTTATCAACCATACTTTATGCTTTCAAAATTGTGGTTATACGATAACATTGTTTGTGGAAGTGAGGACTTTCACCAACTCAAAGAGATGTGATTCATTCACACTATAGTGGAACCCATTAAAGATAATTTAGAAAAAATATGTAACATATTTGAATTAGATATTATTATATAATTATAATATAAATATTATTCTTAATGTTTTCAATATTTCAATATGACAAAGAAAAATAGAAACAATGTTCATGCGTACGTATGACCTACCATCTCCCGGAATAGTGAGTTCAATTTCATTTAACGATATATTATATACATTTATATACTGAATATATATGATAAATAAATCATGTGTTAAATTATAGTAGTAATAAAATCATGATCAATGAAATATAATAAATAATAACAATTTGAAATACTTATAATACAGAATTATATTGTTACCCGAAACTTTTCATTAACTAGGAATTTTAATGAAATAGCTAATAAAAAATAAAAAATAATAATATATGATATCATAAATATTATTATGATCCTTTTATGTGTTAATAATATGTTTAAAACTATTATTCCGGTGTTTCAGACATGTATAAATATTATCACACCTAAAGTAAGGAAAATTTGTCTCACTATTAATTATCTTTAGATATAAGCCATATCCTACACCTATTTCTTATGTGAGGTGTTTTTAAAAACTCTATTATATTTCATATCATGATTAAATTTATCTCCATGGTAGATAACTATTTAATTGTAGATATCATTCTTTTTATTTAAATGTTTAAATTGGTGTGGGATACTTTGAATTTTTAAATAATAAATCATTTCCCCATTTCAATATTCTTAATATTATTTTACATACCTATTTATATAGATATAAATTTATTATAAAGATTTTTTTTCAATTTTAAGTCTATTAAAATGTCTTAAAAAAATAATGTTTTTAATGTTTTAATGAAGGTATAATTTCTCAATATCATTATTACCCCATATAATTTATACGTAACTATTTACTAGGGTTTATTTATCATTCATGTCTATTTTCTCTAAAAATGATTTCATAGTTTGGTCTAATATTACACTATGGATGTTGAAATAAAATTTTACCCATTTTTGACTTATGAAAACACATTTTTAATATAATATTTCATTTATTCTCCAAACAATATACTTTATGAATTTTATAAAAAAGTATATGATTTTTTTAATTATAAATCATGAAATAAAATTTATGCTTTCATGACGCCTTATATCCATGAAACATAGATTACAAATTTTCATGGTTATCTTCAAGAATTTTTTTATTTTAAATTTCACAGTGTTTTAAGAAAAGAAAACGCTTTCTATAAAGGAAGCATATTTTCCTCAAAATTATATTTCATGTGTTTTATCAAAAATATTTTCCATCTAAGATGAAATTCCTTTTTAATATCCCTATTATTCATATTTTTTTTATATTTATGATATTTATCAAATCCATTTTTTACCGTTGTTTATGTTATGAGGTAAATTTTATTGAGAAATCCATTTTTTCTATTGGGTTATTCTATAATGAAATGATCATGAGTTTTTGTATTTTTTTCAACAGGTCATGATATGATTACATTATTATGATATCCATTTAATTTCATAGGTTTTGATATAATTGTTTATGATTCTGTGGAACATTAATATATGATTTGATTTTGAGACGGGTGAGACCTATATCTCCCTCCAATGCATTGGTTTAAGATTTATATCCCAGGAGATAGACTACGTCAGTCTCAGGAGTGAACCATGACTACCAAGATGGTTTGAAGAGTCAACTAATGCTACTAAGATGACCATGAGAGTGAAAAATGACTCTAATGATGATATAGGGAGTGATCTCATACTACTAAGACAGTCTTGGAAGCAATGTCTTGGATACTATAGATATCAAATTATATGATTATGTGTATTCCATGATTCCATGTTTTATTCATCTGTTACGATTTCATGGATTATGTTCTTTATTTCCTTATGTCTCATGTTTAATGAACTATCCAGATTTATTCCCTAATTTATTTTTTTGATTAATATACAGGGTATGATCTTTTAATATTATGATGACATTATCATTACCCAATGATCATGTTTATATTTACATAATTATATTGTTTACCTGTTTTATTCAAATGAGCTCACCAATTTTTATGTTTCCTTTCCTTGAGGTTATGAAGATACTTATTATTTTTGATGTTTCTAAGAAGGGTTATAGTATAGAGGAACCTAGTGAGAGATAATTTATCTCACTTATGTATCATGTAACATCCCAGGTAAATAAAGAATATTACATTTTCATATTTATTAAGACTTCTAAATTAAATATTAATTTTACTTTATAGAGTATTCTCTCTTCAATGGTGTACCCAATACACAATAACGATTGAAATCTTACGTTGCACACTAATAATATATTAATATTATTTTAAATAGTAGTTAAATCCTAGCTATTGTAATGGCAGGAAATGAATAGAAAAAACAAAAAAATGATTATATATGATTTCTAAAATATATTTTTTAAATTTATCCAATAAATGTTAGAGTCTTACAATGGTAGTGAATCCATTTTTAAGCATAAATATTCTAATATTCTTTAAAAGGACAATTAACTGCCTTTTGATGGCGAACCCTTTTTAAATATAGTTTCTGTCACTTTTATCTGTTATATTTGACAAAATAAAATGCTTATTTAGAATCGGGACCTCAAAATTTAATTTGTGTTATTTTTTTGGTATTTTTCCGATAAAGTTCATTTTTTAATGAATAGTGAAAAATGTTGCATTTTAATTCAAAACCTCCATTGAATTAAATTTATTTATATGGTTAGATGATTTTTTTAATTGGGAATAAAGTATAATAAAAATCTATTTTTACAATTTAATCCAATGGTGTCCATTGGAATTAATTTCACTTTGAAATTGGACATAAACAAGTGCCAATCTTTTGATAGATATTGTTTCTTAAAAACAAGCTATTTGTTTTGACAGTGGGAATTAATTATAAAATTAATTAATGAAACTTATATGTTATGAATTTGGTAAAATGGAAATCATTTTTGAATTTTAATATCAAATATATCTGAGGTTGAATTTTTGGTATTTTTCTGAAAAACATCAATTTTTGATGAATAGTGAAACCACTTAGTGTTTGTTAAAAAACAAATTTATCTTTTAAATTAAATTTTACCATATCTGTGATTTGAATTTAAAAAAATATGAAATACGTGGTTGTAATTAGTAAGTAAAATGTGGTTCAATTGGATGAAAATAATTTTTGGTAAATAGTAGATTTTGAGTTTTGTTAATCGTGATTAAAGGCAATTATTGTAATTTAAGGTAAAAATGATATTTTAAAAATATAAAAATAACTTTACACCTGTACTAACCTTATTGGATGAGTCATGGGCGACCACTAAAATCCATGGGTCAATTTGTGGACCCCATGGAGCCACTTGTGTAATATAATGACATTAATACCTTTTATTTAATGTAAAAATAAAAATTTCACAAACATGTATTGTTTTACTAAAACAATTTTTACAAGGGGTTATACAAATTATATTTTAGACTCTAAATATTCATTATAAATATAAAAATATTTCTTATAACATGGTAAATGTTTTATAATTTTTAGAAATCAAATAAAAAAATTATTTATGACACAATTATGATGCAGTGTTTACGTCATTAATGAATAAATTAAATAAATAAGAAGAAAATGTTTCAAACAATATACAAAACATGTCCAATACCAATTGGATAATTTTATTTCGAACATGGGCCACCTTAACCTCTACTTGAAAGATTTTTGGAGCTTTATAAACCGAATTTCATTTTATAATAAAATAATACTTTAAATATTTCCAAAAGAGCCCCTCCTCTCCCTTATAAAAGGACCCCACTTCCTACCAATTTCACACACTTTTCAAGAATTTTGGCTCGTAAAAAATCTATTAAAATAATCTCCCAAGATCCCTCTACTTATCCTAGAAGCCTTACCTTGGGAACAAATCACTTCAAGAAACCCTTTTGGTCAAACTAAGGGGAGTTACCCGATTTAAAGGCAATCTCTTCTCTTATTTTCTTTTGTTTTTTCTGCTTCTACAACCCCTTAAAATATTTTTATTCCTATATTTAATAACAAAACCAGTATATTAAACATACTATGATGATTTTATGAGAAGGATTCCAGATAAACTTACACAAATCTCTTTCTAATGGTTAAAGAACATACTATTTCTGTGGATGGAGAATTACTACCTCACAAAATGATGATTGTTATATCTTCTTCTACCACCTCTCATAGTGGACATTAAAATGTCACTTTATTTATATATGATATATATTATTTTTATGTTTTCCTTATTCTTCTTTATTTTTCATTTATTTCATACCTTTATGGTTTCCATAATGGGTAAATGCGATAATTTTATTTTAGGAAGTGCAGACTACCACCCCTCAAAGTGATTTTAGTCATTAATGTCATATGTGGTTAGTATAAACAATGGAGTTAAAGATTTTATATATGATAATTATACTGTAATTAAAATATTCCTATGTATCATTATGTTTTAATTCTATTAATGTATGAAATAGAAATGAAAGTAGCGTTCATGCGTATGTACGGATTACCGTCTCCATGAACGGTGCATTTCATTTCTTATGTCAAAATGTTATTTACTATTATAAGTACATATATATAATGGATATATGTGATATATATTACATCAAAATGATTAATATCATTCTGGAATTATAATATATATATATATATATATATCACATTTAGTTTTAATTCAATTAATATGACTAAGAAATGAAAGTAGCGTTCAAGCGTACGTACGGCCTACCATCTCCATGAACGGTGCATTTCATTTTAATATCCAAATATTATGGAATAATATAAAATGAATATATACTGGGTATATATGATATTTAAATCATTAATACTATTCTGTATATAATGTACTTATAATTACATGGACAATTCTTTTCAGACAAGTTCATTTTTTACACATGTACCGAACATCGAAAAAACATATGATATGAACTCACATAATTAACTAATTATTATAACATGATAATATATGATATGAATTGAATAGTAAACTTTAAATTAATTCCTTAAGGAATTATAGAATAACCTATGTTTATTATTCAGGAATATAATGAAACGGACAAGACAAGTCGGACTCGAGGTAATGGATCCTACCTCTCTCTTTCTTTTTAAGTACTGTCTTTTTTATGTAATTTATTTTAAACTAATATTTATTATTTTGGGGGATATTCTTTTATATTCCTCGTACTATAATTTTTATGTTCATATGATTAGAGACCCTATTTTATCTCATCAATCCATTTTTTTGGAAGTTTTAAGTGGCGCCGTTAGGCTGTCGAAATTTCGTAAGGGAATTTCTTATCTCACTTTTAATTCCATGAGATTTATATTGTTCACAAATTATTTATTTCATGTGGTGAAATTTTTTTTACTTCCATTTTAAATATATTATCATGATTCTATTTATATTCATGGTATTTTTTGATTAATTTGGTGTATATTGTCTTTTGGTCGTACGACTCGATTTATTACAATGAGCTAAGGGGTTTTTATCGCACTTTTTATTCCCGTGAGATTCATGATATATTGGTAACTATCTCTTTTAAGGAGTTTATGTACTTCCCATTATTCTAATCTTTGTGAAATATAATTTCATGTATAGGTATTTACATCAACATTTTATGGTCCCTCTTTCATTGGGTGTATGTTTCGTAAGTTACCAAATCGGTAAGGGAACCTTTCACCCTCCTCTTTTTAAAAGAATAATTTTGTTAGGTATTTTAATTTACATATTATTTTGTTGGGATATGTTCTTCTATATCCTCATTGATGTAAATTTTTTTTCCAAGTGATGAGATACCATTTTATCTCTCATCAAACCGTTTTCGGAATTTTAAAGTGACGCCATTAGGCTGTCGAATTTTTGAAAGGGAACCTCTTAAATCAATTTCAATCCTTTGGGTTAAACTTTTACTCCTAAAAAATTTCATTCTATGAATATGTGTGAATGAATATGATTTTTTTACATTTAATATAAACTTATATTGGGTGTATTTATATTTTTCACACATAAATTATGTAGTTGATTTATCCTTAATCTAAGGATACCGTCTTTGTATGGGACTTCGTCTTAATCTCCTGTCATTGAGGTATATTTTGTTTTATACTCAACTTTATTCTATAAGGTGTATAAACCCCCCCTTTGACTTTTACTTTTATTCAAAATGAATTTTTTTTCTATGTAGCTTTTGACTAAATGCCAAAAAGTATGTTTCTTTTTTAACGTACGGAGTGAAAATGACCTTTCCACCGCCACGAGTATTTTTTGATCTTTGGCTTCGTTAACAAGACATAATGTTTTGAAAAGGAAAATAAATACCATACACACTTTTATGTGTTTTGGTATTGAAAATGGTTTTGATAATGTTTTGGTTATATCAATGTGTTGTATTGATGTCTTGTGACTGAAATGTGGATATACTATTTTTTCTTTATGCATGTTTTATGTGATACGATTTTTTATGGTTCTTTGGAATTATTTATGAAGATGGGTGGTTCCATGATAAACTAAGAGAGGGTGAGGCTGATATATCTCTCCAATGCATTGGGTAATCCGAAAGGGTTAAACGCTAAGGTTTCTCTGAAAATATTTAGGGAATATACTGTGATGGGTTTTCCAAACGTAACCATGAGGGTTACTCCCTACATAAGAATGTTATGAATGAATAAAGTTACCTTTATGTCTTATAATTTCTAGGAGTTATTCATAAATCTTATAATTTCATGAGGTATATTAATGTGTTTATGTTTTATGGGTAAAGTATGATTTCGTTTATTCTTATGTATACATGGACTAATGTTTTCATTCTGTATTTTTATATCCCTTACTGAGCTTTTTATTCTAATACCTGGTTTTTGAAATTTTTTCCGTAAGACATATAGATAAATAGGATCAAGGATGGGATCATGGAAATACATGATATCTAAAACATGTAACTAGATGTGACCCTTTTTTTGAAGAGTTTTTATTTTGTAAAAAATATAAACTGAGTAGATGTGTATACTTTGTAATTGAGATGTAATAGTTATGTCCTAATTATCTAAAACACTAAACCTGAAAAGATCCTCAATGTGGATTATTCATTTAATTCCAGATTATGTAATGATTTAAGGCTGGGTCCTTATTATTGGTATCAAAGGCCAGTGTAGATAACTTTAGAGGTTAGGGTATTCTTTTAGCATAACTGGGAAGTTGTGTATAACCATAATGGTTAGTATATTAGATGGAGTCATTTTATGTTGGAATGAGTTTGAGATAACTTGGATAATTATATATTAGTCTTTATCTTCCTCATTAGTACATGATGATTTTGTTGATATACTCACACTAACATTTTTGGTTTTAGTAAATTGATGGATCTAGAAGGAACCAAAGTGACAATGGGTATGGATGAAACTGTGGTGGTACTCTGATTAATAGACTGGATGAAATGGGGGATTCAGTGAGGAATCATGTGCTTATTCTAAACCAACTATCAATGATTCATGATTAACCACTTGAACCTTGGATATTTCTCTAATGCATCATGTATGAGAGAACCAAATCGATGTGGAAGTTCAGGTAATAATTATAAAGGTAACCATTAGGGTGTATATGATCCTTAAGTTTGAGGTAATTATGGGTTAGTATATGTTGTGATGGAAAATGAAAGGCATGAGATAAACTTGAGCTTAAAATATGTTATGGTTATTTTTGATGGATTTATCTCCTTTTTGGAATGTTATAAAATTATATAGTTTTTGAAAAAGGATAACACGCAGACCGTGTGACAACCCGTCACGTCAGACGGAGCTGTGGGAATCAAACCCACAACCAAAGTGCAACTAGTGTTTATCACCTACCACTGGACTACGTGAAGTCCCTAGTTAATATGACTAATTATTTTTAGTTAGATGATTTTATGAATCGAAAATAAGTTGATTTGGGGTTATCTAGGGAAACGATTAACCTATCATGGAGGATATGTGATTAGGTTAATTATTTTCTTGTACAAGACTTTAAGAGCAGCTGATGTTATTTGGAGAAAAATGTTAAGATTTATCTTGGAAGACAATATGATTAAATCCTTCGAAGATTTGGGTTTCAATATTAGATTGGATTACTTTGAAGAATTTTATGGACTACAGTTTTTTTGAATGGTCTTTGATGGACTATGGGTTTTGTTTGACAAATTTTGGAGATTGAGAGTAGTTTTTCTTTTTGTAAAAGATTATCCTTTTTGGGGACTATCTGATCTTGTACTAACCTTTTTGGTTTTGGTTAATTATAAAGACATGGGAAATATATAGTTCTCTTTTGTGGATTAGGTGATTCTCTAGAAGTTGATTATAGTGCTCTTAATGTGAACAATTCATCCTAAATACTCATCTTTTAGAGAAAATAGGAGTTTGTGTTAGAAATCTAGTAATAGATTTAAGTCTACTAGGCATGTACGTATGTTTCATTATGTTTTTAGTTAAACTCATAAATAAATTCCCCAATAAAAAGTAACATAAAACAAAAACATTGTCTGTTAATGTAACACCCTGATATTTTATGAGATATATTCTTTTTAGTTCCTTTGATTGTACACTACACTAAGATTATCTTGTACTATACACAACACCATATTAGCTTGCAGTATATGCGACACTATTCTAGGATCTTGTTACACACAATTTCATGTCCGCAACATTGAGTGTATATATATATGTGTATATATATATATATATATTCACTGTATAAATGAAATATGGTTGGATTATGTTATACAAAACAACAAAGGAGTCTTGCACAACATGCAACCCTGACTTGGCTTGCATTACACGCAATCACGACCTTCCTTGATAGCGCGTGTTATACACAATATCAGGTTTCACTAAACAATGATATATTGTTATAATATTATGGACTAGCATTTATTAATAGTATTAACTAAATTTTGAATTTTATAATATTATTATTCATCTTACATATTTTCTAGAACATGGTATGAGAATAAAATAATTTTTTCATGTAAAATAAGTATTTTTAAAAAAATCCAGTTTTGTCACCTTTTGATGGCACACCAACATTAAATCTGGTTTTTGAAAAGTTTATAAGTTCAATTTGACAAAATAAAATTCTTATTTGGAACCAGGATATAAAATTTTACATTGAATAAATTTTTTATACTTTTCTAATAACTTTCATGTTTTGATGAATAGTAAAAATACGCTAATTTTTAATTAAAAACAACTTTTTTTCATTGAGAAAATTTATCTAGTAAAATAACAATAATAAATGGTTTTAAAGTATAAATAGAATATCTTTTTACCATTTAATAGTATTTATGTCATTAGCATTTATTTTACATTGAATTCGTAGGTTAAATAAATTCAATCTTTTGCAATGTTTTAAATAAAAACCCATTTTCTTTCAACAACGGTATTAATTTTAATTTAATTTCTGAAACTTTTGGGTATTCAATTTAGAAAAATGGATTCCATATTTGGATTCAGTGGGTACAAATTATGTTAATAAGCTACTTTATATTTTTGGGCATTATGAATAGTAACTACGGTAAATTATATTTACAATAGTTAAAGGTGAATCGGGTAATTAAGGGTAAATATAAGATTATAAAATAACCCTAACACCAGCAAAAATTCTATTGGATGACTTAAAGTTGACCCATATCACATAATGGTCGGAATAGATGCATTTTACGGACTTGTTTCCTTGAAAATAATTTATTTATTATTAAAACAAAAAAAGTGGCAACATGTCACTCTCTTAAATCTTATAAGTATAATAATTTTAATTTAGTGATAAAAATAATGAAACTTAGAACATGAATAGTCTAAATAAATATAATACAATTATCTAAATCATATGAATTTATTTATAATTTTTAAGGATTAAATAATTATCATTAATTATGACACAATAGTGATGTTGAAATTATTTTATTAATTAAAATATCAAATAAAAGGTTTTAAAAATATTAAAATAAATATTATACGAACTATTTAATGGGATAAAATAATTTTCTAGATAAATATTACATTTTTTGAATCTATTAAATCTTTTAGCTCGAAAATATCTTCTGTATATTGTTTATTTAAATTCAAATAAATGAATAGTGTCAAAATTGACACTATTGTTATTTTATAAAAATAACCTATTATAAAATTGTTTAAAAATCACAAAAATATTTAAAAATTATAAATTTAAATTTATATGGTCTATAATGTCATAAAGTGTCATATTATGGAAAATTCACAACACATGTGTAATTATTTATAATAATTTAAAATTTAGAAGATTATTACCAAAAATAAAATTGAATTGAAAAATAAGGATAAATCAAGTTGATAATGTTTATAATAAATTCCTAACATGTATAAATTTTTTTAGTTGATGATATGAAAACCCTATATAATCTAATATTAGTATAAGAGTCATTATGGATGTTTTTATGTGGGGTTTGGATTTAATATAAACTAATATTTTTTATATTTCCAAAGGTGCACCTCTCCTCCCTTATAAAACGGCACCTCCTCCCTCACTTCCTCACACCAGTTTGAGCCTTGAAGCTTGGCCAACCTGTGCCCATTTCACTTCCTAACTTCCCTATAAACCTTATAGAGGTACTGGTCTTCTCAAAAGGCAAACTCTAGTCCCCTATGAAAAGTTTAAAGGAGGCACTTTGAGAAAGAGGTAATACCTTCTACCGTTTTCTTCAAGTTCCATTCTTCTTCTACTCCCTCTTATTTAGTTTTATCATTATGAAGTAATACCATTAGTATCTCTCATATAATGATATGTTATTATAAATATGAAACAACCCTATTTCACCTTCTATCCATCCCAAGGAAAATGAAATCACCGCACGTGTGTACTTACGGAATACCGTCTCCACGCCGTGGTGTAATATATTTTTCCACCACCACCTTAGTTGGATAGGTATAATGGTTTAAAGAATAAATACATATGATTATTATAAAATCATACTGATTCTATGATATTATATCATTCACGCAAATTCGATTCAATAAATATGGGAACGATATCATCGTTCGTGCATACGTAGGATTACCGTCTCCACGACGCAACAAGATTCATTTTCCATGTTATCAATTCAAGATTGATTATAAAGTATATAGAATAAGCAATCATGAAATATATGAAATAATAATTATACTGGATATATATATATATATGTATTTCATATACTTAATTCTATTCAATTCAATAAGGATACAAAAACATCGTTCATGAGTACGTACGACCTACCGTCTCCATGAACGGTGTATTTCTTTCCATTTATCAATATATTATATATATGTATATTATAAAAATATATTATATATAAATGATGTTTTATATTTTGAAATTATGTAATCATGATCTATGTAATCATATGAATAATTACGAGTCAAAACACGGACGACATATGAAACGATTTTACCCAAACACTCTTTAACATTGAATTTACAAAAGAACCAGTAATATATAGTAATAAGTGAACCATATAAAATATCATAACAATGAATATGATTCTGTAATAATTCAATGACATTATTTAAATCATTATACAAGAGGTCGTATCCATACGAAGAATATCAGACCTTATGTAAGGGATAATTATTCCAATCTCATTTTTATCCGAGATTGTTTATTTGTAAGTATTTACTGGGGTTATGATAATTATCCATGTCCATATGTTCTAAAAATGTTTTCATAAAATGTTTACTTTTCTTCCATGTATGTTTAAAGTCATTTTTACCCTTTTCTACTTTTACCACATCGTATGGAAGGAATCTTTCATTTGTATACCATAGAAGGTACTTTTTGACTTTTCTGACAAAAGTATGAGAAGAATATTTTTTAACTTATACGACACGAACCGATTTTTACGATTTCATAACACCTTATTTTCAAGACGCTTACTCTACAGGATTTCATGATTATTTTCAGAAAAATCCTTTTCTTTTAAAATTGCATGGAATTTTGTGAAAAGAAAATGATTTCAAAGAAGAAAGGATATTTTCCTCAAGAATTCATTTCAAGTGTTTTATCAAAACAATTTTCCATCTAAGATAAAAGTATTTATTATTTGTATGTATCAAGTATAATGTCTCTATGATTTACCTGCTTTCACTTTTATTATGATGAAATATCTATTTTCATTATGTGGATTATGTGATGATGATATGATGTTTACGAAACCCATTTTATTCTTTGGGTTATGATGAATGTTATAAGTTTATGTTATGGAACAAGTAAGAATTATTTCATTATGAGATGGGTGAGACCTATATCTCCCTCCAATGCATTGGGTAAAGATTTATATCTCATGAGATAGACATGGCTGGAATGGTAAGTTAAAACGGTTCAATAATATAGGACTGGAACGAGGAGTGAACTCGATTCAAATAGGGACTTTGTCCACTAAGATGGTCTTGGCAGCAATTCCTTGGATACTATGGAAATCATATCATGTGCTTAATGGTTTCCATAATCACATGTTTTATTCCCATTCTATTTTATCATGATTAATGTTTCTATATGATCTATGCCTTATTAACTGCCATGTTTTATGTCATTGCTCAAGATTTTGATGTTTAACCATTATGTTCATGTTTTTAAGTTCAAATGTATATGATTTGTTTTATTTTATCCATGATTACCCATACCGAGCATTTGAGCTCACCTTTTTTATGTTTAATTTTCCCCAGGAAATAATGAAAGGTTTTAGGTAAGGAAACAAAAAGGGGAAGATCGTTATGGGAGTTGTTGAAGATCTTTCAACATGTTTAGAAGTTTATATTCCATGTTTTCAAAGACACTAAACCAATACGATCCTTGTGTGTCTGTTTTTGTTATGTATTAAGTATACCATAAAAGTAATGTATTGTCCATGTATGTCAGGATTTGGGTCTCTACAGTTGGTAACAGAGGAAAGGTTTAGTCAACCTTTGGAAACTAGGATGCGAAAACGTTAGTGAGATCCCTTGAGATATTTCTAAGGTATGTCTAGGGATGTACCTAAGGAAAAGAATATGTATAGGATATAGTCCTAGAATTATGGTAACGATCTTAGTATTTAACCTAAGATGTTAGTTATTGAGGGTACTGCCCATTTACTATGTTGTTTTCCCTAGCATGTTTTTTTCCTCTCACACTATTCTTTTTGGGTTTTAAAAAATGGCTAGAAACAGGAAGATTCGCGATAATGGAGGATATGATGGACAATGGAATGATATTCTTCATGAGCAACCAAATGAAAAGGGATTTGGAAGTCCAAACATTGTTATTATGCCTAATCAGCAATCTCATAGTATGATCAATAATCTCAACTTTTGTAAGTTTCCCGACTCAGATAATAAGAGAAAGATGGAGTGTCATGATGATCATAGAGGAAAGAAATTTCAATTTCCCTCATGTAAATCATGTGGGAAGAGGGATCAGGGGGATTGTTTCAAAGGAACTGAAAGATGATTTTTGTGTGGAAAAGAAGGACACAAAGCCAGTAAGTGCAAAGGAAAAGGTTCAGTTAACACCATGGACAAGGATACTGGTATTGTTACGACATCAACAATGATTAGATTTTTTAAATGTGGAATGTATGAGAATTATGAAAACTAATTCCCTACAGGAAAATCTCATGAATAGAATCAACATGGTCATATGAGTAATATTTATGTGGATGATGATGAAGAGACTACAAATGAAATATGAGATGAAATAAATGATGAAGCTCAGCTAGTGGTTTAAGAAGTTAGTGGAATGATTGTATGTTTTTAAAGAATAATGTATGGTACTATGCAATAAAGAATCATCTATGGATTTTTACACTATTGTTTTTCCTAAAGTATTTGAAAGTATATGTTGAATGGTACCAGAAACCATTAAAGGTTATTCAAATATTTTTAGAAAGTAAATGATATGCGCATAATGAATGGATAAAAAGATAATGAGATGTTTGATTGTATTAATTAGCTCATGGCTGATAAAAAGACAATGTGATATCATGATTTGAGTATATAGATTTTATTTGGGATTTTTGGTATGTGGAAAGAGTTACCTTTTGACTGAATTCATGGTTTCAATAAGGTTCTTTGGTAATTTATTTTTCAAGAGAATACATGATTAAGGTATTGACATAATTTGAATGTGATAAACAATATATATCGAGGACAAATGAACGAATTCACATGCTCGGTAAATGAAATTTCAAGTAATTGTTTTCTATATACTATAAGCTTGGACAGATTTATTTTGGATAACCTTAATGATTTGAAATGGATTATGATGGAAATAATTTAGTATTCATTTAGGCTATAAATTTTTTGATATTATTGATGGGATGTTATAGTAATGTAGTTTTTGAAAAAGGACAACCTGCAGGATGGGCGACAGCCCATCGCGTGGGACAAGGCTATGGGAATCAAACCCACAACCGAAGTGCGATTGGCCTTTATCGCCTACCACTAGCCTACCGGAAGTCCCTGGTTAGTAGAAACAAGTTTTCTTTTATTAAGCGGTATGATATATGAAGTATAAGTTCATTTTTGGAATTGTATATGATTAACCTCACCATAGATGGTCTTATGTATAATTGATAACTTTTGCTAACCTTTTGTTTGAAACAGATCGAATGACCCATCATTCTATCACATGATTTGTTAGCACTTCCCAAATAACAAATTCAACTTAATTTATTTAAGAGATGAAGTGGAAATTGTTGAAAGCACGAACAACAGTGAGATTGTACCAAAATCAAGCAATTATTTCTTCTAATTAAAAATTTTAAACTTTAGGGAATTGATATTGAAAACCAAAAATGTTGTCCTAGTGCTCTTATATCCTATGAATCAGATATTACCTTAGATCATCACAAATATATGGCTTTGTGATTGTTGGCTTTTTCATAGCCATGTTCTCTACCACTCTCCATCAAAATAATATTGTTATATTTTTCCTCCATATCCATATTTTCATCTATACCTTCATATGTGGAAACCCAATGATGAGTTACCTTGGGTGACCATTACATTTCTAACTTTCTTTTTTAATGTTACGTTTCAGTTTTCCTTTTTACGATGTGGGTTTCTATGAATAGTAAACGATTTATAACACCAATGAATTTTGAGGACGAAATTCATTTTAAGAGGGGTAGAATGTAACACCCCGAGATTTTATGAGATATATTCTTTTTAATTCCATTGATTTTACAATACACCAAGATTAGCTTTTACTATACGCAACACCGTATTAGCTTGCAGTATACACAATACTATTCTTGGATCTTGTTACACACAATTTCAAGTTCGCAACATTGAGTGTATATATATATATATATTCAATGTATAAATGAAATATGGTTGGATTATGTTATACAAAACAACAAGGGAGTCTTTCACAACATGTAACCCTGACTTGGCTTGCATTACACGCAATCACGGCATTCCTTGATAGCGTGTGTTGTACGCAATATCAGGTTTCACTAAACAACGATATATTGTTATAATATTATGGACTAGCCGTTATGAATATTATTAACTAAATTTTGAATTTTGTAAAATTATTATTCATCTTACATATTTTCTAGAACATGGTATGAGAACAAAATAATTATTTTGGGTAAAATAATTATTTTCCAAAAGAAGCAGTTGTGCCGCCTTTTGATGGCATACCCACATTAAATATACTTTTTTGACATTTTTATATGTTAAATTTGACAAAATAAAATTCTTATTTGGAATCTAGATATAAGAATTTACTTTGGATGAATTTTTGATACGTTTTCGATAACTTTCATGTTTTGATGAATAGTAAAAATACGCTAATTTTTAATTAAAAACAACTTTTTTTCATTAAGATAATTTATATGGTTAAATTATAATATTGAATGGTTTTAAAGTATAAATATAATATATTTTTACCATTTAATATAATTTATTTCATTAGCATTGATTTTACATTGAATTCGTAGGTTAAATCAACTCAATCTTTTGCAATGTTTTAAACAAAAAGCCGTTTTCTTTCAACAACAGGATTAATTTTAATTTAATTTCTGAATCTTTTGTGT
Source organism: Viscum album (assembly GCA_963277665.1). Taxonomy (NCBI): domain Eukaryota; kingdom Viridiplantae; phylum Streptophyta; class Magnoliopsida; order Santalales; family Viscaceae; genus Viscum; species Viscum album. The sequence goes on along the minus strand of OY728165.1, from coordinate 1,067,731,304 downwards.
ATTGAATTTGGAAAAATGGATTCCATATTTGGAATCAGTGGGTCCAAATTATGTTAATAAGGTAATTTTTGTTTTTGGGTATTATGAATAGTAACAACGGTAAATTTTATTTACTATAGTTAAAGTTGAATCGTGTATTTAAGGGTAAATATAAGATTATAAAATAACCCTAAAAACTGCCAATATTCTATTGGATGACTAAAATTAGTCCCATATCACTTAAGGGTTGGAATAGATTCATTTTATGGACTTTTTTCCTTGAAAATAATTTATTTATTATCAAAACAAAAGAAAGTGACAACATGTCACTCTCTTAAATCTTATAAGTATAATAATTTTAATTTAGTGATAAACTTAATGACACTTCAAACATGAATAGTATCAAGAAATCTAATACAATTATCTACATCATATGAATTTATTTAGAATATTTAGGGATTAAATAATTATCATTAATTATGACACAATATTGATGTTGAATTTATTTTATTAATTAAAATATCAAATAAATTGATTTAAAAATTTTAAAATAAATATTATAAAAACTATTTAATGTGATCCACTAATTTTATAGATAAATATGACAAGTTATTAATCTATTAAATCTTTTAGTTTGAACATATCTTCTGTATATTGTATATTTAAATTCAAATAAATAATTAGTGTCAAAATTGACACTATTGTTATTTTATAAAAATAACATATTATAAAATTGTTTAAAAATCACAAAAATATTTAAAAATTTTAAATTTAAATTTATATGGTCTAAAATTTCATAAAGTTTCAAATTATGGAAAATTCACAACACATATGTAATTATTTATAATAATTTAAAATTTAGAATATTATTACCACAAATAAAATAAAATTGATAAATAAGGATAAATAAAGTTGATAATGTTTAAAATAAATTCCTAAAATGCCTAAATTTTATTGGTTGATAAGATTAAAACCCTATATCATCTAAGCTTCGGATATGAGTCATTATGGAAGTTTTTATATGGGGTTGGGATTTAATATAAACTAATATTTTTTATTTTTCCATAGGTGGCCCTCTCCTCCCTTATAAAAGGGCACCTCCTCCCTTTTACTTCCCCACTTCCCTAGAAACCTTATAGAGGTACTGGTCTTCTCAAAAGACCAACTCTATTTCCCTATGAAAAGTTTAAAGGAGGCACTTCGAGAAAGAGGCAATACCTTCAACTGTTTTCTTCAAGTTCCATTCTTCTTCTACTCCCTCTTATTTAGTTTTTCCATTATGAAGTAATAACATAATTATCCATCATAAAATGATATGTTATTATAAATATGAAACAACCCTATTTCACCTTCTATCCATCCTAAGTAAAATGAAATCACTGCGCATGCGTACGTACAGAATACTGTCTCCACGTCGTGGTGTAATCTATTTTTCCACCACTACCTTAATTGGAGGGGTATAATGGTGTAATGAATAAATACATATGATTATTATAAAATCATACTGATTCTAAGATAGTATATCATTCACTCCAATTCTATTTAGTAATTATGGGAACAATATCATCGCTCGTGCGTATGTACGGATTACCGTCTCCACGACACGATGAGATTCATTTTCCATGTTAACAATTGAAGAATGATTATAAAGTATATATAATAAGTAATAATGAAATATATGACATAATAATGCTACTGGATTTATGTATATTTATATATGTATGTCATACACTTAATTCCATTCAATTCAATAAGGAAACGAAAACAGCGTTCATGCGTACGTACGGCCTACCGTCTCCAAAAACGGTGTATTTCATTTCATTTATCGATCTATTATATATATGTATATTATGAAAATATATTATATATAAATCATGTTTTATATTCTGAAATTAAGTAATAATGATCTAAGTAATCATATTAATAATTTCAAGTCAAAACACGGACGACATATGAAATGATTTTTCCCAAAACACTCTTTAACATGAAATTTACAAAAGAATGGGTAATATAATGTCATAAGTGAACCATATATGATATCATAACAATGAATATGATTCTATAATAAGTCCATTACTTTATTTAAATCATTATACAGGAGGATCAGATCCATACGAATCATATCAGACCTAAGGTAAGGGATAATTATTCCAATCTCAATCTTATACAAGATTGTTTATTTGTAAGTATTTACTGGGGTTATGATTATTATCCATTATCCATATGTTCAAACAATGTTTTCATAAAAAATTTTAATTTTCTTCCATGTATGTTTAAAGTAATTTTTACCCTTTTCAACATTTACCACATCGTATGGAAGGAATCTTTATTTTGTTTACCATACGAGGAACCTTTTGACTTTTTTGACAAAAGTACGAGAAGAATGTTTTTTTAACTTTTACGACACAACATATTTTTATGGTTTCATAACACCTTATTTTCGAGAAGCATACTCTACAAGATTTAATGATTATTTTCAATAAAATCCTTTTCTTTTAAAATTTCATGGAATTTTGTGAAAAGAAAATGATTTCAAAGAAGAAAGGATATTTTCCTCAAGAAATCATTTCAAGTGTTTTATCAAAACCATTTTCCATCTAAGATGAAATTATTTCTTATGTGTATGTTTCAAGTATAATTTCTCTATGATTTACATGCATTCACTTTTATTATAATAAAATATCCATTTGTTTTATATGGATTATGTGATGATGATATGATGTTTATGAAACCCATTTTATTCTTTGGGTTATGATGAATTTTTTAATTTTATGTTATGGAACAAGTAAGAATGATTTAATTATGAGATGGGTGGGACCTATATCTCCCTAAAATGCATTGGGTAAATATTTATTTCCCATGAGATAGACATGGTTTTAATGGTAAGTTAAACCGGTTCAGTAATATAGGACTGGAACGAGGAGTGAACTCGATTCAGAAAGGGACTTTGTCCACTAAGATAGTCTTGGCAGCAATGCCTTGGCTACTATGAAAATCATATCATGTGATTAATGGTTTCTAAAATCACATGTTTTATTCCCATGCTATTTTATCATGATTAATGTTTTTATATGATCTATGGCTTATATACTTCCATGTTTTATGTCATTGCTCAAGATTTTGATGTTTAAACATTATGATCATGTTTTTAAGTTCAAATGTATATGACTAGTTTTATTTTATCCTTGATTACCCTTACTAAGCATTTGAGATCACCCTTTTTATGTTATATTTTCCCTAGGAAATAAAGAAATTTTTTAGGTAAGGAAACAAAAAGGGGAAGTTCATTATGGGAGTTGTTGATGGTCTTTCAACATGATTAGAAGATTATATTCCATGTTTCCAAAGACACTAAACTATTACGATCCTCATGTTTCTGTTTTTGTTATGTATTAAGTATTCTGCAAAAGTAATGTATTGTCCAGGTACGTCAAGCTTTGGGTCTCTACAGTTAACTTTTCCTACTGGGTAATCAAAGACTATTTAAGCCATCACATGTTTCTGATTTTTTGGTGGCTAACTTTCTCCTAATAATGTTTTCAATCACTCTCCATCAGACCCTGATGGTTTGTTTTTTTCCTCCATATCCATGTTTTCATGGAATCCTAGTATCTATTGTCTCGGGGGACCCTTTAACTTGTCTTTTTTTTAAAGTGATTGTTTAATTGAATCCTTTTCAGATTTGGGGCTTTTAAAAAAGGTTCCGAGCCCAATTTTAAAATTATGAGGATGCAATTCACAAAAGGGGGGAAGGGTGTAACGTCCCAGGTTAATAAAGAATTTTACATTTTAATATTTATTAATATTTTTGAATTAAATATTAATTTTTCTTTAAAAAGGTTGCTTTGTTCGATGGCGTACCCAATACGCAACAACGAGTTTGAAATCTTACGTTGCACACTAATAATATAATAATATTATTTTAAATGGTAGTTAAATCCTAGTCGTTGTAATGGAAGGAAATTAATAGAACTAACTAAAAAATTATCATATATTTTTGGTAAAATATTTTTTTTAAATTTATCCCATACATGATAGAGGCTTACAATGCGAATGAATCCATTTTTAAGCATAAATATTCTAATATTCTTTAAAAGGTCGAGTAACCGCCTTTTGATGGCGATGCCATTTTAAATCTACTTTTTTTCACTTTTATATGTTATATTTGAAACAATAAAATCCTTCTTTTGAATCCGTACATCAAAATTTACTTTGTGTTAATTTTTGGTATTTTTTCGATAACATTCATTTTTTAATGAAAAGTGAAAAGTATTGTATTTTAATTCAAAACCTCTTTTTAATATAATTTATTTATATTATTTGATTATTTTTTTATTGGGTTTAAAGTGTAATTAAAATATATTTTTACCATTTAATACAATGGTTTCCATTGGAATTAATTTCACTTTGAAATTGAACATAAACAAGTGTCAATCTTTTGATAGATATTATTTCTTAAAAACACACTATTTGTTGTGACAGTGGGAATTAATTATAAAATTAATTAATTGAAATTATATGTTATGAATTTGGTAAAATGTACATAATTTTTGGATTTTTAATATAAAATATATCTTAGGATTAGTTTTAGGTATTTTTCTGAAAAACATCAATTTTTGATGAATAATGAAACCACTAAGTGGTAGTTAAAAAATTGATTTTTCATTTAAATTAATTTTTACCTATTCTGTGATTTGAATTTCAAAAATCAGACATAAATGGTTGTCATTATAAAGTATTTTTTTTTCAATGGGATAAAAATAATTTTTGGTGAATAGTAAATTTTAAGTTTTGTTAATCACGATTAAATGTAATTAGGGTAATTTAAGGTAAAAATGATATTATAAAAATATAAAAATATCTTGGAACTTGTCCTAACCTTATTGGATGAGTCATGTCCGGCCAAGAAAATCCATGGGTAAATTTGTGGGACCTGATGGAGCCACTTGGGTAAGATAATGACATTAATACCTTCTATTTAAAGTAAAAATAAAAATGTCACAAACATGTATTGTTTTACTAAAACAATTTTTACATGTTGTTATACAATTTATCTATTAGACTATAAATATTCATAAGAAATATATAAAGATTTTCTATAACATGGTAATTTTTTTATAATTTTTAGACATCAAATAAATACAATTATTTATGACACAATTATGATATAGTGTTTACGTCATTAATGAATAAATTAAATAAATAAGAACGTAAAGTTTAAAAAAATTTCCAAAACATGTCCAATACCTATTGGGATTTAATTTAGAAAATGTGACACCTTATCCTCAACCGGATTTATTTTTGGATCTTTAGAAACAAAATTTCATTTTATAATAAAATAATAGTTTCAAGATTTCCAAAAGTGCCTTTCCTCTCCCTTATAAAAAGACCCCATATCCTATCCATTTATCACACTTATAAAGCCCTTTGGCTCGTCCAAACGCTACTCTATTAATCTCCCAAGATCCATCTATTCATCCTAGAAGTCTTACCTAAGGTAGAAATCACTTTAAGAAACCCTTTTGGTTCAAACCAAGGGGAGTTACCCGATTTAATGGTAATGTCTTCTCTTATGTTCATTTGTTTTTTCTTCTTCTCAAACCCCTTAAACTCTTTTTATCACCATTTTTTTAACAAAAACATTATTTTAAATATTATATGATGTTGTTATGAGAAGGATTCAAACTACACTTACATACACCTCGCTCTAATGGTTAAATAACGTACTATTTCCGTGGATGGCGAATTACTGCCTCACGAAACGATGATTGTTCTATTTGCTTCTACCACCTCTAATGGTGGCCATTAAGATGTCAATGTATTTGTATATGATTTATATTATGTTTATTTTTTCTTTATTCTTATGTATTTTTCATTTATTCCATACCTTTATGGTTTCCATAATGGATAAATGTGATAATTTCATTTTAGGAAGTGCAGAGTACCGCCCCGTCAAAATGATTTGAATCATTAATGCCATATGTGGTATGTATAAAGGATATAGTTAATGATGTTATATATGATAATTATACTATAATTATAATATACCTATGTATCATTATGTTTTCATTCCATTAGAGTATGACATAGAAATCAAAGTAGCATTCATGCGTACGTACGGATTACCATCTCAATGAATGGTACATTTCATTTCTTATCTCCAAATGTTATGTAATTTTATAAGTACATCTATATAATGGATATATATGATATATATTACATATAAATGATGAATATAATTCTGGAATTATAATATATATATCTCTCATTTATTTTTAATTCCATTAATATAAAAAAGAAATGAAAGTAGTGTTCATGCGTACGTACGACCTACCGTCTCCATGAACAGTGCTTTTCATTTTTATCTCCAAATGTTATGGAATTTTATAAAAATAATATATACTGGATATATATGATATTTAAATCATTAATATTATTCTATATATAATGTACTTATAAGTACATGGACAATTCTTTTCAAACAAGTTACGCATGTACCGAACATCAACAAAACGTATGATATGAAATCACATAATTAACTAATTATTATAACATGATAATATATGATATGAATTGAATAATAAACCTTAAACTATGTCCTTAAGGAATTATAAATTAACCTATGTTTATTATTTAGGAATATAAATAAACGAGTAGGACAAGTCAGACTCGAGGTAAGGGACCCTACCTCTTTCTTTCTTTTTAAGTACTCTATTTTTTATGTAATTTCTTTTAAGATCCTATTTCTTATGTTGGGATATTTTAGTTTATATTAATTTTACAATATTTTTTTTTCATATTATGTGATATCCTATTTGATCTCATCAATCCATTTTTTGGAAGTTTTAAGTGGCGCCGTTAGGCAGACGAAATTTCGTAAGGGGATTTCTTATGTCACATTTAATTCCATGAGATTTCTTTTGTTCACCTCTTATTAATATTATGTGGTGTATTTTGTTCTTCAATTTTATATATATTATCATGATTCTATTTATACTCATGGAATTCTGTGATTCATTTGGTGCTTATTATCTTTTGGTTATACGACCCAATTTTTTACAATGAAGTAAGGGGGTTTTATCTCACTTTTTATTCCCATGAGATTCATGATATATTGGTCACTATCTCCTTTAAGTGGTGTATGTACTTCCCATTATTCTACTCTTTGTGTAATATAGTTTCATGTATGGGTATTTAAATCAACATTTTATGGTCCCTCTTTCATGTGGTGTATGTTTCGTAAGCTACCAAATCAGTAAGGGAACGTTTCACCCTCATATTTTTAAAATAATTTTTTGGTTATGCATTTTAATTTAATCTTATTATGTTGGGATATGTTCTTATATATCCTTATTGATTTAAATTTTATTTCTAAGTGATGAGATACCATTTTCTTTCTCATCATCCCATTTTCTGAATTTTAAAGTGACATCGTTATGCTGTCGAATTTTTGCAAGGGAACTTCTTAACTCAATTTTAATCCTTTGGGTTAAACATCTCCTCCTTGAACATGTAATTCTATGAATATGTGTGAATGACCTTGATTTTTTTACACTTAATATCCACTTATATTGGGTTTATTTATATTTTTCACACATAAAGTATTTAATTGATTTATCCTTAATCTAAGGATACCGTCTTTGTAAGGGACTTTGTCTCAATATCCTTTAACCGAGGTATATTTTTTTCACACACAAATTTATTTTATACGAAGTATAAACCCCCTTTTACTTTTACTTTTATTCAAAAAGTAATCTTTTCTCTAAGATGCATTTTACTAAACGACAAAAAGTATGTCTATTTTTAATGTACGTGGTGACGACGACCTTTCCGTCGCCACGAGTATTATTTGATCATTGGATTCCTTAACAAGCGGTAATGTTTTGAAAAGGAAAATAAATACCATATACACTTTTATGTATTTTGGTATTGAAAATGGTTTTGATAATGTTTTGACTATATTAATGTGATGTATTGATGTCTAGTGATTGAAATGTGGATATGTTATGTTTTTTATGCATGTTTTATGTGATACGATTATGTTATAGTACTTGGGAATTATTTATGAAGAGAGGTGGTTCTATGATAAACTAAGGGTTGGTGAGCCCAAGATAGCTCTCTAATGCATTGGGTAATGCGAAGGAGTTAAATGTTAAGGTTTATCCAAAGAGATTTAGGGGATACACTGTGATGGTTATTCCAAACGTAACCATGAGGGTTACTCCCTAAGTAAGAATGTTATGAATGTCTCAAGTTAACTTTATGTCTTACGATTTCTATGAGTTATTCATAAATCTTATGATTTATTGAGGAATGTTAAAGTGCTTATGTTTTATGAGTAAATCATGATTTCATTGATTCTTTTGTATGCATGGACTAATGTTTTCATTCCATATTTTTATATCCCTTAGTGAGATTTTTATGCTCATCCCATGTTTATGAAATGTTTTCCACATGACTTAAAGATGAATAAGGTCAAGGATGGGATCAAGGAAAGACATGATATCTAAATCATGGAACTAGACATGACTGTTTATTTCTATAGTTTTTATTTTGTAAAAGAAATGTAAATTGTGTAGATGTGTATACTTTGTAATCATTGAGATGCAATAGTTATGTCCTAATTCTATAAAACTCTAAACCTGAAAAGATCCTCAATGTGAATTATTCATTTAATTCCATATTATGTAATGATTTAAGGTGGGGTCCTTATATATCATGGATTGTGTTTCTATGTTTCCAAAGGCACTAAACTAATACATTCATTGGGAATCTGTTTGTTTAATGTATTTTGTATTCTGATAAATTAATGTAATGTTCATGTATCCCATGTTTAGGGTATTTCAAAACATTCACCCAACGTCCCCTTTAATATATTCTTAGTAAAATAAAATTGATCCTATAGAGATCGAGGAGCTAAGGCTATAGTTTGAGGATGTTTGAGATAATATATTTATCATACCTAGTTTGACCCACTATGGTGCTCCCTTTGTTTCATGAAAAAGGAAGAGGAGATCTTTCAACCTTGTGTTGATTATCATTGCATGAAATAGGAAATGATAAATAAAAACTACCACATTTTAAGTATTTGTGACCTCTTTGATTAGTTGTGAGGCATGAGATGGTTCTCAAAGAACTGTATTGGGTTTGGAAACCAGTATTTGAAGATTTGTGTGTCTAATAATCTGAAGCTAGCTTTCTAATGTCATTATGAATAGTATAAATTTTGGGCGATTCCATTTGGTGAAAAGAAACCCCAACTATGTTCATGTATCCTATGGACTATTTTATATATCAAATTTTTAAGAAATTTTTTGTTTTCTTCATTGATGACATACTCAATTGCTCGAAATGAGAGGAAGATCATGCATGCACTTGAGGATAGTCCCTGACATGATTTTGTGAAACAAGATTTTTGTTAGATTGTTGATGTACTAATTTTAGATCCATGATGTTCACTTTCTATGGAATGAAATTTCTGACCATGGATTAGATATGGAACTAGAGAAGATTGATGACATGATTTCTTGGGACCCACCTAAGAATGTGTTAGAGGTGTAGGGTTTTCTTGTATTGTTGGGGTACTAGAGATTGTTTATAGTATAGTTCACTAGGATTTCATCCACTATAACCACCTTGACATGGAAAAGTAATCTGTTTACCTGGATTGAGCAGTGTCATATATCCTTTCAGAAGTTGTGTCTTATGTTGATGAGTGATCCTATTTTGAGACTACTAGAGGAGGGTGTAAATAATCTAGTGCATTGTGATGCCTCTGGAGTTGAGTTCAACTATGTGTTGAGCATAGAGAACTAGTAATCATATATTTGTTGAGGTAATTGAGATCTAATGATTATGAATACATAAATCATTACCTCAATTTATCAATTCTATTATTCTCTCTGATGATGTGGAGGCACTATCTTTTGGGAGGGTGATTTTTTGTTTACTCAAACCATCAGTGTCTCAGGTATGTATTCACACATAAATATATTAAACTAAGATATATGAATTCATTATAGATCCTAAAATACTATTAATTTGAGGTAATAAGTATTATTGGGAAGGTAAACATGGTGGAATATTTCCTCAGTAGGATTTATCATTTTTTTGGATGGGGGAGGCATTTAAGAAGTTAGCTTCTTTAAAACTGAATGTTATTGAGGATAATGATGTAATTTTTCTCTATCTGATGGTATTGAGTATTTTATTTATCTATATTTTGGGTAAGACTATGTTAGGATATATCAATAACTATGTTCTATGTGAAAAGATATCCTCAAGAGATTCAATATATAAGGCCCCAGCCTTAATCCTTACTTAATATTGAATTAAATGAATAATTCACATTGAGGATCTATTCAGGTTTAGAGTTTTAGAGAATTAGATCATAAAACTTGTATTACATACCATATTTAAACAAAGTGGTTACATAAAAGATAGTATTAATTTTTCCCATCAACGGAAACATATTTTCATTAAAACATGGAGTCTTTCTTGACACTTCTTTGACACTATCATGACATCATGTACCTTTCCCTTGACCTGTGAAAAACATTTCAAAAAACTTGGGATGAGCATAAAAAGTACAGTAAGGGTTATAAAAAGTATGGAATGGAAACTTGAATACATATATACATAATAATGAAATCATACTTTACCCATAAAGCATAATCACTTTAACATACCTCATAAAATCATGAATAAATCATAAAAATCATAAGACATAAAGGTAACTTGAGGAATTCATAACATTCTTTCATAGGGAATAACCCTCATGGCTACGTTTTGAATACCTATCATAGTATATTCCGTAAATCTCTTCAGATAAAACTTAGCGTTTAACCCCTTCGCGTTACCCTCATGCTCTCCAGTGCATTGGAGAACTATATCGGGCCCAAACGCCCTTAATTTATCATAGAACCACAAGTCTTCATAAACAATGCCCAAGAACCATAACATAATCATAGCACATAACTTAAGAATAAAAGAAAGATATCATTCCCACATTACAATAAAAATATAAAATTTTAAGATATTGAATCCATTCTAAAAAAACATTTCAATAACAACATTTCAATTGCAATCACAATCTGTAATTCCATGATATTGAATTAATCAATCCATTTTCAAAAACCATTTAATTGATATTTTTGAATAAAAGTGTCCCATACCACTTTGAAGCTTTTAATGGAATTATAATTTTAAAACATTAATGTCCATAAAAATAGATACTGAAAACCATTTTGAAAACATGGACATTAAAGATAAAGATTTAGAATAATGAATCTTTAAAACATTTAAAACGATATTTTTGTTAAAGAGTTTTTAACAAAATGAGAGACTATTGAATACAAATAATTTTGGAATAACATTTAATCTGAACTTTATAATATCATGAGAATAAAGTGATTCATGATATAATATGTCAAAGGATAGTATATACACCATATAAGAGTGAATTGGTGCAACACAACAATGAACTCTTAATAGAAATGTAAATTGAGATGAAATCCATTATAAAGATGGTATCCTTAAATTAAGGATAAATATATCACATAATTATGTGTGAGAAATATAAATACACCCAATATAAGTGGATATTAAGTGTGAAACAATCAAAGGTCATTCACACATATACATAGGATGACATGTTCATGAATTACAAGTTGAACCCAAAGAAATCGAAATTGGGTTAAGACATTCCCTTGTAAAAATTCGACAGCCTAACAGAATCACATCCAAATTCAGAAGATGGGTTGATGAGATAGAAAATGGTATCTCATCACTTGGACATAAAATTTACATATATAAGGATATATATGAACATATCCCAAAATAATAGTATGTGAATTAAAATAAATAACAAAAGAAGTATTCTAAAAGAGGAGGGTGAAACGTCCCCTTACCGAGTTGGGTAACTTTCGAAACGTACACCCCATGGAAGAAGGGTCATACAATGAAGATGTAAATACCCATAAATGAAATTATACTAAAAAAAGTGTATAATAATGGGCGGTAAATACACCACTCAAAGGAAATAGTAGCAAACGTTGCATAAATGTCACGCGAATAAAAGTGAGATGAAAAATCTCTTAAGAACACCCGACAGCCTAATGGTGCCACTTAAAACTTCCAAAAATGGATTTATGAGATCAAATAGGGTCTCTCATAATATGGAAATAAAAATTACAGTATGATTAATATAAAAGAACATCCCAAAACATAAAAAGATGATATTAAAATAAATGACATAAAAGAGAGTACTTAAAAAGAAAGAGAGAGGTTAGATCCCTTAAGAAAATTCGGCAGCCTAACGGCGCCACTCAAAACTTCCAAAATAAATTGATGAGATAAAATAGGATCTCTCATCATATGATCATAAAAATTACAGTTGGAGTAATATAAAAGAACATCCCAATCATAATAAGGATGAGCTTAAAAGTAATGACATAAAAGAGTGAACTTAAAAAGAATGAGAGAGGTATGATCCCTTACATTGGGTCCGACTCGACTCGATCGTTCTTTAAAATCCCGAATAATAAACTTGAGTTAATTTCTACTTTCTTAAGAACATTTTTCAAGTTCAATATTCATTTTATATCACTTATTTCCATGTTATAAACATTATGTAATCATTTAAGTTAATAATGTTTGTTTTGTCGATATTTGGTTCTTAAGTTGATAGTGGACTTCTTACAATTACATGTTGTTCGTGTGGTCAAAGGTTAATTATATCTAGAATGATATTAATGATTTTGATATCATATATATCATATATATCCAGAATATACATGTATTTATAATATTACATAATCATTTAGAGGTAATAAATGAAATGCACCGTTCATGGGGACGGTAAGCCGTACGTACACATGAACGCTACTTTCATTTCTATGTCATATTAATGGAATTAAAACTAAATGAGAGGTATGTATATTTTAATTCCAGAATTATATTCATAATTTTTATGTAACATAGTTCATATATAATAACTTTAAATCCATCCTTTATACAGCCCACATATGGCATTAACGAATCAAATCACTTTGAGGGCGCAGTAGTCTGCACTTCCTAAAATGAAATTATCGTGTTTACCCACAAGGGAAACCCTAAAGGTATGCCAAAAAATAAAAATACAGAAGCTTAAGTAAAACATAAAAATATTATATATCATATATAAATATATTGACATCTTATTGGCCACCTTTGAAGGTGTTATATGAGTGTTGAACAATCATCATTTCATGAGGCAGAAATTCACCATCCACAGAAACAGTATGTTATTTAACCATTAGATGTAGGTGTGTGTAAGTGTAGCTCAAATTCTTCTTATAAAAATATCCTAGTATATTAAATATACTGGAGTTTTTTAAAAAGAAATGAATAAAAAGAGTTTAGGGGGTTGGAGAATCAAAATAAAACAAAAGAACACAAGTGAAGACATTACCTTAAAATTAGGTAACTCTTTTTGATCTGAGCTCAAAGGCTTCCTTGGGATGAATTCTGCCAAAAGTGAGGCTTGTAGGAGTAATATAGGGTTGTGGAGAGAAAAAATGGTCAGGGGATGGCCGAGCCAAAGGCTTGATATGTGTGGGTAAGGTGGTAGAGGTGGGGACCTTTTATAAGAGAAAAGGATGTGCACTCTTGGAATGTAATAATATATTACTTTATTATAAAATGATTTTAGGATTTTAAAGGTCCCAAAAGAATATATTTCGAGGATAAGGTGATAAGGTTTAGAAATACACCCATCCAATAGTTTTGTGACAAGTGTAGTTCTTAGAGTTTACATTATATTTTCATTTTATTTAAATTGTTAAATAATGAGGTAATCGCTGCATCATCATAGTGACATAAATAATTTAATTTTTTTAGTGTCTAAAAATTATAAAAAAATATAATTATGTAGGAAATATTTTTATCTTTATAATGAATATTTATAGTAAAAAATATGACTTTTATAACCCCATATTAAAATTTTATTTGTAAAACAACACATGTTTGTGACATTTTAATTTTAACTTTAAATAAAAAGGTATTAATGTCATTTTCCAACCAAAGTGGCTTCATGGGGTCCCCAAGTTGACCCATGGATTTGTTTGGTCGGCCATGACACATACAATGAGGGTATGACATGTGTCTAGGTCATTTCATATTATTAAAACATTATTTTTACCTTAAACTACACTAATTACCTCTAATCGCGATTATAACTTAAAAGTTACTATTCACAAAAAAATTATTTTGATCCCATTGAACCACATTTTACAACATAATGACAAACATGTACGTCTGATTTTTGAAATTCAAATCATAGAAGTGGTAATGTTTCATTTTAACGAAAAATCAGTTTCTTTAACTACCACTTAGTGGTTTCACTATTCATCAAAAATTGAAGTTTTTTAGAAAATTACCAAAAATTCACCCTAAGCTATATTTGATATTCTGAATTAAAAAATGATGTCAATTTTACAAAATTCACAACATATAAGTTGCATTAATTAATTTAATAATCAATTCCCGCTATCAAAACAAATAGTGTGTTTTTATGAAACAATAAGTATCAAACGATTGATACTAGTTTAAGTCCAATTTCAAGATGAAATTAAATCCAACGACCACTATTGGATTAAATGGTAAAAATATATTCTAATTTTACTTTGAAATAAATTCCATAGATAATCTAATCATATAATTAAATTAGATTAAAAAGAGGTTTTGAATTAAAACACAATATTTTTCACTATTCATTAAAAAATGAACATTATCGGAATAATACCGAAAAATTACACAAAGTAAATTTTGATGTCCCGATTCTAAAGAAAAATTTTATTTTGTCAAATATAACACATAAAATTGTCAAAAAAGTGGATTTAAAGGAGGTTCGTCATCAAAATTCGGTTAATCGACCTTTTAAAGAATGTTAGAATGTTTACGCTTAAAATTGGATTCATTCATATTTTTAATCCTATAACATTTATTGTAAAGAGTAAAAATATTTGACAAACATATATAATCATTTTTTTGTTAGTTTTATTTAATCTCAGCATTACAACGGCTAGGAATTAACTTCCATTTAAAATAATATTATTTTATTATTAGAGTGAAACGTAAGAATCCCAAGAAACTCGTTGTTGCATATTGGGTACGCCATTGAGAATAGTGTCTCCTTTAAAGTAATATTAATATTTTATTCACAAATATGGATAAATGTGAAAATTTCATATTCTTTATTTACTTGGGGTGTTACATCCTTTTCCCCTTTTGGGAATTGCGTCCTCGCAATTTTAAAATTGGGCTTGGAAACTTTATAGAAAATCCCACATCGGAACAAGAGTCAGTAAAAAAATCACTTAAAATAAAGAAAGAAAAGTACAAAGGTCACCTGAGTTAACCCATACTAGGATTTAATGTAGGAAAATATGGATATTGAAGAGAAAACAAAGGGTCATGTTCGGATGGAGCGTGATAGTAAACATGTCTAGGAGAAAGTTAACCATAAGAAAATCACAAACTTGTGATGGGTTAAACGGTATTCGATTCCCCAGTAGGAAAAGTTAACAGACAACTTTTTTGTTTTAAGTTACTCTTCAGTGAGGAATTTATTCTTAAGCTTAACTAAATCATAATGAAACATACTTACTTGTCACGTAGACTTTTAACTTTTACTAGATTCATTAATCAAACTCATATTTCTCCAAAAGATGAGTATTTAGGAAAATTTGTTTGCGTTAAGAGTACTATAATCAACTTCTTGAGAATCACCTAATCCACAAAAAAGGACTATATATTTCCCATGTCTTTGGACAAAATCCAAATCCAAAATTGTTAGTATGAGGTCAGATAATCCACAAAAGTATAATCCTTTATAAAAAGAAAATCTAATCTTAATCTCCGAAATTAGTCCAAAAAAACCCAAAGTTCAAAGAAGACCATTTGGTAAACAATTGTCCATAAAATTTTTCAAAGTAAACCAAAAAAATACTGAAACCCAAATATTTGAAGGATTTAATCACATAGTCTTCCAAGGTAAAAATTAACTTTTATCTCCAAATAACATCAGTTGCTCTTAAATTCTCATATTTTAATGTAATTAACCTAATCACATATCCTCCATGATAGGTTAATCATTTCCATAGATAACCCAAAACTAACTTACTCTTGATTCCTAAAATCATCTAACTAAAAAGAATTAGTCAAATTAACCAGGGACTTCACGCAGTCCAGTGGTAGGCGATAAATACCAGTCGCACTTTGGTTGTGGGTTCGATTCCTGAATCATTGTCTAACGCGACCGGTTATCACACGGTCTGCGTGTTGTCCTTTTTCCAAAACTATATAATTCATAAAACATTCCCAAAAAATGAGATAAAATATTCAAAAATATTCATAACATATTTTAACCTCATGTTTATCTCATGCCTTTCATCTTCCATCATAACATATAATAACCCATAATTTCCACAAAAGTAAGGATCATATAAACCCTACTGGTTACCTTTATAATTATTACCAGAACTTCCACATCCATTGGTCATCTTTTATATGATGCCTTACAGAACATACAAAGGTTCAAGTGGTTTATTATGACTCCTTGATATTTGGTTTAGAACAACCATGAGTTTCCTCACTGAATCCTCCATTTCATCCAGTCTCTTAATCAGAGAACCACCACAGTTTCCTTCAAACCTATTGTCACTTTGGTGCCTACTAGATCCATCCATTCACTAAAAATAGAAATGTCAGTGTGAGTATATCAACAAAACCATCATGTACTAATGAGGAAGATATAATTACTCATTCACTTTATCTAAAAACAATGACTCTTTCTGAAATCCTAACCATTATGTGAATGTCACTTATGCTTAAAGAATACCCTAACCTCTAAAGTTATCTAAACCAACCTCTGATACCAACTATAAGGCCCCAGCCTTAAACCTTACTTAACATTGAATTAAATTAATAACTCACATTGATGATCTTTTCAGGTTTAGATTTTTAGAGAATTAGATCATTACACTTTCATTACATTCCACATTTAAAAAAATTGGTTACATAAAAGATAGTATTCATTTTTACCGTCAACGGAAACATATTTAAAATAAAACATGGATTCTTTATTAACACTTCCTTGACACTATCATCACATCATGTACCTTTCCCTTGACCTCTGAAAAACATTTCAAAAACTTGGGATGAGCATAAAAAGCTCAATAAGGGTTATAAAATGTATGGAAAGGAAACATGAGTACATATATACATAAGAATGAAATCATAGTTTACCCATAAAGCATAATCACTTTAACATACCTCATAAAATCATGAATAAATCATATAAATCATAAGACATAAAGGTAACTTGAGGCATTCATAACATTCTTACGTAGAGAGTAACCCTGTTGGTTACGTTTGGAATACCCATCACAGTATATTTCCTAAAACTCTTCGGAAAAACCTTAACGTTTTACCCCTTCACGTTACCCAATTCATTGGAGAGATATATCGGGCTCACCCACCCTTAGTTTATCATGGAACCACCCGTCTTCATAAATAATTCCCAAGAACCATAACATAATCATATCACATAACTTCATCATAAAGTAAAGATAAAGTTCCCACATTGCAATGACAATATAAATTTTACGATATTGAATCCATTCTAAAAAAACATTTAAATAACAACATTTCATTTTCAATCAAAATAAGTAATTCCAAGATATTGAATTACACAATCCATTTTCAAAAACCATTTAAAAGAGATTTTTGAATCAAAGTTTCCCATACCACATTGAAGATTTTAATGGAATTATAATTTTAAAAAATTAATGTCCATATAAATAAATACTGAAATATATTTTGAAAACATGGACATTAAAGATAAATATTTAGAATAATGAATCTTTAAAACATTTAAAACGATATTTTTGTTAAAGAGTTTTTAATAAAATGAGAGACTCTTGAATACAAATAATTTCGGAATAACATTAAATCTGAACTTTATAATATCATGAGAATAAAGGGATTCATGATATAATATTTCAAAGGATAGTATATACACCAGATAAGAGTGAATTGGTGAATAAAAAAAATGAAGTCTCAATGGAAATGTAAATTGAGATGAAATCCATTATAAAGATGGTATCCTTAAATTAAGGATAAATATATCACATAATTATGTGTGAGAAATATAAATACACCCAATATAAGTGGATATTAAGTGTGAAATAATCATGGGTCATTCACACATATTCATATGATGACATGTTCAAGAATTACAAGTTGAACCCAAAGAAATCGAAATTGGGTTAAGACGTTCCCTTGTAAAAAGTCAATAGCCTAACAGCGTCACTTCAAAATTCAGAAAATGAGTTGATTAGAGAGAAAATGGTATCTCATCACTTGGACATACAATTTACACAAATAAGTATATATATGAACATATCCCAACATAATAGTATGTGAATTAAAATACATAACAAAAGAAGTCTTTTAAAAGAGGAGGGTGAAAGGTCCCCTTACTAAGTTGGGTAACTTTCGAAATGTACACCCCATGGAATAAGGGTCATAAAATGAAGATGTAAAAACCCATAAATGAAATTATACTACAAAAAGTGTATAATAATGGGCAGTACATACACCACTCAAAGTAAATAGTGGCAAACGTAGCATAAATGTCACGAGAATAAAAGTGAGATGAAAAGTCCCTTATGAAAACCCGACAGCCTAACAACGCCACTTAAAACTTCCAAAAAAGGAATTATGAGATCAAATAGGGTCTCTCCTAATATGAACATAAAAATTAAAATATGAGGAATATAAAAGAACATCCCCAAACAAAATAAATATGAGCTTAAAATAAATGACATAAAAGAGAGTACTTAAAAAGAAAGAGAGAGGTTGGATCCCTTACGAAAATTCGGCAGCCTAACGGTGCCACTCAAAACTTCCAAAATGGATTGATGAGATAAAATAGGCTCTCTCATCATATGAACATAAAAAGTACAGTAGGAGTAATATAAAATATCAACCCAATCATAATAAGTATGAGATTAAAAGGAATGACCTAAAAGAGTGTACTTAAAAATAAAGAGAGGGGTATGATCTGTTACCTCGGGTCCGACTCGACTCGATGGTTTTTAACAGCCTGAATAATAAACATGAGTTAATTTCTACTTTCTTAATAACCTTTTTCAAGTTAATTATTCTTTTTTATATCACTTATTTCCATGTTATAAACATTATGTAATCTTTTATGTTAATAATGTTTGTTTTGTCGATATTTGGTTCTTAAGTCGAAAGTGGACTTCTTACAATTACATGTTGTTCGTGTGGTCAAAGGTTCATTATATCCAGAATTATATTCATGATTTGGATATCATATATATAATATATATCCAGAATATACATGTATTTATAATATTACATAATCATTTAGATGTAATAAATGAAATGCACCGTTCATGGGGACGGTAAGCCGTACGTACACATGAACGCTACTTTCATTTCTATGTCATATTAATGGAATTAAAACTAAATGAGAGGTATGTATATTTTAATTCCAGAATTATATTAATAATTTATATGTAACATAGTTCATATATAAAAACTTTAAATCCATCCTTTATACAGCCCACATATTGCATTAACGAATCAACTCACTTTGAGGGCGCAGTAGTCCGCACTTCCTAAAATGAAATTATCGTGTTTACCCACAAGGGAAACCATAAAGGTATGCCAAAAAATAAAAATACAGAAGCTTAAGTAAAACATAAAAATATTATATATCATATATAAATATATTGACATCTTATTGGCCACCTTTGAAGGTGTTATATGAGTGTTGAACAATCATCATTTCATGAGGCAGAAATTCCCGTTGTCAAAACAAACAGCGTGTTTTTATGAAACAATAAGTATCAAAAGATTGACACTAGTTTAAGTCGAATTTCAAGATAAAATTAATTCCAACGACCACTATTGTATTAAATGGTAAAAATATATTCTAATTTCTCTTTTAAACCAATTCAAAAGATAATATAATCATATAAATAAATTATATTAAAAAGAGGTTTTGAATTAAAACACAACATTTTTCACTATTCATTAATAAATGAACATTATCGGAAAAATTCCAAAAATTTACACAAAGTAAATTTTGATGTCCTGATTCTAAAGAAGATTTTTATTTTGTCAAATATAACACATAAAATTGTCAAAAAAGTGGATTTAAAGGAGGTTCGTCATCAAAAGGTGGTTAATCGACCTTTTAAAGAATGTTAGAATGTTTACGCTTAAAATTGGATCCATTCATATTTTTAATCCTCTAACATTTATTATAAAGAGTAAAAATATTTGACAAACATATATAATCATTTTTTTGTTAGTTCTATTCATTCCTCCCATTACAATGGCTAGGTGTTAACTACCATTTAAAATAATATTATTTTATTATTAGAGTGCAACGTAAGATTCCTAAGAAAATCATTGTTGCGTACTGGGTACGCCATCAAGCATAGCATCCCCTTTAAAATAATATTAATATTTTATACACAAATATGGATAAATGTGAAAATGTCATATTCTTTATTTACCTGAGGTGTTACACAATATATGGAATATCAGAAGGAGGTAATCAATTTTTATTTTTATAGGGACAATTGCTGGTTCTGGTAATGTTGCTTGAGGAGGTGGTGATAGAGTGTGACACATCTCCTTTTTTATACTTACTAGTGTATGCAATATGTATAAAAACCTTCATGGGAAGTTTTTTTTGGGCTGGCATGATGCAAATTAATGTCAAGGTTATCTCAAAATGTCTGAACTATCATCATGTGAAGTCCAAGAACTAGATTCTAGAGGGTTTACTTTAGCCACTTAAGATCATGGAGTTTAAATGGGATGGAATATCCAAATAATATGTGAAAAATATTTCATGGAAAGTGAGATTAAAATATTTTATTTTGGTGATATTTGACTCTCTTACCATGTCAGAACACTTCCTTTCCATCTAGGAGCAATGTTTGGTAGAGAATCTGGGACAATTCTATGTTCAAGGGATCTTGTTACCACATGGTATTCCCTTTATAATTGTCTTAGATCATGATATTTGGTTCATTTCATTATTTTAGAGAGGCCTATAAGAGGAATTTGAGGTCTATTTCGAGATGAGTAAAACATTTCCCTCCCGGAAAAGTGTGTAGAATGAGTGTCCTATCCATATTTTCGTGGATATTTGGAGGGATTTTGTGTCAATATATAGTCAAAGTTGTGAGGATCACTTAAATTTCATATTTGTTTCCTGTAGTAATAGTTATCAAAACAAAAAAAATGAAATATTTACACACAACTATTTCCACAATTTTAAAAAATTGTGGAAATTGAAAATCTAATACCGGGGTTTATTTTGAAACTTTGAAAATTCACCCAATATATACACCCCTACCATACTTTATATTTGAGATAGAGATACCTCTTGGAAACCACTACCCTTCATTGAGATAGATCCCTATATTTTATCATAGTGATCCTCCTCCACCAAAGAATCCATCAACCTACCAACCGATATGGCTTCAAGGTGGCATCCTTAACTCCCTGTTAATGTGTCTCTATCCATAGCCTCCCCACCTCCCTATCAAAGCTTCTCAAACAGGGCCTCCCTACCCCTTCCCCAATAAATATCCTCCTTCAATGTGGCATTTTGTGGCTCTAACATGTCCACCTCACTTTTTGGAGTTCCTTCTCCTCTGATATGACCACCCCACCTACCCAAACCAAGGGTTTCACTCAAACCCTTGTTTCTATTACCATGAAATATGTTTCATAAATTATTATATTCAGCTTCAAATTTGTATTTATATTATTCTAGAATAAATTCATCTATTTTATAGTTTCAATAATTCAATTCTATGTTTGGAAATGTCCTGAAGTAATTCATTTTTATTTTCATGGATATCTTAAGACTGTAAATTTCCATGTATTGAATGATAAACTAATTTCCATAATTAATAGATTAATCAATGATAATTTTGAATTACCACTTCACACAAAATTATTCAACCTCAATTCATTAATTTTTGTTACTTGTAACTTTATCTAAAACATTTCATCAGTTTTATTTAGTTTATTTAAACATGATATTTGGATTTCATTACTTACAACTTGAATTCTTACATCATATTATTATTTTCCCATAAATTTAAAATTTCCAAATTAATAAAAATTTGTGTAATTTTAACGTGAAAATATTTATATGATTAATCTATTCTAAGATGTACTAGTTTTGGAATGGATTACTTATCACATGTTTTCTTCATTTGTTTCCTCTATAAATAAATTTATCAATATTATCTAGTGATTAGTGTGATGACAGAACATCATAATTATAGAAAAATTTTACATTATTTAAAAACCTAATACACAAATTGTATTTCTCCTAATTTCCTTGTGTTTTTAAACAAGATTATAGAATTGTTTTTAGAGGTTTACAATCTGTTCATTTATATCATTTTTCATTCTAAATTCATTAGGATAAATTCATTTTCCTTGGATTTATTTCAATATGAGAAAAATATTAATTATAGTTAATTATATGAAACTCCATTTAATATAAAATTCAATAATATGGTTAATGATTTATAAAGTGACCAAAAAATTTCTTTTTGTATCTTTTTCAATCTAAATATATGTATATAATTTTATTTAATACCTTAAAAACGAATTTTTTATTCAATATGTTAGTAAATATTCTAAGTGTTATGATAACTTCTAGAGAAAATATATTTTTGATTAGCCCACCAGGATTCCATTAATTTACTTTTCATCAAAATTATTATTATTATTAATTATAAAAAATAGTTGAAATGACATTTGTTGACACAAAATCTAGAAATATCACTAGAGTAATTTCGTTTTTACTCAATTGTTTCAGTGATATTTTTAAGAGTATTTTACGATTTTTTCATGTTATCATAAATAGTTTTAGTTGGATATAATTTAATTTATTAAATTATGTCATATAGAAAAATCAATTAAAATTATTTATGTATTTTATGATTTTATTCATATTAATTTTCATGAATTATATTAATTTATCAACAAATGTCTTTGTTTAGATTGAAATTGTTTTTTTGTTATGTTTAAATAGTATATTGTGATAGAATCAAGAAAAATTGTTATAAATTCAATTGGAAGTAATTGTTTATACAAGAATAAATTAAATGATATGGTATAGTTGTTAAGAAAAAAATACATATTTTTATGCAAAGGATAATATTATGTTAACAGTGATGTCTTTGAAGAGGAATTTTATCCAGTTACAATGATAGAGGATATATAATTTTTTCTCATAGTAGAAACTCATATGCAATATATGATTTAAATAATGGATGTTTAATCCACTTTATTAAATGGAGATCTAGATTAATAGGTTTATATTGAGAATTATGATGATTTTTTCTTGAAAATTATTATTTTATGGTGATAAAACTAATTATGGAGTTATGTAGGTTGAATTAAAAGCTAAGGAACTAATATAAAAGTATGGATATTATCTTGAAATTAAAAAACAGAAATCTAGACAAAAAACCTATATTGGAAAGAGATGAAATCAGGTATACTTATATTAATAAAATATATTGATGATGCAATCCTTCTTGGTGATAAAAAATTACATGTAAAGAATTTTCAACGATAATAGAAAAAAACTATGAGATTCCATGTTGGGGGAAATTCTTTACATATTGAGATTACAAGTGATACATAATTAATATTTTTATTAACTTATCACTAGAGAAGTATTCAAGAGAATTATTTGAAGAAGTTTTTGATGGTGGATTCTAATCCTTTGCCTATAACTATTCTTATTGGGATGAAAATATCCCATGATGATAAAGTGGAATACGAAGATCAAATTGAGTCCTAAAGTTGATTGGAATCTTTATTTTAACCATATAGTGGAAATTATTATGTTGTTAATTATGTTTATATATATTCTATAATAAATATTCATTTTCAAAATTATAGTATTTTTTCAAATTCTATTGGTTTTATTTTTCTTAGGCTTATGTCATTAAATTTAGATATAGTAGTTATCTAAAAATGATGAGTATGATGAAATTAGAATTATATAAATATAATATATTCATTAATTTTATTAGAATGTATTTTAATAGTTAAAAACATCTAACTATTATTTGAAGCTCAAAAATAATATTATTTATGATAGGAATACATAACTTTGTTCTATGTATTAGTATTATTCTAATGAAAAAATGGTACTAAAAATATGAATATTTGTTTTATTTATTAATTTGAGATATCTTTTGATATTATTTCATATAAATGTGTCTATAAATTCAAATAATTTGGAATTATTTCTCATGTAACTACCATATTATTAGATTTTGAAGAAATTAATCCTCCAACACCAAGAACATTATGAATAAACATATAAATTGAATGAAGTTTTTCTAGTCATAATGTTTGATTTCTGTCTAGAGACATACATTTCATTGGTTATTATGCTATAAACTAACAACAATAGTTTTGAAGAAAAATTCCACTATCACTCTTGAGGAATTTGGATGGACATAGTGGAGGATGTTGTCAAAGCTAGGTGGTGTGGTGGAAGAACAAGGAGATTTGTAGTGAAATGAAGATTATCTGATTGGTGATGGTGTGTCAGGACGAGTGAAACACATGATATTTTTTATACAAACATTGAGTATCATAGTTATCTCTTATGAAAATATATAACCTTATTGATATACCCATCTTCATGTTTGGAGAATGTGGAGTGGAATATTAAATGATGATCAAATTATGGATTATGTTTCGCATTTTCAACTCCGTGAAAATTTTTACTCCAATGCACACTTAACTTGTAGATATTTCATTTGGAATTTAGTTTATTGAATTATAATATTTTTTATATTTATGCGATGTAGATATGATATCTAGTTTATCATAATGATTAATGTTAATATTTTTATGTTAATAAAAATGTTGATTGGTATACAAGTTTTATACTTACAACATGGTAATCCAATGATATGTATAGAGAAAAACAGAATGGGTATGTGCGTATATGTTCTTGTTATTATGAATGGTAAAGGTTGGTTAGTCCAATATTGACATACCAGTACCTTATATGGGATAATTATTGAGCCCTGATTGAGTATATGCCTTACCCTATTCCACAATATGGTTGTTGGACAAAATTTTATATACACTTTAACCTTTCTATGAAGTAGTCTAATGGAATTACTTTATAATTTTACATGGATGGGCTATGATGGACCAAAATATTGACCAAACTGTAAGTTGATATTGATATCTATAATTCCACATGAATGTATGGTCAGGTGGGTTAAGGTAATGATACAACCATAGTAGGGTGTTAAATAATATAGTCTATGATTAATTTAGTGATTACATGAAAATATCATTTCGAATATATTTTATTATTTTTTAATTTTTAATTTATATCTATTTGAATGGTTATACATGATAATAGACACACCTTTTTTTACTACTAGGTTGAGAGATATTAGTGGTTTCTTACTAATTATATATATGATCAAAACTAGAATGGACACCATAGATAACTTAATTCTTTCTCTACATCATATTAGTTACATATTTTGTGATGAAGTATTGAATTGAGATTAGGCATTTCATGAGAAAATGATTTTTAAAGAATATTAGAATCATGTGAAAATATTGTATTTATTATTTCAACCACGTGCGGTGATATTTATATTCATATAATCAAAATAAAGATTTTGTGAACTAAATAATCAAATAAATAAAATTTATTAGTCCTTTATGATGTGAAAATATTTTAGAATATTATGATTGACTGATTAATTTACATCGAAATTCATAGTCACTAATAAACTGATTACTGATCAATGTATGATTTGATAGTTTTCTTAATCACCTAATTTCGTATATGTAATATAGATTAGGTTCTAGAAAATATCATTAGAGAAAACACCCAAATATAATTCATATTAATGTTTGATATTAAATGAAGTGATGTGTTGTTATATTTTTTTATACCTAGTACTTATTACTAATCATGCTATCCAACATTTGATTTTTAATTATATAATGTTAAACTCTTATGATATGATTTATACGATGTGCTCTATTTTTTCAGCTGATAATGTTCTTTATAACTACTTAATTATTTATCTACTAAATTATTCTATATGTTTTATATTTAGAAGTGTATCACATGAAATATTTCTGGGGATAAATCATAAGAATATAACATGTTCTAGTCTTTGTGAAATTCCCTTAGAGGTACATTTCCAATAAGTTATATATCTGTAGAAATTGTTTTATAATCTGGTTTTGGGTATGATCTTTATATATTTTATTTTTGTTATATATGAAATATTCAATAAATTATTTGGGTATTTTTTTAAAAATGGGTTTTCAATTATTTCTAAACGCTCCCAGAAGAATATCATCCCCATATAAATTGAAAATGACATAAAAATGACCCTTAATCAACCTCTATTGACCCATTTTTCCAATTTCATGTGTCAAATTGATAAAAAAAATAGTCTATTGAAGACAAATATCCAATATTTATCTTAATTACACAATTATTTCCCTCAAAAATGTCAGACTACATGATAAATGGTTAAAGTTATTAGTACAAACCTAGTATAATGAAAACATTTTTTCATTTTCTATATTAGAGCTATTCAAATATTTTTTTTATCATTACCTATCACCACTAAATTGGAACCTTTACATATATACTCAAGAACACATTTCCAAAAAAAATATTAAAACCCATCCAGCTCACACCAAGGATGGGGCCATAGGGTTTATCCTAACATGACGGAGTTTCCTCAAATCCCTAGTTCATAAGAGGGAAATATACATCTTCTGACCATAATGAGAAATTTTTTGATCACCTACAGTAATAGTCTCTAAATTAAGTAGTCTAGATAAGAGCTCTACTGGAATATCCAATTATATAAGAAAACAAGATAAAAAAGGAAAGGATCCTTTCAATATTGATTATAATAATTCTTAGTTTATATGATACTAATTATACCTCAATTAAAGTTTATAATGCGTTATATAAACCATATAGTGCATCAAAAAACTTTAGGTCTACTTATTGATACACATTTTAAAATGCATATTACCAAAAACTGGTGATGGAGAAATTATAAATCATCTAATAAATCAAGCTACCCAAACATCAGAAAATCCTCAACTAGAACAACCTCTCAAAAGGGTAATACTCAAAAAATACATATTTATCAGATCTTTAATGTATCCCAAATATAGAGTTTTATATATAATACTACTCTATATAAATACATAGAAATTATGACCAAACCTAGGTTAGGGTCCCCATTTAACTAAAAACATAATTACCAATACCTTTTAATGGTCTCCACTATAGATAGGGAAATTCCAAAAGGAATAATCTCATATTTCATCTATCACTATTGATCTCACTCAAACTCCCATGCATGAAAATAATCCATTCAAATAATTACAAACAAGTAGTATATCCTCAAATTTCAACACATGATTATCCATGGTATTTCTACCTTGAATACTGTCTATTTATTTCAATACTAAAACATCATTTGCATTAAAAAATATGACCACTTCATCAAAATGTAAAACTCTAACAATAGTTTATTTATACAATCAAAAGTTTAGTAAAATGACAAAAATGATGAAATGGATTGGGAAACAAAAATTATCTATATGAACAACTATCTAGTTAGTCAATGGGAAAACAAGAGGGGAAAATAAGAATGTTTGACTTCAACCAATCCCCTCCCGCCCATGTATTTTGATTACATTGCCTACCTCTACTAAATTAATTTCTAGAACATACATAGCACACTTTAAATTTAGATAGTACAATTTAGATAAGTGAGAACTACCAGATCCTATACCTAAAAATATATATTAGTCCCAAATATTAGAGGATATTACTTATACTTTTTAGGAAAAAATATCTCACAATCAGAATGAAATATTAACTCAATTTTACTCAAATGACCTGTGAGAAAAAATTTAGACATTTGTTTGGGAACTTCACAACTGCATCTATAAATATGAGTTGATTGTTTGCCAATAATAACATCAATTTGATAGGATGAATCCTATGATAACTATAGGAATATAAGTGAGATAACATACAAATAGAGTGAATGATAATGAATTAGCACTTCATTATACATGTGAATTCACAAATTAATACCACAAACGATAAATTAGTCTTCTATGTAAACTAATAGGCAATAAAGGTCTTGGAAAAATGATATTTATACCAAAAATACTTTAATTTTTTCACTGTTATGAAAATAAAACACATTACTACCATAAAATTACTATTAAAATTTATTATCCAATTCTCTAACACTCTAAAATTCCACGGTATTTTTCTCTGTGAATAATACAATAGATTACGCTTTATACAACTTTGAGTTCTAACACACCACGTCCAATCAAACTAGACATTATGAATATTAATACCAAATATTTGAAATCATACAAATTTTATTGTTATGAATGGACTTCATTTTTGGAATCGGAATATCAAAAATAGCATAGGGTGAATTTTGGATATTTATCTGAGAAATTTAAATTTTTGATGAAATGTGAAAAAACACTTCGTCATTATTTAAAACCAACTTTTTATTTAAATAATTAGTTATTTTATTTAAATTTTATTTGGGTAAAAATAGATCCATAATATCTATATATGTTCATTTTAATTCATTGGAGTCATTTTATAATAATGTTATACATATAAAATTTTATGACTTTCACAAAAACAAAAATCCAAATAGTGTCAAAATTGACATTAATGATTTATTAAAACAATTCAATATTATTAATTGATATAATATTTATAGAAACATAATGTTATAAAAAATTAATTAGATAAGTTTTCATATAATTTTAATGAACCACTTGGGGTTCTATTAGCTTTTTCTAGTAGGTTTATTAATTATTTATTATAATAATATAAGAATACATTGTAAAAGTTAAACTATTTTACTAAGAGTTAAATCTAAAAGACAAGGATAATATGGGGACAGAAATCGATCTAAAACTTATTAGTTGAGATTTTTTCAACCCATAACCACCTTAGTTTCTAAATAAATTATTTTTAAGACATTATAAATAGAATATGATTGTATAATAAAATAATATTTCAAGCTTTTCCTAAAGTGACCATCACCTCTCTTATAAAAGGGTACTTACCCTTCTCTCAAAACCACAACTCAAAATTCATTGGTCTCAACCAAAACCTACTAAAATACCCCCCAACTACCCTCAATTCAACCTAGAGGCCTTACCTTGATCTTAACACAACCTAAGGATCCCTTTTGATCAAATCAGAAGGAAGCACTCAAAGAAGAGTTAAAAATTTCACCACGTCTTTCAAAGTTCTTTTCTTCTTCCACTTCCTCTTTATTTGTTATTTACATTAAAAAATAATAAATCGAGTACATTATACATAATGTTATGTTATTATAAATATGGTACAACCATATTCATTATTCTATCCATCCAATGAATGACAGGTCACCATATGTACATACGTACGACTTTCCATCTCCATGTCGTGGTGTAGTTTGTTATTCAAACACTTCATTACTAGATGAGTATAATAATTTGAATAAATTATGTAAATAATAAATAAAAAAGGTTAATGATTAATAATATATGATATACCATCAAATTACATATGATTTCAACATCAATAGAATCATATTTCCGCTCATGCGTATGTACAGATTACTGTCTCCACCAACGCGATGAGATTTATTCCCCATCATAACCATTCAAGAATAATTTTCATTTAATTATTAAAAATAATGTTTCAGAACATAATATAAATATTTTTATGAATAAAATTCATTCTATCTATAACAAACAAGGATTACGTAACAAAGCATAGGAAGGGAAATGAATCAGTTAACACCCAAAACAATGATACTAGTGAAATATTATTAATTAAGAAATATTAGAAGATCATATATAATATCATATTTATGTATGTGGATATTGTATAATTTTATAACAATTATTTAACTATTATATAGGTGGTTAAGTTACACTTCATCAAGAAAAGTACAAGGTAAGAGTTAAATCTAAAATCTCTTCATTATGAGATGTTTACGTGAGTATCTATTGGGACCTATTTATCATCCACATCATTATTTCTTAAAAATGTATTTCAAATTTCTTTTAATATTTGCAATACTATGGTTTAAAGTAATTTATACCCTTGTTTTTCTTTTTATATAATGTTTATAATGGAATATTTTCATTGTTTTCCAAACAAGGTCCTTTACGACCTCTTCAACAAAATTAATGAAAGAATGTTTTCTAACATATATGATGAGTGTGGATATATTTTACCATTATAACACCTTCGAAGCTTTCATTTCAAAATTATACGAATATTTTGAAAATAAATTTTTTCTTTTATAATTATGTGACTTTTAAATTATTACAAAATAGAAAGAGATTTCTCTCGAATAGTTTCTATTTCATCTATGTCAACATCATTTGATGAATTATACCCTTGTCTGAATTTGATTTATTATGATACAATATTCTGTATTTTATTGAAGGTTTTGTGATATGTTGGACTGGGGATGGGTTATTTTTATACCATTCAGGGTTTATGGTTATTGTATTAACATTTCATATCCTAGTCTTAATAACAACATTTATGTTATGTTTCATCCTTTTCATATGACGAAGGAATTAGACATAGTAAGTGACAGTTGGAGCCTGCTATAGCTCCTCAATGCATTGGTAGTTCTCATGATAAAAAATAGTGTCTTGGGACAAGGAAATGAAGAAATCATATTTGTAGTCCTGACACGAGGCTTTGACTATGTTGTTATGATGTCCGACATTATGCATTCTATAATTACAAAATTGGTTATTGATTTTAAATGTGATTATTCGACTTGTAGAATATCCATGTAAATAAGTAAATGGAATTATTCGATTTATATTTTCCATATTATGATGATGTTTAATTTTAAAAGGCATGTGTTTTAGTCTTATACATTTCCATAAATGCTTATTCTTATTTATGAATGTTTATGAAATATTGTTATACTTACTGAGAATATGAGCTCACCCCTATCAATGTTTTATTTTTCCCTGGATGAGAAGATGTATATTATGATTAACCTATAGGGATAGGCTATGAGATATGATTGTTTTAAAAGGAGAAAAAATAATGTTTTTTATTTCATAATGTAATGTAGAACTTCTATATTTATCTAGTACTTCCAAGGCTACTAATCTAATCGGCCTTTTAGGACTTGATCTACTATGATCATGCCCATGTAATGTTATAATCACTGACTCTGGGTAACTAGGTTTGGGGCGTTACAAATTCACATAATAAAACTAACTCTAAACATTATCCTAAATACTTGAACAACTCTGATACCATTCTAACATGAGTTAATCTATTTAGAACCCAATTAGATTGAAAGTAAGATAACTATACCACCCCAAAACTACCTTCAACGGGCCTATAGCTGGTGCAAAGCCCCATTAAGGAATAATAGTCAATAGTGGCCTTAATATATATATATATATATATACCTATCTATCACAAAATCTATGTCAACAAATCTAAAAGAACAAAATGATAATTTTTTAAAAGTGATGTTGGTTTGAAAATGAACATTGTATTTTTAATACTATTGGAACTGTATATTCTTAAAATGGGTTTAAAATTGATAACATGTTGAATTTTTTTTGTTTTAGATTGATTTATCTGATAAATTTGATTTGTAATTATTGAGACATTGAAATTTTTAATGTTTTTAAAGTACTATGGTATAGTAACTAGTTTAAGCAGCTCATCATTTATTCTAGTTAATTTCAGATATTTTTTTATTAGATGGAAACCTTGATTATATTTTCTTGTTTTTGGGTCCTGATTTTTTCTTGTAAAGTTAATTATTAGTAATTATTTTCTTAGTTATTATCACATCTATTTTAGTAAAATCTCTTAGTTCTTTCATTAAATAGTATGATGTTTGGTTAATAGACATCTGGGTTGTGAATCATCATGGTCTTGAATTTTTTAAAGAGAGTATCAAATTTTTTTTTCTTTGATCTTATTGATGTTTACCAATTTTATTTTCAAAGATTATTGCATATTTAATTTGGTATTCTAGCAACATTGTTGGATTGATATCACAATAACAATTGAATTAAGAAGTTGAGAATCCAAAACTACAATTATACATGTGTATTGGAAGAATTAAATGAAGAAAACTAACAAGGTTATCAATGTGATATGGACTATACATTCTTCCCTTCCTCCTAAGAATTGCAAATACTTGATTTTTTTAATATATAATACAAATTATTTTTTAGGATGGCTGTGTGGAACCTATTGATGATTCTTATGGTGAGGTTGTTTATCTGGGTGGTGACTATTGAGATTTGTGTAGATTATATAGTTTATGAAGGTTGTGGAGATATTTAATGGCTCAAATAATTTATGGTGAATATGTGTTGACATATTAATATGCTGTTTGTGTTGGTATTGTATAAAATTGAATGTTTGTTTTGATTACTATTTAATAAATTGATTTTTTTCTGAACCGTTTGTTTTCACTGCACTGATAAAATTCTATAGGAGGTTGAATGTGGCAAAATAAATTCAAAAAAATCTATTTTAATAATTTTAGTGGCAGTGGTATGTGGTAAATCAATTAAAAACCCCTTATTGAAATAGTTTAAACCAAGGAATTTGGTGTATATTTACTTTGTTTAATAGTGGTTATTTCTTTCTACTTAGACGGTTTAAACCATGGGCATATCTAGCCAACCACCAAAGTGTAAAACACAAAGATAGGCTTTAATATCCATAGTTAAACCATTGATATATGTAGCTATTTCCACAGTTTAGATTTTGTAATAGATTTTCTACTACAATGGTTTAAACCATGGCCGTAGATAGACCCTATTGCAATTTAAATAGTGCCAATGGTTTATCCAAACCATGGATGTAAGATACGAACCCAGTTTTTGGGACTATATCCATAGTTTAGACAGTGGTAACATAGTGATTTTATAGTTTTGTATTACTATACTATTATCATGAAAAATAGAGAGTCCTTGTATGGGAGTCCCTGTAGGTTACCCTAATGCTGAACTGAGATTGGGGAGGCATCCCTTATTGGGCCAATGATTATGTTCGAAATAATGGGGAAGATTCTAGTGATCTACAAGTGGTTGGGGAAATTCTTGAGATGACATAAATATTATGATGATTTATGTTATCGGCCATTGGTTTTTTATCAGAGAGATTATGTTTTCTAGAGAGTCTCCCCATAATGAGGATTACAGAGATTCAGTCGAGGTGGAAAGCTATCCTTGAGGTTCATCGGTCGATTTGCGATTATGAAGATGGTTGGAAAGGATTCTTAGGGACTCTACATACCCCTATTGTTTTAGTGGGTTCATGACATGATTCTATGTGTCCCATATGGGAAGATACCTTCATGATCCTACACACCTTAGTGAGGAGGGAAAGCTTGACATCAAGGAAGAAGCCACCTTCTTTGAGTACCCAGAAGTGATCAAGGATCAACATGAGAGGATCTTGCATGGCTCGACCATTCCCTTGTCCTGTGTATGGTGGCTACAAGAGAGTATTGATCAGAGTACCTAAGATCTGGGGACAGGTTCAGTCTTAGTATACCCAACATATTTCATTATTTTTTCTTTTCAGGGATGAAATTTTTTTATGAATGGGATTATGTAGCGACACTGTTATTTACTTGTAAGACATTTTATTATATTAAGGAATATTTTTAGAGCTAGGAGATTAGATGACATGTGATTCCATGGCCTAGTGATCCTGAACTTAATTTTATAAAAATAATAAAAATATTTTAATCACACACGCACAATTATTTATAAATAATGAAATATATCCAGAATTGACTATCAAATTAAAAATCTCTGGCCATGATTGAATCTAGGCCATTGATTTTACCCTAGATATGACATAAATTTTATTGGAACTAGACATTCATATATTGTAACCATTGGATGGTATGTAAAGTGGATTAATTAAAAAATTACATAATTAATTAAATTAATAACCATATCCATATTTACTCTATAAATATACTATTACGGAAAATTAATAGGGTTAGCCATGTAAAAAACATATTTTTTAGAGGAGATTCATTCTTTATTCATTGTTATATTGAGATATGATGACAACCATTGATCAGAATGAGGTAGGTCAATAAATAGCTAACACATCGCATCATCATCATCACTAGAGAACACTTTATTAACTGATGATATATTATAAATCTATATTTGGATCATCAAATATTCTTTAAAAAATTTATTAAATTATTTATTATGTTCTTATCTATTATTCCTTGTTATATGGTTAATTAATTATTTACATGAGTTTGTTTATCGAATGAAAATGTTTATTCTTTTTATATATTATTATAACATGATTCTCAACCTACATATCCCCAGTCAATGCTTATTTAAAAATTACTCTTTTTCAATTATTGGTGAACCTTTTTTCTTGTAAATTTACACCATCATTTCTTATGCTTTCATTTCCGTTTGGCTATGGGGGAAACTGTTCTACATTTTCGGGCAAGGTCGATCACGGTCATACCCCTAGAATCATAGTGGATGTTCAAAAATTGACCAGATCGGTAATTTGTTGATGTATCTAGATGGATTTTCTATCTTCCTTCATATATATATTATCATAATTGGTGATATGGAGTGA
Source organism: Viscum album (assembly GCA_963277665.1). Classification (NCBI taxonomy): domain Eukaryota; kingdom Viridiplantae; phylum Streptophyta; class Magnoliopsida; order Santalales; family Viscaceae; genus Viscum; species Viscum album. The sequence continues at coordinate 1,067,696,503 of OY728165.1, read as the reverse complement.
CATTTGGAACTATAGTTGTAGGACGAATTGCAGTCTTTGATGGAATCACCAGATTTTGATTTCAACCAATGGAATGAAATAATTAGTGTATAAAGGTGATTACCACCATTTTGGGGTATTAAACTAGTGGGAATCATGGAAATATATTAAAATTAGGAATATTAATTAATAAAACTTCTTTCTAGAAAAAAATCCACTTATATGGATTGAAGTCAATAAGAATACATGTTGTGCAATCCCTTGGTTGTGGTGGCTATGGTTTCTGTGTGGAGATAAGTATCCCACATAGTGTGACCAGGTTCTAGTGCCTTAGAGTGTAATACAGGAGTAAACAACACATGTTTAGGTTCATAGTCATTACCTAAAGGGAATGAGTAATGGATAAGATTACATGAGTATGCCTCGGGTGACCGAGACATGATATGTTGTCCCCCTAAATTCTATGTACAATGACAGTGATTGACCCGTGTCCAGAGAAGACATGACAATGTGATGACGTGGGTTCACATTCCTTGTCGACCCCCATACACACCATTTATGTCCCTCTATAAATTATTTCCATGTATCCTTAATGTTTGGACTTATATTTTATCATATTACTAGGCTATCGAGAGTGCATAACCACACAAATAGTGATGACAGCTTTCATAGTTTTTATTGAGGTATGATGTGACGTTCTCTAAGAACAATGATTATTTAAGAAGAAATCAATGAGGGAAATGAAAATATATGATCATTAGAGAGTTTAAATTGACATGATACACTCATATCTATGGAACACATCATCTATACATGGAGACAATACTCAACTATCATACCTAGGTGAAAAACCATTATACTTATTGTGTAGATACAGATAGTACTCCCCTATTACTCAAGGGTTTAGGTCATTCATCCATGGAGATGTTACACTTTTTGTTACACTAGGGAATGTGTATACTATACTCATTAATCATATAGAAATAGAAGTCCTCTATTTTATGTGTGTGTGGGTTCACATTAATCATTATGCTGATTGAGAGGGTAGTCCCCTGTTGCAACAAGGAATAAGTCCTCTATCTAAGGAGTTTGTACTCCCCTATCACACCAAGGTGTGGGTTCTCTACACTCATTTTTCTAATAAATATGTTACTCCCTTTTCACATCATGCCATGGGTTCTTTATCTCTAGAGATGATACTCCCCAATTGCACCAAGGGGTGAGGCATCCATACTCATTGTATAGATAGAGACGGTACACCCCTTTCACACCAGTGTGTGGTTCCTCTATGCATAGTGATAGTTGTCCCTTGAAACAATAGGGTGTGGGTCCTCTATATTCATAATCCATATAGATATGTTACTCCTCTATATGGGAGTGGGTCTTATATATTATGGATATTAAACATCCTCAAGATGTGGAGTAGTGGTGTGGTGTAGGCCACCATCATGACTTCTTCAGAAGACTCAAGAGATTGTAGGTATCGAAAATGTACCCATTAAAGAATTAAAAATACTCATTTTCTTGGTCGAGGTTGTGAGATATAGATTACATTATTCTATAATATGGATTTATTATATGGGAATACATATGTGATGTTGGGGTTTCTTTCACTCTTGCATTTAGTTGAGATGTTTACTTCTATTTTGTGTTATATTTTTCTATTTTAAGGTTTTCGGGAACCCTAATGGGTATGTATGTACTCAACCCTACATGGCATTTTCATGAACATGTAGTATATTATACAAAGGATGGATAGGTTAGTGGTAGGATTAGAAAAGATTAGGTATAATAGGGTTAATTTTCATTTGTAAGGTGATCATGATTAGGAGCAATGAGATGAGTTCTCTCATCATTACACTAATCAGATTTTTTTTTTCAGTTCATACATATTTTTCTTGTTGTGTGTGTATTTTTTCCTTTATTTTTCAGTTTATGTTGTTGTACTCTTTTTTATTCCCTAGAGGTGATTTCATGCATGGTTACTTCTCTATATATTGTCTTCCTTTATTATTATTCATCTACAATTTGTTACGGAGATGGTTGGGTGTGTGCGTACAAGTACATTAAGAAAAGGTCTCCAATGTTGGTTATTACTTGTCAACCCAGGTCACCTTCCCTTGTCCTATGGAGATAGGTCGGTCTTCCACTGTCCAGGTGGGCTTTAGTGGGGTATGTTATTATAACTAAGATGTTGTCATGTTTAGTAATTAGACCTGATACTCTCTAGTAATATCAATGGTGACGTTCCCAACATGGTCTCCAATAAATCATATCTAACTCCACACATGAATGAATAATTGATGCACCTATGACTGACATCCTTTAAAGATACCTATTTCACCTACGAATTTATCATCATTGACCAGATATGAATCCACTACCACCAAGGCATTCCATGAGTGTTTCATAAAGTTTTAATGTACTCCAACCCTTAATCTCAATGTTCTCAAAATTTGTGCACACATCCGAAACTTTTTTTCACCATTTTTTCTTGAAAACACTAATATTCCGCATTAGGGATACATTCTCTTGGTCTCCCAGACACCAAAAGTGTAAATATGTTAACAAGACTCCACCCAAATCAATAGGTTTGATTTAAGTTGAGTATTGATTTAGGGACTAGAACTTGAACTTACCAGCATCAAAGGATTCCAAAAATTGTTATGACCAAGTCTAAATGGCCATTATTGATTGAAAATCCTCTACTTGTAATAAAATTCTAAAACACATTCGATGTGACACTCCCCACCCTAATAGTACCCTATTCATTTTTTAAATAGAATGGAAACTCATCCCATGACACACACTCCATCCAGAACCAGACATAAGTTATGGAAATAGGAAACATTCATTAAAAAAGATCCAATTAAAAATACAGGAAACAATCTAATTGAAATTACACTAGATAAAATTTACTCTAGATGTACACATTATTCTCTCCCAAACCAAGATCTTGAAAATCATCTACATTACACTTAAAATACACAAACAAACTATTTAAGTGTATTATAACAGTGGATCTCTTTTTCAAGGTCATCCCATGTACTAGGAATACTCATTATTATCTTTTTCCTAGGTCACACTACACAGAGGATGGTTTGGTAAATTATCATATTAGCTTGCAACTTAAAAATTACAACAAACTTATATAGATCACTACATCGATTGGACAACATGAAAAGTGTTGTGTGTATCAACACATACAACCTCGATATTGCATCGACACAAAGACACATCATTTTACACTGTCTATTAGCCTACCAACCGTATTTATCCTAAAATCGGATGTACGATACATAAGATATAGATATGATTCTTACTATTCATTATGATTTCGAATCTAGATGACGACCTCTTGAGTCATACATCACTGAAGAAGAATAAGAATCACATCACCTAAAAAGCAGATGAACTTACCCTAATCATGTCCAATCCACTAAACAAGAGTGTTAACTTATGTTCATTACCATATCAAATATAAACTTATCAAAAAACCACCCATCGATCAAGGTATTGTTGTATCAACATTAAGAGTTCCACTTATGAAAAATGTTACCTAAAAGATAGATAATGTCGGAAACTCTTCATAAAAATTTAATAGGTTTTTAATTCCTAATGGTGATACCTACCCTATACAATACCCTTTTAGAAGTATAATGTATCAGCTTTATAGAAAAGCCATGCTCAAAAGGTCACTAACCTTACCAGCCTAACCGTTATTCCCACTATAAATGAAAATGGTCAGTAGAGACCCATGGAAAATATAACCATTACCATCTAAGTCCAAAATGAGGGAAATATTTAATCAACCCACAGATGAGGTTACATACTACAGATTTCCCTAATGGTTTCACTTCATCAGATACATCAATTTTTTTGTTTATTTCTTTTAAACATTTCAAAGGATTTGTTGAAATAATACCATGTACCATTTATGAATAAAAACTATATGTTGAACTTTATTTTTATAACACTCTAAGGAAGTATAGGAAATATATATCAATATTCCTTTAAGTAATATTTATTTATCAAACCACCTATAACAATTTATGAAATTTTTCTTAAAATTTTATTTTATCCATTTTATTTATCCATATGATTATTACATTTGGTCATAGATAATTAAAGTGTCAATGCCATGCTATAAGGAAAAAAACCCTTTCGGTTTAAATAAGTATTTAAATTAACTAAAACTTATATAAGTACCACTCAAATCAGATAATTGGTATTTATTAATTAATGTGTATTCACTATGTAAGATTCCACCATACAATTATACATAACACTATATATATGGCTTATACAAATTAAATATCCATCCGATCTATCCTGAGTATACTCCCATGCGGTTAAATACTAATACACAACTAAATAAAGGTATCTTTTTAGGGTACGACCATTTTAACCAATATTTTAAAAACACCCTTAGTTGGTTTATCACATAACAAGATTGCCCAATAGAACTACTTGGGTCCTATTAAGAATTCAAGAATTTTGTCACATGGGTCGTCATACCCAAGTTATATAGATACACGAATTCATAAAAGAAACAATTTTCTATATGAATTTCCAATTCAGCATATATATAAGCATCATAGTTCAGTTAGATGCATTACCATTTCCAATTTATACTGGAAATTTCTTTTATTAGTTATAATTGGCATGCATATAGATACAACCAAGTTTATATTTGATTTTAGAATATAAGAAGTTCTTATACGATGACTCAATTATATGGGTAGGAATTCAAGAATTTATAAAGGACCATAAAATTTCTATGTAAGATAATATGATCCCATTAAATTGAAACCAACAATGTTTCCACCCAAGAAACCATTGGTCCATGGCTAAAACATAATATGATTAGCTATTTTAGGTTCCACAATTATGATATATGGTAAAACTCCATTTAGGTTGATTTGGAAGCCCTGATAAGAAATCATATGTCATAGTGATAACAAGGTACAATTTCACATTAGTATTAAGGAATACATAAATATAAATGGAAACAGTTTAAGAATTGTATAAAATAAAAAATATTCTAAATAATCTCATAGACATGGTTTAGAAGTACGAATGCTTTGAAATTACCGAAAGATCATCCATTGTGAACCAAGTAGTCAAGAAAAACAACTGACATGTCATGTAATTCGTGTTGAAAGTGAATCTTCAGTTCCTAAAATGACGTGTGTAATAAGTCTTACTTTCCATATTGAGTTGAGGGTAAAATAAAATAATCCTCAAAAATATGTAAGCGACATAATGTTAATTAGTCTATCAGGGTGAAATCATAATCAACTCTAATAATGAGAAGCAAGAAAAATAGTCTCATTCATGGAATCATGGTTTTTTTCCTGTGCGCGGTTTCATCCTACCAAGAGATGAATATTTATTATGTTTAAATACTTTATTATCCTCCTATCTACCAAAAATAATAGTAAGAAAAAGGGAAAATAAGTTTCTAATACAACATTGTAATGTACCATCCCAGAATCCACTAAAAAGGTTCCATGACACAGTCAGTCACATTTCCTCCAGTGTGCCATCCCAAATACTAGAGGCTTACAGCTAGAAGCGGTTGTACAGTGGAGGTACTATGGGAAGTCTATATCCTCTTGGCCAGTACCAAACACAGTGGAATCATAATAAATATACCAATAACGGAATCATGACAGTTCAATTGTAGCAGAAGAAAATAATAATTGATAAAATTTTGAATGAAAAATAAAAACCCATATATACCTATATATGGTTATAATGTTAAATAATTATAAATACAATAGTCAACAAAAAAAATATAAGATAGAAAGAAAAAAACTCTTATAGCCCAAATCTATGTGAATATAGAGCTTCAAATCACTGTTTCACTTCTAAGATCCCATGGGAAATAACATCAACATAAGCATAATCCTTGATATTGAACCTACAACCAAGATGTATGATTGGGTACAAAATATTGGACAAAAAAGGTTGTGCGATATACTTAATAGGCCAATTCCAATTATATCTAATTCTAATTGTCATGTGAAAATAAAATAGAACTTTGTGTCGGTATATTACTAAATTTGTGAATAAATAAACGTAAACAATGAATACAGCAATGTCAAACTTGGGTTCCATAAAGGACACGTGATCGACAATACAAGATTCTTCCTAAACTAGAATATCTCAGCTGATGTTTCACCATATATATAAATATATAGTATTTTCATAAAATTATTTTTCTATACTAAACCACACACAGATATATATATATATATACCCATATATATATGTATATATGTAGTTCTAACTATCACCAGAGATATAACTCAGCTATCCAAGTATACTCACAAGAGTCTCATAAGGTTGGAGGGGATTCCATTCCCATTTATCATAATCAGAAGATACACAATGATTGACTATCACAATAAATAATGGATTCCATGATTGGGTATCACAATAAGTGAGGGATGTTATAACCAAGTATCATAATAAAAAAGTGATTCCATGCCTGAGTGTCATTAATCATAAGGGGAAAGGTCAAGCCCTACATCCAATTCATCGGGGGTTTAGAGAATCTTGTCCAACGTCCTAGGTGATGTTAATTTCCATGTCTAGTTTCCTCAACCATTGGGGATTATAATTCCACATCCACAACCCTAACCAAGGATCATCAATATTTTTTTAGTGTAAGGTAGTGTCACTGCCAATATGAGACCATTGATAAGGTGTTCTGTAAATAGGAACAAGGCACTTCTTAGAGAATAATGTAACTTTATTAACATTATTCATTTAATATTTTTTAATTAGGCCATAAAAGATCATTCATTTCATTTAAATATGATTTATTAGAATCATTTAGTACTAATAATGTATTTGTAACAAGTAAGGACATGCCTAGGTTATCTTAGTAGGATAGTTCATCAGAAGGTCCATTGAATTGTGCTTTTGAGGGTGAATTGATAGGTCTGGTTTTCTCACCAGTGATAGAAAATGATAAAGATGGTGTGGTGGATTTTACTAGTCTAAATTTGTTTAAGGAGTAGCTAGTCGGTCCGAAAAGGCTGTCACTTAGTGGTTATCCAAATATACCTTATATCTTCATGGATGTCTATCGTATAAACCTTTTGTATGGATTCTCGATGGTGGATTTTTATTCCGAGAAGATGATGAAGGATACCTTATATAATCATTAGATTCTTGTGGCCTTATTCAGGCACAAAATACCTTATTTAGATATTTTCATAATGATTTTTGAATAATGGGGCCTTTTCCAACTTGTGGTGGTTTCTGTTCTCTGAAGGTCTTATTTTAGAATTAATGTTTTCTTGGTGGAGGAATTTTTTCTAGCCTAGTCATTGGTGGGTAGGAGTTCTACGTCATGGAGCACGTCATCATCTTGCGGGTCATGGGATACACATCAATGGAATGATTATTTTTTATTGGTAGTGTGACTTTATCTTCCAGGGATCCCTTTACCCCTTTAGAATTTAGTGATAATCTATGTGGTGGGTAATTCAATTATTTCCATTCTTTTCTAAGACAATGGTACTCAGTGTCAAAAATTGGTGGAAACTACCAAGATTTGTGTATAATTGGATATAGCTTCACATTTTCCATCTTGTGGGGCCATCATTGGTGTTCAAGGTTATTTTTTGTGGACAAAGGTGATATATCTGGAAGCCCATAGATTACACTCCCATATTGTATAAATGGTCACTCATTGTACTTCGATTGGAGAAAATATCTTCCTAATCCAGATGTGCAAGCTTCTTACGTTTAAACTTTGAGATAGGCAGCAGTAGTTTCCAAGATTCTGGTTCCGTGTGTTTTTTGGACTTTTGAAGTGGGTGTGGTGTCTTCACCTTTCTAGAAGGTGGGGTCACCAGGGTTGATTATGCTGGTGAGGGGTATAGTGGCTCATGGAGGATAGAGCGTTATTCAATTAGTTTTAATTTTTTCAAATTTCAGTAATGTGCGTCATGCATTGGACATGGTTCTTAATGAATTTATTTTGATTTCTGCGGGGGTGCATGCAACATATCTGGTCTGAGGATATATTGATAAGGATTTTGTTAAAAATTTTATTGAGATTGTTCTTGGACAAGCCTTTCCACCTGGAAAACTATCTCTGAATGGAGGTTCACTAGAAGCTGTTGTTGACCCCCTCAAGCAGGTAACTACTTTCAAAAGAATGGAGGTTATGTGAAACCAGGGTGTTTCAATCATAATGAATTGTTCCTAATTTCTAGAGTTGTACTTAATATCCCCTTATCTATTAATGAATAATTTAGAGTGGACTAGGAACGACTCCTCTCTAAATAATTTCGCGTCGAACAAGGCTCTCCAGGGGTCCTTGATGAAGCTGCAAGAGGAGTGTTATTGATCTCTGAACTATTTTTCAGTGATGGAAGAAGATGGTGAGTCATTGATGGAATATGAAACATATGTTATTGAGGAAAAAGGTGATGACATGGGTAGGTTCTTCTTACCTTAAATGGAAAGTGGTCCAGTAATGCGAGCCCAAACCAAATAAGCTTTGTATGTTAGTTCATTGGTAAAGGTGAGTTATCTTTTTCTCCACAAGGTATTTATATATCTTACCAAATGAGTTAATTTATCATCTGGAATGTAATAGGTTTTCATTAAGTCAAAAATAGCCTTCTTATGGAATGAGGATAACATATTTATGTTTTAGTTCTGGCCATTATGGACATTAAAAAGATTGTTTACATGATTCATATCTTTTCTAATTTTTTTTGATTTACTAAATATTTTCATTTTATCCCATGGAACCATTATATATGTGTTTTATATAAATGAAACATTAACATAAAATGTATTGATTCATCTCCTCAACACATTTCTATAAAGGTGAGTGTGGGGGGTTCGAAAATCGACTTCTATTTTGTGTATGAAAAATGCTTTTCCAGTTTTTAGAGTGATATATGGGGGAAACTTGAAATGTTTTAGTCTACAAGACATTCTTAGTATGTTAATGGAAACAAAAATAGTATTAAAAATCCGAAAAGATAAAAAATTAGTGTGTAATTCCCCACAACAACAACGCATGGCCTTTCTCAATTTGTGGAAAGAATTTTGATTCTTGATCTTGGGATTACAAGAGGCTAATACATGTGGTGTGATAATAGGAGGAGAAGTAATTGTTTCTAGAGTATACTCGATATAATCCTTGGTAACCTTCAACAACTGGACTCAATACCATAGAATACGATGAACCATTTATCAAGAGGGCTATTTTACAATTGTTCAGTACACTAGCTCAAATACCGTGTGTGTGTGTGTGGGGGGGGGGGGTGAATCAATTTATGATAGATTAATACTAATGGCACTTCAAATATTGTTTCACCATTAAAAAAACACATTTATCTCTTTCTCCAATAGGAATATATGAACAAAAATGAAATAATTAACATGACACAATGATTTTTACATGGTTTACCCTCAATGGGTTTCAACCTAGGAACATTCAATTGTGATGTTACAATGAACCAAATACACTAAAGATCACTACAAGTTAATAGGGTTGGGATAGAACATATATACCCAATTTTACTGCCATTAAAAGGATTATGATTTTCTCATTCCATTCCCAAGGTTCACTCCCTATGTCTCAAACTATGGCTCACTCCCGGTTGGAAGGATCACCATCCTTTTCTTCCTTTGATCCCTAATCTTGGATGGGATATAGAAATAGTTTTTAAACACATTAGTCCATTATGTTTCAAAACATCACACATCACCAACTGTAGATAGATGCACTATTGAAGTTCTGTTTTCACCTGTAGATGAATACCACTTTTTTCGCGTACTATTAGTTTAGTGGCAATCACTTTCTTAAATTGTTCTAGAGATTTTGGAAGCTTCCATGATCCTCCTTGAAATATCATTCCTATTCCATGAACTCTATAGTGTGTAAGCTATGCAGATCACAACCTCCATGAACTGACTCCAATTTTGCATACCACTTACCCTTCACGGATTGTTTCTCCCTCATACTACCTCTACTTTCACAGTCTCATACCACCTCCATGTACTGAGTCTATAAACTACCTTCACAAAGCACCTCTACTTATATAGGTTATTTTGTTCTCCTTGGGCCACCATACCTATGCATACCCTTCTTCCGTTGTGGGTAATAATACCTCAAAAAAAATCCTTTTCCATATTTTTTTCCACGCAAACTACTTCATCCCTTGAAAAATTCTACCTCGCAAACTTCCTTCAGACTTCACAGAATTCTGGGAGAGATGATTTAATATAATGTTATTATATCGGTTTGATGACGGGATTAACAATCCTTATATAAAAAAATATATCCAAAAAATACACTCAATTGAGATTTACCGAACATTAAATGTGGTACATCCTTCTCTTCATACCACCTCACCCGCAAACTAGTGTTCCCTATACATTCCACACACTAACTTTCTTCCTTCTTGGTGGACCAAATCATCCTCATGTTTTTGCAAAATATTCAATTAATGGATTATAAACTAACCACCTAATTTCCACAAATGACAATCCATCCTTCTTACCACAAGCCTTCCGCATATTTCATGACTTCTCCGTGAACCATTTCCCCCTCGCGAACTGTTCCCATACGTGGTATGTGTCTGGTGCTTTGTGGTTCCTTTACTTCACCCAGATACTTTGATGTACCATGTACGACCTTTTCAAATTGATAATTGGGCTTCATGGTCCATGTAATATGTATCCCTATGCATAAATCGTCCATTGCTTGGTAAAAAACTAAACAAGTTCATTCCTATACATATATCTTTGACAACAAACCCAATCACTTCATAATTATATCTCGGGGACACCTTCAGGGATTTTACCAAACAATCTCCCCATTGGGTTTTATGAAAAAACATTAATAATATGATATATCATTAAATATTCTTCCAACTTTTTATTTCATTGTCTTCTTGAAATTTAGATTGAGTTAATGGATTTAATCAACATAAACTCTAAGCCCACATGATCCGTGCTCAGCATGAGAAATAATATTATAATGAAAATTTCATTAATTAATCACTTCATTCAATTCCAGCACCACTCTCCTACTTTCATCATGAACCTAAGCTATTGTGATATATATCCTTTTATTGATCACATATCACATCATCAGATTTAATACCCCTACATCATTGCTTCCTCTTATAGCTTTAACTCCCCTCATCCCACTACTCCACCAAGAGGCTTCTCCCCATGTCTTGACTGAGACATTTCTCCCTTTTAATAGATCAATTTATCCCCCTTTGTCAATGAATGTGGATGTTATTTATTTTGAGGTCTACAAGAGGGTAAAAAATATAAAATAGCATATTAGTTAACAAAATACCATACCTTAGAGGGGGGTGGGGGGGGGGGGGTCCACATCCACTCTTTTTCAAGTGAAGAGAGTAGACTAGAATCCTAGAGCCATTTTTTTTTCAAATGACTCTTTGGTAAAGAGATTTGTTAGAATATATGAAATTTTTAATTGAGTACGAACATAATCTAACTTTATAAGACATTTCTTAACACTCAACTTGATAAAATGAAACTTTATTTAGATGTGACTTGTCCTTGAGTGATGGAATGTATTTTTTCTAAGATTTACTACACTTGTGTTATCATATTGGATTATGATTCGAGACTTATGTTCTAATCGCATGTTGTCAAGATGTTTCTCCATTCACAATATTTGGGTGTACATTTTAGTGCCTTAAATATACTCATCTTCTATTATTCTATGTGAAATAAAATCATGTTTCTTTTTTAGATAAGAAATACACAATATAATAGGATAAAAAACCCTCTTGATGTTGATTTCCTATCCTCTACAAATCCGCCCCAACATGAATCAATATATCATAATAACTCTAGCGAAGATTTTCCATTATATATCAATCTAAAATCCAATGTTCCCTTGATATACCAGAGTATTATTTTCACTACAAGCATGTGGATTTCCTTGAAATTGCTTTGATATCATGCTTCTTGATGCATACTAGAAATAATATCAGCTCTGGTCACTATCAATTAAAATATTTTACTAATAATTTTACTATATTCATAGATATAAATTGCATTGCCTTTATAATCCCTTAATATTTTCATATGGGTAGGCACCATAGTCTTATTCTTCTTGGAATTATCTGTTCCAAAAATTCTCAAAACATCCATTCCATATTTATATTGATAAATGAATGTTACATTATTTCCATGTGTTACCAATAAACTAAGAAAAAACATCAGTTGACCTGTCCTTGGCATTTCAAAATAACATTTTATGATTTTGGAAAAATGTCTACATTATGCTTCATTTGATCCTCCAAAGATTATGTCATTGATATAAACTGACACCATCACATTTTGATTACTATCATGGTTTACATATAGATTTTAATCAACTCTAACACTTTGTAAGAGAAGATTTTTGAGAAACTGATCTATCCTTGAATATCATTCTTTTGGTACTTTCTTCAAATCATATAAAACCATCTTCAGAAGAAAAACTCTGCTATCATCTACATGAATTATAACACTATCTAGTTTCTCAATATAAAATTATTCTTCCTAAACCCCTTTTAGAAATGTGGAAATGAAATCGACCTGAAAAACCATGAACACTCATTGAACATTTATGGACAAGAATAATTAGATTGTCTCTAGCCTTACAAGAGGTGAAAAATTTTCATCAACATCGATTACCTCAATCTAGAAATACCCTTTTCACAGTAGTAATGATTTGATTTAAACTATAACACCATATTTATTCATTTTATTACAAAATACCCATTTAGTCCCGATGAAATTTTTTAATGTTTTCCTTGAAACAATTACCATGTTTGATTCTTCTCAATTTGGTCAAGATATTCCTTCAAGTTCTCCTTCTTCATTATAACTTTATTCTTTTGTTAGAGAATTTTATAGAACATTCACTAAAGATTCTACCTAATGATCCTTACATTACTCCAAATCTTCTACTTCATATTCGACTAAATTTTCATTTTCATTTGAAAGTATATTATTTTTTAAAGAAAATTATCTTAGAACATATTATACCTTTCTCATTAGATGAATATTTATTTGGGGAATTTAGTAATTTTATTTATCTCCTTTTTCAAACTTTATAGGAAAATTTATTTCAAAATGTATAATCTTTCCACATCAAAAGCATGCAAGTGGAAATTTAACTTTGAACTTTCCTCCCCCTCTTTGAAGATTTGTAGAGAGAAATGACATGAAATAATACAAATGATCTTCCTCCTGACCATATTCTACAAATTTATTCTTTATGGACTTGAATTCCATTAATTTGGATTCCCATTTTTTCACAAAACCTATAGATTTTCCTCTCTCATGTTTTATTCTCCTTCATATAAATTTAAAAGATTTCCCACAGAGAATGTGATGTTATACATGAAATCAAAATTTTAAAAATATCATTTGATAGTGATCCTCCTTAAGCATTGACCCCATTAGCACCTGCATCCAATTCTCTCCTATCATTTTCTGATAAAGGACCATTATTTATATCATCTTATATTCCATGCATAGTTGTTGTGAAGACATCCATACCTAACGACTGGAGGTAGTGTTTCATATGTTTAATCCATACAAAAAATTAATACCATCAAAGATCATAATTCATTTGTGATTTACCACCTCCATTGGTTCTAATGATAGAGAACCACTAACTTTTAACATTTCCACTGATACAAATTGTTAGGTCCCCTAGGACAAATACTCGGAGAGGGGGAGGGGGTGTGAATCAAGGTATGAGAGTTTAAAAATATTTCTCATTTCGATTTTTCTTCATCATTTGAAAAAACAGACGTCTTTTTTATCCCATAACAATATATGAAAAGAAATGAAATCCTAAATAGGACACATTGATTTTTATGTGGTTCACCCCAACTGGGCTACATCCTAGAGCATAAAAAACGATATGTTGATGTACCAATGTCACTAAATATAACTTCCATTAATAACATTAAGGATATGTATTATATTCCCAAGATCCCTACCTTTATAAGGATTAGGGTCTACTCACTACATTTGAAAGGGTCACTCCCCATGTATCTTCCACTGGCACACTGCTGGTTGGAAGGATCACCCCCTTCCACTTCATTTTCTCACTACACATGGAAGGAATCCACAAAAAGTTTTTGGACTTTTAGGTCCAGTAATTTTCAGGAAATCACCCATACTCAAATGTATATAGATTTAAAATTGATGTTCATTTTAAACCCTAAGTTGAATTCCACTTTTCTGCTAACTCTTAGGTTAGTAGGAATTACTTTCATGGTATATTCTAGATTTTTTCAAGACTCCTTCAGTCCTCCATGAACCAAATTGCTTAATCCATGAACAAAATAGCTAGTATACTATATAGATTTCTTCCTTCTCGAACTAACTCTAATTACACGTACCACTTCAACTTTTCGGACTACTTCTCACACAGATTTCCTCCGCTTGAATTGTAGTGTATTTCCTTCTCGTACCGACTCTATTAATCCCATTTGCACACTACTTTAGCGTACCACCTCAATTTCTATAGTTGAGTTCTTCTAATGTATTCCACCTTAATTCTGTGCACTCTTCTTCCTTTGGGAGAAAAATTTCATCACAAAAATCCATCTCCAAAATTTCTTCCATGTGAACAACTTCACCCTCTGAGGAATTCCCCTTCACAAACTTCATTCATACTTTGCTGAAATCTTGGAGAAATGATTTTCTTCACTCTAATTATCTCACTTTAGTGATGGGATTAGTGATCAATATATTAGAAAATAGATTTTAAAAATCCTCTAATATAATATTTACCAAATCTTCAATGTGGTACAACCTTCTTGACATACCTATTCACCGACAAACTGTTCTTCCATAAACGGTCTGTGTACTACCTGTCTTCCTTTGTGATACCCCAAATAACATTCAAATTTTTGTGAATGATTCCCTTCATGGATTATAAAATCACCATCTCATTTACATGAAAAAAATCCATCCCATGAAACAAAATCCTACCACGCACTCTATTACTTTCTAGTAAACCATTTTCTCCTCACAAACCATTCCTATATGCAGTATTCATATCACACTTTGCAGTTACCTTCATTCGTAGATTTTATTCGATGTTCCTTCCAAACATCCTGATTTTGAGGCCCATAAATTTTGAAAACACTGGAAAACTACTCCACCTTAAACACATACTTCGATAAACACCAACTATGCTCGTTAAAAGTCATCTGGATTTTCCAACAAACACAATGACACCCAAAAAATTGCAGCAGGAAAAATTGAGGAATTTATATCCAACAACGATTCTACATTAGTGGTGAATATTTTGAGAGAGAAAAGAAGACCAGAGCTATTCATCTATTCTAATAGTTGGGAAATGGTTGAAGGATTCTTGTAAACAGTTAGTGAATCATGGAATAAACCAACTAAAGGGGAAAAACTTCTAGAGGTAGAGCCTGTTTATAGGGTGAATTTAAGGAAAAAATGGTTGAATAAAGGTAATAAAAATATAGTATACATTTTATATTACATTAAAAGAATAAATTTCCAAAATAAAATTAATTTGGAGCTCTAAGATGGGTCTTATATAAGTGATATTGAGGTGAAAGAAAACATGGATCTGGAACATTTTAATAACTTGTTGGCTGGAAATGTGAGACCTAAGGATAATAGCTACGATGGTGAAGAAGGTGTTGATAGTATTTTACATAACATTTCAAAGACAGTAGGGGAAATGATAATTATGGGACAAATGACTTTCTAGACATGAAGGAAATTCAGGAAGCTCTTATATAAATGAATAAAGATAGTAGACAAAGACCAATTGGTTTCTTATGTTCATTTAATTTATTCATCTTGTATTTCATTTGTAAATAAGTTAAAGAGGAAATTTAGGAATTTTATTTGGGGGGTGGGGTGAGATTTCTCGGATGGTTCGAGCTTTAAGGGTGGTTTTTAATTTCTAAAGTACAACAATACGAATCTATCAACCAATAATATCTTAATTTCCTATGTAACATAATTTAAAAATTTATTTTGAGCCTTCAAAATAGGTTACTTAGATTCATTTTAGATAGAATTGTGTTGGATAAAAAACATGGTTTCAATATATGGAGATGTATTCAGAGTGAGGTGGGGATTTCCCAAGAGATGGTGAATGATCTTAAAAAGAAAATATTGGGTTCTATCATAGTTATAAAAATTGACATAGATTAGAATTATGATATAATGGAATGTGGTTTTACCATTATGGTGATCAGAAAAATGGGATTTAGATAATGGGTGTGTAATTTTTTATTTAGATTCTATTCCTCCCTATGGATGTCCATTTCATTTATGGGGAGGAATTTTTCAATTTTAATGATGGTGAGATGTTTAAGATAAGGGTATAATCTATCACCAAATATCAATAAATTTGGTCAATATGTTATCAAAAAAATATGAAGAGATACCAATAAGAAAGGTCTATTAGGATATGTAATAATAAGTATGGGGAATGTATAATCTCACTTCTATTTTTTGTTGATGATACAATTTTCACTATAAATGGATGGAAATGGTATTTTAATGTATGGATTAGTATGGTAGATGAGTATCATAATAAAAGTGGGTAAAGAATCAAATTTTCAATGAGTAATGTTTATATACCAAACTGATGCATGTATGATGTAGTAGGGTTATACAATGTAAATTGGTCAAGTCAACGCAGAACCTTGCCATGGTATATCTGGGTGCTCTATTTTCAATTGGTATAATTAAAAAGTGACTTTTCTATTATATTTTGTTTAAAATCACAAGTCATATATGTAATTGGAAGAATAAATTCCTTTAATTTATTCTGTGCATCACTTTGATTAATTACTTTCTTTTCTCAATGGCCATTCATGTGCTATTAGTTATAACAGAACCAAAAGAAACCATTAAATGACTAGAAAAATCATTGAAATAATTTATTTGGGATGCTAACAATAATGTGAGACCTCATTGAGCTGAAAAAATATAATTGATTAGAAAAATGATGATGGAGGCATAAACTTCCACAATATCGTTGAATCTAGTCATTCTATGCAAGAAAAGATAGTTTGTGAGAATTTTAAAGGAAAAACATTTTTCTTAATGTTCATGTCGAATGGATATGGGGATAGATTGAGGGAGTGGGATTCTAACATGGGGAGTTCATCAGGCCATACTAGGATCATGACCATTCTTATGGTGGTTATTTCCGAGGAAGTCCATTGGTTGGTAGGGCATGGGGATATTAATAATTGGATGAAAAAATGGTTTGTTGTTCCCTTATTATTTCACTACTGTATCGTATGGAAACCACATTCCATGAATTTTCAAAGATACCATGTTTTATTAATACAGTGATGGATTATCATCATTGGGAGGTTTATGATAGCATCAATATGATCGATGAGCTTGATAAATGATATTTTTCTACTGCTATCTTGGTGTTCTAATAGTAAAGATTTTCCGATGTTTATTCATGTTAGGAACGAGTACCGTGATTTGTCTAGGATGATGTGGTTCCAATGAATAATTGTGAAAAATAATTTTATGGTATGAAATATGAGGAATTTTTCTCATCTAATGGATAAAAATATTTATAATCAAGGTATCTCTATGGATTCCCAGTTCTAGTGTTGTTCCATTCCATGCCCTCAAACTACATGTCACTTGTTTTTTATATAGAGTCTAAGCCAGTGAATTATGGAGGGTTTCTGAAGATTGGATAAGAGTTTCAGTGCATGGTGATATCTTTGTAAAGCTGATGAATACTTGGTTCCATGTGTTATAACTGTGTTTGGAAGAGGTCAATACACATACAATGTACTTTTCTACGTATTTTTGGACTTTTTGGGAAGTAACAAAATCAAGTGAGGGAAGAGAATATTTATTCTCATACGACATTATATGTTTGGGTGCTTTAATTTGCGGTGTATTTGGGTGCATTCCAACAGTGTGGGTATTGATCAACCTCTCTCAGAAAGATCATTCTAAGAGTGGCTATAGTTACTGATGATATTGATAGCCGATATATAGGATAATGGGTGTCTTGGTACCCCCATAAAATGGGGTTAAATTGAATACTGATGGATTATAATTTGTAGGTATTTGTAAAGGTGTATGGATCAATAATTATGGAATGTTTTTTTCCATTTGGAATTCAGAGTAAATTATGGACCAAGAGACTCTACTAGAGATTAGGTTTAGGTTATGGTTAGTGTTCTCTCCCATTGTAGTATTTATAATTTCTCTATTAGGGAAGTGGAATTCAAATGCAATATTCTTGTTTGAAAAAATCAGAATTCCTTGGGATTTGATGAATCTCATACGGAAATTTTGGATGATTCTAGATCAGGGCACATAGGTTTCCCACACCTTGAGAGAGGGAATCATTATAGTGGATAGATTGGAATGAAAGGGAGATCCGAATGAGCCAACCAATTTTTATTTTTAAACCGGTTACTAATTGAATGAATATAATCTTTTTATCAAGCGTGATTCCCTCAGACATCACCACCTACACCGACCATTATTTTAATGTTTTAATTTGAAAATCAAGAAAAGAATAATTTTCAGTCAAAGGAAATACATGTATATGATTATTCCATATCACTATTCCATTATCAATAAAAAATAAGTTCATATCTACATTCATTACATTTACTATTTCAATATCTCCATTTGATTGACTAATTTAATTATAGAAGACAACACACCTTAGTGGTTGGTTTATTAGGGAATGGATGAATTACTATCATATAAAGTTCATCCAATTCAATATAATTATCCTTAACAAGACGAATTATTCATTAAAGATAAAAAAAGTGATCAAGAGTAAACAAGGTCTTATAATTATAAGCATTTTAAAAAACCCATTAAGGGTGATTTAATTAGCTAGACCAAGATTAGGGAATTGGAATAAAATAAACACACCCAAAGAGGTGTATCAAGTTGAGTGGAAAACCACTATTAGTTTAAATTCTAGCACAATAGATATATAAATTTAGTCAATGGAATATTCAAATTTAGTTTTATTTTAAGAGGTGGTTCATATAAAATCTAGTTCTACTCAGAAAAATAGATGATAAAAATGGTGATAATTTTTATTGAAACCATATGTACAGCCTACCTCATCCTTAGGAAAAATCATTCACCCATTATTGATATTTATTTTTTATTTGTAATTAGATAAATTGTACAAATTGAAAAATTCCATGAAAATAAGGCATATCCCTTGAATGGTTTTAGAATCTCATATCAAAAATAATATAGTTAAAAGAGGGAATGGGAATACAATATTGGATAAGGGTGATCAAATGTGATTAAATAAAGAGAGATTCTATACTTTTATAGGGAAGATAGTTGAAATTATAGGTTAAAGAGAGAAATATCTATCCACTGCATGGAGGATGTACTGTACAAAAGAGGACACATAATGAGGGAGAGAGGGTTGGGAATAAACTAGGTAAAAGGTTAGTTTTTCCCTTTAAATGAGTTTCATAGTTAAGTTGCATTGTTTTGCTAGATGTGAACCTACTGTGTAGCTTCTACTACCTAATGACTACACCCAACATGGTCATTGTGTATGGATAAGAAAACCGTGTCCTAATAATGTGATTGGAATCACCTCACCTCCACATTGCATGGTTATGTCCCCTGTGAGACAAACCCTGTGAGAGTCCTAAAGTTAACTGCTATAATAAAAAGTAGAGTTTTTACATGATCTTGGACCTCCTTATGGATGGTTTTCCCAAACCACAGTCTATCCTTATATGGGATATATAGTTTGGGTGATAAGTTTGAACTAACCTTTTGAAAATTGTATCAATCCATTTTACCTATTTCGAAACACTTGTTTTTTTAGACCCCATGATTTTTAAACTCACTAAAACTCCCAAGAAACATCTCATGACTCAAAATTCATCTAAAAATAGTGATTTCTACAATATCAACTCTTATAATTTCATTTCAAATCTAAATTTAACATTTTTACTAGCAACCAAATGAAAATTTAAAATATCTTATATAAATTTCATCTGACCCAAGACACCAAATATTACTACCTAATTACATAAAACTATAAACCGAAATTATTTTTTAGAATGTAGAAAAATGAATCCCAATGTAAAGAAACAAGAATGTTCTTATTTTTTACGGTTGGGTCCTTATAGTCGGTATCAAATAAAGGGTTTAGATAACTATTGGGTATAAGATAATGATAATAAAATACCCTTGAAGGATTTTATAAAATAGTTAAGTTGATATGATATAGAATTTTATGTTTATCATGTTACTTTATCTAAAATATGTTTGTTCAGAATGGGTTTCTATAGAGGAAACATGGAATATTTACTAGGAAGACACTAATAAGAAAACACCCTTCTGAATAATATAATTGTAATGGTTGGAATTTGAACAGTGTAGTTATTTATTTGATGTATTGGTTGATGCATGCTATAAATAGTGGTGGAATATATATTAGAGAGAATATTGATTTACGATAGTGGAATAAGATAATAATATAGAATTTTGTGAGACAAGAATGTTTATCTTTCCATAGATCATCAGAACTAGTGGTAGTGGTGTGATGAATTAATTATTTGTAAAATAAATTCAAAGTCATGGGTTGATTAGAACATATAAAGGTAACTCTTGAAGTTCATCATTTTTAAGATAAAACTGATTGATTTTAGTGTTTGGTTAAAAATACAACAGAAAGATACCTGATCATGATTTCATATAATGTGAAAAATTAAATAATATTTTTCTTATTAAATATTTCCCAAACATTGGTCACCTCCGGATGAAGAATTTTTTTTGGAATTGAAGAAAAAAGACAAAAAATAAGTATCCATGTATGAATAAAATATTACATTATTGTCAAGGTATATAATCTATTTATTTCAAAAACATGATATACAAATTAATATATTTTTATCAGTATTGAAACTAATTTTACAAATATTTTTTGCCATATGAGAATTTAAATGTTATGAGGAAGTTTTTCTATGTGATCAGAAAATTGGGGGGGGGGGAGTTTGCTGACACTAATGTTCCTCAAGATGATAGAAGTAAGAAAAGGTCAAGGTGGTATAAAATAGAGAAGTTGATAACCAAGTAAGAAATTGGTATACCCAAATATGTTTCATATGTGGTAAATGAAATTTCAAGGAATGTTTGATAGGATTTGGGAGTTGAGGCAAGTGTCGTTAGCTTTTTCAAAGGGATCATAACTATAACAAAAAGATGTATGAATAATCAAATAATGAGGTAATAAATATGAAACCTATTTTGAGATGTTCTAGTTGTAATGAGTTGGTTCAATATCCTAACATGTGTCCAAATTTAATGGCATAGGAAACAATCATCAATATCCGAAACCCAAAGGTGTCGTAGAACCATTTTCTACTTCTACAATCGATTTTAGGCCACCAAATGAAAGGATAATAGGTATGATACTTGTTTATTCAAATTATTCCAATTATTTATTTGACTCTGGGTATTTAAATTCCATAATTTCAGATAAATCTTTGAGTAAATTTTTAACTTCACATCAGGGATGTAAGATAAATTATTTGAATGAAACTCAAGATGTAGATATTAAAAAAAGATTTATAAAAATCTTCATATTTTAATTTGTGGGATGGTATATCCTATATAAATTATTTAACAACCCAATGATGAGTTTGAAATAATTTTGGGTATGTATTTTCTTTTAATTTGTCATTATATGATATATTTCAGAGCTAATAATGTTGTGATCAATGATTTTATACTTTTTATAACATACCAAGAACTAGAGAAACTGATTTGGGATTATAATGAATGTTGCTTTTATCATGTTTTAAAAAAGAAAGAAACTATAAAAATTATTGATTTTCTAGTATTGAATGATTATATTAATGTTTTTATTGATGAATTTTCTAAAGCTATAAAAAATTGAGATGTTGAATTCACAATTTAACTAGTACCTATTGTGAAGAATTCATCCAAACAAGTTTATCAAATAGAAGAAGTAAGACTTTTTTACTAGAAATTTAATTTAAAGGAGTTCCTAGATAAATGTTTAATTCATCCTATCCCTTCACTATTAGGTTATCCTATATTATTTTTTAAAAATAAATATGTTTCAATGGGACTTTTAATGGATTATATGGCTTTTAATAAAATCATTATTTAGAAAAATTATCTGTTTTCTCAGAACGATTATATGTTTAGTCGGATATCAGAAGTATAATAATTTTCAAATATTTATCTATGTTTTGGGTACCATCAATTAAAATTTATGTAGGAAGATATTATAAGACTATATTTTGATATAACTATACGAATTATCAGTTTTGACTTATTCTATTTGGATTCTCTAATGTAATAGATATATTTATGGATAATGTGAATATATTTTCAATGCTTTTATTGATAAGTTTGTGGTTGTTTTTATTGAAGTCATATAGGTATGTTCTAAAAGTCACAAGGATAATAAAATATACCTCAGATATATTTTGTGAACTTTTAAATAAAAGAAACTCTTTGGAAAATTTAGTAAGTTTTATTTTTTTTCCAAAATACCCTTTTCTTGTAGAAATTATATATATAATTGGAATAACAGTTGAACATGATAAAAATATTTTGTAGTGGGATTAATTAAATAAAAAACAATACAAATATTTTTTTTTATCTTGGTCTAGAAGGTCACTACTGGTGGTTTGTTGAAAAAGTTTATTGGCTGTCTAAAACATTGACAATGTTAAATCTAAAAAGAGATAAATTCATCGGAACAAAAGAATATGATGATTTGTTAGGTATAAAAAGGAATATTTGTGAATGATCCAACAAGGACCCTTCCATATAGTGATTGTGAATTTATTATCTATATTGATGCTTCATTGAAGGAAATTGATTGTGTTCTAATTCAGAATGAGTAGGTAATTCCTTAGGCTTCATGACATCTGAATAATCATGTGATAAATTATCCCACACATAATCTTGAATTAGCTATTTTGTTTTTTAATTTGAAACCTTTCAGGTTTCATTTAAATATAGTAAAGTGTGAACTATATAATAATTATAAAATTCAAGAGTATATATTTTGTAGAAAATATTTCAACATGAGATAGTGAATATTCCTAGATCTCATTATGGATTAAGAATACATGATTTATTATATTATTGGAAAATATAACAATGTATCAGTTTCTTATAGTTGAAAAAATATTGCTCTATTAACATTGTTTCATTTGGAAACTGGAACATTTGACAATGATTTGGTGAATTTGGTACTAGCTGTTATGGATTTAGGAAGTTCCTCTATTTAATTAAAAAACAGTTAACTCTATCTGAAAGAATGTAATATTTTAGATGTTATATCACGAGTTATAGGAAATGGTATAATTGGTTAATAATAATATGTTACCTAAATTTAACATTTAAAAACAATATCTTTTGATATTGGGAAATAGATTGTTCATTCTCTGGGATTTATAGTTGAATATATAATTATTGAGTGATGTTCATAGTTCCCAATATTCAATTCATCTGGATATCACCAAGATATATGGATACCTTCCTGAGTATTACTAATTAGAAAATATAAAAAGATATATTTCAAAGATTAAAATGATTTTTTAAATTCCAACAAGTTAATGTAGAATGAAAATTACCAAGAGTGATGGTTCAACTATTGCTGGTACTAGAGTATAAATGAGAAAATATATCCTTGGATTTCATATTGGTATCGACTAAGACTTCTTGAGGTAATAATGAGATATGGGTTATTCTTGATCGTTTAACTAAATCAATTCATTTTATTCCCATTAAATATATAATTAATTAGGATCTTGTTTTACGACTACACCATAAGAGGATATCTAGGTTACATGAAGATCATCTGTCTGTTGTATACCACTATGATCCAATAGTCACTTCAAAATTTTGGAATGGAATTCAGAAGTCATTGGGTACAAAATTTAATTTTAGTGAATATATTTATCTTCAAATTGATAGATAGTATGAGAGAATTATTTAGGTCATTGAGAACATAATTAGTTACTTTTCAATAGATTACCATTGAATAAAGGCTGAAATATTTCTTTGGTTGAGTTTTCTTATTATAGAAATTTTCATTCTAACTTACAAATAACATGTTTGGATGATTTTTATTGAAAGAGGAGTTAGAATATATCTTTTTCTAATGAAGTTAGAGAAAGGTAGTAGATTAAACCTGATTTGATCAATAAAATAATACAGAAGGTGAAGATGATTTTAGAAAATACGAGGAAAGATCAAAGTATGCCAAAAGGTTATGGAGAAAAGAATAGAAAAGATATTTCTTTTGGGGTGGGAAATCATGATTTTATTAAAGTATCTCTGTTAAAAAATGTGATGTGTTTTGGTAAAAAGGGAATGATAAGTCCATGTTTAAATTAAAATATAAAATTAGGTAGATTCTTGATCAGTTTCTTACAAAGCATCCTTATGTTCAAGTTTATCCGAGGTAGAAAACATATTTCATGTTTCAATATTTATTTTTTTTGCTAAATTCAGCTCTTCTTTTGAGCCGGGATGTAGTTTAGTAACATGATATCCTTTATTGTGAGGAATAAACAATTCATATTATTGACCTTAGAGATAAAGTGTTTTGAAGTAATTATATTCATAAATTTTTGGTCTTGTGGAAAATCCATATAGTTTATGAATAAACATGGGAATCTGAAAATGATACAAGGGAAAGGTATCCTTATATGTTTGATAAGTTAATAAAATTATAATGATGAAATTTAAAAAATGTGGGAAGAATGTGATGACCAAAGTAATGATATAGTAAATGATTTTCATATTTATTTGTATTCATGAGACATATATTTATATTCACTGTAAAAACATTAATTATTTTCTTAAAATAAAAAAGGTAATCTTTTTATTATTATCTTTTTTTATAATTTTTTATTTAAATTTATAAATTAAAAAACTTAAAAACATAATTTTTAAAAGTTAAAAACATTTTTTTAATTTATTATGTCCAAATTATTTTTGGATTACATTTTATAATATTCTAGAAATTCATTTTTCAATGATAGTGAAAAATAAAGACTTCTATTTTATGCTCAATTATTTAAAAATTAAAATTATATTTTAATTATTTTTAAAATTCAATTAGTTTTTTTATTTAAATTAATCCATTTATAGTTTTTGAAAGGAAATACATACCTAAATATATTATAAAAACTTATATTCATAAAATATAGATTTTTTCTGAAAAAAAGTTTTTCATCACATTTTTCTTATTTAATTTTAAATTATATTCCACCACTTTTGTATTTTTAATTTTTAAAAATGGATTACATGTTTTAGAATTAGTGATCCCATATTTTTAAAATAGTTATATTTTAATTTTGATCAATATGAATCATAAAATTACTAATTTTGTTACCATTGTAATGGTTTAATTAGGTAGTTATGGATAAAAAATTGATAAGGACTAAATAATGACTCTGACCCATAGCTTAATTTTATTTTATAAGTATATCTCAGAAAAAATTATTATAAATTATAACTTGTAACATTTTATCTCGTTTGGATAGGATTTTTTCAAATTTTAATATTTAAGTGAATATAGACAAAAAAATTCACACTCTTACATTTAATAACTATAATATTTTTAACATAGGAATAAATTGCCAGAATTTTATTTTATAAATATTAAATTAAAATTAATTTTTTTTTGTAATGGATTTTTTTTATTTTTCGTTATTAATTATTTAGCATAAATTCTTAGGAAACACTGATGTATTAGGTTTTCTAATAGTATTAAAATAAAATAAATTATCATAAAAATATTAAAAATAAAATGATTTGATAGAATATTTATTCTCCATAATTTTCTATATTAAAAATAAATATTAAATACTTTGGGATTATTTTTATTCTAATTCCATTATTATATTATTGTTTTATTTTTAAAATTAATTTGTTGTCCCAAAATTGATATCAATGAAATTTTATAATAACTATTATTTTATTAAATGATCTAAAATTTTAAAAAATATTATCACAATCCAATTTATTTTTATAAGGATATAAATATCAACCATGGTCTAGTTATGAGCCTTTTTGGCATTTTATAGTAACTATATTGACCCATAAAGAGTTAAAAACTTTAACACCACCATAGTGTTCAAAAAGGTTTAAAACAAAGATAAGGCTAAAAATATCATTTAAAATTTTAGAAATATAATATTATTGTAATATTTAGACTAATACTTAAATCATATTTTAATTTTTTCTATTTTCAGATTTCTTAAAAACAAATTTAATTTATATTAATTTATTATTTTACGAAATTATGATAGTACCCATTCCATCTCTTATAAAAGTTCGTCATTTCTTATCACTTATTCATGGTTATTTTTTTGGGATTGGATTTACCTTCATCAAATACATTAATTTCTTCCAGATACATATCTTATAAACCATATTCTGTTAATGTTGAACATAATGGATTTAATATGAGAATAAATATAGATTTTACCAAAAATATATATACTTGTTAACCGAGTGTTTTTCATAAATTCTTTTTATACACCCCTAAAATATTATTCAAACAAGTTGATATAATAAAATAAATAATCTTCCACATAATTAGTTATTTTTATTTTCATTAAAATACCTATATCCATCTTATATTCCATAAAATGATAATTGAATCTATAGTTTATGTGTAGGATAAACTACCACCTCGTGAACCGATGTCATTACTTTTCCATCACTGACTCTGAAGACTAGTTAATGTTATGTAATTTTTGTTTATATATAATATTAATGGAATATATATCATTATAGTAAGATAATAAAACAATTATTTTCTTACATTGTCATTTGCTATTAAATGAGACTTTTGTTCATGAATATGTGTGGACTACCACCTTCACAAAGCAACACGATTTATTCTTCATCGCTAAAGGACATAGATAATATATAAAAGTATATTTATGTAAATAATATTATATTATTGATATTATTATCTTTATGTAAAGTTATAGTAATACATACTTTCGGTCTATATCTTCATTGAATAATTGAAATTTTACTAATGCATACATACAACCTACCGTCTCGATGACTGTAACACATTTCATTTTTCTTAACATAATTTCATGATTGTTTTTAAAGTTGTAATTTATCTATATAAATTATAACTATTTCTTGACTATAATTTTTTATTTGATATAATAATTACGTACATGACTATAGTCAACATACCGTAGTCATTTTAGATATATGAGCCGAATATCATCAAAAAATCAGGGGCCAATTTAATTTATTAGGTAATTGTATATAACATCGTAATAAGATAAATAAAAGAAATAATAAAAAGGAAAAATGTTATAAATAAAATAAATAACTAAAATAATACTATTATTCATGAATATAAGTTACATATGTGAAAAGTTAGACATAAGGTAAATGTCATTATTTTTTAAACCCCCTTTTAATGTTTCTCTGAAAAATATTTTTCTTTTATATCCATATTTTTAAAATTATTTAATGGATGTTTTTATATGAATATTGAAAATTATGATGTATTATTTATTTATTTTTTGATATTTTTTTGTTGTTTAAAAAATTCATCTTCTTGTAAGATTTTTTTGGTTTATTTACCAAAAAGAAAAAATAAAATGTTCCATTTTAACATATACAGCAACATTGTATTTTCTCACAGCCGCAACCATTATTTTATGTTTGGATTGATTTATAATATTTCATGTTTTATTGAAATAAAAACACTATAATTGTTAAGGGTATTTTGGTGTTGAAAACATGTTTTAATTTGAAATGAGTATCTTGATATCTTGAAGTGTTTTTCATACGAGTTTAGAAGAGTTTTTCTGGGGTGTTATTATGAAATGTGAAAGAATTAAATATTTTATCCATGATATGGTACTTGAAAATTATATTTGAGAAAAGGGTGATCACAATATAACATATATTATGGGATGAGTCCCATTATAGGTCATGAAAAATGAGTGATTCTGATATAAATTATGTAATGAATGCATCAAGTTGACAACCAAATGAATTGGGTAATGTTTCTTTTGTTAATAGGAATTATGGAGGGAGTCACCGTATGGTTTCTCATATAGCTTTAACTAGTATCCATTTATTTTTGGCATGGATTTTAAAAGGGTTATGAATATGATGATCTATGTTTCCAAAAATGGTTTTATTACTTTATATGGGTTTTAATGGTATTCTTAAAGAAAAAAAGTGTGTATTTATTTCTTGTGGAAATGATGTATTCACTTGAATTAGATTGTGTACATGTTTAATATGTTATGGGTATTCAATATTTTCATTATAATAAATTTTTTTTACGTCCCTTACATCGATTATTATTTTCATACAACGTATTAAATTAATTTTTATATTTTCTTTTCGGATGAGTAGGGTCAATGATGAAGTCAAGAAAAAAATTGTGAAGATATTTCATGAAAATGAAACTATTTTTTAAGCATTTTATTATGGAAAAAATATATGCTAAGTCAATATATTTATTCTATGGAACTCTACTTCACCACATATAGCGAATAATATTAAAAATATATTTATTTAAAACCAATGAAAATAATATTAAGATATAAATTATATTTTTTGATTTTTATTAAAAAAATTTAGAAACATTAAGGAATTTTGGTTCTGATTCAACAAAATATTTATATATTTATATATGAATAGATTCCTATATTTATCTCCAATGTTTATACTTACCCAAAATATTCCTTGTCCAATCATGAAGGGTTGAAACTCTATTAAATTTCTTAATGTGAATGGAACTATATTTTTTATTATAGAAATACAATACTTACATATATTATTTGACATAATAAATATTAATATAAATGACACTAGATATGAATGTGTGTAGAAAAAAATCCAAATCAACATCATGTTGGCCTAACAGTTTCACATTCCTCTCTTTAGGGATCCAACTTTTCATAATTAGATCATATTTTTTCCATCATTTATGATTAGTTGATTATAAATTTTATCATCAATATCAATGTATATGGAACAAAAAAACATGAAATATTGATCCAATTAATATTTAATAATATATCTATCAAGATATTCCTATTTTTTACATATGACATTATGTTATTTATATTTTTGGGAAATATAAAATGATAATAAATTGAAACCCTATAAAATCACAATATTTTATGGTTCATAGTAATATAATCCAGACATTTGAAGGGAGAAGAGAAGAATATTTTTTCTTCCATGAAGAGTGTCCAAAAAAACTTGTTGGGTTATTATCACACCAGTTTAGTCAATATTTTAGAAGTAATGTCTCTATATATATTTTAAAAATAAAATAATAGACATCCTCACAATAATTTTTAATACATTAAAATATCATTATCGAAATTAACTCACACATAAATATATGAAAATCAGTAAGAGATAAAACAATTTTTTTAATATCGTACTCTATCAAGTATTATGAAAATTTTAATCCACCGTTATTTTGACACAAATAATTTGAATAGTTAAAATTGAGAGTTAATAGATATTTTTCTCAACACACACAATTCATAAAAAATATCACAAAAAATTTGATGACCAATTCGGTATGTTAAATTATATAAATTTTTTTCTATAATTAAAGTGGGAATCTTTAAATGTTCTTATTTTCTTTGTCAAAACGAAATATACCATTCCAAAAATGATATTTGGATACTCTAATTGTAATTAAACACTACATGAGCTGATGTATATATATATATATATTTAAGGATACAAATTAGAAATTAAAATGGTAAAAACCTGGATTAGTTTAAATTTTTGATATGTGATCGAGGATGTGATAATTTTTTTATTTTACAAAGATTAGGATGAGTATATTTAAAGATGCTTGGGGTTGATTAAAATATAAGAGTTTCATATAGAATAGAATAAATTATTTCTGCGGTTTATATCATTCAATCATTTAATTAGTGGATGTTGTTTTCCACTAATTAACCAATATCTTTTCATTGTATACTTTAAGATAATCCATGTGGGAAAACACCCAATCAAATACCATCATGTTGTTGGTGAGAGTACATACGTTACCTAGTGGGGTCCATTTATATTTTTAATTGGGTTAAATTAGTGTTTTTCTCTTTTTATTTCAATTCCATATTCAATGTTCCTTCCATTATGGTTCGATAGAGACAAAACATATCTAAATTTAGTGAAAATAAATAATTAGCTATTTATATCACTTGATATTTCTAATTGTTTTTAGTGAATTTATTAAATGAAAACATGTTTATTTTGTCTATTAATGTGATATATCTAATCTATTCAATAAAATGATTATAAGGATCCTTAGGAAGTGGAAAATTAATTAATTTTTCCCAGGAATCCATAGGTTAAGTGAATCTCACAATTATTTAGAAGGATTCACTTCCATACATGGTTTTGTAGGACTTTCATATCAAAAGTTGAAAAGAAATAAAATCTAATGAAATCTAACTCTATAATGTTTGTATGATAGAAATCCATCATTGTCCATCTCATTATTATGTACTCCTTATATAGGATTTATGTACACTTCTTTAAGCCTAGTCATTTCATAAATATTCATTGTTTATTTTTTTTAAAAGTATTAATTTTTTTTTCACTTTGTTATATTCAACCATAATTAAAAAATGATATACCACATATGATTATTGACAGAATATGATAAATAATAACACGAGAAGGGGGTTGATTGGAATATCACTTCACAATATATAATCCACCATGCACTAAATCAGGACACGGTGACACTCTCAATGACATGGTTTATCCCAAAACATTCTATTATACAGTTTAAACTACAAGAAAATTATTTTATATTTAGTTAATATTCTTTACAACCTCAATACAAACTCTTAAAAGTAAGGGAAGACCTACCTTTATCCCTCAATATTTCCTCCCCTTTACCTCTTTGGTTTCATAGATTTTAGAGAAAGTTAATCAAATTGGATCAACTTATTTATTCTTATTTATTTATCCTTACCTATTAACCTTCAATCCTTCCCATTTTCCTTTTATTACGTTTGATATTTATTATTTTTATTTCTCCATGGATTGGTAAAATCAACGAAAGGCATAGGTCGTTCTTTGTTTATGATCAGATAAATATATGAAAGGTTGTTTTTAATTGATTTATCACTTTCTAGATTATAAATGAATTTTAGAAAAATTATTCTAGAGATTTATTTTATTTGGGATGAAATTGAATATTTTATAGGTTATAAAAATTGGGTATATTAGTAATTTGAATATGAAATGTATTTTTTATGTTTTCTATATAGAATTTATTTAGTTATTTTTTTGTTATTTTTTAATGTGTTTGATTTAAATATTACAGGGAATTGATTTCATGAAATCTGTACTAGAATGAGATAACCTACAGGTTAATGGTTTCCTAAAAACAATGATTTTACCTTGTAATTTATTATGACATGTATGTTACTTTATTTTCCCAACATTAAAAAATTTGGACATTGACTTTTGGAAATATTTAATTAATCAGTTAATTATTTAAACTGAATCTATATTAATTACATACTTCCATGAAATTTTTTGTATATTCTTAAATAAATTATTCCTATCATATAAATAACGTGATATTTTATATGATTCATTTTGGTCATGTATAAGAACATTGTCTTTTAAAGGCTTTTAAACATGTGTAATTAATATAATGCATTTATTGTTTCTTATAAAACTTTGAATTTATCATGTGAATTGTATATTTAGGGATAATAATACTTTATTATTGTTTATTTAAGTAATTTTGGTAAGTATTTGTCTATTTATTTTTCTATTATAATTTATTAGTTAAGCATGTTAGTGGTATTATTATCAATTTTACATGTGATTATCTATAGTATCCATCACATGAGTAATGATACTTTTTAGAATCATTTTTCTATGATATATATATATATATTCTTTTCTGTCATTATTGTTCCCATTTTAGTTCTTAATCATGATATAAAATTTAAATTATTATTTCCATATAAAACCAGAATAAATTGCAGGTCAACTGAAAACACATAAGAATTTGGTTAATAGGGCACATCAATGTCAATGTAATAGCTGTGTCTAGAGGTATAAAAGGGGATGATTTTTTCTTTTCATTAAATTTTCTAAAATTAATTTGGGTTAATATTTTTTTTTCAAATGTTTAACATTATTCTCCTTAGCTATATGCAATTTAATTAATACTATTTAGTGTTTTTAACATGTTATCCTATGATGATATAAGATAATTATTTTATTACTCTCTCTAAATTAATAATAACTATATGGGTTATTATTTATTCAAATTTATCTTATTTTTATTTAACATCTTGATTTATCTATTTTACTATTCATATTTCTTAATAATCACTCTTGTCCTTATCAGGAAATGAGTTTAAATTTATTTAAATTTTATCAATTTGTTTCTTTATTATGGATATTTAGAGTATTTTATATATCTTATTGGTTAGATTGTTGTTTATAATATTTTAGTTATTTTTATTGATGTCCATAGAGAGGTTTTCTGGGTTATTGACCATGATTAGTCTATAGAGTGAGTTTATGAGGGTAATGCATTAAATTGAGATGAAGTATTTTGTATTGAAATAGATAATCCGAGGCTCATATTTTCTAGTAAATTCTTTTAATAATAGTTTTAGGTAGGGTTATAAGATTATGATAATTGATAGTTGATTAATGAGATATAATGATAATTATTTTTGGGTATATGATATTTTTTCTTTCATAGTGGTAATAATTATTTTTGAAGAGTAATAATTGGAGTAAAATACATTATCATATAACTTAAAATGGATTTCATTAACAAATCATTTTCACTTAGAATCTTGAGTATATTTTTACCGATTTCACTATTTTTACACTACATGTGTTACACTTTTAGGTTGCCTACAAATTATTTTCTTGTGTATATGGTTTTTTAATATCCTATGTATATGAAAAAAAGTTTCTTATTTTTTATATGAATAATTATTTGATGAGGAAGACTATAAAGTACAATATCGAGGATTTTAGGCACACAAATAATTTTTCCAATGCTTATACAGGCGTGCACGCTGATATGTGTTATGTTTGTTATAATTTTTCACATTTATATAGGTTTCACCATCATGGGTTTCATTCTTTGATCAAATAATATTTGTATCCACATGGTGGATTGTTAGGTATACTTTTTTACACTATGATACTTTTGTTAAGTGATCTCTAGCGTGATATATTTAGTGGTCCATTTTTAAATAATATCTAAATTTAATAGACCCAAACACTATCACATGTATTCACATGATTATTCACCTTTAAGAGTTTAGGTCTCTTGGTGTTACTTATCAGGTCGTTGTATCCACACTATATATGGGTACCTAATAAGATATGTAGTTTCACACTTAGACCTAAAAGTATAAGCATGCACATGGATATTTATTTTGAGGCCTTATAGATTAGCTAGGTGTTAAAGTTATATTAAATGGTACGGACACCATGAGGTGTAGGAGTGTTAGAGTTCAACATTGGTAGAAGGATTCTTTGGTTATATGACTTAATATATATAGTTTCTTTAGTTTTAAATTTTATTTTATTTTATTATGTCTATGAGATGATGGATATTTTATTTTATATTTGATTCTATAATTTTTTATTTATATATACGTGTTTTTTATATTATTATATAAGCATAATCGGTATTTTTTGGTATATATGTTATTAAGTTTCATTTTTAAATGTATTATATATGGATGTACCATGCTTTGTTTTTGGATTAATTTGAGAGTGAGGAAGATTATTATTCTATGAGGGAAAAAATCACCATAAATTCCCCTGAAGCCCTTATGGTCATTATTCCTTGGGGACTAGTGAATTAATTTAGAGTATGTTTTGAACAAATTTAGATCAATGGATGACCAAGTACAAGTCATTACAAAGTTATATCAGAATAATTTTTGGGGATTATAGGGTTTTATATATTAGTGATGTATCGAACAAAGATTTTATATCCTTTAAAATAAATACTATGTTCTATAACAAGTGTAAGTGGATACTACATTAGAAAACACAACACATTAGTAATGACCTGTTATTAAAACAATAATAAACACTAATATTGTAAACCATTAAGAATTATTACCTTTATAAGGTAAATAGTTGATATGAGTTAATATTGAAGATTTATTTTAAATGAAATTGATTTTATTCATATAAGAAATTTATAAAAAGTTTCAAATTTTTGAATTTAAAATATATAATTTAAACATCATTATTTAAATCCTCACAAAAAAATTATCCTTGAATATATTTTTGATATATTTATAAAATAATTGGTTTTTATGTGAATTTTTATAATACTAATTTTGATAATAAAAGTAATTTTATATGACTTACAAGATTTTGAATCCCTTTTCAATAAAAGTATATAAAATTAATTATAATAAATAATTTTATAAAACTATATTGAATTTATAAAGCCTTGGTCAATATTTTAAAAATATATGTAGTTTTTAAAGGAGAACTAGTTTTCAACTATTTTGTTTAAAAAATTACAAAATGATTAAATAATAATTAGATATTAATTTTATTGGAAAATAAATAAATTTTTTATTATAATAATTATTTTAAATAAAATTTAACTAAGATAAATTATAATAATTTTCTAATCAAAAATCATTTTTAAGAAAATTAACTAAAAAACTGGATTTTAGCCGTTATATGCACTAAATATAAAGATAATATTTATTACACTTAGAAAGTTATTCTGATAAGATTATTATTATATTTTAGATAATAATTTTAATATTATTTAATATTAAAAATTTCAGTTTTAGGTATAAAATTAATATTACTAGCATCGATGCTAATTACAACAATTATTTTGAAATATTTATTTTAAACTTATTATATTATTAATATCAAATAATTTATGTTAACTAAAATAAAATAAAACCATTAAAAATGTATATAATATTATTTATTGATAAAAATCTAAATACCTTAACACTCATTTTGTTGGAAATAATATTATGAATCCATAATGGTAAAAATGAATTTTATTTCTAATAAAATAATTTTATGGAAAAAAATTATAAACACTATCCATTTTAATATAAAAGTAAATTTTAAAATATTTATAAAATTAATAGGATGAAAAATATATTATATTTAGTTCTATAACACCCAAATGTTCTTATATATATTATGTTATATTTTTAATAAACCATAAAATCGCTTTGTTAAAAAACCTCTTACAGGGTTATTAAGTACAATAGTACTATGTAAAAACATATAACATGTTTATTGATCATGAGGAAATAATTTATTAGTGATTAATTAACATAAAAATACCCCAAAATCCATTATTATTATGCTATTGAGAAATTTACCTTGGATTACGGTCATGGAATGTTAAAAATATAAAGGATGTTTCTAAATGATTATTTTTCCTCTTTTATTAAAGGGGATCACCTAAACCCATTAAAACACAAAAATATAATTATAATTATTCCTTTAAAATATAAAATTTTACATTCCATAGAAACCTATCCCACAATCATAATCCTGTGGTAACCTGTAGTTACCACACTCCATTAAATTTCAATTGAACTTCCAAGCAAAGATCATGTCTCAAAAATTTGTATTATTTCCTTCTTATGTTAATATTATTAATATTTCTAGTCCAAATAGGTTATAACCAAAATAATATTATTAAATTATTAAAATTATGTTAAAAAATTTTATTATCAATTGTAAAACCCATAAAGATTTATTTCTAACCTCTTAGAAAAAACGAACATCATTAATGGGTTTCGAGGACTTCAGCCTCCACGAAGAAACACAATTTGTTATCTTTCATTAACAAATCACATAAATAGTATTAATTATGGAAATGAAGAATAAATATGATATATATAATTAAATTATAATTATTAATTTTTCATTTAATATCTAAATTATACCCTCTCGAGCATTGAGAAATTAGAATACAAAACATGTATATGTCAGGATTCCAAACTCCATGATGAAACATTTTATATTACAAATTGATTTCCATAACTTATCTATTTTTTATAATATATTTAAACATGATATAAAAAATACCATTATACTTCGATTTTAATTATTTTAGGAATAAATAAACTCATCCTTAACCATAATTTCCAATAGAGTAAAAGCATCTTTAAGTTTGGGTTCATATAATCACCTACATGAACAATGCTTTAAAATTCGAATACGGATGACCATAGAAACATGAAAACTCAATTTATTATAATATATTAGTGAAATAAATTATTTTATATGTTTATTTAAATATTTATATCTATGTAATTTATTATTTTAGTGACATGTTTGTTCACTATGAATACAAAAATAAGGAAACACCGATTCAATTTCTATAAAAACAAATGAGGAACTATTTAATAAATGAATAGAACTTTAAAATATATTGTAAATATTATATTAAATATATAATTATATGTTTTAAAATATATCTAATTTTGTATATAGGAATTTAATCCCATGCATGAGAAAAGTTAAGAACAAGGTATGTGATTTCATCTCAAATTCACATTATTGAGACATACTGTGTATTTATGGAACAATTCATATTTTATTTATTTTATAATATATATTTGATATATTATATCATGAATTATCTTTAAATCATGGTATTTACTATCTAATATCATTATATTCCCTTTATAGGGTGTTTGATTGATTTTTTTACAAGGTTGTAAGCTGTTTTCCTCACAAAAATCACTTCATAGGGTCATAATCAACATTATTTGACTATTATATTTCATTATTGACTTATTATAACCTATTATGATGTTATAATTTAAGTTTTAATTATTTTATTGTGAAAATTTTTTCACACAAAATTATTATACCTTTAGGATTATATTGTTTCATGAAAATTCATTTTTGTAAAGAATATATCCCATTAATTTTAATGAATTTTTCATCAATATCTGTGTTATTACTTCCCAAAAAGGATATACTTTTCCTATTGTAATCTCAAATAATATTTATCATAAATGATACATTTTCATCCGTTTATTCACTTTAAATCAAGTGTTTTATCATCATTTAAATGAAGTGGGATTTCAATTATTTTATCTCAATATTTTAAAAAGCATTATTCATAACTTAAAAATAAGAAGTTTTTTCACCCACTCCAATGTTTTTGATAATTTTTATCTCTTCTTACAACTTTCATTATTACATATTCTATTTAAAATTTAAAATTTGCAATGTTTTTTTAACTTTATGAAAAACATTATGTTTTTTAAAATTATAGTATTAATGATTATTTTTAATTGAAAAAATTTTCAAAAAATTTTCACTTCCTTTTATTTAAAAATTTATTTCCATTTCATGTATCCATTATTAAATATTATTTTAATAATAATATTTATGCAATGTATTATAAATTTTTTAACCGATATGTTTTTTAGTGAAACTTTATCTAGGAGTCTTTATAATTATATTCTTAAAAGTCTTCTCCTTCCCTTAATAATTTTTTTGAAATAATTTTTACATCAATTTATTATAAGTTTTTTTTTGGAAAAAAATTAATTCCACTTATATTTACCTTTCAACTATTATATTTTTAAAACATATATTTTTATCTTCCTCAATATGTTATTATGATATTATTTATTTTGTAAAATGTGATTTCTGATATCATATTTATTAGTTCATGTTATGTGATTATTTTAAGGGATCTAGATTTTGGTTTCAAATGATTGAATTTATTATTTTATTTTATTCAATATTTTTTATGATACCCATTTTAATTTTGTGGGTTTCCTATAATATTTGAATAATTTCCATTTAATTTTTTATATACCATTTATTTTTTCCATGGTTTCATTTAGGTATGTTTGTAATTGATTTTTTATAGAACACGTATGTTGCATGTTGAACGGTGGTTTTCAATATCAGTATCTAATACATTACTTTTATGTTTATGTATCATGATCTCCAAAGGGTACATATGGGGAATTATCCCACGTTTAATCGTATTCCTATGGATTTATCCGAATACAATGTGGTTAAAATGAGGGTTCATCCAAAAAAGTGTGAGGTACATGGGGGGATTAATCCCATGCTAGAGGGTAAAATTGAGGATTTATCCCAAGAGAAATGGTATATGGGAGGATTTATCCCAGGGTAAGGGGGTACATTGGAGGTTTTAAGAAAATCCCTAGGGTATATGGGTAGATTATCCCAATCTCAAGATGGTTCACCGATTTGGGTTTTTATAATTTTACTATACTTATGGCTGGGACAAAGTTATATGTTGTTCATTAAATTATTTAAAATATTCATGATTCTTGTTATTTCCATGAAATTCAATGATTCCTTCAATATTAATTAGAGTTGAAACTCATGTTACCATATATTTGAATGTATTTTGTTGGAACTATAGGAATGGGTGATCTTTACACATGTCCTTCACAGGTATGGATTTTAAAAACATTATATGGGTAATAGGGCTTAACTAAGTGTAATATTTTTCATTTTTATAGCACAATTTGTTTAGTGGCACATACTATATGTTCATATTATATGTTTTGACTATAATATGTGGTTGAATTTAATTATATATAATAAATTTATATATTTATATGTATTTTATTTAATACAATTTTTGGGGTGATGTAATTAATTGAATTCAGTCTCTTAAATGTTTATATTATTTG
Source organism: Viscum album (assembly GCA_963277665.1). NCBI lineage: Eukaryota > Viridiplantae > Streptophyta > Magnoliopsida > Santalales > Viscaceae > Viscum > Viscum album. Next base: position 1,067,657,726 of record OY728165.1, on the reverse strand, counting down.
TAATATTTTTTTTATGTTTCCTAGATTGGTACTTCTAGTATTGTTTTCTATATTTTTTTAATAATTTAATGAAATTTTTAAGTATTTTTATTTCAATTAAAAGTAATTTGAAATATATTGATTTAAATGGATTGGTTTTTTGAAATGTATTGGAAATTTGAAAATGGATTATGCTCGTAAAGTAAACAAGTAAGTTTTTTTGAAAAATGTATTTTTAAAAGATGTTTTCTTTGTGAAATAGGGGTTTTTAAAATTAAATTGAGTTTATATTTTATAAATGGATCATTTTTATTGGTAAAATGATTTATATAATGAATATATTTACTAAACTAGATATTTAGTGTCAAGGAAAACATAGTTAAACCATCAAATATTCTTATTCTAGAGAGAACAAGGGGGATATGGTCAAGTGAATCTTGGTTATTTTGAGAATCATAGGTATATAAACATGTATTTTGGTACTATAAACTATATTTTTTAGTGGTTTAAATTTAATTTAGGAGTTTCACTTGGAAGCGTAATGATAATTTTAGGATAACATTGACGACACTTGGTATAAATTGGTGGAATTGCATGATTAAGAATTTTTGATGAGTTTATTATATGGATATTATAGGAAGGTTATGATTAGTGAATTTAGTTATGGTTAGGATTATATTAAACCTATAGAATTATAATTAATTATGTTAAGAGATTTTGAATTTTTAATTGGTGGTAAAATGTTCTCACTACGTACCCAATAGTATTCCACTTATGCTTGGTGATTTGTCTAGTGTGCTAGTACTTAGTGAACTACCACTGGGTTGCTTGTGGGGGACATATGGTTACTTAGTTGAGACCAATATTTTTATTTGGGTAGTTTTATCCCCACTTATTTATCAACACCATATTCATGGTTCTTTCAATCAACCACTCAAATGCATGGGTTTTCCTTCCCTCAGCCTGCCCTCTTCTCCCCTTTTATTTCATTTTGTTCCCTAGTGTTTGAGGTCCATTTAACTATCTTTATCTAGGTATTTATTAATCCTTTATCCTTGATACCTATTTTACCTCCCAATTTTCTATTCCCATTCATCTGGGTTAGAGATTTCTGAATTTGATTTCACCAAATCATATTGAAGTCACTTTGAGTCATATAGCCTTATTGGTTTTATATTAACGGAATATATGAAAATTTTATTATTTTATAGTCTTTATTTTAGAGATAATATTGTTTTAAGTGAATTATATTTTGTATTATTTTTGATTTGGGTTTAAATTTGACATTTTATAGGTTATTTAAATTTATACTATTGGTTTTATGAGTGCCAAGGGTTTTTGAGAAGTTGTTTTCAAAAAAATTACTTAGGAGTTCATTGTTTATTGATTATATATATTGATTGAATAATTATTAGGTGTTCTTTATATGGTTGGTGGAGCTAACTAAGGTTTGAAATAGGGGTATTCTTGGGGGACTGTGAGAGGATTTTGGGAGTAAGAGTATGAGAGATTTAATTTTTGTTTCGAAAGGGACATGAGATCCTTTTTGTAGGACCATGAGGGCTTCCATTATTGTTTATTAGTGTCCATGAGAGGTCCAGGAGTTGATCTTTGGAATGAATATTTGTTATTCCCCTTGTTTTATCTAACTAATATACTTTTTTTTGGATCACTCACATTAAAACATTTATGGTATATCCCTTGGTTTATAATAATCATTACACATTTATTTATATGCGATATTAATTATATTGTGGTGTTTGATGTGATGAAAGGTGTAATGATCATTTTCCATATATAGTTATCAGATAATGATGTTTATACTCACCATTTTTAATCCTTGATGTATTTATTGAAAATTTTATACTTTGGGCCGTGTTTATTTATTTTATCAATGATTTAATCTTTTTTGGAAAATATGTTTTACTAGATAGGGAAAACTAATGTTTTTTTTCAAAATTCTTTTGAAAATGGCACTTTTTAAAATTGTTTTTGTTTTAAAAGATGTTTTTTAGATTAATTTATTAAATTTATTTGGTAATTGAATTAAATAGATTCATAGGGGTATCCTACTAGGATGCGTGTCTCATGTATGTTTACTTTTTTGGACATAGGTAATCATAAGGGAACTATGTACCTGGCTGGATCTTCTTAATTACCAAAATCCATGTTTTGAAGAGGAGATATGGTCTCATATTTTAACTCATGTGAATTCATTATGAGATTTTCTATCCATTGGTATGTATGTATTTTATTGGCTGAGAATGGTCACCTTCTTTTTTATTTCGAGCTATGACTTGAGATACCAAGTATATAGAATTTTTTGGCATGCTTATATATAATATTTATTTTGGTTAATGGAATTTTGTTTCTATATAAAGAATTTATTGGGTTGTATGTTTATGTTTATTGGGGACTTTGATATCTTTTGTCTGCTTTTACTATTTTATAGATGGTTTGTGTCACTTTTCCATGTGAGAAACTATTCCCAAGATAATTTTATTTATGCTTGATGCTTGTCCCCAGCCCGTGGTGACCGAGAACGTGGTTCTAGATAGGTAATGGGCCAACATGGGTGATGGATTGTGTCATCCAAGGTAAATCCATTACAAAAATGGTATTATATTTGGATTTTTGATAGTTGGTTATAGATATGATCCTGGACCATCAGATCTCAGGATAGTGGAACAAGGGATCACATGGACATCACTTTCTCATGTCAATCATCATGCCTACATGGGTGGTATTATATTTTTTTTGGAATGGTTACCGATTGAGGGTTTTTTGATGATATTTTGAGGCATCTAATATTTGATTATTAGTCTCGTGGTGATATTTGGGGTCATTTTTATATTTTTGGGTGAAATACAGAGGTCTGGAGGGGGAACACATTTAGTAGTAACTATGAAAAGACTGTGAGGACTTTCCTTCTAACTCCTATGTAACCTATATGATTCTCACTTGATATTTATAACCATTTAGAAAAACTATTCATTGTGGGAAATACTTGTTATATTTTATTTTTTTCTTCTTTTTTTGGAGTTTTTTTGTTCCAATGGTAGTTTTTGAGGGCCGTGATTGGGGTTATTTTTTTTAATTTTAGGTTCAAATGTGATTGAGGAAGATTGTGTTCTTATGTTCTGTAGTTGATGTATACTAGAAATACCTCATCTTGGTGTATAGATGGATCTCTGGAGAATACCACATAGGAGAACTCACTTCCTGATCAATAATTGGTGAATTTAGTAATTAATCTAATATGATCCTTGGGCTAGTTTTGTATTTGAGAGCCATCACATATGCTATACCTTACTCATGAGTTTATGTGGATTATTCCACTGATGTTCCATGGTATGAAGGGACCTAAAGAGCCATATTAGTGTTTATAAAATCATTAGTGGATCTATATGTTCATGAATACTACAGAGAACTCTATATAGGGATTTTACAAATATTTTCATGAATGGACATGTAGAAATTGGTGGGAGTCATTGGTGCTCTTGAAGATGTATGAGGATCTCACAGTGACAAAATTAATGTTAGATTTCAATTGTACATTATACTTGTATTCATTGAGGGTAAATTTTTTTATGAGTTTGGGATTTTTCAAAAAGGGGATCATTGAGGGATTGACTATATTTTCCATTTAATTAATGTGGATTACGTTTTTTCATATTTCCTCGTGAATGTTTTCCTCAATTATGAATGTTTTTAGATGGGATTGAGGAAATAGATCAAATATATGATAATTATTATCATTTATCTGAATTATTATGTTGTGGTTGATAAGGTGAGTATGAAATATAAATATTTCAATGGAATGATAAGTCATATTGATGTCATTTCAAGGAGTCAAATCTAGAGTTTTTTATTATTATATAATTTAAGTTTAATGAGCCTCCCAGGAAAAGTGGAAATCTTGACTACCATTCATCAAGTGAAATAATAATAGCTTTATTATGATGTTATACCATTATTTTTCATCAATGTGGTATGGTAGTAATACCAGGCGCAATTTCTCAGAGTCTCCAAGGGAATGCCACCAATGTGGACTCAAGGACCGTATTCAATACTAATATTTGTTTTCTTCTTTGGAGAGTACTGTGAGATCCACATTCTCAAAAAAAATTAGTTATAGTAAGTGGATTCCAAAGGGGGATTATCTCACCCTCATGGAATAGGGGATTATATGCAAGGTAAGAAGATATAGGGAAACTATGTGCTAGGGAATCTCCATGCAGTACAGGTTATACCATATAAATTAGATTCTCGGCCTACCATCCTTAGATGCATGGTTCTTATTTAAACTTCAATTTCTTAGATTTTATTTTGACACTGGAAAATCCCATTATTTAATTTCACTAAAACTTAGTTCTTATTTCGGTAGGAAACTAGAGTTAACTAAATATATTTTTGATTTGATAACACCATTAAGAAGGATTATGGAGAAAGGTTGTATGTTATATGAGTGTTGTGTTTTTGTAGCTAGTGTGAAGACATTTGGAAAATCCTTATTTTAAACTTGGATGTTTCCGACATTATCATTGGAATTTATTAGGTTATAAGATTGCAGGTGTTTCTTGATTACTATCTCTATAAGGTCTAGTTTCGTTGGACTAATAGGAACATACACATTTTTTATAGTGAGTAGGATCAATATACAAAGAGGGTGGGACCAATTTCATCTAATTTAGGATTTAACTCATGATAAATTTCCTATTTTCCCCCAATTATGTTTTATAGTGTTTTATGGGAGAACTTATAGTGGTCATGGGGAGGTACTTATATGTGTTTCTAGAGAGTTTCTCAGAGAATACAATCCCATCATGAATCATGTTCACAATTGATATACCCATAGGAGGAGCCTAATTTCCATTTTATCTTTTTGGATGGATTTGAATAAGTTGAAAGTGTTAAAGTTCTATCTAGAGGATCTAAAGAGAAAATAATTTATCTTTCCCATGATGTCACCATAGGATTCACCAGTTCTATTTATAAATAGTCTATATTAATCCTGATGAATTTGAATAGTATATCATAATATTATCTATGTGAAAATGAAGAATAGATATAAATTTTCTAAATTAGTGATAACATTGATGAGCTCTAATGAACTCAATGGTTTTTAGTGACCAACCTAAGAACTGGGTCTTTCTAGTTGGTGTTTTGGAAAAAAGATTTTCTATAGTCCACCATTCAAATAAGTTATGAACATTTTGAGTATTTTTTTTCTATTTAGGATTAAAAATTATTCCAGAGACTTTATATAATTAATTAATACGATCTTCCATCACTTTTTTTTCAATCATTCATTGTCCTATTTGTGGATGAAATCATAGTTTTTCCCATGATAAAGGGGAAAGATGGTGAGCATACAAAGGTTGTTTTGAGTGTTTTGAGTGAGAACTGTGTATATTTCTAATTTTACCTATGCTAGTGTTGGATCCAATAAGTGTTTTTTGGGAATGATGATATATGAGGAAGATTTTTCAGGTGATCTAGATAGAGTTTTTGTGATCATGTATCAGGTGTAGCCCCAGAATGTGTTTGAGATCTGTAGCATTCTGTCATTGTCTAGATACTAATTTTTTTATTTGGGGATTATCTAGGATATATTCCCCTGTTATGTATATTAATAGTAAAGTAGTTAATTTTATGTGAGATGAGAAGTTCCAAATGGATTTTTAGTATCTACAAACTCATTTGTAATCCATAATAGTTTTGATTATTTCAGATCATTGAGGTTCCTAAACTAAGAATTTTGATGATTTAGGTGTGAGACTTGGATCATTTAAAATACAACATGACCATGTGGTGGACTATGGATCATAGATGAAATAGAAAATGAGAGTTATTATCTATTCCATGACCTATAATTGTTAAAAGTGATGTATGTGTTAAAGTTTTGGAGAAACAAAATTTTTATTGAATGTTTGACAATTTGATCATATTATAAAATCTTGAATTACCCTTGCATCAAGAGGTACTAAAACCGTGGACTGACACACTTGGTGGAATATATTTATTACTTGATCTAGATATTTCCCATACACCCATGAAGGTGAATTTTTTCACTGGTGCTTTTAACTATATGTATCGAGTGTAGGTAGTTCTAAAATCATTAAATGAATGGGGTCTAACATTTTTGTATATTGATTGGGGTCTATATGTATATTGTGATGGAGAAATGGTATTATTTGATAGTTTATTGATCACACCTTCTCTTATTGATTAGTCTAAGAGTGAGAATGTATATGGAACTGTGTGATAAAATATTAGAAGTGTTTTAAATTGGAGGGAGACCTTGGGTGAGTAGTCTCAGTCTGTTGATTGTTCTATCCTATTACGAAACTTTATATTTGAACAATGAAACCTAAGGTAGTTTTTGATTAAGTAGGAACATATATTTTATTGGACTATTCACCCTATGGAAACCAGGATTTTCTTTATCTGGATAGGTCAATATTGTTGGCCCAAGATGATATGTGTAGTTATAGATTGTGTTTATAGGTGTTTGAACTACTAGTGGATAAATGTTTCGCATCAAAGACTAACTGAGTTGTTACAGCAACTTCTCATTCCATTGTAGAACTTAAATTGGATATCTTTTTTCTTTTGTGATATGAATACCTCATACTCCATGTTAGACTGATTCTGTATAGGTGATAGTGTATCTGAGTAGACCAACCAAAGTCTCAAGGATATGTTACAAGTGTGTCCTTGATTAAATGAATTTTTGGGAAAGTAACCATACTTTGGATGAATAGTATTATAATAAAAATTATCACAACTCAATCAGGATTTCCCTATTTGTGTCACTGTATGGGTAATCATTCCCATACTTATTGTTTTTGGCATGAGGTGGGAGATCATTATTAGGTTGGATTGAGTCTCATTGAAGATATTACATATATAGATTGGCCAATTCAGAAAACGATAAAAACAAATTTTAGTTTCTTGAAGTTATATGTGGTTCTTCCTCACATCCCATTGATGTTTTAGGGTGTTGATTAGATGTTCCTATGAGTATCTGTTTTATTGGATCATTATAGATGGTGAAGGTACGGAAACCTGACATTGTGTTATGTCAGGACGTTTCTTGTTGTTGAGTGTATGGAAGATGTTTATTGTCATTCAGGGTTGTCTCCACTACTTACCATGACCCAATATATTTTATATGCTTTTCATTTGTAGAGATACCATCAAGACCCATCTCATATGTTGAAGTTGGGTTATTTATTGGTTAAACTTGACACCACAATTTTAGAGTAACCTATTCATATATTGGATTACATGGACATGGTGATCTATTGAAATTAGATCCCCTTGGTTTTTATGATTCAAACGTATTATGGAGAAATCCATAATACATGAGACTAGGATGATTTTAGATATTTTATTCTGTGGATTTTTGTGGAAAATCTGGGGGTATAATGTAGAATAGTAGGGATAGTGGACTAAATCTATATCTAACCATGAAAGGGTTATATAGGTTAGGATAATGGGATTTTCCTGGTTTTTCATGTTTTTAAACCATTGTATCTTCCAATGGTATCTATTTTCATTGGTTTATGGGGAGATAGTAGCATCAAATGGATGGTGTTTGATTTCCAGAATAGTGCATCAAAATCGCATGGCCTGTCTAGGTCACATAATTATTTGTATATTACTATTTTATCTTGTCAATATTAAGGTCTTTATCCCTCATTTTCTTCCACCATCATATAAATCTATTCCTCCATGGTATATAAGCTTTATTCCATCCATTTTTGTGGTTTTAATACTGGATTCAATGCGGTATGTCTTGAGTTAAGATTCTTTCTTTGATTTTTTCTCTCTCTTTTCCCCTCCTCTTGCATGTTTATCCATTTACATGGATAAGTGGAAAACTAGAAGGGGTTTTGGAAAAATTTAGGGTATATTATTGGGGTTTTGGTTTATTTTCTTTTGGTATAGGTTTGTTTGGACTTTATCTTCCTATTCTTGGTGGTTTTCATCCATGGTGATGGGGTTGTAACCATTTCTGAGGTTTGTTGGTCTATTTAAAATACTTTATCATGGATTACATTTTAAAATATAATACCATTTGTTTTTTGTTGATTAAATTTACATTTAAATGATTTATGATTAATTTTTGTTCTATTTATGCTGATATTTGAGGTTTGGATTTGAATTTTGGGTGTCTAAATGAGGTTTTACAAATGGGTTGGGCTTGTATTCAGACTAAGTGTTAGTTGAAATATCTAAATGGTTTTTTATAGATTTATAAAATGGTACTAGAAATTAATAGACCATGATAATTGTGTTTTGATATAATTTTAATGTTTGTTTTTTCTCATTTTCTAATTAAATCAATTTTCATGGATTGGAACATGTTTTTGATTATGTAGGCATGGTGTATCCCAAGTGTTAACTAGGGTTTGATCATGAGTTTTTCTGCGGGACCGTGAGAGCATTAATAGAGGAAGAATGTGGGGGTTTCCATTTTGGTTTCCTAGGGACTTGGAGAGCATATGGGTAGGAATATTTTGAGATCATCGATTTTGGTTATTGAGAGACCATGTTATCTCTTAGAGTTGTGGCTAGAGAAGAACATGAGAGATTTAACACTATTTAAAAAACTAGTAAACATTTTTTAGACTTCTCACATTATAACATTGAGGTTCTAGTCCTTGGTGCACATTAATAATGATAGATTGATTTATCTGATTAATAAAATCTATTAGTTCCATGTCTGATGTGATAAAATGTCTCATTCCAATTTTTTAATTTTTATGGATATTTGATTATGATATTTATGATCACCCTTATTATGATTTGTAGGATATGTAAATCAAATTGTTCTATGGGACATGTTTCTTTTTTTGATCCATTTGGAGTAATTTTTGGAAACTTTTTTTATCAAAGAATAAAAAACAATGGTATTTAAACAATTTATTTGAAAATGGTATGTTTTCAACGTGGTTTAATTTTGAAAAATGATTTGTTAAACTAGTTTATTTGTTTTTAGTGGTAAAATAATTAAATATATTCTTGGTGGTATCCTATATGGATTTCTTCCTCCCACCATATAAAAACCTATGAGCTTATGTAGATTTCATTTTGGAGGACATTGGTAAAACCAAGTTAAACATGTACCTCAATGGGTCATCTGTGTTACCACCATCAATGTTTTGTGAAGAATACATGGTCTTACGAAGTTGTCTCATGTGAATTAATTTTGGGATTTTCTATATATTGGGATGTATTTATTGTATTTGTTATTCCAGGTGCTTTTGGAAAGTCCATGGTGATAGAGAACACACTTTGGGCCTTGTGAGGGGTTGAATTGGGTGATGAGTTGGGGAATCCTGGGTCAATTTATTAGAAATTAGTGACATATGATGTTTATTTAGGAGTCATTGGTAGAATAGAACATAGACCTTTAGGACTCAGAAGATAGTAATGGGGGAGTTCCTTTACAGTTGTTCTTCATGTTGAATCTAGAGTCTCCATGTGTGTTATGGGTTTGTGCATATTGATAGATGTTTTTTATAGTGTTTGGATGAGTTTTTTCAGTATTTCTTGGTCAATGGTGAGTCCTAGGGTGAGCTCGTGGGTCATTTTGAGAATTTGGAGTGAGATGGGGAGGTACTAGGGAGGCACATAGTTAGTGAACATTGTTAGTAGTAACCAAGCATAGATCATGTGGCATTTCCTTCCAAATCATGTGACACCAACACGACTGGTGGACATTTTTCCCAACCATGTGGGTAATCTATGAATTGTGTGAATTATTTCCTATTTTTCATTTTTGATCCATTTTTATTGGGGGTTTATATTTGGTCATATAATACTTTTTAGGACTTTTATTGGGTATTTTTTTCATTTTATTTACTTTGTGTTTTGAAGGTGCTTGATGAATCTTGTGTTTTTCTATATTATAGTCGATGCGTCCCAAAAATAACTCATACAAGTGTCGAGATGGAACTATAGATAATACCCCATAGGTGATCCCTCTTCTTGATCTATGTTTAGTGGATTTGGTGGATCATATGATATTAACCTTGGTTTAGATGTATGTTCATGAGTAGACACATATATTAGACAATGCTCGGGAGTTTATTATGATGATCCCACCAATGTTCCATGGCTTAGGGGGCCCCATGAGCTTGATGAGTGTTTATAATACATCAAGTGGAAATTTTGTTATTGAAGACACCTGATACATGTAAAGTAGGATTCTCAACCTATAATATTGATGGCACTAGTAGAAAGTGGTGGGATTCAATGGTTCTCTCTTGGAGGCATGATGATCTCAAATGGAAACATTTTAAGGTGTATTTCAATTTAATGTTATAGATGAAGTCCTTGTGTGTAGTGAAGGATAGTGAGTTCTAGAATTCGGGGTAAAGGGATAATTCATGATTGTGTATGATGCCCAATTTACAGAGTCGGTACATGCTTCACTAGATCTCCTCATGAATGATTTCCTCTAGGCTCTTGGATTTGTGATAGTATTGAAGACACAAAACATATATATATGAATATTATTCTCTATCTAAAGACATATTCAGTGGAATATTAGAAGGTGAATACTCCTTTGGAATATATTTCTAGAAGTATATGTTTCATTGGTTTTATTGTATTAGGTAGTATCTAGAGTTTTTCATCGGTATACAAGAACAAGAACAATTATCCTCATAGAGGTAGTATCAAGATTGTTTGATAGTAGTTGATTGTGACACGAGTGGATTCATTAGGATGTAATATCATTGTTTGTCATCAGTGTCAGAAGGAATTGAACACTAGGACTAATCAGTCAATGTCTCTAAGGGATGGATACCGGTATGGACACCTCAGTCATCTTAAACACTTATTTTTGTTGGATTTGTTGGAGAGTGATACGGTATCCACTAGGATAAAAGGATATTAGGTGTAGAAATAGGATTTCAATTTTGGAGTATCTCACCCTCATGGTATGGAATATGATCAGTAAGTGAATAAGTTGTAGTAAAACCCTAATCTAGAGAATATACATACAGTAATTTTTATACCATAGGTCTCAGATTCCATGATGGCCTCCTTGAGATGAACTGTACTTATTACAACTTCCATGGCATCAATTTTATTTTACATTGATAAATCTCATTATTTAGTTTCAGTTAAATTGAATGATTATTTAGGTATGAGAGACGAGTTTATGCCATATGTAATGAATTTTATAACACCATTATGAATGAATAAGGAGCAAGGTTATATGTTTCCCAACATTCATGCTGTGGATGTCAGTCTGAAAGTCATTGGGGACTTTTGAATTTTAGACCTGGGTTTTTTGACCATATATTCAATATTGGTTAGTTCATTAACTTAAAATTTATATTAAAATATTACATACACATGGTCAAGTATCTTATACCTAAAACGAACTTTGACATATTTCAGGGTGAGAGGGATTCACATTAAGGGAGGAAATGTCCATTTTCCTCATAGTTGGTGTTGATCTAATTCCATCATTCAAATTTGTTCCTTGATCATATTGGGAGGAGTTCTATGGGTGATCTTCTAATGATCATTGAGCGGTATAAAAATGATATTATATAAGATTTATCAAGTATTTCACCAAATATAAAGGTTGAGTTCACTCTTAATATTCTCTATGGTAGGAGACCAAATTCTTATTCATATTATTGGATAGATCTGATCAAGATGAAGCAATTGAATGTACTTGTATAAGAGCATGAGGGAAAAGGTTATATCCATCCTAGCATTTCACAATGGGCTTCACCATTTCTATTTTCATATAAGGTTAATGGAGGCCTCTATATTTTCATAGACTATCACAATTTTAACCAGGTGACCATTAATAATAAATATCCTTTTTCTAGAATTGATGATATCATTGATCAGATCAGGGGTGTCTAATGGTTTTCAAAGATCAACTTGAGATAGAGGTACCCCTAGTTGAGGGTCTGGGAAGATGATGATCCAAAGAACACATTTTTATAATGATTTAGAAATTTTTTGTGTTTGGGTATTCTATTTTGGATTATAAATAATACTAGAATCTTCATTGAATTAATGAACACGATCTTCGGTCACTTTTCAGAGCCCTTCATGTTCTTGTTTGTTGATGACTTGTTAGTGTATTAAAAGATGAAAGAGGATCATTCTGACCATATAGAGGTTGTTTTGTGTTTGTTGAGGGATATATTTCTATATTATATGTTTTCAAAGTGACAGTTTTGATTCGTGTTTGTGTGGTTTTGGGGTCACATGATTTCTGAGGTAGATGTTTTAGTGGATCCCCACAAATTTTGAGCAACCTTATCTTGAAAGATGACCAATAATTTTATCAACATATGTAGAATTATAGGTTTGGAACGGTAATATATACATTTCATTCAGGTCTTATATTAGATATATTTTCTATATATTACATTTAATTGGAATGGGGTGATGTTTGAGTGGGAAGAGAAGTTCGAAATTTATTTTTAGTAGCAACATACCTGTTTAACATCTGCATTTGTTTTGATTAATACTTTGTGTGGAAGAACATATGATATCTGTTGTGATGATTTATGTGTGTGGTTGGGATGTTTTCTAATGTAGGATGACCATGTTTTGGAATATGTGTTACGAAAACTACAAACACATGATTTTAATTATCCCATGAATTTCATAGAATTAGAAATAGTTATGCACGTGCAGAATACATGTGGAAAATACCACTCCAATTTTTTTTATAATTTTATTTGATCATATAATTCTAAGGTACATATCCACCCATAGGGGCATGAAAATTATTTTTATAAACTTGGTGGAATATCGTTCTGCATTTGACACTGTTATTTCGTATACACCTAGGAAGGGGAATGTGGTCGTTGATTCTTTTAGAAAGAATCTTATAGTGAAAGATGTTAGGGAATCCAAAGATGAGTGGGATCTGATGATTTTTATTTTGATCTGGCTTTATAGATGTACAATAATTTAGAAAGGGTTTTTGTTTCCAATGTAAAAATCACACCTTCTCTTATCGATCAATTTAAGAAGAATAAGATATCCAAAACATTGTTGTTATAGATTTATAGTGTTTTCTATGGTGTGGAGACCTTGGGTGAGTAGTCTTTGTCTCCTAATTTTTCTACCTATTCAGATATGATTTTTAGATCCATTGAGCCTATGATATGAATTGATTTAAGAGGCATAGATCTCTAGTTATTCCATTAATCCTTGTGAAACCAATATCCTATTTAAATATAGAGCTTGATATTGGGGCCCTGGGATGAGATGTGTTGTTATAGATGTTTTTTCCAAGAGCTCAACCTTATATAGGATCAAGGATAAGCATTAGGGACCAGTCAGGTTATTGTGTCCACATCCTATTCCATTGTACAAGTGAAAACATATCTCTATGTTTTTCATTATTAGTGTACCAAATTGTCCAAAAGCAATAGATTCTATATGGGTGATCGTTTTTTGGAGTATAAAATCTTGAATGTTGAAGATATGTGGTGAGTTTGTTCTTGATTACAAGGGATCATATAAAATCCACTATATTTGGAATAGGTTTCTCATAATAAATATTACTAAGCATTTATTTAGTTGTCCCCATTTTGGGAATTACATGGGTGTTCATCCCAATCCTTGCTGCGTTGGGATGCAGTGGTTGATTATGATTTGGTTAGATTGAGTCTCATCAAAGAGATAACCAAGATAGTATGGATAATTCAAGAAAATGTGATAAATCGATCAAATTTTCTATAAGTCATATTACTATCATCATAATCATAAGTTTTTTTGGTTGCTGATCAAGTGTTCCTGTGGTTTTCTATCAAGTAGGTTACTATCAATTGGGAAAGTAAGGAAATATGGATCTGGATTTTGTGTGGCCATTTCTAGTTGTTGAGTGTCTTGGAAATGACTCAAATAATTTGGTGATGTAACCATATATATCCTTGATATATGAAATTTCCCATATTTTATAGTTAAATTGAAACCATATCCTTGGTGGATCTTCTTGATTACCGATGAACATGTTTTTGGAGGATACTTGATCCTATGGAGTTGAATCATGTAGAGTCTTTTTGAGATATTGTATCTATTTGGGTATATATTTTTTATTTTTTTGGATTGGGCCACTTATTAGGTGTTTTTAGCATTGAATCGGGATACCATGTATATGAAATTTTTGTTGAATACTTATATTGATGATTATTTTGGTTTATGGTATTAACATTTCTTATGATGCATTTCTTTATATGTATTTTATTTCTCATTTTGACTTGATGTTCTTATTTTAGTTATACTATTTTATGGATGGATATTAACTATTAACCATGGTTAAAAGCATTCATACTATCTTTTTGGCTATGTTCAGTGCATGTTTCTTAATTGTGGTGAAATGGAATTCATTTTGGGAAATGTGATGGTTCAGCTCAGGTGATGTGTTTGTTCAACATGGGTCTATTCATTAAAATGTCAAAATGGCCATACCTTGTTTGGATTTTCATTCACTTAATGTATTCCTCTATAAAATTCAATCAGAGGAATGTTTACCCACAACCAATATTTGAAAAATACTCAAAACCCTATACATTATCAATATATTCATTATTATTTCGAAATGAATATGTCGTCTTTTAAGTGACATTTTTGAGGTATCTATAATAAATCAAAAGCCTGATATAACTTTCATTATTTTATAAAAAAATTAGAAGCTGTGTAAAGTGAATTTCTATAGTATATGAAACATGATAAATTATATTATAAAACTATATTTTCAATTCCAAATATTATATTGGATCCTTTCTATAATAGGTTTTTGTATTAGGCCTAGAATTAGAATATTTGTTATAAATAAATTAAACCTCTTGATTATAAATGAAATTAGGAAAATCATCATGGAATATAGCCATATTTTTATTTACTACCATAATATCACTTATTTTAATAGTTACTTTACTTTCAAAAATATGTGTAAGATATATTTGACTCACATATTTAATCAATTTTTCAGCTTATTTATATGTTTTAAAAAGTATTAATTAATTGTTGTATAAAAAATAATACAATTTAAAAGATTAACTTATTTAAATATGAAATATATCTTAGAATGGTAAAATAAAAAACCATTTTATACATGATAACATGAAGATAGTATAATTTTTTTTTTGTTAATACTAAACAATAGAGGTTTTACTAAAATTTATAACTTCATTTCTTATGATGATATTTTCATTCTTCTTGATAAATTAATAGAAATAGAAGAATGCATGGATATCAATTCAAACAAGACACCATAATAATGTATATATGTAATTAATATACCTAACAAAAATATATTATAAATTGAGGTATCCAATACAGTAATATAAAATTAATTTACAAAACCTTTCTTCTTTAAGTCTTGATGATTCCATTCTTGAGTATCTAACTTAGGCTTGTGTTATCTTAATGAAGAACACATCGAAAATAAAGTTACTTATTTATAAATGAGTATCTATTTTATCTTTACATTTAGTATTAGAAGAATTTTCCTTAGATTAATGATTCAAATGACCGAACTTACCACATTGGTAAATAATTCAACATTAAAGAAAACATTATCTAAAATTTATTTTTCCACATTTAGAACATTATGGGGCATTTCATAAATTTTTATTAATTGAATTCATCACCATGACATTCCACCATTATCACTTATATTCCAACCATTACATCTTTAAGATTTTGAAGGTTATTATCTCTTTTACTCCTTATAACTTCAGATACCCTTTTTACTTAACATAAACCCATTCTGAACAAAAAATGGTGAAATACAGAAATATAAAAATCCTCAATGTTTATATAATGATAATATAACCATAAATTATAACATATTAAATTATTTTTTAACGTCATTATATCCTATATCTGTATAAAAATTGTTTCTATGACACCAATTATGAGACCCCATATCATAATCAACCTATAATTACATGATTGATAATTAGGGTTTAAAATTATTAAATTTATATGATTTTTTTGGTCAGGCGTTTTATATAATTTTATAATTCGATTACCTAAAAAAATATTTACATATAGGTTATATTTATTTCCTACAAAGATAAGTTCATAAATGTATTCCACGATTTCATTTATAAAACATATTATTCATTTAAGATGAGTATCCATAGTTAGATAAATAACCGTGGTATATTTTCTAAATATAATTAATATCATGTTAAATAAAATAAAAAATGTCTGAAAAAAAATATTATAAGGGGATATAAAAATAATTTAATCATATTATTCTAGTGAAAAAAATAAAAATCAATGAAAAAGACTATATTTTTCACAATGAAATGTTATAAACAATAATTAAAAATATCCATATGTGAAAATAACCCTTTTTCTCAGGCAAAAACTTTTTAACCAATTAAATTAATAAAAATCCTAAACATGACCTGATTTATATAGGAAAACATAAAACAACCCTTAAAAGAGAACCATTCAACTTTAATATTTTATAAATAGTTAATTCTACATAGAATCAAAATATTCCCATAAGAACTCTTAGAGATAAAGAAATGGGTATGTTGGATCATGATATTCATGAAATATGTTCACTCATATTTAACTTTTGTTATAATTTACTCCATTCTAGTTTATTCTATAAGTTTATCCTAATATTTTATCTCCCACACATTATCCCTTAAAGAATATTCATTCCCCAGTGCATTGGAGAGCTATATCAATCTCAGCGATAGTCATGATATATATTTTGATAACCTACCATCTTTTATAATTATGATGCTCTAAAACATGAAATACTATTTTTATCCTTCACTTTTTGATCATAAACAATTGTAAATATGATTTAAACACAAATAAAAAATAAATTTGTATTTTTTCATAAAATTGTAAAGAAACTTCTAATAGTTTTAAAGAATCTTAAATAAGAAAAAGTTATTTATTGAGAAAATATTATATATTCATTGAAACCCCAGGTGATATTTTAATGGAATTAATATTGAAAATAATCGTTATTATGAGATAAAACATTAATTCAAGACATGCATATTTTTTTCACTCTGGTAAAATGAAAAAATAACCCGTATTAAAAAGGATTAAATGATTTATTTTTATTCATTTATATTGAATTAAAAATATAGTTAAAACAAAATCTCAAAGATTTGAATCCTAGATAATATAATTCTTGAAATATATAAATTAATATGGATATAGAGGAAAAATATTTAATAAGATTACTTTAAGACATATTTTTAAATAAAAACCTCAAACCTTAAATCAAGAATAGCTCGGTAAATTATTTAAACACAAAATAATATAATTATATATGTTACTTAATTCTATAATACCATTTTTAATATTCATTCCAATGTCATTATTTTTTTATTTCATTTACTACCATGTTTTATTTGGATCCAAAATAAGTTAAGTTTACTTTAGATTTTTTGGGCTTGTTCTATTTATAACTTAAAAATGAAATCAACGACCTAACCGTGGAAATGGTCCACTATTACATGACATCTTATACCATAAAAATATAATAATTATCTTCTTCATTCAATTTATATAGTTTTATTTCTATCCATGTAAGGGGATAAACAATAGTGAAACATGTTGTTCAATGGACACATTAGTCGACACATCTGCATGAATGAAATTTTGACTTTTCAACTAGGTGGAAAATAAATAAATTAGATAATATTTTAATTTTATATAATCGTAAACAAGTTATAAATTTCATATTTTTTTATTATTTCTATTCGATGATTATCCATCAGAGACATTGTTGAAAAACAAATCAAATCGCTTCATGGAGGTGGAATTCCACATGTATAACCAAGCAAAATTGTTATTTACCTGAAGATAGATGGGTAAAAAGGTATGTAATTTGGCAAAAATATACCCAAACATGTTTTCTTCAGAGTATAGATATTTTAATAGTTAAATTATTTTACTTGGGTTGAATATTACACCCATTGATTTTAGTATATATTTCATGTTAAATAATACATTATTCAATATCTTTTTTCGACAAAAAAAAACAATATTAATATGAATCATGATATTTTTTATGATAAATAACTAAAAATATATATAAACATTTATATGTTTTTGGAGTAAAATATGAAATATCAGGAAAAAACAAGAAAAGAAATAAATTAATAAGTATATAAAAATACCACGAACTTCAAATCTTTACACTTGTTGTTTTTCAATGAGGTTTGTAAACTTGGTTATCGGAATGTAAAGAATCAAAATAATTACAATTTTAATATACATTTTGTAATAAAAGTAAAAGAACGTGGTAAATTATTTTTTCGGTGCATGTATGACTATATATAATAATGAAATATTATGGTTATATATTTGGTAATTGGATATATATTTGTTAAAAATATTATAATAGGATATATAGTTACTAGATATGTGGTTATTTTACATAATAGTATCCAATAGTTACATCGATGTTGGGTATTTTATTTAATGGAAGTAAAAATAATATAATTCAAATATAAAAATTAATTCTTTGAGGAAAAATGATAATTTAAAGTAAAAGTTATATTATTCATTACATATTTATTAGAATTATTATTATTATTATTAAAATAATATGTTATGTGCATATAATTTTAAATGAAATATTCTAATTCCAATGGATTTTAAATATTTGATAGTTATAGGATAAGTATTTTATCAGGTTGTGATTAAAAACATTTAATGTCAAATGTTGATATTTCACAAAGAATTATTGTTTAATTATTGATTATATTTATTTTTTAAAAAATAAATTCATCAATTTTGAAGTATTTTTATAATATTTTTTTAATTTATAAATAAATATTTTAGCACTAACTATGTTAATAATTTATATGGAATAGACTTAATAACATATTAATTTTAATTTGAAATTTTCTACAAATCATTTTTTCTATATATTTTATTCATTATTTAAAAATTAAATTTCCAATATTTAGAAATTGAATTGGAATTATGGTTTTCAGGATATGTTGTTATAAATTAATAATTATAATATAATTTCAGTTTAAGTTTTATTTATAAATTCATGTTATAGAGGTAAAATCTGAGTTACTGAAATTAAAGTAAAATGTGGTAATATGGGTTAATCAAATTGGAGAAAACATTAAATAACAAAAAAAATATTTTTCTGATAAGGGGATTCATCACCCATATCAATTATTTTTACACCTTTTATGAAAATTTCATTTAAAATGAAATCTTTATATATTATTGAATTAATATTTGTGGAAATTACACTCAAAAATAACATATGAAATAGCCTATCCTTTACCCCAAACAAACCACTAATTTCTTCTGTGTTTCTATAATAACTGATAATTACACTTCTCTTAAATATTTTATAAACCCTTTATTTCCAAAGGCGCCAAAAAAATCTAAAACCATCATTCTAAACAAACCTATTTTGAAAAGGAGGGTATTTATCAATGTCAGTACCAAGTTCTCCACCATTGTATTGAATTATCTTCTCATATAAAGTTTAGAAATTCCATTATCCACAATAATTATTTTATATTAACATAAATATTCTTATGATAAAATGATACTACTATTATATAACTACATACAATTACTGAATCATTTGTAGAGAATGCCCTTTTTTGGGTTGGATCAACAACCAACATAAATAATTCTATAATAACTTCAAAATTTTAAAATGAATGATAATAAAGGCAATAATTCTATATTATATGATATTCATTTTTCTTTTAATTTTTTTATATGTTTTGATAATGGTGATACGAAAAATTTATGATCATTATAATGCAATTAAATGTAAGTGGTAAATTACCTAAAGCTTGATCATCATGGATTCAATATTCAAAAAAGTACCTATAACATCAATCAAAGGAACATGGGAATAGATAAATTATTGGATAAAAATAATTAAACTAACTTGATTAATATGGGAATGGAGAAATTGGTATAAAAAATGAGGATCAACATCACCATTACAGAACATTCATGAAAACACAGAAAATTAGAGACATGCGATGATGAAAACAAATAATTATGAAAAATCATTTTTTTAATGAATAATAATAATTAAAGGGTAAAATGGTAATATATATGAATAATATTTTTAATTATTTGACCATGATGGGTATTTTTATTTTATAGTAGGATAAATAACTTTCATGGAAGTTAGGAGTGACCATAATGTTTTCTTTTCCAATATCACTTTAAAAAATGATATAGTATATGTTTAAATTTTAATTATTATAATTTTTTATATTTTTCTCTAAAAACCTAAATATTTTACTTTCCTTATTTAAATTCTTGGTTTTATATGTAAGATTAAAATTTCATGTACCTTCGATTCAAAATTAAATTTAAATGATGTATGTATATAGAAGCCACCATATATCTTCTTTTGGTATGGATTGTTTTCCAACTTTGTTATTTTTCTTTATACTATTTTATAAGTGGAATTTTATCTACTTTTATGATTTATTTGGATTATTTTTTATACAAATTTTATTATAAACTAAATTTACAATTTTAATGTTTTTCTAAAGGTTATTTTCTCTTAACTTTGGCCTTTTTTACAAAAGTGGTAATGGAATAATATTTTTTAAATTTTATGATGTGATTTTATTTTCTCATATTTTTCATTAGTTTTATTTATAAATCGAACTCTTTTTTTTCAAAGATACCCAAAATAATTTCTATACCCTTTAAATTGTAAATACGTTTATTTTGAAATAGATGTCATCAAAAATTAGAACGATGCTTCTTATTTTTTGTAAAGTACTTTTATAATAATCTTATAATGTGTTTTTATTTTATTTCAATATCCATTCATGTTTACAATGGTTTAATGATTATATTGTCTAATTATATAACCCATATTCATTATCTGGATCACTTATGAATATTCCATATGGGGAAATTCATGAAAAACTACTTATTTTTCCATGTTAATTTAGTTGTGAAGAAAATATGATTGTTTTTATGTTATAGTGGAGAAAATAAATATGTTTTTTTCAATATGGTATGAGTTCTTTCCGAATTATATACCACTTCATTGAATTGGGTCATGATGTATATCTTATTTTATAACTTTTATATAATTGGGGAGTGATACCAATCCACTATTGGACTCTTTCCACTATGTGAATTGGAGTTCTGGTGAGACTATTCCACTATAGAACACTATTCATAATAAAATTTTAGTATTAGTAGTGGGTCCTGAAATATCATCTGTTTTTTATATTTTTGTATGTGCCACATTCATATTCCTATGTTATGTTTCATGGATAGAGGTTATTAACTCATGTTATTACCATACTATTACACTTTTATTATGTTATTCCAAAATCCTTATTCCATGTCTCGTGAATTATTAAATATATTTTAAAAGGAATGATTCTCATATACTATGACCATGATTCTTGATTTTATTATCATAACCTCATGATCATTTTATAATCCCTTGTGGTCAATGTTTTTTATTTCTCATGTTTACCCTTAACAAAAATTCGATATCAACATGTCTCATGATTTCATTCCCTAGATTATGAATAAAAATATAATATAATATATTACTAAATAGGAATCAATTTTGGAGAAACTGTGAATCAGATTCTAAAAATGTTATAATATAATCTCTAAAGATACTAAACCTATAGATTCTTGTATGTGACTTATTTTGATATTTAATAAATATTCTTGTAAAATGACATAATTTGTTTACACTATGTGCATGGGTTGTCTCATTTTTTAATAAAACATGGTTTATATATTTTTTGGATTATTATATGAATAATAAAATTTTAAAATTTAACACAATCCATGATTAACCAAATGTTATGTATGATGAACCTGAAATTTTATATAATGAAATAAATGTGTCTAAATTTATGAAATATTAGAATTTTTTACATTTTCATTTGACTTCTTACATTGATTATTATTTATTAATACTCACAATTAACTTTTCTGCATTATTTAACTACCTGAACCCAAATAAATGAAGTTATTAAATACATTTTAAGGTTAATAAAATTATTGTCCTCATAAAAACTAAATAGGATGGTATTGGATTGAAAAAGCTAATGGATATTCTCACCAAAGTATCACTTGATATATATAAGATTAAAATCCATTCTAAACCCTAAATTGTATAAGGAGGGAAACATTCACAATTTATTCCTTTTTGTAATACTTTCCAATCTATATTAGTGGATCTTTAATCAAACTAATTTCTTTGAAACTGGTTAAGAAAATGAAGAAGTTATTTTATATTCTATTAAGATCTATGTAGGATACATTTTTTATAAAATTTATCATTATGAAGGTGAAGCTAATAAATAGGGTAATATCTTAAAGAATACAAGGAATTATGTAGATAGAAAATATATAGAATGAAAGGATTTTAAGAATATATATTTCATGAAATATTTTCCACAAAATAATTAATTAATAATAGAGTGATAATTCCAATAATTTAAGATAAAACAAGATGAATTCATCGGTACCTATAGAGTAGACATCATTACATATAAAATTTACTCTTATGGTTTTATTATTTACCCTAAAAGAAAAATTTACCTTTTCTATATTGGCTTAAAAAAATTATTTAAAATGAATTGTACATAAAATATTTTTGTAGTTGTAACGGAATTTCTTGATAATCTTAATGTGTGAAAATTGAAGTTGGAGCTTTCTATTATGGTTTAATGAAGAAAATTGTAATCTATAACCTAGAAATAAAAGGGAGAGAAATAAATCTTATCCAACTAGAACTGCTTATGTGGATCAAAAGAATGAAGTGGTGAAAGGTACAAACATTGGAAACTGATGAAATGAAGATGTATTATTTAATTCTAGTTCTACATAGTGCTTATTTCCAAATTTTTATGAGGGCATTAATGTACACCAAAATTGATGGTTATTAAATTTATAGTGAACAATACCGGGGATGTGGTGATTTTATCCCATGTCACTGACTATTATTTGAGAGATTTATTTAGAATTTATTTTGTTCATAGATTATTTTCCATTATTTGGCAAAATTTGATGTGGTTTGGGGCATGGATTTACTCAATCAGTATAGTTCCCAAATCCAATGCTTGGATAGGGAAATTAAATTTCATGTCCCAAATCATCCCATGATCTTATACTATTGTAAGACCAGCTATAAACTCCCTAGTGATAGTAATTAGATTATATGGGTCAAAATAGATAATAATAAGGGGTATTTAGCTCCCATTGTTATATAGGAACTCAAAATTGGGTATTTTGTAATTATTGATAAATTTAATGATGTTTGTTTAGAAGAATTTTCACGACATTACCCAGATTATAAGTTTTATTTTCAATATAACTCATACCCAATGATATATCAATACCCAAAGAATCATTATTGAATGATTTCAACTAAATTAGATTAATTTATTAATAAAGTATAAAATTATTCAGATTTTTGTTTTCTATGAAAATCTGCTCCACCAAGGGGTGAAACAATTATTTTTTTGATGAAATATGGATCATTGGCCACTAAATTTATAAACATGAAGTTTACAAGATCATGACCTGGAATAAGAATTTTCCCAATATTTTTGACCTATTTGATGAACTTTTATGGTGTCAATACTTATCATAGACGAACCTTTTATCTGTATATCATAAATTAATTGTAAAATTAGTGGACAGAACTTATAAAACATTTTATAAAAGATACATACACCAAATACAAAGATATTATTTTCAAAATTTGAATTCCCCTAATATCTTAACATATTTGATGAATTGATTATCTAGATATTACCTTCATCAGTTTTAGTTGAATTTATATATGATATGTCTAATAATATCATGTTCATGTATAAGTATGAATATTATTTATTAATTTTTCATATGATATAGATAATGTTTAAAATGTGTTCCAATATTTAAAGGTTTTAATTATAGTGAAAGAAAGTTTCATTATTGGCTCATATAATCAAAAGATAAGATATGTATGTGTATCCTTCAATGATATATGTAATTTAATAATTCAGTTGACCAACCATTGTAACCGAGATCTGAATTATTATTTGATCAAATTGATATTATGATAAATTTCCAAGAAATATATCTTGTGTTTAAAATCCACTACCCATGTCAGATCAGAATGGATTTAAGTTCCTATATAGAGTTGAATGTGATGAAAATTGAAATAATGTCAAGTGATGGTTTGTAAACACACGTTTACTCAAAAAAAATATTTTATAAAGAGTGGTTTATAATATATATTGATTAATGAAAGAAGGTATTAGGATGCATCGTCATGAACAATTTCATGATGGTAACTTGTTCATCATTTCAATTAATGGTCTATGAGAAAAATTACCCAATACGTGAATTATATCTTTTAGTGGTATTGTATTAATTAAATATATAGATTTATTATCTTTATAACAAAAATTGAGATATAAATATTGATTAAAATATTTTAAATGTTATATTCAATTATTATGATTTTAAAATTCACCTTAATGGATGTTTGGAGTATATAAAGGACTAAAAAAATCAAAATATTACCACACCATAAAGATGAACAAAGTGGATGATTACTTTAGAAGATATAAACACGATATCTTATCTATGATGAGTAAAAAAAAGAAACTAAATACTCAGGTATTTTAAAATTATATACCATGATATCATTATGGAATGTGATAAATCAGTTATCACTTAAATTATATCCCTGACACCTATCTATATGACGATCATGGTAACACCAAATAAGGATATAGAGATAAAAAATAATGTAAAGAACATTAAAAAGTTATACTTAAAAAAAACAAGGAACTATAAGATTCAAAAAAAATGAATAATTGTTCCATAAGTACCATAAATTAAGATGTAACTATTGTACGGAGCAAATAAAAAAACATTCCCCATCCATGTGGGTAGATATAATATGTATAGAAAAATAAAGAATCATTTCTTGATGGGAAATAATAAGTGAGATATTATAGATTGTATATCTCGATTCTTGGTCTTCCATCATGTTAAGCTAGAATGACATGAATCTAGAGGATTGAAACAACCATTACTCATAACTAGTTTGAAATAGGAGAGCATCCACAAGGATTTAAATGTGTGAAATATCCAAAAATTAAAATACAAGAATTCATTTTTGGTTATAGTTAGTCTCCTTATAAAATCAGCACATTTCATTTTTATTAGACAATATTTCTAAATTGATTAATATTCAACGTTTTATGTAATGTAATTTTTAAGGCCACATCAAGCACCAATTTTCATAATATATAATCTTAATATGATTTTTACCTCAATGTTAAGGGAAATTAATCATAAAGAATTATTAATATAGATTTAATTCAATAAAACATAATAAAATCCAACTGGGCACCAATCTGAACTGATTAATGAAAATATATAGGATATTATAATACAATTTTCAATGGATATAAAAGATGGTTAGGATCAATACCTCCCCTACCAGAGTTCTCCTTAAAAATAGTTTAAAAACTAAAATTTAAATAGAACAAAATCAGTATCCCTTTGGGAATATGGGTATAACTCTAATATGATGAGATGTAGTGGGGAAGAACAAGCTTCATGGATATGGAAATTCTAAAAAGGTATAATAGTAGAATAAATCCATATTGTAAATGATGGGACATCCTAAAGTTAATAATAGACATAAATGTTATCTATAGTTTATCATTAGAGACCATGTATTACATAGAATATAACTATGAAAGAGAGTTAAGATATTTTATGAAAAGAAAAAGATGATCCTGAGATTCAGAAGCTCTTTCCAAATCATGATTTGTTTTGGATTGTATGTTATTATCTTTAAGTAACAATATCCCTTTTCTAGGTTTTTAATAAGTTCCATTTATCCCTATGAAGGAAAGAAATACACAATGCTTCACATATAAATAACATAGATTTAGTACCACTGAAACGTGATCTTCATTATATGGATAAATGTCTAAGAATTTTGTATCATAAAGATAAAGTAATACAAAAAAATAAAACTCATATAGTTAAAGTTTACTGGAGGAATAATAAGATTTCTGATTTGGCATGGGAACATGATGATTTAATGATATAAAAGTACCCCCACTTGATTTTATTAGCGTAATGATTTTTTGGGTGAAATTATATTATTTAGGGTAGTTTATAACAATCAATTATTGTATTTGGTTTTTATATTTTAATAAAAAAATGTGTTCATTTCACCTGAAACTCTAAACTAAAATGAACTAAATTATATTTTATTCAGATAAAACAAAAATATGTTGGATAAAAATTAATACATTATGTGAAAATTGTTGAAACATAATTTGGAAAACTATTAAGGGAATAAATCCACAAGTAACTAAAAATACTAATATAAAATATTTTTTCAAATTGTTTACAATGAAGATCAAACCCATGATTATGACTATATAATGAAGGAAAAATTATAGAAATATAATATAAGTGTATTGAAATATGTAAATTAATAAGATGATTGATTTTATTGATATACATATATATATTTTTTTTTGAAGAAATGAAATAAAAACGTTATATATATATCATTCCGAAATATGGCCAATCTTTATATTTTTCTTGGATATATGGTTATTGGATACATGGTAATTTGGCATACATTTATCAAAAGAGTTTATTGATTTTTTTAGTTTTTATCAATGAATTAGATAAAATATAATTCTAAAATAGTTATTAATTTATAAATGATTCAAAATGATAATATAGTATAAAAATATTTATACTTCTTACACATTTATTAATATTATAATTAATTTAAAATAATGATTATATGTGTTTATAAGAATAAAATATATAATAAAATAACAATCTATTCATTGGATTTAATGGTTATATGATAAATTATTATTATGGAGTGCTTAAAATGATTTATTGTTAAAATGAGATATTTTTTAAATAAATTTTTTATAGTGTCAGGTATTTTTCATTTTAATAAATTAAATATATTAGTTTTAAATTATTTTTATAATAAAAATTTTTAATTCAGAAATAAAAGGTTAATATTTATTTATTTCTTTAAATTATATGAAATATTATTTGGAATATATAATGTTTTAAAATTATTTTTTCAAAAAAAAGTGTTTTTTATTCAATATATTTTATTACCTCAAATTGAAATTATATTTATCATATTTAGAAGTCGAATTAAATTATCTTGAGTCCAAATTCTTTATTTTTAAACTGAAAATAGATAATATTTTCAATTTCAATTTTTGGCATAATAAGAAGTTATCGATGTAAAAATTGGGTTACCACATTAATTGTAAATTGTACTAAAAAGTATTAAACTAAATGGTAAAGACATAAAAACAAAAAATAAAATATCCCTGAATTCGATGGATTATAGTATGAAGGACCCATATAAATTATTTTTCAACCTTTTATCAACATTATTTTTAAAATTTCTTCTTTACACATCATATAAATATATTTTTCAAAAATTCTATGAAAAACTAACCTATAAAAGGTTGTATCATCTACCCCTCAAAAACTACAATTTTTATAAATTATCTCTTGAATTATAAACAATATTGAATCTACTAAGGCCTAATTATACTTTTTTAGCCTCTATTCAAAGTAAGAATTCATAAATCATCCATTTAGATGAACCTGTTATGAGAAGTAGAGAATTTATCATTGTAAGCACTTAGTTCTTCACCATCATTTTTAGAAACCTTCTAAAAAAAATTCTGAATATAATATTTTTGAATTATAATAATTTACACTCAAATAAAATTTATTAATTATTATATAACTCTATAATCTTACTAATTCATCATTATAGTATATTCTTATTTGTGTTGGTTCAACCACTTTCATGAAAGATGTTATACCATATTTTTAATTTCTAATATAATTGAGTATCAAAACATTCATAATGGAAATAAATGATAATATAGTATAATTTATGTTATGAATATAACTTTTGAAAGGTGACCAAAAATAATTACGTTAATTAGAATAAACATCACCATTAATAGTAAAATACCCAAATCATGTTTTTATGGATTTAGTTCTTGTAAATCATACCCAAATACATCAATAAAATGAACATGGGAATGAAAAAATAATTAAAACTCAAAAAATACTATTTTAAATACACATTTAATTTTAATAATACTTCAATTTATCTCCCTATTAATATTCATGAATTATATTTAATAAATCTATATTATTTATAAGAATAACATGTAATTTCTTCGTAAAAATAGATTTTTTTAACCTAACTAAACTGAGCTTCAGGAATTATACATTATTATTCAAAAGATAAATATAAAAATTATGTAATTAAAATTTCAAGAAATGAAATTAATTTTTTTAATCATCCTAACAAAATTATGTAGGTAAATTATTGAAAATTTGACAAAAGATTGTATTTTTGGGTGAATAGTAGAAAACACCAATTTTTAATAAAAACTATATATTCAGTTCATGTATTATAAAAATAAATTTATAATTTATATTGGAAATAAATTTATTTTTTAAAATTTCAATTAAAATAAATCTAATAAATTTCATTAGGTTCAACATTAAAATATATTTTTGTATACAAACGTTTTTATACTTTAAAGGAATTTTTCATGAAAACTATTTTCATTAGGTTCTATAAGTTTATTTAAAAATTTACTTTTTCCACTTATAGAAAATTAATTTCATAAAATATAACCCATATTTATAATAATGATATAATTATTTAATTAATTCAAATTCATTATTTCATTATGAATTTTATATTTGGAAAAAAAAAATATAGTTACCATGACATTATTTAAAACAAGTTAAATGGGATAAAATTAAAATGATATGGGATAAAATGACCAAAAAAATTTCAAAATAATATTTGATGATATGTTTTGAATCTATATAATCAAATAATTAATATTTTTGTCATTTATGAGTTATTTGGCATGAGTTAGACACTAATATAATTTTAATCATTTGAAAAAGTACAGTTATTCTCGATTCCTCACATATAAAAGGAAAACATGTCTACTTCATTTGATATACCTAAATATTATATTAAATCAATCATGACCTGCCTAAATACTTTCTTTACACCCATTACCACATCATAGGGGTATTGTTTTAATCATAATACCATCCTATGAATACTTTAGTAATAAACATTAGGTAGCTTTTTGATCAAGAGGTATAGTTTTTGACAAAGTGTTTTCCTTTTATTTCTTCTTTTACCTTATAGAAACATTTCATAACCATTTAATGTATTAACTTCAATATATACTGTATACTACAATTTTATTATGTTTATGGTATAAACTTTTTTTATATACATTTCAATGTAATGTAAAATGAAAACATATTTCAGGTGTATAGGTGGCAGATGTATAATAAAAGAGGACTTTCCCTCTTAGAGAAAATATAGGAACATTTAAATTTTAATTTCTAGTTTTGATGTCAATAATTTTCACCATATATTTTTCTATCTAAACCTTACCACATAAAAAAGTTAAAACGCAATTGTTTATTTTCTTGAGAACCTTTTATGTTTAGAGTTTTTTTAATTGAGAAAACCACCAACATTAACATCACCCATTTCGGAAAAGGATAATTTCTCCCACTTAACCCATATTATCTTATTTTCCATTAATTCATCATCATCCATATGAAATCTATTGTTGAAAAATATTTTGATCATCCTCATTGTTTATAACCTTTGGGAGAGAAAATATAAGAATGGGGAGCTCAAATTCTCAGTAATAGTAAAATAAGAATTAACAATTGAATGTTTTAAATGAACATAAGAAGTATATAAGGGTATAAAAAACCATTATAGTTTGTGGATAAATCTTAAAAGAACTAATACCCACTGATACCTTGATTAGGAAATATGAAAATTTGGAAAAGGTGAGAGTCATAAGAATAAAAAATCAGGATCCATGTGATTTAAATCAAGATAATATGAAATTGTATAAAACCATAACATGAAATTAAAACCCTAATCTATATTTTTGTGCATCATATTCATAAAACCCTTTGAAAACCATTTAAATTAGAGAATCCATGCAACCAACTTCTAATATATTTATTAATTTTTTAATTTGAGCGATATCTAGGTGCATCCATCATATAATCTATAATGGGCCCACCCAATTCTATCTAGGATGACCTATCATATATGTTGTAATATCCCGCCATCGCTATCTGGGATTCCCCATCCTATAATAGGTAATGGTCTCACTAGGTTCCATCTATGCCACATATTATATATGATGTCTAAGAACCAAAAAATGAATAATGTACATGGAGATTTAATCATTTATATATTGAAAAAAACATTTTTCTTTTTTAAAGTGATAAAATTGTGAAAAATAAATGGGTCCATAAAAATATCATTCAAACATTATTGACCAATTGAAAATAGACTTCTTTCCTAATAATATATTTGAAATTTGATTCACCCATGCAATGGAAATGTATTCCATAAAAATAACATAGAAACATGATTCACCAATTTAAAAGAAAGGGGTTCCATAAAAATATCCTTGAAATATGATTAATCCAAGGAAAATGAAAAGGAGTTCATAAAAATCTCTCTGAAACAAGAGTAACATGTGGAGGATAAATGGTTTTCAAAGAAATCTCTTTGAAACAAGATTAACTCATGGAAATGAAACGGCATTAATAAAAATATATTTTAAACATTATTAACCCCTGGATGAAAAAAATGTTCATTAAATATTTTTCTTAGAAATGATTAATAGATTATAAAGAAATGGATTATATTCAAATATCATTGAAACATGATTAACCAATGGAAGAGAAATGGTCTTCATTACAATATATTTGAAACAAAATTATGACCTCTAGAGAAATAATGAGGAATGTATCATGAATAAATACACCTAGTGGACAATAAGTATTAAAAATTGATAGTTGAATTGATTAATGAAAATAAAATTAAAATATAATTAAAAACATTATTGAGGAAGTTAAAATTTTCATTTTCAATATAAAAATTTCAAACATAAAATATATTAAAAAACCATATAATTGAAATCCAATTTTAAAAACCAACAATTTATTGAATAAAAAAAAAAATTATTTTGGTATAGTATTTTAAAACTTAATGTAATATTATAATAAATAATGGTCAAGTCGGTGGGTAATTCAATACATGTCTTAAAGAACATTATTTCTTCACGATAAAAAGGATAGAATAGGGGCTTGTTTAGAAACAGAAACGATGATTCATCTTGAAATATTTTTTTGAAGAGAAAAAATAGGTAAAAAAGTGTTTAAAAACTATTATTAAATATTTTAAAAAATTATGATGTTTTTCGAAAATGGGTGTTTTGATGAAAATGGACTTCCAAACGAAGAAATAAATAAATTCAAATTTTATTAAAAAAAATTAAATTATTTTATTCTACAAAATAGTGTAAACATAGATTTCTTACTTATAAATATAAAAAATATATTATAGTATAATACATGAGTTTCCTGAGAGATGGATCATAATATATCATCATTGGAAGAAAAAACACGAACAATATGGATAAGTAGAATGGGACTACTATTGATGATGGAAATGAATGTTACCGTGTGTATATTATTGATAAGAAAGAACTTTTTCAAATTATTAATAATAATGTAGTAAATTACTAACTGTATAAATATTTAATAACGTATTTATTGGTATTATAGTTGATCAATATATTGGTTTTACTATTTAATTAGTGAATTATGATACTTCAATATTAAAACCACCTTGTCGAAAAATGTATGTTAAATTATGGATTTGAAAATGTAGTTACAAGAGCTGCTAGATCAAGGTTTTATTTATCCAGCAATCCACAATTGGGTTCTTTGGTTTTCTTAAAATAAAAATAGTTCCATGAATATTTTAACTTTTTTAATTAATTCAATAATTTTTTTAAAAAAAATATTTATTCATTGCCTCATAAATTTTTCCTATTTGATCAACTCTATGGAGCTCATTATCCTATGATAGATTATCTCAAGTCTGGGTATCATCACTTTAATGTGAATTAATTGGACATTAGGAAGAAATTTTCTTAGAATATGTATGCTAATTATGATATTTTTTTCTATTCTATTCAGATTGAAAAATGTTATAGATATATTTGTGGAAAATTTTAGTTGAGTAATTTAGGATTTCATGGATAAATTTTTGGCTATGATAATTGATGATGTCCTAATATATTCTAAATGTTACGATGATCATATAAAAAATTAGAATTTTTTTCTATAAACTAAATTTTAAAATTGCTTATATATACAATATATTAATTGATAATTCACTTTCTAATAAAATTATTTCCTTGGATATATTATAAATTATAATTGAATAAATATTGATCCATTTTAAAGAAAAGTGATATAAGAGAAAAAAGATTTAAAAATTTTGTAAGGAATCATAATTTTATCCTCTTATAAAGATTATATAGATGGTTTGTTGAAAAAAATTCTCAATTTTATATCCCTCAATATATTGTAACATGAAAATGGGTTAATTTTATTTCTGATGAAATAATTCGATGAGTGTTTCCATGAATTGAAAATAAAATTAACTAATGCATCAATTTTAGTTCTGCATCCAGAAATGGTGTACTTTTTATATTAAATGATAATTATTTATAGGGATTTTGTTTTTTGGTTGAATGATGTGGTAATTTATTATTTTTTAGGATAATTTAGACCTCTTGATCTGAATTATCAGACACGTGAATTTGAACTTGAGGGAGTAGTTTTTATTTAAAAATATGGAGATATCATTTATTTGGTTTAAAAGGAGAACTATAAACTAATCAAAAATTTTTGAATCACATATTCCATAAAAAATATTGACATGTAAGAATTTTTTATGTAATTGATTAAGGATTATGACTAAATGAAACACTACCATAAATGAAAATAAAACATTGTAGCTGTTGTTTTAATTAAAAATGATTATTAATTATTTATGATTCCATAAATGGAACATGAACCTTTAGATAATTATTTAATGAATCATGGTATAGATTTTTTACATGCAATATATTCCACTATTTTTTGGAGTTATTACAGTTATCATTATCAACCTAAATTTTGAAAGCTCAAAAGGTGGATTGTGATTTTCTGGAAAAGTTATTATTGGATAAAATGGGTATGTTTACATGATGAAACATTGACAAAGAATGTGATTTTATATTTACAAAAAAATTATGTGCACCATAATATTCCATATTAAATATAATATAATTGATTTATTCTTATATATATATATTTATATTTTGTTTATAAAACAGAAAGATATATAGAATTCTTCCTAAACATTTCCTCGATGATGGAATAAAAATATATATTAATAAATTTACTCGGCGTTTTTGTCTTTTCAATATGTTAAAGTTGAATAGAAATTACTAAAGGTGATTCTTTAGTGTTGGCCAATTCTGGATTTGAAATGGTAGAATATATCCATGGATTTAATTGCTATATTACTAAATATATCTTCTGGTAATAGTGATCTATGGGTCGTTGTTGATCATTAGACTAAATATGAACATTTTATTCCTATTGTATATAATATTTAATTTGATCAGCCTTCTTGAATTTCCGTTTAATATACACTCATAGTTCATGGAGTCCCTCATTCTATAGTATCTTATGATGATAATAGATCTAACTATAATTTTAAGAAAAGACATCAGATGTCAATGGGTATTAAATTAATTTTTATACAATATTTTCATCATCAATCTGATGTACACTAATATAGAATGGTTGTGACATTCAATTATTTTTAATAACCATGTTCACTGTATTACTAAGGAAGTTGGGATGAACATATTTCACCAAATTAATTTTATTAAAATAGTTGTGTTTATTTCAATATATAGAAGAAAGCATTCAAGGAATTATATAGAAAGTGGTGTTCAAATCATATTGTTCAGATGGATTTTGAGAATGATTGTTTTTGACATGAATGGTTTAATGAGATTATAGAGAAAGTGAAGGTGGTTCAATAGTATATAATGGTAGTGTAATGATCCAAAATTTCCATGGAAATATTTTTTTCTTAAATACATGGGAATTTTATGAGTCTGCAAAAAAATTGACATCGTGTGATTTCGAGGCCCGGTGTACCCAGAATCAATTTCTGAAATTTTTTTGGGAATGTTCAGTAAACGTGCGAGCGTGTTTTCATAACTTTTGAACTAGTTCTCAGAATTAAAATATGAGGGCACCATTGAACTCACAGTGCCGATATTTTCTTAAGAAGGCTTTCACCTCGATGACAGTAGGTTGAGGTTGGAAGATTGTTTCTGGGTTGTTCGTGGAAATAATAAAATAAAATGATGCATGTTTTATTTTATTATAACCACCCAATTGGAAGATGGAGGTGGGGACCACCACACCTTAACCTCCCATATGAGGTTATGGTGGTGGGGGCCGTCCGAACCTAACCTCCAATGAGAGGTTACGGTGTGGGGACCACCAGTGACTAAACCCCCCAATTAAATGAGGGATACCACTCAACTCTCTCATAAGTGAGGGAAAGTATCTTGACCTCCTCTACTCAATTAATTGTGCCAACACACCAATTAAATATGAAAACCCAGCTCTTCACACCATAATTAATTTGGCTTTTCGAATTATCTACCACAAAATAATAGAAGACCTAATTTATTATTTTGGAACATCTTTGCCTTTTGGTGGAATTTGGGAGAAGAGAGTGAGCTTGGGAGAAAACTCCAAATGAAGAATGCTCTCGATGAAGAAAGCCGATGAGGGATGTCTCAACTATGATGAACGATATCCTTTGACCTTCATCCTAGGACTCCTACCGATGTGGGACGTCTTTGATGACTAACCTTCCTACCTCATCGTCGTCAATGAACCGACGCATGATCTCAATAAAGGAAGAGTGCAACGGACATGATGAATGATGAAAACTCCGTCTTCTTCTCAGCGATTCCATCAGTGGAAAACGAACAAGTAGGGTTTTTATTTGAATATGATATTATTCCTTTAATTCATCCCATATAAGACAACAAATTATTGTGGATGATTTTCCTTGCGGGTTGGGAATTGTTTTTGCGGGAAGATGGGGGGTGTTGATAGACTTTTCTTCTTCTATATCCTTTTCTTGTTAATTATTTGTAATTAAAGAAAGAATTGGTCCGCTTGATACCACACTAAATGCGGAGGGTGTGGGCCAAACCAACACGACCCGACTCTGGTCATTCTTATTTGTGAGGTTCTTTGGCATGGTGACGAGGTGAAGAGGCGACAAATGTGACGCAGACAACAACCACACTACCCGCGGTCTTCACGACCCATGTAGCCCGTCGGCCACGCCATCCACCGGCTGAACCAGTCCGAGCCACCCCGTCTGTCAGCCAAACCTACACTGCGACCTAGACCAAACCGTGAAGCCCTCCCGGATGCCCACGCCTCCCAACCCAGCCGGCCTGACTCGCCACGACCGAATCACTTAGGTCCCGACGGCCAGAACCACACCAGACTGCGACCCCCCCCCATGGTGCCGCGACCAGACCATGCTAGTCCCGCCGACATGAAGCACACCGACCCGCACCCCTCGGATGAACCGTGCCGGCCCGAGCTGCTCTGGCCTCCACTTGCTCTGCGCGTCCCACACGCTCCGTCCACCCCATGCACCCCACGTCGCCACTGCCCGAACCGGCCTCGGCCATCCAGGCCGAGCCACCCGAGTCACGCCCCTCGCTACGCTGGCCGAATAGTCCCCCACCTCCTGGGTTGAGTGCCTAAGCTGTGCCCCACGCATGCCTAGCTGATTCGGCCTCCCGCGCCCCTCGTAGAGCCTTCGGTCTGAACCGCCTTTACACCAAATCGTGACTGGTCTGCACCCTTGCAACCGATCCACACCCTCACGCTACTCGTGTCCCTTGCAGCCTACTTGGCTAGGCCCAACGAGCCAGGATAAACCCAACAGGTCAGGCCAGGTTGAACCTGAATCAGGTCGGCCCAGACTAAGTCGTGCCGGGTCGGTCCAACTGGGTCGGACCAGACCTGGGCCTACAATATACACCTTTACTTTCCTTTGCCCATATATTTGGCACCAGACGTCTGTTTGACGAACTGTCAGTGGCGCTAGTATTTCAATAGTGCGTCGGTCCCTTTGTGTATACCCCACTAGAGTTTTGTGTACAGTTGAGATACGATCAGGTTGGATCAAGCACAAATCCAACCAGGCCCCCAAGACTAAATTACAAATAACTCAATGACCGAGCGTCTGATTGACACACCTTCAGTTATGTTGAGACCCCTTTGACGTGGCTGACCTTTGGGCTACTTATTCATGGGACCACGTGGAAGTTGATGTATCGACACTTGGCTTGAAGAGCATACTGTCTTGGAATCAAGCGTGATTTCTACGATAACCCTTGAGATGGATTCCTTTTAACTATTGTTCCAGGATCTTACGTGGGTTCGACAACTCTAACTACTGTTCCAGGATCCAACATTGGTTTGAAAGCTCTCACTACTATTCTAGGATCCTATGTGGGTTCAAAAACTCTGACTACTATTACGAGATCCTACGTGGGTTCGAGAGCTCTAAATACTGTTCCATGATCATACGTGGGTTCGACAACTCTGACTACTTTTCTAGGATCCTACATGGGTTTGATAGTTCTGACTACTGTTCCAAGTTCCTACATGGGTTTGACTGCTCAGACTACTATTCCAGGATCCTATGTGGGTTTGACACCTCTGATTTGTACCAGTATCTTATGTGGGTTCCATAGAGAAGATGATTCAGTGGCTACATCTAACCATCTCTCTCTCTCTACATAAGTTGTATACCAGTGTCAACTGAGTCAGTAACTTTTGTGTTTACCTCATGATTGAGATGGATTACATGATAACATAGGTATATGAATCGACATATACCTAAGTGGAGTTATCTGTTGATTTCATAGTTTTTTGTTTATCATTGTGGGATTTTGTGAGACCTTGAGGGTCTCGGGGTCCCTATAGAGTATCGTTATACTCAACCCTACATGGGCTATGCCTTCACCTCATTGTGTTGGATACTAATGACGGAAAGCACTGATCAATGATGAGAGTATCAGGACTAGATAGTACCAGGAGGTGGAAATTTTTACGAGTCGGTAAAAATAGGATACTGATGGGCGTGGAGTGTTGAGGAGGCTATATGTACCTACTCTTCATGTGGGAATCCCGAAAGAAAACTTAGGAGCTTTTTTTTCTTTCTTCAGTTGTATGTGTACTTCCAGTTCCTTGTACTTTATAGTTAGGCTTGTATTTCCATCCCCTTTACTTTTCATCACTTTATTGTTATATAGTTTACATATTATTTTATGTATATCTATGTGCCTTTACAGGTTATAAAGGCAATGCCTTCCTTGTTTTAGGGAATTATGATTATGGTGTTAGTCGCCGGCCCATGACCTATGGAAGGTGGCGTTGGGGTAGTCACGGCACATGCCCCGGGGGAGAGGTCGTGACATATTGATATTAGAGGAGTATATTCTACCACATAACATATGATTATTATCTTTTCTATGAAGCAATAGTGTTAAGGGTACTGAGAGAGGGTTTCAATTTAGGGAGTCCAGTTTTGGTGCGGCGACAGACGTATCCATACATCAGGACCCTGACTTATTATTTTTGACTCAGTGCACAAAAACCTTGATTGCGTGTGTGTTTCAAAATTTTTTTGGGTCATATCACTAGGTATATCTTATTGATTGTTGTAGACCTATACCTTTTCATGATGGCCCCACATAGACACCCAGCTAGGGTTATAGGCTTTGTATGAGATGGAAGCCCACAGAGCGATGAGGCCTCGGCGCATGGACCTATCACAGCGGAGGCACCTACGATACCACTACCTATTGGGCCACCGATGCCACCATCCCCAACAGTAGAGAGTGCACACTACCTAAATTCATTGCACGAGTAACAAAACCATAGGACGCCCAGGTTCAGGGGTGAGACGGACCCACGGGCAGCTGAGGATTGGCTGGAGGCTGTAGTGAGAGTCGTCAGAGTAGTAGGTCCACCAACCGACCTTATGGTGATCCTTGCTGCGAGTCTCCTTTAGGAAATAGTAGGCATATGGTGGAGCTTGATGCACCAGGTGGATGATGAGACGACACTTCTCTAGGAAAAATTTTAGAGCATGTTTCAGGTGAAGTTTGTCCCAGCCACCCTACATGCAATGCAGATACATGAACTACTTCATCTGTAGTAGGGCAGAATGACGGTGGCACAATACTCATAAGAGGTTCATTGACCTATCCTTCTACTCCATAGATATGGTATGGGACACATTTTTCAGGGCCCAAACCTTCGAGCAGGGGCTCAGGCGAGTGATCATGGATTCGATGATCTCCCTTAGCATCTCGACGCAGTAGGATGTGTTAGAGAGACAACTCTTAGTGGAGAGTTTCTTTGTTGATAAGTCACCAGCAGAGACACCCACCACCCGTTGTCACGTAGCAGAGTATTTTTAAGTTGACAACAGACAAATATCGTAGATATCCAAGTGGATCAGATAATATGGTGAACGACCTCAGGACACGAGTTCTGTTGTGTGAGGCACATGAGATGGAGCCAGTCATACGAGGAACAGGTAGCGCTACACCTGCAACATGAATTTCCACATGGCTTGAGACTGTCTGACTGACCATGTATATGATTAGTAGATCGTTGAGAGACCTCCCAACCAGAGGAAGAGGTTCAATCGAGGACATCCTCAGGGCGCAGACAGACGTGGCAGAGGATCTGGTCGTGCAGCTGGTGGTGTAAGATGTTACAATGAGTTACCACCACCACCACCAAGAGGTCCACCCCAACCACAGGGAGTATGTGGAAAAGCGAGAGATCAGCTCTTGGTAGCTGAGGATTAAGATCATAGATCTTCAAAGTTGATTTGAGGTATGATATGTGTCTACTCCACCATAGCTGTAGTTCTTATAGACACATGTTCCAGTCTCTTTTTCATTGTCATCGCCCTC
The DNA here is from genome assembly GCA_963277665.1 of Viscum album. NCBI lineage: Eukaryota > Viridiplantae > Streptophyta > Magnoliopsida > Santalales > Viscaceae > Viscum > Viscum album. Next base: position 1,067,618,706 of record OY728165.1, on the reverse strand, counting down.
GTTCGGAGTTCGGAGATTCTGACAGAATCGTTGGATCGATCCTTACAGCTAGATATTCTTATGGGAGAAGATTCAATAGTTACGCCCTGGTGCCGGTAGTATGATCTTACTCTAGGATGTGAATGCTTTGGTTGGGATATCCTAGTTGTGGCGTCAAGGCCTTACAACATCATCTTGGGTATCAACTGGTTTTCTACAGTCCATGCTCAGATTGACTGTATTAGGCCCAAAGAGTGGTCAGTCCGCATGGATGGGACCAAGTTTACCTTCACCGGTGGGAAGGGAACCTTTGAAGCACAGGGAAAACTTACTTGAAGGAGGGTGCCGCCAATCACTCTTCATTTGGATTGCGTTACCCTCAGCACAGTAGATGTGTAGAGTCTGAGCTATACTATAGTGGAGGACTAGTACACATATGTTTTCCCTATTGATGTCCCACGTCTACCTCCACAAAGATAGGTGGACTTTTACATTGACTTATACCCTAGTACGACACCAATATCCACTCAACCTTATCAGATATCTCCCGTGGAGCTTCGTGAGCTGCAGGTTTAGCTGGAGGACTTACATGGGAATGGATTCATCTGGCCAAGTCTATCTCCCAGGGTAGCCTCGATTCTGTTCGCCAAGAAGTAGGATGACAACTTGAGGCTTTGTGTCGACTACCATCACCTGAAACAGGTGACTGTGAAGAACATGTACCCACTCTCGAGTATTGATGACCTCTTGGATCAGCTAAAGGGAGCGTGGTGGTTCTCGAAGATAGACCTCAGATCAGGTTATCACCAGGTCATAGTTCGAGAAGAAGATGTACAAAAGGCAACTTTCAGATGTCGGTACGACCACTAAGAGTTCTTGGTCATGACTTTTGGTGTAACCAACGCTCCAGAGGTGTTCATGAGACTCATGAACAGGATTTTCCTACCATACCTCGACCTCTTTGTCATAGTCTTGATAGATTACATTCTAATCTACTTGACTATTAAGGAAGATCATGTCTATCAATTTTGGGTAGTACTGCACACACTCAAAGAGCACCAGCTTTATGGTAAGCTCTCGAAGTGACTGTTCTAGATCTGAGAGTTTCAATTTCTGGGACATTTCATATCGGCAGCTGGGGTTGCAATAGATCCTGCAAAGATTGAGTTGGTACTTGCTTAGGGGACACCCAGAAGTGTGACAAAAGTATAAAGTTTCTTGGATTTTGCTAGTTATTACCGAAGGTTTGTACCATACCTCTCCAGAGTTACAACACCACTATCTCCCTTGACGAAGAAAGGGAAACCATTCATGTAGTAGGAGAGATACCAACAGAGATTTCAAGAGATGGGGAAGAGGCTGACTAGTGTCACCATCTTAAGGCTTCCAGAGGAGGGAATATGGTACGAATTCTATTGTGACACATTAAGTAACGAACTCAGATATGTCCTAATGCAGGAGCAAGCAGTGATTGCATATGGTTCTCAACAACTAAGAATGGATGAGCAGAACTAAGCTACCCATGACCTGGAGTTAGCAGCACTGGTCTTCTCCTTGATGATATGGAGGCACTATCTAATGGGAGAACATTTTACCATGTACTCTTATCACAAGAGTCTCAGGTATATCTTCTCCTAGAAGGACCTGAACATAAGACATTGATGTTGGCTTGAGTTCCTCTATGACTATGTCTTTGAGATATTTTATACTCCTGGGAAATGGAAAGTTGTTACAGATTCACTCAGTATGAGATCTGGTGTACAACTATTAGGTGAAGTGACAGAGTAGCTAGCTACTTTGCAGATATCCTATGTGGGTAGAGATGAAACAGTTTTTCTACAGTCTCTTACAGTCACACCCCAACATCTTCAGCGAGTCAAGGAGACGCATCATGGGTACATTGACTGCGAGAAACAATGTGCTCAGATATCCACAAGACAGGCACCTGATGGATTTTCTGAAGGTGGGGAGCATGTCATCCTGTTCAGAGGACATACCATTGTACCAGTGTCACTTCAGGGTTAAATTTTGAGAGAGTTCCACTCATCCCCTCTAGTTGTACATCCAGGAGTGGGAAAGATATACCAGGATCTCTGACGACAGCATTGGTGGCCGGGAATGAAGAAAGCAGTTGCAGATCTTGTCTCTCGATGCCTCACTTTTCAGGAAGTGAAGGTGAAACATCAAGTACTAACAGGCTTGGTTCATCGTTTAGAGGTCCTAGAGTGGATGTGGGATGGGATATCAATGGACTTCATGATGGGAATTCCACATACATCCAAGGGTCATGACTCGATTTGGGTGATCATCAACTGGATCACCTAGTCAGCTCACATCCTACTAGTCGAAGAGCAGGGTTCAGTAGAGAGATTGGGACACCTCTATGTGTAGGATATTGTTCACCTAAATGGAGTACCTTCAACGATTGTCTCCGATCATGATGCACATTTTTCTTTTCAGATATGGAAGGGGTTGCAGAAATATTTCGGGAAACAAATTCATTTGAGCACTGCCTTCCATCCTCAGAAGGATGTTCAGACTGAGCGGACCATTCAGACCCTCAAGGACAAGCTCCCTGCATGTGTCCTCAACTTTGGTCGTATCTGGGAGGACCACTACAAAAAAACAGTACATTAGAGGGGGTTATTTAGAGGGGTTTATGCATAACCCCCTATAAATTCATTTTCTGTAACATTAGAGGGGGTCTGTACAACCCTTTCTAATCATTCAATTTAGAGGGGGTTCACAATGCCTCTAAATTTTTTAGCATTTTTTAAATATGTATTTGGATTTTAGATAAGTTTATGCTAAAACTGTCGCTACATTAATAATTAGTGGTGATATATATTTAGTTACATGCAATATATATTTGGTTTTAGAAGCTATATATTACACATACATACATATATTCAATTGAATTTTAGAGGTGTAATGTGTGTGTGTTATACGAAATTTGTTTTATTAGAAAATAGTGGGGTTCACATCCCCCTTTAATGTAATACATTTGTGGTTGTTCGAAATTCCCTCTAATGTAAGACATTAGTGGGGGTTCAAACCCCCCTCTTGAACCCCCTCTATTGTAAGAGATCAGAGGGGTTGTGAACCCCTATTATTTTCTTTAAAAAAATCATAATATATATAGTATATATTGTTTACATATATGAATGTATTTATAGAATGTATAATATTTTATATTCATATAAATATGTAATATATATATATATATATTAATTGTGTACATATAAATATACTATGTATATATATATATTTGTATAATATATTTGGGTAATATATATATATTTATATATATAATATATGTGTATTAAAATAAATAAAAACAATTACAAATAAATATATAAATACACATTTGTGTTTCTGTGTGTTTGATATAAAGTATTTATAAATACATACATTCATAATTTTATTTAAATATTTGTAAATATATAATTTATAGAGGTGTGTAGAATATATATATATAAATATATGTACATATATATATATATATATATTTATATAAATATAGATACATTTTATTTATTAAAATATATTATGAAAATAATGTTTATCTTAATAAACATAATGATATATATAAATACAATAATATATAAATTATATGTGTAAATTTGTTAATATATATATTTTTATTAATATATATGATTATATTAATAAACTCTTTATATGTATTTAAATATATTGTTTTAATAATGTTTATTTTAACAAATTTATTAATATATATAAATACAATAATATATAAATTATGTGTAAATATTTTAATATATAAATATTTTATTAATATATATACATATTTTATTAATATTATTATAAGTATTTAATTTTCTTTTCAAATAATATATATTTTATTAAACTTCATAATATATATAAATAGAATAATATATGTACTAAATAAATAAAAAACATAGTTGGGGTAGTGGTTTAGGTGCTAGACTTATACCGAAAGGAGGCTCAGTTTGAGTCTCGCTTCCTCTTTAATTTTAGATTCCCTCTGAATTTGGGGGCTTGACCGGGAAACACGCACAGTGGGGCCTGGACCGGGGGATGCACAGGAGAGGCGGGGACACTAACAGACCGGGCAGAACAGGACACCATCAGACTTGGGGACAGACCCGAAGACCGGGACAGGGAGACACACCTTGGGGGGACACACTGTAGGCACCCTGGGCTGCGGGAGACACACCCCGGGAGACACATAAGAGACACCCAGGGGTGAGACTGTAACACCCCGAGATTTTATGAAAAATATTCTTTTAATTTCATTAATTTATTGTGTTGTATTCTACACCAAGATTACATTGCGCTATACGCAACACCGTATTAGCTTGCAGTATACGCACCACTATTCTTGGACCGTGTTACACACAATTTTGATAATAGTTATTCTACGCAACATTGAGTATATATATATATATATTAAATATATAAATGAAATATGGTTGGATTCTGTTATACGAAACAACGAAGGATTCTTTCACAATACGCAACCCTGACTTGGCTTGCATTACACGCAATCGCGACCTTCCTCGATAGCGTGTGTTGTACGCAATACCGGGTTTTAATAAACAATGTTATATTATTATAATATTGTCATGAACTGGCCGTTATGAATAGTATTAACTATATTTTGAATTTTATAACATTATTATTCATCTTACACATTTCTAGAACATGGTATAAGAACAAAATAAATTTTTCGGGTAAAATAAGTATTTTTCAAAAAATGCAGTTTTGCCGCCTTTGGATGGCGCACCCACTTTAAATCTGGTTTTTGACATGTTTATAAGTTCAATTTGACAAAATAAAATTCTTCTTTGGAATCAAGAAATAAAAATTTACTTTGGATAAAATTTCCATATTATTCTGGTAACTTTAACATTTTAATGAATAGTAAAAACACGCTATATTTTAATTAAAAACAACTTTTTTCATCGTAATATCTTATGTGGTTAAATTATAATATTGAATGGTTTTAAATTATAAATAGAATATATTTTTACCATTTAATATAATTTATGTCATTAGCATTGATTTTACCTTGAATTCGTAAGTTAAATCAATTCAATCTTTTGCAATGTTTGAAACAAAAACCCGTTTTTATTCGACAACGGGATTAATTTTAATTTAATTTCTGCAACTTCTGTGTTTTGAATTTTAAAAAATGGATTCCATATTTGGAATCAGTGGGTCCAAATTATGTTAATAGGATACTTTTTATTTTTGGGAATTATGAATAGTAACTACGGTAAATTTTATTTACCATAGTTAAAGATAAATCGGGTAATTAAGGGTAAATATAATATTATAAAATTACCCTAACACATGCCAAAATTCTATTTGATGGATAAAAGTAAACCCATATTAACTAAGGGTCATATTAGATTCATTTTATGGACTTTTGACCATGAAAATAATTTAATTATTATTAAAACCAAAGAAAGTGACAACATGTCACTCTCTTAAATCTTATAGGTATAATTATTTTAAATTAGTGATAAACATCATAAAATTTAGAACATGAATAGTCTCCAGAAAGATAACAAAATTATCTACATCATGAGAATTTATTTAGAATTTTTCGGGATTAAATAATTATCATTAATTGTGACACAATAGTGATGCAGAAATTATTTATCTAGTGAAAAATCAAGAATATAGTTTTTATTAAACTAATAGTGACATTTAAATGCACAAAACCCTGACCAAAACTTATTGGTCGTGTAACTTTAAACTATAATCATCCAATGGTCTAATATTTGACCATTTGGAGTCTTATACAATCAATTATGACACTTATAGTATTTTATTTTAAATGATGCCAAAGTTGTCACCTTCATAATTTAATAAATATAACAATTTACATATTGTGATTTTAAGAAGATAAATTCGAGTAAAAGTATTATTGTGAAAGGTAATATATTTATCTTCATCATAGAATTTTATTTTAATTTTTTATGCAACAAATAACTATATTAAATAATTATACAAAAATGATGTAGTAATTATTTTATTAAGAGATAAACCAAATAAATGGTTTTTAAAATAATAAAATAAATATTATATGAACTATTTAATGTGATCCACTAATTTTATAGATACATATGACCTTTTATAAATATATTAAAACTTTTAGTTCGAACATATCTTCTGTATATATATTATTTAAATTCAAATAAATTAATAGTGTCAAAATTGACACTATTGTTATTCCATAAAAATAACATATTATAAAATAGTTTAAAAATCACAAATATATTTAAAAATTATAAATTTAAATTTATATGGTCTATAATGTTATAAAGTAAACAAGTATGGAAAATTCACAACAAATAAGTAATTATTTTTTATAATTTAAAATTTAGAATTTTATTACCACAAATAAACTTAAATAGATTAAATAAGGATAAATGAAAATGATAAGGTTTAAAATAAGATCCAAACATGTCTAAATTTGATTTGTTGATGATATTACAACACTATCGCATCTAATATTCTAATATGAGTCATTTTTGGAGGTTTTTAAGTGGGGTTAGATTTATTATAAATTAATATTTTTAAGAATTCCAAAGGTCCCCCTCTCCTCCCTTATAAAAGGACACCTACTCCCCCTCCTCCTCACACCAAATTGAGCCCTCAAGCTCGGCCAACCCCTGCCATTTTCTCTTCTCCACTTCCCTAGAATAATCCTAGAGGTCATGTTCTTCTTCAAAGACCAATCTTAGTTCCCTAAGTAGAGGATTCAAAGAAGCGTTCCAAAGAAGAGGTAATATCCATTACCGATCTTTTCAATTTCTTTCTTCTTCAACTTATTCTTCTTTAGTTGTTTCATGATAAAGTAATAACATCAGTATTTATTATATACTGATATGTTATTATAAATATGAAACAACTCCAATTAACCTTCTATCCATCCTACGGAAAAAGGAAATCACCGCGCGTGCGTACGTACGGAATACCGTCTCCACGCCGTGGTGTAATCTATTTTCCACCATCACCTTACAAGGATGGGTATAAATGTGTAATGAGTAACTATATATGATTATTATAAAGTGATATTGATACTTAAATAGTATACATACACTTCAACACAATTCCACGACCATAGGAACGATATCATCGCACGTGCGTACGTACGGACTACCGTCTCCACGACGCGATGAGATTCATTCTCAATGATTAGCCATTCATGAATGATTATAAAGTATATATAATAAGTACTAATGAAATATATGACCTAATAATGATACTGGAATTATTTATATTTATATGTATGTCATCTACTTAATTCCATTCAATTCAATAAGGAAACGAAAACAACGTTCATGCGTACGTACAGACTACCGTCTCCATGAACGGTGTATTTCTTTCCATTTACTGATTTATTATATATGTATATTCTGAATATATATATATATAAATCATGTTTTATATTCTGGAATTAAGTAATCATGATCTAAGTAATCATATGAATAATTACAAGTTAAAAACACGAACGACAAATGAGACGATTTTACCCAAAACGCTACTTTAACATGAATTTACAAAAGAACAGGTAATATAAAGACATAAGTGGACCATATATGATATAATAACAATGAATATGATTCTGTAATAAGTCAATAACATGATTTAAAACATTATACATGAGGTTCGGACACTTACAAAGCAAGTCGGACCTAAGGTAAGGGAAAATATCACAATATCATTTTTATCCGAGATTGTTTATACTTTGGTATTTACTGGGGTGTATTTTATCATCCACATCCATGTTTCCTCAATATGTAATGTTATTTCCATCCACCTAAAAGTGTTTAAATCCAATTTTACCCTTCGGTGAGTTTTTATTAAAGGATATGAATGGAATCTTTTGTCGTTTTTCATACGAGGTACATTTTGACTTTTCCGACAGAAGTACGAAGAATGTTTTTTTATCTTATACGACATGAATGGATTTTTAAAACATTATTTCCAAGAAGATTCCTTTAAAAGTTTTCATGTTTATTTTTAATCAACTTCTTTTAGTTTATAATTGTATGAAATGTTAAGAAAAGAAAAGTGTTTTTGAAGAAGAAAGGATATTTTCCTCAAGAATAGAGTTCAAGTGTTTTATCAAAATTATTTTCCATCTAAGATAACAAAGGGTTTTGTTTTTATCCCTATTATTACATTGATTTGATTATGTTGTGAGGGAATTATTTTTATGATGTCATTTACCTTATATGATTTGTTTTATGATGTCATGATGTTTCAAGAATCCCATTATTGTTACATGTGTTATGCGATGATGTATGATTTGTGATTATGTGGCACACATAAGAAAGGATTCATTATAAGATGGGTGGGACCTATATCTCACTCCAATGCATTGGGTAAAGATTTTATATCTCATAAGATAGACATGGCTGGAATGGTAGGTAATACCGGTTCAGTGAAACAGGACTGAAACGAGGGTTACTCGATTCAGAAAGGGTCTTTGTCCACTAAGATAATCTTGGCAATGAGTCATGACCAACAAGAAATGATTTTCCATGATTATGTGTGCATGCCACAAAGTTTCAAGTTTTATGTTATGATTATGGGGATCTCATTTTCACTTCTATGATTTGTTCCATGTTAAGATATTATGATCTCTTTTGCAGGTTATGATTTTCAAAAAGATATGATATGATTTTTATTTCCATTATTTGCCCTTGCTGAGCATTTGAGCTCACCCTTTTATGTTTTGTTTTCCCCAGGATATAAAGAAAGGTTTTAGGTATAAAAAAAAGAAGATATTTATGGGAGATATTGAAGATCTTTCACCACGATTAGAAGATTATACTACGAGTTTCCAAAGACACTAAACTATTACGGTCCTTGTGTGTGTGTTTTGTTATGTACTAAGTATTCCGCAAAAGTAATGTAATATCCATGTACGTCAAGCTTCGGGTCTCTACATTTGGTATCAGAGGAAAGGTTTAGTCAACCTTTGGAGACTAGGATGCGAAAACGTTAGTGAGATCCCTAGATGTATTTCTAAGGTATGTCTAGGGATGTCCCTAAGGATAAGTATAAGTATAGGATACAATCCTAGAACTACGGTAACGATCATAGAATTTAACCTAAGATGTTAGATATTGAGGATACTCCACCTTTATTATGTTGTTTTCCCTAGCATGATTTTTGCCTCTCACACTATTCTTTTTTTTGGGTTTTAGAAAATGGCTAGAAACAAGATGATTCACGATAATGGAGGGTATGATGGACAATGGAATGATATTCTTCATAATTAAATGGGATTTGGAAGTCCAAACATCATTATTATGCCGAATCAGTAATCTCATAATATGATCAATAAAGTAAAATTTGGTAAGTTTCCTGACTCGGCTAATAAGAGAAAGATGGAGTTTCATGATGATCATAGAGGAAAGAAAGTTCAATTTCCCCTATGTAAATCATGTGAGAAGAGGCATCAAGGAGAATGTTTCAAGGGAACTGGAAGATGCTTTGGGTGTGGAAAAGAAGGACACAAAGCAAGTAAGTGCAAAGGAAAAGGGTCGGTTAACACCATGGATGAGGATAATGGTATTTCTATGACATCAAAAATGATTAAGTGTTTTAAATGTTGAATGTAAGGGCATTATGAAAAACAAATTCCCTAAGGGAAAGACTCATGAAGAGAATCAGTATGGTCATATGGGTAGTATTTATGTGGATGATGATGAAGAGACTACAAATGATATGTGAGATGAAAGAATTTTTGAATCTAGGTCAATGGTTTAAGAATGTAGTGGAATGATTACATGTTTATCATGTGTAATTTTGTATAAGTAATCTCATGCTACTATGGAATAAAGAGACATCTATGGATTGTTACACTATTGTCTTTCCTTGTGTTTTGAAAGTGTATGATTAATGTTACCAGTATCCATGAAAGGTTATTCAGATACTTTTGGAATGTAGATGATATGCGTATAATGAAGGAATAAAGAGAATCTAATATGTTTGATAGTATTCATGAGCTCATGATTGATATAAGGACTAAGTGATATCATGGTTTGAGGATATAGAATTTTGAGGATTTTGGTATGTGGAAAGTGTTAACTTTTAACTGCATTCATGTTTTCACTAAGGTTCAATGGGTATTCAAGAGAATACATGATTAAGGCCTTTGAATGTTTGGAATGTGACAAACAAGACATATCTTATGATATATGGGGATCAAAGATGGTATTAATTCTCTGGTAATCGTTTTCACTATATTATGACAATGGAATACAATATTATGGATAAGCCTAAAGATTGGAATACATTATGTTGGACATAAGTTAGGATAGAACTTTTTTCGATATTATTTATGGGATGTTATAGTAATATAGTCTTAGAAAATGGACAACCTGCAGGACGGGCGACAGCCCATCGCTTCGGACAAGGCTGTGGGAATCGAACCCACAACCGAAGTGCGACTGGCCTTTATCGCCTACCACTGGCCTACAGGAAGTCCCTGTTTAGTAGAAACTAGTTTTATTATATTAAGCAATATGATATATGAAGTATAAGTCCATTTTAGGAACCATATGTGATTAATCTCACTATAGATCGACTTATGTATAGAATTTTTGCTAACCTTTTGTTTGAGACAGATGGAATGACCCGTCATTCTATCACATGATCTGCTAACACTTCACGAATCACAAATTCAACTTCATTTATTTAAGAGATGAAGTGGAAATTGTTCATGGCACGAACAATAGTGCGATTGTACCAAAATAAAGTAAGTATTTATTCTAATTCAAATTTTCAACTTTAGGGAAATGATCATAAAAACCAGAAATGTTGTCCTAGTGATCTTATACCTGATGAATCAGATGGTACCTTAGATCGTCACAAATTTATGGCTTTGTGATTGCTGGCTTTTCCATAGCCATGTTCTCTACCACTCTCCATCAGAACATGATGGTTAGATTTCTCTTCCATATCCATATTTTCACCTATGTGGAAACCCAGTGATTAGTTTATTTGGGTGACCATTACGTTTCATACATTTGTTTTTAAAGATTGGTTTTGGTATTCCTTTTTACGATGTGGGTTTCTATTAAAGAAACTTTCGTATAGTAAACCATTTATAACCCCGACGAATTTCGAGGGAGAAATTCATTTTAAGGGGGGTAGAATGTAACACCCCGAGATTTTATGAAAAATATTCTTTTAATTTAATTAATTTCTTGTGTTGTATTCTACACCAAGATTACCTTGCGCTATACGCAACACTGTATTAGCTTGCAGTATACGCAACACTATTTTGGACCGTGTTACACACAATTTTTATAATAGTTATTCTACGCAACATTGAGTATATATATATATATATATTAAATGTATAAATGAAATATGGTTGGATTCTGTTATACCAAACAACGAAGGATTCTTTCACAACACGCAACCCTGACTTGGCTTGCATTACATGCAATCGCGACCTTCCTTGATAGCGTGTGTTTTACGCAATACCGGGTTTTAATAAACAATGTTATATTATTATAATATTGTCATGAACTAGCCGTTATGAATAGTATTAACTAAATTTTTAATTTTATAACATTATTATTCATCTTACACATTTATAGAACATGGTATAAGAACAAAATAAATTTTTCGGGTAAAATAAGTATTTTTCAAAAAATGCAGTTTTGCCGCCTTTGGATGGCGCACCCACTTTAAATCTGGTTTTTGACATGTTTATAAGTTCAATTTGACAAAATATAATTCTTCTTTGGAATCAAGAAATAAAAAATTACTTTGGATAAAATTTCCATATTATTCTGGTAACTTTAACATTTTAATGAATAGTAAAAACACGCTATATTTTAATTAAAAACAACTTTTTTCATCGTAATATCTTATGTGGTTAAATTATAATATTGAATGGTTTTAAAGTATAAATAGAATATATTTTTACCATTTAATATAATGTATGTCATTATCATTGATTTTACCTTGAATTCGTAAGTTAAATCAATTCAATCTTTTGCAATGTTTTAAACAAAAACCCGTTTTTATTCGACAACGGGATTAATTTTAATTTAATTTCTGCAACTTCTGTGTTTTGAATTTTAAAAAATGGATTCCATATTTTTAATTAGTGTGTCCAAATTATGTTAATAGGATACTTTTTATTTTTGGGAATTATGAATAGTAACTACGATAAATTTTATTTACCATAGTTAAAGATAAATCGGGCAATTAAGGGTAAATATAATATTATAAAATTACCCTAACACATGCCAAAATTCTATTTTATGGCTAAAAGTATACCCATATTAACTAAGGGTCGGATTAGATTCATTTTATGGAATTTTTACTATGAAAATAATTTAATTATTATTAAAACCAAAGAAAGTGACAACATGTCACTCTATTAATTCTTATAAGTATAATAATTTTAAATTAGTGATAAACATCAAAAAATTTAGAACATGAATAGTCTCCAGAAAGATAACAAAATTATCTACATCATGAGAATTTATTTAGAATTTTTTGGTATTAAATAAATATCATTAATTGTGACACAATAGTGATGCAGAAATTATTTATCCAGTGAAAAATCAAGAATATAGTTTTTATTAAACTAATAGTGACATTAAAATCCACAAAACCCTGACCAAAACTTATTGGTCGTGTAAATTTAAACTATAATCATCCAATGGTCGAATATTTGACCATTTGGAGTCTTATACAATCAATTATGACACTTATATTATTTTATTTTAAATGATGCCAAAGTTGTCACCTTCATAATTTAATAAATATAAAAATTTAAATATTGTGATTTTAAGGTGATAAATTCGAGTAAAATCATTATTGTGAACGGTAATATATTTATCTTAATCATAGAATTTTATTTTAAATTTTTATGCAACAAATAAGTATATTAAATAATTATACAAAAATGATGTAGTAATTATTTTATTAAGAGATAAACCAAATAAATGGTTTTTAAAATAATAAAATAAATATTATATGAACTATTTAATGTGATCCACTAATTTTATAGATACATATGACCTTTTATTAATATATTAAAGATTTTATTTCGAACATATCTTCTGTATATATATTATTTAAATTCAAATAAATGAATAGTGTCAAAATTGACACTATTGTTATTTCATAAAAATAACATATTATAAAATAGTTTAAAAATCACAAAAATATTTAAAAATTATAAATTTAAATTTATATGGTCTATAATGTTATAAAGTAAACAATTATGGAAAACTCACAACAAATAAGTAATTATTTGTTATAATTTAAAATTTAGAATTTTATTAACACAAATAAACTTAAATAGATTAAATAAGGATAAATGAACATCATAAGGTTTAAAATAAGATCCAAACATGTCCAGATTTGATTGGTTGATGAGATTACAACCCTATCTCATTTAATATTTGAATATGAGTCATTTTTGGAGGTTTTTAAGTGGGGTTAGATTTATTATAAATTAATATTTTTAAGAATTCCAAAGGTGCCCCTCTCCTCCCTTATAAAAGGACACCTCCACCCCCTCCTCCTCACACCAAATTGAGCACTCAAGCTCGGCCAACCCCTACCATTTTCTCTTCTCCACTTCCCTAGAATAATCCTAGAGGTCCTGGTCTTCTTCAAAGACCAATCATAGTTCCCTAAGTAGAGGATTCAAAGAAGCGTTCCAAAGAAGAGGTAATATCCATTACCAATCTTTTCAATTTCTTTCTTCTTCAACTTCTTCTTATTTAGTTGTTTAATGATAAAGTAATAACATCAGTATTTATTATATACTGATATGTTATTATAAATATGAAACAACTCCAATTAACCTTTTATCCATCCTACGGAAAAAGGAAATCACCGCGCGTGCGTACGTACGGAATACCGTCTCCACGCCGTGGTGTAATCTATTTTCCACCATCACCTTAAAAGGATGGGTATAAAGGTGTAATGAGTAACTATATATGATTATTATAAAGTTATATTGATACTTAAATAGTATACATACACTTAAACACAATTCCACGACCATGGGAATGATATCATTGCTCGTGCGTACATACGGACTACCGTCTCCACGACGTGATGAGATTCATTCTCAATGATTAGCCATTCATGAATGATTATAAAGTATATATAATAAGTACTAGTGAAATATATGACCTAATAATGATACTGGAATTATTTATATTTATATGTATGTCATCTACTTAATTCCATTCAATTCAATAAGGAAACGAAAACAACGTTCATGCGTACGTACGGACTACCGTCTCCATGAACGGTGTATTTCTTTCCATTTACTGATTTATTATATATGTATATTCTGAATATATATATATATATATATATATATATATCATGTTTTATATTCTGGAATTAAGTAATCATGATCTAAGTAATCATATGAATAATTACAAGTTAAAAACACAAACGACAAATGAGACGATTTTACCCAAAACGCTACTTTAACATGAATTTACAAAAGAACGGGTAACATAAAGTCATAAGTGGACCATATAGGATATAATAACAATGAATATGATTCTGGAATAAGTCAATAAAATGATTTAAAACATTATACAGGAGGTTCGGACACTTACAAAGCAAGTCGGACCTAAGGTAAGGGAAAATATCACAATCTCATTTTTATCCGAGATTGTTTATACTTTGGTATTTACTGGGGTGTATTTTATCATCCACATCCATGTTTCCTCAATATGTAATGTTATTTCCATCCACCTAAAAGTGTTTAAATCCAATTTTACCCTTCGGTGAGTTTTTATTAAAGGATATGAAAGGAATCTTTTGTCGTTTTTCGTACGAGGTACTTTTTGACTTTTCCTACAAAAGTACGAAGAATGTTTTTTTATCTTATACGGAATGAATGGATTTTTAAAACATTATTTCCAAGAAGCTTCCTTTAAAAGTTTTCAAGTTTATTTTTAATCAACTTCTTTTAGTTTATAATTGTATGACATGTTAAGAAAAGAAAAGTGTTTTTGAAGAAGAAAGGATATTTTCCTCAAGAATAGAGTTCAAGTGTTTTATCAAAATTATTTTCCATCTAAGATAATAAAGGGTTCTGTTTTTATCCCTATTATTGCATTGATTTGATTATGTTGTGAGGGAATTATTTTTATGATGTCATTTACCTTATATGATTTGTTTTATGATTTCATGATGTTTCAAGAATCCCATTTTTGTTACATGTGTTATGCGATGATGTATGATTTGTGATTATGTGGCACACATAAGAAAGGATTCATTATAAGATGGGTGGGACATATATCTCCCTCCAATGCATTGGGTAAAGATTTTATATCTCATGAGATAGACATGGCTGGAATGGTAGGTTATACAGGTTCAGTGAAACAGGACTAAAACGAGGGTTACTCGATTCAGAAAGGGAATTTGTCCACTAAGATAATCTTGGCAATGAGTCATGACCAACAAGAAATGATTTTCCATGATTATGTGTGCATGCCAAAAAGTTTCAAGTTTTATGTTATGATTATTGGGATCTCATTTTCACTTCTATGATTTTTTCCATGTTAAGATATTATGATCTCTTTTGCAGGTTTTGATTTTCAAAAAGATATGATATGATTTTTATTTCCTTTATTTGCCCTTGCTGAGCATTGGAGCTCACCCTTTTATGTTTTCTATTCCCCAGGATATAAAGAAAGGTTTTAGGTAGAAAAAAATAAGATCTTTATGGGAGATATTGAAGATCTTTCACCACGATTAGAAGATTATACTCCGAGTTTCTAAAGACACTAAACTATTACGGTCCTTGTGTGTGTGTTTTGTTATGTACTAAGTATTCCGAAAAAGTAATGTAATATCCATGTACGTCAAGCTTCAGGTCTCTACAGGGACACTTGTGAGACAGCCTGGGCTTTGCGGGAGAAACACCCTGCCCCCGAGAGACACACGAGAGACACCCTCGGCTGCGAGAGACACACCCTAGGAGGCACATGAGCGACACCCGAGGGAGGGACACATGGGAGACACCTGGGAGGGGGAACTAGATGGGCTGGGAGACCAATGAACACACAAGAGGTGTGAGTATTTTTTCATAAATATAAGTAGAAGCATTGGGGTTGGTTTTTACTACAGCCCCTAATGCAATCCAACAACTAATGGCGGTTTGAGCCGCCCCTAATCTCTCTATTAGGGGCATTTGGGGTTATAACCCCACCTAATGAAAACCATGTATGGTAACATTTGGACAACATTTTAGGGGGTTTAAACCCCTTCTAATGTAACTGCCACTAAATTCAACACGCATTTACCATCATCTGTTCAAAACCTCCCCTACTAACAGCAGGCGTGCACATTAGCGGTGGTTCCTCATAACTGCCTCTAATGTATTTAAAAGGGGTTATAACCCCTTATAATGTTAAAAATAACCCATTATATAGTGGTAATTTTATTTTAGTGGATCACATACCTTTGGTGGAGTTTTCATACAACAATAGTTATCACTTACCCATTTGGATGACACCTTTTTAGGCGTTATACAAGAGACATTGTAGGTCAACTTTGTGCTAGACTGAACCTAGGGAGTCCGCACTAATAGGACCATAGATAGTACGTGCTACCATAGAGAAGGTGCAGATCATCTAGGAGAAGATGAAGACTGCACAGAGAAGATAGAAGTCGTATGCCGATAGGAGATGGAGACCTCTAGAGTTTGATGATGGCATCCAAGTCTTTCTACAGGTATGACCTCGACAACATTTACGAAGATTTGGTTGAGGTGTAAAGTTATCTTTGCATTTCATTGGACCTTTTATGGTCCTCAGTAGAGTTGGAGAAGTGGAATACTGCTTAGCCCTTCCACCTTAGTTGCACCGGGTGCATGATGTCTTCCACATATCCTAGTTGAGGAGATACATGCATGAAACTTCTCACATAATCGACCATAGAGAGTTGTATGTTGACGATGGGGATACTTTTATGGAGGTTCCAGTGGAGATAGAGGATTGATAGGGGTGGGTCCTATATTGAAGTTTGATACCTCTCGTGCGCGTTCACTGGTAGCACGGGAACTTCTAGGAGAGCACATGAGAAAGGGAGGCTCAGATGCGTGCTCAGTACCCCCACATGTTCCCTTAGTTATGAGTTGTAGATTATGTGGACATAGAGCCATAAGGTGGGGAGAATATAAAGACTCAATATTTCTATGGATTTTTTTTCATAAATACATCGAAATTTTACGAGTCTGCGAAAATTGACGGCGCATGATTCTGTGGCCCGGTTTGCCTGAAATCAATTTCTGAAGTTCAGTTCAAGTACATTCAGTAAACGTACGAACGAGATTTTATAAATTCTGAACCGGTGCTCAGAATTGAAATCTGAGGGCTTCGTTGAACTCACAGTAACAATATTCAATTAAGAAGAATTTCACCGTCGAGGTTAGAAGATAGTATTTGGGTTTTTCGTGGAAATAATAAAATAAAATGACGCATCTTTTATTTTATTATAACCACCCAATTAGAAGTTGAAGGTGGGGACCACCACACCTTAATATCTCATGAGTGGTTATGGTGGTGGGTCCCACCCGAACCTAACCTCCCATGAGAGGTTATGTTGTGGGGACCACCATGGACTAGACCCACCATTTAGAAGAGGGAAACCACTCAACTCCCTCATAAATGAGGGAGAGTCTCAAGACCACCTCTACTCAATTAATTGTGCCAACACACCAATTAAATTTTCCAACCATTATCTTGATTAATTATGCCACCCACCATAAATAATTTGGATTTTCAAATTCTCACCAAAAAAATAATAGATGGACTAATTTATTATTTTGGAACCTTTTTCATTTTGGTGGAATTTGAGAGAAGGGAGAGTGCTTGGGATAGAGCTCCCAATGAAGAATGATCCCGATGAAGAACGCAGAAGAGGGATGCCTAGAATACAAAGAACGATCTCCTTTGACCTTCATCCATGGACTCCTACCGACATGGGATGTCTTCCATGACTGACCATCCCTGCTCCTCATCGTCAATGAACCCACACTCAAGCTTGGTATTGGAAGAGTGTCGCAGATTCAACGTATGATGACAACTCCGTCTTCTTCCCCAAGACTCCATCAGTGAAAAACGAACAAGTAGGTGTTTTATTTGAATATGATATTATTCCTTTAATTATTCCCTTATAGGACAATGAATTATTATGGATGATTATCTTTGAGGGTTGGGAATTTTTTTTCAGGAAGATGTGTAGTGTTGATAGAATATTCTTATTCAATCTTATTTTCTTGTTAATTCTCTGTAATTAAAGAAACAATTGGTCCTCTTCCTACCACCCTAAATTTAGAGGGTGTGGTCTTGAGTTAACAAGGTTTTCCTTACAAATTTTCCATTCCTTCATGTAAGGGGAAGATTGTTGAGTCATTATGGTTTCCTTTTGACTTTACTATTCCCCTTGTTTTGAAAATCACAAACACCTTATTTTATGGAAAATTTTATTTTACCCATATTTTACTTCAATAAGGAAAATTTCCTTGCCCATGGAAATTTACACTTAACTAGATTTCATTGTTCATATCATAAATTTTATATGTATGAAACTCGGATTGAAACCAAAAACTAGAAATCATATAAAACATAGATATGAAACATTCTATTTAATACTCTCAATTCGGGATATGGACTCTCATGAAGTTCAACTCCGAATTCTGGATACGAACTCTCATGAAGTTCAACTACAAATTCTGAATTCGAACTCTCATGATGTTCAACTCCAAATTCTGGATAAAAACTCTCATTATGTTGAACTCTGAATTCTGTATACAAACTTTCCTGAAGTACGACTCCAAATTCTGATTACAAATTCTAATTATGAACCTCTCTATGTTCTGACTCTGAGTTATCTAAATTCAGACTCCAAACTCTTATGAGTTCTTACTCCGAATTCTCATGAACTTTGACTCTGAACTTTGTATGTTTGGGTTCCGAATTCTGGCGAATCCAGACTCTGTATTTCCTTGAAATTCAGACTCCATAATTCTACAGAATTTAGGTTCTGAATTCTTAAAAAATAGAATCTGATTATCTTAGTTCTACAGACTCTGAATTCATTTATTTCCTAGACTCCAAACATTCATTTACCTTCATTCCAAATATTAGTTTTGGTTATGATTATATCTGTTTAGTTATAAAACAATGTCATTCCTTCGGTTAAAAACTACCCATTGTTTGAGTGAAACGTGTATAGGTCCCTCCAAAATTCAATGAAGAATATGACCATTGGAGGAGAGATCCGACCATTAGAGCCGCACCTATATATAAAAGCTCATTTGAAAAGAGATAAACACTGAACTTTTACAACTGTGACCACATGCCATTGAAGTGATATCTAGAGAGAGAGGCTCTTATAAACTCTCAGGCTTCGTGCAAAAAGTTTGAACGACGTGTTAAAACTTTGCTTCGTGCAGATTTTCTTCGTGCAGAGGTTCGATTTCATTAAAATCAGAGACTTCGGGTTGTGAAGTTAGAGGTGCCGATTTACTTACAAATCGAGGGCTTGCGGGGATAGCAAGACAGATACTGATCTTCAGATTGATGGCTTAACTTGGTTTGGGTATGACAGACTTTCATGAAATTATAAATCATGGAACCTCTTATCCAGGGTTGTTGGATACCCTCCTTTTTGGGTTAAAAGAGTTTATTCTTGTTACGTGTAGTTTTAATACTTTGTTTTTATGCTATATTTGTATTGTTAAGGAAAGTATAACTTTCTTATACTTCCTCTTATTTTTACTCTGATATACTTATATTCCATACACTTTAAAGTAGAATCTTATCAGATGTAAACTTTTGTTTAGTTTCAATTCCGGAACAATTTTTCCAGAATCAAGAAAGTCATTAGAACATAGAGTTGTTGTGAAGTTTGGTTACTCAAAATTTCCTTAAGGAATTTTTAATGAATAAAATTCATCCCCCTCTTGTAATCTTATCTCATTTTAAATATTCGATCCTAAATTTGGTATAATAAAGAATATCATACTCAGACATACCATTCTAACATGTGGGCCAAACCAAAATGGCCCAACTCCTCCGCCATTATTTATTGTGATGTTCTTCTGCATGGTGACGAGGGGACGAGACAATGAATGTGACACTGACAATGGCCGCGCTCCCCATGGACTTCGCGACCTGCGCCGCCTACTGGCTGCCCCTTCTATCGGCCGAAGTGGTCCGGGCCCCCCTTCCGCCGGTCGAACCGGTTCTGCCGCCCCAGGCCGAACCACGATGCCCTACTGGCCACCCGTGCCTCCTAGCCCCACCAGCCTGCCTCACTACAGCTGAACCACACCGGTCCCACCAGCTTGAACCGCGCCTGCCCGTATCCCCCCTCGCGACGCCATGACCGAATTGCACGGGTCCCACTGGTTGGTACCGTACTGGCTCGAGGCACCATTCATGCCCCCCTAGCCTAACCGTGCCGGCCCCGCCGGCCCGAGCCTCTCCGGCCTCCGCGCGCCCCACTCGCCTAG
Organism: Viscum album; assembly: GCA_963277665.1. Taxonomy (NCBI): domain Eukaryota; kingdom Viridiplantae; phylum Streptophyta; class Magnoliopsida; order Santalales; family Viscaceae; genus Viscum; species Viscum album. The sequence goes on along the minus strand of OY728165.1, from coordinate 1,067,598,194 downwards.
CGCTACAGCTGGCTGAACTGGCCATGGCCATCCGGGCCGAGCCATACGTGTCATGCCCCTCATGGCGCTGGCCGAACCGGCCTCAGCCTCCCTGGTTGAGCCGACGAGCTATTCCCCATGCACACCTGGATGAGCCGGCCACCTGCTCCCCTCGTGGTACCTCTTGGATAAACCTCCTTTACACCAACCTGTGACCGTTCCTTTCCCTTGTGATCGGTCCATTCCCTCGCACTACTCGCAGCCCTCACGGCCTGCTAGGCTAGGCTGAGCAGGCCAGGCCGAACCCAACAGTTCAGGTCTGGCAAAACCAGAACTGGGTCAGCCGATACTTAGTCAGGCAGGGTCTGTTCAACCGAGTCAGACCATACCCGTGCCTACTACCTACCCCTTTAGTTTCCTTTGGCCATATCTTTGGCATCATACGTCCATTTGAAAACTGCCAGTGGCATTAGTATTCCTTGAGTGTGACAGTCCATTTTTGTATACCCCACTGGTGATTTGGGTATTTTTGAGATACATTCAGGTTGAATCGAGCACGAATCCAACTGGGCCCCTGAGACTAAAAGACAAATAACTCACAGACCATGCATCTAATTGACGCTCTGTCAGTTTCTTTGAGACCCCTATGACATGGAAGACCTTTTAGATTACTATACCAGGATCTTACATGAGTTTGGAAGAGAAGATGATTCAGTGGCTACATCTAATCATCTCTCTCTCTCTCTACAAAAGTTATATACTTGTGTGAGCCAAGTTAGAAACATTTGTGTTTACCTCATTATTGAGATGGATTACATGATAACATTGGTATATGTAAGGGAATATAACTAATTGGGGTTATCTGTTGATTTCATACATTGTGATATATCCTTGTTTGATTTTGTGAGAGCTTGAGGGTCTCAGGGTCCCTACTATATATCGTTATACTCACCCCTATATGGGCTATACCTGCATCTCATTGTGATGGATGCAGAGGATGGAAATTTCTGATCAAAGATGAGAGTATTAGGACTGGATGATACCCGAAGGTGGACCGTATGATGAGTCTGTACACGGAGTAAACTGATAGACATGGAGTTCTTAGGATGCTCTCTGTACCTACTCTTTAGGTGGGAATCCTAAAGGTTGACCCAGTAGCCTTTTTTTTATTTTTTCAGTTGTAATTGTAATACAAGTTCCTTGTACTTTACAGTAGGGCTTATATTTCTGGCCCCTTTATTTTTCGTCACTCTTTTTTATATAGTTTATCTAGTGTTTTGTTTCTAACTGTGTGCGTTTACAGCATATAAAGGAAATTCCTTCTCGGTTTTAGGTAATTACACCTTAAGTGCTAGTCTCCACCCCTTGGCCTATGGAAGGCGGGCTTGGAATAGTCACAGCACGAGCCCAGGGGGATGATTCATGACAGGTATATCCAAGTACGGATTAGCGATATATAAATTACTAGAATAAATATCTATTTTTGAAGGAAGAAGACTATTATTTCCATAATTTATATCCATCAAAATGTGTTTTATGTTTTTGTATGAAATTAATGTTAGGTCAATGGTTCATTATATTATAGGAATTTTTTATGAATATTTTTTATATTAACTATTTAGTGGGGTTTTCAATAATTTTATCATAGGTATATAATGCGTTTCATATATAATTTTTAAATAAGTATGTTCAAGATGAATCACATGTTTTTAGACCTCAATTAGTTCTATAAGAAGAGAAAATTTATTTTGAGGATCAATTTCATGAGCTATCCCAGATACCCTAGTACCTAGATACCCATGTAGACACCAAAATGAACCATAGCGTGTCCCCGATCAGGATAGGTTGGCAAATATTTATTATAATAACACAAGATAAAATAAGTAATTAATATCAAAAAAACTATAGAAGAAAAAAATATTAGTTATTCAGTTCAATAATCTAAAGGGATAGAGTACCAGAAACAAAACACATAATACCAAACCCAAAGCAGTTCATTATAAAATGTCTCAACAATTGTTAAGATAAAACTCAAATATATCAAAGGAAAAATTACTCCATAATGTCAAAAGGTCCACTAATCAAAACCCCACTTCATGGTCTATAAGATAAAGACCATCGAACACCTCCATGTGCCTCTTTCTCATTTCTCAAAATTATGAAAAAATATACAAATACACAAAGAAAAAGTTATAGTGTAAGCTATAAAAACAATTAGGGTATCACTATGTGTTCCATATTAGATAACCTAATAATAAAACAAATCATGATTTCTATTAAAAAATGGGGCAAGGAATATCATTTTCTTATTAAAAATAAACAATTGTTTATATTAAAATAATGAAAACTATTTGAAACATGCTTAAAAAAACCTTTGTATATAAAATCATTTATATAAATAATTTGTAAGATGTAAAACAATTATATAATCAGTGGAATATATAATCGAAACATAAAAAATAAATCACTATCGTCATCTTCCTTATAGTACATTATTTTATAGATATTGGATCCTCAGACTTCTCATATCAGGGATCATGGTAAAATATTTGGACAAATTGTCCTTAGGATAATGATGAGTAATAATAATAAACAATATCACATCAAGGATAATTATTCCAATATAGGTTTTTATTGGAGTTTTCAACATCAATCAAATGCTAGGGTATAGAGATACCATTATTTTTGTCCTAAATATCCCACCAATATCCGTGGATTGAATGTGGTCAATTAATCAACTATAAAAGGGGAAATCAACTAATTTAAAATGTATCGTCATTTAAAATTTAATTGACCACTTTTAAATTTCAATATTCTAATTAAATTTGAGAAGAAAAACTATAGTTGTTTAATAATTCCATTCATTTTCAAAAAAACTTATCCCAAGCTTTCACCATTTAGATTTAAGCCATTATCATAAATTAAGTATCAAATAATTTTATCAATTGCATAATTTTTAATGTAAACCCCAAAATTCCAATTAAGTTAGAATTGGTGGTTTTCTAAAAATCCAATCAATTTCAAATTCCTTATTCAAATATCATTAAATCAAGGTTTTATGAACAGATTGAAATAAATTTCAAAGAAATAGATTCAATCACAGTTTAAATTACATGGAAATTCAAAAATAGAAACACATATATATAATAATGTAAATAAAACATTCAGCACCCACAATGAGAAAATATTACATAGAGGTGGTGGATGTTCTTGATTCTTTAGAACATGGAGTGGGGTTGTTATAAGATGATCCATTGAGAAAATTGGATGATATTTTCTTTTGTAGGATTGTGTTTTATCTTGTGAGTATTTCAGTCCTTTAATGGCGTACTTTTTTGGGTTTGGTCATACATGTTTTCTTTCTAGTAGTATATCTCATTAGATTGTTGAATATGGAGAATTGTAATTCATTTCATCTATTTTTTTTTGAAATTCATTCCCCATTTTAAAATGTATAATTATAGGTTCTATTACTTAACGCATGGTGATTGGGATTGAAAATTGAGCCATGTTAGTACTAGTTTGGGTATCAAGGTCCCTGGGTATCTAGTCTAGTTGATGGAAAACTGGTATCAAAGGAGAAAGTTAAGAATCATTCCTTGATGTCAGTTTGTGGTTTTGGACTTCTTATCAGGATTTTGTTGGTATTTATATGTGATTTCCTAGAAATATCTCATCACAATGAGCTTTAATTCACGAGGGGTGTTGGGGAATGAAATATTGAGGTATAATTTTATTAGAGTCTATTATTTTCCCTCCCTTAATTTGGATAGGTTTAAATAAAAATCTTGATATCTTATTTGATAAGATTTATATTTCGATTAGTATTTCATGATATGTTGATCTGGTTAATTTTTGATGTATAACATTTTTGTTTTTTATGTTTTGTTGCATCATGCTTCCAAGATTATATTTGAATTGGATCTAGGAGTAATATGCTACTGAACTGGAGCTAGAAGATCAATATGTTGACCCAAATCAAGAATATATTATTATCTGTGCGCTCTAGGAATGGAATGAATTTCCATTCACATTTAGGCTATTATTATGGAAAATCAAAGGGATAAATCTTGGAATCGTGCTCAGGAGTTCCTACAATAGAATCCAGAATAATTCGGAGGCTCTAATGATCCTCAATATGATATAGATTGGATGAGAATGATATATATTCTATTTGATTTCATGGAAATTCATGATTTTATTAAGCTCAATTGTGCCCCCTTCATGCTAAAAGTACATAACATGATTTGATGGGATTTTGTGGAAGTGGCCAGGAAACCTATGGGTTTAGAGTGTAAGGACATTATAATATTTTTTATTGATCTATTTTATCTAGAATCTATTTTTCTCCATAAAGCTATAAATTTGTTAAGCCTCCACCAATATGAAAATACCATTCTAGAGTATGCAAAACACATTTTTTAGATTTTTTATTTTTAACTTGAAATTTAATTGAATTAAAAGATAAAAACACAATAGTTCATGATGAGTATTCAACTAGATATAAAATAATTGGATTTAATATTTAGTTTCACTTCATATTGTGACCTTTTTGTGATTTGATATTTGAGTTTCAACTAGCAGGTATGTGATTTTTGATGGAACTTACTTTGTCTCTCAATGGTTGGTATGTGATTTCCATTAAAGGGAAGAGCAAGAATGGTCATTTATATGGTGGATCTTGATAGTAGGGTCCCTAAAACATCCTAATGCTCCTGGAATAGTACCATTTACTTAATTCCAATGTGGAAAGGTTGGGAATACAACATGGGTTTGCACTAAATCACCCATGATTTGCAGTTCCTAAAGACACTCAAGTGACATTGAAATTATATTAAGTCATTTCTGCCCCACATAGATGTGCAATCTCATTAGTAAGAAAATGTATTGAGGTTCTATAATATTATTCAAAAACAAAGGGGTTCCAACGGAATACATCTAGAATGAATCTTTTTATGAAGTGGAGGATTCTCTATAGAAAGATAATATATTCCCAATGAATGTGACAAGTAATATCACTATATATTCTTTAATAGTGACTTATTTATTTTATAGTGGTTTATCTCAATGGTTTATATTAACTCATTTTTTGAGCTCCATAAATCCTTTAATGCAGTGTTGGTTGTATATGATGGATTATAGTATGATCCTTGTATAAGAAGACAACAACGTCTCTATTGTGAAGCTTGTGTTTCATATTTATCACAGATTTAACTTATTTGTTGATTTCTAGTTCATGACATGAAATGTCTTGATTTAATTATTGATTTGGATTAAGACATTGAAAATAAGGTTATAATTGACTACTAACGTTGAAAAGTCTTCATTACTTCACCCAATGGGGTTGTCCTTATCTTTTAGAGAGAATGATACCTAAGTTCTAGTAGATAAATATATTCTTATATGGGGATATGTAATGTAATATAAGTATTTTCACTTGAATTATAGTCATTGTATTTGAGCGATGATATCACTCCAATTGTCATCAAGTTTCCTTACATTCTTCCATAAAATTTCTCTCAACATGGACTATTAAGAGAGATATATCTCTCTATTGATTTCGTTAATGATACATAGATAGTGTCTACTCCTTCATACCACATGGATCTAGTAGAAATGAATTAGTTTAAGAATCATTTGGATGATCTGTTACAGAATGTTTTTATTTGCCTGAGTGTTTCACCAAGGGAGATTCCTGTTATCTTTTCTAATAACGTTTATGTAATAGTTCTCCTATGTGTTGATTACTAGAAACTCAATAATATTATGATATAGAAATTGTATCCTATTCCATAAAAATTTTACTATATTAACTAGTTGAAAGGGTCAAATTGATTTTTTTTGGTTTATCATTGACATGGTAATCATGAGTTGAGAATTAAAGAATCCAAAATCCAGAATACTACTTTTTAGAGTAGTTATGGGAATTATAAGTATCTTTTCACACCCTTGGGTCTAACCAATAATACTGTAGTGTTTTTTTATTTGATGAAAAATATATTTCATGAGTAGCTTGATATGTTCATGGTCATATTTGTAGATGACATGTTTGTTTACTCTCAATCTGAGGAGGATAATGTACATCATATAAGAGCACCTTTTGTATTATTGTGAAATCAAAGAATATATGAAAAGATAACTAAATTTCATTTATGATTTCAGAAAGTGATTTTATTGGGATAAATGGTCTTAGAACATTGTATGATAATTTCTCCTGAGAAGGTGAAACTAGTATTGACATTGGGAGAAACCACATAATGTTTTTCAGATTTAGAGCTTCTTGGGTGTTGTAGGGTACTATCACCATTATGTAAGGAATTTCTCAAATATAGATTCTCAGATGTACACTCACACTTGAAAAAATGGAATGTCGTTAGAGATGATAAATTTTGGAGCTATATTTTGCGATGAATTGTGTTTTTTTCTTCTCTACGGGTGTTGAAACATACGAAGGTCGAGAAAGGAGATGTGGTTTTCTTGACCTATCCTATTCATGTTTGGGTTTTTTGTTATATAGTGTGTTGAATTAGTGTCATATGTATATCTAATTATTAAGACACATGAGAATAGTTATCCAACCAATTTATATGAACTCACCAGCATGATGCATGAATTTATGTGTTGGAGGTATTGCATTTCTGGAGAATAGTTTACCCTATGTTATGACTAGTAGAGATTGAGTTGTATCTTATCTCAAAAATGTTTGGACCTTATGTAGAGTAATTCTGTGGATTACCTATTTTTTTGATTTCTATATATACTATATCATGGGAAAGTTAAATTCATGTTTTTGATTCCTTGATCAAGAATAGTAAAACCAATGATATAATGAATCATTATAAGAGTTGTAATTTATGGATCATACTTCAAAGTTTCTTTTAGAAGTCTAAATTTAACAGGAAAAGGGTTTCATGGAATGTGTTCTGCTGAAATTCATTATACATTAGAAGATTATTCCAAAAAAGTATCTTAATGATGAATTATTTTGTAATAGGGACTAACATTATGGTGGGGATACCATTTTTGAGTGGTCATTATCTATGAAGGGTATTTTAGTTTTTTAGAATCTTTTTTTGAATCATCTATGAGAAATGATGTAATGGGTGATTTCAATATTTACTTGGGAGATATGTACCCTATAATTCAAAAGATGTTCTATGAAAAGCAATGATTATTTTTTGGTCTTTTTTTAGAGAGGGATATCATTGAATTTTTTTCACATTTTTATTTTTACCAACATGTCAATTCTGAGAACCAAAAATGATCATGTTTTCTCCAGTCCCAAAGTGTGATGAATTGGATGTGGTATGAGATTTAAATGGATTATTTGTTGGTTTTCCCCATAAACCTATAATGAATAATTCTATATGGGTTTTGGTTGATCAACTGACCAAAATGTCTCACATTATTCCCATCTGTGATACATACAATGTTGAGGAGTTGGGAAATCTCTATGTAAAAGAGATTTTTCATTTGAATAGAGATCCATTTTCTATAGTATCTGATAATGATCCCCATTTTAACTCGATTTTTTGGATATTCATTCAGCTGGTGGTAAGACCTCAGGTTAGTTTTATTACAACATATAATCCATAAATGGACATCTATATAGAGTTTGTTATAGTGATTATTTAAGATATTCTTCATAAATGTGTCATTTATTTTGGTAGATATTGGGATGAACAATTGGGATTAGTTGAGTTATATTATAATTATAGTTATCTTCCTGTCATAAAAATGGAATCTTTTGAGGCCTTATATTGTAATAAATTTAAATCTAAATTTTATTGGTTAGATATTTGTGAAAGTTCTTTAGTGGGACTGAATATTATTAAAGGGATAATAGAAACAATTCAGTTGATTAGTTAAAAAATGTGGACGACATAGAGTTTGTATAAATACCAAGATATAGTTAATCATAGAAAATTGGAGTTTTATATTAGTTATTAGATGTTCTTGAGAGATTAATATTGGTAGGGTTACAAACATCTTGGTTTATAGGGAAATCTTACACCATGGTTTGTAAGACCTTTGGATCTTGATAAGTGGGTGGGAAAAGTGGATTAACTCTAAAAAATTCCACCATAAATGATATTTCTACATAATGTGTTCTATGTATTGAATCTTTAGAAGTATCTTTCTAACCAATACTATGTTCTTAACTTGGATGATCTTGTTGTTGATCTTGGTTTAATCTTGATAGAGCATCCAGCCTGTGTTGAACATTCTAAGACAAAGTTACTTCAGGGGAGGATGATACATTTTCTCATTCTTCTATAGAACCACGGTTCTCATTGATATGAGTATTGGGAGTGTGAGTCACTAATGATAGAGTTTTATCCTAAACCCTTTGAAATTAAAACTTTTTGATAGGATATATGGGGATTGAATGTATTTATAGTTTGTACATTTAATCCCCTAGTGATTTGTTTTCAATTACTCCATGACCATTGTTTTCATCCTTCGTTGGTTTTGTTTTTTCTTGTGTTTTTTTTCAGTTGAAATTTTATAATTTTGGAAGATTTAGGGAAGTTCATTTTTGGAACATGATTCTGGAAAGCCATGCGGTTTGAACCAGAAATCAATGCTCGCATTGATTGTTCTCAAGAAGGGGGATCATGGTTTTTCCAATCCATTGGGCCAGACCATACAAATCATGCAGCCTTAGACAATATGTATTTTCATGGTCAGTGAAATATTATCCAATCATGAACCCACTAAGGAGAATCCATGCACCATAGATATTTGTACGATGTAGTAATAGTTCATATTTGTTTAGCCCAATGACCCTGTCCAGGTTACCATGCACATGATATTTAACCTTTTATATTATCTTTAAATTCATGTATCCTCATTTAATATGACTAATCATCCTACAAATCCCAAATATTATTTCCTTGGTTTTTGAGGCTCGCATGAAATAATTTGGTTTCCCCCAACCTCATCCATTAGAGAATAAAGGTGACTATTGAAGATATAATGGATCTACTCTCTAATAGTTTCTTCCAATCTATTCTTCTTTCCCCCTTAAATATTGATATATTAGAATGATATGGATATATGTAAACTCTATTTTATAAGGTCATGATTCTAGTCTAGATTTCTATATATATTACAAATTCATTCTTTGTTTTCATTCCCATTGTGGTTGTTGATCATTTTATTTCCTCGATTAAAGGTAGGTGGTTCCATTTTAGATTTTATATGTATTTGAATCCATTATTTGGGTAGTTTTATTAAAATTGATTAAAATTGATTTATATTACCATGATTTAAAGTAATTTTATTATATATTTTGAAATATAATATATATATAGATAAACCCCAATTTATAGAGTATTTTAATTGTGTTGTGTATTTTGAAAATGACAGAATTAATTAATTGAGTTTAGACATGATTTGAGAAAATTTATTAAATTTAAATGATGGAAACCAATGATTTTTTTGAATGAAAAATTTAGGAAATAATTAAATCCCTTGTTTTAATTTTGAATTTAATTGAAAAAATAAAATTGAAAATTAAGAAATTGAATTGTAAATATTGTATGATTTTTAATGAAAAGATATTTCATTTTCTATTGAGTGATTCAAGGCATGAATGACTTGGTAGTCAGTGGACTATTTGGGATAAACATAGTAGGATATTTATTCCATTTCATTTTATAGATGATGAAAAATCTTAAAAATATCGACATGATTATCCAAGATGGCATGTTGATGAGTTCTATTTTTTCAGAGAATAAGGGATGTTTGTAAACATATTTAGCTGTGATAAAGGATAAGTGAGTTATGACGATTCTATAGCTAGAAAATAATGTATTATAGGCTAGATGACCATAGTTCCTTTTTTATGTTTTGATTATATATTCTTTTGATTATAGAACTATTTACCTCTTGGTAAATGATTTATATTAATTGATTTATATATATATTTTATTTAGGTTATGTTGAAAATTTTTTAATCTTCTAAAAATAATGAATGATTTTTAAATATGAAAATGATATTTCATGAACTTTTTTGTTTAATTTGGATGAATGATTTTTCTTACTATTGTGAAATATATTATGGAACTATTGGTGATACCCTACTGGGATTCATAGATAAAACCCTAACTTTTCTTTCAATAATTTGTATATTTTATTAGGCCACATCCATAAAAAGGGAAATAACCACCTAGAATTTGTTGATGTTCATGATCCTTTGGACCATGAAGTGGGGTTGTGACTGGTGGATATATTGAAATAGTGGGATGATATTTTCTTTTGGATGTTTTCATTTTATCTTTTTAGTTGTTGTGTTTTTTGATGATATAATGAATTTGGTTTTGTTATAAATGTCTTTTTATGGTACATTCTCCCATTGATGTGTTGATAAAACTTATTTGTATATTTTTTCTTCTTTTTTGTGTTGAAAATCCATTCCTAATTTCATCTTTTATGATTCCAGGTTCCAATCGCCAACCCACACAGATCGGTAATACACTTTATGTTTCATCTTGAACCAACTAGTGTTGTTATATCATGTCACATATTTTTAGTTACTCTTCATCCCTTGTTTTGATCATGATCCTATTGGGGATTATTTCAAGTTTTTTGTGGTGAAATTTGAAAAATTTTATAATACATTTGGGCTATGAAATGTTGGATAACTATGGAAAAATATATGGTTTCTTCCAATAAACCATGAGACCTTTGATTATTCTCTTGAAGTGGGTGATCGATTTGTCCACATAATGAGGCAAGAAACATGACACCGTAACATCTTTGGCAGTGGTAATTTTTATAGTCAGTGGATGGTTAATCAAACCATGCAACCACCAAAGAATAACCATGAACCCTATCAAGTAGGACACATAATTAGGGAACACAGTTTTTCTAACCAATCAAACCTCTCTACGAAATCGTGCGTTCAAGATTGAACTAGTCTAAAAATTATTTTTAAATTTTCTCATCACCTATTTAATATACCTAAAGTACCAGATTAAACCTATTATTATTTCAATGTTTTCTATGGGTCCATATATGCTATTTTAGATCTCTATGGAATGTGGATCTCCTATCTAATATTTTCATCCAACAAATCCTTTTATGTTTCTTATAGTTTTATGCATAATTACATATTTGATGGATATAAAATCAGTTTTATTTGATTCTGATTATAGGTTGGATTTCTAGATTATCTTCTCTATTGATTAATGTTGGCATACCCATTGTTGGTGTTGATAATTTTATTACCATGATTTATATAATGTTTTTTATTTTGAGATCTTAAATCTAATTGAATAATTTTTTTCCTGATTTGTTTGAAATTAATTAAAATTGCTTTATAAAACCTTGATTTAATTTGATTTGATTGTGAAATTTGAGTTGGAATTGATTATTGAGAACACCCCAATACTAACAATATTGGAATTGTGACGTGTTTTTTGAAAATGATGGAATTGATTAAATGATTTATCTCTATATTTGAGAAAATGTAATAAATGGAAATAAAAAAACATATGATAGGTTCTATATTGAAAAGGAATGAAATAATTATAAACCTGTGTTTCGGTTTTGTAATTGAATTAGAATATTGAAATTTAATATCAAGGAATTGAATTATAAGCGATGTTTGATTAGGAATGATATTTTTTTCCTTTTCTGATATATTGAATGAGCACCTGAGATACTTGGTAGATAGTTGGTTATTTTGGGTAAGCATAGTAGGATATTGATTTAATAAAATATGATTGATGTTGAAATATCTTAAAAAAACACGTTCAATAGGATTATCCCTGATAGGATGTTGATGTGTTATATTAACAATCATCCCATGTGATGTCAGCATATATATATATATATATATATATTGCTATGATCATTAATATGTGAAACATAGGGATCTTATTTTCAAAACCAAACATACTACATGGTGGATCAGCACAGTTGTTGTTGTTTATATTTTTTATATATGTCATTAATTATAGAACTAATTTACTCCTTCCAAAATTATTTGTTTAAATTATTTTATATAAAAATATTTATTTAATCCCTATTTGAAATTTTTTCCATCCCTTAAAAATAAATCATCTTTTTATTTAAATATAGAAATGATATTTCATTCCTTATTTTAAATAAATTGAAATCAAGATTTGGTTTATTATTATAAAATATTTTATGAAACACTTAGTGAGACTATACTAGGCATTATAGATCATGCCCTTACTTTTCAATCAATATTTTTGAAATTTTATTATGTTTTTTCAGAGAAAAGGGATAATCACACTAGAATTTTATGGATGTTCATGATCCCTTTCACTACAAAGTGATATTGTGATTTTGTGGATCCCTTGGAATTATTGGATTATTTTTTGGATGTTTTATTTTTATATTTCTCACTGTTTAGTCTATTGCTGATATAATTATTTTGGGTTTTATTATATCACATTGGGTTCTATTACATTATCCCTTTAGGGTGTTGATAATATTAATTTCAAATGTTTATTCATCCATGGTTTTGTGAAAAATTAGTCCCCTATTTTATATTTAATGATTATTGGTGCTAGTCCCAAACGCATGGGGACTGGGAATTCCCTTCATTCTATATTAGTGTAGACTTAGGTATTTGGCAACTAGTGTATCAAAGTTGGTTAATAATCAGAAAACTATTTATATTCTTTACCATTGATAGCATGTGTTACTAAATAAGGAAATTCACTATGGACAACATATGATTAAATAAGAAACATGGGAATATTGAACTTCTATGAAGGATAAAAATGCCCACATATTTAAGAAGTAAATGAAAATTGCGAGGTCATTATTTCCATGGGAAGAATTTGAAAAATCAAATCAAATTAATAATAGATAAATTTTATTCCTTTGTAATATTCTGGATTTATATTTCATATATCAATATTCATTGTAATAAAAATGTGTAAATTCTCAGGAAAAAGAAAAATAATTTCATTTTTACAAAATTGAGTTCTAGGCATTATAAAATTAGATTACATAGTTGAATATTAATTTTTATTAATTTTACTTGGGAAAAACTAACTCAATTTCTGAAAAAAAACTAGTAAAACTTATCTTTGATTAAATTTTTAAAAGTTGTAAATAGTAATTTTTTTATTGAATCGCACAGAATATTAATTTTCATGAAAATTGTAATATCATTTTAGTTGTTTAAAATGTCACATTATATTTTAGATTGGTTTTAAAATTTTATATGTTAATTTTGATAAATAATAATCAAATAAATATAATTTGGATCAATATTACACTTAATTTTTTTATTCAATAATTTTTATAGCTAAAATATTTTTTTTGGAAATTGTTTTATCCAATTTTATTGGTTTCTTTTAAAATTAATTTCATTACTTAGTAAAAATTTAATTCAATAAATTGGAATACATTTTTGGAATCATTATATCCATATTTTTTATTGAGTTCAATTTTTTGTATTAGGAACAATGAGTTTGGAAAAAAACAATAGTACCATTATAAGAGTTAATGAAGTTAAAAGGGTTGAAACTAAAATAAAAAATGTTCAAATGACAAGAAAATATTTTTAATTCTTATTATATGGTTATATTTCAACACTATATAATACCCTCATTGAAATTTTTTCATATTGTATCCATTTTTTTCTATTTTTAATTATTATAATTTTAATATTTGGAAATGTTCTATGTGTCTCATATCATTCACTTATAAAAGGAATCTACATCTCCTATATTAAATAAACTTGAAGATACTTTGAAAATATAAAATTTCTAAAGAAATCATTTCAAAGAAAACCTCTCCAGATTATAGAGGTCTGGGATTTATTCTAATACCATCCTATGAGGGCATGAGTTACAAATAAAAGTAGTTTTTCAGAAGAATAAGTATAGTTATTAACCATGTTTTTTCTTTATTATTTATTATATTACCTACATCAAGAATTCTCTTAACTATTATAATATATTAACATTAAAATATAATACATAATATAAATTGATTTTGTTTTTTCAATAATTATTTTTACCAACTTATCCTTTAATGATAAAAGAAAATATCATTCATGCGAACGTGAAGTCTGCTACCGTGAAAAGAAAATTTATTTATTATTTCATCCCAACCTCTTATTAGTTGGGAAAAAACTTTATTAAAAATAAATAATATTATATAAATGATATAAATTTAATTCTTAATGGTTGAAAAATATTATGAATCATTCTTTACCATTTAACTAAAAATAGAAACATTGTTCTTGTGTAAGTGTGGACCACACCCTCACGAAATGGAGTATTTTATTTTTCATTATCTCTTAACATGGATTGAACACATTAGTATCATAAAATAAATATTAGTATATTTATAACATAATCATTAATATATAACGAAAAAATAATGTTTTTTCCTTTCTTCACAATTATGAAAAAATGGGAACATCACACTTGTGTGTATACAGAAGACCATATCAATGTTTTCATATATTAAATTTTTCATATCCACCATTCATGGTCAGTTTTAAATGTATAATTAATGTTTAAAAATGGTAATTATAACACTATTAATAATAAATTATGTATATAATCATGACTTATTTTCTATATCTGAAATACCAACTTAATATTTGACATATAAACCAGACATTTTCAAAACATCTAAAGTGAACTTAATAAACTAAGTGAAAATGTTTGATATAGTGAAAGGTTAAGTAGAAGGACTATTCCACATATAATAGAATTTTAAAAAATTCATATATAGAAAAATAATTAAAATATATTTATTATTTATAATGATAAATAATACAACTAATAATTTAACCATGAGGTAAGGTATTTCTTGTGACAATTCAATTTAATTAATACGTAAGCTATTTAAAAAAAATTATTTCATATGGTTTATAATATACCATATGTAATTACTTTATCATTTTAATCATAAAATTATATTTAATAAAAATAAACATTTATATATTTTCCTGATAGTTTCATTGGTTCAAAAGTAGTCAAGATGTAATAGATATTATAATTAAAAATGTGGATTAAGATGTATTGATGATTTCTTCCTGACATTTTTCCTCCAATTACTTATTTATGATGGATTTAAAAATATTTAATTATATGATTTTTAATTTTCATTTTATTATCATTTACAATTTATTATTAGTGGCTTATTAATGAATCCTTGTGCGTATTTCATATAAAATGTTTTCATTTATATAATATGTAAAAAAGAAATATTTTTTAGAAATATAATGTCAATAAAATTTACAACTATTGTAAACATTTTTTGATTTTAATATTACTTTAAAATCATAATTTTTTTATATAAATAAAAATAATTTATCTCATTTATCTAGGCATTTTATTATTAGAAATGGTGTTTTAAATGATAGATAGATAAAAATATTATATTTTTTTAAACTAAATGGCTCAAAATAATAATTTTATGAGTTTTAAAATAGAAATAAAATAATTTCTATGTTTCATGTTTTTTATGGTCTTAAGAAATTTTTAATGATGATGGGTGATCCTAATATATTTCTATAAGGTATAAGGTAATTCTTATGTTGTCTATAGATTTTTTTGGAATTAAAAATGTTAGATATACCATTTATAGGGTTTTTTGTATAGGTTATATGATGATGATGTCCCAAGTAACCCACAAGAAATTTAATTTATTGAAAATTACTTTTCATAGAAATACTATTATTTCATAAGGTAATATAATGATTTTTGTTTAATGGAATGTTATGGACTTTAAGGGTAAAATATATGTCATTAAGTAGATATTTATCAATGGTTGTTAGGTTCTTTATGAAACCATAATGATTATAAATTTGATATTATAAAATGGACTAAAAAGGTTATTTTATTCTTTATATATGACAATAACTCAGATTTCTGATATCATTCATATTTATTAAATTATTTTCATAGGGATTAAGGATGAGTAGAAACAATGATGTAGTCAAGTTCAAAATAATGAAAATTGTTCATGAAATGAAAATATATTTTATTTTAAAAGTTTTGTATAATAAAAAATAGACACTAAGTGGAAGTGTCTACTTTCAAGTGAATTTTTTATGTAATTTTTATAAAAAAATAATTGAAACTCTATAACTAAAATGTTTATTATGAATTAAATAAAAAATATATTTTTTTAAAATATATTTATGAAATTCATAGCGGTATGGTCATTCCAAAAATTCATTGAATAATTAGATAATGATAAAACTTTTATAAGAGAGTTATGATCAACATATCCAGTAATAAAATTATATGAAATTCACAAAAATTAATAATACTTAATCAGGAAAATAAAGAATCACTAATGAATGATTAAAATTAAAGAGTATAAAAGGAAATATAAATGAATAAGATTAGACAAAAATTTATTATAATGATTTTTTATACATGGTTTAAATGTGATTTTTGGAAAGTTGATAGTAATGTTGGGGACTTATTTTCTAACCCCAATTAGAAAAATGAGTCTATCTTTGTATGGATTCCTTTTTTTAGATTATTTTATTTTATTTTAGACTAAATGCTTATATTTGTTTCCCTCTAGAAATTTCTATAGTTTATATGTATTCCTACCACATCACTTCCCATAAGATTGCAATAAAACTAAATGGATTCTGATTAGTAAAACCAATTGTATCTATTCATTACATTGAAATATTTCCCCTCTATATACATATTTTTTATATATTATTTTAATTTCCATATCTCTTTTTAATTATTTTATTATATTATTTTTCTATATACTAGATTTATTAAGTAATATTATTTTATTATTTTTATGGTTATTTTCTACCAACTAGTAAATTATTAATAAACATATGACAATATTTTATTAAATTCTTATCACAGTGTTTTATATTCCTTCTATAAAATTTATTTTTTTTATGAATAATTATTTCCATTTACTCTTAATTTTCCAATGTAATTTCTATACTTGTTATTAAATAAATAATTATATTTTAAAATAAGGTTTTTAAAAAAATGTATAGTCACCTTTTTATTACATATCAAAACACTTTTCTAACACTCTTATATCGTATCTTTCTCTAATTTCAATATCCTTTAGTTTATCACTTGCTTCTGTAGGGATATAATCTTATTAGACCATCCACTTTATTTCTATGGATGATTTGTAATAATTTCTTATTTAAATATTCATGAAATATTTTTTATTTTAATATGTTAATTATTATATAATTGAATTGTGAATTTTTTCATGTCTATATGAAACATATATATCTAGGATTTCAAAATTTAATGGGGGTCCTAGAATTATATAACTGTCCAATTTACTGGTTAAATATTTATATTTCATGAGAAAAAACATATTGGCCAAGGGATTAAACCTGATCCACTATGGGACTCAGTCCACTATGTTTATATGAATGGGGTTTAAACCAATCCACTTTTGTAATTTGTATACTTTGGGTTGTTTGTTTTGTTAGAGAGTCTAAACATAAGTAATGATTTTCTATGCTTTTGTATGTCTCTAATTTTTATTTCTATCTTATATTTTAATGGATAAGGATTATTCTATGAAATTAAACTACAATGTAGATTATTTTATTTATTTAATTATGTAAAAATCACATTAAACCATCCCCATTATTTATATAAGAGATATATCTTCATGAATATTAATTTTAGAAAAAACGGGTTCTACTTTTATTTTTCATAATAGTATTTTTATTCCTTCTTCACATGTATATAAACTATGTGGTATATTTATTTATCCAGACACAAAATATTAAACGATAATTTATATTTCTATCTTATCTATATAATTTTTTAAATTGATGAATGTATAAAATACAGACCAATTTAAAATTTTTCCTTTATGGAACTCTATATAATCATTTTTTATCTACGCCTATTATTCATATTGGGGTTCAAAATTTTGAATCCACCTTATTTCATTACTTTTGCGGATGATACACCATATAAAACTATATGTGAGTTCATTATAGTCCAAAAAAGACACATAAATACACTTGATCCTCCTGTTCCAAGTCCATCTATGTTCATGCTATCTTATTTTCTGCTGTCATTATCGACGTAAGGTATATGATAATTCTGAACACATGTAATTAAATATAATGGGTTCTTACCAACATGATATAGGAAAACAATTTCCATTTAGGAAACCCAATTTTTCCGTGAGTTCGTTTTCTAGTTGGATTAATATTGGGGTTCTAATTTCCAAACCAACATTGGTTCATTGTATTAACTATTTCTCTATTTTCTAGAACTACAAATGGAATTATTTTATGTACCACAAGATCCATGTTGATGCCTTTGTTATAATGTTTCATACCATAGTAAAACATCCCAAGGTCACCATTCAGTTTTCACGTGAAGGAAAATTAACCATCCCAATTTATATGTAATGAAATGTGTTTAAAAATGATCATGATAATAATAAATAAGTGAGATACCCATATAAATTTTGTTTAATTCTAACATAACATCTTCAATAGAGATTTGAAAAATGTGATAAAAAACAAAAAGAGAATAAATATTGTTGGTGTATTTTCTAGAATACTTCTTTTGAAATGAAAAATATGTTTAGAGATATTTCAAAAATATAAGGTAATATTTATTTATGAAAATTTTAGTATAAATATGTTTCTATGATGTTTTAGGTTTAATCCTGTGGAAACTAAGTCCCTAACATTCAAATCATTCCTTCCTATAAATGATATCAATTTCATGTCATGTTTGTTTTCAATTTGATAATAAATAATAATTCATGATAATTTACAGTGAATATAATTATTTTATTCAAATTATATAATAAACCAAAATTTTCTAAAGACCATCAAGACGTCTTCCCATATTTTTTTTAGTGTGATAGTATTATAAAAAAATATGTTAAAATATTTTTTTTTCATTTTTAACTAATGAAAGAGAAGTTATTCTATATTTTAGACCCTATCCATGTATATTATATACTAATAGAGTGACATAAATTAAATAATTAAATTACCTATACAATTATAGCTCTACCAATTCTCTTCAATAGTTAATATTTGTTTTTGAAAATTATTGACTACTTAATATAGATATTCTATTTGCAAGATTTTTGAATCTTCCACATGGACCCCCTAATCAAATTCTTCAACAGAGTATTTAACTATATATTTATTTATCTATTATTTATAACCCATGTGATAGATATTCCTCTGAATCCATTAATTTAATTCATGCATGCTTATGTAATGTAATTCGTTGTAATGATCATTGTATTCAGTTAAGACCCATCAACCTTCCATTGATCTTAATTGTGGATAGTCAAACCATTAGATTGGGTGTTATAATATTTAGTTTGAACATTGAAAATATCAATAATCACATCTCCATTTACATTTGTTTTATAACTATGAATTTTACTATTGTATGATTGGAATAATAATTATACCTTCTAGCTCCGAATGATTTTCATGTCAATCATCTATTTTTCTAAATCTCTAAGACGATTTTGGGTGATCAAAGCATAAATATTTTACAACACACTCCAACATTTCACCTTAGAATCTACTCTATATCATGGTTCTTAATTTTCTCAATCATCTTTAAATTTATCATTTTATGTGAGAAAACTACTCAAAAATGATATCGGTTGATAACATGTGAAAATAATGATTATTAATTAATCATCATTTGTAAGATATGTTTAAAATTTGGGTCACATATCATAATAGAATTGTATTTTTTAGGGGTATGAATTTTTCTACCACTATTCAATATTAGTTAAATTTTTGGGATATTGTAAAAAATGTATTTATTATAACATTTAAATTGATATTTAAAAACAATATTAGAAGTTGTGAAGAATTATGTTTGAATCATTCCTAATATACGCTACTTTTGGATAGTGGTCATAACTAGATGATTCCCAAATATTGTAAGAAGAAATAATTTTTTATATTTTGGAACTATTTCCTCCTTAGTGAATATAAAATTAGAATCACTTATGATTAATTTTACCCATGATAGTGAGATAGAAATTAAAAATATAGATAATTTTGTTTAATAATATTTACATAAGAAATAAATATTAATTGTTCCTTCTTTTATATCTAACCATTGATGCATACAATCATAATATCTTTTAAAACCATGTTTTATCCAAAGATAAGGTTGATATTCATTTTCCTTATTCAAACTTATCCTACATTCATTGATATAGGGAACCTATGAAACAATCTATTAAACATATTGTGAACTATGATCATCTGGAAAAGAAATAATTTTGATTATTTGGATTTTCTTAATGAGGGTTTTAACATCTCTTGGAGGTGTATCCGAATGTGTCTTGGTGTATGGGATTTGTCAAAGGTGATTTATTGATTTTTTGTTAATGTTCAATTTTACTATGCTATAGATATCTACTTTATATGGATCATCAAATCATGAATAGTGAGGTTCGTGCCTTGATTAGGGTCAGATAATGTGTTTTCATGATGCTAGTTGGTGAAGTTTCACCCTAAAATTTTCTTGAATGAGGTCAAAAATTAATTTGATTAGAAGAGTTCATTCTATAATTGCAGGGCATCAAGATATAATGATTATTATGTGTTGAAAAATTGAATAGGGTTAATGTGGGTTGAATTTTATTATGTGACATTGCATCATTATCATCTATGTGTAATTAAAAGTATTTGGATTTTGAATATATGATGTTTGGAAAACTGTAATTTATTCAAGGAGAAGATCCATGTATGATAATGTTGTTCAAAAAGGATCATTGGTTGTACTATAACAAAGTGGATCCATGGTGTGACAAGTGATATTGAAGGGTAATTTGTAGGGTTGTATAAATATTACCCCATGAATGGTGATATACTACATGGTGGTGGTCACATATGAGTAACCAAATGTTGTGTATGATTAATAAAAGATTTTTTATTGGATTAAACCATGATAGCTTCCACTACACTGTGAAGGGTGTAGAGAAACAGAGTACCACACTCTAAAAAATGAGGGTCATTCCACAGAAGGGGATATATATGATTAACCTATATTGAATTAATTCATATTACATTATGAGACAAAAAAATTCTTAACTGGGAGATAGTCATTCTGTTATTCATTTTTTCAGACCTTGATGAGGGTTATGGTAAGATATGATACACTATGAAGGCATTATAGTGAGTAGGGAAGCCTTATGTTGTGCAGATGAGTTTGATTCCCTAAATCTTTGTTAGTGGGTTTCTATTTCAAAATTTTGGGGAATACCATGCCATTAATTCTACATCCATCTATACTAGCATTCTTCCTAGAGTTTGGGTGACATACCCTGACATTGGAAGCTACATTATGAGGGGTGATAAAGTCCATGGAATCATTTTATGTTCCATATATTTAACTCCATGATGGTATTTTATATTAATTTTTTAAATTAAGGTATAATGGTATTTTTATAGATAAAATTTTATACCCTCTTATCATTACTTATTTTTGTTATTCTCAAAAGAGGGGAGGAAAAAATTTTAGTTGTTTATTATTATCCCATTCAACATTCTTAAAACATGGTGATTTAATTTTGATATACTAGACATTTAAAAGATGTTTCTATTCCTATTATTTGTTTAATATTAACCCTTGTAAGATACAAATTTATAAGTGACCTTCTATGTATTTATATACTATCCCCTAGAGGCATGACAAAATATATCTGAATAGTTGGGGATTTATCTCATCCTAGATAGAAGCGAACCCAGGAGGATGAACACACTAGGCTTTCTATAGTTTGGTTGAGGTGGTTAGTTGTTCAAAATTAAATTGTGTTTTTCATAAATACCTTAATTTATTAAATGAAATATTTACATTCGGTTTGAATAAATATAGGGGATATAGACTTAGTGGTTTTATGGGAGTCATCTACACTACGTTTGTTTGAGGCCTTTTCATTATTACAATATTCAATGAGATATTTCATAATTATTACATAGATATTAAATATTTTTTCAATATTGTATTAGTGAATAATATAAATATAATTTTTTATAATGGATTGAAATGATTTTTGAATGTTTTTGGTCCTCATGATGATATGGGGTGGATGGTTTAGATTGGATGAGCTTAGGTTATTATGGATGATATTTTCATAAATTGATATGAATTTGGATTGAGTTTGGATTTCCCAAGATATTTATCAAATTTTTGCGAATTATGTTATGTGTCTTTTCATATGCAGTCTCACCACATCTCTAAATTTAACCTTGAAATAACAAGTAATTATCTCTTTTAAATATCGTTGAGAAGAATGAAATAATCTTGGGTCCTGATGAACCCTAAAATAGTAATCCTAATTTCCATTACATTAATGGAAATTAAATAAAAAATGAATATCTCATACCAGATATGTGGAACCAAGAGGGGTAGAAATGAAATAAATTAAAAATATCGTACCTTGGGTTATGTTCCATTATTTCTCTAAGAGTAATGTATGGTTGTAAATTGGTAATATTTTTCCAATGGAAGACTATATTGAATATTGGTTTACTATAAAACATATTATCTATTGACTAGTGTAAGTGGAGATTGTTCCTCCTCCAATAATAGGTTCATGTATCCATGTAGGGTTACCATGGTAATATTTTTTGTATAGGTTATGTATTGTAGGACTATACTAGTATTGGATTGGAAGTGAGATATACATTGTTCCATTCCATGGGGTTTGATTTATGTGGAGTTTCTTGTGTTACCAGTTATGACTGATATGAGTATTTCTGTTTTTAGGGGAAATATTTTCTATGATCAATGATCATTGGACCTAGAGTTTTGAATGAGATTACAGAACACACATGGGTGTCTAGAAGTTTCTCTGACCTTGAGGACTATTATGGGTTTCTGTGTTTAATGTTGATAATAGAGAGGATGAGAACATTGGGGATAACATGGTTTTATACTAATATGAATAAAGTGATATGAATTTTGTGTTTTCATGAGAGAGACACTAATATGATGATTTTTGATGGTTGATAATCTTTTTATTTTCCCCTGATGATATAGAATGGTATTTGAGGAGACCATTATTCCCTAAGTGAGATATGATGGTATACAGCTAGGTAAATATTCCCTTGATGAAATATTCCTATATATTAGTGGCCCAATATCCAATCCCATTAAATATGATTGTATATATGGGGTGCACTATTCCACCTAATGATATATTATAAAAAATAGGTGGGACACTTTCACCCATTTATGAGGTGATATCTGGGGTGGGCTCCCATCCCGTATGATTATGACATACAAGGATATCCATGGAGGGGAATATTCTTCCAGATTAGGTGATATCCATGGTATTTGTTTATCCTCAGATGAATATGACATATAGTGATATTTGTTTTTGGTGTCATTCCCCCTGATGAGGAGGGGTCCATAGTGGTATCTATTCACCATGATGGGTATGATATTTAATGATATTATAGTGGGATAATTATCTCCAAATGATATTAATATAGATGTATCTAGTGAGGGTTTGTTTCCCCTGATGATATATGGGGGCATTAAATATTATTTATGGTAGTGTTATGGTTTATGAGGAATGTAATTTTACCCCAAGGATTTCATATAAATGGATGATGGTATCTAGGGAGGGAGATTATCCTCTTGAGGGAAAATGAAGAAATATGTTGGTATATTGGAAGACACTATTTCATCCCTTGGTATGGTTTTCTGACATACTAAAATACACATCGATCCCCACCAAAATAAGTACAGTCACTCTTAGGTGGCTCAGTTTTTTTCCATGGACATGATAATGACTATGACTGTAGTTTATTTTGTTTTATTAACCTAAGTGTATTATTTATTTGATGAACAAAATATACTGTAAATGTTAGTGAAAATGTTTTTAGGGGAATATAGATTTGTACTCAAACCCTACTTAGGTGTCCCAAATATATTGGTGCCAATGTAGACCTCATTATTATAAGAAAGTATAAAAAATATGTCCCTATTTTTTTAGATTAGCTTGATAACATGGGAATATTCCAGAGCTAAGACTCGATTGGGTCTTGTGAAATTGTGGTTGTTTGATTAGTTTTTTTATTTTCATATGTGATATATATTAAATATACATGGTATATATTTCTAGGGTTTACATTACATGTGTGAGAGTTTTATATAATAGATTCTGTTAAAAAATAATGTATATTATTTAATTTTGGATTCATTTGAATTTTATGTTTTTTTATTTAGTTGGATATTATGACGTATGGTAATTATATTGTTAATTATTTTACTTTGATAAGTGAGTATACTCTCCCAAATATATTACATTAGTTCCATTCATCTACTTGACAACCTCGTGAATTCTAGGAGGAACACCTGAGGTCTGGTGGAGATGTAGTCTAGTTACAGTAGTCTGATATGGGAGAAGATGTTACAAAGTTGAATTATTCCAATGAGTTATTTTTGATAATACATTTTATATGGTAGGTTAGACATATGAAAAGTTAGGATTTAGTATATATTCTCTATTATGTCCCTGGAAATAACATACATGATCTAACACCCAAGTCACTAGTGATTTTTTATTTACATTGTTTCATTTTTATTTTATAGATGGTTTTATTGTAGAATGGACATTTCCTGGAAACTCTCAAATTACGTGTAATATCCTACTATTTTGGTGTAATATATTTGCATACCAAGGTTGTTCTCTAATGAGGAACTAATTAAAACTATATAATAAATGTTTTTTTAAAAATTAAATGATAAAAATTATAATACTTAAAGGATTGGGTGGGGGTGTATATTTTTTATAAAATGAGAAGATGTATGTTTTAAGAAGTCTATAATTTTTTATGTTTTTTTATTTTTTAAATTAATTTGATAATTCACATCAAGAATATTTTTCAACAAAATATTTTTGAAGGTCTGATCAATATAAATCTACTACATCAATTAATTATTAATCATTCTCATTTAAAATAATCTAAACTTATTTATGATTCCCTAATTTTTTAACCATTGGACTTTACGGGAGTTACATTACACCAAATTCATTGTGTATGTACGGTATAATAAACTACTGAAAAAAATTCAATGATGTTGCATCATTGTTTTAATAATTAATACTATTTTTTTCCATTTCATAAAAAAAGACACTCCCCAATCACCCCTACATCCGTGTCAAGTTCCACCCCCCATCTCCCTCGAGAACCCCTTACCCTAAGCCCTCACCACCACTGCATTTTTTCCCTTTCTGAAACTACAGTTTTACCCAAACCCCCCAATCCCTCGTTGTTGCTATGGTTTCCCCCAATCCCCCTATGCTAGAGTCCACATCAGTGCTTCGATATCCCATGATACCCCTGAACCCTCTCCTTTTCCATCACTGGCACTTCCGTTTCTACATATCCTCCCTCTCCCTTGCCACGTGCAACCTCTTCTCCAAAAAACATCCCTTCCTGGAGGTAATTATGTAAAACCTAGACTAGGTACCCCCATAAATTCTAGGGCATTTAATTTCTATCTTATTCAATTTATTTAGAATCTCTCTTAATCTAACCCTTTTGTCTCCATCTTACCTAGTGTATTCCTACACTTTCATGATTCTAATAGATCAAACTAATTGTAGAAGCTCTCATCTTGAATAATATGGCCTTATTTACTACTGATATTTTCATTCTCCCTATTTATTTTATCTTAGTAGTTGTAATAATATACCATATTAATATAGGGATGATATAATATTCTAATCACTTGGATTCCAAGTAAGAATGATACTAAAGAGGCTTTAATTAGGTGAATCTATGGTAAGAATTGTGTTTTTACTCATAGATTTGTTTTTCTCAAGGACTGATAGTGTTTAACTAATTCCACACCCTTGATAAGTGGTTTTGATTAAAATTTATGTTAAATCACTTTCCTTCTTGAGGCCTTAGAGATATATTATATAGTTAAATTTCCTTTTTCCCCATTCTTCCCCTCATTTTTGGATATATTTAACTAGGAAATGTCAAAGGTTTGGGAAAACCATATTGAGATTAAGAGTATAAAAATTGAAAATGTTTCCATTGAACTCTTCATTGATTTTTTTAATCTTTTATTGTTTTTACATGTTTATCGTGGTCTTTTAATTAAAATACCAACTTTTATTTCTAAATTATATTTTCTTTAAGTTAATAATTATTTGTTATGGGGAGTGAAGTAAGAAATTATAGATATTCATCATGTTTTATATTTTTCATAATTTACTAAATTTATCTAAATTTTTTATTTCATGTCATAATATATTTTTTTATTATGATGCAACTGAATTGATGTAATTTCCATGATTGGAAAGTTTAATAGACACATGTAGTTTTATATGAAACCAAAAACTCTTGAATTTGTATTATTTATGCCATGTCCCATGTAATATTTTTCATTCTATTAGTATGTAATTTAAATGTAATTTACTGTACCTTTAATATTTTTTGTTTTTATATAAGTATGAATTGGTTGTTTTATAATCAAAATATTTAACTCTATTTGGAATTATACAAGAATGAATTAGAAACTACATTTGAGATGTCTAATACTTTATTTAGTTTTCAACTATAGTGTTAATTTGTCTCATTTTCCATATCTTATATCTTTTTTCCATTCTACAAGTTGAAATTATTTGCTTATTATTCTTTCACTTATACTTCGTTTAGTTTATTATTAATGTGAATTTGATGTTCCAAATTAAACCTCTGGTAATTTTCATAGATTACTATTAGTACAAACTAGATTTCTGTTATTCAACTATATATGCATTATTTATATTTCAATTAACATTCTTCAATGGTCAGTTATGTCATGCCTCAAGAATTGTTTATATTTAAAATTATATTCCATTATTTTAGTTATTCCAAACCTTATAATTATCATGAACCTAAGAAAATGCATCAATTACCATTTTGGTCATCAAATTTTTTCAAATAATTTAATGACTTAGAATAGAACTAGGCCACATTCAATGTTCCTATTAAAATTCACAGTGGATTTGTAAATGGTAAATAACTATTTAAATTAGTGTTTGACACTGTCATTTCCGTTAAAATGTGTGTATGTTATTTTAGAATCATTATTTAGGAATTTAATATAGTTAAAATATAATATATTTTAAATTGTTTTCATTCCATAGGTGTCATGGTAGCTTGAAATGTTTTTTAATGGTGAAAGTTTGGTCTCAAAAAATATCTTCAGGACACCAGTTGACAACCATTAAAGAGTCTTGTTTTTGGTACTATTAGACAACCGCATCAAGATTGTAACATATCAATGGATCTTCTTATTTATTTTATGGACACCAATGAAAGATATAACTTCATTGAGAAGACAAATATACTAATTGATTTATTTGATGATGGAAATTAAGAGCTGTATGGTGGATGTTTTAAATAAAAAAACGTTATTTTATAATAATGTTATACAATATAAAATTCCAATGTTGAAGTAAAAATATAAATACACTGGGAAAGGTTTTTCATTTACTCCCTTTAATGCATTGATTACAAGTATTATTCATTTTAAAAAATATCCATCGAAAAAGTGAATTGGAATTATATTAATAATAAAAATGATGGGTTAATTTGACACCCAAGAGATTAAAAATTCTTGGAATTAATTCGATTTATTAAATGAAATTTTTTCATCTAATCTTTAGAATGCATAATTGGGATTAGCTACTGATGGAATCAACCCATGAGGGACTTTGGGAAATAGCTATATCATTTTACTGGTTGTTTTGATTAGTTACAATTAAACTATAATTATGTATATACAAAAAATTTATTTTATAATTTTAGTGATTATTCATGGAAAAAATGTCAGGAAATGATATTGATATACACTTTTATCATCTAATTGATGAATTAAAAGAGTTATGAAGCAACATTGTTGAGGAGTATAATGTTTCTTCTAGAACAATGTTCCAAATAAAAACTACAATAACGTGGACCATTAGTGACTTCCCTAGACTTGGGAACATATCCAGTCAGCACACATATAAGGGTTTGAATTGTCTCATTTTTAACCTTCATTTTGAGCTTGAAATAATGTCTTATATTAAGAAATGGTTCTTCTTGTTTCAATTAACATTTCTGGATTTATCTCATATGTTTCTATTCCACAAGTAAATATTAAATGGTTAAATTGATCACATACCACCTAGAACGTAGTTGAAAGGTTAGGAAATATTAAAACATCTTGGAAATATTGAGACATAATTTGGGAACGTACATCAATTTAATGATAGTATGAAACATGTTCGACGTTAATCATCTAGTGAATTTTTTAAAAAAAAATTTAGGAAAAATTATATTCTTCAATCATCCGTATTGGAAACAAAGTTATTTGTGGTGTAATATTGATTTATTTAATATTGAGAAGAATTTTATTAAAAATTCAATATTCACATTGTATAATGAGCATAGAAAATCAAAGGAAAATATAAATGCTCCGATGAAAATATAAAAAATGAACATAAAATGTGAACTCTAGATAGATGAGAATGGAAATATTGATCCATAAATTTTTGGAAAAAAAATACTTAAAAAGATACAATTCATAAAATATTAAAACTTGTTAAGGTATATGATGGGTATTAAAGTAACATCTCAATGTGTATTGACTTAAATACTCATAGGTTATGTGGATTTAAACACCACTATTCACATATTTTGTTATTGAAGTTACTACCATTATCAATGAGAACATTATTATATGAAAAGGTTACTGTAGTTATACTCCCATTTTTAATATTATTGAAAAAACTTTGTGAAAAGGCTTTAAATCCATTAGATCTAGAAAAACATTTGGAGAGATTTTTATTGAATCTTATCACAATAGATATGATCTTTCCTCTATCGCTGGTCACTACATAGATGAATTTAAATATTCATACTGTGCATATATTATAATTTATAATTTATTTCTGAATGAATTTTTATATATATGTGTTTGGAAGTTAATTTTATTTGGTAGATGAATGGATTAACAAGTATGAATCATTTCACTAATCCTAGTCAATACCTCATTGATGTTCACTCAAACACATTGAAAGTTTATGATCAATAGTTCTCCCTCCTTACATCATCTGAGAGAACCTTTATATGGGCATCTATAATATATCTAACACTATCTTTCATTCCATCATCATCTAGATCACTATCCGTTACCATCCCATCATTACATGGGAGAGTGCCTCCCCACTTAGAAGGTTTAGTAGTGTGGAAAAAAATCATCACTTCTAGTTCATCATGATGTTATTTTAGGGTTACAGTTATATGAAAATATTTTAATGTTATTTTTGTCACTTCAGTTTTTTATACTACTGACTATTTTTCATAAAAGATGCAAACAATGTTTCTTCATCTTGAAATATGAAAAATTTTGAATTTTAGAATTTCAATGAATTAATTATAGTTTCCTAATTTGATTATTATGCGGTCATCATAGATTATTTTATATGATTATTTGGCAAGATTCTAGGCCCGATAGTGGTGGGGCCAGTTTCCCATCGAATTACCAATGCAGATTGGAAGAATATGCCTGAATCAAGGAAATGTGATGTTATTTATTCTTATGTAAATGTAATTTTAATAGATTATGGTGTAATTAAGTGAAAATATGTTATTAAATTATATTATTTTAGAAATTAATTTGTCTGTATAGATGTTATTCCTCTTTACCTTTGCTGATCTCATCGCTCATAAGTGGACATTAAATTTTTTTGGTAATAAATATAATGATTTTAAATGAAAATTATATAATTAATTTAATGATACATCATTAATCATTGAGTAGTAGTATGACAAGGTACCAAAAACGGTACTTAGAGAGCAGTGAAAGGTGTTTATTATTATCCATCATATTGGGAATCCCATGTTGTTGAAATAGATATTATTATATAGATCTCATTTTACATATACACATGAATATTACAATGATATGAAATTTCCTACATTACTATTAAATCACATGTCATTTATTTTAGTAATTTTCAAGGAAAAATGCACCTGGTCAAGCTAAACACATTATCCCCAACACTTCCAGGTCAATTTTTTTTTTCTAAAAACAAATCGATTCTGGTAATATTTCCAATAGTTTAAATATTTATAAGATAGAATTATCTTTTTCAAATAATATATTATTGATTTATCTTTTTAATGTATTTTATTAACTTAGGGATGAAACTCTCCCAAACATAACTTTGGTTAGATATTCAAACTAAATCAGTTGGGAGTTATGTTAATGATATCATGAAAGAAGTTAGGGTATGAAATCCTTTTTAATTTTAACAAAATTTTCTCTTTTATCACTAGGTTAATATGTATTTCTTGAAATATTAACGTTTATTTATTTATAAGTAAAAATAAAATTACAATGAGATTCCAATCCCACAAATTACATTTCTCTCTCCATGAATTTTCCAGTTGGTCATGTCCTTAGGAGAGTTATTTATGGTCGGGTGCATGAGATCTATTTTGGAAAATTATGATATTATTTCATTAGAAATACAATTGGTAATTTTGAATAAACTAATCTTTTTTGTAGTTACTCCCTACCTTGAGATTATTAAAGGGTTCTTACTAAAATGAAATGAATAATTCAAGAATATATGGCTCAAATATAAAGATGCAAGATAAAAAGGTCATTACTCTATTGAAATCATTGATTGAGTTTTAGGAGACGACGAATAGATCTGTCCTCGGTGATACTACTTTGATGGATGTAAGAGAGATAGAAAATCACATATCATCATAATAATTTAGTGCTCATACTTTTATTGGTTTTATGATTAAATTTAAATGCAACACAAAATTTAATATTCTAGATAATTATAATGTATTGTCTGATTGGATGGAGTGGCGATGGAGCGGGTGTTAGAAAAAATTTCATCGAGTAGTGATTAGGGTTATCATTGGATTATTTTATGATGTATAACTAAACATATGACAAAATAACATAAATATGGTGATTAATAAACAATATTTCAGTTTTAGACAGGGATATAAATATTTCTATTACATTTCATGAAAATATATAAGTTGGGATTATTTCTAGAATATATTATGATGTTTACATTATTGTATTAATTATTAGTCTATTTGAATTTTGACTGCTCCTTGAAATTCCAAATCTTATTTTTCATTTCAATATCTATAGACTATTTCAACCATTTATGATATTTAGTGTCATGTATTACACAATGTAATTATTGAAGTACTACCAAGAAAACTAAATATTTTATTCAACTTACATATTGATATGCCACTTTTATATTTCTTTTTTGTGAAATATATAAGCTATTAAAATCACTCTCTGATCATATAGAGGTACTTATAGAAATTTATTCAATGAAATAAAATTTACACTATTTTTTAAACTCCAAAAATGGATTATCTAATTGAAATATTACATTAAAAATTAGTTAATGAACTAATATACCATAATAATTCTATATAATTATTCTCTTGAATATTTTCATGTTATATGATGAAACCTAAAAATAAACTATAACCTTATTTTTCAAATCATTATTCATCGTGTATTATTATTAAATGTTAAAAGTTATTCGATCGTATTTAATGTTATTGAATATGGATAAACCATGAGATAACATACAACTCTATTCACAAAAAAATTATTAGGAACTCCAAACAACATCATAGATATACTGCATAATACATATTGAGTAAATCCATATTACATTTGTCTTTATGGATGAGAAACCCAAGTGAATCCAACATGTTTTATATATATTGAACAAAACATTTTTAAATTATGTTTAATATAAATTTAACAAAAATAGTGACATCATAATGGCCACCTTTGAAGGTGTTAAATGAGTGTTGAACAATCATCGTTTCGGGAGGCAGAATTTCGCCATCCACGGAAATCGTATGTTCTATAACCATTTGATGTAGTTGTGTGAGAGTGTAGCTCAAATAAATCTTATAACAACATCCTTGTATATTGAATATACTGGTGTTGTTACAAAAGTAGTAAATAAAAAGAGTTTAGGGGGTTGGAGAAGCAAAATAAAACAAATGAACAATGGAGAATGAATTACCTTTAAAAGTGTAACTCCTTTTGATTTGAGCCTAAAGGCTTCCTTTGAAAGGATTATGCCCAAAGGAAATCCTCTAGGATGAGGAGAGTGATGTGGAGAGAGTAAATGGGCAGGGGTTGGCCTAGCCAAAGGCTTGAGGTGTGTTTGAAATGTGGTAGAGGTGGGGGCCTTTTATAAGAGGAGAGGAGGGGCACTTTTGGAAGGTAAAGAAATATTACATTATTTGAAAATGTGTTTCGGTTTCAAAAGGTCCCACATTGATATAATTCGTGGATAAGGTGATAAGGCCTCTAAATCCACTCATCCAATAAGTTTTGGACATGTGTAGTTCATAGATTTTACATTATCTTTCCATTTTATTTAAATCGTCAAATAATGATGTCATCGCTACATCATTATTATGTCATAAATAATTTAATTTATTTAATGTCTAAAAATCATAAAAAAATACTATGATGTAGGAAATCTTATTAGCTTTCCAATTCCTATTTATAATAAATAATCTGATCTTTATAACCCCATGTAAAAATTATTTTTGTAAAACATCTCTTGTTTGTGTCATTTTTACTTTAACATTTAATAAAAGGTTATTTATTTCATTTCCAAACAAAAGTGTCTCCATGGGGTCCCCAAGTTGACCCATGGCTATTATTGGTCGGCCATGACACAACCAATAAGGTTGGAACACGTTTCTAGGTCATTTCATATTATTAAAGCCTTATTTATACCTTAAACTACCCTAATTACCACTAATCGCGATTAAGAACTTAATAAGTTACTATTCACCAAAAAATTATTTTAATCTCATTGAACCACATTTTACTTCTTAATGACAACAATGTATGTCGGATATTCAAAATTCAATACACATTAGTGGTAAACTTTCATTTAACTGAAAAATCAGTTTGCTTGATTACCACTTAGTGGTTTCACTATTCATCAAAAATTGAAGTTTTTCAGAAAATTACCAAAAATTCACGCTAAGCTATATTTGATATTCCGAATTCAAAAATGAAGTCCATTTTACAAAATTCAAATCATATAAGTCACATTAATTAATTTAATAATTAATTCCCGCTGCCAGAGCAAAAAGCGTGTTTTTACAAAACAATAAGTATCAAAAGATTGACACCAGTTTAAGTCTAATTTCAAAGTGAAATTGATTCCAATGACCACCATTGGATAAAATGGTAAAAATATATTCTAATTTCACTTCAAAACCAATTAAAAACATAATCTAATCATATAAATAAATTAGATTAAAAAGCAGTTTTGATGTAAAATGCAGTATTTTTCACTATTCATTAAAAAAATGAACATTGTCAGAAAAATACCAAAAATTCACACAAGGTAAATTTTAATGTCCCAATCATAAAGTATAAGTTTATTTTGACAAACATAGTTTATAAAATTGTCAAAATATAGATTCAAAAATGGTTTGCCATCAAAAAGCAGTAAAACAATCTTTTATGAATATTAGTGTATTCCATGCATAAGATCGTATTTATTTTCATTTTAAGCCTCTATAACACTATCTTAATCATTAATATACATAGATAAAAATATCTATTATTCATTACTTACTTGGGATGTTACAATTATGGGTGATCATAATTTTGGAATATTATAGAGATTATATTGACATTGTTATAGGAAAAGGACAACGTGCTTGACTGGTGGCAACCCATTGCATCTAGAGAAGGCTATTGAGAATGAACCCATATCTGAATGATGATAATGATTTATCACTTAACTATAGCCTACGTTATGTTCTGATTAATATTTCATTTTTTAATTAATTTTTTAAAGTATAAATAAAAATGATGAACTAATTGTGTTACTATTGAGGTTTATAGGTTAATGTATAACTTTTGGTAACCATATAGGTTTTGGAAAAAATTTATAAAAAATTGGAATGGCGTGTCACTCTTTTTTCGATCTAATGATCAATTGAAATGTAATTTTAATAATTGAAAAATAAAAATTAATTTTCATATTCTTTTCATTGAGTAAGAGATGAATTGAAAATTTATTGAAGAACAAAAAAAGGATGACATTATGTTAAGAAATATAAAGATATAATGTAAAAATATTTACTTTTATTCATAGATAATAAAATAATTTTTCATATTTATGAAAAGGATCTTGACAAAACAATATTCTCATATTACCTTAATATTTGTTGAATCAATGTCTATTTAACACATCATATATTTATGGGTTTATGGTCATTAAAATTATCTTTTTTTTATCTTTATTGTGATCAATGGCCTATACCACCCTCCATCATTACATAGGGATTATATATTTCTTCCATGTCCATTACTTCACTTCCCAACAATGTTCTTATACTCTAAAACAAAGATATGTGATATTTTATCTAAACATTTATATTTATAATTTGATATTATAAAAGGAATTTTCCTTAACCATTTTAATATGAGAATTTTCAGAAAAGATATTTTAAAATTTCAAACTACTTATTTTCTGGTTTATGTTGAAATAGTTTGGAAATAGTTTATTGATGGTGAAGAGAATGTAACACAAGATGATTTTAAAAGTGAAAATTTATCTATGATAAAAAATATGACACACACCAAAAATGTTTTAATATAACTTAAAAAATTTATATGTTATGATATTTTTTAAATACATCCATTCTCCTCAATATCTTGTAATATGTGTAATAATGCCTTTAAACGAAACAAAACACTAATATAAAATATTATTGTTTGAAATTTGATAGTTATAAAATAGACATTATGTTTTCCATTATGAATAATACTAAATAATTTATGAAAATATATTGTTGAAACATTTTTATTGGTAATCTATTTATTATAAATAAAAATAACATTAATTGAAATAAAAATAAATTTTTTCTTGAAAAATTACCTATTATAAAAGGTGGGTCTGTTGCACCTTCCACAAATAACTTAAATTAATATTTACCAATATTATAATATTTATTTAAAAAAAATAAATTTTTATATCATATTTATCATAAGGTGAATTTTTAAATTTTTATGAAAAGTTTCATTTCTCGATGAATAGTAAAATATACTACTTTTTATTAAAAATAACCATTCAATTTAAAGTATTTATAAGTCTCATTTTTTCAAACAAATAGTTAATATAAAAATTATTTCAATTATTTTATAATTAATCCAATTTATGTTATTATAAACAATTATATGATCACTTTTGTTATGAAAATGTCTTATACATTTGAAATTTTTACTTATAAAAAAATAGAATTGTTGGCACACATGTGGGTTTAATATAAACATGAATTTTTCTAGTTTAATGAATTTCAATTGGAAAAATGGATTCTATATTACTAATAAATATAATTTAAGTTATATTATAATTTCAATATATATTTTGACATTAATTTATCAGGAAAATTATAAAAATAAATTCTTCATGTTGTGGTGAAAGTAGTCTACAACGGGTTATACTTTGAAGATGAGGGTTAAAAGTGACCTAAAAAATGTCCAAAAAATAATTTTAATAACTTATTTAGAACTTATAACTACTAATGATATATAATAGAAAAATTTGGATTCTTTTGACTTGTGAGTTTTTATGTAATACTTTATTTTTTTTAAATTTTTATGAGTGTAATCTTGCCCACTTATAAAAGGCCACTCCCTACCATCACTTATCTACACCTCTCAAGGAATTTTCATTAACCAAAACGTATCAAAATATCACTAAAAAATCATCACCCTCATTATAGTTCTTTTTTTTCTTCAAAAAATACCACCCGTAGGGTCCTTATGTGGAGATCCAAATGTAGTTTTTCTAAGAGATAATAAATTTATTAACAAAGATCTTCCATTTTATTTATTATTTTTATAACATAAAATACATATTAAAAAATTATAATTTAGTAACAGTATTACCTCCCACATACTGATATGTTATTATGTTGATGGAAAAATATTTATTTATATCCTCGTTCATCAAGTTGGAAATGAAATTGTTGATCACATGTATGGTAGGCATCTGTATCTGGGATTGGTGTAACTGATATTTCACAAGAACATATCGTGATTGTATATTATGATTGATTTAATGTATATGTGCATAATATTTATGATATTATTGTAAATTTATAATTATAATATCGTATAAAACTTATTTCGATCCATTTAATGTATATGTGCGTAATATTTATGATATTATTGATATTTCACAAGAACATATCGTCACTTGTGCATACAAATTACCTACCATCCTCATGAGGCAATGTGATTCATTTTTCACACCCAGTCATAATGAATGATCCTAAACAATATTCAATGATTAAATAATATATATATAATATTAATTTAATTCTTAAGAATATAGATATATATCATAGATATCACACTAATATTTTTATTTTTACTTTGTTTTTATGAAATTAAATTTCATTGGTATAATGTATTACACCAAAAACTAATTTAATATTGTGTTACATGAAATCGAAATTTAATATTTCACTGTTGGAAACAAAGGGTTATCTTTTCTTTCAAAAAAAAACAAATTTTTAAAAAAACTGTGATATATCATTAATATTATTATTCAAACAAGACTATTATAGCCTATAACTTAAACATAGTGATATGAACAAGAATACAGATTTTTAAAATATTATTTATTATGGTTTTATATATAGAAATCATATTGGTAAAAATGTACTATTTTTTTAATAAATAAATTATATGTTTCAAACATACTATCTTCTAAAAAATGTTTCCATTTATTTCTTTTTGACACCAATAATGAGATTATTTTTATATATATTTATAAATTAAATTTGATAATATAAACATTATTATAAATTTAAAATATATACAACATCTTAGGTTTAAATTTTGAGACTTTTTTTTTGAAATGTTGAATCTTTTGATGAATTCTTAATAATATAAAATTGTAACTGAAAGCTTCATTTTCAATTAATATATTTATATGGTTTAATTATAGTTTAAATTATATTTAATGTATCATTATATTAATTATAAATCCATTAATAAAAATTATTTTATTGGAATGATTTCTCATGAGATTTTCGTATAATTGTTTTTGTAAAATTATTAATTTTTTTTCTTTGAAGACATGCTTTATCGTGACACATGTGTCGTTAATTTTAAAAATAAATTTTCCAATCCTTTGAATGGAATTTCAAAAACATTATGCAATATTTTTAATAATAATATTCTATCTTCTATAATAGGTTTTATTTATTTTTTTCCAAAATTGTCACACCAAAAAAATTATTTTATTTTATTCTCTTCATGGCCTTAGATTTTTTTGGTTGAGGTTTGGGTCAAGTTCCCCACATCAATTTGTGATTTTCTGAGTTTTTGACTGGATTTTTTGTCCCGTGAGTGCTTTTTTTCTAGGATTTATGGTTAACCGTCTAGCCTATGAAGGGTGAGGGAGTTTATAGTCATTTTACACTATATTGGTTATCTAGGAATAGTTTGAGAGACATTTGGTACAAATTGTGTGAGGACTAGGTGAAAACATGCATCTCATTTTTGGTTTCTATTTTATGGTATATGAATTACACATCATTAGAAGAAACAAGGTGAAAAGTGTGTGGGTGCGGCTCTATAATTTAACAGAACTAAATGACATAGTTGGCACATGGTTTCTGAAATAGTTTGGCCGAACCATGAGGGACACCTTATTATCCAGTAGGTTACACATGGTTGGAGTGCGGTTTTTCAAATTTTATGGCATTCTCAAGTCATGAAAATTTATGAAATTACCCTTTTCCATCCTTTTTTAACCCCAAACCCTCCTTTCCCTTCCCTATCACTTGTTCAGTTCTAGGGGAACCAAGGGTGGATTATTTATTCCTCTCTCCTTAAATCTATGGTGCTTCTACTTCGATTCCATGGTGTATTTTTCTTTGGGTAAGTCTATTTCTCCTCATCCTTCCTTATTGTTCTAATTTCTAGGTTCTTTCTTGGAGGTTCCCTCTTGGACAAACCCTATGACGAGGGATGGATTAAAATGTATGATATCAATAATGTTAGGTTATGGAGATAGTTCCTAGGGAATAGTTCTTCTTTCCTTTATGATTTTGTTACATTCACAGCTCGTTGTGGTAGGTGTTTCTATCTATTTCTTTTGCCAAATATTCCATTTGATGATTTTGTGCATTTAAAAAATTTATAAATTTTATTTCCATGATAGTTATGTCATTTAATGATTAATTTTGGGTTTTTCAGACTATTAATTTTTTGAAAAATGGTTTTTATAGTATTTCTAATAGTATATATATATATATATATATCTATAAGAGTTGTTTGATGAATTTTAAAATTGTCTTTTAAAACATAAAATATGTGTTTTTCATTATGTTTGGTCTCTTTTTTGGTTACTTGTTTGGAAATGGATTGAGTCTTGTGTGTGTGGCTTCGGGAGACTTTAGTGGTTTAGTATATATATATATATATATAAACCCTTGTAATTGGTTTAAATACTCATTTTCATTCTCAAATTTAAATTTATGTTATTGATTACTTTCAACCTATGTATTGTTGATTTTTTTAGATCTATATGAGCATGTGGTGCTCATATGGAAGTCCTTCAAAGTGTAAATGGATTTATGAAAAATGTCCTCCTTGAACCCTTTTTTTAAAATGACCTTTCTCCAAATCATTCCATTCCTTCCATACCATTTCCTATAATGGTTACTTCAAGACCCCTTGGGTCCTAAATGGGTCCATTCGTCATAATTGATCATTTATATGGTTTCAAATGTGTTTCTTAATGATTGGTATATTTGGTATATTGATGTGTGGTTTTGATTATAAATATGGAAATAGACCATTTGGAACCCTTCTTCTATGTATTAAATTTTCATTTCATTTTTTGGACATGATATTGGAAATGATCTGGAAATTGATTTTATTTGAAAATGTCAAATTCCATGCTAGCATGTTATGATGTTCTTGTAAAATTGGATTCAATGTATTATAATGTGTAGGAACAATTGGATCTTAGGACGATGTGTTGTCATATGGGAACCTCTTTAGTGGACCATATTAAGAGAGGGTCATCACATAGGTGGTGTTGGTGATTGGGTTAGGAATACATAGTGGATGTGAGTTTCTATTTGAGACACACATGTGAGGACCTCCATAATCACCACATAATATTAATATGGGATTTCTGGGTTTCTTGTTGAGAATCGAGTAATGATTTTTTATTGGTCATGATTAATCTATTTGGTACCACTTGGATTTTTTGAGAGTCCAGATGGGATATTTCACTGGTTGTCTTGTTTACAACAGACAATTGGTTATTGGCTATTTATATGAACTATATACAGATAGGTGAGTTTGAACTGATTATATACTAGGATTCCTTCTTGATATATTTAAGAAATTCCAATTAGTATTTATTTAAAAGATCCTACATATTTATATTGTGAATGGTCACGTGTTTTACAATTATATACCAACATGTATTTATACAAATTTTCCACTATTTTCTTACTTGTTCTATTTTTATTCAATTATAACAAAAACCATATTTATTTCCTTGGTTGGATTATTCTATTGGGTTTGGTTTTCAAAATATAATATTTAAAAATAGAAACTAGATTTTAAAAAATAAATTCATTTGTGAATTGTTATTAATGTTTATTTTTCTCAAAATATGAGTGTGGATTTTGAAATGATAAAACTGATTTTCTATGTATGTTTTTAACATTTATGTGAACTATTTCAAGAATGAAAATACATAAAATCTATTATGATTAACTACTGTGGTATTTAATATCACCCCCTTTTTGTGCCAATCGTTGTCAGTATATCTGAGTTTTCTTGTAGGCTATGGTATTAT
The DNA here is from genome assembly GCA_963277665.1 of Viscum album. Lineage (NCBI taxonomy): Eukaryota > Viridiplantae > Streptophyta > Magnoliopsida > Santalales > Viscaceae > Viscum > Viscum album. Next base: position 1,067,558,300 of record OY728165.1, on the reverse strand, counting down.
GGTTCATGTTTTATTTGGAGAAGGTTGTTGTTGGGGTTGGTGGGGACCAAAAGGTCACATGGATAACTAGTCGGATTCCATTTTGATTCAATTTATGTTTTTAGTCTTTTTATATTATTCTTGTGAAACTTGATGTGGTCTTTTATTTATTGATGTTTAGTTGTTAGTGGGGTTTATTTGTCTTCTCAATTTTCATTATTTGATACTGATTTTTTTAAGATAAATCGTTCACAATGTGACATCATTAATGCGTAGTTCTGGTTTCATTTCTGGGATGATCATAAGTTTATCTCGGTCCATTTCACTTGTTAGGTCAACTATTAGGTAAGATTCATCAAATAGAATATTGTGGAAAACATTAATAGTAAAAAAGTAAAAACTATTTAACGGAGTAACGGTAAAAAGGATTTAACCATGGGGTTAAACTATAATGTTAAGGGTTGAAAATACCTATAAACTTTTAGGAAATCAATTGGATGAAAATATTTCAACCATATCATGTCTATGGAACTGACTTGATAAATTTTTATACCCTAAGGGGATATTAAAAACATGGGTACACTTTTTTATTTCAAAACATTAGAAGTACGCCACCCTCCACACTTATTAAACCCCCCCAATCTCCTCTCATTTTCACATAATAAAAAAGTTTTTGTATAGAAAATACCTACCAAAATAACTTCCCAAAAATCATAATAGAAGCCTCATTTTGAATATAATTCCATCCTAGGAAGGATTTCTGTGAAAACCTAATGAGGATACTAGAAGAAGAGTGAACGTTAATTCATATCCATTTTTTTGTTATTTATTCCTCAAAAAAATTCAATTCAAATTATACCATGATGATAAAATATTTTCATTATCTTTCATATATTAATATTTTTTACGTTAATTTCATGGCGTACAACCATCACCACTTCCATCCAATGTGTTACAAAATTATCGTTCATGCACATGATAGACTACAGCCTCGTGAAATGTTGCCATTATAGTTTCCGTTAATGCGTCTAACTATTGGTTATAAATATGAAATAAATGTTTAAAAATTATATTTATTGAATTTTTTTGAATCATTATATCACACATAACATCATTATTTAATTTTTTTTGTAATTTATATTGTTATTCATGTGTACGGATGACTACCGCCTCGTGAAGCGATGAGATTCATTCAAATTTTACATATATGGTAATAAGGATGAGTTAATTGAAAAGATATTATATAAAGGTAATAAAAAATATTTTTAATTGAAATATATCAATTAATTTTATTTCTTTGAATATAACATGAAAATGGTAACATCATTCATGCATACATATGTCCTACTGTCCTCATGAATGGTGTATTTTATTATATATATATATATTATGAGTTACTCTATGTAAATATAAAAGTATTATATATGATATTTATTTTAGGGATTAAATTTTTTAGATTATAAAATCATTTTCATATAACGATATCAAAAAATAATAAATTAAAACAAATACAAAAAACAAAGCGGTTATCACTCGAAACGTAGCTTTAATATGGAATTTATAATAAAATAGTAAAAAATGGTCATAATAAAATCATATATAGAATGACGTATTAAAATAATATTATTTAATATATTTATAATATATTATATTTTTTATACACAAGGTTTGAACATGTATGATGAAAGTCGGGAATTAAGGTACGGTATCTTTATGCACTATTTTCTTTTCTTGAGATGTATATTATATTATCAACCTAAATTATTACATGAGGTGTATATTCATCCCCTTTCACATGTAATATCATTAATTAATTTATCCTCATTATTTTATATGTAGAATCTTATGTTATTCCTTCATGGGAATTATGATTCAAATTTACTAATGTGCTATTGATTTAATTAACAATATCATCATTTATCGATATTGTTTAGGATTATATTTAAAATGATTTAATGTTATGGTTTCACTCTAAATAAACTCACGAATTTTCTTATACTCTAAAATTTGATGATATTTTCAAGAATTAATAATATTTACAACTATTTTTTAGTTAAAATAAATGATAATTATATTTTATGAAAATACAACTTTATTTCCCTCCTTGGTTTAAAACCTGTTTCATTGAAAACCCATGTTTGTAAAAAAAATTATTATTATTATATTATTATTTTCAAATTAAATTTATACCCATTTTTGAATTTAATTTTTTTTGGAAGTATTATTTATGTCATTTTCCAAATACTTTAAATTTAATGATTACCAAAATATAAAAGGAACAACTATTTAAATGTGAATTTCATGAACCAAAAATATTGACATAATGACCACTATTTTCCAAGAATATTACATTAATTTTTTTAGAGTTTATTTACAAAGGTAAATATTTTATAAATTTTTTCTGATTTAAAAAGTGATTTTTATAAAGATAAATGATATTTTCCTTGAGAAATGTTTTAATTGATATATCAAATTTGTTATCAATATAGGATGACATTCATTAATGCGACTTATTTTACAATTGGGATCTAATCCAAGTATACAATTAAAATTGTTTTTCGAATGGATTATGATTATGTGAGCCTAATATCTATGAAGCTAGATTCCTTTTCAATGGGTTATACCATGATAAAATAGATATGAATCCCACATCATTTTTTCTTTAGGGTAATTCTATAATGAAATTGTTATAAAACCTATCTCTTTTGAAATCATTATTATTTCAGGAAATTTTTGTGAAACCCATTTAATTTAACAGGTTACGATATGATGTTGTTTGTATGATCATGTGTCACACATGAATATGTTTTTTGTTATGATATCTGTGGGACTTATATGTCCCTCTAATGAATTGGGTAAATATTTATATATCATGAGATAATCCTGATAGGAAAAAAAAATTTACCTAATTTTGTAAGATTATTTATCCATTATGAAGGTTTTGGGAGTGAAGCTTGACTGATATGATGATTTGAGACGGGAAACCATTCTACTTCGATAGCTTGGGCAGTGAACAGGGACAAATATAGAAATTATTCTCAATGATTATGTGTATGAAACTAATCTATGTCTTTTTGCAATGTTATAATATAATTTATCAGGTTATTATATTATATTAATATTCATGTCTTATGAAATACCAGTGTTTATTCCATGACTCATGATTTTGATCTTTTATATTAAGGGTATGGTTTTCAAATTTTATGCTTATGTTATCATACACTTGCTGTCTTGTTATGCTTATCTATATACCATTTTTACCATTATTGAGCATATAAGATCACCCTTTTTATGTTTCCATTCCTCGAGGAATAAATAAATGTATTAAATGTGATATGCATAATAATCCTTCTATTTAGGAATGTTAATGTGGGTGATAATGCACATTAACAATGGACCAGTTGTTTGTGTTTGAATGTTTCAAAAGAAAATGAAAATTTATTTTCCTATGTTGTGTGTTTCTCTAATATAATAAATGCTCAAAAAAATTACTTAATATATATGTATTAAGAGAGGGGGTCTCTATAGTTGGTATTATAGGATAGGTTTAGTTAAAATTTTGAAATAAGTATGGGGAAATGATATAGAGATCGATGTGTACACATCTAAGGAAAGTCTAAGAATTAGTCATAGTATAGGTAATTCTATTGAAAAATTGGTAATGTATAGATTGTGTGGTTTCCAATCAGTAACATTCCTATCTTGATACTACAAGTGGATGTGGCTCTATTATTTTGGCACTCACTGATAATAAATAAAAAAGGGATTTATTGAGCTAGGCTTGATCACCACTAGGGCACTACAATGTGCTTTGCGGGACACCTAGTTTGGCACTTCAAGGTGATAAGCTTTAGAGAGGTCCAAAATCATTTTGATGTATCTTGATGGATTTAAATAGATGATTTCTAGGAATAACCATGAAAAACATAGGTTTAATTGATTAAAAAGAAGGTCTCAAGTCATATACATTCAGTAATTAGGATTACATGATTATGGGGTTCCCCGCAATGATTATTATTTCCTATACTCAGATTTTTGGTTTTGGTCAATGGTTGGAACATAACAAAATCTTATTAACGATATGTGTGATTTAAAATTTAATGTTTTTTTAATAAAATAAAAAAATATTATGGTATTAGTATTGCAAAATCTCATTTCTATGCTCACACTAATTTCTAAAGATATGAATCATGATATAATTGCAAATGAAAAAAATGAGGGAACACCATCATATTGAGTTAATCATGAGGAAACACAAACATTAATTTAATGGGTCCTCTAATCAACTTGTTTCAAAATAATGGATCACCATCACTTATATTATACTTTCCATTATACTAGGATTATAACATAAAAAATTCAATATATTTTTCTACTGTTAAAAATGTTAAATATATCAATAGTGGAATCTTTTCAATAATATGAGGAAATATGATGAAGTTGAATCCATAGGCTGGGATGGGTTAATGAAATTTTCTTTCCAATAGTAACTTTCATTGTATAATCCAATACTATATGTAGAAGGGTTTCCCCTAGATAAATAAAAAGTATGATGAATCAGTTGTAACCATTGAAATAAATTTTATGAGACTAATGAGGTATGATTCATGTTTTGTCTTTCAATTTCATGTTAAGGTTGATTGAATATTAATTATATTAAAACCAATAATAAAAATGGAATAAACCATAAGATAGATCAATGGATGTGAAGATATTATTCAATTTTCTATAAAGTATGAAATAGAGGTTGGTGTTACACAACACTCTCATGGTTTTGATTTGAATAATAATGTGGAATAAAAATAATATCTAAGAACAGTAGAGATAAGAATAAGAGACTTCCTTGATAGTCAATTTACTTGTAGAATCACAAAGGAATTATCTTAAGATGACTAGTAAATGATTTTATGTTTGGGAGGGAGGGTGAGTAGGAAATTTATTTCCAATGTGATGGAAAGAAGTTAGGTAATTGTTTAAATAAAGTGAAGTATGAAAAGAGTGAACCACCAACAATTCAGTTTTTATAATGAAAGGAGAATTAGAATTATGATATCAAATACCCATATAAAATGGTTAATGATGATGACCAATAGTAGTAGCCACATATTCCTAAAAATAATTCTATTCATTATTTTTTCAAATATTATGTATTACATGGCCTGAGTTGACTTTATTTAAATAAATACCTCATTAATTATTTATAAAGGGAAGTCAAATTTGATATTCTAAATAAACCTATGCTAATTTAGTAATTTTAAAATTAGTATGAACATCCAATATCGATCATATCTATAGAATGGGTCTTATTTTTCATACACAATGGGTGTATATCTAATATTATTGGAGAAAAAATCGATATTGATGATATGCCTATTGTGCCAAAATTTGTTAATGTCTTTCAAGAAGAGTTCCCCAAACCTCTAAGAAAATGTGAAGGTTATTTATCAATAGAACACATACATAATGAAATACCAACTATAAAAACTCTATAACATACCAACCCTGGTAAGACAAACCATACACCCACGCTGGTAGTGGCACGGTTAGTTGAAGAAAGAAGACAAAATTTGGTTTTGTATCTAATGAATCAAAACATACAACTGATGTACTACATAGAAGAAATAGATTAAATAGATCCAAACAATCCAAGATAAATTAGATAAAAATAATAACATTAATTATTAAATACCATTATATCTCTATATGACCATTATTCACCTAAAATACAACTTGGAAAGAAGGTAAAGTCCAATATAGAAGCTGATGTGCAAAAAGATTCCCTTCCTTTTTCTTAAATCTAGAAATAAAAATTCTACAATCTTGCAGTAGAAAAGGTCGGGTCTGAATAGAATTCCTAATGGGACACAACTATAAAATCTATCAATTTTTAAATAAAAAGAATGCAATAGCTAAATATTTTAAAAACCATGATTACACTGAATTTTTTTAAATCTGATTCATTTTTAGACAATTTTCTTTTTGATTTTCATAAAATAAATTCAAATTCTAAATATAGAAATATTACACGTAGAAGTGATTGAAATAGTAAATAATATCCATGCATCGATAGGTAAAAATAAACACATTTCCAAGAAATTACATATCATGTGATGTTATGCTATAAAACCTCATATAAAACCTATGAGGAACAATCCATGACAAAAACAACCATGTGATAAATAACCATTAATGAATAAGCACATCATAATGGTTCATATCATAAGATAAAAGACATAGTAGACACTCAATAGCCAAAAAAATCATAACATTGGAACTAAAAAATATTGAGTCCTTCCATAATCCATCAATATCAAAAAAGGTTTACTCCTAGTGGTTCCACAAACACTAAGGCTACTTGTGTCTCTTTCCTGAAGAAACAATGTTTCTAAAATCTCCAATTTTAAAAATATGTTTTCAAGACCATGCTCACTATTTTATATAAACTTTTTAAATCTAATAAAATCAACTTTGGTATTTAAAAAAATCTTTCCATTTTAAGCGAATCAGTTTTCAATGTAAACCCCCATTTAAAAACATGTTTCAATCCAATGAAACCATTAAAATAAATATCACATAAAATTAACGAAAAAACAAAATGGATTTACAATGAACTATAACGACATCATTGAATGAACCTATTTCTAGGAAATAACTACCTGAAGCTAGTATAAACATAGATTCCTTTGAAAATAGAGATTTTAAACCACAAGGTTTTCCTTTGAAAGATAACACAAGACTATAAAAATTAATGATCGATATAAAACTCTATATAATCAGAAATTTGATACCTAGTCATAACCAAATAAATAGAAATGAACAAATGAATGATCAACAAGAAGTAAAACATACCATGAGAGATTTAACCCAACTGCAACAATGATCTATTGCTAGACTAAATGATCTATATGGGAGGGTTCTACCCAAAATTGCCTATGGTGAGATCTTGGTGAAGAGAGGATAAGAAGAAGGTGGAATAAGATGAAAATAAAATGTGAAAACAAATTAAAAACAATACTATAGATATTTATATAATGTGAAATCCCATTAAACATATTTTAATCCACAAAGGATACAATCATCAAAGGAACCATTTCATATTTATTAAAATCCTGACTTTTGATAGTATACAACATGAAATAAGTACCAAGAATTTAAAAACATAAATACCTTAACATATTTCAAAATATATTATTTGTGAAGATTATATTGAATTTAATACTTAAATGACATGTAATACAATTGAATATTGATGAATCTATATGTTTTAAAAGGAAAAGTCAAATACCCAACTTTTGGAAATCTATGGACATATGAAGAACCATGTTAAGTCCATGAAAATTTTATATCTATACTAAATTAACTAAAATAAACTTACATACCAAAAATTAGGGTTATTTTTACTAAAAAGGATCTCCATACATAAGAATCTCCCAAAGACACCCAAACAATGATTATAAACAAGGTATAAATGAGTGCACCTAAGAAGTTTAATGGTGTGTTACATAATATGTATTGAATGGACCATATTGAATTTTATTAATTGAAGAAGAAAATCTAGGAGAATATTGGCAAGGAATTTATTCATCCATGTGTGTCACATCGAGATTCACCTAATGTTTTTTGTTAAAAATAATGATGGCTCAATACGACTATGTATTTATTTTCTAGATATAAACAAGAACCCACCTAATAAAAAGTATCTTTTTCCATATATTGATGACTTTTTTGATCTACAATGTGGATCTAAATACTTTTCCATGAATGAACATTTTTTTAGATATCATCAATTGAGTTTCAAGATGGGTGATATACCCTAGACAACATTCCATCAAATATATGAACAATATAAAATAAATATGATTTCATTTAGTAAGAATAATTCCCTTGATATCCTGAAAATATTTAATGAATAGAGTCTTTAAAGAATAACATGACCATTTTGTGTTAGTCTTTATAAATGAATATCAGATCTACTCAAAGATAAATGAAGATAGTGAATATCACATGAGAATTTTACTAAAGACTCTAAACAATGAGAAAATATATGAATGATTTACATTGTGTGAATTTTAGCTGCAAAAGGATTCATTTTTGTGTCATAGAATCACATGATAGGGTATATCATAATATTCAACAAAGAAAGAGCCTATTGAATGATGGACTAGGCCATCCACAGTACTAAGATCAATGCACCTTTTCATACTTTTCCCTTAGTGTAGTAGGTTTTCAAATGTAATGCCTCGACCCCAATTACCCAGAGTCGGTGCATTATTTTAATACATTGTCATGATTACAGGTAATCAAGTCCAGCAAAACCGATCAGTTTAGTAGTCTGTGAAAATAGATTACATACATGAATGTTACATTACACATTATCACATACAATACAACATAAATAATCCTTTATGAATGCCATTATTCCCTTGGCTTAACCCTACATATCAATCACAATACACTTCTTGGAATCCTGGGAAAAATAAAACATAGAAAGAGGTGAGATCAAACGGTCAGTAAGGGTAAGCAATACAGTGGAAACTTTCTTAAATAAGCATAAGCATTTAATTCAATTTATAAATAAAACAAAAGCATTTTAAACTTGAACTTCAGCATAATATGGAAAAATAAAATTAAATAATGCGATTTACTTATTCACATGGATATTCTAGTAGTCTAATAATCACATGCAATATTAATAACGACATTCATAATAATGGAATGCATAATTCCAGACTATCATAACCACATAGTCAAGGCCTTGTGCCAAGACTACAAATAAGATTTTTTCATGGCCTTGTGCCAAGACACTAGTTTGTCTCATGATACCTACCAATGCATCGAGAAGTTATAGCGGTCTCCAACCGTCACTTACTAAGTCTAATTCACTCCTCATATTAAAAGTTTTAAACATAACATAAACATTCGTATTAAAACTGAAATATAAAATGTCAATACATTAACCATAAACCATGAATGGTATAAAAATAACACATCCATAGTCAAACATATCACAAAACCATCAATACAATATGGAATAATTGTATCATAATAAATCAACTTCAAACAAGTTAAAAATACATTAAAGGATTTTGACACAGATGAAAATGATTTGTAAAACTCTTTGAGAGAAATATCCTATTTTCAAAAAAATATTTAAAAGGCACACAATTTAGAAATAAATACATTTAAATACTTTTTTGAATCAATGTGTCCCACACCACTTTGAAACTTTTTAATGTAATTAACAATTTAAAACATCAATGTCCATTTAATTAAATCCTTAAAACCATTTTGAAAAAATGGACAATAATGAGAATGGTTTAGAAGAATAAATCTTTAAAACATTTAAAATAATGTTTTAGTAAAAAGTCCCTTAAAATAATCCATTTGAAAACTATAATATGATACATGGATATGGATAATAAATATGTCCCAGGAGATACTTATGTAAAAACAATCTTCGATAATAAAGAGATTGTGAAATTAACCATTACCAATTTGGTAACCTACGAAACATAAACCCCATTAAAGAGGTATCATACAATGAATATGTAAATACACATAAATTAAATTGAATTACACAATTAATACAATTTTGGTTATTACATACACCACAAAAAAGTTAATAGTGGCAATATGGTGCATATCTCACGGGAATAAGGAGTGAGATGAAAACCCCTTAACTTGTAATTTCCCTTAGTCGAAGGTACATTTATCCTACTGTATGAAGATAATAGTATGTTATTAAGGTATAACAGAACTCTATTAATATTTATGATATCATACATGATTCATTTATTACTTTATACTACCCATTTAATAAAAAATTACATGTTAAATAAACATTTCAGGTAATATTCGCTTTCTTTATCGTATGCGTTTTAACATGTTACTCTTGATTGTATCACCTAGATCAAGATTTAATTACTTCCAGAATATAAAAAATTATATATTTATCATATATATTTATAATATAAATATGTATAATAGACATATATATGAAATAAAAAACACTGTTTACGGAGACGACAGTCCATACGTACGCATAAGCGTTGTTTCCATTTTCATATAGTATTTAACGAAACTAAGTGAATAAGATATATGTAAGTATATATATATATATATATATCCAGTAGAATTATTATGTCATATATTACATACTTATTAGTAATATATATTTTTATAATCTTCGATGAATGGTGAACGTGGAAATGAATCTCATCGCGTCGTGGAGACGGTAATCCATACGTACGCATGAGCGACAATATCATTTCCTTAAAGGTATGGAATTGGACGGTATATTAATTTTATAGAGACATTAGCATGTTATTTTCATTATTTATATAAATATTACTCATCATTATATCCATCCAATCAACATAGTGTTGAATAACAAATTATTCCACGGTGTGGAGACGGTAAGCCGTATGTACGCACAAATGGTGACATTATCATTCATAAGATGAATAGGATAATGAATATATTTGTGCCATATTTATAATAAAATCGTAGTATATAGAATATACTTGAGTTATTATTTTATAATTTAATCAAAAAAGAAAGAGTAAGTGGAAGAATATGAGAACTTCAAAGAGGGTGGTGAAATGATTACCTCTTCTTCGAGTTCTTCCTTTTGATTTGATCAATAGGGATCCATAAGTAGGATTTCTGAGAAAAGGAGGGACACTAGGATTACGTGAGGGAAGTATAGAGGATATTTGGGTAGGGTTTGGCCTATAAAAATGTCTTATAAGGTTTGAAATAGAGTGATAGGGGAGTTCTCTTTTATAAGAAGGGTGAGGGGTACCTTAGAAAAAACATAAAATATTATTTTATAATAAATTCATATTCGGTTAATAATAGCTCCAAATTGATATATTTCTAGGTTAAGGATGGGATGGGTAGAAAGCCACTCAACCAATAGTTTTCAGATAGGTTTTGGAAACTTTATTAACCTTATCTTTTATTTTTAACTCTTAGTTAATTAGTTTGACATTTACCATGTCTCTTTGTATTTTAATATTATATGGTTAATAAAATTACTATAAACTTCCAATCGACCCCCAAGTGGACAATTAATGATACACCTATCATTATATAAGTCCTTTGGACGAACCTTATATTTTTAGGAATATAATATCAATTAATAATATAATATTTGTTTTAAAAATTGTTTTATGTCAATTTTGACACTATTGGGTATTTTGTTTTTGATAAATTTATAACAGCATTATTAGTTCCAACACAATTCATATAACCAATCCTAATATGTCATATTAGCCAATAAAATTTATTGGAATTCATAAAAAGTCTCAAATTACATTTATTTGGGTATTTATAATATCCATTATCCCAATCTTTCATTAATACGATAATTACTGCATCATCATTGTGTCAAAAATAAGATAAATTATTTAATGTCTAAAAATTATAAATAAAATTCCATTATTTATGAAATATTTTTATCTTTCTAATGAATATTTATAATCGAATTTATATTATGTGTAACCCTATATTAAAATTTTTTTAGTTATTAAACTTTGATTTTAACTATTTTAACTATTATTTTAAATTAATAATAATAAATGTCCTAATCTAATCCAAGTGTACCTAAATGATAATATTTTATTCCTAAGGTTTTTTTGGCTGAGATAAACTTGTCCAATAGAATTATAACATGTGTTAGGGTAATATTAATATCATTTTTACCCTAAATTATACTATTTAATTTTAATCGTGGTAAATAAAAGTAAAAAGTTACTATTCACCTAAATTTTTTTATCATATTAAACAAAATTTTAATTCTTTATATTAACTGTGTCATTAGGATTTTCGAAATTCCACTCATAGAAGTGATAAAATAATGTTTTATGTGAATTTGAAAATTCTCCTAGGAGATGGGTAAAAGACGGTGAAAAGTTAAATAAAAATTTTATATATCTAAAATTATTATAAACCGACTCTAATGAATTAAATTGAACTTATATAGGTATTATGATTCTACTTTTACCAAAAATAAACTTAAATAAAATAAATTATTAATAAAATAAAAAGTTGTTTTTAACCAATAACTCTTTGTTTTTCACTATTCATCAAAAATTGAAAGTTTTTAGAAAAATACAAAAACTATTCACCCTAATCAATTTTAGATATTATGAATCCAAAAATTATTTCTATTTTACCAAATTCACTACATAGAAGTTACATTAATTAATTTAAAAATAATTCTCGTTGTCAATACAAATAGAGTGTTTTTAAGAAACAATAACTATCAAAAGATTGACACTTGTTTATGTATAATTTCAATGTGAAATTAATTCCAATGACCAACATTGGATTAAAGGGTAAAAATATAATCTAATTATTCTTCCAAAACATTAAAATGTATAATTAAACACTATAAATTATTTTTATTAAAAATGTTGTTTTCAGTTAAAATATAGTATTTTTCCCTATTCACACAAATATGAAAGTTATCAGAAAGACACCAAAAATTTATTGAAACTAAATTATTACGTCCCGATTCTAAATAAGAAGTTTATTTGGTCATGTTTAATATATAAAAGTTTCAAATATAGGTTTTAAAAAGGGTTCACCATTAAAAGGTGATAAAATTTCATTATTTCAAAAATAATTCTATTATCTAAAAAATGAATTTTTTGTTACATTTTGTCTAAGAAACTGATAATATGGAGTCTAAAATTATAATGATTATATAATGTTCAAAATTCAGTTAATACTATTCATGACCACTTTTGAACGACTAGTTTGGTATGTCATGATGCGTTAGAACTCAGTGTTGTGTGTAGTGAAAGTTATTTCATTACATTGAAGAAATAACGTACTCTGAAATATTGGGGTGTTACATTATCCCCTACTTCAATAAATTTCATCCTTGCAATTTGAAATTGTTCTTAGAAAATAAAAGGTTGAATATAGAAATTTTTTTTGGGAAATCCCACAGCGGAAATTGTTTTAATAAAATTTAGTCTTAATAAGAGGGAAAAGGGGAATGAAAAATTCACCACCAAATTAGTATTTCATATAAGAGAACATTGGAGGAAGTTATAGACACATAATTGGAGGAAAGATGTAAATATTTATAGGGAGTGATTGAGGTAATCAATCATAAACAATTGTATAATTGTGGGCTTCAAAGCCACCAATCTTTGATGATTTAAAATACCATCATAGGGTATTAGGATTACACATTATTGGTTTTAAGATGCCTTACCTAAAGTATAATAAATTATTTCTTTATAGAATAATAGAAGAATATATATATGTACATATATATATATATATACTTGACAAGTAGAGTTTCATATTTCAGCTAATTCCTACTACAAACTCATAGCATGATTATTATCCAATAGCATAATTTGCAGTATACTCTTATGAATGGGATATTGATTCACGTAGTGTATCAAAACCTTGAAGATGAAGCATTTTAAATTTGAAAACTTTTTCTCACCCATGAAATAATCTACTTGGTGTCCTTTTTCTCCACACTTATAAGAACTCCCATTCCCTTAAAGAATTTACCAAGGTGATTCATTGCACATTTATCACATATTTGAAAATCTTTTTTTACCTTATTCCCTTTATCCATCTTTCTTTCTACCATCATTTTCTTCTCTTGTTTCCCTTCAACGCCATAGGATTCATAGAATTACTTACTAATATTATGATACTATTTATTAATATGATGATAATACATGGGATACTATTTTCTTTCTAAATGATGGCTTAATACCATGAATGATATGACCCTTCTTACTCTTTGGATCATACGTATTAATGGAGTTCACATTCCTTCTACGAGGTGCCATTTCAATACAATGGCATACACTAGGTCAGTTTATGAATTGCAATGAATAATTCAAAACTGGTAAAATTCCTAACATAAATTGAATAGTTTATAGATATAATCCATATAAATATTTTCTTGGAAGAGTTATATACTAGTAGATCTTTCATAATGATTTGTATTGAAAATGAGAATTATCCAAAGTATATCCCCCGGGAGTGTTGTAACTGAGAGTGAAGAAAGGCCCATATCATGAACCAGTTCCCATTGGAGTCTAGCTCAAAGCGGTGTTTTTGGATTTTACCCTTAGGTACATCTGTGCCAGATCCACCTCTACCTGCTCGTATCCAGTCAGGGATGTATTTTCTTGGAAAAGCCACAAAATATCAATATTACCAAAATTCTATGAAGTCCTTCTATACTTATCCTTGAATTCTATATTAGGGTAATGTGCTCTATTTAGAGTTTATATAAATATTGTTTCCAAGGTTATTTCTAAACATCCTTTGATACCAACTATAAAACCCCGAACCCAGTTACCCAGAGTCGGTGCATTATTTTAATACATTGGCATGATTACACGTAATCACGTCCCAAAGGACCGATCTGTTTAAGAGTCTGGGAAAATAGATTACATACTTGAATGTTACATTACACTTTAATATATACAATACAACATAAATAATCCTTTATGAATGCCATTATTCCCTTGGATTAACCCTACATATCAATCACAATACACTTCTGGGAATCCTAGGAAAAATAAAACATTGAAATAGGTGAGCTCAAACGCTCAGTATTGGTAAGCAATACAGTGGAAACTTTCATAAATAAGCATAAATATTAAGGCATTGTACAACTTAAACAAAATCATTTTAAACTTGAACTTCCACATAATATGGAAAAAATAAAATGAAATCATTCCATTTACTTATTCACATGGATTTTCTACTAGTCGAATAATCAAATGCAATATCAATAACCACTTTTATAATAATTTAATTCATAATTCTAGACTATCATAACCACATAGTCAAGGCCTTGTTCCAAGACTAAAAATAATATTTTGGTAAGGCCTTATGACATGACACTTGTTTGTTTCATTAGACCTTCTGATGCATCGAGGAGCTATAGCGTGCTCCACCCATTACTTACTAATTCCAATGCATTCCTCATATGAAATGGTTTAAACATAACATAAACATTTGTATTAAAACTTGCATAGAAAATGTCAATATTTTACCCATAAACCATGAATGGTATAAAAATAACACATCCACAGTCAAACATATCACAAAACGTTCAATACAATATGGGAGATTTGTATCATAATAAATCAACTTCAAACAAGTTTAAAATCCATTAAATGATTTTGACATAAAAGAAAATGATTTGTAAAACTCTTTGAGAGAAATATAAATTTTTCATGAAAAAATTTAAAAGTCATACAATTTAGAAAGGAATACATTTAAATACATTTTTGGATCAATTTTTTCCATACCACTTTGAAACGTTTGAATGTAATTAACATTTTAAAACATTCATGTACATTTAAATAAATCATTAATACAATTTTGAAAACATGGACATTAATGAGAATGGTTTAGAAGAATAAATCTTTAAAAAATTAAAAATGTTGTTTTAGTAAAAATCACCTTAAAATAATCCCTTTGAAAACTATTTTATGAGACATGGATATGGATAATAAATATGTTCCTATAGATACTTAAGTAAAAACAATCTCAGATAATAAAGTGATTGTGAAATTAACCCTTACCAATTTGGTAACTTACGAATCATACACCCCATGAAAGAGGCATCATAAAATGAATATGTAAATACACATAAATTAAAGTGTATTACATAAATAATACAATTATGGATAGTACATACAGAACAAAAAGTTAATAGTGGAAATATGGTACGAATCTCACGGGAATAAAGAGTGAGATGAGAACTCCTTACCTTGCACTTTTCTTTAGTCGAGCATACATTTAACCTCTTTAATAAAGATCGTATTATGTTATTAAGGTATACCATAACTATCATAATATTTATGATATCATACATGATTCATTTATTACTTTATACTACCCATTTAATAATAATTTTCATGTTAAATAAACATTTCAGGTAATAATACCTTCCTTTATCGTAAATGTTTTTACATGTTTCTCTTGATTGTATCACATAGATCAAGATTTAAGTACATATAGAAAATAAAACATGATTTATATATCATATATATTTATAATATAAATATGTATAATTGACATATATATGAAATAAAAAAACACAGTTTTTGGGGAGGGTAGTCCACATGTACGCATAAACGTTGTTTCTATTTTCATATAGTATTTAACAAAACTAAGAGAATAAGATATATGTAAGTATATATATATATATATATATATATATCTCCAGTATCATTATTATTTAATATATTCCATACTTATTAGTAATATATATTTTTATAATCGTCGATGAATGGTGAACGTGGAAATGAATCTCATCGCGTCATGAAGACAGTAATCTGTACGTACGCACAAGCGACGATATCATTTCCTTAAACGTGTGGAATTGTATGGTATATTAATTTTACGGAGAAATTATCATGTTATTTTTATTATTTATATACATATTACTCAACATTATATCCATCAAAATAACATAGTGTTTAATAACAAATTACACCACGGATTAGAGACGGTAAGCCGCATGTACGGACACATGGTGACATTATCATTCATTCGATGGATAGGATAATGAATATAAATGTGCCATATTTATAATAAAATCACAATATATAGAAGATAATGGAGTTAATATTTTATTATTTAAACAAAAAATAAAGAGTAAGTGGAAGAATATGAGAACTAGAAAGAGGGTGGTGAAATCATTACCTCTTTTTCGGGTTCTTCGTTTTTATTTGATCAAAAGGGATCCTTAAGTAGGATTTCTGAAAAAAGGAGGGCCTCTAGGATGAACTGGGGGAAGTCGATAGGATATTTAGGTAGGGTTTGGCCGATACAAATGTCTTAGAAGGTGTGAAATAGAGTGATGGGGGAGTGCCATTTTATAAGAGGGTTGAGTGGTACCTTAGGAAAAACTTAAAATATTATTTTATAATAAATTCATATTCGGTTTATAATGGCTTAAAATTGATTTATATCAAGTGTAAGGTGTTAATGGGAAGAAATCCACCCAACCAATAGGTTTTAGATAGATTCGAGTATCTTTATTAACCTTATCTTTCAGTTTTAACTCTTAGTTAATTAGTTTGACATTTACAATGTCACTTTGTATTTTTAAATTATATGGTTTATAAAATTACTATAACCTTATAATAGACCACCAAGTGGCCCATTAATGATACACCGATCATGATATAAGTCCTTTGGATGAACCATAGATTTTTTTGGAATATAATAACAATTAAGAATATAATATTTGTTTTAAAAACCCTTTTATGTCATTTTTGACACTACTTGATATTTTGTTTTTTAAAAATTCATAACCGCATTATTACTTAGAAAACAATTCATATAACCAATACAAATATGTAATATTAACCTAGAAAATTATTGTAATTCAGTAAAAGTCTAAAATTACATTTATTTGGGTATTTATAATGTCGATTATCTTAAACTTTGAATAATACAGTAATTACTGCATCATCATTTTGTCATAAATAAATTAAAATATTTAATGTCTAAAAATTATAAATAAAATACCATTTTGTAGGAAATATTTGTATTTATATAATGATAATTTATAATCAAATTTATCTTACGTATAACTCTATATTACAAATTTTTTATTTATTAAACATTGATTTTAATACTTATAACTCTTCTTTTAATTAAAAAATAATAAATGTACTAATCTAATCCAAGTGGACCTAAATGATAATATTTTATTCCTAAGGCTTTTTTGGTTGAGATAAACTTCTCCAATAGAATTAGGACATGTTTTAGTGTAACATTAATATCATTTTTACCCTTAATTACCCTATTTACTTTTAACCGTGGTAAATAAAAGTAAAAAGTTACTATTCACAAAAAATTATTTTTATCTTATTGAACCACATTTTACTCCTTGATGTTAACCGTGTCTCTCATATTTTCAATATTCTACTCACAGAAGCATTAAAATTATGTTTTATATGAATTTGCAAATTCTTCTAGGAGATGGGTAAAAGACGGTGAAAAGTTCAATAACAATTTTATATATCTAAAATTATTATCAACTGACTCTAATGAATTAAATTGAACATATATCGGTATTATGTATCTATATTGACCTAAAATAAATTTAAACAATATAATGAATTAATTAAATAAAAGTTGTCTTTAACCAATAACTCGGTGTTTTTCATTATTCATAAAAAATTGAATGTTTTCAGAAAAAATACCAGACATTCACCCTAATAAAATTTTGATATTCCAAATCCAAAAATGATGTATATTTTACCAAATTAAATACATAGAAGTTGAATTAATTAATTTAAAATTAATTCTCGTTGTCAAAACAAATAGCATGTTTTTAAGAAACAATAACTATCAAAAGATCGACACTTGTTTATGTATAATTTCAATTTGAAATTAATTTCAATAACCAACATTGGATTAAAGGGTAAAAATATAATCTAATTATACTTACAAAACATTAAAATGTATAATTCAACACTATAAATTATTTTTATTAGAAAATTTGTTTCAGTTAAAATATAGTATTTTTCACTATTCATCCAAATATGAATGTTATCAGAAAGATGCCAAAAATTTATGAAAACTAAATTCTTTTGTCCCTATTCTAAAGAAGATGTTTATATTTCCATATTGAATATATAAAGGTTTCAAATATTGGATTTAAAAATGGTTCTCCATTAAAAGGAGGAAAAATTTCATTATTTGAAAAATAATTCTTTTATATGGAAAAAATGAATTTCTTCTTACAATATGACTAAGAAACTCATAATATGGATTGTAAAATTATAAGGATTATATAATGTTCAGAATTTAGTTAATACTATTCATAACCACTTTTGAACTGCTTGTTTGGTAATTCGTGATACGCTTGAACTCAGTGTTGTGTGTAGTGCAAGTTATTGCATTACATTTAAGAAATAACGTACTATGAAATCTTGGGGTGTTACATCAAATATATAGTGAGGAATAAAACTAGTGATTATTATGAATTCTTAGAAATAATAACATAGTTATAGCTTATTCCTAATGATAATTGAAAATAAATGATAAAAACTATTCGATTAATGATTTGGAAATAGGTATGGAAATTATAACATTAAACATATGATGGAATCATATTAATGGAGATAACCATGATATATATACTGATCATAAAGTATTAAATTGTATATTCAAACTAAATTTGTTAAATATGAACCAAATAGTATGGTTAGAGATTAAAAAAGATTGTGAATACTCAATACATGACCACAGCGGGAAGGTTAATAAGTTAGACGATACATTGAGTCAAAAGGATCTGGTTAGATTATCCATGATGTGGATTTCAGAAGATCCAATATCTCAATATTTTATATAGATGGATATAGAAATATTGAAGGAAAGGAAATATATTATCAATCTCAATTGAATGGTTAACTAACTATTCATGTGAATATTAAAGAGGTGTAGAAGGAAGTTGTATGACTAAAAAATAAGGTTATAAATTTTAGTATGTTTAGCCTTGATCATGATAGAATGATAAGGTTAAGGAACCGTCTTTTCATCCCATCCATGCCATATTTTTATATGTTTTCATAGGTAGCTCATTTTTTCCATTATCTATTAATCCTAAAATAATGAAGATGTATAAATATATGAAACACTACATTCAGTGGAATGATATGAAGAGGGATATCACTGAGTTTGTATCTCACTTATTTGGTACGTCTTCATGTTATATTTTAAAGAAGAACATCTAAGGTGATAATAAATTCATTACCCATACAAGAATGGAAATGGTAAAACATTACCATGTACATTTCATGGGACTCTCGAAAGCATATAAAGTTTATAATGTGATATGGGTTATACTTGATCGCCTTACAAAGACAATATACCCCATTTCTATTATAGAATAGTTTTCTCTAGATCCTATTTCTTGTATATACATTAATAATGATATAAATTGAATGGAGTACCAAATTCTATTATGTCTTATCAGGATCCAAGGTTTTCCTCTATGTTTCAGCTAAGTCTTCATTAATATCTTGATACAGATTTGGGTTTCAACACTGTATATCATCCTGAGTCACGTGGACATTCTGAGAGAAGAAATAAAACCTCAGAGGATATGTTGTAGTCTACATATTTGAAATTAAAATGTAGTTGGGATTAACAACATTTTTTAGTTGTGTATTATTAAAACAATAGATTTCAATCCAGAATTCAGATGGCTACTTATCCAATACTTTCTGGGAAGAAGTGTAACATTCCAAAATGTTGGAATGATGTCGAGGAAAGAAAGATATATGGACATGAGATAACATAAAAAATGGAATAATAGGGTAGATCCATTTAGCAACATGTCCATGAATCTATAAGTTAATAAAAATGTTTTTTTGATAAATTCCGAGGTGATGATGAATTTTATGTTCGTGATAATGTGCCTCTACAAATTTCCACATAGAATATATAATGATTTTCTAGATGAAACAGAGACTAAGCCCTAGGTATACCAATCCCTAGGAAATTATTGATCATTGCAGGATGCTATACAATTCTTTAGTTATTCCCCCAATTCTCCCTAAAGGCCATAATGTTTTCCTTATATCACTCTCGAGGAACTACACACCTTAACCTTCACTTATATCAAACACATAGGGCATACCACCGTAGAAAAATCTTTTTTAAGAGGAATAATATGTGGATATTCTGAGGTATATAAATAATATTCATCAAATAAAAAAGACCACTCATGTAGTAAATGTTTTTGGAAGAACCACTAGTTGGGGGAATCTATATGGGAACATTATGATATGATGATATATAATTATCCTCGTCTGTTTGCAACAGAGTGGTGAATTTCATGGGAGAAATTCATTATTAGGGGGGTAGAATGTAACACTATGAATTTTTATGAATTTTTATTTTTTAATAAATTATATTTCTTTTAACAATTTAATTACATGAAACACATAATTATTAATTCATTCCATTAATCATAATATTAATATTTCCCTATACACCACACTAGGTTCTCATTTATGACCCTTGATTATTTTTTTTAACAAAACCACTGTATGATAATGATAGTATTAAAATATGAATATTATAACCAAGAAATTAAACATAGTGATATGAATATAAATAAATAATTTTTAAATATTTTGAATACTATTTTTATATAGAGAACTCATATTGAAAAAAGTATACAATTTTATAAAAAAAACTAAATGTTTTAGAAAAAATATTATCAAACAAATTCCATTTATTTATTTCTTTGAACAATAATAAAATTAAAATTTCACAATTTTAGAAATTAATTTGATAATATAAAAATCATATTTGAAATCAGAATTTCAAAATTAACTTCTATTAAGTAAAATTATATTTTAGATCTATTTTATAGTAATATTATATCTATATTATATCTATTTATCCAATTAGGTTGTTGGAATCAATTTCATATTAAATATTGATATAAAAACAATGTATACATTTAAAAATTTTCTATTAAAATCCCACTTTATCATCATGTGGACATGATTAATTTTCAAAATAAAATTTTACACATCTATGAATGAAATTATGAAAATTTGTTTTTATATTTCTAAATAGTATAATTTATATTATCTAATAAATTCAACTTAATTATGGATAAAAATTAATATTAAAAATAATAAACATTATTTACCTCAGTTGAGGTAAAAATGAGTTTATATGGGGGTTAAACTATATTAATAAGAGTTAAAATGACCAATAAACATTTATAAATTATATTTTATATAAATATATATTTTTTATATTGTCTATGGTTTTAATTTGAGCAATTTTTGACCCCTGTGGCATGTGAAAAACATGGGAACTATTTTCTATTTCAAAAAATTTAAAAGTGTTCCACTCACAGCACTTATAAAAGTTCAGGACTTATCCTATCATATTCACACATTAATAACCTTTTTTTGGAAAAAAATTTAAAAAATAACTTGAAATACGTCCTCCACTCATCCTATAGGCATGGTTTTTTATTGAAAGACACCATTAGAAGGATTTTGGTGGAAACCTAACAACAAAAACTCGAAGGATTGGTAAGATTCATAAATTAATGTTTTCATTGTATTTTCTCTGTCACAACCTTAAATTATTAATTTTTTATGATGATGTTAATTCCATGGTAAATTACATATACTTATATTGTTTTTATGTTTAGGTAATTACGTAAAAAAATCATCACTTCCATCAATTTTTTTACGAAATCATCATTCTTGTATACAGTGGATTACCGCCTTGTGAATTGATGTAATTGGTTTTCCCATTACCACATATAAAGTTCAGTTATAATGGTTAATTAAATGTGTATATATTATATTTATAATATTTTAATAACTATTGAAAAATTATATCGCATGTATTTTCATGATTTCCTTTTGGGGGAGTTTAATAATTCCACTTGTTTGTATGGAAGACTACTGCCACACGAAATGATGTGATTCATTCCTGCTTTACAAGGATAAAAATAATGATGGATTTAAATATATTGTGTTATGTATATGAAAAAAAATTATTCTATAATCATAATATATCATTTATTTGTATTTATTTTAATTCATTTTTAAAATAGAGACAACGTTTATACATTCATATGCCAACTCTCTCCATGAATATTGTATTTCATTTTATATATCTATCTGTTCTGGATTACTATAAATGCATAAATATTAAAATTATATGATATTTATATCATACATAAAATTATTCGTATAATTATATTATGTTTAAATTATGTGTAATAATTATTACACCTCTAAACACATACAAAAAACAAAGTGGGTATTACATGATATTTAACTTTAACATGGAATTTAGAATAAATAGTTCATAAAAGGTCATATTAAAATCATATATGGTGTGATATATATAAAAACATTTCTTTAATATATTTATAATAAACTTATTTTTATTATGGAATAGTTTTGAACATGTATGATGTAAGTCAAGACTTAAGGTAATATATATTTTGATCAATTTTCCTTCTTCGAGATGTATTATTTTATTAACCTATATTCTTTCATGAGGTGTATATATAGTCCATATTTCATGTAATATCATGAATTTATTTATCCTAAATATATTTTAGGATCCATTTTTGGTTATTCCTTCATGGTTCATGTGATTTGGAGTTACCAATGTTGTAATAACTTTACGTTACAATCATACATTTTATTAGAATTATTTATGAGTATGTGTCCAATGATAAAATATTATGATCCATCTATCATGAATAAAATTATTTTTAATATTTTATTGTTATTCCTGATATTTTATATTATATTTAATATTTTTAAATCTATTTCAAATAAAATAATTTTGAATTTTATAATAAAACACGAATTTATTTATCTCTTCGGTCAAGAAAACTATTTTCTTCTAATGTCTTCATTTCTAAAAATGTTATCAAAAATTGTTTATTACTCTTCCCTGATTTTATAAATAGTTTTTATCAAATTTATAAATTATAAAGAATTTTTTTTAATGGAATTTTTATGTTGTTTTCGAAAAAATGACTATTTGGATATTATCGTATATGTGAATGGAATATTTGTTTTATTGTGTATCAAATCAATGAAACATGACATCACCATAAATAATCATTTCATTGAATATTTATTTATAAAAATTCAATGTTATTTTCAAAAGAAATTATTTTTTAAATGTTTTTTGGAAATCTATATTATTAAATAGGAAGGGTTATTATGCAGAAAAAATGTATTAAATGATCTGTCAGAGCCATTATCCATCTATGATGTCATCCGTCTATATGAAATATGTATTACTGGGGACAAATAGAATTTTATTAAAGAAAAATAGGAAAAACCACACAGGAAAAAATAAAAACAAGAAACACCAAACGACTATAATGTATGGTTTTTGTGAAAAGAAACAAAAACCAAATCAACAAAAACACAAATTAAAATACTATGGGCGCTGGAAGACAAGAAGATTTTTTTGCATAAAAAGTACCACACCAGAAGGCTTCAGGACACCTTCTGTATAAACAAGATTGCTTCCTTAGTAAAGACTCCATAAACCAATCAATGAAGACACCTACAAGCCCCTAGAAAAGGCAGCAACTGACTTCCTCAGATCATGCATTGCACCATCGATAAAATCAAGATTCTAAATGCAGCAACAAATAAAGCCAATCCAGACCGACACTCCACGAATGATGCCCCAAAAAACCTTCCTAAAAAAACTAGTTAATAAAAAATAGAAAATATGAGTCCTGCTACTTCATATGAGTATAAAAATAGACGTAATCCACTCCAATGAAGAATAAAGAATAAAACTAAGCAACCAAATCCCAAAGAAATAAAGCAGAACACAAGGATGAAGAAATAGCCTCAAACAGAGAAAAGAGACAGCATAAGGAAGTCTAAAAATGGGAGACTTATCACAATGCCTTTTAAGGAAAGGAATGAGATCATCCGGAACATGATCATACCAAACATAATCAACTCCATCAACACATTTATTATCCTGGCCATCAACAACCGAATTGGCCTCCCTATAAATGTGAGTTATAATATGATCAAATGAAAATAGTGTCTCCCAAAAACTAATCCAATGATTATTTAGCTTCCAGGACAAGTGATAAATAAACATCCTCATGGCAGAAATGAAAATGTTAGAATCACTTTTGGTCTATAAATTATCCTAGCCACACTTCACAACTTCATCCAAATCAACGATAATGTCTAGAATTTTAGCCTCAAGGGAAGAGGCAAAGCCAGAAGTACCATGAAAACAACCAAGGACATCCCCTTTATGATTTCTGAAAACATCACCATAACCAGAAATCCCCAGATTACCCATAGAAGAACCATCCAAATTAACTTTTAACTAACCAAAAATATGTTTATTCCAAAGAACATATAAAGTACCATGTGGAGGCCTGAATTTTCCCTTTACACCAATCCGATTCAGAACATAAAAATCATCAATCGAGTTGAAGGAAAAATGCTACATTGTAATAAAAACATTACGCATAACAGCAAGAATGGCTGATAAAACCCCACTTACTCATATGAAAAAACTATCATTAATCACCTTATTATGGTAAAACCAAATAAAATGAAGGAGTTCAGTAGTAGAAACCCTAAAAAGATCCATCAATTGAGGAGAAAGCGAAATAGAATTCCATCCTTGATGGAAATGATGAATTGAAGTCATATCAGGCATATGGATTTCAAAAATATCATAAAGAACATTCCAAATTGATGAGGCGTTAACAGTAATAATAAACAAATGATCTATATCTTCCCTACGTTGATGACAAAACACACATGAAGAACAGAGAGAGATGCCACATTTTTTATGCAAAAATCATTATGAAGCTTGCCATGGGCTAGTATCCAAGAAAATGTTGTCCAAGAAGGTATAATAAGGATAATATGAAGATCCCTCATCCTCATAAAACCTAAATTTCACAAAATAGAATGACTATATAACTTTTTAGAAGTCAGCATGCCATTTATTGGAGGTTCCCAAGCTCAAAAATCCTCTCTGTTAGAAAAGAAGTAACTATTGATAATAAAAACAATATGATTAGGGAGACCCCCCATATTATCAAGATTCTCTTTATTCATAGCATCCAAATCAACATTGAAATCATCATTCATCAAGGAATCAGCTAGGGGATAGCCAGTCTAGTTGGCCTTCCAAAAGGATAAAGATGAGTTTTTTGAAACAAGCCATCTGACATGAGATTCAATGGAAGAAAAAATGGATTTAAAAGCAGGACAAATAGAAGAATCCATATTATTAAAAAGACCATTCCTAATCCATTCCCGAAATTTATTACGGAGAAAGTCTAGAGACTCATAAATATTAATGGCAAGCCTCTAAATGTACAAAGCCAGCAAAATATCATTAAACACATCAATATTATCAATACAAAGACCCCCAACATCATAGGGTTTACAAAAATTATTTCAAGAGACCATATCTAATTTCCTCTAAAAAAATATTACCACTCGAAATGGAATTTTTAACAGAAACATTAATGCTCTTCATAATAGAGATCGACCACATAAATACCATGAATGAATAAACAAACTTATAAATGATGAAAAAACTAACCAAGAAAACACAACCCGCCAGAGAGAGGGACTTGCCCTTCCAAGTAGCAAAATGCCTTTTGATTTTACAAAGAATATTAGAAATATAACAAGCTTTAAGACTCCCCCAAAACATAGGAACACCTAAATATGTAAGGGGAAAAACACCTTCATGAATACCCAAATCCATGATAATGCTTATCTTCCTTGAAATAGGAAAATTCCTACCAAAATAAACAAAGGACTAATTCCAACTAATATCTTGCCTAGAGAATTTTTCATAATAAAAAGGGAAAGCGTAATATTTTTAATAATTCTATTATCCCTCTTAGTGAATAGAATAATATCATCAGAATAAAACATGTGAGTGGGAGCAACAAAACCTCTACCAGCACTAATATACTTCAATTTCCCATTTCCAGCCATAATATAAAGTAATATACTAAGATAATCCTCTACAATGGAAAATATAATGGTTTAGAGAGGTTCACCTTGTCTGACACCTCTAGAACAAGAAAAGTTACCCTCAGGTGAACCATTAACAAGAACAAAGATATGAGCAGACTCAAAAATGATTTTAACCCAAATAATGAAAACATAATAAAAACCAAAAAAACTCAAAACCTTATAAATGATATTCCAATTTATTGTATCAAAATCTTTCCTGACGTCCCACTTGAGAGAAACATTACCATCCCTTGGGGATTTCTTAAGAAGGTTAAAAAATTTTGAGCCAGTAACAAGACAATCTTGAATACACCAACCCTTAATAAATCCCAACTGATTAAAAAAAACAATCTTACTAGAAATATAGGACAACCTCAAGGCCAAGATCTTGAAAAAAAAAATTAAAAATTTTACTGATCAAGGAAACTAGTCTAAATAAATGAATCTCGTTAAAATTATCCATATTTTTAATGAGTCTAAGGAGTTGAGATTTTAGGCCATGAGTAGGAGGACCACCTTAAAAAAATTAGTTACCAACTTGCAAACATCATCATGAATGACGTCTCAATATATTAGAATGAAAAAATTCCCAAACCATCTGGACCAGGAGAACTGTCAGACATTAGACTGAAGGTCGCTTCCTTGATTTTGAAGTTCAAAGGGATATATGTAAGGTTGGAATTATCCTCTTGATTAACAAGAGCTAAAATAATACCTTCCACTGGATCAACAAGAGTGGCATGTCCAGTAAAGAGATCTTTAAAATAAGTAACAACATGCTCAGAAAGATTCTTTCTATTGTCGAAGACAATATTCTCATTTCTAAACAAAGAGATAAGCATTGAAACATTCCTAATTCTCTTCAAAGAATTGAATAATATAGAATTTCTATCCCCATCTCTCAGTCAATTAGCATTAAAAATTTCTCTTTGCAAAGCATCTTTGAGATTCCACAAATTATTAATCTTGGAAACCAGCTATGTCACACCCAAAACATCATTAGAGAAGTCATTTGAAGAACTTTGCTCATGCATTTGTTGAAGAGATTCCTCAAGAGATGAAAATTCAGAATCAAGGGAAGTGAAACGAAATTTACTCAAGAATTAAAAATTTCGTTCAAGGAGTTTGAGCTTGATGACGCATGAAAAATCATTGACCCTACCATTCCATGAACTCCTAGTTTTTTCTACAATAGTTCAATATTTAGGATGATTAACCCAAGATTTATTAAATCTAAAATGAAAAGGAGGTTTGAGATCCTTACTCAAATGGTCAAAAAAATAGGATGATGGTCATAGTTAACTCTGGAAAGTGTCATACAAGAAATAGAACCCCTGAAATCAAGACAAGCCTCATTGAAAAAGTCCTATATATTCTACTAGAAAAAAAATTATCCAAAACATTCCTATACTATGTATACATAGCCCCAACAAGATTAACTTGTATCAAACCATTATCAAAAATACAATAATTGAAATCTCTTGAAGAAATGACATTACACATAGCTCCAATTCTCTTATAAATATTCATAATGGAATTAAAATCACCTAGAATAGAACAAAGACTAGAGATCGAAGAGTTGAGAAATCCAATATCCATCCATAAATTCCTACGACCCTAATAACAGTTATGGCCATAAATAAAAGAGTAGAAATCATGAAGCCCATGAAGATTGAAGGAACATGTGAAATGATGATCAGAATTAACTATTAGGTAAATATGAGATAATGAACAATGAGCCAAAACCCATAACCATTTAAAATCCAATGAAAAGGGGCCTATGTTTTAGAATGAAGAGCCTATGGGACCTCATGGTATCATTATTGGCCAATCCCTGACAATTCCAGAATAGAAGCATCCTTTAAATCTACTTTTGGGGTGATTTCCCCCTTTTTTGACCCCCACAGTTAACTACTTTCCAAATTTGGGAGGCCTTCCAGCCTCTCGCATAGTACTAGAGGCCCCTTGTAAAAGATCAATTATGTCCAAACTACTGGTGGTTCCTTTTCCATTTTTAACACCAATAGTGAGGATGTTAGCAACACTAATGTATGAATCAGGAATACCCATATCCCACAATGACACATCTCCACTAGATCAAACAAGAGCCTCACCTTCCTCAACCAGTGCAGCATTACCATCAAAAGAAGAAGGGACCCTAATCTCCCCTTCCATAGAAGAATAAACTGGAATGAAAGAAGAATTTTCCACTCCATTTATAATAGAATATGAATTAAGAGAAGAAGAATCTCTAGCAACCTGAACTGGGGAAGTGGCGGGTGCAATGAAGGGAATAACATGATCAATACGGACCTGGGAAATCCCAAGATTCTCACTATCCTGAAAAGAAACCACAAGCGCACAAATATTATCCATCAAGTCTGCCTCAAAAAATATTCATCAATCTCTTTTTCTAAAAAAATAATGAGGTCATAAATCACCGAAGATATATTATGATCCAAAATCTGATCCTCAATGCATGTGGATCCGCCATATTTGTCCATTTCCTGACCAATCATTGCAAGAGCACTATGCAGATCGGGAATCCTACCTTCTTCACCATCTTCGGAGATATCTGCCCATGATTTATTGGAAGTAACTATAACTCTGAAAGGACCTGGTATATCCTTTGAGGGACCCTCCTTTTCAAAAAAGACCTTCTTATTTTTTTTCCAATTAACCTCCGTCCAATCCTTCTCTTTGGGAACCTCATTAACTTTATTTTGAAGCATCCTATAACTCAACAAAGAGTAACCAACAATCTTGAAATCCTCAAAAGAATAGGGGACACATTCATATTCTACTTTAACATCAATCTTATTACCATTAGCAATCAAACTGACATATCCGGTCTTTTATTTTCCAGATTAACATCAACCTAAATTCTAGAAAAATATCCAAGATCCCCCTCCAAATTTTTCTAATCCATTCTAATAGGTGTTCCAACACATGAGGCAAGGTCATTAAGGATCTTAGGATACTAATACATCCAATTCAACCCAAGATGTCTGATCCAAATCTGGGCATTGGTTTTTTTAAGGTTAAAGAAATTAAAATTAACATCACATTTGGATTACCTAGAATCACCATGTTTGAGATGTATTTTACCAAAATCCCATACTCTATTAAAATCATCCCCTTAATGAAATATTATATGAAAAAACCCCTTCCGATAGGAATAAATTTCCAATTACTAAAACCCCATCAATAAGATAATCTATTTTTAAGATCAAGGTAAAACAAGGGTTAATCACCCTTCAAATAAATAACATGACAAAGAATTGAAAACATACAAAGATCAATATATTGTTGCTAAGAATCTGGATCCACGACTAAAGAAAATACTCCATTCTCAAGTCTGGTAATTTTAGAGGAAGGAGATGTACCTCTTTTTCTCAGATTAGTAGAATTGGAAAGTACTTCAGAAAAAGAAACACCTTTCATTCTCGTCATAGAGAAGTCTGTAAGATCTAATGAAAAACCAAGACCCATAGTTGAGATTCAATCATCCTTGAAAGAAAACTCCAAATTAGGATTGAACGAACCTATGATAGGAATCGAGTAAGACTACAAGAGCGAGCGAATATGCCATTTCTTGGTTGAAGGGAATGTTCCATCGTTCACGCCACTCTCGTTATTTTTAAGGTTTCTGAATGATCATGTGGGATATGATCCTAAGATACCATTATTATTCTATTTATTAATGTTTTGTTATAATGAATACTTGATTTTTATGAAATCATGGTCCCTTTTACATGGTTAATACCATGAGAAAATTCTTGTAGAACTAGATTTATTTTCCAAGGGTTATACTATGATGAAATGATTAAAAAACCACTCTCTTTCCAAGAACATACAAACGATGAAATATTTATGAATCGATTTTCATTTTATGGGTTATTATATAAAGAATGTTTTATTGAATTGTGGAACAAATAGATATGGTTTTCATTTGGAGATGGGTGGGAACTATATCTCTCTCAAGTAAATTAATTATGAATTTATATGTAATGAGATAGATAAGACTACAACATGGAGTAAACCTTTTTAATTAACGTATTTTTCTATAATGATGGTATTGGGACTCAACCATTAGTGACTATGATGGTTTGAGTTGTGAACCAATTCCATTGTGATTTTCATGGTGGCTATCATTGAGTAATATTCCAATAATTTTCTATGATTATGTGTATGCCACAAGTATTTGTCTTATGAAAATATTATTCTCTCATGGATCCTATTATTAGATTTATTTATGATTAATTTCGTATAAACTACCAATATTGATTCCACGCATCTAGATTATGATATTTTATATGATGTTTATGGATTGCATATATTATTCTTATGTTATAATATAATTATGTTATTCTTATTCTTACATATCTCCATTGTGTTCCTTAACTATGCATATGTGATCAACGTTTGTTTGTTTCAATACAAAGGTTATAAAGAAATTAATTATTTAGGATATTTCTATTGGACATGTTATTTATGATGACCATAGTGTGATATTATGTACTTTTCCTCTACACTAGTGGTTTGTGATTCCAATTATACAAAGACACTACACTATAACCTTTCACAGGCTTGTGTTTATTTTATGTAATGTATATTCATAAAAAATTATGTATTATCTATGTATGATAAGTGTGTGTCAATACTTATTATAGATAAAAACCTGAACTTTCAAGATTAAAAACACATATTATGTTAGGAAAATAAACAATCATTACAATTAAAATTATCATATATTATTAACAAATGGATGGTAAAATATTTTAATATAATTATATATGTAATGTTTTTTATTTTAGTTAGATTATTTTGAAATGTTATATGGATTATTTTTTAGACTATATGTTGAGTCTATATGTGATTCTATGGTCCTGTTTTCCCAAAATAAATTTTTGAAATATAATAAATATATTAAATATAAATCATGCATAGTTTTATAGAAAAAGTGGAATAACTAATGAATATGTACCCAAATCAGAAACTTGAGGGCACCTTTGAGTTCAAAATGGTGGTTTTACCTTAGGAACAACTTTAAATTAGTCAGCATATGTCATTTTTGAAAACGTTTATACGAGCCTTAAAACATAGAAAATAATTTAATTAAATAACATTTATTTGTTTCATTGTCATGAAGTTTAGTGTATTTTTTAAATAGTTATTTATTTCGAAATTATATGGTTAGAAGTATTACCCTTGAACCACTAGAAAATCTTTTGAGAGTGTCTTTGGTAGTCATCTTAGGATAATGACAAGGGATCACTGATTGATCGATCGATGCAACCTCAGATTCGACAAATCTAGCCAACAAATGCAATGACACATCATTAGCCATCATCAAAAAACCAAAATGAGGTATGATTTTATTTTATGTGGTTTGTTCTTTGTTATTCATTTCAATGATGAATAGGAACCATTCGATGAACAAAATGATTCAATGATCATGTGTATTGGGGGATGGGATTTATATTGTAGGGAATTATGGGAGAAATTATATGGTTTAATTTTTGTGTTGGATTTACTTACCATTATAATGGTAATGAACCAATATTGACATGAAAAAATACTCGAAGATCATTCCTGATGATTTATTATACGTTTCTCCCCCAATTTCACATTTCACCACACGTGTTATTCATAGGCCCAATGTCCAAATAATACCAATAAATTGATTGTTGTGAACCTGATTCTTTGGGAAGGAATCCGATATTGCAATTTGTGGGTCGATACGATGAGATGGAGGTATGATAGTGGTTACAAAAAAAATTGGAGGATTGATGATTCTTGATTTCATGTTCATTATAATTCTTTTGAACATAACTGAGAATGTTTATTTTGATCCATTTGGCGAGTAGATTTGGTGATGAAACATGCTTATTCAGTGATAGAATGGAATGTTGACCATAGATCTTCAGTTTCATGGCATGGTGAGCACTAGATTGGGGGCTAGAGAATCTGTCGAGGGGTGGGAGGAGGAACTTGGGATTCTAGAAAATCTCTTAGAACAAGACATGTAATCTAGGATTAAATGGCTTCTAGGGCCCTGGCCACAGTGCTATAGTCTGGCCAGAATTAAGTAACACACGGCATGTGACCCCTATCACTTGGAATGTAACCCACCCCAAATGACATGATATTCACTTCGGAGGTACACAAATATGGGTTAGATTACAATTTTATAGACAAACTATGTACTCTCACATGGAAAAAGTTTGGAATACGAGAACCAGTGGATGAACACATATACAGTACATGACCCCAAAAAGGTGATATGGGATGGGAATTACTTGTCCCTACACGTAGTAAACTCAGACTTCAAACTGTTTATATGGACACTACATTTCGTGTAACACCCGAGGTAAATAAAGAATATGAAATTTTTATATTTATCCCTTTTTGTGAATAAAATATTAATATTACTTTAAAGGGAATGCTATGCTAGATGGCTTACCCAATACGCAACAAAGAGTTTCTTTGAAAACTTACATTGCACTCTGATAATAAAATAATATTATTTTAAATGGTAGTTAATGCCTAGACGTTGTAATGGCGGTAATGAACGGAACTAAATACAAAATTATTATATATTTTTTTCAAATATTTTTACTTTTATTCAATAAATTTTATAGTCTTAAAATGCAAATGAATCCAATTTTAAGCATAAATATTCTAATATTTTTTAAAAGATCGATTAACTGCTCTTTTGATGGAGAACCTCATTTAAATCCACTTTTTGAAAATTATATGTGTTATACAAAATAAAATTCTTCTTTAGAATCGGGACATCAAAATTTACTTTGTGTAAATTTTTGGTATTTTTCCGATAAAGTTAATTTTTTAATGAATAGTGAAAAATGTTGTATTTTAATTCAAAACCTATTTTTAATCTAATTTATTTATATGATAAGATTATCATATGAATTTTTTTTAAAGTGAAATTAGAAAATATTTTTACCATTTAATCCAATAGTGGTCATTGGAATTAATTTTACTTTGAAATTGGTCTTAAACTACTGTTAATCTTTTAATAGATACTGTTTCTTAAAAACACGCTATATGTTTTGACAGCGGGAATTAATTATTAAATTAATTAATGCAACTTAGATGTTTTGAATTTTGTAAAATAGACATCATTTTTGAATTCGGAATATCAAATATATCTTAAGGTGAATTTTTGGAATTTTTCTTGAAAAAAATCAATTTTTGATGAATAGTGAAACCACTAAGTGGTAGTTAAAGAAACCGATTTTTCGTTTAAATAAAACATTGCCACTTATGTGATTTGATTTTCAAAAATCTGACATACATGGTTGTCATTAATAAGTAAAATGTGGTTCAATGAGATTAAAATAATTTTTTGTGAATACTAACTTTTACGTTTTATTAATCGCGATTAAAGGTAATTAGTGTAATTTAAGGTAAAAATAATGTTTTAATAATATTAAATGACTTAGAAACATGTCATACCCTCATTGTATGTGTCATGGAAGATCAAGACAATCCATTGGTAAATGTAGGGTCCCCATGGAGCCACTTTGGTAGGAAAATGACATAAATTACTTTTTATTTAATGTTAAAATAAAAATGTCACAAACATGAGTTGTTTTACTAAAACAATTTTTAGATGGGGTTATACAAGTCATATTTTTGACTATAAATATTCATTATAAAGAGAAGACGATTTCCTACATCATGATATTTTTATATAATTTTTAGACATTAAATAAATTAAATTATTAATGACACCATGATGATGCAGTGATTACATCATTATTTAACGATTTAAATAAAATGAAAAGATAATGTAACATATAAGACATAAACATGTCAAAAACCAATTTTATGGGTGGATTTCAAACCCTTATAACCTTATCCTTTAAATATATCAATGTGGGACCTCTAAAATCTGAAAACAATTTCAAAATAATGTAACCTTTTTTGACTTTCCAAGAGTTCCCCTCCTCTCCTATTTTAAAAGGCCCCACCTCTACCTCCTTACCCACACCTCTCAAGCCATTGTCTCGGCCAAACCCTTTCCATTTTTTCTATCCACATCTTTATCTTACTCCTAGAAGCCTAAATTTGGGTATAAGTCTTCTCAAGGAAGACTTTGAGCTCAAATCAAAAAGAGTTACCCGTTTTAAATGTAATGCCTTCCCTAGTGTTCTTTTGTTTTATTTTGCTTCTCCAACCCCCTAAACTCTTTTTATTTATTTCTTTTGTAAAAACACCAGTATCTTAAATATACTAGGATTTTGTTATATGGATTATTCTATCTACACTAACACACACCTCAGTATAATGGTTAAAGAACATAATGTTTTTGTGGATGGAGAATCACTGCCTCACGAAACGATGATTGTTCAATCTTCTCTTAACACCTTTCATGGTGGCCATTATTATGTAACTATATTTTATATATGATATAAATTGTGTTTATATTTTATATATGCTCCTTAATTTTATATTTAAAACATTCCTTTATTCTTTTCGTGTTGTGCAAATGCGATAATTTCATATGAGGAAGTGTGGACTACCGCCCCCTCAAGTGATGTGACTCATTCATGCAATACATGGAATGTATAAAAAATGAAATTAAAGAACATATTTCACCTATATAACATATATATTATACTTTAATTATAATAAATATATCTCTCAATTATTTTTAATTCCATTAATATGGCAAAGAAATGAATGTAGCGTTCATGCGTACGTACGACCTATCGTCTCAATGAACGGCGAATTTCATTTCTTTTTATCTCCAAATTTTATGGAGTAGTATAAAATGAATATGTAATGGATATATATGATTTATAAATCATTAATACTATTCTGGAGATGATTTACTTATAACTACATGGAAAATCATTTTCAAACAAGTTCATTTTTGACTCATGTACCAAACATCAATAAAAACGTCTGATATGTACTCACATTATTAACAAATTATTATAACATTATAATATGTGATATGAACTGAATTATAATCTTTAAAAGAGGTCATTTAGGAATTATAAATCGACCAAATTTTATTATTCAGGAATATAAATAAGCGAACAAGACAAGTCGGACTTGAGGTAAGGGATCCGACCTCTCTCTTCCTTTTCAAGTAACCTCTTTTATGTCATTTCATTTATGCTCCATGTTCTTATGTTGGATGATGTTATTTTATATTAACCATACTGTAATTTATAATTTAAAACGATGAGATACCCCCTCTTACTCTCATCAATTCATTTTTAGAAATTTAAATGGTGCCGTTAGGGTGCCGAATTTTCGTAAGGGATCCTACCCCTCTCTTTCTTTGTAAGTACTCTCTTTTATGTCATTTCTTTTAAGATCATATTTATTATGTTTGGGGCTATCTTTTATATTACTCATACTATATGTTTTATGGTCATTTTAGGAGAGACCCTATTTGATCTCATAAATCCATTTTTGTAAGTTTTAAGTGGCGCCGTTAGGCTGGCGAGTTTTCGTAAGGGATTTTTCATCTCACTTTTATTACCATGAAATTTATGCTATGTTTTCCACTATTTCCATTGAGTGGGGTATGTACTACCCATTATTATACAATTTTTGTATTATAATTTCATTTATGGGTATTTACATCTTCATTGTATGACCCTTCTTACCCAACTCGGTAAGGGGACATTTCACCCTCCTCTTTTTAAAAGACTTTTTTTATTATGTCTTTTAATTCACATACTATTATGTTGGGATATGATCTTATATATCCTTATTTATATAAAAAAAATTTCCAAGTGATGAGATACCATTTTATCTCTCATCAAATAATTTTCTGAATTTTAAAGTGACGTCATTAGGATGTCGGATTTCTGTAAGGGAACTTCTTAACCCACTTTGAATTCTTTGGGTCAAACCTCTACTTATTGATTTTATCATTCCAAGATTATGTGTGGAATATCTATGTTGTAATTTCCACAAGCCTTTGTGTGGATATACTATTTCTACACATAATCTTCTCATTGATAAATTCTTAAGAACTTTTATGGGAAATCATAACTCAATCTCATTTCATTGAGTTAAATATCTAGGTCATTGGTTTTGTTTTTCCAAGATTATGTGTGAATGACCACTGATTTTTTCACACTTAATATCGACTTATATTGACTGTATTTATATTTCTCACACATAATTATGTTATATATTTATCCTTAAATTAAGGATACCATCTTTATAATGGATTTCATCTCAATTTACATTTCCATTGAGACTTCATTGTTGTTATACGCCAATTCACTCTTATATGGTGTGTATACTATCCTTTGACATATTATATAATGAACCCATTATTCTCATTATATTATAATGTTCGGATTAAATGTTATTCCACAAATATAAGTATTCAAGAGTCTCTAATTTTGTTAAAAAATCTTTAACAAAATTATCGTTTTAAAAGTTTTAAAGATTCATTATTCTAAATTTATATCTTTAATGACCATGATTTCAAAACAGTTTTCAGTATTGATTTATATGGAAATTAATGTTTTAAATTTATAAT
Source organism: Viscum album (assembly GCA_963277665.1). Lineage (NCBI taxonomy): Eukaryota > Viridiplantae > Streptophyta > Magnoliopsida > Santalales > Viscaceae > Viscum > Viscum album. The sequence goes on along the minus strand of OY728165.1, from coordinate 1,067,521,217 downwards.
TCCATTAAAATATTCAATGTGGTATGGGACAATTTGATTCAAAAATCTATTTTAAATTATTTTTGATAATGGATTGATTAATTCAATATCTTGGAATTACTTATTGTGATTGAAAATCAGATGTTGTTATTAAAATGTTTATATTTTCAATATTTTATGTGTAATGATGGTACTTGGACATTTTACGGGTGGTTATGTGATAAACTATATGACAGGTGGTGCCGTGAATACCAGGATGGGTGGTTACGTTATAACCTCCAATGCATTGGGTATGGAAGTCGCCCGTATGGCTATTCTATTAAGTATGTGTGGAAGTCAACCGTATGGTTATTTCATTTAAGTATTTTTATATCCCAAGTTACCTTTATATGTTATGTGTTCTTTATATGGGTTTTATGGTAATCTTTTGATTAAAAATAGGGTAGGCAACGATCTTTTATTCAATAAATAGTTTTTACTACCTCATAAAGGTGAAAAGTATTACTTTGATAAAATATTCATGGTTTACTGGTTGTTTTGAAAAACTAACATTTTCCTTCTTTTCATATCCTTTACTGGGCTTTTTATGATCATCCCATGTTTTTGAAATGTTTTCCATAGGACTTAAAGATGAATATGGTCAAGGATGGGATCAAGGAAAGACATTTATCTAAAACATGGAACTAGACATGTTTCTTTTTAATTGTTTTTTTTTTATTTTATAGAAACTTAGTAGAAGTGTCTACGATGTAATATTTTGATATGTAATAGTTATGGCCTAATTCTCTAAAACTTTAAACCTAAAAAGATCCTCTATGTGAATTATTCATTTAATTCATGATTAAGTAATGTTTAAGGCTGGGGCCTTATAGTTGGTATCAGAGGATGGTTTAGATAACTTTAGAGGTTAGGGTATTCTCTATGTATAAGTGACATTACCATAATGGTTAGGATTTCAGAAAGAGTCCTAGTTTTAGATAAAGTGAATGATTAAGTATATCTTAGTGTTTATCTTCCTCATATGTACATGATGATTTTGTTGATATACTCACACTGACCTTTTTGGTTTTAGTAAATGGATGGATCTAGCAGGCACCAATGTAGCAGTGGATGTGAAGGAAACTATGACAGTTTTCTGAGTGAGCAACTAAATGATATGGGAGCTGCAATGAGAACTCCTATGTTTATCCTCAACTAACTCTCTCGAGTCATGATTGACCACCTAAACCATGGTGATTTCTATAAGGCATCATATATGCGAGAAACAAATCCCTACGGAACTATATGTAATAATCATAAAGGTAAGTGTGTTCAAAAACCTATGTGTCAAAGATGTGGAAAAAACACCTAGGAAAATGTTTCAAAGGGACAGAAATATTATATAGATGTGGAAATGAAGGTCATAAAGGTAGAACCTGCCATGGAAAAAGGAAGCATCCAGTTGACTCGAGGAAAGGGAAAGAAGTTCATTATGAGGGATCAATTGAATGTTTTAAATGTGGTGTGCATGGTAATTATGCAAACACATGTCCTATGAAGAAGTTTTGGTAATCGGATCACCAAGATCGTACAAATATTCGTTTACCAATACCTAATGCCATTTTGATTGAGGATGAAGAAACTGACAATGACCAATCAATGGTATGGATTATTTCTTAACATTTGTTTTTATATTTTGGATTCTTAGGACATGATTCATGATTTTGTTTGTAAGAATGAAGTGTTTCAAAATAAGTTGGAAAGGAATGGTTAATGGATCATGAAGAATTTTGAATGAGTAAGAAGTCAACATATAAGGGCTTCAAGAGTTATGATGAAATTCTTAAGAGTATTAAGTCTCTTTTGATGATGGGGTTACATTAGAAGACTTTTTATAGTATGTGTAACCCTGATGTTTGATATATAAAAATTTTCTTCATGTAATAGTTATCTTTTCTATTATGGACATAGTTATAAATAACCTTCTGGGCTTATATGATCCTTACTTTATAGGTAACTATGGGTTACTATATGTTATGATGGAAAGTGAAATGAATGAGATAAAATTGAGGTTAAATTATGTTATGGTTATTTTTGATGATTTTTTCTCTTTTTGGGGAATTATTTGAGAAATATATAGTTTGGAAAAAGGACAACATGCAGACCGTGTGACAACCCGTCGCGTCAGACAAAACTACGGGAATCGAACCAACAACCAAAGTGCGACTGGTATTTATAACCTACCACTGGACTACGTGAATTCCTTGGTTATTTGGAATAATTATTTTTAGTTAGATGATTTTATGAATTAAGAGTAAGTTGATTTTGGGTTATCTATTGAAATTATTGAATTATCATGGAGGATATGTGATTTGGATAATTACTTTTAAATACAAGACTTTAAGAGCAACTAATGTTGTTTGGAGATAAATGTTACGATTTAACTTGGAATACTATGAGATTAAATCCTTCAAATATTTGGGTTTCAATATTAGTTTGGTTTACTTTTGGTCTTTGTTGAACTTTGGGTATTGTTAGAAAAATTTTGGAGATTAAGAATAGATTTCCTTGTTATAAAGGATTATCCTTTTTGGGTATTATCTGATCTTGTACTAAACATTTTGGTTTGGTTTTGGTTGATATCTAAAGACATGGAAAATATATAGTTCTCTTTTGTGGATTAGGTGATTCTCACGAAGTTGATTATAGTACTCTTAATGCGAACAAGACTTCCTAAATACTCATCTTTTAGAGAAAATATGAGTCAGTGTAAGAAATCTAGTAAAAGTTGAAAGTCAATATGACAAGTAAGTATGTTTCCTTATGTTTTAGTTAAGCTCAAAAATAAATTTCTCAATGAAAAGTAACTAAAAAAAATATTTCCGTTAACATTTTCTACTGGGGAATCCAATACCGTTTAACCCATCACAAGTTTGTGATTTTCTTATGGTTAACTTTCTCCTAAACATGTTTTCTACCACTCTCCATCAGAACATGACCCTTTGTTTTCTCCTCCAAGTCCATGTTTTCTTACATGTAATCCTATTATGGGTTAACTCGGGTGACCTCTGTACTTCTCTTTCTTTCTTTTAATGTCATTGTTTTACCGACTCTTGTTCCGATGTGGGACTTTCAATTGAGTTTCCGAGCCAAATTTTAAAATTGCGAGGATGAAATTTTCAAAAGGGGGGGGGAGGATGTAACACCCCAGGTAAATAAAGAATATGTCATTTTTATATTTATCCCTTTTTGTGAATAAATATTAATATTACTTTAAAGGGAACGCTATGCTCGATGGCGTACCCAATACACAACAACAAGTTTCTTTGAAAACATAGGTTTCACTCTAATAATTAAATAATATTATTTTAAATGTTAGTTAATGCCTAAACATTTTAAAGGCGGGAATTAACGGAACTAACTACAAAATGATTATATATGTTTTTAAAATATTTTTACTTTTATCCAATAAATGTTAGAGGCCTTCAATGCAAATGAATCCAGTTTTAAGCATAAATATTCTAATATTCATTAAAAGGTCGATTAACCACCCTTTTGATGGCGAACCTCTTTTAAATCCACTTTTTGACAATTTTATGTGTTATACAAAATAAAATTCTTCTTTAGAATGAGGACATCAAAATTAAATTTGTGTAATTTTTTTTTATTTTTCCGATAAAGTTCATTTTTTTAATGAATAGTGAAAAATGTTGTATTTTAATTCAAAAACTATTTTGAATATAATTTATTTATATGATTAGATTATCTTTTGAATTTTTTTTAATGTAAAATTAGAATATATTTTCACCATTTAATCCAATAGTGGTCATTGAAATTAGTTTTACTTTGAAATTGGTCTTAAACTACTGTCAATCTTTTAATAGATATTGTTTCTTAAAAACACGATATTTGTTTTGACAGCGAGAATTAATTATTAAATTAATTAATTCAACTTATATGTTTTGAATTTTGTAAAATAGAGATCATTTTTGAATTCGGAATATCAAATATATCTTATGGTGAATTTTTGGTATTTTTCTGAAAAACATCAATTGTTGATAAATAGTGAAACCACTATGTGGTAGTTAAAGAAATTGATTATTCATTTAAATGAAAATTTGCAACTTCTGTATTTTTATTTTCAATAATCCGACATACATGGTTGCCATTAATATGTAAAATGTGGTTCAATTAGATTAAAATAATTTTTGGTGAATAGTAACTTTTGAGTTTTATTAATCGCGATTAAATGTAATTAGTGTAATTTAAGGTAAAAATAATGTTTTAATAATATAAAATGAACTAGACAAATTTCCTACCCACATTGGATGTGTCATGGCCGACCATGAAAATCCATGGGTCATCTTGGGGACCCCATGGAGCCACTTTGGTAGGAAAATGACCTAAATAATATATTTATTTAATGTTACAATAAAAATGTCACAAACATGAGTTGTTTTACTAAAAATAAATTTTAAATGGGGTTATACAAGTCATATTTTTTAATATAATTATTCATTATAAATCTACAAAGATTTCATACATCATGATATTTTTTTATAATTTTTAGACATTAAATAAATTAAATTACTTATGACACCATAATGATGCAGTGATTACCTCATTATTTAACAATTTAAATAAAATGAAAAGATAATGTAAAATCTAAGACCTAAACATGTCAAAAACCTATTGGATTGGTGTATTTAGAACCCTTATCTCTTTATCCTGTAAATATATCAATGTGGGACCTCTAAAATCTGAAACTCATTTCAAAATAATGTATCCTTTTTTGACTTTCCAAGAGTGCCCCTCCTCTCCTCTTTTAAAAGGCCCCCACCTCTACCTCCTTACCGACACATCTCAAGCCTTTGGCACGGCCAAGCCCTGGCCATTTTGTCTCTACACATACCTTTCTTACTCCTTGAAGCCTCAATTTGTCCATAAGACTTTCCAAGGAATCCTTTAAGCTCAAATCAGAAAGAGTTACCCTTTTTAAAGGTAATGTCTTCCCTAGTGTTCTTTTGTTTTATTTTGCTTCTCAAACCCATTAAACTCTTTCTATTTATTTCTTTTGTAACAACACCGGTATCTTAAATATACTAGGATGTTGTTATGTGGAGGATTCGAGCTACACTAACACACACCTTCGTCTAATGGTTAAAGAACAAACTGTTTCTGTGGATAGCGAATTACTGCCCCACGAAACGATGATTGTTCAATATTCTCTTAAAAACATTCATGTTGGCCATTATGATGTAACTATATTTTATATTTGATATATATTGTATTTATTTTTTCTATATGCTACTGAATTTTATATTTAAAACATGCCTTTATGTTTTTCATGTTGCGAAAATGCGATAATTTCATACGAGGAAGTGTGGACTACCGCCCCCTCAAGTGATGTGACTCGTTCATTCAATACATGGAATGTATAAAGAATAAAATTAATGAAAATATGTGACCCCTATAACATATATATTATACTGTAATTATAATAAATATATCTCTTAATTATTTTTAGTTCCAGTAATATGACAAATAAATGAAAGTAGTGTTCATGCGTACCAACAGACTACCGTCTCCATGAACAGTGCATTTCATTTACATTTATCTAAAAATGTTATGGAGTAGTATAAAATGAATTTTTAATGGATATATATGATATTTATATCATTAATATTATTCTGGAGATGATTTACTTATAACTACATGGACAATCATTTTCAAACAAGTTCATTTTTGACTCATGTACCAAACATCGATAAAAACGTCTGATATGAACTCACATTATTAACCAATTATTATAAAATTATAATGTGTGATATGAACTGAATAATAAAATTTAAAATAGTTATTTAAGAAATTATAAATTGAACAAAGTTTATTATTTAGGAATATAAAGAAACGAACAAGACAAGTCGGACTTGAGGTAAGGGATCCGACCTCTCTCTTCCTTTTCAAGTACCCTCTTTTATGTCATTTCATTTATGCTCCATGTTCTTATGTTGGAGGATGTTATTTTATATTAACCATACTGTAATTTTTATTTTAAAATTATGATATACCCCCTCTTACTCTCATCAATTCATTTTTAGAATTTTTAAGTGGCGTCGATAGGCTGTCTAATATTCATAAGGGATCCTACCCCTCTCTTTCTTCTTAAGTACTCTCTTTTATGTCATCTCATTTAAGCTCATATTTCATATGTTTTGGGATGTTATTTTATATTCCACATACTTTACTTTTTATGGTCATATTATGAGAGACCATATTTGATCTCATAAATCCATTTTTGGAAGTTTTAAGTGGTGTTGTTAGGCTGCCGAGTTTTCGTAAGGGATTTTTGAACTCACTTTTATTCCCGTGACATTTATGCTATGTTTTCCACTATTTACATTGAGTGGTGTATTTACTGACCATTATTATACACTTTGTGTAGTATAATTTCATTTATGGGTATTTACATCTTCATTGTATGACCCTTCTTCCATGGGGTGTACATTTCAAAAGTTACCCAACTCGGTAAGGGGACCCTTCACCCTTCTCTTTTTAAGAGACTTTTTTATTATGTCTTTTAATTCACATACTATTATGTTGGGATATGTTCTTATATATCCCTATTTATGTAAATTTTATTTCCAAGTGATGAGATACCATTTTCTCTCTCATCAACTCATTTTCTGAATTTTAAAGTGAGGCTGTTAGGCTGTCAGATTTCTATAAGGGAACTTCTTAACCCACTTTGAATTCTTTGGGTTCAACCTCTACTTCATGATTTTATCATTCCAAGATTATGTGTGGAATCTCTATGTGGTAATTTCCACAAGCCTTTGTGTGGATATAATATTTCTACACATAATCATCTCATTGATAAATTCTTACAAACTTTTATGGGAAATCATAACTCAATCTCATTTCATTGAGTTCAATATCTATGTCATTGGTTTTGTTTTTCCAAGATTATTTGTGAATGAACTCTGATTGTTTGACACATAATATCCTCTTATATTGGGTGTATTTATATTTCTCACACATAATTATGTGATAGATTTATCCTTAATTTAAGTATACCACCTTTATAATGGATTTCATCTCAATTTACATTTCCATTGAGTCTTTATTGTTGTTATGCACCAATTCACTCTTATATGGTGTGTATACTGTCCTTTGACATATTATATCATGAATCCCTTTATTCTCATGATATTATAATGTTTAGATTAAATGTTATTCCGCAATTATTTGTATTCAAGAGTCTCTCATTTTGTTAAAAACTCTTTGATAGAAATATCATTTTAAATATTTTAAAGATTCATTATTATAAATATTTTTCTTTAATGTCCCGGTTTTCAAAATGGTTTTCAGTATATATTAATTTGGATTTTAATGTTTTAAAATTATAATTCCATTAAAAGCTTCAATGTGGCATGGGACACTTTGATTCAATAATATCTTTTAAATGATTTTTGAAAATGGATTGATTAATTGAATATCTTGGAATTACTTATTGTGATTTCAGATCAAATGTTGTTATTAAAATGATTATATTTAAAATATTTTATGTGTAATGATGGTACTTGGACATTTTATGGGTAGTTACATGATTAGCCATATGATGGGTGGTGTCGTGAATACCAGGACGAGTGGTTACGTTATAACCTCCAATGCATTGGGAATGGAATTCAGCCGTATGGCTATTCTATTAAGTATATGTGGAAGTCAACAGTATGGTTATTCCATTTAAGTAAGTTTAGGTCCCAATTTACCTTTATATGTTATGTGTTCTTTATATGGGTTTTATGGTAATCTTTTGATTACAAATAGGGTAAGCAATGATCTTTTATTCAGTAAAGAGTTTTTATGACTTTATAAAGGTGAAAAGTATTACTTTGATAAAGTATTCATGGTTTACTGATTGTTTTGAAAAACTAACAGTTTTCCTTCTTTTTGTGTCCTTTACTGGGATTTTTATGCTCATCCCATGTTTTTGAAATGTTTTCCACAGGACTTAAAGATGAATAGGGTCAAGAATGGGATCAAGGAAAGACATTCTATCAAAACATGGAACTAAACATGTTTCATTTTAAGTGGTTTTTTATTTTATGGAAACTTAGTAGAAGTTTCTACTATGTAATCTATTGATATGTTATAGTTATGACCTAATTCTATAAAAATCTAATCCTGAAAAGATCCTATATGTGAATTATTAATTTAATTCATGATTAAGTAATGTTTAAGGATGTGGCCTTATATGTTGTGTGAGGTTCTTCTACAGTGAAAGGCATGGGATACCTTAACATGTTGTGTACCCCATGGTACATGTTGTGTAATCCAAACAAGTGTGATTGGGGATCATTTTCCCCTTATTTATGCAAGTATAGTTTGAGTACAATCCCTTGTTTCATTCCTCAGTGGTACAATGTGACATTACTTCCACATCCATGGATTGTGATCCACTCTACAGGTCATGTTACATATATAGTTCATGTGTAACTCTGTTTTAATAGTGTGGGAATTTCTATTATCTATAGTAGAGTTTGGGGAATTAACATGACATCCCAGAGCAGTGTATTGATCCTCTATTTACTATGACCCATCAATAGGGTTTGGGGAATCATTCGCATAAAATGCCCTATGTAGTGGGTCGATTCAGATTGGGTTCATGGTTACCCCCATCAGTTCTAGGAGGGGCCCCATTTATGTGTTTCATAGTCTTCTTTGACCAATGAATTCTCATTGGGAGGTGAAAATGAGATAGACCACTTCCTTGAGTGTCTTTGATGATATCACAGATCAAGGAGTGAGTCCCCCTTGAACTGGCATGTTTCAAGCACAATAATTGGGCTTGTAGTTGGTTATGACCACCTATGGGCATGATTTCTTTACTATGAATATATAGGTTTTATTCTATCATGTTTTTTATACATAGATTGTTATATCGTTTATTGATCAAACAATACTTATTTCTTTTTGTTTAGTGTTTTTGGGTTATCCTACTTAGTATTTTTATACTCGCCCTTGAATGGGCTTTTCCCATACCTATCATGATGTGTTATGATGGTGAACCATTTTACTGTACCCTATGAGGACTATGAGTGGGTATTGTATACTAGGATATGGTACATCCATGAAAATATCCCAAAGAATACTTTTGACTTATTCCTCTCCATTAGAGCGTGTTGGACTTATGCAGTTTTAGTTAGGCTTATGTTAAAAACTCTTAGTTGTTGGCTTTTATATGACCATGTTTACTTATCAATTAGTTCATGTGATACTTTGGTTATGAGATATTAGTTGTATACCGGAATTCAATCAGTTTCATTAAATTTTATCATTGTTTGGTTTTGATATGTCTCTGTATGTAAAGTTACTTTAGGATAATGCCTAACATTTTTGGGAAATGCATACTTGGTAATAGTCACCCTCCCCTAAAATGTTGGAGGCGGGCCTAGGGTAGTCATGAGTTGGAACCCAGTGGTTCAGGTCATGAAGGGGTGGAATCAAAGCTCGGTAGGATAATTTTTAGGATTGGGAGTCTGTTATATTTGTTTGGGATAATAGTGTTAAGTGTTTTGAGTTAATATTTTAGGACAAGGACTCCATTGTTGTTGCGACGGCCTATATATCCATACACCTGGACTCTAATCACATTGTTTTTTCACCGGAACATGAGAAAACCTTTTTAAGGAAAAGACCATGGTACAAGAATCATATAGAATTGGTTGTATGTTCCAGGACCTTCTTCATTTATCTCCTAATATATAATATTTTGATTGTGGTACTTATTGTTTTGTTTCAGGATGCCTCCCAATAGACGCCAAATAGGATTAAACTACATGATCATGAGGATGATCCTCCTAGTGATGAGGACTTGGTATATTGTCTTATGACAGAGACATAACCTTTGTGTGGTATACCAGCAATACCACCACCCATTGAGAAACATCTACCATTGTCATTGCTAGCTAAGGTTGCCTGCAGAATGGGTGTGTTTCACAAGTTTTAGAAGGTGGTAACTCCAAGTTTTCAAGGATAAGAACACATCATATGGATGAGGATTTTCAAGAGGCAATTACCTCTATTATCCGCTATGTGATAACCCCTTTTAATCAGATGGAAGTCATTACTGCAAGTCTTCTTTTTGGTTTTGTGAGGAGATGGTGCAGCTCAGTGACTCCATCACAGAAGGATGAAACTCTCTATTGAATAGTGAGTGCCTCTTCAAAGATGGTTCATATTCGACCGCACTGCTTTTGGTATGCATACAAGAGATCCTACATCTAATGCAGGGTAGTATGACCATAGAAGAGTATTCCAAAAGGTTTTCTAATCTATCACGTTTCTATTTGGATATGGTTAAAAACCAGTTATTTAGGGATCATAACTTTGAACAGGGATTACATTGGGACATTGGTAGAATGTTTTCTAGAAGAGTAGACATGGGTTGTGGGAGATAGTAGTGGGAAATTAATTGCTAAGACCTCTGAAATATGTAGTTGATGAAAGTCACATGGATCCAAGCAGGTCAGAAACCTCAAGAGGTGATCCCTAGACTTAGGATCATCAGTGCAGTGATCCAATGTTGGATAATATTATCCACAAGAAATGCAATGTTTTTCTTTCGAAGATCAAAGACATCTAGCATGAGATTGGAAGACCCATCATACAACTGATCGAGAGATGGTTGAGGGATTACCAAGATAGAGTCAGAGATATGAGAAGGGTCATCCATAGGGGGAGAATATGTCATAGGGGAAGATAGGGTATCATGAGGTTATTTTGGGTTTGACATGTTCCCACCATCTCCCCCAGGTGGTCCACTCAAGGCTTAGAGTGGCGGTGGGCAGGGACAAGGCCAGGAGCAGGATATGGAGGCCCAATACCCCGAGGCTCCATCGATGATACAAGGTATGATATGTGTCTTTTCTATTTTAGATTATGTATTAATAAAGACTTGTAGTAGTCATTATTTTCATTCCATGAATCTTATTTTGAGATTTAGAGATTCTGGATGATCCATTGACTCGATCGTTATGCATAGAGACTCTTACTGTAAGAGACTCAATGAACACACATTGGCTTCAATAGTGTGACATGACTCTTAGAGGACATAATTTTGGTCAGGATCTTTTGGTAGCAGCATCAAGGCCTTGTTAAATCAATCTTCAAATGGAATGTTTATCCACATTTCATGATTAGATTGACTATTTCAGGTGAATAGTGTAGTGTGTCTGCAGTGATGGGGCTAATTTTTCATATATTGGCAAAAAGGAAATATAGTAACTATAGGATGAAGTCCTTTAAAGAAGGGTGTAGCCAAATAATCATCAGCTGGATAGCCCTTCATCAATACAGTGGAAGTTATGAGTTTCCAGTTTTGTGTAGTGGTGGGGGAGTATGAGGGCATCTTTCCTGAATATGTTCATGGATTTCATCCCCATAGGGATAGAGACTTATACATTGATTTATACCCAAGGATGACACTAATATCTAAAATATCATATTTTATGTCTCATGTAGAGATTTTTTAGATGGGGTAGTAGTTGGGGGACATTTTGAAGAAGGGATTCATGAGATCTAGTGTTTTACCTTGGGCTGCCCCAGTTTTGACCTCCAAGAAAGCAGAAGAGATTTACGCTATGTGTGGATTTCCAGAATTTGAATCTGGTGACTGTTAAGAAAATTTATCAACTACTGAGGATAGATGAACCCTTTTATTATTTAAAATGGGTGTGATAGTTCTCAATGTTTGAAATAAGATGAGGATATCACCAGCTATGATTATGTGATGAGGATATACTGAATATTTCCTTCAAATGTTGTTACGGTTAGTATGAGTACTAAGTGGTTCCATTTGGCTTGAAGAATACCCCATCAGTGTTCATGATGATCACGAATAGGATCTTTCAGCCTTACATAGACTACTTTGTGATAGTATTAATTGATGAAATCATAGTTTATTCAGGATCTGAGTAAGAGCTAACGAGCCCGTACCCAAGTGGTAAGGGCTCATGCTCGGCATCCAAGAGACCCATGCTCAAAACTGGGTGGAGGTGAATTTCTGGGGTACTATTTCAGTACTGTTGCAGGGACTTTTTTATACTGTAGCAACCAGAATATTCACCGGATTTGGATTTTTGGGCCACAGTTTGGGTCTTAAGGTCTCAGGGCTTTCGGGCCATCAAAGGCCTTTCTGACACAGGGCCTTAGGGCCATTGAAGACCTTGATGTAGCCCAGTTCACACAGAGTTGGCCCAAGATGAGGATCGGAGCACTAGTAGAAGTCACCAGAAGTAGAGCTTACCAGATTGGAAGAATGCGAGGGTATGGAAACTTCCATTAGGACCAGGCACTGTGCATCTTTGTACGGGGCGATTCTATCCGATCTGCAATGTAGGGGGGGATCTAAAGACAATCAATGATTCAGAAGCTGGGGAGGGGCAGTTCTAGTGGGATAGGCCTATGGATCATTTATTTTCCATGGTATGCCTCTGGGTCTTCGGGTTATGTATTACAGGTCATTTTGGGCCTTGTGCCTTGGGCTTACGGTTCATGTACAGGTTTACCTTAAACCCTTGAAAGGGGTATTATCTATAATAAAATAAAAAATGACGGCCTTCAGGCAATTTGTGGGGATCTGAGTAAGAGCACACGATACCCTTGATGATGGTCCTAGTCACACTTCGAGAGAAACAAATTTACTGGATGTTTTAGAAGTCCTCATTTTGGATTAGGGAGGTCCATTTTTGGGACATCATCTCAGAGGCTAGTGTTGTAGTGGATCCAATGAAGGTTGAGGCAGTGCATTCTCAGGAGATACCTAAGATTGTTAGTATGGTGCTGAGTTTTGATGGATTTTCATAACACTATTAGAGGTTTCTACCGAACTTCTATAGAGTGGATGAACCCATGATAGCTTTTAAAATAATGGTGAATCCATTCATGTGTATGGAAAAGTAAGGATAATGAATTTAAGAGTTTAAGAAAATATTGATGAGTTCCCCCATATTCAGGTTACTAGAGGATGGTGTTTAGTACATGGTATTCTATGAGGCATCAGGAATCATGCTTGGTTGTTTCCTAATGGAGAAGAAAGCAGTGATTGAAAATGGTTCACTCTAGTTGAGGCCACATAAATAGAATTATGAGACTAATGACCTTGAGTACGAAGCGATAGTCTTTTCATTGAATATGTTGTCACACTACCTAATGGGCAATCGGTTTTTCAAAGACTCTGACCATAAAAGTTTCAAGTATATATTCTTTGAGAAACATGTGAACAAGAGATATAGATGATAGCTAGATTTCTTCTTGGACAATGACTTTGAAATTTTCAATACTACCAGGAAGAAGAACATTGATGAAAGTGTTATTAGTAAGAGATATTGTTCGCAGTTACTGAATGAGGTGTTAGAGTAGTTGGCCTCATTACAGTTATCCACTGTGGATAGATATGGAAGAACATACCTTCAATAAATGGTTTTCACCCAACCCCTATTATACTGATTATTGGATGCACAAAATAGGGTTAATATGACACCCTGTGATATTTACGAGATTATTATTTTTTAATTTCATTGATGTTTTGTGTTTTACACTACACTAAGATATGCTTGTGCAATACAGAATACCGGCTTAGCTTGCACTATACACAAAGATACACATTTTTTGTGTAAAAAAAATTTCTTGTTATTCTATAGAAATAATTTCATAGAATACTAAGAATAATTGAACAACTAAATATTTTCATGTTACATCATAACCTAGTCATTATAATTTTGGTTATGAATAGTATTAAAACTCTTCTAAAAAACTATATTAATACATATAGATGCATCTATAAAATAATAAAATAATTATTTATAGATATTTTTGATGAAATATATGTTCAATATATTCTATACAATTTTTCAAATTCATATTATATGTTTTCTAGACCTGATATTAGAAGAAATTTATTTTTTTCAGATAAATGAAGTAAATTTAAAGAAATTCAGTTTTCTTACCTTTTGATGGACCAAAAATTTAAAATATTATTTTTAAACATTTATATATTATATTTAAAAACATAATCAATTTAGTTTTAATTTTGATACAAAAATTTTCTTTGGATGATTTTTTGATAATTTTCTGATAACATTCACCTTTTCGTGAATTATATAAATACACTGAATTATAATTAAAAAACTCTTTACACGAAATAAATTATATTTCTGAATTATCAAAATAAATTACTTTAAATTCAGTATGGAATTTATTTTTATCATTCAATATAATTTAGGTCATTGGCATTAATTTTACATAGAATATTGATGTAGAAATATTTCATTCTTTTATAATTTTTTAATTTCTAAGACTCGTTCTTTATTTCTGAAAGCGAGATTATTTTTAAATTAATTAATTTAAATTTGTGTGTTTATAATTTTAAAATATTGATTCCATATTTGTATTCATTGGGACCAAATTATTTAAATATCTTTATTTTATTTTTTTGCATTATGAATTGAAACTTTGGTGTTTTTTTGCTAATACAATAAAAGGGGAAATCAAATAATTAAGTGTAAGAATGCTATTAAAAAATTACCATAGCACTTCTCTAATTATCATTAGAATAGTGTATTTAGACATAAATAATCCTTGGGTATAAATGGTGTCTTTTAAAAAACACTTCGTTGAGATTAGGACATTTAATTTATTTCATTTAATGTAAAATTAAATATGTCTTACTCAAATTTTAATAACTATGTCATTTTTAAAATTAGGTTAGACATAATATAAGTTCAATTATAAATACTCATTTAAAACAAAAATTATTTATCTTGATAGTATATTTTTATGTTTAAGGAAATAAATAATTAACAAAAAGATTGTATTTTATTAATGAAAAAATTATTTAATTGATGAGAAATCAATAATATAATTGTTACTAAAATGATAATAATCATTAGAATACCAAAAAACATGACCAAATATTATTTTTTGAATAAATCTCAACCAGAACCATTCATACGTTGAGTTATTGACCATTTTATTCCTTATGTAAATGATTTTTAAACTTATATTATTTTATTTCTAGTGTTGTTAATGTTGTCACATTCATAATTTAATAAGTATATAATTTTTAATGTAGGATTTTATATAATTAAAATTTGACTGAAAGTATTTTTATGAAATATAATAGAATTATATTCATCATAAATTTTTATTTTTTATTTTTTTCAACAAATAAGTATATTAAATAATTAAACAAAATTGATATAGTAATTATTTTATTAATGAATATATCAAATAAATGTTATGAAAAATAATAAAATAAATATAATTTTGGATGATTAAAATTTACAATTAATTTCATAGTTTACCTCGACCTATTTTTAATATAATATAATAGTTTTTTTAATGTTATCTTATTGTCCTATTATTTTTAAAAATCAAGTAATTGAATAGTGTCAAAATTGATACTATTGGTTGTTTATCAAATATATGTTTTATTAAATAATTTAAAAATCATAATATATTCTTAAAATAAATAGAATAATTATAATAGGGTCTAAAATTTTCAAAGATATTTATTTATGATCCAATTAACATCAAATAAGTAAATAATTCCCTCTTGTATTATTTAAATATTTGTTACCCGTGTCAAAAATTAAATGCAATAACTAACTATTAATTTAAATAATAGGGTTTAAATTGATAGAAAGATTGGAAAATATTTTTTTGGTTTATGATATTACAACATTATATCATTTAATCTTTGAAAATTGAGATATTTTGGTTGTTTTTTGTAAGATTTTGATTTTATTATAAATTATTATTTAGGGAGTTTCCAAAACTACCCCTCACCTCAATTGTAGAAGGACACATCCTACTTCACCTCTTTACATCACGTTGGACCTTCAAGATCAACCATGTCTTACCATTTACATTCTAAACCTTCCTAGTTACATTATATAGTTTCTTGTCTTCTAAAAAGACCAACTCTAGTGCCTTTAATAGGGTCTTTAGAGGGTGCACGTCAAAGAAGAGGTAATCTCTTCTGAAGATTATTTCAAATTATTTCTTATTCTACTTCCACTTCATGTTTTAATTCCATTGTAATGTAATAAATATACTATATATTATATTATGAGATGTTATTATTGTCATGGAACAACCATATTTCACCTTCTATAGATCCTACAAAAAACAAAATCACCACACGTGCGTACGTATGGCTTACCATCTCCACACCATGGTGTGACCTATTTTTAACAACCATCTTACTTGGATTAATATAATTATATAAATAATAACTATATATGACTATTGAAACATGATATGGATTCTAGAACTACATATATACCTTCCAATTTTGTTCCATTTCAAAATTAAAAGAATGATATCATCGGTCGTGCGTACGTACAGCCTACCATCTCCACGATGCGACCTGATTCATTCTAATTTATATTTAAATTATATAATGATAATATAAATGTGAATAATAAAATAATATGGTATATATTATATAAATATAATATTTTAATAACATAAATATGACCTAAAAAATATAGATAGAACTTATTTGATAAAACATGAAAAAAATCCACTAATGCCTGAATAATGAGTAATAATAAAATGTTATTAAAAAAGATGATAAGATGATCTTATATGATATAATAAAAAAGAATATTTTTATGAAATAATTCAATGAAATTATTTAAATCATTATACAGGAGGTTTGGATGCATATACATTAAATCAGACCTGAAGAAAGGGTAAATTTTACAATCTCATTATTTTTTGGATTATTATTATGTAATTATTTAATGGGGTTTATTTACCATCCATGTAAAATTTTTATAAAAATTATATAATAAACGTTTTTACTATTATTATATGGATATTTAATGTCAGTTTTACCCTTTTTTTACTTTTTTACTACAAGGTTTGAAATAAATCTGTTTTTTTGTTTTAAAAAATGGTAATTTTTGCTGCTTTTGAAAAAGTATGATAATAATGTTATTTAACATACACTTATTGGTGGGTTTTTAATGATTCATAATAAATTATTTATAAGATTATTTCCTGAAATTTTTCTTCGTTTTATTCAAATAAATTATTTTCATATAAATTTCAATGAAATTTTATGAAAAGAAAACTTATTTCAAGAAGAGAGGATATTTTTATAAATAATCATTTTCATGTATTTGGTTAAAATTATTTTACATCTATTATTACATTCACTAATAATGATAAGTTTCAATTATAATGTCCCTATTATTCCAATGGTTTTATTTTATTTTTAATGTAATGTTATTATAAAATCTATTTTTCTACATTGATTATGTTATGATGGAACAATGTTTTTGAATCCCATTTAATTCATTGGGTAATTATATTATTAATGATTTATGACTTTGTGGAACATGTACGAATGATTTAATTATGATATGTGTGGGACCTTTATGTACCTCCAATACATTGTGTAAATATTTATATCTCATGAGATAGAAATGACTGGAATGAAAAATAAATCTGGATCAGTAATATTGGTCTAGTATGATATATAAACCTGGTTAAATATACAGGACTGGAACAATAGGTAAACTCAATTACATAATAAAATTTTTCCACTATGATGGTCTTTGAAATTATCCTTGGATTATATGGAAATTATTTTATATTCTTATGTGTTGGATGTAAATACATGTTTTATTCCAATGCTATTTTCTCATAGATCTTATTTTATTATGACTTATTCCTTATGAACTACCAAGATATATTTCATGGATTGATATTTTAATAAATTTTTATACATGGTATGATATTCAAAAGTTATGTTAATACAATTTCATATTTTTGTTTTCTTTGATATTTTCCATGCTTACCCTTCCTAAACATTTGAGATCACCCGATTTTATTTTTCTATTCGAAGGGATATGTAGAAGTATTTTTGGTAAGATATTTCAAAATGACTTCTAGTTATGAAGGAAAATTTATGAGTTGATGTAGATGTTTGATGAACCGGTATTTTATGTTTACCAATTTAAAAAGACAATAAACAAAAATAGTATTTGGGTACGTTATTGTTTCATGTATTAAATATTCCTCAAAAGTAATTTAATATCCATAAATGACATGTTTAGGTCCTTACAGTTTGTATATGAGTGTGGCACAATACAGAGTTCTAGAGGGTAAAATTAATGAGTTTTTATTTTAGGGAAGTAAAGAGTAGAAGATATTTTTTTAGATTTATAGAAGGATTAAAGACGTAATATATTGGTATATATAGTAAAAAAATCTAATAAACATTATGGATGGTTAAGACCAAAAAATATTAGTAGAAGTGGCCACTATTAGTAATTCTGGTGAGTAGGATTTATCTATGCATTTTGATTTGATCTTTCATGACATGAATGACAGCTATAAACTAATTTATTTACCATTCTTGAAATAAGGAACCTGAAGAATGTGTTTTCAATAGTAAAATATTAATTTAACAGAATAAAAGTTATGTATTAATGTTTGAGGTCAAAGATTTTCAATAGAATGAGGGAATTAACATCACAAAAATAGTCTCTATGGAAGATAATATTTTTCCCGTTTTAATGGTTCCAATAATGTTTTAATGCATAGGATTATATGAAGATTTGAATTTCGTATATAAAAAATTACTTCATGGATGGTGATAAGATGAAATCAATGTGGATGAACTTATAGGTTTCACGATGCATCTAAATCAGAACATAGTTTGAAAAATCAATAAGTGTCTTCAGGGGTTGAATGAAATTACAATTTCATGGAAACATATGTTTGAAAAATTCATGGAAGATAAGGGATTCATGCATATCATATTATTTAATTTTTTATACATGAAGGTGTATAATGATTGATGTTTTATCATTAAATTGGTATTCTTGGATGATATTATACTTGTGGGATAGTATGTTTGACTGATCCAGGTGATGAAGAAAGACTTTTTGACTAATTCTTACATGAAATATATTTGATAATTGAGTAAAATACTTTGTATAATGATTGATAAATAATATAAGAAATTATTTTGGTCATTATCTTGGTAGGAGTATGTCATGAAGTTCTAAGATGAATTTATGATAACTGTATTCAATGATTTTTTTTATTAATCATAGTAAACACATAAAAATATAAAATGAATAAACACCATTAATATAATAAGACGTTTAGAACATTTTGAGAATTATATACTCATTGGTAGTAGGAAATATCTTGTATACCTTGGGGTGAAATTTTTCGAATCATACTCATGTAGTGGGAATTTTGAGTTGCTTCATTAAAAATCATGGGAAAGAACCATAGGAATTTATGAAGTGGGTCTTCTAATATATCAATTTAATATTATATAATCCCCTATTATACATAAATTTTGATATATTGAATGGATATGTTAATTTAATCGTTATATGAGACTCAAATTTATCAAAAAGTACACCAGGGAATGTATTCACATTTTGTAGAACCACATTCAATTGGATGTTGAGACTATAACAAGTGAGTTCACTCTTTATGGTTGAATAGAAATATTTTTTGGTAATAAATGAAATCAAGGAAAGGGTTTTTTTAAAATATTTGACTGAGGAGCTAATATATATCTTGAATTGTTACCAAAACATGTTTTTTTGGAGTTATGTTACCATAAGAAGGACATATAGAGGACTGACCAGTCCCATTGATTTTTGTGGTAGTGGGTTTATGTAAATGATAATGTGGTTATTAAAAGTTTGATTAATTTTTATGGTTTCTCACAATGGTGGTCAAATAAAATTTAAATTTTAATCTTGGTCCTTTCAGATAAATATGGAATGTTCCAATATTTTAATCACATCTACCAAGGTTTTTAAACAGAGCAAGTGTTTGAGAACATAATTACTCTATGGATGTTATCGAGTCAAACTCAAGAATTCTATAATGTGTCTATAGTTCCATAGTGCAATAGAAAGATGCTTGGGAATTAAAAAATGTTGTTTTTCTAGATGACCGAGTAGAATATTGTGTTTAATTGTATTGGGACCACATTAATAAGGTGTCAAACATTTATCTTAGTGATATACATGGACATATGTTCATTGTGGTTATATATGTTCAAATATAATAAATAAAAATGGTTATGCTTCTGCCTATGAATGTATACAGAAATTCAAATCCATGTAAACACTTTTGGTATATCCTTTTACATATATATATATATATAGATGTTCCGTTAATTATACAAGTTGAATTTTTATATAAGTTTTATTTAACATGATTGATTAATTACAATTCAATACTGTGATTTGGTTAAGGGAATTTTCTTCTTAGTCTCTATATATTGATGTATCCACATTGAGTGGGGTGTTTCATCCATTATGATCATCTAGTGACATAAATTCCCACATGAAATTTTTCTTTTCTAGATTATACAAAATTATATTAAAAAATAAAATGACAATAAAACCCTTAATTGATTATTGTATGAAGTAAAACAAATTATGTGTGTGGTTAATTATTTTTAAGGGTCGTGCTTTTTCTGGACTTTAATTTTAATTTGAAATTTAATTATTTTCATTCAAATGCTTTTAAATGGGTAACTAGTTATTTTTACAATGAATATGATCTCGAATAACAATTCTGACCACCATGTTGGTCCAGTAATAGAGTGTTTACCCTATGAATATATTTTTGTGGAAGACTGAGTGGATCAAATTTTAGAAAAATAATTAATATTTAATGTTATTAAATTAAATATTAATTTATTAATGTAAGTTCATTAAGTGATAACATTTATAAATGGTGTCTTATTGATATTTTTTCTTAACCTTTGAATCTAGAACATGTATTTTAGCCTAGGCGTGGCATAAACTTGAGCGGGGCGCTGGGGTCGGCCCGAGCACCTTTTTCTTTTTTTTCTTTTTTTTATTTTCATTCTTTTATCTTCTTTACACATACTTGTCCATGCTCATTGTGATGATACTCTTTAATTTTTAACTATGGTATAAAGTAGATATTGAGTAAAAGGGAGAGAATGATGGGATGATTGGTACTATTGCGAAGCCCTCGACATACTGAGTCAGTGCTCGCCATTCGTGGACGGTGAAATCAAGCGAAGCATCAGTGGTTTAGGCCTGATGGTAGTCCCATTTAAAGTTTCTCCATAAACCCCTTCAACATAAAAATTTATGTTTTTAAATAATTTTTATGATTTATTTTTTCCCCTAAATGATAGATTTGTTGTTTCAGGGGAGAAACCGGGGGTTTCGGGTGATCTGAGGGTTTTCTGATTGGAAAATCCAGGTTACATGGCATGTGTTCATGGGGAAAACTCAATTTTTTATTCCTTATTATGGAAGATATTGTTTTATTTAGTACACTTTATGTCCTCTGAGTACACACTCTGTGGTGGCACATAGCTGTGTGTCCGACCGTGTGGAAAAAAATATGGGTTTTTTGTTTTTAAAGGGTACATGCGATGTACTTTAAATTACACATCATGAACTTTTACAAAAGTAGAACCTATGTGGTTTTGGCCATGTATAATTACATATCCAGGGGATGGATAAGAGTACACTCTTTTTACTCTATTGTTCATGTCATGTACTTTTTCCATCATAGCGTTTTGGGGTATTTTGTTCCTTAGAAGTCCGAATATGGAATTTAAGTTGTCCATTTTGAGCTTTTTTCACGTAGATCGCTATGGTGGAATGTTGTTCAAATTTTGAGGTCATATAATGGTGTTTTGGGGGTTTATATATAAATGGGAGGTTCTTACTCTAGATATCAAGTTCAGTTGTCACCTGAGAGTAGGACTCAGTGTGGATGATAGGTTGGGTGTTTGGACCATCCAAGTTGAGACCATTGATCTGAGATGAGTGGTGAGACATATCCCATGACTAATGATTTTGAGGATTTTCACATTGTGAGAAGTTCCATTCTAGGATATGAGGATGTGAGAACAGATTCTTACAAGGACACCCTTAAGGATGCCTTTTCTTATATGCTAACCTAGAGAGTCCCTTGTATGATCTCTCTCATGCTTTCCTTTGATAGAATCCTTGTTATAGGATTCCTATTTTTTTCATTTGGGGATCCCATGTAGGATTCCTCCCTTATTCTTCACTAAGAATCCCATATAGGATTTTTCCCTCAAGTTTACATGGATGATCCTGAGTAGTATGCCTCCTTAGTGTTTGAATTGAAGGACCATGTCAGTGTCTGGGGTTTTACAGACCTTGAGATGTTACAACGAGTTTGGGTAGAGATGGTGTTTGGGCATCACCAAGTACCCATGCCCAACTTTCAAGCCTAGGGGGATGTGGTTGTAGTGTTGAGTTGTCCATTCGGGCCACCCTCAATATTTTGTTCTGATCTGAAATGGTTTTGCTGACACATCAGTGTTTACTAGAGGTGGTTCTTGGTATGTGGCTGTTGAGCCTGATGTGTGGAATCATTCTGGTTTATTGAGATGTCAGACGTTCACTCCTAAGATCCAGATTCTTAGCCATGTTATTTTTGATATTTTATATTTACCTAAAGGTGTTACCTGGTACAATGATGTTGGGCCTGAATGTATATATATTGGGATATATATTTTTGTTGGGATGCCGAGAGGTGTTTTTTAGTATATATCTGTTGTGCCTTTTGTGTTGACTTGTATTACCTAACTAATACCTGGATTCACGTGGGAGGAATGTCTTGTACGAGCTTATTGGGCTGTTTATTTATGTAACCTTAGTGATACATGGATTCCTATTGTTGGAATTCCTTGGAGGGGCTTACTAGGCTGTTGAATGTAATTAAACATTGAGTGAATCATGGATCCTATTGAGGGATTTCATGGATGGTCTCATTGGTAGGATATGTTTATACCCTGAGTGATACATGGATCTAGTTGAGGGATTCCCTAGATGGGAACAATGAGTAATACAATTTTTTACCATGAGTGATACTTAGATCTAGTTGAGAGATTCCATGGATGGGCATAGTGGGTTGTTGAATTCTGTGCCTTGAGTGAAATTTTGATTCTTGTGCAAGAATTCCTTAGACAATATTATAGGCTAGATGTTATATGATTATAATAATTATGTTCTTCCTGATAAGTTAGGGGACTCCAAGGGTGTAGCATCAAATCTTACCATACATGTGGATGCTCATGGAATCTTTCGTCACAGGATTGAATGTCTATATACATTATCCAACCATACAGGATTGGAAGTTGAAATATTGTATCCTTGTTTAGTAATTGGTGGTGAGTACGAGTTATCCTATGTATAGGATAAGCATACCCTTGTAGTGGCGTAGCTTTCTCAGAGATATAATAATAGATTTAGTCCAAGTAGGTACATGTCGATGGGTTTATAGACCCATAGATCGACATTAGGATACATAGCTTGAATGGCACGACATCTAGTTCAATTCCCTTTCACATGATGTCTAGGAAATCAGGATTACGGACCCAAGGATCGATTGTTGATGTAGGTTCTTTTTGTTTTATTCACTTACTCATGAATTTCCAAATTTATGAATATTTCTATAGGTATGGGAATATAAAAGTATATGTATTTAGATATGGACATCCATGGAAGAAAATTCCCAATAGGAAGGTATTACGACCTCTGAGTTATACTATGCTATAACATTTGTTTTTTACTACCTTTTGGTTGTGTTTTATCTAAGCTGGGCACACGAGATTTGCATTCATATTAGCAGCACAGTTATAGCAATCTTGTTGAGGTGGCCTTCTGAGATTCTATCTCACCCCTACACATACACCTCAGTGTATGTGTAGACATTATGTCGGATATTTTAGGTTTAACAAGAGTTTCATAGTGGATAGGCTAGCTTCCCAAGGATTCATGATCGATCAGAGCTACTCGAGTGATTCTAATGATCAGGATGGTTTAATTCAATAGTGTTTGGAGATCGGGTACATGGGTTGGCTCAGAGTTAGTAGTAGAGCCCTATACATTTAATTTCAGTTTACCTTGTACTTGTATCTGTATTGTCGGCCTAGTGGGTGACCATTTCTGTATAGTTTTACGTTGTTTTTCGGGATTTTAAAACATATAACTATTACAAAAAGTTATATTTCAGTTGTTTGTTACATCCACACTCTATTTACTTTCTGATGTGTATGATACTTGGCTACTTCCATTATTTTATTACTATTATGTTAATGCATAGTCTCCCCACTATCACCTCTTAGGCCCTTGATGCTAGTGGGATGACTATAGTGTATGGGAGACACGCTTGGGGTCTTGCAGTGAACCATCTTAGAGGACCAGTTTAGTGGCTTCCATGTCAGGAAATTACAATGTGATATCATAGGTGTTTTCTTTTCTGGGTATTTACTATTTGGGTATAGTAGATAGGATTGTTATAAATGAGATGGAACCTGTGAGGAAAAATAGATTGGTGTATCAGGAACACTTGTTTTTGTAGGAAGTCCCAATAGCTAAGGGTTTAGGATTGGTGTTCTGATTTTGTGATGTAACAGTTGTATATAAATTTCAACTTGAGGGATGTACATATTGTGTGTGGGTGTTAATATTTTCATATAGATATTTGGCTCTTATTTTTAAGAGGTCACATATATATTTTGACTATTTTCCGACAATGGAAAGAGGCATCTCATGCATCATACTAGGCAGGTAGCATCCATAGAATACATGCCTAATAGTGTGTTTTTTCTAACGATTGTGACCTTAGGGTCTGCTTACAAATACTTTTTACTATGCAGGGTGGTTTTGTGGATCTACATTATAGAGTTTTATTCTAGAATATGATGACTCAATCCTTGTTCATGAGTGGTGAAATGACCATGTAGGTCAATATGAAATGTGAGACCCATCTAGTTGTGGCCATTTTTGGGGATTTGTTTCTCTGGTCATGGTTATCTAGTTGGGTTTCTTTGTATGATGTCGATGGATAACATGAATTTACTTATGACACGAACCTCTATAGGGTATTTTAATATATATATACCTGATGAGTGATAGTTTATTTTCTCTTTTTTGTTGGTTATGAACTATAGGGAACAGTTCCTTCTAAGGATTATTAGAGATGACTTGGGCCCCCATATATTGTTTTTTCAATTTTACCTTTGTTGGTCATTGTGATCTAAACAACTTTTCAAAGGCTTGGAATTTTGTTTCTAGTTGGTTAGACCTTGTAATCTAATTGTGAGGAGTTTTCTATAAGGCTGGATAGAAGACCTAGACACCCTTAGTTTTGACATAGACCCCTTGTAGGTCGATGTCTTTTTTATTATGGGGAATCTGGCTTCAAAGGTCAGCCCCTGTTTTCTGATTCCTTTTTCAGTTGTGTGCTTGGTTTTATGCTCATTTTGAAATCATGGCGTGACAGGTGCTTGAGTTTTTCATTAGGAATGTTGATTCCATCATCTTTTAATGAACCACATAGATTTCTTGTTTTTTGAATCATTCTTTGATAGACAGGACTATGTGGGTTCCTAGCCTGGTCAACCTTTCATTCCAATATTACTAATGTAGTCAGAACGTGGTTAGATGATCGCAATGGGAATAGAACCATGTGTACATGTCCAGTG
This sequence comes from Viscum album, assembly GCA_963277665.1. NCBI lineage: Eukaryota > Viridiplantae > Streptophyta > Magnoliopsida > Santalales > Viscaceae > Viscum > Viscum album. Next base: position 1,067,495,692 of record OY728165.1, on the reverse strand, counting down.
ATGAAGATACACATTGGTTATGCATTGTACCAGTTGAATCTAGATCTTTTAATGGACAGGTGTGAGCCAAGGACTAGTGCTTTAAGACATGTAGTGTGTTTGTACCCCAAAATTTGGGATGGAATGTCCCTTCCTAGTAGAGGTCACAATGTGGAATAAATGAGGTACAGTAAGATGATTGAGTTGCGGCTGAATCCTGGTTAGATTTTGACAGTATGGTGAGCATGTCTCAAAGGGAGCTGTATGTTCCCTTTTTATAGTCCTAGTTTACTCCTATTAAATATGACCACGCACTATCTTGATTCTCCTTAAGTATCCTAAGACATCTTCGACCCTACACGTTTCTCATTTTTAATTCTTAATATTCTCCCCTGTTGAGGAGGGAACCAATTGTGTTTAAACTCTAGGGGCGGTGTAAGGAAAGTCATATGGTGGGGAGTGCAGCATTGAACATTTGAGGGTGGTTTTGCTCATTCGGCTGAACATTGGTATTCTTCATGAGATTTTGAGCTTGGATTTTTCTTTTAAGATGGCGATAAAGGTATTCCTTTGATTGGGAGTACCATATCGGTCGCATTTAAATGTATTCCATATAGAAGGTAATAATTAAAACTATGAGGCTTCTCATTGGATAGTCCATAAATCTTGGTTGTGTAATTGATTGGTTTTGGAGTCAGTCTTGTTGTCCTTTCACCTAGATTCTTGGGGAAGTGAATATTTAGGGTGGGGTGTGTGTATGAACCATGCATTTTCCAGACTACTATTTTATGATAAAATTTTATTTTTTGCTATTATGTGCTTGTAAAGATGTAAAATGGTCAGTTTTCCTAGTATATGATCTCGAATAATTTTTCTATCCTTTATGTTGGTCTTAGAATAGGATGTTTACCCTATAACAGTAGTTTGATATAAAACTATGAAATTAAAATTTTAATGGAATAATTAATATATAAAATTACTAAATTAAATATTAATTTATTCACGCATTCTATTTCCGTGATAACTTTTAAGAGATAATCATATTGAGATTATATCTCTACTGTTCAGTCCATAATGATGTGTGTATCCTAGGAGAGGCATAAACATGAATCAGGCGCCAGGGTCAACCCAAGCCACGTTTTCTTTTCTGTGATTCTATTATTTTATTTATTTTCTCTTTGTTCCTCCTCCTTGAGCATGATACTTGTGCTGATCCTCCATCATCGAGACCTATGGGAAAAATGGATATTGAGGAAAAGTTAGATATGAAATGGAAGAGTGGTACCGATGTGAAGGCCTCGATGCGATGAGTCGGCGTATGACATCCAAGGACAGTGAAATCAAACAAAGCTTTGGCGTTTTCCACCCAAAGGTAGGTCCATTTTAATTTTTTTCGATAAATCCCATTTAAACATGTTTTTTTTTATTTTTAAATCCTATTTATTCTAGATTGTGTCTTCTTGGGGCCTAATCTATTGTTTTGAGGGGAAAAAGGTGGTTTTGGGCGATCCGGGGGTTTTCTCGTTGGGAAACCCATGTTACACGGCATGTGATCTTGGGGAACAAGCCATGTGTTATTCCTGTTTGGGGAAGTAGAACCTTTCCCTAGTACATTCCATGTAATTTTATTATACTCCATGTTGTGTCACATGGCCTTGTGTCTCATCGTCTGAAAATGAACATGGTTTTTTGGTTTTTAAACAGTTCACATAGTGTACATTAAAGTACACACTGTGTAATTTTTTCTAGGAAGACCCTATGATGTTTTATCCATGAATATTTACACATCTAGGGGATGGGATAAGAGTACATTACGTGTACTCTAATGTACATGCCATGTACTTTTTCCATTATAGAGTATTGGGGTATTTTGTTCTTTGGAAGTCAGAATTTGGCGGGTGAGTAGTCTATTCTGATCGTTTTTTCACGTATACTACAATAGAGGAATCTTTTTGACATTTAGAGGTTATATATATGTAGTTTAGGGGTTTCATATATAAATGGATTGGTTTTTCTTCCATATATCAAGTTTAGTTTGTACCAGAGAGTGAGACATGGCATGAATGATATGTTTGGTGTTCAAACCATCCTTGTTGAGTCCTCTGTTCTGAGATGAGTTGATAGATATCTCCCATGACCAATGCTTTTGAGGATGTTTCTATTGTAAGACATTCCCTTCTAGTCTAAAAGGCCGTTATACTGGATGCTTCCAAGGATCCGCTAAGGAATGCCTTCGCTTATGTGCTAACATAGAGAGTCCCTTGTAGGGGATCTCCCTTATTTTACTTTGAGAGGATCCCTGTTATAGGATGACTCTATTGATTATTTGTTTGAGGATACCATGTAGGATTACTAACCTAGTCTTTGATAAATATCCTGTGTAGGATTCCTTCACTCATGTTTACCTAGAGGATCTCAAGTAGGATGCCTCCTTAGTGTTTGTCTTGAGGGACCTAGTGGGTGATCGTTGTTTGACCGACCCTAATTAGTTACCTTAGGTTTGTTTAGAGATGGTGTTTGGGTTTCACCGAGAACCCATGGTAAACATGGAAGCCCATGGTGATGTGGATGTATTTTTGTCATGGGATTTTGGGCCACACTCTCTCTTTTGTTTATATATGACTTGGTTTTTTGGATACATCAAAGTTTATGAGAGGTGCATTCAGGTTGGTGGATATTGATCTTGACATGAGGCATCTTTCTTGTTTGTTGGGATTATAGACGTGCACTCTTAAGATCCCGCCTCTAAGCCAAGTTATTTCTGATATTTTACATTTTTTGATAGGTATTAACTAAGGAATGCTAGTTCAGATTGAATGTATATATATTGTGATATATATTTCTATTGGGATTTCCTGAGGTGTTTCCAATTATATAGCTGTTGAAGCTTATGTGTGGACTTGTATTCCCTGAGTGATACATGGATTCTTGTTGTGGGAATCCCATGTATGATCTCATTGTGACGTTTATTTCTGTACCATATCTGATGACTGCATTCCTGTTGTAGGAATTCTTTATATGGGCTCATTGGGTGGTTGAATGTAATTAATCCTTGAGTGAATCGTGAATACAGTTTAGGGATTCCATGGATGATCTCATTGGTTGGATATTATTATACCATGAGTGATACATGGATCTAGTTGAGGTATTCCATGGACATGCTCAATGGGTGATATAATTATCTACCCTTAGTGATACTTGGGTCTAGTTGAGAGATTCCTTGGATGGGCTCAGTGTGTTAATGTCTCCTATTCCATGAGAGATATTTTGATTCCAATGTAGGAATTATTTAGAACAGATCATAGGAAGAATGTTATATAATTGGAATTATTACATTCTTCTAGATCAGTTATGGGACTCCCGATGTGTAGCATGGAATCTCACTAGATGTATGGATGATTTTCAGAGAATATTTCTTCATAGGATTGACTATCAGTAAATAGTATCCTTACTTATAGGATTAAACATCAGAATACAGTATCCTTTTTAAGTTATTGGAGGTGAGTACTAGTGATCCTAGGTTTAGAACGAGCTTCCCCCTTTAGTGACACAGTGTTATTAGAGATATAATTCTGGATTTGGTCGATGCGGGTACATATTAATGGGTTTATGGGACCATAGATCGAGCTAATGATACTAGGCTTGTGTGTCATGACATCCAACTCAATGTCATTGCAAAGGATGTCCAGGTGATCAAGATTACAGACCCAAGGATCAAAAAATGTTGTGGTTTCTTGTTTTTTTCTCCACATAGTCATGAATTATCATATTAATGTATATATGAATGTGTTTGGGACTGTACATGTATAACTATATACATATGGAAATACATGGTGGCCCTTGCCTAGTTGGTTGGGATTATAGACTATGAGTTCCACTCTGGTTTCACATTTGGTTCTTACTACCTTCTGGTTATGTTTCAGCTTGCCTGAACACGCTGCTTTTGCATTCACATTAGCTGCATAGTTATAAGTCTCTTTTCAGGGTGCCCTATTGAGATTTTTTATCACCACTACACATGCACCATGATTTATGATTAGACCTTATGTCATCTGTTTTGTTCAAGCATGAGTTTCATTGCGGTTAGGGTTGTGGCCTAGTGTTTTTTGATCGAGTGAAGCGGCTCAAGTGGTTCTACTGATCAGGATGGTGCTGTTCGATAATGCTTGTAGATCAAGTATGTGGGTTGGCTCGGAGTTAGTAGTAGTTCCCTATAATTTTACATTCAGTTTCCTTTTTTACTTTTATCTATATGGTCAACTCAGTAGGTGACAAATGTTGTATTGTATTACATACTTTTTCTTGCTTTTACATCATTTTATAATTATAACTTGTTCTATTTTAGTTTTTTATTACTTATTTTCTCTATTAACTTTCTTCTGCCTATGATACTATGTTATTTATATTGTTTTATTACTTTAATATAGGGACATAGTCTCCCCACTATCACCTCCTAGGCTGTTTTTTCTAGTCGATTGCCTCTATCATATGGGGAGGCTTTCTTGTGGCCTTATGGAAAACTATATAAGAGTTCCTTTTTAGTGGCTTCAGGGTCGGGACGTTACATGTGTAATGAAAGAAATAATGTGGTTTCGTGAAAGGATCTATACCAATTGAATTGGCTGAATGATGGATATATTAATATATGATGAAAATGATCATAAGTATTGTTTTGGTTGGTTATGTTAAAAACTCTTTCAAATTGAATGTGGATGAAGAAAATAAAATATTTCCGTGAAAAAATAACCACCTATTCTATAGTGATTTATGATTTATGATGTATAATATTTATCTCAAATTTGAGTTTTTGAGCCCTAAAAATTTATTATGGTTAAAATATTGACTTTGACCTTGAAAATAAGATAAATAGTAATAATTTAATATTAAAATATTAATGAGATGAGGTGTTTATAATAGAGATGGAATTTGAAAATATTCGAAGATGAGAATATACATCAAGATATTAAATATTTATTTCAAAAATTTATATTCCGAAATGTAGAAATTCATATATATTTATGAAAATTTATATTTTGAGGCTATAGTTGATTTCTAAATATGTGGTATTACCTATAAGAGTTATAAATTTCATCATGGATCTCGGTCTTGGGATGACTCCTTTTTTGTAATTTCTATTTATTTAATTTTTAATTTTTATTCCCAATAAGGATTCCCTACTTAAATGAGAAAATTTGGGAGGTGTCCTCCCATCAATGACACTGATATATTTGATTAGGGATGGGAGAAAGGGAGTATGTGTCTTGTCTGAGGAGGTTAGTCAGTTATATATCTGTATATAGCAGTGATTAACCACAGATTAAACCTCAAATATTAATAGATTTTTTATGAGCTAGTTCTAATTATATGAATTCATCTACACTTTCATTTTTTGGATTAATATGGTTACTTTTAAGGGATTCTAGTACCCTATATGGGTCTAGAAAACACATGTAAAACCCAAAGAAATTAAAATACTATATTTTTATAATAAATTTATTTTTTTTTCTATATTCTTTATTTGAAATAATATCTTATGAGTATGCTACACAAAATAATGAGTTATATTTCCCTCCACAAAAAAACTAGGCGCTACCTCCCTTTAATAGCGTCATATTTTAATACTATATTTGGATTGTTTTATAAATATTAATTTAAATAAAAATCCAATCTTGAATTTATAAATTCAAAATTATATTACTCTAATTTATTGGTATTTTTTTTTGAGAAGTTTCATTTTTTGATGAATAATGAAAAATACTAAATTCTAGTTGAAAACATTATTTTTGTTTAAATAATTATTAAAGATAAATTATATATTAATTTTTTTTCAAATTAAAAAATAGAAAAATTAACATCTATTAATAAAATTTATGTTATCTAAATAATTATAAATGTAAATTTAGGTATAGAATTTTAATGTACATTAGAACATTTTCACTTTAAAAACCAGCATTCTCACCATATTTGTAGAATTAGCTTTATATTTAATTTCTCCATTTATTTTCATTGAATTTAGAAAAATGGTAATACATTTTTGTAATTTATATAATATTTACAATAAAATAAGTCCTCGTTTTTTTGGACTAAAAACATTAGTGAAAGTACTTAAATATAATTATAGTGATTAATGTAAACATTAATTTACTTAGTAAATAAACATTAATCATAAGGGGGAAAATTAACTAAAAACTGGTAAAAAATCCATTTTCTAAAAATTATTCAACCATATCCATTCTTTATCAAAATTTTATGAGTTATATGGATACTATTAAATGAAGGTGACATATATAACCTGTTATTTAAGTTAAAAATAGTCTTCCTTACTTTCCACATTTTATAATAACTTCAGATATGAAAAGCACATAATATTTTCAGTCATTCATATCCTTTTGAAATATAAATGCTTAATTTTTAAACTAATAATTAATCATTAATCTTTTATATTAATTTCATAATTAAAATTATTATGAAATTCCAATTTAGTGATTATAATACTTTCTTCAATTGTTATATGAAACATTCCTTCAAAATGTCAGTTTTTTGAAAATATAATAACATCATTTGTGGTCGTGTGGACTGTCTTCTCCTGAAATCGATATGATACATTCTATAATTATATATAATGAATTAAGATGTGTTTAATTAAAAATATTAGACATAATATATATATATATATATTAAATACATAATTATTTTTCTATAAGTATTATATATAATTCTCTTTATTACCCTTTTTATATATTAAACAAAAGTGATAACATCATTCATTGATGTGTGGACTACTACATCCTAGACGTGATGTGATGGATTTTAAATCACCTTAATTATATATATAATTATATAAATATATATATATATATGATTAAATAACATGGTATTTATGATATAATTCTTTATGAAATGAAAAAACAACACCAATATTCGTTCCATAGCGATCATTGAAAAATCGGAGCGTTACTCATCTGTATGTACGCCCTATTGTCTCTATGATTGTAATGATGGTTAATTTTTGATATCCATAATTTATTATATGTTTCAAAATAATAAATTTTTTATAAATTTTATAATTATTAAATAATTATTATTTTGGATATATTCATATAATGACCCCTTTGACCATAGTCGACCTACCAAAGTCGTTTTTGATAGTTGAACCGAATGGGGTAAAAAACATGAATTAAAAGTAATTGTTTCATTAGTTTTTTAAAAAAGAATAATAAGTCAAATAAAATTAATACTAAACATTAAAATGGTCTTCAAAGATGTAAATAATGATCATAAGTTTATTATTTAGGAATATAGAGACACATGTTACAGGTTAGACTCGAGTTAAGGTATTTTCATCCCACTTTTTACATCTAGGAGAATAATATAAAACTCATCATTTAATTATATTTTGTTGTGTATATACTTCTAATTTGATATATTATATCGACAAATCCTTTTATATTGTTTGAATATAAATTTTAAATTTGAATTTTCTCATCCATGGGGTTTTAGCTAGAAAATTACTTAGTAGTAACTTTTATCCTTGTAATATCATTTTTTTGTGATTGTTAACATTATCTTGAAAGAATCACTACCTTATGATAATTTTAATTATACAATAAAATTATAATAAATAACCACATTATCATCCATTATATTTTATTATTTCTTTAAATGTATTCAATGGTGTTCATTTTCACAATAATTTAATTAAATGGGGTAGTATTGATAAATATGTATATTTTATTCAATACAAATATTTGATGATAAGGAACATTTTTCATGAATTAAATCAAATACTCAATATATAACGAATTATTTGGATTGTTAAAATATGGTATGATGTCTATTTAATTTAATCCCCTCGATGCATCAGTAGTTTTATGGGATGCATCAGATGTCTCTTATGAGGAATTCTGTTGGACAAACCCTTTTTTTCTTACTAGTATGGTTTAAATAGTCTTATGAAATGTATCGATGTTAGAGTTCAGCTTAGACCAACCAAATGTGGTTATAACTAGTATATTTTAAACCATATTGTTAAATTTAATGAAGGAATATGTTCTTTGTACCTTGGTAACATGACATTATATAATTAAGGATTTCCTTCATTCAATATTCATTTATTATTTACTAGAGGATTCTAATAATGAAAAAAAATCAATGGATCCACTTAATTCTATGTTTATTGCTTAAATTAATTATTTCTTAAATTATTTAAGGTTTCATAAATTTTATGAATTCCATTCTCAGTTATTTATTACATGAAATGTGTTCTTAGTTACAAAACATTATAATTTTTTTATTCTCAATGATTTATTATTGGTTCCTCTATGTTTTACCATTATTAATAATTCAAGGTCACCCTTATTTTGTTTCCATTCATAGGATATTATGTTGAATTTTTGGATAGTGTTTCATTGATGATGAGATTTTACTATTGTTATGAAATAATTTATATCACCAATTTAAAATAGTTTTAATATACGTAATTTAGTTTTCTTAAAATTATAATATTGTTGGTTCATCTGGGTTTGATTTTTTTAATCATGAGTATTTGATAATGTAATGCAGTAAATCATATCTTATAGGGTTGAGGTACTATAGTTGGTATCAAACATAGGTTTATTAAAAACCATGAAAAGTAGATTTAGTAAGGCATAGATTAGTGAACATAACTATAATATATAATTTCTGGATAATTATAGAATAATAACACAATGAACCCATGTTTATGATTATGAGATTAGATATGAATAAAATTTTTAATTTATGCTATGTATTTCAATAGTTTTTGGATTAAAACTATGTTTTATAATGTTATGATCTAATCTAGTGTGTGTATTCATTTAAAATTTACACATATTAGAAGGAATGAGAACATCAAAAATAGATGTTATCCAAATTGTGAGAAGGATAATATAATTTATTTTCTTAAGTAAATCATTCAAAGGGAAATATTATAAAAAAATCATCAAATTCAGACACAGTATCATGTGATAACAAGATATATAAATAATTATCTATGTTTTATGGATACAGAGGGAAGTGAAATTAGAACACAAAAACATGGAAAATAAAGATAATGGGATGAAGGGAAATATAGATTTTACCACTTAAAAAAACTATATAATGAAACACACAAATACATGCTTAAATAGAATGATTGTTTTTTATAAGTGTAGATATTTGGGTCTCTATAGAAAATTAAAAAACATGGACATTAAAATGGATATTATCAATTTTTATATGTAAAACCCTGACCAAAGTTACCCAAAGTCAGTGCATTATTATATAACATTGGCATGATCACAAAAGATCAAGTCTCGAAAGAATGATTAGTTTAGTATCCTTGGAAACAATAGATACATTCATAAGTCTTACATTACATGATAAAGTGAAAAACTACAACAAGATTGTCTCTTTGGTCCACACTCATATCCCCTCAGACTATCCCTACTGGTTTGTCAGAAAATAGTTCTTCACATCCTTGGAATAATAAAACATAGAAAGGGGTGAGCTTAGATGCCTAGTAAGGATAACAATATAGTGGAAACTTTCATAATTTAGAATAAACATTTAAGGCAATGTATAACTAAAACAAAAGCCTTTTAAACTTGAACTTCAGCATAATATGGAAAAAATAAAATAAAATAATGCCATTTACTTATTCACATGGATATTCTACTTGTCGAATAATCACATTCAATATCAATAACCTCTTTCATAATGATGGAATGTATAATTCCAGACTATCATAACCACATATTCAGGGCCTTATACAAAGACTACAAATATGATTTTGTTAAGGCCTTGTGCCAAGACATTAGTTTGTCTCATGAGTCCCACTGATGCATCGAGGAGCTATAGCGGGCTCCATCCTTCACTTACTAAGTCCAATTCATTAATCATATCAATAGGTTTAAACAAAACATAAACATTCATATTAAAACTAGCATATGAAATTTAAATACATTCTCTATAAACCATGAATGGTATAAAAATAACACATCCATAGTCAAACATATCACAAAGCCTTCAATACATTATGGAAGTTTTTTATCATAATATATCAACATAAAATATGCTTAAAATCCATCAAAGGATATTGAAATAGATGATATCAAATCTATATGAGAGAAAGATCTCTTTTTTTGAAATCATTTAAAAGTCACATAATTTTAAAATAAAGAATTTTCTTTCCACCTTCAATGGCTCGAAGGCCTTCATTTTTTATTGATTTTTGATAATACACCATTCAAGGGGTGAGGTGGAACCATTACAAGGACCATAGGCATATGTATTACATGGCCCATAGGCCTTAGAGGAATTCATGTCCCGTAGGCTTCAAACATTACATACAACCCAGACTAACAACTTAGAACTTCTCCTCCCCAGCATCTTCATCGTGAAATCATCTCTCAACCTTTTCATGGCTATTTGGCTAGCCATTCCCATGAATACAGAGGCTTGTCCCAATGGAAAGTGATATATCCTCTCATTTTTGTAATCTGTTTAGCTTCTGCTATGGTGAAAACTCTTTCATCATCCTCCTTGTAGAGCTAGTTCCTTATAGGCTGTCTGGTTTTCATCTGCACTTAAAGGTGGCCTAAAGGCCTTGAGGTGGCTCTAAGGCCATACTAACCCGAAGGCCTTGGTGCCCTGAAGGCCTTAAAGGACTTAGGGACCAAATCGGTGACTCGAAGGCCCAGACGAAAGCATATTTTCGGCTGCTACAGTGCCAAACAGTGATTGCTACAGTCGCTACAATACATGATACATTACTACACAGTTCCCGCTACAGTACCTGCTACAGTACTGGAGATTATGCCTCCGCCTAGATTTGACCCCTGGTCGCTTGGATGAACTTACGGAGTCCATACCAACCAGGATAAGGCTCATGTTAATTAAAATATATACTTTGATAATATTGTTATAAGAATTTAAGGGATGCCTCAATGATTTTATAATGGCAGAAAAAAGTCTCACCCACCGTATAAGTAAAAAAAGACAATCATACCTAACTTTTGTCGAAAAGGTTAAAAAGAACCTTGTTTGGAAAATGACAGAAAGATTCCATTCAAAAAAAATTAAAAAATTAAAAAATGGTATAAATGACTTTAACTCATTGCCTAGTAAATAGTAAAAAAATTGGAATACATTTTTAAGAAACATGAATATGGATGATAAAGAGGTCCCAATAAATAATTACATATAAATAACATCAGATAATAAAGAGATTTTGAAATTAACTCTTACCTTGAACTTTTCTTTGGTTAAGTTTAGGATACACTCCATTATTATGTTGATATAATTGTTATTAAATTTAACATGAATCATATACTTTAATATGATATAATATATGATCTTTTAACATTGATTTGATAATAATATCATTGTATTATCATCATTTTGGGTGTTAACGGATTCATTTTCCATTATATTATTTGTTATGTGAGTCATATTTGTTATGGATGGGATGTATATTATTCATATATAGAATGATATAAAGTCATTAAACATTATATTTAATCATAAAATGAAAATTAGTCTTGAATGGATATGATGGGGAATGAATCTTATCGTATTCGTGGAGATGGTAATCCACACGTACGCACAAGTGACAATATCATTCATTTGATATTAAAATAATATATAATTGGATTTTATATCATATATAACAAATCATTATCATGTTATATATATTATTTATATCAATTACACGTCATTATAATACTCATCCAGACTATAATGTATTGAATAACAATTACACCACAATGTGGAGACGGTAAGCCGTACGTACGCACGTATGGTTACATGTCATTTAAAGGATGGATAGAATATTGAATTTGGTTTTACCATATTTATAATAACATTATAGTATATAGAAGATACTGGAGTTATTATTTTATAATGTAAACAACAAATATAAAGGAAGTGGACGAAGAAACTAACTTGAAAAGGTGATGAAATATTTACCTCTTTTTCAGGTTCATCCTTTGGATTTGATCAAAAGGGCTCCTTAGGTTGACATTCTAACAAATGTATGTACTGTAGGATGAAGGGAGGATATTTGAGAGGGTATTTGGGTAGAGTTTTTCCCAGAAAAATGGATTTAAAGTGTGAATTAGAGACAAGGGGGAGTACCCTTTTATAAGAGGGGTGAGGGGAACCTTAGGAAAAGCTAGAAATACTATTTTACAATAAAATAATTATCAGTTTCTAATAGCTCAAAAGTAGATTATTTAACTTTTAATGTGTGGATGGGTCGAAAAACGCTCATCCAATCAGTTTTAGACAGGTTTGGGTCACTATATTAACCATACCTTTTAGATTGAACTCTTAGTTAAATAGTTTGACATTTACCATTTCTCATTGTATTTATATATTATATGGTTAATAAACATACTATAAACTTCAAAGAGAACCCCAATATGTTAATTAATGTAACATATAATATTATTTAGGCCCTTTGGAAGAACCTAAGTCTTTTAGGAATATTATATCAACCAATAATGTTGTATTTGTTTTCAAAACTCATTTATGTGAATTTTGAGATTATTTAATAATTGATTTTTTTAAAGTCATAAAAATATTATTTCCTCACAATAAATACTTTTAATCAACCCTAAAATGTCATATTCAACTATAAAATTTGTGAATGGCATCAAAACTTTCAAATTATATTTATTTTAGTATTTATAATATCAGTTAATTGATTCTTTCATTAATAAGGAAAATACTCCATCATAATTGTATCATTAATAAATTTAATTATTCACTGTCTAATAATTATAAATAAAAACCATTATCTAGGAAATATTTTTAGATTTATAATGAATACTTATAGTCTAATAGATATCATGTATAACCCTATGTAAAAATTGTTTTACTAAAAGATTTATGCTTATGTTGTTTTTGTATTTACTTGAACTTAATTAATATAAAGTGTCATTATCACTTACAAGTGGATTAATGGGGTCCCAAAATCGACCCAAAGATTCCCATTGTCAGAAATGTATCATCCAATATGGTTAGGACATGTGTTATGGTAATTTAATATTATTATAATATTATTTTTTACCCTTATTTACTGGAATAACCCTTTCACCATGATAAATAAAAGATTTACTAAAGCAATTGTTCAAAATGTTTAAAAATAAAAGATATCTATTTACACAATTTGGACCTCCTGATTCCAAATATGGATTCCATTTTATATATTCAAAACCTATAATTAGAATAAAATAATTTGAAATTAATTCTCGTTGTCAAAACAAAAAGCATGTTTTGAATAAATAATAAGTACCAAAAGATTGACACTGATTTATGTCAAATATAAATGTAAAATTACTTATAATGAACTCAATTGTAATAAAATATAAAAATATAATGTAATTATACTTCCAAACCTTTTAAATGAATTATTTATAACTATTAATTATTTCGATTAAAAAAGTTGTTTTTAATTAAAATTTAGTAATTTTTAATATTCGTCAAAATATAAAAGATAACAAAAAAGTACAAAAAAATCACCCTAAGATAATTTTGATATTAAAAATTCAAAAATTAAGTCTATTTTACTTAATTTAAAACATATATGATGCATTTATTAATTTAAAATTAATTCTCATTGTCAAAACCAAAAGGCGTATTTTTAAGAAACAAATTTTATCAAAATATTGACAATTGTTTATGTTCAATCTCAAAGTGGAATTATATAAAATTACCAGAAATGGATTAAATGGTAAAAATGTAATATATTTATAATTAAAAGCCGTTAAAATGTTTAATTTAACACTATTAATTATTTTGATTCAAAAAGTTGTTTTCATTTAAAATATAGTATTTTTCACTATTCACCCAAATATGAAAGTTATCATAAAAACACCAATAATTTATTGAAACTAAATTATTATGTACCAATTATAAATAAGAAGTTTATTTTTTATAATATAATATATAAAAGTTTTAAATATTGGATTTAAAAAAGGGTTCATCATTAAATGGTGGTAAAAGTGCATTTTTTAAAATAAATACTTCTTTTATCTGAAAAAAATGAACGTGTTCTTACATTATGTCCAAGAAATTCATAATATGGATTCTAAAATTATAAGGATTATATATAGTTCAATATTCAATTAATACTATTAATAACCACTTTTGAACAGATAGTATGGTAATCTTGTTGTGCGCTAGAACCTAGTGTTGTGTTTAGTGCAAGGTATTGAATTACTTTGAAAAATAATGTACTATGAAATCATGGGGTATTACATTCTTCCCTCCTTCAATAAATTGCATCCTCGCAATTCGAAATTGTTTTTTGAATATAAAATGTTGAAAATAGAAAATACCTTTGTGGGAAAACCAACATTGGATATTTGGTTAAAAAATTATTCTTAATAAGGGGAAAACGGGAATGAAAAAGTAACCACCAAATTATGATCTCGATTAGGAGAACATTGTAAGATATTAAAGACACATAATTGGAGGGAAAAAAGAAATATTTATAGGGAGTGATTGAGGTTATCAGTCACAAAAAGTAATAGAATTGAGGGCCTCAAATCCATTTATATATGATGATTTAAAATATCATTAGTTCCACAAAACATAAGGTATTAGGATAACACATTTTTAGATTTAATATCCCTTAACTAAAGTTTAAGAATTAATTTCTTCATAGAATAAAAGTAGAAAAAAAATATAAATGACAGGTAGAGTTCCATCCTTTAACTAATTTCTACCACAAACACATCTTTCACGATAAAAGATAATAGAACTAAAAAATATATTCTATTTATCCTATTCGTATAGTGTTGAAAAAAAATAAATTTATAATTAATCTACCAGAACCTTTAAAAATAACTACACTATTCAATCTAGTACATTACATGGCTCGGTGGTAGGTGATACACTCTTGTCACCCTTCGGTTGCGGGTTCAAGTCTCACGGCCTTGCCGGACGTGAGGGGCTGTCGCCCGACCTCCAGGTTGTCATTTTTATGGAAATACAAAAATTATCTCAAACTATACCTATCTAAAATACCTCTCTCCAAACTCACAGTTCAAAATTTATAGTAAAGTTAAACAAAATGAAAATCCTTTTTTCCACGTAATAACATGTGAACACCTTCATCATGTGTTCTTTTAAAACACTACAACATCCTGAATTACTGTAAAACCTTATTTATTACATTCATGCTCCCTTATAAATTATAGAATACTAGATATACTCCTTCTATCCTAAAATGTTGTGAACTCAATAAATGATGGAATATAAAAATCATTGATTAGTTTCAAGGTAGTCAATAATATCCAATATAATTTCTTCAAATCAAACATGTATTATTCCTAAATCACTACCTCAATATCAGAACCATATTATGGTTTATCTTTATCACAAAAAAATATTTTCCAAAAATTTAACCTACTATTGAGTCACTTTTCATTGTTCCACACAATCTGAAGTCCATAGTGAAATAGTACTGTAGTATAATCCTTATATACTCCATAATTATTATAACCAGTACATCATTGATACAACACTCAAAAGACATAATTCTTTAATAACAACATAAGAACTCTAATCAATACTCATCATATGTGGTAGTATCATAACTTGATTATTATCCAATAGCATCATTTAGGGCATACTCTGATGATTTGGACATTTGTTCACATAGTATCCCAACTCTTTGCAGATGGAGCGTTGTACATTTGAAACATTTTTCTTACACTTGCAGTCACGTACATGGTGTCTTTTTTCTACACACATATAACAAAATCACATTCCCTTCAGGCATGTTCCAGGGTGTTTCTTCCCACAGTTATCACATATGGGAAAATTCTTCTCTTCTTTCTCCCCTTTATCTATATTTCTCTCTTCTATCCTTTTCTTCCCTTGCATCCCTTTAAAGCCATAGGACTGAGAGAATACTTTACTTATCTTATTAAAAAATGATACCATTTCTTCAAATGTTGAGAATACATGGGAGACAATTTCCCTTCTAAATTTTAGTTTAATACCATGAAAAATATTATCCTTCTTACTCTTTGGATCATACGTATTGCTATAGTTCACATTCCTTCAACTGGGTGCCATTTCTAAACAGTGGTATACACTAGGTCAGTTTATGAATCACAATGCATAATTCTAAACATATAAAATTCATAATGTAAACTGAAAATATTATTAATAACAATGAATAATTCCAAACATGTAAAATACCTAATGTAGATTGAATAGATTATGGGTATAATCCATAATAAAAAAATGGTTTTATTTGGGGAATTATATACTCATAAACCCTTCATAATTTGTTGTAAACAAAATGCTAATTATCCTAAGAATATACCCCCGGAGTTTCATAACCAAGACTACAGCAAGGCCCATTATTGTGCACCAGTTCCCATTCGATTCTAGCTCAAAGCAGTGTTTTCGAGTTTTACCCCTACGTACATCTTTGAAAAAGCCGCCTCTACCTACTCCTATCCAGATGGGGATGTATTGCATGGAAAACTCTAAAATATTTACAATACCAAAATTCTAGGAAGTTATTCTACATTAATCCTCAAAGTCCATCTTAGGTCTTTGTTCACTAATTAGAGTTTATCTAAATCTAGCCTCCAAGGATTGTAATAAACTTATCTAATACCAACTGAAGTGCCCCGATCCCAGTTACCCAGAGTCACTGCATTATTACATAACATTGGTATGATCACAAAAGATCAAGTCTTTAAATAAATATTAGTTTAGTACCCTTGGAAACACTAGATACATTCATAAGTCTTACATTACATGATAAAGTGAAAAATGAAAACAACATAGTCTCCTTAGTTCACACTCATATCCTCTAATACTATCCCTGCAGGTCAGACTTAAAATACATCTTCACATCTTGGGAAAAATAAAACCTAGAAAGGGGTGAGCTTAGATGCCCAGTAAGGAAAACAATAGAGCGGAAACTTTCATAAATACACATAAACATTTAAGGCAATGTATAACTAAAACAAAATCCTTTTAAAATAAAAATTCAACATAATATGGCAAAAATAAAATGAAATAATACCATTTACTTATTCACATGGATATTCTACTAGTCAAATAATCACATGTAATATCAATAACCACTTTCATAATGATGAAATACATAATTACATAATATCATAACCTCATAGTCAAGCCCTGTGCCAAGACTACAAATAAAATTTTTTCAAGGACATGTGATAAGACACTAGTTTGTCTCATGAGACCTACCAATGCATCGAGGAGCTATAGCGGGCTCCACCCGTCACATACTAAGTCCAATACATTCCTCATATGAATTGGTTTTAACATAACATAAGCATTTGTATTAAAACAAGCAAACAAAATGTCAATACATTCTCCATAAAACATGAATGGTATAAAAATAACAAATCCATTGTCAAAAATATCACAAAACCTTCAATACAATATAGAAGTTTTGTATCATAATAAATCAACTTCCAATATTCTTAAAATCCATCAAAGGATGTTGACATAAATGAAATCAAAACTATTTGAGAGAAATATCTCTTTTTATATCATTTAAAAGTCACATAATTCTGAAATAAAAATTTTACTTTGAAAATATTCTTATAAGCTTGTAAGGGATGATTTAACAATTTTATAACTGTGGAAAATAGCTGCACCTGCAGTACAAGGTAAAAAAATACAATCTTACCTAAATTTTGTCGAAAAGGTTAAAAAGGACCTCGTTTGGAATAGAAACAAATGATTCATTTCAAACCACTTTATAAAAATTAAAATAATGGTATAAATGAAATTAAACCATAGTCTATTAAATATTAAAAATGTTTGGGAATAAATTTCTAAGAAACATGGATGTGGATGATAAAGAGGACCCAGTAGATAATTACATATAAGCAACCTCA
The DNA here is from genome assembly GCA_963277665.1 of Viscum album. NCBI lineage: Eukaryota > Viridiplantae > Streptophyta > Magnoliopsida > Santalales > Viscaceae > Viscum > Viscum album. The sequence goes on along the minus strand of OY728165.1, from coordinate 1,067,477,810 downwards.
GATAATAAATAGATTGTAAAATTAACAATTACCTTGCAATTTACTTTGGTTGAGGGTTGGTTAAACTCTTGTATAATGGTAAAATAATTTTTAATAATTTATTCAAGAGTAATATACATTAATATGATATCATATATGATCTTTTAACATTGCTTTCTTAGTAATATCTTAGTATTATCAACGTTTCGGGTGTTAACGGATTCATTTTAATTTATATTATTTGTTATATGTGTCATTTTGTAATGGATAGCATTTATCATATTCTTATCCAGAATTATATCAAGTCTTTAAACATTATTTTTAATCATAAAATGAAAATTAGACTTGAATGGATACGATGGAGAATGAATCTCATCATGTTTCTGGAGACGACAATCCGTACGTACGCACGAGCGGCAATATCATTTTTTTGCTATCAAAATAATATATAATTGGATGTTATGTCCTATGTAAAGAATAATAATCATGTAATATTTATTATTTACATAAATTACACATCATTATTATACCCATCCAAATTATAATGTATTGAATAATAATTACACCACAACGTGGAGACGGTAAGCCGTACGTACACATGTATAGTGACATGTCATTCAAAGGAAGGATAGAATATATAATTTAGTTGTAAAATATTTATAATAACATCATAGTATATATAATATACTGGACTTATTATTTTATAATGGAAACAACAGAGAGAAAGGAAGTGGAAGAAGAAAGGAACTTGAAATAGTTGATTAAATATTTACATCTTCCTTAGGTTCTTCCTTTTGATTTGATCAAAAGGGATCCGTAGGTTTTCATTAAGACCATGGAGGACCTATAAGATAAATTTAGGAAAGTTTAGAGGGTATATGGGCAGAGTATGTCTGAGTAAAATTGCTTTTAAGATGTAAATTAGAGAGAAGGGTGAGTGGCCTTTTATAAGATGGGTGAGGGGCACCTTAGGAAAATCTAGAAATATTTTTTTATAATAAAATAATTTTCTATTTATAATAGCTCTAAAGAATATTATATAATGTATAAATAAGGTATGGGTCTGAAGACACTCAAACAATAGGTTTTAGACAGGTTTGGGACACTATATTAACTTTATCTTTTAGATTTAACTCTTAGTTAAATAGTTTGACATTTTCCACGTCTCTTTGTATTTTTATATTATATGGTTAAAAAACTTTCTATAAACTTCCACGTGAACCCCAATAGGTTAATTAATGTCACATATAATAGTATTTAGGCCTTTTGGATGAATCATATACTTTTATGAATTTTATTTTAACCAATTATATTGTATTTGTTTTAAAAACTCATCTATGTCAATTTTGAGATTATTTAATAATTGATTTTTGTTAAAGTCCTAACACCATTATTAATTCAATATAAATACATTTAATCAACCCTAACATGTCATAGTAACCTATAAAAGTTTTGGATGACATCAAAACATTCAAATTATGTTTATTTTAGTACTTATAACATCCTTTAATTGATTCTTTCATTAATAAGGAGAATAGTGCATCATCATTGTGTCATAAATAACTTTAATTATTCAATGTCTGAAAATTATATATAAAATACAATTATTTAGGAAATATTTTAAAATTTATAATTCATATTTATTTTTGAAGAGATAACATATATAACTCTATGTAAAAATTGTTTTACTAAAAGATATATGCTTTTGTCATGATTGTATTTACTTTAACTTAATTAATATAAAGAGTCATTATCACTTACAAGTGGCTCCATGTGGTCCCAAAATCAACCCAAATATTCCCATAGATGGAAATGTATCATCCAATAGGTTTTGGCCATGTTTTAGGGTAATTCAATATTATTATAATATTATTTTTGTACCTTTATTTACGGGATTTTCCTTTTAACCATTGTAAATAAAATATTTTACGAAGTAATTATTCAAAATGTCTAAAAATAAAAGTTACCTATTTACACAATTTGGAACTTGTATTTTTGAAATATGGAATCTATTTTTCAAAATTCAAAACACAGAATTGGAAGAAATTAATTTAAAATTAATTCCCGTTGTCAAAACAAAAAGTGTGTTTTTATGAAATAATAAATACCAAAAGATTGACACTTGTTTTTGTTAAATATAAATTTTAAATTAATTATAATGAGATAAATTGTATTAAATAAGAAAAATATAATCTAATGATACTTAAAAACCATTAAAATTCATAATTTATCACTGTTAATTATTTTGATTAAAGAAGTTGTATTTAAATAAAATTTAACAATTTTCACTATTCATCAAAATATGAAAGTTATCCAAAAAGTAAAAAAAAAATCATCCTAAGATAATTTTGATATTAAGAATTCAAAAATGAATTCTATTTTACCAAATTCAAAACATAGAAGTTTCATTTATTTATTTAATATTAATTCTCGTTGTCAATACCAAAAGGCTTATTTTTAAGAAACAATATCATCAATATATTGACACTTTTTTATATCCAATCTCAAAGTGAAATTACATAAAATGACCAGCATTGGATTAAATGGTAAAAATACGATGTATTTATACTTCTAACCCATGAAAATGTATAATTTAACACTATAAATTATTTTTATTAAATAAGTTGTTTTCCGTTATAATATAGTATTTTTCATTATTCACCCAAATATGAAAGTTATCAGAAAAAACCCCAAAAAATTATTGAAAATATATTCCTATGTCCCAATTCAAAATAAGAAGTATATTTTGTCAAATAGAATATATAAATTTATCAAATATTGGATTTAAAAATGGTTCATCATTAAAAGGCGGTAAAAGTGCAATTTTTGAAATAAGTACATCTTTTATCTAAAAAATTGAATTTGTTATTACATTATTTCCAAAAAACACACTATATGGATTCTAAAATTATAAAGATTATATATAGTTCAATATTCAGTTAATATAATTAATAACCTCTTTTGAATGGCTAGTTTGGAAATCTTGTGGCGCGCTCGAACCTGGTGTTGCGTGTAGTGCAAGTTATTGAATTACATTGAAAAATAATGTACTATGAAATCTTGGGGTGTTACACTATAACATTAAGTAAATGAGAAATAAATGTAAAATGAATTACCCAAGAATCAAGATAATACCATTAAAAAGGAATAAAATGATCCAAGGTTAATCATATGTTATTTTTACTGTCGAAGTGGAATAATTTATGTTCTTTTGTATTTTGATACAAGAGTAATGTTCTAAATGTTTTTTAACAATGATTTTTTGGTAATAAAAATTATAATATATATATTTATTTTACCAAGATTTGCCATCACATATCATAGGATACAATGAAAAGTGATTCTATAGTAAGTTAACATTTTTATAAAACACATAGTTGCGGGAAGTATATCCATTAATAAGATAATGATGTTGAGAAAATTTATCTTGGATAAAGTGATGAATGGTGTTAATTTTTTAAATTGGAAACTACTAACTTCCATAGAACTAATTCTAATATATTGGATTATACTTGGGAACTACTAATTTTCATACATACTTTTAGAAATGAGGAATTATTAAAATATAAAAAAATGTTCTGTAAAAAAATAACATTGTCCAATTGTCATCATTTTTAATGTACCATTGAAATTTATCCACACATATGGTTTATGGTTTTCAAATCAATAAAATTCACATGAAAATGTTCTGATCACTTTATTTCAAAATTGGATTGTTAGATTTCTCATTATTTACCAAGTTTTCACTAATGTTATCTTATTCGAATGGTTAATTTTATGGAGACAGTCACATTTACTACTCTTTCTTATTAATGTGATGTTTTATTAACCTTATTTATGATGTGGGGTTTTCAATAATAATATTTTAAAATATCAATCCCTCAATTTATGTGATCATGTTTGAATGGGGGGATGATATTTATTTATGGTATATATAAATTAACAACCCAATACTTTAAAATATTTTCATTTGAGAAGAAATTCAATATTTTTTCTATATATATTTCTATGCTAATCCATTTTAATATTTCTCTACACACCAAAATGAGTTAGTTTTTTTTCAAGAAAGACAAAGTTTTAACACCTTTTACTGGACTTCCTATTTTGTAATTAATATTTGAAACTTTTATAAATTTTATTTATAAAAAAAATTAAACATTTAATTTGTAATTTCAACATTATCCTAGGGTGAATTTCTCATATTTTTCCAAGAAGTTTCCTTTTTTAATGACTAGTGAAAAATAATTCATTTTAGTTGAAAACTATCTTTTTTGGTTGAATATTTATTAATATTTAATTATTTTCTAAATTAACATTAAAGTAATATTATATTCATTATATATATATATATTAATAAAATTTATGTTATTGGAATCATTTTTATTTTTAATTTAGATATAAAATCATAATGGTTTTTTGACCATTTTCACTTTGAAAACCTCCTTTCTTATGATGACTGTACGATTAGGATTAAATTTAATTCCACAACTTCTATTAATTGGATTTTAAAAATTGATATACATTGAGGGAATCCCTATGATATTTATATTATAAAAAGATAAAATTAATTTTTTTCCCAAAATATTAGTGATGGTAAATAATATTAATTACACTGATTAAGGTAAAAATTTGTCTATATAGTCATTAAAAATGAATCTGAGGGGGCCCATTGACCTAGAAACTTGTATATATTACATTGGATTCCCTTATTTTAACACTACTGGAATTAGATGTATTGGTGACGGGCTATTTGCGACGGGATCCCGTCGCAAATAGGATTTAGTAATGGGGCCCCATCGTAAATAGCCCATTGCAGAAAATAGTGTCCTAGATTTTTTTTTGCGACGCGCCCATCTCAAAAAATAGTATTTGAAACGGGAAAAGACCCCTTCTCAAAAAAGTCTCTGATTATATATATTATATATAAATAGAACTTTTTCAATGGGATTGTCGGAAATACTATTGGCGACAGGGAACTACCCCGTCACAAATAAGCCTTCGATTATATAATCTATATATATAAAAAGTATTTTGCAACGAGCCCATCGCAAATACTATTTAAAAATGGCTTGTCGTCCCATCACAAATACTTATTATAAAAAGTCATGTTTCAATTATTTGTGATGGGAACTCGTCATAAAAAGTCTCATCGCAAATACTAACCATAATAAAAAAATATTTAATAAAATTATGATTTCATCAAAATTATATTAATATTATTAAAATAAAAAAAAATAAAACTATTATAATTGGTAAAATAAAAAAATAAAAAAAATATAATACTAAGAAAATATATTTAATAAAATTATGATTAATAAAAAATTAATATCAATTTTATTAAAAAAATAAAAAAATAAAAAAGTATTGATATTGTCAATAATTACAAGAAAAATATAGAAAATCATAAAATGTTGTTATTATTAGTATAATAAAAAATACTAAAAAATTATAATACTAATAATAAATAATAAAATAAAAAATTAAAAAATTAAATTATTCAATATTTTCACCAATATAAAAGACAGAAACTGTAAATAGTTTATATTAAAATAAATATTTAATTCAAATGTTTTTTACATAAAAAACAAATCACCAGGGTGTCATCTTCTAGAGGAGGTGGAGGAGCTGTAAGAGGTGGTGTAGGAAATTCCATCCCTAAACTACGAGTCAGACGACGCATGTACTCCATCTACTCGTGATGTTACTACTGCCATCGACACATCTTCTCCTCGTGTTGCTTCTACTACTGCTACCGACACATCTCTTCATGCTGCTTCTGCTAACTCTCTATAATCTCAGACTGAGTGCACAACTACTCCTGATAATGTGAGGTAGACGATGATGCCATTCCATGAGTTCCTCTTGAGAAAGAGGCCGACATCGCAAAAATACCTTAATAAGTACCATGAGACAAATAAGAGCTGATACTAATTAATCGACCATTTTCAAAGCCATACTGAGTCGCCTATATCCATGTGACCTCATCAAAATGGTGGGCACTGGTCTGTTCAGCCGTCTTGTCCTGACTCTCAGCTTGCGTCAGAGAGGTCGCAACCTCATAGGTCTCTTTCAATTAGAATTTGAAATTAAAATGGTGAAAATATTATATAAACTTAATTGAAAAATTGAAAAACAAATACTAACCACAATCTGATGATGGAGATCACCTCTAATCACTCAAGTGGCTAGATCACTTTACATCCTCCGATAAACATCGAACTCCATAATATTGAGATGCTCGACTTCCTTCATAAATATAAAACAAATTATTTATATTTAAAGTTATATAAAATATTTAAAAAATATAATTAGCAGATACTCTCTATGCGTACTGAATGTACGACTACCAGCTCGATGTGTCACCCCCTATCTCCCCCAGTTCTGCCGTCCCACTGAAGATCTCATATAAAATCTACCACTCTACCAGTGTAAACATAATCCATCCCAAATGTTAGATGAAATGTACTCTGGTTGGTGGGCTCTACACGAATCATCAAATTCTTTCACTCCTGCTTTCTTAGTGTCTATTCATCTAAAATTGTGCAAAAAAATGACGAAAACAGTCACACATAGACACCTACCATGCCACGTGGATAGCGTCCCGCAAGCTATCATTGATGGGATACCGTAAACCCTACAAATAATTTATAATATCATGTTATTAATCAAATAAATTTCAAAATAAATATTATATATTTATATATCACCCAATGATCGAACATTTTGTGCCACACATCAATGGGAATATGTTCCCTTGTGATCCATGGCTGAGAAAAATAATTGTGCAAGATAACTCTCCCCTGTCCAATAGCTAAATGATAAAAACAATGAAAAAGGAATAAATAATCAAACAATTAGTATATATATAAATAAATTAGTTAAAACTAAGAAAAATATACAGGTTACCATACCACTGTGTGTGTGTATTGAAGCCAAGACATGGATATTGCTTGAGGATGAGGTCAGGAATCATCAGCCATGCAAGACCACGCCCCCTCTACATACCCCCTGAACCGTCATTATGATGAGGGTCAGATGGTCCAATCTCCCCCTCATCTAAAGGTAGATCATCCACCTGAAACTTTCGAAATAGATTAGGATACATCTGCAACACAAAATGTTTGTTGTTAGTAGATAGTTGAAAATAACTATTAGATATATATATATAAATATATATTAGTTATGATTATAACCAGAATTTAACCGTGTCAATGCCCATCTTCATCCTCATCTCCATAGCTGTCACTTTCAATTTCTTCATCTTACTCCTCAGCAACGTCAAAATCTATATGAGTTTCGGTTTCATCATCTCTTGTCATTTCAAATTCATTTGTAACATCATTAACATCTTTACATTCATCAATCATTAATTTTGGAGTGTCATCATTGATTTTATAGTCTCTTTGTGAGAAAATATCGATTTTTTAGCAGTCTCTTGAAAACATTCAATTACATACACTTCAACAAAACCACATTTAGTTTGAGTAAACTGATTTTCCTAAGATTTCATTTATATTATGCCCAACTAATAACTCATGTCTCTTAAAGTATCATAATATTTTGCGTAATAAATTTGATGTGAATGTTGATCCAATAAATATGGTTTATTTACTACAAGAAGTCTTTTGTATTAAATATCGATGATTCCATGAGTCAGATTAACATGCTAACCTCTCTCAGTATCCAACAACTGACATTTATACATTGTTATGTAATTTTTTCCTAGATAACACAACTCAATAATTTCATCCTGTATGTTATAAATGTCAACTTCAACTTATCTATGTTTTGATCCTCTTAAGAAAACTCCAGTGTTCATTTTTTGTGATTCCCTATATGCACGTGTATGAAATCAAAAACCATTCACCACATATGCATTATATAATTTAATCATTTTGGATGGTGGGTTACTTAATATACACAATCAATTATCAATTTTATTAGCATGATGAGACACCTTAAATTTTTGAAAACAATTATAAATATGATAAATAATAATCAGAATTGATATTAACCCATCAATAATTTATGTTACCAGTTTTTGAAACCATTGTGAAATTTATTTGTCTCCGTTCTTTAGAAGAAGCTTCTATAATTTGTGGAAGTTGTTTCTTGATATGATTATCATATAACCTAAAAATAAACTAATTTTACATAATATAATATAAATTATAGAATAAGTGATATATGCACTTATAGTACAAATTATGTCATGACTTCACAGTTGAGTAGACCATATGTATGAGGTCTGTGATGTTCATCATCTGAAAGCCATCGTTCATGAACTCCACTAAAACCAGGACATGGATGATTAAAAACAGATAATCTATTCTCCATTTCAACTCTAACATTCCCATCGTTTCATCCCAAGTGATTCTGTTTTGAAGGATATTTAGATTCAAAATAATGAGATCAGAAAAAATCAATTTACTATTACAAATAAGCTTTTGCAGAGCCTTCAGCTGATTCTTTATTACATACTTTTTTATTATATTTCTGCATGCATCCCTCGAATGGCTACATCCATCAATACTGTACTGGACCTCCGCATTTATTTTCATGTGAAAAATTTAATATTATATGTTCTATGGAGTCAATTAAGGTCGGAAGAAAGATTTTTTCCAGTTCGCATATAATTACAGAAAAATATTCTTCTAGTTTTCTTAGCGCATCGTAGTCTATTTTCGCTGCACAAATGTCTCAAAAAAATATGATATATTTGTTATCAAATCCCAAATCATAGAATTTAATAAACCTATAAATCCAATTGGCATAAGTCTTTCCATTATAAAATGAAAATAATGACTTTTTAATCTGGTAATATAACCATTCTTAACACATTTACCCATATTGGAAGCATAACCATCTAGAAGCCTCAAATCTGAAATCCACTAACAAAATTGTAAGTGACTCTCTTTGGGTAGTGTATAAGCTACGTTTGGCTTCATTAACCTCTCTAATCTGAAATTTTCAAACATTTCAAGTTCTAATCACCAGGAAATTTGGGTAATATCTAATCCGGCCTTTATAGTAAGAGACTCCACAATGCATTTAACTCATAAATCAATGCTTTCAAAAAAACATCAATATTTTTTTCCTGGATGTCCTGAGATTAATAAGGTGAAAAGGATATAGGGATTCTTCATCAACATCCATACAGGTAAATTGTAAGAAGTTATAAAGGATGAACAACATGAATACTGACTACCATAAGAACCAAACGGACATAAACCGTCAGTAGAAAGACCCAGTCGCACATTTCGGGCTTCTAAATCAAATGATGGATGCAGATGGTCAAAATGTTTCCATGAATCAACATCATATGGTTGTTTCATGTTTTTATCAATTAAAATATTGTTTTTCTGCCATGACATCATTGACGTGGTATTTCTGAGACATAAATAAACACTTCAACCTGAGTGTAAGGGGGAAATATCTCAACTATTTTATAGGAATCGATCTACACTTCCTTATTTGGGATTCTTTTTACCCAGATTTTCCACATGTGGGAAAACTATCCAAGGAATCATTTTCGCCAGAATATAAGATGAAATAATTTGGACATGCATGCGTCTTACGATAACAAAGGCCCAGATTACGAACCAGCCTCTTACTCTCATAGTAATTTGAAGGCAACACATTTTCTTTAGGTAATAGTGTTTTAACTATAGAAAATATCTAATCAAAATGCTTGTTTGACATTGAATTATCCTATTTAAAAGGAATAAATTTTTCAACCACCTCTAATTTGCTAATCTTGCAACCAGGATATAATACATCATCAATAGAGCTCAACAAATCATAAAATTCAGATGGTTCCAACTCAGGAGTTAAATCAATAGCATCTTGAGTTTCAGTTTTCTAAATAGATTGACATGCAACATCATGTACTAAATTTTGAAACCGTGATAGATCCGAAATCAAGATATTAGTATCTTTTATGGAACTGAGTTCACCGTGTTTATACCAAAAACCAAAATCTAGTTGAAAACAAAACTGTAAGGGATGTCTCTCAACCTTGTCAAATGTGTCAAATGTTCTCAGAGAAATTTTTTTACATGAATACTTCATTGTACCTTCTAAAACATATTCTGGTTTGGATGATTCAAATGATAAGAATGTTTCAACACCCTTAATATATATAGGATTTAAAACAAAACCGTTTGTATTTCTATGCTGATTTATCCCAGAGAAACAGTCTAATGAGTGATTTTGACTTCCTTGTTCCATATTTTTCAATAAAATATAAAATCATTAATATTTTTGAATAATTTGAAATTATAAAAACACTATCTGAAAAATTAGAAAAATAATTACAACTAGTTCTGGTGTGAAAATGTTGCAAGTAAATGAGTGGTCAGACAGAAGAGCCCCCCTTTTCATCGATTAATCATTTTATGGCAACTGTCACCACCTGAACACATTATGAAAAATGTGGTCCTACAAATGCATATTCAAACTCGTGCATACAAGATTGGATATGCATGTGTAGAAGAATACTTTTCATAATTTTTTGTATCGGTGAAAGTTAAAAGGAGAAGTTTCCTCGATAAAAAGGAGTGTCATCATTCCACTAGAAATTGTGCCATGTTATTACAAGTTATTACAATTTATTTTCTTCTTATTGTTCATATTTTCTACTATTTATTACTATTTATTTTTATTTATTCATATTTATAACTATTTTTTACTATTTATTAGAAATTATTCCTATTTATTATTATTTATTAATATTTATTTCGAATTATTCATAATTATTTCTAATTTTTTGTATTTATTTTTAATTATTCCTATGTATTCCTAATTATTCGTAATTCTTCCTAATTATTACTATTTATTTCTTATTATTATTAATTATTATTAATTATTACTAATTATTACTACTTATTACGAATCATTACTAATTAATATTAATTATTGCTAATTATTCCTATTTATTTCTAATTATTACTAATTATTCATATTTATTCATATTTATACCTAATTTTTCATATTTATTCCTATTTATTGCAAATTATTAAAATTTATTCCAATTTAATCCTCTTTATTCCTATTTATTCCTAATTTTTACTAAATATTACTAATTATTCTTAATTATTACTAATTATTCATATTCATTCATATTTATTCATAATTATTACTAATTATTACTAATTATTTTTAATTATTCCTATTTATTTCTAATTATTACTAATTATAACTAATTATTCCTAATTATTACAAATTATTCATATTTATTCCTAATTATTTCTAATTATTAATATTTATTCTTATTTATTGCAAATTATTCCTAGTTACTTCTATTTTTTCATATTTTTTCCTATTTACGTAAAATTATTCCTATTTCTTATTAATTATTTTTAATTATTCCCAATTATTCTTAATTATTCCTATTTATTCATATTTATTCAAATTTATTCTTAATTATTTTTAATTATTCCTAATTATTCCTCTTTATTCCTATTTATTCCTAATTATTCCTATTTATTCCTAATTATTACTAATTATTCCAAATTATTCCTATTTATTACTAATTATTTCTTAATTATTACTAATTATTACTAATTATTAGGAATTATTACTAATTATTCCTATTTATTACTAATTATTCATATTTATCACAGATTATTCCTTAATTATTACTAATTATTACCAATTATTTAAAACTATTCCAAATTATTCCTTATTATTAATAATTATTCATATTTATTCCAAATTACGAGAAATTATGACTAATTATTACTAATTATTAGTAGTTGGTCATATTTAGTCATAATTATTGATAATTATATTTAATTATTCTTATTTATTTATAACTATTCTTATTTATTCATTTTTATTCCTATTTATTACTAATTATTACTCATTATAACTAATTACTACTAATTATTTCTTATTATTCATAATTATTCCAAATTATAACTAATTATTTCTAATTATTCCAAATTATTACTAATTATTACCAATTATTCCTAATTATTCCTATTTGTTACTAATTATTACTAATTATACCTAATTATTACTAATTATTACTAATTATTACTAATTATTCATATTTATTCCTAATTATTTCTAATTATTCATATTTATCTTTAATTATTACTAATTATTCATATTTATTCCTAATTATTCATATTTATTCATATTTATTCCTAATTATTCTTATTTATTCCAATCTATTCCTTATTATTTTTATTTATTCATATTAAATCCTATTTATTCCTATTTACAGCTATTTATTTGTAATAATTCCTAATTATTCCTAATTATTTTTAATTATACCTAATTATTCTGAATTATTCATAATTATTCATAATTATTCATAATTATTCCTAATTGTACCTAATTGTTCCTAATTATTCCTAATGATTACTATTTATTCATATTAATTCCTAATTATTACTAATTATTCCTAATAATTCATATTTTTTGTAATTATTACTAATTAATAATTATTAATAATTAATATAAATAATTTCAATATATAATGAAAAATAAATACAAACAACAAAACAATTTAAATATAGTTTAATTACAACTAATCAACAATAATTAAAATTAACATAATAAAAAAAATAAATACTAAATTAAATAAAATATAAATACCTTTAAACTTGATCTCCTATGGATGTAAGCGACTTCAAAACTTCTTCGTAAAAAACCAACTCATTGAAATTTTTACTCTATAAATAGAGTTTAGAGATATATAGAGCACGTGAGAAACGAGATGTAGAGAAAAAACAGAGGGGGTATATATGGGTTATATTAGTTGTGACTGGACTATTTGTGACGGGATTACCGCTGCAAAAGGGAATTTTTTCAATGGGGCCCTTCGCAAATAGTTCTTCCCACATTAATTACCCTCAATGGTTAAAAGGGTATTTGGGACGGGGCCCGTAACAAAAAGGGACATGCCGACACACCTTTTCTGGGGGGAGAACATCCCATTTGAAAACACCATTTATCGCCGTCAGTATTTGCGATGGGGGGATCCCCTCATCGCAAAAAAACCTTCCTGCGCTTTCACGCACATCCCGCGCCAAACCGTGAATTACCTTTTGCGACGGGACCCCAACACCCGTCACAAATAACCTCTAGGATGGAATATTTGTGATGGTAATTAATCCCATCATGAATACCCCGTCACAAAAGCCGTTTTTTCTCATAGTGTGACCATATCCCATCTTGTTTCTAAATTTATTAGTTAGTTGTTTAATAGTAGACGATGTTGACTTATATAATAAGTTAAGTATAGAAAATGAAAAAAATGAACCTTCTATACATTTAGCATTTATAAAGAATTGGGATAGGGAGAAACACCATATTTTAGATTATAAATAACATTTTAATGGAAAATGAGTTATTTTTATCATAATTATTTATATTTTATTTTTATTGAATAATTGGTTACTTTAAATTATGATGAAACATGAATGATGTGGTTATTTAGTCGATAATTAAATAAACTGATTTATAATAAAATTATTAAAAGTGAAAAATTTAAAAATCATTAGTTATACTTATTTTTTATATGAATATGTCATGGTATATATATTTTATCATAATATAATTTAATTAAAACACATTATAGATATTTTAGAATATAAAATAAATTAATAATGTCCAAATTAAAATATATGATACAATATAATAAATGATATTTTATTAGAGGAATTAAAATTAATAAATTTTATTTATTCTTTAAATTAATATTGAAATGATAAAAAAGATAAATTATGGTCTATTTGTGGACCAATTGATCTATTATAATTAATATATTAACTTATAAATTGTTAAAGTATTGTTATCACTTTTTGGGTAAAACAAGTGTTTTTGCACATTATATGCACTTCAGATAATGTTAATTTCTAACAGAAATGGTATTTTTTAAAACTATATGTCATATTTATATTTTAGTAATTATATATTCAAAAATATATTTAATTTTAATTTATTATTTATGGTCAGATTAAATAAGGTAGAAAACTTGTTACCTTATTAAAAACTAAAATGGTGAATGTGGGGAAATATTGTGGTTAAGGAAAAAATTTATAAAAAAAAGAACTTGTTTGTGCTAGAGGTTTGGATCGAAAATAAGTTAACTTTTATCTATTATTTTTCATTTTTATGTCACAATTGTTAATTTAATTCCCCTAATATTATTTAACTTTTTATATTTTCCAATGTTCCACTCCCCCTACAATATAAAAAAGGCAATCACTACCCATACTATTCACACATATAAAGCCCCTTTTTTTATAAAAATATTCCAAAACAAGGTCATAAACACTACTAGAAAACATACTTTTCCCAACACTTGTATACCAATGGTTCTTTTGAACCATTGGTATAGGTGATATTTACCAACAGTTTTCATAAACTGTTGGTAAAGATGGTTTTTGAGGGAGTTTTCCAAATAGTTTCATCAAACCGTTGGGAAAACAATAATATCCCAACAGTTTTTAATGATCATTGGGAAAAAGATGGGCCATATTTTACAAATAGCAAGATACCCCCTCCCTATTTCCAGAAGTCTTGAGCGGCTCTCCAGAAGCAATTCCCGACACTGAGAAGCCCTTGAGAAGCCCCAGCATAGGTGCATCTTATCCATTTGATCAACTGCCAGTTTATACTCATTCCACCTCCTCTCAAGGATATCCTTCCAACTTTTCTCAAGGATATCCTTCTATTCTCAGGGATATCGTTATTCACTATTTCTAGGGTTTTTGGAAAATTTTATGTTTCACTACTCCACGAATTGTGTACTCAAATCACTAAGTCCATGAATTGTGTACTCAAATCACTACATCAGTGTACACATTGTCCAATTAATGTTTTCAATACACATATACATTTATAAGGGAATACTGCCCCTTTTTTGTGTTCTAATTTCAAAGATTCATAGTTTTTTAATCTCATTGCTTCAAATATTACAGCTTCATGTAGATGAACTCAAAAGAAATTGGTTGTAATTTTTTTTCATAGTATTTCATGAAAATAACTCATTTCATTAAGATCATTTCAAATATGAAGGTCTTATTCATGTTTATTTTTTTACACTATGTGTATTACATAACAAGTATATATCATGTTTCTATCAAAATCTATATATATATATAATGACACACTGTTCACTTATCCTTTGCACCATATTTATTTACGGTGCATGACGCATAACGGCGACAACGTCCCCCAACACAAAAGCGAACTACGCAGTGTAAGGCAGGTGGCAATATTAACTTTTGGTGCATAGAAAGAATAAAGGAACATAGCATAAATAATAATAAAAAATTAAAAAAAATTCATTAAATATTTAAAACAGACAATTAAATATTTTAAACCACATATGTCAAAAAAACTATAAACAATAAAAACGTATAAAAACAAGTAAAGTGCCCCACGATAGGCAAAGAGGTGAACAACATTGACTCGGAAAAAAGTGAAAACATAAATAAAATTGAATGAAAAAAATTACTACTTAGGGTTTGATTCCCACACAAGGTGTGTGTGCGTACGCCTACCCTGGACATGGAGGGTTGGGTTGTCGTCGTCATTTGGTATGGAAGTAGTTGTCGAGGAAGATGACTAGGTTGCACCGCTCGACTTGGTCTGGCAGGGGCTGGGTTACAACTATCATGGGAAGAGGATAGTGTTGTGCGATAGTGGAGGTTGTCTTTTGAGGATTTTAGAGATATTTTTTAATCGAGAACAAGTTGGCGCAGTTGTGTGTGCCATGCCACTGCGCGCCATTGCGCACACTATCACGCGCCACTGAGCGCCTTTTCAGATGATCCCTTACGAACCCATTGCGTGGCGATCAGCTTCCGGGCACACGCCATGGGGCAATGGCACACCATGGTCCGTGCCATTAATAACTATTCTTTGTATAATATATTATATGGAGTATCTTCTTGAACATTACAAAATAGTATGTGGTCCCTAATTATTCTTCACAGAAGAAATAAGAAATACTTAACCATACAATCCAATGTTCTTTATGATTAAAATATCTCCAAAGGGAACTCTCAGTGGGATATATCTTTTTTTCTTGTAGAACTTATTTCTTCTTCATGAAACTAATTCACATAATTTCAAACTCGCAATATTAATCAATATTAGTTTTCCTAATATAACCATTAATCATTCTACCTTCAACATCAAACATGAGTTATTCTATTACAATTTTATAACACAATGACCATTTTCACTGATGTGGGGTTCCTCAAAATGCTTGGGAGAATCAGAAAAAGTACACATGTATTGAATCATGTTTTTCATATGGTTTCATGGATACAAGTTCATCTCGAAAATGATGACTGTGTGGTTCAAATATCAAGAGGACCATGGTTGTATTATTCTTCACACAAATAAAGTTGTTTCCTGTAACTATGTGTTTTTGTTTTCACTTTTTATTTGGTCGAAAGGGGAGCTTTGTGGTCATTAATCATGGTAGTGGGTGGTCATTTAGGATGTAAGATAGCATGACTTCATTTTACTTGATATATCCAATATTATTATTGATTTACATTCAATTTGATTATCTTTGAAAAGTGATGTTGTTTAATAAGTTATTATTAATGGTTGTAATAATGACAATATGGTATAATGGTTCACATGGTGTGTATAACGGTTGACATGGTGTCTAAGATAATCTAGTGTCGTGAGAATGTACATGGGAATGTACACATAGTATACGACTTGGTTAGACATGTAAATATACATGGCCAATCCCTTATGGTTAAAAGTATGTTTGGCTGAATGAGGTGCTGAAAACATCCCATTTACACATGAAAAACCCCCTCCTTCCTGGAACTAGGACAACCCCCCCCCCTCCTTCTTGGACCCTGGACAGCCCCCACCCTTCCCCCTGGACCCTGGACATCCCCCCACCCTCCTTCTTGGACAACCCCCCACCTCCCTGGACCCCGGACAACCCCCCACCAACCTTTCTGGACCTAGGACAACCCCCCTCCTTCCTTGATCCTGGACAACCCCCAACCCTCTGCTCTAGACCCCGGAGATCCCACCACCCACCTCCCTAGACCCCAAACATCCAAAAAACATTATTTCTATGTGAGATAAAATACAATAGAACTTGAACGTCCCTATCCAATGAGTGGCCATCTGGGTTCGGGTCACTAATGAGTGGAATCCTGGTTTGGGACGTCAAAATTACTGGATATCCTTTTAATAGGTGTTTGTAATCAAATCCATACCCATTACTATTGAAGGTCCCTCTCCAAAATGAATTTGGACATGATTCAGTGAATACACCCTACCAACCTGTATCTTAATTCCTTATATACACTGTATTTTGTTGTATTTCTTAATATGATTCTCATATAGAGTAATTTTCTAGTTATTCTTTTATTTAAAGTAATACTTTTTCATTTACCGAAATCTTTTTTTGATTGAACTTCAATATTATTGAATTTCTTTAAATGACTTGTTGAAAATTTTTTATAGAATGGATAGCAGTTGGATGTACGAAACTGATCGGATCTCAATCGATTTTCAAAATAATTTGAACAGCTTTCTAGATTGTGCATTTGACAAGGCTTCAGATAGTGGTCACATACATTTCCCATGTTCTAATTCTATTGGAAGACCTTGGTTGAGTCGTGAAGCACATAGCTATCATACAACCAAATATGGTTTCAAAACAAACTATTGTGTGTGGTATCACAATAGAGAGAAAATGGGATCTCAAAATATTGATGATCTAAATGATAGGACTGAATTGGAGAGTTTGACATATGATATGTTTCCATTTATTAAGCATCATGAGAAGGAAAGGATGTCAAGCCAGCAATATTATTATACAATCACACATGATGCATCCAATGAAAATGATGATGTAGATAGGGTGAAAAAATTAAATGATGCAGCGAAGACTCCAGAATATCGACAATGTGGTAAAACGAAAAAGTTAGAATTTTTAATCTGATTATTTCATGGGGAAACTATGTATGGGATTTCAAATACTGTAATTGATTACATTCTTACCTTCTTGAAGTACTTACTTCCAGATGATGCAGATATTCCCTCAAACCACTATATGGCATGGAAGTTAGTTGATGAACTTAGATTTTCAAAATAAATTAATGCTTCCCCGAATGATTACAGCTTATTTTGGGAGGAAACTACTGAAAGAAATGATTGTATCAAATGTGGAACCTCCTGATGGAAGCCAAAAGAGGATGGAACACCACCTCATGTGCCAAAAAAACTAATGTGGCACTTTCCATTGATCCCTATATTATAGAACGTTTTCTTGTCTAATGAAATAATAGTAAAAACGCGATGGAATGACATCGAGATAAAAAAGAATAATGAAGAGTTGGTTCACCCTGTAGATGGATTTTCATGGCAGATATTTGATGCTCGATATCCTGAATTTGCAGTCGACGTGTGTAATGTGAGATTGGGTCATTCAGGTGATGATTTTAATCAATTTGGGTAGATGCTTACTTCGTACAGCACATGGCCGGTTTTCATACACATTTATAACCTTCCCCCGTGGTTGTGTATGAAAAAGCCTTACACTTTCTTGAGTATACAGATATCTATCCCTTCTAATCCCGACAGTGATATATATGTATATATGAAACCTTTATTAAAAGAGTTGAAATTTATTATGGATGTGGGTGTGCCCACATACGATGCATGTTTGAAAGAAATATTTCAGATGTGTTCTGCTCTTATGTGGATGATCAATGATTTTCTTTCTTATGTAATGATGTATGGATGGAGCACAAAAGGAAAATTTTCATGTTCTATTTGTATAAAGAATACTCAATCGAGAAGACTGAAATATCGTCGTAGTTTTAGTTTTATGGGACATCGACCATTCTTGCCAATGAACCATACATATAGAAACAATCATCGAAGATTTGAAAATACCATGGAGATGGACGAGCCACCTTAGAGTATGTCTGGAACTGATGTGATTAATGAATTGAAATATTTCAGTTATTCATTTGGGAAGGGAGTAATGAAATCTAGGAAGAGGAAAAATGTTTCCAATGAAACCTGTTACAATTGGAAGAAGAAGAATATATTCTTTGAGTTGTCGTATTGGTAAACCAACTTGTTATGTCATTTCTTAGACATAATGAACATTGAAAAGAATATATGTGAAATGTTGCTTTCTATTCTTCTAAATGTCAAGGGGATAACAAAATATGATTTAGGATCTTGACATGATTTGTTAGATTGGGGGATCAGACTAGAATTGCATCCTGCCTGTATTAGTGAATATAAATGGAAACTTCTATGTGATTATTATGTGATGACACCTACTGAAAAAAATCAATTTATAGAAGTTCTAGAGACTATAAAAGTTCCTGATGGGTTTTCAAGAAATATATCAAAGCTTTTCAACAAAAATGAGTTCATTCTAAAATCGTTGAAGACTCAGTATTATCATGTCCTTTTCTAGGATTTGATTCGGATGGCAATCCTCTATATCTTGTCCAATAATGCTAGAGTCTCAGTTATTCGGTTGTGATATTTGTTTAGAGATCTTTGTAATAGGAGGTTTTCCAAATCTTTCTTGCAAAAACTATTGGCTAAGACACCATTAATTTTGTGTAAGTTAGAGAAAAAATATTCCATCCAGCATTTTTTACATGCATGTTGCTTCTGACTATCCATCTCCTAACCGAAATACTTCTTGGAGGACCCATTTATTTCCATTGGATGTATCAAACTAATGGAAACATGTGCACATTGAAATCATATGTTTGGAAGAAGAAGTATTCTGAACTTTCTATTGTGAAAGGTTACTTGGCTCTAGAATATACAGATTTCTACTCAATGTATTTTTCTGATCTTACTACGAGAATAAAAAGACCATTGAGAAATAAAGAAGAATAGTATTGGAAAATTAAACACAGTTTTCCATCACTTCCTTAGACAGGAGTAATTTTGGATCATATACATTGACGACATTAAGCCTTCAAGAGAGAGAGATGGAACATCGCACAGTGTTGTTCAATTGTGATTTGTTCGATGAGTATATCAATATGTAAATTGTACATGTATCTCTTATCTTATCTCTTGTAATTTTAAATATTTGTTAAACTATTATTATTTTTATCTATAGGGAACATAATCAATTGATATATAGAAATCATTGTTCGTTATCTTTGAGAAGGAAAGATACTTTGCATAGCAAAGGGTTTTCTTCTTGGTTGAAATTGAAGATAAAAATATATCTGTAATAACTAAATAAAAATAATATTTAATTATGTTTACTATTTGTTTATATTTTAGGTATCGAGTTTGCCTGTAGTCTCTGTTTATGAGGAAATAAGAGATTTGGATTTTGGTTATAATACCATGGTTCGTTCATGTAAATCACTTGTGATCAATGGATACAAATTTATTATCACTGAACGAGCAAGAAACATGAGAAAAAAACATGATGTTGTTTTGCTAACTGCCACAACATACTGTTATGATATTTCATCAGATAATAGACCTCATTCTAAAAATGAATCTTATTATGGAGTGGTGGAGAAAATAATAATTTTGGATTATTATTTTCTTGGTTGAGTCACGATGATGAAATGTCAATGGATTGATTCAATGACGGGGCAAGGCACCTTTATTGATGATTGTGGATTTCATGTTATTGACATGACTCGAACTCTTTCCACCGATGAACCATATGTATTGGAATAAATGGTGAAATAAGTTTTTTATGTCAAATATCATCGTCATCCTAAATTCAGTGTAGTTATTGAAGTAAATCCCAGACATGTTTTTGATGATGGTGATGATGAAGTTGACACTATCCCTACTACAATTAGAATCAATCCGTTTATTACTTATGATGACTCCAATAGCTCAACTGTCAGCATTGATTGTGAACCCAAAGTTGTGGTGGGAAATATATAGAATCATTCAGTCATGTCCTCACCTACATGTTTCACCTACGTCATTCAGAGTTTTTATCCTAGTACATACCTTCAAACCACCATAAAAATTATTTTTCTTTATGTTTTTTATCAGAATGGTTTTTCTATATTTTCTTTCTTGGGTTACACATTAGTAATCTGTTTCTAATTACTTCTATAGTTTTTTTCATTGTAGGAAATGAAACCCATTAAAGAGAGGCAGTGGAAAAAGATGACAGATAATAGTCATTGCATGGCACATATAGACATTCCTCCAATCATCCATATAGTGACTATTTTATTTCAAATATATATATTTCAAAAAATTATAATATCATGTCTTTAATTTTGTGGTAAACATTTTTTTAAGATCCACCCCCTAGATGAGAGATATCCAATGAGGAGCCTAATATTTCTCCCAGTACAGAGGATGGTGGTAGGAGGGGGGTGGTCTCAGAGTTATACGACCATCTGATGGTACCGGTACTGTGGTCGATGGTTTGATAGCTCGTGGTGAGACAATTGGACGATCCACTGGTCATACCCGATTGGATTATGCCCGTACCACAAATGTATATTCTACGCCCCATTCTGATCCTGGTGTGTCTTTAGGGACACACGAGATATTTAGGCCTTTAATGTTTACACTACCAATTTTCCAGACTTCTTGTGCCGTCATCTTTTGCTTCTAGCTAATTATCTTGAGGATATTATATTCCACATTCTTCGACTCCTGCTCTGACAAAGTATGTGGCTGAGGAGCGTACCCTGAGGGACACTCCACCCGTACAGGATATTACTTCGGCTTATACACATCTAGTGACGCCCATTGATCCGACTACCATAGGTATATTTATATAACTCTAACAATTTTTAATACCAAAATTTATTTTTATTATAACTTGTACTGATATTTTTATCTTTAATAATAGATTCATCTACAGATAGGAGGCGGGGGAGGGGGGGTACTCACTTGCGTGCGGTATTGAACTGCCAGACACAGTTAATGGTTGAATACAATGATGATGGACAGATGATTGATAAATTTGGGCAGGAATGTCATGGTTTTTTGGCGACGCTAGCCAAATTCTCTATCATCATTCCTGTAATCCTTCTCTCTTGGAGAAAAATTCTATATGAAGTCAAGTATAATGCATGGGTGCAAATATGGGTAAAAAATATATTGGATTTAATGTAGTATTTTTTTGTATTTATATTAATTAATCTATTTGGTGTCAGCTTTGGTATAACTTCCCCGATGGAGAAGGTGCATGACCAACGCGTTTAAAGGATCTAGGAATGATTGGGAGATCGTATAAGCATGAGCTATATATTGGTTGGTGTGATAGAATGAGCACGGAGTTAGAGACATTACCTATTGTGGATGTCTTCCCGATTGAGCAATATCACCAAATGATTACCCTTTGGGTGACTGCCAAATTTAAGATATTAATTCCATTTGAGGTATTTAAATGACAGTTTTCATGTTTTCCATAAATGTTATCTAATTTATTATTAAAAATTAATTCAGAATATTCTGAAAAAAAACAAAAAAACCTTGATTAAAAGAAATACCTCCACACTTTGAGGTGCACGACTATGTCAGATCATGAGAGGCAGCTGGTACGATATAGTTGTTTATAATTTTTCATTAGGATTTTCACTTTTTATTATTTCATAATTAAATTATGTGATTTATTGAATAGTGAATATATGATTATACTTGCACTTTATATTGTTTCAATGTCATTAATGAAGCAAAAATTTAATATTAAAGGATGTATCCCTTGAGCAAAATTGTTTTTCTCGAGTAGAAGGAAAAAGATGGAACTGTAATTAATGAACCGACATAGGAAAATGTTGTATGTTTTGATTTTATTATTTCTAATTTTAATATCTATTTTGAAATTTAATAATCTATTAATATTTTTAACAGGCTACTTTAGAGGCCCTTGATGCACAGGAGCCTGACAATTTTGTGCCACATGACCATTTATATCAGGTTTTGGGAGAGGAGCACTCTGGTCGAGTATGCAACTGACCTGACAAGAATGTAGTCATGATGAGGTATTGGTTCTCTCTAGGTATCCATTCTAGTACCACCGAGTTGGAATAGGTCAAAGATCATCCCCAACGGTTCGATAAAAGGGTCATAGAGTTGTAAGTACAAGTTCAAATGATGGACAAGGAATTTATGAAACTGATGACAGATTTATCTTCATCACTTCCACTAGAGGATAGTGCGTCTTTTCAGACATTTATTTCATCGATGGGTGCATTATCAAATGCACCAGGGGGCAGTTCTAGTGGAGGTCATGATGATGATGTTCCTAGTGATGATGAGGACGCTGAAGAGGACGAGGGTGAGGATGAGGATGGGGCTAAGGGCGAGGATGGGGCTGAGGGTGAGGATGGGGCTGAGGGTGAGGATGGGGCCAATAATGAGCCTGGGGACGATGACAAAGAAGACGATGAGGAAAGAGATGGCATTGAGGATGTGGCCGATGATGACAGTGGTGATGGTGATGGTGATCTGGAGCATATTGATCCATTACATTTTTGAATTCTGTATAACTCTTTATTTTTTAACAAGGTTTTTCACTCTGGTAAGGATATTTTTGAATTCAGTATAACTCATTATTTTCGACCAAATATGGAAGCCTAATGATGTTATAACAGTTTCGAGGTGGGTGATGCTATATTAGATTTTATGGGTTATTGTAAGGAGTTTCTTTCCCATTAATTGATTGGTTCATAAAACATAAGTTGGTTATGTATATATAATGTAATTGGAATTGGTAAAGTAACATGCTGGTCTCAGATTTCCGAGTAGGTTATTTGGATGGTATTATCTATGAAAAGTTGTTATATCTCTATTGACTATGGGTGAATTTTCTAATTGAGTAATTTATTTATTAAACTAACCATGCAAAATAGATTTCCCAAAATATGGAAGAACCACAAAAATCATAGATAAACACTACACACCACAACACACCCATGGGAGACACCCCTTGAGGTAGAGTCCCTCTCGTAGACTCTTTAATTTAAGAATGGTTTAAATTTAATTTAGATTCTTTCTTAATTATTAATAATTATATTTAATTGCACATCTTGAATAAGTTTTCTTTAATATAATTATTTTATTTGATAAATAAAGTCATGTTTTTATAATAAAACCCCTCCAATGGAGGTGTGCTGTCTACGAAAACTGACAGTGATAGTTTAGGGTGTGATAATTTGAATCTCAATCAGTAGTTTCAACTACCTAGTACCACTTTTAAAAACAACTAATATAAAATATATATCTTTATCATACCACAATCTCAAATCAACAGTCTGTTTTTTATACCATAAGATCAGTTTCTATAATGTGAAGGACAACTACATAGGATTTATTTGGATTCCTGGAAGGAAGATGCTGCCCCGTGGAGGTCGCTGGATCAGGCCAACATGCCGTGGTTAAGCCGCAGTCACACCGCGGTAATGCCGTGGTAATGTCCCGGTCACGCTGTAGTCATGTCATGGTCACGCCACCCTAACTCTGCGGTCACTCCGCGGTAACGCCATGGGCACACCATTATCACGCCATTGTCACGCTGCGGCCACGCGGTGGTAATGCCATGATTTGACCCTACTCCCGGATGACACTCCGCCGCGGTTCGCAGTCTTATCCTAATTCGATGTATGATACCAAGATAGTGTTTTAGATACATTACTCACCCTCCTCCATGTACCCCAGAAATCCCCCCAACCCTCCTCCCTGGAGCCCAGACAGCCCGTTGGACATCCCCCCACCCTCCTCCCTCGACCCACAGACAGCCCCCCGGACTGCCCCCCAGACAGCCCCCCCAGCCATCCTCCCTGGACCCCGAAAATCCCCCCGGACATCCCCCCAACCCTCCACCCTAGACCCCAGATCCAAATCTAATCTCTCTTTAAGATTCACCCTAAATCCCAATTGAATTGAGGGTTTTGGGGCTTCAGAAGAAGATGAGAGAAGATTACAAACCCTAATCAAAAAGAGGATGCAAGGAGAGGATTACACTCACCCAGATCGTCAATCCACACTTGATGGCACTCAAAACATCCATGTGATGTGTACGACTAAACTACACCTAAATCTGAGAAGCGGTGTGGCCGACACCACTCAAAGTGTCTCACTTTTCTTTTAAATGGACAACACTTTAAATGAAAACAACAACTAACATAAAGAAAACTGACCAAACACAATCATAATCTGTTTATACTTTAGTAAAAGGATACATGGGTCATTTCTAACATGTAAGAGTCAACCTCGCCTCAATCCGAGGTACAGTGTGTCTGGGACCACTCAAAGTGTCTTTCTTTTTTTAAATGGATATGCTTTTAAGTGAAAACTGTTGGCATATGGAAAACCTACCAAACACATTCTCATTATATTGATACTTTATGAAAATGATCCATGACTCATTTGTGACCTGTATGAGTCATCCCCGCCTCAATCTGAGGAGCGGTGTGGCCGGCACCACTCAAAGTGTCTCTCTTTTGTTTCAAAAGGACATCATTTTAAGTGAATACAACAACTGACATACAAAAAACTGAACAAAGACATTTGGATTCTGTTGAAACATTAGGAAAACTATCCATGGGTCATATGTGACATGTAAGAGTCAACCCTACCTCAATCTGAGAGCCAGTGTGGCCAGCACCCCCCAAAATGTCTTACTTTTATTCGAAATGGACAAGATTTTACGTGAAAATAAAAACTGGCATACAGAAAACTGACCAAATGAATTCAGTTTCTATAAAAAGTTTAGAAAATCTATTCATGGGTCATTTTTGATGTGTACGAGTCATCATCGGCTCAATTCAATGCATTGTGTGGCCAAAAACACTCAAAGTGTCTCACGTTTCATTGAAATGAACACCATTTTAAGTGAAAATAACAACTGACATACGGAAAACCAAACAAACACATTCAGATTCTATTGATACTTTAGGATAAAGATCCATGGGTAATTTTTGACATGTACGAGTCAAACTTTCCTCAATCTATAGAACAGTGTGGCCGGTACCACTCAAAGTTTCCTTGTTTTGTTTAAAATTGACACGCTTTTAAGTAAAAACAATTGGCATAAAAAACCGACTGAACAACCTCGGAATTCCATGAAATCGGATGAAAAAAATGATGGGTGAATTGAAATTTTTTTGGCAAGATGACACATCAATCAGTGGTGTTGTGTGACCGTGGTGGCCGAAAACACACTCTGTGTGTCGTAAATGGCCACACAACGAGTTTAACAGCCAAATGCATGGAGAACAACATCGGAATGACTTGAAATTACACGAAATCACCCTAATTATTATTCGTGAGCTGTAAGATGAGACGACACATCATTCAGACATGTGGTTTGCACAGCACAACTGAATATGTATTTTTTAGGTGTTCATCGCGCTTGAAAATCCTGCGTGAGGTCGTTGAAACAAGATGAACGACCTCAGAATTCGATGAAATTGGACGAAAACAAAGGGTGGGTGAATTTTGAAATGGTCAGCTAGACAACATGTCAATCGAAGGTGTCGTGTGACCGCGGTGGCCGAAAGCACACAAAGTGTGTCATAAATGGCCAAAACATGCGTTTAACAGTCAAATGCATGCCGAACGACATTAGAATGACTTTACATCACACAAAAACACCCTAATTATTATTCGTGAGGTGTACGAGGAGTTGTCACATCAATTGGAAGTGTGGTTTGCGTGGAATGACTGAATATGTGTTTTTTATGTGTTCGGAGTGCTTGAAAAGTGTGCATGGGGTGGTCGAAGCTAGCCGAACGACCTCAGAATGCAATTAAATTGGGTGAAAACAAAGGGTGGGTGAATTGTAAAATGTTCAGCCAAACGGCACATCAATCGGAGGTGTCGTGTCACAACGATGTCTGAAAACGCATTGCGAGTGTTGTAAATGGAAAAAACATGCATTTAACGGTCAAATGCACATTGAATGATGTCATAATGACTTGACATCACATGAAAACACCCTAATTATTATTCGTGAGGTGTATGATAATATGGGATGTCATTCGGATGTGCAGTTTTCCAGGCACAATGGAATATGTGTTTTTAGGTGTTCAGTGCGCTTGAAAAGCGTACTTGGGGTGGTTGAAATCAGCCGGAGGACATAGGAATGCCATGAAATCGGACAACAACAAAGGGTGGGTAAATTTTGAATTGGTTGTCCAGACGACACGTCTATCGGAGGTTTTGTGTGACCGCAGTGGCTGAAAATGCACTCTGCATGTCGTAAATGGCCAAAACATGCGTTTAACAGTCAAATTCATGCCGAACGACATCAGAATGACTTGAAATCACATGAAAACACCCTAAATATTATTCATGAGCTATATGAGGAGAAGGAAAATCATTTGGATGTGCGGTTTGCATGACACGACTAAATATGTGTTTTTTAGGTTTTCGGCGAGTTTGAAAAGCATGTGTGGAGTTGTCTAAACCAGCCAACCAACCTCAGAATGACCTGAAATCGGAAGACAACAATGGGTGGGTGAATTATAAAATGGTTGGCTGGAAAACGCATCAATCGAAGGTGTCGTGTGACCGCGGTGGCTGAAAATGCACTCTGCATGTCGTAAATGGCCAAAACATGCGTTTAATGGTCAAATGAATGATGAGTGACATCAGAATGATATGAAATAACATGAAAACACCCTAATTATTATTCCTGAGGTGTGAGAGGAGACGAACATGCTGTGTTCACGAAACGACTGAATATATGTTTTTTAGGTGTTCGGTGGGCTTGAAAAACGTACGTGGGGTGGTCAAAACTGGCCGAACGACCTTGGAATACCATGAAATCTGAGGAAAACAAATGGTGGGTGAATTGTGAAATGTTTGGCTAGACGAAATGTCAATCAGAGGTGTCATGTGGCAGCGGTGGCCGAAAATGCACTTCGCGTGTCCTAAATGGACAAAACATGTGTTTGACAGTGAAATGGATGCCGAAAACATCGGAATGACTTGAAATCAAACGAAAAACACCCTAATTATTATTATTCAGGTGTATGAGAAGACGAAACATCATTCAGACGTGTGGATTGCGCGGCACGATTGAATATGGGGTTTTTAGGTGATCGGCGCACTTGAAAAGCATGCGTGGGGTGGTCGAAACCTGCCAAATGACCTAGGAATGACATGAAATTGGATGAAAAAAATGGGTGGTAGAATTGTTAAATAAACAGATAGACAACACATTAATCGGATGTGTCATGTGACCGCGGTGGCCGAAAATGCACTCTGCATGTTGTAAATGGCCAAAACATGCATTTAACGGTTAAATACATGTCGAACGACATGCGAATAATTTTAAATCATACAAAAACACTATAATTATTATTCGTGAGGTGTAAAAGGAGACGAAACTTCATTCAGATGCACATTGTGCATGGCACGGTTGTATATGTGTTTTTTAGGAGTTCGACGCGCTTGAAAAGCGTGTGCGGGGTGGTCAAAACTGGGTCAACAACCTCAGAATTCCATGAAATCAGACGAAAACAAATGGTGGGTGAATTGCGATATGTTCGGCCAAACGACACATCAATCAGAGGTGTCGTGTGACCGCGGTGGCCGAAAACACACTCTGCAAGTCGTAAATGGCCAAAAATGCGTTTAATTGTCAAATGCTTGCCGAACGACATCGAAATGACTTGAAATCACACTAAAACACCCTAATTATTATTTGTGAGCTGTACGAGGAGTCGACATGTCATTCAGACAGACGGTTTTCACAACACGACTGAATATGTGTTTTTTGGTGTTTGACGCGCTTGAAAAGCATGTGTGGGGTGGTTGAAACGGGCCGAGCGACCTTAGAGTGCCTTGAAATCAGACTACAAAAAAGGGTGAGTGAATTGTAAAATGGTAGGCTAGACGACACGTCAATCAGAGGTGTCTTGTGACCGCGGTGTTCAAGAACGCACTCTGTGTGTCGTAAATGGCCAAAACATGCATTTAACTGTCAAATGCATGCCGAACGACATTGGAATGACTTGACATCACACAAAAAACACCCTAATTATTATTATTGAGGTGTATGAGGAGATGACAAGTCATTCGGATGTGCATTGTGTGCGGTACGGCTGAATATGTATTTCTTAGGTTTTTGGTGCGCTGGAAAATCATGCATGGGGTGGTCAAAACCGGCCGAATGACATCAGAATTCCATGAAATACGATGATAATAAGGGGTGGGGGAATTTTGAAAGGGCTGACTAGACGACACGTCAATCAGAGGTGCCGTGTGAACGCAGTGGCTGAAAACGCACTCCGCATGTCGTAAATGGCCAAAACATACGTTTAATGGTCAAATGCATGCCGAACGACATCGTAATCACTTGAAATCACACGAAAACCCCCTAATTAGTATTCGTGTGCTGTACAAGGAGACGAAACATCAGTCGGACGCACGGTTTGCATGGCACAACTGAATATGTGTTTTAGGTGTTTGTTTTGCATGAAAAGCATGTGTGGGGTGGTAGAAACTGGCCGAACGACCTCAGAATGACATTAAATTGGACTACAACAAAGGGTGGGTGAATTATGAAAGAGTCGTCCAGACAGAACATCAATTGGATGTGTCGTGTGACTGTGGTGGCCGAAAACACACTCTGCATGTCGTAAATGGCCAAAACATGCGTTTAACGGTCAAATGCATGCGGAACGACATCATAATGCCCTGAAATCACACAAAAACACCCTAATTATTATTCTTGAGCTATAATAGGTGATGACACATTATTTAGACGCGCAGTTTGCATTGTGTTGCTCAATATGTGTTTTTAAGTGTTCACCGCTCTTGAAGAGCATGCGTGGGGTGGTCGAAACTGGCCGAACGACCACATAATTCAATGAAATATGAATACAAAAAATAGGGGGGGAATTTTAAAATGGTCGGCCAGAAGACACATCAATCAGAGGTGTCGTGTGTCTGTAGTGAAAAAAACGCACTCCGCTTGTTGTAAATGGCCAAAACATGCGTTTAAAGGTCAAATGCATGCCGAACGACATCAGAATGACTTGACATCACATGAAGACGCCCTAATTATTATTCGTGAAATGTACGAGTAGACAAAACATCATTGGGATGCGCGGTTTGTGCAGCACGGCTGAAAATGTGTTTTTTTGGTGTTTGGTGCACTTGAAAAGCGTTCGTGGGATGGTTGAAACCAGCCGAATGACCTCGGAACACCATAAAATCGGACAAAAACAATTGGTGGGTAAATTTTGAAATGGTCGGCTCAACGACATGTCAATCGGAGGTGTCATGTGACTATGGTGGCCGAAAACGCACTACGCGTGTCGTAAATGGCCAAAACATGCGTTTAAAAGTCAAATGCATGCCGAACGACATAATAATGACTTGAAATCACATGAAAACACCCAAATTATTATTTTTGAGGTGTACGAGGATACGACACGTCATTCGGACTCGCCGTTTGCGCGACACTGTTGAATATGTGTTTTTTAGGTTTTTAGCGCACTTGAAAACCGTGTGTAGGGAGGTCCAAATCAGCGGAACAACCTCAGAATTCCATGAAGTCGGATGACAAAAAAAGGGTGGCTGAATTGTAAAATGTTAGGCAATATGACACGTCAATCAGAGGTGTTGTGTGACTGCAGTGGCCAAAAATGCACTCCACGTGTTGTAAATGGCCAAATCTTGCATTTAACGGTCAAGAACATGTCGAACGACATAATAATGACTTGAAATTACATGAAAACAACCTAATTATTATTCGTGAGCTGAATGAGGAGACGACACGTCATTCAGACACACGGTTTTCTTGGCACGACTGAATATGTGTTTTTTAGTTATTCGGCGCACTTGAAAAGCATGCGTGGGGTGGTCCAAACTACCTGAACAACCTCAAAATGCCATGAAATCGGGCGACAACAAAGGGTCGGTGAATTGTGAAATGGTCGTCTAGATGACACATCAATCGGAGGTGTTGTGTGACCACGATGGCCGAAAACGCACTCCGCATGTCGTAAATGGCCAAAAAATTCATTTAACGGTCCAATGCATGCCGAAAGACATCAGGATGACTTGAAATGACATGAAAACACCCTAATTATTTATTTGTGAGCTGTACGAGGAGACGAAACGTCATTCAGATGTTCGGTTTGTGCGATGCAACTGAATATGTGTTTTTAGGTGTTCGACGCGTTTGAAAAGCTTGCGTGCGGTGGTCAATACTGGCCGAACAACCTCAGAATTCCATGAAATCGGATGACAAGAAAGGGTGGGTGAATTGTAAAATGGTCAGCCTGCGACACCTCAATCAGTGGTTTCATGTGACTGCGGTGGCCGAAAACACACTCCGTGTGCCGTAAATGGCCAAAACATGCGTTTAATAATCAAATGCATGCCAAACGACATCCGAATGACTTGACATCACACAAAAACACCCTAATTATTATTCGTGAGCTGTATGAGGAGAAGACATAGATTGAAACACAATGGATCATAGTATATATAGAAGGACATGAATTATATTAGGAATGTGTCTTTACATCCCATCATGAACATGCACTAATACTCATGTTCTAATTCTCAATTATGGGTCATTCATTCTATAAAATAACATACAAAAAATAAAATTCACAGAGTGATTTCACATGAAACCCATGAACACACAATCATACCATAAAACAAATTGGTCAACAAGGATAGATATAGATTTTTGAAAAATAAGATTAAAAGTCTCACAAAAATACCCCAGTGTTGAGGAATATATATGGTCACATCATTCCCCATGGATCACCTCAATCCCATCCTCAAAAAGTGGGTTCTATTTCTAATCAAAAGCCCCTTTGGGATCCCAATACGAAAGATGTAAATTTAATATTCATAAACACTACCCATGATAGAGATTCATCTCACATCACACCTAGGAGAGAAAATTAAAATTAGCCACAAACTCCCTTATTCTAATTGAAAAATTTATAAAAAAACATTTAGGTTATTTTATATGTGTTATATATAATTCATAACTCTGTATGAAACATAATTAATTTTGATTGTGTTATTGATTCATAATTCAGAATTCATTTCATAATTCATTATTCATGTATTCAATTGAGAATTTAATTATGAATTCTGTATTGCATAGCGTAATTGTTTTCATATGCATGATTATAATTGGGGTAAATTCAATGGTTATAGTAGTATCTTGTTATTAAGTGCTTTTTTGTGCTATATGAGGTGTTTTTGTTGTTGTTAAGAGTGTATTCAGGTGTGTCGTTGAGTTTGCAGTGGAGGATTTTAGGTGCTGTCAAATTCTAGTAATACACTATACCAACGGTTATCTAAACTGTTGGTATAATGATTTACATATTTTTACCAATAGTTTTAGTAAACTGTTGGTAAAACATTGAAATACTCCAGTAATGCCAACGGTTTGTAAAACCATTCACAATACTCATTACAAATATCTTTTACCAACGGTTTAAGTAAACCGCTGGTATAGTGATGTATTCCTCCATCAATTCCAGTGATTTATAAAACCACTAGCAATGGTCTTTACAATCCACCTTTCCCAACAGTTTTACAAAACCCCTAGTAATGGGATACTAACCCACATTACGTGCCAACGGTTTTCCAAACCATTGGTATATAGTATACTATTTATTTCTAATTATTCATAATTAGTCCAAATTATTTTTATTATTTTTTAATTATTCCTATTTATTTCTAATTATTATTAATTATTATTAATTATTACTAATTATTACCTTTTATTACTAATTATTACTACTTATTACTAATCATTACTGATTATTCATAGTCATTGCTAATTATAACTATTTATTCCTAATTATTACTAATTATTCATATTTATTCATATTTATTTCTAATTATTCATATTAATTCCAAATTATTGGTAATTATTCCCATTTATTTCCATTTATTCCTCTTCATTCCTAATTCTTAATAATTATTAATAATTATTCCTAATTATTCCCAATTATTCCTAATTATCCTAATTATTCCTAATTATTACTAATTTTTCCTAATTATTACTATTTATTTCTAATTATCACTAATTATAACTAATTATTCCTAATTATTACTAAATATATATATTTATTTTTAATTATTCATATTTATTCCTAATTATTACTAATTATTCATATTTATTCATATTTGTTGCTAATTATTCCTATTTATTTCTATTTTTCATATTCATTCCAATTTATTTATAATTATTCATATTTATTCCTAATTATTCAAAACTATAACTAGTTATTCTTAATTATTCCTATTTATTCATATTTATTCCTATTTATTCCTAATTATTCCTAATTATTCCTAATTATTCCTATTTATTCCTAATAATTCCAATTTATTCCTAATTATTCCAAATTATTACTAATTATTACTAATTATTCCAAATTATTACAAATTATTCCTAATTATTCCTATTTATTACTGATTATTTCTTAATTGTTACTAATTTTTACTAATTATTCCTAATTATTCCTAATTATTCCTCATTATTAGTAATTATTCTTATTTATTCCTAATTATGAGTAATTATTACTAATTATTACTAATTATTACTAGTTATTCATATTTATTCCTAATTATTGATAATTATTTTTAATTATTCTTATTTATTTACAATTAATCTTAATTATTCCCATTTATTTGTAATTACTCATATTTATTGCTAATTATTCCTATTTATTCCGATTTATTGCTAATTATTGCTATTTATTTCTATTTATTACTAATTATTCTTATTTATTCCCATTTATTACTAATTATTAATAAATATAACTAATTACTACTAATTAGTCATAATTATTCCTAATCATTCCTAAATATTACTAATTATTCCTAACAATTCTTAATTAATACTAATTGATACTAATTATTCCTAATTTTTTATATTTTTTACTAATTATTACTAATTATTCCTAATTATTACTAATTATTACTAATTATTCATATTTATTCCTAATTATTAGAAATTATTCGTATTTACTTCTAATTATTACTAATTATTCATATTTATTCCTAATTATAACTAATTATTCATATTTATTACTAATTATTACTAATTATTCTTATGTATTCTGAATTATTCATATTTATTCATAATTATTCCTATTAATTCCCATATATTCCTAATTATTCATATTTATTCCTATTTATTCATAGCAATTCCTATTTATTCCTATTTATTCCTATTTATTCTTATTTATTCCTAATTATTCTTTATTATTTCTAATTATTACTAATTATTCTTAATTATTCCAAATTATTCCTAATTATTCCTAACTACTCCTAATCATACCTAATTATTCCGAATTATTACTAAATATTACTATTTATTCGTATTTATTCCTAATTATTACTAATTATTCCTAATAATTCACATTTATTACTAATTATTACTAATAAATAATTATTATGAATTAATATTAATAATTTCTTTTTATTATTACAAATAAATACAGATAACAAAAAATTTAAATCAAACTTAATTACAACTAATCAACAATAATTAAAATTAACATAAAAAAATTCTAAATTAAATAAAACAGAAATACCTTTAAACTTGATCTCTTATGGACGTAAGCGACTTCGAAATTTCTCCGAAAAAAAACAACTCAGAAAAATTATAACTCTATAAATAATGTTTAGAGAGAGAGAGAGACCAAGTGGGAAATGAGAGGTAGAGAAAAAATGGAGGGGGTATATAAAGGTTAGATTAGTTGCGACGGGACTATTTGTGACGGGATTACCGCCACAAAAGGGACTTTTTGCGATGTGGCCCGTCACAAATACCTTTTCTCGCATTAATTACTCTAAGTGGTTAAAAGGGTATTTGCGACGGGGCCCGTCACAAAAAGGGACCTGTAGACACACCTTTTGCGAGGGGACAACCTCCCTTTGAAAAAACCCATTTACCGCTGTCGATATTTGCGATGGGGGGATCCCCCCATCGCAAAAAACCTTCCTGCGCTTTGGCATGCATCCCGTGCCAAACAGTGCACTACCTTTTGCGACGGGACCCCAAAACCCATAGCAAATAACCTCTAGGATGGAATATTTGCGATGGTAATTATTCCCTTCATGAATACCCCGTCACAAAAGCTGATTTTTCTCATAGTGTGACCATATCCCATCTAGTTTCAAATTTTATTAGTTAGTGGGTTAATAGTAGATGATGTTGACCTATATAATAAGTTATGTATAGAAAATGACCAAAAAGGAACCTTCTATACATTTAACATTAATAAAGAATTGGGATAGGGAGAAACACTATATTTTAGATTATAAATATAATTTTAATGGAAAATGAGTTATTTTTATCATAATTATTTATATTTTATTTGTATTGAATAATTGATTACTTTTAATTATGATGAAACATGAACGATGTTGTTATTTATTCGATAATTAAATAAACTGATTTATAATAAAATTAATAAAAGTGAAAAAATTTCAAAAAATAATTAGTTTTAATTTTTTTATATGAATTTGTCATGGTATATATATTTTATCATAATATTATTTATTTAAAACACTTTATAGATATTTTTAAATATAAAATAACTTAATAATGTCCAAATTAAAATTTATGATATATTATAATAAATGATATTTTATTAGAGGAATTAACATTAATAAATTTCCTATATACTTTAAATTAATATTGAAATGCAAAAAAACATAAATTATGGTCTATTTATGGACCAATTTGTAACACCCGAGATTTTTATGAGTAATATTTTGTTTTTTTAATATATCATCAAAGGAATCTTTCACTACATACTAGCTTGGCTTACTTTACACGCAATCGCGACCTTCCTCGATAGCTTGCGTCGTACGCAATATCGAGTTTCACTAAACAACAATATGCTATTAAAATATTATTAAAACTAGCCGTTATGAATAGTAATAACCACATTTTGAAATTTTATAAATTTTATTTTTTAAAATGGACTTCATTTTTGGATTCAGAATACCGAAATTATCCTAGGGTGAAATTTTGGTATTTTTCTGAAAACTTTCAATTTTTTATGAATAGTGAAACCACTAAGTGGTAGGTTAAAAACTGAATTTTGCATAAAACTTAATTTTACCGCTTTTGTGAATGTAATTTCAAAAATCCGACAGACACGGTTGATATCAGTAAGTAAAATGTGGTTCAATGAGATAAAAATAATTTTTTTGGTGAATAGTAACTTTTTACTTTTTTTACCGCGGTTAATAGTAATTAGGGTAACTAAGGGTAAATATGATATTAATATTACCATAACACATGTCCTAATTCTATTGGACAAGTGTAATTCGACCAAAAACAATCTTAGGAATAAAATATGACCATTTAGGCCCACTTGGATTAGATTAGGACATTTATTATTAATTTATTTAAAGAAGGGTTAAAATAGTTAAAATCAAAGTTTAATAAGTAAATCATTTTTAATATGGGGTTATACATAAGATAAATTTGACAAGAAATATTCATTAGAAAGCCAAAAGGATTTCCTACATAATGAAATTTTATTTGTAATTTTTATACAATAAATAATTTAATTTATTTATGACACAATTATGATGCAGTAATTATCTTATTTATGAAATATTGACATAATTGATGTTATAAACACCAAAATAAATGTAATTTGAGACTTTTCATGAATTACACAAATTTTCTAGGTTACTATGATATATTAGTGTTGATTTAATCAACTTGGTTCGAACATATAATTCTGTTATGACTTTCACAAAAATCATATATCAAATTGTGTCAAAATTGACACAAAATAGTTTTTAAATCAAATATTATATTATTAATTGTTATTTTATTCCTAAAAATCTAAGGTTCGGCCAAATGACTTAGATAAAGATATATCTATATTAATAATAAACAATTTAGGGTTCGTTTGGCATGTTATAGTAAGTGTATTAACCATATAGGGAAAGAAAACAAAAAGACACGGTAAAAGTTAAATTATTTAACTTAGAGTTAAATCTAATTGATAAGGTTAAAATAATACCCTAAACTTGTCTAAATCCTATTGGTTGATAGGATTTCGACCCATTCCCACTTTATCTTTGAAATAAGTCCCCTTGGAACCATTATAAACCGATTTTGACATTAATATAAAATAATATTTTGAGATATTCCTAAGGTGCCCCTCTCCTCCCTTATAAAAGGGCACCTCCTCCCCCCTCCTCCTCACACGAATTTGAGCACTCAAGCTCGGCCAACCCCTACCATGTTCTCCTCTACACTTCCCTAGAATAATCCTAGAGGTCCTGGTCTTCTTCAAAGACCAATCTTAGTTCCCTAAGTGGAGGATTCAAAGAGCCGTTCCAAAGAAGAGGTAATATCCATTACCGATCTTTTCAATTTCTTTCTTCTTCAACTTCTTCTTCTTTAGTTGTTTCATGATAAAGTAATAACATCAGTATTAAATACATACTGATATGTTATTATAAATATGAAACAAACCTAATTCACCCTCTATCCATCCTATGGAAAAATGAAATCACTGCGCGTGCGTACGTACATAATACCGTCTCCACGCCGTGGTGTAATCTATTTTCCACCATCACATTACAAGGATGGGTATAATGGTGTAATGAGTAACTATTTATGATTATTATAAAGTAATATTGATACTGAAATAATATATATATACTCCAATACAGTTCCACGATCATAGGAACGATATCATCACTCGTGCGTACGTACGGAATACCGTCTCCACGATGTGATGCGACTCGTTCTACATGATCATCATTACATAGTAATTATATAAATTGAATGAATAAATATGATATATGTTACACTAATACCATTCTGGATATAAGGTATCTATAAGCTTAAAAGTAGAATAATAATATATTCGTCAAAACACGCATAAGAACAAAAGGCAATAAAGACCCGAGTAACAAGTAACAATGAAATATTACTATCAAGAAGCTAAGAATATGACCATATATGATATTATATCAATATGTATGATTCTGGAATAAGTCAATAACATTATTTAAACCATTATACAGGAGCTTCGGACATGTACAAAGCAAATTGGACCTAAGGTAAGGGAAATATCACAATCTCATTTTTATCCGAGATTGTTTATACGTAAGTATTTACTGGGGTGTATTTTATCATCCACATCCATGTTTCATCAATATGTTATATTATTTCAATCCACCTACAATTGTTTAAATCCATTTTTACCCTTCGGTGAGTTTTTAGTAATATGTATGAAAGGAATGTTTTGTCATTTTTCGTACGAGGTACTTTTTGACTTTTCTGACAAAAGTACGAAGAATGTTTTTTTTAACTTATACGGCATGAATGGATTTTTAATACATTATTTCCAAGAAGCTTCCTTTACAAGTTTTCAAGTTTATTTTTAATCAACATCTTTTAGTTTAAAGTTGTTTGACATGTTAAGAAAGGAAAAATGTTTTTGAAGAAGAAAGGATATTTTCCTCAAGAATGGAGTTCAAGTGTTTTATCAAAATTATTTTCCATCTAAGATAATAAAGTGTTCTGTTTTTATCCCTTTTATTACATTGATTTGATCATGTTGTGATGGAATTATTTTTATGAATTCCTTTATCTTATATGAATTGATTTATGATATCATGATGTTTCAAGAATCCCATTTTTGTTACATGTGTTATGCGATGATGTATGATTTATGATTATGTGGCGCACATAAGAAAGGATTCATTATAAGATGGGTGGGACCTATATCTCCCTCCAATGCATTGGGTAAAGATCTTATATCTCATGAGATAGACATGGCTGGAACAGTAGGTTATACCGGTTCAGTGAAACAGGACTGGAATGAGGGTGACTCGGTTCAGAAAGGGACTTTGTCCACTAAGATAGTCTTGGCAATGAGTCATGACTAAGAAGAAATGATTTTCCATGATTATGTGTGCATGCCACAAAGATTTCAAGTTTCATGTTATGATTATGGGGATCTCATTTTCACTTCTATGATTTGTTCCATGTTAAGATATTATGATCTCTTTTGCAGGTTATGATTTTCAAAAAGATATGATATGATTTTTATTTCCTTTATTTGCCCTTGCTGAGCATTTGAGATCACCCTTTTATGTTTTCTTTTCCCCAGGTCAGGAAGATGGATATTAAGTAGAATATGCTAAAAGGGACCCTAGATATGATGAAATAAATGGGAGACACTGTAGAAGATTTATGAACCAGTTGTTTATGTTTCCCAGTTTCTAAAGACATTATACCTATACGGTCCTTTGTGGTTTTGTCATATGTTGTAATAAGTGTGCTTCAATTTTGAAGTATTAACAATGTATGTAAAGTATGGGTCGTTATAGTTGGTATCAGAGGAAAGGTATAGTCAACCTTTGGAAACTAGGATGTGAAAGTCTTAGTAAGAACCCTAAGGATAAGTCTAAGCATAGAACACAATCTTAGTGTTTTAGAAATGGCCATGAATACCGTAGGATAAAACCTTAAGTGTGAAATTTTATCCTTGATTATGTGGTTTTCCTATTATAATTAGTGTTGCTCACACTATTCTTCTTGGTTTTAGTAAATGGCTGGAACCCGAAGGAACCGTGTTAATGCGGAATGCGATTGGCAATGCAATGATTGTCCCCTTGAGCAACCAAAAGATATGGGAGCTGGAATGCAAAATCTTGTAGCCATGCTCACACAACTTTCTCAAGCTATGAATCATGCAAGACTTCCAAACGAGCAAAGGAAGGAGCAACATTCTGTTGAATCCTTCATGAGGCAGCGTCCACCTTCTTTCAGTGGGTCTACTGATCCATTAGTTGCTGAACAATGGATTAGTACTACTGAAAAGATATTTTCAGTTCTTCAATGTTCTGAACATGATAAAGTCATCCTATAAGTGTATCGTTTGGAAGGAGATGCTGATCAATGGTGGAATCTTATTAAGAATATGAGGCAAAGGAATGAAATTGAGTCTATGGAATGGGACGAGTTCAAGAACTTATTTTTCAATAAGTACTTCCCTCGTATTCTCCGAAGAAAGATGGAGCAATAGTTTCTTGAAATGAAGCAAAGGGATGATGAATCGGTTGGTACCTATAAAGAAAATTTTACAAGACATGTAAGGTACGCTTCTGGTATTATTATCCAACCTGAGAGTAAGATCGATCGATTCTTTAGTGGCTTAAAACCAAGTCTTCGAAGGGCGTTAGCCATAAGGGACTTCACTAGCTACGAGGAAATCGTTTGATGTGCTCTCAAAGTCGAGATGGAGATTGGAGTAACCCATCAGTCACATGGGTTTGATAAGAAGAGGAAGATGGAATTCAAAGGAAAATATAAAGAGCACACTGAAAAGAAGATGAGCTTTCCCTTATGCTCAAAGTGTGGAAAGAAACATGTAGGGAGTTGTCTTAAAGGGACAAGTAAATGTTTCAAATGTGGAAAGGAAGGTCATTGGGCATTTGAATGCCGCGATAATGGGAAGAAGATGTCTAATGATGCAAACAAAGGAAGGGATACACAGAATGAACCTACTACACTTCAATGTTTCAAATACAAGGAGATGGGGCATTATGCCAATCAATTCCCAAACCCAAGGGTTGATGATGATGGTCGACGTCAACAAAATCTTAAGGCTAAAGACAAAGGAAAGTCACATGCAATTTCTATCAGCGATGTGGAGTATGATAACGAAGTGGTGAAAGGTACACTTACCATCCACTCTAAAGTAGCAAATGTTTTATTTGATTCTGGATCCACCCACTCTTTCATTTCTGAAAAATTTTCTAAGGGTATCACCGTATTACCTCAACAATTAGATGTTGAGTTAGCTGTGAAAACACCTAATGGCACAACAGTCGCCTCAAAAGTTTATAATTCTTCTCCGATCGAAGTTTGTGGGAAAGTGCTTCCTGCAAATCTTGTGATCCTTCCTTTAGTGGAATTTGATGTGATTGTTGGAATGGATTGGCTTTCTCTACATGGTGCTCATATCAATTGCCAAAGAAGGGAAGTCACATTTCATATTCCAGATCAATCTACGATCGTCTATCGATGCAAGGATGAATATAACCTTCTAGTGGAAATTCCTTCCATCTTATGGGTCTTGATTCCACTAAATGAAGGTTATTTATCTCAAATGGTTGGTGAGAAACTCACGATTAAGAATATGCCCATCATACGGGAGTTTTATGATGTCTTTCCAGAGGAATTACCAGGTCTTCCACCAAATCGTGAAGTTGAGTTTTCAATAGAACTCGTACCGGGTGCTTTGCCTATTTCAAAGACACCTTATAGAATGGCCCCAATTGAGTTGCAGGAATTGAAGAAGCAACTACAAGAGAATCTTGATAAGGGATTCATACGCCCTAGTGCGTCACCTTGGGGAGCACCTGTTTTATTTGTTAAGAAGAAAGATGGATCAATGAGACTCTGCATTGATTATCGAGAACTTAACAAGATCACTATCAAGAACAAATATCCTCTCCCACGCATTGATGACTTATTTGACCAACTATGCGGAGCTCAATACTTTTCCAAGATTGATCTTCGTTCAGGGTATCATCAATTAAGGGTCAAAAGGGAGGATATACCAAAGACGGCTTTCCGTACAAGGTATGGACACTATGAATTTATAGTGATGCCATTTGGTCTTACTAATGCCCCTGCTATCTTCATGGATCTAATGAATAGAGTCTTTAGAGACTATCTTGATCAATTTGTGGTAGTCTTTATAGACGATATTCTTGTCTATTCAAAGAGTAAGGATGATCATGAAGATCACTTGAGAATTATATTGAAGACCCTGAGAAAGGAGAATATTTATGCCAAATTTACCAAGTGTGAATTTTGGCTTCAAAAAGTTTCATTTTTGGGTCACATAATCTCAAAAGAGGG
Source organism: Viscum album (assembly GCA_963277665.1). Lineage (NCBI taxonomy): Eukaryota > Viridiplantae > Streptophyta > Magnoliopsida > Santalales > Viscaceae > Viscum > Viscum album. The sequence continues at coordinate 1,067,435,989 of OY728165.1, read as the reverse complement.
GATATCTGTGGATCCAGCAAAAACAGAGGTTATCGAAAGATGGTCAAGACCAACAATAGTAACTGAGATCCGAAGTTTTCTTGGTTTGGCTGGATATTAGCGACGTTTTGTAAAGGATTTTTCACGATTATCTAATACACTCACCAAGTTGACTCGGAAAGGAGTTATGTTTGTTTGGACAGAGGATTGTGAAGAGAATTTCAAGGAGTTGAAAAGAAGGTTTTCCAGTGCACCTGTGCTCACACTGCCTTGTAGTGGAGAAAGGTTTGTGATCTACAGTGATGCATCCAAGAAGGGATTGGGGTGTGTTCTTATGCAAAATGATATGGTGATAGCTTATGCCTCACGACAGTTGAAAATCCATGAGCAAAATTACCCAACACATGATTTGGAGTTGGCTGCGGTAATCTTTGCATTAAAGATTTGGAGGTATTACCTTTATGGTGAAAGGTGTGATATTTATACTGATCATAAAAGTTTAAAGTATATTTTCACACAAAAGGAGTTGAATATGCATCAAAGAAGATGGTTGGAGTTGATTAAGGATTACGACTGCTCAATCCATTACCACCCTGGGAAAGAAAACAAAGTGGCAGATGCATTAAGTCGACAAGACCATGCTAGTTTATCCATGATGAGGATCACAAAAGATCCAATAATTATGGATTTACAAAGGATGGATCTTGGAATTATAATGGAAGGGGAAAAATCTTATCTTTCTCAAATGAATGTTCAACCATCTATACATGTGAAGATTAATGAAGCACAGAAAAAAGATGTAGAGTTACAAAAGAAGGTGAGAAATGTTCCTGAATTCAACCTTGATTGTGATGGGATAATAAAGTTCAGGAATCGGGTTTGTGTTCCTCCCATTCCCAAATTAAAGAAGGAGCTACTGGATGAGGCTCATATTTCATCATTCTCTATTCATCCTGGAAGCACGAAGATGTATAGGGACCTAAAAGAGTACTTCTGGTGGGATGGCATGAAAAGAGATGTTGCTGAATATGTCTCTCGATGTTTGGTTTGTCAACAAGTTAAAGCTGAGAGACAGAAGTCTATGGGGATGTTACAACCACTACCCATACCCGAATGGAAATTGGAAAACATCACTATGGACTTTGTCACAGGACTTCCTAAAACATCCAAAGGAAATAATGCTATTTGGGTCATAGTTGATCGTCTTACAAAGTCTGCACAATTCATTGCTATTAGAGAGGATTTCTCTCTAGATCAGCTTTCCAGGATATATGTAAAGGAAGTGGTAAGATTGCATGGAGTACCACTTTCTATTATATCTGATCGGGATCCGAGATTTACCTCGAAGTTCTGGCGAAGTCTTCAGCATACTCTGGATACAGAGTTGAGTTTCAGCACTACTTATCATCCTCAGACAGACGGTCAGTCTGAGATAACAATTCAAACGCTAGAAGATATGTTGAGAGCTTGCTCTATGGATTTCAAAGGAGGTTGGGATCAACACCTACCTTTGGTGGAATTTTCTTATAATAATATCTTTCACTATAGTATTCAGATGGCTCCTTATGAAGCTCTCTATGGAATGAAATGCAGGACTCTAACTTACTGGGATGAAATTGGGGAAAGAAAGCTATTAGGACCTGGTCTCATTGATGAAATGGCAGAAAAGGTCAGATCTATTCAACAAGACATAAGAGTAGCTCAGAGTCGACAGAAAAGTTATGCCGACAACTGAAGAAAAGACCTAGAGTTTGAAGTGGGTGATAAAGTGTTCTTACGAATATCTCCCTGGAAGAGGGTTATGAGATTTGGAAAGAAGGGGAAGTTGAGCCCTAGATATATCGGTCCTTTTGAAATACTGGATCGTGTTGGGAAGGTAGCTTACCGATTGGCGCTTCCACCGAATCTCTCTCAAGTTCACGATGTGTTCCATGTATCTCTCCTGAGAAAGTACATACCTGATCCTTCACATGTACTCAGCTCAGAAGTTGTACCGCTGGAGCAAGATCTTTCTTATGAAGAACAGCCGATAGAGATTCTGGATCGTAGCGAAAAAGTCCTAGAAACAAGACCACTCGATTGGTGAAAGTTTTATGGAGGAACCACCAACTTGAAGAAACTACATGGGAGCTTGAGGATATGATAAGGGAGAAGTATCCTCATTCGTTTGTTACAAAGTGACGAATTTCAAGGGCGAAATTCTTTTTAAGGGGGGTAAAATGTAACACCCGAGATTTTTATGAGTAATATTTTATTTTTTTTATATATCATCAAAGGAATATTTCACTACATACTATCTTGGCTTACTTTACACGCAATCGCGACCTTCCTCGATAGCTTGCGTCGTACGCAATACCGAGTTTCACTAAACAACGATATGCTATTAAAATATTATTAAAACTAGCCGTTATGAATAGTAATAACCACTTTTTGAAATTTTATAAATTTTATTTTTTAAAATGGACATCATTTTTGGATTCGGAATACCGAAATTAGCCTAGGGTGAAATTTTGGTATTTTTCTGAAAACTTTCAATTTTTGATGAATAGTGAAACCACTAAGTGGTAGGTTAAAAATTGAATTTTGCATAAAAATTAATTTTACCGCTTTTGTGAATGGAATTTCAAAAATCCGACAGACACGGTTGATATCAGTAAGTAAAATGTTGTTCAATGAGATAAAAATAATTTTTTGGTGAATAGTAACTTTTTACTTTTTTTACCGCAGTTAATAGTAAATAGGGTAACTAAGGGTAAATATTATTTTAATATTACCCTAACACATGTCCTAATTCTATTGGACAAGTGTAATTCGACAAAAAACAAACTTAGGAATAAAATATGACCATTTAGGCCCACTTGGATTAGATTTGGACAATTATTATTAATTTATTTAAAGAAAGGTTAAAATAGTTAAAATCATAGTTTAATAAGTAAATAATTTTTAATATGGGGTTATAAATAAGATAAATTCGACTATAAATATTCATTAGAAATCTAAAAGGATTTCCTACATAATGGAATTTTATTTTTAATTTTTAGACATTAAATAATTTAATTTATTTATGACACAATTATGATGCAGTAATTATCTTATTTATGAAATATTGACGTAATTGATGTTATAAACACCAAAATAAATGTAATTTGAGACTTTTCATGAATTACACAAATTTTCTAGGTTACTATGATATATTATTGTTGATTTAATCAACTTGGTTCGGACATATAATTCTGTTATGACTTTCAAAAAAATCATATATCAAATAGTGTCAAAATTGACACAAAATAGTTTTTAAATAAAATATTATATTATTAATTGATATTTTATTCCTAAAAATATAAGGTTCGGACAAATGACTTAGATAAGGATATATATATTAATAATAAACAATTTATGGTTAGTTTGGCATGTTATAGTAAGTGTATTAACCATATAGTGAAAGAAAACAAAACGATAGGGTAAAAGTTAAATTATTTAACTTAGAGTTAAATCTAATTGATAAGGTTAAAATAATACCCTAAACATGTCTAAATCCTATTGTTTTATAGGATTTCGACCCATCCCCACTTTAGCTTCGAAATAAGACCCTTTGGAACCATTATAAACCGATTTTGACTTTAATATAATATAATATTTTGAGATATTCCTAAGGTGCCCCTCTCCTCCCTTATAAAAGGGCACCTCCTCCCCCTCCTCCTCACACCAATTTGAGCACTCAAGCTCGGACAACCCCTGCCATTTTCTCCTCTCCACTTTCCTAGAATAATCCTAGAGGTCCTGGTCTTCTTCAAAGTCCAATCTTAGTTCCCTAAGTGGAGGATTCAAAGAGCCGTTCCAAAGAAGAGGTAATATCCATTACCGATCTTTTCAATTTCTTTCTTCTTCAACTTCTTCTTCTTTAGTTGTTTCATGATAAAGTAATAACATAAGTACTACTTACATACTGATATGTTATTATAAATATTAAACAACCCTAATTCACCTTCTATCCATCCTACGGAAAAATGAAATCACCGCGCGTGGGTACGTACGAAATACCGTCTCCACGCCGTGGTGTAATCTATTTTCCACCATCACTTTACAAGGATGGGTATAATGGTGTAATGAGTGACTATTTAGGATTATTATAAAGTAATATTGATACTGAAATAATATATATATACTCCAATACAGTTCCACGATCATAGGAACGATATCGTCACTCGTGCGTACGTACGGAATACCGTCTCCACGATGTGATGCGACTCGTTCTACATGATCATCATTACATAGTAATTATATAAATTGAATGAATAAATATGATATATGTTACACTAATACCATTCTATATATAAGTTATCTATAACCTTAAATGAAGAATAAGAATGTATTCGGCAAAACACGCATAAGAACAAAAGGCAATAAAGACCCGAGTAACAAGTAACAATGAAATATTACTATCAAGAAGCTAATAATATGACCATATATGATATCATATCAATATGTATGATTCTTTAATAATTAAATAACATTATTTAAACCATTATATAGGAGCTTCGGACATGTACAAAGCAAATTGGACCTATGGTAAGGGAAATATCACAATCTCATTTTTATCCGAGATTGTTTATACGTAAGTATTTACTGGGGTGTATTTTATCCTCCACATCCATGTTTCATCAATATGTAATATTATTTCCATCCACCTACAATTGTTTAAATCCATTTTTACCCTTCGGTGAGTTTTTAGTAATATGTATGAAAGGAATCTTTTGTCGTTTTTCGTACGAGGTACTTTTTGACTTTTCCGACAAAAGTACGAAGAATGTTTTTTTTAACTTATACGGCATGAATGGATTTTTAATACATTATTTACAAGAAGATTCCTTTACAAGTTTTCAAGTTTATTTTTAATCATCTTCTTTTAGTTTAAAGTTGTTTTACATGTTAATAAAGGCAAAATGTTTTTGAAGAAGAAACGATATTTTCCTCAAAATGGAGTTCAAGTGTTTTATCAAAATTATTTTCCATCTAAGATAATAAATGGTTCTGTTTTTATCCCTATTATTACATTGATTTGATCATGTTGTGATGGAATTATTTTTATGAATTCTTTTATCTTATATGAATTGATTTATGATATCATGATGTTTCAAGAATCCCATTTTTGTTACATGTGTTATGCGATGATGTATGATTTATGATTATGTGGCACACATAAGAAAGGATTCATTATAAGATGGGTGGGACCTATATCTCCCTCCAATGCATTGTGTAAAGATCTTATATCTCATGAGATAGACATGGACGGAATGGTATGTTATACCGGTTCAGTGAAACAGGACTGGAACGAGGGTGACTCGGTTCAGAAAGGGACTTTTTCCACTAAGATAGTCTTGGCAATGAGTCAAGACTAACAAGAAATGATTTTCCATGATTATGTGTGAATGACACAAAGATTTAAAGTTTCATGTTATGATTATGGGGATCTCATTTTCACTTCTATGATTTGTTCCATGTTAATATATTATGATCTCTTTTACAGGTTATGATTTTCAAAAAGATATGATATGATTTTTATTTCCTTTATTTGCCCTTGCTGAGCATTTGAGCTCACCCTTTTATGTTTTCTTTTCCCCAGGTCAGGAAGATGGATATTAAGTAGAATATGATAAAAGGGACCCTAGATATGATGAAATAAATGGGAGACACTGTAGAAGATTTATGAACAAGTTTTTTATGTTTCCCAGTTTCTAAAGACACTATACCTATATGGTCCTTTGTGGTTTTGTCATATGTTGTAATAAGTGTGCTTCAATTTTGAAGTATTAACAATGTATGTAATGTATTGGTCCTTATACAATTGATCTTTTAAAATTAATATATTAACTCCTAAATAGTGAAAATAATGTTATCACTTTTTAGGTAAAACACGCGTTTTTCAACATTATATGCACTTCAAGTAATGTTAATTTCCAACAGAAATTGTATTTTTTTAAACAATATATCAGATTTATATTTTAGTATTTATATATTGTATATTATATTTCAATTTAATTTATTATTTATGGTCAGATTAAATAGGATATAAAACTCGTTACCTTATTAAAAACTAAAATGATGAATGTGGGGAAATGTAGTGGTTAAGGGAAAACATTATAAAAAATAACTTTTTTGTGCTAGTGGTTTGGATCGAAACTAAGTTAACTTTTCTCTATTGTTTTTCATTTTTTATATCACATTAGCTAATTTAATTCCCATAATATTATTTAACTTTTTATATTTTCAAAGTTCTACACCCTCTACAATATAAAAAAGGTAGTCACTACCCATACTATTCACACATATAAAGCCCCTTTTTCAAAAAAAATATTCCAAAACAAGGCCATAAAGTCTCTCTTTTAAACCTATAATCCAGTATTTTGGTATAATGTAATATAAATAATCCAATTGGTTAAAACCAAAAGTGTTACCTAAAAAATAGGTAAAATTATTGAGTGATCACTTTTGTTTTCTTTCATAATCAAACAACCATTATATTATTCTAATTCTGTGATTAAATAAAAAATATTTATTACAAATATACTGATATGATGTTATTTTGTTTGTTTTAAATATACCGACACACAATTTTTTCAAATGCGTAATGAGATTATTGTTTCTTTGGGCGGCATACTACCACCTTGAGAAAGGTTTTCGTTCATTTTTATTTTCCCACCTCCCATTGTTGATAATGTTGATGGAAACACTATTTTTATATTATATATAAATGATATTAAAGTTTTATTCATAATTATTTAATTTTTATATAAAAAATTCCTTCATGATATCCATTTTGTGTTAATATGAAAACATTTTTTGTGGATGTGTTGACTACCGCCGCCACAAAGTAATGTGATGTCTTTAAACATTAAATAGAATGAATTAAACATTATTTAATTGATACTTATTGAAAGAAAAAAATATATGATATTAATGACATAATTAACATTATATAAATATAATATATCATATTATTTACTCCCCTTTTCTCAGACTAAAAAAGTTATAACGACATTCATGGACGTGTGGACTACTGCCTCCTCGACGTGATGTGATTTCATCTACATCACCAAAATTATACATATAAGTATATATGATTAAATAAAATATTATTTATGATATAATGAACATTTTTAAAGATAATGATATACTTACCTTCTTTCCATTACAATCATTGAAAAAAGGGAGCGTTACTCATGCGACGTATGGACTATTGTTTCAATGATTGTAACACTTGTTCATTTTTTGTAACCATATTTCATGTTTGGTTTTAAAATTATAATATATGTAAAAAATGATAATTTTTTTCAGGTTTTATATTCATTATCTGAATATATAATGAACCCTTTTACCATAGTGGTCCACCTAAATTCGTTTTTGACACATGAATTGAATTTTATCAAAACACCCACGGAATGAAATATTTAAGGAATAAAGTCATTATAGATTACCACAATCATTTTGTGGTAGTATTTAAAAATGATTATATAATATAATCAAAGATAAAAGAAGAAAATGAATATCACTAGAGGATTTTATGGAAAACATAATAATGAGAAAATATATGAATGATTTACAATGTGTGAATTTTAGAGGCAAAAGGAATCAATTTTTGGGTCTTATAATCACAGGAGATGGTATATAAGAAGATTAACCAATTCTAGAGCCAAATAACTAATGAACTATGCCATCTACGGTTCAAATATTAGATAATCCTTTCATACTTTTCCTTATAGTCTAGAAGTGTTTGAAATCTATAGGGATGCATCCAATAAAGGATTGGGATTCGTACATATGAAGATTGACATGGTTATAGATTATTCCTCATGAGAATAAAATTTTAATGAGAAACACTGTTCAATTAATGATTTGGAAATTGCTTCAGTAATTATTACATTAAACATACAGTGGAATCTTCTTAATGGAGAAAACCATGACATATATACAGATCATAAAATATTAAAGTATATAATCACACTAAAGGTGTTGAATATGAACCAAAAAGGATGGTTAGAGATTAAACAATATTGTGACTGCCCAATACATTACCACCATGGGTAAGTGAATATGGTGGATGGTACTTTGAGTCAAAAGGATCAGGCTAGATTATCTATGATGTGGATTTCAAAAGATCTAATATCTCATGTTTTGAAAGGATGGATATAGAAATATCAAAGGAAGGGAAATATATTATCATGCTAAATTGATGTTTTAACTGTCTATTTAAGGGAAGATTAAAGTGGTGTATAATGGAGATGTATGACTAAAAAATAAGGTTATATATTTTAATGAGTTTAACCCTGTTCGTGATATTATGATAACATTAAGGAACCATTTTTACGTCCCATCCATAAAATATTTTTAGATGATTTTATAAGAAGGTCTTTGTTTTTCATTAGTTTTTTATCCTAAAATCATGAAGATGTATACATATTTGAGACACCACGTTTGGTGGAATGATATGAAGAGATAATTCACTAACTTTGTATCACACTAATTTGGTATGTCGTCATGTTATGTTTAAAAGAACATATAAGGGGATATTAAATTCTCTAATCATAGTAGAATGGAAATCATAAAATATTACCAAGGACTTTTTCATTGGACCCCCAAAGAATATAAAGGTTATAATGCTATATGGGTTATATCTATCACCTTACAAAGACAATATACCTCATTTCATTCAAGGAATATTTCTTTCTAGATCATCTTTATAGTGTATACATTGATAATGTGATAATATTGAATGGAGTACCAAATTCCATTATGTCTAATCAGGATCCAAGATTTTCCTATATGTTTCAACTAATTCTTTTATAATATCATCATAAAGAGTTGGTTTTCCACACTATATATCATCCTCAGACATATGGTCATTCTGAGAGAACAAATAAAACCTTATAGGATATGTTATGAACTTGGTCTTTAAAATTAAAATGTTGTTGGGATCGACACAATCCTCTAGTTTTGTTTTATTAAAACAGTAGATTTCAATCTAGAGTTCAGATGGATCTTTATCCAAGACTATCTGGAATGAAATGTAGAGCTCCAAAATGTTGGAATAAAGGCATAGAAAGAAATATTTATGGACATAAGATAACTAAAAAATTGAATAAAATGGTAGATCCATTTAAGAACACATCATGGAATCTAAAATTCAATATAAATGTTTTATTGAAAAAATTTTATGTGATATAAAATTTTATGTTATGGATAAAGTGTCTCTATTAATTTATCTATTGAAAAAGTATTGGATTCTAGATGAAACATAAACTAATCCCTAGGAATACTGATCCCTATGAAATTATTGTTCATATTCGGATTGTATCTAATTAGTTATTGCTTCCCAAAAACCTCCCTAATGTCCACAATCTGTTCTAAGTGTCACTCCTGTGGCTTACACACCCTACCCTTAACATGTACCAAACTCATAGGGCATACCATTGTAGAAAAATATTTATTATTAGGAATAAACTGGGGAGATTTTTGAGTATATAAATATTTTTATACAAAAAAGTACCACTCATATATTAATTGTTTTTTTCAAGAACCAATAGTTTGAAGAATCTATGTGGGATCTTGATGATCTGATGAGACCTAATTATCCCCATCTGTTTGAAACAGAGTGGTAAATTTTATAGGAGAAATTCATTTTAAGGGGGGTATAATGTAACACCCTGAATTTTTGTGTATATTATTTTTTAATAAATATATTTCCTTGAAATATTTCATTACGTGAAACACAAAATTAATCATTCCTTACAATAAACACCATGTTATGATTTCCCTACGTGCCACAATAGGTTATCCTATGTCACACATGATATTGAGTTTCAACAAAACCACTATATGTTATTGTTATTATTCAAATCAGAACATTATAACTAAGACATTAAATATAGTGCTATGAATAGTATTAAATAATTTGTAAATATTTTGAATATAAGTTTTATATAGAGAAATCATTTTGATAAAAAAGTATATAACTTATCAAAAAATTGTTTAAATGTTTTGAAAAAACAATTTTAAAAAAATTCGATGTATTTATTTATATGAACAACAATAAAATTAAATTTACACAATTATAGAAAATTATTTTGATAATATAAACATTATTTTTGAAATCAGAATATCAAAATTATCTCCTCTTTAATTATTGGGATTTTTATAAATGTTTTATTTTGTAGATGCATACTGAAAATATTGACTTTTAATTGAAAAATTCCTTTCCACATAATCAATTTATTATGTAATATTATATTATAGTTATATTTTATAGTAAAATTATCTCAATAATACATCCATTTATCCAATTAGGTTTTTGGAATCAATTTCATATTAAATTTTGATATAAAAACTTTATAATCATTTGATCATTTTCTATTAAAAAACCCACCTTCTCATCATGTCAACATGACTTATTTAAAAATAAAATTGTTCAATTAAATTAATTAAATTATAAAAAATTGATTTCATATTTTTAATTAGTATAATTTATATTATCTAATAAACTAAACATAATTCCTAAGAATAAGTAATAGTAAAAATAGTAAACATTATTCACCGAAGTTAAGGTAAAAATGATTTTAGCCGTGGGTTAAACTAAATTGATAAGTGTTAAAATGACAAATAAAAATTTTAAAAATTAATTTTATATAAATATTTATTTTTTATAATGTATATGGTTGTAATTTGAGCAATTTTGGACTCTTTTGGCATGTGAAAATAGCTGGTACGACTTTTATTTTCAGAAAGAATTTAAAGTGTTCCACTCACCACACTTATAAAAGTTCACCACTAATCCTATTATATTCACACCATAATACAATTTTTTAACCAAAAATAAAAAAATAACTTGAAATACATCTCTCAATCTAGAAGCCTGGGTTTTTTATTGAAATCTATCTTTGGATTGATTTTCGTGGTAGACAATCAGAGGAAACCCGAATGGGAGGTAACAATCATAAATGAGTGTTTTTGTTGTATTTCATTTACCACATCCATTAATTATTATTATAACATAATGATATGAATACCTGGATTAACTACATATTTTGTATTGTTTTTATGTTTTGGTAATGACCTAAAACATTCTTCACATCCAACAATTTTTTTTTAAAAATCAGTGTTCATGTGAATGGTGGACTACCGCCTCGCAAATTAATGTCATTAGTTTTTTCATTACCACATATAAAAGATAGTTATAATGATTATATATTATATTTATTATATTTTCATACCTATTGAAAAATTTATCTGCATTTACATGCATGATTTCCTTTTTGGGGAATATAATAATGCCACTTGTTTGTACAGAGGACTACCTCCACAAAATGTGATGTGATTCATTCACGCATTACATGGTTGGAAATAATGATGGATTTAACTATATTTCATGATATATATGACATAAAAATTATTCTATTATAACAATATATAATATATTTTTATTTCATTTAATACATTTTGAAAATAGATACGACGTTCATGCATTCATACACCTACCATCTCCAAGAATACTGTATTTAATTTTTTATATATATCTTTTATGGATTACTATGAATACATATATATTTAAATTATATGATATCTATATCTTAAATTAAATTATTTTTATTATTATATTATGATTAAATTAAGTGTATTTATAATTAATCCTAAAAACACATACGAAAAACAAAGATGTTATTATATGATGTTTAACTTTAACATGGAATTGATGGTAAATGGGTAATCAAAGGTCATTATAAAATCATATATGGTATGATATATATAAATAATGTTCTTTAATATATGTATAATAAACCAATATTTATTATATAGTAGGTTGGAACATGTATTATGTATGTTAATATTTAAGGTAAAAGATTTTGGGCCCATTTTCCCTTCTTTGTGATTTACTTTATGTTATGCACCAAAAAAATAATTTCATAGAATGTTAATTTATAAATATTCAATGTTATTTTCAAATGAAATTATTATTTAACTATTTTTTTCGGAAATCTATATTTTCAAATACGAAATATTATTCACCACAAATATGTATAAAATGATCGATCAAAGCCTTTCTAATCTATGATGTCATCCGTCTATGTTACATATGTCTTACTTTGGATATGATCCCAGGATACCCTTCATATTCATTCTGTTAATGTTTTATTGTTATGAATACACGATTTTTATAATCTCATTGTTTCTTTTTTACATGGGTTATACCATTATAAAAGTCCTGTGAAACTATAACCATTTTCTAAGGGTTATACTATGATGAAATGATTTAAAATCCTCTCTATTTACCACAACCAAAAAATGATAACATGTTTTCGAAACTGATTTTATTTTATGGCTTATGATATAATGAATGTTTTATTTTATTATAGAACATGTAAATGTGTTTTTCATTTTTATATGGTATGGGACTAATATCTCCCTCTAGTGAATTGAGTAAGGATTTATATTTCATGATATAGATAATACTAGACTCGGGAGTAACCCTTTTTAATTAATTGATTTTTTCAATAATGATGGTCTAGGGACTAGACCTTAATGAATACGATGGTTTGAGTTGTGAACACATTCCATTATGATTTCCATGGTAGTTATCCTTGTGTAATATTCAAATGATTTTTATGATTATGTGTACACCAAAAATATATGTCTTATGAAAATATTATTCTATCAAAGATCTTGTTATTTTATTTATTTATGGTTCATTTCTTATGAATTACCATCCTTATTCCATGATTCAATATTATGATCTTTGATATGAATTTTATGGTTTTCAAATGTTTTTCATATGTTATCATACAATTATGTTCTATTTATTCTGAATCATCTCCATGGAAATCATTAACTGTGAATATGTGATCTGACTTTTGTTTGGTTTTCATTCCATAGGTTATAACGAAATTAATTATTTATGATATTTCTATGAAATGTGTTATTTACAACGACTGTAGTGGGATATGTATTAGTTTTTCTATGCATTGGTTGTTTGTGTTTCCAAGTCACCAAATACACTAAACTATAAGTTTTCAAGGTATTATGTTTATTTGATGTAATGAAAATTCGTAAAACTTTATGTAATATCTATGCATGATTAGTGTGGGTCACTACACCCTATACACAAAAACTGGAACATTCACGACAAAACACACATATTAAATCAATACAACAATCACTCTTAACAATGAAAATATTGATATATTATTAACAAGTGGGTGGTAAAATATTTTAATAGGATCATATATGTAATGTCTCTAATTTTTGGTTTATTATTTTTAAATATTTTATGGATTATTTTTTAGACTAGGTGCTGAGACGGCATGGGATTCTAAGGCACTGTTTGCTCCAAATAAATGTTTGAAATATAGTAAAATATATAAAATATCATCGATGTATAGTTTTACAGAAAAAATGTAATAACTCATTTATAGGTACCCGAATCAGAAATTTGAGCGCACCATTGAGTTCATAATGGTGCTTTTACCCGAGGTGTGACATAACATTAGTTATCACGATTCATTTCTGAAAATGATTCTGCAGACATGAAAACTAATAAAATAATTTTTATTCATTTTTTTGACACGAAATTTAGTTTATGTTTTAAATAGATATTTATGTCCAAAATTATATGGTTAACAGTATAACCCTTGAATTTCTAGATGATCATTTGGGAGTGTCTTGGGTAATCTTCTTAGGTGAACGATGAGGGATCATAGATCGATCGATCAATGCCATCTCATAATCGACAAATATGGTCAATGAATTAAATGACACATCATTACCCATCGTCTATAAAACTAAATTGAGTTATGATGTAAATTTTATGTGGGTTATTCCATGTTCATCATTTCTATAATGAATAAGAATCATTAAATGAACAGATTGATTCAAAGATCATGCATATTGGGGGATGTGATTTATATTGGGTTTTTTTATTGGAGAAATTATTCAGTTTAATTTTTCTGTTGGATTTATTTACCATTCTAACTGCAATGAAGTAGTATTGACATGAAAAAACACTTGAGGATCATTCATGCTTATTTATTTTACTTTTCTCTTCCAATTCCGTGTTTCACCATGGGTGTTCTACATTGGACCAATGATCAAATAATCCCAATCAATTTATTTTTTTGAACCCTATTCGATGTGAAATGATACAATATCATGGTTCTAGGATCGATACGATATGATGGAGAAGAGACAGTGGTGACAAAAAATAATCGAAAGATAGATGATTCATAATTTCATGTTCATTAGTGTTCTTCTATACATAATAATGAATTTTTATTTTGATTCATTTGGAGAGTAGATCTGGTGATGAAAAAAGATGATTTTGTGATGGTATGGAAGGAAGACCTCGGATATTTAGTTTCATGTTAAGGTGAATAAAAGATCAAGGGCTGGAGCATCAACCACGGGGTGGGATGGGGAACATGGGATTTTGGAAAATCTCGTAGAACAAGACATGTTATATAAGACTAAAAGGATTTGGGGGTTATAGATGTGGCCATAGGGTTTGGACGGAGTTAAGGACCACAAGGAATGTGACCGTTGTCATGTAGCATGTGATCGTACCAAAATGACTCAACATGCACTTCGGAGGTACTCGAACATGGGTTGGAGTACATGTGCAAAGACAGACTATATACTCTCACATAGAAACAATTTGGAATACATAAAAGTGTATATGGAAAAGGATCCAGTATAAAGACCTATCCATGTGACATTGGCTAGGAATCAATTGTATCTATGTGCATTGTACTCATACTACACACTGTGTATATGGACACTACATGCCGTGTGAGGTTCTTTTACATGGGATAGACATGGGATACATTAGCATGCCATGTACCCCATGGTAGAAGCCGTGTACTCCAATAAAGTCTGATTGTGGATCTTTTTTCTTGATTGGACCAGTATAGGTTGAGTGAATTCCCTTATTTCTTTCCTCAATGGTACAGTGTGACACTATGACCATATCACTACATTGTGATCCCCTCTAAGGGTCAAGTTACAAATGTGTGACCCCATATATGTGTATAATTTTATTATTTTACCAATTAATTATCATTGGGAGGGGACCAAATTAGATAAACCACTTCCTTGAGTGTCTCTAATGATATCATGGATCGAGGAGTGAGTTCTTCTAGAATGAGCTTTCATCGAGTAGAATCCAGTGTCTTGTTGTTGGTTATGACTACCTAATGAAATGGCGTCTTTAATATGAATATATAGGTTTTCTTTTGTCTTATTATCTTTTATACCTAGATTTTTATATCTTGTATTGATAAGAAAATAATCGGTGCTCCCTGTTTTTTATTTTTGGGGTATCATACTGAGTATTGTTATACTCTCCTGTGAATGAGATTTTCCCACACGCATCTTGCCTTGTTAATATGGTGAACCTTTTTACAATATCATAAGAGGACTATAAATGAGTGGTGTATACCCGGAGATGGGAAGTCTAAGGAATTTTCCTGAAGCATACTGTTGACTTAGTCCACCGCATTGGAGCTGGTTAGACTTATGCAGTTTTAGTTAGACATCTGTTACAGACTCTTTATGGCCGGATTATATTTAGCCATGTTTACTTTTACTTTACATCATCTCATACTCTAGTTATGGGATCATAGTTGTATACATGAATTATTTCTGTTTCATTATAATTCATCATTGTGTAGCTTGGATATGTCTCTGTGTGTACATGTACTTTAGGCCAATGCCTCACATTTGTGGGATATGACTACATGGTGATAGTCACCCTTCTGTGGTATATTGAAGGAATGCCTAGGGTAGACATCAGTTATACCCCATTGTGTCGGGTCATGAAAGGGTGGTATCAAAGCTATGAAGGCTCATCTTTAGGACTCTGAGTCTGTGAAATTCGTTTGGGCAACATTGTTATGTGTTTTGAGTTCAGATTTTAGGACATGGACTATAGTGTTGGTGTGGCGGCCTATGTATCCATACACCTGCACTATAATCACAATATTTTTGAATTTGTACATGAGAACACTTTTTTTTCGGAAAAAACAATGGTACATGAATCATATAGTATTCATTGTATTTTCCAATATTTGTTTTAGTTGGCTCCCAATATACAATCTTTTGATCATGGTACATCGTCATCTGTTTCATGATGCCTCCACATAGATAGCCAGTTGGGATTTCACTGCATGATCTTGAGGATGAACGTCCTTGTGACAAGGCATTGTTATAGGGGCCTATAATAGAGATTGAACCTATGTGTTGTTTACTAGTTATACCACCACTCATTGAGGAAAAAATACTACCGTCACTACCAGTAATGGTTGCAAGAATGTTGAGTGTGGGGAACTATTTTCATAGGAAGGGAACTACTAGATTTCAAGGTGAAGAAGACCACACATGGATGAGGACTTTATAGAGGTAGTTTCCTATGGTATACTCCATGTGAGGACCCATACAAATCATTTTTAAGTCATTACTATTAGTTATTTTTAGGGTTCTGTGAGGCGATGATGCAACACGATTACTCAATCACACATGTATGTAACTCTCTCCCTGGTAGACTTCGATCATATCATCAGAGAGGAGTCATATCCAACCACATTGAAATTGGTATTCATACAAGATATCCTACATCAAATTCATGGTAGTATGACCATAGAAGAGTATTCCACAAGGTTAACTAATCTATCACGTTACTATTTGGATATGGTAAAAGACCCAATATTTAGATATCATACCTTAAAACAAGGATTTCATTGGGACATCAAGCTATTATTGGCATCCCTTATGAATTCTAATTATGCGAGAGTTTTGGAGATATCATTATTAGTAGAATATTTTCTAGCATAGTAGACACGGGTTGTGGGAGCTAACAGTGGAATCCCATTTTCTAAGACCTCTGCAATGGGTAGTCGATGACAGTCACATGGATTCAAGCATGTCAGAAACCATAGGAGGCAATACCAGGATACAGGGTTACTAGTTTTGGGATCCAATGTTGGATAAAATATCCATGGGATATGTTGTGTTCCTCTTACGACGATTGAATATATCTGGCTAGAGATTGGCTGACCCATCTTACAGATGATCGGTAGATGGTCGAGGGATCGCCTAGATGGAGATAGAGACATGATAAGCATGGTCCATAGGGAGACAAATGTGTCAAAGAGGTAAACCAGGAAGCATGAGGTTGTGGTGGGATTGACATATTACCACAATCACCCCCAGGCGGTCCACTCAATGCTTTGAGAGGTAGTGGACAGGGACCATGCCAGCTGTAGGATATGGACACCTATGACCCCAAGGATCCATAGACGATAATATGTATGATCTGTTTCTTGTAAACTTTTGATTATGTATTAATAGATACATGTAATAATCAATATTGTTTTCCATGAATCATGTTTTGATATTTTGTGATTTTTTTAATGGATTGGCTTGACCGTTATGCTTAGAGACTTTTACTCGAGGAGACTCAATGACCAGAAATTAGTGTCAATAGTGTGACATGAGTCTTAGAGTGTAGATTTTTTATTGTGATATCTTGGTAGTAGCATCAAGACCTTATGAAATCAATATTTATATGGACGGGATATACACATTTCATGCTTATGATAACTATTTTAGGGGAAGATTGAGGTGCATCTATATTGATGGGGCAATGTTTTACTTTATTGGTGAAAAGGTAATCTTGGAAGTGCAGGATGGGGTCATGAAAAGATGGGTGAATCCAAATAGTCATTATTTGGAAGGTCCAGTCATCAATACAATGGATGTTATGGGTTTTTAGTTTCATGTAGTGGTGGGGGAGTATAAGGATGTATTTCTTGAAGATGATCATGGTTTTCCTCCCTATAATGATAGAGACTTATACATTGATTTACAACCCAGGATGACACTGATATCTAGACCATTTTATCTAATAGATCTTGTAGTTATTCGTGAGATGAGTGTGCCATTGGATGAATTTTCGAAGAATATATTCATGAGACCTAGTGTTTTACGCGAGGAAACCCCTATTTTTTCTTCCAAAAAGGCTGATGAGAGATTGATGCTATTCATGGATTTTTGGAACTTGAACCAGGTGACCGTGAAGAACAATTATCCACTACTAAGGATCGATGAACTCTTTGATTAGGTAAAAGGGGTGTGATAGTTCACGAAGTCTGACATCAAATCAGGATATCACTATATATGACTATGTGATGGGGATATACTAAAGAAAACCTTCCATTTTAGGTTATTACTTCATGGGTATGGTGATTTAATGTTATCAATATTGTAATGAATTTACGTTACAATCATAAATTTTATTTGAATTATTTAGGATTATGTTCTTGATGATTAAATATTATGAACCATCTATCGTGATGAAACTTAATTTTATTATCCTATGATTATTCATGATATTTTACATTATAAGTAATATTTTTGAATTCTAGTTCACATTAAATAACTTATAATTTTCATAATAAAATATGACTTTATTTATCTATTTGGTCAAAAATTAATTTTCTTCCAAATCTGTCCTGTTTAAAAAATTTATCAAAAAAAATTTATTATTCTTCAGTGACTTTGAAAATAGTTATTATCAATATTATAAATTATAAAAAAATATTTTGAAAGGAATATTAATTTTGTTTAAAAAACAATTAGAATTTAGATTTTATCAAAAATTTGGAAGTAATATTTTTTTTGATGTGTATGAAATCTATTACACTTACCATCTTAAAAAAATCATTTCGTTGAATCATAATTTATAAATATTCAATGTTAATTTCAAATGATATTATTTTTTAAATGTTTTTTTGGAAATTTATATTTTCAAATTGGAACTTGTTTTCTCCTCAACAAATGTATTAAATGACCGATCAATTCCATTATCCATCTATAATGTCATATATCAATGTTACATTTGTCTGACAAGGGATATTATCCTAGGAAACCATTCATATTCCTTCCATTAATGTTTTATTATTTGGAATACATGATTTTTATGAAATATTTGTTCCTATTACATGGGTTATACCATGATAAAATTCTTGTGAAACTAGAATCATTTTCCAAGGGTTATACATTGATGAATTTATTAAAAGTCTTCTCTCTTTACGATAACTTATAAATGATGAAATTTTAATGAAACTTATTTCATTTTATGGGTTATGAAATGATGAATGTTTCATTTTATTGTCGAACATATAAATATTTGTTTCATTTTGAGATGGGATGGGACCTATATATCCCTCTTGTAAATTGAGTAAGGATTTATATCTTATGATATATATAAGACTAGAAAATGGATTAAACCTTTTTAATTAATGGATTTTCCAATAATGATGGGCTTGTGACTGAACCTTAATGGATATGATGGCTTGAGTGGTGAACCCATTCCATTGTGACTGCCATGGCAGTTATCCTCGGGTAATTTTCGAATGATTTTCTATTATTACTTGTACATCAAAAATATTTGTCTTAAGATAATATTATTCTCTCATAAATCATGAAATTTTATTTATTTATGGTTCAGGTCTTATGAAATACAAATATTTATTCCATGAATCATGATTGTGATCATTGATATGAAGTATATGGTTTTAAAATGTCATAATTATGTTATCATACACTTATGTTCTTGTTATGCTTTTGTATCTCCATGGTATTCCCTAAATGTGCATATGTCAGCAACCATTAGTTTGGTTTCCCTTACACAGGTCATAAATCAATTAATTATTTAGGATATTTATAAGAATGTTGTTATTTGTGAAGACCATAGTGGGAGATGTTGTTGTCTTCCTATGCACAGGTTGTTTGTGTTTCCAAGTCTTCAAATACACTAAACTATAATATTCCACAATATTGTGTTTATTTGATGAAATGAATATTTTTAAAAAATTAGGTAATATCATTGTATGATAAGTGTGGCTCACTAAACCCTGCACACAAAAACCTGATCATTCATGAAAAAACACACATAATAAAACCAGATAATAAACACTCATAACAATGAAAATAATGATATATTATTAACTAGTGGGTGGTAAAATATTTTAATAGTATCATATATGTAATGTCTCTAATTTTTAGTATAATATTTTTAAATGTTATATGGATTATTTTTTAGACAAGGTGCTGAGACTGCGTGGGATTCATAGACCCATTTTCCGGGAATAAATGTTTGAAATATAATAAATATATTAAAAAGCATGGAATCAAATTTTAAAGAAAAATTAAAATAACCCATGAATAGGTACCCAAATAAAAAATTAGAGGGCACCGCTAAGTTCATAATGACGTTTTTTCCCTAAGAGTGATGTAACATTAGTCATCACGTGTCATTTTTGAAAACGTTTCTACATGCGTTAATACAAAAATAATAATTTAATAAAATAATATTTATTTGTTTTTTTGAAACAACATTTAGTGTATTTTTTAAATAGATTTTTATGTCCAAATTATATGGTTAGCGTTATAAACCATGAACATATTGAGGATCATTTGAGAGTGTATTTGGTAATCCTCTTAATTGAACGATGAGGGATCACAGAATGATCAAACGGCTCCACCCCAGATTTGACGAATATGACCAAAAAATGCCACAACACATTGTTACCCATTATCAATAAAACTAAATTGAGGTAGGTTGTTTATTTTTTGTGGGTTGTTGATTGTTCTTCATTTCAATAGTAAATAATAATCATTCAATGAATGGATTTATTCAAAGAACATACATATTGGGGATGGGATTTATATTGAGGGGAATTATGGGAGAAATAATTGGGTTTAATTTTTCTGTTGGATTTATTTACCATTCTAACTACAATAAATTAATATTGACATGAAAAACACTCGATGATCATTCAGGCCGATTGATTTTACTTTTCTCCCCAAATTCCATGTTTCCCCATGGGACTTCTTCCTTAGACCAGGGTTCAAGTAATCGTAGTCAATTGATCATTGTGCACCTGATGCATTGTGCGTGGATCTGATATCATGGTTCTGGGGTCGATATGATGAGACAAAGTTTCGATAGTTGTTATACAAAATAATCGAAGGGATGATGATTAAGGATTTGGTGTTCATCCATGTTCTTCATCACAGTACAAAGAATGTTGTTTTTGAGACATTTGGAGAGAAGATATGGTGAAAAAAGATGCTTATTCAGTGATGGAATGGAAATATGACATCAGATATTAAGTTTCATGTTAGGCTGACCACCAGATTGAGGGCTAGTGCATCAGCCAAGGGATGTGTTGAGGAACTTTCAATTCTGGAAAATCATGTAGAATAAGAAAGGTAATCCAATAATAAAAGGATTTTTGGGTCCTAGCTATAGCTCTAGGTTATGGATTGAGTTAAGGACCCCAAGGCATGTGGCCTCTGTCATGTGGAATGTGACTCTACCCAAATGACCCGACATACACTTCAGAGAAATACGATCATGGGTTGGAGTACTCGGGAATAGACATAATATGTACTCTACCATAGAAACAGTTTGTAATACATGAACCCAGACATAGAAAAGTATGCAATACGCAGACCCATCTAGGTGACATTGGCTATGAATCAATTGTCTCTACACACAATGTACTCATACTACACACCATGTATATGGACACAACATGTCGTGTGAGGTTCTTCTATATGGGATAGACATAGATAACTTAACAAGATGTGTACCCATGGTACACATTGTGTACTCACATCAAGTGTGATTGTGTATCTTTTTTCATATTTTGGACTAGTATAGGTTTAGTGCATTCCCCTATTGCATTACTCAATGGTAAAATGTGACATTACTTCCACAACACTGGATTGTGACCCCCTCTAGAGGTCTTGTTACTGATAGAGTCCTTATGTATCTCTGTGAGACTGGAGTGAGATCCTCTACTATCCATAGTAGTGTTTGGGGTAATTAGAATGACCTCCCTTAGCAGTGCATTGATCCTTTATTTAGCAAGAAACATCGATATAGTTTGTGGAATCATTGGCGTAAAATCCCATTCAGAGTGTGTTGTTTCAGTTTGGGTTCATGCTCCCCCAGTAGTTCATGTTGTGACCCCATGTATTCATATCATTTTATTATTTGACCAATGAAATAACTTTGGGAGGGGACCAAATGAGATAGACCACTTCCTTGAGTGTCTCTAATGATTTCAGGGATTAAGGAGTGAGTTCTCCTAGAATGACCTTGCATCAAGTAGAATCACATGGCTTGTAGTTGGTTATGACTGTCTAATGGCATGCTGTATTTACTATGAATATATAGATTTTCTTTTATTTTTTATCATTTACACATAGACTGTTATATCTTATATTGATCTAGAAAAACTTGGTTCTCCATGTTTAGAGTTTTTGGGGTATCATACTGAGTATTGTTATACTCTCCCATGAATGGGATTTTCCCACATGTGTATTTCCTAGTTAAAATGGAGAACCTTTTGACAATATCCTAGGAGGACTAGGAATGAGTGAAGTATACCTAGAGTTGGGAAGTCCAAGGAATTATCCTGAAGCATACCTTTGACTTTATCCTCTCCATTGGAGCTTGTTGGACTTATGCAGTTTTAGTTAGACTTCTGTTACAGACTCTTTATGGATAGATTTTATTTGGCTATGCTTACTTTTACATAAATTCATGTCATACTATGGTTATGGGATCTTATTTGTATACATTAATTATTTTAGTTTTATTTAAGTCAGCATTTTGTGTCTTGGATATGTCTCTACGTGTACATGTAATTTAGGCTAATGCCACATATTTGTGGGATATGCCTACATGGTGCTAGTCTCCTTCCCCTGACATGTTGGAGACGAGCCTAGGGTAGTCATGAGTTAGACCCCAGTGGGCCAGGTCTTTAAAGGTTGGTATCATATCTATGTAGGATTAACTTTAGGACTGAGAGCCTGCGAGATTCATTTGGGGAAAAAGTGTTAAGTGTTTTTAGTTCATATTTTAGGACATGGACTTCAATGTTGGTGAGACGACCTATGTATCAATACACCTAGACTCAAATCACTTTCTTTTTGAATTGGAAATTGAGAACACTATTTTCAGGGAAAAAAATGGTACATGAATCATATAGGATTTGTTATCTTTTCCAAAAACATTATTATTTAGATGCCAATATATAATATTTTGATCTTGGTAGCAATTGTTTTGTTTCAAGATGCCTCCATATAAAAATCCATCTAGAATTCCAATGCATGATCATGAGAATGAACCTCCTAGTGACGAGGCATTGGTATAGGGGTCTATAATAGAGATTGGGCCTATGTCTGGTTTACCAATTATACCACCATCAATCGAGAAAAAACGACTTCCATCTCTTCCAGATAAGGTTGCATGCAGGCTGAGTGTGTTGAATAAATTTCTAAGGTAGGGAACTCCTAGGTTTCATGGTGAGGAAGATCCCACATAGATGATGATTTTCTAGAGGTAGATAACTATGTTATCTACATTGTGATGAACCCTGCTAATCAGATAGAATTCATTTCTGTGAGGCTTCTTTAGGGTTCTGTGAGGCGATGGTGTAGCTTGGTGACTCAACCACACAAGGAGGAAACTCTCTCCTTGATAGACATAGAGAATATATTCAGAGAGGAGTCAAATCCAACCGAATTTTAGTTGGTATGCATACAAGATATCCTTCATCAACTGCAGGGTAGTATGACCATAGAAGGGTATTCTATAAGGTTAACTAATCTATCACGTTACTATTTGGATATGGTTCATGAACAGTTATTTAGAGATCATACCTTATAACATGGATTTCATTGGGACATCAGGGTAGTATTGGTATCCCTAATCATTTATAATTATGATAGAGTTTTGGAGAGCTCCCTATTAGTTAATTATTTTCTGGCACAACAGATATGGGTTATGGGATCTAGCAGTGGGAACCCTGTAGCTGGGACCTCGACAACATGTAGTCGATGACCATCACATGGATCCAAGTAGGTTAGAAACATCCAGTGGTAATCCTAGGACATAGGGTCTTCAGTTTTTGGATCCAATGTTGGCTCAAATTAGCCTTAGGATATGTAGTGTTTTTCTTACAATGATTGAAGATATCTAGAATGAGATTGGCCGACCCATCATATGGCTGATCATAAGATTTTCAAGGGATCTCCAAGATAGAGACAAAGATAGGAGAAGGGTGGTACATAGATAGATGAATGTGTCATAAGGGTAGACTGGGAATCATTATGTTGTTGTGGGTTTGACATGTTACCATCATCACCCCATGGTGGTCCACTCAAGGCTTAGAAAGGTAGTGGTCAAAGACATGTCCAGATGTTGGATGTGGAGGCCTATAACCCTAAGGATCCATGTATGATAAAAGGTATGATATGTGTATTTTCATATTTTTATTATATATTAATTGACAAATGTGCTGGTCATTATTTTAATTATATGAATCTGTTTTTGAAATTTAGAGATTTTGGTTAATCCATTGAGTCGACCGTTACGCTTAGAAACTTTTACTAGGGGAGACACAATGAATATACATTTGTCTCTACAGTGTGACATGACTCATTGAGGTGAGATTTTTTGTTGGGATCTCTTGGTAAAATAATGAAGATATTATGAAATTAATCTTGATATGGGCTGGTTAGCCAATTTCCATGCATAACATAACAATTTTTGGCGAAGAGTGTGGTGTGTCTGCAGTGATGGGGCCATGTTTTCTTTTATTGCTGGAAAGGAAATATAGGAAGTGTAAGATGGATTCATGAAAGTTTTTTGTAGCCATATACTCATAATTTGGATAATATAATCATAGGTATAATGGATGTTATGGGTTTTTAGTTTCGTGTTGTGCTGCGGGAGTGTGAGGATGTCTTTCTTGAAGATGTTCAAGGTTTTCCTCCCTATAGGGAAAGAGACATAAATATTGATTTACACCTCAGTATGGCACTGATATCTAGACCATCATATCTGATGGTTCTTGTAGAGATTCATGAGATGAGGGTGCTTTTGGAGGTCTTTTTTAAGAAGCGATTCATGAGACCTAGTGTTTTACCTAGGGTATCCACAGTTTTTTCTTCCAAGAAAGAAGAAAAGACCTTGATGCAATGTGTGAATTTACTAAACTTGAACTAGGTGACCATGAACAACAATTATCCACTATTGAGGAATGGTGAACTCATTGAATATTTAAAAGGGGCATGATGGTTCACAAAGTCTGACATCAAATCAGGCTATCACCAGCATTGAGTACGTGATAAGGATATACTGAAGACAACCATCACATGTTGTTATTGTCACTATGAGTACACAATGTTTCATTTGGCTAGATGAATATCCCATTATTATTCATGGGTATTGTGAATAATATCTTTTTTCCTTATATAGGAAATTGTTTCATGGTATTCATTGGTGAAATCATAATGTATTCAAGATCTAAGGAGAAGCGCATGAGACCATTATGGATGGTCCTAGGAACACTTCGATAGAAAAAAATTTAATGGAAGTTCATCAAGTCATAATTTTGGATTCAGGTGGTTTATTTTCTAGGACATCATCTCAAAGGGTGGTGTTGTAGTGGATCCAATGATGGTTAAGGCAATGAATTCTTGGAGAAACCAAAGAGTGTTACTAAGTTGTTGATGGAGAGGCATGTTGTGATTACCAACTATTTTCTCTTGTTTAGGCCACATAAGCAGAATTATGCGACCGATGATCTTTAGTTAGGATAGGTAGTCTATTTATTTAATATTTGGTGACACTATCTAATGGGTGATTGGTTTTTCATCTAATTTGACAATAAAAGTCTCATTTATATTTTCACATTGAAAGATGTGAACTTGAAATATAGATGATAACTAGAGTTCATCCAGGACTATGAATTTGAAATTTAGAATACTGCTGGGAAGTAGAACATGGAAGTAGATTCTCATAGCAAATGATATAGTTCGTTGTTGCTGAACGAGGCGTCAGAGCAGTTGGCCTCATTGCAGTTACCCATTGTGGATGGATAGGGAACAACATACCTTTAATAAATTGTTGTCACCCATTCACTCTTAAAATGATAATGGGAGTCACAACATTGGGATTCTATAACACCCCGATATATTTATGAGTTGATTTTTTTAAATTTCTTTTATGTTTTGTGTTGTATGATACACCAAGATAAGCTTGTGAAATATGAAACAAAAATATAGCAAGTAGGATATTCAACAATACACTTTTCTTGTGAAATAGAAAATTTAATGTTATTTTTATAGAATTTATTTTATGGAAAAGCAATTATAGTTTAACAACTAAATATTGTCATGTTACATCATAACCTAGTCATTATAGTAAAGTGTATAAATAACAGTAACTTTCTTCATAAAAGTTATTGAAATACAAATAGGCGAGTTTATAAAATAATAAAATAATAATTAATGTATTTTATTTGTGAAATATATGTTTAATATATACAATAAAATATTTAAGATATATCTTAAATGTTTTCTAGACCTGATATATGAACAAATACGATTTTTGGACAAAAGAAGTAATTATAAAAAATACAGCTCTGCCGCCTTTTGATGGAATTTTTTTTAAATCTAGTTTTGGATATTTTATATATTCTCATTAATAAAATAAAAAATTTCTTTTTAATCTCGATACCAAAATTTTATTTTGATGAATTTTTGATAATTTTCTGATAACATTCATGTTTTGGAAAAATGAAAAAATACACTAAATTTTAATTAAAAACAACTGTTTCCTCAAAACAATTATATGGTTGAATTATCATATTAAATTGTTTTAAATTTAAAATAGAATTTATTTTTCATATAAAATATAATTTATGTCATTGTAATTAATTTTACATTGAATTTTGATGTAGAAACATTTCAATATTTTGTAATTTTTTAACTATTAAAAATGGTTCTCTCTTTCTGAAAAAAATATTATTTTTAAATTAATTTTAACAATTTATGTGTTTTTAATTTTGAAAAATTGATTCTATATATTGAATAATTAGGTCCAAATTATTAAAATAGATTTATTTTATTTTTGGGCATTATGAATAGTAACTTCATTGATTTTTTTACTAAAATGGTACAAATGAAAATTTAATAATTAATGGAAATAATACAAATATAATATTACCATAATAGTTTTCTTCATATAATTAGATGAGTCTGTTTTGAAATAAATCATCCTTGGGTCTATATGGTGTCCTTTAGAATCCATTTGATTGATATTAGGACAATTAATTTATTCCATTCAATGAAAAATTAAATACGTCTTACTCAAATTTAAATAAAATTTTCATTTTTAAAATTATGTCAGAAATAAGATAAATTTGATTATAAATAATCATTAGTAAGATATTTGTTTATTTTTCATATTTTTTATTTATTTATAAGTTTTTGGAAATAAATAAAAATCTTAAAGGCTTATAATTTTTTGATGCATAAATTAATTAATTGATGAGAAATAAATTATATAATTATTACTGAAATGATTATAATCATTAAAATACCAAAAAACATGACCAACTATTCTTGGTAGAGAATATCTCAACCATAAACATCCCTGGGTCGTGTTATTTACCATTTTAAGCCTTATATAAGTGATTGTGAATCTTGTTTTATTTTATTTCAAGTGATGTTAATGTTGTCACATTCATAATTTAATAACTACAACACTTTTAAAATTGAATTTCCCAGAAGTGAAATTCCACAAGAATTATTTTTATGAAATATATAAGAATTATATTAAACATAATATTTTATTATTATTTTTTTAAAAAAAATTAATATATTAAATAATTAGTGAAAATTGATGTAGTAATTATTTTATTAATGGAGATACCAAATAAATGTTATTAAAAAATTAAAATAAATATTAATTTACATAATTATAATGTTTAATTAATTTTATATATTAACTTCTCCTATTTTTAATAAAATATAATAGTCCGTTTCAAGTTAAATTATTTTCCTACTATTTTTAAAAATCAATGAATTGAATAGGGTCAAATTGACACTATTTGTTGTTTATCAAAATAATGTTTTTTTAAATTATTTAAAAATTATAATATATTTTTAAAATATATATAATAAATATTAATTGGGCTAAAATGTTCTGTAACACCCCGAGCTTCCATGATACGCTTCTCATTCAATAATGTAATAGCTTGCATTGTACGCAACATCGAGTTCTAACACACTACAACTAATCAAAGTAGCCGTTATGAATAGTAATTACCACTTTTTAAATTTATAGAAATTTTATATTTCAAAATGGACTTCAATTTTGTATTCCTAATATTGAAATTAGCCTATGTTGAATTTTTTGTAATTTTCTGAGAACTTCAAAATTTTTATGAATAGTGAAAAATATTTAAAACAACTTTTTTAATCAAAATAATTTATAGTGGTAAGTTATACTATTGAGTGGTTTTAAAGTATAATTAGAATATATTTTTACCATTTTATCCAATGGTGGTCATTAGAATTAATTTCACTTTGAAATTGGACATAAACAATTGTCAATCTTTTGATATAAATTGTTTCTTAAAAACACGCTATTTGTTGTAACAGCGGGAATTAATTATAAAATTAATTAATACTACTTATATGTTTGGAATTTTGTAAAATAGACATCATTTTTGAATTTGGAATATCAATTAAATCTTAGGGTGAAATTTTGGCC
This sequence comes from Viscum album, assembly GCA_963277665.1. Lineage (NCBI taxonomy): Eukaryota > Viridiplantae > Streptophyta > Magnoliopsida > Santalales > Viscaceae > Viscum > Viscum album. Next base: position 1,067,407,332 of record OY728165.1, on the reverse strand, counting down.
TTATTCTGAAAAACTTCAATTTTTGATGAATAGTGAAACCACTAAGTGGTTGTTAAAAACTGATTTTTCGTTAAAATGAAATATTACCACTTCTGTGATTTGATTATCAAAAATCCGACATACATGGTTGTCATTAAGAAGTAAAATATGGTTCAATGAGATTAAAATAATTTTTTTGGTGAATAGTAACTTTTAAGTTCTTAATCGCGATTAGAGGTGATTAGTGTAGTTTAAGGTAAAAATAATGTTTTAATAATATGAGATGAACATGACACTTGTCCTACTACTATTTGATGAGTCATGGCCGACCAAGAAAACCCATGGGTCAACTTGGGGACCCCATGGAGCCACTTTAGTTGGAAAATGACATTAATATATATTTATTTAATGTTAAAATTAAATTGACACAAACATGAGTTGTTTTACTAAAACAGTATTTAAGTGGGGTTACACAGATCCAAATATTGACTATAAATATTCATTAGAAAGATAAAAAGATTTCCTACATCATAGTATTTTTTTATAATTTTTAGATATTATATAAATTAAATTATTTATGACATCATTATGATGCAGCGATGACCTCATTATTTAATGATTTAAATAAAATGAGAAGATAATGCAAAATCCAAGGCTTACACTTGTCCAAAGCCTATTGGATGAGGGTATTTCGAACCCGTATCACCTTAGCCACGAATTATATAAGTGTGGGACCTTTAGAATCCAAAAAGAATTGTATAATAATGTAACATTTCAATCTTTCCAAAAGAACCCCTCCTCTCCTCTTATAAAAGGCCCCCACCTCTCCCACCTCATTTACACTTTCAAGCCATTTGGATCGGCCAACCTCTGTCCAAATACTCTCCCAACTTCCCCCTATTACTCCTAGATGCCATACTTTGGGCAGAACTCTTCCCAAGGAAGCCTTTGGCTCAAATCAAAAAGAGTTACCCGATTTTGAGGTAATGTCTTCTCTAATGTTGTTTTGTTTTGTTTTTCTTCTCCAACCCCCTAAACTCTTTTTATTCATTTCTTTTGTAACAAAAACAGTATCCTCAATATACTAGGATGTTGTTATAAGATGGATTCGAGCTACACTTACACACACCAACATATAATGTTTAAAGAACATACGGTTTCTGTGGATGGAGAATTTCTGCCTCACGAAACGATGATTGTTCAACACTCATATAACACCTTCAAAGGTGGCCATTAAGATGTCACTATTTTTATATATGATATATAATATGTTTATGTTTTACTTATGCTTCTGTATTTCTCATTTATAGCATACTTTATGATTTCCATTATGGGTAAAATGCGATAATTTCATTTTAGGAAGTGCGGACTACCGCCCCCTCAAAGTGATTTGAATCGTTAATGCCATATGTGGGATGTATAAAGGATGGAGTAAATGGTATTATACACTATATTATACTGGAATTATATTATACATTTATATCATTATGATTTCGTTCCATTAAATATGAAATTGAAATGAAAGTAGCGTCCATGCGTACGTACGGCTTACCGTCTCCATGAACGGTGCATTTCATTTCTTACCTCTAAATGTTACGTAATATTATAAATGAATGTATATACTGGATATATAAGATATATATGACATATAAATAATGAATATAATTCTGGAGATAATGGATATTATACAACATAAACAACTTGTAATTATAAGAATTTTATTGTTGACTCAAGTACCAGAGATCGACAAAACGATCGTTATTAACATAAATAATTACATAATGTTCATATCATTGTAATAAGTGATATAATAAGGATAATGAAATTGAAAATGGTTCTTAATAAGGTATATATTAACTCTAGTTTATTATTCAGGAGTTTAAAGAACGGTTGAGTCAAGTCAGACACGAGGTAAGGGTTTACTTCACAACCTCTTCATTATCCAAGGTTGTTTATACATAATTATCTACTGGGACCTCGTTATGATCCACATCCATGTTTCTTAAAAATGTCTTTAAAAACATTTTTACTATTAAATGGAAAATGGGTTAAAGTCATTTATACACTTATACGTTTTTGAAAGGAATCTTACCGTCGTTTTCCAAACAATGTACTTTTTGACCTTTTTGACAAATTTAAGGTAAGAATGTTTTTTTAACTTATACGGCGGGTGCGGCTATTTTCCGCCATTATAACTTCGTCGAAGCTTCCCTTACAAGCTTATAATAATATTTTCAAAGTAAATGTATTATTATGGGACTTTTAATTGATTTCAAAAAAGAGAGATATTTCTCTCAAATAGGTTTGATTTCATCCATGTCAACATCCTTTGATGGGTTTTAAGTTTAATTGAAATTGATTTATGATACAAAACATCCATTGAACATTTTGTGAAATATTTGACTGTTGATGTGTTATTTTTATACCATCCATAGCTTATGGAGAAATTGTTGACATTTCGTATGCTAGTTTTAATACGAATATTTATGTTATGTTTAAACCTATTCATATGAGGAATGTATTGGACTTAATATGTGACGGGTGGAGCCCGCTATAGCTCCTCGATGCATCGGTAGGTCTCATGAGACAACTAGACGTGTAATTGGCCGAGGCCCTTTCCCAATTTGATTTATGGTTTTGGCCGAGGCCTTAATCATTTTAGACGTCTTGGCCGAGGCCTTGACAAAGTGTTTCAGAATGTCTGGCATTATACATTCCCTCATTATGAAAGTGGTTATTGATATTTCATGTGATTATTCATCTAGTAGAATATCCATGTGAGCAAGTAATGGCATTATTTTATTTTACTTTTTCCATATTGAGCTGAAGTTCAAGTTCAATAAGGCTTTTGTTTTAGTTATGCATTTCCTTAAATGCTTATGTTTTATTATAAAAGCTTCGGCAATATTGTTATCCTTACTGAGCATCTCAGCTCACCCCTTTCAATGTTTTAATATTTTCCAGGATGTGAAGAAGTGTATTATGACTGAATTGAAAGAATAGTCCGTGAGGATATGAGTGTGGACTATGAAGACCATGTTATTGTAGTTTGTTTACTTTTTGATGTAATGAAAGACTTATGAATGTATCTAGTGTTTCCAAGGCTACTAAACTAATCGGTCTTTCGAGACTTGATCTTTTGTGATCATGCCAATGTTACGAAGTAATTCACCGACTCTGGGTAGCTGGGGTCGGGGCGTTACAGTTGGTATCAGAGGCAGTTTAGTACTAACCTTGGAAGCTTGATTTAGATAAACTCTGATTAGAGAACATAGCCCGAATATAGACTTTAAGGATTAGTATAGAAGAACTTCCTTTAATTTTTGTATTATAGAGATTTTGTGAGTTTTCCGAGCAATACATCCCTGGCTGGATACGAGCAAGTAGAGGCGGCTCTGGCACAGATGTACCTAGGGGTTAAACCCGAAAAGACCGCTTTGAGCTAGACTCGAATGGGAACTGGTGCACGACAACGGGCCTTGCCGCACTCTTGGTTACGACACTCCCAGGGGATATGCTTTGGATAATTCTCATTTTCTTTATAAACTAATATGAAGGGTTATGAGTATATACTTCCTCAAGGAAAATTTTTTTACGGATTATATCCATAAATAGTTCAATATATGTAAATTATTTTACAAATATGGAATTATGTATTTTATTTCATAAATTAATCTAGTTTATGCCATTGTTTAGAAATGGCGCCTAGTGGAAGGAATGTAAACCGTATCAATGCACGCACTCAGTGTAGGTATTTCCCTCCTACTCAAGATAATTATGGTGGAGCTAGTGATACAACTGGTTCTGATCAGCTTCTCACCGTACTGGGACAAATCACTCAGGTTATGAATAATAACCTTACTCGTATGGAGCACGCTGATCCGCAACGTGGAGGATCAATGTTAGACCGCTTCATGAGGCAACAACCACCAACATTTAATGGGGGTACAAATCCATTAGTATCTGAGCAATGGATAAACTCCTTAGAGAAAATATTCCACGCCTTGGGGAGTAGTGAAAGGGAAAAGGTTATCATGGCAGTTTACCGCCTCACTGGATATGCTGATCAATGGTGGTCATTGATTCAAAACACAAAGGAAGACGATGACATATCGAATATGGAATGGGGGGAGTTCAAAGATCTTTTATTAGAAAAATACTTTCCTCATGACCATAGAGCAGATATGGAAAGGCAATTTCTGAGTTTGAAACAAAAGGAGGATGAGAATGTCGCAAAGTATGAGGCCAACTTTACAAGGTTAGCGAGGTATGCTACAGATTATATATGTAACCCAAGAGGTAAGATTGATCATTTATTTGATGGGTTAAAACCATTTCTCCGTCGAGCTTTAGTATCACAATCGTTCTCAACATACGAAGATATTGTCTCACGTGCTATCAAGACAGAAAAGGAATTCTCTAAGTCTTATGAAAACAAAGTAAAGCAAGAGAAGAAGAGAACGGTGGAACAAGAGACAGATAAAGGGAAAAAGGGAAAGAAGGATTTTCCATTATGTGATAATTGTGGGAAGAATCACCCTGGTACTTGTCTAAAAGGAATGGGAGTTTGTTATAAATGTGGGGAAAAAGGTCACCAGGCGCGTGATTGCAAGGGAAAGAAAGAGGCTATCAATTTTGAATGCTACAATTGTTTGGAAATGGGGCATTATTCAAATGAATGCCCTAAGCGTTAGGGAAAATTACCTCAGAAAAGGCCAAGGGATCAAGGACAATCTTATGCTGTTACTACAGTTGAAGCAAAATAATTAATGTATTGGTGCCTTTGGACTCATGGATTATATTCTGGTTATTAGAATAATGTCATATATATATATATATAAGGATTGTACTGCAGTACATATTGATTTCAGTAAGGTTTTAATATGATGAAGGTAATTATATTTTTAGTATGTGACAATAAGAGAAACTTTACTTTGTTTGGGGAATCTGATAAATTGATTTTGGAATTAAGGGATATTTTAGAGAAAGTCTGGATAGAGGTATTTTGGATAACTATAAAGGTTGGAGTGGATTAAGTTGATCTTTGGATAGTATTGTTTAAGGTTAAAAAATTTATGAAGATTATTTTTGGAATATTATGATACTCTAGTTTTAGGAAAAGGACAACCTGCAGGGTGGGGCATAACCCGTCGCGTCGGACAAAGCTGCAGGAATCGAACCCACAATCATAGTGCGAAAGGCCTTTATTTCCTACCACTAGCCTACAGGAAGTCCCTGGTTATTACAAAATAATTTTACTAATCTAAATGGTATGTGTTAACATTTGGAACCTTATACAATTTGGATAAATAGAATATTTTTGAGTTCCGTTACCATTTGGAGTAAAAGATGGGTTTGTCGTTAAAATTTATTAACGAATGAAAGTATACATAACAAGTATGTATATTCCCTTACAATCTTAGTAAATCTCCTAAATAAATTCCTCAACATTATAAAAGGTAACTTAAAACAAAAATGTTATCGGTTAACTTTTCCAACTGGGGATTCAATGACCGTTTAACCAATCACAAGTTTGTGATTTTCTTGTAGTTAAACATTCTCCTAATCCTGTTTTCTATAACTCTCCATCATACCTTGATGGTTTGTTTCTCCTCCATATCCATATTTTCATATAATCCTAGAATGGTCTATATCGGGTGACCTTTGTACTTATCTTGCTTTCTTTTAATGTTATATATTTATTAACCTTATTTCCGATGTGGGTTTTCCTCAAAGGTATTTTCTCTTTTCAACCTTTTATTTTCAAAGAATAATTTTAAATTGCGAGGACGCAATTTATTGAAGGAGGGGAGAATGTAACACCCCGAGCTTCCATGATACGCTTCTCATTCAATAATGTAATAGCTTGCGTTGTACGCAACATCGAGTTCTAACACACTACAACTAATCAAAGTAGCCGTTATGAATAGTAATAACCACTTTTTAAATTTATAGAAATTTTATATTTCAAAATGGACTTCATTTTTGAATTCCTAATATTGAAATTAGCCTATGTTGAATTTTTGTTAATTTTCTGAGAACTTCAAAATTTTTATGAATAGTGAAAAATACTTAAAACAACTTTTTTAATCAAAATAATTTATAGTGGTAAGTTATACTATTGAGTGGGTTTAAATTATAATTAGAATATATTTTTACCATTTTATCCAATGGTGGTCATTAGAATTAATTTCACTTTGAAATTGGACATAAACAATTGTCAATCTTTTGATATAAATTGATTCTTAAAAACAGGCTATTTGTTGTAACATCGGGAATTAATTATAAAATTAATTAATACAACTTATATGTTTGGAATTTTTTAAAATAGACATCATTTTTTAATTTGGAATATCAATTATATCTTAGGGTGAAATTTTGGCCTTATTCTGAAAAACTTCAATTTTTGATGAATAGTGAAACCACTAAGTAGTTGTTAAAAACTGATTTTTCGTTAAAATGAAATATTACCACTTTTGTGATTTGATTTTCAGAAATCCGACATACATGTTTTTCATTAAGAAGTAAAATGTGGTTCAATGAGATTAAAATAATTTTTTTGGAGAATAGTAACTTTTAAGTTCTTAATCGCGATTAGAGGTGATTAGTGTAGTTTAAGGTAAAAATAATGTTTTAATAATATGAGATGAGCTTGACACTTGTCCTACTCCTATTGGATGAGTCATGACCGACCATGATAACCCATGGGTAAAGTTGGGGACCCCATGGGGCCACTTTAGTTGGAAAATGACATTAGTATATATTTATTTAATGTTAATATTAAATTGACACAAACATGAGTTGTTTTACTAAAACATTTGTTAAGTAGGGTTACACAAATCAAAATATTGACTATAAATATTCATTAGAAAGATAAAAAGATTTCCTACATCATAGTAGTTTTTTTTATAATTTTTATACATTAAATAAATTAAATTATATATGACATTATTATGATGCAGCGATGACCTCATTATTTAACGATTTAAATAAAATGAGAAGATAATGCAAAATACAAGGCTTACACTTGTCCAAAGCCTATTGGATGAAGAGATTTCGAACTCTTATAACCTTATACACGAATTATATAAGTGTGGGACCTTTAGAATCCGAAAATAATTGTATAATAATGTAACATTTCAATCTTTCCAAAAGATCCCCTCCTCTCCTCTTATAAAAGGCCCCAACCTCACCCACCTCATTTACACTTTCAAGCCATTTGGCTCGGCCAAACTCTGCCCAAATACTCTCCCAACTTCCCCCTCTTACTCCTAGAAGCCTTACTTTGGGCATAACTCTTTCCAAGGAATCCTTTTGCTCAAATCAAAAAGAGTTACCCGATTCTGAGGTAATGTCTTCTCTAATGTTGTTTTGTTTTGTTTTTCTTCTCCAACCCCCTAAACTCTTTTTATTCATTTCTTTTGTAACAAAACCAGTATCCTCAATATACTAGGATGTTTTTATAAGATTTATTCGAGCTAAAATTACACACACCTACATATAATGTTTAAATAACATACGGTTTCTGTGGATGGCGAATTTCTGCCTCACGAAACGATGATTGTTCAACACTCATATAACACCTTCAAAGGTGGCCATTAAGATGTCACTATTTTTGTATATGATATATAATATGTTTATGTTTTACTTATGCTTCTTTATTTCTCATTTATATCATACTTTATGATTTCCATTATGGGCAAAACGCGATAATTTCATTTTAGGAAGTGCGGACTACCGCCCCCTCAAAGTGATTTGAATCGTTAATGCCATATGTGGGATGTATAAAGGATGCAGTAAATGGTATTATACACTATATTATACTGGAATTATATTATACATTTATATCATTATGATTTTGTTCCATTAAATAAGAAATTGAAATGAAAGTAGCGTCCATGCGTACGTACGGCTTACCGTCTCCATGAACGGTGCATTTCATTTCATACCTCTAAATGTTACGTAATATTATAAATGAATGTATATACTGGATATATAAGATATATATGAAATCTAAATAATGAATATAATTCTGGAGATAATGGATATTCTACCACATAAACAACTTGTAATTATAAGAAGTTTATTGTTGACTCAAGTACCCGAGATCGACAAAACGACCGTTATTAACATAAATAATTACATAATGTTCATATCATTGTAATAAGTGATATAATAAGGATAATGAAATTGAAAATGGTTCCTAATAAGTTATATATTAACTCTAGTTTATTATTCAGGAGGTTAAAGAACGGTTGAGTCAAGTCAGACACGAGGTAAGGGTTTACTTCACAACCTCTTCATTATCCAAGGTTGTTTATACATAATTATCTACTAGGACCTCGTTATGATCCACATCCATGTTTCTTAAAAATGTCTTCCAAAACATTTTTACTATTAAATGGAAAATGGGTTAAAGTCATTTATACCCTTATACGATTTTGAAAGGAATCTTACTGTCGTTTTCCAAACAATGTACTTTTTGACCTTTTTGAAAAATTTAAGGTAAGAATGTTTTTTTAAACTTATATGGCGGGTGCAGCTATTTTCCGCCATTATAACTTCGTCGAAGCTTCCCTTACAAGCTTATAATAATATTTTCAAAGTAAATGTATTATTATGGGACTTTTAATTGATTTCAAAAAAGAGAGATATTTCTCTCAAATAGCTTTGATTTCATCCATGTCAACATCCTTTGATGGGTTTTAAGTTTAATTGAAATTGATTTATGATACAAAACATCCATTGAAAATTTTTTGAAATATTTGACTGTGGATGTGTTATTTTTATACCATCCATAGATTATGGAGAAATTGTTGACATTTCGTATGCTAGTTTTAATACGAATATTTATGTTATGTTTAAACCTATTCATATGAGGAATGTATTGGACTTAATATGTGACGGGTGGAGCCCGCTATAGCTCCTCGATGCATCGGTAGGTCTCATGAGACAACTAGACGTGGAATTGGCCGAGGCCCTTTCCCAATTTGATTTATGGTTTTGGACGAGGCCTTAATCATTTTAGACGTCTTGGCCGAGGCCTTGAAAAAGTGTTTCAGAATGTCTGGAATTATACATTCCCTCATTATGAAAGTGGTTTTTGATATTTCATGTGATTATTTGTCTAGTAGAATATCCATGTGAGCAAGTAATGGCATTATTTTATTTTACTTTTTCCATATTATGCTGAAGTTCAAGTTCAATAAGGCTTTTGTTTTAGTTATACATTGCCTTAAATGCTTATGTTTTCTTATAAAAGCTTCCGCAATATTGTTATCCTTACTGAGCATCTGAGCTCACCCCTTTCAATGTTTTAATATTTTTCAGGATGTGAAGAAGTGTATTATGACTGACTTGCAAGAATAGCCAGTGAGGATATGAGTGTGGACTATGAAGACCATGTTATTGTAGTTTGTTTACTTTTTGATGTAATGAAAGACTTATGAATGTATCTAGTCTTTCCAAGGCTACTAAACTAATCGGTCTTTCGAGACTTGATCTTTTGTGACCATGCCAATGTTACGAAGTAATGCACCGACTCTAGGTAGCTGGGGTCAGGGCGTTACATTTTCTATGTTATTTATTAATGATATAATAGAAAACAAATACGTAAATATTTCTCTTTTGTGTTAATGAAATAATTGTTACCATATTTAAAACTTAAAGGCGGTAACTAGGTACTAATTGAAATAATAAGGTTTAAATTGATATAAAAACCTATCAATATTTTTTTGGTTTATGATATTACAACACTATATCATATAATCATAGAAAATCATGACATTTTGGAAGTCTTCAGGTAGATGTTTACTTTATTATAAATTAGTATTTCTTGAGTTTCCAAAAGTTCCCCTCACCTCAATTATAAAAGTACACTTCCTCCCTCACCTATTCGCATCATGTTGAACCTTCAAGATCAACCATACCCTACCCATTTCTATTTTCAACATCCACAGTTATATTATATAGGATCTTTTCTTCTTAAAATACCAACTCTAGTGATTTTAAGACGATATTTAGAGGGTGAACATCGAAGAAGAGGTAATCTTCACTACCGATTTATTCAAATTGTCTCTTCTTTTACTACCACTTCTCCTGTTTCTCCCATTTTAATGTAATAAATGTTGTATATATTATATTATTAGATTCTATTATGATCATGGAACAACCATATTTCACCTTACGTCAATCCTACAAAAAAAGAAATAACCATGTGTGCGTATGTATCAGTTACCATATCCACACCACGGTGTGACCTATTTTTAACTCCATCTTACTTGGATTGATATAATGATGGAAATAATAACTATATATGATTATTAAAACATGATATGGATTCTTAAAAAACATACATACCTTCCAATTCCATAAAATTTCATAATTAAAAGAATGTTACCATCGCCCATGCATATGTACGATATACTATCTCCACGATGCAATGTAATTCATTTTACATTATATCAATTAAATAATGATTATATAAAAGAATTGAATGAAAAATATTGTAACTATTATATTAATATCATATTACAATGATATAAATATGATATAATAAGGATATATAGAACTTATTTGATAAAAAATAAATAATAAAATAAATCCATTAATACTCGAATAACGAGTAATAATAAAATTTTATTAACTAAATGATGATAATAAAATCATATATTATATAATAAAAATGTATATGATTATGAAATAAGTCAAAAAAATTATTTAAATCATTATACCTAAGGTTTGGTTTCATATAAATGAAAATGGACAAGAGGAAAGGCTTAATTTCACAATCTCATTATTTTTCGAGATTTTTTATATGTAAGTATTTACTGGGTTTTATTTATCATCAAAGTCCATGGATGGTAAAAATTATTCGTAAAATATTTTATTATTCTTATATGAATGTTTAAATTCAGTTATACCCAGTTTTTACTTTTTACTACTTGTTTTGATTTAAATCTTTTTTCATTTTCCAAAAGCAGTAATTTTTTGATATTTTCGTCAAAAGTAAGTGAATAATTTTTTTTTACTTATAAGATATTGGTGTATTTTTACACATTTATAATTAATTATTTCGAAGATTATTTCCTAAAAAAATTTCATGATTTTATTCAATGTAAATATTTTCTTATAAAATTTAATGGAATTTTATGAAAACAATCCATTTTTAAGAAGATATGATATTTTTCTCACGAATAAATTTCATTTATTATATAGAAATTATATTAAATCTATTAGAATATTCATTAATAAGGATATGTTTCAAGTATACTGTGGCAATTATTCCTATAGTTTTTACATGTTTTCTATGTAATGCTTTTATGAAATATATTTTTCTACATGGATTATGTTATGATGGAATGATGTTTAAGAAACCCATTTTATTCTTTGGGTAATGTTATTATGAGTGATTTATGTTTTTGTGAAACATATAATAATGATTTCATTTTAAAATGGGTTAGAGCTATATCTCCCTCCAATGCATTGGGTAAATATTTATATCTCTTGAGATATGCATGACTGAAAAAATAAATAAATCCAATATAGTAATATAGGTCTGAAATGATATGAAAATATGGTTCAGTAATTCAGGGCATGAATGGAAAGTAAACCCAATTCCTTAATGGAATATTTCACCACAATGATCTGGGAGATGAGCCGTGAATAATATGGAAATGTTTTTTTATTCTTATGTGTTGGATATAATTTCATATTATATTCCAATTATATTTTCTCATGTATCTTGTTCTTTTATTATTTATGCCTTATGAACTTCTATGATTTATTTTAGGACTCAGTATTTTGATATTTTTTATACATGTTATGATTTTCAAAATTTACGTTAATAAATTTATATATTTATGTTTTGTTTAATATTTACATGTTTACCCATACTAAACATTATATCTCCCCCTTTTATTGTTTCTTATCATTAATATATGAAGAAGAGTATTAGGTAATCTATTTCAAAATGGGTTCTAATTGTGAAGGAAAATGTAGGAGACGATGTAGATGTTAAATGAACCGGTTTTTTATGTTTAACAATTTAAAAATACACTAAACCAATATAGTCATTGGGTGTTTTATTTTTTCATGTATTAAGTATTCCACAAAAGTAATGTAATGTCCATATATGTCATGTTTAGGTCTTTATAATTGGTATTGGAGTGATGGATTTGTCAAACATTGGAAGCTAGGATGTGAAATATTTAGTGAGATCCCTAGAGATATTTCAAAGAAGATGTATAAGGATTTCATAAGGATAAGTATTGGTATAGGTTAAATTCATATAGTTGTTGTGATAATCATTAATAACCCATCCTAAATGTGAAGACACCATAGATTGAAATATTATAGGTAATTTCTAATATGTCTTTTTATTCTATGATATTTATTTCTATAACTTTTTTACTGGTCTTTATCAATAGCCAAAACTATATAAAACATAGTTAATATTGAATGTTTCAAATATGAAAAGTATATGAATTATAGAAATCTATTTATTATGTTGAAATATCATGAAGAGAATAAGGATGTTGGAATGTGTATTGGTCATACTACTAAGGATAAATAGATTGTAAATGACATGCGAATGGTATTGATGTTATTTTGGTATTGTTTACATTAGTCCTAAGAATCATGGAGTTGGGTAACTTTAATACATGATTCATATTTTAGGAAAGGATAAGATGATGGATCATGATTAATGGTTTAACAATTTATTTTGACGATTTAGGTGTATATGTTTTATAATTATGAGATTGTGTAATATGAATCATGAAATATATAATTATTTTCAGTATAAGTTCATTATAACATATTAGAAAGGATATGTTGAATATTTCAAGAGACATAGAAATGTTATTTATGGGTAAGGTGATATATTTGGAGAACACAAGATTATGGGAGAGATAACCCATAATAATTCCCTTATCTTAAGATAATGATGTTTTGATTAAGATGTGCAGGATATGAAAAAGTAAATTGGATGATAATAGTTTCTTTGGAACTAATAATGGATTAGTTGTCTAGAGGTCCATGCTATCAAGGATGAAGTATATTTTTTGGGACTTAATAAATATATTCAATATTCTTTGGAATAAGGATACATGAATTTTTTTAAATAAGGTTATATAGTAATTTAGGTTTTTACTATGGCTCAATATAATACAAGATGAAGGTGTCCACATATATGGAATGGGAACAGAAAATGCTACCTTATGATATATAGTAGATAAATGTAAAACTGATTTAGTGATCTTTTTTTATAGTTTCTTATTTTCATTATTCATAAGGATTGTATGGTTACCAATTTATGAAATGTTTAATTTAATCATCAAATGATGTTTTTTAGAATAATTCATGATCTTACCATAGGAGGAAATATAATTATTTTATTTCCTCTTTTAGCCTTTTTCTTTTGATAAATACGGATTGAATAACCTATCCATCTATTCAAGGACTATGTAATCTTTTACCACATCATGGATTAAAAATTCATCTTAGTTTCTTGGAATAAGATATGAATTGGAAATTCTTCAAGGAATAACCAATGGTGATATTGTCCTCAAATCAAGAAAATATTTCATTTATGTATTTTTTTGTATGCTACACCAATGTAATCTTGCGCAATACACAAAACAAGATTAGCTTGAGGTATATGGAATGGTATACTTCGAATGTGTTACACAAATTTTCAAGTTCTTTTGATAGAATTAATTTCATGGGTGGAAAATTATAATTGACCAACTAAATATTATTATAATACCTGATAACCTAGTAATTTCTACAGCTTCTATGAACTGTAATATATTTCATCAGAAAAAAATATTTAAATGAAATTATGTGATCTTATATAATAATAAAATCACTATTGAAATAATTTATTAATGAAATTTATTTTTAATATATTTAAACTAACGTATTAAATTCATATTAAATGTTTTCTAGACATGATAAAATAACGAATTCAATTTTTTGGATAAAAGAATTCATTTTCAAACAAATAATGTTTTTCTTCCTTTGTGTGGAAAAATAATTTAAAATATAGTTTTTGACACTTTAATGTATTATATTTAACAGCATACACATTTTATTTGGAATATGGATATAAGAATTTACTTTGAATAATTTTTTTATATTTTTAAGATAACATTCAAGTTTTGATGAATAGTAAAAATACACTAAATTTTAATTGAAATCAACTTTTTTCAACCAAGTCATTTATACAGTTAGATTATATTATTTAATGGTTATATTTTATAAATATAATATTTTTATATCATTTAATATAATATATGTGAATGGGATTAATTATTCAATGAATTTTCATGTAATAACTATAACACCCCGACCCCAGTTACCCAGAGTCAGTGCATTATTTTAATAAATTGGCATGATTACAAGGAATCATGTTTCGAAGGACTAATTAGTTTAGAAGTCTTGGAAAATAGATTACATACAAGAATGTTAAATTACACTTTATAACATACAAAACAACATAAATAATCCTTTATGAATGCCATTATTCCTTTAGTTTAACCCTACATATCAATCACAATACACTTCTTGGAATCCTAGAAAAAATAAAACATATAAAGGGGTGATGTAACGCCCCGACCCTAGTTACCCAGATTCGGTGCATTATTACATAACATTGGAATGATCATGAGAAAGATCAAGTCTCGAAAGACCGATTAGTTTAGTTGCCTTGGAATAACTAGATACATCCATAAATTTTTACATTACATCATAAAAAAAAACATCTTGTCTTCATATCCCCTCATACTATCCCTGCAGGTCATTCATAAATTACTTCATCATAATCCTGGAAAAAAAATAAAACATTGAAAGGGGTGAGCACGGATGCTCAGTAAGGATAACATTATAGCAGAAGCTTTCATAAATAAGCATAAACACTTAAGGCAATTTATAACTAAAACAAAAGCCTTTTAAACTTGAACTTCAGCATAAAATGGCAAAGGTAAAATGAAATAATGCCATTTACTTACTCACATGGATATTCTACTAGTCGAATAATCACATGCAATATCAATAACCACTTTCATAATGATGGAATGCATAATTCCAGACTATCATAACCACATAGCCAAGGCCTCGTGCCTTGACTACAAATAAGATTTTACCAAGGCCTTGTGCCAAGACACTAGTTTGTCTCATGAGACCTACCGATGCATCGAGGAGCTATAGCGGGCTCCACCCGTCACTTATTAAGTCCAATGCATTCCTCATATGAATAGGTTTAAGCATAAAATAAACATTCGTATTAAAACTAGCATACGAAATGTCAATACTTTAACCACAAACCATGAATGGTATAAAAATAGAACATCCACAGTCAAATATAACTCATTTGATACAATATGGAATATTGTATTGTATCACATTAACCTCAATCATGAATAATGAAGGATGTTGACATAGATGAAAATAATCATCAAAACTATTTGATAGAAATATCCCCCTTTTCTCGAAAACATTTAAAAGTCACACTATTTGTCAAGAAGCCATTTAAAAATAGATTTTTGAATCAAAGTGTCCCATACCACTTTGAAACCTTTTAAAAGGATTTTTAATTTCTAAACTTTAATGTCCATATAAATAAATCCTTAAAACCATTTTTAAAACATGGACATTAATGAGAAAGATTTAGATGAATAAGTCTTTAAAACATTTAAAAATGGTATTTTAGTTAGAGATTCTAACCAAAAGAGAGACACTTGAATGAAAATAATTGAGGTAATCAAAACTTTGTAATATCATGAGAATAAAGGGATTCATGATATACTATGTCAAAGTACGTTATATACACCACATAAAAGTGATTTGGTGTATATCAACAAAGAAGTCTCAATGGAATGTAAATTGAGATGAAATCTCTTGTAAAGGTTGTATCCTTAGGTTAAGGATAAATCAATGACATAATTATGTGTGACAAATATAAATACACTAAATATGATTGGATATTCAGTGTAAAACAATCAAAGGACATTCACACATATTCTTGTAAAAACAATACCAACGAATTGGATGTTTAACTCAACAAATGGAGAATGAGTTAAAATTACTCTTATCAAATTCATATCAATGACTTGAGAGTTACCAATGGAGTGATTATGTGCATCAAAATTATATCCACAGGAAGGGTAGTGGAAATTATGACATAATCAAATGAATAGTGATTCCACACATAATCTTGGGGTAATATAATCAATGAAATATGTGTAAAGCCAAATGAGTGGAAATTGAAATCTCAAATTCCCTTATCGATTAGGTAACTTTCGAAACATACACCCATGAAAGAAGTATCATACCATGATGATGTAAATACCCATAAATTAAAGTATATTACACAATGAATACAATCATGGGCAGTACATATACACCCCATGCAATAATTAAGTGGTGAACAATAGAATTCTCACGAAATTAAAAGTGAGATTAGAAAATCCCTTACATTGTACTTTTTCCTTGGTCGATGGTAGGTTTACCTCCTGTATAATGGTTAAATAATTGTTATTGAATAATAAAAGAATCATTTACTTTAATATTATATCATATATGATCTTTTATCTTTGATTTGTTAATAATATCTTAGAATTATCGTCATTTCGGGTGTTAACGGGTTCATTTTACTTTATATTCTTTGTTATGTGAGCCATATTCGTTATTAATGGGATGTATATTATTCATATCCAGAATGGTATCAAGTTCTTAAAAATAATTTTTAAATCATCAAATGATAATTATACTTGAATGGATACGATGGAGAATGAATCTCATCGCGTTCGTGGAGACGGTAGTCCGTACGTACGCACGAACGCTACTTCCATTTAATTTTTATTTTAAAAGAATCGAATCCAAATGATACATAGGTATATTACTATTCCAGTATAATATAATATTTTATATATGTTACTTAAGTTCATTAACACCATACTTTATACGTTCCATGTGTGGTATGAACGAGTCATATCATTTTAAGGGGGCGGTAGTCCGCACTTCCTCAAATGAAATTATCGTATGTATATACAACATGAAACGAATAATGGTATGAAATAAAATGGAATTACAGAAGCTTATATATAAAATATATATCATTAAAATCATATTTAATTACAGTGCCATCATAATGGCCACCATGAGAGGCGGTATGATGTATTTGAACAATCATCGTTTCGTGAGGCGTTAGTTTGCCATCCACAGAAACATTATGTTCATCATCCATTAGATGGAGTTGTGTGTATGTGTAGTTTGAATCATTCTTATAACAACATCATAGTATATTGAGGATACTGGTGTTGTTACAAAAGAAAGGAAATAAAAAGAGTTTGGGGGTTGGAGAAGGAAAATAAATGAAAATAATTTAAGAGAAAACGTTACCTTTAATTTAGGTAACTCACTTTGGTTGGAACCAAAGGACTTGTTGAAATGCTTTCTGCCTAAGGGGAAGCTTCACGGAGGAGGAGAGGGATGTGGGGAGCTTAGTTGGGCAGAGTTTGGACGAGCCAAGTGGCTTGAGAGGTGTGAAGAAATGAGGAGGAGTGCCCTTTTATAAGAGGGGTGAGGGGCACCTTTGGAAAAGCTAGAAATATTAATTTATAATAAATTCATATTCGGTTTCCAATGGCTCCAAAGTTGATTATTCAAAGGCTAATGTGGGGATAGGTCGAAAACCACTCAACCAATAGAATTTAGACAGGTTTGGGTACTTATATTAACCTTATCTTTAAGTATTAACTCTAAGTTAATTAGTTTCACTTTTACAATGTCTCTTTGTATTTTTATATAATATGGTTAATAAACTTACTATATACATCCAAGCGACCCAAAAGTGGTCCATTAATGATGAAACTATCCTGATATAAGTCTTTTGTCCGAACCTTAGATTTTTAGGAATTTAATATCAATTAATAATATAATATTTGTTTTAAGAACTCTTTTATGTCAATTTTGACACTATTCAATAGTTGATTTTTGTGAAACTCATAACAGATTGATTACTTCGAACAAAGTCAATTAAATCAATTCTAATATATCATATTATCCTAGAAAATTAGTTTAATTCATTAAAAGTTTCATATTATATTTTTTTGGGTATTTATAATATCAATTATTTTAATTTTTCACTATTATAATAATTACTGCATCATCATTGTGTCATATATAAAATAAATTATTTAATGTCTAAAAATTATAAATAAACTATCATCATGTAGGAAATATATTTAGCTTTCTAATGAATATTTATAATCTAAAATCCAACATGTATAACCCTTTGTAAAAATTGTTCTTCTAAAAGATGTAAGCTTATTCCATTTTTATTTTTATTTTAACTTTATTAATATAATGTGTCCCTACCACATACAAGTGGATCCAAGGGGTCCCCAAATTGACCCAAGGATGCCCATGGTCGGGTATGTGTCCACAAATAAGGTTAGGACACGTTTTAGGGTAATTTTGTATTATTATAATATTATTTTGTAACCCTTATTTACCGGATTTACCCTTTAACCATGGTAAATAAAATATTTACCACAATAACTATTCAAAATGTCTAAAAATAAAAGTTACCTATTTACAAAATTTGAACATCATGATTCCAAATATGGAATCCATTTTCCTAAATTCAAAACACAGAAGTGGCAGAAATTAATTTAAAATTAATTCCCGCTGTCAAAACAAAAAGCGTGTTTTTAAGAGACAATAACTATCAAAAGATTGACACTTGTTTATGTTCGGTTTAATTGTAAAATTATGTCCAATGACCAACATTATATTAAATGGTAAAAATATATTCTAAATATACTTTAAAACCACTCAAATTCATAATTTATCACTATTAATTATTTTGATTCAAAAAGTTGTTTTTAATTAAAATTTAGTAATTTTCACTATTCATCAAAATATGAAAGTTATCCGAAAAGTACCAAAATTTCACCTTAGGCTAAATTCGATATTCCGAATCCAAAAATGAAGTCCATTTTAAAATATAAAATATACATAATTTCAAAATTTAGGTATTACTATCCATAACGGTTAGTTTGATCGGTTGTGGTGTGTGTTAAAACTCGAAGTTGCGTACAACACACGCTACTGTTTTATTCAAAGGAAAGCGTACCGTGTAAGCTTGGGATGTTTCATTTTAAATTTTTTGATGTCCCCATTTAGTCAAAAAGTTTGAAATAATTTATTTAAAAAGGGTTCACTATTAAAAGTTGGTAAAACTACAATACTGAAGATGAATTTGTTCTTACATTATGTCTAAGAAACTCATAATATGGATTCTAAAATTATAAGGATTATATAAAGTTTAAAATTTAGTTAATACTATTCATAACCTTTTTTGAACGGCTTGTTTGGTGAGTCATGGTGCGCTTGAACTCGGTGTTGCGTGTAGTGCATGTTATTGAATTATTTTGAAGAAATAACACACTATGAAATCTTGGGGTGTTACATTCTCCCCTCCTTCAATAAATTGCGTCCTCGCAATTTGAAATTGTTCTTAGAAAATAAAAGGTTGAAAATAGAAAATATATTTGTGGGAAAACTCACATCGGAAATTGGTTTACTAAAATTTAGTCTTAATATGAGGAAAAGAGAAATGAAAGGGTCACCACCAAATTATGATCTCGATTAGGAGAACATTGGTGGCAATTAGAGACATATAATTGGAGGAAAAACGTAAATATTTATAGGTAGTGTTTGAGGTCATCAATCACAAACAAGTATAAAATTGAGGTCTTTAAACTCATCAATCTATGATGATTTGAAGTACCATCGGTTCAACAAAATATAGGGTATTGGGATCACACATTTTTGACATTTTAAAATATCTTAGTTGAAATCCCACATCGAAAAATGAATTAATGAGGCCTCTATTTAAAATAAAGAGTGGAAAGTATGAAGATTACCGAAAATAACACATACTAGGGTTCCATGTAGGAAAATATGGATATGGAGGAGAAATCTAACCATCAATTATCTGATGGAGAGTGGTAGAGAACATGGATATGAAAAGGCCAACAATCCCAAAGCCATAAATTAGTGATGATTTAAGGTACCATCTAGGACAACATTTTTTTTTCAAAGTTACATTACATAAGGAAGAGGAATTCATTTATGATATTGAATAAGAACATTATGAGATATACTTAAATTTTAAGTAGATTTTCATTCTTGACTAAATTTCCACCACTAACTCAATTTTTTTTAAATGATGAGTATTCAAGAAGACATGGTCACACTGGAAGAGCTAGAATAAACTTCTATAGAATCACATGATCCATGCAGGATAAACCATATATTTACATTGTCTTTGAAGATTAATCAAAACCAAAATGGTTAGTGAATGGTCTAATGATCCCCCAAAAGGATATTCATTGAGATAAATATGCACTAATCTTGATTTCTAAAATTAAACCAACAATACCCTAAAGTTAAATAGATACCAGTCAACAACCAATTGTCCTTAAAATCCTTTAATATAATCCAAACTAATATTGAAACCCAAAACATAGAAGAATTTGATTATGTAGTCTCCCATGTTACACTGTATCTCCAAATTACATCAAATACTCTTAAATTCACATACTTAAAAGTAATCAACATCATCACATATTCTCTGTTATAGGTTAATCATTTCCATAAATAACCCAAATTACTATAAACCAACAATAAAAATGTAGATAAAAATCCACCATTACTCTACAAATGAAACCTCATTGTATTCTATTTTCCTTGGGCATATAGTGTTCCTAACAAAACGAACATCTTCCAAAATAACATTTATCACTTAATCACCAAATCATTTTCCTATACCAAGGGTATTCATTTGATAAGACATAAGAACCCAAATCATCTTATTATTGATCAATAAAATCATTTAACAAAAAAAATAGTCACACTAACCAGGGACTTCACGTAGTCCAGTGGTAGGGGATAAATCCCAATCACACTTTGGTTG
The DNA here is from genome assembly GCA_963277665.1 of Viscum album. Lineage (NCBI taxonomy): Eukaryota > Viridiplantae > Streptophyta > Magnoliopsida > Santalales > Viscaceae > Viscum > Viscum album. The sequence goes on along the minus strand of OY728165.1, from coordinate 1,067,386,367 downwards.
TGGGTTCGATTCCCACAGCTTTGTCCGACGCGACGGGTTGTCACACGGTCTACGTGTTGTCCTTTTTCAAAAACTATATTCTATAATATTACCAAAATGAGATAAATTCCTCAAAATAACCAAATTTAACCACAAATGTTATATCATACTTTGCATTTTCATCCCAAATTATAATAACTTATAATTTTCTCAAACCCCAATTATCATATAAAACCAAATGGTTATTTATATCTATATCCACAAGGGAAGAGACAATTCTTCCTCAAATATCATTCTCACATGGCAAACTGTGGGGTTACAAATACAAGAGAAAATTATTCCAAAGTAAACCCATCAACAAGGAGTGCTAATACTTTTTAAATTTTTATCCAACCATTTATTTCCACATATCTTCTTCTTTGACCAAGAAAATATCCTATAGAATAGGACATTCACTCGGGTAATGGCCAGGTCCCCTACATTTACGACAAATGACTGTAAATGGACTCTTGGGACCATTTTTATCTTCTTCCATAGTACTCTTCATTTTTCTTCGGCAATTCTTCACTTTATGTCCTTCCTTCCCGCACGTAAAACATTTCGTTGTCCCATTGAGACACTTTCCTGGGTGTCTCTTTCCACAATTCATGCATGATGAAAATTGAGGTTTCTTTTCTCCATGGTCTCCATTGCTGGAGATCTTATCATTTATCACCTTTCTCTTCCTTGTTGAGTCTGGGAGTTGGTTAATATATATGTTGTTGATCATATTTTTGGAAAACTGATTTGGCATAAAGACGATATCTTTTACGCCTATCAACATTCCATTTTGTTGCTCATTTCCACCACTGTTCCCAATTTGTACATCATTCTCAAAGTCACTATGACTTCCTTGGAATCCAGCCATTGACTAAAACCAGAAAGTATTGTGTGAGTAATAGTAGTCGTAAAATCATTTAGAGATTAAAATGTCACCATATTCTCAATTTGAAACATATTAGGATTAACCAAGGTCATTTACTCTCATCTTATGTATATATTACTTAAATCGGTTTGTAAAGAAAATGTAAATTATCCGAAGCATATCCCCCGGGAGTGTCGTAACCTAGAGTGCAGCAAGGCCCGTTGTCGTGCACCAGTTCCCGTTCGAGTCTAGCTCAAAGCGGTGTTTTCGGGTTTTACCCCTAGGTACATCTGTGCCAGAGCCGCCTCTACCTGCTCGTATCCAGACAGGGATGTATTGCTCAGAAAACTCACAAAATCTCTACAATACCAAAATTTAGGAAGTTCTTTTATACTAATCCTCAAAGTTCATCTTAGGTCTACGTGCTCTAATCAGAGTTTATCTAAATCTAGCTACCAAGGTTTGTACTAAACTTCCTCTGATACCAACTGTAACGCCCCGACCCTAGTTACCCAGAGTCGGTGCTTTATTACATAACATTGGCATGATCATGAGAAAGATCAAGTCTCGAAAGACCGATTAGTTTAGTAGCCTTGGAATAACTAGATACATCCATAAATTTTTACATTACATCATAAAAAAAACATCTTGTCTTCATATCCCCTCATACTATCCCTACAGGTCATTCATAAATTACTTCTTCATAATCCTGGGAAAAAAAAATAAAACATTGAAAGGGGTGAGCTCGGATGCTCAGTAAGGATAACATTATAGCAGTAGCTTTCATAAATAAGCATAAACACTTAAGGCAATTTATAACTAAAACAAAAGCCTTTTAAACTTGAACTTCAGCATAAAATGGCAAAGGTAAAATGAAATAATGCCATTTACTTACACACATGGATATTCTTCTAGTCGAATAATCACATGCAATATAAATAACCACTTTCATAATGATGGAATGCATAATGCCAGACTATCATAACCACATAGGCAAGGCCTCGTGCCAAGACTACAAATAAGATTTTGCCAAGGCCTTGTGCCAAGACACTAGTTTGTCTCATGAGACCTACCGATGCATCGAGGAGCTATAGCGGGCTCCACCCGTCACTTATTAAGTCCAATGCATTCCTCATATGAATAGGTTTAAGCATAAAATAAACATTCGTATTAAAACTAGCATACGGAATGTCAATACTTTAACCACAAACCATGAATGGTATAAAAATAGAACATCCACAGTCAAATATAACTCATTTGATACAATATGGAATATTGTATTGTATCACATTAACCTCAATCATGAATAATGAAGGATGTTGACATAGATGAAAATAATCATCAAAACTATTTGAGAGAAATATCCCCCTTTTCTCGAAAACATTTAAAAGTCACACTATTTGTCAAGAAGCCATTTAAAAATAGATTTTTGAATCAAAGTGTCCCATACCACTTTGAAACCTTTTAAAAGGATTTTTAATTTCTAAACTTTAATGTCCATATAAATAAATCCTTAAAACCATTTTTAAAACATGGACATTAATGAGAAAGATTTAGATGAATAAGTCTTTAAAACATTTAAAAATGGTATTTTAGTTAGAGATTCTAACCAAAAGAGAGACACTTGAATGAAAATAATTGAGGTAATCAAAACTTTGTAATATCATGAGAATAAAGGGATTCATGATATACTATGTAAAAGTACGTTATATACACCACATAAAAGTGATTTGGTGTATATCAACAAAGAAGTCTCAATGGAATGTAAATTGAGATGAAATCTCTTGTAAAAGTTGTATCCTTAGGTTAAGGATAAATCAATGACATAATTATGTGTGACAAATATAAATACACAAAATATGATTGGATATTCAGTGTAAAACAATCAAAGGACATTCACACATATTCTTGTAAAAACAATACCAACGAATTGGATGTTTAACTCAACAAATGGAGAATGAGTTAAAATTACTCTTATCAAATTCATATCAATGACTTGAGAGTTACCAATGAATCTCATCGCGTTCGTGGAGACGGTAGTCCGTACGTACGCACGAACGCTACTTCCATTTAATTTTTATTTTAAAAGAATCGAATCCAAATGATACATAGGTATATTACTATTCCAGTATAATATAATATTTTATATATGTTACTTAAGTTCATTAACATCATCCTTTATACGTTCCATGTGTGGTATGAACGAGTCATATCATTTTAAGGGGGCGGTAGTCCGCACTTCCTCAAATGAAATTATCGTATGTATATACAACATGAAACGAATAATGGTATGAAATAAAATGGAATTACAGAAGCTTATATATAAAATATATATCATTAACATCATATTTAATTACAGTGCCATCATAATGGCCACCATGAGAGGCGGTAAGATGTATTTGAACAATCATCGTTTCGTGAGGCGTTAGTTTTCCATCCACAGAAACATTATGTTCATCATCCATTAGATGGAGTTGTGTGTATGTGGAGTTTGAATCATTCTTATAACAACATCCTAGTATATTGAGGATACTGGTGTTGTTACAAAAGAAAGGAAATAAAAAGAGTTTGGGGGTTGGAGAAGGAAAATAAATGAAAATAATTTAAGAGAAAACGTTACCTTTAATTTAGGTAACTCACTTTGGTTGGAACCAAAGGACTTGTTGAAATGCTTTCTGCCTAAGGGGAAGCTTCAAGGAGGAGGAGAGGGATGTGGGGAGCGTAGTTGGGCAGAGTTTGGACGAGCCAAGTGGCTTGAGAGGTGTGAAGAAATGAGAAGGAGGAGTTCTCTTTTATAAGACGGGTGAGGGGCACCTTTGGAAAAGCTAGAAATATTAATTTATAATAAATTCATATTCGGTTTCCAATGGCTACAAAGTTGATTATTAAAAGGATAATGTGGGGATAGGTCGAAAACCACTCAACCAATAGAATTTAGACAGGTTTGGGTACTTATATAAACCTTATCTTTAAGTATTAACTCTAAGTTAATTAGTTTCACTTTTACAATGTCTCTTTGTATTTTTATATAATATGGTTAATAAACTTACTATATACATCCAAGCGACCCACAAGTGGTCCATTAATGATGAACCTATCCTGATATAAGTCTTTTGGCCGAACCTTAGATTTTTAAGAATTTAATATCAATTAATAATATAATATTTGTTTTAAGAACTCTTTTATGTCAATTTTGACACTATTCAATAGTTGATTTTTGTGAAACTCATAACAGATTTATTACTTCGAACAAAGTCAATTAAATCAATCCTAATATATCATATTATCCTAGAAAAGTAGTTTAATTCATTAAAAGTTTCATATTATTTTTTTTTGGGTATTTATAATATCAATTATTTTAATTTTTCACTATTATAGTAATTACTGCATAATCATTGTGTCATAAATAAAATAAATTATTTAATGTCTAAAAATTATAAATAAAATATCATCATGTAGGAAATATATTTATCTTTCTAATGAATATTTATAATCGAAAATCCAACATGTATAACCCTATGTAAAAATTGTTCTTCTAAAAGATGTAAGCTTATTCCATTTTTATTTTTATTTTAACTTTATTAATATAATGTGTCCCTACCACATACAAGTGGCTCCAAGGGGTCCCCAAATTGACCCAAGGATGCCCAAGGTCGGGTATGTGTCCACCAATAAGGTTAGGACACGTTTTAGGGTAATTTTGTATTATTATAATATTATTTTTTAACCCTTATTTACCGGATTTACCCTTTAACCATGGTAAATAAAATATTTACCACAGTAACTATTCAAAATGTCTAAAAATAAAAGTTACCTATTTACACAATTTGAAAATCCTGATTCCAAATATGTAATCCATTTTCCTAAATTCAAAACACAGAAGTGGCAGAAATTAATTTAAAATTAATTCCCGCTGTCAAAACAAAAAGCGTGTTTTTAAGAGACAATAACTATCAAAAGATTGACACTTGTTTATGTTCGGCTTAATTGTAAAATTATGTCCAATGACCAACATTATATTAAATGGTAAAAATATATTCTAAATATACTTTAAAACCACTCAAATTCATAATTTATCACTATTATTTATTTTGATTAAAAAAGTTGTTTTTAATTAAAATTTAGTAATTTTCACTATTCATCAAAATATGAAAGTTATCCGAAAAGTACCAAAATTTCATCTTAGGCTAAATTCGATATTCCGAATCCAAAAATGAAGTCCATTTTAAAATATAAAATATACATAATTTAAAAATTTAGGTATTACTATCCATAACGGTTAGTTTGATCGGTAGTGGTGTGTGTTAAAACTCGAAGTTGCGTACAACACACACTACTGTTTTATTCAAACGAAAGCGTACCGTGTAAGCTTGGGATGTTTCATTTTAAATTTTTTGATGTCCCCATTTAGTCAAAAAGTTTGAAATAATTTATTTAAAAAGGGTTCACTATTAAAAGTTGGTAAAACTACAATACTGAAGATGAATTTGTTCTTACATTATGTCTAAGAAACTCATAATATGGATTCTAAAATTATAAGGATTATATAAAGTTTAAAATTTAGTTAATACTATTCATAACCTTTTTTGAACGGCTTGTTTGGTGAGTCATGGTGCGCTTGAACTCGGTGTTGCGTGTAGTGCATGTTATTGAATTATTTTGAAAAAATAACACACTATGAAATCTTGGGGTGTTACAGGTGAGCTCAAATGCTCATAAAGGATAAAAATATAGTAGAAACATTAATAAATAATCATAAATATTTAAGGCAATTTATTACTAAAACAAATTTCTTTTAAACTCGAACTTCAACATAATATGGAAAAAATAAAATAAAATAATTCCATTTACTTATTCACATGGATATTCTACTAGTAGAATAACCACATGAAATATCACTATCCACTTTCATAATGTTGGAATTCATAATGCCAGACTATCATAACCACGTAGACAAGGACTCATGCCAAGACTACAAATAAGATTTTGTCAAGGGCTCGTGCCCAGACACTAGTTTGTCTCATGAGACCTATGGTTGCATCAACGAGCTATAGCGGGCTCCACCCATCACTTATTAAGTCCAATTAATTCCTCACGTGAACAGGTTTAATCATAAAATAAACATTCATATTAAAACTAGCATACGAAATTCCAATACGTTCTCCATAAACCACGAATGTTATAAAAATAACACATCCATAGTCAAACATATCACAAAACCTTCAATACAACATGGAAGTTTTGTATTATAATAAATCACCTTCAAATAATGTTAATATCCATCAAAGGATATTGACATAGATGAAATCAAAACTATTTGAGTGAAATATCTCTTTATTGAAATCATTTAAAAGTCACACATTTATAAAGGAAGTAATTTAAAAGATATTTTTGAATCAAAGTTTCCCAAACCACTTTGAAAAATTTAAAATTAATTTTAATTTTAAAACATTATTGTCTTTATAAATAAATCCTTAAAAATATTTTTAAAACACGGACATTAATGACAAGGATTTAGAATACTAAATCTTTAAAACATTTTAAATTCTGATCTTGATAAAGAGTACCTTCACAAATTCTTAAAATATTCATTTTGAAATCATTTAAAGGTCACGTAATTATAAAATAAAACATTTACATTCAAAATATTCTTATAATATTGTAATGGAATCATCGAAGATTTTATACAGTTAGAAAATAGCCGCACCCACCGTAAAAGTTTAAAAAAACATTCTTACCTTAATTCTATCGAAAAGGTTAAATGGGCCGTTTTTGGAAAACGACGGATAGATTTTTTTATAAACTTATTATAAAACGTCAAACAAGGGTATAAATGACTTTAACCTATATTCTGTAAAATAGTAAGAATGTTTTGAAATTTTTTTTTATGAAACATGGATGTGGATGATAAAGAGGTCCCAATCGATAATTACGTATAAACAACCTCAGATAATGAAGAGATTGTGAAATAAACCCTTAACATGTACTTTTACTTGGTTTAGGGTAGGTTAACCGCCTGTATAATGGTGAAATCATTGTTATTAAATTATACAAGAATCATTTACATAAATATGATATCATATATGATATTTTAACATTTATTTGTTATTAATATCTTAGTATTATCGTTGTTTCGGGTGTTAACTTACTTATTTTCTATTATATGTTTTGTTACATAAGTCGTGTTTGTTATGGATAGGTTGTATCTTATTCATATCCAGAATGATATCATGTAATTAAATATTATTTTGAATCATCAAATGAGAATTAGACTTTTATGGATAAGATGGTGAATGAATCTCATCGCATTCGTGGGGACGGTTATCCGTACATACGCATGAGAGAAAATATCATTCTTTTGATATTAAAATAATAGATAATTGGATGGTATATCATATATACTAAATAATTATCATGTTATATTTATTATTTACCTAAATTATATATCATTATCATACCCATCCAAATAATAATGTTTCTGAATAACAATTACACCACGACGTGGAGACGGTAAGCCGTACGTACACACGTATGGTGACATGTAATTCAAAGGATGAATAGAATACTGAATATGGTTGTAACATATTTATAATAACATCACATTATATAGAAGATACTGGAATTATTATTTTAGAATGGAAATAAAAAATAAAGAAGACGTTGAAGAAGAAAGTAACTTGAAAAAGTGTGGTGAAACCATTACCTCTTCTTCGAGTTCTTCATTTTGATTTGATCAAAAGGGATTCCTAGGCTGGATTTATGATCAATCTTTGTCCTATAGGCTGAAGTGAGGGATGTTAAGAGAGTATTTGGTCCGGGATTGTCTGAACCAAAAGGCTTTGAAGGTGTGATGAATTGGTTAGAAGTTGTGTCCTTTTTTAAGGGTGAGGAGGGGCTCTTTAGGAAAAACTTAAAGTATTAATTTATAATAAATTTATATTCGGTTTCTAATGGCTCCAAAGTGTATTATAAAATTTATATGGTAGGTATGGGCCGAAATACATTCAACCAGTATATTTTAGACAGTTTTGGGTTATTATATTAACCTTATCATTTAGGTTTAACACTTAGTTAATTAGATTGAAATTTACCATGTCACTTTGTATTTTTATACTATATAGTTAATAAATGTACTATATACATCCAAGAGACCCTAATGTGGTCCATTAATGATACAAATATCATGATATAAGTCCGTTGGATGAAACTTATATTTTTAGGAATAGAATGTCAATTAATAATATCATATTTGTTTTAAAAACCCATTTATGTCAATTTTGACACTATTCAATAATTGATTTTTGGTAAAGTCATAAAAACATTATTAATTTTAACCAAATTCATTTAATCAATAATAACATGTAATATTAACTAATGAAATTCGTGTATGTCATCCAAACTTTCAAATTATATTTATTTTAACATTTATAATATCAATTGTTTGATTCTTTCATTAATAATGAAAATAATGCATCATTATTGTGTCATAAATAAATTTAATTATTCAATGTCTAAAAATTATAAATAAAATACCATTCTGTATTAAATATTATTAGATTTATAAATAATATTTATAGTCGAAATTTTAACATGTATAACCCTATGTAAAAATTATTTTTCTAAAAGATATATGCTTATGTCATTTTTGTATTTTCTTTAAGTTAATTAATATAAACTGTCCTTATCACCTACAAGTGGGTCCATGGGGTCCCAACATCGACCAAAAGATGCCCAAGGTAGGAAATGTTTCAACCAATAGGATTAGGATCCATTTTAGGGTAAATTAATGTTATTATAATATTATTTGTTACCCTTATTTAACAGATTTACCCATTAACCATGGTGAATAAAATATTTACCGAAATAATTATTCAAAATGTCTAAAAATAAAATTTACCTGTTTACACAAATTGAAACTCTTGATTCAAAATATGGAATCCATATTTCTATATTCAAAACATAGAAGTGGCAGAAATTAATTTAAAATTAATTTCCATTGTTAAAACAAAACGCGTGTTTTTAAAAGATTATAACTATCAAAAGATTGACAGTTGTTTATGTCCGGTTTAAATGTGAAATTATGTACAATGACCAAATTGTATTACATGGTAAAAATATATTATAAATATTCTTTAAAACCACTCATATTTATAATTTATCACTATTAATTATTTTGATTAAAAACGTTTTTTTTAATTAAAATTTAGTAATTTTCACAATTCAACAAAATATAAATGTTATCCGAAAAGTACCAAAATTTTACCCTAGGATAATTTCAATATTTTGAATCCAAAAATGAAGTCTGTTTTGAGATATAAAATTTATAAAATTTCAAAAAGTGGGTATTACTATTCATAACGGCTACTTTGATTAGTCACAGTGTGTTTGAATCTCGAAGTTGCGTACAATGCAAGATATTGTATTTTTCAAAGGGAAACGTACCATGGAATCTTGGGGTGTTAAATTCTCCCCTCCTTAAATAAATTGTGTCCTTGAAATTTGAAATTGTTCTTTGAAAATAAAAGGTTGAAAAAATAAAATATCTTTGTGGGAAAACCCACATTGGAAATTGGGTTAATAAAAATATTACTTTAAAAGAAAGAAAGAGAAGTACAAAGGTCACCTGAGATAGACCATACTAATATTATATGAAAACATGGATATGGAAGAGAAACATACCATCAAGGTATGATGGATAGTTGTAGAAAACCAGATTAGGAGAAAGTTAACTACAAGAAAATCACAAACTTGTGATTAGTTAAAAGGTCTTTGATTCCCCAGTAGGAAAGGTTATTCAAAAATGTTTTTGTTTTATGTTACCTTTTATAAAGATGAGGAATTTATTTATGAGATTTACTAATAATGTATGGAAATATACTTACTTGTCATGTATACTGTCATTCTTTAATAAAATTTTACCACAAACCAATCTTTCACTCCATAAGGTAATAGAACTCAAAAATATTCTGTTTATCATAACCGTATCTGGTTCCAAAATTAAATTAGTAATTAATCTATCAGAACTTTTAATAAAAGAAAACTACATTGTACACTCCAAGGACTTTACGTAGTCTAGTGGTAGGTGATAAACCCCAATTGCACTATGTTTGTGGGTTCGATTCCCGCAACGTTGTCTGACCTGATGGGTTGTCACACGGTCTTCGTGTTGTCCTTTTTATAAAAATCCAAAAATAAATTTAACAATAGTATCCAATGTAAATTATAATCCATTCCAACCTTTATAATTATCAAAAATACTTCTGTAAACCCTCTGTCCAAAATTTATATGAATGGTAAACATAATGAAGATCCTTTTTTCCATGTAATAACATGTGAACACTTTCATCATGTATTCTTTTAAAATACTGCAACATCCTAAATTACCATAAAACCTTATTGATTACATTCATGATCCCTTATCCCTTATATAATGCTAGATATACTCGTTCTATCCAAAAATGTTGTAAACTCCAATAATGATGGAATATACAAATCATTAATCAGTTTCAAGGTAATCAAGAATATCGAATATATTTTATCCAAATCAATCATGTATTAATCCAAAATCACTATCTCAGTATCAGAACCATATTATGGTTTATATTTCTCTCAAACATATATTTTCCAAAAATTTAACATTCTATTGAGTCACTTTTCTTGGTTCCACAAAATTTCAAGTCCTTAATGAAATAGTACTCTTGTAAAATCCTTATATACTCCATAATTATTATAACCCGTTCATTGTTGATACAACACTCAAATGACATAATTATCTAATAATAACATAAGAAATCTAATCATTCCACCTCATCTATGGTAGTATCATAACATCATTATTATCCTATAGAATCATTTGGGTAATACTCTGATGATTTGGGCATCGGTTCGCAAAGTGTCCCAACTCCTTGCAGATGAAGCATTATTCATTTGAAACCTTTTTCTTACCCTTGTAGTCACGTACTTGGTGTCCTTTTTCTCCAAACTTATAACAAAAACCCATTCCCATACAGGAATGTTCTTGGTGTTTCTTTCCACAGTTACCACATATGGGAAAATTATTCTTTTCCCTCTTCAGTTTATCCATATTTCTCTCTTCCATCCTTTTCTTCTCTTACTTCCCTTTAAGGACATAGCACTCAGAGAATTATTTTCTTAACTTACTAAGAGATGATACTATTTCTTCATATTTTGAGAATACATGGGAGACTATTTCCCTTCTAAATTTTGGATTAATACTGTGAAATATATGATAATTCATACTCTTTGGATCATAAGTATTGCTGGAGTTCACATTATTTCTTCTAAGCGCCATTTCAATAAAATATCATAAAGTAGGTCAGTTTATGAATTGTAATGAATAATTCCAAACTTGTAAAATACCTAACATTAATTGAATGGTTTATGGATATAATCCACAATCATAAAGATATTTTCATTGAGGAATTATATACTCAAAAACCCTTAATAATGATTTGTAAAGAAAATGAGAATTATCCTAAGCATATCCCCCTGGAGTGTCATAACCAAGAGTGCACCCAAGCTCATTGTCGTGCACTAGTTCCCATTCAAGTCTAGATCAAAGTGGTGTTTTCAGTTTTTTCCCCTAGGTACATCTATAACAGCACCGCCTCTACCTGCTCGTATCCAGACAGGGTTGTATTGCTCGAAAAACTCACAAAATTTCTACAATACCAAAATTCATTGAATTTATTCTATACTAATACTAAAAGACAATCTTAGGGATATGTGATCTAGTTAGAGTTTATCTAAATCTTGTTTCCAAGGTTATTGCTAAACTTCCTCTGATACCAACTGTAACACCCCGACCCCAGTTACCCAGAGTCGGTGCATTATTTTAATACATTGGCATGATTACAAGGAATCAAGTCCCGAAGGACCGACCATTTTAGCAGTTTTGGAAAATAGATTACATACATTAATGATACATTACACTTTATAACATACAAAACAACATAAATAATCCTTTATGAATGCCATTATTCCCTTGGCTTAACCCTTCATATCAATAAAAATACACTTCTTGGAATCCAGGGGAAATAAAACATAGAAAGGGGTGAGCTCAGAAGCTCAGTAGGGATAACAATATAGCAGAGACTTTAATAAAAAATCATAAACATTTAAGGCAACGTATAACTAAAACAAAATCCTTTTAAACATGAACTTCAACATAATATGGAAAAAATAAAATAAAATAATTCCATTTACTTATTCACATGGGTATTGTACTATGTGAATAACCACATGAAATATCACTAAACACTTTCATAATGATGGAATGCATAATGCCCGACTATCATAACTATGCAGGCAAGGCCCCGTGCCAATAATACAAATAAGATTTTGTCAATGCCTCGTTCAAAGACACTATTTTGTCTCATGAGACATACTGATGCATCAAAGAGCTATAGCGGGATCCAACCATCACTTATTAAGTACAATGAATTCCTCATATGACCAGGTTTAAACATAAAATAAACATTTGTATTAAAAATATCATACAAAATCTCAATACATTCTCCATAAACCATGAATGGTAAAGAAATAACACATCCACAGTCAAACATATCACAAAACCTTCAATACAATATGGAATTTTTGTATTATAATAAATTAACTTCAAATAATCTTAAAATACATCAAAGGATCTTGGAATAGATGAAATTAAAACTATTTGAGAGAAATATATCTTTTTTGAAATCATTTAAAAGTCACACATTTATAAAGGAAGTAGTTTAAAAGAGATATTTGGATCAAAGTGTCCCATACAACTTTGAAACATTTAAAAGGAATTTTAATTTTAAAACATTAATGTCCGTATAAATAAATCCTTAAAACCATTTTTATAACATGGACATTAATGGAAAATATTTAGAATAATAAATGATTAAAACATTTAAAATTATGATCTTGATAAAGAGTACCTTTCAAAAATTCTTAAAATATTCATTTTGAAATCATTTAAAGATCACGTAATTATAAAATAGAAAATTTAATTTCTAAATATTCTTATAAGATTATAATGGAAGCTTTAACGATTTTATAACGGTGGTAAAAAGCTGCACCCGCCGTGTAAGTTAAAAAAACATTCTTACCGTAATTCTGTCAAAAAGGTTAAAATGACCTTGTTTGGAAAACGACAGAAAGATTCCTTTATAAACTTCTTATAAAAAGTCAAAAAGGTATAAATGAAATTAACCTATATTATGTAAAATAGTAAGAATTTTTTGAAAAATATTTTTAAGAAACATGGATGTGGATGATAAAGAGGTCCCAGTAGATAATTACGTATAAACAACCTCAGATAATGAAGAGATTGTGAAATAAACCATTACCTTGTACTTTTCCTAGGTCGAGGGTAGATTAAACTACTTTATAATGGTGAAATAATTATTATTAAATTATACAAGAATCATTTACATTAATATTATATCATATATTATCTTTTAACATTGATTTGATAATAATATCTTAGTATTATCGTTGTTTCGGGTGTTAACTTACTCATTTTCTTTTATACGTTTTGATACATAAGTCATGATTATTATGGATAGGTTGTATCTTATTCATATCCAGAATTATATCAAGTCCTAAAAAATTATTTTTAATCATCAAATGATAATTAGACTTTAATGGATAAGATGGGGAATGAATCTCATCGCGTTCGTAGAGACAGTAGTCCGTACGTACGCATGAGTGACAATATCATCCTTTTGATATTAAAATAACATACAATTGGAATGTATATCATATATAAAGAATAATTATCTTGTTATATTTATTATTTACATAAATTAAATATCATTATCATACACATCTAAATAATGATGTTTTTGAATAACAATTACACCACGACGCGGAGACGGTAAGTCGTACGTATGCACGTATGGTGACATGTCATTCAAAGGATGGGAAGAATACTGAATATGGTTGTAAAATATTGATAATAACATCACAGTATATAGGATATACTAGAATTATTATTTTTAAAGGAAATAATAAATAAAGAAGATGTTGAATAAGAAATTAACATGAAAATGGGTTGTGAAAACATTACCCCTTCTTCGAGTTCTTCCTTTTTATTTGATCAAAAGGGATAATTAGGATGGATTTCTGATCAAACTATGGCCTATAGGTTGAATTGAGGGATGTTTAGAGAGTATTTTTGCAGGGTTTGTCTGAACCAAAAGGCTTTTAATGTGTGAATAATTTTTTAGAAGTTGTGTTCTTTTATAAGGGGGAGGAGGGGCTCTTTAGGAAAAAATTACAGTATTAATTTATAATAAATTTATATTCGGTTTATAATGCTTCCAAAGTGGATTATTAAAAGTATATGGTAGGTATGGCTCTAAATCCATTCAACCAATATATTTTAGATAGGTTTGGGTTATTATATTAAACTTATCATTTAGTTTTAACTCTTAGTTAATTAGATTGAAATTTACCATGTCACTTTGTATTTTTATATTATATAGTTAATAGACATAATATATACATCCAAGAGAGCCTAAAGTGGTATTTTAATGATACACATATCATGAAATAATTCCTTTGGCCTAACCTTATATTTTTAAGAATATAATTTCAATTAATAATATCATATTTTTTTTAAAAAACTCATTTATGTCAATTTTGGCACTATTCAATTATTGATTTTTGTTAAAGTCATAACATCTTTATTAATCCAAAAAATCATTTAATAAATACTAACATGTAATATTGACTAATAAAATTAGTGTATGTCATCAAACCTTTAAAATTATATTTATTTTAACATTTATAATACCAGTTGTTTGATTCTTTCACGAATAAGGAAAATACTGCATCATTATTGTGTCATAATTAAATTTAATTATTCAATGTCTAAAAATTATAAATAAAATACAATTATGCATTAAAACTTCTTACCATTCTAATGAATATTTATAGTAAAAAAGATAACATATATAACCCTATGTAAAAATTATATTTCTAAAAGATATATGCTTATGTCATTTTTGTATTTAGTTTAACTAAATTAATACAAAGTGTCCTTATCACCTATAAGTTCCACCATGGGTTCCAAAAATCGGCCCAAAGATGACCATATTTGGACATGTTTTAACCAATAGGGTTTCGACACGTTTTTGGGAAAATTAATATTATTATAATATTATTTTTTACCCATATTGACTGATTTTACACTTTAACCATGGTAAATAAAATATTTACCGAAGTAATTATTCAAAATGTCTAAAAATAAAAGATACCTATTTACACAATATGAATATCTTGATTCCAAATGTGTAATACATATTTCTAAATTCTAAACACAGAAGTGGAAGATAATAATTTAAAATTAATTCCCGTTGTTAAAATAAGACATGTGTTTTTAAGAGATAATAACTATAAAAAGATTGATAATTGTTTATGTCCGGTTTAACTTTGAAATTATGTCAAATGACCAACATTGTATTAAATAGTAAACATATATTCTAAATATATGTTAAAACCTCTCAAATTCAAAATATATCACTACTAATTATTATGATTAAAAAGGTTGCTTTTAATTAAAATTTAGTAATTTTCACTATTCATCAAAATATAAAAGTTATCCAAAAAGTACGAAAATTTTACCGTTGGCTAATTTAAATATTCTGAATCCAAAAATGAAGTCTATCATGAGAGACAAAATTTATAAAATTTCTAAAAGTGGTTATTACTATTCATAACAGCTACTTCGATTGGTCGTGGTGTGTTAGAATATCGAAGTTGTGTATAGTGCAAGCTATTGCATTATTCAAAGGGAAACGTACCATGGAAGCTTTGAGTGTTAAAAAAACATTTCAATATTTTGCAACTTTTTAACTTTAAAAACTCAATCTCTCTTTCTGAATATGGGATTAATTATAAATTAATTACTATTGTTAGTTTTAAATTGTGAAAAATGGATTCCATATTTTGAATTAGTATGTTGATATTATTTAAATATATTCATTTTTATTTTGGGAATTATGAATGGAAACTTCAGTAATTTGTTATTAATATGGTAAAAGGCTAAATTAGGTAATTAAGGGTAAAAATACTATTATAAAATTACTCTAACACTTATATTAATATCACTGGATGAGTGTGTTTCTTCCTAAATAATATTTTGGTTGAAATGGTGTCCTTTAGGAGCCACTTGGTTGCGGATAAAAGATTTAATTTTTTATTTAATGTAAAATTAAATATGTCTTACTCAAATTTAAATAACTATATCATTTTAAAATTAGGTTATAAAGAAGAAAAATTCGATTATAAATATTCATTTGAAATTTATTTTTTTCTTTATCATGATAATTTATTTTTAATTTTTAGGAAATAAATTATAACATTAAATACTTATAAATTATTGATGAATAAATTGTTTAAATTATGGAATGTCAATAAAATAATTATTATTAAAATTATAATAAATATTAAAAGGAAAAAAACATGAAAAAATATTTTTGGTCTAGTATATATCAACCATTACCATCCATGGTTCTAGTTATTGTATATTTATAGCCTTATATATGTTATTTTAAATCTTATATTATATTGTTTAATGTGATGTTATTATCGTCAGATTCATAATTTAATAAGTATAACATTTGTAATGTTGTATTTTATATAATATGAATTCATCTAAAAGTATTGTTATGAAATATATTAGAATTATATTAATCAAAGTATTTTATTTTCAATTTTTATTCAAAAAATTATTATATTAAATAATTACCCAAAATTGATGTAGTAATTATTTTATTAATGTATAGATCTGATAAATATTATTAAAAATATTAAAATTAATTGAATTTTGGCTAATAATTGTGTCAAATAAATTTTCTAGATTACCTTGACCTCCAATAAATTTAATAATGTTTATGGTTCAATATTAATATGTTATATTAATATTTTTTAGAATAAATTAATTGAATATTGTCAAAATTGACACTTTTGAGTGTTTATCAAAATAATGTCTTATTAATTTTTTAAAAATACATAATTTTTTTTTAAAAAATATAGAGTAATTATTATACGGTCTAAAATGTTTTTGGGTATTTATTTATGATCTAATTTTTGTCTTATCATTAAATATTATACCATTTTATGACTAAAATATTTGTCACCCTTTTAGAAAAATAAATAGAATAATTATGTGTTAATTAAAATAATAATTTTTAAATTAAAATAAAAACATATAAAAAATTATTTTTGTTGATATTAAAACAATATCTCTTCTCATATTCAAAATTTTTAAATTTTTTGCTTTTTGCGTAGGGTTTAGTTTTATTATAAATAATTATATACGGAGTTTCCAAAGGTACCATTCTCTTTAATTATAAAATGAAACCAACCACCTCTCCTATTCACTTAAATATGAGCTTTCACCCTCTACCATACACTAATAATTATCTTTAGAAGATTTATTAATTAAATTCTTGCGGCTCTGGTATTTTCAAACGACCATCTTAGGAACATTTCGGTGAGATTTATAGGGTGCACGTTGAAGAAGAGCTAATCACCCCTATCAATTCCATCAAAATATTTCATTTTATACTTTATCTTCATGAGTTATATCCATTATAAATTAATAAATAAATTATAAATTATTTGATGTGGTGTTATTATGGTTATATAATAACCATATTTCAACTTTAATTCGTCATACAAAAAACAACATCACTACGGGTGCGTACGTACAACTTATCATCTCCATGACATGGTGTAATCTGTTTTTCAGCACCATCTTACCCAGATGAATATAATTATTGAAATAATAACTACATTTTATTAATAAAACATCATATAGATTCTTTTAATATATATATACCATTCAATCTCACACCATTTTATAAATTAGGTAATGATATCGTAGCTCATGTGAGCATATGACCTACCATATCCACATTGCGATGTGTTTCATTCCACATGATAACCACTAACTCATGATTATATAAATGTATAAAATGAATAAACATGCAATATATTATGTTAATTTTATTTTTAATTATATAAATATAACCTAATAATGATTACTAGAACTTATTAGATAAAAAATTCATATGAAAAAAATCCATTAATACCAGAATAACGAGCTATAATAAAATGTCATTAACAAATAGATGATAATATTATCATATAGGTTATCCTAAAAATGACTATGATTCTGAAATACATTAACAAATTTATTTAAATTTGAATAAATGAGGTTCAAATTTATATAAAATAAATCAGACCTGAGGTAAGGGATAATTTCACATTCTCATTATTTACCAAGATTGCTTATATGTATGTATTGACTAAGGTTATTTATCTTCCATGCACATTTGTACTACATAGTATTAAATGAATCGTTCTTTTAGTTTCCAAATGAGGTAATTTTTTAAATTCTTGAAAATAATATGAGAATATTTTTTTTACATATATGGTATGAATGAATTTTTACACATTTCTAACAACTTATTTCCATAAATCTTCCATTAAAAGTTTTCATGGATATATTGAAATAAAAATTTTCTTTTAAAATTGTATTGGGTTTTATGAAATTTGTTTAATATTAAATTATATTTTAATCAAGAATCTATTTCATATGTTTTATAATAAATATTTTCCATCTATCCTGATATCCTTTAATAAGGATATGTTTTATGTATACAATACCTATTATTATAATGGGTTGATTATATTTTTGATGGAATTATATTTATGAAATATCTTTCATTTAAATGGATTATTTTATTATGGAATGAATTTTAAGAAAATAATTTTATTCTTTGGGCTATGCCAAGGGGAATGATTTCTGTGTTTTTAGAAAATGTAATAATGATTTCATTATGAGATTTTTGGGACATATATCCCCCTCTAATGCACTGGGTAATGATTTATATCTCATTATATTGATCTAAATAGAATGAAAAATACATATGGTTCAGTAATATAGGACTGGAATAGAATATAAATCTGATTTTAATAATACATGGCTTGAACAATATGTAAACTCAGTTAAGTAATGAACTTTTCCCACTATTATTGTCTGGGCAATGAGTGTTGGATAATATGGAAATGATTTTCTGTGATTATGTGTTTTCCAGAATTCCATTTTTTATACTAATTACATTTTTTATGGCTCTTATTCCTTTATGATTAATGTCTTATGAACAACAGAGATTTATTTCATGGATCAATATTTTGATATTTGTTATACATGGTATGATTTTCAAAAGTTATGTCCATAAATTTTTATGTTTCTTTTTTGTTTAATATTTTTTATGTTTACACTTACTGAGAATTTTATCTAACCCATTTGTTTTGTATCTCCCTATCATATAAAGAAGGTTATTAAGTAAGATATGTCAAAAATGGGTTCTAGGTATGAAGGAAAATATAGGAGATAATGTTGAGGTTTTATATATCTGTTTTTTATGTTTCCCATTTTCCAAAGACACTAAACTAATATTGTCTTTTGGAATCTATTTTGTTCATGTGTATGTCTTTAGAAAAAACGATGCAATTCCCTTGTATATCATGATTTTGTATTTACAGATACCAAATATGAAACCTTACGTGCTCAGATGTACATATGGAATGCTCTTGATGGATATTCAAAGGTGGGTAGAACATTATTTTTTTCAGAGGACGCATAGTAGTACCAGTGCTGTTCTAGGAGGTGGTTTTCATGGAGTTTTATATATCCCTTTTGGTGGTATATCTAGGTGTTTAAAATATGTACCAAGACTTTCGACGTCTGTTTTGGTGGTTATGGTTGATGAAATGAGTTATAGAGTTGGTTCCTTGATGCGTTCCTTTTCCGCATGTGAAGGTTGAGTATAAAGACCCTTAATTTGAGCACATTTTTATTAATTCATAGTTTGAGTATATTCATTAAAATATATAATAAATACATGATAGGACCATATAGGTATAATGTATTTAGAAACTAAGAAACATAAACAACTGGTTCATAAAACATCTAAATTGTCTCCCGATTATTTCTTCATAACTAGACTCATTTTTGACATATCCTATTTAATACCCCTATACATGACCATGGAAAAAAAATATTAAAGGGTGAGATTAAATGACCAATAAGGGAAATCAAGGGTAATATTGTTTACATTCTAAATCATAAGACATAAGAACACAACATTTGAAATTATTATCATGCATATAAAAGATTGTTATATCCTGTAATGGGATACAAATTCATAAGAATTACTGGTCAGAATCCCAAAAGTAATAAAATAAGACAATATGTTTTTGGAATAAACATAATCATATAAAATAAATTCATATAGTTCAATGCTTGTTTCCATGACCATCATAGCAGAAAACGCCCACTATTGAATCAACATTACATGGTGTTCCAACCCTATATTACTGAAACAGATTTACGTTCCTTTCCATTCATGTTTATCTCATGAGATGTTAATTTTTATCCAATGAATTAGAGGGAAATATATTTCCCACCTAATGCATAATGAAATCATACTTCCCTGTTCCGGAAAACATAAACCATTCATCATTTCATTACCCAATGAATCAAAAATGGGTTTCATAAAGATCATTCCATCACAATCCATATAAAATAAATTTTCTTCATTAAAATAATTCCATCAAAAACAAAATTCTGTTGAAGTAAAAATAGGGATATAAATTTAACCCAATTTATATACTTTCGCAATTGATGGAAAATAATTTTGATAAAATACTATAAATTAATACTTGAGGAAAATATCATTTCTTCTTAAAAACTATTTATTTTATCAAAATTCCATGAAATTATAAAAGAAACTAATTTAATTAGATACAAAATTAAAATATATTATATGAAGGTTCAAAGAACTAAGGAATTCTTAACCCCTAATAATTAATTCATTCCATATATGTAAAAAACCATTCTCCTCGTACTTTTTCTATAAAAGTCAAAAAACTACCACATATTGAATAACGAAAAAATATTCCTTTCATACCATTTAGTAAAATTTAACCATTGGGTAAAATTCAATATAAAAAACTATGTAAGAATATAAATAATATTACATATTTAGGGATACTATATTTGGATGATAATCACACCCCATTAAATACTCATGAATAAACAATCTCCAATAATAATGTGATTGAAGAATTATCTATTACATTAGGTCCTATATCATTTGAATGTATCCAAACCTCATGAATAGTGATTTACATGTTGTCATTGAATTATTACATTTTCTTAGTCATTTTTATGATATCATATATGGTTATATTTCCATTATTTTGTTAGTAACATGACATTGTCGCTTGTTATTTGGATATTAACTATTTTATATTCTAATGCTAGTTTTGTCTGATAAGTAAATTTTATACTTCTTAGGTTATAGTTATATAATTGAAATAATGAAATTAGTATAATATATATATCATATTAATTCATTCCATTCATTTATATAATCAGGGTTTAATTAATATCATGTTGAATGAATCACATCATATAATGAGATGGTAGGTCGTACGTATGCATTAGCGACAATATCATTTTTATAATTGTTGAATGGTACTGATGTAGATTATGTATAATATTTTAAGTTTTTAATCATGTTTTAATAATCATATATTGTTATTATTTCCATCATTTTACCTATCAATGTATGGTGGTGGTGAAAAATAGATTACACAACGACATCGGGACGGTAAGTCGTATGCACACAATCTTGGTGATTTTGTTTTCATCGGATGGATAAATGATGGAATATGTTTGTTTCATAATTATAATAACATATTAGTATATGATTTATACTAATGTTGTTAATTTATAATGATAGAACAAATTAATAGTATGTAGAAGAATAATGAACTTTGAATGAATTAGTAGAAGAGATTACCAATTTCTCCACGTGCGTACTCGAAATCTCTAATTAGAACACTGGAGTGGGTTATTGAAGATGAATAGAACCTATAAAATATATATAAGGATTTTTAGAAACGAAAAGGTCAGGGTATTTCTAAGAATGAAGGCTTAATGTGAAGTGAAATGGTGAGGGAGGAGGTGTACTTTTATAATTTAGGCGAGAGGTAGTTTTGCAATCTTCACAAATAATAATGTATAATAAAATCAAACCCTACCAGAAAACCTCTAAAATATCCCAATTTCTAAGATGATATGATATAATGTTATATTCTCATCATAAAATAAATTTTGGACAAGTATTTCAATCAATTTAAAACAACACATTTTAATTAACACCTATTTATTTTATTTAATTTTTAACAAGGGTAACAAATAATTCAATTTTTATAGTGTGAAACATTTACTAATTTTATTTAAATTAACCCCAAATAAATATATTAGATCAATTTATAAAATATCAAAAAAAAATTATATATTTTTATGATTTTAATTATTTTTAAATAACTTAATAAAATATTATTTTGAAAAATAATCGATATTATCAAATATGAAACTATTCAATTAGTTGATTTTTAAAAATATTAATATAAAAATATACCATTTAACCAACTATTTTGTTACATTACTAAGTTGTCAAGGTCATCTATAAAATTTAATATACATTTTAATTTTCCAAAAATATATTTACTTTAAAATTTTTATTAACATTTATTTGATATTTCTCTTAAGAAAATAATTACAACAACAGTATTGTGTAATTATTTAATATGCACATTTGTTGAATAAAAATTAAAAATAAAATATTACGATAAATATAAATGTAAAATATTTTAGAAGAATACTTGTAATGAAATTTATCTTTTGTAAAATCAAATATTTAAAAGTTTATACTTATAAAATTATTAAGGTGAAAACATTAACATCACTTTAAATAATATAATATAAGTGTCATAATCTCTTCAATAAGAATCCAAAGGGTTCATAACTCAACCCTTGTATGATTATGGTAGAGATATACTCTAACAATAATATTTGATAATTTTTTTGGATATCTTAAATCATAATATTATTTTCAAAAATACTATATTATTGATTTTTTATCAACTGAATAACTTATTCATAATTAATGTATAAGTTATTAAGGTAATAATTTATTTCTAAAGCATTACATGTATATGGACATGATAATGAAAACAATTTATATTTCGAATGATTCATTATAATTGATATTATATTTATTTTAGTCTTATGTTAAAAATAATTTATTTATTAAAATTTGAGTGAGACAAATATTACTTTTCTTTGAATACAATAGATTAAATGTCCTAATACTATCCAGGTGGATTAAAATGAATACCATTTTGAACCATGTTTGATTTAGGTCAATGGAAACTCATCCAATGATATTAAGACAAGTGTTATGGTAATTTTATAATAGCATACCTAACCATAATTATAATATTTACCCTTTTTCTTTATTAAAAAAGTTACCAATGATACTATTTATAACAACAAAAAATAAAATAAAAATATTTAAATAATTTGGACCTACAGATTCAAAATATGGAGATAGTTTTAAAAAATTCAATACACAGAGGTTTTAGTAATTAATTTAATATTAATCCAATTTTTAAAAAGAGAAAACAAATTTTCAAAACTATAATATTGCAAAAGTTTAGAATGTTTTTAATCCGAGTTCAATGTTAAAGTAACGATAACGACATAAATTATATTTAATGATAAAAATATGTTCTATTAATACTTTATAACAATTTAATTTTATAATTTAACCATATAAATTATTTCAATGAAAAAATTTATTTTCACATAAAATTTAGTGTATTTGTACAATTCATCAAAACATGAATGTTATCAAAAAATTATCAAAAATTCATAGAAAGTACATTTTTATATCCTTCTTCAAAAGAAAAATTTTAGGTATTCATATAATGATAATTAATGTTTCAAAATATTAATTTAAAATGGGTTCCATATTCGAAGGCTTAAAATTACCGTTTTAAAAAATATCAGTTTTTATACGTCAATATAGTTTATTCATATCGTATGAAAAAATTATCCAATGGATGACTATAATTTTTTTATTATATTTATGTCATACATATATCATTAATTTCATTACCCATAGAAATTCAGTCAAAAATAAAAATCTATTATTGATTTATATTTTTCATTAATAATTGATTTCCGATGAATTCACAATGACTTTTCATAAGTTTGTTATACTTATTCTTGCTAACCTAACAACGAGTTGATAATAGTAATTTTTTTTACTAAGTAAATATCGCGGTTTTTTTTGAAATCATAATTATGTTAAATGAAATCTACCAAAAAAAATTATTTAAAGAAAGATATTTTATAAAACATTACAGTGTTACATTGAGTAGAATATTCCATTGGGTTAAAGACAATATAACGATGTACCACAATTGAAGTTGGATGATATATTGATGAAAATAATTATGTGTTTTCCACATACATTCAGGGGGAAAATTCCATTTGGGTGATCATTGAAGGCATCATCAAGTCGGCCCACTTTATAGCTATTCATGTGAAAAGTTCAGTAGTGAGCTTGGGGCACCTCTATGTGTGTGAGATATTTCAACTCAATGGAGATCCATTGATGATTATTTCTGACCATGATGTTTATTACACATATCTGTTGTGAAAGGGATCACATATGGAATTATAAAACCCATTTACATTTAAGAACTATTTTTCACCCACAAACGAATGAACCTATAGAGTAAAGCATTCATGTTATGGAGGAAATGTTGTGAGATTACATGTTGGAGTTCATCCATAAATTTAAAATCACTTACCACTGATCAATTTTTCATACAAAAATATCAACCACTACACCATCAATAAGGCACCATCCAGTGCATTGTATGGGAAACCCTTTAGGTCACCACTTTGCTGGACCGACCCAAGAGAGTGAGCATTTGGGGCCTAGAGTTTGTTCATGCTACTAAAGAGAATATATTGATCATTGTGGAGTGGATTAAGACTGCACATAGACTAGATATGTCTTATGATGATAGGATATAGAGTCTTTTGGTGTTTGAGGAAGGTGACAATGTGTTTTTTCTGGTTTCACATCGATGGTGATTATAGATATTTAGTCAGGGTGGCAAGTTCTCTTTGAGGGTCATCGACCCTTTCCAAATAATAGATAGAGTTAGAGAGGTGGAAAATCACTTATCTCTACCTCTGTAATTAGATTAGGTACACAAATTCTTCTACATGTCACAGTTAAGGAGGTATGTGTAGGTCTCATTATAAATCATTGACTGGGGTGAATTGGATATCAAATATCGGGAGACATTTGCTGAGTACATAGTAAAGATCAAGAATCTAAAGGGGGGATCCTTCATGGATGATTGATTCATATGGTGAATGTCTGGGGAAGGAATGATAATCTTTGTGATAGAACATAGGACTGGGAGGCTCATATTTGTGCTCAGTAACCTCATCTATTTGAGTATCCCTTGTTTTGGATTTCGGGAACCTAAAACTCCATGGTTGGAAGAATTTAATCTCTTTGATTTTCTATATATTTTTTGTAAATTTTATATGGATTATTTTCAAGAATAGATGATTATAAGAAATATGATTCTAAGGCACAGTGGGCACAAAACAAATATTTAAAATATACACAGTATATTAAATAGAACATGCATGCAGTTTTCATGAAAAAGTTTAATAAATCTTATGAATCGTTCCAACAAATGCAATAAATCCTAATTACTCATTATGAATCTATTCATATTGAAGTAGTATTTTTATATTATATGGATTATTATATGTTATTAATTTCAATGAAGAGAATTAACCAATCAACAGATGTATTATTTCATGGATCATGCTTATTGTAGGATAATATTTATATTGTGGGAATTTATGGGAGATTTTTTTTGGAATTATTCTTGTTATGGATTTGTTTACTTTTATAATGGGATAAATCTTTGATCAAAATAAAAAATATATTTAGACTCTCTCCTCCATGATAATTGGGAATTTCTCATCAATTCTGTGTTTTACCACGGGTGTTCTTCATTGGCCCGTGGTTCGACACATTCTGATCAATCCATAATTTCACACATTATTCTTTCCTGAATTATCTTATACCATAGATCTTGGATCAACATGAAATGATAGAGGTGTGATTGTGTTTTAAAAAATGTCTCTGTTGAAAGATGATTCCTGATTTCACATTCTTTAGTTTTTTTCTGCACAAAACCAAGAGTGTTGATTTTGATCTGTTTAGCGTGTAGATCTGGTGATGAAACACAAAGATTTAGTGATTTAATGGTAATAAGACCTCAAATATTTAAGTATGTGGAACAATGACCTTCATATAAAGGGCCGAAGCATCAAAAAATGCACAAGATAATGAAACTGGGAGTCTAGAAAATACTATAATACACTAAGTGTAATCTTGGATTACATAGCATGTGGGGCCCCTGGATGTGGTGCTAGTGTTTGGCCGGAGTTAAATTCTACATGGTTTCTGAGCCATATCACATTGATCATGAACCTTCCCTGATGACATGACATGTACATCTAGGTTATATGGAAATAGGTTGTATTTCACATGCACAAACACTCCGTGTACTCTTATAAGGACACGACTTGGAAAAAACAGACCGATACACAAAGACGATTCTTGTACAAAGACAAGACCATAAGTCACAAGTATAGAACCATGATTATATACACACCATGTAATCATACTACAAACCATGTATATTGATCGTACATGACACATGAGGTTCTTTTACATGAGAAAAACATGGGATAGCTAGACCCGATGTGCACCCCTTGGGACATGCCCTGTACTCCCATAAAGAGTGAATGAGGCTCTTCATTTTCCATGTTTTGACTATTATATGTTGATTGAATTCCCTTGGTCCTTTCCTTGATGGTAAAATATGGTATTAAATTCAAATCACTAGACTGTAATCCCCTCTATAAGATGAGCCTCTGATAGATTTGTGGGGTCCCTCCATGAGACTAGAGTGTGATACTCTATCACCCCTAATGGATTTATGGAATAAATGTGACATCCCAGAGCAGGGACTTGATCTTCCAATCATTTGGACAGATCAGTTGTGTTTTTGGAATAATTTTAATATAATCCCCTACATAGAAGGTTGATCTAGATTGAATTCAGGGTGTCCCTGATCGGTTCTAGGTGCAACCCCCTCTCATTATATCTTAATATTCATTGACCAATTCATTCTCTTTGGGTGGGTCCCAATTGATATGGACCTCATAATTTAGTTTTTCTGATGATATCATGACTTTAGGATTGTGTTCTCCCATAATGAGTGTGCATCAAGATTAATCATATGGCTGTCAGTTGGTAATGACTGCCTGATGGAATGATGTATTTCCTGAATACATCAATATTTTATTCTGTATTGGTATTTTTTATTAAAAGTATTTTATATATTGTATACAATGAACTATACATGGTTCTTCATGTTTAGTGTTTCTGGGGCATCATAATGAGTTTTTTTATACTCACCCACAAGCGGGTTTTTCTCACAGCTTTCTTGCCTTTTGCATATAGAGACCCTTTTGACGGCATTTGTGGGGGACATGAAGAAGGTGGAGCATAAATAGAGCTGTGTAGACCATGTTTTTTTGGGATATTACCTTTGAATTAGTCTTCTACCTCGGAGTATGTTGTTTGTCAACCGTTTCATTTAGATATCTATTACAGACTCTTTGTGGGGGGCTTCTATTTATCCCTATTTACATTTCCTTTACTTCCTATTATAGTGTAGTTGTGGTGTCTTAGTTGTATTCATGTACTTTTTCAATTGTATTAAATTTTATCATTGAGTGGGAAGGATATTTTTTATTTTGTATAGGTACATTAGGAAAATGCATCCCATTTGTTGGATACGCCTACTCTCTAATAGTCACAAACCACCTGATTATTGATGGTAGACTTGGGGTGGTCACAGGTCGAACATAGAGGGTTGGGTCAAGAAAATATATGATATTATAAATATTAATATGGGTATGTTATAAATTAATAACCAAATTAAAAACTTTATACATTATATTAAAGCAGGTTTAACCAAAAGGAAGCATGAGGTATGGGACTTCATCCCAATTTTCATTCATAATGGACTATTGTAATGTTAGTCACCTAATTAATTTTATAAGGTATATATAATTTCCATTTTAAATGTAATATCATGAATCTTTAACAATTCACGGTATTTTACATTTCAATTTGAATTATTTCATTCCTTGGGAATGACTTGAAAATTAACAAGTGGTTAAAAATTTCATAACTCAATATCTTTTAATTGTGTTAAATAGTTCTTAGTTATATTTGATATACATTTATTATGAGTGTAATAAATTTCGAATATCTTAAGTTTTATTTCCAAATTTTTATGTGGATTTACATTTTTTACACATAATTATTTCATTATTTTATTATCATTCAAAATTATGATTTTTATAAGGGTTTCTCATATCAAATCATCTTCTTTAGCACATGTGTCATTTTATACAACTATCTTATTTTATGAGGAATATCTATTACCCCATTGATATGTTATATCATGTATTCCTTTATATTCATTTTATTTAATGTTTAATTTTATTTTATTCCTATCATGGGGTTTACAATAAAAAAGTTACAAATGTTATAAGAGATTTATGTTTCAATCCAATTTTAACTAATATTATACTTGAATTTTAATTGATGGACATTATTTTATAATTTCATTATAAACCCATATATTTTATTCATCCTTTAGTTATTTATTTAATTTTCATGTAATATTACAATTTTAAACCTATTATTATTTAAAATTATAGATTAACTATTTTAATGAAAATATTAATATATCTATATCTTTAATCAAAAATCTTTTTTCTTCAAAATATAGGTTTTTACTTTTTTTAAAGATTTTTTTAAAATTATCTAGATGATATATTTTTAAAAAATATACTATGACTTGTTTTTTTAAATGGTTTAAAATTAATCTTAATGCAATTTTTTGAATGAGGGACTTTTTTAGATTTTAAACAACTCCGTGAAAGGATGATTTTTTTATCAGCATATAGAAAATTTCCCACCAAATATACCACAAAATTTTGTCACAATTAATTTATATGTACGAAGGTTATTATCATACAAAAGGTTATCAAAATTATTTTGTGGAAATTTAATTTAAAAAAAATAAAATTGAAATATTATTCCACTAAAAATATTTTTAATGAGTTTTTATTGTATTTATAATAATAAATGCCATCATACCTATATTTTTCTTATGATATTCTAGGGGTATGTTGTATTTAAATCATCCTAAATATTTATCTTATTTTTTATGATCAGTTTGACCAGGGAAATCATTTATAATTTCTTTCTTGATTAGTTTTTGTAATCATTAAATTTAACTTGATGTATTTATTTTCTTATTATCATTTGACATTAAATTTCCCATAAATTACCTTATTATATATTATTGATATAATTTTTATATAAACCGTTTATCATTTCCACATATATTTTTTTACTTTTGATGATACATGATTAAATGATGAAATTAGTGTTAATCCATATTCCTGACAAGATTTGGAAATGTGTTAATAAATAATTTTGTTCCTGAATTTAATTGATCATTGAATATATGAGGAACTCAATTGACATGGAAATACTGTTGATCATTGGTTATATATATCCCCTCAATTCATCATTTATCTCATGAGAAGAATCGGTTTCCTAACAATAGTTAAATTGGTTTCTGGTGTATGACTACCAATCACTTATAAAATTTATTATTAATGGTCTTGATAGTAGAGGTATCATGATCCCTGCGATCTTTATTTACAATAAATAAAAATAAAGTTCCAAAAATATCATATCATTATTATCCATTAGGTTTTCACAATGATATAATCTCTAAGAAAAATTTCATTCGTAGTTTACAAATTAAATAGACTGTGTTTTTAGTTATTTAACATCCATATTCATAATTACTTATCAAATCATGATATTCATTTCACAGATTGAATGAAATTTCAGTTCAAATAGTTTCTTTGTATAGTGATTCTGGTATATTTATTATGTAATATTTGTTCATGATAGTTTTTTAAATTATGTAAATAATATTGAAATCTTTTACCATCCTTATGCTTTTTAATTTCCTAGGAATCCCTGAAGTTCACTATAAATGATATTAAATGATATTTGAAATAATTTATTGATAATATTGAGAAAAATAATGCTATAATTTTCACATAAAAATGTTATATGGGAATCACGTGTGAATCTATTTTAATAAGACTAATAAATTATTCTATTATTTGTGAAGTGATATCTTGTATCTTATACAAATGTAGTAAAGTAGCCATAATCATTGGGATTTTAGGGTGGGGGATAATACTTGGAAGGTTGGGCTTAGATTAACATATTTGATTGTGGATAAACAATTTATAAATGGAAATTACTTTGGTCTTTGTAGGTTGTTACTAAATATCTCCAAATGTATTTTGAAATTTTTTATAGAATATTACATGAGGTCTATGAACATGTTTGTTATGATCCATGAATTGAAAACGGATTTTTTTCATTTAAATCCCCTTGAGAATATCAAAACTGTGTTGGAACTCACAGGATCCTTGAATAGTAGCTTGAGATATCAGTTACCGCATGCCACAGTCTTAACATTGATGATGTGTTATGAGATATTAAGTCCCTAGTAGGGTATAAATGAAATAAATGTAACATAGTAAACAATGGGATAATTTCATTTTATTCATTTTAATTAGGAAAAATAATGGATTTAAAATGGGGAGCCTTTCGGTAGGCCATAATGAATCATTGGATACATTTAATTCCCTTAGTGAGTAACTAGTGTGATGGGTGAGTATTTTAACTCCACCAGAAGGTATGCATATATTTTTGGGGATACCACGGTGAATATTAATGAACAATTTTAGTGTAAGGGGACCTTCCATGTTTTCCATGAATGTAATATTTACATTATTTAATTCCATGTGATTTTTTTATAAGTAAATTCATGTGTGACCGATTAGTACATTATGTGTGCATGGATATGTTAAACGAAGTGATTAAATTTTAGTGATGGGACTTGGAAATATATATGGTAATGAGATTAAGGATGAAAAAACGGATTTATTGACCTTAATGTGACCGTGGTGACCATAACGGGAGTCCCAATGTTGTGTAGATTATAAAAAGGATAATAAAATTTCTAATAAATTATTTATATATTATTATGAATTTAATGATATGAATGGGTTGTGTTCTAAAAAGACAAATATAAGGAATGATATATGATGGTATACAAGACATAAAATATTCCACAAGATGATGTTTAATGTAATATTGGTGAGATTTTATTCCACTTGAGGAGATATGCTGGTATATTGGTGGGATGCAATTCCCATTGATTATATATGCAGTTATATGGAAAGGGTGATATTCACCCATGTATGCTTATACCAATGGTGTGAGATTATACCCGAAGGAGTATTATATATGGTGATATATGGGGTGTATATTTTTTGAATTTTTTATGTGATATATGTGGTAGGATCTCATCGTATTAATGATTTTGATATATAGTGATTTCTAGGGTGGGTATAATACATACAAATGTGGTGATATCAAGGAATTATGCTAATCCCTTTGATGAGTATGATATTTGGTTGTATCTTGGTGCACCACTTATCCAGCCAATGCTGTTTATATAGTGGTATCATGGGTGGGATCTTATCCCGTTATGATATATGAAGATATGCCATATTATTTATGATGATTTGATAAGGATTACAGTGTAGAAACCTCCCCACAAAGATTTTATGACAATGGAATATAGTATTTGGGGTGGGTGATTATACACTTAAGGAATGGTGATGGAATATGATGGTATATATTTTATCATAATTCTAGTCTTAGCATAGATATTTGATGTTCTTAATGACTTCTCAACACAGGATGGTGTAGGTTTTTCAATCCTTATTTACAAGGCTAGTAACTATAGAAAATAAAGGGATCATGATTGAATATGTGTATAGAAATTTTCCTTATAACATCAAATTGTACATGAACTCTATATACTACTTTTCTTTGGGTCACCATTGGTGGTGTCCAGCATTGATATAGTCACACCATACATGGATGACCTTGTAATGAAGGTTCCTAAAAAGAAAATATGATTTTAGGAATAGGTAATGTAGAGGCCCAAGGTATGATGGTAAATATGGATTACTTGGAAGGAGTTAAAATATGGGACCAATTCCAGAATCAGAACCATGTGGTGGTGGCCTCATTTTTTTATTTTGTTATGGGATATGCATGATCTTACAAAGAGATATCTTATTATTGTCTTTATTACTCATGTGTTGTTTTGGAATAATCATTATATGACAACATGATGTACTATATTTACTTTATTGGAATTAAATAGTGATATTTGTTCCATTAATTTCAACATTTTGAGGACTATTTAATTATTTTCTATTATTCATAAATGATATAAGGGTTTAATGTCTACCTGGTCTCACATTACACACTTTATTATAGTGGGGATACCTTCGAATATGAAGAGTAATTCCTAATCTCTACTGGATAACTAGCCATGTTACTCTAGATCGATATAGTTTTGGATGATATAACTGTTGTGGATATGGGAACAGAAAAATATGTCGAATAGTTTGATTTAATTTGTGGTTTATGAATGTGTAATTTTTGAAATTATTTCTTTTTTAGACAACATTAGTTATATTTGGTTCATCGTTATATTATGTTTATATTATACTTATATATAATATAAAATTATTATTATTTAAAATTGAACATAGAACTAATATGTAAATTTTTATGTCTATTAAATATCACACATCACATACCCAAACAAGTTGGCCACCAACTAACAATCCAAGAATAAAATTTTAAACGATTTTCATCATAACCATTTTTTACATGGTTGATTATTGTTCTAGTTGGAACCTGACACAGTGGAAATTTATAATTTTAGTGGAACCCTATAGTGTAAATATGTTTCTAATTCATTAAATTTTCATACACAAAAATGTGAAAAAATGAATGAAATCTCATATGGGTCATGAATTTTTTTTTAATTTATATCATCTTATATTGTCCAGAACCAATCTAAAAAAAATCAAAAACATTCCTAAAATATGATATAATTAATTTCCATAATGAATATGAACTTACATAAGATTTTGTTTTTCCAAATATAAGTCTTTATTTTTTGATGGTATTTATTCAATAAATATAGTCCCCCATGAAAAATTTATAAAAATATCATTATTTTGAAAGTCTTGGGCTATTAGTATCCTCTTTCGTAGGAGCATTGTGAGAATATACAGCATTGGGAGATTCATTATGACTACACGATGAGTTTTATAACCTCATTTTCTATATTATTCAACATAATTTGAAATCTTGTAAGAACCCCAAAGATCAATGGTGTATTAGTCCATGTATCATTTTCATCCATTCATTTAATCCTATAGCCTATAGTGCTCTAATAAAATGTATAAAAATTTATCGATTGTGATATCATTATATATATGAGGATCCTTCCCAATTTTATAATATAAATATGCTAAAAATATACAAGGTGTTTTCTTTAAAATTATAAGATCTACATGTGTGTATAAATTCATCATATATATCTCCTAATATTGGTATCCCTATTGTGATATGGATCCATGGGTTAATAAAAAACCACCATGCACCAATTGTTTTTTATCTATAAGATCAAATTGATCACGTGTTTGATAAAAAAATCCATGTGTATATGATTTAAAATATTATAAGATTGAATTATTTTTTATAACCCTATGATCTTTTTATATTTTTATAATTCCACTATGTATTTATAGAATTTTTATTTC
Organism: Viscum album; assembly: GCA_963277665.1. NCBI lineage: Eukaryota > Viridiplantae > Streptophyta > Magnoliopsida > Santalales > Viscaceae > Viscum > Viscum album. The sequence continues at coordinate 1,067,352,624 of OY728165.1, read as the reverse complement.
ATGGCCAATTTCATTCAATAATAACCCTCAGATTGATGTCCCAACATAATGCCAATCATTTTCTTGGATATATATTCAGGTGATCCTAATTATGTAGTAGTTGTGGATTCATTTTTCTTATAGACACGGATTAATTTTTTTTTAAATGTGGATCTATCTTATATGTATTACATCATATCATATTCGTACATAATAAACTCTTAAATTATTGATTTTTGGTTAACATCTTTAATGTATATGAATGAGATCACTAGAATTTTTCATCATGGGTAATGAACTAATTAATAACAAAAAATAATATAATTTTATTATGAATGATGATATAATACCAGGTAACTCCAAAGGCACACTACATAAAGAGATAAATGTGACTAGTTTTAGGGAGAGGCATTTTTATATAAGTTTAAGTCAACACTCTTGAAAATGAAAATCCCATATCATTGTAATAATTTGGAATACTAGGTTATGATGTGTTAGATTCTGTTACTATAAAAGAAAACGTTAAATGATAGAACATTAAATATTATAAAACGATACAAGAATAAATGAAATCTTATATTAAGAAATTTAAAAGGGGAAATTGCAGTTAAATTATGAATTGTAAATTTTTTTTATAATCTCTATATGAATAAGAATATAAAAAGACTTATTCTTGTAGAACTTGTGAATATAAGTTATATAGTGTTATATAAACATGGTGATTTAAATTCATGAGTGAAATTATTAAAATAAAGTTAAGTCCTCAAAAATTTAAGCTCAAAATTTATAAAATAATTAAATTTCTACATTAATAATGAAAAAAAGCATGGGCACATTATTTAATAATGAATCACCTATATATAGTAATATAAATTAAATTTATTCTTCCATAAGAACATATAAAATGTTCACACCATAATGTTGGAGAATTTTTTGAGGCAATGATATTAATCTAGGTCGATGAAACTATAATAGTAGGAGTCTGTTAGATGGTGATTTTTTTATTTAGTGAGGTGGAGTTTAAGTGATACATAATATATTTTTTAGACAACATATTAAAATAATATTTTAAAAATAAATCATGTTGAAACTCAATTCAATCATGTTAATCATTGTGAGGTGACAACTGGTTGGAATATTGGATGATCAAATAATGAATTTAGAAAAGAGAAAGTGAAATTTATAATGGATTTTTATATTAAAATTATGATCACACCATAATCAATTCCATATTTACACTGCAGTGATATGTTAATTGAAAATCAATTAAGTTTGAACGTATCATAGTGAAATAAATAGGATCACACCATGATATGCTTCTAGAATAAAATTTTGTTTGAGATTGTCATTTAATGCTTGAATATCACCTCATAGTAGTTAAGATATTATTTTTTGATGTTTTTAATGTTTCTTGTGGAAAACTTGATTATTCTACAAGGGATGTCATTTCACTGTGGCATATTATACCCCACCACAATGCATGTGTACATGATTTTTTGGTTATAATCATTTATTGAAGGAGTAAATGGTAATGAGAAAATATTAAATGTGATGTTGTAAGACCCATAGTGGTTGAAAATATTATTTTTATTTGTTGGATAAAAACACATAGAAAATTACATGAAGACTATAATAAGATTTAATGTCCAAGGTCAGGCCCTTATTTTTATATCCATACCATGATTTGTAAGAAATCTTAAAAAATTTGAGTTATTTATTAATATGAATCATTTTATGATCCTAGGGATGGTGAAATTAAATATTTAATGTTGATAAAAAGGATAACTTTATGATCTTTTTTGATCAAATGGTTAGGAATGATTTTTTTTGTATTTTAAGACAAATTTACATATTTGAATATGAATATGAATATAAAATATATATAAAGTGAATAAGAATAGTGATAATTTGTAAATATTTGTGTTATAAAAATAATTATAATTATAGAATTTTTTATATAGAAAAAGAGTAATGTAAATAGGGTATTAATGAATAATACAATGAAAAATTGGATTGTCACCATATCCAAGAATATAACATATGTGTCTCTAAATTGAAGAGGAAGAAACAAAACAACATGATAAAATTATAATATAGTTGAGAATTTATTTCATTTCATTTAATACAATCCTATAATTATTTTTGTTGGATTATATTACTATAGTATAGAAGGCATGGAATGTTTCAAGAGAATGAGTATAAACCTTATTATTTGAATCCAATATGTTAAAACTAGTGGATACTGTGTAAATTCATTTTACCATAACATTCCAAGAATATATCTGTGCATTTTCTATGGTGAACATTGTAATGTTTTTTATCCTATGTGTTACTTATAGTGTAGTTGATGGATGAATTTTGAACAACTGTAATTCACACACCCTTATAGTGAATTGATATTATTATTTTCCCATTACAATTTTTATCATAGAACCGTTCTAGGTTTCCTTTTAAGTCATATTAAATATTTTGATTTATTTAAAGGAGGTAATTTATTTTTGTTATTAAGTTACATCAAAAAAATATTGTTTATCATTGATCAAATTAATTCGATGAATTTAAAGTAATTCCACTACTTAATGGCTTAGATTGTTATATATGAAAGGGTAAATTTTTTCAGATCCCTCTATGTATTGCATTTGATCATATTTAGGTGAAAAAATGGCTATGTTCATCTTATAAAAAACTAATTTGATTTAAGATATTGAGGGAAATTAAATTAAAAATTATTTATGGTAAAAAAATTTAATTCTTTTATCACTACTAGTGAAATATTTCATTAAATGAAGGTTTATTTAATGAAAAAAGTTTTTTGTGTAAATTAGAAAGTATATCTAAAATAAATATATAGATAAAATAAATAAGAATATAAATATATCACTAGAAATATTTGGTAATATAAATACATAATTCTAAATATAATCATGATTTCTACTTAAGAGTCAATGAAATGGAGAGAACTATTAGAATCATTGTTGAGAATCTTGGAAATTCTATATACTTCAAAAAGATAATATTCATTTTTTCTGATAAATTTGGTATGAAAGTATTTAAAATTGAATATCAAGATTCTTATACTCTTTTTTTTGGATAATTTACACCCCATATGTACTACATATGAAATTAGAAAGGTAATTGTTTTTAAGAATGTGTATAAAGATGATAGGTAAATATAATTAAAAAATTTTAAATAAAAGTTTTTTTTAAAATACATTATTGAAGCATATGTGCATTCCAATTAATTATAAAAAATTGAAATGAAAATTAAAATGAAGATAAAATTTATTTCAAGAAGTATGAGAATAAAAAAAGACAATTTTATGATAAATATTTTCCTATGCTGTCTCAATTATTTTACTCTTTGAAATTACATGAAAAAATTTCCAAAATAAATATTAGGTAAAGAAAGGGATGATAAGGATTAGAATATAAGAAGTTTCTTCAATATGAAATCATTAAATTTCTATAATAAAATATTTTTCATCAAATTGGTGTATCAATATTTTCTCTATATAGAAGAATTGATAGCCCGAAGAGAATTATAAATACTTACAGGGATAACCAAATTCAACATTTTATGAAAATCTTTTACAACCTTACAATATTTGTTTTACTAGGAAAGTTTGGGAGTCCAAACCATAGGTAAAGATAGTATGTTGTAAATTAATTAAGAAAAATTAAACTGAGATTGATTGAATTTTTTGAATGAATTGAAATGTAGCGCCAAGGATTGGGTTTTGAACATAGAGATGATGTTTTCTAGGTTTAGTTAATTTCAGGATCATGTGCTATGAATTTAATTGAATGTGTGGTTATTCTTTTTTGGTGTCTGAATTTTTATAGCATGGATCCTTGGTCTTCGTATCCTACCCTAATCCTAATATTTCACATTTAGAATGGTTTAATTATTTGTGAAATCACAAAACTAGTTGACCCAAAACCATGTTTAAACATAATAGAACTAATTTCCAAAATGGACATGTAGAAAATAATCCAATTAATTGATGCAATAAATGAAATAGCTAAATAACAAACTATGGTCATGAAATATGAAAAGAAGATTAATTAGAAGTGATATAATGAGTTGCAACAAACCAAAATCATGAATAAAATATATATAATTATTGAACACATCCCAAAAAAATCATATCACATGACACAGAAAGGATTATTTGTTTAAGATATGCCTGATGAGAATGATCTTTATCGGTACTCGAAGATAAAAGGTTGTGAGGCAAAATTCAGAATCATTCAGAGGTTTTACCTTAGTGTCGTTATTAATCTTGTAGGACCATAGTGTCATGGAAGGGTGGATGAAAGACACTTTTTGAAGCCAAATTAGTCAGCGTGTCTTGCAGCATCTTTATTATTTTTCATGCATCACTATCATTATGATGTGAACTTGGGTTACATGTCTTGTAATTCAGAATCTATTTCTCCTCCACATCGTGTTAATGCCATACATTTCATTGACTTGTTTTACTCAGGTCACTTCATATAATACCAACTCATAATGTGTACTTTTGTTTTACGATGTGTACTATTATCATGACTTGTCTAGAGAACTGTTATTTCACTTGATAAAGTCACGAACAAAACTCTTAGTTATTGGTTTACAGTTATCCTTATTTAGTTAACAACTCTTATTATCTCTCAAAATAATAAGTATCATTCCACAAGCTTTACTCATGGCGTGAAGGTTCTTTTTGGTCGTATTTCTCCCATATTAATTCCTTTTTTACCAAATTTTATTTTTCTTCCAAGAATCATGAAACAAGTAAATACATCAAAGAATTGGAAATAATGATAAATTAAATACATAAATCCAAAACATCAAATACACTAAACTATATTAATAAAAGTTACATACCATTAAGTGAAATTTATTATCTATTTTTTATAATAAAAATTGGTATTAAGAAAGAAGGTGAATTTAATAATTCAATTTAAATTGTTGTAAAATTTATAATTGATAAAATTGACTGTGAAAATATTTCAAGTGATAGTAGAAAAATTAATGTCGTAGTAGGAGATACAGAAACAAAAATAATACTAGATTGATAAATTTAATAATTTATTTAAAAAAAATCAAAATTTATAGAGGATAATAAAAATATGATGAAATATTTTAAATCATCGAGAAATAATTACATTCTATATCTTAAAAGGGAGTTAGAGTTTTTAAATTTGGTTTACATGTAAATGAAATTACATAGTGAATTGAAAAAACTGAATGTTGAAATAGAAGGAATGAGTAATGATCTTAGAATTGATCAAATAAATGATGGAATAAGAGAAGAAATTAGTTAATCTCAAACATTTTATTCAATTTTTTTATGATGTTGGTTAATGATAGAAGATAAATTTGTTTTATATATTTAATTTTTCAATGAAAGGTTATTATCAGTCTAATCCATAAAGACCGTAATAAAATAAAGAAAGTGGGTTAAATAGTGTGAGTAAATGAGCAGATACAATGTCATTGATAGAGATCATACTATTTTAGTAAATAAAGGATGTCTTAAATTTTTTATAAATTTTTGGAATTATAAATGGAATGTGAAACCTATTAAAAAGGTTTATTTAGAAGGATAATTAAATGAGAGTGGAATAAAGAAAAATGGGTGGGAATTCAACCCAAATTTTAGCTTCAATATGTGATACTATTTTAATTATCAATAGATATATTAAATTTAGTAGATAATGTTTTATAGAATGTAATTTATAAAGAAAATTATTTATTTTTATGATTATTTGAGGCATTGTATATGATTTAGATACATGTAAAAGATATTTTTTTTTATATTTCCAAAATAAATTTAAATAAGTAACATATAGAAGAATATGTTTTAGTGGGAGTAGACCCCCTAAAAGAAGAAATTCATAGAAATAAACAATTTTTTTTAACTAAGGAATGTCTTTACATTCATCCCACCCAATTGATTATGAATGAAACTTCAAAAAATTATTACAATAAAAATGAGAAAGAAAATGGGAAGGAATTTTTTAATTATATAACATTAATATAATCTCAAAATAATTTTCCATCGAATTTGTATTCTTATTTTTCATCATATGTGATTTTATATTTCATGATATTGAAGTATTTATAGAAGTGAATGGAAATATCTATGAGCTTTTGGAATGAAAGTCTACTCAAGATAAGATAAATTCATTCAACAGTTGTTATTGTTGGGATTATAAAAACTTTTTACATACTATATTAATCCTATAAAGAGGAAATATATCCATGGATCCCTTATCCCATATAATTATTTTGAAAATTTTCATTTAGAATATGGTAGTGAGGTTGTTAGAATTTTACAATCATATGATGGTTACTCATTTTTGGGGAACAATTGATTCAAAGTTATTTTACTGTTTCAATAATTTGAATATATAAAATTTAATAATATGAATAAACAATTTTATGTTTTTGTTGATAAAGAGTTATGTTCTGTGAAATTTATTCTCTATAAGTTTTAAGAAGTCAGACTATGGAATGATATATGGGATTAGTAGTTGCACAATTCCCTTGATAAACGACTAAAAATGTGGAAGGTCAGTGTGACCATATGACCAGGTGGTTCACACCATTTAATAAGGTTAAGACAAATATTTTTTATTTTAAAACATTCATAAGAGTTATTAATATATATAGATATATTTTCATAGTTATTGTAGCATTGTACATGTGATGAAATGAAGAATTATGATTCATTTCCACATGGATATAAGGAAATATCTAGGAAAAAATAAAAACATTTATATTTTTCCAGTAATATGATTTAATTTTTCTTTCAATATATTGTTAAATATTTGTGTTAGTTTATGTTAACATTCACTATTAAATTAAAATCAAATCATATGTTATTATAAATTGGTTTCCACCATATACGTGATACTTTTACATTAAAAGGATCCAATTACTGAGGAGTATTTTCTATATTGGGATCATTAAATGAATTATCATACCATGTAATATGTTTTTGTGGTATTTTTCAAAATTTATATTAGATAATGGAGTGTATTTTCTTATCAGCACAATGCTTTTCACAAAACAAATCTGGTAACATTTTGATTTTTCATAGTCATTATTTTCAGTTTTGTTGGAATTTTTTATATCATATGGTGATGGAATCAAAAGATAATATATTATAGTTTATCAAATTTAGTGAAAATATTTTAGTAACTAAAGGATTCAGAAGGAGTACTATCTCCTCCTGAAATATCTAGTGATTTAATTGAAATATGAGAAGAGAAATAAAACAGGGAAATAAGAATGGGAAATTAATTATTGATAAGAGTTAGGTGTTGTGATTGAAAAATTAGATAGAAATTTGGATATAAACATCTAGAAAAATAGAATAGAAATATAGTTTATATCATCGCAATATGATATGTATGACTAGCTTATAATAGTCATAAAAGTGTGCTTATTGTAGTGATATTTCAGCACGAATCTATCAAGTAGAGAATCTATAGTGGATGATGTGAATAATTTTAACATAATATAATGAAATCATGTGTCTATAAATGTAACATTTAGAGATGAAATTATAGTGATATCATTTCTGTCATTAATACTATAGTTAGGGAATGAAATGGTTAGAACAAAAAGTAACCCCATCAGAAATTGAATGATGATATTATAATTTATGTGAAACATGATTCTAAATAACTCACGTCAACAGATGGAGGAATAATGCAATTATTTAAATTAATTTATTAAAGAGGTAATAAGTAGATCACTTTATTTCATTTAATAGAGATGATGAAAAGATAACATGAGGGAATGGAGGAGAGAAAAATCTACCTGGAAGAACCTAATGTTTTTAAATATATGGTAATGAGGGTCACATAAATATTGATTTAAATGAGTTCAAGAGAAATTCATGACGACCAATCATTGGTGGGGTAATATCTATTAGACTAACTAGAGAAGGAAATAGAAATCTACATATGAATGTCAAAAACTGCAATGATTTTTTGGATTAATGACTCTAGAGAATCTCCCCACTCCACTATGTAAGGAATTTCATAATATTTCAGGACTTTTTATGAACTTAAACTTATTTGGATTGTAATATGTGGATTAACATGGAAGGAAATATTTCATTGAAGTGTATAAAATCACTCAAGGATCTCTTATCATTTTTAGAGGAGTAAAGGATGGAACATTGTATCAGGTGATAAGGGTAGTGGGACCTGCACTTAATAGAACCTCATCTTTTGAAAGAATTAATTAGGGAACCATAAAATTAGGAACCATAGTGAGAAATTTATGAATTTTCTAATATAGTAAGGAATGTTGATGATTTAATGTTAATAATTTAGATATTGTGAGAGTTATAATCTGGTTATGAATAATATTGATTTATGATAATTTAGGGACCTTCCCCAGTGAAATCACTTGATGGATCATCATACACATTTCCATTTATTAAACAAATCAAAAGGAGTATGTCGTTATACATCCTAAAACATAAATATGATGTTTTTTTGTGTTAATTCATAGAAGGAAATGGAGGAAAGTGGAATTAGATGAAATCTAAAATTATTTTATTCTAAAAATGGGGTTGAGTACCTGAAAATATGATTAAAAAACATCTATCGAATCATATGAATTAGTTTTGAAAAAATAATCCACATAATTCCCATGAAGAATGGAATAGTTGAGTGGATTAATCAGACATTTAAGGAAGTATTGTGGTGAATAAATCTACATATAAAGGTTTAAAATAAATTTTAAACTGAGGTAATTGATACCATGGAATAAATTATCAATTTTCTTAGGTTATTTCATTTAAGGACAAGTATTTATAGGTTTTTATGATAAAAAAAAAATCATCAGAAATTGAAATGTGATCATTAAAGTCTTGGTAATGTGCATTGACTAGAATTTGAAGTTGAATGAGGTTAAAGTCATATAATATAATTCTGATTAAATTCATCTAAATGGAGGTAACTAAAGATCAGAAATTATAATGATTTTATATTTCACTAAATATATTATAATTATATAAGTTTCGATGTAAAGTTTAGTGGGTATCATGTATCTTTCATTAATGAAACTGAAATATTATATTTTGAAAAAATATCATGAATTATTGAGGCACAATATAGAGTTTTATAGGATAAAATCAGAGAGTTTTTATCTTTGGGAAGTGTAGAGTAGAATAAATTTTCATAGATGTATAGATGGATTAAAAAATTATTATAGTGGTATATATATTAACAAAAAACTAATAATCCTTATGGATATTAGAGACACCAAAATATTGACATAAGTGGCCGCCATTAGGGAATCTGGTGATTATGAGTTTTCTATGCATTGAGAGTTGTGTTTTCATGATGTGAATGACAACTATAAATGAATGTCTTTACCCATCTAGAGATAAGGAACTTTAGAAATATGTTATTAATATTAATATAATAATCTAACATAATCAAAAGTATGAAGTAATGTTGGAAGTCAAAGGTGTTCAACAGAATGAGGGATTTAACATCACAATAATAGTCTCTATGGATGATAAAATTTTACTTTTTTAATGGTTCTTATCATGGAATCATCTATTGTAGTATATATAGATTATAATTTCATGTAGGAAAAATTTAATCATGGCCGACGATAAGAGGAAATCAATGTAGATAAAATTCTAGGTTTCATGTTGTAACAGAATCAGAACATGGTGAGAAAAATACATAAGTGTCTACTAAGGTTAAATAAAATCCCATGTTGATGGAAACATGTGTTTTAATAATTCATGGATGATAAGGGATTCATGCATATCATATTATTTCACTATTTTAACATGATGGTGTGTAATGATAGATGATTTATCATTAAATTGGAATACTTAGATGATATAATTCTTGCGAAATAGTAAGTACGACATATCCAAGAGATGAAGAAAGAATTTCTGACGATGTATTAAATAAAATACATTAGAAAATTGTGTAAAATAATTTGTAAATTATTAATAAAGAATAAAATAAAAATATTTGTTCCATATCATTGAAGGATTATGTCATGAAGATCATATATGAATTTATGACGTCTTTATACAATGATTTTTTATTTTTTCTAGTGGACACATAAAAATATAAATTGACTAACCACCATTAATAGAATATGAAGTTAAAAACTTGTTGATAATTTTATATGCATTGGTAGTATGAATTATCCTATACACATTGGGGTGAAATTTGTCAAATATTACTCATGTAGTGGGAGTTTTGAGTTACTTCATATAAAATCTTGGGAAAGAACCATATGAAGTTATGAAGGGGGTCTTATAATAACTTGAATTAACATCATTTAATCCATTATTATTCATATGTTATGATATATTGGATTGATATGTTTATTTAAACATTGGAGGAGACTCAAATTTATGAAAAAGTACAACTGTGCATGTATTTACCTTTAGTAGAACCACATTTGGCTGGATGTTGAGACAATAACCTCTATTTTCACTCTCTATAGTAGAATAGAAATATGTCTTGGTAATGAATGAAATCAAGGAAATATTTTGGTTAAAATATTTGAATGATGATATAATATGCATCTCAGAAAATTAATTTCTTTATAATTTTTTTATAGTGATACAATTGTCCAAAAATATAGTTTTTCATGTATGGATCAGGAATATTTACCTAATGTAACATTAAATCTAGAATATTTTTATTGACGGAGTGTTTAAGAATTAGAATATGGGTAGAAAACAAAATCTAATCATTAGGGTCATAAATACATTAGTTCTGCAGAGCAAGAGGTAACACTATGTATCTGTTTGACACGAATGAGTGGAAGGAATTGAAGAAATAGAATTTCATATAAGGAAACCTCAGAGGGTTTCTTTCTAGAGTTTTAGTGGAGAGAATGGATCCTTTTTGAATTCTTCATGTATGATATTGCTCGAAATGTGACTAAACATGATTTTTTGGTGTTATTTTACCCTAAGAAAAAAATCTATAGGACTGCCTAGTCCCTTTGATTTTTCTGGTTGTGGGTTTCTGTGGATGATAATTAGCTTATTAGAAGTTCATATAATTTTTATGGTTTCTCACAATGTGGGTCAAATAAAATGTATGTTTTTATCATGGTCCTTGAAATAATATAGATATTTCTAATATTTTAATCACATCTACCAAGGATTTCCAATAGAGTGAGTGGTTGGGAACATAATTACTCTATTTGTGTTATCTGGTCAAATTGAGGAATGAAATATTGAGTCTGTAGTTTCAAACTGAAGTAAAACAATGACTAAGAACGTAAGAATTTAGTTTTTCCAGATGACTTAGTATGATTCTGTGCTTAATTTTAGTGGGACCACTTTAATAAGGATTCCATCTTTTATGTGAGTTAGTGATATACATGGATATATTTTTAAAGTGGTTATATATGTATAAAACTAATAGCATAAAAGTTTATATGCTTCTGTCTTTGAATGTAGAGAGAAATTAAAATCCATGTGAACACATTTAGTATAACCTTTTACTTGTATATATATTCCATTAATTATTCATGTTGAATGTTTCTATATGTTTTATTTAACACAATTGATTAATTACAATTCAATACTGTGATTTGGTTAAGGGAGTTTTCATCATAGATTCTATATATTGAATAATCCACATTTACTTGTTGTTCCCCCATTGTGATCATATGATGGCTTAATATCCCACATGAAATGGTACTTTTTAAGATTCTACACAATTAATGGAGAAAATAAAATGGAAATGAAACCATTTTTTTATTATTGTATGAAGTAAAACAAACTATGTGTTTGGTAAATTTTTTCCAAGGGTCGTTCATTTTCCAAACTACTATTTTAATTAGAAATTTAATTTTTGGCAGTCAAATTCTTTTAAAGGGGTGAAATTGTCATTTTTAGATAGAATATAAACGCGAATAAGATTTCTGACCACTTTGGTGGTCCCGTAATAGAGTGTTTAACCTATTACAAGATTTTGGTGGAAAACTGAGGTGTTCAAATTTGAGTGGAATAATTAATATTTAATGTTATTAATTTAAATATTAATTTATTCACATAGGTTCATTCAGTGTTAAAATTTATAAATGGTGTCGTATTGATATTCGGTCTTAGTTGTTCAGTCTGGAATAAGGATTTTATCCTTGGTGAGGCATAAAGTTGAGTTGGGTTCGGGGGCCAGCCCGACCTCTTTTTCTATTCATTCCTTTTATTATTTTCATTATTTCATCATCATTATTACTCCAGGTCCATGCTTTTTGTGATGATCCTACAACATTTTCAATTATGGGAGAAAATGGATATTGAAAAAAATGTAGAGCAAGAAGGGAAGAGTGGTAGCATTGTGAAGCCCTCGACGAGATTAGTCGGCGTAAAACATCCGTGGATGGTGAAATCAAATGAAGCTTTAGTTGGATTATTTTTGAAGGTAGGCCCATTTATATTTTCTCTATATACCCCCCTTAAACATGTTGTTGTATGTTTTTAAAAACTGTTTATGATTTCTTTTTTCCTCTAAAGGATAGATCTGGTGTTTCGGGGTCAAAAGGGGGTTTGAGGTGATCTGAGGGTTTTCTCATCGGTAAACCCAAGATACACGGTGTGTGTTCTAGGGGAAAACTCCATATAAGGACCTAGCCTTAAACCTTACAGAATCATGAGTTATTACAAGATTACACATTGAGGATCTTTTCAGGTTTAGAGTTTTAGATAATTATATCATAAAACTTGTATTACATTCCACATTTAAACAATGTGGTTACATAAAAGATAGTATTCATCTTTCCCATCAACGAAAACATATTTAAAATAAAACATGGATTCTTTCTTGACACATACATGACACTATCATCACATCATGTACCTTTCCCTTGACCTGTGAAAAACATTTCAAAAACTTGGGATGAGCATAAAAAGCTCAGTAAGGGATATAAAAAATATTGAAAAGAAACATGAGTACATATATACATAAGAATGAAATCATACCTTACCCATAAAACATAAGCACTTTAACATACCTCACCAAATCATGAATAAATCATAGAAATCATAATATATAAAGGTAACTTGAGGCATTCATAACATTCTTACATAGGGAGTAACCCTCTTGGTTATGTTTGGAATACCCATCACAGTATATTCCATAAATCTCTTCGGAGAAACCTTAATTTATAACTCCTTCGCTTTACCCAATACATTGGAGAGCTATATCGGGCTCACCCACCCTTATTTTATCACGGAACCACCTGTCTTCATAATAATTCCCAAGAACCATAACATAATCGTATCACATAAAACATGCATAAGGAAAAATAACATTTTCTCTTTTCAATCACAAGATATCAATACAACACATTAATGAAAAAATATTATGAAAATAATTTTCAATACCAAAATAAAAGAAAACTATAAAATGGTATTTAGTTTTCATTAAAAAAGGTATGGCTTGTAGAGGAAGACGAATCTCAAATAATGGTCATGACGACAGAGAAGTCATTGTCGCCGCATACGTACGACAAAAACATTCCCTTTTTGTCATTTAGTAAAACGCTTCGTATAAAAAATATTCCTTTTGGATAAACGTAAAAGTCAAAGGGGTTTATACACCGTATAGAAGAAGGTTGTGTATAAAACCAAATATGCCTCAATGAAAGGGGATTGAGATGATGTCCCTTAAAAAGACGGTATCCTTGGATTAAGGATAAATCAATTACATAATTATCTGTGACAAACTAATACACCAAATATAAGTGGATATTAAGTCTAAAACAATCATAGGTTATTCACACATATTCATATAATTACATATTCAAGGAGTACTTGTTTATCCCATAGAATCAAAATGGTGTTAAGAAGGTACCTTTCCAAAAATTTGATAGCCTAACGGCATCACTACAAAATTCAGAAAATGAGTTGATAAGAGATAAAAAGGGTATCTCATCACTTGGACATAAAATTGATATCAATAAGGATATAGAAGAATATATCCTAACATTAAAATATGTAAATTAAATGACCCAACAAAAGTATTCTTTTAAAAAAAGGAGGGTGAAAGGTTCCCTTACCGACTTGGGTATCTTTCGAAACATACACCCCATGAAAGAAAGAAAATACAACATTGATGTCAATACTCATAAACGAAAGTATATTACACAAAGAGTAGAATAATGGGCAGTACATATATCACTCAAATGAAATGGTGCAAAATATATCGTAAATCTCATGGAAATAAAAGTGAGATGAAAAATCCCTTACGAAAACTCAGCAACCTAACAGCGCCACTTAAAACTTCCAAAAATGGATTGATGGGATCAAACAAGGTCTCTCATCATATTAACATAAAATGTACAGAAAGAGGAATGTAAAATAACATACACTAACATAACAAAGAGGAGATTAAAATAAGTGACATAAAGAAGAGTACCTAAAAAGAAAGAGAGAGGTTGGATCTCTTACGAAAATTCAGCAGCCTAACAACACCACTCAAAACTTCCAAAATTGATTGATGAGAGAAAACAGGGTCTCTCATCATATGAACATAAAATAAAGTACAGTAAGAGTAATATAAAATAACATCCCAATCATAAGAAATATTATCTTAAAAGGAATGACATAAAAGAGTGTACTTAAAAAGAAAGAGAGGGGTAGGATTCCTTACTTGGTGTCTGACATGACTCGATCGTTCTTTAATCTCCTTTAAATTGGGTAACTCTCTCTGATTAGAGCTCAAAGGCTTCCTTGGAAAAGATTCTTCCCAAAGTGAGGATTAAATTATGAAGAGAGGGATGTGGAGTGAAAAAATGGGCATGGTTTGGCCGAGCCAAAGTCTAGAGAGGTTTGGGTAAGGTGGTAGAGGTATGGGCCTTTTATAAGAGGAGAGGAGGGGCACTCTCGGAATGTTATAAAAGGTTACTTTATTATAAAATGATTTTCGGATTTTAAAGGTCCCAAAATTATATATTTAGAGTATATGTTGATAAGAGTTCTAAATCCACCCATCCAATAGGTTTTTGAGATGTGTAGGTTCTAGATTTTACATTATCTTTTCATTTTATTTAAATCGTTTAATAAGAAGGTAATCACTACATCATCTTTGTGTCATAAATAAATTAATTTATTTAATTAATAAATATTATAAAAAAATATCATGATCTAGGAAATCTTTTTTTCTTTCTAATGAATATTTATAGTCAAAAATATGACTTGTATAACCCCATTTAAAAAAATGTTTTAGTAAAATAACTCATGTTTGTGACATTTTTATTTTAACTTTCAATAAAAATTTATTTATGTCAATTCCCTACCAAAGTGGATCCATGGGGTCCCCAAGATGACCCATGGATTGTCTTGGTTGGCCATGACACATCCAATGAGGGTAGGACATGTTTATAGGTAATTTTATATTATTAAAACATTATTCTTACCTTAAATTACACTAAATACCTATAATCGCGATTAATAAAAATTAAAAGTTACTATTCACAAAAATTTATTTTAATCTCATTGAACCAAATTTTACTTATTAATGAAAACCATGTATGTTGGATTTTTGAAAATCAAATCATAGAAGTTGCAAAATTTCATTTAAATGAAAAATTACTTTCTTTGACTACCACTTAGTGGTTTCACTATTCATTTAAAATTGTTGTTTTTCAGAAAAATACCAAAAATTCACCCTAAGATATATTTGATATTCCGAATTAAAAAATTATGTCTATTTTACAAAATTCAAAAAATATAAGCTTCATTAATTAATTTAATAATTAATTCCCGCTGTCAAAACAAATAGCGTGTTTTTAAGAAACAAAATCTATTAAAAGATTGACACTAGTATAAGTCAAATTTCAAAGTGAAATTAATTCCAATGACCACTATTGGATTAAATGGTAAAAATATATTCAAATTTCACTTTAAAATCTATTCAAAAGATAATCTAATCATATAAATAAATTAGAATAAAAATAGGTTTTGAATTAAAATACAACATTTTTCACTATTCATTAAAAAATGA
The DNA here is from genome assembly GCA_963277665.1 of Viscum album. NCBI lineage: Eukaryota > Viridiplantae > Streptophyta > Magnoliopsida > Santalales > Viscaceae > Viscum > Viscum album. The sequence continues at coordinate 1,067,336,637 of OY728165.1, read as the reverse complement.
ACTTTATCCGAAAATTACCAAAAATTAACAAAAAGTAAATTTTGATGTCCCTATTCTAAAAAAGAATTTTATTTTGTCAAATATAACACATAAAATTTTAAAAAAGTGCATTTAAAAGAGGTTCACCATCAAATGGTGGTTAATCTTCCCTTTAAGGAATATTAGAATGTTTCCGGTTAAAATTGGATTCATTCACATTTTTAATCCTCTTACATTTATTGTAAAAAGTAAAAAAATTTGGATAGACATATATAATCATTTTTTAGTTAGTTCTGTTCATTACCGCCATTACAATGGCTAGGCGTTAACTACCATTTAAAAAAATATTATTTTATTATTAGAGTGCAATGTAAGATTTCCAAGAAACTCGTTGTTGCTTATTGGGTACGCCATCGAGCACAGCGTCCCCTTTAAAATAATATTAATATTTTATTCACAAATATGGATAAATGTGAAAATGTCATATTCTTTTTTTACCTGTGGTGTTACATCCTTCCCCCCTTTTGGGAATTGTGTCCTTGCAATTTTTATATTGGGCTAAGAAACTTCATTTCAAAATCCCACATCAGAACAAGAGTCAGTAAAACAATCACTTTAAAATAAAGAAAGATAAGTACAAAGGTCACCCAAGTTAACGCATAATAGGATTACACGTAGGAAAACATGGAAATGGGGGGAAAACAAAGGGTCATGTTCTGAGGGAGAGTGATAGTAAACATGTCTAGGAGAAAGTTAACCATAAGAAAATCACAAACATGTGATGGGTTAAACGGTATTCGATTCCCCAGTAGGAAAATTTAATAGAAAACATTTTTGTTTTAAGTTAATTTTTGTAACACCCCAAGATTCTACGGTACGCTTTTCTTTGAATAATGCGATAGCGTGTGTTGTACGCAACACCGAGATCTAACAACCAATCAAACTAGCCGCTATGAATAGTAATACCTACTTTTTAAAATTATATATATTTTATATTTCAAAATGGACTTCATTTTTGGATTCGGAATATCTAATTTAGCCTAAGGTGAAATTTTGGTACTTTTCGGATAACTTTCATATTTTGATGAATAGTGAAAATTACTAAATTTTAATTAAAAACAACTTTTTTAATCAAAATAATAAATAGTGATAAATTATGAATTTTAGTAGTTTTAAATTATATTTAGAATATATTTTTACCATTTAATATAATTTTGGTCATTGGACATAATTTTACAATTAAACCGAACATAAACAAGTGTCAATCTTTTGTTAGTTATTATCTCTTAAAAACACGCTTTTTGTTTTGACAGCGGGAATTAATTTTAAATTAATTTCTGCCACTTCTGTGTTTTGAATTTAGGAAAATGGATTCCATATTTGGAATCAGGATGTTCAAATTGTGTAAATAGGTAACTTTTATTTTTAGACATTTTGAATAATTACTGCGGTAAATATTTTATTTACCATGGTTAAGGGTAAATCCGGTAAATAAGGGTTAAAAAATAATATTATAATAATACTAAATTACCCTAAAACGTGTCTTAACCCTATTTGTTGATACATGGTCGACCATGGTAATCATTGGGTCGATTTTGGGACCCCATGGATCCACTTGTATGTTATAATGACACTTTATTTTAATTAAGTTAAAATGAATACAAAAATGACACAAGCATATATCTTTTAGAAAAACAATTGTTACATAGGGTTATATATGTTGGATTTTAGATTATCAATATTCATTAGAAATATAAAAAGATTTCCTACATAATGATATTTTATTTATAATTTTTAGACATTAAATAATTTATTTTATTTATGACACAATGATGATGCAGTAATTACTATAATAGTGAAAAATTAAAATAATTGATATTATAAATACCCAAATAAATATAATATGAAACTTTTAATGAATTAAACTAATTTTATAGGATTATATGATATATTATTATTGATGTAATTGACTTTTTTATAAGTAATCAATCTGTTATGAGTTTCACAAAAATCAACTACTGAATAGTGTCAAAATTGACATAAAAGAGTTCTTAAAACAAATATTATATTATTAATTGATATTAAATTCCTAAAAATCTAAGGTTCGGCCAAGAGACTTATATCATGATTGGTTCATCATTAATGGACCACTTGGGGGGTCTCTTGGATGTATATAGTATGTTTATTAACCATATTATATAAAAATACAAAGAGACATTGTAAAAGTGAACTAATTAACTTAGAGTTAATACTTAAAGATAAGGTTAATATAAGTACCAAAACCTGTCTAAATTCTATTTTTGAGTGGTTTTCGACCTATCCCCACCTTAACCTGTGAATAATCAACATTGGAGCCATTATAAACCGAATATGAATTTATTATAAATTAATATTTCTAGATTTTCCAAAGGTGCCCCTCACCCCTCTTATAAAAGGGAACTCCTCCTTCTCATTTCTTCACACATTCAAAGCCTTTTGGTTCGGCCAAACTCTGCCCAAATACTCTCCCAACATCCCTCACTACAACCTAGAGGCTTTATTTTGATCAGAAAGCCAACCTAAGGAGCCCTTTTGATCAAATCAAAAGGAAGAACCCGAAGAAGAGGTAATGTTTTCACCACTCCTTTTCAAGTTCCTTTCTTCTTCCACTTCTTCTTTATTTGTTATCACCATTCTAAAATAATAACTCCAGTATCTTACATATACTGTGATTTTATTATAAATATGGTACAACCATATTCATTATTCTATCCACCCTTTGCATAACATGTCACCATACGTGCGTACGTACGGCTTACCGTCTCCACGTTGTGGTGTAATTGTTATTCAATATATTATTATTTGGATGGGTATAATAATGATGTGTAACTCATGTAAATAATAAATATAACATGTTAATGATTCTGTATATATGATATACCATCCATTTATATATTATTTTAATATCAAAAGAATGATATTGTCGCTCGTGCGTACGTACGGACTACCGTCTCCACGAACGCGATGAGATTCATTCTCCATCGTATCCATTCAAGTATAATTATCATTTGATGATTTAAAAATGATGTATAAGGACTTTATATCATTATGGATATGAATAAGATACAACAAACATGGATTATGTAACAAAACATATAAAAGAAAATGAGTAAGTTAACACCCGAAACGACGATAATTCTAAGATATTATTAACAAATCAATGTTAAAAGATCATATATGATATCATATTAATATATATGATTCTTGTATAATTTAATAACAATTATTTCACCATTATACAGGAGGTTAACCAACCCCAACCAAGGAAAAGTACAAGGTAAGGGTTATTTCACAATCTCTTCATTATCCGAGGTTGTTTATACGTAATAATCTACTGGGATTTCTTTATCATCCACATCCATGTTTCTTCGAAATGTATTTCAAAACATATTTATTATTTAAAAGAATATGGGTTAAAGTCATTTATACCCTTGTTTGACTTTTGATAAGATGTTTATAATGGAATCTTTCCGTCGTTTTCAAAACAAGGTCCTTTTTAACCTTTTCGACAGAATTAAGGTAAGAATGTTTTTTTAACTTATACGGCAGGTGCGGCTATTTTCCGCCGTTATAAAATCTTCAAAGCTTCCCTTACAAGCTTATAATAATATTTTCAAAGAAAATGTTTTATTTTATATGGATCTTAAATGATTTCAAAATAAAAGGAGATATTTCTTTAAAAAGAATTTTGATTTCATCTATGTCAACATCCTTTGATGGATTTTAAGATTATTTGAAGTTGATTTATTATGATACAAAACTTCTATATTGTATTGAAGGTTTTGTGATATGTTTGACTGTGGATGTGCTATTTTTATACCATTCATAGTTTATGGTGAAAGTATTTACATTTTGTATGCTAGTTTTAATACGAATGTTTATATTATGTTTAAACCTTTTTCATATGGGAATGCATTGGACTTAATATGTGATGGGTGGAGCCCGCTATAGCTGCTCGATGCATCGGTAGGTCTCATGAGACAAACTAGTGTCTTGGCACAAGGCCTTGAAAAAATCTTATTTGTAGTCTTGGCACGAGGCCTTGGCTATGTGGTTATGATAGTCTAACATTATGCATTCCATCATTATGAAAGTGGTTATTGATTTTGCATGTGATTATTCGATTATTAGAATAACCATGTGAATAAGTAAATGGCATTATCTCATTTTATTTATGCCATACTATGTTAAAAGTTCAAGTTTAAAAGTCTTTTGTTTTAGTTATACATTGCCTTAAATGTTTATTCTTATTTGTGAAAGTTTTCGCTATATTGTTATCCTTACTGGGCATTTGAGCTCACCCCTTTTCTATGTTTTATTTTTCCCAAGAAGTGAAGAAGTAAAGTATGAATGACCTGCAGGGATATTATGTGGGAATATGAGTGTGGATTATGGAGACAATATGTTGTTGTAGTAGTTTTTCATTTTATGATGTAATGTAAGACTTATGAATATATCTAGTGTTTTCAAGACTACTAAACCAATCGGTCTTTCGAGATTTGATCTTTCTTGTGATCATACCAATGTTATGTAATAATGCACCGACTCTGGGTAACTGGGGTCGGGGCGTTACAGTTGGTATCAGAGGAAGTTTAGTACAAACCTTGGAAGCTAGATTTAGATAAACTCTGATTAGAGTATGTAAACCTAATATGAACTTTGAGGATTAGTATAGAAGAACTTCCTAGAATTTTGGTATTGTAGAGATTTTGTGAGTTTTCCGAGCAATACATCCCTGTCTGGGTACGAGCAGGTAGAGGCGGCTCTGGCACAGATGTACCTAGGGGTAAAACCCGAAAACACCGCTTTGAGCTAGACTCGAACGGGAACTGGTGCACGACAACGGGCCTTGCTGCACTCTTGGTTACGACACTCCCGGGGGATATGCTTAGGATAACTCTCATTTTCTTTACAAATCATTATGAAGGGTTTATGAGTATATACTTCCTCAAAGAAAACATTTTTATGATTATGGATTATATCAATAAATAGTTCAATTTATGTTAAGTGTTTTATAAGTATGGGATTATGTATTTTGATTCATAAACTGATCTAGTTTATGCCATTGTTTAGAAATGGCGCCTAGTGGAAGAAATGGAAACTGTATCAATGCACGCACTCCATGTAGGGATTTCCCTCCTGCTCAAGATAATTATAGTGGGGCTGGTGATGCAACTACTGCCGATCAGCTAATCACCATACTGGGACAACTTACTCAGGTTATGACTAATAACCTTACCCGTATGGAGCACCCTGATCCGCAGTGTGGAGGATCAATGTTAGATCGATTCATGAGGCAACAACCACCAACGTTCAATGGGAGTACAAATCCCTTAGTATCTGAGAAATGGATAAATTCCCTAGAGAAAATATTTCAGGCTTTGGGGAGCAGTGAAAGGGAAAAAGTTATCATGGCAGTTTACCGCCTCACTGGAGATGCTGATCAATGGTGGTCATTGATTCAAAACATGAAGGAAGATGATGAAGTATCAAATATGGAATGGAGGGAGTTCAAAGATCTGTTTTTAGAAAAATACTTTCCTCGTGACCATCGAGCAGATATGGAAAGGCAATTTCTATGTCTGAGACAGAAGGAGGATGAGAATGTCGCAAAGTATGAGGCTAACTTTACAAAGTTAGCAAGGTACGCTGGTGATTATATACGCAACCCAAGAAGTAAGATTGATCGTTTCTTTGATGGGTTAAAACCATTTCTCCGACGAGCATTAGTCTCACAATCCTTTTCATCGTACGAAGACATTGTCTCATGTGCTATCAAGACCGAAAAGGAATTCTCTAAGTCTTATTACTATAAAGCAAAGCAAGAGAAGAAGAGACCTGCTGATCAATCTGGGAATAGAAATAAGGGGAAGAAGGGAAAGGTTGAATATCCATCTTGTGGTAAATGCGGGAAGAAACATCCTGGTACTTGCTTGAAGGGAATGTGAGTCTGTTACAAGTGTGGTGAAAAAGGCCACCAAGATTGTGATTGCAATGGGAAGAAGGAATCTACCAACATTCAGTGCTACAACTGTAGGGAGATGGGACATTATGCAAATGAATGTCCTAATCATCAGGAGAACTTACCTCAGAAAAGGCCATGGGATCAAGGCCAGGCTTATGCTATCACTACTGCTGAGGTAGAAGCTCCGAAAGACGTGGTGGCAGGTAATTTAATGGTTTCCTCAAGTTTAGAAAATGCATTATTTGACTCTGGATCGTCGCATTGTTTCATATCTTCCTAGTTTGCTAAGAAAATTAGATATTTCCAATTTTATTTAATAAGGGAGTTGTCAATTAAAACTCCTAAGGGAAGTATCATTGCAACAAAGTTTTGTGAATCAGTCCCCATTAGAGAACATAAATTTTCCTTATCTGCTGATCTCATCGTCATAACTATGATTGAGTTTGATATAATCCTTGGTATGGACTGGCTTTCGGACTATGATGTGAAGATTTAATGTAAGAAGAAAGAGGCTACGATTCTTGATGATAATGATAAGGAACACCTTATCTTTAGAGCAAAATCATCACCACCTAATTCTTATTTAGATCCACCCTCAATAGCTCAACTAAATTAAATTATTAGGGAGGAAGAGAATGAAATAACTGCGGGTGAGGAAAGGAATGTTCAAATAGAGGATGTACCTGTTGTGAAAGAATTTGTAGATGTATTTCCGGAAGATTTACCTGGACATCCTCCAGAACGGGAAGTTGAGTTTTCCATTGATTTAATTCCTGGATCAAGGCCTATATCGAAGACCCCTTATATAATGGCCATTGTAGAATTAGTTGAACTAAAGAAAAAACTAGAGGAATTGAGTAATAAGGGATTTATTCGCCCTAGTGTTTCTCCATGGGGAGCCCCTGTTCTTTTTGTTAAAAAGAAAGATGGATCTATGAGGTTATGTATCGACTACAGGGAGATCAATGCTATAACGATAAAGAATAAGTATCCCCTACCTCGTATTGATGATTTATTTGACCAACTACATGGAGCTCAATACTTTTCAAAGATTGAACTTCGATCTGGATACCATTAGTTGTGTGTAAAGAAGGAAGACATTCCGAAGACAGCATTTCGAACCAGGTACGGGCATTACGAGTTTACTGTAATGCCTTTTGGATTGACTAATGCACCCTCTGTATTCATGTATCTGATGAATAGAATTTTCAAGGAGTATCCCAATTAATTTGTGGTGGTATTTATTGATGATATCTTGGTATACTCCAAAACCTACGAAGAACATGAAAATCACTTGCGCATTATCTTGAAGACTCTGAGGAGGCATGAATTATATGGGAAGTTTAGCAAGTGTGAATTCTGGCTTCAGGAGATTTATTTTCTTGTCCATATTGTCTCTAAAGATGGAATCTCTGTTGATCCTTCTAAGACCAAGGCAATCCAAGAATGGCCAGCACCTACGAGTATAAATGAGGTACGTAGTTTTATTGTTTTGGCAGGTTATTATCGACGTTTCGTCCATAGTTTTGCCCGATTGGCTAACCCATTAACGAAGCTCACACATAAAGGGGTTAAATTTGTTTGGACAAAAGAGTGTGAAGAATGTTTTGAAGAACTGAAGAAAATATTAGTCAATGCTCCTATATTGACTCTACCATCGGGGAATGATGGGTTCGTTATTTATAGTGATGCATCGAAGAAAGGACTTGGTTGTGTCCTTATGCAGAATGATAGAGTTATTGCCTATGCATCACGACAGTTGAAAATTCATGAACAAAACTATCCTACTCATGATCTCGAGTTAGAAGCTGTGATCTTTGCTTTGAAGATATGGAGGCACTACCTCTATGGTGAAAAATGTGAGATTTATACTGATCACAAGAGTTTGAAGTATATTTTCTCACAAAAAGAACTCAACATGAGGCAAAGGAGAAGGCTTTAATTACTCAAGGATTATGATTGCACGATACACTACCACCTGGGGAAAGCAAACGAGGTGGCAGATGCTTTGAGTAGAAAAGACCATGGAGTTTTGAACAATATGAGAATTGAAAGGGATCCAATTTTCATGGATCTAGTGAAGATGGACATGGGAATAACCAAGGAAGGCGAAACATCTTTTCTTTTTCAAATGGTTGCCAAACCATCTTTAATATAAAGGATTAAGAGTACTCAGACCGATGATGAAGAATTTCAGAAGAAGATTAAAGCTGTGAATGATGGGAGATTGAGAGACTTTGTGTATGAAGATGGGATTTTGAAATTCGGGAAGTGACTTTGTGTTCCTGATTTACCTGATCTAAAAAGGGAATTTCTAGATGATGCTCATAGTTCCAATTTCTCTATACACCCTGGGAGCACCAAAATGTATAGAGATTTGAAGGAACATTTTTGGTGGGACAACATGAAGAGAGAGATTGCTGATTTTGTGTCAAGATGTATGGTTTGTCAACAAGTGAAAGATGGAAGGCAACAGCCTGGAGGAGTCATGCAACCTCTTCCCATACCAGAGTGGAAATGGGACAATATTACGATGGACTTTGTCATGGGGCTACCAAAGACTCCTAGAAGGAACGATGCAATATGGGTTATTGTTGATCGTCTTACCAAGTTAGCACATTTTCTTGCTATAAGAGAAGATCTACCACTGGAACGTCTAGCAAGAATATACATTAATGAAGTTTTGAGACTTCATGGAGTACCCCTATCGATTGTTTCTGATCGTGATCCCCGTTTTACTTCAAGATTCTGGAAAAGTCTTCAGAAATCCCTGGATACTGAACTTCATTTGAGCACTGCATACCACCCTCAGATGGACGGACAATCAGAACGGACTATTCAAACCTTAGAAGACATGTTGAGATCTTTCTCACTTGACTTTCAGGGTATGTGGGATCAATATTTACCTCTGATAGAATTTTCCTATAACAAAAGCTTCCATTCGAGTATTCAGATGGAACCATATGAAGAGTTATATGAAAAGAGATGTCGTACACCAACCTGTTGGGATGACGTTGGTGAAAGAAAACTTGTAGGCCTAGAACTGGTGGAGGAAACGGTGGAAAAGGTGAAAGTAATCCAAAATCACATCAAAGCAGCTCAAAGTAGGCAGAAGATCTATGCCGATAATCGAAGGAAGGATTTGGAATTTCAAGTCGGTGATCATGTTTTCCTGAAGGTATCTCCGTGGAAGGGAGTCATACGTTTTGGTAAGAAAGGTAAATTGAGTCCCAGGTACATCGGACCTTTCGAAATTCTAGAACGAATTGGGGTTGTAGCTTACCGAATGGCAATGCCGCCAAGTCTCTCCAAAGTTCACGATGTGTTCCACGTATCTCTGTTGAGGAAATACATGCCTGATCCAACGCATGTACTCACCTATGAAGAATTATAACTTTAACCCGATCTTTCCTATTCTGAAGAGCCCGTCAGGATTCTTGATACGAGAGAACAAGTACTGAGAAACCAGACGACGCGTCTGGTAAAAGTTTTGTGGAGAAACCATAAGACGAAAGAGGCAACGTGGGAACCCGAGGAACTAATGATGAAGAACCACCCGAGTCTATTCATGTGATAGTATTCTACAAATTTCGAGGACGAAATTATTTGAAGGAGAGGAGAATGTAACACCCCAAGCTTCTATGGTACGCTTCTCTTTGAATAATGCGATAGCGTGTGTTGTACGCAACACCGAGTTCTAACAACCAATCAAACTAGCCGTTATGAATAGTAATACCTACTTTTTAAAATTATATATATTTTATATTTCAAAATGGACTTCATTTTTGGATTCGGAATATCCAATTTAGCCTAAGGTGAAATTTTGGTACTTTTCGGATAACTTTCATATTTTGATGAATAGTGAAAATTACTAAATTTTAATTAAAAACAACTTTTTCAATCAAAATAATTAATAGTGATAAATTATGAATTTTAGTAGTTTTAAATTATATTTAGAATATATTTTTACCATTTAATATAATGTTGGTCATTGGACATAATTTTACAATTAAACCGAACATAAACAAGTGTCAGTATTTTGATAGTTATTATCTCTTAAAAACACGCTTTTTGTTTTGACAGCGGGAATTAATTTTAAATTAATTTCTGCCACTTATGTGTTTTGAATTTAGGAAAATGGATTCCATATTTGGAATCTGGATGTTCAAATTGAGTAAATAGGTAACTTTTATTTTTAGACATTTTGAATAATTACTGCGGTAAATATTTTATTTACCATGGTTAAGGGTAAATCCGGTAAATAAGGGTTAAAAAATAATATTATAATAATACTAAATTACCCTAAAACGTGTCTTAACCCTATTGGTTGATACATGGTCGACCATGGTCATCATTGGGTCGATTTTGGGACCCCATGGATCCACTTGTACGTTATAATGACACTTTATTTTAATTAAGTTAAAATGAATACAAAAATGACACAAGCATATATCTTTTAGCAAATCAATTGTTACATAGGGTTATATATGTTGGATTTTAGATTATCAATATTCACTAGAAATATAAAAAGATTTACTACATAATGATTCTTTATTTATAATTTTTAGACATTATATAATTTATTTTATTTATGACACAATGATGATGCAGTAATTACTATAATAGTGAAAAATTAAAATAATTAATATTATAAATACCCAAATAAATATAATATGAAACTTTTAATGAATTAAACTTATTTTCTAGGGTAATATGATATATTAGGATTGATTTAATTGACTTTGTTCGATGTAATCAATCTGTTATGAGTTTCACAAAAATCAACTACTGAATAGTGTCAAAATTGACATAAAAGAGTTCTTAAAAAATATATTATATTATTAATTGATATTAAGTTCCTAAAAATCTAAGGTTCGGCCAGGAGACTTATATCATGATAGTTGCATCATTAATGGACAACTTGGGGGTCGCTTGGATGTATATAGTATGTTTATTAGCCATATTATATAAAAATACAAAGAGACATTGTAAAAGTGAAACTAATTAACTTAGAGTTAATACTTAAAGATAAGGTTAATATAAGTACCCAAACCTGTCTAAATTCTATTGGTTGAGTGGTTTTCGACCTATCCCCACTTTAACCTTTGAATAATCAACTTTGGAGCCATTAGAAACCGAATATGAATTTATTATAAATTAATATTTCTAGCTTTTCCAAAGGTGCCCCTCACCCCTCTTATAAAAGGGCACTCCTCCTTCTCATTTATTCACACCTTCAAAGCCTTTTGGCTCGGCCAAACTCTGCACAAATACTCTCCCAACATCCCTCACTACAACCTAGAGACCTTAGTTTGATCAGAAAGACATCCTATGGAGCCCTTTTGATCAAATCAAAAGGAAGAACCCGAAGAAGAGGTAATGTTTTCACCACCCCTTTTCAAGTTCCTTTCTTCTTCCACTTCTTCTTTATTTGTTCTTACCATTCTAAAATAATAACTCCAGTATCTTACATATACTGTGATGTTATTATAAATATGGTACAAACATATTCGGTATTCTATCCACCCTTTGAATAACATGTCACCATACGTGCGTACGTACGGCTTACCGTCTCCACGTCGTGGTGTAATTGTTATTTAATATATTATTATTTGGATGGGTATAATAATGATGTGTAACTCATGTAAATAATAAATATAACATGTTAATGATTCTGTATATATGATATACCATCCATTTTTATATTATTTTAATATCAAAAGAATGATATTGTCGCTCGTGCGTACGTACGGACTACCGTCTCCACGAACGCGATGAGATTCATTCTCCATCGTATCCATTCAAGTATAATTATCATTTTATGATTTAAAAATGATGTTTAAGGACTTTATATCATTCTGGATATGAATAAGATACAACAGACATGTCTTATGTAACAAAACATATAAAATAAAATGAGTAAGTTAACACCCGAAACGACGATAATTCTAAGATATTATTAACAAATCAATGTTAAAAGATCATATATGATATCATATTAATATATATGATTCTTGTATAATTTAATAACAATTATTTCACCATTATACAGGAGGTTAACCTACCCCAACCAAGGAAAAGTACAAGGTAATGGTTATTTCACAATCTCTTCATTATCCGAGGTTGTTTATACGTAATAATCTACTGGGATTTCTTTATCATCCACATCCATGTTTCTTCGAAATGTATTTCAAAACATATTTATTATTTACAAGAATTTGGGTTAAAGTCATTTATACCCTTGTTTTACTTTTTATAAGAGGTTTATAAAGGAATCATTCCGTCGTTTTCAAAACAAGGTCCTTTTTAACCTTTTCGACAAAATTAAGGTAAGAATGTTTTTTTAACTTATACAGCAGGTGCGGCTATTTTCCGCCTTTATAAAATCTTCAAAGCTTCCCTTACAAGCTTATAAGAATATTTTCAAAGAAAATGTTTTATTTTATATGCATCTTAAATGATTTCAAAATAAAAGGAGATATTTCTTTAAAAAGAATTTTGATTTCATCTATGTCAACATCCTTTGATGGATTTTATGATTATTTGAAGTTGATTTATTATGATACAAAACTTCTATATTGTATTGAAGGTTTTGTGATATGTTTGATTGTGGATGTGCTATTTTTATACCATTCATAGTTTATGGTGAAAGTATTGACATTTCGTATTCTAGTTTTAATACGAATGTTTATGTTATGTTTAAACCTTTTCATATGGGAATGCATTGGACTTAATATGTGACGGGTGGAGCCCGCTATAGCTCCTCGATGCATCGGTAGGTCTCATGAGACAAACTAGTGTCTTGGCACAAGGCCTTGAAAAAATCTTATTTGTAGTCTTGGCATGAGGCCTTGGCTATGTGGTTATGATAGTCTGGCATTATGCATTCCATCATTATGAAAGTGGTTATTGATTTTGCATGTGATTATTCGATTAGTAGAATAACCATGTGAATAAGTAAATGGCATTATCTCATTTTATTTATGCCATACTATGTTAAAAGTTCAAGTTTAAAAGGCTTTTGTTTTAGTTATACATTGCCTTAAATGTTTATTCTTATTTATGAAAGTTTCCGCTATATTGTTATCCTTACTGGGCATTTGAGCTCACCCCTTTTCTATGTTTTATTTTTTCCAGGAAGTGAAGAAGTAAATTATGAATGACCTGCAGGGATATTATGTGGGGATATGAGTTTGGATTATGGAGACAATATGTTGTTGTAGTAGTTTTTCATTTTATGATATAATGTAAGACTTTTGAATATATCTAGTGTTTCCAAGACTACTAAACCAATCGGTTTTTCGAGATTTGATCTTTCTTATGATCATACCAATGTTATGTAATAATGCACCGACTCCGGGTAACTGGGGTCGGGGAGTTACAATTTTCATTGAGGAATTTATTTTTGATATTAAGGAAACATACTTACTTGTCATATTGACTTTTAAATTTTACTAGATTTCATACACAAATTCATACTTTCCCAAAATAATGAATATTTAGGAAGACATTTTCACACTGAGAGTACTATAATCCACTTCTTGAGAATCACCTAATCCACAAAAGAAAACTATATATTTCCCATGCCTTTAGACCCTTACCAAAACCAAAATTTTTAGAACAAGATCAAATAATCCATAAATGGATAACCCTTTATAAAAAGAATATCTATTCTTAATCTCCAAAATTTGTCCAACAAAACCCAAAGTTCAATGAGGACCATTCGATAAAAAAAATTTCCATAAAATTCTTCAAAGTAAACCAAACTACGATTGAAACCCAAATATTTGAAGGATTTAGTCACATAGTCATCCAAGGTACAAATTAACACTTATCTCCAAATAACATCAGTTCCTCTAAAAGTATCATATTGAAAAGTAATTAACCCAATCACATATCCTCCATCAAAGGATAATAATTTCCATTGATAACCCAAAATCAACTTACTCTTAATTCATAAAATCATATAACTAAAAAGAATAAGTCATACTAACTAGGGACAACATGTGGTCCATTGGTAGGTGATAAATAGCAGTCTCACTTTGTTTGTGGGTTTGATTCCTGCAGCTTTTTCATAGGCGACGGGTTGTCACATGGTATGTGTGTGTCCTTTTTCTAGAACTATATAATTCTTAAAAAATTCCCCAAAACGAGATCATAACATATTTTAACCTCAAATTTATCACATGTATTTCATTTTCCAACATATCATAGAGTAACCCATAATTACCTAAAAAGTAAGGATCATATAAACCATAATGGTTACCTTTATAATTATTACCTGAACATCAACATCGATTGGTCATCTCATAAATGATGCCTACAGAACATACCAAGGTTCAAGTGGTTGATCATGACTCCTTGATAGTTGGTTTAGAACAACCACAAGTTTCCTCATTGAATCCACCATTTCATCTAGTCTTTTGATCATAGAACCCCCACAGTTTCCTTCTAACCTATTGTCACATTGGTGCCTGCTAGATCCATCCATTCACTAAAAACAGAAATGTCAGGGTGACTATATCAACAAAAACACCATGTACTAATGGGGAATATAAACACTAAGATAAACTTAATCATTCCCTTTATCTAAAAAGAGGACACTTTATGAAATCCTAACCATTATAGTAATGTCACTTATGCTTAGAGAATACCCTAACCTCTAAAGTTATCTAAACCGACCTCTGATACCAACTATAAGGCCCCAGCCTTAATCCTTACTTAATCATGAGTTATTATAATATTACACATTGAGGATCCTTTTAGGTTTAGAGTTTTAGTGAATTAGATCAAAAAACTTGCATTACAGTCAACATTTAAACAAAGTGGTTATATAAAAGATAGTATTAATTTTTCCCATCAATAGAAACATATTTAAAATAAAACATGGATTCTTCTTTGACACTTCCTTGACACTATCATCACATCGTGTACCTTTCCCTTGACCTGTGAAAAACATTTCAAAAACATGGGATGAGCATTAAAATCTCAGTAAGGGATATAAAATTATGGAAAAGAAACATGAGTACATATATACATAAGAATGAAATCATAATTTACCCATAAATCATAAGCACTTTAACATACCTCATAAAAACATGAATAAATCATAGAAATCATAAGACATAAATGTCACTTGAGGCATTCATAACATTCTTACGTAGGGAGTAACCCTCTTGGTTACGTTTTCAATACCCATCATAGTATATTCCCCTAAATATCTTCAGATAAACCTTAATGTTTAACTCTTTCACGTTACCCAATGCATTGGAGAGCTATATCGGGACCACCCGACCTTAGTTTATCACAGAACCACCCGTCTTCATAATAATTCCCAAGAACCATAACATAATCATATTACATAAAATATGCATAAGGAAACATAACATTTCCTCTTTTCAATCAGAAGATATCAATACAACACATTGATAAAAAAACATTATGAAAACCATTTTAAATAACCAAATAAAAGAAAAGTAAAACATGGTATTTATTTTTCATTAAAAAAATTTATGTCTTGTAGAGGAAGTCGAAACTCAAATAATGGTCATGACGGAAGAGAAGTCGTTACTGCCACATACATACGACAAAGACATTCCCTTTTTTCGTTTAGTAAAATCCTTCGTATAAAAAAGATTCCTTTTTGATAAACGTAAAAGTAAAAGGGGTTTATACACCATATAAAAGAAGGTTGTGTATAAAACAAAAAATTCCTCAGTGAAAGGGGATTGAGACGATGTCCCTTACAAAGACAGTATCCTTGGATTAAGGATAAATCAATTACATAATTATGTGTGACAAACTAATACACCAAATATAAGTGGATATTAAGAGTAAAAAAATCAAAGGATATTCACACATATTCATAGAACAACATATTAAAGGAGTAAAATTTTATCCCAAAGAATCAAAATTGGGTTAAAAAGTTCCCTTTGAAAAAATTTGACAGCCTAACGGCGTCACAACAAAATTCAGAAAATTAGTTGATGAGAGATAAAAAGGGTATCTCAGCACTTGGACATAAAATTTACATCAACAAGGATATAGAAGAACATATCCCAACATTACAATATGTAAATTAAAAGACCTAACAAAATATTTCTTTTAAAAAATGGAGGGTTAAAGGATCCCTTACCGACCTGGGTATCTTTCGAAACATACACCCCATGAAAGAAGGACAATACAACATTGATGTAAATAATCATAAACGAAATTATATTACACAAAGAGTAGAATAATGGGAAGTAAATATACCACTCAAAGGAGTTAGTGGAAAATATATCATAAATCTCATGGGAATAATAGTGAGATGTAAAATCCCTTATGAAAACTCGGTAGCCTAACGACGCCACTTAAAACTCCCAAAAATGGATTGATGAGATCAAATAGGGTCTCTAATCATATTAACATAAAATTTACAGAAAGAGGAATATAAAATAACATCCCCCAACATAAAAAAGTGGATCTTAAAAGAAGTGACATAAATAATAGTACATAAAAATAAAGAGAGAGGTTGGATCTCTTACAAAAATTCAGCAGCCTAACGGCGCCA
The DNA here is from genome assembly GCA_963277665.1 of Viscum album. Lineage (NCBI taxonomy): Eukaryota > Viridiplantae > Streptophyta > Magnoliopsida > Santalales > Viscaceae > Viscum > Viscum album. Next base: position 1,067,320,102 of record OY728165.1, on the reverse strand, counting down.
CTCAAAACTTCCAAAATGGATTGATGAGAGAAAATAGGGTCTCCTATCATATGAACATAAAAAAAGGTATAGTAAGAGTAATATAAAAGAACATCCCAATCATAATAATGTTTAGATTAAAAGGAATGACATAAAATAGTGTACTTAAAAAGAAATAGAGGGGTAGGATCCCTTACCTGGTGTCCGACATGACTCGATCGTTCTTTAATCTCCTTTAAATCAGGTAACTCTCTTTGATTTGAGCTCAAACTCTTTCTTGGAAACGATTATGCCCAAATTGAGGATTAAATGATGAATATAGGGATGTGGAGAGACAAAATGGGCAGGGGTTGGCTGAGCCAAAGGCTTGAGAGGTGTGGGTAAGGTGGTAGAGGTGGGGGCCTTTTATAAGAGGAGAGGAGGGGAACTCATGGAAAGTTATAAAAGGTTACATTATTATAAAATTATTTTCGGATTTTAAAGGTCCCAAAATTATATATTTAGATTAAAAGGTGATAATAGTTCTAAATCCACCCATCCAATAGGTTTTTGACATGTTTAGGTCTTATATTTTACATTATCTTTTCATTTTATTTAAATCGTTTAATAATGAGGTAATCGTTGTAGCATCATGGTGTCATAAATAAATTAATTTATTTAATGTATAAAAATTATAAAAAAACTATCATGATGTAGGAAATATTTTTGTATTTCTAATGAATATTTACAGTCAAAAATATGACTTTTATAAACCCATTTAAAAAATGTTTTAGTAAAAAACTCATGTTTGTGACATTTTTATTTTAACTTTAAATAAAAAGTTATTTATGTCATTTTCCTACCAAAATTTCTCCATGGGGTCCCCAAGTTTACCCATGGATTTTCTAGGTCATCCATGACACATCCAATTAGTGTAGGACATGTTTCTAGGTCATTTCATATTATTAAAAGAATGTTTTACCTTAAATTACACATATTACCTTTAATCGTGATTAATAAAACGTAAAAGTTAATATTAACCATAAATTATTTTAATCTCATTGAAACACATTTTACTTCTTAATGACAACCATTTATGTTGGATTTTTTAAAATCAAATCACATAAGTGGAAAAGTTTCATTTAAACGAAAAATCAGTTTCTTTAACTACCACTTAGTGGTTTCACTATTCATCTAAAATTGATGCTTTTCAGAAAAATACCAAAAATTCACCCTAAGAGATATTTGACATTCTGAATTCAAAAATGATGTCTAATCTAAAAAATTATAAACAAATATGTTTCATTAATTAATTTAATAATTAATTCCTGCTGTCAAAAAAATAGCGTGTTTTTAAGAAACAATATCTATTAAAAGATTGACACTAGTTTATATCCAATTTCATAGTGAAATTAATTCCAATGACAAATATTGGAATAAATGGTAAAAATATATTGTAATTTTACTTTAAAAACAATTCAAAAGATAATCTAATCATATAAATAAATTATATTAAAAAGTGGTTTTGCATTAAAATACAACATTTTTCACTATTCATTAAAAAAATAAACATTATCGGAAAATTAATTTTTTTTTACACAAAGTAAATTTTGATGTCCCGATTCTAAAGAAGAAATTTATTTTTTCAAATATAACACATTAAATTTTGAAAAGTGGATTTAAAAGTGGTTCGCCATCAAATGGTGGTTAATCGACCTTTTAAAGAATATTAGAATGTTTACGCTTAAAATTTTATTCATACACATGCTTAATCCTCTTACATTTATTGTAAAAAGTAAAAAATATTTCACAAACATATATAAAAATCTTGTAGTTAGTTCTGTTGATTCCCTCCATTACAACGGCTAGGCGTTTACTACCATTTAAAATAATAATATTTTATTATTAGAGTGCAACGTAAGATTCCCAAGAAACTCGTTGTTGCGTATTGGGTACGCCATCGAGCACAACATCCCCTTTAAAGTAATTATAATATTTTATTCACAAATATGGATAAATGTGAAAATGTCATATTCTTTATTTAGCTGGGGTGTTACACTCCATTTTTTCTTCCTTCACAGAGAAGGTAAATTTTTTCTTAGTACATTCCATTTACTCTGAGTACATGCTGTGTGGTGGCATGTGGATGTGCTTCCGACTGTATAAAAAGGAACATGAGTATTTGGTTTTTAAAGAGTACCCATTTTGTAAAATAAATTACACACCGTGTACTTTTACACATGTAGACTCAATGTTGTTCTGTCCATGTATAATTACACAGTCATAGGAATGGATAAGAGTACATTCCATGTACTCTATAGTACATGTCATGTACTTTTTCCTTGTTAGAGTTTTGTGGTATTTTGTTCCCTGGAATTCATAAATTGGGCATGTGATTAGTCCAATTTGAGCGTTTTTTCACATAGATCGCATTGTTGGAACCCCCCTTGACATTTAGAGGTCATAAAAATGGTGTTTTGGGGGTTCTTACATAAATGGAGAGGTTCTTCCTCCAGATAACAAGTTCAGTTGTCACCAGAGAGTGAGAATCGACATGGATGATAGGTTGGATGTTCAGACCATCCTAGTTAAAAGCATTGATCTAAGATGAGCTTTGAGCTATCTCCCATGAACAATGATTTTGAGGATGTTCACATTGTGTGATGTTCCCTTATGGATTGTGAGGACATGAGACTGGATACTTGCAAGGATCCCCTTAAGGATGTATTTTCATATATGCTAACCTAAGAAGTCCCTTATTGGATCTCTCACCAGCTTTCCATTGATAGGATTATAGTTATGGGATGCCTATTTTTTTCTTTGTTCGGGGATCCCTTGTATGATTCCCCCTTAGTATTTTATAAGGATCCTATATTGGATTTCTTCCCTCATGTTTACATGGAGCATCCCAAGTAGGATTCCTTCTTAGTGTTTGACTTGATAGACCCTATAGATGCTTGTGGCTTGACCGACCATGAGCTGTTATATTGGTTTTGGGTAGAGATAGTGTTTGGGTGTCACTATGAACCCCTGCCAAACATACAAGACAACGATCCTATGTTTGTAGTATTGGGTTGACCATTCTTCCCACCGTTACTCTTTTTTTAGATCTGAATCGGTTTTTCTGATGCATTAGTGTTTACTAGAAGTGGTTTTTGGTTGGTGGTTGTTCAACCTGATGTGAGGCATCTTTCCTATTTGTTGATATTTCTATGTGCTCTCCTAATATCAGGCTTCTGAGCCCCATTATTTTTGATATTTTATAAGTTCCCAGAGGTATTACCCGGGACATGGCTGTTGAGACTAAATGTATATGTATTCTGATATATATTTTATTGGGATGACCAAAGGTGTTTCCTGGTATAAGACTGTTGATCCTTATGTGTTGAATTGTATGCTTAGTGTGATACATGGAATCACGTTGGAGGAATGACTTATACAATATTATTGAGCTATTTTTTAATGTACCCTGTGTGATACAAGGATTTTAGTTACAGAATGCCTTGGAGGAGCTTAGTGGGATATTGAATGTAATTAAACATTGATTGAATCATGGATCCTATTTAGGTATTCCATTGATTGTCTCATTGGTTGGATATATTTATACCATGAGTGATACATTGATCTAGTTGAGGGATTTATTATATGGGAAAAATGTGTAATAAACTTATGTACCCTAAGTGATACATGGATCTAGTTGGGGTATTTGTGGGATGGGAACAATGTGTTGATGAATCCTATGCCTTGAGTGATATTTTGATTCATTTGTTTGAATTCCTTAGACAAGGGCATATGATATATGTTAAATGATCAGAATGATAACCTTCTTTCAGATTAGTTTTGGGATTCCAAGCGTGTATCATGGAATCTCAACATATGTTTGGAATCTCCTAGAATCTTTCATCATAGGATTGACTGTCAGTATATGCTATCCATCCTTATAAGATTGACGGTTGAAATAAAATATCCTTGTTCAGTAATTAGAGGTGAGTACAAGTTAACCTACGTATTTGAAGAGCATCCCCCTATAGTTTAGTATCTTTCATAGAAATATAATTCTTGATTTGGTCGAAGTAAGTTCATGTCAATGGGTTTATGGACCCAGATATCAACATAATGATACACAGCTTGAGTGACATGACATCTCACTCAATGTCCTTGCACGTGACATCTAGGCAATCAGGATTATGGACCCAATGATCATTTACAGATGTTTTTTCTTATATTTCGATTCATATACTCATGAATATTCATATTTATGTATATTTTTATAGGTATGGTATTGTACACGTATACAAATATTGATATGGAAATCCACGGCGGAACATTACCAATTGGAAGGTATTAAGGTCCCGAAGTTATACTGTGGTTTCACATTTGGTTTTTACTACATTCTGGTTGTGTTTTAGTTATGTTGAGCACACTACTTTTGCATACACTTTAGCAGCACAACTATAGGTTACATGTCGAGGTGGGCTATTGAGATTCTTTCTCACCAATGCACATGCATCTTGGTGTATGTGTAGACCTTATGTTTGATTTTTTAGGTTGATCATGAGTTTCTTGGTGGATAGGGTTGAATCCCAGCGTTTCATGATCAAGCAGAGCAGCTCAAGTGGTTTTACTAATCAGGATGGTGCAGTTCAGTAGTGTTTGGAGACTGGGTACATGGGTGGGCTCAGAGTTACTAGTAAAGACATAAACATATAATTTCAGTTTATCTTGTACTTTAATTTGTATGGTATGCCTAGTTGGTGAATATTGTTGTATTTTATAACATAGTTGTTCGACATTTTACGACATATAACTATTATAACTTATTCTGTTTCAGTTGTTTATTACTTCAACACTCTATTTACTTTTCACTATGTATGATACTTATCTATTTACATTGTTTTCATAATATAAAATTAGGGCATAGTCTCCCCACTATCACCTCCTAATCCCTTGATTTTAGTGGTGGAATATAGTGTATAGGGATTCAAGCTTGAGGCCTTGTGGAAAACCGTCTTGGAGAACTAGTTTAGTGGATTTCGGGTTGGGACGTTAAAATGCGATATCAGAGGAGTTTTCTTCCCTGGAATTAAATGTTTGGGATATGGTAGATAAGAGTATTAAAAATGTGATGGGACATGTGATGGAAAATATAATGGTGTGCGAGAACACTTGTTCTAGTAAGAAGTCACAGTTTCCAAGGGTTTAGGATTACTGTTATGATTTTCTGATGTTACTGTTGTATATGATTTTAACCTTCAGTGATGTACATGTTGCGTGTGGGTGTTAGGATTTTACTGTAGATATCTGGCACATATTTGTAAGGGGCTAGAGATGGATTTGTTCTATTGTCCGAAAAAGGAAATTAGTATCTCATTCATCATACTATGTATGTTTGATTCATCACATACATTCCTACTAGTGTGTTTTTTATTAATGACTTTGAACATTGAGTCTTTTTACAGATACTTTTTACTCTGATGGATGGTTTTTTGGATCTACATTAAGGAGTTTTTGGTGAGAGGATGATGACTCAATCCTTGTTCATGAGTGGTGAAATGACCATGTCGGTCTACATGGCATGTGTAAACCTTCTAGTTGTGACCTTTTTGGGGTGTTTTTTCTCTAATCATGGTTATCATGTCGGGTTGCTGAGTATGATTTCCATGGATACTATGAATTTTCTTGTGAACTGATCCTCAGAGTGGTATTTTTATATATGGATACCAGATGGGTGCTAGTTTATTTTCTCTTATATGTTGGTAGCGACCTCTAGGAAGAAGTTCCTTATAATGATTCTTAGAGAGGATTAGGGTCCCCGTAGGTTGTTTTTTCAATTTGACCATTATAGGTCATTGTGATATTAACTGCTTTTCAGAGGCATGGATTTTTTTGGAATGGTTTTTAAACCTCATGAACTAGTTGAGATTATTTTTTTAGGGCTCAGTAGAATACCTGGAGACCCTTAGTTTTGACTCAAACCCCTTGTTTTTCGACGAATTTTTTGTTCAGGGGAATCCTGTAAAAAAGTTGTCCCATGTTTTATGATACCTTTTCAACATTGATCTTGTTGTTTTTGATCATTTTGAAATTCAAGAATGGTAGGTTATTTATTTTTTCATTAATAATGTTGATGCCTTCCTTTTTTAATGAAGCACATTTCCTTTTTTTGAGACTTTCTTCAACAGAGAAGACTATTTTGGTGCCTTCCCTAGTTAATTACTGTTTCCACTTTTATTAATGTAGTTAGAACGAGGTTAGAAGATTTTGACTGGAATGATTCCTTTAATAAATTTAGTGTGATGAAGATACATGTTGGTTACTCATGGTGCCATTTGAATCTAGATCATTGAGAGGATAGGTGTGAGCGAAGGACTGATATTTTAGGACATGTCGTGCATTTGGACACTGAAAGTTATGCATGAATGTCCCTTCTTATTAAAGGTTACATCCTAGAATAAATCAGATACCATAGAATGGTGAAACCTCAACTAAATCCTAGTTAGGATTTGACAGGATGGTGAGCATGGCGTAGAGGGATCTGGAAATGCCTTTTTTATAATCTCATTGTACTATTGTTAGAGATGATCATGAACTATCTTGATTCGTCATATATATGTTGACAGAGCTTCATCCCTACACTGAGATCCTTTTTCAATCTTAATATTCTTCCCTGTTGGAGAGGGAACTGATTATGGTTATGCTCTGGGAGTGGTGTAAGGAAAGAAATATGGCGGGAGTGCAGAATTGTCCATTTGCGGGTTGTTTTCCTCATTCAGTTAAACATTGGTGTTTGTCGTGCGATTTTTTGATTAGATTTGTTTTTAAGAAGATAATAGAGGTATTACTTTGGTGGGGAGTACTAGATCAGCCACAGTGGAATGTATTTCATGTAGAAGGATGTTTTTATCACTATGAGGATAGTAATTGGATTGCCCATAATACTTGGTTGTTTAGATTCTTGGGTTTAGAGCATGGGTTATGGTTCTTTCACTGGGCTTCTCGGGGATGTGAATGATTATGGTGGGGAGTTTGTAAGGACCATGCTTTTTCTGGAAATTTATTTTAATCTAAAATTTGAATTTTTTGCTACAATATGCTTGTAAAGAGGTAAAATGGTAATTTTCCCTATTATATGATCTTGAATAAATTTTATAACCTCTCTTTTGGTCTCGGAATAGGGTGTTCTCTCTATGACTGGAGTTTGGTCAAAAACTGTGTTGTTCGAATTTTCACAGAATAAATAATATTTATTATTATTAAATTAAAAATTAATTTAATTATCCAAGTTCTCTAAGTGATAAATTTTAAAAGGATAATCATATTGAGAGTTTGACTCTAGATTTAGTCTGGAACGGGGAGTTTAGCCTACGTTAGGCATAAACTTGAGCCGGGCTCTAGGGTTGGCCCAATTCCCTTTTTCTTTTCTTTCATTTTAGTATTTTCATTATTTTATCTTCCTTCCTCCTCCTTGTGCATGTTCCTTGTGATTGCCATCTTACATCATGACCTATGGAAGAAATAGAGATTGAGGAAATGGGTGATAAGTAAGGGATGAGTGGTACCGATGTGAAGCCCTCGACGCGCTGAGTTGGCGTACGACACCTGTGGAAGGTGAAATCAAATTAATCTTTAACGGTTTCCGCCCGAAGGTATTCCCATTTAAATTTTTGTCATAGTTCCCATTTATACATGTATTTTTGTTTTTAAATCCTATTTATTCTTTATTTTTTCCTCTAAAGGATGAATCTGTTGTTTCGAGTGTTATGTTTTGGGCAATTGGAGGGTTTTCATATTAGGAAAACCAAGTTACATGACATGTGTTCAAAGGGAACTAGTGGTGTGTTCGTCCTATTTGGGGAATTTTATGTTTTACCTAGTACATTTTAAGTACTCAGAGTACACTCTATGTGGTGGAACTTGGCCTTGTGTCTAGATGTGTGAAAAAAGAACATGGGTTTTTTGTTTTTAAACATTGCACGTAGTGTACTTTAAAGTACACACTATGTATTTTTTCACAGGAAGCCCCTGTGATGTTCTAGACATGTAGATGTAAATATACAGGGGGAGGGATAAGAGTAAATTACATTAACTCTAATGTACATGCCATGTATTTTTTTACCTTGAATTTTGGGGGAATTTTGTGCCCTGGAAGTCAAAATTGGGCGTCCGAGTAGTCCATTATAAGTGTTGTTTTGTATAGATTGCAATGGAGGAAATGTCATTAATTTTTTTGTCTTATAAATGTTTATTATGGGGTTTCTATTTAAATGGAGAGGTTTTTCCTCAAGATATCAAGTTTAGTTGTCACCAGAGGGAGTAGCATGGCATGAATGGTAGGTTGGGTGTTCAAACCATTCATGGTGAGACCTCTGATCTGAGATGAGTTGTGAGATATCCCCCTTTCCCAATGCTTTTGAGGTCATTTTTTTGTGAGATGTTCCCTTCTGATCTATAAGACCGTGAGACCAAATTATTCTAAGGATCTACTAAGGGATTTCTTTGATTATTTCCTAACATAAAGAGTCCCTTATATGATCCCTCACATGATTTCCATTGAGAGGATCTGTGTTATAGGATGCCTCTTTTATTATTCAATCAAGGATAATGTGTTGGTTTCCCCACATAATAATTGCTAAAGATCCCATGTAGTATTCCTTCTCTCATGTTTACCTAGAGGATCCCAAGTAGAATTATTCCTTAGTGTTGGACATAAGGGACCTAGTGGGTTCTTGTTGTTTGACCAACCCTCACCAGTTTCATTCGGTTTGTGTAGAGATGGTTTTCGGGTGTAACCAAGAACCCATGGCAATCATGAAATCCGATGGGGTTGTGGATGTAGTTTTAGTTTGGGCATTCGGGCCACCCTCAGTGTTTTATTTATATGTGACTCAATTTTTATAATACATCAATGTTTAAGAGTGGTGCATCCTGGTTGGTGGCTATTGATACTAACACGAGGCATCTTTCTTGTTTTTTGGGATGCTAGACATGCTCTCCTAAGATCTACCCTCTGAGCCATGTTATTTTTGATATTTTATAGGTCTATATAAGTATTACCTAGGACATGCCAGTTGAGACTAAATGTATATATATTGTGATATATAGTTTTTTGGCATATCATGAGGTGTTTCCTATTATACAGCTATTGAACCTCATGTGTTGAATTGTATTCCCTGAGGGATACATTGATTCCCATTGTAGGAATTTTTGTATGGACTCATTGTGATGTTTATTTATGTACCCTAAGTGATATGTAGATTCTTGTTATAGGAATTCCTTGTACATGATCATTGGGCTATTGAATGAAATTAAACCTTGATTGAATCATGGATCGAGTTGAGGGATGCCATGGATGAGATGATTGGTTAGTTATGACTATACGATGAGTGATACATGGATACAATTGAGTGATGCCTTAGACTTGCTCAATGGGTGATAGAATTATATATGTTGAGTGATACTTGGGTATAGTTGAGAGAGGCCTTGGATGGGCTCAATGGGTTGATGACCCCAACACTTTGAGATATATTTTTATTCTTGTGTAGGAATTATTTATATGGGATCATAGGCTGGATGATATATGATTGGGAGGATTACATTTTTCAATATCAGTTATGGGACTCCAATAGTGTAGCATGTTATCTTACTAGATGTCCAGATGTTTGTCATGGAATATTTTTTCATAGGATTGTCCATCTGTATATGGTATCCATTCTTATATGATTGAATGACAGAATACATGATCCTTGTTCAGTGATTGGAGGCGAGTACTAGAGAACCTAGTTGTAGGAAGAACTTCCCCCTATAGTGACATAGCTTTCTCAGAGATATAATTTCAGATTTGGCCGATGTTGGTTTATTTCAATGGGTTTATGGAACCGTAGACCGTCTTAATGATACAAGGCTTGTGTGGCACGATGTCCAGATCATTACCCTTTCAAATGATGTCCAGGTGATCATAATTATGGACCCAAGGATCAACAATTATTGCGGATTCATGTTTATTGATTCACATACTCATGAGTATTCATAGTTATGTATATATGTATAGGATTGGGACTATACATGTATACCTATAAAGATATAGAAATCCATGATGGAACTTGCCCTATTTGCTGGGATTATAGACCATGAGTTCCATTGTGGTTTGACATTTTCTTCTTACTAGCATTTGGTTTTGTTTCAGCTAGGATGAACACGCTGCTTTTTCACTCACATTAGCAGCACTGTTATAAGTTTCTTAACAGGGGTGGCCTACTGGGATTATTTCTCAATCCTTCATGTTCACCTCGATGTATATGCATAAATTATGTCTTCCTTTCAGGATGAGATTGAGTTTCATTATGGATAGGGCTGAGGCCCAATGTTTCATGTTCAAGTGCAGGTGCTCAAGTGGTTCTATTGACCAGGATGGTGCAGTTTTATAGTGTTTAGAGATCAGGTATGTGGGTTGGATCAGAGTTAGTAGTAGAGACCTATAATTGTACATTCAGTTTTTTGTAAATGTATCTATATGGTCATCTCAATGGGTGACTGGTGTTGTATTGTATTACATAGATATTCGAGCTTTTACATCATTTTACAATTATAGATTGTTCTATTTGAGTATTTTATTGCTTCTATGATTTATTTAATTTTTGCTGCCTATTATACTTAGCTATTTCTGTTGTTTTCTTACTCTGATATGGGGGAATAGTCTCACCACTATCACCACTTAGGACCTCATTGCTAGTCAACATCCTCTATTGTATGAGGATGTGTGCTTGAGGCCTTGTGGAGAACAATCTAGAAGCACATATTTAGAAACTCCAGTGTCAGGATATTACATTTGTAATGAAGGATTTAATGTGGTTTTTGGAAAGGATCAATTTCTATTTAATATGACGAATAATGGATATATTATTACATGATGACAGTGATTATAAGTACCGTTATGGTTGGTGATGTTGAAAACTCCTTCAAATTGAATGCGGATGTTGAAAATAAAATAATTACTTTAACAAATAACCACATTTTAATATTTTATTTATGATTTACCATGTAGAATATTTATCTCAATAATGATTTTTAGTGCCCTTAAAATTTAATAAGGTTAAAATATTGATTTTGACCTTGAAAATAAGATAAATAGTACGAATTTAATTTTAAAATTTTAATGAGATGAAATTTGTACACTTGAGATGGAATTTGGAGATATTCGAAGATCAAAATATCTATCGGGATATTAAATATTTATTTGAATAAAAAATACTCCGACATGTAAAAATTCATAAATCTTTTACAATATTAATATTACAACACTATTTTTGATTTTGAAATGTGTGGTATTACCTATGAGAGTTATAAATTTCAACTCAGATTTCGGTCTTGGGATGAATCCATTTTGGGATTTATATTTTTTAATATTTAAATTTTATTCCCCATTAGTATTCCCCACTGAAATGAGATAAAGTGGGAGGGGGCCTCCCATTATTAACTCTAATAGAAGTGAGTAAGAAAGAGTAAAAGGGGGTAGGTGGCTTGTCTGAGGAGGCTGGTCAGTGCTATATATGGACAGAGAAGTTATTGATTGTGGATACAACCTCAAATATTCATAGATTTTTTAAGACTTATGGCTCATTTTATGAATTCATCTTTGCCTTAAATTTTGGGATATTTTTGGTTACTTTTGATGAATTTTAATACCCCCTATGTGTCTTGAAAACATATGTTACACAGAAATAAATTACAATACTATATATTTAACATAAAATCAATTTTTTTTCTAGATTTCATTATACGAAATAACATCTTATGAGTATTCTTCACACAACACGAAGTTAGCTTTCCCTATAAATAAAAACTGTGTTATATCTCCCTTTTAAAGCACACCTATTTTAATACTAAATTTGCATTGTTTTATAAATTTTTTTACATAAAAATTAATTTTTATATTTATAAATTCAAATTTATATTAATGGATTTTTTTTTATTTTTTTAAGAAGTATCATTTCCTGATGAGTAGTGAAAAATACTACATTCTAATTAAAAACATCATTTTTGTTTAAATAATAATTAATTACAAATTATAAATTTAAGTGGTTTTAAATTAAAAAAAGAAATATTTTAAATATATTAGTCATATTCATGTCATCCAAATCTTTATAAATTATAAATATGATATATAAGATTAATAATATTTTGAAAATTTTTACATTAAAAACCCACTTTCTCACCAAATTTGTAGAAGTAGATTTAAATTTAATTTCACTTCTTATTTGAATTGAATTTGAAAAAATGGTTATAAATTGTTTTAATATATATAATATTTATAATCAAATAAGTTAAAATTTATTTTTTACTAAAAACATTAGTGAAATTAATTAAAATTAATTTTAGTGATTAAGTTAACAATTAATTTACACTGTCATTAGACATTAATCATAAGGAAAGAATGAACTAAAAACATATAGAAAATCCATTTTAGAAACATATTTTTACTATATCTCATCATTATCAAAATTTTATGAATTATTTTGATACCATTTAATGAAGGTGACCTATATAATAAGTTATGTTAGGAAAAATACAAATAAGTAATGTTCCTTATATTCCACATTTTCTAATAACAAGAGATATGAAAAAAAAACATTATATTTTCTGTTATTTATATCATTTTGAAAAATAAATGTGTCATTTTTATAAATATAATTATTAATTAATTTCTTAGATTAATTTATAACAGAAAATTATTATGAAATGACAATATAGTGATTATAGTACTATCATTAATTGTTATATGACACATACCTTCAAGATGTCAGTTTTTTGTAAATATAATAATATCTTTTGTGGTTTTGTGGACTACTGGCTCCTCAAATAAATATTATACATTCACTAATTATATAGAATACATTAAGGATGTGTTTAATAAAAATAATTTAACATGAAAGATATATATATGATATTAAAAACATAATTATTTTTCAGGATGTATTATACATCTTTTTCATTATTAACCTTTATACATACTAATCAAAAGTGATGACATCATTCAGGGAGGTGCGAACTAATTCTTCTTAGTTACGATGTGATTGATTTTGAATCAACATAATTATATATATATATATATGATTAAATACCAATGTATTTATGATATAATTTTTTTATGAAAATATAAAATTTTACTTACCTTATTTCTATAGAGATCATTGAAAAAAAGAGGGTCACTCATTCATACATACGACCCACTATCTCTAGGATTGTAACATTGATTAATTTTTCATATCCATAATTTATTATAGGTTTTAATATATTCATATGTGTATAAATAATATAATATTACATCATTATTATTTTTAATATGTTCATATAAGGACCCCTTTGACCGTTGTGGACCTAACACAGTTGTTTTTGACAATTAAACCAAATTGGGTAAAAAAACATAAATTGGGTAAAAAAACATGACATTAAAGTAATTGTTTCATTAGTTTTTTTAAAAAGAATAATATGTCAAATAAAATTAATAATAAACACTAAAATTGTTTTCAAATAAGAAAATAATGTACAAAATTTTATTATTTAAGAAGATATAGACACATTTTATAGGTCTGACCCGAGTTAAGGTATTTTCATTTCACTTTTAACATCTATGAGAATAATTTCAAATTCAACACTTAATTATATTGTGTGGTGTCTATACTGGCCATTTGATATATTATATCATTAATCATTTTATAATCATTGAATATAAATTATAAATTTTAATGGTCTCTTCTAATGGGTTTTAACATGAAAATTACAAATAGGAAGTTTTATCTTGGTAATATCACTTTTTTTGTGGTGGATAAATATATCCTAAAAGAATCAATACCTATTGATCATTTTAATTATACAAATTATATTAAATATCCACATTTTTATTTATTTGATATTATTTTTTACTAAAATATATTCAATTTGTGAAATAGTTGTTCATTTTTACAATTATTTGATTAATTGGGGTTGTATTGATAAATCCATATCCTTTATTCAATACTTATATTTGATGATAAGGAAAATTTATCATGAATAAAATAAACTCCTAAAAATATAAGGAATGATTAGGACTGGTAAAATATGGGTTGGGTACTATTTAATGTAATTCCCTCGATGCATCAGTTGTATTATGGCATGCATCCGTAGTATCATTAGATGAAATCATATTGTTAAATGTATTGATGGAAAATGTTCCATGTATCTTCATAACATAATGTCATATAATTAAGTATTTCCTTCATTAAATATTTAGTTATTATTAACAAAGGATTATCACAATGAAAAAATCAATATATTCACTTAATTCTACGTTTTTTGATTAAAATTATTATTTCATAATTTATTAAACTTTCTATAATTTTTTTCCATTTCCTTTTCTGTTATTTATTAGAGGAAATGTGTTCTCATTTACATACCATTCAATATTTCTTATTATAATTTATTTATTATTTATTCTACTATATTTTATACTTATTAAGATTTTAGGTCACCCTTATTTGGTTTCCATTCATACGATATGATGTTGAATTTTTGGAAAGTGTTTAATGGATATTGAGATTTTAATTTTGTTATGAAATATTTTCTTTCAAAAATGCAAAATGGTTTTCATGTTTATAATTTAGTTTTCTAAAAATTATAATATTTTTTTAACTTAGGATTGATTCCTCATAATCATGACAATGTAATAATGTAATGTAGTAGATTAGAGCTTCTAGGCTTGACGTACTATAGTTGGTATCCAAGGCAGGTTTGTTAGAATCCATGGAAACTAGATTTAATAAAACATTTATTAGTGAACATAACTCAAAGTAATAATTTGAGGATAAGTATATAATAAGAACTCAATGAATCCATGTTTATGATTTTGAGATTTTATATGAATAAGATTTTTTAATATGCTAATTATTTCACTAGTTTTTGGATTAATTTTTTTTTATATAATGTTTTGATCTAATTTAGTGTATGTTTTCAATTATAAATGGCACATATTAGAATGAATGGGAACCCCAGAACTGCATGTTATCCAAATAGTATGATTGATAATATAATTAATCATCTTATGTTAATCTTTCGAAGGGAAATATTTTCCAAAAAATTATCATCATATTCAGAAATAATATCTTGTGATAACGAGAAAAATAAATAATTCTCCAAGTCGTATGGATTTAAATGGAAGTTAAATTAGAACACCAAAATTGGAAAAAATATGGATAATTGGAAGAAGAGAAAGAAGGATGTTCCTACTTGTAAAAAATATAGAATGAAACACACTAATACATGCTTAAATTGAATGAGAGTTTATTTACACGTTTAGAGATATGGGTCTCAATGATAATGAATAAAAAGCGGGAAAATTAAAAAAAACTATCAATTGTTAGAACTTCAAAGAGATGGGAAAAATGTAAAATTAATTACCCAAGAATCAATATAGTACTCCAAAAAAGTATAAAATGGATCATGGTTAATTATATGTGATTGATATAGAAAAAGTGGAATGATTCACATTTCTTTGTGTTTTGATAAATGAGTAATGTTATAAAAAAATTCAATGAATTATTGGTTATAAGAATTATTAAATATACAATGATTGTACCGATATTCAATATCACATGTGAAATAGTACAGAGAAAAGTGATTCTATAGCAAGTTAGCTATTTTATAAAAGAAATTGTTGAGGGAAATATATCCATTAATATTCCAATGATATTGAGATAAGGAATCTTGTTTAAATTGATTAATAGTGTGAATTGTGTAAATTGGTTACTATTATCTACCATAGAACTGATTCTAATATATTGGACTATAAAACATTGAAGATACATGAGGTTAAACATTTCTGAAATGGTTTATTAAAATCATTGTAATTGGTTTTAGATATTGAGGTATTACTTCCCCCAATGATGCAACTTGTGCTAATAGATAAAGGATAAATTGTTCAAGGTAAAACTAATGGATAATATTGTGATTATTAAATAGAAACTTATATAGTAAATAAATTTCCATACATACTTTTAGAGTAAAGGAATTCTGAAACACTAGGAAAATGGTGTGTAAAAAAAAGAATATTGTCCAATTATCATCATTTTTTGATGATATCATTGACATTTATCCACACATCTGGTTTAGGGTTTTTTGTCAAAAATATTCCTATGAACATGTTTTCATCACTTTCCTTCAATTATTTATAGTTAGAGTTCTCATCAATGGCCATGTTTTCACTAATGTTATCTAATTTGAAATGATTGTTTTATGGTGACATTCACATTTACAACTCTTTCATATTAATATAATGTTTTATTAACCTTAATTATGATGTGAATTTTTCAATAATAGAATATTAAAATATCAATCCCTAAATTACTGAGATCATGTTTGAATTGGAGGTTGATATTTATTTATCACATGGATAATGAAACACCCCAATACTTTAAAATATTTCCATTTGAGAATAATTTTTTTTCAATCTATATTTCTTTGAAACATCATGTTAAGATTACTCTACACACAATAATGATTTTGTTTGTGTTTTACGTCGGATTGAGAATTAAATCCTTTTAATAGTGTTCCTATTTTTAAATTAATATTTGAAACTTTTAAAAATTTTATTTGTAAAAAAATAAACATTTAATTTGTAATTTCAATGTTATAATAGGGTGAATTTTTAATATTTTTCTAAGATGTTTATTTTTCTATTGATTAGTGAAAAATAATACATTTTTAGTCGGAACTGTATTTTTGGTTGAATAATTATTAAACTTTAATAATATTATATATTAAAATTAAAGTAAAAATATATACATTATACACTTATTAATATAATTTTTGTCATAGGAATAATTTTTATGATGAATTTTGATATAGAATCTTTATGGACATTTGAACTTTTTCACTTTGAAAACCCATTTTCTCAGGACGACTCTAGGATTAGATTTAAATTTAATTTCACAACTTCCATGAATTTAATTTAGAAAAATAGATATACATAGTTATAATCCAAATAATATTTATACTATAATAAGATCAAATTATTTTTTTACCAAAATATTATTGATGGAACATAATATTAATTAAATAGATTAAGGTAAGTATTAGTCTACATAGTCGTCAAACGTGAATCTATGGGGGCCTAACGACCTATAAAATTGTATAAAATACATTGGATTCCCTTATTTTGACCATATCCCCTCTTGGTTTTAATTTTATTAGTTAGTGGGATTATAGTTGACGAAGGCGACCTATATAATATGTTATGTATGGAAAATGAAAAAAAGGAACCTTCCATATCTTTAACATTTATAAAGACTTGGGATATAAGATAACGCCACATTTATGATTATAAATATAATTTTAATTGAAAATGAATTATTTTTATCATAAATATTTATATTTAATTTTTATAGAATAACTAGTTACTTTAAATTATGATGAAATTCCAACGACATAATTATTTTTCTAATAATTAAATAAACTAAATTATTAAAAAATTACTTAAAGTGAAATTTTTTTAAATAAATTTTATTTTTAATTATTTTTTTATTAGAATATTTCATCGTACATATATTTTATCACAATATAATTTAATTACAAAATTTTATTTATATTATAAAATTTCAAATAAATTATTGATGTTATAATTAACATTTATGAAATATTATAATAAATGATATATTATTAGACGAATTAAGAATATTGAATTTTATTCAATATTTAAATTAATATTTAAAGACTAAAAAACATAAGTTATTTTATATTTGTGGACTAATTGATAGTTTATAATTAATATATTAACTCGAAATGAGTGAAAACATTGTTATCACTGTTCGTGTTAAACCGGAGAGTTTTCACATTATATGAACTTTAGATAAAATTAATTTCCAAAATAAATTGTATTTTTATTTATTAAATTATATATCATATTATTATTTTAGTGTTTATATGTTCTATAATATATTTCAATTTAATATATTTTTTATGGTCAGATTACACAGGTTATAAAACTTGTTATCTTATTTAAAACTAAAATGGTGAATGTTGTGGAATGTAATGGTTAAGGGAAAAAATTATAAAAAAGAACTTATATTTTTTGTTAAATGTTTGGATTGAAAATAAGTTAACTTTTACCCATTAGTTTTAATTTTTTATGTCATATAATGTAATTTAGATCCCCTAATATTATTTACCTTTTTCATATTTTCCAAAATTACACTCATGTGCACTCTATGAAAGGTATTCACTACCTATACTATTGACACCTATAAAGCATATTTTTTCAAAAAAAACTACCAATAAAAGGTCATATAATACCTCATATAAACCTATAATTCAATATATTGTAATAAAGCAATCTAAATAATCCCATTGGTGAGAACCAAAAACAGTTTCATAAGAAAGAGGTAAAATTATTTTGCAATAACCTTTATTTTCATTCATTATCAGACCATTTTATTATTCTTATTCTATTATTAAATTAAAAAAGTATGTATGATAAATATTATAATATTATGTTATGTTTAGTTTTTTAAATATACACACACACAATTCCATCAATTGGTTAATGAAATTATAGTTTGTGTGGCCAGCGGACTACCGCCTCGAGAAACGATGTCATAAATTTTTATTTTTCCACTTTACATGGTTGACAATTATAATGGAAACAATATTTTTATATATTATAATTTTATATTTATATGATATTAATGTTTTCTTCATAATTATTTAAAAATTATATAAACTATACCTTCATGATATCCATTTTGTGTTAATATAAAACCATTTTTGGTGTATGTGTGGACTATCGCATCCTTAAATTGATGTGATGTCTTTACACATTAAATGGAATGTATTAAACATATGTAAATTAATAATATGTGAAAAAAATTATTATATTATATTAATGACATAATTAACATTCTATAAATATAATATATCATATTATTAATTCTCTTTTTCTCACAATAAAAAATTTATAACGACATTCATTGATGTGTGGACTACCGGCTCCTTGATATGATGTGATTTCTTCTACATAACCAGAATTATACATATAATTATATATTATTAAATAAAATTTATTTTATGATATACTTAACATTTTTAAATATAATTTTTTACATACCTTCATTCCATAATAATCATATAAAAAAGGGAGTGTTACTCATCCATAATAAATTACTACTATCTCAATGATTGTAACACTTTTTCATTTTTAATAACCATATTTTATTATTAGTATTAAAATAATTATTTATGTATAAATATAGTAATTAATTTTTTTTTATTTTGTATATGTATATTTAATAAACTCTTTGACCATTGCCGACCTACCAAATTCATTATTGACACTTGAATTAAATTTTATCAAAACACCCAAGGAATGAAATATTTAGTGAATAGAGTATTTATAGATTAACACGATCATTTTGTGGTAATATTTGTAGATGTTTATTGTATATAATCAAAGATAAAAGAAGATAATGAATATCACTTGAGAATTTTATTAAATTCCCTATATAATGAAAAAAATACATGAATGATTTACAATGTGTGAATTTTAGTTACAAAGGATTAATTTTTGGGTCATACAATAATTGGAGATAGTATATAAGAAGATTCACCAATGCCAAAGCCAATTGAATAATAGACTACGCCATTTCAACATCTCATCCATACCATATTTTTATAAGTTTTCATAGTAAGATTATTGTTTTTCATTAGTTATTCATCCTAAAAGCATGAAGACGTATAAATATTTTAAACACTACTTTCAGTAGAATGATATGAAGAGTGATGTCGCTGAGTGTTTATCTCACTGATTTTGTATGTCGTAATGTTATGTTTGGAAGAAGAACATATAAGAGGATATTACATTCATTACCCATATTATAATTGAAATGGTAAACCATTACCATAGACTTTTTCATTGGACTCCCCAATTCATATAAAGGTTATAATTATATATGGTTTGTACTCAATCAACTTACAAAGATAGTACACCACATTTCTATCAGAGAATACTTCTATTTGGATCATCTTTATAGTATATACATTAATAAAGTGATAAGATTGAATGCAGTAAAAAATTCCATTATATCTAATCAAGATATAATATTTTCCTCTATTTTTTAGTTAATTCTTCATTAATATCATCATACATAGTTGGGTTTTAGTAGTTTATATCATCATTAGTCATATGGCCACTCTACGAGAACAAATAACACTATAGAGGATATGTTGTGAACTTGGTCTTTGAAATTCAATGGTAGTTGGGATAAACACCATCCTCTAGTTGTTTTTTATTAAAACAATAAATTTCAATAATGAATTTAGATGGATCATTATCGGGGACTATCTGAAATGAAATGTAAAGCTCTAACATGTTGGAATGAAGTCAGTGAATGAACAATATATGGACATGATATAACTGAAAAAATGGAATAAAAAGGTAGATATATTTATCAACACATCAAGGAATCTAAATGTCAATAGAAATTTTTTATTGATAAATGTTGATGTGATATAAAATTTTATATTCATGAAATAGTGTATCTAAAATATCTCTATGGAAGAAGTAATGGATTATAGATGAAATAGAAACTAAGCCCTTGGTATAATGATCCCTATGAAATTATTGATAAAATCATAATGGTATCTATTCAGTTAGTGCTCCCCCAAAACATCCCTATAGTCCAAAATGTGTTCCATGTGTCACTCTTGAGGTAGTATGAACCTTATCCTTCACATTTACCAAACTCAAAGGGCATACCACCGTAAAAAAATATCTCATATAGGGCTGGTGGAGATTATGGAGTATATAATGAATGATCTATAAAAAAGACCACTCATTTAATAAATGTTTTTTAGATGAATCACTAGTTTTAGGAATATATGTTGGAACATGATGATTTAATGGGTTATAATTATCCTTTTCTGTTTGCAACAGAGGGGAATTTCGTGGGTAAAATCATTTTAAAGAGTGTAGAATATAGAACCTTTAATTTTTAGCAATTACTATTTTTTTAAATAATATTTATTTTAATGATTTCATTACATGATATTTAGAATTATAATTCATTATATTAAAAACCATGTTAAGATTTCCTTACATTCCGTAATAGGTTATCATGTGTCGCACTTGATACTATGTTTTAACAAAACCACAATGTGATACTAATATTTTTCAAATCAGAAAATTATAATCAGGAATTTAAACATAGTGATATGAAGTGTAATAAATACTTTTTTACTATTTTGAATACTATTTTTATATATAGAAATCATATTGATAAAAATTACTTAATTTTTTTAAAAAATTATTTATATGTTTTGAAAAAACTATTTAAAAAATTCTACTTATTTCGTTCTATGAAAAAAAATTAAATTAAATTTACACAATTTTAGAAAATTAATTTGATAATATAAGAATCATATTTGAAATCATAAAATCAAAATTAACATCCCTTATAGTTTGGGTATTTTTATGAATGTTTAATTTTGTGGATAAATAGTGATAATATTGACTTTTAATTGAAAAAATGCCTTTTCAATTAATCAATTTATTAAGTAATTTTTTTTAACTTTAATTTTGTAGTAAAATTATCTCAATGATAAATCTATTTATCCAATTAGTGTTTTGGAATCAATTTAATATTAAATATGTATATAAAAACTTTGTAAACATTTGAACATATTTTATTAAAAACCCCACATTCTCGTCACGTAGACATGATTAATTTCAAAATAAGATTGTATAATTAAATGAATTAAATTATTAAAAGTTGATTGAATATTTTTAATCAGTATAATTTATATTATCTAATAAAATAATCTTTTTTTACAAAAATTAATAATAAAAATAGTAAACATTTTTTACCACAGTTAAAGTAAAAATGGGTTTACACGAGGGATAAACTAAATTTATAAGAGTTAAAATGAACTGTAAACATTTATAAAATATATTTTATATAAATAAAATTTACTTATAATGTTTATGGTTTAAATTTGAGCAATTTTGGACCCTTGTGGCATGTGAAAAATGTGGGTACCCTTTTACTTTTCAAAAATTTAATAGTGTTCTACTCACCACACATAAAAAAGCTCACCACTTTTACTATAATATTCACACCTTAATACCCTTTTTTCAGACAAAAAAAAAAGAAAAATAAATTGAAATACTTTTCTCATCCTAGAAGCCTTGTTTTTTATTGAAATCCATCATTGGAAGGATATTCGTGGAAAACCAATAAGGGAACCCTGATTGAGAGGTAACATTCATAAATGAGTGTTTTTGTTGGATTTCATCTACCACTTAATTAAAATATTTTTAATCCATGATGATATGAATACCTTGGTTAATTTAATATTATTATATTATGTTTTATGTTTAGGTAATGACCTAAAACAATCTTCACATCCATCATTTTTTTACGAATTCATTTATCATGTGTATGGTGGACTACAACCTCGAGAATTGATGTCATTATTATTTCCATTACCACATCTAAAGGAAAGATATAATTATTAACTATATGTTTATATATTATATTTATTATATTTTCATACATATTGAAAAATTATATCACATGTACATGCATGATTTCATTTTGGGGGAATATAATAATGCCACTTGTTTGTACGGAGGACTAGTGCCACACAAAGAAATGTGATTATCTCATGCATTACATGGATGTAAATAAGGATGTATTTAATGATATTGTGTTATATATTTGACATAAAAGTTATTCTATAATCATAATATACCGTTTCTTTTTTTTTTTAATAAATTTATAAATTAGAGACAATGTTCATGCATTCATACGCTTACCATCTCCATGAATGTTTTATTTCATTTTCAATATATGTCATTTATGTATTACTATAAATACATATATATTGAAATTATATGATATAAATATAATACAAAAAAATATTTATATGATTGTATTATTATTAAATTATTTGTATTAACAATTATGCCTCAAAACACATAGGAAAAACAAAGTAGTTATTAAATTATATTTAACTTTTACATGGAATTGTTGGTAAATAGGCAATCAATGGTCATAATAAAATCAAATATGGTATGATGTATATATAATGTTATTTAATATATTTAAAATAATCTTATTTTAATTATATAGTAGGTTTTAACGTGAATAATGTAAGTCAAGTCTTAAGGGTAGGGAGTTTTGGCTCATTTTTCCTTCTTTGAGATGTACATTATGTTATGCACCTATATTATTTCTTGAGGAAAATACATATTCCAGTTTTATGGTAATATCATTTTTTATTTATCCTAATTACATTTTAGGTTCCATTTTCGGTTATTAATTCATGGTTCCTATGATTTAAAGTAACCAATGTGGCAATGACATTACTTTAAACTATTACATTTTATAAGAATTATTTATGATTATGCATTTGATGATAAAATATTATGATCCATCTATCATGATGAAAATTAATAATACTATACTATGTTTATTCATGATATATTCCATTATAAGTAATATTTTTGAATTCATGTCCGCATAAAATAATTTATAATTTTTTTAATAAAATATGACTTTATTTATCTCTTCTATCAAAAAATAGTTTTCTTACAAAGCAGTATTTTCTAAAAGTTTTATCAATTTTTTTTATTATTCTTAAGTGATTTTGAAAATATTTTTTAACAATAATATATATTATAAAAAAATATTTTGAAAGGAATATTCATGTGGTTTTCGAAAAAATGACTATTTTTATTTAATTGAAAATGTGAAAGGAATATTTTTTTAATGAGTATGAAATCAATGAAACATACCATCATAAAAAAATAATTTCTTTGTATCATTATTTATAAATATTCAATGTTAATTTCAAATGAAATTATTTTTAAATGTTTTTTTTGGAAATTTATATTTTCAAATAGGAACTATTTTTCTCCTCAACAAATGTATTAAATGATCGATCAAAGACATTCTCCATTTATGATGTCATCCGTCTATGTTACATTTGTCTTAATAAGGATATAATCCAAGGATACCATTCATATTAATTCTATTAATGTTTTATTATTATGAATACATGATTTTTATAAAATCATTGCTTCTATTACATGGGTTATACCATGATAGAATTATTATGAAACTTGAATTATTTCCCAAGGGTTATACTATGTTAAATTGATTAAAAATCCTCTCTCTTTCCTTGAACATATAAATGTTGAAATTTTAACTAAACCCATTTCATTTTATGGGTTATGATATGATGACTGTTTTATTTTATTGTGGAACATATAAATATGGGTTTAATTTTGAGATGGGATAGGACCTATATCTCCCTCCTTTGAATTGAGTAAGAATTTATAGATCATGATATAGATAAGACTAGAACATGGATTAAACCTTTTTAATTAAAGGTTTTTTGCTAAAATGATGGACTTGGGACTGGACATTAATGGCTATTATGGTTTGAGTTGTGAACCCATTCCATTATGATTTCCTTGGTAGTTATCCTTTGTTAATATTTAAATGATATTCTATTATTATGTGTACGTCACAAATATTTGTCTTATGATAATATTATTCTCTCATCATTCATGTTATTTTATTTATTTATTTGTCATGTGTTATGAACTAATAATAATTATTCCATGAATCAGGACTATGATATTTGATTTGAATTATATGGTTTTAAAATGTTATTATTATGTTATCATACACTTATGTTCTTGTTATGTATACACATCTCCATGGTATTCCCTCAATGTGCATATGTCATCAGCCTTTTTTTGGTTTCCATTCCATAGGTTATAAAGCAATTAATTATTTAAGATATTAATAATAATATTGTTATTTATGAAGACTGTAGTGGGATATGTTGTATTTTTGCTATGCACGGGTTGTTTGTGTTTCCATGTCACCAAAGACACTATACTGTAACAATCCACATGATTGTGTTTTTTTGATGAAATGAATATTCATAAAAAAGTATGTAATATATTTTTATTATATGTGTGGGTCACAACACCCTACACAGAAAAACCTACTCTTTTCTGAAAAAACTAACATATTAAATCCATATAATAAACACTCATAACAATGAAAATGATTATATATTATTAACAAGTGGGCAGTACAATATTTTAATTGGATCATATATGTAATTTCTTTGATTTTTGGTATATTATTTTTAAATATTATATGGATTATTTTATTATAATAAATTTTGAGAGGACGTTGGATTATTAGGCTCTATTTTCCCATAATAAATATTTGAAATATAATAAATATATTAAAAATCATAGATGCAAAATTTTCTAGAAAATGTGGAATAACTCTTGAATAGGTATCCAAATCAGAAATATGTGGGAACCATTGTGTTTATAATGGTGTTTTCACCCTAAGCGCTACATAACATTCGTCATCAAGATTCATTTTTGAAAATGTTTCCACATGCATTAAAACAATTAAAATATTTTAATAAAATAATATTTATTTATTTTTTTTGAAATGATATTTAGTGTATTTTTAAAATAGATATATATATGTCAAAATTATAGGGTTAGTGGTATAACCCCCAAAGATCAAGAGGATCATTTGAGAGTGTCTTGGGTAATCCTCTTAGGCAAACGACGAGGGATCACATAACAATCGATCAAAACAACCTGAGATTAGACGAATTTAACCGATGAATGCAATGAAACATTGTTAACCGTCATAAATAAATCTAAATTGAGGTAGGTTTTTTATTTTATGTCGGTTGTTCCTTGTTCATTATTTTGATGATGCATAGTAATCATTCGATGAATGCATTGATTCAAAGATCATGTTTATTGGGGGATTTGTTTTAATTTTTGGGGAATTATGGGAGAAATAATTTGGTTTAAATTTTATGATGGATTTATTTACCATTATAACTACAATAAACTAATATTGATAGGATAAACACTCAAAGACCATTCATGTGGATTAATTTTAGTTTCCTCCACTATTTATGGGTTTCACCATGGTCTTTCTTCATTGGCCCACTGTTCAAATAATTCCAATCAATTGATCATTGTACACCTGATGCATTGTGAAAGGATCTGATATCCTGGTTTTGGGGTCGATACGTTGAGACAGAGTTGTGATAGTGGTTACAGAATATAATCCAAGGGCTTATGATTATTTATTTCATGTTCTTCATCATTCTTTAGTATATAATAATGAATGCTTATTTTGAGCCATTTGGATAGAAGATATGGTGACGAAACAAGCTGATTCGGTGATGACATAGATTGATGAACTCAGATATTCAGTTTCTTAGAATGATGACCACTAGATCGAGGGCCAGTGCATCCGTGAAGGGGTGGGATGAGGAACTAAATATTTTTAGAAAATCATGTATAACAAGATATGTAATCTTGGATTAAATGGCTTTTGGGGTCCTAGCTGCAGTTCTAGGGTCTGGACTGAGTTAAGGACCCCAAGGAATCTTCCCTCAATCATGTGGCATGTGTCCCTCCCCAAATGACTCGACATGCACTTCAGAGGTACATGAACTTTGTTTGGAGTACACGTTCATTGACATAGATTATACTCTCACATAGAACTATTTGGAATACATGTACCTGTACATGGAAAAGGATCCAATACCCAGACCCAGACATGTGATATTGGATTTGAATCAATTGTCTCTATATGCAATGTACTCATACTACACACCATGTATATAGACACTACATGTCGTGTGAGGGTCATCTAAATGGGATATACTTGGGACACCTTAACATGTCATGTACCATATGGTACACATTGTGTAATACCATCAAATGTGATTGTGGATAGTTTTTCATAGTTTGTACTAGTATAGGTTGAGTGCATTTCCCTATTGCTTTCCTCAATGGTACAATGTGACATTACATCAAAAACAATGGATTGTGACCCCCTCTAGAGGTCATGTTACTGTTAGAGTTCTTATGTATCTCTGTTAGACTGGAGTGAGATCCTGTACTATCCATAATAGTGTTTGGGGAATTATAATGACCTCCCTTAGCAGTGCATTGATCCTTTATTTAGAAAGACACATTGATAGAGTTTGTGGAATCATTAGCATAAAATCCCATACACAGTTGGTCGATTCCGATTAGGTTCATGGTTCCCCCAGCGGTTATAGGTGTGACCCCATCTATGCGTATCATAGTCTTATTTGACCAATGAATTATCTTTGGGAGGGGACCATATGAGAGAGATCACTTCCTTGAGTGTCTCTAATGATTTCATGGATCGAGGAGTGAGTTCTCCTAGAATTAGTTTTCTTCGAGAAGAATCCTATGACATGTAGTTGGTTATGACCTCCTAATGGAATGGTGTCTTTACTATGAATATATAGGTTTTATTTTTTTTGTTATCATTTATACATAGATTGTTATAACTTATATTTATATGGACATACCTGGTTCTCCTTGTTTAGTGTTTTTGGGGTATCATACAGAGTTCTGTTATACTCTCCCATGAATGGGATATTATCAGCGTGTATTGCCTTGTTAGGATGGAGAACCTTTTTACAATATCCTAGGACGACTAGGAATGAGTGGAGTATACATAGAGTTGGTAAGTCTGAGGAATTTTCCTGAGGCATACCATTGATGTAGTCCTCTCCATTGGAGGTCATTGGACTTACTAAATTTTAGTTATGCTTCTGTTACAGAATCTTTGGGGACAAATTATATTTGGCCATTTTTTATCTTAATTAACTTCATGTCATAATTTGGTTATAGGATCATAGTTTTGTACCTGAATTCTTTCAGTTTCATTAAATTCAGCATTGTGTGCCTTGGATATGTCTCTGTGTGTACAAGTACTTTAGGCTAATGCCAAACATTTGTGGGATATGCCTACATGGTGCTAGTCATCCACCCCTGGCATGTTGGAGGCAATCCTAGTGTAGTTATGAGTTATACCCCAGTGGCTCGGGTCATGAAATGGTGGTATTAGAGCTATATAGAATCATCTTTAGGACTGGGAGTATATGTGATTCATTTTGGGAAATAGTGTTAAGTTTTTTGAGTTCATATTTTAGAATATGAACTACAGTGTTGGTGCGATGACCTATGTATCAATAAAAAAGGATTCTAATCACCTTCTTTTTGAATTGTCACATGAGAACTTTATTTTAATGCAAAAAATGGTACATGAATCATATGTGATTCATTCTATTTTCCAAGATCTTCATTAGTTAGCTGCCAATATTTAATCTATTGACTATGGTTTATACTATTTTGTTTCAAGATGCCTCCACATAAAAAATCAGCTAGGACTCCACTGCATGATCAGGAGGATGAACCTCCTAGTGACGATGCATCAATAAAGGATATTGTAAAATAGATATATCCTATGTGTGGATTACTAGTTATACCACATCCTATCGAGAAACATCTACTACCATCACTGCCAGATAAGGTTTAATGCAGGCTTAGTGTGTTGCATGAGTTTTATAGGCTAGGAACTATTTGGTATCAAGTTGAACAAGATACAATATGTATGAGGACTTTCTAGAGGTAGTTACCTATGTTATCTGGCATGTGATGACCCCTGCTAAATTAGATGCAAGTCATTACAATGAGTCTTTATTAGGGTTTTGTGAGGTGACGGTGTAGCTTGTTGACTCTACCACACAAGGAGGAAACTCCCTCCTTGATGGAATTTGAGAAACTCTTCATAAAAGAGTCATATCTATCCACATTGAAATTGGTATGCATACATGATATCATTAATCAAATGCATGGTAGTATGACCATAGAAGATTATTCTATAAGGTTAACTAATTTATCACGTTACTATTTGGATATGGTTTATGACTAGTTATTTAGAGACCATACCTTCAAACATGGATTTAATTGGGACAATAGGGTATTATTGAAGTCTCTAATTATTTATATTTATGCTGGACTTTTGTAGAGATCCCTATTAGTTGAATATTTTTTGGCATAATAGACATGGGTTATGGGAGCTAGCAGTGGAAACCCTTTAGATGATACCACTTCATCATGTAGTCAACATCCATCACATGGATCCAAGAAGGATAGAAACCTCATGAGGTAATCCTTTGACATAGGTTCATCAGTTTAGGGATCCAATGTTGGTTCAAATTAGTCCCATGACGTGTAGTTATTCTCTTACAAAATTGAAGAAATATAGAATGAGATTGGCTGATCCATAATATAGATGATCGGATGATTGTCGAGGTATTTCTATGATAATGATGGAGAAAGGAGAAGGGTAGTACATAGGGATTATAATGTTTCATAGGGGTAGATGGGGAATCATGAGGTTTTTTGGGTAGGACATGTTACCACAATCACCCCAAAGTGGTCCACTCAAGGCATAGGAATGCGGTGGGCAGGGAAATTGCCAGTTATATGATATAGAGACCTATAAAACCGAGGCTTCATGGATGATACGAGGTATGATATGTGTCTTTTAAACTTTTTATTATGTATTATTAGATACATGTACTAGTCATTATTTTCTTTCCTTGAATCTTGTTTGAGATTTAGAGATTTTGGTTAATCAATTGACTCAACCATTATGCTTAGAGACTATTACTAGAGGAGACTCAATGAATAGAAATTTGTGTAGATAGAGTGACATGACTCTTAGAGGTGAGTGTTTTGGTATGGATCTCTTGGTATCATCATGAAGAACAAAAGAAATCAATCTTGATATGGGCTGGTTGGCAAATTTTTAGGCTTAAGTTTACAATTTTAGGCAGAGAGTGTGGTGTGTCTGCAGTGATGGGGAAATGTTTTCCTTTATTAGTGAAAAGGAAATCTAGGAAGTGTAGGATGGTGGCATGAAAAGATGGGTGCAGCCAAATACTCATCAGTTGGATAGCCCAATAATTGGTACAATGGATGTTATGATTTTTCAGTTTCGTGTAGTGGTGGTGTAGTGTGAGGACATCTTTCCTAAAGATGTTCATGGTTTTCCTCCCTATATGGATAGAGACTTATACATTTATTTACACCCCAGGATGACACTGATATCTAGAACATCACTGCTGATGGCCGTTGTAGATATTTGTGAGATGTGGGTTCTGTTGGAGGACTTTTTGAAGAAGGGATTCATGAGACCTAGTGTTTTACCTAGGGTATTCCCAGGATTGTCTTCCAAGAAGTAAGATGAGACCATTATGCTATGTGTGGATTTCCTACAGTTGAACCTGGTGACCATGAAGAATAATTATCTACTACATAGGATTTTTGAACACTTTGAATGATTAAAAGGGGCGCGATGGTACACAAAGTCTATTATTATATCTGACTATCACCTGCTATGAGTACGTGATGAGGATATACAGAAGACATCCTTCAGATGTTTTTATGCTCACCATGAGTACATAGTGTTTCAATTTGTCTTGATTAATACCCCATCCGTGTTCATGGGTATTGCGAATAACATCTTTCAGCATTACATAGACAAATTTTTTGTAGTTTTTGATGGTGAAATCATAGTTTATTCAAGATCTAAGGAGGGAAAATGAGACCATTATGGATGGTCCTAGGAAAAATATGATAGAAAAAAATTTAATGGAAGTTATAGAAGTCGTAATTTTGGATCCAGGAGGTCCATTTTCAGGGACATTATCTCAATGTTTGGTGTTGTAGTGGATCCAATAATGGTTGGGGAAATTCACTATTGGGAGATACCAAAGAGTGTTACTAAGTTGTTGATGTAATGTCAAGCAGTGATTGCCTACGGTTCTCTCTAGTTGAGGCCACATGAGAAGAATTATGTGACCCATGATCTTGAGTTAGAAGAGGTAGCCTATTCATTGAATATGTGGTGACACTACCTATTGGGTGATTGGTTTTCAATCTACTCTTACCATAAGAGTCTCAAGTATATTTTCTCTTAGAAAGAAGTAAACTTGAGATATAGATGATATCTGGAGTTCCTCTTGGACTATGAATTTGAAATTTACAATACTACAGGGAAGCATAACATGGTAGAAGATGCTCTTATCTAGAGATATAGTTTACAGTTGCTGAACGAGGCATCAGAGCTATTGGCCTCATTGCAGTAAACCATAGTGGATGGTCAGAGAACAACTTGCCTTCAATAAATGTTTTTCACCCATAAAATCATAAAATTATTATGGGAGTTTCAACTTGAGGATACTATAACACCCCGAGATATTTATGAGATTAATTATATTAATTTCAGTGATGTCTTTTGTTGTATGATACACCAATAAAAGCTAGTGAAATACACAACACTGACGTAGCTTGTTTTATACGTAATGATACGCTTGTCTTGTGTTATATAAAATCTAATGTTATTTTTATAGTATTCATTTCTTGGAATACCTAGTATAATTAATCAACAAAATATTCTCATGTTACATCATAACCTAGTCATTATAATAGAGGGTATGAATAGTAGTAACATTTTTCTAAAAAATTATTTAAATACAAATAGGTGTTTATAAAATAAAAAAAATATTTATTGATGGATTTTATTTAAGAAATATATGTTTAATATATCCTAAAAAATATTTAAAATAAATCATATATGTTTTCTAGACTTGATATAAGAACAAATTTAATTTTTTGGGATAAAATATATATTTTTTAAAAAATGCTGATTTGCTGCCTTTTGATGTTAATAAAATTTTAAATCTAGTTTTGAATCCTTTTTATATTATTTTTTTCAACATAAAAATTTCTTCTCAATCTGGATAAAAAAGTTATATTTGGATATATTTTTGATATGTTTCTGATAACTTTCATGTTTTGGAGAATTGTAAAAATAAACCAAATTATAATTAAAAACAACTATTTCCTCAAAATAATTTATATGGTTGAATTATCAAATTAAATTATTTTAAATTTAAAATGAAATTTTTTTATCAGTTAATATAATTTATGTCATTTGCAGTAATTTTACATTTAATTTTGATGTAGAGACATTTCAATCTTTTGAAAATTTTTAACATTTAAAAATTGTTCTCTATTTCCTAAAACTAATTATTTCTAAATTTATTACTAAACATTTTGGGTTTCGAAATTTTAAAAATTGATTACATATTTGGAATCATTAGGTCCAAATAATTCAAATAGTTTTATTTTATTTTTGGGCATTATGAATAGTAACTTATGTGTTTTTTTATTTATATGGTTTATGGGAAAATTGAATAATTAAGGGTAAAAATACTATTATAAAATTACCCAAACACTTTTCTTCATATCATTAGAAGTGTGTGTTTTGAAATAAATATTCCTTGGTGGTCAAAATGGTGTCCTTTAGAATCCATTTGGTTGAGAGTAGGACATTTAATTTATTTTTTTAATGAAAAATTAAATATGTCTTACTAAAATTTTAATAGCTATAAGAATTTTAATATTAGGTTATAAATAAGATGAATTTGATTATAAATAATAATTAGAATATTAATTTTTTTGTTTATATTGATAATTTATTTGTAATTTTTAGGAAATAAATAATTATCATAACCGGTTAAAATTTATTGATGCATAAATTATTTAGTTGATCAGAAATATATATTATCATTTTTATTAAAATGATAATAACCATTAAAAAAACAAAAAACATTTCCAAATTTTATTCGTCAAGAATATCTTAATAATAACTATAGATTGGTTGAGTTATTTACCATTTTAGGACTTATATAAGTGATTTTGAAAGTTATATTATTTTATTTCAATGGATATTAATGTTTCCACATTCCTAATTTAATAAGTATAACATTTTTTAAGATGGATTTTACAGAAGTAAAATTATATGAGAAGAATTTATATGAAATATAGATAAATTATAATTATCATAATATTTTATATTTTTCTTTTTTCCAAAAATAAAAATATTAAATAATTAGGAAAAATTGATGTAGTAACTATTTTATTAATGGAGATATCAAATAAATTTTATTTAAAAAATTAAAATAAATATAAATTTTGGTAATTGAAATCTCTTATTAATTTTATGGATTACCTTGTCCTATTTTTAATATAACATAAAAGTTTATTGCAAGTTAAATTTTATTCCTACTATCTTTAAAAATCATTTAATTGAATAGGGTAAAAAATGACACTATTGGTTGTTTATCAAAAAAATGTTTTATTAAATTATTTAAAAATCATTATAAAATTTTAAAATATGTAGAATAATTTAAATATGGTCTAAAATGTTCGAAGGTATTTTTTTATGATCTAATTGAAAACAAATAGTTAAATAATTTTCTCTTGTGTTATTCAAATACTTTTTACCCTAGTTAAAAATTAAATGCAATAATTATGATTTTATTAAAATATTAAGGTTTAAATTTCTAGGAAAACGTGTATATATTTTTTTGGTTGATGAGATTACAACAATATCTCATATAATATTCTAAAATTGTAACATTTTGGATGTTTATGGGTAGATTTTGACATTATTATATATTATTATTTATAGACTGTCCAAAATTGACCCTCTGCAAAATTATAAAAGGACACCTGCTCCCACACCTCTTAACATCACATTAAAACTTCAATATTATCTATACCCTACCCATTTCTATTCCCATCCTCACAAGTTAAAATGTATAGGTTCTTTTATTCTCAAAACACTAACTCTAGTTCCTTTAAGAGGATCATTAGAGGGTGCACGCCAATGAATAGGTAATCTCCTCTATGTATTCTTTCAAATTATTTCTTATTCTACTTCCACTTCATGTGTTTCTTTCATTTTAATGTAATAAATATTGTATATATTATATTATGAGATGTTATTATCGTCATGTAACAACCATATTTCATTTTTTGTCAATCCTAAAATAAATCACCACTCGTGCGTACGTATCGCTTACCGTGTTCACACCGTGGTGTGACATGTTTTTCAACACCGTCTTATATGGATTGATATAATGATGTAAATATTAACTATATATGGTTATTTAAAAATTATATGTATCTTGGAAAACATATACACCCTCAAATTTCATACCATTTAATAATTAAAAAAATGATATCATCACTCATGTGTATGTACTGCCTACCATCTCCACGATGCGATGCGATTAATTCTACACTATATCAATTAAATAATGATTATATAATCGAATAGAATACAAATATGGCATATATTATGTAAATATCATACTATAATGATATAAATATGATCTAATAAGGATAGATAAAACTTATTTGATAAAATATGAATATGAAAATAAATGCATTAATACCTGAATAACGAGTAATAATAAAATTTTATTAACAAAAGGCAGATAATATGAACAAATATGATATAATTAAAACCAATATTATTATGAAATAAGATATAAAAATTATTTAAATTATTATACATGAGGTTTGGATTCTTATAAAGGAAATCATACCTGAGGAAAGGGTTAATTTCTCTGTCGCATTATTTTTGAGATTGTTTATATGTAAGTATTTACTGGGTTTTATTTATAATCCATGTCCATGTTTGCTATAAATGATTTCATAAAATGTTTTACTATTCTTATATGGACGTTTTCAGTCAGTAATATATATTTAATATTATTTATAAATGGTTTAATATGAATATATTTTTCCTTTTCCAAGAGTGGTATTTTTTTACATTTTCGAAAAAAGTACGAGAATAATGTTTTTTCAATTACACGACATTGGTGGATTTTTAAAAATTATTTTTTTTTCTTTCCATGATTATTTCCAAAAAAATTTATGGTTTTATTCAATGAAATTATTTTCTTATAAAATTTATCAAAATTTTAAAAAAGAAAACATTTTTGAAAAATACGGGATATTTTTCTCAAGAATCAATTTCATGTATTCTATAAAAATTATTTTACATCTACTATGACATTATTTAATAATGATATGTTTCATGTATACCTTCCCTATAATTCTTATGGTTTTATTATGTTTTTTATTTAATTCTATTATGAAATATACTTTTTATATAGATTATTCAATGATGGAATGCCAATTAAAAAACCCATTTTATTATTTGGGTAATTATATTTTAAGTGATTTATATATTTTTGGAACATATTAGAATATTTTAATTAAGATATGTGTGGGAACTATATCTCCCTCTAATTCATTAGGTATATATTTATATTTAATGAGATAGACATGACTATAATGAAAGATAAATCTGGTTTAGTAATATATTTCTGGAATGATATGTAAATCTGGTTCAGAAATTCAGGGCTTGAATGACAATTATACCATATTTCATATTGGGATTTTTGAACTATGATGGTCGTGGAGATGAGCTTTGGTTAATACTATAGTAATTTTATATACTTATGTGTTGGATATAATTTTATATTATATGCCAATTCAATTGTGTCAAGTATCTTGTTCCTTTATGATTTATGCCCTGTGAACTGCCCATATTTATATCTTGACTCGAGATTTTGATATTTTTTATACATGGTATGATTTTCAAACATTATGTTTATAAATTTTTATATTTATACTTTTTTTATATTTTCTATGTCTACATTTAAAACCATTTGATCGCATCCCTTTTTATGTATTTTTTCCCCAAGATATGAAGAAGAGTATTAGGTAAGATGTGTTAAAAGGGGTTCTAATAATGAATGAAAATGTTGGAGATGATATAAATGTTTAATGAACCTGTTTATTATGTTTGAAAATTTAAAAAGAAACTAGAATAATACAGTCTTTTTGTGTTTGATTGTTTCATATATTAATTATCCCTAAAAAATAATGTAATTTCCATATATGTCGTGTTTTGGTCATTACTTTTGGTATCAGAGTGTGGGTTTAGTCATTATTTTGAAACTAGGATGTGAAATATTTAGTGAGACCCCAAGATATATTTAAAAGTATTGGTCTAGGGATTTCTTAAGGGTAAGTCTATGTATATGTTATAATCATAGATTTATTGTGATAAACATTAATAACCTAGTCTAAATGTTTAGATATCCTATATTGAAATATTATATGTAAATTATCTTATGTTTTTTTAGTCTCTGATATTTATTTGTCTCACTTTTCTTATCAGTCATAATCATCATCCAGAATTAGGTGAAATATAGTAAACATTGAATCTCTCAAATATACAAGGTATGTGAATAACAGAAATCAGTTTGCAAAGTAGAAATATCATGAAGAGAATAAGGATGGTGGTATGAGTATTGGACATACTACTAATGATAAATAGATTGTAAATGACGTGTCAAAGGTATTGATGTTATTTGAGCATTTTTT
Organism: Viscum album; assembly: GCA_963277665.1. Lineage (NCBI taxonomy): Eukaryota > Viridiplantae > Streptophyta > Magnoliopsida > Santalales > Viscaceae > Viscum > Viscum album. Next base: position 1,067,283,918 of record OY728165.1, on the reverse strand, counting down.
ACATTAGACCTAAGAATCTTGTTGTTGGGAAACCTTACGACATGGTTCATATTTTATGAAAGGTTGTGATGATGAATCCTGATTAATGGTTTAACTATAAATTTTGATTATTTTGGTATATATGTTTTATAATTCATAGATTATGTATTGCGTATCATGAAAAATATAATTATTTTCAGTATAAGTTATTCATAACAAATTATAAAGTATATGTTTAATTTTTCAGAAGACCTAGAAAATTTATTTATGGGTAAGGTTATATATTTGTATAAAATAATATTATGGGAGTGATAACCCATAATAATTCCCTTATGTTAAGATAATTTTGTTTTGATTAAGATATGCTGGAATTGAAAAGGTAAACTGGATGATACTTGTTTCTTTGGAACTACTAATGGATTATTTATCTAGAGATCCAAGATATTATGGATGAAGTATATATTTTGGGACTTAAGGAGTATATCCAATAATCTTTGGAATAAGAAAACATGAATTTTATTAGTACAGATATATGGTAATTTAGGTTTTAACCATGACTCAATAGAATACATGATGAAGGTGTCCATATATTTGGAATGTGACCAATAAATTCTACCTTAAGATATATGGTGAATAAATGTTATGCTGAGTTAGTGATCCTTTTTCTAAAGTTTTTTATTTTCATTATTCATAATAATTGTATGGTTACCAATTTACGGAGTTTTTTAGTTAAGAATCAGTTGAAGTTTGTTTTAATTATGCATGATCTTAGCTAATGAGGCTCTATGATTATTTTATTTCTTGTAATATACTTTTTCTTACGATAAATACAAGTCGAATAACCGATCAATCTATTCAAGGACCACCTAATCTGCTAACACTTCAAGAATGAAAAATTCAGATTAGTTTATTGGAATAATAGATGATGTTGAAATTGTTCAAAGCCCAACCAATGGTGAGATTGTCTGGATATCAAGAAAATATTTCATTAATGCCTTTTTTTTGTATGCTACACCAATGTTATCTTGCGCAATACAAAACAGGAGCTTAGCTTGTGGTATACGTAATGATATTCATGTCATGTATTACAAAAAATTTCTTGTTCTTTTGATAGAATTAATTTCATGGATGATAAAGTAAATTAAACAACGAAATGTTATTATGCTACCCGATAACATAGTAATTATAATGGCTTGTGTGAACAGTAATATATTTCATCTGAAAAAGCATTTAACTGAAATTATGTGATCTTATAAAATAATAAAATAACTATTTAAACCATTTAATAATGAAATATAATTTTAATATATTAATCCTAATTTATTAAATTCATCTTAAATGTTGTCTAGACATGATAAAAGAAGGAATTCAATTTTTTGGATAAAAGAAGTTATTTTAAAATAATTAATTTTTCCGGAATTTTGAAGGAACAATGATTTTAAATATAGTTTTGAGACAGTAATATATCATATTTAACAACATAAAAATTTTATTTCAAATAGGGATATATGAATATTTTTATTGTTTTTTTATATTTTTCTGATAACTTTCATGTTTTGATGAATAGTAAAAATACAATAAATTTTAATTGAAATCAAATTTTTTCATCCAAAACATTTATATGGGTAAATAATATTATTTAATGGTTTTAAATTATAAATATAATTTATTTTTATTAGTTAATATAATTTATGTTTTTTGAATTAATTATTCAATGAATTTTCATGTAATAACATTTCAATATTTTGCAACATTTTATCTTTTAAAACTCAATCTCTCTTTCAAACTATGTGATTAATATTAAATTAATTACTGTAAATTATAGGTTTTAAATTGTGAAAAATGGATTCTATATTTGGAATTAGTAGGTTGAAATTATATAAATAAATGCATTTTATTTTTGGTATTATGAATAGTAACTTCGGTAATTTGTTATTAATAAGGTAAAAGGGTAAATTTGGTAATTAAAGGTAAAAATACTATTATGAAATTATTATGACACTTGAATTAATATAATTTGATCAGTGTGTTTCGACATGAATAATCCATGGGTCGAAATGGTGTCCTTTGGAAGCCACTTGGTTGAGATTGAGAGATTTAATTTATTTTGCTTAATGTAAAATTAAATATGTCTTACTCAAATATAAATAACTATATCATTTTAAAATAAGGTTACAATGAAGATAAATTCGATAATAAATAATAAATTGAAATATATTGTTTTCTTTATCAACTTAATTTAATTTTATGTTTTATGAAATAAATACTAACCTTAAATACTTATACTTTATTAATGAATAAATCATTTAAATGATGAGAAATCAATAAAATAATAATTATTAAGATGATAATAAACATTAAAAGACAAAAAAAATAGGACAAAATCTTTTTGGTTGAGTATATATAAACCATTACTAGCCATGGTTTTTGTTATTGACCATTTGGAGCCTTATAGATGTGATTTTAAAACTTATATTATTTTATTTAAAGTGATATTAATGCTTTCAGATTTGTAATTTAATACATATAACATCTATAGTGTTAGATTATATAGAAGATGAATTCATCTAAAAGTATTATTGTGAAATATAGTTGATTTATATTCATCAGATTATTTTTATTTTCAATTTTCACTCATCAAATAATTATATTGAATAATGACACACAATTGATGTAGTAATTATTTTATTAATGGAGAGATCAAATAAATGTTATCAAAAATATTAAAATAAATATAATTTTGTTTACCTAATATGTCAAATAAAGTTTTTAGATTACCTTCACCTCCTATAAATATAATAATTCATATGGTTCAATGTAAATATGTCATATTATTATTTTCTAAAATAAATTAATTTAATAGTGTTAAATTTGACACTATTTATTATTTATTAAAATAATGTCTTACTAAATTTTTTAAAATACATTAGTTTCTTTTCAAAAAATAAAGAGTAAATATTATAAGGTCTAATATTTTCTAAGGTATTTATTGATGATCTAATTTTTATCATATTAGTAAATATTTTAGAATTTTATGACTAAAATATTTTTAACCCTTGATTAAGATTAAATATAATAATTATGTGTAAATTAAAATAATAATGTTTAAATCGATATAATAACTTATAAAAAATTATTGTTGGTGGTATTACAACCATATCTATTCTCATATTCTAAATTGTGAAATTTTCGAGGTTTTTGGTAAGGGATAAATTTTATTATAATTTATTATTTACGGAGTTTTCAATGGAAACCATTTTTTTAATTATAAAAGGACACCACCTACCTCTACTATTCATATAAATATGAGAATTCACGCACAGAAATACACTAAAATGTATCTTTAGAAGCTACCTATGTTACATTCTAGAGGTTATGGTATTTTAAAAGACCATCTTCAGTTCCTTTAGGGGAGATTTAGAGGGAGCACATTGACGAAGAGGTAATCTCCTATATCGAATCCCTCAAACTATTTCATATTCTACATTATTTTCACGAGTTTTATCCATTATAATGAAATAAACAATGTATAATGTATATGATGAGGTGTTATTATGGTTATTGAATAACCATATTTCAACTTTTATTCATCATACAAAAAACAACATCACTATGCGTGTGTACGTATGACTTATCGTCTCCACGACATGGTGTAATATATTTTTCACAACCATCTTACATGGATGGATATAATGATAGAAATAATAACTATATATGATTATTAAAACAAGATACCAATTCTTTTAATACATATATACCATTAAATTTCATACCATTTCATAAATAAGGTAATGATTGCATCACTCATGTGCGTATACGACCTATCATATCCACGATGCGATGTCATTCATTCAACATGATAACCACTAAATCATGATTATATAAATTTTTCTAATAAATAAATATGGTATATATTATGTTAATTTCATTTTTAAATGATATAAATATTTCATAATAAGGATTAACATAACTTATTCAATAAAAAATCCTAAGAAAAAAAATGCATTAATACCAAAATAATGAGTTATAATAAAATGTTATTAACAAATGGATGATAATATGATCATATATTATATCATAAAAATGGATATGATTATAAAATTCATTAATAAATTTATTTAAATTAGTATATAGGATGTTCAAATAAATATAAAGGAAATCAGACCTGAGTGAAGGGATAATTTCACAATCTCATTATTTTCCAAGATTGCATATATTTATGTAATGACTGGGGTTATTTATCATCCATGCACATTTTTACTACATGGTTTAAAATGAATATTTCCTTTAGTTTCCAAACGAGGTAATTTTTAAATTTCTAAAACAAATATGAGAATGATGTTTTTTACTAATATGGCATGAATGAATTTTTACACTTTTTGAACACCTTATTTCCATAATCCATCCATGAAATGTTTTCATGGATATATTCAAAGAAAAATTTTCTTTTAAAATTTTATGGTCTCTAATGAAAACAAACCATTTTTGAAAAATAAAAGATATTTTAATCAAGAGTCAATTTCTCGGGTTTTATAATAAATATTTTCTATCTATGATGATATCCTTTAATAAGGATATGTTTCATGTATACTATCCCGATTATTATAATGGATTCATTATTTTTTTGATAGAATTATATTTATGAAATCCATTTCATTAAAATGGATTATTTTATTATGGAAAGATGTTTAGTAAAACCATTTTATTCTTTGGGATATGCCAAGGGGAATGATTTATGTCATTTTGGAAAATTTAATAATGATTTCATTATGAGATGGTTGAGACATATATCCCCCTATAATACATTGGGTAATGGTTGATATCTCATGAGATTGATCTGACTGGAATGAAAAATATATTTAGCTTAGTGATATATGGCTGGAAAGGAATATAAATCTAGTTTAGTAATACAGGGCTTGAGCAATAAGTAAACATAGTCTAGTAATGGTCTTTTCCCACAATGAGGGTCTTGGAAATGAGTATTGGATAATATGAAAATGATTTCCTATGATTATGTGTTTTCCACAATTCCATATTTTATGCTAATTATATTTTCCAATGTCTCTTGTTCCTTTATGATTTATCTATTATAGACTACCAATATTTATTTCATGGATCAATATTTTGATATTTTTTAATCATGGTATGATTTTCAAAAGTTTTGTTCATACATTTTGATGTTTATATTTTTTTTAATATTTTTGATGATTACTGTTATTGAATATTTGATTTAAACCATTTTTTTAGTTTTTCCCCATGATATTTCCTAAGTGGAGATAATATGAAAAAACATAGGATGGTGGTATAAGTATTTGTTATACTTTGGAGGATAAAGATATTGAAAATGACGTGTGAAATCTATTGATGTTCTTTGAGTTTCGTTTACATTAAACATAAGAATCATGTATTTCGGAAACCTTAAGACATGATTCATAATTTTAGGAAAGACTAAGATGATGGATCCTGATTAATTGTATAACAATTAATTTTGATCATTGAGGTGTATATGTTTTATAATTCAGTGATTATGTTATACAAATCATGAAATATATAATTATTTTTATTATAAGTTAATAATAAAAGATAATAAATGATTTAATAAATTTTTCAAAAGACCTATAAAAGTTATTTATGGGTTTTGTGATATATTTTGAGAACACAAGATTATAGGAGAGATAAGCCATAATAAATCATTTATATTAAGATAATGATTTTTGGATTAATATATGCTAGATATGAATAAGTAAATTGGGTGATACTTGTTTCATTGGATTTGATAATGGATTTATTGTTTAAATGTCGATGTTATCATGGGTGAAATATAATTTTTTTGGGTCTTAAGTAACATGTTAAATAAGATTTGGAATATGAAAAAAAAATTATCAATAAGGATATATTATAATTCTTGTTTTTACCATGGCCAAACAGAATACATGATGAATATGTCCACATGTTTGGAATGTGACCAACAAGTAATACCATAAGATATATGGTGGATAAATGTAAGGTTAAGTTAGTGATCCTTTTTCTATTGTTTTTTATTTTAAGTATTTATACGGATTATAAGGTTACCAATTTATGGAATTTTTAGGTTAATAATTATATGAATTTTTTTAGAATAATGTATTATATCAATATAGGTTGACATATGCTTATTTTATTTACGGTTCGTGAATTTTTTATGATAAATACAGATGAGAGGACCTATCATTATATTTATGAAACACCTGATCTATTAACAATTCATGAATGAAAAATTCAACATAATTTCTTGGACTAATATATGATGTGGAAATTTCAAGTCATGAACAATAGTGTGATTATTGTGAAATCAAGAAATTATTTCTTATCACGTTTACTAACTTTAGGGAAAAGATATTGAAAACCAAAGATTTTATTCTAGAACCTTTTTATCTGATAAATCATAATATCTCTTGGATCATCATAGATTTTTGTATTTGTGATTTTTATCATTTTCCTAAACATTTTCTCTATCACTCTCCATCAGAACGTAATTGTTATATTTCTCTAATATATCAATGTTTTCACGTCCCACCTACGTTACCGTACATGGAATCCCGATGATGAGTTACTTTAAGGTACTATTATTTTTCTATCTCATTCTTATTAAAATCATGTTTTAGTATTAGTTTTTATGATTTAGGTTTATATGAATGAAATAATCCGATATTAAACATTTTTTTAACTTCAACGATTTTGGACAGTGAAATTCATTTTAAGGGGGTAGAATGTAAAACCCTGAGATATTTATGGGATGAATTTTTTTAAAATTTCATTGAGGTTTTTGGATGTATGATACACAATTACATGTTTCTTTTATAGAATTATTTTCATGGAAGTCCATGTATTAGTGAACTACTAAATATTCTTATGTTACCTGATAACATAGTAATTATAATGGCTGGTGTGAACATTACTAACTTTCATCGGAATATCTATTTAAATGATATTAGGTGATCTTATAAAATAATAAAATCACTATATAAAGATTTTATTACAGAAATATATGTTTAATATATTCAACCTAGTGTTTAAAATTCATCTTTAGTATCATGTAGGCATGATAGAAGAATGAATTCTATTTTTCGGATAAAAGATTTTATTTAAAAAAATGAAGTTCTCCACCTTTGAATGGTTCACTCATTTTAAATATAGTATTTGATACTTTAATGTATTACAATTAACTATATAATCATTTTATTTGGAATAGGTATATAAGATTTTACTTTGAATGAATTTTTTATATTTTTCAGATAACTACCATGTTTTGATGAATAATAACAATAAAATAAATTATAATTGAAATATTTTTTTTTCATAGAAACAATTTATAAGGGTAAATTATATTATTGAATAGTTTTAAATAATAAATATAATATATTTTTATCATCTAATAAAATTAATTTCATTGGTATTAATTTTTTATTCAATTTTCATGTAAAAACATTTCAATCATTTGAAACAGTTTAACTTTTATAAGTCATTCTCTATTTCAGATAATTGGATTAATTTTAAATTAATTACAAAATATTATTGGTTATTAATTTGTAAAAATGGATTTCATATTAGGAATCAGTTGATCCAAATTATATAAGTATCTTCATTTTATTTTTAGGCATTATGAATAGTAATTTCAAGAATTGTTTATTAATATGTAAAAGGGAAAATTATGTAATTTAGTGTAAGAATAGTATTATAAAATTACAATAAGAATTGTATTAATATAAATGGATGAGTTTGGGCCTACCTAAATAATCCTTGGTTCTAAATGGGTTCCATTGGAAGCCACTTGGTTGAGATTAGGAAATTTATTTTTTTATTTAATCTAATATTAAATATGACTGACAAAAATTGAAATAACTATTTCATTATATAATTAGGTTATAAAGAAGATAAATTTCATTATAAATACACATTTTAAATATATTTTTTCCCTTCATTTTGATAAATTATTTTTAATTTTTAGGAAGTACATAATTATATTAAATACTTATACTTTATTGATACATAAATAATTTAAATGATGAGAAATCAATGAAAAAGTTATTATTAAAATCATAAAACCATTAAATAACCAAAAAACATGACCATGTAATTTTGTAAGAGTATATATCAACCATTAAAATCCTTGTTTCTAGTAATTGTCCAATTTTTGCCTTATAGAATTGATTGTCAAGCATATATTATTTTATTTAATGTGATGTTAAACTTTTCACATTCATAATTTAATAAGATTAACATTTGTAATGTTGGATTTTATAGAAGATAAATTCATCTACGAGTATTATTATGAAATATATTAGATTAATATTCATCATAGAATATTTTTTTTTTAATTTTTATTCAAAAAATAATTATATTAAATAATTACACCAAATTGATGTTGTAATTATTTTATTAATGGAGATATTCAATAACTGTTAATAAAAATATTAAAATAAATATAATTTTGGCTACTTAATATTTATAATAATTTTTTTAGATTACCTTGACCTCCCATAAATATAATAAAGTAGTTCTAACGAAGTTAATATGCAATATTAATATTTTTAAAAATAAATTAACTGAATAGTTTAAAAAATAACACTATTTATTGTTTATCTAAATAATGACTTATTAAATTTTTTAAAATACATAATAATTTTTTAAATAATAAATATAATAATCATTATATGGTATAAAATGTTCTAAGGTAATTATTTATTATATATTTTTTATCATATAAGTATATATTATATCATTTTATTACTAAAATATATGTCACCCTAGTTTATAATTAAATAGAATAATTATATATTAATTAAAATAATATTGTTTAAATTGATATAAAAACTTGTAAAAAATTATTCTTGGTGAGATTACAACCATATCTCATCTCATAATCCAAATTTTGAAAATTTTGAGGTTCATGGGTAGTTTTTTATTTTATAATAAAATATTATTTATAGGGTTTCCAAAAGTACTCCTCACCTCAATTATAAAATGAAAGCTCCTACCTCACCTCTTTACTGAAATTTGAGCCTTCGCAATCAGCCATACACAAAAATGTTTCCATAGAAACTTCCCTAGTTTCATTATAGGGGTTCTGGTTTTTTCAAAAGACTATATATGGTGCCTTTTGAGGAGATTTAGAGAGGTCATATTGATGAAGAGGTAATCTCCTATATCAATTCATTCAAATTATTTCTTATTCTACTTCATATTCATGATTTTTTTCAATAATTAAGTATTAAATAAAATATAAATTATATTATGAGGTGTTATTATGGTTATGGAAAAACCAAATTTCACCTTTTTATCCTAAAAAACGACATCACTATGTGTGCGTACCCATGACTTATCATCTCCACAACATGGTGTAATATGTTTCTCACCACCATCTTACATGGATGGATATAATTATGGAAATAATATATATATATATATATATATATGATTATTAAAACATGATATGGATTTGGTAACAATATATATACAATTCGATCCCATACCATTTCATAATTAAGGTATTGATATCATCACACATGTGTATATACGGCCTACCATATCCACAATGTAATGTGATTTATTCAACATCATAACAACTAAATATTGATTATATAATTATATATAATGAATAAATATGGTATATACTATGATAAAATCATTTTTATTTATATTACTATCACATAATATGGATTACTAGAACTTATTTGATAAAAAATGCACAAGAAAATGAAGTTATTAATGCCAGAATAACGAGTAATAAAAAACTTTTTTGAACAAATGGATGATAATATGATCATATATGATATCATAAAAATAAATATGATTTTTAATTACATTATTAATATTATATAAATCATTATACAGGTGATTCAAAAACATGTAATGGAAATCTGACCTTAGATAATGGATAATTTCACAATCTCAATATTTTCCAAGATTGTTTATATATATGTATTTAGAGAGGTTATTTATCATACATGCACCTTTTTACTACATGGTATTAAATGAATATTTCTTTTAGTTTCCAAATGAGGTATATTTTGAAATTTCTGAAAGAATTATGAGAATAATGTTTTTTACTTATATGGAATGAATGGATTTTTAGTCTTTTCTAATGCCTTGTTTCCATAAAACTTCCTTCAATAATTTTCATTGATATATTTAATGAAATTTTTTCTTTTAAAATTTTACGATGTTTTATGAAAACAAAGGATTTTTTAATAATAAAATACATTTTCCTTAACAACAAATTTCATGTGTTCTATAATAAATATTTTACATCTATGTTGATATTATTTAATAAGGATATGTTACACATATACTAACCCGATTGTTATTGTGGGTTGATTTTGTTTTTGATGGAATTAAATTTATGAAATAAATTTATTTTAAACTGATTATGTTATTTTGGACTGATGTTTAGGAAAACCATTTTCTTCATTGGGCTATACCACGATGAATATTTATGTATTGAGGAAAATTTAATAATGACTTCCTTAAGATATGGGTGGGACCTATATCCCCCTCCAATTCATTGATTAAATATTTATATCTCATGATATTGAACTGACTAGAAAGAAAAATACATCTGGATTAGTAATATAGTGCTGAAACGGAAGGTAAATCTGGTTTTTTTCTTACAGTTCAAGAATGATAAGTAAACTCAGTCCAATAATGGACTTTTCCCAATATGATGGTCTTATAAATGAGTCTTGTCTAATATAAAAATGATTTTCTACGATTTTGTTTTTTCTATAATTACTTGTTTGATGCTAATTATGTTTTCCCATCTCACATATTCCTTTATTATTTCTATCTTATGTACTACCATGATGTACTTCATAGATCAATATTTTGATTATTATATATGGTATGATTTTCAAATGTTAAGTTCATACATTTTTATGTTTTTGTTTTTTTAATATTTTTGTTTTTTACTCTTACTGAGAATATGAGCTAACCCTTGTTTTGGTCTTACCCATGATATAAATAAGGGTATTAAGATAGATGTGATAAACAGGAGTTCTAGTTATAGTGGAAAATATAGGAGATGATGTAGATGTTTTATAAACCTGTTTTTTATGTTTCCCAATTTTTAATTACTGTAAACTAACATGGTGTTTGGGAATATATTTTTTCATGTATAAGTATTTCAAAAAATAATTGAATGTCCATGTACGTCATGATTGGGTATTTACTGATACTAAATACTAAACATTATGTGCTCAGATGAATAGAGGGAAAGCCTCCGATTGATATTAAAAAGGAGAGGAGAACATTGTTTTTTAGAGGACGCATAGTGGTACCTGTGGCATTACAAGAGGAGGTTATGAGGGAGTCTTATATATCCCATTTTTTAGTACATACAAGTGTGGAATATATGTACCAGGACCTTCGACGTCATGTTTTTTTCCATGGATAATGAAATGAGTTTTAGAGTTGGTACCTTGATGCCTTTCTTGTTAGCTTGTGAAGGTTGAGTATAATGACCCCTACATTAAATACATTTTTATTACATCAAAATTGAAGAATATTTATTATAACATATAATAAATCCTTGATAGGACCATATAGTTATAATGTCTTTAGAAAATAGGAAACATAAAAAACTATTTCATAAAACATCTACATTTTCTCCGACAAATTTCTTCATAATTAGTCTCATTTTTGATATATATAATTTAATAACCATCTACCCGAACATGGAAAAAATTTTAAAGGGTGAGATATAATTCTCAATAATGGTAATCAAGGGAAATATCATTCATATTATAAATCAAAAGACATAAGAACATAACATTTGAAATTATTATCATGCATATGAGAGATTGTGATATCATGTCATGGGATAAATATTCATAAGAATTACTGGTCAAAATCCTAAAAGTAAAAAAATAATAAATGATTTTTATTGCATATAACTAATTATAGAAAATAATTTCATATCTGTCATGTATTATTTCTAAGACCACCATAGTGGACAATTTTCATGATTAAATCAGGTTTACATGATGTTCTAACCCAATATTACTAAACCAAATTTACATTCCATTAGAGTCTTGTATATCTCATGAGATACAAATTTTTTCCAATGAATTGGAGGTAGATAAATGTCCCACCCATTACATAATGGAAAAATTCTTCCGTATGCCACAAAAACATTAACCATTCATCATTACATTACCCATGGAAAAAAAGTGGTTTGTTAAAGAACATTACATCACAATCCATATAAAATAAATGGTCTTAATTAAAATAATACCATCATAAACCCAATCATACTGAAGTAAAATTAGGGATATTGACAAAACTCGGTTTAAATAATGTCATCTTAGATGGAAAATAATTTTGATAAAATACTATAAATTAATACTTGATGGAAGTATCCTTTCTTCTACCAAAAAATTTATTTTCTCAAAACACCATTAAATTTTAAAAGAGAACAATTTAATTGGATATAAAATTTAAATATGGTATATTAAGATTCATGAAAATAATTAAATTTTAAATCCATAAAATTCATTCATTTTGTATAAGATAAAAAAACATTCTCCATGAACTTTTTTCGGAAAAGTCAAAAAAGTACCTCGTATCGAATAACAAAAAAATATTCCTTTCATAGCATATAGAAAATATTAAAAAATCAGTAAATTTTACATTAAATTTTTTTGTATGAATAGAAATAGTATTACATTTTTGAGGATCATATATGTGGATGATAAATACACCACATTAAATACTTATGAATAAACAATCTCCGATAATAATGAAATTAATGAATTGCCTCTTACCTCAGGTCCAATATCTTTTGTATGTTTCCAAACCTCCTATATAATGATTGAAATAATGTCATTGAATTATTAAATTATCATCATCCTTTTTATGATATCATATATCATTATAGTGTCATTCGTTAGTTAGTAACAAGTCATTGTCCCATGTTGTTTGGATATTAACCACATTATATTCTAGTGAATTTTTTTATGATAAGTTCATGTTCTACTTCATAGGTTATAGATATATATTTGAAATAATGATATTCTTATAATATATATCTTATTTATTCATTCTATTCATTTATATAACCATGTTTTAATGAATATCTTTTTTAATGAATCATATCACATAGGGGAGATGGTGGGTCGTACGAATGAAAGAGCAACGATATCATTCACATAATTGTAGAATGGTTCTGAATTAGATTGTGTAAAATATTTTAGATTAATTATCTGGTTGTAATAATCTTATATAGTTATTATTTCTATCATTGTGCCCATCCATGTAAGGTGGTGGTAAAAAATATATTACACCACACCATTGAGATGGTAAGTTGTACACAATCACGCATGGTGATTTTATTTTCATAAGATGGATAAATTTTGGAATATGGTTGTTTCATAATAATAATAACATATCAATATATGAGTGATATTGATATTCTTACTTTTAAATGAAAAAACTAATGAATATAATGTTTAAGAATAATGAAGTTTGAATGAATCAGTAGAAGAGATTACCTCTATCTCGACGTGCTTCTCTAAATTTCTTCTTAGAACACTAGAGTGTGTTATTAAAGATGACCAGTTCCTATAAAATATAAATTGGGATTTTGAGAAGGAAAATGGTCAGTGGATATCCAAGAATAAAGGATCAAAGTTAATTGAATAGGTGAGGGAGGATGTGCCCTTTTATAATTGATGTGAGAGGTAGTTTCGGAAACTCCATAAATATTAATGTATAATAAAATCAAACCCTAACGAAAACCTCCAAAATATCCAAATTTCAGTGATGATGTTAATTAATTTATTAATATAATCATACAATAAATTTTTGATAAGCAATTATTTCATGTTATAACTACTCATTTTAATTAACAACTAGTAATTTTCATTAATTTTTAAAAAGGGTAATAAATAATTCAATATTAAAAGGGTGAAAAATTTACTAATTTGATGTAAAATAATTCATAAATAAATATATTAGATCATTTTATAAGATATCATAATTATTATATATTTTTTCAAAAAAATTAATGATTTTTAAATAATTTAATAAAACATTATTTTGATAAACAATCGATAATGTCAATTATGACACTATTCAATTAACTGATTTGTACAAATATTAATATAACAATATATCTTTGAAAAAAAAATTTATTACTTTAATATGAGGTCAATGTCTTCTATAAAATTCACTATACCTTATTATTACCTAAATTTATTTTACTTTCATATATTTATTAACATTTATTTGATAATTTCGTTAACAAAATAATTACTACAATAGTATTGTGTATCTATTTAATATGATCACCTTCTGAATAAAAATTAGACATAAAATATTATGATAATTATAAATTTATGATATTTTATATGAATACTTTTTTTTAAATTTATCTTCTATAAAATCAAATATTTAAAGTGTTCTAATTATTAAATTATGATGGCGACAACTTTAACATCACTTTAAATGAAATAAAATAAGTGTCGTAATCCCTTCAATAAAGCTCCAAATGGACCATAATTCGACCCTTGGATGATTCTAGTAGGGATATTCTTGAGGAATAATATTTTGTAAATTTTTTGAATCTTCTATGTGGTCAAATGATTTTCAAGGAAACTGTAATATTGAATTTTCTTCAATGGAATACTTTATTCATAATAAATGTCTAATCTATTAACATAATTATTTATTTCCTAAAAATTAAAAAAATTGATGATAATTTTTTTTTGATTTTTAATGATTCTTTATGATCATTGTTATATTTATTATATACTTATGTTAAAAATGATTTTGTTATTAAAATTTGAGTGATACATATTTAAATTTTTGTTGAATAAACTAAATTAAATGTTCTAATCTCATACATGTGGATTCAAATGGATACCATTTCGACCCATGTTTGATTTTTGTCAAAGAAAAGTCATCCAATGATATTAAGATAAGAGTTAGGGTAATTGTATAATAGTATTCTTACCCTTAATTACCAAATTTACCCTTTTTCTTTATTAATAATAATTACCAAATATACTATTTATAATTAAAAAAAATAAAATAAATATATGTACATAATTTGGTCCTAATGATACCAAATATGACGTTAATTTTAAAAAATTCAAAACAGAGATATTTCAGTAATTATTTTTAAATTAATCTAGTTGTTAGAAATACATAACAAGTTTTAAAAACTAAAATATTGCAATGGATTGGAATGTTTTTTCATATGTGTTCAATGTAAAAGTAAATATAATGATGTATATTATATTTAATGATAAAAATATGTCCTATTTATACTTTAAACCATTTAATTTTATAATTAAACATATAAATTATTTTTATGAAAAAAAATTTTTTCAAATAAAATTTAGTGTATCTGTATTATTCATCAAAACGTTAAAGTTATTAGAAAAATATCAAAAATTTGTCGAAAGTAATTTTTTATATTATTTGTTAAACTAAAACGTTTATGCATTCATATAAATATTATTAATTTTTCAAAATATTAATATAAAAGGTGTTCATCTTTCAAAGGCTTAAAATTATCCTTTTAAAAAAATATAGGTTTTTGTACATTAAATATGGGTTATTCATACCCTATGACTAAATTACAAAATTGGATGAATATAAAAAATGTTTTGTTATATTTATAAAATATAAATCTAATAGATTTAATTAATAATTTAAAATCACTAAAAAATTAAAATCAAAAATGATTTATATTTTTCATAAATAATTGGTAGCCAATGAATTCACAATGCCTTTTCATAAGTTATTTATTAGTATTCCAGATAAAATAACTATTAGGTTATAATAGTAATTTTATACAAAGGTAATCTCTTGGTTTTTTAAAATTATTATTGTGTACAATGAAATCTACTGAGGAAATAAAATTATTTAAAGAAAATATTTTATAACAAAATTTGGGAGTTACATTGATTACCTTGTTCCAATAGGTTTAAGCCAGCTCCTTGATATACCATAATCGAAGTGGGATGGGATATCGATGAAAATCATGATTGGTTTTCCACATACTTCTATGGGACAATATTCCATCTAGGTTATCATTGAGCAACTCCCCAAGTCATCCCACTTCATATATATCTGAGAGAAAAATTAGGTAGAGAGCTTGGGACACCTCTATGTGAATGAGATAATTCATCTCGATAGAGTTCCATCGATGATTGTTGCGGATCATGATTATTATTTCACATATTTGTTTTGGAAGGGATTGCATGAGGAATTCGGAACCCATTTACATTTAAGAATTGCGTTCCACCCCCAAATTGATGAACATATGGAGCAAATAATTCATGTTCTGGAGGACATTTTTTGAAATTACATGTTGGACTTCAGCTATATTTGGAGGATATCCTAAAAACGATCCATATTTCATAAAAAAAATAACTTCCATTGCACCATATGTATGGATCCATTCAATGCATTGTAAGGGAAACACTATAAGTCACCGCTTTGTTGGACCGACCCCTGAGAGGCGTCACTCTGGACAGGAGTTGGTTCAAGCTACTATAGAGAAGATTTAGATCATCATAGAGTGGATAAAGACTTTACAGAGCCTTTATAGGTATTATTATTATAGGATACATAGTGATTTGGAGTTCGAGTAATGTGATCATGTGTTCCATCAAGTTTCAAAATGATAGGGATTAGAGAAATTTAGCAAGGGTTGAAAGTTCTCTTTGAGGTTCATCGACCCTTTGATAAGAATACATAAAGTTGGTGAGGTGGTTTACCACTTATCTCTACCTATACATTAATACCAGGTACAAAACGTTTGCCACATGTCATAGCTAAGGAGGTACATGTAGGAATCATCACAAATCATTGATTGGGGTGATCTTTACATCTAATATGGAGAGAATTTAACTGAGTACCCAATAGAGATTGAGGATTGAATGGAGGGGATCTTTTGGGTTTGATTGATTCATTTTTTGAATGTCTGGTGATAGAATAAGAATCATTATGGGAGAACATGGGAGTGGGAGGCTCAAATTTTTTCTTAATAACAATATCTATTTGCGTATCCATTTTTTTGATTTTGGGAAGTTAATGCCCCATGGTTGGAATAATTTAATATCTATGATTTTACATGTATTATTTTTAAATATTATATGGATTATTTTAATGTCTAGGTGCTAATATGACATGCGCTTCTGAGGTTCGGTGAGCCCATGATAAAAGTTTAAAATATACTTAATATATTAAATAGAAGACACATGAAGGTTTTTCTTAAAAAGTGGAATAACTGCCAAATGGGTTACCAAATCAAAAATATGAGGGTATGATTGAGTACATAATGGTGGTTTTACCATATATGAAAATTAAAATTAGACGACATGATCCGTTTTTGAAAAAGATTCCACAGGAGTTAAAAAATAAAATTATTTAATAAAATTATTTTTATACATTTTGTTGACATATCATTTAATGTATTTTTTTAAACAGAATATTATGTTAGAATTATAGGGTTTGCTGCCTGACCTCAAAACCTCTAGACGATCAATTGAGTGAGTCTATGAGAGTCCTCCCAAGATAAATATGATGGTTTTTAGATTGATCGATCGACACAACCTCAGATTTGAGGAATCATTCAAACTAAATAAAAAAAGAATAATTCCTCTTTATGAATCGAGTCATGTCAATGTAGGATTTTTATATTATATAGATTTTTCATTGGTCTTAATTTATATAAAGAACTTGAATCAATAAAGGAATGTATTGTTTCATGCACCATGCTTATTGTAGGATGAGATTTATATTTGAATAATTTATGGGAGAAATTGATTAAAATAAATTTGATTGTGGATTTGTTTACTTTTATAATAGAAAAAAATCTATGATCGACGTGGAAATTCGATTGCGGTGCATTCCACATGGATGATTGGAATTTTCTCCCCCAAATTTTGTATTAAACAATGTGTGTTATTTGTTGAGCATAGGTTCGAAAAAAACTAATCAATCGACCATTGCACACCTTATTCCCGCCACAATGATCTGATATCTCAGATTTGGGATCAAAACGACATGGTAGAGGTGTGATGGTGGTTGCAACATTGAATCAGATGAAAGATGATTCCTGATTTCGCATTCTTTAGTTTTCTCTTGCACAATACCAAGAGCATTGATTTTGATATATTTGACATGTAGATCTTGTGATGAAACACATTCATTTGGTTATTGAATGTAAAGACGACCTAATATTTTCAATTTTATATAACAGTGACCTTCGAATCAAGGTCTGTATCATCGAACAAGACACAAGAGAAAGAATATGAGATTCTATAAAATCCCACAGAACATTGTGTGTAATCCGGGATTACACAGCTTGTGGGGTCCTCTGGATGTGGTGCTAGGGTATGGTCATTGTAAAATTCCACACAATGCGTGATAGTTATCAAATTGAGAGTGAATCTCCCCAGATGACTTGGCATGTACATCGAAGTTATATAGACACAAGTTGTAATACACAGGAACAAACACTTCGTGTACTCCCACATAGACACGACATGGAATAAACAAACTGATACATAGACACATATCATGTACACGAACAAGTTTAGAAGACACAGGTAGAGAACCATGATTTTATACGCACCATGTAATAATACTATTCATTATGTATATGGATACTACATGCCATGTGAGGTTCTTCCACACGTTCATGACTTGTGATAGCTAGACACGCAGTGTATACCAGTGGACATGCCCTGTAATACTATAAAGAGTGACAATGGCTCTTCATTTTCCTATATTTGACTATTAATGGAATAAATTTGACCTTCATAACCAAGGATTTAAAGAACCAATTATCTAGGTGAATCAGTAGTTTTTGTGGAATCATTGCTATATGATCCCCTATAGAGTGGGTTGATCCAGATTTGATTCACAGTGTCCCTGATCGGTTCTGGGCATAACCTCCTCTCTTTGTATCATAGTATTATTTGACTAATTTATTATTTTAGGGTGGGTCCTAATTGAGATGGAATTATTCATTGAGTTTTTATGATGATATATGGGCTTGAGGATTGTGTTCTCCCATAATGAGCGTGCATCAAGAATATTCC
The DNA here is from genome assembly GCA_963277665.1 of Viscum album. NCBI lineage: Eukaryota > Viridiplantae > Streptophyta > Magnoliopsida > Santalales > Viscaceae > Viscum > Viscum album. Next base: position 1,067,264,845 of record OY728165.1, on the reverse strand, counting down.
GATGGCTGGGAGTTGGTAATGACCGCCTGATGTCATGGTGTCTTTTCGAAATACATCTATGTTTTATTATCTATTGGTATATTTCCTAAAAATATTTTTATGTCTTGTATTTAGTGGATTATACATGGTTCTTCGTGTTTAGTGTTTCTAAGGTATCATAATTTGTTTTTTATACTCACCCTCATATAGGATATTCCCATGCATGTCATGTATTATGCAGATGGTGACGCTGTTGATAGTATCTGGGGGGGATAAGGAGCAGGTGGATCATAAATGGAGCTGGGTATACAGAGGTGTTTTCTATGAGTATACCTTTGATTTAGTCATCTCCATAAAAGTATTTGGGATGTCAACAGTTTCAGTAAGACTTGTGTTATAGACTATTTGTGGGTGGGATTGTATTTGTCGCTATTTACTTTTCCATCATAACCTATCATACTCCGGTTGAGAGATCATTGTTTTATTCATGCAACCTTTCAGTTGTTTTACATTTCATAATTTTTTGTATTGGAGATTTGTGCATGTTTATAGTTACATTAAGAAAATGCCTCCCATTTTTTGGATATGCCTTCTTGGTGCTCATGAGAAACCCCTTTCATATTAAAAGCGGGCTTGGAGTAATCATAGGTCGGACCCCAGAGAGCCCGATCATGAAAATATATGATATTATGAATATAAATATTCTTATGTTATAAATAAATAAACTGATTTAATTCCTAATACATGAGATTAAATCATCTTTAACGAAAAATAAGAATGAGGTATGAGACTTCATCTCAATTTTCCTACATAAAGGATTATTATAATGTTAGTCACCTCATTTATTTTATATGGTTTATAAAAATTCCATTATAAATGTAATATCATGAATCCTTAATAATTCATGATATTATACAACTAAATTTTAATTATTTCATTCCATGGGATTTGACTATAAAATTATTAAGTGGTAAAAAATTTCATAAATCATTTTTGTTTAATTTTGTTATGTCTTACATAGATATATTTGATTTTCATTGATAATGAGTCTAATAAAATTTTAATATCTTATGTTGTATTTCCAATTTTTAATGTGGATTTATATTGGATACCCATAATTAATTCATTAATTTATTATTACGTTAAAATTATGATCATTGTAGTGGTTGTTCGTCTCAAATATTATTATTTAGGACATATGTCACATTATTAACATATCGAATTTTATGAGGCATAGCTATTGCCACATTTATATGTTATATCATGTATTCAATTATATTCATGTTTTAAATGTTTAATATTATGTTATTCCTCTAATGGGGTTTACAATAAAATTATTAGTAAAATATCTTAAAGAAAATATAAATAAATTTATCTCTTCGATCAAAATTTAATTTTCATCTAAATATAGGTTTTTTGTTTCTTTTTAATGTTATTTTTTAAAATTATTTAGATGATATATTTTATTTATTTTTACCATGATTTTTTTTAAAATGGTTTGAAATGAAATTTATTTCAATATTTTGAATGAGACACATTTTAGCTTTGTTTACAAATGTGTGAAGGGAAGGTTTTTTTATCAGCCTGTAAAACATTTCCAATTATCAAGACCAATAAATGTTTTAAATATTAATGTCATCAAACCTATTTTTTACTTATGATCCACAAGGGTTAGTATTCCTTTATATCATTTTCAATATTTTTCTAGAATTTTTATGATCAGTTTGACCAGTGAAATCATTCAAATTTTCCTTATTGATTATTTTTTAATGATTAAATTTCACTAGAAATGATCATTTTCTTATTATCATTTGATATTTAATTTCCCATAAATATCCATATTAGTAATTATTGATATAATTATTATATAAATAATTTATCATTTCCCCATATATATTTTACATTGAATGTTACATGATTGAATAAGGAAATTATTTTTAAACCACATTCCTAAATTGATATGGAAATGTGTTGGTAATGCATATTGACCAGAAATTAATTGATCATCTAATATATGATGAATTAACATTCCATGAAAATACTACTAGTGCTTGGTTATATATATCCCCTCAATTCATTAGTACACTCATGAGAATAATTAGTTGGAGAACATAAGTTAAATGGGTTTCTAGTGTATAACTACCCATAAATTTTAAATTTTATTTTTAATGGTCATTATAGTAGAGGCATATGATTACTAATAAATATAAATTTACTTCCTTAAAAATCTTTTTATTATTATCCATTAGGTTTTCAGAATGATATTATCACTAGATACATTTCATTGTTAGTTTAATAATTAAATGGATTGTGTTTTTAGATATTTAACATCCATATTCATGATGACTTATCAAATCATCATATTCATGTCACTGATTGAATGAAATTGTTGTTCCTATATTTGACTTGCATATTTATTATATAATATATTTTTTCTATATTTATTCAATATTTTTTTTCACATTAAATAAATTATACTGAGAATTTATTCCCACCCTTATCCTTTTAAATTTCATAGGAATCCATAAATTTCACTTTAAATGATATAAAATTATATTTGAAATAATATAATGATAATCATGAAATAGTATAATCCTTAATTTTTAAATTCAAATTTAATATTGGAATCACATATTTATCTTGTTTACCAAGACTAATAAACTACTATGTCCTTTGAGAAGTGATATATAGTATATGATACTAATGTAGTAAATGGGACAGGAACGTTGGGATTCTTGTGTGGGAAAAAATTATGGATATAGAATGGGGGACCTATAGGTAGACCATAATTAATCTTGGGATACATTAGATGCACTTAGTGAGTAACTAGTTTGAATGGTGAGTGATTTAACACCACCAGTAGGTATGTGTATCAGAGTGGGGATACTATAGTGAAACATTATGCACAATTGTTTGTGTATGGGGACCTTCCATGTTTTCCATGGATGTAGTCTATACACTATTTAATTAGATGGACATTTTTTATAAGGTAATTCATGTGTGATCTATTAGGACATGATGTGAGCATCGATATGTTAAAGTAAATGATTACCTTTGAGCAATTTGATAATAAATATAGGTAGTAATGTAATTATGGATGCAATTACAGATTTCTAGACCTTGATGTGACCTCAGGGACCAAAATGGGTGTCCCAATATTGTGTAGATTATAGAAAGGATGATAACATGGTTGATAATTCATTTATATATTAGTATGAATAAAATGGTAGGAATAGGGTGTGTTCTTAAAACAAAATCATATGGGATGATATATGATAGTATATGAGACATAAAATATTCCACGTGATGATATATAATTTAATATAGGTGAGATTCTATTACACTGGATGAGATATTATGGTATATATGTGGGATTATATTCCCCTTGATTATAAGTGATGTTATATGATAGGGTTGATATTCCCCTATGTAAGGTTATATCAATGGTTGGATATTATACCTGAATGAGTGTGATATACATTGATTTATGGGGTGGATATTATTCAAATTTGTGAAGTGATATCTAAGGTTGGATCTTATCACATTGATGAGAAAAATATATAGGGATTTATAGGGTGGTTATTATTCCCCATAATGAGGTGATACAAAGAAAATGTGCAAATCCCTTTGATGAGTTTGATATGTGGTTGCATTTGTGTGCACCACTTATCCACCTAATGATGTTTATATTGTGTTATCTTGGGTGGGAACTTATCCCTAATGATATATGAGGATATGAGATATTATTTATAAATATTTGGGAAGGATTATAGTGTATAAACATCCCCAAAAGGATTTTATGATAATGGAATATAGTATTTGGGGTGGGTGATTTTACCCTCAAGGACTTGTGATGGAAGATGATGGTTTATTTTTTTTAATAATTCTGTTATTAGTATATATATTTGATGGAGTATGTTTGTTCACTCCAAATTTACCTGGCTAGTACCTATGGATGATAAAGGGATGATTGTTAAATTTTTGTACACACATTATCCTTATAATATAAAATTGTAGATGCACTATATTTACTAGTTTTCTTCGGGAAACCATCAGTGGTTTCCTACTATGTCATATTCACAATCTACTTGGATGATAATGTTTTATTGGTTCCCAAAAGTTTCTTATAATTTTTGGAATACGTAAATTAGATGCCCATGGTTGGATGGTAAAGATGGATTACTTGGAAGGATCTAAGATATGGGAGAATGTCCAGACTCACGACCATGTGGTTGTGGATTCATTTTTTTATTTGGGTCTGGGATGTATATTATCTTCCAAAAATAAAAATAATTGATGTCTTTATGTCTAGTGTGTCATTTTTCAGTAAACATTATATTACATCACGATGTTTACTATTTAATTTATTTGACTTGATCAGTGATATATCTTCTATTAATTTTACTATTGTGATAACTAGTTAGTTTTTTCTCATTAATGATTAATTATATGATGGTATAATGTCTACATGGTATCACATTACACACATTATTCTTGTATGTAAACTTTTGAATATGGGGAGAATTTAAAATCTCCATTGGAGAACTAGCCATGTTTCTCTAGATCGATGCAGTTTTGGATGTTATTATTGTTGTGGATATGAGAACTAATAGATATGTGGAATAGTTCAATGAAATTGTGGTTTTTGAAAAATTAATTTGGGAAATGATGTCTTTATGATCCATTAATGTTTATATTTGTTTCATAGTTATATTATGTTTATAATTGAAATATATACAGTATTGAACTATTATTATTTCATATAGAATATAGTACTACTATATAAATTTATATGTCTATTAAATATCACAGATCACATACCAAAACAAGTGGGGCACCAACTATCTATCCAAGAATTAAATTATAAATGATTTTTAATCATAACCATAGTTTATATATTTGATTATGGTTTATGTTGGAACCTTACATAGGGGAAATTTTAAATTATAGTGTAACCCTATAGTGTAATTATGTTCTTTCTCATTCAATAAATTGTCAAACCGGAAAAATTTAAAAAAAATGAATAAAATATCATTCAGGGAATTAATTTTTTAACTTATATAATTCTATATTTTTCAAAACCAATCAATAAATAAATAAATAAAATTCATAAAATCTTAAACAAATAATTTCAGTAATGAATATGAACTTATATGAGATTATTTATTTTAAATAGAATTATTTCAAGGCTGAAGATATATTTTCATTAAATATACTCCTCAATGAAAATTCTATAAGACTATCCTTATTTTTGAATTTTTATGCTATTAGTATCATCCTTCATTGTAACATTGTGTGAATATACACCAGTATAAAATTCATTATGACTATAAATGAGTTTTATAACATCTTTATCAATATTTTTCAACTTCAAATGAAATATAGTAATAACACTCATGATCATGGGTATATAAGTTCATGTTTCATTTACTTCTATTAATTTAACCCTCTAGACAATATTTCTCTTGTAAAATTTATAAGCTTTTACCAATTATGTTATCATGGTATATATGAGGATAATTTCCAATTAAATAACAGAAATATGATAAAAATAAACAAGGGTTTGTTCTTTAAATTTATATGATTTATATTTTGGGAGAAATTCATCATATATATCTCTTAATATGGGTATCCCTCTTTTGATATATACCCATGGGATAATAACAAACCCACCACGCACTATTTTGTTTTGATATATATGATCGAATTGATCAAGTGTTTAGAAATAAAATCCATGTGTATAAGTTTGAAAATATTTGAAGATTAAAATATGTTTTATAACCATATGATATTTGTATATTTTTTTATTTCAAATATTTATTTATAGAAATATTATGTGAAGGCCAATTCCATTCTATAATACACATATATTGAGGTCCCAACATTAGATCAATATTGTCTCTGTGTTATATATTTATGTGGGCCTAATGATGGGGTAGTTGTGGATTGATGGTTCTTATAAAAAAGGCTTAATTTTTTTATCAAAGTGTATATCTTTTGGATATATTACATCTTATCATATTCATACTTAATAAACTCATAAAACAATTTTTGTTTTGTTTTGTTAACATCGTGTATATTTATGAATGAAAAAACTAGAATGTTGCATTATAGTAAATTAACAGATGAAGAAAACAGAAGACTATAATCATAGTATGATAGACGATATAATACCAAGCATCTCTAAAGGCACACTCTATAAAGAGATAAATGTAATTAGTGATGGGGAGATGCATGTGTAAATAAGTTAATGTCAACAATCATGAAAATTAAAATCCCCATATCATTGTAAGAATTTGGAATAATAGGTTATGATGTTTTGGATTCTTTTAATGTAATAAAAAGTTAAATGATGGAGCATTTTATATTTCAAAAAGGATATAAGAATAGAAGAAATATTATATTTTAAAATTTAAAAGGGAAAAATGTGGTTAAAATTTAAAATGTACATTATTTTATATAATCCCTATGTAAATAAGAATATAATAAAACATATGCATCTAGAACTCATGAATGTAAGTTATAGAGTGGTATATAAACAAAGTAATTTAAATTCATGAGTTAAAGTATTAATATTTTATGAAGTCCTCAAAAGGTTAATCTCAAAATTTATAAAAAAATGACATTTCTACATCAAATTGAAAACCAATCATAGGACCATTATTCAATAATGAAGCACCAATATATAGTAATATAAATGAAATCTTATCTTCTATTAGCACAAAAACATTGTTAACGGAATATTGTTGAGGAAGTTTTTGAGACCAGGATCTTAATTGAGGATGATGAAACAATAATATTAGGCTCTTTTTAGATGTTGATTTTATTTATTATGTGATGTGGAGATTAAGTGATACGTATTATATTATTTAGTGAACATGTTGAAATAATATTTTATAAATAATTCCCATTCACACAAAATTCAATCATGTTAATCATTTTGTGGTGGCATCTATTTGGAATATTGAAAGATCAAAGAGTGCGTTTAGAATAGATAATGTGAAATTTTTAGAGGATTTTTGATATTCCAATTAATATTATCCCCTAATAAATTCCAAAATTCCACTATGGTGATATATAAATTCTATATCATATAAGTTAGAACATATCATATTATATTGAAAATGATCACACCGTGATATGTTTCTATAAAATAATTTTGTTTTATATTGTTATTTAATGATTGAATATCATGTATTAGTAGTTGAGATATTATTTTTAATGTTTTTCATTTTTTGTGTTGGAATCTAGATTATGCTACATGGGATTTCACTTCACCATGGAATCTTATACCCCTCCATAATGCATGTGTACATGAATTTTTGGTTCTTATCATGGATCGATGGAGTAAATGGTAAGTAGAAAATATTTTATGTGATATTTCAAGACACATAGTAGTCTAAAATAGTTGTATGAGTAATTGGATTAAAACACATTGAAAATTCCATGAAGACTATAATAATTCCTTAATTTCAATGGGTAGGCCACCAATTTTATAGTAATGCCATGATTAATAAGAAAACATCAGTAATTTTAGTGATTTATTAATGTGGATCATTTTATGATCCATGGGATAATAAAATTAAATATTTAATAATGATAAAAAAGCTTAACTTCAAGACCTCATTCAATCAAATGGTTAGGAATGATTTTGTTTCATTTGAAGACGAACATACACGTTTGACTATGAATATAAATATAAAATTTATATGAAATGAAGGAGAATAGTGATAATGTGTAAATACTTATGTTTTGAAAAGAAGAATAATTATAGAATGTGTTTAGATAGAAAGAGATTAATGTAAATAGGGGATTAGTGAAAAATGCAAAGAAAAATTGGTTTTGACTATATCAGAGAATATATCTTATGTATCTCAGAATTTAAAAGAATGAAACAAAAAAACATGATAACATTATTATATAGTTGAGGATTGATTTTTTTCATTTAAAATTATCAAATAATTATTTTGGTGGGATTATATTAAACTAGTATAGAAGTCATGGTATGTTTCAAGAGTATAAGGAGAAACCTTTCTAGTTGGATCCAATATGTTGAAAATAGGGGATAATGTGCCGATGTATTTTACCATAACATGCCAATAATTTATCTGTTTATTTTCATTGGTGAACATTGTAATGTTGGTTTACCCTATGTGTTACTGATAGTGTACTTTTTTGGATGAATATTGAATAACATCAGTCAGAAACCCTTAGAAGTGACAAAGGTTGTTCGATGGTGGATTATTATTAGAAGAAAATCATTCAATAATTCACCCCTCCCATTGAATTGATATTTTTCTTTTTTCCATTACAATTGTTATCATTGAACTCTTCTAGGATTAATTTGAAATCATATTAATTATTTATATTTATCTTAATGGAGGTATTTTATTTTTCCTATGTAGTTACTTCAAAAAATTTATGTTTATCATTAATCTAGTTAATTCCGTGAATTGTAAAAAAATTTATTACTTGATGGGTAAAAGTGTTAGATATGAAAGGATACATTTTTTCAAACCCTATATGTATTGGATTTTATCGTACTTAAGTGAAATAATTTCTATGATCATCTTATAAATAACTTTTTTATTGAGATATATTTAAAGAATAAAAATTAAAAATTATTTATGGGATCAAACATTAATTCTTTTATCACTATTAGAGAAATAATTCATTAAATGAATGATTATTTAATGAAAATGGTTTTTGTGTAAGTTAGAAAATATTAAGAAATGTAATGTTAAAAAAAGTAAGAATTTATAATTATCACCAGAAATATAAAAAAAATTAGATACATAATGATGTATATATTTGTGATTTCATTATAAGAGTCAATGAAATGGAGAGAACTGTTTGACATGTTTGTGAGAATCTAGAAGATTCTATATATTTCAAAAAGACACTATTCATTTTTTCTTATAAATTTGATATATAAATATAGAAACTTGAATATCATGATTCTCATACAATTCCTTTGGATGAACAATATCCTATATTTATTACTTCTGAAATTAGGAAGGGAAGTGTTCTTAAAAATATTATTAAAGATGATAAGTAAATATTATTAATGGTTTTTTAATAAAAGTGATTGTTAAAGACATTATTGATAAAAGTTTTGATTCATATGAAGAAAATTACTATAAAGAAAATTTGTCTTCAAAATTTAGTATTTTATTCTCTCTAAGCAGAAGAATTGACCACCCATGGGGAATTGTAAATTCTTACCGGGATAACCAAATTCTATAATTTATTCTAATCATAGTCAACCTAACTGTAAGTGTATTACATGGAAAGTCTAAGTGTCAAAACTATTGGTACAAATTTTATATTGTTAATTAATTAGGAAAATTGAAAATGAGATTGATTGAATTTTTTGAATGAGTGGAAATGTATCACTAAGGATTGGGTTTTGAAATAAGAGATGGGGCATTTCTGGTTTAGTGATTTTTTGGTTCATAAGCTAGGGATTTAATTGAAAGTGTGTTTACTCGGTTTTGGTGTCCAAATTGGGTTACCATGGATCCTTGATCTTGGTATCCTTCCCTAATCCTATTATTTCACTATTGGAATGGTCATCTACTTAGTTAAATCACACAACTAGTTGACCCAAAACCTTGTTTAAAAATAATAGAACTAATTTTCGTAATGTCTATACCACAAATAATCCAATTAATTGATGAAATAAAACTAAAAACCACAAATAAGATGCCATGTTCATGAAATATGATGAGAATATGAATTTCAATTGATATAATGAGTTGCAACAATCCAAAAGAATGAATAAAATATAGAAAATTACAACACACATACCCCAACAATTACATCACCAAACGCAGAAAAGAGTATTCACTCATGTTGTGCCTAAGGAGAATGAATTTCATCTATACCATAAGAATAAATTTAGTGAGGCGATGTTTTGAATCATTTGGAGGTTGTCCGTTGGTTTTGTTCTTGCTCTTGTAGGTCCAGATTGTCTTGGAAGGGTGGAATAAGGCCTCGTTTTATAGCCAAATTCTTCATCATAGATTGCAACGTCTTTATTATTCTTCAAAAATCACTATTGTTGTGATATAAACATGGGTTACATGTCTTGTAATCAAGATTTCATTTCTCCTACCCATCACATGAATTTCATATGTTGCTTTCAATATTTAACTCAGGTCACATCATGTAATACTGACTCATAATTTGTATTTGTGATTTACGATGCATACCATTATCATTACATATCCAGTTAATTTTTATTTCACTTGACATAGTAACGACATGCATTATCAGTAAATTATTCACAGTCATTTTTCATCAGTTCCCAGCTCTACTTCTCTCTCAAAAAAACCAGTGTTGTGTAGTGATCTTTAATCATGTCGTCAATGATCCTTTTGGTCCTATCCCTCCCCCTTTAATTCATTTTACATTAATTAATATTTTCAATCCATGAACCATAAAACAAGTAAATCAATTTCGAAATTAGAAGTATTCATAACATAAATACATAAATCATAACATTAAAATACTCTAAACTATATAAATGAAAGATAGATATCATGAAGTAAAATTTCTTATAAATTTTTTATAATAAAATTTTTTTAATGAAGAAGGTGAATTTTCTAATTCATCTGAAATTTTTGTGAAATTTCTAATTGATAAAAAGTATGAGAGGTATATTTCAAGGGTTGGGAGAAAAATTAATGTAATATTGGGAGAGACAAAAAGGAAAATCATATCAAAGTGAAAAATTTGGGAATTTATTTAAAATAATTGTAAATTGAGGGAGGATAATAAGAATCTGATGAAATATTTTAAATCACTAGAAAAATATGACATTATATATCCTAAAAAGGAGTAAGAGTTATTAAATAGAGTGTACACAGAAATTAAGTTACTTAGTCAATTGAGAAAGATGAATGTTTAAATAGAAGGAAAAGGTAATGATATAAAATTTGATAAACAATTGATAGAAGGAGAGAGTAAATTAATTATGTTCAAATAATAAATTTAATTTTTTATGATGTTTGATAATGATAGAAGATAAATATTTTTATTTCATTTAATTTTTCAATGAATTATTATTGTAAGGATAATCAATAAAGACTGTAAAAAAATTATGAAAGTGGGTTTGAAGGTGTGAGTGAATAGGTAAATTCAATATCATAGGTGGAGAGAGTAAAATTTTAGTTTATGAAAGTATGTTTTAAAAAATATAGAAATTTTGGGAATACTAAATTGAATGTGAAACATATTAAAAAAGTCTATTTTAAATGTTAATGAAATGAGAGTGGAATGAAAAATAATTCATTATAATTATATACAAATTTTAGATTGAAGATACGATATTATTTTAATTATCAATAGATAGATGCAATTAAGTCAATTTTTTTTATAGAATTTAATTTATAAAGAAAATTACTTGTTTTTATGATCATTAGTTGAATTCTAGATGATTTAGATGAATATAAATGATATTTTTTTATATTACAAAAGAAATTTAAATAAGTAATATGCAGAATAATATATTTTAGTGGGAGTTGACCCCCTAAAAGATGAAAATCATAGATTTTTTTAATGAATGTCTCTAAATTATTCCCAGCCAACTGACTATGAAAGAATATAATCAAAATTAATACCACAATAATGAGAAAGTAAATAGAAAGGAATATTTTATTTATGTGACATTAGTATCATCCCAAAATAATTTTACATGATATCTTCATTATTATTTTTCATCTTATCTGATTCTATATTTCATGATACGAAAGTATTTATAGTAGTGAATGGATATATCCATGACATTTTGGAATAAAGGTCCACTCTAGATAAGAGATGTTCATTCAACTAATATTATTGTAGGGATTGTGAAAATTATTCGTGTACAATAGTAAGTTCATTGGAAGGAAAAACATTCGTGGATCCATTTGTCCATTTAATTTATTTTTAATTTTATTTAGAATATGATAGCGAGGTTTTTGGACGTTCTCAAACTTCTGATGGTAACTAATTGTGGTCGTAAGATCGATCCAATGTTATTCCAGTGTTTCACTAAATTGATGATATAATGATTTTTAATTTCTATAGAAAATTTAATGTCTTTGTAGCTAAAGAGTTATGTGTGGAGAAAAATAACTCTCTATATGTTTTAGGATACTAGACTAAGAAATGATATATGGGATTAATAGTTTCAGAATTCCCCTGATAAACGACTAAGAATGTGGGAATTTAGCATTACCAGATGACCAAGTGGTTCACACTATTTAAAGGGGGTAAGACCAATATTTTTGGTTGAAGAACTTTTAAAAGATTTATTAATATATATATATATATTCATAGTGAATGTAAAATTATACATGTAATGAAATAAATAATTAAGATTCATTTCCCAATGTATATAAGGACAAATCTAGAATGAAATAAACACAATTATATTTTTCCTTTAATATTATATCATTTTTCATTTAATATTTTTGTTGAATGTTTATGTCAGTTTATGTTAACATTCATGAGTAAATGAAAATCAAATAAAATATTAGGATAATGTTGTTTCCATAATTTTGTTGATACTATGACATTGAAAGGATCTAGTTATAGAGTTTTATTTTCAATATTGGGATAATTAAAAGAAATAACATTCCTCGTGATAAGTTATTGTGGTATATTTAAAAACTTATATTAGAAAATGAATTATATATTATTAGTGGCATAATGGTTTTCATAAAAAATATATGGTAACTTTTTTATTTTTCGTAGTAATTATTTTCTAAATTTAGATTTTTTTATATAATATGGGGATGACATCGATAGATAAAATGTTCTAGTTTATATAATTTAGTGGAAATGATTTTGGTGAATAAAGGATTAAGAATGTGTAAAATCACATCCAGATATATCTGGTAATTCAATTGAAAGGTGAGAAGAGAAATAAAATTGGGACAGATGAATGTGAAAATGATTATTGGGAGACGTTTTGTTTTTTGAGGGTGAACATATCAATAAATGTTGATAAAAAAATCTAGAAGAAGAAAATAGGAATATAGTTTATATTTGAACAATCTAATATGTATGATAAGCCTATAATAGTCAGAAAAGTGATCTGATTGCTTTGATATTTCAACATGAATCTATCAAATAGAATATCTATAGTGGATGATGTGAATAATTTTTACATGATTCGAAGAAATAATGAGTCAATAAATGTTACATTTAGATATTAAATTTTAGGGATAGTATTTTTGTCATCAATACTATAGATAGGGGATGAAATGGTAATAACAATTAGTAACCCCATCAGAAAAGGAAACATGATATTAAAATTTATGTGAAACATGATTCTAAATTAATCATGTCAGTGGATAGAGACACAATGCAGTTCATTGAAATAATTTATTTAATAGGGAATATGAGATCACCTTATTGGATTTAACAATGATGATCAAAAGATATCTTGAGGGAAAAGAGGAGAGGTAACTCTACCAGGACAAATCAAATGTTTTTGACTATATGGTATTGGGGGTCACATCAATAATTATTTCCTTGAGTTCATGGAAAATTCATGAATACCAATCATTGGTGGAGTAATATCTGTTAGATTAACTAGATAATGAAAAGAAAATCTACATACAAATTTCAAAAAATACAATGATTTTTTAGATTAATAACTCTAGATAATCCCACCACTCCAATATTTAAAGTATTCATAATATTTTAGGCCTTTTTTGAACATCATGTTTTTTGGATAGTAATATATGGCTTGACAAGGATAAAATTATTTCATTGACATGTTTAACATCACTCATGGATCTATTTAATTGCTAGGGGTGTAAATAATGGAACATTGTATCGGGTGATAAAGGTAGTTGGAACTACACATAATAGAACCTCATATTTTGGAATAATAAATCAGTTGAATTGTTGAATTTGGAATCTTAGTGAAAATTTTAAGAATACTCTTGTATTTAAAGGGATGTTGAAAATTGAATGTTGATAGTATATATATATTGTGAGAGTTATAATCTTGGTAAGAATAAGATTGAATGTTGATAATTTAGGGTCCTTCCCCAGTGAAATCACATGATTGATAACAATAAACATTTCCATTTACTGAAAAAATCACAAAGCGTGTATTGATATACTTCTTGAATCATAAATATGAAGTGTTTGGAGTGTTTATGTGTGGAAGTAAATAGTGGAAATAGGAATTAGATGAAATCTGAAAAGGTTGTATTCTGAGAATGGGGGTGAGTACATGAACAGATGTTTAAAAAACTTTTATTGACACATATGAATTTGGGTTGAATCAAAATACACATAATTCAGTTGAATAATGGAATAGTAGATTGGATGAATTAGAAATTGAAAAAAGTACTGTGGAGTATAAATATTCATATATATTTTTGAAAGTCATTTTAAGCTAAAGTAGTTGTTACCATGGAATGAATTATCAACTATAGCCCAAGAAAACTAATGATAAAGAATCAAGAGGAATGCTTTCTTATATAAAAAAAATATATTTTTCTCATATCAAGGACTTCACGATTATATAATATGTTATTCTAGATGTTAATCATAGAGATTATATGAAAGTGAAATATCATGAAATTGTTTTCTCAGGTTACTTTAATTAAGGACATTTATTTAGAGTTTATGATGAAGGAAAAAAGAAAAATCATTATAAATAGAAATGTGGTCATTAATGTATAGGTCATGTGGATAGACTATAATTTTAATGTGAATGAGGAAGAAGTCATATAATATAATTCAGTTCAAATTGTTCAAAATGGAGGTACAAAAAGATCAAAATTTATAGAGAGTTTATATCTATATGAATAAAAAATAATTATATAAATTTCAATGTAAATTTTAGTGGGATGAATGGATATTTCAATAATGAAACCAACATTATATATTTCCAATAAATCTCAACAATTAATGAGGCACAGTATAGAGTTCTAGAGTATAAAATAATAGAATTTTTCATTTTAGGAAGTATAGAGTAGAAGAACATTTTTAGATGTCTATATGTATTTAAAACTGATCATATTGGTATATATATTAACAAAATCTAATTATCATTATGGATGGATGACACCCATATATCATCGTAGAAGTGGCCACCATTAGTGCTTATGGTGAGTAGAAGTTTTCTATGAATTATGAGTTGATATTTCAGGACGTGAATTACAACTATAAACTAATTTATTTACACTTAATTAAATAAGGCACATAAAAAATGTGTTTTTAAAATTTAAATATTAATTTAATGGAATAAAAATGTATGCAAAAGAGTTGGAGGTCAAAGGTTTTCAATAGAATGAGGAAATTAACATAAAATAATAGTCACTATGGATGATAATAAATTTAAAATTTTTATGGTTCATATCTTTGTTTAATCTATAAGATTTTATGTAGATTATATTTGCATATAGAAAAAAATTCTTCATGCCAGGAAATAATAAGAAATTAATGTGGATAAGCATACTTGTTTCTTGATGCATTTGGATCTTAACATGGCATGAAAAATAATTAAATGTATACATGGGTTGAATGAAATTCCATGTTGATGGAATCATATGCTTGAATAATTCATGGATGATAATATATTCATTAATATCATATTATTTCATTTTTTATACTTGAATGTATATAGTGATTGATGTATTATCATTAAATATTTATAATTGGATGATATGATTCTTCTGGGATAGTAACTACAACAGATATAGGAGATGAAAAGTGGATTTTTGAATTAGTATTGAGTGAAATATATTATATAATTGAGTAAGATCCTTTGTATAATGATTGAGGATGAATTTAGCAAAATGAATAGGTCGTTATCCTAGAAGGAGTATTACATGAAGATCATAGATGGTTTTATGATGACTGTATGAAATTATTTTTTATTTATCTTAGTGGACACATAAAAATAGAAAATGAATATACACCATTAATATAATAATTGGTTAAGAACAAGTTGATAATTCTATATAAATTATTATTAGTAATTCTCATGTATACCTTGTGGTGAACATTGTCTTATATTACTCATGTAGTGGGAGTTTTGAGTTACTTCCTTTAAAATCCTGGGAAATAACAATAGGAAGTTGTGAAGTGGGTCTTATGATATCTCAAATTTACTTTATATAATCCCCTATTATTCAATAATTTTAATATATTTGATTTATATGTTTATTTAAACTTCTTAGGGGACTCAAATTTATGAAAAAGTACAATAAGGCATTTATTTAGTAAGAGTAGAACCACATTTGGTGGTATGTAAAGACTGTAACCAATGATTTTACTCTCTATAGTAGAAGAGGAAAATGTGAATGTAATTAAATAAATTAAGAAAATAGTTTTCTTAAAATATATTATTGAGGATCTAATAAGTATCTCAGAATATTCATTTCTTTACCACGTTTGTTAGAGTGATACAATTTTCCAAATATAGTATTTTCCATGTAAGGATCAATTATATTGACCTAATATACCATTTCATTAGAATATTTATAACAATGGAGTGTTTGGGAATTATAATATGGATAGAAAAAAAAATCCAACCAATATGGTCATAAATACAATAGTTCTATAGACCATAAGGTAATATTATATATTTGATTGACATATGTGGGTGGAAGAAATTAAATGACTGTAATTTCATATTGAAATTGATCAAACGTTTTTTTCCATAAGTGTTGGAGGATATAATGGATCCTTTATGAAATTTTTAGGTATGATATTTCTCAAATTATGACCAAACATGATTTTTTGGAGTTATTGAAGCATAATAAGGAAATCTATAGGACTGCACAGTCCCATATATTTTATTAGTAGTAGGATTCTGTGGATGTTAATGAGGTTATCAGAATTCCATATAATTTTCTTGGCTTGTCATAATGGTGGTCAAATAGAATTGATGTTTCTAATATTTTCCTTTCAAAGAAATATAGAATTCTCCAATAATTTAATCACATCTACCATTGTTTTTCAATAGAGTGAGTGGTTGGTAACATAATTACTCTATCAGTGTTTTCCAATAACATTGAGGAATGGAATATTGAGTCTATAGTTGCATAGTGCAATAGAACGATTAGTGGGAATTTAAGAAATTATTTTTTCCTGATGACTGAGTGGGATACTCTACTTAAACGCTAATTGGACCACTTGAATAAGCTGTCAAACCATTATGCGAGTCAGTTATATACAAAACTATAGTTTCATTGTGGTTATATATGTATACAACTAATAAAATAAAAAAATTATATTCTTCTGCCTATAAATGTAAAATGACATTCAAATCCAGGTAAAAACATTTTTTATATCCTTTAACATGTATATACGTTCATTCCATTATTCATGTTGAATGTTTCTATATGTTTTATTTAACACTACTGATTAATTAAAATTCAACAATGTGATTTTTGTAAGGGAGTTTTCTTTTTAGTTTCTATAAATTGGTGAATCCACGTTGAGAGGTTTGGTTCAACCATTATGACCTTCCAGTGACTTAATATCCCAAATGAAATGTATTTTTTCAAGATTCTAAATAATTACATGAGAAAACCAAATGACAATGAAGGAATTATTTGATGATTGAATGAAGTCAAACATACTATGTCTGTGGTAATTTTTTAAGGGTCGTACATTTTTTGGACTACTATTTTAAGTGGAAATTTGATATATTTCTTTCAGAGGTTTGTAAAGTATTTAATTGTAATTTTATCCAAGAAGATGTTCTCGAATAAAATTTCAAACCACACTCTTTGTGTCTTAATATAGTGTTAACCCTATGAAAAGTGTTGGGTGGAAAACTAAGACGTTCAAATTTATGAAGAATAATTAATAATTAAATATTATTAAATTAAATATTAATTTATTCATGTACGATCATCCAGTGATAAAATTTAAATAGGGCGTCGTATTGTGATTCTGTCTTAGCTATTGAGTCTAGAATAAGAATTTTTGCATAGGAGAGGCATAAACATGAGTCTAGAACATGGGCCAACCCTAACTCCTTTTAATTTTCTTTCCTTTACTTATTTTCATTATTTTATCTTCCTTCCTACTCCTTGTTTGTTCCCTTCGTGATGATCCTCTTTGATTGTGATCTATGGGATAAAATAGAGATTGAGGAAAATGGAGCGAATGAAGGGAAGAGTGGTACCGTTGCGAAGCCCTCGACGTGCTGAGTCGGTAGACGATATTTGTGGATGGTGAAATCAAATTATGTTTTGGTAGTTTCTGCACGATATTTGGACCATATATGTTTTCTTCATAGATCTCCTTTAAACACATTGTTATATGTATTTAAATCATGTTTTTGCATTATTTTTTCTGTAAATGGAAGATCTGGTGTTTCAGGGGATAAAAGAGGTGTTTGGGGAGATTTGAGGGTTTTCCCATTGGGAAACCCTAGTTACATGACATGTGCTCTAGGGGAACACTCCAGTTGTTCTTCCTATTCAGGGAAGATAAAATTTTCTTTTTTACATGCCATGTATTCTAAGTACAAGCTGTGTTGTAGCACAAGTTCGTGTGTCTGATCGTGTGAAAAAGAACATGGGTTTTTGGTATTTTAATAGTACACATTGGGTACTTTTACACAAGTTTACACTATGATATTTTCCCATGTATAAGTGAACATCCTGGGGATGGATAAGAGAACACACCATGTACTCTACAGTACATGCCATGCACTTTTTCTATCATAGATTTTTGGGGTATTTTGTTCCCTGGAAGTCAAATTTGGGCATGTGAGGAGTCTATTTTGGGAGTTTTTTCATGTAAATCACAATGGTGGAATCCCCTTGACATTTCGAGGTCATATAAATGGTGTTTTAGGGGTTTCTATTTTAATGGAGAGGTTCTTCCTCAAGATATCAAGTTTAGTTGTCAAATGAGAGTGAGACTTGGCATGGATGATAGGTTGAGTGTTCGAAACATCCTATATGAGACATTTGATCTGAGATAAACTATGTGCTATCTCACTTGGAAAATTCTTTTTATGATGTTCCCCGTGTGATATGTTCCCTTATATCTTACGAGGCCATGAGACTGGATGCTTCTAAGGATCCCACGAAGGATGTCCTTTCTTATGTGATAAACTAGGGAGTCCCTTATAGGATCTCTATCATGATTTCCTTTGATAAGATCCCTATTATAGGAATCCTATTTTTATCCTTGTTTAGGGATCCCATATAATACTCTTTCCTTACTCTTCAACGAGGATCCCGTGTAAGATTCCTTCACTTGTGGTTAAATGGAGGATCCTGAGTAGAATGCCTCCTCAATGTTTGAATTGAAGGACCCTATGGGGGCCTCTGGTTTGACTGGCCCTAAGCTGTTATGTTAGGTTTGGGTAGATATGATGTTTTCATGTCACCATGAACCCATTCCAAAAATGAAATCCCATAGGGATGTCATTGTAGTGTTGGGTTGGCTGTTCGGGCCCTTCTCAATCTTTTGATTATATAAGACTTGGTTTTTCTGAGGCATAAGTGTTTACCCGAGGTGCTTCTTAGATGGTGGTTATTTATTATGACGTGATACATCTTTCTTGTTTCTTGAGATTTCATATGTGCTCTCCTAAGATCCGGAGTTTGAGCCATGTTATCTCTGATATTTTTCATATACCCAGAGGAATTAGCTAAGACTTGGCTGTTGATCCTGAATGTATATGTATTGTGGTATATATTTTTATGGGATTTCTAGAGGTATTTCCTATTATACATCTATTGATCCTTATTCCTGGAATTGTATGCACTGACTGATACATGGATTCAAATTATAGGAATGACTAGTATGAGACCATTACGTTATTTATTTATGAACCCTATGTGATACGTGGATTCCCATTGTAGGAATTCCTTGGACGAGCATAGTGGGATATTGAATGTAATTAATGCTTCAGTGAATCATGGATCCTATTAAAGATTCCATGGATGGACTCATTGTTTAGATATGTTTATACCATAACTGGTACATGGATCTAGTTGAGGGATTCCCCAGACACGCGCAATTGGTAACAGAATTATGTACCCTAAGCAATAGTTGGATCCAGTTGAGAGATGCCTTGGATGAGCTTAGTGGGTTGATGCCTCATATGTCTGGAGTGATATTTAAAGTCCTGTGTAGGAATTTGTTAGGTGGGGTAATAGGATGAATGTTATATTACCATAATGACTACATTATTCCAGATAATTTGTGGGACTCCAAGGGTGTAGCATTGTGTGTCACCATATGTTTGCATGTTCTTGGAATATTTATTCATAAGATTGACTCTTGGTATACTATATCATTATTTGATGTATTATCCGTTGAAATATGATATCCTTTTTTAGTGATTGGAGGTGAGTATGAGTGAACCCAGGTGTAGGATGAGTATACCCAGGTAGTGATGTAGTTTACTCATAGATATAATTTCTTCTTTGTCTAAAGCAGGTACAAATCGATGGGTTTGCGGACCCAGAGATCTACTTAATAATACACGGCTTGATTGTCCTGACTTCTAGCTCAATTCCCCTTCACATGATTTCTTGGTGATTGGGATTAAAGACCTACTGATCGAATTCTTAGGTTGTTTATTATTATTTGATTCACATACACATGAATATTCAAAGATATTTATATTTGTATAGGTATGGGAATATACAAGTATACATATATACATAAGGACATCGATGATGGAACATTCCCAATTGACAAGGATTATAGACCGTGAGTTTTACTGTGGTTTCACGTTTGGTTTTTACTAGATTTTAGTTTTGTTTTAGCTAGGCTCAGCATGCTACTTTTTAATACACTTTAGCATCACAGTTATAGTTTTCTTGTCGAGGTGGATTTCTGAGATTCTTTCTCACCACAGAATGTCCACCTTTGTGTATGTGTAGACCATATGTCTACTTTTTTATGTTGAGAATGGGTTTCATGGTGGATAGGGATGAGTTCTAGTGTTTCATGATCGAGAAGAGTTGCTCGACTGGTTCTACTGATATGGCTGGTGCAGTTGAACCATGTCTAAAGATCAGGTACATGGCATGGCTTAGAGTTATTAGTAGATCTATGCTCATTTAATTTCAGTTTTTCTTGTAATTTTATCTATATGGTCATCCTACTTGGTGACTAGTGTTGTATTGTATTACCTAAATTTTTGATCTTTTACAGAATATAACTATTAAAACTTGTTCTATTTTAGTTTTTTGTTATTTGTGTACTCTATTTACTTTCTATTCTCTGTGATACTAGGTCTCCATTGTTTTAGTACTCTGGTATGAGGAAATTTTCTCCCCATTATCTCTTCATAGTCCATCCATTATAGTCGACATACTATAGGGTTTGTGGTGGTGCTCTTGGGGCCTTGTGGAAAACAATCCTAAATCACCATTTAAGTAGCATCCGTTTCGTGACGATACAATATGATATGGGAGGAGTTTTATTTTCCTAGTATTTACTATTTGGGATTTGGTAGACATGAGTATTTGGAATGTAATGGTACCTATGATGGAAATCAGTCTGGTATATCGAGAACAAATGATCTGGTAATAAGTACTTGTTGTCAAGGGTTTTGGATTACTTTTTTGATTTTCTGATGTCATATTTGTAAGTGATTATCACATTATGTGATGTACAAGTTAATTTTGGGTGTTATGATATTATTACGGATCACTGGATCTTGTTAGTAAGAGGATAGAGATGGATTCTGATCTTGTCTGAAAAAGGAAAGATGGGACTCATGAATTATACTAGGCACATTGGATTCATAGCATATAGGCCCGCTAGTGTGTTTTTTCTGACGTTTGTGACCTTTGGGTCAGCTTACAAATACTTTTTTATTCTGAGGGATGGTTTTGGGGATCTACGTGGAGGAGTTTTGGTTGAGAGGCTAATGACTAAATCTTTTTGCTGGGGTGGAGTAAGGACCATGTAGGTCTATATGGAATGTGAAACTCTTCCAGTTGTGACCATTTTGGGGTGTTGTTTCTCTGATCATTGTTATCTAGTTGGGTTGTTGAGTACGATGTCAATGGATACTCTGAATTTTCATATGAACGGATCCTCTAGGTAGAATTTCCATATATGGATACCTGATGAGTGCTGATTTAGTTTTACTTCTGCATTGGTTGTTACCTATAGGGATTATTTCCATTTATGGATGATCAGAGGGGATTAGGGACCTCATAGGTAGTTTTTTAAGTTTTTTCTTTATAGGTCGTTGTGATATTACATGCCTTTCAGAAGATTGGGTATTTTGGTCTAGGTGGTTAGACCTCTTGAGTTAGTTGTGAGGATTTTTCTATAGGGATCGGTGGAAGAACTAGAGACCCTTAGATTTGACTCAGACCTCTCATAGGTCAATGATTGTTTTGTTCTTGGGATGCTTGCTTGAAAGGTTTGACCATGTTTTCTGATTTCTTTTTTGTACTAAGCTTGGTTTTATGCTCGTTTTAAAATCAAGGCTGGGTAGGTAGATGATTTTTTCATTAGTAATGTTGATTCCTTCCTCTTTTAATGATGCACCTAGTGTTCTTGGTATTTTGAGACTTGCTTCAACAGACATGACTGTTCGGGTTCTTGGCCTGGTCGACCAGTGTTTCCACTATTACTAATTTAGTCAGAGCATGGTTAGATGATCATGACTGGAATAACACCATGTGTATGTGTCAGGTGATGAAGTTACACACCACTTATTAACGGTACTGTTTGAATCAAGATCATTTAGTGGATGGGTTCGAGCCGAGGACTAATGTTTTAAGACTTGTCATCAATTTGGACCATGAATGTTGTGATGGAATGTCCCTTATTTTTAGATCCGACAACCTAGAATAAATCTGATATTGTAAGACTGTAGACCCATGACTAAATGCTGGTAATGTTTTGATAGGATTGTGAGCATGGATCGGAGGGAGCTGGATGTGCCTTTTTGTAGAATCTCAGTGTACTAATTTTAGAGATGATTATTTACTATCTTGATTCATCTTGTGTATGTTGAAAGAGATTAGGGCCTACACCAAGCTCCTTTTTCATTCTTAATGTTCATCACTTTTGTGGATGGAAACTTCTGTGGTTACACTCTAGGACCATTGTAAGTAAAGACATATTATTTTGGAGTGAACTATTGACTATTTAAGGTTGGTTTTTTCTTTTGGATAAACATCGGTGTTTTCTATGGGGTTTTGATCGTGGAGTTTCCCTTTAAGACACCAATTGGTGTATTCCTTTGGTGGGGTGTACCAGACCAGTCGTAGTTAAATTTATTCCATGTAGAAGGCAATTATTAGCACTATGAGGATGTTCAATGGATAGCCCAGAAAGCATGGTTGTGCAGATACTCATATTGGGAGCATGGCTGCTTTTACTTTCACAAGGCTTCTCGGGGGATGGGAAGGTTTATGTTGGGTAGTTTGTAAGGACCCTGATTTTTCTAGACTAATATTTTAAGAAAAAAAAAATTAATTTTTTCTATCAGATGCTCGTAAAGGGTTAAAATGGTAATTTTTACTAGTATATGACCACAAATAATATTTCCAACCACTTAGTTGGTCTAAGAAGAGGTTTTTTACCCTAGGACAAAATTTTGGTAAAAAACTAAGATGTTTCAATTTTTGCGGAATAATTAATACTTTATATTATTTAATTTAATATTAATTTATTCACAGACTTTTATTAGGTGATGTATTTTAAATAGATCATCATATTGTGATTATCTCTCCATTCTTAAGGCCGTAATGGGGAGTTTATCCCAGGTGAGGCGGAAACCTAAGTCGGTCATTGGGGTTTTCCCAAGACCCTTTTTATTTTCATTTATTTTCATATTTTGTTTCTTTTATTTTCCTTCCTTTTCCTTGCACACACTCCTTGTGCTACTACTACTTCATCATGACCTATGGGAAAAATGGATATTGAGGAAAAGGGAGAGAAGGAAGGGAATAGTGTACCGATGTGAAGCCCTCGACAGGATGAGTCATTATACGACATCTATGGACGATGAAATCAAACAATGATTTGGTGGTTTCAACCCAAAGGTAGGACAATATAAATTTTACTATAGATCCCATTTAAACATGTTTTTTATGTTTTTAAAGATTATTTATCTTTGTTTTGGCCACTTGAGGATGATTCTCTTGTTTTGTGGGAGAAAAGGGAGTTTTGGGAGATCTGAGGGTTTTCCTATTGGGAAACCAAGGCTACATATAATTTCTTCTCGAAGAACGTGCCATTTGTTCTTCCTATTCAGGGGATATGCATTTTTTTCCATGTACACACCATGTACTATGAGTATCCTTCCTATTGGTGGAAAATGTCCGTGGGTCCATCTGTGTGAAAAAGAACATGGGTTTTTGGTCTTTAAACAGGACACATAGTGTACATTATTGTACACATTGTGTAAATTTTGAAAGGAAACCCATATGATTTTTTAAAAATGTATAAGTTGTAAAGACTTGAAAATTCTTTGTAATTTTTTTTAATTACATGGAAATTTTATGAGGCCACAAAAAATGACTGCGCGTGATTTCGAGACCCGGTGTGCCCGAAATGAATTTCTGAAATTTTTTTCACGTACGTTCAGTAAAAATGTGAGCGAGTTTTTTATAACATTTGAACCAGTGCTTGGAATCGATATCCAAGGACTCCGTTGAACTCACAACGCCGATATTCGCATAGGAAGACCTTCACCTTGACAGCAGTAGGTCAAGGGTGGAGGTTAATTTTTCAATTTTTTGAGGGAGAGGAAAAATAAAATTATTTAATATTTTATTTTTCTTTTGAAACCTATCTATTTGAGTTATAGAGGTGGCTACCACATAGACTACAAAACAACCAATTTGAAATTAAAGATGGGGACCATCCGACCGTTGAAATCCCTATTTAAGGAGGGAGGTGACTCTTGGTTTTCTTCTAATTAATTGTTCCACATTACATTAATTTATTATGCCAACATCTACTTAATTAATGGCCAACTCTAAATAAATTAACAAAAAATAATTTAATAAGTTGTCTATTTTATTTTGGTTGAATTGGGGGAATTGTTGTAAAAGAGGAGAACTTTAGAGAAACGCCCTTCTCTGATGAAGAATTCTTTCTCCAATGAAGAACGCCATCTACAACATAGAACTCCATCGAAGGATCACCAACGTGGAACATCTTCATCAAAGACGAACCAACGTCCATATTTTTCTCTCTCCTCACTGATGTTGACAAACATTAGAGGTGGGGTTTGTTATTTGTGTACACCTTACCCTATTCTTGATGTTTTTCAGGATTCATGAATAAACAAGACGCTTGCTACTGTTCTAACATGGAGAGTTTAGGCCAAACGAACATGGCCCCACCTCTACGCAAACATTGTGAATTTGGTTGGTCTTGAAATGATGTAGACGTCTTGGGAGAAGGTTTGATATCTATATAATTAAGAAAGAGACACCAAGGGACACTAGGTGAGCCAAAGAACATCACTAGCGATTGTGTCGGTGACCGACACCGGGGGGCTCGGGAACGACGCCTAGCACTCCGGCCGAATGTGACGGCGTCGGCGGAGAAAATGCGCTGCCGGAGAAGGGTCGCACCCTTTCGGACGCGATGGATCATAGGCGGCATCCAGCACATGGTTGGCCGCTCGAAGGAGCGGCGGTGGCATGCCTCTGCGCTGTCGGGTTTGTGAGAGCTGCGACAGAATGTCGCGGTGGTGATGACAGGGTTGCCGGCTCGCTGCAGGCCGCCAGTGAAGGTGTGGCTCTCGTCCACAGCCTGTGGAGGAGGATGACCATCTGGACAACCGTGGACCAGCACCGACTAGTTGGCCGAGCTGCGCCGATGGGCCAGGTCATGCCGTTGGGTGGGGTCGGACCCAGCGGGTCGGATTGGGTCGAGCCGGGTCAGTCCGACCGGGTCGGACAAGACTCGAACTAACCTCGACCCCATTCCGCTCTTTTGGCCATAACTTGAGCTACATGAGTCCATTTGAAGAACAGTTAGTGGTGCCAGAAGCCTTCGATTGAAATGGTACTTTTGGTATACCCAACATGAGATTTGGGTAAATTTTGGGTAAAATCTATTTGGATCCAACATGAATCCAACGGGCCCTTGGGACTAAAAGGTCAAAAACATACAGACCAGGAATCTGATTGACACACCATCTATTGCATTGAGACCCATTTTACGTGGTGGCCCTTTGGGATACTTCTTCATGGGACTTCATGTTAGTTGGAGTATCGATCTGTGGCTTGAAGTGCGGACCCTCCCGGAATCAATCGAGCTTAGTGTGGGAACCATGTGGCTAGCTGTAACACGATAAAGGCATTCTATGTGGGTCTATTTTTTGGGATCCTATGTGGGTCTATGTTCTAGAATACCACTTGGATCCACTCTATGAATCCATATAGGACTACTCTTGGATCCTCCATGGGTCTACTGTATTAGGATCCTATGTGGGTCTAATAATCATGGATATTACGTGGGTTCGATGAAATCGGATCCTACGTGGGTCTGCCTCATAATAGAGTAAGATGATTCAGTAGTTACATATAATCATATTTACTATCTTACCTATGTTATACCTAGGTTGAGATGAGTCTTCACCTTTGTGGTAATCATCTGTGTGACGTACCTTTGTAGTACTTACTTATTGGTGAATCCTAGAGATATTTTTCTGTGTGGCATTACCTATGCGGTTGTTACCTATGTGGTGTTACCTTTATGGAACATACCTTAATGGTGAAAACATTATGGTGTTAAGCTATGTGGTGTGA
Source organism: Viscum album (assembly GCA_963277665.1). NCBI lineage: Eukaryota > Viridiplantae > Streptophyta > Magnoliopsida > Santalales > Viscaceae > Viscum > Viscum album. The sequence goes on along the minus strand of OY728165.1, from coordinate 1,067,238,134 downwards.
CCTCTTTGGTACTTACCATTGTGGTGTTACCTTCATGGTATTATTTCCTTCTTGGAGCAGTTGTACTTTGGTTATGTATTTGGGCTTTGACTTTCCTCATGAATGAGCTGGGTATACTTGATAACATAGCTATATGTATGGGAATATACCTATGTAGGGTTTTCAGTTGATTTCATTCATTATGGTATTTCTTTTGTGGATTTACTGAGACCTTTGAGGGTCTTGGGGTCCCTACCGAGTATCTTTATACTCACCCCTGCATGGGTTATTCCCACAACATTTTGTGTTTTGGGAAGACGAAGGACAACGCTGATTGAGGATGAGAGTACAAGGTCTGGAGGTACATTGGAGTCAGACCATAGAAGAGGTGTACCATAGATATGACCTTTTGAGAGCTGTATCTACCCTTCATGTAGGATCTTTGGCAAGAGTTCATAGGAGATGTTTCAGTTTACTTGTACTTTTCAGCTTTCTTATACTATCTAGTTGGGCTTGTATTCTGTCCCTTTTTTGTTACTGTACACACTCTTTTTTACTATACAATTTACATGTGTTCTTATCATATTTTGTTCTTAGATTCACATATTTATATGTTATAAAGGCAATTCCTACCCGATTTTTAGGGAATACACCTTTCGGTTCTAGTTGCCAGCCCCTGTACTTTGGAAGGCGGTCATGGGGTAGTAACGAGATGGCCCCTGAGGGACAGGTGAAGAAAAATTCATATCAAAGGAGTAGGTTCTACCATAGAACATTGGACTCTGATATTTTTTTAATGGTAATAGTGTTAAGTGTAATGAGTGTGGTTATCATTTTAAGGGATCCAGTGTTGGTGCGGTGGCCGACGTATCCATACACCAGGACCCTGACTTCTGATTTCGGACTTAGTGCAGGAAAACACAGATTGTATGTGTGTTTTGAAAAGATTCTTTCCAATATCTTTGATTCAACTCACCAGGTATAACTTATTGAACGTGGTGCACTAGTTTCTTTATAGGATTCCTTCTCGCAGACAGCTAGCTAGGGTTCTAGGATGCGTACATGATGACATCCCACCGAGCGACGGGGCATCATTTTAGGGCCCTTTATCAGTAGAGAAACCTGCGAAGGCACCAGCGGTACCATTACCCCTTTGGTCACTGATGCCACTAGCCCCAGAAGTGGAGATTGCACACCATTTGAGCATGTCTCATGAGTTCCAGCAATAGAGGCTACCTAGGTTCAGGGGTAAGACAGAACCACATGCGGTTGAGGATTGGTTGGAAGGCGAAGTGAGAGTCATCCGACTGGTAGGGACATGAGTTGATCTCATGGTGATAATTTCCGCTAGTATTTTACAGGCAGTAGCAGGTAGATGGTGGAGCTTGAGGCTTCAGGATCACGATGAGGTGACACTTCTCTGGGCATACTTTGAGAGCCTGTGTCGGGTAATGATTGTCCCAGTGACCCTTCATGTAGTGCGCAAACAAGAGCTTCTCCATCTGCAGCAGGGCATCATGATTGTGGCTCAGTACTCAATGAGGTTCACTGACCTCTCACACTACTCCACAGATATGTTGCGAGACCCATTATTCAGGGCTTAGACCTTCAAACAGGTACTTAGACAAAAGATCAGGGCTTCGATGATTTCCCTCAGGATCCCGACGCAGTTGGGGGTGTTAGAGTGAGCCCTCTTAGTGGAGAGTTTTCTTGCTGAGCAGTCAACAGCAGCAAGACCCACCACCAAGCATCACAAAATAGATTCTTCTATAGCTAGAAGTAGGAAAATTTCATAGAGGTACAAAAGGACCAGAACTATAGGGGGATGACCGCAGGATTCATGGCCAGTTGTATGCGGCATCGGGGATAGAGACAATTATGTGAAGAGTAGGCAGTGATACACATGTGGCGGGCATGGTCACATGGCTGGTGACTACTAACCAGCCATACGTAGGATCTGCAGACATTCGATGGACCGCCCAGGCAATGACAGAGGTTCAACAGAAGATGTCTGCAAGGGGAAGGTGGATGTGGCATAGGAACTATCCATGCAACTAGTGGTGGGAGAAAATTCGAGATTTTACCGCCACCAACACTTGGTGGTCCACCCCGACCACAAGGAGCGGGTGGACAGGGGCGAGCTCAGCTCCATGCACCTGAGGCCTATGACCATGGTGCTCTAGAGGTGATTCAAGGTATGATCTGTGTCTAATCCACCATAGCTGCAGTACTTATAGACATAGGTTCCAGTCATTATTATATTTCCACTGCCCTCATTCGGAGCTTAGAGATTCTAATGGAGCCATTGGCTCAATCCTTACAGCTTGAGACTTCTACATGACAATATTCGATGATTACACACTGGTGCCGGCAGTTTGAGCTTACTCTAGGAGGCGAGAGCTTCGACTGGGATCTCTAAGTAGAACTTTTGAGGCCTTAGGATGTCATCTTGGGTATGGGCTAGTTATCTACATTCCATGCTCAGATTGATTGTATTAGGTTAAAAGTGTAGTGTATTTATGGAGATTGGACTATGTTTACCTTCACCAGCAAAAAGGGATCCTTTACCGCACAATATGGACTAACCCGGGGGAAGTTGTAGCCGATCACCCATCCTTTGTCAAGGCTTACCCTCAGAACAGTTGATGTGGAGAGTCCGAGTTTTCCTATTGTGGTGGACCGGTATGTGGATGTCTTCCCTGATGATGTTCTAAGTCTACCTTCTCACAGAGAGGTGGACTTTTACATTTATTTGTACCCCGTGACGACACTGATATCTACAACATCGTATCAAATGTCTCACGTGGATCTTCATGAGTTGTGGGTACAACTAGAAGAATTTTAGTTGAAGGGGTTCATCTGGCCCAATGTTTCTCCTTGGGAAAACCCGATTTTGTTTTCCAAGAAGGTATATGAGATCTTAAGACTTTGTGTTGACTATAGATGCCTAAACTAGGTGACCGTGAAGAACATGCACCCACTTACAAGGAGTGACGACCTCTTTGTTTAGCTGAAGGGAGCACGAGGGTTCTCGAAGATATATCTCAGGTTAGTCTATCACTAGCTCAGAGTACGAGATGAGGATGAGAAGAAGACGGATTTTAGATGTTGAAATGACCATTATGAGTTTTTAGTCATGTCTTTCGGTGTGAAAAATTTTCTAGCAGTGTTCATGGGACTCATGAATAGGATATTTCAGCCATACCTTGATCGCTTTGTAGTATTATTCATCGACTACATTCTAATCTACTTGGTTACAGAGGAGGAGCATGCCTATCATTTGTAGATAGTTATGGACACACTCTGAGAGCACCATCTTTATGGTACGCTCTTGATGTGCCAGTTCTGGTTCCAAGATGTTCACTTTCTCGGACATGTCATCATGGAGGCTAGATTTTTTATGGATCCAATGAACATTGAGGGGATACTTTCTTGGGATCCACCCTGGAGTGTGATGGAGGTACAAAGTTTCTTGGGTTTGTCTGGATACTACTAGAGATTTGTGGCATATTTCTCCAGAGTTTCATTAGCTTTAATAGCATTAACGAAGAAGAGTAAAACCTTTGTGTTGTCGAAGAGATGCCAGTGGAGTTTTGAAGAGCTGAGGTAGAGACTAACTTGTGCCCCCCATGTTGAGGCTTCTAGAGGAGGGCGTTGGGTACGTAGTTTATTATGATGCATCAGGGAATGATCTTGGATATGTATTGAAGAAGGAGCGAGCATTTTCACGTATATTTCTCGATAGGTAAGGAAGCAGGATTAGTACTACGATACCCATGACCAGGAGTTAGCAGCAATGGTTTTCACCTTGAATATGTGGCGACATTACTTTATGGGAGAATGTTTTATAGTGTACTCGGATCACATGAGTCTCAGGTATATCTTCTTATAGAAGGACTTGATCTTGAGACAACGACATTGGATTGAGTTCCTACAGGACTATGACTTCCAGATAATCTATACTACTGGGAAGGGGAACATCATAGAAGATGCACTTAGTAGGAGATCTGGTATACAACTACAAGGTGAGATGAAAGTGTAGCTGGCCACTTTGAAGATATCCTCTATGGATCGAGATGGTGCATCTTTTTTTCAGTCTCATACAGTCACTCCACCACTTCTTCCATAAGTTAGGGAGGTGCAGTGTGGGGACACTGACTACGAGGCTTGACGTGTTCAGATATCCATAGGGAAGGCACCTATTGGATTTTCTGAATTTGGGGATCACATTATCCTTTTTAAAGAATGTACCATGGTACAAGAATATTTACAGGAGGAAGTGTTTAGGGAGTTACACACATCCCATCTAGAGGTACATCCAAGAGTGGAAAAGATGTATCTGGACCTCCGACAACAACATTGGAGGCCAGGAATGAAGAAGTTAGTAGCAGAGTTTGTCTCTCGGTGCCTCTCTTGTCAGCAAGTGAAGGTAGAGAATCAGGTACCCGTAGGCTTAGTGAAACCATTAGAGGTCCTAGAGTGGATTTGGGATAGGATATCAATGGATTTCGGGATAGGACATCCATATACATCTAGGGGTTCTGATTCTATCATGGTGATCGTCGACCGACTCACCATATCGGCCAAATTCCTACCGATCAAAGAGAAGGGTTCCATAAAGAGCATGAGATGCCTCTATGTGCTAGATATTGTGCAGCTACATGGAGTAACCTCGAAAATTTTCTCTGATCGTGATGCACATTATACTTCTCTACTACGGAAGGGGTTGCAGGAGGCTTTCGGGACACAGCTCTGTTTGAGCACCACCTTCCATTCTCCTACGGATGGTCAGACAGAGCAAACCATTCAGACCCTCGAGGATATGCGTCGTGCTTACATCCTAGACTTCAATAATATCTAGGAGGATCACTTGACCTTGTGGAGTTTTCATACAACAACATCTATCAATCCACAATTTGGATTACACCTTTTGAGGCTATGTATGACCGACTTTGTAGATCGGCTTTGTGCTGGAATAACCTAGGGGAGTCCGCACTCATGGGACCCGAGATGGTACGGGCTACCACAGAGAAGGTGCTGATCAACCTGGAGTAGACTAAGACTTCATTGAGAAGGATGAAGTATTATTCTTATAGGATACAGAGACCTCTGGGGTTCGAGTATGGTGACCATGCCTTTCTACGGGTCTCACCACGATGAGGTTTGTAGAGATTTGGCCAAGGAGGAATGTTATCTCCGAGGTTAATCAGACCCTTCTATGTCATCAGTAGAGTTGTTGAGGTGGCTTACCACTTAGATATTCCACCTTATCTACACTGGGTGCACAACGACATCCATGTATCCCAGCTGAGGAGATATGTGAACGACCCTTAACACATCATTAACTCGGGTGAGCTGGACATAAACGATGAGGTGACGTTTACAGAGGTTCTTGTGGAGATTGATGGTTGAAATGAGAGAGTCCTTCATGGGTGATCGATACCTTTGGTTAGTGTATGTTGGTAGCACAGGACCCTCCAGGAGAGCACATGGGAGCAGGAGGCTCATATTCACACTCAGTACCCTCAATTTGTTTCCATGTTTTTGTAATGTGGCTTTTATGGATGCAAGGCCCTGAGGTGGGGAGAATGTAAAGACCTGAAAATTCCATGTTTTGTTTTAATAATTATATGGTAATTTTATGAGTTCGCAAAAATTGATGGCTTGTGATTTTGTGGCCCGATGTTCTTAGAATGAATTTCTAAACTCTTTTTGGGTACGTTCAGTAAACATGCACGGGGTTTTGGTAACAATTGAACCAGTGCTAGAAATTGAAATACAAGGACACTGTTGAACTCACAGTGCCAATATTCACTTATGGAGACCTTCACCTCGATTACAGTAGGTTGAGGGTGGATGTTAATATTTCACTTTTTCGAGGAAGATGAAAAATAAAATTATTTAACATTTTATTTTTCTTTTCAAACCTCTCTATTTGAGTTATAAAGGTTGGGAAAACATGAACTAGAAACCACCCAATTTGAAATCATTTATGGGGACCACCCGACCCATGAACTACCTCTTTAAAGAGGGAGGGGACACTTGGTTCTCTCCTAATTAATTTTGCCACCTTCCATTAATTTATTATGCCAAAATCAACTTAATTAATGGCCAAATTTAATTAAATTAATAAAACATAATTTAATAAGTTGGCTATTTCATTTAGGTGGAATTGGGGGAAGTGTTGTCTAAGGGGAGTACTTTTGAGAAACACCTTTCTCCAAAAAAGAATTCTTTCTCCAACGAAGAACACATTCTCCCAAGAAGAACTCCGTTGAAGGATCACCAATGTGGAACGTCTTCAATGAAGATGAACCAACGTCCGTATTTCCTCTCTCCTACCTGATGTCAAGAAACAATCGAGGTAGGGTTTGTTATTTGTAGATCCCTTACCATGTTCTTGACGTTCTTCATGATTCAAGAATAAACAGGCTGCTTGCTACCATTCTAACGTAGTGGGTTTGAGCCAAACCAACACTACATGACCTCTATGTAATCTTTTTGAATTTGGTTCGTCTTGAAATTATAGAGATGTCTTGGGATGAGTTTGGATGTATACGGAATGAAAAAAGATCCACTGGGGCGTGCCTGGTGACACGAAGAATGTCACTGGTGGTCATTCCAGTTACTGACTCCAGTGGGGCTTAGGAACAGCGGCCGTCACTCTGACCAGCCACGATGGCAGTGGCGGTGCCACTGTGCCCCCCAAAGAAGGGACACAACCCATCGACCATGGTGGAGTAGAGGCATCGACCAGTACATGGATGGTTGTGCGAAGGGTAGGCGGAGACCCACGCCTGTGCCACTGGGCGTACGGGAGCTATGGCACCAAGCCGCAGTAGTGAAGGCAGGGCAGCTGGCTTGATGTAGCTGCCGACGATGGCATGATGCGTGACAACACTACATGGAAGAGGCTGGAAATCTAGCCTGCCGTGGACTAGTAGGCCGCCCAGTGCGGCCCACACTAGGCCAGAATCAGCGGGTCGGGTTGGTCTAGGTCGGTCTGACCAGGTCGGACTGGACCCATACCCACATCGACCCCTTTTCTCTCTTTCAGCGATAACTTGAGTTAAGGGTGTTCATTTGATGAACCTTCTACGACACCAAAAATCTTTGATAGAGATAATCATTTTGGTATACCCCAATTGAGTTTTGGATAATGTTGGGATATGGTCTGGTTGAATCGAACATGAATCCAACCATGCCCTCAAGACTAAAAGGTCAAAAAAACTTAGAGACTGGGTGTCCGATTGATGCACTGATTGTTGCGTTGAGACCCCTTTTACATGGCAGTCCTTTAGGAAACATCTTCATTGGACTTCATGGAATGTTGGAGTATCGACCAGTGGCATAAGGAGCAGACCCTCCTGAAATCAATCGATCTTAGTGCGGGAACCCTGTGGCTGGTTGTAACATGAGAAAATTATCCTATGTGGGTCTTTGTTTTATTTTCCTATGTGGGATTGTGATCCAGTATCCCTCTTGGATATTATCTTGGAATCCACGTAGGACTACTCTAGGATCCACTGTGGGTCTACTGTACTAGGATCCTATGTGTGTATGATAATCTAGGATCCTACGTGGGTCTGTAGATTTAGGATCTTAGGTGGGTCTACCTTTTAACAGAGTAAGATGATTCACTAGTTACATCTAATCATCATTACTATCATACCTATTTAATAACTGGTGTGAGATGAGTTTTTAACTTTATGGTAATCTTCATTGTGGTGTAACATTGTGGTACTTACCTTCGTGGTGATACCTTGGGGTATTCTTCTATGGTGAATTACCTATTTGGTGTTACATTCATTGTTGTTATCTTCGTGGTGATACTTTTGTGGTATTCTTCATTGTGGGGTTACCTTTTTGGTACTTACCTTTGTGGTGTTACAGTCATGGTATTCTTTCCTTCGTAGAATATTTGTACTTTGGATAAGGATTTTGGCCTTGAGATCCCTCATGAATGATATGGGTATACTTTATAACTTAGGTATATGTATGGGCATCTACCTAAGTTGGGTTTTCAGTTTTATTCATGATTTATGGGTTATAATTTTTGGATTTTGTGAGACCATTGAGGTTCTTGGGGTCCCTAATGAGTATCGTTATACTCACCCCTACACAGGATACGCATTCACCCAATTGTGTTTCATGTAGACAACTAACAGTGCTGACTAAGGACGAGAGTACTAGGGCTGGAGGAGGGTCAGAGGTTGACCTTAGACAAGGCATACCATAGAGATAACCATTCAAGAGCTTTACCTACTCTTCATGTAGTATCCTTGGAAATATTTCAGAGTAGCTATTTTAGTTTACTTGTACTTTCTAGTTTTCTTGTACTTTCCAGTTGGGTTTGTATTCATGCCATTTTTTCATTCTCCACACAAAATTTTTACTATACAGTTTACTTTTTTTGTTTCTTGTCGTGTGCTTGGTTGCGTGTGTTTACAGGTTATAAAGGCAATGCCTTCCCAGATTTTAGGGAATATGTCTTTTGGTGCTAGTCACCAACCCCTAGCCTATGGATGGAGGGCTTGGGGTAGTCACGACAGAGGCCCTGGGGGATGGGTCATGACATAAGTACACATCCTGGGGGAGGGATAAGAGTATATGCCCCGTACTCTAAATTACACTCTATGTACCTTTTCCATCTTAGATGTTTCGTGTATTTTGAGCACTGGGAGACTTATTTAGGCATGTGAGTAGTCCATTCTGAGTATTTTTTCATGTATACTACAATGGAGGGATCATCATGACATTTATAGGTCATATAAATAGAGTTTAGAGGAGTTTATATATAAATGGAGTGGTTTTTACCCTTGATATCATGTTCAATTGTCACCAGAGAGTGAGACATGGCATGGATGACAGGTTGGGTGTTCATACCAACCATGTTGAGACCTCTAATCTGAGATGAGTTTTGAGATATCTCCCATGACTAATTATTTTAAAGAAATTCCACTTATGAGATGTTCCCTTTCTGATCTATTAGAATGTGATACTAGATGCTTTCATGGATCCCCTGAGGTATTCCTTTTCTTATGAGCTAACATCGGGAGTCCCTTGGAGGATCTCTCTCTTGTTTTCCTTTATGACGATCCTTGTTATAGGTTTCCTATTTTTTATTCGTTTGAGGATCACATGTAGGACTCCTCACATAATCCTCACTAAAAATACCATGTAGGATACCTTCTCTCATGTTTACTTGAAGGATTCCAAGTAGGACTCCTTCTCTGTGTTTGACTTAAGGGAACCAGTTGGTGCCTCTGGTTTGACCGACCCTGAGTAGTTATATCATGTCTTGATAGAGATGGTATTCGGGTGCCACCGATAACACATTCCAAACATGAATGCCAATGAGGATATGGATTTAGTGATGGGTTGGTCATTTGGGACAATCCAACTCTTTTGTTTATATGTGAATTCGTTTTTTAGATACATCAATATCTTTGAGAGGTCCATCATGGTTGGTGCAATTTGATCGTAAAACATGGAATCTTTATTGTTTTTTGGGTTTCCAGACATTTTCCCCTAATATCTAGCCTCCCAGCCATGTTATTTTTGATATTTTTAGGTACCAATAGATATTCCTGGGACTTAGCAGTTGATACTTAATGTATATATATTGTGATATATATTTCTGTTGGGATATCTGGAGGTGTTTCCTAGTATACAGCTATTGACCCTTATGTATTTAATTATATCTCATGAGTGATACATGGATTCCTTTATAAGAATTCATAGTATGGTCTCAATGGGATGTTTATTTATATAACCTATGTGATACATGGATTCCCGTCGTAGGAATTACATAGACGGGCTCAGTGGGATGTTAAATGTAATTAAATGTTGAGTGAATCACGGATCCCATTGAGGGATTCTAGGGACGAAATCATTGGTTGGATAATATTATAACATGAGTGACACATGTATTTAGTTGAGGGATGCCTTGGACAAGCTCAATGGGTAATATACATATGTACCCTGAGTGATACTTTGGACTAGTTTAGGGATGCCTTGGATGGGCTCAGTGTGTTGATGACTAATACGCCTTGAGTGAAATTTTCTATTTCAATGTAGGAATTATATTTATGAGATCATAGGCTTGATGTTTTATGAACAGAATGAATATGTTATTTTATATCAGTTATGAGACTCCTAGGGTGTTTCATGGAATCACACTAGATGTCTGGATTTTTTGTCAGGGAATCTTTCTCCATAGTATTGAATATTTGTATATGGTATCCTTCCTTACATGATTTACTGTTAGAATATGGTATCCTTTTTCAGTTCATGGAGTTGATTATGAGTGAAGATAAGTGTTGGAAGAACATCCCCTTCGGCGACATAGCTTACCCAATGATATAATTACAGCTTTGGCAGAAGTAGGTACATATCAATGGATTTATAGGACCATAGATTGAATTAACGGTACAAGGCTTAAGAGGAATGACATCCAATTCAGATACCTTGCAATGGATGTCTAGGTTACTTGGATTACAGACCCAAGGATCGACAAATGTTGTGGTTTATTTTTGATTCACATACTCTTGAATATTCATATTTTTGTATATATATATATATAGATATGGGACTATACAAGTATAACTATATAGATATGGAAATACATTGTAGAACATACCCAGTTGGATTGGATTACAAACCATGATTTCCATTTTGGTTTCATGTTTGGTCTTTACTACCTGTTGGTTGTGTTTCTGCTAGGATAAACATTCTGCTTTGACATTAATTTTAGTAGCATAGTTATATGTTTCTTGTCGGTGTGGCAAAATGAGATTCTTTCTCACCCCTACATGTGCATCTCATGGTATGTTGATAACTTATGTCTTCCTTTCAGGATGAATATGAGTTTTTTGGTGGATAAGGTTAAGGAACAGTGTTTCATGATGGGGAAGAGCGGCTCAATTGGTTCTACTGATCAGGCTAGTGCAATTAGATAGTGTCTAGAGACCATGTGCATGGTTTGGATCATAGATAGTAGAAAAGACCTACAATTTTACTTTAAGTGTATTTTGTAGTTGTATCTATATGATCTTCATAGTGGATGACCAGTGTTGCATTGTATTACATAGCTATTCCAACTTTTACAACATTTTACTATTATAGTATGATCTATTTGAGTTTTTTATTGGTGTTGCGCTCTGTTTATTTTACATTATGTGTGATACTTAGCTATTTATATATTTTTTCATACTCTGATATGAGGTAATAGTCTCCCCTAAATCACCTCCTAGGACCTCATTGCTAGTCATTAGACTCTATTGTATAAGGAGGGGTGCTTGAGGCCTTGGGGAGAACCACCATGGAGCACCTATTTAGTAGATTCCAGGACAATATTTTACATTTTTTATGATGGAAACAATGTGGTTTCAAGATAGGATCAATTCATGTTGAATAGGTTGAATGATTGATATATCATTAATTTAGGACAAGAATCAGAAATGTTGTTTTGGTTGGTGATGTTGAAAACTAATCCAAATTGAATATGGAGGAAAAAATAAAAAAATTTCTCGAAAACATAACCTCATTTTGTATAGTGATTTTTGATTTACCATGTAAAATATTTAGCTCATTATTTAGTTTTGGAGCCCTGAAAATTTATTATGGTTAAAATATTTTCAATGACCTTGAAAATAACCTCAATATTAATAATTTAATTTAAAAATACTAATGAGATGAGATTTTTACCCTTGATTTAGAATTTTTAGATATTTTAAGATTAAAATATACATCATGATATAACAAAATTATTTAAAAAATTAAATTCTGACATGTAAAAATATATATATCACTTACAATATTAATGTTCTAATAGTGAGGTTGATTTTGAAATGTGTGGTATTACATATGAGAGTTATAAATTCTAATTGTGATCTTGGTCTTTGGATTAATCCTTATTAGGATTTCAATTATTTTAATTTTTAAATTTTATTCTCCATTTTGATTACCCACTTAAATGATATAAAGTGGGAGGTGGCCTCCCATCATTGACTCTTATAGAATTTAGTTGGATGGAGAAAAAGAGAGTAGGTGGATTGTATGGGGAGGTTGGTTAGCGATATATCTGGATATATAAGTGATTGATCATAGATTCTATCTCAAATATTCATATATTTTCTTTGAGTTTGGACTTTTTATATTAATTCATTTTTTTCTTTCAATTTTATGATAACATTGGTTTCTTTTTGAGGAATTTTGACACCCCATATGGGTCTGGAAAACACATGTAACACCCAATGAAATTACAATACAATATTTTCATAATAAATTTAATTTTTTTAGATTTTTTTTAAACAGAACAACATCTTATGATTATGCGACACACAACACTGAGTTAGTTTTCGCTACAAAGAAATATCTGATTTCTATATCCCTTTAATAGTGTACATATTTTAAAAATAAATTTTGAGAGTTTTACAAATTTTATTTTAAATCAAAAAATCAGTTTTGAATTTATAATTTCAAAATTATCTTACTATTCTTTTTTTGGTATTTTTATGAGAAGTTACATTTTTTGATGAACTAGTGAAAAATACTACATTATAATTTAAATATTCCTTTTAGTTTAAATAAATATTAAATATAAAATATATATTAAATATGTTTTTAATTAAAAATACAAAAATTACATCTATTAATCAAATTTACGTCAGTTATATCATTATTAAATTTAATTTATATATAAAATATTAATGAAAATTTGAATATTTTTACATTAAAAACTACCTTTATCATTACATTTGAATAATTATCTTTATATTTAATTTCACCTCTTATTTTAATTGAATTTGGAATAATTGTTATAAATTATTGTAATCTATTTAACATTTATAATCAAATAAGATCAAATTGATTTTTGACCAAAACCATTAGTGAATGTAATTAAGATTTATTATAGTGATTAAGGTAAACATTAATTTTCATAATAGTTAAACATTAATCATAAGGGAGAAAATGAACAAAAAACATGTAAAATTCCATTGTCTAAATATATTTTGACTATATCCCATCTTTTTCAAACTGTTATGAGTAATTTGGATACATTTAAATGAAGGTGATCTATATAACAAGGAATGTAATGAAAAAGGCAAGCATGTAATCTTTCATTCTTTAAAATTTATAATTCCTTGATATGTGAAAAAAAAATTATATTTTTAGTTATACATATCCATTTGAAATATAAATTTGTAATTTTTAAAATAAAAATTAATCAATAATATTTTAGATTAATTTTTTACTGAAAATTAATATTAAGTGCCAATGTAGTGATTAAAATACATTTTTTAATTGTTATATGATAGATACATGAATTATTTAGATTCTGTATAAATATAATAATCAATTTTATGGATGTGTGGACTACCGCCAGCTCAAATCGATATGACACCTTCAGTCATTATTTGGAATGAAATAAGGATGTATTTAATTAAAAATATATGACATAAAAGATATATATATGATATTAATTACACAATTATTTTTTTATAAGTATTATATATCACTTTATTATTACTCTTTTTACATACTAAACAAAAGTTATAACATCGATTGTAGATATGTGGACTACAACCTACTAGATGTGATGTGTTTGCTTTTGCATCACCATAATTATATATATATATATATATGATTAAATAACATGGTATTTGTGATCTAATTTTTTATGATAAGGTAAAATGATACTTACGTTCTTTCCACAATGATCATTAAAAAATGGTAGCATTACTCATGCATACGTACGACCAACCATCTCCAAGATTGTAACATTGGTTCATTTTTCATATCCATAACTTATTATAGGATTTAAAATATTATTTTTTATAAATATAATAATTATTTCATTATTACTTTTTTGGATACGATCATATAATGACCCCTTTGAGTATATTCGACCTACCAAAAGTTGTTTTTAACTGTTAAACTGAATTGGGAAAAAACAGATGACATAAAAGTAATTGTTTCATTAGTTTTATAAAAGAGAATAATAAGTCAAATAAAATTAATAATAAAATTAAAATGTGTTTCAATGAAGAAAATAATGAACATAATTTTATTATTTACGATGATAGAGACACATGTTATAGGTGTGACTCAAGCTAAGGGATATTCATCTCACTTTTTACATCTGTGAGAAAAAATGAAAAAAGAAACACTTAATTATTGTGATGTCTCTATACAATACCCATTTGATATATTATATCCTAAATCCTTTTCAATTCATTGAATATAAAACTTAAATTTTAATTTTCTCTTCAGAGGGGTTTCAACTTGACAATTACTAAGTAGTAATTTTTATCGTTGTAATATAAATTTTTTTGGTGATTCTTATATTTATCATGAAGGAATCACTACTTAATTATCATTTTCATTATTCATTAAAATTATATTTAATATATATTGTCTCATCAATTGGATTTTATTACATATTAATATTTATTCAATTTTTAAAAATGGGTTTCAATTTGGCAATTTTTACATTAATTGGGGATGTATTGATAAATATGTATCCTTTATTCAATACGTATATTTATTTATAATGACCATTTGTCAAGAATTAAATCAATTATTTGATATTTATGGATTGATTTGGATTGGTAAAAAATGGGCTTGGGACATTTTAATAGAATCCCATCGATGCATCAATAGTCTTATAAGTATTATATATTAAACCATATTGTTAGACGTATTATTCAAAAATGTTCCATATACTAGGGAAACATGACACAATATAATTCAGGATTTCCATTATTCAATATTCAGTTATTATTAAATAGAGGATTCTCAAAATGAAAAAAATAAATTGATTCACCTAATTCTCATTTTATTGATTAAATTTATTATTTCATAATTTATTTACCATTATATAAACTTATTCATTTCCTCCCCAGTTATTTATTAAATAAAATGTGTTTTCAATTACATAACATTTTATATTTCATATTTTAAAGGATTTTTATTGATTCTTCTATATTTTACCCTCATTAATCACTTTAGGTCACCTTTATTTGGTTTCCATTCCAAGGGAATGAAGTCAAATTTTTGGAAATAGTTTCTTGGATGTTGAGATTTTACTTTTTTATGAAATATTTTCTATCACCAATGTAAAATGGTTTCCATGTATATAATTTATTTTTCAAAAAATTATGAACATTTATTCAATCTGGGTTTGATTCTTTATAATCATGACAATGTAACAATGCAATGCATTATATCAGAGCTTATAAGGTTGAGTTGTTATTGTTGGTATCAGAGAGAGGTTTAGTAGAAACCATGGAAACTAGATTTCATAAAACATAGAGTAATAAACAAAACCATAAGTTATAATTTGGGGATAAATATATCATAATTTCACAAAGAATCCAGGTTTATGATTATGAGATTATATTTGATTAAATATTTCAATTTATGAGAAGTATTTAAATATTTTTTTGGATTAAAAATTATGTTATATAATTTTATGATCTTATATTGTGTATGTTTTCATTTATAAATGGCACAAATTAGAAGGAATGGGAACCTCAAAAAAGAATGTTAAGTCAAATTTAAAAAAGATAATATCATTTATAGTCTTAATCCAATCATTTAAATGTAAATATTATACACAAAATTATAATCATATTCAGAAATAATATCACATGATAACAAGACAGATAAATAATACCCAATGTATTATAGATTTTGTGGAAATTGATATAAGAACACAATAACTGGGGAAAATATAGATAATGGGAAGAAGTTAAAGATGTATTTTCTTACTTGTGAATACTATAGACTAAAACTCACTAGTACATGCTTAAAATGAATTATTTTTTAGAAGTTTCGACATACGTGTCTCCCTTATAAAGAATAAAAAGGGAAAATAAAAAGATTAATGAGAATTTTTAGAACTTATTTTAGATGGGGAATAATGTTAAATGAATTCCCAAAGAATCAATAGAATACACCTAAAATAATCCAATGGATCAAGGTTAATCATATGTTAATGATACAACCAAAGTGTAACGATTCATGTTCCTTTCTATTTTGATATATGAGTAATGTTCAAAAATTGTTTTATAACTCATTTATTGGTTATATGAATTATGAAATATATAATGATTGTACTAAGATTTGACATCACATGTAAAATGGTAAAAATTAAGGTGATTTCATTGCAAGTTAAACTTTTTATTAAACACTTAGATGTGGGAAATATATCTATTAATATGTTAATGATGTTGAGACAAGAAATCTTGTATAAAAATATGAATTTTGTTGATTTTTTAAATTGGATACTACTAACATCCATAGAACAGATTCTAATATATTAGATTTTAAAACAGGGAAGGGTCATGAGGTTAACCATTTCTGAAATGGTTTATGCTGATCAGTGGAAGAGGTTTTAGATATTGATGTATTACTTCTCCCTATGATGCAACTTGTGCTAAGAGATGAATGATAAATAGTTCAAGGTAAAACTAATGGATATGATTATGATTATGAAATATAATCATATCAAGAAAATAAATTTCCATACATTATTTTAGAGTGATGGAATTATGAAACTCATGGAAAATGTTCTGTAGAAAAAACCTTTTCCAATTATAATCATTTTTGATGATATCATTATCATTTATCCACACCTATGATGTATGGTTTTTATCTAAAAAACATTGCCATGAACATGTTCTCGTCACTTTCTATGAAAACTTGATAGTTAGATTTCCAATTGATGTCATGGTTTTCAATAATGTTATCTTATTCAAAAGGTTGGTTTTATTGTGACTTAAATATTAACCATTCTTTCTTATTAAAATGGTGTTTTATTGACCTTGTTTATGATGTGTGGTTTTCAATAATAATATTTTAAAATATCAATCCCTCAATTACTAAGATAATGTATGAATTGGGAAGATAATATTTATTTATGTTGTGGATAATGTAACACCCCAATACTTTACATTATATTAATTTTATAATAAATATAATTTTTTTCTATATGGATTTATACAAAACACCATGTTAAGATTACTCTACAAAGAAAAATGAGTCTGTTTGTGTTTCAGGAAAGACTGAGATTTACAACCTTTTAATGGAGTTCTTATTCGAAATTAATATTTGAAACTTTTAAAAAATTTATTTGTAAAAAAATGAAACATTTTATTTGTACATTAAATATTATCATAGGGTGAATTTATCATATTTTTCTAAGAAGTTTCATTTTTTAGGATTTGTGAAAAATACTACATTTTAGTTGAAACCAATATTTTTGGCTAAATAACTATTAATATTGAATTATATTAAAAATTAATAATAATGTTAAAATATATCCATTATACATCTATAAATACAATTTATGTTATTGGAATAATTTTTATGTTGAATTTATATATAAAATCATAATGGACTTTTGAACATTTTCACATTGCAATCCCGCTTTCTCATGACGACATTAATATTATATTTAAATATAATTTCACAACATCTATGAATTTAATAAATAAAAATAGATATACATAGTTGGGATCCCTATAATATTTATATTATAATAATATAAAATTAAATATTTTACCCATAATATTAGTGATAGTAAATAATATTAATTACAGGGATTAAAGTAAATATGAGTCTACTTAGTGATTAAACATGAATCCTAAGGGGCCCAATGACCATGAAACATGTATGAAATACATTAGATTCCCATATTTTGACCATATAACCTCTTGGTTCTAATTATATTTGTTAGTGGGTAAATACTTGATGGAGGTGACCAATATAAAAAGTTATTTATGGAAAATGGAAAAAAAGGAACCTTCAATACCTTAAACATTTATAAAGACCTGATATAAGAAAAAACATCATATTTTATGTTATAAATATCCTTTTAAAGGAAAAAGAGTTATTTTTATCATTTTTATTTTTATTTAGTTTTTATAAAAGAAATATTTAATTTAAATTATGAAGAAATACCAACAACGTGATTATTTAGTAAATAAATAAATAAAACAAATTATAAAAAAATTAATAAATGAAAATACAATTTGTAAAAATTCTAGTTATTAATTATTATTTTTATAGTAATATTTCATGGAACAAATATTTTATCCTAATTTAATTTAATTACATCATTTAATTGATTTTTTAAAATTTATAATAAATTTATAATTTCAAAATTAGCATTAATGATATATTAAAATAAATGATTTTCTATTAAAGGAATTTAAAATACTAAATTTCCCTTATTCATTATATAAATATATAAATGTTAAAAAAATAAATTATGTTCTATTTTTTGACAAATTTATCTTTTATGATTAATATATTAACTCATAAATAGTGAAAACCTTGTTAGCATGTTTCATGTTAAACTAGTGTTTCTGTACATTATATGAACATCAGATAATATTAATTTCCAACAAACATGGTATTATCATTTATAAAATTATATATCATATTTATATTTTATTTGTTAAATATTGAATATTATATTTCAATTTATTTTAGTGTTTATGTTTGGATTACAGAGGATAGAAAACTTATCACCTTATTAAAAACTAAAATGTTGAATGTGGGGAAATTTACTGGTTAAAGAAACTAATTATAAAAAGGAAGTTATTTTTTTGTGTTAGCGGTTTGGATCGACATTAACCTAGCTTTTAACCATTATTTTTTATTTTTTTGTGTCACATTAGGTAAGTGTGATCCCCAAATATTATTTACCTTTTTATATTTTCCAAAAATTCTACACCCCCTACACTATAAAAAAGGCGTTCATTTCCCACCCTTATTAACACCTATAAAGTTTCTTTTTCCTAAAAAGCTAAAAAAATAAGGTCAATAAAGACCTCTTATAAACCAATAATCAAATATTTTGGAATAAAGTAATCAAAATAATCCCTTTTATGAAATCCAAACAAAGCTACCTAAAAAAAGATGTAATATTATTCAATTATCACTTTTGATTTATTTCATTAACAAACCATTATATTATTATTACATGATTATATAAAAAATATGTATCCTATATATACTGATAAAATGTTATGTTATATGTTTTGAATATATCTACACAGACTTCCATCCAAAGGGTAATGATATTATTCTTCATGTGGGCGACGAACTACCGCCTCGATAAATGATGTCGTTCAATTTTATTTTTCATCCTACCATGGTTTAGAATTATGATGGACATGATATTTTTATATTATATATAATATATTATTATTTTCTTCATAATTATATAATTTTATTATAAATCATAGCTTCAAGATATCATTTTTTTGTTAATATGACAACATTTTTTGTGGATGTGTGGACAACCGCTTCCTCTAAGTGATGTGATGTCTTTACACATTAAAGGGAATGTATTAAAAATGAGTTAATTAATAATATGTGAATGAAAAAAATATTTACCTGATATTAATTTCATAATTAACTTTCAATAAATAAAATATATCATTTTATTTATTCCCCTTTTCTAACACTAAAAAGTTATATCAACATTCATGGACATGTGGGCGACGACCACCTCGACGAGATGTGATTTATTTTACATAACTAGAATTATACATATAACTATATATTATTAAATAAAATGGTTTTTATGATATAATTATCATTTTTAAAGATAAATTTTACATACCTTCATTCCATAACAATCATTGAAAAAAGACAGTGTTACTCATGCGTATGTATAGACTACCATCTCAGTGATTGCAACATTTGTACATTTTTCATAAGCATATTTCTTGATTGGTTTTTAAATACTAATTTATATATAAATTTGATAATTTTTTCCTGATTTTAATTTTGGATACATATATATGTAATGAACCCATTGACCATAGTCAACCTAACAGATTCATTTTTGACACTTGAATCGAATTTTATAAAAACACCCAATGTAAACATACTTTTTCAAGTGATGTATACATCATTTAAACCAGAAACATGACTGTAGTAATAAATATGCGAAATTTTCTAAAAAAGTTAATAATTAGAAAATATTTATAATTCAAGAAGGTGTAGACACACATGAAATGTCTGACTAATGGTATGATATTTTCATCGCACTTTTCACATCTGTTAAATAAATATCATATTCCCCACTAACTTATTTTTTTGGTGTATATATTGACCCTTTTTGATATAATATATCATGAATCCATTTATCTTTATGGTATTTTCCTTTTCACTTTTAATTATCTCATCTGATGTGTTTATCCTAAAAATTACCAAGTAGAATATTTTTATACAGTATCACTTACCTCATTGATCGTTAATATTATCTTGAAATAATAACATCCTAATGATAATTATTTTACATTAAATTACTATTATATATAAATACTCTCATGCAATGAATATTGTTTATTCCTAAACCATATATCATTTTTACATATAGTGATCTCATTGAGAATTATTTTATTAATAGGGTAAATTTTGATAAATTTGTATCTTTCACTCAACACAAATATTTTATGATAAGGCCCATTTTTTGACAAAAATCAACCATTTTACATATAATTAATTATTATGATTTATATGAAATGGTTTTTGGACCATTTAATGTTGGTGCCTTTATATATCATTAGACTCTTGTGAAAAATTCATTAGGACAAACCCTTCATGATTATGGAAAATATATTATAAAATGTCTTCTTAATGGTACTGATAAAAGAGTTATGGTAGGCATAACCAAATTGATTTGTAACCAGTATATTTTAATCTATATTGTGTATGGTCTTGATGGTTAATATTCCCCGTCCCAGGGAAACATGGAATCCAATAATTAGGAATTATCTTCATTCAATATTAACTTATTATTATCCAAAAGATTTTCACTATAAAATAATATACAGATTAAATTAATTTTATATTTATTAATTAATTAACATGTGTCTTGATTTATTTACCTTTCCACACTATTTGAAATTTTCATTCTCATTCATTGATTACATGGAACATGTTATCATTTACATACCATGAAATATTGATTAATCAAATTTGTTCACTATTAATTTTTCTATAATTTAACCTTATCGAGAATTTTATGTCACTCATATTATCATTACATTCCCATGATATAAAGGTGAATTATTTTAATGGGTTTTATGAATGATAAAATTTTATATTTTATATCCCTAATTTATCAAAAGTTTTATTTATAATTTATGGTGTGGAAAACTCTGAAATTTTTGGTCTTTTAGGATTGAATTCTTTATAATCATGAAAATGTGATAAATTATGTGATCAGATATGGGATTCTGGGGATGGGGATATAACATCCGACCATTTTAAGAAAATAATTTTTTTTATATTTTATAAACATAGGATCTTTTAATGTTTACTATCTTTGAGATAAGGTAAATGATAATTGGAAATATGAAAAAAAAATATTATAATACACCTGAATGGCTTCATGATAGTCTAAAACTATGTTTAATTACTTCATCTCAAAACCTAGGGACACACATCAATGGAAATGCTAAGCAGTAGGCCTTATAAATTTATACAAGGAATATAATTTACTTTTTATCTTGAAGAATGTTAATAAGAACATGAGGAATTACATAAAATATTGAGCAATGGAAAACAGGAATATCAAAATAAAAATAACATGATCGTAACATAAAAATGTGGCCACTAAATTCATCTTATTCATTCATAAGCATATCACCATGTTTTACCACTGAGGTGTGATAAACATTACCATGGTTATTCACCAAGGTATCATAAAACATATCATCTATTGAAATTAAATTCTTTACCCAATTCATATTAGATCTATCCGGGTGACCCTTAATATGAATCAATAAACGTGATCCAAAAAATATATCAATAAAAAACTTCACAAATGGATTGTGGGGAATAATAGAAACGATTTTTATTTCAAAATAATTTTACTTTAGAAATTGCTAAAAACAAGATGCATTTTTCATTTTAAAACCACAAAAAGGAAGCCTGGATACATGTATATTTATAATATAATTAATTATATCATTTTGGAATCTATGATAAAATTGTGGGAGAAGAAAGAAGTTTGTGTATTCAAAAAATAATGTAATGTAATTTATTGAGAAATTGAGGGAAATATTGAGAAGTAAAATTGGTAGTCTAACAGGTATAAAACATGGATTTAGAAAAGATTAAAAAGAGAAAGATAAGGGTATTCCATCCATAAATAAATATTTATATAAAAAAGGGATATAATAAAATGTATATAATACCAATATATAGAAAATTTTAAGGTATACCACTTAAAAAGTTAACTTGAATGGAATAGAGAAGTTGATATTTCCCATTTCATGAAGAGTGTGTCCTAAGAATCGATGTTTCAGACCTTTGGTGCTTGGGGACACCTTTAGAGGAATAATTAAGATGTAAAACTAGAATAAAATCATAGAGGATAAATTTTTAATGAATGTAAATAATGAAATGTGTGGGTATTTATTGTAAAAGTGAGAGAGTTTTTTTAATTTTTGAGTATACTTTAGTTGTGGTATTTTTTTGATTACTATGGGCATGCCCATTATATTTTACCATTGAATTAGAAATATGGGGAACCTATTAAGTTAATTCAATACATAAGAGTCTACCATCATCATAAATTAATCATTACATCATTATCACAGAGCTATGATTTCCTCAATCTTATAGGGAAACTCATAGTAATTTTTTATTATTCACTAAAATGAATGTATTTTAGAAAATTATAATAATTTCTCCTTAACCTAATATCAATATTGTAAATTAAAAAATGTAATTTTTATATGATAATAAATATTTTAATATGATAAATTTAATATTTATCTCTAAATATAGTGATTTATTAAAAATAACTGTAGGCAAATGAATATTAAAAATAACTGTATTAATTTATAAACTAAAAAACATAAATTATTCTATCATTTGTAATTAAAATATTGTTATTTTATAATAATATTTCATTATAATGAAAATTATCAATAAAAAAATTAGTTAAATATTTTAAAATATATCTCACATAAATGTATAATATTTATCTAAAAATTTATTTTATCAAATTTCATTACAATTTTTGACGAAAATATATTCTTATAAATAAAATGATGAAATAAAAATATTATTAAAACAATGGGATTAAAATTCATGTGGATAACTCATTGAAACATAACCACTTTATAACACCCACATATGACCTAATGTTAAGGTGATTGATGGTGAAAGACTATTGCAGCGACTCAGATAACATCGACAGGGTGTTAATCTTCATTAACATGATCTTATCCCGTAGGTGATTTTATTCAAGCTTTACATTTTGATGAACATCATGGACATGGTCAAGAGCAATGTCCAGTGTGATTACCTCATTCCCATGTATTGAAAACTTGGCTTGATATGACATGAATATACTAGATGAGGCCATCTACTCTTATTTCTTAATTAATTAACTATCATCATTTTAATTTATAATACTAGTTATAACATTAAAATTCTTAAAAGGGCATTTTTTCCACAGGTTATATTGACCAATGGTAACATAATGGTCAAATCCCAAAGTTAACATTTCAATTATACTCACTTAATTATTAATGGGGTATATTTTTGTTGTGTAATAGTATAACACACAGTTTTAGAAAACAAATATCATTTAAAAATTTTAGGTTGAAACAATATTCCCCCTTTAATGAAATTTATTCATCAAAATTTCAACTCATTATCTCAATTGAGAAAAGGTGATAGTCTATCTACCTCATTGTTTCAACTGGTTCCCACGTTGCTTCATCATACATGTGGTTCCTCCA
Source organism: Viscum album (assembly GCA_963277665.1). Taxonomy (NCBI): domain Eukaryota; kingdom Viridiplantae; phylum Streptophyta; class Magnoliopsida; order Santalales; family Viscaceae; genus Viscum; species Viscum album. The sequence continues at coordinate 1,067,214,369 of OY728165.1, read as the reverse complement.
TTAATATTTGACAAGGTGGGTGGTCTTTTTTCATAGAATCTAGTCATTACAGGCCATGATCCCCACCACATACTCCCCATAATAGTGTCTATTTCCCAGTTTTACTACTTCAAAATTCAATAATTGTGAAGGGTGAGGTATGTATTTCCCCAAGAGAGATATATGGAAAAAAATCATGATATTATGCTCGATTTGGGGGAAGTGCACTCGGATAGGCCACATATCCTATGAGATCAATGATTTCATAGGGGTCAATGTACAAGGAGATGAGCTTCCAACTTATTAAAAACCTCATGAATCTATTCTATGGGGAAATTTAACGGAATATGTTCTCACTAATATCAATATCCATGTCCACTCACTGCTTTTATCCATACTCTTGTTTCAACTTTGAGCAGAATTTATGTATATTTTGATGGAATGAACATTTTTTGTCATATCTTGCAAAAGGTCTGATCGAATAAGCCTTCTCTCACCATCTCCATCCAAAAAATGTAGTAGTTCTATTTCACTACCCTTATATATCATCACAGAGAGCCATTTGAATACACAAAATAAATATTTTTTTTGTATGGGAACTCAATTAATGGGAAATGTTGATCCCATTATCCATTAAATTTCATCGATAATGTTCTCATTATCTCTTCCAGTAAGTGAAATATCCCTTCGCATTTGTAATCAGTTTGGGGGTGATATGTCATACTGAAGATCAATTCAGTACCCATATCATGTGGAATACATATCTATAATTTTGATATGAATCATTGATCATGATCATATATGATAGAATGTGGAACTCCATGAAGGCTTACCACTTCCATCACATATATGTCGGCAAGTTGGTCAAGGGAGTAGTCTTCTTGAACAGAAGAAAATATGTAGTATTGGTGAGATAGTCCACTATAACCATTGATTTCAATGTTTCCATTAGGTTTTTTTGGAGACTAGTCCAAAAAACCATTGTTATAGTTTTCCACTTCCATGCGGGTAATGGTAGTAGCTGTGATACCCCATTTGGAATTTGTTTCTCTACCTTCAAATGTTGAAAAACCAAGAATCTTAAAATTTAGTTAGGAATATCCCATTTCATATTATCCCACCAATAATGATCATGTAGGTCCCTAAAAATTTAGTTCATCCAAGACTTAAAGAGAATATATAACTACGAGTTTCATCAAATAGATCATTTTTTTAGTTCTGGAATACAAGGAGAATATAGACTTTTATGAATTTTTGGTACACATTTTTCATCAATAATGAATATATGATACTTTTCATCCATCACAGCAGAACAATTCTCCTAAAAAAAGGACCATCCCTTTGATATTTATTAATCTTCGATATTAATGATGGTTGAGAAATAATTTGGGATAGGTTCCATGTTTTCCCTTACATTAAAAAATCTAGTGTCCAATTTATTCGGTCTTTAATAAAATGATATCCTTGAATCCTCGTCATTGATATAAAAACATGTTTCTTCATAATTAATGTCTTAGTGACAATATTTTCTCATCTAGGGTAATTTTTAATTGGACAATCACAGTAGTAAAGTAGTTCAAACCATCTCTTTTGTCTCATGTAAATTTATTATTACATGAAAATATACATCCAAATTTGTTGGTCTGTATATATATCACATTTATAACCTTAATGATTTTTCCTCAATATCTTCAATGAAAAAACAACCTCAACTAGATCTATGTAAAACATAGTGTAGTTTTTCTCATGAGGCTTGAAATATAGAGTTGTATTACTAATTACTCTGTACATTTTCCTGAGGACACACCCAATCACATTAAGATATGAATTGATAAAAATAATGAATCTTTCTCTGATAAAGGGTTGAGTTAACATGGGTTTAGTAACCAATGTATTCTTTAGTTCTTTAAAACCATCCTCACAATCCTTTTTCTAGATGAACCTAATCCATTATCTAATTAACTAGGTTATTGGTTTAAAAATTTATGAATCATTTTTCATAAACCTCCTATAATTTCCTACTAAACCAAAGAAACTACAAGTTTCAGTTTTAGTTTTAGGATGAGGCCACTCCTCCAAAATATTTGTCTTTGTAGGGTCAAATTATATTCATTCACTGGTTATAATGATCAATAATAAATCAACTCTCTATAACCTAAACTCACCCTTGATGAACATTCAAAAAAACATCTCTTTTTAATATTTTTTAGTGTCACCCTTAGATGGTACTCATGCTCCCCATGGATTTTGGAGTATATCATAATATCGTCAATAAAAAGTACCAAAAAGTTATCAAGGTATTCCATAATGAGTATATTCATCAATTCCTAAAAAATTAAGGTTCCATAGTTAACAAGGAGGGAAAAAACAAACTAATAATACCCATATCCTGATTGGGAGGTGGAATTTGGAATATATTCTCTCATCACCCTCAATTGATGATAACTATATCGATGATCAATCATGGAGGTTAATTGTTCCCCATGAAGCATCTCAAATAAATCATCAATTATTGTAAGTGGATACTCGTTCTTCACTATGATCCCATTTTTTTCTCTGTAATCAATGCCTAACTCTCGTGATCTATCCTTCTTTTTCATAGTGAGAACATGTGTTATCCAAGGAGAAACACATGGTCAGATAAACCCCTTCTCAAAAAAATATTAGAGTTGTTTCTTTAATTCTTCTAGTTTAAAATTTTATATTATATAATTATTTTTTGATTTCATCTTAGAACCATGAATTATTTAAACAGAGAACACTACCTCCGTTTCTCCAGGAGTTCTAAGACTCCTTAAGAAATAAATCAATGTATTCCAAAATGATGGGCACTTTTTATGTTCTTATACATTAACCACCTTCATCATATTCATCGATTAACACCATAAAGAAGAACATGGGTGCTGCTTCTAGATAATGCTTCATTTGAGACATATCTTCTTTGAAGATAATTATCGGTTTTCCACTAAATACTAGGGATATTTATTTACATCTGCATTTAATAATAGAATTATATTTTGAGATACAATCCATTACATGTATTATTTTTAATTCCATCATTCAAATTACTACAAGATTTTCTATAATATTTTTCTATAGAAAGTAAAAACTAGAGTTTCTATACAGTAATTACCCTTGTATTATCCCACTAGGAGTATTGAATTATAACACTACTTCTTGAATATCATGAATTGATTCGATATTCTTTGAAATTATAGGGGAAGAAAATGAATTCAAAGAACCAGAATCAAACAAAGTATTTTCTAGCTTTGAGAGAAAAACAAGAGAACATTAAAACACATAATTTTGAGATTAAACTTTAGTTTTCATTACAGAATAAGCACAAACATTCTCCATTGTACCATGATAATGTTTATAGTGATTCCCCCCACTAACCACGAATTTTAAAAGCGATTCTAAAATTAACCAATCTATCCAATTTTGTGTTTTATTGTTTAGGGAATGCATGAACCATCATACGTTTTCATTTTTTAGACGTTGAGGCTCTAAATCAATAATTTTTGAAGAAATATGGCCATCTCATCCACACTAATTACATTTCTGATTTCTATTAGTCACATAATTGAATGCTTCATTCGAAATTTATTTCTTGTGGAAATTTTCACTTAATTCCTCCTCTTGATCAAAGATCCTCCCTAGGTTTATCTCTAGAGATCTAGTATTCTAATTTTATTTGAGATACCACTGCATCAAAAAAAACTCCAATTATACATTCATAGAACTCTGTATAATTTCCATACAGATTTCATATTATCAGTTGTCTAAATTCCACTATAGATGAGGTCTTAGTCCAAAAAAGAATATATCACCCTTACAATTAGAATACATGAAAAATATAGAGGTATACTGGGAATGTATTGTGATGTTAATCTCATAACTACCAATAGATTCATTATCTTATAACTTTTATATATAAATTCCTTCTCTGATTGTTTTCTCATCGAACATGGGAAATACTTATTAAGGAAGATTCCCCTAAAATATTTCAACTATAAAGCTTTAATATCCCCTCTTGGACTAATGTTTTTAATTAGTGACCACCAATATTTATATTCTCTATCTAAATAATACACATCAATAGTGACTTCCTTCTATTATGAACAATGAAGTACAGAAAATTTATTTTCTAGAGAGCATATCCACTATTCCACAATAAATGGGTTAGTAGATTCATTGAGAATTGGTGGGAATTAACTCATATATGACTAAACATAAATTTAATCCCTTCATGGAAAAACTGGCCTTTCATTTTGATTTATGTTATTTACCATAACATGAGGCAATTAATTCACCATTCTCACGAAGGTGTCAATTCAAAATTCTATCCAAGGGTCATCAGCGCATGGTCTGTTGCTCTAAAAATTTACATGACTTTTCATATTTCCCACTATGTTATAAAATAATTTAAACATGATGATAAATTTTTTTATTTTTATAACATTATAACTCCAAAATAATTTTAAGTCTTAAAAAAACATACATTACTTTTTTATTCGTTAACATCAATTACATTTTCTATAAATCCTTCATAGTAGTCCCGATAAAGCTAGTGATTAACCATACATATCCACTGAGAGTGTCATATTAGGACAGAAGCAATGACACTTTTCATCCACTAGTTCATGTTCGAGTTTAGCTCAAACTGGTGTTTTTGAGTTTTACCCATAGATACATTTGTGCTAGAATCATATCCACGTATTCATTTGATACCAAATATGGCATCCTGTATTTTTGTTACATAAAATTTCATTACATTTTACCAACAATGTAACTTTTGTTGATTAGATTCATTGAAATAAGGTTTATAATACATGAATATAAGAAAACATTCTTCTAATCCACATTAATTTCTTAATAATAATTTCTTACTAAGTTCAATTACTATATCTCATAACATAGTTACATTAATCAAAGGAAAGGAAGAATAGAAGGCCTAGAAAGTGTAAACAAGAGAATCACTTTACTTGTGATCTTGGGGAATATCAATAATAACATGAGGAATTACATAAAGGAATGAGAAATAGAACAATTGGATTATTATAATAAATAGAACATGAATTATATTTTACAAACCAGACTATATGATTTAATTGAGTCATTCATAATAATATTAGTAATGTTGATCATCGATGATTTATAAAAATTGCCGAAGATATTCACCAAGGCATCATAGAAGATGTCATCTATAAGGATTGAATTATTTACCCAGGTCATTGAAGGTCTATCAAGATTCCCCATTAATATGAATTAATAAATGTGAGAAAAAATATCATAATTACAAAATTCATAAATAACATGTTGAGAATGAAAGAAATAGATTTCATTTCTTAATGAGGTTGTTTTAGAAATTTCTGGAAAACAAGATCCTTTTTTTCATTTTAAACCCTCTAAAAAGGAAGGTGCATTTAATGAATGTAAATACACTAATTAAATTGCTAATTTTTTCACTTTGTGAATTACCCTAGAGAAAAAATCAGCATGGGTAATTAAAATTGAATGCGAAATAATATAATGTGAAAACAAGAGAAATATTTGATATAAAATCAACATTATAACGAGTATAATACATGGATTTAGAAAACATTAAAAAGAGAGGGTAAACGGGTCCCCCATAAATAAATAACTCTTAATACCATAAATTGATAGAATAAAATGGATATAATAACACTGTATATAAATTTTAAGGAAATATTATATAAAAAGGGTACTGGATAAGAGAAGAGATGTTGAGATTTCTCTTACCATGAAGAGTGACTCCTAAAACTCAAAGACCAGGACCATGGGAGATTCAAGTCACCTTGGGAATACTCATTGGGAGGTAAAAATATCATAAAATTTTGGATACTGAATTTAATTGATTAAATTGGTTGGAATTTATAGAAAAAGAGGACGAGTTTTTTTATAAATTATTGAGGATACCTTAGTAGTGATATTTAAAAAACTATGGGTTTCCCATGGTATTTTACCTTGGTATTTGACACATGAAAAACCTATTAAGTCACTTTGTCCTATAAAAATCATCCATAATTTTAAATTAATCATTATATTATTATTACAAAGAAATTATATCAATAAACATTCTCAAAACTCGAACAATATTTTTACCAATCACGAAAAATAATAGTATTTTATAAAATTATCATAAATTATACATAACCTAATATTTATATTCTAAATACAAAAATGAAATTTAATTTTTCAGAATAATTATCTAAAAATGATAAATTTAACTTTTAATTATAAAAACACTTATTTGTAATAAATAACTTTTTACAAAAAATGCATAGAAAAATGCCTAGTAAATTTATTGACACTTAAAAAATTAAATTATATTTTCATTTATAATTAAATTAATTTGTTTTGATAAAAATATTTCATATTAATAAAAATTATTGATAAATCATTAGTTTTATATATTAATTTATTTCTCTCATAAAAGTTCAATTTTTATCCAAAAAAATGAATTTATCCAATTCCATTTCCATTTAAAAAAAAAACATATTTTGAAAATGGAAATGATGAAATTCAAATTTTAATAATAAAAGGTATTAAAATTTAAGCGATTGTATCTTAGACACAAAACCCCTTATTACACCCACATGTTACCTAAGGGTAATGTGTGCGATTGTGATGTACTATTTGGATGACTCAGATAACATCACCCGTGTGGTAATATACACTAACACAAACTTCTCCCATAGGTGATTTAGTATAAGCTTAACATGTTGAAGCTCCACATGATCTTTTCCAACACTGAATCTCATTGATTCTACCCCTTCTGAATATCCAAAAAATAGTCTTTGTATGAGATGAATCTACTGGATGAGTCCATCGACTCTTCTTTCTTAATTAATTTAACATTATCATTTTTATTAATATTACCAATTATAACATTAAAAATATAATTAGGAGTATTTTTTCCAATGGTAAAATTGACAAATGATTATAAAATGGTCAAAAACCAAAGTTCACATTTCAATTATACTCACATCATTATTAAAGGAAAATAATTTTGTTGTTTAATAATATTACAAACATTTTCAGGAAGCAAATATCATTTAAAATGTTTTCGAAATTATAAGGCCTCTAAAAAATACCTTATATGGCCATGACTATATGAAATAGTGGGTAACATAGTATTAATCAAGACACCCCATGTGAAGTATATGAAATAAAGTATTACACACTTTGACAGTCTTCACAACATAACTTGATTTGTGGTACATTAAACTAGAAGATCTCAGGTAGCACATACCATGTTCTGAAGACTATATATCCAAAATGAAAGAACATATGGTCTCATCTATAATAGTGAGAGGATTTAAAAGGAAAATATACGAGAATAAAAGAATAACTAAATGCTATTATGTGAACATTATAGACCATCCATTAAAATTTTTTGTGTGAATATGAATTATTTTTTTATGACACGAATATAATGTTTTAAATAGATATGAATTTTTTGTTATGTTATTATAGTTATATAATTATACTAGAAAGTCATTTCAAACATAAGAAATATATTTTCTTAAAAAAAAATTTATTACTTTTTTATGTTAACATAATATAATAAATTTTATAGGGATTATAGAAAATATATTACGTAAAAATAAAATAATTTTTGAAATTTTAATATCAAAATTAACATATGGTGAAATTTATTGAATTTTCTGAAAGAGTTTATTTTTTTGGAATAGTAAAAAATATGTTTTTAATAAAATTTTTTTTTTTGACATAGTGAATACATAATTAGGATATAAAATTTGTTAAATTTATTGTATAACTAAATAATGATTTTATATTGAAATAATTAAAAACATGTATGGTATTATTTATTTTGTTGATAGATATAAGAACTATTGTCAATACCGACACAATGTTACATAGCATTAGTGTGGTCAAATTTTGTACCTTATAAATAATAAATGAGTGAGAAAAATTATATTCATTGATGGGGTTTTGGTTTTTGGTATAATTTTTGGGTTTTTCTATTATTTTCTAATTTTTTAGTTATATAAAATCAATCTTCTCTAAACGAACGTTCAATTCATAGATAGGGATAGAAAATACAAAATAAAAAATTTAAGATATTATGTTGACATGTATGTAAGTGAATATAAATAAATAAATAATATATGATTTTATTTGGAACCAAATTAACTTATTTTTTTATAGTAATTTATTTGAATTTTTTTATGTACAAAATAACTAACATTAATGAATGTGAAACACTGATGCAGTTCTTAAGGAAGAATTTGAAAAATTATTAATATTTTTATATTAAATTTAAATTAATTATTAAAGGACACAAAATTTGGATAAAAATATTTATCTAAGAAAATAAATAAAATTATCATGATTATATTTTAATTAGGGGATTTTATGACCGACATGTATAACATTGGTCCCTTTATTTTCTTTTATTAAAAATGATAATTTGTTGAAACTATAACTTTTAATTAGTATAATTTTTTAATTTGAGGTGGACCAAAATATTTTCTAAAAAAATAATATTTAAAGATAGTGGAATTATATTTCTCATAATTTTTTTAAAATTTTAGGTGATAAATAATTAACTTAATCTGCTGAAAAGTTATTATACCAAAAATATTTAATCAATGAATAAATATAATTACAAATATTAAATATTATAAAATAAATCAAATTTGATATTTTTGAGTCAATTAATGATTTATAAAGTTAATTATAATATTTATATGATATAATGAATAATTTTAATATAATTGGAAACTTTTTAATGATGTGTTCAAATACATGGTTGTAAATTGTTTTTAATTGGACAGAATTAGTTTTTCATTTAATAAAATATGCTATTCAAATATTTAAAATTAAAAATATTTTATAAAATTGATAAAATTGAAATTATATGGTAAAAAATATGATATAATATTACTTTTATATCTTTTTAATGTCTTAAAACCTATAATAAAATAATTATATTTTAAAAATTTGAGTAATTACGTTGTTACCCCTAACCTTAATTATAAAAGGAGGATCCCTCGTTCACAAATTTTAATCACCATAAGCAATCCTTCGCTGATAAACTTTTCACAATTCCTTCCGCTTCATACAATTCCACATTTTAAAGCTTATGGTATCACAATATGATCACTTATAAGAGTCATAAATAATATCTCACTATGGAACTTTTTAGAATTGAGATTCCTTTTTCTTATTATTTAAACTCATTTCCACTTCTACCTTATTCTAACCTCATATTTAATGACACATGAAAACTCTAGTATCATATATATATTGGATGTGTTTTCCTTTATGTTATATTAATCATATACTCTTTCATCATCAATGTTTTAATTAACTAAATCCCTATTTGTGGTACATTAGTTCACCACATTCGTGGATGATGATTTTATTTCATTTTTTCCAAAATAATGGAATGTTTAAATTCCCTTGAATTTCTTTAAAAGGACCTAAATATATATTTTTTAACACTTATTGTTTACTATTTAATTTTGACAAGGAATTACATAAACAAAATGACCCTATAATCCATGAAATGAATGCACCCAAAGTAACAAAAATAATGACAAATTGTTAATAAATGTGTGGAAAATATTATAATAATATAATGTATTAAATTATAATCATGTATATAGTTATATAACTATATTAATAATACTCCAAAAAATATAATAAATTATTTTTCAACACCTTTAAAGGAAGTAGAGCCTAAGGTTAGGGACTCATTATCTATAACATTATTTTAAATATCTAAAAATTTATTCTTCTAAATATATCTATTTCATGTCCCAATATTAAAAATGGTTTTTATTAATGTATATATATAGTTATTAATGTTTTAATTTATTTTATGTTTTTTGAATATATAACTTTTTCATGTGTTATATAATATACTTTTTGTCAAAATCCCTTTAAATTTCTCTTTTACAAAATTAAAAAAGATTATTTTTCAGCCTAAGTGGTTTATCTAGATTTCATGACTCTATATTTATATTATATATTTTTATATTTAGATTAGAAGAATATTATTTCATTATTATGTGTAATAATTTTATATTTTAAAAGATAATTGTTTTATGAAGGCATGGTATTTCAAAAATCTAAATGTGTTTTTACATGGGTTAGAATGAGTTATCAATTATTTTATTCATGAAATGTTCTTTGAACCTAGTTTATGTTGGGTTTTTCCCATTATTTCTCAAGATATTATTGTTTGAGCCTCATTATAGATCAATATATTTTGGATGGGTCCCATTATAGCTAAATATATAAAGGGTGAGTCCCATTATATAACCCAATTGAATTCAGTATTCTAGATATAAAAGATGAAAACATGGTTATTCCATGTGTAATGTTTAATGTAGGAGTGATAGGGAAAATATGTACAAAAGAAACTACATGGTGTTTCAATATTTTACATTGAGGTTTCAAGAAAAGAGTTTTTAATATATTTCAATGTTATCACTGGACTAATGATTTCATTATTTTTATGTACCTTAATGAGATATTGTGCTTATTCCATGTTTTTAAATGTTTTTAAAATGACTAAAAATGTTAAAAGAAAATTTAAGGTTCTAGTGAAGATAAATCCAAATATTTAGTTTTTTTAATGTATTTAAATCATAGGAAATACATTTTCTTCGAAAAAATAAATTCATTAATTTCTATGTTCAAATAATATAATTATTTCTCAAGAGATTTTAGAAAATATATTTTGTAAAACAAAATTTGTTTTTGGAATCATAATATCAAAATTAGAATATGGTGAGTTTATTAGAACACAATGAAAAAGATTATTTTTTGGTGAATTGTGAAAAATATGGGTTTTTATGATATAATGAATACATAATTATGATATAAAATTTATTAAATTTATTGAACAACTCAATTATAATATTTTTTTAAATAATTCAGATCATGCATGTTATAATTGTTTCCATGATAGGTATAATATTTATTGTCTGTGTTCAGGTAGTGTCGAGGCAATATTTTCAATGTCAAATTTCATTCCATATAAATAAGAAATGAGTGATAAAAATTATTTTCATGAAATTTTTATTAATTGAAATGTATTATTTATTTTTTAAACTAATTTATAATTATTTAGTTATATTATATTAATCTTGACCAAATGCTTGTGCGATGCTTGCACATGGAACGTAAAGAAACAATTAACAAATTTAAGATGATATTTATACATTTATATGAGTGAAAATAAATAAATAATGAATGGATAATTTTATTTTGATTTAAATTAATTTATTTGTATAATATTAAATTATTTCGAATTTTTATAAAGGATTTAATTTAGAATAGTGCATGGACATCATTGAAGCAGTGCATGTGCATGTATAAGAAAAATTAATAAAATGTTATTATTAAAATTAAAATAATTATTAAAATATTTTTTTAGATAAAACTTTTTATATAATAGAAAAATGACCATTATTATGTTTTTATTTGAATTGGGGACAATCTGGACCTACATGGATCACACTGTCACCTTTATGTTATTTTATTCAAAAGAAAGAAAACATGTTCACACTAAAAGTTTTAATTAGTATAATATTTTAATATGTAATATCCTAGAAGTTTGATTTGAATTGAAAATTTATTTAGAAATATGTTAGAATTATATTTAAAAAAAATTATTGATAATTTTAATGTAACAAATAATGACCTTAAAGGGTTCAAAAATAATGATACATAAGATAACTAGTTATGGAATAAATAAAATTAATGATTTATAAAACAGTAAAATAAATATAATTCGATATTTATAAGACAATTATGAATTTTTATAGGTAATTATAATATATATAAGATATAATAAACAAATTAATTATTATTTTAGACAATGTTGTCATGTGTTTAATCTCATGATTATGAATAGATTTTAATATGAAAAAAATTATTTTTTCTATGAATATAATATAATATTAAATTAATTAATGATAATAAAAATATTTAAATGAATCCAATATGAATTTATTTGGCCTAAAATTTGATATAATATCCTTTTATTCCTTTTTATGTCATAAAATCTATAATTATTTTATTATATTGTAATAATTTGAGTAATTCTTATGTCACCCCTCACCCCAATTATAAAAAGAGCCCCCCTACATCAAATATTTTCATCATATTAAGCCTTATTTCAAGAATAAAATTTAAAAATTTACCTCCTCCATATCCCATTATAAATTCTTTACCTTTTGGTCTCACATAAAGAACACTTTTGAGAACCTTAAGTTTGTTAATAAAGAGGAATTTTCAAGAAGTACAGGTACTTTTTATTCTCTTTTAAATTATTTTCACTTCTACATTATCCTAACCTCAAATCCAAAGATTCATGATAACTAAATTATAATATATTTATTATATTTTCTTTATGGAATACTCATCATAAAATCTCTCGTCTTCTCCATTATTTTTAATTAATGAATATTTTGCCTCTAGTTTGTTAATTCACCGCCTTTATGGATGATGATTTTTTATTTACCTTTAACTAAAACCTAGAAAGTTTAAAATCACATGTAATTTTTTACAATGACACACACACACACACATATATATATTATACCTTATGGTTTATTTTATAACTTTGAAATGGAATTCACTAAAAAATCAAACCTCAGAATCCATGAAAGGAATACACCCGAAGCAACAATATATTGTTAATAAATGGTAATAGAATTATATAAGAATATAATTTAAGGAATTATAAAAATTGGGTTAGTTTTTTAATATATAAATAAAACTCTTCAAACTATTATTTAGGAATTTTGAACATATTTAATGAAATTTAAATCAGAGGTAAGGGAATTTTAATCAAAAATAGAATTTTAAATGTTTTAATGATTTATCATTATAAATCATTATATTTTGTGTCCATGTCTTAAAAATGGTTTTTATAAACATATATATATATATATGGTTATTTATTATTTAATTTATTTTATATTTTTTTGAAAATGGATCTTTTTATGTGTTATACAAGGGATATTCCTATAAAAATCCTTATAAATATATCATTTGAAAAATTCAAGAAGATTGATTTCTCGAATGAGAAGTTTCTCGTCATTCCATGATGCCATGTTTATATTATATGATTTCATAGTTATTTTTGAAGAATATTATATCATTATTATGTGAATTGTTTTTATATTTTAAATAGGTTTTTTTTATGAGGATTGGTAGTTCGAAAATCATAAAGTGTATTTACCATTGGATGAAATGAGTTATCTAGTATAGAATTCAAGAAATGTTATTTATATACAGTTTATGTTGGTTTGATCACATTATTTATCAGGATATGATGGGTTTAACCCCCTTATAGCTGAAGATATGTTCATTTGAGCCAATTACTGCTCATGATATGACATAAATCTCCATTATAGATCACCAATGCATTCAGTATTATGATGATGGAAGTTAAACGAATTGTTATTCCATGTGTAAGGGACAATGTAATTGTTATATGGTAAATATTCCTTTAAGAAACAGTATGATGTTTTGAAATATACTTAACAGTTTTCAAGAAAATTGATTTTAATGGATTCTTATATTTTTACTAGACTAATGATTTAATTTTTTATATCCCCTTATGAGATTTTGTGCACATCTCATGTTATTAAATTTTCTATCACATGATTAAATATAAGTTCAATGGAAATTTATGGTGCCAGTTCAGGTAGATTTAATAAGTTATTATTTTTTAAGATTTTATTTTTTGTTTTTTGATTTCTAATTCTACATAACCTTGACTAAAAAAGTTCCTCGATTGTAATATTTACTATGACTTTTTTTATTAAATTTTATAAAAAAACATATATTACTAAATCTGGAAGTGAGTGTTTATCAATTTTCATCATCATCCCATGCTATCTAAAATTGTAGTATTTGAAACTATATTGGTTACAAGGAATTCTTTGTTTCATGGATAATAAAAGATAACAAAAAACTAGTATACTCTCTGAGGTATTGATTGTGTGTAACCATAGTGTACACCATAAAACACACTATATAGTTTCTTATGAGTGTGTTTTTTTGTATTATCTCACCCATGAGCCATATTTGAAAAATGAATCTTCAATAGTGAGTATTATATCATGTTGATCTTGATGGTGAGGTTTTATTTTATTTTAGTGTCCATTTGAGAGCTGATTGAAGGATATTTATGAATATCAACCCTATAATGATGATGAATTTTTTTATGTATTGATCTAGATTTGGTGTATTAATGCTAAATACCCTAGTTTATTTTATATTTTAATATAATTGGGAGTTATTCTATAGTTTTTGGATCCATTTTAAGAGACTAGAGAGTCACAAATTTAAGATTTTTTATGTAGTCTTTGATGGTACCCTCTTTATTTTAGGTTAATTCAAATGTACTTATAGAAGTATGTGGAACTATTGAATATTCCATAATTATCATTTAATAGATAGTTAGAGTTTTTCCACATGGATTAGGTAGGAGGATGGGGTGTTTTAGATTCATTATCATTGTCTTTTGATCTATGTGTCCAGTTTTTGATGTAGATAGTGCACACTACCTCTCTTGAATATCAACCCATGTACTAATATAAGAGATTAGGATTTGATAACTGATTGTTCCCAGTGGTCCATCAATTAGACCACCAGTTAAAATTACACTGATGGATGAGTGGAACAGACAAAATATTTACTACTCCCTTAGGCTTGGAATCATTATGATGTTTGCGAAACCACTTATATTGATTAAGTAATTACTACTGATGGATGGGGTATGGAATTAATCATTATAAGGTAATAAGTTATTCAAGAAGGTTAGTTGGTTCTTGGATGTCCCTTGGGAGGTGTCAGATAAACCTTGTGTTGAAAGAAGACAATATTCTCATTGATTATTCAAGGGCTTTATTTTGGTTTCCAGTTATTCTTTTAGGTTGGTAGCTCTATCAACTTGATTACTTAATTAAACAAATCATGAATCCCTTCTAAAATTGAAATTGTGGTTTCATTATTTCTATGTTAGTAAGTCATCAATAATAGATTTAATTCTAGGGGTTAGTACCTCTATCAATCAGTTTACACTCTCATTGTTGTCATTGGTCTCCAAAGAGATTTCATATTGGTGGAATTATTATTAAAACTATTTAGCTTCATGGATATTTTAGGTGAATACAAAATATTTGTGCATTTAATAATCTAGGTTCCTCTTCTATGCCCCTCTCTGGTAATGATATTCTAAATAAATTTTAATTACATTATTATTGGTTAGTATACTAATTAGAGATTATTTGGGATACATGACTCTATATTGGTTATATTATGGTCTATGATGAGTGTTTTACATCTTATATGATGTGTATGGGTAACTACCTCATAGAATGGGATTGGATCAAAAATTAGTGGGATTGGTAACTCTATCAACAAGTATATGTTTCATTTTGTGAGGTGTGTAACCCCTAGGATGTTTCAAATATTAGTACAAGGCTATGAGTTCTTTGTTTTATATAAGTATTTTCGGGCATGTAGTGTTGTTATTTGAATAATGATGGATTGATGAGTCTGATTAGTAATCATTCAAATGTATTGATTGATGATGTTTCTATATAAGGTGTATATTTTTTATAATTTTTTCTCTACATTATACAAAATATTATTGGTTTGATTCCATATGTATGAGGTGGATATTTTTATTAAGGTAACATTGTTTAGACTGATTGTGGTTGTCCATCCATATGATGGCCTGAATGAGTGTTGGAGTTACCTTTATGTAGTAATTTTATTTACATTTTCCACATTCTATATTGTGAGAAGGATATCTCAGAATATTTTTAATTCTCTAAGATTTCATTAGGGATTTAATATTATATGAAGCAATATATTTTTCATAGTCTTATTTATCCCCATCCTATATTAATTTAGGAGGATTCATGGTTTTATGCTCAGTTGTGTGATTACATAAATCTTATGAAATTTTCTTAAGGAATAATTATTTTCATTATTATTGTAAAGCAGTCATGGGACTTATTTCAACACATGTTGTGTCTATAAGGAAAATTCATTTTTTTGTAGAATATTTTGTACGAATAATGGTGGTCGATCATGAGCTTAATAGGACCCCTGTGTAGATCCTTTCTTGAAGTGCTCAGCTTGGTATTAGTAATAAATGGATATCACAATTTCCAATGATTCGAGTTCTATTGTATCCCTAGAGTATTGTCCCACATATCATATTGTGTTTTTATCATCATATACAGTTCATTCCATTAATATATTTTGAGTGGATGAAGGCATGTTTTATTTCATATCATTATGTATATATTGTGGTTATAGATTTATAGTCTTTTGTTGATGTATGTATATGCATATTTTATAGGTTGGGGCCTTTTATATATTTTTATTCCTTCTTGGTGAATGTCCCCATTCCCTGATATATTGGAGGTGTGTTTATGGTGAAAAATTATTTTACCTTAGTATAAGGTGGAGACCTAGTTGGTTGAGTAATATAACTGTCCATAAAATGTGGATCAACATTTCCAAGGGAATGAATGTTCATGATGTACCTATTTGGAGATATAAAAAAATAGAATTGTTTATATATAAAAATGGGAAATTTTTAATCACTTCATAAATGAATGTTGATATTTTAGTATCTTACCCATTGGGTCACATTCATTTATATGGTTGTGGAAATATGATTATTAATTTAAAAAATGCATAGAAATATTTTATTTACATTAATGATTCATACCATCATATTATAAGTGTTATGTTCATGAATAAGAATTATGAGGCCCTAAAGATGGTCAATTTTTTAAAATAAGTATATAATGTTAAAGTGTTTCCTATTAAATATGTTTCAAATATAAAACATTTATGAATCTATAAGTTCTAATTTTTATGCATATACTGATAATTATATTATTTATAATGTATTTATAAAACCCCATACCCATTAAAAAATGTCTTTGGTAAATGGATGAATAATATCACAGTGAATGTGGATAATTCTATGATGGTTGTGTATAATAGGTCTCAATTTATTAGGAGTGAAAATATTGATAAAATTGTTCACATTAAGAATCATTGTATTAATCAAATCAATTAAAATATGTCTATAAATGAGATGTAATATATGAATAATTTTCTCTTATGATACATTAGGTTACTTGGATAACCCTACATTATTTATGGGAAACATGAAAACATAGGTTAGTTCATGAAAATTAGTTTTCATTAAAATAAAATTAGTTATCCCCCAATTTAGATAGTATAACATTTCTAAAAAAGGAAATAGTGACAATTATGGATTTTATTAATGTTAATATTTAATAGGACTCAAATAATGATATAATACATAAATAAGTATGTTTTATATGTTAAGATTGTAGAGAATAGTTCATATTTGGTAGAACATAATTTCAAAAAATATGTGAAATACAGAAAATAATTAGTAGAAGATGTTGATTCAATAATGTCTAGTGATAATGAATAATCATATTCTACACCTCAATGGTTATGAAAGTAGATGTATATCCATAATTTCACTGGATACTATTGTTATTTAATTTATTTTTGGAGACCATTTTGGAAAATAACACATTCATCATTTTTTTTATTGAAAAAAGGGATGTAGAAGAACAATTGAGTATCAATAGTTCTTTGAGGTCATAACTAAGCTATTGGATCATACTATGAAAATTGTTAGAGAAGATTGGGTACCAATGTGAACCAACATGATTTTCATAAAACATTAAGGAATTATTTAGGAAATTGAATGGATAGATTGAGGTGATGCGAAATAAAATAAACATGTTTCCCAAGATAACTCACTAGTGAATGAAATTTAGTTTGATATGAATTTTTCACCTATTTATAGGATTGATCCTAATAGGATTTGGGGAGCAATCAAAATTAAAATATGATATAGGATATTCTAAATAGAGTTGATGTCATCCATACTCAAAGAAAAGATTTTCTAGGATGTCTGTATTGATAAATACAAGGAATTATATATAAGATAATATGAAGGATATATTTGTATGTTAGATAAATTTTAATATTATTTTAATTATTCTCCAATAAAATTTTATAGAAATATGGATTCATGATTATTGAATCTAAAATTCTCGAAGGGAAGAGTCAAAAAACCTCATATTAAAGATTATAAATTGGTAACTCTAATTTATGTTTTAAACATAGATGTTATAATATTTTATATAAATGAATATTATTTTATGGTGATGTTATCTTTTAAAATGAGAAATTTTATTAATATTATGATGAAAGGATAGAAAAATATTTCTTAGGTTGGTTTATTTATCTTATATAAGATCATATATTTATTTCATTACAGGAATCATTAAGAGATGTATGGTATACAATATTCAATGATTGTTTCTTATTAAATTTTTTTGGTAACAATAATTCGATTTAAAAAAATGTAAAATAAATCGATTCAATATTTTATTTGTAAACTAATTGTCAGTTTCCTCTACATGGTTTTTTATAATTGAATTTAGTATATGATATTACATTATATGGAATTTATTAATTTACACCAAAAAATGAAAATGTTTTTACTGTAAAGAGGATCCTTAGATACATTTATTATAAAATTAATTATAGATTAAGATATAATATAATGGATAGGATCGATCTGTTTAGATATGAAAATGCATATTTGGATGTATATGTTAATTTTAATAAAATATTTCCAATATATTTTTTTTCATTAGGGAATGGCGTGTGACATAGTATACAATGATGCTGATTTTAGTTACCATGTATATTGTTGAGGAGGAGTATGTTTCTGAAACTCATTAACAAATCCAATTTATGAGAATAAAATTCAATTTGAAGATATTTATGTATATTTAAATTTATTGATTCTCTTGGGTTATGATAATCAATGTTCCGTCATTCTATCGATATATCCAATTACACAATTTTGTTCTAATAAAATTAAAATCTTTGTCCAATTTATCAATGAGATAGTGGGGAAATGTTTGTTGATAATGTAATTCATTCTAAACAATGTGAAAATTGAAAATATATTCACTAAACTAATTTAAAAGGATTCAATTTGGTAATTGAAGATGATAATGATATATAAACATCTACTTATTATTAGATAAGTCATGATGACTGATTCTCTAATATAACCTTCAATTAAGATGTTTCTGAAAAGGAAGATGATATAATCATTTAAATACAGAGATATATATTTTGTTATATTAGGTAGAAATATCTTATTACGGGGGGTATATATTTAGAGGTTCTTTTCAAATAGTTGAGCTCTAATGTTATCTTTTGATGCTTTCTACTATGTTTATTGTGTATGCATTTAGGAAATATTTTTTAAATAATGTACCCGAATATTTTTGAGAAAGTGAAATGAGAAGGGTAAGAATAATAATACAATTTTTGGATGTTCATATAAGATTCCTTATTTTAATAATTGGTGTTTTACGAGATATTATATTTTCCAAACCAAGATCACTCACTTACACTTGTAATAATTGAATGATAATTCATTTACAATCTAATTGGGTGATTGATTTTTCAATATTAAAAAAATATTATGGTTGGAATAAATATATTTAGGGAGATTATTGTGACTAGAATTTTATGGGAGATCCTCATACAAATATATATTTTTATGATCAAATAACTAAATGAATGTTTTTCAAGAAATGGGGATATTATTTGAGTAAAGTGAAATGTAAATTCTTTGATATGTGTTTTATTTTATATTTTCCAAATTTTCATAAATGATAAATAAATTAAACAAATTATATGTAATTTACAACCCTAGGTTCCATTTACTAGTTCCAAATGGTTGTTGGCCTCATGACCTCCAGTGGAACATCCCAAATGTGAAAGGGTACCAACCAGTAGTCAGGGCCTTGGGTAAGTATGTCGGGGGGGGGGGACTATGTGATCATTGATTCGAGTCAAGAAAAAAAATTTATTTCTGTAGAATATAACAAGAATAATGATAATATCAATATATCATTTTCAAATCAAAAAGAATATAGTTTCTAGGAAATAAAACAACATGTCGAAAATGGAAAAAATAACCTGTGGAAATTGATATTGATAATATGTAATGTGTTATACAAAATGAACAATTAGGGGAAAGGGATACATGAATGTAAAACATTTAGAAAAAATAAATAAGGATCCAAATACTACTACAACTAGAATATCAAGCATATGCTCAGTTCACTACTCCCAAATCTATCATATAAATATAAATAATTAATGAAAAGTTGGATATTTCCCTATATTTGTTCCTATTATCATAACATCTACTCGGGGACCAAAGGTAGCCAATATGGGTATTTGAAAAAATATCAATATCAAGACACACATGATGTTAATCCCTTTTCATCTCATGAATTATAAAAAACAGTGTTCAATGTTTAACATAAATGCAAGATAGAATTAAATAATTAAAATAATATGTTTGGGATTTATTTTAATGCATGAAAAACTACCTTCTTTAACCTAATCCAATGTCTCTCAAATGAGAGAATATCCATGGGTAATTTGAGAATGTCATAACGATGTAGGATAGACGGTACCAATGTTTATGATTGGGATTGGTGGACATGATCCTACGTCTTTTGGCAACAAACAATACAATTATCATTTAATATCATGTAACTTACATTGAAAACATTTTTTCAATTTATTTTAAATGCATGATGAGAAATCATAATCCCATCCATGATAATATGAAGTGTATTTCAATGTTTCACACTGAGGGATCAACAAAATACCAATTCCCTTGAGTCCTTCCAAGGAAATCTATGTACAAATTCTCATGTAACACTTTGAAATTGTATAGAAATAGAATATACACACCCTAATTCTATACCTAGTATTTCTTGTAGGGGACCAAGTATCTCTTGTGGCAGGGTATGACCGACTCACTCCATCAAGACCATCAAAGGGGTCTCTGAAAGGGAACATGTGTTACTCATCTTGAGGTAATATAAATAATTCATAGACAGCTATTCCTTCGAATATATGGCTCTGTTCTATGCATGTCTACTAACCATTAGTAATTATGGGGGAAAGAACAAGAGTGTATCTACGTGGTACTTAAGTTAGAACCCCTTGATTCCCCATTTGAAATAAGAAAAAAGATAGACACAATGAATTGATTTATAATAAACCCAGAAGGTGACCTCATTCAAATAAATTGGGGTAACTATATTACCTTTGGCCCATTATTTAGGGCATGTAATTTGAATTTATCCATCTATATCACATGGAAAAAGTAATGGACAGTTATCCATTTCAATATGTGTCCAAAGGTATATGTGTTAAGAAAATACCACAAACAAATTACCCAACCATCCATAAGTGGCATGAGGAAATGCCTGTCACTAGTTTCACCAGCAAATGGATTCAAAATAAGGCTCTTTTCATTTAATAAATTTTGAAACACGTTATGAGAATTTAACAAACCCTGGAAAAGAGGGAATGTTATAATTAAAAGAACATCTGAACCTAATGGGGAATCCTAAGAAAAATGAATCTACCATAGAGGAGATTCACCATTAAAGGTACTATAAAACATGTGTGAAAAAACTTTTAATAACTATGTTGTCATTTTGGTGGCTTCTTTGGAATGGTCTGGTGTGTTAGAAAAAGGAATTGTTTATAAAACGCAACAAAACAATTGGGAAAGGGCATGAACACCTACAATATCCTTGTATATGTTGAATCATCTAGTACCATTCCTTGATTCAACCAATATTGGTAGAAAATGAAGAAACTGTGATATACCCCCAAAACAAGTCAAAAGTAGTTACACTAAAATACAAAAATTGACATTGTAGAAAATATATGATAAAAGATTGTGGAAGCAGGATCCCACCGCTACAATTATGATTCTTCCAATGGTTAGAGAAAGGGATAAAAGGTAGAGGCTTCACGTTGATTCCTATAATATAAGTGGAAAATGTTTTTCTGGTTGATGTGGATGCATATCAATTTGAGTAAGAACAAAAAGAATAGAGGAAAAGATATAAAGTTGTAATGAGTCTAATATTTTTAAAATCACTATTTTTTTAACACTTCACATGGTCTGGCCACACAGATTGGCCAAAGTGTGTGCCAACCCTTCTAATTTCACTTCTATAATGGGGGAACACACATTGTTTTCCACAGAATTTTTCTAACCATGAGAAAACAAAGAGACACATCTCTACGTCATATATGTATCATGCCACATGTCAATGCAACCTGTGTGTTACCATTTCCAACAATCCTTGTGGCCTTATCCACTCCTCCTTTTTTGTGTTTTCAGACCCCAAATGAGCCCTGAATACTCCCATATATTTTTGACATGATTGGGAAACATTTTTTGGGATTTAAAATGAAATAAGATAGGAAAATTAATAGACCACATCTTTATATGAAACTATAACATTATAAAATCTCCTCTACCAGACGACTCGTCCCCATGTTTCCCATTAAAGGGTAGTAGATCACAATCTGATAAGAGCTACGACCACTACTCAAGCACATTGGACTCCCACAACAAAGCCCCATTCTGAATATATATATGCTACTATAAAACTCAGTCTATCAGAACTGACCAAAACTGGGGAACAACTGTCCGACGATCGATGATATGATTCAAATTCACTACGAATGACACATCCACCTCAAGCTTGTTATCATAAGGATCAAATAAATTAGATTAGTCATGGTTATACAGTCAATGTTGAGATACATGGAAGACATCATGCTTGTAACAATACCTATGAGTAACAAAAAATAATAGGATATCAGACCAACACTCTCCAAAAACTAAAAACTCCCAACATACCTTGTTTACTACATAACCTTTATCCTAATTTGTCTATGACCCAATCTAGGTGATACACATAGAATGACATAATTTCCCTACATAACCTCCATAAATCTATGAAAAATTATTTTCATATAAATTTTTTATATCGAGTTTTATCCATACTATTTTGTATCTTTTATATATGCTCTAAATTCAGATAATCAAGATGAGGAACCCGTAGAGATGCTTTACCTTATTCTAGCTAGCAGAGCTGTGAATGACATTGTCTACCATAGTGGGCATCATATAGAGCCATCTGAATAATTTATTATATGATATTATTTTTGAAAAAATAAACCATTAGAATATTATTCCAGCTAGATCCTTAAAAATTATGGATATAGGCCTACAACATATCCTCCAATTTCAAGATGGTATGCTCAGACGTCCCACAGGTCTGATGTTGATTTGTCATTTTCAAGAGCACCATCGAACCCCTTACCTTCTGAAACCATTTCTAGTACCCTGAAATAATGCAATAATTTTGATCAAAAAATGATATAAAGGGGAGTAACATTATATCTCACTATCTCCAAGTTGTATAACCTTTTCAACTTGTTAATAGAAAAGTTCTTCCTAATCGATAAGAAGTGAGTGATATTGGTCATCCTATCGACGATCACCCATATTGAATCAATATCTCAAGTAGATCCTCAAATTCATATAAAAAATTATCATGTCATTAAAATTCCACTCAAAAATATATATAGGCTGTAGAAGTATAGTATGTTGGAGGTGCTCTGCCTGCACCTGTTGATAGGGGGAGCATTGAGTAATAAAACCTCAAATTTTCCTCCTCATACCGAGAAACCAATACTGATGATGCATTACATAGAATATCATGGTAATCCTAGGATTAACAGAACACAAAGAGTCATGAGAATCGCCCAAGAGCTTTTCCTGTATATAAAAAGGCACCCATACATGCCCATGGTTGATTACAATCTCACTACCATAATCAACCCAACCATAAGGTGTTTTATCTCTTGTGAATATCTTCCTCAAAAAATAGATTATAAATATGATAAAATTATCATATGTACCCTTTCTAGAAGTTAGGTTATCACTACTAGATATTCTAGAACAGATTTCCATTGTTGATCTTTAACCTCAATTTTCATTTTAGAAAAAAAATCAATCAATTGACACTCAATAATAGATTCCCTGATGGATTGTCTCTGATTTCTCTGGCTAATGGAATTACATATAAATTTTTCCTTACTAGGTGTATATGAAATATTAATATTGATTGACTGAAATTATACCAACCAACTATGTTTACTCATATTTTTGTCCCACTGAGTTGATATTTATTTTATACATTAATGTTTAGTTTAAATAGAAAACCAATTTCCTTTGAATTAGTTCCTCTAATTGAATAGATAATATTCCAGACATGCCATCTCGAGGACATTAATAAGATAGTTATTCTCATTAGTCCTCGACTAGTAGGATCCATACATGGTGACTCAATCAACCAACATCACAACTACGCCCGGAATGATTCTTAAAGCATCACAATAGACTATAAAGACTACAGATGGCTATGTAAAAACAAAGATCAATGGTGAGGTGAGTCTCACAATAATCTCGGGATAATGTATCTTACAACCTGTGGTCCATTTAAACATAACACCCATCTTGGAAAATAATGTAAGAAGTGATTACAACTACAAAAGTCCTAAATTAATCACCATTAATAACACGATATTCCCAAGAAGTTGCGTATATCAAAAACATTATTGGGATGTTCCTTGGATACTATAGTGCACACGTTCACTAGGTCCACTGATATTCCTACCTCAAATATTATATGACCCAAGAAGTGAACATTATTGTTATATAGGTCTTATTTACTAATAATCACATATTGATGGGTATCTCTTAGGGTACTCATCACAATAACAAGATGATTATCATGGTAATTTTTTGAGCATGTGTATACAAAGATGGAATCCATGAAAAATGCAATGAATGAATCATGGTATGCATGGGATACCCAATTGCTCAAATCCATGAAGAATACATGTGAATTAAATAGACCAAAATACCATAAAAAATGCGTGTACAAGTTGTACTTGATCCGAAATGTATTATGTGGTATGTCTGATGCCCTTAAATGAAACCGGTGATAATTCGACCTCAAATCAGCCTTATAGAAATCAGTTATTCTTTAAATACGGTTGAAGATGTTTTCAATTTGGGAAAGAGGATACCTGTTCTTCGCCATAAGCTGGTTCGTATGGTGGTAATCCATACACAATCTGAGGGTACCATCCACCTACTTTGCAAAAACTGTCAGTGAACGTCATAGTGATTTGTTGTTCCTGATAATACCCTTAGCCTCTAAATCCTATTGTTATCTATTTAGATTATAGATCTTTTTATGTTACATTCTATAAGAAGGATATCCACTAGAGTTACAAGGAACATGATTGATAATTAACAATATTTTCCTATTTGGATGTATTTTAGAGAAATCATTTAGGAATATGTTCATACAACAAGTTACCAGAGTTTGGAATTATGTTAATGTCATCCCCTGATTGATCAAAAAGAGACTATCCATATAGGATATCACCCTCACCATCCTTGTACATAGGAATCATGCTTGACTGGACTGAAGGCCCACTCAGCTGATAAGGATTGTCTGAAGCCTAACTGCCTCGACCATGACCACCTAATCAGTGAAAATATACTGTTGAATACTAGCTTTATTCTTGATGAGATTTCATTAACAATTTTCCGAAAAATAGTTCAATAAGGAAACCCCACTCACTAGTAACTAAGGTAATAGATTGAAAATAGCACTGGAGGCGGCCCATCCTTCTGTATGACTGATATTTGATCTGGTTCCTCTGATATTGGTGATTTTTATTACCTATGATGTAGAACTTGGGGAAAACTATAAATTTTCAGTACATTACACCTAGATTTTACTTCCCCATGTAGACCCTGAATGTATTACTTCTTGACACATTAGTAGACACTACTAGAATGTATGGAAGCTAAAATTCTATACTTGAAATCACCTAACTCCCTTATGATTCATTTAGTGATGAGGTCCTTGTTTAAAATATCTAAAATGGTTATAATCCAAAAGTAGATATCTCGAAAGAGAATGGAATAAGCATACACATTCTCAAAGTACCTCACTATAGACAATTTGACACCAGTCAAATCTATAAAAATTGTTATAATTTAGTGAAGTGAGTTGGAAACTCCATCAATAACATGTCCCCACTCTCTCATTTCATGAATTCCCATTCTCAATCCATTCCTAGGATTAGAGAGATGAAGTAGTCAAACAAGGTTTTCTTATAGTCTACCCAGACCATCCCCTTACGACGACCACAGTAATTCAGAATGTACCACCAATGTTTGTATGAGTAATATAATTGATTAAAAACAAGAGTGACAATATTATATATAGGTGAATCAATCATATCGATGATAAAAACCATAAAATCCATCCAAAACTCGATATCCTGAGGTCTACCACCCCCTAAGAAGGTTAAATGATGATGCTACTATAATTCCCTAACCATCTCAACCATAGAAGGTGTATGATTAGTAGAAACTTGTATGGATTTCATGAAGTGGAAAAAACAATATCCAAACTGGGCGTCAATACCTAGTGGAGGATTAGTAGGAGGTGGTTCTTTATTTGGCACTACAATATGCATAATAGTTGTCTTAGGGACCCCACCTCAGAAGTATGATCATCACAAAATTCATGGAAATTAAAATGAAGCCTTTGCAATCACATATCATTAAAATTATCAACATTATTCCTTATAATGATTTATAAATGATAGGGAATGCTATAAGAGAGAACAGACACAAAGCTACAATATTAATGTTAAATAACCCTATGCATTCCCCAAGATCCAGGTCAAGGTGAGTAGAATGGAAAACCAAAGATTTAATAAGACACAAAGTGTATCCCCCTACCATGTACATTTCAGGATAATATTCTATATATAATAAATATAATAATTATCAAATTCATTATAAAATAACTATCCCATATTAATTCATTAGATTCATCCATATTTTATTTTTTATTGACACATGATACAGGTAATTACATCACCAATTCCAACTCATAAGGTCCCATACAGCATATATATTGATGTTGACCTTGAAATTATCCATATCATGAACCTTAAACCATATAATAGGCTGTAATATTGTAAAACAATTAAATTTTGTGAATTACTTTTTTTCCAAATATTTTATCCTTTGCGGTATTTTTAATTTCATGGAACACTAAAAATAGTTTATTTTATATTAATGAACTATATTTGGATTTCATTTTACAAAAAAACAATTTAATAATACAATAAAAAAACTAACTTTAAATTTCTATAAATGTAATAATGAGATTAGCTGGTGTTACCCACAACAATGACTTTCTTTCATGGATATCATAATGTGTGAGATCGAGTTTTACCAAACTATAACATAATATTAAAATGATCTTATTTAATAAAAAAGTTTTAAACAAGATTCTAAATTAGAGGTAATGAAATTTATTAACTAATTTATGAAAATATTTATTTTACACAAATAAAATATGAATTCATATTTTACTAATTAATAATAAATGAATATAAAAAGCAATTGAATATAAAAAGAAAAATTATTATTTTTATGGTCACAAAGATGTTTTTCCATAATAACTAAATTAAATTAAATTATTGAGTTATATAAATGTAATATATATATTATAAATTCATTAAAATATTTTTTGTTGCCATACAATTGATTTAATAGATATAAGTTAATAACAAACCCAATGTAATTTTTAAGAACTTATATTTTTAAAGATGTAGTTTTATCACATTTTAATGGAGAGCCCATTTTAAAAATGCTTTTTGGAAAATTTATAGATTTAATATGTCAAAATAAACATAATATTAAAATATAGAACAAAAAAATTAGGTTATGATAATTTTTTGTATTTTTCTGTCAGGCTTCATTTTTTAAGAATAGTTAAAAGTAATGAATTTTAATTCAAAATATCTTTTTCATATAATTAATATATAAGTTTAAATTATATTTTATGTTTCTTTAAGTGCTTATATAGATCATATTTTTTCCAATTAATCAAATTTATACCATTGGTGTCAATTTTACATTGAAATTATGTATAAAAACAATCAATATTTTGGACTTTTTTACATTACAAACCGGCACTATTGTTTAATCAACATGATAAATTTCAAATTTTTTATCATAATTATGAGATTAGGATATAGAAAAATGGATTCCCTATTTTCCTATAGAATAAATTATAATTTCTAGTTAAATAAATTTTTTCCAAAAATATTAATGAATGTAATTGAAATTAATTACATGGATTAAGGTAAAATTAAAATTGACTTTGGAAGAAACCACAAATTCGAAACCCAAAATTACATAAAAAATTATTAAACATCCATTTTAAGAAAATTATTCATCCAAGAACCTTACATTATTGATTTTATAGGGTTTTTTAGAGTTTTGTATTGTAAAAAGGTGGGTATACATAACTTGTTTTAAAAAATAACAAGGGTGTTGTTTCTGTTCCATCTAAAAGCGACCAAATATACCTATACATAACACCACCAATACCACATATGCTTGGACACTATATTCCCAATGAAAATAAAAACATTCTTCCCTTATTTCTAGAAGATTCCCTTTGGGAAGAGATCATTACATGTAAACGTTTTTGAACAAACCAATAGGAGTTACCCTAATAAGAGGTAATGAATTCTCTCAAGATATTTTCTTTTATATTGATTCTATAACCCTATAATACCTTTATTCCATTCTTGTATAAAAATCAATGTTTTCAATATTCTAGTATTTTTTTGTTTTACGGGTTCGACCTACACTTACACACAGTACCATCTAATGGGTACTAAAAATATTATGTATGTGTACGGTGGACTACCACCACACTAAATGATGATTGTTCATTTTTTTACTTTACCACATCACATGGGGGAAATTATTATGGACACTATATTTATATATTCCATATATTATATTTATTATTTATTTAAAATTATTTATTCATTTTACAAAACATACTCTATTTCCTTCCATTTTCTGTAAATACTATAATTTCATTTGAGGAAGTGTGGACTACCTCCCCTCAAAGGGATGTGAATAGTTTAGACAGCACTTGGGATGTATTAAGTATCTATATAATGAACTTATATGAAAAATACGACATAAATATTCTTCAGGAATAATTATATATATATATATATATATACTTATATGTCATTTTTTCACTCATTTAATACGAAAATAAAGAGTGAAACATCATTCATGTTTGTGTATGACTTACCATCTCCATAAACAGTGTATTCCATTTGATACTTATATATTCCATAGGTTTTATGAACTAAAATATGAAAAATATACATGATATTAATTTCATGGATTACATTATGGAAATCATGATATAGTTATAAGTACCAATGAAACAGAAAATTTAGACGCATGTGAAGAATAATTCAAATATTACCCAAAGTGAAACTGTAACATATGATTGTTAATAAGAGAGTAATATAAGGTCAAAATAACAAAATATTATTAGATATACGAATACGGTTCAATAAAACCTTTGTAAAAATTTATATTTATTGTACATGTGGTATTTAAATGTATGAAGAGTGTGAAGACACATGGTAAGGGGATTTCATCTCACTTTTTATTTCAATTAGATACATGATTTATCAACCACCAACTACTTTTGAGAGGTGTGTATACTAAACATGGATGTAATAAATGATTATTATAGTACAATTTGTAGATATTTACAAATCAATTATATGAACTTTATTTAATGGGGTTTATATTTCAAAAGTTACCAAATACGTAAAATAGTTTTTCCTCAATCATACTTCTTTGAGAGTCATATTTGGTTATGCAACAAAATTAATTTTGAGGTGTATAAAATTCCATTTTACATGATATATCACTAATCACAATATTTTAATGATATTATATGGTTCATATAACTTTATTTTATTACAGGGAGATTATGATCCCATGTTACAAAGTGATAATAGATTATTGAAACAATTAAAAAGGTTTTTAAGATGATTTATGTTTATTGTTCCTTTGATGAAATATTATAATCCATCTCTGAAGAAAAAATTGGTAATTTTCTTATCTTATGGTTATTTGTGATATATTCATGCATTGGTACCATATTTATATTATTAGGTACATAATATAATTATGATTTTTTTTAAGGAAGACCTCCACTATAATCTCTTCGGTAAAAAATCTATGTTTTCTAAAAAGGGTGACAAGAATATTGTTCCATTATAATATAACCATTAATTGAAAAGTATAACCATTTTCTTCATTACTAATCTCTTCAAAGTAATATTGTTGTCTCTTTCTTAAAAAATCATATTTAAAACCCTTTTATAATGCCAATGGAATATTCTTTTTACCTATTATTACATGTATGGATTTACCCACATGAATATTTCAGAAACCTGAGATGAATTTTTAAAAGCATAATTTTTTACAAAAATGTTTTAAAAGTTAATTTAAATTGAAAATAGTTTTCCAAATATTTTTTATCTTATTTTATAATTTTTAATAGAAAATGTTTTCCAAAATGTTTTCAAGCCTTGTTTGTAATATTTCAATGTGTTTTCAGTGAAATGTATTTTAAAAACTATTTAGGCTTTGGTCATATTTTTTATATCAAACAGGTTTTAAAAATAATTTCCATCATTATTAATAATATTTCAATGTATTTCAGATAAAAAATGTTTTTATATTTAGAGGAATATTTTATATGTTTTCATGTAAAATGATTTGAAATTTGATTTTAGGTCTTCTTTATATGGTTTTAAGGTATTTTATAAGAAAACAAATTTTCATTTGTTTTGTGTATTAAATTGTTTTTACAAATAAGAAAGAATATTTTCATCAAGAAATGTTTTGGATAGGTATTTAAAAATTATTTTACATCTAATATAACATACATTGATGTTACTAATTCCCTTTTTAGAAATGATTTTATGGAACCATTTATATTCTATAAAATAATGGGTTATGCTTAATGTCATGGTAAATATGTAATCCATTGCCCTTAAATGAGTTATATAATTTTGAAATCCATTTCTCATTAACAATTAATTCTCATAATGAAATTATTATAAAGCCTATATTATTATAAAGGTTATGATATGATTATATGGTTTTAATACCCATTTCATTTCACGGAATATGATATGATTATTTATGATCTTTTGGTACATGTTTGTAAGATTTTATTACGAGTTGTTTGGGAACTAGTTCTCTTTCCATTACATTGGGTGAAGAGTTATATCTCGTGAGATAGATATGCCATTAATGAAAAATAAACATGTTTTAGTATTTGAGGGATTGAATGGGAAATCCTCTCCATTTTGTATTACATGTCTAGAAAGATGAGTGAACTCGGTTAAGTAATATGGGACATGAATTGGGTGTGAAACCCATTCAGTAAAGGACTATATCCATTTAGATGGCCTTGGTAGAAATGACTTGACTACTATAAAAAAATTATACATGATTTTGTGTCAGTATATTTCAAGGTTATATTCTTATGTTATCCTTTCATTACTTACATTCTTTTTTTCTTATGTGTAATTTCTTATGAATAGAAGGCTTTAATCTATTATTCAGAATTTAGTTTTTTTATATGATGGGTAAGATCTTCTATTATGATGATCATGTTCTCATACCTTTATACTCAGGATTATACTTATGTATCTCCCTTATTTAACCTTACTGAGTATTTGGTCCCACCCATTTTTAAGTTTCCTTATTGAGGTTATTAAGATATTTATTTTGTTTGTAGTATCTAAGAAGGGTTATTTTCATGAGGAACCCAGTGAGAGATAATGTAGATCATTTATATACCATTTTGTATGTTTCTAAAGGCACTAGCCTATTACGGTCTTTGGTTGTCTTCTTGTATAACATTAAGTATTACAAATATGTTATATAATGTTTATTTATGATAGGCGAGGGAACTATAAATGGTATTAGGGAAAAGTATTAGTTAACCATTGGATGTTTGGATGAGAAAAACATAGTGGGGACCCTAATGAAATTTCTATGAATAAGTATGAGGATTAGAAAAAGTATATGATAATGTCATGTAATTTTTGTAAAGGATAGAGTGAGGGATTTCTTAGAAACATGTCAATTTATAGATACAACAAGTATATGTGGCTCAAGTGAAAATATATGAAGGTGTGATAACTTTGACATGATGTTTTAGGCATGAATCTGGGTAATACTGTATACAAAAATAGTCCTTACTGCACACCTTGTTTTACACTACTAGGGAACATGATTTGGTAATTTAAATAGTTTTCAAAAACCATCATGAAAGATTTAAATAAAATAAGAATGTTAATAACCAATGCTGAAACTAAGGCCTCAATGATTAGATAATGATTCATGATTTAAATTCCCCATAGGTAATTATTTTATTGACAATATGGTTTTATACTATGATAAATAATACTCACCTTGTGTTTTTCATTTTTGTTCATAGAGGGAACTAGTGGGAACTAGATTAATGATAAATGTGATGGAAATTTTTCTAATGAGGAGTCATGTGGGTTGATCAATAGAGTGAAGGATGTTTTGGTAATGCCTAATTAGTTTTAGGGAATACGATTAGCGATGTTTACCATAACAAACTCTAAGACTCACCAAAGAAGAGAAAGGAGTACACTAATAGTTCGAGTAATGTAGATACTATAGGAAAGAAGATTCGTGTTCATTTGTGTCAAGAATGTGGAAGGAATAACTTAAGTAAATTTCATAGATGAAACCTATGTTATTTTGATTGTAGAAAATAATAAAAAATGGAAAGAGACTATAAGGGGAATATAGTGAGATTAGTTAATGAAGTGGATTAGAATAGAATCCTCATTAAGAAATAATAACTCAATGTTTGAATAGGAAATCTCATAGTGTGGATCAATAAGTTGGTATGACCAATGGTTACAATACTACTTATGATGAGACTACAAATGAAATTTAAAAGGAAAGAGGTATAGTGTAATAGGACGAGGTAGAATTACTAATGTAATAAAAATAAAGTGGAATAATAAATTATTTTCTGTATTAAGATACAAGAAGTATGTTCCATGAAGGGTAAAATATATGTGTGTTTTTTAGATTATGTTTTTCACTACGAATTTATACGAAAACATTGAATCGATCCAATGGAATATAATGTGATATAATGGTATGTTGTTGTCCATGGAAAACAGATGATTAAGGGAAAGATAAACCTTAATATGATCTTTATATTTTTATTTTGTTTTATTGGATAAAGATATGTGGGATATGAAGAAGTATATTGGATGGTTTCGATTAACTTTGACCTAATTGGGTACATATTTATAGGTGGTGTATGATATCATTGACGAAGTTTAAAACATTTTTGGATTTATGGAATAAATCTAATTTACATTGAATTAGATTGAATGCATATTTTCAATAAGTATTAATGCTAATTCAGGGGATTAAAACATTCAAGAGAATATATTATGAATTTATTTACATGATTGAAATGTAAAAACCAAGTGATACTTTGGTTTCTACATGGAAATCATTATTATGATGATTTCATGATTTTATTTCTATTTTTTTATTTTAAATATTCATAAGGATTATGAGGTTAACCATTCATGAAATTTTTATGTCAGACATCATAGAAAGCATTTACGCACTTAGATTTAATTAGGAATGTTGGTTAAATGGGAATTTAATGATTAACCATAATTTAAGGAAGTCAATATTATTTATTTTGGAAATTATATTTCAATGGTTTATGAAAAGGACATTATGTATGCCGGGTGACACCCAATCATGTCTAGAAAGAATGTGGGACTTAAACTCATTACCATAATACAATAAGGGTTTTACACCTACCACTGGCCTACACTGTGTCCTAGTTAATGTGTAATTATTTTTATTTAAAAAGTATTAATGGTGAAAAAGTAGAGTTACCTTTTATTTTTAGAGATTAATATATTAACCATATTGATTTTGAAGAATATTTTGAGAAAAATAGATATTATTTTCAATTTCGTGATCCAATAACATGTTAAATGTGTATTTTAGCACTTCATGAATCAAAGTCAATTTGTGTGTGTGCATTACCTAAAATATTATTTTAATTAGAAATATATAAAAGAATAATCGAATAATGAAATGTTGTTTATAAAAATATATAAAGTAAGTATATTTCCTTATATTATTTCTCAATAAAAGAATTAATCAACTATAGGATAATTATCAAAAGAAAATTTGTTTTCATAATACCCTAATCTTGATGAAATGATATCGTTTAAATCATCATATATTTATGACTTTGAGGCCTTCAAATTTTTATTATTCATTCACTTATTTTTTATCAATGACCTAAATCACTCCATATCAACTTTTACGATTTTCCTATTTTTCCAATATCCACTCCCATCCTATGTTATCCTATGTAGAAACCTTGTTTTATGTAACTTTATGTAACCATTGTTGTTTCGACATTCCTTTTTAAGGGATGTTTTAATATCCATTTTTGTGACGTGGGTTTCTATTAATGAATATTTAAAGTATTAAACCTTTGATAACCCAAATGAATTTTTAGGGAATAATTCAACTTAAGGGGTTAGAATGTAACACCACGAATTTTATGAATTATTATTTTTTGAACAATTTTTACCATTGTGAAATTTTTCATTTCATGTAACACTAAAGTAGATTATTTTATTTTAATGTAGTAGGTTTGAATTATTTCTATATGCAACACCATGTTAATCATACACTAAACACAACATAAATCTTAAATATCAATATTTGGAACACTGTGGTTAACATCCATGACATGCAACAATAACTTTCCTCTATAAGATCTGTAACACTGATGACATAGTTTTACCAAACTATAATATACTATTGAAATGTTATTATTTAATATAATGAGATATAACCTAGATATTAAATTAAGGGTTTTGAATAGTATTAACTAATTTATGAAAATATTTGGTTTACTCCAAAATAAGATGAATTCATAGTTTAAACTTTCATTATAAATGAATATGAAAAACGATTGAATATAAAAGGATTATTTGAATTTTATCGGTCACGATGTTTTTTTACCCAAATAAAAAAAATTATATATAATTATTTGTGGAAATTTATTTTTTATATATGTTATATATTTAATAAAATACATTTGATAATAATCCAACAGATTTTATAGAGATAAGATAATAAATAACCTAATTTTATGCTTAATAACATATATTTTTATAAATATTGTTTTAGAACCTTTTAATAGAGAAACCTTTTTAAATAAATGTTTGAAAATTTTATAGATTTAAAATGTCATAATAACCTTCAACCATTAATCAAAGACATAAAATTTGGTTATGAAATTTTTTTGGAAATTTTATGTAAGGTTTCATTTTTAATGAATTTCTTAAAATAACAAATTTTAATTCAAAAATGATTCTTCACCTAATTAATTTATAAGATTAAATTATATTTTAAATTTAAATAAAAAATTTATTAGATCATATTTTACGAATTTATTCAAATTTTTTATTGGATTTAATTTCTCTTTGAAATTCGGTAAAAAACAAAACAATATTTTGGACGTTTTTACTTTAAAAACCTATAGTGTCATCCCATTAGAAGGAATAATTTTATATTAATTTTTGAATCAAATTTTTTTTGGAATATATTTTCAAAAAATTATTTCAAAAATATTTCCCTTCCAAATTAAATCCTAAATTTTGGTAGAAATCAAAACAAGGAAGCCTTTTAGCACCAATCAAACTAAGTTACTTGACTATGAGGTAACAAATTCTTTCAAGATCCTTTATATTATTCCCATTCGCCACCCCGTTATTTCTTTAAATTTGAGGATTTTATAATAAAAAAGAGGCTTAAATGAACTAGTATGTGATTATTCTACGGTTTAGACCTAAAATGACATACTCAATCATATAATGGTAAACGAACAATGTGTTTACATGATTTGTTAACTATCTCCTCACTAAACGATGTATTTTTTATTTTTCCCTTACCACTTCTCATGGTGGAAATTATAATGGTCACTATTTTTATATATTTCATATATTATATTTATTATGTATTTATGTTTATTTATTCCTCTTACATAACATAATCTAAATAACATTCCATTAAGTTTAATTACAATGATTTTGTTTGAGGATGTGTGGACTACATTCTCATTAAAGCGATGTGATTCACTCAAACATTACATGGAATGAATTAATGATGAGTTCAGTGAACATATATGATAAATATGATATAATGATGATATAATATAAATGTATATATTTATATTTAATTTTTAATTTTCCTTTCAATAAGACAATAAAAATGGATACATCGTTCTTGTGTATGTATGGATTTCCATCTCCATGAACTGTGTATTCCATTTCAAAGTTATATATTATATATATTATTATAATTATCATATACGGTATATAAATGATATTTATATCATGTTTTAAATTTTCTAGATAATTATATAAGTATAAGGACCAAAGATATGACAAATTAAGACACATGTGAAGAATAAAGTGAATGTTAACCAAAGTGAAGCCATAACCTTACATTGTTACGAATAAAGGAATATATGATCATAATCAACAAATATATGGTTTCAGATATAAAAATATGGCCCTTAAAAATTTGTAGAATAATTTTATATTTATTATACTCATGGTTTATAAAAATATGAAGAGAGTCAATACATGAGGTAAAGGTATTTTATCTCACTATTTATTTCCCCAAGATGCATCCTTTATAACCACACATTCCTTTGGTGTGGTGTGTACACTATATAAGGACCCGACCTTGTAACATTACATAATATTGAATTAAATGAATAATTTACATTGAGGATATTTTCAGGTTTAGAGTTTTAGACAATTAGGCCATTACTATTATATAACCACTTGAATATTACAAGTAGACACTACTACTCAGCATCCATTTTTTTCATAAAATAAAAACTCTTAAAAATGAACATTCATTTTTCCATATTTTAGACAACATGACTTTTCCATGATCCCATCATTGACCCTATTCATCTTTAAGTCCTGTGGAAAAAAATTCCAAAACTTGTGATGAGCATAAAAAGATCAGTAAGGGTTATAAAATTAGGAAGGAAAACATTATCCCATTAATAAATACAAATCAATAAAACTATATTTTTCAATAATAACATACCTTATGAAATCATAAGAGTTACGAATAACACACACAACTCATAAATCATAAAAGTTACTTATGGAATCCATATCAAACATACATTGTAGCTATCACATCAACATAGGGAGTTACACTTGGAATACCC
Source organism: Viscum album (assembly GCA_963277665.1). NCBI lineage: Eukaryota > Viridiplantae > Streptophyta > Magnoliopsida > Santalales > Viscaceae > Viscum > Viscum album. Next base: position 1,067,177,077 of record OY728165.1, on the reverse strand, counting down.
ATCACAATATATTCCCTAAATCTCTTAGGAGAATCATCATGTTTACCTCTGTTACATTACCCAATGCATTGAAGAGCTATCTCAGGCTCACCCACCCAAGGTTTATCATAGAACCAACCGTATATGTAAAGGATGCCCAATATCCATAACATAATCATAACATATAACACATGTATAAAGAAATGATAACATTTCCACAATCCAATATATCAAATCATTATATTGAAATAAACAATGTTTTATCAAATCATTTTCAAAACCATTTAAAAAGATATTTTGAATCAAAGTGTCCCATAAAACAATGAATCATATAATTGAATTATAATTTTAAAACAATAATGTCCATGTGAAAAAAAATCCTAAAACCCATCTATAAAACATGGACATTAATTAGAAATATTTAGATGAATAAATCTTTAAAACATTTAAAATGATATTTTTGTTAGAGTTTTTTTTAAAAAAAGAGAGACACTTGAATACAAATAATTTAGGACGAAAATTTAATCAGACCTTTATAATATCGTGTGAATAATGTAATTAATCAAATAATATGTCAAAGTACATTATATACACCATATAAAACTGAATCGTTGTATAACAACAATGAAGTCTTAATAGAATGTAAAGTGAGTTGAAATCTCATATAAAGACAGTATCATTAGGTTAAGGATATATAAATGGCATAATTATGTGGGAAAAATATAAATACACTCAATATGATTGGATATTTGTTGTAAATAAATAATAGTACATTCACACATATTCTTGTAAAAACAACACTGATTAATTTGATAATTAAATCAATAAATAGATATTGAGTTAAAAATACTATTATCAAGTTCATATCGATGAGTTGAGAATTTATCAATGGAGTGATTATGCGTATCAAACGTATATCCACTTAAAGAGGAGTGGAAATTAATAAACAAATAATAAATAGTGATTCCCCACATTATCATATCATGACATACTCATGAATTAGAAGATTGACCCAAGGAATGAAAATTGGGTTTAAAGGTCCCCATAACGATTTGGTAACTTATGAAACACAAAACCCATGAAATAAGGATAGAAAAATGAAGATATAAATACCCATAGATTCATGTATATTACACAATTAATACAATATTGGGAAGTACATAAACCACACAAAATTAAATAGTGGCAAATATAGCATGAATCTCACAGGAATAAAATGTGAGATGAAAACCCCTTACCATGTTGTAATCAATTGAGTCGTATGAACAAAAGTTAATAACAACCAAATGACTCATAGAATACCATGAATATAATGAGAATCATGATAATATATATCAAATTATAGTACACAATACACCACATGCAATGAATTAGTGGTGAATAATGGAAATATCACGGAATTAAGAGTGAGATAAGAAAATCACTTACCACGTTGTAATCAATTGAGTCGTATGACCAAATTTTCATAACCACAAAATGATTCATAGAATAACATGAATATAAAGTGAATCATTAAAATATATATCAAATGGCAGTAAAAAATACACCACATGTAATAAATAAGTGGGGAACAATGGAAATATCACGGAATTAAAAGTGATATAAGAAACCCCTTACCTCGTGTCTGAGTTCACTCGATCGTAATTTAATATCCTGAATAATAAACTAAAGATAATTTATACATTATTAAGAACATTTTTCAAGTTTATTACTAATTTTATATCACTTATTTCCATGTTATAAACATTATGTAATCATTTCAAGATAATAATGGTCGTTTTGTCGATATTTGGTACTTGAGTAAAAAATGAACACCTTATATTTACAAGTTGTCCATGTGGTAAATAGTCCATTATATACATAATTATATTCATGATTTAGATATCATATATATCATATATATCAAGTATACACATGTATTTATTATATTACACAACATTTGGAGGTAAGAAAAGAAATGCACCGTTCATAGAGACGGTAAGCCGTACGTACGCATGAAATCTAATTTAATTTCTATTTATTTATTAATGGACATAGAAAATAATTATACATAAGTATATTATAATTTCAGTATAATATCATATATAGTATTATTAACTTTTTCCTTTATACATCCCACATGTGGCATTAATCTGTCATATCCCTTTGAGAGGGCGGTAGTCCACACCTTCTCAAATGAAATTATCGAGTTTACCCATACTGGAAAACATAAAGGTATGATATAAATGGAAAATAAAGAAAAAATAAACATAATATATATCATATATAAATATTTTTCCATCATAATGGCTACCATGAGAGGTGGTAGGAGGTAATCGAACAATCATCGTCTCGTGAGGTGTTAGTTTTTCATCCACAGAAACAATATTTTCTTTACCCATTAGATGAAGATGTGTGTAAGTGAAGTTAAAATACATATTATAAAAACATCCATGTATATTGAGGATACTGGTGCTGTTATAAAATAATGTAATAAAAAGTGTTTAGGTTTTGGAGAAGTGAAATAAAATAAAAGAAGTTAAGAGAAATCGTTACCTTTAATTTGGGTAACTTCCTTTGGTTTGAACTAAAAGGACTTCTTGAAGTTGCTTATTCCTAGGGAAAGGATTATAGGAGGAGGCTTGGGATGTAGGGAGCTTAATTGGGCCCAGGATGGATGATCCTAAAGGCTTGAGAGGTGTGAGGAATTGGTCATAATTGGTCTCCTTTTATAAGGGAGTGGAGGGGCTCTTTAGGAATGTGTGAAAATATTATTTTATTATATAATGATATTCAGTTTCTAAAGGTCCAAATAAAATAAGAGTATAATATAAGATGACTCATGGTCCAAATAAAATCATCCAATAGAAATTGGATGGGATTTGGAAAATATTTTAATCATTATAATCATATGTATTTAAATCATTTATTAATGAGGTAAATACTTCATCATTAATGTGTCATAAATAATTTAACTAATTTGTCATCTAAAAATTATTAAAAAAATAAAATCATGTATGAAATCTTTTTATATTTCTAAATAATATTTATAGATGAAAATATGGCTTATATAACCCAATATAAAAATTAATTTACTATATGATTTTTGTTTTTGTCATTTTTGCATTTACTTTAAATTAATTATTCTAAAGTGTCATTACTACACTTAAATAGCTCCATGGGGTTCCAAAACTAACCCAAATATTCCCATGGTAGGTCATGAATAGTACAATAATTTTTGGACAAGTGTTATGGGAATTTTAAATTATTACAATATTCTTGTTTACCTTCAATTACCCTTTTTACCTTTAACCCCGGTATATAAAAGTCAAAAGATACTATTCACTAAAAATTATTTTCATCTATTTGAACCATATGTTTCATAATAATAACAAAAATATATGTACTATTTTATAAATTCAATTTACATAAGTGTTAAAATTTCATTTAAATGAAAAATTTAGATTTTAACTACTACTAAGTGGTTTCACTATACATCAAAAATTGATGTTTTTCAGAAAAATATCAAAAAATAAACCTAAGATTTATTTGATATTCCAAACTAAAAAATGATGTTTATTTTTCCTATTTAAAAACATAATAGTGGACTTCATTAATTTTAAAATTAATTCCCGTTGTTAAAACAAATAGTGTGTTTTTAAGAACTAATAACTATCAAAAGATTTACACTTTTTGTGTCCAATTTCAATGTGAAATCAATTCTAATGACCAACATTGGATTAAATGTAAAATATATATTCTAATTAAACTTTAAAAAATATTAAAAATATATTCTAACCATATAAATAAATTATATTAAAACAAAATTTTGAATTAAAATACAATATTTTTTACTATTCACTAAAAATGAACTTTATCGGAAAAATTCCAAAAATTTACACAAAGTAAGTTTTGATGTCCTAATTATAATGAAGTATTTTATTTGGTCAAATAGAATGTATTAAAGTGACCAAAACTATATTTAAAGAGGGTTCCCCATTAAAAGGTGATAAATCGACCTTTTAATGTAAATTATGCTTACAATTAAATTCATTCACATTTTAAGCCACTAACTTTTATTGGATAAATGTAAATAAATTTTACAAAAATGAATAATAATATTGTAGTTAGTTTTGTTCATTCCTACCAATAAAACAGCTAGGATTTAACTACCATTTAAAATAATAATATTATATTATTAGTGTGCATCGTAAGATTTCAATGAAACCTGTTGTTGCGTATCGGGTACGCTATCGAACATAGCATACCCTTTAATGTAAAATTAATATTTAATTCAAAAATTTCAATAAATATGAAAAGTTTCTTATTCTTTATTTATCTGGGATGTTACACCCTTCCCCCCTTTTAGGAATGTTTTCATCACAATTTTAAAATTGGGCTCGGAAACATCTTTGAAAATCACATATCGGAACAAGAGTGAATAAAACTATCACTTTAAAATAAAGGTAGAGAAGTAAAAAAGGTTAACTGAGATAAAAAATACAAAGATTCCATGAAAACATGGATATGGAAGAGAAACAAACTCTCATAGATTAATAGATAGTGATAGAGAACATAATCACGAAAAGTTAACCACCGTAATACCATAAAATTTTGGTTGGGTAAAATTATGATGATAAAATAGAGCTTATAACATTTATTTACTCAAGATCCTTTTCATATAGTTGGGAAATTTTATTAATAAAAAGACTAATATCGTAAGGAAATATACTTACTCATCATGTAGAGTGTCATCCTTTAATAAAATTCTACCACAAACTCATCTTTTCTCCAAACAGTAAGTATTCAAGATGACTTGTTCACATTGAAGGCACTATAATCAAATTCTAGAAAATAACACGATCCAAAAAATATGAATCATATTTTTTCCATATCATTATACATTAACCAAAACCAAAATTGGTTAGTATGTGATCAGATAATCCCCAAAAGGATAATACTTTATAAAAATAAGTAGTACTATTAATCTCTAATATTCAATGAAAACACCCAAAGTTAAAGAAAGAAAATTCAATATACAATTATCCTTAAAATTCATAAAAATAATCAAAACAAATATTGAAACCCAAAACTCCTAAGGATATAAATCACATAGTCTTCCACAGTAAATCATAACATTTATCCCCAATTAGCATCGACTACTTTTAAAGTCTCATACTGAAGTGTAATTTACCTAATCGCATATTCCCCATGATAGGTTAATCATTTCCATAAATAACCCAAATCACCATATATCCATAACAAAAACATATATTCTTCCAAAAAAAATTCATCCATTACTCCAAAAAAGAAAAGATAATTATTCCCTTAATAACATTTTCATATATTAATCATCAGAGTTACACATACTATAAAACGTCTTCTGATGTAATCCCATCATCAAAAGAGACTTAATACATTTAATCATTTCATCATCTGTATATGTAATATAACATTAGAACCCCTTTTATATCGACTTCTTACTCATTCAACATTATTCATGATCCATTAACCATTACTTTCCAACTTATTATGAAATACTTCTTTCCTACATACAGAATCATGAGTCATATCCTAAGATTCAATAATATCAAAACATATTTTAAAAAATAACCCATACCATTAATTGGCCATTATAAGTTTCTTCATCCCCAATTGGAATGGAATTAGGTATTGGAAAACACATATTTGTACAATCTTGGTGATCCCATTACTGAAACTTCTTCGTAGAAAATCTATTTGTATAATAACCATGAACAACACATTTAAAATATTCAATTGATCCCTCAGAACAAGCTTCTTTCCCTTTCATAGAGTCAACCATATGCTTCATTTTTCCGTGGAAGGTTAATGATTTATGACCTTAATTTCCACATCTATAGAATCTTCCCATCCCATTCAATTATTTTCATATGTGTTTCTTTCCACAACCTTCACACATTGTTTTTTGAGTATACTTACCATTATGATTATTACCTGAACATCCGTAGGGATTTGTTTCTTTCATATATGATTCCTTATAAAAATAAATATGGTCAAGGTGGACAATCATGACTCTAAATTGTTGGTTGAGAATAACCAAAAGTGTTTTCATTGTAGCCACCATTTTTTTTAGTTTCTCATTCAGAAAACCATCACAATTTTCTTTGCATCCACTGTTACATTGGTGCCTGCTAAATCCAGCAATTTACTGAAACAAAAAATGTCAGTGTGAGTATATCAGTAAAATCATCATATAATATCTTATGAGGAGCGTAAATACTAATATATACTTATTCATGTTATCTTAAACTCATTCAACTTATCTATGATAACTATGAACCATTCTAATAAGATAACCATTAGGGTTATTTCACTTATTCTTAAATTACACCCTAAACTCTAAAGTTATCAGAACTATCCTCTAATACCAAATATAACGACAAGACCTTATAAAATTACATAATAATGAATTAAATGATTTTTTCACATGGTAGGATATTTTCAAGTTTAGAGTTTTATAGAATTAGGCCATAACTATTACATAACAACTTGAATATTACAATTAGACACTACTACTCAGTATCCATTTTTTTAATAAAATAAAAACTCTAAAAAAGAAACTTGTCTAGTTCCATATTTTAGACAGCCTGACTTTTCCATGATCCCATCCTTGGCCCTATTCATTTTTAAGCCATGTGGAAAAAATTTTAAAAACATGGGATGATCATAAAAATCTCAGTTAGGGTTATAAAATAATAAATTAAAACATTAGCCCATCAATAAATACAAATCAATGAAACTATATTTTTCAATCATAACATACCTTACAAAATCATAAGATTTATGAATAACACACACAAATCATAAATAATAAAGGTTAATTATGGCATACATATCAAACATACACTGTAGCTATCACAACTATGTATGAAGATACACTTGGAATAACCATCACAGTATATTCCATAAATATCTTAAGAGAAATATCACGTTTACCTTCGTCACATTACCCAATTCATTGGAGAGTTATCTCAGTCTCACCCGCCGTAGGTTTATCGTGGAAACACCAGTATATGTAAAAAATTCCCAATAACCATAACATAATCATAACATATAAGACATTTATAATGGGAAGATAACATTTCCACATTCTAATATATCAAATAAGGTTATTCAAATAAACAAAGATTTATCAAATCATTTTCAAAACAATTTAAAAATAGATTTTTGAATGAAAGTGTCCCATACCAAAATAAAGCTTCTAAACGAATTATCATTTGAAAAAATTAATGTACATATAAATAAATCCTAAAAACCATTTTGAAAACATGTACATTAATGAGATATATTTAGAAGAATAAATCTTTATAATGTTTAAAACGATATTTTCAATAAAGGTTTTTTAACAAAAAGAGAGATGCTTGAATACAAATAATTGAGGAATAAAATTTAATCAGAACTATATAATATCATGTGAATAAAGTAATTCATGATATAATATATCAAAGTACATTATATACAGAATATAAAAGTGAACTGGGGTATAACAACAAATAAGTCTCAATGGAATTTAAATTGAGATGAAATCTCTTATAAAGACCATATCCTTAGGTTAAGGATAAATCAATGATATAATTATCTATGAAAAATATAAATACACTAAATATGTTTGGATATTCAGTGCAAATAAATCAGGGCACATTCACACATATTCTTGTAAACACAACACCAATGAATTGGATGTTTAACACAATAAATAGAGATTGAGTTAAAATTACTCTTATCAAGTTTATATCGATGATTTGAGATTTTATTAATGGAGTGATAGTGTGTATCAAAATTATATCCACAGAAAAGTGATTGGAAATTACTACACAAATAATAAATATTGATTCCCCACATAATTATATCAGCACATAATCAAGAATTAGAAGATTAACCCAAGGAATGGAAATTGGGTTAAAAAGTTCCCTTACTGATTTGGTAACTTACGAAACATACAACAAATGAAAGAAGGATCAAAAAAAGAAGATGTAAATACCCATAAGATAAAGTATATTATAAATTTTATACAATCTTTTGAAGTACATACACCACAAAAATGTAAATAGTGGAAAATATAGTATGAATCTCGGGGGAATAAAAATTGAGATGAAAACCCCTTACCACGTTGTAATCAATCGAGTCGTATGAACAAAAGATAATAACAACAAAATAAATCACATAATAAAATGAATATAATGAGAATAATGATAATATATATCAAATTTCAGTATACAATACACCACATGTAATAAATAAGTTGCGAACAATGGAAATCTCACAGAATTAAAAGTGAGATAAGAAAATCCCTCACCACGTTGTAATCAATCAAGTCATATGAAAAAAAGTTAATAAGAACCAAATGATTCAAAAAATAACATGAATATAAAGATAATAATGATAATATATATCAAATGTTAGTAAAAATTACACCACATTCAATAAATAAGTGGTGAACAATAGAAATCTCACGGAATTAAAATTGAGATAAGAAACCCCTTCCCTCATGCCCGACTTGACTCGATAGTTCTTTAAACTCCTAAATAATTAAATAAAGATAATTTATACTTCTTTAATTAACTTTTTAAATTTTATTATTTCTTTTATTTAACTTATTACCATGTTATAAACATTATTTAGTCATTTTATGATAATAATGGTCATTTTGTTGATATTTGGTACTTGAGTCAAAAATGAACACCTTATATTTACAAGTTGTCCATGTGGTCAATAGTTAATTATATAAAGAATGGTATTCATGATTTATATATCATATATATCCAGTATATACATGTATTTATAATTGTACATAACATTTGGAGGTAAGAAATGAAATGCACCGTTCATGGACTTGGTAAGTCGTACGTATGCAAGAACGCTACTTTCATTTCTATTTAATTTTTTAATGGAATTAAAAAATAATGATACATAAGTATATTATAATTTCAGTATAATATAATATATAATATCATTAACTCCATTCTCTATACATCCCACATATGGCATTAAAGATTCATATCACTTTGAGGGGGTGGTAGTCCGCACATCCTCAAATGAAATTATTGAGTTTAACAATAATGTAAAATATAAAGTTAAGATATAAATGGAATATAGAGAAAGCATAAAAATAATATATATAATTTATAAATACAGTGCCATCATATTGGCCACTATGAGAGGCGGTAGGAGGTAATTGAACAATCATTGTCTTGGGAGGTGTTAGTTTGTCATCTACATAAACAGTATATTCTCCACCCATTAAGTGGAGGTGTGTGTAAGTGTAGTTCAAATCCATCTTATAAATAAACCTAGTAAATTGATAATAAAGGTTTTGTTATAATTTAAAGGAATAAAAAGATTTTACGGGTTGGAGAAGTAAAATAAAACAATATAAGTTAATAGAAACCATTACCTTTAATTTGGGTAACTTCCTTTGGTTTGGACAAAAAGGACTTCTTTAAGTACATTTTCCTAAAGTAAGGCTTCTAGAGGGAGGATTGGGATATAGGGAGCTTAATTGGTCATAGGTTGGATGAGCCTAAAGGATTTAGAGGTGTGAGGAATTTGTTATAAGTGGTCTCGTTTTATAAGGGAGAGGAGGGGCTATTTAGGAATGTGTGAAAATATTATTTTATTATATAATGATACTCAGTTACTAAAGGTCCAAAAAATCATTAGAGACGAAGATAAGATGACTCCTAGTAAAAATAAAATCATCCAATAGGAATTGGATAGGTTTTGGATAATATTTTTTTCATTATATTCTTATTTATTTAAATCATTTGTTAATGAGGTAAATACTGCATCATTATTGTGTCATAAATAATTAAATTTATTTGTTGTATAAAACATAAAAAAATACTATCATGTAAGAAATATTTTTAGATTCTTAAATTATATTAATAGTCGAAAATATGGCTTATAAAACACTATATAAAAAATAATTTACTATAAGATTTTTGTTTTTGTTGTTTTTGCCTTTACTTTAAATTAATTAATCTAATGTGTCATTGTCACTCTTAAATACCTCTATGGGGTTCCAAAATATACCCAAAGATGCCCATGGTCGGCCATGAATCATCCAATAAAGATTGGACAATGTTATTGTAATTTTGAATTATTAAAATATTCTTTTTTACCTTGAATTACCCTATTTACCTCTAACCGCGGTAAATAAAAGTCAAAAGTTACTATTCACAAAAAATTATTTTCATCTTATTGATCCACATTTTACTTACTAATAACAACCATGTATGTCATATTTCTGAAATTATATTCACATAAGTGGTAAAATTTCATTTAAATGAAAAAAATCAGTTTTTTAACTACTACTAACTGGTTTCACTATTCATCAAAAATTGATGTTTTTCAGAAAAATATCAAAAATTTAACCAAATATTTATTTGATATTCAGATTTCAAAAATTATGCCTATTTTTAAAAAATGAAAACATAAAAGTGGAATTAATTAATTTTAAAATTAATTCCCATTATTAAAACAAATATCGTGTTTTTAAGAAACAATAAGTATAAAAAAATTGACACTTGTTTATGTCCAATTTGAAATTGAAATCAATTACAATGACCAAAATTGGATTAAACTGTAAAAATTTATTCTAATTACACTTTATAATCAATTAAAAAGATAATCTAACCATATAAATAAACTAGATTAAAACATTGTTTTGAAATAAAATACAATATTTTTCACTATTCATTAAAAATGAACTTTATCGGAAAAATTCCAAAAATTTACACAAAGTAAATTTTGATGTCCTCATTATAAAGAAGGATTTTATTTGGTCAAATATAATGTATTAAAGTGAAAAAAAAAATATTTAAAGAAGGTTCTGCATTAAAAGGTGGTAAATTGACCTTTTAATGTACATTTTGCATAAAATTAAATTCATTCAAATTTTAAGCCTCTAACTTGTATTGAATAAATGAAAATAAATTTTACAAACATGTATAATAATATTGTAGTTTGTTTTTTTCATTTATTCCAATACAACAGCTAGTATTAAACTACCATTTAAAATAATAATATTATATTATTAGTGTGCAACGTATGATTTAAAGGAAACCTGTTGTTGTGTATCAGGTACGTTTTCAAACATAGAATCCCCTTTAATATAAAAATAATATTTAATTCAAAAATATTAATAAATATTAAAACTATCTTATTTCTTGTTTATCTGGGATGTTACACACTGACAATATAGGTAATCAATGATTCATTTATTTAAATTTATGTTATTCACATATCAATTCTATAACCATTATATTATGGGTTTTATGTTTAAAATGTTTACATATTGGGAAAATAATTCAGTATCAATTTTCATTCATTCAAACTCATGTTTTTTTATACACCTACATTAATTTTTAGGTGTATATATCACTATTTTATGTCATGAATCTACATATTTTCATGATTTTATTAGCTTCATGTGATTTCAATTTCTTACATGCACAGTATGATCCCATGTTACAATGTGATTAGAGTGTATTGAAACAAGCTCATCTATTTTCTAGATTGATTTTGTTTATTCTTCCAATGATGAATGTCATGACCTGTCCTCAGGGCCCGTGTCATGGCTACCCCAAGCCCGCCTTCCATAGGCCAGGGGCTGGCGACAATCACCATGGCGTAAATCTCGTTAAAAAGGGAAGGCATTTCCTTTGTAAAGTAAACAAACACCACAGAGCAAGCAAGTAGTAGAAGTAAACACTAAGTAAAAACTGAGTACAACAGTAAGTGTGGAAAAGTAGGTGGTCCAGAATACAAACCCAAACTAAAAGTAAAGTAAAACTGGAAGGGAAACAGCTACTGAAAGGTAAAGCCGCAACGTTGAGTCATCAACTGGAAGTCCCACCGGAAGGGTGGGTACGGATAGCCTCCACAGCTCCTCGAGTCCAACCGTCCGCTCCGAGTATGTCCCACCTAGTGGTCCACCTCCAGGTACCGTGTTGCTTCGCAAGCCTCAACCATAATCAGCGTTGTCCGTCGTCTCCAACCAACACAACGTAGTGCGGGCAAAGCCCGTGCAGGGGTGAGTATAAGCTACTCAGTAGGGACCCCGAGACCCCTGAAGGTCTCCCAGAATCCACAAAGGATAATCCACAAAGGAATGATAAAATCATGAATTAACATCCGAAACTACTTAGGTATATGCCCATACATATACCTAAGTCACCAATTCTCATTCGGCTCCAACACCCGAGCTCAAGTAAAACCCACTCCACACAGGAAAACAAAACGTAAATCCACATAGGATAGCACCACACAATCCACAAAGGAAGCAAAACAGGATTCAATTCACACATGAACACTTCTTTGTATGATGATAGAGATGATCAGGTATTTCCACTGACTCATCTAAGTCGTCAGACCCACAAAGGATCGATAGGTACTAACTCCCGCAATGACCTACAAAGGACCTGACCCACAAAGGATCGATAGGAAACTAACCACCGCAAATAACCTCATAGGATCGGACCCACACAGGATCTGTAGGTGCTGTCCCACATAGGTCCGTTGAGCGCTGACCCACATAGGATCGGACCCACACAGGATCGGTAGCACTGATCCACGTAGGATCGCTGAGTGCTGAAGTCGTCGCCGTCGAATCCACTAAGGATCTCTGCACAGTTGTCATCGTCGAAGTCGCAGTCACAGCCAGCTTTAGTGTTCCTGCACACAGCATGTTCGTTCGAGAGGGTCAGATCCATGAGCCGAGATGCTGATACATCAACTAACACATAGTCCAGAGTCGATGTATCCAAAAGTTCCATATCGTCAACAGGAACTCAACGACGTAGATGGTGCGTCAATCGGACACCCGGTCTGAGAGTTATTGGCTTTTTTGTCCCAGGGGCCCGGTTGGGTTTTAAGGCAAAACCATCCTGACCGTACTCCACCTATGTCCAAACCTCATGCGGAGTAAGCCAAAAGATCCGTCTCACTTAGAGGAATCCAACAAAGTCGAAGGCACGTCAACCGGATGTCCGGAGTTCAAGATATGAGTGTTTCCGCTCCGAGGGCCCGGTTGGTTTCGTATACGAACCAACCCGGACAAACCCAATGTACTCTGACACCTTGAGTGAAATATACCGAAACAACCGTCTCGGTCCAAGGATCGCATCTCCACTGACGGTGCGTCGATCAGAGGCTTGTAGCTCAAGTTATGAGCAAAAGACCGAAAAGGTCTGAAAACGGGGGTCTGGGCCCAGACCGACCTGGCCAGCGCGGCCCGGCCCAGCCTAGGTAACACGGCCCGGCCTGGCTGGCACGGGTGCGGCCCGGTCGCTTGGTGGTCGGCTTAGCCGATTACGGCCGAGCGGTGCGGGGGGCGGGCTACCCCCGTGTGAAGGAACCGCGGCCCCGCGTGGGGCCGACCTCTCCAGCGGATGCGGCAGCCAGCCGCGTCCCGTCCTTCGCCGCTCCCGCGCAGTCGCGGGATGGATATCCCGCCACCACGGCTTCAGCTGTGGCAGTTCTTCCCGGTGATGCGCCGGGCGCTGCCGCCTCCCCCCGCCGGCGCAGCAGTGCCAGCGTGGCGCGTCGACGGGTTGCTCCGTGGACCACCGGACGAGTTCCCGTGGTCAGAATATCTTGTCGTCTTCGCCAAAAGTCCTCCTGGAGTCCGTCCTTCACTGCGAGGACCCCACATCGCCCATGCGGCCTGGATTGTCGACGTCCGTCGTTTCTCACACCATGAACGAAAGGGTCGGTGGGTTCGGACTTGTTCGTTAGTCCCCACCCTCCGTGTTTGCCGTTTTGAAAGTCTCACAACAAAAAAGTTTAATCAAATGTCGCTGGTATAAATCACAATGACTTAAATAAAACAAACCCATACCTCATCATTGTCGTCGAAAGTGAGTTCTTCGCGGATTTGACCATCGTGGAAGAAGAGGATCGTCGCGTCGTGGAAGGGGGAATCACATCTTGGAAGGGGGCATGTTTTAACCCATGTTGAGGAAAAAATCCACAAAGAATTAGAGAACCGTAATCTCTTACCTCAAGTAGTTGACGACCAGAGATTGTTGCGGGGATGAAACGTCGTGGAAGAAGCGTCGCGGAAGGAGAATCATCGGTGTCGCGGAACACAGCATCGCGTCGTCGATCTCTAAGGTTTCGGCGTTCTTCACCTTCTTCGCATTCTTCGCGTTCTTCACGAAGGAGGATGAAGATCTCAAGCCTTAGAGTCTTCTCCAAATCCTCTCAACGAGAAATCCTCAAGAAAGAAATCCATTGGTCTTATTTCATTTATATGGAAACAATTTGAAAAAACAAGTTAAGAAACAAACCATTAATTTGGTGAATTAATGGTAAAGTCTTAACTGTCCAATTAATAGGAGCATTAAGAGTTTAGAAAACACACCAGTTGACTTTCATTAAAGAGGAGCTTTCGCGGGTGCGTTACTTAGGGGGGAAAGAAACGATGTGGCTCATGTAGGCCCCACCTCACAAATATCCTACCAAGTGGGTAGGATATTTTGGGTTCCACCCTATCCATTTCAACTTAGTTTAAGTGGATTTAAGAGAAATAAAATAAAGTTGTCGCATCACTTTATTTTATTTTCTTAACTTAACCCCAAAAAATTAAAAACCACACCCAAGCAAACACAACTCTGGAAAAGGTGTTTCTAAGAAAATACCGGCGCTGCGATTCTATCGGTGCCCTCAGAATTCGATTCCGAGCACCAGTTCAAAAGTTAGAAAAACCCACTCATTCGTTCACTAAACGTGCCTGAGCCAATCTTCGGAAAATGATTCCGGGCTCACCAGGCCTTAGAATCAGGTGCCGTCAGAAACTGCATTCTAGTAAAATTAAAAAGAAAATTATGAAAAAAAATTCCTTGAATTTTATGGGTCTTTACATCACTCCCACCTTAGGGCTTTACGTCCCCGTAAAGATACATCATAATCTAGGGAAACAAATGTGGGTACTAAGAACGCATCTGAGCCTCCCGCTCCCAAGTGCTCTCATTGTGGTTCTCGTGTTGCCATCTGATGCGCACTAGAGAAATCGACCGTCCACATTGGACCTGCTGTTGTCGATCCTCGATCTCCACCGAGACTTCCACAAAAGTCGCTCCATCATCAACGTCTAGATCCCCATGGTCAATGATATGCGTCGGGTCATGCACGTATCTCCTCAGCTAAGTGACATGGAAGACGTTGTGTACCCGGTGAAACTGAGGTGGTAGAGGCATGCAATAAGCCACCTTGCCAATCCTACTGAGGACCAAGAAGGGTCTGATGAAGCGTGGAGACAACTTTCCGCCTTGGCCAAATCTCCGTAAACCACGTCGAGGTGATACATGCAAGAAGACGTGTTCACCATCCTCGAACTCTAGTGGCCTCCGCCTCTTGTCAGCATAAGACTTCTGCTGGCTCTGACCTGTCCTCATCCACTCCTAGATGTCCTGGACCTTCTCTGTCGTGGCCCGGACCATCTCCGATCCCACAAGTGCTGACTCCCCAGGGTCTGTCCAGCACAAAGGAGATCTTCAATGTTGGCCGTACAACACCTCGTATGGTGCCATCCCGATGGTGGAGTGGTAACTGTTATTGTACGCAAACTCCACCAAGGTTAGGTGGTCCTCCCAGCTGTGACCAAAGTCAAGAACACATGCGCGGAGAATGTCCTCGAGAGTCTGAATGGTCCTCTCCGTCTGACCATCCGTCTGAGGGTGAAAGGCGATGCTCAGATAAAGATGTGTCCCAAACGCCTCCTGCAACCCCTTCCAATGCTGGGAAGTAAAGAGAGCATCTCGATCGGAGAAGATGGATGATGGCACACCGTGAAGTCGTACAATTTCATGAACGTAGAGACGTCCCAATCTCTCCACCATGCCCTGCTCTCTGATGCGTAAGAATTGATCCTACATGGTGAGTCAGTCAACAATCACCCAAATGGAGTCGTGACCTCTGGAAGTGTGTGGAAGTCCAGTCACGAAGTCTATAGATATCCCGTTCCACTTCCACTCTGGGACCTCCAAGGGCTGTACCACGCCTGCTGGTACCTGATGCTTTGCCTTCACCTGTTGGCAGGTGAGGCATCGAGAAACGAACTCCTCCATAGAATTCTTCAAGCCCGGCCCCCAGTGCTGTCATCTGAGAACATGGTACATCATTTCCACTCCTGGATGTACCACCAAAGGAAAAGTGTGAAACTCTCTCAAAACCTCCTCCCATAAAGAAACTGGTACCAAGGTACGTCCTCTGAAAAGGACGTCGAGCTCTGCTCCAAGGGAGAAACCATTAGGTGCATGACCTAAGGATATATGTGCATGTCGTGTCTCATAGTCAGCATCCCCACACTATGTCTATCTGACCCGCTGCAGTAGTGGAGGGGTGACTGCGAGAGACTGAAGGAAGGCTTCTCCATCCTTATCCACGAAGGATATCTGCAAGGTGGCTAGCTACTCTGTCGCCTCCTCATGTAGCTGAATGCCTATCCTACTACTGAGAGCATCGGCTACCACGTACCCCTTCCTAGGAGTATAGACTATCTCAATGTCATAGTCCTGGAGAACTCGAGCCATCGCCGTTGTCTCAGGTTCAGGTCCTACTGAGAGAAGATGTACCTGAGACTCTGATGGTTAGAAAAGACTGTAAAGCGCTCGCCCATTAGATAGTGTCTCCATGTCTTCAGATCGAATACCACTACTGCTAACTCCAGGTTATGGGTAGCGTAGTTCTTCTCATGTGGCCTCAAATGACTTGATCCATAGGCAATCACTGCCTGCTTCTTCATCAGGACACATCTGAGTCCGGTCCCTGATGCATCACAGTAGACTACATACCCTACTCCCTCCCCTGGTAACCTCAAGATAGGTGCACTGGTCAATCTCTGTCTCAGCTTCTGGAACCTCTCCTGACATCTTTCTGACCACACAAAGGGTTTCCCCTTCATTGTAAGGGCTGAAAGTGGTGTCGTTACTCTGGAGAAGTCTGGCACAAATCTTCGATAGTATCCAGCTAGTCCCCTGAAACTCCGCACCTCCGTCACGCTCTAGGGTGGCTCCCAAGCTAGCACGGCCTTAATCTTCGCAGGATCCCCCGAAAATCCCGCCTTAGAGATGATGTGTCCTAAGAAGTGGACCTCACGTATCCAGAACTAACACTTCATGAGCTTCCCCTAAAAATGGTGCTCTCAGAGTGTGTCTAGTACAACACGCATGTTGTAGGAATTCTCCTCCTTAGTCTTTGAGTATATCAAAATGTCGTCGATGAAAACCACGACAAATCGATCGAGGTGTGGCTGAATGATCCTGTTCATTAGGCCAATGAACACTGCTGGAGCATTGGTTATGCCGAATGGCATAACCAAGAAGACATAGTGGCCATACCGACATCTGAAGGTCGTCTTCTGCATGTCCTCATCCTGAACTCTGAGCTGATGATAGCCTGACTTGAGCTCTATCTTTGAGAACCATCGTGATCCCTTGAGCTGATCGAAGAGGTCATCAATCCTCGATAGCGGATACATGTTCTTCACTGTCACCTGGTTCAGGCGATGATAGTCGACACCAAGTCGCAAGCTCCTATCCGCCTTTTTGGCGAACAATATCGGGGAAGCCCAGGGTGAAACACTGGGTCAGATGAATCCCTTGCCCTGCAAGTCCTCCAACTATACCCGTAGCTCTCAAAGCTCAATAGGGGCCATCTGATATGCTGGAGTAGATATCAGGGCTGTCCCGGGGTATAGATCAATATAAAAGTCTACCTCTTTATGAGGAGGAAGTCCTGGAACGTTGTCGGGAAAGATGTCCGCATACTGATCCACCACTGTAGGAAAACTAGGACTCTCCACGTCAACTGCTCCTAGGATGAGGCTAGACAACTAATGTGTGATGGGAAATCCTCTCCTCTACGAGATTCCATCCTATTTTGTGAAGGCTCCCATCTCACCGGTGAAGGTGAACCTGCTCCCGTCGGTGCGTACACATCGCACCTTGAGCCTAATACAATCACTCTGTGCATGGACTATAGATAACTGATCCATGCCCAAGATGATGTCGTAAGGCCTCGACACCGCTACAAGAAGATCCCAGCCGAATCTCTCGCCTCCTAGAGTAAGCTCACACTGTCGGCACCGGTTTGTAATTGTTGAGGCTGCTCCCGTATGAGTCTCTAGCTGCAAGTATCGAGCCAATTCCTCCGTTGGAATCTCCGAGCTCCGAACAAGGGCATCAACTATGAAAGAGTGACACGCTACTATGTCTATAATAACTACATCATGGGTGGAATAGACACTGATAGTACCTCAAATCATCTTGGGCAGACCGTGGTCGTAGGCCTCCGCTGCTTGGAGTTGTGCTTGTCTCTGCCCACCAGCTTCCTGTGGCCGGGGTGGACCTCCTGGTGGTGGTGGTGGTAGAGCCTCAAAGCATCTCCCACCACCTGCTGCTCGGCCAGCTCATCTGCCTCGTCCACATGCTCCCTACGGACCGCCACAGTTGACCCTCTATCACTGCCTGGGTGTCCCCTCAACCGTCTGATGCGCATCGGCACGGTGGGTTGGGTAGTCACGATCCATGTGACCCCGCCCTCCACATGTGTAGCACTGACTGCCTTTCAAAAGACTGGCTTCGCGTTGTGTGCCCCGCACTGCTGAGCCAGTGTCCTGAGGTCGTCTTCTTGAGGGTGTGGTCTACCTGGACCCATGAGTCATCCTTCGACTGCCTGCTACAGATGACTCTGATACGTACCGCCCTGCGGTGGGTCTCGCTGCTGAAGAAGGCTCAGCAAGAAAGCTCTCGATCAAAAGGGCTCGATCCAGTACTCCTGCTTGAGTCGGATGCTGAGGGAGATCAGCGATGCCCTGATCTCGTGTCATAATCCATGATCAAAGGTCCGGGCCCAGAAAAATGGGTCACATACCATGTCGGTCCAGTAGCGCGAGAGATCGGTAAATCACGCTGAGTACTGGGTGACTGTCAAGCTTCCCTACCGCAGCTGAAGAAGCTCCTAGATGTGCACCGCACAGAGGGTGGCTGGGAAGAACTCTAAGAAGAAGAGGCTCTCAAAATCTATCCAGAGAAGAGATTCCTCATCGTGAACCTGGAGTATCTGTCCCGTGCAGTAGGCTCTCTGCAAGGATCACCATGAGGTCAGCTGGTTTCCTCACTAACCGGAAAACTCGTACAACTGACTCCATCCAATCCTCGACTGCTTGGGGGGTCCGTCTCCCCATGGAACCTGGGCGGTCGCTGGCACTGGAACTCATGCAGTGCACTAAGGCGACGTGCATCGTCAGCAGCTGGGGCTGGAAGCATCAGTGGCTCAGCGGGTAGAGGTACCGCCGGTACCTCAGCTATCAAAGGGCCCTATACCGAGGCCCCAGCGCTCGGCAGGCTGTCATCACGCTCAACTCTTGAAACACTAGTTGGCTGCTGTCATGGGGCCATCCAGAAATGAAATAGGTGCACCACGGTCAGAACAGTATACCTGGTGAGATGACACAAAGTAATCACAAAGAAAACTTGAATCACACATTCAATTAATGTTTTCGTGCATTATGTCGGAAATCAAAAGTCAGGGTCCTGGTGTATAGATACGTCGGCCGTCGCACCAACACTGGACTCCCTGGACTGATAACCACACCCATTACGCTTAACACTATTGCTTCACATAGAAAAGGATCACGGTCCCATGTTCTGTTGTAGAACTAAACTCCTCTTATACCAATTTGTCACGACCTGTCCTTGGGGCCCGTGCCGTGACTACCCCAAGCTCGCCTTCCATAGGCCAGGGGCTGGAGACTAGCACCAAGGCATAAATCCTGGTAAAAAGGGAAGGAATTGCCTTTGTAATGTAAACAAACACCACAGAGAAAGAAAGCAGTATAAGTAAACAATAAGTAAAAACTGAGTACAACAGTAAGTGCGGAAAAGTATGTGGGCCAGAATACAAACCCAAACTGAAAGTAAAGTACAACTTGAAGGGAAAACAGCTACTGAAAGGTAAAGGCGCAACGTCGAGTCATGCACTGGATATTCCACCTGAAGGGTGGGTACGGATAGCCTCCACAGCTCTTCGGGTCCAACCGTCCGCTCCGAGTGCATCCCGCCTAATGGTCCACCTCCAGGTACCATCCTGATCCACAAGCCTCAACCACGATCAGTGATGTCTGTCTTCTGCAACCAACACAACATAGTGCGAGCATAGCCCGTGCAGTGGTGAGTATAAGCTACTCAGTAGGGACCCCCGAAGGTCTCCCAGAATCCACAAAGGTTAATCCACAAAGTAAAGATACAATCACGAAGTAACATCTGACACCGCTTAGGTATATGCCCATACATATACCTAAGTCACCAATTCTCGTTCGGCTCCAACACCTGAGCTCAAGTACAACCCAGTCCACAGAGGAAAGAAAAATGTAAATCCACACAGGATAGCATAACACAATCCACAAAGGAAGCAAAACATGATTCAGCTCACACAGGAATACTTCTTTGTATGACGATAGAGATGATCAGGTATTTCCACTGACTCATCTAAGTCATCGGACCCACAATAGATCGATAGGTACTAACCCCTGCAATGACCCACAAAGGATCTGACCCACAAATGATCTATAGGTAACTAACCCCCGCAAAGTCCCACACAGGATCGGACCCACACAGGATCTGTAGGCGCTGGCCCACACAGGACCACTGAGTGTTGAACCACACAAGATCGGACCCACACAAGATCGGTAGCACTGATCTACGTAGAATCTCTGAGTGCTGAAGTCGTCATCGTCTAATCCACTGAGGTTATCTACATAGTCATCGTCGTCACGGTCACAGTTGCAGCCTGCTCTAGGGTTCCCGCATACAGTAAGCTCATTCGGGAGGGTCCGCTCCATGAGTCGAGAGGCTGATACATCAAATGAAAAATATTCTAGTGTCAATGTATCCAAAATTTCTATATCATCAACATGAACTCAATGTCGCAGATGACGCATCAATCAGACGCCCGGTCTGAGAGTTATTGGCTTTTTCATCCCAGGGGCCCGATTGGTTTTTAAGGCAAAACCATCCCAACCGTACTCCACCTGCATCCAAACCATGGGCGGAGTAAGCCAAATGACCCATCTCACTTAGAGGAATCCAACAAAGTCAATGACACATCAACTAGACATCCGGAGTTCCAGATATGAGCGTTTCCGCTCCGAGGGCCCGAATGGTTTCGTGTACGAACCAACCCAGACAAACCCAAAGTACTCCGAAACATTGAGTGCGATATACCGAAACGACCGTCTTTATCCAAGGATCGCATCTCCACTGATGGTGCGTCGATAGGAGGCCCGCATCTCATGTTATGAGAAAAAGACCAAAAAGTTCCGAAAATAGGGGTCTGGGCCCGGCCGACCCGGCCCGACCCCCCCTGGGTCGGCCCGAACCGGGTCGACCTGACCCGGGTCCAGGTCTGACCAAGCTGGTGCGGGCTGGCCCGGCCCGGCCTGGGCGCGACCCGGCCCGGCCGGCGTGGGCGCGGCCCAGTCGCCAGGCGGTCGACTCGGCCGGTTACGGTCGAGCGGTGTGAGGGGCGCGCTACCCCCATGTGAAGGAACCACGGCCCCACGTGGAGCCGCCCTTGCCAGCGGACGCGGAAACCATCCGTGTCCCATCCTTCACCGATCCCGCGCAGTCACGGGATGGCCGACACACCGCCGCGGCTTCAGCCGCGGGGGTTGTTCCCAGCAGCGCACCGGGCGCCACCACCACCCACCGCCGGCGCCGCCGTGCCGGCGGGGCGCGCCAGTGGGTTGCTCCGCGGACCACCAGACGAGATCTGGTGGTCGGAATTCCTTTCTTTTTTCGTCAAAAGTCCTCCCGGGGTTCGTCCTTCACTGCGAGGACCCCGTGTCGCCCGTGCGGCCTGTTTTGTGGACGTCCGCCGTTTTGCACACCAAGAACGAAAGAGGCGTTGGGTTCAGACTTCTCCGTTAGTCTACACCCACCGCGTTAGCGGTTTTAAAAGTCTCACAACAAAAAAGTTTAATCAAACTCCATGGGTATAATTCAAAAAGATTTAAATAAAACAAACCCCTTCCACGTCGTTGTCGTCGAACGTGAGTTTTTCGCAGAATTGACCGTCATGGAATAAGAGGATCATTGCATCGCGAAAGTGGGCGTCGCGTCGTCGCAGTACACGGCGTCGCGTCGGCAATCTCTGAGGGTTAAAGAAAACATGCAGATTTAATTTCACGTTTTAACCCATGTTGAGGATAAAATCCACAAATAATTAGAGAACCGTAATCTCCTACCTCACGCAGTTGATGATCAGAGATTGTTGCGGGGAAGAATGGTCGCGGAAGAAGCGTCGCGGAAGGAGAATCGTCGGCACCGCGGAACCCGGTGTCGCGTCATCGATCTCTGAGGTTTTGGCGTTCCTTGTGGTCTTCAAATTCTTCGTGTTCTTTGCGAAGGAGGATAAAGATCTCAAGCCTTAGAGTTTTCTCTAAATTCTCTGAACGAGGAATCCTCTAGAAAGACATGTGTTGGTCTTATTTCATTTACATGCCAACAATTTGAAAAACAAGTTAAGAAACCAACAATTAATTTGGTGAATTAATGGGAACATCTTAATTGTTCAATTAATAGGAGCGTTAAGAGTTTAGAAAACGCACCGGTTGACTTTCATTAAAGAGGTGTTTTCGTGGGTGCGTTACTTAGGGGGGAAAGAAATGGTGGGGCTCGTGCAGCCCCCACCTCACAAATATCCTACCAAGAGGGTAGGATATTTTGGGTTCCACCCTATCCGCTTCAACTTAGCTTAAGTGGCTTTAAGAGAAATAAAATAATGTTGTCTCATCACTTTATTTTATTTTCTTATCTTACCCCCAAAAAAATAAAAACCACACCCTAGCAAACGCAACTCTGGAAAAGGCGTTTCTAAGAAAATACCGGCACTTCGATTCCATCGGTGCCCTCGGAATTTGATTCCGAGCACCGGTTCAAAAGTTAGAAAAACCCGCTCGTTCGTTCCCGGAACGTACCCGAGCCAAACTTCGGAAAATGATTCCGGGCTCACCGGGCCTCGGAATCAAGTGTTTTCAGAAACTGCGTTCTAGTAAAATTCCAAATAAAATTAAGAAAAAAAATTTCCTTTATTTTTACGTGTCTTTACAATGAAATCTTATAACCCATATATCAAGAACATTCATTAATTTTTTCTCCTCAATTTATTCATTATATCTTCATGTATTGGTACCATATTTGTACTCTTTTGTATGTAAGATAGTTATGAAAATGATTATTTATGAAACACGAACATTACCCTCTCTTTAGTCAAAAATTGATGTTCTGTAAAAGGTTTCCAAGAATACAATACCATTATCCTATAATATTTGAAATAAATTTATAGAATTTTTATATTTTAATAATATCTTAAAATGAATATTGTTGTCCTATTCTGAAGAAAAGAACATTTCTATCCATTTTACTATGTAAAAGGAATGTCTGTCTTACCACATTCAACAAGAATATATTTACCCACCATAATTTATTTGGAGATACCTTTTTTATAAAAGTGTAATCATTATGAATATTCTAAATGTAATTTTCATAGGAAATTGTGTTCAAAATTTTTTCAGGATAAATTTATAAGTATTCGAGTAAAATTGTTTTCAGAATATTTACAAGCCTTATTTATATAGTTTCAAAGTAATTTCCAAGAAAAGGTTTTAATTTTTTTTATTCCTCGGTAATATATTTTAAAGTAAAAAGGTTTTTGAATCATTTTCAGGATATCTTTATATGTTTTCAATGTGCTTTCAAATAAATTTTTTTTTTCAAAATATTTTGAAACTTATTATATATTTTTTCTAGAATTTATATTGTCAAAATTATTTCAAGATTTTGTTAAATGTTTTCAATTAATTTCGATTGAAAATGATTTTCAATATGTTTTACATATTAAAAGGTGTTTTTCATAGAATAAATCATATTTTAAAGAAGATACCTTTATGAAATATATATCATAATTATTTTCTATCTAAGATTACATCCATTGATTTTACTCATCGCCTTCAAAGAAATTTTCAAATGGTACCATTCATATTATTTATATGAATGGCTGATTCTTAATTCCATGGTCTATATGAAACCTATTTCAATTCCATGAATCATATTTTTATGAAATACATTTCTCTATCATGGGTGGTGAATCTGATGAAATTATTATGAAAAATTTCTTTTTCTACAGGTTATGGTATTATCACATGTTTATATTACCCATTTCATTTCATTGATTATGATATAAATGTTTATGATTTGGTAAAACATGTATGTTTGGTTACATTTTTTGATGGGTGGGACCTATATCTCAATCAATATTATTGGTTAAATATTTACATATATTGATATATATGAATATAATGGGAAATGAACTCTGCTCAATATTATAGGGCATGAATGGGAAATGGCCTCGGTTTAGTATTAAAGATATGGAATGAGGAGTGAACTATGTTCAGTAATACAAAGATGGAATAGGGTGTGAATCCTGTTCAGTTAATGAAATTTTCTCCAAGATGTCCTTGGATTAAATGCCTTGAATACAATGGAAATAATTATATATGCTTCTGTTTCCCCTATATTTCCTTGTTTTATTCCTATTTTATGCTTTCATGGTTTGTGTTATTTAATTTTTTATAATCCATGTCTTTTCAACATGCAAGCATTATTCGATGATTTATGTTTGAGTTCTTCGATATATAGGGCATAATCTTTTATTTTCATGATCAGGTTCTCATACTCTTATTCTCATGATTATACTTATATGTCTCCCTTTTTACGTTTACTATGAATTCGAGCTCACACCATTTTATGTTTCCTTCTCAAAGTTATGAAGATATTTATTATGTTTGATGTTATTTAGAAGGGTGATAGTGCACAAGAACCTAGTGAAAGACAATTATTCTATTTTATGTACTAGTTATTATGTTTCCACGTTTCTAAATCCACTAGGCTAATATAGTCTATGAGAATTAGTTTTTATAAAAAAATTAAGTATTCTAAAAAATTTATGTAATGTTAATATATAAAAAGAGAGCATCAATAAAAACAATCCTCAAGTGGTGTCTTTATTGGGTGAACTAACTTATCACTGACAAAATAAAACATTGATGAGGAATCATTGTCCAATTAAACTATTTTTGCTCTAATACAAAGAATTAACACACTGAAGGTCATTACAAATAAGGAGAAATCAACAATGAAAAAAATACAGGCAGTTAATTATGAAATTAGATATGACATGGGAAAAATGAATGGATTTTTAGTCATATTATTTCTAATATGATGAATGATTTCAATGTTCTCTCATACCATTTGGCATGGGCTAAACCACACAATCCAGTAAAATTAATTTCAATAAAATTATATGTCAAGGGATCCACCCAAGGATAAAGTCATGTGAAACCAAGATATGAAAATCCATAAAAACATTACCCAAAAAAATAATTTGGTTTTCCCCTATGCTAGGGGTAGCTACTCCAAGGCATAGAATCTTAACCAAATTCAATGTCGTATTCTTCTGTCTAAACTCAAACAGTATGAAAAAGTAAAATTCATCTGATAAAACATTGTAACTTCCCACCCCTGGTTCCATGTATTGGTTCCCCAAGGGTGTTTTCCAAAATCATTCATGCACATATTCCTAGATTCCAGTGGTTACCGACTTGTAGAAAGTGGTTTGGTTAACACCATGGAGAGACTATTACCTCATTGATCATAGTTGAGCACTGCAATAGATGTTTCTTTGAAATAGTATAAGCAATTTCTGTATCAATATAGTTATGGAAAATGAAAAAGGTATACACATTATACATAAACACAATTTTCTTTAAGACAAAAAAATTACTAGAGGAAATTAATTATGATAATATGTGATGTGTTATATAAAATGAAAATGTAGCGGTGGGGTACACAATTGTATATTTGATTTTGAAAAAATAGAAAATAATAAAAAAATCTATATTAAATAGAATCTCAAGAATAGGCATAGTCTTCTACAGCTAATTCAATCTCAGAAAAGTGAATCATGTTTTGGACACTGGATCCTTCCCTCTATCTATACCTCTAATCGTAGAGTCTGCATTGGTATCAAAGGCACCCGAGATGGGTGTGAGACATAATATCACTAGACCAGCACCCACGATGTCAGGTCCTATCCATCTCTTGTGTTTTAAATAAGATTTTGTTTAGTATTGAATTTAAATAAAATACATAGTTAAATAAAAATAATAATTGGGTGTGGTTTCATTGGGATGTATGAAAAACTACCTTCTTCAGCCAAAGATGGTGTGTCTAAGCCATGATAACATGAAATCATAAAGTGAACAGGGTATAAATCCAAAGGATTGACTTCCCAATCCTTCTGATTGGGCATGGAAGACAAATCCCTACATCTTTATAAAAAAAATAGTCAATTCTCATTTTAAAACATTTTACTTCCTTTTATGTTTTTATAATTTCATTGTAAATAACACCATGATACCTTGACCCCATCCTTGAAAATATGAAGGGACTTCCCCTGTATATCTTAAGGGTTTCAAACAACGACCTATTGCACGGAGTCTATCCCTAGTGAACCAAATATGACATCCTAATTATTATTCTATAATTGTGTGAAGAATAGAAAAACTAACCTCCATATCCAAACCTAGTATCGCTAGTGTGGGTTATAGAATCTCTCATGGTGTGGTATGAAAAAATAGTTCCATCAATACCGTCTAAGGGGTCTTCCCTATAGAACTAGAGTCACTCATCTACAGGTAATATAACTACCACAAAATTAACTCATCACATCCAAAGATGGTATTGTTCCTATTATGTCTACAATCCATTTTCCTATATGGAATAAAGTTTAAGAGTTTTTCTAAGGGTTCCTTATTTCAAAATGACTTGATTTACCCTTGAAAACAAGGAAAAAAACAAAATAGAAAATTCGTTTATAATAAACATTTCAAAAGAACTCATTCTTTTCATTTATGATAATGAGATTACATTTGGACCATTATTGATGGAATGTCAATGAAATTTATCCACTTAAATCAAATGGAACAAGGCAAGAACACTTATATAGTTCAATTTGAGTCATAATGTATAATTATTAATACAATAGGGCCCAATGTTTGACCCAATTACCAATATTTGGCATGGGTAAAGTTATAGTAACTAGGTTCACAACCTTAGGAATTCAAAATATGACTCTAGGTGTTTCATGCAAAGAAAAACCCCTTTATTTTTTTAGAAAACTATGAAAAAAGGTGAATTTTATAATTATAGGAATATAAAAACCCTAAAGGGTAATCTAATCCAAATAGATTAACTAGTTAGGTGTCTCTAAATCAATGGTACCAGTAAAAACATTTAAAAAATCATATAATAATTATATAGAAATTTTAGAGGCTCCATATGAATGGTTTGATGAGTGGTAAGAGGGAGTGACTTACAAAATTTAGGGAAATGTTGTTAAAAATAAATTACCACCTACATTATCATCATATATTTTTTTTCGACAACTATCGAGATTCTATTGGACCAGGATTGGAAGGAAATGATGAAACCGCCAAATTCCCCAAAAATAGAGCTAATGAAAATTTTCCAAATTAGTCCAACATGTATTAGATAAAATCTAAGATAGGGAAATGGGAAAGCAGGATCTCAACACTATGATTATGATGATTCTGATAGAGAGAGAATAAAATGAGAGATAGAGACTCTACCTTGACTAATGGTGAACAAACCATGCCAAAGACCTCTATCCAAGGACTGCAATATGACAAACAACCACATGCCCTAGGTAACATGGTTGTAGAAAAACCATGAATCCTAGTTCAATCTTCTTCATTCAAGGTTTTATAATCTAAATATTCCTTAAAAACTCACACTCCCTTATTCACAAAATTAAGCGTCACATGTATAGACATCTAAAGGAATTAGAACAAACAATTAATGTTTTGTACCTTTAAGATGAACCATTATGTTATATTCTATGTCAATTTATTCACTCTAATTAATATGAAGAATAATCTATTTGGAAGAATTAGAGAAAATGGAAATAGGTTATAATTGGGAAATTGTACTTTTAAAATGAGGCATAATCATGAAGACAGGTTCACACTATATGAGACTCTATCTGGCTATGATAGTGATGTGTAATATTTTGATCTGATACTACCAAAACACAATATGACCAAATTTAATGGTTTAATTAATGATATGGTAATAGAATATGATTATTATTGATCCAATACATCATTTAATGGATCTCACAATATAACTAGTATGTAGTTTTTTTTCACGTTCCCACAGATTAGGCTGAGAAGTTTTACTACACCATATTGGATTTAATTGGACTATGATTTGTTAGACCATTAAATAATGCATATGGATTTGAAATATAGTGCTTTTTTATAATATAAGTGGTTAGTGGTAATGTTACAATGATTATAGTCACACTATAAAACATAGTGATGTTGAGAACAATTTTGTGACTATTTGTGGAAATATTCACTAATTCTGTGTAACGCCCCGACCCTAGTTACCCAGAGTCGGTGCATTATTACATAACATTGGCATGATCATGAGAAAGATCAAGTCTCGAAAGACCGATTAGTTTAGTAGCCTTGGAATAACTAGATACATCCATAAATTTTTACATTACATCATAAAAAAAACATTTTGTCTTCATATCCACTCATACTATCCCTGTAGGTCATTCATAAATTACTTCTTCATTATCCTGGAAAAAAAATAAAACATTGAAAGGGGTGAGCTCGGATGCTCAGTAAGGATAACATTATAGCAGAAGCTTTCATAAATAATCATAAACACTTAAGGCAATTTATAACTAAAACAAAAGCCTTTGAAACTTGAACTTTCAACATGGTATGGCATAAATAAAATGAAATAATGCCATTTACTTACTCACATGGACATTCTACTAGTTGAATGATCACATGCAATATCAATAACCACTTTCATAATGATGGAATGCATAATGCCAGACTATCATAACCACATTGCCAAGGCCTCGTGCCAAGACTACAAATAAGATTTTGCCAAGGCCTTGTTCCAAGACACTAGTTTGTCTCATGAGACCTACCGATGCATCGAGGAGCTATAGCGGGATCCACCCGTCACTTATTAAGTCCAATGCATTCCTCATATGAATAGGTTTAAGCATAAAATAATCATTCGTATTAAAACTAGCATACGAAATGTCAATACTTTAACCACAAAGCATGAATGGTATAAAAATAGAACATCCACAGTCAAACATAACTCATTTGATACAATATGAAAGATTGTATTGTATCACATTAACCTCAATCATGAATAATGAAGGATATTGACATAGATGAAAATAATCATCATAACTATTTGAGAGAAATATCCCCCTTTTCTTGATAACTTTTAAAAGTCACACTATTTGTCAAGAAGACATTCAAAAATAGATTTTTGAATCAAAGTGTCCCATACCACTTTGAAACTTTTAAAAGGATTTTTAAATTTAAAACTTTAATGTCCATAAAAATAAATCCTTAAAACCATTTTTAAAATATGGACATTAATGAGCATGATTTAGAAGAATAATTCTTTAAAACATTTTAAAATGGTATTTTGGTTAGAGTTTCTAACCAAAAGAGAGACACTTGAATACAAATAATTGAGGTAATAAAAACATTTTAATATCATGAGAATAAAGGAATTCATGATATACTATGTCAAAGTACATTATATACACCACATAAAAGTGATTTGGTGTATATCATCAAAGAAGTCTCAATGGAATGTAAATTGAGATGAAATCTCTCATAAAGGTTGTATCCTTAGGTTAAGGATAAATCAACGACATAATTATGTGTGACAAATATAAATACACTAAATATGATTGGATATTCAGTGTAAATCAATCAAAGGATATTCACACATATTCTTGTAAAAACAATACCAACGAATTGGATGTTTAACTCAACAAATGGAGAATGAGTTAAAATTACTCATATCAAATCCATATCAATGAATTGAGAATTATCAATGGAGTGATTATGTGTATCAAACTTATATCCACAGGAAGGGGAGTGGAAATTATGACATAATCAAATGAATAGTGATTCCACACATAATCTTGGGGTAATATAATCAATGAAATATGCGTAAAGCCAAATGAGTGGAAATTGAAATCTCAAATTCCCTTATTGATTTGGTAACTTAAGAAACAAACACCCATGAAAGAAAGATCATACCATGATGATGTAAATACCCATAAAATAAAGTATATTACACAATGAATACAATAATGGGTAGTACACATACACCACATGCAATAATTAAGTGGTGATCAATGGAATTCTCACGGAATTAAAAGTGAGACAAGAAACCCCTTACCACATTAATCAACTGAGTCACATGGACAAAAGTTAATAACCACCAAATGATTTACAGAATAACATGAATATAAAGTGAATCATGATAATATATATCAAATGTAAGTACACAATACACTACTTTCAATAATTTAGTAGCGAACAATGGAAATCTCACGGAATTGAAAGTGAGATAAGAGAATCCCTTACTTTGTACTTTTTCCTTGGTCGATGGTAGGTTTACCTCCTGTATAATGGTGAAATAATTGTTATTGAATAATAAAAGAATCATTTACTTTAATATGATATCATATATGATCTTTTAACATTGATTTGTTAATAATATCTTAGAATTATCGTCATTTCGGGTGTTAACGGGTTCATTTTACTTTATATTCTTTGTTATGTGAGCCATATTCGTTATTAATGGGATGTATATTATTCATATCCAGAATGATATCAAGTCCTTAGATACTATTTTTAAATCATAAAATTATAATTATACTTGAATGGATATGATGGACAATGAATCTCATCGCGTTCGTGGAGACGGTAGTCCGTACGTACGCACGAACGCTACTTCCATTTAATTTTTCATTTTAAAAGTATTGAATCCAAATGATACATAGGTATATTATTATTCCAGTATAATATAATATTTTATATATGTTACTTAAGTTCATTAACACCATCCTTTATACGTTCCATGTGTGGTATGAACGAGTCATATCATTTTAAGGGGGCGGTAGTCCGCACTTCCTCAAATGAAATTATCGTATGTATATACAACATGAAACGAATAATGATATGAAATAAAATGGAATTAAAGAAGCTTATATATAAAATATATATCATTAATATCATATTTAATTACAGTGCCATCATAATGGCCACCATTAGAGGCCGTAAGATGTATTTGAACAATCATCATTTCGTGAGGCGTTAGTTTGCCATCCACAGAAACATTATGTTCATCATCCATTAGATGGAGTTGTGTGTATGTGTAGTTTGAATCCTTCTTATAACAACATCCTAGTATATTGTGGATACTGGTGTTGTTACAAAAGAAAGGAAATAAAAAGAGTTTGGGGGTTGGAGAAGCAAAATAAATGAAAATAATTTAAGAGAAAACGTTACCTTTAATTTAGGTAACTCACTTTGGTTGGAACCAAAGGACTTATTGAAATGCTTTCTGCCTAAGGGGAAGCTTCAAGGAGGAGGAGAGGGATGTGGGGAGCTTAGTTGGGCAGAGTTTGGACGAGCCAAGTTGCTTGAGAGGTGTGAGGAATGAGTAGAAGTGGTCTCCTTTTATAAGGGAGAGGAGGGGCTCTTTAGGAATGAGTGAAAGTATTACTTTATAATATAATTATATTCGGTTTATAATGGTCCAAAAATAATTGAGGTCGAAGATAAGATGACTCATATTCTAAATAACATCAACCAATAAGAATTGGACAGGTGTTAGATAATATTTTAATCATTATAATCTTATTTATTTAAATGGTTTATTAATGAGGTAAACATTTCATCATTATTGTGTCATTAATAATTTAAATTATTTGATGTCTAAAAATTATAAATAAAATATCATTATGTAGGAAATCTTTTTATCTTTCTAATGAATATTTATAATCGAAAATCCAACATGTATAACCCTATGTAAAAATTGTTCTTTTAAAAGATGTAAGCTTATGCCATTTTTGTATTCATTTTAACTTAATTAAAATAAAGTGTCATTATCACTTACAAGTGGATCAATGGGGTCCCAAAATTGACCCAAAGATGCCCATGGTCGACCATGTATCAACCAATAGGGTTAAGACACGTTTTAGGGTAATTTAGTATTATTATAATATTATTTTTTTAACCCTTATTTACCGGATTTACCCTCAACCATGGTAAATAAAATATTTACCGCAGTAATTATTCAAAATGTCTAAAAATAAAAGTTACCTATTTACACAATTTGAACATCCTGATTCCAAATATGGAATCCATTTTTCTAAATTCAAAACACAGAAGTGGCAGAAATTAATTTAAAATTAATTCCCGCTGTCAAAACAAAAAGCGTGTTTTTAAGAGATAATAACTATCAAAAGATTGACACTTGTTTATGTTCGGTTTAATTGTACAATTATGTCCAATGACAAAAATTATATTAAATGGTAAAAATATATTCTAAATATACTTTAAAACCACTCAAATTCATAATTTATCACTATTAATTATTTTGACTAAAAAAGTTGTTTTTAATTAAAATTTAGTAATATTTACTATTCATCAAAATATGAAAGTTATCCGAAAAGTACCAAAATTTCACCTTAGGCTAAATATGATATTCTGAATCCAAAAATGAAGTCCATTTTGAAATATAAAATATATATAATTTCAAAAAATTAAGTATTACTATTCATAACGGCTAGTTTGATCGGTTGTGGTGTGTGTTAAAACTCGAAGTTGCGTACAACACACGCTACTGTTTTATTCAAAGGAAAGCGTACCGTGGAAGCTTGGGATGTTTTATTTTAAATTTTTTGATGTCCCCATTTAGTCAAAAAGTTTAAAATATTTTATTTAAAAAGGGTTCACTATTAAAAGTTGGTAAAACTACAATACTGAAGATGAATTTGTTCTTACATTATGTCTAAGAAACTCATAATATGGATTCTAAAATTATAAGGATTATATAAAGTTTAAAATTTAGTTAATACTATTCATAACCTTTTTTGAACGGCTTGTTTGGTAAGTCATGGTGCGCTTGAACTCGGTGTTGCGTGCAGTGCAAGTTATTGAATTATTTTGAAAAAATAACACACTATGAAATCTTGGGGTGTTACATTCTCCCCTCCTTCAATAAATTGCGTCCTCGCAATTTGAAATTGTTCTTCGAAAATAAAAGGCTGAAAATAGAAAATATATTTGTGGGAAAACCCACATCGGAAATTGGTTTACTAAAATTTAGTCTTAATATGAGGAAAAGAGAAATGAAAGGGTCACCACCAAATTATGATCTCGATTAGGAGAACATTGGTGGCAATTAGAGACATATAATTGGAGGAAAAACGTAAATATTTATAGGTAGTGGTTGAGGTCATCAATCACAAACAAGTATAAAATTGAGGTCCTTAAACTCATCAATCTATGATGATTTGAAGTACCATCGGTTCAACAAAATATAGGGTATTGGGATCACACATTTTTGACATTTCAAAATATCTTAGTTGAAATCCCACATCGAAAAATGAATTAATGAGGCCTCTATTTAAAATAAAGAGTGGAAAGTATGAAGATTACAGAAAATAACACATACTAGGGTTCCATGTAGGAAAATATGGATATGGAGGAGAAATCTAACCATCAATTATCTGATGGAGAGTGGTAGAGAACATGGCTATGAAAAGGCCAACAATCCCAAAGCCATAAATTAGTGATGATTTAAGGTACCATCTAGGACAACATTTTTTTTTTAAAGTTACATTACATAAGGAAGAGGAATTCATTTATGATATTGACTAAGAACATTATGAGATATACTTAAATTTTAAGTAGATTTTCATTCTTTAATAAATTTCCACCACTAACTCAATTTTTTTTAAACGATGAGTATTCAAGAAGACATGGTCACACTGGAAGAGCTAGAATAAACTTCTATAGAATCACATGATCCATGCAGGATAAACCATATATTTACATTGTCTTTGAAGATTAATCAAAACCAAAATGGTTAGTGAATGGTCTAATAATCCCCCAAAAGGATATTCATTGAGATAAATATGCACTAATCTTAATTTCTAAAATTAAACCAACAATACCCCAAAGTTAAATAGATACCAGTCAATAACCAATTGTCCTTAAAATCCTTTAATATAATCCAAACTAATATTGAAACCCAAAACATAGAAGAATTTGATTATGTAGTCTCCCATGTTACATTGTATCTCCAAATTACATCAAATACTCTTAAAGTCGCATACTTAAAAGTAATCAACATCATCACATATTCTCTGTTATAGGTTAATCATTTCCATAAATAACCCAAATCACTATAAATCAACAATAAAAATGTAGATAAAAATCCACCATTACTCTACAAATGAAACCTCATTGTATTCTATTTTCCTTGGGCATATAGTGTTCCTAACAAAACGAACATCTTCCAAAATAACATTTATCACTTAATCACCAAATCATTTTCCTATACCAAGGGTATTCATTTGATAAGACATAAGAACCCAAATCATCTTATTATTGATCAATAAAATCATTTAACAAAAAAAATAGTCACACTAACCAGGGACTTCACGTACTCCAGTGGTAGGCGATAAATCCCAATCACACTTTGGTTGTGGGTTCGATTCCCACAGCTTTGTCCGACGCGACGGGTTGTCACACGGTCTACGTGTTGTCCTTTTTCAAAAACTATATTCTATAATATTACCAAAATGAGATAAATTCCTCAAAATAACAAAATTTAACCACAAATGTTATATCATACTTTGCATTATCATCCCAAATTATAATAACATATCATTTTCTCAAACCCCAATGATCATATAAAACCAAATGGTTATTTATATCTATATCCACAAGGGAAGAGACAATTCTTCCTCAAATATCATTCTCACATGGCAAACTGTGGGGTTACAAATACAAGAGAAAATTATTCCAAAGTAAACCCATCAACAAGGAGTGCTAATACTTTTTAAATTTTTATCCAACCATTTATTTCCACATATCTTCTTCTTTGACCAAGAAAATATCCTATAGAATAGGACATTCACTCGGTTAATGGCCAGGTCCCCTACATTTACGACAAATGACTGTAAATGGACTCTTGGGACCATTTTTATCTTCTTCCATAGTACTCTTCATTTTTCTTCGGCAATTCTTCACTTTCTGTCCTTCCTTCCCGCACGTAAAACATTTCGTTGTCCCATTGAGACACTTTCCTGGGTGTCTCTTTCCACAATTCCTGCATGATGAAAATTGAGGTTTCTTTTCTCCATGGTCTCCATTGCTGGAGATCTTATCATTTATCACCTTTCTCTTCCTTGTTGAGTCTGGGAGTTGGTTAATATATATGTTGTTGATCATATTTTTGGAAAACTGATTTGGCATAAAGACGATATCTTTTACGACTATCAACATTCCATTTTGTTGCTCATTGCCACCACTGTTCCCAATTTGTACATAATTCTCAAAGTCACTATGACTTTCTTGGAATCCAGCCATTGACTAAAACCAGAAAGCATTGTGTGAGTAATAGTAGTCGTAAAATCATTTAGAGATTAAAATGTCACCATATTCTCAATTTAAAACATATTAGGATTAACCAAGGTCATTTACTCTCATCTTATGTATATATTACTTAAATCGGTTTGTAAATAAAATGTAAATTATCCTAAGCATATCCCCTGGGAGTGTCGTAACCAAGAGTGCAGCAAGGCCCGTTGTCGTGCACCAGTTCCCGTTCGAGTCTAGCTCAAAGCGGTGTTTTCGGGTTTTACCCCTAGGTACATCTGTGCCAGAGCCGCCTCTACCTGCTCGTATCCAGACAGGGATGTATTGCTCAGAAAACTCACAAAATCTCTACAATACCAAAATTCTAGGAAGTTCTTTTATACTAATCCTCAAAGTTCATCTTAGGTCTACGTGCTCTAATCAGAGTTTATCTAAATCTAGCTACCAAGGTTTGTACTAAACTTCCTCTGATACCAACTGTAACGCACCGACCCTAGTTACCCAAAGTCGGTGCATTATTACATAACATTGGCATGATCATGAGAAAGATCAAGTTTCGAAAGACCGATTAGTTTAGTAGCCTTGGAATAACTAGATACATCCATAAATTTTTACATTACATAAAAAAAAACATTTTGTCTTCATATCCCCTCATACTATCTCTGCAGGTCATTCATAAATTACTTCTTCATAATCCTGGAAACAAAATAAAACATTGAAAGGGGTGAGCTCGGATGCTCAGTAAGGATAACATTATAGCATAAGCTTTCATAAATAATCATAAACACTTAAGGCAATTTATAACTAAAACAAAAGCCTTTGAAACTTGAACTTTCAACATGGTATGGCATAAATAAAATGAAATAATGCCATTTACTTACTCACATGGATATTCTACTAGTCGAATGATCACATGCAATATCAATAACCACTTTCATAATGATGGAATGCATAATGCCAGACTATCATAACCACATAGCCAAGGCCTCGTGCCAAGACTACAAATAAGATTTTGCCAAGGCCTTGTGCCAAGACACTAGTTTGTCTCATGAGACCTACCGATGCATCGAGGAGCTATAGCGGGCTCCACCCGTCGCTTATTAAGTCCAATGCATTCCTCATATGAATAGGTTTAAGCATAAAATAAACATTCGTATTAAAACTAGCATACGAAATGTCAATACTTTAACCACAAAGCATGAATGGTATAAAAATAGAACATCCACAGTCAAACATAACTCATTTGATACAATATGAAAGATTGTATTGTATCACATTAACCTCAATCATGAATAATGAAGGATGTTGACATAGATGAAAATAATCATCATAACTATTTGAGAGAAATATCCCCCTTTTCTTGATAACTTTTAAAAGTCACACTATTTGTCAAGAAGACATTCAAAAATAGATTTTTGAATCAAAGTGTCCCATACCACTTTGAAACTTTTAAAAGGATTTTTAAATTTAAAACTTTAATGTCCATAAAAATAAATCCTTAAAACCATTTTTAAAATATGGACATTAATGAGCATGATTTAGAAGAATAATTCTTTAAAACATTTTAAAATGGTATTTTGGTTAGAGTTTCTAACCAAAAGAGAGACACTTGAATACAAATAATTGAGGTAATAAAAACATTATAATATCATGAGAATAAAGGAATTCATGATATACTATGTCAAAGTACATTATATACACCACATAAAAGTGATTTGGTGTATATCATCAAAGAAGTCTCAATGGAATGTAAATTGAGATGAAATCTCTCATAAAGGTTGTATCCTTAGGTTAAGGATAAATCAACGACATAATTATTTGTGACAAATATAAATACACTAAATATGATTGGATATTCAGTGTAAATCAATCAAAGGATATTCACACATATTCTTGTAAAAACAATACCAACGAATTGGATGTTTAACTCAACAAATGGAGAATGAGTTAAAATTACTCCTATCAAATCCATATCAATGAATTGAGAATTATCAATGGAGTGATTATGTGTATCAAACTTATATCCACAGGAAGGGGAGTGGACATTATGACATAATCAAATGAATAGTGATTCCACACATAATCTTGGGGTAATATAATCAATGAAATATGCGTAAAGCCAAATGAGTGGAAATTGAAATCTCAAATTCCCTTATTGATTATGTAACTTAAGAAACAAACACCCATGAAAGAAATATCATACCATGATGATGTAAATACCCATAAAATAAAGTATATTACACAATGAATACAATCATGGGTAGTACAAATACACCACATGCAATAATTAAGTGGTGATCAATGGAATTCTCACGGAATTAAAAGTGAGACAAAAACCCCTTACCACGTTAATCAACTGAGTCGCATGGACAAAAGTTAATAACCACCAAATGATTTACAGAATAACATGAATATAAAGTGAATCATGATAATATATATCAAATGGAAGTACACAATACACTACTTTCAATAATTTAGTAGCGAACAATGGAAATCTCACGGAATTGAAAGTGAGATAAGAGAATCCCTTACTTTGTACTTTTTCCTTGGTCGATGGTAGGTTTACCTCCTGTATAATGGTGAAATAATTGTTATTGAATAATAAAAGAATCATTTACTTTAATTTGATATCATATATGATCTTTTAACATTGATTTGTTAATAATATCTTAGAATTATCGTCATTTCGGGTGTTAACGGGTTCATTTTACTTTATATTCTTTGTTATGTGAGCCATATTCGTTATTAATGGGATGTATATTATTCATATCCAGAATGATATCAAGTCCTTAGATACTATTTTTAAATCATCAAATTATAATTATACTTGAATGGATATGATGGACAATGAATCTCATCGCGTTCGTGGAGACGGTAGTCCGTACGTACGCACGAACGCTACTTCCATTTAATTTTTCATTTTAAAAGTATTGAATCCAAATGATACATAGGTATATTATTATTCTAGTATAATATAATATTTTATATATGTTACTTATGTTCATTAACACCATCCTTTATACGTTCCATGTGTGGTATGAACGAGTCATATCATTTTAAGGGGGCGGTAGTCCGCACTTCCTCAAATGAAATTATCGTATGTATATACAACATGAAACAAATAATGATATGAAATAAAATGGAATTACAGAAGCTTATATATAAAATATATATCATTAATATCATATTTAATTACAGTTCCATCATAATGGCCACCATGAGAGGCGGTAAGATGTATATGAACAATCATCGTTTCGTGAGGCGTTAGTTTGCCATCCACAGAAACATTATGTTCATCATCCATTAGATGGAGTTCTGTGTATGTGTAGTTTGAATCCTTCTTATAACAACATCCTAGTATATTGTGGATACTGGTGTTGTTACAAAAGAAAGGAAATAAAAAGAGTTTGGGGGTTGGAGAATCAAAATAAATGAAAATAATTTAAGAGAAAACGTTACCTTTAATTTAGGTAACTCACTTTGGTTGGAACCAAAGGACTTCTTGAAATGCTTTATGCCTAAGGGGAAGCTTCAAGGAGGAGGAGAGGGATATGGGGAGCTTAGTTGGGTAGAGTTTGGACGAGCCAAGTGGCTTGAGAGGTGTGAGGAATGAGTAGAAGTGGTCTCCTTTTATAAGGGAGAGGAGGGGCTCTTTAGGAAAGAGTGAAAGTATTACTTTATAATATAATTATATTCGGTTTATAATGGTCCAAAAATAATTGAGGTCGAAGATAAGATGACTCATATTCTAAATAACATCAACCAATAAGAATTGGACAGGTTTTAGATAATATTTTAATCATTATAATCTTATTTATTTAAATGATTTATTAATGAGGTAAACATTGCATCATTATTGTGTCATTAATAATTTAAATTATTTGATGTCTAAAAATTATAAATAAAATATAATTATGTAGGAAATCTTTTTATCTTTCTAATGAATATTTATAATCTAAAATCAAACATGTATAACCCTATGTAAAAAATTTTCTTTTAAAAGATGTAAGCTTATGCCATTTTTGTATTCATTTTAACTTAATTAAAATAAAGTGTCATTATCACTTACAAGTGGATCAATGGGGTCCCAAAATTGACCCAAAGATGCCCATGGTCGACCATGTATCAACCAATAGGGTTAAGACACGTTTTAGGGTAATTTAGTATTATTATAATATTATTTTTTTAACCCTTATTTACCGGATTTACCCTTAACCATGGTAAATAAAATATTTACCGCAGTAATTATTCAAAATGTCTAAAAATAAAAGTTACCTATTTACACAATTTGAACATCCTGATTCCAAATATGGAATCCATTTTTCTAAATTCAAAACACAGAAGTGGCAGAAATTAATTTAAAATTAATTCCCGCTGTCAAAACAAAAAGCGTGTTTTTAAGAGATAATAACTATCAAAAGATTGACACTTGTTTATGTTCGGTTTAATTGTACAATTATGTCCAATGACCAAATTTATATTAAATGGTAAAAATATATTCTAAATATACTTTAAAACCACTCAAATTCATAATTTATCACTATTAATTATTTTGACTAAAAAAGTTGTTTTTAATTAAAATTTAGTAATATTTACTATTCATCAAAATATGAAAGTTATCCGAAAAGTACCAAAATTTCACCTTAGGCTAAATTTGATATTCCGAATCCAAAAATGAAGTCCATTTTGAAATATAATATATATATAATTTCAAAAAATTAAGTATTACTATTCATAACGGCTAGTTTGATCGGTTGTGGTGTGTGTTAAAACTCGAAGTTGCGTACAACACACGCTACTGTTTTATTCAAAGGAAAGCGTACCGTGGAAGCTTGGGATGTTTTATTTTAAATTTTTTGATGTCCCCATTTAGTCAAAAAGTTTAAAATATTTTATTTAAAAAGGGTTCACTATTAAAAGTTGGTAAAACTACAATACTGAAGATGAATTTGTTCTTACATTATGTCTAAGAAACTCATAATATGGATTCTAAAATTATAAGGATTATATAAAGTTTAAAATGTAGTTAATACTATTCATAACCTTTTTTGAACGGCTTGTTTGGTAAGTCATGGTGCGCTTGAACTCGGTGTTGCGTGCAGTGCAAGTTATTGAATTATTTTGAAGAAATAACACACTATGAAATCTTGGGGTGTTACATTCTGAGATGGAGAACATAAATATGCCAAAAATGCCATTTTTAGACCCTATATTTTTTGATACATTTTTAGGATGAAAAAATTTCCAAAATTAATGGAATTTACTGATGTGGAATATTTCATAATCTAATTAATACTCAAAATTAGTCTCTAAATTCCCTAAATCATATCATATGAAACTAGATGATCGTGTTTTATAAAATGGATTAAAATGAATTTGGATATTTTATGGGGGAAATTTTTTTTACATTTTATTTTTAAATTAAAATTATCATTAATAAAATAAGAATAATTATCATAAACAAAACTATGTGGTTTTAAAATTACGATGATAAGTAAAATTCATTTTTAAAAAATAACACAAAGAATGTAAAAAAATGAGATATAGATAAAAAGTCAATGAAGAAAATGGTTTCAAAACATATGAATGAATTTTTCTTAGGGGTGTGGGAATTAAATAAATTTGCAACCCAAAAACAATATTATGAATTTCTATAATGGTTGAATGATGTATTATTGTTTAAATATAATATTATCCTTGGAGTTTATTGATATTTTTCATAATCTTGGATGAGAATTTTCATGGGAACTCTAAAGGAAATTGTAGATTTTAGTATATAGGTACATCAGAGTGGAAGAAAAATATATTTATCTCATGTTATTAGTTATTAATACTGGTTATCAATGATATTATGGATCAAATAAAAGAAAAATTTCCAAGCAATAATGGTGAAGATTTAATGATGTTTATAACAAAAGATAATTATTGTGGTAGGTAGTTATTTTAAATAAAAATAGATGAGGAGGTATAATTGATCTAAGTCTCCAGAATAAATTATTTATTAATTACTATGTGTTTAATTAGTTTTTTTATATAATAGTTTCCAAATTTATAATAATTTAAAACCTAAGGAATTTCTTTACAAATTCTATTATGATTAGAAGTTAAAATTATTTTGACTTTAGAAATAAAATATTATAACATTTCTATCAATACCATTGTAGGGATAACATATGTTTTGAGCTTAATTGGGTAAAACATCAACACTGTAAATGAGAATTATTTTTTAAGAAATTCATTTCAATCCTAAAAAATACTATTTTATTTAGAATCATCGATTAAGATTTCACTCTTGAAACTCAAATGTAAATATCTTTTTATTTGAATTTTGATTAAGATAAAATAAATCATTGATTATATTTATAAGAAATATATAGAGATTCTGGTTCCAAAAAAATCATTGAATCATGTTGGAATTATATCAACCACTAATGTCATATTTTTCTTTGGGTAGTGTAGTCATAATAGAAACTACATGGGTATTCAAAGGTTTAAAATGGATATAACCCAAATATGTTTCTACTATTGATTTCAATCAAAATTATTTGAATAAAATAATAAGAAAACTTAATTTAATAAATTTAAAAGAAGTTTAATTTTTGTTTTTATTTTTATAAATGAAAAATAAAATGTAAATTATAAGTACAAGGCATCAGAAAATTAATCCTCAATTCAATATCTATAGCTATTATGATATAAAAACACAAAAATTAGACCACATAAATACATTAAATAATGTCTATATTTCATTCAAACAAATTCATAATACCTTTTATGTTGTGAGTTTTATAAGATTAGTACAAAACATTAACAAAAAACTCTAATAATTTTCAGCTATTGGACATTTAAATCTCTATATAATCAACTTATTTTTCAATAAAAAGTCTTAAATGTGTCCTATAAATTACGTCTCATGTTATCCTTAATGGTACATCTTACATATTACTTCTCATCACAACCATGGGAAATAGAAACATAATATAGGGGTGAGCTTATATTCCTTGTAAGGGTAAACATATGTTTTAAAAAACAAAAATCATAAGTGAAAATAAGATGAACCTGTGTTTATAGTTTATAAATATTTTAAAATAATACTCAATAAAACATTATTTATAAATCATTGAATACATCATAAAATAATATAATACATAAATAAAAATAGGCATTCTATTAAAGTGACTGATGAAAGAATAACTTATTAATGATAATAACCATAAAACGATAAACATAATTAAAACAAGGAGCACACATAAGGATAGAAAATATTATTAATAAATATTATAATATCAGTTTTACAAAAGAACTTATAATCACATATTTATATAAATAATTCACACAAAAACACTGTGAACAAATACGGATGAATCAAATTAAAAAAATAGGTGAAAAATTCTTCCCAAATATCATTGGGACCACATTTCACTATATCATGTGATTTTAAACCTCAAAAAATATAGTTTAGTGTGGTATAAGAACCCAATAATCCTTATCCAAACATATTTTTTAAACATTAAAATATTTATTCAACAAATCATAAGGAACCCATGAAAATAATATTTCTTTTATTCAAAACATCATAATAAACCAATGGAAATGTATCAATATTCCCTCAATATATATAAATATATATTTATTTATATAACATGAAAATATATGTAATATAAATGGCTATCTAATGACATAAAGTATCACCCCTGATAAGTACCATTCAATCATTATAATTAATCATATTTTATTTATATTATATTAATAAATAGTATATGGTTAAAATAATAAATATCCCAAATCAATGGATGTATATAATCTAGGTGAACAGCCTTCAATAAATGCAATTAAGGATATGGTATTCATAGAGTTATGGAATTTGAATAATGGTTCTTTTCATATAGTAAAAATTATTTGGATAGAAAAAGGAAATTATGGTTCATTACATTGACATAGGATGTCAATACATAATCCTGAATGTGAAAATAGTTTTCCAAATTATTTTGATCTTATTTTATTATTTTTAATATGAAATATTTTTCAAAACATTTTCAGGCCTTGTTTATAATTTTTCAATTTATTTTCCA
Source organism: Viscum album (assembly GCA_963277665.1). Classification (NCBI taxonomy): domain Eukaryota; kingdom Viridiplantae; phylum Streptophyta; class Magnoliopsida; order Santalales; family Viscaceae; genus Viscum; species Viscum album. The sequence goes on along the minus strand of OY728165.1, from coordinate 1,067,133,406 downwards.
TGAAATGTATTTAGAAAAATATTCTGGCTTTTTTCATATTTTTTCTATTAAAAAGGTTTTAAAAATATTGTGAATCATTATTAATAATATTGCATTGTATTTCAAATAAATAATGTTTTTATATTTAGAGGAATATTTTATATGTTTTCATGTGAAATTACTTGAAAATTGACTTCAGGTCTTTTTATTTTTTCAAGTTAATTTATAAGAAATATAATTTTAATTTTTTTTATGTATTAAAAATATTTTTACAAAGAAGAAGGAATATTTTCATCATGAAATTTTTTTGATAGGTATTTCAAAATTATATTCCATCTAAGATAACATACATTTATGTTACTTGTTCCCTTTTTATAAATAATGTAATATAACCATTCATATTCTTTAAAATAATATGTTATGCTTAATGCCATGGTAAATATATAATCCATTTCTCTTTAATGGGTTATATGATTTTGAAATCCATTTCTCATTCACAATTAATTCCTTTGATGAAATTATTATGAATCTTATATTAATCCAAAGGTAATGATATGATTATATGGTTATAATACCGATTTCATTTCATGGATTATGATATTATTATTTATGATATTTTGGTACATGTTTGTATGATTTTATTATTAGTTGTGTGGGACTTATATCTCCCTCTATTACATTGGGTGATGATTTATATCTCGTGAGATGGATATGCCAAGAATGAGAAATATACTTGTTTCAATATTTGAGAAATTGAATGGGAAATCAACTCCATTTAGTATTACAGGTCCAGAAAGATGAGTGAACTTGATTCAATAATATGGGGCTGGAATTGGGTGTGAAACCAGTTTAGTAATGGACTATATCGATTAAGATGGCATTGGTAGCGATAACTTGACAACTATAAAAATCATTATATATGCTTATGTGTTAGTACATATCAATTTTTTATTCTTATGTTATCATTTCATTCCTTACATTATTTTTTCCTTATGATTAATTTCTAATGAATAGATAGGCTTTATTCTATAATTCAATATTTAGTTCTATGATATGATTTGTATGATCTTCTATTATCATGATCATGTTCTTATAACTTTATACTCATTATTATACTTATGTATCTCCTTTATTTACCATTATTGAGCATTTGGGATCACCCTTTTTTAAGTTTCCTTCCCAAGGTTATTAAGATATTTTTTATTCTCTAAAAAGGGTCATTGTCATAAAGAACATAGTGAGAGATAATGTAGATCATTTATTTACCATTTTTTCATGTTTCCATATTTCCAATAGAACTAGTCTATTACGGTCTGTGGGTGTCTTCTTGTATACCATTAAGTATTCTGAATATGTTATATAATGTTAATTTATGATAGGCCGTGGAACTATAAACGGTATTATAGAATAGTATTAGTTAACCATTGGAATTTAGTATGAGAAAAACATAGTGAGGACCCTAATGACTTGTCTATGGTTAAGTATGAGGATAAAAAAAGTATAGGATAATGTCATGTAATTTAAGTAAAGGATAGATTGAGGAATTTCTTAGAAACACATCCATATCTAGACACAGTAAGAGCATGTGGCTCAAGTACAAATATATCAAGGTGTAATAACTTTGACATGATGTATTAGGCCTGATATAGGGTAATCTTTTATAAAATAATATGCCTTACTGAACACCTTGTTTAACACTACCAGGGGAGATGCTTTTTTAATTTCAGTTGTTTTCAAAAACCATCATGACGGATTAAAATAAAATATGAATGTTAATAACCAATGTTGAACCTAGGGCCTCAAAGATTAATGAATTTTTCATGATTTAAACACACAATAGGTAATTATTTTCATGACAATGTGGTTTTATGCTATGATAAATAATACTAAGATTATTTTTACAGTTTTTTTTCATAGAGGGAACTAGTAGGAATTGGGTTAATGATAAATGTGATAGAACATTTTCTAATGAGGAGTAATGTGGGTGGATCACTAGTGTGAATGATGATTTGATAATGCTGAATTAGTTTTCATGGAATATGATTAATGAAGTTTACCTTAAAAATATCTAATAATCACCAATGAAGAGAAAGAAGGAGTACACTAAGAGTTTGATTAATGGAGATATTAGAGGAAGGAATATTCAGGTTAATTTGTGTCAAAAATGTGGAAAGAATCACTTATGTAAATTTCATAGAAGAACCCAAAGTTATTTTGATCGTAGAAAATAATAAAAAAGGAAATTGACATTAAGGGGAAAATGGTGAGATTAGTTAATGAAATGGATGAGAATAGTGGCCTCCATAAGAAATAATCAAATATTAAAGGATTTAATTGTAGAATAATTGGTCATTATGTAACTCAATTCCCCAATAGGAAATCCCATGGAGTGGATCAACAAGGTGGTATGAGTAATGGTCCAATACTACTACTAATGAGACTACAAATGAAATTTAAACGGAAATATGTACAGTGTAATAGAATGAGGTAGAATTAATAATGGAATAAAAATGATGTTGAATAATAAAATATTTTATGTATTTAGATACAAGAAGTATGGTACATGAAGGGTTAAATATATGTGTGTGTTTTAGATTATGTTATTCACTAAGAATTTACATGAAAAACATTCAAAAGATCCGATGGAAGATAAAGGGATATAATGGTATGTTTTTGTACATGGAAAACAGTTGATTAAGGGAAAGGTAAACCTTAATATTATCTTAATATTATTTATTTGTTATATTGGATTATGATATGTGGAATATGCAGAAGAAAATTGGATGGTACCGATTACCTTTGAACTAATTGGGTACATATTGATAGGTGGTGTGTTATATCTATGACGAAGTTTAAAACATTTTTTGATTTATGGAATAAATCCAATTTACATGGAATTAGTTAGAATGAATGTTTTCAATAAGGATTAATGGTAATTCTGGTGATTAAAACGTTCAAAAGAACATATTATGAGATTATTTACATGATTGAAATGTAAAAACCAAGTGCTGCTTTGGTTTATACATGGTAATAATTATTATACTGATTTCATGATTTTATTTATAATTTTTTTTATTTTAAATATTCATAAGGTTTATAAGGTTAACCATTCCTGAAAGTTTTTTGCCATACATCATAGGAAGTATTGATTCATATAGATTGAATTAAAAATTTTAGTTAAATGGGAATTTAATAATTAACCATATTCTAAGGATGTTAATCTTATTTGTTTTTGAAATTATATTATTATGGTTTTAGCATAAGACATCATGTATGTTGTGTGACAACCAATCATATCCAGAATGGATGTGGGACTAGAACCCATTACCGTAGAAAAATAAGGTTTTCACACCCACCACCAGTCTATACTGTATCCAAGTAAATGTGTAATTATTTTTATTGAATATGAATTAATGTTGTACAAGTAGAGTTACTTTGTATGTTTATAGAATAATATATTAACCATATTGATTTGGAGGAATAGTTTGAGAAAAATAGATATTATTTTCCTTTTTGTGGGCCTATAATCTGTTAAATGTGTATTTTAGCACCTCACGAATCAAAGTTAATTTGTGGACGTGCATTACCAGAGTTCTTAGATTAATTAGATATTTATAAAAGAACTAAAGAAGGATTTTTTTTATACAAATATATAAGGTAAGTACATATTGTTATATTATTTCTCAATAAAAGAATTACTAACCTATAGGATAATGATCAAAAGAAAATTGGTTTTCATAATACTTCAATATTGATGAAATGGTATCATTTTAAATCATTATAGATTTATGACTTTGAGGACCTCAAACATTCATCAGTCATTCACTAATTTGTGATTGATGACCTTAATCACTCCCTATCGATTTTTAGAATTTTCCGTCTTTTCGAATATTCACTCCCAAACCATGTTATCCTATGGGGAAACCTAGTTATATGTAACTTTATGTAACCATTGTGGTTCTGACATTACTTTTTAATGGATGTTCTAATATACATTTTTGTGACGTGGGTTTCTATGAATGAATATTTAAAGTTTTAAACCTTTGATAACCCAGAAGAATTTTGAGGGAATAATTCATTTTAAGGGGGATGAATGTAACACCCCAAAGTTTATGAATTGTTATTTTTTGGATTATTTTAACCATTTTGATATTTTTCATTTCATGTAACACTAATGTATATTATTTTATTTTAAAGCACCAGGTTTGAATTATTTTTATATGAAACACAAAGTTAATCATGCTCTAAACATATCATAAATCATAAATTACATTATATGGAACATCGTGGATAACATAAATGAAATGTTATGATAACTTTCCTCTATAACTTCTATAACACCTATGATAGAGTTCTACCAAACTATAATATATTATTAAAATGATATTATTTAATATAATAAGATATAAACCGTATATTAAATTAAGGGTTTTGAATATTATTAACTAATTTATAAAAAAATTTGGTTTACACCAATATAAGATGAATTCATAGTTTACCAATTCATTATAAATGCATTTGATAAATGATTGAATATAAAAAGAATATTTGTATTTTTTCGGTCATAATGTTTTTTTACCCCAAAAAAATTAAATATATTTATTTATTGAAAATTATTTTTTATATATGTTATATATTCAATAAAATATTTTTGATAATAATCAAATAGATCTGATAGAGAAAAGATAATAAAAAACCTAATTTTATGCTTTAAAACACATATTTTTATAAATAGTGTTTTACAACCTCTTATTAGAGAAATTATTTTAAATACATTTTTAAAAATTTTATTGATTTAATATGTCATAATAAACTTCAGCTATGAATTAGAGACATAAAAATTGGTTATGATAAATGTTTGGTATTTTTATGTAAGGTTTTATTTTTTAATGAATTTTTATAAATACAAGAATTTTCATTCAAAAATGATTCATCAACTAATTAATTTATAAGATTAAATTATATTTTAAATTTCAATAAAATTTATGTTATATCTTATTTTACCAATTTATCCAAATGCTCTCTTGGATTTAAATACTCTTTGTAATTCTGAAAAAAAACAAAGCAATATTTTGGACGTTTTTACTTTAATAACCTATAGTGTTGTCCCATTACCAGGGTTAATTTTATATTAATATTTGAATAAAATTTGGTTTGGAATATATTTTCAAAATATTATTTCCAAAATAATTCCCTTCCAGATTAAATCCTACATTTGGGTATAAATAAAAACAAGGATGCCTTTTAGCACCAATCAAACTGAGTTACCCGACTGAGAGGTTACAAATTCCCTCAAGCTCTTTTCATTTATTCTCATTCTCTATCCCCTTATTTTTCATCATTCAATGATTTTATAACAAAAAATAGGCTAAAATTTTCAATGATGTTATTATTCTAAAGTTTAGTCATAAAATTACATACACCTTCATCTATTGTTTAAGGAACATTGTGTTTACAAGATTAGCCAACAATCTCTTCACTAAACGATGATTTATTATTTTTCCTTTACCACCTCTCATGGTGGAAATTATGATGGTCACTATTTTTATATATTTCATATATTATATTTATTATGTATTGAGGTTTATTTATTCCACTTACATAACATACTCTAAATTACATTCCATTAAGTGTAATTACGAAAATTTTGTTTGAGGATGTGTGGACTACTTCCTCATTAAAGCGATATGATTTGTTCAAACATTACATGGAACGAATTAAGGATGATTTTAGTAAACATATATGATATATATGATATAATTATGATAATATATATATATATATATATATATTTATGTCATTTTTCATTTTCCTTTCTATACGAAAATAAAAATGGATACATCATTCATTCGTTTGTATGGGTTTCCATCTCCATGAACTGGGTACTCCATTTCATAATTATATATTATATAGATTATTATAATTTTCATATAATGTATATAAATGATATTTATATCATATTTTAAATTTTTTAAATCATTATATAAGTATAAGGACCAAAGTTATAACAAATTAAGACACATATTAAGAATAAAGTGAATATTACCCAAAGTGAAACATTAACATTACATTGTTACGAATAGGGGAATATGTGATCATAATCATGAAATATATGGTATCAGATATAAAAATATGTTTCTTTAAATTATTTATAATAATTTTATATTTATTATACTCATGGTTTATACAAGTATGTAGAGTTTCAAGACATAAGGTAAGGGTATTTCTTCTCACGTTTTATTTCCCTGTGATTCATGCTTTATAACCACACATTCATTTGGTTTGGTGTGTACACTGACCATGTAGGTAATAAATGATTTATTTATTTAAATTTATGGTATTCACATATCCATTTTATAACCATTATTTTATGGGTTTTATGTTTAAAATATCTCCATATTTGTAAAATAGTTCATTCTGAATTTTTCTTTCTTTGATACTCTTGTTTTGTTATACACCAAAATATATTTGTAGGTGTATACAACTCTATTTTATGTCATGAATCTACATATTTTCATGATTTTTTATGCTTCATGTATTTTCAATTTCTTTCATGGATAGTATGATCCCATGTTACAATGTGATTAGAGTTTATTAAAACAATCTCATCTCTTTTCTAGATTGATTTTGTTTATTCTTCCAATGATGAAATCTTATAAACCATATATCAATAACATTAATTAATTTATTTTCCTCAATTTATTCATTATATGTTCATGTATTGGTACAATATTTCTACTCTTTTGTATATATTTTAGTTATGAAAATAATTTTTTATAAAACCACTACATTACCCTCTCTTCAGTCAAAATTCGATGTTTTCTAAAAGGTTCCCAAGAATATTGTACCATTGTCTTATAATATTTAAAACAAAATTCTTGCATTTTTATATTTTAACAATATCTTAAAAGTAACATTCTTTTCATATTCTGAAAAATGAACTTTTCAATTCTTTTTACCATGTTAAAGGAATGTTTTTTTACCTCATTTGACAAGAACAGATCTACCCACCATCATTTCTTTGGAGATACCTATTCTTAAAGGTTAATCTTTATGAAAGTTATAAATATAATTATCATGGGAAATTGTTTTCCAAATTTTTTCAGGATAAATTTTTATATATTTGAGTAAAATTGTTTTCAGAATATTTTCAATCCTTATTTATATGGTTTCAATGTAATTTCAGAGAAATAGTTTTAAAGTTTTTTATTCATATTTAATATATTTTCAAGTAAAAAGGTTTTGGAATCATTTTCAAGATTTATTTATATGTTTCCAATATGCTTTAAAATAAAAAGAATTTTTCAAAATATTTTGAAACATATTTTATATTTTTTTGAAAATATATTTTCAAAATTATTTCAAGTATTCGCTAAAAGTTTTCAAGGAATTTCCATTGAAAATGATTTTCAAATATTTTTATGGATTAAAAAGTGTTTTTCAATAACTGAAGGATATTTTAAACAAGATAAGTTTTTGAAATATATACCAAAATTATTTTCTGTCTAAGATTACATCCATTGATGTTACTCATCGCCTTCAAAGAAATGTTTTGATGGTACCATTCATATTCTTTCTAAGAATGTTTGATGCTTAATTCCATGGTCTATATGAAACTCATTTATTTTTCATGCATCATATTTTTATGAAATACATTTCTCAATCATGGGTGATGAATCTAATGAAATTATTATGTAACATTTCTTTTTCCATAGGTTATGGTATTATCACTTCTTTATATTGACTATTTCATTTTAATGGTTAAGATATGAATGTTTATGATCTTGTAGAACATGTATGATTGGTATCATTTTGTGATGTGTGGGACCTATATCTCTCTAAAATGTATAAGGTAAGGTTTTATATATATTTATATATATGGATATAATGAAAAATATATTCAAATCAATATTATAGGGATGGAATGGGAAATGAACTTGGTTTAGTATTAAAGGGACCGAGTGAGAAGTGAAATCAGTTCAGTAATACAAAGATGGTATAGGCTGTAAATCATATTCAGTTAATGAAATTTATCTCTAAGATTTCATTGGAAGCAATGCATTTACTACTATAGAAATAATTATATATATGATTTTGTTTCCTCTATATTTCCATGTATTTTTCCTATTTTATTCTTTCATGGTTTGTGTTCTTTATTTATTTATGATCCATATCTTTTCAACATTTAAGCATTATTCCATGATTTATGTTTTAGTTCTTTGATATATAGGGTATAATCTTATATTTTCATGATCATGTTATCATACCCTTATGCTCATGATTATAATTATATGTCTCTCTTTTTAACCCATACTAAGAATTTGAGCTCACCCCATTTTATGTTTCCTTCCATAATTTTTGATGATATGTATTTTTTTGATGTTATTTAGAAGGGTGATAGAGAAGAAGAACCTAGTGAAAGACTATTTTTCCCTTTTATGTACCAGTGTTTTTGTTTCCATTTTTCCAAAGGCACTAGACTAAAATAGTTTATGGGCATTAGTTTTTATAAAATTTTTATGTATTCTAAAAAAGTTATGTAATGTTAATATATAAAAATAGAGTATCACTAAAAACAATCCCCATGAGGTGTCTTGATTGAGTGAAATACCCTTAGCACCCACAAATCAAAACAATGATGGGGAATAATTGTCCAATTGAACTAATTATACTATAATCCAATGAATTAACACACTGAAAGTCATTACAAATGGGGAAAAAAAGTGAAAATATACAGATAGTTAATTATCAAATTATATATGACATGGGAAAAATTAATGGATTTTTAGTCATATTATGTCTGATATGATTAATGAATTCAATGCTCTCTCATAGCATTAGGCATGGTCTAACCAACAAAATACATTAAAAATAATTTCAATAATGTCATATAACATGGGATCCACCCAATGATGAAATCATGTGAACCAAAAATAAGAAAATCCATAACAAAATTCCCCAAATAAACTAATTTGGTTTTCCCCTATGATAGGGGTAGCTACTCCTAGGCATAGGATCTTAACCATGTTCTAGGAATTATTCTTCTATATAAACTCAAACAGTATAAAAAAAATAAAATTCATCTGATACAACATTGTAACTTCCCACCCTTGGTTCCATGAATTAGTTCCCAAAGGTTATTGTAGAAAAACATTCATGAACATATTCCAAGATTCCAGAGGCTACCGACTTGTAGAAAGAAGTTTGGGTAACACCATAAAGAGACGGTTACCTCGTTGATCATAGTTGAGCAGTGCAGTAGATGTTTCTTTAAAATAGTATAAGTAATTTCTATATAAATATAGTTATGGAAAACCAAAAGCATACACATGATAGATAAAAAATAAGTTTTTGAAGATAAAAAAATTACTAGAGGAAATTGATGATGATAATAAGTGATGTATTTTATAAAATGAACAAGTAGGGATGGGGTATACAATCATGTAAAATATGTTGAGAAAATAGTAAAAAATTCAAAAATCTACATTAAATAGAATCTCAAGAATAATCTTATTCTTCTGCAGATAAATCAATCTCAGAATAGTGAATCATTCTTTTGAAGCTGGATGCTTCCCTCTATCTATACCTCCAATCGTAAATTCTACCCAGGTATCAAAGGAACCCGAGAAGGGCGTGAGACATAATATCACTAGATCAGTACCCACGATGTCAAGTCCTTTCCATCTCTTGTGTTTTACATAAAATGTTGTTAATTATTAAATTTAAATAAAATACATAATTAAATAATAAAATAATTGGGTGGTGTTTTATTGGGATGCATGAAAGAATACATTATTCAGCGAAAGAGAGTGTGTCTAAGACAAGAGAACATGAAAGTGTAAAGTGAACAAGGTATAAATCCAATGTATTGACTATCCCAATCCTTGTGATTGGGCATGGGGGGACAAATCCCTACATCTTTATAAAACAAATATTTCAATTATCATTTTAAAATGTTTTACTTTCTTTGATGTTTTTGTCATTTCATTGTAAATAACACCATGAAACCATGACCCCATCATTGAAAGAATTAAGGGTCTTACCATTTATTTCTTAAGGGGGTCAAACAATGTCGTATTTCATGGTGTCCATCCATGGTGAATAAAATATGGTATCCTAGTTATTATTTAGGAATTGTGTGAAAAAAAATTACAAACTGACCTCCATGTCCAAACCTTGTATCTCTAGTGTGGTCTAGATTATCTCTCATGGTTATGTATAACCAAATTGTTCCATCAATACCATCTACAATGTCTCCCCTATGGAACTAGTGTCACTCATCTGTGGGTTATATAACTAACATAAAATGAACTCATCCCATCCATAGATGGTAATTTTACTATTGTGTCTAAAATTCATTTTCATATATGGAACAAAGTTTAATAGTTCATCCAAGGGGTCCTTATTTTGAAATTTCCTAATTCAACCTAAAAAATAAGGAAAAAGAAAAAAATAGGAAATTCATTTATAATAAACATTTCTGGAGATCTCATTCCATTCACTTAAGGTAATGATATTACATTTGGACAATTATTTATGGAATTTCAGTGGAATTTATCCATTAAAATCACATGGAACAAGGAATGAACATTTATCTAGATCAGTTTGAGTCCTAAGGTATAAGTATTAATGCAGTGTGGCCCTATATTTGACCCAATCACCCATATGTGGCATGGGTAAAGTTATAGTAATTAGGTTCACAACCTAAGGCTTTCAAAATATGACTTTAGGTGTTTCATGCAAAGAAAAACACCTTAATTGTTTTTATCAAACTATGAAAAAGTGTGAATTTTATAATTATAGGAATATAACAACCCTAAAGTGTAATCTAATCCAAAAAAACTAACTATTTAGTTGACAATATATCAATGGGACCGTTAAACTCATTAGAAAATCATAAAAATAATTATATAGAAATTTTGGAGGCTCCACAGGAATGGTTTAATGACTGGTAAGAGGGCATCACTTATAAAATTTAGAGAAATGTTGGTAAAAACAAATAACCACCTACATTATCATTATATTTTTTTTTCTGACTACTATCAATATTCGATTCGACCATGATGGGGAGGAAATGATGAAACAGTCAAATTCACCAAAAATAGAGCTAATGACATTTCCCCAAAATAGTGCAACGTGTATTAGGTAAATTCTAAGATAGAGAAATGGGAATGGATTATATCACCACTATTATTATGATGATTCTAATAGATAAAGATTCAAATGAGATATAAAGACTCTACCTTGAATAATGGTGCACAAACCATGCAAATGATCTCTATCCAAGGACTGCAATAGGACACACAACCATGTTCCCTAGGTAACATGGTTGTAGGAAAACCATGCATCCAAGTCCAAGATTCCTCTATCAGGGTTTCAGAATCTAAATGATCCCTAAACACTCCCACTCCCTAATTTACAAAATTAAGCATCACATTTATAGACTTCTAAAGGAATACGAACAAAAAATTAATGGTATGTAACTTAAATAGGAACTGTTATGTCTTATTATTTGTCAATTTATTCATTCTGATTAATGTGAAAAAAAATCTAGTTTTAAGCATGAGAGAAAATAGAATGATGTTACAATTCAGAAAGTGTACTTTTAAAATGAGGTATAATCATGCATACAAGTTCACACTATATGAGACTCTATCTGGCTAAGATGGCGATGTGTAATATTATGATTTGATACTGTCAAAACACAATATGACAGAATTTAATGGTTCATTTAATGATATATTAATAGTATATGATTATTATTGATCCAATACATTATGTAATGGATCTCACAATATAACTAGTAAGTAGTGTTTTTTCATTTTCTCATAGATTGTTCTGAGATGTTTTTACTACACCATATTGGATTTCATTGCACTATTCTTTGTTATACCACTATATAATGCATATGGATTTGAAATATAGTGATTTTCTAGAATATAAGTTATTTTTGGTAATGTTATAATGATGATATTAACACTATATGACATAATCATGTTGAGAACAACATTGTGACAATTTGGGGAAATTTTCATTGATTGTGAGATGGAGAATATAATTGTTCCACATATTCCATTTTCAGGCCATATATTTCTTTATATATTTTTAGGATGAAAAAAATTCCATAATTTATGTAATTTACCGATGTCGCATATTCAATAATTGGATTACTACTCAAAATTAGTCTCGAAATTCCATAAATCATATCATATGAAACTGGATGATCATGTTTTATACAATGGATTAAAATAAATTTGGAGTAGTTAAGTGGGAAGATATGTTTTTACATTTTAATTTTAAATTAAAATTATTATTAATAAAAGAAGAATATTTATCATAAAAAAACTATGTAGTTTTAAAATTATGAAATTATGTATAGTTTATTTTTAAAAAATAACATAATGAATGTAAAAAAATCAGAAATAGGAAAAAATACAAGGAAGAATATGTCTTCTAAACATAAACAAGAATATTTTTTTACGGGTGTTGGAATTAAAAAAAAATTGAAACCCAAAAAAATATTATGAATGTCTATAATGGTTGAATGATTTATTATTTTTTAAATATAAAATTATCTTTTCAGATTATTGATATTGTTTTTATTCTTGGATAAGAATTTTCATAGGGACTCTAAAGGAAATTGTAGTTTTCAGTACATAGGTACATCAGAGTGGAATAACAATATATTTATCTCATGGTGGAAGTAATTACACAACTTATCGTTGATATTATGGAACAAATAAATGAAAACATTCCAAGCAATAATGGTGGAGGTTGATAGATGTTTACAATAGAAAATAATTTTTGTGGTAGGTAGTTTTTGTTAAATAAAATTAAATGAGGCGCTATAATTGATTCAAATCTCCCACATGAATTATTTATTAATTACTATGTTTTTAATTAATTTTTTTACATAATAATACCCCAATTTATCATAATATAAAACCTAAGTAAATATTTACAAATTCTATTATGATTAGAAGATAAATTATTTTGACTTTAGAAATGAGATATTATAATATTTCTTTCAATACCATTATAGGGATAACATATGTTTTGTGATTAATTAGGTAAAAAATACACACTATAAATGAGAATTAATTATTTAATGGGATTCGACATCAATCATAAAAAATACCATTTTATTTAGCATCATCGATTAAGATTTCACTCTTGAAAATCACATGTAAATGTCTTCTCATTTGAATTATAATTAAGTTTAAATACTTAATTGATTATATTTATATGAAATATAAGGATATTTTGATTCCAAAAAAATCATTAAAGCATTTAAGATTTATATCAACCACTAATGTTGTAGTCTTCTTTGGGCAGAGTAGTCATAATATAAACTACACAGGTATTCAAAGGATTAAAAAGGATATAACCCAGCCATTTTTCTACTATTGATTTCTATCTGAATTATGGGAATAAAACAATAAGAAAATTGAATTTAATAAATTTAATAGTAGTGGAATTTTTTTTTTAAATTCGAAATAAAATGTAAATTATAAGTACAAGGTATTAGAAAATTAATCATCAATTAAAAATCTTTCCCTACTATGATATGAAAACTCACAAATGAGACCACATTATTACATTAAATAATGTTTATATTTCATTAAAACACATTCTTAATACCTTTTAGTTTGTGAGTTATATAAAATTATGACAAAAAATTAACAAAATTTTTTAATAATTTTTATCTAGTTGACATTTAACTCTCTATATAAATAACTTATTTGTCCATAGAAAGAAGTAAACATGTCCTATAAATTTCTTTTCATGTTATCCTTAATGGTACATCTTACATATTACTTCTCATCATAACCATGGAAAATAGAAACATAAAAAATGGGTGAGCTTATATTCTTTGTAAGGGTAAACATACGTTTTAAAATTCATAGATCATAATTTAAAATAAGTTGAATGTGTGTTTATAGTTTAGATATATTATAACATAATACTCAATAAAATATTTTTTATAAATCATGGAATACAAACTAAAATAAAATAATATGTAGATCGAAATATAGATTTAGTTAATGTGACCCAAGAAAGAATAACATATTAATGATAATAACCATAAAACTACCAACACACTTAAAAAATGAACACAAATAAGGATAGAAAATATTTTGAATAAATATTCAAATATCACTTTCACTCAAGAACTTATAATCACGTATTTTTATTAATAATACACACACAAAAATTGTGAAGAAATACTCATGAATAAAATTCCAAAAACAACATGTGAAAAATTATTCCCAAATATTATTGGAACCAAATTTCACCATATCATTTGATATGAAACCTCAAAAAATATAGTAGTGTGTGATATAATAACCTAAGAATCTTTATCCAAACATATGATTTAAACATTAAAATAATTATTTAACAATTCAAAATGAACCCATGAAAAGAAAATGTGTTTCCTTCAACATATCATAATAAACCAATGTAAATGTATTAATATTCTATAATATATATATATATATAAAACATGAAAATCCATGTAATATAAATGGCTACCTAATGACATAATGTGTCTCCCCTGATAAGTAGCATTTAATCATTATAATAAATGATATTTTATTTATATCATATAAACAAATTGCATTTTGTTAAAATAATAAATATCCCAAATCAATGGATGTATATAATCTAGGTGAACACCATTAAATAAGTTTAATAAAGAATATGGTATTCACAGAGTTATTGAATTGGAATAATGGTTCTTGGACAACAATAAAAATTAATTGGATAGAAAAAGGAAATGATCTTTCATTACATAAGCATTGAATGTCAATACGTAATCCCTAATGTGAAATGAGGTGGAGTTGATAATTTTATGAATACCTTATACTGAGAAACATATACATGAATTAATATTTATAAATAAGACACACATTTTTATGAGTTTTAGAATATAATTACATAGGAAATATGAAATACCATTTATCTTTTAATATTTTATTAAAATAATTATTTTATAAATCATGTAGAAAAATATTTCACATAAAATTATTGAGAACATAGAGAGAATGATTCACATAAATCAATAAATACTGTAAAACAATACTCTTAAACAAAATCGAAGGTGATTTTTTTTGTAAAAAAGACACTTACAAAAGGTATCATAGGAATTTACATTAAAAAAATTTCAAATATGATAAATTATATTAAAAATTAACTTTTTAAAATTTTATAAAAAAATATAGGGATTTCAAAAAATGTGTTTTTAGAATAAAGTGAATTTATTTTTTAAAAATATTTTATGTGAAAATAAATATATTTAAAATATAAAAACATTATCATTTATACAAGGTAAATAGAATAAAAATATAACCAAGGATAATCCTAGGTGAATAAAATGATTCTGGTCATATAATAAAAGTCACTACAAATTCAAACCATGTGTTGTCATATTTGGAAGGTATCAATTTCAATAACAGTGATTGAAATAGAAACCATAATGTTTGAGGGGAATAAAATAAAAATCACTGAAATAGATAAATATTGATATTCAACATAAAATATCCTTAATATTTGGTATTTCCTGATGAAAATTTTAAATTATGAAATGTATAGACAGCCTCCAATATAATTATTATTATAATACAAAACAAGTCTCAAAAAAAGGAATCTGTGAAGAAAATACTTTTACGTAGTCCTCAATCATTCTTCAGTTTCACTAAAAATTATGAATCATTAAATTAATTTTATTTGTTACATAAAAAATAATCATGTTTATAACTAGATCAATTTATACTTACCCTTGATAATTATTTCATATATATATAACAATTAGTTTTTTACTATTTTTCCTCATCATGTGTTTATAGTTTGAATTGTTTATACTAGTTTCATTGGAGTAGATTTTTGAATTGTTCTTATACCAAATTTCATCATTCCAATTTTAATAATGATACCATTAGGGATGAGTTATAATATTTATTAAATTTTACTTTTCATTAGTGATTAACTTTTTCATTATCGAGGAATATGAAATCCACAATGATCATTTATAAATTAATATTAACATATAATGGTTTTTTTATTAATTAAGGAGTTTAATATTTTTTATCGCTTCTAGAATAAATGAATAAATTATTTAAATATTACGATTTTATAAAGCTTATTATATCTTTTAATCAGCCCTGATATAATTTCATAGTATTATTATAGTAGGTGGTCATTCCCACCCAATATATGAACACACCAAGATTAATAGATTGTCATGAGGTGATTTTGTTAAAAAATCAATTAGGTTTTTAGTGTAATAAAATATAATGATGATGAATTAGTATTAAATGTGGTGGATACAAGACAACATCATTGTAAAAAATTTTACCTCGTAGTTATCTTGTTTTAGATGGCTAGTTTTATTATGATAGTTTAATGTTCAAATAATTAACATCTTTCTTCAACTTATAATACCAAAAAAAAAACAGATTTCATAAAAATAATATTAATCCTTTAAATACCATCCTCATGGCCATTATATTAAGGTGGTTTTGAAATAAAAAACCGAAATTTACTATTTCATAGTGGTGGTAGTCCACAAGTACACAAAGATAATGATAAAATTTTCCATATAATTTGGAAAATGATTAATAATTATTAAAATATCAGAATATATAATATTTCAAAAATATCATATATATCTATATATATATATATTAAAATCCCTATTATTATCATCTTCTTATATTGGTGTGGGAAAATGAAACTTGTAGCATTACGGAGGCAGTAGTCCTCACAACACAAAATTAACATTTTCATTTTCAAGGGTAAATGTTACTGGGGTAAATGATTATAACATCATCATTATTACATAAAAATATAATAATGATTATAAGTTTATCATTATAATATCGTGAAAATAAAATTTTCCCAGAATAATGGTTTATAAAATAATAGAAAAATTAATGAGAAGTTTGGAATTTATATATCACATATTGGATTTTCTTATTTATTAAGTGGATTAAAACATTGATGGATAGTATTGAAAATCAATTAATTTTTTTCAATACACAATACGTATAAAAAATGGGATTCAAATATCAATTAATGGTGAAAAATTTTGTAAATAATAGCAAGAAGAAGATTCATGGTATATAAAGGCCTCAAGAAAACTTTCACACACATTTTTAAAATACTTTTGGGGTATTTTACACATATATTTTTACTATTACTATATTATCATTATCCAAAGAAAGCAGTTTTTACATAGAATAACATATCCTTAATGGGAAAAAATTAAATATGATTTATTATTATGTTTATACCTATTGATTCCAATTTTAAAATCTATTTTATTTTATTCAATTTCTAAAAGTGAAAAATTTAAAATAATTTTTTTTAAATTTATTAATGTTTATTCAAAAATAAAACATACATTCTAAAATTTTAAATATTTGGTTTTAAATTTTAAAAAATATCTTAATTATTATTAAATAATTTATAAAATATTCATTTGGTATTAAAAAACAATTTCTTTAATTTCACATTCATATTTACAATATAATAATGTCATAAAAGTCTTGATATTTGTATACATGATATGTTTCACTATTAAGATAAAAATCAATTTTTATTAAATCCAAAATATTCAACATAATATAATGTTTTAAAATTTAGTGACAAAAATGAGTTATTTTTTTCAATTTTTAAAATTAAATTTATAAATTATCATTTTATTGATAATTTATTTTATTAAGAAAGCTGGTTTTATTAAGTAAATTTTATTTTTAAACATCAAATGTTTTTAATATTATTTTTTATATATTTTTAAATCATTAATTATTGAAATACTAATTTATAAATAAAAATGTTACAAATTAATATATTTATTATATGTGATAAATTTAATTTATTAAGGTAAAAAAACAATACTAATTTTTTAAATTGTTCTCTGAAAGATATCATTTTTACAATATTAATAAGAGAAAATACTAATAAATAATTATTTTAATTTATTAGTGTCCTCTAATCTACTAATTAAAATATTATTCATGTTTTCTTAATATTTCATGATCTGTTTTAGACATGTATTATTTTTGTTCTATGTTTTTTTTGACATAACCTATTGATGATTGTATTAAATTAATGGATCCAAAATCTTGGGTCATTACATTCTACCCACTCGAATAAATTGGGTTCTCATAATTTTAATTATCACCCAATGATGAAATTAGAAGAGTTTATTATAACTATATTTATTATTTGTGATATTACTCTCAATGTGACATATACTATACAATCTGATGTTGGATCAACATGCTGAAGTTTCCTCGAACAATATTGATAATTTATAACCTAATCATATATTCTTATGAATATAAATTTCCCAAAACAATTTGATTCTCAAATAAATTTATGTATAAGTAATTCATATACTCCTTTAAAATGTTGTTTTATCTTCATCCACTTTTTAATAAAATAATATATTTCTCAATATAATCTAAAAAATGAAATAAAATTTACAAAAAATGTCATGAATCAATTATATTTCCCAATGTAACCAATACTATCAAATATTCACTTTTAAAATGAATCATTACATCATCACTTTAAGCACAAGTGCACTAAACCTAGTATTATTTGTTAAACCAATCATGTGTTGATCAAAAACCATCACAGAAAACATATACTTGTAATCAAATAACCTTTTAAGGTTGCTAATTTTATTTAATATATGTTTCAAAATATTAATGAAACAATATTGAAGAAATTTTTTTCAGTGTTTCACATAATCCCCATATATTTTTGAATATATAATAATATTATTAATAAAAATATATACATGAGTATAAATAATTAAATTATATTTTTCCACCTCAGAACCATTTGAAGGATTGGGAAACACTTATTTTCCATCCAAATATGAATATACCAAAAATCTAAAACATTTAAGACTGCTTCATTATTCTGTTGTAAAACATTTTGGTTTTTAGTTTTTTACCTCTCCAAGCTTCATTATAGAGACCCTATTTTAAACAAATACAAATAATTTTTTGTAAAATAAAAAAGTAATAAATACAGTAACAAAATAAAGAAGATTAATCCTAAGATGTCGGTAATGACCCAGGTATTTATAGAATAAATTTTCTTCTTTTTTATTAAAATTTATGAATAAAATATTAATTTTACATTAAAAGTAATATTTTTTCCAATAACTTACTCAACATGCATCAATGGGTTTCTCTAAAATCAAATCTTACACACAACATTCAATTATAAAGAAAAATTACACAATAATAATAATATTTTTATTTTAAGTTGTATTTAACACCTAGCTGATTGAATGGGGGGAATGAATAGTATCAACTAAATTTTAATATATGTTTCAAAAATGTTTAAATAATGACTCATTGTTTACCAATTTGTTTTGTAAATGGAAATGAAAACCAATTGAATATAAAGGATGCGTTTTTAGGAAAACCAATTTAAAAAAGAAAATAATTGTGTTTTTAAAATCATATAAATCATTATAGAATTTTATTTAATGAAAAATATATGTTTTATATTCAATTAAATTTTTTAAGTTCATCTTATATGTTTTCTAGATATTCTATAAGAATAAATTCAATCTTTTCGAACAAAATAAGTATTTTACTAAAAATGCAGTTTTACTTCCTTTTGAGGGTGAACCGTTTTTAAATTTAATTTTCTCAATTTTATATGATCTAATGGAAAAATTAAAATAATTCTTATGAATTATGACACTAAAATTTAAATTGATTTAATTTTTAGTAATTTTTTGATAAGGATCATTTTTAATGAATAGTAAAAAATACTGCATTTTAATTGAAAACAACATTTTCATCTAATTTATTTATATAATTATATTTTCAATTTAATTGTTTATAATTATAATTGAATTATATTGTTATAATTCAATCCACTTATGGTAATTGGATGTAATTTCCCATTTTAATTGAACATAAACACATGTCAACATTTTAGTAAATTTTACTTCATAAAAACACACTTTTTGGTTTTAACAATGGGAATTAATTTTTTATTAATTTTTCAAAATTCTATGTTTTGAATTTGAATAAATGGATTCCACATTTGGATTAAAAAATTATCAAATTGTGTAAATTGGTATATTTTTTTGGAAATTAGGAATAATAACTTTAGTAATTATGTTATTTACCATGGTTAAATGTTAGATCTGGTAAATAAGTGTAGAATTTTTCTGTAATAGTATAAAACTACCCTAAAACAGGTAATAATCCAATTTAATGATATATTTATGACCATGAGAATACTTAGATATAAATGTTTCCATTTTGGAGCCACTAGGGGTATGAAAATAACATTTTATAAAAATTTATTTAAAGAGAAATATTACATAAAAATCTATCTTTAAAAAAAATTATATCGGGTTATATAATTAATATACGAGAATATAAATAGTTGTTAGAAGTATAAAACGACTTTCTAAATCATGATATTTTATTTTTAATTTTATGAAATTAATTAAATAAGTTTTATTTTGACACAATGATGATGAAGTGATTGCTTCGTTAATTAAGGATTCAAGTAAAAGATATTATAAAAATTAAAATAAATTTAATATGATTATTTTGAGGACATCCATGAATTTTAAGGATTATATTGACATATTATCTTGGATATAATTTCTTTTTTCAAAGGAATCACGTTTTTAGAGAATTAACAAAAATGAATTACCTTATTGTGGCAAAATTTACAAAAAAGAGTTTTTAAAACGAATACTATTTGAATAAATGATATAATAGTCGTAAAATTATTAGATTCTGAAAACTAACTTATAAAATTTTAGAAATGTTATTAATGATCCAATTATTGTTTATTTGTAATTTTATTGTAAATATAGTTACCATATATTATGGAAATGCAAGAAGACATGCTAAGAGTTAATGTTTTTAACTAATGCCTAATGCTAAAGGATGAGGTTAATTTTGGGGCACAAACTTTTATAAAACTTATTGGTTGAGAGTTTTGATACCCAAAATATTATTATATTTTAAATAATTGAGTTTTTTACCATTTAATACCTAAAATTAATTAATAATAAAATAATATTTAAATTCCTTCCAAAAGTGGCACTACTACTTCTTATAAAAGGCCACCACCTCTACACAATTACTCACACCTCTCGAAAAACATAAAGCATAAAAAAATTTCTCAAATAATTTCACAAGATCCCTGCGTTTCTTATATAATCTTTAACATTTCCATAAGTCAATTCAATAAATCTTTTTGTCTCAAATAAATATAAGTTACCCTATTAAGAGGTAACGTATTCTCTCAAGTTTCTTTCTATTATATTCCATGTCCACTCCCTATGATCTTATTATTATTTTATTAAATTAACAAAATTGTGTCCTCAATATTCTATTATTTTGTTTTGATATGGATTCAAACTACATTTACACTCACATCCATCAAATGGATATGAACATACATTTTCTATGGACGACAAACTACTGCCTCCTAAAATTAATATTGTTCAATTTTTCCCTACAACCCCTCATAATGGACATTACGATGGAACTTTATTTATATATTATTTAAATCGTTATCATATTGTTTCTATGATTCTATAATTTTTATTTACACCACAACTTTATGCTTTCCATAATGTTTACATATGATAATTTCATTTGAGGAAGTGCGGACTATCGCCCCCTCAATGTGATATGACTCGTTCATTCAATAAATGAATAACATAAATGATGGTGTTTATGAACATATATAATGTTTATAAAATATGATATTATACTCTAATTATTGTTTACTTATCTATCATATAGTTTTCATTTCATTAAATATGAAAAAATGAAAGTAGTGTTCATGCATACGTACGGTTTACCGTCTCCATGAACGTTGCATTAAATTTCATTTCTCTAAATGTTATGGGCTATTCAAAAAACATTTATACTAGATGTAAAAACATATATACTGCATATATATGAGACTTAAATCATAAATAATATTCTGAATCAGTTATAAATTAACATATGTCTATTACTCTAGAAAATAAAGAAGTAACGAGACAAGTCATACTCAAGGTATGGGCCTTCATCTCAATCTCCTTTAATTGAGGAATATATCGATATTGTGCACCTTTAATTTTCACTAAGGTTTATATAAAAACATTTTTACATTTTTTATCATGAAATTTTATATTCTCATGATATTTAACGTTTTTTGATTTTATTCATCAAATATTTTAATTTAAGTGGTTCTCAAGTGTTACAAGATTCTTTAACTAAAATATCATTTGAAAAGAATTTATGATTAAGTTTTTATAACTATTTATCTTTAATTTCAATGGTTAAAAATGGTTTTAAGGATTTATTTATATTGAAATTAATGTTTTAAAATGTTAATTCGTTTAATATTTTCAATGTGGTAATGTACACTTTCATTCAAAAATATCTATATTATGCTGTTAATTTTTTTGGAAATGGATTGAATATTTATATATCCTGAATTAATTTATTATGATTTATGAGTGAAATTTTGATAATTTCAATATTTTATGTAATATTATTATGTAACGGTATATGGAAATATGATATGTGGTTACATGATAAAACCAATACTGGTGGTTGCTTGATGAACCGAAGGTGGGTGAGCCCGAGATAGCTGTCCAATGCATGGGGTAATGTGAAAAAGGTAAACGTTAATGTTTCTCCAAATTGATTTAAGGAATACACTATGATGGGTAATCCAAACATAACTCCCAATGTATCTATGAAAGCTAAAATGTATGTTTGTTATGGATTCCACAAGCTACCTTTATTATTTAAGATTTCTATGATTTATTCATAAATTTTAAGATTTCATGGGGTATATTAAATAGATAATTTTTTGTGATTGGAATGTATGAAATCTTTAATTTTTAAGTATTCAGGGACGAATGTTCTTATTCAATATTTTATATACCCTACTGAAATTTTAATTCTCATCTGATGTTTTTGAATGTTTTTTCAAAGTGTATAAATATGGGTAAGAGAAAGGAATAAATCAAGAATATTTTTATCAAGAAAATAATTCTATTTTTAATCAAAGAGATTTATTATTGTGAAAACATTTGATAGAATAGAAGTGTATACTTTATAATATTTGTGATATAATGTAATAGTTATGGCCTCATTCTCTAAAAATCTAAACCTAAAAATATCTTCAATGTGAATTACTAATATAACTCAATATTATTTAAGTATTAATGTTGGGGACTTATAATGTCTTATTAAATAACATGTTCATTTCAACAAATAATATCTTAATTCTAACTATTTCAATATTTGTTAATCCTATAACAACCTTTTCCCTACCCCAGTCACCTTAATAGATTTATATCATATTTTATAATTTAATATCACTAAATACATTGGAATCCATTCATTTATAATATTTCATATATGTAATTTTATTTTGGAAATAACATATCTAGAGAGTTTCAGAATAGGTGTACATTAAGCTTATTGTTTCTATTCCATGTGATGATTTAGTTAATATAAAATGGACCCTTTTCAAGTTTATTTCCCATAGGTACATCAATTCCACATCCTAAACAAATTTTTAGTATCAATACAAGGTTTTTATTTCAATGAAAATTATACCAACTCTATATTTTCTAAAATTTCCATACATTATCCTAAACAGAAAAATAACTATTAGTCTTATACATTTTTTACCAATGTTGTCTTATCATAATTAATATAACATTATTTCAACCAACCAAACATTTTATTTGTATCACTGTAATTATAATAAACCATCTTTATTGACAATTTATTACATTTCAAACTCTTATATTATTCGTGGGTGTGTGTAGAGATGGATGTTTCTAGAACCCCATTTGATTATGTTTGGATAATGATGAGTATAGGTATAAACTATGTGTGATCTATGTGAGTTGGAAGGATTACTGTTATTTTTGTTGTAGTTTGGGGAATTATTCCCCTGTTTGTCGAAGGGGGGCTACAAGAATGGTGGGCAGGGGTCCAGGTCACTGGGTGGTCCAACCAGGCGATAGTGGCATGGCCTCTGAACAGCAGATGTTGCAGTCGGTGGAGGAGTTGTCTGTTAATTTTCTAGCGGTATGTCATGCGATTGCAGGGGCTGTATCTGGATCTGAGAAGGGGAATTAGGCCATGGATCATCAACTAAACTCGCGGGTGTCCACAATGTTTAGAAGATTAAGGGAGGATCTTGCGGTCGAGTGTAATGTGTTGGGAGGTGTGGGAATGTCTCATCATGAAGATGTCCAATTTGTTTCTCAAGGGAATGTGCAGGAAGTGGTCCGAGAGTAGATGATAGGCAATGGTAGAGTGGTGGTAGCTGCAGGTGCTAGGGAGTTAAGGGATGACAATGGTGATGGGAGTGATGGTATGATTTGATCTGATTTGGGAATGAACATAGTAGAGGATGCAGGGGGTCTAGATTTCTTGAGCCGGACTCAAGTCCAACTGAGCAATAGGTTTGATGATGATATACAATCTATTTCGGGTTTTCATAATAAGAGAGATGAAGGTGTTGTGAGGGAGTGCAGGGGGAGTTGTCTTGGTCGCTCGGTAGTAGATACAGGGATAGCCTGCTCCATTTCAAGTCCTGTGTAATCAGTTGCTGATGGTTTTCAAGAGCAGGTAATTTCCACTGTTTGGACAGTGGATGATGAGCAACCTTGACATGATATGGTCAGGGCTGCAGATATCAGTCCTATAAACACAGTGCATGGGGATTTTTAGATGAAGGTGCAGACTGATCAGCATGTGGGCGCAATTGACGCTGAATTGGAGGCAGAGTACGCCTGTGTTGAACAGATGGAAGGGCGGGCGGATGTTGCTGAAGAAATGCTTATCAAGGTTTCCACTAGTAACCATTTTCATGAACTGGATAATGTGGAGACCTCTAATGTAATTAATAATGATAAAATGCAGGAAGGCGGCAAGCTACGACATGACTTCTCTAATAATGCAATTAGAGAGGGTGGAATGCAGAATATTGTAAAGCAACCACAATGTCTTGCCATGGTTGACTACAGCAGTCAAGTTCAGCAGGATCATGGCTTGAATGAGGGTTACCAAGAGGTGCACACTTCTAGAAAGTGGGGAGGCATCTCAGATAGTGGCAAGGAAAATAATAGTGGTGTTGTCTGGCTTTCCTACAACAATGTCCTTCAGGATGGGAGGATGAAGGTGCACAAGAGTGAGGGTGCAGTAACTGTACCAAAACAGCGATGGATGAGGAAGGACTACTCTTCTATTTTGAGGTCAGTGTCTACTGAATTCTATGTTGTAAAGGAAATTCGGGCTATGCAGTCCTCGAAGGAGTTTTTAGCATTGGCGATGTTGAATCTATGAAGGAAATACGCCAAGGTTCTTAGGCATTATGAATGCTCAGAGTGGTAATCAGCTACGGTGGAGGATGAAATTTATAATGGATGTGATGATGGGTATGATTTCAATTAGCTCTAGCTATTTTTCTCCAATATTTTACTTCATTTATGTTTTTTTCATTATTAATAAATAGTCAGAGGCTTGCCTCTGACTGAGCTTCCCGGGTATATCATTCACAAAAATAATCTTTTGAAAAAACATCCTATACTAATTTGTAGAACATTTCATCATCTCATGTGATAAAAAACATTATCAAATTCATTAATGTGTGACTTAAAATTCCACACATCATTATTTATAAAACATTATCCCTAATTGAAAAAAATTAGTCATCATTATATAAGGAACCTAAAAATAAAATGGGATACATTCTACACATTGTGATGAACCGTAACACCACATTTCCCACTTTCATGTAATTCCATTTTCGTTAATAACTTTTATTTTGAATTGGGAGGGTAATGAGACTCCTAAGGATAGAGAGAACGTGTTGGAGAAAATGAATTAGTTTTTGAAGAATAATTTCTCCATGAATTAATGAAATCCAGGTATAATCATGTAATGGATTAATGGGGTCTTCCATGATTTTAGAGAACTCCAATGATAATTTTGTGTTTTCATGCAAGAATATAGAATTTTATTTAGTATGAATGATAAATAAACATCACATAATGGGAATAAATGACTTTTATGTTATGTCGAATATATGTTGTGCAATTGTTACATAGCGTGGGTATAGTACTTGCTGTGTAAAGATCAGAGAACATGTAACAGTACAAGATCAGTTTTTAATGTAAAAGGTGACAATTTTTTGATGTATGTGATCGTGGTGGTTGTAATAAATTTTAATGGAGTTAAAATTCATATAAATTTTGAGAATATGTATTTTTTGACAATGTACAAATGACATGTTGTTTAATTATTCTATTACTTCTTTGGATCTCAACCTAGAAGGCATGTTTAGTGATTTTGGGAGACTCTATTCTATTTCGACTGATCTCTTCAGTGATTGATCACTATTTTATTTGGTATACATCACTAATCATTATTGGGATTATATTCATATTCCTTTAATTTATTAGAGTAATTCAATTTCATTGTGTTACCAAATCCATTGACCCCTGGTGATTTTTCACATTTTTTTTCTATATCTATTGGGTGATAATGTTCTAGGGACCATTCCATTATTGGTTGCGGTGTGATGGTTGTGTGTTCTTGAGGTATGTTTTGATTCCTATTCTCTATTATTCCATTTCTTCAATTGAATAAATTTTATGATGTATAGATTCTTTCTATGGTCTATGTTGTCACTGTTTCATTCCACTTTTTAGCGGATTCTTTGTAGATGTGTGCCACCCCATGTTTTAAGGTAGGTTGTTCTATCATTAGAGTGTGTTGGTAAATTTCATTTACCTTATTTTGATTTTTTATTAAATTAAAATTCAATATATGACTTATCTATTTATGTAAGGAGAAATATTATTTTATAAAACCTGGGCTTCCCGTGTTTCAGCAAATGAATAAGAGTTTTCAAAGAGTTATGAAAAGGGTTTCAAAGCATAAAATGATGAAATGGATTGATGAAGTTATTTGGAACAAAGATCACATGGTAACCCTTTGGTAATAAGGTGGTAGGTATAATAATATATCTCGTACACTATTTGGGGATTTTCTCATGGGGTATATCTCTGCTCTCCAGGCCTATGGTTCGTGGGACTTGTTAGAACAGTTTTGAGGATCACTGGATGGGGTTTACCTCTTCCCTCAAGACTCTATGCATATGTTTACTAACTTGATGGGTAAATTATATTCTATATTATGTATGATTTTTGTAGGTATTCTGGCATAGTGTGATCCTTGGAAGGTTGTTTCTTATGCATTTTTTCTAACTAGGGATACTTTTGGGTAGAAATGTTCTGTCGGACTGTCATGGATTGTCATATGAGATATGATACATGATTTGATTTTTTTGACTTGATATATATATATATAGATATTTTAAATGCTTAGAAATGAATTTTCCATCATATTTTGGAAAATTTTAAAAGTGATAGTAAGAAAGAAAATTAAATTAAATTTGTTTACTAATTTTAAGATTATTATCATGTATTAGTTTGATAAATATTGATAATGCATGAATTATTTACTAGAGACATGTTATTGAAAACCTAGTTGAGAACCTATAATGACTGAAAACTAAGACTATGTGTGCATATTCTTAAGTGGGTAGTCCTTGTTATGTCATTCGATGTAGGTAAAAGAAAATACAACACTGTGAGGTGGAAATTATTTCTATCTTTTGAGATGGATAGCTAGAAGTGAGATAATGGGAGTCCTAACACACTATCACTAGAAATAATATGTTTTTCTTTTATTGGTTGTTATGGTGGTTGGAATAATACATGGATATTTTTTCTACTATTGTGTTGTTTGATCTCCCCTATTTTATATCTATTATGGAATATATTTATCTTCCCTGCTGTTGCATCAATTTTATATATATATCATGTTTGTTATTTATTTTGGGGAAAATCGTTTTCTAGTTATGTTTTTCATTGTTTGGGTGAGAGTATTTATTCCATAGGGATCGGGAGCACCCATTGTGTTTATGGTGTGTTTGTAATGGTAATAGTTTGAGATGGTATTCATGATAGTTTTTCACAATTTGGAATCATAGGTGTCTTTTTAACAATAGTACTTATCATAGGATTTATGGTGATTGAAGAAAGGCTTTTCGAGACTTGAGAGGTATATTTTAGTGAGTTTATATCTAGAACATTACCTAACAATACTCAATTTTCCATGGGATGTTAGGATTTGTGTCTCTTATCTTGAGTTCTTGTGGTCAATATTTGTTTTTACTTATGGGTTTCTTAGTTAGAACTGGGGTTTTCTATCATCTGGTTGTTTACATGGTTTTGTTGTGTAGGAGTGCACCCCCAAGACATGTTCCATGAATTTTTTAGGAGGGTTAGTACGATGGATCACAATGGAATCCTCTTATTGATCATACATTTAACAAGCCTATGATTCGTTTAGTTAATTCTATTTACTCAAATGTGTCCAAACATCAGAACACAATTGTTGAGGTACCACCCGAATTTGTAGGAAAAATTGATGCATCACAAAAGATGTAGCATGTGAATCCCCCATCATTTATAGGTAATAATGACTCCCAATATATGGAGTAATGTATTAAAATGATTGGTTATATCTTTGACTTTTTAAAATTCATTATAATATCAAGGTGAAGTGTGTAGCATTAAGACTTGAGGAACCTAGAAAGATTAGGTAGGATTACATGGTACTGGATGATAGGAACGAGTTCTTAGAATGAATGGGTTTCAAGAATATATTCTTATAATAGTGTTTTATATATTTTCTGAAGTCACTACAGTATAAAGTGTATCATTCCATTAGGGAGAGTTACTAGTGTTGGTGTACACAAATCAGTTTTTGGAGATTATTTTTTTTCAATAGATATTGTAATAAATGTCCATATGAAATACCAAAATTACATGAATGGTTTTCTATAGGATATCATATTATTGAAATTTTAATATAGTTTTTGACCTATTAAAATATCATTTCTTAGGATATGATGGTCGAGACAAGCACAACATATAAGGTTGGATAATTCACCATATATCTTACACCATGTTGTAGATTTAGTGGTGTGTGAGGTAAAAAGTGGATACATAAGGATCATCAGAGGAGGAATTTATATGGTTATTGGTAGCAAGAATCTAAAACACCTCCTTTTTAGATATTGTTGTGCATATAAATTTTAATATTTGTTGAAATTTTATAAAAACACATAGTTATTTTTCTTCACCTACTAATATTTTTAACAAGTATGGGAATTATGGTCATTTTCATCCATTCAATTCTTCTATTCCCACTTCTCAATATGGGATAGGATTTTAAAATCCAAAGGATAATATAATGAAATTATATGCTTCAAATTCTATAAGGATCTATCGATATCCCTCAAGAGTTAAGCACCATCTGATCGTATGTGTGTTTCTAGTAGAGGTAGATTTGGGTCTAATGACATTGAGGCGTGAAAGATTTAATCCATACACTACATCAACACCATTGTTTAATACTAATGCTTTCCAATCATTTATGTTTGGGATTTTTTATATGTCTATCCTTCTAGTAGAACTTGTTTCCTTGTGTTATGGAGTAAGAGAATACTCTTGGGAAGGGAAAATAGTAGGGGTGTCATTGCCCTTCTTGTGAAATTACATTAGTTTATGCAATGTTAATTTCAGATATTTTTCTCATTCTAGATATATTTGATGTCTTAATAGGGACATATTAGATTATTGATCATCATATTGATTTTTATTTTTATCATTAGTGTGTCATTTTATTAATATATAATGGGAGATTACTCTCAGTTAAGGGATAGTGGGATCCAATGTCAGGTCATAAATGACATTCCCTCCCAAATCTCATGAGTTTATTCTTACTACTTTAGTTGATCTCGAGGACATTTCTTTTTCCAATGATCTTCCTTCTGTTGTTCATGATTTTCCTAAAATATTACTAGATGATTTCATTGGGCTTCCTCTATAAAGGAATGTATATTCCATGATTAACATGGTTCTAGGGACACAATAGATATCAATAACATCTAATTATATGTAAACATCATATCTTATATTTCTGAATATTTAGTTGGACAACCTAGTGAAAAGTATATTTTAACCCTAGTATTTTTCCTTGGGAAGCCCCAATATTCTTTACGAATAGGGCTCATAATGGACTATTATTTTTTGTGTATTATTAGTAGTTAAACTATTTAATTTTAAAAAATATGAATCCAATTCTTTGAGTGGATGAATTTTTTGATGATTTAATCATGGAAATGTGGTTTTTGAATATTTATCTTCAGTTAGGTTAACATAAACTCAGAGTTTGGCAGTGTGATGTACCGAAGAAAAACATAAAAGTAAATTATGGCCACTAAAATATATCTTGTAATATAGTTTGGTCTATATAATGCTCTTATAATTTTATGGATTTTAAAAATTATTTATTTCATAACTGTGTCTATAATTTTTTTAGTGTTTATAAATAAATTAATTGTTTATTTGAGATCTGAGTGTGATCAAGAGAACCATTTACATTTGGTTTTTTAAATAATGATCAATCAACATTTGTATGGAAAACATTCAAAATTAAAATTATGGATTCAATTAGTGAAATTCACGGGGCACATGATATCTAT
The DNA here is from genome assembly GCA_963277665.1 of Viscum album. Lineage (NCBI taxonomy): Eukaryota > Viridiplantae > Streptophyta > Magnoliopsida > Santalales > Viscaceae > Viscum > Viscum album. The sequence continues at coordinate 1,067,102,779 of OY728165.1, read as the reverse complement.
GATTGGATTATCAAGGTACCCTAAGAAATAAAAGTTGTTTTATTTGTGGAAAATCCCCAAAATGTGTTTATAATTCAAAATTTATTGGGTATTACTGGATATTAATGATTATGTTTCAACGATATCTTAAATATAATATAACCATTGAATTCTCTTACTAGAAAATGGGTGAAATTCACATTTAATGAAAAGGATAATTCTTATATTAAAAAGTTTAATGATATTCAGAAATAAACTCCTATTTTTTTCTTAAACAAGATTAATAAAGGATATGTGGTCATCTTTGATGATTTTGGAACTATTCTAGGTTTGTGCTCAGGAAGTATGATAATTTTTGTATCTTATAAATGTTATCATCTTTGAGAAAATTAATATAATTACCACAATCATGATTTAGATCTTACCATAGTTATGGTTGTGCTTAAGTGTTGGTGCCATTATCATTTAGGAGACATTTTTACTGTCTTTTCTAACTATAACATTTTGAGATATATATTTATCAAAATTACATCAATCCTATGAATAAAGGTATGTGGAACAACCTATGTAGTTTGGATTCAATATCCCCTACACCCTAGGGAATGGGAATGAAATCATATAAGATTTTTCAAGAATATTCCCTCAGAATATGTTTTTGAATTGAAGGAGGATTGTAGCATTATTGGGATTTTTCATAGTTTCATTAGGATATTAAAGAGTATTTTTAATGCATAGTTCTAAAAAATTTAATCTATCTTTATCCTCTTTGAGTATATTAAACAAAATTATCAATAGGGTGATGAGTTCAATAAAAAAATTGAAACCCTATATTGTGGGAATACTATTTCTAGATGGTGTCTTTATTGAGATGGTAATCTTAGTTAATGGGATCAATTTTTCATAGCACCATCAATAAGGACATTTGTTTATTCTGATTATAACTGTTCATTTTGGGTACTGAGAATGAAGTGTGTCATTGTGTTGAATGTGTCATACTATTACACCTTCCAAAAGATAAAGTATGAGAATTATAAACCATGTGGTTTTCTCCATCCACTTATAGTTTCGGTTTAGAAATGGGGTGAAGCTTCCGGGGAAATTGTTGTTGGGTAATAATTGAATTCATAATAGAGTAATTCTATTATGTTGGTGATTGATTAGTAGAAAATGTCGATTCATTTTATTCTGATAAAAGAAACTATTAAAGTTGAATATCTGGGTAGGATTTATGTTCAATAAGTTCTTTGGTTATGTGGTGTTGCATTTGCCATTATTTCCAACAATTATCATTGGTTTACCTCTAGATTCTAAATAAGTCCCCACAATTGGAATGGGGAATCATTGAATATTAAGTAAAACAAATCATCCACCAAAAATGGCTAAATAGATAACACCATTTAGATTCTAAATGATATTCATCTTGAATATTTCTTAGATTTTGGTGATTCCTGGGATATCCATTAAGTAAAGTATGTTTTTTATTTAAAAATTTTTATCAGTCATAAATAAAGATGAATCCTTTTATTTTTTTGTATGATCACCCATTAAAATAATTTTTTATTGGGAAGATGTGGGAGATGCCTTTTTGATGGGACTGAGTATGGTTTATGATATGTTTCTGAGGACTCAAGATACACATTGGAATATGGTTATAATATATTGACAAAATAAATATTTTAAATATCAATTGAATTTTTCATTGGAGTTTTCTATAGGTGACAAGGTTTTCATGAATGTTTGTACCAAGTGTGTCACCATTGGGTTGAAAAAATTGGAAGTTGGCTCCATGATTTGTGGGTACATTTGAGGTCATTGAGGGGAATGGGTATTTTTCGTATCATTTGTAATTGGTTTCTTATTTTTTAGGAATTCGTGATGTTTTTACATATCAGAGCTTACAAAATATCATCTTGATCCCTATTATATTCTACATTGGGATTAGATTCCGTTAGAGCTATATGAAACTATTGGTGAGAATTAAATTGATATTATTGAATAATAAATGGACATAATTCCTTATAAGAATATTATATTGGATAGAGTTTTATAATGGAATTGATCATACTCTCAAGATATATGGGTGCATTAATGATTGAAGGGAGAGGAGTGGACCCACCTATTTACCAGAATCCATTATTCCACATGAAATACCAAGGACAAAATGTCTTATTGTGGGAAGTTTATAACATCCCCTAAACCTATTTCATGTAATTTCCTTCTCTGTGGTTATTTTATTTTTGAATTGGGAGTTTAATGTGACCCACGTGGATAGATAGAATGTGTTAGTGAAAATGATCTACTGTTTATAGATGAATGTTCATTTGAATTAATAATATCTTTTTATATGGTGTAATTTCTTTTTGGACTTCTCTATGATTTTAGAAAATTATCATGTTTATTTTGAGTTTTCATGTACGAATATGAGGTTTTTATAGTTTATAGGAAAAATACACGTAGTCTAATTGGAGTATCAGATGTTTTATGTTCTATAGGGTAGATTTTGTGAACACTAAACATAGAATAAATTTAGTATACTATATTTATATATTACAAAATGTGTAATAATAATAGATTGGGTATCAAATAAAAAGTAATTGTGTTTTTGGGGTATGTGATCTCGATAGAATAAAAAGTGTAAATAGATGGAACCTGATGTGAAATTTTTAAAAAATATTTTTGGGCATCATACGAATGATTTGTTATTTCATTATTTCACAGATCTTTGGGTTATCAACCTAGATGTCTTGTACAATTATATTGGCAGACTCTATTATATGTGTATTTATCTGTTTAGTGATTTGATCACCATCTTAGTATATTTTCATCTCTCATAGTATCTGATTTTCTTAGGTCTTTCTACTCATTATCCTCAGAAATTTTGTTGTTTTACATTTTTAGGTATATCAACTCGTTATGATGCATTTCTATGTATTATTATAGATCGGTTTTGTAATGCTATTTAGGGGTCCATTATATTGTTGGTTATGGAGGATTAGGTTTGTTTTTATGAGGTATGTGTTGATTAATAAACTCTAGTGTTCATTTTCATCAACTGAATCAATAATAAGATGGTTATGTTGGTTCTTTGGAATCTATTTTCATTTTCTCATTCCACTTATTGGTGGATCCTTGGTGGTCATCTTCAAACCTATGTTTTGTGGTTGGCGGTTCTATATCTCTGTTGTGTTGTTGAACTAAATTTATCATATTTTGAAAAATTGGGTTATTATGTAAAATGGAATGATATGGATGATCTATTTATAGGGGGGAAACTATATGTTTATAAAATAATAGATTCCCCAATATTTGGCGAAATAAAAATGGGTTTTAAAGCATTATGAAATGGTTTTATGAAATGGTTTTCAAGTAATTGAATGATGAAATTGTCTGATGAATTGTCATGGAAAATAGAGAAAATTGAAATCCTTGGGTACTTATGTTGAAGTCATATTAAATAGTCTTATCTACAATCAAGGGATTTTATCAAGGGGCTTACCTCAAGACCATATTCCTGTTGTTCTATGTACCAATTAGACCTACTGGAATTTTTACATTTGTTGATGTTCATATTCCTTCTAGACTTGATACATTTTTATAGTGTCTTGATGAGAACATGATTAAAATGTTAGATACATTCTTCCTAGATATCCAGGAATAGTGTGACCCTTGCGGTGTTTGTAACTCCCCAGAAATTCTAAGAATATTTTTCAGTTCATAAATGTTTATTGATTCATTTGGCTAATTAATTAATATAAAATATTATATTCATGGGTATGAATATTTATATCATATATTGTTTATGATTTTAATATTTCAATGAAATTTTAAATCATCTTTGAGTTAAATTATTTACTTAGTAAACAAAATCTACGATATAGTATTTTATTAGATGAAATAATGGATACATATCAATAATTATACCTAGTTAAAATAATGGTTATACATTAATACGTAGTAATAGAACACAAATACAGAATAATGGCTCATGAAATTTAAATATAAAAAACCCATTATGAATAGATGTGGAAAATGTAAAACTATCATACCATGTGAGATATTGTATATTGCATCGTCTGGGTCCATCATTAGTAGGAATCATCTGAACATGATGATAAAAAAAATAAAAAAAAAATAAATGAGAAGGCATCATTCTCATGATCTGAGTGCCATGACCTGTCCTCAGGGACCATGTCATGACAACCCCAAGACCGCCTTCTATAGGCATGGGGTTGGGGACTAGCACCAAGGCGTAAATCCTGATAAAAGGGAAGGCATTGACTTTATAATAGTAAATAAACACAATAGAGTATGCAACAGAAGTAATCACTGAGTAATACTGAAGTAAAAGAAGTAAGTGATGAAAAGAAAGGGGACGGAAATACAAGCCCAACAGAAAGTACAGTACAATTGAAAAACTAGTACAACAATAGTAAAGTAAATCAACAACAACTAATTCGTCTTACGAGTATCTCATGTGAAAGGTGGGTAAATATGGTCTCTTCGGCACCGTGGTTCCATCTGTCTACTTCGTGTACATCTCTCCAAGTTGTCCACCTTCGGGTACAGTTCAGCACCTCAAGTCTCCACCTCGATCAGTGATGACTGTTGTCTGCATCCAACACAACGTAGTGCGGGTAAAGCCCGTGCGGGGGTGAGTATACGATACTCACTAGAGACCCCGAATCCCCTGAAGGTATCCCAGAATCCACAAAGGATAAACTATAGAACATAGATACAATCAAGAAGTATCGACCAACCCTACATAGGTATATGCCCATACATATACCTATGTTATCAATCTCATTTCGGCTACAAACTCTCTAGCCAATGCCCAACTCAGTCAACACATGAAAGGAGTCAATCACATCAATGAAAATTATTGAAAGTCAAGACTCAACTCACAAGGGTATGCAACTCACGAAGAGGGGTGGAGATGATTAGATGTAGCCTCTGAATCATCTCCACTGTCGAACCCACGGAGGATCCATGTACAATAATAATCATTGACAAACCCCTGAAGGATCCAAGTACATTAATCATCAATGTCGAACCCAAAAATGATCCAATTATAGTAGTCATCACTTCCGTACCCACAGAGGATCCATGTACAGTAGTCCTCGTCGTCGAACCCACAGAGGATCCCAGTACGGTAATCATCGCAGTCATAATGAGCTCTAGGGTTCCCGCACACAGCACGCTCGATTCCGGGAGGGTCCTGTCCTCTACCCCCTGGGTCGATACATCAACTATCACAATGTCCTTATTTGATATATCCTGAAGATCCGTATCATCAAAAGGAACCCTACACAATAGACTGTGAGTCAATTGGATGCCCGGTATGAGAGATATTGGGTTTTCCGTTCTAGGGGCCCGGTTGGAATTACATTCATTCCAAACCCAGCCATTTTCTAAATTTTTCCAAAACTCACTTAGAGTATCTCCAAAGGACCGCTTCATCGCAAGGGTCCCAGTGCCGCAGACGACGTGTCGATCAGATGCACAGTCATAAAATTATTCTTGTTTAAGTTAATTGGGTCCGACCCTTCAAGCACAGCGGGCTGGCGGGTCGGCCCGACCCTATTTGGCGGGTCCGACCCAGCAGGGGGTTCGGCCGAGCCCGGGGCAGGGTGCGGCCCGGCCCGGCTGGGTGCGGCCTACAGCTCGGCCAGCTGGCCAAGCAAGTGCGGGGGTCCCCCCCCCCAACTTCCCGAACCGGCGACGCCAAGCGACACCGCCCTCCTGTCCGGCCGGTCTTCCCAGCGTGGTCGGCCCACCTGTGCGGTCCACTATCCTCCCGTGTGGCACCTACAGGTGCTACGACCTCATCATCATGACCATATGATGAGCCAGATGGTTCGATGCCGAAAAGGCCCGCATAGCGCGGCCCACGGAGTGCGGACCGTGGTTCTCCATAGTGTGGTGCCTTAGAGGCGTCGCGGTCCTCCAACTCGGTCGTCTTTGGCCAGCTGGTTCTTCTTCCACCGAGTGGCCCGCGGATGCGGACCGCGGTTCCTCTCCACACGGCCGACATACGGCCGCGGCTTCCTCTGGTCGCCGCCCCCTCTTATGTCACCAACTCCATCGAAAATAAAATGATGATCAATGGAGGTTTATCAAACCGTGTTTGTTCCGCCCATTCCCTCTATATTAGGTGGTATCATATGTCTGAATATATAACATGGTTTTCAACAAAGAACGAAGAACAATTTTATTCAATTAAAATGGAAGCAAACCCCCTACCTCATAATTGACGTCGCACGTCGTCGAGCCGCGGAAGGCGAGCGTCATTATAGTCGGTTGTCGTGGAAGAACGGTGTTATCCCGTCAACATTGGAGGAAGAGTCATTGTCGTAGATGACACTTCTCGTGAGTAGTGTCTTCTCCCTTGATGTGGAGGAAGAAGAAGGTAGGATAAGTCATGGATCATTCTTTCGCAAGATAGTATGATGTTCTTTGTCGAAGAATGAAGATCTCCTCTAATTCTCCAATGGATTCCCCCCACAAAAATATTTTCCAATGCTAATATTTTACTAGGCCTCTCAATTTTAATAGAATTTCCATGCAATTCAAATTGATTCAAATGATAAATACCAATTAATTAATGAAGTTATCAATTGGATGTGGAGGTATAATGAATAAGTGGGAGGTGGAGAGGCTCCACCATAATGAGGGTAGGTGCTAAATAATTAACGGTGAAGGTGGAGAGTTATAATAATTAATAAGGGGTTTCATGGGAGTTTAAGGGGAAGTTGAGGGGATTGGATCTCTTGTCGGCCCCACGTAACATTATTCTCTCATAAGATGTTCTGTGGGTGTGTGACCCACCGCTAAAATTCCCTTGTAGGAAATAAACACCAAAAAAATATAAAATTGTGTACTACAATTTTATTTAATTTATTATAAATTCCCAAATAAATAACTTCTCCTCCTGAGAAAACGTAACTATGGTAATGGTTCCCTTGAGCGAATACCCATTCTGTGAGTTCATCGATGCCCTCGAATTTCAATTCTGAGCTCTGGTTCAAAAGATAGAAAATCCCACATGTACATTTTTTGAACGTACCCGAAAAAAAAATCAGAAAATGATTCCAGGCACACCGGGCCTCGGAATCAGGTGCCGTTAGTAAAGGAAGACACTTAAAATTCCAAAGTATTTAAGAAAACAAATTCCTAGAAGTTTCTAGGTCTTTACATTATCCCCACCTCAGGGATTTATGCCCCCTTAAAGCTATAACACATAGTAGGGAAACAAATGGGGGTAATGAGCACGCATCTGAGCCTCCTGCTCCCATGTGCTCTCATGGAGGTTCCCGTGTTGCCAGCAAATGTGCACTAAAGGAATTGACCATCCATGTAGGACCCTCTCTTTTCGATCCTTGATCTCCACCAGAACCTCTGTGAATGTCTCCCTTTAATCGATGTCCAGCTCCTCGTGATCGATGATGTGTGACGGGTCGTGCACGTATCCCCTCAGCTGAGATACGTGAAAGACAATGTGATCTCGATGCAACTGAGGTGGAAGTGCCAGGAGGTACGCCACCTCACCTACTCTGCTAAGGACCTAGAACGACCTGATGAAACATGGAGATAACTTTTCCCCATGGGCCAAATCTCTGTAGACCTCGTCGAGGTGAGACCCGTAGGATGACATGGTCACCATCCTCAAACTCTAGTGGTCTATGTCTTCTATCTGCATAGGACTTCTTCCTGATCTGTGTAGTCTTCATCCACTCCTGGATGATCTGCACCTTCTCCATCGTATCATGCACCATCTGTAGTCCTACAAGTGTTGACTCCCCTGGGTCAGTCCAGTATAGAGGTGATCTGCATTGTGGGGTTAATTCATTTCAATGAATTAAATCATCTAACATAATGATTTAAAATTAATCAATAATGTTTTTTATTTTCAGAATATTATGTTTATATTTATTATATGTGTAATATTATTCTTCTTCAAAATTTATAAGTTATGGGTCGACAAAAATTTTCTTATAATTGTTCATCAAATTAAAAATATATATACACATATATTGTAAATGGGTTCATTTTTTAAAATATTAATTTTACAATTACTATTATCCATCCCATTATTTTAAATTTTTATTTTTTATGTACTCATTATATTTATAAAAAGGAAAAATTAAATGTCTATTATTTCATGTTACTATAAATTTAAAATATCTATCATTTTATGAGAAATGTTTAGATATTATTTAATATGTAAAAAGATTAAAATATGATTTAATAAAATGTTTGATCAATAATTTTTTATTGGTATGAGTTTGAAAAGACATCATTTTAATCAAAAGAAATTTACCAGAGATTTTAATTACATGGCTGTTATGTATTTTATTCTAAACCCAAGAAAAATAAAAATAGAATGGGATTTAGTAATGCCATATCTAACAAGTGATTTACCTAAGAAAAGAAATATTTATATTCTTATAAATGTGCTTGTGTATTCAAAGAATTTTTATGTTTTTATATAAAAAATGCCCATGGATAATGTATTTATGTAAAGAAAGATAAAACTATTTTAATAAAAATTAGCACATGGAAATTATAAAAACAATGGGGATGAGGAGTGAACTCATTTTCAAGGAAGTGGGTAGGCCCAATATGTCCTTCATTTTTTATGTTTCAAAATTATTTTGTTTTCAATATCTTGCTTAGTATTTTCTGAAAACAGCAGGATTATTTTGATGTATTTTCAAAGAGTGTGTACCTTCCAACAAAGTATAATGTTTTCAAATGTCTAAAAATTTTCATAGGATTTAAATTATCTCCTAAAGAATAATTATTTTCAAAATAATATATTTATATGTTTTAAAACTAATAAATATTCTCAAAATAATGTTCAAAATAAATTTTTCAATTTGTTTTGAAAAGTTTTTTCAAAACACTATTATATTTTGAAATGTGTTTCCAAAAATAGTTTTTCAAACTTATATGTATTTTCAATATTTTTTCTAAAGTTCTTTCCAAATTATATTTTTAAATGTATTTATCAAAGGTATTTTCAAAATATATTTTTTATAATTATCTTTCCATGGTATTTTCAATAGCTATTTTTTTAATTATTTATCAAATGTATTTTGAAAATCAATTTTAAAATGTATATGTCAAAGTTATTTTCAAATGATTTTCTCAAAATTATTTTTAAAATTATTTTTAAAAAAGGTATAATAGTTTAAAAAAAATTCATTGGATTTTTAAAAAAACCATTACTGATCAATTCTCTCACCCTATATTGTTAAAAAATGTTTTTGGTTCATATAGAGCTTTTAAGAAGTTTAGATCGATAAAGAGCTAGTACAAGTAATGTTTTGTCATTTAATTTTATTTAATATATAAACTTTGATAAATGTGAAAGTGTCCCATTACCTATAAACCCAAATCGAGGAATGATAACCAGTTTTAAATGTCTATATATTTTTAAATTTCTTTTAAATGAAAAAATTATACAGAATTTTTATATCATATCTAGAAATGCTAGTCTGGGGCTCTGCAGTTTTGTTATCTATACATATTAGAGGGCTTGTATAATTTTGGTTATTATTATTTTTTTACAACCCTATATTTGAATATAATATATTGTTATTGTATTTATTTTTTTATATTATAGATTTCGTGAGATATTAGGCTAAAATATTCTCTGAATCTAATTTTCCCGATTTATTTTCAAAAATAGGATAAATTGGAAATTAAACTTCTTTTCTATTATTTTTATTTTAAAACAGTTAAAAAGTTATCATGGATTTTTTTAATTAATTTTGGGAATTCATGGATTATTTTTAAAAGGCTTGATATGAAACAAATATGTGAGACCCTACTAATTATCTTATCTTACACCCTACAGACCTCTTATGTGGTGTATAAAAATTGTTATTTCATTTGATGAAGGAAAAAGTAGGGTTCCATAGTGAGGAAGTGAGGTTTTTTATTTGTTATGATAGGTTTTTGGTGGTGATATGGTGAGATTATTCCCACACTACCACATGAATCACTTAGTTTTTCCAATTCTGATATTCCTTGTGGTTGGATTTTTACACCGATATTTATTCTACTATCAAGTTGTTTGGTTTCTTCTCTTTGCTTCATATTATGGCATATAATTATCTATTTTGTTGTTGTCTATAATTTTTATATTTTCAATGTTATTTCTTCAATTTGGGAGAAATTGTTCCCTCTTATTTTTTTCATTGATATAGTGTTATTTTCAATCCCATAGGGATGAAGAACATCTTTCGAGTATGTGGAGTATCGGTTTAGATACAAGTTTGAGGGGGTATTATAATCGATTCATCGAATGAACCTATATAATAATGATCAGTTTCATATTCCATTAAAAACATTCAATATTACATAAATAAAATTATAATTAAAAACCTAGGAAAAATAAATCGGTATCAAATTATATTACGTAACAATATCGGTAAGTGGAATTCAATCATGATTATAAATAAAATTTTACAAAAAATATATAGATAAAATGTATAAGATTATGAAAATAATAATCCCCAATAAACCATTATATGAAATATCGGGGAAAACCATTCAACTAAAGAAATCGATAATATGGTATTTAGGGAGGTAAAGAATTTGGTCATGGATTTTGTTTATACAACAAATTTTTTTAGTCATAAAAAAAGTTCTTATAAATAATTTATTCAATAGAGGAGGAAAATACATAATATATCTAGAGAATAAAGGTGGATTTCATAATTTTATGAATATCATGTAGAATGAATAAGATATATCAAGATATGTTTACATTGAAAATTTTTATTATGATTTTTAGAAATAAAATATGGAATCCCGCTTTTTTATTATAAATTTTTTTTCCTTATATGGAAAAAATGAAAAGGATATTCTAAAGTTTAGTTATTGTAAATTAGAAACATAATACCTAAAAACAGAAAACATCATTTTGATCCACTTGAAATTATCCTTCAAGGGTTCATATGAATTTACTTTTACTACCTCTCATATCATGGGGATATATGATACGAGAAAGAGGGAACATGATCCCAGGAATAGAAATAAAAAGGGAAACATTTATCAAGTGATCATGGGTGATATCTAAAAGAACATAAGGTAGAAAAATATAAAATTATCAACATAAAATTATCAAAATCATAAAAATAATATCATAAATCCAAAAATATTATTGTCAATATTACATAAAAATAATCCAATCATTGTAATACCACCATGGTTTATCACTAATGTGTCATCGATGAAACATTCCATGGGTTTTCACTAATGTATTGTAAAGCATGTCATCTTTAGAGAATAAATATTTAATCTACTGTATTAGAGAATTATCATAACAAAACCATAATATGTATTCATTTCATGTGATCTACATAGATTATAAAAAATTATTTCATTAATAACCCATGGAAAATAAAGAACGAGTTTCTTATCAAATACATTGTGCATGAATTTTATAAAAGGCATGATAAATACATTACTATTAATACATTGAAAGTGAAATGTGGATTAAATATATATATGTCCAAATTTTGATAAATAATTTTATATATATCTGAACACACATGGAAATGGTGGTGGTTTGTGTATTGACAAAAATAAAATAAATGAGAATTTTTCCAATAAAAATGAAAAATTATTTTGGGTGCCTGAATTATATAAAACATAGAATAATGAATTGTGAAAATTTGTGGAAAATGGGTATAAAATTGATAAAATATTATTATTATAGTAATATTTCAATAAAAATTGGAAAAAAATTAATTAATTTAGTAGTAAGAAGACATACCCAATAAGGGAACTTGAATGGAAAAGGGAATTGGAGATTTACCAACCTATCAAGAGTTTCTCCTAAATCATGACTATAGTACACTGAGGGATTAAGGATACCATGGGTGGAATTTTTTGGGGATAAATTACTATATTATCATGGATTATTAATTGGTATTTAATAGAAATTGTGAAATGTGTAGGATTTTATAGAAAAGGTGGATGAATTGTTTAATAATTTCGAAAAATTGTTCATGGATATATAGGTTCTAGAATATGAAAACATTTGTCTCAAGCATGGTTTTTTATCATGATTTGAAACATTAGAGTGACATTTTATGATATTTTTATCTACTAGAACCTAACACCAGTTTTTTAATTCTTCATTTGGCATGGAGAAATAAGTTTCCTACAAAATAATGTTTTTAAAATAAAAAATTTCAATTTTTACATTGGAAATCCACTTATTGTTTTGGAAATTGATTAAAATATAATAAAATACCTAACATAAAAAATAATTAAAAAGTTTATGGTGTTTAGTTTTGATAATTATATATTTCATCACAAAAAATATATAAGATATTAAGAATCTTTCTGAAAACCCAAAATTAGAGATATACTATTTACAAAAATATAAAATATCCTAGAAAATTAGCATAAATTCAAACTAACATAATATATATATTATAATTTTAAATTTAAATATTGTATTTAATAAAATACATTTATTATATGATATTTTAAATTTAAATTACAAAATCTATATTAATTGAATGTAAAAAATTTAAGTTATAATTACATTTTTTACACTTATAAAAATTTTATAGGACTTTGTAAAATTATTGTTCAATTTATATTTAAATAACTATTTTTATAAATAATATTTCAAAATAAAAATATTATTCAAAATCTATTAGTTTATAATAAAAATGTATACATTTTATTAAAATTATTGAAAATCATTTTTTATTTGTTTCTAAAAATTAATTTATCAAACTTTTATCAACTAAACTTATATTTAATAAAGAAAAAATATTCTATAAAAGTAATTGATCGAAATAACTTTTTATTCATACTATGAAAATAGTCATTGTATAACTATGTCCTAGACACATAACCTCTTATAAAAACAATGCCTACCATAAGGTTATGGTGTGAGATGGTGGTAGTTTCAGTGGGTTTATCAAATAACATTGATTAAGTTGTGATATCAACTAACATGGACTTCCCCTATAGGTGATTTCATTTATTCTTCAATTATTAATGCTCTAATTGGCGATCATCAAGGGAAAAACCTAGTGACTCTACCTTCTTTCAATGTTCTAAGAAATAGACATCAAACAACAAGACTCTACTAATTAAGGCAATCGTTTCACTTTTCTGCAAAAATTAACCTTTTTTATTACAAAATTTAAAAACTAATTATAATAGTAATGTTATCTATCATGGTTATAGTTTTTAATATTCAAATATATCAATGTTTATATTGACCAAAAATCATAACTTTCCAATGGTAAAATAATTGTCAAATCTTAATAGTCACTTTTCCCATCATGACTAAAAAAACTCAACTTCATTTGTTCTTTTAATATTTTCAAAAATTACTTCAAATTTTATATATTTTAATTTTAAAGGATTTAGATTATTTTATTTACATTATATTTCTTTTCATTATTTTTAGCTATGGGGGAAATAATTCTAATAAATCAGGGCAATCCAAAATCTCACATTTGAGATTTTATTATTAATATTTTTATCCAGTTTTAATGTTTGGAATATTAATTGGATTCATAAATGACTAATTTAATGATATTTATTACCAAGAAAATGTATTTTTGGTTAATCAATATTCCATAAATGTATAATATAATAAAACATGACACACATTTTCTATGGAAACAACAATCATTAAAAAATACAAGGTTGTTACATTATCCCACCTTTTGAAATTTCATAAATGATATTTCAAGTTATATTATTTTTTGAGAATAGGTGACATTAATTTCATTTTATTTATTTCTCTGGTTCCCATATCTCTACTTTAAACATATGGTTTTACCACAACTCTTTAAAAAGGTTGGTTGTGTTATTGTATAGAATTTTAATCTACACTCAAAGAGAATTCGTAGTTTCTTATCGTATGATAGGTCATGTTCCTATTGTAAATCCTTTGGAATAAGTTCATGTTATCAATTAGGGAAAATATTCTTCAATAGATATATGTTTAATACATCATGGAAAATTTCATTATTTGTAGATGTTCTATCCAATATAATACTTCTGCTAAGAAATAAATTATTTGAAAGGGGCCAATGTACATAGGGGTACACTTTCTTTTCCATCCAAATTGATTAAATTTATTAAATGATTATATCCAAATGAAAATATTTTCTCTAACATGATACTACTAGTCCCTTGTGAGATTATCAGAATATCTCTTCCTTTCACTCTCTGTTTCTTTTAGAAGTTGTGGGATTCCATGAACATTTTATATCATCTCTTTCAAAATATTGGGCCTAATAATATTTCTATCATGATCTTCATCCTGAAAAGTATGAGTTATAATCCACTTTAGATATTTAGATTAATAGTGTTCCATTTGGATAATCAGGTGAAAGATGTTATTTTAGAACTCAAATATTGAAATGTTTTGATCCCATTCAAAATTAATTCCATTAATCATTTTCTCAACATTTCATCGAGTGTCAAAATCATTATTTTAGATTAGAAATTAGTGTAGCGACACAACCTTTTTATGAATATATGGATTTTTGTAATTAAATTTTAATTAAAATTTGGGATCTGTAATCATGTTATATTACTTTGGGAAGTTCCATAGAGTATCTGACGCTTGTTCGTAGCCATGAATTCTAGATATGTACTATAGGATAGGGCACATGGCTAGTCAAAAATATAGAATCCAAGACATACAATTTGAAAAAATAATGGGGTTATAGAAATGGGAATATAAATATCTTCATGTTTTGTCCAAAACATTACGGTACAAGACACATGGTTGTGTGTCCTGATATAGTTCTGGTAGAGGCCTTACTGTATGGGATGCACATGATTTGAAAACACTGAAACTAAATCTTGTGGCCCCAAATTTTGGGAGTAAAATGCCTATTTTTTATATATTAACTATTAATCCTATTAATCATGTATCCCATATTTTCTATAGGCTTTTAAGTGGGTTCATTATCACATTGAGCGGAAACACTCATCATGCTTGGATTCTGAATAATCCTTTGGCACACATATGATTTCCATTTTGTTGAAGTTGTTTGATAGACCAAGCTAGTGATAACCCCACAATGTATGCATTCCTCGATTAAACTCACCATAAATTGCACTATTTTGAAGTTTCTCATTCACCCTATATTCTAGATGATGGAATAAAACACAGATCTCATACAACCCTATTAAAATATGTGGTCGATATCAAGGATGGATTCCCCTATGACACAAGGCCCGGTGGCCACAATGTTTTCAATTTTTATTGTTTTTTTAATTTATTATGTTGTTCCATAAGCCTTATTTTAAGAATTGAATAATTCATGTGGGTTACATGATTTCTAAATGAACATAGTTCCTTGATATAGGTGAATTGGTTCTTTTCTAGTGGTATAAACATCACTCTTAATCTCTATGGAGAGACATAGGTGATCCACATGATAATGGTCGTTCTGGAAAAGTGGTCCAAAATGCATGAAACCAAATTTAGATTTAGATTCTAATTTTTAACGAAATTTCTTTTGACTTATGTGAAAATAATGCTTCATATTGTTCCATAAAGTTTTTTCTTCCTTTAGAATAGTAATTTACAAAATTTAAAATTGAGTTGTTACATGGACTTACTCTTGACCAAAATACCTTAAAATGGAGTATTCCAGGTTTAGGAAATTTGGATAGATTGGATTGTGTAGGTTTTCTAGGGTAAGATGGCTAGAACATTTTATATTATTTTGTTTTAAATGTAATAGTCTTAGGAGGTGTAATCAAATTTCCCTTTAACATGTTTTAAAAGGAAGGCATCATTTGAAATGAATTATTTTGTTGTAAATGAACATGTTAACTGGATGGTGATCCCCTACCACTGTTCATTAATTTTGTAAAATGCTAAATTCTAAATTTTATTCCTTAACTAAATTGAATATGGTTAAAAGAACACATGAGAGGTTTTACCTCATGTGTCATGTGACATACTGGATCATTCCTAAGATTCTTTGTGAAATGCTTGAGGACATTATATAATGGTAATTCCTAATTTTTCAACTTATTAAATTTTAATGTGATTATCATTATAAGGGAAGATATGAGAGGTTAATGACTCATGTTTTATATCCATGATAGGTGATTAGGCCTTAATGGTTAAGGATACAATATACGATGAGAGACATTTGGATGGGAAACGATGTGAGATTCCAAGAAGGAGCTAGGGCATGGACTGTGAAAGCTCCATTGGAGATGGATTCCATTCAAATATGTCCTGATCAAGGTAGTAGGTGGAAACATGGTATTAACCAGGAGAGATCCCATGATGATTAATTAAAGTGGTTTACCTACCATTCCTTCTAGTATGTGCTTGCCAAGAGACCCTAAGAGCCCTTTTATTTGGGTTAAAGGATTGACTGTGAGATGTTCACTTTGAATTGGATGTCTTTGGGATACATCTTGGTTATCTCCAACATATATATATATATAATTATACTATATATAAAATTTTCCATTACTAGACAAACCATCCATTTGATTAAGTAAGAAGTCCTTCTTGGTGTCCTTTAGGTACCTGAGTGGGATGTTATTTTATTATTTAGTATCATTTTACGTTCTAGTT
Source organism: Viscum album (assembly GCA_963277665.1). Lineage (NCBI taxonomy): Eukaryota > Viridiplantae > Streptophyta > Magnoliopsida > Santalales > Viscaceae > Viscum > Viscum album. The sequence continues at coordinate 1,067,086,197 of OY728165.1, read as the reverse complement.
TTTACCTACATACTGATTACTTATAATCACTTACTTGGATTATATGTACACACAATTAGTGGTGGACTACTGAAATTTTTATCTCACACCAAACATAGGAAGCCTATGCAACCCAAAAAGAATATGTTTTTATAGCTGCTAGTAAGAGTAATTTTCCTTCAGCAGGTTGTTGACATGTTAATGATTACTCTAGTGTGTATCAGAGGATCGATCATAAGCATGAGATTCTCATGGTGCTAATTTTGTTATTTTTTTTTATTTTTTAATACTATATATCATGCTGGTATATGTTATTTAATTTTGGTATTATTATCATGTTATTAATGATGGTATTAGTCATTGATATTGATGCTTTTGGTATTGTTATTTAGTTATTAATTTATATCCTTCTTCCACTATTTGGTCAAATAGTTGATTATTATTATTCATACTATTTAATTCTTTATTTTGTTGTATTAAAATTTTGTTACTAGTTAATATTAGGTGAATATATTGTTCTACATTGACATGAAGGAATATTCTCTCTGATTTACTACCTTTACACCTTCATTACAAGTCAGTAGCCTTAGGCCAATGGGGATATGTGCCAAAGGCTATGTGGAAAACCGGCTCGGGGCATAGTTGATGTGGCTTCCATTATAGGTATTTCAAAAAGTGGTATCAGAGGGGGTTCCTTTATTAATCTAAAATTAAAATAAATAATAAAAAAGAATGGGAATTATTGGCCAATGGCCACATGCCGTTCATGGGAATTCTAAACCCATGTACGAGTTAGAGGCCATGTTTCCAAAAATGAAATTTTCATTCATTCTTCTATTTACTTTTGATATCACTCCACTATTGGGTGTCTCACATGTTTTTGTGTTTGTTATGGATATTACTATTATTGGAATTATAATTTCATTAATTGAAATCATGAAATGAGGATTATTCATTAGAATTATGAAACATCATAGGCACAATATGAATTGGCCAAGAATTTTTACCATGTCACATTTAAATTTTACTAATAATTTCCTATTTAAAATTCATCGTGAGTTTTTTGTATATAAATAATATTTATAAAACTTTTTTGTGGGATTTGGATCATACTATTGTGTTAGTTTAGTGGGTTCTACATTTTGATTCATAATGTGTATTGACCCTTAGGGATCTGAAATTAAAATTAAAGTTATATGACACAATTTATAATATATTTATTTAAATTATCAAGATCAATTTAACTAAGAATGGAAACCAAGTGAAATTCATATTTTTGTTCAAATTACGTACGGGCCTTTATTGACCATAAAATGGAACATCATTGGATCTAGGAAATTAAAATTCATAAAATGTTTAGATGAGAACACTTTCAAATGGTAAACAAATTATAATATTAGAAAAACTATATTAAAAATTCCAAACATTAAAAATATAACCAAACATGGAATTAGTTATGGAATGTTGGGTTTCCATCATTATTATGGTCTATTATAGAATGTTCTATTGTGTAGAAAAGGTTTTTAAGAAGAATGAGAGGCATGATTCTACATATAGTAAGGTGTTATTATCTTTCTTAATTTATTGAATGTAATCCTATATATTACTTGAATCAATTATGTGTTTTTTGATTGGAATTTACAAATTATACCTCCACAATATCCATGATCCACTCACATTGAAGGAATTGATGATCATGTTTCTAATGTGGCGGAAAATGAGTCTCCAGTTGTCCCTCATTATTTTTTCACATGTGGCGCATACTACTATGCCATAAGTGGGTGTTGAGACCAAATTTAGAGTGGGGTTTAATTTTATGCATAAGGGTATGTTAGGAATAGTACAAAGTATCCCATGTATGATAGAGTTTACTCAAGAGTTTCTATAGTATATTCCTTCTACAATTTTAGGGGATCGTGGTCCACATGCAATAGAATCTTGAATCGATGAAATCATGAATATTTTTTAGAACCTAGACATGCCTCTAGAGATGAGGGTCAAGATAGCTGGTTATAAGCATTGGGATTTAGATAAGAGGTTTTGGGATGTCATAACATTGTAAGATAAAATATTTGAGTTGGTTTTGGATGATTTTTAAATCGTGTTTTATGACAACAACGTTATAGATACTCTGAGTGATGCCATAGTTTGAGATTTTATGGACCTGTAATGGGGGACCATGTCAGTTTTTGAATAAGGTTCCCATTTCTGTAAGATATAATGATTTTATACTTCTCTTACTACAGATTATCATATGGGTTCTTGGTGATTTTAGAATTAGAAATGTTACACAATTTGATCATTGGAAAATGTGATCAGGATGATGTCTACTTGTGAAATTGCGAACTAGGCCCTCATCACATTGCTGAACCTGAGCGATGATGAATGTGCATGCCAGTGTAATTCAGAATATAGGGATTTTAGTGGCTATTTATCTAGGTAAAAGAGGAATTTTGAGTGATCTCATAGAGTATTCCACACTAATGATCATAGCACAAATTTTCATCATTGGTTGAACTGATGAAAAATGACATGTCACATCAATGTGTAGTGTCTATTAGATCCAATTGAGTGAAGAGGCCATGAAATGGTGGGTCATCTCCAATGTTCCTATAGGAATCTCCCCCATGTACCTAGTGAGTAGGGATCTGAACATTATCTCAGGTCTTGAGTGGCTTCAAGAGGATCACGATAGTCATGTAAAAGGAGTACTGTAGTTCGTTCAATTCAATTTAGTAGCTGAGGAATAGGCAACCACGCATATTATTATCAGTCCCAATAGAGCAGGACTGCTTAGGGTTGTTAGAAAATGGCTCAATTATGTAGTACAATCCAGTAACATAAATTTTAGCCTACTACATAGGAGAATAGAAAAAAATCATCTACTCTACGAGGTAATTTTCTAGTAGCATCTTCTTTAGTGTATTCAATTTTTGACACAGGAAAGTCTCCCTCTTTCATATATAGGTGATCACAGATATTTTAGGCCTTCACATAGTTTAAAATGTTGGAACTATGATTTCAGATATTCCTTTAGGTATCCATTCGTTGGGGATTATCCATTTTTAGAATTATAACCTCATGATAGGTTGTTACTTATTCATATGAAAATAGTATGTTCTTGACATGTCAAGAATTGATCTAGTCATTGTGATGGACTAGTTAGTGCATCAAAGATCTTGTATGCACTGCTACAATTAAACGGTAATATTTACATCATCGGAGGGCATTACACACGTTCATAATTGATACTGTCTCATCTGTGTTACATGAGCAGGACTCAAGTAGCAGAGGCTATGTAGTGTAACAACATTGGTCGTATGGCTTCACCATGATTACCAGGGGTTATAACACCCTATTTTTACCCTAGTAGTGGGGAATTATAGAGACATATTTACAAAAATACTTCTTTGGTCTACCTCTGGTGTGAGAGGGTTTTTTTATCTTATTCTTAGAGAATCAGTTTTGATAGGTTCACCCTATAGGATAGCACATATGGTGCTTCTAGAGATCAAGAATGTGTTAGAGGATCTAAATGTGAAAGGATTTATACACCCCATCACTTCTACTTGGGGGAATTTGGTACTACTTTCTAATGCGGAGGAGAACACCCTTACAAATTGTGTGGATTACCATAGATTGAATCAGTTTACTATTAAGAAATGGTATTCACTTTCTAGAATAGAAGTAATATTTGATATAATTCAAGGAGAGTGAGTGTTTTCAATGATAGAATTGAGGTTAGGATATAATGAGGTGAATGTCAGGACATTAAAAATACCTATCACAAACTTCAAGAGTAGTTATGACATCTATAAATACCTTGTTATGTTTTTTGAACTCATGAACACAACAATTATTTTCAAATCTCTTATGAACAGTGTTTTCCACTTGTACATAGATAAATTTGTTGTAGTATTAACTGGAGATATCTTTGATTATTCCTTCTCCTAACATGACCATGAACCCAATCATGAGATCAAGATAGATATGCTAAGAGAGAATACACTCGAGTATATTCCTAGTAAATTCCACATTTGGATTGATAAACTCCACTTATAGGGTCATATCATCTCAAAGTCAAGAAATTCAATTTACCCTAAAAATGTGAGAGATATATATTCTTAGGGGAATCCCAACAACATCATTAACATATAGAGTTTTTTGGGGATTACAAAATACTACAGATAATTCATTCACTATTTATCATACATTGCAGCATCGATAATGGGATTGAAAATGAATGGTGTGAAATTATAGTGGTTAGAAGTTTTGAAAAAGCCTTCAAAGAGTTGAGGGGAAGACTAAATTTATCACTGATACTTAATCTAGTAGAGCTATCTTGGAGGTATATTGCATACTAAGTCACATTAGGACTTTATATTCAAGTTGTTAAATTTTTTGATGAGTGATACATTGAATATGGTTCACATCTGTTGGGACCTCATGAGCATAATTTCCAGACACATGAACTTGGTCTCAATGATTTTGTGCATGAATTGCAGTATTAGAGGCACTGTCTTCTATGTGAGTGTATTATGGTATTAAAATACCAAAAAAAACCCAATATTCATTTTCACACAACAATATTTGAATCCGTGGGAACATTAGTGGGTCAAGTAACTATAATTGTTTGATATTGAGAAAGCATACACTCCATGGAAATTGAATTTGTTAACTGATGATCGTAGAAGAATGACTGATATAGGTGAAGTTGTAGAATCCAGCAATGAATGAATGCTTATTTCCTTACTCTCAAAGATGCACATAGTGGTTCAGGAGGACCATGGCCTGAATATTCTAATTTCCTTAGTGTATACTTCTACTCTTATATAATGGGTATGGTCAAGATATATATTTAATCTTTAAGGATATTTCCTACTGAAAATGTAAAAAAACGACACATCTTCTATTTGGAGAGTCGATTCGGATGTTAATATTTTTTCCGTGGGAATATGTGGATCTAATTAGATATTAGAGTGGAGTTGATATGGAATTTCTATACATCAGAAAGGGTGGTTAACCCTAGTCTCCCAAAATTTATTGAGATCTACAAATCCTATTATGGTGGCCCAACATGAAATTTGAGATAGCTGGTTTCACCACCCGAATATACTCCAATCAGTAAGTTATGAAAGATTTTCAGTGTCCAGTAGGGTAACATCCTCAGGCCTCCTAATACTATCATTTTTGATAGAGGAAGTCATTTTATTTCATGGATCTGAAAGGGGTTTTATAAGGCCTTGGGAACACATGTACTTCTGAGAATAACCTATCAACTGTAGACCAATGGATAGATATATAAAACATTTGGTGTGTATTGTTGTTTAGAGTGTGAAAACAATATGAGGATTTTATGGTCCCCTTGTATGGGTGTTATGGGATCACAGACAAGTGTATGATGAGACGTGGGGTTAGGAAGATCATGTATGATTTGAATGGAAGGAACTCATTCCCAAAAAGCACCTATTTACTCTTAGAAGTCCAACTCAAAGTCGAGTTGCTATAGGTTGAGGAGGTTGTAAGGAGCCACCATTCTAACAAAGGTACAAATATATATTATTATATTTTAATTGATTAATTAGCTTGGTAAATATGTAATACATCATACGGATTTTCTGAGGATATTTCAAGGTTTTTTTGGAACCCATAGTTTTAGAAACGTTCACTACAAGGCTGTCCAAATTGTTAGATGAAACCATGCACCCAGGATGCACATTTTGAAAAAACTGTGTTACTAATGATAAGGGAACCTACATTTCCACATGGTTTGTCTACAATTTTTTGAGACCGAACACCCATCCACGTGGCCTAATATGGTTTTGAGATAGAGCCTTACTACATGGTTTGTGCATAGTTTTCAATCAATGTAAGTAAACCATTAGAACCCAATTTTTTTGTAATATGACCAATATAACACTCTTAATTATTATACCTATTTATCCTATATCCCTTTTCATCCAATAGCTATGATGTGGGTTCGTCCTCATGTTATGATCAATCCCTCATCATGATTATATCTCCTACCACTCATTCATTCGACATCCAAAACCAATTCCTTCGAAGGCGTTGGATTTCCCAAGGTATGGTAAACCCCACAGTCTCTTCTATCTAGGATGAATCTCACCATATATTGTGTTATTTAGAAACATGATCATTTTAACAATTTTTTAATGATAGAATTAAAATAAGTTCTCTTCCAACAAGATTCAAACATGTGGTTGATATGATGTGTGGATTCATCTACATCTAGAAGGTATTTGGCTACAGAGTTTTCCATTTTTGTTTTGGTCATTTCAAATTTATTATATCATATTATTAGAAATACCATTGATGAGATTCTAAATTGTGTAGATTCCTTCATTTATAAATGAATATAGTTCCTAGATATAGTTTAATTAGTTATATTTTTGGGTTTTAGACATCAATCATACTCTATATAGACCCCCATAGGGGTGGCACATGACAATGGTCATTCTGGTGAAATGTTCCGAAATACATGAGACATAATTTATCTTTCATATTAAATTTAAAATGAAATTTAATTTGAGACCAATGTAATTAATGTATCATAATATTCATTAAAGGGTTTTGGATACACTATGATTGGAATTTTTAGAATGGTCAATTGAGTTGTAACATGGGTTTACTCTTGACACCTACACATTAAAATAGTATTTTATTTGGTTAGAAAAATTGTATGGATTGGATTTTATAGGTTGGATAGGGAAATAAATTTTTAAAAATATTAAATGATGTAGTTTTTAATGGAATTATTCCAAGTAATGGAATGGACTTTACCTTTAAAATGTTTAAATAGGAAGGAATCATTTCCATGAATATTCATGATTTAAGGGAACATGTTAAATATATGATGAATCCATAAAGTTGGTCATGCATTGTGTACAATGATAAATTCTAAACATGAAGAATTAATTGACGTGAATATGTTTTAAAGATCAAATTGGAGTTTTTTCCTCATGTTCCATGTGACAAACTTGATCATGCATTGGTTTCATTGTGAAAGTCTTGGGAAAATAACATATAAGGTAATGCCTTACGATATTCATATTAAATATGAACATGCATATGATAGTGAATGGGTGAATGATATGTTAATGTATCAAGTTTTATATCTATGATATATGATTAAGAATTACCATGTGAGTATCCAAGGGTTATTGATATCCCTTGGGGGAGACCATATTAGATTTCCAACTAGAGCAAGGGGAATGACAGTGGGGGATCCCCTACTGATGGATGGATTTGGGTTATATCGTGATTATACTAGAAGCTCAAACCCAATGGATATAATTTTCAAGATCCACTCATGATGAATGAAAATGGGTTATGATCTCGTCCTTCTAGTATGTGAATTTGAAGAGATTGTGAGAGTTCAAGGGGTTTGGATAAGGGCTAGACCATGAGTGATTCCCTTGAAATTTGATATTAGTGGGTTACACTGTGATACACTAATATATATATATATATATAATGGAATGAAGAGATATACCCACCATGTGATGAAGTAGTTAGACAAACCATGTGTCAATTAAGAAAACGAATGATTGTTATTTGATGATTCATTATTGTTTTAGTTTCCAATTATTATATACTCACTATTTACTTATAAGAACCTACTTGGATTACCTGTAGACACCATTGGTGTTGGCCTACTATGATTTGTATCTCACGAACTACTTGTTCCTCCATTGGAACCTTAAAAGTCATGTTTACTACAAGTATGGGTTAGGGTAAATTCCCTTCAGAATGTTGTCGACTAGTTCTTGTTTCAAGCCCTACATGTCAATAGGTAATAGTTCCATTAAGTATTTTTCTTATGTTATTCATTTATTCAGTTATCAACATTTTCAGCTTCTTGGTCACATAGTTGATTGTTATGATTCTACTATTTAATGCATCTTTTTGTGGTATTATGATTTTGTTACAACTTTTTATTTTTCTATCTATTGTGATACTCTGATATGAGTGAATAGTTTCCCTTTTTTAATAACATTACATCCTACTATCTAGTAAGTTGTATTTTTATTTTTAGGAGACACATGAGAAGTAATGTGGCCAACTAGATCGGGGAACCCGTTATGTGGATTCCGAGTCTTGCACATCACAATTAGTTTAGGGAGGATTGGATGTAATAGTATAAAATTCTATATTGAGAGCATGTTGGGATGTTATCTATAATTAATTTGTTAACCTTAGATCATGATCAAGGATTTTCTAAATTGGATCTCTGTGTAGCTTCACCAGTTTCATTATGTATATCATGAAAAGTTTGTTTGAAGAAAATTATTCCTAAATAGAGGTAAAATGGGACGTCGTGGTTACTTGAACCACTATGAACGATATAAAATTGTTTCTATGGATGTCTATGGGAGACAAGTGATGATTTATATATTGATATTGTCCTACTTCTATAATGGTTTGGTTAGTGATTTCTATACCCATTTTGGAAATTTTTTCTCTGACTTCAATAGTTGGCACACTAAGCACCATGCAATGTAGTCGGTAATCCCCTATTAATATTGTCAAACCAATAATTATAATTAATTCCCCTATATATTTTAGAAATTTTAAGATGTATATATTGTGTAGTTATTTGAGATTCATCCATATATTCTTTTTTTTATCTATTAGATATATAGGAGCCATATCATTGTACAAAATATTGATAGACATTCTTGATAAATATATATCTTACGAAACATCTCATTCCTCATATCCCATATATTCTTTTGTATCAAAATAAATTATATATTATTTTCCCATATCATCTCTATTAATTATGGTTGATAAATAATTTTTTATAAGATTGATGATGTGGCTTCCCTTAAGATTCCAATGCCCATATTTACTATGTACTTGATTAATGGATCTTATTGATTCTACCTAATTTCTTTCACAATATGATACTTCCTATTAAAGTAATAAGATACTTTGTTATATCTTATGGGGTTGTAATGAAATTAAAATTAACAGCCTTTTTGATGATACAAGTATTTCTATTGTGTGATGATCAATTACATACCAAGGAATATTATAACGCCTGACCCTAGAATCCCTGTGCTGGTTCATTACTTTTTAAATTGGAAAGAATACAAGAAATAAAATCTCAAATAACTAACTAGTTTAGTAGTTTTGAAAAAAAAATATTACATACATGATACCCATATTAGTTTGGAAAATTAAATTTAACACATAATTCATAAAAAGGAATAATAAACACTATCCTTGAAACACATTGAAAGAATTCATGTACATATCCTGGGGAAAGGAAAAAAATAAGGGTAAGATCAAATACTCAACAAGGGTAAGTACATAAGAAGAGGTAATGAATTAATGGGAGTAACAAACATGGAACCATAAATAACTGAAACACATTACAGTTTAATAATAAAATGAGATTGAAATGAATCCAGATATAATTTTAAAGAAAAATATTAGGAATACCAATAATTATTAAAACAAAATTATCAATAAAGAAATTATTAATTTTTATATAACATGTTACCTAGGTATATAGAACCATTATAATCACGTCCATTCATAAGATATAATAATACATGTTGGAATCAATCTAATTTATTTATTCTAACCTCAACTCTAATGTCATGATCATTCAAAAGACTATTTAAAACATAATAGTTAAAAACATGAAGGTTTTTTCTAATGAAAATCATCTCATGAGACTACCAATGAATTGAAAAGAATATATTAAAGGTTCCCTAACCAGTGTCTTGTATTTACAAATAATTCATCATATATTTAATCAACAATTTTACAAAAAAAGAAATGTTACATATCATAAAATATCTATATGGTGAAAATAAAACTTATTAATTAGTAAAAGCTCAATAGAGGGTAACTAACAATTTTTTTTAATGTTGATGAATGGTAATACCATTAAAAGTTAATTAATATTTTTTTGGGTGAAAATAATCTTTAATCAATCCAATGTGTTTCGTAACACTTTGAAACACATGAAGAACAAGAATCATCAAAGAATAACAATAAATGGATAATTTAAATACTATAAAAATAAAATAATTAATGATATAATGAATTAAAATGGGTAGTAGAAAAACCTCACAAGTTAAGTAAAAGGTTAAATTGATATTTGACTCATAAGAAGAAATATAAAACAAGAAGTCATTTCCATGAGTCTGAATTGTCATGTATGTATTTGTCATCATGAATAGAAAAAGTATTTTAATTATTAAATTTCATTACAACCTCATTCTAGGTTGTAATCAATTTTACATATCTATTTATAATTATTTATACAACTACTTAAACAATTAAGTTTATGTTGTGTGTTTTTAACAAATTCAGTTCATGTATTAAAACCGAATTTGGTTGGTTGACTATAGTCAGAGGAGTCATTTTATAAATATTTAATGAATAATAATAAATTAATAATTATCATATTAACACATAAAGTGTAGTTTTAACTCTAATATAGAAAAATGTTTCTATGAAATTAACCAATGTTACAATCATGGAGATAGTATGTTTTACAAACACATGAGTGGCATTCGCATTTTTCAATGATCATTATATAAAGAAGGAAATTAATATTATATAATTACATAATGATATTAATATCATAAATAACATGTTAACTAATAATATATATAGATATACATAATTCATATGATTTAAAATCAATAACAGCACGTCTATGAGGGGGTAGTTCACACGTCCCCAAACAACGTTATCAATGGTTTTAGTGTGTGAAAGGTGTAATCAAGAAAATGATAAATTATATTTACAGAAAGGTAAATATTTAATTTATATCAAATATTATTAATTTATGTCACAGTTTTTTTACTAAATCCATACTTAATACATTACATAGAATGTGGGAATGCATCACAATTCTTTGAGGAGGTGGTAGTCCACACATCCAAAAACGAAGTTATCATATTTACACCAAATTAACCAAATAAAGGTATGTTTAATATAATTATAAAATATTAATAAATTAAACATAAATATAATTACATAAAATTATAAAAATCATAATACCCATCATTATAGTTTGTAAAAGAAAAACATTCAATCATTATTTCATGATGTGGTAGCTCTCTATAGATAAAGAGTATGTTTGTTACACATTTTATAAATGTTTTTATCGGTGTATAAATAAAACATAACATAAAAGTATTTATTTATATATTGTATTATGATTTTATTATATAAAAATTTCATAATAAAAAATTAACATGTGGAGACATAAATAAAACCTAAACGGACATTAACGATTATTACCTCTATTTTGGGAAACTCCTTTTATTTTTCACCGAATGAATGATTTGGTTTACTTTCTACACAAGGTGAGATATATATTATGATATAACGTTTTTTGGGATATTATTTTATCATATTTTTTGTGAGGAAATGCTCTTTATATGTTTGAATAAGTCTGAGGGATGAGTTCTTTTTTATGGTGGATGAGGAGTGACAGTGTTGAATTTTTTTAAAAGGGATTCCACCAACGTTTTTCCAATGTAAAGTGGAAGGAAAAATAGTCCCAATTATATAAAAGGGATTATATGTTCTAAATATAAACATAATATTGCTTTTGGACAAATCTCAAGGTTATTTTGGGCCTTATGTTAAATGTTAATTCATTTGAGGCCTATTTTTCTCTTAATTGTTGTAATTAAAATTAACTTATTTCACTAATATTTTTGGGTAAAAAACAATATATTATATATGATTAATTATAAATAAATCATAATTAAAAATATGGAATCTATTTTTCCATATTCAAATCACATAATTGGTGAAAACTAATTTAAAATTAATATCACAAATGAGACGACAATACAAGTTTTAAAAGAAAAAATGTTCTAAATTTTTCTAGGATTTCATATCCACATTCCAATTAAAATTGATTTCGATGAACTAAATTGGTTTAATAGATTTAATATTTAATAAATAGATACTTAAACCAATAAAAAATATAATTTTTTCTTTATAAATAAATCAAATGAAAAGGTAGTCTGGAATTAATATTTAGTATTTTTGACTATATGTCAAAAAATAGTGCCTCTCAAAAAAATAACAAAATTTCACCCTAAACTAATTTTGATGTTTATTTGTCAAAAATAATTTCTTTATGTTGTAATATATTAATAAAATTTTCAAAATTCATTTTTAATACAATAGGATTTTTAAAATGTGGTAAAAATACTTTAAAAAATATATTGGTTTTTATGTGTAATATTGGTTATGTTCTTAACTTATATACAGTGAATATATTGGATAAATATCAAAAACTAATTATTGAATATATGATATTTAAATATCATTAATATCATCAACTAATATTAACTAATTTAAATTATTAATATAATTTTCTTTTTTCACATAAATTTAGTATTTTTTTAATTCATTCCGTTTATGTTAATTTGGTTATGTATTAATTTCTAAATAATTGGTAAACAATGATTTAATTGATATATATTCCTATTTTAGTAAATATTATTCATAAAAATAAATTTAAAATATAGTTTATATCATATTATGTTATAAGAAATTATTTTTAGTAATACATTATTATGCCGAAAAATTCATTCTTCTTTGTCACACATGTCATCGAGGAAATTAATAATTGATTTTAATAAAAGATCTCATCAGTTTTACATAAATATTAAGATAAAATTTATGTCACACATAAAATCAGATTAACATAGTGTTTTCCAAAAATCAAAATAGGGAAAAACTTAAATTTATTATAAATGAAAAATATTGTAAAGTATTGAGGTGTATCTTCTTCCCAAATTAAATAAATTGCATCCTCACAATTTAAACATGATATCTATTATCTAGGGATTGACGTTTGAAAATAATATCTATGGAAAAAGATAAATCCTAAATGGGATTAGTAACCCATATTCTTATCAAGAGAGATAGGGATGTGTGAAGCTCGCATAACTGGGATCTTCTGTAGGATATCATAGGTGGGAAATAAAAATAAAGACAAGGAAGAAAAGTGTAAAAAAATATATTCATTGGTAAAAAGAGAGTAAATTATCAATGGAATGTTATGTGTTTCAAAAAAATAAAAGGTTATCGAAAAGTTCATTTTATTTATTGGATTTTGAATATAACAAGATAACATTTTTTCAGGATCCTTTTTTAGATTAGAAAAATTCTTTAACCTTTAATGAATATAACTGAATATACTTTACTATGAACATAATATTTTCCTATTATTAGACATTGAAATATTTATACATCAACCCTTAGAATAAGATGATTTATATGGTGATGTAAGACAATGAATTATAAAACCTCTTACAATGAACAACTAAAACAATTTCGCAATTAGTTAACCATACGAACCTTCCAAGTATTATGACCTGAAATAGGAGAATTAGTTCTAAGGAAGCATGTAGTATTTGATTGAATCCATTGTTTACTATTTCTGAATAATCAAACATACTGATTTTAGATAATTATTATAATTATAAATTTACGACCAATTTTCATTGTTTCAAATGATTAAATTGAACAAAAGTTGTATTTTCCAACCATAATATCTAACCAACAGTCATATAATGGTCGGATCCCAACAGTCACATTTCCTAGTATAAACCACTAATACCACTTCATTATTTGACTTAATATTCACAAATATTTCTCCCAATATTATATATTTTCATTTTATATTATTTTTAATGGTTGGATAATATTTTGATTCATTTCTGTAGTGTTGGTCTTATTGGTGATGATTCTAACAGATTTGGGGGATACATATTTTCTCATTTTAGATTTTCTATTGAATATTTTTGTCCAATTATAAGGTGGGAAATTTTAATTTTTTTCCTAGATAGAAATTTTAATGATATTTGTTAATTAGATATGTTTTTTTCTTCCCCTATATTTTTTACATGTATAATATAATATAATATAACATATATTTTTTTGAAAAAATATGTCATTTAAAAATTATTAGTCATTAAATAAAATCAATTATTAAATAAGAAACACCGTTTATATTTTGAAGTATTTTCTAACAAAATATTTTAAAAATATATAAGAGAAATAAATTCTTCTTGAAGACTTGAAATAATAATGAGTGAGATTCATATAAAATAACAAATATAATGAAATGATACATCCACCCAAAAAAATCATAAGATATTTTTTAATCCGAATTGACCCACATTTAAAAAATAAAGTCTTTTTGTCATGACCTGTCCTCAGGGCCCGTGATGTGACTACCCCAAGCCCGCCTTCCATAGGCCAGGGGCTGGTGACTAGCACCAATGGTGTAAATCCCGATAACTGGGAAGGCATTGCCTTTATAAAAGTAAACAAAACACCATAGAGTAGAAGCGGAAGTAAAACACTAAGTAAAAAAGAGAAGTTCTGAAAGGTAAATAGGCCATAATACAAACCCAAAAGAAAGTACAACTACAACTGAACAAAGTAAAACAGAAAAGGACAACAGTTGGAAGAACAGAAGTGGCTCCTGGGTCGTCCTCCTTAGATCCTACCTGAAGGGTAGGTACATATGGTGCAGCTCCTGGATTGTCCACCACGGATTCTACCTAAAGGGTAGGTACAAATAGCCTCCACAACGCTATCGCCCATCAACCTCCTCCGAGTGTCATCCCACCGTGAAGTCCACCTCCAGATACTAACTCATCGTGTAGTCCACATGCGGGTACTAACTCATCGTGTAGTCCACCTCTAGGTACCGTCCAATCCCCGAACACTCGGCCTCCGTCAGCACTGCCTGTCGTCTGCAACCAACACAACGAGGTGCGGGCATAGCCTGTGCAGTGGTGAGTATAATGATACTCAGTAGGGACCCCGAGACCCTCAAAGTCTCACTAAAACCATCAAGGATAACTACAAAGAAGATCTCAACAGATAACCTCTACTTAGGTATATTCTCATACATATACCTAAGTTATCAAGTAACCCATCTCAATCATGAAGAAAACACCAAGATCATGAAATCAACGGATAACCACTACCCAGGTATATGCCCATACATATACCTAATTTATCAAGTGACCCATCTCAATCATGAGGTAAACACAAAGGTTAAAAGTATCAGCTCAAACAAGAATTTTGATTATCAAAACCATAACTACTGAAGAGCTCTGTCTCTGGGGTGTACAGTGGTCCCGTCACGACTCTGAGGTACTGCTCACTAATCCAAGTCTCTGAGTTACTCCTCCTATCGAGTACCGTGGGTCTGCTGCCAAATACTGGGTGCTCCGTCTGTTGTGGGTCTTGCCTCAAATACCGGGCGCTCCCCCTAATAGCCTACAGAGGTACTCCTCCGATCGAGTACCGCGGGTCTGCTTCCAACTACCAGGCACTCCGTCCGCCATGGGTTTGCCGCCAAATACCGGGCGCTCCGTCCACTGGGCTAGTCAACTCACTCTAAGTCGAGTCGGTCAAGCAGTTGTCAGGTCTCAGTCGTCTACACGGTCTCTGTGCCCCATATGCTCGTCTCTGAAAGGGACCGCTCCACGAGATACTGGTCAATACTCCAAGTATCACAAAGTCCAATGAAGATATATCTCAAAAGACCGCCTCGTCATAGGGGTCTCAACACAATAGACGACGCGTCAATCGGACGCCCGATCTGTGAGTTATTAGCCTTCTCGTCCTAGGGGCCCGGTTGGATTCATGTGCGAACCAACCCGGCTGTATCTCAACTGTACCCCGAACTCTCAAAGGGTATACTCAAAGGGACCGTTTCTCCACGTGATCACCAACTCCACTGACGGTTCGTCAAACGGATGTCTAGCCTGAAAGATAACAGCTTTTCCGTTCCAAGGTCCTGGTTGGATTTCGGGTACAATCCAACCTGGACACTATCCAACAGCAACCAAAACATGGGCAAAGTATGCCAAAAGTTCTGTCTCATTAAGAGGAATTGAACGAGATAGACGGCGCGTCAATCAGATGCCCGATCTGTGAGTTATTGGCCTTTTCGTTCCAAGGGCCCGGTTGGTTTCGTGAGCGAACCAACCCGACCGCACTGCGACGACATCCAAACCTCAAGCGGAATAAGAAAAAAGATCTGTCTCACATAGAGGAATCCATCAAAGTCGACGGCATGTCAATAAGACGTCCGGAGCTCAAGATATGAGTGTTTCCGCTCCGAGGGCCCGGTTGGTTTCATGTACGAACCAACCCAACCCAACCCAAATTATTCAGAAACCTTGAGTGCGATATGTTGAAAAGACTGTATCGATCCAAGGATCGCATCGCCGCTGACCGTATGTCAATCGGAGGTCCGTAGCCCATGATATGGGAAAAATACCAAAGAGGGTCCGAAAACGGGGGTGTCGGGCCCGGCCCGACTAGGCCCGAGACCCCCTGGGTCAGCCCTGAAGGGCGCGGCCCGGCCCGGCCTGGGTGCGACGCTAGCTTGCTCGGCCGAATGGCCGAGCCGTTCGGTTATGCGGGGTGCGCGCTGCCCCTCGACGTTCAGAAACCGCGACCCCAATTAAGGGGGCCGCTCAGCAGGCCACCTGGGGGTTTTGACCCCCAGCTCTTCCCATGTCTGGCCGGCCCACCCTGGCCGGCCGGTTCATGCTCCACAGGACCGGTGACGACCGGTCCCCTCCCTGATCGGACGTCGTCGGCCCGTCTATGGCCACTGATCACCCTGCTTCGCCGCGGCCCGGAACCGACCACGGCCTTGGTCGTCCGGTGCGGCGCGACGACGCCGTGCTCTTCCACCGCAGCCCCACTCCGGTCATGGTGTCTTCAGGTTTCTCCGACGCGGCACGATGGCGTCGTGTCCTTGTTCGTTTCCACGGCGCGACGCGACGGTGCCGCACATTCCTTGTCTCACGATCCCACATGGTGTGATGGCACCACGCCATTCTCGTTTCAAACCACAATGAAACAAACACACGGATAAGGGAGTTGGGTCGGCCGTGTTTGTGCGGTCCGGCCCCCTCTCGTTAATCAATAGCATTTGGTCATATTTTCACGAAGAACGACAAGGTGGGAAAAACGAACAAAATAATTAAATAACCCCTACCTCGTGTGAGATTGAACGGAGGTTCGTCGAATGAGGATTCGTCGTGGGTTGAGATGTCGGGGAAGGAGACGTCGCGGAAGAACCGTCGTAGTACACGGCGTCACGTATTCGGTTTCCGAGAACTCGGCGTTCTTCGTCGGAGACCGATCTGTTCTTCGCGTTCTTCATCGAAGATGAAGAAGTTCCTCAATCCATAGCCTTTTTCTCCCCAAGACTCCACCACAAGAAACTAACCCAAAATAAATTAAGCTCTCACTTAATTTATTAACTCGACATGAGTTTGTATTTCAAACCCACACACAGATTAAACTCACCTCACTAATAACAGAATTTATAAATTCTTAAGTTATTTAATTTAAACAATATTTGAGGGAGTTAAGGAATGTGAAGGGGTGGGGTTCGTGTGGGACCCACCACCCTTATAACCTCCCTTGGGAAGTTGGGTAGTTACCCAAATTCCACCCAAATCCTTAAACCACTAAAAGAAAATAAAAATTTTAGTTAATTTATAAATTAAACTTCCACAATTTTTACCATCTTCTCTCATGAAAATGCAACTGCAGAAATGGAGTTCCTAAGCAATTACCGACGCTACGGTTTCATCGGTGCCCTAAGAATTCGATTCTGAGCACCGGTTCAAAAGATAAGAATTCCTACTCATTTGTTCATTGAACGTATTCGAGCCAATCTTCGGAAAATGATTCCGGGCACACTGCGCCTTAGATTCAGGCGCCGTCAGAAACTGTGTTCTTGTAAAATTCAAAGAAAATCAAGAAAAAATTTTCCATGAAATTTCTGGGTCTTTACATTACTCCCACCTTAGGGCCTTACATCCCCGTAAAGATTCAACACAAACAAGGGTCACAAGAGCGGTATTGAGAACGCATCTGAGCATTCCGCTCCCATGTGCTTACCTAGAGATTCCGGTACTTCCAAAGAAAGCTTATCCGAGGAATCGACCATCCTCGTAGGATCTGCTCCTTTCGATCCTTGATCCCCACTGAATCCTCCGTGGAAGTAACCCCATCACCATCGTCCTGCTCCTCATGGTCGATGATATGAAAAGGGTCAAGCACCTGTCTCCTCAGTTGAGATACTTGGAAAACGTCATGCACCTGGTGCAACTAAGGTGGATGGGTCAAGCGGTAAGCCACCTCGCGTACCTAGCTGAGGACCTAGGAAGGTGAACTGAACCTCCGGGATAACTTTCCGCCTTGGCCACATCTCCGTAAACCTCGTTGAGGTGAAACCCGTATAAGGACGAGATCGTCATCCTCGAACTCTAGAGGCCTCTAATTCCTATCAGCATAAGGCTTCTATCGGCCCTGTGCTATCCTCATCCGCTCTTGGATGACCCGGACCTTCACTAGTCTCACAATAGCTGCTATGATTTCTTCTTTGCCGATAAGAGAAAACTAGTCTCATCCCCTGGATGAACCACATTCATTGCCTAATACAGTCCATCCTGACATGAATGATACATTCATGCCATGGATGACCTCGTAAGGCCTCGACGTAACTACCAAGAGATCCAACTGTCACTCTCGCCTCCAAAGGACGATTCACACTGTCGGCATCAGTGTGAGGTCACTAGGTCTCCTCCAGTAGAAATCCCGAAAGTGAGGTTCAAGTCAAGAGTCTTAACTGGGACCACTCAGTATAAACCAAACAAAAGGACAGGAAAGGAAACTTCACAATGTTAAGTGTCTTTTCATTATTGCAGCTCATAGTACAAAGACACAAATGTAACAACAACAAAACTAGAAGCAACATGATCAATAGCCTCCTGGTCTGAAGCTAGTCTCGCTCCTGTCCATCTTCTTCCGGAGCTCCATGACCATAGGACTCAGCTGCTTGAAGCTGAGCTCTCCCATGTCCTCATATCCCCTGCGGTTAGGGTGGGCCTCCAGGGGGTGGTGGTTGAAACACCATGAAGCGTCGTCCACCTCCAGCTGCACGACTAGCTCCTCTTCCATGGCTACCTACTCTTTGCGGTCTGCCCTAATCGAATCTTTGCCTCTGCCTGGGAGGTTCTTCATTTAACTGCTGGTCATCTACATGGCGGGTCGGACAGTCACATGCCATGTGACCAATCCCGCCATAGGAGTAACACTATCTACTCTCGGAACGACTGGCTCTTACTCCACCCCGGTTCCCCCGCACAACTGAACCTGAGTCGTGCAGTCAGCCACCGGTAGGTCTGGTCCTCTTGGACCTCTGCATCATCTGTCTACTGCCTGCTGCAGAAGACTCTTCTGCAAGCCGGCTAGTGGTGGGTCGTGCTGCTGGAGACTGCTCAGCAAGGAAACTCTTCACTAAGAGGGCTCTCTCCAACACCCCTGTTTAGGTCGGAATGCTGTGAGAAACCACAGAAGCTCTAATCTCCCGCCTGAGCCCATGCTCGAAGGTTCGGGCCCTGAAGAACGGGTCTCGTACCATATCTTTGGAGTAGTGCGAGAGGTCTGTGAGCCTCGCTGAATACCGTGCCACTGTCATGCTACCCTCACGCAGCTGAAGTAGCTCTTGTATACGCACCGCTTGAAGGGTGGCTGGTACAAACTCTGCCCGGAACAGGCTCTCAAAGTCTGCCCATAGAAGTGTCGCCTCGTCAAGCATCTAAAGCAACAGGCTCCACCATCTGCGTGCTACATCCTGAAGAAGGATGAAATCAAGAATCACCATGAAATCTGCCGGCGTCCCCACTAGCCTGAAGACTCTCACCACAGCCTCTAGCCAATCCTCAGCTGCCTGCGGGTCCGTCTCTCCCCGGAACCTGGGTGGCCTCTGGCGCTGGAACTCATCCAGTGTGCTCAAGTGACATGGACCCTATACTGCTGGGGCTGGTGGCATCGGTGGTCCAACGGGTAGTAGTATCGCTGGTGCGCCTGCTGGTGCCTCAACTGGGATAGGGCCCTATACTAAGTCCACGTCGCTCGGCGAGATGTCAGTACGAACAACTCTTGGGGCTCTAGTTGGTCGTCCGCGGGGAGGCATCCTGAAAGAAACAAACATGACACTGTCAAAAGATTATACCTGGTGATCTGAACTGGTTTCAGATGACATTTAAAAACTTCTGGAAACACACACGCAATCAGTATTTTCGTGCACAAAGTCAGAAATCAGTTTTCAGGGTCCTGGTGTATGGATACGTTGGCCGCCCACACCAACACAGGACTGCCTGAACTGAAAACCACACTCGGTACTCTTAACACTATTGGTTCACAGAATGAAAATATCAAAGTTATAAGTTCGGTGGTAGAATCGACTCCTCTGATACCAATTTGTCATGACCCATCCTCGGGGCCCATGTCGTGACTACCCCAAGCTCGCCTTACATAGGCCAGGGGCTGGCGACTAGCAAAAAAGATGTAAATCCCGATAACTGGGAAGGAATTTCCTTTATAAAAGTAAACAAAACACCACAGAGTATAAGCGGAATTAAAACACTAAGTACTAAGAAAAGTGCTGAAAGGTAAATGTGCCAGAATATAAACCCAAAAGAAAGTACAACTACAACTGAACAAAGTACAACGGAAAAAGAATACAGCTGGAAGAACGGAAGTGGCTCCTGGGTCGTCCTCCTCAAATCCTACCTGATGGGTAGGTACAGATGGTGCAACTCCTGGATCATCCACCACGGATCCTACTTGAAGGGTAGGTACAGATAGACTCCACAACGCTCTCGCCCGTCAACCTCCTCCGAGTGTCGTCCCGCTGTGAAGTCCACCTCCAGATACTGACTTGTTGTGTAGTCCACCTCCGGGTACTGACTTGTCGTGTAGTCCACATTCGGGTACCATCCAGTCCTTGAACACTCGGCCTCCATCAGCACTGCCTGTCGTCTGCAACCAACACAACGAGGTGCGGGCATAGCCCGTGCAAAGGTGAGTATAACGATACTCAGTAGGGACCCTCAGACCCTCAAGGTCTCACTAAAACCAACAAGGATAACTACAATGAAGATCTCAACAGATAACCTCTACATAGGTATATGCTCATGCATATACCTAAGTTATGAAGTAACCCATCTCAATCATGAGGAAAACACCAAGATCATGAAATCAACAGATAACCACTACCCAGGTATATGCCCATACATATACCTAAGTTATCAAGTGAGTCGTCTCAATCATGAGGTAAACACAAAAGTCAAAAGTCTCAGCTCAATCCAGGATTTTCATTATCGAAACCATAACTACTGAAGAGCTCCACCTCTGGAGTGTACAGTGATCCTGTCATGACTCCAAGGTACTGCTCACTAATCCGAGTCTCTGAGGTACTCCTCCTGTCGAGTACCGTGAGTCTGCTGACAAATACATGGCGCTCCATCCGCTGTGGGTTTGCCGCCAAATATCGGGCGCTCCCCCTAATAGCCTACAGAGGTACTCCACCAGTCGAGTACCACGGGTATTCTGCCAACTACCAGGCACTCCGTCCACCGTGGGTCTGCCGCGAAATACCGGGCGCTCCGTCCACTGCGCTAGTCGACTCACTCCAAGTCAAGTTGGTCAAGCGGTCGTCAGCTCTCAGTCGTCTACACGGTCTCCGTACCTCGTATGCTCGTCTCCGGGAGGGACTGCTCCACGAGCTACTGGTCAATACTCCAAGTATCACAATGTCCCACAAAGATGTATCTCAATGGACCGCCTCGTCATAAGGGTCTCAACAGAAAAGACGGCGTGTTAATGGGACGCCTGGTCTGTGAGTTATTAGCCTTTTCGTCCCAAGGGCCCTGTTGGTTTCATGTGCGAACCAACCCGGTCATATCTCAACTGTACCCCGAACTCCTATAGGGTATACTCAAAGGGACCATTTCTCCACGCTATCACCAACGTCGCTAACGGTTCGTCAAACGAACGTCCAGTCTGAAAGATATAAGCTTTTCTGTTCCAAGGGCCCGGTTTGATTTCGGGTACAATCCAACTCGGCCACTATCCAACAGCAACCAAAACTCGGGCGAAGTATGCCAAAAGTTATCTCTCATAAAGAGGAATTCAACGAGATAGACGGCGCATCAATCGGACGCCCGGTCTGTGAGTTATTGGCTTTTTCGTTCTAGGGGCCTGGTTGGTATCGTGAGCGAACCAACCCAACCGCACTCTGAAGGCATCCAAACCTCGAGCGGTGTAAGCCAAAAGATCCGTCTCACTTAGAGTAATCCATCAAAGTTGGCGGCATGTCAATCGAACGTCCGGAGCTCAAGATATGAGTGTTTCCGCTCCGAGGGCCCAGTTGGTTTTGTGTACGAACCAACCCTGTCGATCCCAATGTATTCCGAAACCATGAGTGTGATATGTCGAAACGAATTTCTCGATACAAGGATCCCATCACTGATGATGGTGCGTCAATCGGAGGTCTGTAGCCCACGATATGGGCAAAAGACCAAAGAGGGTCCGAAAACAGGGGTTTCGGGCCCGGACCGACTCGGCCTGAACCGGGTCGACCAGACCCGGTTCTGGGTCACCCCGGCAGGGTGTGGCCTGGGCTGGATGGGCGCGGCTCGGCCCGGCCTGGGCACGGCCCGACTCGGTGACCCGGTCTGGTGGCCCGACTCGGTGACCCGATCCGGCGGCCGGGCTCGGTGACCCGGTCTGGCGGCCGGGCTCGGTTACCCGGTCCGGCGGCCCGACTCGGTGACCCGGTCCAGCAGCCCGGCACATTGGCGTGCGGTGCCAGCTCGCTTGGCCGAACGGCCGAGTCGTTCGGTTATGCCGGGGGGGGGGGGGGCAGGAAACCGCGTCCCCAATTAAGGGGGAAGCTCAGCAGGCCAGCCGGGGGTTTTGTCCCCCGACTCTTCCCCTGTCAGACCGGCCCGCCCTAGCCAGCCGGTTCTTGCTCCACGGGACCGGTGACGGCCGGTCCCCTCCCTGCTCCGACGTCGGCCACCCGTCTCTGGCCGCCAGTCACCCTGCTTCAACACGGCCCAGAACCGGTCACGGCCTTGGTCGTCCGGTGCAGCGTGACGACACTATGCTCTTCCACCGCGGCCCCACTCCGGCCGCGGTGTCTTCAGTTTTCTCCGACACAGCGCGACAACGTCGTGTCCTTGTTCGTTTCCACGGCGAGGTGCAACGGTGCCGCGCATTCCTTGTCGCACGATCACACGTGGTGCGATGGCACCGCGCCATTCTCGTTTCAAACCACAAAGAAACATACACACAGATAAGGGAGGAGGGTCGGTCGTGTTTGTGCGGTCCGGCCCCCTCTCGTTAATCAATAGCATTTGGTCGTATTTTCATGAAGAACGAAAAGGTGGGAAACACGAACAAAATAATTAAATAACCCCTACCTCGTGCGAGATTGAACAGAGGTTAGTTGAACGTGGATTCGTCGCGGGTAGAGATGTCGTGGAAGGAGACGTCGCGAAAGAACCGTCGCGGTACACGACGTCGCGTATTTGGTTTCGGGGATCTCGACATTCTTCATCGGAGACCGATGTGTTCTTCACGTTCTTCGTCGAAGATGAAGAAGTTCCTCAATCCTTAGAATTTTTCTCCCCAAGACTCCACCACAAGAAACTAACTGAAAATAAATTAATCTCCCACTGAATTTATTAACTAGACATGAGTTTTAATTTCAAACCCACACACACATTAAACTCACCTCATTAATAACATAAGTTATAAATTCTTAAGTTATCAAATTTAAACAAGAGTTGAGGGAGATAAGGAATGTGAAGGGGTGGGGTTCATGTGCGCCCCAGCACCCTCATAACCTCCCTTGGGAAGTTGGGTAGTTACCCAACTTCCACCCAAAGCCTTAAACCACTAAAAGAAAATAAAAAATGTAGTTAATTTATAAATTAAACTTCCACAATTTTTATTATCTTCTCTCGTGAAAACACAACTCTGGAGATGACGTTTCTAAGAAATTACCGGCGCTACGGTTTCATCAGTTCCCTCAGAGTTCGATTCTGAGCACTGGTTCAAAATATTGGAATTCCCGCTCGTTCGTTCACTGAACATACCTGAGCCAATCTTTGGAAAATGATTCCGGGCACACCAGGCCTTGGAATCAGGCACCGTCAGAAACTGCGTTCTTGTAAAATTCCATATAAAATTAAGAGAAAAATTTCCCTGAAATTTATGGGTCTTTATACTTTTTAAAGCTATTTTCACATATTATCATGGTAGATGGAAACTAGATTTTTCAATTTTTTAATTTGATACAAGGATTTATGAAGTAAATGTTGTGATTAGAAGAAGATGATTCCCCTTATTAATACTCTTATATTGAAAACCACATCTAATATAAATATTATAAAACATATTTTCAAAAAAAATTCAGAGGGAAGAAACATATATTGAAACAAAAACATAAGAGAATTTAACAAATTTTATAAAAGAATAAATGTTTATAAAAATTACCAAGATGGTTTTTCATAATTGAGAGGTCACAATTTTACTTTTGTCTAGATTTGATTTGTACTTGCACCAAGATTCCGATATAAATTTGATTAAGATTATTAATAAAATACCTAAAAACCACATTTATTACTTTGTCCATTTATATTCTACATTAATAAATATTCCTTATATATAATTATTATATATATTTTTCCTATTTTCCCACATATGGTTTTTAAAATTTTTATTGTTTATCATAGTTCTGTATGGTAGGTGTTTGTATTTTTTGTTTTTATTTTTATTATTTTCACAAAATATATAATGTTTCAATATTTTTTGATTTATAATAATTTATTAATTTCAAATTTATTTTTCTGAGTATTTTTTTCTTTATCAAAGAAGCTAAAATTGACAATGAGAATTTTTTGTGACTGTTTAACTATTAAAGGAATTATTTTAATTAATTAGTTAAATATTAATATATTGATTATCGAAAATGATATTTAAATATTTATATTCTATCATTTGACTAATTACATTTTCATAATCCTCTGATATATTATCATGATATTGTTCAATGTGGTGGTCAAACTGACACATTAATAAACGTACAATAATTGATTGTTGATTATAAGGTGATTAAGTGAAAATATCATTACAAAAATTTGAAAATGATATAATTTAGTGTTTATAGTTAAGATATATAATAATTAGAAAAAATATAAGGAAAATTGGTGGATAGAAAATAATTTTAGAGTATGTTTTTTTCCATCATAGTTCTCTTTTTTAAGATAGTTAATTTTCTAGAGATTGATTACTATTCATATAAATAAGATGATTATTCAATTGTTTTACTATATTATTATTAATATAATAGATATTATATATATAGTATTTAATATATTAGCATGTTCATCAATGTAAAGTAGTGATAAACATGGATGAAGATCATACTCTGGAGGATGTTGTCCACACAAACATATGATTGATGATTTCATTTTACATAGAATGAATAAGATGTTTAATATGGATTATAAATTAATAATATAAAATATTATGTGGTTTTGTTTCATTTTATGTATAGAAATTAAATAAAAAATCTTTTAAAAAAACCATATATAAATATGTGAAAATCAAAAAAAATTATAATGATTCGACTGATCATATTCTAAAAAAATCAATTTTTACATGTAATAAAACATTATTGGAGGAAATCTTTCACATGATTAAAACATTAATAATGAAATTTTAAAAGTAAAATATGGTGGAGTTACAAATGGAAATGAAATAAACTTTATATGTTCGAAGCACCTCAAAATATATATTTTCTAATTAAATATTCTCTATAAATATAATATAACGGCCTATTCTATGATCTCAACTTTATGATATGTAAAAATATATATACAACATTAGTTAAAATATATGACGAATCAAATATAATGGAAATCAACTATAATCATCAAATATAGATAATGGATTTTTAACCCTTATGAAACCTCATGTTATGGATCATCTTGTGATATGTTTCTCTTAATTTTACATTTTCGATCCTTAAGATATAATATAATGATAATTTGATCACTTCAAGTTATTGAATTTGTGTATTCCTTTTAAATCTTACTAAGGATAAATCTATGTTTCATTTTCTTATTGTTGACAATTAATTTTGATTTATCTAAATATTGAAATGTGATTCCTTCCCA
This sequence comes from Viscum album, assembly GCA_963277665.1. NCBI lineage: Eukaryota > Viridiplantae > Streptophyta > Magnoliopsida > Santalales > Viscaceae > Viscum > Viscum album. The sequence goes on along the minus strand of OY728165.1, from coordinate 1,067,060,119 downwards.
ATGTAAATATTATATTGCTTAAATGACTTCATGATTCAATAACTTCACTATATAATCCAAAATAGAATCATTTAATATGTTTCTAAAATCATTTTAGGGATTCATAATATTCTATTATATTTATCTCACCAACTCATTTGAAAATTTGGCATGTAAAATTATTTTAGGGTAGTAAGGATTTGTTTTTTATGTAATAAAATATGTTAATGTTATGGATAACATTTTTTGAAATATTTATCCTGGTTGTCATATATAATTATCCATGGTATTAAAAATATGGAAAAATTATTATCCCTGTGAAAATACACTAAAACATGTTAATAATAACTCATAGTGTGATTATCCTTCAACCATTTGTTTATATAATCACCATTAATTTTAATTTACACAAAATTATGTAATCTATGAAAATTAAACAAAAAATTAATTCCACATTTTTTAAAAATATCCTAGAATGTTAGTTGTTTTGTGGAATCTCATGTTTTATGAAATATTTTCATTTTGTTGGGAACACGATCCAGGAATAATAAAACTCGTGTCACATTTAACAAGGTATGAAAATATATTTCATATTCAATGATTTTTCTTGATTCCATTTAGGTTACATAGTGTGTATCTAAAGGATGTATATAATATAAATACTAAAATACTTCAAACTAATGAACATTAACATAACCCAAAATGACATGGTTATTATACTTGTTCTAGAGGTAGGGATCACCCTTCATATAAAACCATGCCCACTCATAAATTTTTAAATATTAATTCTAAATTTTATGTCATTTCAATATTTCTATGATACTTGAAGAAAGAATAAACTAATAAATTGAACCTAAGTTTGAACAAATCTAAACCGCAAGAAAGGTGACATGATGTGCTACCTGGTCCATAGTGTTTTCCTCTACTACATGATTTATCCAACTCATGTTGTTTTTAACTATATTCTGTGAACACTTATTTTTTATTATATATATTTCATACTCCTGAAGAAGTAGTACCTATTAGATACATCAAGGTTATGCATCTGGTTCCCACAAAGGGTAAATCAATGATTTATAGAAGAAAATAACTATTGTAGATCCTAATAAATATGAATGAAATTTATGTAATTGAACTATTATATAATGGAACTCATTTTTTTGTTTTATAGTTTATTGGGGTTGAATCCAATGTCCCCATTTCAATGGCAATCAAATGTGGGATTTCCTAAATACCCTATAATAATATCATTTTAACTATGAATTATTACATTTCATACATATTCTCAAATGGAAGATCAAACATCTGGGGCTAAAATATTGATAGAGTAGGGAGATGATTCTCTTTATTATCATATTATAAATTTAAATAAAAGAAAATTGTAAAGTCAATATCTATTTTAAGCAATTGAGATAACGAAAGAGAGATATTAATGAAATTTCAAATGAAGCATTTATAAAAAATAATATATTCAATTATTGATTAAACATCATACACACATGTAGGATACATAGAGGATGACATCATGTATGCCTTATAACTATCATCATTGATGGAATTCTATGAAACTACATAAAAAATAACAATGTTTAGAATGAAATTGATTTTTAAAAATAATCATCATAATATGTTGAATTAATTGATTAAATAAACCCAAGCTAGAGATACACAACTAAAATAGAGATCTATATACATAAATTTCATCTATATATTACTCTATGCATTTCACTAGAAAATAAAAAAATCATTCCATGAATATGTATAAGTATGCCATGGAAATAAAAATTCTAAACTGAACCCATTGTTAATATAATGTATTGAATGGAAAAGTGAATGTAATATTACCCTTTTTATTTTTTGTAATGACTAAAAAAATAGCTACTTAAAAATAAATGAAAAAATATTGTGTCTTATCAAAAAATCTTTCAAACCTATATTTAATTAAGGATAGATGAAAATACACCTTATTGACATATCTAATTAATTTACTATAATATATGAACTTTAATTAACTATTTTTATTCACATTGGAGATGAATCATAATTTCATTTTTCTATAGTTGTGAAAATAAAATATGGTTTTATCCTGCATAGATAATACCGACTAAGAGTCAGATATTTGGTAAATTATTATTTCATTAGGCAATTATTCTATTAATTTATTTATTAAATATAATAGTCTATTGATTAAGTCTACATTCTGTCTGGAAAACAAGGTTATCCCCATCCTCTAAAAGAATGATTAACCTGAATATGGAAAGGCTAACATCTAATATTTTGAAAACGTATCAAATATTTCCCTAATAGCCCACTCAAAATATTTAAAATACATTTTTATTTTTTAAGAATCTTATTATTAAAAAAATTACAATAATATTTCTATCTTTGAATTTGTATAAAAATTTCAAATTTATGGATAATTATGTGGGTTCCAATTTTCATGTTTTCGGTATTGATGAAAATTCCTTTTAAACTATGAAATTTAATTAACATATATTGTTTTCTAAATATAAAACAATATCATGATTAAATTATCCATAAAATCTATCTATATAATTAATTTAGATGTCACAATCACAATGTAAATTCAGAGAAACAGAATCAAAATTGATAAATTAATGAAAACTAAGAGTGGTTTGATAAAAATAAATATATGTGAAGATGTTTTGAGAAATAAAATAATCAATTATTTTCATTAAAATTTCCATAATTTAATAATAAATTGTTTAAAATATTCATAATCAATTTTTGGAGAATCTATTAATGATGGGTCAAATATGTGATGCATGGTATATTGAATTTATCAAGTTTATATATCAATTAATACATCCAAATAGATGGTGATATTAGTATAGATACATTCATATCATGGTTGACCATCTCATTTCCATTTCCCCTCTTTTATATTGACAATTTTCATTTTTGAAAATGTTTTATCAAGGAATTTTAATTATTTTTTCATGTTGGGGATATTAAACTAGATATACATGAAATTATTCAAAACAAATTTTTAAATGAATCATTTGTTATATTGTTAGTTTTTTAATAAACTTTTTTTGATTAATATAGGTTATATGTTGAATGCCATTAAAATCCTGATTACTTTTTTAATCCTTTCAATAGTCATTTATTTTTCATAAATGGTTCTACTGGAGATTTGTGGCAAATCTAGGTAAGTGTAGGGGATTATATTTATCGACCATTTTATTCCTAAATTTATGTTTATTGGAACTATAATTCCCTGCATTCATTAGATTAGGTTTGGATGGAATATATCTGAAGTTCATTCTTACCAAATAATGGTTGGTGGAGAAAATCAACCTCATTTTTAGATGCTACCCCCAATATTATGTACCCAAAATATCTATATTAATGTATTGAATCATTAAATTTTTTTCATATGATAATTTATATTAGAATATATCTATTTTTTGATAATATTTTTTTATTTTCTTAGAGATTCTCGAGGGTTAATTTTGTTGGGATACTGAAAATCATTGTGTCATAGATGAGGTAGTTGAACAATTTATCTAAAATAGGGCCTTTAATATTTAAATATATCATATATGATACAAGAATAATCCTTATATATTATATTTAATATTAGTTATTTAGGACAGTACATTTTTTGGTGACGTGGTTATTATTTCTACAGATGTGGTCTCCTAAGGTAGACACTAAAAAACTCATCTCTTATATGAGGATAGGGGAACTAATTAGTAGGTAGGTATAGTTCAATGAATATTCCCTAGGGCCTCATAAGAGTGTGTTAAGATGTATTTTGAGTTAATTAAATATGAATCACCATAGTAGTATATTTATCCAAGCTATAACTATTAAATTATTTGTGATAATTGAAAAACATAATTGGGGTACACGTTATATATATAGTGTACATAGAATGCGAATTATTCACTGTTTTTGGATATATTATGATTCAATGAACTCATTGATTATGTTTTTTTCAAACAAATGATACTTTTCCTAAGACAATTATCCTAGATACTCTCTATAGTTGTGATCCCATCATAAAAAAACTAGATGTTCATTTTATGTTATGTTTAGTGATATAGGATCCTTGTGAACAACATCATGAATTTCTCCTAGATTTCATACATTAATACTCTTTGAGTTTTGATGGACCCTAAGATATCATTTGGAGGAGCTTCCATCATCGATATGAGAAAAATATCAACAATACAATTAATTTTGAATTATTCAAAAATATTTCATATTAATGACTAAATAGTAAATTCTAAATATTGTGTGAGGACGAGAGTTATATAAATATTTAATGGGTCTTAGAGCTATTTTGAGGCTTCATGGTTGGTAAAAACAAATGTAATTGTTTTAAAAAAATTGATCCTTCTAATAGTAGAATAAAATTTTGGGATATGGTGTATCAATAAACATTATAATTAAATGTATAATCTTTGATTTGAGTATGCAATATAAGTCAGTTGATAATTGATGTACAATGAAGAACATTATTGGATGTTTCTTTCTAGTTATTATTAATATTTGTATCAATTATTCAATTTTTTATGTTTTATGGAGGTGGATTCTAAGACCAATTATCCCCAAATGGTGACCCATGTTTTTGAATTATATAAAAATATTATATTTTGAGGGAATAAATTGTTTTTTTAATTATGTGAGTAATTTTATGTAATATTAATTTTCCTCATCAATTTGTCATTAATTATAATATTTTTGATTAAAATTTTTTAAATGATAATAATATAAATCATTAAATTACAATACCTATGGAAATTGACACAACCACTATGAAGAATGTAATTTATCATTAGGATAATATTAGAATGCCCAATCTGAGAAACATAGTGGATTTTTTATAAAAAGACAAGTTAGGGTCTGAGGATTTTTTTGTAAAACTTTTAAAGACACTGAAATTTCAAGGAAATTTATTTCTTAAGTTCTCTAGAATATTACGAGTCTGTGGTTTCTGACGACGCCTGATTCTGAGACCCAGTGTGCCCGGAATCAATTTAAAAAGTATTGTTTGGGTACATTAAGTAAACATACATGCCAGTTTTTCTATCTTTTGAACCGGTGCTCAGAATGGAAATCTGAGGGCACTAATGAACTCGCAAAGCCGGTATTCTCTTATGGGGACTTTTATCGAAATTTCATTTTATGAGGGTTGAATGTTATAATTTGGGGATTTATGATAAACTAAATAAATTTTTTGTGCAAAATTATATTTATAAATAGTAGTTATTTCGTAAAAGGGGAAGTGAGAGGTGGGGCCCACACCCACATAACCTCCCATGAGTGGATTTATTGTGGTGGGGGCCATAAAAACCCAAACCATTTCACGTCCGCTCAACTCCCCATTAACTCTCCACCACCCACCCATTGAATGAGCCAACCTATCTAATTAATATCTACATTAATTAATTGGAACCACTTTTGAATCAATTTGAATTGCATGAATATTTTATTAAATTGGGAAGCCTTATTATAATATTTTCATGGATAATATTTCGGTGGGGAAAACCTCGAGAGAATTAGAAGGAAGTCTTCCTCTCCTCGAAGAACGCTCCACGACTCGAAGAACAGGAAGAAATAGTTCTTCTGTTATCTTTTCAACTGGAACAAGATCGTGAGGAACTCCTTCATCCTTTTTTCTTCCTCTAAGTCAAGGGAAGAGACACCACTCGCGAGGAATGCCGTCTAAGACAATGAAATCCAACATCGACGGGATGACGCAATTCTCCATGAAACTGTCTTCCACGACACCATCTTCCGTGACGCTCGAATACCATGACACTCGTCTTCCATGGATCGTCGATGAACAATCCTCAATTATGAGGTAGGGGGTTTGATATAATTTTAACTGAATGAAATTATATTCTGACCTTGGTCAATTATTGTATTGTCTTGAGCCAATTGATATCACCTAACGCAGATGGCATGGGCCGAACGAACACGATCTGATGACCCTATGAGGGTTCTTCAATATTTTGGTGGTGTCAATGGGAGGTGGTGGCGACCGGAGGTGGCGGTGAAAGGAGGCAGTAGCCATGTACCGGTCGCATCAATGAAACTGCGGCCCACATCCATGGGCCGCATGGCAGATATACCGAACCCGCCGGCTGTAGCCGGCTGGGTTGGAGAACTACAGCTCTTCTAAGGAACCGCGCTGCCGAAAATAACAGCCCAAATCCGCGGGCCACTTTCGCGGTGAACCGGTCGGCCGCCTGCCGGCTGGGTTGAAGGAGGCCGGGGCACCTGCAGGTGCCATGCGGGAGAACCACGGCCCACCTGTGTGTGCCGCTCGTACTGGGAAAGACATCGGACTTCAGCTGGCTGGGTAGGAGGGGTGACACCGATCGGTGCCGCCGTTTCAAAAAACTGGGGTTCGCGCCCCCCGAACCGCTCGACCAGTTGATCGAGCCCCCCCCCCCCCCCCCCCCCGATCCTCTCATCCAGTTGGCCGAGCCGCACCATGCCAGGCCAGACCACACCCCTCCGGGCTGGGCCATGCCTCCCCATCTGGGATGACCCCTTAGTCGGGTCAGACTACCAATCCAGGACGGGCCGACCCGCCATCCCATCGGGCTTGACAGATCGGGCCCGTAATGCTTAAATGTGAATAACTTCTTGACCATGTGTTCGATCAATGCGATGTCTGCGGCCCTGGGACCCTTACGATGATGAGGTAATTTTGTGATACTCTATGTGAGTTTTGGAAAAATTTGGAAAATGTATGGGTTTGGAATGAGGGTAATTCCAACCGGGCCCCTGAAATGGAAAAGACAATAAGTCTCAGACTACATGTCCGAGTGATGTGCTGTCTGTCGTGTTAGGTTTATTTTGATGAGGCAGAACATTGGGATACATCAACTCATAACTTCTTGATAGTTGATGTATTGAACCCTTGGCTCGAGGAGTGGACCCTCCCAGAATCGGTTGAGCTGTGTGCGGGTACCATAGAGCTGGATGCGTCTGCGATGACTACTGTACTAGAATCCTCCATGGGTTCGATAACGATGACTACTATACTGGGATCCTCCATGGGTTCAACAGAGATGACTAGTGTTCTTGTATCATCTGTGGGTCTAGAAGTTTGACCTCTTTATTTGTTTCATGTGTGGGTTCGATAGAGTAGTTGGACTGGTATCTGGTGTGGGTCCGACATCTTTGCTGGACTTGTATCCTGTGTGGGTCCGACAACTTAGATGAATCAGTGACTCTATCAGATCATCTCTATTACTCTCGATATAGCTGGTCTTGTATCCTGTGTGGGTCTGACAACTTATCTGGTCTTGTATCCTGTGTGGGTCAGACAACTTAAATGATCCAGTGGCTACGTCTTATCATCTATATCTTTCTACTGTTTTGGCATACCTATGTGAGATGAGTCTTGACTTTCAAACATTATCAATGATGTGTTTGACTTAATTCTCTGTGTGGATCGAGGTGTACATGGGATCGAATTTTGGATCCATACATTGGTTGATGATTTATGTATATGTACGGGCATATAACTAAATAGGGTTGTTTGATACTTCATGTTTGTATCTCTCTTCTGTGGTTTATCCTTCATGGATTCTGGGTGACCTTTAGGGGTCTCGCAGTCCCTACTGAGTATCGTATACTCACCCCTAAACGAGATTTTCCCGCACTTCATTGTGTTGGATGCAGATGATAGACAACACTGATCGAGGAAGAGACTTGTAGAGCTGGACGGTACCCGGAGGTGGGAAACTTGGCAAGACGTACACGTTCCAGATGGACGAACTGGAGGTGCTGAGGAGGCCATCTTTACCCACCCTTCTGGTGGGATTTCTGCAAGACGACTCAGTGATTTATATTTCACTTTATTGTAGTTGTACTGGCTTTTTAGTTGTATTGTACTTTACAGTTGGGTTTGTATATTGGCCCATTTACTTTTCATCATTACTTCTGTATTCAGTATTACTTAGTGCTTACTTCTGTGGTGTACTATGTTGTGTTTGTTTACTTTTATAAAGGAAATTCCTTCCCTTTTTATTGAGATTTACGCCATTGGTTCTAGTCGCCAGCCCTAGGCCTATGGAAGGCGGGTTTGGGGTAGTCACGGCATGGGCCCTGAGGACGGGTGATGAAAAAGCTCATATTTTAAATGATAATGAATTTTGTTTAGTGTTTATATGTTAACCTAAAAAATTAATCTCACTTGATTGAGTTTTATCTATTATAATTTAACTCTTTCATTAATGAATTTTTTTACCTTACATGTGATGTGTTTATCATGTTAATGGTTTAAAAATCAATAAATAATTCATAGATTATATTTATATTAGTAAATTGATCTTGTGGATTCAAAACAATTCATTGGATTATGTGAGGTCCTGACATAATACTTATATGATACTCATCCATCGGTGGACTAGTCATCATTGAAGTGAATTTCAAATAAAATGGTCTATAAATGGTATAACCAAATAAAATATATACTCTGTATATAAATCCCTGATCTAAGATTGAAATAATAATTAAATTGAATATATGAAACTAAATGGAAACGAAATGGATAAATTTATTGTTTGAAATGAAATATACAAGTTATAGGAGATGAAAAACATAATATTGAAGAGAATATTTCTTCAACTCCTTCCCATCATCATATTCATATAGAAAATAAATTAACCCCTAATTAGTTTTTCATAAAATAATTATTCCAGAACTCAAATTCCATATTATATAAATGTACATTTATAGACTGTAGGGAAGGCTAGGTTTACATGTGGTTATTACTATGAATATAATTTTTTTCAAAATTTTTTAATAAATGTTTTTCTTACTATGTCCTGTAGTAGATAAGAATAAAATATACTTGAAAAAGGAATATTAATTTGGAATAATATCTTCTATTTATTGATAAAATTATTTCATATTCTAATCCTCAATGATGACGATATGGCCAAAATGGTGATGTTTTTTACATTATATGATTCAAGTCCACCATTGATTGTATTTTTGAATTTTTGAAATCAAATTTTAAATATAAATATTATGAACCACATTTGAATAATAACCCAAAAATTGAATAATAAATCTATATTATATAAATAAAAAATAACTTCTACTGATATAGTTTGGTAAAAAATACTAGATTTTACATTAAAAGTATAAAACTAGAATTTTCAAAAATTAAAATCAATCGTATAATCTAATCCCATGATTTATTTACAAGACATATTTATAAAATTATTTATAAAATATATCATTTATTATTAATAAAATATTAAATAAAAATATGATTTATATAGACACTTTAGAAAACATAATAAAACCTTTCATTCTTTTCACAAAATTATATATTTTTAATTACAAAAAAAATAATTTTCAGGGGTGGGGAAGTTTAAAAATCTAAAATAATTATAAATATGATAAAAATACATTGGAATATTTTTGGAAATTTATTTACTATCTATTATAATTTTTTAATGCTTAACTTTCATGACTACTAACCATTAAAAATGACATATCGATAAATATAAACCCACTATAATTACATTGAATCTAATGATTTGGAAGTTAATATGATAATGAAATCCTCAAAAAAATATACATAATAACTCACTAGAATGAAATTATATATATATAAAGTGGAATCCTAAGATATATGATCATATATTAATAAGAACATCAAAAAACATAAATGAAAAAAACCCATGTACATGAATTTTTAATACAGAAATTCTCTCACATTTGAAACATAGATAAAATAAATTTATCTCAATTATTATTAGTGGCCAATTTGTGTTGGTATGAATTTTGAAACCATTATTTCGGTTAAATATTGTGATAAATTACTCAACCTTATTTTGTGTCTCAAGGTATAATACTATATTTTCTTGATAAGCCCACATTTTAGGATTGTTGATAGTAAACCATTACAAGAATAGGAGGCCCAAATAAACTAAATAATGAACTACATGGCCTAGAGGACCTGTGGAAAAACTCCATTGCCTTTTTATTTGATTTTACTACACTAAAAAAACCCAACCCCATCATATATTCAATTTCAAACATTGATCTCCACATAAAATTTTTAATGGATAATAGTGACATATGAATTTTTAAATTGGAAAATGATGGGACCATAATATAACTATTTAGTCTAAGGTCTATCCTAAACTACATGGTTAATGTTACTTATATGGTTCATCAGTCTGGGATTTCATTACTATGTGGAACACTTTCTTATTCAAATCCCAAAGCCTATATCAGAAGAAGGCCTAATTCAGTGGATCAAAATCCTAATTTATGAGAATATATCCACTTCTTAAACTCCTAAACATTACCTTCTACAATGGATCAATTGTATCATTATAAATAATACATCACATATATTTGATCCCAGGTCTCTTATTCAGGATTACATAGAGTCAAAATTTTGGTAACCAAGCCAACTAAAAGGCTTAAGTGACTAAAACGCTGATATATCCCTCTAATGTTAGCATCATATTAGTATGGTTCTTCCACAATTCTTTAACACTATGCCACGTATGAATAATAACAATTTTTCCAACCATCAAATCCTGATCCCTACAGCTCCCCTTATCACCTGTTTTAATTCTTATCAACTACCTCCACATATTTTCCACCCTCAATGTGCATTCCAACTACGTGATAACTTATCTTACAAAACATAATGACATTTTCTTTTATTTTTGAATTATTATTTGTCGGTATATCTAAATTTACTATCTGACATGGGTTCAATAATGATTTAGTAATTTTTCTAATAAGAACCTATTAAATTCATATTTTACCTTGTAGTCTTGCTTACCACAATGTGAAAACATTTTATATGTTGTGTTACACCAAATACTACCTTTTCAATTACTATTAAACTACAAAACTTTTAATCTAATAGTACAATAATAAATTCCAATCATATGTAACTATCCTTCCAACATCAATCCTAGGTAGTCATCTATTCCTAGTGTTATTTCCATAAGAACATAAATAATATGGTAAAGATCCTTCCTTCATGAACCAAAACTACACACCCTCATAATTTTGAAAAAATATATTTATCAACCATTTACAACTTGTTATAAAAACATAATAGTTATGAAAACAGATAATTTGTGTTTTTTCCAATATTGGTTCATTTAATGGTACAAAACATATTTCTCAATGATGGGTACCATAAACAACTATATTGGATTGAATATACATATTAATTGATATTAAAAATCCTTAAATCCTAAAGTATCATTTTTAAGGATAGAAATTATTAGTTTCTATGTAATTTTAAACTATATACCTTCCCCTATGAACTATGTGGTTTTTGATTGTCTTAACTAGGAAATTTGGAAAGCCTATTTGAGGATCCATCTGAACATTATTTTCATCATTTTTTCTCATTAAACATAATTTATGAATATATTTTAAAATCATCCATCCCATTTTCATAGTTATCTGAAAAATATATACTTTTTTTTTGTATTCCCCAAATGATGTAATTTTCATCTTCCTTAATGCCAGAAACCATATATGAGACCCCAACAACCATCTGCTAGCCATTTAAATCATATAAGAATCCCCATTATATTATTTGATATATTTTAACTCTAAAGGGACCTTCATAAAATTATTTTTGGGAGTAAAACTCCACAAAATAATTTATTGACATTTTATGACATTCAACTCCAACGTGATGTTCACAACCGACCTAATAGATTTTCACAATATTTTAAAATTTATCATTTTTCCTGTTAACATGAAACAAAAAAGTTGATTTCAAAAAATTACAATTGTATTTTAAATTATATAGAAAACATTAACATTTCTTGGATGACCATTTTCAATAATGTAAACTTCAAAATTATCTTATTGAGGGAGTTCATAAAAATCCCACATGTAAAATTTACAAATCTCATTAGAAATTAAGTTAAATAATAAAATTTAGTTTTGTTCAATATAATAATTTAAGAAGTTTTTTGATGTGTTATTATTCAAGAAAAATATTTATATATGTAATTTTTATGTGAAACATCATGATGGACTATTATGGGGGGAATATTAATTCTTTATAAATCTTATTATGACTCTTGAGTGGAAAATCTCAAACACTATAGCTTGAGATAAATCTATTTTAATTTAATGAGGTAGTGAAATTAATATGACTATGTCTATTTGATATTTTTTAATCCTGTAAGTATAAAAAATATAATATTTTGAACATTGGTAATGTTAATTCATCATTCACATCTAATTTTTTAGTTTTATGAATTTATTAGTGACATTGTTTGAAGATTTCTATATCAAATCATGAATACATCCCAATTTTTGGTTATATATTTGTTTATTTAAGATAAATTGTTACAACATAGAATCCCCTTCAAAAATATTCTCTAATATGTCTAAAATATATATCAAAATATCATATGTTAATATTATTATATGCTACATGTTATGGACTAGTCATTAGGGAATATTTGTGAATATAGGGAGACTATACCATTTGTATATAAATACATACTAAAGTTGAATTAATAGAAATAAATAAATAACCATATAAAAATATAGAAATAAATAAATAACCATATAAAAATATATATTTATGAATAATTGTATGGATAGGACCAAAACATTCTTATAAAAAATTATTATTAGAATTACTATAAAAATGTAATACAACTCATAAAAAATTAATATAATTTCCAAATGGCCCATCGTATACTAGCATATGAAAAAGTAGAATAAATAACTAAGAACGACATAACATTGAGGATCCACCATGTATAGGCTTAAATATCCATGTACATCCTTATCTCTAATCCCATATACATCTATCCAACTACATACTAATTTTAGGGACCTATCATATTCTTTCATCGACGTTGATGTCACTTTATGCATGTCAAAAGGCATATGTAGTGTGTATGTTTGATCATAGTAGGCCACTAGAAAAAGTGTACCTGAATAATATTGACACAAATATGGGTGCATAAAGATTATAACATATGATAACATATATAACATATATAAAAAATATAACCATCTATAAAATATTCTCATCAACTCATTATTGGGAACCCAACATGCTTATACTAGGGTTGGATTTGGATGATGCACACATGGTTTGTACACATATGAAAGAAATTAAGGCACCCCATCTACTTATGCTCACAAAATCCCTCCCATAAGATAAATCCTGCAAGTCCCACTTCAAAAACAAAGATAACATACCTCCATTTCATATTTAAGTCATCTTTCCCATGAAAAAATATACATTTGGTGAGTGTGTCACTAGAAATAGTGATCATAATCAGTCCACCACCCCATGAATACACCTAAAATGAATCATTTATTCAATTTATTGATCATTGTAATCATCTCAATATATTAATTTATAGAGAATATTTCTATTAATATCATTTTACAAACCACCCTCTATGACCCTTTTTCACTGTTGACCCCAAAATCATTATCCTAGATAACAAGTGATATAAATAACATCCCTCAACGACATATACTCACAAAATGACTATATCTTCCATTGGATGTTAGAATCACCGCATCACATATTACTAGGGAAACACATTACCCCATAGGCACACAAAACACACATATCGTGTTCTATATAACCTCATATAACCAAATAAATATAAAAATTTGTCTATTGAAAAAACTAGACAACTTACCATGAATGTCAAAAAATATCCAAAAATGTAAAAACCACAATAATCATAGTCCTATTAAATAACCATACAAAGCTATGGATAAATATCTTCATCAAGAAAATAGAAAATTTTATTCCATTAAATATACATCCTGAAACCTGAAAATTTTCTAGAAATCTTATAATGACGAAATATTATTAAAAATGAAAATATTTTTTCACTGTCGACCAAGATTCAGTATAACCCTATACCTCAAATATGATTGATTGATTCAAATCTGATATTGGGAAACTAGGACACCATTATTAAATCTTTCTGATAGAAAGATCAGGAAATAACAAAATAATGGATGATATCGTAAGAAAATGAGTGTATGAGAATAATTTAGGGAATTGGATTTAGACAAAACATTTCAAGATAACAAATTCAAATTAGCCATTTAAAAAACAATAAAATAGTTAATTATAAAAATTTTAAATACAAAAACATGATAGAGTGGAATGAAAAATATATACACTTTCTACTAGAAACCCAATATAAAATTTTTACCAATCATAGTTACACTTGGTGTCTATTTTTTCATACCAAACCAGTCTATCCCAGCAGGGAAATCTGGGTAACTGATATCCATCCACCGAGTACATAATGGATTCTTTTATAAGAATAATGTTCAAAAACTTGGACCAATTCATAAAATATTCCAAAAGAAATAAAAAACATTGTTTAAAAATAAAAAATACAAATTACATATGTATAATATAAATTTATACTAAAAATAGCTCTCTAGTCTTTGATATAATATAACGTCTCCTCATAGAGATTTCATCATCTACACTACTAACAAGACTAAAAAAACTAAAGCATCCAAATCATAACATATCAGGATCATTAAGATGGTGTCTAATACATCCATGTAATCTTAGATACCATAATCAACACACATAAATTATTGATTCCAACCATTAAGACCCTACACTATAGTAATCACCTACCGAATCCCACCACAACCATGGTTCCCATCACAATGATTTTATTATATCAAAAAATATCCAATATCTATTGTAAATAGTTATGAAATACTACTATAACTTATGATAATTTATGAAAACACATAATCTTTAACCAATTTAAAAATATCCACACAAATCAAATAGTAAATTAGTTCTCATCGTGTCAAACATGAACTGATATAATTATTACATACTTTTATCTTATATTGATTCTAAAGACAACTCAAAAAAGGTCATATAAAAAATATTTAATATCCTTAACCTCTATGTTCATGATTCTCAACCACCATATATAGTTACCATCCTTGTTATCCATGAAACAACACTACTGATCAAAATATGATCTACCAAAAACAATGTTTGTATTAATTGTAATGATAATACCTCCCAGCACCACTCTTTTTATTACATTAGATTCCTATCACATTTTCCAATCACTATCATACTATGGTATTATCAGGTATAACCATTCTAGATTCCAGATATTCCCACAATGATATCCACCCATAGGTGGTTAATACCTAACTTACTATACTTCTGTAATTCAGCATAACCCTATTTCCCCTCTATCAATTTTCCACCACTAGCCTTACCTGGTCATACTTTTGTGATGGGTAAACTAACATCTAATATATTTTACAATGCTAGAAATTCTAACTTCAATATATAAAAAATATTAATCAAGAAGTTCTCACTTTTATCATGATAACATGTGAAACACAATCATCTAATATATCAACCTTTCTTGATTTCATATCCTACTAATGTCTATGAAAACCATAAATAATTCATAAACCATGAAACTGAATCCTTATTATATATATTCCCTAGCAATAAGTGCATGAACTCATGGTCTTGATCAACAATTTGTGTCTTTAGAAAATAAATGTAAAGAAAAGTGTAACAGCCCAAGATTTTATGAAAAAATTATTTTTAATTTCACTAATGTCTTGTGTTGTACGCTACACCAAAAGGAGCTTGCACAACACGCATCCTTGACTTGCCTTGCATTACACGCAATCACGACCATCCTCGATAGCGTTTGTAGTACGCAATAACGAGTTTCACTAAACAACAATATGCTATTAAAATATTATTAAAACCAGCCGTTATAAATAGTAATAACCACTATTTGAAATTTTTTAAATTTTATTTTTCAAAATGGAATTAATTTTTTGATTCGTAATATCTAAATTAGCTTAGGGTGAAATTTTGGTGATTTTCGGATAACTTTCATATTTTGATGAATAGTGAAAAGTACTAAATTTTAATTAAAAACAAATTATTCAATCGAAATAAATAATAGTTATAAATTATTAGTTTTAGTGGTTTGAAAGTATATTTATAATATATTTTTATAATTTAATACAATGTTGGTCATTGGATGTAATTTCACATTTAAACTAGACATAAACAAGTGTCAATCTTTTTATAGTTATTATCTCTTAAGAACACGCTATTTGTTTTGATGACGGGAATTAATTTTTAAATTAATTAATGCAACTGATATGTTTTGAATTTGGTAAAATAGAAATCATTTTTGAGTTCATAATATCAAATATAGCTTAGGCCTAATTTTTGGTATTTTTCAGAAAACTTTCAATTTTTGATGAATAGTGAAACCACTAAGTGGTAGGTTAAAAACTAAATTTTGCATAAAACATAATTTTACCCCTTATTTGAATGGAAATTCAAAAATCCGACAGACACGGTTGATATCAGTAAGTAAAATGTGGTTCAATGAGATAAAAATAATTTTTTGGTGAATAGTAACTTTTTACCTTTTTTACCGCAGTTAATAGTAAATAGGGTAACTAAGTGTAAATATGATATTACTATTACCCTAACACATGTCCTAATTCTATTGGATAAGTATAATTTGACCAAAAACATCCTTATGAATATAATATGACCATTTAGGTCCACTTGGATTAGATTATGAGATTTAATATTATTTTATTTAATGAATAGTTAAAATAGTTAAAATCAAAGTTTAATAACTAAAATATTTTTAATATGGGTTTATACATAAGATAAATTGGATTATAAATATTAATTAGAAATCTAAAAAGATTTCCTACATAATGATATTTTATTTATAATTTTTATACTTTAAATCAATTAATTTATTTATGACAGAACGATGATGCAGTAATTACCCTTTTAAGGAAATGTTAACATAATTGATGTTATAAATGGCCAAATAAATTTAATTTGAGACTTTTTATGAATTAAAATTTTTTTCTAGGTTACTATGATATATTCGTGTTGATTTAATCAATTTGGTTTGAACATATAATTCAGTTATGACTTTCACAAAAAATCATATATCAAATAGTGACAAAATTGACACAAAATAGTTTTTAAATCAAATATTATATTATTAATTGTTATTTTTTTCCTAAAAATCTATGGTTCGGCCAAATGACTTAGATAAGGATATATATATTAATAATAAAAAACTTGGGGCTCTTTTGGCATGTTATAGTAAGTGTATTAACCATATAGTGTAAGAAAACAAAAAGACACGGTAAAAGTTAAATTATTTAACTTAGAGTTATATCTAATTGATAAGGTTGAAATAATAACCTAAACTTGTCTAAATCCTATTGTTTTATAGAGTTTCTACCCATCCCCACTTTACCTTCGAAATAAGTCCCTTTGTAACCATTATAAACCGATTTTGACTTTAATATAAAATAATATTTTGAGATATTCCTAAGGTGCCCCTCTCCTCCCTTATAAAAGGGCACCTCCTCCCCCTCCTCCTCACACCAATTTGAGCACTCAAGCTCGGCCAACCCCTGCCAAAATCCTGTCTCCACTTCCCTAGAATAATCCTAAAGGTCCTGGTCTTCTTCAATGACCAATCTTAGTTCCCTATGTGGACGATTCAAAGAGGTGTTTCAAAGAAGAGGTAATATCCATTACCGATCTTTTCAATTTCTTTCTTCTTCAACTTCTTCTTCTTTAGTTGTTTCATGATAAAGTAATAACATCATTATTACTTACATACTTATATGTTATTATAAATATGAAACAACCCTAATTCTCCTTCTATCCATCCTACGGAAAAATGAAATCACCGCGCGTGCGTACGTACGGAATACTGTCTCCACGCCGTGGTGTAATCTATTTTCCACCATCACCTTACAAGGATGGGTATAATGGTGTAATGAGTAACTATATACGATTATTATAAAGATATATTGATACTGAAATAGTATAAATACACATGAATACAATTCCACGATCATGGGAACAATATCATCGCTCGTGCGTACGTACGGAATACCGTCTCCACGATGTGATGAGACTCGTTCTACATGATCATCATTACATAGTAATTATATAAATGAATTGAATGAATAAATATGATATATGTTACACTAATACCATTCTGGATATAAGGTATATATATCCTTAAAATAAGAATAAGAATTTATTCGGCAAAACACGTATAAGAACAAAAGGCAATAAAGACCCGAGTAACAAGTAACAATGAAATATTACTAATAAGAAGCTAAGAATATGGCCATATATGATATTATATAAATATGTATGATTCAGGAATGAGTCAATAACATTATTTAAACCATTATATAGGAGCTTCGGACACGTACAAAGCAAATCGGACCTAAGGTAAGGGATATATCACAATCTCATTTTTATTCGAGATTGTTTATACTTTAGTATTTACTGGGGTGTATTTTATCATCCACATCCATGTTTCCTCAATATGTAATATTTATATCCTTCTACAATATTTTATATCCAATTTTACCCTTCGGTGAGTTTTCAGTGAAAGATATGAAAGGAATCTTTTGTCGTTTTTCGTACTAGGTACTTTTTGACTTTTCCGACAAAAGTACGGGAAGAATGTTTTTTTAACTTATATGGCATGAATGGATTTTTAAAAAAATATTTCCAGGAATATTCCTTTACAAGTTTTCAAGTTTATTTTTAATCAACTTCTTTTAGTTTAAAAAGGTATGACATTTTAAGAAAGGAAAAGTATTTTTGATGTAGAAAGGATATTTTCCTCAAGAATGGAGTTCAACTGTTTTATCAAAATTACTCTCCATATAAGATAATAAAGGATTCTGTTTCTATCCCTATTATTAAATTGATTTTATTATGTTGTGAATGAATTATTTTTATTAATTCCTTTATCTTATATGAATTGTTTTATGATGTCACGGTGTTTAAGATTCCAATTTTTATTACATCGGTTATGTTATGATGTATGGTTTTCTGATTTTGTGGCACACATAAGAATGGTATCATTATGATATGGGTGGGACCTATATCTCCCTCCAATGCATTGGGTAAAGATTTTATATCTCATGAGATAGACATGGATGGAACGGTAGGTTATACCGGTTCAGTGAAATTGGACTGAAACGAGGGTGAATCGGTTCAGAAAGGGACTTTGTCCACTAAGATAGTCTTGACAATGAGTCTTGACTAACAAGAAATGATTCTCTATGATTATGTGTGAATTCCACAAAGCTGCATGTTTTAAGTTATGATTATTGTGATTACATTTCACTGCCATGATTTATCCCATGTTATGAAATTGTGCTCTCTTTTACAGGTTATGATTTCCAAATGTTATGTGCTTATGTATATGATGTGATTGATATTTCTTTTGTTTACCCTTAATGAGCATTTGAGCTCACCCTTTTATGTTTTCTTTTCCCCAAGATATAATGAATGGTTTTAGGTATTAAAAAAAATGAATATCTTTATGGGATATGTTGAAGGTCTTTCACCAGGATTAGAAGATTATATTTCGAGTTTCCAAAGACACTAAACTATTATGATCCTTGTGTGTGTTTTTTTATGTACTAAGTATTCTACAAATGTAATGTAATGTAAATGTACGCCAGGATTCGGGTCTCTACAAAAAGGATGGCATAACACTACTTCTATATGTGAGTTAAATTTTTATTAAAACAAATGCTGTGCGAAATTATAGATGTAGAAAACACGAGTGATTAATCATGGAATAAAATAAGTGGATTAATATATCCAGCCTATAATAACACTTAAAATATCTCTTTTTG
Source organism: Viscum album (assembly GCA_963277665.1). Lineage (NCBI taxonomy): Eukaryota > Viridiplantae > Streptophyta > Magnoliopsida > Santalales > Viscaceae > Viscum > Viscum album. The sequence goes on along the minus strand of OY728165.1, from coordinate 1,067,040,409 downwards.
GTATGATAAGAGATGTTTTTCAATAACTATATAAACTACACTCATTTATAAGTAACACTTTAAAGTAACGTAAAATATAATTTACCCCTTATATTTTGTTAGTCTTCTAATCTAATACTCCCCTAAAATAATCATATTTTTTATTTTTAAATAAAGTATTTGAAAATTATTGTTAAACAGAATACATATTCTATTAAATGTATTTTTATATTTATATGGATAATTTTTTGTTTTATGTTTTGTTATCCTCTTATATCCCCCTCAAGGTGTGCAGTATAATAATATTTCTGAATGAATATTTTCCTCAAGACTATTTCGAAACATATTTTGATAATAGTTAATGTATTGCAATGGATCATCAAGACTACCTATATTATTATCCTTCATAGAAAATTCTTCCATTTAATAGTGATTAAAGTCTCCATATTATTCTATATATTTCCACATATGTACTTTAATTCACTACACATTAGTTTAATAAATCTTTAAAAATGTAAAAGGTGGGTTTTTATTAGATCATTATTTTGTAATGTAAGGGTATGTTATGGATCTCAATCCAAAATATCGTTTTTTGTAAATCCAAATTATAGAGAACACTTCAAACAAGAACTACCATTTGTTAAAAATATTTTAAAATACTTATGTAGTATGTTTTATTGAATTTATTTGGTAAAATTCTCTTATTATATTTCATTCATTACATATGATAATTGGGAACGTAAATATCATGGTGATTAATTCATCTTTTCAAGTAAAAAATATTGATCTAGAAGGATGGTCATACAATCATTTTCCATATTTTTGGGCTTCTAGAATCTTACATAGAAGCCCTTGTGAGATATTTATTTAATAACTGTTGGCAAATTCTATATAAATTTACATTATGTTTCATGTGAAATAACATATTTCCGATTAGAATATGAAATCACCCATTCCTTATGCATTATTAATTCTTTTTAAAATTTTGTAATATAATATGTTGTACACTCACCTTTAATATGCCTAAGATTATCTAGTTATTTACATGGGTTTCATGCACTTCTGTGCATATGGAATTATTGCTCATCTAAGAATTTTGAAAATTGGTTTTTTATTAAAGTGTTTTGATTTTGGATCATTTACATAGTTTGATAGGTTTAACTTAGCAATCAAATGGAGTATAATATTTTTAAAAATGTGTGATTCAGTTGGGAATTAGATGCATGTGGACCATTTTTTTCATGGATCATGCTACTACTATGGTACCCAAGCCATGCACTACAGACCTGAACGCCAATTGGAAATTTGAGTATAATGGATGTGACCCCTGTATGGTCTCCACAGAATATGGAATACCATGTGGGGTGTTCCATATTGGACTGTGGATTACAACATGGTGTTTTCATGGACATTTTTACCAACCAAGGTAACCTTGCTCCACCTCCCTTTATGGTGAGAACTGAACACACAGTTTTCTTAACCTTGCATAGTTACAATGCAATATTTAGAATGCCCCTATTAATTTCTATCTACCCCTCCTACACATAATTTGACATAGGATTTGGACCGTTAAAACCCTAAGGATAGTGGGGATGACTATTTTAGGAGGGGAGACTCTTGGTAAGGTGAATCATTATCCAGTAGGGAATCATCTATGCTATAGTGGATCATGAAACACATTCTAGGATGTTATTGAGTATTTTTTGTTGATTTTTTTACCTTTATTATTTTCGGAAGCAGCTCTCATGAATAATTTAAGTATTTAGAGAAAATATACCATTTTTCATTCATTGTGTGGATAATTATCATGTGTTTTGGGGATAAGGTTAGTTTATGTTCATTGTGAATCAATTTTCTTGTTATGTTTATGTTTTTCCATATTATTCTCATAACATCCTCTAAAACCTCTTTCTAAATCTTGCTCTAAACCTTATATTAGACATAGAATAGAGTTTCTTGGGGTATTTAGTGATGTTATGACAAAATATACCCATGAACATTGGGTGAAATTGTTTCATCGAAGGGATTTTATTTAATAATGTTAATATTAGATAATTTCAAGAACACTAAAATAATCTCTACTAATTTAATTGGAAATCACCTGGAAAAGGGGGTTCCATTACATTTGAATCCCAAATATGCGATTTATTATGAACAAAAAAAAATAATAAGTAAATCGATATTTGGATTTTTTTAAATTCCAATTGTGCTGACACATTTTCACCATTTAATGTTAAAACCAGTTTTTTTACATTATTCTATATTAAGAAAAATAATCAAATAATATAAATGGATCTGTTACTTAGTCATTTGAACATATCTTCTAAACCTAAACCATCAACTCTAAAATTTACTAATCTTCACTTAACAAATAAAAAATCCATGAAACAAAACACATTAACATTCTACCAATGGATTTATCCAATAATTACACTATACTAGTGTTATGAGTGGGTACTTCAATTTAGTCCTCTGAAAGATACACTTTGAAAGGAATAACACCATATTATAGTTCAATTTTCAAGGAAAAAAGTTAAAAGTTTATTGTAGAATTTGGTTTTCAACAAATAAGTGAAATTAAAATCATAAAATCTGAAAAATTATGTTCTTAGCCGCATTTCTATTTTCCATTATATTCCATTTTCCATTTTTACACATGGTGTGTGTTTAGTGTTTTATAAGAACATATGTGCATGAGTGGAAGGATTACATGATCCAAAAGTTTTGAGTTGTTCGAAATACTTCCTCATGCTTGTAAAATTAAATTAATGATCTCATGATGACTTCAGGGACTTATTGGAGAGAAAATCCAAAATGACCCCATGGAAAATTTATAAGTGGGATTACAAGATTTTATCCAATGAGTTATACTGTAGTTCATTATTTATGAAAACAAGAACCAAAAACATGTTTGTGAGGCTGAGAAGAACCAACACCCAATAGCCAATTTTGAAGTGTTTGTGTCAGGACACGATTAATGAAAACCATCTCAGTATGTTCTGTGATATAGACTACAGTAGCAACTAAAATTCATTCCACTAGATCCATAACCATACTTACCCCAAAATCGATATCAATATTTTCAATTGGATTAATAGTTTTTTCCCACACTTCCTAAAGAACAACTTCATCCACAAAGTAACCTTATTGTGTAGTGGTTTCCTTATATTATTAGGTAAGATACATCTATTGTCATACCACTGGTGCAAGACAATCATATTGAGATTATTATAACAATTGTGCATCTTATCCAAAATATGGTGCAGTTTTGAGGTTTACCATGTGAAGCCCTAATGATTATCTCTCCAATTTTATTGAGATATATGAAATTTTTTATTACTATAGAGTGTTTGAGGATACTATTCATCTTCTATTATCTCCCTTTTCATTCTGGAATAATGCAATGGACATGATAAAATGATTCACTCAATGTTATATCATCACTATTGGGGCATTGGACCAGGCTTTTTTTAAAGTAATGTCCTCCTTCCAGGATTGTGGTGTAGGAGAATGAAATTCACAACATTGATTATCAGGATTAATAATCACTATATTAATCCTTGGATAATTTTAAGGAAATTGTGAGGAAATGACCTCATGACTGACTTCTTATTGTGGATGTAAGTCCAAAAAAATTATGGTGATTTTACAAAAATCCTTAAATCAGTGGCTGGTGTTGCATCTGGAAGAATAGTTATGAGAAAATCACCTAAGGAGCATTTTGATTTACAAGAACATGTGTCAGCTAACAACTATCAATGTCATTATGGGAGGAGAAATCTAAAGATATTTATTCATAACATCGTTGAAAATATAATTCTTTCCTCCCAATATGATGCCATATTAAATAAGATTAAGGATTTCAATATGAAAACCACATCAAAAGTTCCAATGGTTAATCATGTAGCATGAAACGAATGAGGAGACCACCATGTCATGGGTTAAATTATAGTCTAAAGTGTTTTTCCTTCTACTAGTGGGGAAAATTAGGTTTCATAGAATATAGGTAAAAATATGTACCCTCAATAAAAAACCTATATATGCAAGATAATGAAAACACAGGCTGCAGACAACCACTAAAAAATCCTTTACCTCGTCCCAAGAGACAAGCCGGTTATGATCACTAGTAGTAGTACCAAAATCCATACCCTAGAAAATTGTAGGGAAATAAATATTATTTGGGATCCTACCAGCAACAAGGTTATCACATCCCTTGACTGGCACAATCTCCAAGATAGCCACATACTCTGCAAGGATTAGAACAATCACCTCAAGAATAACCACCAACAAAGATGGAAGTGCTAATGTCTATATTTATTTTAGTAGTTGAGAGTATATTTAAATATCATTTTTAATCTATCAGAAACCTTGAAATCAGATGGAAAATATTTAAAATCAACTCTCTTCAAGGTAACTCAGTACACTATTGGGTAACACTTAAAAGAACCCAAGGAGGAGGCCAATGTTTTCACATTAGGAAGTAGTAAAGAAATTTCTCAACAAGTGAATACAAGGATATGATAAGCTTTGAATCTAGATAAACCCTCACTCTCAACGAATTGAGATTCTAATATCAAGGATATATCCTTATGAGAAGGGGAGTCAAAAGGGAAGGAGGCTCCACATGATAAAGGAAATGAGGTTTTCAAACCCTATGAACCCACCTTAATATTTCATGAACATTTAAAGAAAATGAAATAGGGAAAAAATATAGAATATTTATAGAAATATACTAAGAACTCCATAAAAACATTCCCTTTGAAAAATTATTTACTGAAAATCCATCATATGATAAGTTCATTGAAGATATCCTATCAAAAAAAGGAAGATAGAGGACTTTGTAACTATTCCTCTTACAATGGATTGCTAATAAGTGGTTCAAAAATATCTTCCTCAAAAATTATATGATCCTGGATGATTTAAATTATAATGAAAAATTGGATCTTATGATTTTGGAGAAGAAAATTATGACTTAGGGTCTAGTGCCAACCTAATTCACATCATAGTTTTCTAGAAGGCAGGGCAGAATGATTTAAAACTGACATGAGTCAAATTAAAACTAGCTAATCACTCCATTAAATACATTGAGGGACTAATTGGGGATGTGCTTCTCAAGGAAGGTTTGTTAATTATACTGGTTAATTTTATCATACATGATACTTAGTAATACCAAGAAGAACCATTGATTCTGGGAATTCCGTTTGTGGCTATGAGAAAAGTGTTGATGGACGTTCACCGTGGTGAATTTATTTTCTAAGTAGGGGATGAAATAATATCCTAGATCATTCTAAAATATTTAAATAAACCATATTCCATGGATAATGTGGATTTTTGTGCCTTATATACAATTGATGATTACTTTGGAAAAAAATAATGTGATATGGGAAGTTACTCCACATCCGACGTACTGGTCTCCATAGACGTCCAGCCAGAATGTGAACCAAATGAGCTTTAATTTCCTTCAGCCCATGGTGGTCATTAATGGAAACAGGTGGTGGTCCTAGATATCACGGAGCAACCTCAAGTAGAACCAATCACAAAATCAAATCTTAAATATCATCATCTTGAACTGAAACCACTTCCAACCTATTTAACAAACACATATTTCGAAGGAATTTACTTGTTGTTGGTAATTCTCAATGAATCACTCAAAAATGATCAAGGGGATAACTTTTACCAATTTTAAAAGAAGGAAAACGTCTAGTGGTTTGGTGGGTACTATCCTTAAGGGATCCATCCCAATCATTTTCACAGATTTGGTGTTGGATGAGGAAGGAGAAAATCCCTCTCAGCAGTCATAACAATGGTTCAATACTTTAATGAATGAGGTTGTAAAGAAAGATGTCATTATGATTTTTAATGATGGTATTATGTATTAACTATCTAACATCCCATGTGAGAGTTCATTTCAAGTAGTTCCCATTAATTAGGAAATCACCATGACTTCCAATAATAAAATTGATCTTATCCCAAAAGAAACAGTTATGGGTTTTTGGGTTTTTGTGATCTACCGAATGCTTAATGATGCTACATGGATGAATTACTTCCCTCTTATGTTAATGGGTAAAAAGTTGGAGTGACTGGTGGGACATGAATTCAATTTATTCAGGGATGGTCACTCTAGGTATAATCATATTTCTATTTTCTATATTACATGACATTGTGTGGAATATTTTGGAGGTTTTAATGGAATATTTCTATGTCTATGGGAAATCATTTAACACATGATTGAAAAATTTGGAATTAGTCTTCGAATGGTGAGATCACACAAATATTATCTTGAATTGGGAGAAATGACACTTCATTGTGCAGAATTAAATTGACTTATGTCATCAAATCTCCATAAAGGTAATTGAAGTAGATCCCATAATGATCAATGTCATATAACAATTACCCAATGCAAATATTTTGAGTAATACCTAGATTTCGTGGGCATGTGGGATTTTTCAGACAGGTTGTTCATGATTTTTAAAAGACCGCACAACCACTCACTAGTATCCTCTCAAGGGATACTACCTTTGAATTTGATGAAACATGTATATAAATCATTATTTTATGGAATAATGTATTGGTTGAATTCCCCATCATGAGGCTGGAGGGGTTGTCTCATTCTGCCTCATGAACAGATGCTTCTGATTTCTCTGGAGTGTGTTTTCTACCGTTATTGTGATATATGATCATACTGATGTTGAGATAGTTTCATATGATAAAGCACCACTATTTTAGGATAATTCATATGTATTTTATTTCTAGGATACAATTTCCAATCCTAGAGATCATTGTGATCCCCAAAAATCCAAGGCATTCCATATTCTCAACCCTGTTCACAAAATATTTCACGATGTATTTACTAAATGTTTCATCACCTGATATGATAGTGAAGGAAATGTTAGACTGCGTTACGTGTTTAAACATCATTCCATGGCTATATGTGTAGAGATTAACCTGGAAAACCATTTCACTCAGTTCCTTCAACACATGTTCTCCAAATCAAAGAGGAAATCTTTGTGAGACCCATTAACACAAGGATGCCTAGGATAAGCCTACCCCTCATTGCACCTATTGCCTCTCACCACTATTCTTCCCATCCCGAGGATTTCCCACCGCCCACCCGCCACTATGTCACCACCATAGTTCCCACTTATCCCCCAAACACCATACTTCAGGGCACCCCAATGGGGATCTTTATATTTCTGGAAATGTAAGTACTCATATGACGTGTTTGATTGGAATATACATACTACTCAACACCAGGTTGTAGGCCTTAGTATGGATAAACTTCCTAAACTTGATCTTTAACATGTGGTTCCCAATCAACCTCGCTCTTATTATATGTATGGTGATTCCCCCTTCTATCCTAATCTGGCATGGTCATCCTCTCTATTAATAGGTCAATCAATAGCTCACTCCACTATAGGCATGGACACCGATCCACCTACCGTCGATCCATCATGGGATGAGGTTGATCAAACATTGTGTCATGACCCCTCAGATACAACGATGGAGTAGAACTAGTAATTTTTGTTTAATTATACCATTCATTATTTTATCAAATTTTAATATATTAATATAATTGTCTATTATGTTCCTATTGCTATATTTCATTGGAAATGGTGTGATTGTTTTCATATAATATTTTAAACCTTCTTCTACTTTTACTTTTCTTTTACACTTGGTTTTACTTATTTACTACATAGACAGGTGGATACCTCACTACTCCTTGAGGCCAGATTTTCTCATGGTGGTATCTCACACAACAACCATTTTCTGGCATCTCTTTATCATTTTTGTAGTGGATTTTTTCAATTCTGAATTACCATTTAATGTTTCCATAGCTCTTTCCCTCCCAATGTATATATACTCATTATACACCCTTACCCCCTTACCACCTTCAAGGGGGATTATTCTTGGTTTTATGTGGGGGGGGGGAGGGCACTCACATCTTGCACCTCATTTAGTAGTTTCATTAACTTTACCTAGGATGACACAATTTTCATCGAGGATTCCTAAATGGCTATTTTAGGTGACACACATTTATATCAGTTGGATAAAAATTCATTTTGGGAACTTATTTCCAAAATTCATCATATGTTCAGATTGATAAACATGTATTTGGGTTAAATAAACATTATAATACATAAGAAGAAAATTTTAGATTTTTATTTTGAAAATGTTATTTTTCAAAATGTTCTTTATGGTGGAGTAATTCATATTTATTATCCCCTTAAATTAGAAATCAATTGTATGCAAAAGAAGAGGGGAAGTATGGTAGTTGTTGTTCTTGAACATGTGGACATTACGTGGTCTTAATTTCAAGAACTCTTGACATTATACATTTCTAAATCATAATTATACATGAAAAGTTGGGCCTAATATTTATTCTAATATAGCATCATAATGGAAAATAATTCGAGATATAAAAATACATTCCCCATGTTTTTGATGACCTTTCATCCTTTTTAGCAACTATAAGTCAATGAGGTTATGTGACCTATAAAAGTGATATCACTCCATTTGGAAATGGCGAATTCAGTACATAATTAACATGAGTGTATGATGATAAGAAAATAGATGGTGGAACATTCTTTGAATAAAAAATAAAAATTTAAGTTTTAAACAAAAATGATTTCTGAATGAATTTTGGGAAGTTTTGAAATAATATTTCTTTATCATATAGTTTCAAAAATTGGTGACTCGTGAAGAAATATTGTGGAAATTTTAATGTCAATTTATCCAAAATCAATATTCACTTCGTTGATATAATCTATGAAACCTGTACATTTTTATTTAATAGATGCTTTGAAAAAAATCAGGAATTTTTATTATAACAAACAATCAATCATTTGTAGCGGAATTTGATGCACTTTTGTACATAAGGACTTTCAACACATTTATGTATTTTTAAAATGTTTTTTTTGTTTTCTGATTTTACAACCAAAATAAAATTTGATAGGTGTAAATTTTTCATCAATGTAATATAGTTGAATATTTTTCATAACTAGGCGATTCCAATGGGAATCGTAGGCTTTTGGACCCTTTTTTTGTTAATGTTATTGATAAGATACCCATGATAAGCACTCCACCCCAAAAGCCCAAATGGAAGATGGATTATCAAGCCAGTGACCCTTGTACTGTCTCTGCATGGTCTCTCCATGGTTTGGAAAACTGTGTGATGTGTTTTGGATTGGATGAAGACCTGCAACGCAATATCGACATGGTCATGTGGACAAACCTAGGTAACCTTTGGCCACCTCCATTTTTGGATAGACCAGAACACATGGTTTTGTCATGGTTTACCTAACTGTGCATATTAACCATGTGAATGTTAGAAGTCCTGCATATAATTTCTATCTACCCCTATTACCCATCCTTTAACCTAAGATTTAGACCCCAACCACCCGGGTGTAGTGGGGGCATCCATGTAATGATGGGCGGGGCTCTTCGGAAGGTGAATCATTATCCATTCAAGGATAATCTGGGATAGAGAGGGGCTTGAAACACATTTTGGGTTGTTATTGTGTTTTCTTTTCTAGTGATCATTTTTTCGTTCTACTTTCTGGTTGCAGTTGTCAGTGATACATTTGGTATGAAGATATTTTAATTCATTATTTATTCAAAAATGTGTCTAATTATCCTGTGTGTTGGGGATGTGGTTAATTAATGTTTATTGTGAATCAATTTTATTATTATATATTCATTGTATTATCTTCCTCTCACAACTTTCTCCAAAACCAATCTTTAAATCTTGGTGAAAACAATGTATCAGACCAAAAATGGAGTTTCCAAGGATCTTCATGGATGTTACAAAAAATAAACCCATCAAAATTGTGTGAATGTATTTCCTCAATTAGATTTCATTTAATAATGTTAGTAGAAGTTAATTTCCTAATGAAGAAAACAACCTATATTAATTTAATTGTAACTAATCACACCATGGGGGGCCCATTACATTCGAAACCTAGAGGTGCGAGTTATTATGAACAACACAACACAATAAGAAACTAAGTTTTTTCATTATCCTTAAACACCCACAACCCTAATCTATTATTTCTATTTATTTTTAAAAATGTATTTTCCAACTTTTTGTGTCTTTAAAAAAATTATCAAAGAATTTAAATATATCAGTTTCTTAATCATTGGAATATCCCTTCCAAATATCAATCATTCACTCTAAAATTCATAAATCTTCACTTAACCAAAAAAAATCCATGAATTATAACACATTAAATCTCTCCTTCTGGATCAACACCATTCATATACTATACAAGTGGTATGATTTGTTACTTCAATTTGGGCCACTAAAGATAACACTTCAGTTGGAATAACAACTGGGTTCTTAGTAAGTTTTTATTAAACATTTTTGAGAACACCCCAACTATTAATATATGTTAATAGTCACTAAATTAATACTCTTATCCCTCTTTTAGAATGATCATATTTTTTAATTCATATTTCATTAATTAAAATTATTTTGATCGACTATTTTCAATATTGAACGGTGTGGACTTTTTTCATATATAATAAGTGCATATTGTTTTTTAGCATCATTTTAAAATTTAATATTGGGTATTATTATCATATAAAATCTAAATTAAAATAATTTCATCAATTTATATTATCTAAATGATGTTTTATCCTCTATTTACGTTATTTTATGTTTGTTGGTTTTATCTTCTTAAAGTAATTTTAATAATATGTGATTTTTTATATCATCACATTATATGACTAAAACCCCATTATTACAATAATCAAAAAATTTATATGAAAATTAAGATATTTTTTCAGAAGAAATTGTTTTCCTATTATATGAAATTTTTTTACGTGAAGAAAAACTTCTTCTCTATTTTGGTTTATTCAACCATCGACCGGGAATTATACAATCTATGTTATTAGAGATATTATTAAATCATTGAAATTATTTATTCTCAAACCTTCAGTACCACCTGAAATGTCATATGGATCTCCTCCTATTACTTATATATACAATATGGATGAAAAGTGGGGTTTTGAATGTTAAAAAAATTATAAGAAAAGAAATTTATTTTGCAACATCTTTCAGAGTTTATCTTCTTGTAAATTCATATACGAACCACATATATATTTGAGGATTTCTTATAATTTATTCCACTCATATTTTTCATTAATTTTGATTTAATATCTATAATATAAAATGCATCAACATTAGTACATAAAATAATTTTACTTTTATGTGTTAACATTTTCCATGATTTTTTATATGTTGAAGAGGAGATGATTTGAATATCTTATTACAACTTAATTGATGCCCTGTTGGAATTATTTGTTCATTAAGTTTTTGTGTGGTTAGTTTTTTTAATTTTGATCATTGGTATGTATTATAATTTATTTATTCTATATTTTCTTTACTTCCAGTTCAATACACATTAGTTTGAACAAAATTTTCTCTTTCATAGATGATCTAATGCTACCATACCATTCTCACACCATCTTTAGAACCTGATCATATTGAATATTTCTTTCCCTTTTTCATGAATTATAAATATATATTATTTTCTTTTATTTAACCTTAAACTATGTAATTTTCATATCCACGGGTCTATTTCATAGTTCATCCAATACATGTATTACATCTACAAAATAATTTTTTGATAAAAAGTACCCAGAATGAATTCATTCCAACTATTCTTTAACTAGTAAAAATATTTCACTACTAATTAGTAGAGATACTAATATTTTCTTTAAGATATTGTTTTTGAGTTTAGAATCCTTGGTATTTCCCTTCCAAACCATTCTATATATTCTCATCCTTTAACGTCAACAATGATTTATCATCTACCGAATCACATAATGATCTAAAATAAATTTGTGAACATTTCAATGAGATATTTCATTAAATATATAATAAATTCAGAGTAATGGTATTTAATTTTATCAATTGAATCATCCTCTACATAATACCCATTTTTTGAAAATGATTTTTTAATACGTTCATTTTCTATAGATAAAAAAATGAATATTCTGTATATTGATTCAATTAAATTAGCAGATGGTTTTTTTGGGATAGATATTAATTAATTTTTATGTTATTTCATTCTATTTTTAGATGGTATCTTAATAAACTCACTATAGGATTGAATAGGGTGTATACTGAGTTACTCATCAATGGAAAATCAAACTTTTCAAAAAATCTACATTTCATATATGTTAAAAAATAAAATTAGGGAAAATTTAACTCTAATTCGATAAAACAATGTTTCCATGATTCCAAATTAGGTGTATGAAACACCCTTAATATATATTATGGGGTGTTAATTTTCCCTTATTTTACTAGGTTTTAAGCCCCCTTTTTGTAGTCCCATCTTGTTTTTAGATGCTCTATCTCCGTAATGATGTATAAATTTATTATTTATCTCTAAAACCTAAAAAATAGAAATTTGGAATTATAGAATAATAAAAAGAGATAATATTTTTACATGGTTTGGATATAATGAGGAAACCTACTCTTTATTGTGGTCAACTAACACTGAGACACAAATTAGTATTATTAATATTATGGTGATAAAAAATAATATCGAGAGGAACCCATGGGTTGGAAAGGTATCATCTACATCTAACATTATTTTATTACTACATAATAGCAAGGTACTTGTATTACCCAAAAAACCAATGCTTCCTCACCATAGTAAAAAAACCAAAAATCCCTCGATCCATCGGACTAACATAGAGGAAATTTTAATACATGAACTACTAGTCTCCAACGGAACTCTCTAAACTCCAATAATCAAATTATACTTTTTCCTCAACATGTCATACAATCAAAATATTATGAAATTATTCCTTAGTTATTAAGTCATCATCCTCTTAAATGTTGTAAACAATAATTCATGTTCATCAAACTTGTTATTAAACTCAATATAACTGTGTTTTTGTGTAGTGAACCGAACTTAGTTTCCATCAAACCTATCACACTACCAATTCCATCTCATACATGAAGGGGAATTATCAATAATGACAAAATGGCTATAATCACCCAGGAATAAAATAATAAACCGAATGGAATGATTTCACAAAACCTGAACAAACACATGGAATATATATACCCGTAGTAGGAAAACACATTAAATCTATAAAAAATATATTCCATAAATATAAGAAAATATCTAAAACCAAACAAATATAAAATTATAAAAAAATATACTAGAGAAAATTCAATCTTCTAGGGACAAAAACCAAATAGTTAATCCATGTGATAGTATGGATTAACTCACACCATCTCACCACTAGCTACCCAATTTAGCTGACATGAATCCTAACAACCTCACTACATGGGCCTTTCATTTACATTAATTGGAAGATATACATTTGTCGGCACAACACTGAAGGGGTGTGAATGTTTTGAGATAACAAGATCAATAATATCCCCCCCATGTGTTCCATAAAAAGTATAGGTACAAAATTCTTGTATGCTCATTTTAATAAAACATGTCATGATAAGTAGTAAAGAATTTAAATTGAAAACATTGTAAACATTTCCCTTTTTAACTATTCTAAAACATAGGTAGTTAAATAAATTTATATTAAAAAAATTATATAATATTTCACTAGAATAAACACTCATTTCATGGATAAAACAACAGATCTCAGAAATCAGAAAATAGAAGCATGTGTATCAACACTAAGGATCACTATAGGTAGGATTAAAAGACTACTCATTGCATAATAAATCATGTGCACAATTTGATTCTTATAACACATTCCTAGGATAAAGTGTAATAATCTATAATTAAATCCCCTAAACAATATAAATATCATCCCCTAAAACAATAGGCATAAGAAAAAAGATCAAATGTTCATGATAAAATCTCTCGATAATCACTAAAATGGATGATGGCCTCAAGAAAAATATTTAACATAAGTACCCAAGTTATCTCATGTCCACATTTTAACAATTAATTCCAATAATATAAAAAAAATATCAAAAATACATTTCAATACAATGAATATACCCCTTTTCCTTCCTTTTTTCAACAACTAGGGGAATAACAATATTCAGTAAAAAAATTATTGATTATGAAACAAATCATGCCAATTTTTTTAAATCAGTTTATAAAACATGAACAATAAATTTAATCAACAGAGGATAGAGATGAAACCACCATCCTTGATTATTGGGCCGGACACACCCACAACGAGGGCCACGATTAAGGAAACCCCAATTATGTCAACAATGGTAATATAATCCATTAAAAACATCTTAGAAACGTTCTTATTTATAAAGTTGGTTGACAGAGAAAAGGGAACATTAAATACCTCAGGAATGAATAGTAACCACACCATAAACAAAAAAGGAATGGCCTCCGAAATGAGATCACACAATGGATCTATAAGAATCCATGAAGAAAAACTAATTCAAACTGATAGTTCTGATAATGAAAATAAAGGGCTCTACCACGATCAATGGAAATGGATAAGTGAAAGGGTCGTTCAACCTAAGAGATGCACCACAATTTAAATAAAGATTGAATGTCAAAAGGATCTATCACGATGGAATGGTATCTCCAAAAAAATTTAGAGAAGAACCCTCAATCTAGTGAAATTGAGAACTGGTAGCCAAAATAGGAACCCAGACCTGTAAAACACCCTAAAATCCCTTCCTGTGAAATTACATGAGGATTAATACCATTACACATTTTAAAATTTACGATGTCCAAATACACCCAAAAACCTATCCCTCAGAATAAAATATGAACATTAAGTAACTCAAGAAATGTAACAACACATCAAATCATGTATAATTTCATGGCATGATCCCTTATCAAAACATTCACCAAACAACCACTAAATTTCATGTAACCATGTTACACAATGTTAATCTATCCTATAGCCTACAAAAATTCTAGAATCCAATATCTAATAACTCCAGACATAATGGGAACTCAGAGAGAGGGAAATCAATACTTGATGAAGGTAAAGGAATGTTACAAACATACCATCATAAATATTTTCCATCCCCAAGAAGTAATGTTGATGATGTAATCCCTAGAAATAGATGAGGTGATATCTCCCTCTTAAATCAATCATGTTGCTAAGTCTCACTTGAATTGGAACAATGTTTCCCTAGAACTATGAACAATGAAATCAAAATATCATTATATTCTTTCACTTGGGATTCTACGATCTAAACAAGTTTCCCCAAAATATACAATCTGGCTCTAACTCATTTTTTTCCAACTCAGAACATGAGTGGGATCATCATAATACTTCATGAGCTACGATATGTATATAACATCATGAATACCTATCATATGAACCTGATATTCCAACCGCAATGCAACCCGGACAAGCTGCTCAGTGACCTCAAATGGTAAAACATAGGTCATATAAAAATTTACCTATTTTTAAATGTAACTATGACCCAACTTTGGAGAAAAATTCAATAAAACCAAGTCTCCGATTGAAAACACTAAATGATGATTTGACTGACTAAATATGATTTATATCGACTCTAGGTTATAATAAGACATCATTTTACATAATGAATCTTCACTGATGTCTCCTGCAACAAACATGATCCATCTAATTCTACTACTCCCAATACATCCCATCAAGGAGGGGATCTACATGGGTGGACATAGAACACCTAATAGGGATCCATTCTAATATATGACTGATAAATTTTATTACAAACAAACTCAACAAATCCCGAATGAATATACCATGATCCACCAAAATCAAAGACATATGAATGATGCATATCCTCTAGGATATTAAACACATGATCCATATGACTGTATGTCTGTGAAGGGTAATCTATCCTCAAAATGACCTGCAACTATATAACTTCATGGAGACTCTTCTAGAAATTGATATAAACTATGGATCAATATTCAAAACAACATAAGAAGGACTCCCACATGACCAGACAATATTTGGCAATGAAAAACATCAAACCCATGCACTAAAATCATCGTCTCATGTCATAATACTTATTCATTGTGCCTTAATAAACATACCATGATGACCTTTTATAAAAAAATAATATGACTTTCTTCATAGATTCTGGTATAAAACCCCACTTCCCAAGGTGGAGGATACTATCGGATGGGGGAGACCAACCATAAATAGTCTCCACACCATAGAGGATTTCTCAAATTTCAATGAAATCTTTATCCTATTGTTGAATCTATAAAATAGAATCTAGAAGAGATGATCATAACTTATCACTGATCAGAACATCAATTAAAAAAATTTCCTAACAATCCAGATGAAATATAGAAAAAAAATCCGCATAATGTTTGATAACTCCAATTCTAGTATATCCTATGATAGTGCATTAGTTCTATTAGAATATGAAATGGCATTATACATCACTAGGGTATAGGTTATATTGAATTCAAAAATCTGATGTAATTATATCCTTCATCTATTACTGACATTCGTGCCTTTCTGAGAAAATATATAAATCAAACTCTTTTGATCGGAAAACATTATGAAACTTTCCCCATAAATATACTATCACCAACATATTAGTCCATTCATAAATGTAGAAAGATATAAATTTTGAGGTGGGTAATTATTCTCATGAATCCAAAGAATATAAGAGTTGTAAAATTCCAAATAGTCATCCTTCATATGAACACATCAGAAAATAGAACAAAAGTAGAAAAACCCACCACGTACCCCTTACTATAATCTAGTTAGATCATAATTGGATCTGATTTCAAAATTCATTTAAATTCTTCTAAAAAAGATGGAAACCTTGCATCCCATGTGAGTATCTCCACTATATGAGAATTAGTTTTCAAAGGTGATGTTAGCATAATGAAATCCGTAAAACAAATGTCAGAAGTATCTTAACAGAATAGGGAGACTCTATATCTCAAAGACAATAGGTGGTTCTCTCCATCACATTACAACAATCATCTTCTCAGGATCAACAGTTAATCCATGTCTGGAAATCTGATTCCCTATAAATATCACATATTGAATCTCAAAACTACATTTCAAAATCATTTGATACAGATAGTGAATTTCTTGAATTTTTTGAACCAAACCTAGATGGTGCTCATGCTCACACTCATATTTCAAGTAAACTACAATATAATCCATGAATACTACCATGAAACTATCAATATATTGATTGAATATCAAATTCTTAAATTCCATAAAATATTTAGATGTATTAGTCAAACCAAATGGTATAACAATATATTCATAATGGCTATTCCTTCTCTTGAAATTTGTGTTTGGTATTTAAGACTCTCAGACTCTGAGATGATGATAACTCGACAAAATATCTATATTCTAAAACATGTTTTCACACTGTAATTGATAAAAAAATCATCCACATGAGTCAAAGGACAATTCATAGTAACTATTACGAGGTTCAACATATGATATTTCACATGAATCAAAAGTGAACCATCTACTATCTTGGGAAAGATAATAAGGGTTTTCGACAGAGAAACAATAGGTATAACATTACATTTTTCTAAAAATTCATGTAACGAAACCATGTTCTCATTCAAATCCACCGGAGACATACTATAAGAAGGTATATATATTATCTACATACCTAGTACTAGGTAAATTGTAATCTACAGCTCTCTCCCTAGAGAATGGAGAGACAAGACATCTCAGAAAATGATAGAAAAATCTCGAAGAAAAATGGTAAGACAAATAATAGAAGAAAATATATCAGCCACCATCACAAAAAAATAATTAACTCATGAAAACATGGTGGTATGGTCAGGCACCACTATACCTCATGTCCCACTCCCTAAAAGACAAACCAGAGATCCCATCGGCATCATGAAATGAAAAACACTGATCATAATAACTAACCACTGCTCGATTATAGATAGGCTAATCTATACCAATAATGAATTCAATGAGATCTAGATCTACAATAGTAAAATCCCAGACCAAATCTTTATCAACTATTTTTATTAAACATGAATGACATATAATTTCTTTATCTTTCACTTACCTTGAGGAATTTCTAACTTCATTACAAATGACATATGTTCCATTATATGTTTAATCATATCAAACAAATGTTCAAATATAAATGATTGGGGGGAACCAGGATAAAATAACGAAATTTAAATGGAAGATGCACGAAAGATAGTACCTCTAACTACTGAAAGACTTGCATCAACATCCACTAGGACCCCATGTACTCCATTAAATTGAATCACTCTTAAGGCCTTTATATGGTTCCCTTTAGTACATGAGGAATATTACTTTCCCATAGTATCTTTTTGTTCCCGAAAATCTAATCATAAAGAGGTGTAGTCATAGCCGGACACAGGTAATTTAACAGACCAGTGCATATTTATTTGTTTCACATATTCATGGGTATAAATAATAAATTCATATGTATCTGAACCTCCCAAACTGATATAAATATAGATGCATATTTCAAGATTGAGTAGACAGTGTGGAGGAGGCTCATTACTGAGACCCTTGTCCACCACTCTGGTGATGATCCATCCACATCCTAATCTTCCCATTCATGCCACTAAAGTTGCAACTTTGTGGAAGATAATAGGTAGATAATATATCATTTACTTCAATATTCATCTCTATCATCATAACTAAATCTATTTTCACCACATATGTATATATATTTTACATAAAAACCTATTATTTGATATCCATTCTCAAACCATAGAGGTAATTTTGAGCGTTCAACTAGTCATTATTCACTATGTCTAATGAAAACAGATAGGATAAGGAAATTGATTAGGGTACACCGACACTTAATGCTCTCCCAACTACAATGATTGTAATTCAAAATAATTTTTCAACCTTAGTGATAGTAGAAAAAATTCTGGAATAATTGTGCTTTGAAACCTTTATAATCCAAGTACATATGTCTTTATTCCTAGACTATGGAATCCAACCACCACATACTAGAACCATCAAGGATGAACATTATACACATTACATTGATTTTTTTAGGTGACTCAAGGAAGTAAAAATTTTATCAATCTTAACTGTAATATATTCTATCTTTTATGGTTCATTAATTATTTTAAAGGATAATTTATTATCTTGCAATAATTGTTTATATTGATCTATATCTCCTCATACTCCAATATATACCTCAACAACTGCATTATGAACTCGTGGTACATTCATATCAACAGCACGAACTAAATATTCTACAGTAGTAGTGAGATTATGATCCATTGGTGTATGCCCTCTTGGATCATCAATTTCATTCTCCTTAGGATTTAGTTGAAGATGTCATTGAGGCATGCTAATGCACACTAAAAAAGATTGATCAGGCAACACAAAAAATATCAGTTCCAAACAAAAAAAACAATAAGTAGAAACTAAAAATAAAAAAAACCAAAATAGAGACACCATTACAAATATCCCATGGAATCTGGAGATTCTTCATGACATGAGCTTGCCTAGAACTTATCGCGACACAACTCTCAAGTACCTAAAATCCTATGTCTAGTCCAACAGATTTCCAAAGATAATGGCTATTGGGGAATAAACTCCTCTGACACCATTTTTTAATAAACCAACCACACTTATCCTCAAACCGAGAACCTGGTCCATTTAATCACATACTCAAATGGAATTATTGGTCCCCATATGATGGAAAAAAAGAACCCCCACACCGAGAAACAATCATAGGTGATAATTTATCCAAAATAGAACAAACACAAGGAATATATATACACAGAGCGGGACCAAATAGAATAAGAATAATAAATATATTCCTTATCAGTATGAAAATAGTTGAAACAAAATTAACTCAAAAATTAGACAACATCTCCATGATACATTTCCTCATACTAAGGAAAAAAAACAAAATATCTAGGGCATGTGATAGCACGTATGAACTACCACCCTCTCACAACCAGTTACCTGACTGACTGAAAATTACCATTTTTATTGATACTAAAACACAAACCATAAGAAACAAACCTCCCTATGGTTGTCTAAAGTAATTCAAGCCCCTCACATCATTGAAAACAAAACACAAACCCTCACTAGGAAAAGAACCCAAGTCAGTGTAGGAAAACATACTTAGATTAAGAGTAGCCTGAGATGCTAAAAAGTCAGCCACCATATCATGCTCCCTCCAAATACGAGAGACCTCCGTGTGAGCCCCCAGAAGAAAATTGCAACGCATAACCTTTTAAGTAATAGCCCAGGGGAACCTTCCCTTTCCCTGCAGTGCATTATACAGCAATTTGGATTCTGTCCCTACCCGAACCAGATGGAACCGCCTGAGCGTGCACATATGTAAACCAGTAGAAAAAGCCAAGGCCTCTACCTGGATCATGTCACCTCTCCCAAGCCACCCAGAAAATGCTGCTCTGACAGACCCTGACAGATCATGGACAACACCCCCACCTTGCATCTCTACTTGGAACACCGACCCATCCATGTTGAGCTTAATCCCCCTAATCGGAGGGCTCTAGCGAACCCAATGACCCTGTATTGGAGATCCGTCCTGGGACACAGTATAAAGGTTGGATGTAATTGCGCACACCGATGACACATCATAGCTCTCAGGACATAGCTTGATCAGGTCTAGAATATTAATCTTTATCTTGAACAGAATACTGCCAGCGATCCAGAGATGTTTTTGTGCCACATTCCATTCCTTGCCTTCTATATCGTCCGACATCATGCAATTAAAATGATAGTTTGGGATTTTCTTTGAGCATCATGGTTCCCAGCTCCCCTAAACAGGCACTGAATAAATCACCACTGCTCCCTTCAATACCACTCCACCAAAAGAAGGACCTGAAGGTCTGCCAGACACTTCTAGCCCACTCACTATCATAAAAGAGATGCCCCACCGTCTCCTACTTGGAGGACCTGTAACACCATCACCTTGAGGACACATTAACTTCCATTATCCACAAGTTCTCATTCATAGGTAAGGCCCTATACCTCATTCTCCATATCAAAAAAATTAAAATTGGAAGGAATTTCCTTGCACCACAAAACCTCCCCCCAAATATCATTCCCCGAGGTGACCCTTGCTACCCAACCATAGTCCTTGATGGAGAAAGAACCCGTCCTAGAACCAGGAAATACTAGTTTATCCTCCTCATCATTGGAGGGAATATTGTTGAAAACCTCTAATTGACCCTCATCCAGAATAGCCTGCACAATCCTGGGGTGACTACTTTCCTCCCTAAAGGATATGTCTAGGGTGGGACAGCCCGAGAACCACAACTTACACACCCCTACTCTTGTTTCCATATGTTAATATCTCCTTTTCCCACAATCTAGAGAGAATGTTGCTGTATATCCTCTAGATATGTGTATATCAATTTTCAAATTCTAGAAGGCCGGCTCCTTTGAGTATTCACATTCATAAGAAAGACACCCTGCATTGTTCTTCCCCACAGAGACCTGCCCTCTAAATCTTACCAAACTAGCTTCACATGTAACCCTTGGTTGGTTGAGGAGACACTTCTCATATTGATGCCTCCTTCTGATAAGGATCTGGACATCTGTTGCCTCGAGGCCCAACGATTCCTACCTTCCAGTTGCCCATCCCATATGAAGGACACCATTAACATTTCTAGGCTGGCCACCACACTCATGGGGACCTTAAGAGTAGAGAGTACTGCATAGTGATGGAAACGAGGACACTATTCACCAGAGTAATGAGACCTCTGAAGGATAAGAACCTGTTTTTCAAGTTATAAATGTGCCCTGAGATTTTTCCTATAAGTTTATAAAAATGGTACACCCTGAGAGTAAGGGGACTGAATAGTGCTCCAAGATACTCCATGGGAAATGATCCCCTGCACATTCTCAAACTGGCGCCCAAGGCCCTCTCCCTTTTCTCATAGGTTTTCCCGGAGGAAAAAAAGATACTCTTCTCATTTTTCACCAACTCACCACTCCATTTTCAATATTACCCTACGATCCCATGTAACCCCTGCACTGATCATCTTGTACCATTAATAAAAATGATAGTGTCATCCACGAACACCAAGTGAGTGACTCCCCTTATTCCGTGCCGATTATGAAAAGGTAGAATGATACCCCTTCTAAGACCCTGATTTATATGGGGGCTGAAAGAATTTTGAGCAAGAATAAATAATGTATGGGACAAAGGATCACCCTTCCTAGGGCCTTGGTAGGCTTCAAATAAACCAAACTATTTTCCCTTGAAAGCGGTGGAGATCTAGGACGAACTGAAATATAATAAAAGGATATCTATGGACCAATTAAAGAACCTCTGGGTAAAAAAAATCTTAGGACAAAGCCCCACTTCTACCTGTCATAGGCTTTTCTCATGTATAATTTTACCACCAAGTTAAGCCCAAATGATTTGTCTTCAATTACACTTATCATTTCTTGATCCACACCAATCGCCCCCTGAATCGACCTTCCTCTGATGATACCATGCTACTCAGGGTTTATCCATGAATCCAGATGTTTAGCCAGACACATGTTAAGAATGCTAGCCAAAACCTTGTATGGAAGATTGCAAATAATAATGGGATAGTATTGATCAACAGAATGGGGGTTATCCACCGTGGGGTTATGAATCATTTTAGTTGCAAAACCGACACACAGTAAGTTCCCTCATTGAAAGAAGTCATGTACAACACCTACCAGATCCCCCTTGATAATATCCTAGGTCGTCCGGTAGAATGACTCTGGAAAACCATCAAGCCCTGGTGCATTGTCTGGTTTTAGAGACCACAAAACTTATTTGACCTCAGCCACCTCCAGTGATATCATCATATCCTCATCAAAAACCTCTGTAACTTATATTGGAATACCCTCAAAAATCTCAGCACCATCTCTCGAAACCCCCCCTACCACCACAGGATTGGGAGCCAACAAAAGGGCCAGGAGAGATCCATTGACCATGGCCCCCACCTCATCTCTATCAGATAAAAAAGATCCCACCTCCCTTAATATATTTGGACTCTGAACAAGACGGCGTTCTACGATACAAGCATGGATGTACCCTGTGTTTTGGTCCCCCTCAAAAAGCCATTTCACCCGAGCTCTTTCCATGGAGATCCTTTCCTGGTTCAAAAGGATAGATGCAAAATTATCCATTTTAGTCCTTAGAGCAGAAAAAATTGTCATCCCAATGCTGTTCTAGGAAACCCTCCAGGTGATCCACCTCTTTACTTAGCTTAAGAACCTCCTGATCACGAGCTCAGATCGTCTTCCTCTATGCCTAAAGACGAGTCGTGATACCCCTTAGCTTTCTATGTAGAGAACTACATGGGTTCCCCTGGTGATAAAAGACCCAAACCTCCCTCAAAACCTCAAAGAATCCATGGTCCTCGACCCATGAATTTGAAAATTGGGCATGCTGCCCACTCACCACCCCCACAACAAGAAGAAGACGAATTGAAGAGTGGTCCGACATCCCTCGGGTCAAGTGACAGACCTTACAGTATGAAAACATAGCAATTACAGCATTGTTCATCAAGCAATGATCGAGTTGAGAGTAAGAACATCTCCATTTGCATTTATTGTTACTCCAGGTAAAGATACTGCCCTCAAAACCAGCATCCATAAGAACATTCCTTTCCATGAAAGAGAAAAAGGCTTGGATTGCGCTCATGGGAATGACCCCACCTCCTTTCCTTTCTTATGGACTCGTAATGATATTGGAATCGACCCCGATGATCCATGGGCAACTTCCAAGATTAAAGTATTATAGAAAACTCCATAAATCCTCCCTGTCCTGAGCTGCACACTTCTCATAGATGAAGGATAAAAAGAACACATTGGTCCCCACCGTGATCCTGGTATTCAGAGGTTGATCTGACGAATTCATAAGGTCGACACTAATATTATCCTTCAATAAAATCCATATATGGGAGTTGGGAGGGTCCTCATGAAATTAACCCCACAATCTAAGACAAGAGAAATATCATGAATCTTGCTAGAGGGCTGCTTAGTCTCCAGAATAGCCACCAAGGAGTCCTAACTATTATTCATCTCACTGATGATAAAATCTATCATGACCCTGGCTCCAAGGCCTCAGCCATTCCATATGATAAATCTAGACATGAAGCCGCTTGTGAAGGGGTTTGGCCCTAGGCTCCTTGCCAAAAACATGAAGCAATGACAACGAACCTACTGACGCCTCAAGATTTACCCTTGAACGAGTTCGAAACCCCGATTACACCTGAGAAGACACTGCCATTGGTGAATCACCGCTGCTAGTACAATCCCTGTAATGGGATTCTGGACACACTACCAGTTACCATACTCATCTAATATGAAACTTCCCTAACTCACTAAAACACATTGGTTTTCCATACATGGGAATAAATACATTGGTCTTCACACCATATAATTGGTGTGTAGGGTGTAAGATAATAGGCTCAATAGTATCCCACTAATGTGTTCTATAAAAAGTACCCATATAACAAGAAATATCTTCTCATTTCAAAAAACAACAATACAAGATAACAAGTAACACAATTTTATAGAAAACATGAAAAACATTTCCTTTTTTATTGTTCTAACAATGTGTAGGTATATAAATTTCAATGAAAATTTCCCATATCATCATTAACAAGAATAAATGTGCACATGAAGGATAAAGAAACAAATCGAAAAAATCATGAAACATAAGAACATGTATCAATACTAAGGATCATAATATGTATGACTAGAAGACAGCTTGTTCCATAGTAAATCAAGTTCACACTCCGGTTGATAGAACAAATTATTAGTAAACATAGGAATATCGTTTGAGTAAACCCCCTAACAATTTTAATATAAGTCCCCAAGAATAACGGGACTAGGAAGTATAGGAATTACCCATTAGAAAACCTCTTGATAATAACAATAATAAATGATGGAATCATGGTAATCCATCCACCTAAGTAACCTAGGTAACCCATGTAATTTTTTTAGAATTCATTCAAATGAATTGAATACCATTTTAAAAACCAATTTCAATTTATTAAAAATACACATTTTATTTTCATTAATCAACAACCAAGGAAACACCATTTTTCTTAAAAAATCCTTCAAAAAATTGAAAAACATTAATTCTAATTTCATTTAAAAACATTAAAAAACAAGAAAAATAGGTTCCCCCCAACAAGGGAAATTGATGGATCAAACTACCTAAAATATTGGGTGATAAACTACGGGAAAAATGGGTTTTTTTGACGGGTTATTTGCGATGAGGGTATTTTCCCATCGCAAATAACCACTTATTTGCGATGGGGAAATCTCACCCGTCGCAAAAGGATTGGCGCGCAAAGCACGCCAAACCACGGGAAAGTTATTTGCGACGGGAATATACAACGTCGCAAATACCCGGCAGCGGTAAAAACTATTTGCGACGGAAATATAACCCCCGTCGCAAATAGTATATCGGCAGGTTAATATTTGCGACGGGTCCCATTGAAAATAACTATTTAACCATTGACCGTGATAAATGTGGGCTCAAGTATTTGCGACGAGATACCCGTCGCAAATAATCTAACCTATAAATACCCCCACCCGTTTTTTTCCATTCATTCTCAACTTCTCTCAAAACTCTATTTTTAGAGTTCACAGTTTCATAAGTTTAATTTTTATTTCCAGATTTGATATTGATATCTTCAACAATTATCGGAGATCAACCTCAGATCAATTTTAAAGGTATTTATTTTCTTTTTAATTTAATATTTAATTTAAATTTTTTATTAGTTTTATTTATTTTTAATTAGTTGTAATTTAATTGTATTTATATTGATTTGTTATTTAATAAATTTAAATTATTAGTATTAATTGATCATAGTTAATGGTAATTAGTAGTAATTAATAATAATAAGAATTAATTAATAATAATAAGGAATAATTAATAATAAATAGGAATAAACCTCCCCCATGCGCGCATTATCCTTTACAACTATGCCATTTCATTTTTTATACATTTAATGATCTATATATATATATAGTTATATTTATTCGTATATTAATATAGATTTATATTAATATAAATATATTTGGTTATATAAATAAAAATATATATATTTATTCGTATATTAATATATATTTATTCTATATATATATATATGAAGTTATAAGTGTTTATTCGTATATTTATTTGTATATTAATTAATATATATTTATAAGATTAGTTTTAAATAAATTTATAAAATATGGGTTTTTATGTATATGTATAAATAAATAAAGAAATACACATATACAATAGGTACACACACACACACACACACATATATATATATGTATAGTTATGAATGAATACATAGGAATGAGGGGGTGAAAATCCACCGAGAATGTTAAAACAGCTATAACTTCTAATCCGTAAGTCCGTTACAACTCCACAACTAGTCAAATCGAAGAAAATGAAACGATCTTTGATATGATATGTGGTACAGGCCAAACGGACATCCGGATCGGATGTTATAGCCATTTGAATGTTTAAATGACCATAACTTCTAATCCATAAGTCTGTTTCAGCTCCACAATCAGTCAAATCAAAGAACATGAAACATTATTCGATATGATATATGGTAGAGGTTTATCAGACATCGGGAGCAGAAGTTATAGTTGTTTAAACGGTGAAAAACCGGGGTACCCCGACTAAAAACTCATTTTTGGAGGCCTTCTAGGCTTTTTTTGGCCTTAAAACAACATTGGTCGGGTTCCTCCCATCCATAGAGCTGTATAGCTCCTCGCAGGCTTCGATTTGATATGCTGTGGAGCTCAAACGGAGTCCCGGATCAAAAGTTATGGCCGTTTGATGTTTGGGTTTCATTTTTAACTTATTTTCCATCTTTCATTAATTTTTTTTATTTTTTTTATATTCAAAGAGTTATTAAATGACTATTAATTGATAAAAATTACATAATTACTAATTAAAAATATATTTTAATTTATTTTATAGGCCTCTTTTACTGAACATATTATACATTCATATTTTATTTTCATTCTTCCTTTCTAAAACATATTTAAAAAATAAATATTATATTTATATCAATATAAATAGGTTTATTGATTTATATAATAATAAATAAATTTTTTAAATTTTTTAAATTTTTTTTTATTATTTGTGACGGGCCCGTTGCAAATACTCGTTTTGAAGCAACCATTTGCGACGGGAATATGGCCCATCGCAAATACTTTTTGCAACGGGCCCATCACAAAAGAATTTTTTAAAAAAACTAGAAACCTATTTGCAACGGGCCAATTTCCCGTCGCAAATAAGTGTTTTTGTGACGGGCCTGTCGCAAAAAATATTAGTTGCGATGGCATTTTCTGCAACGGGAGATTTGCGACGGGGCCCCGTCGCAAAAGGCTATTTGCGACGGGATCCCGTCGCAAATGACCCGTCGCAAATATCTATATGCACATCATAAAATTCATCCAACTAAAAAATACCATTGGTGGAGATAACGAAACACCACATAACTCAATAATGAACACTGACTGCACCACAACCAACAGAGGAATAACCACTATATTTAGAACACACAACGATCTAGAAGAAGAAAATAAGAAACACCAATTTAGACAAACCAATATGATAACATAATTCAAGGGAACTTGCAGGATCAATGGAAATGATGAATTAGAGATGTTTCTCACTAGAAGAGATTCCCTATAGTCTCAAAAAACATCGAATGTCAAATGGATACCTTTGGAGGGAACCATGTATCCAAAAATCCCTAGATGGGAACCATCGTATGAGAGAAAAAGAGAACATGAAGCTAATATTGGCTCTAAAACCCATACTTCCCCCAAAAAATGTCCTGTTTGAATATTGCATAGCTTGAAACACCATTACAAATAAAAAAATCTATGATGTCCAAATATGTCGAAATATTACCACCTTAGAATAAAATATGATCCTCTATTAACTAATGGTGTGTAACAAATCAACATTTCATATATCCTTTCATGATGTGAACCCTTATCGCGACATGTACCCATCAACTATTAAACATCATGCATACTAGTTAAAAGGAATTAATATATTCTATAGCCTATAAAAAATCAAGAAACTAATATCTAAAAAATCCACACCAAATGGGAAGTCGAGGAGATATAAAAGAATACCGGATCAAGTTAAGGAGATGTTACAAAATTTGAATCATAATGAATTTCCATCATTGGAAAGTCGTGTGTAAGATTTGATCACTAGAAAATTATGAGGCCACCACTCCCTTATGAAAGACTCTCATTCCCATGTATCATGATAATCTTATCTCTTTTCCCATAAAACTATGACCAATGGAATCGACTTTCCCGGATAGGATTTTTGTTTAGAGTCAATAATAAGAACTAGATTCTATAAAAATGTAACATATGTGCCTAAATAGTTTTTATACAAACATAGATCACAAGATAGATTAGGATGATACACCCTGAGTAAAGATATGTGGGAATGATCTTGAATCCCTATCAACTGAACAGAAAATGATTACTGATATGAATCCTTTATGAGCCTCATAATGACCTCAAACGGCCCAACATACCATGAATCCAAATTTCATGATTCTCCAAGATGATGGTGACCCAATTGAGGAGAAAAATTCAAGAAAACCCTCTCACTAGTAGGAAATGCCAAAGGATTACATCACAAATCTGCATACAATTTCTATAGTCTATATGCTATAACCAGATATTGATTTACATCCTGAATCTTCATTGACATCTCAAAGAACAAACATGGTACGACCAAATCCACTTTAGCCACATGATCTTAAAAAATGGTGAAATAAATGGTAGAAAAAAATTCTTCAATGGTATCTATTCCAATCAATGAATTATAACTAGTTTCATAAAAAAACTCAACCAGTCCCAGATTTCATTCCCCTAATCCAGCAAAATCTAAGTCACTTGCATGGATAATATCCTCTAGTATCTAAATCACATGATCTATATGTTTTTCTATCCATGAATGGTAAGTTGTATTCAATTTGACGTGAGCGACCATCAACTCTTGGAGACTCTTCTAGATCCTTATGCTAAATCTAGAATCCCGATTTGAATTCAATTGTTTGTAGGTCTTATACCCATGGTCTCTTCTTGAGATTCAATTATTTTTTATAAAAGATATAACTCAATATATTATGATATGAAAAAACTCAAAAGCATCCCCCAAAAGGATATTGCCTCTAACAGTTACGAACATTGATAACTATAGAAAGATTTAAATCATATGTGGGGTAAATCTTCTCAGGTAACTGAAGAAAATGAGAAAAGTAAGCATCCACATGGTCATATTGAATAAGAATGCATCACAAAATTGGACTAGAACTATCACAAAACACCACATACCCTTTACTAGGATCAGGTAAGATTATAACAGGAGATTATTTAATAATTCATTTCATTTAAATAAATGATTAGTGAAACATTACATCCCATGTGAATTTCACTAATTTATTCATAAGGGAAGTCCATGGTGATTCCATCTTTGAGAAATCCTTGTAAAACTGTCGGTATAATCCAAAAACTATAGGGAAGATCCATATCTCAAATACATTCTATTGTTATTTATATGGTAGGAAAAACATCTCATTCTAAGGATAAAAGTATATTCAATCTTAGGAAATATTATGGCCCAGGATATTAACTTCTCGAATTTAAAACTG
Source organism: Viscum album (assembly GCA_963277665.1). Taxonomy (NCBI): domain Eukaryota; kingdom Viridiplantae; phylum Streptophyta; class Magnoliopsida; order Santalales; family Viscaceae; genus Viscum; species Viscum album. The sequence continues at coordinate 1,067,010,854 of OY728165.1, read as the reverse complement.
TATTTTGAAATTTTTCCATTCAAATGGGGACTTCTTAGAATTTAGAGAACCCAACTAAGATGGTTCTAATGCTCACATTTAGATTTTTTATTAAACAATAATATCATCCATGAATAGTACCACCAAATATTCATGGTATTGAGGGAATATTTAATTAATAAAATCCATAAAAGCTGCAGTAGCATTAGACTGACCAAAGAAATAAAAAGATATTCATAATTCCCATAAAAAATACTAAAAGATTTTATCGGTATATCAGACTCCTAGAATCCAAGATTATGATAACCTGACTCAAGAGTAATCTTTAAAATCCACATTCCCCCTTAAACTGATCAAAAAATCATCCCCACAATGCACATGATACTTGTTCTTACCTGTTACCTAGTTCATCTTCTGATAATCCAGAAACTACAGATGTGAACCATGTACCTTCTTTTAAAAGGTCATAGAGGCTACCCAAGGTGAAAAACTAGGGAATGAGAAACCATTTTCCAATAGTTCATCTAATCGAATCATGAGTTATTTTTCCCCCACTACTACTAGATTTTAAGAAGATATCGATACTAGCGATGTACTTGGCACTGAGTAAATAATAAACACAACCTCTCTCTTTAGATAAATTCCATAGAATTCATACGGTAAAAGTTTTGAAAACTCCCAAAAAATAATTGAATGGCTGATAATAGAATAAAATTTATTTGCGTATCATAAAAAACATACAATAAACTTCTTGTATCTGGGAAGGAAAGTCCCATACGACTAGAAATTGGGTCATACTCCCCCTAAAACACATGAAAGGTCCAATTGGAATCAATAAACAAAACATGCCTATGATTACAATAAGTCACCACTCAATTATGGAAATGAGAATTCATACCGAGAGTGATAAAAAAATTCCATATCAAGAATGAAAAAATCCTAGAACAATTATGTAATATATATCATTAATGAACAAGAATGAAATAAAAACCCCTTTTTTCTTCTTACCAAGAGATTTTTCTCACTCTATTAAAAAGGACAAATGTTCCATTGGGTTTTTAATCATATCACCAAATCATGTACATAAATTTGGGAGAGGAACTGGTATTAAATACAGATATTTCTAAAGAAGATGCAATAAAGATTGTACCTCTCATTATTATCAAACCTGCATCAAAGCATGGTTCTGACATTCCTGCAAAGGTATCCACCAATAAAAAAATCCCAATGACAAAAAATATGGCCATATAGCCTATTACACATATATTATAATTAATAAAACTGAGAAAAAGGGTCAGAAGGTATGGGGAAACTCCACATTCCTCATGACCGAATATTCGCTGCACTACAACCAACAAAGGAATATCATTCGGAATGATATCACACTATGTATCTTGAATAAGTCAAAAATAAAAAAATTTAAACCAATGAATTTAATCACAAAAAAGGGAACTATAGTGATAAATGTAAATGTAGAAGTGGAAAGGGTGATCACATAGAAAGATGTATTGAAATCACAAAGAATATTTAACATTTAACTAATTGTTCAAGAAAGTGTGGTGTCTACAAAAAATTTCAGAGTGGATACTTATTACATTAGAGAAGAAGAACCAACATCCAAAATGGTCACTAAAATCTGTACGATGCCATAAATATTCTAAATAAGAAAATTAAATAATGTATAACACCAAAACATGTTTTGAAATATATGATGTCCAAATGTAATGAAAACCTCATCGTATCGGATTAAAATATGACCATTTATTAATTAACATTGTGTAATGTATCATAAAAGCTTGTAACCATTCACAGAGTGAACCCTTCTAATGACATGCACCCAACATCTATTACACATTTTTTAACCTAGGTACACTATGTGAAAATGTCGTACTAGCTATAGAAAATACAGAAAACAAAATCTAAAAACATAAAACCAAAAGAGAGCTTAGGGTGGGGGAAACCAAAACTCATCACGGTAACTAGATGTTACAAACTACCAAAAAAGGCTTTAGATCACTAGGAAGTATTGTGGAAGATATAATCCTTGGGAAAAGATGATGCCACTACTCTGTCATCTATAACTATCATTCCCATTTCTCATGAGAATTTGATCTTTGTTTTTATACAACTCTAGAAAATTGTAATCAACTTCCCATGAAAGATGAAAAATTGAGATTTAAAGATCTATACTAGTTTCTCTTAATCAAAATCAGCTGTCTCTAACTCAATTTATTCGGAACCCTACAAATTATTGGTATCAGGATAACACTTAATGACATGGGATATGTGAAAAACATCATGAATTCTCATCAACTAAAAAAAATTATAACTAATATGTAACCATACTGAGAAACTCAGGGAGCATAAATGGTGTAACATATCCTAGAGAAAACATTACAAATTTTCCATGATGATTGTGACCCAACTAAGGAAAAACATTCAAGAAAACCAATTCACCACTGGAATACTCCAAATAATTATGATATTGATCTACCTATGATTTCTGTCGACTTTCTGATGTAACCTGCTGTCAATGTATATCTGGAATCTTTATTTATTTCCCCTAGACGAAGTATGGTAAAACCAAAGTAGTTTCACAAATCATAGCCTAAAAAATAGGTGACCTACATAAGTGACATAAAACACCCAAAAGGGAGCCATTCTGATTGATTATTCATGATCCACTAAAATACAAGACAAATTCACTAAGCATATCTTCTAGGACTTGAATCACATGGTCAATATGACTTTCTTTATATGGAGGGGTTATTAAGTTCATCTTGACCTAAGTTCCTATCGCCTCTTAAAGACTCCTCCAGAACCTCAATCTAAACTGATTATCCCTATCATAAAAAACGTAAGGACTCCCAGGTATCCTCCGAATCTCATGCGATGTCACACATTATATTTATCTCCAAAAATGATCATCTCATGTTATAATACATATTTCTAGTGACTAGATTAATGACCCAGAATGAGACATGAAAATTATACAAGGATAAATTCCTCACAGATGATTGGAAGAAAACACACTTCCCAAAGTGGAGCACACCATCTAAATAGAGAGACAAATAAAAAATGGTCTGCCCATCATAAAATCTTTCTCTAATTTCACTGAACTCAATATCATTCAATTGACATTGAAAAATAGTCTCCAGAAGAGATGATGATAACTGGAAACTAGTCTGATACATTCATGAAACATATATTTGACCATCTTGGTAAAAATGAGATAAAATCCATAAAAGGTTCCACTTCTAATTTGATTCCAAATAGCCTACAGTAGTAGAATAATAATAAGAGTGTCAGCAATTAAATTCCTCTTCCCTTCCGTGTAGGTGACATAAAAGTAAAACATCTGAAGGTATTTTATCTATTGTCTCTTCCTGATATTTTTTTTCATGAAAATATATATCTCAAAATCTTATTTTCATAAAATACTCTGAACCATTCCAAAAAAATATTGCGAAGAAACATTACAGGTCATGTATACCTGTAATAAGTTATAAATTAGGTGTGGGTTAATTCTTCTCTTGTGTCCAAAGATGAAGAGAATAATAATCTACAACATGGACATCCTAAAAAAGCACACACCCCAAACCAACACTATAATATTCATAAATCAGAACATACCCCTTACCAGGATCATGTAATATCAGGATTGGATATGATTTCATTATTCATTTTATCTCATCGAAAGAATAATGAAACTTTATATCCCTACTTAATTTCACCACATTCGTGCTAATAAAAGTAAAAGATGATGCAATATTTGATAAATCCTTAACCAACCATCTACAGTATCCAGTAGGACCATGGATGATTTGTGTCGTAAAGACATTCTATATTTATCTTCATGACAAGACAACCATAAATTTCTTAGGATCAACTAATAATTCATGTTTCAAATTCTCATTACATAAGAGAATAACTTATCAAATTATGAAAGAACATTTTTAAATATTTCCATACAAATTTTTATTTCTCATTATTAGGTAACCAAAATTATAGGGTGATCGTGCTCATGCTTAGATTCCGAGTAAAACAAAATATCATCCATGAAAACTACCACAAAATTTGCATGATATTTATAGAATACATGATTTATAAAATCCACAACAACTGAATGATTGTTAATCAAACAAAAATTAATCACACGATATTCATAATGGGCATACCATCACAAGAAGACTATATTCAGAATATTAGACACTAGCACTCTAAGCTGATGACTACTAGAACAATGATCAATCATTGAAAACCACTTTACCCCCTTTAACATGTCAAACAATTCTTCTAAATATAGTAGAGGATAATCGTTCTTAATTGTTACCAGGTCCAGTTTCAAATCGTCCACACACAACTGTAGTAAACTATATCCCCTCATGCAAAATATCATAGGGGCATCCCAAGGAGAAATACTAGGGTGAATAGTTCCTCTTTCAAACAATTCATATTACTCAATCTTATTTTCTTTTATAATTTCTAATTCCATATGATATGAAGGTATCAATATTGGTTGCATAACTTGAACCAGGTCAATCATAAAATCTTCCTCTCTCTCAAAAGGAAGACCAAAAATTTTGATTGCGAAAACATCTCAAACATCCCAAATAATAAATGTAAGATCAATGGTAGAATAAAAGTCCACAGACGCAATAAAAATAAGAGAAAAAAACTCAAGAGCCCTAGGAGGGAAGGAACTTCATGGCCCTACCTTAGGCCCCACTCCCCCTAAAGCACATGAGAGATCACATAATAAAAAAGAAACAAAACCCATTGATGATAAAAATCAACCTCGGTTTAATGAGCAACAATAATATACATACTGATAATGAAGTAAAAATGAACTAGATCGAGAATGAAAAAAATCATATACCAACTCTATATCATCAATGATTAACACTGAATAATGATTTTTAAACCCCTTCTATTTTTCTTATAAATTTTCATCACAAACACTATTAGAATGGACAGAAGTTCGGTTGGAATATTATAAATATCAACAAAACATATAGATATAAATGAGTGGGGGCACCGATATCAAATAAATCATAAAAATTATTGACATTGTATTTTCCATAAAAATGATGACTAAAAAATTACTTGGTTATCGTTATGATTTCTATATATGATCCTTATAGTGTTCTCTAAATGACCCTTACACAACTTAGTGAGTCTTACTCGTTTGAATGATTTTATAAAACTGATAACCCTTAGGAAATTAGTAGTCATTGTTATGAAAATGAGTGTCCCTAACCAAATTTGTTTTATAATTATGTAACATAATAATACCATCATGAAAATGAAAAAGAAAAACTATAAAATATATGTTTAGATTAAAACCCCATGATTTAATGACATATTTATCATTAAGAATTTTATTTGTTCAATAAATTTTTTATATGCCACACTATATATAGTGACTAATTTTTATTCATTATAAAATAATAAAAATTAGATTATTATTAAATGAAATATTGTTATGAATTTTTTTTTCTTATTATCTAAAGATGTAAAATTGATCCTGAGTAATTTCATCCAAATGTTTTCTTTATGAGACTTTATTATGGATTTTGTATTTAATAAATAATTTAATTTAATTTAATATTAATTTAGAATATTAATAGAAGAAATAAAATTATTGGCTATTTATATGGAATATTAATTCAGTGGACATTAATTGGTATGAAATTTAGAAAATAATTTAAAGGCAATGAATATGTTTTTCCAAAAAAAGTATTTTTTATGCAATCTATTTTTGTATTAATAATTTAAATTAACTACAATTGATTATTGATTTTAATAAAATGTATTTATTATAATATAAATATATATAATTCATATAATAGTTATTTTGATGAAATAATTTATAATTAATCATTTTTATTCTTAAATATTTATAAAAATGGGTTTCATTCTCATTTACAAGATTATATTAAAATTAATTTCTTAAACTTGTATAAAATTAATTTTATTATATGGTTTAAATATTTGGATATATAATTTCCTTATAATTTGAGGATGATAATTTCATTTTATTATTAATAAATATTAAGAACCTTAATTGTTTTACAATGGTTATAGCCAAAACAGGTTTAACAGGCATTATACTAAGAGATAAGTGTATATGTTCTTCTTAAACAAGTATTTATCATATTTATTGATGGTATTTTAACCTTATATTTTCTTAACATTTTTTCATGGACATTGTTCCCTCTTTCATAAAATAGTTTCATTATATTATTAAAAATACTTTTCTAATACCATGTATATCCCTCCCTTTACATAAATAACATTTTATTCTCCTTCATTAATAAAAAAAATTAACACTCTAGCTTGGCTTAGCCCTACCGAAACACCATACATGATTAGTTACTTTAATTATTGGCATCTTGTATTACTATAATACCATAAGATAATGGAATTAGGAGAAATGTAAATTATGCCCTTAAAAATATTAGATGATTGATGTAAATTGTGAAGGAAAATGTCCAATATATGGTAATGATGACACAATGTGATTTCTTCTTGATATTTTCTTTGTTAAATATTCATTTGGAGAAACTCTATAATCCATATCCTATAAACCCCGTTTAATTTATTCTTATATAGTCACTTCTTGTTTTTAATGGTTTAGCATTGAATTTCATCTCTTTGGAACATGTGACGATTGAGAAAATGTTACAAACAATGGTACAAAATATTTGTTAGATAGTTGAATATCATTTTCATCCACATCCATCTTATTTTAAAAAACGGTGGAGTGTTATTTTTCCTTATCAAATGATTATTTATATTTATTTTCCATTATATTTGAATTTATTTTCGAGGGCTCATTAATATTTTTCATTCTAAATGAGGTAGGTTTTATCTTATTACCAATAGTGTGAAATGAATATTTGTTCTAACATTAACCACAAATACGTATTTCCCATTATCACAACCATGAATTTATTTTAAGATTCCTCTATAGCTTTCATTGGGAAATTTAAAAGAAAAATATTTTTCTCAATATTAATGAAATTTTTAGTTTTCAATATATTGATTAAAGATGATATTATTTCATATTTTCAATGAAATGATTAAACAACAATTTTATGGTATTTTTCAATTATTTGTTTTTTTATTTTGTGTTTCCTATATGTTAATGAGTATTTGATATAATTATATTACCGATATTATTTCTTTTTTATGAATTATTATTATGTGATTATGAAATATTTCTAAAATCCATTTAGTTACCATGGGTTTGCTATAGTGAAATGATGAATGTGTTGTTATCTTTTGTCACACATATATATATGGATTTCATTTTTTCGAGAATGTTCGTTAAAGCCAAAAAATTGCACTAGAAATATAATATGGATATATCATAAGATGATTATGATAATGTTTAACATTATTGTGAAAATACATTTTCACAATTCTGTTCATTATAATTATTTCTTATAAATATGATCTTAGTATTACACATGGATATAATTACAAATAATTATTTTTAAATGATTATTAATTCATATAATTTTGATTACATATACTTATGTTATAAATCATAAATTATTATTTATACTTTAACACCATCATTACTCACATTTTTTTATATGATTTGGTTTTAAGAATAAATAATATAATAAATATTGGGTATGAATATTTTAAATTGGGACAATGTTGTTGATTATGTTTTCATTCTATTTTGATCAACTTATGTTCACTTATGTTTGTTATTTCCCATGATTAAAATACTAATAATCTTAGATCATCCATTATTAAGTTTTTCTTCCATGGTTTTTGTTGGAAAGTTCTTAATATTATCTTTTAGAAGGGTAATAATATGAATAATTCTTATGAAATATGTGGATAATTGTTTATAGATCAGTTGATTATGTATAAATTCTAAATTAATCTAAATATTTTTTGTTTTGGTGAAAATAATTTTCCTATATGTATTGAATATTAATCTATAATGGTGTAACATTTCCCATGTTATATTTGGGTATTATGATATAAATAATATAAGGTTACCACATAAGAATAAATATGGTTACCCAAATGTGATATTCGATGAACCCAATGTTTCAGAGGTCGATTATATGGTGTTAAAAATTATAACATAAGATGGATAATTTTCATACCCATTCATAATTATTTTATTATATCATTGTAATTTTTATCTATTTCTGTTTTTAGTATATTTTTTGAACCAAAAAGAATATTAATTATAATAAATGTGGTGAAAAATTAAATAATAATCCTCCTAGAAAACCAAATGGAATTTGATTAGGGATGAAATAGCTTGTGGACTGTATCAATCAAAATTATATTTCTATGAGAAATTACCTGAACCATATTGAGATTTTGAATTCAAAACTGAGTAATAAAAATTACATTTTTTATTCTATGTTAGAATTTCCACCATTCTATTATAGTTCTTTTGATCCACTTATCACTGATAATGGGTCAATGTGATGGGAATAATATTTTTCATTCAATAATTTATGGACCATGGGAATATAGTCTTATTTTTCTAACATGTTACGGTGAATATTTGTAATGGTAGAGTCTAATCAATAACTTTTGGAAGGAGTAATAAATAAAATCAATAAATTGGGATTAGTATTGTTGGTAATTATCAAGAAATAAACTTTTCAAACACTTCATTATAACAAGTAATAATACTTTTTAAATTTAAAATAATATGATTATTAACCCATTGATTCATATCTAGAAAAAATTGTAATACATTCAATAAATGCATCAAGATTTATCCTTGACCCTATGATAAAAATAGATCAATTTTTTATCATCGTGAAACAAATTATTTGAAATTATTTAGCCATAATATAATATTTTTATCCATAATGAAATCATTCAATGTGCTTTGAAGTTAAAAATGGAGAGTGGAAAATGAAATTATTCATCTAGTTTTTGGGAAAAGAAAAGAAAAATAGAGCATCATATATACTTCAATGTTAAATCCCATTGAAGAAAAAATTCACATATCCTGCATGGAATCAATTTGGGGAAATGAGCTCAAGAAACCATCTGAAAGGAATTGGGAAATTATTCAAGAGTGGAAATCCTGGAAAAACTCTATGGATTTTCTATATGGAATTTAGAATCTAGAAAATGTAGTATAGGGGAAAGATGATTCAATGAATGAATATCAATGTTTCATTTTCTTGAATATTAGGAATTATGAGATCATGTTTTCTAATAAAAGTGATGTTATATTTGGTAGGATTCAACATCCAATCAGAAAATGGTTAAAGAGAAAGCTATTTATATAACAACTGAGGTTGGTTATAAGAATGACATAGTAAATGTTTTACAAACTATACACTCTAGAAATTAAAATTTTCTTTTTTATTTTTTGATAATCACAAACTATTTTATTTGAAAAAATTTATAATGGTATCACATCACCATATCATAGGTTCTATATTATGATGGATGTAATAACTCCTAATGTAATAATTATCAAATATCATATTTATAACACCCCTCTATATAATTTTTAAGGAATATGTTTCTTATAAATAATTATATTGTCTTTTTTGTGGAGTTTGATTTTATATTGGGAATGTATTGGAATTATTTATAGTGTTCCCTCATAAATTTTAGGGGAATATTTGTCACATTTTATATGTTGGATCAACCTATGATTTTATACCAGTGAATGGATGAATATGAACTTCTAAAGGTAATTACTACCATTGTATGGGTATTACAAACAATTCATGAGTGATATTTATCTCAATTGGTTAGGGATGAACTCAACATTTATGATATTCAAATTTCAAGGAATATAGTAATGTACTATCCTGAAGAATTTATTTGAAATTCCTTTATTTGTGATCTTGGTTTTTCAATAGAACTCATATGTTGTGCTACATTTAATTCAATGATAACATGTTAAATAGTTCCAACTGATTTATAGTAATTAAAAGAGAAAATATAAGGGAATATATAAAAGGGAATCATATTCTTGAGTACATAACCATGGGATGAATTAGTTTAGTTTGTATGAATCAAGAAGGGTCAACATGTTTTTGAATTGATTGTCAAGAACAAATAAATATCACAATTAAAAAAAGTATCCATTAATATATATTTATTATTTTTTAAACTATGTGATTATTGATGAGTTATTTGGTAAACTATTTAGAGATAAATAATATTAAAAGACTTACATTCATTTGGATATTATTGATTTAATTTCAATAATGACGTTATTCTAAAGAAATCTTTCTGTAAAAGGTATTTCCATTATAAATTTTCAGTAATTCTATTTGAAAATACCCTTTCAATTCTTATCTTCATGCATCTAATGAATAGTGTATTTAGAGATTACGTTATGTAGTTTTTGAAATTATTTATAGATTATTGTATTCTTTATTCAATGGGAAAGGAAGAGAAGGAAGATCATTAGAAGATTGGTTTAAATTGCATAAGGAAAATATTTGTAGAACATAACAATAGAGAATTTTTTTAGATACGTTTTCCTTTTTGGGTAAAAAATTTCAATTTAGTCAATTTAGATGGACCATTCAATAATAAATGACATTGATAAATTTCCATAACAATGATTGTATATAAGATAATTTGATTTTTGTTGATAGATAATATTAATGAATTAAGTGGGATTTATGATGAATATCTAATCTAGTAATCATGATGACGAGGAATGGAGCCATGTTCATATAGATTTATTAATATAGGGAATATTTCAAGGAGCAACAATAATGGGTTTTCATCACACTTATGATCACACTATCTGATTCTATAGCAGGACTTGTGATCTATTGGTATTAATCTATGGAGGTACTAGGATCTTCTCTTATTTAGAATGACATGGTAATAATTTTTTCCTCATACCAATTAAAAATTTATGAGAAATATTATGTGAATCTTGATTTTCAAATATCTGTGGAAATTTAGGTTTTTAAAATATGGATCAATTATATATATACATATAATGATGTACAAAAATATTTTGATAATAAAACAATGTTTAATATATTCACATTGAAATATTTTATTTTGGGGAAAATGAGATATAGGGAGTTAATTCAAGTTTATGATTGGACATTATATTACCACCCAAGGAAGGATAACATGGCAGTCATTTCTCTCATTCAGAATGACTATTCTAGTATATCGTTGATGGTGATTAAAAAACATTCAATATTTATTTATTTATAGAAGATGTTTCTTGAAATCACGAGGAAATGTGATATATTATATCTTCCTCAAGTTTATTTCTAACCATTCATCATTAGTAGGATTAATGTTTTGCATCAATAAGATTTGGAACTATAATAGAAGGTGAGAAATGTTCTTGAGTTCATACCAGATTGTGATGAGATGATACATTCTGAGAAAAATTTACATTAACAATAAAAACAAGAAATGAGGAAGAATTAGTTGGATGACGAACAAATTATATGATTACCTTTTTATCATGGAAGTATAAAGATTTAAAGTGATGTAAAATAGTATTAATGGATGGGTAACATAAATAGGAATTTTTTAAAGTATATATCCTGATACCTGGTATGATAAAAAGTTAAGGTTGAGAGATATATTTCAAAAGGGATGTAAAAACATTTACTCATTCTATAATTCAAATGAGAATAGATTACTATTTATTTATTGGTGGGGTTCCCAAAAGATATAAAATGAAAAATGATATTTTGTTTTTAATCAATAACCTTGTGAAATCAATACCTTTTCTTATAATTAACTAATATTTTACTCTTGATAAGATTACTAGGGTACATATTATGTATATGGAAATATTTCATAGTGTACCACATTTCACTATATCTGAATGTAATATGAGGTTCGAATAAAAGGTCTAGAGAATTATTCTATAGAAAAATAATTTTATATTGAAATTTATTAATAAATATCATACATAGATAGATGGTTAATTTTATAAGTCCATTAAAAATAGATTTGGATATAATATGATCTTGTTCTATGTATATTAATAGTGGTAGAGATTTTCACCTCCCTTTGGGGGAATCCCCTTATAATAATAAATTTTACATGAGCATTTATATGTATAGTTTGAATCTACCTATGATTGGATGAGAATAACTATAATGGGATATGATGAGAGATCGAAAATGAGGGCTCTATGTATTTGATATTACTAAGGAAATATTGATGAAATTTAGAGCCATTCAGTAGCATATAAAAGAAGACCAATGTATTCCAAAAAGTCTTTTTAACATTATTAATGTGATTTGGAGTTCAATGTTAGTGAAATGTTATTAAAAAAATATCTTAATATAAGAAATTTATTTGATATTTAATGATGGGAAATCTGGGCCAAATATATAGAAACCGTTTTGAGACAATTAATCATATGAAGATGATTTGTTTTCACATGGATTGTAGACTAAATCTATCTCATAGTAATAAATGGTTCCATGTATCTTTTTTATGAATTATATTCCGCATACAACAATTTTTTTACCTCAAAATTCATTTTATTCAAGAATGATCATTCTTAAAAGGAGAATCAGTTTATATTTTGGATCACATGGATAATGTATTCCAAAAAAGACCACTCATCTATATTTTAATATTTTGTGATGCCATAAATATATTTATTCTACATGTTATCCAAATCAACTTGTCCATTATAATTATCCGTATTCATTTCTATCAGTGTGATATAATTTCAAGCAAAAAATTATTATATGGGGATAGAATGAAATACCCTAAAAGTTTATTGTATATTTCAAATTTATAAATATGAAATGGTCTATATTTTTTTATATGAATTTCAAACATTATGTGCATAATTTTGATAAATTATATAATAAAATAAATTATATGTAATTTAAATGAAATTTAATCATTAAGAAAAAATTATAATTCAATTTGGTAATTTAATAGATCATAATGAACTTCTTGGAAATATTTTCTTTATAATAAATGTTTTGTCATGTGGGTTTATTTTCAAGATCATTTGACTTTTTAAAAAACGAAATCTAAATATTATGATAATAAATGAATATTTTTTTAATAATTTATAGAAACAAATCATTTACCACTAAGTTTTTAGAAATTAATATAAAAGATTTTGATGGTAATAAGTGTTGTTTTTATGAGAAATAGTTTATGTAGGTATAATGTATTCTTGTCATAAAAAATAATATTTATCCATTTTTATCAGTAACATTAATTAAATATATAGATTATATGTTCAGTATAATTATTTTAAATTATTCTAATGGGTTTTACTGTGAAAAGAACGATAATAGATTAAATTTCAGGCAAAAAAATATATTTTAATAATGGTATTCATTTCATTTTGTGTGATTATTTGAAACTTAATTTCCCCAACATATAAAAACTGAATTTGATATAGTGGTTTACATATTTTAAATTTTAACATCACAATTTGTTAAATAATCCAAATTCATTTTTGGGCATAATGAATAACAAAAAAATAAATAAATAAGTGTTATCGTAGTTAGGATAAAAATGGGTGAACTAAGGGGTTGGTTAATCTATGTGAAAGAGGTAAATATGCGCCTAAATATTGTCTCAATCTCATTGATTTATTATATTTTGACCTTATAACAGCATAACCTTTATATATATTTAATTTTTATCGACTATAATAAGAAAATGAATTTATATTATTTAAATATCTTAACTAATTCAATTTGTGTCCCTCCTCTCACATGTAAAAGATAATCAATTTTTCCACAAAATAGAAAAATTGAGAAAATTATCACATCCAAAACCTATAATAACACATTAATACTTTTTTCCTTTTTTATTGTTCTTCTTTTATTATACAAATAAATTCTTAAGAGGGATAATGTTTTCACTGAAAGGAGATCTCACAATGAAAAAGGCTTCTGGATAGATACAAACTAGGATAACAAATGAAGTGAGGGACTTCTAAATAAATCTCATTACTTTTAATAATTTTATAATACAATTATAAATTGGGGAAAATTAAATGTTTTTTATCATTTTAACCCCATATAATTTATTTTCCTACAGATATTTCTAGGGTTTTAATCTTTACAAATCATTCTCATGCCATTGGAATCTAAAATGATTATGAAGATTTTAATAAAAGTAAACCACAATTCCTCTTTGGCCATCTTTATTATTCCATGTAATGTTCGTTATATGTTTTCTAATAATATTCTTTTATAAAATACAATGATTATTTATTGTCATTTAGAGACATATTTTACTTTTTTCAATGTCTTAAAAGAACCATTTTATCATTTTATCGACGAGTATCATTTGGATTATTTATAAACTTTTTGAAATAAATAATTGATTTTAGTTTACCGAATGAAAAAACTTCATATATTCATTATTGTTATGGTCTTTGAATATTCATTGACATTATTCCTTGTTTTTTCAAAGAAATTATTTGGGTAAATATTTTAATGTTTTTTAGTTTTGTTGATATCGAAAGAAATTTTTATTTTCCCCGATTTATTTTTTTTGGATATTTATTATCTACATCAACATTATGTGAATTTTGTTATTTTTCAGTAGTTATATAATCTATTGATATAATGATTATTCTTTATATGTATAGCATACTATTATGTGATAAAGATATTGTCATTAAACGTGTCCCTCCTCCATCAGTTATTCAATTTTAAAATGATGAATGTTTGATGATTTTCTGAAAATGTATGTATATTGTTAATTTTATGAGCGGTTGAACCATTCAGACCATAAACTTCATTGGATATTTTTATTTATATATATCACATGAGATTAATAATGAATATAATGGACATGAATGAGAAAAAAAATCTTTACATGACTGAAAATGATTAAAAATATCTATATTCATAATATTATGATTCCTTATTCTTATGAGGTCACATGATATGGTCATGACACTTGATTGGTGACAGTTCCAATGAAACAATTATAAAACATTCTAGTAAATTTGAAAATATATTTGGTGTTTATGGTCTAATTTTCTTTAGATATGTATCTATTACAAAGTAAAAAATGAATTTGATTATGTTATCATGCCGTTATGATCATATTTTTTCACTTATTATTGATATCTATGATATTTACCATTACTATGAATATGATATAATCCTTGATTTATTTTACTTCTAGAGAATTTTATATATATTTATATGTATGATATCTATAGATGAAGTATAATATAAATAATGTTTATAAGATATGATGAATTTTAGTCATAAATAAATTAATTATTTGTCTATTATGCTAGAAACTGATCTTTTTATTGTCACATGGAATTCATATTTGTTCAAGGTATTCAATATAAATATATATAAATTGATGTATTATTATGATATATTATGATTGGGTCCCCATAACTTGTATCATAGATGGGTTTTGTTAATATTAGAGTTTATATTATGAAAAATATGAATATATATCCTATGAAAATATACATTGAATGAAATGTGAAATTATATAAACATAAATTTTTATAGAGAGATAAAAAGGTTTCATAAATTAGGAAAAATCCAGATTTATTTTCGTAGGATTTCTTACACAATTTATTAATAATTAATAATTATGATATCGATTAGTGGTATTATTAAATGGAAATAAATATAATGAATACTATTTTTAATGAATGTGAATTGAAATTAAATGACCATCCTCATGAGAAAACAAATTGATTTGGTGCTTTGTGACCATACCTTTTTTAAATTCTAACTCAAATATTTAACACTATGAGTAAAAATGATTATTGTGTTCAACTTCAAGACACATCAAGGAGGGGTAATAAATCTATTGAGACAATTAAGAGACCATGAAATCTATCTTATATGGGTGTTTTGGTATAAAAGTATAAGGGAAATGGAATAATATGATGGAACTGATATTTTTTTATTGTTATGTGAACACAGTATGATCATGTTACCATAAGATTATATCACATGCAAAGGAATGGTGAAAATTGAAGTAATATTATCAAGAATATATGTACAGAGGAGGTAATAAATTCCTTTCTATTTTAGTGTTTTAAGAAGAATTTTCTAAATAATTTTTTTTGATATCTTTTTTGAAATATGGATACATACATTATAGAGATAAAAAATTTATGTATATATTATTACAAGTGAAATTATTTTTCAAGAAACATAGGGTGTAATTATTGATTTATCATCATCCTTATGAGTATAATTAGTATATTTTTAGCATCATGAAACCATCTCTTAAAATGTAATTATACCTAATAAAATTTGGTAGCTATGAATAAATTGTTCAATGTTCCCTCATGGTAAAAATAGAGAGTGAAAACTATTATTATTATTTTGGTTAAAGAGTCTGGAAGTGAATAATTTTTCTTTATGGAAACATGAATATTATAAAACTTATAATAATGAAATTACATCCCTGAAAATTGTATAAATATAAGGAAAAGGAGTAGTTAAATTATTTTAAGGGAACATGCATATACTAGTAGTGTGTAAAATAATACCATTGAGATAATATTTTTTGATCATGAAAGAAAATGATGAAAAATATAACAGAGAATAAGAAGGATCAAACAAATGATATTAAATTATTTAATCACATTAATAATATTAATTACGGGAATCAGATCTCTAATAATATTGTTAATGTGGATTATAGTCCTCAAATACCAACTATATAAGAGGTTACAAGGATATAATTTGTTATCATAACTAATGTGGTTCTACTGTATTTTGTGGTGAAAGGTACACTAACATTGTAATATATAATTGGAAATATATTATTTGATGTATATCTAAGATTCTATTTTATATCAATTTAATTTTATAATATTATATATTAACACCCACAACAATTACATATTTTGTTTCGAGTAAAAATAGAACATATCACGATGACCTCATTTCATGATTATATCTCTTCAGCAAGAGATATATGTGGGAATTTTGTTTCTGGGAAATATTTTTTTAAAATATTTATTATCATTTGATTTATCTTTGGATATAGAGTTTCTTTATTTATGTATAGATTATATCACTTTCTAAGAAAGTGAAGTAATGTTTAATATTTTGTGTCAACATATGATTTTTGAACATTGAGAGGATGAAAATGAACTTCCCAAGGATATTACTTCCATTTTATGGGTCTTATTACTAATCAATGTGGTAAATTTATCTTTAATTGTTTCAAACGAATGTAAAATTTATGTTATTGCTATTTTTTATAAATATGATGATATATTTCTTGATGAATTTCCTTGTGTTCCTCAAAATCATGAAGGTGATTTTTTTAATATAACTCTTACCATAATAAACAACTATACCAAGAAATACTTATTTAATAAACATAATTGGGTTACTGGAATTGAATAATTAACTATAATATAATATAAAAAAATTTATTTATACAACCAAGTGAATTACCATGGGGTGAAATTGCGGTTTTTATAAAGAAAGATGTTTCAATGCATATTTTCGTTGTTTTTAAATATCTCGTGTACATCACTATCAATAATATGTTTCTGTTACCATGTATTTAAGAATAATTTTATCAATTATATGAATCTAAATACTTTTTAAAGAATGTTTTTATATTATATAATGTAAATTGATTGACAATATAATGGATAAACTGAAGACAACCATCCATACTAGGTATGTCAATTATGAAATTATATTATTTCCATTTTGGCTTATTGATTACCTCATTATTTTCATGGACATAATGATTATAGTCTTTTGAGATTTTGAAGATTAGTTTTTGGAAGTATTAAAAATTTAATTATTTTATATTTAATTTGTAAGGAAGAGAATTAAGATAATTTTAAAAAAGGGTTGAAGAATGGGAGGAAGGAGAAACTGAATAGAAAATTTTATAAGTGTTTATTCTAGATAGAAAGGATTCATTTTTTGATCATATAATATCAACCATGGGTACCTCATAGGACCTTTCATAGATATATGTTATTGATAAGTGTTGAATACTAACCATGATAAATGATATCCTTAGTTTTCTTGGGATGGATACAAAACATCAATTCTTTTTGAGGTAAGTAAAGACACCATAAAATCAAATAATCCAATGTACATGTATAGAAGGATTGTTTCTATGAAAATATGAAATTGTATAGAATATCAAGGATCTAAAATGAAGGTCATTTGACACAACTTTTCACACACTACGATGAAATATAGGAGGGTTTGAGATCTATTATGACTCTTTATAGGATGTACTAGGATGAATTCTTATACAAAATGATATGACTCTCTATTACAACTCTTGATAATTAAATATTCATTATAAATATTATATGTCTCATTATTTGCAGTTAGGAGAGGTAATTTATTTAATTAAAACATAGATGCATTATCTTTATGGTGAATTGGGTGAGATTTTTATAGATTATAACGTATTTATGTATATATTTTAGAAAAAAAAATATTGTAATGTGAACTGAAGGATATATTTGGAGTTGATTAAATATTATGATTGATCATCACATTAACACTATGGGATAGGAAAAAAGTTGGATGATACATTCATCCTGAAAGGCCATTCTACCATTTCCATGATAAGTACTGAATAAGATCACATATTATTAGTTTATAGAATCTAGTTCATGGGATCATGATGAAATGAAAAATATTATATCATTTGTAGATGCATTTATATCCATCCATACATGTGAGGATTCATATTTATAAAATATTCATATATAACTATTGTAAATGGAGAGGAATGTTTCTATATACAATAATGTTTCAAATGTATTGATAGGGTTGTATAATCATGAAAGTTTCATGTTACTAAAAACATTCAGATGAAGCTATTATATGATGCTCATAGTTCATCATTCTTTTTTTATTCAGTAAGGAAAAATATATTTAGAGATATAACAGTGTATTTCTTGTGGGATAACATTAGAAATGATATTGATAGAATTTATCTCAATGCCTTGTATATAAAAGATTAATGTTGAGGGACATATGTTTAAAATGATTTTATAAATATTTCCCATAAACTTTTAAATTTGTACAACATCACCATGGTGTTCATATCTAGCCACCCAAAAACAATTCAAGGGAATAATGATATTTGGGATATAATAAATTTTCATTGAAAAAGTATAACATTTTACTATTATTTTAGATGATATTATTCTTGATCATATTTTATGGAAATATATCAAGGAAGATGCTAGATTTCATGGAGTACCACATTCTATTGTATATAATCAAGATACAAGATATACATTAATACTATATATAAGTCTTAAGTGGGTAATGAATATAATGTTAAGCATTAGTGGGTCATATCATTCTTACAAAATGTAATATGCTATCATTATAAGCATATTGGACAAGAATGACATATATTTAGCTTATTTTTATTTCCAAAATAGTTTAAGATAGAGGGATTGACTATTTAATGTTCCATGAACAACATATATTATCTATTCCCAGAAAGATTCTGGGTATAATTCGACTCAGATAAACTCGATTTTTGAATCCTGATGTTATCGAGTATGTGGATCATGTATGTCTGTGGTGCCTTATTATACGATATGTAGGTGTGTTTTTGATGCCGGATGATATAGGGATTGGGTGTGTGTAGAAAAGTGTATAGTCTATTGAGATACACCACCTATGATTAATTTATCTATTTTTAGTATTTTCATTTTATATATGGATTTATAATGATAATTGTATCATCGTGATATGAAATTGTTAAGTATTGTGTAAGAGTTTCAACAGGATTGAGATATATTTTAGCATACCTTGTAATTATAGAATAATAAATTTTAATATTTATTAATTAGGTAGTAATTTTACTTAAAAATTTCACTTTGTATCATAGCATAATAGACACGTAATAATTGGTTTCTCCTAAATCAAATGTTGTACATTATAATTGGATATACAGAAAAATATTATATTGTTGTTATTATTATTTTGGGCTGTAGTTATTGAATTTCTATTTGAATTTTAGGAATGGATGATGTTAACTGAATTATGAAAACATGGATTAGGAATGTTAATACCTTGATTCATTGGTTTCTATATTAATTAGGAAATTGAAAAAACCGATTTAATATAATGGACTTGTTTCTACAAATAAAAATTTAAATGAAATTATGTATGTTTATAAAAAAATCACTCTTGATTTATTTTATAATTGAAATATATATGTAATATATTCAATATAACATTTAAAATTCATCTCATATATTTTATAGACATTATATTAAAACGCATTCATTATTCAAATAAAAGACTTAATTTGAAAAAAAATGAAATTTTGTTTCCTTTTGATGGAAAACACATTTAAAACCATACTAGTGATACTTTTATAAGTTAAATTTGTGAAAATGAACTTAATATTTTAAATAAGGACCTCAAAATTTCCTTTGGTTGATTATTTTTATTTTTTTCTAATTAAATTCAATTTTAATAAATACTAGAAAACACTGCATCATTATTTAAAACCGTCATTTCATATAAATTATTTATATAGTTATGTTTTCCATTAAATTTGATTGAATGTGAATTTAGGTTTTTTCATCAATTAACCCAATTGAGTTAATTGGATTGAATATCATTTTGAAATCGAATTGGAAAACTATGTGAACTTGTGAATGTTTTAAAAAATAAATCATTTTCACAATCCGAAAAGGAAATAATTTTATATTTAATTTTTCCAATTATGTTAATTTAATTTTCAATTAGAAAAATACGTGGTTATGCTTAGTAGGAATATTTGTGTCCAATATGAACAAAATAATTCTTTAGTGAATAGTAACTTTAGTATTTTATTTAATATTGGTAAAAGTAAATATAGTAATTAAAGGTAAAAAATATTATAATAATAAAAAATAACCTAACACATTTCTTAATATTATATGTTGTGTAATTTTAGATGAATAAAATTCTTGGGTTGAAAAGGAGCCCCTTGGATGGCACTTGGGTGATATTATAATAAATATAACATTTTATTTAATATAAAGATAAATATGTCATAATCATGTCTCTTATTACAATTTTTTATATGGGGTTATATAAGTGATATATTTGAATATAAATAGTACAAAACCTTTTATATGGGGTTATATATTTAATGTAAATATAAATACGTCATAATCACGTCTCTTATTATTTGGAATCTAAAATGAATTTATATTAATTTAATACTTTTAATAATTTCAATGGTTCCCCTCCCATATCCTATAAAAAGGATCACATTCCTCTCAATTAATCACACTTACAAAACC
The DNA here is from genome assembly GCA_963277665.1 of Viscum album. Lineage (NCBI taxonomy): Eukaryota > Viridiplantae > Streptophyta > Magnoliopsida > Santalales > Viscaceae > Viscum > Viscum album. Next base: position 1,066,989,631 of record OY728165.1, on the reverse strand, counting down.
TTTTGGTTCAAAAAATATCTATCCAAAACCCTTCAGAAAATCCCACCCCACCTTCTTTAGGCCTTATTTTAGGATGAAAATTCTCTTTAAAGGAGCTAATCGTTTCTTCAATGGCTATCTACCGAAAATGGGAATCAATTTATTTATGTATTTCTATTTTATTTATTCTTCCAATTACATCATATACCCTTATTCCTAGATGAAATAAGAAATATAGTATCCTAAATATACTAAGATGTTATTATTTAAATATAATTCCCAAAATATATATCCACTTCTATTAAATAGGAAATGAAATAATCATTCGTGCGTACTTGTGAACTATTACCACCATGAAAAGATCTAATTCCTTTTCGATTAAGATTTCCAATGAATGGTTATAACAATTGAAGTAATGTTCAAATGAGATATTAATTAAATATTTACTATTATAATATAATAATATATCAATTAAACTCTTACTTTCAATGAACATAAAAATGATTATGTCATTCGTGTGTATGTTTGAACTATCACCTATACAAAACAATGTGACTTTCTTTTATTCATCACACCACATGTCAGATGTATATAAGTAAGTTTAAATTGTTAATATGATATTAATGATGATATTATAATTTTTTAAAAATTAAATAATACTCACCTTTATTCCATAACGATTAATAAAAAATGGAAGATGTTACTCATGCATACATACAACCTACAATATCTATCATAATAACATTATACATTTTTAATACCATAAAAATATTTATTTAAATGTGTATATTCTATATAAAAGGTATTATTATGTCTTGAATTTTGTTATGCAAATGATTTAATTAATGGAAACATGAACAAGTTAAATCATAAGATGTTTATTTTTGACTCAAGTACCGAATATCTACAAATGTTAGACGTGAACATAAATCATTATTTAATAGTTATATCATTGTAATAAGAGATTCAAAAAGAATAATGAACATTAAAAAGGATATAAATAAACAATAAATTGATCTATGTTTATTATTAAAAAAATAGTGAATACACATGCTGAGTTTGACTCAAGGTATGGGACTTCTCCTCAATATCCTTTCATTGAGGAATAACATGATTTTATGCAACTTTATTATCATATAATGTGTATATAATAACCTTTTGACATTTTATATAATGTAATAGAAAATTATAATGAAATTTATAATCCTTTTTAATTTTATTTCTTAATTTTTTTTATTTATGTGTTTTCAAGTTATAAAGGATTCTTTTACTAAAAAAAATTTCTAAAGTTTTAATGATTTATTATTTTAAAATACTATATTTCATGTACATGTTTTCAAAATGGTTTTTATGTATTTATTTGTTATGGACATGAATGTTTTAAAATGTTGTTTGATTTTGAATGTTTCAAAGTGGTATGGGAAACATAAATTCAAATGTCTTTTTATTAAAATTTTAAAATTGTTTTGAAAATGGATTGATTACTTCAATAACATAAAATGGTTTATAGTGATTAGAAATGTAATTTTACGAGTGAAATGTTTATAATTTATATATCATATGTGTGATGATTACACAGTGGTACTTATAAATTTTATGGGTTATTATGTGATAATACAAAGATAGGTGATTACGTGATATGAAAAAGATAGGCAGCTTTATGATAAAACATGGAAGGGTGGTCACATTATAACCTCGAATTAATTGGGTATGAACGTTATCTGTTTATATATTTTATTTGTAAGAGTGATATGTGTAAAATTCATCCATATTATTATTTAATTTTTGTATTATTATTTTCTAAGTTACATTTATATTTTATATGTTTTTATAGGGTTTAAGGTAATAATTTATTGAAAAATATGGAAGTAATGAGCCTATATTTGGTAAAGTGTGTTTACTATTTCTTAAAGGATAGAAATACTACATTATGATAAATTATTCATTGTTTACATGTTTTTTCATGGACTAATAGTTTCACTTATTTTGGTATCCAATATTATTTTTTTATGCTCATCTTAAGTTTTGAAATGTTTTTTAATTGTATTTAAAGATGAATATAGTCAAGGAAGGGATCAAGGAAAAGTTACTAAGATTAAACCTGGAACATTACCATGATTCTTTTTTTTGAAAATATTTACAGTGAGAAGGAGTTTCAACACTCTAATTTTTTAGTTCAAATCTATGAGTTATGGCCATAATTATCCATTTCTCAAAACCTGTAATGATCCTCAATGTGAAAGAAAGTAAAATTATTTACATAACTCAGGATTAATTAATTAATAAGGTTGGGGCAGTATAGTTTCTATCAGAGGTGGGTTTAGAAAAAATTATAATTTAGGGTGATATTTATGTATAAGTTAAATGTTATATATAACCAAATGGTTAGGAGAATAGAAGGTGTTAATGTTATTTTAGATAACCTGGTGAGTTTTAGATAACATGAATAAGTATATAAAATTATAATTATTCCTCATAAGATCGTATATGATGATTTTATTTATACACTCACACCATCCTTCTTGGTTTTTCTAAATAGGTAGATCCAACATACACCAATGTAAAAAATCAATTAGATTGAATATGTGGTGGTTCTCTAATTGAGAACCAAATGAAATAAGAGTTTTAATGAGAAATAGTATTGTTATAATAAACCAAATATTATGAGTCAAATGTAACCAATGGAACCTTGTTGAGTTTTTCAATACTTTTTCTATGAGGTAAATTAATCCATGTGATTTTTCTAGTGATAATAAAAAAATTTAGTGTATTCAATGACATATGTGTCAAAGATATTGAAATAAACACATAGGGAATTTTTTTAAATGGACGAGAATATGTTATAGATTTGGTAATGAAGACCAAAAAACCAATAAAAATCAAATGAAAAAGAAAACATTCTTTTGAATATAGGAAAGGGAATGATGTTATTTTAGTTATCAATTTAACATTTTAAATGTGGGGAGTATGTTAATTATAAAAATCAATGTCCTGCGAATATGGTTAACAAATTGTATTAGGAAGACCATACAAATATATTTTTAGTGATACCTAATTCAATTCCAATTGAAGTTAAGGAAACTGGAAATGACCTATCAATGTTATGGATGTTTCTTCTCTCATATTTTTCCATTGTTGAATATTAGTACATGATTCATGTTTTTGTTTGTAGAAAATAATATTAAGGAATAATATATAAAATAATAATTAAATTATCCTGAAAAATGCTAAATAATGAAATTGCCTACATATAATGGATTCTAGAGTTACATTATACTGTATAATGATGAAATGATTAAAAGTATTGAAGATATTTTGATGATGGTATTACATGGGAATAAATTTTCCTAGTATGTGTAACCTTGAATTATGTTATGTGATAATTTTATTTGTGGAAAAATTATTTTATATGAGAAAACTTTTAATGGTATGAATAAACTTAAGGTTTATATGCTTTATGATTTTGGGGAATTATGTGTTATTACCTTTTGGGAATCAAAATTAATAGTATTAGATAATTTGTGAAGAGAAAACATGTTATGGTTATTTTATGAGGATTTTATATCATTTTGGGAATGCTATAATATTATATAACTATAGGAAAAGGAAAACCCACAGGAAGGGTTAAAATCCATCATGTCATACAAGGCTAAGGAAATCGAACCAAAAACCACAGTTAAATAAGGATTTATGAACTAAAACTACCCTTTTGGATGTTCTCAATTAGTATATTATTTGGTTTTTAGTTAAACAAGTTGATAGTATAAGAAATAGTGGATTTTGAGAATATATGTTTTAATAAATAGATATCCTTTGTTAGGAATTATTTTAGGGATTAAGTGATAAATGTTATTTTGGAAGACATTCACTATTTTAGGAACCCAATATGCCTATTAAAAGTAAAATGATTTGGGATTTTATTTGAGGAGTAATTGTTGTTTTTTATTTTGGAACAATATATGTTTTACTGTGAACATATGGGGATTTAGGTTATATATGTAAATAATTCACCTATATTTGGGAATATGTGATTTTGGAAATTAATTTTTTGTTTGAGACATTAAGAGTGATTAATGTTACTAGGAAATAAAATAATATGTAATCAAATTAATCTTTGTTTTGGGTTTCAAAATAAGTTTGGATTATTTTGATTGATTTTAAGTAAAATTATTCATTGAATGGTCTATGTTGATCTTTTGGTATCATATATTAATTTTTGAGAATAAAAGTAGCCTTTCTTCTTTAATTGTTTGTCATATTTGTTGAATTATACTATTTTAACCCAAAATTTTTCTTTTTGGATATTGTTTCATGATAGGGTGAATATATAGTAAATTTTTTATAGAATATGTGATTCTATAGATGTTGATTCATCTGCTTCAGGTGTGAAAATTTCAAATTTAATATTCATTAATTATAGAAAAATATGATTTTTTGGTTAAATTTGATTAATTGATAAAACTTTACTTATAAAATAAATATATTTTCTTATGTTATTATTCTATTTAATAAAATAATTCCATAACTCCATAAATAATACTTTACAAAAATCATTATCTATTTAATTTTCTTTCTTTGAAATCAATGACCATTAAACTGGTCATATGTTTTTGGTTTTCTGACTGTAAACATTATCTTGATCATATTCTATATCACTCTCTTTCGGAACATAATGGTTAGTTTTTCTTCCATATCAATGTTTTACTATTTGTAATCATAGTCTTTGTTATATTGGTTGAACTTTTTTAAATAGATTAATTCATTTTATTATTAAAATTTTATTGGATTTTTTTCCAATGTGAGATTTCAATGATGTAATTTTGAAAATTTAAACCTCAGTTAGCGATCCAAAATTTAATATTTCTACGACATAATGTCCAGGTGGGGTAAGATGTAACATTATAAGGCCTTGACCATAAACATTACATAATCTTGAGCTATAATAAATAATTTAAATTCTTTCACATTAGTGATTTTTTTTAGGTATTGAGTTTTAGAGAATTGTGCCACAACTTTTTCTTAAAATATCAAATATTACAAAGTAGATACTTCTACTAACTATATATTATTTATATCCCTTTCATTTAAATAAAAATCATGAATTTTTTTACTTGCTAAAATATTAATTACATTAATTTTATTTTATTCCTTCCTTTTACCCATCTTTTTCCCAAGGGAAAATATTTCAAAAACCCAAGATGATTATAAGAAGGATCATTAAGGGATATAAAATAAGGAATGAAACTGTAAACTATGAATATTTAAAACTCTTGAAAACATTTTAACAGAATCATACTTCTAAACCATATATCCTAAACTCTCTAACAAACCTAATGAAATAATAATATTTTTGAATAACTCATATTAATAAAAAAATCTTAAATATAACATGTGAAATTCATAACAAACATAAATTGAAATTTTCATAACTACATTGGGAATAACCTTCATGGTTATGTTTGGAATACCCATCATAGTATTTTTCCAAAATATCATAGGAGAAGCCTAAAAAATATACATTTGTCACATTACCCAATGCATTAGAGAGCAATCACGGGCCCATCCACCTTTGGTTTATCAAGTAATCACCTGTTTACACAATAAATTTCCAAGAAACATAACATAATTATAACACATTATCCAAGCATTAATGAAAAATAACATTTCCAATTTTAAATCACATTTCATCTTTACAATCTGCACACTAATAAATGAAAAAAAAATATTTTAAAATAAAAAATCAGACTTTTAATATAAAAATAAATAGATAATTATGAAATAAAAGAGATAAATTACATACATGAAGTATATATAAAAAACATTCTATGTTATTGTAAAAATATATACCATTTTAAAACAAAATTAAAACATTTTATATGATGTTTTGGATTCAATGTGTCACAAACCACTTAAGAATCATTTTAATGGAATTTACAGATAAAAACTTCATTTCCACATAAACAATTCCTTAAAATAATTTTGAAAATATGGACATGAAAGAGGAGGATTTATAAGATTAAATCATTAAAACATTTCAAATTAAGATTTTGTTAAAGAGTCCCTTACCACATCATTAAATACATGAATAAAAATAATTATGCAATAACATTGAAAAACATATAATAATATAATAATAAGGTTATCAATGACATAGTATGTCTAATAGCAGTATATACACCATATAAAATTTTATTGGTGTATAAAAACAAATAAGTCTCAATTAAATTAAAATTGAGACGAAATACCTTAACAAGATATTATCCTAAGAATAAGGATAACTCAATGAAATAATTATGCCTGACAAGTATAAATAGACCCAATATAAAATGTATATTTAGTTTAAAATAATCAATGGTAATCCATACATATTTTTGGTAAAGAAATCCCATGACAAGGATATTTAACTCAATGAATTGGGATTTAGTTAGGATTTACCTTACAATGATCATATAAATAGCATAAGAATTTAAAAATAGGGTGATTATGTGTAAAAATAGTGTATACACAGAAATGGATTTGGAAATTACAACAGAAATATATAAATAGGGATTCCATGTATAATCTTTTCATAATATAATAAAAGATGAATGCGTAAAAACCAATGAGTGGAAATTGACTAGAGAAATTCACTTACAAAGATTATTTTGTTAATTAAATAGATCGATAATGTGAATTCTCTATAAATTCACATAAATAAAAAATAAATAAAATATTTTATATAAAAAGTTATTTCTTACATAATCATATCACGACATAATCACGTAGAAGAATAACCCAAAGAATGGAATGTGGGTTATGAAGTTTCATTGTATTGAGTTCGACTTGTCTTATTCATTATTTATCTTCCTTAGTAATCAACATAGAATAGTTTATAATTTATTAATAGCCTTTTTAAATATTATTTTTCCTTTTATATCACTTATTTCCATATTAATGAAATTACATAATTATTTAGTTTCATATTTGTCATTTTGTCGATATTTAGTACTTGAGTCAAAAGTGAACTTTGTTAAATATAACTTGTCCCTATAGTAAAAATTTCATCATCTAAAAAATATTAATCATGATTAAAATATAATATATATCCTATATATAGGTATTTATAATAGTCCATAAAATTTAATGATAAGAAACGAAATGCACCATTCACGGAGACGGTAGGTCGTACATACAATTCAAACTACTTTCATTTATTTGTCATATTTAAGGAATGAATACTAAATGATACACAAATATATTGTAATTATAGAATAACATATATGTAATATATGTTACATATGTTCATTAACTCTATCCTTTATACATTTCATGTACGGAATGAACGAGTCATATAACATTGAGAGGGATTTAGTTCACACTTTCTCAAATGAAATTATCATATTTAAACATTATCCAAAGAATAAAGGTATGTTGTATATAAAAATTATATAGGATTAGATACAAGATAAATATAATATATGTCATATATAAATATAGTTCCATAATAATGGAAATCATGAGAGGTGGAAGGATAACATTTAACAATCATCATTTCATGATGTAGTAGTTTCTTATACACAGAGAAAATATATTAGAATTCATTAGATGGAGGTGAATGTTAGTGTAGTTAAAATAATTATCACAATGACCAAATAGTATATTTAGGATAATGGTGTTGTTATTTAATCATAGAATAAGAAAAGAATAGAAAGTGGATAAGTTAAATAATGGAATGTAACTTGAGATAAGACCTTACAACTAAATCAGGTAACTTTTTTTGATTTGAGCAAACGGGATTTTTTGAATTTCATTATTCCCACGTTAAGGAATCTAGGATAAAAGGGTGGATATTATGTGATTATTTAAGCAGAATTCATATTATCAAATGTTCTTGAGAGGTGTGTGTATATGGGTAAAGGTGGTGTCATTTTATTAAATGGAGGGGAACTTTAGAAAGGTTGTAAAAAATAAGTTCATTAAATATTTATTATCAAATTATAATTGCTCAAAACCGATATATTTCGAGTATAAGATGAGGATAGGTAATAAGACATTCAAAAAATAGGTTTTTTTTTGTAAAATTAGGTCAAAATATTAACCTTATCATTTATCTTTAACCGTTAGTTAAAAACATTAACTCTTACTATGTCTTCATGTATTTCCAAAATATATGGTTGTTATATTTACTATAAAACTAAAATAGAATGAAAAGTGTATAATTAATGATATTAATAACATTATATATTTCTTTATAATGAATCTTAGATTTTATAAATATTATATCATTTCATAAATTGTATTTGTTTTAGAATCTTACATATATCAGTTTTGACAATATTTCATACTTGATTTTCTATATAGTTATAACATCATTATTTATTTGAAACAAAAGCATTAAATCAAATATAACATTTCATAACAATTTATAAAATTCATGGATGAAATCAAAATGTTCAAATTAATTTTCTCTAAATATTTATAATATCAAGTTATTGAATCATTCTTTAGTAAGTTAATCATTACATCATCATTATGTCATTAATAAATTTATATATTTAATTTCATAAAATTGTTAAAACAAACATGATGTAGGAAATGTTTTTGAATTTATAATTACTATTTACAGTCATATATATTAGTTTCATAACCATATATTAGAATTGCTTTAGTAAAATATAAATGTTTATGCTATATTTAACTTTTCTTTAAATAAAATATTATAAAATGTCATTTTCACACCCCAGTGGCTCCCAAATACAAATATTTTATCCTATGGATGATCATGGTTGGAAAAATATCATATAATTGGATTAAGACACGTTTTAGGGAAGTTGTATATTATTATAATATTATTTGTTTACCATTATCAACTAGATTTACCCTTTAATAATGGGAAACAAATAATTACTAAAATTACTATTCATAATGTACAAAAATAATAGTCACCTATTTTCAATATCTGGACCTTCTGATTCTAAACAATGAAACCATTTTTATAAAATCAAATCATAAAAATTTCAGTAGTTAATTTAAAATTTATTCCAATTATTAACACCAGAAAGCATGTTTTTAAAAGGTCAAATATAGAAAATGTTTAAAATGTTTTTAAATCTAAATTAAATATTTAATTAATTCCAATGACCTAAATTATAATAAATGATAAAAATATATTTAATTAATTATCTTAAACCTTTAAATAATTTTATTAACCATATAAATGATCTTGATGGAAAAATTTGATTTCAATTATAATTTTTCATATGTCACTATTCATCAAAACTTCATAGATATCAGAAAAATATTAAAAATTAATCCAAGGTAAATATTGATGTCCCAATTAAAAAGAATAATTTTATTTTATCAAATAAAATTTATAAAGGTTTTAAAACTAAATTTAATAATTGTTCTCCAAAAAAAGTTAGTAAAATGTTTTTTTTTGAGAAATACTTATTTTATCTTAAAAAATGAATTCTTTCTTATATCATATTTGGAAAACATTTAAGATGGATTTAAAACATTACATTGAATATAATTAATTTATTTTTTCCATAAATAGAAATCCATAAAAGTGATATGATTTTATAAATATAATTATTCTCTTTTTAAAATGTTTTCATAAAAAAACATATTTTATATTCTACTAGTTTTTATTTCCATTTATAATAAATTTTTTATAAAATGAATCAATATTTAATCATGTGTACACCATATTCACATAATTCAGTTGATATTATTCATTCCAACAATTCCAATGGATTGGTTATAATAGTAACATTTAAATAATTATATTTAGTTTCCCATTTATGCTCGATGTAGCGTATCATGGTTGATATTGAACATAGTGTTTTTTCTTAAAACATAGGATGTAACATCATTCCCCAATTTTTGAAATTGTCTCCTCACAGGTATTAAAATTTGTCTTAGTATGTTCATTGAAAATGCCAAATTGGAAATATATTCAACAAAACCATCACTTTAAAATAATGAAAGTGAAGTACAAAGGTCACCCTAGATAACACATACTAGGATTATATGATGGAAAACATCGATATGCATGAAAAACATATCATTATTTTCTAATGGAGAGTGATATAAAACATGACTAAGAGAAAGTTAATAACCCAAAAACATAGTTTTTTGATGTGTTAAACGGTTTTTTATATCCTACCAGAAAAAGTAAATGTGAAATTTTTTTCTTTTATAGACTTTTTCATAATGTTTGGGAATTATTGTACTACTTACAAATAAAACATAATTAAACATGGTTACTTTTCAAGTAGAGTTTTATCCTTTAATAAATATATACCACAAACTTGTATTTTCTCCAAACATCAGTATTCCAAATGACTTGGCCTTACATAAAGAACTAGAATCAATGTCCAAAGAATCTCACAATCCACAAAAGATGAACTATATATTTCCAATTAATTTAGACATTAACCCAAATCCAAAATGATTAGTAAAATATCATATAATCCCCCAAAAAAATAATCCTTTTAAAAAATAAATACAACTCTTAAGCAGAAAATTCAACATACAATAACTAAATTTACAAAAATACCATTCAATTAACTATTTTCTTTAATATTCAACAAATAATCCAAACTAAAAATGAAACAAAAAATTTATTTGTATATTATAACATAATCATCCATGATAACTCTAGAAATTTACCTCCAAATAACATTTACTACTCTTAATGTATCATACCATAATGTAATTAATCTAATCACATATTATACATGATAGGTTAAATATTTCAATAAATAAGCCAAATGAACTATTTGTCCACAACAAAAACATTGTTTCTTCCAAAATAAAATTCAAACATTACGCCTTAAATGACATCCAAAAATATTCATTTTTCTATAGGCATATAGTGTTCTTGAAAGAGAAAACGTCTTCTAAAATAACAATTATCACTTAATCCCCAAATCATTTTCCTATTCTAAGGATATCTATTTGGGGAAATAAAAGTTCCCAAAAAACATATTCTTAATCCATATAATCATTTAACTAATGAGAATAAGTCATATTAAATAGGGACATCACGGAGGATAGTGGTAGGAAATGAACCATTGTCAACCTTCCTTCATGGGTTCGATTCCTATAGCCTTGGTGGACGTGACATGTTGTCACCCTTCCAACAGATTTTGTTTCATCTAAATCTATTTAAATTTTATAGCACTCCCATCATGGGAAAAGATACTAAAAAATATCTATAACATTTTTGGCATCAAACACTATTCTATACATTTCATTTTTCATCCCCAAAATTACTAACCCATAACTACCTCAAAAATAAATGTCTCAAAAATTACCATTAATTACCTTGAAATTTCATAACATATTCCTAGATAGGTATTTCTATGACATTGAACTTATGATCAACATTAAAATTATATACCCATAATGATATCCTTAACTCTTATGAGAACATCACACCTTTAATATTTTCTAAATCATTTTTTGATTCCAACTACAAGGCTCTGAACATAAAAATAACATATTATTGAGTTGAAATAATGCGTTTACATTCTTTTACATTAAATATATTATCATGTTTTTAGTTTAGAGAATTATTTTATAAATATTGAATAATATATCAAATTTTAAAAATTTTACACTTCTACTCAGTATCCATTTTCTCATAATATTAACAATTTATGATAAAACATGAATTCTTTTTCTTGATAAAAATCATTATCATAGTCATCCCATTTTCATCTTTCCATTCAATCACAATTATACAAAGTGGAAAACATTTAAAAAATAGTGTATGAGAATAAAAAGACCCAATAAAGGATATAAATTTAGAAATGATACCTTTAGTCTATGAATATTTAAAACTCATGAGAAAATTTTTACAGAATCCATGTTTTCACCCATAAATCTCAAAATATTTAACAAACCTTACAAAATCATAAGATTTATAAATAAATTATAGAAATAAAATATTATAATTGCAACTTTTGGAATTCATAACATTCTTTCATTGAATCTTTGACATCTACATATGGAGTAACCACCATGTTTACATTTGGAATAACCGTCATAGTATATTCTAGAAATATCATAGGAGAAACCATAATATTTAGCTCTATTATGTTCCCAATGCATTGGAGAAAAATCCTAGGCTCATCTACGCTCAGTTTATCAGAGAACCACCCATAAACATAAGAAATTCCCTTGAACCATAACTTAATCATAACATATGAACCAAACATAGAGGAAAAATATGACAATTTCACCTTGAAATCACATTTTAGATTTAGAAGCCACACACTCACAAAGGAAAAAACATTGTTTTCTAATAAAATGATAAACCATAAATCTAAAAATAAATATATAACAGTGATAGAAAAGTGAGAAATTCTATTTATGATATGTATATAATGAAATATTATATGTTATTGAAGTGATCAATACCCTTTTAAAAATTATAACATTTTAAAAGAATATTTTTGAATTGATGTGTCCCATACCACCATGAAACATTTTAAATGAAATTAATCTTAAAAAATTTCTTGTGCAAATAAATAATTCCTTAAAATAATTTTGATAGTAAGGACATAATATTGAATGATTTAGAAGATTAAATCTTTAAAACATTTAAAATGATGTTTTAGTTATACAGTATCTTACAACGTTAGAAAATACATAAATAAAAATAAGTAAACAATAAAATTAAAAAATATATATAATATAATGAGAATAATAAGAATCATGGTATAATATGCCAAATGATAGTATATACATCATATAAAACTGAATTTTTGTATATCAACAAATAAGTCACTTTGGAACGTAAATTGAGATGAAATTCATTATAAAGCTCATATCCTAATATTAAGGATAAATTAATTAAATAAATAAATGTGAAATATATAAATACATGAAATATAAATAAATATCTAGTGTAATACAATAATTGTCCATTTACACATATTCATGGAAAAACATAACCAATGACACGAATATTTATCTTAATGAAATGAAATTGCGTTATGATTTTCCTTACAATGATCATATAAATGAAGTATGAATTTTTCAATGGGATGATTTTAAAGACCCTGAAATTTCAAGGAAAATATTTTCTTAAATACTTTGGAATTTTACCAGTCAACGATTTCTGACGGCACCTGATTCCCAGGCCCGGTGTGCCCAGAATCATTTTCTGAAGTTTTGTTTGGGTACGTTCAGTAAACGTACGTGTGATTTTTTCTATCTTTTGAACCGGTTCTCAGAATTGAAATCTGAGGGCACTAATGAACTTACAACACCGGTATTCGCTTAAGGAGATCTTTATCGCAGTTGCGTTTTCTTGGGAGGAGAAGTTATTTTTTGGGGATTTATAATAAATTAAATAAAATTGATGTACAGAATTTTATTTATTTTTTGTGGTTTTTCTTACATGGGGATGTTAGCAGTAGGGCCCACACCCACATATCCTCCCATGTGAGAATAATGTGAGGTTTAGCCCACACGAGAGCCTAACCCCTCAACGTCCCCTTAAAGCCCCATGAAACCCCTTATTAATTCCTAAAACTCTCCACCTTCTCCCTTAATTATTTAACACCTACCCTCATTATAATGGAGCCTCTCCACCTCCCACCCATTCATTATACCCCCAAATATAATTAGTAACTTCTATAATTAATTGGAATCTCTCATTTGAATTTATTTGATTTGCATGGATATTCTATTAAAATTGAGAGGCCTAAAATAATATTTTCCTTGGAAAATATAATGGTGGGGGAATCTTTTGGAGAATTAGAGGAGATATTAATTCTTCCATGAAGAACGTCATACTATCTCAGCGAAGAACACTCCATGACTTCTCCTAACTTTTTCTTCCACCGCGTCAAGGGAGAAGACACCGCTCATGAGAAGCATCGCCTATGAAAATGACTCTTCCTCCAACGTTGACAGGATGACACTGTTCTTCCGCGACGCCCGACTACCACGACGCTCGTCTTCCGCAGCTCGACGACATGAAACGTCAATTACGAAGTACGTGGTTTTCTTCAATTTTAATTGATTATAATTTTTCTTCATTCTTCGTTGGAACCTTGTTTTATCTTCAAGAATATGATACCTCCTAACTCGGGGGGCACAGGCTAAAGGAACACGGCCTAACAACCCTCCGTTGATCCTCATATTATTTTCGATAGAGGCGGTGATGGAAGAGGTGTCGGTGGCCGGAAGAAGCGGTGGCCATATGCCGTCCATGTGAAGAGGAACCGCAGAAAGAATCTGTGATCTGCTCGGCTGAAGATGAACTGGCCGGCTGAAGCTAGCTGAGCTTGAGGACAACGGCGCCTCTAAGGCACCACGCTGCAGAGAACCGCAGCCCGCGCTCCGCGTTTAGCTTCGACAGCGAACCTGCTGGATAGTCAGCAAGCAAGGTTGAAGAGGCCTCTACAAAAGAATGTGTCTCACGGGAGGACAGTGGCCCACACGAGTGGTCCACTCGTGCTGGGAATACCGGCCGAATAGGAGGGTGGCACCGCTTGGCGCCGCCCTTTCAGGAAGTCAGGGGGGACGCACCGGCTCCGCCGGCTGGCCGCACCCAGCCGGGCCATGCTGCACCCCACCGGGTCGGGCCATGCCCCACTGGGCAAGCTGACCCCCCTACTGGGTCGGACCCACCAAATCAGTTTAGGCCGACCTGCCAGCCCACTGGGCATGACCGGTCGGGCTCGATTCACTTAGACGAGAATAACTTTAAGACCGCGCGTCCGATCGGTACGCCGTCTATGGAAAATGGACCCTCACAATGATGCAGTCCTTTTGAGATAATCTTTTTGAGTTTTGGACAAGATTGGAAAATTGCTGGGTTTGGAACGAGCATAATTCCAACCGGGCCCCTGGAAGGGAAAAGCCAATATCTCTCCGACTGGGCGTCCGATTGACGCACCATCTATCGCATTGGGTTCCTTTTTACGAGAAGGAACTTTGAGATACATCAACTCTAGACTTTTAGATAGTTGTTGTATCGACCACTTGGCTCGAAGAGCGGACCCTCTGGGAATCGAGCATGATGTGTGCGGGATCCCTAGAGCTGGTTGCGACTCCGACGACCAATGTACTGGGATCCTATGTGTGTTCGACGACGATTACTATTGTACTTGGATCATCCGCGGGTTTGACAGTGATGACAACTGTACTTGGATCCTCTGTGGGTTCACCAGTGATGATTACTGTACATGGATCCTTTGTGGTTTCGGAAGCGATGATTACTGTACATGGATCCTCTGTGGGTTCAGCAGCGACGACTTCTGTACTTGGATCCTATGTGGGTTCTGCAGAGGAGATGATTCAGAGGCTACATCTATTCATCTCCACTCCTCTTCATGATTTGTATAAATATGTGAGCTGAGTCTTGAATTTCTATCATTATCATCGATTTTATTGACATATTTCTTGTGTGGATTAAGTTCTGCTTTTTCTCAAGATTTTGGAGCCGAACTGAGATTGATAACATAGGTATATGTATTGGAATATAACAAATAAGGATGTGTTGATACTTCGTGATTGTATCTCTCTTCTGTAGTTTATCCTTCGTGGATTTTGGGAGCCCTTCGGGTGTCTCGGGGTCCCTTCTGACTATTGTATACTCACCCCTGCATGGGCTTTTCCCGTACTACATTGTGCTGGATACAGACGACAGACAACACTGATCGAGGTGGATACTTGAGGAGCTGGACCATACCTAGAGGTGGACCAATTGGCAAGATGTATACAGAGCAGACGGACGGACCCGAGGTGACGAGGAGACCATATGTACCCACCCTTCAGGTGGGATACCTAGTGGATTACTCAATGGTTGTTTCTTTACATTACTGCTGTTGTACTAGTTTTTCAGTTGTACTGTACTTACTGTTGGCCTTGTATTTCCAGCCCCTTTCTTTTTATTACTTACTATTGTACTTCATTATTTCTTAGTTCTTACTTCTGTTTCTTACTCTATTGTGTTTTTTTACTATTATAAAGGCAATGATTTCCGTTTTTATCGGGATTTACACCTTGGTGCTAGTCGCCAGTCCCTGGCATATGGAAGGCGGACTTGGGGTAGTCACAACTTAGGCCCCGTGGACGGGTCGTGAAAAATTGTTATTAGAGGCAGTCGGTTCTACCATATAATTTTTTCTGTGAATCTTTAATGGAAATAGTTTTAAGTGTTTTGGGTGTGGTTTTTAGTTTAGGGAAACCGGTGTTGCTGCAGTGGCTGATGTATCCATACACTAGGACTCTGACTTCTAATTTCTGACTCAGTACATGAAAACACCAATTGCGTGTGTGTTTCAAAAATATTTCATTGTGATTACATTGTGTCAAATCAACAGGTATACTGTTTTAACCGTGGTGCACCTATTTCATTATAGGTCGGCCCTACGAAGGAAGCTAGATGGGTTTTTGAGTTACGTACGGGATGGTAGCCCACCGAGCGAAGAGGCCTCGGTGCAGGTCCCCATCATAGCGGAGGCACCAGCGGTACCACTACCCTCTAGGCAACTAATACCACTAGCCCTAGCAGCAGAGACTGCACACCGCCTTAGTGTGTTGCATGAGTTCCAGCGATAGAGGTCACCCAGGGTCCGTGGAGAGACAGACCAACATGCAGCTGGGGATTGGTTGGAGGCTGTCGTTAGAGTTTTCAGATTGGTTGGGACACTAGTGAACCTTATGGTGATCCTTTCCACAAGTCTTCTCTACATGGAATCAGGTAAATGGTGGAGTCTGATGCTCTAGGTGCATGTCAAGGAATCTTTCCTATGGATGGAATTTGAGAGTCTCTTTTGCTCCGAGTTTGTTCCAGCCACCCTCCATGCGGTGCAGATTCACGAGTTACATCATCTGCAGCATGGCAGCGTGACAGTAGCTTAGTACTCAGCGAGGTTCACTAACCTCTCACAATACTCCATGGATATGGTGCGAGACTTGTTCTTTAGGGACTGGACATTCGAGTAGGGACTGAGGCACAAGATCAGGGCTTCAACGATTCCCCCCAGCTTCCCGATGTAGGCTGGGGTGCTGAAGTGAGCCCTTCTAATGAAGAGCTTTCTCGCTGAGCATTCACCAGCGGCGAGACCCACCGAAGGACGACATGTTAGGAAGTCTTCTGTAGCTGGCAGTAGACAGTTGACACAGAGGTCCAAGCGGACCAGGCCATCAGGTGGGCAACCTCAGGATTCTGGTTCGGATGTGCGAGGCACACGAAACAAAGCCAACCATTTGAGGGGTAGGAATTGATATGAATGCAGCGGGCATGGTCACATGGCTCGAGACTACCCGACCCGCCATGTAGATGAGCATCCGAAAGTAGAGGGACCTCCCAAGAGAGGAAAAGGTTCGACCGTGGTGGTCTATCGGGAGCAGGCGGATGAGGTAGAGGAGCTTTCCGAGCAGTGGGAGATGGATGAAGTTTTGAGGCTCTTCCACCCCCACCACTAGTATGTCCACCCCGACCACAAGGAGCTGGCGGACAGAGGCGGGTACAGCTCCAGGCAGTCGAGGCCTTTGACCACGGTGCACCTAAGATGATTCGAGGTACTATCTGTGTCTACTCCACTCTTTATGTAGTAATTAGAGACACTGGTGCGAGTCATTATTTTATTTCCGTTTCCCTTGTTCGGAGATCAGAGATGCTGATGGATCCATTGGCTCGATCATTATGACTAGAGACTCCTATGCGAGCAGACTCGATGATTACGCACCGATTCCAGCAGTGTGAGCTTACTCTAGGAGGCGAGAGCTTCGACTGGAATATTCATGTAGTGTCATTGAGGCCTTATGACATCATCTTGGATATGGACTGGTTATATACAGTTTATGCTCAGATCGACAGTATGAGGTGAAAAGTGTGTTTTTTCCGCACAGATGGGACTATGTTCACCTTCACCGGTGAGAAGGGAGTCTTTGCAGTGCATGATGGACTTATGCAGAGGAGAGGACGGTCGATCACACATCTGTTGGCTAGTCTCATCCTCGGTGTAGTTGATGTGCGAAGTCTGAGTTTTCCTACTGTGGTGGATCAGTATGTGGATGTTTTTCCTGGTGAAATTTCAGGACTACCTCCTCATAGAGAGGTAGACATATACATTGACATGTACCCTAGGACAACACTGATATCTACTCCAGTATAACAGATGGCTCCCGCCGAGCATCGTGAGTGGCAGGTACAACTGGAGGACTTATAGGGAAAGGGATTCATCCAAACCTGTTTTTCACCCTGGGATTTTCTGATTTTGTTTGTCAAGAAGGAGGATGCGATCTTGCGACTATGTGTCGACTACCATCACCTGAATCCGGTGACCATGAAGAACAAGTACCCACTCCTAAGGATTTACGACCTCTTTGATCAGATAACAGAATCACGTTGGTTCTCAAAGATAGACCATAGGTCAGGCTATCACCATCACAGAGTTCAAGACAAGGATGTGAAAAAGAAGGCCTTTAGGTGTCAGTATGACCACTACAAGTTCATGGTTCGGCCCAACGGCGTAACCAAAACTCCACTGGTGTTCATGAGTCTCATGAATAGGATCTTCCGGCCTTACCTCAATTATTTTTTCATAGTCTTCATCGAAGGCAAACTGATTTACTCAACCACTGAGGAGCATGCCTACCACTTTCGGGTTGTACTAGATACACTCCGAGAGAACCAGCTTTATAGTAAGCTCTTGAAGTCCCAGTTTTGGATTCTAGATGTTCAATTCTTGGGACACGTCATCTCGGAGGCTGGTGTTGTAGTGGATCCAGTGAAGATCAAGGTAGTACTAGCTTGGGAGCCACCCAGGAGTGTGACGGTGGTCCGGAGTTTCCTGGGTCTGGCTGGTTACTATCGAAGATTTTTTCCAGACTTCTCCAGGGTTTCAGCACCTCTTTCTTCCTTGACGTAGAAGTTTAAACCCATCATATGGTTAGATAGATGTCATTAGAGCTTTTACGAGATGATGCAGAGGTTGACCAGTGCTCCCATCTTAAGGCTACTAGAGGAGGGCATTGGGTATGTAGTGTTCTACGATGCATCTGGGACCGATCTCAGGTGTGTCCCAATGCAGGAGTGAGCATTGATCACATATAGTTCTCAGTAGATGAGAAAAAACTAATAGAACTACACTACCCATGACCTGGAGTTAGTAGCATTGGTCTTCTCCTTGAAGACGTGACGACAATATCTTATGGGTGAGTGCTTTAGAGTCTATTCTGACCACCAGAGTCTCAGGTACAGATTCTCACAGAAGGACCTGAACATGAGACAATGCCGATGGCTCGAGTTCTGCTATGACTATGACTTTGAGATAGTCTATACTCCTGGGAAGGGGAACTTTTTAGCTGATACTCTTAGTAGGAGATCAGGCATTCAGTTGCTAGGAGAGGTGACAGAGCAGCTAGCCGCATTGTAGATATCCTTTGTGGATAGAGATGGAGCATCCTTTCTATAGTCTCTCACAGTCACTCCTCCACTCCTTCGGTTAATAAGAGAGCCACAACATAGGGAAGTTGACTTTGAGACGTTACATTCTTAGATATCCTCAGGGAAGGCACCTGATGGATTTTCTGAACGGGGGAACACAACATCCTCTTTAGAGGAGGTACCATGGTACCATTTTTACTACAAGAGGGGGTGCTGAGGGAGTTCCACACTTCCCCTCCAGGGGTACATCCAGGAGTGGAAAAGATGTATTAGGACCTCAGAAGACAGCACTAATGGCTGGGAATAAATAAGGTAGTAGCATAGTTCCTTTCATGATGCCTCACTTTTCAGCAAATGAAGACCGAGAACCTAGTACTAGTAGGCTTGGTACATCCCTTAGAGTCCCCAAAGTGGATGTGGGATAGGATATCCATGGATTTCATGATGTTACTTCCACGTACATAAAGGGGGCATAACTCTATCTGGGTGATCATAGACAGACTCACCAAGTCGGCCCAATTCCTACCGATCAGAGAGCATGGCTTAGTGGAGAGCTTGTGATGCCTCTACATTCGGGAGATTGTATTGCATCATGGTGTACCACAGACTATCATCTCTGATCGAGATTCTCGATTCACTTGCCAGCTATGGAACTTGTTACCTCAGGCTTTTAGGATGCAGCTATGTCTGAGAACCACCTTCCATCCTCATATGGATGACCATATAGTGAGGACTATTCAGACTCTTGAAGACAAGCTCTGCACATGTGTCCTCGAATTTGGTCGCAGCTTGGAGGATCACCAACCCTTGGTGGAGTTTGCATACAACAACAATTACAACTCCACCATCGGTATGGCCCCTTACGAGGCATTGTATGGCCGACCTAGTAGATCACATCTGTGTTGGACAGAACCAGAGGAGTCAGCACTTGTAGGACCAGAGATGGTGCATGCTAAGATGGAGAAGGTGTAGATCATCCAGGAGTGGATGAATACTACACAGAGTACGCATAATTTCTATGCTGATATGAGACGGAGACCACTGGAGTTCAAGGATGGAGACCACGTCTTCCTAAGTGTCTCGCCTCAATGAGGTCTGTTGAGATTTGACTGAGGTGGAAAGTTATCTCCATGCTTCATCGGGCCATTATACGTCCTCAACAGAGTAGGCGAGGTGTCTTACCACCTGGGAATTCCACATCAGTTGCTCCGGGTTCATGATGTCTTCCACATATCTCAGCTGAAGGGATACATGAACGACCCGTCAAACGACATCGATCACGGGGAGCTGGACATCGATGACGGGGCGATAGTCATGGAGGTTCCGGTGGAGATCGAGGGTCAACAGGAGTAGGTAATATATGGATGGTCGATTCCTCTGGTGCGCATTTGCTGGAAATACGAGAACCTCCAGGAGAGCACTTGGGAGCGGGAGGCTCAGATGCGTTCGCAGTACCCCCATTTGTTTCCTTAGTTTGTGTTGTAACTTTACGGGGACTTAAATCCCTGAGGTGGGGTTAATGTAAAGTCCTATAAATTTCAAGGAAATTTTTTTCATAAATACATTGTAATTTTACGAGTTTTTGTTTTTTGGCGTCACTTGTTTCCGAGGCCCGGTGTGCCCGGATACATTTTTTGATGTTTTTTTGGGTATGTTCAGTAAACGTACGTGTGGGTTTTTCTACCTTTTAAATCGTTTCTCAGAATTGAAATCCAAGGGCACCGATGAACATGTATCACTGGTATTCGCATAAGTGTACCTTTACCGTACTTGCATTTTCTCAGGAGAAAATGTTATTTTTGGGGATTTATAATATGTTAAATAAAATTTTTGTACAAAATTTTAATTTTTTTGGTTGTTATTTCCTATAAGGGGAAGTTAGCTATGGGACCACACCCACATAACCTCCCATGAGAGAATAATGTGAGGTGGGGCCCATACGAGAGCCTAACCCCTCAACTTCCCCTTCAACTACCATGAAACCCCTTATTAATTTTTCTAACTCTCCACCTTCTCCCTTAATTATTTAACACCTAACCTCATTATGGTGGAGCCTCTCCACCTCCCACCCATTCATTATGCACCACATCAAATTAATAAATTATTTAAGTAATTTTCATATCTCATTTGAATTTATTTGAATTGTATGGCAATTCTTTTATAATTGAGAGGCTTAATATAATATTTTCCTTGGAAAATTTTTTGGTGGGGAAAACCTTTGTAGAATTAGATGAGATCTTCATTCTTCCATGAAGAACGTCATACTCTCGTAATGATGAATGCTCCACGACTTCCCCTACCTTCTTATTCCTCCACGTCAAGGGAGAAGACACCGCTCGTGAGAAGCATGGAGTACGATAATGACTCTTCCTCCAACATTGATGGGATGAAACCATTCTTCCGCAACACATGTCTTATGCGGCTCGACGACATGCGACGTCAATTACGAAGTAGGGGATTTGCATCAATTTTAGTTGATTAGAATTGTTCGTCGTTCTTTGTTGAAGCCATGTTTTATCGTCAGACATATGATACCACCTAATGTGGAGGGCGTGGGCCGAACGAAAACGGTCCGATGACCCTCTGTTGATCCTCATTTTATATTCGATGGAGGTGGTGATGGAAGAGGTAGTGGAGACCGGAATAAGTAGAGTCCGTATACCAGCAGCGTGGAGAGGAACCACAGCCCGCATCCGCATGCCACTCGGCCGAAAAAGAACTGGCCAACTGAAGTTGGCCAGGCTGGAGGACTGTGGAACCTCTAATGCGACACGCTTTAGAGAACCATGGCCTGTGCTTCGCGGGCTGCTTCGGCAGTGACCTGGTCGGCTCGTCTGCCATCCGGGATGAGGAGGCTGCGGCACTCACAGGTGTCGCATGGTATTACAGTGGCCCACATGGGTGGGCCTCTCACTCCAGGTTTCGAATGAGCATAATTCTAACCAAGCCCTTAGAACGAAAAATCCAATTTCTATTAGACTGGGTGTCCGATTGACTTTCCATCTATCGCGTTGGGTTATTTTTAACGAGACAAAAATCGAGATACATCAAAAATAGAATTCATGATAGTTGATGTATCGAACCCTTGGCTCAAGGATCAGACCCTCCCGAAATCGAGAGTGTCATGTTCGGGAACCGTAGAGCTAGATGCGACTTCGACAACTACAGTACTGGGATCCTCCATGGGTTCGACAATGACGACTACTATACATGGATCCTCTGTGGGTTCATCAGCGATGTCTAATATACTAGGTTCCTCTGTGGGTTCGATAACGATGATTAATGTACCTGGATCCCCCATGGGTTCAACAACGATGATCACTGTACCTGGATCCTCCTTGGGTTCGACAACGATGACTTCTGTACTAGGAACCTATGTGGGATCGACATAAGAGATGATTTAGAGGATAAATATAATCATCTCCTCCCATCTTCGTGAGTTGTATATCTATGTGATCTGAGTCTTGATGTTCAATCATTATCATCGAGGTTATTTACTTCTTTCTTGTGTGGATTGATTTGTGCATCGGCTCAAGAGTTTGGAGTAGAACTGAGATTGATAACTTAGGTATATGTATGGGAATATACCTAAGTAGGGTTGGTTGATAATTTGTGATTGTATATATCTTATGTAGATTATCCTTTGTGGATTTTGGGAGACCTACGGGGGTCTCGAGGTCCATACTGGGTATCGTATGCTCAACCCTGCATGGACTTTTCCCACATAACATTGTGTTGGATGCATACGATGGACAACACTGATCGATGTGGATACTTGAGGAGCTAGACCGTAACTGGAGGTGGACCACTTGGTGATACGTACACAGAGAAGATGGACGGAACCAGGAGGCTGAGGAGACCATCTGTATCCACCCTTCAGGTGGGATACACAGAAGATGACTCAGTGGTTGCTACATTACATTACTACTGTTGTATTAGTTTTTCAGTTGTATTGTACTTACTATTGGGATTGTATTTCTGGCCCCTTTATTTTCAGCAAATACATTTGTACTTCAGTATTACATAGTTCATACTTCTATTGCGTACTCTATTGTTTTTGTTTAAAATTATAAAGGCAATGCTTTCTCTTTTTATCGAGATTTACGCCTTGGTGCTAGTAGCCAGCCCCTGGCCTATGGAAGGCGGGAATGGGGTAGTCACCGCACGGGCCCCAAGGAGGGGTCGTGAGAGTGATTACAAGTAGAAAAATTATATAATCACAAATGGAAGTAGAAATTACAACATAAATATATAAATAGGGGTTCCACAAATAATATTTTCCTAAAATAATTAACGAAGTATGCGTAAAACCCAATGAGTGGAAACTGAGTTTAGAAATTTATTTACAAAGATCATTTATTTAATAAAATGGATCTATTATGTATGTTAACTATAAATTCACAAAAATAATTTATAAATTCAAGGTTATATATAAAAATTATTTCTCACATAATCATAGCAAGACCTAATCAAGAAGCTGAAGATTAACCGAAAGAATGGAAATTGGGTTAAGAAGCTCCATTACTTTGAGTCTGACTTGTCTTGTTCATTCATTATCACATTGAATAATAAAAATATGTTAATATATACTTGGTTTTGAAAAAATTACATGTTTTTATTTCTTTCATATCATTTATTACAAAGTTATAATAATTATATAATTAATGATGTTAATATTGATAATTTTGTTGATATTTGGTACTTGAGTTTAGAATAAACTTGTTTTGATGTAAATTGTCCATATAGTCAATATTATATCATATAAATAATTTTATTTATGATTTAATATCATATATATATATATATATTTATTTATAATCATCCACAACATTATGAGAAAATAAATTAAATTCACAGTTCATGGAGATGATTGGTTGTACATACACATGAACGCTACTTTTTTTTAATATTAGATGAATGAAAAATAAATTATACATAGGTATATTGTAATTAAATTATAATATGTATGTCATATATGTTACATTAGTTCATTAAATACATCTTTTCTATGTCCAATATATGGCATGAATAAGTCATACCACTTTGTGGTGGCCGTATTCCACACATTCTCCAATGAAATCATTATATTTACAAATTATGGGAAGCATAAAAGTATATAGTTAACAAAAATTAAAGAATAATTGAAACATAATAAATTTAATATATTTCATATATAAATACAGTTCCGCCATAATTTACACAATGAGTAGTGGACGGAGAAAATTGAACAATCATCATTTCGTGAGGCAGTAGTTCATCATACACAGAAACCATATGTTTGTATCCATTAGATAGAGGTGTATGTGAGTGAAGATGGAATAAATTGCATAAGAGACCTTGTATATTTATGAAATTTGTTGTTGTTATGTAATCATAGAATAAGAAGAGCATTGGGAGTTGAGAATGTAAATAATTAAAAGTAATTTGAGAGAAGACGTTACCTCTGTATTGGGTAACTACTTTTTATTTGGGCCAGAATGCATTCCTAAATTTCCTTCTACTAAAGGTAAGGATTATAATTGGAAAAGAAGGATTATGGGAGCTTATCTAATCGGAATTTGTATGATCTATGGGGAATTATAGGTGTGTGTAAGTGGGTAGAGTTGGTGGGATTTTATAAGAGGGGGGATGGGGACTATAGGAATGTCTTCAAATATTACTTTATTAAAAATTGATTTCAGAATTATACTTTCTCCAAAGTGATATAAATAGACTATTAGATAAGTATGGGTATAAAGACACTAAACCAATAGGTTTTAGACATGTTTTGACAAAAATGTGTGATTATATTTTATCTTTAACACTTATTTAAAAACATTATCATTTACCATGTCTTCTTGTACATTTATAATGTATGGTTACTATTTTAAATATAAAATTCCAATAGAACCAAAAGTGGATAATTAATGAAATTTTAATTTTATATTAATCAGTTGGATAAATCGTATAATTTTTGAACTATTATGTCATTTAATAAAATAATATTTATTTTAAATACTCATTTGTGTCAATTTTGATAGTATTAAGCGATTGATTTATATTAAAGGCCAAAAAATTATTTATTTAAAAAATAATTAAATAAAAGATGAAATGTCTTAATAATTCATAAAATTCTTTTATGTCATCAAAATTTTCAAATTACATCTATTTTATTATTTATAAAATCATTTATTTGAGTCTTTCATTAATAAGGTAATCACTGAATCATAATTTGTGTCATAAAAAACTTATTTATTTAATGTATAAAAATTATAAATAAAATTAAATGATGTAGGAAATATTTTTATATTTCTATTTAATATTTATAGTCATATATATCAGTTACATAACCCTATAATAAAATTTTTTTAGTAAAAGATACATGTTTATGTTATATTTCCCATTTTCTTAAATTAAATTTATAAAATGTCATTTTCAAACTCAAGTGGCTCCCAAATTCCATAAGTTCATCCTATGGATGATAATGGTTATAAATATATTTTACAATATTATTAGGGAACATTTGAGGATTGTGTTTTATTATTATAATATATTTTTACCTTTATATACCAGATTTACCCTTTAAAAATGGTAAAAATAATAATTACTGAAGTTACAGTTCATATTTTCCAAAAAATAAAAGGTACATATTTAAACAATTAGTGAATTTTTATTCCAAATAATCAAAATTTTATTCTAAATTCAAATCATAGATACTATAGTATTTATTTTAATATTAATTCCCATTGTCCAAATAAAAATGAGGGTTTTTAAAAGGTAAAACAGTACAAAAGATTTAAAGGATTTTACATATTAATTAAATATAAAATTAATAATAATGACCTCATTATAAAAAAAGAAAAAATATATTCTATTTATTCTTTAAAATAATTAAATAACATTATTTAACCATAATAATTTTCTTGATGGAAAAAGTTGTTTTCAATTACAATTTAGTGTATTTTTACTATTCCTGAAAACATGATAGTTATTAGAAAATGATGAAAAATTCATGCATGGTAAATTTTGATGTCCACACATATAAATAAGAATTTTATTCTTTCAAATATAAGATAATGTTTTTAAAAAAATAAATTTGAGAAGGGTTCTCCAAAAAAAGGCTGTAAAATGTTTTTTAGAAAAATACATTTTTTACCTGAAAAATTGAATTTGTTCTTCGTTCATATCTAGAAAACAAATAAGATGAATTTAAAACAATAAATTTAATGTATAACATATATTTTTTATTAAATAAAAACCCATAAGTGTGATAAATTTTTATATACACAATTATTCTCTTTTTAAGTAGGTTTTCATTAAAAACACATCCTTTATATTCAATTGGATTTTATTTCAATTTCTCATTATTTTGGTAAAAATGAATAATTACTTAAGAATGCATAAATTTTGTTTTTATAAGATAGCTGGTACTATTAATTCCCTCTATTCCAATGGCATGTTTATAATTGTAACATTTAAATAATAATATTTTGTTGTTCACTAAAGCACGATGTAGCGTGAAATTTATGATATTGAACATAGTGTTTCTTTGTCAAAAAATAGGATGTTACAAACATCCCCAATAATTATAGAAGAAATATTTTTCATATTTATTAATATTTATTAAATATATATTAAATTTACCTAAAAAGGGGGTCTATACTTGAAAGTATACCCTACATATAACAATAGGATTCTCTAAAATCTTATATTTTATATAAGACTAAGTTATACCGAAAAATATTATATTATTAATATTTTTATGTTATGATGTAGTTAACATATATCCATAAAAATGGTGATATTGAATGATATTAACAAAATTATGAAAATATTATTTAAACATGATTATATAATGATTCGCTGATTACCAAATTAATTAGGCATGTAAAAAAACCAATTAAATATAATGGATGCATTTTTTTATAAAAACATACTATTTATATGAAAATAAGTCATTTTATAAAATAATAAAATCACCCTTGATTTATTTTACTTATAAAATATTCATGTAATATATTCAATTTACTATTTAGAAATCATATTATATGTTTTTTAAAAAAGATATAAAAGCAAAATAAATATTTAGATAAAAGAAGTATTTAAAAAAAGAAGTTGTTTTGTCTCCTTTTGAAGGTGATCCCATTTTATATCCATTTTTGATCCTTTTATAATTTATATTTGAAAAAATATAATTCTAATTTGTTATTATGACATTAATATTTAGTTTGGATAAATTTCTGTATTTTTTCTCATAAAATTCATCTTTAACGAATTTTAAAAAACACATCAATTTAATTAAAAACTACGTTTTCATCTCATTTATTAATAATGTTATATTTTCCTTTTATTTTTTTAAATGTAATCAGATTATTTTTTTTAATATTTAATCCAATTTAGTTCATTGGATGAAGTTTTATAGTGAAATTGAATAGAAAATCTATGTGAACTATGGAATGTTTTACAATAAAAACTCGTTTTCTTAGTCCAATAAGGGGATTAATTTTAAAATTAATTTTTCCACCATGGTGAGTTGAATTTTAAAAAAATGACATACATTCATCTAATACTAATGAATTATTTTTTCCAATAGTGTGAAACAAAATTTTTGGTGAATAGTAACAACAGTACATTATTTACCTTGGATAACCATAAATATGGTAATTAAAGGTTTAAATTATATTATAATAATATAAAACTTCATTAAGAGCTACCATAATGTTATTGGATGATTTATTGTCAACCAAGAAAATCTTTGTGAATAAATTGTTTCCTTTGGAACATGCCTAGCAGTAATTATGAAATTTATAACATTTAATTTAATGTAAAAGAAAATATGTCATAATAATGTCTTCTATTATGAAATCAATTATTATATGGGGTCATATAAGTGAATTCATCAATGAAAAATAGTAATTATAAATATAAAAAGACTATCTATATCATGGAAAATAATTTATAACTATAATTAATTAAATTATTAAATTATATAATGACAGAATGATGATGCAGTAATATATTTATTCATGAAGGAATCAAATAAATGATATTAATAATTTTAAAATAAAAAATTTGAAAAATTTCATTCCATAAATGAGTTTTGTGGATGAATATTAAATTTCTTTTATTTTATTAACGTTATTTTTTCCAATTAATCTTGTTATTATGATATTTTAAAAAAGCCATGCATTGAATAATCTCACAATTGAAATAATTCATATTTTAAAATATAAAATATTGAATTAAATGATATATATTTTTTATAATTAAATATTCAGATGATAAATTTTGATAGATATAAAAATTTCATGACTTACTCATTCATTGGTTGCTTTTAATGATTTGGTAATTTTTTTAACTCTCAATGTGTAAATTACTTAATAAAATGGTAAGTGTAAAAGGGAGTTAAAACAAAATAGATAAGGATTAAAAAACACCCAAAACCTGTCAAATTTTTTTGGATGAATATATTTAGAATTATAAACATCCAATATTCAATATAAATTAGTTTTAACCAATTTAATATATAAATATATTTTATATTAATTAATTTTTTTATAATTCCATGGGTTCCTCTCCCCTCTACTATAAAAAATAACCCATTCATATCTATTAATCCCACCTAATAAACCTTCTTGTTATTCTAGGATCCTCACAAACCCGTTCCTAGAATCCCTCCCCACATTCTTGTGGAAATATTTTAGTAATTACACCATCTATAGTGGTTTTAATTTATTCTTCAAATGTGATCAACTGAACAAGAGGTATCATTTTAATTATGTATTTATATTTTATTTATTCATCCACTTCATAAAAATAAATTTATTACTAGATTAAATAATTACCCCAATATCCACAAAATACATATATATTATTATGTTAATTTAATCACATAAATACATATCCAATTACATTAATCGGGAAAGGAAATAATCATTTGTGCATACATGTGAACTGTCACCTCCACGAACTGATCTAATTAGTTTTCCATAATCTCCTCTCATGATTGGTGATAATAATTGAATTAATGTTCATATGTGATATTAATTATATATTTATCGTTATTATATAAAATTATATAAATTAAATTATTTCATTCCATTGTTATAAAAATGATAACGTCATCCGTGCGTACGTGTCAACTATCACCTCTACAAAGCGAGGAGACTCATTGTTATTCATCATGTAACTGATATGATATATATAATTATACTTAAAAGTTAAACATGATATTAATTATTATATTATAATTATATAATGAAAAAATAATATTTACACTATTTCTATAAAGATCAATGAAAAATGGGGAATGTTACTCATGCGTACGTACGACCTAACGTCTCCATGATTATAATGTTGTTCATTTTTCATACTATAAATGAATTGTTTTATTTGAAAGTATAATTGAACTAAAAATATGATTATTAAGTCATGAATTCTATTCTATAGATGATTGAATTAATGTACACCTAAACTATTCATATCATACCATGTTTATTTTCGACTCAAGTTCAAAATATCGACAAAACATCTAACATGATCTTATATAATTGTAATAACATGAAATATGTGATATAATATGATTAGTTAACATGATAATTACTCTTAGTAAATTAATAAAATTAACCTATGTTTATTAATCATGAAGGAAATTACTGTATGTGAAAATTCAGAATCAAGGTAAGGTACTTTGTCTCAATCTTCTTTCATTGAGGCAAATCATGATGTTATGCACCATTATTATACAGGAATGTTTTTATCCAATGATTTTGAAACATTATATCATGATTTAGTATATTATCATGATATTTCTTGACTTTTTAAATGAAATTCCATCATTATGATTATTCATGTGTGTCTCATCTGGTAAGGGGCTCTTTAACTAAAAAAATGATTGAAATAATTTAAATATTTTCTATTCTAAAACCATATATTTAATGAACATGTTTTCAAGATGAATTTTATGAATTTATTTATTTTCACATTAATGTTTTAATATGTTTATGTGTTTCAAATGTTTCAAAGTGGTATCAGTCAATTTGATTCAAATATCTATTTTTTAAATGTTTTAAATGGTTTTAAAATAGGATTGATTATTTCAAAATCATAAAATGATTTCTTATGATATAAAATGGAATTCTATGAGAGAAAGGTGGATAATATAAATATTTTATGTCTGATTATTTAATAATGGTACATTGACATTTTATGGGTTAAATGATAAACACATGTTAGGTGGTTACATGATAAACCAAAGATAGGTTGTTTTATAATAAACTAAGGAAGTGTGGTAATGTTATATCCTCTAATGCATTGGGTATGGAAGTTGTCCATATGGCTCTTCCATTTGTAAGAGTGATATGTGTGGAATTCGGCCACGTCGTTATTCCAATTAATTATTTTTATGACTAAATTTTACATTTATTTGTTTTATGTTTTATTTTTAAGGTTTTCAGGGTAATATTTTTATTTAAAGAGGGTAACAAATGAGCTTATATTCAGTAATGTTTGTTTTATTAATTCATAAATGTAAAAAAGTAGTACTTTAGGATTATGTATCCATAGTTTACATGTTTTCAAAAAGACTAAAAATATTATTTCATTGTCTATCCCTTATTGAAATTTTTATTCTCATCTCAAGTATTGAAATTGTCATCACAGTATTTAGAGAATAATAGTCAATGATGGGATCAGAGTAATGTTATAAATTTTAAACATGAAATAAACCATGTTTTTTTTAAAAAAAATCGTGTAATGTTAAAAAATGTATATCGAGTAGATGTGTCACATTTTTTATATTTGAGATGCTATGTATGAGTTATGGCCTAATTATCTAAATCTCCAAACCTGAAAAGATCCTTCATGTGAATAAAAGTGTAATTATTTTATTAACTCAGGATTAATGATTATTTGAGGTTGGGTCCTTATATATATATCCATTTATGAATGTTTTATTTGGGTCCCATGAGAGTGGAGATGAGAATGATCGAACTCACAGGTTATGAGAAAGCCAGGGAAGATAGTATACTGGGTTAATCAAGTGGAACTATTTTATAAGATTCATAGATAGTGTCTCATATAGGATAGTTAGATCATAAACCATTGGTATCATGAAGTCAATCCATCAATGGTGTGTTTTTTGATTGAGTTCAAAAACATACACCTCCCTTATTTTAGTGTGAGGTTAAAACCAAGACAATGATGTTATAGATCATGTGACTGACAAAAATTAGTGATTAGATTGATATGACTCTAGAGAAAATAGTAAATATGGTGAGACATATTTTCAGAGGACTAGTATAAAATGTGGAATCTATAGGTGTAAAACACTACAAATGATGTAATTAATTGAAATTATTTTTTAATTAAGGTAATTAAAATCATATTTATTGATATTTTAAGTGTACAAAATTCATATTTATCATGCACCTAGTAATTGGGTTGTATAAGTCATGGAATATTATGACACATTTATAGATACGATTCAATTTGTATGAATAATAGAGGGAGATATATCTACTACGTGAGTCATTTTCATAATTAGATCCATGAAAGGAGACTTGTCAAATTTAGATTTACTGTGACTGACCACCCATAGATTGAAGACATTTCTAATTTTTTGGATATTTATATATAGATTTATATATATAGATTATTTTTTAGGTAATGCCACATTAGAATAAGGGTTTAGGGATATGGTTAAACTCTATCATTTAAGGTGGGACCACAGGTAGTGATTGAATGAGATACCGTTAATTTGTGTATGATTGTATCCCACATAAAAAGATGATATGATCAATAATAGTGGCTATATAAAACCAATAATTCGACTATATAATGAGTTTATACATATGAAAATTGAATCTAGCATATAATGAATGTTTATTAAACAAAAAAGAAAACAATAGAGGGGAAAAAAGATACAATCATGAAACACCCATGTAGATGCTGAAAAAGTCCATAACTCCCAGATGAAGTTCAGAAATGTCAAAGAGAAGTCATAATCGGAATCAGTGGCCCGATCCGGAGGCCCGGGATGTGGTGAGCGAAATAAAGGTGGATCCGCACGAAATATTGTTGTGTGCGTGAAGCATCCCCAGGATTCGCGTAATCGAGCCGGTGACGCGTACAATTTTGCGCACTCCGGTTCCGCGTGGTGAGGTTTTGCGTGCCGACATTTCTCTGAGCAGAATATTTCATTCCGCCAAGGATTCCGCGCTGACCGGTGCATATAAATAGAAGGAGACCCAAAACAGTCTGGGGTTGTGGAATTCATAACGGCTCCTATGCACTCAATTCGACTCCCCCTGCGCGCAATATGACTTTCAGGTAATCCCTCTTTTCGTTCAACCTTGCCCCGGGGTTCGCCTTTGCATGCAACCCCACTGGCGTAAGTGACTTTGCCCCTTCCTCCGGATTCCACCCTTGCACGCAATCCGAACCCCTTGCTCGCAATCCCCTTTCTGCACACAATCCCCTTTTCACACCTACTGCACCCAGTATTGCACGCGCCACCTCCTATTGGGCGCCTGCATCCCGTATTGCGTTCCCACTGAACCTATTTCACACAATCCCAGTGTTTTTCGCACCATCCTGGTGTTTTGCATGCCCATCCTTCTCTTTGCGCGCAAAACCTAGGACCCCTCACCTTGACGCCCCTTGGCTGTCTGGCCGCACGGGAACCCGATGTCTTCACTGCTAGGCATGCGAACCAGGCGTTTCTTTCCCATACAGCCTTCCAGTCTCGCACGAAGTAACCTCAAGGTACATTGGGTGGTGTTTCCCATTTCGTTTCTCTGCCTTATGCTTCTCCGCATTGGCATGCTAACAGTTATTACTTTTTTTCATAGCCACGCTAACATGGACCCCTAAATGGTTCGCCATGCGTCCCCCTTCACTACGACCTTGTCGATGCCTTCCCTCCCACAATGGGTAGAGGGCATTGGGCATGTAAGCCCTAGGGGTGTGGAGCGAGCCCACCTCGTCCAAGCTGCAGGACGTTAAACTGATAAGCACCTCGTCCTTAACACATGACGTTAAACTGTGGTCTGACCCCGTGCTTTGCACGTAGGGTCCCCCCGGCTCGGGCATTCTTTACGCCCACTCGTCTCCATGGGAATGTACTATTCCTCACATGGAATGAGATCCTCCTTGTCGGAGTGGTGTTTGCCCATGGGGTAAGGGTTGCTTCATAGCGTAATCCCATAGCCTCTTGCGGAAGGTTGCACCCCTACATCTCCATACTTCCCCCTGTTAAGGCCAGTGGAGTCCCTTTCCCACTGCGCTTTGTCACACCACGGGCCTCCACCCTGGAGTAAGCCCCAGGACCAAGGGCCGCAAACCACGCGTAAGCCCCTGTTTCCTCTTTGGACTACTCAACGCGTAAGCCCCTTTCTACTTCTCACAGACCCACCTTTTGCGACGTGATCTTCTGGCCCCTGCTGCCTCTTGTTTCTCACATAAAGCCTGAATCACAAGGGCTTAGAGCACACATCGACCATGACATCTTCTATGGGCTGCCTCAGAGCATATTCCCCATCCCAGCGAACTACGTGGGCTTTGATCCATGGTAATGCATGGTACGTATGAAGCCTCCATGAGGTTCAAGCCCACTAGTCGGTCATTCCGACCTGTCCACATCGGTTCCCCGACCACTATGGGCTACCTCAGAGCATTATCCCCATACCCACATTGGGCCGCCTCAGAGAGTAAGCCACAAATTCCTCATCCCGCATGACGTTAAACTATATCTCGTCCCGCAAGACGTTAAACTGTATCTCGTCCCCCATGACGTTAAACTGTATCTCGTCTCTCATGACGTTAAACTATATTCCCCCTCTTGGGCCACCTCATAGCGTAAGCCCCATCCCAGCGAACTATGTGGACTTTGATCCTTGCTAACGCACGGTACGTAGGAAGCCTCCATGAGGTTCAAGCACTTCACTCCACCATCAATACTGATCCTTACCCACACCGCCACATCCTGGTGAGATCATGCCACCCCATCCCACTCCATGGTATTTGGGAAGCCACCCACGTGTTGGCCCCAACATCGGGATCCCCTAGGGGGTCCTTCAGCCTGATCTGTCTCCGCAATATATTAAACTCGCGGCATACCCCGCGTTAATCATGGGAAACTGAGGAAAACCTCAGATGGTACACAATCCCCGCATTCGATGTGGGAAGCCTTGTGATTCCACGCCCTCGAGAAGCCCTATGATAAGGGACAGAAGACAGACATGCCGACCCCCAGTGTCAAGACATTCCAACGACACCCCAACGTGACCATTCTCCTCACCGAAGTTTTCTGCCCCAACAAGACCCCTTGGAGAGTCTCGACGGAAGCAGCGTAATTAACTAGCGTCCATGTAGATATGGCACCAGGAACGAGCTTCACGAACCTTTCTTAATTCTATGAGGGAGACACGAACTAGGTGATGAGTTCTGAGGAGCAATCCACGGAAAGAAGAACCAACATCTCATCATCCCAGTTTCGATCCAGGATTAGACATCCCTGAATAAGGAATGGATGTCTCCCGCCTTTGGAAAGTGGGAATATGGGGAAACAAGCTGCGCGTCCTCCCATGCATGAGGGACATTACGCACGCGCGCCCCGGTGAAAGCATTGGAAACATAAAATGGTGAACCCAACGTGAATCTCTTCTCCTCAATACAAAGAATCGTAGTGGTCGGGGTGTTAGATGATTAGCATGTCACCAGGTCTGGGTACCCACCACCGGGATGTAGAACCCACTAGGGGTCGAGGCCGTCAGGACGTTGACCACTACATTATGCGA
Source organism: Viscum album (assembly GCA_963277665.1). NCBI lineage: Eukaryota > Viridiplantae > Streptophyta > Magnoliopsida > Santalales > Viscaceae > Viscum > Viscum album. The sequence continues at coordinate 1,066,954,474 of OY728165.1, read as the reverse complement.
CGTCGTCAGTGTGGATCCCTCTTGCCGACCACAGAATACGGAATGACGATGGTCTATGGTTGTCGATTTATTTTCCTGTTAATACTAATGGGTTATTCTCCCAAATTCTAGGAATCAGATCACTGCATCCGGAGCTCGACCGCCAACTGGCCACCGGTGCAGGGGCAGGGGCAGTACCAACGCGGCCGTCCTGCGCGGTCCCGCCTTTTCCATGGTCGCTCCAACTCCGACCACCATAGCTGCCGGGTGATCACGCCCCCTCTCCCCGTCAGAGATCATCTAGCGAAGGGTGATCAATGACTTGGTTTGTCTGTACGATGAGGAAGGTATCATCCCCACTAGGGGCATGGCCCGTTTGGATCTAGAGGAGGCTACACCTCACCACCATCGCCACCCCTAAGGGTTGCGCAGGGAGCCGCTGCTCCCCACTCTGACGTTCAACCGCTTCGGGAGTCTATCCCCGGAGTGCCTTGACACATCCCTCCCATATTCCAATGAGGTGGGGGATGTCCGGGTCCACCCGATCGGAGACCCTTCAAAGGGGTTAACAGCAAGAACCCCATCTAGGCTGCGTCGACGCCGCCGCCCGACTCCCCAGGCTGAGGAGCATGCAATCTTCATGCCTGCACCATCGGCTCTGATCCATCTGACCCGACGCCAGCATCGGGCACGAGCGGAAGAGGATGCCCGTCCCGGGGCATTAACGTCAGCAACCACTATGGACCAAGCCATTGCTAGCTCCTGTTACCAGACCCCCACACACGTTGAGTATGGGCAGCCACATGCCCAACTGGGATCGAGGCCCCGACCGCCCTGCTGGCAAGTTGGGTCGACTCTCTCGGTCGCGGGCACAGGCATTGGCCACCACGGACCAATCTGCGGTAGATCCACCCACCATGAAGTCTCATTCCATGCCATTGATTTGGAAAGCTGAAGGCTTCTTTATGATGGTTATGCTCTGGGTATGACTCCTTCCAGCGCCCACTGCACTGGGTATGAAGTCACTCCCCCTACCACTGACCGTGAATATGGAGTCGTTGCGTAGCTGGTCACCCACTCACATGGAGGTCCTCCCATGTCCCTTTCAACATCTGCCTCGGTGCTTCCCACACCCTGTCCATCAGTCCCCTCTGCCCCAGCGCTATTGCGGCCAGGGAAATCCTTGACGGAAATCATCCTTACCCTCAGGAGCCACCCAAGGGAAGGAAGGCGGGGTGTCGTCGCCGTAAGAGGAATGTCATGGGAGTTCGGACAGAAATTATACCAGTCCATTTCTCGGACTCTGAGGCGGAATACTCCTCGATGAAAAAACCTCCCCCCCAACCCTTTGAGTTGAGGGCAAGGATGGGGATGTGGCACTTCAGTCTCGTACACCCCGAATGCGAGATCCATATGATTCCCTCCTCTCTCTGAAGGTATATCTAGGAGGACAAGGACTTGGCGTACCCCCAGGGGTCAAACCCGCAGTTACCACTGGCCTCCCCGGAAGCACCTTCCACCTCAGTCAGGGAGGGTAGGGAACTTTTTTGGGGACCGACGGAAGAGTCGTAGGGTGACGTACCCTCGGCAAGCCCTGACGCTGTGACAGGAGGCCCATTTGTCATCCCATCCTATCTCGACGTGGAAGCCAGGGCACTACAACCCCTAGAGAATGACTCAGGGATCGGCGGCCAATCGGCCTGTTCACCGTATTCCCCGCCGGCCAGCCCACCGGCTCGGTGGCCTGCCTCTATTCCATTTCCAGTTCCCCGACTATCATTGGTTTATGAGCAGGGGAAGCAATGTCCAGACCCCGAACCGGAGTCATGGAGCTTCTGGACCGTCCTCACAGCAGGCCACATCCCCGAGAAGTTTTGGCCGGTCGCAAGATCATATTTTGATATGCCAGAGTCACTCACCCCAATAGAGTTTCAATGATTTCTCCAGACTATTTGAGTGACTCACTATCGTTTTCTCTATCAGCTAGCACCTTATCCCGGGAGCGAAGCACATCTCGAGGATATCGGTGAGTAGTGTCATTGGGTCGACCTAGCAGTGCTCCCTATGATTCAGCACCCCGAGTCACTAGGCAACCACGGGGCCCTCCAGCAACAATGATTCCAGAGTTTTCAAATACTCTGAAAAGTTATTGAGGAAGCCCCCCCCCCCACGCACACGTTTGTCTAAGGGGAAAGTACGCCACCCTTCTTTTTTGTGTGATCCACCGACAGCCCGATTCACTGGGCAGCCATACGTGAACAGCTCCAAGGGTAGTGGAAGTCAACATGGATAACCTTTCAGATGAGGGAAACGGTGTAGAGCCCCTCTTCGGGGACACACCCCCTGAGGAAAATCCGCTACTGGACCCATCTGGGAGGATTACTCGCCAACAGAGTAGCCTCCTAGGTCTCCCTATAACCACGGAGGCACTAACACTGAGCTGAAGCATCATAAAGGGTAAAGATCATGTCGGGTCTATCAAACTCACCGACCCATCTTCCTCGGTATAGAAGGTAGAGAAAGATCCCAAGAAGGCCACGCTACGCCAATAGATTGTTGAGCAATAGAGGTTGGTTGATGAGCTCTTGGCCGAACGCATTGCAGAGCGGCGGCCTGACTACGGTAACCCAAGACCAAGACAGCAGGGGCAGGAGCACCCACACCTTGACAAGATTCCCCCAGGTAACCGAGACCATGTTGCGTTCACCGATAGGGGAGAGGCCAGAGCCCATGGAAAGAGGGCACAATATGTTTCGCCGAACCCTCCTGAGCGGTGGGATCACCTGGGGGACACCGCTCGGTTTCCTCCCGCCGCCCCGAGAGTGGCTCCGCCAGCCGACCTGCGAGCCGCTGATCTTGAATAACGTATTGAAGAGCCTGGAAACATGCTTGTGGTTAGAGATCCCTATAAGGATAGGAATCTACATCCGGACGATCTGATGGAAGTACTCATCGCCCGCTTGGAGGCCCTGGAAACTCGGAAGGAGGAAATCCCACCTGACGGCAAGCCATACCCAGCATGGGTGGATAATATGCCTGCCCTGCCAGGATTTGGGAACCCCACTTGCGCCCCCTTTAGCGGGACCGAGACCCTCCATAAATCCTAGCCCTCTTCAACACGAGGTGCGGGCCCATGTTAGGGACTCCGACGCAACAGAAGGCTGCCAAGCTCTGTTTCTTCGTTCAGACACTAGAAGGACCAAAATTTGTCTGGTACATCCAGCTCCCTGTTGGATTTGTGACTAGCTGGTAGGGCCTTCGTCGGGAATTCCTCTACTAGTTCAGTTCCACAACCCGGAAGACGAACATCTAAGACCTCTTCAGGTGCAAACAAAGGCCTGATGAGCGAGTCACGGACTTCGTCGCCCGATGGAAGGGGCTCATGTACTCCCTTGACATGCCACTAACTCAGGAGAAATTACTGACAATGACTGTAGAGAAACTCAAGGAAGAGCAGGATCCTTCTTTGATCACTCAGAATTACCCTAGAGTGTTCCGGGACTTCTCAGACCAGGATCAGCGCCTCGAAGAAGCCCTGCAACAGGCCAGTCAGGCACGCCCACTGCCTCCTGTAATCTCTGCAAGGAGAGCCGCAAGAGCCGAGCCCGCTGTTGTAGCCCAGATAATGGCCCCCAGACATCTATATTTGCTACCAATAAGGCTATCTCAGCCGCCGCATAGGGGTCCACCCCCGTGGGTACAGCCTCCGGCCCAATAGTGATCGCCTCAAAATCGACAGGCACCTCCTTATAATGCATCTCCACAACCTAGGAGAGATAATAAGGCTCCTCCACCTCGGCCTGCTCCTCCACCCCCTAGTCAGGGTCAGAATCCAAGATCCCCTTTTCTGAACAAAATGAATCAAACTTACTTGTTTCTCGATGCCTGGGTCCCCGGTTATTTCCGTAGCACCTTGGAGTAGAGGATCGTGCGGCTGCCTGAGTGCCGGAAGCCAGAAGAGGCCTGTCTCACTGACCACCCTAACTACTTCCCTTATCACCAGATCCTGGGACACACCATCCAGTAATGCTATGTGTTCAAATACTGGCTCTAAGAACATATTGACCACAACATAGTCAGGTTGGTCCCAGCCCCGGCACAGGTGGCAGGTGTCTTCGTGAGATCTGATGGCAGTTGTGATAACGGGGATGAGTTGGAACAGGTTTCCAACCATGGGTCCCAGAAGTATAATGACTGGATGGCCTGCAGGACAGCCGCCCATGCCCATGGCATCATCTGTTCCCTCCTGAGTTAGCCAGAGCCTTCAGAGTCTGCGAGCGCCACTTTGGCATTGTCTTCCCAGCCTACATCTTCTCAGAAGAGCAAGAGGTGGCGCAAGAAGAAAGAACGCGCCCTGGCAGTGTCGTCAGCTTTCTGCACGCATGGTGATTTTATGCCCCCAGAGATGGGGATCCCTCCAAGACTCCATCAGGTAGTGGATGATTCCTCGAGTGAAAGTTAGGGGTACGCTTCGGTTAACACCGTAGAGTTGGTAAATCCCTTTTTGATTCCCGACGATGAGGAACACCAGGTGGACTTGCCCAATGTCCACAACCTTCGCCAACGTCGGTGGAGTCATGGATACATGAATCACAGGGTCATGACAGTCGTCACCTCCTGTCAGGCCCTGCACGCTACCGAGACCAGGCAACAGGCCCGGTACAGAGTACTGCGCACGCGGCTCCCTCACCCGGTGTCAACAGGTTTGCCTCCACCACCGTTTGTGTTGCTGGATCAGGCGGAACCACCTCATCCATGTCACAACCAACCCTTCCCTACCACCGGCCAACTACAGCCTTTCTGTCCTAACATGGCAGCCACCTTCTAGGATTCATCTAGTGAACAGCAAGACGTGCCTAGTACCAGTCAGTCACTGGTCCCGCCGGCAGGGCCCGTCATGCCTCCGATCGCAGAGCGGCCTCCTGTAAGAAAAATATCTTGTTTGGCTTGAGAGTATGATATTATGAAGAACCTATACAGCATTCCGACAAGGCTTTATATTCTTGAGGCCCTTCACCTGTCATCTGAAATGTGTGAGGCACTCGCCGGGTCTCTAAGGAGACCACTCTAGTTTTAAATAGAGGTAGTGGCCATAGAATCCTTCCACATCGAGGAGATTGAGGACACAAAATGTCAGGAAGTTATCTCATTTTCCGGTGAAGATGAAGACCTTCTCATACAGGGTCACATCCTCCAACTTTACATCACCGGCCAGTTCAATGACATGAAAGTCTGCCGCTGTCCTGTCGACACGGGTTCCGGGATTAACCTAATCCCAACTCAGACACTGCGGAAACTAGGTTTGTCTGAGGATGATTTAACTCCCTCTGACCTCAGGATCCAGGTGTATGAAAGGACCGAGAAAACTCCACTTGTCAAGATGCATATGAAGACCCTGTTCAGCGGCCTAATTGCTAATATAGAATTCATGGTTGTCTCTCAGGACACCGCCTACAACGAGTTGATGGGCAGGTCGTGGCTCCACCTTCATGAAACGGTCCCCTCATCATATCACTAGTGCCTCAAATACTCCCATAAGGGTCGAGTGGGCTTTCTCCAAGGAGATGAGTCTCCATTTTCCTCTTGTGATGCCCGTTACCTAGATGTTGATTATTACAAGAGCAAGGACATGAAGATCATGTCAGGTGAGGTCGAGCCCGCCACTGTCATGAGTGATCCCTAGGTAGGTTTGGATGACGCATATGTCTTCCCAATCCATCGGTTGGAGGCCAAGACCCCTGACAGGGGGCAGTGCTTTGTTGTCTCGGGTACCAGAGGAAGGCATATTTCTGGGTCTAAGTGAAAGTGAGAAATCACCTCGTAATCTTACACCAACCAGGCTCAGGTGATCCATGAGCCTCCTACCCCTATATGATATTGGTACATTGGGCTCATGGAAACGGAAGTACGTCATACGTGTCTATTTCTTCGGTCCAGAATCGACCGGCTGAAGCCAACACGCCACTACTGCTTTGATATCATAAATCATGGCCCCTTGGGCCGATGGCCAGATTAGATTGATCAACTGCCTTCATTTCCATGGTCTCCGCAGTGCATGAGTCTCCTAACATGACAACCTCTGCCGCCCAAGACAGCGCCAGCTTCTCATTAGGGTCTAGCATCCCCGAAATGGCTCCCCCCGTGGACGATCCTTCCACAAGCGGAGAGGAGGACATGGAACATTCTCCTCCTACTTTTGAGGAGGGAGTATCCACCACAGTAGACTAGTTAGTGCAGGTGAACCGCGGTAGTGAGGCGGACCCGAGACCCACATTGGTCAGCGCCGCTATGCCCCCGAGGAACGACAAAAGTACATAGACTTCCTCAGACAGCACCGTGATGTGTTTTCCTGGAGTTATGACGAGATGCTGGGACTAGATCCCTAGGTAGCCATCCACCGCCTTGGCCTTCCAGCGAACCATCGCAGGTTCAAGCATCCTCCCAGAAAGATGCACCCCTCTCATGGTGCCATGGTTGGGGCCGAAGTTGATAAGCTCATCAAGGCCAACTTCATCAAGGAAGTCCAGTACCCTAGGTGGCTAGCCAACATTGTGCCAGTTAGAAAGAAGAACGGGCAGATTAGGGTCTGCATCAACTTCCGTGATCTCAATCACTACTGTCTGAAGGATGATTTTCCCCTTCCCGTGACAGAGTTGTTGACCGATGCAACGGCCGGGTTCCAAGCCCTCTCCTTCACGGATGGGTACTCTGGGTACAACCAGATCCAGATGGCCCCCGAGGATGAGGAGTTCACTACCTTCAGGGCCCCCAGGGTACTTTCTGCTTCCATGTTATTCCCTTCGGCCTGAAGAATGCGGGTGCCACCAATCAATGGGATATGCACCACATATTCAAGCTGATCCTTGGGACGCTGGTGGAGTGTTACGTGGATGATCTGGTGGTTCAATCTTGTCACCATCAGGACCACATCAAAGACCTTGAGAAAGTGTTTGGCTTCTTCTGTTCTCGCAACATGAAGATGAACCCGTTGAAGTGTTCTTTCAGGGTCACCTCCGGAATGTTTCTTGGATTCATTGTTAGGTATTGAGGCATCGAGATTGCCCCAGTGAAGATCAAGGCCATCAGTCAGATTCCACCCCCAAATAATATTCGGGAGCTTCGAGGCCTCTAATGCCACTTATCCTATATACGCCGATTCATTGCGAATCTGGCTGGCAAGTGTAAGACCTTTTCTTAGCTCTTGAAGAATGGAGCCACCTATGGATGGGATGAAGAGTGTTAGATCACTTTTGAGGAAATCAAGTAGTATTTTCTTCAACCTCCGGTCCTGATACCACCCATTTCTGGATAGTCGCGGGTCCTTTACATGACAGCCCTGGAGTTATCCCTCAGAGCACTTATCGCCCATAAGAACAACGAGGGAACAAAGAATAGCCTCTACTACCTCAGCCGCATTCTCCTCGACGGGGAAATTAGATATTCTCCCATTGAGAAGAGCTTCCTGGTGCTCATATTTGCCATGCAGAAATTGCAGCATTACTTGCAGCACCACGAGGTACAACTGGTCTCTTGGGTAGACCCGTTGAAATATATCCTGAATCGACCTATGTTGACTGGATGATTGGAATGCTGGGAGGTGATCCTCCAGTAGTTCGACATCAGGTTCGTACCTCAGAAGGCCGTCAAAGGACATGCATTGGTAGACTTCTTAGCTGCCCAACCAACCTCCGTGGACCAGCCACTGGATCTTGGCTTTCCTGATGAGGCAATCCTATCAGTCGATCATGCCATCCCATACTGGCAGTTGGACTTTGATTGTGCCTCCTAGAGCCCCACCAGTAGAAGGATCAACGATCCCAGACTTAACAGAGTGGGCCTGGGTATCATCTTCATCACCCTAGAGCAAGCTGTTCTTCCATATTCATTCCTGTTGTCAGAATGCTTCACCAACAATGAGGCATAAAATCATGCCCTCGTCACTGGCCTCTAATTTTCTCCCGTGGTTGACGTACCCCATCTATATGTAAAAGGGGAGTTTGAGCTTGTCATCAAGTAGGTCAATGTTGACTATGCTGTCAGAATGACAGAACTCGTGCCATTGCTGGAGTGCACCCTCCGTCTGATGGCTAAGTTCCCCTCCCAGCTAGAGGTCATTCACATTCCTCAGTCGCAGAATAGTCGGTCAGATTCTTTGGCCAGCCTGGACGCATCACTTGCGAAGCCTGAACATGATGACCTAATCATCCACGTGGTGCACCAGAGAGTTATTGCTCCTATTATTCCAGAGGGTGATCATGGACCGTGAGTGAACCATCTCACCGCTGGCTCCCCTACGTCTGGATCCTCGGGGGCTTCAGGTGTGGTGATCGAGACAGTGCCTGACTGGAGAATGCCCTTGGTTGAATATCTCCAGCGCAACAATCTTCCGATGGATCGAGCCGAGCGAGAATGAATTCGGTGTCACGCTTCACAGTTCACCCTTCAAAGCAGTCCTATCCTTGAGAAGCTCCTTTACAATCGCAGGTTTGATGGTGTTCTCCTCCGTTGTCTTCAAGGAGTAAAGATTCCACAGGTCATGCAGGAAGTGCACGCTGTTTCCTGTGGTGCCCACTAGGTCGGGTCGCAGTTGTTTCACCAGATTCAAAGGCTGGGATACTTCTGGTCCTCCATGATCTACGACTGCATCGAGTATGCCAAGAGGTGTCATGCATTCCAAGTTCATGCTAATTTTGTGCATCGGCCACCAGAGCCTCTCCATACTACCAAGTATTCTTAGCCCTTTGTAGTCTGGGGGTTGGATGTTGTAGGACCTTACCTGCCGGTGACGTCCCTCCAGTGTCGGATCATCTTAACCTCTACGGATTTCTTCTCGATGTGGGCATAGGAAATCCCGCTCAGGGAAGTCAAGTCCTGTTCTATCGCTGACTTCGTGAGCTCCAGTATCATCTATCGGTTTGGAGTACCTCACGCTATCCTCACAGATAACAGAACCGACTTCCGAGCAGCTGAGCTGAATAAATTGTACGCTAAGTACAACATTCGCTCTAACAACACCTCCTACTACCATGCACAGGCGAATGGACAGATTGTGGCGTTCAACAAAACTTTCTCTAACAGTATGCAAAAGATGGTTGGTCAAGACAAGAAAAGTTGGCTAGACAAGCTCCCCAACGCCCTCTGGGCTTATTGAACAACGACTCATAACTCCACCCAGGTGACTCTGTATTCCCTGGTATACGGAGCTAAGGCTGTCCTGTCCATCGAGATCTAGTTTCCCTCATTGTGCATGGCGGTCTACTACCAGCAATCACCAGATAGAGTTTCCGAAGTCCGTCTAGCCGAATTGGAAGCGCTGGACGGATGTAGGCTTCGCGCATTACATAACATGGAAAGGATTCAGATCAGGATGGCACGAGCTTTCAATAATATGGTTCTCCTCCGCTCTTTCCTGCAAGGAGACCTGGTGCTGGCTCTTAGAGCACCCATGATTCCCAGCAGGAAACCACCCAAGTTAGAGCCCAAATGGGAGGGGCCTTTTATTGTCCATAAGGTCTATCGCAATGGCACATATTCCCTAGTAACTATAGATGCTGAGCGCATAACTCCTCCCACCAACGCCAGGTTCCTCAAGCAGTACATCTCTTAAGGGATCTTATGGTCCTGCATGACCTTAAACTATATGGTCATGCATTACCTTAAACTGTGATTTCCTGCACTACCCTAAACTGGACCTCGGTCCGAGTTCTAAGACCTAAAACTAAGATCCTTACACGGTCCTGCACGACCCTAAACTGCTCCTCGGTCTGATTTCTAAGATCTAGAACTAAGAACCGTATTTCATCCTACATGACGTCAAAATGTGTTTCTAGAACTACGTCTGGATTGATTCCCATCTTAATGGGATACGTAGGAACACCCAGACCTTTCGTCTTTGGGTCCAGCATGAGGTCCGCTATCGTGTCTGTCTCGCCTTTGGGACCTTGACCACAGGATCGCGTGGCGTGGTATGAGATTATGTCCTCATTCACGTCGGGTTTGAAATAGCTTCACCACACGCACCCTATCCTCAGGATTATCCCTCCTATGTCATGTTCCCCATGTCATTAAAAGGCACAGTCTAGAACTATGTGCAGCTTGATTCTCATCCTAATGAGATACGCAGGACCGCCTGAACACCTCGATGTCAGGCCCAGCCCCATATCTCAGGAGATCCCGCGATCTCCCGTCTGCCAGGGCATTTGGAATTATGCCCCCCTTTTCTTGGGGATCCGTCATCTTTTGGATGCTCTCAGACTGAGCCCTTTGACCCTTTCCAGTGGTCTGCAAATTTGTTCAGAGTACTCTCGTCTAGGACCGGGAGTTTTAGATTCGACTTAGCCAAGTTCTATCCACTTTCCAAGCTTCGTGTTCCCCTTCATTCGGGCCCCCATCATCCTTCACACCTGGAGGGACCCCCAAGAACGGCCTGGATACAAAACCTAAGGGATATCCTACCATCACGGGCCAATGCCCCCGAGGGTTTGAGACTACAAATTGATACAACTATTGAGTTGTGAATATGGTCAGTGGTTGATGCTCATTTGTTTGTCCCCATGGCTAACACGAGAGGATGCTGTGTTGTGAACATGGTCAGCAGTAATCCTGAGTCGTCACGCTGGATTCCCCGATCCCAGAATGTTGGTTGCATGATTTACATTATGTTCTTCCCCACCATGTCAAGGTGGAATCTCAACACTCCTTGTACTAACCCTCAGCACAACCCCACATGCCAGACAGACCAATCTGCGTAATGGTGTCTCTTGGGGCTCCTGCAATCTGAGCACTAGAGTATGTGCTTGGGTTTCTTCTTTACAGGTTGTGTGTAGCTTGACCCTCATCCCCATGGGAAACGAGGAGTCGCTCGGGCATTGCATTTCGGGCCTAGCACAGCTAGGAGCTAGCACCTCTTGTCCCCCTCCTAATGGTTGGACCCTCACCAGCCCCTTGGCCCGAGGCCCCTCCCTCGGAATCGCGTGCAGTGATGGTATGGGATTATGCCCTCACCTGCATCAGGTATGCTTTATCACATCATGCATGTTCCCCCTGGTCCAAACCATATGACCTTATACAATGTTGTTGGTCTAAGACATACGACCTTAAAATGTGTTTTTGGTCCAAACCATAGGACCTTAAACTGTACTGTTTGTCCAATCCATACGACCATAAACGGTGCTATCAGTCCAAACCTTACGACCATAAACAGTGCTGTCGGTCCAAACCATACGACGTTAAACTGTGATGTCAGTCCAAACCTTACGACCTTAAAATGTGCTATTGTTCCAAACCATACGACTTTAAACTGTGATGTCGGTCCAAACCTTAAGACCTTAAACTGTGTTGTCGGTCCAAACCATACGACCTTAAACTCTGTTGTCGGTCCAAGCCATTAGACCTTAAACTGTGTTGTCGGTCCAACCCATATGACCTTATACTGTGATGTATGTCCAACCCATACGAACTTAAATTGTGTTGTCGGTCCAAACCATACGACCTTAAGCTGGGCTGTTGGTCTAAGCCTTATGACCTTAAACTATGATGATATCGTCCTGGCCGCACGACGAAAAATGGCACTACATTGTGATAACCTCCCCATGGTGGACATCACGCCAGGTATTGGTATATTACCATGTCGTTTGTCAACACCTGTTGTGGCTTGATTATTGAGGAGACGCTAGGAATTTATACCCTAGGCCAGTCGCCCCACAAAAGAAAAACCATTTACCTTCAAGAACAAACAAGATATATCAAATGCCACTTCTTTTGGTGTGAGGTCTAGACCCACACGACTCCTTCGTCCCTGGCACATGTGCCACCTCATGCCATGATTCCTTTCAAGAACTACGTATGGATTGATTCTCATCCATATGTGATACGTAGAAGCGCCTGGGAACTTCCCCACAGGCCCAGACCAAACCTTTCACGCTTGGTCTCTCGGCCTAAACGCGTCCCTGGGAGCACATAGTAAGCAGGGCTTTCCCCATTCACATTGGGTTTTGCAGTCGCTTTACCATGCGTCTCCCATTCCCCTTCCCCTTTGGTCCGAGTTCTAAGACCTAAAACTAAGATCCTTTCTTTGGCTTTCTACGACTCACTCTCTCTTGTTGGATTGTACGGTGTGGTGCGGTATTATGTCCTCAGTCACGTCAGGTTACTCGTTGTGTCGTGCCTATCCCCAGATGAGATGTGTCCCTCATCCCGCATGACATAAAACAATATTTTTTCCAACACAATGTTAAACTGTGCTTCTAGAACTAATGTGGCTTGATTCTCATCCTAATTAGATACATAGGAATGCCCGGAAATTTCGTATTGGGTCCATCCCTAGGGATTACCAAACCTTGTCCCTCCTTATTGTCAGCCCCTCGGCCTGACTTCTTGGGAAGTGGTGTAATCAGAACATCTACCCTGAATAAGTTCGGGATGCCCCATTGTAATAATGGGAAGCGTCAGTTCTCTCACCAAAAAAGTCCTGCCTGAAAATTGGGACAACCCGTGATCAGGTCGGTACGTCCGCCTAATGCACCTCCACCACGATGACGCAATTTCGGGAGTGTTGGACTCTGTTCGAACAAAACACCTCTCCACCTTCCACACTTTGTGTGCCCCTTTATTTGGATCATCATTCCCTTTCATGTTCAATGGGACCCCCTAACAGTATGAATGATAGACCTATGGTCCGCCTATAGTCCTGGGCCAACATTCCGGAGGACTGGTCATGTTTGACGGGACCCCATAACAGTATGGATGATAGAACTATGGTCCGTCTACTGTCCTGGTCCAACATTCCGGAGAACTGGTCATGTTTGATAGGACCCCCTAATAGTATGGATGATAGACCTATTGTCTGCCTACTGTCCTGGGCCAATGTTTCAGAAAACTGATAGATGATATTTGAGTTAGGCCCTGTGTTGCGAACAAGGTCAGCAGTCAGCCCTCATCTATTGTCCCCATTCCAGGCCAACACGATATGGATGCTGTGTTTCCTCCACGGTTAACAGTTTTCCTCCATCGTCGTGCCCCATGGTTTTATGAATTTGGGTAGCATGATTCGCCTTCCCTCCCCATCTCCCTATGTTCAGATGGATTTCAATGCCCCGACATTGCCCCGCTCATGTGTCAGAGCACATCGAGAAGGTTATATATCAATCGGTCTGAGGTCTCCTCAAAAATCTAGGCCCAATTTCAGATGCCTAAAGCTTGCTCAATGCCCCACAGTTGGAATAAATTAGAGCATGAGTATCCTTTGCTTCTTGCATTGGGTGTGACTGATATGATCTTAGGGGTGAGTTGTTGTTCATTTTAGAATTATGGTTGAGCATATTAAAACAAGGGTAAAAATTAATGGATTCGGCCATGTATTGTATTGATATGATGAGAAGTACAAGAAAGAAGTTCATGAGATGGCCAAAAAAGGCCCTTAGGGATCAGTGTGCTAAATCAATCTATCTAGTGCTGTTACCCTTTAGCTGGTAGCCTCTAGGACCACTTCTCTCTCCATGAAGACTCTATCCTCATCAGCCGTTGCAGAACGCATCTCGCCAACCCTAGCTTGTGCCTGCGCCTGCTCGGTTTGATGTACGGTCATCTGGTGACTCGCCTCCATCAGTTGTTCCTGCGCGTCAGCTAGCTGGGCCATCAGTTGCTCCACAAGCTCAGAGCATGTTGCAATGAAGGCCTCCTTATCTGCTGCCTACCATTCAAGGTGTCGTACTTCCCACTCCGTCCTTAGAAATTCTTGGGCACTCACCAATCATTGCCGACACTGGGCAACGACAGTGTGCTGGCTACTCTCGCGTATCTTCTCGGCCATGTAATCACAGACCATCAGATGAAGGTGCTGAGTGTCAGCCCCTACGGTGCATAGGAAGCGCATCCAGGTCTGGAGTGATCCCATCCGCCTCAGCCAATCTGACTAGGGATGTCTGAGAAAGCGCTAGATACACTTCCACCCTTTGCGTCATGTCATCTAGCTCTCCTCAGCTGCCTTTATGTCTGATTCATCTATATCCTCAGGGTCAGGAGGTCGGTACGTAGGAAAGGCAGCCAGTAGATCCGCATCAGGATCTGCCTCAGGGATGTCTTCGTGAGGAATGTGATCCTCGACGTCTGGGAAACCTTCCTCTCTTGTCGTAGCAGCGATGGTTTCTCCATCATCTTCTGGCCTCGCCTCAAGAACATCGCCGCTAGCGTCCGCTGCCCCCTACTCACCATTTTCCGGGGCCGACTCAGTGTAGGGAGCACGTTCTGAATGAGGTGGTATGTCCACCATTGGTCCACTCACGGACGGCCTGTGCTCCACAGCCTGACGAGCCTCCAATGATGAGATCACTATGTAGGGAATATGCTGGTTAGTTGGTATCATTGGATAAAAAGAACCAGTTGTGAAGCGTGGGGCATACAGGAACCCAGAGCATCAGCCTCCAATGTTTCAGCGGCTGCAGGAGCCGCCATGATGGGAGACCCCTCTGCACTTTCTAATTCGATGATGGGTGTCAGATCCCCATCTCATCCCACCGGTTCCTCTCCTCCCTCTTCTAGTGAGGATTCCCAACTAACACTTTTGCACCCCTGAGTGAGGTAGAGAAATGGGCTAGAAGTTGAAAAGGATAATGGATGAATAAGGAAAAGGAATGAAGATAGAGAAAAACCTCGAGTATCTCGGTTGTGTCGAGATCAGAGCCGATAATCTCACCACTCTCTTGGAGACTCCCATAGTAGGCCATCCCCTGTGACCTCTCACCCTCAGGTTCTCCCTCTTATTCATCTTCTCCTTCACCTTCGTCTTCTCTAGTTTCCTCCTCCCCCTCTGAATCCTCGTCACATTCGCCTTCTCCAGGCGGCATTGCTTCCGGATCATGATCCTGGCCGAGCATCACTATACTTGGAATGGTGGCTCCTCACGCCGACCACTTTGGCATGCGTACGTGTCCATGGATGTCAGATAAGCATGCCGCCAATGGAATTTTACCCGGCCGGTAATTCGAATGAGCTCGACCTCGGGCAGGTGGATCCCATTTTGCATTATCTTCTTTCAGATGGCTTCAACACTTAGTGATTGCTGCATGGTCATCCAGGCCGACCATGGTGCCGGGATAATTGCATCATGCGAAGGATCGAGCAGGTATTTTATCTGCTTCTCGGGATGCTCCCTGGCTGCCTCATGTGACCCCCCTACGGGCAACGAGGTCGCGGCGGCACTACCATATGTTCCCGTTGCTGAGGTCTCGACCTGTGCGGGCCTCACTGCCTATCGCACCCTTGCTTCCCCCCTTCCAGCAGCACCTTGCCTTCTTTCCCATCGCCCGGTTTCCGTGTGAGTAACCTCGAGTTTCCTAACGCTCTTGCGTAAAAGCCCCTCAGGGTACGCAATGGTCCAGTTATCGCCATACTTGGTCGCTAGGCCAGCGTCAACCCCGGTAGGAGGGAAGGTTATGACATCGCCAGGGACAAAAGTGGTAAACATCAGCCACATATGGCGTAGGACGTAGGGATTATTCTCCTACCAGACAGCCGTGAATACCTTCTTCGACATTCGTTGGAGGCACCCGAACTGCCTGGCGAATCGGGATGGTACATAAGGCTCATAGATCACCTTCCCGTCGATCAGAGCCATGAGCACCCCACCCTGAATGCTCTGGAAATACTCTTGCTGTTCCAGAGAGCCTCGCTCGTTGTCACCATCTGGCCGACCGGGGTGGGGAATGGGATGAAGTTGAAGTTGGTATGGTTACCGATGCAAATTCTCAGTCCCTCCTCATTGAGCGTCATCGGTGCCCCTCCGGCGATGTTCAGCAGGGACGGTCGCAGGCCATTGCCCAGAGGACGGATGGCATTTGGGAAAGTGTACCCACCGAGATGAGCCACCACCCAGCCATAGAAGATCAGGAAGGGGCCACATACTCTCTGAGGAGACCCCCCTCATGTGATGCATCCAAGGATGGCATACAGCTTGGCCAGTACGGGGACATCCATGTTGAACCGTTTTTTGGTGGCCATGGTACCCACCATCACCAGTGTTGCTGGACGGACACCCATCCTCGCATCCCGCAGCGGCAGGAGCCACCCACTTGGGAAGGTGGCAAGAAACCCAGCATACCGAACGTTCGGGTCTCGGGCCTCGATGATGCAGTAGCCCCATGATTGGTATTTCCCCACCTCCAGGGTCCTCTAGTATGACCCATCCCTGCTCCTCTGAGCTGCATTTGGGCACTTTTTACCCTGTCCCGACATCTTGATGGTCGGGTCCTTCTCAAGGAACAAGCTGAACCAACCCTTGTAGGCAATGTCCTTCATGAATTCATTGACCCCATCCTATCTTTGGATAACTCCAACAGGTGCCACATCAAAATAGGTTTCCGCGACATGTCTCCCCAGGTATTCTTTGGAAGAACGAACTCATCATATTGGTATCCCTCCAATGGGATACCTCCGATGCAGTGAACGTCCCAGAGACTGATGCGAGCTTCCCTATGGTGAAGGTGGAATATATTGGTGTCAGGAGACCATTGGGTGAATAGATCCGGCCTAAGCTCAGGTAGATGGTGGAAGTGGAACTGCGACGTCCATACCACCTCGAACAGGCCGATATACCGCAGTTCATCTCCGAACTGGTCGCAGGTATGGCGAGCCCAGAACGCCCAGGCCCACTCGCTGGTGATGTTTCCCCAGGACCGCAAGTCCCAATCCATCACCCAACCCATCGTGTCATCAGTGACACTCTGACGGAACGTGCTCGCGTAGAGGGCCGAATAATTCTCTGCAACAGGGTCTTCCCCAATAATGGTCCGGTTCCTCTGGTTCAAGACGTATACGTCCATATGTATGGTTTTCCAGGTAGGATGGACATTTTTAGTAATTTTTTAGCGAGGAAGCTTGTCCTCCTCGGTCACCCATGACCGCGGTGTGTCGACCTCGAAGCCTGGTAGGGGCACCTCCTCCAGAATGCCAATGTTCCAGAGTGGGAGGTTGTCAGATAGGGGATACATCTTCTGGGCCGGAGTCAGCAGATTGAACAAGGTCATGTTGTTGGAGATGATCATCTTGGCAGCATAAACTTCCTCGTTCTCCACCATTTCACTCCTACGAGCGGCAGCTTCCCCCTCATCAACTTTGTTTGCGGCCCTCTCAAATTTCTCGGGAGTTGCGCAAAATCAGGATGCAGTGCGCGGAATCAGAGAGTGTTGCGTGAAATCTGATGGAGTTGCATGAAGTCTGGATGTATTGTGTGAAATCGGCACGCTAAGAGCGGAATATCCCGAGTAGGCGCGCAAAGACGGCCAAAATTCGGATGGAATTCCGCGGTGCCAAAGCATTTTTACGCGCAGCCGCGGGAGCAATTTCGTGCACGAGAGTGATTAGCCTATCGCGCGGAAAATCTTGGGTACGGATTCGTGACCCCACGTCCCTTTTTATAGGTGAGTCTAGGGTTCCGCGCCACGCGGAAGAGAAAATTCCACAAGTATCTGTCCTTTTTCATGCCGCGTCGGCTGTTTGCATGCTACGCGCCCGGGAGGGGCCCTGCTTCGGCGTTTCAGCATTTCCCTAGGAATCTGATCATTACGATCTATTGTCGAGCCAATTCCAAGGGGGGGGGGCATTTTTAGAGGCCTAAAAGTCCGTAACTCCTAGAGGAAGTTTCTAAATGACAAAGAGAAGTAAGATTCGCAATCAGAGGCCCGATCCGGAGGCAAGGAATGTGGTGCGCGGAATAAAGGAGGTTCCAGGAGAAATATTGTTGTGCGCACGAAGCATCCTTGGGATTCGCGTAATCAAGCCAGTGAGGCGCACAATTTTACATGCCCTGGTTCCGTGCGGTGAGGTTTTGCGTGCCGACGTTTCCCGCCGCGGAATATTTCACACCGCCATGGATTCTGCACCGTCCGACGCCTATAAATAGAAGGCGACCCTAAACAGTTTGGGGTTGCGGAATTCAGAATGGCTCCCGTGCATGCAATTCGACTCCCTCATGTGCAATATTACTTCCAGGTAATCCATCTCTACACACAACCTTGCCCCGGGGTTCACCGTTGCGCGCATTCCCACTGGCTTAAGTGACTTGGCCCCTTCCTCTGGATTCCACCCTTCTGTGCAATCCGAACCCCTTGCACTCAATCCCCTTTCCGCATGCAATCCCCTTTTGCGCGCCCGACACACTTGATATTGCGCGCGCCACCTCTTATTGGGCGCCTGCATCCCGTATGGAACGCCCACCGCACCTATTTCACACCATCCCCGTGTTGTGCCCGCCATCTAGGTGTTTTGCGCGCCAATCCTTCTCTTTGCGCGCAAATCCCAGTACCCCTCACCTTGACGCCCCTTGGCTATCTTCCCGCACCGGCACCCGATGTCTTCACTACTAGGCATGCGCGCCACGCGTTGTTTTCAGGTACAGCCTTCCAGGCTCATAAGAAGTAACCTCAAGGTCCCTTGGGTGGTGATTCCCGTTGTGTTCCTCTGCCTTATGCTTCTCGGCATAGGAACGCTAACGGTTATTGCTTCTTCGCATAGCCACGTTAACGTGGAACCCTCAATGGTTCTCCCTACAGCCCCCTTCACTATGGCCTTGTCGATACCTTCCCTCCAACATGGGGTAGAGGGAATTAGGCATGTAATCCCTAGGGTTGTGAAGCGAGCCCACCTCGTCCAAGCTGCAGGAGGTTAAACTGTTAAGCACCTCGTCCTTAACACATGACGTTAAACTGTGATCTGACCACGTGCTTCGCACGCAATGTCCCCCGACACGGGTATTCATTATGCCCACTAGTCTCCACGAGAATGTAGTCTTCCTCACATGGAATGATACCCTCCTTGTCGGAGTGGCATTTTCCCACGAGGGAAGGGCTGCTTCAGAGCGTAATTCCCTAGCCTCTTGCAGAAGGTTGCACCCCTGCGTCTACGAACTTCCCCCTGCCAAAGCCAGTGGAGTCCCTTTCCCAATGTGCTTTGTCGCACCACTGGCCTCCACCCTGGAGTAAGCCCCGGCACCAAGGGATTCTAACCACACATAAACCCCTGTTTCCTCTTTGGGCCGCTCAACGCGTAATCCCCTTTCCGCTTCTCTCGGACGCACCCTTTGCGACGTGATCGTCTGGTTCCTACTGCCTCTTGTTTCTCACATCGAGCATGACTCACGTTGGATTAGAGCGTGCATCGACCATGAAATCCTCTATGGGCCACCTCAGAGCGTAATCCCCATCCCAGCGAACTAGGTGGACTTTGATCTGTGCTAATTCACGGTACGTAGGAAGCCTCCACGAGGTTCAAGCCCACCACCCGGTTGTTCCGACCTCTCCACGTTGGTTCCCCGACCACTATGGTCCGCCTCAGAGTGTAATCCCCATACCCACTTTGGGCCGCCTTCGAGTGTAAGCCCCAAATTCCTCATCCCGCATGACGTTAAACTGTATCTCATCCCTCATGACGTTAAACTGTATCTCGTCCCTCATGACGTTAAACTGTATCTCGTCTCACATGTTGTTACACTGTATTCCCACTCTTGGTCCGCCTCAGAGCGTACGACCCATCCCAGCAAAGTATGTGGACTTTGATCAGTGCTAACCCACGGTACGTAGGAAGCCTCCATGAGGTTCAAGTCCGTCACTCCACCATCCATCCTGATCCTTACCCGGGCCGCCACATCCCGGTGAGATCATGCCACCCCATCCAACTCCATGGTATTTGGGAAGCCGCCCACATGCTGTCCCCAACATCGGTGCTCTCCCTAGGGGGTCCTTCAGCATAATATACCTCTACAAGATGTTAAAATCGCGGCATACCCCATGTTAAACATGTGAGGCTGAGGAAAACCTCAGATGGTAAACAATCCCCGCATTCGATGAGGGATGGCTCGGGCTTCCGCACCTTCGAGAAGCCCTCTGATAAGGGGCAGAAGACAGACATGCCGACCCCCAGTATCAAGACATGCCAACGACACCCCAATGTGACCATTCTCCTCACCTAAGGTTGCTGACCCGACAAGACCCCTTGGAGTGTCTCGACAGAAGCAGCATAATTAATGGGCGTCCATGTAGATATTGCACTGGGAATGAGCTTCACGAACCCATCTTAAATCTATGAGGGAGAACCGGACTAGGTGTCGAGTTCCGAGGAGGAATCCACAAAAGGAAGAACCAACATACCATCATCCTGGTTTTGATCATGGAGCACACATCCCTGAATAAGGAACGAATGTTTCTCACCTTTGGAAATCAGGAATTCGGGGAAACAAGCCGCGCGTCCTCCCATGCATGACGGACATTGCGCACGCGCACCCCAGTGAAAGCGTCAGAAACAACCCTACAACCATAATGAATGAGTTATGGTGTTGGAGATCAAAATCCCAAACATTAATATAAAATCATCATGAACCTCCCAACAAAGTGTGGTAAGATATGGATTTCCGCAGTAGCATCTTCCTTGATTTCCATTTTTGAAGGCTGCTTCATGCACTCTATTCCATAAATAGCATCGAGGAAGGCTACTCTAGGTTGAGAGTTCGAATCTCCATGAACTGCTAATAGAATTTGGAGACCTTCAAGACTGCCTGGAGATCCCATGCGATCAAATACAACATCGAAGAATAAACTTCTTGAATTCGAGTTGTAGAAATTCTGAACGATGATTGAAAAAAGGCACCGAGAATGAACCCATTGACATGCATCCCCTTCTACTCTGGCCGCCATTGCCACCGTTGAAGATCCAACTGATTCTGGAATTATCTCCTCATCCCCATTGTTTAGATAAGAAACAATAGAGCCATTGGGAAAATAAATGCAGAGGCTAGATCTTGTCTGATTTCACCACGATAGAAGAAGCTCCAGCGGCCCAGTATTGAAAAAACACCTTCACACCAAAGGGTAATACTACTGGCTCACTAGAATTTGAGAAGACCACTAAAACATACTAGAATATTGGTAGATCACTGCAACTAAATGTAACACAATAGGTTCTACATCCAACCTGTAAAAAAGAAACAAACCTCTCCAAAGAAGAAAAAAAATAAAACTAAAACAAACAGACCCAAATAGAAAGGCATGAAACAAGTATGAAAATGACCTAACAAAACATCAATAAACATGGATAAGAGATATCTTACAAAAGTCTAAAAATTGGTGACTTTTCATAGCCCTTTTTATGAAAAGGAAAGAGATCATCAGGAACTTGATCATACCAAAAAAAATCAACTCCATTAACACCTTTATTAGCCAGTCCATTAGCAACAGAATTGGATTCCCTATAAATGTTGCTGATAATATGTTTCAAAGAAAATAGAGTCTCTAAAAAATTAATCCAATGATTAGTAAGTTTCCAGGACAAGTGATGAAGACCCATCCGTATGGAAGAAACAAAAACAGAAGAGTCACCCTCAATTCATAAATTATCCCAACCATGTTTCATAGATTTATAGATAGCAATGATAATGCCAAGAATTCCAGCCTAAAGTGATGAGGAAAATCCACAATAACCATGAAAAAATACAAGGAAATCCCTTTTAAGATTCCTGAAAATAGAACCATAACAAGAATGCCTTGGATTACCCCTAGAAGCACCATCTGAATTAAATTTTAACCAACCGAAAATAGGTTCCTTCTAGAGAACTTCTAATGTACCCTGTGGAGGCTTGAAATTATCCTTAAAACCTATCTAGTTCATAATGGAAAAATCATGAACCGAGTTGAAACAAAAATGCTTCTTTGGAATATCAACATTATAAATATCACCAAGAATAGCTGATAAACCTCCACTTACTGAGAAGATAAATCTATCGTGAATCACCTTATTCTATGAAAACCAAATAAAATGAAGTTGTTTAGAAGCAGTGACTCTAAAAAGATCCATCAATTGGGGAGAGAGTGAAATAGAATGCCAGCCTTGAAGGAAATGATGAATTGAAGACATATTAGGCATATGGATTTCAAAAATATCAAAAACAACCTTCCACATTGAAGATGCATTGACACAACTAATAAACAAATAAACAATATCTTCCCTATGTTGATGGAAAAAAACTCACGAAGAGTAGAGATAGATGTCACATTTCTGAAGGAAACAATTAGTAAGAATCTATAATAGAATGTAATCTACTATGATAATCTGCCGTAATGGAAAAAATAACGGGCGAGAGATGGTCACCATGTCTGACACCTCTGGAACAAGAAAAGAATCCCTCAGGGGAGCCATTAACAAGGAAAGAGATATGAGCTGACTCAAAAATGATTTTAACCCAATTAATGAAAACATCATCAAAACCAAAAAAATAAAGAACCTTATAAATGAAATTCCAATTTATAGTATCAAAATAATTCTTGAAGTCCAAATTGAGAGCAATATTACCATCCCTAGTGAATTTCTTAAGAAGGTTTGCACATTCAGATACAGTAATAAGACAATATTGAATAGACCTACCCTTAATAAAGCCAAACATATTAGGAGTAACAATCTTACTGGAAATATAGGATAACCTTGTAGCCACAATTTTGAAAATAATTTTAAAAATTGTATTGATCATAGCGGCTGTTCTTATAATGCTCCGACCCTAGATTCCTAGATTCGGTGCATTATTACATAACATTGGCATGATCACAAAGCATCAAGTCTCGAAAGACCAGTTAGTTTAGTTGTCTTGGAAACACTAGATATATTCACAAGTCTTATATTACACCATAAGGTAAAAAAACTACAACAACATCTTGTCTTCATATCCCCTCATACTATCTCTGCAGGTCATTCTAAAATTACTTCTTCACATCCTGGGAAAAGATAAAACATTGGAAGGGGTGAGCTCAGATGCTCAGTATGGATAACAATATAGAAAAAGATTTTGAAGATAAGAAAAAACACATAAAGGAATTTATAATTAAAACAAAAGCCTTTTAAACTTGATCTTCAGCATAATATTGAAAAGATAAAATGAAATAATGCCATTTACTTATTCACATGGATATTCTACTAGTCGAACAATCACATGAAATATAAATAACTACTTTTATAATGATGGAATGCATAATGTCAATCTATCATAACCACATAGCCAAGGCCTCGTGCCAAGACAACAAATAAGATTTTTCCAAGGCCTTGTGCCAAGACACTAGTTTATCTCATGAGACCTACCGATGCATCGAGGAGCTATAGCGGGATCCACCCATCACATAATATGTCTGATGCATTCCTCATATGAATAGTTTTAAACATAACATAAACATTCATATTAAAACTACCATACTAAATGTCAATACTTTATCCACAAACCATGAATGGTACAAAAATAGCACATCCACAGTCAAACATAACTCATTCGATACAATATGGAAGATTGTATTGTATCATATTATCATCAATCGAGAATAATGAAGGATATTTACATAGATGAAAATAATCATCAGAACTATTTGACAGAAATGTCCCCCTTTTACATGAAATCATTTAAATGTCACACTATTTGTCAAGAAGCCATTTAATAACAGATTTTTGAATCAAAGTGTCCCATACCACATTGAAACATTTAAAATGAGTTTTAATTTTAAAACTTTAATTTCCATATAAATAAATCCTTAAAAACTTTTTTTAAAACATGGACATTAATGAGAAAGATTTAGAAGAATAAGACTTTAAAACATTTAAAAATGGTATTTTAGTTAGAGTTTCTAACCAAAAGGGAAAAACCTGAATAAAAATAATTGAGTTAATAAAAACATTGTAATATCATGGGAATAAAGGGATTCGTGATATAATATTTCAAAGTATATTATATACACTAAATAAAAGTGATTTGGTGTATAACAACAAAGAAGTCTCAATGGAATGTAAATTGATATGAAATATCTCATAAAGGTCGTATCATTAGGTTAAGGATAAATCAACGACATAGTTATGTGTGAAAAATATAAATACACTAAATATGATCGGATATTCATTGTAAAACAATCAAAGGGAATTCACACATAATGTTGTAAAAACAACACCAATGAATTGGACGTTTAACACAACAAATGGAGAATGAGTAAAAATTACTCTTATCAAATTCATATCGATGACTTGAGAAATTATCAGTGGAGTGATTATGTGTATCAAAAATTTATCCCCAGAAATGGGGAGTGGAAATTATGACATAATCAAATGAATAGTGATTCCACACATAATCTTGGAGTAAAATAATCAATGAAATTTGTGTAAAGACGAATAAATGGAAATTGAAATTTCCAATTCCCTTATTGAATTGGTAACATACAAAACATACACCCATGAAAGAATGATAATAAAATGATGATGTAAATATCAATATATTAAATTATATTACACAATTAATACAATCATGGGCAGTACACATGCCACATGCAATAAATAAGTGGTGAACAATGGAATTCTCACAGAATTAAAAGTGAGATATGAAACCCCTTACTTTGTACTTTTTCCTAGGTCAACGGTAGGTTAAACTCATGTATAATGGTGAGAAAATTGTTATTTAATTATAATATAATCATTTACGTTAATATGATATCATATATGATCTTTTATCATCGATTTGTTAATAATATCTTAGTATTATCGTTGTTTCGTGTGTTAACTTACACATTTTCTTTTATATATTTTGTTACGTAAGACATGTTTTTAATTGATAGGTTGTATCTTATTCATATCCAGAATGATATCAAGTCCTTAAAAATTATTTTTAAATAATCAAATGATAATTATACTTGAATGGATACGATGGAGAATGAATCTCATCGCGTTCGTGGAGACGGTAGTCCGTACGTACGCACAAGCGACAATATAATTCTTTTGATGTCAAAATAACATATAATTGGATTTTATGTCATATATACAGAATAATTATCACGTTATATTTATTGTTAACATGAATTACACATCATTATTATACTCATCCAAATAATAATTGATTGAATAACAATTACACCACGTCGTGGAGACCGTAAGCCGTACGTACGCACGTATGGAGACATGTCATTCAAAAAATGGATAGAATACTGAATATTGTTTTAATATATTTATAATAATATTACAGTATATATTAGATACTGGATTCATTAATTTAGAATGTGAATAACAAAGAAAGAAGAAGTTGAAGAAGAAAAAAATTTGAAAAAAGGTGGTAAAAACATTACCTCTTCTTCGGGTTCTTCCTTTGATTTGATCAAAAGGGCTCCTTAGGTTGGCTTTATGATCAAACGAATGCCTCTAGGTTGTAGTGAGGGAAGTTTATAGAGTATTTGGGTTGGGTTTGTCTGATCCAAAAGGCTTTGAATGTGTGAAGTAATGATAAGGGGGAGTGCCATTTTATAAGAGGGGTGAGGGGAACCTTTGGAAAAGCTAAAAATATTATTATATAAAAAATTAATATTTGGTTTTCTAATGGATCCAAAGTGGATTATTTAAAGGTTAATGTGGGTATATGTCGAAAAAAACTCAATCAATAGAATTTAGACAGGTTTGGTTCATTATATTAACCTTATCTTTAAGTATTAACTCTTAGTTAATTAGTTTCACTTTTACAATGTCTCTTTGTATATTTATATTATATGGTTAATAAAAATACAATATACATCCAAGAGACCCCCAAGTAGTCCATTAATAATAAAAATATCATTATATAAGTATCTTGGCCGAACCTTAGATTTTTAGTAATTTAATATCAATTAATAATATAATATATTTTTAAAAAACTCTTTTATGTACATTTTAACACTATTCAATAATTGATTTTTGTAAATATCATAACAAAATGATTACTTAAAAAAAGGTAATTAAATCTTTCCTAACATGTGATATTAACCTAAAAAATTAGTTTAATTCATAAAAAGTCTCAAATTATATTTATTTGGGTATCTACAATATCAATCATTTTAATTTTTCACTATTATGGTAATTACTGCATCACTATTGTGTCATAAATTAATTAAATTATTTAATCTCTAAAATTTATAAATAAAATACCATTATGTAGGAAATGGTTTTATCTTTCTAATGAATATTTATAGTCGAAAATAAACATATATAAACCTATGTAAATGTTGTTTTTCTAAAAGATATATGCGTGTGTCATTTTTGATTCATTTTAACTTCATTAAAATAAAGTGTCCCTATCACTTACAAGTGGCACCATGGGGTTCCAAAATCAACCCAAAGATACCTATGTTCGGACATGTATCAACCAATAATGGTAGGACACGTTTTTGGGTAAATTGTTTTTATTATAATATTATTGTTAACCCTTATTTACCGGATTTACCCTTTAACCATGGTAAATAAAATATTTACCGAAATCATTATTCAAAATGTCTAAAAATAACAGTTACCTATTTATACTATTTGAACATCCTGATTCCAAATATGGAATCCATTTTTCCAAATTCCAAACATAGAAGTGGCAGAAATTAATTTATAATTTATTCTCGCTGTCAAAACAAAAAGCGTGTTTTTAAGAGATAGTAACTATCAAAAGATTGGCAATTGTTTATGTTTGGTTTAATTGTGAAATTACGTCCAATGACAAAAATTGAATTTAATGGTAAAAATATATTCTAAATATAATTTAAAACAATTCAAAAACATAATTTATCAATACTAATTATTTCGATTAAAAAAGTTGTTTCTAATTAAAATTTAGTAGTTTTCACTATTCATCAAAATATGAAAGTTATCCGAAAAGTACCAAAGTTTCACCCTAGGGTATTTTCGATATTCTGAATCCAAAAATGAAGTCCATTTTGAGAGTTGGAATTTATAAAATTTCAGAAAGTAGGTATTACTATTCATAACGACTAGTTTGATTGGTTATGGTGTGTTCGAATCTCAAAGTTGCGTACAATGCACGCCATTGCATTATTCAATGGGAAACGTACAGTGGAATCTTGGGGTGTTACATTCTCCCCTCCTTCAATAAATTGCGTCCTCTCAATTTTTTGAAAATTGGGTTTGAGAATATAATGGAAAGTCCCAAATCGGAAAAAAGAGTCAATAAAACTATCACTTTAAAAGAAAGGAAGAGAGGTATAAAGGTCACCCAAGATAAACCATACTAGGACTCCAGGTAGGAAAACATGGATATAGAAGATAAAATAAGTGTTAAGTTCAGATGGAGAGGGATAGAAAACATGATCAGGAGAAAGATAACAATAAGAAAATACCAAACATGTGTTGCGAAAAAATGGTCATTAGTCTCCCAGTAGGAAAAGTTAACAGAAAACATTTTTTTGTTTTAAGTTATATTACATAAGGACGAGGAACTCATTTATGATATTAACTATGAACATAAAGAGATATACTTACTTTTTAAGTAGAGTTTCATTCTTTAATAACTGTTTACCACTAACTCATTTTCTTTGAAAAATGAGTATTCAAGAAGACTTGGTCACAATGGAAGAGCTAGAATAACCATCTATAGAAATACAAGATCAACATAGGATAATCTATATATTTACCTTGTCTTTAATGATTAATCAAAACCAAAATGGTAGTATAATATGTGAGGATCTCCCAAATGGATATTCCATTAGTTAGGGGAAAAACACTAATCTTAATTTCTAAAATTAAACCATAAATACCCCAAAGTCAAATAAATACCATTAAATAATCAATTGTCCTAAAAATCCTTCAATATAATCCAAACTAATATTGAAACCCAAAACTTATAGGAATGTAGTCTTCCACATTAAATTGTATCTCCAAATGACATTAATTACTCTTAAATTAACATACTTAAAAGTAGTTAACCTAATCAATTCCATAAATAACTCAAATCACTATAAATCCACAGTAAAAACATAGATAAAAATATACCATTACTCCTCAAATGAAATCCAATAATATTCTATTTTCCTTGGGCATATAGTGTTAACAACAAAGTGAAAAACTTCCAAAATAACATTAATCACTTAATCACTAAATCATTTTCCTATACTAAGGGCATTCATTTGATAAGACACAAGATCCCAAATCAAATTATTATTGATCAATAATGTCATTTAACTAAAAATAATAGTCACTCTAACCAGGGACTTCACGTAGTCCAGTGGTAGGTGATAAATCTAAATCTTACTTTGGTTGTGGGCTCAATTCCCACAGCTTTGTCCGACGCGATGGGTTGTCACATGGTCTGCGTGTTGTACTTTTTCAAAAACTATATTTTATAACATTAACAAAATGAGATAAATTCCTCAAAATAACCATAACATAATTTAACCACAAATCTCATCTCATACCTTGCATTTTCATCCTAAATTATAATAACTTAAAATTGCCTCAATCCCAATGATCATATAAAACAAAATGGTTATTTATAACTATATCCGCAAGAGAAAAGATAATTTTTCTTCAAATATCATTCTCACATGGAAAGATGCAGGGTTAAAAATACAATAGAAAATTATTCCAAAGTAAACCCATCAACAAGGAGCAATAATAATTTTTAAACATTTCTCCAACCATTTATTCCCACATAGATTCTTCTTTGACCAAGAAAATATCCTATAGAATAGGGCATTCACTCAGGTAATGGCCAGATCCCCTACATTTACGGAAAATGACTATAAATGGATTCTTGGGACCATTTTTATCTTTTTCTATAGTACTATTCATTTTTCTTCGACAATTATTCAATTTATGTCCTTCCTTCCCGCATGTAAAGAATTTCTTTGTCCCATTGCGACACTTTCCTGGGTGTCTCCTTCCACATTTCCTGCATTATGGAAAATGAGGATTCCTTTCCCCAGGGTCTCCGCTGCTGGAGCTCTTATCATTAATCACCTTTATCTTATTTGTTGAGTCCGGGAATTGGTTAATATATATATTGTTGATCATATTTTGGGAAAATTGATTTGGAATAAAGACGATTTCTTTTACGCCTATCAACATTCCATTTTTTTGCTCATTGCCACCACCGTTACTAGCTTGTACATCATTCTCAAAGTCACTATGACTTCCTTGGAATCCATCCATTGACTAAAACCAGAAATCATTGTGTGAGTAACAGTAGTCATAAAATCATTTAGAGATTAACATGTCACCATATTCTCAATTTGAAATGCATTAGGATTAACCAAGGTCATTTACTCTCATCTTATATATAATACTTCAAATCGGTTTGTAAAGAAAATGTAAATTATCCTATGCATATCCCCCGAGAGTGTCGTAACCATGAGTGCAGCAGGACCCGTTGTCATGCACCAGTTCCCGTTCGAGTCTAGCTCAAACCGGTGTTTTCGGGTTTTAACCCTAGGTACATCTATGCCAAATCCGCCTCTACCTACTCGTATCCAGACATGGATGTATTGCTCGGAAAACTCACAACTATAAGTACATGGTAAGTGTTAATTTCATAATCTCTTTATTATCCGAGTGTGTTTTTATGTAAGTGTCTACTTGGAACTCATTATCATCCACATCTAAGTTTCTTAAAAATGTATATCAATTTTTTTTTCAATTTATTTGACTATGGGTTATGTTCATTTACACCAGTTTTTTACTTTTTATATAATGGTTTGAATGAAATCTTTTCATAGTTTTCCAAACAAGGTTTTTATGACCTTTTCGACAAATTAAGGTAATAATGGGGTTTTATCTTATACGTAGAGTGCAGTAATTCGCCACCATTATAACACCTTAGAAGCTTTACTTACATGATTATATGAATATTTTAATAATAAATGTTTTTTTATAATTACATGACTTTTAAATGATTTCAAAATAGAAAGAGATATTTCTCTCAATAAGTTTTGATCTCATATATGTCAATATCCTTTAATGAATTTTATACTTGTTTGAAGTTGATTTGTTATGATATGAATATTCTATATTTTATTAAATGATTTGTGATATGTTTGACTATGGATGTATTATTTTTATCCAATTCATGGTTTATGGTTAATGTATTAACATTTCGTAAGATAGATTTAATACGAATGTTTATGTTATGTTTCAAACGTTTCATATGATATATGCATTGGACTTAGTAAGTGGCGGGTGGGTCCCACTATAGCTCCTCGATGCATTGGAACTTTTCATGAGAAAAACTATTTTCTTGGCACAAGGCCTTTAAAAAATCTTATTTGTAGTCTTGGTACGAGGCCTTGACAATGTGGTTATGATGTCCAACATTATGCATTCCATCATTATGAAATTAACTATTGATATTATATGTGATTATACGACTAGAATAATATCAATGTGAATATGTAAATGGAATTATTTGATTTATCATTTCCATATTATGATGACGTTTATGTTTAAAAGGTTTTGGTTTTAATTTTATACATTTACTTAAATTTTAATATTTATTTATGAATGTTTTTGATATACTGTTATCCTTGCTAGGGATCGGAGCTCACATATTTCTATGATTTCTTTTTCCTCGGATGTGATGAAGTATTTTATGGCTGACCTGCATGGATAAGCCAAGGGATATGAATGTAGTCAACAGAGAAGAAATGTTGTTGATGTTTTTATTTCTTGTTGTTATGTAAATCTTATGTATGCATCTAGTGCTTCCAAGGCTCCTAAAGTGATTGGTCATTTGGTATTTGATCCCTTGTGATCAGGCCAATGTTATGTAATAATGCATTGAATCTGGGTAACTGGGGTCGTGGCATTACACTATTGGTGGTGTTCAATTTAAATCAAAGACCCACCCTATAGGGGCCATCTATGACATATGTAGGCTTTATGGTTTGTGATAAATGAAAGTATATGCTCTTTATAGATAGAGTATGATTGGATAGATGATATGTATATACACAATTTGGTTGGAAATTATTTTGGAGTAGGTTGATGTGGTCATCGTTGAGAGGAAAATATGTACTATTTTACATTTGGATACACCTATACATGATCAATGTACAAGCATTGTAGTTTAATTTTATTCGAAATTATAGTTATTTATTATGTATAACATTTTTATATTTTAATCTACTCAATTTTTATTTGATATGATTTCTCTTGATGTGTTTTTTTATTCAGATTTTTTATATACATAGATTGTATAGTCCTCACATAATGATTTCATCAACCCTCAATGCGTATTGGTAGTTTTCTTCATATAAGAGGTGTACCTCTGGTCTATTGTGATCTCACTCCAATGTTGTTTTTTCCATACAAGTTATGGAAACAACTGGGGTTAAGGGTGAAGGAATATATTTTCATATGATGAACCATTAGGATTAAAATGGAATGTCTTGTAACACCTCTAGATTTCATGATATATTTCTCTTTAAATATAATTGATTTTTTTACAACCGTACAATACATGAAATCCAAAATCTAAGTGAATTGTAAAATTTTATATTATTGTAACCTAAATGCTAAATTGGACATAAAAATAGGTGGAAACCTACATTTAAAATTATGTATACTGGTTTTATAAAAGTAAAATATATTGATCCTTCATTACTCTTGTTTTAGTAATGTGTTTATATTCATTAACAATGAATTTTTTGAAAACATTTTCCATATCAAATTGTGAGAAAACAATATAATTAATATTTTCATGTATATGAAATTTTATTTGACAAAATGAAAATAATTTTTGAAATATGAAAGTCAAAATTCTATAATTGTTAATTTTTGAGAAATTTCCTAAAATATATTTTTTCCAATAATAGTGAAAAATACAATTTTTATTAAAATTTACCTTTCATTTTAAGAATTTAAATCATTAAATTTACTTTTAAAATAGTATTAAAACTATAATTAGAATATTCAATCTATGAAGAATCTAATTCAGGACAATGGAATGAATTTAATGAAGTATTTTGTTAAAAAAAATATTTTAAACATAGGACCTTTTTTGGAAAAGTGATTTTTATCTAGTTTTATGGGATTAATTTCAAATTAAATTATTCCACTATTAAAAATAATTTTTAAAATGTTTATTCAGTATTTTGAATCATAATAATTATCTTTTTTAATAAACATGTTTATATTTTTTTTTTCCAAAATGTATAGTAAAAAATATTAAAAAACTTTTACCATGGTTAAGGTGAAAACATGTTTTCCGGTGGGGGTGGGTTAAACAAAGGGTTAAATGAATTTTTTCTAGTAAAAAATTTCTAAATAATCAGGTTTGGACATTATTATAAGACATATTATACCACATTTGAATCCTTGGACATTTAGTAACATTTTTTGAGTATGACTTTTTCATAATTTTGTCTTTTATAAAATTCTATGTATATGAACACCTCCACTATTTAAATAAAACCCTTAATTTATACTCTATACACCACATTGTGCTATCCAGATCATCCAACACCTATCCAATTATATTATAAACAACCCTAGTCACGAGTTAGAGGTGTTAGTGGCCTTGTTATACCATTCTATGGATTCTTAAGAAAGATATAAAGGATGGAGACTAAAGGGGCGTAATCATCCATCCTAATCTCTTTAAAATTATTTATTTGTTTACCTAAAATAATTACATGTTTGGAATCATATAATATTAAAGTAAACATAATTAATATAATAAAATGTTTTATGATTAGTGAACTATCATTATTCACCATCATTTCAACCAAATTTTAAGTGAATGTATAAATCATTTGTATGTGTGGACTATCACCTTCACATCTCCATAAAATTCATCTTCCACAAATATATTTCAATAATGGTTATTTTTATTTGTTCAAGGTTTATATTTGTAAATTTTCATATAATTAAATTTTTGGAATTATAATATCATATATTTCTTACCACCTTTCCATCCATTGAAAAATGGCAGTATCACTCATGTGTAAGTGTTAACTACCACCTCCTTGTAGAAAATTGATTATTTTTTAATTTATTCTTTACAAGGATAATAATATAAATTATTTCTTCGTACCTTACCATCAATGGGAAATTAAAAATAGTGTTCATATTTATGAATTATCTACCGTTTCCATGAATGATGTTATTTATTTTTCAATATCAATCTTTTAGTGAGGACTCTACATAAATATTTAATTATTTTTTATGATATTTATTCCTAAAAAATATTATACCGATCATAGAACCATGATCAAGTAAAAAAAATAGTACTACCAAACAGAAATTTTCATGAATATGGGAAACATTAACAACCGTAAACTAATATTTTAATAATGAATTATTAATACATGTGTGTTATAGTGACCCTATACTTTTCTTACATTACTATTACATCATTTTAATGATAAAAAAAATAATATTATGACACATAGAGGATCCAATGGTTTAGTGTCTTGGAAAAAAAGGTCAATACATAAAAAATACAACATCAAGCATAAACATTTATTTAATTTCTTCCTCTCTAGCTTCTTATTGGCACTTGTCCTATCCTTAGTACATGTATCCACATGAGGATATAAATCAATAGGGGTGAGATAGAAGCCCAGTAAGAGGATAGATAAGAACAATATATCATGGGGTGAGCATAATCATAACATAGGAAAAAGATCAAGAACATGAGAGAAGCATAAATAAAAGACTTAAAATGTGGCAATGCATAAAAATGAAACATCATGTATTATTGGTTAACTACCACAAATACTTGTGAACCATGATAAATTTTTTTCCCACATCATTTCACATTTAATCATGAGATTAATCACATTACCCAATGCATTGGAGCACTATAAAATTCTGGGCGCACCCGTCACATTTAAACATTCATATTGCGCTATATAATTCCGGGCGCACCTGTCACATCATAACATTATCATAATCATGATTTCCACAAATAACTCATATAAAAAATGTATATAACTAACCCATGGAATTGAATGGGTTTAATTTAATAATAACATATTCATAAGCTTTGGGTTCCCAAAAGAAAGAGGGAATAATATACATGTTACAAGAACCATCCACATTGAGTGAGAAGTAAAAGGGGTGTTCTTAAAAGAGGAGTTCTTTTGGAATACATTTTTTTACATAAAAACCAGTGAAAACATGTATATTGGGAAAATTAAATATAATGATGAAAAAATGTTCTTTATAGAGTAACCATATGAAAAATGGAGTGAAGGACGGAGAACCTGAAGGAAGAAAATTGGGTTCGATATTTCCCCTTACCTTGTATCTGAATGTTTCCTTCTATTTAGTGTCCTATATAATGACATTATATTCATTAATTAGAAATTCCAGAACCTTTTATACATTAATAGGGTTAATTCTGTTGTCATTATGTCATTTTATGTTCCTTTGGATGACTTATTGAGTTTAAAAACATAGTTCGGTGTTGTTCGATTTTTATGGTTTTTCTTCGGTGGTTCACTTGTATTCATAAATTGAGGTTCAGGTAGAACATGGGTAAAAATCCAGAAATGATATTACATGTCATTAACGATATTATAGGAGTTTCAATTATATTATAATTAGTTATATTAGATCCATGTGAATGAATCATTAGAGAATAATTAAATGAAGATTGTTTGGGTTAATTTGGGCGGTTTTTCGATCACAATGAAGTTGTTTTAGTTTATCACTTAGTAATATGTTCATAAGTCAGTTCCAAAACATTAAATAGGACAAAATAAGTATAAACTATTCTGGTTCAACCATAAATGTTGTTTCATGACCAGATCTGAAAGTAGAAATTGAAGAAGAAAGCATGTCGTTCTTGAAGGTGATAAATTAACACCTCACGAACAACGCTCTCTTTAATAAAATAAAAGGAAGATGGAAAAGGGGATGGATGATATAATATCCCATTAGAATCATAAAATAACAGTATATGTATAATACTTGAGTTAAAATACCATTTGGATGAATATATATGGGGAGAGATCAATAAATAAACTTGAACATAAAAGGAAAATAAAGGGGAAGAGGGAGAGAAATTACCTCTTGAATCCTTCTATGGAGAACCTCCTTAAGGACCTAATCATGGTCGTTTGATAAGACCCGAATCTCTTGGACGTGGAGGAGGGGCAAGGGAATATTTTTTTTCAATGTTTAGAGATGTCTTGGAGTTTGGGAGGTGTGAGGAAACGGGTGTGTGAAGGGTGGCTTTTATAGTGGAGGGAGAGGGGTTTCGTTAATATACAAGTCATTAGTTTATTAATTTCCCCTAAAACAAGGAATAGTGAGTCTTGAACGACCAATAATAATAATGTTATCATGTGATCCCAAAACGAGTGGGATTACATAATCAAAAATCATTGATGACTCAATTAATCCATTATTTAGCATTTATTTTAAATTATCAGATTCTACTATTCATAAAAAATTCAAGTATCTCAGAAAAATACCAAAAATTTACCCCAACCATTTTTTGATGTGTCGAATCAAAATAAGAAGTCCATTTTTCAAAAATAGTTTTCTAAATATTATTAATTTAATATTTATTTCAAATCATAATTTACATAAAAAACAGTTTTAATGATTAAAACTGATTTTATAGTTCTTTTGAAAATTACATAGGGTCTTATAAAATTATTTAAAAAATATAATAAATTGATTTGATGAATAATTAATACATTTTATGAAAATAAATTTACCTTAAAACTAATTAATTATTTATAATAAATTATTTATGACTTACAAAATTCCAAAAAATTTACTAAGGTGAAATTGTCACTTTCTAAGATATCTAAATTTCATATAATTATTCATGGGAAAGGTTACTATAATGTTGTATGATTTAATATTCATAAGGTTCGTATGACTATTCATAAGAGTGTGTTAGTATTACTAAGGATATGTTACTATTCACTGAAAATTATTTTTGTTTTATTTGACTCCAAAAATCATCTTCAGCACAATCGTGTATGTCGGATTTTTAAAATTCAAAACACAGAACTGAAAAAGATTTGTTTAAAGGTCACTTATCACTTAGTAGTTCGTTATGTTTTGTTTTCATTTTATTTTATGACATAAATATAAGAAGGGAATTTATATTGAAAAACATTAGGTCGTTACATTCTTCCCCCCTTAAAAAATTTCACCCCCGAAATTTCACATTACACAAACAGGTGAGGGTGTTTATCTTTCATTACCCCTTCTAGTTCCCATGTTGCTTTCTCAAACACATGGTTCCTCTAAAAAACATTGACAATATGTGTGGTCTTGTTGCATAGAACCTTATCTCTCTGATCTAGAATATTTATTGGATGCTCCTCATAGGAGAGATCATCTTACGGCTACACCACCTCTGAGTTTAGTACATGTGAGGGGTCTGGTATGTACATCCTAAGTAGTGATACAAGAAACACATCGTGAACGTGATCCATATTTGGTGGAAGTGCAAGAGGATAGGCCACGTGTAACATCCCAAGTAATTAATGAATAATAGATATTTTTTTCTATGTCTATTTAAGAATTAGATAGTGTTTTTGAGGCTTAAAATGAGAACAAATCCAACCTAAAGCATGGAATACTCTAGTATTTTTAAAAGATTGTTTTACCGCCTTTTGACGGAGAACCATTTTTAAATCTATCTTTTGACAATATTATAAGATATATTTTTCAAAATAAACATATTCTTTATGATTGGGACAATGAAATTTACTTTGGATAAATTTCTGGTATTTTTCTGATAATGTTCATTATTTAATGAATAGTGAAAGTGTTGTATTTTAATTCAAAACCACTTTTTAATATAATTTATTTATATAGTTAGATTATCTTTTTAATTGGTTTTAAAGTTTAAATAGAATATATTTTTTACCATTGAATCCAATTGTGGTCATTAGGATTAATTTCACTTTGGAATTGGGCATAAACTAATGCCAAACTTTTCATAGATATTGTTTCAAAAAAACCCGATATTTGTTTTGACAACGAGAATTATTTTTAAATTAATTATATCAATTTCTGTGTTTGGAATTTGGTAAAATGGAATCCATATTTTGAATCAGATGTTCCAAATTATGTAATTAATACTCTTGTTTTTGGACATTATTAATAGTAACGATGGTAATTATCTTTAATTATCTTGATTAATGAGTAATCGGGTAGTTAAGGACAATAAAATAATATCATAATATTAAAAAATGACACAAAAGTGTGTCCTAATGCTACTGGTTTACTCATTGCCGACCATAGGATGCCTTGTTCCAAACTTGGGGACCCCATGGAATCACTTTTGTGGAAAGTG
This sequence comes from Viscum album, assembly GCA_963277665.1. Classification (NCBI taxonomy): domain Eukaryota; kingdom Viridiplantae; phylum Streptophyta; class Magnoliopsida; order Santalales; family Viscaceae; genus Viscum; species Viscum album. Next base: position 1,066,917,429 of record OY728165.1, on the reverse strand, counting down.
ACTTGGTATCTTTTTATTTTTTTAAAGAAAGTAAATATAACAAAGAGTGTATCACCTGAGTAAAACATTTTTTTTGTCTACATAGATGATATTTTATATTATAAATATTCATTGGAAATATAAAATTATTTACTAAATCATTGTATTTTTTTCATATTTTTTATACATTAAATAAAGTAAATTATTTATGACATCATAATGATGCAGCAATAACCTCATTATTTAACGATTTAAATAAAATGAAAAGATAATGTAAAATCTAAGACCTAAACTTTTCAAAAATCTATTGTATGGGTATATTTAGAACCCTTATCACCTTATACGTGAATTATATCAATGTGGGACCTTTTAAATCCTAAAATCATTTTAAAATAAAGTATAATTTCTTAACATTCCAAGAGTGCCCCTATTCTCCTCTTATAAAAGGCCCCCACCTCTACCTCTTTACCCACACTTCTCCAGCCTTTGTTTCGGCCAAGCCCTGCCCATTTTGTCTCTCCACATCCCTCTCCTCACCATATAAGCCTTACCTTAGGCAGGAAGCTCTTCAAGAAACCCTTTTGGTTCAAACTAATGGGGGTTACCCGATTAAAAGGTAAAGTCATCTCTAATGCTCTTTTGTTTATGTTGCTTCTCCAACCCCCTAAACTCTTTTTATTAATTTATTTTGTAACAACTCCAGTATCTTAAATATAATAGGATGTTTTTATAAGAATTATTCGAGCTACACTTACACAGACCTACATCTAATGGTTAAAAAACATACTGTTTCCGTGGATGTTGAATTTCTTCCTCACGGAACGATGATTGTTCAACATTCTTCTAACACCTTAAAAGGTGGCCATTAAGATGAAAACATATGTATATATGATATATAATATGTTTATTTTTTCTTTAAGCTTATGTATTTTTCTTTTTTGTCATACCTTTATGGTTTCCATTGTGGTTAAACGCAATATTTTCATTTTAGGAAGTGCGGACTACCACCCCCTCAATGTGATTTGATTCTTTAATACCATATGTGGGACATATAAAGGATGGAGTTATTATATTATATATGATATTATATTGGAATTATAATATACCTTTATATCATTATGATTCCATTCTATAAAATATGAAATAGAAATGAAAGTAGCGTTCATGTGTACGTACGGCTTACCGTCTCAATGAACGGTGCATTTCATTTCTTACCTCTAAATGATTATATAATATTATAAATGCATTTATATACTGTATATATATTAAATATATTTCATATACATCATGAATATGATTCTTGAGATAATGGATATTTGACTACGTGAACAACTTGTAAATATAAGAAGTTCACTTTTGACTCAAGTACCAAATATCGACAAAACGACCGTTATTAACTTAAATGACTACATAATGTTCATAACATGGTAATAAGTGATATAATAGTAAAAATTAATTTGAAAAAGGTTCTTAATAAAGTAGAAATTAACTCAAGTTTATTATTCAGGACATTAAAGAACGATCGAGTCATGTCGGACCCGAGGTAACGGACTTCGTCTCAATCTCCTTTCATTGAGGCATATTTTATTTTATACACAACATTATATTATACGGTGTATAAACCCCTTTTACTTTTACATTTATCTAAAAGGAAATTTTTTTTATATGAAGCATTTTACAAAACAAAAAAATGGAATGTTTTTGTCGTACGTTTTCGGTGACAATGACTTCTCCGCCGCCATGACCATTATTTGAGTTTCAGCTTCCTCTACAAGCCATATTTTTTTAAATGAAAAATAAATACAATGTTTTAAATTTATTTTATTTTGGTATTTAAAATGGTTTTCATAATGTTTTTATTATATCAATATGTTGTTATTGATATCTTGTGATTGAAATGTGGAAATGTTATGTTTCCATTATGCATGTTTTATGTGATACGATTTATGTTATGGTTCTTGGGCATTGTTTATGAAGATAGGTGGTTCCGTGATAAACTTAGGGTGGGTGAGCCCGATATAGCTCTCCAATGCATTGGGTAAAGCGAAGGAGTGAAACTTTAAGGTTTCTCCGAAGAGATTTAGGGAATATACTCTGATGGGTATTCCAAACGTAACCAAGAGGGTTACTCCCTACGTAAGAATGTTATGATTGCCTCAAGTTACCTTTATGACTTATGATTTCTATGTTTTATTCATGATTTGATGAGGTATGTTAAAGTTCATATGTTTTATGTGTAAATTATGATTTTATTCTTATATATATATGAACTCATGTTTCCTTTCCATATTTTTATAACTCTTACTGAGCTTTTTATACTCATCCCAAGTTTTTGAAATGTTTTTCACAAGTCAAGGGAAAGTTACATGATAATATGATAGTGTCAAGGAAGTGTCACGAAAGAATCCATGTTTTATTTTCAATATGTTTTCGTTGATGGGAAAAATGAATACTATCTTTTATTGTAACCACTTTGTTTAAATGTGTGATGTAATGCATTTTTTCTGGTATAATTCTCTAAAACTCTAAACCTGAAAAGATCCTCAATGTGTAATATTATAATAACTCAAGATTAAGTAAGGTTTAAGGCTGGGGCCATATACCACGACTCCTATACGGTCAAGGATCTCATAGAGGCCAATACACCTTGGGCTTAGCTTCCCTTTCTTCCCGAATCACATGACTCTCTTCTATGGAGATATTCAAAAGAAGACTTTATCTCCAACGTTGAACTCCAAGTCCCTTCGATGGTTGTCATCATAGCTCTTTTTCCAAATTTGAGCAGCTTTGATGTGTATATGGATGACTTGAACCTTCTCTACCATCTCTTGAACAAGATCAGGTCCAAGTAGCTTCCTTTCTCCATCTTCATCCTAATAGGTTGGAGTTCTACATCGATTTCCATATAGAGCTTCATATGGAGCCATCTAGATATTAGAGTGGATGCTATTGTTGTATGAGAACTCAATAAATGGGAGATTCTGATCCCAACCACCTTTGAATTCAAGAGAGAAGGCTCTTAGAATATCTTCAAGTGTCTGAATAGTCCTTTCAGGCAGGCCATCAGTTTGTGGGTGATAGGCCTTGATAAAATTTAATTCGGTACTCAAAGAATGATGAAGGCTCCCCCAGAACTCAGATGTGAACCTTGGATCATGGTTAGAGAAAATTTATAGTGTAACACCATTCAGTCTCACCACTTCCTTCACACGAATCCTTAAAAGTTGTTCAAGCGAGTGGCCTTCTCGAATAGCAATAAAATGGGTAGTCTTGGTGAGTCGGTCAACCACAACCCATATCACATTATTTCCCATTAATGTCTTCGGGAGAACTGTGAAAAAGTCCATAGTAACATTTTCCCATTTCCACAAAGGTATAGGTAATGGATTCATCATACCCATGGACTTTTGTCACTCAGCTTTGACTTGCTAACTTACCAAGAACCATTATATATATTCCACTATCTCCTTCTTTATTTTATCCCACTAGAAGTGTTCTCTGTGATAATAGAACATCTTGGTACTCCTAGGATGGATAGGGAAATTTGAGCTATGTGAATTATCCAAGCTCTTTCTTAATCACAGGTGATGAATGCACAAGAAGCCGTGTTCCAAACTGAATCACACCATCATCATCAATATGGAACTCTTGCAACTTCCCTTCCTTTACTTCATTCACAATCTTTTGTATCTCCACATCATCCCTTTGTGCTTAATTAATCTTCTCCTATATGGATGGTTGCAAAATCATTTGTTCAAGGTAGGATGTATCCCTTACTATTATGATTTCCAAATACTTCCTTTGAATATATATGAAGATAGGGTCTTTGTCAATCCGCAGCATAGATAGAGTAGCATGTTCTTTTCTACTTATAGAATCATCTACCTTGTTCACCTTTCCAGGATGATAGTGAATAAAGTAATCATAAACCATGATTAGCTCTAACCATCTCCCTTGATGCATGTTGATCTCCTTTTGTGTGAATATATACATTACGCTCTTGTGGTCGGTGTATATGTCACACTTATCGTCATAAAGGTAGTACTACTATATTTTCATGTCAAAAATCGTGGCTTCCAGCTCTAGATCATGCATCAGGTATTTCTGCTGATGGATCTTCAACAGTCATGAGGGATAGTCTATCACATTATCATTTTTCATGAGTACACAACCCAAGCCATTATTTCAAGAATCACTATATATCACAAAACATTCTCCACTTTTCAGTAGTGTGAGTACATGTGCAGTGATCAGACGTCTCTTTAGCTCCTTGAAGCTTCCCTCACATTCTTCCGTCCAGAAATACTTTACCCATTTCCTTGTTAACATAGTTAGCGGTCTTGAAAATTGTGAGAATTTCTCAGAAAATGTCGGTAGTACCCAGCTAATCCAAGAAAACTACGGATTTTTGTGACACTAGAGGGCCTGGGAAATTCCTCAATCGCCTTTGTCTTTAATGGATCCACATAAATTCCCTCACTTGTGATCACATGTCCCAAGAATGTGACTATCTTCATCCAGAAGTCACACTTGATAAACATGGCGTACATCTTCTCCTTTCATAATGTCACCAACACAAGTCTTAGATGTTCTTCATGTTCCTCCTTTCTATTAGAATATATGAGAATATCATCAATAAACACTACCACAAATTTGTCGAGGTAATGTCTCAAGACTCTATTTATCAAATCCATGAAGATTTCAGGGGCATTAGTATGTCTGAAGGGCATCACCAAAAACTCATAGTGCCCATACCTTTTATGGAAGGCAGTCTTATGAATATCTTCCTTCTTCACCTTTACCTAATAATTTCCAGAACGGAGATTCACCTTTGAGAAGTATTGAGCTCCTCTTAACTGATCGAACAAGTCATCAATCCTTGGGAGAGGATACTTTTTCATTATGGTGATCTTGTTGAGTTCCTGATAATCGATACACAACCACATTGTTTCATCCTTCTTCTACAAAAAGATCACAGGTACACACCAAAGTGATGCACTATGTCATATGAACCCTTTGTCTGGATGCTCTTAAAACTGATTCTTTAACACCTACAGTTTTATAGGATCCATCCTATAGGGACACTTTGAGATTGGAGTAGCTTCGGGCATGAGTTCAGTTAACAACCCTACCTCATGATCCGGGGGAATTTTGGGTAACTCATCAGGAAATACATCCCTATATTCCATCATGATGTGAATTTACTCAAGGTTGGCACTTTCCATTGAATCAACCATTTGGGTGAGGTATGCTTCTTCATAGGGAATCAACACCCACAACATTGAAGGATTTTTCAAAGGAGATTCATGATCTTTCTTGAATTTTAGAGGACCATGGGATGGTTTGGAATATGAAACGATATTTCCTTTTCCCAACAGTTGATATGTGCTCTATATAACGAGAGCCAATCCATTCCCATTATAGCGTCTAATTACACCAAGGGAAGTATTATGAGATTTTCAGGAAGAATATTCCAACATATGCCAATGGGAGAAGAGTCAAACACTTGGGTTGCAATGACTCTACCACTCGGTGTTTTTATAGAAATCTCTACTTCAAGGTTTCGGGGCTTCGATTATAGAGTTCTAGCAAAATTTCAAGATATAAAAGAATGCGTAGAACCATAATCAAGTAAGAATTTCTCCATTCTTGATTAAATTGGAAGTTTACATTTTATGACATTATTATCATGCTCCACCTTTGCAGTAGTGATGTCATAAGCCTTCCCTTGTTCCTTTGGATTTGGTGGCTGCAGACGTTGATTAACCTCGAGAGCTCGAGGTTTAGTGCACTGGTTTGCATAGTTACCTAGCTCCCTATAGTTGTAGCATTGAACCATGTGTGGTTCTCTCCTTTTATCAGATACATTATCCTTCCTTTTCATGTCTTTTCGATATTCTTGGGAATGGATTCCTTCTTTCCCACACTTGAGAAATTTCCCCGTCCCTTTGAGGCAGTTCCCATGATGCAAATTCCCACATTTTTAGCATGTGGTCATTGATTTTTCTTCCCACCTTTGTCATTAGATCCCCCAGCTAGAAACTCCATATTTCTTTTCATATCACTATAGAAATGGTAACATTCTCTAAACTGCATCTCCACTTCTACAGCACACAAAAAAAACTTCTTCAATACTCTGGACGTCTCAAATTGTAATAGCCTTTCAATGGTGTGGTTTTAATCCACTAAAAATCTATCAATTTTTCTATCATTGTTGATAACCAAACCCTAATCATACCTTTCAAGCCATGGGAAATTCACTTCATTGGTTGTGACATATTCTCCTTATTTTTCTTGAGCTCTATAAATTCTATCTCCATCATCGTGCGGAGAGTTCGTGGGAAGTACTTATTAAGAAACATTATCTTAAAGTCTTCTCATTCCATCTATTAAATTTCCTCCCATGGCTTGGTGTTCTTAATCAAAGCCCACCATAGACCGGTTTCTCCATATAGACGATAAATGGCTAGAGTCACCTTCTCCATCTCAAAATAGTGAAGAAAATAAAATATCATCTCCAGGAAGTTGAACCACTATTCCAAAACTAGTGGATCTGAAGATCTGCTAAACGTCGGTGGTCGTTGCTGCATAAAACATTCGATAGCTAGTTGTTCCCTCTTTGGTGAAGGATGAAATTTCCCATTATTATTGTTATTGTTCATATCCTGAGATAATTGGCTAAGAATCGCCATAAATATTGAACTCCACCTCCCAAATCATTGGGGATGTCGTTTGGGCAATCGTTGCATTTTCCCTCGCAAGAGTTTCGGTCTAAATTTCTCCTGGTTCCACCCCTTTTCTAAAATAGAAAAGGTTAGATTAAAACATAAGTAAACAAGTAATTAATACATAAATTATTAATTTGAAAAATTTATACTAAAATCATATCATATGGTATCCCTATGTAAATACTCTTGTATGCATATTTGTACTTAATCTCATAATAGATGTTTTCTCTAGGGTTCACTAATCCTAATTCCCAAATTAACTAAACCTTACCTCGGATACCAACTATAGAGACACAAGCCTTTTCTTACATTACTATTACATAAATTTAATGATAAAACCATAATGGTATTACACATAGAGGATAAAATGGTTTAGTGTCTTGGGAAAACTAGGACCATACATAACAAATACAACATCACAGATAAACATTTATTTAATTTCTTCTTCTCAAGATTCTTATTGGAACTTGTCCTCTCCTAAGTACATTTTACCACCTGAGGGTATACATAAAAAGGGGTGATCTAGAAGCCCAGTATAGGATAGATAAGAACAATATATCATGGGGTGAGCATAATCATAACATAGGCAAAAGATCATGAACCTGAGAGGAGCATAAATAAAAGACTTGAAATGTGGAAATACATAAAAATGAAAGATCATGTCTTAGTGGTTAACTACCAGACATACATGTGAACAAATATAGAATCTTGTTCACAATTAATTTCACATTAACTCTTGAGATTCATCAATTTACCCAATGCATTGGAACGCTGTATTATTCTGGGCGCACCCGTCACTGTTAAACATTTATATTGCGCTTTATAATTCTGGGTTCACCCGTCACATCATAACATTATAATCATCATGATTGCCACAAAGAACACATATCAATAACATACATAACTAACCCATGGAATATAATGGGTTTCATCTCATAATAACACATTCATAAGATTTGGGTTCCCAAAAGAAAGTGGGAATAACATACATGTTACAAGAACCGTCCACTTTGAGTGAGAAGTAAAAGGGGTGTTCTTAAAAGAAGAGTTCTTTTAGAATACATTTGGTTGGACATAAAAACCATTTAAAAACATGTATATCCCAGAAAATTAAAGACAATGATGAAAAAATGTTCGTTAAGGAGTAACCATATCCAAAAATTGAGGGAAAGAGGGAGAACACAAAGGAAGAAAATTGGGTTCGAGATTTCCAATTACCTTGTATCTGGATACTTATTTCTCTTTAATGTCCTATATAATGACATTATATTCATTAATTAGAAATTCAATAACCTTTTATACATTAATAGGGTTCATTATGGTTTAATTATTTCATTTTTTCCTTTGGATGACCTATAGAGTTTAAAAAAATTGTTCGGGGATGTTCGTTTTTTATGGTTTTTCTTGGGTGGTTCACATGTATTCATAAATTGAAGTTTGGGTAGAACATGGGTAAACATCCAGAAATGATATTAAATGTCATTAATTATATTACAGGAGTTTTAATGATCTTAAAATGAATTATATTAGATCCATGTGGATGAATCATTGTATAATAATTAAGTGAATATTGTCTGGGTTAATTTGGGCGGTTTTTTGATCACAATGAACTTGTTTTAATTTATCACTTAGTAATATGTTCATAAGTCAGTTACAGAACATTAAATAGGATAAAATACATATAACATATTCTGTTTCAACCATAAATATGGTTTCATTACAATATCTGAAAGTAGAAATGGAAGAAAAAAGCATGTCATTCTTGAAGGTGATAAATTAACACCTCACGAACAACGTTCTCTTTAATAAAATAAAAGGAAGAGGGAAAGGGGGTTGGGTAATATAATATCCCATTATAATCATAAAGTAACATTATATGTATAATACTAGAGTTACAATACCATTTTGATGAATATAGGTGGGGATAGGTTAATAAATGAACATGAACTTGAAAGGGAAAAAAAAGAGAAGAGGGAGAGAAATTACCTTTTGATTCCTTCTCTTAAGAACCTCCTTAAAGAAAAAAATCAGGGTATTTTGATGAGACCCACATCTCTTGGACGTTGGGGAGGGTATAGAGAAGTTTTTGGGAAGATTTTAGAGAATTCTTGGAGCTTGAGAGGTGTGAGGAAATGAGGGTGTGAAGGGTGGCTTTTATAGTGGAGTGTAGAGGAGTTTCCTTATGATAAAATTAATTAGTTTATTAATTTCCCCTAAGACAAGGAATAGTGATTCTTGAATGAACAATAATAGTAATTTTATCATGTGATCCTGATCCAAGTGGGCTTACATTATCAGATCATCATCGTTGACCCAATTAATCCATTATTTAACATTTATTGTAAATTATCGGATCCTAATATTCATAAAAAATTCATGTATCTCAGAAAAATCCCACAAATTTAACCCAACCATTTTTCGACGGGAAGAATCCAAAAATGAATTCCATTTTTCAAAAATAATTTTCTAAATATTATTAATTTAATATTTAATTAAAATCATAATTTACTTTAAAAAACTGTTTTTATGATTAAAACTGATTTTATAGTGCTTTACAAAATTACGTAGGGTCTTATAAAATTATCTAAAAAAATAATAAATTTATTTGAAAAATAGTGAATACATTTTATGAAAATAAATTTTTATATAAATTAATTAATTAGTTAAAATAATTATTTATGACTTACAAAATTCCAAAAAGTTTACTAAGGTCAAATTGTCACTTTTTAAGATGTGTAAAGTTTATTTAATTATTCGTGGGTAAGGTTACTCTCAAGTTAGATGATTTACTATTCATAAGGGTCGTATTAATATTCAAAAGGGTATGTTACTATTTCTAAGGGTACTTTACTATTCACTGAAAATTATTTTTGTTTCATTAGACTCAAAAAATCATATGGAGCACAACTGTGTATGTCGGATTTTTTCCATTAGAGAGGGGAAAACAGTAATCTTGATTTCTAAAATTAAACCATCAATACACCAAAGTTAAATAAATACCATTCAATAATCAATTTTCCTTATAATCCATCAATATAATCCAAACTAATATTGAAACCCAAAACTTATAAGAATGTAGACTTCCATGTTAAATTGTATCTTCAAATGACATTAATTACTCTTAAAGTCACATACTTAAAAGTAATTAACATAATCCTTTACATAAATAACCCAAATCACTATAAATACACAATGAAAACATAGATAAAAATACACCATTACTTCTCAAATGAAATCCCATAATATTCTATTTTCCTTGGGCATATAGTGTTCACAACAAAGCGAACAACTTCTAAAATAACATTTATCACTTAATCACCAAATCATTTTCTGATACAAATGGTATTCATTTGGTAAGACACAACATTCCAAATCAAATTATTATTGATCAATAAAATCATTTAACTAAAAATAATAGTCACACTAACCAGGGACTTCACGTAGTCCAGTGGTAGGCGATAAATCCCAATCACACTTTGGTTGTGGGTTCGATTCCCAAAACTGTGTTTGACATGACGGGTTGTCACACGGTCTGCATGTTGTCTTTTTTCTATAACTATATTTTATAACATTACCAAAATGAGATAAATTCCTCAAAAAAACCATAACACAATTTAACCAAAAATCTTATCTCATACCTTCCATTTTCATCCCAAATTATAATAACTTATAATTGCCTCAAACCCAACGATCATATAAAACCAAATGGTTATTTATAACTATATCCACAATGGAAAAGATAATTCTTCCTCAAATATCATTCTCACATGGAAAACTGCAGGGTTAAAAATACAAGAGAAAATTATTCCAATGTAAACCCATCAACAAGGAGCACTAATACTTTTTAAACATTTCTCCAACCATTTATTTCCACATAGCTTCTTCTTTGACCAAGAAAATTTCCTATAGAATAGGGAATTCACCCGGGTAATGGCCAGGTCCCCTATATTTACAGAAAATGACTGTAAATGGATTCTTGGGACTATTTTTATCTTTATCCATAGTACTCTTCATTTTTCTTCGGAAATCCCTCAATTTATGTCCTTTCTTCCCACACGTAAATCATTTCTTTGTCCCATTGAGACAGTTTCCTGAGTGTCTCCTTCAACATTTCCTACATGATGGAAATTGAGGATTCCTTTCTCTATGGTTTCCACTACTGGAGCTCTTATAATTCATCACCTTCCTCCTCTTTGTTGAGTCCGGGAATTGGATAATATATATATTGTTGGTCATATTTTTGGAAAATTGATTTGGCATAAAGACGATAACTTTTACGCCTATCAACATTCCATTTTGTTACTCATTTCCACCACCATTCCCACCTTGTACATCATTCTTAAAGTCACTATGACTTCCTTGAAATCAAGCCATTTACTAAAACTAGAAAGCATTGTGTGAGTAACAGTAGTCATAAAATCTTTTAGAGATTAACATGTCACCATATTCTCAATTTGAAACACATTAGGATTAACCAAGTTCATTTACTCTCATCTAATATATAATACTTCAAATCAGTTTGTAATGAAAATGTAAATTATCCTATGCATATCCCCCGGGAGTGTCATAACCAAGAGTGTAGAATGACCCATTGTTGTGCACCAGTTATCATTCAAGTCTAGCTCAAAGCCATGTTTTCGGGTTTTACCCCTAGGTACATCTGTACCAGAGCTGCCTCTACCTGCTCGTATCCAGATAGGGATTTATTTCTTGGAAAACTCACAAAATCTCTACAATACCAAAATTTTAAGAAGTTCTTCTATACTAATCCTCAAAGTTCATCTTAGGTCTACGTGTTCTAATCGGAGTTTATCTAAATCTAGATTCCAAGGTTTGTACTAAACTTCCTCTGATACCAACTGTAATTCCCCGACCTTAGAAATAAGACTTTTCCAAGGCCTTGTGCCAAGAAAGTAGTTTGTCTCCTGAGACCTACTGATGCATTGAGGATCTATAGCGGGCTCCAACCATCACATACTATGTCCAATGCATTCCACATATGAAATGTTTTAAACATAACATAAACATTCGTATTAAAACGGGCATACGAAATGTCAATACATTAGCCACAAACCATGAATGATATAAAAATAGCACATCCACAGTCAAACATAACTCATTCGATATAATATGGAAGATTGTATTTTATCATATTAACCTCAATCGATAATAATGAAGGATATTGACATAGATTAAAATAATCATCAAACCTATTTGAGAAAAATATCCCCCTTTTTCTTGAAATCATTTAAAAGTCACACTATTTATCAAGAAGCCATTTAAAAATAGATTTTTGAATCAATGTGTCCCATACCAATTTGAACCTTTTTAAATGAGTATTAATTTTAAAACTTTAATGTCCATATAAAAACTCCTTAAAACCATATTTTAAAACATGGACATTAATGAGCAAGATTTAGATGAATAAGACTTTAAAACATTTAAAAATGGTATTTTAATTAGAGTTTCTAACCAAAAGAGAGACACTTGAATACAAATAATTGAGGTAATAAAAACATTGTAAAATCATGAGAATAAAGTGATTCATGATATACTATGTCAAAGTACACTATATACACCACATAAAAGTGATTTGGTGTATAACAACAAAGAAGTCTCAATGGAATGTAAATTGATATGAAATCTCTCATAAAGGCCGTATCCTTAGGTTACAGATAAATCAATGACATAGTTATGTGTGAAAAATATAAATACACTAAATATGATTGGATATTAATTGTAAAACAATCAATGGGAATTCACACATAATCTTTTAAAAACAACACCAATGAATTGGATGTTTAACTCAACAAATGGAGAATGAGTTAAAATTACTCTTATCATATTCATATCGATGACTTGAGAAATTATCAATGGAGTTATAATGTGTATCAAAAGTATATTCACATAAAAGGGGAGTGGAAATTATGACATAAGAAAATGAATAGTGATTCCACACATAATCTTGGAGTAAAATAATCAATGAAATTTTCGTAAAGCCGAATAAATGGAAATGGAAATTTCAAAACCCCTTATCGATTTGGTAACATACGAAACATACACCCATGAAAGAAGGATAATACAATGATGATGTAAATATCCATAAATTAAAGTATATTACACAATGAATACAGTCATGGGAAGTACACACACCACATGCAATAAATAAGTGGTGAACAATGGAATTCTCACGAAATTAAAAGTGAGATAAGAACCCCCTTACTTTGTAATTTTTCCTTGGTCGACGGTAGGTTAAACTCGTGTATAATGGTGAAATAATTGTTATTTAATTATACACTAATCATTTACATTAATATGATATCATATATGATCTTTTAACATCGATTTGTTAATAATATCTTAGTATTATCATTGTTTCGGGTGTTAACTTACATGTTTTCATTTATATGTTTGGTTACGTAAGACATGTTTGTAACTGATAGGTTGTAAATTATTCATATCCATAATGATATCAAGTCCTTAAAAATTATTTTTAAATAATCAAATGATATTTATACTTGAATGTATACGATGAAGAATGAATCTCATTGTGTTCATGGAGACGGTAGTCCGTACGTACGCACGAGCAACAATATCATTCTTTTGATGTCAAAATAATATATAATTGTATGGTATATCATATATAGAGAATAATTATAATGTTATATTTATTATTTACATGAATTTCACATCATTATTATACCCATCCAAATAATAATTTATTGAATGACAATTACAGCACGACGTGAAGACAGTAAGCCGTACGTACGCACGTATGGTGACATGTCATTCAAAGGATGGATAGAATACTGAATATCGTTGTACTATATTTATAATAATATTAACATATATAGAAGATATTGGATTCATTAATTTATAATGGTAATAACAAAGAAAGAATAAGTTGAAGAAGAAAAGAATTTGAAAAAGGGTGGTAAAAACATTATCTCTTCTACGGGTTCTTCCTTTTCATATGATCAAAAGGGCTCCCTAGGTTGGATTTCTGATCAAAAAAAGGCCTCTAGGTTATAGTGAGGAAAGTGGAGAGATTATTTGGGCATGGTTTGGTAGAACCAAAAGGCTTTGAAGGTGTGAAGTAATGATAAGGGGGAGTGCTCTTTTATAAGAGGGGTGGGGGTACCTTTGGAAAATCTAAAAATATTAATTTATTATAAATTCATATTCAGTTTTATAACCTCTAAAAAGTGTATTATTTAAATATTAAGGTGGGGATATGTCTAAAACCACTCAACCAATAGAATTTAGACAGTTTTGGGTCATTATATTAACCTTATCTTTATGTATTAACTCTTAGTTAATTAGTTTCACTTTTACAGTGTCTCTTTGTATTTTTATATTATATGGTTAATAAAATTACAATATACATCCAAGAGACCCCCCAATTGGTCCATTAATGATACACCTATCATGATATAAGTCTTTTGGCCGAATCTTAGATTTTTAGGATTTAATATCAATTAATAATTTAATATTTTTTTAAAAAACACTTTTATGTCAATTTTGACACTACTCAATAATTGATTTTTGTAAAAATCATAACAGAATTATTACATCAAAAAAAGTTAATTAAATCATTCCTAACATGTCATATTAACCTATAAAATTATGTTAATTCATAAAAAGTCTCAAATTATATTTATTTGGGTATCTACAATATCAATCATTTTAATTTTTCACTATTATGTTAATTACTGCATCACCATTGTGTCATAAATTAATTAAATTAGTTAATGTCTAAAATTTATAAATAAACTATAATTATGTAGGAAATCGATTTATATTTCTAATGAATATTTATAGTCGATAACACAACATATATAACCCTATGTAAAAATTGTTTTTCTAAATGATATATGCTTATGTCATTTTTTATTCATTTTAACATAATTAAAATAAAGTATCCCTATCACTTAAAAGTGGCACCATGGGGTCCCAAAATCGACCAAATGATGACCATTGTCGTACATGTATCAACCAATAAGGGTAGGACATGTTTTTGGGTAATTTTTTATTATTATAATATTATTTTTTAACCCTTATTTACCAGATTTACCTTTTAACCATGGTAAATAAAATATTTACCGAAGTAATTATTAAAAATGTCTAAAAATAAAAGTTACCTATTTACACAATTTGAACATCCTGAATCCAAATATGGAATCCATATTTACAAATTACAAACACAGAAGTGGCAGAAATTAATTTAAAATTAAATCCCACTGTCAAAACAAAAAGCATGTTTTTTAAGAGATAATAACTATCAAAAGATTATCACTTGTTTATGTCTGGTTTAATTGTGAAATTATGTCCAATGAAAAAAATTGAATTAAATAGTAAAAATATATTCTATATATGATTTAAAGCCACTCAAATACATAATTTATCAATATTAATTATTTCGACAAAAAATGTTGTTTTTAATTAAAATTTAGTAATTTTCACTATTCATCAAAATATGAAAGTTATCCAAATAGTACCAAAATTTTACCCTAGGATAATTTTGATATTATGAATGGAAAAATGAAGTTCATTTTGAGAGATAGAATTTATAAATTTTATAAAGTAGGTATTACTTTTCATAACGGCTAGTTTGATTGGTTGTGGTGTGTTCGGGTCTCAAAGTTGCGTACAATGCACACCATTGCATTATTCAAAGGGAAACGTACCATGTAATCATGGGGTGTTATAGTTATGAATAAATGAATCTCATTATCATTCTCAGTATTTCTAATGAGGGAAAGGAATTGGGAATTCATGCCCTGAGTAAGAGATCCACCTTAAAAAAACGAGTCACCAGCCTATAACCATCATCATGAATGACGTCCCAATATGTCTGAAAAAAAATTCCCAAAACCATCTGAACCCGAGGAGCTATCAGACTTTATAATAAAGGCCACTTCCTTGATTTCAATGTCCAAAGGTATGGATGTAATATTGGAATTATCCTCTTTATTAGCAAGAGTTGGAATAATACTCTCCACATGATAATCAAGAGGGACATGACCGGTAAAGAGATCCTTAAAATAAGAAACAACATGATCAGAAAGATCCCTTCTATTTTCTAACATATTATTCCCATTTCTAACCAAATAGAGAGGCCATGAGACTTTCATAATTTTCTGTAAAGAATTTATAAATTTTGAATTTCTATCCCCATCTCTCAACCAATTAGCATTAAAATTGTCTCTTTGAAAAGCATCTTTGAGATTCAAAAAATTATTAGGTTTGGAAACCAGCTGAGTCTCACCCAAAACATCATTAGAGAAGTCATTTGATGAATTCTGCTCCTGTATTTGTTGAATAGATTCCTCAATAAAGGAAATTTCATAATCAAGGGAACTGAAACCATATTTACTCCAGAATTTCAAATTTCATTTAAGGAGTTTGAGCTTGATTATGCAAGAAAAATCATTGGCCCTACCATTCAAATAATTCCACGTTTGTTCGATAGTAGTTCTACATTTAGTATTATTAACCCAGGTTTTATTAAATCTAAAAGAAAAATAAGGTTTGGGATCCTTAATCACAAGGTCAACCAAAATAGTATGATGATCATAGTTGATTCTGGAAAGACTCATACAAGAAAGAGAACCCCAGAAATCAAGACAAGCCTCATTGAAAAAATCCCTATAAATTTTACTAGTAACAATTCTATCCAAAACATTCCTATACCATGTATACTAATCCCCAACAAGATTAACTTCAATCAATCCACTATTATCAATACATGATTTGAAATCTCAAGAAGAGATGACATTATTCATGGCTCCAATCTTCTCATCAGAATTCATGATGGAATTAAAGTCACCAATAATAGACCACGAACCATAGATCGAAGAGTTAAGAGACCCAATATCCATCCGTAAATTCTTACAACCTTGATAATAGTTATGGACATAAATAAAAGAGCTCAAATATTGGATCCCTTGAAGAAAGAAGGAGCATGTGACATACAGATATGTATTAGAAATTAGGGAAATATGAGATAAAGAACAATGACCCAAAACCCATTACCATTTAATATCTTATGAGGATCTATTGTATTCCACAAAATGAAATCCAAGGTTTTCAAAATTAGAATTTTTTGGAGAAAAAAATCTTTTGGGTTCAGAAAAACCCATAAGAAGGGGCCTATGTTTTAGAATGAAGAGAATAAGGGACATCATGGAATCATGATTAGCCAAACTCTGACAATTCTAGAAAATAAGCTTCTTTTAAATCTAATATCGGGATGATTTCCCCGTTTTTGACCAACACATTTAACTGTTTTTCAGACTTAGGAGGCCTTCCAGCCTTTCTCTTAGTACTAGAGACGCCTTGTATAAGATCACATATATCTAGATTGCTGATGGTTCCTTTTACAATTTTAACATAATCAGTAAGGATTTCAACTAGTCCACTGGATGAAATAGGAACACCCATATCCTATAATGCCACATTACCAACAGAAACCTCAATATCCTCAACTAGTGAAGCAGTACAACCAGAAGAAAAAGGGGCCACAATAACCTCTTATTAAGGAGCATAATCTGTCTTGAAACAAGCATGTTCCACTCCTTTTATAGAATAATCTGCTATATGAGGAGTAGGATCTCCAGCCACCTGGACTGGGGAAGTGACGGGTGCAATAACAGGATCAATAAAGACCTGGGAAATCCCAGAATTCTAACAATCCTAAAAAGAAACCACAAGAACATAAATATTATCCTCCAATTTCGAAAACATAATCAGGTCATAAATCTCAGATTATATATTATGATCCATAATGTGATCTTATATGCACATTAATCCACCATATTTATCCATTTCCTGACCAATCTTAGCAAGATGACTAGGAAGATTAGGAATCCCACCTTGTTCAACATCTTCAGAGATATCTTCCCAATATTTATTTGAAGTAACTATATCTCTGGATGGACAAGGTATATCTTTTGAGGTACCCTCCTTTTCCAAAAAGATCTTCTTATTTTTTTTATTCCGAATAACCTCCTTCCAATCCTTCTCTGTGGGAACCTCATTAACTTTCATTTGAAGCATCCTACAGTTCACCAAAGAATGACCAACAATCTTGAAAACCTCACAAAAATAATGAACACGTTCATATTCTACTTTAACATCAATCTTGTTACCATTATAAATCAAAGTGACATTATCCGGTCTATTATTTTCCTGGTTAACATCAACTAGAATTCTTGAAAAATAACCAAGATCCCCCTGCAATGTTTTCTGATCCAATCTAATAGGAGTGTCAACACATGAGGCTAGGTCCTTAAGAATCTTAGGATGCCTGTACATACAATTCAACCCATGAAGTCTGATCTATATCTGGGCATTAGTTTTCTTAAGGTTAAACGGATTAAAATTAACATCCCATTAGGATAATCTCAATGCACTAGGTTTGAGTTGAATATTTCCAAAATCCCAAGCCCTATTAAAATCATCCCTTGATTGAAATATGAGATGAAAAAACCCTACACAATAGGAATCAATTTCCATTTACTAAAACCCCAGTAATAAGAAATTATATTTTTACGATCAATGTAAAACCATGGTTTATCCCCCTTGGAATAAATAATGCGACCAAGAATTGAAAAAATACAAAGATCAATGCATTGCTGCAAAGCCGCCGGATCCACAGCTACAAAAAAACCACCCTTCTCAAGTCTGGTAATGTTAGAGAAATGAGACGTACCTCTATTTATCAGATCAGAAGAGCTCTAAAGTACTTCAGCAAAAGAAACACCTTTCATTATAGTCTCATAGAAATCTATAGTATTCAATGAAGAACTAATACCCTTAGATAAGAGTCGCTCATCCATGAAAGAAAACTCATAATTAGGATTGAACGAACTCATGGTGAGAATCAAGTAAGACTCCAGGAGCGTGTGAAAACGCCATTTATAGGTTGAAGTGAATGTTCTGTCACTCTCGTCGCTTTCGCCGCTCTCACCATCTTCATTAAATCTAGCATTTTTCTCATTATTGCATTTAAATATTTTTATAAATCATATGATATATTATTAGATTGAGGTATTTTATTAGCGAATTAATTTTGGGTTGGTTTGACAATTATTAGTGAGTGTAGAACGTTATATATAAGTGGTTTTGTCATGGTATTTTTTACGAAAGAAAACTGAGTAATATTATCGGTGATGTAATTTTTTATGAATGGTTACTATGTGTGATGGGTGATATGGTACCATTGGTGTGATATGTGTTTTTGTTGTCATGTTTCTAGGAAGGTGACTCATATATTAGGGAGTTATTATAATTTGAATCTTGTTCCTTAAGTCAATTTATTATTATGATCAAGATTATATAGATTAATGTTTTACTATGTTGATGTTTTTGGAGGTAGGTTAGCAAGACACTTGGGGTTCGGTCAGTGTCAATTATTATAATGGTTAGACAAGTACCAGGAAAAATCCATCGCATGATCTATATATTAAAATTGAAATCGTACTCAGGGGTTTTATTTTGGTATTATGACTAGACTAACCCTATGTAATTAGAAATTAATATGTTATTAGGATAGTTAATAGATTATAAATATGTATTTTTAAATAAATCTTTTTTGGTGGTGTATATTGCACGTGGGAAAAACTCTCACTCGGGGTCCACTAAAAGGGAATTTGAATTTCAGTGACCCTAAAAGTGGAATTTTTCTTTGGGGAACCCATAAAATTTAGGGTGTTATAAAGTAACTTTTCAAGTGATATATTTCTATATATTTTCCAAATGTTATTTTTAATTAGTTATATTCATAATAATATTGGACAGTGGATGCCTATTCTAATTTTAATGAGAAAAATCCCTCCCCACAATCATTTTCTCTTCCTAATGGAGATTACCAACCATTGTATTCCAATTTTTCTTTCCATATATCCTTAAGGACTGAAAAATTAATGATCTTCATTTGTAATAAATTATTTGTAGTTACTTCACAAAAATGATGAATTTTGGAAGATGTATCAATTTTAGATATTTTTATGTATTATCTATAACTTTTACTCATATGATCACATCATGTTGAATGATTTTATTTTCATATCTCTTTTATCACCATTATAATGGTTCATTGATATTTCCATTATTATAAATTTTATGCATCATATGATTAATATTCAAGGGTAGGGTCCCATGTGCGATTATCAACAAAAAATACTACAATTAATATTTTTTTATGAGAGATGACTTATATAAATATTAACCCATTTATTATGGAATAATATGTCATTATATGTTTCTTTATATATTTCTTCCTAGATTCCTAATATTTATTTTTGATAAATTATATTGAGGATTTCCATGTGCTGGTTTACTTGATGTGGTTCCTTAAGAAATTTGTAGGTGTAAGCCCATTAATTATGGAGTGACACCAATCAATTATATATGTAATAATGATATCTCATTAAACAAACGTGGGAAATAAATTTTAACCAATTAAATGATATTAGTTTTAGGTGATTCTACTCGATGTATGATGATGTATTTTTGTTCCATGTTTGCACACAAAATGGCCCAAGTGGTGGTATTGAGAATTGGTTACTTTTATGTTTCCTCTTTAGAAAATTGGTTTAGGATAATTGTACTTATCACCAATCTAGATGAGGGATTTACCATTATATCCCCTGTAATTTTGGAGTTATTGATATCACTAAATGGTTGGGAATCAATGTTGTGTATAAAAATATTTAGATACATGGAGGTGGGAATTTGGTTATTGTATTGTTGGAATTTGTATTATATGTATCATACTAAATGTGACCATAGAAGTGTATATTTTTTGTTTATTGTATTTGTTGTGAGGGGTGAAGAATCTGTATCACTTGGGGTATGTATTAATGATGGCTTCTTCATCCCACTCTTATTCTAACCAATAAAGGTAAAATAATAACTCATTTCTTGATAATATGGATTATAGAGTTTAATATCATTAGTTTTGTTAAAAATTACTATGGACTTCATTAAATTATATATGTATGTATATTTTTTAGGGATACTATTTGTATCACCTTATGCTCCCACTGTATTTTTTCCTTTGAATAATGAAATAACTTGTATTGTACGCAACTTCGTGATTCTAACACTCCACATCCAATCAAACTAGACGTAATGAATAGTTATAAACAATTTTTTAAATTTTTTAAATTTTATTTTACAAAATGGAATTCATTTTTAGATTTGAGATATCAAAATAAACTTAGTTTTAATTTTTGGTACACTTTTTAATAAATTCTATTTATGATTAATAACGAAAAATACTAAATTTTAATTAAAAACATCTTTTTAATAAAAATTATTTATATTATTAAATTATACATTTGAAAGGTTTTAAAGTATAATTAGATTTTATGTTTATTATATAATATAATTTAGGTCATGTGATGTAATTTCATAGTTAAAATGATCATAAAAAAATTTCAATCTTTTGATAGTTATTGTTTCTTAAAAAAACATATTTTGTTTTGAAAACAAGAAATAATTTTAAATTATTTTATGCCACTAATATGATTTGAATTTAGAAGGATCGATTACCTATTTTAAATTAGTATTTAAAAATTATGTAAATAGGTATTTTTTTTATTTATACTATATGATTATTTACTTTAGTAAATATTTTATTTACCATGGTTAAAGGGTAAATCTTGTAAATAAGGGCAAACATATATTATTATAACAACATTAAATTATCCTAATATGTGTCATATTTCTATTTTTTGATTCATTTCTGACCATGTAAATCTTTGGTTAGATTTTGTGACCCTATGGAGCCACTATAGAGTGATAATGACACTTTATATTAATTAATTTAATGTAATGAAAAAATAACCTAAAAATATAACTTTTAGTAAAATAATTTTTACAAGGGGTTATTTATCATATCATTTCTACTATACATATTAATTTGAAATCTAAATAGATTTCCTACATCATGGGTTTTTTATAATTTTTTGGCCTCAAATAAATAAAATTATCTGTGACACAATAATGATTTAGTGTTTACCTCATTAAAGAATGATTTATATAAATGAGATTATAAAAATAAAAATAATATCCAAAATGTATCCAATTATTATTGGACGATTTCATTTTGAACATGAGTCATCTTAATATTGATTTTAATTTGTTTTGGACCATTATAAACCTAAAATAATTATATAATCAAATAATATTTTCAAACATTCCTAAAGAGCCTCTCCTCCCAATTATAAAAAAAACTCACCTCTAACCCATTTCTCACACCTCTCAAGCCACTTGTATCATCCACACTCCACACAATAAAGCTCTCTAAGTAAATATATTCATTTTAGAAGCCTTACCTTAGTCTGAAGGAATATAAAGGAATACTTTTGGTTTAATCCAATGGGAGTTACCCTATTTAAAGGTAACGTCTCCTCTTAAGTACTTTTCTTTTATTTCACTTCTCCAACCCACTAAACACTCTTTATTCATTTATTTTATTAAAAAACTAGTATACTAAATATACTAGTTAATTTTTGTGAGAATTATTTGAAATACATTTACACACACCTTTATCTAATTGGTATATAACATAATGTTTCTGTGGATGGCGAACTTCAGCCTCACAAAATGATGATTGTTCAATCTTCTACTACCATCTGTTACAGTGGGAGTTATGATGGAACTGTAATTATATATGATATTAATGATATTTATTTTATCTATAATCATCTTTAATTCCCTTTTATATCATACCTATATTCTATTCATGTTGATTTTATACGATCATTTCATTTGAGGAATTGCGGACTACCACACCCTCAAAGTGATATGATTCATACATACCATACATGGAAAGTATAAAATATTTTGTTAATGAACATAAGTAACATATATAAAATATAATATTATACTTGAATAATAATATACCTATATATGTTTTGTCCTTCTTTCCTTTTAAAATAAATTGATGAAATGGAAGTAGCATTCCTACGTACATACGTATTACCCTCTACACGAACGCAATGAGATTAATTCCCCATTGTAACCATTCATGAATAATTTTTATTTTATAATTTAAAATAATGTTCAATAACTTAATATCATTTTGGATATGAATCAAATACATCCTATCCATAACAAAAATGATTTACGTAACAAAACATTTAATGGAAAAAAATCACTTAACACCTAAAACAATGATACTACTAAAATATTATTAACAAAGAAATATTAGAAGATCATATTTGATATCATATATTTGTATCTGGTTATCATATAATTTAATAACAATTATTTTACTATTATACAAGAGATTAATGTACCCTTGACCAAGGAAAATCACAAGGTAATGGTTAATTTCACAATCCCTTTATTATCCTAGGTTGTTTTTACGTAAGTGTCCATTGTGACCTCTTTATCATCCACATCCATGTTTCTTAAAAATATATTTCAAATTTTTTTTACTAATTAACAGTCTAGGGTTAAAATTATTTTATACACTTGTTTGAATTTTTATAAAATGCGTTGAAAGGTATCATTATTCCATTTTCCAAACATTGTACTTTATAACCATTTTGACAAATTAAGGTAAGAATATTTTTTTAAATTATATAGAATGTGCAGTTATTATATACCATTATAACACCTTTGATTATGTAATTACAATATTATAATTTTTTTCTAAAAAATAATTTTTTTCTTTTACAATTACATGAATTTTAAATGGTTTTAAAATAGAAAGATATATTTCTCTCAAATTTTTTTGATTTCATCAATGTCAACATCCTTTAAATGGATTTAATACTTGTTTGAAGTTGATTTTTTATGATAAAAATATTCTGTATTGTATTGATGGTTTTGTTATATAATTGACTATGGATGTGTTTTTTATACCCTTCATAGAATATTGTTAATGTATTAACATTTTATATGGTATATTTAATACAAATGTTTATGTTATGTTTCAACCGTTTCATATAAGGATTGAATTGGAAATGGTTCGTGATGGGTGGAGCCCACTATAGATCCTCGATGCATCAGTTGGTCTATTTAGATAGACTAGTTTCTTTGGACAAGGAAAAGAAAAAATCTTATTTGTAGTCTTGAAGGACACCTAGACATTGTGGTTATGATGTTTGGAGTTATGTATTCAATCATTAGGTAATTAGATATTGATATTACATGTACTTAATGTACTAGCAGAATATCATAGAGAAAATGAAAATGGATTTATTTTTGTTATCATTTCTATATTATACGGAAATTTATATTTAAAAGGATTTTGTTTTTGTTTTATACATTGCCTTAAATGTTTAATTTTATTTTTTCATGTTTACACTATATTGTTATCCTTACTGAGCATCTAAGCTCACACCTTTCAATTTTTTTCCCAGGATGTGAAGAAGTGTTTTACGGTTTACCTTCAGGGATAGGCTACGAGATATGAGTGTGGTCCAAAGAGAGCAAATGTTGTTATTGTTTTCATTTCATGATGTAATGTAAAACTTATGTATGTATCTAGTACATCCAAGGCTAATAAACTGATCGGTCTTTCAGGATTTTATCCCTTGTGATCATGATAATGTTATGTAATAAATCCCCCATTATGGGAAAATAGGGTTGGGAAATTACAATTGGAATTTTGGGGATGTTTAGTACAAATGATAGAATTGAGATTTTGATAAACACTGATTAGATAACATTACCCTAAGATAATCTTTGAGGAATAAAATATAAGAACATCCTACAATTTTGGTAATGTAGATTTTTTGTGTATTTTACAAGAAATATATCCTTAATAAGATATGACCAGGTAGAGGCGGCTCTCGAACATATGTACCTAGGAGTGAAAACATAGACACAGAGTTTCAGGCATGAACTGGGGTATCCTAGTACACGACAACATGCCTTACTGCACTCTTTGTTACGACACTCCTGGGGGATATGCTTAGGATAATTCACATTTTCATTACAAAAAATTATTAACTATTTATGAGTGTATACCTTCATAAAGAAAACATTTTTATAGTTATTGATTATATCAAAAAACTCTTCAATTTAAGTTAAGTGTTTCACAAGTTTGTAATTATGTGTTGTGATTCGTAAACTAATCTTGTGTATTCCATTGTTTAGAAATAGAGCATAGTGTAAGGAATTGAAACTATATCAACACATGTAATACATGTAGGCTTTTATCTCCTACTCAAGATAATTATATTGGAGATAGTGATTCAACTAGTGTTGATGAGCATATCACCATACTGGGACAACTCACCCAGGTTATCACTAGTATCCTTACCCATATAGAGCACCATGATCCACAACAGGGTGGATCAATGTTAGACTGATTCATTAGGAAACAACCACCAACATTCAATGGTACTACAAATCCATTTGTAGATTGAAATGTATAAGTTTCTTAGAGAAAATATTTTAATTCTTTGGGGAGTATAAAAAAGGAAAACATTGTCATGGCCGTTTATCTCCTCAGAGGGGACAGAGGTCAATGGTGGTCAATAATTCAAAATAGAAACGTATATTAATAAGTATCAAATATAGAATCAAGGAAGTTTAAAGAGCCTCTCATATAATAATATTTTTCTCATGCCCATCGAGCGGATATGGGAAGACAATTTTTGAGTCTGAGGAAAATGGAGGATAAGAATGCCGCAATGTATGAGGCTAACATTACATGGTTAGCAAGGCATGCAACAGATTATATACATAACCCAAAGAGTAATATTGAACGATTCTTTGATGGGTTAAAATAGTTTCTCCATCAAGGATTAGTCTCACAATACTTCTCATCATACGAAGATATTACCTCATGTGCTATGAAGACAGAAAAGGAATTCTCTAAGTCTTACGACTTTAATGAAAAGAAAGAGAATAATAGATATTCTGAACACAATGGAAATGAAAATAAGTGGAATAAGGGAAAAGTTTAATATTTTTCACGTGGTAAATGTTGGAAGAAACACCCCGGTACTTTCCTGAAGGGAATGTGAGTCTATTACGAGTGGGGTGAGAAAGGCCACCAAGATTGTGATTGCAAGGGAAATATAGAGGCAGCCCATGTTGAATGCTATAATTGTAATGAAATGGGGAATTATGCAAATGAACATCGTATGTGCAAAGAAGAATTACCTTAGAAAAGGTTAAGGGAGAAATTACAAGCTTATGTGATCACTGCTGCTGAGGTTGATGCTTCAAAAAATGTGGTGGAATGTAATTTATGGGTTTCCCCTCGTTTAGACAATGATTTATTTGATTCTAGATCATTGCATTATTTCATATATTCCCAGTTTTTTTAAGAAAATTAGAATTTTCAAATTTGATTTTATAAATGAGTTATCAGTCATAACTCATAAGGGAAGTAGTGTTGCTACAATGTTTTGGGATTTAGTCCCCATTAGGGCATATAAATGTTCTTTATCCACTGATCTCATCTTCATTCCCATGATTGAATTTGATATAATTCACGTATGGATTGGATTTTAGACCATGATGGTAAAATTTAATCTAAGAAAAAGGAGGTTACAATTCTTGATGATGATAAGGAATACCTTATATTTAGATAAGAAATGTCACCATCTAATTCATATCTAGATCCACCCCAGAAACTCTTCTAAAATCAATTATTGGGGAGGAAGGGAGTGATATAACTATGGGTGAAGAACAAAATGTTCAAATAGAGGATGTAATTATTGTACATGAATATGTTGATTTATTTCTATAGGACTTACCAGGGAATCCTCAATAATGAGAAATTCATTTTTCTATTGATTTAATTCCTGGTACAAGGCCCATATTGAAGACCCCTTATAGAATAGCCAATGTGGAATTAGTGGAACTATAGAAACAACTATAGGAGTTGAGTAATAACGAATTTATTATCCCTAGTGTATCTCCTTGGGGAGACCCGATTCTTTTTGTTTAGAAGAAAGGTGGATCGATGAGGTTGTGCATTGACTATAGGGAGATCAATTATACAACAATAATGAACAAGTTTCCCCTATCACGATTGATGATTTATTTGATCGACTTCATGGATCTCATTATTTTTCAAAGATTGAACGTCAATCTGGATATCATCAGTTGTGTGTGATGAAGGAAGACATTCCAAAAAAAAACATTTCAAAATAGGCACATGCATTATGAGTTTATAGTAATTCCTTTTAGACTGACTAATGCACCATCAATTTTTATGGATCTAATGAATAGAGTTTTCATGAAATATATTGATGACTTTGTAGTGGTATTTATTGATGATATAATGGTTTAGTCAAAATTATACTAAGATCATGAAAATAACTTATTCAATATTCTGAAAACCCTCATAAAAAATGAATTATATGGGATGTTTAGAAAGTGTGAATTCTGGATTCTGGAGAATTATTTTCTTGGCCACATTGTCTCTATGGATGGAATCTCTATTGATCTTTCATTGTCCAAGGAAATCCAAGAATGTCCCACAAAAATGAGTATAACTGAGGTATGTAGTTCTATTGGTTAATCAAGTTATTATCGATGCATAGTCAAATATGTTTTCTAATTGGCTAACCCATTAACCAATATCACATGTAAATGGTTTAAATTTGTTTGGAAGAAAGAGTGTGAAAAATGTTTTGAAGAATTGAATAGAATATTAGACAATTCACATATATTAACTCTACCATCTAGGAATGTTGGGTTTTTTATTTATAGTGATGCTTCAAAAAAAGGGCATGGTTGTTTCCTTATGCAAAATGATAGATTTACTGGCTATGAATCACGAAAACCAAACAGTCATGAACAAAACAATCCCATTCATGATCTTGAGTTAGCAGCTGTAATCTTTGCTCTGATGATATGGAGACACTATCTCTATAGTGAAAAATGTGATATTTATATTTATAAAATGGGTTTGATGTATATTTTATCAAAAAACGTACTCAACAGGAGGCAAATGTGATCGATGAAACAACTCAAGGATTATTATTTCACCATACACTACCACCCAGGGAAGGAAAATAAGGTGGAAGATGATTTGAGCATAAAGGATCATGAATTTTTGAACAAGATGATAGTTAAAAGAGATTCAATGTCCATGGATCTAGTAAATATTGATATGGGAATAATCATGGAAGGTGAACCATCAATACTTTTTCAAATGGTTGCTAATCCATATTTACTATAAATGATAAAAATTTCTCAAACTGATGATGAAGAGTATAAGAAGATAATTAATGATGTGAACGTTGGAAGATTAATCGACTTCATTTATGAAGATGGAATTTTAAAATTTGGGAAGATACTTTTTCTTCCTAACATTTCTAATCTAAAAAGAAAATTGTATGATGATGCTCATAGCTCTAATTTCATTATATAACCTGGAAGTACTAAGAGGCATCTAGATTTGAAGAAACATTTTTGTTGGGGCAACATGAAGAGAGAGATTTCTAATTATGTGTCAAGATGTATGGTAAGTCATCAAGTGAATTCTTAGAGACCACATCCAAGAGGAGATATACAACCTCTTCCTACAAATGATTTAAAATAGGATGATATTACGATAGACATTGTCATGGGGATACCAAATACACCAAGAATGAATGATACAATATGGGTTATTGTTGATTTTCATACCATGTAAGAACATTTTATTGATATAAGAGATGATTTACCTCTTGAATGTCTGGGAAGAATATATATCCATGAATATTTAAAACTTCATGGAGTACCCCAATCGGTGGTTTCGGATCGTAGTCACCATATTACATTAGGATTCTGGAAATGTCTTTACAAGGACTTGGATAATGAACTTTGTTTGAGCACTGCCTTCCACCATCAAATTGATGGACAATCAGAATAGACTATTCAAACATTAGAATAAATGTTGACATCTTTCTCACATGGCATTCAAGGTATGTGGGATCAATATTTACCTCTTTTATAATTTTCCAATAACAATTTCTTCCATTCAAGTATTTATATGGAACCATATGAAGTGTTATATTGATAGAGATGTCACACACCAACTTGTTGGTATGATGTTGCTGGAAGAAAACTCATAGGCCCAGGGCTTGTTGATGAAACAATGGAAAAGGTGTAGATTATCCAAACGCACATCAAATCTGCGCAATGTAGGAAAAAGAGATATGTTGATAACCAAATGATGTATTTTGAATTTCATGAAGGAGAGAATATTTTCATGAAGGTATCTCCATGGAAGAGGGTAATGAAATTTGATAAAAAGGGTAAATTAAATCCCAAGTACATCAGACCTTTCGAAATTCAAGAACTAATTGGGGTTGTACCTCACCATTAGGAAGTGCCGCTAAGTCTCTCCATAGTTCATGATGTGTTCCACATATCACTATTGAGAAAATACAAGCCAGACCCAATGAATGTACTCACCTATAATTTAATATAACTAGAACCTAGTCTATCGTATTGTGAAGAGCCTATCACAGATCATGATACCATAGAACATGTGTTGAAAAACCAGATGACTTGTCTACTGAATGTTCTATTGAGAAACCATAAGATAGAAGAGGCAACAAGGGAACCCTAAGAACTTATGATGAAGAAACACCTGAATCTTCTTTTATAGTTATATTTTAGAAATTTCGAGTATGAAATTATTTGATGGAGGGAAGAAATTAACACCCCAAACATCAACAGTATGTTTCCCTTTGAATAATGAAAATAGATTGTGTTGTATGCAACATTGAGATTCTAACACACCACGATCATTCAAACTATCCATTATGAATATTAATACCCTCTTTTTGAAAATTTATAAATTTTATTTTTCCAAATGG
This sequence comes from Viscum album, assembly GCA_963277665.1. Lineage (NCBI taxonomy): Eukaryota > Viridiplantae > Streptophyta > Magnoliopsida > Santalales > Viscaceae > Viscum > Viscum album. The sequence continues at coordinate 1,066,887,929 of OY728165.1, read as the reverse complement.
ACTTCATTTTTTGGATTTGTAATATCAAAATTAGATTAGGGGATATTTTTTGTAGTCTTCTGAAAACATTAAATTTTTGATGAATAGTAAAATATACTAAATATTAATTAAAAACATCATTTTTTATAGAAATAATTTATAGTGTTAAATTATTCATTAAATGTGTCTAATGTATAATTAGATTAAATCAATATCATTTAATATAATTTTGGTCATTTGATGTAATTTCACATTTAAAAAGGGCATAAAAAAGTGCCAATCTTTTTATAGATATTATTTCTTATAAACACGTTTTTTGTAAGGATATGAGGAATTAATTTTAAATTAATTTCTGTCACTTATGAATTTTGAATTTGTAAAAATGAATTTTATATTTAGAATCATAATGCCCCAATTGTTTAAATAGGTAACTTTTATTTATAGACATTGGGAATATTACTTCTGTAAATATATTATTTACCATGGTTAAATGAAAAATCTGGTAAATAAGGGTAACAAAATATTATTATAATAATATTAAATTACCCTAAAATGGGTTTCATTATTATTTGTTGGTACATGTCCAACAATGGTCATCCTTGTGGAGATTTTTGGACCCCATGGAGCCACTTGAGAGTGATAATGACATTTTATATTAATTAATTTAATGTAATGTCAAAAATGACATAAACATATATCTTTTAGTAAAATAATTTTTACATGAGTTTATATAAGGTATTTATTCGACTATAAATATTCATTTGATAGCTAAAAAGATTTCATAGATCATGGTATTTGTTTTTTAATTTTGAGTCATCAAATAAATAAAATTATCTATGACACAATAATGATTCATGATTTACCTCATTAAAGAATTATTTAAATGTATGAGACTATAAAATTTAAATAAATATAGAAAACCAGTAAAATTATTATTGTATAACATTATTATGAACATGAGTCATTTTAGAATCTATTTTAATGAGTTTTGGACCTTTATAATCTTAAAATCATTATATAATAAAATAATAGTATCAAACATTCCTAAAGATAGCCTCATCCCCTTAGAAAAATCCCTCACCTCAAACCCATTTCTCAAACCTCTCAAGCCACTTGGATCGTCCAAAATCAGCCCAATTAAGCTCCCTACATCTATACCTTCATATTATAAGCCTTACCAAAGCCAGAAGTCACCACAAGGAAGCCTTTTGGTTCAAACCAAAGGGAGTTACCTGATTTAAATGTAACATCTCCTCTTAAGTTATTTTATTTTATTTTACTTCACCAACCCCATAACTCTCATTATTTATTTCTTTTATAATAATAGAAAAATCCTCAATATACTATGTTGTTATGAAAAGTTTTATTTTAACTACAATTACACACACCTTTATCTAATGGATATAAAACATCTTGTTTCTGTGGACGACGAACTACTTCCTCACGAAATGATGATTGTTCAATCTTCTACTACCACCTCTTATGGTGGAAATTAGGATGGAAATGTAATTATATATGATATTTATGATATTAATTTTATCTATAATATTATTTAATTCAATTTTATAGCACACCTTTATTCTATACATTTTTTATATATGCGATAATTTCACTTGAGGAAGTGCGGACTACTGCCAATCGAAGTTATATGACTCATTCATACCATAGATGGATCAAATAAAGGATGGTGTTAATGAACATATGTAACATATATATAATATTATATTATATTGGAATAATAATATACCTATGTATTATTTGGTCTTCTATCCTTTAAAAAAATGAAATGGAAGTAGCATTTGTGCGTACATACAGATTACCATCTCCACAAATGCGATGAGATTCATTCCCCATCATCAACATCCAAGAATAATTATCATTTCATTATTAGAAATAATTTTTAAGAACATAATATCATTATGTATATGAATAAAATAAATCCTATCCTTATAAAAAATGACTTATGTTACAAAACATAAAATGGAAAATACATAAACTATCACCTAAAACAGTGATACTACTAAAATATTATAAAAAAAGAAATATTAGAGGATCATATATGATATTATATTTATGTATGTGGTTCTTGAATAATTTAATAAAAATTATTAAAATATTATACCAGAGACTAAAGTACCCTTGACTAACGATAAGTTAAAGGTAAGTGTTAATTTTATAATCTCTTTATTATCCGAGTTTTTTTTATGTAAGTGTCTTCTGGGAACTCTTTATCATCCAAATCTATGTTTATTAAAAATTTATATCAAAACATTTTTTCAATTTATTAGACTGTGGGTTAAGTTCATTTATACCATTTTTTTACTTTTTATATAATGGATTGAATGAAATCTTTTCATAGTTTTCCAAACAAGGTTTTTATGACCTTTTTGACAAATTAAGGTAAGAATGGGTTTTTTATCTTATACATAGAGTGCAGTAATTCTCCGCCATTATAACACCATAGAAGCTTTACATACAAGATTATATAAAAATTTTCGTAATAAATGTTTTTTTTATAATTACATGACTTTTAAATGATTTCCAAATAGAAAGAGATATTTCTCTCAATTAGTTTTGATCTAAACTAGGTCAATATCCTTTAATGAATTTTATACTTGTTTGATGTTGATTTTTTATGATACAAATATTCTATATTGTATTAAATGATTTGTGATATGTTTGATTGTGGATGTATTATTTTTATCCAATTCATGGTTTATGGTTAATGTATTAACATTTCATAAGATATTTTTAATATGAATGTTTATGTTATGTTTTAACCTTTTCATATTATATATGAATTAGACTTAGTAAGTGGTGGGTGGAGCCCACTATTGCTTCTCGATGCATTGGAAGTTTTCATGGGAAAAACTAGTTTCCTGTCATAAGGCCTTTACAAAATCTTATTTGTAGTCTTGGTACGAGGCCTTGACAATGTGTTTATGATGTCCAACATTATGCATTCCATCATTATGAAATTAACTATTGATATTATATGTGATTATACGACTAGAATAATATCAATGTGAATATGTAAATGGAATTATTTGATTTATCTTTTCCATATTATGATGATGTTTATGTTTAAAAGTTTTTTGTTTTAATTTTATACATTGCCTTAAATTTTCATATTTATTTATGAATGTTTTTGATATACTGTTATCCTTTCTAGGAATCAGAGCTCACATATTTCTATGTTTTCTTTTCCCTAGGATGTGATGAAGTTTTTTATGGCTGACCTGCGTGGATAAGCCAAGGGATATGAATGTAGTCAATAGAGGCGAAATGTTGTTTTTTTTATTTCTTAATGTTATGTAAAAATTATGTATGCATCTAGTACTTCCAAGGATCCTAAAGTGATTGGTCATTTGGGATTTTATCCCTTTTGATCAGGCCAGTGATATGTAATAATGCATTGAATCTGGGTAACTGGTGTCATGGCATTAAACTATTGGTGGTGTTTAATTGAAATCAAAGACACACCCTATAGGGGCCATCTATGACATATGTAGGCTTTATGGTTTGTGATAAATGAAATTATATGCTCCTTATAGATAGATTATGAATGGATAGATGATATGTATATAAACAATTATGTTGGAAATTATTTTGGAGTAGGTTGATGTGGTCATCATTGAGAGGAAAATATGTACTATTTTACATTTAGACACACCTATACATGATCAATGTACAAGCATTGTAGTTTTATTTTATTCTAAATTATAGTTATTTATTATGTATAACATTTTCATATTTTAATCTACTCAATTTTTATTTGATATGATTTCTCTTGATGTGTTTTTTTCTTCAGATTTTTTTATATACACTGATTGTATAGTCCTCACATAATGATTTCATCAACCCTTAATGTGTATTGGTAGTTTTCATCATCTAAGAGGTGTACCTCTGGTCTATTGTGATCTGAATCCAATGTTGTTTTTGCCATACAAGTTATGGAAACACCAAGGGTTATGGGTGAAGGAATATATTTTCATATGATGTATCATTAGGATTAAAATGGAATGTCTTGTAACACCTCTAGATTTTATGATATTTTTCTCTTAAAATATATTTGATTATTTTTAAAACTGTCTAATACATGAAATCCAAAATATAAGTGAATTGTAAAATTTTATAGTATTGTAACCTAATTTCTAAATTGGTCATAAAAATAGGTGGAAAAATATATTTAAAATTATGTATACTTGTTTTATAAAAGTAATATATATTGATCCTTCATTACTCTTGTTTTAGTAATGTGTTTATATTCTTTAACAATGCATTTTTTGAAAACATTTTCCATATGAAATTGTGAGAAAACAATATAAATAATATTTTCATGTATATGAAATTTGATTTGATAAAATGAAAATAATTTTTGAAATATGAAAGTCAAAATTCTATAATTGTTAAATTTTGAGAAATTTGCTAAAATATATATTTTCCAATAATAGTGAAAAATACATTTTTTTATTAAAATGTTCATCTCATTTTAAGAATATAAATCATTAAATTTACTTTTAAAATTGTTTTAAAACTATAATTATAATATTCAATCTATGAAGAATCTAATTCAGGAGAATGTAATGAATTTAATGACATATTTTTAAAAAAAAAATCATTTTAAACAAAGGACCTTTTTTTTGGAAAAGTGATTTTTATCTAATTTTATGGGATTAATTTCAAATTAAATTATTCCACTATTAAAAATAATTTTTAAAAAATTTATTCAGTATTTGGAATCATAATAATTATCTTTTTTAATAATCATGTGTATATGTTTTTCCAAAATGTATAGTAAAAAATATTTAAAAAAATTGAGCATGGTTAAGGTGAAAACATGTTTTCCGGTGGGTGTGGGTTAAACAAAAGGTTAAATGAATTTTTTCTAGTAAAAAATTTCTAAATAATCCAGTTTTGACATTATTATAAGACATATAATACCACATTTGAATCCTTGGACATTTAGAAGCATTATGTTTGAGTATGAATTTTTCATAATTTTTTCTTTTATGAAATTCTATGTGTATCGACTCCTCCACTATTTAATGGAAACCCTTAATTTCTACTATATACACCACATTGAGCTATCCAGATCATCCAACACAAGTCCAATTATATTATAAACAACCCTAGTCATGAGTTAGAGGTGTTAGTGGCCTTATTATACCATTCTATGGATCCTTAAGAAAGATATAAAGGATGTAGACTAATGGGGCGTAATCATCCATCCTAATCCCTTTAAAATTATTTATTTCATTACCTCAAATAATTACATATTTGGAATCATATAATAATAAATTAAACATGATTAATATAATAAAATGTTTTATGATTAGTGAACTATCATTATTCACCCTCATTTCAACCAAATTGAAAGTGAATGTATCAATCATTTGTATGTGTGGACTATCACCTATTCATCTCCATAAAATTAATTTTCCACAAATATATTTCAATAATGGTTTTTTTTATTTGTTCAAGGTTTATATTTGTTATTTTTAATATAATAAATATTTTTGGATTATAATATCATATATTTCTTATCACCTTTCCATCCATTGAAAAATGGCAGTATCACTCATGTGTAAGTGTTAAAGACCACCTCCTTATGGAAAATTCATTCTTTTTTGATTTATTATTTACAAGGATAATAATATATATTATTTATTCTTACCTTAACATCAATGGGAAATTTAAAATAGTGTTCATATTTATGAATTATCTACCGTTTCCATGAATGATGTAATTTATTTTTCAATATCCATCTTTTAGTGATGACTCGACATAAATATTTAATTAGTTTATGTGATATTTCTTCCTAAATAATATTATACTGATCATAGAACCATGATCAAGGTAAAAAAATAGTACTACCAAACAGAAATTTTCATGAATATGGGAAACATTAACCGCCGTAAACGAACATTTTAAGAATGAATTATTAATACTTGTGTGTTATAGCGACCCAATCCTTTTCTTACATTACTATTACATAATTTTAATTATAAAAAACAAAATATTATCACACATATAGGATCCAATGGTTTAGTGTCTAGGGAAAGAAAGGTCCATACATAAAAAATACAACATCAAGCATAAACATTTATTTAATTTCTTCTTCTCTAGCTTCTTATTGGCACTTGTCCTATCATTAGTACATGTATCCACATGGGGATATAAATCAATAGGGGTGAGTTAGAAGCCCAGTAAGAGGATAGATAAGAACAATATATCATGGGGTGAGCATAATCATAACATAGGAAAAAGATCAAGAACATGAGAGAAGCATAAATAAAAGACTTAAAATGTGGCAATGCATAAAAATGAAACATCATGTATTAGTGGTTAACTACCACAAATAATTGTGAACCAAGATAAATTTTTTTTTTCACACATCATTTCACATTTAATCATGAGATTAATCACATTACCCAATGCATTGGAGAACTATATAATTCTGGGCGCACCCGTCACATTTAAACATTCATATTGCGCTATATAATTCCGGGCGCACCTGTCACATCATAACATTATCATAATAATGATTTCCACAAAGAACTAATATAACTAATGTATATAACTAACCCATGGAATTGAATGGGTTTAATTTAATAATAACAGATTCATAAGCTTTGGGTTCCCAAAAGAAAGGGGGAATAATATACATGTTACAAGAACCATCCACTTTGAGTGAGAATTAAAAGCGGTGTTCTTAAAAGAGGAGTTCTTTTGGAAGACATTTTGTTTGACATAAAAACCAGTGAAAAACATGTATATTGAGAAAATTAAATATAAATATGAACAAATGTTCTTTATAGAGTAACCATATGATAAATGGAGTGAAAGACGGAGAACCTGAAGGAAGAAAATTGGGTTCGAGATTTCCCCTTACATTGTATCTGAATGTTTCCTTCTATTTAGTGTCCTATATAATGACATTATATTCATTAATTAGAAATTCCAGAACCTTTTATACATTAGTAGGGTTCATTCTGTTGACATTATTTCATTTTATGTTCCTTTGGATGACTTATTGAGTTTAAAAACATAGTTCGATGTTGTTCGATTTTTATGGTTTTTCTTCGGTGGTTCACTTGTATTCATAAATTGAAGTTCAGGTAGAACATGGGTAAAAATCCAGAAATGATATTACATTTCATTAACGATATTATAGGAGTTTTAATTATATTATAAATAATTATATTAGATCCATGTGAATGAATCATTAGAGAATAATTAAATGAAGATTGTTTGGGTTAATTTGGGCGGTTTTTCGATCACAATGAAGTTGTTTTAGTTTATCACTTAGTAATATGTTCATAAGTCAGTTCGAAAACATAAAATAGGACAAAATAATTATAAACTATTCTGGTTCAACCATAAAAATTGTTTCATGACCAGATATGAAAGTAGAAATTGAAGAAGAAATCATGTCGTTCTTGAAGGTGATAAATTAACACCTCATGAACAACGCTTTCTTTAATAAAATAAAAGGATGATGGAAAAGGGGATGGATGATATAATATCCCATTAGAATCATAAAATAACAGTATATGTATTATAATTGAGTTAAAATACCATTTTGATGAATATAGGTGGGGAGAGATCAAGAAATGAACTTGAACATGAAAGGAAAATAAAGGGGAAGAGGGAGAGAAATTACCTCTTGAATACTTCTCTGGAGAACCTCATTAAGGACCTAATCTTGGTCGTTTGATGAGACCAGAATCTCTTGGATGTAAAGGATGGGCTAGGGAAGATTTTCTTTTGCAAATTTTAGAGATGTCTTGGAGTTTGGTAGGTGTGAGGAAATGAGTGTGTGAAGGGTGGCTTTTATAGTGGAGGGGAGAGGGGTTTCCTTAATATAAAATTCATTAGTTTATTAATTTACCCTAAGACAAGGAATAGTGATTCTTGAATGACCAATAATAGTAATTTTATCATGTGATCCCGAAAAGAGTGGGCTTACATCATCATAAATAATTGATGACTCAATTAATCCAGTATTTAGCATTTATTTTAAATTATCGGATTCTACTATTCATCAAAAATTCAAGTATCTCAGAAAAATCCCAAAAATTTACCCCTACCGTTTTTAGATGTGTAGAATCAAAATATGAATTCCAATTTTCAAAAATAATTTTCTAAATATTATTAATTTAATATTTCATTCAAATCATAATTTACATAAAAAACTGTTTTTAAGATTAAAACTGATTTTATAGTTCTTTCGAAACTTACATAGGGTCTTATAAAATTATCTAAAAACAATAATACATTGATTTGATAAATAATTAATACATTTTATGAAAATAAATTTCCCTTTAAATTAATTAATTAGTTATAATTAATTATTTATGACTTACAAAATTTTAAAAGATTTACTAAGGTCAAATTATCACTTTCTAAGATATCTAAATTTTATATAATTATTCATGGGCAAAGTTACTATCATGTTGGATGATTTACTATTAATAAGGTTCATATTACTATTCATAAGGGTGTGTTACTATTCCTAATGATACATTACTATTCACTGAAAATTATTTTTTGTTTCATTTGACTCCAAAAATCATCTTGAGCACAATTGTGTATGTTGGATTTTTAAAATTCAAAACACAGTAGTGATAAAATTTTGTTTAAAGGTCACTTGTCCCTTAGTAGTTCATTATGTTGTGTTTTCATGTTATTTTATGATATAAATATATGAATGGAATTTATATTAAAAAACATTGGGTCGTTACATTCTTCCCCCCTTAAGAAATTTCGCCCCCGAAATTTCACATTACAAAAACAGGTGAGGGTGATTATCATTCATTACCCCTTTTAGTTCCCATGTTGCTTCCTCAAACACATGGTTCCTCCACAACAATTTGACAATATGTGTGGTCTTGTTGTCTAGAACCATATCACTCCGATCCAGAATCTTTACTGGCTGCTCCTCATAGGAGAGATCATCTACCAGCTACACCACCTCTGAGTTTAGTACATGTGAGGGGTCTGGTATGTACATCCTCAGTAGTGATACATGAAACACATCATGAAAATGATCTATATTTGTTGGAAGTGCAAGAGTATAATCCACGTGTAACATCCCAAGTAAGTAATGAATAATATATATTTTTATCTATGTCTATTTACGAATTATATAGTGTTTTTGATACTAAAAATGAGAATAAATCCAACCTAAAGCATGGAATACTCTAGTATTTTTAAAAGATTGTTTTACTGCCTTTTGACGGAGGACCATTTTTGAATCTATATTTTGAAAATTTTATAAGATATATGTTTCAAAATAAACTTATTCTTTATGATTGGGACATTGAAATTTACTTTGGATAAATTTCTGGTATTTTTCTGATAATGTTCATTTTTTAATTAATAGTGAAAATTGTTTTATTTTAATTCAAAAACACTTTTTAATCTAATTTATTTATATAGTTAGATTATCTTTTTATTAGGTTTAAAAGTGTAAATAGAATATATTTTTACCATTTAAACCAATGGTGGTAATTAGGATTAATTTTACTTTGGAATTGGGCATAAACTAATGCCAATCTTTTCATAGATATTGTTTCAAAAAAACCCACAATTTGTTTTGACAACGAGAATTATTTTTAAAATAATTATTGCAATTTATGTGTTTGGAATTTTGTAAAATTGAATCCATATTTGGAATCAGAAGGTCCAAATTATATAATTAAGACTCTTTTGTTTTTGGACATTATGAATAGTAACGATAGTAATTATCATTAATTATCATGATTAATGAGTAATCGGGTAGTTAAGGTTAATAAAATAATATCATAATAATAAAAAATGACACCAAAATGTGTCCTAATGCTACTAGTTTTATGATGGCCGACCCTGGGATGCCTTGTGCCAAACATGGGGACACCATGGAATCACTTTTGTGGAAAGTGACTTGTTATCTTTTTTTAAAGAAAGTAAATATAACAATGAATGTATCACCAGAGTAAAAAAAATTTAGTTTTGTCTACATATATGATATTTTGGAATATAAATATTCATTGAAAATCTAAAAATATTTCCTACCTCATAGTATTTTTTTCATTTTTTTTAGACATTAAATAAATTAAATTATTTATGACATCATGATGATGCAGCGATTACCTCATTATTTAACGATTTAAATAAAATGAAAAGATAATGTAAAATCTAAGACCTACACTTGTCAAAAACCTATTTTATGGGTATATTTCAAACCCGTATCACCTTATACTAGGATTATATCAATGTGGGACCTTTTAAATCTGAAACTCATTTTAAAATAATGTAACATTTCTTAACATTCCAAGAGTGACCCTCCTCTCCTCTTATAAAAGGCCCCACCTCTACCTCCTTACCCACATTTCTCCAGCCTTTGGTTCGGCCATGACCTGATGATTTCGTCTCTCCACATCCCTATACTCTCCCTAGAAGCCTTACCTTAGGCAGGAAGCTCTTCAAGAAACCCATTTGGTTCAAACCAAAGGGAGTTACCCGATTAAATGGTAAAGTCTTCTCTAATGATCTTTTGTTCATTTTTCTTCTCCAACCCCCTAAACTCTTTTTATTAATTTCCTTTTAAAAAACTCCAGTATCCACAATATACTAGGATTTTTTTATAAGAAGGATTTGAGCTACACATACACACACCAACATCTAATGGTTAAAGAACATACTGTTTCCGTGGATGGTGGATTTCTGCCTCACGAAACGATGATTGTTCAACATTATTCTAACACCTTAAAAGGTGGCAATTAATATGACACTATATTTATATATGATATATAATATGTTTATGTTTTCCTTAAGCTTCTGTATTTTTCTTTTTTGTCATACCATTATGGTTTCCATTATGGTTAAAGGCGATATTTTCATTTTAGGAAGTGCGGACTATCGCCCCCTCAAAGTGATTTGATTCGTTAATACCATATGTGGGACATATAAATTATTGAGTTATGATATTATACAGGAATTATAACATACCTTTATATAATTATGATTCCATTCCATAAAATACGAAATAGAAATGAATGTAGCGTTCATGCGTACGTATGACTTACCGTCTCAATAAACAGTGTATTTCATTTCTTACATCTAAATGATTATGTAATATTATAAATGCATGTATATACTGGATAAATATTAAATATATTGAATATACATCATGAATATCATTCTTGAGATAATGGATATTTGACTACGTGAACAACTTTTAAATATAAGAAATTCACTTTTGACTCAAGTACCAAATATCGACAAAACGACTGTTATTAACTAAATTTACTACATAATGTTCATAACATGGTAATAAGTGATATTAAAGGAATAATGAACTTGAAAAAGGATCTTAAGCAAGTAGAAATTAACTAAAGTTTATAATTATGTACATCAAAGAACGATCGAGTCATGTCGGGCCCCAGGTAAGGGACATCATCTCAATCTCCTTTCATTGAGGCATACTTTATTTTATATACAACCTTCTTTTATACTGTGTATAAACCCCTTTTACTTTTATGTTTATCCAAAAGGAATCTTTTTTTATACGAAGCATTTTATAAAAACAACAAAATGGAATTTTTTGTCGTACGTATGTGGCGAAAATGACTTCTCCACCGTCATGACCATTATTTGAGTTTCGGCTACCTCTACAATCCATATTTCTTTTAAATGAAAAATAAATACCATGTTTTAAATTTATTTTATTTTGGTATTGAAAATGGTTTTCATAATGTTTTTATTATATCAATTTGTTGTTATTGATATCTTGTGATTGAAATGTGGAAATGTTATGTTTCCTTTATGCATGTTTTATGTGATACGATTTATGTTATGGTTCTTGGGCATTGATTATGAAGATAGGTGGTTCCGTGATAAAATAAGGGCGGGTGAGCCCGATATAGCTCTATAATGCATTTGGTAACGCGAAAGAGTGAAACATTAAGGTTTCTCCGAAGAGATTTAGGGAATATAATATGATGGGTATTCCAAACGTAACCAAGAGGGTTACTCCCTATGTACGAATGTTATGAATTCCTCAAGTTACCTTTATGTATTATGGTTTCTATTATTTATTCCTGATTTTATGAGGTATGTTAAAGTTCATATGTTTTATGGGTAAAGTATGATTTCATTCTTATGTATATATGAACTCATGTTTCCTTTCCATATTTTTATAACCCTTACTGAGCTTTTTTTGCTCATCCCAAGTTTTTGAAATGTTTTTCATAGGTCAAGGGAAAGGTATATGATAAGATGATAGTGTCAAGGAAGTGTCAAGAAAGAATCCATGTTTTATTTTCAATATGTTTTTGTTGATGGGAAAAATGAATACTAACTTTTATTGTAACCACTTTGATTAAATGTGGGATGTAATGCATGTTTTATGGTCCAATTCTCTAAAACTATAAACCTGAAAAGATCCTCAGTGTGTAATCTTGTAATAACTCAAGATTAATTAAAGTTTAAGGCTGGGGCCATATACCACGACTCTTATATGGTCAAGGATCTCAATGAGGCCAATATTCCATGGGCTTAGCATCCCTTTCTTCTCGAATCACGTGACTCTCTTCCATGGAGATATTCAAAGGAAGACTTTACCTCCAACGTCGAACTCGAAGTCCCTTTAATGGTAGTCATCATAGCTCTTTTTCCAAATTTGAGAAGCTTTGATGTGTATATGGATGACTTGATCCTTCTCCGCCATCTCTTGAACAATATTGGGTTCAAGTAGCTTCCTTTATCCAACTTCATCCTAATAGGTTGGAGTTCTACATCGATTTCCATATAGATCTTCACATGGATCCATCTAGATACTTGAGTGGATGCTATTGTTGTATGAGAACTCAATCAATGGGAGATTTTGATCCCAACCACCTTTTAATTCAAGAGAGAAGGCTCTTATAATATCTTCAAGTGTTTGAATAGTCCTTTCAGACTGGCCATCAGTTTTTGGGTGATAGGCCTTTCTAAAATATAATTCAGTACTCAAAGAATGATGAAGGCTCCTCCAGAAAATAGATGTGAACCTTGGATCACGGTTAGAGAAACTTTATAGTGGAACACCATTCAGTCTCACCACTGCCTTCACATTAATCCTTGTAAGTTGTTCAAGCGAGAGGTCTTCTCGAATAGCAGTAAAATGGGCAGTCTTGGTGAGTTGGTCAACCACAACCCATATCGCATTATTTCCCATTTATGTCTTTGGGAGACCCTTGAAAAAGTCCATAATAACATTTTCCCATTTCCACATGGGTATAGGCAATGGATTCATCATACCATTGTAATTTTGTCACTCAGCTTTGACATGCTAACTTACCAATCACCTTTATATATATTACACTATCTCTTTCTTCATGTTAACACACAAGAAGTGTTCTCTGAGATAACAGAACATCTTGGTACTCCGAGGATGGATATGGAATGTTGATCTATGTGCATTATCCAAGCTCTTTCTTAATCCTTGGTGATGAATGCACAAAAAGCCGCATTCCCAACCGAATCACACCATCATCGTCGATATGGAACTCTTCTAACTTCCCTTCCTTTACTACATTCACACTCTTTTGTATCTCCACATTATCCCTTTGTGCTTCATTAATCTTCTCCTAGATGGATGGTTGTGCAATCATTTCGGAAACGTAGGATGTATCCATACTATTATGATTTCCAAATACTTCCTTTGCATATCTAAGAAGATAGGGTCTTTCTCAATCCTCAACATGGATAGAGTAGCAGGTTATTTTCTACTAATAGCATCATCTACCTTGTTCACCTTTGCAGGATGATAGTGAATAGAGTAATCATAAACCATGATTAGCTCAAACCATATCCTTTGACGCATGTTGAGCTCCTTTTGTGTAAATATATACATTAGGATCTTGTGGTCGGTGTATATGTCACACTTATCTTCATAAAGGTAGTGCCGCTATATTTTCTTGTCAAAAATCACGGCTTCCAGCTCTTGATCATGCGTTGGGTATTTCTGCTGATGGATCTTAAACTGTCGTGAGGCATATTCTATCACATTATCAGTTTTCATGAGTACACGACCCAAGCCTTTATTTCAAGAATCACTATATATCACAAACCATTCTCCACTTTTTGGTAGTGTGAGTACATCTGCAATGATCAGAATTCTCTTTAGCTCCTTGAAGATTCCCTCACATTCTTCTGTCCAGACATACTTTACACCTTTCCTTGTAAACTTAGTTACCGGGCATGACAATTGTGAGAATTTCTCAGAAAACCTCGGTAGTACCCAGCTAATCCACGAAAACTACGGATTTTTGTCACACTAGATGGCCTAGGACATTCCTCGATCTCCTTTGTCTATGAAGGATCTATATAAATTCCCTCACTTGTGATCACATGTCCCAAGAATGTGGCTTGCTTCATCTAAAAGTCACAGTTGCTGAACATGGCCTACATCTTCTCCTTTCATAATGTCACCAACACAAGTCTTAGATGTTCTTAATGTTCCTCCTTTATATTGGAGTATATGATAATATCATCAATAAACACTATCACAAATTTGTGGAGGTAATGTCTAAAGACTCTATTTATCAAATCAATGAAGATTTCAGGGGCATTAGTAAGTCCGAAGGGCATCACCAAAAACTCATAGTGCCCATACCTTGTACGAAAGGCAGTCTTATGAATATCTTCCTTCTTCACCTTTACCTGATGATATCTAGAAGGGAGATTCACCTTTGAGAAGTATTGAGATCCTCTTAACTGATCGAACAAGTAATCAATCCTTGGGAGAGGATACTTGTTCATTATGGTGATCTTGTTGAGTTCCCAATAATCGATACACATCCTCATTTTTCATCCTTCTTCTACAAAAAGAGAACCGGTGCACGCCAAGGTGATGCACTAGGGCATATGAACCCTTTTTCTGGATGCTCTTGAAGCTGCTTCTTTAACTCCTCCAGTTTGATAGGAGCCATCCTATAGGGACACTTCGAGATTGTAGTATCTCTGGGCATGATTTCAATGGACAAATCTACCTCACGATCTGGGGGAATTCTGGGTAACTCTTCATGAAATACATCACTATATTGCATCATGATGGTAATTTCCTCAATGTTGGCACTTTACATTGACTCAACCATTTGGGCGAGGTATGATTCTTCATAGGGAATCAACACCCACACAATTGAATGATTTTTCAAAGGAGATTCATGATCTTCCTTGAATTTTAGTGGACCATGGGATGGTTTGTAATATGAAAAGATATTTCCATTTCCCGACATTTGATATGTTCTCTATATAACGAGAGACAATCCATTCCCATTATAGCATCTAATTCCACAAAGGGATTTATTATGAGATTTTCTGGAATAATCTTCCCACATACGCCAATGGTAGAAGAGTAAAACACTTGGGTTGCAATGATTTCACCACTCGGTGTTTTTACAGATATCTATACTTCAAGGTTTCGGGGCTTCGATTCTATAGTTCTAGAAAGCTTGCAAGATTTAAAGGAATGCGTAAAACCAGAATCAAATAAGACTATTTCCATTCTTGAGTAAATTGGATTTTTACATTGTAAGACATCATTATCGTGCTCCACCTCTATAGTAGTGATGGAATAAGCCTTTGCTTGTTCCTTTGGATTTGGTGGCTACGGACGCTGATTACCCTCGAGAGCTCGAGGGTTAGTGCACTGGTTTTCATAGTGCCCTACCTCTCTATAGTTGTAGCATAGAACCATGAGTGGTTCTCTCCATTCATCAGATAAATTATCCTTCCTTTTCATGTCATTTATATACTCTTGTGAATGGTTTCCTTCTTTCCCACACTTGAAGAATTTCCCCGTTCCTTTGAGGTAGTTCCCATGGTGAAAATTCCTAAATTTTTGGCATGAGGGCCGTTGATTTTTATTCCTGCCTTTTGTCATTAGATCCACCAGCTAGAAACTCCATAATTCTTTTCATACCACTATACCAATGGTACCATTCTCCAAACTGCATATCCACTTTGATAGCACACCGAAAAACTTCTTCAATAATCCGATGTCTCGAATTGTAAGAGCCTTTCAAAGGTGTGGTTTTAATCCACTAAAAATCTATCAATTTTTCTATCATTGTTGATAACCAAACCCAAATCATACCTTTCAAGACTTGTGAAATTCACTTCATAGGTTGTGACAGATTCTCCTTCTTTTTATTGAGCTCTATAAATTCTATGTCCATCATCGTGTGAAGAGTTCGAGGGAAGTACATATTAAGAAACATTATCTTAATGTCTTATCATTCCATCTATTCAATTTCCTCCCTTGTCTAGGTGTTCTTAATCAAAGCCCACCATTGACCGTATTCTCCACATAGACGATAAATGGCTAGAGTCACCTTCTCCATCTCATAATAGTGATGAAAAGAAGATATCATCTCCAGGAAGTTGACCCACTGTTCCACAACTAGTGGATCTGAAGATCCGCTAAACATCGGTGGTCATTGCCGCATAAAACATTCGATAGCGAGTTGCTCCCTCTTTGGTAAAGGAGGAAATTTACCATTATTATTGTTATTGTTCATATCCTGAGATAATTGGGTAAGCATCGCCATAAATTTTGAACTCCACCTCCCAAATAAATGGGTATGTCGTTTGGGAAATCGTTGCATTGGCCCTCGCACGAGTTTCTGGCTTTATTTCTCCTGGTTCCAACCATTTTGTAAAATAGAAAAGGTTAGATTAAAACATAAGTAAACAATTAATTAATACATAAATTATTAATTTGAATAATTTATACTAAAATCATAACATATGGTATCCCTATGTAAATACTATTGTATGCATATTTGTACTTAATCTCATAATAGATGTTTTCTCTAGGGTTCACTAATCCTAATTCCCAAATTAACTAAACCTTATCTCTGATACCAACTATAGGGACCCAAGACTTTTCTTAAATTACTATTATATCATTTTAATGATAAAAACATAATGGTATTACACATAGAGGATCCGATGGTTTAGTGTCTTGGGAAAACTAGGACCATACATAATAAATACAACATCACGCATAAACATTTATTTAATTTCTTCTTCTCAAGATTCTTATTGGAACTTGTACTCTCCTAAGTACACGTAGCCACCTGAGGGTATACATAAAAATGGGTGATATAGAAGCCCAGTAAGAGGATAGATAAGAACAATATAGAATGGGGTGAGCATAGTCATAACATAGGCAAAAGATCATGAACATGAGAGGAGCATAAATAAAAGACTTCAAATGTGGCAATGCATAAAAATGAAAGATCATGTATTAGTGGTTAATTACCACACATACTTGTGAACCAATATAGAATCTTGTTCACACATAATTTCACATTTACTCCTGAGATTCATCAATTTACCCAATGCATTGGAGCGCTGTAATATTCTGGGCGCACCCGTCACATTTAAACATTTATATTGCGCTATATAATTCTGGGTGCACCCGACACATCATAACATTATAATCATCATTCTTGCCACAAAGAACACATATAAAAAATGTACATAAATAACCCATGGAATAGAATTGGTTTCATCTCATAATAACACATTCATAAGCTTTGTGTTCCCAAAAGAATGTGGGAATAACATACATGTTACAAGAACCCTCCACTTTGAGTGAGAAGTAAAAGGGGTGTTCTTAAAAGAGGAGTTCTTTTAGAAAACATTTGGTTTGACATAAAAACCAGTTAAAAACATGTACATCCCAGAAAATTAAATACAGTGATGAAAAAAATATTCTTTAAGTAGTAACCATATCAAAAAATGGAGTGAAAGAGGGAGAACCCAAAGGAAGAAAATTGGGGTCGAGATTTCCCCTTACCTTGTATCTGAATACTTCTTTCTCTTTAATGTCCTGCATAATGACATTATATTCATTAATTAGAAATTCCAGAACCTTTTATACATTAATAGGGTTTATTGTGGTTTGATTATGACATTTTATGTTCCTTTGGATGACTTATAGATTTTAAAAACATTGTTCGGGGATGTTCATTTTTTATGGTTTTTCTTGGGTGGTTCACATGTATTCATAAATTAAAGTTTGGGTAGAACATCGGTAAACATAAAAAAATGATATTACATGTCATTAATGATATTACAAGAGTTTGAATGATCTTAAAATGAATTATATTATTTCCATGGGGATGAATCTTTGGATAATAATTAAATGAATATTGATTGTGTTAATTTGGGAAGTTTTTCAATCACAGTGAAGTTGTTTTAATTTATCACTTAGTAATATGTTCATAAGTCAGTTATAGAACATTAAATAGGATACAATAAATATAAAATATTCTGTTTCAACCATAAAAATCGTTTCATGCCCAGATCTGAATGTATACATGGAAGAAAAAAGCATGTCGTTCTTGAAGGTGATAAATTAACACCTCACGAACAATGTTCTCTTTAATAAAATAAAAGGAAGAGGGAAAGGGGGTTGGATGATATAATATCCCATTACAATCATAAAACTAAATTATATGTATAATACTAGAGTTAAAATACCATTTGGATGAATATAGGTGGGGATAGTTTAAGAAATGAACTTGAACTTGAAAGGAAAATAAATGAGAAGAGGGAGAGAAATTACCTCTTGAATCCTTCTATTGAGAACATCCTTAAGGACCTAAGCATGATATTTTGATGATACCATCATCTCTTGGAAGTGGTGGAGGGGCTAGGGATGTTTTTTGGGTAGATTTTAGAGAAGTCTTGGAGCTTGAGAGGTGTGAGGTAATGATGGTGTGAAGGGTGGCTTTTATAGTGGAGGGTAGAGGAGTTTCCTTATTATAAAATTAATTAGATTATTAATTTCCCCTAAGACAAGAAATAGTTAGTCTTGAATGACCAATAATATTTATTTTATCATGTGATCCTGATCCAAGTGGGATTACATCATCAGAGCATCATTGATGACTCAATTAATCCATTATTTAGCATTTATTGTAAATTATCAGATTCTAATATTCATAAAAAATTCATGTATCCCAAGAAAAATCCCGAAAATTTACCCCAACCATTTTTTGACATGAAAAATCCAAAAATGATGTCCATTTTTCCAAAATAATATTCTAAATATTATTAATTTAATATTTAATTAAAATCCTAATTTACTTAAAAAACAGTTTTTAAGATTAAAAATGATTTTATAGTGCTTTCAAAAATTACGTAGGGTCTTTTAAAATTATCTAAAAACAATAAGACATTGATTTGATAAATAATGAATACATTTTTTGAAAATAAATTTTTATTTAAATTAATTAATTAGTTATAATTAATTATTTATGACTTAAAAATTTCCAAAATGTTTACTAAGGTCAAATTGTCACTTTTTAAGATGTATAAATTTTATATAATTATTCGTGGGTAAGGTTACTCTCATGTAATATTATTTACTATTCATAAGGGTCATATTAATATTCATAAGGGTATGTTACTATTTCTAAGGGTAGTTTACTTTTCACTAAAAATTATTTTCGTTTCATTAGACTCCAAAAATCATCTTGAGCACAACTGTGTGTGTCAGATTTTTAAAATTCCAAACACAGAAGTGAAAAAATTATGTTTAAAGGTAACTTATCACTTAATAGTTCATTATGTTGTGTTTTCATGTTATTTTATGACATAAATATATGAATGGAATTTCCATTGAAAAACATTGGGTCATTACATGTGTTGAAATTTTTTATGTGGATCAAAGGGGGGTGTGATCGATGTTCTGTTATACTCTTTATGTTTTTATGTGTTGTGAATTGTACGGGCCTATGCTCACTGAAAATCATGGTCATTGTTGGTCTTTATCTATGCACTAATGAACCTTGGTGCTCCGGGATGATTAAATAACCGTAACATGGAATTGGTTAATTACGTATAATCGGTTATATAAATTGAAAGCACCAGGATCAACCCTTTTCTGTGATGACCCCGGTTAAAGCATAGTGGAATTGGAACCATGAAGTGTGTTAAATCCATTAAATCTGAAAATACCTGCATGGGACTTCCTTATGATGGTGGTAGCGGTTTGGTTGTTTCGTTGACGGGCCCATTGCTAGGGTGATACGAGTGGGGATGGGATCCTATGTTGTTGTACTTTCTCTGGTTGTGAATTTGAGGCTGTGTGGATACTCTGCTTAAATCAAGAATTGGGGTGGAATCCTGAGTTGTTGAGAGACCACTAGCTCCTGGATTTTGGGGACATGGGGTTGCGTCTCAGGGATTTCTTTGGCTTCAGTACTTCGAGGGATCTCACTTATCCCTTTGTTGTTGTGACTTGCAAGAGAACCGAGTGTGAATGCTTAAATTGCTGTTTGGATGTTTCTTTCATTTCGTCTTGTGGTTATGCCTATTAGTTGCTCAGTAGTGTAGAATTTACATAAATAGGGTTACTTGAACATGAAAACAGGAACAATTTAAAGGGAATTGGTTTTGGGAATGTGTTGTGGATTTGTCGTGAGTTTCGTAATGTTCTTTCATGAATAATTAGCAACGAGGGTGTTCGTGCTTAGGTTTTAGAACCCCTAGGATGGGATGAGTGTTTTTTACCTATACATATATCTATAGTTTTTATGTTTCTTATTTACGCCCCACCCAAGTTGAGGCCTTAAGTGCGGAACAGTCCCATTCCCTGGGGAGGGTGTTTTTGCCAATATTCCTATGAGTGTCTGGTTATTAGCTCCTATTCTTATCCCTTTCCAAAATATCCCAAGACTCTTCGGGAAGGCTATGATGGCCTGAAGTCCATTATTAGCCAAAGAATATCCGGGTAGGGTAGTTGTGGTGGTTGGCCTAGGTGTTTGCAGGGAGGTTGGTTCCCAAGTGTCTTCGGGATGAGGAATAGGTTTCTCCAGGTGTGGCTGTAGTTGTTCTGACCTAAGTGTTTGCGGGTGTGGTTACACATAGTGGTTGTGGCCCAGGTGTCTGTGGGAGGGATAATAGTTATGGCCCAGGTGTGTGCGGGCGGGGTTTGGCTGTGGGACAACGGTAAGGTTATGGCCCAGGTGTGTACGGGCGAGGTGTGTCAGTGGGACTGCGGTATGAATTGCGGGATTGGTTCGATGCGTAGGATGTCTTCAATAACTAGTGGGAAAGTGGCGCATGGTACCAAAATATTGATGTGCTATTACTATATGTTACTTGACTTGCGTTATTTGGTGAACGTGCCTTATTGAGGATTGGGTGGATAACTTTTCCTTGTTGGGAGTTTGGTTATCACTTTTTACATGGGGCATTAGAATGTCTCCTCACTTGTGCACCAGAGTCTTTGGTTACCCTACTTAGTATACTTGCATGTTCACCCTATGTATATAAAACTACTTTCAGGTTTCCAGGAGGACATTAGGGATCGGACATGACCGTACTAGCTCAGACCTCTGGGTAGTTTCCATTGTTGATTCCGTTTTTTGGTACTTTACCTTTGGAGTTTTTGAGGATTGTATTATTTACTGTTCAACACGCATATGGGAATGCGTTACTTTTGTCTTTGCCTTTACTTACATCTTTGGTATTGTTGGGGGTTGCTATCTTATCTCTAATTCAAATAAAAATAAAAAGGGTAATTCCTTCCACTTTTTGCAAGATTCTATACCCTTGGTGCTATTCGTCACTCCGTGACCTATTGAAGGTGGGTATCAGGGGTCATTATCTATCCTTCAAATTAAATAAGGAAGGTTCTAGAAATCTGCTGTCCCTTCCCTCTGTTTGGTGAAGGCGGGTCATGACAGAATGTTATCAGAGGATGGGTTTTGAGAGATAGAATGGATTCTGGAGTTAGGAACAATGATAATTTCATGGGATGGTACGGCAACAGTGTTAGGTGATCTTGGTGCTTGAAATAGGCCCGGGAAGACCGGATAAGACACGGGATTTTAGGGTCCACCGTGACCCGATGCATGGACTCTGGACCTACCGAACGACCAAGTGAGGCTACATTGATTGCAGGGTAGAGACCCTAGGAAAGGTACATGCAACATAATGACTTGGGTTATCATGTTTCTGGGTGTTTTGGGGATTCAAAAATAAATAAATAAGTCAAATAAAATGTAAGAACAATATTCTACACTACCCGGGATTAGGCATTCCTTGTTTACTTATAGTTATGGAACCTGGGAGGCGTCCATGGGTAGTGCGGGAGATCGAGGCCCAGGAGGTTGACTCGGCTAACCGAAGGAGGGATGACTGAGAGGTGGAGGATGATTAGTGGAAGAATACACTTCATGCTTTCCAGCAGCAGACCCTTGGGAAGTTTGAGGGCAGCACCTCAGACATGGAGTCAGAGAGATGGCTAGAGGAGCTGGTGATAGATTTTGGCTTGATCTGATCTCTGGTGGAGTACTGGGTTCCTCTGGATGTAAGCCAGATGTAGGGAGTGGCACGTTAGTGGTGGACGCTCTATCTGGGGGAGAAGAGGGAGGTTGAGGTGACATGTGCTGATTTCAAAAAGGAATTCTGGGTGAAATTCCTATCTTCTACGATGAAATCCTAGAAGAGGAAGGAGCTACTCTCCCCCCAGCAGGGGGTAAGTCAGTGATAGAGTTGGAGATCAAGATCAAGTATCTCCTCCACTTTTCGCCGGACCTCTATCCGGATGAGGAGTCTCGGGTGAGACATTTGGAGGAGTCTCTTCGACCTTCCCTCCAGGACGCTATTACCCCCTTCACCTTACCGACATTAATGGAGGTCTAGATGATGTCTAAAGTGGTGGAGAGGATCCACACGCTGGGAGGTGTATCACGAGAGGGGATTCAGCTAGGCCCGTCAAACAGAGATGCTGTCAGCACTAGACCGCCAACATCGAGACCCTCTAGGTTACAACCAGTAGGGAGAAGTCCTCTGTAGTTCCAGTTCCAAATCCCCTGGCCCTCTCCCTTTCCCTTTGGGCCTAGGGCCGAGATGCTTGTTCTGCTGGAGCCACTGGAACCTTTGGAACTAGTGCCTAGATAGAGTGCAGTACGGCGGCCGTGGTCAGGCCCAACACCCACCTCAGCAACAGCAGCTTCCAACTAAGCCCTTTCAGCAGCAGCAGCAGGGGCAGTGAGCTACCGCTCCTCTGAGGGCAGACATTGCAGGAGGAGGCCACCCCATGGTGCTCCTCAGGGACCTTGACCAGGGCGTGGTTGGGGAGGTTTCCGACAACCGAGAGGCAGAGGAGGCGGGTGCGGTCAGTTGCACGCTATGGAGCCAGCAGTTCCAGCAGGACCAGAGGTCATTTGAGGTACAATTAGTTTTTTCAGTACCCTTTCTTACCTATTGTTTGATACAGGATATTCACACTCCTTTGTTACACCCAGTCTGGCCAATGCTTTGGGTCTAGATGCTGAGAGAATTCCAGTGCCCCTGCTGCTGAGCACACCAGTCGGAGGTCAAACCGACGTGATATATATTTTTCGAGGATTCAGACTGACGATAGGGCCGCATCAGCCAGTCAGGGACATCCTACTATTCTAGATACAACCATACGATGTCATCCTAGGCATTGACAGGTTGTTCTCTATATGTTCCTTCATTGACTACTTTCGAGGAAGGGTCCTATTTTCAGAATTAGGTGGTTGACATGTTACATTCACCGGCGATCGGGGTGGCCAGAAGGGTAGTAGGAGAGAGGGACCCCTCTTCTCCTTGTTAGCTGAGCTATCAGTGGAGTCAGTGGATGTAGAGATGGTGGAGATACCAAGGATCGTCAGTGAGTTTATGGACATCTTCCCTGAGGAGGTGACGTCTCAACCCCCTCAACGTGATGTCGTGTTTGGGATAGTCTTGCAGCCTGGTGCTCATCCGATTTTGATGGCTCCCTACCAGATGGCGCCTTCGGAGCTACGGGAGTTGCGGATTCAGATTGATGATCTGATGAAGAGGGGTTATGTTCGACAAAGTGTGTCACCGTGTGGTGCTCCAGTCTTGTTTCCAATGAAGGAAGATGGTGGTATAAGGCTGTGTATAGACTACAAGAGGCTGAATTAGGTGACGGTTAGTATTCGATACCCTCTTCCAAGGATAGACGATCTTTTCAACTAGCTCATGATTCCAGGATGGATCTCCAAGATCGACTTGTGTTCTATATATCACCAGTTGAGGGTGAAGGGGGGAGACATCCCGAATATGGCCTTTAGGTGCAGATATGGGAACTTCGAGTTTGTGGTAATGCCATTAGGAATTATAAAAGCTCCAGCTGTATTCATGGGGCTAATGAAATCTGTCTTCGGGGATTATCTGAATCGGTTCGTAGTAGAGTTCACTGACGACATCCTGATCTAATCAAGATTAGGGGAGGATCACACTGAGAACCTGAGGACGGTTTTAGAGGTCCTCCTACAGCCCCAACTCTTTGGGAAGTTGTCGAAGTGAATGTTTTGGACTCGAGTGGTGCACTTCCTTGGGCACGAAGTGTCCGAGCATGGAGTAGCGACAGACCCATCAAAGGTTTAGGTGGTTGTTTCTTGGGCAGAACCCAAGAATGTGGCAGTGGTTCGTATTTTCCTTGGGCTCACAGGTTACTACCAAAGATTCTTGCCCATATTCTCCTGAGTTGCAGCAACTTTGACAACATTGACCAAGAAGGACTAGGATTTTGTATGGGACGAGCAATGCAATGCAGCCTTCAGCTATTCGAAGGAGAATTTGGGTAGTCCACCAGTGCTGAGGTTGACAGAAGAAGGGGGAACATATGAAGTATTCTTTGATGCTTCAGGGAAGGGCCTCAGAAGTGTGTTGATGTAGCAGCAAGGGGTGATCTCCTATACAGATATATAGTTACGTCCCCATGAGCGTAATTATGCCACCCGTGATCTAGAGCTTGCGGTATTCATGTTCACACTAAAGTTGTGGCAGCACTACCTCATCGGGGAGTGCTTCGTGGTCTTCACCGATAACAAGATCTTGAACTATGTCTTCTCCCAATGGGACATGAAATTATGGCAGCGAAGGTGGATGGAGTTATTCTAGGATTATGATTTCCAGATTTCCTACACCTTAGGGAAAGGAAACGTGGTTACTAATTCCTTGAGCAGTAATTCCCAGAGGGATGCGGTCCGAGAGTCGGCGGACGCTTGGAGGGCGATGGATGAGTTAGTTGCCCTGCACCTGGATGTGAGAATGGATGGTGGTAAGGGTTGCATGTATCATATTATAGTACAATCTTCTCTCTTACATCACATAGAGGAGTCTCAGTTGGGAGATCAAGGGAGTCAAGTGATGTGAGACCGGGTTAGCCAAGGCAGTGCTCCAGAAGGGTGAAAAAATGATGGTCAGAATCAGATGCTATTCTAGGGAAGTTGTTCATTCCAGAGGATATGTGTGAGTGAATCCTTGGTGAGTTCTATAGCTCACCCCTGGCGGTGCACCCAGGAGTTTCTACGATGTGTGAAGGTCTGAGGAGATAGTTTTGGTGGCCCGGGGCAAGGCGGACGGTGGTAGAGTTTTTGGCCAGGTGCCTAGTGTGTTAGATGGTGAAGGCTGAACATCGTGTTCTAGGTGGTTTGTTTCACCCTTTAGATGTCCTCGAGTCTATGGGGGACCAAATATCGATAGATTTTGTCATGAGGCTACCCAAGGTTCAATGAGGGTGCGACACCATCTTGGTTGTAGTGAACCGGTTGGTGAAATCGGCTCACTTTCTAGCAATCAAGGAGTCGAGTGTAGTGGATTATCTGACACAGAGGTATGTAGAAAATGTGGTGAAGTTGCATGGGGTTCCAAGGTACATAATATCAGATAGTGATACATGATTTACCTCATGAGTCTGGAGGGGTTTGCATCATGCTTTTTCCACCCAGCTGCACCTTAGCACTGCCTTCCACCCCCAGACAGATGGACAGACATAGCGCACCATCCAGACAATGGAATATATGCTATAAGCATGCATCCTGGCCTTCAGGGGATCATGGGTGTGACACTTGTCTCTAGTAGAGTTTACCTACAAAAATATCTACCACTCTACCATTGGCATGGCTCCGTTCGAAGCTTTGTATGGGAGGTTGTGTCGCTCACCTGTGTGCTGGACAGAAGTTGGGGAGGCAAGAGATTATAGACCCGAGGTGGTATAGAGCACAATAGAGAAGGTGTAGCTTATACGAGAGAGGATGAAGGCATCTCAAGACTGAAGAAAGTCATATGTGAATGATATGAGAAGGCCCTTAGAGTTCGAGGTCGGGGACCACATGTTCGTAAAAGGTCTCCCCTCGGTGCGACTGATCTGTGTTATCCAGCCTTTTCCGGTTTTCCTTCTACAGTTTTTCCCGTAACGCCTCTTTTATTCTATTTTTTCCTTTTATGGCGTTTCAAGGCCATTTTTAACCCATAATTAATATCTAAAAATCCTGAGACACCTCCCTATTAAATAACAATTAAATCAGTCGTGTGTAACCACCCAACTGCATGGTAGAACCACGATCCAACTTCCAATGCGTTTAAGTTTTTTTATCCCATAACATTTGGGATATCATCTATTTATCATGATAGAAAATCTTATTTCCCCTCTTGGATAGTCTCCCCTTTTTCCTTGTGAATTTGAATTCCTTTCTTTCCCGAGGCAAGTGGTGCACCTGTACGGGAGCCCTGCGAGTCGCACTTCCCCTGTTTTGGCACGTGGAGAAAAACATCGATCTTTGATCCACCAAGTAGGGATTTTCTCATTCGTATCTCCATTATGTGTATCATGCAGGGTGGGAATGATTTTTCCACTTTGGAAATTGATGAAAACAATCATAATGAAGATAATTAAGGAACCTTTAAAAATGAAAGGGGGGGTGTGATCGATGTTCTGCTATACTCTTTATGTTGTTAAATGTTGTGAATTGTACGAGCCTATGCTCACTGATGATCATGGACATTGGTGGTCTTTCTCTATGCACTAATGAAACTCGGTGATACTAGATGTTTAAATAACCATAATAAGAAATTGGATAATTATGTATACTCGGTTATATAAATTGAATGCACTTGGATAAACCCTTTTCTATGTTAACCCTTGTTAAAGCACAGCGGAATTGAAACCATGGAGTGTTTAAAATCATTTAAATTTGAAAATACTTGCATGGGATGCCTTGTGTTGGAGGTATCGGTTTTATTGTTTCAATAACATACCGATTGCTAGGGTTATACGGGTGGGGATGGGATCCATGTTGTTGTACTTTCGCTGGTTGTGAATTTGAGGTTGTGTGGTTACTCTTCTTATATCATGAATTGGGGGGGAATCCTCTATTGTTGTGAGACCATTGGATCTTGGATTATGGGGACATGTGGCTATGTCTTGGGGTTTTCATTGGTTCCAGTACTTCGAGGGGTCTCACTTATCCATTTGTTATTGTGACTTGCGAGTGAACCCGGTGTGAATACTTAAATTATAGTTTGGATGTTTCTTTCCTTTAGGCTTGTGGTTATGCCTGTTAGTTTCCCACTAGAGTAGAATTCACCTAAATGGGGTAACTTGAACATGAAAACAGGAATAGTTTAAATGGGAATTGGTTTTGGGAATGAGTTGTGGCTTGGTCGTGAGTGTCGTACTGTTCTTTCATGAATAATTAGTAATGAGGGAGTTTGGGTTAAGGTTTTGGAACCCCTAGGTTGGGATGAGTGTTTGTACCTATACATATATCTGTAGTTTTTATGTTTCTTATTCACGCCCCACCCAATTTGAACACTTAAGTGTCGAACACTCCCATTTCATGGGGAGGGTGTTTTTCCCAACACTCTAATGAGTGGCTGGTTATTAGCCCCTTTTCTGCTCCCTTTCCCGAATAGCCCAAGACTCTTCGGGCAGGCTTTGATGGCCTGAAGTCCATTATTAGGCCAAGAATCTTCAAGAAGGGTAGTTGTGGTGGTTGGCCCATGTG
Source organism: Viscum album (assembly GCA_963277665.1). NCBI lineage: Eukaryota > Viridiplantae > Streptophyta > Magnoliopsida > Santalales > Viscaceae > Viscum > Viscum album. The sequence goes on along the minus strand of OY728165.1, from coordinate 1,066,860,108 downwards.
TTTTCGGGGAGGTTGTTTCCCAAGTGTCTTCGGGATGAGTCCCTGGTGTCGTCGGGCATGTCAGTAGTTGTTCTGACCCAGGTGTTTGCAGGTGTGGTTACGCGTGGTGGTTGTGGCCCAGGTGTTTACGAGTGGGATAGCAGTTATGGCCCAGGTGTGTGCGGGTGGGGTTTGGCAGTGGGACTACGGTGAGGTTATGGCCCAGGTGTGTACAGGCGGGGTGTGGCAGTGGGAGGTAAGAATGGAGGGATTGGTTCGATGCATAGGATGTCTTCAACAACCAGTGGGAAAGTGGCGCAAGGTACCCAAATATCGATGTGATATTACTATATGTTACTTGACTTGATTTATTTGGGGAGCGTTCGTTGGTGAGGTTTGGGTGGATAGCTTTTCCTTGTTGGGTGTTTGGTTATCTCGGTTCCCATGGGGCATTAGAATGTCTCCTCACTTGTGCATGAGAGTCTTTGGTTACACTATTGAGTTTACATGTATGCTCACCCTATGTATATAAATCTGTTTTCATGTTTACAGGAGGACTTCAGGGATCAGTCGGGACTGCACTAGCTTGGACCTCGTGGTAGTTTCTATTGTCGTTTCCCTTTTTTGGTACTCTACCTTTGGAGTTTTTGAGGATTGTATTATTTACTATTGAACATGCATATGGTAATGAGTTATTTTGGCTTTGCCTTTACTGTCAAATATGGTATTTTTGGGGTTTCTATCTTATCTCTTGTTCCTATAAAAAGGGTAATGCCTTCCACTTTGTGAGAGATTTTATACCCTTTGTGCTAGTCGCCACTTCAGAGCCTATTGAAGGCGGGTCTCAAGGGTCATTATCTATCCTTCAACTTAAATAATGAAGGGTCTGGCAATATGTTGTCCCTTCCCTCCTTTTGGTGATGGTAGTCCATGACAAAAATAAACCTGTATGATTATTTCATGGACCATAATTTAGAATATTGAATATTAATATAATAAAATGCAATATTGTTGGGCAACAATCCCTCAAGGTATCATTGAACCATTTTTGAGGTGATTGTGTTTGTTGACAAAGTGGACATCTGAGTTGTGATTGTTGACAAAGCAAAACAATGACATACAAATTTGTTGACAAAGAGGATTTCATGGTGGAATGTCGAGTTCTAGAGCTAAGTTCAACGATCCATGTTTGATTCAAGAACGTCGATAAAAGGAATGGATGATCTGGAGGCGGTACAAAAGAACAGATACAAGGTGGCACCGTTTTCCAGTGTTTGCCAAATTTTTGGGCCTGGAAATTGGAAAATGCAGAAAAGTGTTTTTGGCAAAGGGAATTGTGCGCCGAGGACTTGGAGAATAGGAAACTTGCACGCCATATGTTTTTCAAGATCAGAAGATCAAAATATGGAAAAGGAAGTAGGTTCGTGCAAGTTTAGGATTTGGTCGTGCAAGTGTCCAAAATGACAGAAGACTTGCGCGCCGAAACTGGGTCGCGCAGTTGACATGCGCGCCGTCGCGCAGGGTGGTCAGATGGCCTATAAATACTGGACCACCCCTCGTCATTCTGTGCCGAAGTTCAACTCCTTGAGAGTCAGATCTCCCGTCACGCATGTGTGGTGGGCGTGCAGGTGGTGTGTGTGGTCGCGCAGGTGAAGTTGCGCACCAGTGGTTGAAGTTGTGCGCCGGTGTTAGAAGTTGCGTGCCGGTTGGCAGTTGCGTGCCAATATTGGTTTGGGCGTAAAATCAAGAGAGTCACGCAAGTTTGGAGTTGAGGAAGCGTGAGTCGAGAAAGTGTCTGAGGAGGACTTGCACGCTCGTTGTGACTTGCACGCCAATACTTGCGCGCCGAGATTTACTTACGCGCCATGTAAGGTTTTGTTCCAGCGGTGCTTCTCGGACTACATGGAAGCTGGTACATTGCCTGATACCTTCGGTGCAAAGAGATATTCATCTACGGGTGAAAGCTTTACTTCAACAGAGCATCTACACATAGAGGAATATGCATTCATTCATGCAAATGAAGAGACCTACAGGTCTATAAACTATGAGTGGATTCCTTCCAAGAGCAGTGAGCTTAGGAAGAGGAAGAAGATGATCCTCTCCACTGGCAGTGAGCCAGAGAGAGAGAGACAGAAAGTGACCCTTGGGAAAGCAGTGAGATGACCCTAAATTTGTAAAGGAAGTGAGCCTGGGCATAGAAGTGATCTATCCCGAACCTTGTAATCCACAGCTAGTGAAGATTAGTGGAATTTGGTACAACCGAAAACCTGTCGGTGTATGCTCCTTGGACGTAGCCCTTAGCGGTGAACCAAGTAAAATTGTTGTGTCATATCCTTTCTTTACTTTCTGTTTATATTGTGCAGTAGGAAAGAGAGAGAAGATTGTTTTTCTTAATAGTGAAACAAGATCAGAACGGGCATTAATTTTTAATTAGCCATACCCTGATTCACCCCCCCTCTTGGGGTATTCATCCTAGTGGACCTAACAAATATTTATGTACGAACATTATGTGATGCTCTAATTCTGGGGAGTGAATGAGAGTAATTACATTTTATTGATGAAAATATTTTTTGTTTTCTTGGATGAAGATATATTTAAGTGCATAATTTATTATTATTATTTTATATAAAAATAAATATTTTTCAAAAAATTCATTAAAATTTCATATTTTAATATTAGTAGACATTATAAAAATTCATGTAAAGGACTTATTTGAAAAAATATGTTCCAAATAGTTGGGTCACCATTATTAACTAGTTTTACATTTTGAATATTATACACTAGGTATTTGATGAATCTTTCGTTTTATTTACCTTATTTTACATTTTATGGACTATTTTCTGGCTATATCAAATTTTAGAAAAATGAATGACATTGGGTAATAGAGTAATAATTTGTGAAAATATATGAATATGATCCATGATTTATTTATAACTTTTAATAAAAAATGGTGCATGAATTGAAAATCTATGGTTCATCAAGTGATAAAAAAGTTCAATTAATTAATAAGATAAATTTTTAATTTGGAAAATAAAATGAGAAATATAAAAAAATTACAAACTAGCTTAGTATGGCAAGGAAATTAAGAAAAATGAAAAATGATATATTTGTGACAAGTGGGAATGCATTATTTTTTTCATATTAAATATACCCAAAATAATTCAATGCTGTGTTTTTTAATTAATATTATTTTTTAAATTAATATATTTTTGTATAAATAATAAAAAACAAATGGTTTCATTTTGAACATAATATATTGGAAAACAATTATCAATTACTTTGTTAATTTTTGAAATATATTTTTCTTAAGATAAGAAAATTATATTATTTTAAGGATTAAAAGTTAGTTTTGTTAAATTATATTTCATTATAAGTATTTCATGTACATCTTGTGATAAAAACAGTATGCAATATTAATTTGACATGAAAATAAAATGAAATGATTGTCACACTATTCCAGTTTTATACAAATAAATAAAATGTGAAATAGACAAATATTACTTAAAAAATAAATAAAAGTTATTTTGAATAATTTAAATTAAAATTTACCAATTGATTTTTCTAATAATATTAAATATGTGAAATTGATGCTAACTTGTTGTGTTTATTAAGGAGAATGATTATTGAGTCATTTATAACTTTTAGGAGGAAAATAATACTATATTAATATTATGAGGTGATCTTAATCATAAAAATATTGTGTCATGACTACATTTTTAAGATATATGAAAATTATAAAATGATTGAAAATTTGAAAACATAATGAATTTCCGCTAATTTTGTTTAAATAAATCTTACTAAATTTATAAATATTATAATAAGAGACATAGAATTATATTCTTTTGGTGATCACAATTACCTAGATTAAAATTAAATAAAAAATATATTTTTAAATATAAAATGATTATTTGACATTATAAAATCGTAAATTGATTTCAAATTTTTCGGATTTTTTTAAAACAACCATGGAGTCATTTATGACTTGTAGAATATCAGAACACATAATCTAATTATTTTTAGATTACATAAAGATTAAATATTTATATAAAGGGTTAATATTTCTTTATATGGTTTAAATGGGTGTAAAAAATTAAACATGATAAAATTTACGACATATGGTGTATACATTAATGAGCGAGACACCCCTCATGGATTAAATATTGGTTTCCACAAGATCATTTAATTGTTAAATTTCAAGGATTAAATAAATATATTTAATGAAAAAATTCGCGACTTATCTATGTTAAATGTCTTAGTTATGATTCAATAAATATTATTTAATTTCATATGTATTTAATTACTGATTAATATCGTAAAAAAAATATTCTATATTTATATAAAAAATATTTACATTATTCGATGAAGGTGGGTAATGCACAAGTGGGCATCAATATAATAGGACACCCCACGGATCACACTACAAGCTTTATGTACTAGTATAATTATTGGATCAATACTTTAAAGATGGTTTACTCACATTGTCTTGAACCCTCACACTAATTATTAATTTTTTTACTACCAATACATGCTTTGTCTCAACGCCTTAAATTGTAGAAGTAAGAAAATCATTACACATAACCATGAAATAAACCAGTGTTAATTCAAATTTACCATACATTTACAAGATAGTATCTTATAATTATCTTATTCTTCATGTAAATTTATAGATATTCAAAATGATCCACTTTCCTTGGATACTACAAATCCTTTCTAATTTAATTTTTTTATATGATTTTTTAAAAACAATATTATTTTCTCTTTAGTATCTTAAATATTCAATGCTCCACTCTTTAGAATTAGATTATTTTACATTAATTTCCTTTCATGAGAATATGAAAAAACATTTCCATTACACAAATAACCCCACTATGGGAAATGTGGTTTTTTGCGGCGATTCAATTGCGACGGGAATATATACCGTCGTAAAAGGTCCGACAAAATATGTTTTTGCGACGAGAATCTTTTCCCGTCGCAAATTGTAGGTTAATTGTGATGGGAATAGGCGACCCGTCACAATAGGTTTGGCGTGGTTTGCAAGCTAAAATGCGGGATGGGTATTTGCGACGGGGTTGCATCCCCATCACAAAAGCCCGACGACAGTAAATACCATTTGCGAGGGGCAAAGTCGCCCATCGCAAATAGTATGTCTATTGGTGACGGGACCCGTCGCAAATACAACTTTAACCGATGAATGTAATTAATGTGGGTGAGTGTATTTGGGACGGGCCCCGTTGGAAAATCCCGACGGCGGTAAATAATATTTTCGACGGGCAAAGCCACACGTCTCAAATAGTATGTCGGCAAGTGTGTACTTTTGATGGGACGCGTCGCAAATACCCTTTTAACCGCCGACTTTAATTAATGCGTGTGAAAGTATTTGCACCGGGCCCATTGCAAATACCACCATTTGCGATGGGAAACCCGTCAAAACTAACCCTGTTGAAACTAATCTAACCTATATGTAGAGACCTGAAGCTTGACGTACATGGACATTACATTACATTTGCGGAATACTTAGTACATAACAAAAACACACACTAAAGGATCGTAATAGTTTAGTGTCTTTGGAAACTCGGAACGTAGTCTTCTAATTGTGGTGAAAGTTCTTCAATATCTCACATAAAGGTCATCCCTTTTTTTTTACCTAAAACCTTTCTTTATATCATGGGGAAAAGAAAACATAAAAGGGTGAGCTCAAATGCTCAGTAAGGGTAAACAAAAGAAATATCAATCACATCATATATATAAGAACATAGCTTTTGGAAATCTTAACCTGCAAAAAAACTCATAATATCATAACATGGGATAAATCATAGAAGTGAAATGTAATCCCAATAATAATAACATAAAACATGAATCTTTTGTGGCATACACACATAATCATAGAAAATCATTTCTTGTTAGTCAAGACTCATTGCCAAGACTATCTTAGTGGACAAAGTCCCTTTCTGAATCGAGTAACCCTCGTTTCAGTCCTGTTTCACTGAACCGGTATAACCTACCATTTCAGCCATGTCTATCTCATGAGATATAAAATCTTTACCCAATGAATTGGAGGGAGATATAGGTCCCACCCATCTTATAATGAATCCTTTCTTATGTGTGCCACATAATCATAAATCTTACATCATCACATAACCCATGTAATAAAAATGGGATTCTTAAACAACATGACATCATAAAACAATTCATATAAGATAAAGGAATTCATAAAAATAATTCCATCACAACATGATCAAATCAATTTAATAATAGGGATAAAAACAGAACCCTTTATTATCTTAGATGGAAAATAATTTTGATAAAACACTTGAACTCCTTTCTTGAGGAAAATATCCTTTCTTCTTCAAAAACATTTTTCCTTTCATAACATGTCATACAACTTTAAAATAAAAGACGTTCATTAAAAATAAACTTGAAAACTTGTAAAGGAAGCTTCTTGGAAATAATGTTTTAAAAATCCATTCATGCCGTATAAGTTAAAAAAATCATTCTTCGTACTTTTGTTGGAAAAGTCAAAAAGTACCTCGTACGAAAAACGACAAAAGATTCCTTTCATACATATTACTAAAAACTCACCGAAGGGTAAAAATGGATTTAAAAAATTGTAGGTGGATGGAAATAATATTACATATTGATGAATCATGGATGTGGATGATAAAATACACCCCAGTAAATACTTACGAATAAACAATCTCGGATAAAAATGAGATTGTGATATTTCCCTTACCTTAGGTCTGATTTGCTTCGTATGTGTCCGAACCTCCTGTATAATGATTTAAATAATGTCATTGACTTATTACAGAATCATATTCATTTTTATGATATCATATATGGTTCCCTTATGACATTATATTACCCGTTCTTTTGTAAATTCCATGTTAAAGAAGCGTTTTGGGTAAAATCATTTCATTTATCGTAGGTGTTTTGACTTGTTGTTCTTGACATCATTATTACTTATATCATGATTTACTTACTTCCAGAATATAAAATATGATTTATATATCATATATATTCAGTATATATATATATATATAATAGGTAGATAAATAAAATGAAAAACACCGTTCATGGAGACGGTAGTCCGTACGTACGCATGAACGTTGTTTTCCTTTCCTTATTGTCTTGAAATGGAAGTAAGTAGATGACATACATATGTATATATATACATAAATCCAGTAGCTTTATAATGTCATATATTTCATTATTATTTCTTATATATACTTTATAATCATTCTTAAATGGTTAATATGGAGAATGAATCTCATCGCGTCGTGGAGACGGTAGTCCGTACGTACGCACGAGCGATGATATCATTTCTATAAGTATTGAATTGAATTGGAGTGAATTATACAATATATCAGAATCAATATGATGTTGTAATAACTATGTATAGTTATTCTTTACACCATTATACCCATCCATGTAAGGTGGTGGTGGAAAATAGATTACACCACGGCGTGGAGACGGTATTCCGTACGTACGCACGCGCGGTGATTTATTTTTCCGTAGGATGGATAAATGGTGAAATAGGGTTGTTTCATACTTATAATAACATATCAGTATATGAGTGATACTGATGTTATTACTTCATAATGAAACAACCTAAGAAGAAGAAGTGGAAGAAGAAATAAAGATGAAAGAATTGGTAACAGTAATTACCTCTTCTTTGAAGTGCCTCTTTGAGACCTCCTCTTAGGGCACTAGAATTGGTCTTTGAGGAAGACCAGAACCTCTAGGATGTTTCTAGGTAAGTGGATAAGAGATTTTGTCAGGGTTTGGCCGAGCTTGAATGCTCAAATTGGTGTGAGGAGGAGGGGGAGGAGGTGTCCTTTTATAAGGGAGGAGAGGGGCACCTTAGGAATATCTCAAAATATTATTTTATATTAAAGTCAAAATCGGTTTATAATGGTTCCAAAGGGTCTTATTTCGAAGCTAAAGTGGGGATGGGTCGAAATACTATCAACCAATAGAATTTAGACAAGTTTAGGATATTATTTTAACCTTATCAATTAGATTTAACTCTATGTTAAATAATTTAACTTTTACCATGTCTTTTTGTTTTCTTTCACTATATGGTTAATAAACTTACTATAACATGCCAAACGAACCCCAAAATTGTATATTATTAATAAATATATCCTTATCTAAGTCATTTGGCCGAACCTTAGATTTTTAGGAATAAAATAACAATTAATAATATAATATGTTATTTAAAAACTATTTTGTGTCAATTTTGACACTATTTGATATATGATTTTTGTGAAAGTCATAAAAGAATTAAATGTTCGAACCAAGTTGATTAAATCAACATTAATATATCATAGTAACCTAGAAAATTAGTGGAATTCATAAAAAGTCTCAAATTACATTTATTTTTGTGTTTATAACATCAATTATTTCAATATTTCATTAATAAGATAATTACTGCATCATCGTTGTGTCATAAATAAATTAAATTATTTTATGTCTAAAAATTACAAATAAAATACCATCATGTAGGAAATCTTTTTATCTTTCTAATGAATATTTACAATCGAATTTATCTTAGGTATAACCCCATATTAAAAATGATTTACTTATTAAACTTTGATTTTAAATATTTTAACCTTTCTTTAAATAAATTAATAATAAATGTCCTAATATAATCCAAGTGGGCCTAAATGGTCATATTTTATTCCTAAGTTTGTTTTTGGTCGAATTACACTTTTCCAATAGAATTAGGACATGTGTTAGGGTAATAGTAATATCATATTTACCTTTAGTTACCCTATTTACTATTAACTGCGGTAAAAAAAGTAAAAAGTTACTATTCACCAAAAAATTATTTTCATCTCATTGAACCACATTTTAGTCCTTGATATTAACCGTGTCTCTCGGATTTTCGAAATTCCATTCACAGAAGCGGTAAAATTATGTTTTATGCAAAATTTAGTTTTTTTAACCTACCACTTAGTGATTTCACTATTCATCAAAAATTTAAAGTTTTCAGAAAAATACCAAAATTTCACCCTAGGCTAATTTCGATATTCCGAATCCAAAAATGAAGTCCATTTTGAAAAATATAATTTATAAAATTTCAAAAAGTGGTTATTACTATTCATAACGGCTAGTTTTAATAGCATATTGTTGTTTAGTGAAACTCGGTATTGCGTACGACGCAAGCTATCGAGGAAGGTCGTGATTGCGTGTAATGGAAGGAAAGTCAAGGATGCGTGTTGTGAAAGCTTCTTTTGGTGTAGCTTACAACACAAGACATTAATGAAATTAAAAAGAATATTTTTCATAAAATCTCGGGGTGTTACATTCTACCCCCCTTAAAATGAATTTCGCCCTCGAAATTCGTCGGGGTTATAAATGGTTTACTATTCGAAAGTTTCTTTAATAGAAACCCACATCGTAAAAAAAGAATACCAAAACTTGGCTTTAAAAACTAAAGTATGAAATGTAACGATTGCCCAAATAAACTAATCACTGGGTTTCCACATAGGTGAAAATATGGATATGGAAGAGAAATCTAACCATCATGTTATGATGGAGAGTGGTAGAGAACATGGCTATGGAAAAGCCAGTAATCACAAATCCATAGATTTGTGATGATATAAGGTACCATCTGATTCATCAGGTATAAGATCACTAGGACAACATTTTTTGTTTCAAGATCATTTCCCCTAAAGTTGAAAATTTAAATTAGAATAAATACTTACTTTATTTTGGTACAATCTCACTGTTGTTCGTGCCTTGAACAATTTCCACTTCATCTCTTAAATAAATGAAGTTGAATTTGTTATTCGTGAAGTGTTAGCAGATCATGTGATAGAATGACGGGTTATTCCATCTGTCTCAAAAGGTTAGTAAAATTTATATACATAAGTCTGTCTATAGTGGGATTAATCATATATGGTTCCTAAAATGGGCTTATACTTCATATATCATACTGCTTAATATAATAACACTAGTTTCTACTAAAAAGGGACTTCCTGTAGGTCAGTGGTAGGCGATAGAGGCCAGTCGCACTTCGGTTGTGGGTTTGATTCCTACAGCCTTGTCCGAAGCGATGGGCTGTCGCCCGTCCTGTAGGTTGTCCTTTTTCTAAAACTACGTTACTATAACATCCCATCAATAATATCGAAAATCTTCTATCCTTAAACAATACTAACTTATGTCCAACATAATCCAGTCTAATCTTTAGGCTTACACATAATACTGCAGTCCACTCTCATAATATAGTGACAACGATTACCAGAGATTTAATACTGTCATTGATCCCCACATATCATAAGATATGTCTTGTTGGTCACATTCCAAACATTCAAAGTCCTTAATCGTGTATTCTCTTGAATACCTTAGTGAAAACATGAATTCAGTTAAAAGTTAACACTTTCCACATACCAAAATCCTCAAAATTCTATATACTCAAACCATGATATCACTTAGTCCTTATATCAATCATGAGCTCATGAATACAATCAAACGTCTCATTGTCTTCTTATCCTTTCATTATGCACTTATCATCTACTTTCCAAAAGTATCTGAATAAACTTTCATGGTTACTGGTACCATTCATCATACACTTAAGGAAAGACAATAGTGTAACAATCCTTAGATGTCTCCTTATTCCAACACTACACATGATAAACATGTAATCATTCCACTACATTCTTAGACCATTGACCGAGCTTCAACATTTCTTTCATCTCACATATCATTTGTAGTTTCTTCATCATCGTCAACATAAATACTTCCCATACGACCATACTGATTCTCTTCATGAGACTTTCCCTTAGGGCATTGGTTTGCATAATGCCCGTATATTCCACATTTAAAGCATTTTACCATTGTTGATGTCGTAGCAATACCATTATCCTCATCCATGGTGTTAATTGAACCTTTTCCTTTGCACTTACTTGCTTTGTGTCCTTCTTTTCCACACCCAAAGCATCTTCTAGTTCCTTTGAAACATTCTCCTTGATGCCTCTTCCCACATGAATTACATAGGGGAAATTGAACTTTCTTTCCTCTATGATCTTCATGAAACTCCATCTTTCTCTTATTAGCCGAGTCAGGAAACTTACCAAATTTTACTTTTTTGATCATATTATGAGATTGCTGATTCGGCATAATAATGATGTTTGGACTTCCAAATCCCATTTCATTTTGTTGCTCATGAAAAATATCATTCCATTGTCCATCATATCCTCCATTATCGTGAATCACCTTGTTTCCAGCCATTTTCTAAAACCCAAAAAGAATAGTGTGAGAGGCAAAAATCATGCTAGGGAAAACAACATAATAAAGGGGGAGTATCCTCAATATCTAACTTCTTAGGATAAATTCTAAGATCGTTACCGTAGTTATAGGACTGTATCCTATACGTATACTTATCCTTAGGGACATCCCTAGACAAACCTTATAAATATCTCTAGGGATCTCACTAAAGTTCTCGCATCCTAGTTTCCAAAGGTTGACTAAACCTTTCCTCTGATACCAACTGTAGAGACCCGAAGCTTGACGTACATGGACATTACATTACATTTGCGGAATACTTAGTACATAACAAAAACACACACTAAAGGATCGTAATAGTTTAGTGTCTTTGGAAACTCGGAACGTAGTCTTCTAATTGTGGTGAATGTTCTTCAATATCTCCCATAAAGGTCATCCCTTTTTTTACCTAAAACCTTTCTTTATATCCTGGGGAAAAGAAAACATAAAAGGGTGAGCTCAAATGCTCAGTAAGGGTAAACAAAAGAAATATCAATCACATCATATATATAAGAACATAGCTTTTGGAAATCTTAACCTGCAAAAAAACTCATAATATCATAACATGGGATAAATCATAGAAGTGAAATGTAATCCCAATAATCATAACTTAAAACATGAAACTTTTGTGGCATACACACATAATCATAGAAAATCATTTCTTTTTAGTCAAGACTCATTGCCAAGACTATCTTAGTGGACAAAGTCCCTTTCTGAATCGAGTAACCCCCGTTTCAGTCCTGTTTCACTGAACCGGTATAACCTACCATTTCAGCCATGTCTATCTCATGAGATATAAAATCTTTACCCAATGCATTGGAGGGAGATATATGTCCCACCCATCTTATAATGAATCCTTTCTTATGTGTGCCACATAATCATAAATCTTACATCATCACATAACCCATGTAATAAAAATGGGATTCTTAAACAACATGACATCATAAAACAATTCATATAAGATAAAGGAATTCATAAAAATAATTCCATCACAACATGATCATATCAATTTAATAATAGGGATAAAAACAGAACCCTTTATTATCTTAGATGGAAAATAATTTTGATAAAACACTTGAACTCCTTTCTTGAGGAAAATATCCTTTCTTCTTCAAAAACATTTTTCCTTTCATAACATGTCATACAACTTTAGAATAAAATAAGTTCATTAAAAATAAACTTGAAAACTTGTAAAGGAAGATTCTTGGAAATAATGTTTTAAAAATCCATTCATGTCGTATAAGTTAAAAAAAACATTCTTCGTACTTTTGTTGGAAAAGTCAAAAAGTACCTCGTACGAAAAACGACAAAAGATTCCTTTCATACATATTACTAAAAACTCACCGAAGGGTAAAAATGGATTTAAAAAATTGTAGGTGGATGGAAATAATATTACATATTGATGAATCATGGATGTGGATGATAAAATACACCCCAGTAAATACTTACGAATAAACAATCTCGGATAAAAATGAGATTGTGATATTTCCCTTACCTTAGGTCCGATTTGCTTCGTATGTGTCCGAAACTCCTGTATAATGGTTTAAATAATGTAATTGACTTATTACAGAATCATATTCATTTTTATGATATCATATATGGTTCCCTTATGACATTATATTACCCGTTCTTTTGTAAATTCCATGTTAAAGAAGCGTTTTGGGTAAAATCATTTCATTTATCGTAGGTGTTTTGACTTGTTGTTCTTGACATCATTATTACTTATATCATGATTTACTTACTTCCAGAATATAAAATATGATTTATATATCATATATATTCAGTATATATATATATATAATAGGTAGATAAATAAAATGAAAAACACCGTTCATGGAGACGGTAGTCCGTACGTACGCATGAACGTTGTTTTCCTTTCCTTATTGTCTTGAAATGGAAGTAAGTAGATGACATACATATGTATATATATACATAAATCCAGTAGCTTTATAATGTCATATATTTCATTATTATTTCTTATATATACTTTATAATCATTCTTAAATGGTTAATATGGAGAATGAATCTCATCGCGTCGTGGAGACGGTAGTCCGTACGTACGCACGAGCGATGATATCATTTCTATAAGTATTGAATTGAATTGGAGTGAATTATACAATATATCAGAATCAATATGATGTTGTAATAACTATGTATAGTTATTCTTTACACCATTATACCCATCCATGTAAGGTGGTGGTGGATAATAGATTACACCACGACGTGGAGACGGTATTCCGTACGTACGCACACGCGGTGATTTATTTTTCCGTAGGATGGATAGATGGTGAAATAGGGTTGTTTCATACTTATAATAACATATCAGTATATGAGTGATACTGATGTTATTACTTCATAATGAAACAACCTAAGAAGAAGAAGTGGAAGAAGAAATAAAGATGAAAGAATTGGTAACAGTAATTACCTCTTCTTTGAAGTGCCTCTTTGAGACCTCCTCTTAGGGCACTAGAATTGGTCTTCGAGGAAGACCAGAACCTCTAGGATGTTGCTAGGTAAGTGGAGAAGAGATTTTGGCAGGGTTTGGCCGAGCTTGAATGCTCAAATTGGTGTGAGGAGGAGGGGGAGGAGGTGTCCTTTTATAAGGGAGGAGAGGGGCACCTTAGGAATATCTCAAAATATTATTTTATATTAAAGTCAAAATCGGTTTATAATGGTTCCAAAGGGTCTTATTTCGAAGCTAAAGTGGGGATGGGTCGAAATCCTATCAACCAATAGAATTTAGACAAGTTTAGGATATTATTTTAACCTTATCATTTAGATTTAACTCTAAGTTAAATAATTTAACTTTTACCATGTCTTTTTGTTTTCTTTCACTATATGGTTAATAAACTTACTATAACATGCCAAACGAACCCCAAAATTGTATATTATTAATAAATATATCCTTATCTAAGTCATTTGGCCGAACCTTAGATTTTTAGGAATAAAATAACAATTAATAATATAATATGTTATTTAAAAACTATTTTGTGTCAATTTTGACACTATTTGATATATGATTTTTGTGAAAGTCATAACAGAATTAAATGTTCGAACCAAGTTGATTAAATCAACATTAATATATCATAGTAACATGGATAATTAGTGGAATTCATAAAAAGTCTCAAATTACATTTATTTTTGTGTTTATAACATCAATTATTTCAATATTTCATTAATAAGATAATTATTGCATCATCGTTGTGTCATAAATAAATTAAATTATTTTATGTCTAAAAATTACAAATAAAATACCATCATGTAGGAAATCTTTTTAGCTTTCTAATGAATATTTACAATATAATTTATCTTATGTATAACCCCATATTAAAAATTATTTACTTATTAAACTTTGATTTTAACTATTTTAACCTTTCTTTAAATAAATTAATAATAAATGTCCTAATATAATCCAAGTGGGCCTAAATGGTCATATTTTATTCCTAAGTTTGTTTTTGGTCGAATTACACTTGTCCAATAGAATTAGGACATGAGTTAGGGTAATAGTAATATCATATTTACCTTTAGTTACCCTATTTACTATTAACTGCGGTAAAAAAAGTAAAAAGTTACTATTCACCAAAAAATTATTTTCATCTCATTGAACCACATTTTAGTCCTTGATATTAACCGTGTCTCTCGGATTTTCGAAATTCCATTCACAGAAGCGGTAAAATTAAGTTTTATGCAAAATTCAGTTTTTTTAACCTACCACTTAGTGATTTCACTATTCATCAAAAATTGAAAGTTTTCAGAAAAATACCAAAATTTCACCCTAGGATAATTTCGATATTCCGAATCCAAAAATGAAGTCCATTTTGAAAAATATAATTTATAAAATTTAAAAAAGTGGTTATTACTATTCATAACGGCTAGTTTTAATAGCATATTGTTGTTTAGTGAAACTCGGTATTGCGTACGACGCAAGCTATCGAGGAAGGTCGTGATTGCGTGTAATGGAAGGAAAGTCAAGGATGCGTGTTGTGAAAGCTTCTTTTGGTGTAGCGTACAATACAAGACATTAATGAAATTAAAAAGAATATTTTTCATAAAATCTCGGGGTGTTACACTATATATACTGCCACCTGTTTTTTTTCAAATCACTCAGATCTTCCTCACCCTCTCTCTTCATTCTCCAGTTTTAAGGAAACATTTTCTTTTTGTTAAATTTTTTTATACGAGAGAAATTGGAAGGCACCAATACCTTCAGAATATTAAAGGTTAAGGTATTTATATATTTTTTATATTTATATTATTATTTATATTAATTTTAATTATTGTTTATTATGTGTAATTAAATTCAATTTAAATTGACTTTTATTTAAAATTATTTTTTGTTAGAAATCGATATTTTTAGGCATAATTATAAATAATTTGTGTTAATTTGAAATAATTAGAGATTATTAGAGATAATTAGCAGAATTTTGTCATAATTAGATATAATTTGGGATAATTAGGGGTAATTATTAATAATTAGAAATAATTAGTAATAATTAGATATAATTAGTAATAATTAGATATAATTAGTAACAATTAGATATAATTAGTAAAAATTAGATATAATTAGTAATAAATAGATATTATTAGTAATAATTAGATTTAATTAGTAATAAGTAGATATAATTAGTAATAACTAGATATAATTAGTAATAAATAGATATAATTAGTAATAATTAGATATAATTCGGTTTAATTAGTAACAATTCGGTATTATTAGTAATAATTCGGTATAATTAGTAATAATTTGGTATAATTAGTAATAATTCGGTATAATTAGTAATAATTTGGTATAATTAAAAATAATTGGTAATAATTAGTAATAGTTGATATTAATTCGTAATAGTTGGTAATAATTTGTAATAGTTGGTAATAATTTGTAATACTTGGTAATAATTCATAATAATTCGTAATAATTCGTAATAATTGTTAATAATTGGTAATAATTGTTAATATTTTGTAATAAATGGTAATAATTGTTAATAATTGTTAATAATTCGTAATAATTGGTAATAATTGGTAATAATTGGTAATAATTGGTGATAATTGGTAATAAGTTGTAATAATTGGTAATAATTGGTAATAACGTGTAATAATTAGTAATAACTAGTAATAATTAGTAATAATTAGTAATAATTAGTAATAATTAGTAATAATTGGTAATAATTAGTAAAAATAGGTAATAATTAATAATAATCGGTAATAATTAGTATTAATTGGTAATAATTAGTATTAATTCGTAATAATTAGTAATAATTCGTAATAATTAGTAATAATTAGTAATAATTCATAATAATTAGTAATAATTAGAAATAATTAGCAATAATTAGCAATAATTAGAAATAATTAGTAATAATTAGTAATAATTAGTAATAATTAGTTATAATTGGTAACAATTAGTAAGAATTAGTAAGAATTAGTAATAATTAGTAATAATTAGAAATAACTACCCAAGTCATGCCCTTCTCACATATAAGAATTATCTCACATGACCCTTTACATAGACCATTCTTCTTTGAAAATTTAAGCGAAATATACTTATGTCCCCTCAAATTTTTAAGGAAGAATGATCTATGTAAAGGGTGCGAGATGATTCTTAGTGATGAGAACAACATTACTTTGGTCGTCCTATTGCAACCATACATGTGAGATGATCAACCATGCAAGGAAAATTATAGAGTTTACATTAGACAAGGCTATCACAAACTTTTTGTTGCGCATGACCTGACAATTGGTGACCCTTTGAGATTTGAACATGTTAAGAATAAAGCAAATCATGTTACAAAAATTGATAATTTTAATATTTTATAAATGTATTTTTATATTAAAAATATAAATATTGTTTTTTTCATAAATATTGATAATATAATTTTTTTATTAGTAATAATTAGTAAATGAAAAGTGCTTGGATAATGAATGGGAAATTTGAAATCATCTCCACAACGATGAATACCAAATTTCATTTCATTATTCAAGTAGTTTTCATTTTGTTATGTATTACTATGTTTTTCTAAATTAGTAATAAATTGTAATAATTTGTTATAATTAGTAATAAATTGTAATAATTAGTAATAAATTGTAATACTTAGTAATAATTAGTAATAATTAGTAATAATGAGTAATAATTAGAAATAATTTGTATCAATTTGCAATAATTAGTAATAATTAGTAATAAATTGTAATAATTAGGAATAATTAGAAATAATTAGTAATAATTAGTATTAAATTATAATAAGTTGTAATAAATATTAAAAATTAGTATTAAATTGTATTAATTAGTAATAATATGTAATAAATTTTAATAATTAGTAAGAATTTGTAAGAATTAGTAATAATTAGTAATAATTAGTAATAATTAGTACTAAATAGTAATAATTAGTAATAATTAACAATAATTAGGAATAATTATTAATAATTAGGAATAGTTAGCAATAATTAGGAATAGATAGCGATAATTAGGAATAGTTAGGAATAATTAGGAATAATTAGGAATAATTAGAAATAATTAGGAATAATTAGTAATAATTAGGAATAATTAACAATAAATTGTAATAATTAGCAATAAATTGTAATAATTAGCACTAAATTGTAATAATTAGAAATAAATTGCAATAATTAGATATAAATTGTAATAATTAGCAATAAATATTAATAATTAGAAATAAATTGTAATAATTAGCAATAAATTGTAATAATTAGAAGTAAATTGTAATAATTAGAAATAAATTGTAACAAACAACAATAAATTGTAATAATTAGCAATAATTTGTAATAATTAGCAATATATAGGAATAAACATGAATATACAGGAATAAATAGTAATAATTAGTAATAATTAGTAAAAATTAGTTAGGAATAGTCAGGAATATTTATGAAGAAATTTTAATAAATTTTAATAAATTTTAAGAACATGGCACAATTTCCAGTGGATTGACGGAACTCCTTTTTCTCAATTAGTTTTCTCCTTTCATCTCTCACCGACTCAAAACAATATGAAAAAAGTGATGCTATGTAGATATATTCAATCTTATATGAATAAGATTGGATATACATTTGTAGGATCAAATTTTTTATAATGTTTTCAGGTAGTGACAGTTGGAAGAAGACGATTCATCGATAAAAGGTGGATATTTTGTCTAAAGGGTAATTTACTTGCATCCTTCTCACAATAAAATCATAATGAAGAATTTGTTTGGACGTACACATATTCATTTTCATGAAGATGCAAGTAAATGAGCCATTGGATAAAAGAGTAGCCGTCAACCCACTGGAAATTATATCGTCATTAATTAATTGTAATTATTAAGAAGTAGTTGTGATTATTTATCTTCTTTTTAGATAGTGTTTTTATAATTTCACATTATTCAAAAATAGTGATGGATTTATATTTTATGTAAGGAAATATGGAACAAGGAAGTTTACATCAGTCATTATTAGATGACCGTTCTTGGATAAATCAACATACAAATCTAAATATTTCTGGTTTAAATTTGATATATATTGAGGGTGTTGAAGCTTTCTTAGAATTTTCATCATCAATACCAAAATATGTTTTAGAAGGCACAATTAAGTTTCCTTGTAAAAAATTTGCTATGAGAACCTTTGACACAGTTGACAAGGTTAAGGGACATATCTTCTGGTTCGGTTTTCAACCAGATTATGTTTTTTGGTATCAACACGGTGAACACAGTTCCAGAGAATATTCTAATAACTTGATTCCAGATCTATCATGATTTCAATATTTAGTACATGATGTTACAGGTCCATCTATGCAACAAACTGAAACTCACAGTGATATTCATTTAACTCATGAGTTAAAACCATCCAAATTTTATGAGTTGTTGTGGTCTGCTAAGGATGAATTATATCCTGGTTTGAAGATAAGAAAATTAGAAGCAGTTGCAAAATTTATTGCTATTAAATCAGATAATGCAATGTCAATCAACTGTTTTGATCAGATATTTTCTTTGGTTAAAACACCGTTTCCTGACGGAAATGTGTTGCCTAAAGATTACAATGAGATCAAGAGGTTGGTTTTTACTCCAGGTCTTAGTTATCGGATGATTCATGCATGTCCAAATGATTGCATCTTATATTTTGGAGAAAATGATTCACTGGATAGTTGTACCACATGTGGAAAATCGAGGTATAAATAAACTTAACTAGGAAAGTCTAGATCGATTCTAGTAAAACTGTTGAGATATTTCCCCCTTACTCCCAGGTTGCAGTGTTTATTTATGTCTCTGAACACAACATCAATGATGTCATGGCCCAAAACCCAGATTTCAATTGATAAATGATTGAATCATCTATCTGATTGTAATTCATGGAAACATTTTGATCATCTACATCTGTCTTTTTCTATAGAATCCCAAAACGTGTGATTGGGTCTTTCTACTGAAACTTTCTGTCCGTTCGGTTCTTATGTAATCAGTATTCATGTTGGCATGCCTTTATAACTCCGTACATTTTTCCTCCATGGATGTTGCTGAAGGGGACTTATAAATTTTTAACTCTACTAATACTAGGACATCCGAAAAAGAATATTGATTTTTATTTTAATCCCCTGATTGAGGAGTTAAATTCATTGTGGAGTGATGGTGATAATACATATCATGTAGCTGCGAAACAAAATTTCATATTAAAAGATGAATTGATGTGGATGATTAGTGACTTTTCGGCATATAGAATTTTATCTGGATGAGGTACACATGGTCTGATATCATTTCCTTACTATATGAAAGACAACAAAGCCTTTATGATCATCAATGGAAAAAAGTTTTTTATTTTAATTGTCACCGTAGATTTCATCCAACCGATCATCCTTTTCGGAGGAACAAATCTCATTTCAGAAAAGGTACAATTGAAAGGGATGAAATTCCAAAGATGATATCAGGTACAGAGTTAAAATCAATTATATTTTCATTACCTACAATCACATTTGGACCAATAGTAAACCAATATAAAATTCATGGATTTGGGAATGAACATAACTGGATAAAATAGAGCATTTTTTGGGATCTTTTTTATTGGTCTGATTTGTTGGTCCGCCACATGTCGGATGTTATGCATATTGAGATGAACTGTTTTGATAATTTATTTCATAAAGTTTTAGATACACTAGGTAAGACTAAAGATACTATAAAGGCACGATTAGATCTTTCCCAAATTTAGAGGCGACCAGAACACGAACTATTTAAAAATGTCAGATCACAGAGGTTAATGAATCCAAAATCAGCTCATACATTTTCCAAAGAAATCCACTTATTATTTTGTCTGT
Organism: Viscum album; assembly: GCA_963277665.1. NCBI lineage: Eukaryota > Viridiplantae > Streptophyta > Magnoliopsida > Santalales > Viscaceae > Viscum > Viscum album. Next base: position 1,066,839,587 of record OY728165.1, on the reverse strand, counting down.
GGATTGTAGATTTGAGATTTTTAGATGGATATGCTTCCAATTTTGGTAGATGTGTTAAGAATGGTTATATTACTAGATTAAAAAGTAATGATTGTCATGTTATAAAGGAAAGACTAATGCTGAATGGATTCCGAGGTTTGTTGAATTCTATGATTCGGGATTCCATAACAGACATATCATATTTTTTTGAGACATTTGTGAAACAATAACAGACTATAATGCCCTAAGAAAACCGGAAGAAGATGTTTTTGTAATTATATGTAAACTAGAAAAAAGCTTTCCGCCAGCTTTCTTTGACTCAATGGAACATCTGATATTACATTTTCCACAAAAAGATAAATGTGGAGGTCCAGTATAGTTTCAATGGACGTACCCATTCAATAGATGCATGCATAAATTGAAAAAAAAAGTACTTAACAAACCATCAGTTGAAGGCTCAATTATTGAAGCTTATTTGCAAGAGTAAATTTCTTTTTTCTGCTCTTTTTAATTTGAATATCAATATCCCTGAAAACACAATTGCATGGAATGAAATGAGGGAAATGTTAATGAAAAAATTGAAAATAAATTAACTGTTTTTAATCAGCCAAATCTTGGTTTCGATGGAGTTTATTAATGATGGATTTCAGATGATAAATATCCTAGAGCTCATACATATGTTCTGCTCAACTGTGAAGAAATGACATTATTTTTCCTGTGGGCGCTTCTATGACTTATTATATAATTTATGTTACAATATTTAAACTTATTTTATTTGTAGGTTATATGATAATCAAATAAATAATTAACTTCCACGAATTACAGCAGCTGCTCTTGAAGAACACAGACAAAAAAATTCTCAATGGTTTCAAAAACTGGTAACATAAAAAATTGATGGTTTCATATCAATTCTGTTTATTATATATTATATTTTCTAATTGTTTTTAAAAATTTCAGGTTTCTCAATATGTTGATAAAATGGATAAGAAACAGTGTATATTGAGTAACCCACCATCCAAAATTGTTAAATATTATAATGAATATGTGGTGAATGGTTTTCAATTTCATTCAAATGAATACGAGGAATAAAAAAACAATGAATAGTGGAGTTTTCTTGAGAGTATCACATCATATTGAAACTAAATTTGAATTTTATGGCATTTTTAATGAAATTATTGAGGTGTGATATCTAGGACAGAAATATATAGTAATGTTTAAATGTCGGTGGTTGGATACTGAGAGAGGCTTGCGTGTTCATCCGACTAATGGAATCATCAATATTAAATATAAAATACTTTTTGTAGTAAATGAACCATTTTTAATGGCTCAACAGGCACATCAAATTTATTATGAAAAGTATTGTGCTACTTCAAGAGACATGAGAAATTAGTGGATCATAATAAAAATGAAATCTTGAGAAAATAAGTTTACTCAAAATAAATGTGGTTTCGCTGAAGTGGAAGGAATTGAAAATTTTCAAGAGATAGCTCAAAATCCATCTGATTCATAAAGAGATGTGAATATCGATGATGACACCCCACAATTAAGGATCAATGGTGATGAAGATGTTAATGATGTTACAAATGAATTTGAAAAGACAAGGGATGATAAAAATGAAACTCCTATAGATATTGATGATGCTGAGGAGGAAGATGAAGACATTGACATTTATAGCAATGGAGAAGAGGATGGAGATGAAAATTGACACAATTAAATGCTGGTTATTATCATAACTAATATATATCTATATATAATATCTATTTTCAAATATCTGCTAACAATAATCATTTTGAGTTTCAGATGGACCCTAATATATATCGCGAGTTTCCGGAGGATGAACAACCGTTGGATCAGAGAAATTCTGGATCATCTGACCCTAAACCTACTAGCGGTTCAGGGGGTACGCAGAGGGGGCGCGGTCTTACACGACTGATAATTCCTGACCCTATCCCCGAGCGACGTCCACATTTTGGTTTCGATCCACACACAAGGAGTTATGGTAACCTGTATATTTTAGTTATCTTTCATTAATTTATTTATATATATACTAATTATTTGATTATTTATATCTTTTTCACAATTTTTCCCACTTAGCTATTGGACGGGGGAGCACTATCTTGCATAATTATTTTTCTCATCCATGGACCACATGGGCACAAATTCCCGTTGACGTGCGACACGACATGTTCCATCATTGGATGGTACGTAAATAAATAATATTTATTTTGAAATTTATTCTATTAATAACTTGATATTATAAATTATTTGTATGGTTTATGGTATGCTATTGATGAGAGCATGCACAACTCTATCCATGTGGCATGATATGTTTCTATGCATGATCATTTCCGGTAGTTTTTGCACAATTTTGAGGAATACCATTAAGAAAGAAGGACTGACAGAATTTTAGGAGTCATGTAGAGCTCATCGACCAGAGTACATTTAATCTTGCGTTTGGGATGGATTATGTTTACACTGGTTGGGTGATGAATTTCAGAGGATATTTTTAGTGGGATGACAGAACCGGGGGAGACCAGAGGTGATTCATCGAGCTGGTAGCCATATATTCAGTTCGTATAGAGAGCTTCTGGTAAGTATATATTTTAAAACGTTTATATAACTTTATATATAAACTGTTTATTTTATATTTCTTGAGGTAGTCGAGAATCCTGATATTACGGAGTTTGAAATTTATTGGAGGATATACAATGATACAACCACTAGAGAGATTAGAAGTGATCTCCGGCATCGGATTGTGGTTAGTATTATTTTTACAATTTGACAATTAACTACATAAATTATTTTCACAATTTTAATTTTTAATTGGAATTGAAGGAGTTATATGAGGCTGTGACCTCTTAGACACAAGCTAAGGGTCAAGATGAGATGCCTGAGCATACCGGTGATCACTATTTCCATGAGGAGGCATAGATGCAGGTGACTCAATATGGATTTGATAAGGGCCTAGTAGTTGGTATCGACTCTCTTTTGAATCCAAGTACATATTATGGTAATGCTGCAATGTCTTCGTCCAGCTTGAGAGGAGCTCGTGGAGAGACATCATCTTCTAGCTCACAGTATCAGGAGCAGTTGAGAACACTGGCTGAGCATTTAGAAACTTTGCAGAAGCAACATGAAGAGATGTGCCAGCGGTAGTAGTAGCAGGAGCGTCATCACGAGGAGGAGCTGCATCGATTAGAGTAGCGGCGGTAGTAGGAGTATCACGAGAAGATGGAGTACATGCACTGTCTGACTCATAGATTAGTGATGGAGTTTCCTCCACCTCTTCTAGATGACCCCCTATGATTTGTTTTTTATGTTAGAAAAATTTGAATTCATGTTTTGTAATATTATGAACTATTTACAGTTTCTCTATTTTATATTGGTGGAAATATTCCATAATTTCATTTTTTTAGTTTTTTGTTATTTAATATTAGTATTATATTTTTTAATATTTGATTATTTTACTAATAATAATAATATTTTATGATTATTTTATATTTTTTTGAAATTATCGATACTTTTAATAATTTTTTATTATTTTTTTATTTTAATATTATTATTATTAATTTTATTATTAATCATAATTTTATTAATTATATTTTTTTAGTATTATATTTTTTAATGTATGTTAATTTTACTAATAATGATAATATTTTTTGTTTTTTTATTATTTTCATAATAATAATATAATTTTTTCATTAATCAAGATTTTATTATTATTTTTAATTATTTTTTTGTATTTGGAACGGGGCCCCGTAGTAAAGAAATGAAATATTTTTTTTAAGATTAGTATTTGCGATGGGACAACAGGGCCATCCCAATTAGTATTTGTGACGGGCCCATTGCAAAAGGTGTATGGGTATATAATGCATATAATCGAAAGGCTATTTGCGATGGGTAAATTCCTCGTTGCAAAAAATAATTGCGACGAGCCCATCGCAAAAGGTTTTTGGGTATATAATGTATACAATCGGGAGGTTTTTTGCGAAGCGTAAAATTCCTATTGCAACAAATATTTCTCTTACATTATATTGAATTTTTCTCTCAATGAAATTTCTCTTAAATAATATTGAATTTTTCTCATGCAATCTATATCCAATGTAGGGAATGTTGTGAATGAGTCAAAAATATTTTATGACATTGGTTTTTATTTTTTAAATAATTCATATATGTACCCATATCACTATTCAAATTCATTATTATTGGGTGACATAAGTTGGACTGTTGAATGATGACTTCATTTGTATGGTGATTTGATCAATATTTATAGTAGTATAAAATAGATAATTCATACTAAATTGGGGTTAAGAACATTGAATGAACTACATAAATACAAATATGGTGATTAAGATACTAAAATTGTGAATTATGACTATTTCAAGAAAATATTATTAGATTACGTGAATAAAAAGAAACTAATATCCAATGGGGAAGTTATTGATCATATGAACTGCACATTCTCAATACAAATATGGTTTATTTTTTCATCTCATTTTTACTTCCTTATGAAAAATATGAAGTGTTACTTGAGGTATGGGTGAGGGACCCTGATAGACCCTAACCAATTGAAATAAGAGATTTATAGAATTTATATGGATATCATAGGTTATATTCTAATGGGATGATGAGGAATAAATATTTATTTTATCATATTATCTTAACCATTCACCATTTCCCAATCCAATTCTTATTGTAAAATCAAGTAAAAATTGATATTATTATTTACATGTGTTTTTCACTCCCAACCAATCTGAGATTGAATTTGAATTGATATTTCTTCCAACTATTATAAAGATAATATAAAAATTACACTTATTCAACACCATCTAGCATCATTACACCAATACATTTTCTTTCTCATGAATTAAAAATGAAGGCATGGTCTACTTACAAATAAGACATAATTTCCTTGATGGCTTGCATTACACATAAAACCAATTTTTACTATAAAATAATATATTAATTAAAATATTATTATTTAACATAATGAGATACAAAATTGTTGTTAAATTCATGTTTTTGGATATTATTATCTAAATTATTAAAATATATGGTTGAATTAATTATTTAAAAATTACTTAAAAATTTATATAAGAACAAATTTTAAATAAAAAGAATCTTTTGAAAAACTATTTTTAGGATCAAATATTTTTTTTCCTAATAAATAAAATTAATTATAATATTTGAGATATATTAATGTAATATTTATTTTATATATTTAATCAAACAATTTTAACAGTCACCCAATTCCCTTTATAGGCATAAGATAAAAAAACCCAAATTTATACATAAAAATTATATTCCAATAATGAATTATTACATCATTTTAATGGATAAACATTTTTGAATCCAACTATTTTAACCTTTTTAAATTTAATATTAATAATTAAAAATCATTTTTTAAATATAAAAATAAAAAAAAATTTATGCGGAATGTTGGCTAATTTAATGTGATGTTTGATTTGGTAGTGAATAGTGAAGGATAATTTTTTAATTTACATTATTAGATTACATTTTAAATCTGTTTTAAAGTAAAATTATATCAATTATATAAAAATTACTTAAATTTAGTTCTTTGGATTCAATTTCACCATGAAATTTGATGAAAACATGAAAAAATTCGGTACATTTCTTACTTTAAAACTGACATTGTTGTCATGTACGTAGGATTATATTTAAATTAATATTTTCCACTTATGTGATTAGAATTTGGAATTTTTTTTTCCATATTTTTAATCTTCCAAATTTAAAATGTATAATAAGGTTTACTTAGTTATTGAAAACAATATTTGTGAAAGTGATTAGAATTTATTACAATGATTAATAGAAAAATTAGCCTAACAAAAGACTAAACCTTAAATATAAGGCCCGAAATTACCAAAATGTTTTTAAAATTATAGTGGATGTCCATATTTATACCGTATCCTCAAATTTATATAATATTTTCCACCATTATAGATTCTTATCATAGAAACAATGTTTGAGGAATCCATTTTTGAATTTTTTCACAAATTCCACTCGTCTAATATAAAAGGCACTCACCCATCCCACTTATTCAAAAATATAAAGCCATTTGGACATCTAAAATTATTATTAAATAATATAACTAAATAACTACCTCATAATATAATCCTATATTTGTTAATAAAAACAAAAAAAGAATCCCTTGGGTGAAAACCACAAAGAGATACCCAAATAACAGGTAACATCCTTCCCTAAGCACTTTTATTTTATTCAAATTATTCATTCCCAAAAATCATATTTTAACTATATTAAATAATAAAATATGTATACTGAATATATTGATATTTTTTATGGTTTATAACTTAAATTAAACACATAAACATGTAATGAGTAATGAACTTTCTGTCTATGTGTACGATGATCTACCGCCTCACGAAATGACGTTGTTCACTTTTCCGTTATCTGCTATCATGGTTGGGAATAATGATAGAAACAATTTTTAGATATGATACATATATTATTTGATAATTTCTTTATATTTATTTAGTTTTTTTGTAACACTTAACATTATTGATTCTATTTTGTGTAAATACGATAACATAATTTTTGTATGTGTGGACAACCACCTCCTCAAGGGGATGTGATTCGATCACACTATACAAGGAAAATATTTAATTTGTTTTTAATTAGAAAAATTTAACATACATGAAATATATATTATATTAATAAAATAATTTTCTTTTCTATCATAATATATCATTTTCCTTTTTACCCTTTTTAGACACTAAAAAGTGATATTGTCGGTCATGGGCATTGGGACTACCACCTCTATGACACAACGTGATTCTATTACATCCCAATAATTATTTATATATATATATGACTAAATAACAACGTATTTATGGAAAAGTTACAATTTTGTAATGATATATCATTACTTACATTCATTTCATAATAATCACCAAAAATAGGAACATTACTTATCTGTATGTACGACCTACCGTCTCTCTGATTTTATCATTGATTTGTTTTTCTTATCCATATTTAATGAATGGATTTAAAAGTATAATTAATATATTAACATGATGATTTTTCTATGACTATTATTTTATATTTTTTTATACAATGAACCTTTGACTATAGCTAACCATCCAAAGTCATTTTTCACACATCAACCGAATATGGTCAAAACACCTGAAATAAACATAATTAGTTAAGTATTTGTATCAATAATATTAATAATAAAAGTAATAATAATGATAAACATGATATAGTTTCTAACTCAATTTTTTTAATATTTGTTTATTAATCTCGAATATAAAAAACACAGGTGAAAGGTCATTTTTATGGTAAGGGATTTCATCCCGATTAATTTTCATTTAAGATATTTTTTAGGCACCATAAAACTTTTATAAATTGTAAATATTTCTATTTGAAAAGTTATATCCTAATTCTCTATTTTCTAATGATATTTTAAATTTCACTTAATGTTATTCCTCCAAGGGAATTGTGATCAAATTTTTTCAATGGGGTATTGGACACTTTGGAATTTTTAATTATTACTTTCCTCAAGAATATTTTAATGTTATTTCAATTGTATTTATATTTATCAACATCAACAAACCCTATTGTTAAATATCATGCACTAAGGAATTGTTTATAATTAAAATATATTAATTAATAGATATATTTGATAATGCACAATGATCACGAATTCAATCAATTACATTATATACAAGAAATTATTTGGATAGATACAACAAGGGTGTGACCTTATTATAGATTTCCCTTCAATGAATCGGTACACTAATGAGATTAATAAATATTCTATATTAGATTGATTATTTTATAATATTTGAACACTTCCCGTGGTAGGCCTAGATGGTATATATAACATGTACCTAGGAAACAAGGAATCGAATAATTTATCATTTCCCTTACTAGTCTATGTTAATATTTATCTTAAATATTTATCTTTGATATATCTATATATTCAATTCATTGTTTGTTTATTGAGAAAATGGAATTTGTTTTCAGTTTATTTCCATCCCATAATTAATTATTATCCAATTGTTTGAATGTAGTGTGTTATCATTTATTTACATGTCCATGGGGATTTAATTTCATCAATTAATGTATTTATTCTGTTTTACATATACTTAATTAGAGTATGAGCTCACACTTATTATTATTCCCTTCCCATGGTTCTGATGATGGAATGTTTGAATAATCATTTGAGGATAAACTCTATTTGATTTTATGATGTATCGGGTTTTCATTTCTACTTTTCACTGTAATATGGTAATAATGTATGTAATGTGGTAATCATGTAGGTAATGTGGTTTTTCCAAAAAATTATACTAATCAGTCCTTAAAGATTTTATTCATTATAATCATTCCTATGTTAAAATAATAATGCCCCGACACTGGGATTCTGTTGTTATTTAGATATTATTTGTATAATAATAGTTTTATCAGAATCATTGGACACTAGATTTAGATAATTTAGTTTTTGGAACATAACCCTAATATTAAAATAAGGATAAATACAGAATAACATCTTCTAGTTTTGGAATGTTATATATTATGTGGGTATTCCCTGAAATACATCCATTAATGGATACTGAAAGTAGACATGGTTCGGGAAATAATGTAACTTTTGGTAAGAACTCTATAAATTTATTTTATTCCTAACTCTATATAACCTGGAACATAACAATAAGCCTTACTGCACACCGGATTTCTCACTCCAGGGGGATACAATTAAAATAATTTTAGTTTTTTTACAAAACATTATAATAGATTTAGAATTTTATATATCCCCAAAGAATCCATTTATATGGTTTTAAAATTAACTATGCCTAATAACATCAACTTTAGTGTGTTATAACATATTTAGAATAATAAAATGATCATAATTTATTAATGATTCTATTATGGTATATTGATTAGAAATGAAACCTAAAACGAAAAGGGGTATAACTACTCTTGGAATTTGTAGATATTTCTTTTTAGAGGAAACCATAACTATTGGTATTATAATAAAAGAAATTTTACATATTCAATGGAATAGAAGTTAGAATATGAAAAATAACCTTTCATGGATGGGGAATACTATTCCACATAATGTATTTCCTTTGTTGGACCACATTATATGATTGAGGACAGCATAATATAGTGGGACTACTAATTCAATGATGGTTGATCAATTGAATAAGACTTTAGAAGATATATTAATAGAATTGGGATTTGAAAAAATGTTACACTTATAGTGTAATGTCTCAAATTTAATGTGGATTAATGGTGATCACTAATCCCAAATAAATGGGATGAAGTAGAAATAGAAATTATTCAATGAAGAACATTAAAGGATACATTATTTGATATATAATTCACTCAATATCAAAAAAAATTTATTATGTGAATGTTAATTAGTTTAATGGAAATGAAGAAAGAAAGTGCTGATGTGTATAAATCTTCCCTTTTACAGCTAGAATGGTCTACTACATATTTCATATACAGAATGGAAAGAATAATTGATCACTTATTTGAAGGGATTACTCAGTGTCTATAAAGGGATTGGGTGTCTCAATTATTTTCTTCGTACGATGAAATATTTTTAAATAATATCATGATCGATAATGAATTATCCATGTCTTGTGGGTTTAAGAGGAATTAAGAGAAGAATATAAAGGAAAATAAAATGATAATAAAATTAAAAATGTGAATGAAGGATTCCCCACATGTGATAGATATGGAAAAAATACACCTGGTAAATGTTTGAATGGATTGGAAATTTGTTATAATTGTATTGAAAATGGTCGGCTAGAAAAATAATTCAAATGGATGATATAAAACACTGCTATTTAGTGTTATATATTCAAAGAAAGGGAATAACATAAATGAATTCCCCAAGCATCCTGATAATATACCTTATAAGATTCCAATGTGTCAATGTAAAGAGTTAGTTATTGAATCAATTGAAGGTGAGTATTTATTGTAATTTTTTAATTATAAGTAAAAAATATTTTGTAAAAAAATTTTATATATGATGTTAACAACATATGATTTATGAAATATATATGGTTTTTATTGTATGACTTTTTCATTAAGGATTTATTATCATATTTGGAATGCTATATTAAATTTGATTCTGTAGAATGATAAATATTTTTTAAAACCCATGGTTGAGGGAAATATAACTATTAATATGTATTGAATGCTGAGACAATGTGGTTTGAATAAATAAATAATTTATATGGATAAATTCTACCTACCATGGAACAAATTTACGATTTTTTGAAAAAGGATTTTATGATTACATTGATAGTGTTCACCACACTTTTGGATTTTTGTAATGTATCCAATAAAATTTGTTTTATATAAGTAATACAAAAGAATTAATGCATCTAATAATGTTTTCTGGTAATTAAATATATTACAACATTTCAAGAAAATACATGATAAACATGTTCATATATTTAGTAATTGTTGATTAAATATCTAATCAATGTTTATTGAAGGATATCGATAACTTTTAGTATATAAATTTTGATGCCTTCCTTCAAATGTGTTGGATCATTATATTTTGGAAAATTTAACAATCTATGAAGTGGTTTAAGATGAAATTTGGATGATTTTTTAGAGGTTATCATGTCAGATCAACATATGATAAAAATATTGCTCACAAATGAAGTATTAATATTTCAACGGATATCTAAAGGATACGATTGTGTTTATAAATAGAAAACAATATTTAATTTTATTCTTATAGATTGAAATAATTCCTCTACTATATAAAAAAAAATATTGAAACAAAAATGTTGTCCTCTTATAATCATTTTTATTATAAAATGATCTATTCGTAAAATTGATTGAAGGCTATATAGTCATCAAATTTTAGCGGAAGATGTTCTCTATCACTAGCTATCAGAGAATAATTGTATGATTTTTATTTTTTATGGATGTTTCCATTTCCCACCATTGTTTTCCTACTAGGAAATCTAGTTATGTGACCATTGTACAACCCTTTATCTCTTATTAAGAAGATGTGTTGTCAATCATATTATTGATGTGAGTTTTTCAAAAAAAAATTCTTTTCTAATATAAATCCCTTGATTAAAAAGATAGATTTTGATATTTGAGGGTGAAATTTAGTTTATGTGGGGAGAATGAAACATCCCAATACATTATAATATTTTCCTTTCAGAATAAATATAATATTTTTTCCTTTATTTTTTTTAAAATAGAAAATTAAGATTACTTAAAATTAATCATAATGTTTATCTTGATTTACAAGGTATGTTGATGTTAGTCTACAATACACGCAAGACTGACTTTCATAGATGTATTGTGTAACTTTCAAGACTATGTTTTAATAAAAATATATTATTAAAAATATTATTTTGTTATAGTAAGATAAAAATTGTCATTAAATTTATAATTATGAATATAATTTACTATCATATAATAATATATGGTTGATTTCACCAGTTAAAAAGTAATTATTAATGGATATATGTACCATTTAAAAATAATGGTAATGATTTTATAAAAGACATTTTCTCTGCTCATGAAATCATTTTATAATAATAAATTTAATTAGTTATAATTAAAGATTTTTATTAATGAAACATATACTATATATCTATATAATAATTTTTCATTCATCCAATAGAGTTTATAGGGATAAGAAATAAACTAAACCATTTTTTCACATAAAAATCTATATTTTTATAAAGGTAGTTTCACCAAATATTAGCAGAGACCATAATTTAAATCCAATTTTGAATAATTTAGAAATATAATATTACAAAATAAACACTATTTTTTAAATATATTAATAAAAATTATTTTTCAGTTTCATTTTTAATTTTCTATGAGTAAAAATTTTATAATAAAGAGTGAAAATACATTATTTTATTTCAGAACTTCTTTTTCATATAATTTTTATTGAATATAAAATTATTTTTTAATTTGATTTTAAAGAGAAATTATATAAATTATATACTATTAAATCAAATTTAGATTATTGGAATCAATTTCACTTTGAAATTGATATAAAATCATAATAATATTTTGGATGTTTGTACTTTAAAAACCCAGATTGTCGTCCTATCTGCATAAATATATTTAAATTAATTTATGCCAATATTGTGATTGGAATTTATAAGATTGGATCCTATATATAGAATCATTATATTTTATAATATCTATTATGGTTAAATTATTTTTTTTTATAAAAAATCATTGTGGGAGGGAATAAAATTAATTACAATGATTAAGAGTAAAACTAGTTTATCTAGTGATTACATATTATTCTTAAGGACACAAATTACATAGAAATTTTTTTAAAAAACCATTCATGGACATATAATGACCATATAAACTATTCTATTGAATAAATTCAATTATTTTATCCTGGTCTAAAAGGGAAATTTTTTGTGTAATTTTCTTTTCAAATATTTACAAGAAAACCACTCCACCCCCTCTATAAGAAAGCACTCACCCATCCCATTAAAAAAATCCCCTCAAACCCTTTTTATCACCCTAAATCCGATCAAATAATCTCTCTATATATCATTAACAATCCAAGAATCATACCTATGGGAATAAAATCATCCTAGGAATTCCTTGGGTGTGATCCCAAACATGTTAACCAAAAAAAGAGGTAACTTACTTTCTCAAGATATTTTGTTTTATTTATATTCTATATCCAACAAAATCATATTATTAAAAGTTTAAATAATAATTTATTTATAATAAATATAATTATATGTTTTTATGTTAAGGGTTAGAAATTCACTTACACACATATCCATTTAATAGGTAATGCAGATACCGTTTATGTGTATGATTAACTACCGCGCCAAAAAACGATGTTGTTAATTTTTACTTCACCAGCTATCAGGGTTGAAAATTTGGATGGAATGATTATTTATATATAATATATGGTATATTTATAGTGTCTTTAAGATTTTTAATTTTAATATTACCAATTCCGTTATAATTTACATTTTGTATTAATACGACAAAATCGTATGTGGTCGTGTGGACTATCATCTCCTCCAAGTGATATGGTTCGGTCACAAAATTTAAGGAACATATAAATAGTTGTTTTTAATTAATTATATGTATCATAAATGAAATAATTACCTTTATTTTGCACCGCACATCAATTTCTCAATTACCCATTTCACACAATAAAAAGTCATAACGTCGATTGTGGATTTGTAGACTATTTCCTCCTTAACACAATGTGAATATTTTCAAATAAAATCAATTATAAATATAATTATATATTAATAAATAATTAATTTATAATATATTTATTTGTAAAGAAGGATATATGGTTATTTAGTATATTTCCATAATGATCACTGAAAAATGGGAATGTTACACTTTCATACGTATGGCCTCACCTCTCTATAATTATATCATTGAATCATTTTTCATAACCATATTTCACGATTGGATTTGAAATTATAATTTATTTGTGAATATAATAATTATTTCATTATTAATATTTTTGAGATGTTTATAAAATTTGTATGAACCCGGATCTTCTTTTTCAGGAATGTCTTTCTTTTCTGGTCGTTTTTGATGAAAAGATGAGTTTTTTAAATTTTTAAAGTACATGTCGTGTACATTAGGACTACATGTCATGAACTCAGTCACCTTGGATATCCGTGTGCTAGCCTTGTAATGGCCACACACACGACCATGTGTGGTGACCAAGATACCACCTAAAGAGGAGTATGGAAACGTTAATTAAACATCATGTAATTCTAAACTACACCATGTGTATTTTCCTTTTTTCATTAAATGCACTAGGGTCACGTCTAATAGAAATAATGCCCTAATTCTAGGTCTGGTTTATCCGAGATAACCCATACGACCACGAATATTTTATGAGCCCCTGAGAAAGTGTATGTTCTCTGAATAAACTGACGTCGATTGCATTGGGATCGCCTTAGAATGCTCTTCCTTCTCCTTGAAATTCGTTTCCTAAATAATCCTCTTTCAAGAGATATCTTTAGTTGAACTTTTTTGATATTTTTGTAGACCAACGATGTTTTCGGGTGATATAAGGCTTGATGTTCACGTATAGAGATCTCCCAACAACTAGGTAGGTGGTTAGTGTCATTCCATTGAATGATTTTGAGAAATATGTGTTATTTTGTCTAATAATTTTGAATAGGGTAATGCGTGTTTACCTTTCAAACCCAGTTAATTTCTTATTATGCTGGTATGCATGAGTAGTGGTAAATTGGATGTGAATAGATTTGATTTCTGTGCTTTGGATGTGTTCTCCATGAATGTTCTATTTATGACCATTTGGTTCTTTTTAGCCGTAAGGCTCTCTTGATGTTTTCCCATGCTTAGTACAGTTGGATGGAGTGATTGTTTTATATGACATTCTTGATATGCTTTAGAATGTTTAGCTAAGAAGTTATTGTGGTTTACTTTGGCCATGTTGTGTTGGTATGTTTGTTTGACTTACACAGGGCCGTGAGAACCTGGTGTAGTAGACTATAAGAATAATTGACCATGTTTTCATTGTCAGAGAGTCTTTAACCACATCTGACTATATGGGGAATAGACCATGTGATCTTCCTCAAAGAGTCTTTAACCACTTTTGACTATATGGGGAATTGACCATGTGAGCTTCCTCAGAGAGTCTTTAACCACTTCTGACTATAAGGGGAATTGACCAATTGGGATTCTTCAGAGATTCTTTAACAACTTTTGACTATAAATAGAATTGACTATTTGTGCTTCCTCCAAAATTCATTATTATATCATTAGGACTGACCCATAGGGGATAGGCTATGTGTAATTCCTAGAGGGTTACCTACATTGATTAGTTGCTTACTTGATATGTGGTGTTGTAATACTTTGAAACTGTAGGAATTTTTACTATTGAGTACTTCTTTTTTTACTACTTATTTTCTTATTACCTACCATATATAATCACATAATGTTAGGAAAAAATATCATGGTGGTTCCCTACAAGGATTTAGTCTCATGCCCCAGTTGGGTCATGCTTTTGGGCCCAAATAGATTATATTATTGCAGTAATAGATAAGGTAAATCTCCCTTTTACTTCAGGTACATGATTATTGTGGAGTAGGAGAGCACGGGACCATGTTATGGAATGCGATGCTGAGGAGTTATTTACCTTTATTTGATTTGTACTTGGTTTAGTGCCCTTGTATTCCATAATTTTGATACGTTTGGGTGTTTTCTTAGACATATGTATTATGCATCATTCATATGTATATATGTGTGATCCAGTATATTATTTATAGTCTTTTTCTTTTTAATTTTGTATGGATTGTTACTACTTCCACTATTGGTTACGGGGCACCTTTGGGTGGCATCAGGAACATGGATGTTACAATGTGGTGTTAGAGGAATTCCTTTCTTCTTGACTTACAGTTTTGAGCCTATAGTTGGTGATAGACCAGAATTGGAACTTGGTAATAAGATGTTCTTGGTAATAGCTAACCCGTGTGCAGAGAAAAGCCAATCTACCTCATTTATTACAATTTTTCTACTTTTGAAATTTTACTGGTTATTTGATTTCACTGTTGGGTGTCTGACATGTATTGTGATGATATTTTTGATGATATTGAGGTTCTATTTCATTTTCAACCTAATTACATGAGGGTTTTCCATCTCATTTATCATATGTGCACATGTTATAAATCACATGTCATACATTCTTTCCATGCCATTAAGGGTGAATTAGAGATTTCATGTTGTTTTGATAGATGCTTTGAAATTATACATGTTGTTTAATATAGTATTAAATTGTGTATGGTTTGGTCTGAATGAATTCCAAACTTTTGTTCTTGAGGTGTTATGGGCCTTCATGGATGTCGTGTCTATTTTGAACATGTTGTGTAGTGTGATCCTGACATCTAGCCATGTTACTAACAACACAAGTCGGTGAAATACTCCAACTGCACGTTGTGTTCGTCCAGAACATGCCGTGTATAACCAGCCGTGTAACCGTCTGTGTAGCTTGCAACACGGGTTGGTGATGTCGGCCTAGTACAAATAGGGCATGTCACTAACATGCCATGTAGTATCATTATTCGGAAACCGTGTGGCCTAGCCATGTAAGAGAAATAAGCCAGGGGAAGGGGTTTCAAGTACACACTGTGTAGTGGACATACACACCATGTTTCTATGTTTTTTAAAACATGAATTCTTTCTCTTTTCTATCCCCTTCTTATGCTTCTTGATTTTAGTCCATGATAATCTTGATCTAAGGTGTGCGTTTGACCCAACAGAGTCGTTCCATCGAGACGTACTATAGTTGTCTGCCAATTATAGGGTAATGATCAGACACCCGACATGATTTATCAAGGAATTCTAGTAGAGCCTATAGTTTTTCCAGTCTTGGAACCAGTAGTGATACATGGGACATGTGTCAATGCATAGTTTTGGGATGGCTTTCTGGGGATGATTCAGACCTTCTTGGGAGCAGAGCCTCTTGGCCCATCGATGGAAGATTTGATGTCGGTCTTTCAGCAACAACATCCTACCACTTTCTCAAGGGATGGGAGACCCCAGACTCTAAAGTCATGGCTAGAATCCATGTTGACGATCATCAAGCATCTGGAGATTCCTCCAGAGAGGAGGGTCAAGCTCGCTTTGTACATTCTTCGAGACTCTTCCAAGAGGTGGTGGTATGTGGTCTCATAGGTGTGAAGCCAACATAATATGGATTGGGATGAGTTTCAGCGCCCCTTTTATGATTAGTTCTATCCGAAGACCTTGAGGGATGATCGAGCCTGAGAGTTCATGAGTTTGGAGCAGGGTAATCATTCTGTAATGGAGTATTCTTATCACTTCACCGAGCTACAGAGTTTTACCCCATTTCTAGGTGATGATGAGTTGTTCCTAGAAAGTATGTTTAAGGATGGTTTCAGGGAGGACATCTGATCTCAGGTGAAAATCTTCTGGTTGACTTCCATCACTTCTATCGTCAATCAGGTACTGATCACAGATTGCAATTTGAGGGACTATGGAGTTGTGATCCATGAAGGTTCGATGTATGGAGTTAGTATCCCTATGATTGATATTAGGAAGTTCCACAGGGGTCTTCACGTGGTGATACAAGGAGGCGAGACACTTTTCTGGTAGCCAGGTGGTGTGCTACCAGTGCTGGAAGAGTGGGAAAATGAGGCCACATTGCTTGAGAGACCCAGTGGAGTGCTGATCTTGTGGCCTGATGGGTCATCTTCATCATTTCTATTAGATCTTCTCATCATCAGTTGGTGATAGGGGTTCTTTTCTGACTCCACGTTCAGGAGCAGTTCCACCAGTTTCACATCTATCTGGGAACTATAGTTCTTCCAGCCATTCTGGCCGAGGTGTAGGTCGCGGTCATGGTATTCAGTCACCCGGATTTTAGTGAAAATAGGGTGGATCAGCTTAGAGTGTTCAGGCAGGGTCACAAGGCTACGGTGCAGGTCAGACTTTTGCAGTGGAGCAGACCCAACAAGATCAGGATCCGAGAAACTATACAGTTTTAGGTATGATCATAGTTTCCTCAGTTTTATATTTTACTCTTTTTGATATAGGGGATTCCTATTGCATTTTATTGGTTTCTATTGTGGAATGCCTCGCGATCTATATATTTACTTTTGTTGATGCCTTGACATTGGACACATCGTTGGGGACAAGAACAACTAGTGTACATCAGTTCAAGGAGTTCCCTCTTGAGGTTGGTGGGTGTCACTTCTTATGGGACCTTTATTTCCTAGTGATGATAGGCTATTATGTCATTATCGGAATGAACTGGTTAGTTTCCTTCCAGGCTGCTTTCGATTACTATCGCCATAGGGTGAGCTTTATGTCACTAGAGGGCGGATCATTTCTTCATAAGGGAGAATGGGATGTCTAGGCAAGTAGTGTGGGACCTGAGCATCATGGTCTAGGAAGAGTTACATAATAGATTTCTAGTATATATCTAGATGATCCGTGGACTTCATAGTTAGACTATCCTCCACTAGTGGATCGTTTCAGGGATGTCTTTCATGAAGACTTTTCAGGTTTGCCTCTAGAGTAAGAGGTATTATTTTCTATTATTCTTGTGCTAAGAGAGGCACCAGTGTCCATTCCCCATTACAGAATGGCTATACCATAGTTGCAAGATCTCAATAAGCAGTTGGAGGAGTTGCAAGCATAGAGTTTCATCCATCCCAGTACTTCTCTATGGGGATATCCTGTCCTTTTTACAAATACGGCAGACTGTACCCTCAGGCTTTGTGTGGATTACCATAAGCTAAACCAAATGACAGTCAAGAATCGATATCCATTTCCAAGGATTGATTATCTCTTTGATCAGCTTCGAGGAGCCCAGGTATTATCAAATATTGACTTGAGGTCCAGTTACCATCTTTTTCATGTTAGAACATCTGATATACTTCTTACATCTTTCCAGAGTATGTATGCTATCAATGAGTATATGGTTATGCTATTTGGTCTAACGAATGTGCCTATAGTATTTATGGCACTAATTAATAGAATGTTTCATCTAAACATGGATTCATTCATGGTGGTCTTTGTTGACGATGTCTTAGTGTACTCTCCGGCTTGACACTATAATGCTACCCATATTGAGATTGTTTTGAGTACACTGAGAGAGCATTATTTATATTCTATGATCTCAAAATACCACTTTTGGATGGATATGATTCACTTCTCGGGTCATGTTATCTTAGAGACAAAGGTATTAGTAGACCCAGAGGAAGTGAGAGAAATAGTTTCAAGGAGTATCCGAAGAACGTCTTTGATGTCCGGTGTTTCATAGGGCTGTCTGGATACTACAAAAGTTTTCATACAGAAATTTTATCACTTAGAAGAACCACTAATGAGTCTGAATAATATTGTTGAAAATATCTTGAGGTCAGATTCTTGTGATTCAGCCTTTAGGAGCTGAAAGGGAGGTTGACTTCAGCACTGATACTAGTTTTTCTGGAGTCTGTCAATATCTACACTATGTATTGTGATGCATTAGGTATCAGGATGGGATCATTGCTTATATAGGGAGAAAGAGACATTGTGTACGGGTCTTTGAAGTTGTGGCCACAAGAGAGGAATTACCCAACACAGGATCTCAAGATGGTTGTTGTTGTTCATCCCTTATGTTGTTGGTGGCATTATCTTCTAGGAGAGAATTTTGTGGTTTTAATGGACCAAAAAATCTCAAGTATATCTTCACTCAGAGTGAAATTAATTTTAGAGAGCGAAGCTGGGTAGAGTACCTCTAGTCTTTTGATTTTGAGCTTGCCTACACGCCTATTAAAGGAAATAAAATAGCTGATGCGCTGAGCTGGAGGACATAGATTCAGGCTGTTTAGGAGGCTAGCAGTAAGTGGTAGCTTATGGATCTGTTCTCTGTGATGCATTTGGAGGTTCATGACAGACCTAGGAAGACATACATGAGGAGATGATTCATGACTCTCCTGGGTGGACCATATGCGAGGATTGGATCTTGCGTTTTTTTGTGGGCATGTATGGGCGTCAGCAGTCATACGTGAGGAGAAGATGCAGGACATTACCTCCCCAATTAGTGAAGTTCATCCGGGTGTCACCCAGATTTATCGTGATCTACACTGCCAGTATTTGTTTCCATGTATGAAAATAGATGTTTCTTGTTTCGTGATGAGGTGTTCAACCTATCAGCAGGTGAAGGCAGGGAAATAGTGACCTTCAGGTCTTTTACATCATTTACCCATTCATGAGTGGAAATAGAATGATGTCTTGATGGATTTCGTCACAGGTTTGCTGAGGTCACCTCGAGGGAATATTGTTTTATGGGTTGCCATTGATAGACCCATGAAGGTTGCTCACTTCTTTCCAAATAAGGATACCTTCAGTGTTGATGATCTGGGAAGGTTGTGCATCCGCTAGATTGTACATTTTCATAGAGTTACATACTCTATTGTATCATACATGGGTGTACGTTTTACTTCTTGATATGGATGGGGCTTTAGAATGCTTTGGGTACACAGGTTGTTTTAATATAGCTTACCATCACCAGACAGGTGACTAGTCTTAGCGTACGATTCAGGTTCTTTAGGACATGCGTCATGCATACATCCTAGATTTTTGAGGTTCTAGGGAAAATCAAAGACATCTTGTAGAGTTTTCCTACAATAATAGTATTCATGAAACTATTCATATGACGCCTTATGAGGCATTGTACGGTACGCCATTCCGATCACTGTTTTGTTGGCTGAAGGCAAGAGAGGTAGCAATGTTGGGACCCCGTCTTGTCTAGGAGACCATAGAGCAGATAGAGTTGATTCAAAAGAGGACAGATACCATACAGTCTCGACAGAAAACTTATGCTGATAAGCAGAGACAACCTCGGTAGTTCGAGATCGGGGAAAATGTTTTCATATGTGTCACACTAAGGTTGGGACATAGAAGGATTAAGAGACAAGGAAAGCCTTTTCCACGGTACGTCAGGTTATTTGAGGTGTTGGAGAGAGTTGGTCTGGTTGTATATCTGGTACTGTTACCTCAGAGGTACCAGGCTATGAATGCCATCCTCCACGTTTCCTAGATTTGACATTTCTTCCAAGACCCGTCTCATGACTTCCAATCTGAGGAGGTTGAGTTGGATGTGGGTGAATCATTCTAGGAGCATCCTATATGGATTTTCAATCAATGTATGGAGGTTCTATATGGCCGGTCTGTTCCTCTGGTATGAGTGATATGGCAGCAAAGGTGAGTACATGATAAAAACTGTGAGAGGGAGACTGATGTACGATCATAGTGTCCAGAGCTGTTCGAGAGTTCTCCATCTACGCCACATTTCTAGTGAAATTCAGGAACAAATTTCTTTAAGGGGGAAGTTTGTAAGAACCCAATTCTTCTTTTTCAGGTATTTCATTCGTTTCTGGTCATTTATGAGGAAAAGTGGAGTTTCTAGAAATTTTTAAATTACAACCCATGTACTTTATGAGTACACATAGTGTACTCAGGTACCACATATAGTCATGTGCTTTCGATGTAACAGCCACACACATGGCTCAATTTGGTGACCTGGAGATGGCCTAAAGCAGATTATGGAAACAATGAGTTCATGCCGTGTATTTCTAAAGTACACGCCAAGTATTTTCCTTTTTTTCATTAAACACACTAGGTTCACATCTAATTTCAAGAACGTCCTACTTCTTGGTCTAGTTCATTCGAGAGAACACGTACGACCATGAATCTTCTCTAAGCCCCTGAGTGAGCATCTTTTCTCCGATCTAACCACCGATGATGGCATTGGGATCAACTCGCTATGATCTTCCTTATCCTAGATATTTATTTCTAAATTCCTCCTCTTTTAAGATATATCATCAGTTGAATGTTTTTGAAATTTTTATAGATCTATTGTATTCTTGGGTGATTGAAGTCTTGAGGGTAACTGATAGTGATATCCCAACACTGAGGTAGGTGGGTTGTTCCTTTCCGTTGATTATCTTTGAGTAATATATTCAATTTTTTTCCAATACCCTTGAATTTGGTATTGCGTGTTTACCGTTTAAACCCTGTTAATAGCCTGCTATGTTGGTATGCACAAGTAGAGGTAAATTAGATGTGAATAGGATTGATTTATATGATTTGGATGTATTTCCCATGCATGTTCTATTTACGACCATCTGGTATTGTTTTTCTATATGGATTCCTTGATGTTTTTTCATGCCTAGTATAGTAGGATGGAGTGATTGTTTTATCTGAAATGCTTGATATGCTGTAGAATGTTTTTCCAATAAGTTATTGAGGTTTACATTGGATGTGTTGAATTGCTATGTTTTTTTGACTTACACAAGGCCGTGAAAACCTTGTGTAGTATACTATAAGGGTAATTGACCATGTGTGCTTCCTATGATAGTCTTTAACCCCTTTTTACTATAAGGGGAAATAACTGTGTGAGCTTCCTCAGAGAGTCTTTAACCACTTTTAAATATATGGGGAATTGACTGCATGAGCTTCCTTATAGAGTCTTTAACCACTTTTGTCTATAATGGGAATTAACTGTATGAGCTTCCTTATAGAGTATTTAATATATTTTGACTATAAGGGGAATTGACTGTGGGTGATTCCTTAGAGAGACTTTGTTATATCATTATGAATGAACAAAGGGGATAGGTTGTGTGTACATACCAAAGGGTTACTGGCTATGATTATAATATAATAGGATATGTGGTGTTGGAATGGTTTTGAACTATAATAATGTTTTTTGTAGAGTACATACTTATTTATAGATGGTTTGCTTATTACCTGCCATATATATTCACTGACTAGTAGGCATAGATCTCATGGTGGTTCCCTACTTGGATTTAGTCTCACTCCCTATTAGGGTCATGCTTTTGGGCCGAAACAGATTATATTGTTGAAGGTATATATAAAGGCAATCACCCTTCTACTTCAGGAACTTGATCACTATAGAGTAGGAGAGCATGGGAATAGGCTATGTCTTGCGATGCTGAGCAGTTAATTACCCTACTTTATTTATAATATATTTAGTACCATTTTATTCCTGCATTGTTATTTGTTTGGATGTTTTCCTAGACATATGTATCATTCATCATTCTTATATATTTTTGTGTGATTCAGTTTATTATATATAGTCTTCCACTATTAATTTTTGTATTGATAATTACTGCTTCTTCTATTGTATATTTGCTTTACATCTTTGTGTTACTCTTCCAATGAGGGCATAGTTTCCCCATTATGAAACCCAAGGCCCATGATGTAAGTCGGTAGCGTCTGGAATTTGGGGAAATACGCTTTAGGCCATGTGACCAACCAGGTATTGGGAACCTTTTGGTGGCTTCTAGAACCGGGATATTACACAATTACCCTTTGACCATTGTTGGCCTATAAAAAGTCATTTTTGATACATATTTCGAATATGGTTGAAAAACTTGATGTCAACATAATTGTTTATGTTATTGAATAAAACATTATAATAAGTTATTAAAGGGAAATAATAAACATGAAAATGCTTCGAAATAATTTAAATAATTAACATATGTCTATTATTAATGAATCTAATGAAACACATCACATGTCAGACTCAACGTAACAGATTTCATCTCAATTTACATTCCATTGAGACTGATTTATTTTTATACCCTAATTCACTTTTATATGTTTTACATACTAAACCATTTCATGTTATATCCTAATTATCTTTAATATCATGTTATTTTAAATATTACTTAATGTTATTCGATTATGGTTATTATGATTCCAATGTTACAATGTGGTATGTGTCACTTTAGAATTTTTAAAGATTATTTTCCTCAAGAATATTTTAATGATATTTCAATGGTTTTCTATTAATGAACGTAAACAAACATTGTTTTTAATTATTCCCCACTTATGAATTATTGGTAAATCTGTTTCACTTATTCAATAATGATATTTTATATAGAACATTGTTCAGGAATGAAATATATTATTCGATATATGAAGAATTATTTAGAATGGTAAAAAATGCAAAGGGCTCAGTTATAAATAGAAACATGATGCATTGAAAATCTCATGAGATAAATCAATATTCCAAATTAGATTTCCTTTTTACTAAATAGGCTAAAATTTAATTTTAATTGTCTCAAGGGTAGAGGTACTGTGTACGTAGTGAAAAAAACATACAATAGTTAGAAATTTCCATCATTTGGTATTTGTTTCTATTTATCCAAGATATTTTTATTCAATATATCTATGGATACCTTTAATTGTTGATCTATTGTCTAAATGGAATGTGTTTTCAATTTATTACCTTAAAATTTTGATTACTTATTATCTTGATATATGAATGTAATATGTTATTAGTAGTTACATTTATATGTTGATTTACTCTCATATATTTATTCTTGCCTCTTCTTTACATACCCTTAAATTTCATTTGATCCCAACATTATTATGCTTCCCCACATTAGTTTATGATGAAGAAAAAATTGAATATACTTTAAAACATATATATTATTTCATTTTATTATGTATAATGTTTTATTTTAAATTTCCAATTGTACTATAGGAAAATCATATTTAATATGGTTTTCAAAAACTACTAAACTAATCGGTCATTCATGATTTGATTCCATGTAGTTAGGACAATGAAATTAAACAATGAATCAAAATTGGTGTTCAGGGGTCAGGGTTTCACAATCCAAGTCAAAATAATAACAAACAGAAACCCAACCGAGTCTATGGAATGGACTAAAGGGCGTTCTCGATCACAACAGGTTGTAAACAAGTTCTTGCATATCCATAATGCACCATGGGAATGTATTCCTGAAATTATATTTACAAAAAAGCTGATAATGATGAACTAAATTATTACATATAAACATAACAAAACATGGTATAATAAAATTTTGATTTATGATTTTACATTTTTAAATTAAAACCAAATTAAAATAATAGAAATTAAGATGAGAAAACCAACCCAAGACACCATGATACATGGGGGGCATCACCATCAAGCAACCACTGCCAACACACATGCCCGACATTAAAAAATTTAAACCTAAAACACTATTACAAAACACCTTTCCATTACCCGGGTGATATTAAAAAATCTAATACACCAATTGTTTTATATAGGTTGAGAGATAAATATCATTAGGATTCACCCCAAATATTAGTATTACATACTATAACAATAAATTTAAAATTAACATGCCTTCTTCATGAAATTACATTGAAATATGTTCCTGAAATTTTATTCAAGAATCACAATTTTCACGTGAGAATGTTCTTGGAAACCCATTTCTTCATATAATCGATTAATGGAATAAAATTAAATTCTCTCAAGGTACACCATATAATGAGGGATGAAACCAAATCACATAAGATAAATGTCCCATATGAGCACAATATGTAAAATACATTGGGATAATCATCCATGAGTGGGACAGTAGAACTTCATACCTCACTAAAATGTGGTATAGTAACCACAAAAATCAGCTATATCTTTCAAGAGCCACTAAGATGTTACATCCCCAGGGAACAGTGGACTCCTATCATCATCATATTTTTTGTTAGTGTGTTAATCGTCAGTTCATCTATATGAGGATGATACTTCCTACTTAGGTATCATTTTGTTTCATTACATTATATAGAACATGGAATTTCCACTTCTGTATGTCATGTGTAGTTGATATAGTCAACCCACCTTGAAAAAAAGGTTCCATTTTTCTCAATCCAACACTTCAAAAATTATAATAATATTCATTTTCTGAAACACATGCTATTCCATATAAGACCACAAGTAAAATCACCACTTTTACAAACCATCCCTTGAAACAAAATATTTCTTTAAAAAAGAAACATTCTCTTTACACACACTGAAACTATCTGAAATCTAATTTCACACCATTCACACAATAAATGAAACACATTTTAGAAAATTTCATTAAAAGAACATATCATATCTAAACATTTATATGGGAAAATACCTTTTTTAAATCCACACATAATCCATTTTAATTTTATAATATGTTTCCTGACAATTAAAAAATTCACATGACAAATTATAAGTGTAAAATAATGAATAAATCATAACATTACAATCTATTTCCTATAAAAACTCACAATCAACACAATATCACCTCCTGTTCATTTAAAAAAAATATTTGAATCCTTCAATGAAATTATAAAACACATCCATGAAACAGAACAATAAAACACAGCAAAACGTAGAATTTTTCCTGGATGAAATAATTTTCAATAAAATATGAATGCCAAAATAGTTTTGTAACACTGGTTTCACAAGAAAATAAATCTATATAACACATTTATAAAAATATAATACTAAAAGAATCAATATATTTAAAGAATGGAACTACCTACGTCACACTTTTAAACTTATAGAAAATAATTATAAACCACAACTACACTACCACAAGACCACATAGGGTCACGATTGTACACTAAAAATAAATATCATAGCCAAAAAAGCATGATTCAGGCCTAAAGACATCACCCATCACACTAGATAACAAAATATAATAGAAGTAGAGAAGAAACCCAAGAGAGGATGGGGAATCAGAGAGGATAACCACTTAAGTGAAGATTTCATGGTGTTTCCATTACAAAGGATCTATAAAATTGGAGATCCAAGGGTGAAATGTGAGGGGAATAAGGGACATAGTGCTAAAAATATATACATTTGGAGATATTCATGTAATTGGGGTTAAAACATAAGATAAAATAATGGTTATTTCCATTTTTTTCATGTCCTGGTCATTCAGAATGACTTCATGTATTGTTTTCCAAATAGTGCGGCAATCATGGGCCCCTCTTTATTTAAGAAGAACATACCCAATGGTTATCTTGCATAACATAAATTACCATGCACAATATATTTAGTTAAATCTATTAAAAAATATACCACATAGTTATATGTACTCTGGCATAAGGTTTTCACTAACAATTCCAAACCATAAACTACATGTTATAAAGCCTAATTTTTTTATTTATCTCAACAAACACAAAAAAACCTATATATATTAGTAAAATAATTTTTACATGTGTTTATATAAGTTATCTATATGACTATAAATATTCCTTTAAAATATAAAAATATTTTCTATATCATGGTATTTTTATTAATTTTAAGACATCAAATAAATAAAATTATTTACAACACAACAATGATGAAATTTTTACCTCATCAGGGAATGATTTAAAAAATGATATTATAATAATTAAAAAAATATCCAAAAACTGTTAAATTATTATTGGATACTTTTATTTCAAAAATGAGTCATCATAAAAATTTTTAAATGAGTTTTTGACTATTTGAAACTAAAAATAATTATATAAAAAATAATATTTTCCAGCATTCCTAAAGAGCACCTCCTCCCTCTAATAAAAAGCTGCAACCACTATCCCATTTCATACACATCTCAAGCCACATGGATAGTCCAAACACTTCCAAATTAAGCTCTCTACATCCCTCTATCACTTCTATATGCCTTAAAATAGGCAAAAGGCACTTCAACGAAGCATTTTTTATCAAACCAAAGGGTTTTACTCGATTTTAAGGTAACATCTCCTCTTAAGTTCTTTTCTTTTATTTTACTTCTAAAACCCTATAAATCTGTTTATTAATTTTTTCAACAACAATAGTATACTCAATATACTAGGTTGTTTTTATGAGAATTATTTTAACTACACTGACACACACCTCCGTCTAATGGGTATAAGACATATTGTTTTTAGGGATGGCGAACTACTACCTTACGAAATGTAGTTTGTTCAATCTTCTACTGCCATCTCTTATGGTTGATATTATGATAGAACTATAATTATATATGATATTAATGATATATAATTTATCTATAATGTTCTTTAATTTTCTTTTATTGCATACCTTTATTCTTTTCATGATTTATATATGCGATAATTTCATTTGAGGATGTGCGAACAACAAGCCCCCCAATGTTATATGACTCATTCGTACCATAAAGGGATTATATAAAGGATGGTGTTAATGAACTTATGTAACATATATTAAATATTATATTATACTCTAATAATAATATACCTATGTATAATTTGGTCTTCTTTCCTTTAAAAAATGAAATGGAAGTAGCGTTCGTGTGTACGTATGGATTACTGTCTCCATTAATGTGGTGAGATTCATTCTCCATCATAAAAATTCAAGATTAAATATCATTTGAATATTTAATTTTTTTAAGAACTTAATATAATTCCTGTATATGTATAAAATACATCCTATCCATTACAACCATGACTTACGTTACAAAACATATAAAGGAAAATGAATCAGTTAACACCTGAAACAGTGATACTACTAAAATATTTAAAAAAACAATATTAGAAGATCATTAATGATATCATATTTAAACATATGGTTCTTGTATAATTTAATAAATATGATTTAACTAGTATAAAGTAGGTAAACGTACCCTTGAACATGGAATAGTACATGGTAAGGGTTAATTATAAAATCTCATTATTATCGGAGGTTGATTTTTCGTAAGTGTCTACTGGGACCTCTTTATCATCCACATCTATATTTCAGAAAAATGTATTTCAAAACATTTTTACAATTTACTAGACTATTGGTTAAATTAATTTATACCCTTTATTTACTTTTTGTAAAATGTTTTGAATGTAATCTTTTCATAGATCTCTAAACAAAGTACATTATGACCTTTTCGAAAAATTACAGTAAGTATGTTTTTTTAACTTATATGGCATGTGTGGTTATTATCCACTATTATATCACCTTTAAAGCTTCACATTCAATATTATAAGTCTATTTTTAAAATTATTTTTTTATAATTACATGAATTTTAAATGATATCATAATAGAATGAGATATTTCTTTCAAATAGTTTTGATTTCATCTATGTCAGCATCCTTTAATGGATTTTATACTTGTTTGAAGTTGATTTATTATGATACAAATCTTCCATATTGTATTGAAGGATTAGTGCTTTGTTTGTCCGTGGATGTGTTTTTTTGTACCATTCATGGTTTATGGTTAATGTATTATCATTTATTATACTAATTTTAATACGAATTTTTATATAATGTTTCAAACTTTTCATATGAGGAATGCATTGGACTTAGTAAGTGACGACTGGAGCCTACTATAGCTCCCCGTTGTATAGGTAGTTATCGTGATACAAACTGGTGTCATGGAACAAGGCCTTTACAAAATCTTATTTGTAATATTGGTACAAGGCCTTGACTATGTGGTTATGATGTCCACCATTATGCATTCCATCATTTTGAACTTTTCTATTGATATTACAGGTGATTATATGACTAGTAGAATATCCATGTGAATAAGTAAATGGAATTTTTTGATTTATCTTTTCCATATTATGCTATAGATTATGTTTAAAAGTATTTTGTTCTAATTTTATAAATTGCATTAAATATTTAGGTTTATTAAATAAAGTATATCCTATATTGTTATCCTTACTTATCATCTGAGAAAACCCCTTTCTTTGTTTTATTTTTCCTAGGATGTGGTAT
The DNA here is from genome assembly GCA_963277665.1 of Viscum album. Taxonomy (NCBI): domain Eukaryota; kingdom Viridiplantae; phylum Streptophyta; class Magnoliopsida; order Santalales; family Viscaceae; genus Viscum; species Viscum album. The sequence goes on along the minus strand of OY728165.1, from coordinate 1,066,810,595 downwards.
TATATTATATGGATAACACTAAGGGATAGGCTAAGGGATATTAATGTGTTCAATAGAGAACATAATATTTTTTTTGTTTTTACTTCATGACGTAATGTATAACTTATTTATGTATTTAATAACTTCATTGCTACAAAACTAATCGGTATTTCAGGATTTGATCCCTTATGATCATGTCAATGTTATGTAATAATTCACCGACTAAAGGAAACTAGGGTCGGGGCATTACACTATTGGTGGTGTACAATTGAATTCAAAGACACACCTTATAGTGTCCAATGATTAAATGTATAGGATTTATGGTTTATGTTAATTGTAATGATAAGCTCCTTGTAAATAGTGTATGATTGGATGACTGATCTCTATATACAAAATTAGGTTGGAAATAATTTTTGAGTAGGTTGATGTGGTCATCATAGAGTGGTAATGTTTTACTTTGTTGGATTTTGACACACCTATATATGATCAATGTACGAGAATTATAGTTTAATTTCATTTGAAATTATAGTTATATAATATGTATACCATTTTTATATTTCAATCTATAAAATTTATATTTGATATGATTACTATTGATGTAATTTTTCTTCAAATTTTATTATATACATGGATGGTATAGTCCTCACACATTAACGACTTAGTCCCTCAATGCTTATTGGTTTTTTTCAGTATATAAGAGGTGTGCCTATGGTCTATTTTCATCACACTCCAATGTTATTTTTTTCATAAAAGATATGTAAGAAACAAGGGTCAAGGGTGAAGGAACATATTTTCATATGATGTATCATTAGGTTTACAAAGGAACATCTTGTATCAAATCTATATTTTATGATATATTTCAATTCAAATAAAATATATATTTTTTCAAAATATTATTATGAATGAAATCCAAAATCTAAATGAATTGAAACATTTAATACTATTGTAACATAGATGATAAATTGGGTATAAAAAAATGGTGTAATCATATATTTAAAATTATAAATAATGGTTTTATAAAAATCATATATATTGATCCTTAGTTACTCGTGTTTTAATAAGGTGTTTATATTATTTAAGAATAAATTTTTCTTGAAATTTATTTTTAATATCTTTTTATGAGAAAACAATATAATTAATATTTTCATGAATATAAAATTTTATTTAATAAAATTTAAATAATTTTTGAAATATGTTTTTCAGAATTCTATAGTGGTTTATTTTTGAGAAAATAATTAAAATATATATTTTCCATGAATAGTGAATAATACATTTTTTATTAAAACATTCCATTCTATTTAAGAATGTAAAATGTTAAATTTAATTATTAAATATTATTAAATGTAAAATTAGATAATTCATTCTATGGAAAATCTAATTTAGGAAAATAGAATGAATTTAATGAAGTATTTTGGTAGTAAATGTTTTTAAACATATAAACAATTTTTATGGAAAATTGATTTTTGTCATTTTTTACGGGATTAATTTAAAATTAAATAATTCCACTGTTTAAAACTAATTTTAAAAAAATTATACAGTATTTGGAATCATAATAATTATCATTTTTAATACTTTTGTTTATATTTTTCCCATAATTTATAGTAAATATCTATTACCTTGGTTAAGGTGAAAACATGTTTTCCTGTGGTGTGGGTTAACCAAAGGGTTATGTGAATGTTTTGTTGTTAAAATTTTCTAAATAATCACGTTTGAACATTATTTTAAGACATATTATACCACATTTGAATCCTTGTACATTTAGAAGCATATTTTTGAGTATGATATTTTTATAATTTAATATTTTTTGAAACAATATGTGTCTCGACACCTCCACTATTAAAAGAACACCCCTACTTTCCTTTATATACACCATATTGAGCCATATAGAACCAATCACTCCAATCCAAATATATTATAAAAAACCCTAGTCATTAGTTAGAGGTGTTGGTGGTCTTAATTTATCATTCCAAGGATGCTTAAGAAATTATATAATGGATGAAGACTAAAGGGGGGTAATAATTGTTCAAGATCTATTTAAAATTATTTATTCATTTACCTCAAATAATTACATGGTTGGAATCATAAAATTATAAATTTAATTTAATTAATATAATAAAATTTCCTGTGAAAAGTGAACTATCATCATTCACCCTCAATTACACCAAATTTTAAGTGATTAGATCAATCATTTGTACGTGTGGACTATCACCTCCACATTTACATACAATTAATTTCATCCAGATATATTTCTAGAATGGTTATTTTCATTGGATTAATGTTTATATTTGTTATTTGTCATTTAATTACTCTTTTTGAATTATAATATCATATATTTCGTATCACTTTTCCACCCATTTAAAAATGTCTGTATAACTCATCTGTAAGTGTTATCTACCATCTGCATGTAGATATATTATTCCTTTTTAATTAATTCTTTATGAGGAAAATAATATAATAAATTACATCTTAACTTACCATCCATTGGAAATTTAAAATAGTGTTTGTGTTTATGAATTATCTTCCATCTTTATGAATGATGTAGTTTATTTTAAAAACATCCACCTTTCATTGATGACTCTACATAAATATATAAATATTTTATATAATATTTCTTCATAAAAAAATATATAGATTATCGAACCATGATCAAGGTAAAAACAACAGTACTACTAAACTGAACTTTTCATGAATATGGGAAAAATTAACACCCGTAAACGAATATTTTTATAATTTATTATGAGTAAATGTGCATTGAGATTTTATATTTGGGTCAAGTATGATATTATATGTGTGTATGATAATATATTTTATAATTTTAGTATTTTTAAATATTTTATACTTAAGGTTAGATAAATTTAGAAGAAGTTTGAATTTGTGGTACAAACTTTTCATCTCCCCACTATTACTATAACACAAACTTCTTATCCATATCCTTATTAATTATTGCTGAGTATATAATTACCATGAATATAATTTATGATTATAATGATGAATATTATGGGGATATAAATATGCATATATGTTTTTCTATTTAATTATATTTTTATTTAAAATATTCTAAAGTTGTGTGATATTTACATTACAATCTCATTCTTTTTAGGTATTATTTATGATTAATATTTTTATAGTAAAATTATCTGCCTTAGGCCTCAAATATCCTATTATATATATCAAATATTATGATAATTTCAAAAGATTATATGTTTTATTTAATTTTCATTTCAATAAAAACTCAAGACACTAGTGGAATTATTTTTAAGGAAAACCAAATTTATTTCTCTCTTCTGTCAAAAATAATTTTTTCCTTATCTATGTTTTCTATAAAATGTTGTCATGAATTTTTTTACAATATCATACTATTTATAAGAGTAATTTTTTTAATGTTAAAACTTTCTCAAAAAGGTTTAATTGAAATTTTCATATTATTTTCCAATGTTGGTGGACTTTCCCACCATTATGACTGCTCTTTTCAATGATGATTCTATTATAAATTTTTTCATTTATTTCCATTAATTTTTTTACTATTTTTTTAAATACATTGGTTTTAATGCTTTTATTTGAAAAAATAATTTTTTTCCCTATATATATATTTTATAATAATATTTAAAAAAATTATTATTTAAAACATACTATTATATAAATTAATTTTTACTATGGATTTGGTCCTATGATGAAATACATATATTTTATCGGATTGATTTATTATTATTTTATGATATATTTATGAAACCTATTTAATTTCCATGGGTTTTAAAATGATAAAATGATGGAATGTTTTTTACCCCCATTTTTTATACCGTGGGTTAAGATACTTGATGGATGATTTAGGATCTTTTGGAAAAAAAGAACAGAGTATGACTATATGATTGGTGAGTCCATAATTATTTATAACTATAATTTATTGGGTAATGATTGATATCTCATTCGATAAAAATGGTTATGTAGGGGAGTAATCATTGTTTAATAATAAACTATTTCTACTATTATAGTCATAGGAGTCAACGATGAAATAATATTCGATGGAACATGGAGTGAAACCTATTCACTACGGTTGTCTTAGTAGTTATCCTAGACCTAGTATAAGATATTATTAAATTATATGTACAAAAGGAATATATTTTTTGAAAATATTATGCTCTTAAGGATGATGTTCTTTGATTCATTTGCGATTAATTTCATTTGAACTACAAAAATATCTTCCAAGAATCAAGATTAATATTTATGATTTGTTATATTTTGTTTTAAAATGTAAAGTCAATATTTATAATGATGTAAAATTATATAATTAAATAACAGGAGATATATTATCTTCTTAAAATAGGTGTTCTACCGTTTATCCCTTTTATTATTAAAGAAGTACAAAAAGAATATTCATTTCTGCAAAATTAGGTAAATTTTTTTCATTAAATGGACAATGATTATGTTGGAATGATTAGGTTCTGGAACAACATATGTGTTATTTCAATAAAATATTTGAAGAATGATATATTGGATAAAGATCATATTTTATCACTCTCCCTTCATACATTATTTATAAAGAAACATTGAGTTCTGAATGAGTATTTATAGTTGGAGAACATGAGGAAAAATTTTTTAGAAGACATATCTCAATTATAAGTATGTAATAAAAGATTATTATATGTGAAATAGGTCTATGTAGATGTTATAAAAATATATAATATCTTAAAGAAAAGTGAAAAAACATCACATTATATTTTTTCGTTAGACAATCCCTAACATCTAAAGGATATAATTATATATGTGTTGTAGTTTATCGGTTTATGAATTCATAACACATCATTTGTATTGAAAAATATTTTTCTGTTGATTGTTTTTATAGAATATACGTTATAGATGAGGAAAGGATTCATAGAGCACCACATTCCATTGTATATCATAGGGATTTGATGTTTACATTGATGCTCTTGTGATTTTTTCAACTAGATCTGGGTATATAATTGTGTTTCATTACATTATTGTCTTATGATATATGGCCATTCTATGAGAACCACTCAAACCATAGAGGATATGATGTGAATATTTTTTATTTAATGGTTGTTGGAATCAACAACTTCCTCAATTTTTTTATTCTTCAAAAACTAATTTCACTCGATAATTCAGAAGCCTACTTATCAATCCTTATATCGAAATTATTGTAGAAATCCATCTTTTTGGGAATAATTTGAAAAATTAAATCTATTTTTATTTAAGCTAACAAAGGAAATGGAAAATAAATTCAATTCCATTCTTCATGACATAAAGATGAATCAATTTCAATAAAAATGTTATCTTAAAAATCATCATATAAATACGTAATGCAAACACATTGATTTTTTTTGAATTTCACCATGGATGAATGTTATGTTACTCAGAAATAATGGAATGATGATCATGAGGATTATTTTCCCATTGATATTCTTGATCATGTATTGATGGAATCTTATCCAATAATTATTACACCAAACATCTATCATGTTCAGGATGAAATTTATGTATTTATACTAGTATAGTATATGCATAAACATTCATTTTTAATATTATAAAATGTTATTCCACAAGAGAATGATCATTCATATTAATATAAAGTGGTAGAAATCCTGTATCATGAAGATAAATTGCAAAAAAATAAGACTATTGACTTATTTAATGTTTTCTGGGGGAATCCAAAATTTAGAAAAGCTACATGGGAACATGAGGATCTCATGAAACATAGATATACAAATTTATTTTTCTCAGTGTTTTAAATTTCAATTGGGGAAATAAATTTTAATGGAGATCAAATGCAGTACCCCAAATATTAATTATATATTTATCAATGATAAAATATGATGGATCGATAGTAAGATAGATATGATACTTGTTGGAGTATCAAACTATGGTGTAGATACTCAATATAGAAGGGGGGGGAATCGTATAATTTAAAATTTTCTTAAGGAAATTTTGTTTAATCAAAATTCAAAACACCTCTATGTTCTAATAACTTACTTGATTCAGGAAATGTAATTCCGAGAAGAAGATTCCATAAATGAAACCTAAAAAAAGTTTACAACAACAAAGATTCTACCTTAAAGAATATAGAATTATATTTAATTAGAGTCGAAGTATAACAAAGTATAAGATAGTTATAACTTCCTCAACAAAAAAATTACAGCGGGAAAAAAATTTAAAAAGTACAGGTAACAAGTAGTAAATCTTTTACCAAAAAGAGAAGGTTATTCAACAAACATGGATAAAGGTCCCTTGATTTATTCATTAAATAAAGTATCTCTTAACCAAACCCATGTAAGCCCTCAATCTGAAGATTTATATCTATCTTTATATCCCCACAAGCCCTCGATTTGTATAGAAATCGGCACCTCTAACTTTAAAACCCGAAGTCTCTGATTTTAAAGAAATCACACCTCTAAACAAAGTAATTCTGCATGAAGAAAAGGTTGAACAAGCCGTTCAAAATTTATTCACAAAGGCTAAGAGTTTATAAGATCCCCTCTTTCTAAAAATAAATTCATCATCATGTAAGAATGTTTTTTCAAAGGTAAATTACTGATCTCATTCAAATAATCTCTTATTTACAGGCACAACTTCAATGGTTAGCTCCCTCCTCCAATTGTCATATTATTCCTTAAATTATGGAGGGAATTGTACACATGTCACTCAATCAAAAGTTATTTAGTAATCAAATACATGAAATCATTTTATAACAAAAAAAGTGTAAGAAAAAATATGGTTACATAAGAAAATTCATTTTTCGGAATGTAAGGAAAGAATGAAAGTTCAATGCCTAACTAAAAATTAATTCTGTATCTATAATATAAGGATACTCAAATTCTATTTTCCAAGGAATTTGAAACCTGAATTCTATAAAATTACAGAGATTGAATTTCGAGGAAATTTGAAATCTGGATTCACATGTATTTAGAACCTGAACATATAAAGTTCAGAATCAGAATTCATAAGAATTCAGAGTCTAAACTCAGAAGTATTCGGAGTCTGAATTCTGAGAGTCCAGAGTCAGAACTAATAAGTGTTCGGAGTCTGAATTTAGAGAACTGGGATTTAGAAATCATAAGAGTTTGGAGTATGAATTCAGAGAAATTGGATTCATAACTCATAAGATTTTGGTGTCTGAATTCAGAGAATTTGGAGTAAAAACTCATAATATTTCGGAGTATGAATTCAAGGAATTCTGATCCTAAAAACAGAATGTTCTATATCTAAATATTATATGATTCTGATGTTTTGGATATGAAACCAAATTTTATACATAGACATAATGAAAAATGAAAATCAAGGTAATGATAAATTTCCATTTTGAATGAAATTTTACTTATGAATGTAAAACATAGAGTAAAATGAAATTTTTATTTAAGATAAGCATTTTTGATTTTCAAAGCAAGAAGGAATTGAAAAGTCATAAAAAAACCTAACTGACTCAAGAATATCCCCTAACATGAATTAATGTAAAAGTCATAAAGAAACCTTATTTTCTCAACAATCTCCCATTTTTTCAAATCACAAACATCCTTTTGAAAAAGTATATAAGGATTTATAAAATATTTTTCTAAACTATTAAAATAAAATATATCTCCCTTATCACATGGGAAATGATGAATATGAATAACTACACCTTAGGCTTTGGAACACAATGGATCATATTCTAGATTTCCATAATGATATTTTTCATTATCTTGATTAAGGAAATGTATGTAATGAATACTCCCTTTAGATAACTCTCCCTTAAATAGGGATATTTTTTCTTTTCTTAGAATTCTTTCTCCTTTCTGTACCTTTATAATTTTCAAAATGGAATTTGAGTTAATGGAAATTAAATTATGGTACCTGAAATATCAGTAAGACACATCCAAATGACAAGAAACCAAACATTTCATTGTTATAGGAAAAATTTATACAAGGAAAATACAAAAAAAAGATAGGATTGGGTCTATCATCCTTTCTTCTACTTGGGCATCAGATTCTTCCCAATTGTTTTCGGATTCAAAAAAACATTTTGGCCTTCCTCTGCTCGTATGAAAAACTGATATTGATCCTCATCTTTCTTATCTAAATAATTTATCCTATCTTCATGAGCATTCATAGCCTCTGCCTGAGCCTTTAGTACTTCTTACAGTTTGACAAGATTTTCTTCTATCTCAATCTGAAGATCCCTTTGTCTCATACATCTTTGAGAAACAGAATAAAACGTCCCATTCAAATCCTTCACTTCTTGAGTCATAGAATTATGTTCCAGATATTTCTTCATCTCAAAGCTACTAATGAGATTCATGATCCTACCATATTCACTGTCAAATGCCACTTTGACACTATCTTGGAACTCATCATGACCTCTCAGATCATCAACTATCTTCTTTGACCAGATAACCATTTTCTTACAATATGTTTTGTAGGCATCATAGTTAATGAAAAAATTCTTGAAATCATCCTCATGTTTTACAGTTGTCTCCATCACTATAGATACTGAATTCAATTTCTGGTTCAAGGTGTGTTGAATCTTCCGGAATATGGACTCAATTATTTAAAATATCAGAATGGTCCCAAAAAGCTTCTTCAATCACTGAAAAACGAAATCATGTCCATGCGATGATGATTCCGAATATGAAACTTTGCTTGGTGAGGGATCTTTCTCTGACTCAACCTGTTTCCTCTTTGAAGATCCACCAGCATCCTTCTTCTTTACAACAGATTTTTTGGGTGTATCAAGAACCACCTGTTTACCCTTATCAGTATTCAGAATGGATTCCTTATTTAGAGATTCATGTTTACTGTCAGAAAGCTGAACAATTTTATCACCATTTATATATTCTTTCTAAGATACTACCTTAGCATCCTCAGGGTGTTTGAGATCACTATTAGTACTTTCTTCATCATATGGCTTATTTGCTTCATCATCATCCTTTCCTTCATCCTTCCTAGGAATAGCCAGCTTTGAAGTTTTTTCTTGAGAAGTTCGGAATGAGAGTTTCTCAGATGGACTCTCGTTCTCATGAAACTCTTCTAATTAGTTAATGAGATCTTCAGTATCACCACTTCTTCCTTCTTTTTATTCTTCTTCTAATTATTCTACTTATTTTTCATTGATCTTTTCCAGAGTCACACACTTCATTTCTAGTGTTCCAGGTAATGCTTCTATCAAGAACGATTTTGGTACTAGAATATTTTCAGATTCTTTCTTAGTGTCCCTCATAAGTGATTGCACAAGCTCTAATTTATTGATCATTATCTTTCGATTCTTTTCTCTACCATGCTTTTCAAGATCATCAGTTGTCTTCTCTTTTAAGGATTTTTCTTCAGTAGGATCAAAACAAAAACATGGCTCCCCTTCTTTCCTATTCTATTTGTCTTACCTCCACATAGCAACTAACTCATCCAGATATGAATTTTTCTTCTTAGGTTTTGGAGGTTTGGATTGGATTTCCTTGGTCTGAACAGTTCTTCTTTCCACTACTACTTCCTTCAATGTCCTTTTCCTTCCACCCTTTTTAGACAGTTCAACTACTTCTTTTTTTTCCAAATATCTTCATCTTCTTCATCTGGTAAGTTATAAAATTCTCCAAAGTCTACAGAAAAGCCAATGTTATTTATGTTCATGGTATCATCACTAACTAACATGACTTTGCAATTCCATAGTTTAGAGGTGCCATAAATTCTAAAAAATTCTAAGCACCAACCGATTAACATGGAGAGAATGGCTGGATACATTATTATCTGAGGCTTTAGTTTCCATTCATAATATTCTCAGTCATAATGAGAATATTCATAACCATTTTTATTTTCCTAAGGTTCACCATAAAATCTTGAATATACCTATCTATTTTCTTCAACGTATCTTTGTCACCTTTTATCAGATTTATAAACTATTGAACCCATTATTCTAGAATCCGATGATTTGTAGACAAGTGCGCAATCTTCGGGGTCTTTACATCAATAAGGCCAAGGCACTCCATAGATTTCACCTTAACAGAACTTCATATGACATCTAGTAGCCAATGATAACAGAACATAGGTTCCCCTTCATATAGAATACCATCAAAACTGTCTTCCTTCTAATATGTAAGAGCATAAGTCTTTCCATATATTTTAAACAAAAGCTTCTCTCTAACTTTTTTCTTTAAAGAAACTGAATGACTAAGAAAATTCAATTAGAAAATACAGATACACTAAATCATGAGCACCTGGCTTCAATAGGCAAACACTCACCCAATCATTTAGCATAATGTTTTTCGAAATTATAGAATTAAACTTGGTGATGAATTTTGGAAGCACCAACCTTTCTCTATAGACCTGCCACTCCAGGAATGGATTGGTAGTAGACATATATTTCTAAAAGGATTCTTCAACATACATTCATAATTGAGATTCCTTTGAATATATATAATGATTTTATGTAGAAGGGAAGCACTTCGGCATGAGAGTGCTTCAGATTCGATGTGAGACAACCATCAGGGGGTCCTCTATATAAACGTTTGATGCGACATTTCATCTTAAAAACTCAATAAAATGGCTAAAAATCCTTTGGAATAGATCTGATGGTCGAAATGATAGCTGCAAGAAAATATTGGACTTTAGATTTTGATGTTTTTTAATAAAAAGATTCGGATTTAAGGAAAAATGAATCCTAAAAATTTAAAAACAAAAGGAACTAGAAGAAAGTAATGGATGATTATGAAAAATCAGGAAACAAAACATACCTTTCAGATTTATAGGAAGATTATTTTTAATGGGGAAAATTTTTCTTGAAGAACATTAGATTCCAAAAAAAAATTATTGTGATGAAATTTGAAAAACTGACTACTATGTTTTAGAAATTCTTTACTATGAAAACATTGAAAATGTTCATTATGGGAAATTTGGAAAATCTTCATTATCAAAAAATTCAAAAATATTCATTTTGAAAATTTGGAAAATCTTTATTACAAAAAATTTGGAATATCTTCATTACAGAAATTTTTATAATATTCATTATGAAAATTCAGAAAATTTTTATTATGAAAATTTAGAAAATCTCCATTATGAAAAATTTGGAAAATATTCATTATGAAAAAAGAATTTGACTATGAAAAATATTGACTACGTAAAATTTAGATTATGAAAAATTTTGACTAAGAAAAATTTTAGACTATAACAAAGATTCATTACGAAAAATTTGAAAAAAATGACTATGAAACATTTCATTAAAAATGATTTGAAAAATATGACTATGGAAATTTTAATTACGAAATATTGGAAAAATCTGACTATGAAATCTTTCCTTAAGAATGATTTGAAAAATCTACCTACATAAATTTTCATTATAAATGATTTTGAAAACTAAAAAGAAAATTTAGTCCCCATATGAAATGGAGTTTATTACTGTAAGAAGACTGGTTTTAGCAGAAATTTAACAAGGAAAATTACCTTATGGTTATCATTCCTAACTTCTATTTAATTTATTCAAATCTACCGTAGGGTACAGATTTTTTGATCAGCAAGTTGATCTTGTGTTTCAATAAATTGAAGAATCATATCACATTTTTGTGTGTGATCCCTAAGAAAGTGTCACCAAATATTTTGGTGTTTTTCACAAAAGTGATGTGCAGGATTTTTACAAATTAAACACTTGAAATCAATGTTTTTCTAAGAAGAACGATGTTACATATAACAATAATTCCTCCTTTAGAATTATCATCGACAGTTACTTTTCCTCCATTCATCTTGATAATATTTTCAAAGTAGTTTTTGTTACCAGTCATATGCTGGGAACATCCACTACCCATGTACCAAGTATTGTTATTTGTACTTTCTTTTTTTTCCTGAAAATAAAATGTTTAACTTTCAGAATCCAAACATTCTAGGATCCAGAATTGTTAGACAATAATATTTTTGGTATCCACATTTTCATAGAAGAATGAGCTTTATGAAACACAAGAGATTGAACAATATTCAAACAAAAATATTTCTTCCAATGCCCACCACATTGAATTTAATTACAAAAAGGGGCTCTGGATGGAATAAAATAGTTGTTTTTGAAAACAGGTTTTCTTTTAGTATTACCTACTCCACTAGTATTTTGTTGAGGTTTTATTTGAGATTACATCTCATCAAAATTTTATTTACAAGATGTAAAGTTTGTAATAAGATTCTTAAGGTAATATATTTTGGATTTTAGTCTTATGACTAAATTCCTATCCTCGTGAATTATTTCCTTAAAGTTAGATTTTTCTTCAAATTTATTTTTTAAAAATAACATTCATAAGATCTTTAGAATGTTTTTCCTTTGCATAATTTACTTCCTTACTTTTTTAGAATGTTTTTCTAGAAGCTCGTCATCATCTTCAAGATCTCTAGAGAGGTTTGAAAATTTTTTTGTATTAATTTATTCCCTAGTATTTTCCTTGTCTACTTTCGTAGAAATTTTATAATTTTTTTCATCTAACAACATAGAAAATCAAGTAACTTCTACATAAGAAGGTATTTATTCATTATCTGAAGATGAATTATCTTTATTATAATTAATATCTTCAGAATATTAATTCTTATCAAGAGATAAATTTGTTAATGACTCGGTAAAGTGTACCTTGGCCATAAGACAAGTATTTGGGGAATAAGTAGTAGTAATGATTCCAATATTTTTCTATGCTGATGATTCATATTCGGATGATTCACTTCCTAAATAGTCTCTATAGCTAGAACTCCAAGTATCGTTTGATTAAATACTTTTAATGTGATTTGAATGATAGAACTTGTTCATGGTTCTTTCTAAATTCCTTTCCTTATTTTTCTTCTTTTTCAATAGAGGGAAATTAGGTCTGATATGAACAATTCCTCTACACTCATAACAAGAAACTTCCCTATATTTCTTTTCATTGTAGTCTCTATTCTTGATATTATATTGATAGTTCTTCTGAGCTACTATCTTGTTCATTCTCTGATCAAGATTAGCTAATTCATTCTCAGACTTTTCTGTATCACTGAATTCTAACCGAATGGTGACCTTCTATGACTTTGATCTAGTTACGCTTTCTAGAGTCTTGGATTTCATATGTTTATAAGTAGTTATAAAAGAAACTCCTCCATTCCCATTCTCCTTTTTAACATTATCAACATCTCTCTTCATTCTAGTATCATGTTCATGAATAGTTCCAAACAGCTCATCTAAGTAAATCTGTGTGACTTTCCTATTATCATCAATTGTTGTCCTCATAGAATCCAATTCATTTGGAATAATTTTTATGATATTATCTACAAGGTCCTCATCATCCAATCCTTTTTCATCAATAGATTTTATGTTATTCACGACAGTCATAAACATTTGATGATCTTTTCTTATTGGTTTTCCATAAGGAATGTTAAATCCATGGTATTCAGCTCTAAATATAGCTTTTCATGCTCTTTAACAGTAGAAGTACCCAAATGTGTAACTTCATGTTTCTTCTAGATACTATTTTCAACATCACATTAAGATATTTTAAAATAGATATTCCTAGTAATGGAAAATAACAATGTATTCTGCACTCTGAAGTTTGCTTGCTATTCAGATTTCTCTGGATTAGTAAAAGTTCTCAATTCCTTATCTAGAATCTTATAGTCTTTTATTAGAATCAGGTAGTTATCAGCTTCAGTGTTAACAACCGAAGTCTTCATCTTATCTCTCCAGTACTCATAATAATTTCAATAAAAAATAGAAGGTCTGGTAGGATTTATATTATCGATAGAACCAATATTTAAACCTTACATCTTATGGAAAATCTTTTCACACAAACTTGTTTGTAATGAATGTGTTAAAAAAATAAAATCTGACAACCAAAGAAAATAAAAAAATATTATCTCTAAGAAAGATATGAATCTTATCTTTATGAGTCCACAAATATGATTAAGAATATTTCTCATCTGAATCTAATGGTGAGATTAATTCATATTAAACAAAACCATTGATACCAATTGTTTGATCGATAGTAAAATAGATATGATACTGATTTTAGTATCAAACTATGGTGTAGATACTCATTATACAAGGTGGGGGGGGGGTTAATTGTATATAATAGAAATTCCTTAAGGAAATTTTGATAAAAAAAATTCACAGCACCTCTATGTTCTAGTAACATGCTTGATTCCGAAAATGTAATATCTGAGAAAATGATTTCAGAAATAAAACATAGCAAAAGTGTAAAACAACAATGATTCTACATTAATGTATATAGAATCCTATTTAATCAGAGTACAAGTATAAGGATGTATAAGATAGTTATACTTTCCTCAATAACCGAAATTACAGAGGAAAACATAATTGAAACACTACAAGTAACAAGTAGTAAATCTTTTAACCCATAGAGAAGGGTATCCAACAAACTTGGATAAAGATCCCTTGATTTATACTTTCAAGAAATTATATCATACCCAAAACCATGTAAGCTTTCAATCCAAAGATCAAAATCTATCATGCTATCCCCGTAAGCCCTCAATTTGTAAAAAAAAAATCGGCACCTCTGATTTCACAACTTGAAGTCTCTGATTTTAAGGAAATCACACCTCAACACAAAGAAATTCTACTCGAAACAATGTTTGAAAAAGCCGTTCAAGATTTCTACAAAATTCCTAAGAGTTTATATGAGATTATCTCTCTAGAAATAACTTTAACAACATGTAATCAAGTTCTTCCTATGGTAAAGTACTAACCTTATTCAAATGTGCTCTTATTTATAGGCACGACATCAAAGGTCGGCTCCCTCCTCCAATAGTCATATTTTTTTGTGAATTTCAGAGGGACCTATACACTTATCAGTCAAACAATGGTTAGTTATTAAATGAATGAATGACATCATTTTATAACCAAATCAAGTGTAAGAAAAAATATGGTTAGTTATGAAAATTCATTTTTCAGAATTTAAGAAAAGAATGAATGTTCGTTGTCTAACCAAAAATATATTCAGCATATATAATATAAGGATATATGGATTTTATTTTCCAAGGAATTCATAACATGAATTATATAAAATTCAGGTGTCTGAATTTCAAGGAAATTTGGAATCTAGATTCCCCAGAATTCGGAACCTGAACTTAGAATTCTCAGAATCTATATTCTTAAGAATTCGGATTCTGAACTCATAAGAGTTCAGAGTCTAAATTCAAAGGGTTCGAAGTCAGAACTAATATGAGTTCGGAGTCTAAATTCAGAGAACTCAGAGTCAAAAATCATAAGAGTTCGATGTCTGAATTTAGAGAACTCAGATTCATGACTCATAAGATTTCAGAGTCTATATTCCGAGAACTCGGAGTCAGAACTCATATGAGTTCACAGTCTGAATTCAGAGAACTCAGAGTCAAAACTCATAAGAGTTTGGAGTCTGAATTCAGAAAATTCAAGTACTGAAAACCGAATGCTCTATATCTAAATATTATATGATTCTGAGGTTTCGATACGAATTAGAATTTTATACTTAGAACAAATTATTAATGAAAAATATGGTAATGATAAATTTCCATGGGAAAGGAAAATTTCATTATAAAATTAAATCATAGGGTAAATTGAAATTATCCTCAAGACAAGGTGTTTGTGATTTGAAAAACAAGAATGAATGGAGAAGTCATAATAAAACATTATTGACTCAACAACCTCCCCAAACATGAAGGAATATAAAAGTCATAAGAAAACCGTATTGACTCAACAAAATATAATTTCATCAATAACTTTTGATACACCAAATCCCAAGTCTAAATGAATCCTAAAATAGTAATATTATTACATATATTATAAATTTATATCATTAATAGGAAATAATATTTATTTAAGGAAACCATTTAATTATTTTAGATAATGAAAAAATATTGTTAAATTAGTACCATTTTTAGTAGTCATTATATGCATCAAAAGTTCATTTTTCCTCAAAAATAGTATCCATTGGGTTTTCTAAGAAAATAATATAAATAGTTTATTCTAATTTTAAAATTTTATTTTAATTAATTATTTTCATTTATTAAACAATAATATCAAAATTATCATATATTGTGTTTTTGGGAATTTTCTAATAATATTGACTTTTTAATGAATTTTTAAAAATAATAATTTTTATTAAAAACAACCTTTTAAAGCAGTTTACCATGTTCAATTTATTTTATTTTTTATAAATGTAATATTATTTCATTTATATTATTAATAAAACAATTTATTATATTAGAATTAATTTTATGTTGTATTATGGAAATAAAAACTTTTTAAACACAAGAGAACATTTTTTTCAAGGAAATGACATTTTTTATCATTTTGGGAGACTAATTTTAAATTTAACGCTATAAATTATATTAATTGAACTTCAAAAAATGGATTTTGTATTTGGTATTAAAATTATTTGCATTTTATAAAATGGATTACATACATTTAGGTAATAATGAATAGTAAAAACAATAAAATGATGTTGTCTTGGTTTCTGTTTAAACTAAATTACCACAGGTTAGAACAATAGATAAAGTTTGGTTTTCAATTAAACATTTATAAATCCTATTGGTTGGAAAAATTTCTTCCAGATAATATCCCAAATTTTAATATCTATTCATTTGGAAAGATTTTTTTCAATAAGCCTTTATTAAATTTCAATCTTTAATGAAATTTTAACTGTGTCCCTCTCCCACTTATGAATAGACGACAATCATCTCTCTTCATTGCACCACTTTGAGGCATCCAATTATACTAAATCCTATGTAATTATAAGATAAACATCCCCATTAATTATATATATGATATGTTCTAATTAAAATACTATTCTAGGGATCTTAATGAATGGATCTAAAGGAGGTCAACTAAAGGGGTGGTATTCCTCCAACATGATCTCATTCTGATTAGGTCATATCTTACCTAATATAATAGTATGATTTTAATAGTAAAATTATAAATTAATTATCCCCAATATATTATGATTTTATTTTGATAATGGAACCATAATTACTTACCATACTTTCCATCAATCAGAAACTAAAAGTCTCGCTATTTTGAATGGTTGGACTTCCACCTCCACATATAGATACAATTTAACTTTCATTTCTATATATAAAATATGCTAATTATAATGGGTTTAATGTTTATATATTTTATTTATGAAATAATTAATCTTCTATTATAATAATATTGTTTGATCTTTGTCACCATTCCGTCAATTGAAAAATGATCACATCCCTCACTTGTATATATAAAGTACTACCACCCTAAAGTGGAACGATTCATCTATATTTATTAATTACATGTAATTTAATAAGGCTATATTTAATCAATATAAATGATATAATAATAATTATTGAATTCTGAATTATTATTTTCCAATATTTCATTCCATATGTTGAGATGTAAACAACTATTTTAATATATTCTCGTGACATACCATCCCATTAAACGATGTATTTCATTTTACTATTTGTACCATTTATTAATGAATATATATATATGAAATATATTATAGTTAAATCCTGATAATAATTTGAGAGATAATTTAAGCATTATAAAATAACAAGTATAGTTACTACCATAGAAAAATTTATAGGAAAGATGAAATATATGTCATCGAGAAATGATAATTTTAAAAATTTATTACTTATATTTGGGTATAAAAATGTTATTAGTGGACATTATATGATATTATAAGTATGTAAATTACTTTTATAAAGAATAAAAATATATTTAAATATATTTAATATGTTGTTATCACACATTTTCAGGATGTCGAACTTCTGGTAAAATATCTTCATTGCACTATACTTTCCACAAGACACAAAACATGTTCACGACTTGTTTATTTTATATGGGTTATATGATGATATGTAATTGTATATATTCAAATTATTTTTACTACTATATGAATTAAAAAATACATATTTTTTTATCACTTTCATGAGGTATTGATTCGAATGTTATCAATGTGGTGGGGTATTTATGTCACATTCTCATTATTTATTGGGATTATTTATGAAAATTTTTTGGATGATGAAATTTTATATCCTATCTTTATGGAATAAAATTAATATTCCTCAACTATTGTAGTTTATAAGGATTATATATTTTCATTTCATTTTATTCTCTTTAATAAATCAATACGCTATAGTAATTTGATAAAGGAAACACCATCTCATACAAAAAAAATAATTTTACCCACAAGAATCTTTTGAATAATATTAATTGATTACTTAAATTAATTTATCACATGATTGAGTTATTAATAAATGTTTTAAATGGAATATAATAATAATTTTATGAAAAAATGTACTTTTAAGATTTTACTGAAAATATGAATTGTTCTTTTTTAACATAAACAAGAAAAACTGAATTTTCTATAGTCAGGATAACTCTATGGATTTATTATTCCGTTAGAAGTGTTCATGGTTATTTTCAAATAATTTTATAGTTTTTTTTAAAAAATATCATATTTAAATAAATTATTTCAAACTGAATGAATAATTTACTTAATAAAAAATCTAGTAATCTTTTAATGAAACATTTCATCTATAATAAAATCCTTTGATGATAAATACAATTTTCATAGGATATATTCCAATGATATCATACATATTATTTCTTTGAATTGTTTATTATTATGATGATGATGTTTTATAGAATATTTTTATTTCACATAGTTTTTCTATGATGAAATGTTCAAATTTTTATGAAATTAATTTCCTTTCCCCAAGTTAGGATATATGATCAAGGAGTTAGTATAATATGTGAATCATAATAATGGATGATGATCATGTGGTTGGTGGGACTAAAATTATATGTCAATTAAATTCATTGGTTAATTCTTTTTATCTTTTTAGATTATAAAGACCATAATGTAGAATGAACTCAGTTCAGTAAAGGACATTGTCCATTATGATGGTCTTGGGAGTAATCATTGGCAAAACATATGATGGAATATTATGTTAAACCAATATAATATGATTATATTATATGTGAGATTTGAATAATTAATTAAATTTATATATTAATATTTATTCCCTACACTTATGTTATATTCCAATATTAGGATCTCATGGATAATATTATTTGAATCTTTCAAGAATTATATATTATATGATACTAAAAATTACGCCCTGACCCAATATTATGATATTTGATATGATGGGTATTGATTATAACTATTAATATAATGTTATTATCCCATTATTATCATGATATGTTCAGGTGGTGATTGATATCAATCTTTTTTACACTTACTGAAAATTTGATCTCACCCTTCATTATGTTTAATTTCACTAGTTTATGAATGATTGTTTTATGATGGATATATCTATAAAGTAGGAATGTTAAGAAGATTTTAGTGGTAGAAGATGTAGATCCATGTGAAATTTTTTTCCTATATACATAATTATTAATTAAATAATCATATATGATTTTTTCATAGACCATAATTTAATATATTGATTATTATTATAATAAGATGCAATATATATTTATGAACATTATGGGACACTCTAATGCTAGGGATTGAATGATAGTAAATAATTTTTATATATCAATTTTTTTATGAATTTTTTGGATGAAAACATCTTGAAGTGCATAATTTATTATTATTATTTTTATATAAAAATAAATAACTGTCAAAAAATGCATTGAAATTTCATATTTTAATATCAGTAGACAATATTAAAATCCATGAAAAATACTACTATGAATAATTTTTTCCAAAAATTATGGTCATCATTATTAATTTGTTTTACATTTAGAATATGATAGACTAGGTATTTGATAAATCTTTCCTTTTATTTAATTTATTTAACATTTTATGGATTATTATTTTGGCTATTTCAAATTTTAAAAAAATTACAAACATTGGAAAATAGAGTAATGTTTTATAAAAATATAAGAAATTTATCCTCAATTAATATATAACATATAATAAAAAATGTTACATGAATTGGAAATCAATGGTGATTAAATTGATAAAACTTTTCAATTAATTAATAAAATAAATTTTTAATTAGGAAAAAATATTGAAAAATATAAAATATTTACAAACTAGCTTAGTATGACATGAAAATTTAGAAAAATGATCAATGAAATATTTGTGAAAAGTGGGAATTCATTCTTTTTGAATATTAAATATCCCATAAAATTATTCAATGTTTTGTTTTTGAATTAATATTTTTTTAAATTATAAAATTTGTGTCTAACAATAACAAATGAACAAATGATCTCATTTTGTACATAATATTTTTCATAATGATTATAAATTTATTTGTTAATATTTGAAATATATTTTTCTTAAAATAAGAAAAATATATTATTTTAATGATTAAAGTTAGTTTTGTTGAATTATATTTCATTATAAGTATTTACTATACATCATGTGATAAAAAATAGTTTGCATGCATAATTTGACAAAAAAATACAAGGAAATTATTATTGCACTATTCCAGCATTATACGAATAAATAAAATGTGCAATGCACATATATGGTTTAAAAAATAAATAAAGTTCTTTTGATGAATTCAAATATATTTTTAGAAATAGAAAATCTTTAATAAAATTAAATATGTAATGTTGAGGATAATTTTTTGAATTTGTTAAGGATAATGATTATTAAGTCATTTAAATCTTTTAGGAGGAAAAAAATACAACAAAGTTATTATTAGGTCATAATAATGATCAAAATTTCATTTGATAACTACATTTTTTAGCTAAAAAATATTTATAAAATTTCTGAAAATTTAAAAATATAATCTTTTTTTCCTAAATTTTTAGAAATAAATATTATTCAATTTATAAATATTATAATAAAAGACATAGAATTAAATTTTTTCAGTATACAAAATTATCCAAATTAGAATTTAATGAAAAAATATATTTTAATGTATAAAATGAGTATATGACATTATAAAATGGTAAATCGATTTCAATTTTCAGAGAATTTTTTTTACAACATCCAAGGAGTCATTTGTGACTTGTAGAATTTAAAAACACAATAACTAATTATTTTTAAATTATTTAATGATTAAATATTTCTATGAAGCGTTAATATTTATTTATATATATTAAATGTGTGTAAAAAAATTAATCATGATAAAATTTACTACATATACGGTATACATTATTGAGAGAGACACCCCTCATGGATTAAATCTTGGTTTCAAATACGTCATTTAATTTTTAACTTTCTAGGTTTACATAAATCTATTTGATGAAAAAATTAGCAACTTATCTATGTTAAGGGTCATAGTTATGATTCAAGAAATATTATTCATTTCCATATGTATTTTATTATTGATTAATATCTGGAAAAAATTATTCAATATACATAATAACATGATTTACATGATTCTATTAAAGTGGGTAACATGAAATTGGGCCTCAATATGATATGACACCCCACATATTACACTACAATACTTATTTACTAGTATTATTATTAGATCAACGCCTCACACATAGTTTACTCACTTTGTCTTGAACACTCCCACTAATAAATAAATTTTTTTATACTAATACATGTTTTATCTCAAAGTCTTACATTGTAGAAGTAAGAAGATCATTAAACATAACCATGATAAAAATTGGTGTCACATGAAATTTACCACCCCTCATCTGGATAGTCTCTTATAATTATCTTATTCTTCATGTAAATTTATAGATATTCAAAATGACCCTCTTTCCCTAGATCCTACCAATCCATTCTAGTTTCATTATTTTTGATAATATTTTTTAAAAACTATATTTTTTCACATTAGTTTCTTAAATATTCAATGATCAACTCTATAAAATTAGTTAATTTTACATTAATTTCCTTTCATGTGAATATTTAAAAACATTACTATTATACAAATAACCCTAATAATGGATATTTATAATATCCATTATTTTTTTAATTATAAATATTACATCACAGATCTTGTACCTCATAGTAATATCAAAAAGAATACAATTTCATAGACTATAATCATTATATTATCATATATCGTGGTCATAAATCATCATAGATGCTTTTCAATACATCAGAAAATAGATTAATCAAATAAGTAGTCAAGATTTTTTTCCACTAGATATAATAAATTGATCCGCATTATGTATTAAATTTTCCCGCTAAATTTAATTTCTCTTATATTATATTGAATGTTTCTCATGAAATCCATATCCAAAGTAGGGGATGTTTTGAATGAGTCAAAAATATTTTATGACAATATTTTGGACTTTTTTAAAAGAATTTCTATGTGCCCATATAACCATTCAATGTAAATATTATTTGGTGACATAGGTTGGTGTTTTGAACAATGACATAATTTGTTTGGTTTTTTGATCAATATTTATAGTATTATAAAACTTAAAATTTATACTAAATTTGCGGTTATGAACTTTGAATGAACTACCTAAAAATGGTTATTAAGATCCTCAAATTGGGATTTATGACTATTTGATGAAAATATTCTTGGATGAACTGGCAAAAAAGGATCTACTAACCAATTTAGAAATTATTGGTCATATGCACTGCACTATCTCAACACAAACATGGTTTATTTTTCACCTGATTTTTCTTTTCTTAAGATAAATCTGATGTGTTACATGAGGTATGGGTGAGGGACCCTTAATGACCCAAACCAATTGAAATAAGGGGTTTATGGAATTTATATGGATATCATAGGTTATATTCCTATGGTATAATGATGCATCAATATTTATTATATCATATTAGCATAACCATTCACCATTAACCAATTCATGCATAGTTGTAAAAACATGTAAAATAGACTATTATGATTTACACGTGTTTTTCACTCCCAACTAATCTAAGCTAGAATTTCAATTGATAATTCTAAAACAATTCTAATGAGAATATAAAAATTACACTTATTCAACACCGTCTCATATCCTCACACCCCAACATTTTTCTTCTCATGATATAAAGATAAATTCATGGTCTACATAAGAATGAAGATAACCCTTTTAATAGTTTCTAAATACAACACACCATGACGTTGCAATATTCTCCATTATAAATAAATTTAATTTTTTTAAAGATTTTTCTATATTAAATATCGATTAAATCATATTTTACACACTACATAATTTTTAGCTTTTACTACATGGAACAATGATGTCTTCTTGTGTTACACCAAGGACATAATTTCGTCGATGTCTTGTATTACACGAAATACCGATTTTTACTATACAATAATATATTGATAAAAAAATTACTATTTAATATAATAAGATACAAAATAGTTGTTAAATTTATGTTTATTAATAGAATTATCAAAATTATAAAAATATATGGTTGAATTAATTTTCTTCACATTACTTAGAAATCAATATAAAAACCAATTGTAAATATAAATAATATTTTTTAAAAACTAATTTTATGATAAAATATTTGTTTTAACATATAAAAATTTAAAAAATTAAATTTTTTGAGTTATATTAATTTAATATATATAATATATATTTAATAAAAAAAATTGACAGTCAACCAATTCTCTTTATAGGAATAAGATACAAAAAACCCCAAAGTTACACATAAAAAAATTTCAATAAGGAATTATTACCTCAGTTTCATTGTTATCCTATTTTAAATCGAAATTTTTAAACCGATTCAAATTTAATATGAAAAAATACACATCATTTTTAAATATAAAAATCAAAATGTGGATATCCTAAATGTTTTCTAATTTTATGTGATGTTTGATTTGTTATTGAATAGTGACATATAATTCATTTATTTATATGGTTAAATTATATATTAAAAAAATTTAAAGTAAAATTATATCAATTATATAAAATTTATTCTATTTCAGGTCATTGGAATCAGTTTAACCCTAAAATTGGATTAAAAAACAAAATTTTTTTTGGGACATTTATACTTTTAAAACTAACATTGCCATCATGTATGTAGGATTAAATTTTAATTAATATTTTTAAATTCTATGATTTGAATTTGGATATTTTTTCCATATTTGGAATCTTCCAAATTTATAATGTATAATAAGGTTAACATGGTTGTTGAAAAAAATATTTTTGAACGTTATTAAATTTAATAATAAGGATTAAGAGAAAAATTAGCCAAACAATGGACTAAACCTTAAATACAATTCCCAAAATTACCAAGTTGTTTCTCAAAATCTAAGTGGATGTCCATATATATATATCACATCTTCAATTTTATATAATTTTTTTCCATCATTAGAGACACTTTTCATAGAATTATTTTATGAGGAATCCCATTTTGAAATTATTCAATACTTCCACTCCTCTAATATAAAAAAGCACTCACTGAAACCCCTTATTCATAACTATCAAGTCATTTTTCCATCAAAAAATACAATTAAATAATATTACTAAATACCTACCTCATAATATAATCCTAGATTTTGTAATAAAGACATAAAAATAATCCCTTTGGTGATAACCGAAATGAGATACCAGAAGAATAGGTAACATCCTTCCTTAATCACTTTTATTTTATTTAAATTATTCATTCCCTAAAATCATATTATTACAAGAATAAATAATAAAATATTTATATAGAATATATTGATATTTTTTTTGGGATGTACCTTAAATTAAAAACATATAAAAGTAATAGGTAATGAACTTACCGTCTATGTGTATGACGAACTACCGCCTCACAAAATGATGTTGTTAACATTTCTGTTATCAGCTATCATGGTGAAAAATAATGATAGAAACAATTTTCATATATGATATATATATTATATTGATAATATCTTTATTTTTATTTAGTTTTTATGTAACACATAACATTATTCTTTATATTTTGTGTAAATATGATATCATAATTTGTGTATTTGTGGACTACCGCCTCCTCCAAGCATTGTGATTCGATCACATTATACAAAGGACATATTAAATAGGCTTTTAACTTAAAAAAATTTAACATAAATGAAATATATAATATATTAATGACATAAATTTCTTTTCAATCATAATATATCATTTTTTTTAATACCCGTTCCTGACACTAAAAAGTGATAATGTCGGTCATGGGCGTTGGGACTACAACCATTATGACACAACGTGATTCTGTTACATCCCACCAAATATATATATATATATATATATATGATTAAATATCCTAGTATTTATATAAAAATTACCATTCTGTAATGATATATCATTACTTACTTTCTTTCAATAATGATCACTAAAAATAGGAACATTACTCATGCGTACGTACAACCTAACATCTCTCTGATTTTATCGTTGGTTTTTTCATATATATATATATATATTTAATTATTCGCTTTAAAATTATAATTAATGTATTTATATCAACATATTTATGTGATTATTATTCTATATTTGTTTATATAATGACCCTTTGATCATATCTGACCAACCAATGTCCTTTTTTAAACATCAACCGAATATGGTCAAAACACCTGACAAAAACTTGATTAGTTATGTAATTGTTTTAATCATTTTAATAAGAAATGTAAAATTAATAATAAACTTGATAAAATTTCTTAGTCAAATTATAATTAATATTTTGTTATTAATCTATAATATAAATACACATGTAAAAGGTCAGTGTCATGGTAAAGGATTTCATCGCAATTTATTTCCATTTGGGATTATTTTTTATTAGGCACTATATAACTTTTATATAGATTATATATATCCATTTGAAATTTTTATCCTGATTTTCTATTTTCTAATGATATATTAAATTTCACTTAATGTTATTTCTCTATTATAATTGTGATTAAAAATTTTCAATGTGGTATGGGACACTTTGGAATTTTTAATGATTATTTTCTTCAAGAATGATTTAATGAAATTTCAATTGTATTTCAATTTATCAACATCAAAAAACCCTACTGTTAAATATCATCCACTTTGAAAATATTGATAATACAGATATATTATACAATAATGATATATGATGAGCCACAATTATTATAAATTAAAACGAATATATGATATATGAGAAACACTTGGGACAGATACACCAAGGTCGTGGCCCTATTATAGATTTCCTCTCAATGAATCAGTACACTAATGAGATGAATAAATATTCCATATTAGATTGATTATTTCTAATCCATATTATGAATGGACTGGATGGTATATGTAACATGTACCTAGGAAACATGGAATCTAACAATTTATCATCAACCTTACTAGTCTCTATTAGTATTTACCCTGGATATTTTTCATTGATATATCTATAGATTCATTTCTTTTTTTGATTATTGAGTGAATGGAATTTTTTTTCAGTTTATTACATCTAATATTTATTTTTTATCCTGTTGTTTGAATGGAATTTTTTATATGTTATTTACATGTCCATGGGGAATTGATTTCATTAATTAATTTATTACTTCAACATTATATACCCTTAATGATAGTTTGAGATCACACTTATTATGATTCCCTTCCCCTGGTTTTACAGAAGAAATTATTGAATAATCAATCAATTATAAAATTAATTTCATTTTATTTTGTATCATGTTTTCATTTCTATTTCTCAATGTAATATGGTTATGATACATGTAATGTGGTTATCATGTTTGTAAGGTTATTTTGAAAAACTACTATACTAACCAATCATTAAGGATTTGATTCACTATAATCATACCAATGTAAAAAAAATAATGCACTAGATCTAGGATTATGTGGTTAAGAAGTTATTGTTGGTATTACGTGAGTTTAAGTAGAATCATTAGACACTAGATTTAGAAAATTTAAATTAGAGAATATAACCCTATGATATAATTTGAAGATAAATATAGAATAACATTTTTCTATTTTGGTATTTTTTAGATTATGTTGGTATTCCATGAAATACAACTATTTAAGGATACTTAAAGTAGACATGGATTGGGAAATAATGTAACTAGGGGTAACAAATGTAAAAATTTCTTTTATTCTAAATACATTATAACCTAGAACATGACAACATTCCTTACATCACACCTTCTTTCACACTCCAGGGGGATTCACATAGAATAATTATAGTTTTTTACAAAACATTATAATTGATTTTGAATTAAATATAACCTCAAACAATCCAATTTTATGATTATAAGATTAACTATGCCTAAACATTTAAACTTTTGTGGGATACAACATATTTAAAATTATACATTGTTCACAATATTATTAATGATTCCATTTTTTCCATTTGTTTTATAAATGAATCCTAAAATGAAAAGTGGTATAACTACTCTTGGAATTTTTAGATATTTCCATTAGGAGGAAACCAATACTAATGGTATTTTAACAGAGTAATTGATTCATATTCAATGGAATATAAATTAGAATCTGAAAAATAACGTTTCCTAGATGTGGAAAGCTATTCCACATAATGTATCTCCTTTGGACCACATTAAGAGATAGAGTCCCCTATAATATTGTGGGACTACTGATCCAGTGGTGTTTAAGAAATAATATAAGACTTTGGAGAATATATTAATTTAATTGGGATTTGGAAAAAAGGTTGAACTTATAGTGTATTGTCCCAATTCTAATTTTGATTAATGGTGATCACTAATCCAGAATACTAGGAATGAAGAGAAAATAGAACTCATGTAATGAAGAACATTTAAAGATACATTATTTGATATATAATTCCCTCAAGATAAAAAATTTGATATTATGTGAATGTAACTTAGTTTAATGATAATGTAGAAATAAAGTGCTGATGTATATGAAGCTACCTTTTCATAGCTAGAATGATCTACTACATATTTCATGTGTAGAATGGAATGCATGATTGATCACTTCATTGAATGGATTACTCCATGTCTATAATGTGAATGGGTGTCTCTAAAAGTTTATTCAAAAGATGAAATATTTTTATATAATATCACGATTGAGAATAAATAATAAAAGTATTATGAATTGAAGAGGAACAAAGTGAAGAAGATGGTGGAAAATAAAATGATAATAAAATCGAAAAATGGAATGAGGTATTTCCCTATATGTGATAACTATGGAATGAATCGCCCTGGTAAGTAATTTAAAGGATTTGTAATTTTTTTATAACTGCAATGAAATTGGCCACCAGAAAAAATAATTCAAATGGTTTATAAAAATCACTGTTATTCAATGTTACATATTCAATGAAATGGGGAAATGCAAAAACAAATTCCACAAACATTATAATAATACACCTCATCAGATGCTAAGGTGTCAATGTCAAGAGTATGTTATTGACACAACTCAAGATGAGTAATTATTGAACTTTTTTAATTCGATTCAAAAAAAATGTTGTAAAATAATATTATATATGATGTTATCATCATATGATTTATGAAATATTTTTGGTTATCATTGAATTACTTATTTCATTTTGAATTTGAGATCACATTTTGAATGCTACATGAAATGTGATTTAGTAGAAGGGTAAACTTTCTATAAAACCCACGATTGGGGGAAAGATGACTATAAAGGTGTTTTGAATATTTAGAAAACGTTGTTTGGATAAATAAATGACTGATATGGATAAATTCTAACTACCTTGGAAGCAATAACAATATTTTGAAAATGTTTTTTATGATTACATTTATAGAGTTCGCCATACTTTAAAATTTTTGTAATGTCTCTAATAAAATTTGTTTTACATAAAGAATATAAAATAGTGTATGTTTCTAATAATTTTTTATAGGAATTCAATCTTTTAAAATATTTAAAAAGAATACATGATAAAATTGTCACATATTTAGTAATTTTTGATTAAATATCTACATAATGTTTATTGAAGGATAATGATATATTTTTGTAAATAAATTCATATTCCTTTCTTCCAATGTGTTGTATCATATTATTTTATAAAATTTAACAATTTATGAAGTTTTTTAAAATGATATTGGGATGATATTATAGAGGTTATCTTATCACATTGACATATAATGAAACTATTACTAACAAATGAAGTATAAATAGTTCAACGGAGATCTAAAAGATACTATTGTGTTTATAAATAGAATCTTATATTCACTAAAATTCTAAAAAAGTGAAATATTTCATCCACTATATAAAAAAAATAATGTAACCATTTCATTCCTGTTATAATAAATTTTTTGATAAAAATGATCTCTTCGTAAAAATGGTTTATGGCTATATGGATATCAAATTTCAGGTGAATATATTCTCTGTCACTCTATACTAGAGAATAATGGATTGATTTTTCTTTTTTATACATGTTTCCATTTCCCACCTATGTTTTCCTACAAGGATATCTAGTTACATGACCATTATACCACCTTTTTCATTTATTAAGAAGATGTGTGTTCAAACCTATTCATGATGTGAGTTTTTCAAAAATATCTTGTTTTTATATTTAAATCCCTTGATTACCAAGATATATTTTTAATTTTTAGGGTGAAATTTAGTTTATGTTGGTAGAAGGTAACATCCCATGACATTATATTATTTTCCTTTTAGAATAAATATAATTTTTGTTCCTTGATTTGTTTTGATAAAACATCAATTTATGATTACCAAAAATGAATAATAATTTTTATATTTATTTGAAAATAATGCTATGGATAGCTTGCATTACACAAAAGACTGACATTCATAGATGGCTTGTGTAACTCACAGGATTGAGTTTTTCTAAAAATATATTATTAGAAATTTTATTATTTATTATACTAAGATAAAGAATGTCATAAAATTTAAAGTTACAAATATTATTTACTATAATATTACAATATATAATTTATTTCATTAATTAAAAAGTAGTTGTAAATGGATATATTAAATATTAAAAAACAAAGGGAAGGTTTTTGTAAAAGGATTTTTTTCTGCTCATGAACCCATTTTATAATAATAATTTAAATTAATTATATTTATAGATTTATATTAATGTAACATATATTATATATCTATTCGATAATTTTTTCATTCATCAAATATAATTGATAGGGATAATATATGAACTAACCCAATTTTGCACATTAAAACCTATATTTTTATAAAGTTAGTTTTACCAGATTTTTGTAGAGATCATAATTTAAATCCAATTTTTAATAGTTTATAAAAATAATTTTGAAAAATAAAATTCGATTTTTAAAAATAAACTTTAATATTTTGTTTGGGTTTCATTTGTAATTTTCTCTAAGTTATCATTTTTTAATGAATAGTGAAAATGCATAATTTTATTTCAAAACTTATTATTGATGTAATTTTTATATAAGTTTAAATAATTTTTTAATTTGTTTAAAAAAAATTATATCCATTAGATACTATTAAATCCCATTTAGTAAATTGGAATCAATTTCACGTTGAAATTTATATAAAATCATACTATTATTTTGGATGTTTGTATGTTAAATAACTAAATTGTTGTCCTATATACAAGATTATAATTAAATTAATTTATTCCACTTTTTTATTGAAATATATAAAAACTAAATATACATATGGAATCAGTATAATTTATAATATATAGTACGGTCAAATTAGTTTTTTTTATAAAAAACATTGTGGGAGTGAATAAAATTAATTACAACATTTAAGAGAAAAATTAGCTTAACTATCGATTAATCAGTATTTTTAAGGACCAAAATTACAAAGAAACATTTTTAAAAATCCATTCATGGACATATTATGAATATATACTCAGTTTTATTGAAAAATTCAATTATTTTATCCAGTTTTAAGAGGAAATCATTTTTTGGAATTTCCTTTTAAAATATTTATAAGAACACCACTCCTCCTCCTCTAAAATAAACCACTCACTCCTCTCATTTAAAAAATACTCTCAAACAATTTTTTTCACCCTAAATTATCTAAAATAATCTCCCTATATATCTTCAATAAGCCATGAATCCTACCTATTAGAATGAAACCATCCAAGGAATGCCTTTGGTGTGATCCAATAGGAGTTACCCAAAAAAGAGTAGACATACATTCTCGAGATCATTTGTTTTATTTACAATCTACATCATGTTAAACCATATTATTTAATGATTAAATAATAAAATATTTATAATAAACATAATGATATGTTTTTATGTTAAGGGTTATAACTTAACTTACACACATACCGATCTAATAGGTAATGATAATATCATTTATGTGTACGATGAGCTACAACCTCACAAAACATTGTCGTTACTTTTTCCTTCCCCACCTATCAAGGTTGTAAATTAGTATGCAAAGACTATTTATATATGATATATGTGATATTTATAATGTATTTATGATTTTTAATATTTTTATAACACATTCTATTATAATTTACATTTTGGGTAGATACGATAACATCGTTTGTGGATGTGTTGACTAACATCTCCTCCAAGTGATATAGTTCAGTTACATAATTCATGGAACATATAAATGATGTTTTTATTTAAGTATATGTAATATAAATTAAATATATATGATAATCATGAAATAATGAATTTATTGTATCAGAACATATCATTTTCTCTATTACCCTTTTCACGCACTAAAAAGTCAAAACGTCAATCGTGGATGTGTGGACTACTATCTCCTCGACACGATGTGAATATTTATAAAAAATAATAATTATATATATAAGTATATATTAATAAAAAATGAATTTATCATATATTATTCAGTACATAAGGATACATGGTTAATTAATTTATTTCCATAATGATCACCTAAAAAATGAAAACGTTACACATGCATACATATGGCCTAACATCTAAATGATAATAAAATTGGATCATTTTTCATAACAATATTTCATTATTGGCATTAAAATTACAGTTTATTTATAAATATAATAATTATTTTCTTATTATTATTTTAATGATGTTTATATAATTACCCTTTGACCATTATTTGCCTATAAAAGGCATTTCTGACACATAATCCAAATATGGTAAAAAACATGATGTCAATATAATGGATTACGTAGTTATATAAAACATTCTAATATGTTATTGAAGTGAAATAAAAAACATGCAAAACTTTTTGAATAATTTAAATAATTAACATATGTCTATTATTCATGATTCTAAAGAAACACATTATAGGTCATACTCATCATAATAGATTTAATCCCAATTTACATTACATTTATACTTTTTTGTTGTTATACACCAATTCACTTTTATATGTTTTACATAATACACTTTTTCATGTTATATCCAGATTATCTTTATTATCATGATATTATAAATACCATTTAATGTTATTCCTTTTTATTAATTTGATTCCAATGTTACAAAGTGGTATGTGTCTCTTTATAATTAATAGAGGATATTTTCCCCATGAATATTTTAATGATATTCTAATGGTATTTCTATTTGTGAACGTTAACCAACATTGTTTTTAATAATACACTACTTATAAATTATTTGTAAATTCGTATCACTTATTCAATAAGGATATTTTATAAGTCACACTGTACATAAATTAAATATATTACTTAATATATGAAGAATAATTTAGAAAGGTATGACATGTGGGGAAAAGTTATACATAGTGACATGATGCACTGATAGTCCCATGAGTTGAATCAATATTATAAATTTGATTGGTTTTGGCCTGATATGATAAATTTTTTTTTAAAAAATAATAAGTGTAAATGAATTATATACGTAGTGAACATGACATCCAATAATTAATTATTTCCCTCATTTAGTATTTCTTTCTATTTAAGCATGATATTTTTATTCAATATATCCATGGAATCTATTAATTGTTGATTTATTGTGTAAATGGAATGTGTTTACAGTTTATTACCTTTACGTATTGATTATTATCTATCTTGATATATGAATGGAATGTGTTATTAGTTACATAAATTTTTTAGGTTGATTTACTCCAATTAATTTATTATTCCCTCCTATTTAGTTACCCTTAAATTCCATTTGAGCTCACCATTATTGTACTTCCTCCCCTTAGGTTATGTTGAAGAAAATAATTAACAAAATTTAAAAGAGGAAGATTATTTTATTTTATTTTGTATCATTTTTTATTTTAGAATTTCAATTGTACTATGGGTACAATGAAT
This sequence comes from Viscum album, assembly GCA_963277665.1. Lineage (NCBI taxonomy): Eukaryota > Viridiplantae > Streptophyta > Magnoliopsida > Santalales > Viscaceae > Viscum > Viscum album. The sequence continues at coordinate 1,066,777,695 of OY728165.1, read as the reverse complement.
TTAATATTTTTTTAAGAAACTACTAAACAGATCGGTCCTTCATCATTTGGTTCCTTGTATTTTGGACAATATCGGGAAACCCTGCATCAACATCAAGGTTCTGGGGTCCGTGTTTCACAAACCATGTCATAATAACAACAGACACAGAACCCAACCCAGTCCATAGCATGGCCCGAAGGTAATTCCTGATCAAAATAGGCTGAAAAAAAGTTCCTGGGTATCCATAACGCACCATGGGAATATTTTCCTTAATTTATATTTTCATAAATAACCAATAATAATGAACTAAATAATTACCTATAAACATAAGAAAACATGGTACGAAAAAATGTTGATTTATGATTTTAAAAATCGAAATTAAAACCAAAGAACAATAATAGAAACAAAGATGAGAAAACAAGCCCAAGACAACATGAAACATGATGGGCATCACCATCAAGCCACTACTGCCAATACCCATGCATGAGATTAATGAATAGAAACCGAAAACACCATCACAACACGCTTTTCCATTACCTGAGCCATATTAAAGAATCTAATACACCAAAAGGTGTATTTAGGGTGTGAGAGAAATACTAGTAGGATTGACAACAAATATTAGTATTACATGATATCACATTAAATGGAAAGTTAACATGCATTCTTCATTCAATGCCATTTGTGTATTTTCATGAAAATTAATTCAACAATAACAATGTTCACATGAACACTTTCAAGGAAACAAATTTCACTATATAACTGGTTAATGGCAAAATTAAATTCTCTCAAGGTACACTATATACTGAGTTATGGAACTACATCACATAAGCCTTATGTCACAAATGAGAACCATAGGTAAAATCATTGGGAGAATCTTACATGAGTGGGGCAGTATAACTTTATACCTCAATATAATGTGGTATAGTAATGATAACCTTCAGTTTTATCTTGGAAGAGCCACTATAAGGTGACAACGTTGGGTATAGTGGTCTCCTATCATCATCATATTTTTTTAGTTTTGTAATATTCAATCCATATATGTGAGAATGGAAATTTCTACTTAGGTATCAACCTCTTTCAATCAATTTGATAGAACATGGAATTTCCACTTTTGAATCTCAAGTGTAGTTAATATATTCAACCCACCTAGAATCCCAAGATTTTATTATTCTCAATCCCACATTTCACATATTACAATAATAATCATTTTCCCAAACACAAGCTATTCCATATACTACCATATGTAAAATCACCACATTTACAAACCATCCCATGAAAACCCAAATTTTCTCTAAAAAGAAACATTCTTCTTTACACACACTGAAACTATTTGAAATCAATTCTCACACCTTTCGCACAATTAATGAAACCCATTTTACCAAATTTTAATAAAATCACATATTAGATCTGTCCATTTATATGGTACAATACTCTTCATAAATTCACAAATTATTAAATTTAATTTTAAAACATGCTTCTTATCATATAAAATATTCAAAAGACAAATTAAAAGTTTAAAATATAAAAGAATTCCTAACATAAAAATATATTTCCATTAAAAACTCACATTCAACACATTCTCACAACAAGTTCCATTAAAAAACATTTTTAATATCTAAAAAACATAATAAAAACCTTCCAAGAAATAGAATAATAAAATGCCGATAAACATAGAAATTTTCTTTTATGAAACACTTTTCTATCAAATAAGAATTCCAAAATAGTTCTATAACACATTATCACTAGAAAATAAATCAATTTAACACATTTATAAAGAAAAAAAGAATATAAAAATAATCAAAAATATTGAAGGAATGGAACACACTACCATACACTTGTAAACTTAAGGAAAATGATGAAAACCCACAAATACACCACCAAAAGCCTATATATGGTCCTGATTAAACAATAAAAATAATGATATAACCCTTAAAAACCTGATTGAAACCTAAAAAGATCACCCAGACCACTACATAAAAAAATCCCAAAGAAGAAGTGAAACTAAAGAGAGGATGGGGAATCAGATAGGATAACCACTTAAGTAATGATTTGATGGTGTTTCCATTACAAATTAACCACAAAATTTGAGATCATATGGTGAAATGGGAGGGGAAGAAGGGGAACAATGATAAAAATCATTAATTTAAGAGAGAGGCATGGAATTAGGGTTAAAACATAAGAGGAAATAATGGTTATTTCCAAATTTTTTAAGTCCTAGTCACTGATAATGGTTTTTTATATAGTTTTCCCAATAGTTCGGAAATCATACACCCCTATCTATTTAAGAGGAACATACTCCATGGTTTTCTCATACGACCTAACTTACCACGTGCTAGCCATGTACTAGAATCTATAGAAAAAACCACCTACTACATAGTTATATGGAATGTGGCTCAAGGTTTCCATTAACAATGCAAAACCATGCATCACAAGTTATAAAGCCTAATTCTTCCATTTATCTCAGCAAAAAACCTAAGTGTTAAATGTTAGAAAAAAAATAAATTGAAATGTACCTTTAAATTTTAGACCAATCACACCCTCTTACATATTGAATAAGTTAGACCCACAAATGAACTATATCAAAGAACAAAAATAAAAACCTAGATGTGAAAATTCTCCGAAGCATAACACTTTCCACCCACGAAAATCCAAAACAAGGATTGATATAAATAAAAACATTGATACTCCACCATAGGATAAAAATATTATATAAAATTACAAAATGAAATAATTAAAGGTTATCATGAACATGAAACAGATATCCATAAGTTTGAACTCAAGTGGCTAGAATGCACTCTTCATTGCACACATTATATAATCAAAACATTTAAACATTTCTCCTTGATCAATAAAAAGATATGGAATTATGAAAATCGAATGACCCATACTATCAATCCAAAACACTCACAAAATTAATATACAAAATTTTTACCCCCTATCCAAGACAAAAAGATAGGCTCAAACCATGCCTCAATGAGTTTTAGATAAACTCAAAAAACATATATTCAACTCTTTATTATAAGAAAATCATTGAGAATATAATAAAAGACACATGATTAGATGGAATGGAAAATCGGTGCTATCATTTGAAAATTATACATCACAATGCCAAGATACACTAAGAATTGAACAAGATTTTCAATACGACAAGGCTCGAATGAACTCCCCACTATTTTAAATGAGTTAACATAGATTTACCCCAGATGAATATTCAATTAGACCCATTGTGGGTATACCCACCATAAGAACCAACCAACATAACCATCTAGGATAGTCTATCACATGAACATGACATCGGAAAACATTGGACATTCTTACATAGAAGAAATATCCACCATAAGGGATCAACTAAATAAACACTAGGACAAATAGAAATCACTACACAACTGACCAATCCATTGAGAAAAAAACAATTCACAATTAGAAAAACCAAAATTGAAGCTAATTTATAAGGATTTACACACAAGGGAAACCACACATTGATTCACCTTGAAAAAATGTACAAACAACAGAGTACACAAAAACTAGATAATTATCACTTCTTATAACGAATGAGGGCCACATCCACCCAAACTAGTTGTAATGATGAATGAGGGCACCAAGCCAATACCCAAAATAATACCATTATAAAATAATGATTTTGAAATTAGAAATCCATAATTACTTTTATTCAATATTGGAAACCAAGACGGACTAATTTTCTTTTACACCCCATTAGATTCTTACTTCACACAAGATTCATTGTTGGGAATATGGTTGGATCCTTAATGTTTAATTATTCTTCTACCTTTTAGCCAGAATCTCATAATTTCTTATCAGAATATATTCCTTTGATATCATGATAGAAAACAGATAATTCAAGGTGGAATTAAAATAAATCTAAATACCATTGAACTTACATCACCTGAACATGGTGCTTTCACAAATACATGGACACAGAAGATAAACACCTAAAATCCATATTCACCTCTGAGGAGAAACAAAATAAACAAGAACACACAAAATAAACCTCTAATTAAATTGGAGAAATGTGGAATCTATGAAATAAAAACACACTACCATGTGAATGGGAGTTTTTAAAAGAATCAACATGCCTTCTTTTCACCACAACCATTATCAAAAGCATGAGGCCAACTTCCATTACTTGAATTCCCACTACAACTTCCAATATTGGCGTTCTTTCATAAAGGTTATAAATTCACCTTTAACAACTTAGAAAAATAATGTAAATAGATTTTCATTCAATTCACCCGCACTGTCTATTCTTCTTTGAGATGATACACGTATCCCAAAAATAAGGGTGGATTCGATATGAATTTTCATGTAGAGTGACCTTATGTTGATCAATTGGTGTGTATGAAAATGGTGAGTCGACTATGGACATACTTTGGAGATGAACCAATTCATTATGGGTGTGTATATAAGCAATAAATGACATACAGGTCCCAATCATACTATCCCAATGGCCAAAATAGGCCACAAAAAAATAGTGAACTGCCAAAGGGGACGTAATCAAAGGATTATGAGAATATTTTTCATAATTACCTTCTAAACATCATCTCAAACACACATTATTTAAAAAAATAAAACATGAAACATCATTCAAACATAAAAAACATTCCATATCAAAACACCTTGAATGAAATATTACCAAAACACATAGAGAAACACAACACAACTATCTGTTACAAAAACGACACATCTTCATTAAAAATATCTTTAGAAAAGAAAACAAGATTTAATGATTTCACACTAACCAAAGGGATTCCATAGATTATCACATGTACATATTCACACACAAAAATGGGCACTCATCCCCATTTACACACATTTTTTATATATTTAGTCACTGATGGGAATACAAAAGGTCACAAAAAACATTTACACTTTCTGAAAAAATAAAATTCAATACCCAATATATCAATTTAATTTTAATTTAAAAAATCTTTAAAACATTAAAATATCTCACTAACAACCAAATAAGAAACCATTCCTGCACTCCATGCTTCATTCCAATTCATTTAAATTGAAAATAAAAATAATATTACAAAAAAATACAGTCATTGAAAAAAAATGCCATTACCTATTTAAAAAAATTATTTTTATTTCAAAAAAAATTATTTCCAAAAGCTCATGATATTGATTATAAAATTCCAATCCACTAATAGATTCCCATTTGATCCCAAATTCAATTACATAAAAATAGATTTTTCTATTGTCTTTTTGAAAGATAATTATAAATATTTCTTTTCCCATTTCCAAAAATAAAATCATTACCATGACATATCCATGTTTTCACAATTCAATAGTTTGTATTTTCTATATTATTTTTCACAACCCAATAAGATGAAAAAATATTCACAAGAGGAAACTCGTATCGGTGGGTGAATTCGTCATACGGTAATCAGACAAATGCCAATCATACCAACATCGCAGAGAGTATCCTTGGTTCATTCCCATAGATACACTTGGTTTTCCAGTCCTACGATTGTTTAATAAGACCTTTTCGCCCACATTATTTACATTTCCAAAAAAAACCAACCTATAAGAACTAATTAAACAAAATGATCTCTGACATCCCATGGTAACTCAATTCCTTTCATTATGTGTGAAGGCCATTAAAGATTTATTCAAACAGTAATTCAAACCACAATAGTAATAACTCTAAGATATCCAAACTCTTCCCCATAAAAAGTTACCTAAAAAGAGGATAACCTTCCATCTGATACATTTATGGCATGAAAAATGTCAGATTACTATTCAACTTGAAACCTGTTCAATCTTATACGATAGAAAAAAGGACATTCTATGTCCCCATAGGCTAGAAACTAGTTCCTGGTTATCAATAATTCCTCTTTAGAATTATTTCAACATTTTAAATTTTCATAAACATCAGAAAATAATTGAAAACATAATAATCAAAATCTATAACCAATCACAGTACAAAACATTTTATATTGAGGAATTTCTAACATTAGATAAAAAATGTACAACAACAGAAAAAATTTGAAAAGTCCAACCCAAGGCTCATTGAAGCATTATGGGAATCATCGACATCCACCACCACCAACAAAACTACACGAGATGAAACAAAATCATCCCTAAACACCATCACAGAAAACCTCTCCATTACATAATTAATACAAAATAAATATACATACAATCGTATTTTTATATAGGTTGTGAGACAATTCCCGGTTGGATTCTATGAAAAGAGAAATATTTGATTTAATAACATTAAAATAAAAATTAACTTGCATTATATATACAGATTCATTGAAATATTTGCAATATATCATTTTAATGAAAATCTATTGACAAAGATAATTTTCAAGGAAAATAATTTTTCTAGAAACATACTTAATGAATAAATTAAATGTTATCAAAGTACACAATTTATCTATGGATAGAACCAAATAACATAATCAATATATCATAAGTGTTCACCAATGGAAAAATACCTAGTGGTAGTCTAGATTGATGGAGGCACTAGAGCCTCGTACTATAGTGAGATGTACTATATTAACTAACAAAATCACCATTAATGTGTATAAGACACTAGGGAGGGATACCCCATGGGTCTAGTGGTTTCCAATCATCATCATAGTTTAGTTAGTGTTTTAATCATCAATCCAAATAATAAGAAAAATGGACTTCCCACATCTGAATCAACAATTGTTAATCCACTTGATGAAAACAAGACATCCCACTACCATATCACTAGTGTACTAGATTTAGTCATCCCAACAAGATGACTTGGATTTCCTTAAGATAAATCAACCATTTCACATGTTACAAAAATCATCATTTACAAAAACACATTCCATGACATATAACAACCCAAATAAAATCACCACTATTACAAACTATATATTTGAAAACACCATTTTACCAAAACAATACACTTTCAACTTTTCAGACACCAAATCAATTTGAAAACTCATTTCACACCACTCACATAATCTATGAAACCTGCCAAATAATATTTTATGAAATTCACATAATCAATAAAACCATTCTTACATGAAAATATCTTTTTTAAATGCATACATAATTTAATTTGAATTTAAACCATGTGTCGTTACATTCAAAAATATCACAAGTCAAATGAATAGTGTATAAAAAAGAATACATCATATTAAATCAATCAATTTCCCTTCAAAAACTCACTTTCAACATATTTCTACCCCATGTTCCCTTAACAATACATTTTGAATCCCTCAAACAATTCATAAAACACCTCTATGAAACACCCCAATAAAATACACCCAAAACATTCAGTTTATCATTTATGAAATCCAGGTCTATTACCTAATAATATGAAATTTCTTTTGTAACACATCTTCATCACACAATAAATCTATAGAACACATTTATAAATACATGTGATTATATTAAAAGAATATAAAAATATTATGGTAAAGAAACAACTAACTCCCACATCAAATCATCTGTAAAATGAGGGAAACCCACAACAATACCACTAGAATACATTATAATGAAAATATTAAACACTAAACAACATGATTTAACCCTAAAAACAACATTCAATCCTAGAATCCCACCCAACCTATAGGTGCACAAAAACCCTATGAAAAAAGATGAATGCCTAGAAAAGAGGAGGAATCAAGGAGGAGAACCACATATTTAATTATTCTAGGGAGTTTACATGATAAATAAACTACAAAATTTGAGTTCCTAGTGATCCATGCAAGTGGGATGAGGAAACTAAGACTGGAAATAAAAAATAGTGGAGAGAGTGGTGGATTTATATTAAACAACCAAGATGATACAATGGACCTTTCCATATATATATGGACTTAAACATCCTGAAGAATATGAAATTCCATGTCCCCGCTATTCAACATATTCATCCCAAGAACCATGGGATGGGGGGAGGAGAAACACATAGATAATGTTTTCACGAGGTTTTCATGACGAATTAACCATAAAATTGGAGACACAAGGGTGAATGGGAGTTAGAGGAGGCTCCTAGGACTAGAAATCCCAAATAGTGGAGAGTGTGGTGGATTAATGGTAAACCTTCAAGAAGACATAATAAGATACGTATTGACTATTTACTATATTATATCCCTTAAAAATAAAAAGAACCATTTTAAATAAATCATGCTCCATTGGCCACATTGAATTTTTATATGAGTATAAATAGTCATTTTCAAGTCAAATGAAATTTTAGAATCTGTTCTTGTTTACAGTTTGTACCAAATTCATAACAATATTTTTCAATGGCTTATAATCCATTCAAGATTACTGAGTTGTATAATTATGAATCATATAATTATTTTCTATCTAAAACATCTCCAAATGATAAAATAATTTATTTATGGTATTCGTTATTTGGATTCCATTTATGAATAATGGAAAATAACAAGAAATTTATGATTGGTTGCTATCATATGATACCTCCAATCTTAGAGTATAATATATAAGTATAGTCATGCCTAATTTTTGTTCAAAACCATCAAACTTTCCTGAGTGATACATCTAATATAACTCTATGATTCAGTTGAAGAATAATGTATAATTTTTTCATCATCCATGGTATAGGTTGAGACAATGTTGTATCTTTGTCATTTTAAATTTTTCTATCCATGCTATGGGTTGTGTTCTTTCCATCAACCATGATATATTTGGACCACAATTCTCAACAAATATATTCTATTGTGACTACTTATCTGTAATACAATGACTAAACCATTCTAATTTTATATCCTTTGTTTTCTCATAATCATTATGTACAATTTCTTGTGTTGTATGAACCATGTCACCTGCAAAAGGGGACGATTTTTTTACTTGTGTTAGGTAAAATTTATTATTCAGTATAATAGTTCATTATTAGTGATTGAAATTATCACCCCATTATATAACATTCATTGAACATATCATCATATTACACATCTTGTGAAAGGTGTAATTTCATAAATAAAGACCCATTGGAATATGGGGCCACCCCATTTACATGTTACATTTTGAGACATAATATTTTTACACTTTGTGAACATATATTTCTCCCTAATAAAACATTCACATTTCCTTCAATAGAATTCAATATTTTTGTTCATAAATTTTATTTATATCTACCATCATCCTGAGAGTACTTGTATTTTTCATATAAACTATTAAAATACATGACCATATATAAAAAAGATAAAAAATATTCAATGATCTTAAACTATTTATCCATACACTCAATTTAATATAAATTCATGGATGAATTTCCTCCAAAAGATAACTAAAATATTTTGATCTTATGGTGAAATACTCATACTATAATTTAACCATATAATATTCATTAATACTTCTGAAACCATTGTTTTAGTTTTTAAGTCAAAAGTCAAACATATATAGGAATCACAGTATATTTTTACTTCATTACGATATATAATTATATTTCATATATCTTTGTAAGGATGATTCTTTTTCTCTATATATTCATTACATATACTATTTATGTATTCTTTTTTCTTCCCCATAGTGAGTACCATATTTCCCTTTAATAGTTGATAATTATAAACAACCGTCAATAATAAATCCATTCGGACACACTAAACCTTAATAAAATGGGTTTAAAAATTTATTCCGTCGAAATGGTTATCAATCCAAGCATGATTTATAACATTTAAATTAAAATTATAAAAAAAATTATCTTGTAGCATTTTGTGTATCATATTCAACATAAACATTTTTCATTAAATTATTGACAAATATTTTTAAAATTAGAAATAAATTCCATTATAAATTATAAATAACTACGTGGGTCATTCCCTAATTTTGGAAATAAAATAATTTAGTAATAAATTCCATTTCATTAATATAGTTATTTTCACCATCACTTATATAATTTTTTATGTATATATATATATATTTATACTACCAAAAAAATGAATTTAATTATTATTATATTCATAGTTCTATTTGAAATACTAAAGAAAATAGTTAGATGATATGGATTATTTATAATGAGTTTATAAAGAATACGCTATCTTATATGATTGTCACAATTATTAGATGTTTTTGTGATATTATGTATTAAAATAAATATATGATTATTTCTTCTATGTTTTACCAATGTTTTATTTTAAAATCAAATAATGTTGAAAAAAAATTCTATGAAAATTTTACGTATTAATATATCATATGTTTTATAGAAATGTAAACTGATAATATATAATATATTATGCATCCAATAATTTCCATTTCAAATATATATATATATATATGAAAATCCAATATATTCCTCTAAAATTAAAATTCAATAAACATTATTTGGTTGGATAAGGATTCATTATAAAAAAACATAGTGAGAAGGTTATGATCAAGATTCTTAACATCTCACAACCAACCAATTTCCCTTTTTCTCTTTAGTTTTACATCTAACCATCCTAAATATACACTATTATAATCAATAAATTTGTAATACACTATATGTATGGATGAGAATTGTGATTCATAGAATTAAGAATTTTTTTTAGATAGTCTATATTTTAATATAGGTTTAAGAATGTCAATTAAAATATGGGAACATCTTAAGAATGAGTAAAAATACCAAAAATTGGAATCTATAGATACCTCAGATGGACTATGATTAGATTGTAGGGTCTAGGATGCACTAGTTGAATATAGTTATATGAAACTAGTGTCACTAGCTAATAGGTGGAAGGGTATAGATGTAAAGCCTTGATCAAGAGGTTCATTACTGGGGGAGACAAATGGCTCTCCATCTTCCTTCATTGATGTTTTTTAAAATGGGTTATATATTTCACCTTCACCCATTTATCTCAAGATATACCCTATATGATTTTCTACCCATTCAGGAAATAGATACCTTGTTGGTGGGACCTTTTTTACCCTATCTTCCTTGAGGGATCACATTCATTCCATAATTGGTTAGAGAACCATCAAGTTTGATCATGATATTAGGGTTATGCTACCTTTTATTTTCCATGTATATATATTTTTATATATTTATGTTTTCCACACTTGTTTTAACTAATATAAAATATTTTTATTGAAATTTTCAAGAATCTCACTTCCATCCAACTATGGATAATATAATTTCAAATAATGGACGTGTTTACTCTTCTAACCCTATTTTAGGTGGCCCTTGAACCAAAATCATAGTCATATTTTATTTTCCTTAAATTTTGCATCATTTGGTTTTGGAAACTCATTATTCACTTCCCTGACTTAAAATTTATTATTTTCAATATCGATTTATTTTGATTAATGGTTGTTCTAACATTCTGAAACTCTGAAAAAGTAAATCCTCAATTGAACAACTACGTAATCACATCAAACATGTAGTTGGAAATGAAAGTGGAAATCTTTTAAATAAATAAATATAGTGTATTGAAGGGACGTTTCTAATCTTACATTTTACCTTTTTGTGTAGGATTTTTATAAATGATAAAAATGATGAAATTTTTTGAATATGGAAATGAAAGTTAAATCTATGGAATTGATATTTTATTTTGCAAAAATCTATGTTATAAATGAACTTAAATATTCTAGAAATGGTAATGAATTTACGAATAGGTATTCGTGGGTTGTGAAATAGTAATGGATAATCATATAAAAATTGTCGACTTGTATATTTAAATATGGTTTTAATGATACTCAATGAACATTTAACTATGAAATTCGTATGACAAATAAAATACTAATCAATGAATTATTATGAGTATAATATTCAGATCCCTTGTATTTTTAAAATAAATTAATCTATATAAAAAATGGATCATATTTTAGAATTCTATAAAATGGATCTGTTCATAATGGGAGTTTGGTGGTATAAATTAGTAGATTACAGAATTATTTAAATAAATCCTAAAACCTTTGTATTTCTTGATGTGTTCTTAGATTCCAAATCATAAATAATACTTTACAATATCAATATAATCATTTTGATTCCATATGATACAATATAATTGGCAATGTTGATAGGAGTTCCTAGATTCCATGAGATAATTCATACTGGGAGATGAAGTGAATATTTGGATGAGTGCTTCAATTCCATGGGAATATTAAGATTTGTGTATATAATTCAGGTGATATTTAGTTCATGTAGTTATTTTGAATGTCAATATGTGTAATAAAATTCCATGTTAATTCTTCGACAAGGGGATTGATATCAATAGATACTTGATTCTAATGGACCTTGATAATACCAGGATGAGGTCTTGGATTCATTATGAATATTTTTATGAGTCATGGATTAAAAAGAAGCATGCTTGATGTCATGTGGTATAACAGAATGGGGAACTGGCTCATTGAAATTCAGGTTGGTGCAAAAAAAATTGTATTTGAGAAGGTTTTATTTGGGTTACAACTTGGGAATAGTATATATAAGACTAAGAGAATGTCAAATCCCAGAATTGAGTTTCATTGTAAGAGTGATCAATGCCTGCATAATGGAAATCATAATAATCCATGGATATGGTGTTCCATCATATGAATTAAAAATATATTTTATTTGATTTCATTTATAGTGATACCCCTTATTTTTGATTTTATGATTTATGGGATTTTTTCCCATATCATAATATATAAAGTGAGGGTGTATGTGTTTATTCATTACGGTAAGAAGATATAATTTTTATATAATTAGTATAAATTCTATGATTGATATGTCTTTTTCATGGGATTTTTATTATCCTATGGTATTATTTTTCTATTTTATATTTGTATATGGTTTAAAAAAACTTATTTGAAAAAATGTGGTCAGTATGTAAAGTGTTAGTTGTTTTCTATATCATGTTTTCCAATATAAGGATATGATGGAATCATACTTGATGAATTTATAAAAATATAATTTTATATATATGATGGAATATAATAATTATTGGATGATGATTATATTAAATAAGTCACAAGGTAGAAGCCCATAGTGTTTTCCCCTAATTGTGTCTAAATAAAACATTATTTAACCATGTACTAGACAAGGTGAATTTTTATATACCCTGGGAAGAGTAGGGAATGTGGATAATATAATTAAAAAAATTTAATTCATATAAAATGTGAAATATATGTAATAATTGTAATGAAAATAAATTTAAAATTTGATATTATTCAATATATAGGATTGTGACTAATTAATAATACATGGAAAATGTGTTCATGTTTCAAACCTATTTGTTTCTTGTATGGGCTATTGAGAGAACATGAGTTATTTTAATCCTATGATATGTGATGAGACTATCTCTGGTGGGGTGGGGTGTTAGTATTTATATGAGGTGATGACCATAGTGAGGGTACATTGGAAAGGTAGAGAACTCAAGATTATGAATCCCGATTGATGTATAGAGGTGGTTAGAGGCCCTTATTAGTTTTTCCAGACCCATTAATGGGTAAGGTATATTATGTTTTTTCATTTTTATGGGCCATTTAGGTAGTTCTTCAAGACCATAGATATTATATGGCCATTATTTGTGGATACATGTTGACCTATTAATGTTTATTCTTGTGAGGGTTAGGGTTGGGGGCTATGTTGTTGGGAAAAGTGACCATTGATAGAAGCCATGTTTACTTAGTCAGTATAGTGTGACCAAAAAAATTAACACAGGATATGGGTGTTCCTAATTCTATGACTTCTTTTAAATTTTTAGGCTTGGGTGAATGATTACGTTATGTTTTGTGTTCAAGATTTGTTTTTCATTATGTGTGTTAGGAAGGGAAAAAATCAATGAGGAGAATTATGTGACATACGATGGTCATAAGTGGCTTGAAATGATCAAATATATTTCCTTTTTATGTTTAAATTATTTTTTGTTTCTTTAGCATAAAATATTGGTTCATGTTCGGTGCTACTGAGTGTTGATAGAATTAATGTTAAACACCCATAATGTATGTTCCATGTGTCCTAGACGATTTTAAAAGTCATGGTGAAACAGATGCTTAACCATATTATTTATGGATGTGATTTCTATAAATGGTCATGGAAAAGGTAATAACATGGTTTATAGAAATGGTATCCTTGATGATGGTAGGTCATAATATTATATTTTATATGTGCATGTTACTGGACATATTGTAAGAGAACATATAGGATTACCTCGGTATAATAAACTGACATGTATAAATAATGTTCACATGAATTATCATAATTCTCAGCTAAGGATAAGTCAACTCACTAGATGATGTGTCAAGTTCATTAAATTGGTCTAAAATAAGTGTTTATCTCTATGATTCATTAAGATTAGTTGCTCCAAGAGTGAAAACCCATTATTTTATAATGGAACCAACCTTTTATTTTTTATTCATGTTCTACTGAATAATAGGTAATGGTACATTTTTCATTCCATTGAGAATCATTTTGGTTTTATAAATGATTGTGTGAGGTGGGGGTGGAAATATTATGATGGGAATTGGTTTATGATAGTTTGGAAGTGAGCTGTGGGGCCATAATGAGTATATGTTAGTGATTCCTCTTGGAAGAGTGTGGTTAGAAGTTTTTCATTTCTTCTGGGTTGATGAACCATAAAACTAACTAAGAATTGTGAGGTCCCCCTGGATAGGGATTACATCAATAAATGCATATAGATGCAGTAAAATGGTCAACCTAATGTTGACCCATGATACTGGGATTATTTCTGAACTAGAATGCACAACTTCTAAGGAGTGGAACATGTCCCATTATAATGGGACATGTGGAGGTTATTCTCTAGAAGTCGTACGTAGTGAATACATATGTTGTGGACCAAACCATTGGATGAGTGAGGGAATGTATCAGATTAATATTTTAATTTTTGTACACTTTAGTAATGACATTCATGTGATCCAGGATTTTGAAGTGGATAAGTTATTTATAGTAGTGCTTGATTGATTGTGAGACAACCATGTTTGACTAATTTGTTCAATAATGGATGAGACATGGGCTATTTATATTAATTTATTTATGAAGTGTAGTTATAACAAGGATTCCTATATGGTGGGGTGAATTAGGTTATTTTTGTTGTGTGAAACTCATGTATGAAAGTTTATTGATGTGATATTGATTGTTAGATAGAAATGATGAAACCATATTCTAGTTTTTTTATGATAAACATAGTATATATTCCCTTGAGAATTATATAGGTTTGTCTCATTGTCATTATGGATAGAGATTTTGAGATAAGTATGAAACAAGAAAACCTCCTATAATATAATCATGATTTAGAGTAGTGACATGTTTCTAGTCTTGTGAGGGATAAATAATAATATAATTGGTCAATTTCTAGATATTTATATAACATTGGGTGCTATTATTAGACATATATGTGTATCTTTATGATCAAGGGATGCCTCTTGTGATCATGGAATAATGATTGGGTTGTTTAAGAGTATATTGTTTTTTAATGTGAATCATCCTTATGATGTGCCTACTGATGGAAGTCAGATTTTTTTTCTTATTCTTATTTCCTATTGTGGGTTGATAAAAACATCGAGTATGTAATTTTAGGAATGAAGGGGGATATTAAATTATTTGGATGCTTTTTCTAAAAAATGGCATGTTTAGTTTGTCCGTTGATGGTAGAGAAACAAAAATTTTGGGTCAAAACCTATAGGCATAGATGATAAATATTGTCATAATGGATTTATTATATGTGGAAAGTGTGGGGAATTGGAAACTACAATGTATGCATAATTAAAAAATTAAGATTTTTTAGGAATAAACTTCTAACAGTAAGAAGCATCAAGGACTAGAATTCCTATTAATGGACTAAGGATTAATGTAGGGTGCTCCATACACATTATGATCTTTTAGATGATAAAAAAATCTTGTCACATGATATATGGGATTATGATAAAAGTTTCTTGATGTTTTTAAATTATTATTCAAAATTGTATTCTCTTTTTATAAATACTACACTTGGGTTATGTGAGCAATTTTTTGAAACATTTGAAGTGTTTTGGATTGGATCATAGTCATTTGAAATAAAAAAGAATCTAAAATATATAGTGTTATGAGATTTAATGATTATTATGATGTATCATGGATGAGATGTTTTATATTTGGGATATTTTATAACCCTTTTGTTTGTGAATGGGCCCTTAGATTCAATGAAATTTAAATCTTATACTTATTGGATTGGAATTATTCTGAATTGGTGTTTGGTATGAACCTCCAATTGATTGAACACCATAGAAATGTGTAATTAAAAATGAATCATGGATTTATTGGTATATAGGATTGATTCAGTGAGTAAAAATGAGTTTGAGTAGTTCTATTAGGATGCAACAATAAGGTTGTGAGACAATCAGTTGACCGATGTTACAGGACAGTGTAGGCCCTCGACCTAGAGCCATTATATAGCATGTGATCTTGGGTTCACTAGCCAATGAATCATAATCATTCTAAAGTTAGGCCACTAGTAATTCAATAATATCTTTGGTAATTTTTTCAAATGATGTAAAAAGGATCCAACTCTTTTCCCTTAAGATCCCTCTAACATTATTTTCTCCCATTTAGCTAATAAACATGTTGGTGCACACCTCCCTTTCTCCCTTATTCTATGAGGTATCTCCCTATTTCCTAGGTTGATTCTCCATCATTATGTTTTTATCTAGAGACTATGATGATTCTACCACTCCTATTCCTTTTTATCTGTTTTATTCCACTATTGAAATTTCACATACTAGTTTTATCATTGATTCCATATTTTTAGGGAGTTTTTCCATTTTCATGAATTCTATTATTTTTTATGAACTGACATATTATATTGGATTTTTAAAATCTTCTATCCATAGTTAATTTGGTACCAAAAACTATCACATAATCTCTCATTAGTTTTCACATATGATGCATCAGGTGGCCATTATAGCTGCACAATGCATAGAATTATTTTGAAATTCAGTTTTATAAAAACCCTTTTCATTAGATTACTAATGATTTCAATGACTTGAAACATATAAAATATAATGCATAATGGATATCCTAGTTAATTTAATAAATATAATTCTTTTTTCATCCAATTTTAATACAGAATGATGAGCCATGTGCTTTATCCTATATTTCATTCATTAATTCTATTTTTTATTAGGAAAATATAATGTTTGTGAGCCTAATAATTTTATCACTACCATAGGTGAATTTTTAGACATCCATTACATTTTCATGTAGTTCCAAACCATATATATAAGAATCTTCAATCTTTACATGAATGAAATGTTAGACATTAATCAGAGTATTATAGGTCTTATGACCTTCTATCCTTATTTCACGATTTATCCATTTAAAATCATTAAATATTGGATCTATTGAAATCAAAATCTTGGATAGGATAACATGATCCTTTTTAATCAAACACCAATAACTTTGTTCTCTTTCCTAGGTTGGTAATGAATTTAGAAGTCATAATATTTAATCAAATCCAACAATAACTTTTGGGACATATTTAACCCATTAATTTTAGATATATACTTAATTTTTAAGATCTCTATATATTCCATACATTTCTCAATATTGTTCAATAATTTACATTTTCAATGATTACATACCCCTTTAGGCTCCAAATCATGAGTTTGTTAATTTTTATTATTAATATATATTTAGTGTGAGGAAAACACTACCAACATGTCACTTATCATGAGAAAAAGTCTCTTTCCCTTAATTTACATATCAGTATATATCCAAAATAATTTTCTACTATAGTTTTGTTTAGAAATTTGTCCACTAGACAATATTCACTTACTTTATGTGAAAATTTCATCATATTAATCATTCCAAAAGAAAATTAATCACTTTTGAGTCAACATGGATAATGGATTTGATAACAACAATAAATTTAATCAAATAAATATATAAGGAACATCCAATCCATAAAGACATGGTTCTCATTCATAGTGGTAAGTTTGTACCATTTTACAAAAATTTCATTCATTGAAGGATCCACTGATATTCCCTCAATTATAATCACAGGACCAAAGATGTTAAACATTAAATATATAATATTTTCCATTTATAAATTAATTAAAATGGTTAACCTATCACAATGTATTTATAAAACAAAAAAGAGTCTCAATAGCCTTTATTTTTCAACAAATATATTAAAAAATAATCTATAATGACTACAAAAAACTTATCAATGGAAACGCTAAAGACCATAATTGTAACAGCCCAAGATTTTATGAAAAATATTCTTTTTAATTTCACTAATGTCTTGTGTTGTACGCAACACAAAAAGGATCTTGCACAACACGCATCCTTGACTTGCCTTGCATTACACGCAATCGCAACCTTCCTCGATAACGTGTGTAGTACTTTATACTGAGTTTCACGAAAAAACGATATACTATTAAAATATTATTAAAACTAGCCATTATGAATAGTAATAACCACTTTTTAAAATTTTAGAAATTTTATCTCTCAAAATGGACTTCATTTTTGGATTCGGAGTATCAAATTTAGCCTAAGGTGAAATTTTGGTACTTTTCAGATAACTTTCATATTCTGATGAATAGTGAAAATTACTAAATTATAATTAAAAACAACTTTTTTAATCAAAATAATTAATAGTGATAAATTATTAATTTGAGTTGTTTTAAAGTATATTTAGAATATATTTTTACAATTTAATACAATGCTGGTCATTGGATGTAATTTCACATTTAAACCAGACATAATCAAGTGTTAATCTTTTGATAGATATTGTTTCTTAAAAACACGCTATTTGTTTTAACAGCGGGATTTAATTATAAAATTAATTAGTGCAATTTCTATGTTATGAATTTGGTAAAATAGACTTCATTTTTGAATTCAGAATATGAAATATAGCTTAGGATGAAATTTTGGCATTTTTCTGAAAACTTTCAATTTTTGATGAATAGTGAAACCACTAAGTGGTAGGTTAAAAACTGAATTTTGCATAAAACATAATTTTACCGCTTCTGTGAATGGAATTTCGAAAATCCAACTAACACGGTTAATATCAAGGGCTAAAATGTGGTTCAGTGAGATGGAAATAATTTTTGGTGAATAGTAACTTTTTACTTTTTTTTACCACGGTTAATAGTAAATAGGGTAAATAAGGGTAAATATGATATTACTATTACCCTAACACATGTACTAATTCTATTGGATAAGTGTAATTCGACCAAAAACAACCTTATGAATATAATATGACCATTTAGGTCCACTTGGATTAGATTATGACATTTAATCTTATTTTATTTAATGAATAGTTAAAATAGTTAAAATCAAATTTTAATAACTAAAACATTTTTAATATGGGGATATAAATAAGATAAATTCAAATATAAATATTCATTAGAAAGATAAAAAGATTTCCTACATAATGATATTTTATTTATAATTTTTAGACTTTAAATAGAGTAATTTATTTATGACAGAACGATGATGCAGTAATTACCCTTTTAAGGAAATATTAACATAATTGATGTTATAAATTCTCAAATGAATGTAATTTGAGACTTTATATGAATTCCACTAATTTTCTAGGTTTCTATGATATATTAGTGTTGATTTAATCAACTTGGTTCGAACATATAATTCTGTTATGACTTTCACAAAAATAATATATCAAATAGTGTCAAAATTGACACAAAATAGATTTTATATAAAATATTATATTATTAATTGTTATTTTATTCCTAAAAATCTAAGGTTCGGCCAAATGACTTAGATAAGGATATATATATTAATAATAAACAATTTGGGGTTCGTTTGGCATGTTATGGTAAGTGTATTAACCATATAGTGAAAGAAAACAAAAAGACATGGTAAAAGTTAAATTATTTAACTTAGAGTTAAATCTAATTGATAAGGTTAAAATAATACCCTAAACTTGTCTAAATCCTATTGGAAGATAGGATTTCGACCCATCCCCACTTTAGCTTCGAAATAAGACCCTTTGGAACCATTATAAACCGATTTTGACTTTAATATAAAATAATATTTTGAGATATTCCTAAGGTGCCCCTCTCCTCCCTTATAAAAGGGTACCTCCCCCCTCTTCCTCACACCAATTTGAGAACTCAAGCTCGGCCAACCCCTGCCAAAATCCCTTCTCCACTTCCCTAGAATAATCCTAGAGGTCCTGGTCTTCTTCAAAGACCAATCTTAGTTCCCTAAGTGGAGGATTCAAAGAGGCGTTTCAAAGAAGAGGTAATATCCATTACCGATCTTTTCAATTTCTTTGTTCTTCAACATCTTCTTCTTTAGTTGTTTCATGATAAAGTTATAACATCAGTATTTCTTATATACGAATATGTTATTATAAATATGAAACAAATCTAATTCACCTTCTATCCATCCTATGGAAAAATGAAATCACCGCGCGTGCGTACGTACGGAATACCGTCTCCACGCCGTGGTGTAATATATTTTCCGTCACCACCTTAATTGGATTGGTATAATGGTGTAATGAGTAACTATATATGATTATTATAAATTGATATTGATACTTAAATAGTATACATACACTTCAACACAATTCCACGACCATGGGAATGATATCATCGCTCGTGCGTACGTACGGACTACCGTCTCCACGACGCGATGAGATTTATTCTCCATGTTAACCATTTAAGAATGATTAAAAAGTATATATAACAAATAATAATGAAATAAATGACATTATAAAGCTAATGGATTTATGTATATATGTATATGTATGTCATCTACTTACTTCCATTCAAGACAATAAGGAATGAAAAACAGCGTTCATGCGTACGTACGGACTACCATCTCCATGAACGGTGTTTTTCATTTCATTTATCTATCTTATATATATATATACTGTATATATATCATATATAAATCATATTTTATATTCTGGAAGTAAGTAAATCATGATATAAGTAATAATAATGTCAAGAACAATAATTCAAAACACCTAAGATAAATGAAACGATTTTACCCAAAACGCTTTTTTAACATGGAGTTTACAAAAGAACGGGTAATATAATGTCATAAGTGAACCATATATGATATAATAACAATGAATATGATTCTGTAATAAGTAAATTACATTATTTAATCATTATACAGGAGGTTCGGACACATACGAAGCAAATCGGACGTAAGGTAAGGAAAATATCACAATCTCATTTTTATCCGAGATTGTTTATACTTTGGTATTTACTGGGGTGTATTTTATCATCCACATACATGTTCCCTCAATATGTATTATTATTTCCATCCTTCTACAATAGTTTATACCCAATTTTACCCTTCGGTGAGTTTTTAGTAAAAGATATGAAAGTAATCTTTTTTTCATTTTTCGTACAAGGTACTTTTTGACTTTTCTGACAAAAGTACGAAGAATGTTTTTTTAACTTATACGGCAAGAATGTATTTTTAAAAAATTATTTCCAAGAATCTTCCTTTACAAGTCTTCATGTTTATTTTTAATCAACATCTTTTAGTTTAAAATTTAATGACATGTTAAGAAATGAAAAGTGTTTTTGAAGTAGAAAGGATATTTTCCTCAAGAATGGAGTTCAAGTGTTTTATCAAAATTATTTTCCATCTAAGATAATATTGGGTTCTGTTTCTATACATATTATTACATGGATTTGATTATGTTGTGATTGAAATATTTTTATGAATCCCTTTATCTTATATGAATTGTTTTATGATGTCATGATGTTTAAGATTCCCATTTGTATTACATGGGTTATGCAATGATGTATAATTTATGATTTTGTGGCACACATAAGAATGGTATCATTATGAGATGGGTGGGACCTATATCTCCCTCCAATGAATTGGGTAAATATTTCATATCTCATGAGATAAACATGGCTGGAATGGTAGGATATACCGGTTTAGTGAAACAGGACTGAAACGAGGGTTACTCGATTCAGAAAGTGACTTTGTCCACTAAGATAGTCTTGGCAATGAGTCTTGACTAACAAGAAATGATTCTCTATGATTATGTGTGAATTCCACAAAGTTTCATGTTTTAAGTTATCATTATTGTGATTACATTTCACTACCATGATTTATCCCATGATATGAAATTATGCTCTCTTTTGCAGGTTATGATTTCCAAAATGTTATGTTCTTATGAATACGATGTGATTGATATTTCTTTTGTTTACCTTTACTGAGCATTTGAGCTCACCCTTTTATGTTTTCTTTTCCCCGGGATATAAAGAAAGGTTTTAGGTAAAAAAAAGGAAGATCTTTATGGGAGATGTTGAAGATCTTTCACCACGATTAGAAGATTTTATTCCGAGTTTCCAAAGACACTAAAATATTACGATCCTTGTGTGTGTGTTTTTGTTATGTACTAAGTATTCCGCAAAAGTAATGTAATGTTCATGTACGTCAAGTTTCGGGTCTCTACAGTTGGTATCAGAGGAAAGGTTTAGTCAACCTTTGGAAAGTAGGATGCGAAAATGTTAGTGAGATCCCTAGAGATATTTCTACGGTATGTCTAGGGATGTCCCTAAGGTTAAGTATACGTATAGGTTATAGTACTAGAACTACGCTAACGATCATAGAATTAAACCTAAGATGTTAGATATTGAAGGTACTCCCCCTTTATTATGTTGTTTTCCCTAGCATGATTTTTTCCTCTCACACTATTCTTTTTGGGTTTTAGACGATGGCTGGAACCCGAAGGAACCGTGTTGATCAATGCAATGGACAATGCAATGATTTTCTTCCTGAACAAACAAATGTTATGGGAGATGGAGTGCAAAATATTATTGCTATACTTACACAAGCTATGAATCATTCTGGACTTCCAAATGAGCAGAGAAGGGAACAATATTCTATTGAGTCCTTCATGAGGCAACGTCCACCTTCTTTCAGTGGGTCTTCTGATCCACTTGTTGCTGAACAATGGATCAGTACCACTGAAAAGATATTTTCAGTTCTTCAATGTTCTGAACATGATAAAGTCATCTTAGCAGTATATAGTTTGGAAGGTGAAGCTGATCAATGGTGGAATCTTATAAAGAATACAAGGCAAAGAGATGGAATTGAGTCCATGGAATGGGACGAGTTCATGAACTTATTTTTCAATAAGTACTTCCCTCGTATTCTTCGAACAAAGAGAGAGAAGGAGTTTCTTGAACTAAAGAAAAAGGATGATTAATCTGTTGGTATATACGAAGCGAATTTTACAAGACTTGCAAGGTATGCATCTGGAATTATCATCCAACCTGAAAGTAAAGTTGATCGATTTTTTAGTGGCTTAAAACCAAGTCTTCGAAGGGCATTAGCTATAAGAGACTTCAGTAGCTATGAAGAAATTGTGCGTTGTGATATCAAGGTAGAAATGGAAGTTGGTGTTACATATCCATCTCATGGTTTTGACAGGAAACGAAAGATGGAGTTCAAGGAGAAATCTCATAATAATGGTGAAAAGAAGATGAATGTTTCCTTATGCACAAAGTGTGGAAAGAAGCATGGTGGAGATTGTCTTAAAGGGACTAGAAAATGTTTTATGTGTGGAAAAGAATGTCATCGAGCAGCTGAGTGTCGAAGAAATGGAAAAAGGGTTTCTAATGATGTGAATAAAGCAATCACTGCAGAGAACGCACCACCAACACTTCAATGCTTCAAGTGCAAGGAAATGGGGCATTATGCTAATAAATGCCCTAATCCAAGGGTTAGTGATGATCAACATGAGCAACCACTGGAGGCAAAGGACAAAGGGAAGTCACATGCGATCACTATTGGCAATGTTGAATATGACAACGATGTGGTGGAATGATTAAGTAATGGGATTCCAAAAAAATAATGTTGTATCATTGAGTATTGCAATATTTATTGATGTGGTATTCAAAGTGATTGAGATATTTTTTGGAAATAAGATGATATGCACATAATGAAGGGAAAACGAGAAAATGAAATGTTTAATAGTATTCATGAGCTCATGATTGATATAAGGACTAAGTGATATCATGGTTTGAGTATATAGAATTTTGAGGATTTTGGTATGTGGAAAGTGTTAACATTAAACTGCATTCATGTTTTCACTAAGGTATTCAAGAGAATACATGATTAAGGACTTTGAATGTTTGGAATGTGACGAACAAAACATATCTTATGATATATGGGGATCAACGATGGTACTAAATCTCTGGTAATCGTTTTCACTATGTTATGAGAGTGGACTGCAGTATTATGGATAAGCCTAAAGATGGAAATGTATTATGTTGGACATAAGTGAGTATTGTTTAAGGATAGAAGTTTTTTTGATATTATTGATGGGATGTTATAGTAATGTAGTTTTAGAAAAAGGACAACCTGCAGGACGGGCGAAAGCCCATCGCTTCGGACAAGGCTGTGGGAATCGAACCCACAACCGAAGTGCGACTGGCCTTTATCGCCTACCACTGGCCTACAGGAAGTCCCTGTTTAGTAGAAACTAGTTTTTTTATATTAAGAAGTATGATATATGAAGTATAACTCCATTTTAGGAACCATATGTGATTAATCTCACTATAGATAGACTTATGTATATAATTTTTGCTAACCTTTTGTTTGAGATAGATGGAATGACCCGTCATTCTATCACATGATCTGCTAACACTTCACGAATAACAAATTCAACTTCATTTATTTAAGAGATGAAGTGGAAATTGTTCAAGGCATGAACAACAGTGAGATTGTACCAAAATAAAGAAAGTATTTATTCTAATTCAAATTTTCATCTTTAGGGAAATGATCTTGAAAACCAAAAATGTTGTCCTAGTGATATTATACCTGATGAATCGGATGGTACCTTAGATCGTCACAAATTTATGGATTTGTGATTGTTGGATTTTCCATAGCCATGTTCTCTACCACTCTCCATCAGAACATGATGGTTAGATTTTTCTTCCATATCCATATTTTCACCTATGTGGAAACCCAGTGATTAGTTTATTTGGGTAACCGTTAAGTTTCATACTTTTGTTTTAAAATATTGGTTTTGGTATTCCTTTTTACGATGTGGGTTTCTATTAAAGAAACTTTCGAATAGTAAACTATTTATAACCCCGACGAATTTCGAGGTCGAAATTCATTTTAAGGGGGGTAGAATGTAACAGCCCAAGATTTTATGAAAAATATTATTTTCTAATTTCACTAATTTCTTGTGTTGTATGCAACACAAAAAGAGGCTTGCACAACACGCATCCTTGACTTTCCTTGCATTACACGCAATCACAACCTTCCTTGATAACGTGTGTAGTATGTAATACTGAGTTTCACGAAACAACGATATACTATTAAAATATTATTAAAACTAGCCGTTATGAATAGTAATAACCACTTATTAAAATTTTATAAATTTTATCTCTCAAAATGGACTTCATTTTTGGATTCGGAGTATCGAATTTAGCCTAAGGTGAAATTTTGGTACTTTTCGGATAACTTTCATATTCTGATGAATAGTGAAAATTACTAAATTATAATTAAAAACAACTTTTTTAATCAAAATAATTAATAGTGATAAATTATTAATTTGAGTTGTTTTAAAGTATATTTAGAATAAATTTTTACAATTTAATACAATGTTGGTCATTGGATGTAATTTCACATTTAAACAAGACATAATCAAGTGTCAATCTTTTGATAGATATTGTTTCTTAAAAACACGCTATTTGTTTTAACAGCGGGATTTAATTATAAAATTAATTAATGCAATTTCTATGTTATGAATTTGGTAAAATAGACTTCATTTTTGAAATCGGAATATGAAATATATCTTAGGATGAAATTTTGACATTTTTCTGAAAACATTCAATTTTTGATGAATAATGAAACCACTAAGTGGTTGGTTAAAAACTGAATTTTGCATAAAACTTAATTTTACCGCTTCTGTGAATGGAATTTCGAAAATCCGACAGACACAGTTAATATCAAGGACTAAAATTTGGTCCAATGAGATGGAAATAATTTTTGGTGAATAGTAATTTTTTACTTTTTTTACCACGGTTAATAGTAAATAGGGTAACTAAGGGTAAATATGATATTACTATTACCCTAACACATGTACTAATTCTATTGGATAAGTGTAATTCGACCAAAAACAACCTTATGAATATAATATGACCATTTAGGTCCACTTGGATTAGATTATGACATTTAATATTATTTTATTTAATGAATAGTTAAAATAGGTAAAATCAAAGATTAATAACTAAAACATTTGTAATATGGGGTTATACATAAGATAAATTCGACTATAAATATTCATTAGAAAAATAAAAATATTTCCTACATAATGATATTTTATTTATAATTTTAAGACTTTAAATAATGTAATTTATTTATGACACAACGATGATGCAGTAA
Source organism: Viscum album (assembly GCA_963277665.1). Taxonomy (NCBI): domain Eukaryota; kingdom Viridiplantae; phylum Streptophyta; class Magnoliopsida; order Santalales; family Viscaceae; genus Viscum; species Viscum album. The sequence continues at coordinate 1,066,751,459 of OY728165.1, read as the reverse complement.
TTACCCATTTAAGGAAATATTAACATAATTGATGTTATAAATGCTCAAATGAATGTAATTTGAGACTTTTTATGAATTCCACTAATTTTCTAGGTTGCTATGATATATTAGTGTTGATTTAATCAACTTGGTTCGAACATATAATTCTGTTATGACTTTCACAAAAATCATATATCAAATAGTGTCAAAATTGACACAAAATAGTTTTTAAATCAAATATTATATTTTTAATTGTTATTTTATTCCTAAAAATCTAAGGTTCGGCCAAATGACATAGATAAGGATATATATATTAATAATAAACAATTTGGGGTTAGTTCGGCATGTTATAGTAAGAGTATTAACCATATAGTGAATGAAAACAAAAAGACACTGTAAAGTTAAATTATTTAACTTAGAGTTAAATCTAATTGATAAGGTTAAAATAATACCCTAAACTTGTCTAAATCATATTGGATGATAGTATTTAGACCCATCCCCACTTTAGCTTCGAAATAAGACCCTTTGGAACCATTATAAACCGATTTTGACTTTAATATAAAATAATATTTTGAGATATTCCTAAGGTGCCCCTCTCCTCCCTTATAAAAGGGTACCTCCTCCCCCTCCTCACACCAATTTGAGCACTCAAGCTCGGCCAAACCCTTCCAAAATCCCTTCTCCACTTTCCTACAATAATCCTAGAGGTCCTGGTCTTCTTCAAAGATCACTCATAGTTCCCTAAGTGGAGGATTCAAAGAGGCGTTTCAAAGAAGAGGTAATATCCATTACCGATCTTTTCAATTTCTTTCTTCTTCAACTTCTTCTTCATTAGTTGTTTCATGATAAAGTATTAACATCAGTATTTCTTATATACTGATATGTTATTATAAATATGAAACAACTCTAATTCACCTTCTATCCATCCTACGGAAAAATGAAATCACCGCGCGTGCGTACGTACGGAATACCGTCTCCACGCCGTGGTGTAATATATTTTCCGTCACCACCTTAATTGGATTGGTATAATGGTGTAATGAGTAACTATATATGATTATTATAAAGTGATATTGATACTGAAATAGTATACATACACTTCAACACAATTCCACGACCATGGGAATGATATCATCGCTCCTGCGTACGTACGGACTACCGTCTCCACGACGCGATGAGATTCATTCTCCATGTTAACCATTTAAGAATGATTAAAAAGTATATATAAGAAATAATAATGAAATATATGAAATTATAAAGCTACTGTATTTATGTATATATGTATATGTATGTCATCTACTTACTTCCATTCAAGACAATAAGGAAAGGAAAACAACGTTCATGCGTACGTACGGACTACCGTCTCCATGAACGGTGTTTTTCATTTCATTTATCAATATTATATATATATATACTGAATATATATGATATATAAATCATATTTTATATTCTGGAAGTAAGTAAATCATGATATAAGTAATAATAATGTCAAGAACAACAAGTCAAAACACCTACGATAAATGAAACGATTTTACCCAAAACGCTTCTTTAACATGGAATTTACAAAAGAACGGGTAATATAATGTCATAAGTGAACCATATATGATATAATAACAATGAATATGATTCTGTAATAAGTCAATGACATTATTTAAATCATTATACAGGTGGTTCGGACACATACGAATCAAATTGGACCTAAGGTAAGGAAAATATCACAATCTCATTTTTATCCGAGATTGTTTATACTTTGGTATTTACTGGGGGTATTTTATCATCCACATACATGTTCCCTCAATATGTAATATTATTTCCATCCTTCTACAATAGTTTATACTCAATTTTACCCTTCGGTGAGTTTTTAGTAAAAGATATGAAAGGAATCTTTTTTTCATTTTTCGTACGAGGTACTTTTTGACTTTTCCGACAAAAGTACGAAGAATGTTTTTTTTAACTTATACGGCAAGAATGTATATTTAAAAAATTATTTCCAAGAAGCTTTTTTACAAGTTTTCAAGTTTATTTTTAATCAACATCTTTTAGTTTAAAATTTAATGACATGTTAAGAAATGAAAAGTGTTTTTGAAGTAGAAAGGATATTTTCCTCAAGAATGGAGTTCAAGTGTTTTATCAAAATTATTTTCCATCTAAGATAATATTGGGTTCTGTTTCTATCCCTATTATTACATGGATTTCATTATGTTTTGCTTGAAATATTTTTATGAATCCCTTTATCTTATATGAATTGTTTTATGATGTCATTATGTTTAATATTCCCATTTTTTATTACATGGGTTATGCAATGATGTATAATTTATGATTTTGTGGCACACATAAGAATGGTATCATTATGAGATGGGTGGGACCTATATCTCCCTCCAATGCATTGGGTAATGATTTTATATCTCTGGAGATAGACATGACTGGAATGGTAGGTTATACAGGTTCAGTGAAACAGGACTGAAACGAGGGTTACTCAATTCAGAAAGGGACTGTGTCCACTAAGATAGTCTTGGAAATGAGTCTTGACTAACAAGAAATGATTCTCTATGATTATGTGTGAATGCCACAAAGTTTCATGTTTTAAGTTATGATTATTGTGATTACATTTCACTACCATGATTTATCCCATGTTATGAAATTATGCTCTCTTTTGCAGGTTATGATTTTCAAAATGTTATGTTCTTATGAATACGATGTGATTGATATTTCTTTTGTTTACCCATACTGAGCATTTGAGCTCACCCTTTTATGTTTTCTTTTCCCCAGGATATAAAGAAAGGTTTTAGGTAAAGAAAGGAAGATCTTTATAGGAGATGTTGAAGATCTTTCACCACGATTAGAAGATTTTATTTCGAGTTTCCAAAGACACTAAACTATTACGATCCTTGTGTGTGTGTTTTTGTTATGTACTATGTATTCCGCAAAAGTAATGTAATGTTCATGTACGTCATGCTTCGGGTCTCTACAATAATCATTCGATCCATGAAGATAAAAAAGTGAATTAAATGTCCAAAGGGAATCACCATAAATTCACAATTAATATAACCAATATGGAAGAAAAAAATTGATTATATCCTAATGTATTTTCATTAATTGATTCTATATAAAATGAATTATAATGTTTCATATGCATTGAGATCCCAAAACTTTTCAAACTAATCATCAATATAGGGTATTGTATTCTTATTCTAGTTAATGACCATATTATGTTCTCAATAATCCATATATAGATATGTTAATCCATATTTATTCATTAAAAGAATAACTGGTGTATTCAAAGGTAAATTACATGGTTATATACATCTATTTGGAAGATTCTCGCTGTGTTTTTTTAATTTTCTATCTTAATCAGGGACATTATTTAAAGATTCATTAAAATTGTTGTAGCACCATGTATGAGTCCTATTGAAAAACAAACATCTTAATATAGAGGTATACAAGGAATATCTATTGAAAATAGAGTAACACACTCTCATAAAATAGACATTTCATAAATGAGTAGTTTCTCCAAAGATGTTTGAGATAAATATACCACATGTGTGGATTAGAGAGTCTAAGGATTTTGAATTCTTTAAAACACAAACTATGTTCTACAATTTATGTCACATGCTACTCTATAAATTTTGAGATCAAAAAATTTAATGAATAAATTATTTATTAAGATTTAAAAACCACTATAATGTAAAACCATTAATTTTCATTACCTTTATATAGAAACTAATTATTATTAGATAATATAGAAAGGGATATTTAGAATAAATGTGATTTTATTTGTATTTCATATTTTAATTTAAAAACATCTATTTACAAATTTTTAGGTTTAAAATAGATAAATTAATATGTTTTTTATTCAGTTATAAAAATATTTACTTCAGATAAATATTTGATAATTTTATAAAATAATCAATTTTCTGATGAATAGTGAAAATACAAATTAATGTATTGAATTTGAGTATTTGTTTTATATAAATATATTCAAGTATTTTAAATAAAATTTCCTAAAAAATTATATTTTGTTAAAATTCTAATAATTTTCAAATACAATTAATAATTTAAAAACCAATCCTCACTATTTTGGAATATTATATAAAAATTTAATAAATATGATTTTTAAATTTTTTAATAAATTTCTACAAACATGAAAAGATGTTTTTGATTTATTTTTTTTTGTAAATTTTATTGTTAATAGATGTTATTTTAAATTAGTTAAAATCTTTTTCATAGATAATTCAATTTATATCATTCATTTTTTTATTAAAAATAATCATTAAACAATTGTTTCCTTGATAGATACAATTAAATTATGATTATCAATAAAATAAAAAAATTTATTAGATAATATTTTTATTATATTTTATATAATAATTTTAATAATATATTATATAAATAATTTATGTTTTAAATGTAATATTTATATTTCTTGGAATAATTTTAACCACCATGATAATTGTGATACAATTATTTTAATATTAATTTTCTTACGATTCCAAGGTATTTATAATGAATTAATTAAAATTATTTTCTATGCATAATATATTTTATAGAAATATAAATTAATATATTATCACTCATTTAAATCTTAGTCAACACTAAACAATATTCGGAAGCCAAAATGATCAAAATGCATATTTATACTAAAATTAATTTTATACTATTTTTTTGAAAATTATAATTAAAATTTAAAAATATTTATAAATTTTATTCGATTGAAAATTTTTATATATATTTTAAACACATACATAATTTTTTAATATTTTTTATGTCATATGATTAATAAAAAATTTAATTACATGGTTTGAAACATGTTACTTAATATAAAACTAAAAAAGTAAAATGTAATGACTGAATGATAACAACCCCAAAACATGTATAAAAAATGTTTAGAAACTCATATTTGTTCCTTTAATAACCTAAATACACCCCATAGTCAAAAATCTAATAATATGGATCACCCAAGTTTATAAGAGTGTATTGAATTTATTGAATAAATATGAGTGTTCACAAAAGAATACCATTTATCCGCTTATAAAATGATACCACTACCACACTTCAATGGTACACATATCCTAATAATTAAAACTTTATGATCACCCATTTATATATCCCTAAAATCCTCAACTAAAATCATAATCCAATTTTAACTCATTAACAAAAAAATCCAATAATTTTAAGGGAATATCTAACAAAAAAATCAAGTCTGAATGTAGGTGGTGTCTTATTTTATAATTTTCTTATTAATATTAATTTTCATTATATCTTATCAGCATATAAATTATTGGACTTATTTTTCAATAATGTAGTTATTTTTTCATATCAGTTATAAAATCCTTATTTATTCATTTTTATCCCCCTTGAATAAAAAAATAATATTGTTATTGTGTTTTACATACTTCATTGTCTATAAAGCATCATAATTTTATTCATTACAAACTATCATTTAGTATATTGGTGGTGTTAATGATTAATAAATTTTATATATTTTATATAAAATTTATTCTATAATATCTATTAAATAATTACAATCAATCCCTCTAACATGTGGAGAAACATCAACATTAATCGTACATACAGACAGATTACCCCATCTTTGATGAAACATGTTGTGTTTTCATATCTATTTTCTTACATATTATAATAATATTAAAATCATGAATATATTAATAATAAATTTAAAATTGTATATTTACTTTTTAGATATGATTATATTTTTCTAAAGAAACACCTTGTTTCCCTTACTCACCGATCATGTTAAAGCCTATTGAAGTGTGGGTTGTTTGAAGAACCAACATTAAAAATGATTTAATGAATTATGATGTATGGTTATGGAAACATAATAATAATTATTTTTGTAATATATTAATAGAATCATGATAATTTAATGGGTTTTAAAAAATTGTTTTATATATGTAACTTATTATTGGAACAATATTGTTATTCACTAAAATTAAAGAATAATGATGTAATCAATTTGGTTTTAACATAATAAAACCAAAACACATATAGAATGGAATAATATCATTTTATTTAATATTATGTTATATATTATTTGGCTATAATCTCTATATCAATAAAGAAATTTGTATCAATTAATGGGTAATGATATCAAATTTCTTTATCAAGAAAATAAGAATTCATGTTTCTAAAACCAACTATCAACATACAATAGAAACAATTAACACAAAAATAATAAATAAATTTGAGTAATAATGGTAAAATTTTAATATATATAATTTTGGTTTTGAAACCAGATACTATTATATATATTTTGGTTTTATAAAATGTTAGAGAATCATCAAATAAAGAATGACATAAGGTAAGTATTTCAGTCTCTATTTTCATTCATCGAGAAAGGTTTATTTGATACAACATGTTTGAAATTGTAGGGTGTAATTAGAATAAAATAGTAAAATCTGTATGAATATTGTAATATATTAAATTATAATCAAATTTAAATTTTATTTTAACATTCCCATAGGATTTTTGTTACGATGCATATTGGTGGTTAAGGGTTTGTTGTATAATGGTCACCTTCATTGAGTCATGTTATCAAAATTTTTTCTTAATTAAACAATATGGGATACATCTAAATCAAAAATTAATTATTTCATAAATAATAAATATAATTTTGGATATATAAATTTTTATTTCATAGTCTATCATGTTTATTATTTCTATCCATTCACATCTCAAAATAAAAGGTTAATAATGTCTCAAATTTGAATCACATAAGACAATTTTTAGTTATAAACCATATCTACATTTCAATGGTCTAAATACTAATATATTTCTATTTTTTATCATGATTATATTATATTTCAAGATATTATGTTTTCAATTAATATTTATACCACTGCTAGTTTTTTATTGAATAAATACAATGGATTAAGGGGTTTTTCTGATTGGAATATCTTCCTTAGAAAATAATCACTCTTGTATTTGTATAATTAAAAAATATTTATATATTATAACCTATGATGATCTTATATTGTGTTTAAATTTTATCTATGTAAATTATGTTATACACTAAATTTTCATTCCTGGATGATTCTATTATTCTGTTAAAAAACATATTTTGGAATAATTTCATTAGTTTATTTAAATTTTCTTCTATATCCATGTTTGGATATTCATTTATTGTTCACCATTCCCAAATGTAAACAATTTTCTAAACCCAATGATCCTTTAACCCAAAATTTATCTTTTAAAAAATGTTTTGTTATCCATTGAGTGATGTGGGTTTTCAATAAATATTTGTTCAAAATGATCAAAATGATTTTCTATCTATCCAAATTCAAATGTTTATCATCGTATAAAAATTTTCATTGGTAAATTTTATTCAATTATATATGATCAATTGATAATGATTATTTTCAAAATTATTATATTTCAATCTATTTCAAATTTACCATTTTAAAACACTTTTTATATTTTCATTTTTATATTATTATGTATTCTTTTTTAAATTAAATGTTTTGAATTTTTTTTCAATAATCATTTTTCCAATCATTATGTTTTTAATGGGTCTTTTATTAGATGATTTTTATAATAAGGAATTGAAATGAATTAAAATTATATTTCTACAATATTATTGAAATTATTAATGGACATGGTATCTCAATCTTCTTTCCTTGAGTAAAAATGTTCTTATTTGAGGAATACATCTATAAAACATTAAATTTTAAATGATTTTGTCTTGTTTACATTGTTGTAATATATTTTTGCACAATTTAATTTATTTAAATGGTTTTAATTTACTTTTTATTCAAATTAATGGATAATTTTTTAATTGATACATGTGAAATTGAGTTTTTCAATTATTTTTAAAAATGATTCCAAATATTAATTTTCCCGAATTTTTTTTGTTATAATATATCCCTGATAGTGTAATGTATTATGATTCACCCTATATTATTTTCTTCCTTTGAGATTATTTTTATTAATTTATTTTATGTTTTCATGTGCTTTAATTCATGATTTTTTTGGATGTCTAATGAATATAATTTTATTTCCATGGGTTTATTAGGTGAGTATTTAAATAATTCATGAAACCCATTTTATTAAGTTGGGTTGTTTTATAATGTCTTGATTGTTTCCTTGGGACACATAAATGTAAGGATTATGATATGGTTTGGAAATATATCTATGTATAATAAATTTTGTAATGCATCATTTCTCATTAGATAAAAATGTTATGTGAATGGTTTTACAAGTAGTTTGGTTGGCAAAGGCTGAGTGTTCGGGCATTATGTAGAATTAAAAAATTTATTTGTGAAGGGGTTAGTGATTACTCAGGTTCAAAATGTTATTAAATCACATACCTATGATAGAATAAATTTCTTATCTCTTGTTCATGAACAATATTATATTCTTTTGGTTTTATTTTCTTACTCCTTGGTAAAGGTGTTGTTATTGGACTGTTATGTATGTATTTCAGGCATGTTGACAATACTTATTAATTTATGATTTAATTAAATACAATGTTTCTCCTTATTCACACAACTGGAAAACTAACCAATACCAATGGTTTGGAATCGTTGGTATAGGCCTCCAAACCGTTGGTATAGCCTATACCAATGGTTTTTAGAACCATAGGCAAGTAAGCCTTTGGAATAGGTCTATACCAACTGTTTTTTGGAAAACCATTGGTATAGACCTATACCAACAGTTTTTAAGACCGTCAGTATATGTAATATGAAAATCTATACCAACGGTTCCATAAAACCGTTGGTATATATATTTCCAAAATAAACATTCTTTGGGATTTGTCCCATAGACCACCAGTTTATCATTGAACGACCTAACCACTAACCTAAAATGATTTTTGTTAACATAATTTCATATATATATATATATATATATATTATAAAAATTAATTTAAATTTTGATTTATATAATGTTCTGGTTAAGAGGATCCGATAAAAATCAAAGGACCTATACCAACGGTTGTCAAAACTTTTGGTATAGGTCCCTAGAATCTGGGTAGTGATGTTGAAATATTGGGGACCATTCCAAATGGTTTGTCTAAACCATTGGGAAAGCCAAACCTTTCCAAAAGGTTTGGCCACACCATTGAGAAAAGTGTCCAAAATGTGGACTTTTCCCAATGGTTTGGCCAAACCGTTGGGAAAGCCTACCCTTTCCCACCGGTTTTGGCAAACTGTTGGGATAATTGGCTACAAAGTGGGATTTCCCAACGGTTTTTCCAAACTGCTGGGAAAGGGGGTATAGAAGTATTGGGAAAGGTCACATTTAGAGTAGTGTCATTCATTTCCACACAATTATGTTATAAAAATTATTTTATTGATTATGTTATCCCATATTGATAGTTTGATCTAACTTTTTTACGTTTCCTTTCCCATGGATTTGAAGGGATTTTTGTAACATGGTATGTTATATAGTAGATTTTTCCTTTATTCTTCATTGAATGGGAAATAAATGTTTTTTTGTTTATAATATCTAAGAAACTAACCAATTTGGTCCTTGGGTTGTGAATCTATTTTTCTATTTATATGATAAACTATATTATCAATGTATTGTTTTTTAATTTTCATCTTGGGTTTCGATAGTTGAAATCATGGTGGATTGAAGTTATTATTGAGAATATTATTGTTATTTTTATAGATTAGTTTAGTTAATATTTTCAATTTTCTTAGACAAACATAGTGAAAAAATAGATTATTATATGTATCATATGAAATAATGAAATAATATTTAAGTTAAAAGTAAGTGATTTTCATAGAAATACATACCTCTGTAGATACTAGTATGTGGATGCAGTTTCATAATATATTAACCTATTCTTAATCACCTGGAAAATTATAGGTTGAGAAGTTAATCTATCATAAGCCAGATGTACAATGAGTGAGCCTCAAACATCCAAACTAGATAGATACTCTTACGGGATTTCCCTTGGTCAATATTTTGCTCTTTACGAACCTAAATGAAGCATTGAATTCCTTGTTAAATTTATTTATTAGAAAGATAGGTATAATAAAACCCATATTAACATAGCCTATGTTAAAAAAGTTCTATATAGTATGAAATAATAAAATTATAGAACAATATGATATTACAAATTTGAAATACTATTTAAGCAATAATTCATTATATGATTGTGATTATTCTAAGATATTTTAATGTTTCAACAATCAAGAAAAAAATACTCGTTTTATAATTTTATATTGATAGGAGTAACCATGTTAACAATGGAATTGATAAAAAAAATAATTATACCATTGGGAAATATAGTATAAAATAAAATATAAAAAATATTATGGATATGTTCACACAGTTATCTGAAGATATAATTATGGACATGAAATTTTTATAATATCTAATCTCAAAAAATTGACGAAGGATGGTGTTTAATTGGATATCCTTTGGTGAATATTATTTCATGTCAACCATTGGTGAATAAACATATATGGGATTTTATGAATGTTACTAGAAGAAGATTTATTGGTATTAAAGGATGAAATTGAGCCACAATCTATCATAGAAAAATTATGAGTTAAATTAAAATAATAGATAAAATTAATGTTAATAATAAGGATACACTATGATTAAAATGTTTTAGAAGTATGTAATTTGGCCATTCTGAGACTATTTGAAATATTCCCATAGATTATGATTAAATTAGACACTAAATACATCCTAGTCCAAGGTTCATGGAAAATCACGTTCAATGATTATCGATGAAGTGGATAGTGTTAATTAAATTTCAATTTCCCCCAATCCCAAACTAGTTTATGATATATAGTTCTATTATTCAAATTATATTTGGGGTATTCTATATAAACATCATGCAACCATACTCAATGGATTTTATATTAAGGATAAAATTTAGTGATATGATTATTATAGTTTTTGAAAAAAAAATGCTACAAGTTTTATAATTATCCATTATAAATATTTGTTCTAATTTTCAAAATAGAATAAATTTATTTATTTTCTCCCCATATTAGTTTCTTGAATAATTATAAAAACATTCTAACAAAACTATCAATATCTATTAGTGATATCCTATCTATGAATTGTCTCGGGAAACAAATGAATACATCACATAATCCTTATATTCAATGTAATGAAAATATTTCACTTAAATGACTAGGGAAAATTATTTTTTCCATATTCATCACTGTGATATTGTGGGTAATATATCATTTGAGATAATATCATGATTCATTTGAATATTTTATTTACATTTAATACCACCTACACATTAAAAACAATTAAATTGAAAGGATAAAATTTATTTAATGGGGTAGTATATAAAGAGTTATAATTTTGGGTCAATATAAAATAAATACTATTATCTATAATTTTTCACATGATACACCAAGAAATAGAAAATATTAAGAATCCATTATTAATAAATATATAGTAAACACTAGGACTTTAACCGTCATTAGTTATTCATAATAAAAAAATTAATATCAGAAAATATTAAGAACATTATTTTTAAAAAATTCATTTTCTATATAAAATATATTATATTTTTAAAATAAATATTTTTAAAATATTAATTTTTTTAAAATGGAAAAATTAATTTTTGAGTATCTCGAAACATAACTAGCTTACAATGTTTTCTGTAATTTTTCTAAATTAATCTCTTTTTGTGTGAATGAAACAAATTATGATTAATATCAACACTTTTATGAAATTATTTATTTATATACATAAATTTAAATGTTTTCAATCCATATTACAAATGAAATTATACATTATATTTTAAAATATTATTTTTTCAATAAAATTTCAATAATTTAATCCTATGATCAAAATTTTTAATGTTTGTATAACGTCATTTGGAAACTGTTTTTTCCTGTTTTTTAATTCATTATAAATTAGTGAAATATGTGTTTTTAATTTTTTTAAATAAATAATTTCTGAATAATAATATTTATTTATATTTCATGGGTTCAATGGTTTTCATGTCCCCTACATCCATTAGGTTAATATGGGAGAAATTGATATTATGATTCCCCATGTACAACATTATGTAGGGATCTAGGTTTCTGACTTGCACTGTGGGTATATTGAAGGTCACACATATGAGAACCATTGACCTCAAAAGAAAGAAAATTACCAGAAAGAGCTATGATATCAACCAATAACCAACTCTATATAGTTAATAATTTTAATAATATATGATATCTGAAACACATGTAATTAAGTGAAAATATAATGAATGTGTCAAATTAAATATCCAAATAAAATATTAAATAAAAAAATCAAAATCATTTCCAAAAAAAGTTTGTAATGAACATAATAGTCCAAAAATTCCATCTAGAATATAGAAAAAAATTATATATACATTGGGTGAGCATAACATCTAAACTCAATAGGGTCATACCCAAAGTCTCTCATGCCCATGTGAAAAGAGAATACTTATGAACCATTAACTAAATATGTGAACCAAAAACACCTAAAATGTAGTAACCATGGTTTCTATTGTATGACCCTTAAATTGAACTTTTATGTTTATAATGTGTATGGGTAAAGTATGTGAGATTTTGGAAATGTTTTATTATGTTTTTTTGGTGAAATTGGATGTGTACGTGCATCACACAGTTTGGCTAAACATTGCAGAAATCACAAATTAAACAATGCAAAATACATGTTTTTAGGTTGTATCATCAGAATGGTGTGAACACTATTAGGGAGACCATGTGGGAAGGTCATTCATGGTGATATTGAAGGTAGTATCCAACATATTTTTAGCACACTATTTTCGTAACTGTGTGGATTAATCATGTGCGAGCTAAAAACCACATCCTTAAAAAGTGGATCTAGGTCAGCCTTGAATTTAATCCACTCATTTTTTCCCTGAAGAAGTTCTAAATCTATATTTTTCTTCTATTCAGTCCTAAAAAGGTTATATCATTTATCAATAGTAAATATTAGTTCTTACATTGTTTGATTCAAAATAAGATTCATGATGTATGTGATCATTCTTCACGTTCCTGATCGGTTTCCTAAATGTTAATAGACCATTTTCTCATCTATTATTAGTTCCTTAGATAAACATTTTTATTGGTAGGTATGAGATATTTAATCCAATATATTTTCATATTTGGTCCTGCTCATGATATGAGTCATTATCTAAGGTTCTTTGGTGGAGAATCGACCGAGTTTCATTAGAATTCTTCATCTATTTTCAATTTTCTCCAAAACCTTCAAGGTATGCGTATTAACTCTCAACCCTATAAGTATAAATAAATTAAATGGTCCCAAATTTATTGATTCTTATGGATTTTAATTTTATTTTCTTTTTTATGATTTTTATAGACCCTCTTTGGTGATGGTTTTGAAAAATCTATAAAATCATTGCTTTTGAATAAATTGTTTGATTCTGGATTTTAAAATGTGATTTCTATGGTACAAAGGTGAGTGCATTTGATAATTTTTTTTCTAATAAATAGAATTATTTTATTGATATGTAATGAGTGATTGGAATATATTCTAATTAAATTGTTTTCAGCAAATTAATTGTTTTGTTGAATGTGTTTATAATTGTTATTCAAAATGGTTTTTTCATGATAGTGTTGTGTTTAGATCACACATACGAGGCTAGGTTAGAATTTGGAATTTTTCTTAGTGAAAAATATTTATTGGAACATATGGTATTATTATCATGTGATGACATGGTAGATTGACTAGACAACACTCATGAGTATGGGGCTATCATAATGAACAATGCATAGTTGGATGTTTGAAAAAGTATAATAGAATGAATATGCCAAAACGTTAATGAGAAATGGTTTCAAAATCTTGTATGGTTTTTTCATGATATTTTACATGATGGGAATTTGTTGAACATATCATGTGTTTACATTTGGTTTTAAATGGTTCTGATACTTAATTATATTTAGTTAAAAAAAATTTGGAAATTTATTATGGTTACTATTTTTAATAAATGTTGCTAACCTATCTATAGTTGTGGCGTGTGTAGGGAAGTCATTTGGGAAAACCAATTCAGTTTTATACTCACCCCGACAATGGATCTTTGGTTATTTTGTAGATGTTATCATATAAGGAATGGGAAAATGTGAAGTATCACACATTATTTGATCCACATTGTGATATGTTGGATGTTTAGTGATGTTGGATCGTCAAACACTGGGAGCATAGAGTCTTGTGGTCATCATAGAGTCATTAGTTGTACTTTAGATGATTACTTTTAATTTTTATTTGGTTTTTTTGTATATAATTTTGGATGGATTTTGTTCTGAAGGCAATGGCTATATTTTCTTGTTTTTATTCATGCATCATAATGTGACTTATTCTATTATGTATTGATGGGTTAATGGTTTTAGTTATTAAATTGTAAATTGTCCCCAAATCACTCATATAAACCACAAAAATATTTTATACATATGTTCGGTGAGTATAAAAAGTATAATCAAAATGGAGAAACCCAATGTCTCTCATGAATATGTGAAATGATTATTCTTATAAACTAGAATGTAAAAATGAAAACCAAGAACACCTAAATATATTAATTAAAAATGACATATGATTCATTGTACACCCACAAAATAATGCATCCATATCCTGAAACATATTTAGAATCATGTCCATAGAATAGTTCCCCCACCTATTTCCCATAGTGTGTAGCTACCACCACTAATATTGTATTCTATGACACTCCCATATCTTTTCCATAGTATCCCTTCCCTAAGTAACCGAGGCAATCACATCACTTCTCACCAGAAGGCACATAAGATATCAAACCTCAACATGATAGAATACTACTGATTCATTACCTCAAATATAACATGAAGACACTTAGGTATTCATTTTGTGTCTCTCCCAATTTGACCTGGGATATCATACCACCTCTCAACTATATACGTTACCAGAGTTGAAGAGAATTAAAAAATAAAATTACATAAACAATATTCCCTCCTTTTACCATTCATGAATCCACTATAAAACACCATACTATCTCATAGAAAAACAAAAACACTTCTAAAATAAACAAGATATCAATACCTATGAATAATAACAAATTGTGGATGAGAAAAAATTAAAAAAATTGGTATTTATCCATATGTCCCCACCATCTATTCATTAGAACAAATAGCCCTAGAAATTTTTTTAAACATGGTTGTTGACATTGGAGTGGTTCATAATGAAATCATAATAAATACAATATATAATATATAGGGTCCAGAATAACCCATTTGTCTACACAATGGAATGTTCCATCCAAAGACACATGATTCATAAAAGGCTTCAAAACATCCAAAAAAATTTATTCATCATATAAATATAATATACTATAAAAAACACATCAATAAGAAAATTTCCATCTTTCGTTTAAAGTTAATTCATTATACATTTTTTAATTAAAATCCATTCCCATTAATTCTATATTGAAATAATTCTTTTACCACATATTCAATTTTAATTCATTTGTTACTTTTTGACACACTAAGTGATTTTGTGAGTTATTTTTTAATTAATTTAACCATTGCAGAATTTTTCATTTCATGTAGAATAAAAAATAGTATATTTTATAATAAAGAACTATTTTTAACTTCCATTATACACAAAAACATGTTAGTTATGCACTACACACAATATGAATTTTAAATTTCTCTATACGTAACACCAATTTAATATTTTTTAACAAAAAACATTTACTTTCATCAATGTATTTCTTAATATGCGAGATGATGTTTTATCAAACTATAATATATTATTAAAATGTTATTATTTAATATAATAAGATATAAAATTAACATTAATTTAGCATTATGAATTATATAAAATAATTTATGAAAATATTCTAGTTACACAAATATAATATGAATGCACATGTTACCAATTAATTTTAAATGAATATGAAAAATGATTGAATATTAAAAGAAATAAAATTATATTTATGGTCACAAAGATATTTTACCATTATCAATTAAATTAATTAAAATTATTTAGTTATAATAATTTAATATATATGTACTATTTTAGTGAAATATTTTTGATAATCTTATAATATATTATATAGATATAAGGAATGAACAATCCAAATTTTATGCATAAAAACATATATTTTAAAAAATGTTATATTACCACCATTTATTGGTGAACTAATTTTAAATATGATTTTGGAAAATATATATATTTAATATGTCAAAATAAAATGATTATTTGAACAAAGAAACCAAAATTTAGGTTATGATGATTTTTTGGTATTTTCCTGAAAGGATTCATTTTATAATGAATAGTGAAAATACAGAATTTTAATTTAAAAGTGTTTTTCATCTAATAAATTTATAATGTTAAAAAATATATTAAATTTATTTAAATGATTATTTATATTATATTTTCATTTTATAATCCAATTTAGGTTATTAAAGTAAATGTTAATTTGAAATTGGGTTTAAAAACATAGCAAACATGTAGAGGGTTTTTACATTAAAAAGCTGCAGTGTCCAGCCATTAGCCGGTCTAATATTAAAATACTTTCAAAAATTTATTTCATTAAAATTTTTAATAATAGATTCCATGTTTGTAATCTTCATAACATATAGTTTATTATACTCTAAACCTTGTTTTTTAACAAAACTATTAATGAAACTAGTAAAAATTAATTACATTGATTAGGGTAAAATTAATCTTAAAGAAGGAATAAACCATTAATATAAGACCCTAGATATGTAGAAACGTTTCCCACACCAGTTGGATAAAAATATAAGGGAATAAAACTTCCATATTTTAATTTTTCAGTTTGGTATGACGTTTTTATGTAAAACAATGGTTACACCTAACATGTTATAAAAATCCATAGTGTGTACATTAGATTCCATTTAGAAGTCCATAACCTCTCCCTCTTCTTCAATCATTTCAAACATATTATTATCCTAAGATCTTTTCTTTTAGTTTTCTTCTCTAACACATAATCTATATTGATTCCATGATTTCATAAAAAAAATATAATGAAATATAATTATAAGTAATTTATTATTCATATATTTTTACCTATAATGATACATTCTTCCATCAAATGGGTAACAAACATAATGTTTATGTGTATGGTGAATTACCACATAACAAAACTATGATTGTTTAGTTTTCCATTACTACCTCTTATGTTGGACATTATGATGGATACCATTATCATTTATATCTTATAATATATTTATTATGTTCTTAAGAATATGTATTTTGTTTATAATAGATACTACTTTTTCATTCCATTTTGTTTAAATATGATAAGTTCCATTGAGGGTGTGCGGACATACAACCCCTCAAATCAATGTAATGGATTCACGCACTACATGGAATGTATTAAATATTTGTTTAGTGAACATATGTGATATATATGATATAATAATTCTACATTAATAATCAAATATACACTTATATGTCATTTTCATTTTTTCTTTCAATATGATTATAAAAATAGATAAATCATTAATACATACGTAAAAATTTCTATTTCCATGAATGGTGTTTTCCATTTGATACTTATATATTCTATAGATTATTTTAATACTGATATAATTTATATAAAAGATATTTAAATCTTTTTTTACATTCTATAAATCATTATATATGTATTAGGATCAATTATATAAAACATTAAGGAACTTGTGAAGAATGAATCGAATATTAAACTATGTGAAAACATTAAAAAGGATTGTTAAAATGTGGTCAATATAAGATGATAATAAAACAATATGTTGTTTTGGATATAAGAATATGGTTCTGTAAAATATTTATAATAAATTTATATTTATCAAACATATGGTTTGTGTAAGCATGATGATATTCAAGACATAAGGTAAGGGGATTTCATCTCACTTTTTTTACTTTTTGTGAGAAAATGATTTATTCACCACTAATTCTCTTTGTGTGGTGTGCAAACTACCAAGGGATGTAATCAATTATTTTTATAAATAAATTTATGTGTATTTAAATTTACATTACAAGACCTTTATTTCAGGAGGATTATGTTTTAAAATTTACCAAACCATAAAATAATTTTTCCTTTGTTTTCCTTCATTGGGAATATGTTTTTTATGCTCTTAAATTCATTTTGAGGTGTATATAAATCTATTTTAAATTATATACAATTAATCTCCCTATTTTCATGATATTATATGATTCATGAAGTTACATTTTCTTACCTGGAGAGTATGATTCCATGTAACCATGTGATAAATGTTTATTGGAATAATTTCTACACTATTCATGATTTTTTTATTATGATTCCATTGAAGAAATATTATAATGCATGACTCAAGAAAAATAATGAATTTTTTAAAAACTTATTATTCATGATATATTAATGTATGGGTACCATCATTATAATATTTGATATATATGATTGTTTATAAAGTGTTTTTTATGAAATCCGGAGTTTACCCTCTCATCGGTTGGAAAACTATGTTTTTTAAAAAGTGTTCCAAAAATAATTTACCATTATCCTATAATAATTAATATGTTTATTACCATTTTTTATAAATATCATTATATTAATCTTCATAACTCTTTTTGAAAAAGGAATTTTTCTATAATATTTACAGTACAAAAGGAATATTATTTTTTACATCATTTTTCATGTATATATTTAACCACCGTCATGTCACTAACGATCCCCCTTTATTTATAAGATTTTAATTTTTAAAAGAATTTTTTAAAAGTAATTTTTAAGGAATTTATTTTTCAAAATGTTTTCAAGCTTATTTTATATATTTTCAATGATTCATTTAAAATTTATTCAAGACTTATTTATATGTTTTCTATGTATTTTCAAATAAATGGTTTTGGATATAATTCAATATTATTTCATATTATTTCAAGTAAAAATGTTTTCCAAAAAAAATTAAGCTTTAATTTAATGTTTTCAAAGTGCTTTCAATGAAAATAGTTTTTAAAAATATATTTTTAATATTATTTTTATGTTTTTACATAGAAATGTATTCAAAATTATTCCAATTATTCTATATAATTATTATAGCTATTTTCTATAAAAATAATTTTCCAAAGGTTATATGTATTAAAAATCAATTTTTAAAGAAGAATTGAAATTTTCCTTACGAATCATTTTTGAAAGTTAATAAAACCCCTCGGAGTATTCTTTAAGAACTAAAAAACATTATATGAACCATAATAAAGTAATTAAATAGAATATGACTTTTAACAACCTAGGATAAACTAAAGTTGATATATATTAAAAAGTAGTTTTAATGATTGAGGGATCCTATACGTTTTTTTCTTTACTATGTTGTTTTCTTCTATGATAAGTGTTTCTCACACTATGTTGTATAGAGTTAGTCAATATCAGGGACTATAAATAATGAGGTTATTATTCAATGTTTCAGATATAATAAGTGAAGAAATTTTACTAATCGATGACCTAATATCTCATGAAGTGATTTGGGAGTGTGGTACATGTATTGGTTATACTTATGACGATAAAGAGACAAAAAATGATACATGAATTATATGGGGTGTAGTATGAGTTTTATTTTCATTAATAACAAAAATAATGACTATATTGAGGCTAAGTAACCATAAGTAAATTTTCATATATCATATTATAGGACAAGGTGTGTTATGGAATAAGATAATAAATCTTGAGTAATGGTCTAAGAATAATGTTATTTGATTAAAGTGTATTTGTATTGGAATTATATGATTACATTATGTGAATAATGGAATATTTGAGTATTTCATTATATACGTTTTAATTAAGGATTGAAATGTATATATAGATGTTTTTTATGAGAATTTGATATTTTAAAATAATGGTATGTAACCGTTAATGTGTTTAAAATGTTGAGATAATTCTGTTTAGCTTGTACAAATAAATAATTTATATAGAGAAAGTAAATTAGATATCACTGATTAACATGGAACTGGTTATTTATTTTACAAAAAATTGTTATATTTCATCTTGGATGAATAGTATTATTTCTAGGATTGAAGTAATATATCTAGAAATATTTGGAATAAGGAATAATGAATGTTTTCTAAAATGATTTATGGGTATTCCGATTATGAATAAGCTTGAAGAAAATATATGATGATGATATTCACATGTTTTTAATGTGACTACCCAGAGATACTTTTTGATAAATGTGGGAATAATGTTAAGCTGATTTTGTTCCTATATTTCTAATTTCATTGTATTTTCCACTTTTGGAAGGGTTTTAAGGTTACATCATTATGGAATGATTGATTTAAAAACTGGATGTTATTTGTGAGATTAATGTAATATCTCTCCATAATATGATCTATGAATATTGCATAACCTATTGTACATAATTTTTTTATTGTATCTATTGAAAAATATGATGAATTATCCTTGAAATCATGGTATATTAGTGCTTCAAGATAGATAAAATCACCTTTATTTTTTTGAGATAGAGATGGAGTTGAAATTTATCAAGTCACAACATAGGGGCTGATATTTTACATATGAAAGGGAATAAATTTGAGAAAGTATATCTTATAGGGAAATAAATAAATCTAGTTTTAGAAAAGAGTCTAGAAATAATATATTTCCATATTATCATTTTTTGATGATATGAGTGACCTCTTTCATGCTTATTCACATTATGGTTTCGTAGTTGTTAACATTCTCTATATCTCATACTTTATTGTGATCAATGATATTAATCATTCTCTATGATTATTTATTCTTTTCTTCCTTTCCTTTTCACCCTTTTACACATAAATTATGATATATGGAAAACTATTCAGTTGATTATTTTGGTAACTATTATCTTTTTAAATTTCACATTTAATGTTAGTTTTTTATTATTTTTTGTAATGTAGGTTTTTATGAAAGAAAAATTCAGGTATAAATATTTTATTATCCTAGATGATTTTCCTAGGAGAAGATCTGTTTATAAGATCTAGAATTTAAAAACCTGATATTTTTATCTAACTTATTTGATTTGTTGATATTTTTGTTTGAAACAACACTAAATATAGATTTTTTATAATAAATAAATAATTGTGTCTTGAATTATACACAATAAAAACTCCATATCGTTATACAATAAACACATAAATTAGTTTATAGTATATGAAACACAATTCTGGTATTATAATACACACAATAATGAGTTCATTTTTTATCTTTTGTCACATGCAATTCAATTTTTAATTGAACAATAATATACTATTAATAATATATTTAAAATAATTTTATAGTGACCACATATCCATTCAAATGAAATATATGAATAAGATTAAATAATTTGAGAAAATAATAATTAAAAATGTTTATAAAATTAACATATTGGTTATCAATTACTAGAATTGATTGCATGAATGATTTGAAAATAAAGGAATTAATTTTCAATGAAAAATATTTTTTTATGTACATACACTATTTTTTCACAATTAATTAGATAAACAAAATTTGATTAATTTTTTAAATAACAATTATATATTAAATATTCAATAAATTTTTTACACCCATACAACAAATTTTATAGGTATAAGATAAGAATAAATAAAATTGTATGAATAAAATGATGTAATCATCAAAAATGTCATTTTACTACATTTTATTTATGAACCCATATTGAATCTTATTTTGAGTCTTTTTTAATTTTTATTTTATAATTAAAATTAATTTTTTAAATATGAACATAAATATTATGATCTGGTAAATTTTTGGTATTTTTGTTTGATGATTCATTTTTTGATGAGTATTAAATTTTGATAATTTTTATTTCAAAACCGATATTTAATCTTATTTATTTATATGTTTAAATTATGTTATTATTGGATTAAAAATATCAATATATAAATTATAAAAAAAATCATCCAATTTAGTGAATTTTATTCAATTTTGATTTTAAATTTAATATAAAAAGATATCAATCATTTGAATAATTTTACATTAAATCCATTCTTTGTCGTCCTATCTGCGAGATAAAACTTGAATCAATTTCTTCCACTTCTACTAGTGGAAATTTAAAAAATGGATTCCATATTTGGAATAAAAATTATATATAATGTAATATATGGTCAAAATATTTTTTGAATCAAAATTATAGTGATGATAATTAAAATTAATTACAGCGATTAAGAAGAAAATTAGGCTAACATGGGAATAAACATTACACTTATGATCCACGATTTCAATGAAACATGTCCAAACTATTTTGAAGGAAATTTTTTTGACCATATCATCACTTTTGTCAAATTGTTTCTTATATTGGAGAAAATTTTCAAAGTTAAAATGTTTGTGTAATTCACCTATCAATATATTACAAGAAAGCCACAAATCATACACTTTAAAAATGTACCCACCCATCCAACTTAATAACCCCTCTGAAGAACATTTTTGGACCACAATGTTCTCAAATAAGTTCCAAACAACACTACCTTAATCATATAAACCTTCTATTTCAATTAAATCTATACATATAATCCCTTTTGTTAAATCCAAAAGGAGTCACCCAAAGAAGAGGTAACATCCCTCCTCTAGATCTTTTGTTTTATTTTCTTTCTACATATAATAATATATTTATATTAAATTATTTTTTAAAAAACTATATATACTCAATATAATGAAACATTATAATTATAATGGTTATACCGACACATACACGCACATAAATCAAATGGGTAACGAACATAAAATTCTTTTGTAGAATGAACTAGCTCCTAATTAATTGATGTCATTCATCTTTCATTTACCACCTATCATGGTTGGGAATTATGATTTAAAATATGATTTAATATAATATATATGATATATTTAATATTCTAAAAATATTATATAACCCATAACTTCATGGATTCCATTTTATGTAAATAAGGTATTATTTGGGAAGTGTGCACTACCTCATCCTCAAAGTGATGTGATTCATTAAAGACCAATAGGGAATGTAATAAGGATGGGTTTAACAATGATTTCTGATAAATATGACATAATATGGATAATTTAATGATTATTTATATAAATATATATATTTATTTTACATTATTTTTCCAATATTAATATAAAACAAAAGTAATGATTAGGTGTACGTACGACCAATCGTCTCCATGAATGGTGTATTCCATTTCATATTTCAATATTTAATAGATTAGTAAAAATTAATATATAAATAATATATATGATATTTATATAATTATTTAAATTCATCCAATAATTAAAACATGTTATAATTATGGTCATCAATAATAACCTGGAAAAACATATATGAAAAACAAAGAAGATATTACCATAAACATAACATTTACATGGAGTTGTTAATAAAATATAAAAAAAATTAATAAAAATTAATATTCAGTTATAGGTATAATAATATGGTCACACATAATATGTATAATAAAATTACAATTCATATACAGAATATTTGAACATGTATGGAAGAACATAAGACTTAAGGTATGAGAGTTTATCTAACATTTTATTTCTATGAGATACATGAATTTTCCATGACTCACTTCTGTTGGGTGGTTTATATAATACCATATAAACTTTTTTATAATTAATTTAAATTATAAAATTATATTACAAGTTTTAATTGATTTTATTATTTCATGGGGATTATAATTCCAATTTTACTGAATTAGTAAGAGTTTTTTTGTCTCAATATTATTTTCTGTGAGACATAAGCCATGTTAGCCTCATATATTATATATGATGTGAATATAATACCCATGGATATATTATATGATTCTAATAATTAAATTTATCAGTATTTATAGATCTATTGTTTGAGAGGGTATGGCTTTAGCCAATGGTATCAGGCCCGTGCATTTTTGCACGGGATAGCTTACTGATCGATGTTGGAATGTGGAAGCTGGATTTTATATATTCTGATGCAGGGAGGGGATTTTATCATGTAGTGTGTGTTTTTTGGTCTTGTAATTTAAGATAATTGGGGTTTTGTATTATTTATGTCTTTGATGTCATGTCTGTTTCCTCCTTCTCCTTTAAAAGGGGTTTTATCTCAATAAAAAATAGTTTTCAGTCAGTCATTGTAATATCTTTAATTCATATGGTTTATATTTCAAAATATACCGAATCTATAAAGTGATTATATCTTAATTTGTCTTCTTTGAGTCTCATATAGTATTATACACCTATATTTTTCAATGACTGGTAAATACCATCATGTACAAGTTATATCATCAATGTAATTCTTTTCATGATAATTTATGATTTATATAATGTTATTATTTCCATCATATAATTACTCAAAGGTTCCAATGTGGTAATGGATTATGGTTAAGATTTCATTGTTTATTGAAATTGTTTAGGTGTATTCTTCCATTAATGAAATATTATGATCTATATCAAATTAACTTACAAGAAATATGTCTCCCTATGTTTAAAAATTCTATTTTCAGGGAATGGAATAATTTTTACCCTCCTTGGTACCTAATATAATTATTAAAATGTTTTTAATAAAATCATACATCCTATGACCTAGGGGACATAAAACTATATTATTTTAGAATATATATTTCTAAAAAAAATTAAAAACTTTTTACAACTATTCTATAACGTTTAATGGAAATTTTTACCCCTGTTAAACCTTTTTAATTTATTTAAATGGATTATTCTTTTCATTTTACAACAAAGTTGTTTTTCTAAACATTTAAGAATGAAAAATATTGTCAATAAGTTAGAGACTAAACCAATGTTATGAACATCATTTCCTTAGAGATTACATTTTATGTTTATAAGGTTATTTTTTATAAATAAAATATTTCATAATATTATGAATTTATTTAATTTCTTGTGGTTTTAATGAAAAATAATTTAAATTATGATTTATGTTGAAAAAGTGTTTTAAATTGTTTTAAAGGATTATATTATATGTTTTCAAAAGGTTGTTTTCAAAGGAAAGGATTTTAATTATTTCAATATTTTATTATATGACTTCAAATATAATTTCTAAAATGCATTTTTAAAATGACTTAAATCCTTATTTTTAGGCCTTTAATCAATATTCAAAGAAAAATGTTTTTAAAACGTTTTCAAGCTTCCATTATAGGTTTTTCATTGGTATTTTTAAATAAAATGGTTTTTAAAATACATTATGATTTAAAAAGCGTACATTATATTAGAAAATATTTCTCCCTCATAAATTGTTTTAAATGTAATTGTAAACCATTTTTGATAAGAAAAAGGATTTTCAAATGGGTTTATAAAAGGATTTTCCTTGAAATGATGTATTTCCTATGACATGATTCATGTGATATTTCAAAATCCTTCTCCATATAAGATGACTTTATTTGTTACAGTTATGCATTATTAGGGATATGATCTAAGAATACCCTACATAATATTTTTTGAATGGATTATTTTTTTGATGCAATGAAGTTTATGAGACCTTTATATCGTATATATGTTATATTCTTTGACTCTCACTTATTTTCATGGGTTATGCCTTTGAGGAAATTATTATTGGGGCATGAATTTCATAGGGTGTGAATAAAAGAAATTATATTTTTCTTGTATAGCATAGTGGTTATCCATGGTCATTTCTCTTGAGGATCCTTTCAGTGTTGTTAACTTAGTTCCTCCATATCACTTAAACTGTCACTTTTTGTTGTTTTGTATTTAAATGGATGTGATGAAAATATTTTTGTGTTTTTGATATGAAAAATCGAAACAATCATGAAATTAAAAAAGAATCATTTAATTATGAAAGAACATTGTTTTTGGGTTTAGTTGTACAATCAATCAGTATTCTCCTTTATATGTTGATTTCTATTTGAAAATATGAACATGAAATCTAATGTTTCAATCACTATTCTTATCTAAAATAATAATAGTTTATGTTTCATGTAATATTTGTTCATAACCACATCAGTGAAATTATACTCACCCAATCATGCTTCCCAAATCTACTACAAACCTGAAATAAACATTAATGAAAATTCATGAACACCTTGACCTCCCCCCATGCAAAGTCTCAGATTTAGCCTCTCATTTATGAGTGTAGAATATCACAATGGTCGATTGAAGAGGATAGAGAGAGAGAGAAATAATTTATAGTCAATATAATAATAATTAATATTGTTTTTCAAAAGATGAGGGAGAGAGAATAAAATAGTTTCAAATTTTGTATGTTGTATTATAAATAATATTTACAATAATAATAATAATAAATTTAAATTATTCTTAAATTATAATTAAATAAGAAGATGATAAATTTTGGAATTAAAAAAATCAATGCATTAAATTTATTTAAAAGAAATTCAAATTTTAATTAAAAAGTAAACTAAAACAAAACTAAAATTTAAATAAAATTATAAAGAAAAATGAGGGGTAAAAAAGATGTTTTAGTGTGGAAAATGCTCTAATAGGATCCCTCCTTTGCTATGGGGGTCGATTTGATCATTTGGAAAGTTTGTGAGGGCATCCTTTCATCATAACATTAGACATTTTTTCTAATAGGGAATGGTAACAAAGGATGATGGAAAAAAATCATGGCCTAGGGGTCTAATGTAGTGGAGACCAAGGGTATCCCCTAAAGTCAAATTCAACCCCTTGGGATTAAAACTAGACATTGTTAGAAGGTAGGGGACATTGGAACCTTGTACTACCATGTGGAAAGATGGTCCACAACACTGTTACCCTCTATCCAGGTGTGGGACACACGTGCATTGTTTATGATGATGGTTATGCACTTCATGACCATGTATTAGATCACCGACGGACTGGATCCTTTACCTTGAATGGAGTCAGGTATGATCTTGGTGTCCATTTCGACATGGGAAATGACAATCATCAACATCTCGCATAGGTTAATGCCTATTAGTATGTTCTTGGCCTCTGTATTCATGGATTTTCCTTGGCTATAGTGGGCCATGAAAGGATATATAACACTAAATTAGGAGTTTTGGACCACTCCTCCCCCTCACATGTACCTTGCACTACAAGATCCATTTGTATTGTGTTTGGATCCATTATCAGGAGGATTCCACCACACCCACTGGCCCTTCCTAGAGAAGGGTTAGGCCATATGTGAATTAATTTGATGCATCCTTAGGTAAGGATAATCCTTCTAGCTACTGGTTGGATTAACCATGTCGATAATAAGGAATCATTCTCATATAGTGATGGACCTCTCTGTTGTAGATAACCCCTTATAGCATGCTGGGTTGCAAGAACACCCACATGAACCAACATACCACATTAAAAATAATGCACCAATTCATCGTTTCATGTCCCTTATCAGTTGTTCCCTAGAACCATCAATATAGGAATGTGACTTCCCAATGATCATGGTTGAAAGCAGAAATGAATCCACCAATGTTCTTCCACACATCATGTGCCCTGTCACATTCAAAGAAGATGTGATGTATGCTTTGTTATTTCCTATTATTTAATCATTGGAAACATGTGGCCAATGGAATACCCAATTTATGGATATTTTCATCTATCAGAAGTTCATGGTTCCTTATTCTCCTATATAAAAAGCTATATTATTTTTGGATCATTCCACACAAAAAGATCCCACTCTATGTATTTTATTATCCTGATAGGGGGTTTATATAGAAGTTTCTCATTGTGAAATTCCCCAAAATAGAAGCTGTGAAGATTCATTTTTATGGTTTGGAGTTCAAGGAGATTAACTCATAAGTACCAATCTAGTCCTCTTTAAAATAACTCATGATGAACTGTGGCTACTAAAATGCTTTTTTAAAGGAGATGTCTAGGGTGAATACTCTTAGATGCCTAGCCCAGACCCTAACATGTTGTAGTTCCAGAAGAAGATATTACCGTCTCCAATAACCCATCGGGAGTTAATCACGTGTCTCAAAATGAGAGAGAATATTCAATCAATGAGAGGGGAGCCTTTAGTACCTTCCAATTCCACATTTACACTAGCCAACTAAGACATAACCTTCCCCAATAGCATAAATTTTTTAATGACTTCCCACATGAGTTTAGCATGAATGTTGAGGATCGTGTCGCTTAATATTCTAACATTTATTCCATGCTTGGTAGTGGGTATGTCCGTATTATCCCATTATATCCAATTTCATTTACCTTCAGAGAGAGCATCCCAGAAAAAATTGTCTTGAACCATGTCAATGGATTTGATGACTCCCTTTCACATAGAGGTTGGGTCCAATGAATCCACAGGGATGATAGACAATACAATGTTCACCAGAGTAATCCAGCCACTAATGGAGAGGTAGTGATTCTTCTAGTTGAAGACATGGCTCGTAATCCTATTCACAACATGATCTAGGTAATAGAATCTCATCATTCCTGAAGTTATTCAGGGTAGATATACTCCACTAGGAAAGAGTCGCGCTGCATTTCAAGCCAACTGCACAAGTGGGCGACCCATCTAGAAGAAACTTTATTCGATATATAAAGGATTATTATGGATTTATTGTTAATCTGGACACTCTAGTAGTAATACTTCACCAGAATCTTGTTATAATTTCACACCGATTGTATTCTAGCATTACAGAATACTATCATATAATCATAAATCATCAAAAGGGATATGAAGTAGAGGTTCAACATTCAGTGGAATGGGAGGATATCCCCACAAGACATTGATTTGTTAAAGAGATGACTTAGCGAATCCTACATGAGGATGAAAATACATGGATGGTGGGGGTCTCCTTGATGAAGGCCACATGTTGCCTTGAAGAAGTAGTTGGTTCTCCCCATTAAAGAGACCTCAATACAAGTGAAACTGAGGAATCAGAAGATAATACCATCATCTTGAGGGGAGTCCCATTATTGCAAGCATTCTGTTGATAAATCCCAACTCAACTTGGTTGTAATCCGTATTCATGTCCAGGTCCATATCTATATTTGATCTATGGGTTTTCATGTTTATATCTCTCAAAATTTCTTTTGAAATTGAAGTGGAACATTGGATGGATCCACCCCTCACAAAGACATGTTGTTCCATCGATATCCAGCTATGAAGGTACATGGACAGTCTTGAATTGATGGTGCATGAGAGAATTTGGTAAGGAAAATTGCACATATTCCCCAGGCTGTCATCAAACTGAGAGGATGTGTCCTTGATCTTCCGAATATGCAATATATTTTTAGTACTATCCACCCTCAAATTTGTTACCCCATGAATGAAATCCTGAAAAATAGAAACATTGTCACTTTTGACCAGCTCTCATTAACCTTTGTAAAAGGATCTTGGAAAAAAATCAATCCCCAGTGTGATATCATGAATAAGGTGCATCATCGCCCATTTAATTTCTTTTTCATCTAAAAAATATTCTAGATTGTAATTTCCCTATTTGGAAACCAAGTGAGGGATCATGTCTTGAAGGCCAACACTACCTCCCAGGTATCATTTAGCATCCAGTCATTCGAGCCTACCAGGAGATCCTTAAAGCACATCTGTGACATGAACCCACCAACTTCCCTATCATAGTTGTAGGACCCATTCTCAAGTAATATATTTTTCATAGTGATACACCTTTTCAACATGTTCCATGCATGTAAAATGGAAGAATTATTATCCTCATCTCAAATCCATTATATCATTGAGTTTCCCCTAGCCTCCCCTTCCTCTAAAAGGATCTTCGCTTCTGGGTAGTTCTTTTTCTCCGCTAGGGTAGCATAGGTCACCTCATTCCAACACTCCTATAAACTAACTTCATACCATAAAATTTTGTTTTTGATCTCCTTTATATTATGATTTGTATAGGGGACTATCTTTATCCCACACCTGCATTTTTTGCTTGAGCCACCTCAGCTTGTTATGGATCGCCAACCACATGTGACCCTATGTTAGACATCGCCATTACTCGGTCAGCAATTTCTGATATCCACGAATTTGAGGCCAATTTTCCAAGAACATGATCTTTCTATTGATATCGTTCGTTGTAAACCGAGAAACTAACAATGGATAGTGATCAGATATTCCACAGACCAGATGACTGACCGTAGCATTGGGAAACCTAGTGATGACATGAAATTTTTTCAAGCATTGATCCATCCTTCTTCAACACCCTCGATTCCCATATTGATTATTTCACTATGTGTAGCAGTCACCAGAATACACCATGTCTAATTGGCCATTAAACCCCATTAACTGGGTGAAATCAATACTCGTATTCTAAGGGAAAGCTCCATGACCATACTTTTGGACCCATTAAATGGAGAAGGCATGTGTTTCCTATTTAATAAATGTTGTTCATAATTGTCCCCTCTATTCACCCTAAATTGTTCATCACAATTGGACACAATATTTAGGTGTTATGAATTTTTAAATGACTGTTATTTTTTTGGAGAAAGGTTCCAGTAATAATAATAAAAAATATTTTTTTCTATGTAAAACATGAGGATCTCAAATCTAAATGAAATTTATTAGGAGAATGATACTATGTATCCTTGGTCTATTAATGGTGAAAAAATTCAATTGGTTGTGTGTATCCTGGTTTATTCATCCATTACTATGATGGGGTCCACGTTGCATGCCCGTGAAATTATCAAACATCAATGATTTTTTGGGAACAAAGATGTTCAAATAAGATTTTGATCATATAGGAAATGTTGAAGAACATACATTAAAGATTCCAAATAAAAAATCTCTCAAATTGGATTAAAAATTTAAATGTTATTCCCAAAATACGATTGTGAAACAATTCTATCAAAAATAAATATTAAACAATATTAATTATTTGATTTAAAGTATTTACATAATGATTCTTTATAAAATAAACCCACACGCAAACAATGGTTTTCCTTGTGCATAAAATATCAATATAGAAATTATAGGAAACTAATGTTAACAATATTTAAATTTCAATGAAATATAATAAAGCAATAATCAATGTAAAATTAAATTTTTATAAATTAACATAAAATAAAAATTAAATTAGTTAATTTTCAAATAATAAAATAATTAATTCTTTTTCATTTCTCCTTTTGGAAAAAGATGTATATTCTCATTTCATTCAATAAAAATCCTCAATTCAATATTATTAAAAATTTCACGTCATGATTTACCTGGCTTTTTTTTCATTTCTCTCATCACTCATGATACAATTAAAGCAGTATTATGCGCATATCAAGAGTACATAACCATCATTCATACTATTATAAATAAACAACATACCCCATTTTACAAAGAGAAAAGACACATAAAATCATGGGGACATTTCAATAGTGGTTCAAATTTCCTATAAGGATTGTGGTTGGTAGGATTTGATGCATTAAAAATTCTATCTCAAGTAGGAGGTTTATTTGTTTTGAACAATGAATTATATGAAAAGTAAAAGTGTTATGAAATTATCCCCTTCATAGTATCCACAACCACTTCCCCAAAACCATTAGTAACGGCTATAATAAATTAATCATAATGAATGATTTTTTCACTATCTTGAATATTGTTTTTATATATATATATTTTATATTTTTAGAATATTAGGATTATATTATATCTCCCATCCATCGATTAAAAAGTATAAGATAAGAATATCACCAGTCTAGAAAATTGGGATTTTTGGTTTTCCTATGTCACAACCCATTTTTCTCATTTTTTTTGTTCTTTTGGTCGATTTTTTAATTTTTTTAAATTGATAGAGGAGAACAATAAAGAGTATATTGAATTAATCAAATGAAAATTATCATTACCCAAAATAGAAGCCCCACACTTCATCCTTATAATATATATAATCCCTTCCACCATGATTCTTTTTACCCCACTACATCGACATTAAAATATCAATCAAGTAAAAATAGAAGTGTAATAATGGATAATAATGAGCTAAACATGGATCAACCTAGTAGAGAATATTAATGGTCACTATGGTTTATGAAATGATTTATATAATGGTGGTATTTAATGATATGTGATTTTAAAAATATATCTAAAATCATTTTAAATATTTTTTTCATAGTTAAACCTATGACAAGTTTCAATACAAGTTCAGGCATGTAACATGTCCGAAGATCACTCAAGAAATAGGATCAAGATAAAATAAGATGTAATTGGTATTGAAATCCTCTTGGGGAATGGACATATGAATTGGGAAAATCAATCAAGACATGATTAAAAATAATAAATCAATTCACATGAATTTCTAAAATTCAAAGGATGAATGATAGATAGAGAAATTCATTTATATAAATTAATTAATTCCTTCAAAACATGGGTCATTATTTCACTATCTACAAATCACATTAAGCGTAAAATTTTACATTTGACTCATTTAATCATATAAAATTGGAATATAAAACATGGAATCATCAGATTCATATAAAACTCATGTCTCTTAGATAATTCAGGTAAAGAATTAATTCATGTGTGTGCGTGGAATTCTAATCATTAACGATAAAAATGGTTCTGGACCAAAATATGTACGGATTTTATAAGATAATCATTAAAAAGTGAAATCCCTTTCTCATGAAGCTTATTCATTCTATTTAACGGGATGGTTATTATTTCTACCATGATTAACCTACAAAATATTATTACATAATTAAGTAAAAGGATCATGTGTTTTAAGCCCAGAGTGATAGAGGGAGAGGATACAAGCTATAAAAATTCTATGAAAAAAATTAAAATATAAATTCCAAGAAAGAAAATTAATTGGATAACTCATGATATGATCCCTCAAGTAGAACATGAATTTTTATTTCCAACATAGGGATGTACCAACTATTATCCAATGTGAGATGGTGGATACATCTTTTTTGATTTGAACCACCACTTGTGGTTTTTTGTATCTTGTACTTCATCCTAATTGGTGAGGAATGATCCATAGATAATGTAAACGAAACAATAGCCCTTCAAAATGTGGTATATCTTTCTTCGTGTGGGTAGGATTAAGTATGGTACATTATTTTTCATGGTTTCTACTTTTCTAAACATCTTATTACCCAATGTTTTCATCATGAGAAATTTAGTTAATGTAGCATCTTTACTGATTTACATAGGCGTAGCTACATTGAACACCTTTTGGGGATCCTCCAATGATTGTTTATTGATATCAAGGAGATCCATATGTTACTCAATAGGTGCATATATAGTTTCTTCTTCTTCCTCCATGTCATAACAAAGAATGTATGAATCTATTTAATCAAAACAAGATGGATTGACAGATGATTGACATTCAATAAATCTGAATAGATAGATTCAATGAAAGGTTCAACTCCTTGAGTAAGTTAATCTTTAATATCTTCCTCAGTGGTAACTGTATCATGGAGTTGACACTCTGAGGTTGGAGGCAGGTAGTTGGGCTCCACCATATTAACTTCAAATTCCACAACTTGGGTTTTTTATTCCTTGATTTTTGCGTTCTCTTCTTCTTTTTATTGTATGGGGGGATCATGTAGTTCCTCAATCTTAATATATATTTCATACAATATTTTTTTATCTCCCACTTTTTACTCAGTAGAAAAGTCCTATTCATTTATCTCTATATGTAGTGGCCTATAGATGATGAATGAATCATCATGAACATCCTCTAGTACTTCAACATCAAACAAAATTAGAGAAAATTATTCCATAGCCAGATTATGACCTTATTCTAGGTCAGGATTGTGTTTCCCTATAACTGCTCAATCATCGTCAAATGATCTTTCCATTTTTCTACAAATGTCATCTATGATATAGCTTATTATTTCCACTAGGGCATTTAGATCCCTATAATCAACTTTTGGTTTTTGATGTTTCACCAACAAGTTGTATTCCCATGAATAATAATTTGAAATTGAATAAATAATGAAAAATGATTTTTTAGAATTATTTAAAAAATTAAAAAATATATAAAAATATGAAATTAGAAAAAACTATATTTAATGAATGGTTGGATCCCAGAAACAGTGCCAGTTTTTATTCTTGCCTATTGTAGTTTGTGGAGAAATGAAATTATTTTTTTCTAGTACAATAGTGTTCATTACTAGGGTATTATCTCTTTAGGATATTTTTAGTGTGGTTGAATTACTTTTTATATATCACCTAAACTATAACATTTTGAATTTTTATTTAAACTAAAAAGATGAAAAAATATTATATAAAAAATATAAACTATCATGTAGTGAATAAAATAGTTCATGTGGAAAAGAACATAGTTTTGGGACTATTAAATTGGTTCGATCATTATTTTACCTTATATGTTCATTTTAGTTTGATAATAAAACAATGAATTCTCTTGTTTGGATCACTATTCCTTTCCAGAATACAAATAGTTTAAGATGCATGTCATTGAACCCATTCACTAGATAAACAAAATTTTACCAAACTCTAGAATGCTAATATAAATATACCAAAAACAAAAAATAATCTACAAATATAATTCAAGAACACCATAACCTCTCCTATAGCCATGTCTTAGGGTTAGAAACTAATATCTATTAGTAGTAGATCAAAATAGAGTAAGGATGAGGAGAGAAAGAGAAAAATAATGTATAATAAATGTGAAAATAATATTAATATTAATAATAAGAAAATATAAATTACTATTACTATTATGAATAACATATTTGAGAAGTATATTGAGAGGACAAAATAGTTTAAAATTAACAATCTGATGTTATAAATAATAAAAATATTAAAAATAATTTTTAGTTAATATTTCTATTATTATAATTAAAAAAATAACATAAATTCTAATAAAATTAATAAAATGAAAGAATTAGATTTATTTAAACAAAATGAAAATTACAATAAAAATGGAAAATAAAAAAATGTAAAATAAAAAAGGAAAAAGAATAAAGGACCCAAAAAAATAGAGGTTGTAGTGTGGGCCATGCTTTGAAGGGATCCCTATATTGCTATGGGTGTTGAGTTGATCATTTGGGAAAGAGGCGAGGGTATCATTTTATAGGTAGAATTCGTCCACCGAAATATACACATTTTAGACCCATTAAATGGATTATATATGCATTTACTGCTCCATAAATGTTTTTCATAAAATTCTCCTCTAATCACCAAAAATTATATAGCATAATTGGCTATCATGTGTAGGAATTATGGATTTATAATTGGAAATAAATTTTTCTGGATAAGGATCTAGGAATCATCTATCAAAATATTTCCTTCAATGGTTACAATTACAATAAAAAAACTCCATGAAATATATTATAAGAACAAGTATATGTGTTATCAGTCTAGTGAAGGTGGAATCAATTGAATTAATGGTGTATATCCTGATTTATTGATCCATTAAATAGGTGGGGTCAATACTATCCTTCTAGAAAATGTACAATTCAGTTAAATGACTTAGCACTTAGGTATTTGAATTAGCTTCTGATCCTGAATACAAATTTTCATAAAAAAACAATAAATCCATGAAATAATGAATCACTCAAATTGGATTCAAAATTTAATTGTTATAATAAAAATACTATTGTGACAAATTTCTATAAAAAATCCATATTTAATCAATATTCATATTTTACCTAATTTTTATTTTATAATCCAAATTTCCCATTATTTTAATAATAAATTTAAATAAAAAGTTTTTATAATTAAATTAAATAAATAATTTTCCATATTTTATTAAAACTATGAAATTAAATATTCTTTATCAGTTATTCTAATAATTAGTTTTATATTGTTGATGATATGAGGAAATGTTTATGAAACTCATTTTATTTACTGTCTTATGATGTAATGATTATGAAACACATATAATGTTTAGGGTTCATTAAATTATGGATGTTTTTTATCTTTTAAAACATGTATGTATGATTTTATTATGAGATTGGTGGGACATAGATCTCCCTCTAATGCATTGGATAATTATTTATATCTTTTGAGATAAAGACTTCAAACATGTTGATGAGCTTGAAAAAATTTGTAAACATGTGTTTTAGGATCCAAAATTTGAAATAATTGTTCTTTGATCAACTATGTAATGAAATAAAATTACCTATTTATTTTTCAGATACTTTTATGTGAAATGTGAGGACCCATAATATACCTAAAAAAGAATCAAATACCACACAAGATAGCTGAATATGGTGTCACCTGAACCACTATGGGATTATGGGGAAATATGATCAACTATTAGAATATTGGGATACTCATTCCACTAGGGGAAGATGGTGAAACTAGATACATTATAATGAAAGGAATATGATGGGGGACAATGGTGTGTCTAACCCAGAAGATGTAGTCCACATAAAGTGTGAAAATAAGTTTTATCAAATGAGACTTGTCTTATAGGTAATGAAGTTTCATGTTTATGTATCTACCAAAAATTAAATATATCATTACATTAATAATAATTCATGGTTCATTTTATTGTTTATATTTTGAATCATTTCTTATGAACATCCAATATTCAATCCATGTCTCATGATAATTATCTTTTTATGCAGATTAAGATCTTCTAATGTAATCATCATGTTCATATGCACTTATGTAGATATTATGCTTATAAATTTACATTAATTAACCTTACAAAGAATTATATTTATCTCCTTTGTTATGTTGGTTTTACCAAGGTAATGATGAATATTTTTATGTATGATTATTGAATGGGATGATCTTTAAGAGATTTTTTTAATATCTTTAACCAAACAAGATGAATGTGTGTAATAATTCCAAAGACACTGAGATATTGCAGTATATGGGAATTTATTTCTGTAATATGTTAAATATTCATATAAAATGATGTAATATCCATTTATTTTAACTACTGGTCCCTAAAAAATATCTCTCGCACATACTCAAAAGTGAAATTTAGTAAAAAATAACACTGAAATTTTGAACACTTATACAGAACATCACATCTATGAACTCGAAAAATAATATGAAACATTATAGTTCCTTTATTATACATAGATAGTTTTAGAATAATTTTAATGGATATTCCACTAGTTTAGTCAGGTAGTTTCAAAAATAATATTTCCGAAAAACATTAATATATTTACATTTGTATGTTTTTTTAATAACTAACAACATCAGGTAGACAGTAAATGAGATGAACTATCATAAAAAATAAGTAAATAAAATTTTATATCTCACATTACCCATGAATGTTCAATGAATAAATTAATTACCATCCATAATCTAGTACATAAAATCTCACTAATGGGTGAAAATCAATGTCCCTCTAGTATGTATAAGATGAATGGTGTTTGATCATTCAATATTTTTAGTATTTGAATAAAGTTGAGAGGAAGAGGTTCATGTATTTTCAAATTAATATCTAAAAGGATTATTAAATAGTTATAGTGTTAAATATCCCATTTAATTTTTCCAGTAATTTTTACATAGTAGTATAGTTTTGACGAGACCAAATGTTCAAAAATTTATTTATAAGTTATTAAATGGGTCAATGGAATTTAATTACATTATTTTTGGCTTTATAAATAGTTTAAAATGTGTTTTAATATAGAAAGAATAATATATTATTAAAGTATTAGTAACAAGTAAATAATACATGCAAGATATATGTGTTTCATTAGGGTAATAGGGTATCAACCATAAGACGTTTTTCTCCATTTTTTATAGATTTTTTATGAACATGGTATAATTATATGGTTTTTAGTATCTCTTAGATACCTTTGCATGAGCTATGAGAACATAGATATACCCTTGTGTGGATTGGATATACCTTTACACAGCCACTTTAAAATATAGTATACCTTTATGTCCGCTAAAACCTACCCAGGCACGGTATTGATAATTTCATTACTAACCTCACAGAATTCAAATTTTATTCTTGTATAACCAGATACACTTATGAAACTAAACCCTCATAAATGTTGGTACAAAAGTAGTGAGATACCCTTACATGAGTTTTAGAACATGTTGGTTACCCTTATACAACTACAAAATTTAAAATCTACCCTTACATAGTGTTTTAAAAATAGGGGTTTTCCTTATCCATGATTTATAAAAAACATCCCCAAACATAACCAAATTATAATATTGGATACTCATATACAACCTATTAAAACTACAGACACCATTATGAACCATCAATTTCAAGTGTACAACAAAATATTTCAATGAATATATGACCTTTTAAATTATACTAACAAAAAAATAATTATGAAATGAGTTTATTGTCATCTACATGAAAATTTTAAAAAAACATCTTAATTAATTAAATCACATCCAATATGTCAAAAAAACATACATAATCTATTAATAACATTAAAAAATTACAATTAATTTCCCGAATAGACATTTTATACATAGAAATTAGTATATTAATTGAACAAAACCATATTAAAAATACTTCTTAAATTACATTATCAATTTAAATTTGCATATATAAATAACAAAACTATTATAAAACCACAAGATACTCTAGAATTTAAAATAAAGGATCAGTAATATTGAATCCTTTTACCATACATATCAAACAAGTCTCAAATTATAGAATTAAAATCAAAATTTGGAGGGGGAGAATATTAAGGGGAGGGAAAGAAAATCCAAGGATAGGGGAGGTAATATTACTACCATACAAAATACCTCCCATGTATAAAACTATATCTAGAATGAAACAAAAATTCTAAATACAATCTCTCATGTGTGATCCACACTACCAAAAATGTCTATATAGCTATCCATAACAAACATGACAAATAAATCTTATCAATCAAACAATAATTACCCTAATACTACCCCATAGATGGAACCCTTCCAAAAATAAACCCATAATATAAAATAATTAAACATTAAATAAGAGGAATCATTTCTATTTTTATCCCATTAAAAACATTACATTACCATGACATCAAATAAAGAACTATACATGAACAATTCTTATTTATAAATCCAAAAAATTTAAATTCATAACGTTCAAAACATTTAATTCTTATGAATTAACCCTTTACTTAGATGACATGTATCAAAACATTACAGAATTAAAAATTAATTTTCAAATACTATGGATTAATATTTCAACAAGATACTTGGGGAAAGACATCGAAATCATTTTGAAAAACTACTTTTAAAATAAATTCGTCTCAGAAAGAAATCAACAATTTCTTATTTATGAAAATATGGTCCATCAATATTTAAATATTCCAAACACTTTAATTTACTAACATTAAAACTCAATCAATATAATAATTTATTCATTAAAATTTATTTCTAATAAATAATTCTAATTTATCCACCAACAAATACAATTTTAATCAATTGATAACCCTCTGATTTTTAACACATTCTTTTATTGTACCATATTTATTCAATGCTAAAAAACATCCTTTCGATTTAAAAAATTAATATAAATATTATTACTCATAATTTAAAAATTAACATGTTTCATTTTTTTTAAAAAATATTTCTATGAATTATATTTATCCACGTTTTTTTATATTTGTTTGAAATCATTTACTCATAGGAGGCTTAGTAATGAAAATCATTAAAGCATATCTTTTCCAATTTACAATATTTGAAGACCCTTACATTCCTGAGAATTTATTTTATCGTAACGTAAAATTAAACTATAATCACATGTAATATAACCAAGAGTGCCTGCACAAGAAAAAACTAAATGATCCCATCTAGCATAACATTATATTATCCAATTTTTTTGGTAATGACATTCTCACACAATTCTAAAACATATCGTAATATGACATTCCATGAAAGGTGAAGTTACCTATATCATCATATATTAAATTTAGATACATATAAAAAGATTATAATGTAAATTAATTCACGGGATGTATGAAAGCTAATCCACAACTATTAAACTAGAAAGTTAGTTATCAAGAAGTCACCTCTTATTTTAGAATAACTATAGTGGTCAAGACTAAATTAAACAAACTTTTTCGATCCTAATTCCTTTCCTAACATCACCACATAAAACCAAATATCGAAAAATACTTGGAGACATCATCGTTATTACCAACATATCATGCCACAACCACAAACTCAAGTATCCCATCCCATATCATCAACAAAACCAGAACCTCATTCCACAACTATAGCCATCTTCTTCCCCACCCATATCACTTCAACTAACAATCATCGCTGGATCACATAACTTCATATATAAAGGCTCATATCCAGAACAAAATCATAAGGTTGAAACCATTAAACAGATTCCATAGGTAATCTTTGACCTAAAATAAGTCATACAACCATTAGAAGCACAAACACTCACTTAAAACCAAATATTTACCTTTATTAACAAATAGTTTTTTGTTACTAACTAAGACTAACATATTCATTTTTCCCAGGTCACCACCATAGGAATATTAATTCCTCAATAATGTAAATATATAAATTATTTAAACATTCCCATGAGAATAACACCATGTTTAAACAACGATTAAGGAAAATTATTCTCATTAGCATTTCTATAAGATATTTCAATCCACAAAAATTTACACCATTATGTTTTTATCCAATCCATTTAACATATTGAAAAACCATTTTAATTAAAAATTAATTAATTATAATTTAATTTCTATAACATTATAAGAGTCAAATGATTCAATAAATATGCCTCTTTAATTCCGTAGCCAACAAACATTAATATCATTAACCCATTAATCCCCTTTTTGGAAGAAGTGTCATTAAATAAATACAAACACATAAAAACACCTCATTAATGAAGCGACAAACGTAATTAATAATATGATAGATATTCCAATAATTAGAAAACATATTTTAGAGAATTATATAATTACATCATTAGAAAAATTTAAATTAAAGCACAAAAATATACTCAATATTTAGAAGTCACTCTGAGGGAAACTCATTACATGAATTTAAGTTGCTCGAAATTGTTTCCCAGTTAAACAGAAAAACACCACATAAATTATATAAAGAATCACATATAATATGATAATAAAAACTTTATAAGTTCCTAATTTTATAAAGGAAACACATTCCCAACATAATTTTAACACTAACATACTAAATGTTCCTGTTCTAAATTCCAATAACCATTATATAGACAAAATTAATTTAAAAATATTTAAACAAATCATTCCCCCAGGATAAAAAACAAAAAAATTCATATATTTTATTACCATATGTCATTCATATAATGCTAAAAATAAACATTTTATAAACATTTTAATTGTTCTAGAAAACTTTATTATATTTAAATATAAGCGTATTAAGATTTTACATCCAAATTTATGTTCAACATGATCGACATATATCATGATTTAATATTATTTTTAAAATATATGAATCATAGTACATGTTCAAGCTTTAAATTCTAGGAATTTGGAAACAATACTTACATATGATTTTAATTTTAGCCATTATTCAGATAATTTTTTTGGATTAACATGTCATGCACAGTTATCTCACCACAACATTTTAATCTATCCCAAAGGAATTGGATTAATCATATAAAAACATTTAAGTCTCAATATGTTATCATAGTTAATTATTATATTTCCACTAATGTTTATATAAATGTTATAAAAATATAAATCCTTTAAAAAATTTAAAGTAGATTCTATGAACATGTGAACATATACACACTATAGAATTGAAATAAGGACAAGGAAAGGGAAATATATTCATGCCATAGTTATCAAATTTTTAAATGATTCATAAAAATAATAATTTTCATCTTACATAAATTTAAAAACAAAAATATTATAACCATGTTTTTCATAAGTATAATAAATATGAATATGATAAATTAAAAATATAAATAAATACATGGCATGTTATCTCATAGGGACATTAGAATAATTCAAATCTACATTGAAAAATCATTTTTGCGAGTTAATGTAAAATTTACTCAAGGTAACATGATTTATTAAGGATTTCAAAATTCAATGTCTATTTTCAACATTATAAACTAGTAACTCATCAGAAATAAATTTAATCATATGGAAAAAAGGTTATTATCTTATACATTATAGAAATGGGAACATGATTAATAGTAAAATACTAATTCTATAATAGGCAAGGAAATAAGAAATTCAAGTCTCAACATCATTCCAATAAAATATCAAAGGATATTTAATATCAATTATTCTATTTCATTTTATGTGAGAAGAATAATTAAATAAACCACAATTTTTCATTATTTACTACAACATGGGTGGAGTTATATTGACCCATTTGAAACATCATGAATAATTAAAATTAGGTTTTTTATAACCGAATACCACCTCATTAAACAACATGTGAAATAAATTATGATATTTGAACGTATCTTAGATCTATAAAATGAAAGAAATAATAAATCACTTATAAATTCAGTAAGATTATATTTGTTACATCAGATCAAATGGGGTAATAAAATATATTACCTGAGCTAGTCAACAAAATATATTCATCCACTGTGGTAAACATGACGAATTTACCTACAATCACATGAAATCCTCATTTTATCATATTCTAAACTCTATAATATCTATAAAAATTAACATCATACGAAACATTTCCGTATCACCTACCTCCAATGTCAGCCGTATTATATATGAAAAGGAGAAAGGATAATGAAAACCCATGACTCCCTCATTTAGTTGGACCTGGTTTGGAAACTAACACCAAGGGTATATATTTGGTCACACATATGGGAGGAAATACCATTAATCGAAAAAAACATGGATCAATTGGCATGATTCCATCCACCAAACAACTATAGAAAATAACAAAATGAAAATATCCAAAAAAATACAATACGATTAAAATTTCATACAAAAAGAATAAAATTATCAATGAAAAAATATGAATTAAATTCAAATAAAAATCATATCATCAATTTCAATTCCCTAAAAACTATTGTCTAGCTCAATACCCGATGTAAGGAACCAAATATAAATATAAAGTAATTCCAATTATTTTTGAATTTGAATTCATATTCAATGATATTTTATGTTTTTGGATTTATCGAATTAGGATAAAATCTAAAAAATTAAACCCATACATTACATGTGGATAATTCTACTTACTATATATTATTTTAACAAAATTAATCACTTTTAAAATAAAACATGACATATTTTCATGAACCATACATAATTATTTCATCATAACATCTTCTTCCCCAAATAAATCCTAAAACCACTAATTTTTTAAAATCCTTGAATAAGCACAAAAATCCGTGTAAGGGATTTAAAAATAATAAATACTCTTAATTGTGTAAAAAAATGAAAACTCATATTACATTTACATTTATTTTAAATGTTCATTTAGAATATGAGATGAAACATTTTCCGAAGAATAACAATCACATATTTTTTTCTAAAATAATTTCAATAAGACCCATAAAAATTTTAAACTCTTCTAGGTGACTTAGAAGAAATTATAAATAAAAACCTCTCAAAACTCATTTAAATGGAATAACCATAAAGAATACTTATAATTATGATATTACGAGATTTCATAGAATAATATAGACCACCCCATGTTGAAATATAATAGGATTACCAATCTCTATTTTGGTCACCCCAGGTTAATCAGTAACAGTATTTCATGGTGCAATTTGATCCACCCCAATTAATCTATAATAGGATTTCCAGGTGATATCTGGGATATCCCATGAATAAGATATATCTGGATCAACCATTACCTATGATTATCAATTAATATATCATTAATAAAATAATTTCATCATAAAACCCTTAGAAAAACTCTTTTTATCCCACATGGAATTTCTTTTGAATTTAAATTCCATTATCCTTCAAGAGCCCATTTTAAATACCAAAACAACCATTTCCTTCAAAAAATATTTTCAATACCAAAATACCAAAAAAGGAAAATTTGTGGTTTCATTTAAAGATATATACATTATTTTAAAGTAATATGACAATAATATAATTAAAATGGTGGTGGAAATATATTTTTTTGTATTTATGTTAATAAGATAATAATATTTTTCTCATTTATAAAAGTGTTATGTAAAAAATGTAAAATGATTTATTCTTTGAAATTTTTTTAATGAAAAATAAAAATGTTAATAATATTTATTTCATAATGATTTTATATCCATATAAATATGTATGAAAAAAAAATCAACAATATTAACATCGATAAAATTGTTTGAAAATTAGATCATTAAACCTTTTTGGTGTCCCATACCACTTTGAAATTTTATATCATAATTTCCATGAAATAATAATTTTACCAAAAAAATAAAAAACAACTTAATAAATATAAAATATGGATATAAAATTTCATATTATCAATATATATTCTCCTAATAAAATAATAACAGTTCTTATTATCTTGAAATGCCTCAATTGATGGGGATTTAGAT
This sequence comes from Viscum album, assembly GCA_963277665.1. Lineage (NCBI taxonomy): Eukaryota > Viridiplantae > Streptophyta > Magnoliopsida > Santalales > Viscaceae > Viscum > Viscum album. The sequence goes on along the minus strand of OY728165.1, from coordinate 1,066,707,380 downwards.
GAAATCCCTTACCTTGAGTCTCAAATGCCACATACAATCATTATCATACTAAATAATAAAATAATAAAATAATTTATTTTATTTATAAAATTATAGAGATTAATATTCCTTTTATATAAATTATTATCATGTTATAAAAATTAATTTATTATTTATATTCATCTCATACGTTTTGATGATATTCTATACTTGAGTCAATAATGCCTTTCGTAACTTATCAATAGTCAAAGTGGTTATTAGTCCATAATATCCTTAAATATATTTAATATATAATAATCATTATTAGATAACATATACCATTAACCAAAAATATTTGTTAAAGGTCATGAAAAATGAACAACAATATATTCATGGAGATAGTTTGTTTTACATGCACTTAAGTAAGGTTTCAACTTTTCAATAATCATTACGGAAATAAGACTATTATTATTTCATATGTCCAAAATTATCATTATATAATTAATATAATTTAAATAATTTAAATATTCTTATATATATTATCTATGTGATATGGTTATTAATGACTAATCACATAACATCATATTGGTGATAGTTCACATGTACACTCTAATGGCGTTATAAAATTTATGTTCATGGAATGTAAGATGATATTTGATATATAATTCACATATAATTATAAATTTGTAATTAACATCTAATATAATCATTAATTACATTATTATAACTAGTATATAGTGATTGTGATGGAAAAAAAATTATATCAATTCTTGAAGGTGATAGATAATACAGAGACATGAAAAATTAATTAGTTTCCCATTTAATGGATCTGGAGATGGATTTAGGTTATGAGAATTTCATAATGAAATATCATTATATTGAGTACTATAATTTATTAATTCATGATAGATGATTACTATTTTATTTATGTGCGATAAGAAATAACATAGAAATAATTAATTAAAAATGAAACCTCTTCTTCCCAATATCTCCTTTGGTTAACACCTTAACAACTATAATGAAGATGTTCTGACAAAAATAAGGTCCCTATAATGTGTGGATTGATTATAGAAAAATATTTGTGTAGAATTTAGAAGATTTTAATTTTTTGAGGTGTGAGAAAATGGGAATAACAGGTTCCCTTTTATAGAATATGTGAGGGGTACTCTTGGAAATCATAAAAAAATTAAATTAGTATAAAAAAATTTATTTTCCTAATGCATCCAATGTGATTTCTTTCAATGATATTATGATGTTGGATATAATGGTATTAATTTAATTAAAATTACATATGTTTTGACTATTTTTCAATATTTATCTTGTTTGTTTTAATATGTTTTAACTCTTACTATGATTTCATGTAATTTATACTTCGGGGGATAATAAAATTTTTATAAAATTCCTTAATATAAAAAACAAGAAATTAATGATATTTCTATATTTATTTAAATATATTGCACTAATTTTTTATAATTATGAATTTTATATCATTTTAAAAATATTATTCATTTCAAAATATCAATAATATTATTTTTGACACTAATCAATGCTTGTATTTTTAAAAATATCCTCAAAACATGATACCCTATAAAAATGAATATTATATATTCACAAAAATGTCTAATTGATCCATAAAATTTGTGGTTGAATGCAATTATATCATATTATATTTATTTTAATATTTTAATTATCATTTATTCGATTCTCCCACTAAGAAATCAATTTCTGCCTCATAATTGTGTCACAATTTAATTTAATAATTTTCACACTATAAATAATAAAAAAATCACTATGATTTAGATAAACATTATATCATTATTAATAAGATTTATAGTCGAACATATCCTTTATATTACCCCATATTAAAAAAATATTACCTGATAGAAACCAGAGTGGATCCAAATTTCCTTTTTATTGAATATAATATAATAAATTTCTTAAATTCATCAAAGTAGCTAAAAGTGGATATGAAATCATTCCAGAAAATATTTTGGTCAACCAAAACTCATCTAATGAAATTATTTAGGGTGGTACGGTAATATTATATATGTTAAAATATTATTTTTACCATTAGTTAAAATATTTACACTTAAATGTTGTAAAAAATAGTAATAATGTAACTATTCATAATGTCCAAAAAATAAAGGATCATATCCATTAAATTTAAAACCTATGATTAAAAATATGAAATAAATTATTTAAAAAAATGACCTAAATGAATTAAATTAATTAAAAATTATTTTTAATGGCTGAATGAGAAAATTCATTTTTAATGTCATTGTTCTCTAATTTGTTATATCCAATTTTAATGGGATATTGATTCAAATGACCAAAATTAAATTAAACAATAATTTTATTTCAAATTATACTTCTAAAACATTCTTATATATATTTCAAAATAAAAAATTTTCGTTTTGAAAAATTAGTAATCAAATAAAATAAATTATTTTTATAACTATTCATCAAAAATAAAAATTATCATAAAAATATCAATGATTGAAAAGAAGTACATTCCGATATTCCACATCCAAATAAAAATTTTATTTTTTCAAATATTACTTATAAAATATTGAAAAACTATATTTTAATATATGGACCATCTAAAGACGGTTAAAATTCCATTTTTGAAAAAAAAACATCTTTTATTTCTAAAATTGTATTTGTTTCTATAACATGCCTATAAAATAATTTAGAAGAATTTAAAACATTAATATATATATATAATATTTATTAAATTAATAGGATTGAATAATATTGAAATCATTAATATATTAATAAAGAGGTGGACATTAAAATAGTTTTTAATAAAAACATTACCTTTTATTTTAAAAATTGTTTTTAATTTAATTAATAATTAATTATTCCACAAAGAATAAATTATCTATATATGTGTAAACCATATTTAAATAATAGTGTTTATTTTTTCTATTCTAACGGAACTACCATAACAATAAATATAAATAAAAAAATATAGTTGTTCATTTTTTCTTGATGTGGTGAATCATGTACTATATCGAACAAAATGTTTTTTTCAAGAAATATTTCGATATTACGTTCTACCCACAATTAATAAATTGTGTACATAAAAAATTTACTCAGGTTAATGAACTAGGGGTTTGAATTTTCAAAATAACATTATTGAAACCCCACATTGAAAATATGAGATCCGAAAAATGATTATTGACAATTCACATTAAAAGAAAGAAATGTATATTGGAAGGAAAACTGAGATAAAACATACTTGAGTTCCATGTATAAGAACTCAGAAATATATTTTGAATATAACTAATAAATACTAACAAATATTGTTATAGAACTTCATAAAATGAAATTTTACCATCAAAAAACTAATAAATATACGATGGGTAAAAATAAAATTGATAAAAATAAATGTATAAGGTTTTGTTTAAAAACCTTTTATATAGTTGAGGAATTTGTTTAATACCAATAGTATTAATGTAAGAAAACATACTTATATTACATGAAGAGTTTATTCCATTAATTAAACACCTCAAAAAACTAATTTTTTCTCTAAACAAAGAGTATTCAAGATGATGTTTTCACATCTAATGAATAAGAATCAAATTCTATAGAATGTAATATTCAATAAAATATTAACAATATATCTATATTATACTTATTTGTTAACCAAAACCATAATTTTTACTACAAGAAATAAAAATTACTAAAAAATAATAGTATTTCATTGGATGAAAAGGCATTTTAATCTCCAAAATTAAATATCAAAAATTTATTTTTTAAAATAACCCATAAAATAAATAAATTTTCAAAAAAAATTTCAATATAATCCTTAACATGATTCAAACCCAAAATTTAGATGGAGTTTATAAAATAGACTTTTAAGATAAATTTTATCATTTATCTCAAAATAACACCAATCACTCGTAATACATAAAATTAATTTTTCGAACCATATACTTTCCATGACATGATAAAATTTTCTCCATTAACTCTAAAATCACATTTTCATCTAAAATATAATTCATTCTTCACTTTCCAAAAAAACACCATTGTATTATTTTTAAATCAATAAAAAATGTTTTGTAAAATATTAAATGTCTTCCGAAAAAACATTAATCAATTAATCAATAAAATAAGTCCCCCATCACAAGGTTATCAATTCGTTAAAGTATATATTCTCAAATCCACTTATTTATAATCTATCAACATAGTGAACCAAAAATAAAAAGTCATTCCAACTAATACACCATGAATAACCATGGTAGGCAATGAACCCTTATCTCCCTTCAGTCATGAGTTCATAAATCACAGCCTTGACCGACAAGATTGGTTTCCATCAATCCTAATAATTTTACTTTTTCTAGAACTATATAATTTTTATAACATTCTAAAAATATGATAAATTTCTTAAGAAAAACCATTACGAGGGTTAACATTAAATATTTTCTCATACCTTTAATTTTTCAACTATAAAACTATTATCCCAAAATTACCTCAAAATTAAATTCCACAAAAGATAGACATAGTCAATTTATATTTTTATAACATAAAGTCCCAAAAAAGTTATAATGAATTAATCCTATGGCCCACTAGAATATTATAAACACATGATGATATCCCTAACTCTTAAAAAATCACCATAATCTCCATATTTTTATATAAAATCTTTCGGTAAAAAATTTAAGGACCCATCCATAGATATAAATATTTTTAGTGTTTTTGAACTAGAATTAATATTTCAGGATATTTTGATTTTATATTTATAAATAATAAGAAAAAACTAATAAAAATTATATTTGTACATTACATGTGGACTCATATTCATTGTATCCAATTTTTTACCAAAGGAAACCCTTTAAAATAAAAACTTAAAATCCATATATATATATATAATTTAATTTATAATAATTTAATATAAATATAAATAAATATAAAAAATAATTTCAATAATATTGACATGTAGAATAATATTTTATAATTAAATCATTAAATAATTATGGTGTCTCATACGACTTTGATAATTTAAATCGCATTCTCTATGAAATAATACATTTAAAAAATATTAAATTTAAATATTATATATTAATCATGGATATGAAATATCAATGTTTCAATATATTTACAACTTATAAAAGTATAAAAGTTGATTTTTCGAAGAAATTTTTTAACAAAAGGATATTGAGATGAAATGAATTACCTTGCGTCTGACTCGTAACGTAAAATTGTTATATTCTAGAATAATAAATGTAGGTTAATTATTTAGTGGATTTTGAAACATTTTAATTTTTATTATTCATTTTTTTATCACTTATTAATATGTTTTAACAATTAATTAATTATTTAATTTCTTGTCAGACATTTTGACAAGATTCAGCATATTCGTCCAAAATGACTTTGGTATGATGTCAAAAGTTAATGTAGTTATTTCACTACCATCTATAGAATAACATTCATTAAATAATAAACAACATATAAAAAAATTTACATTTAAAATAATGTATTTATATATTGTTATGAAAAATAGACAAACATTATAATCATTGAGACTATAAGCTGTATGTATACATGAGTATAGTTTCCTTTTTTCAATGATCATTATAGAAAAATTTAATATTATTTCAAACTTCCACTATGAAAATGATATCTTTAATATATATTGAAAATATAAAAATAATTATACATATTATCCATTTTAATAAGTTATAAAAAAATTAATCACGTCTCTTCATGGTGTTGATAGTTCACACATACACACATAGGACATTATCATTTTTATGTGCATAGAAATTAAGAACATAATTGATATATTTATTAATTTTAATGATAAATATTACATTACTATATATTATGATAAATTCAATAATTAAAAACATTTTTGAGAGAGGGTGATGGAAAAATAATTATATCGGTTCATGGAGGTGAATGGTCACATGCACACATGAACAATATGTTCTTTTCCCATTTGATGGAAGTTGAAATGGATTTAGCCGATTATATAAACATAAAAAATCTTTTTATATTAAGTATATAGGATTAAATATTTAAATATGAATGAAAGGTAAATTATGAATGTGTAAGATGAAATAAAATAGAAACAAATAATTAAAAACTACACGTCTTCCCCAGATGATCTCCTTTGATTATGTCCTTAATACCTCTTAAGAGGGTTTTCTGAAAAAAACTATGTCCTCTAAAATACGAGGAGTAGGTTTTGTATGGGATTGGTTTATAAAATTTTCATATCCAAATATTTATTGGGGTGTCATAAAAATAGTTGAATGTGTTTCTTTTTAATATGAGATAATAGGGAAAATCTGGGAAATTTTAAAAATATTAAATTAATATAAATTAATGTTCTATTAAAAATCATTAAAAAGAAATTTATTTCAAATATATTATGAATTTAATTCAACTACCCTTCATAAAATTATAATTAGATACTGTTTAATAATTTTATAATCTATATAATTTTCAACACTTTTTATCTCATACTCTGATGTCATGTAATTTTCATTTTGTGGGTTAATAAAATTACAATAAAATTCCAAACAATAAAAATTTAATAAATAATTAAATTGTTTTATATTTACAAATCATTTGGTTTAATTTATGATTTACTATAATTTTATCTATTTTTTGATTTTTATAAGTAATTTATCAATAATGTCAATTTTGAGACTACTCAATACATGAATGATTAAAAATATAAAAATAATTCATATCATCGAGAAAACTATAAAAAATCATTCCAAAAATGTCAATTACATTTATATTTATTATGATGTAAATTATATCATATTATATTTATTTTAATATTTCCAATGAATAGAATTTTTTTAATGAAATGGAATGGGTTATTGGAGTTTCTTCTATTAAAATGGTTTTCAAGAAATGAACAGTTTTTTTGAAAATGTTTTTAATGGTTATTCAAAATGATTTTTTTCTTGATAGTGGTGTGTGTATATCACACATATGAGGTTGGGTTGGAATATTCAATTTTTCTTGGTGCCAAACGTGTAATGGAACACATGGTATAATTTTTAGGGGATGCCATGGTAGATCGATGAGACAATTCCACTGACAATGGAACTATCATAATGAATAATGTATAGTTTGATGTTTGAATAAGTGGAATGGAATGAATATTCCAAAACGTTAACGAGAAATGGAATCAAAATCTTGTTTGGATTTTTTCACGATATTTTACATTATTTCAATTGGTTGAAAATATTACATGTTTACATTTGATTTTAAATAGTTTCAAGAATTAATTATATTTAGATATAAAATATGATGGGAAATTTATTATAGAAACTATTTTATATAAATTTTTCTATCCTTTATATCCTAGTGGTGTGAGTGGAGAAGTCATTGTAGAAAACCTATTTAGTTTTATAGACAACCCTACTTCATATCGTTGGTTATTTTGCAGATGTTATCTTCTAGGTCATGGGAAAAGGTAAAGTATCACAAATTATTTACACCAAATTGTGATACATGGGATCTTTGGTGATGTTGTATCTTCACACTTTGAGGGCATGGAGACTTGTGGTCATCTTGTAAACATTATTTATTCTTTAGATTTTTACATTTAATTCTGATTTGGATTTCATTATAGACTCTTTTAGTTAGATTTTGTTATTAAGGTAATGGTTGTGTTGTCTTTATTTTATTCATGCATGAAGTAGTTTGTTGTTTGTCTATGGTTTTTTTGGTTAATGGTTTTAGTTCTTAAAGGGTAAATCGTCCCCAAATCCCTCCAATAATCCATAAAAATATATTTATACATATGTTGGGTGAGTAAAACATGTATACTAAATATGGTCATCCCTAATGGCTCTCATCAATATGTGAAAATAGAATAATTATAAACCAGAATGTAAATAAGAAAACCAATAACACCTAAATAGAATCATTAGAGAAACACATTTGATTCATTTTACACAAAAAAAATAATGCATCCTTGTACTGAAACATAATATGAATCATTACCATAGAAGGGTAACCCTCACCCATTTCCCCTTGGTGTGTTGCTATCACACCCCAATATCATATTCTCAGACACTCCCATATCTTATCATTATTATTCTTTCACAAAGTAACCTAGCACATCACATCACTTCTCAGCCAAAGGCACCTGGGATATCAATTCTCAATATGATTGAAGAAACATGAGTCATTCCATGACATCTCACATGAAGACACCAAGGTCTTCATATTGTTTCTATCCCAAAGTGACTCGAGATATCAGACAACCTCTCAACCATATCCATAACTAGAGTTGAAGAGAATTAAAAATTATAATTACAAAAACCACATTCCCTCCTTTTTTATTCATGAATTTACTGTGTAACACATCATTATGTCATAAAAAAAACTATACTAAAATCGTCAAGACATGAAAAACTATGAATTTGACCCAATCATGTATGAGAAAAAAATGGAATAATGGATATTAATCTATATGTTCCCACTATCTAGGCATTAGAACAAATATCCCTAAAACATTTGTTTGTTGAAACATGGTTGTCGGCCTATGATTGGATCATAATGAAATCATAGTTAATATACAATATATAATATATAGGGTCAAGACTAACTAATGGGTCCACAAAATGTATGTTTCCATCCAAACACACATCATTCCCACAAGGCTACAAAACCTCCAAAACATTCTTTACTACGTATAAATGTATTAAACTATGAAAAAAAGAAATCAACACGAGAAATTATATATTTTGTTTAAGGATAATTTATTTCTATATTTTTACATTACAATCCATTAACATTAATTATATATTAAATAAATCATTAACCATACATTAAATGTTAATTAATTAGTTATTTTTTGTCACAATAAAAGATTTTGTGAGTTATTTTTTCGAATTAATTTAACCTTTATGGTAATATTTATTTCATGTATCACTAAAAATAGTATATTTTATATTAATGAACTATGTTTAACTTGCATTATACACAATAACAATTTGGTAATTACATTTTAATATATAAATGTAAAATTTTTAGAAAAATATTTTGATAATGTTAAAATATATTTTATATATATAAGTAATGAATAATATAAATTTTATGCAAAAAATATATATTTTAATAAATAGGGTTTTAACACCATTTATTGGTGAACCCATTTTAAATATTATTTTGGAAATTTTATACGTTTAATATGTAAAAATTAAATTCTTATTTGAATAAAGAAACATATAATTTAAGATGTTATAAATGTTTTGTATTTTTCTTAAAGGATTCATTTTTAATAAATATTTGAAAATACTGATTTTTAATTCAAAAGTGGGTTTTCATATAATTAATTTATTATGTTCAATTATATTGTAAATTGATTTATAATTTTATTTAGTATTTATTTTTATTTTATTATCCATATTATGTTATTGGAGTCAATTAATTGATTTATAATTTTATTTAGTAATTATTTTTACCCTAAAACCCACAGTATCTCCCCATTAGCGAGACAAATTTTAAAATAATTTCAGAAATTATTTAATTCTAATTTTGAAAAATAGATTCCATAATTGTAATATTCATAACATATAGTTCATAATAGTGAAAACATTGTTTTTTTTATAAATATTTATGAAAGTAGTATAAATTAATTACATCAATTTTGGTAAAACTAATCTTAAAAATTTATTACACCATAAATATAAGACCCAAAAGACCTAGAGACATTTTCAACACACATTTGAATCCATTATTAGGGGATTAAACTTCCATTCATGTGTTTTCTTGGTTTGGTACTACTTTCTTAGAAAAAAATGTGTACAATTAACATGTTTTAAAAAATGGCTAGTGTGTAAATTATCCTCACATTAAATGTCCACTAACTCTCCCTCTTCTTCAATAATTTCAAACCACATATGTTTGGAAAATATATTCCCAATAAACATAAAAAATTTCATATCATTCTTCTTTACGCCACCATTTTTTGGATAAATCTATCTAGGGAATCATTTTGGGACAAATCAAAAAGAGTTACCTGACTTAGAGGTAACGTTTTCTCTCAAGCCCCTTTCTTTTAGTTTTATTTTCCAACCCATACACAATATTTATTCCATGATTTTATAAAAAATAATATGATATATATATTTATTTAATTAATTTATTATTCTATTTTTTTGACGTACACTGACTCACACTTCAGTCAAATGGGAAACAAACATATTGTTTATGTGTATGGCGAATTACCACCTAGATGAACTATGGATACTGACTTGCCACTACAAAAGAGATGTATAGGGAGGACACCATGGGATGCGAAGAACAAACCCTACCCATTTGAAGTGAAAAATAGTAGATATTACTCTCTCCAATAACCGATCAGGAGTGAATCTAGAGGCTCAGAATAAGAGGGAATATTTTATCCCAGAAAGGGGATCCTTGAGTACCTTCCAGTTTTTCATTTCCACTTGCCGAATAAGACATAACCTTCCCCTAGAGTGCACATTATATAATGAATTCCCACATCAGTTTTGAAGGCATTTCATGGATCATGTCTCTTATGCTTTATTCATTGAATCCACCCGTGGTGGTGGGTCTGGCCATCATGTCCCAAGATATCCAATGCCTTTTACCTTCAGAGAGAGAATACCAAATAATGTTGTCCAAAACCATGTCAATGGATTTGATGACTCTCTTTGGAAAAGATATTGGGTGCAGTGAATACATAGGCATGGAAGACAATACACTGTACACCAGAGCTATCCGACCCTCAAACGAGAGCTGGTGATTCTTCCAGTTAAATACACGGCTCATAATCATGTTCACCACACGATCAATGTCACTGACTGTCATCATTATTGATGATATTGGGGTACCGATATACTCCATCATGAAAGATCCACACAACATTTTAAGACTACTACACAAGTGGGCAGCCCCTCTGGAAGAACATTTGTTTGATATATAAAGGATGATTTTGGATTTATTGATAATCTGTCCACTCTAGTTGTAATACTCCTCCATAATATAGATATGCATGCGCACTAATGGATTTCTTGAATTAGGGAATATTATCATATAATTAGAAAACATCAATTGGGATATGTAGTGGTAGTTCAATTTTATGTTGAAGGGGATGATATCCCCACTTGTAATTGCTTTGATAAAGAGACGACTAAGTGAGTCCTGCATGAGGGTGAAAATACTTGGAGGGAGGGGGTATCATTATCGAAGTCCATGTGTTGCCTTGAATAATTCATGGGTTATCCCTAAGAAAGAGACCTCTATAAATGAGGAATTAATGAATATGAAGATAAGATCATTATCTCAGGGGGAGAATCCCATTCTCGTAATAATTTTGTTGATAAATACTAACTCATCCTAGTCGTAATCCTTAATCATTTTTAGCTTCCCCATCCATGTTGGATCCATTTGTTTTCATGTTTATATCTATAAAAATTTATTACAACAAGGCTATAGAACCTTGGACGGATCGAACCTCACAAATACATGTTGTTCTATTGAAATCTATATTGGAAGGTACGTGGATAGTCTCAAATTTATGGTGTAGGACCAATTTTATAAGGTAAATATAACAGGAACACTATCCTGTAGTGAAGTTGGGAGTATGGTTCCTTGATCATTGTAATAAGAAATAGATTTATAGCAGTATACAACCTCAAAGGAGTTACCCCATGAAAGAATTCTTGAACATAAGCTACATTGTCACTTTAATCCAGCTCCCACGATCCTCTGTAAAATGTTCTTCGAAAAAAATCTTTCTACAGTGTGCTATAATAAATAAGGTGCATAATTGTCTCTTAAATTTCCTCTTCATTTAGAAAAAATTCTTGAAAGTCATTTTCCTATTGGGAAACCATGTGGGGGATCTTTTCCTTATGTCCAACACTACCTCATAGGTAGCCATTAAGCATCCTCTCATTCGAGCCTTCCAAAAGATCCTTAAAGATTGTGTGTGCCATGGCCCCACCAACTCCTCTGTAATAGGTGTATTACCCAATCTCATGTAATATATTTGGATTAGTGGTAAAACTTTTATACCTGATCAATGAATGTAAATAGGTAGAATTATTATCCCCCTCTCGACACCATTTTATCCTTGAGATTACCTTAGCATTTTATTCCTCCGAAAGAATCATATCTGCTTGGCTGTTCATTTCTCCAATAGTATTTCAATAGTCCCCTCATTCCAGAACTACTCTAAACTGACATCATAAAATTTGATATCCTATTTTATATCTTCCATATTTTGATCCATATGGGTTATATCTTTAACCCAAACATGCATATTTAGCGTGAGGCACCTCAGCTTGTTAGGGATTTCCACCCACATGTAACCCTAGGTTGGACCTCCATAGGACTCGGTCACCATTTGATGAAAGCCATGAATGTGAGTCCAATGATCAAACATCATGAAATTGCAATTGATGTACTTCATTGGAGACAAAGAAACCAACAATGGAGGGTGATCAGATATTCCATGAATCTAATGACTGACTGTGGCATTAGGAATCCTAGTGATTAAATGAAAATTTTCTAGGATCAAATGACACATAAATTTTTTTGGACATTATAATAAAGGATCAAATGACTCTGAGGCTTGTGGTTTGTATGATTTGATTCTTTAGAAATTTTGTCTCTAGTTGGAGGTTTTATCTATTAAGTAAAGATAATGATATCAAAATTAAATGATTAATGGAATTATCCCCTTCAAAGTAACAATAACCACTTCCCCAAAACCAAAAGTAAATTTCTTAATCAACTAATCATAATGAATAATTTTTTCACCATCTTGAATATTTAAGTATAAATTTTGTTATATTTTTTTTAATGTTATGATTTGATCAAAAATAACATCCACCACATAACCTCATATGATAAAGAATCATGATTCTAGAAAATGTGAATTTTTGGTTTTCCTACAACACAAACCATTTTTTTCATTTTTGGTTATTTTTTTCAATTTTTTAAATTTTTTTAAATTGAGAGGGGGGAATAATAAAGAGTATAATAAATGAATCAAATTTCATTTCCCATTACCCAAAATATAACCCCCCAACCTTCACCATGAAAATTTATATATTCCCTTCCACCATTATTCCCTTTACCCCAACACTTCGACATTAAGATATCATGAAAATCGCAAGAGAATGGTATAAATGGAATAAAACATGGCTTAACCTAATAAAATTCATTCTTCATCCATTTAGGATATTGAATGATTGATATAATTAAGGAATTTAATGTTAAAAAAATTTCAAAGTATACACCAAAAATTTTAAAAAAAATTATTCACAGTCATAGTTATGACAAGTTTCAATACATATTTGGGCAGGTAACATGTTTGAAGATCACTCAAGAAATAAGATCAAGATTAAATATAATGTTATTGGTACATAAATACTCTCAGTAATGGGACATATGATTTAGGAAAATCAATAAACGCATGAATAAGAATAATAAATCAATTCACATGATTTTCAGAAATTCAAAGGATGAAGGAATGTTAGGGAATTTAATTTATATAATCAATTATTTCTTTCAAATCATGGGTCATAATTTCAATATCTATGCATCAAATTAATAATTCTATTTGTCATTTGACACATTTAATCATATATTCATTCTAATATAAAACATGGCATCACCAGATTTCTATGAAACACATGTATCCTAGATAAGTCAAGTAAAGAATTAATTCATGTGTGGGAATGGAATTCTTATAATTAATGATCAAAAAATCATCAAGACCAAAATATATAAGGAGTATATAAGATAATCATTAAAAAGTTAAATCCCATTCTCACAAATCTTATTCATTCTATTTAATAGGATGCAAATTATTTCTTTCATGATGAACCTACAAAATCGAATTACTTAATTAAGAAAAAGGATCATGTATTTTAAGGCCCGAGATTAGATGGAGGGGATTCATTCTATACTTTCTCTAAGAAAATAAATTAAAATATAAATTCATAGAATGTAAAATAATGGGATAACTGTTGGTATAATTCTCCATATAGAACTTGAATTTTTAATGCCTTTATAGGGATGTACCCGCTATTATCCATTGTTAGATAGTGGATGGATTTTCTTTGATTTGAACCACCACATGTGGTTTTTCATAGTTTTTTCTTCATACATATTAGTGAAAAGGATCCATAGAGAGAGTATACAATATACTACCCCTTGAAAATGATGCATATCTTTCATAGTGGAGATGGAATAAAGTATGTAACATTCTATTCATTGGTTGCAACTTGTCCTACCATCATATAATCCGGTGTTGTCTTCAGGGGAAATAAAATAAAAGTATCCCCTTGTCTGATTCACTCTAGCTTAGCTACATGGAACACCTTCTGGGGAGATCAGGTAGTTCCTCCCACATAATACAGATTTCATCCAATCATTATTTATCTCCCACTTGTAGTTCTGTAGAACTGTCCTTTTCATTTAACTCTCCATGAAGTGGTCTATCGAAGACAGATAAATCTTCATGAACATCATTGAGAACTAAATCATAAGAAACAAGTTGTGAAATTTCTTCAATAGAAATATTATGATTTTATTATAGTTCAGGATGTGGATTCTCTATATGTCCTGAAACATTATCAAATTCTCCTTTCATTTTTCACTACAAGTCATCTAAACTATTGCTTATTATTTCCACCAGGGAATTTAGATCACTATAATAAACATCTAGTTTTTAATGTTTCTCCTATGACTAATCATCCCATTCATAATAATATGAATCTAAATAAATCATGAAAAAGGATTTTTATTAGATTTAATTAACAAAATTAAAAAATTTCTATAACTGTGAAATTATAAAAATGTATATTTGAATGAGTGATTGCCTCCCCAAAACAATTTCAATTTTGATGCATTCCTATTGTAGTGTGTAGACAAATGAAATTATATTTTTCCTATTGCAGTACTATGGATGACCCAGGTATTAACTCCTTAGGATCCTTTTAGTGCGGTTCACTTACTTTTTCTATATCACATAAATAATAACATTTTAATTTTTTTAATTAAATGAAAGCAATTGAATTGTTTTTATATAAAAAATATATACTATCATGAAATGAAAAAAATGAGTTAATATGGAATGAACATGGTTCTTGGGTTTTATACAAAGGTTTGATCATTATTTTTTTATATTTTTATTTCAGTTTAACAACTCAAACCTGAAATCCCTTTTTTAGATCACTATGCCTTTCTAGAATCCAAATATTTTAATATGCATTTTATTAGGGGCTATCAGCACATCCATAACATTTTCCTCACCTAATATTTCTATTCAAATATAATATAAACATAAAATCATTTTAATTGAAAATTAAAAGAACACGTTGACCTCCCCTCGGTCCATGTCTTGGTGATAGAAAATCATTTTTATAATTAGTCTATCAGAATAGAGGACAAATGAGGAGATACAGAGAGATAAATAATTTATAATGAATGTGAAAATAATAATAATAATAATATAAATAATTATTACTATTATGAATAATGTGTTTGTGAAGTGGATAGAGAGAGAGTAAAATAGTTTAAAATTTATAATGTGATGTTATAAATAAAAATAACTATTATAACAATAATAATAATTTTTATTTGATAGTTTTATTATTATAATAAATGATGAAAATGATAAATTATGGAAACAAAATAAAAAATGAATGCATTAAATTTATATAAATCAAATTCAAACAATAATTAATATGAAAACTAAAATAGAAGTAAAATAAAAAATGATGAAGAATAATGGACTAGGAAAATAGAGGATGAGGTGTGGAACATGCTTCGATGACATCCCTCTTTTACTATGGGTATAGAGATGATCATTTGGGAAGGAGGTGAGGGTCTCATTTTATAGGTAGAATTATTCCACTGAAACATGCACATTTTAGACCCATTAAATGGATGATTCATGCATTTACTACTCCATAAATGATTTTCATAAATTTCTCCACTATTATCCATAAATGTAATTGTTTAATGGGACATCATATATAGGAAATATGCATTTATAATTAACTATAATTTTGTATAGAAAAGGTTCCAAAGGCGACCTTTACTATAACAACACTCAATGGAATTTATTTTAAGAACATGTATATGTGTTCCCATTCTAGTCTAGGTGAAATAACTTCCATTAGATGAGTGTATATGGATTTATGCATCTGTTACATAGGTGGCGTCGATACTATCCTCCTTGAAAATGTCCAATTCAATGAATTTTTTTATAGCACTTATGAGTTCGAATCAACATCTGATCATGAATAGAAATTTGAATAAAATAAAACTACTAATCCATGAAATAATGAAATATTAAAAGTTGATTAATAATTTAAATGTTATTCCAAAAAAAACTTGTTGGAAATTTCTGTCAAAAATCATCATTTAATCAATTTTCATATTTTACCTGATTTTGATTATATAATACAAATTTCCATTTATTTTAATAAAAAATTTTAACAAAAGGGATTATCATTGAATTAAATAATAAAATATTCCAAATTTGATTAAAAATAGCCAAATAAATTTACTTTATCAATCATGATACAATTATTTTAATATTGGCGATGATATGATGAAATTATTATGAAACTCATTTCATTTCAGGGGTTATGATATGATGTTTATGAAAGCAATATACATTTCAGGGTTCCTGAAATTATAGATGTTTTTTATCTTATAAAACATGTACATATGATTTTATTATGTGATTGGTCGGACCTATATATTTCTGTAATGCATTAGATAATTATTTATATATCATGAGATAATGATGTCAAACTTGTTGATGAGCTTGATCCAAAGATGGGAACATATGTGTTATGATCTAAAATTTGAAATTTTTGATATTTTATCCGCTATGGGATGAATTAAAATTAATTTTTTTTTATTTTTCAAACACTTTTATGTGATATGAGAGAACCCACAATATACATAAAAAGAATTAAATACCATACAGGACAGCTGAATATGGGGTAACTTGAACCATTATGGGATGATGGGGAAATGTGATCCACATTGGGAAGATGGGGATGCTCAAACCACTATGGAAATATGGTGAAACTTGATATATTATAATGAAAGGACAATGACTTGGGATGGTGGTGTGTATTACCAAGAAGATTTACTTTCCATAAAGTTCCCTAATAAGTCTTATCTAATGAGCCTTATCTTATAAGGAATTATGTTACATGTTTATGTATCTACCAAAAATTCTTTGTATTATGACATTAATTTGAATTTATGGTTCATTTTGTTGATTATATTATGAATCGTGTCTTATGAATATCCAATATTTAATCCATGTCTCATGATTATTATCTTTTTATTCTAGGTATGATCTTTTAATGTAATCCTCACGATCTCAAACACTTATGTTGATATTATGCTTATATATTTCCATTATTTAACATTAATAACAATTATATCTCAACCCTTTATTATGTTTCTTTTCCCCATGTAATGAAGAATGTGTTTATGTATGAGTACTAAAGGGGATGACCATTTAGAGAGTTGTTGAGGATCTTTCACCAAATGAGATGATTGTGTGAGATTATTCCAATGACACTATGATATTGCATTCCTTGGGAATTTATTTTTGTAATGTTCTAAATATTCATCTAAATGATATAGTATCAATTTATTTTAATTTTAGGTCCTAAAAAATATCTCCCCCATATTCTCATAAGTGAATTTCACCAAAACAACACACCGATATTTTGAACACTTATAAATAACATCACATCAATGAAATATGAAAATCAATAGAAATATTATATTATATTTTTTTAAATATATCTAGTTTTAGAACCATTTTAATGGATTTTCCACTTGTCATGTCATGTTGTTTAAAAAATAATATATCATAAATACATTAATATATTCACAGTTGAATTTTTTTTAAAATATTCATATCTAATAGACAATAAATGAGATAAAATATTATGAAAAATATGTATATAACATTTTATATCTCACATTCCCCATGAATGATCATTGAATAAATTTATTACCATACTTATGCTAGTACATACCATCTCACAAATGATTGATAATCATGGTCCCAAAAGTATATATATGAAGAAGGGTGTTTGATCATTTGTAATTTAGAGAACATGAGTAATGTTTAGATGATGAAGTTCAATTATTTTCAAATTTATATAAACAAGGTGTATAAAAACATTACAGTGCTTAATATCCCATTTATTATTTCATATTGATTTTACATTTTAGTTTAGTATAGATGAGAAAAAATGTTCAAAAAATGATTTATAAGTTGTTAAATGAGTAAAAGATATTTAATTATATTATTTTAGGCATTTTAAATTGTCGAAAATTCATTTTAATGTTAGAAGAATAAGATATTACGAATTTATTGGTAACAAGTGAATAATACATGCAAGTGGTTTGTGTTTCATTAGGGTAATAGGGTATCATCCAAAAGAGGGTTTTTGAATTTTTCTAAATGATTTATAAGGGACATGGTATAATTATATGATCTTTAGTATCTCTGATATACCTTTACATGAGTTGTACGAACTCCGATATTCCCTTGTTCTTGTTGGAGATTCCTTTACATAGCCACTTTAAAAGCTATTATACCTTTATCTCAGCTTAAAATTACCCCGAAACCGTATTAATAATTTCATCACTGACCTCATAGTAGTAAAATATAATTATTATATGACTTTATAAACTCACTCAACTAAACCCACATAAGTTTTGGTATAATTATGATAGTATTGAGACACCCTTACATGAGATTTAGAACAAGTGAGTTAACCTTACCAACTGCTAAATTTGAAAAATATATTTACACAATTTTTTTTTAAAAATGTTTTTCCCTTATACATTATTTTTAAAAAAATATATCTAAACATAAACAAATTATAATATAAGATACCCTTACATAACCTATTAAAAACTACGTACACCCTTATGCACTATCAATTTTATGTGAACGTGAAAATATTTCGATAAATATTTGACCTTTAAAAATATAATAATAATAAAAATAATTACGAAAAGGCTTTATTATCATCTACAAAAATATTAACAAAACATCAATAATTAATTAAATCAAATCCAGTACTTTAAAAAACACTAATAATTTCTTAAATAGATTAAAAAATTATTATTAATTTACAGAATAAACATTTTATAAATAGAAAGTAGTAACATAATTGGGAAAACACTTTTAGAAATAATTTGTAAATTAAATTAGAAATTTAAATTAGCATTTAGAAATCATAAAACTGATCCAAAAACACAGGATACCCTATAATGGAAATGAAAGGACCAATAATATTACAACCATTTACCATACATGTTAAACAAGTTTCAACATAAATAATTTAAATCTAAAATTAGAGGGTAAGAAAATTAAGGGGTGTGGGGGGGGGGGGGGTAATTTTAACACCATAAGATATACCTCCGATGTATACAACTATATCTCAAAGGCAATAAAAACTAAAAATACCATCTCTTAGGTGATACCCTACACTACCAAAAAAGTCTATATAGCTAACCATAACAAACATGATAAATAAATCATATCAATCAAACCGTCATTACCCTAAAACTACCCAATAGGTGGAACCCTACCTAAAATAAACCCATAATATAAAATAATTAATCATTACATAAGAGGTAGCATTATTTTTTTATCACTTTAATAACATTACTCAAACATTTTATAAAATAATGAACTATAAAGGAACAATCCTTATTTATCTATCTACCAAATTTAAATTCAAAATGTTCAAAATATATAATGCCTATAAATAAACCCTTTATGTACTAGACATGTATCAAAACATTACACAATTAAACATTAATTTCTTATTAATGAAAATATGTTCCATCAAATGTAAAATATTGCAAACACATTTAATACTAATAGTAAAACTCAATCAATATAATAATTTATTCCTTTAAATTTATTTTCAATTAATAGTTCTAATTTATACACTAAAAAATAACATTTTATCACACTTACAACTACTAGTAATATAAAAAATTATTTCAATGAAGATTTTTTATTCAAATATATAAAAAATCCTTTCAAATTAAAATAAAAATTTAAATATTATTACTCATAATTTATAACTTGACATATTTCATTTGTGAAAAAATATTATATCCAAAGAATTATCTTTATTTTCATTTTTTATATTTGTTAGAAAATATTTATTCATAGGATTCTCATTAATGAAAATTTTTATAGGATATCTTATCCAACTTACAACATGGGAAATCCATTACATTATTGAGCCTTTATATTATCATATCATAACATTAAACCATAATCACATGTAATATGATCAAGAGTGATTACAAAGAAAAAAACTAAAGGAACAAATTTACCATAGAATTATATTATCCTGATTTTTGGTACTGGCATTCCCACATGATTCTAATACATGTCATGATATAATATTAAATGAAAGGTGAAGTTCCCACTATCTTCTTATGTTAAATTTAAAGAAATATATAAAAAATTTATGTAAATTCATTCATGGGATGTATGTACACCGAGACACAACCATTAAACTAGAAACTTAGTTATTAAGAAGTCATCTCTTATCCCAAAATAATTACAATGATCAAGACCAACTGAAACACACTTTATCAATCCTAGTTCTTTCCCCCACACCAATAGAAAAAACACATATGATAATTCCTACAGATATCTTTGTTATTACCGACATCTCATGCCCTACCCTAATCCCAAGTATCCCAGCACATATCATCACCAAAATCAGAACCTCATTCAACAGCTATAGCCATTGTATTTCACACCCATATCTCATCAACAAATAGTCTTCCCTAGATCACATAATTTCATATAGAAAGGACCACATCCAGAGAAAAATCATAAGGATGAAACCAAAAAAATTCCGTATGTATTCTAGGCCGTAAAATAAGCTATACAACCATCAAGAGCACAAACACTCATTTAACAAAGAAACATTTACCATTATGAACAACTATTTTTTTATTTCAAACTAGGACTAACTGATTCATTTATCCATGGTCACCACTAAAAAAATTTAATGCATCATTTATGTAAATCCATCAATTATTTATACATTTTTATGAGAATAACTCATGTTTAAACAATGCTTAAGGATCAAAATTATCATTAACATGGATATAAGATATTTTAAAGCATAAGAATTTACACCATTATGTTATTATCCCACCCATTTATCATATGGAAGAACCATTTTAATCAAAAATAAATTAATTATAATTTTATTTCTATAATAATATATGAATCAAAAGATGTAATAAAAATGACTCTTTAATTCTGTAGCAAACCAACATTAATATCATTATGTCATTAATACCCATTCCGGAAGAAGGTTCACTAAATCAATATAAACACATAAAAACACCTTATCAAAGCATTGATACATGTCCTATATCGTATGAGAGATATTTCTATAATTTTAAAAAAATTATAATGTTATATATATATTTAATTAGATAAATTTAAATGGTACCACAAAAACATACTCAATATTTCTAAGTCACTCTGAGGGAAACTCATTACTTGAATTTAATTAGAATTAAATTAATTCATTGATAATAAAACACCAGATACATTATATCATGAATCACATATTACATGATGATAAAATACATTCTTGGTCTATATTTTTATAAAGGAAACACATACCCAACAAGAATTTAACACTTATATACTCAATGTTGTTGTTCGAAATTCTAATAACTGTATTATTGTAAAATTTAATTTATAATGATCTAAATAAATAATTCCCCAAGGATAAAAAAATTCATAGGTTTTATTAAAATATTTCTTGCATATATTAGTCAATCTAAAATTTGTAAAAACATTTTCATTTTTTAGGAAAACATTATTATATTAAAATATAATGGCATTAAGATTAAACATCTATATTTAAGTTCAACATGATCAACATAAATCATTTTTAATATAATAATTAAAATATACTAAACATTGTACATGCTCAAGATTTACATTCATGGAATTTAATAACAAGCCTCATAAATGATTTTAATTTTAAAAATTATTCAAGCTGTTTTTATGGATTAACATGTGATGCATAATTATCTTACTATAACATTTTTATATATCCAGGAGTAATTGGATTAATCATATAAAAAAATTTAAGTATCAACATTTTATAATAGTTACTTATTATATTTTTCATGAATTTTGATATAAATGTTACAGAGATATCATGCCTTTAAAAAAATTCAAAATAGATTCTTTCAAAATTTGAACATATAATTACTATAAAATTAAAATAATGACAAGGAAAGAGAAATATATTCATTTCATAGTTATCAAATTTTTAAATGAATAATAAAAATCATGATTTTCATTTTACATAAATTTCAAAACATTATTATTATAAACATGTTTTACATAAGTATAGGACATATGTTTATGTAAAATAAAAATATAAATAAATTCATGGCATATTCTCTCTCAGGGAAATTATAAAAATGATAATCAAGATAAAAAAATCATTTTCACCAATTACTATAAAATATAATCAACGTAAAATGATTTATAAGGGATTAAAAAATTCAATTTCTATTCTCAATAATATAAACTAATCATTCATTAGTAAAATATTTAATCATCTGGGAAAAATGTTATCATCTAATGCATTATGGAAATGGGAAAATGTTTAATAATAAAATAGTTATTCTTTAATAGGGAAAGAAATAAGAAATTTAATTCTCAACATCGTTCTAATTAAATATCCAAAGATATTTAATAGCCATTTTACTCTTTCATTTAATGTGAGAAGAATATTTAATTAAAAAATAATATATAATTATTTACTAAAGCATGGGTGCATTTATATTAAGCCATATGAAACATCATAATCAATTAAAATTATGTTATTAATAAAAGAAAACCACCGCATTAAATGAGATGTGAAAAAAATTAGGATGATTTAACCTCTCTTATATCTATAACATGAAATAAATACTATATCACTAATATATTCAGTAGGATTAGATTCCTTACATTAGATCAAAGAATTTAATAAAATAAATTACCTGAGTTGGTCACCCAAATATATGTCACCCACAAAGTTAATCACGATGTATTTTCCTTCAATCGCATGAAATCCTCAATTTTTCTTATTCCAAACACTATAATATCTATCAAAATAAATAACAAATGCCACTTTTCCATAACTCATCCATCCAATGACTACTATATTCTGATAGAAAAGACGAAAGGATGATAAAAACGCATGATTCCCTCCTATAGTAGACCTTGTATTGGAAACTAACACCATGGGAATAAGTATGTTCACACATATGGGAGGAAATACCATTAATAAAAAATGTGGATCAATTGACAAGATTCCATCCACCAAACAACTATATAAAATAAGAAAATGGAAATATCCCAAAGATCCACTATGAATATTATTTCATATGAATAGAAATAATATATCATTATAAAAATATATAATAAATTCAAATAAACAATAGAACTGCAGTTTCAATTCCCTAGCTAGTAATTTCTCGCTCCATCCTAGGTTTAATGACCCGAACATATATAGAACATAATTCCAATGATTTTTGAACCTGAATTCATATTCAAGTATATTTTTAGTTTATAGATTTAATGAAATAAGAAAAAATCATTAAAATTTGACCCAAACATTGCGTGTGGATAAATCTACTTACTATCTATTATTATAACAAAATTAAACACTTTTTAAATAAAACATGACATATTTTCGTGAAACATATTTAATACATTCATCATAGGATCTTCTTCCCCTAAAAAATAGTAAGGCCTATGAATTTTTAAAAACCATCGATAAGAACAAAAATCCTAGTAAGGGATATAGAAATAATGAAAACTCATTGTTATGTAAAAAAAATGGAAACTCATATAACAGTTACCTTTATATTCAATGTTCACTAAAATATGAAATTAGACATTTTTAGAGTTATAAATGACATATATTTTTTAGAAAATGATTTCATTAATTCCAATAAAAATAAATTTAAACTTCACATTGTGACATAGAGACTCTTTTACATAAAAACCATTCAAACCCCAGTAAAATGGAATGACCGTACGGACTACATCAAACTATTATATTATTGGATTTCCAAGAAAAATCTAGTCCACCCCAAGATAAAATATAATATAATTACCCATCTAGATTTGGGTCACCCCATCTTAAGCTGTAACAGTATTTCACAATTCTATTTGAGCCACCCCTGTTAATCTATAATGGGATTTCCTGGTGATATCCAGGCCATCCCATGTATTAGATATATCAGGATCAATCATTCCCTATAATTCTCATGTACTATATTATTAATAAAATAATTTTATTATAAAACCCATAGAAAAACACTTTTTATAACATATGGAATCACTTTTGAATAAAAAATCCATTCTTCTTCAAGTACACATTTTCAATACCAAAACCACCATTTCCCTAAAAAAATATTTTCAAAAAAAAAATCCTAAAAATAAAAATTTTGGTTTTATTTAAGTATATATAAAATATTTTAAAGGAATTAGACAATTCTGTAATTTCAATGGTGGTGGAAATGTATTTTTCTCCATTTGTTTTTCTATTTTAATATTATTTTTGTTATTTCTCAAAATATTATGTATAAAGAATTTAAATGATTCATTCATAGGAAACATTTTAATGAAATCAAAAATATATATAAAATATATATCATAATTATTTTATATCTATATAAATATATATGAAAAATAATATCTAGAATATTGAAAAGGAGAAAATTATTTGATAATTAAATCATTAAACCTTCATGTGGTATTATACCACTTTGAATTCGTATTTCATAATTTTCTTGAATGAATAGATTTACCATGAAAATAAAATAAACATCAATATAGATAAAATATGGATATAAATTTTTTTTATTATCCATATGTGTACAACTTATAAAAGAATAAATATTCATATCATCTTGAAATGCCTTAATTGATGGAGATTGAGATAAAATCTATTACCTTGTGTCTAATATGCCACATAAAATCATTATCATACTAAATAATAAAATAGGTTAATTATTTATTTTATTGAGAAACATTTTGAGTTTAAAATTCCATTTTCATAAATTATTATCATGTAATAAAAAATATTTATTTATTTATGTTCATGTGTTATGTTTTGATGATATTCTGTACTTGAGTCGAAAATGTATTTGGTATATTTCCAATAGTCATAGTAGTTATTTGTCCATAATATCCTTAAAAATATTCATGACATAATAATTTTTAAATCCATTATACTAGTAAATTAAACAATTCATTAATTGTTATGAAAAATGAACAACTATATATTCATGGAGATAGTAAGTTGTACATGATCATGTGTAATGTTTCAATTTTTCAATGATCAATATTGATATAAGACTATAATTATTTAATTGTTCAAAATTTATCATTATATAGTTTTTATAATTTTCATAATAAAAATATATTTAAATATATTATCAATGTGATATGTTTATTAATAAAAAAATCACATCACATCATGGGGGTGATAGTTCACTTATACACACAAATGATGTTATAAAGATTATATTCATGGAAAGTAAGCACATAATTGACATTTCATTCAGATATAATTATAATTTTTTAATTAATATCTTATATAATCATTAATTCCATTATTATAACTAGTATATAGTGATGGTGATAGAGAACAAATTATATCGATTACTGATGGTGATAGATCTTACATACACATGAATAATTAATTATCTTCCCATTTAATGGATGTGGAGATGGATTTAGGTTATGAAAACTAAATAATGAAATATCATTTTATTGAGGACTATAATTTATTATTTAATCATTGATGAATAGTATTTGAGGTAAGTGGGAGATGAAATAACATTGAAACAATTAATAAAAAATGAAAACTCTTCCATAGAAAATCTCTTTTGGTTGAAACAATAACACTTCTATGGAAGCTCTAGTGACTAAATTAAGGACCATATAATGTGGGGAGTGATTCTATAATTGTATTTGAGTGGAATTTGGATGATTTTAATTTTTTTGAGGTTTGAAGAAATGAGATGAATGGGTTCCCTTTTATAGAATATGTGAGGGGAACTCTTGAAAATAATTAAAAATTTAAATTAATATAAATTATATTTATTAACATAATACATCCAAAGTGATTTATTTAAATGATATTATGATTCCATATATAAGGGAATTAATTTAATTACAATTATATTTGTTTTGACTATTTTTCAATCTTTATCTATTCTGTTTTAACCTCTTTTAACTCTTATCACGATTTCAAGTAATTTTAACATTGATGGCTAATATAATTTTTATAGAATTCCACTATACATAAAATGAAAAATTAATGATATTTTTATATTTATATAAATATATTGGATTATTTTTATATAATTTGGAATTATATATATTTTAATAAAATATTATTCATTTCAAAATATCAATAAAGTCAATTTTGACAACAATTTAATGCTTTTATTTTTAAAAATAACATAAAAGCATGATATCTTATAAAAACAATATTATATCTTCATAAACATGCCTCACTGATCTATGAAATTAGGTGATGAAATAAATTATAATAAATTATATTTATTTTAATATTTTAATTATCATTTATTTGATTCTCCCACTAATTAATCAATTACTACATCATAACTGTCTCACCATTTAATGTAATAATTTTTACAATAAAAATATTGAAAAAACTTCTATGATTTAGAAAAATGTTGTATCATTATAAAAAGAATTATAGTCGAACATTTCTTTCATATTATCCCATATTATAAAAATACCTTATAAAAACCAGAGTGTGACAAAATATAATTTTTATTGAATATAATATTATAAATTTATATAATTCATCCAACTGGTTAAATGTTTAAATGAAATCATCCTGGAAAATATTTTGGTTAAAAAAAACTCATCCTATGAAATTATTTAGGGTGTTAGGTTAATATTATATAAGTTAAAATATCATTTTTATTATTAAAACCAAGATTTACCCTGAACTGTGTTAAAAAAATATTACTAAAGAAACAATTCATAATGTCAAAAAATAAAGGGTCATATCCATATAATTTGAAACATGGGATTAAAAATATTAATGACATTTTTCTAAATAAAAATGACAAAAATTGATTAAATAAATTAAAAATTATTCTTATTGGCTGAACGAGAAAACACATTTTTAAAGTAATAGTTCTCAATTTTTTGAATCCAATTTTAATGAGAAATTGTTTTCAATAACGTAAATTAAATCAATTGAAAATTTTATTTGAAATTATAATTCTAAACCATTCATATATATATTTTAAAACAATAATTTTTTTTTGAAATAGTAGTTTTCATATAAAATGCATTATTTTTATAACTATTCATCATAATAATAATTATTATAAAAATATCAAAGATTGGGAAGAAGTATATAATGATATTAAAATTCAAAATTAAATGTTTATTTTTCAAATATTATTTTTAGAAGCATGAAAACATATATATAAAATATTTAGACCATTCAAAGGAGTTTAAAATTACATCTCTAAAAAATAAAACTTTTATTTATAAAATTGTATTTGTTTATATAGAATGTCTAGAAAAAAATTTATATGAATTTAAAACATTAATTTACATATTTATATCATATTTATTTAATTAACAGAATCTAATTATAGTGATATCATTATTATATAAACATAGTTATGCACATTAAAATAGTATTTAATAAAAACATTCCCTTTTATTTTAAAAAGGGTTTTACCGTAATTTATAATTAATTATTCCACAAATAAATAATTATATATTTATATGTAAACCTTGTTTTATTAAAAGTGTATATTTTTACTATTATAATAGCTTTTCCGTAACATTTAAATTTATATAAAGGTATCTAGTTGTTTAGTTATGTTTGATGTGATGTATCATGTACACTATCAAACATAATGTTTCTTTCAAAAATTTTTGGGTGTTACATGCTCTCCATATTTAATAAATTGCGTAACTAGAAATTTATCTCGCTATAAAAACTAGGTGTTTGAATATTTAAAATAAAATTATTGAATTCCCACATCAAAAATCCGAGATCAGAAAAAGGATTACTGAGAATCCACAATAAAAGAAATAAAGGTATGTTGGAAGGAAAACTGAGATAAAACATACTCGAGTTCCATGTATTAAAACATGTTAATAGAAGGGGAAGATAACTATTAATTACTAATATATATTGTTAGAGAACATGATAAAGGGAAATTTAACCATCACAAAACCATAAATATGTGATGGGTAAAAAGTAAATTGATAAAAATAAATGGATAATGATTTTTTCAAGATCCTTTTATAGAGTTGAGGAATTTGTTCAATATATATATTATAAATGTAATAAAATATATTTACATGGAAGGATAAGATTCATCTATTAATCAATCTCGTCCACATACTAATTTTTTCTAAAAATGATAAGTATTCAAGATGAATTTTTGAATTCTGAAGAACTAGAATCGACTTATATATAATCACATAATCCATAAAATATTAACAATATATTGATGTTATACATATATGTAAACCGAAACAAAAATTGTCAGTACAAGAAAAGATAATTCCCCAAAAATAATAGGCCTTTATTTGACGAAACAAATAGTCTTCAAAATTCAATAGTGAAGATAAATTTTCTAAAATAGCCCATAAAATAAATAATTTTCTGTAAAATTTCTCAAAATAATTCACACAATGATTCAAACCCAAAATTCAAAACTAGTTTATAAAATAGAATTCCAATATAAATTTTATCATTTATCTCCAAATAATATCATTCACTTGTAATATATAATATTTTGTTTCCTAATCATATACATCTGAAGATATGATAAAATTTTCTTGAAAGGCCCTAAAATTACATTTTAATCTAAAAAATATCTCATCATTCACTTTCAAAATAATATACCGCAATATTATCTTTACATTAATCAAAAATGATTCCTAAAATATTAAATGTCTTATAAAAACATTATTCAATGAATGAAAAAAATTAATTACAAATCCCAAGGTTATCTATCCGTTAAATTATATATTCTTAAAATCAACATATTATTAATCCATCAACATAGTAAACCAAAAATTAAAAGTCATACTAACTAATAATTCATGAATTACAATGGTAGGCAATGAACACATATCTCCCTCTGGTCATGGGTTCAAAACTCACAGCCTTGACAGACAAGATGGGTTTCCACCCTTCCTACTATTTTTATTTTTCTAAAAGTATATAATTCTTATCAAATTTATATAATATAATAAATTTCTCAACAATAACCATAACAGGGATTAACATTAAATTTTGTCTCATACATTTAATTTTCTATCTAGAAAAATATTATCCCATAATTCTGTATAATGTCAATTGTCTATGTGGTTATTACTCTACCATCTCTAGAATAATATTCAAGAAATAATAAACAAATTATAAATATATTATACTTTTAAATCAATCTATTTATGTTTGGATATGTAAAATGGACAACAATATAATCATGGAGTCGGTAAGATGTATTTATGCAGAAGTATCATTTCCAATTTTGAATGATCATTATGGGAAAGTTTATTATTATTTCAAAATTTCACAGTGATAAAAATATCATTAATTAATATTAATTATATAAATATAATTATACATTTTATAAATTTTAATATGTGATTAAAAATGAATCACATCTCTTCATGGTCTTAATAGTTCACACATACACAGATATGACGTTATCATTTTAATGTGCATGGAAATTAAGAACATAATTGATATATTAATAAATTTTATTGATAAATATGCCACTAATATATATATATTATTAATTATATCATTATAACCATTATCTTGTGATTGTTATGGAAAATCAATTAAATTGGCTCATGGAGGGGATAATTCACTGGTACACATGAATAATTAGTTCTCTTCCCATTTTATGGAAGCAGAAATAGATTTAGGTGATTATATTGACATAAAAAATCTATTTATATTAAGTATACTAGATTAATAATTTATACTTGGATGAAATGTATTGGATTAATTTTGAAGGAAAAATAAAATAGAAACATATAATTAAAAATGATATGTATTCCTCAGATAATATCCTTTGATTAGAACCTTGATAACTCTAAAGAGTGTGTTCTCACAAAAACTATGTCCTCTTGAATATGGGGAGTATTTTTTTGTATGGTGATTTTTCTAATATTTTTGAAACCAAAATGGTTTTGGGGTGTGAACAAAATCGGTGAATGTGATTCTTCTAAAAAGAGATGAGTGGGGAAGTCATGGAAATGTCCATAATTTCAAATTATTATAAATTAATGTTCTATTAAAAATATTTAAAAACTAATTTATTTCAAATATATGATGATTTTTTTTCAACTACCATTCATAAAATTTTAATTAGATACTTTTTACTAATTTTATAATCTATCTATTTGTAACCCGTTTTACTCTTACCATGATATCATGTAATTTAGATTTTGTGGGTTAATACCAAGAATATAAAATTTAAAAAAACTAAAATTGAATAATTAATTAAATTGTTTTAATTTAACAATTAATTGAAATTAATTGATGATTAAATATAATTTTATCACTTTAATGATTTTTTTTAAATAAAATATCAATAATGTCAATTTTGACACTACTCAATACATGACTTTTTAAAAATACAACAAAACATGATATCTTCAAAAATTCTCTATAAAATCATTCATAAAATGTCAGTTAAATTTACAATTTTTTAATGATTATAATTATAGCATTTTATAATTATTATAATATTTTCAAAATCATTTATCTGATTCCCCCATTAATTAAATAAGTATTGCATCATCATAGTGTCACCATTAAATTTAATAATTTTTTTCTTATATTTATAAATCAATTAAAATGATGTATAAATATGTTTTATATTTCTAAATAATATATATAGTTAAAAATATCTCTTATCTAACCCCATATTTAAAATATTTTACTTGTTGAAAACAAAACTGAAAAAGTTTATTTTCATTAAATACAATATTATAAAATTATTGAATTCATCTATTTGGCTCTAAGTGGACATAAAAAAGTCCCAAGGAATTTTAGGGTTGATAAAAATTCATCTAATGATGTTTTTATTATTGGTAGGGTGATATAATATAAGTTATAATATTATTTTTACAATTAATTACATAATTTACCCTCAACAGTAGTAAAAAGATATTACTAATTTTATAATTCATAATTCCTAAAAATAAAATGAACTAATTTAAATAATTTTTAAACTATAACTCTAAATATGTAGTCAATTATTTAATATCAAAACATATAACTGGGAAAGTTAAATAAAAATATATCTCATTAATGGGACATGAACATGAGTTTTTAAAATAAAAATATTCCAAATCTCACAATGTTTTTACTTACAATTTCAATGTGAATTTGATTAAAATTACCTAAACTAGATTAAATGAGAAAACAATTCTGTAAATATATTTTAAAAACATTCTAATCTATAATATAAGTATAATTATTATTTTTTGAAATAACAGTTTTTAATTGAAATTCAGTATTATATTAAAGATTAATAAAAAATGAATCTAATGAAACAAATATAAAATATTACCGAAAATTAAAATTATTATACTAATCATCTAAATTAAAATTTAATTCTATCAAATATAATTTTTAGTATTTTAAAAAACTATATTTACAAAAGGTGTGTTATCAAAATGTAGTAAAAATTTATCTTTTTAAAAATACATATTTTATTCTGTAAAATGGATTTGTTCTTTTTCCATTTCTATAAAATAAAACAGATTAATAGAAAAAATTATATTATTGGTATTTAATATATATTCAATTAATACATCCTAAAAGGAAGATTTAATTTTTTTTATTAATTAGACTAGTGCACATTTTAATATATTGTGAGAAAAAAAATTCTTTTATATTTTTGACGATTTTACATTCATTTATAATTAATTTTTCAGTTTATAATTATTTATATTAAATATCTTAACCCATATTATAATAAAAAGAATTATTTTAATCCATTATAAAAGCAGGTTTATAATGGTAACATATATATACAAATTTTCAGTAGTTTGATTAAGATAGATGTGGTATATCATGTATGCTGTTGAATATATTTTTTTTTCATAAAACCATGGGATTTAACATCTTTAGTCCTCTTGGAAACCAAAAAAATTGTTTATATATTCTTATGGTCACCATAACATGTAAAGTTATCGGGATTATATAGATATTATATCTCTAACATGTTAAAATTACTAATTCAGTAGTGATCAAAGAGGGGAAAATAAAAAACCAAAACATGTGAAGCAACCAATCCCTTAATTTTAAAGAAATTATCACCAAATAATTATTCCAGGAAATGTAGAATGATAATAATAATATAAATTATTGTGTTCCCCACATCACTTTTCCATTAGCATGACTCTCTCAAACAACAATTTTATATGTCAAAGAACTCAAATCTCTTCTATATATTAACCTTTATGGTGGAAACTTGGGATGAGACATCACATATTTCCCTAATAAACCGTTGAAATCACATCATATCTCACATAAAGAAACTCAGTCCATTACATAAAATCTCATATAGTGATGTGACTATAGTAGTAGGGAATCATAACGATGATAAACATAAAACTTGTACTCCCATACTAATGGGCATGATATCCATAATGAACCACATCGTCCATTAATCAAAAATCACCTATAGTGTACAAAAATATTAAATCCATAACAAACCATTAAAAACCTAAACTGGAAGATATATTAGGGAAGATGGGGTATCATCAATCCATTCTCAAAATCTAGATTCTTTAAAAACAGTCCATTTTTTTGGTTTCCTCACATGGTTCTTGAATAGGGTGTGATGTGTACAATAATCATAGTCGAAATAAATTATATAATAGTTACACAGAATAAATAATTATGGGTACTTATATCCAAAAGTACTATCCCAAAAATCGACACTTTCATTAGCCATCACATCCTCCACTACTTTCACAACAACTTCTCAATGTGAAAAACTATAAAAACATGACACATTCCACATTTATTTTCATGTTATTCCATTTAAATTTTTTCATATAAATTAATGTCTTCATTTATCCCATGAAAACATGTTATATTAATTAAAAAACATTTATGTATATTTCTATTTTAATTTAAGAGTTCATTTTCCCATTCCAATCCAATCCATTTCTGTTTCATCACTCAAACCTACATTCCATTAATAATAGGAAATAACAACCACAAAATCACTACACAACAAACCCAACCAACTCATTAAAACAAGACCCAAATTCTACCATCCATCATCAAAACTACTTCCGATCACAAACACCATATTTCAAAACCACACAACACAACAACTTTTTTACACTATCCAATTCATTTAATCTAGTAATCATACATCATTTTCATAATTCTCATTAAAAAAATTAAATTTGAATCTATTTTTTAATCCATTATAATTTTTTTATTTTGATATTAGAATTCATCATTATATTATAATTTATTTATTTCCATCCCTAATAATATCCACCTCAATTCCGTGATCTGTACCACATATCTCCCCCAATCTCCATAAGTCAATCTAATCAAACAAAAACACCCATAATTCCAATAATTACACATTAAATAACATCATTCAACTAATAAAAAATGGGTAATACAATAATTTCTTATTTCGAAATAGTCAATTTAATTACCATCTTCACGGATTTAATATATTATCACATGAGATGATATCAACAAGTATATTTTAACATAAAATAAAATAATACCATTAACAAGTTCTTACCATAATAAGAAAACATTAAAAAAAGTAATAATGGAGAAGTAATATCTTTAATATAGATTATATATTTGGGGATATCTATATTCATTCCTGATATTTATATTAAAAATATATTTATATTCATTTAGAAATTTCAATGGATTATATGAATAGATAAAACATGGAATGAATTATTATGCATATATATGAAGATAAAATTTGAATGATAATTCACCAGGAGATATTGTTAGTCTCATGCTATTCAGAATTGATCGAGGATAGAAATGAGGAGACATGGCCTTCACAAATATGATATTCATAAAACATGGGGCACATAATCAATTTAAAATTCTCTCAAGAAAATGAGAAAGGGAGTTTGATCAACATTAATTTATGGAAATTGATGGTATTTTAGTTTATTAGGATCATATATTTTTAAATTAAGTGTATAAAATCTTATTTAGATGATAAAATATTCAAAACACTATATTATTATTACAATGGATTGCAGACCCATCTAAATAGTGTATCAAAGGAAATAATCCCCATTGGAGTAATAAATTATGAAATAATTCACAGACATTTAACATAATTATTCTGTCTTTAAAATATTTGTTAACTTGTTCCCCATATTTAAAAGGAATAAATTTTGAATAAAATCTAAAAAACTGAATCCTATACTCAAAAGGCATACAATGTGTCAGTGTAACATGGTTTTACTATTACATGTCATGATAGAATAATAAATCATCAGATAAGAATGGGTACAGTTATATGTGATTTATTATATCATGGTTACCCTTATATTAGTTGTAATACTTTTTCAATAAACATACATAGGATGATTCTACCATTACGTAGTACTTTAAATGCTCAGATACCCCAACACAAGCTTAGGCTTACCCCATACACTACTTCAAGAATTCAGTGCTACCCTCACTCAACGCGAATCATACCCTTACGTGAGATGTTATAATTATCAAATACAACCATTAAAGTAGACTTTACTATTATTAAATACACATTTCTCCCCATACATGATGTTTATAACCCATGGGTTGCCCTTATACAACTCCATAATTTATAAACATCCATTAATCAACCTTTAAAACAATGCTTACCCCAACTGTATGATTTATTTAAAACATACCATTATGTAACATTATTAAAATATTGGTTAACATTACACAAGATATTAAAAAAACCATTCCCTGTATGAAATATCAATTTCATGTGCATGGGAATATATTTCATTGGAAATGTTTACCATTTAATTGAACAAATATATGAATAATTACTATAATGTAATAATATCATTTCTAGAAAATCTATCACATAACAAAATTCATTAAATCATTTATGATACTCCAAAAAAATATGTTAAATAATTGAATCCCATTAAACATTCAATTAATTATTGAAATAAAATTATAATTTTTGAAATAAAATATTTAATTTTTAAAAATAAAAATAAAGATACTACAACATTTATATAATAATTTAAATGAAATTCAATAATTTATGAAATATATCCTGATCTATTTTTAATTTTTCAATGGTAAATTATGGGTTAAAAATATTTATACCTTTGTAATGGGATTGAAAATTCTATTTTAATATTATATTATTTTCTAAAAAAGAACATGTAGAAAAATGTTTTGTGTGGTGTAAGTGTGATATTTATAAGATTAAATTACCTATTGAAATGAATACATATTGATGAGGTTATTTATATGTCTTATACACTACGTTTCGTACTATTTATATCATGACCCGTCCTCGGGGCCCGTGCCATTACTACCCCATGCCCGCCTTCCATAGGCTAGGGGCTGTAGACTAGAACCAAAGGCATAAATACATATCCTAGGAAGGAATTTCCATTATAAATGTAAACACACATAATCAGAGTGCGCAATAGGAAGTAAACACGAAGTAAAAACTGAATACAGAAGATTTAATGGAATGTAAAAGGGGCCGGAAAAACAAGCCCAACCGTAAAGTACATGGAAAATACAAACAGGTACAACTGAAAAGACAAAACCACTGGAAGGGGACAAGCAGCTCAGGGATCGTCCACCATGGATCCTACCTGAAGTGTAGGTACAGATAGACTCCTAAGCACTCTACGTCTGTCCATCTCCTCCAGTTACTGACTTCTCGTGAGTTCCACCTCCAGGTACTGTCATGTCCTCGTACACTCTGCCTCGGTAAGCATTGTCCGACGTCTGCATCCAACACAATGAGGTTCGAGCATAGCCCGTGCAGGGGTGACTATAACAATACTCATTAGAGACCCTCAGACCATCAGGGTATCACAAAATCTAACAAGGATAAAACATAATATATGAATCAACGAATAACCATTACTTAGGTATATTACCATACATATACCTTAGTTATCTAGTAACCCATATCTATCATGAGGAAAAGACAAAGGTCATTGACTTTCCTCATACACGGATTTTCATTAACGAAACCACGACTACTGGAAAACTCTTCCCCTGTTGAGTATATTGGCCTTATTGCGACTCTGAGGGGCTACTCACTAACCTTAGACTGCTGAGGTACTCCTTCATTCAATTATCGTGGGTCATCTGCCAAACCAGGCACTCCGTCCGTTGTGGGTCTTCCGCCAAAACGGGCGCTACCCCTAATATCCTACAAAGGCACTCCTCCTGTCGAGTACCACAGGTCTACTGCCAAACAAGGCACTCTGTCCACCATGGGATTGCACCCAAACCAGGAGCTCTATCCCCTAGGCTAGTCAAATCACTTCGAGTCGAATCAGTTAAGCAGTCGTCAGGTCTACAGCTACTAGGTCTCTACACTCCGTCTACTTGTCTCGGGGAGGTTTCTCTCCACGAGATACTGGTCAATACTCCAAGTGCCATGAGGTCTCACATCGAAGTGTCTCAATTGACCACAACGTCATAGGGGTCTCAACACAATAGACGGCACACCAATCAGATGCTTGGTCTGTGAGTTATTAGAATTTTGGTCCCGGGGGCTCGGTTGGATTCGTGTACGAACCAACCTAACCATGACTCAACTATACACCGAAATCTCTTGGGGTATACTCAAAGGGATGACTATGCTCCAAGAATACCGACACCGCTAACGGTTCGTCAAATGGACATTCAGTGCCAACAATATGGCCCAAGAAGGTAAGGGGACAGTAATGATCCTAGGTCCAGTCCGCCCCAGTCCGACCGATGCTGCCCTACCCAGTTTGGGAAGGCACGGTCTGGGTCGACCCTGTCAGACTCGTTGGGACTGACCCATCCCATTGGGCGGGTCAGTCGGCTATGTTTTAACCCTGTCGGCTGGGCCCGACACAGCCGAACGTGAGGGAGGTTCGGCTTGATAGTCGCCACGTAGGCGACTCGGTGACTCACCCCGGGAGACCAGGCCGGTTCGGCCAGCGACACCGCGGGGGATGCCGCGGGTCATCTCGTGAGACCGATGGCTGGGTGACCAGCAAGTAGACCGTGTGGGGCCCGAGCCAGACGACTAGTCACCAGGTAGGCCGCGGGTGCACTGAGCAGGCCGCGGGTGCAACAGGCAGGGTACTTCATGCTTTGGTGGCACCGGGCAGGCCGCCAGTAGGGTTCGGGCAGACCGCCATGGGTGCGAGCAGCACTCCGGGGCAGTGCACTAGGGCACTGTGGGTGCTGGTTTGGCTAGGAAGCCCGCTGGGGCAGCGCGCTAGGGTGTCTGGGGTGCCGGGCAGGTCGGGCACCACACAGACGTGGCACAGGGGTGCGGTGGTGTGTTGTGGGGTCAGCGCAGTTCACCGGGCAGCACACCGACAGGGCGCGAGGGCACCGAGTAGTGCGCTGGTGGGGTGCAGGGGCGTCGTGAGGTGTCACGGTTCACGGAGGCCATGGGTAGCGTGGCCCCTGTTAGCCATCTACGTCATTGTCGCCTCTTTTCCTTGTCGTGTTGCAGCTTCGTGGAACATCACAAAGAAAATTCGACGGAGTGTGTCGGGCCGTCTAAGGTTGGCCTGAACCCTCTGTATTTATAGTGATAGAAGTTGGTTCATCAAAGGCACGATGAACAACAATTTAATCTCAAAACCTCGCAATGATTCCTTTAAAAGAGGATGAGAAAAGAAAAGGAATAATTCATAAGGTAAAACCCCCAACATCATATTTGTCGATGATCGATGATGGTTTCACAGAAGGCGAACATCGTTCCATCAATGTCGTATAAGGAAGATGGTACTCGTCATTGTCAGACATGCCTTTGGAGGTGACGTCGTTGTTGGTGATGTTATTTGTGGGCGGCATCTTCCTCTCGCATCAGTTGAAGAGTGAAAAGAAAGTGTTCATCGTTATTTTTGATGAGGGGAGTTCTTCATTGGGAGGATGAAAGTCTCCAAATGTTTCTCCATAGCTCCACCAATGATTATGCCAACCACAAAATGATAGAAGATGAACTCTTATTATAATTTTGGAATAATGAATTCAAAAGAATACCAATCATTTCAAATTATTTAAATATGCCATTAATTAATTTGTGGTTTGGCACACATATAAGAGAAGTTGAAGAGGATCCCCAATTGAATTGGGAGTTCCAAGAGGTTAATGGGGTGTTTAGGGGAGTTAAAGAGCTCGGGTGGGCCCCACCTTAGTTATATCCTCTCAAGGGAGGTTATGTGCTAGTGGACCCCACACTAACCTCCTCTTGGAGGTTTTAACCACCATGGAACAAAAATAAGCTATCTCTTATTTTTATTTAACTTAATTAAAAAACCCCCATACACTATCATTCACTCACGTCAGAACACAACTGTATTGAAGGTCTCACTAAGCAATTACTAAAGATGTATGTTCAATGATGCCCTTGAATTTCAGTTCTGAGCAGTAGTTCAAAAGTTACAAAATACTGCTCATGCCTTTACTGAACGTACCAGAAAATTTTTTTGGAAAATTATTATTAGTCACCCTCGACCCACTTCTTATGATGTTAGGCTTTTCCTAGGTGAAAAAAACCACCAAAAAAATTAATGGTACTCTCAGATTTTCAATCCGAGTCACCGTTCAGAAGTTATGAATTTTACAATAAAATAATTGTCACTTAATTAATTTATTTGTGGCCAAAAACTAACTTTTTGTGGTGGCGTGTTCTAGCCAAAGTTAGTATCTTCTTAAATAGTATTCCGTCACGAGTTATGAAGTGGTCTTGTATTCTTAATTAGAGCTACCGTTTGTGATTTATAAGCATTTAAAAATTAGAATAATTTATTTAATTATTTTATTTATGGTTATTCCGTTTTTGGGATTTCTCAGAGGATGCCCGCGCCGACTAAACATAAGTCGTGCCTAGGATAAACCCGAAATCCTAAGCACAATGGTGCCCTCATATTTCTGATCTGAGTAACCATTTTAGATTTATTCCACTTTTTCAGGAAAACAGCTTATGCGCGTTAATTTAAGGTTAACAAAACTTCAAAAATTGATTCCGGGCACACCAGGCCTCGGAATGAAGAACCGTCAGAAACTGCTGACTCGTAAAATTCCCACGAATATAAGAAAAAAAAATTCCACCAAATTTTTGGGTCTTTACATTCTACCAACCTTAGGGCTTTATGTCCTTGTAACCTATAACTCACAATAAGGGAACAAATGGGGGTAATGAGCTTGTATCTGAGCCTCCCGCTCCCATGTACTCTCATGGAGGTTCTTGTATTACCAACGAACGCACACCAGAGGTATCGATCATCCACGTAGGACCTGCTCTTGTTAATCCTCAATATCCACTGGAACCTCCATGAATGTTTCCCCATCATCAATGTCCAGTTCTCCATGGTCAATGATGTGGGAAGTGTTGTGCACATATCTCTGTAGCTGAGATACGTAGAAGAAGTTGTGTACTCGATGCAACTGAGGTGGAAAAGCTAAGCGATATGCCCCCTCGCCTACTCTGTTGAGGAAGTGTAAAGGTTCGATGAATCACATAGATAACTTTCAACCTAAGATAAATCTCGGTATCCCTTGTCAAGGTGAGACCTGTAGAAAAACTTGGTCGCTATCCTTGAACCCCAGAGGTCTCCATATCCTGACAGCATATGAATTCTGTCTACTCTATATAGTCTTTATTTACTCCTGGATTATCTGCACCTTCTTCATGGTAGCTCGTACCATCTCTAGTTGCTATGAGGTGGGACGACTTGGTGAGTTGATTGACGATCACCCAAATAGAGTCATGTCCCGAGGATGTACGTGGAAGACCTGTCACGAAGTCAAAGGATGTCGCATCCCTCTTCCACTTGGGACCTCTAATGGCTGAACCAAGCTTGCTATTACGTGATGTTCTGCATTTACTTGCTGACAAATGAGGCATGGAGAGGAAAACTCCACTACTTCCCTCTTTATACCTGGCCACCAGTACTGTCATCGAATGTCCTGGTAAATCGTCACCACTCCTAGATGTACAACTAGTGGGGATTTGGGAAACTCCCTAAAATCTTCCTCCTGAAGTGAAATTAACACCATATTACGTCCTCTAAAGAGGATGACATGATCCCCACCTTTATAAAATCCAACAGTTGCATGCCCAATAGATTTCTGAGCACGTCAATTCTAATAGTCAATGTCTCCGTACTGCGCCTCCCCGATTCACTGAAGAA
The DNA here is from genome assembly GCA_963277665.1 of Viscum album. Taxonomy (NCBI): domain Eukaryota; kingdom Viridiplantae; phylum Streptophyta; class Magnoliopsida; order Santalales; family Viscaceae; genus Viscum; species Viscum album. The sequence continues at coordinate 1,066,666,915 of OY728165.1, read as the reverse complement.
GTGGGGGAGAGACTGTAAGAGACTAAAAGAAGGTTGCTCCATCTCTACCCACAAAGGGTATCTGTAAACAAGCCAGCTACAATGTTTCCTCGATTAAAAAAAGTATACCATATCTCCAACTATGTTCATCCACTACAGCATTCCCCTTCCCAGGAGTATATACTATCTCAAAGTCATAGTACTAGATGAACTCAAAACTCAAAACCCATACTGCCATGAGGGTAAGGCTGGCTGACTCAACAGTTTGCGGCTTCACTATCATATGCATGAGTTTAACCTCTATTTTCTGGGTTTCCTTTTTGTCTGAATAATGAAAACCATATCCCAACATTGTAGATAAAACACAACCTTTATGCCTAATACTGTCAATCTATGTATGAACAGTGGTTGCACAGTCCATACCCAAACTAACGTCGTAAGGCCGCGACGATTTTACCAAGAAGTTCCAACCAAAACATTCACCTCAAGGGTCATATCACACCATCAGTGTAAGTGTGATTATCGAGCCTCCTCCCAAAGGTATCTCCAGACATGAGGGTCAAGTCAACGGTTTAACCGGAAACTCTAGATATAAGACAAGATTTGTGGAAAGAAGGAATGATTGTTACCTATGTCTATTAATACGATAGCTAGTAGTAGACACAGACCATACCTTGAATCATTTCTAGATCCCTTGGTCCATACTCTTTAACCGCATGCAGCAACTCTCTTTCCCCACCCTCCTGCTCCCTGATCCTGGTTGGGACTACAATGTAGGGTGGTTATAACATATCGAAGTGTACACCACCTCATTCTTCTCCCTTAGCTCTTCTTCCACATATGTTGCCCTGCAGATTCATCTATCCTTATCACTTCCTCTTCTCCAAAAATTATCCATACTCAAGTATCTGAGACTGGCTCTAGTTTCCTGCATTCCCACTACTAACATTCACTGGTTGTATCTGCTTTTCCAAAGAACATTCAACCACAAAGGTTCTATCTTTCATCCTAACAGAGGTAAGAATGCACAGAGAAAAAAGAATGTACTGGCTCGGATGTCCATAAACACATCACACTCAGAGGTCCTTGATCCAAAGAACTGATCATATCATATTCATCAAGTACCACGAATGATCGGTACGCCTCGATGAATTCTCAGCTACTGACATGTCTTCCTGACAAAGCTATATAATATATAGAAAACTCTCATCCACCTCCTCAATCCATTCCTCAGCTACCTGTGAGTCAGTCCTGCCTCAGAACCTGAGGGGTATCTAATGTTGAGACACGTGTAAGGCACTAAGACTACATGTGTCATCTACAGGTACCTCCGATTGTAACTCCTGACCAACAGGTAGTGATATAGTTGGCACACTACCTGAAGGTACTATATAAGGCATCGGTCCATGTACTAAAGCCTCATAACTATGCTGACCAAACTCATGGTCACACACTGGGAAACACTATAGCTAAGTCCACCATCCACTCTAATGGTGTCTCAACTAGGCAGAAAACTCTAGAAATCACCTCCATCTAGTCCTCTACTCCCTGAGAATCTATCTCTCCTCGTAACCTCGGAGGCCTTTTCTACTGTAACTCGTACAACGCACTCTGTTGGCGTGCACTGTCTTCTAGTAATGTTGGAGGCATCTACTACATAATGGGTGGCGGTGCTATTGGTACACCACACAAATGTGCCAACAAAGTAAGAGGGCCCTGCACTAGAGCCTCATCGCTCGGTGGTCCGTCATCAGATACTCTCTCAGAACTCCAACTGACAATCTGCGTGGAGGCATCCTGAATAGATGTGACACGACCAAACAATTTATACATTGTGAGCTGACCTGGTTTGAGATGACATAATGAAAATTTTTGAAAACACACACACAATAAGTATTTTCATGAAATGAGTTGGAAATCAATAGTTAGGGTCATAGTGTATGGATATATCGGCCGCCACACCAACATTGGACTCCTTGAACTAAAGACCGCACTCGGTACCCGAAACACTATTACTTCAAGGAAAATAAATATCTGAGTCCTTTGTTCTACGGTATAAATGACTCCTTTGATACCAATTTATCACAACCCATCCTCGGGGACTGTGTCGTGACTTCCCAAAGCCCACCTTCCAAAGGCCATGGGATGGAGACTAACACCAAAGGGGTAAATCCCTAGGTTAGGAAGGTATTTACTTTATAAAAGTAAACACACATAATCAGATTACACAATAGGAAGAAAACACTAAGTAAAAACTGAATAAAAAAGATGTACTGGAATGTAAAAGGGGCTAGAAATACAAGCCCAATAGTAAAGTATAAGGAAAATACAAACAGGTACAACTAAAAAGACAAAACAGCTGGAAGGGGACAAGAAGCTCCTAGATCATCCACCGTGGATCCTACCTGAAGGGTAGGTACATATAGCCTCCTCAGCGCTCCACTTCCATCTGTTGCCTCCGAGTACAGACTCATCGTGATGTCCACCTCCGTGTACTATCTTGTCCTCATAAACTCTTCCCCGGTCAGTGATGTACGACGCCTGCATCCAACACAATGAGGTGCATCCATAGCCCATGCAGGGGTGAGTATAACAATATTCATTAGAGACCCCAAGACCCTCAGGGTCTCACAAAATCATACAAGGATAAACCAAATTGTATGAATCAACAGATAACCATTACTAAGGTATATGCCCATACATATACCTTAGTTATATAGTAACCCATCTCAATCATAAGTAAAGCACAAAGGCCATTGACTTAGCTCAAACTATGATTTTCATTAACGAAACTAGAGCTTCTAGAGAACTCCTCCTCTGTCGAGTACAGTGTCCATGTCACAACTCTGAGGTGCTACTCACTATCCTTGGAATGATGAGGTACTTTTTCAGTCGAGTACCGTGGGTCTGCTCCCAAACATGGTGCTCCGTCCACTGTGTGTCTGCCGCCAAACCGGGCGCTCCCCTTAATAGCCTACAGAGGTACTCATCCTGTCGAGTACTGCGAGACTGCTTCCAATGTAGGAGCTGCATCCTCCATGGGTTTGCAGCCAAACTGGGAGCTCCGCCTACTGGGATAGTTGAATCACTCCGAGTCGAATCGGTCAAGCAGTCGTCAGGTCTACAGCTACTCGGTCTCCGCACTCTGTCTGCTCATCTCTGGGAGGTTCCGCTACACGAGCTACTGGTCGATAATCTAAGTTTCATGAGGTCTCAAGTGGTGTTATCTCAATGTACCGCCACATAATTGGGGTCTCATCGCAATAGATGACACGTCAATCGGACGCTCGGTCTGTGAGTTATTAGCATTTTAGTCCCAGGCGCCAGAGTGGATTTGTGTATGATCCAACCTAACCATGACTCAAATATACCCCAAACTCACATGGGGAATACTAAAAGGGACATATATGCTCCAAGAATACTGGCACAACTAATGGTTAGTCAAACAGGCATCCGGTGCCAATGATATGGCCCAAGAAGCTAATGGGTCAGTAATGGGCCCTGGTCTAGTCCGACCCTATCTAGGTCGACCCATTCATACTTGCTGGGACTGACACATCTCATTGGGTGGGCCAATATTCTATATTTTATCTCTTTCCACTCGGCCCGGCCTAGTGGACCGTGAGGGCGGTTCGGCTAGATTGTCGCCACGTAGGCGGCTTAGTGACTCGGCCCTTGAGATCGAGCCGGTTCAGCCAGCAACATCACGGGGGATGCCGCGGGTCGGTGCAGGAGGCCGGAGGCTGGTAGGCTGCATGGGGTGAGGACAGGATAGCTGGTCACCATGCAGGTCGTGGGTGTACTGGGCAGGGTGCGGCAGGCAGCGGTGGCACCGAGAAAGCTGCAACGGGTGTGGGCGGCGAGCCGGGGCAGCGCACTAGGGCGTAGGGGCAGCGCGCTAGGGCACCAGGGCAGTGCGCTTGGGCGTCGAGGCACTAGGAATTCCGGGTAGCACACTGGGGAAGCACCCTAAGGTGCCAAAAGTGTCGGGCCAGCCGGGTAGCACGCTGGCAGGGCACAGGTACGCCGCGGGGCACCGCAGGGGCGACTCGGTTCGTCAGGCAGTGAGCCGGTGGGGCGCGGGGGTCCCAGGAAGTGCGCCGGTGGGGCGCGTGGGCACGGCGTGGTGTTTTGGATCGCGAATTCCGCGTGTAGCTTGGCCCTTGTTCACCATCTACGTCGTTCTCCCCTCTTTTCCATGATGTGTTTCCGATTCGTGGAACATCACTATGAAAATTCGACGGAGGGTGTCCGACCATGTGTGGTTGGTTTGAAACCTCTGAATTTATGGTGATAGCAGTTGGGTCATCAACAGAACGATGAACAGTAATTTAATCACAAAAATTTGCAACGATTCCTTTCAAATATGATGAGAAAAGAAAAGGGATGCTTCTTATGGTAAAATCCCCTACCTCGTATTTGTCGATGATCGATGATGGTGTCACGGAAGGCAGACGTCGTTCCATCAATGTCGGAGAAGGAAGATGGTAATCATCATTGGCAGAAAAGTGTTCGGAGGTGACATCGTTGTTGATGACGTTCTACATGGGAGGCATCTTCCTCTTGCCCCGGTTGAAGAGGGAGAAGATGGTGTTCGTCGATTTTTGGTGATGACGAGTGTTCTTCGTTGGGAGGATGAAATTCACCCAATGGTTCTATAGTACTCCAAAAAAGATTATTCCAACCACAAAATGATAGAATATGACCTCTTATTATAATATTGGCATAATTAATTAAAATGAATTCAAATCATTTCAAATTAATTAATTATGCCATTAATTAATTTGGGGTTTGGCACACTTACGAGAGAAGGTGAAGAGGCTCCCCTTTTTAATTGGGAGTTCCAAGAGGTTAATGGGGGGGGGGGGTTTAGGGGAGTTAAGGAGCTCAGGTGGGGCCCACCATCGTTATATCCTCCCAAGGTAGGTTATGTGTGGGTGGGCCCCACACTAACCCCCTCTTGGAGGTTTTAACCACCGTGGAACAAAAATAAGTTACCTCTTATTTTTATTTAACATAATTAAAAAACCCCAAAACTATCTTTCACACACATCAAAACAAAAATGCGGTTAATAACTCACTATGAAATTTCCAATGCTGTGAGTTCAATGGTTCACTCAGATTTCAGTTCAGATCACTGGTTCTATAGTTACAAAACGCTACTCACGCGTTTACTGAACGTACCTGAAAAATATTCAGAAAATTATTACCAGTCACCCTCGACCCACTGCCTTCAAGGTTTGGCACTCTCTAGGTGAAACACACCCAAGAAAACCCGACGGTAGACTTGGATTTTCAATCAAAGTTACCATTTAGATGTTATGAATTTTACAATAAAATATTTGTCACTTAATTATTTTATTTGCATCCAAAAACTAACTTTTGATGGTGGCCAGCGCCAGCCAAAGTTATTATTTTCTTAAATAAATCATTCCCTCATGAGTTTAGCAGTGGTCTCATGTTTTTAATTCGATCTACCGTTTGTGAGTTAGAAGCATTTGAAAAATAAAATAATTTATTTAATTCTTTTATTTACGAATATACCATTTTCGGGATTTCTCACAGGAGGCTTGTGCCGACTAAAATTAAGTCATGCCTAAGGTAAACCTACTCTCCTGAGCGCAATGGAGTCCTCATATATCAGATCCGAGTAACCATTTAAGATTTATTCCACATTTTTAGGAAAACTACTTATGAATATTAATTTCAGCATAAAAAAAATTCAGAAATTGATTTCGGACACACCGAGCGTCGGAATCATGCGCCATAATAAACTACAGACTTGTAAAATTCAAATGAATTTAAGAAAAAAAATTCCACCAAATTTCTGGATCTTAATGGTTAATATGGTTTTCTAATTTGTATAGATAATATTTATATTTTTATGATTAATCATAATACTGATGATAATGGAGAGACAATTATTTTGAAATTATAGTTGTATTAAAACATAAATATTTAGCTGGAATAAATTAAATAAATTTAATAAAAATAATTTATTATTATTTAGAAAAAATAAATATATTATCACTCATATAATATTTAATCAATAATAAATAACGGTAGGAATACAACATTTTCATAATATATTTTTTTGATAAGTAATTTTTTTGACACACTATTTGATTTTAATTTATAGTTATTATAATAATATTTATATAATTTATTATATTAAATAGTTGTTAAATTTAATAATATTAAAGATAATATTCATTATTTGGGTTATGTAACATGCTTAATAAATCAATGAATCACATGGTTAAAAAAAGATACCTATTTTTGTACTGAAAATGTAAAAAGTAAATACATAATTTTAAAAACATTATAACATGTTCAAAACATGAGGAGAAACAAATTTTTGTGCCTTTCTAGCTCAAATGTACAATAAATTCATCAAATTCCAAATTTGTTTCCATTCAAAATGGAGTATTTTTGTTAAAATATATAAAAATGATGTTTTTTTGTAAATGTATCCCTTTTATCCCCTTATAGAAGGACACCAATACCACACACCAATGATACCCATATCCTTAAACATCATACTTTAAAATATGTGATTTTACTCTTTATGAACAATATCACAAAAACATATCCCCTAGTAACTAATACTTGGCATAATCCCTTCAATTTTAATCGAACATCAATTCAAAGAATCGTGTCTCCAATGTATGTGTTATATCCTCTCAAGATTTAATTCCTAAAATTAACATTTCAAATAGTGTATCAACACCACAATATTATTAATTTAATATAATTATTATTCTTATATATTGACATATTAGTGGAAAACCCATTATTTGTTCATTTTCATTCTCTATGAAAAATAGAAGAACATTGCTAGTTTTCTATGCAGACTGCCACCTCTGCAATGGGAAATCATTTGTTTTTCCTTAAAATAATTAATAATAGGTATTAATGGAGGTAATGCTGAATTAATATTAGATATATCATATATTTAATATCCTCAAATATTAATTGAATATCCACCTTAACCCCTCTAATTTATTGTAAAATGGGTAATCTAATCATGCGAACATGCAGATTACAACCACCACAGTGGAGTATTTTTTATTTGTCATCTAGATTATAAAACATTATATAATTTCGTTCAACTATTCTTCAGAAAAATAAAAAATAAAAATATTATTATTATTATTATTTTATTATAATATTATATCAAAACATATACCTATATGATCGTCCCCCCTAATCGAGTTTATGGACGTTATGTCTGGGTTGGATTGAGAATGAACATGAACAACACATCAAAATTCGAATATGGGAGATTATGAGAAATTGAACAATAATATTATTATAATATATAAAATAAAAGATAATTATTATATGATTATTGAAATATAATATTATTTCTTTAAATATATATTTATATAACATTTTTGATAAGTAAATTTATTGAAATAAATATTTAATAATTCAATTTTCACCACACATACAATAATAACATATAAAACAAATGAATATAATTTTTAATAAATATATGATATATAATATATAACCATATATAATATATAAATAATTAAGTTTATATACAATTATGTGTAATGTCGTGAAAATTATTAAACACACACAAAACAATTAATGATAACAACACCCACTGTCAAAATAGGTTTAAATAAATAACATAATCATGAAGCAAAATTTTGAAGTAAGACATTAAAATTTTTTTCTTTATTTTTAATGTTCTATAATATTTTATCAAGTCAAATATGATTGTTTTATAGGAGGTTAGGGTTTTGTTAACTATGTATGGAAACATGGTAACTGTTTCATTTCCAATTTACATTTATGATACATGTATATATTACACACAAAATTTCATTCTTAATGGTGTAATTACATACCCATTATACGTTTTCATTTTTATATTATATTTCATTATAATTAGTGTTTCATTTCATGTGAAAGTTCTTAATGTATTTTGTTACCAATGATTCAAAATTGGTAATGGTTCTTTGTCTCATGTTCCACTTCTTTGAGGAATAATTTTATTTTTAATTATAGATAATTAATTTGATAAAAATACATACATAATAGGTTTTTACATACTAAATGAAACATTTACATGTTATATAAAAGTTTATTTCATAATCCCACATTCAATATCTTTTAATATATTTACATAAAATTTATATGGGGTTCTTTTTCTAAAATTTCAATCCCCATAGACATGTTTAATTTATACATGATGTTTAATTTTAAATTCATTAAATAATTAAATATATCCATTTTGTATCATAAAACAATTATATTTAATCATATTCAATGTTTAGTTTATTGTTGTTATTATTATGTGATATTAATTCAAAATTTACAGTGGATATAAGGGGTTTCATGACTCTAATAACATCGTTGGGTGATATTCGTTATATATATCCTATTATTGTTACGAATGAAATATTTTATCCTATTATGAAGATAGGTCATATTACAACCTTATTTTATGTATAGTTAATGTTTCAAAACAGATTAATTTTTTCATTTAATATTATATTGTATTTTTAATAACACATTTTCTTATGGATATTTCCTATTACATTTCTTGGATTTTTCTTCTATGTGAATGTTTTTACATGTCTCATGTTTCATCATTAATTAATAAAATATAAATTTATTTTTTTCTCGCATTATCCCTTTTCCGTTAATTTATTTTAAATAATAGTTTTTTCTTCCCATTAAGAATATGGGGTTTTAAATAGATTATTTCAAAATGTTCAAAAGGTTCTTCCATACTTTCAAAATAAATACATTTATCAAACACTCAAAATTTAAATATGGAAATTATTTTTTATTTTAAATTTTCCATTTCTAGAGAATATTTTTAAATGTAAGTGTTTTGATATTATATTAAATCATATTTTTTAAACCTATAAGTTTTGTTTTCTATTTTAAAAAATTAATGAATCTTTATTAATGTTAATATTTTCAAGGTATTTCACTTTTAATTTTTTAAACCATTACTGAATTCAAGGAATGGTTATTTTGAATTTTTATTAAATGGTTTTAAAAATTCATCCCTTTCTATTTATCAATGAATTATGAAATATTTAATTGACATGGCTACTCAAAATACATTATTTGAGTTATATTATTTCATATTTGAAATTAAATTTTCCATGACTTTCCCTTTTAAATGATTTTCAATATTTTACATATATGGATTATTTTTTGGACCAATAAAATATCCATGAATGTTTTTATTTAAAATTTTTTATAATAAAATTATTTTCTTAATTTAAATTTGTATCTTTGAGTTTTAAATATGTATAATAATTTTTTAATAATATTTATTACATAAATTGGTTTTCATTGGGATCTTTCTATGATGGAGTTATGTTTTTGTTTTAACCTAGAATATTTTTTTATTATGTTAATTTTTTGGGTGATGAAATTTTTTGATTGAAGGTATTTAATTTATAAGGATATTTGTAAGGTTAATGGATCTCATTTTAATTCAATGTGTTATTTATTTGAAAATTTTTAAATTTCAGGACACTCATTTCATTTATGTGTTCTATTTTAGTTTTTGTTTATAGTTTTCATATAGAAAATAAATGTATAGAAAAAGAGATTGATTTGTCCAGTATAATGATCCATTTAATTAGGTAAACACTTATATACCAACATATAGAATGTTTATGTAAAAATGGTTAGCAGGTATATTGGTTCACAATGGGTGATTATGATATCATTTCTTTATACTCACAATTTTTTTAGAGAATGGTTTCGTTGGTATCCATGTTCAGAATGATATGAAATCAAATTTTTATGATTATGTCACCTCCACTCCTATGGTTTTGGGTTCGTGTTATATGATTTATGTTTTATTTTCTCATTTTGTGGTAAAAGTATTATCTTTTTAGTTGTTTTTTGTATCTGTAATTATAATGTTTGACACCTATTGATTTTTGTTTATTATTAATAATTAATTTTTTGTAATTCTAGATTCTACACATGATTATGAAATAAATTTTATAGTGTTTTTTATTTTATCTCTTTTAAATAATTTGTTGTTTCCTTTTATTATTCTTCCTTCCCCTAGGTTTTGAATAGAATTATATCATGTAGAATGTATATGTGTGGATATATATTAATGATAAAGGTTATAATATTTTCAAATAAGTTTTTTTATGTTTCTAGACTAAAATAAAATAGTACTTAAGGTCCAAGAGTTGTTAAACTATATGATGATATAATTATTAAAAATATTTTATAAAAATATTATTTTTCTGAGGTAGCCTTGGGATATTTCTTTTGGAATCAGTGTATAATACATTTATTTTGGGGGTTAATTTTATTATATTTTAAGATATTTTTAGATATTATTCGATATTATTTTATATAACTTTTGTGAAAACACTACGTATTAGTCTATATATATGACGATATCCAAAAAATTTGGTATGGTTTAGAGTATGTTAATTTGATTGACATTATTCTGAATTGGGATACTAGAATTTTGGTGAGGTTGTTGGACATATGAATTATGGGGTAATCATCACTGAAATGGTTTCTTAAATACTCACATGGTCATCACAGAAATGCACAATGTCATGGCCTTGTACTATACACTTGGATGGACATTCCAGGTTATATATTTTTCATAGGTGTATGATATTTATGAACCAATATAATGTATTGGGTTATTACATAGTTTTAGAGATAAAGTTGTGATGTATATGATGATCCATTTTAATGTAAACATGTTTAAACATTGATTTATGTAGCTTAAACTAAATGAACTATTGGATAATGATTGAATTTTATAGGGAAATATTTTTTTTTGCTGAATATGACTTAGTATTATGATAATACAAACATATTTAGAATGTTTTATCCCTCTTGTGAAGCTTATTATTTTTAGGAATGACTAGATCTTTGGAGGAACTATGTTATCAATGGAATTGATAGATAATGAAATTTTTTTCCAAATAGGAATCCTAAATGGATAGAATTTGATGTTTAGAATAAGGTTTTTATTCTTAAAAAATAATATGAAGTTATGATTAAAAAATAGAGTTTAATCAAAATACCAAACCACCAATGAAATCAAATATGATATTTTTGGTGATCATGTGATAAATATTATGATGTAAAAATTAAAAAAAATCCTCCACGAGAAAATGTGGGTAGAGATGCCAAAGGGAATGTCCTGAACATAATGGGATATAATTCATATATAATAATAGAGAAAAAATATTAAATATATTCCGTTGAGAATGAAATTTTTCATATACCATGAATGAAAAAAATAATTGTTTCTAATTATTTTATAGTACATTAATACTTCTGAAATGAATATTTTGGTAAATATATGAACCAAGTCACTAATCCACATTGAAATCCATCACTAACATCCTCTTATTCCATAGTGTGATGTAACTAAATTTTATATTTAGTAACTACTAATATGTTTTGATGTTGATGGTGGTCTCTTGCAGTGATTAATGCATCATTTATAAGGTTTTTTATTTCATTTTCCATTGTCTATGAATTTGGGAGATCATTCTGTGGATTGGCATCAATGCTCAACCTTTCTGTAACATTCTATTATCCATGCCAAATCCAATGCAAATATTTAACAGGGAATTGTATCAATAGTAAATGTTCATAAACTTCATCTCTCTTCAACCATCTTATAAATTTTAATTTAGAACATGAAAATATTATTCTCCCTTCAATGGATCGATTGGAAATTTCAAAATTTAAAAAATCATTCAAACCCTTAATATAATGAGGTGTGTTCATCGGTAAAGTGATCCAGCTTTTATCCATGTATATCAGAATATAACTACACAATATTAAAAAAATTAAAACACATAACTATTACTAAATAGTGAAAGGGATTCATATATACTATGTAACACCCCAAGCTTCCATGGTACGCTTCTCTTTGAATAATACAATAGCGTGTATTGTACGTAATTTCAAGTTCTAACACACAACACAACCAATCAAACTAGCCGTTATGAATAGTAATACCCACTTTAAATTTTATAAATTTTATATTTCAAAATGGACTTCATTTTTGGATTCGGAATAACGAAATTATATTGGGGTGAATTTTTGTTATTTTTATAAAAACTTTTAATTTTTGATGAATAGTGAAAACACCGAGTTATAGTTTAAAACCGAATTATTATTTAAATAATTATATGTTTTATTAAAATCATTTTATGTCAAAATAGATACATAATAACTATATAAATTCAATTTAATTCATTGCAATCAGTTTATAATAATTTTAGATATATAAAAAGTTTATTGAACTTTTCACCATCCTTTACACACCTCCTAGGAGCTTTTGCAAAATCAGATAAAACATAAATTTACTGTTTCTATGAGCTGAATTTATAAAATCCGAGAGACACAGTTAATATCAAGGAGTAAAATTTTGTTCAATGTGATGAAAATAATTTTTGGTGAATAGTATCATTTTACTTTTATATACCACGATTAAAAGTAAATAGGGTAATTAAAGGTACAAACGATATTAATATTACCCTCAAACATGTCCTAATTATATTTTACAAGTTTATCTCAACCCTAAGAAACCTTAGGAATAAAATATTATTATTAAGGTCCACTTGGATTAGATTACGACAACTATTATTATTTAATTCAAAGAGGAGTTAGAAGAGTTAAAATCAATGTTTAATAAATAAAAATTTTTAATATAGGGGTTTTCATAAGATCAATTCAATTATAAATATTCATTAGAAATATAAAATTATTTCCAACATCATGGTATTTTATTTATAATTTTTAAACGTTATATAAATAAATTTACTTATGACACAATGATGATGCAGTAATTACCTTATTCATGAAAGAATCATATAAATGGTATTATAAATAGTATAATAAATATAATTTCAATGTTTTTATGACATACACTAATATTTTAGGTGAATATGACATGTTAGTATTGATTCAATTTATTTGTTTTTGAAGTAATCATGTTGTTATTATTTTAACAAAAAACAAATACCAAATAGTGTCAAAATTGACATAAAATTGTTTTTAAAACAAATATTATATTATTAATTGATATAATGGTCCTAAATATCTAAGGTTCAGACAAAAGATTTATATAATAATATATATGACATTAATGAACCAATTTGTCTTCTATTGGAAGTATATAGTATTTTTATTAACCATATAGTGTAAGAATACAAGAAGACATGATAAAAGATAAATTATTTAACTTACAGTTAAATGTAAATGATAAGGTTAAAATGGTAACCTAAACTTGTCTAAAACCTATTGGTTGACTTAATTTAAACTTATTCCCACCTTATTCTTTAAATAATAAACTTTGGAGCCATTGCAAACAGAATATGAATTTATTATAAAATAATAGTTAAGGTTTTTCCTAAGGTGCCCCTCACTCATCTTATAAAAGGGGACTCCCCCTTCTCTCTAATTCACACCATATAAGCCCTTTGGGTCGGCCAACCCCTGCCCAAATACCCTATATACTATTCTCCCTTAATCCTAGAGGCCTTAGTTTTATCAAAAAGCCATCTTTTAGAGCCGTTTTTATCAAATCAAAATGAAAAACGCGAAGAAGATGTAATGTTTTCACCACCCTATTTCAATTTCCTTTCTTCTTCCACATCCTTTTTCATTTTTGTTTCCGTTCATAAATAATAAATCCAGTATATTCTATATACTATGTTTTTTTATAATTATGGTACAAACAAATTCATTATTCTATCCATCCTTTTAGTGACAAGTCATCATACGTGCGTACGTACGGCTTACCGTCTCCACGTCGTGGTGTAATTGTTATTCAATACATTATTATTTGGATGGGTATAACAATGATGTGTATTTGATGTAAATATTAAATATAACATGATCAGTATTCTTTATATATTATATACCATCCAATTATTTATTATATTAATATCAAAAGAATGATATTTTCACTCGGGCGTATGTACGGATTACCGTCTCCACGACGCGATGAGATTCATTTCCAAGTTCACCATTCATCAACGATTATAAAAATATATATTACTAATAAGCAAGTAATATATGACATAATAATGCTTCTGAAGATATATGTATTTATATATATAAGTATTTATTTACTTAGATATATCTTATTCACTTACTTCCGTTCAATACTTTATGAAAACGGAAACAACGTTTATGCGTATGTACGGACTACCGTCTTCATAAATGGTGTTTTCCATTTCATATATACATATATTATAAATTTTTATATTCTAATATATATGATAAATAAATAAGTTTTTATATTCTGGAAGTATTTAAATCATGGTCTATGTGATATAATCAAGAGTAACATGTTAAATCACATACGATAAAGAAAGTGATTGTTATTGGAAATATTAATATAACATGGAAATTATTATTAAATGTGTAGTATAAATTCATCAATGAATAATGTATGATATCATAACTATTAATATGTTTATGGTATAATTTAATAACATTCTATAATCTTCATATAGGAGGCAAGCGTATCTTCTACTAAAGGAAAGTGCAAGGTAAGGGGTTTTCATCTCACTCCTTATTTCCGTGAGATTCCTGCCATATTGCCACTACTTCCATTTTTGTGGGGTATGTACTGCCCATAATTGTATTAATTTTGTAATAGACATCAATTTATGTGTATCTACAAATTCAATGTATGATAACTCTTTCATGGGGTGTAATTTTCGTACGTTAAAAAATTGGTAAGGGTTTATTTCACAATCTCTTCATTATCCGAGGTTATTTATACATAATTATCTCATGGGACATATTTATAATCCACATCCATGTTTCTTAAAAATGTATTTCAAAACATTCTCACTATTTTACAGAATATTGGTTAATATCATTTATACCCTTGTTTGAATTTTTATAAGAAAATTATAAAGGAATCTTTATGTCATTTTCCAAACAAGGTCCTTTTTAACCTTTTTGATAGAATTATAGTAAGAATGTGTTTTTTTAACATATACGGTAGGTGTGGCTATTTTCCACCATTATAAAATCTTTGAATCTTCCCTTATAAGCTTATAAGAATATTTTAAAAGTAAATTTTTCTTTTATAATTATGTGACTTTTAAATGATTTTATTAAAAGAGATATTTCACTCAAATAATTTTTCTTTCATCTATTTCAACATCCTTTGATAAATTTTACACTTGTATGAAGTTGATTTATTATGATAAAAATCTTCCATATTGTATTTTAGGTATTGTGATATGTTTGACTATGGATGAGTTATTTTTATGCCATTAATGGCTTATGATTAATGTTTTGGCATTTTGTATACTAGTTTTAATATGAATGTTTATGTTATATTTCATCTTCTTCTTAAGATGAATGTGTTGGAATAGAATATTCTGGGTTGGGGACTGGTAAAAGTAAGCCCTCCGGGTTGGGGTCCGGTTACAGCAGACCCTCCAGATTCGTTTCCGGTTATTATAGCCACTCAGGGTTGGTGTCCGATTTTTAGAGAACTCGGGGTTGGTGTCCGGTTATTAGAGGCACTCCGGGTTACTGTCCAGTTATTAGAGGCACTCTGGGATGGTGTCTGGTTATTAGAGGCACTCCAGGTTGGTGTCCAGTTATGAGAGGCACTCAAGGTTAGAGTCTGATTACAGTGGCTCTACGGGTTCGGTTCCAGTTATAATTATCCATTAGGTCTTGGAACGAGGCCTTGACATATAAATTAAAGTTTGGCATTATGCATTCCATCATTATGAAAGTGTTTATTGATATTGCATGTGATTATTCGATTAGTAGAATATCTATGTGAATAATTAAATGGAATTATTTCATTTTATTTCTACCATATTATGCTGAAGTACAAGTTTAAAAGGATTTTGCTTTATTTTTATAAATTTCCTTAAATGTTTATGGTTACTTTTTGAATGTTTCCGCTGTATTTCTTACCCTTAGTGAGCATTTAAGCTCACCCATTTCTATGTTTTATTTTACCAGGATTCCAAGAAGTGTATTGTGATTGATATACAGGGTTAATCCAGGGGAATAATAGCATTCATAAAGGATTATTTATTTTGTTTGGTATGTAATGTAACATTCATTTATATATTCTATTTTCCAAGAATGCTAAACCAATCGGTCCTTTGGGACATGATTCTTTGTAATCATGCCAATGTATTAATATAATGCACTGACTCTAGGTAACTGGTGTTAGGGTGTTACATACTAGTTGTAAAAATATATTAATATGTTACATAAGGTTTTCCTCTTTCAATACATATGGTAAATCACCCACTAGTTTTGTCATATAATGTAGTACGACCACAAAGGATTAGAATTAAATTGGGAAATTAGGGTGAGTGAAAAAAGTCCAACCTCATTAATCAACTTAAGAAAGTTGGAGGTTCCCCTATCCCATTAAATTAAATAATTATAACCATTGTTTGAAGTGGCCCAATATTTAAGGGGAGATATGATCCATGGTGTGGATGTTCTAATAAAGGAAATGTTATTCAGCTAAGGGAAGATCTGATTAAATCCAAAAAATTCATGAAATAAGTGATGTAATAATTATATCTAGTCTCATTTGATATAAAATA
The DNA here is from genome assembly GCA_963277665.1 of Viscum album. Lineage (NCBI taxonomy): Eukaryota > Viridiplantae > Streptophyta > Magnoliopsida > Santalales > Viscaceae > Viscum > Viscum album. The sequence continues at coordinate 1,066,650,344 of OY728165.1, read as the reverse complement.
TGATCAAAACGTGTCATGGCTGACCATTACTCAGCATGTGGTGTTAATAAACCACATTTATTCTTTTAAAACAAGATCTAGAAGATTCATGCTGAAGTAAAGTAACTTTTTGAAACTATAATTACATAAAAATTGGATTTTTCTCGAATAAAAAGAGGTTTCCAAGCCTTAAAAAATAAAATCAATGATGTCATATTGAATCTGTTTTATAAAAAGGGATATCAAGCACATAATTTAGTATAATTATACCACTACTAAGAAGAAAATTTTAGTGGAGGAAGTAGTTATTCCCTTACTATCATTAGTGTGGTTTCAATGTTATTGGTAAGTTGTTATTGACATGATATATCTAATTTTGGTGTTATATTGACATTGTGAAAATTGATTAATGTGGATGATGAAGACACCATTTACGGTTCCATTCCCTAGTTTTATCACCCATACCTAAGGGATAAATGGATGTCAGGGGCCACATTCACAACTCATAAGGTTTGGAGAACCCATAACTATCTATATAGTCCATATCGATTGCTCATAGAGCAAAGAAACCTAACATGGTACCATACTGGTTCATTCATATGTTCTCATAGAATATCATAACATTAATGAACATTACCACACCATCCCTTATCCTTTCACCTGGACATTTCTTTAGGAGAGAATCAATTACCTAAAACAAGACCTTTATAGATAACCTGACCCATAAATACATGATGGAAACCCTATTAGGGCTTTAATTTCCCTATAGATAAGCCTCTCACATATATAACATAGCCATAAATGGTTGAATAATCAATGAATCATACTAAAAGGACTTCTATGAACCCAAAATGATTCTCTATCATCTTTTCTTATAAGGTAAATAACTCATGGATCCCAATCATGTCACATACCCACCTACATGTAATTTCAATCCACACAACAAATGCATAACCATATCCTATGGTAATATCATTCACAAACTACCTTGGACATAGAGTTATCCCCTTAAGAACTCTCATTCAATCCTAATCATAGCCATCTCTAGGAACTAACACCATCTCTATCCCATACCTCATAAAATTGAAACATATATTATAAGTCAATAATAATTAATAAATAGAATTGATCCATATTGATCCAATTATTCCAACTTTAGGGACAGTTATGTATCTTCCCTGTAACATTGATTAATGGGGTATGGATCACCCTTGGAACACCTTTGAGTTCATTTCCATACAAAACCCAAATATATGAAGTCAATCCATTAAAATAATTCATCCAAATTTGATGATAAACCAAAATAAATTATGGTAAATAGTCAGCAATAATGAAACTACATTAAACCATACACATTTTTTCCTCCATAAGATTATTCTAACCATTACAAAAAAATATATACCTAAATATGAGCAAACCACATGCATCAAGGGAGGGGAGCTGACCTAGGGTAAGAACTCGACTGGGTCGGGGGAGAAGCTGGCATCGCAGGTGTCAGGGGGAGAAGGGGGGTCAACAACGACTGATAGAGGGGTCACCGGTGACACAGGAGGGGAGCTGAGCTAGGGTTGGGGCTCATCTAGGGGAGATGCATTGCAGGGTCAGGGGTATAAGAGTGTTGGATCGGGTGGGGGGAGGTATGTGTCTCCGCTGTAAAAAAAATAAATTGGATTCGCATTGGTTTTTAATAAACTACCGCTAAAAGAACGCCCCTAATGGCGATTTATGTTGTAGTGTATGGAAAGCATGGTAAACATGGTAATGTAATTGAAATTCATGAAAAATAATATATATATAATTTAAAAAATGGTAAACATGATAAACAAAACTAAAAAGAATTAAAATCAACCAAAACTTCTATATATTTGTTTTAATCCTCTCTTTAATAATGATTACAGTATATAACATTTTACGAAAATAATAAATGTAAACAAGAAATAAACATATATTACCTGTAATATTAGGAATTTAAAAATGGATTGTTTTCCCAAATTCCTTCATTATGATCATTCTTTATGGCCCAAACCATGTCTTCAACATGGCCATCATTATGTTATACTAATCGTTCCATTGATGTTGGGATCTCACATGAATTAAAATCTTCATCAAGTTGGTCCTCGCCAAATTATTTTTCCCATTTTGAAACTACATACCACTACATATCATGTTGATAAACTACATAGAAAATCTGTTTTCTATGTGTTTCTATTATAAAAGAATCTGTTGTGTCTTCCAATCTATTCAGATTAATAACTGTCATTCCAAATTCATCTTTTCTGACAATGTTGTTACTGATACACCATTTTCACTTAAAAACAATAACATTAATTTTATAGTAATCAACCTCATATATTATATTGATGACTCTATAATATACACTTGATGCAGAAATTGGGTTTTGACCTTTAGAACTCAAAAAATTCTTCGCTTCTACAAACACCAATACACCACAATTCTGAACTACACTTATGTTGTCTAGAGAATTCGTATGAAATTTATAGCTATTAATGTCATACTCGGAACATGTTATCACATTTAAACATGGACCTCCCACTAACCATATTAATGTCTCTAATACATCTGATCTACCAAGAATGGTCTTTTTAAACCAAGAAAAAAATGTTTTTTTGTGATAATTCAAAATCCATATTTCTTTATTCTTTGGATTACATTGTTTCAAATCATTAATATTCAATGTCGTATACAATTGAGCATTATCTATGTTATTCAAGATGTATAATTCTCTCTTATTCATCAGTTCAGCTGAAAATGATTTGACTTCAAAGACACAAATCCCCTTTCCCACATTATTAACTCATTCATGGTGAGATTTTAGAAACCCTATGTGCTCTTCCAAATCCACGTAGATCATACAAAACTCCACAAACTCCTCAGAGATATACGTTTCAATAATGGAGTCTTCACATTGATATGGGTTTTTAATATACCCCATAATTATTTTCATATACCTTTCAAAAGGATACATCCAACAAATTTATATAGGTCTACACTGATTTATTTCATGTACCAGATAAATCATTAAATGAACCATTATATCAAAAAATGATGGAGGAAAATACATTTCCAATTTATAAATTATAGAAATATCATCCATTTCCAATATGATCAAAGAATTCACATCAATCAACTTATTACAAATTCAATTTAAAAAATAACACAACTTCATTATAGTCTTTTTGACATGGATTGAAAATTTTCCACACGATGAAAATTGTAAATGTTGTTGCATCATGATATGAAATTCATGATATTTTACACCTATAATCTTGAAATACTTCAAGGAGACAAATGTTTTAACATTTTAGTAATATCCTTGAATCACATTGATATCATCAAGACACTGAATAAAGCTAATTTTCTACCTCTTGGATAATGTCTGACATGCTGGGGGAAGAAATGTTCATATTATATTAGGATTGGGGCTAACTCCAAATGTTTTCCCATTAATAGTAAGTCAAATATTACATTCAAACCATCTTTTTACATTTTAGTAAAATTTAACAGTGTTCCAATCAAACTGTCACATATATTCTTCTCCATATGCATGGAATCAATATTATGTTTCACATCATGATATATCCAATATGGTATCTCAAAAATTATTTAACTTTTCTTCAAAATATTTCTATCATTACAATATTTCTATGTCTTTCTGAATGTCACATCAAGGTTCTCCACCCTATCAAAATACACATTAGGGGTAAAGGTTTTAGAAAAATATCATATTTGTTTGAGAAATTGAATGCCTTTTTTAGACTTCTATAAGAGTGATCCATAGGCCAAAAATTTCGATGACCCATGTATAATGTTTTCATCCCATGATGCAATTGAAAATATGAAGTCTGTTGTTTTCAAATTGGACATGTTTTATACCCCTTAACACTATATACAAAGAATGTTCCATATTCCAGGAAGTCATTTATAGTTAACATAAGCACTATAGGCAATTGAAAATATTCCATTTCATAAGAATCACACACATTTATACTATCATCCCATTAAATTTTCCAATCATCAATCAATGGCCACTAGAAAAAATCAATATCATTTCCGAGTTGCTTCAGACCAGATATCATTATACTCAATATAACACATTTTTGCTTCATAAAAACGTTTGGAGAGAGGATTTAAATTACAAATAAAATATTCCCCAAATAATGTGTGCTATAGAGGGTTTTATATGGATTCATTCCATCTGTGTACAAACCTAGTCTATGATATCTAATTTCATTTCAAAATGTTAGATACTGCTCATCAACTTTCTTCCATTTTGGAAAATTAGCTGGATGATGTATTATTCTTGTCACATTTCCACTCACTATAATTCTATCTTAACCTTTTTGCATAATGTGAATTAGAAAATAAATGTTTCAAATGATCAATTTTTGGAAGATACCAAAATACATTAGAAGGGAACATTGTAATATCTACATCTACCTCTTATTTTTCTTTCAACTTATACCATCATATCCCACATTTAGGAAACTCTCACAGAAATTCATATTACTTCCAATATATCATATATTCATTCAAAAAACCATGTATTTTCTTGTATCTCAATCCCATGGGCAGTAATATTTTATTGGCCTTGTAGTGAGAATCCAGAAGATTGTTGTATTTTGGAAGAATGTCTTCCAAAAAATTTAGTAGCTCGGTAGAACTTCTGTCATTAAATCTATGTTTCTCCTCTAGGTTAATCAATCTTAACACCACGATCAAAACTGTAAAATCCATATAATGAGGATACAATTGATTTTTAGAAATCACCATATAGAAGTGAAACTGTAAGTTCTATATCAATTTGTTCTGCTACAATAACACGAATCATTTCTTTAATTCCCTTGGAGTTAACATTTTGAAAATCATCATCATAAGTGGATCTGACATTTTGTCCAGTTCCACTATTCCAAATCCAAGGGATGTTACTCGGAATAAAATCATGAAAAATTAAATGATCATTACTCTCTCTATATTTCAACTTCTTCATATTGAAACATTTTAGGCATTTATAGAATAAAATGTAACTTCCTCGAACATTTTGTTTAGAAAATTCCAAAAAGGCATCAACACCTTCCTCATATTCATTACTCATTCGAGGTTCTGTAATCCAACATCAACTCATTATTACCTAAAAAATATAAAATTTATATATCTTGTTAATATAAGACAAATATATATTTATATAAAAAATATCATAATTTGAAAGTAAAAAAATTTTGAAATATAAAACAAATCTATGCGTATTTGAAAAAATATATGCATGAAAGTGATTTTAAAAATAAAATATAGTCAGATATAATAGGTATAAATTCATATTGTATCGTTTCTTCTTACTGTATGAAAAGAATACATCATGGTGCTACTAGATTCTAAATTCACCCTTCCGTAAAAAAGAAATATGAAGTATAAATATTAAAATATGTATACATTCAATACTGAAAATAACACATATCTAACGATTTGAAACCATTCGTATTTCCCTAGAAACTATTAGGATAGAATACATCAGTGGTTTCACACACCGTTGGCATGATGGTCATTAAAACAGCCCTATACCAATGATTCTATAGGAATAGTTGGTATAGAATACAAGTTGTTAAAATATACACACAGTTTCAAAGAAACTATTGGGATATATATATACAAAGGGTGTGTCCAAAGGGGTAGGGCCTGTCCAGGGAGGTGGCGGGGGCTATCCAGGGGGATAGGGCATGTACACAATGTTAGGGGATGTCTTTGGTGTCCAAGGGGGTGGGGGTGTCCAGGGGGTGGGGGCCTTTCCAGGTGATGGGGGTGTCCATGGGGTGGGAATGTCCAGGGGGTGGGGGAGTGGTGTGCAAGGGGGGAGGCGGATATCCAACCCCTACCCCATTGGACACTACCCTCACACCCTTGGACACCCCTCGGATGCCCCTACCCCCTAAACATCACCCCGACCTTCTGGACACCCCTACCCCCAGGACACTGGCACCACTAGATACCCCCTACCCTCTTGGACATCCCACTCACGCCTGGGACACCACCCTCACCGCTGGAAAAAACCCCCCATCCCCTACCACCTTGGACACCCCTTGGACACCACCACCCCCTAGATAGACCCCTCACCCCTTGGAAACCACCCCCACCCCCTGGACACACCAACACCCTTGGAAATCACCCTCACTCTCTAGACACCACCCCCACCCCTACCCCATTAGACACCCCTCTAGACACACCCACACCCCTTGGACTCCCCCACCACCTGGAAAACCCCCTCACCCCATGGACACCACCACACCCCCTACACACCCCACCCCCTTGGAAATACCCTCACCCCCAAGACACCCCAAACCCCCTTGGACACCCCCTGGACACCTACACCACCTTGGATAGCACCCACCACCGGGACAACCCCCAACCAGTACCGAGAGCCCGCACCCCCTGGACACCCCCAACACCCTAGACAGCCCCCTCACCCCCTGGACACCCCCACCCCCAGGACAATCCCACCCCTTGGAATGACCCCTCACCCCCAGAACACCACCCCCGCCCCATTGGACATCGTCTGGACACCACCATCCCCTTGGACATCCCCCCCTGGATAGCCCCTAACCCCACTGGACAACCCCAACCCCCCGAGATAGCCCCACCCCCTGGACACCCCCATACCCCATGAATAACCCACTCACACACTTAGACACCAAACCCACCCCGGGAAACCCCCGCCCCCAAGACACCACCCACCCCTTACCCACTTAGACACCCTCCTGGACAACCCCCGACCGCCATGAAAGTCCCCTCACCCCTCGACTCCCTCACCCCCTGGACACCCCAACCCCATTAAAAATCCCCCTCACCCCATAGATTCCACCCCCACCACCGTTTACACACTATATACACCAACACCCCCTTTGACATCCCCACCCACCACTCTAGAACCCCATGGACTTCCCCCCCTCCCAACCCTCTGCATAGCCCCCAACCACTTGGACAACCCCCACCCCTCGGGAGAGCCCCCACCCCCTCGACAACCCCACCCCTCTAGAAAGCCCCCACCCCCTAGAAACCCAACCCACCTAGACACCCCTACCACCTTGGACACCCCACTAACCCCATAGACACCCCCCTTGACACCCCTTCCCACGTAGACATCACCCTCACCCCTTAGAAACCCTCATCCCCAGGGACACCCCGACCCCCCTTGGACAGCGCCTGCTCCCCCTGAACACCACCCCCATCCCCTTTAAAACCGCTTGTACACCCTCTAGACACCCCACCCACATGGACAGTGCTCCCCCACCCCCACCCTCCCCACACCCTTGGGAACCCTCTCTACGCGCACACACACATGATAGAACACACAAAAAAAGTAAAAATGCATGATATCACATGAATTGTTTATTTTAATAGTACTGAATTTAAAATGGTATAAATTAACACTATAATCTTACCATGATAGCATGAAAAAGATACAAAAATGGCATCTCAAAAAATTAGTTTAGGGCCTAGTGAAATATAAAAAAAGTAACTGAGTCATGTAAGGATTACTTGGGTGTTTCTAGTCAACCTGATAGATCTAGTGATAAAAAAGATGATGAATGATGTTGGAAAAATGAGGTTAGAGGGTATGATTTTGAAGAATCCATTCTAGGATTTCTGCATGAGAGAGACGAGTAAATGGTCACCCAATTAAAGAAAACTGAATGACTAAATACAGGGCATGATAAGCCATTTAAAATCATTATCACGTTTGTTATTTAAAATAAAACATGATAAACTATTTTGTTTTTTGTTTATAACATTAGTTATTTAAAAAATGACGTAGAAATTTTTTTATAACCTTGAATATTTTATAGCTTACTTTATAAATGGCACTTTATCACATTTTTTCTTTTATAACTGACAAGATAAATTTTAGATATTTTCATTATCACGTCGGTTATAAAATAGTCGATGTGATAATGCAACCAGATTCGATATGTCATGTTGGTTATAAAATAACTGACGTGATAAAGCTAATCTCATTTTTTATTACATCAGTTATTTTATAAACAACGTAAAAAATTTATTCTCATCAATTTATCATGCCGGTTATGGTCTAAGTGACATGATAAATCGGTTTTATATCTTTTTCACATTAGTTATATAGAACCGACGTGAAAAATTAAAACGATTTAAACGTTTTTCCAGTAGGGTATGATACAAATTTCCTATAATTTATCAAAATAATGTACAAAATACATGAATCAAAATAATTTAATTTTATTTCATAGAACCTACTTCTCCTCTATTAAATTATGGCGATTTTTCATATGTTTTTCTTTAATTATGTGTATAATGGATGGATCTCCAAAATGAAAATTCTAATCCCTCTCCATTATGATATTTTAAAACATTTTTTCCCATAAAATTTATTTGAAGATACTAAAATATCATATTTTTAAAACCATTATAAGAATTGGTTTTAATTCAAAAATGAAATTATGTATTTTTATTTATTGTATAATGATAATACTATCCTCATATCATTTATTCCTTGTAAATTTTTCTAAATAGGTACTAAGTGAATCATTATCCTTCTATATTATCCATAGAAAGTCCCTATATATTTTCACTTATTGAGGAATTCTATGAAAATACATCAAATAAATAGTGATGATTTTTACCAATTGAATCATGTTATTGATGAGAGTCCACTATTGATAAAACATAAAATAAAAGAGATATAGAGATAAAATAAATTTCTCAATTTTAGAGCACACGAATGTAATAATTTTTTTCCCATCCCATTGATAAATTTTAAGAAATTATATGATCAAGTGAGCCAAAAAATTATGGTTATTGTTGAAACATAAATGAATCCAGGGAATGTGTCTCTTCCCATAGTTTTTTAAAAGTACTAACATGTTTTTTGTAATCATTCATTACTTCAGAAAGTGGGATAAGAATTTCTATACGAATTTTCAATACATCTATTTTTGGATTTGATTTCTCATTAATTAATTCATTGAATTAAATTCAAAATATTTTGCTATAATTTTTCTCATTGTTTTTTTTCATTTAATAGAGCGAAAATGGTTTCATAAGTATATGATAAATTGTTATTAGTATGACTAGTCCTATAATAAGAATATCAATCCAAAAATGCCAAAAATTTTGGAACCATATTGTAATCTAAGGACACATCTAGTTAATTTATTTTAATTAATTATATGAATTTTATATGATAAATTTAATCTCATATAGTACCATTTTTAATCATATTAACAGAAAATATTTTTTCATAAACATTGAAAAATAAAATATTAGGAAGGATGAGCTTAGAAAATATTTAAGGGAAGTAAAGTATGATCGCAACTGATGGTAATAAGTATATATAATATAATTGTAGAGGTATGAGTGTATATTGAATTGAATAACAAAATATTTTGGAAACAATAAAAACATATCTAACAATATAATGTTCATGGTATAACCTCTTTTAAAATATGAATTATGGTTTTCATAAAAAACCATTATCATGAGCCATAAAAAACATAAAATTAACAAGAGGAATAACATAACATCAGGAAATATAAATAATAATAGGAAATAATAAAATTATGGGTCAAACATCACTGCTATAATCACAAAAAAAATATTTATCATTTACTATCACCAATAATAAAAATCGTAGTGAATCTAGATACCTCATAGATTCTCCTAGTTGAATCAATCATGTATTATTACCGACACCCCTTAATATATTATATAATTCATTGTTACCACAATTAATTCTTAATATAATGATATATAAAACATTTATCTAAAAAATTATAGAGATATAATAGACCGTCCCTCTAAAATGTCATTAAAAAGACATATGTATATCACAGGGACATAACGTCCGTGGTTCTATCAAAACTTAATAAAAAATTCTAACAAAATAGGTACTAAAAAACATTCATGATGAATTTTAAAAATTCATACAAAAAAATGGTTGATAGAATAACATGATCATATTTAGAGTAAAGCATGATCAACCTTGTAGTATGATAACATAGATAAAAATTTATTCTATAAATTATTTGAAAATATTCAGTAGAAAAAAAAGGAAAATATATTTTTTATTTTGGTAAAATTTTATAACTAAAAATTCCAAGATTAATGGGAATAATATTTTCTCATAAAATATATTGAAATAATGGAATGAATAATCATGAAAAATAAATTTGATAATGGTGTGAAAATCTATTTATTCTATATATGATAAAAATGAAATATTCGTTTTAAACATTAATAAGAAGTCAAAAGTTAGTTCTATAAAACAATATTTAAAGGATCTATTTTTCCATATTAAAAAAAAGTAAATGGTATCCTAATTTAAAATTTACAAAAAAAAGTATCATATTGGTTTAATAAATTAATTAATAATTTGAACAATATAAAGATGAAGGATCATACTTATTAACCCAAAGGAGAGACACTAAGTCAGTTTTCCAAAAAACCATCCTCTCTGTATTTTGTTGTACAAATATGTTGGGAGAAAATAATAATACATGGAAACTCTATATATAAATCTATAAGAAAGAAATATATTGGTTTAGTTGAGAAAACATATAATTTTAAATAACTAAAAGTGAATTGAAAATAATCTTAATAAAGACAACAATTATAATGTTAACCTTATCCCCAGGTTTATAATATCTTGATATACACTCTAAAACTATGTATAATGAATATTTATTATTTATAAAAACGAATAAAAAAAATAATCCTTTATTTCTTACTGGATATTATTTATTCATAATTAATAATCACCAAATTATTTATAATTTTCCACTAAACCCAATATTTTGGGTATTACTATTTTATTTTTTCAGTAATGTTTCAATTTAAGAATTATATTACCTATACCTAAGCAGATCTATAATATTTATAATTTCATGAATTTAATATTTTTTCAATTTAGCATGTTTTTAAAAAATACATGCGTACGGAGCTAACCATAATCAATCTATAGAATTTATTTTTTTAGAGTTTTTTTAATTTAAAAATTAATATTATTTTTAGAGGTATATATATTTATTTACTTTCCCTTACTAATTAAATATTAGAATAAAATTTTGCACATACAATCAATTTCCATTTTTCATACAATACAAAACATTTAAGATATAACAAGTTTACTTTTCTTGAAAAGTCATCACAATTTTCATTTTAACTTCATATTTGAATATAATTATCCTTAATTAACTATTAATTTTCTGAAAAACATTATATTAGATAATAATGAGTTGTAATGGAAAAATAAAACTAAGGAAAGAAACCTAATGATCTATGAATACTAATAAATTCTTTTTTATTAAATATAAAAAATCACCACAAAATAAATATTTTATTACAAATGAAACCAAATTTGTTTCCACAATATTTTTATAAAACATTTCTGAATGAATATTGTAGAAAAAATAAAATTCAAAATGTTTTATTTTAAATCATTAAGGAATTATGAATTTTTTTTCAACAAAGATACAAATTTTACCAATGAGAAGTTGCATGAACTCTCCAATAAACTTATACTAATTTACATAACTTGTAATAACGTAATATTTCTGATAAAACACTAAAATGTTTAGATAAATTATTTTGTTAAATTAAGACATAATGTTCATGTCCCTATTTAAAATAGAATAACATACACTGTAAATTCAAATTATCATTTAGGATAAACATATTATAGGTTATCTCAATCTCATTACCCTTTGCATTATAGAGCTATTTCAAGATACCACTGATCATGAGATATATTTGGATGAATCATCATCAATATCTATATTGAGATAACCCATAATCATAAATTATTCCAAATAACCATATTATAATAAAAAAATAGTAATTGTATTTTAATCCTCAAAATCATAAAATTAATCTTCTCGATGATAATAAACACATTTCCCAATATTGAAATATAAATTCTATTTAAAATTATTCTTTAAATCTCTTAGGATAAAGGGAAACTAGTTTATTATTTGAATAAATTATGAAATCATGGGCAAATATTTTAGGTATAGAAAATTGTTAGGTTTTCGGTTAAATCTTTGGATTCTATATATGTTAATAGAAAACATTACATTGACCTTTTAATCAAATGTTATGAATATGATACATGAAAAACATCTTTCTAATAACCATTTGAATAATATCAAAAGAGATACATTTTCATATATATAAAAAATTTATCTCTATAAATAAATCCATTAAATAATTATATGATATGGCCATAGAATAAAAATATTTAGAAATTAAATATTTTAAAAAATTAAAAATGGGGTTTTTAGGTAGTGTCCCTTACATTATATCTAACTTATAACTTATGTTATTTTTCTCATGTATAGTAAAATATTATCAATTTGTTAACATCATAAAAATATTTCATAGGATTAATAAATTTTTATTGAAAAAATTAGTTATTTTATTTAAATTATATATTTAATTACATTATTAGTTAATCCTATAATGGTATTTTTGATGATATTCAAGTTGAAGGTACAAAACTAATTCGGGGGTTTGTTTGTGATCCATGTAGAAATTATTTCATCATCTTTAAAATAATTATCGTGAAATAATTATCATTTTATTACATTAAATGTAATTATAAAATTAACGATGTAATATGGTTTTATGAAAGTAATTACATTATAATCATAGAGAATATGTGTCATATGTACATCTAGGTAAATTTTAATTCTTTTTAATAAAATAATTGAAATAAGGTAAGTGAAATTTTATATTTACTGAATTATTATTATATCATTAATATAATATTTATAATTAATGTAAACATATAAAAACCATTCATGTGATCCAGTGATGAAAAATGAATCATCGCTTCATGGGGGTGGTTTTCCATACGTACGGAAGATGATGTTATAATTTCTCATTGGATGGAATGTTTAAAAATTGATTTTATATTATATTTTTGAAAATTTATATTATTTTACTAATATAAATTAAATATATTAAATACATAATAATAAATTTATTTGAGAAGAAGCTATGGGAAAAATTTAATTTATTCATGAGGAAGCAATCCACTATACAAAGGAACAATGGTTCAATTTCCCATTTGATTAAAATAGGGATGGATATAAAAAATTATATTATCATGAAAACATCTATGAATCTGTAATATTATAATTTTATTATTTAAATTTGGTTGAAGTTGATCTTATGGTGGTAGAAAAGAGATAAATATGATATAGTTAGATTAGGAAATATATTTTCATCTTAAATAACCTTTATTGATTATAACTTACACTATGTATGTTTGGTATTTTATGGAGATAATGACCAATAATATATAGGTATAGATCTATTTGATATTTAATTTTAGTAATTTTATGTGATAAAATGCTCAATATTTTTTTGGAAGAGTGTAGAATTGATTTCCTTTTATAAGTGAGGGGAGGAGAACTCTTGAAATTAAATAAAGTATTATATTATTATTAATTTATATTCCTTAAAATGTGCTCCAAATGTACCCAATTTTGATGTTAATGTGTTATTGGAAATTTTAAAACATAAATTCATATTAATATTTGTTTTGGAATCATTTTAATCCTTATATCAAAGATGAATAATTATAAAGTCGCATTTACCATAACTACGATAACATAATATTTACCATAATAACATATTTACATAACCCCTAATAAAAATATCCACATATTTTTTTAAAATAATATTCCAAAATAGAAAATAATTTTATCAGGATAAAATTATAAATATATAATTAATAACATTTAATATTTGAAAAAAATACATTAAAACCTGTTGATAAAAAAATACCCATTTAATTCTGAAAATAATTTTACATTTAAATGAATTAATAAATTGTTTTATTCCATTTTATAGGCTGAATTATAAAACATTATTTTATTAAGGATTTTTTAATAATCTAAAACAGAATGATATCTTCCAATACTTTCATTTTATATATAGAACAAAATGTAGATTTTAATTTGAATAAAATATATCTTATCATATCAAAAGTCATGAATGATTTATATAATTCAAAATAATGATAAAAACTAAATTTAATAACAAATTAAATAAACTTTTTTTCAAAAAAAAAAGATCAAATAGGATACCGACATGTTTTTAGGTAATTTTTACACTTTTCTCTCTACCTTAACCCTTAATAACCCAATTTTAACCATAACTGTGGTAAATCATTAGTACTATTTCTTACAATTCAAAATTAGATAAATAAATTTTAATTTATTATAAAATAATAGTTATTCAAATTATACTATGAAATCTATTTTATAAAATTCAATTCATTGATGTGGTATATTTAATTTCAAACTCTTCATGAAAAACACGATGATAAAAGTGCCTTAGAAAAATTATTTTTAAGTTTAATAATGATTTCATACCAAATAATTGTATAATTTTGAATCCATTAAATTTAATTTTAATATTCTCAAAATAACTAAACTAATTAATTTAAAAAAAAATGCAAATATGATGTAAAATTGTATTTAATTAAAATAATAATACAATTTTCAAAAAAAATCTATAATTTTAATTATTCATTTAAAAATCAATCAATTGAAAACGTTATTAAAAAATTATCCTAAAATAGTTTTTAGATGATGAATCCAAAAATGATGAAAATTTTATATAACAATGATTCAATAATTTTTAAATTAATATTTCAAATATACTCATTTAATGGATGAAACCCCTATTTGGTTATAAATAAAACATATTCCTTTTGACTAAAGATGAATATAAAATTCATATAATGAATATAACATTTTATGATAATTTTTATTAATATAAATAATTCAAGAAATTGATTTATTATTTACATTAACATGTGTGTCACATTCTTCTCTATTTTACAACTTATGTCCTCTCAATTTTATTTTTGACATAAACAAGGGGGTATTTTTCCTTCATTTTATTTTATGATTCTCATGTTCTTACTTAAATAATAATGTACATTAGAGAACAATAACATAGTAAATCAAGTTATTCAATATTAATTCCACTCTACAATCAAGTATGTTTAATGTTTATTCATAATTAATATGGTTTTCAACTAACATAACTACTTTAGAACTCAAAATATAAGAATCATAAGAGAGATAATTTCATAGAAATGAAAAATGATTCATATCATGTACCTACGATAAAGATAGAGGAAATAAAACTTGATAAAAATTCCACCAAATATTATTTAAAAATTTATATGGTCAAAAATAACCTTGAAATGGATTTTCCATTGTTTCCATAGTGAATATCACGTTTCTGTGGAGATACATTATTATTTTCATGAGCACCTAACTCAAATGAAATATGTCCCCATCAGTTATTTTTTAAAATATTCTATATACTTTTACCCATCCACATGTATTGCTAAATCAAATTCAACTTCTCCACCATTTCACCATCCAATTCTAAACCCAACAATTTTCCTCCATAACATCATCCTAATAAGATTGAGTCTAACCTCACATTCTATATAATGCTTCAAAAGGATCAATATATATACTAGAATGAGAAGTATTAATATAATAAATGGAAAATAAATATATTATGTAATTACGAAATTCTATTTTAATAAATTTAGTAATTTTTAAACATATCATCCCATGCTTGAGTTATTTGTTGTCAATCATAATCCGATTGATGACGAAAGAATATATTAAAAAAATTCCATACTGAATGGATTCTAAATTCCTTATAAACAAATAGTGGTGAATAAGATACCATGATGAACTCAATATTGAGCTACCGGTATCCCTCAATATTGAGCAATCATTCTCCCTCAACTATATATCTCTCCATTCCATCCCATTATAAATGTTCCCAATGTTATATATATATTTTTTTCTTTCACAACAAATTAAAAATATTGAGCTATAGGTCTCTCTCAATATTTATTTATTGTTCTGGGGATCAAATAATACATATAATAATTTTCTTAATATCAAAAACATTATTTTCAATACTATATTCAAGACACTTTTGTCTCAATAAAACAATACATTTTCCTATAATTTAATATTTTACTTTAATTATTTTTCAATTATATTTTTAAAAAAGTGTACTATCACATACGACAAAAAAATATTTTTTCTTCATGTATAGTTTTTTATTAAAGATTCATCAAATCATGAACTACAAAATCAATATTAATAACGATCATATTTATTTATTTATTATCTTTATCAATAAAATCATCAAAAAATATCATTTCCATGATGGTAATTAATATAGTAGTTTTATTAATTTCAAATTCCATATATCTTCTTTTTATCAAATTCATCTCCTCATAATTGAATATATACTTTAATATGTTGTGAATAGTATATATTTCACACTATTCATTATATATATTTTGTCTCAATAAAATTAAATCAAAAAATATAGTAACCAATTTATTGTTATAAGATTGATTATTTTTTTCTTGAGGTTTAAATTTTCATGGATAATATAGAATAAAATAATAATTACACATTAAAGAAATACCCATTAATTTAAATTATGAAAAATGGTTGATAACAAAGAAACCATTTCAAGATGAAAGGCCCCAAATTTGAGTGTCTAGTAATATACTTTTTAGTTATTAGAAACATTAATTGAAGTATTTTATTCAGATGAACCTAACTCAATTTTCTGTTAACTTGGGTTATGAGGTAGATAATTTTTAAATAATTTCAAAATAATTCCTACAAAAATAAAATAACCCAGGAATCCTATGAATATCAGTGGAATTTATGTATCTTTTCCATCTATTGACCACATTAGCTTTGAAATGTTCTATTTTTATCATAATCACAAACTCAATTTGTATAAACCTTTTATAAAACTCAGTCTTACGGATTCTATCCTCCATTACCTTCAGCTGATTGTAAATAATCCTGAAACAAACCTTCTAAAATACTATGTGATCCATAATGATGATAAAAAAAATCATTAATATGAGAAAATATGTACTTATTTTTAATAGTAAAGTTATTAAATCCCATTAAAACAATTCTATGTTCTATTGAACCATTTTTCATTTTAAATGATAATATTAGAGAATCTCATAGAGAAGTACTATGATGAATGAAACTAATAATAAGAAATTATGGAATAAAAATTTTAAGTTATTATTGTTTTAATTAAGACATTTAGTATGAGGGTTGGGAATTTTATTAATTAGAGTAATACAATGTTGATATCTATATTGAAAATATTTCATGGATTTTTTATTTCTTTCAAAAGGTATAAATTATTTTTATATAAAAAATGAAAATATTTTCCCAAAATAATTTTTTAACGAAACTTTTTCTGAGAATCATAAAATAAAACCAAAACCAAACATAGAAAAAAAATTAAAAATCTATATTGTGGTAGGAAAAAATATTTTTATTGAAATGTAATGAACTAAAGTTTCATTAATGGAAATTCCTCTTGATCTAATATAATATCTCTGTATGTTTATATAAAATTCAAACTTCTTGGTTTTTATGTTAATAATTTTGACCGTTGTTAATATATCCATTGAGGAGTGATCACATGATTAGTATAAATATAGGGCTTTAACAAATCCAATTTACTCATACAAAAGAAGTGATGGCCTCATCTAGTAGAATTTCTCCATACAAAGACAACTTGTCAAATTTCAAAAAAGAGGTGGCGTCCTTGGGATTCTCTCTTGACCAAGCCCAAGCTGAGCTTCATCATGTCATGCTCGAACGGGACCGTCTACAGGAAAAGTGGTAGTTGATAGAGATTACTACTCGAGAAATGTTATCTGATCCACCCCAAGAGTCTGTCAGCATCGCACACCTTACCCTTAGGTCTTATGCATCTATTTTAAGGGGTTATGTAAAAAATTGAGAGTACTTTGTTCATGTACATTATTTTTTGTATATAATAATGTATGTACATTCTTGTCATCATTGATACATTGTAAATAGTTTTTAAAGTACAAATAGTATTTTTAGTTAATATTTAATTAAGAATTATATTTTATTAAATTAAAGGATTTTTTAATTAAATAAAAATTTAATAAACTATTATTATTAAATTAATTTTTATTAAATATAAATGATCTTATAATTTTATGAATGCAATTATAATTTTTATTATGATTTGAACGCCATTTTTGTCAAAAACAGAGAATTTTTGATAAATGTCGATTTTTAAAAGTGAAAATTAACAAATTTAGAAAATTATTTTGATAAAATAAATGATATTTTTGGAATCAGGATGTCAAAATTATCCAACTATGAATTTTTCATAATTTTCTGAGACAATCAAATTTTTGGGTAAAAATTAAATACCGTTAAAACATATAATGTGTTTTAGGACATCATAATGACCCAATAGTGGTGTAATAAAATACTATATGCTTTATGTTCAGCCAATATATGTTTTACCATTAAAATAATTTGATTTTGGGTTTTTTTGACCTACTTTTCAAAGAATTAATGCACCCCTGAAGTCTTATTAAACATATTGTCTTTTTAAATTATTTTCCCTGGGAGTGTGACTCACCTCCACATAAAAAGCCTCTCATAAGCCTCTCTCTAGCCTTTGGAAGCACACTTCCAAATAATGGTTTGTCCTCCTTTCTCATTTTTGTCCAATTTTCTTTATATTATTATGCCCTTTTAATATCAATTATAAATGCTGGGGTATAGTTTCACACCTCCCCATACTTCCCTTTTATTGTTTTAATGGTGGTACACCCCTTTCTCTCTCTTTAAATTCCTCCCATGTACACCCGTTACTATCCCGAAATTCCGAAAAGAACTTCTCTCTCCTCATTTACATTCAAGCAATAATTTTGTATCAAAAATCTAATTTCCATTAAAATTATTGGGATATGTATCTATATGAACTCCTTACTTTCCATTACATTTAATTCTGATGAGGAACCCCTTTCTCTCTAATAAACCATTTTTATGAATTCTTATGTCACGACGTTACGATGCCGAAATTACACTAATTTTTTAAGCCAATGCCATTGTATAGTGAATACCATTCCCATTTCTCCATCATGGGTAATCACCATTATGCACATTTACATATTGATTATAAAGTTTCATGTATGAATTCCAAATTATTTTATCATGGAATAAATGATTATGTTTTATGAATCCATGTTTTATGATCCACGTGGCACACTTATGCATGAAATGAAATGTTTATGAATGTTGTGCCCTAATATTGCTACAATGCATTAGGTAAAGTATAGTATCATGCTACATCATGGGAAATTAGTGTTTAATCATTCTAATTCACGTGTAATGAGGGTATACCCGTGCTTCATGTGCAATGAGGATTTACTCGTGCTCCATGTGAAATGGGCCTTGGATCATGCTAATTCCATGTTAAGTGTTGTTGCCACATTTTCATGTTATGATTATCATGCTTTATCATGCCTTTATGTTCATGTTTCACTTGTTCTCTATTGATATGCCTAATTTTTAACATATATTGTACTCCTCATGTTATTCCATGTTTATTCCCTTAAGGGGCTTTATAGCTCACCATTTTCTTATGCATGTCCTCAGGTTATCCCATGCAATGCTAAGTACGAGGGAATGTAGTGGTCATGTAAAGAGAGTTTTCAATAATGATGTTGTATTTCATGTTTAATGTTTTTATGTAATGATCCTAAGCCCCAAAGACATTAAACCTCTCGATCTTCATTGTTGTATCAAGTGATGTTTTATGTAATAAGTCATGTTTAAGTTTGTATTAAAAAGAAGGGTTGTTATAGTTGGTATCAGAGGATAGGTTTAGTTATTATTGGGATTAGAATTAGAAAACCCTAGTAATGCCATAGAGACAAGAATAATTATAATAAAAACATCCCTAAGTTTTGGTAAGTACTGAGTAAGTGGTTTATCAAGCAAATATATCTCTATCTAGATACGAGCAGGTAGAGGCGGCTCTGGCACAGATGTATCCTAGAGGTAAAACCCGAAAACACCGCTTTGAGCTAGACTCGAAAGGGAACTGGTGCATGACAATGGGTCTTGCTACACTCGTGGTTACGACACTCTCAAGGGATATTTTTTGATAAATTCACAAACTTCGTATGAACCCTTAGTATGGGAATTAAAAAAAATGCCCCTAAGAATTTATGTTAGAAAGTTTATCATGAAAAGCATAGATTGAAGCCTATAGACTCATGAGTTAAGGAAATAAAAGTTTATTTATAAGTCATAAACTTTTGTCTTTGGATTACCCTTTATGTTTTACCCCAAACATTCCATTTATTCCTACCAATGTCCGGTAATAGGAGGACTCGGGCTAAAAACTAATGTGAAGATCAGTGTGATGACTGTACTAATGAGATGCTGAAACCAATTAGAGCGGGAATCGCGAACTTTGTAACACATATATCTTAGATAACTCATGTTTTGAATATAAAAACAGGTCAAGAGGAACGTTCAACCCCCCTAAGAAAGAACAAGTCTCTATCGAGAGCTTCATGAGATAAAGGCCTCCTATTTTAGTGGATCATCTGATCCCATGATCACAGGACAATGGATCAAATCCATTGAAAAGATCTTCTCCAACCTTCAATGTTCTGAAAAAGAAAAGGTTCTCCTTGTATCTTATCGTATAGAGGGTGAAGCTGATCAATGGTGGAAGTTGATCAAAAATATGAAGCCTGAGGAGGTGGTCGAGGCGTTGGAATGGAACGATTTCTAGAAGATTTTTTTCGATAAATATTTTCTTCGCACCTTCTGGCTTAAGATGGAAAGGGAATTCCTTTCCCTCAATAAAAAAGAGTAATAATCTATTGGGGAATATGTGGAAAACATCACAAGGCTTTCACGATATGATTTCGGCTTTGTAGTTACCCCCGAATGCAAAGTTGACTGCTTCTTTGGTGGGCTGAAGCCTAGCCTGTAGAAAGTATTGGTGATCTGTGACTTCGAAAGCTATGAGAAAATTGTCTGATGTGCCCTCAAGGTCGAAATGGAGATCAGAGAATCACAGGGGTATCATGGGGATAAGAAGCGTATGGTTGACTTCAATGTTGGTGGTATGATGGATAAATCCAATGGTACTAAGGAGATCCAGCACCCCACGTGCCAAAAGTGCGGAAAGAAGCACCCTGGAAATTTCCTAAAGGGGATAAGGAAAGGCTTCAGGTGTGGAATAGAAAGGAACCTAGCTAGTAACTGTTGGCAAGAAAGACCCACGGTTGTGACAGACGATAGTAACACTCTGTTTGAAACTCAACATGTTGTTCAATTCTATAAATTCAAAGAACCGAAGAATTTTTCAAATCAGTGCCCTAGTGTAAGGGTTTTCAGAGGCAACCAAAAACCTCCATGGCAGCAAGGAAGAGCTTTTTTCATCACTTCTACCGAAGTGAACCCCGACAAAGAAGTGGTGACAGGTATGCTAGTTATTCATTCAAAAATAGAGAACATACTTTTTGATTCAGGTTTTAAGCATTATTTTATATCTCAAATGTTTAGTAGAACAGTCCCAGCACGACAACAAATCATGGAAGTGAAGATGTCGGTGACTACGGCTAATGGGGAAATCATTGCATCCCCTGAATATAAGTCCTCCCCACTTATAAACTATGGATTGAATTTCCCGGTGAACCTCATCATACTCCCTCTGGTGGAATTTGATGCAATTCTTGGCATGTATTGGCTTTCCTTATATAGAGCCAACATAAATTTCCAGGAAAGGGAAATCACACTCCATATGGAGATTCGACCCCCGATTATTTACAAGTGTAAGGAGGATTATGAATCTCCTTTAGCTCCATCATCTCAACCATGGATAATACTGCCCTATGAGCACGTGTATCTGCCTCAGATTATTGAGTCTAAGGAAGAAACCATCCTTGAAGAAATGCCTATTGTTGGGGAATTTGTTGAAGTGTTTCCCGAGAAACTGTCTGGTCTTCCTCCTAGAAGAGATGTTGAATTATCAATTGGACTTATACCCGGGGAATTACCAATATCCAAGACTCCATATAGAATGGCTATTGTAGAGATTGAAGAGCTGAAGAAAAAACTACAGGAGAATATGGATAAAGGGTTTATAAGCCCACGTGCTTCACTATGGGGTGCACCAGTCCTCTTCATCAAGAAGAAGTATGGGTTAATGTGGCTTTATATCAATTATCATGAACTTAACAAAATCACGATAAAAACAAGTATCCTCTCCCATGAATTGATGACTTTTTCAATCAGCTGCATGGAGCATAATACTTCTCCAAGGTGGACTTGCGGTTGGGATATTATCAAGTAAGGGTGAAGAAGGAAGATATCCTCAAGACTACTTTTCGCACAAGATACGGGCACTATGAATTCATAGTAATTCCTTTCAGACTCACTAATGCTCCAGAAATATTCATGGACTTAATGACTAGAGTCTTTAGAGATTACCTCGACAAATTTCATGTAGTCTTTATATATGATTATGTAATATACTCTAAAACCATGGATGACCATGAGGAGCATTTAAGAACTATAATAGAGACTTTATGCATGAATAAGCCCTATGAAAAGTACAGAAAGTGAGAGTTATAGTTGAAGGAGGTCTCATTTTTGGGCCATATCATCACAATCAATGGGATATCTATGGATCCCTCCAAAACAGATGCATTTGAGGGATGTCCATTGCCAACATTGGTAACAGATATCTATATCTTCTTGTGGTTATCTAGATATTATCGACGATTTGTGAGAAATTTCACACAATTTTCCAACCCTTATACCAAGCTAACTCGAAAGGGACTAATGTTTTCTTAGAGTGATGAATGCGAAGAAAGATTCAAGGATTTGAAAAGGAGGCTTATCACTGCTTATGTGTCCACTTTACCCAAAAGTGGGGAACTTTTTGTGGTATTCAGTGATGACTCAATGAAGGGATTAGGTTGTGTGATGATGCAGAATGATAAAGTGATATCTTATGCCTCAAGGTAGTTGAAAATCCATGAGCAAAACTATCCAATGCATGATATGGAGTTAGCGGTGGTGATCTTTGCCTAAAAAATCTAGCGGTATTATCTCTATGGGGAGAATTGTGAGATATATACTGATAAGAAGAGTCTTAAATATATATTCACACAGAAAATCTTAAAATGCGCCAGAGAAGATGGATAGAGCTCATTAAGGATTATGACTGTTCAAAACATTACAACCCTGGGAAAGAGAAAAAGGTGGCAGATGCCCTTAGTAAAATAGACCCTGGGATTCTATCAATGATGAGAATTGAGAAGGATCCAATTTTCTTAGATTTGATGAATATGGACATGGGAATCATAAAGAAGGGAACATCATCAATCCTTTCAAAAATTATTTCTCAACCGTCTATTTTGGAAAGGTTAAAGGAGGCTCAAAAGAATGATGTGGGAATTCAAGAAAAATGTGGAAGCTATCGAAAAAGGGAAATCATTGGAGTTTAATGTTAATGAAGAAAGAATTATGCGGTTTGGGAATATACTATATGTTCTATCAAGTCTGAAGCTGAAGAAGGGTCTTTTGGATGACGCACATAGTTAAAATTTCTCTATTCACCCAGGGAGTACAAAGATGTATCATGATCTCCGAGAAAACATTTAGTCAGATAATATGAAGAAG
The DNA here is from genome assembly GCA_963277665.1 of Viscum album. Lineage (NCBI taxonomy): Eukaryota > Viridiplantae > Streptophyta > Magnoliopsida > Santalales > Viscaceae > Viscum > Viscum album. The sequence goes on along the minus strand of OY728165.1, from coordinate 1,066,626,747 downwards.
GAGATCGCTGAATATACATCAAGGTGCCTGGTGTGTCAGCAAGTGAAGGAAGAAAGGCAAAATTCTAAGGGGATGATGCAACCATTTCCCATACCAGAATAGAAATGGGAGAGCATCACCATGGACTTTGTCACCAGACTTCGAAGGACACCCAAAGGCCCCAATGCAATCTGGGTTGTTTTGGATCATCTTACAAAGACTACACACTTCATTGATATTCGAGAGAATTTCTCATTGGATCAACTAGCTTGGATATATATCTGGGAAGTGGTAAGGTTATATGGAATACCACTATCTATTGTGTCTGACCGAGATCCAAGATTCACCTCTATGTTTTGGGAGAGTCTTCAACATGCTCTAAATACTGAACTGAACTTCGGTACGGCTTATCATCCTAAAATTGATGGTCAATCCGAGAGGACTATCCAAACACTTGAGGGCATATTGAGAGTATACTCAATGGACTTTAAAGGAGGATGGGACCAACATCTTCCACTAGTTGAATTCTCCTAGAACAACAATTTCCACTCAAGCATCCAAATGGCACTATATGAATCCCTGTATGGGAAAAGGTGAAGAAAACTAGCATGTTGGGAATAGGATGGTGAACTTAAGCTTCTTAGACCAGAAATGGTTGATGAAATAGTGTAGAAGTTGAAAACCATTCAGCTACATATCAAGGCAGCCCAGAGTCGACATAAGAGTTATGTAGATAACCGTCGACGAGACCTTGAGTTTAAAGTTGGAGAGATGGTTTTTCTACGCATATCTCCGTCGAAGAAGGTCATGAAGTTTGGAAAGAAAGGGAATTTAAGTCCAAGGTAAATCGGCCCCTTCATGATTCTTGATCGTGTTGGGGTTGTGGCCTATCGACTAGCACTTCCACTTACCATGGCCAATGTACATGATGTATTTCATTTATACCTCTTAAGGAAGTACATACCGGACCCTTCACATGTACTATCTTCTGAGGTGGTACAATAGAAAGATGATCTTCCTTATAAGGAGCAAACCGTGAAGATCCTAGATCGTAGAGAAAAAGTTCTATGAAATAAGACAATGCCCCTCGTCAAGGTGTTGTGGAGAAACCAAAAGTTTGAATAAGCAACTTAGGAATTGGAGGAAATGATGAAGCTGGGTTACCCAAATCTGTTTTAGTGTGGGAAAAGGAAAATTTCAATGGTGAAATTTTTTAAGGGGGGAATATTGTAATGAACCAAAGTTTCATTAATGGAAATCCCTATTAATCTAATTCAATGTCTCTATATGTTTATATAAAATGTCATCTTCTTTGTTTTTATGTTAAGAATTTTGACCGTTGCCAATATAGTCATTGAACAGTGATCACATGATTAATATAAATATAGGGCTTTAACAAATCCAATTTACTCAGACAAAAGAAGTGGTGGCCTCATCCAGTATAATTGATCCATACGAAGCCCATTTGTCAGAGCTTGGAAAAGAGGTGGTGTCCTTGGGCTTCGCTCCTGACCAAGACCAAGCTGAGCTTAATCATGTCAAGCTCAAACGGGACCGTCTATGGGAAAAGTGGAAGTTGATAGAGATTACCACTTGAGAAAATGTTATCAGAGCCACCCCAAGAGTCTGTCACCATCGCACACCTTACCCTTAGGTCTTATAAGGCTGTTTTAAGGGGTTATGAAACCAATCGATTGTACAATGTTCATCTACATTATTTTTTGTATATAATAATGTATATACGTTCTTGTCCTCATTGATACATTGTAAATAGTTTTTAAAGTATAAATTGTGTTTTTAGTTATTATTTAATTAAGAATTATATTTTATCAAATTAAGGGATTTTTGAATTAAATAATATTTTAAAAAAATATTAATATTAAATTAATTTTTATTAAATATAAATGATCTTATAATTTCATGAATGCAATTATAATTTTTATTAATATTTGAAAGCCATTTTTGTCAAAACCCCTGAATTTTCAATAAATGTCGGTTTTTTAAAAGAGATAATTAAAATATTCAGAAAATTATTTAGATAAAATAATTGTTATTTATGGAATCTGGACATCAAAATTATCCAATGGTGAATTTTTCATAATTTTCAGAGACAGTCAAAATATTGGGTAAAAATTAAATACCGTTTAAATATATAATGCGTTTTATGACATCATAATGACCCAATAGTGATGTAATAAAATAATATATGCATTATTTTAGGAAAATATATGTTTTACCATTAATATAATGTGAATTTGGGTTTTTTTGACCTACTTTTCAAAGCATTAATGGACCCCTCAAGACTTATTAAGCATATTGTCTTTTTAAATTATTTTCCACGGGAGTTTGACTCACCTCCACATAAGAAACCATGTTATTTTAGGAAGTTAGGACATTGGCCTTATAAAATATTGTTTTCCACATCCCTTTTCCAAAAACCATGGGAAAAAACCATGGGATGGTTCTTGGTTTGGATTAATTTAATATAAGGGGTCCCAAACCTAAATAATAAATATTTCTCTCACCTTTCCAATATAAACCCACCCAAGCACCCACTTCATCCTCACTCAATGCTTTTGTAGTTAATCCAACCTTTTCCCTAATCTCTCTAGAATCCTCCCATGGTGCCCTAAAATGCTAAGAAACCTCTCACAAGCCTCTCTCTAGACATTGGAAGAACACTTCCAAGTAAGGATTTTTCTTCCTTTCTCATTTTTTTCAATTTTTTTTTCATATTGTTATTCCCTTTTAATTTCAATTATAAATACTGGGTTATGGTTTCAAACCTCCCCCATACTGCACTATTATTGTTTTAATGATGGTAAACCCCTTTCTCTCTCATTAAATGCCTTCCATTTACACCTGTTACTATGCTGAAATTCCAAAAGGAACTTCTCTCTCCTCATTTACATTCAAGCAATACTTTTGTATCCTGAATATAAATTCCATTAAAATTGTTGGGACATGTATCTATATGACCTACATACAGTCCATTACAAGTAAATATGATGAAGAACCCCTTTCTATCTTATCAACCATTTTTATGAATTCTTACATCACGCCATTACGCTGCTGAAATTGCACCAATTTTCTAAGCCAATGCCATTGTGTAGTGAATACCATGCCCATTTCTCCATCAAGAGTCATCACCTTTATGCACATTTACTTATTGATTATAATGTTTCATGTATTAATTTCACATTATTTTATCATGTAATAAATTATTATGTTTTTGGAATCCATGTTTATGATCCATGTGGCACAATTATGCATGAAATGAAATGTTTAAGAAGGGTGCGCCATTATAATGCTCCAATGCATTAGGTAAAGTATAGTATCATGTTACGTCATGTGAAATGAGTGTTGAATCATTCTAATTAAAGTGAAATTAGAGGTTACTCATTCTTTATATGCAATGAAGATTTACTCATGCTCCATGGGCAATGAGCCTTGTCTCATGCTAATTACATGTTAAGTGTTGTTGCCACATTTCCGTGTTATGATTATCACGATTTATCATATGTTTATGTTCATGTTTCTCTTATGCTCTATTGATATGCCTAATGTCTAACATGTATTGTACTCCTCATGTTATTCCATGTGTATTATATTATTGGGCTTTATAGGTCACACTTTTCTTATGCATGTCCTCACGTTATCCCATGCAATGATAAGTACGAGGGAATATATTGGTCATGTTAAGGATGTTTTCAATAAAGATGTTTTATTTCATGTTTCAAGTTTTTATGTAAGGATCCTAAGTCCCAAAGACACTAAACCTCTGGATCTTATTTGTTGTATCATGTGATGTTTTATGTAATAAATCATGTTTAGGTTTGTATTAAAATGGAGGGTTGTTATATGAAAAACCTTCCAAAAATGATAATATGAGAATCCTTTAAATTATTATTTACTTAACACTTCCACTGTGTTTTTAGAAACATTACTCACAAAATTTCATGTAAAATTTTTAATTTGCCAGATTTTTTTAAAGAAATGGATTCATAAACCCTTAATAAAAAATGAAAATTGATTATAATTTTGAAACATATAAAAATATATATTATAATATAATTTAATGGCCAATCATATATTTAAATAGTTGAAAAATATTTCACCATATAATTATGCTTATAGTCTTCCAAATTTTCTCAATTTAATCTCTTATTTAGGCATAGATCCCCATATTGAACCGCATCATTAATTTTAAACACCTTACTCCATACATATAAAAATTTTAATTAATATTTACAAGATCATTTTTTTGAAAAAATAATATATATTCCCAAACCAACAATATCAAAATAACTCCACATATTTCAAAAGACATTCCAAAGGGTTACATTTGCCACAACTATGATAGAGTAAAACTCGATTCTCTTACATTACTATTTATTTGATAGATTCCCAACATTTTTTTTAAAACATAGTCTTATTTTTCAAAATAATTTTGTAAATGAACTGATAATCTAACAAATGAATTTTAACCATATCAAAAAATTTGGAATGATTCTCATAATATTTAAATTCATGATATGCCAATCATATATGGTATTATTTCTTTAATCATAAGTAAAACTGACTAATTTTACTATCAATATCCAGAAAAAAATTTAGTGTGAATCTTTCTAGTTAGTTAAGGATGACTTCATACACGTTAATTGAATTTGACACATTCTTCCTATATTTCATGAGTCTAATTTCCATCATTATTTTAAAAATATAGGAAAAATATTTAGAATGGAATATTTTTTTAAATATTTCAATTCCATGGTATATATCTCTTATATTTCTCAATTATTATATAATATTTCAAATTATTGTTCAAATATCCAAAACAATGTTAAATATAACGATTTTCTAATAGTTTCCATGAATAACCCATGACATTCAATATATTTTCAATGGATTTGATCCATACCTCTTATATAACTGGGTTAGAAGATCCTCATAATGTGGGAGGATGTTGCTTCATAAAATTATACACTCAAAATAATCCTATGTTATAGATTTAGTAACACTATAGTACAAATTTCCCAACCATTTTTAACAATCATGAGCCGAGTCATCCATGAAACAAACTATATAGCTAAAATTAAAACAAATCTAGGTTGATAATTTTGAAGCATATAGGTCTCTTGGTACCTTCCACCTTTAGTGTCTCTATCATGGAAGTGGAACACTATTCTAAAAAGACATATTTTAGATGAAGGAAAGTAGAATTATTCAAATATTATTTCAAGAAAACCATAAATTAGAAACACTTAATGTATTTCTATACAAAATATTATCTTCTAAAATTATATAAACCTTCACTATAATACAAATTATAATATTTCAACCATTCAAAAACTGTAAAATTGATTATTTAAAAAAAAGTTCATTTTCATATATTTTTGGTGATACATTAGGTTTAGGGTTTAAGAGAATTATTTCACCAACCTTAAATAAATAAATTTCACCTCATAAAGTGAACACATCCACTCAGTATAAATTGTTTCATAATAAATAACTCTTTTGATAAAAATGTTTCATTTCCATGACATGCCCTTAAAATATTTGTATTGACCCTATCAAAATAATAATCACCCTTAAATACCTATGGACAACATTTGAAATTATTGGGTTGATAAAAATTTCTCAATAATGAAAATATATAATGGAATAAATAAACACATTAGTCTATGAATATTGATGAAAATTATCCTTCATAAAAAAATGTATCAATGAAATAATATTTTATTTCCCATGAATTCAAATTCACAACCCAATGATTTTCATCAAACACAACATAAGAGATATTATAAGAAATAAAAAATAAAATTGGTTTATTTGGATCCAAAAACTCTTGTGAACTCTTTCAAATACATTACATATTATTGGTAAAATGTAGCAAAATCATCCCTTTAATCTTATGGTTATTTTCTAAACATGTGAAATAATACGATTTCCATAAAAAACCTATATAAATAATATATAATCATGAATCTAAAATGGGAATTAATTTTCATTATATAAAAATCACTCTAAATAATGGAATAAAAATCAGGTTGATTTTAGTAGTCTCTTAGTATAATCTTATAACCAGTTTACTATTCCCATTTACACAATTCATTAGAGAGATATATCAGGCTCCCGAATCATCTTGAGAAATATTATAATCACTAATAATTATGAGATATATCAATATAATTTTCGTCATAATCAATTAATGTAATCCAAAAAACAATCATAACATATTAAATCAATAATTTTCATATTCATATAGATAAAAATAATTTTTACACTAATTATAAAATAATTTTGGAAATTAAAATATCCAAAAAATTTATAACCCATTGTGAAAATATATTGAATAATTATAATGAGGGTTTTTATTTGAATCATAAATTATTATATAAAAAGTAAACAAAACATAAAATAAATATTATTATGGTAGAAAAGAATAATTTATATCAATTAAATTAAAATATAATATTCCAGAATACATATTCTCAAAAAAAATATAATATGTAAAAGGATACTTTTTAAAACAAATAAAATAATGTCAATGTGAATGAAAATTTCCTTTATTATTAATATATTCTCTTATATAATAATAAATAATATAATTTTAATAATATGTAAAAGGATGTAAAAAAATAGAGAAGAATACTCATTTAAAACATATAGAATGGGGGTTTGAGTTAAAGTGTCTCATATAGTGAGTTTGATGTGTCACGTATGTTACATATCTCATATATAATAAATATTTATTATTAATTTACACCATAAATAAAACTTTACTATTTTTATACCTTATCAGAAAACAATATATTTATTTTAGTTCAATGACTAAAATAAATACTGAATAGGTTAAGTCCACGTTGGGTGATTTGATAATGTTGAATACATATTTCCAAAATAACATCTTTGTGATGGATATGATAAAAGTGGTACACACAAAATCATCAAAAAAATTAAAAAGATAAAAAAAAATCATTTTTATACCTAAATTTTACTTTAAAATATAACCATTAAATATGGGGTTGAGATATGAATTACATTAAAATCATAGAGATGTAGGCTATAAGTACGCTCGAGTAATGTTTTCATTTTTAAAAAATTTTGATATAAAAAAGGTAATACCATTTTATAATTCAATAATTATAATTATGTCATAAATATAACATTAAATCATTAAATAGATTTATTTATACCAACTCTGTGATGCGGTGATGAAAAATTAGTCACATCGCTCCGTTGATGTGGAAATGCACAAGGGAGCACAAATAAATAATATTTTTGTTCAATGGATGGAATTTAAAAATATTAGTCAGCTTTTATATTTTTTTAAAACATAATTATATCAATAATATAATTGGAATACATTAAAGAACCCTCATTATAACAAGATGTGAGAGCTGGTGGTGGAAAAGGAATTATATCTATTCGTGGGGAAGTTGTTCCCTGTACAAATGAATTGTGGTTTATTTTCACTTTAAAGGAAATATGATGTAACGCCACCAAATGATAAAGGGTTAAATGACTAAATTATATGTCTCATGTCAACAAGGTTTACCTTCCTTTTATGGATTCTGCCTATTTAGAACACCATAGTTAAGCGTGATTGGCCTGGAGTAGTGATCAGGATGGGTGGCCTCATGGGAAGTTTCCCAGGGTATATGTGAGGGAGGACAAAGCACATTGAAAAGGACATGTGTTGGCCAGTCAAGACAATCATTAGTCATATGACACGTTCGGGCATGTGGGTGGGCTCTAGGGTGGGGACCATGTGTCTGAGGGGCAGCTGGTGGGTGGGGTCCAGTTGGTACATTTAGTATCAGAGGTGGTATCCATCCTTAAGTGTGATGCCCAACCTGGGTTGAGATGTAGAGCCCAAAAGGAGGACGTTGTGCTCTAAGGGGGGGGGGGGGGGTGATTGTAACTCCCCAAAATGATAAAGGGTTAGATGACTAAATGATATGACTCATGTCAACAAGATGAACCTTCCTTTTCGGGAGCCTGTCTGATTAGAACTCCCCTGTTAAACATGTTTTTCCTAGGTAGTGATCAGGATGAGTGACAACCTAGGATGTTTCCCAGGGTGTGTGTGAGTGAGGAGAGGTCAAAGCACACTGAATAGGATATGTGTTGTCTTGTGTGGACAATAATTAGTCATATGACCCGTTCAGGCATGTGGGTGGGACCTTGGGTGGGGACTACGTGTCTGAGGGGCAGCTGGTTGGCGGGGCCCAGTTTTTACATTTGGTATCAGAGGTCGTATCCAGCCTTAAGTGTGATTCACAACCTAGGATGAGATGTGGAGCACACAACAAGGAAGTTTTGCTCTAAGGGGGGAGGGGGTGATTTTAACTCCCCAAAATGATAAAGGGTTAGATTACTAAATGATATGACTCATGTCAATAAGATGCAACTTTTTTTCGGGAGCCTGTCTGATTAGAACTCCACAGTTAAACATGTTTGGCCTGGAGTAGTGATCAGGATGGGTGACCTCCTGGTAAGTTTCCCCGGGTGCGTGTGAGTGAGGAGAGGTCAAAGAACACCGAAACGGACATTTGTTGTTTTGTGTGGAAAATCATTAGTCATATGACCCGTTCAGGCACGTGGGTGGGCCCCAAGGTGGGTACCACATTTCTGTGGGGCAACTGGTGGGTAGGGCGCAGTTGTTACATTTCTAATTAATTAACCCATTTGAATTCTTGACAACGAAATAATAGAGATTGTAATATATTATTTGGCGCAACATTTCACTTGGGTATTGTGAGAGGGGGATTATTGGGAAATAGAGAAAATCTCTCGCCAATGATGAATGATGAACGAATAATGTGTTCTTCAAATGAATAATGCCGAAAATGATCTCTTTCGATCTTCTTCCCTAGACTCTTACCGATGAGGAACGTCTTCCACAACCGACGTGCGAGCTCATGACTTGAAGTGTGCGGCGAAAGTGACGAACAACGAAAACCCTGACTTCTACTCGTGACTTTGTCAACGACCAAAAATCAAGGTATGGGAAATTATTTTAGTTTGTTTTATGTATGGGATGATGAGGGATGATTTGTTTTATCATTCTTCAATTTTCTTTTCTTGAGTAATTATTTGAAAAATCATGAAATTTTGAACTGCTTGTTACTACACTAAACGCGGAGGGTGGGGGCCAAACCAACATGGCCCGACCCCTCTGATGTTAATGTTTGTGATGATCTTTGGCATGGATTTTGGGGATAATCATTAGTCATATGACCCGTTCGGGCATGTGGGTGGGCCCGACGGTGAGACCATGTGTCAGCGGGGCAACTGGTGGGAAGAGCCCAGTTGTTACATTTCCAATTAATTAACCCATTTGAATACATGCTAATTAAATAATAGAGATTGTAATCTATTATTTGGCACAAACATTCACTTGGGTATTGCGGGAGGAGGATTATTGGGAAAGAGAGAAAATCACTTTCCAACAAAGAATAAAGAATGGAGAACACAATCTTCAAATGAAGAATGTCGGCAACGATCTATTTCAATCTTCTTCCCCCGACTCTTACTGACGTGGAACGTCTTCCACAACTGACATGCGAGCTCGGGATTTGAGGTGTGCGGAAGATGTGATGAATGAAAAAAACTCTATCTTCTTCCCGTGACATTGTGGATGACCAACAACAAAGGTATGGGGAATTATTTGAGTTTGTCTTATTTATGGGATGATGTGGAGTGATTTGTTTGATCAATCTTCTGTTTTCATTTCTTGTGTAATTCATTGAAAAATAAAGAATGTTTGAACCACTGGTTACCAACCTAAATGAAAAGGATGGGGCCAAACCAACATGGCCCGACCCCTTCGTCATTCTTGCCAGTGATGATCTTTGGCATGGAGATGAGGCGAAGGGATGACGCAGTCAACTACCGCGATACCTGTGGCCTCTGCAAACTGCGCTACCCTCACGGCGCTCTGGCCAGACCGGCTCCGCCGCCTTGGGTAGAACCGCGATGACCACCAAATAATTAGTCATGCTAGCCGCACCTCCCATTGGCCAAGCCACCTGCCGGCCAGAGCCGTGCCGGCTTTCGGATGCCTATCGAGTGCCCGATCAACCGCAGGTCGTCTCCTGGCTGCCCGCCGTCCTACACACTGGCCTTCCCATCTGCCACCTGAACACCGCTCAGCCTGCGCACCGGCATACCCACCAACCTCCCGACCTCGGGGGCCGAAACACCCTCTCCACACCCCTCATGGAACCCTGGCCAAACCGGTCGCGCACTCACGGTGCTCCGGGCCGAACCTCCCTTCACATCACCCTTCATGCCGAACTGCCCTTGCGGCCTACCGTGCTAGGACCAGCAATCTAGGACAAACCCAATAGCTCGGCCCACCCAACAGGCTAGGACGTACCCAACGGGTCGGGCTGGGCAACTCAAAACAGGTCGGACCAGACCCAGACCTATTTCTGAACCTCTACCTTCTTTTGGCCATATCTTTGGCAGAAAACATCTGTTTGACAAACCGTCAGTGGCGCTGGTATTCCTGGAGCACGAAGGTCCCTTTGTGTATACCCCACTAGAGTTTTGAGTATAGTTTAGATATAATCAGGATGGACCAAGCACAAATTCAACTGGTCCCCTGGGACTAAATTCCAGTAACTATTAGACTGAGCATCTGATTGACGCACAGTCTGTTGTGTTGGGTTTTGTTTGGCTAGACAGATATTTTGGATATATAAACTTGAGTCTTTGTGGTAGTCGATGTTCAGACACTTGGCTTGAGAAGAGTTCATCCTGGAATAAAGCATGATTAGTGCGGAACCCTGTGGTTGGTTGTGCTATGACTACTATTCCTGGATCCTACGTAGGTTTGACAGCTTTGACTACTATTCTTGGATCTTGTGTGGGTTCGACAGTTCAAACTGTTGTTCCTGGATCCTGTGGGAGTTCAACAGCTCTGACTACTGTTACTGGATCTTGTGTGGGTTCAAAAGTTCAAACCACTATTCTTGGATTATGTGTGGGATCAACAGTTCTGACTGCTTTTAAAGACCTGTAAATTTCATGGAAAATTTTTTCATAAATTATTTGTGATTTTTCATGTATGCTGTTTCAAACTGCACTTGATTCCGAGGCTTGGAGTGCCCGGAATCAATTTCTGAAGTTTAGCTCGGGTACGTTCTTTGAACGAACAAGTGGGATTTTATATCTTTCAAACCGTTGCTCGGAATCGAAATCTGAGGGCACCCATAAAACTGCAGCCACTGTAATTTTTTATGAGGGCCTTTTCCGATGGTGCGTTTTCATGGGATGAGTTACTAAAAACTGAGGATTAAATGTGAAGTAAATAAATTTTTTACAATTTTATTTCTTTTTCTATGTGGTTTTATCCTAGGAGTAGGATTTGTGGTGGGAACCACTACATACTAACTACCCATGAGTGTAATAAAGTGAGTTGGGTCCCACATGAGCCTAACCGTTCACATTCCCTAACTCCCCCCTTTATGTGAGTAACTCCCCTCTCTCTCCCTCATTAAACATTCCAACATAACACCCAATTAATTATACAACTCCAGTTTAATTTATTAAGTGATTATGTTTTTGAATTTTTTAATTTGAAATGCATTCCATGATTTAATAAAATAAGAGGAGTCTTATCTTATTTTGGGGTTGGCTCGTTGTGTTAAGGAATGGAGGAGAGAGCTCTATGTCCCTTGGAAGAACATCATCCCCCCGTGAAGAATAATACCTTCAACGAAGAACGCCGTCACCACAAGGAAAGACGACGTGTCGTTTCTTCTTCTCTCCATAGCTAGTGTGGAGATTCCGACAATGACGGAAATGACGCCGTCTTCCGCGACGCTCGTCAAACGACATCGATTATCGAGGTAGGGGTGTGTTTTGAATTGAGAAATATTTGTATTCGGTCCAGGTTGATGTTCCTATTAAAACTGATTGTTATCAGAATAATGTGTAAGGGACCAGAACAAACTAACAAGGAACTATTCCTCCATCGTTCTTATGAATTTGTGGCATTCTTCAACCGTTCTTGTGCGGTGAATCCAGGAAAGTTTTCTGAGCCGATCGGAGACCCGAAAACATCGGAAATAGCCTATAAACATCAGGACGACCTAGGAATGGGAGTTTTATAGAAAACTGATCATCAGAACAAAGGACGGATTCCTTGGGTGGCGTGTTGGAAAAAGGATTTGTTTCCGGAAAATTCCACAATACACGACATGTACATCCAAAGCACACGACTTGTTGTACAAGCATTCAAGGGCAGAAGTAATGGACATCAGAAAAGTTGACACAGGGCATGTTACACCGGTCACATGACGTGTACTGTCCACACAGTTTGACAGAGGAGACATCAATGGACATGGCGTGTATTCAAGGGAAATACATGGGCACAGACATAAATACACAGCCATGAGGAACAACGTTAATTATCATCATTGAAATTCAAAAGTGGCATTGCGAGGCTCGGGGTGTAATCTGGGAGATACACGGACACTGGCAGAACCACATGGCCACGATGCACGGCGTGTACTACCACCACCATGGCAGAAGAGGCTTCGCGAGGCTCGGCGTGTAATATGGGTGATACAATGACACGAGCAGAACCATACGACCAAGAGTCACGGCGTGTATTCCTGAAATACACGGACATAGGGTGGAATACATTGGCATGTACTCTACCACAGGGCCAGACATGGCCAGCGCACATTGAACCGACCTTAGAGGTTTGGACACGGCTTATAACCATATTGAACGCCGTGTATTTACATATCTACACAACCAGACCTGCGGCATGGACTGTAACACATGGGAAATACCCGATGTCTTATGACACGGTGTGTATCGCTTACCTACACGCCATGTACTTTTGGAAAATGGCTTGGTCGTCTTGTTCTCCATGACTTGGGCACATTTTTCTCAGATTTCCCCTATGTTGTGGGATGGAACATTGGGATACATTAATTCTGGTCTTCGTGAAGGTTGATGTATCCACCACCTTTAACTCGAGGAGTGGACCCTATTGGGATTGAGTGTGCTGTCTGCAGAAACCCAAGAGCTGGCTGTGACTATGATGACAATGGTGACTGTACATGGATCCTATATGGGTTCGGCAGCCAGGACGACTGTAATTGGATCCTCTATGGGTTTGGTAGCGATGATGACTATACTTAGATCCTATGTGGGTTTAGCAACGATGATTACTATTCTAGAATCCTACGTGGGTTCGGCTGCGATGACTTTAGTACTTGGATCATATGTGTCTTTGGTAGGGGAGATGATTTAGAGGCTACATTTATCATCTCCACCCCTCTTCATGAGTTTTATACCTGTGTGAGCGGAACCTTGACATTAAATCCTTATATTCGTTATGATTGACTTGTTTATTCTGTGGATTGGGTTGTGCTTTGCTTTGTGGATTGGGATGTACTTTCATATGTGGACTGGGTTGAACTTGGGCTCGTGAGTTGGAGTAGAACTGTAATTGATGACTTAGGTATATGTATGGGCATATACCTAAGTAAGATTTAGTTGATACTTCATGTTTGTATCCTTCCTTTTTGGTTTATCCATTGTGGATTCTGGGAGACCTTCGGGGGTCTCGGGGTCCTTAGTGAGTATCGTATACTCTCCCCTGCACGGGGTATGCCCGCACTATGTTGTGTTGGTTGCAGAAGACAGACATCATTGATTGTGGTTGAGGCTTGTGGAGAGGACGGTACCCGAAGGTGGACTATCAGGTGGGATTTACACAGATCAGACTTAAAGACCCGAGGAGGCAACGAGACTATCTGTACCCACCCTTCAGGTGGGAATTCCAGAGGATGACTTGGTTGTTGTTGCTTTACATTTTCAGCTGTTGTACTTTCTTTTCTCAATTGTTCTGTACTTTCAGTTGGGTTTGTATACTTTCCCATTTACATTCCATCACTTACTTTTGTACTTAGTTTAATTAGTGTTTACTTCAGCTTGCGTACTCTGTGGTGTTTGTTTTCTTATATAAAGGCAATGCCTTCCTTTTTATCGGGATTTACTCCTTTGGTTCTAGTCGCTAGCCCCAGGCCTATGGAGGGCGGGCTTGGCGTAGTCACGACATGGGCCCTGAGGACAGGTCATGAATGATTGGTCTCAGAGGAGTCGGTTCTACCACAAAACTCAGGACACTGATAATTTCGCCTCTCTTAAGCAATAATGTTTAGAGTATTGAGTGTGGTTATCAGTCCAGGGAGTCCAGTGTTAGTGCGGTGACCGATGTATCCATATACTAGGACCATAACTTCTGATTTCTGACTCAGTGCATGAAAACATTGATTGCATGTGTGTTTCAAAAGTTTTCTTTGTGATTACATTGTGTCAGCTCACCAGGTATATTGTATTAACCATGGTGCACCTTTTTCTTTTCAGGATGTCCCCACGATGGTAGCCAGCTATGGTTCTGAGTTTTGTGCGAGACGGAATCCCACCGAGTGACGAGGCCTCAGTGCAGGGCCCCATTATAGTAGAGGCACCAGTAGTACCTCTACCCACCGAGCCACCGATGCCACCAGCCCCAGTAGCTGAGAGTGCATGTCACCTGAGTGCACTGCACGAGTTTTAGCGTCAGATACCTCCCAGGTTCCATGGGAAAACGGACCCTCAGGAAGCCGGGGACTATCTGGAGGCTATCGTTCGAGTCTTCAGATTGGTAGGGACACCAGTATAACTCATGGTGATCCTTAAGGTGAGTCTATTGCACGTGGCAGTAGGTAGATGGTAGAGCCTAATTCTCCAGGTGCATGACAAGGCATCTCTCGTTTTTTCAGACTTTGAGAGCCTTTTCCACTTGGAGTTCGTTCCAGCCACCCTTCGGGCAGTGCGCATCCAGGAGTTACTACAACTACGGAAGGGCAACATGTCAGTAGCCCAGTACTCGGTGAGATTTACTGATCTCTCGCGCTACTCCATGAACATGGTAAGGGACCCATTCTTCCGGGCCCAGACCTTCAAGCAGGGACTTGGCATGAGATCAGGGCATCTATGATCTCCCTCAGTATTCCATCATAGGATGGAGTACTGGAGTGAGCCTTATTCATGGAGAGCTTCCTTGCTGAGCCTATGCCAGCAGAAAGGCCTACCGCCGGGCGGCACGTAGAGGAGTCTTCTGCAGCCAGCAGTAGATAGATGTCACAGAGGTCCAAGCGGACCAGACCATCAGTTGGACGACCTCAGGATACTGGTTTAGAGGTGTGGGGAACATGCAGCAGAGCCAGTCATTCGAGAGGCAGACAGTGCTATGCATGCGGCAGGCAGGGCCACATGGCTCGTGACTACTCAACCCTCCATACAGAGGAGTAGCAAACAGTTGAGGGACCACCTAGGAAGAGGCAGATGTTCGACCATGGCGGTCCGTAGGGAGCTGGTGGACGAGGCAGAGGAGTTGGCCGAGCAGCGGGTGGTGGGCGACGCTTTGAGGTTCTACCACCACCACCACCAGAAGGTCCACCCTGACCACAGGGAGCTGGAAGATAGAGACATGCTCATCTTCAGGCAGTGGAGGCCTATGGTCACGATGCCCCTGAGGTGATTCTAGGTACAATCTGTATCTACTCCACACATGTTGTGGTTATTAAAAAATAGTAGCGAGTCATTCTATCATTTCTACTACCCTTGTTCGGAGATCGGAGATTCCGACAGAGCTGTTGGCTCGATCCTTATGGCTAGAGAATCCTATGATAGTAGACTCGATGATTACACACTAGTTCTGGTATTGTGATATTACTCTAGGAGGCAAGAGCATCAGATGGGATCTTCTTGTAATGGCATCAAGGCCTTATGACATCATCTTGGAAATGGATTGGTTATCTACGGTCCATGCTCAGATCGACTATATTAGGCGCACGGTGCGATGTGTCCCCACCGATGGGAGAAGGTTCACCTTCACTGGAAAAAAGGGAATCTTTGTAGTGCAGGATGGAGTCACAGAGAGGAGAGGACAAATGATCACTCATCAGTTATCTAGTATCATCCTAGGATCAGTTGACGTGCGGAGTCTGAGTTTTCCTGTTGTGGTGGATTAGTATGAGGCCATTTTTCTTGATGACATTCCAAGATTACCTCCTCGCAGACAGGTAGACTTTTATATTGACTTGTACCCTGGGGCAACCCCGATATCTACTCCAGCATATCGTATGTCTCCCGCTGAGCTTCGAGAGCTACGGGTACAGCCAGAGGACTTGCAGAACAAGGGATTCATCCGACCCAGTGTTTCACTATGCGCTTCCCTGATTTTGTTCACCAAGATGGCAGACGGGAGCTTGCGATAGTGTGTCCACTACTGTCACCTGAACCAGGTGACTGTGAAAAACAAGTATCCACTCTTGAGGATTGATGACCTCTTTGATCAGATCAAGGGAGCACAATGGTTCTAGAATATAGACCTCAGTTCAGGCGATCATCAGCTCAGTGTTTGAGACGAGTATGTGTAGAATATGGCCTTTAGCTGTCGGTATGGCCACTATGAGTTCTTGGTTATGTCTTTCGGCATAACCAACGCTCTAGCAGTGTTCATGAGTCTCGTGAACTGGATCATCCATCCTTACATTGATTGATTTGTCGTAGTCTTCATCAACGGCATATTGATTTACTCGACTACTGAGGGGGAGCAAGCCTACCACATGCAGATTGTACTAGATATGCTCCGAGAGCACCAGATTTATGGAAGGCTCTCGAAGTGTCCATTCTGGATTCGAGAGGTCCACTTCTTAGGGCACGTCATCTCTGAGGCGGGAGTTGCGGTGGATCTTGCGAAGATCAATGCAGTGCTAGCTTGGGAGCCACTCAGGAGCATGATGGAGGTGCAGAGTTTCCTAGGTTTGGCTAGGAACTATTAGAGATTTGTGCCAGACTTCTCCAGAGTTGCAGCACCACTTTCAGCTTTGACGAAGAAGGGGAAACACTTCATGTGGTAGGATGGATGTCATCAGAGCTTCCAGGAGCTGAGATAGAGATTCACCACTGCACCCATCTTGAGGATACCATAGGAGGGAGTAGGGTACGTATTTTACTACGATGCATGAAGGACTGAACTCGGCTGTATTCTGATGCAGGAGCAGGGGGTGATCACCTATGGTTCATGAAAGTTGAGGTAAAAGAACATAACTCTTGTACCCATGACCTTGAGTTAGAAGTAGTGGTCTTTTCCTAGAATATGTGGCAGCACTATATGATGGGTGAGTGCTTTATATTCT
The DNA here is from genome assembly GCA_963277665.1 of Viscum album. Lineage (NCBI taxonomy): Eukaryota > Viridiplantae > Streptophyta > Magnoliopsida > Santalales > Viscaceae > Viscum > Viscum album. The sequence continues at coordinate 1,066,609,546 of OY728165.1, read as the reverse complement.
ACTCTGACCACCAGAGTCTGAGGTACATCTTCTCGTAGAAAGACCTGAACCTGAGAGAGTGGAGATGGCTCGAGTTCCCCATGGAATATGACTGTTAGATAGTCTGTACAGATGGGAAGGGGAACGTAGTAGCTGATACTCTCAGGAGGAGGTCGGGCATCCGACTACTTGGAGAGGCGACAGAGAATCAAGCCACATTGTAGATATCCTTAATGGGTAGAGATGGGTAATCTTTTCTACATTCTCTCACAGTCACTTATCAACTACTTTAGTGGGTCTAAGAGGCACAGCGTGGGGACATTGACTGTGATACGCGACATGCTCAGATTTCCACAGGGAAGGCAACTGATGGTTTTTCTATAGGTGGAGAGCATGACATTCTTTTCAAGGGACATACCATGGTACTGGTTTCTTTATAGGAGGAGGTGTTAAGAGAGTTTCACACTTCCCCATTAGAGGTACATCTAGGAGTGGCGAAGATGTACCGGGATCTTAGACGATATCACCAGTGGCCAGGTATGAAGAAGGTTGTGGAAGAGTTCGTTTCATGATGCCTCACCTTCCGGCAGGTGAAGGCGGGGTGCCAGGTACCACCAGGCTCGGTACAACCCTTAGAGGTCCCAGAGTGGATGTGGGATGGGATATATATAGATTTTCTAATAGGGATTCCACATACTTCTAGGGGACATGACTCCATCTGGGTGATTGTCGACCGACTCACCATGTCGGCCCACTTCCTACCCATTAGAGAGTAGGGCTCAGTAGAAAGCTTGGGACACCTTTATGGTTAGGAGATCGTACAACTTCTTAGTGTGCCATCGTCCATCGTCTCCAATTGAGACGCTCATTTTACTTCCCGGATTTGGAAGGGGTTGTTGGAGGCATTCGGGACGCAGCTACGCCTGAGCACCGCCTTCCACCCTCAGACAGATGGCCAGACATAGAGGACCATTCAGACTCTTCAGGACATGGTCCGTGCATGTGTCCTTGACGTTGGTCTTATCTGGGAGGGTCACCTACCCTTGGAATCATTAGCGTGCAACAATAGCTACCACTCCACCATTAGTATGGAACCATACGAGGCATTGTACACCCGACCTTGTAGATCACCTATGTGCTGGATAGACCCTAGGGAGTCAGCCCTTGTAGCACCAGAGATGGTCCAGGCGACGGCAGAGAAGGTACAGATCATCCAAGGGTGGATGAGGACTGCTCAGAGTCGATAGATGTCCTACACTGATAGGAAGTGTATACCACAGGAGTTCGTGAATGGCAACCACATATTCTTACGGGTCTCACCTCGATGTGGATTACGAAGATTTGGACGGAAAAGCAAGTTATCTACGCGCTTCATCGGACCATTCCAGGTTCTCAGAAGAATAGGTGATGTGGATTATCACCTGGCTCTTCCACCTCAATTACACCAGGGGAAATACGTCTTTCATGTATCTCAACTGAGGAGATACGTGCATGACCTGACACATATCACTAATCCCGGGGAGTTGGACATCGATGATGGAGCGACTTTTGCAGAGGTCCTAGTGGAGATTGAGGATCGACAAGAGCGAGTCCTATGTGGACGGTTGAATCCACTGGTGCGCATCAGGTCACATCATGGGAACCTCTATGAGAGCACATGGGAGTGGGAAGCTCAGATACGTGCACAGTACGTTCATTTGTTCCCCTAGTTTATGATGTAGCTTTACAGGGACGTAAAGACCTGAGGTGGGAGTAATGTAAAGACATTTAAATTTCAAGGAAAATTTTTTCCTAAATTCTTTGGGATTTTACGAGTATGTAGTTTCTGATGGCACCTGATTCTGACGCCTAGAGTTCCTAAAATCAATTTCCAATGTTTATCTCGGGTACGTTCTGTGAACGAACGAGTGGGTTTTTTTATCTTTCGAACCGGTGCTCGGAATCGAAATCTGAGGGCACCAATTAAACTACAGTGGTGGTAATTGCTTAAGAGGACCTTTCCTGAAGGTGTGTTTGCTCGGTAAGTGTTGTTAATAATTGAAGATTAAATGTGAAATAAATAAAATTATGTACAATTTTATTTATTTTATAAGTGGTTTTATCCTAGGAGTGGGAGTTGGGGTGGGACCCACTACATTCTATCTACCCATGAGATTAATAAATTAAGATGGGGCCCACACGAGCTCAACCCTTAACATTCCCTAACTCCCCCCTTTATGTGAGTAACTCTCGTCTCTCTCCCTCATTAAACATGCCATCATAACGCCCAATTAATTAGACAACTCATGTTTAATTAATTAAGTGATTATGTTTTTGAATTTTTTAATTTGAAATGCATGCCATGCTTTAATAAAATAAGAGAAGTCTAATTTTATTTGGGGCTTGGCTTGTTGTGTTGAGGATTGGAGGAGAGAGCACTATGTCCCTTGGAAGAACTTAATCCTCCCGCGAAGAATGACACCTTCGACGAAGAACGTCTCCACCTTAAGGAAAGACGACGTGTCGTTCCTTGTTTTATCTACAGCTACTGTGGAGACGCCGACAACGATGGAAACGACGCTGTCTTCTACGACGCCAGGAGAATGACATAGATTGTCGAGGTAGGGGTTTGTTTTGAATTGATAAATATTGGTTTTCCTTCCATGTTGATGTTCCTCTTAAAACCAATTGTTATCGGACTAATGCAGAAGGGACCGGACCAAACTAACACAGACTTATTCCTCTGATGTTCTTATGAACTTGTGGAGTTCATCAACCGTTCTTATGCGGTGAATCCAGGAATGTGTTCGGAGCCGATCGGAGGCCCGAAAACATAGAAAACGGCCTCAGAACATTGGGATGACCTAGGAATAGGAGTTTTGTAGCAAACGGGTCATCAGAATAAAGGACAGATGCCTTAGTAGGCGTGCTGGACAGAGGCGTCATTTCAAGAAAATTCCAGAATACACAGTGTGTTTTTCCAAAAAACACACCTTGTAGTACAAGCATTCAGCGGTAGAAGTAACGGACATCAGAAGAAGTGACACATGGCGTGTGACACTGGTCACACGGCATGTACTGTTCACACAATTTGACAAAGTACACTTCGATGGACATGGAGTGTATTCAAAGGAAATACACGGACACAGATAGAAATACACGGCCATGAGGCATAGCGTGTATTATCTTCATTGAAAGGAAGAAGCGGCTTTGCAAGGATCAACGTGTAATCCAAGAGATACACAGACATGGGAAGAACTACAAAGCCATGAGTCACGGCATGTACTACCACCACCATAGAAGAAGCGGCTTCGCGAGGCTTAGCATGTAATATGGGTGATACACGGATAGGGGATGAACCATACTGCCAAGAGGCATGGCGTGTATTCCGGAAATACTCAGACACGGGGTGGAATAAATGGGTATGTACTCAACCACATGGCCAGACATGGCCAGCGCACATGGAACCGACCCTAGAGGATTGGACACGTCATGTAACCATAGTACATGCCATGTATTTACATTTCTACATGACCAGCCCTGCAGCACGGGCCATAACACACGGGAAGTACCCAGTGTCTGGGGACACGTCATGTATCACTTACCTAGATGTCGTGTACTTTTGGTTAATGGCTTGGTCATCTTTTTCATCGTGACTCATGCACGTTTTCCTTGGTTTTCCCCTATTTCATGGGAAAAAACATTGGGATACATCATCTCTGGTCTTTGTGACAGTTGATTTATCCACCACCTTTGAATCGAGTATCGGACCCTCCTAGAATCGAGTGTGTTGTGTGCAGGAACGATAGAGATGGCTGCGACTGTGGCAATGATGGCGACTGTACATGGATCCTACGTGGGTTCGATAGCCAGGATGACTGTACTTCGATTCTCCACGGGTTCGATAGTGATTATGACTATACATGGATCCAATGTGGGTTCGGCAGTGATGGGTACTGTACTAGGATCCTACGTGGGTTCGGCAGTGACGACTTCTGTACTTGGATCCTACAGGGGTTCGGCAGGGGAGATGATTCAGATGATATATCTATCATCTCCACCCCTCTTCGTGAGTAGTATACTAGTGTGATTTGAGTCTTGACATTCAATCATTATCTTCGATATGATTGACTTTCTTTCCTGTGTGGATTGGGTTGTGCTTTCCTTTGTGGATTGGGATATACTTTCATGTGTGGACTGAGTTGAACATGGGCTCGTGAGTTGGATCAGAACTGGAATTGATGACTTAAGTATATGTATGGGCATATACCTAAGTAGGATTTGGTTGATACTTCATGTTTGTATCCTTCATTTTTGATTTATCCTTTGTGGATTCTGGGAGACCTTAGGGGGTCTCAGGGTCCCTAATGAGTATCGTATACCCACCCCTGCATGGGCTATGCCCGCACTACGTTGTGTTGGTTGCAGACGATGGACATCACTGATCGTGGTTGAGGCTTGTGGATCGGACGGTACCCGGAGGTGGACTATCTAGCGGGATGTACACAGAGTGGACGGACGGACCCGAGGAGATGACGAGACTATCTGTACCCACCCTTTAGGTGGGAATTCCAGAGGACGACATGGTGGTTGCAGCTTTACTTTTCAGTTGTTGTACATTCATTTCTCAATTGTTCTGTACTTTCAATTGGGTTTGTATACTGGCCCATTTACTTTCTAGCACTTAATTTTGTACTCAGTTTACTTAGTGTTTACTTCAGCTTGCGTACTCAATGGTCTTTTTTATTAAATAAAGGAAATGCCTTCCATTTTATCAGGATTTATGCCATTGGTGCTAGTCACCAGCCCCTGGCCTATGGAAGGCGGGTTTGGGGTAGTCACTACACGAGCCTCTAGGACGAGTTGTGACACTACTGTTCCTAGATCCTGTGTGGGTTCAATAGCTCTGAATACTGTTCCTAGATCCTGTGTGGGTTAAACAGTTCTAATTTCTGTTCATGGATCCTGAGTGGGTTCAAAAGAATAGATGATTCAGTGGCTACATCTGATCGTCTCTATCTCTTTAGATATGTTGTATAACTTTGTGAGCTTAGTCAGTGACATCTGTGTTTTCCTCTTGATTAAGATGGGTTACTTGATAACTTAGGTATATGTATGGGAATATTCCTATGTAATGGTTATACGTTGATTTCATACTGTGTGGTTTATCCTTGGTGGATTTTGAGAGACCTTGATGGTCTTGGGGTCCCTATTGAGTATCGTTATACTCACCCCTACACACGCTATGCCTGCAACTCGTTGTGTTAGAGGCAGAGGATGGACAACACTGACCGAGGTGGAGTGTGAATGGACTAGATAGTACCTGGTGGTGTACCTCACGATGAGACGGTACTCGGAGACATATGGACGTGGAGCACTGAAGATGCTATCTGTCCCTACCCTTCATGTAGGATCGGTGGTGAACGATCTAGGAGGTGATAGACACCTTCCAGCTATTTTTCTTTTAGTAGTACATGTTTTTGTTTTTCCATGTACTTTACTATTGGTCTTGTATTTCCGACCCCTTTTACTTTCCAACACATCTTTTGTTATAATGTTTTTACTTAGTGATGGTCTCTGATTGTACTCTGGTTGTGTGTGTTTACGTTTAATGAAGGCAATTTCTTCCCAGTTATAGGGATTTAATCCTTTGGTACAAGTCACCCTCCCCTGGACTATTGAAGGTCGGCTTCAGGTAGTTACGACACGGGCCCCGGGGGACGGGATGTGACATATGATAAGTTAAATGTAATTAAATTTAGAAAATAACATATCACATTTTTCAATTTAATAATATTATTATTTTAATATGTATGAATAAGAAAAAAAAGGATTTATAAGATATAATAATCTGTAAATAGACCGTTTAAGTATTATACCATCTTCTCAGATAACAAATATGGATGAAACATCATCCTTATAGTTTTGGTCATAGGGAGTAAATAATCAGTAGATTTTGTGGGGAGGTAAGTTTGAGAGTGAATTGGGAAGGGATTTTCTAATGTATATTTCTCAAAATGTGTGAGGAAGAGGGAAAAGGAGAAATCCTTATATATGTTAGGTTAGGGGCACTCTTTGAACAAATTAGTGTATTAAAATAAGATAAATTATTTTTCACGGAAATGTGGTACAAAAGAATAATAAATTACAATATATTGTGTTATGGTGTAATAAAATACAATGCATTAATATTTAGAATACAGTTGGATAAATTTTATGCCTTTTCCACATGTTAAACCATCTAAAATTCATTTTAACATTAATCAGGATTACATAACATTTTACTATGAAAGCATAATAACAAAATTAAAAGGGTTATTCTAAAAATATTTTTTAATTATGATTCCAAATTTTCAATCAATTTTATTAGGTTATTTATAGAAAGGTGTATGAAATTAATTTACTGTAAGAACAAAAACCGCATGAAAAATAGTTTTTATGAAAATACCAAATATATGAATATAAATTATATTTACTTAAAATTATTTAACAATTTCGTTTCCATGAATTTATTTTCATAAAAAAATAAAATCATATAATTTTTTAAAATTTGAGAATATTTAAACAAAATGGAATATTCCAACAAGGCTATTAAATGAAAATACTAAAATATTGTTCTTATTTTGAGTTAAATAAAAATTATATCCACAAAAGTCAATATTAGGTTGAACATTTAAAAATGATGTTTTAATATATATTTTTTAACTAAATAACTTTATATTTATTTTAAATAAACTCATAATAAAAAATAATTGTTATTGTTATGGTAATTATAACCCTTATCTCATTTAGTTAACCCTTGGTAAACTTGTTATTACATAAACTGTACTATTTTTTCCTTTTTTACTATTAATTATTTCATAAATTATACTTCAAATATTAAAATAATATTAAATATATTTATTAAAATTGTTTAACTCATATAAACGAAGACAATTCATAGAGAGGGTATAAATTAATATAAATTAAACCCGCACATCATGACAATATATTGTTTTTAGGAATAAAAATTTCGATATATACTTTTTTTATACCAAATTGCTATACATTGGTGATTCCAAAAATATAATTTTTATAGTGTTTAATAATACATAAATAATATTATTTTAAAGATAAAAAAATTATTACATGACTTCATAAATAAAAGAAACAAAAATAATTTTTTTAATAAAAAATTAGTATTTTCAACCATTCATTTGTAAAATAAAATCCTTTATTATATTCTAAAAAAATAATTTGTCCATATAGAAATATAATTATATAAAAAATATCATATATAATCATTATATATATATATAACCAAACATAAGATATAGTGATGAAAAATAAAATATGTATCTTCATCAAGATGTCAGTTCGAACATATGCATGAGAAATTTTTAATTATAAATTTGAGGGAAAGACAGAAAAAATAGTTACACTATTAAGGTAAACAAATTATATTGAGAAAATACTTATTTAATTATTTTTATATTCTTATTTCATTTAGATGGATTTGAAGAAGAAATAATCATAAAAGTGCTCAGTTTGGACAATTACATCTTCCAGGTTTATCATCCACTAGTTGACAACACTATTAGTCTTATGTTGGTATTGTACGGAGAGAAATACCAGTAATAATTTGGAAGGTTATTCAGGAACTTATTTTAATATTTTTTTAATAATATTCTCTAGTAATATTGATAATTGATTATAGAGGGTTCTTTTAATAGATTTTTCGAGTGACACCCTTTTGAAAATAGCGATCAATAATATATAATTAATTCCATTCTATTGGATATAAGATCCAGTTTAGTAAAATAATTATTATAGTGTGAAGGGAGTACTAAAAAAACCTACCAATCTAATGATGAATTTTTTATTTAATATTATAATCCTTGTCTATTTGTTTAATCACTTTTTTCCTAAATATATCTTAAATACGATGAATTTTTTTTAACAATGGTAACATCTTATTATAGATACAAATGAAGTTGAACATATTGACTAATATAAATTATTTTAACTCAATAAATCAAGTCAAACTTGTTATATTACATTTATTGTAGGGGAGGAACATTATTATAATGTTGGCACACAGGCTGTGTAAAACCCATTTTACAATTAAAAGTATTTTTTAGTATAAAAATAATTTTATTATCTTTTTTTAATTGAAAAATTTATTAGATAAAAGTTAAAATATTTTATGGAATATTATATTTACACCTTTAATTGAAAATAATATATCAGTAGTGATTAATTCAATTAATATAAAATATAATAAATAAAAAGAAGAAAACAATTTCTTTTAAATATATCTTCTTTAGTGTCAGATAATTTTATCATCATGTTTAAAATTTTAGTAATCCTGGTTTAAATAATTACTTATTTTCAATTTACACCTTCATTATTTATTTTTTATGATTAGTATATAATATTTATAAATTATTATACTTATAAAAATATGTATTAAATTATTTTATTCTTATAGTTAAAATTTGATTACATATTTCCAATTAATTTTTAAAAAATTATATATCACGTGAAAATATTAAAAATATAATTTTTTTTATTTTACACCTACTGAAACTGAATAATTAAATTTGAATGTTATAACAGTGCCTTTTGTTTAAAAAAATATCATCATTCATATTAGCACTATATTTCATGAAGTGAAACATATGAAATAATTCAAATCTATGTTATTGGAAAATATATTCCAAACAATGGGATGTTTAAAATAAAATAGTTGGCTTCTTCCAGTGATTTAGTTGACACCCTTCCAGCCTTTACAAAATAGTCATTAGAATCTTCAGGTCCATGTTATTTAATATATTTATTTGATAAAAACTAACAAAATACAATTCTATACGAATCATGCATCTCTAAATTTTAAAAATAAAAATAGAGATATTATCTATGTATCCAAAATTAGTTCTTTCTATAATATCACTTCGGACTATTAAAAAACTAAAAAAGAATTTATGTTATTAAATAAATATATATATATATATATATATTAGTCATCATTTCTTTAAACAATGGAATAATATAACAAAAATATACCAATAAATTCAAATATTCACAATGTATCATTATATATCCACAATATCAAAAAACACTATACATTAACAATATTATACATTATTTATGTCTCAAAATCCACAATGTATAATCCAAAACTGTAGGGTCCAAGTTGTTACTAATTACATATTATAGTGACACTAGTCTAGAATTATTTATATGTTATTCTAAAAGTTCATTTTTATTTATAGTTTAATTAAATTTTGAAAATATCCCACACATTAAAAGTGGAAGCCTCTATAGAGTATTAAATGTATATAAGGAAAACTCTTTATAATAAAACATTATTTCATTCCATGAATAATAATCACAATTTTCATCATGACCTAATCATTAATCCCACTATTATTTAAAATACAATGAATGAAATTAAAAAAAACATGGAATAAGAACAAAAATATCATTATGAGACATAAAAAAGGGAAACATTAGTTCAATTAAAACCCATAAATAATTTACTTAAAAACATACAATTTTCCATGAAAAAGGAATAAAAATTTCAAAATTTTAAATATCTTACCTTTTTAAAAATATGTCTATTTTCTTGAAAACTGAAAAGAAGGTGTATAAAATATAAGTGTATATATTAGGACCTAATTTTGTAAATTAACCTTAGAAATAACTTATTTTATTGGATACATAAGGAGAAAATATCATAGTAACATTTTTAATAATCACTATAGTATTAGTCAAGTATATCTTTGGGGAAACCTAATCATTTAACTCTATCTCAATACGTAATTAATTATAGAGATATAACAAGATTACAATCCATCATATTATCATATAAACACCTATACTCATAAACAAGTCCCCAGAATCATAGCATAATCATAACACATAAAGTCTATGTAAAGGAGACATTATTGTGGAAAATAACACTTCCATCTTGATATCACATTACATTATTACACACACACACTCATAAATAAAAAACACTATATTTTAATATAAAAGTTTAAAAATATAATGGAAATATAAAAAAAGAGATTTCATGAAATCTATAATATCTATTCATGTTGTATATGTTAAAAACATCCTTCTAACTTTTGTATAAATAGTATGAAGTGTGGCACTATAAGATGATTTGTTTAAAAATAGTTTATTACCATAACTCAAACTCTCTTGTAAACTATTTAATCTTCCTAAATAATAATAATATTTTAATTATTCAAAGTTTTGAGAAATTTTTTCAAGTTTATTATTATTTTTATAAATATTATTAACATGTTATAACAATTAATTAATTATTTAAATTCACATAGGACATTTTGATAACATCCAACACTAGAGTCCAAAATGGCTTCAGTAAGTCGACTATGGCCAAAGATATAACCATTTCATCATCTTAATAATATTATTAATTTCATAATTATTATTATTATATATAAATTATAATTTTCTATCCATCATTTTGTTGTGGTTATAAAAAATGTAGTACATTATAGTCACTGAGACACTAGGTCATATGCACACATGTGTAACCATTTCGTTTTTCAATGATAATTATAGAAAAAAGTAGTAATTAGTTTATATTTAAGAAATTATAATAATAAAATTATAACCATACTACTATTTTTTATATGCTTATATATATTATCCATATTATTTGGTGATGAAAAACTAATCACATCACTTCATTAATGTGATAATTCAGATGAACACATGAAAAAAGTTATTATTTTTTGGTGTAGGGAAGTGATAGAATAAAAATGATATATTATCATTTAATAATGATAAATATTTCAGAGAAATAATAGTTTGAAATTAATTAAATAATCATATACATTGTTGAAGTTTAACAAAAAGATAAGAAAATTTTCATTATATAAGAGAGGGGAGGGGATCTCATGAAATTTCATAGAATATTAAATGAATATAAATTAAAATTCAATTAAAAATTGATCCAAAGTGAGTTATTTCAAATATAGGTTGAGTATAGGTATAAATAATCATATTAAATAACATTATTATTATTTTTTGTCACATTATTACACTTATCATTTAGTTTTAATCCTTATATGACCCCTTTGACATTTATAAAGACAACATGAAATATACTCTTTAAGAGATAATATTGTTATTATAAAATTTTTGAAAAATCATTTAATAATAATGGATGATAGTTTGGACCTAATACCTATAATTAAACATTATTTATATCATTTATAAATTTTATATCATTTATTTAAATATAAATTATTTTAAAATATCATTATAGTCAATTTTGACACAATTCATTACATTGATTTTTAAAAATATAATTATAATTTGATAAATTTTAAAAATTATTTATATAAATTTGTAACATATTTAGCTTCTATATGATATCATTGGATGACAATAATTATCTAAATTAAATTTATTTCGTATTTTAATAAAATTTATAAGAAAATTTAATTAATAAAATTACTATTGCATCATTTTTAAGTTAGAATATATTTTAATTATCACATTTATAAAAATAATAAATAAATTATTATGATATAATAAATATTTTAAATAAAATATTTCTATTTATAGATAAATAAAAATTCATGATAATTATACATTAAAAGTGATATAATATTAAATATATGAGCATGACCTCATCATATTTTACAAAAAATATATTTTAACTTTTATACTCTCAGAAGATAATCATCAAAAGTATATAATATTGTTCCTTGGAAGACTAGGATCGAATATAACTCAAAAAATAAAATTTTGGAATGTGTTAGGGTAATTTTATATCCATTATAATTTTATTTTTTACACTTAATTATATGATATTCCTTTTATAGTGGTAATAAAAAGTATCTAGATTACTATTCAAATAAAAAAATCATATTACATAATTATGATTTTCCTTAATTATATGATACTCATTTTAAGAATAAAATGAATTTTCTAAAAAGATTTAATATTTTATAGTAATTAATTAATAAATTATAAATTAATAAACCCATTACATAATTCATAATGACATTAATAATATTAATTACTCTCAATTTAATAAACTAGGCTATAAAAGTCGCATTTAAATAGTAAGATTACATTGTTCATTTATTCATGGTGTTTCAAATCATGTACATGATCAAACAGTGTCATTACTTTTAATGAAAATGGGTTATTACATTCTCCCCCATTATAGAAAACTGTTTCCTCCCAATTTTGAACTCATCATATGTATCTAGGGTTTGAATTTTCAAAATAGCTTCACTGAAATGCCACATTAGGAAAAGGTTTAAAAAATAGTATACTTAATATGAGAGAAAATAATATCCAATCCTCAGCTGAGATAACACATACTAGGATTATGAAATGAGAATCATGCACATGGAATAAAATATTACTCTAAATTACTAATTTGGAGTGATATAGACCACAACCATGGTAAATCTAACCATCAAAAAACTATAAATAGGTCTTCAGTTAAATGTGCATAGATAAATGTAAATGGATAATGATCTTATTAAAAAACGATTTTTATAATGTGATGGGATTATTTTAAATTATAGACTATGAATGTAAGTAAGGAGATATACTTAAATAAATATAGTTTCATCATTTAATCAAATTTCCCCAAAAGTCATCATTTTCTCCAAATGATGTGTATTCAAATGAAGTATTCCTTCGTAAAGTAGTAGAATAGCATTTTATGATCACAAAATCCATAAAAGATAATAATATATCACTCTTTCCGTTATAATTAAAACAAAATTGCTAGGATAAATAAGATAATTCCCCACAACAAATATACATTTATATGATGAAAACCAAAAGTAATCTCCATAATTAAATAGTAATACACAATGTTATCATATATCATTGAACAAAATAATATCCTAAATATTACTAAAAAACTGTAGACTAATATTGATTCGAAGAAAATGTATTTGATCACGTATTCTTCCCTAATAAATCCAAAAAATTATTTCAAAAAAACATCAATCACTATTAATGTCTCAAACAAAAATGTAACTTCTCTAATCACATAATATCAATGATATGCTAATACTTTCATTAAATAACATGAATCACCATAAATCCTCTATAAAATAATATTATCCTCCAAAATATAATCATACCATTATTTCTAAAAAATATCTTAATATTCTCTTTAGCTTAATATAATTGGATTCCCAAAATACTCATCACCTGAATGAATAACAATAATCACATAATCAATAAATACCTCTTGAATCGCATAGAAATCTATTTAATGAAACATATGTTTCCAAAATCAATTTATTATTAATCCATAACATCATTTAATTAAAAATAAAAATTCCTACAAACTAGGTATTCATTTAGATCACTAGTAGGTGAGTCACCGTTGTCGCCCTCTTGTAGTGGGTTCAATTTCTGAATACATGATAGGCACGATCGGCTATCACCAATCCTGTGGGATGTCATTTTAAAATAAAATATAAATAAAATATTTAAAAATTTACTATAAATGTGAAAAAAATAATCAAAAATAACATTAATATGTTTTCCCTCAAATTTTATCATTTACTTTTCAATTTTCATCCTAAAATATAACAAACTATCATCACATCAAAAAATGAATGTCTCTTGAAATAACATTAGACACCAAAAATTTACATAATTTAAATCAATTAAATGGGTTTATAAGAATCTAAACAAATTATCAATAATAAAATTAAAAAACCATGATGATATTCATAACTTTTAAAAATACATCAAAATATATCATTCTAATCTTCAATGATTTCTAAAAACTAATCTAATAAAAACTATAAGGACCCATTTTTAATCAATACATATTACAGAGACATTAAAATAGAAATAATTTTATTTCATTCGCAAATATATTTTACATTTTTAGTTTTCGATAATTATGAAAAATTCACTTATATTACAAGTAGATACATATATAAAATATCATTTTTTTCAGAAAAAAAATGTACTCAAAATAAAACATGATTTATTTCCCTGATAAATCTTTACAAATTTCTTCATGAAATCATCCATGTTCATACACATTCTTAAAATGAAATGAAAAATATTTAAAAACATTGGATTGGAATAAAAAATATAGAATTGTATATTACGGAAAGGAAACCATTAGTCTTGTGAAAACACAAAAACATTTTTCTAAAAAATAGATATTTTTACCCCAAAATGTAATCATCAATTAAAAAAGATCAATATATAACATTTTAAAAATAAAATTATTTTCATGAAAACTCATAGGTATGAATATATAAGATATTTATTTATATTTGGACTTAATTTTTCATATCATCCTTAAATATATTTAATCTCTCTCGGCTACACATGGACAAAATATTGTGGTAAAATTTGGAATAATCACCACATTATTACTCTTATAATAACCTAGAAGAATCCTAATAGGTTAACTCTATACCATTACCCAATGCGTTGTAGATCCATAACATGATCAACTTATATAATAATATCACGGAACCACCAATATTCATAAAAAATACAGATAAAACATAACAATTTATAACACATAATACATGCATACTAGAAACATTTTTATGGAAAAAAAGTTTTCTATTTTGTAAAAAAATGCATTTTTACCTAGTCACACACTCATAAATGAAATCATTTTAAGTAATTTTTTAAAATTTTAAAGGAAAGGTAAAAACATTGTGGTTTCATGAACGTTGGATACTATTTTCATTCCATATAAGTTAATACAACATTCCATTTTTCATTTTTTTAAAATAGTTTGAATAGTATGTTTAGAGGAATATTTTTTGCAATGAAATTATTATACCTTCAGTTTCAATTTTCACATACAATATTTATCATTTTTTAAAATTTTGAGTGTTATTCCATCTTTATTGAATGAAAAAAATTATAAATAACCCCATTTAATATGAATGGGTTAAGAGGGAATCCAATGAATGATAGGAAAAAATAGATAATAAAAATGAATGTAATGTCCGAACAAGATCCTGAATGTACATATGGAAGAAAAAAGTCATGGAAAGAAACTTTTAAAGACATCCCCTCTAAAGATGTTGAAATAGATAAAACTATCATGAAGAATTGTCTATCCTATAAAAAATTGTTTCATCCTACAAATCATGTCAATGAAGTTAAAAATCATATCCTGGATCCAATTCACACTAAAGAATACTAAAATCATGTCATGGTATCAAATTAGAATTGATTATAAAGGAAACAAACCACATATCCAAATAATAATGGGGTAGCCTTAAACTGAATCATGATGCCAAATCACACCTGATAAGGAACAAAGTGCACCATGAAGCTGAATACAGAGAAAACACATGGCATAGAACCCATAAGACACAAAAGATGTGGAGGTTTGGTCAAATAGAGGGTTCCAGCACACCTACCTCTCTTTAGAGCCACCAACTTGACATTGTAGCAAAGATCACCACATTTCTTACCAAATGCAATACAAAATCAAATAGAAAAAACTGAAAAAAAAACCATTCCATGGTTATAATATATTCATTAATGTATTAATATCTAAAATATGAGTCCCAAACATTCACTCCCCTTTCTTGGACTCCCACCCAATGGCACCTGAATGTAGCTACAATTCACAAAATGAAATAGAGAAAAAGCCAATTCCAACAAATCATAGAACAAAATAAAGAAATAGTCCCAAAAATTAGTGTAGAATCTAAAAAAATCCAATCTAAAAAGAGAAATCATGAATAATATTCTATATACTCATCTTCCATAATCTAAAACACAACAATCTCAAATTACAAAAATCCCACATACCAACCAGAACCACCTCCATCTTCATGACCATGATACAACCAAGAAACCACTAATACCACATATATCTAAACACCACACAACACTACCTGTACTTAAGGAACAATCACTAAATAGATACCAAGCATGTTCGGAACCCTTCACATCCATAATAAGAAGGCTAAAGATACTACCCATTGAAACTAGCCACCAATAGGTAGATGAACTGCCATTGCAAATTTGAAAGCAGAACCATTCCGGTAATGCCAAGAGAAAATGCTATATCCAAGGGTGATGAAAGAACGACAAGTCCGCTACTCGATCTCCAATAAATTAACACTTACAGGGATCAATATATAGACTAATAAAATAAAAAATCATCAAACACATCTAAAGAGATAGGATCTAAAACGATCTATGAGCACACAACATAGAGGGTCTGAAAATTATTCCATGAAAGATAAGAGAAATTGAGGAGAAAACATTTTTAGAATAATCCATAATGACCATGAGGAAATGAACACCCCTGAAAGTCCAATAATGAAAATCAACCCACAAGCACATTGAAAATAATAGATAAATTACGATATTTATGAAAATTTCGATGTGAATGGGATAATCTATAGGGGATGGTGTTCACGTGGCCGGGAGAATGGGGATACATCTTGAATTATAAAATTTAACTTCCAAAAGAATAAAATTATGATAATTATTTATTTTTAAGAAACCATTTCAAATATATTATCCAGTTTATATCACTTATTATTATTATTTTAAAACAATTAATTAATTATTTATGATCATGTTATATAATTTTATAGTATCCGGTACATGAGTCCCAAATGAATTTGGTAAGTCGAAAATTGAAAAATAGGATATCATTATATTGTCACTATAATGTTATTAATGAGATTTTAATCATTATTTTAAATCAATTAAACTTCTACATCTATAAATTAAATATATTTTTGAAAAATTAACCATGTTACAATTAAGGATATGTTTGGTCGTACGTACCCATGTGTAACATTTTTATTTTCCAAATATTCATTATGGAAATAATGTAAGTATTATTTTATATTTTCCAAATATTTACTAAATAATTATTATTATACCAATATTCTTAATATACTTATATATA
The DNA here is from genome assembly GCA_963277665.1 of Viscum album. Taxonomy (NCBI): domain Eukaryota; kingdom Viridiplantae; phylum Streptophyta; class Magnoliopsida; order Santalales; family Viscaceae; genus Viscum; species Viscum album. The sequence continues at coordinate 1,066,592,667 of OY728165.1, read as the reverse complement.
TTTGAACCCTATAAATATCTAATGAAAAATGATCCACATCACGTCATGGAGGTTATAAGTCACAAGGACGCATGAATGGAATTATAATTTTTATATTAATGGAAGGGTAAAAAATAAATGATATATTATAATTTATTAACAATAAATATGTCATAAATATCATTTTTAATCCTTAATTTCATAATTATAACGAGTCTTAATGATATAGGTGGAAAAAAAATTCAATCAGATTGCAAGGCAGTAGTTTTCCACAAACATGAACAAGATCTTAATTTCCCTTTTTGTGAAAGTAATGATGGATATTAATCACTCCACTAAAATAATGACATATCAATATATTTAGGATTATTTGGTAATTCTTTTGTCATTTTATAATTTGTAATGATGGATGTTGATGAAGAAGAAATATAAAAACAATTATATAAAAATTGTACCCTTTATTCCAAAATCCTTCACAGATTAACACATTAATACCATTAAGGGTTATGTTCTGTTGAAAACAAGAAATACAGAATCACTTTTTAGATTATATAAAGTAAATTTTTTTTGTAATTTTTTTTAAAAAATAGAGGATTATGTGTGATCAAATGATAATAATAGGTTCCCTTTTATAAGAGAGGGGAGGGGAAATGTTGGAATTTATTCAAAACTAAAATAATATATAACAATTTCAATTAAAAAATGATCCAATATGAGTTATTTTAAATATCAGATATGTTTGGGGTTAGACCACCTTATATTTCTATTCTATTTTTGGATACATTATAACAAATATCATTTATTCTTAACCCTTATTTGACACCATTAACTCTTATCGTTACAAGTGGGATGTTAATTTTTAAGGGATAATATATTTTTTATAAAATACCGAACGTCCTATAAAGAATCATGGATAACATTTAAAACCATATAAAAATATTTTCTTATGATTTCTGGAGATGTTATATCATTAAATAAATTATATCTTTTTTAAAAAATCAATAATGTTTATCTTAATACTATTCATTACTTTTACTTTTACAAAAATTAATTTGGAAAGATAAATTTCTGAAATATATTTTAATAAATCACTAACATATATGGTAAATATTTAATGTTTGTGTATTCCAAAAATTATATAAAATTAAATTTATTTTAATATATTTAATTGCATTTTTTTAATACTTCTATTAATGAAATAATTGCAACATATGTGTTGTGTCGTTATTTAAAGTAATTATTCCATATTTAAAAACAATTAATAAGTTACCATGATGAAAATAAATCATTTAAAATTAATATTGAATTTTATATATGAACATATCTTTTATGTAACCCTATATTATATATTATATATTTATTATAAGAATGAAATATTTAACTTTTCTTCAAATACAATATTATAATGCATAATTCCATCCATGGGGCATAAAAGGTTCTAATTTATATTTTAGGATTTTTATGGTCGAAGATAAGTGAAAAAAATTTCGAGATACTTTTAGGGTCATTATATCTTCCTTATAATTTAATCTTTTACCCTTAATTACCCAATTTATGCTTTACCAGGATAATTAAAATCATAAATGTTGAAATTAATATTGAAAAAAATAAACAGGAAATATTTAATAAATATGAATCTTTTGATTCAAAATCTGGTATCAAATGTCAACAATTCAATACAATGATGTTTTAGAAATTAATTTAAAATTAAATTAAAAAAACATTATGACAAAAAGGTTTCGTAAAAATGACTATTTTAATAAAAATGTTCTTTTATAATAAATTAAATTACAAATTCCATTTAAAATAAAATAATTGGGGAGTTTATATCAAAATGAACTAACAAAAACTTAAAAAATCAAAAACATAATTTTACCTTATAAGTACATTGAAAATTATAAATTTGAAAACAATCAACATTTTTTACTATTCATTAAAAAAATAAAAACATTGTATAATATTTTAAAAATTTTGACATAGGAAAACAATAAAATGATGATCTAAATAACTAAAATAGTTTATAATATATAGATTCAAAATATTCATAAATGAATAATTTTTTATATAATATGAAATAAATTACATTTTTGATGAAAAATTATTCTTTTTAAGAATAAAATTACTTTACTAATAATATAGTACATATTAAAGAAACATCAAATAATAAATTATGATTGAGAAGTTCCATGAAATATTTCTGAATTCCATTAACAATATTTATTCCTTCTAATTTAACAGTCATATTATAACATTCACATTTAAATATTAATATTAAATGGTTTGTTTACATGTGATTTTATATATATTGTACGCTATAAAACATATACATGAATTATAAAATCTTGGTATATTACAAAAAGCGGTCAAACTCATCACATTATAAGCATATATATGATGGACTGGACACAAAAAAATAATTCTTAATTGTATACAAATACAAATACATTAAATATATATGATATCTATAAAACTATAATTGAAAAAAGGGTACAATTAAATTAAAATAACTTAAAAAACATTCATGAACTGACTCCAAGAGACCGTGGAAAAAATAACCCATGGAGTGCCTTGAAAAAAACAACTATTCTTCCCAATCCCCATTGGATGTTGATAAGAACCATTAAATCCTATGAGAACTCCTTGGAATGATTTTACCTTTTTTTAAAAAGACTATGAATGAATTAAAAAATTAATTCATTAATTCTTTGTAAATATAAGTTTTATACATAATCAATGTATAATAGTTTCATAAAATGGAAAACTAAAATTGATACAAATAAATAAATAATTTATAAAACTATATATATGAAAAATATAAAATAAAAGTTCAGTTAGATTTAAAATGTGGGATGACATGGATGATTCCATAGTAATAAGAAAACACAAACACCACAATATATGAAATTAGTATCTATGTGAATTGAGGAAACCATCGATCCTCAATATCAATATCAATACATAGTTCTCAATGATGAAATAAAACATTATATTGAACATGAAATATACAAATAGGTGAGAGAGAAAAAATATTAAATATTAGAAGATAAAATTTACCCTGTCTATTACCATAAAATTAAAGATCCCTTATGAGGTTATAAGATATACTATTTCAAAACATTGATCCTCAACTTTATATTATAAACCAATAAATTTGTTTTCTTATTCTTTTAAAACAGTTTTATTTAAAATATGATGTTCAAAACCCCTGGAAAAAAGATTCATTTAAAATATCAATGGGAATGATATTTATATAAGAGTTCAAAAAAAATTCCATATCATGTTAATATTAATCTAAATTGGAATAAGTGTTTAATTTTTATAATTATAGAAATTAAATTGAAAAATATCATAAAAATATTTACAGTTATATAAGAAATGAAAATTTATGTCAAGTGAAATGTTAATAATATAAAATAATAATATAAAACATGGAATCAAAATCATGATTTATAATATTAGTAATAGTATTCATTACGTACCTTATAGTTTAGGGGAAATTATTTCAAATAATAAATGTATTACATTATATCATTGTTTTTAATGTGACCAAATATCCAATTAACTCAGTGACACTATATCATGCCTACCTAACAGAATATATTCTAATGTTGGAAAATGTTCTACTTGGGGAAACTAAATATAGAATAATATTAATCATATATAAAATGGAATTATAGATATTAGACTATATACTATAAGAGGTACATGATGTATAAAATTAGGGTCATCTAGTAAGTAGTGTATTACAAAAATATTCAATTATACACACATGTCATTATATAGAAAAATAATAAATAAAGCGTCATACATTAGTGTCACTATTTCAAAAGTCCCCTTCATTGAAGGAGATAAATATTTTACATATTTCTGATATCATGGAAATATTCATACATTTTAATACAAACCCAAATATATGTGTTTTCAAAGGGTGTTTTTATCAACAAAATACTTCTCTAATGTGCTAACCAGACCTTACAAATATTCATTAAAACGAATTTTGTAATCCACCATTTAAATAATCAAAAACCCCATAAAAATTAATTTAAAATTTTATAAATATTCTTCTAAACAAAAATTATATTCTAAAATAACAAAAATCATCAATAAATTAAATTCATGAATTTGTTTAGACATATTGTGTGCACATTTTTGTAAAACGGATTAAAACATAGATTTTAAATGGAGTTTTTTCCTTTGATAAAAACAATTTAAAATATATTATATTCTACATAATATACTCAAACAAAATTATACCTAAACATTATATACAAACAAGATTTTAACAGATGATTCCATAATTATTATATGATTTCATGTCCAATAAAATAGGGAACATACCTCAAATCAACATAATCAAGTTACATTCACAAAATACTTCTAGAATATGTCTGAAAATGAACATCACAACATATATTTAGAAAATAATGTTAATTTGAGTTACCCCATTCCATTTGGGTTTTAATCATGTAGGAAAAATTTAAGAGGTAAAGATGAAATATAGGATGATAATGGAAAAAATAATATGAATTGGAATTGAAATGTTAACTTTCCTTGATGGATAAGACATAAGCCTCCATGGGGGGAAGAAAAAAATAATGGTAGAGTAGCCAACGAATATTCAATTATAATGCTATTTTAATATAATAAATTTGGATTAAACTAAAATTATATATAATTACCATTTCCCAAAATTTAATGATTATGAGAGATTGTATGGTTTGGTTTCATGATTTAGCTAGCCCTAAGAAAACTGTGCACCACTAAGAAGAGTCGCCAGGAGAACAATATAGTTTAGACTAATGGTATATTAAATAATGAAAAAACTATAATGAAAATATTTATTACATATTTATAAAAATATTAACACATTCCATAACATTTTATCTAACTTGGGAAAGGGCATGCACAAGTACCCTTACACAAAAAGTGATATCTCTATTCCTTTTGGGATTCATATTGTTTAAACCCAATTTGGAATTAATATATAGAAAAAACTATGAAAAAACAAAATTTATTAGAAAAGGATCCAATATACGGTGATATATATGGTTTTAAAAAATTTGTGCACTAATAGTGATATAAAGTTGAAAACTACCAGAAACTCAAAATTAAATACATAAACACCCACAAACCAATACCAATGAAAAATAAAAGTGAATGAAAAAATGAAACCAAGTGTTGTGGCATGAAAATTATGCCCATAAGGGCCCCTATGGTGGACCACCAGGAATATAAAGATTTTATTTATAATTATGGTATCACAATTATATTCAAATTATTATAAGATAAATTTTTTCTATAAATGAATAATATTGGTTACCAAATTATGATGAGATTATTTTTTGGTTATACAAATAAATTGACACCACTAATATCACAAAGAGATTTGGAATATTACTATAATATATTTAGAGTTCCAACAACAAGGAACTATACCGAATAAAGATAATTGTTTCTTTAAAACAAATATATCCTAGAGTCAACATAACATTAATTAAAGGTCTTGGGTTTTGAAATAGATAGGTGGTACAAGTAAAATTATTCAATAACTCTTGAAAGAACATAATAGACAAATGATTCCATGTGTTTAACTTGATATTCCTTTGTTGTAGCAGTTTTGACCCCACCCACTTTTTAGGAGCCTCATTAGGAATAAATATATATGGTACATAAAAAATAGATAACAGTGATATATAATCTTACATATATTCATAATATATTCTTATGATTTGGATTACATTATAGACATTATATTACTTTCAAGCCTCTATATGACTTCAATGAGATACTAGAATGACTATAGAAACAACCACAAATATAATTTTCCTCATACCAATTACCTATTACTTTAATACAAACTCCTTCAACACAACCATTAACATATGAAATAGCGATCACCTTAATTAATCCTAGATGGATTTATTCATCTTGAATCTATTATATAACCACATCATCATAGATGGATAAACTAAACATTAACACCACTAGATGATGATATAGAATTATATATAATTAAAAATAATTGGGCATCAAAAATATTTCTAGAGCCAACACTAAATGACTAAAAGCTAGATGAAAAATGAAGAAAATTGTCTAACAAAAATATATTCTCTAATTGGATGATATACAATGGCATCTTATTGTCTAGTTTTTTGTCCCCAATGAAATACCATTAAATGTTGAAACCCATAAAAATAACCCATGAATGGTCCTCCCACATATTGATATAAAAATGGACATGAAATACTTTACTATTTTACTTAAAAAATAAATGTATTGTAATTTTTCTTTTTATTAAGTCATGATGTTCAAGAAGGCCAAAAAATGTTAAAATACACCATAACCACTATTGTTATTAAAAAGGATCCAATAGTCTACACGAGAGAGGAGGATTGAATTTCAAAATCAACAGATTGAAATATATAGTTTGATCAACTAAAGGATTCAATTGTGGAAATCCAACAAAAATTATCCCATGAAATATAGGTAGTACATAATTAGGGTGCATTTTAAATAATAATAAAAGAAAAAACTCTATTAAAAAGTATCAAAATATAATTAATATGTAGAAAAAATTAAAAAATGTAACACTACAAAACATGAAATATAAACCACATGATTTATGTTAATACATTTTCAATCATTTTTTTAAAATACAACTTTATAGTTATTTTAATTATTAAAACATCCATGAAAAATTATGTTATTGTTTCTTTAAAATTTCATCATTAAAATAATTTCTTATTTTCAAGACATTTAATTTGTTTTATCTTTGATTAGGATTTTTTATAATATTTAGTATTCCCATTTTACGTGTTAATCATAATTTCCAACATGAATCCTCTTTAACTATTTCAAACCACAATTGGGTCATTATTAAAATAATTAATTACATTTTGAAATATCAAAACCCCTTCAACCCATTTGAAATTTTAATTATTTAATTCGAGACATGTAATTGACATCATAATAACCAAAATATTTTTCAAAATATCAGTAAACCTATAAAAAATATTACAAATATGTAAAAAACAAATAACTCTAGTAAATAGGGTTTAGTGGTTAGGAATGACCTGATAATGTGGATTGGAAAACCGTGATATGGTCATGTAGTTACCACTGAGTGCTATATTAAGCCATGAATTCCCAATATTAATATTTCTCCTGAACCTTTTTTCTCACAATTAATGAATTATTCAAATCCCATTTTGATACTCCCAATAATAATTATCCTTTAGATAATATATTTATCCACACCAATGTTGTTAAAAACAATAATTAAGAGAATAAAATATGGGAAATGAATATTAATGGAAAAAAACAATCACTCACAATCCTACATCACAATCCTTTGGTTACATGGTGTTGTAGGATTGGGTTTGATTGTTTTTTTGATTTCATGTTAATTTTAAATATGTTATTTTCTCAATTATTGTCTTAATAACATTGATGTTAATAAATATATTATCTAATGGATAATTATCATTTGGATTATCAAAATGGGATTTTAATAAGTCTAAAAATTGTGAGAACAAAGGTTCAAGAAAAAATTGTAATATTGGGAATGCATGGCTTGATATAGCACTCATGGGTAACTAGATAACCATTATACAACATTATACCAATTAATTAAAAATTATATAACACTATTTTTAAAAAAAATAAACCATTTTCCATCCATGAATATTGTTAGTAGGATGTCCCTTGAAATACCCAATAGCCATTGATGACCCCCATGGGATACTGATAGGAAAAATTGAATTATTTTAGAATTTATGTGAATGATTTATCCCAATAATTAAAATAATACCATTGTAGTGTCCTTACATTAATTATGTATTTTCCAGTATATACATATTTGGTTCATACACTAGAATAAGCAATCATTTTTATAAATAATCTGAATGAAACATGAATGAAAGTGAATAAATAATACAAAAATTCCAAAGAAAAATGTAAAATAATATCATCGAATGATAAAATAAAGGGATGCATTTTCTAATAAAACAATAACTAAAATATAAAACAAATAACCAAAATTCTTATGAAATATTTTCATTACCCAAGGTTACCATTTATCCTCAATAGCAACATCAGTCCATAGTGATCAAATAAAAAAAAAGAGCTGAACTCGATCCAAAAATATATAGATATTTGTGAGCACAAATATCATTAGGAATTCAAGGAAAAAAACTACCACGCGTGTTATTGTTAAATAGAAGATTAATTTTAGGCTATTTTTAAATAAATTTTAATAAATATAGCCAATTATTATATTAAAAACCAATCATAATTTTATTCCACTGTTATTTTGCAATTATTTTATTTAGAATATTAAGTTTGAATATTTTGAAAAAGTTCAATCCTTTAAAATTACCGTTGGAATGATTTATCAAAAATTCTTCCAAGATTATTTCCCAAACATGTTTCAGTTAAATTAAATGGAAAAAATACATTATTGATAAAAATAATGAATTCAAAATCATTGTAATGATGATAATGACAACAATAATTATAGTAATGGCATAGTAAGACTATATAAACAATAATAACATCAATCTATCATAGAAGAATATAAATGTGATGACGGTAATAATTCTATAGAATAGTGGGCATGGGATTACTTATAATATGAGTGTCAAATAACGTGGATACAATGCATTATCCATCATATTGGAGAGCTGGTAACAATTTATCGGTCATAACTCTAGGTTTAACTATACCAATCCTAAATATTGGGATAAACCAAATGGAATGAAAATTTATAATATTCCACATTAACAAGAGTATAATGAAAAACATCTGTTTTATTTTCTTTCAATAATTCATGTATATTATTTTTGTTTTCCATTAGTAATAAAATCGAGATAATCTAATTAGCAGAATCCAATAAAAACATGACCATAAATAGATAAGTTGTTACGTAGAATGATAAATATTTACATAGACACCTCCTTATGAACCATTACTAGGAATATAACCAAACTCATAAGGCCACCAATATATTAAACATGTCCTGTATTAGTGAAATATTCATATATTTTGGAATAAAAAGGGGTAAGGGAATATACTAATGGAATTGTCATCATTAAATCCAATTTGCCTTTCCAATTAGGCTTTTTAGTCATTAATTAGACACTATGTCATAAAAACCATTTTACAGAACGAATCACACCATAAAAATTCAATGAAATTTTGATATATCAACTTTTAAACCCCAAATAATGTCATAAAATAAAAAAATATTCAATAAATAGAAGTCGTGAATTTTCTCATTCATCCATCGCCAAAGGTCATGTAAAGTAGTTTTTAGTTAAAAATTTAATAGGTGTAACTCTATTTTATTCAATGAAATCTGGGAAAAACCTATTTTTTAATAAACTATCCTAAGAAATTATTATTTATATAATTCGATTTTAAAATGGAAATTAATAAAGCAATACATACCACTTTTATTATATAATTACCAATAAAATGGGAACCTGCATAAAATAAATAGAAACATGTTACTTTAGAAAACCCCCACTAGAACGGATCTCAACAAGATCATCAAATCTATATATAAAAGTCATAAAATCTAGAGTCCCCCTTAAATATTTGTTCTTCATATAAGGATTGATGTAAGATGATAATTGGAATGTAATGAAGAATATTTGAATAATGAATATATAAAAGAGGAAAGGGGATACACCATATATGACCTGACATAGATCACTATGAATCCTTTTTAAAAAATTGGGGAAGAGGTAAAATAACTGGGAGTGGAGACACATTCTATGACCATAGAATGGGAGAGTAATAAGAAAAATAGTTGAAAATTTTAAATTGAATTTCATGGTTGTTTTATAACATGTAATTACCTAGGAAGACATCATGGTCTGGTATATCATTTGGCCGCACATTTGGAATTACTGTGTGCCAATAATCATCTAACAACGTGACTTGGATGACAAATAAAATAGTTTTTAAATGTTGTGTTGAAAACATTGAACCATCCATAAAATATGTATATTTTGAATATATAAATGTTTCGTTCTGGCTTTCTTCGACCTCAAAACGCCCAATGGCTCTGTATCCAATGATTGATGGACCTTATTTCCAAAGGTAGGTGTTCGCCGGATGGTCTGACTAGTGACTCTTAATAACTCACATTGGTCGAGAGGATGGGATATCGAGCTCATCTCACTCTTTGGGGGGGAATTATTGCTTGTTCTAGGAATCTATTATAGATTTATGATTTATTCATATGTTCGCGAATCTTTGGTTTATACCCAAACATAGTATCCAAAGATTTAACTTTTTTGGGCAATGGTTGACTGGATGCAGGGGTTCGGAATCATTTATGCCTGAGGTTTACCATCCATCGTTTAATTAATGAATCCAAGGAGTCGGAACTCACTTGAGGCGGCAGTAGGAGCGGAATGGTGAACCGATGTGAGGACAGTTGGATCAACCAACTGTTGGGATTGAACCTCAGGGAGGCTTCCTACGTACCCTGCCTAGGGGACACGGATCAATGTCCACATAGTTCACATTGGCTTGGGACTTACTCTTTGAGGTAGCCCGGAATAATTGATTGGGGATAACACTCTGAAGAGGCCCATGATGGGGATTGGGGCTTACACTCTGAAGAGGCCCATGTTGTTGGTAAACTGATGTGAAAGGGGTGGTCATAATGACCCGTTATTGGGCTTGAACCTCGGATAGGCTACCTACATACCCCACCTAGTAGACAGGGATCAAAGTCCACGTAGTTTGGAAGGATGTGGGGATTACTTTCTGGGGCAGCACATGATGTTCGCTGGGGCTTACACTCCGGGGAGGCCCATAAGAGGATGTCATGGTCGATGCTTACTCTAAGCCCATGTGAGCCATGCTCGGTGTGAGAAACAAGAGGCAGTAGGGACTAGAGGATCACGTCAGGAGAGGTGCGTCCGTGAGAAGTGGAGTGGGGATTACACATGAGGGAGTCCCATGAGGTCGGGGCTTACTCCGAAATGGATGCCCAGGGTGACAAAGCCCAGCAGGAGAGGGAAAGGGTGTGCTCCTATGCCCATATCCTCCCTTGTAGTGCATGAGGGCCTCCATCTTATGGCTATTTTACCATCTTCGAGGAACTTTTAGAAATTAGAGGTGCAGAAAGGGGATTCCAAAGCTCACACTCCTCATTACCATGGAAATGTGAACCCAGGAATGCTTCAGGAATATGCTCATGGGGTGGGGTAACCCCTTTTCTCCTGTTTACCATGGGAATTTAAACTCAAAATGGGGCCCTAATGTGCCCAAAAGTTACACCACGCAGATCTAGTGGCACTGATAGAGGCATCAGCTTGGGATCGATGAATCGACCAATAATGGAGTCGCATAGGACTTGGATATATCATAAGGATTTTACCTGGATCGTGAAATGAGAACACCAAAGTATTTGGTGAGCCACCGAGAGGTATGGGTGGTGGCTCCCTTCACGTGGGGAAGTGTCACATAGCTAGAGAATCCATCAGCGAACCACGGAGGTCCGCGGACTAATTGGCGTCCCACAATCCAGGGAGGTTTTCTGCTTCGGGTTTAATCCACGAACCTTGGTGGTTCGTGGCTTCAGGTTCAATCCACGAACTAGGGTGGTTCGTGAAGAGTTCTAGGCGGGAAACGATGACCAAGGGCGGCTCCGGTCGGATACTCGTCGGTCGGGGCTTCTCCCACATAGTAGAGTGATACGTAGTGTGACAGATTGGAAAATTGGAATAAAATCCATGGTCCATGGGGAAGTCATCCGTAGAGGGAATATGGTTCGCGATTCTCCTTGTTTTTGTTATTTTAGGTTCACAGTTCACCAAATTATTATGCGTTTTCCAATTCCTTCTTAATTCATATACCTGTTGTGGTTCGCAAGAGGGAATTTTGTTGTTTTCGAAATCTGAATCCTTCCATCAACCGATCTCCTTCCAAATCTCCAATCCCTCCGAATCGGATTCCAGTTCTCCACCCCCTTTCTTTCCCCCTTGGTCTCCTTTTATAGGGTAGGAAAAGGGGTGTATCTTTGGCCATGCGGCACCTCTTGCGAAGACCCATAACCAAATATGTGGTTCACAGCTGACAGGGTCAATCCGCGATTGACGGTGGGTATTGAATGCTTCCCCCCCCCTCTGCGAGGCGAACTCAAGGAGTGCTCCGCGGCGGCGGAGGGTTCCGCCTCTATTCCGTGAATGACAATGGGTGCAACTGGAACCGGTCGATGCGGTCCCCGATTGGGGCAGTTCGTGATGGTGAACCGGACTGGCGCCCAACCTACCTCGCGACCGCGGAGTCTCTCTGCCACCATTTCTCGAACGACAATGGTTCGCGGAGGGGGTGCATCATGGAGCCTGGCCAAGTTGTGCTTCCATGGGATTGGTTCACAGACCGGTCATATTTGTGTCCTTTCTTTGATTATTTTCCCTAATTATTTGGTGGGTTTAGGTAGAATCTCCTTTGTGGATTTTTCAGGACCCTACAAATGCCCCCCATCAAAATGGGGTCTGATCGGAACGAAGAGGAGGACATTCCGATGCGAAGTGGTCCTGAAACTGAGATGGTTTGCGATAGAGTGGTGGACCCGGTAGGGGACTATGCCTATAAATACAGGGAGCCCTTCATTTGCCTTTTACAAAATTCCTCACGAAACCAGAGCTCCTTTGCCTCCACGTCCTTGCTCCTTTGCGAAGTGCCCTGTCCGTGAATCAGCAGTGACCTCCGCGAACCATTCCTTCTTCGCGGTCGCCTTCATCCATTAACCAACTTCCCAACCACAAACCATTACTAATAATTAATTAAAAAGTAAGTTATAAGGGGATGCGTAGGAACTTCCCTCACGGTTTCGATGCTTCGCGGACCAAAATCTCTTGAACTTTTAAAATTGTCCAAGTCTCCCGAACTTAATCACTTAATCTCGAGATTGAAATTTTGTGAAGAGACTTCATTCAAGGTTTCCTACCCGACGCCCCATGGGCCAGGGGTTCGTGGGCTAATTTCGCGAAGGGCTGGTTCTTGGGATGATGTCACCGCGAACCATCCTCTTAGGCCTCCTTGTAGGATTTTCTTATGAAGTCTCCATAACCATACATTTGGTTATTTTTTCCAGATTTTTATTCCAGACTATCCAATTCTTCGCTTTTATTGCGCAGGGAGAAAATAGGGTTCCCCCTCGTTCTACACTGAGGCCTACTGTAGAGCCACTCCCAATTACTGATCAACGCCTGAAGGACATGGCTAACTCTATTCAAGATGGAGTCTGCCATTTCCTACCGTCTTCCTTCCTTGACGACCGGCTCTCCAAATCACAGCAGGAGTATCCTTTTTCTAACATCCTTCCTACCTATGGGTTCAGTTTGTTGTCTGATACCCCGATTCTGGAACCATCCCGTGAAAACAATCCTGAAGCATGGATATTTACCACCACTATTCCCCAGTTCGTGATACCTACCGGCGAGCATCCTGCCTCGAGGGGTACAACTATCAGATCTGTGTTGAATCACCTTCTAGTATCTCTGATAGGAGAACCACGTCAACAGGAAGGAACAATCCTCTACTATCGAAGTATTTCTCGCAATGCCATGGTAAGCCACCAGCATGGCTGGGCGACAAATCTGGATCTCTGACCTAGGGGAGCATTTAAGTCACCGGACTGAGTGTGGCCCTTCCGTGTTCACCAGAGTTGCGCATAATTTGGGGCAGATTTGCAAGTTGTGGGCCTGTATGAAGCTTCATGGGTGTCCCAAACCTATACCCACCGACCTCAAGAACTCTCCAAGCAACTTATGAGTCATTGGAGCCTAGACACCAACACCTTCCATCTAGTCCATGGGGAAGTGGGCATTAGTCTATGGGACGTCTTTCATATTTCAGGGTTCCCTGTCGTTGGGAGTATGTATGACGAGTGCTTACCTACTTCTTCTATGTGGGAGAATGAAGAGAGGACTCCCCCTAGTGAAGAAGCTTGTTAACCAGGCTCGAAAGCACTCAGAGGATACATCTCCAAAACAGATCAACCCATACCGTGAATGGGTCATGGATTTTGTGAGAGAAAACAAATATAATGAATCTGAGGCTCTCCCATGCAGGCCCATGACATTCCCTACGATGGAGTCCTGTAAATAGGGGGCAGCTATTGGCTGACTTTGGGGAAGTCAAATTTCGCGGTTAGGGCTGGGAGATCATTCTGGATGTCGACCGGTTGCTCCGTCTGGCAGTTTTTCTGGCTATGTGCTTAAGTGTCTGGTTATTACCCGTACGCGAGGCTGGTGGTGTGCGGGTCACTACTTTTTTCATGGCGGCACAATTTTCTACAGTTACTATTATCAACCAAGACGTCATAGTACTGGCTAGGATTTACCGGTTGATTGGTAATATCACTGACGGGAGCTGGCCAAACCGAGTCGTCGACCCTTTCCAAATTATCTAGGGTTGGTTAAGAATACACATCAAGAAATTCTATACCTTCATCAACCCTATTTATATTTCGGGCACCACATTATGACCATTCTTGCAACTGACCAGTGGGGTTATGCCCGAAGAGTGGGAGTCCCATGAGAAGGATAGTCAACATACAGTTTCGAACAAGCATCTGCTATCAAGTCGAATCTCGAATTATGACTATTTCAATTTTCATCTGTTTTCTTCCCTAGCTAGTGCAAATACGAACACCTTAACAGAATATTTTAGCAAGTGGGGCTACCTCCTCTCCCTCCGAGAGGGTACTATGGAGGCTCATATTGGTGGAAAACTGATCTGCGAGGGATACGCGCCCTGCTTATTTGGGCGTCAATTCTGCTGTGTCCAAGAACAGTGTCCCTCCGCACTCAATAGTGCTCATGATAACCATCATATGATGGTGGCCAAACAACTGGGGTTAATGTTTACCCGGGATGATATCATATGTGAGGTTAGGACCCCCATTCTTATGGACTCCATGCATTTCTTATCTAAGCATTATGCAGACTCCTAGGTACAATCATACCCAAATGGCCAGCTAGGGACATTTGTGCCCACTATCTCAAGTCCCAAGACATGAAAGGGAAAAACGAAGCGAAAGGAGGATGTTGCTCCAACTAGGCCGAGCAAAATCCTTCGTCACCCTACTGGTCTCGTGCATCCAGGGAAGATTTCAACAGAAAGAGGTGTATCCTCTCATGCCCTTGAGGATTCATGGAGGGGGTAGTTATTCCCACTGATGCTGCTTTCCGACGGATTGGGGCCAATGGGATGAATTCCAAGCCCGGTCAGACTTTCACAGCTAGTAGCCCCGTACTCTGTGGTAGTATCTTCAGGAATAATAGGTATCTTTTGACTGACCTGGATACATATCTACTCCCACTAACATTCATTTTTACGCAGACCCCGAGAGGGTTTTTCGACATCTCCAGGTCCTTTAGGTCTATATTTATGCGCACTAGGGTCATGCAGTATTAACCCACCGATTCGAGGCCATGCTGCATCTGGTGACTGATGAAGAGGGGGAAGGAAGTGACCACTCTTCAAGGGGCGATGATTTTGATGATCTCCCCATCATGGTTGAAACCAGGGAATTCCTATCCCTACCCGTGAGGTCCCGTACACCGGTATCCCCAGAGAGTTCTAGGGCGGAGGCAGGATTCGCAACACAAATACGACCATTGGCACCCTTACCAGCCTTTATCTCCACCCGACCTTCTCAGCTTGATCCTCCTCGGTCAGCGATTCAGGCCATGGACGCATTCCTAGAGGCTTGGAGGATTTGGAATCAATTGAGGGTCAGTGGTTTGGATGAAGAAGTTTGGGTGTTTCTTCAAATTGGCCCCCATAAACATCCAGGAATTGGGATGATCTTCGCTCCACCCCACTTGCTGTTGGAGGAGGATTTAGATGAAATAGTCGCATCATTAAAGGAGATGGATGTGTAAATTCATTCACTCCCGAATCATCTCTATGGGAGCATCCGGGGTGTCTATGATGATTAGACGTCACAAATTGTCCGACCCTGAAGAAGAGGTTTCTCTACTCGCCCATTCTGACTTTTTCCCTCCTTTTTGGGGAGGTTCTAAGGTTTCTTCACTTTCATGTATGGTTATGAGGAATCTCAAGGAGTAATTCCTTCTCCAGAGTATACCCATTGTGGTACTGCGGCAGGGGAGCATGCAATTTCACCCATAGGGGTCAGCGAGGCTGGATCCCCTAGAGTAGCTGAGGTCATGGACGTGGCCATCACGGATTCAGGTAGGGTTTTTCCTCCTCCTACCCCTTCCAGAAATCTGGGCGAACTGTCCCCTGGGCAGATCCAGAGATAGCGACAAGCATTCCATTTATCGGAATGACTCAAACAGGGAACGTCGGGTAATCATGACATCCCTTTTTCTCAATCTCCAACATGCATTCTTAGATTTCCTGAGTCATTAACTCTTGGACGTATGGTGCAGGGCCACTAGGGTGCCTGGTTGTAACTACCCAAGATGTTCTGCCTTCCGCCTCCTTGCCATCTGCGGAATCACCCGTAACCCCGCCTGGGCATGATGAGATGGTGAGCCCTGCCGGAGGGGCCGACGATATTGATTCTCTAATCCCGTCTTCACTAGTCAGAGATACCCCAGAGGAGGAACCACTGGTATACAAGGCCCCTGCTGATCTGATAACCTTTTCCATTGCAGAGGATGACAGGGCACACAAGATTTTGGAGGGGTTCTATATTTGACGGAGCCAACCACCCCAGGCCCAACAAATCTCTTGATGATAGAGGAAGAGCTTCCCAGTAATCCAGTTGCTGGGAACCCGAAGCGAGCCATTATCATGTTCACTGGGGTAGTGATTTCTTCAAGCATGGTGTCTGTAGGCATCCACTTGGGGGATACCTTGGAAACTACTAGCCTTAGGCATGGCCTCAATCCCGGGACCCCTCTGGGTCTCCCCAGATTCCCTTGCCTATCGAAGATATGGCATCCTCTTCGAGTGGCTGTCGTGGCAATTCAGGGCTTGCGGATGCCAATGCCTCATTGATTAGGAGTAAGTCCCCTAATCTCTGACCACTGAATTCTTTTTTCGTCCATTTTCTAATTAGGGGTACTCATTTTTATTATTGACTCTTGGGCCTTAGGATGTCAACATTTGGCACTGACGATTGTGTCTTCAAACCCATTTTTTCCTATGACCACAACAGTAGGGTGTGAAGCTACCACAGTGCCATAGTTTATGGGTGATATTGCCTCAGGTCACTCCTTCGTGACTTTCATCCCCGAATATGTGTCCTTATAATAGAGTGACTCTGAGACAGATCAACATGTCCTCTCCAGCCTTCGGCCCGCTCGCCAAAGGGATTGGAAAAAAATCTAGAGACTAATCTCTCAAACGTCATTGGTCGAGATGCGGACCAAATTACCAAGGCTACATAGTTTTCTTATGTTTCTGGAAATATATGTATTTGTATATCATTGTGTTTATGACATAGTCAATTAGGTAGTCACTGGTTGAGAGAGGCTAAGTGATTTACAATCTCGCCTTTCCGCTTCCCAATCCAAAGCCTACCATTCCGTAACATGACAACTCTACCTAACAGAGGCTCATGACCACGTCGAGGTCATCGCGAGGCTTCAAAGAGAAGTTATTGAGAAGCGTTCTCACCTAGAGGTGTTGAGGACAGAGATACATCGGCTACAACATGTGGAGGATAACGTCACCGCCATGATCAGAGAAGGAGAGCGGCGGATGGAGGAGGAAATGAGGGCAAGCATAAAGGTGGCCCAGGAGGCAGAAGAATTGTGGGCTGGTGCAGAAGCTGAGATGGGCTTATTGTAGGATCTCTCCCAGACAATCGAGAATTTTGACCAGTTCCTGATACAACTTTGTGAATCTACCGAAAAACTCCTGTAATCACCTTTCGAACTAGGGGAGGCTCCAGATTGTGGATGCCCTTCTTACCTATTTTGTTATAGAACAAAGAAACATTTGTCCTTAGTGCTCTTGCCACATTTTCCTATGATAGAAACTATTTTTCATTATTGCTACATATGTTAATTCCCTGAACGTAGAATATTTCGAGTCCATGACTTAAAATAGATCAGGCTCTAACTTTTTCCTGGACCATGGGATCTAGTGAGTGTAGTCTGACTATTGCTAGGATTTTGTAGGAAAACCCCCAAAAACTTTTTTGTCTTTTTCATCTAATTCCCTGATTTTTCTTGGGCCCATTTAGTGTCGACCCAGCGGGTATAACCCGAATTTTTCTTAGGTCTCCTTTTTTCGGTTTTTGTCCTAATAGGCTTTGTGACTCTTTCTTTTGTGAGTGGTTTAAAGTCCTACTGCCAAGACTATCACTAATATTGTTTTAGGACAAACAGATTTGACCAAAAATGGCAGGGTGAGGGCCACAATGGGGTTCAACTGATTAAACGATGTCTCAAAACTCTTCTGACACACATAGTGGGAAACATGTTTAAATTTGAACGGCATGCAGGGCATGTCTCATGATATAGGAGTTGTGTCGGCGTACAGAGGTAGGAAGAGCGTTGCCTAAGAAAACAATTCCTTTGGTAGATTGGCCAAGGGATATCAGTATGCAAATCCGCTGAGGGAATGGTATGCATAGTCATGCAAAGGTGTCCTTAAGTCAAAGAAATATCCATTTCTGATGACCAGGGGACTTCATGGATGTCAAGATCATGGAAACCAGGATGGATGGTTTGGAAAAATAAATGAAAACCACCAGGGGTGGCTCAGAAAGGGTATGTGATGTCTGAAATGTTTTGAGAACATCTGTATCAATTAGGAGTGTGGATGAAAGGTTCTCGTCCTATGATTTTATTTAGCGCAAAGGACGGTTGGGGCTTGGTGTAGTTTAAAGTCATGCAACTGGGACATCATCTGAAATGGAATGACTTCTCCTGGTTCTCCATAATCTTTTTAAAGACTTTTCGCCGCATTCAGGTAGGATTTTGGAATATTTTGGTAAATTATTGCTCAGAGGGTTTACGAATCATGGGATAGAAACAGGGGCTTAGAGGCCAAGAGGCATACAGAGAGAAGCATTGCCTAAGGAAATATTGCCTTTGATAGATGGGCCAGGGGTGATCAATATGCAGAGCCGCTAAGGGAATGGTATGCATAATCGTACAAAGTTGTCCTTAAGTCAAAGAATATCCATTTATGATAGCCAAGAAACATCAGGGAAGTTGAGATTTGGGACCACTGGGGGTGGCTTATGAGAGTTCGGCTTTTTCTGAGTACAGAGTATGGCTCATGATGAGAGGGTGCCGGAATACGGGGGAAATATATAGACCAAACTTTCTGAGAATGGGTGAAGTAACTCTCTCTCACGTTGGTGTGAGGCGGTGGTTCGTGCAGGTATGACCCATGCACGGAAGGATAGAGAAAAGCCTATGTTTCTCATTGAACCCATGATGAGTATGACCATTTAGTTTATCTTCATGTGGTTGGGACATGATCCGTGCAGTTTAGCATCATGAAGCGAGGACGAGGGGTATTTTTGAAGTTTTCTATGCAGTTTGACTTTATGCAGTGAGGACGGGGGGTATTTTTGAAGTTTTCTATGCAGGTTAACGTCATGCAGCGAGGAAGGGGGTATTCTTGCAAACGATACTCTTCATCATAATGAAACTGGGTTTTAATACCTCAACATGCTCTAGACGTGGGGGGGGGGGGTTGATTGGTGTAAATCATGGTTTTGGGTATTCTTTGATCAAGATAGGTGATGTGGGGGCTCTATGGTTGGTAACCGTATGGAGCTAGAAAGAGCATCCCCTGTGGAAATCATGCCTTTGATAGATGATACAGGGGATATAATTATGCAGAGCCACTGAGGGAATGGTATGCATAGTCATAAAAAGGGGTCCACGGGTCGATGACATTCCACTTCCGATGGCCATGAATGGTTATCAGGATCTGCAATTATCCGGGCCACAAAGTTTGTCATTTTGCCGGAGAATGTCTGGACATGTCGGGGATATTCGTCCCTGGTTTCTTTTCAAGTTTCAAAGAGCCCCCTACATTGATCTTTTCTTATCTTTTTTTGTGTGGGGGTGTGCCTTCATTCCATGCAGTTTAACGTCATGTGGTAAGGACGAGGTACTCCTAGTTTATCGGTCATAGAGCTCAGACCATTGGGTGACTACTCCTGCAGTCACTCGAAGGACAACTGAGTCAACATGTTCTGATATAATTCGAACAAGGTAGGGGATGGTGGTTGTAAACTACCACTTTGAGTTTTCCCAGATCAAGAGGTGTGGTGTGGTGTCTTTGAGGACAGTAGGCGTATATAGCTAGGAAGACTATCGCCCGTGGAAATCGTGCCTTTGGTAGACGAGCCAGGGGCTATCATGATGCAGATCTGGTGAGGGCATGGTATGCATAGTCATTCAAAGGTGTCCCTAGGTCAATAATTTTCCACTTCTGATAGCCAAGAATGATTATGAAAATACGCTATTGTTCACAGTGTAGAGTTCAGCATGTGGGGATAAGGGTGTCCTGGTATACAAGAATCATATTCACCGTAATTGTCCATTGAATCAAAGTATCCTAGTCCTTGCTTGATGTTCGTTGATGCAGTTCGCTATGTGAACAACTGACAGACACATAGGCTAGCCAGATAGGGATACCCAGGCAATTAATGGATTTGAAAAGGGGAATGAACTTGTAAACCACCTTTCCATAAACTTTTGGATCAGGCGGTACGGTATGGGGGCTCTGAGGCGAGTAAGCATACAAAGCTAGGAAGAGCATCGCCTGTGGAAATCTTGCATTTGGTAGACGAGACAGGGGATATCATTATACAGAGCCGCTGAGGGAATGTTATGCATAGTCATGCAATGGTGTCCACGGGTTAATCACATTCCACTTCTGATGGCCATGAGTGGTTATGAAGATCCATAATCATCTGGGTCGTGGAGTCTGATGTATGGAGAGGACGCATCCAAATGTGCAAGGATTATCTACATCTCCTATCGCCATGTGTCTTGGGTGGGTCGCGATGAAGTCCGTGCAGTTTTGCATCATGCTGTGAGGATGAAGTCCGTGTAGTTTATCATCATGTGGTAAGGATGAATATATACACCCCGTGCTGGTCTAGTTCGTACACGGGGGAAGGGGGAATTTTTAACATCATTGTACGTGCAGTTTAACTTCATGCGGTAAGGATGAAAATTACACCCTATGTCGGTCTCGTTCTTACACAGGGGGAAAGGGCATTTTTTATCTTTTATTCAGAGGGTTGGTCCAAGATGGGGAATCGTGGCGTCACTATATATCCTACGAGGGTAGTAATCAAGCCACATGTAGTTCTCTTAAATAAGTACACCTTGTACAGGGATGATCAGGACACAGGGGATGGGGAATTGTTAAAACTCGTTGTCCGTGCAGTTTAATGTCATGCTTTGGGGACGAGGGATACACCCCGCGCAGGTCTAGTCCATACGCGGGGCGGGGGGGAAGAAGGAATTTATTAGGGAGTGGATGTGCCAGGATAGGGGATCTCAGTGTCACTACGTATCCTACGAGGGAAGGAATCAAGCCGTATGAAATTCTCGGAAATCATTGTAGTCTAACATCATGTGGTGAGGACATGGTCCATACAGTTTAACATCATGTGGTTAGGACAGGGGGTATTGTTATATTCCATGAAGTTTAACATCATGCAGTGAGGATGTGAATACACCCCGTGTAATTTTGGTCCGTACATGGGGGAATGGGAATTTTTTTTTCCTTTTGACGTGGCTGGGCCAGGGTGTGGAATTCGGGCATTACTACGTATCCTGCGAGGGCAGGAATCAAGCCGCACGTAGTTCTCTGAAAGACGATACACCCCATGCAGGTTTGTTCTGTACAAAGGGGAAGAGGGTATTTTTTAATCACCCTCTCTGTGCAATTTAATGTCATGTGGTGAGGAAAAAATACTCTTAGTTTAAGGTCATATAGTTTGGACCATTGGGTGCTTGGCAGTTTACCGTCATGCAGCTCGAACGAACTCCGTGCATTTTAATGTCATGTGGTAAGGACGTAGGTGACCCGACGTTAAAAGAAAAAGAAAAAATGGGGGGTCTGTGCAGTTCAACGTCGTGTGGTGAGGATGAGTTCCGTGTAGTTTAACATCCTGTGGTGAGGACGATGAATACACCCCATCCAGGTCTGGTCCGTACATGGGGTGAGGGAGCTATCTTGACTCTTATTATCTGTGTAGTTTAATGTTTTGCGTTAAGGACGAAATCCATGCAGTTTAACATCATGTGGTGAGGACGTGGCCCACTTTCAATTTCTATGCAAAATACTTCTTCAGGAATATCGCATTTATAGAAGCAGTTATAAATTGTCCGTCCATAGAGATAAGGGTATATGCCCCGTTGGAGTAGACCTTGTGTACAATGTATAGTCCATCACATTTGGGCTCCATCATTGGAGGCTTCTTTTCGGGTTTCATTGGGTCTGGAGAAATAATAACAATTATCATTCCAAGAAAGACCGGAGGCGGACCTTTTTGTTGAAGGCTCGTGCGATCCGGTTCTGGTACACTTCCGGGTGGTGTAGAGTGTGCAGCCGCTTCTCGTCTAGCTGTTCCAATTCACCTAGCCGCTTTTCTGACTGCTCATCATTGGATAATTGATCACATATGGAAACACTGAGTGAGGGAAGTTGGAGTTCAATGGGAAGGACCGCCTCTCTTCCATACACCAATTTGTATGTGGTAAACCGCGTAGCGGTGCAAATTGTGGTTCAATAATCCCACAATGCATGGAGGAGTTTATCTGGCCCTGAATTCTGGTCTTTGTCCACCATTTTCTGGAGGATGTTGGATAGGGTTTTGTTGAAAGATTATATCTGTCTGTTGGCCGCTTCATGGTAGTGGGATGAGTGGTTAGCCTTGATACCATACTCATTGTATAGTTTTTCCAACTCAGCAGAGCATAAATTGGTGTCATTGTCCATCAGTATTGTATGAGGGACACAAAATCTGGTGATGATATTGGTTTTCATGAAGCTGCCAATATTTATTGCCTCGAATTCCTTGAGGGGAATGGCTTCTGCCCATTTGGAAAATAAGTCGATTTCCGTGAGGATATACTTCAACTGTTTAGCCGTGGCAGGAGGATATGGTCCCATGATGTCTATCCCCTAGAAGGCAAACGGCTAGGAATACATTGCTTGATGAAGTAACTTTGGGGGCTGGTGTCTGAAGTTGGCTTGAATCTGGCATGAGTGGAATTTTTCGGTAAAAATATTACAGTCTCGTGCCATGGTAGGCTAGAAGTACCCAAGCCATCGAACCTGATGGGAAAGCCTTGTCCCCGGTTGATGTGCTCTATATGCTCCTGTATGTACTTCAGTCATGAAGGTAGTGGTTTCTTCACCGTCAATACCTCTGAGGAACACTCCATTGAGGCCTCGTTCGAAAGGGACCTCTTGCTGGCCCGCACCACCATATAGGAAAAAATTGATTTCCCTTTTCCGTATTTGCTCTCGTTCAGCCCTGTCTGGTGGAAGCTCTCCCTGTTGAAGGTAGTTCGTGATGGGGATCATCCAGCAGGTGGCAGAAGCATATGGCTTAGGGACAGGGCTGACATCATGGATTTATTCCGTCTTATCTTGAAAAAATGGCAATACCATTCGACGGTGAGCAATACTATTGATCGTTTCATCCCGGTCTGGGTCGGCTAGGGCTGCGGCCGCATTGGCTAATGCATCAGCCTGAGCATTCTGGGACCGGGGAATATAAGCCAATGTTGGTTCGGTGGAGAACTCAACCATTAGCCCTCGGACATGGTCAAATAGGGGGATTAACTCCTCCTTTTTAATAGCATAGTCATCATTGACTTGCTTGATGACCAGCTCTGAGTCACCTTTTACCTTAAGTTGTTGTACTTGTTCTTTGAGTGCGAGCTCCAATCCTATAATGAGTGATTGATATTCCATATCATTGTTTGTACATCCCTCAAACAGGAGAAAGGAATACATAAAAGCCAACTTTTCTGGGGATACGAGTATTATCCCCAGAACCACATTGTTGAATCTGCGATCCTCCATCATCTTCTCGGTGGGGCTTCGGGATGCGCTGTCAAAGTACAATTCCCATGCTGGAAACTCCTCAGGGACTGAGAATATATCTTCATCAGGTAGTTCGGCGTCCAGTGTTGTGGTCCCTGTTGAAGGGTGCTCTGTCATAATGTCTAATAATTCCTGGTACTTGATGGCTTTTTGAGGCATGAATCGGATGTCGAACTGTTTCAAGATAACCGCCCATCGGGATAGGCGTCTGGTTAAGATCGGGTGACTGAGGATGTACTTGAGTGGGTTACTCTGCGAGATCAAATGGACTTCATGATTCTGCAGATAATGTCATATCTTTTGAACCGCAAAGACAACAGCTAGACATCTCTTCTCGATATTTGAGTATCGAGTCTCAACATGAATCATGGTTTGACTGAGGTAATAGAGACTTTTTTCACTACTTGCGTCATTATTTTATGCGAGGAAGGCTCCTAGTGATCGCTCTAGGGCTGTCACATATAGAATGAGACGTCTTCCTTAAACCGGGTGCATGATCACTGGTGGGCTTAAGATGTACTTCTTCAAGTTGTCGAATTCCTCTTGGCAGTCATCCGTCTATTGGTACGTAACCCCCTTCTTCATTAACCCGGTGAAAGGAAAACATTTGCCTGTCAGGTTGGCTACGAACCTCCTAATATAGGCTAGGTGTCCTTGGAATCCCCTCAGCACAGTGAGATTTCGAGGAGGTGGAAGGCTTAGGATAGACTTCATCATCTCAGGGTTGACTTTGATGCCACGATGGCGTACGATGAAGCCAAGAAATTTCCCTAGGGTAACCCCAAAGGCGCATTTCAAGGGGTTCATCTTCATTCTATGCTATCAGAGCTTGTTAAAGACGGTCTCAAGGTCTGACAGGTGATTCGATCACTATCTGGACTTGACCACTAGGTCATCCATGTAACATTCATTGTATTTACTGAGAAATGGCTTAAAGATCTGATGCATGGCATGCTGTTATGTGGCGCCAGCATTCTTGAGACCAAAGGGAATGACCCTGTAATAGAATACCCCTTGAGGGGCCCTGAAGTTAGTGGCTTCTTCATCTTCGTGGTCCATCCTGATTTTATTATATCCGGAATATCCATCCATGAAGGATAGAGACTCATACCCGGCCGTTGCATCAATTAACAACTCGGTGAATGGAACCGGGAAGTCATCTTTTGGAAAATGCCGATTATGGTCTCTGATGTCAATGCAGATATGGATTTTCCTATTCTTTTTCTTGATGGGGATGATATTGGCCAACCAAATGGGGTACTAGACCTCTCTAATGAAGCCTGCTTTAATGAGCGTATAGACTTCAGCCTCTATCTTGGCATCATGTGAGGGGTGCATCCTTCTAGAGGCATTTTTGTAGACCTGGTGGTCTTATGAAAGACCTGGGTGATGTTTCGCTACCTCGGGATTGAGTCCAAGCATTTCTATGTAATTATAGGCGAATACATCCCGTTGTTTCTTTAGGAAGGAGGTGTATACCTCGTGTTCCTCGGGAGACATGGCCGCACTAATGAGAGTGGGCCTCGGGTCTTCCTCGGTACCCATGTTTATTTCCCTGAGCTCATCCACAATGGTGGAGATTCCCTCCTCAAATACAGGAGGTGAATCCCTGATATATTCTCCCTCTTCTTCATGAAAACCCTCACCTTCATGGTCCGATGAGGAGTGATCTCCTGACACAAGTTCTTGGAAGTCTGGAGACGAGGAATCTTGGGTGTCCTTTCTCAAGTTTATGTCCCCCATTTGAGGGTCAGTGGATGTTCCCACATTGTCACACTCAGATTTTGTGGCTGAAGTCATGAGGACATCCAAGTGCATGTCAGGACATGAACTCATACCTTCCACGTTGTTGATTGGAAGGACATAATCTCTGACATGCCGCCTGAGGGGGTCGTCAGGAACCATTTCTAGGCCATTTGGAGTGGGGATCCAGTCGACGTCGTCGACCAAAGGCTTATTTATCTTTTTCTCGTAGAACCTGGAGTCAATGTAATGTGACTTAGAGATCTCAAAAGGGGCCTTTTTGCAATGCAATGTCCCACTTTGTCTATTTACGTAGTACATGATACACTGGTGGTAGGATGAAGGAACGACCATGAGCTTATGGAGACATGACCTTCCTAGTAGGGCATTGAATGTTGTGCTCTTCCGGACCACCCGGAATTCCGTGTAGGCTTCCAGGTCAACAAAATGGGACTTTAGCTTAATCTGTCCCATGGGTTTTTTCTCAATCTTGTCGTAACCCAAAAAAGTTGTGGCTGAGAGAATTAGGTCATCCTCACTATATCCCATCTTACGGAGTGTCCATAAGGGAAGGAGGCTAACTCCAGAGCCATTGTCTATAAATACATTTTGGATATAAATGTCATTCAGCATGCCAGACACATAGAGGAGTTTGATGATTCCTTGCATGATAGAATCTTCATCCTGATAGGTGAAGGAAATCACCGTGTTGCATTCAGCTGGGCCAGTCTCCATCCAGTAAATCACGACGGCAGCTACCTCAGCTTGAAACTCCTAGGGTCTCATCAAAGCTTCGATGAGCACCTCCGTATGGTCGGCTGACAAACCCAGGGCATCCAGGATGGACAGCTTGGCTGGTACCGATTCCAGCTGCTTAAGGATATCATATTTCTGCTCCAGCGGCTGACGCTTCTCCATTGGCGGGAGAGTCTTGGCGTGTGCTTTGGGAGCTGGATCATTTGACGAGGAAGGGCCGGCCATGGGGACAGACGTTGATGGCATTACTTCGTTTTGAGGACTTCGCATGGCCGATCAGTTTGTGCACACTATGTGACCAGACACTTGCTCCTCCTCTAGTGGGTATCACAGAACAATAGGGATAGAGTGGCCACTTGTGGAGGTATAGAGGAATTACCTCTCATGTTGAGTTCACTGAAGGGTTATCCCATGGGTTTTTGCGATATTAACCGTTTGGGCCGGGGTCCAGCCATAGGGATGGTTTCGGTCGTGGTTGCGCCTCCCTGGGTATCCCCTACCTCTGCAGTTCCTCCTCCCGGTTCCTCGTGTAGGGAACTTGGGTTCGTAGTCATACCCTTCATCAGGGAATGATTCCATGAGATGGA
Organism: Viscum album; assembly: GCA_963277665.1. Classification (NCBI taxonomy): domain Eukaryota; kingdom Viridiplantae; phylum Streptophyta; class Magnoliopsida; order Santalales; family Viscaceae; genus Viscum; species Viscum album. The sequence continues at coordinate 1,066,565,554 of OY728165.1, read as the reverse complement.
TTATGTTGATAGAACAAAATATTGGCTCTTCATCCTCTGACAGATCAACCTGGTCGGTTGTCTCTGATGGCTCCATTTGGTGGGTCGGTACCTGTGGTGTCAAATTCAAGGGCATAAAGTCTGCCAGGGTTGGGACTAAATTTGGCCCCGTCGCGGACTGCTCCTCTTATGATTGTTTCCTCCTTATACTTCTTCCAGATGACCGAATCATATAAGATTGTGAGGCCGATGCTGTCGTCTCTACGGATTCTGGGGCTGTTGGTGGCAACACCGACTGCTGTAGTTGAGCTCAGAGTATGCCCTGGGCTCGGTTGATAGTCTTCTGAGTCATCCAGTTGTCAAATATCTACCCTTGTTTTCTGGTGAATTTTTTCCATCCCACCTCTTTGTAAGAGTCGGTGGTAGAGATACATTCCACATGTGATGGGGGTGGTCCCAGGTCGACTTGTCTGAAATCTACCATCCTCTAAAGGGAATCATTTAAGATGAAGAATTCTCGGATACTGTGCCCCAACATCCGATGGTAGGGTCCGTAATCTGTCCTGTCATTGTGGCATAATTCTTCAAGTATCCTCGGCTCTGGGAGGCGGAGCATGTTGTAGTTCTTGGTGGCAATGAAGTAGACGTAGACTTGATCATCCCGGAACGAGTATACTTTTTGTCTCCGTTCCTCAAACTGGTTCCACTTTAGTCCTCGATGATCATCTCATTTAGGTCTGGGCGGCCGCTGATATGCAGGAGTCCCTTGACGATTTTGTGGAGGCATGAGCGGCGGAGCGGGCACATGGGCCGGTTTGAGTGTGACAGTGGACGCTTTAGCTCTAGGGGATCTTTTCGTAAGAGCATGTGAGGTTATTCGGGACATTGAATTAGTCCGCTATAGGGAGTACTCAATTCTCTGGGCAATGGCCGAGAGGTGGAAGAAGCCAGTGGTGCACTCCCTCAGTATAAGAGGTGTCTACATATCATCTCTAAGATTATCGATGCATATGTCTAGCATCTCATCTTGAGGCATTGGTCTATTCAGAGAATAGTCTAGACCTTTCCATCTAGTGATGAAATCAGAGACTCTCTCGTTCTCCCTCTTATTGCACTTCATGAGATCGTTGACTGTTGATTTAGGCAACGTTGAGCTGAAGTGGAATAGGAACTGCTACCGGAGGTCCTCCCAGCTCTTTATCGACTGGGCCGGCAGACTCATGTACCAGATGAATGTGGATTCTTGCAAGGTCCGTACGAATCATATGAGTTTCACTGCTTCTTGTTGTTCTATAGTTCCCATCATAGGGTCACAATAGGATGCGTAGTGCATCAAATTCTTCTCTGGATCGCCTTATCCATTAAAGATGGGGAACATAGGGCTCCCAAAATTGGGTGGAGGCGGTGTGTTGGTCACCCAATCTGGGTAGGGTTTCATCTCCTGCTGTATCGGAGCGCGTCGACCTCCCATCACTTCCAATCGAGCTGCTAGCGCCTTGATGGTGTTGGTGAGTCCCTGGTTTACATCCTGTTGGGCCCGTTCCTAGGCAGGCGTATCCCGAGGCATTTCTTGAGGGTCTGGTTTGGCACGCACCAAGGGTGCGTGTGCCGATTGTGGCACCATCGGAGGGTTCAGGCGTACTCGCTCCGGTTGCTTCCTGATTGTATGAAAATCTTGGTATTCGTTCGGATCCACATCTAGGTATTGGACGGGCCATGCGCCTCATTGGATGGGATCCCTTACCGTATTTTTTTTTGTCGGGGTAATCCTTAGCCTTTGTGGTGCACTTGTTGGGAGTTCATGATGTGGTTCCTCCTAGGACCCACTTTCAATAAGGCAGTTCCTCTGGAGTAGCTCAATGTTAATCTGTCTCAATTCTTTCATCTCTTCTTCCTTTCGAGCTAACCTCTCCTCGAGCGTGAGTGGATCGTTTTTATTGAGAGATGGGGACAGGTTAAGGGTAACTATTCCTTTATTTTTATCCTTGTTGGAAGCTCTCAAGGTAAGAAGAGGGAGGTTAGATGAAGGGGAGGCCATATTTAAGGTGGCCCTCTGGTTCCTGGTGTGCACACTTGGGGGCACGTTGTGAGTCACAGCCTGGCCGGAACCGTCGTCTCCTGATCCGTCCAGATTTGCATTTTCTCTAGTGACTCCCATGGGGTTAGCCTCAATGGCATTGATGAACGCATATTGTGAGGTGGAGGGGATGTAATCATTCTAATAGGAAGAGGATCTCCCAATTCTTCGGCTAGCCTCCCCTTTCATGACCTGGGATTGCCCTCGGACTTCTTGACAAAGGGTGAAACAGAGAGTTCTTTGATGAGAAAATATGGTGCGCCTTCCTCTCGCAGGGGATGATGATTCAAATGATGGGATAGTATGGGAACCTCCTCTTCTGACTGTCCTCCCTAGATGAGAGAATTCTGATTTTCATGGGGGAGATTGTTGTTGAGGGGGTAATAATTCCCCCATTCCTAAGGGTTGGGGTTGGCTCCATTCCTTGGACATTGAGTCTCTTCTCGGTATTATTGGTCTTACAGGGGCATTTGTTGTTATAAATGCCCCCAGCCCTGCAGGCAGGGGTTGAACCTGGATTGCGGCAATGGTTTGTGGCTATCGCGACCTACCTGGTATCGCATGCTCCCATCCGGGGGTGAACTGGATATGGTTATGAATTCACCTTTACATTAGCCCCTTCTGGGGAGGCTAGAAAAAAATCACAAATTGGCCTCTCTTAGGTGAGAGGCCTACTGGATGCTCTCGGTGGCCTGATTCAGGAGTTTTTGAATGGCTTGTTCCCGTCGTACCTGACGCTTCTGAGACTTACTCAAGGCACGACTCTGTTGGGTGTGTTGCCTTTCCTGAGTAGGGGGTCCATTCAATTTTCATCTTTCTGTGATGACGTTGGAAGACACCATACCGAATGGGTTCTTTTGGGAAGGGAGCAGAGTGGAATGCAGAGCTCCGTGTTCCCCCTATCCCCTGATATGGACTCCCGTCGGAGCGTCACCGATGAGGCAGCGCAGTTCATGCAGTGCTTGAAGGAAAGATGCCTCCATATTCCATTTTAACCTCTTGGGGAGTTGTTGTCACGTCGAGGAAAGGGCCTCCAAGTTGATGTGATGCAGGAGGTCCCCTATCATCATAACATGGTCTACATACCCGTCGTAGGGCAGGAAGCTTGATTTTAGTTGGAGGAGGGTCTTCCATAGATTGTGGCGGATGTCGTGCATGCATTCTTCTGACAACTCCATGGGTATGTCATACTGAGAGGTGGCCGTGGTCCAAACATAACTAGTATATCATCCCTGGACAATGGTTTACTCAGGTGCAGCATATCGGCATACCCCTCCGCTAGTGACACCTCTACCTGGTCGGCCCAACTAAGGCGCTCACTGTAGTCGGAGGCAGTGGGACCAGAAGGTATTTAATTGTCTTTTAGGCTATTCTGAGGTGGTTCAGAAGATGAACACGGCCCTGGAATGGATCCTGAGCGAAGAAGGGCGTTGCTAGCGACAAGCTGGGAATTTGACATGCTTAATCCCGTCCTTCTGAGTGCCTCGACATTCGAGGGACTTTCAGTGCTTGCTTCGGTAGGGGGAGGGCCATCCTGTTGAAATAAAATGTCATCGCATGGAGGACCTACAAAATGGCTGTTGTAATGGAGAAGACTACCATTACTTCTTGATGCTTCACTGCATATAATACTTTTTCAGTGCACACCCTAGGGAGGACCTCCAAGGCATGTCGCAGCAAGGGGAGGACCTTCTGGCTTCGTGGTGTCATTATGAGGAGGAACTTCACAACAACTTCCATCATGGTGAGGATGACCATCATGGCTTTACATTTGACTCGCATCCTGGGGAGGACCAATAGGACACGCCGCAATAAGGTGAGGGCCTTCTTGTTACCCGGGTCATTGCAGGGAGGACCTTCGCAATGACGACCGTGGTGGCGAGGACTACCATCATAGATGCTACAATGGAGAGGACTACCATTACTGCTATCGCAATGGAGAATATCGTCGGGATACATCTTGGATAGGCCCTCCAGAATGTACCGCAATGAGGGTAGGGCCTTCTCGTTGCATGAAATCTCTACGGGGAGGACCTCCGTTATCAGGGTGGTGAGGACTACCACCATGATTTGATGCCTGGATACGTGGAGTTCTGTTGTAGCGTAACCCCTGGGGAGGACCTTCAGGACATGCTATGACAAGGGTATGACCTTTTTGTAGTGATGATATGTCACTACGGGGAGGGCCTCTGTAGTTGAGACTATGATAGCGAGGACTACCATCAAAATCTGTGGTCCCACTGCATGGAGAGTGATTGCAGTGTACACCCTGGGGAGGACCTTCAGGGTGGACCGTAGTAAGTGGAGGACCTTCTTACTGCTCGATCTTCTGGACACATGGAGAGTTTCCATGACTCGCATCAAGAGAGGAGATCTCTTGATTGGTCGTTATGTTCCTGCGTGGTAGGCCCTCACAGGTGATCTAGGGAGGACTTTCAGAGCTACTGGTAGCAATGTTATGGGGAGGACCTTCGCAACTACAACTGCTGCTCCCATAATAAGGTAATTGGTGGGCTGGTTTCTGAACCCTTGGGTTGTGCTTGGTGGTGTTGGGAACCCCAACTTCCATTAGAATAGAGTCATGTACCCGCTCTTTATTCTCTGGCTTCCTTTGGCACATTCGGGGCACTCTTTTGCAGGTAGCGGGGACCGTCTGATATTGGCAACAACCTTCACCTTTGGGTCCCTATCTAATTGGGTCTCCAGATGTTTCCGGGATATGCCGACGAACATCTTGACTTTTACCAGGGATATATACTTTCTCTGGAGCATCCACCATGATGGATGGGTGTCCCCCAATTGGAATGAGTGAAGAAACTCGATCCGGTTTCCCTTATGTCGCGGAATTTGGCTGGCGACCCTCTTGGGCGGAATCAGGGATGCAGATCTGCTCCGAGGATGCTATCTCCTCTCTTATATGAGTCATCTCAATTGGGGAGACAGGCTCATGGGCATGAGTCCTTGCTGTTTCCACTGATGCAATTACATGGTGTCAGGTCTGCAAGATATGATCTAGGATCGATACCTGCTCCTCCATCATTTCCAGGATATATAGAGTGACATCTTTTCCTGGAACGGGTATGAAGGCACATTATGGTATCAGAGTAAGAATATCCTACTCTATTCCTCTAGTGGTTAGTGGGTACTGAAAATTCTCTTGTGTCAGGGCAGGTGAACGAATCTGTCCCTGTACCAGGATACTTCTATTTTTCTCTCCATTTTTCTGCCACATCGGGATGGAGAACATTACTTTCATCCACAGGGAGCTGGACCTACATATATTGATTTCCCACTATATCGAGTTGGTGGCCTTTGTTGGCGGGGAGAAGTTACCGCCTATGGTTTGCCACCACATCTGGGTGGCGAGCTTTGTTGATCGCCACCATATCAGGATGACGGATGTCAGAAGAAACTACTAGGAGCTGGTCCTTCAGGCACTGGGTCGCCACTACATGAAGCTGGTTGGCATCATGACCCTAGGTAGGGAGAGGTGCCTGCCGAGTAAGTGCCATCCTGCGTGAGCGACGGGCTTCATGGAGCTCCGTGCGGATGTACGCTAGATCGTACGATGCCGTCATGTCTGGATGGCTTGATCAGGAGGAGTGAACAGGTGTAGGTGCCTGTTCGTGGTACGTCTCCATGGCTAAGCAGTAGATCTCCTCCTTAGGGACCATGGTGATGACCGGTCCCTAATTGTACGTCTTCCGCCTTCGTCAGGCGGTCTGAGTGGCCGAAGCTCGGGGAGCATGGGAATGAATCCTTGGTGAGACATCCTCCTTGGCGTGAGGATGTTGGGTTGTGGCGTGACCATGATGACCTCTTCTGGAAGGGGCCTTGGAGTGGAACCCCCATTTGGTGGGGATGAAGTCCTAAACATCGACCTCATCCACCTCTCTAAGATAATGGAGGTATGAATTTTCCCGTTCCTGGGATAGACTCCCGAAACGGTTGGAGACAGTGACATGGGCTATCTAGATCCGCCTTTGCGGTCACTGCTGGGTAGGTGACCGGTGAATCTTGATTGATTGGAGAGCATGAATGGATACCTCCACCGTTGGGAGAGTGCCATTCACGTGGTACTATCATATTATCACGTCCGAAACCCAGCATTGAAGATGCTGGGTGGGTGACGGGGTCCTCCGTTGTTGAGGAAGTCCCGTTCTTGCATTGTTGGAAACGCACACTTGTGAGTTCCTTTGCGATGCCATTGGATTGAAGGGTGTTTTGAAAGTAGTACCAGTAAAACATTTTAGCAAATATAAGCATAAAACACGTCAAAGTAGCATCTCATTGTCCCATGCATAATTAATGACCTTGCTTGGCCCTCCTTTAGAGCATGAGGGGGAACAGGGTGGGATTAAGTTGAATCTGTCATGTTTGGATTAAGATTCACATTGGGTTCACCATTTTTTGTTTTGTTCTAGCATTATTCGGCCTCTAAATGCCCAACGGTTTCGTATCCAATGATTGATGGACCTACTTTCCAAAGGCAGTAATTTTCCGGATGGTCTGACCAGCGACTCTTAAGAACTCACATTGGTCGAGAGGATGGGAATTCAGGCTCATCGCACCCTTTTTAGGGTGGAGTTATTGCTTATTCTGGGACTCTTTAATATATTTAAGACGTATTTCTATGTTTGCGAATCTTTGGTTTATACCCAAACATAGTATCCACGAATTTAACTTTGGTGGGAGATGGTTGACTGGAAGCAGGGGTTCAGAATCATTTATGCTTGAGGTTGTCATCCCTCATAGAATTAATGACCCCGAGGAGTCGGAACTTGCTTGAGGCGGAACTAAAAGAGGCAAGGTGAACCGTTGTGAGGATAGTCCGATAAACCGGTTGTCGACCTTGAATCTCAAGGAGGCTTCATACATACCCTGCCTAGGGGACATGGATCAAAGTCCACATAGTTCGCATCGGCTTGGGACTTACTCTTTGAGGTAGCCCGAAATAATGGATTGGGGCTTACACTTTGAAGAGGCCCATGATGGGGATTGGGGCTTACACTCTGAAGAGGACCATGATGTTGGTAAAACAACATGAAAGGGGGGGTCAAAATGACCCGTTATTGGGATTTAACCTTGGAGAGGCTTCCTACGTACCCCGCCAAGGAGATAAGGATCAGTGTCCATGTAGTTCGGATGGATATGGGGCTTATGCTCTGGGGCAGCCCATGATGTTGGTTGGGGCTTACACTCTAGGGAGGCCCACAAGAGGATTTCATGGTCGATGCTTACTCTGAGCCCATGTGAGCCATGCTCAGTGTGAGAAACAAGAGGCAGTAGGGGATAGAAGATCATGTCGCGAGAGGTGTGTCCATGAGAAGTGGAGTGGGGCTTACGCATGAGGGCGGCCCATGAGGTCCGGGCATACTCCGAAATGGACGCCCAGGGTGACAATGCCCAGTGGGAGAGGGAAAGGGGGTGCTCGTGTGCCCATATCCTCTCGTACAGTGCTGAGGGCCTCCTTCTTATGGCTATTTTACCATCTTCGAGGAACCTTTGGCATGTAGATGGGCAGAAAGGGGATTCCCGAGCACATACTCCACATTACTGTGGGAATGTGAACCCCGGAATGCTTCAAGAATCTGGTCAAGGTTTGGGGAAACCCCTTTTCCCCTATTTTCCGTTGGTATGTGAACTTGAAATGGCATGATGATGCACTTGAAAGTTACACCACGCGGATCTGGTGGCCCTAGTGGAGGCCTCGACTCAGGGCCGTTGAATAAGCCAATGAGGGATTCATGGAGGACTTGGCTGGATCCGAAGGATTTTACCTGGGTTGGGAAATAAGAACACCGAAGTATTTGGCGAGGCACCGAGAGGTATGGGTGGTGGAGCCCTTCACGTGGGGAAGTGTCACGCAGATGGAGAAGCCGTCGTCAAACCGGGGTGGTCCGCGAACTAATTGACATCCCGCGAACGAGGGTGGTTCGCGGATTTGGGTTCAATCCACGAACCAAAGTGGTTCTCGGCTTCGGGTTCCATCCGTGAGCTATGGTGGTTCACGAAGGGTTCCAGGTGGGCATTGGCGGCCAAGGGCGGCGCCAGGCAGAGGCTTGTCATTCGGGACTTCACCCGTGTAGGAGAGTGATACGCCGTGTGACGAATGGGAAAAGAGGAAAAAACTCCATGGTCCATGGGGAAGTCATCCACGGAGGGGATATGGTTCGTGATTCTCCTTGTTTTTGTTATTTTAGGTTCGTTTTCACCAAATTATTATGCGTTTCCAAATTCCTTGTTAATTCATATACCTGTAGTGGTTCGCGGGTGGGAATTTCGTTGTTTGCGAAATCTGAAGCCTTCCTTCAACCGATCTCCTTCCGAATCTCCAATCCCTTCGAATCTGATTCCAGTTCTCCACCCCCCGTTCTTTCCCCCTTGGTCTCATTTTATAAAGTAGTAAAATGGGTGTATCTAGGGATATGTGGCACCTTTTGCGGAGGCCCACAACCAAATACCTAGTTCACAGCTGACTTGGTCAATCCATGATTCACGGTGGGTATTGAACGCTTCCCCCCTCTATGAGGAGAACTCAGGGAGTGCTCCATGGCTGCCGAGGGTTCCGCCTCCATTCCACGAACGACAACGGGTGCGGCTTGAACCGGTCAACGCGGTCCGTGATTGGGGCAGTTCATGATGGTGAACCAGACTGGCGCCCACCCTGCCTCGCGACCGCGGAGGCCCTCCGCCTCCATTTCACGAAAGATAATGGTTCGTGGATGGGGTGCCTCGCAGAGCCTGGCCACGTTGTGCTTCCATGGGATCAGTTCGCGGACTGGTCTTGTTTTTGTCGCTTCTTTGATTATTTTCCCCAATTATTTGGGGGATTTGGGTGGAATCTCTTTTTCGGAATTTTTAGGACCCTACAGTAATAAAAATATATTTATTTCTATATGTTTTACTATAAATTTGTTCAAGTCATGTGAGAATACCCTTACACACGAAGGTATGATATGGATTCTGTTCAATTTTAGGTCATTTGGACCAAACCATGTGCTACCCATGATTAAAAAACCATAGATGAACTAAATGAATATGAAAAGATATTTTAATAAGGGTAACCACATAGATTCAATTAAACCAAATTCACTATCGATGTAATGTTGATAAAAGAATATAAAAACACAAAAACAATAGTTAAAAAATATTGAATCAAAATAATTAAGATAAATGTAAATAAATGAATAATGTTAAATGGAAAATAATGGTTAATGTTTGTAAACACCCATATTATTCCTTGTAAATTATTTACCACCCTCAATTTATTATTTATAAAAGTAAGATTAAATATAAAAAAGCTTAATAAAAACATTATAAATTCATTAAAAATTATAATTACATTTTTAATTTTTCAAACTACTCATCATAAAAGAATTTATATTGTTATCATAAATTTTATTATATAATTAAAAATTTATACAATACTATAAAAAATAAATCAATAATTATAATAAATGAATATTATTAATAATGGTATCTTATGATCCTTAATGTATATGTTTTCTCATGTAACCAATATCCTTAATTCAAATGAATATCCTTTTTCCTTTATACATTCCATGAAAACTTATAAAAAATGAATAATCATAATTTCCAATAAAAAGAGATTCATTTCATACCAAACTATGCATTAATTACCATATTTTTTGTATCATTTTATTTAATACATACCAATAATAAATTCATTATTTCATGATATATAATAAATAATTAATAAAAAATTACTACATATATTGTAAGATCATTAAAACATATAAAAATCTTATATTTCTTATATGACCAATTAGTGAATTAAATCATAATAACTATATATATACTATAATTTTAAAATTTTATTCTATGAAGAATGTTTTTGATTCATTATAGGGTCCTGAAGAATCTTCAAAGGAGAATGATAATCTCCAGTAATCAATGAGAGATTCTACCCAATTTCCCCTCAAAATAATTGGGGAAAAGTGTGATAAATACTCAAAGGATGGAACAAGATGAACTGGTCCGCAGGCCGGTCCATTGATAACAGTATGCAGCTAGTTCAGAGAGGCTCCCCCTCCGCGGACCGCTGTCGTTCACAGAACTGAGGTAGGGATCCTCTGCAGGCGTGATGTTGGATGGGTTCCAACCAAGTCCACTATCATGAACTGCCCCTAGCTGCGAAATGCGTCAGCCGGCCAGGGCTGCATCTGCTATCATTCGCAGAATGGAGGCGGAACCCTACGTGGCTGCGAAGCACTCCCCAAGCTAGTTTGGTTTGTGGGGGAGGTGCATTCAATGCCCCCCACGAGTTACGGATAGGCCAAGTCATCTATAAATCGGGTTTCTAGTGATGGGCCTCCACAAAAGGTGCCTCATGACCACAGATAAATCGCATTCCCTACACTATAAAAGGTGATGGGGGGAAGAGAATACAAGAGATCAATCTGATTTGGGTGGAAGGATTTTGAAGGAAGGAGCATAGGATTTCGCAAATAGGGAAGTTTCATTTCACAAACCAGAACACGTATGAAGTTGGAAATTAATTAATAAGGAACCGAAAAAGTCATAAGAACATGGTGAACCACGAACATAAAATAAAAAATAAAAGAAGACTGCAAACCATGGCCCCTCTACAGATGCACTCCCCACAGACCAGGGAGTTTGTGCCCCTTTCCCGATCTATCGCACCGTGTAGCACCGTCCTATGTGGGTGAAGCCCCAACCAACGAATCTCTAAAAAACTCCGCACTCCACCGCCGCTGCTCATGTGGACCCCTCCGCGTACCATCCTTATACGTGGGCCGAACCTGAAGTCGTGAACCACATTGGTTCTCGAGATGCCCATCAGTCTGCGGACCATCCTGGTTCTCAAACAGCCTTTGCAGCCATGTATCACCTCCCTACGTGAAGGCTGCCACCCCTCATACACCCATGTGGTCCACCAAATCTTTCAGAGTTCCCATTCCCCAAGCCAGATAATATCATTCCAATCCAGCCTGAGCCTTCGCAACCCCCTCATTGGCCCATTCATTAGCCTCGAGTTGAGGCCTCCACCAGAGCCACCAAACCCGTGTGATGTAACATTCAGGTGTATCAGCGCACCATATTGAGTTCACATACCCACAGTAAGTGAGTACGAAGTGTTTGCTCCGGCCCTTGAGTGGATTCGCGAAGCATTCCTGGGATCACATTCCCATGGTAAGGCGGAGTCTGAGCCCGGGAGTCCTCTTTATGCCCCTCCACTGGTCAGGACTGGGTCACTTCTCCCCTCCATGGGGAGTGTTAGGAAACCCATCAGAAGGAGGCACCCATGAACCTCTGTACTTCCCCACATCCATGGAAGGGTGTAATGGAGAAGGGTGCTTCTCTGTTCTTCTTCGGGGCCATGTCCCTTTCCTGCTGAACATTATCACCATGGACATCCACCTCAGAGTAAGAGCTTAATTTTTGGGCCATCCCCATGCATAAGCCCCATCACAATTCCCACAGATTCACCTTTCATGACATGATCGTCTGGTCACAACTACCTCTTGTTTCTCACACTGAGCATGACTCACATGGTCTTAGAGTAAGCATTGACCATGACATTCTCTCCTGGGCCTCCTCAGAGTGTAAGCCCCAATCCATTACCCTGGGCTACCTCAGAGCGTAAGCCCCATGCCAACTATAACTAAGATGACATTGATTCCCCACCACAAGGATACGTAGAATGCCACCAAGAGGATCATAAATGATCACAATCGGACCCCCGGGTCCACATTCACGTCAGTTATCTGACACCCCCACCTAATCTACATGGACTTTGATCCCTGTCTCCAAGGTAGGGTACGTAGGATGCCTCCCCGAGGTTCAATCCCAAAAATTGGTTATTCCAACCTTCTTCATGTTGGTTCACTGCATCAACCATGGGCAGCCTAGAGTATATGCCCATACCAGAATGAACTACGAGGGTTATAATTCCACTCATGAGGATATATAGGAAGACCGTATCACGGGTTTGATCCAAATGATCAAGTCATTATTTGTCTTGCCTAGATGACAATAAACTCTTGAGTGCCTTGTTACGAGGCTTTAAACCAGTACTGTCTCAATGAGTCCAGTCTCCTATGGGTCATTAATCCAATGAGGGATGGTAAACCTCGAGCATAAATGATTCTAAACCCCTGCGTCCAGCTGACCATTCCCAACCAAGAGTAATCCATGGGTACTATGCTTGGGTATAACCCAAAGATTCGTGAACATATGAATACATCGTAAATCTATATTAGAGTCCCGAAATAGGGTATAATTCCCCCCAAAAGGGTGCGATGATCCCAACTTCCTATCCTCTCAACCAATGTGAGTTCTTAAGCATCGCTGGTCAAACCACCCAGTGAACGCCTGCCTTTGAAAAGCAGGTCCACATATTTCTTGATATGGAACCATTGGGCGTTTTGAGGTGAAAACGGTGCACCCGATATGAGTGATTAAGCAGAACCCAGTCCTCTCAAATCAACCATTGGGTAGCGCACATTTCTCCCCCACGATACCGTCGTGCATTGCGAGACAAAAAAATGGTGAACCCGACGTGAATATTTAACCAAGCATGATGTATTTAACCTAATACCACCTTGTTCCCCCTTTATAATCACAATGAGGGACAAGCATGGTGATTAATTATGCATGGGGTCATGAGATGCTGCTTTGACGGGTTTGTTGTTTGTTTTTGATAAAATATTTTAACAGGTACCACTCAGAACTCCCTTCGATCCAATAGAATCACAGAGGAACTCACAGATGCATGCTTCAGGGTACACAATGACTGGAATTCCTCACTAATGAAGGACCATGTCACCGACTCAGCGTCTTCAATGATGGGTCTCGGATGCGTTGATCCGAGAATCCCACATGAACGGTACTCTCACGACGGTGGAGGCAGCCATACACGCCCTCAAATCTGCCAGGACTCGATGGTCACCTGCCCAACAGTGGCCACAAAACTAGATCCAAATGACCCCTATTTCTGTCTCAAACGTTTCAGGAGTCTATCCCCGGAACGAGACAATGCGTACCTCCCTTATCATAGGGAGGCAGATGAGGTTGATGCTGAGGACTTCAACCCCACTGAATTGGGGTTCCGCTCTAAGGCACCCACCGGAAGACATCATCACAGTCACACCACGACCCAGCATCCTCACAATAAGGAGGATGTCGCTCCGAGGATCCAGGACCACGCTACCCAAGCTCCAGCCCATGGGACCTCCCAACGACGGTGGCAAGCGTACAACCAGGGAAAATTCATAACCCTTGTCCCAGAGGAGGAGCTATGCGGCCCAGTCATAGAGTCGTATCATCAAAAGGCACATATATGTTCGATCCTCCAAAGCCCGCCATCTAGACATGGTGGCATCATACAAGCAGGCATGCATCCCCACAATGCTCCATTAATCCCATCACTCACACATGACGACACCTACCTAAGAGGCACCTCTCCTTGCCCTGAGTCGTGAAGCCAAACAACCCGACATGGTGGTGACCCAGTGCCTATAAGACCTGCACCTAGTAGATAATCTTGACACCAACCATCCCAACATTATGGAGATCAACAAATCCCTCCATCCACATGTGGCGGAAATCAATAGGCGGGAACATCTCCCTACCAAAAAATGCCACAGACTCGATACAGTGGGAATCCAACATATGCAGGGCCAGCTCCCTACAGATGAAAGTAAATTATTACACCCCAATGTGGTGGAAACTGGAGAGATAAACTAGCATATCCTGGCCCAAGGGAATATTCGTTCACCTGCCCCGACACCAGTGAATTCTCAGACCCTACTTACCACCGGAGGACCAGAGCAGGATATTCCTACTCCGATACGGGAATGGGCCTTCATACCCATTCCGGCCAAAGATGTCTCTCTGCATATCCTGGAAATGATGGAGTATGTATCGATCTCGGATCATATCCTGCAAACTTTCCAGAATGTAATTGCATCAGCGGAAACAACATGGTCTCGGGCCCGTGAGCCTATCTACTCAATTGAGGTGACTAATTTAAGGGACGAGATAGCCGCCTCAGAGTAGATCTGCATCCCTGCTTCCATCCAGGAGGGTCTTCGACCATATTTTGCGATGGAAGGGAAACCAGGTCGAGTATCTTCACTCGTTCCAACTGGGGGACACTCGTCCATCATGGTGGATGCTCCAGAGCATGCATATATCTGTGCTAAAAGTCAATAGGTTCGTCGGAGTATCCCGGAAACATCACGAGACCCAATTAGATAGGGAACCAATAGTGAAGGTTGTTGTCAACAGCAGATGTTCCCCGCTGCCCGTAAGAAATCACCCCGAAAGTGCCGAAGGCAGCAGGAAAATAAAGAGCGGGTTCATCACTCCGCTATACTGGAAGCTGGGGTTCCCAATGCCTCTTAGCACATATCAAAGGCTCAGAAACCTTGCCACCAATTACCATATTATGGGAGTGGCAGTATCTGTTGCGAAGGTCCTCCCCACAATGTCCATAGCAACAGCTATAATGGTCCTCCGTAGAGCACTCGTCGGGGCCTCCCCCGCGGGCATATAAGGATCGATCACAGGATCTCCTCTTTTGATGTGAGTCACAGATATCTTCGATGTGACCAGAATATCGAGCAGCAAGAAAGCCCTTCACTTGCTGCGGTCCACCCTGATGGTCCTCCCTGGGATATACAATGCAAGCACTCTTCATGCAGTGGGACCACAAATTATGATAGTAGTCCTCACTATAATAGTCGAAACTACGGAGGCCCTCCCCATAGTGACGTCTCGTCATGACAAGAAGGCCCTCCCCTTGTCATATCCTACCCTAAAGCTCCTCCCCAGGGGTTAAGATGCAATGACACTCTGCACAGCCGAGCATCAGATCACTATGGTAGTACTCGTCACCCTGATAATAGAGTTCCTCCCCATAGAGATGTCAAGCGACGAGAACCCCCTCCCCACATTGCGGTACATTCTGAAGTCCCTCCCTAGGGTGTAACCCATAGATATTCTCCCTGTGGCAGCTATAATGTTATTCCTTGCCATTGCAGCAGCTGTGATGGTAGTCCTCGCCACCACGACCGCCATTGCGAAGGTCCTCCCCACAGTTGCCCCAAGCAACAAGAAGGTCCTCCCTATGTCGTAGTGTATCTTGAAGGTCCTCCCCAAGATACACATTGAACCGCAAACCATAATGGTCATCCTCACCATGATGGCATTTGTTGCGAAGGCCCTCCTCGCAATGACATATCATATCGACAGGAAGGTCCTCCCCATTCCTGTAGAGACCCCAAGCTTGACGTACACAGACATTACATTGCTTTTGCGGAATACATTGTACATAACAAGAATATACACACAAGGACCGTAATAGTTTAGTGTCTTTGGGAGCTCAGAATATAATCTTCAAATCGTGGTGAAAGATCTTCAACATCTCCCATAAAGATCTTCCCCCTTTTTTTCTTACATAAAACCTTTCTTTATATCTTGGGGAAAAGAAAACATAAAAGGGGTGAGCTCAAATTCCCAGTAAGGGTAAACATAGAGAACATAAAACAATCCATAAAAATTTGAATACCAAAACTTGAACCTAAAATCTAAACATCAAAATCTTGAGCAAATACATGAATCTTGGAAGTACGTAAGGAATATATCATAATGGAAAATCAATCATGATAAAATATAACGGTAATAAAACGTGTAATTGTGGCTACCATTCATCACATGTCATGATTTCCATAGTAGCCAAGGCATTGCTGCCATGACCATCTTAGTGGACAAAGTCAATTTCTGAATCGAGTTCACTCCTCGTTTCAGTCATGTAACACTGAACTGGATTAACATACCATTCCAGCCATGTCTATCTCAGGAGATATAAATCTTTACCCAATGTATTAGAGGGAGATATAGGTCCCACCCATCTCATAATTAAATCATTCTTACTTATTCCACAAAATAAACTTAAAACATTCATCATATCCCAATGAAAAAAATGGGTTTCATAAACATCATCCCATCATCACATAATCCATATAAAACAAATGCATATTTCATCATAAGAAAAGTGAAACCATGTTAATAATAGAGAAATTATACATGAAACATACACATATGAAATAATGTCATCTTATAAGGAAAATGGTTTTGATAAATCACTTGAAATGAATTATTGAGGAAAATATCCTCTATTCTTCAAAATCATTTTTGTTTCACAGAATTCCATGCAATTTTAAATGAAATGTATTTGGTTGAAAATAGTCATGAAATATTTTGGAGGAAGCTTCATCAAAATAATTCATTATAAAACCATAAACATCCGTTCACGCCATATAATTTAAAAATAACAATATCCTCATACTTTTGTCGGAAAAGTCAAAAAGTTACTCATATGGTAAACAAAAGAAAGATTCCTTCCGTATGATGTTGTAAAAGTAAAAAAAGGGTAAAAATTTCTTAAACATACATGTAAGGAATGTAAACATTTTATGAAAAAATTTTGAGAGCATATGGACATGGATAATAAACATAACCCCCAGTAAATACTTACAAGTAAACAATCTCGCATAAGAATGAGATTGGAATAATTATCCCTTACCTTATGTCTGATAGGCTTCGTATGTATCCGAACCTCCTGTATAATAATTATATAATTTCATTTAATTATTACAGAATCATATTCATTGTTATGATATCATATATGGTTCACTTATGACATTATATTTCCCGTTCTTTTGTAAATTCCATGATAAAGAGCGTTTTGGGTAAAATTGTTTCATATGTCGTCCGTGTTTTGACTTGAAATTATTCATATGATTACCTAGATAATGATTAAATAATTATAGAATATAAAACATGATTTATATATAATATATATTTAGAATATACATATATATAATAGATTGATAAATGGAAATAAATACACCGTTCATGGAGATGGTAGGTCGTACGTACGCATAAACGCTGTTTTCCTTTCCTTATTGAATTGAATGGAATTAAGTAGATGACATACATATATATATATATACCGAAATCCAGTATCATTATTATGTCACATATTTCATCATTACTTATTATATATATACTTTATAATCATTCATGAATGGTTAATCATTGAGAATGAATCTCATCGCGTCGTGGAGACCGTAGTCCGTACGTATGCACGAGCGATGATATAATTCCCATGATAGTGGAATTGTTTTTAAGTGTATGTATAATATTTTAGAATCAATATAACTTTATAATAATCATATATAGTCATTATTCACACCATTATACCCTTCCAAGTAAGGTGGTGGTAGAAAATAGATTACACCACGGCGTGGAGACGGTATTTCGTACGTACGCACGCGCTGTGATTTCATTTTCTGTAGGATGGATAGATGGTGAATTAGGATTGTTTAATAATTATAATAACATACCAGTATATGATTGATACTGATTTTATTACTTTATAATGAAACAACTAAAGAAGATGATGTAGAAGAAGAAATAAAGTTGAAAGAATCGGTAATGGACATTACCTCTTCTTTGAAGCGCATCTTTGAGACCTTCTCTTAGGGCATTAAATTTGGTATTTGAAGAAAACCAGGACCTCTATGATGTTTCTAGGGAAGTGGGGAAGTGAAATGGGCAGTGTTTTTCCGAGATTCAATGGTCAAAATGGTGTGAGGAACAGAGGGATGAGGTGCCCTTTTATAAGGGAGGAGAGGGGCAGCTTTGGAATAACTAAAAATGTTATTTTATTATTAAGTCATATTCGGTTTTTAATAGCTCAAAATTTAGTTATTTCGAAGCTAAGGTGGGGATGGGTCGAAATAATATCATCCAATATAATTTATACATGTTTAGGTTTCTATTTGGACCTTATCATTTAGATTTTACTTTAAGTTAAATAATTTTTATTTTACTGTGTCTTCTTATTTTGTTACACTATAAGGTTAATAAACTAAATATATCAAGCCAAACGATCCCAAAGTTGTTTATTATTAATATATATATCCTTATCTAAGTCATTTGGCCGAACCTTATATTTTTAGGAATAAAATAACCATTAATAATATAATATTTGTTTTCAAAACTATTTTATGTCAATTTTGACACTATTTGGTAATTGATTTTTGTGAAAATAATAACAGAAATATTAGTTCAAAAGAAGTTAATTAAATAAATAATAACATGTCATATTAACATATAAAATTATTGTAATTCATAAAAAGTATCAAATTAGATTTATTTGGGTATTTATTAAATCAATTATGTCAATATTTCATTAATATGATAATTAATGCATCATCATTGTGTCATAAATAAATTAAATTATATAATGTCTAAAAATTACAAATAAAATATAATTATCTTTTAAATCATTTTATCTTTCTAATGAATATTAATAGTCGAATATATCTTATGTATAACCTAATATTAAAAATGATTTAGTTATTAAACTTTGATTTTAACTATTTTAACCCTTATTTCAATAAATTAATATTAAATGTCCCAATCTAATATAATTGGGATTAAATGGTCATATTTTATTCCTAAGGTTGTTTTTGGTCGAATTATACTTATCCAATAGAATCAAGACATGTTTTAGGGTAATAATAATATAATATTTACCATTAATTACCCTATTTACTTTTAAACGTGGTAAATAAAAGTAAAAAGTTATGATTCACCAAAAATTATTTTAATCACATTGAACCAAATTTTACTTACTGACATCAACCGTGTCTCTCAGGTTTTTCAAAATACACTCACAAAAGTGCTAAAATTATGTTTTATGTGAATTTGGAAATTCTCCTAGGAGGTGGGTAAAAGACGGTGAAAAGTTCAATAAAGTTTTTCTACATCTAAAATTATTATAAAATGACTCCAATGACATAAATTGAACTTATATAGTTATTATGTATCAATTTTTAACTAAAATAAATTTAAATAAAATAAATAATTATTTTAATAAAAAGTCGGTTTTTGAATAGTAACCCAGTGTTTTCACTATTCATAAAAAATTGAAAGTTTCCATAAAAATACCAAAAATTCACCCTAGGATAATTTCGATATTTTGAATCCAAAAATGAAGTCCATTGTGAAAGATAAAATTTATAAAATTTCAAAAAGTGGGTATTACTATTCATAACGGCTAGTTTATACAACATATCGTTGTTTAGCAAAAATCGGTATTGCGTACAACACACGCTATCGTGGAAGGTCGCGATTACGTGTAATGCAAGCCAAATCAGGGATGCGTGTTGTGAAAGATCCTTTTGGTGTAGCGTACAACTCAAGGAATTAATGAAATTAAAAAAATTATTTTTTATAAAATCTCAGGGTGTTATATTCTACCCCCTTAAAATGAATTTTGCCCTTGAAATTCGTCGGGGTTATAAATGGTTTACTACTTGAAAGTTTCTTTTATAGAAACCCACATCGTAAAAAGGAATACGAAAACATGGCTTTAAAAACTAAATTAATAAATGTAATAGTTACCCAAGTTTACTAATCACTGGGTTTCCTCATAAGAGAACCTAGGTGAAAATATGGATATGGAAGAAAAATCTAACCATCATGTTCTGATGGAGAGTGTTAGAGAACATGGCTATGAAAAAGCCAACAATCACAAAGACAGATTTGTGATGATCTAATGTACCATCTAATTCATCGAATATGAGAGAGCTAGGACAACATTTTTGGTTTTGAATATCATTTAGCAAGATTTGATGAATTAAAAGAAATACTTACATGATTTTGGTTCAATCTCACTATTGTTCGTGACTTGAACAATTTCCACTTCATCTCTTAAAGAAATGAAGTTGAATTTGGTATTTGTGAAGTGTTAGCAGATCATGTGATAGAATGATGGGTCATTCCATCTGTCTCAAACAAAAGGATATCAAAAGTTAATAAATATACATAAGTCGATTAATCATATATGGTTTCTAAAATGGGCTTATACTTCATATCTAATACCACTTAAAAAATTAAAACTAATTTATACTAACCAGGGACATCCTGTAGACCAGTGATAGGTGATAAAGGCAAGTCGCACATCAGTTGTGGGTTCGATTCTGACAGCCTTGTCCGACGTGATGGGTTGTCACCCGTCCTGCAGGTTGTCCTTTTTCTAAAAATACATTACAATAACATCTCATCAATAATATCGAAAAAAGTTCTACCCATAAACAATACTAATTTATGTCCCACATAATCCATTCCAATCTTTAGGCTTATCCATAATATTAAACTCCATTCTCATATTATAGTGAAGGTGATTACCTGAGATTTCATATAACAAGCATGTTAATACCATCGTTGATCCCCATATATCATATGATATGTCTTGTTGGTCACATTCCAAACATTGTAAGGCCTTAATCAAGTATTCTATTGAAAAATGAATACCCAATGAATCTTAGTGAAAACTTGAGTGCTATCAAAAGTTAACTCTTTCCACATAACAAAACCCAAAAATTCTATATAACTATTTCCTTATATCAATCATGATCTCATGAATACTATTAAACATTTCATTTTCTCTTTATCCCTTCATTATGTGCATATCATCTTCTTTCCAAAAATATCTCAATCACTTTACATGGTTACCGATACCATAAAATTATTGAAAACCAAAATAGACCAATACATAAATATTCCAATATTCCACAATATTATATACAACATTATTTTGGAATCCCATTACATAAACACTTAATCATTACACAACTGCATTTTCATAATCAACAACACAAATAGTGATCGCATGATACTTTCTATTATCCTTTTCTATAATAGGTTGCTCATGTAGATTATCATTAACCCGTGGATTAGGGCATTTATTAGCATAATTCCCCATTTCCTTGCACTTGACGCATTGAAGTGTTGGTGGTTCATTCTCTGCAGTCTTTTCTTTATTCACATCATCAGCAACCCTTTTTCCATTACTTTGACACTCAGCTGCTCGATACCCTTCTTTTCTACACATAAAACATTTTATAGTCCCTTTAAGACAATCTCCACCATGCTTCTTTGTACACTTTGATCATAAGGAAACATTCAACTTCTTTTCACCATTATTATGAGATTTATCCTTGAACTCCATCTTTATTTTCTTTTCAAAACCATGAGATGGATATGTTACACCAACTTCCAGTTCTACCTTGATAGCACAACGCACAATTTCTTCATAGCTACTGAAGTCTCTTATAGCTAATGCCCTTCGAAGACTTGGTTTTAAGCCACTGAAAAATCGATCAACTTTACTTTCAGGTTGGATGATAATTCCAGATGCATACCTTGCATGTCTTGTAAAATTCGCTTCGTATATACCAACAGATTCATCATCCTTCTTCTTAAGCTCAAGAAACTCTTTTTCCATCATTGATCAAATAATACGAGGGAATTACTTACTGAAAACAAGTTCTTGAACTCGTCCCATTCCATGGACTCAATTTTATTTCTTTCCCTCATATTCTTGATAAGATTCCACCATTAATCAGCATCACCTTCCAAATGATATACTGCTAAGATGAATTTATCATGCTCAGAACATTGTATAACTGAAAATATCATTTCAGTAGTACTGATCCATTGTTCATCCACTAAGGGATCAGAAGACCCTCTGAATGAAGGTGGACGCTGCCTCATGAAGGATTCAATAGAATGTTTCTCCTTTCTCTACTCATTTTGAAGTCCAAAATGATTCATAGATTGTGTATGTATAAAAATAATATTGTGCACTCCATCTCCCATGACATTGGTTTGGTCAGGAGGACAATCATTGCATTTTCCATAACATTTATCAACACGGTTCCTTCGGGTTCTAGCCATCGTCTAATACCCAAAAATAACAGTGTGAGAAGAAAATACCATGCTAGGGAAAACAACATAATAAAGCGGAAGTACCTTCAATATCTTACATCTTAGGTTTAATTCTAAGAACTTTATCACAATTATAGGACTATATCCTATATGTATACTTAACCTTAGGGACATCCCTAAACATACCTTTGAAATATCTCTAGGGATCTCACTAACGTTTTCGCATCCTAGTTTCCAAAGGTTGACTAAACCTTTCCTCTGATACCAACTATAGAGACCCGAAGATTGACATACATGGACATTACATTACTTTTGCAGAATACTTAGTACATAACAAAAATAGACACACAAGGACCATAATAGTTTAGTGTCTTTGGAAACTCAGAATATAATCTTCTAATCATAGTGAAAGATCTTCAATATATCCCATAAAGATTTTCCCCCTTTTTTTTCTTACATAAAACCTTTCTTTATATCCTGGGGAAAATAAAACATAAAAGGGGTGAGCTCAAATGCCCAGTAAGGGTAAAAATAGAGAACATAAAACAATCCATAAACATTTGAATACAAAAACATGAAAATAAAATCTAAACATCAAAATCTTGAGCAAATATATGAATCTTGGAAGTACGTAAGGCATATATCATAATGGGAAATCAATCATGATAAAATATAATTGGAATCAAACATGTAATTGTTGCAACCATTCATCACATATCCTTATTTCCATAGTATCCAAGGCATTGCTTCCAAGACCATCTTAGTGGAAAAAGTCCCTTTCTGAATCACGTTCACTCCTCGTTTCAGTCCTGTAACCCTGAACCAGATTAACTTACAATTCCAGAAATGTCTATCTCATGAGATATAAATCTTTACCCAATGCATTAGAGGGATATATTGGACCCAACCACCTCATAATGAAATCATTCTTACTTGTGCCACAAAATAAACTTAAAACAGTCATCATAACCCAAAGAATAAAATGGGTTTCATAAACATCATCCCATCATCCCATAATCCATATAAAACAAATGCATATTTCATCATAAGAATAGTGAAACCATGTAAATCATAGAGGAATTATACATGAAACATACACATATTAAATAATGTTATCTTAGATGGAAATTGGTTTTGATAAAACACATCAAATGAAATCTTGAGGAAAATATATTTTATTCTTCAAAATCATTTTCGTTTCACAAAATTCCATGAAATTTTAAATGAAAAGTATTTTGTTGAAAATATTCATGAAATATTTTGGATGAAGCTTCATGAAAATAAGCATTTATAAAACCCTAAAAATCCATTCACTCCCTATTAGTTAAAAATAACAATATCCTCGTACTTTTGTCGGAAAAGTGAAAAAGTACCTCATATGGTAAATAAAATAAATATTCCTTCCATACAATGTGGTAAAAGTAAGAAAAGGGTAAAAATGTCTTAAACATACATGTAAGTAATGTAAACATTTTATTCAATCATTTTGAGAGCATATAGACATGGATAATAAACATAAACCCCAGTAAATACTTATGAGTAAACAATCTCGGATAAGACTGAGATTGGATTAATTATCCCTTACCTTATGTCCGATATGATTCATATGTATCCGAACCTACTATATAATGATTTAAATAATGTCATTGAATTATTATAGAATCATATTCATTGTTATGATATCATATATGGTTCATTTATGACTTTATATTACCCGTTCTTTTGTAAATTCCATGTTAAAGAGCGTTTTGGGTAAAATCCTTTCATATGTCATCCGTGTTTTGACTTGTAATTATTCATATGATTACTTAGATCATGATTACATAATTCCAGAATATAAATCATGATTTTTATATAATATATATTCAGTATATACATATATATAATAGATCGATAAATGGAACGAAATACACCGTTCATTGAGACGGTAGGTCGTATGTACGCATGAACGCTGTTTTCCTTTCCTTATTGAATTGAGTTGAATTAAGTAGATGACATACATATATATATACATAAATCCAGTATCATTATTATGTCATATATTTCATTATTACTTATTATATATACTTTATAATCATTCATGAATGGTTAATCATTGAGAATGAATCTCCTCGCGTTGTGGAGACGGTAGTCCGTACGTAAGCACAAGCAATGATATCATTCCCATGATCGTGGAATTGTATTTAAGTTTATGAATAATATTTAATAATCAATATAAATTTACAATAATCAAATATAGTCATTATTTACACCATTATACCCATACAAGTAAGGTGGTGGTGGAAAATAGATTACACCACGACGTGGAGACGGTATTCCCTATGTACGCACGCGTGATGATTTCATTTTTCGTAGGATGGATATATGGTGAATTAGGGTTGTTTCACAATTATAATAACATATCAGTATATGAGTGATACTTATGTTATTACTTCATAATGAAACAACTAAAGAAGAAGAAGTATAAGAAGAAATAAAGTTGAAAGAATCGGTAACGGACATTACCTCTTCATTGAAGCTCCTCTTTGAGACCTCCTCTTAGGGCACTAATGTTTGACTTTGAAGAATATAAGGACCTCTAGGATGTTTCTAGGGAAGTGGGTAAGTGAAATGGGCAGATTTTGGTCTAGCTTCAAGGCTAAAAATGGCGTGAGAATGAGAGGGAGGAGGTTCCCTTTTATAAGGGAGGAGAGGGGAGCCTTTGGAATAACTAAAAATGTTATTTTATTATAAAGTCATATTTGGTTTTTAATAACTCCAAATTGAGTTATTTAGAAGCTAAGGTGGGTATGGGTCTAAATAATCTCATAAAATAGAATTTATTCAAGTTTAAGTTTCTATTTTAACCTTATCATTTAGATTTTACTTTAAGTTAAATTCTTTTTCTTTTACCGTGTCTTCTTGTTTTCTAACACTATAAGGTTAATAAACATACTATAACAAGCCAAAAGAACCCCAAGTTGTTTATTAATAATATATATTACCTTATATATGTCATTTGGCCGATCCTTAGATTTTTATGAATTAAACAACAATTAATAATATAATATTTGTTTAAAAATCTATTTTATATCAATTTTGACACTATTTGGTAATTTATTTTTGTGAAAATCATAACAGAAATATTATTTCCAAAAAAGTTAGTTAAATAAATACTGACATGTCATATTAATATGTAAATTTATTTTAATTCATATAAAGTTTCAGATTACATTTTTTTGGGTATTTATAACATCAACTATGTCAATATTTCATTAATAATATAATTACTACATCATCATTGTGTCATAAATAAATTAAATTATTTAATGTCTAAAAATTACAAATAACCTATAATTATGTAGGAAATATTTTTAGCTTTCTAATGAATATTTATAGTCGAATATATTTTAGGTATAACCCTATATTAAAAATGATTTAGTTATTAAACATTGATTTTATCTATTTTAACCCTTCTTTAAATAAATTAATATTAAATGTCCAAATCAAATCCAAGTGGGTCTAAATCGTCATATTTTATTCTTAAGGTTATTTTTGGTCGAATTACACTTATCCAATAGAATTAGGACATATTTTAGGGTAATAATAATATCATTTTTACCCTTAATTAACCTATTTACGTTTAACCGTGGTAAATAAAAGAAAAAAGTTACTATTCACCAAAAATTATTTTAATGTCATTGAATCACATTTTACTTACTGAAATCGACTGTGTCTCTCAGATTTTTGAAATTCCACTCATAGAAGCGGTAAACTTAATTTTTATGTGAATTTGGAAATTCTCCTAGGAGGTGGGTAAAAGACGGTGAAAAGTTCAATAAAATTATTATATATCTATAATTATTATAAAATGACTCCAATGAAATTAATTGCACTTATATAGGTACTATGTATCAATTTCTACCTAAAATAAATTTAAATAAAATTATTAATTATTTAAATAAAAAGTCGGTTTTTGAATAGTAACCCAATGTTTCCACTATTCATCAAAAATTGAATGTTTTCAGAAAAATACCAAAAATTCACCCTAGGATAATTTCGATTTTCTGAATCCAAAAATTAAGTCCATTTTAAAAGTTAAAATTTATAAAATTTCAAAAAGTGGGTATTATTATTCATAACAGCTAGTTTATACAACATATCATTGTTTAGTGAAACTCGGTATTGCGTACAACACACGCTATCGTGGAAGTTTGTGATTGCGTGTAATGAAAGACAAATCAGGGATGCGTGTTGTGCAAGCTTCTTTTGGTGTAGCTTACAACACAAGACATTAATGAAATTAAAAAGAATATTTTTAATAAAATCTCGGGGTGTTCCACTGTCGAATCAAGCACAGAAAAGCCCTCATATGCCGAGGCACTCAGAAGGAAGGGATCAAGCATGTCAGAATCCCAGTTAGTTGCCAACGACGCCCTTCTTCGATCAGGAGAAGTTCTAGGGCCACGTTCATCTTCTGAACTACCTCGGAATCACCCACATAATAATTCAATACCTACCGATCTCACTGCCTCTGACCACACTATTAGTGAGCATCTCTGTTGGGATGACCAGGTAGAGGAATCACTAGAGGAGGAGTATGCCGACATGTTGCACCTGAGGAAACAACAGGCCATAGATGATATCTCAGTTATGTTTTGGCCCATGTCCACCTCTCAATAAAACATACCCAGAAAGTTGTCAGAAGAATGTGTGAATAACATCCTCTACAATATATGGACGACCCTCCACCGGCTGAAATCAAGCTTCCTTCCCTATAACGGGTATGTGGACCATTTGATGACAATAGGAGACCTCCTGCATCACATCGACTTGGTATATCTTCCTTCGGCGCGGCAACAACAACCCAAGAGGCGTAAAGGAAACATGGAGATATCCTCCCACCATGCGCTGCACCAACTGTGCCTCCTCATCGGTGATGCTCTGATGGGAGTCCATATCAGAGGATGGGGAGAACATAAACCCCTACATTTCACTCGGTTCCCCACCCAGAAGAACTCATTCGGTGTAGTGTCTTACAATGCCATAACATCAAGGCAGCGATCGAGTGGTCTCCCTGTTCATTAAAGGCGACAAACCCAGCAAATACAGGCCCTGAGTAAGTCCTAGAAACATCAGTCTTGATGGAAACAATCCATCCAAGAACTCCTGAATCAGGCCACCGAGAGCATATATCAAGCCTCTGGCCTAAGAGAGGCTAATCAACAGCCATTTCCTTCCTCCCCGGAGAGGATTGAGTCATGAGTGAACTCGGAATCAGAACCAGTTCACCCCCGAATGGGGGCATTGAAGATCAGGCAAGTAGAGATAGAAGCAGTGGAAGTCGCAATCCAAGGCCAACCCCAGCCTATAGGGCTGGGGGAATTTTTAATAACAAATGCACCTTTAAGACCAATAAAAACTAGAAAAGACTCAATGTCTAGGGAATAGAGCCAGCCCCAGCCCTCAGGGATGGGGGCATTTTTACCACCTCGATAATAACCTCCCCCACGAGGATCAGTATTTTCTCATCTAGGGAGGACATCCAGTAGAGGAGGTTCCTGCCATATCACATCTTTTGATTCACCAACCCCTTCAAGATGGAGGCATACCATAAGGACGTATCAAAGGAATCTCCCTGTCACCCTTCGTCAAGGAGTCCAAAATAAATCCCGAGACAGGAGGGGGTGGACCATCAAATGTTGTTGGTGATCCTCACCTATTTGGAAGATGACTTCTCCTCCACCCTGCGATATGCATACATCAATTACATAGAGGCTAACCCCACGGGTGACACTAGAGACGATGGAAATCTAGATGGATCCGGAGATGATTGTTCTAGTCAAGCTATGACTCAAAACTAACCACCAAATGTGCACACCTAGAACCAGAGGGCCACTCTAAATATGGCCACCCCTTCATCTAACCTTCCTCTTCTCACCCTGTGAGCTCCCAGTAAGGATAAGAACAATGGGATGATTACCCATAACCCGCCTCCTTTTCTAGATAAAAACGAGCCACTTACGCTCGAGGAGAGGTTCGCTCGACAAGAAGAGGAAATGAAAGAATTGTGGCGTCTTAACGTCGAGATACTATAGAGGGACTATCTTATTGAAAGTGCTTCCCAAGAAGAGCCACACCTTGACCTCCCAGCAAGTGCACCTCAAAGGCCAAGGATTTCCCCGGAAAACGAAGCATGGTCAGGGCTCTGGCCCAAGGAGGAGCCCGGCCTGTCCAACTGTCTAATTGTGGATCCATAT
Organism: Viscum album; assembly: GCA_963277665.1. Taxonomy (NCBI): domain Eukaryota; kingdom Viridiplantae; phylum Streptophyta; class Magnoliopsida; order Santalales; family Viscaceae; genus Viscum; species Viscum album. The sequence continues at coordinate 1,066,537,465 of OY728165.1, read as the reverse complement.
GAATACCAAGACTTCCCTCTACTTAGGAAGAATCCAGAGCGAGTACATCTTCACCATCTGAAGGTGTCACAAATGGCATACACACCCTTGGTGCCTGCCAAGCCAGATCCTCAGAAAATGCCTCAGGCTATACCCTCCCAAGACCGGGCCCAAGATGATGTAAACCAGGGAATCAATAGCTATAACAAACCATGATTTTATAAGATATATTCTTTTTAATTTCTTTCATATCTTCTGTTGTAGGCTACACCAATATTATCATGCGCTATATGCGACACTGTATTAGCTTGCAGTATACGCAACACTAATCTTGGATCGTGTTACACACAATTTCAAGTTTGTTTGATAGTATTTATTCTACCCAACATTGAGTGTATATATATATGTATTCTATTTATTAATGAAATATGGTTGGATTTTGATATACGCAACAACAAAGGAGTCGGGTACTACACGCAACCGTGACTTGGCTTGTATTACACGCAATCGCGACCTTCCTCGAGAGCGTGTGTTGTACGAAATACCAATAATATTATTATGAACTATCCGTTATGAAAAGTATGAACTAATTTTATAATTTTATAACATTATTTTCTTCTTACACATTTTCTAGAACATGTTATAAGAACAAAATATATTTTTTGGGTAAAATAAGTATTTTTCAATAAATGCAGTTTTGCCACCTTTTGATGGTGCACCCACATTAAATCTAGTTTTTTAAATGTTTATAAGTTATATTTTAAAAAATAAACTTCTTATTTTGAATCAGGATATAAAAATTTACATTGGATAAGGTTTTGATATTTTTCTGATAACTTTCATATTTTAATGAATAGTAAAAACACACTATATTTTAATTAAAAACAATTTTTTTCATCGCAATAATTTATATGGTTATATTATAATAATTAATGGTTTTAAAGTGTAAATATAATATATTTTTACCATTTCATATATTGTAGGTCATTATCATTTATTTTACCTTGAATTTGTAGGTTAAATCAATTCAGTCTTTTGCAAGGTTTTAAACAAAAACCCTTTTTCTTTCGACATCGGGATTAATTTTAATTTAATTTATGCAACTTTTGTGTATTGAATTTGTAAAAATTTATTCCATATATGTAATAAGTGGTTTCAAATTATGTTAATAAGATGCTTTTTATTTTTGGGCATTATGAATAATAACTATGGTAAATTTTATTTACCATAGTTAAAGATAAATCGGGTAATTAAGGGTAAATATAAGATTATAAAATTGTCCTAACACCTGAAAAAATTCCATTGGATGACTAAAAGTCGACCCATATCACCTAAGGGTCAGATTAGATTCATTTAATAGACTTTTTTCCAGGAAAATAATTTATTTATTATTAAAACCAAAGAAAGTGACAACATGTCACTTTCTTAAATCTTCTAAGTATAATAATTTTAATTTATTGATGAAATAAATGAAATTTCGGTTATAAATAGTCTTTAGAAAGATAATAAAATTATCTTTATCATATGAATTTATTTTTAATTTTTAGGGGCTAAATAATTATCATTAATGGTGTCATAATATTGGTAGTTGAAATTATTTTATTAAGAGATATATCAAATAAATGGTTTTAAAAATATTAAAATAAATATTATATGCGCTATTTAATGTGATACACTAATTTTATAGATAAATATGACATGTTATGAATCTATTAAATCTTTTATTTTGATCATATTTTCTGTATATTGTTTATTTAAATTCAAATAAATAAATAGTGTCAAAATTTACACTATTGTTATTTTATAAAAATAACATATTATAAATTTTTTTAAAAATGATAAAAATATTTAAAAATTATAAATTTATATTTATATGGTCTAAAATGTCATAAATTTTTAAATTATGGAAAATTGACAACACATATGTAATTATTTATAATAATTTAAAATTTAGAATATTATTACAACAAATAAAATTAAATTGATAAATAAGGATAAATCAAATTGATATTGTTAAAAATAAATTCCTAACATGTCTAAATTTAATTGTTTGATTATATAACAACCTTATATCATCTAATATTTGGATATGTGTCATTTTGGATGTTTTTAAGTGGGGATGGGATTTAATATAAACTAATATTTCTTATATTTCCAAAGGTTCCCCTCTCCTCCCTCTCTTCTTCACACCACTTAGAGCCTTCATGCTCAGCCAACCCCTGAAAATTTATCATCTCCACTTTCCTAGAAACACCCTAGAGGTCATGGTCTTCTTAAAAGACCAATTTTAGTGCCCTAAGAGAAAGTTTAAAGGAGGCACTTCGAGAAAGAGGTAATACCTTCTACCGTTTTCTTCATGTTCCATTCTTCTTCTATTCCATCTTCTTTAGTTGTTTCAATATGAAGTAATAACATCATTATCCATTATATAATGATATTCTATTATAAATATTAAACCACCCTATTTCACCTTCTATCCATCCAATAGAAAAAAAATCACCGCGCGTGCGTACGTACGGAATACCGTCTTCACGCCGTGGTGTAATATGTTTTCCCACCAACACCTTACATGGATGGGTATAATGGTGTAATGAATAACTATATATGGTTATTATAACATCATACTAATTCTGATATATTATACCATCCACTCCAATTCTATTCAATATTTATGGGAACGATATCATCACTTGTGCGTATATACGGATTACCGTCTCCACGAGGCGATGAGATTCATTCTCCATGCTAACCATACATGAATTATTATAAAGTTTATATGATGAATAATAATGAAATATATGAAATAATAATGCTACTTTATTTATATATATATATATATATATGTATGTCATGTATTTAGTTTCATTCAATTCAATAAGGAAACGAAAACAGCGTTCATGCATACGTACGACGTACCATCTGCATGAAAGGTGTATTTCATTCCTTTTATCGATCTATAATATATATGTATATGATGAATATATATTATATAAAAATCATTTTTTACATTATGTAATTATGTAAATCAGGATATAATTAATAATATCAAAAACTACAAGTCGAAACACATAAGATAAATGAAATGATTTTACCCAAAACGCTGCTTTAACATGGAATTTACAAAAGAACGGGTAATATAAAGTCATAAGTGAAAAAAAATATGATATCATAACAATGAATATGATTATTTAATAATTAAATGACATTATTTAAATCATTATAGTGGAGGTTTGGATTCATACGAAGCTTATCAGATATAAGGTAAGGGATAACTTTTCCAATCTCATTCTTATCCGAGATTGTTTATTCGTAAGTATTTACTGGGGTTATTTTTCTCATCCATTTCCATGATTCCTAAAAATGGTTTCTGGTATTTTTAATGTCCTTTTTACCCATTTTTGACTTTTACTACATGGTATGTATGGAATCTTTGTTTTACGAGGTACTTTTTGACTTTTCCAACAAAAGTACGAGAAAAATGTTATTTTTAACTTATACGGCATGAACGGATTTTTAAGGTTTTATAAAGACATATTTTTATGAAGCTTTCTGCAAAATATTTCATGACTATTTTCAACAAAATACATTTCATTTAATTTTTCATAAAATTTTGTGAAACAAAAATGATTTTGAAGAAAAAAGGATATTTTCCCCAAGAAGCCATTTCAAGTGTTTTATCAAAACCATTTTCCATCTAAGATGACATTACTTCATATGTGTATGTTTCATGTATAATGTCTCTATGAGTTACATGGTTCTACTTTTCATATGATGAAATATCCATTTTTTTATATGGATTAGGTGATGATGGGATGATGTTTATGAAACCCATTTTATTCGTTGGGTTATGATGAATGTTTTAAGTTTATTTTGTGGCTCAAGTAAGAATGAATTCATTATGAGATGTGTGGGACCTATATCTCCCTCAAATTCATTGAGTAATGATTTATATATAATGAGATAGACATGTTTGGAATGGTAAGTTAATCCGGATCAGTGTTACATGATGGAGATAAGGAGTGAACTCGATTCAGAAAAGGACTTTTCCCACTAAGTTGGTCATGGAAGCAATTCCTTGGATACTATGGAAATCATGACATGTGCTGAAATGTTTCCACAATTACATGTTTTTTCCATTATATTTTATCACGGTTGATGTTCCATTATGATATATGCCTTAACTACTTCCACGATTTATGTCTTTGCTGAAGATTTTGATGTTTAAATTTCATGTTCATGTTTTTTCTTTCAAATGTTTACGGATTGTTTTATGTTCTCTATGTTTGCCCCTACTGAGCATTTGAGCTCACCCTTTTTATGTTTTATTTTCCCCTGGTAGTAAAGAAAGGTTTTAGGTAAGGAAACAAAAAGGGGAAGATCGTTATGGGAGTTATTGAAGATCTTTCAACATGATTAGAAGTTTATATTCCAAGTTTCCAAAGAAACTAAACTGTTACGGTCCTTCTGTGTCTGTTTTAGTTATGTATTAAGTATTCCGCAAAAGTAATGTAATTTTCATGTACGTCAATCCTCGGGTCTCAACAGTTGGTATCAGAGGAAAGGTTTAGTCAACCTTTGGAAACTAGGATGTGAAAACTATAGTGAGATACCTAGTGATATTTCAAAGGTATGTCTAGGGATGTCCCTGAGGTTATGTATATGTATAGGTTATAGTCCTAGAATTACGGTAATGATATTAGAATTAAACCAAAGAAGTTAGATGTCGAAGGTACTCGCCCTTGATTATGTTACTTTCCTTGTATGATTTTTTCCCCTCACAGAATTCTTTTTGTGTTTTCGTCAATAGAGGGAACCAGAAGGAATTCGGTTGACATTGAATCCAATGGAAAAATTGGTTACTATGAGCAAAAAAATTGTGTAATGCCTAGAGAGAAAGATATCGTGATTATGCCGAATCAGTCATTTCAATATATGATTAACAAGGTGAAATTTAGTGGTATGCCTAATTCATCAAATAAGAGGAAGATAGACTTTTATGCATGTTTTCATGATGAGGAGCATAAATAATGGAAGATTGAGACTTCTAAAGAAGGGAAGAAGAACCATGAGGAATACCTCAAATTGAGGGACATATGTTATCTGTGTGGAGAAAAGGGTCATAGATAGACTGACTATTATGGAGTTCAATGTCTTATTTGTGGAGAACATGGGCACTACCCAAATCAATGCCCTGACCTAAAACGTTACTTCTATATCATGGAAGGACTTATTCCAGTACAATCATTTAAGAGGATGTATTGAAGTGTTTATGTATTGGTATTCAAGAATAATGTTTTTAGGTACTTTTATGGTGTATTAGAATATTTTTTTATTAGTCTATTGTGTTTTTCAATAATTTTATGGTACTTATAACCATGAAAAGTGATTCAAATATTTTGGAAAGCAGATGATATGCGCATAATGAAGGGATAAGGAGAAAATGAAATTTTTGACAGTATTCATGAGCTCGTGATTGATATAAGGACTATGTGATATCATGGTTTGAGTATATAGAATTTTGAGGATTTTGATATGTGGAAAGTGTTAACTTTTAACTGCATTCATTTTTTCACTAAGGTTCAATGGGTATTCATTCTTTTCAAGAGAATATATGATTAAGGCTTTCGAATGTTTGGAATGTGACCAACAAGACATATATTATGATATATGGGGATCAACGATGGTATTAACATGCTTGTTATATGAACTCTTTGGTAATTGTTTTCACTATAATATGAGATTAGACCTCAGTATTTTGGATAATCCTAAATATTGGAATGGATTATGATGGAAATAAGTTAGTATTGTTTATGGCTAGAACATTTTCTATATTATGGATGGAAAATTATAATAATATATTTTTAGAAAAAAAGGACAACCTGTGGGATGGGAAACAAACCATCGCATCGGACAAGGCTGTGGGAATCGAACCCACAACCGAAGTGATACAGTCCTTTATCACCTACCTCTGGCCTACATAAAGTCCCTGTTTAGTAGAAACTAGTTTTAGTTTTTTAAGTGGTATGATAGATGAAGTATAAGTCCATTTTTGGAATCATATACGATTAATCTCACTATTGATGGACTTATGTATTTTTGATAACTTTTTCTATCCTTTTGTTTGAGATAGATGTTATGACCCATAATTCTATCACATGATCTGCTAACACTTCAAAAATGAAAAATTCAACTTTATTTCTTTAAGAGATGAAGTGGAAATTGTCCATGGAATGACCAACAGTAAGATTGTACCAAAATCAAGCAAGTATTTCTTCTAATTCAAAATTTTCAACTTTAGGGAAATGATATTGAAAACCAAATTTTTTTTCCTAGTTCCCTTATATCCGATGAATCAGATGGTACCTTAGATCCTCACAAATCTATGGCTTTGTGATTGTTGGTTTTTCATAGCCATGTTCTCTACCACTATCCATCAAGAACTTGATGGTTAGATTTTTCTTCCATATCCATATTTTCACCCATGTTATCCTCTATGGAAACCCAGTGATGAGTTAATTTGGGTAATCTTTACATTTCATACTTTAGTATTTAAAATTATGTTTTAGTATTCTTTTTTATGACGTGGGATTCTATGAATAGTATACGATTTATAACCCCGATGAATTTCGAGGTCGAAATTCATTTTAAGGGGGTAGAATGTAACAACCCAAGATTTTATAAGATAGATTATTTTTAATTTATTTCATATCTTCTATTTTACTCTACACCAGGATTATCTTACGCTATACGCAACACCGTATTAGCTTGCAGTATACACAACACTAATTTTGGATCGTGTTACACACAATTTCAAGTTTGTTTTATAGTATTTATTCTACGAAACATTGAGTATATATATATATTCAATGTATTAATGAAATATGGTTGATTTTGTTATACTCAACAACAATATAGTCCTGCACTACACGTAACCCTAACTTGGCTTACATTACATGCAATCATGACCTTCCTCGATAGCGTGTGTTGTACACAATACAGAGTTTTACTAAACAACGATATATTATTATAATATTATTATGAACTATCCGTTATGAAAAGTATGAAGTAAATTTTTAATTTTATAACATTATTATTCATCTTACACATTTTCTAGAACATGGTATAAGAACAAAATAAAATTTTCAGGTAAAATAAGTATTTTAAAAATATGCAGTTTTTCCGCTTTTGATGGCACACCCACTTTAAATATAGTTTTTTACATTTTTATAAGTTAAATTTTACAAAATAAACTTCTTATTTTGAATAAGGATATAAAAATTTACATTGGATAAAGTTTTGATATTTTTCTAATAACTTTCAAATTTTAATGAATAGTAAAAACAGGATATATTTTAATTAAAAACAACTTTTTTTCATTGTAATAATTTATATGGTTAAATTATAATAATGAATGGTTTTAAATTATAAATAGAATATATTTTTATCATTTCATATAATGTATGTCATTAGCGTTGATTTTACCTTGAATTCGTAGGTTAAATCAATTCAGTCTTTTGCAATGTTTTAAACAAAAACCCGTTTTCTTTTGACAACGGGATTAATTTTAATATAATTTCTGAAACTTTTGTGTATTGAATTTGGAAAAATGGATTCCATATTTTTAATCACTGGGTCTAAATTATGTTAATAAGCTACTTTTTATTTTTAGGCATTATGAATAGTAACTACGGTAAATTTTATTTTCGATAGTTAAAAGTAAATCAGGTAATTAAAGGTAAATATAAGATTATAAAATTAATCTAACACCTGCCAAAATTCTATTTGATGAATAAAAGTCGACCAATATCACTTAAGGGTGATATTAGATTCATTTAATGAACTTTTTTCAACGAAAATAGTTTCTTTTTTATTAAAACCAAAGAAAGTGATAGCATGTCACTTTCTTAAATATTATAAGTATAATAATTTTAATTTATTGATAAACTTAATTAAACTTCGGATATAAATAGTCTCCATAAAGTTAAAAAAATTATATACATCATATGAATTTATTCAGAATTTTTAGGGATTATATAATTATCATTAAAGGTGTCATAATGGTGACGTTGAAATTATTTTATTAAGAGATATATCAAATAAATGGTTTTAAAAATAAAAAAATAAATATTATATGAACTATTTAATGTGTTCCACTAAATTTATAGATATATATGACATGTTATGAATCTATTAAATCTTTTATTTAGAACATATCCTCTGTATATAGTTTATTTAAATTCAAATAAGTGAATAGTGTCAAAATTGACACTATTGTTATTTTATAAAAATAAATTATTATAAAATTGTTTAAAAATCACAAAAATATTTAAAAATTATAAATTTATATTTATATGGTCTAATATGTCATAAAAGGTCAATTTATGGAAATTTCACAACACATATGTAATTTTTTATAATAATTTAAAATTTAGAATATTATTACAATAAATAAAATTAAATTGATAAATAAGGATAAATCAAGTTGATAATGTTTAAAATAAATTCCTAACATGTATAAATTTTATTTTTTTATGAGATTAAAACCCTATATCATCTAATATTGGATATGTGTCAATTTTTAAGTTTTTAAGTGGGGTTGGGATTTAATATAAACAAATATTTCTTATATTTCCAAAGGTGCCCCTCTCCTCCCTTATAAAAGGGATCCTCCTCCCTCTCTTCCTCACACCACTTAGAGCCTTCAAGATCAGCCAACCCATGCCAAATTCTCTTCTCCACTTCCCTAGAAACATCCTAGAGTTCTTGGTCTTCTTCAAAGAACAATTCTAGTTCCCTAAGAGAATGTTTAAAGGAGGCACTTCGAGAAAGAGGTAATACCTTCTACCATTTTCTTCATGTTCCATTCTTCTTATACTCCCTCTTCATTAGTTGTTTCATTATGAAGAAATAAAATAAATATCCCTTATAAACTGATATGTTATTATAAATATGAAAAAACCCTATTTCACATTTTATCCATCCAACGGAAATCAAAATCACTATGCGAGCGTACGTACGGAGTACCGTCTCCACACCATGGTGTAATCTTTTTTTCCACCAACACCTTACATGGATGGGTATAATGGTGTAAAGAATAACTATATATGGTTTTTATAACATCATACTGATTTTGATATATTTTACCATCCACTCCGATTCTATTCAATAATTATGTGAATGATATCATCGCTCGTGCGTACGTACGGATTACCATCTCCACGACCCGATGAGATTCATTATCCATGCTAACCATAAATGAATGATTATAATGTTTATATAATGAATAATAATGAAATATATGAAATAATAATGCTACTGGATTTATGTATATATATATATTTATGTCATCTATTTAGTTTCATTCAATTCAATAAGGAAACGAAAACAGCGTTCATGCGTACGTACGACCTACCGTCTCCATGAATGGTGTATGTCATTACTTTTATCGATCTATAATATATATGTATATGAGGAATATATATTATATATAAATAATTTTTTACATTCTGGAATTATGTAACTCTGGATATAAGTAATAATTTCAAGAACGACAAGTCGAAACACATACGATTCATAAATGATTTTACCCAAAATGATGCTTTAACATGGAATTTAAAAAAGAACGGGTAATATAAAGTCATAAGTGAAACATATATGATATCATAACAATTAATATGATTATGTAATAAGTAAATGAAATTATTTAAATCATTATACATGAGGTTTGGATTCTTACGAAGCATATCAGACCTAAGGTAAGGGATAACTTTTTCAATCTCGTTCTTATCCGAGATTGTTTATTCGTAAGTATTAACTGGGGTTATTGTTCTCATCCATGTCCATGTTTCCCAAAAATGGTTTCATGTATGTTTAATATCCTTTTTACCCATTTTTTACTTTTAATACATGTCATGTATGGAATCTTTTCTTTTATGACGTACTTTTTGACTTTTCCAACAAAAGTACGAGAAAAATGTTATTTTTAACATATACGACGTGAATGGATTTTTTTGGTTTTATAAAGCCTTATTTTCATGAAGCTTCTTCCAAACTATTTCATGACTATTTTCAACAAAATACTTTTCATTTAATGTTTCATGGAATTTTTTGAAATGAAAATGATTTTCAAGAATTAAGGGTATTTTCTTCAAGAATTCATTTCAAGTGTTTTATCAAAACCATTTTCCATCTAAGATGAAATTACTTCATATGTGTATGTTTCATGTATAATTTCAATATGATTTAAATGGTTTCACTTTTATTATGATGAAATATCCATTTGTTTTATATGGATTATGTGATGATGGGATGATGTTTATGAAACCAATTTTATTCATTGGGTTATGATGAATGTTTTAAGTTTATTTTAGGGCACAAGTAAGAATGATTTAATTATGTGATGGGTGGGACCTATATCTCCCTCAAATTAATTGGGTAAAGATTTATATCTCATGAGATATACATGGCTGGAAAGGTATGTTAATCCGGTTCAGTGTTACAGGACTGAAACGAGGAGTGAACTCGATTCAGAAATGGACTTTTCCCACTAAGATGATCTTGGCAGCAATTCCTTGGATACTATGGAAATAATGACATTTGCTGAATGGTTTCCACAATTACATGTTTTTTCAGTTATATTTTATCATGGTTGATGTTCCATTATGATATATGCCTTACCTACTTCCATGATTTATTTCTTTTCTCAAGATTTTGATGTTTGAATTTCATGTTCATGTTTTTTATTTCAAATGTTTACGGATTGTTTTATATTCTCTATGTTTTCCCATACTGATCATTTGAGCTCACCATTTTTAAGTTTTATTTTCCCCAAGAAATAAAGAAAGTTTTTAGGTAAGGAACAAAAAGGGGAATATTGTAATGGGAGTTTTTGAAGATCATTCAACATGATTAGAAGTTTATATTTAAAGTTTCCAAAGACACTAAACTATTAATGTCCTTGTGTGTTTGTTTTTGTTATGTGTTAAGTATTCCGAAAAAGTAATGTAATGTCCATGTACGTCAATATTCGGGTCTCTACACCAGCACCATCAAAGCACTGACATCTCAATTGAATTCCATGGAATGTTGACACACTCCGATACAACTAGAGCAGAAGTCATACCTATATTAGGTGAGAAACATTCCTTATCCACCCAATTTTAGGAGCCCTGTATTCCATATTTTCAATGGTTCATGCGATTCGGAACAACACTTGGTGCACTACATGTCTTATTGCGACCAAATGATGGGAAATCCATAACAATAAGAAGAAGTGAAACTCAGATGCTTCGTACGGACACTGCAAGGATCTGCCTTCTTCTGGTATACAAGTCTGCCAGCCTAGTCAATAAACATCTGGGAAGACCTTCGGCAGTAGTTCTTATTCTACTTCATATCGACGTTTCCCAAAACAATGGCAAGCGACCTCATGAATTGGAAATAGAGGGAGAATGAGAGATTCTGAGATTTCATCACTATATCGAATGGTCTGACCTACTCTCTAAATAGGTCAATTCCCCAATATGAGATGCTAGCCATAAGTATTGATAAACTTCGAGACGAGCTGCGAACACCACTCATACCACCGGAGTGCACCACTAGATTCCGCCATCTCCCTGCCATTGCCCAGAGAATTGACGACTCACTACAACGGACCAATATGAAGTCCTAAATAGCCTCACATGCACCAGCAAAGCGAACAGTTAGAGATAAAGCATCCTATGTAACGCTCAAGCCAGCCCATGCGCCTGCTCCATTGCCATGGCCTCCGCCAAATCATCAGGGGCCCCCTGTATATTAGTAGCCGCCTCCAACCAAGCTGGATGATTAGAGAGGTTTGAAGCGAAACCAGTTCGAGGAACAAAGACAAAAAGTATACTTGTTCTGATATGACCATGTCTGTGGCCATTTAATCACCGCCATGAATTACAACTTCCTTCGCCTTCCGGAGCCAAGGAAGCCCGAAGAAGTCAGTCGCGATGACAGGACAGATTACTGTCCCTACCATCGAATGTTATGGAATAATATCCATGCATGAATAGTCTTAAAAGACCTCCTACAAAGGATGGTAGACTCCGGGCTGGTCGAACTGGGACCACCCCCAGCACATATGACATATATTTCTTCCACGGACTCTGACAAAGGGGAGGGGTGGCAGGAAGTCACTAGTAAGAAGGGGAAGCAATATGATAGCTGGAAGACTCAGGAGACTGTCAACCGATGTTATGGCATACTTTGAGCTCAATAAAAGCATCCTGTGTTGCCACCAACAGCCCCTAATGCCGCGCAACTGACAATATCGGCCTCACAACCCACCATGAATTGGTTATTTAGGTGTAATCGAAAAGGGTGAAAACAAGAGAAAGATGATATGTCCGAAACGAGGCCAAATTTAGCCCCAACACTATCATATTTTATACCCTCAAACTTAGCACCACAAGCATCGACGCACCAAACGACCCATCAAGGACAACTGACCTGGTTGACCTGTCACAAGAAGAGGAAATAATATTTGGTTCCATCAATGTGATCCATCTAATAGACGCGTTCCATGACGAAGGGTATGGTTATGAACCTAAATTCCCGACACAAGGGGACGGGAGGAGAAATCCTAGAGGTAAGGGATACTGGGGAAGGCGCAGTCACGACCAAAACCAACCCTATGGGTTTACCCCATCCCAAACTATTAATATCGTGGAAACCCATGGGAGATCTCTTTAACGGACTCAACAGGAGAAGGAATATTGATCCACCTCCACAAGAGGCCACTATGGACCTGTCATTCTGTGGTACCCATTAGAGTAGGAACATATGTCTAGCCTTCTAGTGTGCACAAACAGACTGGCCGGGCCGAGTCCCCGAAATGTGGGAAAACCTCCATCCCCCATCACTGTGGCCGGTCATTCCTCGTAGCATGCTCCAACTCCTATAGTGCCTACTAAAACTCTCCCACCAACATAGAAGTGTCGGCCGTTGGACCAAAAATAAAATATCCTTAAGAAGATGGCATCAGTACCAGCCAAGATGTCAATCTTGGATGCCCTGAGTTTGTCAGCAGATCTCAGGGAGGAGCTTATTGAATCCTTGCTCAGCCCCCAGGAGTTCCAAGCCGAGGTAGCTACTGCCTAGGTTTACCAGACAGAGGCTGCCTCAGCTGAATGCAATGCGGTGATTTCCTTCACCGAGTAGGATGAAGATACCATCATGCAGGGGCATATCAAACCACTATATTTGTCCAACACATTAAATGATGTTGGGATCCGCCAAGTGTTTATTGACAACAGCTTCGTAGTTAACCTCTTTCCCCAACGAGAACTCTGAATGTTGGGATACAGTGAGGATGACCTAATCCACTCAGCCACAACCATGTTGAGTTATGAAAAGAGTGAACAGAAGCTAATGAGACAAATCAAGCTGAAAACCCTTTTTGGGGACCTTGTGGCCTACTCGGAATTCCTGGTGGTCTGGAAGAACATAGCATTCAATGCACTACTTAGAAGGCCATGGATCCATAAGCACATGTCCATTACTTCATCCTACAACCACTGTATCAAATATTGTGTCAATGGAAAAAGTGCGACATTGCACACTGACAAGGCCCCTTTAGAGATCTTCGAGTCACACTACATTGATGGTGAGTTTTATGGGCAAATGAAAATGAAGCCTTCACTCGATGGTATTGACTGGACCCCCGATCCAAATGGTCTGGAAACGGTTCCTGATGACCCCCTCAGGAATCTTGGTGGAGACTATGTATTTCCCATCAACCATGTTAATATAAGGGATTCATTCCTGGACACACACTTGACTGTCCTCATGACTTCAACCATGATGCTTGAGCATAGCGGTGCAGAAATGACCGCTGACCCTCAAATTAGGGGCAAATACTTTAGCGAGGATGCCCACAATGCCTCGCCTCCGCACTCCCAGGAGCCCAAGTCAAGATCTCTCCCCTCTCTCGATCGAGAAGATTAGGATTTGAGAGAAGAATAGGAGGAATATCTTAGAGATGCACCTCCCACATTTGAGTAAGGTATCTCCACTACTTTGGATGAGCTCCGTGAAATAAACTTGGGTATCGAGGAAGACCCGAGGCCCACTCTTGTTAGTGCAGCCATGTCCCACAAGGAGCACAAGGTATATACCACTTTCTTAAGGCAACATCAAAATGTTTTTTCATGTAATTAGAAAAAAAAATCCGAGACTCGATCTCGAAGTGGAAACCAACCACTTAGGTCTTCCAGGAGACCACTAGGGCTATAAACAAGCTGAAGAAAAATGAACCCCTCTCTTGCGGCCAAAATAGAGGCTAAATTTGATAAGATTATTAAAGTAGGCTTCATCCGGGAGGTCCAGTACCCCATCTGGTTGGACATCATTGTCCCTATCAAGAAAAAGAACAAACAAATCCGTGTTTGATTTGATTTCAGAGATCTAAATCAGAATTGTTTGAAAGATGATTTCGCAGCCCTGATCACTAAGTTATTAATCGATGCAACAAAAAGGTATGAGGCTCTATCCTTTGTGAATGGTCATTCTGGGTATAATCATATCTGGATAGCCTGAGAAGACTAAGAAGCCAATGCATTCAGAGCCCCTCAAGGAATATTCTTTTACACGGTCATGCCCTTTGGTCTTAAGAACGCTGGTTCTATATATCAATTCACCATGAATCACATCTTTAAACCATTCTTGGGGAGAATTGTCAAATGATACGTGGATGACTTGGTGGTCAAATAAAGACAGTGCTCAGATCACATGTCAGACCTTAAAATCATCTTAAAAAAACTCTGACAACATAGCCTGAAGATGAATCTCTTGAAATGTGCCTTTGGGGTTACCTCAAGGAAATTCCTTGGCTTCATCGTACGGCATTGTGGCATCGAAGTCGACCCTAAAAATAAAAAGTCTATCCTTATCCTGACACCTCTCCTCAATCTCACTATGTTTAGGTGATTCCAAGGACACCTGGCGTACATCGGGTTGTTCATAACCAACTTAGCAGGAAATTTTTTTCCCTTCAGTTGGTTAATGGAAAAGGGGTTTACCTACCAATAGACAGATGACTGCCAAGAGGTGTTCGACATCCTAAATATGTAACTCATAATCCCACCAGTACCCATACCCCCAGTTGAAGGACGACCTCTCATCCTATATGTGATAGCCTTAGAGTAGTCACTAGGAGTCTTCCTTGCGTAGAAAAATGTCACCAGTAGTGAAAGCAGTCTCTATTACCTCAGCAGATCCCTGATCGATACTGACACATGATACTCAAACATCGAGAAGAGTTGTATGGACATTTTCTTCATAGTTTAAAAATTGGGACACTGTCTACAGCATCATGAAGTCCATTTGGTCTCGCGAAGTGACCCGCTCAAGTACATCCTTAGCCGCCCAATGTTAACTGGGCACCTGTCCCAATGGGCAGTCATCCTGAAATAGTTCAACATCTGGTTTGAGCCTCAGAAAACTGTCAAGGGCCTTGCATTAGAATATTTTCTAGCAGAGCACCCTTCAACAGGGACCACCGCACTGGACGTCGAGATACCTGATGAAGACATCTTCTCGGTTCATGTGGAGTTCCCGGTGTGGGAAATGTACTTCAACGGTGCATCCCGAAACACAATCGGGAAGAGGATGGAAGATCCCAAATTTAACAAGGTGGGATTGGGGATAATACCCATGTCCCCGTAAAAGGAGGTCATTCCATATTCCTTCTTCCTGTTAGAAGGATGTACGATCAATGAAGCGGAGTATCAAACCCTCATTGCAGGCCTAGAGCACGCACTCCAGGCACAAATACAACACCTTAATGTAAAATGTGATTCGGAACTGGTCATCAAGAAGTTCAATGGTGACTATGCTAATAAAAAGGAGGAGATGATTCCCCTGTTTGACCATGTCCAAGGGTTAATTGCGGAATTCTCCATAGAACCAACATTGACCTATATCCCTAGTCTCAAAACGCCCAGGCCAACACATTAGCTAATACGGCCATAGCCCTAGCTGACCCAGACCGAGATGAAACAACTATCAGTATTTCTCATTGTCAAATGGTCCTACCATTTGATCAGGCCAAGTTAGAAGAAATCAACAAATTCAATCCTGTCTCAGAGCCATATGCTCCTGCCACTGGTTAGAAGACTTCCATTGCAATCTACCTTCAACAGGGAGAACTTCAATCAGACAGGTCTGAACGAGAGCATATACAGAGAAGGGAAATAAACATTATCCTATATGGAGGCTCGGTTCAACAAGAGGTCCTCTAAAAATGAGGCCTCGATAGAATCTTCCTCAGATGCATTGATGGAGAAGAAACTACTTTCATCATGACTGAAGTGCGTGCCAGAATATGCGGAGCACATTAGTCAGGGTCTAAGATTTCCCATCAGGTTCGAAGGCTTGGGTACTATTGGCCCACTGTGGCACGAGATCACAATAACTTTACCACAAAATGCCACTCATGACAAATTCATGCCAACTTCATGCACCAACCCCGAGAGTTATTTCATCAGGCCACTTACTCCTGGCCATTTGTCTTCTGGGGAATGGATGTTGTGGGACCATATCCTCCCGCCACATCCAAACAGCTGAAGTATATCCTCACGAAAACTGACTTATTTTCCAAATGGGAAGAAGTTGTACCCCTTAAGGAGTTCAGTGAAAGAAAAAATTACAGCTTTCTAAAAGCCAATATCATCACCAGAATAGGTTTCCCTCATACCATACTGACGGATAACATCACCAACTTCTGCTCTGCTGAGTTGGAGAAACTATACCATGAATTTGGTATCAAGGCTAACCACTCATCCCACTACCAAGTAGCGGCCAACAGATAGATAGAGTATTTCAACAGGACGTTGTCCAACATTCTATAGAAAATGGTTGGAAAAGACAAGAAATTGTGGCTGGATAAACTCCTCCATTCATTGCGGGATTATCGAACCACAATCCGCAACGCTACTCCGGCCACTCCATACTCATATGTATATGGAACAGAAGCGGTCCTTCCCATTGAGATCCAATTGACCTCACTCTGTGTTGCTATTTTTGATCAGTTCTCTAATTATGAGCAATCAAAAAATGGCTAGGTGAATTGGAACAGCTAGATGAGAAGTGGTCGCACACTTTTCACCTTATGGAAGTATATCTGAACCAGATTGAATGAGCCTTCAATAAAAAGGTTCATCTCTGGACTTTCTTGGAAGAAGAATTGGTGTTGGTCCTCCGGACCCCAATGATACCCGGAAAGAAGAATCAAAAGCTGGAGCCAAAGTGGGAGGTACCATATTTTTTACACAAGGTCTACTTAAATGAGGCATATGCTCTGATCCCCATGGACGGGAGGTTCACTACCGGTCCTACAAATTCAATATTTCTAAAGAAGTATTTTTCATAACTCAAAGTAGTTTTTTTCTGATCTATAGGACATTAAACAACCAAGTAACCAGCGGTCCAAACTCTATGACCATAAAATAAGAGTATTTCGTCCCCACCACACGACGTTAAACTACACGGATTTCAGAGAACTACATAAGGACTGATTCCTACCCTGTAAAGACACGTAGTGACGCCGGGATCCCCTATCAGGGCGCAGCTGCTCCCAAATGGAATAAAAAAATGTCCCTTTCCCCCATGTATGGACCAGCCCTACACGGGGTGTACTTCTTTCATAAAACTGCGTACGGCTTGATTCCTACCATCGCAGGATACATAGCGACCCCAGGGCTCTATATCCTGGCCCAACCACCCCCAAATGAGGTTTTATAAAACATTTCCCTCTTCCCCCCGTGTATGGACCAGACCTGCATGGGGTGTATTCTTCATCCTTACCGTACGACGTTAAACTACACGGGTGAGATTAAAAAAAATGCCCTTTCTCCCTCGTGTATGGACCAGAACTGCACGAGGTGTATTGTCTTCAGAGAACTACGTGAGGCTTGATTACTGCCCTCACAAAATACGTAGTGACACCATAATTCCACACCATGGCCCAGACACCACAAATGAAGAAAAAAAATACCCCCTTACCCAGTATGGACCAGACCCACACAGGGTGTATTCCCCCAAAGAACTATGTAATGATTGATTCCTTCCCTCACGGGATACATAGAGATGTCAGGGTTCCCCATCCTGGCCCAACCATTCCAAAAAATGCCCTTTTCCTCCCGTCTATGGACCAACCCTGCACGGGGTGTCTTCCACGTCCTTACCGCATGACATTATACTATAGAGAAAAGAAGGATTAAAAATTCCCTATCCCCCCATGTACGGACCAGACCTGCACTGGGTGTACTCCAAAAATAACTAAATATGTCTTGATTCATGCCCTTGCAGGATACTTAGCGACGCCAGGATCCCCCATCCTGGCCCAACCACCCCTGAATGATGATATAAAAAATTCCCTTTTCCCCCTTGTATGGACCATACCTACACGGGGTGTGTTCATCATCCTTACAGCACGAAGTTAAACAACACAGATAAGGATAAAATAAATATACCCCCTTCCCCATATGTAAGGAACATACCTGCACAGGGTTTACTCCAAAAATAACTACATGTGGCTTGATTCTTTCCCTCTTAGGATACGTAGTGACGTCGGGATCTTATCTCTTTGCTCAGACACCGAGAAAAGAAAACACAGGCATATATAACCCTCGTCCTCACCGCACGACGTTAAACTGCACGGAATTCATCTTCACTACATGACGGTAAACTGCATGGACTTCATTGTGACCCACCCAAGATATATGGTGAAACGAGATGAGAATAATCCTTGACCATTTGGATACATCATCTCAATACATTAGACTCCACGACCCAGATAATGGCGGATCTTCATAAACATTCATGGCCATTGGATGTTGAAAGTGATCGACCCGTGGAAACCTTTGCATGACTATTCATACCATGCCCTCAGCGGCTATGCATATTGATAGCCCCTGGACTATCTACAAAGGCATGATTTCTTCAGGAGATACTCTTCCTAGATCCGTATGTATACCGGCCTCAGATCCCCCGTTTGATATGTCCCGACCCTGAATTTTATGGAGCAGTGGTTTACAAGTTTGTCCCCCCTTTTCACATCCAAACGTTTCCAGGGTATCCATACTCGGTTAGCCTATGTATCCACCCGTGGTTCACATAACGACATGGATCTATGAAAATCATTCTAGGGCTAGGCTACATTGACTCAACAGACAATTGCAGTGAAGATGTTTGTTGTATGCTTGGACACCATTATTCTCTCATGCTGAACTATGCACTGTGAGCAATCACAAGTTTTCATAAACTTTCAAGCCCATCGAATGTGTAATGTCATCGACCTGGGGACACCTTTGCATGACTATGCATACCATGCCCTCAGTGGATCTGCATATTGATAGCCCCTAGCCCATCTACCAAAGGCAATATTTCCTCGAGCGATAGTTTGCCTAGCTCCGTACGCTCACCAGCCTCAGATCCCCCACACCACATCTCTTGATCTGGGAAACCTCAGAGTTACAGTTTACAACCTCCATCTCCCACCCTGTTCAGAGTATATCAGAGCATGTTAACTCAGTTATCCTTTGAGTGACTACGGAAATAGTCACCCAATGGTCCGATCTCTATGACCGCTAAACTAGAAGTATTTCATCCTTACCACACGACATTAAACTACATGGAGTGAAGGTACACCCCTGTGCGTAAGATAAATTAGCACAGGGAGCTTTCTATGTTTTAACAGTAAGTAGGGTTGAATATGCCTGATATGTCAAGATATTTTCTTTCTAAATGATAGACTTTGTGGTCCAACAATCACATATCCTCATAACCATTCATGGCCATTGGATGTGGAAAGTTATTGACCTATGGAAAACTTTGAATGACTATGCATACCATGCCCTCAATGGATCTTCATATTGATAGCCCCTAGCCCGTCTACCAAAGGCAATATTTTATTAGGAGATACTCTTCCTAGATCCATAAGCTTACTGTCCTTAGAGCCCCCATATCATTTCACATGATCCAAGATTCCCCATAACCACTATTTACACCAATCAACCACTCTCCACATCTTGGGCATGCCGAGATGTTTAAGCCAAGTTACATTCTAATCGAGAGAAGCCTTTGCAACTACGTCCTTACCGCATGATGTTAAAATGCATAGAACATATTGGCCGCTAGGTATAATGCTGAAAAGACCAAGAATTATACATACAGGGAAATTCCTCCAACTACAAGCATTTTCACTGGTTTAAAAATTCCCCATGTCCTCGCTGCACGATGTTAAAACTGCACAGCATTGGAAAAAATGCCCCCTTGTCCTCACTGCACAACGTTAAGCAACACAACATCCTTTAATAATGTTCCTCGTCTTTATCTCATGAAGTTAAAATACATTGATCCATCCTTACCGCATGATGTCAAAATTCATGGTCAAACCAATCATGGGTTCCGTAAGGAATGCCGGATTTTCTCTGTCCCTCAGTGCATGGGTCAGACCTGCACAAAGCACCGTCCCACACCAGTGTGAGAAGAAATGACTTCACCCATTCTCAGGAAAATTAGCCTATATGTTTTCTCCGTATCAGGACACCCTCTCCTCATAAACCATACTCTGTACTCAGAAAAAGACGAACCCTTATAAACCACCCCTATTGGTCGCAAATCTCAACTTCTATGAAGTTGCACGGCTATCAGGAGAATGAAATCATTGACCCAAGGACACCGTTGCATGACTATACATACCATTCCCTTAGCGGCTCTGCATATTGATCGCCCCTGGCCCATCTACCAAAGGCTATATTTCCTTAGGCAATGCTTCCCTCCGTACACGTCTTGGCCCCTAAGCCCCCATGTCCATCACAAGATTCGGAAACCCTATAAGCTACAGTTTACCAGCTTCCTTCACGACCCAAACTGAATATGGCGGAATGTCTCTGACGAGATTACCGAGAACCTGGAGAAGCCGTTCCATTCTAGATAATGTCCCAATTGCATGACTTTAAACTACGACAAGCTCCAACCATCATTTACAAATGCGTAGTATAGGGACCTCTATTCCACACTTTTGATTGATACATATGTTCTCAAACCCTTTCAGACGTCACATACCTTTTCTGAGCCACCCCTGGGGGCTTTCATAATTTTCCAAGCCACCCGAAGTGGTTTCCATAACCTAGACGTATATGATGTCCTCAGGCCATTAGAAATGGAAAGTCATCGACTTAAGGACACCTTTAAATGACTATGCATATCATTCCCTTAGTGGCTCAGCATATTGATCGCCCCTGGCCCATCTACCAAAGGCAAGATTTCTTTAGGCAATGTTCTTCCTACCTCTGCATGCCAATACGACTCCCATGCCTTGAGACATGCCATGTATGTCGTCCAAATCTAAACATGATCCCCCACGTTCATCTGAAGGGTATCTAAACATCTTTTAATCAACCAAACATCATTGAGACCCTCACCCCACCATGTCTGGTCAAAGCTGTTTGACCTAAAACATCAGAAATGATTGTTTTGTCAGTAGGGCTTTAAACCGCTCACAAAAAGAGGCAGAAACCCTGTTAGGCCGAAAACCCAAAAATGGCTACCTTTGAAAATGTCGGGTCATACCCACTTGGTCCACACCAAATGGGCCCAGACGAAATTTGGGTATTAACAGAAAAGACAAAAATTTTGTGGTGGTTTTTCTATAAAACCCTAGTAATAGTCAAACTATGCACGTGGGATCCCATGATCCAGGAAAATGTTAGCGCTCGTTTTAATTTTTGTCAATTGTACTGAACTTTGATAATTCTATGTTTGGTGAATTAACATATATAGTAATCACGCCAAATAATGCCTATCACAATAGAATACAACCAGAGCACTAAGAAAAACATTTCATTGTTCCGTAACCAAACTAGTGAGAACATCATCCACAATCTTGAGCCTCCTCTAGCAAGAATGGTTGTTACATGAAGATTTCAACAGAGTCACAAAGTTGTATCAGGCGCTGATGAAAATCCTCAATTTCTTGATCGAGATTCTACACTAAGGATGTCTCAGCTTCTGCACCAGCCCACAATGCTTCCGCCTCCTGGGCCGCCTTTGAGCTCACCCTTATATGCTCCTCCATCTACCGCTCCTCTTCTTCAGTAATGGCAGTGACATTAGTCTCTACCTACTTTAGCCACTGTATGTCATTCCTTAGCACATGTAGTCGATAATTCTTCTTAATGACTTCTCCCTAGAGTCTTGCAACTACCCTGTCATGATCATGAGCCTCTGTTAGGCAAATCTGTCGGGTTGCAAAAAGGTAGGCTTCAGATTGAGCAGCAGAAAGGCGAGATTCAAAACCACCCAGTCTCTCCTGGTAAGTGAACACTAGCTTGAAAATGTCAATAATACCATGGTAGTCACAGTCGTCAAATTCCTGCAACATAAACAGATTGCGCTGCTTTGGTAATTTGGTCGGCCTCTCAGCCAAGGGAGTCTAAGAAATCAGCTTCCAAATTTTCTCCCACGCCCTTTGGAGAACAGGTCAATGACTGGAAAGGACTTGTTAATCAGGATCAGAGTCACTCCCGGAGAATGATACGTACTCAAGGATGAAATTCTCCAAAGAGGGACCCGAAGAGGCTTCACCCGCAAACTCTGGCACCACGACAACTTCACCCGCAGTGGTTTTGGTCAAAGGAACGATCAGATCCAACGGCACCATCGCCTACGCCAATGGACGTGGTCCTGAATCCCGAAGGTTGAAAAGATAGATAAGTATCCCTAATTAGAAAAGGGAAGAGAAAGGAGTTAGGGGCATGAGATTGAAAAACATACCCCTAGTCACTAAGGCGTCAGTATCCTCAAACACTACACCACTGCGGCCACTCGAGGAAGACACTACATCATCATGAGGAAAGGGAGTCTTGGGAACCCACAGAGGTGTCCAAGAACTAAGGCCATACCCAAGGTTAGAAACTCCCAAATTTGTCCCCAAGAATTCGACTATGAAGATCAAGACCAGGTGAACAAAATAATAGCCCACTCTGGGTTTCCGGGAACTAGCCTGATGGCATGCTCTTCCTCCAATGTTATGGGATCCATTGAGTCTGAGGCAATGGGCCCCATCAGATCTAGGGCCTATTTGGTAATCACAGGCTCCCCATCCTCCCCTATAATTATAAAGGCCATTTGATCAGCAGGAGTCTCGACTTCCAGATGTTCCTCCTCTAACATATCTTTGACTGGTGAAGGTAGAAGTAATGATTCCATATCACTATCCCCTTTAGTAGGGCCTGCCATATCGTCACGCTCAAGTGTGGCTGCAGGTGATCCCTCAGATGATAATGGTTTAGGAGGTGCGATCACTAGGATATCCACATCTAGGTTTCTGAGTGTCCCTAAACTACGCACCAAAACAAGTTAATAACTGGAAAAATAAGCATATATGAGTTGGAAATCGAGGAAACGTGAAGTCATGGTTACCTGATGTTCCCTGTATGAGACATTCCAATTAACGGGACACCTGCTGATGTCTCTAGATCTTCCTCGGGGATAGTTCTCTGCTTAGAATGCTGAGAGGAGATGGAGGATTAAGGAACCTAGCTATGTCCACAATGGTCACTTCCATGAGCTCAGCTGGGCCAGAAGACCCCTTCTCGATGATCCTTGTAGCCAGAAGCACATGTTCGCCTGCTGCGGTACCATGTGGAGTATACTCCAGGGAAATAATTACCCCTGGGATTCCTCAAAACCCTGAATAAAGGGATGAAACTTGAGAACCATCACAGTAATGGAGGAGGAAAGCTGGAATGGACGAGCAGGGAAACCTCTTCTTCGGAATCAGACAATTTGGGATATCTTATCATCATGGACACCCGATTGGACCCATAAATCAGGTTTCAGAGTGAATGCACGTATGCATCCATCTCCATCAATGATGCGACTATTTCATCCAGATCCTCTTCTAAAAGCAATTTAGGCGGAGCAAAGATAGTCACAATATGCGGAAGCTCAAGAGAGATCATTTGGAGCAGTGCCCAAACCTATTCATCTGAGCCACTAGCCCTCTGGTCATCGAAAATCCTCCATGCGTCCGAAAATGTGGCCCGAAAAGGAACAACTAGCCGGGGGATCAACCTGAGAGGGTTGGGAAGCGGTAGGGGCTGGTGGGGGTTCCAATTGTCGTGTTTGTTTTTCGTATCTTGCCACCGAACTAGAACACTCTAGGGATACCTGTGGGTAGGACCTCTTGGGCTGGGGGAATTCCATTGCCTCAGCCACAGTAGTGGAACCACTGAGATCACTGCCCCTAAAGAGTGATCACTCTCTTCCTCCTCCACGTCAGTCACCAATCACAGCATGGCTTGGACTCGATGAATCAACACTGCATAACCCCGGCGTGCATGAACGTAAGCCTCGAGGTCCCTGAGATATAGCTTAACCCCCTCTGTGTCTGCATCATAAAGAATTTCAACAAGAGAAGATATATAACCCAGCCTGTCAAATGCCACTTAGATTATTAGAGATACTACTATAGAGAATGGGGGTACTGGCCGCAAAATAATGACCGGCCTTGGAATTTGTCCCATTGACCCCAAGCCGTCGGGAAGGCAGCATCCATGAGAATAACCAACTCTCTCCCGGTATCTTCGAGGGCATGAGAGGATACACCCTTGTCCATTAAAATATTCCCTGAAAGCATGGGACCGACATTGTTGCGAAGATCCTTGCCCGACCTAGTTGAATCACTATCCCCCTTTCTCTTCCTCTTGCACTTCAATGGCTTAGGACATGAGATAGTGGGCACCCACAGCCCTAGTTGGCCATTCAGGTACGATTTCACCCAGGAGTCGGTATAGTTCTTGGACAAGAAAGGCATGGAGTCTGTAAGTGTCGGAATCATAACCTCAAAGCCAATATCTTCCCGGGTAAACATTAACCATAATTTCATGGCCACTCATAAATGGTGGTTCTCATGGGTGTCATTGAGTGCGGGGGAGGGGGACATAGTGCCTGGATGCAACCAAATTGACGTCTGAATCGACAAGGCGAGTACCCCTCACAGATTAGTTCCCCACAGATACGAGCCACCAGAATTCCCTCTTGGTGGGAAAAGAGGTATCCCCGCTTGCTAAATTCCTCTGATATGGTATTCGTAATTGCACTAGTCGGGGAGGTATATGGTCAGAAATGGAAATGATCATAACTCGAGATCATACTTGACTACAGACGCATATTATGAACCATCTATTTTCCATCCTTCTCTTGGGTCACCCACTCATCAGGTATAACCCTACTGGTCATTTTCAAGTACGGTCGGAATGTGGTTCCCAGAATCGGAGGAGGATTTATGAAAGTGTTGAAGTTCTTGATATGCGCTCCAAACCATCCCCAGAGAATTTGAAAAGGGCCAGCTACCTAGTTTTGTTGACTCCCATTGGTAATATTGCTATGAAACCGATAAATCCTGGCCAATACTGGGATGACCATGTTGATGACGTTTCTGGTAGCTAGCTCTGCATCCATGACAAATGTAGAGACTCACACACCACCAGTCTCGCCTACGGGTAATAGCTAGCCACTCAAGAACATGGCTAGAAATTCCACCAGGTGAATCAACCAATCAACATCCAGAACATGTTCCCAACCTTAGTCGTTGAACTTGCCTTCCTGTAGGGACATCCTGTAGCTGCCCCTCTGCCTTCGGGACTACATTATGGGGAATGTCGTGGGCCTGCGTGGAAGAGCAATGGACTTGCTCTCAATTTCGAAAGCCTTGTCCCATTCATGATATAGGACAAGTTGTTTCGGAGACATATCCTTCGAATGCTCTCGGGCCTAGTCAATAAGCTGCTTCACCAAGGGAGGTGTCCTCTCTTTGTTGTCCCACATAGAAGAGGGTGGTAGAAATTCTTCATATATTCCCCCTACGATGGGGACACCAGAAATCTAGATGAAATACCAATGACTAATACTCAACTCCCCATGGATTAGATGGAATGTGTTGGTGTCCGGACTCCAACGGCCCATAAGTTTTCTAGCGAGGGCCTGAGGCTAATTGGTATTGGTTTGGGACTCCCAGGTAGCTTCATATAAGCCTATGGCTCGTAATTCTTCTTCCAAGTCTTCATAGATATGGAGAACCCAGAAGGGACACCCCTAATCCAATGACTTAAATACCCCTCCGGGCCGAGGGCCCCAGTTTGCTGGCCAGCCATGCTGGTGGTTTACCATAGAATTACGGTCAATGCACTGGTAACAATGAATTGTCCCATCTAGCTGATGTTGTTCCCCTATCGAGGACATAGGAAGGTGATTCAGCACAGATCCGGCAGCTGTATCCCATAAGGAAGGCCACCCTCTGTAGGGTATCACAGATCGTGGGATAGTGCTAGTAAATATCCATGCTGCAGGATTGTTTTCATGAGATGGTATCAGAATCAGTGTATCAGACAGTAAACCAAACTTGTAGTCAGGAAGGCTGTTGGAGAAAGGTTACTCCCACTGTAACTCGGAGAGTATATTGTCAAGGAAGGGGCACCATAGGGAGTGGTGAATTCCATACTTAACAGAGCTGGCCACATCCTTTAGGTGTTGATCTCCAGTTGAGAGAGGCACAGTAGTAGGCCTGGGTACAGGGCGAGGGGGAATCATATTTTCTCCCTGCATTATAAAAATCAGGTAGACGGTTTGTCTGGAATAAAATCTGGACAAAAATACCAAGTATATGGAATATTAGTTGAGAAGACTTCATGAAGATGTCGGCAAGAAGGCCTCAAAATGTAATTTGTGATGACTGCATCCTGCAAACCAACCCTACACGGAAGTGGACCGCAGTACTCTGGCTCATGGAGCATTTTCCAGAGAACTATAAACCAGGTTGCTCTGTGGAATCTTAATCCCAGATTTAAATAGTTTGGTTTGAAAGACATTAGAAATTTTCAAAGTCAGGAAAAGTTTAGTCCGTGGACCATCAAATACTTGGAGCGAGTTCCTACGCGGCCCATCATAACTTTTTAATTAATTATTATAGTTAGTTCACGGCTAGGACATTGGTATGTGGGTGAAGTACGATGCGAATGAGGAATGGTTCACATAAATGGAAGCTGGTTCGTGGACGAGGAGTTTCTCCAAGGAACTAGCACGCAGAGAAAAAAAGCAAGAGAGATCTTGTTTCATGAAGAATATAGTAAAAGAAAGAAAGGAAGCCCCCCCCTCCGTATTTATAGGAATGGTCCCCTTACAAGTCCACTCCCCTACCACAAACCAGCCAAGTTTCAGGACCACTCTACATCAGAATGGCCTCCTCTTTGTTCCGATCGGACCCCATTCTGATGGGAGGCATTTTTAGGGTCCTGAAAAATCCACAATGGAGATTGAGAATCGCCTTTAAGCCAAGAGAGATTCTACCCAATTTCCCCCAAAATGAATTAGGGAATAGTGTGGCAATTACTCAAAGGATGGAACAAGAGACGGTCCTCATACCTGTCCAATCATAACGGTAAGAGGTCGGTTCCATGAGGCCCCACCTTCGCGGACTGCTATAATTCGCAGAACGGAGGTGGGGATCTTCCTTGGGTGCGATGCAGGACAGGTGCCAATCCGGTCCACTATCATGAACCGCCCCCAGCTATGAACCGCGTCAGCCGTCCCGAGCTGCATCTGCTGTCATTTGCAGAATGGAGGCGGAACCCTGTGCAGCCACGAATCACTACCCGAGCTAGTTTGGTTTGCGGGGGAGGTGCATTCAATGCCCCCCACGAGTTGCGAATTGACCAAGTCATCCGTAAACCGTGTTTCCAGTCATGGGCCTCTGCAAAAGGTGCTGCATGACCAAAGATATATCTCTTTCCCTACACAATAAAAGGAGATAGGGGTGAGAGAAAATAGGAGATCGATCAGTATCAGGTGGATGGATTTGGAAGGAATGAGATTTGGATTTCTAAAGAAGCGAAGTTCTAGTTCGCGAACCAGAATAGGTATGAAGTCGGAAAAAAATTAATAAGTAACCAAAAAAGGCATAACAGCTCGGTGAATCATGAACATAAAATAAAAAAGAAAAGAAGATCACAAACAATGGCCCCTACGCGGATTCACTCCCTGTGGACTAGGGAGTTTATGCCCCTTTCCTGATCTTTTGCAACGCGTAGCACCATCCTATGTGGGAGAATCCCCGACTGATGAACCTCCTACCTACATCGCCCTCAGCCACAACTACTCGTGTAGACCCCTCCGCGTACCAACCTGGTATGTAGGACGAACCCGAAGCTGTGAACCACCCTGGTTCGTGGAATGCCCATCAGTCCGTAGACTATCCTGGTTCACGGAAGGCCTCTCCAGCAGCGTAGCACCTCCCTACATAAAGGTTTCCATCCCTCATAAACTCGTGTGGTCTGCCAAATCCTTCAGAGTTCCCATTCCCCGAGCCAGATAAAATCCTTCCAATCTGGCCTGATCCTTTACAACCCCCTCATTGGCCCATTCATTTGCCCCAAGTCAAGGCCTCTACCAGAGCCACCAGACCCATGTGATGTAACCTTTAGGCGCATCAACACACCATTTTGGGTTCACATACCTATGGTAAGCATGGGTGAAGGGGTTGCTCCGGTGCTTGACTGGATTCCCGAAGCATTCCTAGGTTCAAATTCCCAGGGTAATGTGGAGTCCAAGCCTGGGAGTCCCCTTTCTGCCCCACCACTGGTTAGGATTGAGGCACTTCTCCCCTCCACTGGGAGTGGAGGACTACCCATCAGAAGGAGGCACCTATGTACCTCCGTACTTCCCCCCGACCATTGAAGGGAATAGTGGGGAAGGGTGCTACTCCGTTCTTATTTGGGGCCATGTCCCATTCCTGCTGGAATTTATCACCATGGTCATCCACCTGAGAGTAATCCAGGACTTTTTGGGCTGCCCCACATGTAAGCCCCTTCACACTTCCCATCGACGCACCTTTCATGACATGATCATCTGTTCCCTGGTGCCTCTTGTTTCTCACACCGAGCATGACTCACATGGCCATAGAGTAATAATCGACCATGACATCTTCTCCTAGGTCTCCTAATAGTGTAATCATAAATCCATTACCCTAGGCTTCCTCAGAGAATAAGTCCCAAGCCAATTCGAACTATGTGGTCTTTGATTCACCACCATGAGGATACCTAGGAATCTTCCAAGAGGTTCAAGCCTAATCACCATCGGACAACCTGGTCCACATTCACATCGGTTCTCCAACACCCCCACCCAAACTACGTGGACATTGATCCCTGTCTCCTAGGAAGGGTACATTGGAATCCTCCCTGAGGTTCAATCCAAATAACCTGTCATTCGAGCCATCTTCATGTCAGTTGACCACATCAACTCTGGGCAGCCTAGAGTGTATGCCCATACCCGACCGAACTACGTGGGTTCAGATTCCTCCCATGAGGATATGTAGGAAGCCCATATCACGGGTTGGATCCAAACTCTCAAGTCGTTATCTATCTCCCCTGGATGAAAATAAACTCTAGAGTGCCTGGTTATGATGATTTAAACCAGTACTGTCTCAATGAGTCCAGACTCCTCGAGGTCCTTAATCCAACGAGGGATAGTAAACCTCGGGCATAAATGACTCCGAACCACTGCGTCTAGCTGACCATTTCCAACCAGGAGTAATCTGTGGATATTATTCTTGGGTATGAACCAAAGATTCGTGAACATTTGAATAGATCTTAAATCTATAATAGAGCCTCAAAATAGGCAATATTTCCCCCCATAAGTGTTCGATGAGCCCAACTTCCCATCTTCTCGACCAATGTCAGTTGTTAAGCATCGCTGGTCAAACCACCCAGCGAATGCCTACCTTTGTAAAGAAGGTCTGCATATTTCTAGATGTAGAACCGTTGGTCATTTGAGAGTGAAATGGTTCACCTGACATGATTGATTAAGAAGAACCCAATCCTCTCTATTCAACCTTCGGGTAGTGCATGTTTCTCCCCCACGACCCCGTCGTTCCCCACAAGACATTCAGTCATTAAATTGTCTCAACTGGAGAACCACTAAACAATGCCACAAGTTGGTGGATCTCATGGAATCTTGTGTGCCTACCCGAATGTTAGTGGCTACCAACTAGTAGTGATGGTCAGAGGTGATATAGTGGGGAAACTATGCCATCTTTAATAGTGTAACACATGGGTGTAACAAATGAATAAATTAGTAAAAACATAATATACAAGAATGATAGAATATAAACATCCATACATCAAAAATAATAATAATATCGACAAGCCCTGTGATATAAAATATGGAGAATAATACATGTATCAATACAAAATGGTTGAATGTACATGGAACTAGGAATCCAGTATAATACATATTTCAAATTAAAAACCCCCAATGAAACTATTTGAAGATAGTATAACCAGCTTACCTATGACTATTACTCCCCAATTATTATGAAACAAACATCATGATTCATAAAGTGTAAACTTTCCAAGGTATATACCCAATTCTATATAGTATATCCATGAAGCTATTAATATCTCAAATATGTTGTGAGATAAAACAAAGAAGGTGACCGCTAAATATGTCAATAAAAAATATAGTATGTGTATGGAATGTTATGTAGTGCTCAATATATAATTTGTGTAGGAGTAATAAATGTACTATTGAAAAAGAAATAATGAAATTTCTAGAAAAATATTGCTCCCTGTTAGAAAAAAACTATAAACATGTGATATCTATGAACCATAGAAAAATATCCCCAAAGTTAATGTTGTGTAATCACATGTCACACCTAAAAGGTCTAGCTCCAAGGTATAAATAACTAAGGAATCCACATTGAATCCATGTAGTGTCTCCTTTGTAAGACTCATTATATACCTAAATGGAGCCTATGAAGTATTGAGATGTATTATATCCAATGTGAGTGTAAACATGCCAAATAATGATACTGTAAATATCTAAGTAATCCAATGTAGACTAGATCCATTGAGTGTCAATTTAAATTTAATACTATTGAATTAGGATCCCTGGAGTATATTAGTCTAATTAATCCACTTCCATGATCTCGTTCAATGATTTATAAATTTCCATAGAATCTATTGTAATTAGGACCCACCAATTATACATTTCTAAGGAATACACTACCATAATCATCACATTATTCAATTTTTTAGCCATTTCCAAATTAAAAAGAGGTTATGAGTCCCACAAACCCATTTAAAAGTTTTAATACAATACATTTATTAATTTCAATGAATTTTATAACACTTTTTACATGTAATAGAGATATAACCCTTATCTGATAATTCATTTAATTCACATTAAGGATTGGAAAAAAATTGGTGTGCTCACACACCCCCAACATGGTCGTCTATCAAGGGGCATGTATGTAAACACACCACATGGGTGGTCTAGGATGAGTTGAATGAAATCCAATATTATAATGGTACTAGTGGGAATCCTAAATAGGTCCCAAAAAATTCAATCATGTATTTAATTTAATTCTAGGGGAAACACATGAAATTTGAGTTAGTAGAACAATAGAAATATACTATAAATGATAAATAATTTGTCAAAAATAATTTATACCACCTTCTATATATCAGCAGTCGAACACTTAACCATTATTATCTCTTATCATGAATAAGATAATAAGAATATTAATACATAAATTAAAACCCTAGAAATATTGAATATTGTGTTTCAAAGAAATAAATCCAACTTGGAGAAGGAATATCGGGAATGGTGAAAGTGGAATAGTGTACTCACCGATGCACATTCAATGAAGCTAAGGGTTGAAGAATTGGTGTCCAAAACAAAGAGTTATTGAAAATCCTAACTATTGGGTTCAATGGAACTCTGATTAATGAGGGAAGATTTGGAATCTAATATTGATTGAAAGGATGAAATGGTAATTTATAATTTTAATTAAATGATGGGGAGAGCCTTATTTTAAATGAAATTGTCGCACACCGTTTTGTCACATAGTTAGCCAAACTGTGTGAGGATCATGCACCTGAAACAATTTCATGACGGAACTTGGATGGTCCCCGCACACTTTTTGGCATACCACGTGAAATTCAATTGATTTTCATATTTTAAAATAGTGCATTAAATTTCTCGGGTTTTTTCTCCTTATTTCATGGTTTCCTCAAACTTTGTGGAGTCCTGAAGTCCAATGAAAAGATGTATTAAGATTGCAGTAACCACAATTTCTTGATTGAGTATTTTCTATTAATAGTGTGGCCCTGCAATTTTATTCCCTGAAACATAGATCTATGCTTTGAAAAATAAAAAACACATCCTAACACCCCCATGAACGTATTAGGAATTCAAATTATGTCATAAGAAACAAATTAAAATCAAATTAAAAATATATGTACCTCATTGTTAATCCAAAAATCTTACAATATCACACATTAATGAAATTAATACCAAAAAATACCTTCCAAGGGAGGACAAGAATGGTCTAGGAATAAACAATTCTAGGGATCATCTATATTAGAATTCCCATCAAAATTATCATTTTGTATAATATTATGATTCCATAACACCCATACAGGAGGAATGGACTAGAATCAATGATCCACCATGTTCTTATCAACAATATGAATATAATTCTACTCAAAGAACACATTTACCTATATCTCAACCTCTTATAAAATAAATATTTGAGATTATTATGATTCATAACTACATAGATGAGATAAATGGATGGCATCAGGCATGGATCAGTACCTCTAAGGAAACTACAACCTATAGGGTATCATTAATACTATGTCTAGAATATCGACTCCAAAATATCATTTTGAAGCATTCCCAATTTCCAAATTTATTTGTTCAAAAGAATTTATTTTATATGAAAAAATTCCTAAACATCAACCTCAATCTATAGTGGTCGATAAAAAAATATTCGTTTACAAAATCTGTCTATATTGTGTTGTAACGATCCACTATTTAAAAAATAGAACTTGTTTTGATGTCTCCGGCATGATATGTGGTCTATGTACTGCTACATGTCATACATATAGCAAACACAAAGGTGATCAAAATTACATTCCATATAGGGAATCATAAGGTTCCATTTTAGAAATATCCTACTATCTATTATTGTAGGAAAATTCAAATAGAGATATTTGCATCTCTCAAGAACCCCCAAAATCATGAACCCATGGATTAAGCTTTCCATTTATAAGATTTTTTGTGTACTATGACTAGCCAAAATTCCAAGGTAGGTATACCATTCTCAAATGAACCAGCACACCCAATAACCTGAATAAAATTTTCTAGAACAGAGATGTATACTGGGAATACCTATAAGATAAAATGGAATGATAAATCATATCAAGTCACATAATATCCCATAAATAATATCTCTAATGATTATATACTGGTAAGAAAACCACAATGATTCACATCCTCAACATGACTTTTGTTACAGGACCACAATATACATAGAAATGTAATCCAATTTCCAATTGATAATGGATAACTTCTAGAATTTCCCAAATAGAAGATGGTTTTATACCTTCACTTGATATGAATTGGTGTAACTATTGAATAATAAACTACCTCTCATTTCAACCCCATCAAAATTTATTTATGGAAAAATTAAGTATAAATTATGGTAATTCATGGATTTATGTCCCTATTAAATGAATGAATAACTCACATCATATTCATATGTATTTCTTATGGAATCAAAACACCACAATGTATGTGTAGAAATTTGGCCCCGCATATCATCCAACCAGGAGGTCGGCCTTCACCTTATATGATCTACTATAGGACTAGGCCCTTATAACATGATATTTATCTCATCCTCCCCCTATATTGAAGAGTGGATGACATTAATAAGGATGATAGAAAATAATTCATGTGACAATTTACATTATCAAAGAGATCATATGAATATAAGTCCATTATCTTCCACTTGCTATATTCCCACATAACATCCTTTATCTGAGTTATCCTACCCAGACCAATTAAAATAACATTTAACTTCTCGAGAATGTAGTAAAGCTCAATGTCAAGAGTCTTAATGTATAGAATCCACTATCATTTCCTCAAATTCCAGTCATATTGTGAAAATTTTAACTTGATTTTTTTACGGTCCATAAAATCCAAACAATTCTCTCCCTATAAATAATGCCAACAATTATTCACATAATATAAAATAGATACTAACTTGAGATATTAATGCTTGTAATTATACTCATGTGGCCTCAACTAATGAGACCTATGTGTGACAAATTTCTCATCCTGATTCAAAACAGCTCCGTTATTGATACATGATGCATAAAAATAGACCTTATATCCTCTACCTAGATCAATATGAATCAGGACCAATGCTAAAGTTAATATCCTTTTATACTTCTAAAATGTTGTGATACTTGTATAAAACAATTCCAAATTCACACACATATTATTGACCCTAAAAAAATTGTTTCTATGAATATGAAATCAAGTATGAAATTCATGTTATATCTTGGTACCCCATAGAAACTCCATATATCAAACACATACATTGGATAATCATTGGAAAGTACATAACCCATCCTATTTAGGTTAAATTATACTCTTTTATCTGAGATAATATGACCTTAGAATTGATTATTATCCATCATGAAGTTTCACTTTTTTAACATTGAATATAACTGATGCCCTCTTAGTGTATCAAATATCATCTCATGATTTTTAAATGGTCGTATTGAGTTTTTTAATGCACCATGATATCGCCCATAAATACCATAATAATCAAATCTAGAGATGTTTTGAAAACATGGTTCATTGATGTCATGAAAACCATTAGCAAATTCTTAAGACTGGATGACGTTACCAGATACTCATATTGACCATACCTTCTATGAAAATCTATAATCAGTATGTTTGAAGTTTGTACATGCTTATTATGTTAACCATATATTACATAATTCCTCCAAATCATACATGATCCCTAAAGTTAGTCCAAGACATTAGTAATCTCGGGAAATGGATACTAGTTCTTAACTATCCACCGATTCAATTTTTGGTAATCCACAAATAGCCTTAGGGTTCTGCCTATCATTTCAATAAAATTACTTGAAACCCCCCTAGAGAACTACTCAGCTACATTATCCTATTCGCTTCCAAGTCCTCTAGCTGACTCTTGGGTTTACACAATATTGTAGTATACATCCTATAACGGCGAATTTATACTAGCACATCAATTTTAAGTATCTATAAGGAGAACCACACCTATATATCAATAGGTAAACTAGATTTTTAAAAAATGATGAACCACTAGAGGGAAATACAACTAACATGTTCCCTAATCATTCCAATAAAAATTATAAATCAGGGATTTCATCCTAGCTAACCCAAGATTATCTAGTCCAACTCAACCATCATGGACCTCCCATTCACCATTGTGAATAAAAACCCTATGCTCTAGGGATGTTATGATCACCCTCAAATGATATGAATTAACAAGGGATCGTTAATAAACTATTGAATAAAACCCATTTATCATGAAAAAACCATTCATTTTGAGGAGAAATCTCCCATATGAAGTGAAATCCACCAATCCCTAGGTGTGATTCTCTACACCAACATATATCCCCTTATCGAACTCCAACATTGAAGAAATCATCATAAAACCATTATAAAAGTGAACATTGAGTTAGGGGATCTCCAAAACAAGAACACATATTAATAAATTATATATACCTTTATAAAAAATAGAAAATTCTAGATTAGAGTCTACTAAGAGTATACATATTAATTTAGATGGCCCAAAAATCATCTCCTCAGGTGTAGGCCATATAGAATATATCCGACCGGAACCAAACCCTATAAAAAAACCTCAATACCTTTATAGGTTCCACTTATCACTCTATTTACAACAATTTAATGGATTCATTGACTATGAACACCAACTAAGACTGAATGAACGGTACCTCTCCTACATCCATCCATATGTATAGCATTGAATCTTTCTCCTAAAGAAATATTCAGAGTCCATCCACATAAACTATCTACTATAAGGATCATCCTATAAAATTTCTTTACATGGACCATCCTAGAATAATCTTGGAGCTCTACATGATAATTGTATCTTGGACACACTATATATACCCTTCATTAACACTGATTACAGATGAACGAACAACCAGAACATGTAGTATTGATTGTATTCCCATCAAGAGAATCCTCAAAATGGTGCTTTCTACCAGATGACATGGATACCGTATGTCGAGATTCTAATCCTCGCTACTACATGTAACCATCTTCCCACATGTTTTTTAGTAATAAGACCATGGATCAAAATCATTATTATAATAGTCAATAGAAAAAATCAAATATAATCAATCATCATTCTCGATGCTATCCTCAATGTGTATTTTTCTTAATGTGTCATCAACAATATAATTCAAGGAATATTTCTGAAGCTATATGAAGCATGTAAAATACTTCATAACAGTCATTGCAAATAACACCAGATGCATAAATTCATCGGTATTGTCATCCCTCAGGGTATTAGGAAAGATTAAATCATAAGACATGTATTTTAAATCCCTCTAAACAATATCTGAATCAGTATCATCCTTGACCAAAATATACCGGTAGCACTTTATATTATTTGGGAGATTCAATCTCATATTAGTCGTTTTATCAAAATGAAGAAAAATTTAAGGGGTTGTCTTAATACACATATCATAATCTTGTGGCCAAAAATTCCCATCATGCATGGTTTTATGATGCTATTTGATCACATGTGTCTTTTCTTCCATATATATGGAAGGCGAGGGGACCCCCAAATGGTTACTATAAACCGTAGGATTCCCTTGCAGAACTGTGAATCAACACCCACAACTAGGATTTCTTCTGGTTCCAAAATTGTCACAATAAGAGGTTCTACTAGTATCCAACGTCCATCATATCATGATAATGTCTTTCACCACTATCCGAGAGTATAAATGAAGTTCATCATGGTGAAATGTCTCTAAAATTCCAAGCACACACATCTAAAAAAATCGATATGGATAAGATCCTTGATAAAAGAACATGACATATAGATTCCTTCCCATAAAAAATCCACACTTCTATTGTTGCTCCAAATTCAATGATTGGGAAATAAGAAATACAATAAGAAAAATAAAATAAAATTCATGCTTCCCACATTAAATCATATTGTTGGACATGATTTATGTTTTTTGGACAATTAATGATATATATCTTATGGTGACCATATTATTTAATTTGAATTCAACAATATTAATTTTGATTTTCAATATCAATTAAATGGTTAAAAAATGGGTAACCACTTCTGATCCATAAGGTCCCATACATCTAATAAAATAATTTGTGACATCCATTTAATCCTATCCATAACACGTTCTAGTCCATGCAACTTGTTTTCCCTAAATCAATATTCGATAGTTAACTTGTTTGGGTGACAGCTTATGCCAATTTAAGTAAACACTATTTAGGTTTTGACAGTAAATATACGTTCCAATTATATTCCTCAATAAACAAAAATATATTTTAATTGATTGTATTTATATAACAAAATATACACATATATTATGTCACACATTCGAGATATTCATCCCATATGGATTACCATACCTATGAAATATGAATCTTATACATTTTTGAAATTGATGCATGATCAATTATTCCATTCCATATTGGGAAAACGATGAATAAAATTACTCAATAACAAAAATTATTACATCATAGGTCATGTGAATCTCTATATTGAAGAATTAAATAAATTATAAATGGAAAAAACATAACATCATATCCCAAACCTATATATTTTTATTTTTCAGGGAAGAAGCTTAGCTATTCTAAGATATGCCTCATTAAAATGTTAAAACACCTTCCTAAATTATTTTATATATTTTCAAAATAATAAATAATCATGAATTAAATTCATTTGATAAAGCTTTGTAACATCTCGAACTGGGAACCAGTAAATGATACACTAATTAGGAGGGTCACATGGCCTCATGAACGCCTCCCTATACACCATAGGCTGCTAACTAGTTGTTAGTTTCTATGTTGTAATATGAGGATGAATATACCCTCATGATCATAGTAATATAGTTGATAAATTGGTGAAGAAATAATAATATGAATAATATTACAGAAACACATAATATAAATAACCAGAGAACAAAAAATATAGACAGAAGCAGTGTCATATTAACTATTATACACATACAAAAAGAAGGAAGTACATAGAATCATATACTCAAAACAATTTATGTATCGATATACATAAGTATATAAAATAACATTCTCCATAGAGAACCAAATTCATAAAATTTTTGTGATATCTCTTATTCCTAAATAAGAATCAAGAATCATAACATTTGTTCTTTCCATAGTTCCTACCTACATCATTGAAGTCTTTCTCAGTAACTAGTATTCTTCCACGAAGTGTGTGAGGTAACACTCTGTGGGACACCACAAATGATGTCAATAAAAAATCTAGTCTATGTAGGACAATCTAATTAGTTGAAAATATATAACAACCGCATCATTAAGTAAATAAATGTTTCATAAGAATTAGTAGGTCTATTGTTCCAATCATTTCTCTATAAATCCAATAAATTTTAGCACATCATATCTATAATGAATATAAATGTATTCAAAATGACCATACCATTTAATCAATTGTAAGGACCAAGAGGGATGGATCAAATGGGTTGCATACTAAGGTATGCATATCATGTCTATGTAGAATCTCATATAGAAACCTTATTTAACACTTGTGAAGAAACTAAGGAGTTTATATACAGATCATGTCCAAGGTGAGTCCAAACAAGATGGATCCCAGGAGTAAAATTTTTATTGATATATGATTATACAAGATCTGTAGTGTATAAATTTCCATGGAATCCTATGGAATCAAAATCCATGATGTATAATTGTGAATCGAATCCAGTAACATAACTAGGATACATGGTGTTAAAATTTCCATGAAATCCTATGAAATCGGTATCCAAATAGATGAAATGAACAAAAGTATCCACTAATATAATCCACACATTATTAAATCTGTAATCCCATTCAGAATTATAATAACGATATAAATTCATCTAAAACATTTAAAATGTCCATATACTATATTTAATCGTTTTGAATCATTCAATAACATGTCATCTCATAGATAAGAGGCATAACTCTTATGTTAAAACTTATTATATTATCATTAATTCTCAAACATAAATTGGAAAGCTCACACACAACCAATAGGGTGTTTTACAGGTCGTATGCACGTGAAAACACCAGTGGGGTTGTCCAAGTTGATGTGAATGACCTCCAACCATATAATTCCAATAGGTGGAACCATAAAAATCCATAATTTTTAATCAAGTAATTGATTTAATTTTATGGGAAATATAGGAACACTTGATGTACGATACATCAAGAAATAGGTATAAAACATTTAAAAATTGTGTGATATAATATATACCACCTACCATATACCTGTGATAGAACACTCATCCATTATCAGCTCCTAACTCATCATAGATTAGTTTAAAACAGATAAATCAATTAAAAAAATAGAAATAATGAATATTATATTTCACCAAAATAACTCTATAATAGGGAAACCTATATACATAAACGTGAAATTGAAAAAGAGAGGTAATTGACACATAGTAACACTCAAGTTAAGGAACAAACCATGCACTTGCCTCTATATCACGAGGGATCCCATAGGGTACTTGCTTTTCATGGTTTCATCAATTATTTGGGTATATTATATACCTCTAAAACTCACAACACAATTAATAATAAACATGAGTCATGGCCTATATAGTTTCAACTAACTATCCATGCCCATTTATTTTTCCACGAAGCGGTGATTTGGGATCCAAACATTCCCCAGACCCTCCCCCCTGAAACTCTAATGTTCTCCTTAAGAATTAATATCTAGTCAGAAACATGAAACTAAACCAAAATTCCAATGATCTTTACCTCAGTGGAAAACATATGATTTTACAATCATGTGTATTTAATGATTAATTATTCAATTATTCTAACATGACAAATTGTCAGCATAAAAAAGAAAAAATCCACACATTCAAAATATATAATTTACCTCCTTCAAAATGTTAAATCTATAACTATTTCCCACAATAAAAATTATATAATAATAATCATATAAAAATTATTTCATTAATTATTGTTATACTTGTTATTATTTTGGTTTCTTTCCAGTACTAGTGGGGGGAAATGAGTCTTGACCCACTAGTGTACCTCGAGTGGTTATTTTTGTTGTTTTTAATCCTTGAAATATGAAAGAATAATAATAATAATGATAACAAAAAATATTATTATATTAATAAGTATTATTTTTTAGTCTTCAAATTTTAGAAGATATATACACTACTAAATCAACAAGGCTATAAAAAAGTAAATGAAATAAAAATTAAATGTTCAAAAATCCATAATTCATCATGACTAAATATATTTCATTAACTAAGGCTAAAAAATTTGAAAATCATTTTTGAAAAATCTAAATTCATCACTATGACTCCCCTAAATTAATCTATCCTACCAAATTTTTTAATTAAGGCTCCACAAGGATAACTATCAATGGTATTTTTACTTTTAATTTAGTGATTGATCTAATCTAATAGGTAAAATTTATAATTGATGTTTAATACTAAAACATATCCCAAAAAATAGAGTGATGTTTATTCAATTAATCCTTACAATTATTTTTAGGGAAAATATATGATTCTTGTGGTTGAAATGTTAAATTAGATATTTTTTTGAAAGAAAACATTTTGAGGGTCAATAATCTGGAAAAATACAAACCCAAAAGATATAAGTTAACATAGGTAATGCATTGAACATATTTGTTTCCGATACTATGTTTATGTTTTAAACGAAAATTGACCCCATGGAATTAATGTGAAAGCTATCATTAATCGTGCATTTAACATTTTTGAGGCACCACATAAAAATTAAAACTAGTTTATTAAATTATAATTTTTTAAAACAACGTGTTCCAATATTTTTTATAGATCAAACCATAAATGTAAAATTACTTTTTAGATATTGAGAAAACATATAGGGACCACCATATAGAATTAAATGTATTATTTTAATTGATGAAAGTTATTTTATTAATCTATAACAAAAAAATCATTTTAAGAATTTTATATTCTATAAAAACATTTTTTATATAAAACCTAATTGTATATCTAATGGTGAATATAGAGAATCACTAATAATTTTTACAGGCTTAATGAACTTACATTAAATTTAAGGAAGCAGGTTTACTAAATAATGATTTATAGGATTACTATATCATGAATTATATAAGGTACCATTATGTAACAATCAAATTATGGTTTTTCGGTTCAATATAAATAATAATATGACCTTATTAATAAATAACCATGAAATATATTTTTATAATATGTATAAAGGGTAAATTCCATGTATTGGGGAGAAAATAAACTCGAGGTGTATCTTATGGAATAAATCAAGGAATGTAAACATAATTCATACCACTATATAATGTTGAATGATAAAACTAAAAATAAAATAAATATAATAAAACAATAGAGTACAATATGATAATCCAATCGATGTTTACACATAAAAATTTATAAAAGTGATCATAAAAAATGATAAATGATATATAAAATAATATGAACTGTAACAGATTTTCACGAGGAATCACTACAACATGAGACCTGGAAGGAACATATTATCATGAATATCTACCTGAATGTCTATGGTGAATAATGAGGTATTCATATCCACAAATTTTCCAGTGAAGGGTGTGTATAAAAACACAATTTAACAAAGTCAACTATCAATTAACATTAATTTTATAATAAATTTTAGTGCATATATAGACAATCAATAACCAAGAAGTAACATATACAGTTAGAGAACTAACTTTTTTTATATCAATTTGGGGAAAAATTATTTTTTATTTATTATCATGGGGAATAAACACTATAATAGAGAATAATCCCATATGGAATAATTAAATAACTTTCTAACTATCCAAAAGTGGTAAAACATCCTAGTGGAATCCTAGTTAAAAATTTACCGATCCATTAGATGAAATAAAATATTCAAGATGATTTCATAATATGAAAATAGTATAGTCAATAAAAAATTAATATTATTTTTTATGTGAACAAATTTTTTTATCCAAAAAAAATAATTCTTTTCATCTATGGTTATAAAACCCTAATGATGGAATATCATTCTCAAAATTATCTCCACCATGGTGGTAATGAAATATGCTACAAACGGTTTCTGTTTAAAAATTGTTAAACATTGAGGGAAAAGAAATTAATAAAGTGGTATATGAAGAAAAATATATATTAATAAATCTTATAAATGAATGGTGGATGAATACATGATGGTATCATAGAGAAAACATTGTTGAATAATTAGGGCATACCACCATATTTGTTTGATAATGTTAAAGGGTATATCATGAATCCCCATGACAACTTGTTTTAAAACCTAATAATGTATAATTACTCACAAATATATATATCTATTGACATACATAATTATATTAAATAACCATACTATATCATTTTGTCATATTTTTTACTATTTTTAAAATTGGAAAAAATCATAAGTTATATCTTACCCATCAATAGTTATTCATTTTTATATATTGTATTCCCATTCCCTAATATTAAAAACATGGGCCTAGTAATCATATACGTTTTAAACCATATGTATATATTGTTTTTGAATGATCTAAAACCCTTGGAAATATTTTCATTCCACTAAAAATTAGGACTTATGTTGGTAAAATCACATTTTAAGAACCCTTTACACCAAACATGGGTGTTTCATAGACCATTAGTTCAACTTAAAATAATTATGCAGATCATTTACCCATATCAAACGAAATTAACCACCATTTTTTTCTTGATGTATCAATAAATAAATTCCTCACATAGATCCCACAAACCTTGTGGCCCAAACTAAAAAAATCCACCTTTAGGCACCAATCTATTCCATATATCCCAAAAATTGCAATCATATATATCATATAGGTTTTAAAAATTCAATGGAATATGAGTCAAAAAACTAAATATTTAATAATTTGCATCCAAATATAGTTTAAAACATTTATCACAAATATCTGTTTTAAGAAAATGAAATCCATTTTGACTAATCCCTTTTATAGGTGACATGAAGCGGTATAATATCATAGAAATTCTCCTTGGTTTCTACAATATTAATCTCACTATTAAATAATTAACCATTGTATCAATAATTAAACCTAAATCATTACCTATATTTTACATTATCACTGAACAAACACTTTTCGTATGACTGCCAATCCATGTGTTCCAACATTATATATTCTTTTTTCACATTCAAAAATATTATCTTTTCTAGACATCCACCCTCCACTAGGGAATCCTCTTATTTTAACCCCAAATTTGAAAATAGTATCCCAATAAATGATTCCCTTTTGTTAAAATTTCAATGGAAATCTATAAAAACATAATGTTAAAAATAAAATATAGTACTAAATAAACCAAAATTTTAGTTAAAAAATAATTTGTACATCACATTTAATTATATCCGTGGAGATAAAATTCCAATCAACAATGATAATAATATTCATAAATTAGGATCCATATACATAAACATCACCTATAAACCAATAAAAATTATTTAATTTATGAAAATAAATAAAAAAATTGGTTAATGTCAAGGAACATAGACAATAACCAAAGAGTTTTCCCCTTGTTGAATAAATACTTCTGACAATCATAGCATGTTAAATACTCATTAACATTCAAAATATCATAAATTATGCATTGGGTCTATTTAATAAATTTATAATAGAAATAATTAATAAATCTAATTAATATAAACATCTATTATAAATTCATCTAAATATTTATAAACACAATTTAGTCCACTCAATACGCCTCCACTCTTATGAACAATAAAATCCATAATTTTGAAAATCCATTTCCCATACAGTTCCACCGCCAATATTTTTAAATAGATGAATAAATAAACATTAAAGTTTATTAAGTAAAAGAATTGTTTTTTCCATGGGTTTCCATAATATATTGTATTCATAAGCCTTCGAAATTTGAATTCCCTTTTTTATAATGTAATTGTTCCATGATCATATTGAATGACTATATAAATACGTAATGGTAACTATAAAAAACATAAGAAGAAGAATATTAAAATTATTGATTCATGAATTTGGAAGATATCAAAAATATTCATGTAATAATACAATAACATATCCAGGAATCATCATGATATGATGGAGGAGGAGAAATAATAATGCGATGATCGTCTCATTCTATTAGTATGTAAAAGACGAGAATCCCCATACTATAATTTCAAATAAACCAACCATCCAAAAAGAATAAAATAAAATTATATGATTCATGGGTTGGGAAACTATAATGATATCATAGTGACCTTTTGTTTGGAAACATTTTTCTAAAAAAAATTGTGGTTTTCCCAATAACCAACTCACTGAACTCATGGCGTGATTCCATAGAGAATCTAGTGTACCCTAGAAGCACTCCATTGAACATGATGCACCATTTCTTGATAAATTTACAATCCAAAATTTTTTCCTGGGAAATTAATGATATATAAACACCCTTTTAACACCCTATAAAAATTTAAAGTATTTTATTTCCAATCCTTTCTAATGATGTAAATTTCACTCAAGTACAATTATATTATTGGTCTAATATACCATTATACATTAATAACATAATGATATAAGGACTTCAAAATTGTTATATATTTTAATTCTTGACTATAAAAACCCACATCATGTATCTTTAGTGATCTATTTAAATCTAGGAGACATGAGGCACAATCAAATTCCATGAATTCCTTATAGTTATATTTTACTAATTTTTTTGCCTAAATTAGAAAAATTCACTAATACTAATATCCATATAATTCCAACA
Organism: Viscum album; assembly: GCA_963277665.1. NCBI lineage: Eukaryota > Viridiplantae > Streptophyta > Magnoliopsida > Santalales > Viscaceae > Viscum > Viscum album. Next base: position 1,066,492,577 of record OY728165.1, on the reverse strand, counting down.
TATCATAAATATAATTTTTTGAATTATTTGAAAAATTTACGTAATGGTATATAATTAAAAATTATGAATTAATATCAACAAATAGCAACACACTACTCTGGATGATGCGAAAAAAACTAAACCAGTTTGGTAAAAATGTAATAATCCGATTCAAATTTCAATTTTAATTAAATTTTAACATCAAGATTCCATGGATATATATCCCTACTTTTTAATTGATTTAAACAAAATATTTTTACCTATGGAATTTATAATAGAGAAGGCATGAAATAATTATCTATCACTCCAGGAATAAATTATCTACCAAATCCTCAAATAATGCACTAGTTGTCCTACAATACCATGAACCATAAAATATTCCATGTAAGTCATCACACTAGTCACTTATTCAAATTTCCCAAATTATGTTATTGAATGTACAAATATATAATAGTATTATAATATCAATACACATATACACATGCACCATGATTTTTCAAACTTACTAGATATATCCATATTTATTCTATAGATGACTGATCTGAAACCTCAACCACAACTAGTATAGGATCTCAATATGTGGGATACCTAAAAATTTTCAGTATATACCCAATTCATGGATCATATACTATGGTAAAAATGGTGGAATAACCTATATTTAATTTCTATTATCCTAAATCAATATACCTAACCATTTTGGTATTCCATTATTTCATTATTATAATCCATAGGGTTTTATGGTCATCATAACATGATCAAATCATCCCATGAGACAATACATTTTGTATATAAAGATAAAAATGTTTTTATCTCCACTATATTTTTAAATTTATTCTCAATATAAACAATTCATAATTCATAACCAATATATTTCATATTTTTATCCACACCCACAATGAATTGACTATCATGTCACACAATAAAATTCACTTTTCCCTAATTCTTCATTATGTTTTCCAACATCAAAATTCTAAAATCATTATTATGAAGGCATTAAAATGATTTATTTATAGTGATTACTAACCTTTTAATCACTGTATATTTCATAAACCCCAATGGTTGGATCAATTAGTTTTACTTTCTTTTGATGTACATTGTTTATAACACACAATAGTTGACCATCTTGGTTTAACCATATTCTTTATAATACCATGGATAACTATATATCATAAAAAATATTTACCAACTAATTTTAATTAGTCAATCCTCACTAAACCACAATATATTTCATTCATATCATCTCCCGATCTGGAACTCTCTCACATGAAAAAATATGTCTTGTTACAAGACCTCATGCATGCCTCCCTATACAATAGAGGCTACCGAATACTAGAGAAGGTGTGATGTGTATCATGGGGAGACTATTCCCCCCATTACATAGTTATAGGATATTAGAAATAAACTATATAAATAAATATTAATTTAATTTAAATAGAATAGAAAATACAACCTTTAAATTGGATGTAAAAGTATGAACCAAAAAACCTATAATAATTAATCATGGAATTCCATAAAGAAATTTCTATAATGTCAAACTATAAATTATAAAAATAAAAGAATAAAATGTAATAAATATAATAAAATATCACATTTCCAACACCCCTTGACATCCCCATATCCAAACACTTGCCCCTTCTGCTTGCAATAATCAGAAATAGGACCCCTTTCCCGTATCCAAACATGAATTCAAGTAATCTTCTCTAGTATCAAACAGTAACCTGAATAGGGTGTCACTAAAATAGATTAGGTTCACAAAAAAGAAAATAAAAAACATTATTATAATATGTAATTTCAATAAATAAATAAAAATTGTATTAATTAATTTGTAAATATAACACAGAAAAAATCTTCTTCAGTAGAATGATATAATGTCTCCAAGAATACAAAAAAACTATGCCAACCATTACCATAAAACATGGAATAATGACATAATGAGTAAAACACATTTATATAACAATTTAAACATTCCAAAATTTCACAATATATAAGTAATTCAGCATAAACTATTCTATTATCACTTTATAAATATTTCTACAATGACTGGGCCAAGCCAGATATTTAATGATTTTAGAATCTACTGGAATAACAATATATATAAATATTTTAGAATCATCAGGAATATCCCAATATAGATGCATTTCATCTTTACTGGGCATAACACTATATATAATCATTTCATCCTAGAAATTTTCCTAGAAATTACATAACCATTATGAAATCAATAACAAAAAAATAAAAAATGATTCAGGATATCTCAATACCATATAATAATCCTCATTATTTAACTCTAAAATTACTATTTATTAATTAAATTTCACATTCATTTAATATCATGTTATCAACAATCACATTTATAAGAAAAACATTAAAAAAGTGATTATATGTAATTAAATGATGTGAAACCCCATTTCATGCAAAACACACACTATACCATTAAAAAAATCATTTCTAATCAAAGATTCCGTTCACCCAATGGTAAAAAATAACATAGGATGAAAAAAGAACTAAATCCAGAGGTATCCATGGGATGATTTATTTTATTATTTGTTATTATTCATTATTTAATTTATTTAATTTTCATGATGTGTTAGAAAAAATTAATATATATCAGATACTATATTATTAAACAATCTATATAGTTTTGTATAGAACACCTACCTTAATATTGTGATCTAATGACATTAAAATGGGTAAAAATAATGAAAATGAAGCTTCCTATGATCACATGAAAGATCCTAGATCAGAATTTACCATTATCAACACCTCATCTAATGATGGTGAAATGGATACACCACTACAATGGAGAACAACGTATGCGAATGGAAACCATATCAAAAAAACAATGGAGATCTATTTATTGAACGAGATGTTTGGGTTTGTATAAGGAACTCAAAAATTTCAATGAAATCACCTACGCTTGATATACGATAGCATCACATAAGATTAATGAAAACATAAGCAATCTGTTCAACTAAAATAACTACATTTGAGAAATATTTAGACTATAATAATCCATCATGTCTTTTATTATTATTCTTGAACTACACGAAAATTCAAGTTTCCTCGGGTGTTCAAAGTCATACACAAACGTTACACATTCTCAAATGATTTTTGTATGTTTAAACCAGGTAACTCTATAAACTATTTCATAGTATATATTCATATCATGAACATAGTTTGGTGGTAGTTACATGTCTTATAAACCATTTACATGGTGTGTAAATTCCATATAGTATTATTTCAACCAAGATTCTAAAACTATCATGAACACCCTATTAATATTTCAAAACCTACGGTAAAACAATCCTAATCCAATTTATCATTATTATACATAGATACCATTAATTCAATCAAACATGCATCATGATGTTTGGTCAATTTTTCCAACAGATGTTCTCCTTCCCTGAATGAGACTAGACAAACAAGGTTTAATGAAACAGAAACCAAAAAAACGGTTTAATGAAAAAAAACAAGGTGGGATATACAGGTTAAAATATCGGATGTTACAACCTCCCCACAATTTATAATCCCATCTCTATAAAACTCCATGCTCCATAGTGGGGTCCCAATGAACAATCATGGACATTGTACTCTCATTTTAGACTCTCTCTCTGTAGTCTCACTGAAATCATTCATGTGTGGCCAATACACATGAACTGGAGTTATGGTCCTAGCCTAGTGAAACCACTAACAAAGTCTATAATATGAATCACATATACTTCTATGGAAACATATAAACAAATAAACACCTCCTCTACATCTATCTCATGATTAGTTACCTGATAATACCTTATATGTTGGGTGATTTGAAACATATTTTTAGTGGAACTATAGTTCAATATATTGGATAATTGATCTGAAACTGGACCAAATCTTTGCACAATCTCAACTGGATAGATGTATCTGAGCACTGCCTTTCCCAATTTTTGAAAATAGCATTTCCCAATCCATGGGAACACCTGAATGAAAAAAATACTAACATAAATATATAGAGGAAATCTTTGATAGAAAACATAATATTTTTTTAGGACCTCCAGGGTCATTGGAAATATCCTAATCAATTAAATGTGATTAATTGAGTCTACCATGGGACTAGGACCAACCAGAGATAACTCCCGAAATAGAAACAAATAAATATGAGAATATAACAACCTTCTAAACAATGCCTCAAAAGGTTCCATATATACTAATTCCCAGAACCTGTTATTGTATGTGATATCCATTAATGAAAAAAAATCTCCCATGACTTACTAAAATATAGAACATATTATTATTACATATCCACTAAATTTTTTATTATTTATTTAGATGACCATCAGTCTATGGATGTTAGGATGTGATCATATGAACCTTTGATCACATATCCTTCTGATGACCCTTACAAAAACAGGACATGAATTGAAGATCTCAATAAAAAATGATACTCCCCATAACACCATGAAACTATTTGATTCCATGAATATTGATAATACAGACATCATTAACCATGACGGTCTCCAAAATGGGAATTTAGTGTGGTATATTGGTTATTTTATATATGATAACCAATACTGCATCATTATTGTAGGGTGTCATGGGAAATCCTATCAAAAAATACAAAGTGACATCATCCCATTTTTACTCCAGAATGGTAAGTGTCTATAATAGCCCTATATGATTCTGATTCTTGGTCTTCACCAAGGAAAAATGAAAGAAAACACTTATAGACTGCAACCTCCTTCATCATTTCTATCACCAGTACCGTCCATAGTGATCATGATACAACCTTTTAAAACAATGTTATGCCACCCTTCTATAATAATTATACACTCTTATTATCTCCTCCTGTAATCCCATAAAATTGATTATAATTACATGGTAAATAAAAGATTTTTCACAATCAAGAGGCAATAAAAATGGTGTATCCACCCTTTTAATTTATATATTATAACTAACCACTTAATATTAGATAACTACAATGTCTTGATTTTGTCTTAATGTATGTCTAAATAATATTCCAAATTCAGAGCTACTCATCCATGGGACTCATGAATATAAAAAAATATTGTCTATATGTATTGTATTAATATAAAATTCATTAAAATAATACCATATTATAAATTTTTTTCATCTTTCGACTCATGGAATTGGTAATGATTCTTTCATTTACCATTTTTAATAAAAAATAATTCCAAAATATTTTAGATAATTGAATAAGCTTTTCTTTGGAATGTTTAGTTCCAATAGAGAAAACATATACACGATTCTCTAATGGTTCATGTACAATAAATAAATCTTGAGGAAAAGATAATGTATCCCCCATCACATGGAATGTACGAATTCTGATAACACCATATCAATCTTCTTATATGGTATCAACTATTTAAATTCCTATAAATACTATTGATCCCCATACTTCAGAATTTATATGAGTCTAAATAAGAATAAATCAAAGTACATGATATATGATTTACCCGAAGTATGTAATGTGAGGATTGATCTTGAGGAAAAACTTCTCATTATATCGTGATTAAATCTCTTATAATAATCTGACAAAAAAACATCACCCCTTTCTAGTCCAACACATATATTAGTGATTCCAAATTGGTGATGTCCTATACAAAGAACATATTATAACCTATTCAACTAAAAACAATGAATGTTGAATACATTTTGGGGCCTCTCCCATTATACCACAGTTTTAGCCTTCTCTAGGTTTCAAAAAACACAATCCGTGAAATTGAAATGGCCCATGTAGTGAAATTATTCAATCCAAATTCTGTGTTTATTTATATTGGTGTAACGTCGATTATCTCTCAATGCACTGAAATAAATTTAAATATATTATGAATAATATTTTTCTAAATGGGATTACAATAATAGGGAATTAAAAAAACATTGAATAGTTTAAAAATGATGAATTTTATGATTCCTAGTGGCCATTAATATCTTTAGTGAGTTCAAAAAACTAAACTACATCACTACAAAGTCAAACAACATATACCATATCCTAATGTATGATAGTGGTATTTTTGATAGTCTCACCCTCAACTTATAGTGTCTTTATTTAAAATTAATATTGGAGAAGATTTTTTAACCACTCATCAAATTAAACAGATCATCAATACATGGATGAGTATACTAGTTCTTGACTATAATCTACTTCAATATCTAATAATCCAAATTGATGAGAAATGTATCATCAACATTCTTAGATAAAGGAAATGGGGAACCCCATTAAGATATTCTAGGAAGAATGAAAATTTTTAAATCTATATATCAAACTATTCTTTCACATAATGTGTCTCTTGTGGTGCAATCCACTATGGATTAATAGAAAATTACTCTTCCCCACCACCAAATTAATCATGAATTGGATATCCTTCTCTAACAGTAAGCTGTAGAACTCTCAAGAATGTTCATCATGAAAATGGTTTACCACTAGAGGATAATAGTCATGCTACATTCCTCCATCACCCGGAACAATAAGAAATATCTAAACCATGAAAAAATCCAACCTTCAATGAATTGGTCATTTACTTCTAGCATGATGATCCCACCCACCCTAGTGATATTATCTCCTTCCTTATGGAGATATAAAGTAAACACTACTTTCACAATAGTCAACATTATCCATGTATATAACCTTAAAATCCATTAAAATAATGAAATTAAATCCTTTTATTTCCATCATAAAATGTTCCAAGTGGAAACGATATCCTCTAATTTCAAGATAACACTACTCCACGTCCATTATATTCTTGGATCACACAACCAACAGTGTTAATAGTCAAAAAACCATCAAGGATTTGCACAAAAATTTAAAATAAATTTCCAAAACGGTAGATAAAACTAATGTGATGAGGATATGTTAAAAAATAAATGGAATGTTAGATTATACAAGAATCATACCTATGACAGTAGAAGGTATTGGATCCTAAATATCCATATAAGACTAGATATCTTGTAGATGACTTTCCCCTTTACCCTATGATCTAATTTGAGTCCCATATTATATTCCCACTATTTGGTAAATCAATTCATATAATGTGGTACCATTTGCCTTATCTCATCCTGAGTATATAGTGTACTAGTAGATAACTCAATCTTGATGGGTATATAAGTTCTTCCCAAATTCTATTACCTATTTTTACATCGTACAACATTTATTATGTGAGAACATTCTTCAAAACATCTGAACATATCCCATCCAACTGAAAGCATGAAAATCAAAATTAGTGTACGGGTGTTGATGCCCCATGAGGACCAATATTCCATAAAGATTTAACTACAATAACACATGGTATTGATATGGATTCTCACTACCCAAGATTCATTACACTTTATTAGTTGGAAGATAAATGTCATAATGTTATTTATTCCACTAGTAATAGTGCTCTAATTTTCCTTGTTGAAATAGCATGGTTATTGTACATGGCCTCTCTCAGATTACACTCCATGATTAACTGATTCATATAATCTAAAAATGTACTCATACGAATGATGCGCACATGTGACTAGATCTCCTAGAGTATCCCATCATGATAACATATCACCTTGGACATATCATTATTAGTTAAAGATAGCGCGATGTGCTACATGTTAGTGAGACATCTATCATAGTTTATCAATTACATACATTACAATGTTTGTTTTATAAATCCATTATAATTCTTATCTCAAAAAATATTTTAAAAAATGTGTAGAGAAATTCAATATAGCAGTCCTCGTATTATCTCTCATGGAGGGTCCATTTTTAGTTTCAAAATAGTCATTTTGTTGTTGTTTTCGACACGAATTGAAATTTGTTGATTTGGTAATAGTTCCAAAATAGAATATAAATATAATCCAAAGTGAATGAATATTAATTAGAATGAATGAATATTTATAGGAAATATAATGGGTTTGAAATATGAATAAAAACAATTGTTATGGACAAAATGAAACCTCTCAGCCACTCTCCACATCTTTATTTGAAAATATTCCACAATTTAATTTCTAAATACTTACCCAAGGTACCATAGGTGAACACACAAATTTTCATAGATATCGTATAAATTATTTAATATAATTTTTTTCTCCCTTATAGATATGATCAAAATATTTTGAGACATCCACGAAACCAAACCTAATTTAATCACTATGCTCAAGAACATGACTTCAACTGAACAATTTAAATAGTGATGTCAAATATTTTTATTCAAAGATTGAACAACCATTAAAATAAAATTTAAGGAAATATATTAAATAAATATAAAAAATACCTTCACAAAAATATATATGTTCAATTTAAATTCAAAAAGATTTTATAGTAGAATATCCAAACATGGAATAGTGTGTCTCTCGATTAACTCCCTCAACAACAGCATGATGATTAACATCAAATCACATGAGCAACAACTATATTCTCAATTCTAGAATGATTTCCTATAATATTCATAAATATCTCTATCTAAAAAATTCCCTTGATGCCCTAATACACCCCTATTGAAGGACTAGAAAATAGAAATACAAAAGAGAAGAAAAATATAAATTCTTCTATCCAGAATCATTTTTCTAGAATTTTTTCATTTTTCCCACATACATAGAAAATATACCTATAGAATTTTGTAAATAGTTATTATTGATTTAATCAAGTGTTAAACCACTAGTAATATTATTAATTTTAAACATGATAAATTTTTTGATAATTAATTAATTAAGGTAACTTTTTCTACTTCAGGGAACCCCTTATCTCTCTTATCATTGACTCATTCATGGTAAACAATACTGATATCATTTATCTTAAAAAATAATCATTCACATAGGGACCTGATTCCTCTATCATTTTTTTAATAAAAATTAGTTTGAATCTTTTATTCAATGTTATACGTCATTGAATGAGTTTGTGTCCACTCTTCCCTCCAGAACTACTTTCAACACATAATGATTTATTTGGGCCTTCGGATATTCGAATATAGACCTGGTAGAGTAAACAAAGATGAAACCCAAGAATTTATGAAGCCTAAAAAATCAATCATTTTCGATCAAAATTGAAAAATAAATTATGGAAATATAGAATTCATTGAAGTCAGTTAACATTCTCTAGCTCTGTAATATTCAATATCATGCTCAAAACATCCCTAAAATCAAAAAATTATGCTCTTCGGATCAAAGTGTTAAATTTATGATGTATAAATTTTTTAAATAGACTTTATAATAGTGTAAATATTTTCCCTATCACTTCTTTAATACATAGAACATGGAATCCAAGACTAGTGAGTATAAATATCATATCAAGGTAATTTAAAAACACAAACCAATGATATTCACCAATAAATATCCATGAATCCCATGATATCATGCCTTATATAAACAGATATTTCTAGTTCTCAATTTTATTATTCAATCCATTTTCACTACATTTATCCTTCCATTTATACAAATCATGTACCCCCATTACTGTTATCTATACTCACAAATATGGATATTCAAAAAAAAATTTGTCCTCAAAACTCATGAATAAATCACAATAAGCTTGAGAATTTTCTACATCTCTATTTTCTATGAGATAAGATCATTTGATTATCATGAAAAATTATCATGGTTTTATATGGATTATGGTTTATGGGATTAAAATGTGAAAAAATATTGAGGATGAATAAGAAGGTTTTGGCTATTGATGAAGAAAAAAAGAAACAATGGTTCATGTTTCACTCAATTACTGCCTCCTTAATCCCCATGGATGAAAATAGGCTCTACACAGCTTTGGAAGTATTTTTTCCATCCCATTCAATAAATATTTTATTAGATAAAAATGAAATTCATCCCATATTCGTTTGATTGAAATCTATATATATGCACCAAATTCAACCATTTCAAGTTCTAGATATGCATGGTTTTTTCGCCATTAAAGCTCAAGATGGCCACAACATAGCACAAAAACACATATTTTCTCCATCTTAAAAAATATTTTACAATAATAATTCTATAATCTATGGATGTCCAAATTATTTATCAAAACAAAAGTCATGTCCTCCACACTTAATATTTATTGGATAAATTATTAGTACATCAAGGGAAGATTAAAAAAATAGCTTCTAATGTGGCTAATCAATATTATTTTATTGGATAATGAGGTATCGTGAAAGATAAAATACAAAATTTGGTCCAGAAAGAAGAAATGATAACCATGAAATGATGGTTTTTAATTCCAAATAAATAACACAATCATTAAATAAGAAGCACCTCATCCCTCAGGTTTCGGCAGAAATATATCATGTTTAGGTAAAAAAGTCAACGATTGGATCACTCAAGAAATGAGGAGAAGGTGAATAAGATTTCAGGAAGGGATCCAAATGATCTTGGGTATGTAATTTCAATGATATAGAAAGAGTAATGTGTCATGAGATTCAAACTCAAAGGCAATTTCATGAAATGCACAATATATTGAACATGAAACAAATCCATTTTCATAATTTATTTATGTTTATTTTCATATGATCTATTTTTTTAATTATTCATATGGGTTTCAAACATAAAAATGTTAATCATTTAATCACACCTGTATCAATGTAAAATAGAATTAATTTTTAAAAAAAGGAAAATAAAACAAACACACAAAAAATTGAAAAAAATAGAACACAAAAAATATGAAAGGAAGGCATAATAAACTAATCTATTAGTCATGTTCTTCCCCCAAACTTATTTTGTGAAATGAAGATATTTTTAAGTATTTTAATATAATAATTAAATTCAATAAATTAAACACATAACAAAAAATAAGTTATAAGGTATGACAACACCTCGTATCAATTGTATTCAGGTTAATAAATTTGTGTCTCTTCCCATGGTGGATATAAAAAAATTCTATTTGAATAAATTAATCCATTGAACAATGAATCTGAATGGTGTACCGTTGTGTTGTTGTTTTATCCAGATTTTTCCACATTTAAAATCATGAGAATAAATGAAACTGGTATGCCCTTTGGAATGATATTTATCTAATAATTGATTCAATTTTGAATCAATTAACAACAAACTTTCAACTTCTGAGAAGGTTTGGTTGAGAATGAACCCATAATTAAATTATTTAGTTATTTCCATATACCAAATAAATATCTGATATTTATTATATATGATCTCCTCTAGAAAATTGAAATATTACTTTCCTTTTCAGTAGAAAATTGTTTCAGTTCATAAGTATTATCTACTTAAAATGATTTGTGATATGACTAAGCTAGTAGGTGATAATATATTATATAACCTAATTTAAATGGTGACATTATATTTGAGTTTTTTTAATGTAGTCTTGTAATACAATATTGCTTCATGAATTCTCAATATCAAATCCTTACTATTTGGGTACTCAAATTTTCATGATTTTTTGATTTCTTTATTAGAAAGCATAGCCATTCTATTTTTATAAAGGTGATATTTTGTAGAGACCCTAATATGACCTCCAGATTTATTCAAAAGAAGTTAAAATTTCATATTAAAAAATTAGGTACCATGATCTATTATCATAATGTTTGGAAATCCAAATCATCAAAAAATTATCATTCATAAACATGAACACAGTTTTGTAATCATCATCTCTCCCGGGAATTGAATATCCCCACTTGGAGGCATAATAAATAACAAGAAATATATAAATATATCAAAAATAACTAGGTAACATCCACCTAAAATCCATTATCCTTATAATAAATACACTATAAAATAAAATTAATTCTTATGGCATATTGATCCTTCTGAAAATGATCACTTGAAATTGAATGTTTTTATGTGATCTAAAAAATTAAAATAAGTCTTTAAAAATGGTTTTCCTATACAAACTATAATCATGATTTTTTTTGTTTTGTTAATTGGGCACCAATTTTTCATCCATAGATAAATGCTTGAAAAAATATATGATGGATTGAAATTCCATATTTCGAATTCATATCCTTATCATTTTCCCACTACAATAATTCCACAAGTAGAAAACATATAAAATATAATTCATTGAATCACTCAATGTTTATAAATTTAGTTTTTGGAAAACCAGTGTGGATATTTATCATAAGGGAAAAATTTCACAGGATCCGAAAGGCATGTTGTTTAATTTTGTAATAAATAAATCAATTCATATTGAATTAATTATATAATAAGATTATTGATCTGAATATAAACATTCAAAACAGATGGTATCCATATCAAATGATCAAAATCTATGTTCTCATTTCATTCATTATCAATTATTTCAACATAAAACATCAGTAATAGAAACATCCACCAAAAAAATTATTTTTATGAATCATGTTTCTTCATAATAAATCTAAATTTAGAATTATATTTGAAAATAATAACATTAGAGATCAGTAAATAAAATTTTAATTTTTCCAAAGAAAAGTCAATAAAAAGAAGCTCCTTATCAGTTTTCATGTAGTTTTATTTTGCCTAATTTAAATTTCTACAGGCATAAGAAATAACATGAGATTTCATTTCTAACACTAGAATCAAAACATTCAAAAAATAAAAGTAAGATGCATCATTCGTGATTTCAGGGGGAAATGACAATTTTGGTGGTCAAATAATAGGATGGGTTAATATTTTTTTTATTATATTCCAAAATTCATGTTTACAGTGTTAATCAAAGGCAAATGGATACACAACACTATGGAACACTAAAAAAGAATCATTATAGGGTCTGATGGAATATCAGCTTGATCCTACATTAAAATTCATCTATAATGAGTGTAACATAATTCAATGGACTATGATTCTATAATACATTAAAATTTTATAATATAATTTTATCTCTTATAGTATATTCGCAACAGAACAATGAGATTAATTGACATGTAGAATATAATACATTAATAACCATACTGTTAAATTCAGTAGTATGAATATTATTAAAAATATTATGAGAAATATAAATAAATATATTCTAATCAATATGAACTATTGATAAAATTCGAGTAATAGAAAATAAATTTCTAGTAAAATAAATTTATTATTCTGAAAGACCTTCATCAAATGTTATTTTTATTTTGATGTAAGAATTTATTATATTTATGTTTTAAAATATTTATAGAATTTATTTAATTTTTTTTTTCAAATTTGTATATTATAATTCACATAGTGTGGTATTTTTTTCCAAGAAAAATAATTATTGGTGAATAGTTGATGATACTGATTTTTTTATAATATTTCGGGATTTTCAATAAATTATGTAATTTAAAAGTGATTTTTTTATTATTATAACTAACATAAATGTGGTTTATTAATATATAGTAAAATTAATTAATTTTTAATAAACTATATATTTAATTTATTATATGTTTTTATGATTTAAAATTGATATTTTTCTGAAAACTATTTTGTTGTGCATAATTAATATGAATTTTATTTAATTTAAATAATTATTAACTAGAAGTTTGATAATTGAAATTTATATTATATATCAATAAATATTAATTTATATGCTTTAAATGATTATTATTAATCATAGAGTTAATATAAAATCAATTTTTCATGAAAGATACACTTCTTGAAAACATTCTTATTCTTCATGTGCACGGGGTTAAAAATAAATAAACATTTTCTACTTCTATTAATTGAATTTGGAAAAAATGGATTTAATAGTTGTAAAATAATTATTAGTTTTATATAATAAGTTCAACTATATTTTTTTTCCACCATGAATTTTTAAATCATTGAAAATTATTTATGGTGATTATGGTAAAATGTATTTATCTCAGTGTAAAATAAAAATCTAAGAAATATAATGACATAAATCATTTCATAAACATATTTCATAACCATATTTAAGAATTACAAAACATAGGGATCGAGAATAGTCCATTTGTAATCATTATGGAATTTAAAAACATTTAGTACACCTACTTCTTTTTGAAAATTACTTGTTCACCACTCACCTCACATATTAATGTCATCCAACTGTCCTCTCATACTCACAATATAAAATCAATTTTTGTAGAAAATAACCACACATATATTTTACTCAATTACCTCTCTATTAAGTAGATCCTAAATTATAATCATAATGACATCATGTGATGACGTTTGGTTCTTACCTAAGGAGGATTCCCTAAGAAGTGGAATCCTTGATAACCTTGTGTTTTCTTACTTCCTCTCACAGATCCTCATTATACTATTAAGTTATTATTAAAAAACCAGTATATATCAAATAAATGTATTTTATTATGTTATTTTAATGACATAAATATATCTCCTCTTCCATGAAAAGGGATACAAAATCCTTATTTGTGTGTTTGAAAGATTATCACCTTACAAACCGATGTCATTTGTTTTCTATCATTACATATCATATAATATTTTAACAGTATAATTAATGTATATATATGATATATGATATATTTTAACTATTATAATGTTAATATAGTACACATTCCTTCTTAATCTTCTTTTTGTGGGGTAAAAAATAGTGTCGCTAGTGTGTATAGTGGACTACCACCTTGTGAAGCGATGTAAATAGGTTTTCAATAATTCTATTAATGGAAAGTAATATGTACAGTTTTAATGAATAAATTGTATACAAATGAAATAATAATTGTAATAATTACATATTCATCATTATAAAATATTAATATATTATTTTATTTCTAACACTATAAAATGATAATGTCGTACGTGCGGGTGTGTGGACTACGTCTTCCAAAAAGTGAAATGACTCATTTTTACACAGCCACTTCACATGGAAGAAATATATATCAGTATATATAAGGAAATTATTATGGTATTTATCTTGTTTTAATCATAAAATATCGCTTATCTTCTTTTGACAGTGATTATTAAAAATGATAACGTTTCTAATTTGTACGCACGACGTACCACCTCTATGAATGTTATACAGTAAATTTTTATAAGAATATTAGATGATTGATAATAAATTTATAACTTATATATAAAAGTGATTAATATTTATTGATTACTATTAGTTATATTTTTACACAATTTCCCCTTTGACCATGGTGGACACACCAAAACCATCTTGAAACAATGGACTCAATGACCTCAAATCAGTACACATGGACTCAACCGATTTGGAATTTTGTTATTTCATTAAAATAGAAAATAAAATGATTTATCTATATGTTATGAAACATGAATGTGGACCTTAAGAAATAAAAAAATGCAATCCTATTATAATTGAGTTTAAATACATACAACCATGTCATACATGATATAGTGGTTTTCTAAACCAAAATTTAATTATGGTTTGACATATTCTGTATTCACAAAGTATTTATATTTAGTGATATATATAAAACATAATTTACATATAATTTAATGAATCCTTCAAGAATAATTTTAAATTATGTTAAAATTCTAAATATGTAATAAAATGGGATTTGACATGAAAGGTACCAAGTGTGGAATAATTTTATCACTAAATATCTTTTTATTATGTTATATTACACCTTTATTGTATTTGATTTTATATAATTATGTGTGTAATGAAATTTTATTATATTATTCAGTTGTTTAATAATTTTATTTTAATATTTGAATCTTATAAATATAAACAATAAATAGAATAGTTCTTAAATTCGGTGTTATGATTTTTGTAATGGTCATTGTTCTGAAATTATCTCTCATTGAGGAATGAATTTATGATATTACTTATATTTATTTGTGAGTTGATTAGACAAAATTTTGACCTTGTATATCTAGAACAGTTTATTTTCATGATATTTAATATGTTATTTTATGTTATTTTTTCATGAGGCTTATGATTTAAGAGTCGCTAATTTATAAAAGGATTTAAGTTAAAATGTCCATTAATTTTTGATTGTTTATTTTCAGGGTTATTTTGGGAGAAATAATGTGATATTATTTTCCCGAACCTAATAAATTCAATTCACATCTAGATTGGAATGTGTTTTATATGTTAAATTTTTATTTTCTCTTACATTGATGAAATATAGATAAACAATGTATTTGGTAATTGATACCTAAAATTTATGTTATTTTTGATCATGTATCACCTTGTTCCATATGCATGTTTTCCAAAATGTTATTTTATAAGAATAAATGATTTATAAATTCCATATTACATAATATTTTACATTATTTTAATGTTCGTTCAATGAAAATTTTCTAAATATTTCAAAATAGGAAACAGTTGTCACCATTTTTGAAAATGAATTGAAAAAAAAATTTGTAGTTAACATTTATGATATGAATAGATTTCCCCTCCAACCGTTCAATTATATTACTTTATCAAAAATTACATCTTTTAATGAGATTTTTGAATAAAAATCATCACAGTATTTGTTTATTTATATTTTTAAAAATTTATTTTCAAAATAAATATATTTTCTTCCTCAAAAATGAGTTTACATGATTTTTATTATACATCCATTCATCAATGATAATATACTATATTTATATTTCAGGCCCAATTGGTATATATTTTATTATTTACATCGTAATTATATCGTTGGATTTATTATTGTTGATTCAAATAGATTGACATTAATCAACTTTTATTTACATCTGTTAATCATATTTCAAAGTGATTTTTATAGAAACTATTTTTTTTTCAATGGGTTTATGATGATTCAACACGATTGGTTAAGAACCCATTTATTTTACATTATTTAATGATGTTTTAATGAGATATTTCAAGAACCCATTTATTTTACACTAGTTAATCATGTTTCAATGATTTTGTTATAGAAACTGTTTCTTTTTTAAGGGTAATTATTGTTCTAAAAAAGATAAATAGTTTTTCTTTGAGTTTATAACTTAATTATATCTATATATAGTTTATTAATGAAAAATCAATGTAAATTCTTGAAAAACATTGGTTTAACCATATAGAATTACATTATCCATTAATATATTTTATGACTCGTGTTCCCATAGAGTGCTCCAATTCATTGGGTAAGGTTAGTTATCATAGTAGAGAAAAATTATGTAGTTACCAAATGGTTTATCCTATGGATATAACTAGTCTCAATAAAATACTAAAATGGGTTTCAAATCAGTAATTAAATTAATGTTATATTTTACTAAAAACGAGTTTTAATTTCTTTCTATGGGTTTTAATGACCTTATTTGAGAAGAGAGAGTGTATGTTTTTCATGTGATGATATTTTATTTCTAATGCTCAAATAAATTTGATATTAATGTTAAATGTTTCATGAGTTGTAATAATTTTTAATGGACTAATGTGTTTTTCATTTTTATTACCCTCACTAAGAATTTTTTCATAATCCCATGTTTTTAAATGTTAATCACACGGTTAAATGATGGAAAATGGAAATGATTAAGTCATTTTAAAATTATTAAATATTTTATAGGAAAAGAAATAATTTACTACATTAAGAGTTAAATATTATTGCCAATCTAGATACTCATATGAAGTTTCCACATTGTATTATATGGTACTGTAATGTTTTTGTTCTCACCTAATTTTATAGAACTCTAAACCTTAAATTGTCATGAAAGTAAAATAATGTAAAACCATTAATAAAACTCAGAATTATGTTATGTTTATGTTTGGTTCCTCATAGATGGTATCAAATTTCAATGTTAAAAAATATATGATTTTGGTTTATGATAATATAATTTATTTTAAATGTTTTACATTATTATTGTGTTAAATAGATATAGATTATGAATATTACCATGGTTCATCATTTAAATTATGTCAATTACAAATGTATTTCTTTAGAGGAAACAAGGAATCTATAGTGGGAAGAAAACATGAGGAATATATTTTTCTATAACAACATCCTGGAATAATTATAATTTGAACAGAATAGTTTTTTGTAGTCATAGATTAGTTAACACATGATACAAATGGTGGTGGTATCCATGCTAGTGAGGAACTCGATTGACCTTGAAGAAACATTTCTACAGTTTAGAATTTCAGGAGTAAATATCCATCATCATTTGGGGGATCGTCCGAGCAATTGGTAGAATAAGGATGGATTAATTCCATTGATAAGAGGTTTGAATTCATAGGATGTATGAAAAATTAAAATCTAATCCTTTATATTTTTTTCTAGAAGGAGAAGATGATCAATGGTTGTCTATGGTTAAGAATACATGATATAATGATGATCTTGATTCCATGGAAAATGAAACAAATAAAAATATATTCCTTCAGATTTGTGTATCTAGTGTTCTTCATCATCAAATATACATTTTTTGAATTATTGAAAATGGATGAAGATTCTACGGCTGTGTATGAATACAATTTTATTTGATTAGTTGGGTATATTCTAGATTTTATTTAAAATTATGATAGTAAAATTAACAGACATTAATTAGAAATGAAAAAATATTATAAAGGGATTTTGTAAGCTGACAATTTATAAGTTATAAGAATGATGATCGTTGTGTTAAAAATTTTTAGTTTTAGTTTGAGGACACATTTTTTCCATGAGATAGAAAGTGAAAAATTTATCCACGTGGAATTAAATCTTTATGATACCAAAAAATAAGTATTATTTTAAGTTGAAAATAGGTTCATTTAGTGGTTAAAGAAATTTTGTAGAATTCTTTTCAGGACCTAGAATGTATTAAAAATGTGGTATGTTTTTTATAGGGTTCATGAATAAAAAAATAATGGAACAATCATTGAATGAAATAATAGATTTCCATTCAATGGTGGGATGTTTTAGATATAATGAGTTTGGATATTATGATATTTTTTTTGAGGATACATATATATGTTTGAAATCCACATTATTATAAACAAAAGAGTGTGGGAAAATAATTTTTTGTTTTTACAATTGACGATGTTCTACCAGGTGATGTAGTGATAACATTAGGGATCTAGAATTTTTTTTATTTTTAATCCAAAGTAATTTTTTTTAAAAATACTTTTAGTAATTAACTGATGGAATCAAGAATTTATTATTGAAAATGCGGGGGATGTTTCATGGTTTTTTTCTATACATAAGCCTTTGGTTTTAAAAGAATTATGTCGTTAATTATTTTAGACATGAGTTATAAGGTATTGATATACATTATGTATCATATTTACATTGTTTACTTATGTTTTTTATAAGGATGAAATTCATATTTATGGAAATTCTTTATAGATGTAATTTTATGAAATGAGATATATTGATGGTTGGGTGAAATCCTATCATAATACACAATTCTGTAGTTCATGAACCTACAATCAATGGTGGAAATGGGATAAATACATACCACTAGACTATATAATGTTATGGTTAGTATGAAACCATGATTTTAAATTAATGGGTTTAAAATATAATGAAAACGTTTATTTATATAATTCACTTTTTATCACATGTAAATCCATCAGACCAAAAATTTACTGTATAATTAGGGGATTAATGTTGGTTCAGAAGAGGCTCACTATATTTTTTTCGGTAAAACATTACCTTTAGCTAACATTTTTGTTATAGTATGATTATAATGATGAGAGTGTGTGGGAAATTGATTAACAAAGAAAATTATTCTACACAAATTAGTATATTTCTTCATTATTTTAGACTACAAGGTAAATTAATTCCTCTAATTTAAGAATAATTTTCTTAAAATGAATACGATATCATATTATGTTCATTTGTGATGAATCAAATGGCCATTTAACTCATAAATTATATATGGTTTTGAGTACTTTAACTTTTTATTGATAATTAAATATATAATGATAAATGATCATTATCAATATACATCATTTCCTGGACATTAGTTTTCTATTTTACCCTCAAATAACTAATTACTAACATATACGGCAACAAGGAATCCTAGTTATATGTAATTCCATAAGACCTTCACACATTATTTTTCTCTTTCATTATGAGAATGTTTTATTAATCCATTTTACAATGTGGAATTAAAAAAAGTTCATTTTCAATTTAAATTATTTTGGAATAAAGATAATGTAAAAATTTTGGGGTTTAAATTTGTTAAGGGGGTGGGGTGGGTCGGATGTAACACCTTGATATTTTATAATATAAAATAATGTTTGGTTGCGTGGTTGACAATAAACAACATGCTTAAATGAGGCATGAAATAAAAAACCGTTCTATCTATGATTTTCAACTAGTGGGTTTGAATAATATTAAATATTTTTTGATATAATTTTATATCTAAATCTTCTAATAAATATAAATTATTGATTATATCCTTGACAATGATCAATCATGTTTTTGTAATGAATGTTTATTAATAAAAAATATTTTTTCCTCAATTTTTTTTTAATTTTTTTCAAACAAAAATTATATATATTATGTTCATAAAATTTATAAAATATATTTTATTTAATGAATATATTTTTTGAAATAATAATATGGACTATTTTTATTGGGTGAAATGTTGGTATTTTAATGAAAATATTGATTTATCAATGAATATTGTTAAATACTAATTTTCTAAGAGTCATTTTTTATAAATAAAATATTTTATTTAAATGTACCAACATTTTTTGAATATGAATTATTTTATCCAAAATTTTAATGAATATTTATTCATCGATCATAATTTTTAATGAAATTTTTAATAGATTTGGATCTATGTTTTTTTCATTTAAAAACAAAATTTATAGAAAAATATTTAAATGTGCATAATGTTTAACCATTTTTAATAAATAAAAGAATACCTAATGAGATATTATTGAAATTAATTTTATAGATTATATATCAATATATTTTTATTTATATTCATAAAATTTGTATTGTTAATTACGTAGTCAATTTAAAATATTTATTTGATTGGAAAATAATCTTCCTTAAAATTGGAATTTTAATCCTAACTACATGATTAATTTTAAATTAATATTTTCCAATTGTATAAATTAATGTTTTGGAAAATTATTTAATTTTTTTTAATAAATATAATTTATCATTTATATCATTTTTAATATTTTTACTATAATTAATTGTGAAAACTGTAAAAGAAAATAATTATTGTAAATATTGTAAAAATGTATTTACAAGTGTTCAACAAAAAATATGTGTGTTAAATGTCTTAAAATATTTTAAAAAATATATTTTATAGTAATATTATGACCATATTATGTATTATTTTCAATAATGGTCCATCATGGCGCCTTGAGGCAAGTGAGTAACATGGGTACACCTTTTTCATTCCAAAAAAATTAATATTTTCAACTCACATTATTGATAAATGTCATTTGTATCTCTAATCATAATCACACATTAAAATTGACTTTTTCATATAAAACATAAAAAATATATCATGTACTTAACTCAAAAATACGTAGATCCCTTATTTTTACTATAAATCCATAGTATGAAATCTTTTGGTGCTAAATGAAAGAGGTTTTTGGAAGAAGAGGTATCACGATTCCCTGAACATCTTCATTTAATTTTTTCTTCAAAAAACTTAAAATATTCATCAATATAGATTATATAGTAAAAAATATCTAATATATACTTATGATGTTTTTATTATAATTTCAGAAACAAAATCCTTATTTGATTTTATAAAAACGGATAAAAATCTTCATTTGTTTGTATGGAAGACTATCGCCTTGTGAAGACATGTCCTTTTTTCCATCATTTCCTTTCATGAATTTATATAATGATAGATTTAATATATATATATATAAATTAATTTTAATATATTTATACATATTTATTTTTTATATCACATATACAATCTTAATCATCATATTGTGGGTGATACGATAATGTTGCTAGTGTGTACGGAGGACTATAGGCTTGCAAAAATATATTATTCATTATTCATTAAAACATTACATTGATGGTAAAAATGATAAATATAAAGAATATATATGATATTAATCATATTATATTTATATTAATTATATATTTATAATTATTATATGATAATATATTATATTATTTCTTACAAAAAATAATGATAGCGTCGTTTCTATAAACGCAGACTATGTCCTCCATGAAGAGATGTGATCCTTTTCATTTAAATAAAACACATAGATGATATATATATGTATATTTAATGAAATAATACGGTATTTATAAAATTATTATTCCTGTAGAATGATAAAATATTTATTACAATTTTCCAATAATGATGAATAAAAAATGTGTCTGTTACTCATGAGTACATACGACCTGCTGTATCCAGGGATATTACATCAGTAATTTTTTAAAATAATATGGTATGTTCCATTTCAAGGGAATAATTTATTTTTAAATATGAAATATATTTCACAATTATTATTTGGGATATGTTGAAACTATGAAATATGAATCCCTAGCCAGCACATGAAATCCACTTTGAAACAATGAACCTGACGAACTAAAATCACCCAATGTGAACATAAGATATTAAGAATTTGTATATGAAATTAAAAATAAATATTTTTTAATAAAATTATTAAACCTGGAAATATTTATAGATAAATCATATTTTTTGTTTTTTATTATAAAAGAGTTAATTTTCATACAAGAAGTTATACTTGAGATAAGAGTTTTCTTGTCACCCATTTTATTTCTATGAAAAAAGGTACATTCACCTCTAATTTAATTATTTTTAATATACGAAAATTTTTTATGTTTTATGAAGATTCATTAATTAATAACTGTATATAATTTCATTACATTAATTTTTTTGTAAAAGAGTATTTGGTTTGAATTTTTCACAGTGTAAAATAATTTGACACCTTAAATACATTTCATTGGGTTATATTACTTATTAAATGTGTTTGGTACTCTATAATTATATGTGTAATGACTCCATAATTATTTTATTTTTTATATTTAGTATTTCTTATAATTTTTAATAGATATAATGAATTTATTAACTGATTAACTTTTATATTCTATTGTCACACCCTGTAATTTTAAAATAGTAACATTGTATCGTATGTGACACACATAACAAAGAATAGAAGAAAATAAAACACCCCAAGTCATTATGATATGTTTATTTAGAAATAAATCATATCTTTTTTATATCAACAATTATACTAATACTATTTTTCCCTTCACTTACACATAACATTAATTTTAGTTTCCTTTAAATGCAATGTTGAGTTTAGATTTAATTACACGAGACACAAAATATAAATGAAATGTGAAATATTATGAAAACAATAATATTTCGTATAATAGATAATAAATAGCCGTTAAATCTAATGGTATGAATAATTAAAAAAATTATGAATAATATTTTAATTAATTTTTTAGTAATGAAATAAGTGTCATTTAAAAATAAAAAGAAATTTTTTCAAAAAAATTATTTTTATAAATGATGTTTCATACATGCTATTCACACATAATTTAAAAATAATTTCTACCTATTTCAGATAATTTACATAAAAAATAAATTTATTTTTTAACTTGTGAATCCAAAATCATAGTAGCATTATTTTTTTTTATGAAATAATTATTTAGTTGTTTAATTGTGAAAAAATTAGAAATTGAAATGAAAAATGAATTTTCTATTAATTAATTTATAGTATTAAATTATCTTCATAATTTGTTTTAATGTATAAATAGATCTACTATATATATATATACATATATATATCCAATCAGGATTATTTGAGTCATTTTCATATTCACTTTAAACATAAAATCATTCTATACTTTGGAATATTTTCATATTAAAAATCCTTTTGTCTCATAATGCCCATGAGATAATTTTTAAATTAATTTTTTGTACATATTTTAATTTAAATGAAAAAATGGATTTCAAATTTGGAATAAGAACAATTAATTATTATCAATAAGTTATAATCAATTTATGATAAATATTAATAGTGAATGAAATAAAAATTAACGACTAATATGAAGGCAAAAATTGGTTTACCGAATGGTTAAATTTAATAGGTACGGGTAAAAATGACTAATACACATGTAAAAAAATATTTTATAGAAAAATATAGACCCTTAAACCTATATTGTTTTATAATGGTCCAATTTTTTCTCTTCTAACACAAGATAAATGTTGGAGGCCTGAATTCCTTTCAATATTATCCAGTATGTCCTCTCCCAAAATATAAAAGGCCACCTTCTCTCAACCCATAGTGTCTCCATATAACAACCTAGATTTGGATAATACATGAAAAAATCCAATAAAATCCTCCCCCTAATTATGTAATTTTCAATTTTTTTTTGTAAATCTATCCTAGGATGTCATTAGTGAAAGCCTAAAGATGAAACCTTATGAAAAGGTAATGTTATTCTATAGGGTTCTTTATTTTTCTTATTTCTCCACCTCATTAAATTTTTATTAAAACATTTTGATATAATATCTCTAGTATGATACTCAAGAATTGATTTTTTTTTAAAATTATCTGGATATAAAATTTTTTCAAATTCAAGATAATTTGTAAAGAAGTCATCATTCGTGTGTTCAGGGGGCTACCGCCATGAAAACCAATATCGCTCGTTTATTCATATCCACCTCTCATGGTTGTGTATGATGATGGATATATATATATGTGTTATATTTATAAAATATTTATACCTTTGGAGTGGATATATCATATATATATATATCTTCCATTTTATAAGAGATACGATAATGTCACTTGTTGGTATATTAGAATACTTCTACGTGTATCAATACGATTTGTTTACAAAAAAATGATTCTAAATGTAGGTGAAAAATAAATGATAAGGATTATATATTAAATATATATATAATAATTATGATATTCATGAAATATTTTACATTTTTTAGATAATATTTATCATTTTACTCCATTCTATTTCACTCATGTAAAAACGATGACATAATTCACGTACGTGTGGACTACCACAATAACATAGCCTTGTGACCCTCCATTCATCCCCACACCAAATGGAAGATATATGTATATATAAGTATATATATATATATATGATTTTGTTATCAATTTTTAAATGGAATAGTTTACTTAACTCCATTCCATAATACCATTGAAAAAATATATATTTTGTACACATACACGTACAACATAACATCTCCAAGATTGTAACAAAATTCAGTTTCCTTAAGATTCATTAATGGATGGATTTAAATGTAAAATTTATCTACAAACATGATAATTAATTCATAATGATTATTTTTTATATGATATAAAACAGTTATAGTAACACAAACATGATATTTCATTTTGAAACATGAAAGAGAAAGCCATGAAGTTACAACAAAAATATTGAAAATCATGAATTATTGTCAATTAATGGGTGATATGTTTTATTTTAGAATCATCATATATTATAAAATTTATATTATTATTATCCTAGAATAATTTAATGACATATTTTAATAACTATACTAGCAGTTAAATAACAATCCATTAAAAAAAGAATGGGGTTAGAGATTTCATCTCAATATACATTCCATTGAGACTTATTTGTTATAATGAATCAATTGACTATTATGTAGATTATATAATTTCCTATTTACATATAATATCTTAAATAAATCATTATTAAGTGTAAATTTTGTTTCACTTTAGATCATTTCATCATAGTGTATTTTACTTTAAATTTACAATGTTTTAATTGTTTTTGCACAATCTTACATTTTATTGTTATTTACATCATTATACTGAAATAATCACTTTATTTTAATTAATTTTCATTAGAAACATCATTTATATAAAACATACTGATTATATCCAGATTAATTTGATTATTTCATAAATATTATACAATTTTTACATATGGTATTTTCATTAATGTTATTTTATTTACTAGTAAATATTGATAAATTTGTATACATTACTCAATATTGATATTTGAAAATAGGGAACATTTCTTGTTAATTAAAGAGTCTATTTAATACTTGATGAATAATTGTACATGAATAAAATGATTTTGGACTTTTTATATTAAGAACATTAATGAATCAGTATGTCTAATGAGACAAAATTAGTTAGACAAACCATATAACTTTTGTCCCGACCCATCCCTCGGGGCCAGTGCCAAGACTACACCCCGCCCACGATCCATAGGCTAAGGGATGATGAATATAACTGGAAAGGAGTAACCCTAAATTAGGTTGGCATTGCCTTTTAACCAATACAGATACCCATTCCATGATCATAAGAAGAAGAAACCACAAAGTCAATTGATGTAGTAAAAGTGTGTAGAAAGTAAAGGGTTCGGTTTACAAGCCCAAATGAAAATTACAAGTACAACTAAATATATAAAATAGCTATAGTATTGTCTGCTGAGGATCCTACCTAAAGGGAAGGTATAACTCATGATCAGTAGTCCCTGCATTATGATATGCCAAATGGTCCACCTCCAAGTATGGTCTAGTCTCGTCTCCCTCAGCCTCGTTCTTTGTTTTCTTTTAGTTACACAAGACACAATAAGGCGTGGGAATAGCCCGTACATGGGTGAGTATAACAATAATCACTAGGGACCCCGAGTCCCTCGTAGGTCTCCAGAGTTCCACAAATTAAATACCACCAAGAAAGTGCTCAATCTTAACACATGAAGAAATAGACATCATCTCAACTAAGGTATATCCCCATACATATATCTATGTTATCAAGAAATACTCATCTCATACAGGAGGGAATAATTCCACAAAGGTGACATCATGAAGGTAGAAGTACAACATCTGTCACACCAAGAATATATAAGGACCACACAGGTAATACCATGAGGACAACACCACGAAGGATGAAGTACCACACATGTAAAACCACGAAGGCAACACCACGAAGGTATAAGTACCACACAAGTAACATCACAAAGATAGTAGTACCACATATGTGACATCACGAAGATAACACCACAAATTTAAAATACTTAACTCACTACTAGGTATAAACTATGTACAGATTTACATATGATTATTCGTATGCTAGATCATCTTATTCAGTTTAGAATCACTGTATCTGACCCACATTCGATCAACAGGTACTAACCCCTACTGACCCACAATGGATCTAACCCACACACAATCGGTATGTGCTGACCAACAAAAGATCACTGAGTGATGACCCACACAAGATCTGATAGAAGATAACCCAATCAAGATCGATAGATGCTGACCCACCCATGATCAATAGATATTGACCTAGACAGGATCAATATTCTTCCGTCACTTTAGAGCATGTCACAGGATTCCTCGCACTCGGTGTGCTTGAGTTCCGTAGAATCTTCCCCTCAAGATAAATGTCATAACTCAACATCCACAAGGCTCCAAAATGTAGTAACAAAAAGGACCAACATGTCCTATGGGTTCCAACGTGATATATGGTTCTTCAATCAGATGCACAATCAGTGAGTTATAAGCGTTTTAGTTCCGAGGGACCATTTGGATTTGGATTTGATCCAACCAGACCATACACCAACTCTTTCCAAAACACAAGTGGTGTATACCAAGGAGACTATATTCTTCCAAGGGTCTCAGTTCCATAGACATTTTGTCAAATAAACGTTTGTTTTTTTAGGTCCCTTTAAGTGTTTCAGGGTCCGGTTGGGTCGGGGTCCTGTCCGACTCAACCTGACTGTCCTGACCCGATCCAGGTATGAACCAGCTATGGCGGGCATGACCCAACACATAAGGGGGTGTTTTCCAGACCAAAAGGCAGGCATCCCACTGGGATCTTGTAGCCTGGCTAGTGCTGGTTTGGCACGCGAGGGTCAGGAAGCCCAACCTATAGTGGAGCACAGCCAGACCCACGGTTGAGCGCGGCCCGTAGGTGGTGCATCCCAGTTGGAGCAGGGCCCACCCGAGCTGCCATGGAGAGTGAGACCCATGGTCTTCATGAATATCCTCAAGGGTTTTTCGGTTTTATTCATAGAAACGACAACACAAGGCGACTCTAGATAGAATGCGGGACCCACTGAAGTGGGTCCTGTCTCCCTTCACAATCGGCTAGTGTCGGCTTCCGTCTCTAGTGGAAAGTGATGGTGTGCCTCTCCACCACCCATGGATGACTAGTGTGTCAGAAACCTCCCTCAGTCTGTCGAGACTGATGAGCCATGTCCCACAATCTATTGTGGTGGGCTGGTCGTACCGCATTCCCCATCCGTTGCTGGCCGGTGTGCCGGAGGCCTCTTTCAAACACGGTGACTTCGGCTGCTACCCAATTCTCACCAGCAGCATGCGACAGCGCGCCCCATCACCTCTGTGGATAGACGGTGCTGGCCACCACCACCATTTATTGACCAGGGTTCGTCCAACATAAAGGCAGTGCTTGTGATGAATGATCCAACATTCAACAAAAGGGCGAAGGGACCAGGCCTTGATCATTTGTCTCGCGCCCTCCATGTCAGTTTTATAGAAACAGTTTTGGAAGGATTCAAATAACTCTTGAAAAAAAATAATTATTAAACCTTACCTCAATAATGTTGTAGAAAAACCAGAGGATGAAGATGTGGGTCGGTGTTCACAGTCCCCACAACTTGCCTCCAACTACGTCACTCGATCATCAGCCATCAGATTGGGGTTTCAATGTCAGTCATCACCACTCACCTAAACCGGCACCTTCCTCAAATGCTTTAGAATCTTGGAACATTGTCAGTAGTTCGTTTATTGGTTAAGCTGTATTAATACCTCTCCATAATCTCTATATAAATAAAAGAGGGGGAGGGCGGGCAACGTTCGTGGGATTAATGGGGGCTCATTAATTAGGAACCATCTTAATTTCACAATGTTGATGTTAATTAAGAACGAATGGTGATGCTATTTATTATCTTGGCACATTGCTAGTACCATGTTGTCCCACATCCATCAGTGGAAAAAGAATAAAAGTAAAATAATAAAGATATTTTATTTATTCTTTTAAAAAGTCCCAAATTCTATCTTTTTCTCTATACCTAGTATGGTCAAAATAAAGGATCTATTAAGAAAACTCAAGTGCTGTGGATTCAACGATGCCCTCATCTTTTTAATTTTTGCCCTGTTTTAAAAGTTATAAAATGCCTCTTGCATGTTTACTGAACGTACCATAAAGAATGTTCAGAAATTTATTCCGGAAACACTGTGCCTGAAAATCATGCGTTGTAAATTTTCACATACTCATAATAATTCAAAATAATTAAAACAATTACAAGAAAAACTTGAGTATTTTATTCTCCCCCACATAGGGATTTTCATCCCTGAAAGACAGAACATAGTATAGAAAAACATATTTGGGTACATAGAATTAATATGATGTTCCCGCTCCGTTGTGCTATCCTGGAGGTTCATGTGCTGTCATTGAATGTGCACAAGAGGTATCAACATCTCATGAAGCACTTGGTCCGGTTGATCCTCAATCTCCACAGGAACCTCCGTAAACATCATGCCAACATCAAAGTCCAGCTCATCAAGGTCGATGATGAGAGATGGTTTATGCACGTATCTCCTCAGCAGGAATACATGGATGAATTTGAGCACACTCTCCAACTATGGTAGAAGTTACAAGATTTACGCCACCTCACGTATCCTCCGAAGTATCAGAAATGTTCTGATTATTTTGGGTGATAACTTGTCGCCTCAACCAAATCATCATTTTCCCCATTGAGGAGAGACTCACAAGAATACATGGCCCCCTCCTAGAACATCAAAGGACATTCCCTCCTATTAGAATAAGTCTTTTTTCTACTTTGGAGAGTCTTCATTTGCTCCTGGAAAATCTGCACCTTCTCAGTGGTAGTCCATACCAACTCTGGACCCATATGTTTTGACTCCCCTGGGTTTGTCTAGCATAGAGGTGATCTACATGTTCAACCATACAAGGCCTCAAATAGTTCCATACCGATGGTGGGGCGAAAACTGTCATTGTATGTGAACTCTTCCAAGGGCTTGTGATCCTCCCAACTGCGGCCAAAATGAAGGAATCATGCACGAAGCATGTCCTACAGCATCTGAAATATCTGTTCTGTCTGACAAACCATATGAGTATGAAAGGTTGTCCTCAAAAATTGATAAGTCCAAAATTCCTCTTGTAATCCCTTCCAAAACCGGGATGTAAAACATGTGTCACGATCAGAGATGATCGTTGATGTCTCCCCATGAAGTTACCAAATCTCATGTACATAGAGGCATCCCAAGCCTTATACTGATCCCTTCTCTTGGACAGGTAGAATTTGTGCCGACATGGTGAGTCAATCAATGATCACCTAGATAGAATCTTGTTCCTTGGATGTAAGTGGACACATTGTCACAATTTTCATGTAGATTCCATCCCACTTCCTCTACGACGCCTCGAGTAGATACGCTAAGCCTGCTAGAACCGGATTCTTATCCTTATCTTACGGACAAGTGATAAATCAAGATATAGAAAACGCCACTACTTTATTCATCATAGGCCACTAGTTATGATACTAGAGGTCCTAGTACGTCTTCTCCAGACCTGGATGCACCGTCAAAGGGGAAATATGGAACTCCCTCAATAAATATTCCCAAAACCCCACTGGTACCTTGGTATGTCTTCGGAAAAGGATAACATGCTCCCTAACTTCAGAAAATATTTCAAGTTCTTTTCCTGAGGGTATCTAGGAACATCGATCCTCACAGTCAATAGACCTAAGTTGCACCTGCTTGAATCGCTGAAAGAGTGCGGGAGTGACTGTCATAGATTGGAGGTATGCAGCTCCATCTCCTTCTATGAAGGATATCTACAACATTACTACCAGCTCTTTCGCCTCACTCAAAAACTATAGACCAGACCTCCTGCTGAGTGCATCTTCTAACACGTTCCTCTTTCCAAGAGTGAAAAATATCTTAAATTCATGGTCCTAGATGAACTCTATCGATTTCCATTGTCTTAGGTTCATGTCCAAATGAGTGAATATATAACTATGACTCTTATGATTAAAGTAGACTATAAAATATTCTCTCATCCTCTAATGTTTCTACATAATCTGGGTGAAGACCATTGCTGCTAACTCCAGGTATTGGGTAGAGTAGTTCTGCTCATGTTGCCTTTGGATTCATGAGCGGTAGGAAATCACTACTCAATCCTACATTAGGACACGCCCATGTCTGGTCCCTAATGCATTATAGTAGACTACATACCCTACTCCCTCTTCTGGTATTATAAAGATGGGGGCACTTTTCAGTCTCTACATCAGCTCCTGAAAACTCAGATGGTGTCTCTTCATCCATACGAAGGGTTATCCCTTCTTCATCAATGATGACATGGGTGCCACAACTCTAGAAAATTCAGACATGAATCTCTGATAGTATCTTGCATACCATATGAAACAATGATCCTCAGTCACACTCCTGTGTGGCTCTGATGAAACAACAACCTCTATCATTTCTAGATCTGCTGGAACTTCAGCCTCTAAGATAATGTATCCTAGAAAGTGAATCTCTCATATAGAAAATTGGCACTTTGAGAGAATACCATTAATAAGGAGCTCTCAGATTGTATCTATAACTATTAAAAGTTGATAGGCATGCTCCTCCTCTATTGCTGACTATATCAAGATTTCATCAATGAAGACCACCACAAAGTGATCGTGTCATGGTTGGAAGATCTTGTTCATGAGTCCCATGAAAACTGCAGGGAAGTTGGTCACACTAAAATGTATAACCAAGAACTCATAGTGGCCATACCGACATCTAAGGTCCGTCTTCTAAACATCCTCGTCTCGTACCCTAAGCTGATGATAGCCTGATCTGAGGTCTATTTTCGAATACCAATGAGCTCCCATCAGCTGATTGAAAAGATCGTCAATCCTTGGATGTAGATACCTTTTCATCACGGTCACTTGGTTCAGGTGCCGGTAGTCCACAGAGAGTCTCAAACTCACATATACCTTCTTGGAATACAAAATTAGGGTTTCCCATAGAGAAACACTAGGCCTTATGAACCCCTTCCTCTGTAAGTCCTCTATCTATACCCGTAAATCATGAAGCTCCATGACAGTCCTCCGAGATGTTGGCGTTGATATCAGTGCCATCCCAGGGAATAGGTTAATGTAAAAGTCTACCTCTATCTGTGGAGGTTGTCCCAGAACATCATCAGGAATGACACTGATAAGCTAGTCCACCACTACAGGATAGTTCTGATTTCTGCATCTACTTCTTTGATGGAATAGCTATCCAAAAGGTGTTTGATTGGATACCCCTTCTTCTAGATAAGTATATCCTATGCTGCAAAGGATCCATTCTCTCTGGTGATTGAAATGTTTTCCCCATATTTACAAACAGACAAAACATATTGACTAATATAGTCAATATGGGGATGGACTATGGATAATGAGTCTATTCCCAAGATAAAGTCATAAGACATCGATGTCTCTACTAGAAGATCATAGCCAAAGCTCTCCCTTACAAGAGTAAGCTCACACTACCAGCGCTAGTGTGTAATCATCAAATCCTCTCTTGTAGGAGTATCTATACATAAGGATAGAGCCAACACCTCTACTAGAATCTTTGAGCTCCGAATGAGGGTCATGGAAATAAAAGAGTGAATAGATCTTGTGTCTATAAGTACTAAAACTAAGATGGAGTAGATACATATCATACCTCTAAACATCTCTAGAGTGTTGTGGTCATAGGCCTCTGCTTCATGGAGCTAAGAACATCCATTCTCATCTGCTCCATGTGGTTGGGTGGACCACATGGAGGTGGTGGCATAAGAACATTGAATCGTCGCCCACCACATGTCGCACGACTTGCTTCTCTACCACCTCCACATACTGCTGGAGAACCTCCTTAATCAAATCTTTTTCTCTGCCTCCATGATCCCTCGAACATCTCTTGGTCATCAATATGATGGGTTGGGATATCGTGAGCCATGTTATCCTACCCAGCGCATGAGTATCACCGCCTTTTCCTCACCTATCCTCCTCTGCCCCATGAGCCTTGCACCAACAACCATGTATCATGGGGTCTTCCACCAGAAGTCCTTGCCCACATGGCCCCTGTTTCATTTACTTACTTCGTATGGTATATGAATCTACTACCTAATGTCTGGGGGTGGCTCTCTTTGTTGGTGTCTACTCAGATAGGAAGCTCTTAACAAAAAGAGACCGCTCTAGCACCCCATACGGTATTGGAATGTTGAACGATATCATCGATGCTCATATCACCCTTAGGTGACCCTACTCAATGGTGTGGTCCCTAAATAAAGGGTCTTGTACCATTTTAGTGGAGTAACAGGATAGATCAGTGAACCTCTCCTAGTACTGGGCCACAGACATGCTACCCTAATATCAGTGCAATAGCTCATGTATACACACCAAGCATTGACTCGCTAGGATGAACTCTGCTGTGATTAGTTTCTCGATATCTGCCCAGATAAGGGTCACCTTGTTGTGTATTTGGAGCATCATGCTCTACCATATCCCTACTGCTCCCTGAAAAATAATGACTGATAGGATCACCATAAGTGCAGCTGGTGTCCCAACCACTTGGAAAACACAAGCTACAACCTCCAGCATGTTCTTAGTCTCCTATGAGTCCATCTCAACTCGGAATCTCAGAGGCCTCTACCGCTGAAATTTGGGTAATTCACTCATTTGGTGTGCACCCTCTCTTAGTGGGGCTGGTGGCTATAGCTACCCAATGGGTAGTGGTGCTATTGTTATACCACCCGAAGGTTCTAACGCAGAGAGAAGGCCCTACATAGAGGCCTCATCGTTAAGTGGGTTATCATCGCATACTCTCTTCGGAATCCTGGTAGGCTCCTACATGGTGGAATATGGAAATTAAACTGGTGTTCCATGTTCAATAATTAATACCTGGTGATCTAACTCCAAGTATCATAGGAAAAACTTCCAAAAGACACATGCAATCATTGTTTCTTTGCACTGATTTGGACATCAGAATTCAGGGTACTGGTGTATGGATACGTCAGCCACTGCACCAACAATGGATTCCCCATACAAAAATCCACACTCATAACACATAATCTCTATTGACACATTGAAAGGATTAGAGTCCTAGTTTATTGGTAGAACTGACTCCTCTAATACCACATTGTCATGACTCATCCCTTGGGGCACGTGCCGTGACTACCCCAAGACCACCTTCCATAGGCCATCAGATGGTGACTAGAACAGGAATGGATTATCCCTGATATGGGAAGGTATTTCCTTTTATCATGTACCACCACATAGTTAAGGAACACAACAAGAAGAAACAATGAAGTAAACTACTGTAGTTAAAGAGTGCTAATAGTAAATGGGTCATAATACAAGCCCAACTGAAAAGTGCATGTAAAACTGAAAATTATAAAAAAATATCCTAGATAATCCACCAATGATCCTACCATAAGTGTAGGAATATATCATGATCAGTATTCCTTGCACTACATCATTCCAAATGGTCCACCACAGATTATCGTCCATTCTGGGCTCCGTCAGCCTAGTCAAATGTTATCAGTCGTCTGTACAAGACACAACATGGTTTGGGAATTTCCTGTGCAAGAGTGAGTATAACAATACACAGTAGGGACCCTGAGGCCACCGTATGTCTAACAAAGTTCCACAATATAAATACAATAAAGCAAGACCTCAATCTCAATGCATAAACCAATAGACATCATCTCTACTTAGGTATAGGCCCATACATATACCTATGTTATCAAGACATAATCATCTCATGCATGAGGAAAGAATACCACGAAGGTAACACAAAAAAGGTAACACCACAAAAGTAGATGTACCACACAAGTAAAACTATGATGATATAAATACCACAAAGGTAACACCACGAAGACAACACCACAAAGGTAGATGTACCGCTCAGGTAACACCATAAAGATAACACCATGAAGGTAGAAGTACCCCATAGGTAACACCATGAAGATAAAATTACCACATAGGTAATACCACAATGATCAAACCATGAAGGAAAATTACTCATCTAACAACTAGGTATAACATTGGATCAAAAGTACAGATCATTAGTCATAAGCTAGATCATCTTATTCTGTTAAGAAGCACATCTTCTAACCCACATGGGATCAATAGGTACTAGCCCTCGCTGACCCACACAAGATCGGTCACCGACCCACACAGGATCACTGAGCATGGAACCAAATAATATCTAATATTATATAACCCACAGAGGACGGATAGATGCTGACCCACACAGGATCGATAGATGCAGAACCACACAAGATCAATGTTTTTACTTCATGTTACATCCTGCCACATGATTCCCCGCACCTGGTGCACTAAAGTTCCATAGAAACTGACCCTCGAAATATAGGACATACCTAGACCACCACCATGATCCACAAACTATTAATCCAAAGTACGACCATGTCGTAAGCATTCCAACGTGATAGATAGTGTATCAATTGGATGCATTGTCGGTGAGTTATAAGCATTCTAGTTTGGAGGGACGGGTTGGATTCAGGTTCGATCCAACTCATCTGCACTCCAACATTATCCAAAAATCATGTAGAGTATACCAAAAGGACTATCTTTCTCCAAGGGTCACAGCACCATAAAGGATTTTTCAAACGGATGCCCGGTTCTCCAGTTATGCCCCTTTAAGTGTTTCTAGGTCTGGTTGGACCTAGGTCCGGCCCGACTCTATCAGACCGACCCACCCAATCTGATTCTGACTCGACCAGACTGGGACATATCAGATTCGACCAAATAGGCCACAAACCATCCCAATAGGCATGGGGGTCCAACCTGGCCCACTGGGCTCACGCGACCTATCCCACGATGGATCACGGCATGGCCTAAGGCATAGCACAACCCAACTCGTGGTGGAGCGATGCCCGTAGGTGGTGTAACCTAACTGGAGTAGGACCTGCCCTAGAAGAATGGGGGTGAGGCCCCCCAGTCTTCTTGAATGGATGCGATGTACATTTAGTTTTCTCCGCCTTGGAAGCACCATGTGGCAATGCCAGGCTGCATACGGGAACCGCTAAAATAGGACCTACAACCCATCACAATCGGCTGGTGCTGACTGCCATGTCCAGTGGCATGTGACAAAATGCCACTCCGCCACCTGCGGATGGCTGGTGTGTAGGCCCCCTCCCTCGGCCCGCTATTTCTGACGAGCTTTATCCCATATCCACCGGCAGCGTGCTGGTCACACCGCTCCCCCCTTACACGGCCTGCTGGTGTGCTGACATCCTCCTCTGACGACCAGGGATTCGGCCGCTACCCCTTGCTCTCTAGCGGTGTGCAGCAGCGTGAAAACCTCCTCCTCGACCAACCAGTGCAGGCCACCACCATCTATTTTCACCCAAGGGCACATCCAACACTGATGCAAAGATAGAGAAGAATGCACCAACTTTCAACAAAAAGGTTAGAGTGACCAGGCCTTGTTCATTTGGCCCACGCCATCAACATTAAGATGATATCAAGAGTATTGAAAGGATTCAAATAACTCTTGAAAATCATATCAATTTTAAACCCAACATCAAGAAGGATGGGGAAATGCATGCGGTGGAGGTAGTGGGCAGGTGTTTGTCATCCCATGCAACTATCCCTTAACGACGACACTCAATTGTCGACCTTCAGTTCAGGATTTTGATGTTTCTCATCACCTCTCTCCAGAACCGACTCCATCCCCAAAGGGTTTGGCATCTAAAAAAATTGTGTGCACTTTGTTGATTAGTGAAATTTGGCCTATAACTCTCCCCAAACTCTATATAAATATGAGAGGGGGAGGGCGAGAAACATTCGTGGGATTAATGGAGGTTCATTAATTAAGTCCCTTCTTAATTCCCAAATGTTTATATTACATAATATTGAATGGTAAATCCATTTATTGGATTGACATGTCATTGGTCCCACATTGTCACTTGTTTGTTCGAGGAAAAAAAAGTAAAATAACAAAGATATTTTATATATTATTTTAAAAAGTCCCAAAATATAACTTTTTCTCTCGACCTACAATGGTTGATGTGAATCCACCCTAAAGCTAATCATGGATCTTTAGATTCAACAGTTCCCTTAGATTCATAACCCGAGCACCAATTCAAATGTTAGAAAACACCACTCACGCGTTTTCTAACATACCTTAAAAACTGTACAATTTTTTTTTTCGATCACCCCAAGTCTCGGAATCATGTTCCATTAATTCTCTTAGACTCATAATGATTCAATATAATTAATAAAATTAAATGGAAAATATGGGTTTTTACACCATTGTAACTAGATGTTTTGAACATTCATTTGAACTGTCTTTACTATAGATGTATAAATTTCCAAAGTAGATTGGTTTGAACCATATATGTTTTAACAATATCAAGAAATGTATTAATGGTAAATTGATCAGGTTTCTTGGAAAAATGATGTTTGATAATTCTGAGTGACCATCATTATGATTTAGTTATCATCATCCATGATATTTTCACAATTATATTATCTATGAATGCATTTCATTCTCAGTTTATTTATTTAATATATTGCTTTTCATTTATTTACATTTCCATAATGATTTTTCCTTATCATACTATTACGGTAATGTAATTAAAATATCATGTGTTTTCATTAATCTACCATTTGAGGTTGATTATGTTTATTTATTCATGAGAGATTTCATTTTACATAAATCCTACTGGGATTTGATATAACCCTTATTTTCATTCTAAACATTTTTATGAAGAGTATTTTGATTGATATGCAATTATATTATAGTGGGAATATTTATACACTCTTAAAATAGTACTATTGTAATTTCCCAATTCATATATAATTTAAGACCCAAGTATGTGTCCAGTTTACCAAGACTATTAACCTATTCAGTCCATCCAGATATTATTCCTCATAACATATGACAATGTAATAATCCAGGCAATGACTCTTAGATCATGGGTTTGGGGTCACTATAGTTGGTTTCATAAGTATTTTAAAAGAAACCACAAGAACTAGATTTTGGAAAATATAGATTAAGTAACCTAACTGTATGAAAATATTTGAAGATAATTATAATAACATCATAATGTTATGTAAATGATGAGATTATATGGGTTATCATTGCATTACATACCTATTTAGATATAGAAAGTGGAATTGATTTTGGAAAAAATGTACCTTTGGGTAAAAACACCCAAAAGGGGGAATTTGTCTTGACATGATCTTCACATATTGCATGAAAACATGACTTATTTTCACTTGGTTTTATATTTAAAGGGGTTATTAATAGGTTAAATCACATTTTTATTATATAAAATTATTAAGGATTCAAATAGATAAGGACAATGAATGACCAAGGATAAAACATAGAATATAGAAGGTCCTAAATTGAAAAAATGATTGCCTCATTTTTAGTATTCTATTATTACATTATATAATTATTTTTAAAAGTGGAATTTTGTTCTAATAATCAAGAAACATTTATGGATTATTTTAGATTTTAGTGCATATTTGAATTCACTAAAATAATATATATGGATAAAATCATGATTATGAGGTTTATATTGATCATATATTCAATTAATTTAACACATTTTTTAGAATTTTATTTGATATGAGTCTACCAAGATTAGATAAAAATTTGGAAATTTTTTGGCATATTTACATTTTTATAGAATAGTTTGTTGAGGAATATGACATTACATTTTAGAGAAATTATTTTAATGAAATTGAAACCCATTAGGATTAATTTGATCACTACTGTTATTTTAATAATAGTATAATATGATTATTGGACATTATTTAAATAAATTTTACTTAAAAACATTGGAAAAAAGAATATCTAATTGAAAAGAATTTATGTAAATTATATCCAACATAATTATCGTGAACATTATAGGAATTATATAAATATATTTTAAAAAAAAAGTACAACCCGGATGATTATAGACAACATGAGGCATCTAGTGTGGCTATGGGGATTGATCTCATCACCAAAGGATGATAAGGTTTTATCACCTACAAATATATTATGAGATATCTCTATAAATGATTCATTAGTTAAACCATTTGAAAAATTAATATCAACGCAGAACCAGTGGTATAATTTTTTATGGTCATGTGGTTATTTTATTGGATAACTTGTACTAATAGTAATGTATTTGGGAAATATTTAGAAACCAATATAATGTCATTTCACTCTTTTACAGATATTAAAATCCTTTAAAATTGAATTTTAGTAGTTTAAAAATAAAAATTAATTTATGGATATTCATTTCATGGATTGTTATTGAAATGTAAAATTGAACAAAGAAAAACGAAAGGATTAAATTTTTGTTATGAAATAGAGTATTATCAATTCAGTATATTTTCTTTATTTTCATATATAATTAAACAATTTCTCAAATTTAAGTGAATTTTTTTGAAAAAATGATACTACCCTATTCTGTTCATATCTAATGAATTAGATGGTCATTTAAATCATTACAGATTTTCGAAGATACATACTTGAAACTTCCATTGATCATTCACATACTTTTGATAATTGTAATATATAATTATATTTTATTATTTATTACCTTCTTCAATGCCCTCATATTCTCTTTACATGAATGCTATCATATATAATAACATAGATATGTGTTATTCCATATGACCCTTGTACTTGCATTTTTCACCAATTTAGAGGATGTTTTATTAACCAATTTCTGATGTAAGGATTTTAACAAAGGTATTTCAAAATAATAAAACTTTTACTACAAGGATCATTTTTAAATTGTCAGGATACTATTTATTTGAGGTTTGGTGAATGTGACACCCTGTGATTTCAAAATAAGTATGTTGTATCGTAATTGACCAAAAACACTAAGATGTAATGAAAATATAACTCACTAAGACTTTAAAATATATTTATTTTAAACTAAAATTAATCTCTTTAATAGAATTAATTACACAGCACACTAGGTTTAGATTTTCTTACATGAAACACTGCATTTTTTATATACAACAATAATATTATATTGCATTAAAAATTGGGAAGTTTAAATGCAATTTGAATTATTATTAAATCTTTTTATTTAATATAATAGCTATAACATAGCCATAAAAAAGTGGTTCTAATATTACAAAATAAATTTTAAAAACATGGTAATATATTACTTTATTAAAAATAAAGACTCATTAGAAAAATGTTATCTAAAAAATTGTTTTTTTCTAAAACTCAGGTTACTCTCTCATTGAACACCTAATTGAAAATTATTTTTTACATATTTTTGAATAATAAAAAAACATAATATTTAAAAACAATAATTTTAAAAATTATCCTCAGGTATTTTTTTTTTATTTTTTTTGAAATGAATCATTTTTTGTTCAATTGTAAAAAATACAAAATTTTAATTTATAGACCACTATTCATTAAAATAATTTATAATTTTAAATTAAAATTTTAATTCATTATAAAGTAAAATTTTCTAAATTTTATATAAATTAATAAAATTTAGTACATTTTTTCATTTTAAATTTATATATTAAATAATTGTTATCATTTGATCATTATAACATTAAAAACTCGCTTTATCATCACATTTGTGAGATTAATTTAAAATTAAATATTTCCACTTCTATGAATTTAATATGAAGAAATAGGTTAATTATTTTTATCATCATAATTAATAAATAATAATTAGGTAAAAATAGTTTTTTATAAAGAATAATATTTATTATGGTTAAAAGTAATTAATGATGTAAAGGTACAAATTGGTTTATTGGGGGTAAATTTTAACGATATTAGTCAAAATGACCTATAGGTATGATTAAAAACATTTTTATGTCCATATTTAGACCAATATTCCTATAACTCTCTATAATGGTACATTTTATGACCCTATGACCTAATAAAATCATGGGAGCACTCAATTTATTTCCAAAATACCATGGGTGTCCTCTCCCCGACTAAAGAAAGGTCACTTCCAATCCTCTATTTTTAACAACATAAAACAAAAATATTTCAACCAATCCATGCCAAAATCAATTCCCTAATTCCATCCCCAAATCTTAGATTCCATATCTTTTTCGAAAATCCATCATAAAAATTCTTTATTGAAATCCTAAGGAGAATACCCCATGAAAAGGTAATGATGTTCGATAAATGACATTATTTTTCACCATTATCCACCTCAAACATTATTTTCAAACCATAAATATATAATAAACTAATTTAATTACATATAATTGTTTTTTAAAATAATAATATGACACAAAACCAACTCCAATTCCATAAAATGGTTAAATTAATTATCGGTATTCTGTACGGAAGACAACATCCTCAAAAACTGATGGTGTGGTCTTTTCATTTCCACCATTCCTGGTTGGGTAATATGATTGATATAAATACAAAATATTATATTTATAACATATTTTCACCACTTTATTCACTATTTCATATATATAAATTTAATTTTTATTCTATAAGAGAGATGATAAGGTTCCTCATGTGTAAGACGAACTCCAACCTTATATAGAGATGTTATTCAACTTTCTCTAATGCATCACATAGAATGTGATAAATATATAGTTAATTATTATATATATGATATTTTTGATATAATTATGTATTTAATAATATATTTATAACTCTTTAATCAAGATATATATTATTTTAATTCATTTTTTACTCATGTAAATATGATAATATCATTCCTGTACATGTGGACTTCCACCATTACGAAGCGATGTGAATCTCTTATCAAAACCTAAAAAACGGATGATATATATAATTATATAATATTGTATATTTGATATTATAATGATATTATAAAGGAAAATTGTTACATAATACATTTCTAAAATGTTCATTGATAAATGGAAACATCACTCATGGGTACATAGTAACTAATGTCACCATTATCAT
The DNA here is from genome assembly GCA_963277665.1 of Viscum album. Lineage (NCBI taxonomy): Eukaryota > Viridiplantae > Streptophyta > Magnoliopsida > Santalales > Viscaceae > Viscum > Viscum album. The sequence goes on along the minus strand of OY728165.1, from coordinate 1,066,451,030 downwards.
AAAATACATTATTTTTTTATAACCCTCACACATGATAGATTTTAAAAGTTTTATTTATGTGAAGTAATTATAAATATGAAACAATTTTTATTCTACGGATGATATTACTATATAGTAATATCAAGAACTTGATTGTAACACCCTGACCCCAGTTACCCAGAGTTGGTGCATTACTTTAATACATTGGCATTATTTCAAGGAATCATGTCCTGTAGGGCCGATCGGTTTAGCAGTCTTGGAAAATAGATTACATACATGAATGTTACATTACACTTTATAACATACAAAACAACATAAATAATCTTTTATGAACATCATTATTCCCTTGGCTTAACCCTGCATATCAATCACAATACACTTCTTGGAATCCTGGGAAAAATAAAACATAGAAAAGGGGTGAGCTCAAACACTCAGTAAGGGTAAGAAATACAACAGAAGCATTCAAAAATAAGCATAAAAATTTAAGAAAATGTATAAAACTAAAACAAATGCCTTTTAAACTTGAACTTTATCATAATATGGTAGAAATAAAATGAAATAATGCCATTTAATTATTCACATGGATATTCTACTAATCGAATAATCACATGTAATATCACTAACCACTTTCATAATGATGGAATGCATAATGTTGAACATTAATTTCTTTATCAAGGCCTCGTGCCAAGGCCTAGGGACTAACTATAAACGGAACCCAACCCGGAGTGCATCTAATAACCGGACACCAACCCGGAGTTCCTCTAATAACCGGACACCAACCTGGAGTGCCTCTAATAACCGGACACTAACCCAGAGTGCCTCTAAAAAACGGACACCAACCCGGATTGCCTCTAATAACCGGACACCAACCCGGAGGGCTTACTTTTACCGGTCCCCATCCCGGAACATACTAGTCCAACACATTCATCTTAAGAAGAGGATTAAATATAACATAAATATTTGTATTAAAACTTGCATGAGAAATGTCAATACTTTACCCATAAACCATGCATGGTATAAAAATAACACATACACAGTCAAATATATCAAAAAACCTTCAACAAAATATGGAAAATTTGTATCATGATAAATCAACTTCCAAACAAGTTTAAAATCCATTAAAGAATTTTGACAAAGATGATATTGATTTGTAAAACTCTTTGAGAGAAATACCCCTTTTTCATGAAAACATTTAAAAGTCACACAATTTAAAAAAGAAGTAATTTAAAGACACTTTTGAATAAAAGTGTCCCATACCACTTTGAAACTTTTTAAAGGAATTAACATTTTAAAAACATTCATGTCCATATAAATTATTCCTTAAAAACCATTTTGAAGACATGGACATTAATAAAAACTATTTAGAAGAATAAATATTTAAAACATTTGAAATGATGTTTTAGTAAAAAGTGCCTTAAAATAATCCCTTTGAAAACTCTTTCATAAAACATGTACATGGATAATATATATGTCCCAGTAGATACTTATGTAAAAACAACCTTGGATAATAACGAGATTATGAAATTAACCCTTACATGTTTGGTAACTTACGAAACATACAACCAATGAAAGAGGTATCATAAAATGAATATGTAAATACAAATAAATTAAATTGTATTAAACAAAGAATATAATTACGGGCAGTACATACACCACACAAAAGGTAATAGTGGTAATATGGCATGAATCTCACGTGAATAAGGAGTGAGATGAAAACCCCTTACCGTGCACTTTCCTTTAGTTGAGGGTACGTTTAACCTCCTGTACAAGGATCATAGTATGTTATTAAATTATAACAGAACCATATTAATATTTATGATATCAAACATGATTAATTTATGTCTTTATATTACCCATTTAAAAATAATTTCCATGTTAAATTAATATTTCAGGTAATAATCGCGTTCTTTATCGTACGTGTTTTAACTTGTTACTCTTCGTTGTATCCCATAGATCATGATTTAAATACTTCCCGAATAAAAAACATGATAAATATATCATAAATATTTAGAATATAAATATGTATAATTGAAATATATATGAAATGGAAAACTCCGTTTATGAAGACGGTAGTCCATACGTACGTATAAACGATGTTTCTGTTTTCATATAGTATTGAATGAAAGTAAGTGAATAAGATATATGAAACTCCATAAATCATTATATATATTAATATATATATCTCTAGTAGAGTTATTATGTCATATATTAAAAACTTATTAGTAATATATATTTTTATAATCGTCGATTAATGGTGAACTTGAAATGAATCTAATCGCGTCGTGGAGACGGTAATCTGTACGTACGTACGAGAAAAAATATCATTCTTTTGATATTAATATAATATATAATTGGATGGAATATCATATATACATAATCCATATAATTTTATATTTATTATTTACATCAATTACACATCATTATTATACCCTTCCAAATAATAATGTATTGAATAACAATTACACCACGATGTGGAGACGGTAAGCCGTACGCACACACGTATGGTGACATGTCATTAAAAGGATGGATATAATACTAAATATGGTTGTAAAATATTTATAAAAACATCATATTATATAGGTGATAATAGAGTTATTATTTTAGAATATAAATAACAAAGAATGTATAAGTTCAAGAAGAAAGGAACTTGAAAGAGGGTGGTGAAAACATTACCTCTTCTTCGAGTTCTTCATTTTGATTTGATCAGGAGGGCTCCTTAGGTTGGATTTTTGATCAAAATAAGGTCTATATGTTGAAGTTAGGGAAGTTTAGAGTATATTTTGGAAGGGGTTGGCAAAACCAAAATTCTTTTAAGGTGTGAATAAATGGTTAGAAGTTGGGTCCTTTTATAAGGGGGAGGAAGGGCTCTTTAGGAAAAACTTAAGGTATTAATTTATAATAAATTCATATTAGGTTTCTAATGGCTCCAAAGTGTATTATTTAAAGGTTAATGTGGGGATGGGTCTAACACCACTCATCCAATATAATTTAGACCGGTTTGGGTCACTATATTAACCTTATCTTTAAGTATTAACACATAGTTAATTAGTTTGACTTTTACAATATTTCTTGGTATTTTTATATAATATGGTTAATAAACTTTCTATATACATCCAAGCGACCCAAAAAAGGTCCATTAATGATAAACATATCATGATAAAAGTACTTTGGCCTAACATTAGAATTTTAAGAATTTAATACCAATTAATAATATAATATTTGTTTTAAAAACTCTTTTATGTCAATTTTGACACTATGTGGTATTTTGTTTTTTTGAAAGTCATCACAACTTGATTAATTAAAACATGATAAATTTAATCGTCCCTAACATGTCATATCCACCTAGAAAATTCGTGGATGTCATAAAAACATTGAAATTATATTTATTTTAATATTTAAATTACCATTTATTTGATTCTTTCCTTAATAAGGTAATTTCTACATCATCATTGTGTCATAAATAAATATTATTATTTAATGTATAAAAATTATAATTAAAATACCATTATGTAGGAAATAGTTTTAGATTTCTAATGAATATTTATAATCGAATTTAGCTTATTTATAACCATATATTAAAAATGTTTTATTTATTAAACATTGATTTTAACTCTTTTAACTCCTCTTTGAATTAAATAATAATAAATGTCCTAATCTAATCCAAGTGGACCTAAAGGGTAATATTTTATTCCTAAGGTTGTTTTTTGTCGAATTATACTTATCAAATATAATTAGGACATGTTTTAGGGTAATAATAATATCATTTTGACCCTTAATTACCCTAATTACTTTTTACCGTGGTAAATAAAAGTAAAAAGTTGCTATTCAACAAAAATTATTTTTATCTTATTGAACCACATTTTACTCCTTCATATTAACTGTGTCTCTCGGATTTTTGAAATTCCACTCACAGAAGTGCTAAAATTATGTTTTATGTGAATTTAAAAATTCTCCAAGGAGGTTGGTAAAAGACGGTGAAAAAGTTCAATAAAATTTTTATATATCTAAAATTATTATAAACTACCTCCAATTAATTATATTGAATTTATATAGGTGTTATGTATCTATTTTTACCTAAAATAAATTTAAATAATATAAATAATTTTTTAAATAAAAAGCCGGTTTTAAACAGTAACTCAATGTTTTTCACTATTCATCAAAAATTGAAAGTTTTCAGAAAAATACCAAAAAATTAGCCTAAGATAATTTTGATATTCCAAATTCAATAATAAATTATATTTTACCAAATTCAAAACATAGATGATTTATTTATTAATTTTAAATTAATTCCCGTTGTTAAAACATAAAGCGTGTTTTTAAGAAACAATAACTATCACAAGATTGACACTAGTTTATGTCCGATTTAATAGTGAATTATGTCCAATGACCAAAATTGGATTAAATGGTAAAAATATATTCTAAATATAATTTAAAACCACTCAAATTCATAATTTATCACTATTAATTATTTTAATTAAAAAAGTTTTTTTTAATTAAAATTTAGTAATTTTCATTATTCATCAAAATATGAAAGTTATCCAAAAAGTACAAAAATTTCACCATAGGTTAATTTCGATATTCTGAATCCAAAAATGAAGTCTATTTTAATAGATAAAATTTATAAAATTTCAATAAGTTGGTATTACTATTCATAACGGCTACTTTGATTGATCGTGGTGTGTGTTAGAACTCGAAGTTGCGTACAACACACGCTACTGTATTATTCAAAGAGAAGTGTATTATGGAAGCTTGGGGTGTTACATTCTCCCCTCTTTCAATAAATTGCGTCCTCACAATTTATGATCGGTATTGGAAACTTGGGGTTTACATTTAAAAATATCTTAGTTGAAATCCCACATTGATAAATGGATTAATGAGGCCTCTATTTAAAATAAAGAGTGGTAAGTATAAAGGTTACCTAAAATAACATATACATGGGTTCATGTAGGAAAAAATGGATATGAAAGAGAAATCCAACCATCAATATTTGAAGGAGAGTGGTAGAGGACATGGCTGTGAAAAATCCAACAATCACAAAGCCAGAAATTTGTGATGATCTAAGGTACTATCTTGGACAACGTTTTTGTTCTAAGTTCATTTTCTTAATGTTGAAGAATTTATTTATGAGATTGGCTAAAATCATAAAAAGATATATTTAATTATTAATTAGAGTTTTTTCCATTACTAAATTTCTCCCACAAACACTTCTTTCACACCAAAACATAATACAACTAAAAAATACTCTATTTTTCCTAATCATATAGGGTTCCAAATATAATGAATTTATAACTCACATATCAGAATCTTTTAAAAAAAGAAACTAAATTATACAATCCAGGGACTTCACATAGTCCAGTGGTAGGCGATAAATCACAATCTCACTATGGTTGGGGGTTCGATTTCCGCAGCATTGTCCGACGCGATGGGTTGTCACACGGTCTGTGTGTTGTCCTTTTATAAAAATTAAAAAATAACCTTTCAAACTTAATCCATTCCAACCTTTAGACTTTTCCAAAATACTACTATCCAAACTCACAATCCAAAATTTACAAGGAAGTTAAACATAATGAGGATCCTTTTTTCCAGGTAATAACATGTGAACACCTCCTTAATATATTCTTTCATAACACCGCAACATCCTGAATTACCAAAATCAACCATCTCTTATTCCAAAATCACCACCTCAATATTAGGACCATATTAAGGTTTATCTTTCCTTCAACCATGTAATTTCCAAAAAAATAACTCGATGTAGAGTCACTTTTCTTAGTACCATAAAATCTCATATCCTAAATGAAATAGTACTATAGTACAAACCTTATTTATTTCCAGAACATCATTGATAAAACTCTTAAATTAAATAATTCTAAAATAAAAACATAAGAACACTAGTCATTCCTATTCATCGGTTGTAGTATCATAACATGATTATTATCCAATAGCATCATTTGCGGCATAGTCTAATGATTGGGACATTGGTTCGCGTAGTGTCCAAAATCCTTGTAGATGGAGAATTATACATTTGAAACCTTTTTCTTACACTTGTAGTCACGTAATTGGTGTCCTCTTTCTCCACACTTATAACATACTCTCATTCCCTTCAAGAATTTTCCAAGGTGATTCTTTCCACAGTCATCACATATGGGAAAACCCTTCATTACCTTATTCCCTTTATCTTCCCTTCTCACTACCATCCTTTTCTTCTCTGGATTCCCATCAAAGCCATATGAATATGAGAATTCATTACTTATCTTATTAACACATGATACTATTTCTTCATATGATGATAATACATGAGAGAATATTTCCATTCTAAATTCTGGCTTAGGACCATGAATGATATGATCCTTCTTACTCTTTGGATCATACGTATTACTGGAGTTCACCTTCCTTCTACTGGGCAGCATTTCTATACAATATAATAAACTAGGTCAGTTTATGAATTGTAATGAATAATTCCAAACTTGTAAAATAACTAACACAAATTGAACAGTTTATGGATATAATCCATAATCATAAAAAATGTTTTCATTGAGTAGGTATATACTCATGAGTCCTTCATAATGGTTTGTAAAGAAAATTAGAATTATCCTAAGTATATCCCCCGGGAGTGTCGTAACTAAGAGTGCAGCAAGACCCATTCTCGTGCACCAGTTCCCTTTCGATTCTCTCTCAAAGCGATGTTTTTGGGTTTTACCCCTAGGTACATCTGTGCCAGAGCCGCCTCTACCTGCTCGTATCCAGACAGAGATTTATTGCTTGGAAAACTCAAAAAATCTCTGCAATACCAAAATTCTAGGAATTTCATCCACAAAGTCTATCTTAGGGCTATGTTCCCTAATCATAATTTATCTAAATCTAGTTTCTAAGTCTATTTCTAAACATCCTCTAATACCAACTGTAACACCCTGACCCCAGTTACCCAGAGTCAGTGCATTATATTAATACATTGGCATTATTACAAGGAATTATGTCCTGAAGGACCGACCAGTTTAGCAGTCTTGGAAAATAGATTACATACATGAATCTTAAATTACAGATTATAACATACAAAAATCATAAATAATCCTTTATGAACATCATTATTCCCTTTCCTTAACCATGCATTCAATCACAATACACTTATTGGAATCCTGAAAAAAAAACATAGAAAAGGGGTGATCTCAAACGCTCAGCAAGGGTAAGAAATATAATGGAATCTTTCAAAAATAAGCATAAACATTTAAGGCAATGTATAAAACTAAAACAAAAGCCTTTTAAACTTGAACATCAGCATAATATGGTAGAAATAAAATGAAATAATTCCATTTAGTTATTCACATGGATATTCTACAAATTGAATAATCACATGAAATATCACTAACCACTTTCATAATTATGCAATGCATAATGCTGAACTTTAATTTATTTATCAAGGCCTCGTGCCAAGTCCTAGGGGATAACTATAACAGGAACCCAACTCGGAGTGCATCTAATAACCGGACACCAACCCGGAGTGACTCTAATAACCGGGCACCAACCCAGAGTGCCTCTAATAACCAGAAACCAACACGGAGTGCCTCTAATAACCGGACACCAACCCAGAGTGCCTCTAATAACTGGACACCAACCCGGAGAGCTTACTTTTACTGGTCCCCAACCTGAAACATACTATTCCAACAAATTCATCTTAAGAAGATGATGAAATATAACATAAAAATTTGTATTAAAACAAGAATGATAAATGTCAATACATTACCCATAAACCATGAATGGTATAAAAATAACACATCCACAGTCAAATATATCACAAAACCTTAAACACAATATGGATGATTTGTATCATGATAAATCTGCTTCAAAACAAGTTTATAATCCATTAAAGAATTTTGACATATATGAGATTGATTTGTAAAACTCTTTGAGAGAAATAACCCTTTTTCATGAAAACATTTGAAAGACACACAATTTATAAAATAAGTAATTTAAATACATTTTTTAATCAAAGTGTCCCATACCTCTTTGAAGCTTTTAAAGGAATTAACATTTTAAAAACATTCATGTCCATATAAATAAATCTTTAAAACCGATTTTGAAGACATGGACATTAATGAGAATGATTTAGAAGAATAAATATTTAAAACATTTGAAATGATGTTTTAGTAAAAAGTACCTTAAAAGAATCCCTTTTAAAACCCTTTCATAAAACATGTACATGGATAATAAATTTGTCCCAGTAGATACTTATGTAAAAACAACCTTGGATAATAAAGAGATTGTGAAATTAACCCTTACCAGTTTGGTAACTTACGAAACATACAACCCATAAAAGAGGTATCATACAATGGATTTGTAAATACACATAAATAAAAGTGCATTACACAAAGAATATAATTATGGGAAGTACATACACCACACAAAAGGTAATAGTGGAAATATGGCATGAATCTCACGGGAATAAAGAGTGAGGTGAAAACCCCTTACCTTGCACTTTACATTAGTCGAGGGTACGTTTAACCTCCTGTACGAAGATTGTAGTATGCTATTAAATTATAAAGAACCATATTAATATTTATGATATCATACATGATTCATTTATGACAATATATAACCCATTTAAAAATAATTTCCACGTTAAATTAACATTTCGGGTAATAATCGCTTTCTTTATCGTACATGTTTAAACTTGTTACTCTTGGTTGTATCACATAGATCATGATTTAAATACTTCCAGAATATAAAACATGATAAATATATCATATATATTTATAATATAAGTATTTATAATTGACATATATATGAAATGGAAAACACCGTTTATGAAGACGGTAGTTCGTACGTACGTATAAACGATGTTTCTATTTTCATATAGTATTGAATGGAAGTAAGTGAATAAGATATATGTAAGTACATAAATACTTATATATATTAATATATATATATATATCCAGTAGAGTTATTATGTCATATATTACATACATATTAGTAATATATATTTTTATAATCACCAATTAATGGTGAACTTGAAATGAATCTCATCGTGTTGTGGAGACGGTAATCCGTACGTACACACAAGCAAAAATATCATTATTCTGATATTAATATAATATATAATTGGATGGTATATAATATATAAAGAATCCTTATAATGTTATATTTATTATTTACATCAATTACACATCATTATTATACCCATCCAAATAATAATGTATTGAATAACAATTACACAATGACGTGGAGACGGTAAGTCGTACGTACGCACGTATGGTGACATGTCATTCAAAGGATGGATAGAATACTGAATATGGTTGTACCATATTTATAATAACATCACAGTATATAGGAGATACTGGAGTTATTATATTAGAATAGAAATAACAATGAATGAAGAAGTTGAAGAATAAAGGAACTTGAAAAAGGGTGGTGAAAACATTACCTCTTCTTCGGGTTCTTCCTTTTGATTTGATCAAAAGGGATCCTTAGGTTGGATTTATGATCCAAATAAGGCCTCTATCTTGAATTGAGGGAATTTTAGAGAGTATTTTGTCAGGGTTTGGCCGAACCAAAAGGCTTTTAAGGTGAGAATAAATGGTTAGAAGTTGGGTCCTTTTATAAGGGGGAGGAGGGGCTCTTTAGGAAAAACTTAAAGTATTAATTTATAATAATTTCATATTAGATTTATAATGGAACCAAAGTGGATTATATAATGTTTAAGGTGGGTATGGGTCTAAAACCACTCAACCAATAGAATTTAGAATGGTTTTGGTCACTATATTAACCTTATCTTTAAGTATTAACTCTTAGGTAATTAGTTTGACATTTACAATGTCTCTTTTATTTTTATATTATATGGTTAATAAACATACTATATACATCCAAGAGTCCTCCTAGTGGTCCATTACTGTTACACCTATCATGATACAAGTACTCTGGCCGATCATTAGAATTTTAGAAATTTAATATCAATTAATAATATAATATTTGTTTTAAAAACTATTTTATGTCAATTTTGACACTATTTGGTATTTTGTTTTTTTGAAAGCCATAAAAACATGATTACTTAGAAAATGATACATTGAATCATCCCTAACATGTCATATTTACCTAGAAAATTCGTGGATCTCATAAAAACTTTGAAAATATATTTATTTTAGTATTTAGATTACCATTTATTTGATTCATTCTTTAATAAGGTAACTACTACATCATCATTGTGTCATAAATAAATTTAAATATTTATTCTATAAAAATTATAATTAGAATACAATTATGTAGGAAAACGTATTATATTTCTAATGAATATTTATAATTGAATTTATCTTATGTATAACCCTATATTAAAAATCTTTTAGTTATTACACTTTGATTTTAACTATTTTAACTCTTCATTGAATTAAATAAAAATAAATGTTCTAAACTAATCCATGTGGACCTAAATGGTCATATTTTATTCCTAAGGTTGTTTTTGGTCTAATTATACTTATCCAATAGAATTTGGACATGTGTTAGGGTAATAATAATATCATTTTTACCCTTAATTACCCTAATTACTTTTTACAATTGTAAATAAAAGTAAAACGTTCTATTCACCAAAAATTATTTTTATCTTATTAAACCACATTTTACACCTTGATATTAACTGTGTATCTTGGATTTTCAAAATTCCACTAACAGAAGCAGAAAAACTATGTTTTATGTGAATTTAAAAATTCTTCTAGGAGGTGGATAAAAGACGGTGAAAAAGTTCAATAAAATATTTATATATCTAAAATTATTATTAACTGCCTCCAATGAATTACATTGAATTTATATAGGTGTTATGTATTTATTTTGACCTAAAATAAATTAAATAATATAAATAATTATTTAAATACAAAGCCGATTTTAAACAGTAACTCAGTGTTTTTCACTATTTATCAAAAATTGAATGTTTTCAGAAAAATACCAAAACATTACCCTAGGATAATTTTTTATTTTCTGAATTCAATAATAATGTCTATTTTATCAAATTCAAAACATAGAAGTTTCATTTATTAATTTAAAATTAATTCCCGTTGTTAAAATAAAGCGTGTTTTTAAGAAACAATAGCAATCAAAAGGTTGACACTTGTTTATGTCCTGTTTAAGAGTGAAATTATGTCCAATGACCAACATTGGATTAAATGGTAAAAATATATTATAAATATAATTTAAAAACAATAAAATTCATAATTTAGTTCTATTAATTTTTTCGATTAAAAAAATTGTTTTTAATTAAAATTTAGTAATTTTCACTATTCATAAAAATATGAAAGTTATCCGAAAAGTTCCAAAATTTCACCCTAGGATAATTTTGATATTCTGAATCATAAAATGAAGTCCATTTTAAGAGATCAAATTTATAAAATTTCAAAAAGTGGGTATTACTATTCATAACGGCTACTTTGATTGATCGTGGTGTCTGTTAAAACTCGAAGTTTCGTACAACACACGCTACTATATTATTCAAAGAGAAGTGTTTTGTGGAAGCTTGGGGTGTTACATTGATCATTCATTATGAAACATGAATGATGAAAAAGTAAATTAATACCTTTGAGGATGAAAATAATGAATGATTATTAATGAATTGGTGATAAGATGTCATTAAAAGATCATATAATATATCATAAATATTAATATTGTTCTATAATAATTTAATAACATATAAAAAATCACTATTCATGATATAAAATGTGGTTTATCTAAAAATATGTGTGAGGTAACATATTTCGTCCCAATTTTAACTCCATTGATACTTAGTTATTATTATGAACCAATTATCATTTTATGGAGTGTATACTATGTAATTGATTGTAATATCAATATTCATTCATAATTTATGGTCTTTTATCCTTCACCATATTTCAATTAATTTAATGTAATTTTGTATGAAAATTCAAATGTGCTTAATGTTATTGTAAAATATTACTTTCCTTTATTATTATTAATTTTCCATTGAAACAATCCCATAATTCTAATCTTATTTCATCGATAATTTAATGTTTATAAAATATACATATTATTTTATTTTGGATGTGATTATTTGTCAAATAGTATACAATTATTATATATTTTTTTTATAGTCAAATATATTTTGTTTACATGGAAATATTGAAATGTCTATATCTTTTCTCAATATGATTATTTTATGAAAAATAGTATTTTATTTATAAAATAAATCCATTATTGGGTACTTGAGTAATTCATTGGATATAATTTAAATTGTTAGTCACCTTTGTAGAAATCCCCAGGATGCATCAAAAGGTCTCATGAGCCAAAATCAGTTTAAAAACCCCTATGTATTTGTAACTAGTTGTTTTAAAATCTCAAGTGGAAGATCTCAATAGTATAGATATATTTGGACAATCCAGATCAATTTGTACCCCATAATTTTTGAAAAATGTTCTATATGTTCAAAATGTTAAATTAATCATATTCAACATGTTAATGTAATAATGTTATTACGAAACATGATGTATGATAGTTATGCATTTCATTCATTAAAATGTAGTTATCACTCTCTATTGGATTTTATCTATGATATCATCTATAGATAAATATAATTCTATTTTTATTGATTTAATGGAACATGATTCTTATTAAATTAAATTACATTTCATATTTATTTTTCGTTATATTACAATGAATGGCATGTAATTTAGATGATGCGAGTGTGCAGTTATTTATATTTCCATGTTGGTTATGATTTTTTATTCATTATAGATATTTCTATACTTAAGAAATACTGAGTATTTTAGATCACAATAATTTTATTACTGTTACATAGGATTCAATGGGGAGTAATATTTTTTGATATGAATGGATATTATAGTTGGAATGTTTTAATTCTTTAGTACATGTATGTTTGTATATTGTGTATTCTAATATAATATAAGAATGAAGTATATATCCATTTTACAGAGACTAAAAGTCCATTTAGTTCTCCAGGATGAGATTCCTCGCATCTTATGCCAATTTAACAATGCATTAACTAGATTTGGGTTATTGGAAATGGTGTAACCACATCAATGATTATATTTTTGTAATGTTTACTCATATCATATTTTCATTCATTAAGACCAGAATTTATAATATTCACTTATATTCATCTGTGAGGTGTATATACTACCTGTTGAAATGTAATATCCAGAAACTCCTTATAGTTATTATATATAAATTATCATTTTATGTTATTAATTTGTAGAGATTACTATTTATGATTTACTTATATTAAAAAATATTTATGTTGTATTATTATTTCTTTCTGAATTTTAGATTCATTTATATTTAAGAAAAAGTAATGTGATCAGATATTTTTACAATTGTATCTTTTTTCCCATACTTTTTTTAGTTGGAATAATTGTTTAATTAACATTTCCTCTATTTTTTAAATTAATATAATCAAATTAATTTGAATGATACAATGATTTCATGTTTTCATTTAGATCAGTTGTCTTCCTCTAATATTTATATGTTTTCTTCAATGATTTTGAGAACTATATCTTTTAAAAATGATATCATAAATAGATTTTATATAAAATATAAAATTTTATAAATTGGTTATAAAAATAATTTTCTTCTCTTTTCCCAAATGGATCCCTTATGACTACCTTTTTCAATTTTATTAAAATGAATGATTATTTTTAACACTTATGAGAAGAACAACTGTTCATGAATTAATTTCCATGAATTTCATTAATGTTTGCCATATATGTTTCTATGTTTGTTTTCATGGAAATATATTTTCACAATATTTTTTGAATTTATAGTTTGTTGATGTTATTTTCAAAATGAATATTTTATATGCATAAAAAAATATAATGATATTTTAGTGATATTCTAATTTATCAACATCAACTACACATATATTTCCCTTTTTATTAATGATGAGTACTCCAAAAGGATATAATGATTTCTGTATGACATTAGAAAAGATAAAGAGTTTCAGATAATGATTTATTAATCAGTTTATAGATTTTAGTGAACCAGGAAGCTATATAATACCTATATGACAATGGTAATAGAAAATAAAATAAAATAAAATAAAATAAAATCATTAGTATCATAGAAAAATAATTTGATAAATTTTTCATCATATAATTTGGAAAGGAAACAACACATTTGTTAGATAAAATGATTAATATGGTTTATATAAAATTTAATTAACCATTAATAGTTATGCATAATTAAAATATATAGGTTAATAAAAAACAATAATTCTATTTAAATTACATAACCGCCATGATATGATATAGTATAGTCAATATAGAAAGGTAAATAAGTGAAAACACACTCTATTTAGTCAATAATTGATACTGAAATGAATCAAGAGATAATATTATAGAGAAAATATCATAGATTATAAATACAAATATATTCTATGTAAATGAAAATATTAATTATTTGACATCATGGTCTCATGCATCATGATACCATTATTATTAAGATATTTCTGGAAGAGAATTTTAAATTGATGGGTAAAAAACAATAGGATTTGACCAACTGGTTTTTATCATGAGACCAAAGAAGCAACAATATGCTATAAAAAATCTATAACACTTGTTTCTAAATATCCAACACATTCCTCATATAATTTATAAATTACTTAATTTATAAAAATTTGTCTCATTGTCAAATACACATATTTTGTAGAGGATACAATGTTTTCAATATTTATCAATTTTTTAAATAACTATCAATGTAAATATATTATTTAAAAAAATGTATACATTTTAAAAAATTGAATTATCCATCATTAAATAATATGGATATATAAGGTAAATGTAATACCCATTAAAAATGATCACAATAGAGTGATTTTTTCAAATGGAACTTAAGAACCACTAATAAAATTTATATTGTATTATTTCTTTTACCACTTTATTTTTTGAATTCAAATACCCTTGGATGAAATAATTCAATTTAAACCTTATATATTATTAATTATTAAGCAATTATGATATTCAATGTCTATTGGGAAGTATTTACACTATATAAATTAAATTATGTGCATATGATTTAAATATTCCCCAATGAATGGAAATTTAGATGATCTCCCTTACCACATGATTAATAGTTAAATTAAAACCCAATTAATGAATAAATATTAATTGAATATTTATGAATATATAATAAATAGTTATTCATGATAAATACATTAATGGTGAAATATAAACATCACATAAAAGTGAATTGGTCCATAATAACTTATAAATCTAAATGGAATTTTAATTGAGATGTAATCACCTATCTTAATATTTCATTTGGTGAAAATAATAATAAAGATTGTATAATAGGTTCAAAAAAATTAATTATTTATAATATGACCATAATCAAAATTATAATTTCATCTATGATACTCTTATTATATTTTACCACTTTTTTATTAATAATATTCCATTATTATTATTCTATCGGGTCTTAATTTCATTTTTAATAATTAATGTTTTTAATGAAATATCTAGATATTTTAAAATAGATATAAATTATTAAAATATAAAATTTTTAATATTTTATTAATAACATATTTACCCATTATATTCATTATTATTACCACTCTTTAAAAATTTAATATGAATCACATCACCTCATGGAGACTATAGGTTGTATGCACGCTTGAGCGATTATATCATTCCATTATCAAGAGAATGGGTAATGAATTGAGTGATATATTAATTTTATAAAATCAATATAAAATAATATAAAAAAATATTCCATTATATTTTTAAAATTAAATTAAATTTAAATCACAACATAAAAATAGATCACATTACATCAGAGGTAGTAGTTGACCATTCACATGAGAATCATTAACGTATTTGAAATAGAATGGGACATAAAAAGGAATAGGATACATTAAAATTCTATAATTATAATAAAATCATATAATCAATATAATTTAATTAAATCCATATTTATATATATATTTTAAAGTTGGTGATAGAAAATTAAATATGCCAATTCATGAGGTGGTAATATACTGTATACATGACAATGATTCATTATATCATTTAATGGAACTGAATATGGATTATTATATTGAAATCAAAATAATAACATATAATTATATTGTATATTCTGGTGTTATTTTATTGAATGTTTTATTTCATAATTTAATGTTGGAAAATAATAAAGAAAATGAATGATCATTATCAAGATAATTACCCTTTCGAAGAGGTTCCTCCTTTGGATAACTCATTATGACCCACAAGAAGATCTTTTGGGAGGACAAAAAGATCAATAATCTATTTGAGGATGTTTTGTAGAGACTATTTCATTGGTTTTTTCGATCCATTTTTGATTTTGGGGTGTGAATATGTATGGGGATGGAGAGCCTTTTTATATGTGGGGAAAGATAACCTCATTAGAAAATTCCTCAAAATCTCTCAGAATAATCGAAAATGATTAGTCAATTATATTGTAAAATATTCAAATGAATATAAATTGGATCATTGGAATGATATAATAGAAATATGGTAATAATATAATTGTTTTTATAAGTCGGTTTGTCATTTTATCCATTTTCTTCATAGTTTAACTCCCTCTAAACCAATAATTTACTTAACTATGATACCTAATTTTTATTATTTTCATTATTCATATTGGAATAAACATATGTTTAAAATTTTATATAATATATATTATATTTATTGGAAATAATTAATCCAATTTTACAAATTCTATTGTCGTAATTAAAAAAATTAAATTTAAAATTAATCAATGATGTAATTCCCCGACACCAGTTACCCAGAGTCAGTGTATTATTACATAACATTAGAATTATATAATGATGTTTTCTTGAAAGACCAATCAGTTTAGTAGCATTGGAAGTACTAGATACATAGATATGTTTTACATTACATAATGAAATTAAAAAACAACATTACATCCCCTTTGAACCCTCTTATATCCCTCAGCATATTCCTATAGGTCAATCCTAATATACTTCTCCAAATCATGGGAAAAATAAAACCTAATAAATGGGTGAGATAAGATGCTCAGTAAGGATAACAATATAGCAAAAACTATATTAAATAACCATAAACATTTAAAGAAATTTATTAGACTAAAACATAATCTATTTAAACATAACATTCAGCATATTGTTGAAATGATAAATCAAATAATGACATTTAATTATTTAGAAGGATATACTAGTAGTTGAATAATAAGTATTTTATATCAAAAGCCTATTTCATAATGATGGAATGCATAATGTCAGACATCATAACCACATTTGCACGCCCTCATGCCAAGAATACTAGTATGATTTTTTGAGGCCTTGTGCCGAGATGCCATTTTGTCTCATGTGGCCAAGCACAACATCAAGGATATATAGGGGGCTCCACCCGTCGCTTACTAAGTCAAATGCAATTATCAAATGAACATGTTGAAATATAATAAAATAATTCCTATTAAAACTAGTATAAGAAATGTTAATAATTTAACCATAAACCATGAATGGTATAAAAATAATACATCCACAATAAAACATATCACAAAATCTTCAATACAATATGAAAGATTCTGTCATAATTAAACAACTTCAAACATGGGTAAAATTCATCAAAGGATGTTGAATAGATGAAATAAAAACTATTTGAGAGAAATATCATATTTTATTTAGAAATAATTTAAATACACATAATAATGAATAAAAAATTTATTTTGCAAATATTCTTATATGATTGTATGGGAATTGTTGAAGATGATATAATGATGGTAAATAGACGCATTCATTATATTAGTAAAAAAAGCATTCCTTCTTTAATTTTGTCGAAAAGGTCATAAGGGGCCTTGTTTGGGAAATGAAGAAATGATTCCTCTATAAATATTATATAAAAATTAAATCGATGATATAAATGAATATAATAATTAGTATATAAAACAGTAAAAATATTTTCAAAAACAATTTTAGGAAACATGGATGTGGATTATAAAGAGGACTAGTAGATACTCAGGTAAAATCAACCTTAGATAATGAAGAGATTGTAGACTTAACCCTTACATTGTAATTTTACATGATCTAGAGTATGTCAACCTCCATCATAATAGTTAAATCTTTGTTATTAAATTATACAAATAAAACATACACAAATATGATATCATATATGATATTCATATATTGCTTTGTGAGAAATATTTCAGGAGTTTCATTGTTTCAGGTGTTAACAGATTCATTTTCTATTATATGATTTGTTATATAAGACATGTTGTTTATGGGTAGGGTGTATTTGATTAATATCCGAGATGATATTATGTTCTTAAAAATTTTATTTTAATCATAAAATAAAAAATTTCTTGAATTGTTATGATAAGGAATGAATCTCATCGCGTTTGTGGAGATGATAATATGTACGTATGCATGAGCGACAATATCATTCCATTGATGGTAAAATATTATGTAATAGCAATTTATATCATACCTAAATAATAATTGTAATGTTATATATATTATTTACATCATTTATACTCATTATTATACCCATCCAAATATTGAAGTGTGGAATAAAAAAATACAACACGACATGGAGACGGTAATCTGTACGTACTCACGTATGGTGACTTTTCATTCATAGGATTGATAGAATAGAGAATATGGTTGTAACATATATATAATAACATATCAATATGTATATTTTTTTATTTATTATGTTTGGTGTTGATGAATCAAAGAAAACAGATGTGTAAGAGGAAAAGAACTTTGAAAGCGGTGGTGAAATTATTACCTTTTCTTCATGTGCTTGATTTTTATTTGATCAAAAGTGATTCATACGTTGGATTGTTGTAAAATAAGCCCTAAAGGATGAAGTTAGGGTAGTTGGTAGGATATTTTATTAGGGTTTGACCAAGAAAAATTTCTTTGGATGTGTGATTTTTAAAGAAGCGGAAGTACCCTTTTATAAGTGGGGTGATGGTCACTTTAGGGAAAACATGAAATATTATATTATTATACAATAATATTTCTTTATAATGGCTATAAAAGAATTAATTTCAAGTATAAAGTGGGTCTCGGTTGAAAAACTCTTAAACAATAGGTTTTAGATTGGTTTAGGTCACCATATTAATGTTATCTTTTAGATTTAACTCTTAGTAAAATAGTTTTCTATCTACAATGTATTCTTGTATTATTATAAATAATGGTTAATAAACATACTATAACAAGCCAAGTGAATCCCCTTTGGTTATTTATTAATATATATAACTTTTATAAGTTCTTTCTCTGAACATTATATTTTTATGAATGTTATATCAATTAAAAATATACTATTGGTTTTAAAAACTCATTTATGTAAATTTTTGACCCTATTTAATATTTAGTTTTTTTTTTAATTTTAAAATATTTATCACTTCGATAAAAAATTAATTAATCAACACTATAATGTAACATTAACCTAGAAAATTAGTGGAATACATAAGAAGTCTCAATTTACAATTATTTTAATATTTATAATATTAATTTCCTTTATCCTTCAATATTAAGGTAATTACTACTTCATCATTATGTAATAAATAAATTTAATTATTTAATGTCTAAAAAATATAAATAAAAAAAATATGGAGGAATGATTTTCTTCTTTCTAATGAATATTTATAGTTGAATTTACTTTATGTGTAACCCTATATTAAAAATGTTTTAGTTATTAAATTTTGAATTTAACACTTTTATCTCTTCCTTAAATAAAATAATGAAAAATACCCTAATCTAATCCAAGTGGAAAAAAATAATCATATTTTATTCCTATGGTTTATTTTGGTCGAAAAACACATATCCATTAGAATTAAGATATTTTTTTGGGGTAACATAATATTATTTTTACCTTTAATTACTATATTTACTTTTAACCACGGTAAATAAAATTCAAAAGTTACTATTCTCAAAAAAATTATTTTCAACCTATTTAACCACCATTTAGTAACTGATGTCATCCCTACCTCATGGATTTTTGAAATTAAATTAACCAAAGTAGTAATATTACATTTTATTCCAATTTTATAACGGTCCTAGAAGGGAGGAAGAAGATATTAAATATTACAATAAAATATTATACATCTAATGTTATTATAAAATGAATTCAGTGAATTACATTGAACTAATATAGGTATTATGTAACTATTTTTACATAAAAATTTTAAAGTAAATAAATAATTATTTAAAGAAAATTTGGTTTTAAGTAACAATGCAATATTTTCCACTATTCATCCAAAATTAAATGTTTCCAAAAAAACCAAAAATTAACCCTAAGATAATTATTATATTCGGAATGTGAAAATGAATTCCATTTGGAAAAATAAAATTAAAAAAAAAATCCAAAAAATTCGTATTACTATTCATAATGTCTTGTTTGATCGGTCGGGGTGTGCTAGAACTCAATGTTTCGTACAACCCAAGCTATTGTATTACTCAATGAGAAGAGTACCATGAATGCTTGGGGTGTTACATTTGTCCCTCCTTAAAATAAATTAATTCTCGAAATTCCTAGAATATTACTACATAAAATGATTTTGGAGGTTCTACATCATTATTTCCTTGGGTTCCCAGGTTGTCGTTTCTATCTTATGGTTTATCCATTGAAATTTCACTAGGCGTGTCGTCTGGTTTCTCAAAAATTATTCTTGGGTATTAATAATTCTGAGATGCTCTTCGTAAAAGGACTAGTCAGGTTTGAGTTCAATTTCATCATTGGTGAGTACCTATGTTGAGTTAGGCATGCATTTTCTCAATAGTGATACGTGGAACACATCATGAACTTTTGAGATACATGGCATCATTTCAAAATGGTAAGATACAACACCAATTCGTTCTAGAATTTTGAAAGGTCTAATGTACCTGGGAAATAATTATCCTTCTTAAAAAATCATATTACACCCTTCTTGTGGAGATTACATCATGAAAAAATGTTCTCCTATATAAAATTCCAAAACATTCAATCGGTTATCAGCATTGGAATTTTTACTATATTGAGTTACTTTGATTTGGGTTTAGATAATCATAACCTTTTCTATTGTTTCCACTGCAATTTAAGGGCCTATGTGTTTTCTCTAACGAATGTCATCTAAACTAGTTAGTGTGCGAAATGTTGGTCCATATAACGCTTCATACGACACAATCTAAATATATGAATTGAAGCTATTGTTATAGGAAAATTCTACCAGAGGAAAATATTGATCCCGCATACCTTGAACGTCAAGTTTTAAAGATACCAACATGTATTCTAAGGTTTTAATAGTCCATTCTGACTGTCTATTATATTGATAGTGATATGCAGTGCTCAAAATAAGTTCAGAATCTCGGGATATCTGAAGAAATTTATACAACATTGACGTAAAATAGGGATCATGATTAGAAACAATCTATAGGGTTACTCCATTAAGTCTTACAAATTTATTAATATATAGTCTTGGTAAACATTAAAGTGGTAATTCTTCTCTTATAACATGAAAATGTGCTAACTTAGTAAGATGATAAATAATGAACCGTATTGCTTCATTCCTTCTCAGAGTATTTTGTATAACCATGACCAATTCCATCGTAATATCATCCCATTTCCACATAGGTCTGCGAAAAGGTTTCATGACTAATGTAGAATGTTTTCTTTTAGCCTTCACCTATTGAAAACCCATATATCTTGACACATAATTCGAAATCTACCTCTTCAAGTTGTCCCACCAAAAAATCATCTTTCAAATCTCTATATATCATAGTGCTACCACTGTGTATAGAGAAATTGGAGATATGAGCATCATTAAACAATTCCATTTTTAGATATCGTATAACAAGAACACAATGTCTTTTCTCTAATATAAAAATTTCTTCTTTCTTATATGAATTCAATCAATCCCCCATCATTCACAACAATAATTTTCTTTTGAAACTACTCATCATCAGTCGGAGAACTATTTATTCTTTCTAGTATAGTTGGATTAGAAACCATATGAAAATGTATTGATGTTTCACCATCCATGATTATTCCCATAACTATCTTTACTAGATCATGAACATAGGATCCCTATAAACTCTCATCATGTTCAAAACTCCATGATACATTCTACTCAAAGCATCTGTCACCGTATTTTCCTTCCCTGGGTGGTAGTGTGTACTACAATAATAATCATTGTGTAGTTCAAGCCATTATCTTTTCTTAATTTTGAGTTCCTTCTGTGAAGAAATATACTTCAGACTGTTGTGATCGGTATATATCTCACAATTCGCACAATAGAGATAGTGTCTTTATATCCTAAATGAAATTATTACAGCTACTAACTCAATGTCATCATTAGGATAGAATTGTTCATGAATTTTTAAATATCATGATACATAGTCAATAACCCTATTATTTTTCATAAGAACGCAACCATGTCCTTTCTTTAAAGAATAAATATAAAAAAACCATCATTCTATGATGGTAGAGTCAAGATAGATGAAATTACTAATCGTCTCTTTAGTTCTTCAAAACATTCTTCACACTCATTTTTTAAAATAAATTTAATACCTTTACATGTGAGATTTGTTAATGGGTTAGCCAATCATGCCAAATATTGGACAAAACACCAATTTTAACTTGTAAAACAATTTACTTTAGTTATACTCTTCGGTGCTGGCCATTCTCGTATTGCTCCTATCTTAGATAGATCAATAGAGATTCCATCCTTATTGAAAATATGGGAATGAAAAAGAATCTCCCGAATCCAGAATTCACAGTTGATAAACCTCCTATATAATTTATTTATTCTAAGAATATTTTTAATTGTGCCAAAGTGATTTTTATTATCTTTATAGGTTTTGGATTAAATGAATATATCATCAAAAAATACCTCTATAAAGTCATCAAGATATTCCTTGAAAACACTATTCCTTTGAGCCATGAAAAAAGAGGGTGAATTATTCAATCCAATATGAATTATTATAATCTTGTAATGCACATAATTGGTATGAAATGTTGTTTTCGGGACATCTACCTTCATTCCACACAACTAATGATATCCAGATCGAATCTAAATATTTAAAAAATATTATGCTCCGTGATGTTTATCAAATAAATAATCAATTCTATATAGGGGATACTTGTTCTTTATTATTGTCGCACTAATCTCCCCATAGTCATTGTCAAACCTCATATATCCATCTTTTTTATTATAAAAAAGAACAGCGGATCCCATAGAGATACATTATGGGGAATAAATCTTTCATTAATCAATTCCTTTATATTTTTCCTTAGTTCCACAAAATCCATAGAGACCTTTCTATAAGGGGTCATCGATATGGGCCTTGAACTAGGAATTAAATCAATGGAAAACTCAATTACATGTTTCGGAGGTTGTTCAGAGAGATCGTATAGAAACACATAATAATTTACTTGCACAATAGGTACATTCACTATTTGAACATTCTTTTCTTCACCCATTGTTATTTCATTCTCTTCCTCTACAAAATTTGAATCTAGTATAGATACAGCGGTTGGATCTAGATAAGAATCAGATGGTGAAATTTCTTCTCTAAAGATAAGGTACACTTAATCATAATCAAAAATTGTTACCTCCATTTTCTTTCAATATATTTTCACATCATGGTCCAAAATCCAATCCATACTGAGGATTATATCAAATTAACTAAAGGGTATGATGATGAGATCTACAGATAAAGTACATTTATATGCCCTAGAGAGAACTAATTCACAAAAAAATATTGAAATGATACTTCCATTAAGAGTATTGAAAGACAACTCCCTTGTTAAATGAAATTGGATATATCAAATTCTCTTAGCCATCTGGGAAGATATGAAACAAAGTATTCATCCAGAATAAAATAAATTGTTGGCTAAACTAAATAAAACAATTAAATTTCATGCCACATAATCATTCGTAGTTTCAACCTCTGATATATTTATCACTTAATCATGGTATTTATCCCATTTCCTTCTCTGAGGTATGTTACTTTGGTGCTTAGGATATTAATTTTCTTAATTCCTCATTTCTATAAAATTATAGAATTCAACATGGACCTCCTATTTCTTTACCTTGCAATCACAAGATTGGTGGCCTTTCTCTCCACACTTGTAACAAACTCCCATTCCCTTCCGGCATGTACTAGGGTGTTTCATCCCACATTTACTATAGGATGGAAATTCAACTTTTCCTGTATTGCCTTTATATCCATGACAGGTGTCTTCAACAGATCTGTTCTTCTCTTCCATTGCTTTAAAGTCATACGAATAAGAGAATTACTTTTCAATCTTGAGAGTAGATGAGATTATATCTTCATATGATGAGAAGGATTCAAAGGCTAATTATTGATGTAGAAATGCTTTTAATCTATTGAATAATCGACCAAAATTACTCCTTGGTTTATGTATATAATATAATGAATTCATTGATAGCCTTGAAGAGTTGGCCTCATACTTTGTGACGATTTCATCCGCCTTTTTCCTCAAACTCATAAATTGTCTTTCCATATCTTCTCAGTGGTCATGAGGATAGTATTATTCTATGAAAAAGTCTTTAAACTTCCTCTATTCCATATTTGATACTTATAAATCCTTTTTTGCGTTTCGAATTAATGACCACCATTGATCAGTATATTCTATGAGGCGATAAACTTCCATGAAAATTTTTCCCATTCACTTCTCCCAAAGAATGAAATATTTTCTAAAAGGAACATATCCATTACTCAACTACATGTCGATTTATAGTCCCATAGAATGTTGGTGGTAGTTACCTCATGAATCGTTCTAACATTGATCCTCCACATTGTGGATCATGGTGGTTTATATAGGTAAGGTTATTATTCATAACCATAGTGAGTTTTCCCAGTATGGTGATGAGCTGATTTTCTCCAGTTGGATCACCAGCTCCACTATAATTATCTTGAGTAGGAGGAAAATCCCTACATAGATAACGTGCATCGATATAGCTTCCATTCCTTCAACTAGGCACCATTTTTAAACATTGGCAAACACTATAATAGTTTATGAATAAAAATACACAATTATAAACATGTAATACACTTATCATAAATTGAACAGTTTATTTGTCATGACTCGTCCCCTGGGGCCCATGTCATGACTACCACAAGCCCGCTTTTTAGAGGCTAGGGGATGACGACTAGCACCGAAGGGCATATTTCCTAAAATCGTAAAGGTATTGCAATTATATCTTGTAAACACATTCAACTAGGAAGACAACAAGATATGAACACAAGTAATCTGTATAGTAAAAAGTGTGTGTAAAACATGTATAAGGGGCCTCGAATGCAAGCCCAACTGAAAAGTATAAGAAAGTAGGAACGCTCCTGTGAACACACGCCAAGGATCCTACCTGAAGTTTTTGTACTACTCCCAAAAATCATCTCTACTGTAAGCATTGTCTAAGGTCCACCTATGAGCAACCTATAGTCATGGTACCCCCAACCTTAGTAAGTGTTTCCTGTTTTCAGCACCAAACATAACAAGGTCCGGGAATAGCCCGTGCAGGGGTGTGTATAAATATACTTAATAGGGACCCTAATACCCTCAAATGCCTCAAAAAATATATAAAGGATAAACCACAAATTAGGAAAACATAATACAACCATACTTATATATATTCCCAAACATATAAAAAAGTAATAAAGTATACCCATATCATTCACGAGGAAACTCAAGGCCCATATTATTAGCCAAAGTACAGATTTTCCATGAAAGAAAGAATACCATGAAGGTAACACCATAAATGTATGTACCAAAAAGTTAACGCCACACAGAAGAATACCACAAAGGTATCACTGCCAAGGTAAGCACCTCGAAGGTAACACCATAAAGGTAAGTACCACATTGGTAACACCACATAGAATATTACCACAAAGGTATCACAATGAAGGTATGTACCATAATGGTACCCCACACAAATGATTACCACAAAAGAAAAGACTCTGATCACACCAGGTATAACATAGGTATGATAGTAATGATGATTAAATGTAACTACTGAATCATCTTACTCTGTTAAGAGGTAGACCCACTTCGGATCCTAAATAATCAGACTCACGTATGATCCTAGATCATTACACCCACTTAGGATCCAAGTACAGAATACCCACGTAGGATCTTTGAGTAATCCCACGTGGAATCCTAGAGCTGATCCAAGAGGGATACTAGAACACATACCCACGTAGGATCCCAAAACATAGACCCACATATGATATTTTTCTCATGTTACAGCCAGCTACAGGGTTCCCACACTAACCTCCCTTGATTCAAGGAGGGTCCACTCCTCAAGCAACAGGTCAATAATCTTAGATTTATCCAAACCGACTGCCTCGTAATAGGGGTCTCAACGCAACATATGGTGCATCAATCAGACGCCTGGTCAGTATGTTATCATCCTTGTTGTCCGAAGAGCCCGGTTGGATTAGGGTTCGATCCAACCCTTCCATATCCCAAAATTATACAAAACTCAAATGGGGTATACCAAATTGACCATAATTATCCATGGTTTCTGGCACCATAGATGGTTCATCAAATGGGCACCTGAAGATCAAGATATGGTCGAATGAGTGGAAAAGGGTCGAAGCTATTCTAGTTCATGTCTGACCTGGTCTGCTCGACCCGGCCTGACCCGACCTAACTGACCTGAGCCAGTTCAGGTCCACCTGGCCTAACCCAAGCCTGGCCCTTGGTCCGATCTGTCCCACTGGGTCCAACCCTATTTGTCGATGTGGTACTTCCCTCTGGGCGACACGCTTGGCCGCCCACGGTGCACGGCCCACTGGGGCACGCGTTGGGTGGCCCGTGGTGCAGCACGTGATGGGAAGCTTGCGGATGGCCGGATTTCAAGCCCTATTTTGTGGCGTGGTCGAGTGTCATGCCACCACTAGAGTCTGATAGTGAGCTATCCACCCATCCACCACAACCGCAACCATGACCTTTCACCACTGCAGCTGCATGTCGGGTGGCGCGGCCGCGCGCCTCCCTCACTGTCCTGCGGTCAGCCTTTCCTCGAACTCCATCCTCACTCTACCATGGCCGATGGGGCGCGAAACATATATGGCATAGCGGTTGCGCCGCCGCCATCTTTGTAGCTGGCCGGGGTGCCAGCTGTTATTCCTAAGCCCTTCCGGCGACATTCCTCGGGCCACCGGGAGCCCCGGTGGTCCGTTCTACATTCTGTAGACTCCCGCAATCACCTCTGTATGTCTTCATTGATTCAAGGCCATCAAAAATCTCACAAATGTTGTGGAGAGGTTAGGGTGTGCTTTTCAGCCCGCACCCTCTGCATTAGAATGGTAGAAAGTGACTTATTTGTTCATGAATCAAGAAGAATATAAATATTCATAAATTAAGATGAATGTCATGAATGGGGAAAGGGATAATCAAGAAAAAATACATACCTTGTTGTTAGTTAGAGAATTCTAGATATAGAAGATTAAGTCATTGATGAACATCGTCAGTTGTTGCTCCAGCAAAGCCTTTCCCATCCGGGCTCAGGGTCGGTTCCACATTCCTCGTTATAGAGGAAAAGTTCTTCATTGGAGAGAACATTTCTACACTATTATAACTATCTCATTTTCCAACAAAATCCTCTAAAAAACAAAAAATGAAGATCCAGACTATTATAAATAAGTCTAACAATTAATTAAAGTTGACGCATTTAATTAATTGTAGTTGGATAAATTTATTAATTGGAGTGTTGAGTGGTTTTCCACCATTCAGAGGGGTTCAGGTGGTTTCCCTGACCATGAATATAAATTGGGGTTTTTTTAGATCGGGTTATCCACACCTCCATAAATTAAAAAGAGAGATTATAAAAATGAAATAAAATTTGTTCTTTATTCTATTTTTATTTCCAAAAAAAACAAGAAAAAATAGCATTCACCCTCGAACTACTATGGTCAAGGTGAAGGTATCTTTAAGAAAATAATAGTGATTCATGTTCAATGGTGTCCTCTTATTTCAATTCCAAGAAACAGTTCAAAATTTATAAAAATTTCCTCACACGGTTACTGAATATGCTTGAATAATGTTGAAAAATTCATTTTGGGAACATTGGGCCTCAGAATCATCTACTGCCAATTTTTGAGGACTCGTAAAATTCCCATAAAATGAAAAAAAATTCTTGAAATTTATGAGCCCTTACATTCTACCCACCTCAGGGTTGTGTGTCTCCATAAGCCACAACTCATACTATTGGAAAAAGTTTTGAAACTGAGCATATATCTAAGCCTCCTGCTTCAATGTGCTCTGCTGGAGGTTCTCGTGATGCAAACATACATGCACCAAAGGTATCGATTTCCCATGAAGGGATCCCTCCTATAGATCCTCAATCTCTACTGGAACCTCTGTAAATGTTTTCCCATCATCGATTTCCCACTCGTCCTAGTCAATGATGTGTGTAGGTTCATTAACGTATATCCTCAGGTGGGATACGTGAAAAACATCGTGCACCTACTGTAGTTGAGATAGAAGGGCTAATGGGTACGCTACCTCTCTAACTCTGATGAGGTCCTGAAAGGGTCCATTGAACCTTGGAGATAACTCTTCACCCTAGCCAAATCTCCTAAAACCTCATCAAGGGGAGACCCATGGAAATATGTGATCACCATCCTCAAACTCAAGAGGTATCCATCACTTTTTGGAAAAAGACTTTTGCCTGAGCTTTGCAGTCTTTATCTGCTCCTAGATGATTGGAACCTTGTTGATGGTAGCCCATAACAAATCTGGTGCCATGAATGTTGACTCCCCTGGATCAGTTCAGCACAAAGGCAATCTGCAAGGTCATTCATACAATTCCTTGAAAGGTGCCATCTCAATGGTGGAGTGATAGATTTTGTTGTCAAAAAACTCCACCAAGGGCTAATGATCATCCCGGCTAAAACTGAAGTTGATAACTCAAGCACACAACTTATCCTTGAGGGTATGAATGGTCCCCTCATTCTGGCCATTCGTCTGAGGATGGAAGGTGGTGCTCAAATGAAGCTACTTCCCGAAAGCCCCTTGCAACCCCTTCCATAGCCAGGAAGTGAAACATGCATCACGATTAGAGACAATTGTCTAGAGTACTCCATGTAGGAACACGATCTCCAAAAAATATAGGTGTCCAAAGATCTCTACTCAACCATGCACTATGATTGGTTGGAAGTGGGCCGACATGTTGAGTCAGCTGACGATCACTGAGATAAAATCATGACCCTCAAATGTACGTGGCAGTCCGGTCACAAAGTCCATGGATATACCATCCCACTTCCTCTCTGGGGACTCTAAAGGCTGAACTAAGCATGCTAGTACCTGATTCTCCACCTTCACTTTCTAAAAAGTGAGGCACTGAGAGACAAACTCAGCAACTGCTTACTTCATTCCTGGCCATGAGTGCTATCCTCAGATATCCTTGTACAAATTTTCTTCTCCTTGATGTACCTCTATAGGGGATGTTTGGAACTAACTCAACACTTCCTCCTGTAAATCCACTGATAACATGGTACGTCTTATAAATAGGACAACGTTCTCCCCACCTTCAAAAAATCCATCAGGTGCCTTCCCTATGGATATATGAACACGTCAAGCCTCGTAGTCAGTGTCCCCATGATTTACCTCCCTAACTCACTAATGAAGTGGGGGAGTTACTATAAGATACAGAAAAAAAGCTACTCTAATTAAATCCATATAGGATATCTGAAAAGAGTCTAGCTACTCTGTCACCTCACCGAGCAGTTGTATAACATATTTCTTACTGAGTGGATTAGCTACAATTTTCCCCTTCCTACGAGTATAGAACATCTTGAAGTCATAGTCCTGGAGGAAATCAAGACAACGCCGCTATCTTAGGTTCAAGTCCATTTGTGATAAGAAATACCTGAGACTCTTGTTATCCAAATAGACTATAAAACATTCGCCCATCATGTAATGTCACAAGATCTTCATGGAAATTACCACTGCTGCTAATTCATGGTCAATGGTAGCAGAGTTCTGCCCCTGCTGTCTCAGCTGTCGAGAACCATATGCGATAACTAATTACACCTGCATTAGGACACATTTGTGCCCGATCCATAATGCATCACAGTATACTACATACCCAACTCCATCCTCCAGAAGCCTCATGATGGTGGCACGAGTCAGCCTCTGCCTCAGCTCCTGAAAACTCTGCTAGCATCTCTCCGACCACATGAAGGGTTACCCCTTCTTCTTCAACGCTGATAAAGGTGCTACAACTATGAAGAAATCTAGCACAAATCTATGATAGTATCTAGACAATCCTAGGAATCTCTGTACCTCAATCCCATTCCTTGGTAGTTCCCAAGCAAGTACTTCCTCAATCTTCGCTAGATCCACTGCGAATCCAGCCTTTGAGATGACATGTCCTAGACAGTGAACCTATCGAATCAAGAACCTTCTTTTTGAGAGCATACAATATTTATGGTGCTCTCTAAGTGTGTCTAGAACAATATAAAAATGATAAGCATGCTCTTCCTCAGTACCTGAGTGAAAATGAATGACATCGATGAAGACTAATACAAAGTGATCAAGGTATAGTTGAATGATCATGTTCATGAGTCCTATGAAAACTACTAGAGAGCTGGTCATGCATAAAAACATGACCAAAAACTCTTAATGGTCATACCGACATCTAAAATCTGTCTTTTTCACATCCTCATCTTGTACTCTGAGCAGGTGATTGACTAATCTATGGTCAATCTTCGAGAACCACCGTGCTCCCTTAAACTAATAAAAAATGTCTTTAATCTCCAGAAGTGGGTAATTTTTCTTCATGGTCACCTGGTTTAGGTACCGATAGTAAACACAATGTCCCAAGATCCCATCTGCCTTCTTGGAAAACAAGATTAGGGCTGCCCAAGGAGATACACTGGTCTAGATGAATATGTACCCTTATATGTCCTTTACAAGTACCTACAACTCACAATGCTCCACGAGATTGATATTATATGCTGGTGTAGATATCAGTCCCTTCTTATGGTACAAGTCAATGTAAATGTTCAGGTATCTATGAGAAGGTATACTTGAATCCTCATCCGAGAAAACATCCTCACACTGGTCCACCACCATGGGGTAGCTCAGACTCTCCACATCAACATCTTCGAGGGAAAGGCTAGCCAACTGACGAGTGATTGTCAGCAATCTCCTCTGGATAAGTCCATTCTATGCTGCAAAGGCACGCTTTTCACCAGTGAAGGTATACCTCATCCTATCAGTGAGGAAACACCGTACCTTGCACCTAATACAGCCATTTTCAACATGGACTATAGATAACCAGTCCATACCCAAGATGACGTCGTAAGGCCTGAACACCACTACTAGGAGATCCCAGCCAAAGGTCGCACCTCACAGAGTGAGCTCACACTGCCGATATCAGTGTGTAATTGTTGAATGCTCTCTTTTAAGAATCTCTATCCATAAAAATCGAGCCAATGACTCCACAGGAATCTCCGAGCTCCAAACGAGTGTAGTGTTAATTAAAGAATGACTGGAACCTGTGTCTATAAGTACTGCATCTATGGTGGAGTAGGGATAGATGATACCTTGTATCATCTCTAGAGTTCCATGGTTGTAGACCTTAGCTGCCTGAAACTGAGCTTTCCCATTCACACCTACTCCTTGTGGTCAGGGTGGACCACGTAGTGGTGGTGGTAGTGGTATCAACTCGAATCGTTGATCATTGCTAGTTGCACAAAAATCTCCTCTGCCACATCTGTATTCTCCCACCAGAACTCCTCAGTAAAACCTCTGTCTCTACCTAGGAATTCCTTATACCTCCTTCTGATCATTTGTATGGAGGATCAGGTATTGACGAGCCAAGTGACCCTGCCCGCAGCATGCGTAACTCTGTCTCCTCCTCGCATGACTAGCTCTATTTCCAGTTCCCCACACAACCGACCCTGAATCCTATGGCCATCCACCCATAGGTCTATTCCTCTTCGACCTCTGTGACATATGTCTTCTTCTAGATACAAAAGACTCATATACATGATGCTCGGTGGTGGGTCTTGC
This sequence comes from Viscum album, assembly GCA_963277665.1. Taxonomy (NCBI): domain Eukaryota; kingdom Viridiplantae; phylum Streptophyta; class Magnoliopsida; order Santalales; family Viscaceae; genus Viscum; species Viscum album. Next base: position 1,066,419,081 of record OY728165.1, on the reverse strand, counting down.
TATAGTGACTACTCAGCAAGAAAACTGCCTAATAAGAGGTCTCACTCTAACATCGCGCATGTGTCGAGATGCTAACAGAAATCATTGAAGACATGATATCTACATTGAGTCCATGCTCAATGATCTGGGCCTTGAAGAATGGGTCTCAAACCATATTAGTGGAGTAGCTTTAAAGGATGGTGAACCTCGCTGAGTACTGATCCATAGTCATGCTGCACTGTTGCAGATAATGAAGCTCATGTATGAGCACTCTACGAAGGGTCGCTGTGACAAAATCTTCATGAAACATGCTCTCAAAGTCTTCCAAGAAAAGTTTCACATCGTTGTGAACCTAGAGCATGAAGATCCACCACATACCTACAACTTCATGTAGAAGACTAGCGGAAGGATCACCATGACATCAGTAGGTGTCCCAACCAGTTTGAAGACTCTCACCACGGCCTCCTACCAATCCCCAACCGTTTGTTGGTGTGTATCACCCAAGATCCTATGTGGCCTAGTATGCTGGAACTCGTGAAATGTGCTCAAGAAGCGTGCACCCTCTACTATTGGGGATGCTGGCATCAGTGGCCCAACGGGTAATTGTGCCTCTGGTGCCTCCACTGGTGCCTCTACTAATAAATGGCCCTACAACAAGGCCCCATCGCTCGGTGGGCGTTCCTCACGTACTATACCTGAAACCCTAGATGGCAATCTGTGTGGAGGCATCTTGAAATGAAATAGGTCTGACAAGGTGAATAGGTTATACATTGTGAGCTAACTCAAAAAGACCAGAAAGAAATTTTTTTGAAACACACACACAATCAGTGTTTTCGTGCACTGAGTTAGAAATTAGAAGTCAGGGTCCTGGTGTATAGATACGTCTGCTACTACACCAACACTGGATTCCCTAAATTGATAACCACATTCACTGCACTTAACACTATTTCCATTAAAAAAATATCATAGTCCAATGTTTTACAATATAAATGATCCTCTGATACTAATTTTTCATGACCTGTCCCCTAGGGCATGTGTCGTGACTTCCCCAGGCTTACCTTCCATAGGCCAGGGGCTGGCGACTGGCACCGAAAGGCATATTCCCTAAAATTGGGAAGGTTTTACCTTTATATCCTATAAACACAGTCAATGAGGCACACAAAAAGATATGAACAGAAGTAAATTTTATAGTAAAAAAGATTATGTACATTAAGTAAAAGGGGCCAGAATACAAGCCCAACTGGAAAGTACAAGAAAACTGGAAAGCTCCTGTGAACACCTGCCAAGGATCCCAACTGAAGGGTAGGTACAACTCTTGAACAATCGTCTATATGGTAAGCCTTATCTAAGGTCCCCCTCCAATCCACCTCTTTTCCTAGTACGCTCGTCCTCAGTCAGCATTGTCCGTCTTCTACACCAAATACAACAAGGTGCGGGCATATCTCGTGCAGTGGTGAGAATAACAATACTCATTAGGGACCCTATGACCCTTAAATGTCTCACAAAATCCACAAAGGATAAACCAAAAAGCATAAAAACATATGACAACCATACTTTTGGTATATGTCCATACATATACCTATGTTATCAAGTATACCCATCACATTCATGAGGAAACTCAAGGCCCAAATCCTTAGCAAAAGTACAACTATTCCATGAAGGAAAGAATACCACATAGGTAAAACCACAAAGATAAGTACCACAAAGGTATATCCACACAGAATAATACCACTAATGTATCACCACAAAGGTATGTACCATAAAGGTAACACCACAATGGTATGTACCACATACCTTTCGCCACATAGAAGATTACCACAAAGTTATCACTATAATGGTATGTACCACAATGGTACGCCACACAGAATATTACTAAAAAGTTAAAGACATAGAAAAAACCAAGTATAACATAGTTAAGATAATAATGATAATTTGATGTAACTACCGAATCATCTTACTCTATTAAGAGGCAGACCCACCTAGGATCCTAAATCATCAGACCCACGTAGGATCCTAGATCATCATTCCCACATAGGATCCTAGTACAGTAGACCCACGTAGGATCCTAGTGTTGTCCCACATGGATTACAAGAGAAAATACAATAAGGATACTAGAATATAGAACCACATAGGATCCCAAAACATAAACCCACATAGGATCAATTTCTCATGTTACAGCCAGCTACATGGTTCCCGCACTAAGCTCGATTGATTCTAAGAGGATCCAATCCTCAAGACACAAGTCAATACTCCCACATCCATGAAGTCCCACATAGAAAAATTAAAAATGGCCACCTCGTAATAGGAGTCTCAACTCAACAGACTATCCATCAATCGGATACCCGATAAGTATGTTATCGACCTTTTTGTCCTGAAGGTTGAGTTGGATTCGTGTTCGATCCACCCCGGCCATACCCCAAATTTATCCAAAGCTCAAGTGGGATATACCAAAATGATCGTATCGATCCAAGGTTTCAAGCACTACAGGTTGTTCTTCAAACGGACATCTGGATCTCATTATATGACTGAATGAGTGGAAAAGGGTCAAATCTGGTCTGGGTCGGGTCCGACCTAGTCGGACCGACCCGACTGGACGCGGTCCTGACCCCATGTCCGACCCGGCCTACGGGGTCTTTCCCGGCCAGGTAGTACAAACCACTGTGTGGACCATGCTCACCAACTCGTGACTGTCCAGACAACAAGCCCTCTTCCACTGTGCGGTTGCGTGCTGCGCCCCCAAAGCCGGCTAGCTCTTGGTGCCGACCTCCCCTCCCCCACTGTCAAAACCTTGCATCATGGCTCCTGCACGCTGGGCGACACGGATGTGCACCTCCATCACCGTGATGGGGCCGGCCGTGCGCCGGCCACCACCCTCACTCCAACTTGGTCGACGGGCCACGAACATTCTCCGGCGGCGCAGTTTCACAGCCGCGGTCTTCACGGCGGGCTGGGGTGACAACTGCCGCTCTTGAGCCCTTACAACGATGTTCCTCGGGCACCGGGCATTCCCCGGTGTCCCTTTTTTCATTCCGTAGACTCCCTCACTCGCCTCAGGATTTCTCTGTCACTTCATGACCATCAAAAATCACACAAAGGTTGCAGAGATGTTGGGTCATGCTCATTCATCCCGCACCATACACATTAAAATTGTAGAAAGTGTCTTATTTGTTATTGAATCAAGAAGAATATAAATATTCTTAAATTAAGATGAACATTAAGAAAATGGAATCTGATAATCAAACAAAAATCCCTACTTTTTCATTCAATGGAGGAGTTGAGAGGTAGAAGATGAATTCGTTGATGAACATCTGTTGTTGTCACTCCCGCAAAGCACTTCAGATCTGGGCTCGGGGTCGGTTCCTCATTCTTCGTTGGAGAGGAAAATGTATTCGTTGGAGATAACATTTCATCACAATTATCCCTATCTCCTTTTCCAACGAAATAATCAAACCCAACAAAAAATGAAGAGACAACCAATTAAAAAAATGTCTAACAATTAATTAATGTTAACACATTTAATTAATTATTGTTGGATCAATTTATTAATTAGAGAGTTGAGAGGTTTTCCCCCCATTAAGAGGGGTTGAGGTGGTCCCCACCACCAATAATATAAATTGGTGGGTTTTCTAGCTCAAGTGGTCCCCACCTCCATAAATTAAACATAAATTTTATAAAAATAAATTAACATTTGTTCATTATTTTTTTATTATTCCCACGAAAAACACGAAAACTAACATTCACCCTTGAACTACTGTAGTCGAGGTGATGGAATCTATAAGTGAATAATGGTATTCTGAGTTCAATGTTGTCCTTAGATTTCAATTCCATGCATTAGTTCAAAAGTTACAGAAACACAACACACACTTACTCAGCGTAGATAAAAAAATTTCAATATTTCATTCTGGGAGTGTCATAACCAAGAGTGCAGAAAGGCCTATTGTCATAACCTAGAGTGATGCAAGGACCATTATCAGGTACTAGAATACCCCCAGTCGATCCTGAAACTCCTTGTTAGAGTTTTAACTCCTTGGTACATCTGTGCCAGAGCCACCTCTACCTGATTGTATCCAGAAAAGGACTTATTACTTGGAAAATACAAAAAATCATTACTATACCAATATTCTAGTATGTTCTTCAATACTAATTCTCATTTTATATCATAGGTAAATGTTCCCTTATCAGTGTTTTTCTAAATCTACCTTCCAAGGATTGTACTAAAATTCCTCTGATACTAATTGTAATGCCCCGACCCCAGTTATCTCGAGTCGGTGCATTATTACATAATATTGGCATGATACAAGGAATCATGTCCCAAAATACTGATCTGTTTAGTAGGTTTGGATGTACTTGATACATATATAAGTTTTACATTAATTCATGAAATAAAAAAACCAAATTACATCCCCTTTGAAAACTCTTATAGCGTTTACCCTATTCCTTCATGTTAATTATAATATCCATCTTTGAATCCTGAGAAAAAATAAAAGTAAGAAATAGGATAGATTAGATGTTCAGTAAGGATGACAATACAACGGAAACTATCATAAAAAATATTATATAGTAAATGAAATGTATAAGAAAAAAACACAAGCCTTTATAACATAGTATTCAGCATAATATGGCAATCATAAATCAAATAATTCTGTTTTCTTATTCACATGGATATTCTACTAGTCAAACAGTCTTATGTAATATCAATATCCAATTTCATAATGATGGAATTAATACTGTTGGACATCATAACCACATATTCAAGGTCTCGTGCCAAGGATACCAATAATATTTTTTCAATTCCTTGTTCCAAGAAACTATTTTGTCTCATTAGACCAATCAATTCATTGATGTGCTATAACAGGCTCCACCCGTCACTTACTAAGTCCAATGCATTCCTCATATTACATGGATGAAACATAACATAAACATTTGTATTAAAACTATCATATGAAATGATAATACTTTAACCATAAACCATGAGTGATATAAAAATAACACATACATAGTCAAACATATCACAAAACCTTAAATACAGTATGGAATATTGTATCTTAATATATAAACATTATACAAGTGTAAAATCCATCAAAAGATGTTAACATAGATTAAATCAAAACTATTTGAGAGAAACATATCTTTTCATTTTCAAATAATTTAATTGTCACATAATTATAAATAAAATAATTTATTTTTAAAATATTCATATATGTTTGTAAGGGAGTCTTTGAAGATGTGATATCGGTGGAAAATAACCTCACTCTCGAAATAAGATAAAAATATTATTTTCTTAATTTTGATGAAAAGGTCGTAAAGGACATTATTTGGAAAATAATGGGAGGATTTTTTTACTAAAATTATATAAAAAGTAAAACAAGGGTATAAATGACTTCAAAACATATTCTAATAAATAATAAAAAAGTTTTGAAATACATTTTTTAGAAACACAGATGTGGATGATAAAGAGGTCCAAGTAGATACTCAAGTAAAAAACAACCTCAGATAAGGAATAGATTGTAGAATTGATCCTTACCATGTAATTTTCCGTGATTGAGGGTACTCTAAAATAATTTATAATAGATAAATAATTGTTATTAAATTTTCAATGAACCAGATACATAAATATGATATCATATATGCTCTTCTAATATTCCATTGTTAGTAATTTTTCTAAAGTATCAATGTTTTAGGTGCTAACTGATTCGTTTTCCTTTATATGCTTTGTTACATAATCCATGTTTGCTATGGATATGACGTATTTGATTCATATATACAATGATATTATGTTTATAAACATTATTTTTAATTATAAAATGAAAATAATTATTCCATGGGTATGTTGGGGAATGAATCCCATTGCGTTCAGGGAGATGGTAATCTGTACGTACGCACGAGCGACAATATCATTGTATTGATGGTGAAATTGTATGAAATTTGATGGTATATCATATAAAATGAATCATTAGAAAAATTCATTCATTATTTACTTTGATTATTCTAATTTATATTCCCATCCAAGTAATGCAGTGTTGAATAACAAACTACACCACGACATGAGGATGGTAAGTCGTACATACACACGTATAGTGACATGAAATTAATTGGATGGATAGAATATTTTATATAGTGGAACCATATTTATAATAACATAACAGTATGTATAAGGTATTGGATTTATAATTTTTTTATGAAAAAACAATGAAATATGTAGTGGAAAAATAAAAGAACTTTGAAATAGGTGGTGAAATTATCAACACTTTTTCAGGTGCTTCCTTTTATTTGATTGAAAGGGATCCTTAGGTTGGCTTCTAATCAAAGTAAGGCCTCTAGGTTGAAGTTAGTAATGTTGGTAGGTCATTTCATCAGGGGATTTCTGAGCCAAATGGCTTTGGAGGTGTGATTTTAAGAGAAGGGGAAGTAACCTTTTATAAGAGAGGTGAGGGCCACTTTAGGAAATGATTGAAAGATTATATTATTATACAATCATATTCTCTATATAGTGGCTCCAAAACAATTATTTAGAGTCTAATGTGTGTATGAGTTGAAAACCACTAAACCATTAGATTTTAGAAAAATTTAGGTCTACATGTTATTCTTATCTTATAGGGTTAACTATTAGTTAAATAGTTTACCTTTTACCATGTATTCTTATATTATTATAATAAATGGTTAATTAAATTACTATAAAATTTAAATATGACCTAATGTGGTAAATTATTTATATATCTACACTTATCTAAGTTCTTTGTAAAATCGTTTTATTTTTAGTAACATTATATCAATTAATAATATAGTATTTGTTTAAAAAACTCTTTTAGGTAAATTTTGACACTATTTAGTATTTGGTTTTTGTAAAAGTCATAAAAACATTATCACTATGAATTTTTTTAATAAACCCTAACATGTCATATTAATCTTGAAAATTCATGGAATACATAAAAATTATCAATTTATTATTATTTTAATATTTATAATATCAATGATTTCATTATTTCAATAATAAGGTAAATACTACATTATCATTCTTTCATGAATAAATTTAATTATTATTTTCTAATATTTATAAATAGTATAAAATATATAAGAAATATTATCATATTTATAAGGAATTTTTATAGTCGAATTTATTTTATGTATAAGCCTATATTAAAAATGTTTTATTTATTAACATTCGATTTTAACACTTGTAATCTTCTTCAAATAAAATAATAATAAATCTTCTAATCTAATCCATGTTGTCCAAAAAATCATATTTTATTCCAACTGTTGATTTTTTTCAAAAAACACTTATTGAATAGAATTAGTACATGCGTTAGGATAATTATAATATCATTTTTATCTTTAATTACCCTATTTACTTTTAAACATTATATACAAAATTCAAAATTTACTATTCACTAGAAAATATTTTAATCCTATTGAACCACATTTTACCTAATGATTTCAACTGCGTCTGTTAGATTTTTGAAATTCAATTCACAGAAGTGGTAAAATTATGTTTTACTCAAATTAGCTAACATGCCTACAAAGTGGGTAAAAGAAGTTAAAAAATTCAATAAAATTTTATACATCAAATTTTATAATTAAAAGTCATCAATGAATTTCATTGAACTAATATAGTTATAATGCATAAATTTTGACATTAAATAAATTTATATAAAATTATAATTATATAAATAAAACATAGGTTTTAAACAAATACGCAATGTTTTTCACTATTCATCCAAAAAATTCATTGTTTTCAAAAAAATAACAAATATTCACCCTAAGCTATTCCAAATCCAAAAATGAAGTCTATTTTGAAATATAAATTTTTTAAAAAAGTGGGCATTACTATCCATAAAGGCTAGATTTATTTTTTGTGGTGTGCTAGAACTTGATGTTTCTTACAACACAAGCTATTGTATTACTCAAAGAGAAACATATTGTTGAAGATTTGGGTGTTACATAGGAGACATGATGTTAATGCAAGTTTACAAAGATAAGTTATTCAAATGTTAAAAATGTATTCATATTAATATTTATTATGAAATTTATTTAAATCATCTAAAAAGGATTTATTTATATTTTATTGAAATAATTATATTTTAAATGAAACCTAATATATAATTTATCATTGTAAATAATTTAAATTAAAATGACCTATTTAGTAAAAATAATTCTTTATCCCCATCAATAAAAAAAGAAACATTTCAAAAAAAATCCCAAAAATAGTTATGAACCCTCCTATGAATGATACCCCGATTTAGTTCGCAATGAAGGAAGATATATATTGATCCCCTGAGTCCCAACATTATTAAGCCTTAGGGTGGTGATTAATATCATGGGTATATATATTCTCATAAAGATGGTTGAAATTTCCATTTTTAATCTAAAGTAATATCTAGGGAAAAGATGGACTACACAAAAAAAACTCCATGACACACACACAACCCCACATATATGAATAAAAATAACAACTCACATGTGTGTTTAAATAAAATGGATACATAGTCAAAAGTCTACATGGTAAGTAGCGAATGAAAAATAAAAACAGCTACACAACATATATCTAAAGTTTGAGCTAGTAAGGTCAATCAAGGCCCGAATAGTTCTCTTGAAAACATGAAAGTAAATATATATATATAGGGTGAGTATATTGGTATAATAAATAAGAAAACCAGAGTACCTCATGAACTAATGAAAAAAGGACACTAATAGTCACGTGAGAAAATAATAGAAAACCAACAGAACCTAAAAAGTAATACAAACCACCCCAAACTCACCAAAGGGATGACCAACAAATAATTTAGGACATGTAATGTAATATAGAGAACATCGATGAGGGGGTACCCTGCATCAAATTCCAACTAATTTGACACTATCACACCCTAATGGCAATTATCATGGAACTCCCACCCCTTCCAAAGGTACAATGTCACAACTCGCGCTCAAACACGGGGGCGTCATAGCTCGTCCCACATCCTGGGAAAATAAATCTCATCACTTCTAACCCACACAAACCTAGGCATTAGAAAATACTAGATTTTCCTAGAAAACTAGTCAACATACCATATAATATCCTAAAATAACCTCATAAAGTACAACACATATCATCCTAAAGACACCTAAGAAAACAAAACTCACCCCCACACTCTAATTCCTCTCAATCCACTACCTTCCCAAATAATCAAGGCCAATAGCCACCTAGAATAGGGATATGGGATGACCGGATGGTGATCCATCCATCCAACCATCATGATTTTTTGGATGGACACCCTCCCCCGTGACAATGGATGTGTTCCATACATAGTGCTCAACTTGGGTTGGGTGAGAATAAAAATAACATGAAAAATAAAGGTTATATATAAATATGATATGAAGAACTCCAGACAAATCTCAGGATTCTAAACAGAATGAAAAAATCATTATAAACATTGATACATCCTATGAAATGCAAAAAAACACAAACTATTCCAGAAGGCGAAGAGCCTAATAAACTAAATAGGATTCATGCTTAATCCATGTTTACACCCATTAATGTTGTCATATTTAATACATCCATTACATTAGCCAAACTTCCCAAAAATTTAATATTCTATTAAACAATTCATATATTCATCCCATTACCTCAAGGGAAAATAACAAGCACACCACCAAACTAGCCACATAACAAAAATCACATAGTAGAATAAGAACCATGGTATGTTGGCCCTCTTCACATTCCTCTCCGTTTAACACCCATTCCAACCACTAACATCATTATTCTTCATTTTCAATCATCCCAAAGTATCATTTAAAAGGGGAAAACCCCCAAAACATGACCATACCCATCATCATGTCCATAATACACAATATAAGTTCTTTAACACCTCAATCAATTGATCAATCAACCTAATATTCTATTACTCAACCCAACCCATACAACAACACACAACCATGTTCAAAAATACACTAAAGAAAAATAGACATGAACCCCACACACATCACCCTACTTAAACTAAAAAGGTAAAGCACATTTAGTTCTAACAAGGCATTCCTCTCTATATATACTCTTTTTAATTCAGATGTGATCACATTAATAGTTTTCTCTGGAGGAATCTATTTATTTTCCATGTATACGTGGTTATAAAATTTTATAACAACCATTCATTATGAAAAAAGAGAATCCATCCCATTTATTGCACAATCAATGTCCGCTAGTGGCCAATATTTCTTATAGGGCAATATCCCGTAGAATTCAATATATTTATAAGAATATCCTAAACATGTACAATCATATATAAAATTCCCCAAAATCCTCTTTATTGATTCAAGATGATTCAATTATCATTATTTATTTTGTTTCCAACCATCATCACTAAAGAGACATCATAATACCCATCTCGTATGATTCCCAATTTAGAAATAAGAAGGAAGAACTACTTCGAGAATCAGACAATTAGCACTTCGTCCTTTTTCCAAATAAGGGGACTCAAATCACCCAGATGAACCTATAAGGAGATACTATCCATGGGGCTCACCATAAATGGACGATCACTCGGGGAAGGAATGTACTAGGTGCCTTGATATTTTGTAGAAATAAAAGCTCAAAAGAATGAAATGGTCTCAACATCAGAAATGAAATATCCAAAATCTACAGGGAAAATGGTTTCAAAGTCCATTAATAATAGATCATGATCAAGACCATGCATTTTTGGTATATTAAAAGTCTTGGGGGTCTTAGGAAGTTAAGGATCTAATTTATATCATCTAAAACACCTTAAAAACACTTAAACATGGTTTTAAACACAATTGTTTTTTAAAATAATTCATGAAGGGGACAATTATATGATTTTGGAAAAACTATCCAAATGGATAACCATTGGGTGAGTCACCTTATTGATATACCGATCGATGAGTCACTTACAGAAGATACCAATGGATGAGTCACTGATGAGAGCTACCAATGGTCGGTCATTGATGGATGAGTCACTGACATGAGCTACTGATGGTTGAGTAACAGATGACTACATCATAGAAAAGAGCTACCAATGACAAGTCACCAGCATGAGGTTCTAATGGTGAGTCAATAATGTCAAAGCTACCAACATGATCTACCGATGGCGAGTCACCAATGGTCATGTAACCGTTGGTCGACTCACCATTGAATGAGACACCGACATGATATACCATTAGCGACCCACTATTGTGACCTACCAATGCCACCTAATGCCACCACCTACCAACTCCAACATCCTATGCCACCTACCAATGACACCTAGCAAAAATTTATGGCAATTTGAAAACTAGAAAAATTGGTAAACACTCAAAAAGATCCACAGTGGCTTCCAAAACACCTCAAACACTGAATTTTCACAATGTAAAATACTAGGGAGGTCCAAGCCAGTATTTTAAATTCCTCTAAATCTATACTCATCCTCGAGATTCCAAAACCACTCCATAAGGTAATGTGGGGTTATAAGAACCACCTAGTGAGATACAACTCAAGGATCTTGCTATGATTGAAACATCGCCACCAGCTAAGCTCAACAATGTTCGATGATAAAATTACATATGTTGTTTAAATGTTGGGGTGATACATAAAAATCCATAAACACAGCCTCCAACATCTACTAACCCACCTAAACACAAGACACACAATATTATTAAAAAACCACATTTTCCCAAACATTGGAATATGGGAAATACTCATTCCATGCCAAGATATTTTCTACTTTGGGCCGCACTGACTCCCCCCCACTAGTATAATCACATATCAATTAATGTGTCTTTATTATGAATAGTTTCATCCCCTTTAACATGATGAGATATCATAACTGATTACATAATAAGAAAAAAACCATCTCATATAGAAAAAGGTTCAGGCATCACATTACAATGTAAAAGAGGACCAGGAAAAACTCAAAACAACTTCGGGTATTGGAAACGTATCTCTATTCTCACTCACAATTACTCTGTTCTAGGAAACCATGCCTCCACAACAGAAAAACCAAGGAAATTTACCGTCCACATAGTACCATATCCTAATGATCTTGGATCTCTACTAGTCATTCCAATAATATCACGTCGTCTTCGATATTCATCTATCCATAGTCAATGCAATGGGAGTCACCCTGGAGATACAATCAAAGCTGCATAATATAAAGGATTTTGTTGATGCTCCCCACCTGTGGTGGGAATGCCAACTAGTATTCCACCTCTCCTACTCTCTCCAACACTTCAAAGGATCCAAAGAACCAATGAGAAAGATTTCTCCCTCTGTGAATCCTTTGATTCCCATATTGAGTGTAAAACTTTAAGAACATGTAGTACCTAACCTCAAAATCCAAGGGAATTCACTTGCGATCAATATAAAGAATTTTCAAGTCATGTTCTGTCATTAGCCTCTCATAGAAAAGGTTCACCTTCTCAGTTATAATCTACACCACTTTCGGATAAAGAAAAAATGCCTCCCTATCCTATGTCCAACTCAAAGTTAAAAGACACAGTCTCCCATAAAAGGTGTTGAATGGAGACATATCAATGAAATATTTCTAGGTATTATTTTATTAAAACTATACCAATGGCAGATGTATTACCCAATATCCAGAAATATTGAAGTCTCATGGCAGTAACACATCCTCCAACGTCTGGAGAGTCTGCTCTATTTACCCATCTATCTGAGGGAGGATGGTAGTGCTGATAATAAAATAAATTACAAAAGCATTTTGCTACCCCCTCTGGACAGACTAGTTAAAATGTGTATCTTGATATGAAAATATTGATCTAGGAACTCGATGCATCAACAATACCTCATCCACATACCTTCAGGACATGGAATCCACTATTTCCTACTTCTTAATTTCTACGAAGTGTGCTGATTTCAACTGTTTATCCCCCACTACCTTGATAGAATCATATCCTCCATAATCCATTAGTAACCATTTGATGAATCCCATCAAGATGTTATCCAACTTCCACTCCGAGACATTCTAGTGTTGCAACCAACCACTATGAACACAGTGCTCATCCTTCACCAACTAGAACACTCTCTACTTTTCCAAAAACTATGCCCTTTCACACTTCATACCATGACACTAAAAAAGTTCTACCAAACTGAAGTACATCATATAAATTCATTGGACGCACCAAAAAGTATGATGTGTCAAACTAATAGGCAAATCCCTCATGAATAACCACAAAAAAACATCCTCCCACAAAATATCATCTGATTCTATCCATCCTCTGAACATCCTTTCAGAGCATCAACATGGTCTACTCGATAGAGAATCACCTCATCCTCCGATTCTACCCACTGAGAATATTCTACTTGTTACATAATAAAATATTGTACTTTAATTGAAATAGACACCCTCTACCTCTATCCATTCTAGAATCTATTTTCAGGGATTCAAACTCCTCCTTGACATTCCAAGCATCCGTAGATTCATGAAAAACCACATTATGATACATCCTTCTCTATGAATTGGCCAAAAAATTATCATTTCCTATACATTAAGATATCTAAAAATCATATTCTTGATGAAACTCAATCCACCTGCACTAAGGTATGTCAAGTTATCACTAGAAAATGATACACATCAAGCTCTTGGGATAATTGATGACCCCAAAGCTCACCTCATTGTGGTAACTCCATCACAAATTCAGCATGAACATGAATGCTACTAACTTGATATCATGGGTGGAATAGTTACTATGGTGGGAATATAACTATATAGACCCCTAAAATTTCAATCCAGTCTGTTTTATTATCCCACATCATAATACAAGATAAGATGAATCAAAGAACTCTTTTAACATCACCCATTCATTTAGTATCCAGAGCATTGGAGCACTGACCAACATCCCATTAAAGTAAAAAATGTTTCTTGGATATTATCAATCCACACAAAGGAATGTTCCCTCTTGGTCAAAGTTGTCAATGTAGCTTAAAAATGAGAGAAATTAGGTACAAATATCATGTAATAGATTTCCAGAAAAAGTGGACTACGAACCTCTTCTATAGTCTTGGGTAGTTCCCAAGAAATAACTACTTCAACCATCTATGAGTCCACTGCTGCCCACTTCTAAGAAAAAAATTTCTATTGATTTTGTACCTATCATAACCATAAAAACTAATTTGGACAACTTCACATAGAGATGATGGTGTCAACAAATTGTAATTATGGTCTTCAGATATTTGACATGTTACTCTTATAACATCTAGTATATCAGGATATAATCAATGAATATGAAGACGAACCGATCTAGGAACTCATGAAAAATGTAGTTCATGATCCCCATGAATATGAACAGTGATGTTGTATGACTGAAATGCATAATAATGAACTTGATGTGCCTAATACCTTCACATATATGTAGTCTAAATGATTTCAGATTCTTTCAATTGTCACCTGGTTCATCCTCAAGTAGTATATGAACAACTCCATGACACCATCCTCCTTTTATGAAAACAAGAATGTAGCACCCCATGGTGACTCATTTTGACGGATAAAGCCCTTATTCATCAGACGATCTATCTGAATCCTCATCTCCACATCTCTGAAGGTTCCATCCAATAAGGATTCATTGAAATGTGAGAAGCATTTGGATTTATGTCTACCCTAAAAAACATCACGTCGTGGTGGTTGATATAATAAATCCCTTGGTAAGACATCCCAGAACTCCCCAACAATGTTGGGAATCTACTCCATCTCAACATCAACCAGTTCCACTAACGTCTCGAGAAATATAGATTTATGGGGCTCCATATGACTTCTTTCTATCTTACAACTCCACTTTTCTATGAAATCCACATGTTGGCCATCCATATCTAAGAACACAAATATATTATATATGCCTTTTATAAAATAATTAATATAGTAAAATGAGTTAATTCCATGGATGGAATTGGATTGTGTCACCTTTATTTTGAAAGGGTCTCTAAAGGACTAATGTGCCCCCATCATCAGTCTACATCCCCTACATATATTAAACAATATTGACTAACATCCAACTAGAATACCCAATACTAGGTGTACGGAAAGACTATCTACATGTATTCATAGAGAATGTGATATATTGTGTTTAATGGGGGAGTGAGAGGATCTTGACAAAAAAAGAATATGCAATAGTATAGAATAATCTAATCATACCTTGAACGATCTCTAGCCATGCTAGGACTGCTTCCTCTGTAGCATGAAACTGATCGTACCGATATACAATTCCCCTATAATAATTAATTCATCATTTGCCATACTTGTGTTGATGTCCCTATGGAGAAACCATAGGTATTTCTATACCCGCTCCAACTCCCGCCAGTAGTGATTGAGGCTTGTATCCCGACATCATGAACAGTCCGACCGAATACTTCTACTAAGGGAGGAACATGACTTGCCCACCCCCACCATACTGAGCTCAAATAATAATTGGGAACTGAATCAAAATAATACCATTGAATCCATAGAAAAAAACATTATTCCTAGGACCACAGGATAGGAAGGGGACTAAAATGCTGAAATAGAGACTACCGAGGTGGCCTACCCACTTATCCAAAATTATAAGGCCCTATATATTGGGACCTGCTACTAATAATCATTCCATTCGAAGAGATAGGATGACTCCAATATCATGGTGGACCTCCTCATGAGTCCGTACTCTCACCTACTTCTCCCTTATTTATAGACATCTAAGTATGTTGGTAAGGTACATCCTGTAACCATGTACTGCAGAGAAGAACGAAGTGCCTCCGATAAGAGACTTGACTGAGTGTCCTCATATGTAAAGAGATATAGATTAAAACAAAGGAGATCATTGATTTTTTCCTCCATCTCACATAATGACATAATCCTCATGTGGAGGGTTAGAAACTCATACATCTTCTCTTCTATCATTGTTGAAGAAATTAATTCTATATGGAACTCGTTCTCGTAGTAATATTAAAAAAAATCCTACTTACTCTCTCCCATTTAAAGAATCCACCATTAATGCACTGCTCCTCGCATCTGGTTTACCACTAAAGGAACCTAGTACCCTCTAAGAGAATGGATCAATCTAAAGGTGATTAAAAGATCCTCAAGCCAACTCATTGTTTCCATGTTTGAAACACTGCCCTTGTACTTTCCTACAATCTATCTACAAATGGAACATTAGATTTTATGAAATTGGTCGTCCTAATCCACTAGTTCAATCCTTCTTCAAACAATCAGGTTTTCTTACTAAGCCTCTACTTTCTATACTAGATGAGAATAAAGACAAAGTGCCATTGCTATAATGTAAAAAAGGAATTTCTAGTCACAAGAGCCCTAAAAGCCATTGACCTATACAGTCTTCCTTGGTGTATGTCACATTACAAGATCATCGAACACTATTTCCCTACCAACCCATGCAAACCTCATTGTCCATAACTCCAAACTGTATCTTATCCCTCAACCATCACCTCTGATACAATTTTTTCAATACCCCCTCCACTCAAAGATCACCGTCCGGAGCTGTAAATGAAGGAAGAGAGATAATTACCCCTAGGTTATACCACCATTAGTCCCAAAGGTGTTGAATATCACCAATGATATATATATTCTTCAAAATATTGGAGCCATTACACTTTTTATTAGGAAATGAGTTCCGGAGATAAGATACATCTAAAATCAAATCAAAGACATATATTAAAGAATAAAATCTTACCAAAATGTCTCTCTAAATAAAACTGATACAATAACAAATGTCTACAAGGTATGTACCCAAAGTAATATCTAAGCAGTGACAAAACAACTATCCAATGTCCAAGCTAGTAGGGTCATGAATTGTTCCTGTTTTCCTCATAGAATACTAAAAATAGTTTTATATATGGTGGGTGAGTATACATTTATACTTAATATAAAGACCTATGTATATTGTGAAAAAAATAATGGTTCATACTAATTATACAATGAGAAAACTACAGAAACCAACATCTCCAAATAACTTATACTAAACACCATAGCCTCACCAAAGGCACACTCACCAAATAAAATAATTTAAGTAAGGTAATATTGAGAACATCGATGATGGGGTTTCCCGCACCACTTTTCCATTGAATAGACTATCTGACACCCTAACATGAAACATCATGATGCTCCCTCCCCATCCTAAAGTACCATGTTACAACTTGCCAATACAAAACTAGTCCTCACAGCTTTTCATGTAAACTAGAAAAAAGAATCTCATTATATCTCACCCAAACAAACACGGGCCTAAAAAATTCGAACTTCTCACAGACATCGAGGTTTCATATCACGTCACTTCTGAAAAACACATGGGAAATCACAATACATCTCATCCTGATAAAACATGGGTAAAAACTACACCACACACTATTTGTCCTAAAAATCACTACATACTGGAAGAAGGTGAAGATGAGGACAAACTAAAGAGGGTTCATCTTTAATCCAAATTTACACCCATTCATGTGGAAATATTTAATACTTTCATTACATTACCCAATCCTTATGTACAATTTCATACACTATTAAAAAATTCATTTTTTTCTTTCCATTACCAACCAAGAAAGTAAGAGGCACACAAGAAAAAAATCCACAAAACATAAGTCACACAGAGTATGAAGAACCAAGGTATGTTAAACTACTATAAATTTTTCATTTTTTAACACCCATTACTTACATTTTCATCATCACAATTCAATTTAATTCAAACGAAATCTTCCCTAAAGTAAATCAAAAGCCAAAATCTGAACTGCACCTAGCATTGGGGCCTCGCTAGACCACACAAGTTCCTCCATTCCAAAATCTATAAATCTCTCACCCCCATGATTACATGACACCACCCATACCATCCCAAATCTCACACATGTTCCCTAAAACAAAAAACAACATAAGACACAACCACACTAGACACAACACACAACCACAACAACCAAGGATATGCATATTTAGTTTTAACAAATCATTCCTCCTTAAATTTCCTCTTTTTAGTTCAGGGGTTATCATAGAAATTGTTTTCTCAAGGGTAATCAATTTTAATCCATGTTAACATGGATAGAAGATTTTATAATAGAAATTTAACAGGAATCAAATGTCAGGCATCCTATTTAGTGCGCAAACAAATACTGCCAATGGATATGATTTTCAGTGTGCTAATAGACCATGAAATTATCAACAATAAAAAATATCATCAAAATAGTATGATCACATATCACATTCCAAAACACCTATTTATTGATAAAAATATATTTAATTATATTTATTAAAGTATATTTAATGATCCTAATTGAGTAGATATAATTATACCCCCTGCATGATGCACAATTTAAATATATGAAGGAAATGATAATTCGAGAATCAGATGAGCAACACCTCCACTACGCACCAAAATGGGGGCTTAGAAACTATAAGGTGAACCTATTGGGATAAGTTATCCAAGGGGATCACCACAAACACATGATCACATTGGGAATAATAGTAATGGGAACCTTGTTATCAAGATAAATAGAAGAACACAAGAAAAAACAGCCTCAGCCTTAGAAATATGAAATCCTAAATCGATAGATTTTTTTTTGAAATGATATAAAAGAGGGATCATAATTAAGACCACATGGATTGGATAATTAAATAATTCAGTGGAATTATAAAATTTTGGATTTAATTTATATCATCTCAAACACCTCGAAAAACACCTTAACATGGTTTTCAACTCATTATTCATCCAGTAAATCATTATGGGGAGAATATGGAAATTTTGGAAAAAATATCAAAATGAAACACTATTGGGTGAGTCATTGATGCAAGATATTAATGGTTGGGTCAAATTTGGTTGAGTCACTAATGCAAATTATGATTCGCTGAGTCACAGATGGTTATGTCATTGACACAAGATACTGGAGGAGAGTCACTAATGGATGAGTCTTCGATGTGAGAAACTAATGGAAGTGTTATGGATGGATGATTCATCGACACGAGAATCGAATGGTGAGAAAACGATGCTCGAAAATGATGGGAATAATCAGTGGATATGACAACAACATGATTTTTAAATGGCGAGTCACCCATGGACGAGTCACTATTGGGTGGGTCACCATTGAACGAGTCACCGACATGAGCTACCGTTAGTGACCCACCATCATTACCTACCGATTCCACATATCAACACCACAAAACAACACCACCTTATGATCATGAATAACTATTTTAAAACTAGAAAAAATAGAATGCTTTCAAAAAGAGCCATTATGACCACCAAAACACTTCAATCACTGAATATTCACAATGTAATGAATCTAGGAGGAAAATTACATTAAAAAAAATTCCATAGGATAATTATAATATGGGGATTTAAAACATGATTTCGTTATCAAATGTATTTACAAAAATTTGAAAAGAATTTTTTTTTCAATTATGTTCTCGATGATTGGAAAACCCACCTTTGTAAAAAATACAGCTTTTCAAAGAACATTATATTTTCCCTCAAATGGTTCTTATTTCTATTTATAGTTAATAAATAAAAATTAATTAATTTATAATATAAATATTTAAAAAAATATTATATTTCTATATATTTATACTAATTTAAAAAATATGATATAATGGTCATGTTATATTACCATTTTAAGATATCATCACATTTTGTTAAATCATAGTGTTTCTTATATCGTAATATATCGACAAAATTAAATTTATTTGGAAAGAAATATTTTGTAAATTCATGGGGTGTTACATTCATTCATAATACCAAAAATTTAATCCTTAATATTCTAAGGGTATTACATTCATAAAAGAGGAGGGTAGTTATTCTTCCTAATATCCTCTAGTTCCCACATTGCTTCATTAATTTTTTGATTTCTCTAATGTACATTTACAACTCAAGTTGCATTAATCCTTAACTCATGATATCTAGTATCATGAATCTGGATGGGTTCATCCTATAAGGATAGATCATGTTCCAACTATATATCATTAGATATAGGCAGATGAATTTGGTATAGCATGTACTTCCATAATAGGGATATATGGAACATATCCTTTACCTTTGAGACATTTGGAAACATTAGAAAATAATAGGATGAAAAAAAAATCAAGAATTCAAATATTTTATTATAATTATGGACCCATTTCCCATTCATAAAATACCTTATAACACCCTCTCATGGAGATATTTTCTTGAAAACATCATATCCCACATGTAATTACAAACGTTTTCTCAAATTATCATCATACCAATTTTGTCAACATTAATATAATTTAATATTGGACTTACTAGCCTCTAATTTATCTTATTATCATTAATATGTTCTGGTCCAACAATTTACCTCTCACAAAGACCATCCCAAAATATTTTATTAGGAATAATATATTCTTATAATCCTTCATATGAAGCTATTTGAAAACATGAATGGAAACTATTACTATAGGAAAACTCATATAAAGTTAGATAATTATCCCAATAAAATTAAAGGTATAATTTCATGAACGCATCATGTTGTCCATGGTTTTTATAATCTTTTCACCATATAAATCCATTCAATGATTGTAGGATGTGATCAATTAAATCATAATATAAATAAACTTATGATTACGATTTTATAATTTAAATGTATAAAGGGTTACAAATAAAATAAAATAAATTTTGTTCACTATAAAGTCTTGTATGTTCAATAAAATATATAATTAAAAGGCTATCAAGATTTTATACATGGCTTATAGGGGTAAATGAGTAGTTTTTTTTTGGATATAAATGATAAAAAATATTACGCCAATCATTTTAAGAGTCATTGGTAGTCCTATAAAAAAATTCCAAAGTATTAAAATCAAATTTAGGCACATGAATATGAATAGGTTGTAGTAATCCTCAATGATTCAATCTCAAACCATTTACATGTTGAAAAACCAAACATCTGGGAACATAATTAGTAATTTATCGATTCATGTTATCCCACCAAAAATTATTTGTTAAATATTTATACTTATTTTTTCTTCCATGGTGTATAGAGAAATTAATGATATGATCATCATTCAACAAATTTACTTTTTTTATTGGGATAGAATGAACACATTATCTATTTCCAAATTTTAGAACACTATATTCAGAAATGATGTCTCTTATAGTCGCATAAATTACAACATTAATATTTTAATGAAAATTATAATCCTCATATTGATAATATTTTATATTTTCTAATAAATATGGTTTTTACATCATTTTAAAAGTATATGTCCTCCCCTATTCCTTAATAAATTATGTGTCTGTATTTACCTAATCCATGAACATAGGCTCCCTGTTAATCCTCATATGGGTCGTAATTCCCAAATAATTCCAACTCAATGCATCAATTGCATTAATTAATTTTTCCAGGTGGAGGTGTATTGAGATATTATATTCATTTAGTAGATAAAACAATTCGATTTTACTCGTATTGAACTATTTCAATGAAAAAAGTTTTTTTCTTTTATAATCAATGTTTATCTAAAAATTTTCACTATAGTGATAATGTATACATTTCTCCAAAGAATAATCGAAGAATATAACTCTACATCATTGTTAGGATAGTTCTGTTCATGAGTCTCCAATTTCATTGAGGAATATGAAATAATGATATCAATTTCATTAAGATAAAACATTATTCCTTCTTCACTGAATCACTATATATCACAAACCCATAATTTTCAATTGGAAAAGAAAAAAAATATATCATTGTATAGTCTCATATTATTTTCATCAAAATATTCTTCACATGACACTTTCAATAGATATATAAATAAATTAAATGCAATATTGGTTAATTGGTATGAAAATCAGGAAAAATATTGAATGAATTATCGATAATATCATTTGAGACCAACAAACCTATACTCGAGGGAATGTCTACTTAATTCCTAAATAAATACATCAATTGTTTTAATTACAATAGGTATATTAATAATTTTATAATTCAAAAATATATCCCTATGATTTATTTACTCTTATCCCTCATTAGTATCCTTAAAAAGATCAATTTGGGATGGATCTAGGTTTGAATTTGATGTTGAAATATCTGCTATAAATAAAACGAATTATACATCTTCCTCACAAATTATAATTTCATTCCACTTGAAATAAATGTTCTCATCATATTTTTAATTATAGTTCATACCTAGTATTATATCGAATTCAACCATAGTAATTATGAATAAGTCCATAAATAAAGAATTTTGTTTTTTTATATTTTTTACTTCTTGAGAAATCCTTTTTATTAGGATACATTCAATAGGAGTTCATACTAGCAACTCCATTAATAAATTAAAATGGAAAGTTATAATTTTCTCCGAAAAATCAGTAGATATAAAAGTGTTCAAGGATTAAAAATGAAATAAGTTATTAGCTAAGTATGAATTAATTAGTAATTTATTATCCACCACAACATTTGGAACTTCCACCTTAGTTGTTGTGATTGTATGATCTTTTCCTTATCCCCATGGCCTAATCTATAGAGAATTACTGAGGAAAATGTGAAATTATTTTTCATAGTTCCCCATATTCATACAGTGGAAACATTGAATACTAGTGTTTCACTAATTTTATTTTCAATATTTTTCTAGGTTACCCTTATCTCTACTTCCCAACAATATAAATATATTCTATAGATATGTAATACATTTTTTTTATTATAATTTTAGATATAGTCCAAAAAAATTATGGGGGGTATTTGGGACATTATTTATACAAAAAAGGGGATCAAACTATTGTATAGATTGAACCATCAATGAATTGTAATATTTGATAATAATATTAGGTTGCACTAGTACACATGATTTTCCTTGTTCTAATCCCAACTATATTGGATTCCTCTTTTGGGAAGTCTCTACATTTGACTATAGTATTCTTACCCTTCATACATTTAAGAACCATTTATAAATAATGAAATATAATATATGATCTCATAATATTATGAATTTGAAATAAGAATTTATAATTAGAAATATGATAAACATGTTAGCATAAATTAAAATCCATGCATAGTAAATATCAGATTCATATAAATGGTTTCATCAATGTTATTTTTGTTTTAAAATCAATTATAAATTTTTTATGAATATTTGAATTATAATTGGAATATCAAATGGGTGTTTCTAACATGGAATGAATAAATTATCATTTTCTGATACTTGGGGATGATTAGTACAACACCAATGTTCAATTATTGAAGATATTAACCCTAGTAACCTCTTTTACCAAATAAATGTACATCATGTATCAAGAAATGTTTTTTTCTATTAAAAGAATGTAACATAATCCTTAAAAAAATTTGAATGTTCGTCTATACATATTCTCAAAGGATAACATATGGTTATGTTCAATAGTAATTTTTTTACTTAATCGATTACACAGTATTTATTTTTAAAACATATCTATTACCAACCATAATGACCCTGACTCTAGTAACCCATAGTATGTGTATTCATTATTACATTAGCATTAATAAAAAGAGTATTATACTATAATACTAGTCTTTTTTGGGGTTTTGGAGAATTATAATCATAAAAAATTACAAATTGTCATAATGAAAATATAATTTAACATTAAAAAAATCTCAACATCCATAACAAACATATTACAATAATTTTTGATCACATCCAGGGAAAATGAAACAAAAGAAGGTTATGATGAAATATTTAGTAAGGGTTAAATATTTATAATTATATCAAGAAAAAATAAGCATAATCACAATATAATAGTAAATAACTGAACGCACGTTCCATTCCAATAAATATGATATAATGTAAGGATATGAAATAATCTATATTTAAATGTAATTAACTAAAAAGATTAAATTTAGTAAATTAATGTGAATTAAATTCATCCAGATTAAATATAATTGTTAAAATAACATTGATATTTATAAAAAACTTATTCTAAATAAATATAGTTCAAAATTATTGGATTTCATGATCTAAGGAATCATTATACCCCAACCTTCAAAATCATTCTTTATGATAATTTAAAACAATTATGTCAAAACCAATATGGTTTAGATAATTAGTTTTTTTAATGAGACATGTAGATGCATCAAGGGAATATCCAAAACTACACCAACCCATGTTTTCACGTCCAAACAATTTCTCATATATAAAAAATCAATCTAATTCATGAATAATGTGCATTATCATCAAATATCCATATCTAGTAAAGAATAAAAATTTATAAATAATTATTTATTAATCAATTACAACTCAAAGTATCACATTATTTAATAATCATATAAAATTTCGTAAATAATAATATACATAATACAATAATATTTCTATTTAATATATATGTAATTTACAATGAAAAGTTATCACAAGAGAGTGATTGTTTCAAAAGGAACCTTACAATAAACAAAGTGACATTGTATAACAAAATTTACAACATGGTAATATTCATGTAAAATCCTACTGGATGAACTAATTCAAATTGAAACATAAAATAACATGAATTATTTAGTAATCATGACATTACATATCATTTTTTATTATATTATCTATATGAAATAAACATGGTGGAAAACATTACATTTTACCTCATTAAAGGGATATTGAGATAAAGTCCCTTACTATGTAGACAACATTACCATTATTAAAAAATTATTATATAAATTAAAATTAGAATATTTAAAATCATATTTTTTATTATCGTCAATCACATCAATGTTTTTTTGTATACCTAGAATTAAATATTAATGGTTGATTATAACAAATAGGTTTTAATGGAATATAAATTGAGATGAAATCCCTTACCTCTTTCTTTCATTCAATGATGTGATCATTAAATACACGAATAATGGTTTTTATCATGTTATTATTTTATAAATATAAAGTAATAATATAAATATTATCATATATGACCCCCTTCTAAAATTTTACTGCCCATTTGTTTTTAATATTAGACAATTTTTACTATTTTTAGTGTTAATTAAATGGTTTTCTAACTCATGTTTTGTACATCATGATCATGTTATTGTATATAGTATATAATTAATTTATCTCAATAATTATTATAACTGAATAAATATATTACATACAACTTAGACACATTATTAGAAACACTCTAAAAATATAGATGTAGAAAATGAATCATATTGCTTCAGGTGAATGAAGTTCGTATATCTGCACATGTGACGATATCATTTCTTCAATGAGTGAAGGGGTATGAAAATTCTTGATATATTAAAATTTTAGGTGAAATTTCATCTAATATATAACATATATTTTCATTTATATTATCATTATTACATTACATGTTATGTTTATGTGAAAAATTAATAACATCACTTCATGAGGCAGTAGCCCACTTACACACAAGCATCATTCTCATATTTGAAAAATAAGAGAATGTAAAAAAGGTGTATGTGTATTAAAGTTATAGAAATATAATAGTATTATTAATATCAGATACATGTGTTAAATCCATTATAATATTATTCCTAGAAATGTTGTGATGGAAAAGGAACCACATCAGTTTGTGAGGATGTAGACTATTATACACATGATGAATGATGTAGTTTCCCCTTTGATGGAAGTGTTTATGTATAATAATTATAACATATTCCAAATTACGCATCTATATATATGATTTAATGTTGTTATTACATTATTAGTGTTATGAAATAATATATTCATGAAAAATATTTATAGAAATTAAATATAAATGTTAAGAAAATTACCTTCTCAAACATAATCCTCCATTGGATATCCAATTAAGGACACTAGGGATAATATTTTGGTAGGAACAGAAGATAAATATTTAAATTAAGTAGATAAATATAAAAACATTCAAGAGGGTTTCATGATAATTTAGCATCATTGGTGTGTTTATGTAAGGGGAGGTAGTTCCCTTTTATAAGTGGTCAAATTTCTCCTCTTTAGAATTTATTTAGAAATTTCTCAAAATAATAAAAAATGATTTAGTCATTAAAATGAAAATAATATTTCATTTCCCTCTATTTTAAATATTTTTAAGGATAAGGTAGGAAGCTTCCCAAAAATTAATATTTGTAAAGTTTTAAGTCATTTGATGCCCTTATATTTTTTGTTTAACACCCTATTAAATAGTATTAACCATAAATGTAGTAATTAAGTTTTACTATTTTAACTATACATTATTGTCACCAAATAAATTGAAATTATTATATAATACAAAATATTTTTCTTAAAAATATGGATTCCATTTTTTTAAATTCTATACATCGTAGTTTTAATTTTTTATTTAATATTAATACCCCATATGCCACGAGAATGTAGATTTTCGTAGAAAATATGTTCAAACATCTATATATTTTATATATTAATAGATTGTAAAAATTTTATTCCAATGAAAAAAATTGAATTATTGGATACATAATTAAAAAAATATTACTTTAATATGATATTATATTAAAATTTATCATTGAAAATAATTTAAAACTAAAGTAATTGTTTTATAGAAAATATAATTTTTTGGTATTCATTGAAAAATTATACATTCTCCAAAAATACACAAAAAAATTACAAATTTATTTTTTATATAGAGATATAAAAAAGTTGATAATTTTATGAAATAAATAATTAAACTTGTAAGAAATTAATATTAAATTATGTGCGTGAAGCATAACTAAACTTCATATTAGAATAGTACGCTTTTTTGGAAAACATTAATTTTTATTCAAATTGATTCTTATTTATATTTATATTAAATTGATAAAAAATGTATGTGTGTAAAATATATATATTTAAAAAATTAATCTGAGCTATACATACCATATATTTTAATGTCTAGGTTATAATGGTAATGTTTTAATAATATTTTAATATAATTTCTTTTTTTTCTAAACCCGATCTTGTGTTCATTTAAAGGTATTGATGATATTAAATTAATTATAAATGAAATATATATTATATTATTGGGGTGTTACATATTATTGAATGGTTATAATTTTTATGATTACCATCATCATTATTTCTATGGATGGAATGTTTTTTTGAAAGTGTATGTTATCAAACCCATTTTCTTTCAACATGCTAATCTTGTTTTAATGATATTGTTATGCATACCAATTAATTTATATGGGCTAATCACATATTAATTATATCTTCATACACCCATTTCTTATAAAAATATTAATCAGGATTCAAAATGATTTTTATGAAACTCATTTCATTTTCATAGGTAAATCACGTAATGAAAATGATTAAGGTTGTTTCTTTTTTGTTTTTAATAAAATGAATGTTGTGTGTATATTATTCATGAATGTATATTAGAAATTATTGACGTTCAAGGGGGAATATAGATAGAACTAAGTTATCCTATTATAGCTTACACAATGGGTGTGAATAGATCATACCATGTTCTCCTGGTATGGGTTTAATAGGGTTCTAGTTACTTCTGAAATGGGCTTAAAAAGGTTTCTGAATGTGATTATCTATGTTTAAAAAATAGTAATTAATTCATTTATATAAGGATTCAAAGATTTTATATTAGAAAAAACATTTGTTTTTTACAAATTAAAATGATTTATTTCACATGATCAAATAAATTTTAGGATAAAGGTAAATGTTACATGAGATTTCATTTTTTTCAATGGCCTAATGATTTTTCTTCTTATATTGTCCCTAACTAAGATTTTTTGTGCTCATACCAATGACTAAATTGTTTTTCACATGGTTTTTGGATGGTTAATGGAATAAAAGAAGGTAATTTTTTAATATCATGAATAATATGCATTAAAATATATCATATTATATTTTAAAAACATTTATATAATTGAAACAATTAACACTAATTGTAATATTCCCATTTGTATTTCAATTTTTTATAATGTTTGTTTTAGAAATAAAGTATCTAAAACTATGAACCTAAATTGATCCTTAAATATAATGTGACAAAGCATGTCCAATTTCAATAATCCAAGAACCTAAATGAAAATGTTCTCTAATACCACGTATCCCCTCACATTCAGTTAATTTTCCCCAAATATCCTCTAATGACCTGAAGGCCTTCATTTTTATTGCTTTTTGGTAAACCACCATTAAAGGGGTGAGGTGGAGCCCTTAAAGGCCCATATGAGTTAGTATAACATGGCTCATAGGCCTTAGAGGAATTCATTTCATATAAGATTCAAACATTACATACAACCCAGACTAAATACTTAGAGATACTCCTCTCCACCGTCTTCCTCATGAAACCAGCTATACACATTTTCATAGCTATTCAGTTAGGATTTCTTGTGCATGTAGAGGCTTGTCTCAATGTAAGGTTCCATACCCTTTCATTCTTGTAATTTTTTTTCTTCTAATATGTTAAAAACTCATTTATCATCCTCCTTCTGAAGGTTATTCCTTGTAGGTTGTCTGGTTTTCATATACAGTTAAGGTGGCCCAAAGGCCTTGAGGGTGCCCGAAGGCCTTACTGTCCCAATTTCCTAGGTGGCCCGAAGGCCAGGATCTCTTTCCTCAAGTAGAGTTGTCCCATACAAATTCATTCACATGTTATTTTCCATGATCCACAAAAATCTCACATGAATCCAAGAACATTATTTTCCTACAGAACTCAATCACACTTATTGAATAATTCATCAATGATGAACCTACCTTTGAACAAAAATCCATATTCCCAACACATCAATCGTGTGCCACATGATTAATGTTACATAAAATTACCCAATGAATTTCGAACATTTCCCATATAACCACATGATCACTAAACAACCCTGAAATATACCTAAACCACCATTATCTTCCCACTAACCCCCAATCGTATGATTACATATCCACTATCAATAGGGATATGAATAAAGCCCATCATACACTCAAAACCTAATGTCATTACAAGAGTAATATTCCCTTAGTTGGCCTTTTACTAAACATCTTTGTACTATTCATATGAATTCATTGTTTAGTTAAATATAATTATTCCACGAATCTATATTTAAAAAACATATATGTTGTTTGTCACTTTATATAAAAAAATACATCATAATCACCCCATGTAGTCCTCTATGAAGGTAATCCATTCCCATACCAATCATTCAACAACCCCAAAATTACCTTTCAAAAATAGAATTCATATACATAATTAGAGAATTTCTTATCATAATATACAGAATCACAATAATTTAAAATGTCCACAATAATAATAGTTATTTTTTACATGAGTAGAAATCCACCAACATAATATATTGAATAATTCTGCATAATATTTTATTAAATCATCAAATAGTTTATCCAATCATAAAAAATTCAACCACAAAAGAAGAAAAGAATGTATTTTGTATACTATGTTCCCTATATTTTTCATGTACATTTACTTATTAACAACTTCCCATGAGAAAAAATAATAATTGAAAAACCCAAATATTGACATTAGATTTAAAAAAACATCAAAAAATTTGAGAAAACATGGAAAAATATCCCAAACCCCAAGTTACTCGGACTTCCAAATGGAAATGTATTCATAAATACCAATTATATTGTCCATTAATAACACTAAAGAATTCATACACCCTATACAATATCATCAATGTTTGTAAAATAAAAAAATAATCTATGATACCATTTTGTATTACATTGATCCAATATCTTGTCAAATGTGCCCTATATAGTGGACCTATATGACAGTAGGAGTCCCTCCCCTTGTTATAGGGGATAATAAAAAGGCATGATGGCCTAAATCATATATTTTTAATGTCATTACCTGAAATAAAAGTAAAAAAATAATTTTATTTATATAAAATCTAAATAACACATACATGATCGTGCATTATAAAAAACAAAACGCCCAAATAGTTTTCACATAAAGAAACATACTTTTTAATATCCTATCTAATATCCGAATCACATACACCATATATAAAAATTTAAAATTATATGAAATGAATAATGGATTTACTCTAATTATGAAGCCTCAAAAACCACTTCTCCAATTACTCATGGAGATGATCTAACCTAGTCTACGGTAATACATATTTTGTTTATGAAAGAACACATATGTTTTAAATAATAACTAAAGTTATGATACATGGTCCGATAAATAAATTTCTATAGGGAATCAAATAAAACCCCTAATATACATGAATTAATTTTTTATGAATGAAATGTGAAAGGAAATACAGAACATATACATTCATGGTGAGTTATTCTATGATAACTAGGCCACCATGACCCCAAAACACATAATAATAACCATATAGAGTGTGTGATAGAAATATAGTACGACACACCACCATGAATACATTTGAATCATTCTATTATACCATCATCTCCTAAAAAAACTACCATTGACCCATATATAAAGACTCAAGGTAGGTTGTTACCAAGACCCAAACATTTCCCAAAGGAATACAATAATGACATGCATAGAAGTAACAGAATCACATTCCCACTCATAGAAGTCCCATTTCACATTAGGGCCTTTACCCAATGTGTGAAGTCTCATAAATTATTACAAATAATTTTTTCCTAAATAAATATGTGTTATATTATATTATATAGTATTGTGCACATACATGAAATAAACAAACCAGAAAAAAAATTACTTTATTAATATATATCTATTAATTAATTATAAATGAATCCCTTGAAAATATCAAAAATTGCATGGGGGTAAAAATATAAAATAGAAAAATAATAATAACAAAATTTGGATAACCCAAATCTAATAGAAATATTTCCACCCACAAATAACACTATAGGAAATAAAATTAACATTATCCATCCAATAGATATCTTATAAAATAAATATATGGATCCTATATGTTAATTTCCATGACTGTCAAATGAAATAATGAAGTCTAATTTATTATATCTAGTATCTCTGTTTAAATAGAAATGTTACTATTAGAATAGTGACCTGACTATTATCAATATCAACCTGGCGGTTGGAAATAGTAATTGGACATGAATATAAAAAAATTAAGTGAAAATAATATCAATCGTGAATAATTTTATAAAATAAGGCATTACAATACATTAAAATAAATATAATCTAATAAATTATATGCACTTTTTGAGATATTTTTTATTAACATATTTCATAAAATGAATAATTTTTATAGATATATAAAAACCTATGTATTTGTAGAAATTATTTCAACAAAAAGAAATTAATTTTTAGATCTATCAACTGGAAATTTTCAATGGGTGAGTTTTTTTAATTTTTAGATATACTATAATTTTTAAGTGAAAAATAATGTTTTTGCAAATACTGTATGTTTTATTACATAATGATGATGAAATAATGACTTAAAAAAGACACAATTAGTTATATTGGAACAATATAAAGGTAATAGGATAATTGGATGATTTAGATATAATAAAATAAAATTGTAAGACAAAATATTATTTTCCAAAAAATGAATTCAAGAGTGTTTTATTAAAATAACTATTTTCTCTTTTTCCACTTTTATTTTTAATAAATTTAAAAATTCATTCAATGTAGTGGTTTAAATTTATAAAATAATTTTTTAATATATATAAATATACATGACTCATAATTACAATAAATCAATACTATAGTGTTTACAAGGCATTTTTTACATTATTCAATATTTTAATAAAAAAAACCATATCCTCAATTATAAATAACCCCCTCCCTCCATTTCAAAAACCACTCCAACCTCACATAACAAATAAAAATATATACCCAAATTATCTCTATTAGTACCTTTATAATTCTCATGGATAACCATGATTAAACCAGCTCCAAAAATTACTTGATTATAGTATTGTATAGCAGAAGTAACAGTAAGAAAGGGGTAGGTTTTGATAAAAAATTCTCTAATTTCCTTTCTTTCTACCGATTTTTTCGAAATTCATTTCACAAAAAATTATTATAAGATGTGTAATGTATTATGTTAACATTATAATAATTATTTTACCTTTGATAAGAAAATAATAATAAATTATTTATATTCCACAGTTCATTTTATTCTTCTTTGGAAAATGAACTGTTAATAGATGGGTTACTACCAATGATGATTTTTCTAAATCTTTTATTATCACCACCATAATGGATGGTTATAATAGATTTCTTGTAATAATTAAATTTATAAATAAATATATTATATTATTTTAATATAATTATACCTATATATAAATGATCATTAACATAAATACAAAAAATGAAAGAAAAAAATATATTTTTAGTGAAAATATAATATGAAAAAAATTCATCATTTAAAGAGGGAACTATAAAATGACATAAAATTATTAAATTTGATAAATAATGAAATAATTTAACATTATTCACATTTATTTTAATTTTTTAATAGTTATCCAATTGTTATTGAGGATATGCAAAAATGGTGAAATTAAGTGGGATATATGGCAATAGGATACTTGAACACACACTCCTCCATTCCAGTTTCCATCTATTCAAAATATTTTTTTTTATATATTCATATTTTCTCATTATAAACTCTTTCAACTATCCTTTACAAATTATTTTGTTGACATACATTTTTACACCTTTTTAGGGTTTCAAAATCCTTTTAAAATGCTTTTTCAGAATGAATTAAATTTCAAAACAACATCTTGACTCCTCCTAAATTAGTTATTGTCCGATAAATAATGATGTTCTTTTTAGACAAGTTTCCCTTTATTTTTGTGGATCCCCAAAGTTGAATCATAAATTTTTATTTTCGATTAATTTATGAAACCCAATTTTTTTCATGAGTTTATTTCAGGACTACGATTGTTATATGTTCTATATTGAATTCATGATTATGAGAATTTTATGTTATGTTTGATGTAATTTAAATTATATTTTCCTAAAATTCATTTTTTAATTTCATGTACTTCATGTGTTTATTTTTATTATGCATGAACATGATACCTACAATAATCAATGATATGATGTTTCAATTTATGCAGATATGTAATGTGAATGTGATAATATATGTCTCTACAACTATGATTGGTATTTTAGAACTATGTTATGATGATCAATTATTATGGAAAATTTGCATTCCATGCCTTTATCAATTGTTAACCTCATTATTATGATGTTTCCCTTTGCTTATGAAATGATGATGTTGATTATTCTCACCCATGTAGTACTAAATCAAGTCCATATCCCTCCCCACCATAAGATTTTTTCTTAATAAAATAATTGATTTATATACACAGGTAATTATATGCACTAAAGAGATTATTATATTTTTGATGGATAAATATGAAGGATTTAAGAAATATCTATGTTTTATTTTTTACAACTGGTTTAAGAGAATATTATTCCAAGGACACTAAACCTCTCAAAAAAAGAATTTTCTACTATATTGTATTATATCATATATATTCTTTAATTTTTTTTTGAAAGAATTGTTTTTCTATTGTTTCTATCCGAGGTATGGTTTTGTTAATTTATGAATTATGATTAGAAAATATTGTGGTAAACTATAAGGATATCTATAATTTTTGGCAAACATCCAATAATTTGGTAAAGTGTAATAATTCATGGTATTATACTATTAAAATACATATCAAGATATTACTCGTTGATTTGGATATTGATATGTTATACCTAGAGGTAATATCTCCCAAATGGGTCCATTGGGTATTGGGATGATTATCACTTGGTGCCGGAAAATGGAATCACTGCAAATCAATCTTGAGACACCAGGGTGGGTATACTTTTCTTAGTCACAAAAATTTTAAATACGATTATGATGGATAAATACCTAAAGTAATTACACCTCTTAATATTAGAAAATGATTAATGTACATGATCCTAGAAGAATCCTTTAAAAAAATGAATAATATAAGGACAACATAAAATATGAAGAAATAAATAATTTACAAATAATAACAAATTATTTATTTTTTATTTATTGAAATATATTTCTTCAAACCATTTATATTTGATAATATGATTTGAACAATGAATGACCAGTTTAGAAACCCTTGTGTATGTAATTGCAATGTTTTTCTGAATGACAACCCTTAAGCCATGATTGTTAGAGCTTAAAATATCACAGAATATATTAGGCAATTATATATGGCAGTAACCAAAAATCATAATAGTTTAAAACATCCTAATTCAAATAAATATGACAAATTATATTTCAATTATTTCATTCATCAGTAACCACAGTTCATTATTGGGTCATCCAATCAACTTATCATGAAAAAGTGGGTAACCTGAGTAGAGAAGATTGTTTTATGATTCCACTATTTTGAGAAGAATATGGTTACTCTAGACATCTATTATTTATATACAGAGACTAATCAATTTGGGGTTATAGTAAAGAAAACCCCACTGAATGATGAAATATATGAGAATAAGTGTGAATATGTTATGAATATACATCATAATGAGTGATTCCTTAAAACTCCTCAAACAATAAATGATAGAGAATTTCTGTAGTTCCTGAAAAAGTATGGGGAATATATAATGACATTAAAAGGATACATCCACATTTAATGAATGTAACTCATTCTATTTTTTAATAAAAATAATATAAAAATGCATATATTTATTTATATTTTAAATCAATAATATCTAAGGACAGTAGCTATCAGAGGCTTTATCATTTATGATGAATTTGTAATTTGAGAACTGAATGTAGAAATTTATTTTAGAATATAGATATATTTTTATTCAAATAAAAAATTAATGATAGAGTTTCAAGATAGATGATCAAAGGATTAAGTAGGAATGAAAATCCATCAATACCTTGTAATACATATAGAAGGAAACAACATATTATTTCTCTAGAAGGGATAATGTAATGATACTTGTGTGGGAGAGAAGTCCACAATGCTAATGAATACTGAAGAGAAATGAAGAAGTTTTCCAACATGACAGAATAAACGAATGAACCACCCTTGGATATATGCATCAGTTGTATAGTGAAATGGATTTATGAAAGTCAATCATCTTAAACATGGGTCATTGAGGGTAATTAGCCTTAGAAATTACCAAGTCCCATGTAAAAGGTAAATATTATTACATCATTACTACTAATCTAGAACATGGAAATTAAGTCATAAAATGTAAAACATTAATTCACTCAATATTGGTAAATGTTATAGTTGATATTATTATTTGTGATTTTTTTATATTGTATATGTTTTCTAGAAATTTGGAATCATGAATTTGATACCATGATGTAGAAAAATCCACAAAAAACACCTAGTGGTGTATTTAGAGATTCTAATGTTTTCAATTTTCTCCAGTTAGCATATGTTGGATGATTCTTCTAATGAATCTCATATTACTTCACATAGATGAATTTGATTCTATTAAGAGAAATAATTGGATCTTATTATATATATATATATCATATAAGATTTCATGAAAAAGGAAATATATTTTTATATTCTAAACCATCATTGGGTACTATAAATTTTTTTACTGGATACTAATTCTAAATTGGAAAATACATCAATGATGGGGTTTTTGATACCTTATGATAATGAATACATTAAAAAAATGGGTGACTCAAATGAATTTCTCAAACATGAATAAATTAACATTATGATAAAATAAATTTATGTATTTCTTGATGAGTTACTCCAAAATCCCCAAAATAAATGTGTTGGTTTATAAATAGAACAAATACATAGAGAAAATATAATATTAAAATTCCTTTATAGGATGTCCCAATCAAATAAGAGGAGTGAAAGGTGTAGCTACAAGAGAATTTTCCAAAACGGTTCATATACCCTAGTGCATATCCATAAGGTGCACCAAAGATCTTTTTTAAGAAAAAGGATTTATCAATGTAGCTATGTATTTATTATTAGTAGCTCAATAAAATGTACACAAAGAACAAGTGTCCAATTTTATGTATTTATGGTTTCTCGATCAAAATTTAGGATATCAGTGCTTCTAAAAGGTTTATTTTTATTCTATATATCATAATATGATGGTTTATAATGTTTATACTTATAATATAGATTTTTATAAAATGAATAGAGACTATGAGTTCATAGGTATTCCATTTTTATATATTAATTACATTATAATATTCATGGATTTATCAACATATTTCCTCCGAGACTACCATGAAATTTTTTTTGTAGTATTTGTTGATGAAATCCTATTTTAATACAAAAATAATTAAAAACATGAATATTTTTATGGAATTTTATGAAAAAATTTAGAATCGATAAAATTTATCATGTATTCAGGATTTGTAAATTTTAGAGGTAAAAAGTCACACTCTAGGTGCATTTGATCAAAAGTGAGATAATTTCTATAGACCCATTAATGTCAAAGTCATATGAGGAATAGATAAGTGCCTCATCTATCATGGAAATAGAATGTTTTTATAGAATCATTTTATAAAATTTAATTTTTTTTTGGAAAATTTATCATAATTTATAATCCCAAAATATATGATTAAAAAGAAAGTGTTATAGTATGTATTTATAGAGTAATGTGAGGAAATATTGTAAGTCTTAGTAAGAACCTATAAACCAAACCTATAATCAAACTACCATCATATGGAGATGGTTTTGTTATTTACAATTATGTATAAAATTTTGGACTAGTTCATGTAATGATTAATAATGATAAATTGATTTCATATTCCACACAAAACTTCATGATCAATGAGTATAAATATATGAATAATTATATGGATTCAGTATCCATGGTATTCATTTTGAATGTATGGTGGTACTTCTTCAATGGA
Organism: Viscum album; assembly: GCA_963277665.1. Lineage (NCBI taxonomy): Eukaryota > Viridiplantae > Streptophyta > Magnoliopsida > Santalales > Viscaceae > Viscum > Viscum album. The sequence goes on along the minus strand of OY728165.1, from coordinate 1,066,382,534 downwards.
ATGATATGGGACATATATAATGATATAAACATTCTAAATTATGTTTGAATATAGATATATAATAATATAATTCAACGAAGCTAGTTAGATGTAAAATGTGTGACAATATCTCTAAGTACTATAATATAAGATAAGTGAACAAGGTAGCTGATGTTCTCAGTATAAAAAGACCTAATACATTATCAATGATGTAAATGGAGAAAAAAATATTCAAGGATATACAATTGATAGATATTTAAGTCATTCTAGACCCTAATTCATCGTATTATTATTAAGTGATTTCCTAATAATCAATCAAAGAGAATTTCATAGAGGAATAAAGGGATGATCTAGAGATGGTTGGCATAGTTAATAAGGTAAGGATTAACAAATTCTAACTTTTTGTAGAATTTTTAATTAAATTTGGGACAATAATGTTTTTTACTTAAACACCTTTAAATAATTTATAATGGATTGATTATTCTTATAGAGAATCATTCTCCATCAATAATTGATGTACCATGACGCACAATGATCTCCAAGAGATCGTCTAGTTCGATAATATGAGTAAGGGGATCATTATGTGCACGTAAATCTTCTTGGTATTGTATCATGTTAATTAAAAGTGAACAAAATCAAAGGGGTTGAAAAAAATATATGATAAACCAACCTGAAAATGGGTGAACATCAAGATGGACTTTGTTAGTAGCCACATAAAGGCATCCAAAGGAAGCATAACAATATGGGTTGTGGTGAATCGACATAAAATGAATACCCAGATAATTACTATTTATGATGACTTATTTCTGGAAAAAAAATCTATTTTATATGTAAAGGTAGTAATGTGGTAGAATGGGGTAACAAATTTGATCATCAATGTTCGTTATCCTAGGGTCCAATCTAAATTTTTGGGAATTTTCACCTTGATTTCAATAATGAATTGAATTTTAGTACGACATATTACCCCCATACCATTGGTTTGGTTAAAAGGTTAATTTTCACTATTGAAGAAATATAGAGAGACTACTAAATGAAATTTTATAAAGGATATGGTTAATAACTCTATTTTTTTAGATATCATACAACTATATTTTCCACTTCAGTATTCACGTGGCTCTATATGTATCTCTATAAGAATATTGTTTTAGAACTCTTACATGTTGGTATAAATAATGTGGAAAAAATTAACAAAAAACCGAGCTTCTTAAGATTATGATAGAGAATGATCAATAATGAAAACAGTATATAACAACTAATTATAGTTAGTAATAGATATATGCTAACAAATTTTTTGTGGAATTAGAGTTTGAAGTTGGAGAAAATGTTTTTCTCTTAGCAACAACATGGGTGAGAGTCAAACTGTGTGGAATGAAAAAGAATCATAGAGTTAGGTATATTTTCTCCTTTGAGCTCCATGATCACAAATGAGTTGTCCCATTAAGGCTTGTACTTCTACGAAACCTACCTATAATTAATAATTTTTTACATGTATCTCTCTTGAAGAAGTACGTATGTGATCTCTCAAATGTTACACATCTCGACATTGTAAAAATAGGGAATGAAATCACTTCTAAAGATATGTCAATGATGATGTTTGATAGTATATATGATTTTCTACGAAAGAAGATAACTCACCTTTTCAATGTTTTGCAAAAAAAACATAAATATGAAGAGACAACGTGGGAACTAGTGAAAATAATTAAACAAAAGTACCCAAATGTATTCTCAACTAAAAATATGATTCAAAATATCCATGATGAAATTTCTAATACTGGGAATAAAATAATGACCAAAAATGTATTTTTAAGAACTTTTAAAAAATAACTCTTATGTTGTGTATATAATATAGTATTATATAAATTGAACACATAAGAGAACAATTAATTTATTTAAAAAATAGTTATTATTACATTAATCAGTAACTAAACCTATATAAATCCCAAACATTATTCAGGGAAAAATATAAAATAGAGAAACTAAAATGGGAGTATTTGGATCATGCCAATCTGATAGAATATTTACCACCATGTGAATCACAAAAGATAAATATAAAAAAAATATTATTAAATTGACATCATAGTAAATGAAAATATGGAAACTCAAGTTGAAATGTAGTAAATGTTGAATTAAATAATGAATTGGTATTTATAAGATAAATGATGACAAATTAAACAGTAATATGATCATTGGAATAATAATATCACCATTGAATGTGTAACCTGGCTGTTAGGAATTGTAACCTAATCATTATGAATAATAATATTCCATGAAAATATTAAAATATAATTTAAATAATATTTATCAAGTGTAATTTAGGAAAATATTAATATTATAATTCCAAAACATAAATATAAAGGCTAAAAATAGAAATAATTCATATGAACTTTATTTAATAGATTTTACATTGACTTATTTTGTAAACAGATTAATTATTTTACAATATTTAAAATTACCAATCTTATTAAATTATGACATATTTATGACCTAATAATGAATTGATTAATACTGGGTTGGTTATTTTATCCCCAAATATATTTAATAATATAAATTTCTCAATTTTAAAAAAATTAACCTAAATTTAAACATGGATGTTATTTTCCAAAGGCTAAAGTCAAAAGTATTCCACTAATGAAACAGTTTATCTAATTGTCTGATTTACTTTCTAATAAATTAATGAGTTTAGTTTATAATAGGTTTAAAAGAATAAAATAATTTAATTTTATTTATATTAATCTTATAACATCAAAATAATTTCTATTATAAGATTTTAAAAGGATATATTATTTTATTAGATATTTTATTGAAAAAATACCTATCTTCTCATTTATAAATATCATATATCCCTCCTGTTGGAAAACCAATTTTAAATCAATAAAATGAGTGAAATAATCCTATGAAACCACTATTAGGACCCTTATAATCTATAGAGTTATTTTGGAGTAAACCAAATCAAAACATTACAGGCCTTTGGTGTCGTACAAGATAAGAAACACCCTGAAAAGTGAATGTTTTTATAATATACTATATCATTTTCCCATCTCTAACAATTCTACATAATTAATTAAAATTCCAATTATTCAATCATTAATCGTGAATTGTGTTAAAATTATATAAATGGAGTTTAAATAAAATATAATTCATATTTGTGGTGTATATCTAATTTATAATACTTTTACTTCATCTGTGGACAATATCCCATTAACTGTCAACTAACAGCTGACATCGATATTTCTATCTCCTTTCATATATCCAAACTTATGGATGGATATAATATATTATTTATAACATATAAATGTTTAAATACTTGTATTTAAATTATCTAGAAGTATTTATAATGATGTATAATTAAAATTGAAAAAAATTATTGAAATTTAAATAATATGATATTTATTAAAGAAAATATGATAATAAATTGGTGCATCATTGATTCTGATAATTAGTAAAAACAAAATCCCATGAATATTATTTAATAACTGTTAAATTATTTTATATAATTAAATTATGTTAATTATTTTAAAATTCTTATGTTTATTATTCAGGAAATGGAATGGTAAGGGAAAAGGTTGTTTTAAGGAAAAAGGGATTCTGGTAAAAAAACCATATTTTTCATCCTATTATTGAAATTTTTCCTTATGGATGTTCTTCTAAAATATTTTAAATTTACATCCACAATGATGTTCTTTTTTCTTTTATAGGAAATACATATTTTATCGCTATATGATCTTTTTCTTAGAAATTTATTATTGTTTTTCAAAAACTATTTAATTATCGAAAATCATATTTACACCCCTTTATTGCTTTCTTCTACATTAACTTTTTTTTATTTTTATTGAAATTATTTTTCACTTATTGATTTGGGTACCCCAAGTGTTATTCTTAAAGATATTCTTTATAAATCATTTGTTAATTTCCTTTATTTCATTGATTTTATTTAATTAACAAAATTTTTATACATTCTATGGGGAATAGATGATTATGAGAATTCATATGATGTGACAGGTGGTCCAAGAACTACATTGCCCACAAATTCATTTGTTAATGTGATATATCACAATATATTATGTGTATTATACATAAAAATGATGCTAACATTTTTGATAATTATGATATTATATTTTATGAAAATATTTTATTCAAGATAATGATATAAGTTTTATTTTAAAAATGTTTGTTTAATTTTAAAACTACGTTATGGTGTTTCAATATTATATAGGTGCCAAATTCTAAGCCGTTGTATGATATTTCACTCATGATGATGATGATGATGATGATGATGATCTTCTGATTTTGATATGATGATATTTATTTGTCTCACCTATGTACTATTGATTAATGTTCATAATAAATCTCTTTAATGTGAATTTAGACCCCCCATTCATTGATGTGTAATAATAGGTGATTAAATTTGATAAAGGTAATGTGATACTTTATACAGATTAATGTAGAACCCTAAAATTCTAAACGAAGATCACCGTATATGACATAATATATGAAACACAATCCAAGGATTTGTAGAAAAAATATCACCCAAATATTTATGATATATTTATTTTGAATAAATATTAGTATATTCAAGGGACTTCATTAGACACAACAATATATCATTCAGAACATTAAATAATAATTTTTTTATAATGTGCATTTTACACAAGACCAAGTTTTGTCGGTATACAATACACTTTTAACTTTTTATTACTTAATATATCATATATTCTTTGGAATGGAGAGTATGAATATGATATAAAAACATATAAAGATATATATATTACACATACTTATTATATATCTATTTATTAGTAATAAAATGAGAATAATTTAAATTAAAACAAAATATTTTTAGAAACACTAAATTTTTCTGAAAGAGGGCCTCTTTGAATTTTTTTAACATATTATTAAATTAATTTTTACCAATTTTGGGTTATTTATTTTAAGAAATTTACATCATATTTTATTATAAAATAATCATTATGTTATGGTTATTTTTTAGAGTTTTTATATAATATTTCATTTTTTATTGACTTGAGAAAAATATTAAATTTTAATTGAAAAAAAATTATTCCATTTAAATTATTTTTAATGATATATAATATTTTAAATATTTATAAAATTAAAATATTTTCAATTATATTTCAATTAAACCAATTTATATCATGTGAAACATTTCCATGTTAAATTTTGATATAAAATCTTCATAAAATTGAAAAAAGTTTCACTTAATAAACCCACTTTCTCATCGTGTATGTGATATTATTTTTAAAGTAAAGTTTTTCACCTATTCAATTTGAATTTTGAAAAATTTATTTAATTTTTGGAAAATAATAATTTAAAATTTATAATATTTGGAACTTACTTTTTGATAAAAATTAATAATGAAAACAACAAAAATTTCTTACTATGGTTATTTAAAAATTGATTTTTAGGGGTGGGGTGTTAAACATAAATAATATGAATAAAGATGAATTAAAAATTTATAAAAACCATTTTTACTACCATATTTTGACCATATATGTTTTATATTCTACAATTTGACATTATGGAGTCTTGTGGCATGACAGAAACATTATTATGATTGTGGGTTTTCAAAGAATTTCAATTGTGCCATTCACCGCACTTGTAAAATTCAACAACATCTCATCTTTTATCGAAACATTTGCACAGATTTTTTTGTAAATTAAAATCCAAATAACATCTAAAGGTTTCACCTCGTATCCTAGAAGAATTATTTTTTGAATAAAGACACTATAATAGTTATATAATAAAATCATAATGAGGATAACTCATAAATAGTTAGTATTATTCATCGAGTGTTATTATTTAATATATTTCTCCAATTCCATCAAATATTATTAATACATTATGATGTAATATTTTCATAATAATAAATATTATAAGATACTAGAACAATCGGAATATTACATAAAACCAACTATACATTCAACAACTGGGTTGTGAAATAAATATTTGTATGTACAATGAACGACCACCTTGGGAACAAATGTAATTTGTTTTTCCACTACCAATTGAAACTATCTGTTATAATAATGATATAAAGTATATATATATATACACATATATTATTTATTAAATAATTATACCTATTTAGTAATTATATCCTACATAAAAGATTTTACATTCCATTCTATATGTTTTACCATAATTTCTCTCATCTGTACAATAAAGTACTGCCTCGCGAAGTGCTGTGATTCATATTTCACTAATGCATTACATAAATAGTAATAATGATAATGTTAATGATTATATGAGATATGAAGCACATATTTATAAGATATATTTAATATTTATAATTTTTAGAATATAATATATATCCTTTTATTTCTTACCTATTCAGTCAATGATTGATTAAAAATTCATTCGGTACTTTTGGACTACCAACTTCATAAAATGACGTGAAACAATTTTCATCACCACAACACTTTGATTATATATAAAATTATTTATAAATATATTATATTATATTATAATCTACCTGGAAAGGAAAAATATTACGTACATTATTTCTAGAATAATCATTAAAAACTGAAAACATTGCTCAAGTGTACGTACAACCTACCATCTCAATGATCATATAACCAGAAATAATTATTGTTTTTAGAAGGATAATTTATATAAAAATTCTATAATTATATCACCATTACAATTCAATAGATGATATAACTATATAATATGCATAAGAGCTAGATCTTTCATGATGAAACACACAAAACAAAACATAGAAATTAACTCCTAAAATAATAAATGTAATGAATGATTATTAACCAATGGGTTATAATATATTTTTAAAGGATAATATATGATATTAGAAAGGTTAATATGGTATAGAATAATTTAATAACCTATTTAAACCCACTATTCATAATGTTATATCACATCAATCCAATAGGAAATATGTGGTAAGAGATTTCATCCCAATTACATTTCACTAAGGAATATTGTAATATTATGATCATATTTACATTTACATGGTGTATATACATTCCATTCCATTTTACAAGTAATAAGACTATTAATTATTAAATCATGTTATTTATGTTTCAATTTTAAATTTTTCATCTAATTTGATATAACATGATAAGTACTAAGTTGAAAAAAAAAATTCATAACCAAATTTCTTTTCATTTGTTTATATTAAATTAAAATTTCCATTGATATTATAATATTATGTGTATAATGAATTAAAAATTTATATTCATGTATTTATTATTAATTTTTGTATATTTATTATTTATAAACATAATCAATTCATTTATTAATTCTCAATTCAATGTTAATATCATTTTAATAGTGTATTTTATAATCTCATTCAATTCAAGATTGTTTCTTATTGAATTTTACTTATTGAAAATTATATTATATTTAACTAATTAATCCACTTAAATTTAATTATCTCATTCTTATTAATGATATTATCATCTTATATTTTGATTTTACCACTTTTTGGTACTTAAAATGTTTCAAAAAATGTTTTTAAGAAAATCAAACAGCTTTTATCTCTTCGACCAAGAATCTCATTTCTCCCAAATCCATGTTTTAGGAAAATGTTATAAATAATGTTTTTAACCTTCTAAAAATAATTTATAAAATTTATTTTACCCAATTTATCTTTTCAATATTCTTAATGGAAGGTTCATGTCATTTTCAATGAAATCTATCTTTTTCATTTTAGTAAAAAAGTTAAACGAAAATTTGTTTTAATGTGTAAGGAATGAATGGAATTTTTAGAACACATGAACACTAATTTTTTTAATGATTCATTTATTATTTTGAGAAATTATTTTCCAAAAAAATATAAGAATAATATTTTACTGATTTTCTCAAAATATATTTTTAATTTTGATTTTTAATAAGAAAATTATATTTTCCTTACTATCTTTTTTAATTATCATATATTTTATATCAATTAATCAATTAAATTAAACCTTTATTCTTATTAAACTTTTATTATGTTTTATTTATACAATATATATTTTTCCACTATACGTTTTATTATTATTTTCGATAAGGATTATATTGAAATTCACATTCATGATTTATTTTGATTTTCAATAACATTACATTGAAATTTTCAATTTCCTATGACCATTTGAAAATAAAATTACCTTAAAATCAAAATATTTATCAAGGATACAATTTTTCATAAACCATATATCAGTTCTATATATAGGTTTTTTTAACTATGATATATTGAATTTTTTTTATTTTTCTCAATACATTTTTTTGGTGATAGGGAACATTATTTACAAAATTAAAAAACTATTTTATACATGAGTAATGATTAAGACATTAAATTCATTGGTTGTACCCGTTTATGGAAATTCCATTAATGTATCGATGGTCTGATTAGATAAATTATTAGGGTAGAATTAGTTAAATTTGAATCGATCGTCATTTTTAAACTACCATTATGGTAGATCTCGATGGTAGAGGTATCATGTTTCTGGGAAACATTAAATACAATAATTAATCATCACATTTATTCCAACTAAATATATTATAAACCATGTGATTTTCTTTATGATATAATCTCAAGGTCCATTTAATTTTCAGTTTACTAATTAATTATCATGTTTCTTCAGTTATTTATATTTATATATTGGTTATACCTATTCCTGTTAGGATAGACAAGTTATTTATTAAATGAAATGTGTTCTTAGTTATTTACCTAACTATATTGGTTCTGTTATTAAAATTAATAAATATTTATGTTTTTTCAATTATTTAAATTTTTATGTGGATTAAGATCATTAAAACATGATATATTCACATGTACATAACCATTTCTATGAATTTGTGGTCAAAAATATTTTCTTTCCTTTCCCAGTAATCTATCATGCATAATAGGAATGATATGAAAAAGTATTCTAGAGAAAAAAATGATATTTATGTGAAAAATTATGTTATAATTGTTGTATTCAAATATAATATGGGACTATTGAATTCTTATAGTTTACTAAGTCTAATAGAAATTTTGGTCCTTTATGATGTGATTCCGTATATATAATTCTAGTTTATAAAAGTTCGAACTAGCATTAGGCTACTAGGTTTGGGGTCTCTATAGTTTGTATCAAGTGATGTTTGGTAGAATCTTTGGGAACTTTATTTTTTAAATTATAGAATATGTAACATAACAATATGATAAACAATAACATAATAATATGAAAATTTGTATTATTTTGGCTAAGGAATATAGTATTCATTTTATCCTTATAATACATCCTGATATAGGAAAAAACAAGTGAATGAGTTTATGAAATAGCGGTACCTAAGTGTAATAATGCTAATGATGTCCCATTGGTCCTGACCTAATCATCACATTTTCATGGAAATGGGACTCTCAATGCACCTGGTATGATACACTTAGTGTATATGCATATGAAAATAAATAACACCATTACTATAAAATATGAAGGGTTTAAATAGATGATAAACAAGAATAACCTTTGTAAACTCTATGGTATACTTGATTGAAAATAAGGTGACGATATGGAATGAGAATTTTTTCTGTGTTTCAAAAAAATGACATATATAAATAAAATACATAAAAAATGAAGATTACACTGGAAGGAATTAAATCCCTTCATAAAGATAAATTTAGACTTTTTTGTGATAAATAAAGATAACTAAGGAATTAAACAATACACTTACTTATTATAATGTATAATCCCTATTCCAATGAAGGACATATATTTAAATATAATTAATGAATTATAAATGTATTTTTATTCTAGGATAAATTTAATTAAATTTCATAGCAATGATGTATTTTTTATAATAATATTTAAACATATAAGAATTGTGTTAAATTATATAAGAATTATTTGTTTATTAACCTGATAAATATGGATACCATCAAGAATTAATGAGTTTATGATTAATGATAAGTAAAATGACTTGACAATCACATTAAGAGTTTTATGTGATGTGAATCTACAAAGATTAATTATGTTTTCAGACACTTATGGAGACCATATTATTTAGTGGAAGAATTATTTGAGGAAAAATGCATTTATATTTTGTAGTCGTAAGTTTAAAAGTATTGATAACATTTATGATAAATATGAATGTAATTTAAATTTTTATAGTAATCAAATAAGATTATTTTTATTGTATCCAAAAAGTGCGATGTATTGAAAATGACATTAAAAGGTTGTTAATGATTAACATTATATTATTGATTTCCCTCGTATATTTTTTTTAAATTTTATAGAAATTATACTAATATAGTTTCATAAAAATAAAATCTGTCATGTTTGGTGACCAAAAATCACTTCTAATAAGTTAATGGGTCTTGAAAAAATGTTTATTGGATTTTAAGGGTTTTGAGTTTAACACTGGACTACACAATGTTTTGGTAAATATGTCATTATTTTTTAAAAAACAATAAAATGATTAAATATTAATGATGAAACAATTGTGTTACAATTGAGTTTTACGAATTAATGTATTATATTGGATAATATCGGATAAAACTATTTTATTTATAAAATACAATTATATATTTGGAAATACTTGTAACTATTTTATAGTTATTATAATTAGATAAATTTGAATTTTAGTGGTTTATGAAAAAAATTCATTTTTAGACATTCCATTCCTAGATTAGGTGATTGATTAAAAATTTTATAAAACCAGAACCAATGAATGATATTGTTATTATAAAATAGAAACATATATAGTAAATATATTTCCTATTATTATTATATATTAAATAAATTCTAAACATTAGGAAAAGTATCTTGAATCAAAAATGTTTTCCAATTACCTATAGACACGATGAATAAAATAGTCCTCAAAAACTTAAATGGTTTTTTTGTTCCCTTAAATTTATACTGATCATTAAATTTATTCTCATCATCTACCTCAATCAATCGAAATAATATTATACACTTTTCCTCCAAGACCATATCTTCACATCCCATCAATGTTCTCCAACATGAAATCTAAGCTATGTGTTATTCCACATGACCTTGTTAATTCCCAATCAATCATATTAAGAAGATGTTTTTTTAAATCCATTTATAATGTATTTTTAAAAAAATTATTTCTTAAATATGAATCCTTTAACAACCATGACCGATTTTATATTTAGATGAAACAATTTATTTAAGTTGGGGATAATGTGACATCATAAAACTATAAAAGAAGAACATTTTATTTCAAAAAATATATGACACATAACAAAAATATTAAAAAAAATACAACACCAAAATATGATAGAATATATTAATTGTTAAATAAATTAAATATAATCAATATATATCTAAAAAAACAACACTAAATTTTTCTTATATTACACCAAACAATTAGTTTGTCCGATAAATTTCATTACACACAATAAAAATTTTTACTGAACAATAATATACCATTAACATTATTTTCTGAATATATCACAAAGAATGAAGATTACATTTTTCTTATGAAACACTTTTATAGAAAAAGTGAGGAACAATCATGATTAACCATGGAAACAAACATTAAAAAAAATCAGAATTTGTGAAGGTAAAAAATATACAATTAGGTGTAAACTCCCAATAAAATTTCCATGAAATATTAGTTACCTTTTTATCTTGTTCTACATTGAGAGTCTCTTCGAATGTGTAGGATATTTTTACAACATTGTCATAAACTCTTCCAAAATTATCATATTCTCATTGAATCGTAAAGATAGAATTAAATGTTTCTTATCATTCCAATCAACATGTTCCATGGATGTGTGCACATCAATTTTCCTCCCATTCATTCTTTTTGCATCCTCATTATGAGAAAGAATGATTAAGAACTTCTCCAGCATTATTTATTCAAGGTACATAAGTAATACCCATGAATATTTCATGACTTCCGCATCTACCACCACAATATACCAACTGTTATTTCTAATGATTCTTAACCAATTTCAACATCCACTCCTGACATCCCCACTATTAACTCCATAAAACAATGAACTATTTTAATGTGTTCCTCCCTCCACGATTTCAAATTTCCTTCCTCTCCCATCAAGGTAAAATTCAAATATGAACTCTGTTGCTCCTCATCTCCCTCCACATAAGCATTACCATACTTAAAAGGTGTATGTCTGTGCAAATGTTGTAAAATTTAGTCTAAAAATTTAATAAAATTTGTTTACAGAGGAATAAAATTATTTCGATTAAAATATTTATGTTGTTTTTAATTTTCCCACTGGAGAATAGAAAATTTTCCATTTAAGATGTCCCCATTACTCCCTTTCCATGATCTAGATCCATCCAAATCACCCATATTGTAGTCTGAGATTGGATGTGAGACCCCATCTCTATCACATAGATCCTCCACTACTGAGAGTCTAAATCTTACCCGTTTTCATTTCTATCTTGGTATGAATATTTTCCATCCATTCATATTTATATTTTATTTTCTATCTTTATTAAGAGTCAACAATTGATTAAAAATTGATATTATCTTTTCATCGTTGAAATGATCATTCCCTTCATTGACTAGAATCTTAAACATCATTCCATGTTCATGAGAATTGCTCTAGAAAACGACCACATCATATGACGTATAATTTGATGAAATGGGATTAGATTGCATGAAAGATCCCACTCCCTCGCTTCCACCTATTTGCTGAAGGAATGATTGGATTGGGGGCCATATCATTCCTCAGCTGGTTGAAATCATCAAAAACCATTGGATTTATATTATTGTGATTCATCTCTTAATGGGAGGGTTTGGCAGGGATTAACCCTCCAGTACCCAATACTGGTGTTATACTAGTGGGCAATTGGATTATAACATAGGAAATACTTGCAACCACTTAAAAACCTCGACGACGTGATGTAGATTGATGCCCCAAATGCTTCCAAGTAACCTAGAAATACATTCATTATTCAAAACCCACATCTTATTTCCATATAATATCTTCCCCTACAGTGTTCTATAAAAAGTTCACAGGAGTATTGGGTACATAAACATCAACACAAATATGAGGGGAAATTGTATGAGAAACCACAGTCGTTCATCTATCTGAACAAAAATCACACCTGATAATATTTCTGAGCAAACACATGATAGAAGTATTTTGAAAAGGAAGTGATAATTATGGTATACTTTCCCACAATGTCATGGTAGGAGCATAAAGATTCTTTTGGAAGTCATAAAACCACTAGACTATATGGGAATAAATCTTATTGTATGGGTATGGAGCACTCTACCAAGCTTGAATCAGATCCTTTGATGATGAAAAATATACCATGATATGAAATTCATCCAGGAGACCAACAATCTATCTATCCTTAAAACCATAGTAGTCAAATATTATCCTAGCAAATATATCAAAAAGAGGTTAATGAGATATAAAATGAGCCACTAGTGTTAGGACTAGAAGGCTGATAGTTTTTTTGAATATTGTGGTCGGGATCAAGATCTCAGGTGACCCATCGTAGTGTTCTTAAACCATAAAAAAAGGAAATTTTCGAAAAAGAGGGTAAAGAATCGGGATGATTTAATGATGTAAAGGAAGGAATACTAGGATCTAAATAAGATACAAGATGAGCTTCCCCATCACCCATTTTGATGTGTGTGGGGGGGGGGGGGGGTATTGTCATCAGACTAGGGAATCGCCGAAGGGTACAGAGGCAGAAGAGCCGCCACTATTTGTTATTTTAGTATACTTGAACATTATAATGGTAGGTATAAATAATATTATGTAACATATTGAAATATATAGTTTAAAAATATTTATTTATTTATTAACTTATTAATAATAAAAATAGAATCATTAACAAAAAAAAAATTTTCTGAAAAAAATTCAATTTTCTAAATTATGGAATATTCAATCATTGGAAACATAATATACGTTTAATTTTTTAATTAATCTATAATATAAATTTGAAGAAATAATTTTTTAAAAAAAATCATAACCACAAAATAATCTTATTTTGAATTTTTGGGATTGTTTTCAAATAATTAATTTTTTAATGTTGTGTGAAAGCAACAGAATTTAAATTGAAAATTACCACTTAATTTTTATTTTTTTAATGATATTTTTAATATAAAGATGTTTATAAATTAAATGTTGTTAAATAAAATTTAATCTACTCTAATTAATTTTATTTGATTAATTTAAAATTTTAATAATAATTGAAAAATTATAAATATTTTTAATTTTTCCTTAAAAACCCTATTTCTTATTTCATCGTTGGAAATAATTTTAAATTCAATATTATTATATTAGTAAATTGAAATTTTAAAAAATTATTTTATATTTAGGATAATAATAACTTTTAATTTTTAATTTGATCAACATTATTTTTGATGAAAAATAATTTTGAAAAGGTAAAAATTAATTAATGTCGTTAATGTGAAATAGTGTTACCGTAGGGTTAAACTACTATGATAAGTGTAAATATAAAATTAAAACTTGTAAAACACACAATTGATGTAGTTATTTAGACATTACGTCTTATACAATAGATAATATCCCATTTTTTGTCATTTTTAATGATAAAAATGTGGTTATGATAGAATCATTTGTAAAAGTTTCATGTGTGCCACTCACCTCACTTATTAAAGGCCCCTCACTCTCCTCTATATTCGAACCATAAAATAATTTGTTTTTATTATGTACCTACCAAAATCTAATCTAATTTCCCTTATATCATCAAATAGTTATTATTTTAGGTATAATTCAAACCTATGAAGGCTTTTGATCAAACCCAATGAAGATACCAGAAGAAAACATATCATTCATCTATTTACATGTTTTATTTTATTTTTTCTTAAAAATACCTTAATTAATATTTAAAAATTAATATCTTATATCTTATTTATCATAAATATAATGGAATGTTTTTATAATTAGGTATTTAACAATATAATCCTCCACTTTTATCAAATGTTTTACAAAATTATCATTCTTATGTATGGAAGATGACAGACCTTGAATCATATTTTATTCAGTTTTCAGAACCACATATCATATATGGTTATAATTAGATATATAGAGTTAATATATGAGATTTCTAGGTTAATTATACCTCCATAGTCATTATAAAATATATTCTCTTCTACATTCCAGTCATTAGGGGATACGATATTGCTACTCGTTTGTACGACAGACTATGGCCTCTTGAAATGATGTGACCACCATTATATTAGAAAATCACTATGATGATATATATAATTACATTTAAATAAGTAATTTGTTATTATAATTATTATTTAAATGAAAACTATTATGTTCCTCCTTAAAATAATGAACATTGAATAATGGAAACATACACATACATGTGTAGGACCTACTGTCTCAATGATCTTAACATACATAATTAAAAACAAATAAATTATTAGTTTTAATAGTTTAATTGATGAAGACATATAATAATAATTTCATAATAATAATTATTTTTATTATATAAATATATAATATGGACATGAATTTTATCTTTCCTGATGAAATATGTATCATCATATAATGAAATTAATACCGAAAACAATGAAAATATTGAATGATTAATGATGAACGGGTGATAATATGTTAGAAAGAGATGATATATGATATTATACATAATAATATAGTTCCTTTATATGTTAATAACATGTAAACAACCACTATACAAGTTTTTGAACCACATTCAACCAAAAGGAAGTGTACGGTAAGGGATTTAATCTCAATTTCATTACATTGAAGAATATATTAATGTTATGAACCTAATTTATCTTATATATTGTATATAAATCAACATTGAAATGTTAAAACATGATAACTTAAAAATTAATTGTATTTTATTATTTAAATTGATTTATTTCATTCAATTGGATTTTAATTTAAAATTAATTAGGGGTAATGAATTTCATAATTCAATTACCTTTGATTGATTTATTTTTCTTCTTCATTGTGAGTTATATTCTAATATTATGTTTATAATGAATTTTAAATAAATTCTATTGAATAAAATTTCATTATATGGATTTAATATTTTAATCATTATCAATATATTCATAATATTTCACTTATATGTTATGATAATTTCAATTTACATTTCAAAATCACTTTCTAATGAAGATTGTTTATTCTAGAATTTTAGTAGATGGGAAATATTTTATCATTTTGAAAATAATACAATTTTATTTTATTTTACCATTTCTATTCATGATAGTTCCATGAAATATTACCATCCATCCACTATTTGGTATATAAAATGATTGAGGAATGTTTTTTATGAAAATATGTCCTCATTCCCCTCTTCGGTCAAAAACATTTTTCATCCAAAACCATTTAAAAAAAGTGTTTTCAATTTTTTTTTCCTTTCCCAAATGATTTACTGAGAATTTTTTACCCATTTTTACTTATTATTATTATTTTATTGTAATATTCATGTCTATTTCATAAAAATTCATGTTTCACTTTTATTAAAAATGTTAATGCAATATTTTATTTCATAGGAGTTGAATGAGCTTTATTTATATCATCCATTAAAACTAAAACGTCATAAATATTCCTTTATTAGTTTCGTTAATTCTGTTAAAAAAATAATTTCAAAATTTTTTATGCACTTTTTGTTGTAAATGTGATATTTTTTAATAAATAATATTTTCCTCTAGAATGTCTTACATTCCAAGTAGTGGTATTTTTTCCTAAATCAAAAACCCATTATTAATTCTCTAAAGGGTATTTTTTTGAACCATCTCTTTTTTCTAAACATAGTTTATGATTATTTTAAACAAAGATATATTGAAATCTTTGACCATGATTTATTTTTAATGTGAATAAATATCCCTTAAAATGTTCACATTAATTTGACCATTGTATATTATATTTCCCCTTAATATTCTTTTTATTAATTAATGATATGGTTTCAATTTAAACTGTATATAATTTATGTATATGTTGTTTATATTGAATGCTAATTTTTTATCTGTAAATATAGATAAATTTATATTATTTACTAAGTATTGTTAATTCTTGATAAGGAAAAATGAGTACGAAAATAAATATATTATTTTATGTATGATAAATTCATTTGATATAAAAGACATGTGATGGGACTTTTTTTAGAGAGCCACGTGATGCATCATTAGTCTCTTGGGACGAATCAGTTGTCTATGATTAGTAAAATGTTTTTATAGCCATAAATTATAAACTTTATTGAGGAAAAATATTGATGGTAGAGGTATCATGTTTCTAGAAGACATGAAATCCAATAATTAATAACTTCATTTATTCACAAGTATGTTATTATTATTCTAGGTATGTCCAATATGATATTATCTCTCTATTTATTTCATTATTATTTTTTTATTAAATGGAATGTATTTTTAATAATTTATATTTACATTTTATTAGAAAATTTTCATGTTATTATTGAAATTTTATTCATTAAATAAAATCCTTTTTCAGTTATTTATATTTATATATTGATTATTTTATCCAAATTCTTTTAATGGGATGTTTTTTTCAGTTATTTATATTTCAATTTTGACTATTGTTGTTTATATATGGTAGATTCTATTATAATTTACCATTACATAGAATTTTAGGTGACCCATTTTTGTTTCCTATAAAAATAATACATAAATAATTATTCTAATGATATGTAGTAATATTGTGTATGTAATAATGATATTTGTTAAAAATTGTTCAACTTTGGGTAATCAAATGTAATATGGGAGTAAAATCTGTATCTAGTTAACCATGAAAACTAAAATATTATGTCATTTAGAATGTTATTCCTTATAACCTATGCCATTATACTGAAATAGGCCATGGAATTGGGCTACAATGTTGTCTATTTCTATAATAATGAAGAAGGACATAAATAATGTTTATTGTTTATTCTGTATAAGTTATGTATGAGAATAATTTTCCATGACAAAATTCATTTTGATCATTTCATATACTACTAATATGTTTTTTATAATATTAAATATGTTATTGATGTGTGAAAAAATATGGGTTGATATACCATGTCACTCATGGTGGGTAGACATTTCAATATTTAATCATATAACATTCTTTACCCCTTCATTCAATGTGGTCCTATGATGTCCTTCTTAGTACATGTAGGGCCCTTAAAAAATTTATTTTTTAACTAGTACTAGCTAAATAAAATAAATTTCTATGAAAACACATTATAAATCAATGTTAATATGAATTAGTCTTAATAAATGTCATATACCTCATGATTAACCTATATTTAATTAACAATAGAAAAAAATATTACTCATAGAAGCTCACCCAGAACCATCTCACTCATGGTAGGGCAAATACTCTAGATCAACATCATCTACACAGAAACTAACTTCCGATAATAACTATATCCATATTTACACATATTCAACAAATAATTTGGATAAACGCAATCCCAATGTTCCTTGAATCATCTCCAGTGCATTAGTTACTTGACTCATATGCCTTTTCTCAAATCACATGGACTAACTCGAATTTTTTTCTATAGTGATAACCAAGAGTGTAATATCATTTGGAACCTAAGATAAATATGTGATGTCCAATTCTCATCTTATTATAATTTCACAACGTTAAATAATTTCCATAGGGACGGTCAACATTATATCATGTTAGGATAAATGTAAATACCATCCCAATATGTCATTAATTCCCAAAACCTATTGTGGGTCTATTCTAAAATCTCTTAAATGATAATTCTTAACCCCCACATATTTAAGAAACCCCTTATCCTTTAAATTCCTAATTACCGGCATGTGTTTTCTTCTCTTCACACCCTAAAAAACACTCCTCTAAGAACATGTTTGAAATAAAATGTCACATGAGGTATGTGAAACAAACTCATCCATAAACCCATGACCTAGAGTCACTCAGGCTTTCCAACTCACCCTAGGAACCCATAATAAGATATAAAGGTGACATCTCATACTATGAGAGGTACCCATGATATATAATAATCCATAAGAAAAACCTTTCTCCTTTGTGGAATAGTCAATAGATGATCTCAATTACTTTATAGTGCTAAATGGATTTTTTCTGAGAACTAGAATATAAAATATATTTTAAACATTTCTATAGTGTTTTCTTTGTAACTAAAAACTATACCAAAACCCTTGAAATTGTTTCATCAGGATCACCAATGCATAAAAAAACATATAGTTATTGTATTATAGAGGCCACATACATCAACATTAAATTTATGCCTTATAAAAATCACATGATACTCACTTATAATATTTCATGCTCTCAAGAACCCATCACAACATATAAAACATGAAAAAATAATTATCAAAATTTTACCATTAATTATTTATTATAATTATATGAAAAATATACTTTGAAAAAACTACCAGAAATTACTACATCACAAAAACCATGCCTAATGTCTAATGTTAATACTTACGTGAACTCCTCAATACATCACAAATTAACACCTCATAATCATTTCCGGATACCACCACATTTTATTAGTAGTGAAAATAATAAAAAACCTGAATCATAAATTATTATATTTTTATTGATGACGATCCAATCACAAGTGATTGAAGAGGATAAATGTCCATGAAATTATAATCTAATAAGAAGAAGAACAATATGTTTACACTATTTAATTAAGGGGGGATGATAGAGAGGATACATATCCATTTATAAAATCTTCTATATGCTAATTGAAAAAATCATTATGGAGGTGTATCCGAAAAATGATGTTTCTGATCAACTTAAAAAAACCATTCAAATGTATGTTTTTTTTTGTTATAAGGTGTTCATAGTGTGACATGACCCTTTAGTTGAAATGGTCATGAGTGTAATCTCATAACCACTAATGATAAACAGTTTGGTCCATTTCTAAAATCTATCATTGATAGAAATCACTGGGATTCAATTTGATCTCTCCATGGAAGGGGAGTCAATCCTTGGCTGACAACATCATGGATTGGCCTATAATCGATAAAACATGAGTCCGCATTTTTAAAAAAATCCATGGAGTACCTCGTCCCTCCCTCCATTATTAGGCTGATTATATTACTATAAGATATCAAAATTTACCATCAATTCACAAAAAATACAAATTGGAGTATTTTTTCCAAGGATAACCATCTTTTCTATAATGCATTCCTAGTCAGCATTACACATTATAAGACATAATCCATGCCTCAAAACACATACTTGAGTAAATATAAATCCCATATATCTCATGTAAATCCAAATTTATAAAATGAAACATATTCCATGAAAAATAATTAACATCACCATAAAAATTAACAAACATAAAATTCAATTATATTATATTTTTGAATAACTATTACTAATGTTCCTCTAAACAAATGAGTATTATGTTTTTCTTTATAAATATTAAATTATTGAGTTTATCTATATTATCCTATAATAAGGTTTTTATGTATAAAATGATAATAATAATTTATTTATAAGGTGCATGATAATTTATTAACTCAATTCTCTCCCATGTGGATGACTATATACCGGATCGATCATGGGTTTTATCCCACAATATTTCTACTATGATTTTTTTTCAAACGGAATTTAACAGATTGGTATTTTTCTAAACCTATAATCATCGCAGAAACTAAGTTACATACACATTAATAACTATAAATATTTTTACTTTCTGGAATCAACTAGCCTATATTTATATACAATATTTCATAGGCTATTTTCAATGAATATCAATAGAATTATCATTATAACCAAAATTGATATGAATTTATTTTTTACCATGTCAAATTCAACAATGATCCCACTCTATTAAAAAAATATTCAATAATTTATCTCAATCATTACCAAACCCTATGACACAAAAGAACCATATGATGGTATTTTCAATACTTTAAAATGACCAAGAATATTAATAGTAGTAATAGTATCAACTTATTCTTCTTCAATCCAAAGGGAACATATCATTTATAATTGAAACAAATCTACCTATTTTATTTCATAAATATAATCATTTTAAAAATCACAACATCAATCTCTGACTTTTCGATTATTTTCTCATTATCTTATAATTTATTTTAAAAAAACCTAGATTTTATTATATTTAAATTTTCAAATATTCAAATATATAAATAATTATACCATAAAAATTAATTCTTTTTAACCATTAATCTTCATAAATCTCTATAATGATATTCTCTATGTAATTATATATTTGGATAACTAGTTTTTAATCTATTGTGATTTTTTTCTTTTTTATCAGACTTAAATTAATCATATAAAGATATAGAAAAATATTTATTAACATTTACAAACACATTTTTTAACTTCACATTAATTTATGCGTCTTCCATAAAACGTAGTATTCAATATTCCTTTGGATCTACGTAATAATCATTACAAATTTCATTACTCTTTAATTCCAATGAAATTAAATCATCATTAATTCATGCCTATATGAAAACATGAATAATTAGTTGATGTTTATACATAACTTTCATGGATAAATATTCTATTATTTGAGTACATGAGTCAGCGTACTATTTCACAACATTATTAATTGTTTCATTTATATCATTATAAAAATATTTCTCCTCTAATAATTGTGCGGTGGACCATAATTCTATGTGGACTCCCATAATTTACCATATACATATATATCCCATCATACTATTGTGGAGGGTTCTTCATCCACATGGTTCGTCACATTTTCCTCAATTATTATATAGTATGTAGTTCAAAAATATCTATTTTTGTTTTTAATTATTATAATAATATAATAATAACTATCTAAATGTATCTCATTCAAGGATTTTCTCAATTAAAGTATGATATTTCATTTGAATTATTTTTTTTAAATAATAATTTTATTCCACAAAAATATAATGATTCTGGATCAATATTTATAATTAATAAAATTCAAATATAAATAAAATTTAAATACTTTACGTGATATATTGTAAACCAGAAATTAATCTAGAAACATTTAGATCATTATTATATAGGTTTTGGTGAATTCTATAGTGTTCATAAATTTATTTTAAGTCTCCCATGGGTCATGATATTATTTATTATATAATTCAAGGGCCTATATATATTAAAAAATCTCTTCAATTGGGCTATCAATTTTGGGTCACTATTATGTATGAATAATAAAATCTATATTATGTTATGTATTTCACTTATGAATCGTACACAATCATTAAAAATACGGTTACCCAACCATATGTTAGTTCATCACATTACCATTAAATATATCCACTCAATATTTATTAATGGATGTTATTTATATTCAAATTGCACTTATCTATATTCAAAAATATCATCATTTATCCTTTCTATATTTTAAAATATCATAACACATTTATGATCACATTTTTATATCTCCAATAAACCACATTCTTGAATCTCGCAAGCCATTCCCTATTTCCATGAACTCAACTTATCCTCTATAAATTTTATATGAATAAATTAAATGAAACATCAATTATTATTAAAAATATTAAATGTTTAAAAAAATATAAATATACCTTAGAATATTTTTATAGATTTTTAACTAACACAAGAAGGTCATTCTAAACTAGTTTTGAAATAGCTTTATAGAGATATGTTATTCAATTTTAATCCTAGTTCTAGGAAATTTCTCATCAACTTAGTCTTTATTTTATAAATGCATATAGATATATAATTATTCAAATGGATAAAGAATGTTTCATATTACTCATCATTTATATAATTATATAGTCTTAAGAAATCATGGTGGATATTGAATCCACCACCCCCAAAATTCTAGTTGTTCAATAAAAAATAAAATTCAATTTATACTAACATATTTTATTTGAAAAATCCAACAAAAGTTTCTTCTAATATTTTCATGAACTAGGATACTTTATTTTCCGTTTAAGAGTTTACAATCAAAACCAATTGAAAATAATTCTTAATTACAACAAAAAATAAGGATAATAAGAGGGTACAGTATATCCATCATTATTTAGTACATCTGATATCCTTCAACCATTACGATACTCCATAAGAATGGTTGGAACTAATCATATGTCGTTGCTGCTATTTTCATAAAATATTACAATCTATTATTGGGTTTTTATAATGAAAAATATTATTATATGTTATTTGATTTTGTTAAAATGAGGATTAAGAAAACGGTTATTTTAAATGTTTTATAGGAAATGTGGGATTCATTATCCTTTTGATTATACCATTAATTATCTCCTAAAATTTAATATTATTTTTTTGGACTAATCAAAATATGTTAGTATTATGAGGTGTTTTATATTATATTTGAATAGACATTGGGTTCAGTAATGTAATGTTTTATAGGAGGCATTTCATTGAATTATAGTATGAAACCCAAAGTAAAATTTTTGATTGAGTTGTGACCATAAGATATTCATGTGGATTATTATACTATTATTTATTCAGTAATGTCACAAGAAAATGATATGAATGTTTTGGGATTCCCTTTTAAAATACAATGAGGTGGATTGTGATAGGAATAAAATACCCTCGATCAATTAAACAATAAAAAATTCTATGTTTTTTATCATCGAAAAATAATTCAATCTAATTAATTATTGGTTTTAAATCATACACCCTATATATATTTTTGTTATATTGTCCCCACTTCAAGATGGTTCCGTGGTATGTCTTCCACCTTGAGTGAGGTCGGCGGTATTTAGTTGACTTGAGTTGTTACATTGATCCATAATCCAATATGAAATCAATGCATATGTGTTACGTAATCCATAAGGACCTACCTGATGGTTTTTATATTCCATTACACATATATTTGTTTCCAACAAATGACATAGATATTAATCTTTATAGATCACCATCCATCTAGTGTTTGATATAAGTTCAATGTTATCCACTTGTGGAATCTAGTATTGAGGGTTCATTATCAATTAACAGATTGTTATATTACTAGGGAATAATCCACCAAACAAGTGTATTGTTGGTATATTATATACAATATGGATTATTAGTAGACATATATTATCAACCATGTGTTATGAATCCTTTTTCAACATTGATGTTTAATTAGTTTCATATAATTCACCTTGATGGATCGGGTTTTTGATGTATTGATTACAATGTGGTCCTATATTGTGTTAGATTATTGACCATTATGTTTTGGTTGGGTAGTTATATAACCTTCAGTATCATGTTTTTTTTCAAGCCATGGGTATATCTTTACATTCATGGTATGTAAAATATTTTTATAATCACATATAGTATGGAAACCATGAATAGAATGATATGGCATGATTTTTATTTTTTAAATTATTTATAATCATTATTGAGACTACACATTTATTTTTAGGAATAAATATAGAATAACCTAATACTAGATGATATATTTTATCGTACACTCATATGAAGAGCCACAACATTAAAACATATATCATGGTTTGTATCACAGGAAGGGTAAATTTTCCTCTACGATATATTTGAGTAGGGATGTTCTGTTGATGTTCTGAAAAATAATAGGAAAAGAATTTGGATCTTATTTTTGTACAGATATCCCTTATTCTGTTTTCATTTTGATATTCTTATTTATTTTTTCCCATGATAGGTCATGTAAATTTTTTCATGAAGCATATGACGTCTAGAGTGGATCATGTTGTTATAAAATAAAGGATAACATTTAGATGTAATAAATCAATGATTCATATTTTAATTCTGATATTATATTACAATGCTTGTTTGTTGATATTTTTTGATGTATTTTTAATATGTCTGTATTAGAGAGGGTATAGAATTCAAATTATATTCATTAATCCTCACTACTACTCTTTAGACATTGGTATATATGGACGGGGTATTAAGCTGAATAATGCATAAATATTTCCATGATTTTAGTGGTAATCAAAAACTAAATAGATAAAAAATGCATATAATACTCATTTACATTTTATTATAATATTTGTGTTATAAATGAAATCATATAGGATATTTTGGTACATGGTATATTTATTATTCTTGGGAGTTTCTGACCCACACATCAGGGTTGTTGATGTTACAAAGGATGTGTTACTGTTCCTTCATTTCTTTTATTGTTATTCTAAAATTTACCATTATCATATAAGATTTAGGTTTTATTAATTTTTTTTATCAAGTCCTATGGTGGAAAGAAGCATGTGTTTGTGATTGATATTTTCTATGTTGTGATTAAACTACAATCAAATTCATTATTGAAATTGGAATTTCTCACTGACTTCATAATTAATATTTAAGGCTATTTATTTAACATGTCAATAGACACCTATATAAATTTTATTTTATAAAATCATGATAGAATCCTAATAAAACTTCTAATAGATATTATAATTTGTATGTAGTTTTTTATTTGGATATGGTTAATATTATACCTATCATGAGACTGTGTAGTTGGGGTATTAATCTTGATAATATATGTGGGACTTATAAATCCAAGATTTAGTCTGTGTTTATGATAGTTTTGTGTGAATTCATATAATTTAGAATATGAAATAGTGATATAATGAAATATAATTAAATAATTATAAGTTCCTCGTGATTGGAATTGTTGTGAATTTTGACCACAAGAACCTCGTATTTTTGTCTGGTATTGATGAGTTGTGAATGTACCTTTGGAAGTAGTGATGGATCCACATGTTTTATCTTTTCGATAGGTATATAAATTTTATTGGTAGATTATTCTATTGTTGTCTCTTTTTTATGAAGTATGAGGCACCAAGTTATATGCTGAAGTAGTTCTACATTACTAGGTAGTTCTAGCTACATCTTCTAATAATCTTTTCATGTTAGGGTAGAACATATGTTGTTGAGTTCTTCATAGTCTATATATTCATTCTTCGATCATCTTGAGATGCCCTCTTGGTAGTTTTTTCTAAGAAAAAATAAATTTACACAATATTATTGATAGATTATTATTGTCATAGTTGACCACAAAGATTGGTTTTATTTTAAGATGTTAAGAACACATTTATTCATTGTTTTGTATCATGTGAATCTTTTAGATGGCTCAGCTAGAGGGTGCCTAGATATTGTTAAAGGTGAATTCATGTGGTCTATTATCCATCCGAATTTACTAATTTTTTAGGATTTATCCTCCTCTAGTGATTTATGAAACTACCTTTTTGATCATTTTAAAAATTGATAAAGGATGTCATTTTAGTTATAGGTTAATTTATTTTAATTGAAATGATAATTTACATATGTTAAAAATTTAGTTATTATAAATAATATCCTATAAAATTAGGTAAATTGTGTATGTATCATTCTTACTATAATGGTATAGAGTGGTTAATTATATTTACAAAAGAACTAGTATAAGGATTCAGTCAATATTAGGGGTAAATTAGTGATCTAAGATATGGGTAAATGTTTGAGTTAAGATAGGGGTATCACAAATCACCCTATAAAGAGTTTATTAGTTTAGTGTTACCAATTTGATAATCAAAAGATTATTAATCCTAATAATTATTTGCATTTGAAGGATTTTAAATATATTATAGAGGTGTAACATTTATATAAATTCCATTGAATCACACAATTATCAAACAATAGTTGTGGATATGGCCAGTGAAGTGTCTTATGAGAAGGTTCCATAGTGAATTAACCACCCAGTATTTTGGGTTCTATAAAATGTATGGGTTTTGGGAATGTTTATATATATATATTTAATAATTAGATTCACCATTAAAATTATAACCATTAGTTGACTCAGTCCATAAGTGCTTGAGGTGGAAGATTTTACGTGTTTTAGGCCATTGTACAGAATCATTCATTTCAGGTGGTCAGGTATTGATTGTTTTGGGTATGGTTCATGAATCATCAACCCAAAAATCTATCTTTTTGATATCTTTGAATAATTATCATATATATTTTATAATATATTCATTATTTTTTGGTATGATATAAGTATATATATGTGGTGATTTCTATATATGTTCAATTACGGGAGATATCTAAGGGCATCTATAGACATACAATGTAATATTTTATGATAATTACGTATAAGATTCTCATGGATTTCTTTAAGATAGAGAAATAATCACTTTACGTGGTTCATGAGATTGATTTTTGGAATTCTTATTGATAAAACAGTAACTACTATGATAGGAATGTATCTTTTATAACCTCATAGTGTCATTATAAAACCATTTTTAGTGATTGCTGTCTAATTTCAAGCAATTCATGAACTTCAATCATCATATTTGTGTGAAATCTATATAGTAGGTTAGAATTTATTTTATTGTGGAGTATACATTTTTAATGATCTTTCAACCTATTATGTCCTATTATAGGATGTATTTCATGAGGATGTAAATGTATTGAAACATGAGTGAGTGGTAAGGATCATTATACATCTTATGATGGCTTTGAGACCATATATATTAATCATTATCGAATACCACCTAAGAGATTTAAAAAAGTATCCCAAACTAGAATATTTCCCAGTGAAAAATTTTATGTTCCAAAGAATTCCCCCGTGGTTGTGTATTTTTATTAGTGGTTGACCACCAATGTTTTTCTAAAAAATACATTTAATATATATGTATCAATAATACAGAATTCTAATAATGAATAAAAAATAATAAAAAACCCTTCATATTTTCGGATACCAAGTATCCATATTACAATAGATTATACCAGCTTCAATTATTTCTAAAATTGGATGATATAATCTAGGAATGAAAAACCTCACAACAATGAAAAAAAATTCAATCCTTATCTAAAAAAATGATGATATAGAAAAAACCATCATGTTTTACTCAATGAATGATATCTCCCAATAATTATCTATACTATAGAAAAATCTATCGCTAACCCATGTTCATGGTGAATGGGGAATAATCACTCTTGGTTGATAATATACTACCACCACCTCCCCTCTGGAGTATTATATAATACAAATAAAAATACCATTTTACTGATACACCACCATGATAAGACTCTATGAGTTAATGAGGAATCCCTCAATATAAATATTTATTGTTGGATGATATACCACATCTTTAAATCATTGGGATGATGAAAATCAACCAACATCAATCTCTTGGTGGATTATATACCACCAAAATATCAACGGTAGAAATTTCAACACCATGTAAAATATTTTGATTGATGATTTACCACATATTCATCGACTATATTTTGAGTTATTGTTCGATATCTCAATTCATGTGAATTATTTTCAACAAATAAATATCATGATATATGATTTAAAACCAAACAATTTCACATAGGTCACAAGATACTACAAATATACAAATTGACTAGAATGTTTCACAAGGAATCGAATATAATGAATAATTCATCACTTATAACATATACATAATATTTAAAATTGTATAATACATAATGGTTCATTACCACATATCATTAACACACTAAAAGTATTTTTAAAAGGATTTCCCCCAACTACCCTATCTGGTTCTTATGACAATTCTTACAATAGAATGGTTTAGGAAACCACAAATGTATTTCATGGAGTCAAAAAAATGAAATACTCCTCCATGGTTTTTGATTATTATTTTGAATCATGTGTCATATAGAAAAGTTCAGTGATAGATATTGTGTCAATTCACACATATTAATGGAAACCTCAAAACCCCAATATATTTATATAGGTCCAATTAAAATAAAAAATTAATTATATAATTTAAATTTTCAGCCTACAGACATGGTTAGTACATCACACTTTTCACTCAACTCATGGATAATGAATAAAATAAAATGAAAAATTGTGAGAAATCTTATAAGGGAATCAAAGGATGTCAATTATTGAAAACTACCACCAAATTTAGATTCCAAAAATCAATATATAAAAACATGGAATAATCCCTTAAATAATTCATAATTAATGAAATAATGTTAAACAATATATAAAATATTGAAAAGATGAATGAGGTATTTCAGATTTAACTATGGTGGCTCTCTACTATAAACAACACAAAAATATTGTCATGTATATATTATAAATGACGTATGTGAATGGATAACTAATATAATGTGTGCGGGGAGGAGTGCACACAACTATTTGGGTGAAAAATGAGAAATTAATTCCCATTTATAAAGTATTAACTCTAACATTTCCATCCCACAATTATATTTTTCAGAAAATATATTTCTCCTCTTACATACCCAATTCACTTTTGGTTATGAATTTGAGATAATTATGAAAATCCATTACAAATAAAATCAAAAAAATTCAATTGAATACATGTGAATAACACAATAAAAAACAATTACTTTTTTATTGTTACTACATTTTAGACTAAAACCTCCTAACATAAATTGTGAATTAATAATAATTAAAACTCATCCAAATTCCGTAAAAGAATTGTAATATCCCGGATTTTTCCATGTATTATTTTAATATTATATGGAAATTATTTCAAGACCATGCTTTGATACGACGTGCAGTTCTGAGGCCTAGTGAGCCAGAAACAAATGTTTGAATTTAGTTAAATAACTAAATTATGTGTGCGTATGGTTTTCCTGAAAATGTGGAATAACTCCTAAACGAGTGTTCAGATTAGAAATCAAATGGTATCGTTGCATTCAGAGTAGGGATTTTACCTTAGGCAGGTCCTAACATCGGTTAGCCCAGGTCAGTGGTGAAATCTAGTTTTTGAACGTAACTGTAATACAATATTTAATAAAATTATTTTATTTAGTCTTGTTGCAGTGAATATATTTTATATTTTTAAATAACGACTATATGTTGGGTTCCAGTGGTACAGAGCTCATAACCCTGAATCCCTTGGAGGCTTTGGAGGCTTTGGAGGAAACCCCATCAAGGAGACGGCGTTCTTGAGGGGTTTCGCCGGCCACAGCGACGCGATGGTCAGATCATCACCAACGAATGCCACTGATCTTTGTAGGATGCTTGATTTTGATTTCCATTCCCCATTCATGATTCCTATGATGAACATAGACTAATCCAGGAACATATTATCCTGCGGATTGATCTTATTTGCGGGATGGGATTTTGTGAGGATTTTGGGGATTTATTCTTGATGGTTATATTGGATTAATTTAGAATTCTAATGGAGACTAACCAAGATTGACACAAACATCGATTGAGGTTTTTCCCCATAGATTTTTTCTTCCTTTCTCCCCTGATTTCTCGCATTCTTCGTATATTTTCTACAAGTTCTTCACAAAGATATGAACGATGGAGCGTTGTGAATCATTTATTCTACACAACGATCCCAAATTGAAGATCTGGAATTGGTACAACCCCATGCAGGTGCGACTGTGGTGGTGATGGACGCGTCAAAGCAGATCAGAATATATTTTTCTTCAAATGATTTCCACACGGGTAACCAGAATCGGATTTTGAAGCCAATTGAAGGCCCAGATCACATGGATTTGACATCACGATGATGAGTTGACCTAAGATCTCTAGTTTCATAGAAAACAGATGACAGATTGTGAATCCGAAGGTTCAACCGAGGTGTGAGGGGGAAGAAGATGTTTCTGGAGAAATCCCTACTACACGACGTGTAGTATGGGCTACACGGCGTGTGTTTGTCGGTGAACCACCTGGCATGTACTCCAGGAGTACACAGACATGGGTTGGGTACATGGCCAAGGAAACGACGGGTATACCCTTCACTGGCCTGGCCTCGCCAGATACATGGTATACCCCGTGTACTACTACACAGGCAGGGCGACACGAGTTGAGGCTGTGTACGGGCACATGGCTAGTGTACACGGAGCGAACCCCAGACACTCGGACACAACATGTAATTCTTCTACACATTTTTTAGTTACTTTTTACATGTGAATCCTAGAGACACGGTCCATTTACATAGGCAGTACTTGGAGTCAAGGAACATGGATTGTGATCCTTCAACACGCCGTGTAGTCTAGTTTTACACACCTGGACAAGAGACATATTCCGTTTACATGGCCAGTACCTGGAATCAAGGAACACGATGTGTGATCCTACTACACACTGTGTAACCTATTTATATGTGGCTTGGGAAATTTTTCTTCCATGACTTGGACTAGCTTTCTTTGGGTTCGTACCCATAGTCTTTCCCCTGAAGGTCTCTCGTATCATTTCTTACGTATTGGAGTATGATCTATTCAGAAAGACTTCCTTAATAGAGTTACAAGAATCCCCTCAATGTGACTAAGATCTAGATCCTCTATTACTTCTTGGTACCCTAGGTAGACTTCTTGGTATCGACGTGACCTACCTTACATGGGCACCGATCCTCTACTTAGCAGATTAGTTCAGACCGAGTTGTTGGAATCACCCCATATCCATTGGTTGTGATCCTCATCTGAGCATCGTATTCTTAAGTACATGTGGGGTGAGTCCTCCCAGAATGAGTACTTCTTATCTCTCTCTTAAGACCTAGCAGTGTGTTCTCTCTGTTACATTCTTAGTGGAATCTTTAGGTTGGATATTAGTGGTGGTTTCGCGATAGTCGATCGTGTATGAGTATATATAGATATTCTTGTTATATGTTCCGTAAACAAATATTGTGTAGAGATGACTGTATCATTCCTTAGCGGTATTTCATTTATTGTATTCCATTGTGGTTTTTGGGTTGTCTTATTGGGTATTATTATACTCACCCCTCCATGGGCTTTCCCCGCACGTGTCGTGTCTTGTGCAGACGAGCGACCGTTTGATAGGATTCTAGGTGGACGAGGACCGAACAGTGCTTAGTGAGATAAGGCAGGCCGAGGTGTGTTCCTACAGCTATAGATTGTAGTCATAGTACCTTTCATTATAGGTTGGACTTTGTTATAGAATTTCTTTTGGTGGCCTTGTACTTTTGTCCTAGGGTTTTACATTACTTTCATGTCGTAATTTGTTTGTCGGGATTTTAGTGTATGCATGCATTTCCATTTTTAGTAGTTTTCACTTTTACCTTTGTGGTCTTTGAGATGTGTGTATGTGTGTACATTTTTATAGGAAATGCCACCCATGTTAGTGACATTCCTACTCGGTGCTAGTCACCAGCCCCTGGCCTATTAGAGGCGGCCTTGGGGAGTTGCGGCACGAGCCCCAATGGGATAGGTTGATATAGAGTGGTATTAGAGTTGGTTGGTTCTACCTTAGGACCAATAGTCTGTGAGTCAGTTTGGGGCAACAATGTTATGTTTTTTGAGTTCATCATTTAGCCCAGGGACCCCAGTGTTGGTATGAGCAACCGACATATCTATAAACCATGACATTGATAACTTGATTTTTGACTCGGAACATAAGAACAATATTTTCAGGGGAAAATAATTGTACATGCATCGTATAAGAATGGGTTTTTGTTTCCATGTACTTCTTCATTCAGCTCTCCATATATACTCACTAACTGTGATAAATCTTGTTTATTTATAGGATGCCTCCATGATGCGCACTCGCTAGGATCCAGTAGCTTGATCTTGAGGATGACCCCCTCTATGATGAAGCTTTGATACCGGGACCAGATCGCCCAGTTTTACCATCGGGTGTGTGCCAGTTATTCCAACACCTATAGAGTACTGTTTAGTTCCTGCTGTACTAGTAGAGGAGGAGTTCAGGATAAGCGCACTCCACAAGTTTCAAGGACAATGACCCCTCATGTAGCATAGGACTGACATAAGGCAGTGGCCAGAGTCTTCTGTTTGGTTAGGAAACCAGCAGACCAGATGGTGATCCTGGCAGCAAGCCTTCTATAGGAATCATCTTGGCGATGGTGGAGTTTGGTTTTCTAGACTCATGATGAGGCGACTCTTGCATGGTGAGTGTTTGAGCATCCCTTTAGAGGGGAGTTTTCACTGGTTACCCTGAGAGCAGTACGTATATAGGATCTTCTTCAGCTCTAGCAGGGAACCATGATGGTGGATGACTATTCAGCGAAGTTTACTGACCTCTAACTGTACTCAATGGATATGGTCAGGGATCAGTACTTATGAGCTCGGGCTTTTGAGCGGGGCTCGGGTAGAGACATCCGATCTAGCATCATTGATATGAGAATTCCTACTTATGATGGGGTGCGCAGGCCAGATTTGGTTGTCGAGATCTTCTTGGCAGAGCAGAGTTAGGCTGCAGTTACCAGTAGTGAGTGACCTGAAGTAGAGACCTCGGTAGTAGCAAGCCGACGTCGGGGACCCAAGCATGGGAGATGTTTTCAGAGGAGATCCCAGGATAGAGGATATTCTGTACAGGGTTCATAGTGTGAATCCAGCAAGGCTCGAGAGAGGCGATGCTACTCATGTGATGGTAGTGGACATCTCGCTCAAAAATGTCCGACCCACCATACTACTGAAATGGGTGCAGTGGATGGACCACAGAGGAAGAGGCAATTTGTGGAGTAGAAATATCCGCAGGGAGGATGACGTGGTAGAGGATATGGGAGAGCCGCTGGAGGTGGTCAGAGTTTTGACCCTTTACCACCACCACACCCAGGAGGTCCACCCTAGGCTTAGAGAGCAGGTGGACATAGGTAGGGACATCTGCAGGCAACAGAGGCTTATGTCTAAGTTACTCTTAGAATGATTAGAGGTACAATCTGTGTCTTTTCTACTTCGGATGCTGCATGGATATACACTGGTTCTAGTCATTCTTTTCTGGCTGCTTATATTGTTCTTGACCTTAATATTCTAGTTGAGCCATTGAATCGACCCTTTGGCTTAGAAACACCGACTGGAGAAGATTTAGAGATCACACACCTTTGCAGATAGTGTGACCTGAACCTTGGAGGCGAGAGTTTTGGTTGGAACCTCTTGGTGGTAGCGTCGAGGCCTTACGATGTCATTCATGGTAGGGATTGTCTATCCACAATTCATGCCCATATTGACTATTTTAGGTGAAGGGTGCGGTGTGTCCACATTGTTGTAATGAGGTTATCCTTCGTCAGTGAAAGGAGACCCGGGCAGCACCGTGTGGACTCGTGCGTAGGAAGGTACAATCGATTTCACATCAGATGGATAGCCTAGCCCTTGGCCCAATAGATGTTACAAGATTCTAGTTTCCAGCAGTATGGGCTGAGTATGAGGACATCTTTCTAGAGGATGTCCCCAGACTACCTCCCCATCGAGAGATAGATTTCTGCCTTGATTTTCTTTCCGGGATGACACCGATATCAGCATCAGCATATCGGATGGCTCCTGTAGAGCTTCATGAGCTTATAGTGAAACTAGAAGAGTTGCAGAGGAAGAGCTTCATGGGACCCAGTGTTTCCCCCTAGGCTGCCCCAGTGTTGTTTTCCAAGAAGGAAAATGGGTGCTTGAGGCTGTGTGTGGATTACCGGTGCTTGAATTGGTTGGCCATGAAGAACTGGTATCCACTCACTAGGATCGAGGACCTCTTAGACCAGTTAAGAGGGGAACGATGGTTCATGAAGGTTTATCAATGATCAGGTTATCACCTGTTGTGATTATCAGATGAGGATATATTGAAGAAGGCTTTCATATGTCGCTACGGTCACTATGAGTACTTGGTGATGCCCTTCGGCATGACGAATGCCCCAATAGTGCTTATGGGACACATGAACTGGATCTTTCAACCCTATATAGATCAGTACATGGTGGTCTTCATCGACAACATCCTTGTGTACTCTGCGTCTGACGAGGAGCACGTGGGCCACCTAAGGATGGTTCTCGACACACTCTGAGAGCACTAGTTGTACGAGAAAATCGCTACGTGTCAATTTTGGATAGAAGAGGTCCACTTTCTAGGACATGTTATCTCAAAACATGGTGTAGCAGTGGACCCAGCCATGGTAGAGTTAGTGTTAGCTTGGGAGCCACCCTGGAGCGTTACGGAGGTGTGGAGTTTCCTTGGGTTGTAAGGCTACTATCAGAGATTCATTCCTTATTTCTCCAGGATTTCAGCACCCATGACATCCTTGACCAGAAAGGGGAAGCCTTTCTAGTGGACTGAGAGATTCTAGAAGGATTTTCAACAGTTGTGATAGAGTCTGACAAGTGCCCCGATCTTGAGACTACCAGAAGAGGGTGTCGAGTACGTAGTGTTTTACAACACATTAAGAACCGAGCTTGGTTGTGTCCTGAGTTAGAGGAAAGCAGTGATTGCCTATGGCTCACATCAATTGAGGCCACATGAGTAGAACTACGTGACCCATGATCTTGATTTGGAAGTGGTAGTCTTCGCATTGAGGATGTGGAATAACTTCCTGATGGGCAAAAAGTTTACCGTCTACTCTAATCACAAGAGTCTTAGATATATCTTTTATCAGAAGGATCTGAATTTGAGATAGAGGAGGTGTCTGGTGTTCTTCTAGATTACGACTTTGATATCATTTATACTCGTGGGAAGGGGAACATTGTGGAAAATTCCCTTTTGTAGGAAACCAGTTCGCAGTTTTTGGATGAGGCGACAAGGAAGTTGGCCTATTTACAGTTATCCTTCATCAATAGTGATTTGGGAACTTACCTTCAGTCAATGGTTGTTACCCCTCCACTCTTACAGAGAGTCAGGGAAGCACATCTAGAGGATGTTAGCTGCGAGACTGTACATGCATCGATATCTGCAGATAATGTTGTTGATGGATATTCAAAATGTGGGGAGAGCATTGTTCTTTTCAGAGGGCACATAGTATTACTAGTGACGTTGCGGGAGGAGGTTCTGAGGGACTTCCATACACCTCCTTTGGTGTTGCATCATGGCATGGGAAAGATATACCAGGACCTCCAAAGTCTGTTCTGGAGGCCATGAATGATCTAAAGTGTGGCAGAGTTGTTTCTCGGTGCCTTACTTGTCAGAAAGTAAAGGCTGAGCACCAAGTTCCAGCATTATTGACTCAGCCCCTTGTGGTGCCAGAATGGGAGTGGGATGGGATATCCATGGACATCGTGATGGATTTACCACGTACGTCCATGGGACACGATGCCATCCGAGTGATCATTAACCGACTCACCATGTTGGTCCACATCCTAGACATTTGGGAGCAGAGTTCAGTAGAGAGATTAGGACGCCTCTATGTGTAGGAGATTGTTAGAATTCATGGAGTTCCACTAATGATTATATTAGATCGCAATTCTTGTTTCACATCATATTTTTGGAAGGGATTAGAAGAATATTTTGGGACAATGTTACGCTTGATCACAACGTTTCATCATTAGACAGATGGATAGACAGAGCGGACCATCCCAGATTTGGAGGATATGCTATGAGCTTGCATACATGACTTTAGTCATTGTTGGAAGGATCACCTAACACTGGTGTAATTTTATTTTAACAATAGTTATCATTCCACTATTGGTATGGAACCATTCGAAGCTTTGTACGGGAAACTTTGCAGGTCACCACTTTGTAGGACTGGCCTTGGAGAGTCAGCACTCATGGGCCCATAGATGGTGCGAGCTACTACAGAGAAGGTGTAGGTCATCCATGAGCGGATGAAGACTGCATAGATTTGGAAAAAGTATTTTGCTGAGAGGAGACATGATCCCTTGATGTTCGAGGAGAGAGACCATGTGTTCTTTCAGGTCTCACCTCTATGTGGATTGCGTAGATTTGGCCGAGGTGGCAAACTATCTCTGAGGTTCATCAGCCCTTTTCAGATTCTGAGTAGAGTTAGCGAGGTGGCGTACCGCTTGGCTATACCTACTCAGATGGACTCGTTACACAACCTCTTCCATTTTTCACAGCTATAGAATTCCGTGCATGATCTATTACAAGTTATCGACTCGGGAGATCTGTACATCGATGGAGCGACCATTTCTTTGTACCCAGCGGAGATCAAGGATCGGTAAGAGAAGAACATTTGTGGGTGAGCTATTCCGTTGGTGCATGTCTGGTGGAAGCATGAGAATCTCTAGGAGAGCATGTGGGAGAATGAGTCTTAGATCCGTGAGCTGTACCCATATATTTTTGAGTAGCCTTTGTTTTGGCTTTTAGGGGACATAAAACCCTAAGGTGGGGAGGATGTAATGTCCCAAATTTTTTCATGTATTATTTTAATATTATATGAGAATTATTTTGAGACTAGTATTTGAGACCTCATTTAGTTCTGAGGCCCAGTGAGCCTGAAAAAAATGTTTGAATTTAATTAAATAACTAATTTTTGCACACGTATGATTTTCCTAAAAAAGTGGAATAACTATTGAACGGGTGCTAGGATCAGAAATACAAGGGTACTGTTGCATTCAGAGCAGCAATTTTACCTTAGGAGAGGCCTAACATTGGTCAACATAGGTCGTTGGTGAAATCTAGTTTTTGGACGTCACATTAATAAAATATTAAATAAAGTTTTTTTTATTAAATCCTGTTGTAGTGAATATCTTTTATCTTTTTAAATAAAGACTTTACGCAGGGGTCTAGGGTTACAGACCTCATATCCCTGAAACCCTTGGAGGCACTGGAGGCTTCGGAGGAATCCCCAATGAGGAGGCATCATTCTTGATGGGTATCACCATCGACGATGACACAACCAATAGATCTTCTCCAATGAACACCGCAGATCTAGGTAGGATGTTTGATTTTGATTTCCTTTCCCCGTTATTGATTCCTATGACGAACTTAGATTAATCCATGAACAGATCAGCCTGCAATTGATCATATTTGTGGGATGGGATTTTTTGGGGATTTTAGGGATTGACTCTTGCAGGTTATTTTGGTTTCATTTATCCTTATAATGTTGAAGAACCAAGATCGACATGAAAATCAATTGAGGTTAGTCCCTCTATATTTGTTGTGCCTTTATTCACTGATTTCTCACATTCTTCATGTGTATTCTACACCCTCATCACAGATATATGAATTATGGATCAATGCACATCCATTGTGTGATGCAACGATCCCAAATTGAAGATCTAGCATCGATACAACCCCATAGAGGTGTGACTGCAGTGGAGATGGATGGATCGAAGCAGATCAGAAGATATCGTTCTTCAAACGATTTCCGCCCGAGTGACCAAAATCGGATTTCAGAGCAGATCAAAGGCCAGAAACTTATGGATTTGACATCACGATGACGAGGTGACCTAAGATCTCGAGTTTCTCAGAAAACAGATGATAAATCATGAATCCGGAGGTTTGACCGAGATGCGAGGAGGAAGACGGTGTTTCTAGAGAAATCCTGACTACACGGCGTGTAATATGGGCTACACGGCATGTGTTCATCGGCAGACCACCTGGCAGGTACTCTATGAGTACATGGGAAAAATTTGGGTACATGGGCAAGGACACGACGTGCATACCCATCCCCATCCAGGACCGGTTAGATACACGGGATACCCCGTCTACTGGTACACGTGTAGGGCGACAAGGGTTGAGGCCGTGTATAGGCACCTGGCCAGTGTACATGGAGTGAACCCCAGACACTCATAAATGGCATTTAATCCTTCTACATGTCATTTAGTTACTTTTTATATGACTAGACTATGGACATGGGTCATTTACATGGGCAGTACCTGGAGTCAAGGAACACGGCGTGTGATACTTCTACACGTTGTGTAGTCTAGTTTTACACACCTGGACTAGAGACGCAGGCCGTTTACATGTGTATTACCCAGAGTCGAGGAACACATCATGTGATCTTACTATACACCGTGTAACCTATTTATTCATGGCTTGGGGCATTTGTATTCCATGACTTGGAATAGATTTCTTAGGGTTCGTACCCTTGGTCTTTCCCATTATGGTTTCCGGTATGATTTCCTACGTATAAGAGTATGATCCATTTAGCAGGACATCCTGATTAGAGTTTTGGGAATCTACTCTATGAGACTTAGAGGAGGATCCCCTATTTCTTCCTCGTACCCTAGGTAGAGTTATTTATATCGATGTGACCAACCTTACCTGGGCGTTGATCCTCTACATAGCAGATTAGTTAAGACTGAGTTGTTGGAATCACCCCATATCTATTTGTTGAGATCCTCATCTGAGCATCATATTCTTAAGTAATTGTGGAGTGATTCATCCTAGAACAAGTACTTCGTATCTCTCTCTTCAGACCTAGTAGTGTGTTTTCCCTGTAACATGCTTAGTAGAATCTTCGAGCAGGATCTTAGTGGTGGTTTCAAGATAGTCAATCGTGTATGAGTATGTCTAGATATTCTTTTTATATGTTCTTAAAAATATACTATGTATAGATGACTGTGTCATTCCTTTATGGTTTTTCCTTTGTTGTATTCCTTTGTGGTTTTCTTGGTGTCTTACTGGGTGTTGTTATACTCACCCCTACATGGGCTATTCCCGCACATGTTGTGTATTGTGTAGACGAGCGAGCCTTTGACATGATTCTAGGTGGACCAGGACCAGACGGTGCTCAGTGAGATCAGGCAGGCCTAGGTGTGTTCCTACAACTATGGATTTCAGTCCCAATACCTTTCCTTACATGTTGGACTTTATTACAGACGTTCTTTTGGTGGGCTTGTAATTTTGGCCCAGGGATTTACATTACTTTACGTTACATTCATATCGTACTCTGTTGGTTGGGATTTTAGTATATGCATGCATTTCCATTTTTAGTAGTTTTCACTTTTCAGCTTTGTGGTCATGGAGATGTGTGTGTGTATACATGTTTATAGGCAGTTCCTCCCAAGTAAGTGACATGCCTACCCGGTGCTAGTCACCAACCACTGGCCTATTGGAGGTAGGCTTGGAGAGTTGCGTCATGGGGCCCACTACAACGAGTCATGACATGAATAATATGAAAAAGTGGGTTGGGAATTAAAACATCAACAAGGGGTATA
This sequence comes from Viscum album, assembly GCA_963277665.1. Classification (NCBI taxonomy): domain Eukaryota; kingdom Viridiplantae; phylum Streptophyta; class Magnoliopsida; order Santalales; family Viscaceae; genus Viscum; species Viscum album. Next base: position 1,066,342,975 of record OY728165.1, on the reverse strand, counting down.
AAATAAAGATGAATATTTTTCATAAATTGAAATTACATGACACTGATGATTTTTTTTCATTAACTATTATCTCATATAAAATCATGGAATCAACATCTTTCTCTTCTAATTTGATAAGAAAAATTTATCATAAATCATATACTCTTAGGAACTTTTAGTATGATTTCATGGTAAAACATGAAACACATAAAAAATATTGTCCATATAAATCAAGAATTAAAATATTAAAATATAGAAAAAATAATTTCATTCCTGAATTCATATTTCTGTCTCATTAAATAGAAATATATTTCCATTAACACTCATAGAGATTATATAAAACCTTCATAGGTAATTATAAAATTTAAAACCATTATAAATAACACTTATAATGGAATGCTTTCCCACGTTAACTGAAAAATTATTCCAATGAATAATAAATATGTAAATAATTCTTTGCGGGTTTATTTTTGGTTCCAACCATAATTTTATATAATTATTCTTTTACTATTATTAATAAAAACACATAAATGATTTAGATTAATTATAATATATATAAAACTAAAAAACTCACTTTAATCATACTAAAATCAAGTAATTTCACATTACACATTATTGTAAAATTAGTTAAATTAATTTTATAGAATTGATAAATATTGAATGGTAATTGAAATAGATACATTTAATAGTGATATAGTTCAATTAGGTGTTAAATTGATGGAAACCATGCCAAATAGAGAGATGTGAAATAATTTTAACCTAAAAATAATACTTTTAATGGAAGAAACCTCTTAATTAGAGTCTTGGGTCGCATTGCTTGTTCTCACCTTCATGAATAATAAAATAAATTTAAAAAATTTGATAATTTAAATCTTTTTAGTATATATTATTCAATTTGTTATATTTTTAGGTATTATTTTTGGGATTTATAAATATTTCATCAATTAGATTAATTCCCTACAATCCATCTTTTCCGAACAACTTCAATATATTGGTGCTGTTAAATTATTTTTATTAAATGGTTATATAATCTCTATAATTGTCAAGGTATATGTTTTATATCATTCTGAAGGTGAATGAGTCCAATATATTAATTAAATGATATAATTACAAAAACCATAAAGAGTAATATTGTTTTAAATATATGAAAATTACATTGAATTGATTTAATATAAATCAATCATTCTATATTTAAGATTTAACTTTTCTCAATAATAGTTATTATTAAAAATATTATTTCATTGAGGTTATTATAAAATAAATAACATATATATTATATTTTTTATATGATTGTCCAATCAATCCAAACAAATAAATTTCAATGAATTGCAATGGTTTTGTGTCATTATAGACTTCCCACATTACCAAAATATTTATGAATAATATGAATATTTCAGAGAAATAATATTATAAGATGGTTCCATTGTATAGTTAATCTACCTAATATCTTTCTTCATAAACTATGGAAATGGAAACATAAAAAGTTGTTCAGTTAGATGCTTAGTAAGGGTAATCATGGGAGAATACAATTAAAGATAATAAATGTGAAAATTATGGCAATGTGGATTTTGGAATAGAATGGTTATACCAAAATATAGGAAAAACATTTTTCATAGAGCAGAGAATATAAAAAATACAAAACAAGATTCATGAGATTACAAAACATCAATGAATCATGAGAAATGTTGGTATAAAATTGGAATAACAATATTTTATAAGACTTTTTCAAAAATGTTGGGTATTAAATATTTTAAAAAATAATATTTCAAGTAATCCAAATGAGACATTAATTACATTATAGGAATTGAATAACTAGTAGTGAATCATATTAGGATTGGGATTACCAGAATTATACCCTCATGGGCCTTAGAAAACAATTTATAGAACATTTGATATCATAAAATATTAAACATCACCCAATTAATTTTAGGGAAATAATAGACCGTCCCACCCAGAATTTAAAATTTTAAATATGTATTCCATTATATTTTATGAGCATTCCATATTACATCATTTCATAATTAAAACATTAAAAATAAATGGGTTTCATGAATATTTCATCAACTACACATCTTAATACCGTTATATTACAATGTTGAATGGTATCATTAATTTATATTCCTTATTAAGTATAATAATAATATATGTATTTTGAGTGAATAATTCTATAATATAATGAAAACTATTATTCTATAAATATTAAAAAATTATTTTATACAGATAATTTGAAAAAAAATGAATACCCAAAATAATTGTGATATGATTTCAATCAAAAAACCATATAAATATATAATGAAATTATAATAAAGGGTAAATTTTGTGATTGTGGTAAAAGGTAGTTTAATGGAAAATGTTAATAATGATGTTTTATATATCTTTGAAAAGAATGTCAGAATAAACTTACAAACAACATGGAAGTGAATTTATTTGAAATTAACCTAAATATTGTAAAATATATTATAATATGACATCAAAATATATTTAGGTAAAAGATGATAACATTAGGCAATATATATAATGAATATATAAATTGATGGAAAATTTTCATCTCCTAAATGAAGAAAAAAGACAGCCATTTATTATAAAATTTAATTTTGGTATTTTTGAGTACTTATGTAATGATCCCATCCCAATATACATAATATGGTTCCTTACATTATAAAATTTTCTTGATTACAAAAAATTTCATTCCGATGGGATGGATATTTAATTGGTCTGGGTAAATTACACAGATATTTAAAATCCATATAAATTTTAGAAATAAAATTAAATAATCATTTCCATTGAGAACACAATTATTCCCATTAGTGTATCCATTCATACCAATTGTAAGGATTATATTGAAATCCTAGGTTAAAATAAATCATAAAAAATGGGTGATTTGAGTTTTTAAATAAGGTTAAGAAAACAACAGAATCTATCTTAAATAAACATAAAAAATATGGAATTGGAAATAACTATAAATGGAAGATAGTATGACATAATCCTTTTCATAATAAGAAATAAATAATAGCTAATAAAATAATTCCAAATAAATAATTAAATTAAAATGAGAACTAACTATGGATATTATAATAGTAAAATAATCGCATGGTTTTCATCAAAAAATACCAAAATTAGGTAATTCATGATGTGGTACATTGAAAACATTCCATCAAGTCCTTGACTATGATTTTTAACTATGTAATTCCTTTATTAAAACCTAGTCTAATTTCTATCATGATACATATTATTGTATCAAGTGGATACAATTGGACTGAACTAACTCTTACTTATTCCAATTCAGTCTTAATATAAATGGGGTGAAACAAAATCAACATATAGATTCATATTTATACTTGAATATTTAATGTAAATAATTTCCCCAGTTAGTAAACATAATCATAATGTTTGTAGGGTAATATTGGAAATGGTATCAAGATTGTATATCCATTAAAATTTTCATAAACCATTCTATAAAATATTGTTTTTGTTATCATATAATATCAACATCAATTATGAATAATATAAAATAGAGGATATTGACATTGAAGAAACTATTATAACAAAATGTTTGATCTCAGTAGAGCACTAGGGGGTGAATTGAGTATCTATTCAAAATTTATATTTAAAAAATATTATTAAAAAGGTTCCCTAAAAAATTTAAATGCAGCCCTGTCAATCAAGGTTATACGGTATTGAAATTTTGACTGTTTAAATAACATCTTAGAATATTTCTTATTTATAAGTAATTTTAATATCAGTTATAAAAAATACTTTTGAAGAAATTATAATATGGAAAAATAATTATTACATTTTCATAGGATTAACTATCATAGTAAATTTTTTGATTTCTATATTAAATAATAAAATAGAGAAAACTAATGTAAACAACACCGCGGATATAAAACAAGTGGTTCAGTCTCTAGCCAGTAACTAATCCATTCCACATGGTGATCCCCATCCACCTAGAAGTTTATATAAATAAATGTCTTTCACACCCTATATCGGGGTAGACAATAGTACACAGGACTGTCCTGGTCCTGCAACCTCTTCCACAATTTTTCATGGTTATAAACTAATATATCACACAGGGAATTCTTCCACACATATATTTGGGAATACAAAAGTGTAAAAAGATGTAAGAGAAAGGATACTATGTATCCTTCAGTTTGATGTAAGAGACAATTTTTGATTAATATAGAAACACACACTGCTCAAAATATAAGATAAATAATACACTATAGAGATGAGATGATGAGATAATATTAGAAGTGCTATGTGTGTTAGCCCATATAGCTCGAGACATCATGGATTAAGATGATGTAGAAATTGAGTCCTCTCCTGTAAAACTGATTATCATAAGTTAACTAGAACTAGAACATGTTCTTCATGGATATAATGATGTGGAAATATTCTCGACTCTAGGATTTGATTATGCTTCATATGTTCTTCAAAAGTGTGGGGTTTCATGAATGATCGTGCATCTTTGTTATCACGTACACACTTTTTTTCTTTTACACTGTCATCAATATAGTCACCACTATTACAACACTTTTCTTTTGGCCAAATTTTTATTTTTATTCATGGAATTCATGTGTTGGGGTCGATAAGATGCATGCATTATACACCTCGTACCTCATACTATTAGGTAACATGTCTACAAAAAACTTTAATTATGTTAGTGTATTTAAAAGTTTCAAATATTTCCATTATCAATTAATTTGAAAAATGGAAAAATATATTAAGAAATAGTGTCGTAGTCTGTCTGTAAATGGTGACTCCATGAAACAGTGAATCCTTCTTTTTCTTCAAGCAGTGAGACAACTATGATGGAATAGTTGTATATAAATCAGGAACTGATATCATAGATGTGGTGTTTGGATAACGATGTTTGTTCATGGTGTTTAGATGGTCATGGTGTCTGGATGGTCATGGTTTCTAGATTTTCATGGTGTATGGATGGTTACAGTGTCTGGATGGTTACAGTGGCGGGATGATCATGGCGTCTCTATGGTTACATTGTGTGTATGGTCTCGGTGTGTGGATGGTTACGATGTCTGGATGGTTACAGTGTCTATATGGTTACAATTTCTGTATGTCACAGTGTCAGGATGGTTACAATGCTTGGATAGTTATGGTGTCTTGATGGTTACAGTGTCAGGGTCCTTCGTCAAAAAAACGCAACCTGTGGCAGACTCATGGATTCACACACATAGGAAAATCTCTATACATAGGCTTAAATAGTGATATTCATAGAATGAATTAATCATAATCGTTAATAAAATAATTTCATTAGAAACAAAATAGTTGAAAATAATTATTTATGGATTAAAAAATCCAATCATCTATACACATGATTCTAGAAAGATTAAACATCATTTACTGGCTTTATAGAATGTATATGATTTTTGATCATTATAACATGATTATTAAATGAGGAGTCAAATAATCTCCTCCTTTTTATGTTAAAAAATCATATGAGCGAGATATTCATTCTTAGGTAATGTGTCTCTTCATTAATGTGATTTTAGTGCATAGAGAATACATGTTTCTCCCACTTTTGAGATTATAAAAAAGAGTACATATGAAGTAGAAAATAAAAGTGAACAACGCTTTAGATGGATAAAAAGTTCACGTACAATCAGCAAGGAACATGACTACAAAGAACATCGCCATTAAAGGATATTAATAATTTTTCTTCATCACAAGCTTGTATTCGCTTTGTCCATGGTAATATCATCAGAAGAAGATGTCATACTAGTATAGATGGAAGTGGATGAATTGAGTGAAATAATGGACAAAGTTGATAAAGGGAGTCCATTAAAAATAGAAGGGTCCAAGGTAGGTGTAGTAGAAGACTGAGGGAAATTTTGATCATGAATTACAGGCTAGATCTAACTCATATCTTGAGAGACAAACATATATGTTGATTCTATGTAAGAGAATGATAAGGTAGTCAAACAAGATCTTATGGGTTTAACTGTAGGAGAAATAATGGAAGTTCTCAAATCATGAAGATAAGGCAACAAAAGTTTGATGAAGTCAATAATGATCTCACCACCGTACTACATATATTTCTTAAATACATCCTTGTTCATCATAAAATTATCCAACGAAGGAGTAAAATCTTTGAGCTTTTGCACTTGAGTTCTAAAATATTGAGTTATAGGAGGGATCCTCATATTCTCTACAAGGTACATGAAGTGGATTGTCATGTCATTCTTAGAGAATATTTCATTGAAGTATAATTATACTTTATTTGCAATTTCGGGATGAGCATCATTGGAAATCTTGGAATGATTTCTCACCAAATAATGAATTGTGTCACTATTCTTGATATCTTCAAATAGAGATTCATTTTTAATGCCACTAAGTAATGATTGAAGTACTTCATTGACAAATATTCAAATTATATGACTATATAAATAATTTTGAGATGATTGTCCAAATGTACGAGAAGCAGTGACAGTCAAGATAGGGGATTTTATATGATTTAGATCTTTCTGGAGACAACACTTATACTCATCTGTTAACTTGTTAAGACCAATAACAAGCTCATGCATCTCTGTAATTATCTGCTTTTTTCGTTTAGCTATCATTTCAGTTTTTGAAGTTATATGAGTTTGAATATGTGAGGCTACATTCGATGGGGTATTACTAACAATATCATAAATAGAATAATAAACAGGTTTTGATCCTGATGTTACCACTCGTGCCATTTCATCAACCATACCTTTTAGAGTTTTTACAATCAATGAGTAGTTTGTTCTCAACTATTTCTTCTTGAATCTCATAAAGAATCTTGGGTTAAATATTCAATATTACTTTTTTCTTCAAAATTGAAGCATATATTTTACTATGATTGTTTACATGAGCCTGTTGGGTATTCATGAGTTTCTCAACTCCAGCCAATAGGGTAGCTCCAAATGATTTCAGGTCATCATTATTCACAAATATTGGAGATTCTTGTGAGGGTTCATAAATAGAAACTGAGACGGGATTAGGATCTGTAGAGACCCGAAGCTTGACGTACATGGACATTACATTACATTTGCGGAATACTTAGTACATAACAAAATCACACACACACAAGGATCGTAATAGTTTAGTGTCTTTGGAAACTCAAAATGTAATCTTCTAATCGTGGTGAAAGATCTTCAATATCTCCCATAAAGATCTTCCCATTTTTTTTACCTAAAACCTTTCTTTATATCCTGGGGAAAAGAAAACATAAAAGGGTGAGCTCAAATGCTCAGTAAGGGTATACAAAAGAAATAAAAATCATATCATATCTTTTTGAAAATCATAACCTGCAAAAGAGATCATAATATCTTAACATGGAACAAATCATAGAAGTGAAAATGAGATCCCCTTAATCATAACATGAAACTTGAAACTTGGTGGCATGCACACATAATCATGGAAAATCATTTCTTATTAGTGAAGACTCATTGCCATGACTATCTTAGTGGACAAAGTCCCTTTCTGAATCGAGTAACCCTCGTTTCAGTCCTGTTTCACTGAACTGGTATAACCAACCATTTCAGCCATGTCGATCTCATGATATATAAAATCTTTACCCAATTCATTGGAGGGAGATATATGTCCCACCAATCTTATAATGAATCCTTTCTTATGTGTGCCACATAATCATACATCATCGCATAACACATGTAACAAAAATGGGATTCTTGAAACATCATGACATCATAAATCAATTCATATAAGATAAAGGAATTCATAAAAATAATTCCATCACAACATGATCAAATCAATGTAATAATAGGGATAAAAAAAGAACCCTTTATTATCTTAGATGGAAAATAATTTTGATAAAACACTTGAACTCCATTCTTGAGGAAAATATCCTTTCTTCTTAAAAAACATTTTTCCTTTCATAAAATGTCATACAACTTTAAAATAAAAGAATTTGATTAAAAATAAACTTGAAAACTTGTAAAGGAATTTTCTTGGAAATAATGTTTTAAAAATCCATTCATGCCGTATAAGTTAAAAAAACATTCTTCTCGTACTTTTGTCAGAAAAGTCAAAAAGTACCTTGTACGAAAAAAAACGACAAAAGATTCCTTTCATATTCTTTACTAAAAACTCACCGAAGGGTAAAATTGGATTTAAACTATTGTAAAAGGATATAAATATTACATATTTAGGAAACATGGATGTGGATGATAAAATACACCCTAGTAAATTCCAAAGTATAAACAATCTCGGATAAAAATGAGATTGTGATATTTCCCTTACATTAGGTCCGATTTGCTTCAAATGTGTCCGAACCTCCTCTTCTTTGAAACGCCTCTTTGAATCCTCCACTTAGGGAACTAAGATTGGTCTTTGAAGAAGACCAGGACCTCTAGGATTATTCTAGGGAAGTGTAGAAGAGATTTTGTCAGGGGTTGGCCGAGCTTGAGTGCTCAAATTGGTGTGAGGAGGAGGGGGAGGAGGTGTCCTTTTATAAGGGAGGAGAGGGGCACTTTAGGAATATCTCAAAATATTATGTTATATTAAAGTCAAAATCGGTTTATAATGGTTCCAAAGGGTCTTATTTCGAAGCTAAAGTGGGGATGGGTCGAAATAATATCAACCAATATAATTTAGACAAGTTTAGGGTATTATTTTAACCTTATCAATTATATTTAACTCTATGTTAAATAATTTAACTTTTACCGTGTCTTTTTGTTTTCTTTCACTATATGGTTAATACACTTACTATAACATGCCAAAAGAACCCCAAATTGTCTATTATTAATATATATATCCTTATCTAAGTCATTTGGCCGATCCTTAGATTTTTAGGAATAAAATAACAATTAATAATATAATATTTGATTTAAAAACTATTTTGTGTCAATTTTGACACTATTTGATATATGATTTTTGTGAAAGTCATAACAGAATTATATGTTCGAACCAAGTTGATTAAATCAACACTAATATATCATAGTAACCTAGAAAATTAGTGTAATTCATAAAAAGTCTCAAATTACATTCATTTGAGCATTTATAACATCAATTATTTTAATATTTCCTTAAAAAGGGTAATTACTGCATCATCGTTGTGTCATAAATAAATTAATTTATTTAAAGTCTAAAAATTATAAATAAACTATCATTATGTAGGAAATCTTTTTATCTTTCTAATGAATATTTACAATCGAATTTATCTTATGTATAACCCTATATTAAAAATGTTTTAGTAAATAAACTTTGATTTTAACTCTTTTAACTCTTCTTTGAATTAAATAATAATAAATGTCCTAATCTAATCCAAGTGGGCCTAAATGATAATATTTTACACTTAAGGTTGTTTTTGGTCGAGATAAACTTGTCCAATAGAATTACGACATGTGTTAGGGTAATATTAATATCATTCTTACCCCTAATTACCCTATTTACTTTTAACCGTGGTAAATAAAAGTAAAAAGTTACTATTCACCAAAAATTATTTTCATCTCATTGAACCACATTTTACTTACTGACATCAACCGTGTCTCTCTGATTTTTGAAATTCCATTCACAGAAGCGGTAAAATTATGTTTTATGAAAAATTCAGTTTTTTAACTATCACTTAGTAGTTTCACTATTCATCAAAAATTGATGTTTTTCAGAACAATGCCAAAATTTCAACCTAAGCTATATTTCATATTCCGAATTCAAAAATGAAATCTGTTTTACCAAATTCATAACATAGAAGTTGCATTAATTAATTTTATAATTAAATCCCGATGTTAAAACAAATAGCATGTTTTTAAGAAACAATATCTATCAAAAGATTGACACTTGATTATGTCTGGTTTAACTGTGAAATTACATTCAATGAACAAAATTGTATTAAATTGTAAAAATATTTTCTAAATATACTTTAAAACCACTCAAATTAATAATTTATCACTATTAATTATTTCGATTAAGAAAATTGTTTTTAATTATAATTTAGTAATTTTCACTATTCATCAGAATATGAAAGTTATCCGAAAAGTACCAAAATTTCACCTTAGGCTAAATTCGATACTCCGAATCCAAAAATGAAGTCCATTTTGAGAGCTAAAATGTCTAAAATTTAAAAAGTGGTTATTACTATTCATAATGGCTAGTTTTAATAATATTTTAATAGCATATCGTTGTTTCACGAAAATCAGTATTGCGTACTACACACGCTATCGAGGAAGGTTGTGATTGCGTGTAATGCAAGTCAAGTCAGAGATGCGTGTTGTGCAAGCTCATTTTGGTGTAGCGTACAACACAACACATTAATAAAATTAAAAAGAATATTTTTCATAAAATCTCGGGTTGTTACATTCTACCCCCCTTAAAATGAATTTTTCCCTCGAAATTCGGCGGGGTTATAAATGGTTTACTATTCGAAAGTTTCTTTAATATAAACCCACATCGTAAAAAGGAATATGAAAACCAATCATTAAAAACAAAAGTATGAAACGTAACGGTTACCCAAATAAACTAATCACTGGGTTTCCACATAGGTGTAAATATGGATATGGAAGAGAAATCTAACCATCATGTTCTGATGGAGAGTGGTAGAGAACATTGCTATGGAAAAGCCAACAATCACAAATCCATAAATTTGTGACGATCTAAGGTACCATCCGATTCATCAGGTATAAGATCACTAGGACAACATTTTTGGTTTTCAAGATCATTTCCCTAAAGTTGAAAATTTGAATTGGAATAAATACTTTCTTTATTTTGGTACAATCTCACTGTTGTTCATGCCTTGAACAATTTCCACTTCATCTCTTAAATAAATGATGTTGAATTTGTTATTCGTGAAGTGTTAGCAGATCATGTGATAGAATGACGGGTCATTCCATCTCTCTCAAACAAAAGGTTAGCAAAAATTATATACATAAGTCGGTCTATAGTGAGATTAATCACATATGGGTCCTAAAATGGACTTATACTTCATATATCATACTTCATAATATAATAAAACTAATTTCTACTAAACAGGGACTTCCTGTAGGCCAGTGGTAAGCGATAAAAGCCAGTTGCACTTCAGTTGTGGGTTCGATTCCCACATCCTTGTCCGACGCGATGGGCTGTCTCCCGTCCTGCAGGTTGTCCTTTTTCTAAAACTATATTACTATATCATCCCATTAATAATATCGAGAAAACATCTATCCTTAAACAATACTAACTTATGTCCATTCCAATCTTTATGCTTATCCATAATACTGCAGTCCACTCTCATAACATAGTGAAAACGATTATCAGAGATTTAACACCATCGTTGATTCCCATATTTCATAAGATATGTTTTGTTGGTCACATTCCAAACATTCAAAGGCCATAATAATGTATTCTCTTTAATACCCATTGAACCATAGTGAAAACTTGAATGCAGTTAAAAGTTAACACTTTCCACATACCAAAATCCAAAAATTCTATATACTCAAACCATGATATAACCTTCTCCTTATATCAGTCATGAGCTCATCAATACTATCAAACATTTAATTTTCTCCTTATCCCTTCATTATGCACATATCATCCACTTTCCAAAAAATATCTGAATAACCTTTCATTGATAGTGGTACCATTAATCATACACTTTCATAACTCAAGGAAAGACAAAAGTGTAACAATCCTTAGATGTCTCTTTATTCCTTAGTACCATGAGATTTCTTATACAACATTACACTTGATAAACATGTAATCATTCCACTACCTTCTTAAACCATTGACCAAGCTTCAAAAAATCTTTCATCTCACATATCATTTGTAGTCTCGTCATCATCATCCACATAAATACTACCCATATGACCATACTGATTTTCTTCATTAGTCTTTCCCTTAGGGAATTTGTTTGCATAATGCCCATACATTCCACATTTAAAACATTTAATCATTGTTGATGTCGTAGTAATACCATTATCCTCATCCATGGTGTTAACTGAACCTTTTCCTTTGAACTTACTTGCTTTGTGTCCTTCTTTTCCACACCCAAAGCATCTTCCAGTTCCCTTGAAACATTCTCCTTGATGCCTCTTCCCACATGATTTTCATAGGGGAAATTGAACTTTCTTTCCTCTATGATCATCATGAAACTCCATCTTTCTCTTATTAGTCGAGTCAGGAAACTTACCAAATTTTACTTTATTGATCATATTATGAGATTTCTGATTCGGCATAATAATGATGTTTGGTCTTCCAAACCCCATTTCATTATGAAGAATATCATTCCATTGTCCATCATATCCTCCATTATCGTGAATCATCTTGTTTCTAGCCATTTTCTAAAACCCAAAAAAAAGAATAGTGTGAGAGGAAAAAATCATGCTAGGGAAAACAACATAATAAAGGTGGAGTATCCTCAATATCTAACATCTTAGGTTAAATTCTATGATCGTTACCGTAGTTCTAGGACTTTATCCTATACGTATACTTATCCTTAGGGACATCCCTAGACATACCTTATAAATATCTCTAGGGATCTCACTAACGTTTTCGCATCCTAGTTTCCAAAGGTTGACTAAACCTTTCCTCTGATACCAAATGTAGAGACTCGAAGCTTGACGTACATGGACATTACATTACATTTTCGGAATACTTAGTACATTACAAAAACACACACACACAAGAATCGTAATAGTTTAGTGTCTTTGGAAACTCGGAACGTAATCTTCTAATCGTGGTGAAAGATCTTCAATATCTCCCATAAAGATCTTCCCTTTTTTTACCTAAAACCTTTCTTTATATCCTGGGGAAAAGAAAACAAAAAAGTGTGAGCTCAAATGCTCAGTAAGGGTATACAAAAGAAATAAAAATCATATCATATCTTTTTGAAAATCATAACCTGCAAAAGAGATCATAATATCTTAACATGGAACAAATCATAGAAGTGAAAATGAGATCCCCTTAATCATAACATGAAACTTGAAACTTTGTGGCATGCACACATAATCATGGAAAATTATTTCTTGTTAGTCAAGACTCATTGCCAAGACTATCTTAGTGGACAAAGTCCCTTTCTGAATCGAGTAACCCTCGTTTCAGTCCTGTTTCACTGAACCGGTATAACCTACCATTTCAGCCATGTCTATCTCATGAGATATAAAATCATTACCCAATTAATTGGAGGGAGATATAGGTCCCACCCATCTTATAATGAATCATTTCTTATGTGTGCCACATAATCATACATCATCTCATAACACATGTAACAAAAATGGGATTTTTGAAACATCATGACATCATAAATAAATTCATATAAGATAAAGGAATTCATAAAAATAATTCCATCACAACATGATCAAATCAATGTAATAATAGGGATAAAAACAGAACCCTTTATTATCATAGATGGAAAATAATTTTGATATAACACTTGAACTCCATTCTTGAGGAAAATATCCTTTCTTCTTCAAAAACATTTTTCCTTTCATAAAATGTCATACAACTTTAAAATAAAAGAAGTTGATTAAAAATAAACTTGAAAACTTGTAAAGGAAGTTTCTTGGAAATAATGTTTTAAAAATCCATTCATGTCGTATAAGTTAAAAAAACATTCTTCTCGTACTTTTGTCGGAAAAGTCAAAAAGTACCTCGTACGAAAAAAAACGACAAAAGATTCCTTTCATATTCTTTACTAAAAACTCACCAAAGGGTAAAATTGGATTTAAACTATTGTAAAAGGATATAAATATTACATATTGAGGAAACATGGATGTGGATGATAAAATACACCCTAGTAAATTCCAAAGTATAAACAATCTCGGATAAAAATGAGATTGTGATATTTCCCTTACCTTAGGTCCGATTTGCTTCAAATGTGTCCGAACCTCCTCTTCTTTGAAACGCCTCTTTGAGTCCTCCACTTAGGGAACTAAGATTGGTCTTTGAAGAAGACCAGGACCTCTAGTATTATTCTAGGGAAGTGGAGAAGAGATTTTGGCAGGGGTTGGCCGAGTTTGAGTGCTCAAATTGGTGTGAGGAGGAGGGGGAGGAGGTGTCCTTTTATAAGGGAGGAGAGGGGCACTTTAGGAATATCTCAAAATATTATTTTATATTAAAGTCAAAATCGGTTTATAATGGTTCCAAAGGGTCTTATTTCGAAGCTAAAATGGGGATGGGTCGAAATCATATCAACCAATATAATTTAGACAAGTTTAGGGTATTATTTTAACCTTATCAATTAGATTTAACTCTATGTTAAATAATTTAACTTTTACCGTGTCTTTTTGTTTTCTTTCACTATATGGTTAATACACTTACTATAACATTCCAAAAGAACCAAAAATTGTTTATTATTAATATATATATCCTTATCTAAGTCATTTGTCCGATCCTTAGATTTTTAGGAATAAAATAACAATTAATAATATAATATTTCATTTAAAAACTATTTTGTGTCAATTTTGACACTATTTGATATATGATTTTTGTGAAAGTCATAGAAGAATTATATGTTCGAACCAAGTTGATTAAATCAACACTAATATATCATAGTAACCTAGAAAATTAGTGGAATTCATAAAAAGTCTAAAATTACATTCATTTGAGCATTTATAACATCAATTATGTTAATATTTCCTTAAAATGGATAATTACTGCATCGTCGTTGTGTCATATATAAATTAATTTATTTAAAGTCTAAAAATTATAAATAAAATATCATTATGTAGGAAATCTTTTTATCTTTCTAATGTATATTTACAATCTAATTTATCTTATGTATAACCTTATATTAAAAATATTTAGTAAATAAACTTTGATTTTAACTCTTTTAACTCTTCTTTGAATTAAATAATAATAAATGTCCTAATCTAATCCAAGTGGGCCTAAATGATAATATTTTACACTTAAGGTTGTTTTTGGTCGAGATACACTTGTCCAATAGAATTAGGACATGTGTTAGGGTAATATTAATATCATTCTTATCCCTAATTACCCTATTTACTTTTAACCGTGGTAAATAAAAGTAAAAAGTAACTATTCACCAAAAATTATTTTCATCTCATTGAACCACATTTTACTTACTGACATCAACCGTGTCTCTCGGATTTTTGAAATTCCATTCACAGAAGCGGTAAAATTATGTTTTATGAAAAATTCAGTTTTTTAACTACCACTTAGTAGTTTCACTATTCATAAAAAATTGATGTTTTTCAGAACAATGCCAAAATATCATCCTAAGCTATATTTAATATTCCGAATTCAAAAATGAAATATATTTTACCAAATTCATAACATAGAAGTTGCATTATTTAATTTTATAATTAAATCCCGCTGTTAAAACAAATAGCGTGTTTTTAAGAAACAATATCTGTCAAAAGATTGACACTTGATTATGTCTGGTTTAACTGTGAAATTACATTAAATGAACAACATTGTATTAAATTGTAAAAATATATTCTAAATATACTTTAAAACCACTCAAATTAATAATTTATCACTATTAATTATTTCTATTAAAAAAGTTGTTTTCAATTATAATTTAGTAATTTTCACTATTCATCAGAATATGAAAGTTATCCGAAAAGTACCAAAATTTCACCTTAGGCTAAATTCGATACTCCGAATCCAAAAATGATGTCCATTTTGAGAGCTAAAATTTCTAAAATTTAAAAAGTGGTTATTACTATTCATAACGGCTAGTTTTTATAATATTTTAACAGCATATCGTTCTTTCGTGAAACTCAGTATTGCGTACTACACACGCTATCGAGGAAGGTTGTGATTGCGTGTAATGCAAGGAAAGTCAGAGATGCGTGTTGTGCAAGCTCATTTTGGTGTAGCGTACAACACAACACATTAATAAAATTAAAAGGAATATTTTTCATAAAATCTCGGGTTGTTACAGGATCCTTGGTTGAGATATCATCAGCTATAGATTCCAGTTTCAAATAAATAATTGTAGATAGATCTATTCCTTTCACAAAGATTTCCTGGGAATCAATCACATAAAAATAACTGTGGAATTTATTCCATGTATCCATTGATAATGGATCAATCAGATTAGGGGTATTCAAAATATTATAGATTGGGGGATGATCCCCCTCAATAGGTGTATATTTATCAGGAATGACTGATGTATATCCTTAATCTATTTCTACAAATTCAACCCTAATCTCCTAATCCATTATTTTTCTTCCCAACTAAGAGGCTTCCTCCATTCTCTCTTTAGTAGAATAAATATCTTCAAGAATATATTGTCCTTCTAGGAGTTCCTCAGGGGAATCTTCTTGCACAACATGATGATCTTCTTCTATATGCTCTTATTCAATGCTCTTTTCACTTACCATAGAAACAAATTCTTATTTTGAAGCATCTTGGTTCTCCAGATCGGAAACTTATTCAGGAACAATATTTTCATTCTAAAATATTATTTGAAGAAAATATTCAATATCATACTCAACCAGAATAGTTTCTTTAGGAAGTACAACAACCTCTTAGTCTTCTTCCTCATCAGAATATTCAACATGTTCGTCTGGCACCAAACCAGGATAAAAAATATCCATAGGTCTTGAAGGGTGTTACCTTAGATTAATTTTTTTATAAACTCTGTCATTATCTTATACCAATTACTTCCTCCATGGATTCCAATTAATTTTCATTATCTTAACTGTAACTTTAGAATGACAATGTACACAAT
Organism: Viscum album; assembly: GCA_963277665.1. Classification (NCBI taxonomy): domain Eukaryota; kingdom Viridiplantae; phylum Streptophyta; class Magnoliopsida; order Santalales; family Viscaceae; genus Viscum; species Viscum album. The sequence goes on along the minus strand of OY728165.1, from coordinate 1,066,326,384 downwards.
CCTTAATCGATTACTCATATTTCCCAACCAATACATTTACATGAAGTATAACAATGATAATCCTTAAATAAAATATGGAGAATAAAATGGAGGTTGTTTTCATCAACTCAGACATGTGATGTATAATATACTTGAAAAGGTTGATCTTATGTCCATTTTTCATGAAATGTATCATAAATACATCTCGATACATGAGTACAACAATATCACATTTTCTAGGGCTAATCAGATTCTAAACAAACATAAACAATAGTTTAGATTCATCATTTATCTTAGTAGTTATGGTTCTCCACCTGGTGTCATTGACAGTTAAACTTCTCAAAGCTTCTTATAAAACAATGATCTCAGTAGGAGGTGGAGGACCTCTCTAGTAGTCCCCACAAATACCCTCATGAGGTATCCTAAGTAATGAATCCCATAACCTCGAAAAAAATGTACAATTCTGACCATTGATTCGACTTCGTACCACATAACCATCTTCTGAATCAAAATAGAATTGATCATACTGGAGAAATGTGGCAACTAGATTTAGATAAATAGGACTATAAAAATTTGTAATAAAATCTAGAGAGGATTGATTTGTTAGAACATTAAACTCTAATGGATAAAATTAATGAATCAACTTTGTTCATATATCCTATTCATTACCACTACTCTGTTCAAAAGTATTGGATACATAGGGCCTTGAGTTTCTAACTTCAGAATTATTTTCAACTTCTTCTTTGAACTGAACCTCTGAGGAGCTAACAAAAAAGGGCGTTTCATCCTGGGCATTCATCGAAGGTTCATGATATAGAATGGTTAAATGAGGGATTATGGTTTGAGAGAAGAGAGCTTGAGTGCAGAACGAGTGAAACATATTTTATTTATCATTTAGGGATATCAAGCATCATGGGATAACATGTGTGGGAATGTAAAAATAATAAAACAATGAATTACTAAGATATGGCTTATAATGTATAAATAAAACAATAAATATCATTTTATTATGGCTTTAATTGTCTTTCACGATGAGACAATAATCAAGCCTTCATGGTGAGACCATAACAAGCATTCATAGTGAGACCGTAACAGTGGGATTTCTAAATTGTGTGAACATATTGATTGAGAATGTATGTTCAAGACAGTAACTATGAAATAGTAATTTTGAGACCAAAAACATTAAACAAAAACTCTTAAGGTATTAAAACTATTAAACTATTAGATTTAAATATTAATATCTAGACAATGACTTGTGAAACAATAAATTGTGATACAATATACTTTATACTAAATATTTATTATTTCGTTTCATGAATGATGTAATCTATTATTTTAGAATTTAGTGGTTTGGTGAGTATGTCAGCAAGCTGATATTCAGTTCCAATGAATTACAAAGTGATGTCAACTTTCTGATAATGATCTATCATAAAGTAATGTCATACATACATATGATTTGTCCTAGAGTGTCAAAAATAATTTTTGAGGTGTTAATAGCACTTGCACTGTCACAATTTATAGGTACATGCCTGAATTGATATCCATAATATAGAAATGTGTGTTTCATCATCAAAATTTTTCAACAAAACTGCCAGAAATAATATATTCAGCATCTGTAGTAGATAATGCAACATATATTCATTTCATAATACACCACGATACTGGGTACTTGCCAATAAAGTGAAATGTTCCAAAGGTTATTTTTCTCTCCAACTTATAACCACCTAAGTAAGCATCATAGTAACTCATTAAATCAAATGACTGTATTCTGGAAAGAATAGTCCTCAATTGGGTGTATGTTTTATGTATTTGAAAATTATCACAACAAAATTTAAATGAGATCATTAATATTTTCTTGAAACTGAGCACACTTACACACACTAAATAGAATGTCATGTTAGCTAGAAGTTATGTAGTGTAAGATTCCAATCATTCCTTATTAAGTGGTTTGATGAACAGATTTTCCATCTTCATCAAGATCAAACTTACAAGTTGTACTCATTGGTGTCTCACAGCGTTTAAAGCTATGTAATTGAAAACGTCTTAGTATATATCTATCATATTATATTTGGTTAAAAATAATACCATCGTTATTTTGAATGATTATAAATAAAAGAAAGAATTTAAGTTCACCCATTAAACTCATTTAAAATTCATTTTGCATCATTTTAGAAAATTCAATACATAAATAATTTTTGTTAAAGATCCAAAGATAATGTCATCTACATAGATTTGAACTACTAAAAATTCATTTGAAATTAGTTTTATAAAAATTGTAAGATCATTGTAATCCTTTTATAATACATTTGTAAATAAGAAAAGTACTTAATCTATCATACCAAAATCTTGGAGCTTGTTTTAAACCATATAAAGATTTTGATAATTTAAAAATATGTTTTGGAAAATGAGGGATTGCAAAACCTGGGGGTTTCTCAACAATGACATCCTCAACTATAAACCTATTTAGAAATACAATTTTTACATCCATTTGAGATAGTTTGAAATTCATATGTGAAAAATTTGCAAGAAGAATTCTGATGGCTTAATGAATAACTATTGGTGGAAAGGCCTCTTTATATTCATTTCATTCTTGTTGACTATATCCTTTGGAAACCAATGTATCCTTATTTCTTACTCTATTAATAAATTCATTTACATATTTTTTAAACACCCATTTAGTTCCTATGTAGAATGTGTCTTTGGACCTGTCAACCAGATTCCAATCATTGTTCATTTAAAACTGGATATGTTCTTATTTCATTGCCATCACCCAAAATTCATCACTAATAATATCATAATTGTGTTTTAGCTTCATTTTTTGAAAATAAGACTTGATGTTCAACCTGATTTCTAATAAATGCTCTAGTTTTTGTTCCTTTCTCAATGTCTCCAATAAAAACATATAATTGTTGGTTCTTAAGAGTTCTAACAGCTCTAGAAAAAGGACATGTGATTTTAGGTTCATCAATTGGATCTGGTTTATGGTGACCAGAATCTAATGAATTTCCAGAACTCAATGTTTTCACAGATTCCTTTACGTTATGTTTAAATGATTTTAAATTTTTGTCAGGATTTGATACATCATCTTCTACGATATCTACAACGGTCTTAGGCTTTTGTGGATATTTTTCATCATATTTTATAGAGAAATATTCTTCCACACATTTAGTAGTTTTATTAAACACTCTTTAGGATTTACAAGAAATTGAATATCCAAATAATATTCCTTCATCATTCTTGGGTTCAAAAATTTCATGATTGAACTTAGTATTATGTATATTGACTTCGCAATCAAATACATTGATGCAAAAAAATTTAGGTTTTCTATTATTCCAAAACTCATATGGAGTCCTTTTAAGGAGAGGTCGAATCAATACTCTATTGAGTATATAGCATGCTCTATTTACAGCTTCACCCCAAATGTAAATTGGTATGTCATATTCACTAATCATATTCTAGTTATCATTTGTAGGGTTCTATTTCTTCATTTTATAAATCCATTCTATTGAGGGGTTCTAAGGCCTGAGAATTTTTGACTATAACCATTTTGTGAGAAGAAGGATTTAATATCATGATTTTCAAACTCACATCCATGATCTCTTCTTATGGATTTAATTTTATGTCCACTAATATTTTCTAAGGATTAGGAATATTTGGTAAAATGAGTACAAGTTTCACTTCTATGATCCGAAAAGAAATTACAAGTTTATCTAGAAAAGTTATCTACAAGAACATAAACATAGTTCTTTCATTTAAAATAGAAACTCTAGATGGTCAAAACCAATCCATGTGAACCAGTTAGAGAGGATGGGAAGTTGACACTTCATTCTTGGGTTTGAAGGAAATATTGTGTTGCTTTCCTTTTTGGCCAGGATTGCAAACTTTATCATTTGGAAAATCAAGTTAGGTTAGGTCTTGGACTAATCTTTTTTCTCATTAAATTTCTAAGGGAGTGAGTGTTACAGTTTCCTCATATCCTATGACAAATCCAAGTCTCTTTGTGAAATACACTTAACCATGAATCATTTTGAGAAACTAAATAGTGTATATTAACATAATATACATTTTCATTTCTAAATGGAGAAAATACTAATTAATTTTTAGAATTAAAAACATTGCAGGCATCATTTTCAAATTTGACATGAAATCCATCATCACATAATTGTGTAATACTAAGAAAATTATATATCAATTCATCAACAAAATGTAGAATGGAAATCAAAATTGAGTTAGAGTTACCGATTTGGCCAAGGTTAATAATTTTTCCATTGGAATTGTCACCAAAGGTGACTTGTCCTCCGTAAATTTTAATTGAGTTCTTGAATCGTGAATTTTGTCCCATCATCTGTCTCGAACACCCACTTTCCAAGTACCGTATACTTTTACATGAACTCTTTATGTAACTTTACTACAAAATAGTCATATAAAAATCGATTTTGTACACATATTTGTTTGTGTCCAGTAATATTAGTGACTAGTTCCTTAAGAACCCATATCTACCTCATAGGTTTCCTATAAGTATTATGTAATATATTTGAAAAATAAACTCTATTTGGTCTAGAAATGCATCAAACAACATAGATTGTGTCATAACCTGTACTAGATGAATATTTTCTAGAACTAGTAGTAATGTGGTATGTAATATACTTTGAAAAAAATATGTTCTTCCATAATTTCTTTTTCATGGTTGATAGCCATGGTGAGTAGTATATTTCGGAGGAATGTTTTAACCTAGCATTTGTACCATGTTACCTTTACCATTAACAATCATTTCAAGATACTTTTTTAATTGCTCATAAGATATTTTATGTTCGTTGTTCTCATTGAGTAATTGAGCATTTTTTCCCATTTTTACAGTGTGTTCAGTGTTAAAATTTTTTTATGAGCATTTTGTTTCTTTAATGACATGTATTTATCTTTTAGTTCATTGGATGTCTCTTAAATCATGTTACAACATTCAAAAATTTCATCAATAGAGATATTATCAGATTAAATCTCTTCTCCAAAATAAAAAGAACTATGTACATGAGATTCCTGTGATACCTCACATGTGTTTATCATAAAACACATATTGTCTATGTTATCATGTTCATAATGTGAATATTATAAGTCAATTGAACTGTCCTTATAAGCACACCATGTTGCTTTCATTTCCATTCTATACATTCTATCGTTTTCCTCGAATTTTTTTTGTACATGAGCATGGGACAATAATCCGTGATATTTTCCTATCTCTTACATTCATAGAAGATAATCTCATCAGACTTTTCACTTATCTTCGAATCATTCTTCCAACATCCTTTTTCATTATATCTTCCCTTAACGTTATGATTTATGAAAAATGTATTTTTATTTTAAAATATCTTAAAACCTATTGGTAATTGAGCCATATAGTCATCACTGTCAGGTGATGATTGTTCACTTCTGGAACATTTTACATAAACTTATAATTCCCCTTTCTATTTGTGTTTAGAGGTGGTGGTCTTGAACACAACATTTTTTTGGGATCATCCACCTCTTTATTTTTGACTTTATGCTTCAATTCATACATCATCATTTGGCCAATGAGTTTTTTTACTAGTATCTTGATGATGTAACATGAATCTTTGATAGAGACAGTGTTTATACTCCATCTATCAGTTAGACATATGAGAATCCTTATGATATGTTGTTTTGAAGTGACATCTCTTCCAAGAGAAATCATGTTTTAGAAAATTTAATTGAACCTGAGATACATGTCAGAAATATTATAATATGGTTTCATTTTAAAGTTATCATATTAAATTGTATAAGTATTAAGTTTTATTTATTTCACACTAGATGTTCATTCATGTGAAACAGAAATGGTTTCCAAGTTTTCATGGCCAGTTTTACATGTCGAGATTTTATTAAATTCCACATCTCCTAATGAGAATATAACGAATTTATAGCATTGTATTTATAATTATAGGTAGTTTGGGTAGGTTCATCCCATGTGATTCTATCATTAGAAGAAATATTATATTCATCTATAATTTAAGGCCATATTATAAAGCTCATACTTTCTTTATGAATTTTCATTTTAATTTTTCACTGACCATAATTGATTCCATTAATGAATGTTGGTCTATTTGTAGTAGAACCTTCTAATATACTATCCATAATATAGGAATACATTAAAAATATTGAAATTGGGAATTAATAGAATTTAATAGATCATTAATGTAAAACAACAATCAAAGTTGAATAGGGTCAAAAACAGATTTTTAATGAACACCCTTAGAAACCAAATGTTGGTTGGAGTTGAGTAATCTATAGGGGAGGGGGTAAATTGAGTGTTTTTTTAAAATTTCTATTAAATAATTATTTTTAAAAAGGTTCCGCAATAAATTTAAATATATCCATGTTAATCTAGGTCATACAGATAATAAAGGTTAACTATTTAAATAACTTCATAGAAGATTGATTAATTCTCAGTAATTTTAATATTAGTTATTAACAAAACTTTTTATGCTATTATAATAAAGAAAAAAATTATAACTTCTTTCCAAGATTAACAATAAAAGTAAATTTAATGATTTCTGAATTGAACTATAAGGGAGAGAAACCAAAATAAACATCACATTGGATATAAAACAAGTGGTTCAGTATCAAGCCGATACCTAATCCACTCCACTTTGTGATCACCCTTCACCAAAGAGTTTTTATTCATAAAACTGATCCACCCCTTGGATTGGCTTTAACAACAGTAAACATTACACTCTATGTCTCTTAACCTCTTCCAAAATTTTTTGTGGGTATGAACTAACTGATCACAGAAGGACCACTTCCACACTAATATTGGGGAATACACATTTTTAAAAAGAGGTAAGATAAAGGATATCATGTATCCTTTAGTTTGAAGAAAGAGAAAGTGCGTGTTTAATATAGACACACACACACTAATCGAAAGATAAGATAAATAATACAAAAAAATGTAGAGATGATGAGATAAGATTAGAAGTGCTCTGGGTGTTAGTATATGAAGCTCTGGACATATGGGATGAAACAGATGTATAAATCATGTCCTCTTGGGGAAAACAGAGTATCGAAACTCATATAGATATGGCTCTACTTTTTCATGTAGATGATGATGTGTAAATTTTAGGTAACATGTTTAAAAATAAACATAAACTATGTTAGTTTTTTTAAAATATTCAAATATGACTGTTATAAATCAAATTGAAAAAAATAGATTAAGAATCTCTGTCACAGTTTGACTGTAAATGGTTTATCCATGAATATTTGCCTCCTTATTTGTCTTTGAGTGTTGACACAACTATGATGGCATAGTTGTATAGATATTTGGAACCAGTAGAAAAGATGTAGTGTTAGGATCACAATGTCTGGTCACAGTGTTTGGATGATGATGGTGTCTAGAAGGTTATGGTGTCTAGATGGCCATGGTGTTTGTATGGTTACAATGTCTATGTGTTCATTGTGTCTCGATGGTTATGGTGTCTGGATGGTTATGATGTTTGATGGCTATGGTGTCTATATGGTCACGATGTCTGGATGGTTACGGTGTTTGGATGGTTACAGTGTCAGGAAGGTTAGAGTGTCTGAGTCTGTTGCTAGAAAAACACAACTGTTGGCAGACTCACAGTTTCTCATACTATGGAAAATTTCTGTAGACAGAATTAAACATTTATACTCATATAATGAATTAAACAAAATCAGTCATCAGATAATTTCATTACAAACCAAATAGTTTACAATATTTATTTAAGGCAAAATGAAACTAATCATATGTAAACTTGTTCCTAGATAAAATAAATAGGATTAACAGGATTTACAAAATGTATATGATTTTTGATGAATAATAAAAGATTAATATATTAGGATTCCAAAAAAAACCATTAAAAATTTCTTGAGAGAATCACCCTTTTTTACATTGTCATAATTTATTTCAATGGCCTCACAATTAAAAAAGGAAAAAATTATTTCAAAATCTCCTTGTAGAATATTAATGGAATCATAAAAATATTATTGTTTCATTAATAGGGTAATGTACGCTCGATATATATATGTTTGAAAAAATTTGTTTTAAATTTTAATGAAAATAATCATTCATTGGTGTATTTTTAAAAGAAATTGTTATTTTAAACCAAATGAATCAATTATTATTATTAACAATAATCCCCATATTCTAATTATAAAAAAACATAACATAATAGAAATTAATTTTGAACTAAATAATTGAATGAATAAATGATTAATGTAGTTTTCAAACAAAATGTTGGAAATTGGGTTGAGGAAACTCTTACCACTGTTAAAATTGTCAAACCATATGAACGATAAAATAAAAGACCATCAAATAAAAATTCTAATACTGTGAAGAAAGAATGTTTCAGAATATGATATATCATATGGATATTAACATACACCAGCCTCAATGAATAATTATTGAATAAGGAGTATACTATACAAATGAAAGTGAGATAATAAATCCATTATATTATGTTCGATTTAATTCTATACTTGTACTAAATTTCATGGATAATAAAATTATATTCATTAATTACATAGTACATATATTTATAAACAAATATTTGATTTATATTAATTTTATATTGTTCGTTTATTTCCATTAGAATGATTTATAATGTTTAATTTTTCGTTAATAGAGCTTTCTTTCTTGGTTTGATGGATGGTTGCCCTTTGTATAATTATGGAAGTTCATATAAAAAGGAATAAATTCTCAAGATATGAAATTATTTAGTCTTAATAAAATTATGTACAATATATGACAAAATACACGATACTGTTATCTTTTATAAGGATAATTCATTAGATAAAATGTTGATGTAAAATGATTATTTTAATATTTTGATATTTTTATAAACATCACAGACTATAGTCATTTTATTTAATATTATATTATTATAATAGTTCTTGAAAATTATATATGTTTAAATTAAAAATATTAAAATATATTTTAACAATATAATTGGGTTTATGACTTTCTATTAAGGATGTAATGAAAAAATGAAACTTGTTGTCCACAATGGCTGTTAATCGACACCACTTGGATGATGTTTTCATTTTGAAATAAAAGGATAATAGGAGAGACCTAATAAGCAATATTCGATAAAAAAAATTAAAATTATAGTATATTTATTATAGTATAGAGTTAAAATTAAAATTTTCATATTGGAGGAAAGGAGAGGATATGGAATGAAAATAAAAGGCAATGATATAGGGCTTTACTACATAGGTGTTATCTCCTTAAGAACCATTTATGAATCTTAGAAATGGTATTTTGGAGAGACCAGAAAAACAGTATTGTCTGGTAGATGATTGGGAGTAGAACATATATGAAAATTATCAAAATCAACGATTTAAAATCTTTTAGGATAAGAGTTGGTGAGGGGTTGTATTTTTAGTGATTGAGATGAGTTTTTTATGATTATTTTATTCATTAGTTTATTAGTTTTTCTGAAGAATATATGCAGTATTAGTTCATGAGATTAAGTAATGTAACCATAGAATTGTAGTTAAAGATAATATCTATATAAGTAATCTAATAATCAACAATGACACTGATAATCTATTATTTACTTATAATGTTAAACACTATAAATTAATATTTTTCACACTTCACAAAAAATAAAATTATTTTTGAAAAATACAGAAAATTAACCCTAAAAATTTTTCAATGAGTATATTTTAAAAATGGATAAAATTTATTAAAAAGAATTACTAAAAATTAGAAATGTATTTTTTATTTAAAACATCATTTGTTTGAAAAATACATTTTTTTAAATTATAATTCATTTGATGACACAATGAAAAATTGAATAATGTAATATAATATTATATTATAATCACAATAAAAAATTATATAAATTTATGAATATATTTTTTGAGAATAAAATTTCTTTTAAATTATTAAAATAATATTAAAATTTTAAATAAACAGTAACAATTTATAAATATACCTATACATAATTGTGGATTTTTATAAAACATTTATTTATTTATTATATGATATAAATAAATTATATTTTCATTCATAATATATCTCATTTTTATTTGTACATTAATATGTATGGTTATTATTTAGTTTTTTGGATTACTATTCCTAATATTAAATAGTATATCATATTTTTTAACAAACTATTTCATGTAACATAATTTATCAATGATGAAAAATATATAAGAGACATAAAATAAAATATTTAGGTGTTACCTTCCATCCAAATTCAATAAATTTCACAGAATCAATTTTTAAATTTATGTTAAAAATAATAGTATGAATTCTGAAAATTCAAATTTGGGAAACTACATCATAAATAGGTTTAATAAAACATCCACTTTAATGGAGGGAATGTGCAGTGTCATGGTCATTAGAAAATTGGGATTTCATATAAGATAAAATTACTCATAAGTAAACAAATGGCAAAAGAAAATGAAATCTAATTATAAATTTATGATATATATTGATAGTGAAAATGGTCATTTGAAGGATTATGATAAAAAATTGTACATTTGTGTCCTTTTTAAAGATCATCATTTTCTTGGGATGAAATGTAAAATGATTGTTAATTTTTTTCCAAAATTGTTTTCTGAGAGTTGATGTATGATTTAACGATCATGTAATTCAGATGAGTCTAGAAACATAAGTGATTAATTTTTATGTCATAATCTCATCCTTTTGGGGATTCTATCAATCTCCAGTTCATTTCATTAACAAAAATAAGGATACTCTTAAAAAACATGCTTAAAGAACTGTTATAAAACATAATATCAACAAGACATTTCATAAACCTTTAAATTCTTATGGAAACCATATTGGTTTTTATAGGATATCAAATATGATAATCAATACTTTAATATTAATCAATAATATCCTTAATTCATTACATAAGTAGTTAACCATGATCATCGTTGGAAATATGTATTTATAAACTGAGAGACCAAAAATTTAGAATGAAGGTCACTAAATTTACGAAGTCAACTTAACATAGGTATTACAAAAATAATATAACACTTATTAAACATTAAAAATATATGAATAACAAAATATCCTATAAACCATTATGAAAACAGGTATGCCTCCAAGATTAAAATTTTATTTTGTTGGTTATATTCCTTAAATCAAATCATCTAATTATTCTAGCATAACAAAATCCATTGTATCAATGACCACCTACATGCTCACCCATAATATCCCATAATCATGAATATATTACTATGAACATATTAAATCTCATATTCCCATAGTCATATATTATCAAGGTACAATAGAACCACTTCTCTTGATTTTGTAATTTATTCATCACATGCATCTCTTTCCATAAAGAAGAAGTTCAAAAGTACAGTCCATAAATATATTATGATTCTTATAACCATAAATTTATTAAAAAATAATCAACTAATATAATTATTGAATCCAAATAAAATTATAATAATCATTCCCGTTATTCTGATGTAGTAGAATAATCTTGACCATGATTCATTATCCTCTTTTGGGGTAAATTCCATTGACACTTGATACATGGAAATTTTAGGGTTCCATGTGCTTCTAGATTATGAATTATACATAGTAAACATTTTTTGTACCCATTAAATCATATTAAAATTGAAATTTTTCTCCACCCTTGTAGAAAGCTCTATTTCTTTTAAAAAGAATACAAGGAGTTTTTCTTTCCACCATTTTCACACATGGGAAAATACTTATTTCTCTTCGTTCCTTTATCTAATATATTCTAAGATGTTCTCTTTTTCTAATGATTTCCCACAAATCAATAATAAATATAAAATGCTATTAGTGTCTCATTGTCACATTATACTATATCCCCATATAGTGAGAGTTTTTGGGAGACTTATTCCCTTCAAATGATTTGTATATGACCATAAAATATTTGATAATACTACATTTATGGATCAAGTTCATTGATGAGGATCACATCAATTATTTGAGGTGAAATTTCCAAATAATGAAATTCACTAGATTAGATCATATCATTGCGAAAAATAATGTATAACCCAAAACTAATCAAATAATTAACATAAATTGGAATATTTGTGTATAGATATTTTCATAACCAAGGTTTGTTTAGAATGTTATTTTATAGTTATACTCAATGTCTTCTTTATCTATATGTTTCTTAATATACGATTTCATAAATCTATTTTCCGAAAATTCTAGTAGACATCCACTGATTTCTACTATAAATACTTCAACCCCTGCATCCCAAATTAGGTGCCTACATTATTACATTGGAATGGATACAAGGAATAAAATCCCGATAGGCCAAAGAAATTAGTTATATTTGTAAAAATGCTATATATTTTAAAATGTAAATTTATTCAAGATAGAATATTTTAAATTTATTTGCTTTGATAAAACATTTATAACCCACAGTGTATGATCCTGACCTTTTACCAAGCCATCACACGCCAGTTTTTAGGTTGTTTTTGTTGTTTTTAGGAACCAATGTTTTGGAGTTGTGGCATCAGGGTGTGTTTTTGGGAGTTCTTAAGAAACATTAATTGATAGGGGGATATTCATAATTTTAACATATTTAAGAAACATGTGTTCCTAATCCAAGGTATCCATGCAAACCTGGAGAGAGAGTTCCACACAGATCGTTCTCGGTTTACCATAACCATGATCCCTAACCCAAAAAATATTGTGTGCAGGTTTTTATTATCTGAAAATAAGTTTATAAATCACCAAAACACCAAATACACCACTATTTTATCCTATAGTTGGTTTTGATGAATTCTAGGAATTCCCAATGAATTCCATAGTGATTCCAATGTTATTAGAACACCAATCATCGAGATATAAATCTCATATTGAAGATCATATCTTTTCACCCTAAGTGGATTTTATTATGTTACTTATTCTGTCCATTCCTCTATCATTCATTGATATTTTTCTGGAAGATCTCTCATATTTCAAGTGATGTAATCCAATGTGTTGATATCTATAACAATGATTATATATCTTAATCTGTCATTGAAATATGTTGATGACTTTGATATTAATTTTGGATTTGTGGATTTAGAACCAAATCTTGATCGATGCCATTGTTCCAATAAGATTTTGGAGACTTTAGTTGGATAGACATCGATCAAAAAACTATGTTAGGGTGTCTAAATCAAACTACCATAGTTATATATTTGATATTTTAATGTGAAATTAATGTTTTTATAGAATACCTTAGTAATATATTTAGTAAATTGGGTTAACTATAAAATAGATATTGGATTTTTGATGTTCTAGAGATTGGAATAATTGATTTATGAATTAATCATGGTATTAAAAGGATAGCCTAATATAAAATTGATTTAGGTGAAATTTCATCTGATTGGGGATATTGTATGAAAAATATTGATTTGGTTTTGTTAAAATAATTAATTGGGAGAATTAGTTATGACACAATTATTTAGATCTATTGAGATAATTAATGGGGAATTAATTATGTTCCCTGATGTTTGATGAAGAAAATTAATTATGATATTAGTTTTGGAAAGATGAGATTTTCATTGGATAATTAATTGGGGAGAATTAATTATGGAATGAGATTTGTGTTAATAGATTAATTAATTGATGAATTAATTAATATAAGTGTGGACTGATTTAATTTTTTGGTTAATTAATGGTCATTGATATCTTTAACTAATCATTTTATTAACATGTTAATCATGCAGTTAATTCTTATTTATTAAATATTTTGTGAATAATTGAGAAATTGGGTGTTATAGATGGAATTTTAGAACAATTGACAGGTTGGTGTGTGAGATATGGTAGTCTACCCAATAGTTGATACAAGTGCTTGTGAGGTTGGGTGGTAGATATGAAGATCATTACAATTTGAGAAAAAGGGGTGTTTGACATAGAGATCTATGATGAATGAGATGCTGAGTGTAATGCATATACTTCCACAGCAGACTTATCATAATGATGTATTGTGACTAGAATTAGAGAAATGAATCAATCCTGAATTTAATGTGACAAATAAAGAATAAATGAAAATGAGATAACTATTAAATTATGAATTGTATTTATTGCCTTCGATAGTTTTATACTCTATCATTATACTGGAATTGTTTTATACACCATTGGTGGTGGCCTATTGATTTATACTCGCACTATATTCTGGATTCCTGATCGGGACTGGAGTAGACTTTATTATTTAAATATATGAGACGGGAAAGTCCCTAGGATAGGTTTATGTTTTGTAATGGAGCATGGGTGAGGGAACCATATGTGGTTTGGGACCTAATTGGGACACATTGTGTCTTTATTTTAAGTTTCATTATATACACTCTACACTGGCAATATCGTAGCACGATTCCCCTTTTTATTTCAGTATGGTAGTTCCCTTTTTTCCAATCATATGTCCTTTTATTGTTCTGGATATTTATATTCTATTGCACTTTTTTATTTTTTTTCTTAATTTTTTAATTTACAATGATAAAAGAGGCTATTATCGTCCCATGAATGACTTACCAAACCTTCACTACATGTCGGCACCCAGTAGTATATGAGGAGACATGCTTGACGATATGTATCCAACCGGATCAGGGAACTATATAGTGGGACCTAGTCTGGGACGTTGCCAAGTGGTATCATTGGAGTTTTCATTTCGTCTTATTCATTATTATTAATGTTTTGGGAAAGGTATATATGATACTAGGAAGAGTCATGGATTGATAATGAGCATGTGCATTATAGTTGAAAACCAATGTATGGGTGAAAATATTGGAACTCAGGGTGTGATTTTTATTATTGATGTCTTTCTTTACAATAGGATATTTTTTCACCTTGGTTTACACACGTTTGGTATGTTGTGATATTTTATTTTGAAATTATTGAACATTTATTCTTGGCCTAATGATGCACGAGAGTATATTTTTCATTTATCACTATAGGTACATAGGGTTATTGTGTTCAATATTATTTTAGGACCACATGAGAGAACTGGTAATGGGTAAGTGGATTAACATAAAATATTTTTCTTATTGTGATATTGAAATTAAAATGGTGTGTAACATTAATTGATAAATATAAAATAATTATTCATGATTAAAATAAATGGGCTTCTAATGAGAATCTTTATTGGTGAAATGATTTTGAATAATTTATTTATTTATGAATTAATTAAATTGATATAATGTGATTAATTAATGGTCTAATTAATTAATGAAATTTTCTTACCCTTATAACCATGACCTAGGAGTAGGATGGTTTAGGGTAGTGGTAGCGCCATAGTGTTGACCTAATGTTGAGAATTGGGGAAGGGCATGATGAAACTTGTTGTGTTTCATTCTCCTCTTACGTGATTGTTATAAGGTTTCATTGTGATACCTATGACGTTTTTTGTAAATATAGATACTATGCATCCATGATACTTATTGAGAGGGATATTGAGGGGTATGGCCTAGAATGATCTTCTATAGAGAGAACTTGAGGCACTGTTTTTTCCAGGTGAGGAGAAAGGGGGAAGTTCTATGAGAAAATTACTATTTTCATTCAATTAATGGATAGAGGCCCCATGATAGTTCTAAAAACATCTCTACATTGACATGGGAGTTTCAAAAACAAAACCCTGTGTCATTTATTGCAGAAAGTATACTTGAAAGAGTTAAATTCTGCATTGAATCCCTAGATACAATACATGAACATTTAGAGACTCCGACTGACAGGATGGTCGTGTTTGAATTTTATATTTGAAAGGGGTATGTAAAACACTAGTGGGACTTTCTCATATGATTAGGACAGACTATTGATATGTTATGTATGTAATTTTTGGAGAAGTTCATGGATCACATCAATACTGAGATACTGATACAAGATAAGGCTTTAGAGTTTATAGATCATACCTAGGAAAGAAAGTTAAAAAAGATTATTCTGGATGCTTCACAGACTTATAGTGTTTTTCTACATCTTCGGTTGTGGATGATGCTTCTTTGATAAATGGATTTCAGGTTGGAATTAAGTGTGATATTACGTCCCATGTGAATATATTTAGACTAATGAATTGATAATAATTATTAAATCAAGATTTCATTGGGGATAGTAACCTGAAGGAGGCTTCTAGTACTGGATAATTAACTGTCACTGGATGATAACAGAGTGCTCCTACCAAGTGAAATAATCAACATTATGAAAACCGTAGTTATGATAGTGGAAAGAAATCTAGACAATCAAGAAGAATATTTTTGGAGGATATTAATCAGTTAAATTTCCACTAGTGTGGCAAGTTGGGACACAACCACATACATATTCCTTGACCACTAATGGTGTGATGATTTTATGGAAATATGGGACACATACAGAAGTTCTGAAGGAAGATTGGATAGGTTGGTGCTGCTAGAGTATCTATGCAGACTCAATGTATGGGAAGGGGTACTACCACACCTTATAGTTGGAGATGCTGGATTTCTAATACAAGAGGTAGTAGAGGTAGTGGACATGGTGTTTGAGGGTATTATCACCCATATTAGTAGAGTGGATCTACTAGGGGAAGTGAGATGCCACCATAGGGGAGTGGGGCATGACAGTTACCTGTAGTGCAACCTATACATGTGGAGAGAGAGAGGGTGAGCCATAAACTTTGAGAAGTATAATTCTAGTAGATTCCACTTTAACTTGATCCCTATTTGATATCGGTGCATGTCATTCCTTTTTCTATGTAATTTTTGTTCATGGCTTGAGTTTGGTGGGGGAGTCCACAAAAAAAGTAATGAATATCGATACCCCATTTCGGAACATGGTCTATAGATATCTATATGTGAAAATTCTGTTAACTAGATATCTAAGAGTATAGTGTTCTTTGGTTTCTTTATGTCATTGATATTAAAGGATTTGACCAGATTATTGGTATGAACTCATTAGTCACACACTGACCCCACATAGATTTTTACCTTAGGGGAGTATACTTGTTATCACTTAAGGGTGACCAGTTTGTCCATCATGGAGAATGGTATATCCATGAATGTAGAGTAGGGATTGTTACTCAAAAACTATGAGTGATAACATCCCATGTTGCTAGTATTTTTCTCGATAATGGAAGTGGTAAGAAATATGTACTTCCACCTGTAGTAAAACTATTTTAGGATGTTTTTTTATGGAAGACATCATATGGTTTCAACCTGAGAGTGACATTTAATTCACTATTGATCTCATGTTGGGGATCACATGTGTTTTTTGAAAATAATTCTAACAAAAGATTAGGTGAATGTGTCTATTATCTGATGTTAAACAATATAAATGTGAAAAAATGATATCCTTTTTTACATATCGATAAACTGTTTGGCCAGCTATAGGGGGGATTGTGAGTGATTAAATATTAATTTCAGATTAGGGTAACACAAGATGAGAGTTAGGTCATCTGTTATATAAAAAAATAGTTTTAGGAGATGTATGTCCTTTATATGTTTATTTTAATGCCATTTTGGTTGACAAACACTCCTTCACAAATTATAGAATTTATGATAAGAATTTTTATCCGTACGTGGATCATTTTTGGCTGGTGTTCATGGATGAAATCTTCGTGTACTCTATGACTCAGAAAAATTATGTAAAACATCTTGACATCATCATGAATAAAATGATAGAGCATTAATGATATTCCTAGACATATATGTGTCAGTTAGTAATTGATCAAGTACACTACTTAGGGAATATCTTCTTGGAAGAAGGTGGGGAAGTGGACCCACAAAAAGGTACATGTAGTGTTCTATTTAGAGTACCCCAATAATGTTTTTGATATTTGATGATTTTTGGGATTAATTTGATTTTACAAGAGGTTCAACTATGACTTTTCTGGATTAGAAGCGTTGCTTTCATATTTTATAAAAATGGGGTAATGTTTGAATGGAAATAAGCATTTAAGAATGAATTATATCTATTAGAGAATAACTTGAAATCATCACAAATTACGATCTCTCCTAAGTTGGTGAGGAGTACACTATGTATTTTGAAACTTTTTAGATTAGATTCGGACTTTTTTTGATGAAATTGGGTTGAGTCGTATCTTATGGGTCTCTATAGTTGAGGTCATATAAACTGAATTACCCTACAAACAATATCATGTGGGATACTATGGTTTATTATCGTATGTTTTGGCAACACAATATTTAATGTGAAAATTTTACTATTTTCACAGATTATATAATCTTTTAGTATATCTTTCCATATCATGACTTGAATCATAGGAAATGAAGATGGGTATTGTATATGGTGTCCTTTGATTTTGAACGAGCATATACACTTGTAATGGAGAATAGTATGGATTATTCATTACGTTGTAGAAAAAAACTAACTAGGTACATGATTCGAGTGAAGTGTGTAAGATAATGACTATGCTATCTAAAATAAATGTGAATGTGTAGGGGAATAAAGAGAAGATGATAGTGGTTTTATTAGTAGTTGAGTTTACACTCTTGGGATCGATTATTATCAATCCATAGGATGATTCATAGTCTTTATACTTGTGGAAATCCATGAAGGTGGGGAGAAACCATCAAACTGGTTGATATATGAGGATGAAGTCATTTATTTGAAGAATTGGGTAGTGGACCAAATGAGTATGTTAGAGGAACTCATGAAACAATTTCATGCACTCAAGTGGGATGTACATAATAGGTTGTGAAAAATGTATCGTGACCTACGAAGATAGATTTGGTGGACAGACATGAAAAAATTTAATAAGGTTTTATGACACAATATTTTACCTTTCAATAGGTGATGGTAGAGCTTCAATGACCTATATGTCTATTGCGTTCATTGCCTATTCTGGAATGGAAGTGGGATGACATGGCTATAGATTTTCTGGAAGGTCTTCCTACGAATATTATAAATAATGATTATATTGGGGTCATTGTAGATTGAATGAATATGGTAGTACATTTATTATATCTAATGGAAACATTTATAGTAGAATATTTGGAAAAATTGTATGTTTCGGGGTTGGTTCATTTTTACAGGGTTTCAAAAACTATAATTTCAAGTCTCGATTTGTGATTTAATTCATGATTATGGAAGGTCCTGTAGATATATCATAGCACACTAGTTCAATTGAGTACAGATTATCACCCACAAGATGATGGGAAGTCAGAGCATTCCATATGGTTGTTAGAGTATATGTTGTGGGCATGCGTGCTTGACTTTGGTGGTTTATGGGAGAAGCACAAGTATTTAGGGGAGTTCTCATTTAACAATAGATATCAAGAAACTATACTGATGGAGCCATATGAGACACTTTTTGGTAAACCATATATATCACCACTATTCCATATAGAAGTAGGTGAGTTAGAGCTATTGGGACTGAGTCCCATATAGGAGACATCAGAGCCTGTATAGATAATTAGAAAAAGTATTTCAACGACTCATAGTAGAAATCCATCATATACTAATAGATGGAAAAGTCCACTAGATTTTAGAAAGGGTGTTAATGTATTCCTTTAGGTTACACCTAGGTTACATCACTACATGACAAAAGGGATGTATTGTTGGTGCCCATATTTTTAGGTTCATTTGAGGTAGTGGAGAGAATCATGCAGGTGGCATATTGATTGTCCCTTCCACATAAATTCGGCTCTATGCATGATGTTTTCCATGTGTCAGAACAACGGTAGTATCACCTCAAACATTAACATGAGATCACTGTATAAAAGGATTACCTCTATATTGATTAATCCTTTTTGGAGAATCATATACATGTTCTGGATTTCAGTGAGAAAGTGTTGCGATGAAAGACAATTTCATTAGTTCATGGGTTATGGAAACATTGAAGTGTTTAGGAGGAATCATCGGAACCTGAAGCAAACACGAGGGATGAATTGCCCTATTTTTTGGCTCATAATCTTAGTGAGGGTTGGGTGTGAATCTCAAGGATGATCTATTATAAGGTGGGGAGATTGTAAGATTCTATTCATTAATGAAGACATCTCAGGCACATTTTTAGGTACATTGTGTTTTTTAAGAACCATTTTTTGTGTTGTGTCATGGGGTGTGTTTGGGTGAAATCCTAAGAAAAATAAATTTATATGGGGTAGTTCATGGTTTTAACATGGTTTGAGAAACCGTTTTACTAATCCCAGGTTACCATGAAAACCTAGACAGGGAGGGAAATATGGTTAGGGCATGGTTAACCCTAACAATGCACCCCTACCTAGAAAACCATCCACATGAGTTATTATTATCCAAAAATTAGTTTCTAAATCAACAAATCCCATGAACCCCCTATATTAAGACCATGTATTGGCCTTGATATATCATATGTGATCCTAGATCCTTTTAGAGGGTTTCATAGGCGATAAGAAAATTGCTCTACAAGATCTAATGCTCGGACTAAAGATTTTCTCTCTTATTAGCTAGTTTATTTCATTTCGTTTCATATTCCGTTCTTTCAGCTATCTTTATTTGATCATTTCATGGAATATCTCCATTGATTCCATGGATATAAACCTATGTGTGGATATTTAGATATATGATTTGAAATATAGATCTAGATTTTCATGATCTTGATTCCATTGATTATAAGTTTTGTCTTAGTTTTTTAGATCCAGATCTTGATCGACATCATTCTTCTACGTAGATTTTGGGGATTTCTGTAGTGCAAACATCGATCAATGAACTAGTGTATTTGGTTTAATTAAAACAACCACAAACATAGATTTGATAATTTTAGGTTAGAATATTTATTTTTTAACTTCCCTTAGTAATACATTTCCCAAATTTGGTTATTTTGGAATGTAAAATAGGCTTGTTGATGTTTCAAAGAAATGGATGAATGATGGAATCTTCGATCGTGGGAATAAGGGGAATCCCAAATAGATAATTGATTTGGGAAAATTTTTTGGGATATTTAATTCAAAATATATCTTTTCTTATGTTAATATTATTGGTTTGCGTAATTAATTATGAGAAATTGATTTGGATTTATTGAGATAATGAATGGAGGAAATATTATATTCCCTGATGTATGACAAGTATTATTAATTGTGAGATTAATTATGAAATATTGAAAGAGGTATTGGATAATAAGCAATCTATAATTTATTGTGGAATGATATTTTGTTAAAATATTATTTTATTTAATAATTAATTAATGGAATTTTAGAAATAGTTAATTATTGGGTTAATTAATATTCTATTATATTTTTAACAAATAGATGGATTTTTATGGTAATGTCATGTTTATTTTAGATTAATTCATAAATGATGTGAATGATGGAGAAAATTGGTGCTAGCCATGGAATTTTAGAACAATTGAGAAGTTGGGGTGTGAAACTTGGCATTCTTCACAAAGAGTTGATAGCCGACCTTGAGAGGTTGAGTGGTAGATATGGTGATCTACACCGATTGGGGAAAGGGGTTTGAGACATGGAAATCTACTTCGATTGAGATTTTGATGGTTATACATGGACTTCCAAACCAAACTAATGATAATGATTAATTATGAGATGAATTAGAGAAATGGATAGAATCTGAGTTATGTTTGAGAAGTAATGAATACCTGAAAATGTGATAAAAATTTAATTGTGCATTGTATTTTTTTCCTTATAAATTTTTATACAATATCTTTTTTCTGGAATTTTTTTATGAAGAATTAGTGATATCCTACTAAGGTGTACTCACAACGTGTTCATGATAACTTATTAGTACCCAAGAATACTCTGTTGTTGTAGGACATGATATAGAAAAGGCCTAGGGATAAGTTCCTCTTTGTTAATAGAGAACGGGTGAGGAAAACGGATTTGGTTTTGGACCCACTTGAGAGTTCATATGTCTTTATTTTCAGGTTCATTATATACACATGACACTTTCATTTTTATTTCATCCTTTATATTTTTAGTTGGTTATTGTATTTCTAGTTTTTCAAATCACGTGAAATAGAATAGTTCTGGTTATTTATATGTATCCAAACCTGTTTATTGTCGTTTGATTCCTTTGGTATTATACCCTGATAAAAGAGGGTATAGTCTCCCCATGAAAAAATTACTAGTCCCTCACTACTAGTTGGTACACTATGTGTATGGAGAGGCGCACTTGATGTCATGTGACCAACCTGCTTGGGGCATCGTACAGTGGAACCCAGATTAAGAAATTGCACTCGGTAAGGCTAATAATACAATGGTATCCATCATAAATAAACATAAACAATAAAGAATGAAAAATAACTAAAAATACAATACATTAAAACATAATCTTCTTCCAAATTTGTTATGAACAAATGATGATCAAATAATCCCATATAAAGAAGAAAATAAAAATTAAACATAACCATGTACATTCTATAAGAATAATAATCACCCAGTTTTTCAATAAGTAATTTCATAATGAGAAAACGAATAATGTGATAAATCATAAACATACCATCATGGACTCGGAAAATAAGTGTATATGGGTAAGGTAGTGGAGAAAACTCAATCTAGTTTTTCTCATAAAACATACCTATGAATTATAGGGATATATTAGGGGCCATCGAAAACTTACTAAGTTCAATGCATTTACCATATGAATTTGGTGAAATATAATCAATATATGAATTCGTATTTGAAACTAGAATATGAAATATAAATAATTTTCCCAACCTATAAAAAATGTCTAAACATAGGTTATTATAATAATAATTAATGTGATACATAATCATATAATGACCTCATCATTAGAGTAGATGAAGAACCAAAAAAATTGAAATTATGTTACGAATTCCCTTACAAGTTTGCAAAATTTTATTTTATGTCGCATAATTAAAATGAATATCAAATAAAAAATTTAATAAAATTAATATATGGTGATTCATGATAATAGTTATCATAGGGAAGTATACAAACACCACAAATAAGGAAGAATTTTTTAATAAGTAATATTTAATATAATTAAAAGTTATATGAGAAAACGCTTACCTTATATATGAACGCATATTAAACTTGTACATAATTTTCATGATAATAATATTATAATAATTAATTATTTATTAAATAACCTCTTCAATATATATATTTTTTATTATTATATTATTTTATCCCTTTTTTGTTTAATATGATGATTTATATTTTCTAATTTCATTATTCATAAATCATTTGTTTCATGGTTTTATGGACGGTTCCATTATGTATAATAATTATAATTATTTTTATATGGGAATGACTTGTCCAAAGGTGAAATTATTCAGCAGTAATGAAATTCTGAAAATTGAAATGATATTTTGTATTATGTGTTCACATGGTAGTAAAATTATTCATTTAATAAAACTTTGAAGATAAATGATTAGTTTATTTTGTATGTATTTACAACCATCACAAACAAGTATATTTTTATTTAATGTTATCATTATATTATAGTTATAGTACATTAAATATGTTTTAATACACATATTACAATCTATTTTAACCCTAAAATTGTTTTTACTGTCTTCCATGGTGATGGTAATGATAAATAAAAACACATCATTCCCGAAATAAGTGAATTAAAATGTCATGAAAGTTGTGTTAATTTTTAGAATAAAATGATAAGTGAGGATACTTGATTCTAAATATTATATTAGGATAAGAAAATTATAGTATATTAATGATAATATAGTTACATTTCCTCTTTTCATATGGGGTAAGGTGGGGTTATGAAAATAAAGTAAGAGAGAAAGAGGTATTGTTATACCTATTTAGTGTTGTCTCCATAAGAACATTCTTAAGGGATTCAAAAATAATCTTTTGATGAGACCAGAATGAACATAATAGGGGTAAGACAATTGAGAGGGGAATTGGGTATAATATAAGTAGGATCCATGTCTTATAATGTTTTAGGAGAAAGAGAGGTGAGTGGTTGTATTTATATGTGTGTAGAGAGGTGTTTTATTATTATTTTATTCATAATATAATAATCCATGCTTAAGAGTATCAATTGTATTTATATATTTGAATATATGTAGTTAATCGGCAATGTGGTTTCTTTAATATTCCCACTTTCAAAAACTATAACACAACCACTACACAATAATTTAATAATGTTCTTATAATATTAAATACCATAAATTAACGTATTTGAGTATTCAATAAAAATACAATTATTTTACTGAAATAAAAAAAATTAACCATAAATATTCATTGATGTGTATTTTTTAAAAATATAATCCATTTTAAGAAAAAATTTTCTAAATATGTTATGATTATTTTTATTGAAAATAATCATTTATTGAAGAAAAAAATATTTTAAAATTATTACTTCTTCTATAGATATTTAGAAAATAAAATATTTTTTAAAAAATAAAAAAACATTATTTTTTGAATCATTTTCATGACAAAAAAGTATTTTACATTATTATTTTAATTATAAAATTATATATATACATTAATTTGTCACAAAAATAAAACAATATAATTTATCATTTTGAAAAAAATTATTTACTTATTCCATGATATCAATATATTTTATTTTGATTAAAAAAATTCCAAAATTATATTCATCATTTCAATGGTGAGGTTGATATTCTTTTATCCATATTACTTTTCTGAAA
Source organism: Viscum album (assembly GCA_963277665.1). Taxonomy (NCBI): domain Eukaryota; kingdom Viridiplantae; phylum Streptophyta; class Magnoliopsida; order Santalales; family Viscaceae; genus Viscum; species Viscum album. The sequence goes on along the minus strand of OY728165.1, from coordinate 1,066,301,905 downwards.
TTTTAATAGTATATCATGGTTTTAAGCATAGTGTTGGAAACAACATAAGTTATCAAGGAGGTTAAATTTAAAATAGACATACCATAAACTCATTATGTGTTACAAACTAAGAGGTGAAAAAAGAATTAATATTTTATAAAAAATCGAGAAGAGATAATTTATAGTGTTTTGGTGAAAAATAACACTCAATTTCCATTAAGGTTAATTAAAATATAATCAATCTTGATAAAATGTGAGATTTTAACATTAAACACTACCCTGGTCTACCGGTCTAATAAATATAATATAGACTCTTAAAAAATTAATATTAATTGATTATAAATAAATATTAAAATATTTTTTATATTTATCTTACTATATTATATTATCATATAATTTCTTATTTCCCCATTAATAATAATGATATTCCAAATCAATATTTTGGTAATGCCTACTCTGTTTTGCCAAAATATTTTTCTCAGATGATTCAAATTTATACGAATAAATCATATTTCCATAAACATAATCCGAACATAAAAAAAATATTTTTTTTGATAAATTCTTATAATCATGTATGTTATTCGGTGAATAAAAATAGAATAAACACCTTTGTAATGTCCATAGTTCGCATGTACACACATGTGATGTTTTCATCTATCAATGGATAGAATGAATGGAAGGTAATAAATAACTAATCTTTTGAAAATCTTACTTATTTCATAAATTTAATCTATAATTATGAAATATATATACATTACTATCCTTGATAAGTTTTGATAAAAAATTAAAGTCATCCTTACATTGAGGTCATTGTCCACACTTCAACATGAGGGGTATATTCACATTCAATTATATTTTAATGATTTAAACTATAAATTTTAAATCAGAATACTAACTCTTATATGTTAATATGATATGTAATCGATTATGATGAAATTTTAATAGAATATTTGGAGGTATTGGAAAAATAAATAAAGACAAAATTATGTTGTTAAATTAATTACCACTTTATATGTTATCATGTATTGGATCAATCCTTTTCCCTTATTGGTTTATTCAACTGGTAAATCAATAATCGATTGTATTTGGTATGAATATTTATAAAATTATTTCAATAGGAAATTGTTGAACTATGGTTCTATATTTATTTTATAATTTGAGGAGACACGGTTCACATTTATAAGTGAGGGGAGTGGAAACCTTCTAAACATCATAACTAATTAAATATAATTAATGTCATTTTCAATATAAATTTGACCTAAATAAATAAAAGTTAAAATATGTGATGGGGATGTTTTAAATAAACTCATATAATCTATTTTAGGTATGTTTAATTGATATTCATGGCATTATATCTTATTTTAATCCCCTTTTAACACTTTCAATTCACTATATTTTCCGATAAACATTTATTATAGTAAATACTCATTAAAAATAAAAATGTAAATAAAATTAAAAAAAAATTATCCCTTGGAGATACAAATAATAAATCCATTAATTAATGTAATTTTTATAAATTTGGATGAAATTATTTGTAATATATGTGCATAACGTATGTAAAACCATTTTCTGAATATAATATTAGATGGATTTATTATAATTATTTATGAGGTAATGACAAATAAAAAATTTATTTCTATTATATTGATCATATTTTCATCAAATTTAATTAAATAAACTAATCTATAGTGAAAGACTCGTTTTATTATCATAATTATACGTTTTTCACAAAAAAATGTATCTTGAAAAAAATATATTTTTACAATGAAATGGTTTTATTAAAATTTCTAACTTGTTTAAAATCAATTACTTTGTTTATATACATTGATATAAACTATATTAAATAATATTAAAATACTAAATAAATGAAATTATGTCCTAAATAATTTCATATATAATAAAAAAAATGTTAGTATACCAAAAATTTTCATTTATCCATGAATTTCCAATATAATAATCTTTATCATTTATTAACCATTACATGGAATTCATTATTTGGTTTTAATAATTCCAACAATAGTTTTATAAAAAAAATATTATTGATATCATCATTAAAATTTAATAAATTTAATAATAAATAATACAAAATCGATCAAATAGCACATCAAGAATAAAAGGCATTTCTTTAAATGAATTTAAAAATTCAGGAATGTTTAATTATTTCATCAATTTTTGTTAACAATAAAATATTTAATTTTTTATATATTTTAATCCATAATTATTCAGATAATTTTTTTATTCTCCACAACAAATTTAACACATCATATTGAAATTATGGAAGAAATTATTAAAAAATCATGGAAAGTTATATTATGTCCCATATAAAAGTATTTGACCCTCAATATTCTATTACACTGAGGAAAAAAATTAACTACTTAAATTTCATTAAATACTAAGAATTTGATATAGAAGCCTCATATTTATGTATTTCCTATAAATTGTGACTATATTATTTTTATTATTGTATACATGCTTATATATTTGATCCGAAATGGACATATTTTGATCATACTCCTTATCTATACCCTGTGAGGTCAATATAAGAGAATGACGCAGTATGTAATTCCACCAAAGTTATACATGGAAAAATAGAAAAATTCATATAGAATCAGTGGAAATCCAATTTGAAAAAAAATCCACCTGGATATAATTATGAATCTATAAGGGTTTGGTATAACATGGTCTCTACTTACCATTCAATCAAAATCATAGAACCCTCTTCTAAAGAGATACATAACAAAATAAGTATGAAAAAAATAACTCTAGTTCTCAAAGATGATTTCCATCAAATATTTTTGGTAGACACAACGATGTTATGAAATTTTCATGAATAAATATAATATTTTGTACCTTTTACTCATCTTTTTATTCGTTAATAGCTTAGGTTCTCTAATTCATTCCATTATTATTATGTTCTGAACATATTTATATTCGAGATTCATATTGATTCAGCTAAATGTATGAGTGTAATATGTTGATGTATTAAAAAAATTTATATTGAGGTGTTGATCCTAGAAACAATTAAAATCCATTGATCAATTCCTACCCATATCTTTTAGGGATTCAGTGATCATGTTAGGTAGGACATATTCGGAATGATGATGTATAATGCTAACTTTAAACATCATATTTAATGATTGCTGATTACTTCCATTGAGATTTATAGAAAACTGTAGATATCAATCAGATTTAATATTAGTGGAACTCCATGTATTTTAATAACATCTCTAATTTATATCTGGGGATGACGGTCCTCTGCGAAATATTATCAGAAGCAAAAAAGTTATTAACATTATAAGGTAGTCAATTACAAAAAATGGTGTTATTACCTTGATATGTCTTGCGAAATCCTAATAAATAATGTTCACTGATTTGACATATGTATACTAGCCTGTGTGATAGTTTGATTATTAATTTACACATATGACATTCATACTTAAAATGGAGACATAATATGAATTATGATACAAACTATTCAAATACTATTTCTTATTGTCTAACTAGAAATTCAATTTTAGGTATCTGTACATCAATATAATTCTATGATTGATAGGGAATGATAAGACATTTTATTTATCCAGTAGTTCCTTCATAAACTTTACTATATATTGGAAACATAATTTCTTCCTAAAATTTTATTAATCTTCCATGGTAATTGTTGAACACCAAAACAATACTCACCCTTTTTCAGTACAAAATAATACTTATTAGCCACCCAATTATTTAAATTAATAGTTGGTTGAATTTAAATTATATAAATATAGTGTTTCTCTATTTTCATCATATCTAAGATGTCCATAATATGAAAATCTTCATAAATGGGATATATTTTAACCCTCATAACTGATTACCTAAGAATTCAATTTAGGATAATAAAATTAGGCACAATATTTAATTTCCCAAGGTACTTATTTAATAACTAGTCATAAAATTATATCAAATCATTACATATCATTTTGAATATATTCAAATTATTCTTTGTAAATATTCTTTTAAATAATTTATGGATCGTTTTTAAATATAAAATATCCACATATAGATAATTCTATGATATTTTAAATGAAAACAATTATACCTATAAGATCCAAATCATGAGTAATTTTTTTTCCTGAAACAGAAATTAGAATGTAAAATTTTCTACCACCATTATATTTTTCAGGATACAAAATCAAACTTAATTCATTGATTCATCACTATATTTCAAAAATACTTCTTCAGAAAATGTTAGTTTATTCACCTGTACAGAAGTCAAGATTTTATATACTTCCTAGATATTTATTCACATGATTATTTTCAATGTAATTTACCTCCCTTACATAAGGAATTTTCTATTATATTTGGTAGTCATGAAAAAGTTGGTATAAATTATTGATATTTTCTACTAAAAATAAAAAAACTTTTATTATTTGTCACATTGGTTACTGTTGGATAATTTTAAATCACATTAATCTTTTGAAAGCTACACGAATATGACCACACATATAATTACATAATAGAACACCTATAATGTTTTAAGAAAAAATTTAATGATGATAAATTATTTTTTCAACTTATATTCTTAAAGGTCTTCAAAAAAATCCTCAAATTATATATATTCAATTAGTTTCTCCTGTAATAAAAGAAAATTTATTATATAAATAGTAAAAAAAATTAATATTTAATGAATATATCAACTAGATATATAATGAACCAACCTGGATCGACCCTGAACTGGTCACACGATCCAATCAGTGGCAACGCCTAAGAGGCATTCTCGGTCCCCCTATGATGCTGATAAGCGTCCAAAAAATAAAAATCCTCACTAATTGGAATTATTTCTCCCAATTAAAATATGAATTAGCGAAATGATCATAATACACAAAGGGGAAAAAATCAAAACTTTATTTTAAAACATTACATCATATACTTCAAATGAAAATAAAACAAAATGAACAATCACTACCAAATAACACTCAAACAATACTTGATATCCCAATATATCAATGTGACTTTGATGGTCACTCTCTAATCATAAAACAACTATCACCCATGGTAATAAAACCCATTCAAGAACCTATACTAAAAACTAAAAATAAGAAATAACTATAGGCATGAGTACTAAATTGACTAGCTAGGCCCAAATAATTATATTACCAATCTGAATCAATTAAAAGAAGAAACATTGAATAATATGTTTTAAATAAATTTTTCAAATATATGTTGTCCCATACTTTGAATTTTAAAACAAACAATCATAATCCATTACCCTCACGATTTCAAATAGGGCTTATAGGAAGAAATGGAATAGGGATAACAAATACGAGTTCTTTTTTATCATAAAGTTGAAAGGAAGGGAAAAGCTCTTGATCATTCAAAACTATATTCATATAATTTTTTTTAGTTAAATTCAAGCAATCACCATTTTACATTAAACCACCAAAACCTAGTACCATTTATATTACCCTACACAATGTGTGAATTTAAAGTAACTGTACATGCATCGTAGGAACACGTGAAGACCTAGGAACTCAAAGGAGTTGCAAAACATAGTAATATATGAGACCCCATCCTTCGTACTATGAAAAACACGATTAAATAAAAATTCCAAAATTTCATGCCACCATAACTCAGTATAGTTTAAGGGGCTCAATCACATAGAAAAAGGCTGAAATATTAACCTACTAAGGGCCATGGGTTAGGATGCGACCTACCAGTGTAAAAATTGTTCTCATAATTCTTCAATGCTACGATAGGTCCACATGTTTTGTTTGTAAAGGTTTTTTAAACATAAAATAATGAAATAGTCCAAATATAAACTTTCTATCATACATGTCACACAATCTGGAACCACCAAGGACCCCCCATAGCTGGAAACTTACCTTAAAAATAATTATCACTCAAGGGGGATGCATGCCGAGGATACTTTGATCTTATAGTCAACCTACAATGAAGTGGATCACCGATAGGATGGTATTCCCAATGACACCAACTAATAAAAATGACAAACAAGTCTCATGTAATTTCAATATATTCAACCTTTTATAAAAAACATTATGAAAAACATTTTCCATACCAAACCAATATAGAAATATCTTTTGTAAATACCAATTACAATTTTGAATATCAAACATTCATTTATGAAACCCAACCATACCTTTAAGAATCTTGAATAATTATAAGACCTAACCAGTCAATTTAACTAACACATGGTGTGAAAAACCAACCAAATCCAAATCATATATATGAGGACATTAAGAGAAACATTAAATTATACCTGGAAAAATCTTTATAAGAATGATAACACAATATTTAATAATTAACAAGGTTTCAAAAATCATCTAGTCAATGTGATCTTCACATTAAAGGAGATTTGAAAAGGGATACTACCTCAAATCACTTTTTCATCATCAACATCACACAAAAAATATTCCACAATTGTTCTGGGACGCACGAATATCCCCAAAGAACCCTAAGAAGGGAAAAAACCAAATCTAAGCCAACATATGATCGAAAATCATTCATACAAGGCCACTAAGGGTAGAAAAGAAGAGGGAAAATCGAATAGAAGAAAAGTCGGGGTGATTGGAGCCCAAACCTTTTAATTTGGGTGATGAATCACTACTAAATGACCTCAAATATGACATGGATGGTTTGCGGTTAAAAAACCCAACATGGAATGATTTTAGGATGGAGGAGTTTGAATTACACATCTAAGGGTATAATTCCTATTTAAAAAGATTGAAAAAAATCCCAAAAACCCTTTTTATAAACATGTTTCACATTTAGATCTCATTATTTTTCAAACCTTGGGAAAACATTGGAATCCTCCCATATCTAGTGAAGGTTGGGATGGACATGTTTTCTGCATGGTTAGCTAAAAAATGTGAAAATTGTGTTACCCCCTTCACAATTACATCATGAATAAACTAATCGTGGATCTTAACCATGAAATCATGAAAAGTTCCCCCAAAAATCACTCTTTTCAACCAAAACTCATATATCTCAATGGGAAAAATCTCCCCACAAACATAACCTATAAAATGTGACACTATTTGTGTTACAGACTCATTTTCCAGGCTGCCGCCTCCTCATACCTTCTACGTTATCAAAAAATAGTTTTAAAAAAGCACCCAAAACCAAAAAAACATAAAATTTAATTTTGGAACCTTGAAAACTCAAATGAAAAACTATGATCTTAATGATAATCTAGTGTAAAGTACAAAAAATATAGGTTTCACAATTCTCCCTAAAATTATTTATTTCGGCCATGAAAAATCCACAACATTTTACAGTTTATCAATCAATAACTAAGGATTCTAAAAACCTTATGATCCAACACCATGATCTAAAAACATCCCAATATTGTCAAATAGATATTATGCCCCTTTCCAAAAACAGTCCAAAAAAACCACACCCCCTCCCCATGAATCAATTGGGAAGTCATATCAACAACCTTCACAACCATATATGAAATGGAAAAATTGAGAAAACTCCATCAAACCTAATGTTTACTCCCAATTAAAAATGAAACACAAAAATCCAACAACATGAAAATAAATCTACATCAACTTGAGTAATAGAAAAAAAATAACAAAAAAGATCAACATTTAAAGGAGGAATAAATATATTTCCAACCAATTTAACTATCCTAGTAATGGATTCTCATAATATAATTTTCATAGAGACCCATGGTGGGCCTCCCCACCATTAGGAAGTAATCAGATTAAAAAAATCATGAAAATTTTCTCTCACGAACCAAAATCCCCATGTCAAAATAGTAAGGGATGGGAAGGCCGAATTATTTTAACATTGATCTCACTTCCATTAACTACCCACAAATCATCTCCCCTGGAAAACCATAAAATAATGTCACAGTCAATTCACATGGTATTTCCACACAAGGAAAATGTTCTAAAACTTGCTTCCATGGAGTCACATTCACAGACATTTCATTAGGGATAATTCCATATTTCAAATTGAAACAAGGGGTATTTTTTAAGGATATAGAGAGCATAATAGAAATATAGAAACATCCTCAATGAAATGGTGGAAACACATGATTATCCAAACTCCCCACACCATTGTGATTCCTGACAACGCACCAGCTTTACTTTGACGCCAGTGGCTAGAGCCTTATTATTTGAAGCATCCAATACCTCACTGTCAGCAGAATCTAATACATAATCAGAACTCCTTATTTTGGTGCCACAAGTAGCCACACCATATTACAATAAAAATAGAAGATAAAATACACCATCAAATTCACTTCCTCAAACGAAAAACCTTTACAAAAATAGACCCATAGAAGATGAAAAAATTAATATTTCAACTCCAAACAAGGATCATAATGTATAATAACCTAGATGGACCACCCAAAACACCATATATGACAAATTTTGATAACCCATATATACTAAATATTATTAAAAAACATTAATTTCAACCCAAATAACACTCCAAAAAAGAAAACATGATGGGGTATCTTTGAAGAGGTTGGATTATCTTTTGATACAGATAACAGAATCCGTATGATCACGAACTAGAAATATTTCTAATGGGGGACCACCCATAGGAAAACATGAGGATAATTGAAATCCATGAGATCCATAAAAACAATCCCATATAATAAATCTCACATAAAACAAACACTATCACAATACTAAATCTGCATAATGATTCACAAAACCATTCTTGAGACCCACTATACCCTACATAAAGGAATAACTACCACCAAAATTTCCATCTAAAAACAAAAAATAAACATAACCTCTAAATCACATGGAATAACACCATGTAAACCACACAATACAAAGAATATAAAATAAATCCAAATGAAAATTGGCAGAAAAACACCCCAATTATTATCTTAAAAAACATTTGAAACATAACTTAGTGTCTTTTTATACCCACTAAGGGTATTCCCTAGAGTCTCACTTAGAGGAGAATTCATTTTCCTCCCCAAACACCATCAAACATTCCTCATCGAGAACTCATCATCCCATAACATCATCCATCCACTTTCCACACATATTTATGAATGTGAGTTCTAAAGGAAGTTCCAAAGGTCGGGACAATACATTTACACTTTCCAAAACAAAAAATTCCACCCAGCTTCTCAATCCCAACCCATTTCACATATCATGATTCATAAAATAATCCAAAAAAATATTAACTACCAAATGTAGAACTACATTAAAATTCGACATTACAATCCATTACAATTTACTCAAAAATAAAATCCCATGAATTGTAAACCATTTTTTATCATTTCATTCAAAACATATTTAAAATTTCTACAAATTCCATTTCATGAAAAATAAATTTATGAATACCCCTTCTTTTTATTTGAAAAAATATCGAAAACAAACATCAACTTTGAAAAAAAAATATTTCCATAATCCCCATATTTTCACATTTTTTTGAATATTTGGAACGGTGAACGGTTGGGCCAAACTATTTACTAATCTATACACAAAACTTGTGCCCCTTCCTAGATAAAATTTTCACACATATGGTTTTGTTTCAGGGTTGGGAATGTTTTGCAACAACCGTGCATAATGGTTCTATCTAGATTACAGAACTATGCATATGCATTCCACAATGATTTCCTAATAGTGCTTAGAATGTGTGCCCCTAACCGGAAACACACTAATTCTCTCATAGTAAACTAGAGTGAGTCACATAGTTTTATCAAACTATTCATTGACCATGCACTAATGAGGAAACACCAAGAAAGAAAAAAATTTAATTCTGAATCACCTAAAAATTGAAATAGAATCCATGAAAAAAAGGAATGAATCACATTAAAACCAATCCGACTCCTTTAATAAAATTCCACTAATTCCAAAAAATCTCATTTCATGAAGAATAATTTAATAAAAAAAATCATTAATCATTATTTAAAATTAATTATAATACTCATTTCAAAAAACATTTCTACTTTTACAAACAAATGATTTCATTAAGTCAATATTTTGGTTATAAAGATCCAATCCCATTATGTCATTGTCATTTTACCCCAAAAAACCATTTTACGAAAACCCACCTTATTATCTTTCCTCAATGTTAGTTATAAAAATCCAATTTCCACTTTCTAATAACATGTCATAACAAATTTCAAAATAGATATTCAGAATTTCAAAATAAGAATTTTCTAAATAATTTCAGAATCAAAGAAGTCCAAAAAAACACATAAGATAAAACTAGAATCAATGGGTGGCTTGGCCATATGGTTAGCGACCATATACCAATAAATCACCTATCACAAGGATTTCATTGAGACCGTGGCCCCAAATCCACATGGATTTTTCAGACCAGTGATATCATGATGACCACTTATGTAACTCACTTTTCATTTCCTAACACCAAAAAAACCACAAGAACAAAAAGACACCAAGAAACTAGGATATCATGTGGTAACCTAAGGATCAAAACTAGCAAGGGTTCATTCCATCCTTCTCATTCCTACATCACTAGCCTGGAAAATCTTAACCCTTCTATCTTAATATCCATAAGTAACTATTGGATTTCATAAAATCATTTTCCACCATAGATATACCCCCTTCAATACCATTTTTTCATTAACGAATCTAGGTTGACTCTGAACTAGTCACTTGAGTCGATCCATGTCAAAACCTGATATGCTTTCCTAAGACTCTCATGCCAATGAAAATATCCAAGTGAACAATAAGTGTCAACAATAGGAATTATTTCTCCAAATAAAAATATAACAGAACAAAATTAGTGAAATAATAAATTTATCAAACCAAACTAAACATTTCAATCAAACTTTACATCATATATTAGAAATGAAAATTAAAAAAACTCACTAACTACTACTCAAGAAATCTCAAACTCAACCTAACATCCCAAGATCTCCTTGTAACCCAGAAGGTCACTCTCAAATCCACAACCAATAATCACTATAGGAAACCAAACCCAAGCTAGATGATGCAACAAAAATTAAAAACAAGAAATGACTATAGGCATGGGTATTAAAATTTAGTCTATATGCATAGATAATTATATTATCAATGCACATATTTTAAATATAAAAACATAAAATAATAGGTTTGAAGTAAAATATAAAAATTTACTTTTTTTAAAGGTAATTCTTTGGTCAAAGACCAAAGAATAATTTATTGATAAATTTAAAAAAAGGATTACAAATGGCGAAAGGAAGGAATTTTTTTCAATCTCTTTCAAAAAGATATAATAGGATAGAAGGAATAGAGTCTAGCCAAGTCATGCTTGGATGGAATTTTATGTTGGCAAGAGCATCAGCAACAACATTTGCTTCACAATAAGAATGAGTAGCTATATAATCAATCCTATGGAGCAAATTAAGGCAGTTCATCCATTGAGTGGTGAGAGACCAGGCTATGTGGATGTTGCCATTGCAGGTGGCATGGATGATAGTGGTTGAATCACTTTCAATCCATATATTTATCCAACCTCTTTGAAGTCAAAAATCAATAGCATGAATAACGCCGATAATTTCTACCTCCAGAGATGATGAGTGACCACATCCAACAAAGAAACAACCCTGACATTGACCAGCTATGTCTCTGAAGATAGCACCACAACTGGTAGGACCAGGGTTGCCTTTGAAAGCGCCATCGACGTTCACTTTGATCCATCCTAGAATTTGATATTTCCATAACACTTCAATGGACCATTTAGGCTTTGGAAAAATGCCAGGTATATAGAGTTGACAAAGTACCATAAAGTCACCAACTGAGTTGTTTCAATAGTCCTTTTGAATTGAGGCTGCTACATGAATCGCATGATGAATTTGGGACTTCCCTGCATTAAGATTGTGAGAGTGATTATTGGGAATGAGATCATTTATAACATACCAGAGTTCATGCAGGAGTTCCGCCACTGCCGCAAGAAACAGAATTTTGACCTGTAGAGAAGAATCATGTCTAGTACAATTATTTATAAACAAAGAAACTGAATCATTAAAGGGCTTTCTGTAATTAAAAATATCGAAGATGTAATTCCAAAGGTAAGAGGCCTCCACACAAGATAGAAAGAGATGATTGGCATCTTCCATATGCTGGTTACACAGACGACACTTAGAACAAAGAGAAATTCCAATGGTTTGCAGACTAGTTTCCATAGGTAATCTATTGTGCGCAATGATCCAAATAAGGGTAAGCCAGGAAGGTTTAATCCGGGGTTTGTTAAATTGATTCACCCAAAGAAAATTATATTCATTATTAGAGAAATTGTGTTTATAAAAGATTTTAGAATAATTAATTCCATTATTAGAAGTTTCCCAAACAAGGAAATCACCAATAGAAGAAAAAGGATAATTCTCAATAGGTTGCATAATAATATCAGGGAGGTCACAATCAAGAGATTGTAAGGCTTCCTTTATATACTGATTAGTATCTTCATGAATATTACTAAAGGGTAACATAGAAATCAAAGGGCTACCACACCATTTTCCACACCAAAAATTAATGGAAGAATCATCACTGAAAATCCATCTAGCATTTTGCATGATTTTGTGATAAGAGTCCCGGATGGAAGGGCAGATGGAAGAGTTAATGAAATTAAGATTTCTTTTTGAAAGCTTAGAGAAGGTCCTATGTTTTAGAAAATCAGTAGCTTTAGAATTAGAGTTAATATCGTGCCAAGTAAGTCAGGCCTGAAGAGAATCATTGAACATCTTTAAATTTTTAATGCCAATTCCACCATTGGAAATGGGTTTACAGCAAGAATTCCAAGGAATTGTAACAAGATTCTTTTCAAAAATGCTTCCAGACCAAATGAAGTTTTTAATATAATTATTAATTTTTCTAAAAATACCAACGGGCCATTTATGGACCATAATGGAATAGTCCATTTTAGAAACAATGGTCGATTTAACCAAACAGATTCTCCCACCATGGAGAGAGACATCCCTTTCCAATTAGCTAGTTGGTTTGTGATATGAGAAATGATATTAGAAAAATAGGTATCTTTGGGATGACCCCAAAATAGAGGAACACCCAAATCTGTGAAAGGTAAAAGGCCCTCTTTAATACCCAGATAATTTATAATACCAGAATTATTTCTTACAGGAAAATTCTCGCCAAAATAGATATAAGATTTGTTCCAGGAAATTGCTTGACCAGAGACATCTTCATAGTGAGATATAGTATTCTTGAGAGCATGTAGATTTCTTTGATCCCCGTTTATGAATAAGATAATATCATCAGCATATAAAAGATGGGTGGGGGCATTTATGTTCCTGGCCACCTGAATAGGTTTAATAAAATTTTGTTCAACCTGGTTGTTTAGGAGTCTGCTAATGTAATCTTCAGCAATAACAAAGAGGATGAAAGAAAGGGGATCTCCCTGCCTGACACCTTTAGAGTATTTAATGAAACCTCTAGGGGTACCATAAATCAGGATAGATATATGATCTGAGTGAAAGAGAGTCTTGATTCTACCTATGAAGAATCATTAAAACCAATGTTTTTAAGAACTTTTTAAATAAAATTCCAATGCTATGGTCCACTAGTTAGTATGGGACACTAGTTAGTATGTGACTTATGAGTGAAGCAATAATTATCATAATTTGTCCTTTCTTTGCGAGGTTCCAATGCTATGTTGGTAATGGGGGTTTCTACATCAAATCAAGAAAAAATAAATATACACACATGCCATCATTCAAATCACAAAAAAATGACACCACCCCGACTACACCATGGGTGATCACCTAATTTAAAATAATTATCACACAAAGGGGATCCCATACTGAGGAACCTACCATATCATTGTCGAACAACTAGGCATGTTACTGACTTCTAGGATTTTTTTTTCAAATGAATCAATTGAACAAAATTCAGAATGGGACTCATTTATTTTCCACAAATTTTACCTTTTATAAACATCTTTACACATACTGGTTTTTATACAAAAACAACATAGTAATCCCTTTAGTAAATTACAATCACCTTTTTGAATATTAAAAAACCATTTTTGAAACCCCAAGCATTCATTTAAGAATCATAAACTACTTTTAAGATCCTAATGAGAAATGTTACTAACACATGGTGTGATAATCCCACCAAATCCACATCACACATACCAAGTGATATAATAAAAAATATTATATCTCATGGGAAAATCATTCTAATCCTGAAAATAACCAATTTAATAATTAATAGGTTTTTAATATCAATAATTCATTGAAATATTAACTTTATAGGATAAGTGCAAAGGGAACCAACATGAAATCACTATTGGGTCAACAACACCCAACCAAAAAGACTTTATAATATATTTTTGAGGCAAGAAAATCCCTTAGGAATCCGAGGGATGAAAAATCCACAAATTTAAACCACCCGAAAGATGAAAATTAGGAAAAATGGCCACTAGGCTTATATGGGAAGATTAAAAAGAATGATAAGAAAACAGGGAGGAGAAGGTAGCCCTAACATTTTATTAAATGCGATATTTCTCCACGAAATCACCATGAATCAATCGTAGATGGGATTTAAGGTTCTAAAAACCCCCCATGTGAGGAATATCATGTAGGGGAGTTCAATTGGGGGGCTAAGCGGAGAAAACTCAATTGAAAAATGTAAATAACCCCAAAATACCCGTTCTTGAGCTAGTTGCACGGTTTTCTTTAGAGTTTGGAAAATATTGAAAAAACTGTGCAATCCTCCCCAGTCTAGTGCAGGTTGGGCTCCACACATTAGATGCATGGTTTGCTAAATAGTGCACAAAACATGTGACCTCGTATATACATACTGTCTAGTTAAACTAATCATGTTCCTTAATAGTGGAAGATGGGTAAAGTCCCCCAAAATCTCTATTTTTACACCAAAACTCATCAAACTCATAGGATTAAACCACCAAAAACATATCCCATAAAAAGGTACCTCTAGAAGTGTTAAAATGACATTTTTGAAGACACCTTCACTCCATTCCATTCACGCTAACCAAGAATTGGTTGAAAAAAACTGCATAATACCTCCAATAAAAAAATTAAAATTTGGAAGACCTAGAACATAGATGAAAAAGTAAGATCCAAATGACAATCAGGAACAAAGGATGGAAACAAAAATCTTGTGGTGATAAGATTCATGTTGATAACATGGGAATTTTTTATTTAAATAGAATCACTATAAATCAATATGATCCATACATCGTATATAATGTTTTCATGTTTATAAATGTCATTTTTACATCTAATTGACAATTTCCATATATATTTTAGTATTTGATCACTATTAAGCTCTGTATAGTTGTGAAAAAAAATCATTAATATTGGGGAGAGTGTAATTTTTCTTGATAGTGATATTGTTAAGTAAAGGAAATTTAATTAAAAGATGAATTTTCTCATCATTATTAATAAAAAATACAAGCTTCTTTATATAGGTATTCATTATGGAATATTAATCCATTTTATAGATTCCCTTGTAGAAACTACATTAATTATTACAAGTCAATTATTCCATTTATTTAAGGATAATTTTATAACAGAACATCATCTAGAATTAGTTTTATTAAAAACCCAATTCCATAATTTGGGTGATGACTAAGAATAAATTTAGGACATTCATTAATATATTTCCACACGATATGCATATCTTCATTATTGAGTTTCACCCAAACAATATTTCATAGATAATCCTTAAATATATGTATTAAAAATAAAATAATAGATATAGCGTCTTTTGTAATTTTTGGCCTATCCTTTCACTAATTTATGATTAAATTTTTATTCAATGAAGTGTGGCTACCCTTCCTCAAAAGATGACATGTAGTATAATAATGGAAATTTATTCCATCCCCAAAATCACATCAAATGTATATTTTGAGAGTATAATAAAAATAACTTGAAGCCCATTCTTATAAAAATAAATTTGATAAAATATATATACATTGTTATATAATATTAAATTTACCAGTTTTTTCACTCATAGAAAAATAATAATATTTATTAGTAGTGATGTTGTACCATTAGAAAATTCACCTACTAAATAAGTGTATATAAAAAACAGAATTAAACCAGACATTTAATTTCCTAGAGTGAATGATAATTATAAATTCCAATATATAATATGCAGTTCACTCTATATTGGCTTAGATGATTGATGAATTTTTTCCCATTATCATAATAGGATATTTAAGTATTTTTTCCGAAAACTATTTTTCACAGATGCTAATATAATTCCCATAGTCTTTGAAGTTAATTTTTTTATAAATTAAAAAGGTAAAAATAAAAGTCATTTGGAATTTAATTATTATATAATAACGGATTAATCATCCTTCTTTAGTTTTAGGAATTCTTTATAATTTTATGTTGAACTTTTAAATAAAATTCATATAAAATTTAGCCTTTTAACATGACTTGGAGTCAGTTTCATCACCTTTCCTTGTATCCTTGATAAGATTCATCATTGACCAAAATCACATTTGAAAATTAAAAAAAATGTATCTAGATTAAAGAACAAATGAAAAAAAATATATTATTTCAATTTCATCTATTCTTAACTCAATAATAACAGGATCTTAGGCCTCGCTGAATATCATACTCTATGTTTCCTTTTATTTGCAAAGAAATAGTAGTAGAGTGTACATTACATTATTCAAGAATGTGATTAAGAAATATATATATATATATATATTATAAATTTATTTTATAGGAATTAATACAATATATTAAATTATCTTTAAATATATATATTTGTATTTTTATGGAAATATTTATTTTTACATTGAATATAAAAAAATTAATATTTTATTAAAAACTATCCAATCAGCTAATATATTTAAAGAGTAAAACTTTTTATATTATATTAACATTTCATTAATGAATTTTAATTAATAATATTTTATAATATTTCTTGAAATTTTATTCAATGTATAATTTTATTATAAAAACATTTTTATAGTTAAAAATGAATTTTTCCTAAAACCATTTTCCAATGCGTTTTGAGAACTAATATTTGAATTATTTTATTCCACTTATAGGAGATGAAAAATGTAAAAAGGATTACATATTTAGAAATATAATAATTATTAATATATAGGGTTGAAAAATTATTTTTTCTGTAATTATTAATATATAGGGTTGAATGATAATGGTTACTTTTATTTCATCCTTTATATAATAATATTTTATTTTATGATATTTTTTCCAATTATATTATCTATGACATTTATAAAATTTGATGTTTTGACAAATTCCATGTATGTCATCTTCATAACATATAATGGGACCCTGCATATCCTCTCTTACTCACACTTCAACACAGTCTTAGTTTGAATAATAATGACTAGAAATAATAATTTTCATTCCTTTTTATTTCATATAGGTATTGTTTATATCCTAATACCATCTAATGAAGTCCATAATAATAATATATAAGGATCATTCCGAATAAGATGTACGGTTCTTAACCCTGTATTTTCAACATATTTCATTTTATGGACCATAAAACATTATATGAACATTACACTATAATAAATTATGTTTTTTGTAAATACATAAATGTTATTATTATAGTGTAAAAACAATTTTTCATTAACTTTTATTCCTATAATAAATGAAAATATCATTCAGGTTTACATATGACCAGTATTCTCCGCATACCAGTTTAATTTGATTTTCATCATAATTATACTATGATTCTTATAAGATAGAAATAATTTATATATATATATTTTAGAATTAATTATTATTATTTAAATATTATATAAAATTTACCAACTTATCCTCAAACCCATTATAAATGATTATATTTCTCATATGAACATGTTTACTACCACATACATGAGAAAATATGATATATGATCCATTTTAGAATTTAAATAAAGAATATAAATTTTATTCAATTAATATATATGATACTCATAACCTGAATATAATAATTTATATTATGGAATCCTTGGAAATATACAATTACTAAAACTACATCACTGAAATCTGCATAAAAAACGAAATAGTTAACCCTTAGAAATAATGATTTTAATTAGGAATAATTAATAAAACGATTTTGAAGCATTATATGAGAATCATATAATATATTAAAACTGATTATACTGTAATAGAATATATTTAAAATTAATTTATATATATTATTCATTATGTTAACATTAGATATAAATCATGTATACTCTATTATGAGTGTTTGTTTAACAATCACATCATTATTTTAAATTTTTTATAATTAATTTTCAACTCGAGAAATTATATTATACTTTCATTCATTAAACACACATAATTTCATAGACTATATTTATTTGACATCTAGTATTTGTACAATTTTTCCCTTCTTTGGAAGTTAATGATACCAAATAAATGTTATTATTGAAACAATGTTTTTTATTAGATTGTAAATATTTTTCGTCCATGTCTATATTTTAATTAAATGATTTAAATGAATTTTTCTAAAATTATAATATAATTTATTGAATTCTTTACTATCTATTTCAATGATTTTATAGTATAACTTAGAAGTAATTTTTTTAAAAAATTTAGAATGTTGTACTTTTTATAAATTGTGTCGAGAAGTATTTTTTAATGGATACCACATGAACAAATTGTCCCACTATCATGGAATATACTTTTCCATAAAAAATATTTTACATGTTTACATTTATATTTTCAAATTAAGATTATTTCCTTATATATTATAAAATTATATAATTTAAAATTATTATATAAAAATAGTCTTTTTCTCAGTAAATGTTATAATGATCAATTAAACATACTTTCATCTATATAAATATCCTCTCATAGTTATTATAAATTAACAGTATTATAATATAATATTATAATCTACATTATAACTCAGGATGTCTTATAATCATGTTAATTTTATTTATTTATTTTGGAATATATTATCATTTCATATATTATCCTTTTATTATGGTTGTTTATATGGATTCTATGATAAATTTATATTAATTTCTTTTGTAGGATGATTTAATTAGACATAGTAAGTGATGGGTTGGGCCCATTATACCCCTTTTATTTATTCGTTAATTTAAATATATATACTAGTAGTGGTATTTATAATACCCTTTATGTATTTATGTACAGTTTCTTGGAAATTTTTCTTATCATATGGTGATGATATCTAATATTTTTCCATATATCATTATAAAACTAGTTATTGTTATCAATGGGATTATATTTGTTTTCAGGTAATATATGGAATAATTTTTATTTTTATTATTTTTTATGTGTAATATTTGATTATTATTTAGGTCTTCAATAATAATCATGCATTATTTAATTTATTATTCCTTCTGTTATACATTTTCATTACTGAGAATATGAAATTACTTTTACTATCATTATCTATCTTTGGTATATTATGTATGGAGATATGATTGAATTTAGTGATCTAATATATGAAATTTTTAATTTATAAAAAACATTATGTGGTTTAACATTCATTCTGATGGGATATTAGAATCAATTGGAGTGTTAATATTGTTATAAAATGAATGCAATCATAGTACATGGGAACAAGATTTAGGGAAAAATTAATTTAAGAACATAACATTATGAAAGGATCCAAGAAGAAATCAATATATAGAATGTTATCATAAATATTTGTAAAGTAGATACTCTGGGGGTTTCCTTGAAAATACACCCCATTGTAGATATTGACAAGGGGTTGAGTCTACCAAATAGATGAACATTGGGGTTAAAATTATAAAAGTTTTGGGTTTGGTATTCACATGATCAATACAATTGGACAATGATTTGGAAAAAGAAAAAAATCCTTGATAGAAACAATATGGTGATATAATCTGGTTGATTTAAATTATTTTTACGTACTAATATTATATAATGGATTTTTTAATAATATTAAAAAACATATTAGATTTATGATTATTAGATTTTCTTTTCATATATATTAAATTAATATAATGTGTTACACTAGTGTTTTAATTATATAATCAGATTTAAAAAACATAATTTTACATGACAATTCAGTATAAAATGATAATAATGCTCGAGTTAGTTGTATTGTTGGAGATGATTCTAAATAAATTATAACTATACTATCATTGGTTACTACGTTTTTGGACAATAACAATTCCAATATATAATACCCTTCTAAACCCAATATTGGATCTATAATTATTATATATTTAGTGGAACTAAAACATGTATAATATAATGCTAATTATAATCCATGAGTAGATAAAAATGGATCAATCCATGGTTAATATATTTGGAACATTGGTATGTAGAAAAATAGTAGAAATTTACAAGTAACATTATCATCTTAAAGGAGAATCTGATCAATGGTTTTAATTAATATAGAATAATAAATAGTTTTATAAAATTAATATTATATTCTGGAAAAAATTATTATAGTTATTATTTAATTTTTTTTTATCATATACAGTGATATGACCGAGATCTATAATTCAATAATAAAAGTTAAATGGTATGAGAAATTTTTATAGAATACTATTATAAGATTATAGGTTTAAAAACTCATATTATAGATTCTATATATACTCCAAAGAAAATATTGATTTGTTCATGTATTTAAATAAGTGCGGAAAAAGGAGGGTATTAGTTACCTCAAAAATTTTTGTGTATTGGGATATAGTACAAAATGAAAACCTGATAGAGAAATAATTCTCCAGATCAATTGTATACTTAGAAAAAAAAAATATAAATGAAGATGGTGGTTGATCACACTTGAAAATATAATTTTGAATAAGAATTAATTAATGGTTATATTTTCTAAATTGTTATAATTTTTTCAGGATACATAATGGAACATGGTTACATGTAATGGTATTTTGATTTGTGTTTAGAAAGAAAATCCATCAATATAATGATTTGAAGTAAAAAAGAAGATCAAAATAAAAAATGTTACAACTAAAATGATATGGTATAATATATGAATTAATGTAACAATTATTAATGAAATATACCTTAGGAAATTCTAAGGGTAATGTATAGGTTAATGTGATCAATAAGGTTATGGTTTAAGAAGAGATCCAAGAAAATAAAACATGTATAATAATTTTATTACTTGTTTTAGTTGTTAGTGAAAAGAAGTACTCTCCCAGTCCAATGACTAAATTTTTTAGTGACCTGGAGATTAGTTACATAATTATATTATTTTAATGTGTGTGAAAAAATTTCACTACAATCATTCCCCATTACGAAATTGTTTAAAATACAACAAGATTCAATAATCATAATAACAAAGGTAAATATTCAATGTATTGGATAAAAAAACTGATTACATATTTATGAGATCATAATCATAAATAACATCATGAATAAACAAAATTATTTGATTTAAAGGAACATAAATCATTAAATTCTAACCGTAATAATACAATCTCATTTGATTTCACATTTACCCTGATATTATAAAATAAATAATGAATCAAAAACCATTATACAAGGGATAATGTAAAGAAAGTTTCAATTTGAAAATATATAATTTCATATGATTTTTTACATGGATTTACGGAAACCCATTCATTGTAAAATTTTTAGTGGGATAAATTACATCACAGTAATACTGTGAGAACCTGAAAACATCATATCCTGTAAACAAGTAAATTTTGGGGGGAGATAAACCCAATCACTAAAATCTATTGTGACCCAAGAGACACATTAATATTTTCACACATTACATTTTGAGTAGGGATAAGCACAATCACACACACCCTTTGTGAACCTATATACTCCTAAACCTATTATCATTAAATTTATAAGTCATCATATATAATCATCTACCAAATTAATAGGAAGGATATATTGGTCACATATATATAATAATCAAAACATTTGTGTTCAGAAAAACTAATTCACTTTTTAGATCATTATCCTATATGAAAATTAAATGGGATTATAAAACACTAAAAATATAAAAATTCCAATAATTAACTAAATAATTTTATACTAAAAACAAGATAAGCCAATAAAATCAAATAATAAAAAAAATAACTTATGGTAAAATATAAACAATAATAGAATTATAAAAAAATCCAATGAAAATTATTTCATAAAAGGATCATTTTAAATTCATTTCATCTATGACATTTTTAAATTCATAATTTCATGTTTCTTTTCACAATAAAAATCCTTTTTTATTGTGAAAATGAAAAGAAAACATTTCCTAAAAATATATTTATTTCAAAACTCTTTAACATATGAAATTAAAAGGGAAATTTTTAATGCATTAAATAAATTTTTATTAAAATATAATATTTAATAATTGAAACATGAGAATTAAATATTATATTAGAAAATTGGATTTAAAATAAATTAAAATCCATTACATTTAAAACTATATATTAATAATAGATTCATGGTAAATAATAAATACTTTGATAAAGAAAAAGTGGAAATAATTTTACAAAATTAAAATGTAAAATGGTAATTTAATAGTGTAAAATTGAAAAGTAAATAAATAATATAAATATAATACTATATATGGATGTCAAAAAATATTTATTTTGAATGAATAAAAAAATATTTAATTCCTTTTATAATATAATTTTTTAAAAACAACACTATTAAATTGATAAAAAACTATATAATTCAATGAATTAAGGGGATGGAAATGAAAATGAAAAGAAATTGATATCCAATTATGGAAGGCTGAAAATTTAGATAATTTAAATCTTTGATGTGGGAGAAACATCCATTCAGTTATATAAAAATGTTTTATGGAAAATTCATTTAAATTAAATAATCTTGGAAGATGACTTTTATGTGAACCCTAATTTAATCATGAAATTATGTGGAATAATATTATTAAGACCTTAAAATACATAATATTAAAAAAATTAATGATAGTTCATTAATATGAGTTTTATGGCACTTTAAAGGGATTTAAGGTATGAGAATCCCTTTCAGGTTTTTTATGTTTTCAACAAATCCAAAATATATTTATATATTTAAAATAGATCTTTGATTCTCTTGACATATATTAGTATCATGATAGAAACTGAAATTGGGAATTTATATTCACCATTGAAAATGAAATAGGGTTAACACATTAAATTTTTTGGAAGTGATTCTAATTTGAGAGAAAGAAACACAAAAAGAATTAAAAAAATTAATAAAAAATGCATAGAAGGTTGAAAACCATCATTATAATCAAAATCAATTAAATAATCAATGTATTGTTCCAAAATAAATTATTATATGGTATATAAAAATTTTAAATAAGAAAAAATAACATTACTTTAAAACATGTTTCAATAATGAGATGTTGAGATGAAAAACCCTTACTTTGTTTCTTCAATTTTTGTTACACTTAACAAATGGGAGAGTTGATATTTCCTCGAAACCCCCATTACAATTTATGTCTATAGATTAACTTATGAATACCTTTGATGATTATATTTTGATTAGGGATTATGGGATTTAAAAATGGTAGTGATTTATTCTAAAATTTAAAGATGAATAATTACTCAAAAATGGCGGAAGTGGTATACATTAATAAGGCATGAAAATAAATATTTTTCAAAAAAAATTAAATTTTTTAAAAATTATATGAAATTAATCATGTTTAAATGGGTCACGATTATAAAATAGTGGATTTTTTTAAAAATATGATGTCTAAAATCAACTCAAAAACTTATTGGGTTACATTTTTATCATGATATCTCCAATTACCCACAATATAAATCTACTTAATTTTTTTTCTTTTTTATCAAGAAATTATTTATTAACCATAATAAATAATTTTGATTGAAAAAAATAAATATTACCTTTTATAATGATTTAATTCTTTTTAATTTAAATTTTTGGATCATCTTAACACATCATGCTTATAAATGTATGAGAAGTTAATTTTAAATCCAAATATTTAATTATGTAAAAACTATTTTTTGAAAACTGTTGTTTTTCTTATTTTGATATATATAAAGTGTAGAATTACTAGTATTTTTTTCAACGAAATAATTTTTTGGACTTTATAATGACTATTATTAGGCTTTCATGAAATGAAAACCTAAATCTAACCTTGGAAACACATCTTTAATGTGTTTCCCTACTTTTTTTTTAAATTGTTTTATTTAATTCATTAAATTTGAGTCAAGGTTTTAATTAGTTCAAGAAAAATAAAATTAATTATTTAGTTATTTAAATAGATAATTTATTACATAAATTGATTTATAAACTTCAAGGATACAATTATGTATCAATGAAATAATGAAAATTATAATTTTTCACAAGAAATATTTGTTTGACTAGAATCATTCTTTTTATATATTATTTCAATAAAAATACTAAGTAATTTTTAATTATTGGAATAAAAATATTATTTTATTTATCATATTTATGTTAATTTTTTTTAATTTCATGTTTTGAATGAAATGAAAATATAATTAAAAAGACATTTATTGAAAATAATTTTTTTGTAATTTATTATTTTTCAGCTAATTATAATTTCTATTAATGATTTTATTTGTAAAGGTTTATTAAATATTTACTAAAATAACACATATTAATATTTTTTAATTTCATTATGTGGGGAGTATCTTATGAACTCTGTTATATACTTTTTTTAAAGATTTGTAGTATCTATTTAATTTATTCTACACATGCAGATAAAATGTGTCCTTGAAGAATAATAAAAATTTATTTTCATTAATATATAAAGGTACTTAAAATATTTTTTTGCATTTAGTTATTATTTATATTGAGATATGAACTTAAATATCACATGTAATACTAAAAAACTATTACTTTCTTCTTATCTATTTTATTGAAATGTATCTCATAACTACGCATTATATCTGACATGAGGGATTAAATTTTCATCATAGATATTAAAGAGAGGTCAACACACAAATATATGGTAAACATTAATTTAGATTATGTTATCCGGATTATAAAAATTAATGAAGAATCAAATTTTGGATATCCATTCTACTTTGAAAATCAAATTAATTTTTTGAGTATTTCATTATGATTTTCTTAAAGATTATTTATTTATTAATTATTATAATTCAGTTATATGATTTCCCTAAAATAAAAAACACTGAGGGTGGTGAAATTATTTTCTTATAAATAACCACAATTACATTAGCTTTCTAATGTCTTGAATACATACAATAATTCGTAGTGGAGGGTAAGTGAAACCCTATCAACACAATCATATTCAACAATACAAATTCATTAGGATTTAATATGATCCTATAGTATATGAGATGATTTATGAAAATATTTATGTGATTTCATTAGATTAATATACTAGTTCACATTGTATCCAAATTCCTCACATCTATATCATTTGATCTTCTAGTGCATCCTATGGAAGAACATTATTTTTCTATAATTTGTTTACCAAACACATAATTTTCCCTGAGGGGTTTGATTCCTAATGGAATAATTTACTGCATGTAATGCATCTCCCTATATGAATAATAAGATTCCCTTGGTGATTCACCCACATTTTTGGAATTATATGATATTGAACATTTTTTTCTTTTATTATAGTCATCACTTTATAATTCATGAGATTCCATATTTATCATATTTTTGTTTCTAATTACTCACCTTTTTTAACATTCTTAATAATTTTTCATGATAGATAGATTTGAATAATAACTTAGATTCCAATTCAAAATCCAATTATAATTGGCTGACATGTAATATAATCATTGAGTTATCCTTCACACCAAAGATTAAATATGATTTTTTGGTTTCTATTCATTATAAAAAAAGGGTTGAAATCAGTGAAAAAGAATTAAAAATACATGGTAATTAACCAAAACAAATGTAATCCGTAAAAAATATTTACTTTTTACATTATCACAATGGAATATATATAAATTTATTTAATCAATATAAATCATAGTTTATCATATTTAAATTTATATTGGGTTATCTAATAACTATCATCTTTGTCCCTCAAATTTTTTTGAGGGTCAATCATTCAATATATGATTTAAAGAGGGTACGATCAACCATGTCATATATCATGATAGTTTCAAACTATGTGTGATGTAAGGATTATATATTGTGCACTAGGTGAAGATTAAGTTAATACCTGATGTGCTGATTTCAGTGTTATTACAACTAGGGATATAGTTTCTAGATTCTTCATTAATGTATAGATTCTTGATATGTGTGTACTCTTATTGAAAACTGATTATTCAGGAATTTAAATATATTTCATGGCACCATCATATATATAGGATCTTTTCTAGGGTTTTCACTATGGTACTCTAACCGTAATAATAATTTATTAAAAAATAATCTCTAAATATAATTAATCCATGATTTGATACCAACTAATGAGACCAAACATAATCACGCATAAATAATAAATTGATTACATGGTAAATTTTTAAATCCTCAATGATTCTTACAAAA
This sequence comes from Viscum album, assembly GCA_963277665.1. NCBI lineage: Eukaryota > Viridiplantae > Streptophyta > Magnoliopsida > Santalales > Viscaceae > Viscum > Viscum album. The sequence goes on along the minus strand of OY728165.1, from coordinate 1,066,275,609 downwards.
AAACCAATTAGATTCATATATTTGAAAATATCTATTAAATAATATTACTTTACTACGATTAGAAGAATTTACTTTTAATCATGCTATTATTGACCCTGTCTATACATCATAAAAGTTATAGTAATTTTCATTTCCTGGGGGTTGGATACATAAGAATGGTGTGAGTTCAAATTTTCAATAAGGGAAAATATAATAAAGTATGTAATGATAAAATGATAATCATATAGAAATTCATGAATTGGGAAAATATCATATTTAAGGGTTAAAACCATTAATTATTAACAATAATCATAGAAACTAAATTGATAAAATGTTTACTATGAAATGATAAAATAAAACATCATGTATATAACATGTGACACAAAATATATAAAATATTGTTGAATAATCACAAAGGTTGGACATCATATAATTATAATCAATTTTTTCCATGAACCCATTCAACTTTATTGTTTTGATTATAGCTAAAGTCCATCATACTCTGCCTACCTGAAACTCATTATATTATAATCATTTCAAACACAATTTCTTAGTATACTTAAACACCATTATACTGACTTATTTTTGACAAATAGTATATATACTATTTACTGGTAAAATATTCAATAGATCCAAACACTATAACACACAATATTTGTGAAAATATCTACATACTAACCCATTGGAATAAAATTTCAATGTCATGATGTTTAATTATCTACGGAATTCAATTTAGGTTGATATTGGTCTCGCCCATATCATAATATATCCATTTTTGTGACATAGGAAAATAATTCAAATTTCAAATAATAATGTTCCCAAGAAAATAAAATGGATTTAATAGAACAACCAAATTGAAATTGTTCAATTATAATAGGTAACTAACTAAAATCAACGAGGTTTGATTAGAAATTTATTTTTTTTGAAAAAATATTTTGATTTAATTCACTTGATACTGAAAAAATGATCACACAAAATAATAACATATTTCAACAACAATATAGTGTGATCTATGAAACCAAAATACATTGGGCATATATGAAAATAAAAAATAATTAATCAAATTTTCATTTTTAATAAATCTATTATTTGACAATTTAAAATTAAGAATTACAATATCTTTTCAAGAAGAATCATTGTCACGACAATATAAAGAAAAAAAATTGAAATTTTTTTTTTCGAAAATACTTTTCCACTAGAAATAATAAATTAAAGTGTAAATAGTTTTAAAACAATTACATATAAATTTAATATTTAGTAATTGACGAATGATAATGTCCTAATATATTCAAATGTGGTATATGATAATATATTGAAAATTTTAACATTTAAAAATATTATTTAATAATATGACATCTAAAATAACTTTTCTTTTCATCAAAAATCTTATTAAAATACATATAAAAAATCATACTTTTTATATGTGTAATTAATAATTGAAACATTATCAAGTAATAATGGTTATGAAAATAAAATTTAATGTCTTTTTAAAACATATTAATTTTTATGTGATGGAAAAAACATTCAAAAAATTTAAAATTTCATTGTTCTAAAACCTACATCATTAAAAGGAAAAATAAACATTTTATAAAAAAAGGATGAATTGGATAAAATGTATTCTGGAAAAATATATTGGCTTTAATTTAGGGGAAGGGTAACATTGATGGAAAATAAAAACAAATATATTGAATATAAATCCATTCAGAAGAAATTGGAATTAATCATACAAAAAAGTAATTTTAAAAAACATTATAATCTTATATGATAACAAATCTAGTGTGTAATCGGATATACCCATAATTGGATGTGAAAATATTTCCTAAAATCAAAATAGGTTAGAATATATAAATCACAAATTATAAAGTACTAATATATATAATCATTACCCAATGATGAATATTGTATCATAAAAATAACATACATACCTTTTGACATTTATTTCAAATATTGATGAGAGGTATAAATTTTAAATATTATAAATAATATCATAAATTATAATAGGACCATGATAAAAAATGAAAATATATAATTATTTTCATTATTGAATGAAATCAGGGTTAAAAACATAATCATGCCTCCACAGATTAAAATTTGAGATAAAGAAACTTGTGGAATTGAACATCATTAGAGGCCAGAAAATCATCTAGTTATTTAGATCTCATTCATTAAATCATCGATTCTTCAAAAATAAATTCATGGTTAGAAAATACACCCAAGGATTAATAAAATAGTGCATAACAACAAAATATGTCTCAATAAAGAGAATTTGTTACAAAAAATACAATCCATGTTTCCTTTATTAGTTGATGGAATGCTCAAGTCAATGTATTCTTGATCATTCCATGGATATAACATTTAAATTTAATAACAAATTCTAATTAATGTTGATGGAGTATTTTTGGAAATATCAGAACACTCTAGGTGGTCAAAAATTGAATAGTTTAAGGGGATAATTTGAATGTGATTTGTGACATTAAAGGAGATGAAATGGTATCCTTTTATAAGAAAAGAAGAGGAAAATTTTAAAAATATAATCTTTTTAAAATAATTCCATGGAACTATTCATGTGTAAATGGTTCAGAAGTGGGAAGAGGTATATTTTTTGAAAATACAATGTTGAAACTCATCTCAACCCCTTATTTAATAATAATTTTTAACAATTTTTGGATATTTCTATATAGTAAAACACCATTCACGATTTTTATATTTTTTCAAGGTAAAAAGTTTTTATCCATAGAAATTGATTTTGATAACTTAAACTTTTGTTTAAATCATTAACAATTTTAATCATCCTTTTTAAAATATAAAAATAATCTCAGTATTTCAATTTTTTAATGTCATGAAATGTTAATTTGAAAATAAAACAACATAATCATGTACAAAAATTTTAATAAAAAGGATGTTATTCTACACAAAATTTACATAAAAGGTAAAATTATTATTATGAAAAATTTTAATGAAATAAATTTATTTTTAAAAAATACAATGAAAGAAATAAGGCTTTGAAGGTATTTAAAAATAAAATCTCATGTAGAAAACAATTCGTTCTAATAGAATACAATAAATGTATTCGGAAATCAGTAATTTTTATTTTTTATATATATTCTGGTCATAATATTTATAATATGTAATATTATATTAAAATTCTTAATGTTATTAATTTTATATATATTTTTCTAATTAAAAGGAATTATAAAACATGTGGGATATGATTACATAATGATAAAATTTTAAAAATAATATTTCTGTCAAGAACCATATTATTCGAACATAGACTAATTTTTTAGAAAGAATATTAAAATAAAAATTATGTATATTTTCTTTATAGGAGATAAAAAATAATATTCTTCATCAAATATGAATTTGAAAAATTATTAAATTCATCAATTTTTCAGATTGTTCAATATTAATAATATTTCAATATTTAGAAAAAAAACTTTTTACAATAAATTATTGATCAAATAATGTAATTTGTTTAATATATTCAATAAAAATGTTCATTAAAAATTTATTAAAAATTTATTTTTTAAATTTATGGTTTTTAAGGTCAGGTGTAGTGTGTGAAACATTTTATAGAACAATTTATGTAATTTAATTTTTATAAAATATCATGTTGTTATAGTTAAAGTAACTGATGAAATAGTATCAGGTATGTTGATCATAGAATCATCAACTTCTAATGATTTTTTATTATAGATCCTCATACTAATTTATACAATCTATGTATTAAAAAAATTCTAAATTTAACCTAGGACCATTAGATGTTAATTTCCAATCCAGACTCATAATGGATATCATAATAGAACAAGGATATATTAATTTATTTCTAATATGACACATAGAGATACCATATTTGGAAACAATATAATTATAAATATTTTAAAAATTTATAAAATATATGGCATGAATTGGGGTCAAATAATAATTTGAATGTTTATTATTTAGAGAACATGATTAAAATTTATGATGGAGATATTAAATCAACCTTCTTGATAGGGGGACTACCTCATCTAAATCATCATTAAATACACTACCATTAGCTCCCCAAAATGATGTTATTCTAAATTAATATAATACAAAACTGTTGAATTAAAAATCTATCCTTAGAATAGAGGATGTAACAATTTTTAAAAAATACAATGAAGTGTTTTTATAAGAACTTCCTGGAAACTGACATGATTGTGTAGTATTTTTCAATAATCTCATTCCTTATAAGAAACCTATATCTTGGTCTATATTGGATGGGATTTTTGAAAATAGTGGAATAGAGGAACCCATTTTGGAGCTGTGTTATACTAGAATTTTATACACTAGTGTATCACTATAGGGATCCATTATTCCATTTGTGAATTACAAAGATTGATATGTGAGTCTGTAGATATATTATCGGAAAAATGATTCCATTCCCCTTAAGAATAAGTATGCACTATACCACATTGATGAATTAAGTGATCAATTTATAAAAGACCAATATGTTTAAAAATTTATCATCATAATGGGTATCATATACTATGAGTAAATAAGAATGATATTCTATATATGATGTTTCATATATGGTATGGAAATAAAACATTTAATATAATTACGTTTACATAGACTAATTAAATTTCTTTTTTTAAGGATCTAATAAATAGAGTATTCAATAACTACTTAAATAATATTATTTTGGTATTTCATGAATATATAATTATATAATTTGAAATTTATAAGGAAAATATGTGTCATTTCATAATTAATCTTTGGAATCATAGATAACAACAATAATATAAATATTTAGAAAATGTGAATTATACCTTTTGTAAGATTCTAATCATGGAAATATTTTAATAATGGATTTAAAATTAGACGACTATTCAATGATAATTGTAGTGATGGAATGTCCCAAACCATTGAACATATCCATTGTGCATAGTTTAAATATATTATAATGTTAAAATAGATGATTGTTTCAAAAATTTAAATGATTTTGTTTTCTGTTAATTGATTTGAAATGTAACAGGATTAAATTCACATGGTTAGAATAATTTAATTAATTTTTTAAATAATTACATATGTTATTGATCAATTTATTGATATTGAAATTACTATATGGAAGAGAAAATTTTGATATTTTGTGATTCATCATATAAGGGACATGAATTTTTCTTCATGAAGAATGATAAAGTTGTTTCTTACAAATTGATACAATAACAGATTCTTGAAACAAATTTTTAATCCATTATGAAGGGATAGAAACCATAAAAATTTCATTTATCATTTTTTGGTAGTAAATTTATGGTGAATGACATGAAATATAAAGATATACCAATATTTGTAAATATATATTCCCATAGTAAGGTCACAACATCAGGTAAAGTTTATTGGATGAAATACTTAGGGACTATAATTTATTATTAAACTACTACCATGGGTATGAAAATAAAGATGATGATACATCCAGTATGAAATATTTTGGAGTTTTTATGATACTGGGGATTGAAAATGTTCATATATTCATATATTTTGAAATCCTTGATATATTAATCTTATAGGATGGTGTAAAATCCCCACCATTTCAAATGGGTTCCCAATGATCCTTATCATATTAAAAAAATTGATCCATGATTTACAATATCAGTATTTAAAAATAAAATAAAATTCATGAATGATTGGGTATTTTTTATACCTTATCATTGAAGATATTAATTTAAAACATGGATTGTGGATATGTGATCAATCCATGGATATGTTGTAAATAATCTTATTTTGGGATGCTCATAGTTAAAACATATCTATAGACCCTTGTATCAACAAAAATTATCAGGATTGAGAGATATTTTTTGGTTGGGTAATATGAAATGGTAATTTAGATACTATGAGATTAATTTTTCATTAGAAAAATTATAAACAATAAAATACTATTGGATTCATGAAACCTATTCCAATTTCTATGTTCAAATTTCATTATATTACAATGTTAAGTATTACTCGATTGAAGGATATAAACATATAGAATGATTCCATATGGTTTTTTTATCGAAATAGTATGAATGGACATTTCATTGTTATATATAATGATATATCTCTTTAACTCATCATGTTCATCATTAATAATAATGTACTTTGTCTTCATGATCAACCTATTTGGATTGTATTCAAGCATGATCTTTAGTTTACATTGAAATTATAGAAGAGTCTTAATAATTTTTATGACATAGATATATGAAAAACAACATCCTGACATTATTATAAAAATGTCTTATTAATGAGAAATATTCACACATTTAAATAAGTCTTGAGTCATGTTTTATTGAATTTAAATTTTTGTTATGTCAATGATTACATTTGGTGGATTGTTTATACAAAATAACTTCAAATCAAAAATTGAAATTGTGCCATATGATGTGTAAAGAACCAAAAAATTCTATGTAATATTTTTTCAGTTATTTATAATTATTATGAGTCTACAAAAATTGATGGTACGTGATTTTGAGATATAATGTTCCCAAAATGAATTTCTGAACCTTTTTAGGTACGATTGATAAACACATGAGCAACATTTTATATCTTCTAAACCAGTGCTTGTAATAGAAATTTGAGAGCACCGTTGAGTCTGCAATTCCAGGATTCACTTAAGGGAAGCTTCACTTCCACAGAAGTTGGTCGAGAGAAAAAGATAGTTTTTTGCAACTTTTAATGAAAGAATAAAACAACATAAAATTTTATTTTATTTCTTTTTTCCTTTTTCTTTCACCTACTGAGCTGTGATAGTAGGGACCATGCATGTGGTCAGACGTACAATTCAGGGGTGCTAATTATCTGGATACACTTTGGTTGTGTAACCACACATTAGGTAATTAATGAGACACTTTAATTACGTTAATTAATGAGGCACTTTAATCACATAAATTAATAATGCACTTTTATAATGTCATTTAATGAGGCACATTCATTACGCCAATTAATTAACCACTTTAATTTCTCAAAACATTAATCTATTTTCCCCTTCTTATATAAATGGAGCTTGGGGTGGGGGTTTGGCACTGTTTCATCAAGGGGGAACCCTTAACGAAGTGACACCCCACCATCCAAAGATGGATAATGGAGGATTGATGATGACCATTGTAAGATCAATCCAATGGTCAATGGATGATGAATTCCAATGCAAGAGAACCTTCTCGTTCATTCGCAATACTCTTGAACGTGGAAGCACCACCATCCGCAACGTCCGCAATGAGTAACGAGGTATATGGTTTTAATTTTTTATGTATTTAAATTTATTTCATCTCTTCATTATTGATTAATATGATGAACAAGGATCAACCAAAAAACAAGTTGATCTGTGACTCTTTCGTTTTTATGGAAGGTTTTTGTGGGAATTCGTTTTTTGGGATTATCAAATATTATGATAATTTTGGTTTCACCCATATGTTATACAGCTAAGGTCGATGGTGCGAGCCAATCTGAACAAGGCCTGGAACCTTGGATGAACTTGTTTATGATGTGTTTTTCATAGGAAAACAATGAAATTGTCAACAATGTGGGCCAAGGACCACACAGTTAAGGTGGATTTTTGGGAGGCTCGTAGGCGCATACCATAAGAGAAATGGAGATCTGAAGCATCGTTGGAACCTCGTTGGATCTCCGCCTATGCGGCATCACCAACGACTGACACTAGAGGCAGAGATGGATGCCAGTGCGTTCTAGCCACGAAGGAGAGCTGTGTCGCCCAGCGTCGTAGCGGCTAGACAGGTGGCCAGTAGCAGGCCGACCGTAGAGGCAAAGGCTACATGCCATCACATGCTATGTTGAAGGAGATTCGTGGATGAAAGAAACAGCGATCTAGTTGGGACCATCCTATTGAAGGTCCCGCGGGTGACAAGGTCGATCCACCTGCCATCTCCCTTAATAGAGATGAACATATCCAATGAGTTTTTCGAATGTTGTAGATCATGTGCCCCGTGATGGGCATACGAGTATGTTGGGCCCCATTACCCGATGCACCGAGCTAGTCTACAGCCAAGCCCAGCCAAGGAAGGTTGGCCCGGTCTGAGGCCCAGTAGTCCGAGCCCACAATGGCCAACCCAACATGGATGGTCGAGGACACCTTGGGATAGACCAGGTCATACCCAGACCAGGTCAGGCTCTGCTAGGTAGGATCAGAACCAGACCCCCCTTATTCCCAAATACGCTTATGTGACCATAACATGTGAACTTTATAACCTTTCGACAAACCGTATATGGCACAGTGATACATTGAATGATATAGACCTATTGAAATACACCATGATAGTTTTGGAGAATGATGGAGTACGATCTGGTTGGATCGACTCTAAATCCACTCAGGCCCTCAGCCCCAAAATGCCAATTACATACAGACCATGTGTCCAGTTGATGTGTTATCTATTTCTTTGGAGACCTTATAACGTGAAAGATCATCAGGTTACATATTTATGGGACATCAAAATGGTTGAAATATGAATAATGGCTTGTGGGGCGGTTCTCCCATAATCATGCATGCTATGAGCGGGAATCCAATTGCTTGTTCTGACATGAAGAATAAGAGATACCAATATAGGTCAGCATCAGAAACCCCTGAGTTGGATGATCATGTTATATGTCTAATCATCCCTACCTCTGTATGAGCGACCAATATGGGTCAGCACCGGAGGACAATATTGGTCAACACCAGCAACCAATGTGGTTAAGCACCAGTGATCAATACATGTTAGCACCGGTGACCAATACGGGTCAGTATCTAGCGAACGATACGGGTTAGCATCTAGAAAACAGTGAGGGTTAGCATACAATGACCAATATAGGTCATTAGTAGAGTTACTATGAATATGATGATCTATCATTACATCTATTCCTCCCTATCCCTATAACCAAGAAGTTATACCATTAGAGTGAGATGTCTCTTTTACTTTGAGCTACATGATCTAGATCATTCTTGTATGTTACCATCTTTGTATTTCTTGTCATGTTTTCCATTGTGAATTTCTGAGATCCATTTGGGGGTCTCAAGGTCTCTTAAGGATTTGTTATAATCACCACTACATTGGATCTGCCCGCTTGTCTATTTCTCGTGCAGACTACAGACACTCAAAGAAAAGCTTTGGAGGGTTAGGACTTGGTGGTTCTTGGTGTGATAGGAGAATTCATGAAGCTCTTCTTCAAATTCAAACTTACAGTTTCTACCCTTGAGGTATAGCTTCAGTACAGATGTGACATCTGTTTACATTCGTTTCAATTTCCAAGTCTTGTATTCTGGCTCACTGTTTTCAGTTTACATTTGTACTCATTGTTATACTTTACACTCATGGTTATAATATACAATTGATTGTTGTTACTTCACATTCCCTTTTTAGTGTGTATGGATCTCTAAGTAAATTTTTTCTTTCTTTGGGAAAATCCTACAGGTGCTAGATACCAAACCATGGCCTTTGGAATGCTGGTTTGGTGTAGTCACGTCTAGGACCCAGGGGATAGGTCGTGACAATGTGTAATTAAAGGGAGGCTGGTTCGACGAGAATAAATAAGAATATAAATTTAATGAGGCAATGGTTCAATGTATATTGAGTTTAGTATTTAGTTTTGGGAGTCTAGTGTTGGTGCAGCGGCCGACGTATCCATACACAAGGACACTAAACTCTATTTTCTGACTCGGTACCTGAAAACACAGGTTGCTAGAGTTTTGAAGAGTTTTCTTCATATTTCTAGAGTCATCTCCCAAAGTATAACACTTTAATCGTGGAGAATCTATTTCTTACAGGTTTCCTCCATGATGACAGTCATCTAGGATTTCGATTAGAGATCGTGATAGTGGCCCATCGAGCGTCGAGGCATCGGTACCAAGACCACCCCCATGATGGAACCTTCAGGTGGTTTACCATCAGCACCACCACCCATTGAGCAATATATTCTACCAGTGGATCGTGCACACTTGATATGAACATGGAGAAAGTTTCAGAGATAGAGGCCTCCAATGTTTTGAGGTGACACGGACCCCCAGGCAGTAGAAGACTGGATGGAGGTGGTTTCGTGGGTCATTCTCTTAGTAGATACACAATATGAAAATATGGTGATCTTGGCCTCTATCCTTCTCTTGGGATCTGTGAGATGGTGGTGGAGCTTGAAGATCCAGGTACCTGAGGAGACGAAGATCACCTAGCTAGACATTGAGAGCCTTTTCATGGCAGAGTTCGGGCTCTGACACTATGCTCTATGCACATTTAGGAGAAGTTGCATATACAGAAGGGCATCCATACTATGGCTGAATAGTAGGCGAGATTTACATACCTCTCATAATAATCCACCAACATGGTACATGACCCTTACCTCATGGCCCAAACCTCAGAGCAGGGGGTCTGATGTTAGATTATCGATTTGACAGTTTCTCTAAGTACCCCAATACAGGAAGGGGTGCTAGAGCGAGATTTGTTGATGGAGAGCATACATACCGAGGAGGCTCTAACAGGGAGATCCCAGATTGAATTACAATTTGTAGTTTCATAAGTATCTTGAATTAGATAGACGACACAAGAAGACCAAGGGGGATGCACATTCAGGAGGGTGACCCCGAGATGCTGTGTAAGAGGTGCGAGGCTTGAGAGACCATGGGAACCAGAAGGGAGGCATGATATATTTTTCTTGTGGGGTACAGGGTGATAGTGCTAATGACTATCCGACTCCCCGTGTGGAGGATCAGAAAACAGTGTAGGGGACACCGAGGTAGCGGTAGTGGTAGGAGCATGAGCATCATCCTGGTGGCGAATGAGGCTGGGGAGCAGGATGTGCAGTGAGAGGTGGTTGGGGTCACTAGGCATTACCACCACCTCCCCCTGGTGTTCAACCATGAGATCAGGGAGAGGTTGGATGGGGATAGGCCCAACTACAAGAAGTTGAGGCTCATAATCCTGATTCCACTGAGATGATATGAAGTTTGATATGTATCTTCTCTACTATATCAAAAGTGTTTATCAACATAGGTTCTAGCCACTCTTTCCTTGCCACATACTTATTTCAGGACATTAAGATTCTGATTATGATTTTAGCTCGACCATTGCATTTTGATACACTTACGGGAGGAGATTCAGTGGTCACACACTTATACCAATAGTGTGATCTTACTCTCATAGTATAGATTTTCAGATTGGATCTTCTACTCTTGGATTTGATACCCTATGAATTCATTTTAGGGATGGATTGGATATCCGAAGTTCACGTACAGATTGACTGCATGAGACATACAGTATAATGTATGCATAGAGATGGAGACCAGTTTTCCATTGTTTGTGATAAAGAAAAACATAGCATCATGAGATGGACATGTACATAGTATGGTAAAACTTATTACATATCATCTACCTTGCATGACCATCGTCACATTGGATATGGCGTGACCACAGTTTCCAGTGGTGGTGGAAGAGTGTGAGGATGTCCTTCTAGAAGATGTCTCAGGTTTACCTCCTTCTAGAGATGTAGACTTCCACCTTGACATGTACCCAATAAAATCACTGATATCTACACTCGTATATCAGATGTCCCCTATTGAGCTCCCGAAGCTGAGAGTACAATTGGAGGACTTACAGAAGAAGGGATTCCAATGGCCTAGTGTTTCTCCATGGGAAATCATAGTGTGGTTTTCCAAGAAGGGAGATAGAATTTTGAGAATTTATGTGGACTTCTGGATCCTAGACTAGGAGACCATGAAGAACATTTATCCTCTCCTAAGGATCGATGCTATCTTCGACCAGCTGAAGGGGGCTCGTTGGTTTCCAAACATAGTCCTCAGATCAGGATATCACTAACTGGGGTTACGAGAGAATGACATACCAAATATAGAATACATATGTTTGTATGGAAATTACGAGTTCTTGGTGATTCCTTTTAGCATGACCAATTTTCCAATAGTTCTCATGGTGCTCATGGACATGATCATAAAACCATACATCGATCACATTGAGGTGTTCTTCATCAACTACATCTTTGTGTATTCAGCATCAGAGGTAGAGAACACCGTAAACTTCGGGATAGTTCTGCATACACTATGGGAGCACCAGTTATATGGGAAGGTCACAATGTGTGTGTTCTAGAAATATATTGTTCACTTCTTTGGAAACATCATCTCATCAGATGATGTTTTAGTTTATCTAGAAAAGATGAAGGTAGTATTTACTTGGAAGCCATCTAGGAATGTCACTAAGGTGCAGAGATTCAATGGATTAGAAGGATACTATTGGAGGTTCGTACCTGATTTATCAAAAGTATCAACACCTATGAATTCCATTACAAAGAAGTAGAGACCCTTCCTCTAGTCAGAGAAATTACTATAGATCTTTCCACATCTGAGGCAGAGTTGACCAGTGCTCCCATACTGAGGTTTCTAGAGGAGGGCACTGACTACGTGGTTTACTGGGACGCATTAGGGACCAGACTCGGTTGCATCCTGATGCCGGATGGTGTAGTTATTGATCATGGATCACAACAGCTGAATCTTCATGAGAAGAATTATGTGACTCATGATTTAGAGTTGGTAGCAGTAGTCATCGCACAGAAGATGTGGTGACAGTACTTGATGGGTTAGCGGTTAATTTGTTACTCATACCACAAGAGTCTCATATATATAATCACATATAAATATATGAATATGAAACTTTGAGGATTTCTAGAGTTCCTCCATGTATATGACATTGAGATAATATATTCTAATGGGAAGTGGAATGTAGTGGCAAAATCATTTAGTCATAGATCGAGTTCATAGCTACTGTACGAGGATTCTGGGAATTTATCCTCACTTTATATATCATACATGAATATAGGTTAGACAATATTCCTCCAGTCGAGGGTAGTTTCCCCTCCACTCCATCAGCGTGTTAGGGAGGTGCAACTTGGAGACAATAGCTACAAGACTGCATGTGCTCAGATATCCTCATGCCATACACCTGATTGATATTCTGAAGGTGGGGAGCACTCTATCCTTTTCAAGGGATGTATAGTTGTACTAGTGGTGTTACAAAGGAGGTGCTGAGGGAGTTCTATGCACCCCCTTATCGGTATATATAGGCATGATGGAGATGTATGAGGACCTCTAGTTTTAGTACTCCTGGACAGGGATGAGAAATATGTGGCATAGTTTGTTTCCACATGTCTCACTTTCCAGCAAGTGAAGGTCGAGCACCATGTACCAGCCGACTAGACCCAACCCCTCAAGATTCCATAGTGGAAGTGGTAATGGATATCGATGGACTTCATGACTAGGTTAAAATGTATGTCTAGAGGGCACGATACCATCTGGGTGATCATTGACCGACTCACCAAGTCAACCCACTTCGTTATTTTTTTGAGATAATGGTGAACTAGAAGGCATGATACATCTATATGTTCAAGAGATAGTGCAACTTCACGGGGTACCTTCGATGATAGTATCATAATGTGAAAAATTCTTCACATCCCAGTTGTTGATTGGACTGCAGGAGGCTTTTGTGACTTAGCTTCTCTTGAGCACAACATTTCACTTGTAGAAAGATCGTCAGACTAAGTGAATCATCCCAACCACTGAGAACAGGATTTGTGCAAGTGTCCAAGATTTTGGTCGCAGATGGGAGGACCACTTACCCTTGGTGGTGTTCACATACAACAACATCTATAACTCCACCATTGGTATGTTCCCATTTGATACATTGTACCGATGACCATACAGATCTCCCTGGTGCTAGACAGATCCAGTAGATCCCACACTCATGGGCCCAGAGATGGTACATGCCACCACTGATAAGGTTGATCTCATCCGATATTGAATGAAGACTACATAGAGCCGACTGAAGTCTTACGATTAAAGGCGACAGAGGCCACTGGAGTTCCAGTATAGGGACCACGTATTCTTGCGTGTCTCCCCTCAATAGAGACTACAGAGATTTTTCCATGGAGGAAAACTCTAATCAAGTTTTATCAGACTGTTCTTAATACTTCAGATGATAGGCATGGTGGAATACTACAATTTACTATGTAAAGACCTGGAATTTCCAGGTATTTCATTTAAATATATAGGAATTTTACAAGTCTGCAGTTTCGAACGGCGTGCGATTCTAAGGCCTCGAGTGCTCAGAATGATCCGTTGAATTTTTTTAGATTAAATTAATGCACGTAAGGAGTTTTCCTGAAAAAGTAGAATAACTCTTAAATAGTTACACAGATCAAAAATCTGACGGCACCGTTGTAATCAGGATGGCATGTTTTAACTATTCATGACTTTAGTTTAGTCGGTGCGAGCCTCCTATGAGAAAACCCGAAAATTGGATAACCGTAAATAAAATTTTTAAATAAAGTTATTTTATTTTCAAATGCTAATAACTCACCAATAATAACTCGGATTAAAATTCTGAGACCACTGCTGAACTTGTGAGGGTAGCCTTTCTTTAAGCAGATACTAACATGGGTCAGTGAGGGCCACCATAGAATGTTAGTTTTTTGCTGCAAATAAAATAATTAAGTGTCAATTATTTTATTTTAAAATTGATAACTTTTAAATGGTAACTCGGATTGAAAATCTAAGGGCACTGTTGGGTTTGTTGAGGCATTTTTCACCTAGGAAAAGCCTAACCTTGACCACAGTGGGTCGAGGGTTGTTGTTAATAATTTTCCAAACTTTTTTTCGGGTACGTTAAGTAAACGTTCGAGTGGAGTTTCAAAACATTTGAACAAGTTCCTTGAATTCATATCTGAAGGCACCGTTGAACTCACAATGCCGATATTAACTTATAGAGACTTTCGCCGCAGTTTCATTTAAATGATGTTGGATGTTAATTTTGGGTATTTTCTAAATAAATTAATGAAGAATATGTGTAGCATATTTTTATTTTGTGGCGGTTCAATCCTCCAAGGAGTGGTTGGAGGTGCGTCCCACCCGTGCATAACCTCTCTTGGGAGGATATTATATGGTGGGCCATACATGAGCTAGATCCCACCTTTAAACCCCTTGAGCTCCCCATTGATGGGGAAAACTCTTGAACTTCCCCATAATGGTTCCAACACACCTATAGATAATTAATGAACCTGATTAATTATCTTTTTGAAATATTTTGAAATTCTTGTCAAGAATAAAATAATAGACAAAATCTAATATTTTATTTTTTTTGGTGATTTTCTTTGGTGGAGATTTGAGAGAACTCTTGGACGAAAAAAATCCTCCCAACGAAGAACGCTCCACATCTCTGAAGAACGATGAACACCGCCCATGATCTTCAGCCAAGCTAAAAGAGAAGGACCCACCTGCGATGAACGTCGCCAACGATGATGTCACCTTCGAACGCTCGTCCGCCAACGACGAGTACCCTTCATCCTTTTTGATGTCTGAGCGCGATAATTGGTAGTGCGTGACAAATGTCGTAATTGACATATTGGCATCCGCCCTTTCTTCAGATATTGTCAATGAAAGACAAATTCGAGGTACAAGTTTGTTTGGTTTAAATTAAATCTTCATTCCTCATAAATTTCAATGGTTCGATGATGGCCACTTGTTATTACCTAATGCGGAGGGCGCAAGCCGAACAAACACGCCCCGATGTCCCTCCATTGAATCTTGTTTGTATGACGTCAGAGAAAGATCCGGAAGGTCGCGATGCCATCACACCACATAGGAGGTGCGGAATCGTGGCCAGGGTAGGACCCGTCAAAGGATTACAGCGCCATAACCCTGCACTGGAGAGGAACTGCGGTAGGGAGGGCCGTGGCGGATGGAAAAGCATGTAGTTGTCATGTCGCGGTGGAGCCGAAGGCCGCAGCGAGGTTAGTCTGTGGTGGGGATGGCGCGGAGTCGTGGCGCCGCGTGAAGAGTAGGAGGACCGCAGCACCATCGCGCTGCGGTGGAGGTGCGACGGTGGTCGGCCGGCCCGACCGCCGTGGAGCTGGACACTTGGGACCACCCGGGTCCCACATCCCATGAACCAGTGCAAGGTGATAATTCTGTTCGATGAACCCGGGAGGGGTGTAACACACCACTCCATCATGTGGCTGGCAAGGCTGCCCCTCGGTTGGGCCGTCGTCGGCCGGGCCGCCCACAGATGGGCCCCCCCTTGGCCGGGCTGCCCTCGGGCTTGGTCGGGTAGTCTCTTCAGGCCAGGCCATCCCCTTGACTCACCTCACATCCTCAGATCAGGTTAGACCCATGGACCAGGTCACACCCAAGTTCAAACCAGGTTGGGCCAGTTCAGTCCGACCGGGTCGGACCGGACCCGGACCCGCTATGGTCGTTCACACCTTTTAGACTGCATCTAGGGCTACGGGTGTCTGATTGACATACTGCCTACAAACGATGGAATTATTTATGCGAGATGAATATTTTGGCACACCCTACATGAGGTTTGGATGCAGTTGGGGTACAATCGTGTTGGTTCGAGCCTAAAAACCAATAGGGCCCCTGGAACAGAAAAGCCAATAACTCACAGACCAAATGTCCAATTGATGCCTCGTCTGTCACGTTGGGTTCCATATTATGAGACAGAACTACGGGATACATAAACTCAGAACATAGTGACAGTTGATGTATTGACACTTGGCTCGAGTGGTGGACCCTCCCAGAATCGAGCGTGTTGTGTGTGGGAACATGAGGGCCGACTGCGACTGTCATGAATTCTCTACCAGAATACCCCGTGGGTTCGATAGTGAATACTTCGATACCAGAATCCTTCGTGCGTTCAACAGTGATAACTATTGTTCTAGTATCCTCCATGGGTCCGACAATTCTGACTTATAATCTTGTATCCAATATGGGTTTGACAACATAACTGGTCCTATATCCTGTGTGGGTCTAAAGGCTTAGATGAATCAGTGTCTACATTTGATCATTTATATCCCTCGAAAGAATAGCTGGTCATGTATCCTGTGTGGGTCTGACAAATTATCTGGTTCTGTATCCTATTTGGGTCGAACAACATAGATGAATCAATTTCTACATATGATCATCTCTATCAAACGACTGAATATATGGTCCTATATTATGTGTGGGTCTGACAACATAGATGGTCCTGTATCCTCTGTGGGTTCGACAGCTTAGATGAATCAGTGTCTATATCTGATCATCTCCATAACTATAAAAAAGTTATATACTTCTGTGAGCTGAGTCTTGACATTCAGTAAATGTCATCGATATTAATGACTTTACTTCCTTTGTGGAATGGGTTTTTCATGGGCTTGAGAGTTGGAGCTGGACTGTGATTGATAAATTAGGTATATTTATGGTCATATAACTATGTAGGGTTGGTTGTTACTTCATGAATGCATCTTAATACTGTCATTTATCCTTGTTTGATTTTTTGAGAAGTTGAGGGTCTCGGGGTCCCTACTGAGTATCCTTTTTCTCACCCCTTCACGGTCTTTTACCTCACCTCGTTGTGTTGGATACAGACGACGGACAACGCTGACCTAGGCGGAGTGCACGAGAACTAGACGGTACCCGATGGTGGACCACAAGATGAGTCGGTACCCGGAGGATACTGACGGACGTGGAGCACTGAGGATTCTATATGTACCTACCCTTCATGTAGGATCTGTGGTGGGGGATCTATGAGCTACCTATCACCTTCCAGCTATTTTGTCCATTCCTTTTACTTTACATTTGGGCTTGTATTTCCGGCCCCTTAACCTTTCATCACTACATTTGTATAGAGTTTCTTGTTAGTGATTTTCTTCCAGTTTTGTACTCATTTGAGTGTGTTTTCATTTATAAAGGAAATTCCTTCAATGATTAGGTATTTATGTCTTTGGTGCGAGTCTTCAGCCCATGGCATATGGAAGGAGGGCTTGGGGTAGTCATGACAGAGGTCCCGAGGACGAGTAGTGAAAAATTGGTATTCGAGGAGTTGGATCTACTGTATAACTTAGGACTCTTATATTTTCTTTTAATGGAAATATTTTTAAGTGTTTTGGGTGTGGTTATTAGTCTAGGGAAGCCAGCGTTGGTTCAGCGGCTGGCATATCCATACACTAGGACTCTGACTTCTAATTTCTGACTCAGTGCACGAAAACACTGATTGCATGTGTGTTTCCTTTGAAAATATTTCATCATGAATACATTGTGTCTGCTCACAAGGTATAACTTATTGACTGTTGCACATCTGTTCCTTATCAGGATGCCACTACATAGACATCTAGCTAGGGTTTTTGAGAGAGTAAAAGATGACAGCCCACCGATCGACAAGGCTCCGGCTCTGGGCCCTCTTTCTATGTTGGAACCCTCAGGTGGTGTACCAGAAGCACCACCACCTTTTGGGAAGCATATTACACCATCCGCATTGGAGGAAGGTGCACCCCGACTGAGCACATTGCACAAGTTCTAGTGGAAGAGGCCTCTGAGGTTTTGAGCCGAGATAAATTCCTAGGCAGCAGATGACTAGATGGAGGTGATTACTGGAGTTTTCTTACTAGTTAAGACACTATTAGAGAAGTTGTTGATCTTAGATACTATTCTGTTTTAGTGAGTGACCATTAGGATGGTCCTCATAGTGATGGGGTTTCTGTACTTGGACCGTTTTCTGAGATGGTACCTTCAGGCAGTGTGCGAACTATATTACTGCATGTTGGTCAGGAGACACTACCGGCGGTACCGGTAGAGGACACTTGTAGGCTAAGATCCATACATGTGTTTCAACACCAGATATTACTCATGTTCCGTGGCAAGCCCGACCAACATGCGACTGAGGACTGGCTTGAGGAGGTGGTTGAGTGTTTTCTAGAGCTTATACAGGTTCGGAAAGACGACGTGTCAATATCTCAGTATTTATCTATGCAAACTAATCATTCAAGGTACTCGATGAATATGATACGATCAGTGATTTAGAGCTTGGACCTTTGAGAGTGGTGTGTTTAAGGATATCCGAGCCAATTCTTTTTCCTCTATGCATTACTACTTATTTTAGGGTGCTAGAGAAAACCCTTGTGATTGAATGTTCATTTGCTGAGCAGATATAGCCAGTGAATGTTAGCAGTGGGAAGCTGCTAACTGGCCTCAGTGTTAGATACTTGAGTGTGTAAAATGTTCGGAGAAAATGATATAATAGGGGCAGATGAATCTAGAGGGTAGCAGATGTGGAAGAAGAGTTTGGAGAGAAGCATGAGGGGGTGTACATTTTGAAATGTTACAAGCACCCACCTTTGTCGTCTCTGCCAGCCATATGGAGCTGGAGGGAAGAGGACGAAAATAGATACATGCAGTCAAGAAGAGTGACCCAAGGGCTCTTGGAATGATTCAAATTATAGACGGTGTCTACTACTTGCTGCTGTATCAATAGAAAAAGGTACCAATCATTTCTTCCTTCCATGAATCTTGTCACATACCTAGAGTTTTTGGTAAAACCATTGACTTGACCCTCACTTCTGCGGATACCTTTGAGAGGATACTCGATAATCACACATACGCTGATGGTGTGATCTAACCATTGAGGCGAGAGTTTCGATTGGGAAATCTTGGTGGCAGTGTCGAGGCCTTATGAAATTCGTTTGGGTATAGACTGGGAAACCAAAGTTCATACATAGATTTATTTTATGAGTTAAAAAGGTTGTGGTTTATCTTCAAATTTGAGATGAGGTTTTCCTTAGTCAGTGAAAAAGGAAACCCAAGCAGCAAAGGTTAAACTCATGCATAGGAGGGTGCAGCTGATCACTCTTTAGTCGGTCGGCCTTACCTTCATGGCAGCAGGAGTTTTGAGTTTTAAGTTCCTCAAGGACTATTAATTAGAGATAGTCCATACTCTTGGGAAGGGAAACATTGTAGCGGATGCGCTCAGTAGGAGGACTGGTATACAGCTACTAGGTGAGGCGGCAGAGCAGATGGCTACCTTATATATATCCTTCATGGATAAGGATAGATGAACGTTTCTATAGTTTCTTATAGTCACTCCCCCACTTCATCAGCAAGTTAGGGAGGAACATCATGGGATACTGACCGCAAGTCACAACGTGCTCAAATACCCACTGGGCAGGCACCTGATGGATTTTCTGATGTTGGGGAGAACGTCTTCATCTTCAGAGGACGTACCATGGAACCAGTTTCACTTATGGAGGATGTGTTGAGGGTGTTCCACACATCCCATCTTGCGGTACATATAGGTGTGGTGAAGATGTATGAGGACCTTTGAAGATAGTAATAGTGGCCATGTATGAAAAAGGTGGTAGCGGAGTTTTCCTCTCGATGCCAAACTTTTCAGCAAGTGATGGAGGACCATTAGGTACCAGTAGGCTTGGATCAGCCTTTAGATGTCCCAAAGTGGAATAGGGATGAGATATACATTTACTTTGTGATGGGTCTTCCACGTACGTCCAGGGGACATGACTCTGTTTTGGTGGTCATCGACCAACACACCATGTCGGCCCACTTCCTACTGACCACAGATGGTACGAGCTACCACCGAGAAAGTGAAGTTTATCCAAGAGTGGATGAATACTGCACAGAGTAGATAGAAGTCGTTTTATGATAGGAGACTGATACCACTTTAGTTCGAGTATGGTGACCATGTCTTCCTATGGGTCTCACCTCGACGAGTTATATTGAGATTGGGTCGAGGTGACAAGTTATCTTCGAGATTTATCGGACCATCCAGGTCCTCAGAAGTGTAGGCGTGGTGGAGTACCGCTTATCTCTTCCAACTAATTTTCATCAGTTGCACGATGTCTTCAACATATATCAAATGAGGAGATACGTGCATGACCCTTCCCACATCATCGACCATGAGGAGCGTGACATCGATGACGGGGTGAATTTCAAGGAGGTTCTAGTGGAGATTGAGGATCGACTGGATTTAGTCCTATATGGACAGTCGATACCTCTGGTTCTAATTTGCTAGAAGCATGGGAACCTCTAGGTGAACACAAGGGAGTGGTAGTCTCAGATGCGTGTTCAGTACCCCCACTTATTCTCTTTGTTCGAGTTATAGCTTACAAGGACATAAAGCCCTATGGTGGGGAGATTGTAAAGACCCATAATTTCCATGTATATTTTTTTCATTAAATATATGGGAATTTTATGAGTCCGCAGTTTCTGACGGCGCGTGATTCCATGGCATGGAGTTCCCGGAATGATCTGTCAAAGTTTTGTTAAGATTATATTAAAGAACATAATTAGTTTTCATGAAAAAGTGCAATAACTATTGAACGGTTACTCATATCAAAAATACGAGGGCACCGTTATGCTCAGGATGGCAGTTTTACCCTAGGCGTGACTTATGATTAGTCGGTGCGGGCCTCCTATGAGAAAACACAAAAATTTCATAACCGTAAATAAAATAATTAAATAAAGTTATTTTATTTTCAAATTCGTATAACTCACAAGTGGTAAATCAGATAAAAAATATGATACCACTGCTAAATTAGTGAGGGTATGATTTCTTTAAGCAGAAACTAACATGGGTCGTTTAGGGCCACTTGAGAATGTTATTTTTTGGCCTCAAATAAAATCATTAAGGGACAATTATTTTATTGTGAAATTCATAGATTTTAAATGGTAACTCAGATTGGAAATCCGAGGGTACCATTGGGTTCATTGGGGCTTTTCTCACCTAGGTAGAGCCTAACCTCGACCGTAGTGGGTCGAGGGTGGCTGTTAATAATTTTCCAACTTTTTTTGGGTATGTTCAGTAACATGCGACCAGTGTTTCATAACATTTGAACCAGTACTCGGAATTGAAATCTGAGGGAACTGTTGAAATCGCAGCGCCGATATTCACTTAAAGAGACCTTCACCACAGTTGCGTTTTAATGAGGTGGAAGTTAATTTTGGGGATTTTGTAAATAAATTAAACAAAAATATGTGTAACATATTTTAATTTTGTGGCAATTTAATCCTCCAAGGAGAGGATGGAGGTGGGGCCCACCCGTGCATAACCTCTGTTGGGAGGATATTATGTTGTGGGCGCACATGATCTTGAACTCCCCTTTAAACCCTTTTAGCTCTCAATTAATGGGGGAAACTCTTTAACTTCCACATAATAGTGCCCACACACCTAATGTTAATTAATGACATCAATTAAATATTTGTTTGAAATATTTTGAAATTCTTGTCAACAATAAAATAATACACAAATCCTATTATTTTATTTTGCTTGGTGATTCTCATTTCGTGGATATTTGGGAGAACTCTTGGAAGAATGACATCCTCCCAACGAAGAACACTCCTCATCTCTGAAGAATGATGAACCCTATCCAAGATCTTTGGACAAGATAAAAGACAAGGAACCATCTGTGAAGAAAATCGCCAACGAAAAAGTCACCTCCAAATGCTCGTCCGCCAATGACGAGTGCCGTTATTCCTTTTCGATGCATGAGCGTTAGAATTGGGAGTTCATGACAAATGATGTAATCAAAGAATCGACATCTGCCCTTTTTATGAGATCGTCATTGAACGACAAATATGAGGTAGGGGTTTGTTTTGATTAAATTAAAACCTTGTTCCTCATCAATTTATATGGTTTGATGATGGCCACCTGTTATCACCTCATGCGGAGGGCGTGGGATGAAAAAACATGACCCAACATCCCTCCATTGAATCTTGTTTAATTGACGATGGAGGCAGAGCCGGAAGGGTATAGTGCCATCACACCGTGCCGGAGGTGCGGAACCGAGGCCAGGGCAGGCCGCGGGAAAGGGGTGCGGCGCCGTCACGCCGCACCGGAGACGAACCGCAGACGGGACAACAGCGGAGGATACAGAAGCGTGGCGTCGTCGCACCGTGGTGGAGGTGCGGCGGCGGCCAGCCTGGCTTGCCGTTGTGGAGCTAGACACACGGGACCACTTGGGTCCCACAGCCCTTGAACCAGCGCAAGGCACTGGTTCTGTTTGACGAACTGGGGAGGGGCGCGACCCCATCTCCCTCGTGTGGTCGGCTGGGCCACCAAAGGCCAGGCCGCCCTCACTAGGCCGCCCCAACTGGGCTGCCCAGGCCGGGTCACCCGTGGCGGGGCCACGCTAGACGTACCGCCCTCGGTCGGGCCGCTGAATGCCAGGCCGCCCCTCGGCGGGGCCACCCAATGCAGGGCCCCCCTCGGCCGGGCTGCCCATGGTTGGGCCGCCCCCGGGTCGGGCCGCCCTCGAGCTGGGCCCTATATTTGGGTCGGGTCATCCCCTCGGATTGTATCACTTCCTTAGAAGGGGCCGGACACTCGGACTGGGTCAGACCCTGGTTCAGACCGGGCGGGGCCGGGTCTGTCCGACTGGGTCAGACCGGACCCGTACCCGCTAGGGCCGTTTACACCTTTCAGCCTGCATCTAGGGCTACGGGGGTCCGATTGACATACCACCTATGGATATGGAATTCATGGAGCTAGAAGACTCTTTTGGAACACCCCGTTTGAGGTTTGGATGTAGTTGTGGTATGGGAGGTTTGGTTTGAGCCTAAAAAATAACTGGGCCCCTAGAACGGAAATGACAATAACTCACAGACCGGGCGTCCGATTGACGCGTTGTCTATCACGTTGGGTTCCTTTTGATGAGATGGAACTATGAGATACATAAAATCAGGACATCGTAAAAATTGATGTATTGACAACTGGCTCATGGAGCGGACACTCTCAGAATCGAGCATGCCATGTGCGGGAACCCTAGGGCTGGCTGTGACTATGATAAATTCTGTACCGGAATGCTCCATGGGTTTGATAGGGAAGACTTCTGTACTGAAATCCTATGTGGGTTTGATACAGATGACTACTATACCAGAATCCACAGTGGGTTCGACAATGACAACTACTGTACTAGGATCCTCCATTGGTCCGACAGTTCTGACTTCTGTTCCGGTATCGTGTGTCGGTCCGACAGCTTATCTGGTCCTGTATCTTCTGTGGGTCCGACAGCTTAGATGAACTAGTGGCTACATCTGATCATCTCTTTCACTCGACATAATAGATGGTCCTGTATCCTTTGTGGATCCGACAACTTAGCTGGTCCTGTATCCTATGTGGGTCTGACATCATAGATGAATCAATGTCTACATCTGATCATCTCTATCACTCGATAGAATAGCTGGTCATGTATCCTGGGTGGGCCTGACAGCTTAGCTGGTCTTGTATCCTATAAGTGTTCGACAACATAGATGAATTAGTGTCTACATTTGACCATCTATATCACTCTACAAATGTTTTATACTTGTGTGAGATGATAGATGACTATCTGTCAATATCATTGAGGTGATTTACTTTACTTCCTTTGTGGAATGGGTTGTGCTTGGGCTCGTGAGTTGGAGCCGGACTGTGATTGATAACCTTGGTATACGAATGGGATATACCTAAGTAGGGTTGGTTTTTACTTCGTGAATGTATCTTATTGCTATGGTTTATCGTTGTTTGATTTTTTGAGACCCTAGGGGTATCATGGTCCATACTGAGTATCCTTATACTCAATCCTACACAGGATTTGATGTCACCTCATTGTGTTCGATGCAGATGACGGACAATGCTGACCTAGGTAGAGTGTATGAGGACTGGACGGTACCCGGAGGTGGACCACACGATGAGTCGGTACCCAGAGGAGACTGACGGATGTGGAGCGCCGAGGAGGATATATTTACCTACCACTAATGGAAAAGAAGGATATACCAACGGTTTTATACCATTGATACTGGCTAGAAAACCATTGGTATAGCCTATACCAACGGTTTTTCAAACCGTAGGGTAGTAAACTGTGAGGAAATCCCTATACCAATGGTTTGATCTAAACCATTGGTATATCCCACTGTATTTATTTATATACAAATGCTTATAGGATAACCATTGGTATATGATTTTATAATAGTTTTACCAATGGTTTTCAGAAATTTTTGGTATATATTGAATACTGAACACTATACTATTGGTTTTAAAACCATTGGTAATGTTTTTGAATTTTTCTCAAAGTATACCAATGATTTAAAATCTTTGTTATTGTGTTTTTTTAGAACTATTATACCAATGGTTTAAAACCATTGGTATATTAATTTTTTATAACTATTATACCAACGGGTTAAAACCATTGGTATTGTGTTTTTCCAGAACTGTTGCACATCAGCCCTCCAGTAGCACCTCCAGTATACACCTGCATAAAAAATATCACAAAAACCATATACAGACTTAAAACCACATAAAAACTAAAATAGAACAAAAATAGACACAAAAAACAATCAAACTCTTCAAACCATGTCATGTACTACAATTACCTATTTCAATCTCCATCTGACAGCAATCATCAAGTGGAGATAATAACAGTTTCAATAACTCATTCATTATTTACACCCATTCCAATATTCATATGAAAACCACTCTTCCAGTAGTAATTCACCTCACCCCTGAACAACCCCCAACAAAAATAGCCACCCAGCTCCCCCATCAAATTCTAGTAGGCATAATAGTCTAATAAATACTTATTAGAGTTGAATAAGAGAATGAAATTGGCTCAAATCCCAATTTTTTTTTCTGATCCTAGATTTGGGTATGTAATGATTTGTGATGAATTTTCCATTGAACTTTTATTTTTTATAATATATGTTGAAATGGTTTATTCTTAGGAGTCTCGTCACTTATGACCCCATGAGTGAAACTAACCAACTCATGAAAAGTGTTTTTAACTATCATTGGTGAGTGTAAATTTCAGTTGTTGTATTCACTTAAAATGAAGTCCTTTTGAAACAAAAGAGAGACACTTTGAGTGGTTTCAGCCACACTATGACCACATATTGAGGCTAGGTTGAATTTTACCCATAACAAATGACCCATGGATATTTTCCCTAATGTATCAACACAATCCAAATGCGTTTTATCATTTTTGTGAATGCTCGTTGTTTTTACATAAAAGCGTATCCATTTTAAACAATAGAAAGACTTGTTGAGTGGGACTGGGCACACCATGCCTCGGATTGAGGTGGGGTTGACTTGTACACATCACAAATTACCCATGGAACATTTTCCTAAATTATAAATAGAATACGAATGTGTTTGGTCTGTTTTCCGTATATCAGTTGTTGTTTTCACATAAAATGTCGTCTATCTAAATGAAAATTGAGACACTTTGAGTGGTGCCGGCCACACCACGCCTCGGATTGAATCGAGGTTGACCCCTACACGTCTAAAATGACCCATGGATCGTTGTACTAAATTTTCAACATAATCTGAATGAATTTGGTTGGTTTTCCGTATATTGGTTGTTGTTTTCACATAAAATGATGTCCATTTTAAACAAAAGTGAAATATTTTGAGTGGTTTCGACCACACCACACCTCGGATTGAGGTGGGGTTGAATCTTACACATCACAAATGACCCATAAATCATTTTACTAAAATATCAACAGAAAAAAATGTGTTCAGCCAGTTTTAAGAATACAAGTTGTCGTTTTCACTTAAAATCTTGTCCATTTCAAACAAAAGAGAAACACTTTGAGAGGTGTCAGCCACACCGGCCCTCGGATTGTGGTGGGTTTGACTCTTACACGTCAAATATGACCCAAAAATCATTTTCCTAATGTTTCAATAGAATCCGAATGCCTTTGGTCAGTTTTCACTGTGTCAGTTGTTGTATTGTGTTAAAATGATGTCCTTTTGAAAGAAAAGAGAAACACTTTGAGTAGTTCCGGCCACAATGCACCTCAGATTAAGGTGGGTATGACTCATAAATGTAAAACACTAACCATTTATAGTATTCCAAATGTCTAATCACAATCTGAATCCGTTTGGTTGGTTTTCCGTATGTCGGTAGTTTTTACTTAAAAGCGTATCCACTTTAAAAAAAAGTAAGACACATTGAGTGGTATCATCCACAATGACACTCGGATAGAGGCGAGGTTGACTTGCACACATCACATATGACCCATGGAGTATTGTCATAATGTTTCAACAGAATTTGAATGTGTTTGGTTGGTTTTCCATATTTCAATTGTTGTTTTCACTTAAAATCATGTCCATTTCAATGAAAAGTGATATACTTCGAGTGATATCTGCCACACAGTGCCTCAGATTGAGATGGGGATGACTCTAACACATCACATATGACCAATGTATCATTTTCCAAATGTTTCAATAGAATTCGAATGCATTTGTTTAGTTTTCCGTATTGTCAGTTGTTGTATACACTTAAAATGATGTCCTTTTGAAACAATAGAGAGACACTTTGAGTTGTGCCAGCCACACCATGCCTCAGATTGAGGTGAGGTTGAATCATACATGTCAAAAATGACCCATGTATTTATTTCCTAAAATATCAAAAAAAAATGAATTTTTTTGGTCGGTTTTAAGTATGACAGTTGTTGTTTTCACTTAAAATCTTGTCAATTTCAAAAAAAATTGAAACCCTTTGGGTGGTGTCGGCCACACTGGCCCTCGGATTGAGGTGTGGTTGACTCATACACATCGCATATAAACCATGGATCATTTTACTAATGTTTCAACACAATATGAATGCCTTTGGTTTGTTTTCAGTATGTCAGTTGTTGTATTCAATTAAAATGATGTCCTTTTGAATCAAAAGAGAGACATTTTGAGTGGTTCCATCCACACCGCGACTCAGATTGAGGTTAGGTTGACTTGTACATGTCAAAAATGACCCATGGACAGTTTTATTAATGTATCAACACAATCCTAATGTGTTTGGTCAGTTTTCTGTATGCCAGTTGTTTTTACTTAAAAGTGTATCCATTTTAAACAAAAGAAAGACACTTTCAGTGGTACCAGCCACACCGTGCCTCGGATTAAGGCGGGGTTGACTCATAAACGTCACAAATGATCCATGGATCCTTTTTCTAATGTATCAACTGAATACAAATGTATATGGTCAGTTTTCTGTATGCCAGTTGTTGTTTTCACATAAAATGTTGTCCATTTCAATGAAAAGTGAGACACTTTGAGTGGTGTCGGCCACACCGCACCTTGAATTGAGGTGAGGTTGAATCTTACATGTCAAAAATGACCCATTAATTGTTGTGTTGCAGTATCAACACAATCTTAATGCGTTTGGTATGTTTTCCGTATGCCAGTTGATGTTTTCACTTAAAATCCTGTCCATTTCAAATAAAAGTGAGAAATTTCGAGTGGTTCTGGCCACACTGACCCTTTAATTGAGGAGGTGTTGACTTTTACATGTCACATATGACACATGGATCATTTTTCTAAAGTTTCAACAAAATCCAAATTCTTTTGGTTGGTTTTCCATATGCCAGTTGTTGTTTTCACATAAAATCTTGTCCATTTCAAATAAAGTGAAACACTTAGAGTGATACCAGACACACCATGCCTCTAATTTAGGTAGGGTTGACTCGTACACGTCACATATGACCCAATGAATCCTTTTTTTAAAGTATCAACTGAATCAGAATGTGTTTGGTCGGTTTTATGTATGCTAGTTGTTATTTTCATTTAAAATGTTGTCCATGTCAGAGAAAAGTGAGACACTTTGAGTGGTGTCGGGCACACCGCACCTCGGATTATGGTTAGGTTTACTCGTACATGTCAAAAATGACCCATGTGTTGTTGTTTTTATAATATCAACACAATCCGAATGTGTTTGATCATTTTTATGTATGCCACTTGTTGTGTTCACATAAAATCCTTTCCATTTCAAATAAAAGTGAGACATTTCGATTGGGGCCGGCCATAGTAGCCCTCAGATTGAGACTGGGATGATTTTTACATGTCAAATATGACCCATGTATAGTTTTAAAAAATTTTAAATAGAATCAGAATGCGTTTGGTCAGTTTTCCATATGCCATTTATTGTTTTCACTTAAAATCCTGTTCATTTCAAATAAAAGTTAGACACTTCGAGTGATAATGGGAACACCGTTCCTCATATTGAGACGAGTTTGACTCATCCACATCACATATAACCTATGGATATTTTTCCAATATTTTCAATAGAATTATAATGCCTTTGGATGGTTTTCCATATGTCAGTTGTGGTATTCACTTAAAATGATGTCCTTTTGAATCAAAAGAGTGACACTTTGAGTGTTGCCGACCACACTGCACCTCAGATTGAGGCAGGGATGACTCATACACATCAAAAATAACCCATGGTCCATTTTCCTAAAATATCAACACAATCTATATTCACTTGGTATGTTTTAAGAATTCCATTTGATGTTTTCACATAAAATTTTGTAAATTTAAAACAAAAGAGAAACACTTTGAGTGGTTCCGACCACACCGGCTCTCAGATTGAGGTAAGGTTGACTCATAAACATCCCATATGACCCATTGATCGTTTTACTAACGCTTCAATAGAATCCAAATGAATTTGTTCAGTTTTCGGTATGTCAGTTGTTGTATTCACTTCAAATGATGTCCTTTTGAAACAAAAGAGAGACACCTTGAGAGGTTCCAGCCACACCACGCCTCATATTGAGGCGAGGTTGACTATTACCTGTCACAAATGACCCATGGATATTTTTCTAATGTATCAACATGATATGAATGTGTTTGGTCAGTTTTCCATATGCCGATTGTTTTTACTTTAAATCTTATACATTTTAAACAAATGAAAGACACTTTGAGTGGTACCGGCCACACCGTGCCTCCGATTGAGGTGGGGTTGACTCATACACATCAAAAATGACCTATGGATCGTTTTCCTAATGTATCAGCAAAATACGATTGAGTTTGTTCAGTTTTCTATTTGCTAGTTATTGTTTTCACTTAAAATGTTGTCCATTTCAAAACAAAGTGACACAATTTGAGTGGTGTCGGACACAACGCACCTCAGAATGAGGTGAGGTTAACTCATACATGTAAAAAATGACCCATGGATTGTTGTTTTATAGTATCAACACAATACGAATGCGTTTGGTTAGTTTTCGGCATGACAGTTGTTGTTTTCACTTAAAATCCTGTCCATTTCAAATATAAGTGAGACATTGCGAGTTTGTTCGGCCACAACAGCCCTCGGATTGAGTTTTTGTTGACTCATACACATCACATATGACCCATGGATCGTTTTCCTAATGTTTTAATAGAATACAAATGCATTTGGTTGGTTTTCCGTATGCCAGTTGTTGTTTTCACTTAAAATCCTGTCCATTTCAAATAAAAGTGAGACACTTAGAGTGATACTAGTCACACCATGCCTCAAATTGAGGCGAGGATGACACATACAAGTCACATATGACCCATGGATCCTTTTCCAAAAGTATCAATAGAATTCTAATGCATCTATTTAGTTTAACGCATGTCATTTGTTCTTTTTATTTAAAATATTGTCCATTTCAATGAAATGTGAGACAATTTGAGTGGTGTCGGCCACACCACACCTCAAATTTAGGCGTGGTTAACTCGTACACATCACTTGGGCATTTTGAGTGTTGTCATGTGTGGATTGAAGATCCGGGTGATTCTAATCCTCTCCTTGCATCCTCTTTTGGATTAGGGTTTTCACTCTTCTCTCATCTTCTTCCGAAGCTCTAAAACCCTATTTTTGGTTGGGATGTACGGTAAACCTTGAAGAGATATTATATTGGGATCCATGGTCCAGGGATGAGGGTTAGAGGGGCTATCTGGGGGGCAGTCCGGGGTCCTGGGTGGATGGTGGGGGGGGGGGGGCTGTCTGGGGTCCAGGGTGTAGGGAGGGGGGCTGTCCGGGGTCCAGGGAGGAGGGTTGGGGGACTGTCTGGGGGGTTGTCCAAGGTCCAGGGAGGAGGGGGGGCTATCCGAGGGGATATCTAGGGGCTGTTCGGGGTCCAAGGAGGAGGGTTGGGGGGGGGGGGGGCTGTCTGGGGGGCTGTACGGGGTCCAGGGAGGAGGGTGGGGGGTGTCCGAGGTCCAGGGAGGATGGTGGGTAATGTATCTAAAACTCTATCTGGGTATCATACATCGAATTCTGATAGGAATGCGAATCGCTACAGGGTGTCATCCTAGAGTAGGTCCAAATCATGACATTACTACAGCGTGACTATAGAGTGACCACGGCGTGACTACAACGTGTTGGCCTAGTCTAGAGACATCTGCTGGGCAACATGCTCTGGCCAGGATTCAAAATATATCTTATGTAGTTTTCCTTCTCATTATAGAAACTGTTCTTATGTTATAAAAAAGTCTCTTGATTCGATATTGTGGTATGATAAAGATATATATTTTATATTCGTTGTTTTTAAAAGTGGTACTATTTAGTTGAAACTACTAATTGAGAGTCAAATTATCACACACTAAACTATCAATATGAGTTTTCGTAGACAATGCGCCTCAGTTGGAGGGTTTTTATTATAAAATCTTGACGTTATTTTTCAAATGAAACAATTATATTAAAGAAAACATATTCCAGATATGCAATTCAATATTATTAACCAGAATTAATAAAGAAGATAAATTTAATTTATAGAATTATTAAATTAACGAGGCTAAGAGTGGGGATCTATCTCAAGGGGTGTCTCCAACGAGTGTCTTGTGGTGTGTAGTGTCTATCTATGATTTTTTTGGTGCTTCCGTATTGTGGAAAATGTGTATTACATGGCCAATTTAATAAATACATTAAGAAATTAGAAAATTCACCCATTGTCAATAGGGATATACCCACTTTTGATATATAATACCATCCAAATGACCATCTTCGAAATCCAAGACTAGTATTTTACTTTACCAATTCCAATTACCTAATATATATAGCACCAACATATGTTTTATGAACCAATAAATTAAAGGAAAAAAAACTCCTCACAATAACCCATAAAATTTAATATAGATTCAATCACCATCAAACCATTATATAATCATTAGGATTCCATATTTGGTTGAAAATAAAGAGTTATACTAAATTCAAAAATATCCATACTAGAGTGAAAAACCAGGTTCAAAAATAAGGAGTTATACCAAATTACAAAATGTAATGGGTCAATGATCCCCTGATCACCATCACCATCACCACTATCATGATCGACCTCATAGTCACCACCATATCTATCCTCTTCATCATCCCCATGATCATCATCGGCATTATCCTCGCCCTCGGCCCTATCCACGGCCTTGGCCCCATCCTTACCATCGTCCTCATCCTCATCCTCACCCTCATCCTCTTCTTCATCCTCGTCATCACTAGGAATGTCATCATCTCGAAGACCACTATAACTGCCAACTGGTGTATTTGATAATTCACCCATCAGCAACATATATGTCTGACAAGCCGTGCTGGCCTCTGGTGGAAGTGATGATGATAAAGCTCAGATCAGTTTCATAAATTCTTTCTCCCTCGTTTGAAACTATTCCGTCAACTTTGTGACCCTTTTATCAGACTATCTTCCATTCACCTTATCTTGTTTTAACTCAATGGTACTATAACTGATACCTGGAGATGAACAATACCTCGTCAGGGCTATATTCTTACCAGGTCGGCAGTGTACTCGACCAGAGTTCTCATCTCCCAAAACCTCATATAAATGATCCTTTGGACCTAAATTATCAGGCTCTTGGGCATCAAGAGCCTCTAAAGACACCTGTTAAACATATTAATATATTATTAAATTTAAAAATTAATATTAATCTTTGAAATAAACAAATTAAAACATACAATCTTTTTTTATGTCGGTTCATTAACCGCAGTTCCATCTTTTTCCCTTATACTCGAGCAAAAAAAATCATGAGGGATGTGTCTTTCAATATTGAATTAGTGCTTCTATAATGAAATTGAAACAATATAATGTGCAAGTATAATCATATATTCAATATTCAATAAATCACATAATTTATGTAGGAAACAATAAAAAGGGAAAGTCTTAAAGAAAAATTAAAAAAAACTATATCATACTAGTTGCCTCTCATGATCTGACATAGTTGTGTGCCCCATATTGTGGAGGTATTACATTGAATCACTGTTTTTTCTATTTTTTCAAATGATTCGTAAATAATTTTTAATAATAAATAAGATAATATTAATGAAAAATATGAAAACTATCTTTGAAATATCTCAAATGGGATTAATACCTTAAATTTTGAAGTCGTCCAATGTGTAATCATTTGGCGATATTTCTCTATTGGGTAGTCCTCCACAATAGGTAATGTCTCCAATTCCGTACCCACTATATCACACCAGGAAACATACATCTCATTCTTATAAGCTCTCCAAATCTCTCCTAGCTCATTTATATGTTCTGATCATGCAGCTTCACCCTCAGGCAAGTTAAACCGAAGTTGACACCTAATAGATTAATTCATATAAATACAAAACATTAATACATTAAATCCAAGAAATTGTTTACCGATATTTTTCTCCCACGCATTGTCTTTTACTTCGTGTGGAAGATGTCTCCAAGAGATAGGGCTGACCAGAATGACGTCGGAGTACTTGGCTAGCATCATGAGAAAACCCTTACATTCCTACCCAGATTTATCAATCAACTATCCATTATCAATATATTCAACCAGCAACTGTGTCTGGCGGTTCCATACCACACGCATGTGAGTACTACCACTCCCCTACCTCATAGCAGTATATGGATCTATTATTAATGAAAAAATATCCCTAAAATATATAATAAACACAACATTTGGAAAAAATATTTCATATAGTTAAATAAATATAACTGTTGTAGTCGGATCAATGGGTGTCACTAGATTTGGAGAAGCTGATCGAATATCATATACAGGTGGAGTGTCCCATAGGGTATGCTCCTCATCCACACACTGTGTCGTATCAAGAGTTGAATAACGAGCCCTCGTAGAACCATCTTCAGAACTAGGACCACCAGATGGTCGTCTAACTATGACACCACCCCATACCACCAGCCTCTCTACTAGGAGAAATATCAGGCTCCTTGTCAGATATCTCTCTTCTAGGGTGTGGATATTGAATTTTTTTAACACAATAGTAAACACATGATATTATAAGTTATTTAAATATTTATATTTGAAATAAAAAACTCACAACAGGGATGACTGGAGGAATTCCCATCTGTGTCATGCGACGTTTATTTTATGTCATCTTTTTCCGCCGCCTCTCTTTAATGAGTGTCATTTCCAACAATGAAAACAATTATTTAAGTAATTATAAAAATATAACTAATGTGTAACCCAAAAAAAAATATAGAAAAAAATTGTGATAAAAAAACATAATGAAACAGAAGATTCATGGTGGTTTGAAGCTAAGTACTAGGATACACGCTATGAATGATGTAGGCGCAACATGTAGGTGAGAACATGACTATATGATTCTATATATTTCCCACCACAACTTCAGGTTCATAATCAACTCTGAAAAATGATCTATTAGAGTCATCATAAGTAATAAAAGGACTTCTTCCAATTGCAGTAGGCATTGCATCAACTTCATCATCACCATCATTAAAAACATGTCTGGAATTTACTTCAATAATTAAACCAAATTTAATATGAAGATTATCTTTAACATAAAAAACTTATTTCACCATTGATGTCAATACATATGGTTCATCGGTGGCAAGAGTGTGAGTCATGTCAATAACTATAAATCCACAATCATCAATGAAGGTGCCTTGCCTCATCATTGAATCAAACCATTTACATTTCACTATCTTGACTCGACCATGTGAGTAATAATCCAAAATTATTATATTCTCCACGACTCCATAATAAGCTACATTTTCAGAATGAGGTCTATTATCCAATGTACTAGCGTATAAGTCTGTTGTGGAAATTATCATAACACCATCATGCTATGTTCTCATGTTTCTTTCTCGTTTAGTTATAATTAATTTTTATCCATTGATCACAAGTGATTTACAAGAATTAACCATGGTATTAAAACCAAAATCCAAATATCTTATTTCCTCAGAAATAGAGTCTGCAGGTAAACTCCATACCTGAAATATAAACAAACAGTATACTTAATTAAATATTTTTTTTATTTATTTATTACAAAAATATTTTTACCTTCAATTTCAACCATGCTGAAAACCATTTGCTATGAAAAGTTTCTTTCCTTATCAAAATTAATGAACAATTCTTTCTATATATCAATTCATTATTTTCCATATAGATAAAAATAATAATAGTATAAAAAATATTTAAAATTACATGAAATAAGATAAGAGCTACATGTATAATTTACATACATGATATACTCATCGAACAAATCACAATTGAACAATACTATGCGACGTGCATCTCTCGCTCTTCAAGGCTTAATGTGATCAATGTTTGTGATCCCGAAATTCATCCTTTCCAAGGAAGTGATGGAAGATTGGGTTAAATTTTCCCATACCGTTCTTCTTCATTTCTCATTGGTCTATTTATTCTCATAGAAAGATCATACAAATACATTGAGCAAAATTCCATATATAATTGAACCAAGTAACCATTCACAATATAACCTTCGGGATAATTCCTGTTTCGAAAATTTTATTTCAATTTGCACATGTTTCTTTCAGTTGGATACATCCAACAGAAAGAAACGTGTCCTCCATGAAGTATTTCGGTCGGAAGATGGATATTCAGATGCAACATGCATGTAAAAAATGATGGTGGAAATATTTTCTCTAGCTTACAAAAAATTAATGACATCTCTACCAATAGTTTTTTCAAGAAGGATTTGGAAAACCACTTAGCACAATGATCTCAAAACAAATAGATAAACTGAATAACTAAGACTATTAAATTATTGGACAAGAGAAGAAAAATTTATGTTGGAATCAACTCATTCAAAAAAGATGTGATAATTATGAGTCATCAAATATTTCAATTTCAACTCTTTTTTATTGACCCTTTTTGATATATTTCTTGAATAGCCATCGGGAACATTAATAGTCTCAAGCACTACTATAAAAATATTTTTTAGAAGGTTTCATCACATAAGAAGCACATAGAACTTTCCATTTATTTTCAATAATATACATAGGATGAAATTCTGGTCCGATCCCCCAATCTAACAAGTCATGCCATGATCATAAATAATCTTTTGTCTTCCCCTTGACAATTAGAAGAATCGAAAGAAATATTTCACATATATTCTTTTCAATTTGCATTTTGTCTTTGAAATTATGTAACAAGTTGGTTGACCAATATGAAAACTCAAAGAATATACTCTTTTTCTTCCAATTGTAATAGGTATCATTGGAAACATTTTTCCTCGTTCTAGATTTCATTACACCCATCGAAAATGAATAACTAAAATCATTCAATACATTATGCACATCAGTTCTAGACATATACTGAGGTGTATCGTTAGTCTCCATGCTATTGTCAAATCATCGACTATTGTTTCTATATGGATGGTTCATTGGAAAGAATCGTCGATGTAAAAAAAACTAAAACTACGAAGATATTTCAGTCTTCTTGATTGATTATTCTTCATACAAACAAGTCATGAAAATATTACTTTTTTGATCCATCAAAACATCATTGCATAAGTTGGAAAATCATTGATCGTCCACATAATCATATCACACATCTAAAATATGTCTTTCGAACATGCATCGTATGTGGTTACTCCCACATCCCAAAGAAGTTTCAACTCTTTTATTAAAGGTTGAGTGTATAAATCTATATTATTACTGGGATTTGAAGGGAAAGATATTAGCATTCTCAAGAATGTGTACGGATTTTTCATACACAACCATGGGGGATGGTTATAAATGTGTATGAAAACCTGGCATGTGCTGTGAGAAGTAAGGATATTCCCAAATGAATTGAAACCATCACATGAAAGACCCAGTCTCATATTACACACGTCAGCTGCAAATTCAGGATATCGAGCATCAAATATTTACCATGAAAATCTATCTGTAGGGTGAAGCAACATATCATTATTCTTTTTTCTCTCGGTGTCATGCCATCTCATTTTTAGTCATATTTCATCAAACATGAAAATGTTCTATAATCTGGGGATCAATGGAAAGTGCCACATTACATTTTGTGGGACAGAAGATGGTGTTCCATCATCTTTTGGCTTCCATCGAGAGGTTCCACATTTGATACAATAATTTCTTTCAGGTGTTTCCTCCCAAAATAAGCTGCAATCATTCGAGCAAGCATGAATATTTTTTATAGAATCCATGTTCACCGTCTAACTTCCATGACATATATTGGTTTGAGGGAATATCTGCATCATCTGAAAGTAAGTCCTTCAAGAAGGTTAGAATGTAATCAATTGTTGTATTTGAAATCCCAAACATATTTTTCCCATGAAAGAATCGGATTAAAAATTCTAACTTTTTCATTTGGCCACATTGCCGATAAACTGGATTCATCACGACATCATTAAATTTTTTCACCCTATCATCACCATCATTTTCTATGGATGCATCATGTGTGCTTGTATCAAAATATTGTTGACTGGACATCGTTTCCTTCTCATGATTCCGAATAAATAGAAACCAATCATATAACAAACTCTCCCATTCAATACTATCATTTGGATCATCAACATTTTGAGATTCCATTTTCTCTACATTGTGATACCACACATAATAGTTTGTTTGGAAACCATATTTGGTTACATGATAGCTAACTGCTTCACGACTCAACCAAGGGCTTACAACAAAATTAGAACATGGGCAGTGTATGCGACCACAATTTGATGCATTTTCAAATGAAAAATCTAGAAATCTGTCAATATTATTTTTAAAATAGGTTGAAATCTGATCAGTTTCGTACATCCAACTTCTATCCATTTTGTAAAAAAAATTGCAATAAGTCATTTCAAAGAAATTCAATAATATTGAAGTTCAATCAAAAAAATATTTACGTAAATGAATATTGTTTACTTTTAATAAAAGCATAGCTGCCAGATTACTCTATATGAGAATCATATTAAGTAATATAACAAAATACAGTCTATATGTGAAAAAATGATATAGAATTTCAAATGACTATATTGAAGGATTTCTTAGTAAGATATTTGAATTTTATCAAGGAATACATAATCCTTAAGGGTCTTGTGGTGAGTACATGAGTTTTATACTTTACCTACTTTAGGGAGATCAGGATGAGGAGTAGGATGAGGATCAGGGGAGTGGTGGGGCTATCCAAGGGGGGGTGCGGGGTGTCCAGGGGGTGTGGGGTGTCTAGGGGGGGTGGTGGGGCCGTTCGGGGGGTCGGAGGTGTCCAGTTGGTGGGGGGATGTCTAGGGGGTCGGGGTGTCCAGGTGGGCGAGCTGTCCACGAGAATGGTTAGGCTGTCCAGAGGGTAGGGGGAGTCCATGGGGTGGGTGTGCTATCCAAGGAGGTGAGTGGGGTGTCCAGGGGTGGGTGGGGCTGTTCGGGGGGGATGGGGTGTCTAGGGGGGTGGGCGGGCTACCCGTGGGGAAGGCGGGGCTGTCCAGAGGGTCTAGGGTGTCCAGGTGGTGGGCGGGCTCTCTAGAGAGGTGGGAGGGCTGTCCATTGGGGGCGGGCAGGTAGTCCACAAGGTGGTGGTTGGG
The DNA here is from genome assembly GCA_963277665.1 of Viscum album. NCBI lineage: Eukaryota > Viridiplantae > Streptophyta > Magnoliopsida > Santalales > Viscaceae > Viscum > Viscum album. Next base: position 1,066,237,338 of record OY728165.1, on the reverse strand, counting down.
CTTTCCCTGGGGGTGGTGGCGCTATCCATTGGGGTTAGGGGTGTCAAGGGGTGGGGGCGTCTCGGGGATGGGGGTGTCGGGGGGGGGGGGGGGGGTGGGGGATGGTGCCTGGGGGTGGGGTGGGTGGGATTTCAACAAGGGTGGGGGGGGGGGGCTATCCAGGGGGGATAGGATGTCTAGGGGGGTGGGCAGGCTGTCCATGGGGGTTGTGGGGCTGTCCAGGGGGTCAACGGTGTCTAGGGGGGAGGTAGGGATTTCCAGGGGTGGGTGGTTGTCCAGGGGGTGGGTGGGGTGTCTAGGGGGTTGTGGGGGTGGCAGGGCTTTCCAGGTGGGTATAGGGTGTCCAGGTTGGTGGTCGGGCTATCCCTAGGGGTGGGGGTAGTCCATGAGGGGAGGGGGTGTCTAGGGGTGGGTGGGGCTGTCCAGGGGGGGTACGGGGTGGGAGGGAAGGCTGTCCACAAGAGTGGTGGGACTGTACAGGGGGTTGGCCGGGTTATCAATGGGTGTGGGGGGATGTCTAGAGGGTACGGGGTGTCCAGGGGGTGGGCAGGCTGTCCATAGGGGTGGTGGGGCTGTCCAGGTGGTCGAGGGGTACCGGGGGTGGGGTGGGGGTTTCCATGAGATGTGTGGCTATCTAGGGGGTACGAGGTGTCCAAGAGATGCCACCCCCATCCCCTTGGGGACCCCACACCCACCACCTTGACAGAACACACCACACTAAACCAAAAACATAAAACAAACCCATTACCCCTACACTGAACAAACCCAACAAGAAAGACCATTTACGATGTATGAAGTGTAGAACAAAAAAACATAAAACAAAAACTAGTTTTGTACTCCAACAACAATAACTCTAATTATTCGAAATCAAAACATCAAACATAAAATAAAAAGAGGAAGAACAATAAAACTAAGATAACACATACTAATTTGAATTTTAGAAATAAAAAATTTGTTTGATTGAAGAATGATCTTCAGCTAGAAGGTATTTCACGACTAAGAATATGTCGGGAGGTGGTATGGATTAGGTCTACAATCGGATCTACTGAGAGTTGGGGCACTGGGTATTTGAAGAAAAACATTCCCAAGTCATGTGCACCCCATTGGTGGATAATTTTTAGGCTTCTACACTAATAGGTTTTTCATGGATCGTAAAGCGGTTTAATTTCATAATGTATAGGTAGAAACATTTATTAATGATACTATACACATCATAAATAACACAAAACAATGATACATTTAAGGGATTGTTTTTAAACCACATTCTATATAATCACAAACATCTACCAATTGTGTATTAGTCATTGATTCAATATCAAATAGTTCGAATCATAAAATATTCCAAAATCCTAAAATAGGAAAAAATGATGTGATCTATCTAGATATTGAAATAAATGTAGAAATCGAAGGACGTGGGATTCTATGATTGTATTTTGGAAGAGGATTAAATATTCTAACCTGGATGGGGGTGTTGTAGCTGATTGGATGGAAGAACTCGGGTTAGGGTTCAGCTGCGCACCGGGGCTTCTGGAAATTGGGGGAAATGAGTTCTATGTTGTGCAACAGGGGATTCTAGAAATAAGTAGTGTATAAGGAGAACATTCCCAATAGTTTGTAAAAACCATTGTGACAAAATGGCCTTTACCAACAGTTTGCTACAAACCGTTGGTAAAGGGTGAAAACATTTTGGATTTCTCAATGGTTTCTTCAAACCATTGAGAAAGCCTTAACGAAATAAAATTTTACCAACGGTTTTTAGAAACCGTTGGTAAAAAACAGTTATACCAACGGTTCTAGAGAACCATTGGTATACAAGTGTTGGGAAAACCCAACATTCTATTAGTGTACACTTCAGGTAGGATCCATGGTGGATGATCCAGGAGCTGCATGCCACCTTCTAGCTGTTTTGACTTTTCCTTGTACTTTATAGTTGGGCTTGTATTTCTAACACTTTACTTTTCAGCAATACTTTGGTATACAACTTATTCTTAGTGTTTTTCTTCTATTTGTGTACTCTTCTGAGTGTTTTTACTTTTATAAAGGCAATGAATTCACATATAATGGATTTATGCCTTTGGTGCTAGTCACCAGCCCATGGCCTATAGATGGAGGGATTGGGGTAGTCATGGAATAGGTCTCGAGGACAGGTCGTGACATACTACCACCAAAGTTGGAGAGGGTGCAAGATGTCTTCCATATATCTCTACTAAGGATATACGTGCATGACTCTTCTCACATCATCAACCATGGTGAGATAGAAATTGATGATGAGACGACCATTGCGGAGCTCCCGATGGAGATAGATGATCGTTAGGACTGAATCCTTTATGGGTGGTTGATACATCTCATTCGTGTTCTATGACAACCTTGAAATCTCCAGGAGAGAACATGGGAGTGAGAGGCCCATATTAGTTCCTAGTACCCCTATTTGTTTGTGCGGCCTTTTTTGGGTCTTCAGGGATATAAATCCCTAATGTGAGGTGAATGCAAAGACCCAAAAAATTTCATTAATTTTTTTTAAATTACATGTGATTATTTTGAGTATGTAAAAATTGATGGCACATGATTCTGAACCCCAGTGTTCCAGTATTAATTTATGAATTTTTTTAGTCACTAATAGTCAATGGGAAGGTGGCATTTTCGTTATTTTGAACTGGTGCTCGGAATTGAAATCTGAGAGCACAGTTGAATCCACAACATCAGGATTCGCATAAGGGAATATTCCCTAAGACTACAGTTTGTTGGTAAAAAAACACATGTTTTCTACTTTTAATGAAAAAATAAAATAAGATAAAATATAATTTTATTTCTTTTTCTTTTTCCTACAACCATTTGAGCGGTAGTGGTGGGGACAACAGAGGTCTTTAGAACTTTAATTATGGGGTGTTAATTACACTATTACACTTTGGTTATGTAAACACCCCTCACATAATATTTGAGACACTTTAATTATGTCAATTAATGAGGAACTTTAATTATTTCAATTAATGGGGCACTATAATTACATAAAATAATGAGAACATTAATTACATCAATTAATGAACCTCAATAATTCTTATTATCATTTCTCACCTTTCCCCCTCCAATATAAATGGAGCTCGGGGTGGGGTTTTGGAACATCATCATCAACCGAGGAACCCTTGATGAAGTGGCGCCTTGACTTCCGCTAATGAAGAATAGAGGATTGACAATGCCCATTGTAGGATTGATCCGAATGTCAATGGATTACAAACACCAAAGCACCAGAACCTTCTCCTCCGTCTTCAATATTCATGAATGAGGAAGCACCCCCATCCAGGTTGTCCCCAATGAATCATGAGGTATGTGTTTTTAAATTGTTTATGCATTCAAATGAATTTTATCTATTCATTAATGATTAATATAAAGAATGCGGATCAACCAACTAATCGGTTGATTCAAAACTCTTTGGTTTTTATGAAAGGTTATCACATGGATTCATTTTGGGGTTTTATCAAATCTTATGATTAATATTTTTTCACACATATGATATAACACTAACATGAATGGAGTGGACCAATTTGAACAAGGCTTGGACCCTCAGGAAAATTGTTCTTGTTGAGTTATTCATGCGTGAATAATGAAATTTTTCTAAATGAGTATCCTAGGGCAACAGAGAGAAGGTGGAATTCCAAGAGGCCCATATGCGCAAGCTGGAATAAAAACGGAGCTCTATGGCATCACCGGAGCCCCGGGGGAGATCTACCGACACAACATCGGTACAGTGACAACAGAAGTAGAGATAGTAGTCATCCCTCTTTATCCGCTGAGGAGAGAGGTGAAAATATGACACTATAGAGGCTAGATATGAGGCCGACTGAGGTCCGGATAGGCGGTTGGTAGCAGCCCGCCCATAGAGGTAGAGGGGGCGCTCCATCATGCGCCGAATTGAAGGAGATCTGTGGCTCGAAGATGCAGTGAGCATGCATGGACCTGCCTCCTGTGCGTCCCATGGGTGACATAGAAGCGACACATGGTGATGCCCTTAATGGAGTCTAACCGCTCCATTGAGTCGTTCATATGTAGTAGACGATGCGCCTCACATGGGGCGTACTAGTAGGCCAGTCCAGTCAGCGACCAAGTGGACCAGGCCCCCCATGGCCCAGGAAAACCCAATGAGGCCAGCCCTAGCTGGCATAGTCTAGGTTGGGTTAGTCCTAGACTGGGTCAGGTTAGGTCGGTCAGACCGGGTAGGCCCAGACACATACCCTTACAGGGCCTAGATACGCTTAAGTGACCTTAAATTGCGAACCAGATGACCGTTTAACTAACCATCTATAGCTCTAGGATCATTGGAGCGATATGACCATTTTGATATACTCCAAAGGAGTTTTGGAGAATTTTGGAGTACGATTGGGTTGGATCGACTCAGATCCACCCAGGCTATTGGAACTAAAATTCCAATAACATATATACATGGCATCTCATTGACGTGCTGTCTAGTGCTTTGGGACCCTTATAACATGAAAAATCATTGGGTTATTTATTCGTGGGACATCGTACTCGTTAAAATATGAATGATGGATTTAGGATAGGTTTTTCAAGAATCAAGCATGCAATGAGGGGTAATCCGGTGTCTAGCCGTAACCTGAAGATGAAGAGCGACTAATGTGGGTCATCATTAGAAACTACAGAGTGGGATGATCTAGTTCTACCACTAATCATACCGACCTCTATACCAGTGACCAATACGGGTCATCACGAGTGACCAATATAGGTCACCATCACCGACCAATACTGGCCACCACCATCGACCAATACGAGTAAGAACATAGCGACTAATACGGGTCAAAATCTAGCGACCAATATATATCAGTATACAATGACCTATATGGGTTCTCTACAGAGTTACTATAGAATGAATAACATGGCATTACGACTAGTCATCCCTTTCCTAGTAATTGTGATGTTATACTATTAGAGTGAGCTATCTTTTTGGCTTTGAGATTCATGATTTAGATCATGCTTCTGATATTAACTTTGTGGAATCTCTTGTAATGTTTTACTTTTTAAATTACTGCGAGTCAATTGGGGGTCTTTGGGTCCCCTTTTGTGTTTTTATACTCACCCATGCATGGTCTCAGCCCGCACGTCTATGTCTATTGTAGACTACTGATGCTCTGAGAAAGGATTTGGTGGATGGGGAGTTGGTGGTGCTTCCTGCGATGGGAGTAGTCAAGATCCTCTTCTTCAACTATAAACTTATAGCTAATAACCGCCAGGTAGAGCTCTAAGTCTGATGCGATAGCTTATGAATTTCATTTTTGTTTCATGGGCTTGTATTCAATCCCACTGTTTTTAGTTTACTGATATCCTTGTGGGTTTACTTTACTCCTGTGGTTATAACATAATTTTGTTATGTTTTTAATTTATTTTATTTTTTGATTATGGACATATCTCTAAGGAAATTCTTTCCCAGTTCGGGAAAAGATTTTAGCTGCTATTCGCTAACCCCTAGGATTTAGAGGGGTGGCTTGGGGTAGTCACATCCATGCCCTGTGCAACGGGTCGTGACATGAGGCATTTATTATAATGATGAAAAGTACTAGAACATCATTGGATGATTTTTATGAAATGAGTCTTATCGGACCATGTTTCTTAGAGGAGAAAATAATGAAAGTGAAGACTATTCATAATAATATTAAGGTGGATAAATGTACAAAAAAATGATAGGAGGATTAATGAAGGAATTATATAGATTTTCATGTGAGTTATCACGTTTTCATGATTATTTATTCTATTTAATAAGTATATTTTACAAAAATAAAGGAAAAATAAATACCATATATGTTGGACCATCCAATTTATGGATATAAGTAGTTTAGTGGGTTACCATATTGAAATTCCACCAAGAATCTCTGAAGATCACCATGTGTTTTATATCACAATATAAATAAATATATATCAGAACAATTACATTTTATTACATATGATGTATTGTTATTATAACTAGATTATTATTTATTTAACGAGCCTATAATGATTTTGGAATCTAGACACAATTTTTCAAGGAATTTAATTAATCAAGTTGTAAAGGTACTTTGGAGAATTAATAATATAAATGTGGAGGCGTGGGAACATAAATTAGTTAGGATAAATAAAAACAGAAATCTGTTTATAAGGTGAAATTCCATAAATATTGAGGATATAATTTTTGAATTTTTAAGTATATAACATATAAGATTCAATAATAATTTTTAATCTTTTTTATTCTAAAGAAACATTAGTAAACAAAAAATATAATTATTCAAGAATGTCGGTAAATCCAATTATTTTGATTTTTAAATTTAATTTGATAATTATGATATTATTTTTGAAATTATTTTATCGAAATGTTTTTAGGAAGAAGGGTTTTTATTTTTTTGGAATGATTAATAATCAACGAATATTAAAAAATAATAATTTATATTGAAAACCATATTTTATATTCAAATATTAAAAATGTTAAACTAGTATCTAAATTGTTTATTATAAATTAATTAGTTTATTATGATTATATATAATCTAATTAATTTATTTTTAATCCATAATATTATTAGTTTTTGTATGTAATATTTTATATTTATTTTTTTTTAAAATAGTATTTATTCTAATTTTTTGAAAGAAATTTAAATTTGTTTTTAGAAAATTTTTTTATTAGTATCATGTAATATTTATTTATTGTTATTAGTTGTCATAATTAAATGTAGGTAATAAGGTAAACCTAATTTTTTGTCATAAAATACAATATTCAATTTAAGTATTTATCACCATGGTTAAAGGTAAAATGGGTTAAAAGGTTTAAAAATATGGCGATAAGGGTTAAATATAATAGAAAAATTGTTGACCATCATTGGTGGTATTATTTACACCAAAAACATTAAATTTTTAATCCATGTCATTTGTGAAACATTTTTCTTGATCAAGACATTGATATATTTTAATCTTTCAAAAAAACATTGTTTTCATCTTTATCCCTTATAAATATACATCACACATCATCTCTTACTAAAAAATAAACAAACTTTTAGATCATCAAATAACTCACAAAATAATTTCCTAAAATCACACCCAACACCCTTGAGTTCCTTTTTAGATCATAAAAACATCGTAATAACTATTTTGTTATAAACCGTAAGATGTTTTCTGAAGAAGAGGTGTAGTTCTTAATATGATGTATTAATTTTATTTCTTCATATACAACATATAAATTTTTAGTAAACATTCTAATGAATATATATCTGACAATTATATCACGAATAAAATTATTGATCTTATAGAACCATGATAAATAAAAATTGGATGAATCTACAGAACTAAGTAATACATGATAAATGAAACATTTAACTCTAAAAAATGTCATGTTAGATGTGGAATTATTAGTAAAAGGGTATTCAATTATATTAGGTTGGTTATTAATGAAAATATTATTATTTCTAATGTTTTTTATATATGTATAATAAAATATAATTTTGTACACATGGGATCCAAATCACATATGAAGCATGCGAGTCATGGGGTCAGGGTTTATGTCACAATCCCATCCATATTAAAGATGATTAACGTTTATGCTTCCATTGTAGTTATTATATGTAAATTTATATACTATACCACTAATATATTCTTAACCTATATTTATTTCTTATTTTTATGTAATACATTTTTTAACTTATATGGATCATAAAAAGTTGAAATCAATTTTTGAAAGGAAATATGATATTGTTTTTCTATTCCATTGGGAATATTTTTATTTAATGTATAAAGTTTCATAAAAATTATTTTAAGAATTAGTATTATATATTTTTTTAAAATTATTAAATATATTTTTAATAAATTTTTGTATTTTATAAAATGGGTTAAATTGAATATTCATTCCATTTTCTGAATGAAATACTTTATACAGAGTGTCTGAAAAAATATTTATTTGAACGCATATCATGTAAATGAAAATTACCATAATCATTAATATTATTTTTCATTTCAAATGTGTTTACATGTTTTGAAAGATATTTTTAATGAAATTTTTTTAATAATAATTAGGCCTGTTTATGTTATTGAACAACTAAATTAAAAATGAATAGGGGGTTTTCATCAAGAAATGATTTAGTGGCATTTATAATTACATAAATTTATTTTAACAACATTACAAAAAAATTTAAACATTTTTGCGGATACAGTATTTTGATACAATAAAATTTATTTATCTGTTTGTTTTATAATCATGTTTATTTATTTATTTATTTGGTAAAATTATATCTTCTTAAGCTAGTTTTTTGATATAAATATTTATTTTGATTATATATTGAATTATTTTCACCCCTTTCATATGATGAATGAATTGTATGTAGTATGTCATGGAAAGAGTATATTATAACCCTCTGTTCATTGGTAGGCATCATGAGATTTAAAAATTTATGTATTTGGTGTGTAGATTATTCCATGGATCAAGGGATAAAATTTAAGATTATTATGTCAAGAATTATCCATTCTAACTGTATAAAACATGTTTTTGTAATTTTTGTGAAAATTTATATTATTATGTGATATATATATATATTTAGTCACATTTTTAATATTATATATTAAGGATAATTTTTTTGTTTATATCTAGCATATTAGTAATGTATTATTTATTTTATTATAGTTCATGTTTTATTCATTAAATTATAGAGAATCTCATAACACAAAAAATTATTTTTTACTTTTCATCATATAATAAGAAAGTATCTAGTGAATAATTAATGGGTCTAGAGGAATAAATTATAAATTTATCATATTATTTTTTGTGTTTTATTAAATCATTTCAGATTTAAGGATATATTATTAAATATATATAGTAAACTATGAATGCTAAACTATTTAATTTTTTAGGAAGAAATCCCTAGTATTTTGTGTTATTATAGTAAAATAACCTTTTAATTTGGGTTACTTTTGTTTGGATGTCACATTGATGGAAGGTGAATATTTCTACATAAAATATACAAGGGATAATTGTTAATTAATTTATTCATTTAATGTCACCTTTTAGTTCACAGTATTTTTCTTAGACTAAGGGTGTTGGGTGACTGTATACATTTGATATGAAATTCCATCTCCAATTTAATTTTTTTCACAAGAGGATTCCCATTACATTTTCCAACACATTTACTATTAACATGATTCATCTTAGTTACATTCAGATACAAAAATCAAAAACATCTTTTTAAGTATCAATCGATATTAACTGGAGTTATAAATCATACGATAACAGAAATCAATGTAATAATATCTTAAATTATTACACATTTTGTAATCCTTTTACATTATAGGATCATTATATATAAATTTCCCCATTGGTTTATTTAGATTTTATTATCTTATTATTCAGTAAATTATACCAAAAAAACACAACCATGTTATGACACCAACAAAGGTGATATTATATAACGAACCATCCATCACTTATAAAAATATTAAATATTTTTTGAATGAATTTTGACAATAAAATCCTCATAAAACTGATAATTTAGTGCCTTTGGAAACATGGAACATTATTTTATAATTTGGTGAGTGATCTTCGACATCCCTTGTAAAAATCATCCTTATTAGTACTCCAACATAATATTATTTAAAAAACACAAGGAAATAAACATAATAATGAGTCAACCCATTTTCTCATGATGGGTAAACACATGAGATATGTTTGTATAACATGAGAAAAAATTTAAGATAACATGATCATTACATTTGAAAAGGATACCCAGCATATCAAATACCATAATATTGATTATGGGAATTTATAATTGGCCATTTCTATAACATGAATAATAAGAAAATAAAAGAGAATGATCCCTAAGAGTATGATTATGTAATAAAGCAATAAATTTTTGGAATACATAAAATCATGGAAAATATTATGGTCAGGATAACGAACAAGACATTCATAACATGTTTGTCTTGAGATATTCACCCATATACCTTCTCTGAGAAAAGAATGCCTTCCTTTTTATCCTCTTGTTTTAGTCTTTGGATAACCACTCATATACCTTATTTATGTAGGATTGGATTTTCCACAAGTATACCATTTTTTATTGGATACAGATTACCAACTGTGTACTTTTTTCTACGGTCTTCGATTGATAACCCATGTACCGATTTTTGTGGGCCAGGGACGATGAGACATATACCCTTTGTGATTAAAAAATATTTATCATAACCCAAGTCATTGAATATAGATATTTGTAAAACCAATCCTATAAAAAATCATTTATATGTATTATAAAAAACCTTAATCATTTATCAAATCATAACCCATGTAATGACATGAGTTTCAGAAACTGTTCATCCTAACAAAACTCTAGAAAATGAAATAAGGTTCATAAATATTAAGACATTATAAAAACGGAATACATTAAAATAAAAATGTATTATTATTTAATAATATCCCCCAAAACTATATTTTTAATGTTATATTGTTTTCTTAAATGTGAAATGTTTTTTTAATGGCCTGATGATAGAATCCTTTTTTAAAATATTCAATTAATTCTGATTTTTTTTAAAAATATGAACAATTATAGAAGAAATAATTTCCTTTCAAAATAGACTTTAATGATTGTGAATTTAGATTCGTTATATTAGGGTGTCATAATGAGGGAAAAATATTATCATTTCATATATAAAAATAAAACCATCCTTCTCTATTTTGTACGAAATGTCTCAAAATATTTGTTTACAACGAAAATAATCCATTAAAAGTATATTGTATAAATAAAAATAGGAGTAAAATTAATTTAATCAATCATATTACTATATTATAAAAACTAAAAAATTAAATTTTAAAAACATGGACAATGATGGAAAAGTTAATTTTTAGGGAAATTTAAAAAAGCTAATTTTTAAAAGAAAGATCATTATAAATATCATATCATTTAAGTCAGCATTAATAATATAAATATATTATGTAAATTATATGTAAACCCACATAATATTAATGGAAATTAAATATAATAATATCAAAATTTATTAAACACATAATCATTGAAGGAAAATATAAATCATGTAGAAGGTAAAAACAAAGAAATAAAATCTGGATAGGAATTCAATAACTATTTTGTAATCAGTTGAATCATATTCCCCATAAAATTAATAATTATCAAATGAAATAAAAAAAATCTAGATAATGAGATTCATGATATTATAAATGCACCATAATTATATACAACACACAGCTCAAATTTGTTTTGAATAAGCCATATATGTTAGAGAGTAGAATGTGAGGTAGGATACCCACTACTTAGGAATATCTTTTGATTTACATACTTAATCATAAAATAAAATGGTTTGAAAATGTTATTAATTTTTCTGAAATTATATTCATTTATATAAATACTTATATGACCATTTAGATACATGTTTCACCCTATTAATTAATTTTTGTTCATTTTTTTACTGTTTTAGGTGGATTCGTTTTGTGGTTTTCTGGTTGCTTCATTTGCGTATAACTAGATTTTATCATGTAAAATGGAAATAAAAATGTATAAGTGAAATTAAATGGTATTAATAATCATAAATAAATTTAAATTTTCATATATATAATTCTTTTCCTTTTTGGTAAGATGATGATTCATTCGACTATATTTTAAATAAATACATGTAATTTATTTTGGGATTTTTCCTAACCCTAAAGAAATAGTTTCATATTATTCATTATTATGACTATGTATTAGTTCCAAAAATGTAAATAGGTTTTAATATTATTTATATAATCATACACAATGAAATTAATAATTTTAGGAGTAGAGATATTGGCATTAATAAGTAACAAACAGAATCCTTATTCCCTGAGAAGACTAACCACCACAATTCAAACAATAGTTTTGTTTCATTGAAAATGTGAGGTAATAAATTGGATGTATATAATAAATTTTATTATCAGCCTAAAAATATAGTATTTAGATGATTCTGATGTTTCCTTTTTTAATGTATGTAGGATATGAGGAGAATTTTGAAAAAGAAAAGAAAATAAGAGAGGTGGTTTGAGGAAATTACACCATTAATATCACCACATTAAAGGTTCCCTTAAAGACCATGGATTTCATATTTTTATAATAATATAATAGAATGGACATGAGTATAATGATGAGTCTGTGTTTTGAAAGAGAGTTTAATAGAATGCAGGATTTATAGGAGAAAGTGGTTTGTGGGGGGGGGGGGGTTATACTTCATGTGGGGTGGTTTTGTGTTATTAAATAATGACCATTTTATTATTAAGGTAAATGAAATTGTAGTTGAATTAGTTTTCCTGAATTTGGATGATAATTAATGTTGTAGATGCTGGTTAGGGTCTATAAAATCATAATGAAATCCCTTAATTTTATAGTTTTTATTTATTTTAATCCATCACATTTTAACATTAATTGGTTTCATTATTTTATGAATACAACGATACATAAATATTTTTACAAGGGAAAATTTTAATGCATAAATTTAATAACAAAAAATATAAAAAATTTAGGACATGTGGTTTTAAATATTTAATTCATTTTACAAAATTAAATTTACATAATTGTAATGATTATATTAAAAACTAATCCTGCTGATACAATGAGAAAAAACATTTTAAAATGTAATTTTTCAAATGTTTACATTGTTTTCATATTCATTTTCATGGTTAAATTGATTAATATGACCATAATTGTATTTAATGTTGTACTATTAGACTATAGAGACATTAAAACCAACTAAAAATATAATTTATCATTATAAATTATTTATCAGAAAAGACAGTTTTTAATTTAAATTTATTATTTTATATATTCATCATAAAATGATACTTCTTAAAAAACAACCAAAAATTCACCTTTAGATAATTTTAATATTATTATTTAAAAACTAATTTGATTTCTTAAAATTAAATTTATAAATTTTTTAAAATATATATTTTAAATAAGTGTTCTACAAAAATTAAAAAAAATTCCCTTTATCGAAAAAAATATCCATTAATACTGAAAATTGGAATAATTCATACCCAAATAATATTAATATTAATGTATTATTTAAAAAATATTGATTGAATAAAAAAATAGCAATTTAATTAATATTATTCAATAATAGGGATTAATTTAATTTTTCATGACAAAATTCCATGGAAATCATAACAATAGTTTTTTATAAAAAACATACTTTATGTACAATGGGTTTATAATTATTTTATAACAAGTGAATTAATTTTATAAAAATTTGAAATTATTATTTCTAAAATTTTGTAAATCTCAAAAGCTACCTCCAATGTAATGGATAGGTTATAAAAATTGCTGTTATTTTTGGTGTTTTGTGAAAATTAAGCTACCAAAGTGATTTAATTTATTAAAAAAAATAGTGAATAATCTTGGGATGTTAAATTTAACACCCCTATAAATTGAATTTATCCCTCAAAATTCATTACTCAGATAAAAATATATAATAATACATCTACATTATCACATCCTTATATTACCATGTAGATTTTTTATCCTTTAGGTTTCAACACAAAACCTTTACCATTTGAGTGGTATTGTTTCATTAAAAATTCTCTATTCAATCCAGATTATATACCATTAATTCATCATATAAAATATTATTTTCAAGAGGTATTACCTCTACGTTTAGTATATATAAATGATCAGTGATGAAATTCATTAAGATAGATACATAGAATAGATCGTGGACATAGGGGAGGTTTTGTGGCTGTGGTAATCATTAATCCATCATCCATATACATCCAAGAATATCTTATAATTTTCATTTTTGAAAATTTAGAGTTGCACTATTGATATCAAAGGATGATAATTATAAAATACTATGTGGGAAACCCAAATCATAAAAGTGGTCAAAAAACAAAATCATAAAAATAGTGAAAGAAAAATGTGATGATCACCGCAAAAATTGTGTTCCAATTAAGAGAATATTAGAAAATCATAAAAATAAATAAATAGAAGAGAATTATAACTATCATGTTCTGATGGATAATGATAGATAATTTGGGCATGGGAAGTTTACTATCATAAAAACCATAGAACAAATAGTTTTGAAACGTTTCATTGATATCGTCATAAATTAATACAATAGCAAAATGTTTAAAAAATCAATTTAGATGATATCATTTCATGATTGCATCTCATAATTAAAATCTCTCTCTTTCAATTCCACTTTTTCAAAATCCATATCATTTCTTACTCCGTGATATAAATATGAAAAGTCAATTACTATAGAAGATGTTGATCATATGATCTATTTTTGGGGGAATTTAATCATTCTATTTAAATTTATCACAACAAAATGTTTGGAACACATAATCCAATATCCATAAATATTCATATGGTTATGTGAAAATTAATATGTAAAATATAATCTAATATCTAACAATTTTTTTTTCATAAATTGTATCCCTTATTTTCACTTTTAGGATTCAAATTTCTAATTAAGGTTACTAAATTTTCAAAATAAACTTATCATTAATCCCCTATACATCATTATGTGGATATTAATTGTCCCATAACAAACATGTGATTATTATTATCATGTATACAATATAAACATGGTAAAAACATGAATTACCATAAAATCACAATGAATACACACATACTTATTCCATCCTTATGTATTCCCTTTTGTTATAAAAAATTTATTTCATTGGTATGTTGGGTTCATCATTGTAACAATAGAATATGTGAATTATTTATTCCATAATTTAAGTAGACAATATAATGAAATATACAAATGGATGACCAATAAAATTTTCATAGGGGTAATTCCTAAAAAATCAATTATTAAATTACAAAATAAGAAAAATAAAATAATTATTCCCTAATAATTGTGGTTCAAGGTATCCATCATGATAGCATAAGGTCCCCCTTTTCCTATTTTCAATAGTGGTTTTGTGGATAATCATTAACATTAGTAATTGTATTGGGGAATATGTTAACATATTTTACAAAATCCATTAAATAAAATATGGAAGTGTTGGAGATTAATTTTTTCTGAGATTTTTAATTATTCACATCCTTATTTTACTTCTTTAAATCACTTAGACATTCATCCAGTTAATGTAATTCCATTAGACACTTTTAATAACCTTTAATCTCTATCATACATTTACCTCAGTGCTAATTCCTACATTTTTTTCATACATACACATGCACTTTCATTCCACCATTTATGATTAAAATATAGTTGATATTCCTTTTCATATCAAAGTGGATGGAATGGTAAGAATATCTAAGTTTAATTTATAATTTTAGTGATGAAAGAATGAATTATACATATCTACTAATGTCTCTAATATCCATATTGTTTCGATTAATTGGTTTTAGGCCATAAAAGAATGGATTTATTTTCAATTTAGGGGTGATGATTATCCTAGAAGCATATGTTTCATGTATTTTAATATTATATTCATAGGTACAAATAGATTCATCATCCTTTTTCTTGTGGTCATCATATTCCATCTCCATCATTATTCATATAATAAGATGCAAGTTTATACTGACAAATATTCACATAAAATCATAACTTTAAGTATAACCAACTTCTTGTTGTCCCCTCATGATATTATTAATATTCCACCAGTAATATGCATATCCTTCCAAATGATAAAAAACCAAAATTATTAATTCGTTCTCGAAACAATAAAGAACAAAAAATATATTTTTTGTGGTACTGATCTATTTCTCAATAACTAAAGGATCATTAGAACTAATAAATGATGATGGAAATTTTGTCTTGATGGAATCATATGTAGATACTCTTATTTTCCTATGTAAAAATTTATAATTTTCCATGGAATATTTTTAGGAAATAAGACAACATGTGATTCCAAGTCTAGGTGATCCAGTAATTAATTTTTTAAATTTATTACATATATTTTTACTTCAAATATATGGTTTTTATGAATATATGTAAAATAAAATATATGGAGTATCAAATTTGAAATTTTAGACCATAGTATTATCCGTAATGTAGATTTTACCCGATGCGCGACCGAAATTTTTCTAGTATGGGATCTTGGTATGGGACATCTGTTGGTGGTTACATTAGATAAATTAATTAATGTAATTAATTTATTTAATAAAAAAACACAATGAACACAATTACAAAGAATCATATGGGAAATATGATACGACAACATCATTCATATTGTGGTGTTTGCCCAAGGCATGACATATAGTTGGTCTCCACAGGACATTCAGTAAAGGAAGTTGTTGGAAGGCGTGTCTAGTTATAATTAATAACACTTTTTTTAATTAAATGACGAAAACATAATTCTTATATAAACAATCTTCCAAGGAATGTCTACAAGGTTATCCTTATAACACTAGGATTATTTAGAGGATCTTTCACCCCTTCTTTGATGGAATATTATGACTAGACGATGATCAATGATCAGATCATGGTGAATTGACAGGTTGCAAATGCAGTAGATCACCCCCATTAGTAGTGGATACATTATGCAATAATTATTAATAAATAATATAGGAAAGAGTCTTTATTTTTATTTTTTACACCCTCATATTATATAGTTGAGTAGATTGATTGTTTTTCTTAGATATGTGTCCCATTTTTGAAACCTTGTCATGTTCTTGAGTTTTTGAATTCAATAAATTTCAATTAATATCTAACCATGGATCCTTGTTCTTGATCATTACCTCTGAATAGTTGGACGAAGATACTTATAACTTTTGTTATGGGTTTTTCACCCAGAATATTCATTTCATTATTATTCATTGTACCATGGGTTCAGGATTGGATTTTCCTATGGGGGTTATAGTGCGTTTGAACCCCATAATTCATTATGGTGTCTTGAAAAAATGTTTATCATTGGGTTAGAGAAGATTATATAAATGTGAAGGATAGTGTTTTGGGGTAGATCTAATCAGTGATCCTCATTTACCTATTTGATATCTATTAATGATGTTGTGTGACAACATTTGTTCTAAGTGGAGGCTGTAAACAAGGTTTCATCGAGGAGGTAGCTTAACATTGGTGTGGTGGTGGTCGAAATCATCTCACCAACAAGGTGGCCATATGTGTTCAATGTGAAAGTCATTAAATAAATAATAATAATAATAATAGTGATGCGTTTTTTTATGATTATTTATTATTATTATTATACTAAATAATTGTAATAATGTGCTCATAAAATATTTTACATAATAATAAAATATAAATGAAATTTATTTTTGAAATTCTGATTAATAATATTTATTTAAGATTTATATTTTTAATGACTGGGTGATAATATTTAAAATAGATTTAAATTTAAAAATATTTTATTGTACAATTAATATGAGATTTAATTTTCATGTTTAAAGGAATTGATAATACGGGTGAAGGTGATGAGGTACCTGTAGCCAAGGAAAAGGTGGGGGCAGAGATGTGGGTGGGATTTTCCAATAGATTATTTAAATGTAAAAACATTAAATAATATAAAATTTTGTTTTTGTTTCTATGTAGATGAATTATTATTCTTGTTGTAATTTATATCTATGATTTCTAATTGATGAACAGTCATTGACAAAAATAACCAAGAATTAAAATGATTATTTAGTGATAGAGGTTGGATACATTTTTCAAACTTGTTACTGCATAAAATAAAACACCCAATAATTATAAAATTACCATTATTGAGGAACATTATATCTAATGTTACATATTCATATAGTGTCATAATGAACAACAGTCTATTATTTTGTTTCCTTAAAATTGAAGCTGGCAATTCAAGACCAATTTAGGATATTTAAATCATGTTTATTGATTTGGACAATGAAGCAACGTTCATGCGTGATATGGTAAACTGAGACTTTTTCACTAGGAGTTTGATTAGGGCTAGTGAATAGACTATCCCTACCATTTTTAGGAGGATAACAATAGTAGGTTTGGTTTTTCCTACCAAGGAAATTTTCAAAGTAATATTAGTGGAATTATACTTTTTCCCATTGGGTTGATTGTGATACATGTATGTTCTTCAAAAATTGATTAGTCACATTGTGTAGTACACTTACACATATTTTATACAGACAAGGAAATGAATTCATCAACTAGGGAGGCGATAGACATATATTAGATTAGTAACACATGGAATGTGTGTCCCCTATTTGCCAGGTACATAATTTAGGAATTATCAACATCTCATATCCCCTTTTGTATGGCCACATATATTTGAACTATTGGATGATCTAATTCATGGACTGAGATGTGAGATTTAGATCCCCTTTTTCTATCATTTTGGTTTCTCTTGAATGATTATATAAATATACACTATTAGATCTTGTTACTCGAGTTCTATAAGAGGCGAATATTCATGAGGTATGCCACATTCATTCGGTGATTAGCTTCTCATGGTTGGATGAGCCCCATATTATACTAAAGGTGGCGATTAACAGAAAATTGTTTCATCTACTCATCGTGTTGAGACCCTTGTATTTTAAAGAGCTTATGTTCACTATTGGATTGGTTTCAGTTGTTCTATTTTACTATAATTTTCATGTACTATCTTTCTAAATCATGTCAAATCTCTTAATACTCCTCATTCATATTTGATGGGGTCCTACTAGGTATGTATATACTCACCACCACTTAGAATTTCCCACATTCTTCATTTCTTATTAAGAGGATAGATTGGTCGACGGTGACTATAGAGGTGCTTATGGATAGCTCATACATTGGATAGCGTATGACTATCACAACATAGAGATTAATATATGGGGTCTCCAAACCTTTTATATTCAAAATTTTGTCGTTATGACATATTTGTTGGATGGGTGTATATTTTACCCTTTACATTATAGTTTACAATACCATGGTCTTCTACTATCTAAATGTTTTAAATGTACACTTATTCTGTAGTTTATTTTTTGTTTTCCTTTAACTAACTATGAATTTTTCATCATGATGGATGTGTGTGTGTTCATATACCAGGGAAATGGCCTACCAATATTAGTTATGGCTTCAACACAGGTAACCACCACCACACCTATAGAGGTGGGTTTAGGGTGGTTGTATCTTGAGCCCCATATTGGGTTGGGTAATGACACATGAGAATGTTTTTCATTATTTTATAATTTAAATGTTCAAAATGATACATATTTTGAAAAATTTGTTTGAAAATATCAATATTAATTTCATTCCATCTCACATATAATTTGGTTGCTCTGGAGAAACATCATTACATTTTGCATTCAACATGACATTAATACCATTCCTTTTGGTTCCATCCCTAAAGTAAAACCAAAAACATATAGAGGGAAAAACTATCCATTGTGGGTAACCAAATAATCAAAAATATTAACAAATAAGTTGTCTAAATCATGACAACTTATTTCTTAATATATCACACCACAGGTTTATCCTAAGTAATTCATAGTCGACATCTAACTAAACCATTCATGATGGATCATAAATAGTTTGTGAACATTAAAAAATATCCCGTAGGAGTGCCAAAACTAGTGTGATGTGAGGATTATTATCAGTCACATGTTCCTGGTTGAATTTTTCTCAATAAAATGGGGTTTGATTTTTTACCCCTATTTAAATCTATGCCAAATCCACATCAATATGTTGTAACTACGAAGAGATGTAATTTATAGGAAACCACTCTCTCAATCCTTTATAAAAAATCCATGCCATTTTAATAAACCATGAATCATATTTAGAATTATCCATAGAGAAATCTATAGAAATATCCTTAGAAATTACCATAAGGATATCATTATGGATTTATCTTCCTTTTTACAATTTTAAACTTATCCATTCCAATGATAAAAACTACAATTCCCCAGGATTTTCATAGATGGATATTAATTATTTATAGATTTCATCATAGAAACTCACGCTTAAGTACTGTAATAGTTTATTTCTTTTACAGTAATGAAGGAAATTATTTTAATTTGGTGAAATACATTCAACATATTTTTATAAATATCTTAACCATCAGTATTCTTAGATAAATGATTTCATAATTACCTGGGGAATGTTGACATAATAAAGGTTGAACTTAGATGCTCCAAAAGGGAAAACATGTGAGATACATAAGAAAAACATGAGTATAAGTGTATGAGAACATCTATACAACATTATAAAAAACACCCTATATATCTAAGATCATAATATCAAATCATGGAAATAAATATAGGCATTTACAACTGAATGAATCATAATATAATAAATGAACTAGATATATACGAGTATAAAAATTGAATAAAACATGGAATTATTGTCATAGATGTAATCTTATAAAATATTATGTCATGTCTTACCTATAATATATTAATAACATGATTATCTTAGGGTTATAACTTGTGTATCCGCTTCGGGCATGGGATAGTCTCATACATACCCTTTTGTTTCTGGACTATGATGACCTCTAGTACATAGCCTTATTATAGTAATGGGATGACTACCCATGTACTATTTTTTAATTTTCTACATACAACCACCCGTCGAAGATTTTCTATATGGATTTGGATGACTATTTGAATACCCATGTGTTGTGGGCTTGGGTGGGCCACTAATTTACCCATTTTTTGGCTTGGACTGATCACCCATGTAGACTTTGATCTCATAGAACATTTATAATTACCTAATTATTTTTATTGAGATGCATGTACAACATTTCACAAAATATATATCATACATATGTCTTCAACAATAATAAAAATCATTATTGAAGTCATATTCAACATCAATAAATGTGGTCCATAAGCTTATCTTCAAAAAAATACACTTGGAAAATAAATTTGATTAATAAATATCATTACATTATAAACACAAAACCACCATAAAAAGATAAAGTTTAATTCCTTTATTAATATATTTTTAAATGTATATATTACATCAAATAATTTTTTCTTACATTGAAAACAATTTTAAATAATATATTAAAATAATTCATTAGGAAAAGATCCTTTATGTTTTAAAATATTATTTTATTTAAAAAATTTTAAAAGAAAACATTTATTTTAAAAATAACATTATACGATTGTATAGGATACATGAGGGTATTAAGGGATAATGATAGTGGGATAGTGCACTCTTGTACTAAAAGTAAAAAACCATTCAATCTATATTTTTTTAAAAATGTATTAATGAAATATATTATAAAAAAAATATTTCATTAAAATCTTTTGAAAAAAATCTAAACAAGAGTAAATATGAAATTAATAAATCATAATATAACAAGAAAAATAATTTTTTAATAATGTTTATAATATATTTTCATTTTATAAAAATGTTGTTTTAAGGGTTTTTTTTAAAAAAGTCTTTATATGAAAACCCCTTATAAAAATCATTTCGTTGAAGTAAGAATGAATCAAATTAACTGATTATGTGTATTATATATAAAATAATGAAACATGTTGACATGAAGAATAATCTAATAAAAAATTTAACCCACATAGATTCATTACATGAAATAATTAAACATGATAATGGTTAAATCATAAAATATTAATTAGGTTACGAACTCTCTTAAAACGTTATGATCAGTTGACTCTTATAACCCATAAAATTAATAATTATCAAAATAAAAATTGACTATATTTAATATACATTGATTCCTAATATTATATATAAATAGGCCATATATGAACCACACCCATTAAATAACTTGCAAATAAGTCATATATCTAATAGAAGAGAAAGTGATATGGGGGACCCTTACCTAAGGATTATATGTAGTTTTACTTACATTAACCTCATATATAATGGATAAATAATTATATTAATTTGTTCCATGAGAATAATAATATTTATTATATATTATATTCCCATTTTATAACATCTTACCAATAATTCAATAAAAATATTTCATTACATTCATTGTTTCAGGTGTGTTCACATCACATTTTCATGATCGATTCAATTAGGTATAATTATCGATTTTCATTTCATACAAAAATAGAAATACATATTCCAAATTAAATTTTATACATTAAATTTTATAATAATAAATTGTATCATATATAATATTTTATTTTTGTTAGTAGGATGATTTAGGTGATAAAACATTAATGAATAATGTGCAATTTATTTTGGACGTTTTATCCACAATCATGATCTAGTTTTGTAAAAATTGTATTTATGTATATATATTATTTAAAAACATGGAATAGGTTATAATTATATTATTATGATATCATTAATAAATAAAAATAATTTTACTTCCTTCAATGATGTAATTAATGGAAAAAAATAAATCGTTAATAATAGAGGCAATTTAATGCCATACTATAGAAGAAAATATCATTTCATTGAATAAGTGGAGCTTATAAATGATATTGATACAAGATATTCAATTATAAAAATATAATTAATTTACTTACATGATTATAGAGTAATTATTCCATTATTCAGGAAGGACTCTAGGACAAATTAAATGAGAATTTTAAAATTAGAGAGGTGGTTTGAGAAATTTACATCTTGATTATCACCTTATTTAATTATCCCTTAATGTACTAGGAATTGCAATTTTCATGGTAAAAGAATAATTTTTATATGTTAGTAGTGGGTAAGAGATTTTTTAGTGATATTTATGTAGAATACATAAGTTTTATAAGATAGGGTGTGGTGAAGGAAGGCAGTTATCCATGAGGAGGATTGGTTTTACATGATTAAATATATTTATTTTATATTTAAATGATACCACATTTTGGTGGTATTAATTTACAAGAATATGTCTTATAATTATTGTTTTCAAAAATTGGTTTCACCAAAAACGTCCAACTATGATTAAATATTGTTTTTAGGTATTTTAATCTATGCTATATTAACACTTACTTATTGTGTTATTTTACTTATACCACGAAATGTCATTGTTTTAAACATGAAAATGTTTTTTTCTCAAAAATTGAAAATGAATGCATTATATAATTTGGATCATATAATTAAATTATGGGATATATTTTTTCACATTATAATTAATATTAATCCCATATATAGAATGGGTAATTAGTTTTTTAAAATGAAAAATGGTCAGAAGTTATCAAAAATGTTCTCTCTAATTTTAATATATAATTGATTATAATTCAAATTAATGGATTTATTTATAAATAATTGATTAATTTTATAATTAATACCAATTTAGTTAATAATTAATTGTATAAAATTATTTCTATGAAAAATCAATTTTCAATTAAAATTTAATATTTTTCATTATATATAAAAAATGAAATTATTCAAAAAAAGGGAAAAAATCTCCCAAAGATAATGTTGATATTCCTATATCCCAAATTAAAAAATTTTGTAATTTTTCTTAAAAATGTGAAAAATTATTTTTAATATAGGCATGAAATTAAAGGGCTGTCAAATTTTGATTTAGAAAAATATAACATTTAATGTTTAAAATTGAATTTATTCTTATCCCAGGACTATAATACTTATTATATTAAGATAATAATATTTAATTGAATATATAAAATATATATTTCACTAATATCTTTCACAAATAGTTATTAATTTAATTTATAAATATTGAATACCATAATAGGCATAAGAATTAATTAAGAAAAAACATCATTTTTATTCAATTGGTTTCTTTTTAATTTGTAACCAATTAATTCATTTTAGAAACACATGTAAAATATTTTTTTAAAAATTACACAACATAATTAATTCCATATAATTTAATTTCAATTCCATAATATTTGTGTTTATGGCGTGTGTTTTGTGAAATGTATGTTTCGAAAGAGATTAAACTTTTAAAAAATATTGTAAAATTTTGGGGGTGATAAATCTGAGAATACAAAATATATAAATTACATATTTGTAGATAAATAGTCAATACATAACATAGAAAAAATGACCAAAAGTATTTAATGGATTAGTGTATTTATATGCTACATACATAATAAAATTATTCATAAAAATTCTCTAATATTTCCTAAAAAAAATTATCCTCACATTTTACCCCTATATACTTATTATATATAATGTATATCTGATTAAAATGATGAAATTGAAGGATAAGAAAGTTTGAGATTAGGTTCTCAGAAAACATAAACATGAGTGTTTACATTTGATGATAAATAGTGAGTATTAAATTAGAGTATGGATTTGATAACATAAATAGAATATCCATTGAATGAAATCATAAATCATAGGTCATGGAATAATTCATCCACACAACATAATCCATCAGTCATAATAGTGGAGAACATCAATGAAACACAACTAAGGATATCATTAAATCGGAATAATAATATGTTAAAAGTGTGTGTAATGTTTTTTAAAAGCATAATAATAATATTCCTATTCCAAAAAAACTCCTACAAATATTCATTACATCGTATGATGGGAAATCCACATATGTACCATATCTGGCTTTTGATAACCCACCTTGTACCCTCATAATATTGGGATAACCACCCACGATATCATGGATCCCATTAGATATAAAACATCCAATAATGTAGTGTATTCCCACAATGAACAATTCCATCACATTATAATATAACATAAATATAAATTTTATAAGAGTATAAGAGAATTCATTATTCATTCATAGACTAATTATGCCATGGAAAAGAATAGGGTTTATTGGAAAATTTTCAAAACATATTCATAAATAAACATTGAAATAATATTGATAGAATCATCTAAGAATATCTCTATTAAATAATAGTGATCATTAATTGTTACTAACATAGTTGATGAATACATTTATAATGGTATTAAAATATAATTCTTGAAATACGAAAAAAATAAAAATAATTTGGTGTCTATTAAAATATTAAAAATTATAAAATAATTGGAATATAATTTTCATTCAAAGATAGAGTTTTCAAATTATTATTGATAAAAAAGAATCATTACTATGGCAGGAAATGTGGTTTAAGTGGTATAAGTTAAAAAAATATTTTCACACCCATTATAATAAATTATAAGTAAAATTACTGAAAATTTTATGAGGATTCGTTCTGAAAATATTGAATAGATTGTAACTTTTTATTAAAAATTACACTAAAAAATCATTATTCCAAAGAGAAGAACATTTATTAAATGAATATTTCTATTATAATGATGGAAAGTAATAATTATTCGAAAAAAAATAATAAATATGTTTTTATTTCCTTAAGAAATATTATTTCAGTATTTATATGTAATAAAGTACGGGAAATGGATTGAATAGTAAAAAAGATGAGAAATAATTAGTAAAGAACGAAATGATTAGATTTTATTATAGAAAATTCCAGGACTTGACCTACATGGCCCTGCCTGGATGAATATAATTTGAGTGTGGATACACTATGCAGTTATCCAATAGTCCATGGGTTGGAAAATACCTCTGAGTAAGCCTATCACACATATGTCAGTCATTATCCTGAGGTATCTATAAATGTGAACAAATATATATTAAAATAAAATGTTGAAAGTTAAAGAACAACTAATACAAAAAATTAATGAATAAAATATATATCCCACCATCAAATAAAAATATAATTATTGAATGAAAAAAATTGGAAAATAAAAGTCCACCAACAGTAGAAATAATGTATGTCCTTCTCAGAAGGAGGGGACTATTATCAAATGAAACACTGATATAAACTGATGTCTGTCTAGCTCAATGATTACCGAACGTACTCTCAATCCTCCAAGGACTATCTGAAAAGTATAGTCATATATATAAGACATCGAATTTGTGATACGATACCATGTAGGGATTAATATAATAGTACCTAGTAGGACACCACAAAATAAAAAATCATAATGCATCATTAGTTATAAGATCATCAATAAAAAAGTATGTCAATATGAAATATAAGTACAAAAAAATTTGTTTCTATATATAATCATGATAATATTAATTCCCCAGGGTATGGTGGAATTCAAAAAGACAACCTAGAAATAAATATGGTGCTTTATGGAATGATCATCGAGGAAAACACACAACATGAGACATGTTGTCACTAATGTCGCAGTATTGAGAGTTGATACTTATCGAGCCTCACAACATTGATGGATCTTATAGGATAGATCAATATAATTGGACCTAAACATGGATAAATATTATGTTACGTGAGAGGAATAATCAATTATACACACTCCATCAAAATACACCCCATTAGAAATGATATATTTTGATACACTGTTGAGGTATCATATCCAAGGCTATAGGATATAATGAAAACCTAATCTAGGATAACCAATTATGTATGTGAATGATTTATAGGAATGGTTTTCATGATGGTTCATGTAACCAAATAAAGGGATAAATATGATACATGATCACAACCTAGACTTTGGGGTTTTAGTTGAACAATATCTAAGAAAAATTCTATAGATGGTCACATTCCTATGTTGAAGATGTGATTCCACCTAGTACCATCATAGGAATCAACAAGGGAACACACCCATCTGATAGTAGTCTATAGAAAGAAACCCTAGGTAACTCATACAAGATCATAAATTGTTTTATTAAAAAGACTAAAGACTCCAAACACACTTAGAGAATGTAAATGGTGTGTACTAGGGGTAAACCCTATATATTTCTTTGCAATGGTGTACACTAGTATCACCGACTTAAACTCCCTATAAAACTCACATATAAAGTGTTTAAAAATAAGTTTCATGAAATGGATTATTATTCTATACTGATATATGTTCCATATATATATTCTAGAGTACATAAAGATATCCCCTAAGTTGGGGTGCCCAGGATATTGTTCTTGCGGTCATGCCTATATACATGTGGACTAATGTGTCTTCCTGGTCATGTACAAGTATATGTTCCTTAATATTTACTATGTCATACCAAGGAGTCAAGCTATTTAAATTCCCATGTTCTTATAGTGTAGATGCTAAGTATCTATCCTTAGGAAACACAAAATTTGATATATAATTTCGATTCAAACCCAAGGAATGAATCTATGGATATTTAAAAGAAAAAAACATCTCATACATAGATATTACATATTGATATAAGAATATTCAATATATTTTAGAAACAGATTCTCAAATACTATATTGGTTTAGTGAATTTCAAGGCTAGGAATAAAATATTTCTATTTAGTGAATGATCATTAGAATCATCAATAAACGACTTCAATATTTTCTCCCTTAAATAACATACCCTACATATAAAAATTCATTATAATACGGGAAAAGATTCATAAGAAATGGTGAGATTAGATTCTCAGTAAAAAAAATATTGGGAAAATTGTAAATATTACATGAGAATATGGGTATGACAACAATATTATATCATACAATATCTGTTACATTCATATAAAAGATCAAAATATTATGTCATATCATAATTATTAGATATGCATAAGACACGAATCATAATGAAATACAAGAACATAATCCTAGAGTACATAGGATTGGAATAAGCGATAAAATTTTGGAGTACACATAACTTTATATCATCGAGAACATGTATAAATAGAAATACATTCCCTCATTAGGATATAGACATGAAAAAATTTCCTCCCATAATATTATGGACATGAAAGAAATTCCATGACAAAAATTTAGTTCATGATTTATAGATCCACAAAATACATTGTGAATAAGTAATCAAGATTATTAATAAAATTTTGAACATGTCCTTAGGTTCAGGAACAACATCTTGAATATTTAATTAGGGTCATGTTTAACATATTTAATCATGAGTTATCTATCACTACCCACTATAATATAGGGATATAAAGGTCCCACCCATCACACAATCCATTCCTATATGTGTTACAAGTCCCAATCAAAATCACCATATCATAAAATATGAAAATGGGTTCGGTTCAAAAAAATACATAGTGTTGTAAAATGTGAAAAAATAATTTCCATAACCATATTCATTTCATAATATGAAATGTTTGAGTGAATGAATAACATTTTTATCACTATATCATATCATTGAT
This sequence comes from Viscum album, assembly GCA_963277665.1. Classification (NCBI taxonomy): domain Eukaryota; kingdom Viridiplantae; phylum Streptophyta; class Magnoliopsida; order Santalales; family Viscaceae; genus Viscum; species Viscum album. Next base: position 1,066,209,472 of record OY728165.1, on the reverse strand, counting down.
AAATCTTATGTAACATCAAAAGATGTGATCATAAATAAGGAATGATATTAAAAACATTCTATGATATTTTTTTGAGGGATATATACTCTCCGATTTTATAAAACCATTCAAAACAAAAATATTTTTCTTAAAACTGCTTTTGAAAACATCATTGGAGACATATAAAAGAATATTTTAAAATCATTTAATATGTATCCGGATGAAAATAGTTTATACCCATTGAAAAATTTGTTTTTAAAACATAAAAAAATTATATATCAATTTCTTGGAATATATACATGGATAAATATTATGAAATCCTAAAAACATTTAGTGTTCATAAAATAGGGAAATTCAATACACAGTAAAGCAAAGATTCCATTCACTTTTTTTTGTAAAAGACAAACATAAATTATTCTGGAAATGACACAAAAATTCCATATAATGAAATTTATAAAGGATTAAAATATAGGTATGTAGTAATTATTAAATCCTTTTGTAATGTTAAAAAAATTATTAAAATATATTTATAAAACATGGATATGGAATAGAATTTGTTATTGAGTGAAGAAATAAATAAAGTTTATTTTTCTTAAAAATATTATACTGAACTCTTGAGTATATAAAGGGAGGAAAATTAAGTGAAAGAATATACTCTCCCAATATAACAATAGGAGATAGAAATTCCTATTTTTCATTGGATATGGATCATATTATATCATCATCAATGTCATCATCATAAACAATAATGCTAAATGATAATAAGGTATCAAAAATCCATTACCATTTTGGATACATTGAATAATAAGACCAATGAATGAATAAAATTAGAGTAAAATTATAAATCATGATAATAAATGAATTCATGATATTAAATTTAAAAGGGACTATATATACACTTTGTAAAATAATATTGGCTCGCAATATAACATATGTCTAAAAATGAAAAATTTAATGACAAATCTATTACATGTATGGTAACTATTGATCCCCAAACCCCATAAAATTGGGATCCTAAAATGGATATGTAAATACCAGTTATTTTTAGTAAAATAATCATAAAACGCATTAATTTTAATTAATCTAAATATATAATTGAAATAGGTGAGTGTTATGGCATGTGTCTCACCAATGAAAAATAAGGGTTAAAAATCCCGTACATCAAGTCTTAATATGATACATACAAATTAAAAAATATTTTATAATATTTAAAAGTATATTATAAATATATTAAATAATAATTATCATATTTATCAAACCATATATGGTTTTCTTATGAACATTCATTACTGTTATATTTTCAATGTCAAGTTAAATAATTGTGTCAATTAATAAATGACTTTTTTCCATGTATGTTGTGATTTTTTAATCTTGGTCATGTAAAATTAATTAGGGTTCCTTAATCTCCATTATTCTATCCATTATATACTTTTAATATATATAAATTATATTAATTTTAGATTAATTCATAAAAGTTTTACATTAAAAATAAAATATAACTATTCATGGAGATGGTGGGTTGTACGAACACATGAACATTGATTCCATTTAATGGAAGGAGGAAATGAAAGGATGGTAAGTAATAATTAAAAATTACTGAGTAATTATGGTTAATTATATATCATATACATTCATTAAAATTGTTGTTATAAAATTCAATATAAATCATTAGTGAGATACGAATCACATCATTTCGTGTATTTGTAATCCATTGTAAACATGAACAACGTTATTGTATCACCATCAAAATGGAATGAAATAAAGTAAATGTGACATAAAAATTAAATATATCAAATTATATTACAGATATAATTTATATATTCATATAATCAATCCTTATTACCATAGAAGTTATAAAATTTTTGAAAAACATCACATCAATTTCAGAGAAGGTGGTCCAACATACACATAACCAATGTTGTTATTTTCTAACAGGATAGGTGGTATGAATGTTGATTCTATATTATAATTACATATATAAATTAATATACTAAATATATCATATAAACATGAAATCAGTCATTATATCCAGTAGAAAGAGGTAGTGAGAAAAAACGGATAACATTGGTTCGTGTGGTGGTAGTTTATTCATCACACAAAATACGGTAATGTATTATGTTTTGTGGAAGTGAAGATCGATATAATATAGGAAAATAAAATAATAATAGAAAATAAAATATTATATATTGGTATTATTATCTTATAATATTAGGAATGTATTTTAATTAATTGGAAAAAAAAGAAAAATTGAAAGGCATAATAATAAAAATTTCCTCTTCCTGAGATAACATCATTAACATTAAACAAAATCATATGTATATTATCATTATGTTATAAAAAAAATTATAATGTGATTATGGATGTAGATAATAAATTGGGATGGGTATTGACTTATAGGAAAGGTTTTAAAAAAATTGAATGTATATGAGAGGTAGTGTACTTTTAAAGGTGTGATTAGTGGCACACTAGAGATTATAGGAATGAAAAATGTAAACCCTGTTTTTGAATTCAAAAAGTCTCTAAAATAAAACATTATCAATATATATAGGTGATAATGTCCAAATATGGAAATAAAATATATTTTTTAAAAAAATAAATTTGATTTCATGCCTTATCATATTTGTTTTAACTTCCTTCTAAATCTATTTTATCTATAACAACAAAAATTAATATTTCTTCATTTTTCTAATATTTATGGTCAAAAATTAATATTTAATAATTAGAAAATATTATTTTTAATATTACATATATGGAATACATTTTTCAAAACACTATTCATATATGCGTTAATTGTTTTTTTAAATTAATCTCATCCCCACAATAAAAAGTGGTTTTCTAAAGGGGAATACATCAAAAAATAAAAATGTTTTCAAATTAAAAATTGATATAAACATGTTTAATTGGATGTAAATTAAATTTATAGTTTTTTAATTTCAATTATTATAATTATACTCCAACAGTAAAATTAAAAATTTAATGTATATTAAATAAATGAAAATAAATGTTTTTTAATATAAACCTGTATTTTTCACAATTCACCCAAAAATTATCTCAACATAGTTCTCCAAAAAATTAACCCTAATATAATTAATACATGATTATTTAGAAAATATTATTTTATATAACGTTAAACAAATTATAGAAAATGTAATTTTAATATTAGTACATAAAAATGTGAGAAAATTACTTTTAAAAAACACCATTTTTAATAAGAAATATGGATTTTTTATAATGTCCTCTCTAGAAAACACACAATATGATAATTAAATGTTTTATTTAATAATAATATATATATAACTCATTAATTAAAATAGATCTTAATTTCAAATTTATTGTTATATAAGTGTTTTTGTGAATGAAAAATATTTTTCTATATAACGATTTATTATATTTTCAGGTAGTTTCTATTTCCATTTCTAATTAATTTGTACCTAAAAAATTATATATATGTACACAATTAAAAAATATAATTTCTTAATTTAATTAATCCTTTTCTTAAACATCATTATAAGACACTGGTGATAACCGTCATATTAAAAACTAATATTTTTATCGTACATCACATTTTGTTAAAATTCAATCTTCATTGTAACACATGCTAATATCGGTGTTTATTTTAACCTAAGGGAAACTAAGAATTCTCTGTAAATTATTGTATCAAGTGATTATTTAATTTATTATGGAAAAAATTATTATAGAACCATTTGGTGTTACATTTTACCTCCTACTAAATAAATATTGTAATTAAAATTTGATCTTATGCGAATTTATCAAGAGTTTCAAATTTTTAAATCTATTTATGGAAAACAAATATCATAAAAAGGGTTAATAATCTTTTATCATGATATTATAAAATGGTTTATGTTATAGTCATATATAATAACCCATAATTATGTTTCCACATAAGGTAATAGCTATTTTAAGTGAAAGCATGGGAATAAAAGAATAAACTAATGCCCAAATACTAATCGATAGTGATATAAAACATCTTTAAGTGAATATTAACAAAAAATCCATTAATCAGTGAAATGTGAAATGAAGATTCAATAAATAGAACTGGAGATAAATTTATAATAATTTTTTTAATGATACTTTTTCTATTATTGTAGATTATTATTGATAATATACAATTACATAATTTATTTCCATTTTATAAGAACAATAGAATGTGTTGGTATTTCCTCGATCTGTGAAAACATGATATATATACTTTAGGATTTGATGTTTTTATGACTGAAGCACAACAAATCTATCTATAAAATAATGATAATGGATTCCTTATATATTTATATATTACAAAAAAATGGTTATAAATGTTAATAAAATATGAGTTAATCTACATATGGTTAAATAATATATCATCCTCTAAAACCTCATAAAATATTAAACATAAAACATTTCATATATTTTAAACCATATAACCCTTGAACAAATACATATTTATAACTCATGTATTTTTATTCCAAAAATCAACTTAACATTAATCCCCAAACAGACATGATGTATCTCTTAGTGTCATATATCAAAAAAATGGGAATAAATTGGTATTATTTTCTCAGAAAGCATAGTAATAACTAGAATAAACATAAAAAATAATGAAAAAAATAAATTTTTCTTAGGTAATTGAAAAAACCATTCAAGTGTTTGATAGATTGTATAGATCCAACAATGTTATAAGATCCCTCAAAAATAACATAAATCACTTTGTTAAAAACCATTAATTTTTACCAATGTTATCAATAATTTCCAATTTATTTTATTAGTAACTATCGTATCATTATACCATCAACATTATCCCATGATCATTGAAACTTTTTGGGATATATCCCCTTAGTCATTTTTTTCCAAAAAAATATCACTTTTCCATCAAATCAAATTTCTAGGTCCACAGTAAAATTCGACATACTCTTGGAAATCCTTAATGAAAAATTAAATTATATCAATCCTTATGTATTTCATGATACATATAAAATATTAATTTAATTACCATACACAATTATTTCAATCATTCCTCTTCATTGTTAAAACATTAAATTGGGTTCATCAGCTTATTAATTAATACCAATATAATACAATATGAAATATGTGTCTTTAATTTAATCAAACTCAACTTACTCTTTCTTCATAAAATTAACATAACCAATATCGTTATAATATTTTATATCATTCATTTTTCATTCATAGTATCTCCATTATTAGTAGTGTATGCATTAACTATACCACGTTGCAGATTCACTTCATGATAATTCCCCCAATGATATAGATTTTTATAATTTTAATAATATTGTCATTTATAACATTCAACCATATATAATAAATTAATATACCATTATTTTAATCTATTAATATTTGTAAGAATAATGTTTTACTGAACAATTACATTCTTTTTGTTTTTAATTTCCATACTCAAAACAACATCTCATTACTTTGAGACAATCAAATGGGTTCTTATTCCCACATTCTCATTATATATAAACATTTATGTAATATCCCACTAGTCACCACCACTCATTCTATGAAGAAACTATATAATTATATTCTTTGGATAGTATTAGGTTTGGTTAAGATAAATTTTATTAATTATATATTGTCATTAATAAAATGGAATAATCACAATTTCCTTCACTCTTGTCATCATCACACTTGGTTTATCATTTTCAACTTATTTATCACATTCAAAGTTACCCCAGTTATTTTTAGTTCTCTATATTTGATAAAAAGACAAAATGTGTGACAAACAATAATTATATTTGAAAATAAAAAAATCTAGAAAAATCATTTATTGGATGACTGACACATTACACCTTCTTTTCAATTTATGAAAATGTTTATTAACATCTATCATTCATGGACATTATTCAAACCATTCGGGATAGTTCATAATTTTTTTCAATTTAAATATTATATCCACTAGGAGTGTTAAAACATTTGTAAAAAATGGCCAAATTTCAAACACCATGTGATGATAGAGTATATATTGAATAACCATTTTATGATTTATTCTCTTTATGTACCACTATATGAGAGGTACATAAAATTTTACAATCAAAGATATGATGTAATTACATAGAAACCACTCAATCTATCCACCATAGAAATTATAGGCCATTAACTTATACATTGATTAATAAATAAACCTTTCCTAAAATATATCCCTATAAATATCCACTAAAATTTCAGTAGAAATTTCATTAATGTTTTTATCCTATTTTCCAATGGATAATTAGAAAATACCATGATAACAACTATTGAATCTGAATCATATAATACATAGATATCACATCCTAATATATGAATATGTGTTACATTTCACAAATACATTATAATTCAATATAATGATTTATTGTATTCAGATACTAGGTAACCAATATTCTTATATAATGAATTATCAATAACATATCCCATATCAATCTTTCATTTTTATTCTCATAAAAACATACCCTAATTAATTTTTCCCCTGACCTAGGAATGAAAGCATAATATAGTGTTATATCAGATGCTCATTTTCTGTAATGAAGATAATATGTAAATATATAATGACCATTATTGTATGTAAACATGTTCATAACAACTCAAACCCATTCAATTAATTTCAATGATCGAAATATTATGTTAGATCATTAATATTATTATTTTATAGAACAAGAGTCCTACTATAAACAATAAACATGAGTTATAAGAAAATAACATTGACATATGTCATAAATTTTCAACATAAAAAATTTTATATGATTGTATACATACACTAGTAGAAACATTCTCACTCATTAAGTAAAAGAAATTAAATGTGTCCCTTATGTACACATATGGAAATGAAACCACATCAATGCATAAAAATATGTAGATGAAATATAATTCATTATATAACACATTGAAAATGAAATCTTGTTTACTCATGAAATTGATAACATTTATTCATGTTCATGTAAGACAATGTGAACTTGTAATTAGGTCCATGAATATCCAATTTAGTGACTAGTTATCTATCTCTACATAGTGCATTTAAGGGAGATATAGGTACCACATAACACACAATCCATTAATATATGTGTATATTTATCATAAAAAATTCATCATATAATAAATCATGAAGATGGGTCTAGTTCAAAAATCATTTCATTAATGTACAACATGTTGTGTAACGCCCCGACCCAAGTTACCCAGCATCGGTGCATTATTACATAACATTGGCATGATCACAAAAGATCAAGTCTTGAACGACTGATTAGTTTAGTAGCATTGGAAGTACCAGATATATTCATAGGTTTTGCATTACATAATAAAATGATAAACTAAAATAGCATTGTCTCAATAGACTACAATTAGATCCCTTAGGATATCCCTACAGGTCATTCATAAAATATTTATTCAAATCTTGGGAAACATATATCATAAAAGGGGAGATATCAGATGCTTAATAAGGATATCTATAAGGACAATGACTTAAACATTACATAATATTGAATTAAATGAATAATTCAAATGGAGGATCATTTCAGGTTTAGATTTTTAGAGAATTAGGACATTACATTTACATCTCCAAAGATTACAAGGTAGTCATATCTACAATGATTGCAATTATTTCCATAAAATAAAAACTCTTGAAAATAAAGAGTCCTACCTAGTTCCATGTTTTAGACAACATAACTTTTCCTTGATCCCATCCTTGACCATATTTATATTTATGTCCTGTGAAAACATTTCAAAACTTGGGATGAGCGAAAAAATCACACTAAGGGTTATTAAACAAAGAATGAAAATATTTGTTCATAAATACATACAAACATGAAATCTTTTACTTACCTCATGAAATCATAAGATTTATGAAAGACACATAAAATTCATAAATCTTTAATATAACTTGTCGCATCCATATCGTATTTACATTGTAGCAAGAACAACTACATTGGGAGTTAATTTGGAATACCCATCAAATTATAATCCCTAATTATACAAGATAAAAATTCTTATTTACCTCCGTCACGTTACCCAATCCATTGGAGAGATATCTCGTGCTCCCCCGCCTTAGGTTTATCACATAACCACCCATATACGTAAATAATGACCAAGAACCATAACACATAACATAAGCATAAAAGAAAGATACATTTCCACGTTGCAATAATAAAATATCATTTCAAGATATTGAAATAATAAAACCATTTTCAAAATCATTTTCAATAAAAAAATACATGAAATGAGTATATGGTATTTATTATTCCTTTTTAAACCATTCCGGCATGTTAAAGAAGTCAAAGATCAAATAATACTCACAGTGGAGGAAAGGTCATTGTCACCGCTTACGTTAAAAAAACATTCCTTAATGTCGTTTAGTAAAACAATTTGTATAAAAATATTCCCTTTTAATAAAATAAAATGTAAAAGGGGTTTATACACCGTATAAAATAAAGTCATGTGTAAACTAAAAATGCCTCAATTAAAGGAGATTGAGACGAAGTCCCTTACCTCACGTCTGACATGAATCGATCGTTCTTTAATCTCTTGAATAATAAACTAAAGATAATTTCTACTATCTTATGAATCTTTTTCAAGTTTATTAATCCTTTTATATCACTTATTACCATGTTATGAACATTATTCAATCATTTAAGTTAATAACGTTCATTTTGTCGATATTTGGTACTTGAGTAAAAATGAACACCTTATATTTACAAGTTGTCCATGTGGTTAAGAATTCATTATATCCAGAATGATATTCAGGATATGGATATCATATATATCATATATATCCAGTATATACATGTTTTTTATAATAGTACAAAACATTTAGAGGTATGAAATGAAATGCACCGCTAATGGAGACGGTAACCCGTATGTACACATGAATGCTACTTTCATTTTTATTTCTTATTTTAATGGAAATAAAACATAATTATACATAGGTATATTATAATTCCAGTATTATATCATATATAATATCGTTAACTCCATCATTCATACATCTCACATAAGGCATTAACGAATCAAATCACTTTGAGGGGGCGCTAGTCCGCACTTCCTCAAATGAGATTATCGTATTTACCCACAATGGAAACCTTAAAGGCATGATATAAATGGGATTTATAGAAGCATAAGGAAACAATAAACAAAATATATATCATATATAAATAAATTTCCATCATAATGGCCACCATGAGAGGCGGGAAGATGTAATTGAACAATCATCGTTTCGTGAGGCCTAAGTTTGCCATCCACAAAAACATTATATTCTTCATCCATTAGACGGAGGTGTGTGTATGTGTAGTTAAAATACTTATCATAAAAACATCCTAGTATATTGAGGATACTTTAGTTGTTACAAAATAATGGAATAAAAAGAGTTAGGGGTTGGAGGAGTAAAATAAAAGAAAACAATTTAAGAGAAACCATTACCGTTAATTTGGGTAACATCCTGTGGTTTAAACCAAAAGGACTTCTTGAAGTGTCTTATGCCTAAAGTAAGGAATCTAAGATGATTATAGGGACTTTGGAAGCTTAATTGGGTAATGGTTGGACGATAAAAATGTCTTTAGAGGTGTGATGAATTGGTTAGAGGTGGTCTCTTTTTATAAGGTAGATGAGGGGCTCTTTAGGGAAGTGTGAAAGTATTATTTTATAATATAATTATATTCAGTTTCTAATGTTCCAAAAATCATTATAGACGAAGATATGATTGTTAATGGTTGATATAAAATCATAAAATAATAATTGGACATGTTTTGGATAATATTTTAAGCATTATAATCTTGTTTTTTTATATCATTTATTAATGAGGTAAACACTGCATCATTATTATATCATAAATAATTTAATTTATTTGTTGTCTAAAAATTATAAAACAAATACCATGATAAAGGAAATCGTTTCATCTTTAAAAAGAATATTTATAGTCTAAAATAAGACTTATATAGTACCATTTAAAAATTAATTACTAAATGATTTTTGTTTAGGTATATTTTGCCTTTACTTTAAATTAATTGATCTAAATTGTGATTTTCACTCTCAACTGGATCAATGGGGTCCAAAAATCGACACAAAGATGCCTATGGTCGGCCACTGCTCAACAAATAAGGTTAGGACAAGTGTCAAGGTAATTTTAAATTATTATAATATTTTTTTAACCATGAATTACCCTAGTTACCCTTAACTGCGGTAAATAAAAGTCAAAAGTTACTATTCATCAAAAATAATTTTCATCTTAATGAACCAAATTTTACCTATTGATAATAAAAATGTTTTTAAGATTTTTGAAATTCAATTCAAAAAAGTGGTAATATTTAATTTAAATAATGAAGTTAGTTTTTTTAACTACCACTAAGTGGTGTCACTATTCATCAAAAATTGAAGTTTTATAGAAAAATACCAAAAATTCAGCCTAAGCATTATTTGATATTCCGAATTCAAAATGGATGTCTATTTTTTCAAATGTAAAACATAGAAGTGGCAGTAATTTATTTAAAAATTAATTCCCATTGATAAAACAAATAGCGTGTTTTTAGGAAACAATAACTATCAAAAGATCGACACTTGATTAAGTCCAATTTTTAAATGAAATTTATTCTAATGACCAACATTGGATTAAATGGTAAATATATATTTCAATTTCACTTTAAAACCATTTAAAAGGATAATATTACCATATAAATATATTATTTATAAGGAACTTTTGAAAAAAATACAATATTTTTCACTATTCATTAAAAAATAATTTTTAACAGAAATATCCCAAATATTTACACAAAATATATTTTGATGTCCATATTCTGAAGAAAGATTTTATTTGATCATATAAAATGTATTAAAGTGACCAAAACAATATTTAAAGAGGGTTATCCATTAAAAGGTTTTAAATCAACCTTATAATGTAAATAATGCTTAAAATTAGATTCACTCATATTATAAGCCTCTAAATTTTTATTGGATAAATGGAAATACATTTAACCATCATCTATAATCATATTATAGTGAGTTTCATTCATTACCACCCATACAACGACTATGAGTTATCTAAAATTTAAAATAATAATAATATATTATTAGCGTGCAACATAAGATTCCAAAGAAACCCGCTGTTGCCTATCGGGTACGTTGTCGAACATAGAATCCCCTTTAAAGTAAAATTAATATTTAATTAAAAAATATTATGAAATACGTCTTATTATTCATTTACCTGGGATGTTACATCCTTCCCCCCTTTTGGGAATTGCGCCCTTGAAATTTTTATTCACTTATCAAAATAAGTGGTGGTAGTTATCCCTCATAGTATTTTCAATATTAACCTAAATTAAATTGTGGACATTTATTTAACAATACCCTAACTACTAAAGTTGTCTAAATCGACCTGTGATACCAAATATAAGGACCTGACATTAGAAATTACATTATATTGATTTAAATGAAAAATTCACATAGAGGATCTTTTCAGGTTTAGAGTTTTAGAGAACTAAAACATTGCATTTACATCTAAAAATATTACAAGGTAGTCATATCCATAAAGAATCCATTTTTTCATAAAATAAAATCTCTTGAAAAAAAAGTGTCATGTCTAGATCCATGTTTTAGATAGCATGACTTTTCCTTGATCCGATCCTTGACCTTATTTATCTTTAAGTCTTGTGAAAACATTTCAAAACATGGGATGAGAATAACAGGCTCAGTAAGGGTTATAAAACAAATAATGAAAACATTTGTTCATAAATACATAAAAACATGAAATATTTTACTTACATCGTGAAATCATAAGATATATGAAAGACACATAGAAATCATAAATCATAAAGGTAACTTGTGGCATCCATATCATACTTACATTGTAGTTATCACAGCTACTTAGGGAGTTACTTTGGAATACCCATCAAAGTATATTCCCCAAATCTCTTAGGAGAAACATTCACGTTTACATCTATCACGTTACCCAATTCATTGGAGGGCTATCTCAGGATCACCCCTATATGTTTGTCACAGAACCACCCATATACGTAAATAATACCCAAGATTCGTAACACATAACATAAGAATAAAGGAATGATACATTTCCACATTGCAATACTAAAATATCATTTCAAGATATTTAATTAATAAATCCATTTTCAAAATCATTTTCAATACCCAAATACATAAAAAGAGTATATGGTATTTATTCTTCCTTTAAAAAACATTCTGGCATGTTAAGGAAGCCAAAGATCAAATAATACTCACTACGGCGGAAAGGTCGTTGTCACTGCATACGTTAAAAAAACATTCCTTTTTCTGTTTAGTAAAATGCATAGTATAAAAAGATTCCCTTTGAATTAATTGAAAACTTAACAGGGTTTATACACCGTCTAAAATAAATTCGTGTATAAAACAAAAAATGCCTCAATGAAAGGAGATTGAGATGAAGTCTCTTACCTCGCGTCTAACATGGATCAATCGTTCTTTAATCTCATGAATAATAAACTAAATTTAATTTATAATTTCTTAAGAACAATTTTGAAGTTTATTATTCCTTTTATATCACTTATTACCATGTTATATACATTATGCAATCATTAATGTTAATAACGATCATTTTGTCGATATTTGGTACTTGAGTAAAAATGAACACCTTATATTTACAAGTTGTCAATGTGGTCAAAGGCTAATTATATCTAGAATGATATTCATGATATGGATATCATATATATCATATATATATCATATATATATATATATGTTTTTTATAATAGTACATTACATTTAGAGGTAAGAAATTAAATGCACCGTTTATGGATACGGTAAACCATACGTACCCATGAACGCTACATTCATTTTTATTTCTTATTTTAATGGAAATAAAACATAATTATACGTATTTATATTATACATCCAGTATAATATCATATATAATATCTTTAACTCCATCCTTTATACATCCCACATAAGGCATTAACGAATTAAATCACTTTGAGGGGGCGGTAGTCCGCATTTCCCCAAATGAGATTATCGTATTTACCCACTATGGATCCTTAATGTCTTGATATAAATGGGAAGTAAAAAATAATAAGGAAATCATAATCATTATATATATCATATATAAATATATTTCCATCATAATGTTTACCAGGAGAGGCGGTAAGATATAAATGAAGAATCATCATTTCGTGAGGCCTTAGTTTTCCATCCACAGAAACATTATCTTCTACATCCATTAGATGGAGGTGTGTGTAAGTGTAGTTAGAATCCTTCTCATAAAAACATCCTAGTATATTGAGGATACTGGTTTTGTTACAAAATAAAGGAATAAAAAGAGTTTAGGGGTTGGAGAAGTAAAATTTTGTTTTTGAGAAATCGTTACCTTTAATTTGGGAAGCATCCTTTGGTTTAAACCTAATGGACTTCTTGAAGTTCGTTATGCCTAAAGTAAGTCTTATAGGGGGATGAGAGGGACGTTGGGAGGTTAATTGGGCAGTTTTTGGATGATCTAAATGGCTTGAGATGTGTGAGTAATTGGTTATAATTGGTCTCCTTTTATAAGGGAGAGGAGGGGATCTTTAGTGAAGTGTGAGAGTATTATTTTATAATATAATGATATTTGGTTTCTAATGGACCAAAAATCATTATAGTCAAAGATAAGACGAGTCATGGTCTAAATAAAATCATCCAATCATAATTGGAAATGTTATGAATAATATTTTAAGCATTACAATCTTATTTATTTAAATTATTTATTAATGAGGTAAACACTATATCATTATTATGTGATAAATAATTTCATTTATTTTTTGTCTAAAAATTATAAAAAAATTCCAAGATATAGGAAATCATTTTATATTTCAAAAGAATATTTATAGTCGAAAATAGGACTTATATAACACCATATAAAAATTATTTACTAAAAGATTTTTGTTTATGCCTATTTTGCCTATCCTTAAAATTAATTGATCTAAATTGTCATTTTCACTCACAAGTGGATAAATGGGGGCCCAAAATGGACAATAATATGCCCATGGTCAGCCAATACTCAACCAATAAGTTTATGACAAGTATTAAGGTAATTTTTAATTCTTATAATATTCTTTTAACCTTGAATTACCCTATTTACCCTTAACCGCGGTAAATAATAGTCAAAAGTTACTATTCACCAAAAAATATTTTCATCTTAATGAACCACATTTTACTTCTTGATAACAACCATGTATGTCAGATTTTTGAAACTCAATTCACAGAAGTGGTAAAATTTATTTTAAAAGAAAAAGTCAGTTTTTAACTACCATTAAGTGGTGTCACTATTCATAAAAAATTAATGTTTTTAAGAAAAATATTAAAAATTCAGACAAAGAATTATTTGATATTCCAAATTTAAAATTGATGACTATTTTTCCAAATTCAAAAATAGATGTGGGAGTAATTAATATAAAAATTAAATCCCATTGTTAAAAGAAATAGCGTGTTTTTAAGAAACAATAACTATCAAAAGATCGACACTTGATTAAGTCCAATTTTGAAATGAAATTAATTCTAATGACAAAAATTAGTTTACATGGTACAAATATATTTCAATTTCACTATATAACCAATTAAAAGGATAATACATCCATAAAAATATATTAGATTAAATGGCACTATTGAATTAAAATACAATATTTTTCACTATTCATTAAAAAAATGATTTTTAACAGAAAAATCCAAAAAAATTACACAAAGTAAATTTTGATGTCCCCATTCTAAAGAAAGATTTTATTTGGCCATATAAAATGTATTAAAGTTACCAAAACTATATTTAAAGAGGGTTCTCCATTAAATGGCGGTAAATCAGCCTTTTAATGTAAATACTACTTAAAATTAGACTCATTCATATTTTAAGACTCTATAGTTTTATTGGATAAATGTAAATACATTTAACAATCATGTATAATTATATTGTAGTTAGTTTCATTCATTACCGCCAATAAAACGACAATAGTTAACTACAATTTAAAATAATAATATTATATTATTAGTGTGCAATTTAAGATTCCGAAGAAACCCGATGTTGCCTATCAAGTACGCTGTCGAACATAGCAACCCCTTTAAAGTAAAATAAATATTTAATTCACAAATATTATGAAATATGTCATACTATTCACATACCTGGGATGTTACATCCTTCCACCCTTTTGGGAATTACATCCTCGCAATTTTTATTCACTTATCAAAATAAGTGGGGGTATTTATCCCTCATAGTATTTTCAATATTAACCTAAATTAAATTATGGAAATTTATTTTACAATAACCTAAGTCCTAAAGTTGTCTAAACCGACCTCTAATACCAACTATAAGGACCCGACATTAAACATTACATAATATTGAATTAAATGAAAAATTCAAATAGAGGATCTTTTTAGGTTTAGAGTATTAGTGAATTAGGACATTACATTTACATCTAAAAAGATTACAAGGTAGTCATATCTACACATATTCCATTTTTTTCATAAAATAAAAACTCTTGAAAAAAAATAGTCATGTTGAGTTCCATGTTTTATACAGCATGACTTTTCCTTGATCCCATCCTTGACCTTGTTTATCATTATGTCCTGTGAAAACATTTCAAAACGTGGGATGAGCATAAAAAGCTCAGTAAGGGTTATAAAACAAAGAATGAAAAAATTTGGTCATAAATACATACAAACATGAAATATTTTACTTACCTCATGAAATCATAAGATTTATGAAATACAAATAGAAATCATAACTCATAAAGGTAACTTGAGG
This sequence comes from Viscum album, assembly GCA_963277665.1. Classification (NCBI taxonomy): domain Eukaryota; kingdom Viridiplantae; phylum Streptophyta; class Magnoliopsida; order Santalales; family Viscaceae; genus Viscum; species Viscum album. Next base: position 1,066,193,781 of record OY728165.1, on the reverse strand, counting down.
CATCCATATCATACATACATTGTAGTTATCACAGCTACAGAGGGAGTTATTTTGTAATACTCATCGTAGTATATTCCATAAATCTCTTAGTAGAAACATTCACGTTTACCTATATCACATTACCCAATTCATTGGAGAGCTATCTAGGGCTCACCTGTCCTAGGTTTATCACGGAACCACCCATATATATAAATAATGCCCAAGAACCATAACACATAACATAAGCATAAAGGAAAGATACATTTCTACAATGCAATAATAAAATATCATTTCAAGATATTGAATTAATAAATCCATTGTCAAAATCATTTTCAATACCAAAATACATAAAAAAGAGTATATGGTATTTATTCTTCCTTTAAAAAACATTCTGGCTTGTTAAGGAAGCCAAAGATCAAATAATACTCGCGGAGGCGGAATGGTCATTGTCACCGCTTACGTTGAAAAAAACATTCCTTTTTTCCATTTAGTAAAATGATTCGCATAAAAAGATTCCCTTTGAATAAAATGAAAAGTTAAAGGGGTTTATACACCGTATAAAATGAAGTCATGTATAAAACAAAAAATGCCACAATGAAAGGAGATTGAGACGAAGTCCCTTACCTCACGTCCGACTTGACTCGAGCATTCTTTAATCTCCTGAATAATAAACTAAAGTTAATTTATACTTTATTAAAAACCTTTTTCAAGTTTATTATTCCTTTTTTATCACTTTTTACCATGTCATAAACATTATGCAATCATTTATGTTAATAATGTTCATTTTGACGATATTTGGTACTTGAGTAAAAATGAACACCTTTTATTTAAAAGATGTCTATGTGGTCAAAGGTTCATTATATCCAGAATGATATTCATGATTTGGATATCATATATATCATATATATCTCGTATATATATGTTATTAATAATATTACATAACATTTAGAGATATGAAATGAAATGCAGCGTTCATGGAGACGGTAAGCTGTATGTACGCCTGAACACTACTTTCATTTTGATATCTTATTTTAATGGAAATAAAAAATAATTATGAATAGGTATATTATAATTCCAGTATAATATCACATATAATATCTTTAATTCCATCCTTTATACCTCCCACATAAGGCATTAACGAATCAAATCACTTTAAGGGGGCGGTAGTCCGTACTTCCTCAAATGAGATTATCGTATTTACCCACTATGGAAACCTTAAAGGCATGATATAAATGGGAAGTACAGAAGCATAATGAAATAATAAACATAATATATATCTTATATAAATATATTTCCATCATAATGTCCCCCATGAGAGGCGGTAAGATGTAATTGAACAATCATCGTTTCGTGAGGCCTTTGTTTTCCATCCACAGAAACATTATATTCTACATCCATTAGATGGAGGTGTGTCTAAGTGCCGTTCGAATCCTTCTCATAAAAAAATCCTAGTATATTGAGGATACTGGTTATTTGACCAATGAAATTAATAAAAATATGTTAGGGGTTGGAGAAGTAAAAAAAGAAAATAATTTAAGAGAAACGGTTACCTTTAGTTTGGGAAACTTCCTTCGGTTTAAACCAAAAGGACTTCTTGAAGTTCAATATTCCTAAAGTAAGGATTCTAGGGGGATGAGAGGGATGTTGGGAGATTAATTGGGCAGATTTTGGACGAGCCAAATGGATTGAGACGTGTGATGAACTGGTTAGAAGTGGTCTCCTTTTATAAGGGAGAGGAGGGGATCTTTAGGAAAGTGTGAATGTATTATTTTATAATATAATGATATTCTGTTTCTAATGGTCCAAAAATAATTATAGTAGAAGATAATATGAGTCATGGTCTAAATAAAATCATACAATCATAATTGGAAATGTTATGGATAATATTTTAAGCATTATAATCTTATTTATTTAAATTATTTATTAATGACGTAAACACTGCATCATTATTATGTCATAAATAATTTAATTTATTTGTTGTATAAAAATAATTATAAAATACCATTATATTGGAAATATTTTTCTCATTCCAAGGAATACATATAGGAGAAAATAAGACTTATATAACACAATATAAAAATTAATTACTTAATGTTTTTTGTTTATGTCTATTTTGCCTTTACATAAAATTAATTGATCTAAATTGTCATTTTCACTCACAAGTGGATCAATGGGGCCAAAAAATCGACTCAATGATGCCCATGGTCAGAAACTACTCACTAAATATGGGTAGGACAAGTGTTATGGTAATTTTGAATTATTATAATATACTTTTAACATTGAATTACCCTATTTACCCTTAACCACTGTAAATAAAAGTCAAAAGTTACTATTCGCCAAAAATTATTTTCATCTTAATGAACCACATTTTACTTATTGATAACAACCATGTATGTTGGATTTTTGAAATTCAATTCACAAAAGTGGTAAAATTTTATTTAAATGAAAAAGTCAGTTTTTTTAACTACCACTAAGTGGTGTCAATATTCATCAAAAATTACAGTTTTTCAGAAAAATAATGAAAATTCAGCATTACCATTATTTGATATTCCAAATTCAAAATTGATGTCTATTTCTAAAAATTCAAAACATATAAGTGGCAGTAATTAATTTAAAAATTAATTTCTGTTGTTAAAACAAATAGCATGTTTTTAAGAAACAATAACTATCAAAAGATCGACACTTGATTAAGTCCAATTTTGAAGTGACATTAATTCTAATTCAAAAGATAGGATTAAATGGTAAAAATATATTTCAATTTCACTTTAAACCCAATGAAAAGGATAATATAATAATATAAAAAAATTATATTAAAAGGCACTTTTGAATTAAATTAAAATATTTTTCACTATTCATTAAAAATGATTTTTAACGGAAAAATCCCAAAAATTTACACAAAGTAAATTTTGATGTCCTGATTATAAAGAATGATTTTATTTGGTAATATAAAATGTATTAATGTGACCAAAACTATATTTAAAGATGGTTCGCCATTAAAAGGCTGTAAATCTGTCTTTTAATGTAAATTATGCTTAAAATTAGATTCATTCATATTTTAAGCCTCTAACTTTTTATTGGATAAATGTAAATATATTTAACAATCATGTATAATAATATTGTAGTTATTTTAATTCATTCCCATCAATAAAACTTCTAAGAGTTTACTACAATTTAAAATATTAATATTATATTATTAGCGTGCTACTTAAGATTCCAAAGAAACCCACTGTTGTGTATCAGGTACACTATCGAACATAGCAACCCCTTTAAAGTAAAATTAATATTTAATTCACAAATATTATGAAATATGTCTTATTATTAATTTACCTTGGATGTTACAATATAAATATAGAGGAAACATTCACAAATAAGAATAAAAATTTATGGCAATGTATAATTTTTAAAAAAGCCTTTTAAACATAATCTTCATCATAATATAGAAAAATATAAACAAAAATAATGCCATTTACATACTCACATGGATATTCAACTAATCAAATAATCAAATTCAATATCAATAGAAAATTTCATATTGAAAGAATGCATAATGCCAGTCTTCATAAACACATAGTCAAGGCTTTGTTCTAAGACTAAAAATTAGATTTTTCCCAGGCCAGGTGCCAGGACACTGGTTTTTCTCATGAGACCTATCAATGCATCTAGTTTATATAGCAGGATCCACACATCACTTACTATGTCCAATGCATTTCTCATTTGAAAAGGTATAAATATAACATTAGTATTTTTATTAAAACTTATTTAAAAAATGTAAATACATTATCCATAAACCATGAATTGTATAAAACAAACACATCTATAGTAAAACATTTCACAAATCCTTCATTACAATTTGGAAGTTTTGTTTCATAATAAATCAACTTCAAATAAACTCACAATCCATCAAAGGATATTGACATATATGAAATCAGAACTTTTTTAAAGATAAATATCTCATTCTATTTTGAAATCATTTAAAATTCATATAATTATAAAAGAAAAAAATTTATTTTGAAAATATTATTATAAGATTGTAATGGAAACTTAGACAATGTTATAACGGCAGATAATAACCGCTCCAGCCGTATAAGTTAAAAAAATACCTTTATTTTGTTGAAAAGGTCATAAGGTACCTTGTTTGGAAATAGATGGAAAGATTCATTTCAACCAATTTTATAAAAAGTCAAATAAGGGTACAAATGACATTAACCCATAATCTAGTAAATAGTTAAAATGTTTTGGGATACATTTTTAAGAAACATGTATGTGGATGATAAAGAAGTCCCAGTAGTTACGTTAAAACAACCTCAGATAATAAATGGATTGTGAAATTAACCCTTAAATTTTATATTTCCTTGGTAGAGGGTACATTAACCTACATTATTATAATTAAATCATTTTTATTAAATTATAAAAGATCCATATTCATAAATATGATATCATAAATGATCTTCTATTATTGTTTTGTTAATAATATTTTAGTATTATCATTGTTTTAGGTGTTAACTGATTCTTTTTCCTTTATTTGATTAGTTAATTAAGCCAAGATTGTTTGGGATATGATGTATTTGATTCATATCCAGAATGATATTATGTTCTTTAAATATTATTTTTAATCATTACATAAAAATATTTCTTGAATGATTACGATAGAGAATGACTCTCATCGCGTTCGTGGAGACCGTAATCTGCACGTACGCATGAGCGACATTATTTATTTTTTTAATTAAAATGATAAATAAATGTATGGTATTTCATATATACAGAATCATTAACATGTTATATCTATTATTTACATTAATTATATATCATTATTATACGCATCCAAATAATAATGTATTGAATAACTACAACACCACGACGTGGAGACAGTAGGCCGTACGTACGCACATATGTTGACATGTTATTCATATGATGTATAACTTAATGAATATGGTTTTATCATTTTAATAACAACATAAAAATATATATAAAATAATATAGTTATTATTTTATAATGGAATTAACAAATAAAGAGGAAGTGGAAGAAGAAAATTACTTGAAAGAGGTGGTGTGATATTTAACTCTTCTCCAGGTTCTTCCTTTTGATTTGATCAAAAGGGCTCCTTCGGTTGGATTTCTGATCAAACTAATGCCTCTATGATGAAGGTAGGATAGTTGGGAGGATATTTGGGATGGGTTTTTACAAGGAAAATGTCGTTGGATAAGTTTATTTGAGAGAAGGGGAAGTTCCCTTTTATAAGAGAGGTGAGGGGCACATTAGTGAATGATTGAGATATTTTTTTATAATAAAATAATTTTTTATAATGGATAAAAAATGATTTATATCTAAGATAATTTGGGTATGGGTCTAAATACACTCAACCAATAGGTTTTAGACACGTTTGGTCATCATATTAACCTTATATTTTAGATTTAACTCGTAGTTAAATAGTTTGAATTTTACCATGCATCTTTGTATTTTTATATTATATGGTTAACAAACAAACAATAAACTTCCAAGAGAACCCCAATAGGATCATTAATGTTATATATAATATTATTAAGTCCCTTTTTCTATACTTTAGATTTTTAGGAATATTATATCAACCAATCATATAATATTTGCTTTAAAAACTCAATTATGTCAATTTTGTCATTGTTTAATATATGATTTTTGATAAAGTCCTAAAAAAATTATTACTTCTAAATAAATTCATATGTAAAATCCAAGAAGGTAATATTAACATATGAAATTAGTGGAATTAATCAAAAGTCTCAAATTACATTTATTTGGATATTTATAATATCAATTATTTTAATATTTCATTATAATGGTAATTATTGTGTAATAAATAAATTAAATTATTCAATGAAAAAAATCATAAATAAAATAAAAATATGTAGAAATTATTTTTATATTTCTAATGAATATTTATATTCTAATTTATCTTATGATAAATCCTTTATAATAAATGGTTTATTTATGAAACTCTGATTTTAACTGTTTTAACTCTTCTATAAATAAAACAATAATAAATGTCCTAATATATTACACGTGAAACTAAAGGATAATATTTTATTACTAAGGTTGTTTTTGGTCGAATTACACTTATACAATAGAATTAAGACATCAGTGAGGGTAAAAATAATATCAATATTTACCCTTAGTTACCCAATTTACTTTTAATTGTCGTAAATAAAATTAAAAAGTAAATAATCACCAAAAATTATTTTATTCTTACTGAACAACATTTTTCATAATAATAACTACCACGTATCTCGGATTTTTGAAATTTCACTCACAGAAGCGGTAAAATTACGTTTCATGCGAATTTGAAAATTCTCTTAGTGGTGGGTAAAAGACGGTGAAGAGTTCAATAAAATTATATATATAAATATTATTGTAACGCCCCAACCACAGCTACCGAGAGCCGGTGCATTACTTCGTAACATTGGCATGATCACAAAAGATCAAGTCTCGAAAGACCGATTAGTTTAGTAGCCTTGGAATCACTAGATACATTCATAAACGTTACATTACATCATAAAGTGAAAAACTACAATAACATGGTCTTCATAGTCCACACTCATATCCCTTTCTGTCTACCCATGCAAGTCATTCATAAAATACTTCTTCACATCCTGAAAATATTAAAACATTGAAAGGGGTGAGCTCGGATGCTCAGTAAGGTTAACAATATAGTGGAAGAGTTCATAAATAAACATTAACATTTAAGGCAATGTATAACTAAACAAAAGCCTTTTAAACTTGAACTTCAACATAATATGGAAAAAGTAAAATGAGATAATGCCATTTACTTATTCACATGGATATTCTACTGGTCGAATAATCCCATGCAACATCAATAACCATTTTCATAATGATGGAATGCATAATGCCAGACTATCATAACCACGTAGCCAAGGCCTCGTGCCAAGACCACAAATAAAATTTTGTCAAGGCCTCGTGCCAAGACACTAGTTCGTCTCATGAGACCTGCCGATGCATCGAGGAGCTATAGCGGGCTCCACCCGTCACTTATTAAGTCCAATGCATTCCTCATATGAATAGGTTTAAACATATCATAAACCATAACATAATCGTATCAAATAAAACATGCATAAAGGAAACATAACATTTCCAAATTTAAATCACAAGATATCAATACAGCACATAGATATAATAAAAACGCTTTCAAAACCATTTTCAATACCAAAATAAAAGAATGTTAAAACTTTGTATTTATTTTTCATTAAAAAAATGATGGATTGTAGAGGAAGCCGAAACTCAAATAATGGTCAGGGCGGCGGAGAAGTCATTGTCTCCGCATAAGTACGGAAAGAAAAACATTCCCTTTTTGTCGTTTAGTAAAACGCTTCATATAAAAAGATTCCTTTTGAATAAACGTAAAAGTCAAAGGGGTTTATACACCGTATAAAAGAAAGTTTTGTATAAAACCAAATATGCCTCAATGAAAGGGGATTGAGACAAAGTCCTTAAAAAGATCATTTTTTTAAATAAAGTACATCTATAATGTGTATTCACTATGAGTACACATAAATAATGTACAAATACAATATAGGACATAATAATATCATGACATAATTTGAAAGTTGGAGATTAACCCAAAGAATGAAAATTGGGTTAAGAAATTCCCTTACCTTGTGTCCGACTTGACTCAACCATTCTTTAACCTCCTGAATAATAAACTAGAGTTAATATCTACCTTATTAAGAACCATTTTAAATTTCATTATCCTTTTTATATCACTTATTACAATGTTATGAACATTATATAATTATTTAAGTTAATAATGGTCGTTTTGTCGATCTTTGGTAACTTGAGTCAACAATAAACTTCTTATAATTACAAGTTGTTCATGTGGTAGAATATCAATTATATCCAAAATTATATTCATGATTTAGATGTCATATATATCTTATATATCCATTATATAGATTCATTTATAATATTACGTAACATTTAGAGGTAAGAAATGAAATGCACCGTTCAGGGAGACGGTAAGCCGTACGTACGCATGAACGCTACTTTCATTTCAATTTCATATTTAATGGAACTAAATCATAATGATATAAATGTATAATATAATTCCAGTATAATATAGTGTATAATACCATTTTCTTCATCCTTTATACATCCCACATATGGCATTAACGATTCAAATCACTTTGAGGGGGCGGTAGTCCGCACTTCCTAAAATGAAATTATCGCGTTTTACCCATAATGGAAATCATAAAGTATGCCATAAATGAGAAATACAGAAGCATAAGTAAAACATAAACATATTATATATCATATATAAAAATAGTGACATCTTAATGTCCACCTTTGAAGGTGTTATATGAGTGTTGAACAATCATCATTTCGTGAGGCAGAAATTCGCCATCCACAGAAACCGTATGTTCTTTAACCATTAGATGTAGGTGTGTGTAAGTGTAGCTCGAATAATTCTTATAACAACATCCTAGTATATTGAGGATACTAGTGTTGTTACAAAATAAATGAATAAAAAGAATTTAGGGGGTTGGATAAGAAAAATAATACAAAACAACATTAGAAAAGACATTACCTCAAAATCGGGTAACTCTTTTTGATTTGAGCCAAAGGCTTCCTTGGGAAGAGTTCTGCCCAAAGTAAGGCTTCTAGGAGTAATAGGGGGAAGTTGGGAGAGTATTTGGGCAGAGGTTGGCCGAGTCAAATGGCTTGAAGGTGTGAATAAGGTGGGAGTGGTGGGGGCCTTTTATAAGTGGAGAGGAGGGGCTCTTTTGGAAAGATTGAAATGTTACATTATTATACAATGATTTTCGGATTATAAAGGTCCCAAACTTATATAATTCGTGGATAAGGTGATAAGGGTTCGAAATATCGTCATCCAATAGGCTTTGGACAAGTTTAAGCCTTGGATTTTGCATTGTCTTCTCATTTTATTTAAATCGTCAAATAATGAGGTCATCGCCACATCATAATGATGTCATAAATAATTTAATTTATTTAATGTCTAAAAATTATAAAAAAAATACTATGATGTAGGAAATCTTTTTATCTTTCTAATGAATATTTATAATAAAAATTTGGACTTGTGTAACCCCACGTAAAAATTTATGTAGTAAAACATTTTATGTTTGTGTCATTTTTTACTTTAACATTAAATAAAAGGTGTTTATGTCATTTTCTAACTAAAGTGGCTCCATGGGGTCCCCAAGTTGACCCATGGGTTTTCTTGGTCGGCCATGACTCATCCAATAGAAGTAGGACATGATTCATGCTCATCTCATATTATAAAAACATTATTTGTACCTTAAACTACACTAATTACCTCTAATCGAGACTAAGAACTTAAAAGTTACTATTTACCAAAAAATTATTTTAATCTCATTGAACCACATTTTACTTCTTAATGACAACCATGTATGTTGGATTTTTGAAAATCAAATCACAGAAGTGGTAATATTTCATTTAAACGAAAAATCAGTTATTTAACTACCACTTAGTGGTTTCACTATTCATCAAAAATTGACGTTTTTCAGAACAATGCCAAAATATCACCCTAAGCTATAATTGATATTCTGAATTCAAAAATGATGTCTATTTTAAAAAATTCCAAACATATAAGTTGCATTAATTAATTTTATAATTAATTCCCGCTGTTTCGACAGATAGCGTGTTTTTAAGAAACAATTTATATCAAAAGATTGGCAATTGTTTATGTCCAATTTCAAATTTAAATTAATTATAATGACCACCATTGGATAAAATGGTAAAAATATATTCTAATTATACTTTAAAACCACTAAATAGTATAATTTATCACTATAAATTATTTTGATTAAAAAAGTTGTTTTTAAGTATTTTTCACTATTCATAAAAAATTGGAAGTTCTCAGAAAATTACAAAAAATTCAACTTTGGATAATTTCAATATTACGAGTACAAAAATGAAGTCCATTTTGAAATATAAAATTTCTATAATTTTAAAAAGTGGTTATTACTATTCATAACTGCTACTTTGATTAGTCACGGTGTTTTTGAACTCGAAGTTGCGTACAATGCAAGCTATTGCATTATTGAATGAGAAGCGTATCGTGGAAGCTCGGGGTGTTACATTCTCCCCTCCTTCAATAAATAGCGTCCTCGCAATTTGAAATTTTTCTTTGAAAACAAAAGGTTGAAAAGAGAAAATACCTTTGAGGAAAACCCACATCGGAAATAAGGTTAATAAATATATAACATTAAAAGAAAGCAGGATAAGTACAAAGGTCACCCGAGATAGCCCATTCTAGGATTCTATGAAAATATGGATATGGAGGAGAAACAAACCATCAAGGTCTGATGGAGAGTTATAGAAAACAGGATTAGGAGAATGTTTAACTACAAGAAAATCACAAACTTGTGATTGGTTAAACGATCATTGATTCCCCAGTAGGAAAAGTTAACCAACAACATTTTTGTTTTGAGCTAACTTTTATAATGTTGAGGAATTTATTTAGGAGATTTACTAAGAACATAATGGAATATACATACTTGTTATGTATACTTTCATTCATTAATAAATTTTTACCACAAACCCAACTTTTACTCCAAATGGTAACGGAACTCAAAAATATTCTATTTAACCTAATTGTATAAGGTTCCAAATGTTAACACATACCATTTAGATTAGTAAAATTATTTTGTAATAACCAGGGACTTCTTGTAGGCTAGTGGTAGGAAATAAAGGCATGTCGCACTATGGTTGTGGGTTCGATTCCTGCAGCTTTGTCCGACGCGACGGGTTATGCCCCACCCTGCAGGTTGTCCTTTTCCTAAAACTATAGTATCATAATATTCCAAAAATAATCTTCATAAATGCTTTAACCTTAAACAATACTATCCATGGTTCAACTTAATCCATTCCAACCTTAATAGTTATCCAAAATACCTCCGTCCAGACTTTCTCTAAAAGGTCTCTAAATTCCAAAATCAATTGTAACATCAGATTCCCCAAAAAAAGAAAAGATTCTCTTATTGTCACATACTAAAAATATGATTACCTTAATCATATTACCTTAATCAAAAGAACTTCAGTACAATCTTTATATATATCACATTATTCTTATAACTAGAATATAATCCTTGAGTCCAAAAGCACCAATACATTAATTATTCCGCTTCAACTGTAGTCACAGCATAAGATTGGCCTTGATCCCTTGGCCTTTTCTGAGGTATGTTTCCCTGACACTTAGGACATTCATTTGCATAATTCCCTGTTTCCCTACAATTGTAGCATTCAACTTTGACAGCCTCTTTCTTTCCCTTGAAATCACGAGCCTGGTGACCCTTTTCTCCACATTTATAACAAACTCCCATTCCTTTTAGGAAAGTACCAGGGTGATTCTTCCCACAATTATCACATAATGTAAAATCCTTCTTTCCCTTTTTCCCTTTATCTGTCTCTTGTTCCACCATTCTCTTATTCTCTTGCTTTACTTTGGTGTCATAAGACGTAGAGAATTCCTTTTCTGTCGTGACAGCACACGAGACAATATCTTCGTATGATGAGAAGGATTGTGATACTAAAGCTCGATGGAGAAATGGTTTTAAACCATCAAAGAAACGATCAATCTTACTCCTTGGGTTACGTATATAATCGGCAACATGCCTCGCTAACCTTGTAAAGTTAGCCTCATACTTTGCGACATTCTCATCCTCCTTCTGCCTCAAACTTAGAAATTGCATTTCCATATCTGCTAGATGGTCACGAGGAAAATATTTTTCTAAAAACAGATCATTGAACTCCCTCCATTCCATATTCGATACGTCATCATCTTCCTTTGTGTTTTGAATTAGTGATCACCATTGATCGGCATCTCCAGTGAGGCGGTAAACTGCCATGACAACCTTCTCCCTTTCACTACTCCCCAAGCCATGGAATATTTTCTCTAAGGAAATTATCAATTGCTCAGCTACTATAGAATTTGTACTCCCAATGAAGTTTGGTGGTTGTTGCCTCATGAAACGTTCTAGCATTGATCCTACACGTTGCGGATCAGGGTGCTCCATACGAGTAAGGTTGTTATTCATAACCTGAGTGAGTTGTCCCAGTATGGTAATAAGTTGATCGGCACCAGTTGCATCACCAGCCCCACTATAATTATCTTGAGCAGGAGGGCAATCCCTACATGGAGTGCGTGCATTGATACAATTTCCATTCCTTCCACTAGGCGCCATTTCTAAACAATGGCATAAACTAGATCAGTTTATGAATCAAAATACATAATCCTATACTTATAAAAAACTTAACATAAATTGAACTATTTATGGATATAATCCATAATCATAAAAATGTTTTCTTTGAGGAATTATATACTCATAAACCCTTCATAATGATTTGTAGAGAAAATGAGAGTTATCCAAAGCATATCCCCCGGGAGTGTCGTAACCAAGAGTGCAGCAAGGCCCGTTGTCGTGCACCAGTTCCCGTTCGAGTCTAGCTCAAAGCGGTGTTTTCGGGTTTTACCCCTAGGAACATCTGTGCCAGAGCCGCCTCTACCTGCTCGTATCCTGACAGGGATGTATTGCTTGGAAAACTCACAAAATCTCTACAATACCAAAATTCTAGGAAGTTCTTCTATACTAATCCTCAAAGTCTAACTTTGGGCTATGTGCTCTAATCAGAGTTTATCTACATCTAGCTTCCAAGGTTAGTACTAAACTGCCTCTGATACCAACTGTAACGCCCTGACCCCAGCTATCAGAGCCGGTGCATTACTTCGTAACATTGGAATGATCACAAAAGATCAAGTCTCGAATGACCGATTAGTTTAGTAGCCTTGGAATCACTAGATACATTCATAAACGTTACATTACATCATAAAGTGAAAAATTACAATAACATGGTCTTCATAGTCCACACTCATATCCCTTTCTGACTACCCCTGCAGGTCATTCATAAAATATTTCTTCACATCCTGGAAAATATTAAAACATTGAAAGGGGTGAGGTCGGATGCTCAGTAAGGTTAACAATATAGCGGTAGAGTTCATAAATAAACATTAACATTTAAGGCAATGTATAACTAAACAAAAGCCTTTTAAACTTGAACTTAAACATAATATGGCAAAAGTAAAATGAGATAATGCCATTTACTTATTGACATGGATATTCTACTGGTCGAATAATGTCATGCAACATCAATAACCATTTTCATAATGAAGGAATGCATAATTCCAGACTATCATAACCACGTAGCCAAGGCCTCGTGCCAAGACCACAAATAAAATTTTGTCAAGGCCTCGTGCCAAGACACTAGTTCATCTCATGAGACCTGCCGATGCATCGAGGAGCTATAGCGGGCTCCACCCGTCACTTATTAAGTCCAATGCATTCCTTATATGAATAGGTTTAAACATATCATAAACCATAACATAATCGTATCAAATAAAACATGCATAAAGGAAACATAACATTTCCAAATTTCAATCACAAGATATCAATACAGCACATTGATATAATAAAAACTCTTTCAAAACAATTTTCAATACCAAAATAAAAGAATGTTAAAACTTTGTATTTATTTTTCATTAAAAAAAATAATGGATTGTAGAGGAAGCCGAAACTCAAATAATGGTCACGGCGGCGGAGAAGTCGTTGTCGCCGCATAAGTACGGAAAGAAAAACATTCCCTTTTTTTCATTTAGTAAAACGCTTCGTATAAAAAGATTCCTTTTGAATAAAAGTAAAAGTCAAAGGGGTTTATACACCGTATAAAAGAAAGTTTTGTATAAAACCAAATATGCCTCAATGAAAGGGGATTGAGACGAAGTCCCTAAAAAGATCATTTTTTTTAAATAAAGTACATCTATAATGTGTATTCACTATGAGTACACATAAATAATGTACAAATACAATATATGACATAATAATATCATGACATAATTTGAAAGTAGGAGATTAACCCAAAGAATGAAAATTGGGTTAAGAAATTCCCTTACCTTGTGTCCGACTTAACTCAACCGTTCTTTAACCTCCTGAATAATAAAGTGGAGTTAATATCTACCTTATTAAGAACCATTTCAAATTTCATTATCCTTTTTATATCACTTATTACAATGTTATGAACATTATGTAATTATTTAAGTTAATAAGGGTCGTTTTGTCGATCTTTGGTAACTTGAGTCAACAATAAACTTCTTATAATTACAAGTTGTTCATGTGGTAGAATATCCATTATATCCAGAATTATATTCATGATTTAGATGTCATATATATCTTATATATCCATTATATACATTCATTTATAATATTACGTAACATTTATAGGAAAGAAATGAAATGCACCGTTCATGGAGACGGTAAGCCGTACGTACGCATGAACGCTGCTTTCATTTCAATTTCATATTTAATGGAACTAAATCATAATGATATAAATGTATAATATAATTCCAGTATAATATAGTGTATAATACCATTTTCTTCATCCTTTATACATCCCACATATGGCATTAACGATTCAAATCACTTTGAGGGGGCGGTAGTCCGCACTTCCTAAAATGAAATTATCGCGTTTTACCCATAATGGAAATCATAAAGTATGCCATAAATGAGAAATACAGAAGCATAAGTAAAACATAAACATATTATATATCATATATAAAAATAGTGACATCTTAATGTCCACCTTTGAAGGTGTTATATGAGTGTTGAACAATCATCGTTTCGTGAGGCAGAAATTCGCCATCCACAGAAACCGTATGTTCTGTAACTATTAGATGTAGGTGTGTGTAAGTGTAGCTCGAATAGTTCTTATAAAAACATCCTAGTATATTTAGGATACTAGTTTTGTTACAAAAGAAATGAATAAAAATAATTTAGGGGGTTGGAGAAGAAAAATAAAACAAAACAACATTAGAAAAGACATTACCTCAAAATCGGGTAACTCTTTTTGATTTGAGCCAAAGGCTTCCTTGGGAAGCGTTCTGCCCAAAGTAAGGCTTCTAGGAGTAAGAGGGGGAAGTTGGGAGAGTATTTGGGAAGAGGTTGGCCGAGCCAAATGGCTTGAGGGTGTGAATAAGGTGGGAGTGGTGGGGGCCTTTTATAAGTGGAGAGGAGGGGCTCTTTTGGAAAGATTGAAATGTTACATTATTATACAATGATTTTCGGATTCTAAGGGACCCACACTTATATAATTCGTGTCTAAGGTGATAAGGGTTCGAAATCTCTTCATCCAATAGGCTTTTGACAAGTTTACGCCTTGGAGTTTTCATTATCTTCTCATTTTATTTAAATCGTTAAATAATGAGGTCATCGCCACATCATAATGATGTCATAAATAATTTAATTTATTTAATGTCTAAAAATTTAAAAAAAAATACTATGATGTAGGAAAGCTTTTTATCTTTCCAATGAATATTTATAATCAAAATTTGGACTTGTGTAACCCCACGTAAAAATTGTTTTAGTAAAACCTTTTATGTTTGTGTCATTTTTTACTTTAACATTAAATAAAAGGTGTTTATGTCATTTTCTAACTAAAGTGGCTCCATGGGGTCCCCAAGTTGACCCATGGGTTTTCTTGGTCGGCCATGACTCATCCAATAGGAGTAGGACAAGTGTCATGCTCATCTCATATTATAAAAACATTATTTGTACCTTAAACTACACTAATTACCTCTAATCGCGATTAAGAACTTAAAAGTTACTATTCACCAAAAAATTATTTTAATCTCATTGAACCACATTTTACTTCTTAATGACAACCATGTATGTCGGATTTTTGAAAATCAAATCACAGAAGTGGTAATATTTCATTTAAACGAAAAATCAGTTATTTAACTACCACTTAGTGGTTTCACTATTCATCAAAAATTGATGTTTTTCAGAACAATGCCAAAATTTCACCCTAAGCTATAATTGATATTCCAAATTCAAAAATGATGTCTATTTTACAAAATTCCAAACATATAAGTTGCATTAATTAATTTTATAATTAATTCCCGCTGTTACGACAGATAGCGTGTTTTTAAGAAACAATTTATATCAAAAGATTGGCAATTGTTTATGTCCAATTTCAAAGTTAAATTAATTCTAATGACCACCATTGGATAAAATGGTAAAAATATATTATAATTATAATTTAAAACCTCTAAATAGTATAATTTATCACTATAAATTATTTTTATTAAAAAAGTTGTTTTTAAGTATTTTTCACTATTCATAAAAAATTGGGAAGTTCTCAGAAAATTACAAAAAATTCAACTTTGGATAATTTCAATATTACGAATACAAAAATGAAGTCCATTTTGAAATATAAAATTTCTATAATTTTAAAAAGTGGTTATTACTATTCATAACCACTACTTTGATTAGTCGCGGTGTTTTAGAACTCGAAGTTGCGTACAATGCAAGCTATTGCATTATTGAATGAGAAGCGTATCGTGGAAGCTCGGGGTGTTACAATTATTATTACAAAAAGACTTCAATTAATTACATTTAACATATATAGGTATTATATATCTATTTTGAACTAAAATAAAAATAAATAAAATATATAATTTTTTATATAAAAATATGTTATTTAACAATAACACAGTGTTTTTGGCTATTCATAAAAAATCGAATGATTTTAGAAAAATACCAAAAATTCACCTTACGCTAATTTAGATATTTCAAATTCAAAAAATGATGTCCATTTTGAAAAATAAAATTTATAAAATTTAAAAAATTGGGTATTACTATTCATAATGGCTTGTTTTATTGGTCGTAGTGTGTTGGAATCTCGAAGTTTCGTACAATGAAAACTATTAAATTAATCAAAGGGAAACATACCGTGGAAGTTTGGGGTTTTACATTCATCTCCCCTTCAAATAATTTCATCCTTGAAATTTCTATAATTCTACCGCACAAAAATATTTGGGAAGTTCTTCATCATATGTTCTTCTAGTTCCAACGTTTCCTCTTCCATCTTATGGTTTCTCTATAGAACTTTTACCTGATGAGTCATCCAGTTTCTCAATACTTGTTCTCTTGTATCATGAATTTTGAAAGGCTCTTCAAAATAAGACATATCGGGTTCCTATTAAATTTCCTCATAGATGAGAACATGTGTTGGGTCAGACATGTATTTCTTCAATAGAGATACGTGGAACACATCATGATCTTTGGAGAGACTTGGAGGCATTTTCAAATGATAAGCTACAACTCTAATTGATTCACGAATTTCGAAAGGTCTTATGTACCTGGGACATAATTTACCCTTCTTATCGAAATACATAACACGCTTCCATGGAGATACCTTGATGAAAACATGATCTCCTACCTTAAATTCCAAATCCTTCCTTTAGTTATCGACAAAGATATTTTTCCTAAATTGGGTAGCTTTGATGTGGGTTTGGATAACCTTTACATTTTCTATTGTTTCCTCAACAAGTTCTGGGAATACGAGTTTTATTTCACCAACATCGTCCCAACAAGTTGGCATGTGACATCTCTTTTTATATAACACATAATATGGTGCCATTTGAATACATGAATGGAAGATATTATTATACAAAAATTATAACAAAGATAAATATTGATCCCAAATACCTTGAAAGTCATTTGATAAAGATCTCAAAATGTCTTCAATGGTTTTAATAGTTCGTTGTGATAGTCCATCAGACTGAGGGTAGTAGGAAGTTCTGAAACAGTTTTCAGTATCCATTTATTTCTAAAGACTTTTCTAGAATATTGATGTAAAACAGGGATCATGATCAGAATCAATCGATATGGGTACTCCACGTAGTCTTACAACTTCATTAATATATAGTCTTTCCGGAGGTTCAAGTGGTAAATCTTCTCATATTTGATGAAAATGTGGTGACTTGGTATGACGATCAAGAATGACCCATATTTCATCATTCATTATAAGAGTATTTGGTAGCCCCATGAAAAAGTCCGTCACAATATTATCCTATTTCCACTGAGGTATGGAAATATGTTTCATGACTCCTCCTGGTTGTTGCCTTCCATATTTCACTTGTTGAATAACTATACATCTTGACACAAATTCTGCAATCTCCCTCTTCATGTTGTCTTAGTAAAAAATTTATTTCAAATATTTATACATCATGGTTATACCTTGGTGTATAGGGAAAATGGAGATATGAGTATCATCTAACAATTCCCTTTTTAAATCCGGTATATCGAGAATACAATGTCTATTCCCAAATATCAAGATCCCAGCTTCTAATATGATGTCACTCAATCTCCCATCATTCACAACATTAATCTTCTTTTAAAACTCCTCATCATCGGCATGAGAACATTTTATCCTGTATTTTAAAGATTGTTTGGATACCATTTGAAAAATTATTGAGGTCTCAATATCCATGGCTGTCGCCATATACATTTTCACTAGATCAATGATAATAGGATCCCTTTCAACTCTCATAATGTTCAAAACACCACGATCCTTTCTACTCAAAGAATCTTCCACCTTATTTCCCTTCCTCATGTGGTACTGTATAGTGAAATCATAATCCTTGAGTAATTCCAGCAATCGCTTTTCCCTCATGTTCAGTTCTTTTTGTGAGATAATATACTTGAAACACTTATGATCCGTATAAATCTCACATTTTTCACCATAGAGATAGTGTATCCATATTTTCATTGAAAATATTACATCTACAATCTCAATATCATGAGTAGGATAATTTTTCTCATGAATTTTTAGTTTTCATGATTCAAAGAAAATAACATTGTCAATCTGCATAATGACACAACCAAGTCCTTTATTTGAAGCATCAATATAAATAACAAACCCATTGTTCCCTAATGGAGGAGTCAAGAAAAAAAATCGACTAATCTTCTCTTCAGTTCATCAAAAATAATTCACTCCTTTGTCCAAAAAAATTTAACCCATTTAGGAGTGAGCTTGATTAATGGGTTATCCAATCAGGAAAAATTATGGATAAAATGGATTTAATAACTGGCTAAACCAATAAAACAGTGTACCACAGTTATACTAGTCAATGCTGGACATTCATGGATTGCCTTGGTCTTTGAAGGATCAACAAATACTCTATCCTTAGAGACAATATATCTATGAAAAAAAATCTCTAGAATCCCGAATTAACAGTTGATAAACTTCCTATATAATTCATTTCTTCTAAGGGTTTTCAAAATGGTGTTCATGTTATTTTCATGATGTTCATAGATTTTCATATATTCCAGGATATCATTAATAGAGACCACAAAAAATTCATCCAGATATACCTTGAAAACTCTGTTCATTAGATCCATGAAAATAGTGGGAGAATTTGCCTGCCGAAAAGACATTACTATAAACTCTTAATGCTCATACCTGGTTCGGAATTCTTTTTTTGGAATGTCTTCCTTCTTCACTCACAACTGATGATATTTATATCGAAGGATAATATTTAAAAAATATTGAGCTCCATGAAGTTTGTTGAATAAATCATCAATGCGAGGTAAGGGATACTTATTCTTTATTGTTACAGAATTGATCTCCATGTATTCAATGCACAACTTCATATATCTGTCTTTTTTTGTTAACAAGAAGCACATGGGATCCCCATGAAAAAAACTTAGGGAGAATAAATCTCTTATTACTCAATTCCAATATTTGTATCTTTAGTTCCACTAATTCTTTAGTGGAAATTCTATAAGGGTTCTTTGATATGGGCCTTGAACCATGGATTAAATCAATGGAAAACTCAATTTATTATTCTAGAGGATGTTCAGGTAAATCCTCTAGAAACACATCAACATATTCTTTCACAATAGGTATATCCTCTATTCAAACATTATTTTCCCCACCCATAGTTATTCAATTCTTTTATTCCCCAATAATTGTACTTTTTAGAGCTACCGGGGGTGGATCTAGATAAGAATCAAGAGGTGAAGTTTCTACTCTAAATATAAGGTACTCTTTATCATCATTGAAAATTATAACCTCCTTACACATAAAATAAATTTTCACCTCATGGTCTAAATTCCAATCCATTCGGAGGATTATATCAACTTCAATCACAGGAATGAGGTTGTGATCAGCAGATAAAAAAATTTATATGATCTAATGGGAATTGATTAACGAAACATTGTTGTGATGATACTTTCCTTAGGATTTTTGGCTGACAACTCCCTCGTTAAGTCAAATTGAAAATATATAATTTTCTTAGAAAATTGAGAAGATATGAAACAATGCAATCATCTATATTCAAATAACTAATTTTCCAAAATTGAGGAAATCATGAACTTACATTCCACCTTGTCTTTCAGAGCTTCAACATCAGTAGTAGTGATAACATAAGCTTGGTCTTGCTCCCTTGGACTTTTCTAAGGTATGTTACTTGGGATCTTAGGAAATTCATTTGTATAATTCCCCTTTTTGTCAATAATTGTTTTATTCCACATTGACAACCTTTTTATTCCCCATACAATCACGATCTTGGGTTCCTTTTTCAACACACTTCTAACAGATTCCAATTCCCTTCAGGAATGTACCTAGGAGTTTCTTCCCACATTTAATGTGGGGTGGATAATCTACTATTCCCTTCTTCCCCTTATTTCCATTTTAAAAGTGTTCAAAAGATCTCTTCTTCTCCTTCTTTGTATTAAAGTAATAAGACTTAGAGAATTTTATTCTATCCTGATAGCACATGAGACAATATAATTTTATGATGGGAAATATTGTGAGACTAATTCTCGCTGAAGAAATGATTTTAAATCATAAAAGAATCGATGAAGATTACTCCTTGGGTTACGTATATAATCTGTTATAAGCCTTACTGACCTGGTAAAGATATCCTCATATTTTGTGACATTCTCATCCTCTTTTTTCCCCAGACTCAAAAATTTTCATTCCATATACGCTCGATTGACACATAGAAATTAGTTTTCTAATAAAATATCTTTAAACATCCTTCATTCCATATTTGATACTTCATCATCATCCTTTGTGTTTTGAATCAATGACCACCATTGATAAGCATCTTTTGTGTGGCGATAAACTCCCATGACCAATTTTTCCATTTCTCTGCACCCCAATGAATGAAATATTCTCTCTAATTAATTTATCCATTCCTCAGCTACTAATGGATTTGTACTCCCATTGAATGTTGGTGGTTATTTCCTCAGGAAGCAGTCTAACATTGATAATACCCATTGTGGATCATGGTGCTCTATATGGGTAAGGTTGTTATTCATAACCAGAGTGAGTTGTCCTAGTATGGTGATATGCTAATCATAACCAATTGATTCACCAGATCAACTATAATTTTTTTGAGTTGGTTGTAAATCCCTACATGAATTATGTGCATTGATATGGTCTCCATTCCTTCCACTAGCCACCATTTCTAAAAAATGGAATACACTAGATTAGTTTATGAATCAAAATACATAAATCAAAACTTGTAAAAAACATTACATAAATTGAACTGTTTATGGATATAATCCATAATCATAAAAATATTTCCTTTGAGGAAGTATATACTCATAAAATCATCATAATTTTTTTTAGAGAAATTGTGAATTATCCTAAGCATATCCCTTTAAGGTGTCATAACCAAGAGTATAACAAGTCCCATTGTTGTGCACCAATTTCCGTTCGAGTCATGCTCAAAGCGGATTTTACCCCTTGGTACATTTGTGACAGAGCTGCTTCTACCTACTAATATCTAGACAAGGATTTATTTCTTGGAAAACACACCAAATCTCTACTGTACCAAAATTCTAGGAAATTGTTCAATACTAATCCTCGATGTCAATCTTCAGGTAATGTTATCTAATCAGTGTTTTTCTAAATCTAGGATCCATGGTTTGTACTAGACATTCCATGATACAAATTGTAATTCTCTAACCCTTGGTACCCAGAGTTGGTGCATTATTAAATAACATTGGCATGATCAAAAAATATCATGTCTTGAATGACCGATTAGTTTTGTCGCCTTGTAAGTAATAGATACACTCATAAGTTTTACATTACAAAATAAAATAATAAACTACAAAAAAATTGTCCCCATAGACCACACATAGATCCCACATACTATCCCTATATTTTAGTTATAATATACTACATCTCATCCTATGAAAATAAATCATAAAAAGGGGTAAGCTCAGATGCTCAGTATGGATACCAATATAACAGAAAACTTCACAAATAAGAATTAATATTTAAGGAAATGTATAAGACTAAAAAAGACATTTAAACATATACATCATCAAAATATGGAAAATATAAATCAATATAATTCCATTTTCTTACTGACATGGATATTCTACTAGTTGAATAATCACTGTCAAAATCAATATCCAATTTTATAATGAT
Organism: Viscum album; assembly: GCA_963277665.1. Taxonomy (NCBI): domain Eukaryota; kingdom Viridiplantae; phylum Streptophyta; class Magnoliopsida; order Santalales; family Viscaceae; genus Viscum; species Viscum album. The sequence goes on along the minus strand of OY728165.1, from coordinate 1,066,171,499 downwards.
GGAATGCATAATGTCAGACTTCATAACCACAAATTCAAGCCCTTATGACAATAATACATATAATATTTTGTCAAGGCCTAGTTTTAAGACATTAGTTTGTCTAATGAGACCTAACAATGCATTGAAGAGCTATAGCAGCCTCCAACCATCACTTACTAAGTCTAATGCTTTCCTCATTGGAATATGATTAAACATAACATAATCATTTATATTAAAACTAGCATACGAAATTTCAAAACATTATACATAATACATGAATGGTATTAAAATAACACATAAAAATTCAAACATATCACAAAACCTTCTATACAATATCGATGTTTTTTATCATAATAAATCAACTTCAAATAAACTCACAATCCTTCTAAGGATGTTGTCATAGATTAAATCAAAACTTTTTTAGAGAAATACCTCTCTCTATTTTGAAATAATTTAAAAGTCATATAATTATAAAAGAAATAATATAATTTGAAAATATTATTATAAGATTGTAAAGGAAACAATGATGATGTTATAATGGAAGAAAATAGCCACACCCACCGCATAAGTTAAAAAACACTCTACCCTAATTTTGTTGAAAAGGTCATAAGGTACCTAGTTTGAACAATTATAAAAATATTCGTTCCATACCATTTTATAAAAAGTCAAACAAGGGTATAATTAACCTTCACCCATAGTCTAGTAAATTTTAAAAATGTTTTGGAATACATTTTTAATAATCATTTATGGGTATGATAAAGAAGTCCGAGTAGATACATAAAAACAACCTCAGATAATAAAGAGATTTTGAAAATAACCATTACATCAAACTTTTCCTTGGTAGAGGGAAATTTATCCTCTAATATAATAGTTAAATCATTGTTATTAAATCAGAAAAGAATAATACACATAAATATGATATCATAAATGATCTCTTAATATTGCTTTCTAAATAATATTTTTGAATCATCGTTGTTTCAGGTGTTACCGACTTAGTTTTCCTTTATATGATTAGATAAATAAGACATGATTGTTATGTATATGATGTATTTTATTAATATAAATAATGGTTTTATGTTCTTTAAATATGATTTTTAATCATCTCTTGAAAATTAATCTTTAATGATTACGATGGGGAAAGAATCTCATCGTGTTCGTGGAGACAATAATCTGTACGTACGCAAGAGAGAAAATATAATTATTTTGTAATTAAAATCATAACTAAATGGATGGAATATCATATATACAGAATACTTAACATGTTATATCTATTATTTAAATCAATTATACATCATTATTCTACCCATCCAAATAATAATGTATTGAATAACAACTACACCACGACGTGGAGATAGTAAGTCGTATGCACGCACGTATGGTGACTTCATATTCATATGATTGATAACATAATGAATATGGGATTACCATTATTATAATAACATAAAATTATATATAATATTCTGGAGTTATTATTTTATAATTGAAACAAAAAATAAAGGGGAAGTGGAAGAAGAGGATAACTTGAAAAAGGTGGTGAAATACTTACCTCTTCTTCAGATTCTTCCTTTCTATTTGATCAAAAGGTATCTTTAGTTTGGATTTCTGATCAAAATAGGTCTTCTAGGATTAATGGAGGATAGTTGATATTATGTTTGGGCTGGGGTTGGCCGATCCAATTGGCTTTGGATGAATTAATTTGAGATATGGAAAAGTTCCCTTTTTAAAAAGAGGTGAGGGGCATGTTAGGGAATGATTGAAATATTATTTTATAATAAGATTATTTTCGGTTTCTAATTGCTCAAAAATAATTTATATCAGATTTAAGGTGGTTATGGGTATAAATACACAAAACCAATATGTTTTAGATAGGATTAGGTCATTATATTAACCTTGTATTTTAGATTTGATTCCTAGTTAAATAGGTTGACATTTACAATGCCTCTTTTTATTTTTATACTATATAGTTAATAAACATACTACAAACTATCAATAAAACCCCAATAGGTTCATTAATGACAAATATAATATTATAAAGGTCCTTTTGCTGAACCTTATATTTTTAAAACTATTATATCAACAAAAAATATTATATTTGTTTTAAAACGCAATTATGTCAATTATGACATTATTTAATAAATTATTTTTCATAAAGTACTAAAAAATTTATTATTTCTATATAAATTTATATGTTCAATAATAAAATGTCATATTAACCTATAAAATTATTTGATTTCATCAAAAGTCTAAAATTACATTTATTTGGATATTTATCGTATCAATTTTTTTTATATTTCTTTATTATGGTAATTACTACGTCAACATGGTGTCATAAATAAATTAAATTATTTAATGTCTAAAAATTATAAATAAAATATCATTATGTAGGAAATATTTTTATCTTTATATTGAATATTTATAGTTTAATTCATCCTATGTATTACCCTATATTAAACCTGGTATAGTTATTAAACATTGATTTTAACTCTTTTAAGTCTTCATTAAATAAAATAATAATAAATGTCATAATCTAAACCATGTGGACCTAATGGATCATAATTTATTACTAAGTTTGTTTTTTTTTAATTACACTAATCCAAAAGATGTATGAAATGTGTTAGGGTGCGAATAATAACATTTTACCCTTTATTACCCTATTTAATTTTAACCATAGTAGATAAAAGTAAAAAGTTACTATTAACCAAAAATTATTTTAAAATTATTGAAACACATTTACATAATGATATCAAACATGTCTCTCAGATTATTAAAATTCCACTCAAAAAAGTTGTACAATTATGTTTTATGCGTATTTTCAAAATCTCCTAGGAGGTGCATAAAAGATGGTGAAATTTTCAATAAAATTTTATAAATCTAATATTATTACAAAATGACTCCATTGAATTTCACTGAACATGTATATGTATTATGTATCTATTTTTATCTAAAATAGATTTAAAATAAAATAAATACTATTTTAAATAAAAATTCTTTTTTTAACGATAACTTACTATTTTTCACTATTAATCAAAAATGTAATGTTTTCAGAAAAATACCTAAAATTCACCCTAAGTTAATTTCGATATTCCGAATTAAAAAATGAAGTCCATTTTGAAAAATAAAATATATAAAATTTCAAAATGTTGGTATTACGATTCATAATGTCTAGTTTGATTGGTCATGTTGTGTGAGAATTTCGATGTTGCGTACAGTGCAAGCTATTAAATTATTCAAAGGGAAACATCCCATGGATGCTTGGGGTGTTACATGTCAAATGAATCTAGTTTCATCAACATCATTTAATAATAATAATTAACCATATATAGGAATATAAATGATGGCATTTTTGTATCATATGCCTTTAAAAACTTATGTAGCATATCATAATTTCACGCTAGTAAAAAATGATTTTGAAAAATCTCTTTGTATATTTCTTTTTGAAAATATCCACTCCACCTGATAAAAATTTTCCATAAATAAAACAGTTTTAATATCCATTTATTTTAATATATCCTTGGAATCCTCTAAATGATTCTTTAAAAAAATTTAAAATATTACATAAATAATATAAAATTTTCTCCATGAAAAAAATTATAATAGGATGGAAAATATTTAATTTTCATTTCTACAAAAATAACCACAGAAACATATAAAGGATGAATTAAAACACTTAGCGGTAACGAGTGTGGGAAAATTATTACATGTTAAAAAATAATTCGTTTGAATTTTTCTATAAAATAAAAAAATAATTTATTTTTAAATCGTAATGATGTTTCCATTTAAAATACTATGTATTAAATTTAAAAAATGGGAAAGTTACTTTATTAAATACTTTAGAGAATGTTTAAAAAAATTTAAAACATATTTACAAAAAATATATATTTAAAGAAAATAGGTTTTCAACAAAAGAGATAAATAATTTTGTTTTTTTCTAATAAAGTTTATTTTAACCTCTTAAGTAAATAAATATTGTTAAATGAATGAAAGTATATTTTAATAATGACATAAACTATGTTTTGGAAAATTCATGAGTTTTTATGGATATTTATTATAATTTTTCATCACATGATACGTAAACATAAACTATCACAATAAAAGATGATATTATATCATAAACCCACTACCTCTTTCATAACAATTAGTCATAATCCCATTGAATTTATGAAACTATATATAGCTCAAAGTATCATGTGAAGAAATTAAATAATTATATTAAATTTCAAATGGGTTTTATATACACCACATAAAAGAATATAGGGGTATTTTGAAACACATGTCTCAATAATTGAAAAATGAATAAAAATATTCAAATACATTAGGAAATATTATATCATAAATACCATGAACGTAATATCATAAAATAAAATTTTTGTTCCACATTATTTTAAGAAAAAAAAATACAGTCATGTTTTACAAATATTCCACCTAAATGAAATAGGTTGTGGACAGGTCATGTGTCCCATATATTTAAAAAGAGAGATGAAAATCCCAAAAATTACGTATCAACATCTTTAATTAATGTTGGATCCAATTTTATAATAAATATATGTTTATTATATATATTTTACTAAAGAAAAATAATATTTATCATACCATATATTATTGAATTTTTTTTATGTACGTGTTTAGTAATAATTCCATTCTAATATCATGTTTTCGATAATAATTGTTTTTAGTGTGTAAGTTTTGATTTTATAATTTTAGTTCTATTAATTATATCATGGTCCCATAATCACTATAATGTTATGAATGATAGAAATTTCATATATATTCTATATATTTATATTAGAGTAATTCATAATATATTGTGATTGAATATGATATTGACCATTTATGGAAATGGTATGTCATATGTATGCACGATTGCATCTTCCATTTCATCGATGGATGAAAAAATGAATATATAAAAATTAATAAATGTTATGGAGTAATTAATATTTATTATATATAGTATATAATTTATAAATTAATCATTACTAACATCCATGTAATGTGTAAGTGAAAGAATAATGACATAAATTTGTGATACCATAATATGTTATACACATGAATAACTTTATCGTATCCTATACATATGTTCATGTAAGATGTTATTTCTTTTATCCTAATTTGAAATATATAATTATAAAAAATAAATAAATCATATTCATTTAATATATTTCTTTATTATTATCCTAGTAAAACAGAAGTAAAAAACACATCACAGCTGTTCTTGAGGCGGTAGACCACATTACACAAGATCAATGTTATTAGTTTACAAATAATTGGGAGGTAAGAAGGTATATATAATATTATATTTGTTGATGTATAATAAAATCATAAATATCTCATTTTAACATTAAAAAATTATTATATCTATCTTTGAGAAGAGGTTATGGAAAATGAATAACATCATTATGCAGGTTAGTATTCCTCTAAACACTTGAATAATGAATCCATATTCTATTTAATGGAATATAATATGGATAAAGGTTGTTCATTAAACATAATAATATTATATTATATATTATATAGCTTTGTTATTATTTAGTAATTATTGAAATGTATTTTTTAGATTTATAAGATGAAGTAAATAAAAAATGAGGAGTTAAAAAATTGCATCCTCTAAGGAAAACCACCTTAGGAGTAATATAATTGTTTTCTTCATTTGATTTACAACTTAAAAATACATATTGTATATGGAATGTGTTGATGATATATCATGATATCAACCCATTCATTGAGAATATTCTAATAGGGAATGATATTTGGGAGGAAGTTTAGGATCCTAACCACAAAATTTCCATTGATCCTCATTGTTTTCCTGGATCATTCTATGAAACTCTGTGGATCATCATATAAGGTGATATTCTGGAACATGTAGAATTTTTAGGGGGATTCATCCCATATATTCCAATGAAACTACTATATTACACATCCCTAAAGACATAAATCTATATTACCTCAAGATATATGGACCAACATGTATGTGCCATTACCCGTAAAAGTTTATTACAACAATTATTATTAGGAGGCCATCCAAAAAACCTCACAGGTTGATCTCTAAGGAGAAGAATGGTTTCATCCAGGGTCATGTATCATATAAAGACATTTCATTGGACCATGAAATGGTATGAGATATTGATTATAACGTATCAATGCCTATCATTTCAATTAAAAATGATACAGACAAGGCATAAGATAATATAGATAGGGGTTTTATCATCATATTAATGAGATATTTGAAATCTTTCAAGACATTGATTGATATATAATTCATGTGCATATGTTCTCCATGTTTATCATTCCAATTCATGGGAAAGAGTTATCAATTTTTTCAGTAGGTAGATGGAATTCTCTAAGAGTCTCTTTTATCCTCTAGTATCTTCCTCAATATTTAAGACTATTTGAACTGGTATACAATGAAAAACATTCACTAGGGATTCATTCATCCATATTTATGTAAGATTAAAATCGTTTTTAATTCACACACATTCTTCCCGGACAATTTTTCCCTTTTATCAATTGAAACATTCCGTCATTGTCGATTTTAACCACGTCCTTCACACATATAGAAAATGTTGTGGTTGGGTTATTAGTAATAGAAAAATGGTGTTTTTACATGAATTTTTTTTTCAAAAACTGGGGGAAGATCATTTAAACAACAATGGTAGTTTAAAAAAGATGTTTTCTCAAGTATTATATAATGGATACTCTCTCCTCATGTAGGATACATATTAAAAATATTAATGGATTGGTTGATAAAATTACATTATCAAATGTAAATTAGAAAAATTCCGTTCAATCATCCAGGTGTTGAATCACCCAAGTTAACTGTGTTTTTATATTGATACCCATGGATGATTTATTAGTAATCAATTACATAACTAATGTGCTTTGGAATATATAGAAAATATATTCATGATTTATTTACTATTCACATGTTGAAGGTAGGTATCCTTGTGCTACATAGGATATACTAGCTAGGGAGGTGGAGAATGGAGTTTTTATGCTTAGGAGTGTCCATGAAACCATGAACACCCTCTATGATATGCTTCTGTGGGACATGATGGTAGAAAAATACAAGTGGGAAAGATTAATTATAATGAAATACGGGGTTGAATAAAATTATATAAGAGGAATAGTATATAAGACATGGGATTCGATCTGCTATCACTGATTATATCTATATGAGCATTGAAGATAGATTTTGGGGAATGAAATGATTAATTTTTGGAATAAAAATGTGGTGGAAATAATTCTTGGTTTCCCCGAATGTCTTATACCATTAATCTAACTCTCTATCGAAATAAGCCTCACATTTTTAATCATTGTTATTGAAAACCCATGAAAAATTGAGGTATTCCATGGTATTTATCTTATCTCTGACTAGAAATGACTCTCATTATATGTTCATACTATAACATTATAATAGCGAATGCATATTGTCCCGTAGTCCATAAAACATCAATTAATAAGTCACGAGTATCATCAGTCTATTGCAATGAACTCCCCTACAATATCACATTTTTTATATGGGGAATATGTAACCATGATCATCTAATTTATTATTTAGTTCAACACCAAGTGGTTTATACCGTATCTAACTACAAATGTTTTCATAATTCCAAGGAATAATTGGTATCACAATTGTTCATAGAAGGAGAGTGTTCCTAAATGGGTTTTTTATTCCTAAACATATTTAATTGAAGTGACACAGATCATTTCACTGATAATAGAATCCCTCATTCATGGCTACATGTGACAGTGAACAATATACCTTAATTAAAGGCATGTGTTCTCTATTTGAAGTTGGATACTTGAACATATGGAAATCACATAATAATAAAATACATGGTTGTTTGATGAGATCCTGTGTGTAAATTTATTTATATGTGAAGTTTGTAGTGGCTGAGAAAGGACTCCACATTTCATACTGGTAACATTCCCATTCAATTCAATCCCTCATGATGAATAGAAGGTCCAATAATATGGGACAATGTTTGACTATGGATGGTAATAGGGTTATAATGATTCCTCATGATGGAATTATAAATCTTAATGTGGATAAATATAGATTAAAAATTTTTATGCATCTTATATGGGCTTTTTATGACCAAATATGTTATGTAAAACTGGATTTCAATATTTTTAATGCCCAGGGGGTGTCTCTGTTAAATGAAATATCTTCCATGATAAAGGTGTATGATTGAAATGATACAGAATGTAGTATCAAAATAATGATGTGGATGCTCAATAAACAAGATGGGGGGGGGGTGAATTGTATACTTTAAAAATACATTTTTAACTTTTAATGATAGTAATGTTTAATAAATTTAAACAAGGTAAATTCTCAATTCCTCTTTGTTCTACAAGCTCGCTTGATTACAAAAAATGAAACTTAAGGCATGTTTACAAAGATAAATATTCTACCTCAAAGCATATAGAACCATATTGATCATAGTACAAGTATAAGAAATTATAATAAATTTTTACATTCTTCAACAACCAAAATGCAGCAGAAAACTTGAAACAATACAAGTGACAAGTATTAAATCATCTAACCTAAAGAGAAGGGTATCAAACAAACATGGATAAAGTTCCCTTGATTTATACTTTTAAAAAATGTCTGTCTTACCCACACCAGGGTAATCCCTCGATGTGAAGATCAAAATCTGACTTTCTATCCCTGCAATCCCTCTAACTTCAAGGTAGTTGGAACCTCTGTCTTCCTATCCCCGAAAGTCCTCGAATGTACTCATCAACAATCGGGGTCGCATGAAGTAATTCTGAACAAGATGTTCATTACACACAATGCAATAAAGTCTCTCTCTCTAGAAATCACGTCAAAAACATGTAATATCTAGATTGATCAACTTGTTGTGATCCCAGTCAAATGAACTTCTATTTATAAGCACATATTCAATAGTCATCTCCCTCCTCCAATAGTCATATTATTCCTTGATTTTCGGAGCGACTTGTACATGTTTCACTAAAAAAATGGTTACTAGGTAACTGAATGCATGACATCGTTTTATAACCAAAACATTAGTAAGAAAAAATATGGTTGCATGACCAAATTCTATTCTCTGAATTTTAGGAAAATATAAGTTCATAGTATAACCAAAAACCATTCAGTGTTTGTAATACATAAATATTTAGAATATGTTTTCCAAAGAATTTGTAACCTGAATTCTATAGAATTATGGAGTATGAATTTAAGGGAAATTTGGAGTCTGAATTTAATATAACTTGGAGTCTGAAGATTTCAATGTTCAAAGTCTGAATGAAAATAACTCAGAGTCTGAACGTAGAATGTTTGGAGTCTGAATTAATTGGATTTTGGAATCTAAACATAATAATTTTGGAGTCTGAATTCATTAGAATTTGGAGTCTGAAATTATAATGATCAGAGCCTGAATTTTTTATAATTCAAGGTTTAATCATACAATTTTCGGAGTAAAAATTTATTATAATTCAGAGTCTGGACATATAATGATAAGATTTGGAATTCATTAGAATTCGGAGTCTGAACATACAGAGTTCCGAGTTTGAATTCATTAAAATTTGGTGTCTGAACTCGGATCCTGAAAACAAAATTCTCTTTATCTAAGTATTTATAGGATTCTGAGGTTTTGGATACGAAACCAAATTTTATACTTATAAATTATATGAACAATGAAAAACATGGTAAGCATAAATTTTCCTTGGGGAAGGAAAACTTTCTTTATCATGTAAATCATAGGGTAAATGAAATTGGCCATAAGATAATGTGTTTTTAATTTTTAAAATAATATGGAATGGAAAATTCAAATGGAAACCTTATTGACTCAACAATATCCCCCTTTTCGAAAGCATGAACATCCTTACAAAAAAGTATATAAGGAATTAGAAAATATTTTTTGAAAAAATGAAAGTAAAACTTATCTCCCTTAACACAAGGGTAATGATGAATATGACTAACTCCCCTTGGTAATTGGACACACTAAGGATCGTATTCTAGATTTATGGATTGAGGTTTATAATTTTTTTGAATACATAAATCTTCGTGGATAAGAACTCCCCCTATGATGAACTCCCCCTTACATAGGGAAATTTCTTACTTACGTTGTATTGTTTTTTCATTCTCCCCCTTTGTGATTTTCAAAAAGGATTAAAGGTAATGGAAACAACAATGTGGTAACTGAAATATTAGTACTAGACAGAAAAATATATGCAGAGAAACATAAAAATATCATTAGGATTGGAAAATTTTATACAAGTAATACACCAAAATATTACAATTGAACAATATTTTCCTTCTTTCTCCTTCGACGTCTAATTATTTACTATGGTGTTGAGATTTTTGAGATCCTTGTGATCTTCCCATGCTAATTTGGAAAGTTGATCCTAATATTATAATTTCTTCTCTAAGGCTTTGATTGTTTCTTCCTGAGCCGTAAGTGATTCTGCCTAACCCTTCTGAATATCTTTTTTCTTAGCAAACTTTTCCTCAAGATCGATTCTATGATCTCTTTCCCTCCTCCAACTTTGAGCAACTAAATATAACTTTCTATTCAGGTCTTTCACTTCTTGCATCTGAGAACTCTATTCCAGATTTAGCTTTTCCTCGATGATATTTGTGAGATCGTTGATCTTCACATCTTCGGTGTCAAATGGATCGTTGACACATTCTTGGAATTCATCAATAATTCTCATGTATTCTATATTTTTCACTAACCAACAGGTCATTTTCTTGAATGATCTTTTGTGGGATTCATAGTTTATAAAAAATGTTTTGAAATCTGCCTCAAGCTGGACACACTTATCCATCACCATGAATACTGAATCTAATTTCTGATTTAATGAATGTTGAAGCATCTGGCATCTCGAGTCTGTAATAGGAAATATTTTTAGAGTGCCAACAAGCATCTTCAAATACTAGACTATGAAATCATGTCCAAGGGGAGATTATTCTAAATCTGAGACATTACATGGTGAAGGCTCTTTCTCTATTTCAATTTCCTTCCTCTTAGATGATTATCCAATTTCTTTCTTCATCACAATAACTTTACTAGGAGTATCAAAAACCACATGTTTCCCTTATCAACCTTTGGAATGGTTTCTTATTGGTTAGTGGATTCGTGTTCACTATAAGATTGTTGAAAAATTCTGTTTTCATCATCCTCTCCCTTCTCAGCTCATGCCTCAACATCCTCTGGTTGAATAAAATCATGATTAGAACTTTCTTCATCAGACATATTATTCACTTATTCTTCAACATTGTCATATTCACCATTCTCATCTATCCCAGGGGTAGCAGGCATTGAAACATAGCTTTAGAAGTTCGGATTGAAAGCTTCTCAGATGGACTTTCTTTCTCATGAAGATCATCTAATTTAATAATGATATCATCAATTTCATCACTGGATCCATCTTTTTCTTCTACTTATTCTTGTACTTGTTCAACATTTACATTTTCAGGAGTTACATATTTCTTTCTCAGTGTCTCGGGTAATGGTTTTACTAAGAAGGATTGTGGTTCCAGAATATTTTCAGAGGCTTTCTCAGAATCCTTTAGAAGAGATTGCACAATCTCGGATTCAGTAATATTCTTCCTTTTTTTCTTTTCTTTTTCTTTCTTTTCATGCTCATTGATAGCCTTTTCTTTTAATGTGTTTTCTTCAATAGGATAAAAACCAAATTTAGGCTCCCATGCTTCCTTTTTCTCCTTGAATACCCTCCATTTTACAACTACCTCATCCATATATGCTTTTTTCTTCTTATGATTTAGTTGTGAAGATTGTGTTTCCTTAGCCTTTGGATTTTTCTTTCTCTTCCACTTAATTCAACTTACTCTTCCTTCCTCCCTTATGAATGGTCTCTACGGCCTCCTGTTTCTTCAATAAGGCTTCTACCTCCTCCTCAGCCAAATCATACAATTCTTTGGATTATTTATAAAATACAACATTCATCCATATCCGAGTATCATCACTTACCAACATGACTCTTCATTTTCATGGATTATAACTACAAGTTATTTCGATGACTCTAAACCCTGAACAATAATATTTGAGAGAGTTTATGGATACATTATAATATGAACCTTCTGATTTCCATTCATTATATTCTAAATTGTAATCAGAATATGCTTAACCAATTTAATCTTGCTTAGATTCATCATGAAATATATAATATACATATCACTCTTCTTCACAGTATCATTGTCCCCTTTTCCCGAAATGATGAATCTGTGGACCCACGATTCATGAATCCAAAAATTTGTAGATAGGTGAACAATCTTCGGATTCCTTATGTATGAACAACTGAGACAAGAAATTGATTTTTCTTTAATGAAGATTCACAGAACATCAGGATGATTATGTGAGCAGAACTCTACATTACACTCATAAAGAACTCCAATAAAACTAGATGCTTGGGTAAAACAGAGCATAAGTCTTCCAATAGCTCTAGAAAGAGAATTTATCTTTTCCTTTTTCCAGGAAAAAACATGCAGACTCATAGAATTCAATTAACAATTCCAGATATACCAGATCCTGAATTCATAGTTTCATTACACAAACACTTTCCCATCCTTTCAGTTTGATGTCCTGTGATATGATAGAATCATACATAGAAATGAAATTTTGATGAACCATCCTTTCAATATATATATTCCATTTAGAAATATGGTTGACAGTTGTCATGTCTTTTTGGGAATAAACTTTGGTAGTCATTTGGTGTTGAAGAAACCCTGAAAATCCAGAATGGGATTTTGTAGGAGGGTAGAGATTCACCACACAAAATCTTGGATCTCGATATGGTACAACCATCTAGGAAGGTTTATATAGGCTATTGGGGGGACAGTTAACCTTCCATACCCAATACAATGGTTGAGAAACCTTGTGATCATATCTGACAGTTGAGATGATAGCCAGGAGGAAATTTTGATGGAATCTGATCTATTGAGGGATTTTAATAAAAACATTTTTATTCATGAAAAAATGAATAAAATAATTTTAAAACATATGAAAATACCAACAAGTAATCTATAAAATAAATGTACTACCCCTATGAAAAGGGGGTTTTTACTGAAGAATGATTGGTTTCAATAAGGAGTTAACATGGAAGATTACCTCATGGTTATCATTCCAAACATATGTTTAATTTATTCAACTCTATCGGAGGGTAATGATTTTGTGAAATTATCAACAAGTTGATATTGTGTTTCGATAAATTGAAGAAAGATATCTCTTTTTTGTGTGTGATTGTAGAGACCCGAAGCTTAACGTACATGGACATTACATTACATTTTCTGAATACTTAGTACATAACAAAAACACACACACAAGGACCGTAATAGTTTAGTGTCTTTGGAAACTCGGAGCGTAATCTTCTAATCGTGGTGAAAGATCTTCAATATCTTCCATAAAGATCTTCCACTTTTTTTTTACCTAAAACCTTTCTTTATATCCCGGGGAAAAGAAAACATAAAAGGGTGAGCTCAAATGCTCACTAAGGGTATACAAAAGAAATAAAAATCATATCATATCTTTTTGAAAATCATAACCTGCAAAAGAGATCATAATATCTTAACATGGAACAAATCATAGAAGTGAAAATGAGATCCCCATAATCATAACATGAAACTTGAAACTTTGTGGCATGCACACATAATCATGGAAAATCATTTCTTGTTAGTCATGACTCATTGCCAAGACTATCTTAGTGGACAAAGTCCCTTTCTGAATCGAGTCACCCCCGTTCCAGTCCTGTTTCACTGAACTGATATAACCTACTGTTCCAGCCATGTTTATCTCATGAGATATAAAATCGTTACCCAATGCATTGGAGGGAGATATAGGTCCCACCCATCTCATAATGAATCCTTTCTTATGTGTGCCACATAATCATAAACCATACATCATAGCGTAACCCATGTAATAAAAATGGGATTCCTAAACAACATGACATCATAAAACAATTCATATAAGATAAAGGAATTCATAAAAATATTTCCATCACAACATAATCAAACCAATGTAATAATAGGGATAAAAACAGAACCCTTTATTATCTTAGATGGAAGATAATTTGGATAAAACACTTGAACTCCATTCTTGAGGAAAATATCCTTTCTTCTTCAAAAAACATTTTTCCTTTCATAACATGTCATACGACTTTAAAATAAAAAAAGTTGATTAAAAATAAACTTGAAAACTTGTAAAGGAATCTTCTTGGAAATAATGTTTTAAAAATCAAATCATGCCGTATAAGTTAAAAAAACATTCTTCGTACCTTTGTCGGAAAAGTAAAAAAGTACCTCGTACGAAAAAAAACGACAAAAGATTCCTTTCATATTCTTTACCAAAAACTCACCGAAGGGTAAAATTGGATTTAAACTATCGTAAGTGGATGGAAACAATATTACATATTGAGGGAACATGGATGTGGATGATAAAATACACCCCAGTAAATACTTACGAATAAACAATCTCGGATAAAAATGAGATTGTGATATTTTCCCTTACCTTATGTCCGACTTGATTTGTATGTGTCCGAACCTCCTCTTCTTTGGAACGCTTCTTTGAATCTTCTACTTAGGGAACTAAGATTGGTATTTGAAGAAGAACAGGACCTCTAAGATTATTCTAGGGAAGTGTAGAAGGGATTTTGGCAGAGGTTGGCCGAGCTTGAGTGCTCAAATTGGTGTGAGGAGGAAGGGGGAGGAGGTGCCCTTTTATAAGGGAGGAGAGGGGCACCATAGGAATATCTCAAAATATTATTTTATATTAAAGTCAAAATCGGTTTATAATGGTTCCAAAGGGTCTTATTTAGAATCTAAAGTGGGGATGGGTCGAAATCCTATCAACTAATAGGATTTAGACAAGTTTAGGATATTATTTTAACCTTATCAATTAGATTTAACTCTAAGTTAAATAATTTAACTTTTACCGCGTCTTTTTGTTTTCTCTCACTATATGGTTAATACACTTACTATAACATGCCAAAAGAACCCCAAATTGTTTATTTCTAATACATATATATTTATCTAAGTCATTTGGACGAACCTTAGATTTCTAGGAAAAAAATAACAATTAATAATATTTTATTTTATTTAAAAACTATTTTGTGTCAATTTTGACACTATTTGATATATGATTTTTGTGAAAGTCATAACAGAATTATATGTTAGAACCAAGTTGTGTAAATCAACAATAATATATCATAGTAACCTAGAAAATTAGTTTAATTCATAAAAAGTTTCAAATTACATTCATTTGAGCATTTATAACATCAATTATATTAATATTTCCTTAAAAGGGTAATTACTGCATCATCGTTGTGTCTTAAATAAATTAATTTATTTAAAGTCTAAAAATTATAAATAAAATATCATTATTTTGGAAATCTTTTTAGATTTCTAATGAATATTTAAAGTCGAATTTATCTTATGTATAACCCAATATTAAAAATGTTTTAGTTATTAAACTTTGATTTTAACTATTTTAACTATTCATTAAATAAAATAATATTAAATGTCATAATCTAATCCAAGTGGGCCTAAATGATAATATTTTACACTTAAGGTTGTTTTGGGTCGAGATACACTTGTCCAATAGAATTAGGACATGTGTTAGGGTGATATTAATATCATTCTTACCCTTAATTACCCTATTTACTTTTAACCGTGGTAAATAAAAGTAAAAAGTTAGTATTCACCAAAAATTATTTTCATCTCATTGAACCACATTTTACTTACTGAAATCAACCATGTCTCTCAGATTTTTGAAATTCCATTCACAGAAGCGGTAAAATTAAGTTTTATGAAAAATTCAGTTTTTAACTACCACTTAGTATTTTCACTATTCATCAAAAATTGATGTTTTTCAGAACAATGCCAAAATTTCATCCTAAGCTATATTTCATATTCCGATTTCAAAAATGAAGTCTATTTTACCAAATTCATAACATAGAAATTTCATTAATTAATTTTATAATTAAATCCCGCTGTTAAAAGAAATAGCGTGTTTTTAAGAAACAATATCTATCAAAAGATTGACACTTGATTATGTCTGGTTTAAATGTGAAATTACAACCAATGACCAACATTGTATTAAGTTGTAAAAATATATTCTAAATATACTTTAAAACCACTCAAATTAATAATTTATCACTATTAATTATTTCGATTAAAAAATTTGTTTTTAATTATAATTTAGTAATTTTCACTATTCATCAGAGTATGAAAGTTATCCGAAAAGTACCAAAATTTCACCTTAGGCTAAATTCGATACTCCGAATCCAAAAATGAAGTTCATTTTGAAAAATAAGATTTACAGAATTTCAAAAAGTGGTTATTACTATTCATAACGGCTAGTTTTAATAATATTTTAATAGAATATCGTTGTTTAGTGAAACTCAGTATTGCGTACTACACACGCTATCGAGGAAGGTTGTGATTGCGTGTAATGCAAGGAAAGTCAAGGATGCGTGTTGTGCAAGCTCCTTTTGGTGTAGCGTACAACACAAGACATTAGTGAAATAAAAAAAATATTTTTCATAAAATCTCGGGCTGTTACATTCTACCCCCCTTAAAATGAATTTCGCCCTCGAAATTCTTCGAGGATATAAATTGTTTACTATTTGAAAGTTTCTTTGATAGTAACCCACATCGTAAAAAGGAATACCAAAACTTGGCTTTAAAAACTAAAGTATGAAATATAACGATTACCCAAATAAACTAATCACTGGGTTTCCACATCGGTGAAAATATGGATATGGAAGAGAAATCTAACCATCATGTTCTGATGGAGAGTGGTAGAGAACATGGCTATGGAAAAGCCAACAATCACAAATCCATAAATTTGTGACGATCTAAGGTACCATCCGATCCATCAGGTATAAGATCACTAGGACAACATTTTTGTTTTTCAATATCATTTCCCTAAAGTTGAAGAATTTGAATTATAATAAATACTTACTTTATTTTGTTACAGTCGCACTATTGTTCGTGCCTTGAACAATTTACACTTCATCTCTTAAATAAATGAAGTTGAATTTGTTATTCATGAAGTGTTATCAGATCATGTGATAGAATGACGGATCATTCCATCTGTATCAAACAAAAGGTTAGCAAAAATTATATACATTAGTCGATCTATAGTGAGATTAATCATATATGGTTCCTAAAATGGACTTATATTTCATATATCATACTGCATAATATAATAAAACTAGTTTATACTAAACAGGGACTTCCTGTAGGCCAGTGGTAGGCGATAAAGGCCAGTCGCACTTCGGTTGTGGGTTCGATTCCCACGGCCTTGTCCGAAGCGATGGGTTGTCGCCCGTCCTGCAGGTTGTCCTTTTTCTAAAACTACATTACTATAAAATCCCATCAATAATATCGGGAAAAAAACTTCTATCCTTAAACAATACTCACTTATGTCCAACATAATCCATTCTAATATTTATGCTTATCCATAATACTACAGTCCACTCTCATAATATAGTGAAAACGATTACCAGAGATTTAATACTGCCGCTAATCCCCATATATCATAAGATATGTCTTGTTGGTCACATTCCAAACATTCAAAGTCCTTAATCATGTATTCTCATGAATACCCATTGATCCTTAGTGAAAACATGAATGCAGTTAAAAGTTAACTCTTTCCCCATACCAAAATCCAACAATTCTCTATACTCAAACCATGATATAACCTTCTCCTTATATCATTCATGAGCTCATGAATACAATCAAACACCTCATTATCTTATTATTCCTTCATTATGCGCATATCATCTAAATTCCAAAAATATCTGAATAACCTTTCATGGATAGTGGTACCATTAATCATACACTTTCATAACTCAAGGAAAGACAACAGTGTAACAATCCTTAGATGTTTCTTTATTCCATAGTACCATGAGATTTCTTATTCAACATTACACATGATAAACATTTAATCATTCCACTACATTCTTAAACCATTGACCGAGTTTCAACAATTCTTTCATCTCACATATCATTTGTAGTCTCTTCATCATCATCAACATAAATACTTCTCATACGACCATACTGATTATCTTCACGAGACTTTCCCTTAGGGCATTGGTTTGCATAATGCCCGTACATTCCACATTTAAAACATTTAACCATTGTTGATGTCGTAGAAATACCATTATCCTCATCCATGGTGTTAACTGAACCTTTTCCTTTGCACTTACTTTCTTTGTGTCCTTCTTTTCCACACCCAAAACATCTTCCAGTTCCTTTGAAACATTCTCCTTGATGCCTCTTCCCACATGATTTACATAGGGGAAATTGAAAATTCTTTCCTCTATGATCATCATGAAACTCCATCTTTCTCTTATTAGCCGAGTCAGGAAACTTACCAAATTTTACTTTATTGATCATATTATGAGATTGCTGATTCGGCATAATAATGATGTTTGGACTTCCAAATCCCATTTCATTATGAAGAATATCATTCCATTGTCCATCATATCCTCCATTATCGTGAATCATCTTGTTTCCAGCCATTTTCTAAAACCCAAAAAGAATAGCGTGAGAGACAAAAATCATGCTAGGGAAAACAACATAATAAAGGGGGAATACCTTCAATATCTAATATATTAGGTTTAATTCTATGATCATTAGCTTAATTCTAGTACTATAACCTATACATATACTTAACCTTAGGGACATCCCTAGACATACCTTAAAAATATCTCTAGGGATCTCACTAACGTTTTCGCATCCTAGTTTCCAAAGGTTGACTAAACCTTTCCTCTGATACCAACTGTAGAGACCCGAAGCTTAACATACATGGACATTACATTACATTTTCGGAATACTTAGTAATAACAAAAACACACACACAAGGACCGTAATAGTTTAGTGTCTTTGGAAACTCGGAGCGTAATCTTCTAATCGTGGTGAAAGATCTACAATATCTTCCATAAAGATCTTCCCCTTTTTTTTACCTAAAACCGTTCTTTATATCCTGGGGAAAAGAAAACATAAAAGGGTGAGCTCAAATGCTCAGTAAGGGTATACAAAAGAAATAAAAATCATATCATATCTTTTTGAAAATCATAACCTGCAAAAGAGAGCATAATATCTTAACATGGAACAAATCATAGAAGTGAAAATGAGATCCCCATAATCATAACATGAAACATGAAACTTTGTGGCATGCACACATAATCATGGAAAATCATTTCTTGTTAGTCAAGACTCATTGCCAAGACTATCTTAGTGGACAAAGTCCCTTTCTGAATCGAGTCACCCTCGTTCCAGTCCTGTTTCACTGAACCGATATAACCTACCGTTCCAGCCATGTTTATCTCAAGAGATATAAAATCTTTACCCAATGCATTGGAGGGAGATATAGGTCCCACCTATCTCATAATGAATCCTTTCTTATGTGTTCCACATAATCATATACCATACACCATAGCGTAACCCATGTAATAAAATTGGGATTCTTAAACAACATGTCATCATAAAACAATTCATATAAGATAAAGGAATTCATAAAAATATTTCCATCACAGCATAATCAAACCAATGTAATGATAGGGATAAAAATAGAACCATTTATTATCTTAGATGGAAAATAATTTTGATAAAACACTTGAACTCCATTCTTGAGGAAAATATCCTTGCTTCTTCAAAAAACATTTTTCCTTTCATAACATGTTATACGACTTTAAAATAAAAGAAGTTGATTAAAAATAAAATTAAAAACTTGTAAAGGAATCTTCTTGGAAATAATGTTTTAAAAATCCATTCATGCCGTATAAGTTAAAAAAACGTTTTTCGTACCTTTTTCGGAAAAGTCAAAAAGTACCTCGTACGAAAAAAACGACAAAAGATTCCTTTCATATTCTTTACTAAAAACTCACCGAATGGTAAAATTGGATTTAAACTATCGTAAGTGGATGGAAACAATATTACATATTGAGGGAACATGGATTTGGATGATAAAATAAACCCCAGTAAATACTTACGAATAAACAATCTCGGATAAAAATGAGATTGTGGTATTTTCCCTTACCTTATGTCCGACATGCTTTGTAAGTGTCCGATCCTCCTCTTCTTTGGAACGCTTCTTTGAATCCTCTACTTAGGGAACTAAGATTGGTATTTGAAGAAGACCAGGACCTCTAGGATTATTCTAGGGAAGTGTAGAATGGATTTTGTCATAGGTTGGCCGAGCTTGAGTGCTCAAATTGGTGTGAGGAGGAAGGGGGAGGAGGTGCCCTTCTACAAGGGAGGAGAGGGGCACCTTAGGAATATCTCAAAATATTATTTTATATTAAAGTCAAAATCAGTTTATAATGGTTCCAAAGGGTCTTATTTCGAAGCTAAAGTGGGGATGGGTCGAAATCCTATCAACCAATAGTATTTAGACATGTTTAGGATATTATTTTAACCTTATCAATTAGATTTAACTCTATGTTAAATAATTTAACTTTTACCGTGTGTTTTTGTTTTCTTTCACTATATGGTTAATACACTTACTATAACTTGCCAAACGAACCCCAAATTGTTTATTACTAATACATATATCCTTATCTAAGTCATTTGGACGAACCTTAGATTTTTAGGAATAAAATAACAATTAATAATTTAGTATTTTATTTAAAAACTATTTTGTGTCAATTTTGACACTATTTTATATATGATTTTTGTGAACGTCATAACAAAATTATATGTTCGAAACAAGTTGTTTAAATCAACACTAATATATCATAGTAACCTAGAAAATTGGTGGAATTCATAAAAAGACTCAAATTACATTCATTTGAGCATTTATAACATCAATTATGTTAATATTTCCTTAAAAGTGCAATTACTGCATCATCGTTGTGTCTTAAATAAATTAATTTATTTAAAGTCTAAAAATTATAAATAAAATATAATTATGTAGGAAATCTTTTTATATTTCTAATTAATATTTAAAGTCTAATTTATCTTATGTATAACCCCATATTAAAAATGTTTTAGTTATTAAACTTTGATTTTAACTATTTTAACTATTCATTAAATAAAATAATATTAAATGTCATAATCTAATCCAAGTGGGCCTAAATGATAATATTTTACACTTAATGTTGTTTTTGGTCGAGATACACTTGTCCAATAGAATTAGGACATGTGTTAGGGTAATATTAATATCATTCTTACCCTTAATTACCCTATTTACTTTTAACCGTGGTAAATAAAAGTAAAAAGTTACTATTCACCAAAAATTATTTTCATCTCATTGAACCACATTTTACTTACTGACATCAACCGTGTCTCTCAGATTTTTGAAATTCCATTCACAGAAGCGGTAAAATTAAGTTTTATGAAAAATTCAGTTTTTAACTACCACTTAGTAGTTTCACTATTCATCGAAAATTGATGTTTTTCAGAACAATGCCAAAATTTCCTCCTAAGCTATATTTCATATTCCGATTTCAAAAATGAAGTCTATTTTACCAAATTCATAACATAGAAATTGCATTAATTAATTTTATAATTAAATCCCGCTGTTAAAACAAATAGCGTGTTTTTAAGAAACAATATCTATCAAAAGATTGTTACTTGATTATGTCTGGTTTAAATGTGAAATTACAACCAATGACCAACATTGTATTAAATTGTAAAAATATATTCTAAATATACTTTAAAACCACTCAAATTAATAATTTATCACTATTAATTATTTCGATTAAAAAATTTGTTTTTAATTATAATTTAGTAATTTTCACTATTCATTAGAATATGAAAGTTATCCGAAAAGTACCAAAATTTCACCTTAGGCTAAATTCGATACTCCGAATCCAAAAATGAAGTTCATTTTGAAAAATAAGATTTACAGAATTTCAAAAAGTGGTTATTACTATTCATAACGGCTAGTTTTAATAATATTTTAATAGAATATCGTTGTTTAGTGAAACTCAGTATTGCGTACTACACACGCTATCGAGGAAGGTTGTGATTGCGTGTAATGCAAGGCAAGTCAAGGATGCGTGTTGTGCAAGCTCTTTTTGGTGTAGCGTACAACACAAGACATTAATGAAATAAAAAAGAATATTTTTCATAAAATCTCGGGCTGTTACAGTGATCCCTAATAAAGTGATGCCTAATATCTATGTTTTTACATGAGACTGATGTGCATGGTTTTTACGTAAGGCAATATAACTAGTATTATCACACAATATTTTTGTTTTTGTAAAAATGATACCATATTCTGTGAGTGTGTGTTGCATCCGCAACACTTGAGCAAAACATCATATAGATTTAACATATTCAGTTTCAGTTGTAGAAACTACTATTGAGTGTTTCTTTTTGCAAGAACATGAAAGTAAGGAATCTTATATAAAAAGACAAGTTACAGATGTATTTTTCCTATCCAATATTCCTCATCTACCAAAATCGTCATCTCAAAAACATTTCAAAACAAAATCATTTCAAGAAGTATAAAAGAGTCCTAGATCCTGGATTCCCATTAAGTAGTGAAAACTACATTTCACTGCCTTTAAATTAGATTCCTTAGGATTTTATTGATATTGTGAACATAAGCATAATGAAAGCATTATGTCTATTCATCTACCTTTCAAGTAAAGTTGACTTCCTATCATACCTATAAAAGATGTTTGATCTACTGGTTTCCCAGATTCACCAATATCAAGTGAATTTGTGGTAACAAAGGGAGAACTTATACTCTTAGTGTTGTCATATCAATAATTTTTAAGAACATATTTAATATAAATATGTTTGGATATATAGATTCCTTATTTTTTTGAGAAATTTTAAAACTTTGGAAAAATTTTAACTCACCCAACATACTCATTTCAAACTCAGATTTAATTAGATCCACAAAGGAATCAGTTAAAGATTGTTGAGTTGAAGTAAATATAATGTCATCAACATAAATTTGAACAATCAGAACATTTTTCTTATCATTATTTATAAAAATATGTTCTTTAACATTTCCCTTAACATAATTATTTTGAAGAAAAAAACCAGCATGTCTGTCATACCAATCTCGAGGGGCTTGCTGGAGTCCCTACAGAGCATTGGTATATTTAAAAATATGGTTAGGAAGTTTTGTATCTTAAAAACCAAGAGGTTGTTCAACAAAAACTTCTTGAACATAGCCATTAAGGAAAGCACATTTAACATCCATTTGGAAAATTATCAAATTGAAGAATTCTTTAAAGGCATGTAGAATATGAATAGATTCATGTGTAGCTACTGGAGCATTGGTTTCTTCACAGTCAATTCCTTCTTGTTGACTATAGCCTTTAGCAACCAACCTAGCTTTATTTCTTACTATGATTCCATTTTCATCACACTTATTTATGAAGACCCATTTTACTCCAATAAAATGTTTCCTTAGGTCATTCAACCATGTTTCATAATTTTTTCCTTTCGAATTCGTTTAGCTCATCTTTCATTGCTTTTATCCAATAATCATCAGTAAAAGCTTCCTCAGTGCTTTTTAATTATAATTGGGAAAGGAATGGTATATGTAATACTTCATTTCTTCAGGAACTTATAGTCCTTATAGGTTGATTTAAATCACCAATGATACTATCACTAGGATGATTCTTTAGAAACAATTGATTTGGGTCTTGTAAAACCTGTTCATCAACATAGGGTAGGAAGTCTTCTGGGTTAAATGCTTCTCAAATATTTACTTCAAAATTTTCCTTATCAGAAGGGTCTTCTAATAAAAATTGATAATATGTTTTTGAAAACACGTCTAAAGATGTCAGTTAAGGTTGTTTAAAAACAAAAGGGTCAGTTTCATCAAATTTGACATGCACTGTTTCTTCAATAGTACACATAATTTTTTTAAACTCTATAATCCTTAGTAGTTGTGGAGTAGCCTATGAAAATTCCTTCATCAGATTTTGGTGAGAATTTGTGTATAATATATTTAGTATTCCGAATGAATGCCTTGCAACCAAAAACCTTGAAGTAGGAAAGTCTAAGATTTCTAGAATTCCATATCTCAAAAAACGTTTTATTATGAAAAGGTATAATAAAAACACAATTTACAGTATAACAGGACGCACTTATAGATTCAAGCCAAAAATGTTTAGCTACTGAATATTCACTCAACATAGTTCTTGTTATATCCCAACGAATTCTATTTCTTCATTAAACAACAACATTTTTCTGAGGTGTTCTAGGCATGGAGAATTTATGAGTAATTCCCCTTCTACTACAAAAGGGTTCAAAATTAGAATTTTGAAATTCTCCTTAATGATCAATTTGAATAGTTGTCAAAGGTATGTTTTTGTCATTTTTAACTTGGGATCTAAAACTTTTGAAAAAAGAAAAATCTTCATATTTCTTTTCTAGAAAATAGACCCATGTACATCTAGTGTAACCATCAAATATGAAAAATACATAATATTTTGCTCCAATAATTCTGGTTTGTGTTGTACAAAAAAGATCCATATGCACTGACTGTAATGCATCAGTGGTTGAGACTTAACCGACTTATTTAAACATAATTTATGTTTCTTGACATATTGACAAGGATTAAAGGATTTTGAAGAATCTAATCTATGGTTTGGTTGATCCTAAACTTGTCTTTTCCTAGAGAGTGAGCATAGGTTCATAAGTTTATTGTGTCCTAACCTTCTATGAAACAACCATGAATGATCTTCCTTTGAACTAAGGCAAGGTAGGAATTGGATCCTAAGGTCTTCTATGTTTAGTGTGTATACATTCTCTTTCCTGTTGGTAGAAAGAACAAACTCTTCATTGGAATTGCAAATTAAGCACTTATCATTCCTAAAATTCACAAGGTAAATTTAATCACATTACTGAATTATGCTAATGAGATTGTGCGTAATAAAATTAAGAAATAAAACATTTGAAATCAATGTTTTTCCTAGAAAACAATGTTACCTATACCAATCATTTATCCCTAAGCATTATCTACGAATGTTACTTTTCCTCAGTTTGTTTTGATAATCTTTTCAAAGATGTTTTTGTTACCATTCATATGCTTGGAACATCCACTATCCATGTACCATGTATTGTTGTTGGTACTTTCTTTGATTACCTAAAAATAAGAATGTTAGACTTTCGAAATCCAAACCTTCTTGGATTCAAAAACTTTAGAAAGAAAAATTTTAGATGACCACGTTTTCATTGAGAAATAAGCCTTATGAAGACCTAAAGACTAGGTTTTGTTTATAGAACAATTTTTTTCCTAATGCTCACCACACTGACACTTATTGTAGAATAGAGCACATTGAGGAACAAAATAATTATTACTAAAAATCGGGTTTGAACTTGTATAACCAAAATCTTAATTATTCCATAAGGGTCAAATTTGAGAATACATTTTTTCAATGTTTTCCTTCCATAAGGTAAAATTTGATGAAGACTTCTTCATGGAAATGATTTGTGACATTAGTCTAATAAGTATTTTCTTATCTTAAAAAACATTAGTTTTAGCATTAGAGTTTGGCTCGAAAACATTTTTATTAGAAATTACTTTTTTCTAGATCCTTAGTAAGTTTATCCTTCTCAGAATGAACTTCCTAATGGGTTTTTGAAATACTTTGAAAATCAAGGGTTTTGTTATCTAGATCATTAGAAGGATCTAATATTTCTTTACTAAGAATAGAAATCCTATAATTTTCCTTATCATGCTTTCACTTGACATTAGAATTTTCATTCTAAATAATCTTAGAAGACCTAGACACTTAATCATAGGTAGATAAAGTATTATCCTAATTAGAAGAATATTCTTCAACTGAGGATTCACTGTAATTATTATCACAATAATTATCATTCAAGGATACATTGGTGATGAATTCCGCATTGTGTACCTTAGCCATTAAATAACGATTTTCAATAGGTAGTCTGGCTATTAGACTATGATTATTCTCTCCAGAAGATTCGTAATCTGAGGACTCATGAAAAGAGTCTCCACCACTGGTAATCCATGTGTCATTAGATTTCAAAACATTATTAGCTTTATCTTTGTAGTACATCTTTCTATTACTCTCATTATTCTTTTCATTTATATCTTTTTTCTTAGGCATATGAAAATATCACCTTATATGTCTAGCTCTTTGGAATTCATAACAAGTGACTTCAGAGTCTTTCCTATCTTTCTTTTCATTATTTTTGTATCTATACTAAAAGTCTTTCTTTCGAACTATATTGTTCATCCTTCGAGAAATATTTTCTAGTTCATTCTCATAATGTTCACTTTCACTTGATTCAGATAAAACAGACACCTTCTTAGACTTAGATATTGTAACTCTCTTAGGATACTTGGATTTCATATGATTTGAAGTAGTTGTAAAAGCAACACTTCCATTCCCATTCTTCTTCTTAACAGTATCATCATCTCTCTTCATTCTAGTTTCCTGTTGAAGAAGAGATCCAAAAATCTCATCAAGAGTAATCTGTGAGACATTCCTATTCTCATCAATAGTTATTCTCTTGGATTCCCACTCATTAGGCATGATGTCAATAATCATTTCTACATGTGCATCATCATCCAGACCTTTTTCACCCATCGATTGTAAGCTGTTGAAAATAGACATTAATAACTATTTTACCTTATATATAGATTCTCTATATAGAATGAAAAAACCTTGGTACTCAGCTCTAGGCATAGATCTTCTAGTTTCAATAAAATTTAAAGTACCAAAATGTGTAACTTCAAGCTTATTCAAAATAAAATTTGTGGCTTCAAAAGAATAAATATTTATATATATAATCCCAGTCATGGAAAAAACAAATTATTGTGTACCTTATAGTGAAGTTTATATTAGTAATTCTCTTGGATAGTAAAATTTCAGACTTCTTTATCCATAGTGTCATAATCTCTAGAAAGCATAATAGAGTTGTCCACTCTAGTATGGATAATAAACGTCTTCATACTATCTCTCTAATATACGTAATCATTACCATAAAAATAGGTGGTCTAGTAGTATTTATGATGTCTATGGAACAAACATTTTTTCCAGCAATCTTTAAGAAAAGTGTCTCCACACAAACTATTCAGTATTAAAAAATTTGTAAACAAGGATAAAAATATCCTAAGCAACGAAAATATAGAACAATGAAAAACTTGAGCAAGAAGACATATATGTGAATATTATTATTTCATATAACTTCTCTGATACCAATTGTAGGATAGAAATTATACTAATTGTAATATCATAATAATGATATAGATGCTTAATATGAAGAGGGGGGGTGAATTGTATAAATTAAAAAAATTCCTTCAAAACTTTTATATATGGTATTGTTTAAAAAAGTTAAACAATGTAAATTCATAAATCCACTTATTTCTAAAAACATGCTTGATTTAAGAAATGTGGTTACAGAAATGAAATATAAAGAATGATTAAAAATAAAAATATTCTACCTTAATGTGTATAAAACTTTATTAATAAGAGTACAAGTATATGAAATTATAAGAAAGTTACACTTTTCTCAACAACCAAAATAGATTGTAAAACTTGAAACTACACAAGTAATAAGTAGTAAATCATTGAACCCAAAGAGAATGGTTTCCATCAACCATGGATAATGGTCCCCTGATTTATACTTTCAAGAAAGTATATCTTACCCCCTACAGGGTAATCCCTCGATACGAAGATCAGATTCTGTCTTGCTATCCCCACATGCCTTCAAACTTCAATATAGACGGCACCTCTGTCTTCCTATCCCCAGAAGCCCTCCAATGTACTATGCAACATTCAGATTTGAAAAAAGAAATTATGAAAAAGGTGTTCAGTACACAAAAAGAAATAAAGTCTTTCTCCATAGAAATCACTTTAGCAGCATGTAATCTCTAGATTGATCACTTTGTTGTGAGCTCATTCAAATGGACTCCTATTTATAGGCACATATTCAACGGTCATACCCCTCCTCCAACGGTCATATTTTTCCATGATTTTTAGAGTGACCTATAAAAATGTCACTCAAACAAAAGATAGTTAGTAATTGAATGCACGACATCCTTGAATACCCAAAACATGAGTAAGAAAAAATATAGTTTCTTGAACAAATTCATTTTTCGGAATGTAAGGAAAATATAATTTCAGAGTATAACAAAAAACTATTTGGTGTTTATAATAATAAAATATTCAGATTCTATTTTCTAATGAATTCATAACCTAAAAAATATAGAATTCCAGAGTCTTAATTTTAAAGAAATTAGGAGTTTGACTTCAGTTGAATTTGAAGTTTGATCATTACAATGTTTGGATCTTGACTGCTTAAGAATTTGAAGTCTGAACTTAGAATGTTCAAAGTCTGAATTGATTATAATTCAGTGTATGAAATTACAAAGTTCTATGTCTGAAGTCATTAGAATTTGGATTCTGAACTTATAAAGATCAGAGTATGGATTCATGAGAATTTAGAGTCTGAACAGACAATATTCAGTGTCTCAATTCATTAGAATTCGGAGTTTGAACATAGAATGTTCTGAGTCTAAATTCATTAGAATTCGGAGTATGAAATTAGAATGTTCGGAGTCTGAAATCATTAGATTTCAGAGTCTGAACTTAGATCCTGAAAACAGAATTCACTATATCTAATTATTTATAGGATTTTGAGGTTTTGGATGTGAAACCAAATTTTATAATTAGTCATGATATGAAAAATTTAAAAAATGGTAAGGATAAATTTTCATTGGGCAATGAAAATTTTATTTATCAAGTAAAATATAGGGTAAATGAAATTCTCCATAAGAAAAGGTGTTTGTGATTTTCTAAATAAGAACAGATAGAATGGTCATAAGGAATCTAATTAACTCAACAAAAGGGAATTTATAATTTTCACTCTCACATTATCGCTCTTTTTGGGTGTAGACTACCCATGGATCCCTTCCCTCTGAATGAATTATCCTAGATAGACTTGTTGCACTTTGTTCTAACCACCTTTATCTTTTAGCGTCCACTATTTTTATAAAATATTTATAAAACTAGATAGGGAAAAAGTGGGTCAAAATTTATAGACCACATTTGAGTGAAATATGACCAAATAAAATGGTTTTGAAAGTTTAATGAGGGAGTGTGGGGGATGCTTTATATAAATGAGGTGAGTGTCACACATGAAATATTTGAATAGAAAAAGTTGTACACACATTATTATCTTAAAAAATTTCTACAAAAATAGGACATTCACAAAACATAGAGTTCATAAAATATAAATAATTCAATAAAATTGGATTTGGACATGTTTCTATGTTATTTTACTCAATTAAATTTTAGTTTAACCCCCTCTAAAATCATTTTAACCTTAACAATGGTAATTAATTTTTATTAATTTTTATTTATAATATTATATAATTTTTCATTACTTAACAGATAATATAAATTAATATTATTAAAAACATGGAATCCATTTTTTTAATCATACTACCACATTTGTAAATATTTTTAAAATGTATAACTATAGATGTGATTCAATATATATTTTCCATAATGAAAAATTATAAAACATTAAAAATCTTTGATATAAATATTCAATATGGAATTGATTCCAATGACCAAAATTGGATATATATATATATATATAATTTCACCATTTATTACATAATTATAATATTAAAATAACATATCGCTTATAATGTATTTGAATGAAAATATTGGTTTTAAAAAAAAATAGTATTTTATAAATTCATTTTAAAATTCACCATTTTGAAAATAGACATAAAATAGTGTAAAGAAAAATTTTGAAATATTATTTCAATAATAAAATATATTTTTGTAATTTATTTTAAAAAAATTAGAATTATGTAATTTTATATTAACCATGAAAAATGAGACAAATTTTTTTAGACAAATACATTATTAATGTAAAAAAGTGGACTTATTATTATAAATTGTTTGGAAAAAAAATTGAATGATAAATATTTGATTGAATATATTTTATATATAATTAATTCATATCCATTTGAATTTATTTTTAAATAATTTTTTATATAAAACTATTTTGTACACATAAAAATACTTTTCCCGAAAAATATTTTCATTATTTTAAAATATTTTGTATTTTCATTTCTAATTAATTATTAACAAAATATTTTATTTTATATATATTTCTAAAAAATAAATTTTCATAATTTTTAAACTCTTATTTATACAGTTCCTTACAATGGTTGGATGATAATAATCATATTAAACAATAGTTTTTTCATAATATGTCTCATTTTGTAAAAACATCATGTTTTATTTAATGAGTGATAAAATATTTTTTTATGCTATTTAATCTATATATGGTGTTTCATATGAATAATTCTATAAAACAATAATAAAATATATTTGAAATATATTTTCATCAAAACATATCTGTGGTTTATAGGTTTCACAATATTTATATAAATGGATTACACAACCTGTTAATCAATATTTCTAGAAACATGTGTTTTCATACCCATTTATTATTATCTATTTGAACTATGGATTTTTTCAGTAATCCCAATGTTAATTAGGGATTTCATCCAACTGGGAGGTTTTATAATTAATAACATGATTCTAAAAACCAACTCTTATCAGAAATCGTAAGCTGCCACATCGTATCATTTTAAAGATCCAATATATGAAGAATGGAAAGTTTCAGTCCAATCAGACCTACCAAGGATTTCCCACCAACATCATCACTCCTTGGTCTCACCCATGATCTTGAACTTCACCTGAAGTATTAATATATTCGACCATATAATGGTAATACAATGACTGAATACTAATTATTCATTGAACTGTAAGACAAATAGATTTACCATGATGATCGAGCATTAACCGAGGATGGAATCCATACAAAATAGAAATGATTAAACAACCTAAAAAATTAATAATGTTAGACCTAACCATTTTTCATAGAATTTGTGAACAAATGGGAGTTAATAATACTAATTCTAAATAATATTCGAATTATAAACCATTTATCTATTGACAATTATTTTTATATGAACTCACATTCATTCGACATGTGATAAATTTATATAGATAAATCGACATTAATAAAAACATATATCATCAATTTGGATCAATAATTAATGAATAATTTTTTATTTTTCCATTATTGGTGAGATCCATGAACCCCATATACATTGTAAATCTCTGTGTCACTCTGATCGATGATCCATTATCCCACGATCTGCCAAATGTTCTCCAGGATTTTCTCTAAATCATAAGATTTTTGAGAATGGGAAAAGGGATCTTCATAACAGCCCTTATATATAGGGATACATGGCTCAGTAATTTAATTAATTAATTATTTATTTATTTATCAATCTCACCCACGATCACTTTGAAACTAGACATCATGTACCAATAATGTTTATCTTGTTCCATGGGTAAAATCCAATCTCTGAACCAAACTGATACCTCAATATTCTAATTTGAAAAACTATTGTGGATTTATAACCCAATTTTATAGAAAACATGTGAATGTGATTTTGTTATAGTAATATTTTTAATATAATTAATATGATCCCATGACCATAGAATCACATGTTGTCATGGTGGCATTCTGTGAAAATATTTCATAAAATATTCTGATTTCATACTTAACAAAAATAATAATGGTAAAGTCTCTTCACCATAGGTAATTTAGAAAAAAAACATTATAAAATATTACTTATAAAGGAGGATACCAAGCTCTAATCTAGGCTCAATACTCCCACTTTCTTATTTTATGGTTATCTAAAAGTAAATCAACATGCTCCCATGGGAGTCACATTCTAATGAAGTGTTTTATATAACTGGTAATCAAATAATACAAAACTCCAAGAACCCATCAAAAAGATAATATCACCCTCAGTATCTATATCATCATCATTGAAATCAGCTAATTTTTCATTCTCTTGAATCCTAAACAATAACACATGAGAAATAACAGTCAACTAATCCAATTCTTATCACATGGATAAGTGTTACGTTTCTCCATTGTCCCAATACATTAACAAGAATGTTGTTTTACAGACCCTAGATTTATCATTTCAACATATCCAAATAACATATATCTAAAATGTGGGATGGTATATTGAATCACAAAATCCCCATGTTGAACCCATGGTTGTTTCCATTATCCCATAAAGAACTCATGAAATTATTGTGAAATGCACCAACATCATTTGATTAACTAAACATTTTTAAACTTCCATTAGCAATAATTCCTTCTCTAGACTTTTTTTCACCCACTAGAATTGACAAGTACAGTGGTGACCTATGGGGGTCCCTAAACATGTCCAAAAATGGAGATTCACTGATGGTGGAGTGGTAGATATTAACACAAACAAACTCTAACAATTATATATGATTATCCCAGTTATGGTCCAACAAATACATGTAATCCTGAAGAATGATTTCATGAACATGGATGGTCAACTCTTCATAGGCAACTATCTATGGTTGAAAAATTATTTTCCACTGAAACTATTTAACCAAATATTCATTAATCAACTCCAAAATCATGATGTGTATCATTTATCATAGTCCAAAATGTTCATAAATCAAATTCAATGAATCTGTGACACATCATGCACGCAAAAGAATCTAAAAATCTCCAAAAAAATATTCCACATGTGGTTCAAAAGTGGGCCGATATGGTTATTCATTCAATGATCCCCTATGAAATGACATAACATAATAACAATCAAGAAAAATACTACATGATTATGATTAATATATCTTCCCATTTTCACATATATATGGGCACCATGGTCTTCACCAATAGGTAGGTGAGAAATCAATTATTAATCCAAGAAATAGTGACTACTTCATGGGTAAAAAACCAATTTCCAAAGGATCTTGGTGAATTTTATTCAATATAGTATTTATTTATTATTAAAATAAACATCCTCATCATCCATTTTCATAGTTTGACTAACATCTATATTAATCCAAAAAAGGATGATATACATTACACCTTCAGAAAGTCACTTTTGAATCTGTCAATGGGATAAATGGTCATACATTACATTTCAATTGTTATATCTATGATATACCTCCCTAAATCTTCATGGAATAATAGTGGTAATAATCATTGATTGGAGATAAAGTGAACCATCATAATCATCAAGGGAAAATTGTAAAGGGGAAACTTCTTTGTCCCCTCACTCAATAATGGTAGATAAAAATTTCACTATAAGAATCATTTTCCCCTTTCATGATACTAGGTGGGTCTGAAGATTTCACTTCATTAAAATTTAATTTCAACACTATTACACATAAAAATTAGAATAAACATGTCATAATGTGGACCCTATGTATTCAAAACTAGCACTTTATGTGCTCCCTATAAATCTTATAATCACTATGAATTTTCAAAAACATACTCAAGTGTATCTTGTGATATACAATAAACATTTAGTAAATAATGATTTCACTATTAATGAATAACAAGAATTTATATAATAAGGCTGAAGGATACAATATATAAGTCTCTCATATATTGAAATGGGGTTCATCACCCTGATATCTATCACCTTAAACTTAGAGTGACCTAATATTCTTTAGAAATTATGATCTGTTACAACTGATCTTCAACCTAATGTTGGTGATAACCTAAAATGTATTCAACCATGATGAACTAATTCTCCCCTAACTACTATGTGTATCTCTATGTCTATATATCTACTAACAACACCTTTATCTCACGTATCTATACAGGTCCATCCAATAAGCTCCTACAAAATTTGGTCCATCCATGGTGCTTGTATATACAATAATTTTTTTATTGTGGAGGAATGAATGAAACACCATTACGGAAGTCACAAACATACCTCTCCAGCCCATTAATGTTCTGAAAACTCAAATAATCTTATAATAAAAATGTCATTGAATCCAACAAGTAATAAATATGATGTAACCTTTTATACCCAATCTCACCATTCTATGTCTAGGATACCTTATCACAAAAATTAAAATTCCATCACACTAACCCTATTACATCATTTACCTCACTAGTAATATATTTGATGGGTGTTTTTAATATGAAATTAATACACACAATGAGAAATATCATAGGGTTTCACTACCTCTTTGGAGTAATTCTATTCAAGTCTCTCTCTCACTATTATCTCTATGTCTCAAATTGGGGTTACATTATTTTAAATTTTTCATATGACCATGTGCTAAAATTGTAGTTTGACCAATGATGAAACATGTTTTACTTAAAAACAAACTCTTAGATTTTAGAAACAAGATCCTAAAAAGTGAATATTTAATTTACCTTTATAACAAGATACCCAAAAGTAGAACTCCCTATTACTCCTTATAAAACCAACCAAACATTAGCACAAAATTTAAAATAAATCATCCTCCACACCTCGAAACCATCAACTTTGGATGGAGTTGACTCATCAGAATAACATATATTTTCATATGAAGAAAAGATATTTTTAGTTGAATATCCAGCATTCATTACCTATTCAATTCTTTTTAACAAAATAATCAACACAAGGATATAGGGATTAAAGTCATTCCAATGGAGTAGTCTCACCACCATGGCCACCATAAAGAGGAGTCTTATATATGTGGGGAATTTACACCACAATCATTTGATATTCCTCCACCACCAAAGAAGGTGATGTATATCACCATGAAACATGGGTAATATCTATGCCTGAAAGATATAATGAATTTACAATATAAGTTTGTATCATCAAGTAATAAGAACTAATCATTTCTTCCTAAATATGATTAGTAGCAAGCAATACCATCCAATTGGTCTAGGGTCCCATAGGATGGTAAACCTGCAATAACTCCCCAATGAAATAATTTTCTACATAAGGGTCTGGATAAATACATATCCTAATTGATCCCTATAGTAATAAATCTTGAAATATGATAATCCATTTATTATCATCCCCTAGGACATTATGGTGGCATCAAAAACTCCACAGGTCAATTATCGTCAATAGAATCTATGGATGAATATTATCAATTATCAATAGTTGGTATCACTAGTCTATATCATCCCATATAAAACAACATATGAGTGATTCTTTGAAGAAATACATTTTTTTATCATTGGACTTTCACATGAAATTGTATTTGAATCCTCTATAGTCTTTATCTTGAGGGAATCCTGAATATATCACTATCTACAATGATTAATGTGTATATAATGGTATATCATTCAAGAATGACATAGAAAACACTACCCATTCCAATATGATAAATAAAAAATTATTTGAATAAAAAAATTGTCTATATGTACAATGTGCAATATATATTTATCAAATCCTCATTGAATGGGTACATTTACCACGAATGGTATATTGGACACCCTGGAATCTGAGAGGAACTCAAAAGACATTAATAATATTTCACTATTAATCAAAACAGAACAAACAACTAAAAAAACACTAAACTATATCCTATGATATAAGCACATTGATAACTCTATGTTATGACAATAATCAGTTAGGCCCACCTAGCCAGTGATAAGCCAAATGTGAATACCCTAATATATCCTCTAATAGGACATGCGCAGGTGATTAGCCCTGAGTAAGCATATCAAACATATGGGAGGATTTTACATAAATAATTATTACACATAGAAATATCCCTAAGACCATAACATGAAAAAATGTAAAGAAAAAATTACAATAATAATTCATGTATAAAATCTATATCCCACTATCTGAGTAAAACAGAAGTATTGAAAGCAATACAGTGTTTTGTAATCCAATCCCAACAATACATGTAATAAATTCCATCATACACAATTGGGGGGACTAATGTGTAATGATACACAAGTATAGACCTCATAAAGTAAATAAAATACTAAACTCTAAATACCTTTTGTGAGCCAAGGATAATTTATAATTTTCTACATTCTGAAAAAGATACAAATGTGTGGGAAAAACCCATGCATTTGTGATTATAACAATAACCAGTATGAAACCTAGAAATCAACATGCATAAAGTATCCATAGTATTTATCTCCTCACAACACTGGTATTTCAATTATATATATGACACTAATAGAAACACACATCAAGATACACTTATGATATACTCCAATTCATAAGAAAATGTCACAACCATTAATACATAACATGATTCTACTAGAGGAATAGTGGTATTTATCAATTGGATGGAATCACTCCATGAGCGAGGATGTCACTAATCAAACTCTACTAATAGGTCAATATTATCAGGCCACACTGTACAGATAGATCTCAACTGACATATTAAACATGTTATGTGTAGATATATAGTCGTATAAAGAAATCTAAAAGGATTCATCTAAGATTGTTAATCAATCTGACAAAACCACATAAATATAATAAATATCAATATATAGGTGATGGATCACACCCAAAGATATGTTATATACCTAATGCCAAATTTTTTGTTTCCATTTATGTAGGGGTTCAGTGCCTAGGTAATTTGGAATTTCCGATACCTTGAATCCCACATAATTGAAAAGATAACAGAGTATCAAACCTAGTTCCATCAGTTATTCCATGAAGTCTATTAGAGAGAAATTCCATAAAGTATTTACAATCCAATGATGAGGAAATCAACAAACAAAATACCCATATAATAATAGACCAGTAGAACAAACCAAAACAAAATTGGTCACCATTGAAACATCCTTGGGGAACTCACCCAAAATCATACAAAGATAAAATGATATTGGGGGGGGGGGCGTTCCAAACACCCTTATAGAAAGTACATGACTTGTAATTAGGTTATAAAAAATTTCAATTAAATGCATGGTCTTTATGAGTATCACTAAATCACACAAGATTTAAAATATCAAATTCAAGAGATGTCTCAATTTTGTTCCAGTTTGTGTAGTATTCAGTTGGTACATTTTCTGTGCTATCTATCAAAGCTTGATTACTTCATGAAGTGTATGTCTGTGAATGACCATGTCTATGTACACTTGGTCATTCCCATGAAACATGACCGACCATGACTGAATGTATGTGTTTGAGGACATGGACCCTCTTGTGGAACCTTTCTTACCCATGTCAGAAGTCGTGTACATTCCCATATAATTTTAGAGTTCAAACTGTGCTACCTGTAACATGACATATGTTTTTGGATAGTCGACACAAAATATAAAGTATCTCACATCAATAAAAACTATTTCTCTATAGATAGAGTGAAAGAAAAATGTTTTATTATGAGGTATTTTTTTATATTTAATTATATTTCATTATTGGGTGCCTAATATTGACACATAATGAAGTCATTAAAATTTAGGTGGTTTAATTGTATTGTTTGGATCTGCGAACATAGATAAGTGAAAGAAAACATTGTTCCAAATATTAGTTGATATCTTCCATCACATACCTCATTATTTATCTGAAAAATATATTGTATATTAATGGGAAAATCAGGGTGCACTATTTTCCCAAACCATGAAGAGATGGATGTATTCCCACAAAAAAATTCTACATTTTTAGCCAAAACATATATCATATTTAGAACATAGTTTCTCGTATTGTTCAAATAATATATATTTGTTCACTATTAAGGTATATCCATAATGTATGTTTGGTGCATCTTTTTTGAAACCATGTGGTTAGCCCATGTGGGGTCCCTCTATAAAGTGTGAGAGGTGGATAAGTGGCACATTTTTTGTCCCAAACTGTGACCAAACTATGTGTTTCCTATATTATTGGTAAAATGAACATTTTAATATTAAAAAATTCATCTAAGAAATATTTCATTTCTTTCCTTCCCATTTACATTATACCATGGTTTTATCCTCTATTGATGATATCCCATGCGCCTCATGTTATTTTATTTTATGTCTTCAATATCCTAATTCTAATTGAAATTTAATCGATATCATATAGTCATTTTTACCCTTATTAGAGTTTTTAGACAAGAGATATCCTAATCTTCTCGAGGGAATACTTTGATCAAGCAAAGGGAAACATTAATATTTAAGGAATAATTTTATATGGGATATATCCTCCATGGATCATGGTCCATATATAATAATATATGAATATAATTATGTATTAGTATCCCTTCACCACCTCTTTAGATATTATTATGCCTTTTATACACACCATTGATCCAGTTTGATCTCATCATACATAATAAAACCTTGATTAATCCGGTTTGTCCAAGTCATTAATAGATGGATAATAATATGGATGATTTCCCTTGAATCAATTACGCATATTTATAATTTATTTTCATAGAAAAAACCCAAGGATTTAATGAAGTCCCCTTATAGAGAGACTTTATATTATTAAAAAGTTGGATTGACCCATGTGGTAAAGAATGGGTATGTTTCACTATGGATTCTCTTTCATAATTATTATATTTTAGGTTTAATTAGTTACAACCATGATATTATGAATTTATCTTTATTATATACAATATGGTTCACACATATTATTAATTATAATTTAATTATTTAATGATTACATGTTCATACACCGGCTGAGCCTAAAGCAGACACGGGAAACTTAATTTACTATATTTACTTTATATAATAATGTTGCTACACACTATTTTAGTTTATATTAATATTCAAGATTGTATATACGCTAGTGGTGTTGGCTTACTGATATTTATCTCTCACCCAATTGGTACCCACAAAGAGTATATTGAGGATGTTGTCGATAAGGGTAAATTTAATTCCTTGGAAACCAATTTTGATTTCTTTAGTTTATATGGATTTTGGTGGGGAAGATTGCTCCATCCCTGAAGATTCTTAGATAGTTTTGGCCTTTTGGATTATTTTTGATTATTTTCTATAATACAAATTCTTACTTCTTTGTTTCCATTATTACTTCATTGTAGAGACATGACATCCCATTATCAATTTTTATATTATATTTTTTATTATTGATAGTGAATTTTTATTTATTATATTATGATCCTTATTTTGCCGTTTTTTCATTATCATTGTTATTTTTCATCCATTTATTTATACCTATTATACACCAATCTTAACCACTTTAAATTGAGGACATTTTCCTTCAATGGACATACTATAGGTATTTTCTTCTAGTTGGTACCCATTGAAATATGGGGATGTGCGCTTATGCCCATGTGCACCACTACATCGAGGTGCATTTGAGTAAAACCCCATGATGGGACATCAGAACATTGTATGAAAGGGTTTTCTTCTAAATATATATCATACCTTTTTAGAAATATAGATATGATATTATACGGATATGTGAACTTTTTCATGATCTGCGATTGGGACTAGTTATCCCACATTCAGTGTAAAAACATGGTTACTTGAGGATCAAAAATTTTTGTTTAGTTTTTTCTTATTATAGTTGATATATTTTCACCATTAGGTGATACACATGAATTTTGTTTCTTGATATACTTTATG
The DNA here is from genome assembly GCA_963277665.1 of Viscum album. Lineage (NCBI taxonomy): Eukaryota > Viridiplantae > Streptophyta > Magnoliopsida > Santalales > Viscaceae > Viscum > Viscum album. Next base: position 1,066,132,225 of record OY728165.1, on the reverse strand, counting down.
GATATTTTACCTTATCCGGGTGAAGCAAGAAGTATAATTATATTTATCATTATAGGCACCTATAATTGACAAGAAATTCATATTTCATTCCATATATTTTCATTTCATTGTGTTAATTGGTTGTGCTTCTTGTTATTGATTAGTGATTCATGGTTATTGTATATGTTTATGAAGCTAGAATAATCTACATGAGAAGTGAATTAGTTGTTTAATGTGTGATCATTAATCTAAATATATTTTTTCTATATAGGTTGATCTTGGAATATTAAATAAAATGTTTCTTCCCATGTCCACTATGAACCTTTTGATACATTAGATATAATTTGGCTGTGATTGGGTGACTATATGTTTTAGTTTATGAGGATTATAATCCCTCTTGAATTTGTAGGGGTAATTTTTCAGGAATACCAATCTTTTATTACTTGTTACAATTTTATACAGAATGCATGGTAGTTATATTGAATCATATGGGAGATGATTTCAGTAATAAAGTTTTTAAGACTTATTAAATAGGATTAGTTAACCATTAAATGAAACAATTATATATATATAAGCTACTATATAATATAAATGTAAATATTGACATATATAATGAAATGGTTTCCAATTAATGAAGAGTAAATGTTCAGTTTACCATTCACTAATGGTAGTGGTCCCTAATCCATGTGATATTTGTACTATATTTACTATAAATATTCAAAATTTATTTACAGTTTTGTGATTTAATTTTTTGAGATATACAACAATATCATCCTGGATTCATGATCCATGAGGTTGGTGAGGAACAGGTTGTATAGTTGGTGGTTCCTATGACAATATTATAACTTCTAGGTGTTTCTCTATAGACACCACATGATATTCCTTAAATGAGAACTAACACCCATATATGGGAGGTTTTTATATGTCTGATGGGGTCCATGTAGTGTTTTTTATGACTTACACATATGTTGTCTCATCTGACTCATGAGTTCCAATAGAAACAACCCCCAATATTCTTATGGGATTTCTCTCTTTATGATAATTAGTTTTGGATATAGGTAATTTATTCTAACATGAAATATATGGGTATTTCTTTTGAGAGGAGTGTAAATATTTCCTCTTAAATTTTTTGTTATTCCTCCAAGACATGGTAAGATGTAATTATTGAATAGTGTCATTTTTGGTTCATGTTATGTAAAAAAGTCCAGACAAGCTTCTATGGAAACTTTTTCACTTAGATAGTGAGGGACAACCAAACTAGAGAACACATTCAAATGAACTAGGGTTCTATTTCCATCATGGACTATTCACATTGTTTTAGTGATTTTTAATGCATTCATTTACATCTTTAAGGTGATGATATTCCACCATTGAGGTATTTTGGAGATGGGATAATGTATATCATCATATCTCTAATGAATGTACTTTTTCAACCTACCTTTTTGATATATTTAATCAGAATATTTTGATTAAGCATGGACTAAAAAAATCATATTATACAAGGAATATGGGTTTATAGCTGAGGAATAGATGTAGTTATTCTCATACTAGAATTAATAAACATCTTGGTTCTCTTTAGTGGAGTGGAGGCCAGAGTATTGAACATGGTAGCTCTATTATATTCCATTTTTGTGGACAAAAGATTTATACAAAGACTTAGTGTGATAGTGACCATCTTCATTGATGTGATATCTATCGTGTGGGAAGTATTAACAGTATCTATGAGAATTTTCAACCCTCTTCTAGGGGAAGAGTATCTACACCACTACACCGTCAATGGAATGACCAATTTTGACAACCAAGGTTGGAAATTGGAGTTGCACTAACAAAACAAATTGAGGAGGTCCTTGGAATAGTATCTAAAATATTGATTACCCACATCAGTAGAGCGACCCAAATCATCATCATAAACCTATATAATAAAGCCATGAATCAGTTCAGTTTCATGTTTTAAAGACAAAACCCATTGATTATAGTTTATGAACATTTATAGTATCAGTTACAATTCTAGTAGAATCTATATTTTTATATGCTATATTCAATTTTGGTTCTTCTCACTCCATTACATCATTATCAACCATGGAAAGTCTCAGGCTATATATTTGGTTCTTATATGTGGTTATGACACTAGACATGATGTTGGGAGTGCGTTAAGAGGGAATAAAACAATGCAGAGATGATCCCTTGAAGAATTTAGTTGTCACTTATTATGGTATATCTTCAAACATGATATGGATGGTTTCGATGGCATTGTAAAAATTTATTTGTTGGATCTATATCATGTTGATGTGGACATATACCTCTACTAAGAATCATTTACATTACCAGATTGAATTAGTAATCTTCATAATGGTGAGTATAATTTACAAGAATGTATAGATATACATAAGCATCCTGAGATGGGTGGTGTGACCAACTGAGATTCTAGGTTTTGTTAAGGGGATATGGGTTTTCATCAATTTTACATTCAACCAATAGTAGAACTTTTATAGGGTGTATTTATTGATTATTTTTCTTTATTACCTCCTAAGAGGGAGATATTTTTTTATTTATCCTGTCCTAGTAGAAGATTCAATATATATTCCTCCTATCAAGATGTTATACACTGAGCTATGGGAGATTTAGAGGTTGGTGGAGGATTTAAAATATATGGGGTTTATCAAATCTAGCACTACATGTTAGGGTTTACCCGCTATTTTCACCAAGAATGTGGGTGTGACCAACATGAAATTCATGGAATTCTAATTCTAGAACATGAATATAGTTAATAACCAATATCAACTTACCTAAATTAATTATAGAGTTGAAAATCTACAAGGAGTTGTAGTATTCTCAAATGTTGAACTAGGAGCATGCAATCATCAGGTTCATGTAATGCCCATAGATATATGTAGACCCCGGAAAACGCGTCCCCAAAATTTTCCAAATGCTTCCATACATGATCCATGATCGTAGTCCATTTCGCAAGCTTCGATTTGGTAGGTCGTAGGGCCCGAACGGAGTTACGGATTAGGAGTTATGGACGTTTGAAGTTGGGCTGGAAATCTGGTTCGCGAAGCCCATTCGCGAAGCCCCCCCTCCGTGATCGCGGAGCGCCGCCGCGAAGCAATGAGGCGAGAGGCTTCGCGAACCCGTTTGACATTTGCGATGCGCCGCGAAGACCCCTCGCGAAGCACTAATGCGAAGCACCGATGCGAAGCACCCGTGCAGCGCGGTCCAGCGAAGCCCTGCCGCGAAGCGCCCCGACCATCGCGGCCTCGCGAAGCTCCAGAGGCGGTGATGCTCCGCGAACGCATTTGACGTTCGCGAGCCGCCGCGAAGCTCTGGAGGCGGTACCTCTCCGTGAACGAATTTGACGTTCGCGAGCGCGCCGCGAAGCTCCTGAGGCGGTGCAGAATTTCTTCTTCGCGGCGCCCCTGCCTATAAATACCCAGCTCACCCCCCTTCTCAAGGAGGACGGCCACAGCCACTTCGCCCCTTGGGCGGCCGAGCGGAGCTCCGCATTGCGGCTCCGCGAAGCCATGCTCCGCGAGCAGCTTCCTTCGCGTTGCTGCTCCGCGAGCCGAGACTCCAGGAGTCCATGCTTCGCGAGCCTATGCTCCGCGATGCTGCTTCGCGAGACCAAGCTCCGCCAGAGCCCTTTGCTCCGCGAGCCCTTGCTCCGCGATGCTGCTCCGCGATGCTGCTCCGCGAGACCAAGCTCCGCAATGCTGCTCCGCGAGACCAAGCTCCGCGAGACCCCTTTGCTCCGCGAGAGACCATTGCTCCATGAGGCCATGCTTCGCGAAGCTACTTCGCGAAGACCCATCCTTCACAGACCACCATGAAAGATGGAGAGTCGCACCGCGAACTTTTCGGGCCGGGATGCCGGGATTTTCCATTGCGCCCTTATGCGTTCCCACCTTCCACCTATGGAATACCATGATTTGATACACTCCTCCGCACACCGTGGAACACCTAGAGTCGACATATTCCTCTATGATTCATTCCATGTCGTGAGTCGAGATTCTCATCATCAATTCCCCAAGTACCTCGAGTTGAACCATCCCTCAGGCAACTCCTCCAAACCCGATCACTTGACTCATATGCCAGGTTGAACCAGAAAGGGCTGCTTTGCGTAAGACCCAACACCAACCATTTCTAGGCACCTTCTGCCTAATATTCCTATCTACATGACTATAAACTGTAGTACTCCCTATCTAACAAATGATAGGGTGCCTCTCGCTTCTAACGAGAGATGCCTTATGCTCCACGCATGAGATGCCAGTAGTCCTTTCTACATGACTCTAAACTGTAGTACACCCTATCTAACAAACGATAGGATGCCTCTTTCCCTATAAGAGAGATTCCTCATGCTCTTATCATGAGATGCCAATAGTCCTACCTACATGACTCTAAACTGTAGTATTCTCCCTATCTAACAAATGATAGGATGCCTCTTTCTCCAAGCGAGAGATGCCTCATGCTCCAAGCATGAGATGCTAACAGTCCTACCTACAAGACTATAAACTGTAGTATTCCCCCTATGTTCCAAACATAGGATGCCTCTTTCCCTATACGAGAGATGCCTTATGCTCCTAGCATGAGATGCCAGTAGTCCTACCTACAAGACTCTAAACTGTAGTAATCCTTATGTGCCAAACATAGGATGCCTCTTGCCCTATACAAGAGATGCCTTATACTCCAAGCATAAGATGCCAATAGTCCTATCTATATGACTTTAAACTGTAGTAATCCCTATGTGCCAAACATAGGATGCCTCTCGCTTCTAACGAGAGATGCATCATGCTCCTAGGATGAGATGCCAACAGTCCTACCCACATGACTCTAAACTGTAGTATTCTCTCTATGATACACACATAGGATGCCTCTCGTCCTATACGAGAGATTCCTTATGCTCCTAGCATGAGATTCCAATAGTCCTACCTACATGACTCTAAAATGTAGCATTATCCCTATCTAACAAATGATAGGATGCCTCTTGCCCTAAACGAGAGATGCCTTATGCTCCTAGCATAATATGCCTAATGCCATGTTTACAGTGGCATAGTTTCAAGATCGTTGGAATCCGTTCAAACATTCCAGCACTCCACCCCACGCTTTGTGTGTCCTTCATTCGGATCTGCATCCATTTACAAAGTCTTAAGGGACCCCCTAACAGTATGGATGATAGACCCATGGTCCCCCTGCTGTCCTGGGCCAACGCCCCGAAAGGCTTCGGGTGACACTTTGAGGTGCTGTGTTTCGAATACGGTCAGCAGTCGACCCCTCATTTGTTTGTCACCATTTTAGGCTAACGCGGTAGGTTGCTGTGTTGCGAACATGGTCAGCAGTTATCCTCTATTGCCACGCCACTCTCATCGCATTCCGAATGCTGGGCATGTGATTCACACTTTTCTTGTCCCTTTGTTTGGGCTGATTCCAACGCCCTTGGCGTTATCCCTCTTGTGCACTTGCGCATAGGCACATACCTCAACCCACTAGTGAGTTGGGATGCCCTCATGGCCATACATGAGGAAGACATTACGGGCAGCTTCCTAGCGTAAGCCCCATCCACCATTGCCACTCCTTAGTGGCACCCGGGCAGCTTCCTAGCGTAAGCCCCATCCACTGTTGCCACTCCTTAGTGGCACCCGGGCTGCTTCCTAGCGTAATCCCCATTCACCATTGCCGCTCCTTAGCGGCACACGGGCAGCTTCCTAGCGTAAGCCCCATTCACCAGTGCCGCTCCTTAGCGGCACCCGGGCAGCTTCCTAGCGTAAGCCCCATTCACCAGTGCCGCTCCTTAGCGGCACCCGGGCTGCTTCCTAGCGTAAGCCCCATTCACCATTGCCGCTCTTTAGTGGCACCCGGGCTGCTTCCTAGCGTAAGCCCCATTCACCACTGCCGATCCTTAGCGGCACACAGGAAGCTTCCTAGCTTAAGCCCCATTCACCAGTGCCGCTCCTTAGCGGCACCCGGGCAGCTTCCTATCGTAAGTCCCATTCACCAGTGCCACTCCTTAGTGGCACCCGGGCTGCTTCCTAGCGTAAGCCCCATTCACCATTGCCGCTCCTTAGCGGCACACGGGCATCTTCCTAGCGTAAGCCCCATTCACCAGTGCCGCTCCTTAGCGGCACACGGGCAACTTCTTAGCGTAAGCCCCATTCACCAGTGCCGCTCCTTAGCGGCACCTGGGCAGCTTCTTGCGTAAGCCCCATTCACCATTGCCGCTCCTTAGCGGCACACGGGCAGCTTCCTAGCGTAAGCCCCATTCACCAGTGCCGCTCCTTAGCGGCACCCGGGCTGCTTCCTAGCGTAAGCCCCATTCACCATTGCCGCTCCTTAGCGGCACCCGGGCAGCTTCCTAGCGTAAGCCCCATTCACCAGTGCCACTCCTTAGTGGCACCCGGGCAGCTTCCTCGCGTAAGCCCCATCCACTGTTGTGATCCCAATCAACGGTAAGCCGTTGTGACCCTTTCCAGCGGTAAGCCGTTGTGATCCTATTCAGCGGTAAGCAGTTGACATCCTCATCCAGCGGTAATCCGTTGTGACCCTTTCCAGCGGTAAGCCGTTGTGATCCTATTCAGCGGTAAGCCGTTGACATCCTCATCCAGCGGTAATCCGTTGTGACCCTTTTCAGCGGTAAGCCGTTGACATCCTCATCCAGTGGTAAGCCGTTGTGATCCTTTCTAGCGGTAAGTCGTTGTGATCCTATTCAGCGGTAAGCCGTTGACATCCTCATCCAGCAGTAAGCCGTTGTGACCCTTTCCAGCGGTAAGCCGTTGTGATCCTATTCAGAGGTAAGCCGTTGTGAACCCCATTCAGCGGTAAGCCATTGACATCCTCATCCAGCGGTAATCCGTTGTGACCAAATCCAGCGGTAAGCCGTTGTGACCCCATTTAGTGGTAAGCCGTTCTGGGCCTCCATCCTGGTGTAAGTCCCAACACCATGGGCCGCCCAACGCGTAAGCCCCTCTTCGCTTCTCACGGACGCACCCTTCGCGACGTGATCGTCAGGTCCATGCAACCTCTTGTTTCTCACACCGAGCATGACTCACGTGGGCTTAGAGTGAGCACCGATCCTGACAAAACCCCATTTGAACTACGAGGTCTTTGATCCATGTCAAGGCATGGTACGTAGGAAGCCTCCACGAGGTTCAAGCCCACCCGTCGCTCATTCACGTCGGGTCCCATTCCTGTCTGACGGTAATCCGTTGTGACCATTTGAACTACGAGGTCTTTGATCCATGTCAAGCCATGGTACGTAGGAAGCCTCCACGAGGTTCAAGCCCACCCGTCTCTCATTCACGTCGGGTCCCATTCTAGTCCGACGATAAGCCGTTGTGACCATTGAACTACGAGGTCTTTGATCCATGTCAAGGCATGGTACGTAGGAAGCCTCCACGAGGTTCAAGCCCACCCATCGCTCATTCACGCCGGGTCCCATTCCAGTCCGACGGTAAGCCATTGTGACCACCTAAACTACGAGGTCTTTGATCCATGTCAAGGCATGGTATGTAGGAAGCCTCCACGAGGTTCAAGCCCACCCGTCGCTCATTCACGTCGGGTCCCATTGCAGTCCGACGGTAAGCCGTTGTGACAACCTGAACTACGAGGTCTTTGATCCATGTCAAGGCATGGTACGTAGGAAGCCTCCACGAGGTTCAAGCTCACCAATAGTGGACCAAGGTCTACTTTCACATCGGTTCACCGACAAAACCCCATTTGAACTATGAGGTCTTTGATCCATGTCAAGGCATGGTACGTAGGAAGCCTCCACGAGGTTCAAGCCCACCCGTCGCTCATTCACGTCGGGTCCAATTCCGGTCCAGTGGTAAGCCATTGCGACCCGCCCTTTTGAACTACGAGGTCTTTGATCCGTGTCAAGGCATGGTACATAGGAAGCCTCCATGAGGTTCAAGCCCACCCGTCACTCATTCACGTCGGGTCCCGTTCTGGTCCAGTGGTAAGCCATTGCGACCCACCATTTGAACTACGAGGTCTTTGATCCATGTCAAGGCATGGTACGTAGGAAGCCTCCACGAGGTTCAAGCCACATTGCTCGGTCGCTCATTCACGTCGAGTTTCACCCACGTCCAACACGATGCTAAACTGCAATTCTCGTCCGACGGCAAGCCGTTGTGACCATCTGAACTACGAGGTCTTTGATCCATGTCATGGCATGGTACGTAAGAAGCCTCCACAAGGTTCAAGCCCACCATTAGTGGACCCAAGGGTCTACTTTCACGTCGGTACTCTGACGATGCCCATCGAACCAAGGTCCACCTTCACGTTGGTTCGCCGACGACATTCATCGGGCCAAGGTCCAGCTTCACGTCGGTTTACCAGCACCATCCCGAACTACGCGGACTTTGATTCTCTGCCATAGGGATACGTAGGAAGCCTCCTCAAGGCTCAAGCCCAACTTCACTGTCGCCCCCTGCGATGGTCCCATTTCATTCCCCCTCCACTTCATTCATTAATCCACCACCCATCCTGATTCTCACCCGGGCCGCCACATCCCGGTGGGATCATGCCATCCACCTCCTTGCTGCTCCTAGCAGCGCATGGGCCACTTTCCATGTCCAAGCCCAATCATATCTCCGAGTCGCTGTCCTCTATGTACACCTCGATTCATCACCCTTTTCCCCTATAGGGAGTGCACCACCTCGGATCCATCCTCATTGGGCGTTCTGATCCGTCTCTATGGGACCATAGCTGTCTCTATGCGATATACCAATCTGATCCGTCTCTATGGGACATTCTGATCACCCTCATTCCGTCTCCGCAAGACGTTAAACTCGTGGCCTACCTCGTGATAAGCATGAGATGCCTGAGGAAAACCTCGGATGGAACGCCTTTGGTGTAACCGTCTCTGCTAGACGTTAATCTTGCAACATACCCTGTGTTAAACATAGGAAGCTGAGGAAATCCTTAGATGTACGCCTCGGGTTCCGCACCCTTGAGATGCCCTCTCATGAGGATGAATACAGGTTCCCCAATGTCCACGCTCCCAGAGATGCCTCGACATTCCTGATGTTGCCGTCTACTCCGACCGAAGGTCGCTACCATGCCAAGACCCTATAGAAAGTCTTGACGGAAGTAGCGTAATTAACTGGCGTCCATGACAATATGGCACCGGGAATGAGATTCACGAACAACGTATTAAATCTATAAGGGAGACCCTGACTAGGTGACGAGTTCTGAGGAGGAATCCACGGAAGGAAGAACCGACATCCCATCATCCCGTTTCGATCCAAGAGCAGACGTACCTGAACAAGGAACGAATGCCACCCGCCTTTGGAAAGCGGGAATGCGGGGCAACAAAGCCGCGCGTCCCCCCCCCTGACGGACGGATGCGCGCGCGCCCCGGCGAAAGCGTCAGAAACAATATAATATTTACAATTTTTTGAAGTTTGTATGGTCTATGTAAATGTGTTTTTAGGTTTATCGATATTCTGAATGTGACCTCTCTTTTCATGCATTTGGTGAATATGTTTTCCCACCCCTATCTAGAATAATTTTTCCTTATTTTCTCGGATGACATCATTGGGTATCGACATACACATGGAGATCTTCGAAAACATGTTGAGATAGTTTTGAATACAATGAGACAGAATTATAGATATGCTAAAAATTATTTGTGACACTAATAGAGTGGAAAATTTCATTTATTGGGTCATAATTTCTTGGAATAGGGATTTTTGTTGGCCCTAAGATGGATAGTGCATTCTATTACTAAGAGAAACCTAATAAAGTGTTTCATAAATGAAATTTTAATGGGATGGATATATTTTACATGAATATCAAAAATTACTTCCCATAATTTTATGCACTTATTACATGTCTTATGAAGATGTCTGTGAAGTTCTTGTTGCCATTACAATGTGTGAAATAATTTTAGGAGCAAAAAGGAATTCACTTCTTGGAAAATATTCAGATTCCCCCATATCAATTAAGAGGCTATAATTTTTTTTGACATATCAGGCATCAATATGGGATTATTATTGATATAGAAGGACCATTTCTTGGATATGGGTATCTCTGGTTTGGTCCTTTTGAGCATAAATATCCAACCTATTTCATTGTTCTATATGTTGTTGTCCATAACTTTTTCTGTGGGATACACTTTCTAATAAGAGATCAGTAATTAGTGTATACATCCAACTAGTTCTTAAATATATATTCATTTGACATTAATTTATTATCATACAAAAAATGTTTTTAATTCCTTTATTCCTTTGATTTAAAGTTTTCCTATAAACTTGTTAATGGTTATTTGGTAGCTAATGTGACGAGGATGAAGTCACATACACAAGATATTAAAGAAGCCGATGATGAAAAGAAAATTGATGGACCCATTTTTTGAGATACATATATAGATTCTGGATAAAGAATCTTATCATTATCTTATAGCCTTGTATGTTACCTCTTCAGTCAATGATAGGTTAAAGGTAAAGTAGTGTTTTAATCATTATGGCCTGGTTATCTAGGTGAGTATATTTTGTGACCAAATGCAAAAAGGGTGAAATTTTGATTGAGACAGAATTGTATATATAAATGTGAATGTCTTGGTTACTACAGATAATAGAGAAGAACTAATGTGATATTATCACACTTCATATTAGGTAGTTCATCGTATAATCTCTTAGATATATCATGATAAATGACGCATGTATTTGTGAACTAGGATGAATCATCTAGTAAGAGGTTTTATCAAAAGGTTTTTCAACTATTAATAGGTGAAGTTAGAGAACTAGTGGGATACCATATTGTAACAGACATTAGAATACATAAAATACAAATGAAAAGATGTTGCGATGGTTTTTTTATTGGAATTACGGAGGTCTCCAATATGTAGTGAGACAGTTTTAGAAGTCCTATTTAGACTGATAAAAGTATACCACATCCATTTTATCTAGGGGACATTCTTAATTAATGACCGAGGAAGAATGCATATATTTTAGATCATATGGCTATATAGTGACACACATACTATTAAAATGATACTAGGGTTACACAAACATGCCAGTGATTAGTTGTTATTAGTAGAGGAATGTATTGTGGTTGGCGCATGGTTTCTCAAACCATGCAGCAAAAAGAATGGGCTCCCTTATAAGGGATATATATATATATATATATATATATATATATCAATTTTCATGCACATTTTCTCAAATCACATGGCCAGAATAAGTAGGGACCCTCATTTGATAGTCGAAGGCACACGATTGGGACATAGTTTGGTTAACTATGTTATCAAAGCATGAAACCCCTATATTTTTTTTAATGATAAATTTTTCTATTAAATTTTTTTTATACCAATATTTCTTTTCCATCCTTCCCATTTCCATCATATAAAGGCTTCCTAATCCATTGAAGATGTTCCATTAATCTCATGATAGGTGAAATTGTATCATCACCATTTGACTCTGATTCGAACACTATAAGTCTCGTTGGATAACCATCAGTATCTTCTCTTATCCCTACGACCATTTCTATATTCTTCAATTTATAATCTACACTGTTTATATGTTAAAAATTAATACACATTTATATGAATCAAAACATTTATTATATTCTCTATGTATCTGAGACAAACTAAGGGCATATAGTTTGTGAGGAGAGTGATGCATGGCTATGTTAGGTGGTCTAAGACTTATATTTCAATGTATCACATTTTAATAAATTGATTCCATTGTATGCATTCCAGTTGCAAGAGAAACTTCTTTTTTCAATTCATATAACATTTTTATAATAATTAAAATAATCTTATATAGTCCCTTCATAAAATTCTCACTGATATATTAATGGTTATAACATAAATTTCACCCATACATAGTATGATGTTATCCATTATATGATGTTGATGCTGGTTATTAGAATATTCACCACCATTCAGGTCTATTATTGATGGACCTTGATAATGAATGAATTCTTATATAACTAATGGGTCCTATGTTTCATAATGTAACAATTATTGGTAGATATCACTTGGTATAATTAAATTTAAATTTGAATTAAATTGGATATATGTACATTATATCATTGTCAAATATAATGTAATAGGATGCAATCAACCTTGTGAATTATTAACTAGAATGTATATATTTATATATATCTTGAACTTAATTATTATAATTAATTTCATTGGTTTCACATAATTTATTCATTTTCACATAGTATTATGTGTAATGAGATAATCCGACTAAATTGTCAAATTATTGGATTGTTACATGAACAAAAATTATTAACTATTTATGAATTTTTTGTTATTATGTATCATCCTTGATATATATACAAGGGTATTTATACTTGAAATAGACTTCGAATTATATTTGAATGCATTGAGAACACATAGGTATCCATTCTGATACATAGAGAAGATTTTTATGGGGGATACCCACCATGGAACATGATCCTTTTCGACTAGAAGATCTGTGGAATAAATCCATATTATTCCTTAACTATCTCTACACATATTAGGATTCCACAAAATACACTACTTGGATCCATCTAAACACTAGAGGACAGTTTTAAACATGAATTCACTATATTTCCCTAGTCATGATTAGATTGAGATTACTACGGGTTATTTCCCTGTACTCATATAGAAATATTTATAGTAGAATGACTTGTGTAATCCCTTTTTATTACACACATATCGCATATAACTAAACTTCATGTTATTACTGACTTGGCTCGATGCCTTAGGTCAAGGATCCCATGGTTTCCCCTATAATACTCATTCGTAATTACAATTATTATAGTATTATATGATTAAAACATCAATTCTCTAATAATATCTATATAATATACAATAAAGTTGATACTTATTATGAAATGGATCATAATTAATTAAATGATAGGAATCCGATTGTTGGTGAGGAAGGTATGGGCTTTCACAATAATGTACTATCATTAAATCCTTATATACATGAACATTGTTATAGTTTTATTTCATAAACTGGATTGTACATACAATATGGTTGATTCCCTACTAAGATTCATCTCCCACCATATTTAACCCATCGATTATACTTGGTATGTATATATGTATGCACATTTTGATAAGGGAAACTGTCCCACCCTAGGAACATGATTTGATTTATTATTTTAGCATGTATCTTGGTATTAGATCATTTTTCCAATAATGGGGATTTTTTAATATTATTTTGATTTTTTGGTTTTTGTAAAAAAAATGTATTATACTAATTCATTATTCTTTGTATCCCTGTTTTCAGGATTTAAAGATACATGTAATTGATTGTCCTTTTTGTATATGATATAACTTACACTTATAGATTATAATTTATTTTTTAAATTATAGGATTTATTATTCAATCCCTTTGTTTTGTGTTTATTTTATTATTCTTCTTATTAATATATGTCATACACCACTATGCTCCACTCGAAAATGGGGAATTGTTTATACACAAAAGAACCCTAGATCTTATCTTCTACTCAAGAGCCTCTGGCATATGGAATTGTTCACTTTAGGACTTTTAGCCCACCAAATCACAGAATCTTTTAGTGATGCCATGGTCGGGATGTCACGTAGGTGTCCCAGATGAAAATTATCTACAGATTAAAAATATTTTGACACAACATTTATAAAAACCCTTGAATTCATGAATTTTTATTCAACTATATATGTAACCAATTATTATGCTATTTATTATTCAATAAATATGGGTTCCCTACCTACAAGGCCCCACCCTAGTTTTTCACAGGATATCGACCACCAAATCAGACCAACAATCAAATGATGTTGCATCACATCATTGTCTCCTTCCAAACCAAAAAAGAATAGAAATGACATATTTGATCCTATATACCTTTTATCTCCCACCAACATCATCACACCTCAATCTATTTATTTAGAACAAACCACACTGGTGGTATTCATTCATTTCCCAAACTACCAGTCTTGTAATGGCTGAATATCGTGCATTCATTGATCCTCTATAAAAATATATTTCCCTTTATGAAGGAGCATATAAAAATGGATAAATTTATAAATTAATTATACGAGGAATGAAAAATAGAATTTATTGATTTCTTAATGTTTTTGTTGTCTAATAAATGAAAAACTAAGGAGAATAAACAATAAAGCATCAAAACAATATCCAAAATATCAACCATCAATGGATGAATCCATTATTTTTAGTTTTATTGACCCACGATAAACATGGGATAAATAAAAGTGTATAAATACACATAAATATAAAATCCAGCCTTTATAGTTTCAATAAATATATAAAGTGAACAAGTATTTATTTCCATCGTGGTTGAGATATATGATCTTTTTCAGCATTGAAGATCCCTCTAATTCTCTAATTGATGATCCACAATCTCACCAACCACTAGTTTGAACCCATTATCTTCTATAAATTCCTAAGGACATGTGAAAAATCCTTTCAATTAACTATAATATTCATTATATATATGTCATTAGGCCTGGAGAATTAAATTAAATTGTTTATTAATCAATTAATAATTTTTCACATGGAATCTTTTTAACAAAATATAATGTTCACATAATGGTCATGTCCCCATTGTTTAAAAAACTCAATTTGAAATCAACTATATCTATGAATTTTTTAACCTTCATAATCCAATTATTATACATTTTTTGAATGATTATATGTCATGCAATTATAATATTTTATTTTTTTAAAATATCAATAGTAGGAACATCGGGTATAAGGCCCCAGCCTTAAACCTTACATAATCTTGGGTTATCACAAGATTACACGTTGAGGATCTTTTCAGGTTTAGAGTTTTAGAGATTTAGATCTTGTAACTTGCATTACATTCCACCTTTAATCAAAGTGGTTACATAAAAGACATGATTCATTCTTCCCAACAATGGAAACATATTTAAAATAAAACATGGATTCTTTCTTGACACATCCTTGACTCTATCATCTTATCATGTACCTTTCCCGTGACCTGTGAAAAACATTTCAAAAACTTAGGATGAGCATAAAAAGCACAGTAAGGGATACACAATGAATGAAAACTGTTAGTTTTTCAAACATCAAGTAAACCATGTATACTCTATCAAAGTAATACCTTCACCTTCATGAAGTAGTAAAAACTCTTCAATGAATAAAGTATCATTAATTACTTTTTTGTAACCAATGGATTACCATAAAACCCATAAAAAGAATACATAACATATATAAAGGTAACTTGGGACATAAACATACTTAAGTGGAATAACCATATGACCGACTTCCACACATATCACTTAATGGAATAGCCATACGGCCAATTTCCATACATACTTAATTGAATAGCCATACGGCCGACTTCCATACCCAATGCATTAGAGTTTATAACGTAACCACCCATCCTGGTATTCACGACACCACCCGTCATAATGTCCAAGTACCATTATTACACATAAAATATGGAAAATATAAACATTTCAATAACAATATTTCATTTGCAATCAGAATAAATAATTCCCAGATATTGTATTAATCAATCCATTTTTAAAAACCATTTAAAAGAGATTTTTGAATCAAAGTGTCCCATACCACTTTGAAGCTTTTAATGGAAATATAATTTTAAAACATTAATGTCCATATAAATAAATACTGAAACCCATTTTGAAAATATGGACATTAAAGATAACAAATTAGAATAATAAATCTTTAAAACATTTAAAATGATATTTTTGTTAAAGAGATTTTAACAAAATGAGAGACTCTTGAATACAGATAATAGCGGAATAACATTTAATCCGAACTGTATAATATCATGAGAATAAAAGGATTCATGATATAATATGTCAAAGGACAGTATATACACCATATAAGAGTGAATTGGTGCATAACAACAATGAAGTCTCCAAAGAATTGTAAAAGGAGATGAAATCCATTATAAAGAAGGTATCCTTAAATTAAGGATAAATCAATCTCATAATTATGTGTGAAAAATATAAATACACCCATTATAAGTGGATATTAATTGTAAAACAATCAAAGGTTATTCACACATTTTCAAAGGATGACATATTCAATAAATACATGTTGAACCCAATGAAATTGAAATTGTGTTAAGAAGTTCCCTTGGTAAAATTCGACAGCCTAACGGCGTCACATTAAATTTTACATAAAGGGTTTATGAGAGAGATAAAGGGTATCTCATAACTTGGACATAAAATTTACATAAATATGGATATATAAGAACATATCCCAACATAATAGTATGTGAATTAAAAGACATAACAAAATAAGTCTTTTAAAAAGAGGAGGGTGAAAGGTCCCCTTACCGAGTTGGGTAACTTTCGAAATGTACACCCAATGGAATAAGGGTCATACAACGAAGATGTGAATACCCATAAATGAAATTATACTACAAAAAGTGTATAATAATGGGAATTACATACATCACTCAAAGGAAATTGTGGCAAATGTAGCATAAATCTCACGGGAATAAAAGTGAGATGAAAAATCCCTTACGAAAACTCGGCAGCCTAATAGTGCCACATAAAATATCCAAAATGGATTGATGAGAGGAAATAAGCTCTCTAGTCATATAAACATAATAAGTACAGTAGTAGTAATATAAAATAACATCCCAATCATAAGAAAGATGATCTTAAAAGGAATGACATAAACGAGTGTACTTAAAAAGAATGAGAGGTGTAGGATCCCTTACCTCGTATCCGACGTGACCCGACCATTCTTTAATCTCCTGAATAATAAACATGAGTTAATCTCTACTTTCTTAACAACCTTTTTCAAGTTCATTATCCCTTTATAACATGTTATGAACATCATGTAATCATTTAAGTTAATAATGTTCATTTTGTCAGTATTTGGTTCTTAAGTCAAAAAAATAGACTTATTACACTTACATGTTGTTAATTTGGTCAAAGGTTCGTTATATCCAGAATGATGTTAATGATTTGGATAACATATATATCATATATATTCAGCATATACCTGTATTTATAATATTACATCACATTTAGAGGTAAGAAATGAAATGCACCGTTCATGGAGACGGTAAGCTGTACGTACGCACGAACGCTACATCCATTTCTACTTCGTATTTTCTGGAATGGAATCATAATGATATAAGAGTATATTATAACATATATAATATCATTAACTTTATCCTTTACACATCCCACATATGGTACTAACAAATCAAATCACTTTCAGGGGGCGGTAGTCCGCACTTCCTAAAATGAAGATATCGTGTTTACCCATAATGAAAACAATAATGGTATGCCATAAATGAAAAATAAAGAAGATTAAGGAAAGAATAAACATATTATATATCATATATAAAAATAGTTACATCATAATGGCCACCTTTGAATGTGTTAAATGAGTATTGAACAATCATCATTTCGGGAGGTAGAATTTCGCCATCCACTGAAACCGTACGTTCTTTAACCATTTGATGTAGTTGTGTGAGAGTGTAGCTCAAATAAATCTTATAAATAAATCCTAGTATATTGAAGATACTGGTGTTGTTACAAAAGAAGTAAATAAAAAGAGTTTAGGGGGTTGGAGAAGCAAAATAAAACAAATGAACAAGAGAGAATGAATTACCTTTAAAAGTGTATCTCCTTTTGATTTGAGCCTAAAGGCTTCCTTTGAAAGGATTCTGCCCAAAGGGAATCCTCTAGGATGAAGATAGGGATGTGGAGAGAGTAAATGTCTAGGGTATGGCCGAGCCAAAGGCTTGAGGAGTGTGTGAAATGAGGTAGAGGTGGGGGCCTTTTATAAGAGGAGAGGAGGGGCACTTTTGGAAATCATGAAACTATTATTTTATTTTCAAAAGTGTTTCGAATTTCTAAGGTCCCACACTGATATATTTTTAAGATAAGATGATAAGGATTCGAAATATTCCCATCCAATGCTTTTTGGACAAGTGTAGGTTTTAGATATTACATTATCTTTCCATATTATTTAAATCGTTAAATAATGTGGTCATCATTGCATCATCATGATGTCATAATTAAATTAATTTATATAATATCTAAAAATTATAAAACAAATACAATGATGTAGGAAATCCTTTTAGATTTCTAATTAATATTTATAGTCAAAATTCGGACTTGTGTAACCCCACTTAAAAACTGTTTTAGTAAAACAACTCATGTTTGTGTCAATTTAATTTTAACATTAAATAAATATATATTAAAGTCATTTTCCAACCAAAGTGGCTCCTTGGGGTCCCCAAGTTGACCCATGGGTTGTCTGGTTGTCCATGGATCATCCAATAGGAGTAGGACAAGTGTCATGGTGTTTTCATATTTTTATAATATCATTTTACATTAAATTAGACTAATTACCCGTAATCGCGATTAATGAAAAAAAGTTACTATTCACCAAAAATTATTTTCATCCCATTGAACCACATTTTATGTACTAATGACAACCATGTATGTCAGAATTTCAAAATTCAAAACACAAAGGTGGAAAAATTTCATTTAAACGGAAAATCAGTTTTTATAAGTACCACTTAGTGGTTTCACTATTCATCAAAAATTGAAGTTTTTCAGAAAATTACCAAAAATTCACCTTAAGCTATATTTGATATTCCGAATTCAAAAATGAAGTCTATTTTACAAAATTCAAAACATATAAGTCACATTTATTAATTTAATAATTAATTCCCGCATTCATGACAAATAGCGTGTTTTTATGAACCAATAAGTATCAACAGATTGACACTAGTTTAAGTCCGATTTCAAAGTGAAATTAATTCCAACGACCACTATTGGATTTAATGGTAAAAATATTTTCTAATTTCACTTTAAAACCAATTCAAAACATTATCTAATCATATAAATAAATTAGATTAAAAATAGGTTTTGAATTAAAACACAACATTTTAAACTATTCATTAAAAAAATGAACTTTATCGGAAAGATACCAAAAATTTACACAAAGTAAATTTTGATGTCCCGATTCCAAAGAAGAGTCTTATTTGGTCCAAATAGAATGTATAAGAGTGATCAAAACTATATTTAATGATGGTTCACCATCAAAAGGTGATAAGTGAACTTATAGTGAAAACTAGGGCATATAAGCCTAAAATTGAATTCTTTCCGTATTTTAAGCCTTTATATTTTATTGGATAAAAGTAAAAACATTTAAAAACATATATAATCATATTTTAGTTATTTCTATACATTGCCGCCAATATAACGGCTACATGTTAACTGCCATTTAAAATAATATTATTTTATTATTAGAGTGCAACATAAGATTCCCAAGAAACTCGTTGTTGGGTGTTGGGTACGCCATCGAGCATAGCGTCCCCTTTAATGTAATATTAATATTTTATTCACAAAAATTGATCAATATGAAAATTTCATATTCTTTATTTACCTGGGGTGTTACATCCTTCCCCCCTTTTGGGAATTGCGTCCTCGCAATTTTTAAATTTGAGCTTGGAAACATCCTTGAAAGTCCCACATCGGAACAAGACTCGGTAAAACAATCACTTTAAAATAAAGAAAGATAAATACAGAGGTCACCCGAGTTAACCCATACTAGGATTTCATATAGTAAAACATGGACATAGAGGAGAAAACATAGGGTCATGTTCTGATGGAGAGTGATATAAAACATGTTTAGGAGAAAGTTAACAATAAGAAAATCACAAACTTGTGATGGGTTAAACTGTATTCGAGTCCCCAATAGGAAAAGATAATAGACAAAATTTTTGTTTTAAGTTACTTTTTGTTGAGGAATTTATTCATAAGGAAACATAATCACTTATCATGTTGACTTTCAACTTTTACTAGATTCCTTATTCAATCTCATATTTTTTCCAAAAGGCGAGTATTTGGGGAGACTTGTTCGGATTAAGAGTACTATAATCAACTTCTACAGAATCACCTAATCTAGAAAAGAGAACTATATACTTCCCATATCATTAGACCTTAACAATAACCAAAACCAAAAAGGTTAGTACAATGTCAGATAATCTAGAAAAGGATAACCCTTTAGAAAAAGAAAATTTATTCTTAATCTCTAAAATTTGTCAAACAAAACCGAAAGTTCAACAAGGATCATTCGATAAAAAATTTGTCCATAAAATTCTTCAAAGTAAACCAATATACGATTGAAACACAAATTTTTGAAGGATTTAGTCACATAGTCTTCCAATTTAAATCGTAACATTTATCTCCAAACAACATCAGTTGCTCCTAAAGTCTCGTATTGAAAAGTAATTAACCTAATCACATATCCTCTATGATAGGATAATAATTTTCATAAATAACCTAAAATCAACTTACTCTTAATTCATAAAATCATATAACTAAAAAGAATCAGTCACACTAACCAGGGACTTCATGTAGTCCAGTGGTAGGCGATAAATACCAGTTGCACTTTGATTGTGGGTTCGATTCCCGCAGCTTTGTCCGATGCGATGGGTAGTCACACGGTCTGCGTGTTGTCCTTTTTCTAAAACTATATAATTCTCAAATAATTCCCCAAAAAGGGATAAAATCATTAAAAATGATCATTACATATTTTAACCTCAAGTTTATCTCATGCCTTTCATTTTCCAGCATATCATATAATAACCCATAATTACCTCAAAAGTAAGTATCATATAAACTCTAATGGTTACCTTTATAATTATTACCTGAAATTCCACATCGATTGGTCATCTCTTACATGATGCATTACAGAACATACCAAGGTTCAAGTGGTTGATCATGACTCCTTGATATTTGGTTTAGGACAACAACGAGTTTCCTCATTAAATCCTCCCTTTTATCTAGTATCTTAATCAGAGAACCACCACAGTTTCCTTCAAACCTGTTGTCTCTTTGGTGCCTGCTAGATCCATCCATTAACTTAAAACAGAAATGTCAGTGTGAGTATATCAACAAAACCATCATGTACTAATGAGGAAGGTAAACACTAAGATACACTTACTCATTCAATTTATCTAAAACTAGGACTCTTTCTGAAATCCTAACCATTATGGTAATGTCACTTGTGCTTATAGAATACCCTAACCTCTAAAGTTATCTAAACCGACCATTGATACCAACTATAAGGCCCCAGCCTTACACCTTACATAATCTTGAGTTATCACAAGATTACATGTTGAGGATCTTTTCAGGTTTAGAGTTTTAGAGAATTAGATCTTGAAACATGCATTACATTCCACCTTTAAACAAAGTGGTTACATAAAAGACAGGATTCATTTTTCCCAACAATGGAAACATATTTAAAATAAAACTTGGATTCTTTCTTGACACATCCTTGTCTCTATCATCTTATCATGTACCTTTCCCGTGACCTGTGAAAAACATTTCAAAAACTTGGGATGAGCATAAAAAGCTCAGTAAGGGATACACAATGAATGAAAACTGTTAGTTTTTCAAACATCATGTAAACCATGTATACTCTATCAAAGTAATACCTTCACCTTCATGAAGTAGTAAAAACTCTTCACTAAATAAAGTATCATTACTTACCTTTTTGTAACCAAAGGATTGCCATAAAACCCATATAAAGAACAAATAACATATATAAAGGTAACATGGGACATAAACATACTTAAGTGGAATAACCATACGGTCGACTTCCACACATATCACATAATGGAATAGCCATACGGCCAATTTCCATACATACTTAATGGAATAGCCATACGGCCAACTTCCATACCCAATGCATTGTAGGTTATAACGTAACCACCCATCCTGGTATACACGACACCACCCATCATAATGTCCACGTACCATTATTACACATAAAATATGGAAAATATAAACATTTCAATAACAATATTTCATTTTAAATCACAATAAATAATTCCCAGATATTGAATTAATCAATCCATTTTCAAAAACCATTTAAAAGAGATTTTTGAATCAAAGTGTCCCATACAACTTTGAAGCTTTTAATGGAATTATAATTTTAAAACATGAATGTCCATATAAATAAATACTGAAAACCATTTTGAAAACGTGGACATTAAAAATAAATATTTAGAATAATAAATCTTTAAAACATTTAAAATGATATTTTTGTTAAAGAGTTTTTAACAAAATGAGAGACTCTTGAATACAAATAATAACGGAATAACATTTAATCCGAACTTTATAATATCATGAGAATAAAAGGATTCATGATATAATATGTCAAAGGACAGTATACACACCATATAAGAGTGAATTGGTGCATAACAACAATGAAGCCTCAAAAGAATTGTAAAATGAGATGAAATCCATTATAAAGAAGGTATCCTTAAATTAAGAATAAATCAATCTCATAATTATGTGTGAAAAATATAAATACACCCAATATAAGTGGATATTAAGTGTAAAAAAATCAAAGGTTATTCACACATATTCAAAGGATGACATATTCAATAACTACATGTTGAACCCAAAGAAATTGAAATTGGGTTAAGAAGTTCCCTTGGTAAAATTCGACAGCCTAACGGCGTCACAAAAAATTTTACATAAAGGGTTGATGAGAGAGATAAAGGTTATCTCATAACCTGGACATAAAATTTACATAAATAAGGATATATATGAACATATCCCAGAATAATAGTATGTGAATTAAAAGACATAACAAAATAAGTCTTTTAAAAAGAGGAGGGTGAAAGGTCCCCTTACCGAGTTGTGTAACATTCGAAACGTACACCCAATGGAAGAAGGGTCATACAAGGAAGATGTGAATACCCATAAATGAAATTATACTACAAAAAGTGTATAATAATGGGCAGTACATACACAACTCAAAGGAAATTGTGGCCAATGTAGCATAAATCTCACGGGAATAAAAGTGAGATGAAAAACCACTTACGAAAACTCGGCAGCCTAACGGTGCCACATAAAACTTCCAAAATGTATTGATGAGAGGAAATAGGCTCTCTCATCATATGAACATAGTAAATACAGTAGGAGTAATATAAATGAACATCCCAATCATAAGAAAGATGAGCTTAAAAGGAATGACATAAAAGAGTGTACTTAAAAAGAAAGAGAGGTGTAGGATCCCTTAACTCTTATCCGACTTGACCCGACCGTTCTTTAATCTCCTGAATAACAAACTTGAGTTAATATATACTTTCTTAAGAACCTTTTTCGAGTTCATTATCCACTTTATACCATGTTATAAACATCATGTAATCATTTAATTTAATAATGTTCATTTTGTCGGTATTTGGTTCTTAAGTCAAAAAAATAGACTTCTTACACTTACATGTTGTTAATTTAGTCAAAGGTTCATTATATCCAGAATGATGTTAATGATTTGGATAACATATATATCATATATATTCAGCATATACCTATATTTATAATATTACATCACATTTAGAGGTAAGAAATGAAATGCACCGTTCATGGAGACGGTAAGCCGTACGTATGTGTGAACGCTACTTCCATTTCTATTTCGTATTTTCTGGAATGGAATAATAATGATATAAGAGTATATAATAACATATATAATATCATTAACATTATCCTTTACACATCCCACATATGGTATTAACGAATGAAATCACATTCAGGGGGCGGTAGTCCGCACTTCCTAAAATGAAGATATCGTGTTTACCCATAATGGAAACAATAATGGTATGCCATAAATGAAACATACAGAAGCTTAAGGAAAGAATAAACATATTATATATCAAATATAAAAATAGTGACATCATAATGGCCTCCTTTGAAGGTGTTAAATGAGTATTGAACAATCATAGTTTCAGGAGGTAGAATTTCTCCATCCATTGAAACCGTATGTTCTTTAACCATTTGATGTAGTTGTGTGAGAGTGTAGCTCCAATAAATCTTA
The DNA here is from genome assembly GCA_963277665.1 of Viscum album. Taxonomy (NCBI): domain Eukaryota; kingdom Viridiplantae; phylum Streptophyta; class Magnoliopsida; order Santalales; family Viscaceae; genus Viscum; species Viscum album. The sequence goes on along the minus strand of OY728165.1, from coordinate 1,066,108,454 downwards.
TAACAACATCCTAGTACATTGAAGATACTGGTGTTGTTACAAAAGATGTAAATAAAAAGAGTTTAGGGGGTTGGAGAAGCAAAATAAAACAAATGAACATGAGAGAATGAATTACCTTTAAAAGTGTAAATCCTTTTTATTTCATCCTAAAGGCTTCCTTTGAAAAGATTATTCCCAAAGGGAATCCTATAGGATGAGGAGAGGTATGTGGAGAGATTAAATGGGCTGGGTATGGCCGAGCCAAAGGATTGAAGAGTGTGTGAAATGAGGTAGAGGTGGGGGGGCCTTTTATAAGAGGACAGGTGGGGCACTTTTGGAAATCATGAAACTATTATTTTATTTTCAAAAGGGTTTCGAATTCCTAAAGTCCCAAATTGATATATTTCGAATATAAGATGATAAGGCTTCGAAATATTCCCATAAAATAGTTTTTGTAAAAGTGTAGGTTTTAGATATTACATTATCTTTCCATTTTATTTAAATCGTTAAATAATGAGGTCATCGTTTCATCATCATGATGTCGTACTTAAATTAATTTATTTAATATATAAAAATTATAAAAAAAATACTATGATGTAGGAAATCGGTTTAACTTTCTAATGAATATTTAGAGTCAAAATTAGGACTTGTGTAACCCCACTTAAAAACTGTTTTAGTAAAACAACTCATGTTTGTGTCAATTTAATTTTAACATTATATAAATATATATTAATGTCATTTTCCAACCAAAGTGGCTCCATGGGGTCCCCAAGTTGACCCATGGGTTGTCTTGGTCGTCCATGACTTATAAAATAGGATTAGGATAAGTTTCATGGTGTTTTCTTATTTTTATAATATCATTTTTACCTTAAATTACACTAATTACCTCTAATAGCGATTAATGAAAAAAAGTTACTATTCACCAAAAAATTATTTTCATCCCATTGAACCACATTTTACATACTAATGACAACTATGTATGTCGTATTTTCAAAATTCAAAACCCAAAGGTGGAAGAATTTCATTTAAACAGAAAATCTTTTTTTATAAGTACCACTTAGTGGTTTCACTATTCATCAAAAATTGATGTTTTTCAGAAAATTACCAAAAATTCACCCTAAGCTATATTTGATATTCTGAATTCAAAAATGAAGTCTATTTTACAAAATTCAAAACATATAAGTCACATTAATTATTTTAATAATTAATTCCCGCTGTCATGACAAATAGCGTGTTTTTATGAAACAATAAGTATCAAAAGATTGACACTAGTTTAAGTCCGATTTCAAAGTTAAATTAATTTCAACGACCACTATTGGATTTAATGGTAAAAATATTTTCTAATTTCACTTTTAATCCAATTCAAAATATTATCAAATCATATAAATAAATTAGATTAAAAAGAGGTTTTGAATTAAAACACAACATTTGACACTATTCATTAAAAAAATGATCTTTATCGGAAAGATACCAAAAATTTACACAAAGTAAATTTTGATGTCCTGATTCCAAAGGAGAGTTTTATTTGGTCCAAATCGAATGTATAAGAGTGAACAAAACTATATTTAATGACGATTCACCATCAAAAGGCGATAAGTGAACTTTTAGTGAAAACTAGGGCATATACGCCTAAAATTGAATTCATTCCGTATTTTAATCCTTTATCTTTTATTGGATAAAAGTAAAAACATTTAAAGACATATATAATCATATTTTAGTTATTTCTATCCATTCCCGCCAATACAACGGCTACATGTTAAATTCCATTTAAAATAATATTCTTTTATTATTAGAGTGCAACGTAAGATTCCGAAGAAACTCGTTATTGCATGCTGGGTACACCATCGATCATAGCATCCTCTTTAAAGTCATATTAATATTTTATTCACAAATATGGATAAATATGAAAATTTCATATTCTTTATTTACCTGGGGTGTTACATCGGGCCTCAAAATCACTTTCCGTCTCAATTCATGGCTCTATAAATATTCCAATGAATATTAAAATTTCATACATGGGTAAAAGGGTAAATATAGAAAGAATATATAATTTCTCCATTTGTTAATTAAAATATAAAAAATCATAGTAAAAAGTGACAATTTAACAAAAACCCTTTTCTTCATCCTTTATCTTTATTGAACATTCTCTTACCTCCTCTATAATAAATTTATGTTTTTTTATAAATAAATATTATAATCGTATTTAAATTTATAATACAGACTTATATTTTCATATGATTTCTTATAATCAGTTTTTTAATAATTCATTGTCAATGTTAATATTTTGGTGTTAACTGTTACGTTTTCTATGCATGATTAATATTGGAGGGTTTCCATCCCTGATCCATAGTCATGATTCAAAAATCATACTAATTTTAATGTATAATATTTTTTATTAAATAATATTTTATTAATATAAATATAAGTTTTGATAAAAAATTTAACAAATAACTTCATGGGGGATGTAGTTTGAAGGTAATGAAATGTGAGGGATTCATCTTTCAATGAATAATATTAATATGTAGATCAAACTAATATAAAATTCTAGAATAATAATTATTCATAAAATTTTATATATGTTAATTAAATAATCCTAAAGAACATTCTATGAGTGGTAGCGATAAAAAATAAAATAAATCACTTCATGGAGGAAGTAGTGTGTGAGTATGCTAGAGAGACATAATTATTTTCCATTATGTGTAATTGATGTATGTAATGATTTTGAAATTGAAAAAATTACATTTTAGTGTAATAATGATTTAGAGTCTATCATGATGGCGTGGAATAATAATTATTTATACAAGACAAGAATTAAATTTATTACCTAATATTTGGATATCCTTATTTTAATATATCAGTAATGATAATAGGGTTTGACATTAGGCGAGGATATAATTTATATGATATAAGAATTGTACTTGGGATGATAGTTTTATAGAAATTTTTTATCTATGGTTTTCAATGTGTGCCAATATGATATAAGAGAAATATTACTTTAATATGTTAATTTGGTTGAAGTATTGTAAATACCTTTAAAATTTTAATACAATATATAAAATATCATTGGAAAGTAAAAAAAAATAGAAAAAACTCTAATATATTATATGTTTGTATCTAATTCCACTCAGGCATACGAATATAAAAATTTATTGTGATATTTGTGGCCCTACCTCCTATTTTTCACCATTTAATCATAATGATGTCGAATAAATATTTACCATGGTACAATTCATTATGATTAAAATTGTTACTTTCCTTATAGAAAAATTTACCATGTTGAACCAAATATTGGTATCACTTTGTAACATATATCGCAATCCAACCCTGGACAATCCCAAACCAGTCACCCGATATAATCATTGAAATGTACCGAATGGATTTCACAATCCCCATAAGCTGGGAACTAGTTTAGGGAAAGAACAATGTAATCCTAGTGAATGATTTCTCCAAATAATGATAAAATATACTAAATAATGGAGTGTAACAAAATAATCCTGATATGTACATCCAAATACCCAAAACGAGATTCCTTTATAATGAAATCAAATATATAACCGGATTAACAATAAAACCATACCAGACCGGAAAAATACAATTTCTCTGTGAGACCCTACAATTACTTTTTAATACAAAGAATAACTATCACCCATGGCGATGAAGACCAAGTTGATAGCTTCACCACGAGTTTAAAATAACAAGAAACTATAAGCGCAGGTATTAAAACAAAGTAGGAATTCCAAAAAAAAATATTGATAATGATCTTCCATTAAAATAATTGAATCACAAACATCATGATTAAAATTTAGTATATAAAAGTAAGCCTTTTAAAAACCTTTACATTAAAACATAACAAGTTCCATATCTATTTTCATTTCAATTCCTGGTTCTTATCCATTAATGATATATAATCATTTTTAGGTAGAATGTCAAACATTAATTTCAATATACTACAAGATAGTATAAAAATATTGACAATGCAACAATTTTCAATAAATTATTTGTATCAATAAAATCACATACCACGAGGGACACCATGCATGAAAACACTAGTAATTACATATTATGGGAAATCTAAATATAAAAATAGTGTAACCAAATATATCAATCATCAATTTAATGTAACTATGTTCCTATAGACATGGGTGAACCTAGGATATCATGAATAATCCAAAAAATACTAATACATGAAAACCATCCATTGAATCTTACATCATACAATGAAATATAAAATCCAAAATAATCATGGCCAATCTAACTTTGCATAGGCTGAGGGAAAAATTAAATTAAAATAAACCCATATATCCACCTTCTTATAGGCCACTAGATAGTGCATAATCTAGGCAATGAAATAACCATTATCTACTATTACAAGTTCCCATGACTCAATTTAAAAATGTCAGTGATCCAATTGATTCCAATTGAGAATCCAATCACACACACACACACACACATATTTATATATATAATTATAATTTAGCAAGAAGCCTTACCCTAGGCCACCCCAAAGATCAATGTCATGCAGTAGAACAAATGGTTCTCAAGGATTCCATAATAAGGATCACCAATTCTACTCAAGGTAAATTTTTCAAAATAATTATACATTGACAAAATCCCACCCATTATACATATTAATGGAATGAATATTATACACAAAAGGATTTAATGAAAAAATTTTCACCACATTAATAAAATTTCCAAAAGGGACTGAAACTTTTTTCACAGAGACCATTATTTATTAATGAAAAAAATAATAAAAAAAGGAGGAAACATGCCATTCAACATTTCAAAAATCATTTTAATAATATTCATCATGCACACTCACCATATATTCACACTAAAACAATTTTCAACCATAATCCATTCATGCCACAAACTATTATCGCATTCCATTATATTATTATGAGACCAACCCATTTAAAAATTCATTTAAGAAAAAAAAACCCCATTTAGATGTAAAAATTATGTTTTAAACTCTAATCCATGATTTAAATGTCATAATATATATTCCAAATCCAACCATGTATTTTATCTAATACATTCTATGAATAAATAAAGAGAATAGTGGAATTTATGCCAAAACAAAAGAGAGATCATAAATTTTTCCACAAAACAATTTATCAAAATATCAAAAAATGATATTTAGCATGTATGGGAGGGTACAAAAGAATCAATTCAATGGATTTTAAATTATAAATTCATGTTCAAATGTATCTCTATCGAAAATATCATGTGCTTCAACGGCGTCAAACTGTAATGACTCCACAATGGTTTCAAGAAGAAAAAATATGTATATGAAACCCTCAAAATGAAAAACCAGAATTGACACTTTTCTAGGTCACAAATTAGCCAAATATGTCCATAAGGGTTAGATGATGGGGGAAAAAATTTCTAAAATAAATTTAGAAATAGATATGCCCCATATCCTTTCAAAGTAGTCTAATATTTATAATGAAACTACTGTGAAATACTTTTGGAGGGGTTTGGAGGATCTAAAAACCAATATGGAAGGCATTTTTTCATTTAGTTAATATTTATAAGGCTAAGGGAATAAAACATAATTAAAAATATAGAGGAAAACCCAAAATACACTTTTCTACATGGGTTACATGGTTAGATCATGCTGTTTAAAAAACCATGCACAAACTCTGGGACTGTACACTCTCTTGAATTGTAAGCGATTAACAATTTGGGTGCATGGTGTGTTAAACCATGCAAAATAACTATGTGAACCAAAAAATATTATCTACATGTTTAAATTGATAGTGGAACTTAACCATTAAACAATGACACGTACCAAAAAATCACCCTTTTTACACTAAAATTCATCTAACATAAGGATAAAGACCATCCAAAAAATAGATCCCATAAAAAGGTTTTAAAGGGGTGTTACAAACTCATTTTCACTACTGGAAATTTATGCTATAGCCACGGTTTTATAAGCCCATGGCTATAGATTGGTTATACCTAAGGTTTAATTTTCATTTGTGGCCACACATTACATTTCATTTTTTTCGATTGCTGTTGGGACTCCTTCCTCGATTTGAAACCCTTTTCCCAACGACCACTCCTCCTCCCGACGACCCCTCCTCCTCCCGATGACCACTCCTACTCCCAACTATCACTCCTCCTCCCGATGACCACTCCTCCTCCCAAAGACCTCTCTCACTAGCTTTGTTTCCTCCATCCCTCATCGTTGTCCCTTCATCCACAGTGCGGATTCTCCAATCGTGGTTCGGATTCTCCATTCGGGGTTTCTCCATCCCTCACTCGGTACTCCCATCCTCCATACCCTTATTTGGGTGCTCCTCATCCATTCGGTGCAACATCGGCTGAAGGGTTCCTCCCCTCCTACACAACCATTATGGGCGTTTTCTGTTTTGTGGCTCCTGTTTTGTGGGTTCTTTGAATATTTTTTGCATTATTTATTATGTTTAGGAATTTTTCAGTTTGCCGTTGGAGTTCAAGGTGTGTTTTATGTTTCTTTACTTTTTTGTGGATCTTGTGTTTTGACTGGTATTCTATCGACTGTTATTCACTGGTATTTCATGGTTTATATTTCATTCTAATTTTCATAATTAATCTAGTATGCTGGTATTCATTGTTTAATCTGTTTAATATTCTGTCATCTATTTACTATTATAGAATTTTTATGTTTCTGTTTACTATTTGGTAATTATTAATCTGTTTCTAAGTGTTTTGTGTAATAGAATTTGTATATATGAGGTTTACAAAATTCAGAAGTTGGATATTTTAGTCATAAATTCCAAAAGTTGGGATTTTCACTATGTAAAGAACCATACATATCCAATTTTTACCTTTTTATGTCAACCATATTCATTGAATACCCTTATATATGATTATGATCATGATATAAAGGGTATGTTTATATTTTTCCTTTTTATTATATATTGTTAAGTATGATTTATGTCCATTTATGTACATGTAAATTACATTGGATATGATTTTGAGTAATAAATGAGTATACCCATTTAATTATTCAATGGGATGGGATGAGGCATCTACTTTGTATAATCCTTCCCCATTCCCTGTGATGGGCTTAGGACCTGACTCCAGAAGTGCACCTACACCTGGGTGGGATGGCCTATAAGATTTCACTACAACTAACATAGACAAGATGTCTTAAAACTTTTCTATATCTCTAGATTGACATCGACAACGATCCCCATTAAAGAATATAAACTTTTGTAAGTTCTAATATGAATTTTCATAGTATAGAGAGTTACTTGATATAACTTGTATTTGTCGTTCAACTACCTATTTACAATTATTTTAATATTATTTTGGTTATTTTCCTAAAAATGTTTTTATTTAAAAATACTAATTAGTATACATGTTCACACTTACACTAGGTTATTCACTTTTGATTTGAGGTATGTCATTGGTTCCCAATTGAGTATAAAAATTCTTATATCCTACATTAACACCTTACTGGGCATGAAACTTTATGCCTTATACTTCAAGTGCCTTTTTAACAATGGACGTTTTGGGAATTGACTAGTACTGGGTTGATTGAATGATATACCCTCTTAGATATTGGATATTTGGAGGATAATTCTTTGAAGTACCAACACAAATACAAAAATAGGTTTTCATATTGGCATTTAGATGATAGTTATTATATAATCGACATAAAAAAAATTAATGACAATTATTTAGATAATCAATGTTAAATCAATTTTACCACTGTTATATAGGTCTGTGGCTATAGACAATTTATAGCCACGGTTTAATTATGAATCCATGCCTAAAATCAGTCATGCCCTTTTCCCCCCCAAAATCTGTCAGGATCCTCCTCAGCCATCCTGCCCTCGCCATTTCTCTCCCTCGTGATCTCCTCCTCGCCAGGTGGGGGAGGGTGGAGGGGTGTAGTTGTGGACAGGGGGTAGGGGGCAGTGGGAGGGTGGAGGGGTGCAGCTGTGGATGGGTTAATTAATTAATTCATCAATATATAATAAAGGGATGTGATTATTTAGAATTCCATGATTTAGGTGAGGATAATTTATATACAAACACATACATCATTTACACTATATAATAAATTGAACTGATGCTTTCCATGTTGACACACATGGAAGAAGAAAACCAAACATCAATAGACCACCAATTTATACCCGAATTGACATCAAATTAAAAGGAATAATCTAATATCAAATCATAGAGTTCATTAATTCAACTAGTAGAATCTTTATAAAAAATGTCACGTATAGTAGGTGACACAAAAAATACAATAGATAGACATCATGATTCTACTACATCAACTAAATCATCTAAAATAGTGGATCCTAGAGCATAAAACTGACCACAAACTCCATAATAAAAAATATTTGTAAATATTAACTATTGATGAATATATACTATACATGAAATGATATTAATTTCTTTAGTAGGATCCAATGGGAAAACCCCACTAGATTAAATAGATAGCAATGGATGAGAAATACTCCAGACTGATTGACTACAATTTTTTCCAAATATCTGGGAACTAATGATAGTAGATATTTAATGTAGAAAATCATGATGAGTACAAACTCATGATAATCTTATCATATGTTATGACCTCCCATGACCTATTTTGTTTCTATCTAATTGACAAATAGTGGAAACATGAATAGTGTAACATGTTCCTGATCTAAAAAAATACACCCTATAAATTACCCTCCGGAGCCTCCTCATCAAGAATATAGATTTGAGTAATTTTGATGTTGGGTCATGAAATATATCTAAAACTCTCACTTACTTATGGTTAACAATTGAAGGGTATGAAACTTTTATAAACCACGTGCCATCACGGTTGAAGAAATAAAATTTTCTCCAAACTATCCCAATATTTCTACAATGAAACAATCCAATCCGCAAAATATCTAAAGAACAAGAACAACCATTGCCAATATTTTCTAAACAATATTTTCACCACAAATTAATCCTAGTTCCCATTTTTATTAGAAGTGAAACTGAATGATATGTTAACCTCCTCTAAAAATTCATTTTTCAATGCATATAAAATCAAGCACCCATACATTGGTACTCTAGTGTTATTTTTTTTTCCATTGTCTTCTAATTCTAACCATCATTTGAATCAACTCTATACTGGTATTATGACTCAAAAAACATATCATCATCACCATGATGCTAATTTTGATATCATACTGGGTATATAGATAAAAATATTAAAGGAATATAGACTCCTAAACATATAATTTAGAATATTCATGGTTTATTATTATTATAATTATAATATTACAGTTACACATAATCTCATGGCCTACACATTTTAAAATGCATATGAATTGAATAATGATTATGCATCCTCTCTCATATTTATACTCTGAAACTAGTATCACTTCACTTAGTTGTCCAATTATACATGAATGTGTTTTCATTGGATCATTGGGGCCCCTAAATACATGTGTTAAAGCTGAAATCCCTTATTTACATTTGGTACATGGCTCATTTAACAATATTCCCATAACTTATTGTCCTCAACAGCACCAACATGTAATCTCTATCTCTTCCCACTATCTAATCTTTTTATATCAACTTATCATGACCGTCCCCCCATTGGTATAACTACAACATGTCGCGGTCACGCCGCGATCATGAAGCGGTCACGCCGCGGTCATGCCACGATCAGGCCACTGTCATGTCGCGGTAATTCCGTGATTTGGCCCTGCTCTGGCCACATGTAGCCCACACCAGCCCCCATCCACCTTCATTTCAGCCCACCGCCACCACCATTATAGCCCACAACAGCCCCCTTCCACATTCAAATCAGCCCGCACGATCCCCCAAACACTTGAAACCATCCCCCTTACACCAACATTTTATCCTCCTCCCACTCCCTTTACTCCTGGACGGAAGATGCTTCCCCACGGATGTCACTCGACCTGGCCAACACACTGCAGTCACGCAGCGGCCACGCCGCAGTCACGTTGCGGTCACGCCACGGTCACGTAGCGGCCACGTCGCGGTCCCGCTGCGGTAATGCCGTGATTTGGCACTGCTCCAGCCACATCAATCCCACAACAGCCCCCTTCCACCTACATTTGTATTCTCCTTGGAAAAATCTTCCATTATGTCATTTCTTGCTTCTATTTTCACATACAAGCAAGGATTTTTTTTTGCATGAATCAAAGTTTTTCTCCTTCTTCCATGATAGAATAACAAATCCTTTTATATTTAGCCCTTGGATTAGACTTCATTGGTTTATTATCCAAGGATGTATGATCTCCCTTCGTTAAAAACATCTTGGGAATAATGTTTCCAACTTCATTTTTTTAAAATTTTCAAAAGGATGTTTTCATCCATTTTTCAACATCAGTGGCCTTCATTATCATTTTTTACACATTCTTAGATGAGCATACTCCATTATAGTGACCACACTAAATTAAAATACAATAGCGATCTTAAATCCATTGTTACTCATGCATATTTATCTATTACCCATTGTTAAAAAATAAATTCTGTACAAATGTGGGTGTGATTAGAAAATGGGAATCCATCCATGGGGGTGCAGGGGGAAGGCATAAAAGAAAACTGATAAAAATCACTAAACAACTCAACCACACTAGAAATTACCAAGGATTTTTGTAGAATGACAACAATGTAGAGTATGGTAGGATGAAAGTTAGAGTGGGGGATTATTGCGGTATACCAGTACTCATTACATTGATAGTACTTCGCCACACATCAATACAATAATTGATATGGACCACTAAGGTGATGTGGGGATCTTCATTCCTGTATTTGACCCAACAGTTCATAGATACAAGCAAGGGTGGAAACAACCAAGTTAATGGGATATCCCTTTTATATGGTGACCACCATCATTAAAGTATAGATTCAAACATTAGTTATTATTCTCATCTTATTAACATTATAATTCTCATCCAATTATTTACTATTAATTCTTGGTATATGATATGGTTTATATTTTCAAAATGTCTCTAAATTTCAATAAGTCTTTGTAGATTTAATACAAAACATCACAACTCGTTATGAATTAACCCAAAAACTTTTGGGAATTGATTATTATTATCTCTAAAATTTCATATAAACTCTTTTTACTATAATAAATCTGTATTCATGGTAATTATGTATTACTATTTGTGAATTTTTATAATTTAAAACATTTATGAATTCCCTAAACCATAATTTTAATATATTTGTTAAGATTTTTTTAATAACTTGTTATTTATGATTACTTGATATCTTATGAAGCAATACATATAATGTTACATCATTTTATATATTATTTATTTAATGTATGTTTATCTGTTATAGAATGGATTGATACTGGATTTATAACATTGATCGGATCACGGATGAATTTCAGAAGGAGTTACAATATTTTTTGGATTTTGCATTCACTAATGATTTAGATGGCAGATTGATTCGATGCTCGTGTTTTGATTGTGTTGGAAGACCTAGGTTTTCTCATGAGGAAGTGATTTACCATATCACTAAAAGTGGTTTCCATAAAAATTATCATGTGTGGTATCACAATGGAGAAAAATCTCAAGTGTTGAATGACATCGATTCAGCGGAAAATATTGGTATGAAAAATATAACTTCTGATCGGTTTACTTTTGTTTCTGAAGATAGCTCATCATGTAGACCATTGCAAGAGGAAATGAATACTGGAACACAGTTCTCTTTTATAAATCAGGATAATGACGTTGAGAGTGTTAGAAAGCTGATTGAAGATGCAAATACCCCAGTATATCAAGCATGTAAAAAATGAGAAAACTTAAGTTTTTAATGAGATTATATCATAGCAAAACATTGAAGGGATTTAGTAATACTGCGGTCGAATATCTCATTACATTTATTAAGGATTTACTGCATGATGATGCATATATTCCAGAAAATTATTACATGGCATCAATGTTGGTTGAAAAATATGGATTTTCATCTAGTAAGATTCATTCTTGTCTAAAAGACTGTTGTTTGTTCTGGAAGGAGAATGTAGACTTGAGTCAGTGCAAATAGTGTGGCACATCAAGGTGGAAGACTAATAAAGACGAATCTCAATCTTGCATACCACAGAATGTGATGTGGAACTTCCCTTTAATTCCCAGGCTTCAAAATATTTTTGTGTCAAAACAATTGGCAAAGAATATGAGATGGCGTGCAGATGAAAGAAATAATGATAATGATGAAATAGTATACCCTGCAGATGGGTTGGATTCGATGAAATTTGATACGTTACATCCTGATTTTGCAGCTGACCCAAGAAATGTTATATTGGGGTTATCATGTGATGGTTTCAACCCATTTCTCCAAATGCGTACTGCACACAGTACTTTGCCTATTTTCATTCACATTTATAACTTTCCTTCATGGATGTGTATGAAGAATCCGTTCATTATCCTGAGTATATTGATATTTAGACCTAGTGATCTTGGAAATGATATTGATATATACTTGCATCCATTAATATAGGAGTAAAAAGATATTTGGATTGTTGGTGCCCATGAATATGATGCATTCAGAACAGAGTAATTTATGTTTCGTGCAGATTTATTAGGGATGATAAATTATTTCCCTGCCTATAGAATTATGACTAGTTAAAGTACTAAAGGGAAATTATCATGTCCTATTTGTATGGAAAATACAAAATTTTGAAGATTAATATTTTGGAAGACTTTCAGCTTCATAGGGCATCGACGTTTTCTACCAATGGATCATCCATACAGGAAAAATCGGAGACAATTCGATAATGCCATCGAGACAGATGAGACACCTCAACGAATTTTAGGGATTGATATTATTAAATAACTTGATGATTTGAATTATGTTCTTTGAAAAATTCAATCAAATATCAGAAAGCGAATGCATGCTAATTGGAATTCCAATAGCAGTAGGAGAAAGAAAATAATTTTCTTTGATTTGACATATTATTCATTGAATTTATTACGTCATTGTTTGGATGTAATGCATATTGAGAAAAACATTTCTGAGATATTGCCTAATACTATTTTAAATGTCAAAGGAAAAACAAAAGGTGATTTGCGGTGTCGTTGTGATTTGATGGATTGGGGTATAAGAGCAAGACTTCATCCTGCGATAATATGTAAAAATAAGTGGAAAGTCCATGTTGCATGTTATTCGATGACAAATGTGGAGAAAAAAATTTTTCTTCAGGTCTTGGAAAGTTTGATGGTTCCAGATGGTTATTCACATAATATTTCGAAAAGGGTGAATACGCAAGATGTGTAACTCAAATCTCTTAAAACCCATGATTACAATGTATTGTTACCTAAGTTGATTCCAAATACCATTCGCCATTTACTTTCACTTAATGTTACAGTTGCTGTGATTGTGTTATGTCATTTTTATCAATATCTTTGTGCCAAAAGATTATGCAGAAGTCTTGTTCAGAAATTGCAGAGAGATGCACCGATTATTCTTTCCGACATGGAGAAAATTTTCCCACCATCTTTTTTCATATGTATGTTACATTTGCTTTGCATCTTCCCACAGAAGTTCTCTCTGGTAGTCCAATTTCCAGTTGGTCTATGTATCCTACTGAAATAAAGATGTTTACATTGAAATCTTATGTACGAAATAAATATCATCCTGAAGGCTCTATTGTGAAATGCTATTTAGCACAAGAATTCATGGATTTCTATTTATCTTACTTGACTAACATCACTATGAGGTCTAATAGACAAATGAGAACTGAAGATGAGAAATATGATCCCATTGAGCCAGCATTTCCATCACTGCCCCAAATAGGGGGGATATCTGGATCGTACTCGTTGTGTAATTTAAGCAGGGAAGAGTGGGAAATTGCACATCGCACAGTATTATTCAAATGTGGTGTGATTGATGATTATATCAAGTATGTAAACTAATAAATATTTATTTTTTTCATTGTGTGAATTATTTATATCTTCTGACATTTTACTTCTTTCATATCTGTAGAGAACATTTAGAAATTATAAAAAAAGAGACATCGCTGTCTATCAATTAAGAGGAATGAACTATTGCAAAGCAATGAATTTTCTGCCTACATAAAGTCAAAGGTAATAGATTTCTTTTTATTCCTCTCCTAACATAATCACAGGTCTCTGTTTAATATTTTATGTTGGTTTCTTTAACATTTTAACTCTACCAATGATTGAAGTATCAGATGAAATAAAGGCATTGTCCTTTGGTCCAAACATTGTGGTACATGATTGTATGTCAACGGTTGTCAATGGATTTAAATTTATTATAAATAGTTGTGAAAAAAATGGAAATACAGCATGACGGTGTCACGATAAGCGCCACAATAGATTGTTATGCGAGTACATCGGACAGGTAGCTTCGATCAGAAAATATTTCATATTACGGTGTTGTTGAAAGAATCATTTTATTAGATTACTATTCACATAGTTGTGTCAGAATGATGAAATGAAAGTGGTTTGATTCAATGACAAGACAACGAATTCATATTAATAACAATGGATTTAGAGTGATTGATATGAATCGTCAGCTTCTTACCGATGAACCTTATATTCTTGCGTCACAAGCTAAACATGTGTTTTATGTAAGTGAACCGTTACAACCACAATTTGGTGTTATTGTTGATTTTATTCCTAGACATATTTTTGATGAAGGCATGGATGTCAATGATGTTGTAGATGAACATGTAATAATTTATTCGAATGTTGTATTTGATGATACGGTTGATGCAATTGTTAGAAAAAATTGTGAACCAGAAATTGTCACAGACCCCGCATAGTGTTGACACATTTGTAAGTATTTACCAGATATTATCGCCATATTGTATGTTTTTTTTAACATCCATACATGATATAAAAAATAACTAGTATATTTTATACCATTACTGAATATAAAACTATTAATAGCCTCACCGATTTATGTTTAACCACTTCTCTAGTAAATCTTGAACATGGAAATGTCTTGATATTTTATCAATATAAATATCACACATGAAAATTTATCTCATTGTTTTATGATACAATTGTATTATTTAACATTTTGAATTATTTTATTTTATTTGAGAATATTAATTTAAATTTTCGGGTCAAAATATCTGATTATGATGATACTAGAAGGAGTAGAAGAATACCGAGAAATGAACAACGTAGGTCTCTCCCTAGAATCAATGTAAGTACAAATTTTGTTTTAATATTATTGTATTTCATATTATTTATCTTGTTATCATTCATTTTATTTTATCATATATGTTATTTTAAGCTGCATCATCGAGGAGATGCTTGGATTATGCCACTGAGGATGATATTGTTGCGGGGGGTACTAATTATATAGGTTAGCCTACTACTACGCTGCTTGAGACACCAGGAGGCCATCCTCCCATTATGACACCTCAATATTATCCATACCCACATTTTCTGTATCCATTTTTTCCCACACCCACATTGCATGGTAGTTCTCAGACTACAATCCCTCATTTTTCATTCCCACCATCAGCTGTACATGATACTATGCCCCCATATATCGCACCACCATATCCATATCCATATCCACCCTCATCTGTACAGTGTTATCCTTCGGGTTTTCTACCTCCATCAATACACTTTTCATCTACTATACATATTACTCTAGTAGATATCTCACCTACCATAGAGGCTGCCCCCCTCTAGACGCAGCACCTCAGGGGTCAGCAGATCCCCCATCAACTGGTATTTTATTAAACATTATTGTTATTGATTAATGATAAATTTATATTTATTATTTCCTTTTATTTTTGGTTTCATGATTAGCTCCAGCCTCTACCAGACGATGAGGCCGCACAAAATGCGCAAGTTTTGAAATCGGAAAACACAAATCATAGTTGATTGCAATGAGGACAATGCTATTATTAATAAAAATGGCACGGAATGTAAATGTTTTATGGGAACACTTGCTAGACAAAACAATATCATTCCGGTTCAACCGATAAGTTCGAAGGAAGTTGGACAACAAATGAAGGACAAATCCTGGGAAGAGATTTGGGTAAGTAATGTTAATCAACTTATATATATATATTTATATTTATAATATTTTCTTAACAAATATTATGCCCATTGCAGCTTCAATATAATTTTCTTGATGGATAAAATTCAAAGGCTGTAAGGATAATGGATTTAGGTGAAATGTGGTGAGCCTACAAGTATGATTTTTATCTTGGTTGGAAAAAGAGAGTTGGTAAAGATATTGAAGAAATATTGGTGATTCATGATTTTTCAATATAATAATATACAGAGATGATCAGCTATTGGAAGAGTCCAGCGTTTAAGGAGTTTGTTAAATTTATATATATATTCATTTATTTATTTGAAAACGATTTTAAATTACGTGTTTTATTTATGTTAATTAATTTATATAATTATATTTTTATAGGAGAAATCAAATAGAAATAAAAAAAACAAGAGTGAAATGAAACACATTTATACTCACAGACACACTTCATTACCAGATCATGAGCAGACTCAAGTAATTTTACATTTAAAATATTTATCTTTGTTTAGTTTAATTTTTTTAACATCAAATTTTGATTTATTTCATTGTTTTTTCCAGAAAATGGCATCTAATATTGAGGGTCACGTTCCTCGCTCAACTATGTTTTTTAAAAGATGGAAAAAGAAAGATGGTACTGTGCCAAATCCCGACACCGAGAAGGCAATTGTAAGTATATTTCAGTTTCTTTGATTTTTACTGAATTTAATTCCTTATATTTTTTTTCATTTTAATTTATGTTATATATAAATCAAAATAATGCTTTAGAGGAATTGGTATAAAATGAACATGACAATTTGGGCCCAAATGATCATCTACATAAGGTATTAGGAGATGAGCATCAGGGTAGAGTGCGTTATCGACTTGGGAAGAAGATTGTACCATCTCGATACTGGTCTAGTAACGTTCCTTCGAGTACCGGTTCTGGTTTTGTCACAGTGGAAAAAATGAATGCCACAATCAAAGAAGAAAGTCAAAAATCAGAATAGGTGATAACTGCAAATATAATGAAATTTGTTTCTTCCCTTTCTTCTATACTTCCACTAGAATCAGCTGCAACGTTTAATGCCTTTTTGATGTCGATGCATTCTGCAAATGTAGATTATTCTGTCGGAGATAGAGCCGGACCTAGTGCTGGACCCGGTGCTGGTGCTGGTTCGGATGCAGATGCCGATGATGATGTCGGTGGTGTGAGAGGTGGTGATGGTGTTTCTGTAGGAGTTGTGGATAAGGGTTATCATGATTTTGATGATACTGATATTGAGACTCACTTTTTATGTAAATTGTATTTTTGGATTGGTAATGTATGAAGAGTTACATGCATCTGATTACAATACTTTTTTGATCAATATCATTAGTATTTACAATATCTTATTGGGAATGAGAATGAATACTAACCTGTTGATCTACCTTAAGCTAACTATGTCCAGTATTAGATATAGCCCTACTGCCATGACTTCTCAATCAATAAGTTTCTTTAACTACCTCAGTTAAAGACATGTATTCAAAATCAGTAGTTGAAAGTGAAACAATATATTACATATTTCATTTCTATAAATGAAACCTCTAAAGTTAGTAAACACATTAACCTGAGAAAGCAAGGGACATGGAGAACCCAAGGGCGAAGATGAAGATTCAGAAAAGTCAAAATCAAAGGCCCATGATGAAGAATAAGACGAAGAAGAGGGCATCGAAGAGGATTGTGATAACCAGAGCAATGTGTGTTTCATGGTGTCTTGCATCTATTTGAATATCTGTTTTGCAAGAGGATGAGGAGTATCCGTTGGGAGAGAGGAAATGCATGGAATACCATTTGTTTATTTTTGTGTTTCTCATTATTATGTTTCGTACTAGTTATGAGTAGCGATGTGGAGTGTTAGAGAATGACTATTTTGCTAATTGTAATTGACGGTAAGAGCACTGTCCATGTCTTCTAAATCCCTGAACAGCTTCTGCTATCTCCATTTCATCATAACTGCATCTTTTTCTACTTCGTTGTGTTTTTGAAATGTTGTTTCTTTACTGGATCCAATTGATTTAGCTAATTATCCATGCTAACTTGTATCCTTTCAAGATTATCATAGCTAGAGGGTCTTATCGTTTACATCATTTTAAGATTACGTTGTTGGAAGACCTCACATATAGTGCTCAGTTAGTGGTGTAGTACCATGATACAATGCCACTAGTGTTCTATTGAAGTTTATAATATATCCAATACATTACATACCAACTTTAATCCTTCTTAAGTGATAACTTGATCCATTGGTTGCTTTTCTTTATGACCATTCCCTGTGTATTTTCTTGATTTTCATTATTGTGGTGTATTGGTTTAAATTGAATTATAATGGGATGCTATGGGGAATTTGATATCGTATGAGCGTTGTTGGGTGAACCTTTGGGCTATCGTTTTAGGTTGTGTGATTCTATAGGACTGTGTGGACTGTGTGCAGGTGGGTGGGGGGATAGGGGGAGGGGGTGTGCAGGTGGGAGGGCAGGGGAGGGAGTTGGGGGGTATACATGTGGGGGGCAGGGGGCAGGGGGGTGTGTAGGTGGGGGGCATTGGGGGTGTGTTGGGGCAGGGAGAGGGGTGTGTGCAGGTGGGGGGGGGGGAGGCAGGTGGGGGGGGGGGGTCAGGGGGCAGTGAGAGGGGGTAGGGGGTGTGTAGGTGGGGGGGGGGGGTGCTGGGGCAGGGGGAGGGGGTGTGTGTAGGTGGGGGGGGGAGGTGGGGGGGGGGGGCAGGGGGAGGGGGCTGTGCAGGTGGGAGGGCAGGGGAGGGGGTAGGGGGGTCTGTTGTGGTAGGGGAGGGGTGTGTGCAAGTGGGGGGTGCAGGGGGCAGGGAGAGGGGGAAGGGGGTGTGCAGGTGGGGGGCATGGGGGTGTGCTGGGGAAGGGGGTGGGGTGTGTGCAAGTGGGGGGGGGGGGGTGGGGGGTGGGGGGGAAGTGGAGGGGGTGTGCATGTGGGAGGGAAGGGTAGGGGGCAGGGTGGTGTGCAGGTGGGGGGTAGGGGGCAGGGGGAGGGGTGTGTGCAGGGGGGGGGGGCTTGTGTATTGTCTTGATTTTCATTATTCAGTATTGGGATTTACATATCAATATGAATATTCTTTGTTCATTTTTTGATTATGGAGTTCTGTATCATTTATCATGTACATTTGACACATTGATCACATATCAATCTGAAGTTGCTATATCACACTCTTTTTCATATTATTTACATACAGGTGGTTACTTATGATGAGGTTGATTCTACCCACCACCATAGAAGGTAGTGAGTTCAACATCAGATTCAGGTATGGATTCTTCCATTTTTTTTCTTTGGCTCAATTTTAATTAGGATTTTTGTGATTTTTGGGTTCCCTATCTTTTTGTAGTGCGTTTTGGATCTTGTTGAGGACAGTGAAGCGCCACCTGACTGGGATATCCTCTCAACCTGCGGGGTTGAGGAAATCTAAAATTTCATCACAAGGCCCAGCTCTTGGTTCAGTTTGGGGCAGGTTAGGTCTGCTATGTTTTTTTTATTGGGTTCAGTTTTTTTATGTCAATTTTAACTAGTTCATTTTGTTCGATTTGGAGATATTCAGATCAATTAAATTAATTTTAGATCCAATCTTGTATGTTTCATTAGTTTCATATTTTTCATGCTCAATTATGATTTATTAAAGTCACTTTTGATTGGTTTGAGTCAGTTTGGTTACATTGTTTTCAGTTTGGTTCAGTTTTCTCTTTTTCAAAACCATTTGGATTAGTTCCACTTTACTCAAATTGGCTTGATGATGTTTGATTTAGTTCTAGTCATATTTGTTTGTTTTTGATTAGTGTAGTTAATTTGTCTGGAATTCTTTGTATAATACTATATATTAGAATGTTTTTGGTTTTCAAAATTCAATTGCCCCACCTCCTCCCACTCCCTTTTCTCCTGGATGGAAGATTCTGCCCTCCGGATGTCGCTGGACCGGGCCAACACATAGCGGTCACACCGCGTTCATGCCGTGGTCACGCCATAATCACACTGCTGTAATGTCGTGATTTGGCCCTGCTCCGGCCACATCCAGCCCACACAACCCCCCTTCCACCTTCATTTCAGCCCACTGCCACAAACATTACAGCCCGTAACAGCCCCCCATCCACCTTCGAATCAGCCCGCACCATCCCCACAGCACCCGCAACCAGCCCCCTTCCACCAGTATTCCAGCCTCCTCCCTCTCCCTTCACTCCTGGCCAAAAGATGGTTCCCCACGGATGTCGCTAGACCGGGCCAACATTCCATGGTCACACCGCGGTCACGCCGCTGTACTTCCGCGATCACACCGCGGTCACGCCGCGGTCACGCCGCGGTCATGCCGCGGTGACGCCACGGTCACGCCGTGGTAATGCCATAATTTGGAACTGCTCTAACAACATCCATCCCAAACCAGCCTCCATCCACCTTTAATTTTATGGTGTTTTATGTTTTTTTAAAAAAATTTCGGGTTTTTTGAAGTTTTATGTTTTTTTGCAAGGAAAAAATAGTACTATAAATATCAATGAAAAGATGAATTGCAACAGATCAATCAAAGGTGAAACAATAGTTGACCCAAGAACCCAAATTCATACCTCAACCATATCATGATATGGGAACCAAGAAAAGTGCCCATTAAACACCAAGAAACCAAGAAAATAAGAGAACACGAGACCCTACGATGTCCAACCAAATAGAAACCGGATGGTGAGGTTCGCTTCCAAACTGGAAAATTAACATCCATGAATGCAGCAAAAAAAACAGTAACAAAACCATGACATCATGATGAAATATCCAAGAAGTCATATACTGCAAGAACTGGTAACAGAAACTAGGGAATAAGGGAACATTTAAGAGCCACCCCAAGCCCTTCCATAATCCAAGAGAGGCAACTAGAATCACCATTAATCGCATCCAGTAGGAGATGGGAACACAAAAAAATAACATGAGATAGGGTGGATCCCCCTCCCATCCAGTGGCACTCGAGCACTATAGAGACATCACCTATGAACTCATTGAATATAGCGACAGAAAAAATCATGAACCTAGAAATAAAGACCTACAAGTGAAAAGTAGATTTCCAAATGGAACAAGCCCACCAAACTGCAATCCAAACTCAGAATCTATATCAATCAATCCAATAAACGCACACTCTAACACACCACAAACCACTAACACTACAAAATACACTCACTCAAAAACACACAGACGCACACACTCACTCATGAAACACAACCCAATAAAATCTCCACTCGAATCCCAATAATGTTGTAACAAGAAAAGAAACTGGAATCCCCGCCAATCAACGACCAGGCCCTAACCACATATAAGAAACCACTCCCACACACAAGTCCATACAAGCCTACACCACACCAAACAAAACAATAAGTGAAAAAAAAATTCACCATGTGACCAAAAAGAACAACTCTAGCACACCCATGACACCTTACCACCAAACCCAGCAAAGACCAGCCCCATGAAAAGCAACCTGCAAACCAGCTGATGCCCACGCAATAAACATCTAACCAAACTACTCCCAAACCATCCTAATCTACACCTCATACCAGCCAACTCCACACCTCCATCCATCAACACCCAAGCACCACTAGAAACCTTATCCCACACCATCCCTAGCACGTCCCCAAATCAATGACCAAGGAATCCCCAAGAACCGATAGAAAACCTAGGAGAGTAGGCACGCTATTCCCTTCACCCCACCAATCCACGAGCACACTAGTAGCAAACCAAAACCCAAATTCTCCTGGAAACCTACTCTAAAAAAACATGAAACCTCTATAACCAAGAGACACACACCATCCACATTTCGTATTAAGAAACCATCTGCACTGAGAAACCCACCAAAACCATCAACTCAGAAACCATAAAAAAAATATCCAGACAAGAAATATTGCAAAATACTATAGCCTACCCAATGAACAACAATGAAAAAAGACCATGCCTCACAATAAGCTGCCTAAACAAAATACCATTCAAGGGAATCCCACTCCAACCGAGCCTACATCCAGCACAAGGGAATCCATAAGACCTGCAAGAAGAAAACAACAACCAAGGAGGAAGCATTCATCCGCAATAACCCCTGCCAAACTAGAAAAACATACATATATGGGTCGGCCACACTTTTATGCACCAGACACAAACTATAATGAGAACCCATCCAAAGATATCTAAGACCAACAACAGAAAAACAGAACACAAAAACCCACAAAAAAACCATCAAATCCACTTCAAGCTACTCCAAAACTAGTATCCTCCACACCTCGACAAGAAACAAGTGGAAGGAAAGAAAACCAATAACGACGGATGCTAGTAACCCGCCCAAGCATCACAGTAGCTACACCGCCAATACATCCCCTCCACCCTGCAGAAGACTCATTGCTAGCAGCACCAGTAGCTCCGTCCAGAGACCCTAACACCACAAAATCAAGGCTACCTATAACTGGCTGAAGGCCTGATAAGAAGAGAGTACCAAAACACATGAAACCACAAATGCAAGTACTACAAAGCAACCCACAACCAACTCCAACAACATGAAGAAATAGCCAACGACCTCACGAGTCCAGAAACAAATGACATAAAATTGGAAGGTACAAC
Organism: Viscum album; assembly: GCA_963277665.1. Taxonomy (NCBI): domain Eukaryota; kingdom Viridiplantae; phylum Streptophyta; class Magnoliopsida; order Santalales; family Viscaceae; genus Viscum; species Viscum album. The sequence continues at coordinate 1,066,085,879 of OY728165.1, read as the reverse complement.
ATCAGACTTCACCTGATCCAAGACACTCCATGTACACACATCCAAACCCTGCACTAACAATAGTATCCTAACTCCATCAAACATCACATCAACAAAACCCTCAACTCCAAAAACCAGAACCCTCACCCAAATCCAAAAAAAAACATCTAGTTCCCTCTCAACCCAACAAGGGGGGAGTTGTGCTATCCAGGGGAGGCTTCGCAAGGGGGAGGGGGCTGCAGGGGGGTGGGCTGTGTAGGGGAGAGGGTGGGGGCGATTTTTTTGGGTAGAGTGGGGCTGTCCAGGAAGGGGGGACTATCCAGGAAAGGCATTACAGGGGGGGGGTTTGACTAGGGGGGAAGTTGCAGGGGGGTTGTCTACTGTAAGGGTAGTGGGGGGGGGTGTCCCGGGGGGCTTTACAGGGGGTGGGAGGCTGCAGGGTGGAGGGGGATTCAAGGGGAGTGGGGACCGCTAGGGAGATTATGTTTCATTAAAGGATGGGGACCCACCATACATTATGTAATGTGATGATGGATTGATTATCTAACTATATAATAATGGATCATATTCCCTCAACCTTGCACCTATTATTTTTTCCTAAAAAATACATCTACTTCTCTTTTTTTGACCAGCTCTAAAAATGACTCTCTCTATTGGAAAATATGAAAATAACAACTAAATTCTAGGACCAACTCTTGATTGAGTGAATAAATTGACTCATTCAAGATTTAAAGAAATGTCATAGCCTGAATCAACCAGAAAATACATGTTAGTGGGCTGTTTGGATTCCAACTGACGCATGAGTTTCCTATGCTCGGGCTTAAGGTGCCCAGGTTTTCCATAGTGAAAACATATTACTTTTCTATCCATAGAGCTTGTCCAAGATTCGGGTTATTTATTAATCTCATTTTTGTCCCTACTGAATTTTTTTTCTTACCTTTAGATTATGGTCTCCACCTTGTGAAAAACTCTTATCCTCACCTTTTATTTTTGTTCTAGAATTTAATTCAATAGACATATGGGATGATTTTGTATCTTCTAATGCTAAATAGTCTCCACCATACATCATGGTCATAACAATTGTTCTATATATATTTTCAAGGGTGATTAATATGATCATTTCTGGATCCTCATCATCTACATAAACAATAATATTTTCTAAATCTAACATGAATTTATTAACCTCATCTAAATGGTTTTTATATATGTACTAGCGGGGTGTGCTAGGGCAGGGGGAGTGGTGTGCAGGTGGGGGGCAGGGGGTAGGGAGAGGGGGCAGGGGGAGGGGTGTGTCGGTGGGGGGCATGGAGCAGGGAGAGGGGGCATGGGGAGGGGTCTGCAGGTGGGGGGCAGGGGGTAGGGAGAGGGGGTAGGGGTGTGCTGAGGCTGGGGGGTGTGCAGGTGGGGGACAGGGGGTAGGGATAGGGGGCAGGGGGTGTGCTGGGGCAGGGGGAGGGGTGTGCATGTGGGGGGAAGGGGGCATGGAGAGGGGGAAGGGGGAGGGGTGTGCAGGTGTGGGGCATGGGGGTGTGCGGGGGTAGGGAGAGGGGTGTGCCGGTGGGGGAAGGGGGTAGGAAGAGAGGTCAGGGGGTGTGCTGGGGTAGGGGGAGGGTTGTGCAGGTGGGGGGAAGGGGGCGGGGAGAGGGGGAAGGGGGATGGGTGTGTAGGTGGGGGGTAGGGGGTGTGCTGGGGAAGGGGGAGGGGTGTGTAGGTGGGGGGAAGGGGAAGGGAGAGGGGACATGGGGGTGTACTGGGGCAGTGGGAGTGGTGTGTAGCTGGGGGGCAGGGGGCAGGGAGAGGGGGCAGGGGGTGTGTAGGTGGGTGTGCAGTGAGGTGTGTAGGTGCAGGGGGAGGGGTAGTACATGTCGGAGGGTAGGAGAGGGGGCATGGAGGTGTGCAAGAGTAGGGGTTGGGGGGAGTGCCGGGGTAGTCCTCCTAACAGCCAGCATGGTTCACTGTGCTTGATTTTTTTTATGCAGTAGAAATCCCTATAGCCACGGTGATCGTGGTTTTTACTGCATCTATCGGGCTGGGCCTATAGCCAGGGTTTCAACTGTGGCTATAGGGCTTTAGACACGGTTCCAAACAGTGGCTATATGGTCAGAGCTATCTCCATGCCAATACCATCCACAATTCATGAAAGCATGGCTATAACTTATAGCCACGGTTTTGGGGCCTATATCCACGGTTTAGAACTGTGGCTATAGCCCAAATTTTCAGTATTGATTCCAAGCCACATAATACTCACACCTTTTACACTAACAAAAATTATGTCCAAAAATTCCAAAACAGAAAAGTTAAAGATGGAATTCTTGGAAGATGAGAGAAAAAACAAAGAAACAGAGAAAAGATGCAATAATAGACAAAAATAATGGTTTAAAAATTACCCCACTATTAATGATTTTTTCCAACATACAGAAATAAAATATACCATTTTATTGATCATCATAATGTATTTCCACAACCACTTGATTACAACCTATCAAATCAAGAACACCTCAACAACCACCTAATAAAACTCACAGCTATTTCATAAAACAAACCAATGAAACAAAAACACTTCTTAAGAAAGATAATAAAACTCAAACCATTACCCACAAACCCTAAATATAGATGAAACTATTGTGTGTACTCAATGAGCCAACCGTTCACCCAAATGGAAAGGAATAAAATATTAGATGACTATAAATGAAAAAACATCTGGTTAATACCAAATCCTAAACCACACTTGATTACCAACAAAAGATGATGTAATGGAATCCCCATTATTAAACGAATTAAAAAATATTGAATTTATAGGAAATATCAATAGGACCCATGTTGCATATCCCCATAATTGTAAAATATCCCTGAGTTCCCAAACAACAACACACACTAGGAAACAACACAATTGAATGTGAAGACCACACACTAATACTATAACTCCTTATAGTGACCAACAACCCCCACCATAATGGGGATGGATTCAATGAAAGATATTCCAATCCAAAGACAATATAAGAACAATAATGATCCCAAAAATCTAATGTTACAAGGAAAACCAAACAGAATCATTCATTTAAAAAGTTACCCTATATGAATTGTTGGAAACTAGAATCCAGACACCTTCTTATAACCATGGTGGAACTATTAAATCCAAAATGACCAAAAATTGGAAGAAAGATCTATAAATATGGCCTTTAAAAGGTAAAATAGCTACAAAAGGTTGATTTATTTCCTTCCATTCCCACTCTAGGAATAGAATCTAAACTAATGTCCCACATCACTAGATTACAAACTACGCACCAAATTCACTATGGGACCTATGGACGGATCCATGAGGTTTGATGAATCTAAGGCCTCATAGTCAGAAGATAAAGATCACCAATAAAAAATCCTTCTTCCCATAAGAAGAAGGATCAGAAGACACACACTCAACATCCCCCATCCACTTTATATGAGAAGAAATAGAAACTAGACAGACAATGGAAAACATCACCACTGTTGAGAGAAAGAATTTTACACTTAAATGACATAGGAAAATAAAGAATATAAAAAATCCTTACTATTTTTTACATCCTATATTTGGGGTTGAGAACATTAGTAGGACTATATATAAGAGGTGGGTTCAATTCTCAAAATTCAAGAAGGAAATCATTTTGTTGATCATCTAGACGGGCTTTAAATGATATACCACCCATAGATGCACTTCAATTATCAATTCAATAATTGTGGGAATGAACACTATGCAACTATAAAACCAATAGCACAATAAAAACCAAACAATTAACCAAATATCACCCTTAAAACTCCAACACAATGGGAAACAAGATCAATGATTCCCAAAACATTTTGGGAAGCTCGATAAATACCACATAGGCACAGGATCACTGACAACATTATAAACATGTAACATAACATGAACAACACTCACAAATCATGAGACAACACACTATATAACATATATTTTAAGGACACCACATTTTTTCTCTTTATTGTTTTAAGATAAAACTAAATATTTTGAATCATTACACACAACAAAGATATTCCATGTAGTCTCACTCACATTCATATTCTCATTCCGCACTGAGAACCTATAAACAATGCTAATCCGGGAAACCATCCACTAAAATAATTATCTATCCAATATATGCACATATCAATGAATGTGGTAACCCATGGAAAATAAAAAATAGATAAAACCCAACTATTCACATTTTCTAAAAATTAAACACCCCACCCATGATTTTCAAACATTTAATCCAAATTACATTGAAATCAGTAAATATATTTGGCAAAATTCAAAAAACACTAATCATTTTTTTTCGGACATCAAGAATCAATCTATTTCACTTCATTAAATACCATAACTCATACCATTCAATACATTTCTGGCAGGTCAACAAACACATAATTCCTTAATTAATTTTTCATCAAAGTCTTATTAAAAAATAATTTCATATTTTAAAAAAAATATCAACAATATATTGGTTTTAAGTATAAAAAAATTATTTCCCATCAAACTTTAGTTGTTTCACCCCAAAGGGTTCATTTTACAAAAATCAATTTTTATAAATACATCCTCATAGTTATTTGAGAATATTCATTTCTATATTCTAATAATCCAACCTTTATCATTAAAAAACATTAATTCTTAATTCCAAAACATGGTGTTTTTAAATAAATATCTAGAATATTGGAATACTAAAAACAAATACCTTGAGGGAGCTAGTGTTGAAAAGTAACATTACCATATGGTTGGAGGCTATATGGTAAACTTTCAACCATAATAGAGAGTCTCTTAAGAAAATGTACTTTGATCCACATGGATTGACAGGCCCTGCGTGATTACAGAGACCCATCGTAAAAACCCAATATCATATCACAAACCCAAAACAACCCTGAGAACCAATGAAAAAAAAACATGAATTCCCATGGAAACTCACGGTTTAGACCAGAATGTATTGGCCATACACTCCCTTATAAATCCATTCGATGTTATTGCAGTCATACTTTATCTACCTTAACATAACCAAATAACATATGGAACTTTTAAATGTGAGGTACTACAATGATCCGACCTCTTATGATACCATTCATTCACAAACTAACCATGTTCGATCATAAAGAGGTCACCCATGACAATACATGAAATGGCATGAAGAACATTAGAAATCCCTATGGGATGGAAACTATTGTAGGTAATCAATTGAGAAACCAATAGACTTATTTTCATAATAATGTTAAAATAATATGAATTGAAGAATGTATATAATGTAGCTTGATACATTAATATCAATACCCAAACAAAGAATCATTTTCACAAAAACAGAAAATATATCAAACTAAACAACAAAACAAAACCAGACATGATAAATAAAATTTCTCCATGTGGCCCTGAGGTCACTCCCAAATATCTGTAACCATTATTTCCTATGATGATCAAGACCAAAATGAATCCATAAATCAATTTAAATGTAGATAAAAATATATTAATTCGTATTAAAATATTGTAGGCATTCCCATATAAATATATTACTAATGAAATTACAACAAAATACAAGAAACATTAACATCATGTTGGAAATACAATATATAAAAATAATAATTTTCCACAATGTCACTTTAGAACAAAGCACTTTCCATTTCCAATTTACATTTTAAATATGGGTACATTTCAATTGAATATATATTGAAATGTTTTAATAGAATGTGATAATTCAATTTCAGAATGACACAAGAGAGTAAAAAATAATTTTACATTAAAAAAATTTCCCATAAACCATTGGCATCCAACTCATTACATTCAATGAAATTAACCACACATGAATACAATATGACAATAAAATAATAATGGTAATGAAAATAAACACACAAGAGTCACCAAATATGTCAATTATATATTGAAATAAACTATATTTCAACCGAAAAGGGTGAGCCTCACAAATCATGAATAATTAATAATATTTAAAAAAATGATATCCATCCCCTAAAGCATTCCACGCATTATGAAATAAAAAACTCCATATATACTTCTATCCAACTTAATATATTATCGACAGATGGGAAAATTCCAAAGGAGTCAACCCGACATATACACATATTATAGGCAACCAACTAGTGCATAATCTCGTCAGGAGATAAATCGTTCTAAAAAAATATCACTATTTCAGGTTCTTATGTCTCACATAAAAAATGGGGTGATCCAACAGATGCCAACCAAGCATTCATTCACATAAATATATAATAATAATTGAACAAAATGACTCACTCCAGTCCATCCCAAGGATCAATATTTTATGGTAGAACAATTAGATCTGAAGGAGTCCACAGAGTTGATAACCCATTATACTCAAGGTAAACGCATCTTGAGGATTCCATAGTGAGGAAATTGAACCCATTACACATATAAATGGAAAAAAATATTATTCATGGATTTTTTTAGGATAATCATTTTACCACTTCCATAAAAGTGAAAAACATGCCTCAATCACTTTTCATAAATACAATTTTTTGTGAAATTACCAAATCATCTTTTAGAAAAGGTGAAAACACCTAGTTAACCATTACCAAAATCATTTCACAAATTTCTTTCATGTAATCACACCACATAGAAAAACTAAAACCATTTCCATCAATGTACCTATGGGGACACATAATGTTATCACATTCCATTATATTCTCTAGATCTATTACCATTTATAAATTCATTTGAGAAACTATAATACACCATTTTGATACAACAAATATATTTTCAAATCCAATGAATTCCTTAAATATCACAAAATATCAAAGAAATCCAAACAAGTATTTCATCGAATACATGGTTTTCATTAATTAACAAAACAAAGTAATTTAACAATTAAAATGATAAATAATCATATTTGACACATAAAAAGATATCCCGAGATGAGATAATTATATTTATTATTCATAGAAGGTGTGAAAATAAAGAAACCATTGGATCTTAAATTATATGTATTGTTCAAAGGGAAGCCTACCTCAAATCACATTCCATTCAATGACACCAAACTAGAATGAATCCACAATATATTCGAGAATCATGAATATCTATAGGTATCCCAAAAAATGAAAACCCCCAATTTTCACCACCCCAGGTATCCAAATCAGCCAAACATAAACACTAATGTTAAATGAAGAAGGGAGAATGGAAGAAAACTGAAGGGTAAAAGTAGAGGAGACATAACCATTCATACTAGGTGAGTATAAAACAACAAAACGCATTTAAATCCACTTTTTGGGAATTAGAGGAGATAAAAACCACAATAAGAGATGTTTTGGTCAAAGGGTTAGAACATAGAATGCTATGGGATGAATCAATAATTAAAAATTAGCAGAAAAGCACTAAATACACTTTCCCAAGAGGGTTTCTTGGTTAGCTCACTCAGTTTAACAAAAAATCCACACACTATGTTCTTGACCACATTCATATGTTGCATGGTCTTCACACATTGCTGCATGATAAAAGTAGTTGTGATCCTTAATCATGCGACCTAGAAAAATACCACAAAAATCACCTTTTCAATAAGAAACTCTTCATACTCAAGGGGAAAAACTTCAATTAACATTCCATACAAAAATGTACCACTACGGGTGTTAAAACGACTTTTCCAAGATATTTCCTCTTTAGACTTTTTGTTTTTGATTATAAATTGGTCTAAAACCCACTAAAATCCCCAATAACATAAAATCGTAATTTAGAACACAAGGATCTCAGATGAAAAAAAGAGAAAAAATATATCCTAGAATAATAGATGAAATAAATTTGGGTGTGATAAAAACATGCATCTAAATATGGTATAAATTCATTATAATATCTTTCCAAAAACCATGTAAGAACCATTTTTGAAAAAAAATCATGAATCATTAAAATAATTTATTCACATTTTCTGCTGAGTAAAAATAATTATATTAAAGGAAATTTTTTTTATTGATTATATTATCAAAACAATAAAATAAAATAATTATTAAATAGTGATTAATTTAATTTATTTCACTAATAAGTAATTATTAGAAAAATAAATATTTTATGAAAAAATAAATTTATTATATTCAAATTATTTTATCTTAAATTATTTTCAATTGAAAATAAATACATATTTTAACTATAATATTTTAAAAAATTACATAATTTTAATTCTTGTCAATTAAAATTAATTATATAATAAAATCATGTATCATAAAATTACTATTTGTAAATAAAATTAAGGAACAATTTTTTAAACTAGTATTCATCATCATCATATACAAATTTCTCTATTTTACCTTATTGGCCTTATTAAGTAACAACATAAATTGAAAAAAATATTGATGTCATTACCCATAATTTCAAAATTTAACAATAATATAGAACAAAATATTTCAAACCAGTTTCCCATTAATTAATTGTATTTCCCAAAGTGAATATGATAGTTATTAGACGTTTAATTAATGTATTAGTTAAAATTAAATATCATTAAATTTATTTAATTTTATATTTTAATAATTCATAATTCACTTATGTTATGTTTTTTCAATATCAAAATATTTCAAATGTATCTAGTGAAACATAATGAAAAACATGTTATTAAATATTGGATATCAATTTATATATATGTATAATGCTATTATTTTAGAATCATAATAAATTTAATTCCATGTTATAATGGTTACATTTTAATTTCAAGATGAGGTAAATTATTATTCTTTAGAGATTTTATAATGTAAAATATTATAAATACATGGAATAATGAAGTTATATATCAAACCCAACCATTTTATTATATAAATGTATTTAAATAAACTATATATATTAAATAGCCTTCCTTTCACATAACACCATATTTAAAAAAACTGTAACGTAGTTCTGAATTAATATTATTTACTATGATCAAGATATCATAGCTAATGTAATTGTGGGTGTGAATAAATCTAAAAATATTATGAAATATTATTTATTATATGTGTAAAAACTGAATTCATTAGTTTTAAATTATTTATAAATCTAAGTATAATAATTTCAATCAAAAAGATTTTCTGATTTGAAAAATAATTTTTATCCATGCAATGTAGCTATATTTTAATATATTATTTTTAACACAACTGATGAATGATGTTAGTAAAATGAATATATTACATATTTAATAAAAAAATTTATTATTTAATTGATTTTTTACTAGTAATGGGATTATTTTAAACTCAATTTTATTCTAAAATATTCATTTCACTAAATAGTTTTTAAATGTATATTAAAATATGGTTTTTATACATAGAGAAATTTGATATTGTATTATGTAACCCAAATATGGAATCAAAATAATTAATTTTATTTAACAATATTAACAAAATTATTGGTAATTATGATTAGTATCATTGTTAAAAAAACAAATTTAACAAGGTAAGAATATAAACATATTCATTGTGTTGAAACTAAAATAAAATGGGAAAAAGAAAAAAAATGAATATAAAACCATTGTTACTACCATTATTTGTTCAATTTTTAATCACATATTTATAGATTATTCATTATAAATACAATTTTTTGATTAATAATATAATTTATTTTATCATTTTATAATATTTCATAATGTGTACATGTGGATTACTACCTGATAAATGAGATGTGATACATTTCACATCAGAAAATATTTTGGATGGTCATAATAATGGATACTATGTTTATATATTATAGTTAAAACATAAATAATGTTGTTCAAATATGATAAAATATCTGATATTTTAAATATCCTCCTGTGGTAAAACACTAACATTTCCTCTATATACGTGTGGGTAACTTTCCCAACAAAGGGATGTGATTCATTTTCATAAATAGATTATATTAGTTATTATAAATATAAAAATGATGAATATAAATGATAAATATTTAAATATTATTATTATATAGATAATGAATTCAATACCATGGTTCTTGTACGAGATCTATCAAACTAACACATGTATGGAAATCAATACATTTTTCAATCAAATATTCATTTTGCTGAAGAAATTGTTAATGAATAGGTAATTAGAAATTATAATGAAAGCATAAATATTATGTTATATATTAATATTTTTACTCAATACATTAATAATAAATATATATATTCCTATATATTATATTAGTATTGTCATAAAGCTATAATAGAATTGATGTAAGGGTTAATGCTTAAATATTTTTTCTGTTCAAGTATATCTACGCTAAATTTGTGTTATGTAAAATTATATGGATATTATAATTTAATGAATATATAGTTTTTAATTATATATTATTCTCAAAATATTTATGTATTATTATATTTTCCTACTACCTGTCTCCTAAAATGATTGTGTTTGTGATTTTATAGACAAGATAAATGTGTTTCTTTATTAGTTGTAGAGCATTTTTTTCCATTAGTATGATCTTGAAATATGTTTAATGAATGTTTATCATGTACATGAATTGTTTCAAATGATTCATTTTCATTAAATTATAATTTATTTCTAATGTTTTATGTGGAATATTTTTTAAGGATCATTTCATGACCAATATATATTTTAATTTTTTTAAATGCGAAAATAATGTTCTATTTTAATATATATAGTATTGATGAATTTATTACTATCATAAATGTAATTTACATTGAATATTACATTATAAATATACCTAATTTTTTACCATGAAATTAAATATGAAAAATATCATAAAATTTTCATTTAAATGATTCAATGAAAAAGATATTATTATAATGACTTCTAAAGATGGTTTGAGTATTATTTTAAACGTATTTTTCATCAATATCCACATAATTTATAGACAACAATTATTAAATGGTGTTTTCAATATATGATGAAATACAATTTTATTAATATATTTTTTATGATTATATTTTTTTAAGGACGATTCAATGAAAAAATTTCTTTTTAAAATTTTAATAAATTTATGGTTATAACATTCTAAATACCTATTAATTTATAGTAGTTATGAAATGATGAAATTTTAATGATATTCATTTATATTCTATGAGTTATGATTTAATGATATGCTTAATATTTTAGGTATACATACACAAAATTTTATTGATTTAATTCTATTATATATCAATAAAGAAATATATATCCCTCCAATGCATTGGTTTTGATGAGTATATCATGAGATAATATTGTCCGAAATATAGAGTGAAGCTTTTTTTTGTGAGGGATTAAATACAATTATATAGTCTTTGGTGCTCTACAATAATATTGTAATTATGTAATGTGGAATGGACTTAATCCTTAATGATAATCATGGTAGTGAGCCTTGAATATGGAAATGCATTTCAAGGCATATTATTTTGAAAAAAATTAATGCATTATGATTTTGATATATTCTCAAGGATAATTTCTGATTATATTTGATTACTAAAAATTTTGTCTTATAAAATTTATTATGAAAAAATCTAACTCTATGACGTATAATTGATGATCTTTGACTAATTTGGTATGATTTTTATATGTTATGTTCAAATTCTGGAAACCTAATAAATATATAAGTTCACATATGATCATTGATTGGTATGTACTATGCGTTCCCTTGATTAGAATATGAGATCACCATATCTTTTGATTCCATTCCTTTATTTGGGGGAATGGTTAGGTATTCATTATATATAAGAAGTAAAATATGTGGGAAGAACATTGTGGGTGATGTTGAAGATATTATGTGAATTATGTTGTTTAAGTCTATATACCACAATGGAACTAAACTAGCATAGTATTTATTCATATATTGCTATTAAATTTATTTATTTTTCAACTAAATTGATGTAAGATTTATGTTTATTGATATTAGGTCACCCCAAATGGTATCATTGATATGACTGGTATTTTAAGGGAATAAGATTTTATAAATTTGTTGGAAACCATTGGGATTATTTTTGGTATATTAAAAATTCTCAATGATTTGGAAACATATATATTTTGATGTTTTCCAAGAACATGCATCCCTATAATGATATGGGCATGTGGTTGTGCTGATGGATTTGATGCACCTTCTTATAAATACAATGAATGGAGAATATTGGGTATTAACTCAATCATCATAAGTGCATGATGACTTCTCATAATCATTCACACAAACCAAGACACTCCAAGGGGGGTATTATTGGGATATTTTACATTTTTATTATAAATAATATTAAGAGATTTAAACATATGATTACCCTAATATAAAAGGGTTAAAAGAAAGGAGTCATATATTGAAAATAAGGCTTCATAACATAGACTTCATATGCTTTATTTTAATGATTACAAGATCACTGACAGTGTTTATTATCTCTCATTATATGTTTAATTGTTTTTATAAATGGATTGAACTAGGTAAAATTGTGGGTAAAAAATTTAGTGGTATAATGAAATGGAAATCCTAATGAGAAAACAAATGGAATTTGATATGAGACTGGAAATATTATTACTCTAATTTCATAACACTATCAATATATGAATGATAACATGATTTTAAATAAACATCCAAATATAAAAACAAAGGAACTACTAACTATTAAGTCTATTATGTAGAATACTAAACCATCAATCAATGGTTCCACATATCCACTTATTTCTGATAAATTTTACAATTTTATGGGAAACATATCCTCTATTCTACAATAACCAGACAATGAGATATTCATGCTTGACATGTATCATTTGGAAAGAAAAGTTGATCAATAGTGTACTCTAATCAATAATATGATGTAAGATAAGGAAATTTATTCCTTGAAAAGGCATGAGTTTAATAAGATACATTTCAATAACTATTTTCAATAAAATAATTATATAAAAAATAGATGTGGAATTCAATGTGATAAATTAAATGGATAATTAATCCATCAAAACCTGTCAAGCAAAAATAAATATAAAAAAATGTACACTCCATGTTTTTCCATTAACCCTAAATAAAAATGGATCATTTTTTTAGTTTCCTAAGACCAAGTATATCAATTAAATATGATATAAACTTTATTGTTATTTATGATGAATGTTTTTTATGTTCACTATAGATGAAAATTTAGATTTTAGATACTTAGTGTTCTTATTGTCTGGGGGATCAAAATTGAACTGTTAATTGCCACGAATATTATAATATTAAAACCCATGGTGGATTGAGTATAAATTTTCATTGATGAATATAGTGTGAAAAAAAAGAGTGAGTTGAAATTCTTTAAAGGGTCTAGTAAATATTGTAATTGTGTAAAAGTAGGCCATGAAGAAAAATAAATACAAAGTGGTGTGAATAGGACATTCTATTAAATTAATTGTGGATAAGATCAACATAATGTTCCACCAACAATATAATTCTATAAATAAAACGAGGTTGGAAAATATACCACTCAGTGCATGAATCTGAGCATTAATAACATCAATTTATATTATAAACCTCATAAGAAAATATTCCAAAGGAATGGTTATGAAATCATAAATACTCCAGTGGGACAGAAGAATGTATTTCAGAAAGGTACACTTGATTTCCACTAATATAGTATAAATATTTATTTTGATTTTGGATATCCATAGAATTTTATAGCTGAATAATTTTCTATGGGTATCATGCCACCATCTCAATGGTTACATGTTTTGTTATCATTAAAGAACCATAATTGTTTTATTATGGAATAAATATTCTATATCTCCTCTTTGATAGGTATATACTTAGAGTTTTATTCCTTGAAATAGTGTAGTTCTACACGTTATTGAATTTTATGTGATGTCAGTCATCATTTTAATAACTCAATATAGATTTGATATTAATTTTAATGGAAGGGAAGCCTCATTTTATATTCAAAATCAACATATGATTGTATATCCTAATGAGGATTTTCATAAATCTTAATTTGTATTACATCCATTTTTAGGGTCTTATTAACAACTTTGGTTGGATATTTCCATCAAATGGTAATGGATAAACTCAATATTAAATATATTTTTAATGATTGAGATTATGTATTTTTTATTTTAAGAATATATTCATATTATTCCCTTGAATAATGACGTTGATATTATAATAGAATACATACATAGTGATAAACATATTTTCGGTACACAATAATGAAAAATATCTATTGAGTTCCCTGTTTTCATGAAATATCTCCAGGGTAATCTAGATAAGGTATTCATATTACCTCGTGCATCCTAGTATGGTGAACATATTATTTTTATTAAAAATAATTTTCTATAAATATTTCTAGAAATTTCAATATCATGATAGGTATCAAATACCCCATATTTATTACATTTTATTCAAATATTTTGAGATAAATACTCTTCCATAACAGAACTTTATTATTGATAACATCAATTGATGGATAAAAAGTATAATATAATAGAAAATATTTTCATGATTTATGGTTATTATGAATTTATATAGATTAAATTAAGACATACCAAAAGGCCCAAATATCATAATGCATTTAATGTATATATAACTTATTAATTTCCTTGATATATAATTTTTAGTCATTATAAATCATAGTATTATATATTCCAAGAGTAATAAATAAAATTTAGATAATTTTATATTTCTATTGATGACTCTATAGAAAGGGTAGTGGTATACCAAATTTAAAAAGTGTGAATTTTATTTATAAATGGATTCATTGTATGTTCACATAATCTGAGGCAATGGTATATCAATGGAACCTTCAATATTATAGTTCATTGTGAAATGTGTTCGATCAAACTTGGATAATGAGATCTATATTTTTATTCAGATTGATAGGTAGTATTTGTGATCTCTGATATATTTCTCATGTCCATCAATTCCAATAACAAATATAAAATTAATGTGACTCATGTTTGATTATATATATCAATGTGAGTAAAATTTATACAAGTTTAAGGGATGTTTTCTTAAGGAAAATATTCTTACACTATCCTTATATGGATAGGGAATAGATATATATTAATTATATGATGAATTCACTTGTATATTTCATCATAAATAATAATATTTTGATAGCTTATTCTTTAGGCCTATTTAATTTTTTTGAGACAAATTACCCAACTCATGAAATGGAATGGTAATTATTATATTTAATCATTGGAAATATGATGGAATTATAATTAAGATGAAAGATTGAAAATATATATTAATCCTATAATTTTGAGGTTTAAATTCATATAGTAGGAGTTTAATGTTCACCATTAGAGATTTATGGAATGGTATAACGATTATAATTTATCAATACACTACCACACTAGATAGGGTTGATGGTTGTTGATTTTCTATGCTCGAAAGACTATACTATGTAATTAATTATCATTATTAGGTAGAAAAAATATTTATGGATTTTAGATGATGGATTATGAAATGATTAGGAAATGAGATATATCATATATTTTTCAGATTAGTGTGATTACAAAAATACAAGAAAGAAATTAGTTGGAAAATAAAAATGATGTGGAATTACATATGAAGGTCATAAATTATATTTCATTAATCAACTATTTTTATTGGATTATAAGAATTATGTATGGAGAATATGTTTAGTGAATAATATAATTAATGTATGTTTTTATTGATGATGCTCATAATTCATCATTCCATATCCATTCTCGATGTATGAAGATGTATGGATAACTAAATGAGTAACAATTATCGGATTAAATGAAAATTTATGTTTTATAGTATCTATCCCCTTTTCATGTATTCTATAAATTTATGGATTATAGAAATAAGTCAAAGTGTTTGATATAACAATTACTGATACAAGAAATGATATACAAAAACTTTACCATGTATTTAATCATTAGACTCTCTAATATATCAAAACAACAAAATGTTTATTGGGTTTTAGTCTCCCTCCATAGGAATCAACTCATTTAATTAATGTCATACAATATTAAAACCATATTTAAAAATTTATGATATAAATTAATGAAGTTATAATTTTTCCAAGAGAACCACATTCTATTATATTTGATGAAGATCCATGGTTCACCTTGAAATTTTAAAGATTTAATTAATAATATTTGAATATTAAGTAAAAAATGTTTCTTTTCATATCATCTATATAAAAATAGCCTTTTATATAGGACCATATAAAACATATAATATATTCATAGACAATGATAATTTATTTTTAAATGTTGTTGTGTTAAAGATGTCCCATTTATTGAATTATATTTCAACAATTATAGTTTTTTCGATACTTATGATAGCTCCATATGAATTCCTTTTATTGAAGGAAGTGTGTATATCTCACCTGACAAAAAAATTTAGAAAAATAAATCCATTGTTTCCATATATGTAAATATATATGGTAGAGAATGTTAAATACACTCCATAGTTCATTATCGAAACTTTGAGTCTAGAGAATAGATATGCTCAAAACTGTTAGTGTGATGTGGAGTTCGATACTGGTGATAAGTTATTTCTAGGAAAATTGTGGAAGATGAGTGATATTATATTTTAAATAAGGGAAATTTTATTCCTATTATTTTTCACATTCAAAAAAATTGAAATAGTAGGGATTTTTTTCTTATTGTTTCTTCTAGAAAATTTGTCTCATGTGCACAATATGTTCGAAGTATCTCCTTAGAAGATGCACACACATGTTATATGTGTACAATAATCTTATAGGTATTTAATAAAATGCATGATATATTAAATTATGAATATAAATTGAATATTTTGGATCTAATAAATCATATTCTTCAAAATTAGACCAATCACATTCTAAATGTTAAGTGTTGAAACCATAAATTTGAGGAGCCTGAATGGGAGACCCATTTTGTGAATTATAAAATTTATTATTAGTTACTTGTATCATTATGATATAATTTTTTGTGTAAAATATTTATTAAGGGTTGAAATGTGACCACCAAGTAACCAACTAAATACATCTCTTTAATTTAATTTCATTTTCTATATAGTATGTTTTACACGATACACTATGATTAAAAGAACCATCAAACACAGTTGATTTATTATTATTTAATGAGAGAGATATCACATAGACATTTATTGTATATTATGAATATAAATAACTATATTATGATAAATTATTCTTATTTATGTAAAAAAATAATTTATTCTTTAAAAATTTTAATTAATCGAAAAAATTATATTTAAAATCCAAAAGATTTTTTAGAAAAATAATTTATATATGTTTAACATGAGATTATATTAATTAATAAAATTAATCACTAAATATTAATTATTATTATGAAATCAATATATTCAAAAAAATTCCAAATATTTTATCATTTTTTTCATAGTTTTTAAGATGAATTGAATGAAGTTAAATTTAGTTTTATGATTTAGAATACAATTTTCTCAGATCAGGTTTCTTCTATTTTATAAAATTATTTTAAAATTATATTCTATGATAGATAATAATTGAATCATTTAAAATATTTCCCATATTTTTAATTAGAATTATCTTTTTATTCAATAGATCCAACTATAAATTTTCATTATGAATATTAACAATAGTAAAAAATTCAATAACCATAGTAAGAGATAAAATGAGATAATAGGGTTAAAACTAAAATAATATGCTTAAAATGAAAATAAAACACATAAAAAACCTATATATTGGTTATTATACTGATAAATATCATATTAAATTCAATGAAATTTAATTATTTATCCATTTAATACATTAATATATTTTCATATTTTGAATGATTTAGTGAATGTCCTCTCTCACACATAATAATAGACACCACATTTCCCCTATTATCAACAAAGAATATCCTTGTTTCTCATCCAATACCTACCATTATAATTTCCATATATCCATATTCACATCTTATAGGTATTGGATTTATCATATAAACATCATATGATTGATTTATGAATATAACAATGTAGGTTCTTTGAAGAAAAGATATAGTAATTAATCAAGTGATTGATATTATTTATTAGTTTACATACTTGAAAACTCTAAAAAACATTATGAAGTAATAAAATAAAAAACTTGTATATATTAAAATTTTATTTGATTTATTTTATTATCCAATTTAATTTTATTATACAACTAATGGATAATTATAACATCATCATGTGTAGATGTAGAGAATCGCCTTACAAAGATGATTCATTTCATTTGTCATCACCGAATTTTATTTTTGTACATATTAATGCATTAAAATTCTTATATATGATATTAATTCTGAAATTATTATTTTGGGATTATTATTTATTAAATATAATATTGACATTCCAATTTTTGTAAGATTATAACATTACTCATGCACATTTGTGGACAACTGCCACTACAATGAAATGAGAATCAATTTTCATCACCACTTAATATGAATTTATATAAAATTTATATGACTAATTAATAAGATAATTATATCATTATAATGGTTTTATATATAACCATATGAAAACCTAGGTACATGTTTTGGAACCATAAAACTAAAAATAGCATGTAAAATAGACTAGTGTTCACATGACTATTCTTTTTGTTGACTAAATTATTAAAAAGGATAATTTGAAGCTATAAATGAATAATATGTAGTATTTTATGTATGAATAGATTTATATGATATATTTATTGTATGTAAACGTATATTTTACATAATTTTAGAATGTGTATTATGAAATAGAAGAGTTGTGGTAAGGGTTTATGTTAAAATATCATTTCATCAAATGTTTATTTTTTCTAAATATAAATTATTACAAATTATATGGGACATATAATTTAAAGATTATACATTTTATTGTATGATATTACTATAAATAATTATTATTTATAAATAAAATTTTATACTTATTTTTATTGAAAAAATTAATGAGAATATTTTTTCTGAATGGTTAACTTAATTTCCTCATTGGACATAAATCTTTTAGATTTATGCCCATGATAATGAAAATATATTTTTGGATGTAATTATATAAAAATTAAATTTTTAGAATGGGTAATTTTCATTATAATATACTTTTTAAACATTTATATAAAAAGAATCATTTTTAAGAATTTTATTTCTAAAAAAGTTTTTTTGTTAATTTTTAAAAATATTCTCTTTCATGTATATGGTATGAGTGAATTTTACAACAATTAACAACATTATTATAATGGATGAATCCTTCTCATTATTCCATATGTATATTAATAAAAAATATTACTCTTAATATTTTGGATTATTTATGAGAAATTTTATAAAAAATAAGATGGTGTTTTTATCATGTTTTCAATTCATGGTTCAAATATTATCTTGAAGTTAATTTTTTTCATTGTAAAAAACTTTTTATTATAAATATGCATCATAATATTCATGATCATAAGATAGATTCCACATTCATTATATATATATATATATATTATGATCATAATGATTTAAGTATCATTCGTAGAAACATTTTTCATTACCATGGGTTACTTATGTTTAAAATAATGATTTATGAAAACCATTTATTTTCATTGGGTTATTCTATAATAAGATGATGATATTTTTAAAAAAATCCATTTTAAATGATTCTAGATTTTATGGAAAGATTATATGATGAATGTTTATTTTAATATGGGAAAAATATTTATGGTTTTCATAATGAGAAAAGTTGGAATTGAATAATATATCCCTTAAATGATGTTTTTTAAATAGTAATATATAATGGGATACTAATTTATAAAATGGGGAGTGAACATAGTTAAATATGATATTCTATCCAAAATTATTGTCTATAGTGTGACTCTTTAGTAAGGAAATGCCAGAAATAGTAGTGAACGAAATCCTCTACGATATTATGTTTCTTGTTTCAGGACTAAGGAAATGATTTTATTTTCATATATATTACCCAAAATTATGTATTATGATTTTTTATGTAAAATTTTGTAATAAAGGTTATTTGATGATATGTCAAATTTTATTAATTATGTTTATATAATGAAAAATATTTATTCCATTATTTATTATTATTTATATCTGACAGATTGGGTTTAAATTTTAAAATTTATGTTAATGTTACTGCACACTTATACCTCACCTATTCTCCCTTATGATCAATATCATATACCACATATTGTTTACTCTCTAACAAGTTTTTTTTTTGAAATATAATATATAATAATATAATATGATGTAAAATACAAGTATGTTATAATTGGGGTTCTTAATTAACCGATAAGAGTCTCCCTCATCAGAAAATGTTAATAATAACATCATGTGTTCAATGTATAAAAGATATATATAAATTTTATATAGAATGAAGAATTTATATAATATAAATTTGAAACCAAACACTTTTTGTTTGTAAATGGGTAGTGATATTGGTCTTTAATTGAAAAATCCAATGTAACACTTGTTAAAATATTAAGAATGTAATTTTAAAATAGAATTTTGATTATATATTATGATAGGGTGACCATCCCTTATAATTTCTGAGGTTATGAAGGATTAGGATACGTTTTAAATAGCATTGAATATTGGTTTAATGAATTTTTTATAAAATATAACAATATATGTTTTCTAATGGTACACTTTATCATCTTAAATACTATAAAATAATTTCTTTTTTAAATATTCCACACTATAATTTAGTTATAAATTGATATCATGAAACTAATCCAAAACTTATTAAATTAATTTATAAGTTCTGATACAAAACATTTGTTTATAAGAAAATTAGGTATTAATTACATAATTTTAATGAAAATTATGTTTTGAATAATATGATATCATATTAGGTTAGAAAAACAATATTAAATTATTCTAAATATTTTGTCAAAATAAACTAATATGATTCAAATATATTTTTTATTTGGGATTTAATGGATACATATAACATTATTTTAAATTATTAATTTCACTCATGGACAATTATTTTATTTATTTTATTTATATTTATTATAATAAATATATATATATTCTTTGTTATTATGAATTTATATAAATTTTCTTAAAATAAGAAATAAAAAAAATATCATTGAGCGCTGTCACAAGTTGAAGTGAAATATAAAAATAAAATGATTTTTAGAACTATATTTGATAACTTTATAAGAACAAAACTTGAAGGAGTTTTTGTATATTTTAGAATAAATTGAATGAATGGTAATATTAAAACATGGGTCTTAAGGCATGTCAAAAAATATTGGAAGTTGTTGGAATCCATGTATGGATGAAAGTGACATTTTTAAAAATTCACTTAAGGGGCACTAGGTTATGAAATCGACTTATTATGAATAATAATGTGCATTCATTATATTTTTTTTATTTTGATCATTGTATGTGATCTTGAATTGGATTAAAACCAAGGGATGATATTTCTATTTTGTATTGAAGAAATCACGTCTTTTCAAATAAATTGATCCATGTAAGATTAAATATACAATACTATAGGTTTTACATTATGTGATAATACAGCTATGCTTCTTCCTTATCAAATTTATGATCACAACAGATTATATATGATAAAAAATTAAATTTCTTTTTTAGGTAATTCATATTATTAACTCTATATTATTCACATGTGATTATGGTATCTTATCATGATAAAATATATATTTTCATTTAAGATAAAAAATTGTGTTACGCGTCCCATGTCAAATTAACATTATTGTGAATAATGTTCAATAAAATTATTATATAAAGTGACAAATAAATCAACTATAACATTATATAGAGTGAATACATGCTTCTACATGTATGTATAAGGATGGACAATTTCATTGAGATAATTAACTTCAGTTCTGGGGAATATGAAAATGTTAATGCATATTATTCCTAAATCTTATACCATGTTATTTACAAGGACAAGATGTGTCATGATAGATTTTTGGGACATCGTACCTATATAATATCCTTGTTTGTTTAAAAAACAACAAAATAGTTTATCTAGGTCAAGAAAATTTATGCACGGTCTTCATTTTGTTCTAATGGTTGGAAAAATATTTCTCATAGTCATAGTTTTTTATAAAAATATATCAATTCATTAACATGGCCATGATTTCATTCTCATGGTTACACCATTACTTCTCATTGATGTAGATTTTTGACATTGTAGATTTGTTCCATAACAATTTTATAGTTTTATTCATACAATCCATTTGTTCCATAACACAGTAATTAGTTTTTTTGTCAAATTTGATAGTGTGTTCACATGGTTTATCTATTACATTTCATGGTTTCTAGTTTGTTTACATAGTCAATTTATTTTTTTCATGGTCGATCGAGTAATTTTCAATATTTTATAAATGTCAATAAATCTTTTTAGATTAAGGCAAAATAAATATTTTAATGTTAAATTTCGAATAAAATTCCAAAATTAAATTTTTTAAAAATATATTTTATAGTCCTGAAATCTAGAAATCGAATTCCATAAAACATGTTGTTTTATTAAGAATAAACATGTGTGATCTTAAATTTTTTTAATAAAATTAAAATTAGTATTCAAGGATATACATTTTAATATTTGGGAAAAATATTTTAATATAAAATTATTTTATCTTATTAATTTCTATCTTTACGTTTTTTTTCTTATAGCCTAGAAAAACCATAATCAAGGTGATGATCCATGATAAATTTTCGAAATATATTTTTTTCTTCCATTTTCTTTATTTCAGGTCTTATCAATATAATGTATTCCATGATGTTTTTTACATTACCATCTCAAATTTGATATATTAGTTTGTTTATCCCCTATATTTCAACTCTATTTAAAAATATTGAATGAATGATCTAGAACATAGATTTTTTATATCAATTTAGGGAAATCATATTCATTCACATTGTTTTTGATGAACATTGTATTAAAACATCCATTCTCCAGATGGGATTCAAGATATATATTTATATATATGAATATGTGATGTAATAATGTTCTAGTTTATATTTGGGTGGATGGAAAGAGTTGAGATAACAAAAAAATTTAATAAAAAATAATGGAATTGACGGGAAAGGGAACGTATCACATATTCATAACTTGATTTTTTTTTTCATATTTCATCATCATGATTGTGTTATATATATTTTCAATGAGAAATGTTTTTTGTAAAATAAATTTGTTATTTTATCTTGAATTATAAGGGTTTAAATCTCCTCACATAAAAATATTAAATATCCAATATATATTAAATGAATTAGTAATATATAACTATGGGATATTTTGGTTTCTATCTATCTCATGAATCTATATTGGAATGGTATATTATTTTCTTGATTGTATTATAGTTCCCTTTTTTTGATTTCTAATTTTCTGAACATGGTAGTAATGAGAGATACGGTATCATGGATTTGATATTAGAACGGCAGATTGTTATGTTCTTTAGCATTGTAGTCATTATATTGTTATGGTATTCCTAAAAAGTTTTATATTCTAATAAAATGATATTAGGATGGAATAAATGGATTATGTATTGAAATATATGAATTATGGATTAGTAAATTGGATAATGATTCTTAATTTAATTATTTAATTATATAAAATTAATATGTAACAGTTTTGTAATTAATATGGTTAAATGGGAACTATAAATTTAATGTGTTCTTGTTTGTTTTTTAATCGGTAGTATAATTGTTATGTGATTATTTTTGTGATGTTTATGGGAGATATTGGTAATACATGTGTTATAGTTGTTTCATGGTTTTGGGTTGTGCGAATCCAAATGATGGGATTTAGGACTAAAATTATATATTATATATACCAATATATTTTCTTATGAACCCCACTATAAAAATGTTTTAATATTAATTCTTAATGATTTTTCATTTCAAATGTTGTCCCTAAAAATATAGTTTTCGATGTTTTGATGACTGCCTACACCAACATCTGAGATATTTTATCTAGGTGTGTTTGATATGAACGTTCTATAATTTCAATATTTCTAATATGCACTTATGGTGATAATTGATGATTGTATGAGATGTTTCATAGTGGGGGGTTACGCATAGTTGGAGGATGGAATGAAGCTTTTTTAATTAATGTTCATAATAAAGTTATATTTTGGATTGTATTTGTGGTTATAGGATAATGAGGAATGATAGTTGTGACATCTATTGTGATTATTATTAGGATTTATTATATTCATATACTCTAGATGATAGTGGGGTATTTCTTGTAACATAAATATATTTTATCAAAAAAAATTTATAAATTTATTCTTCTTTTATAACATGTATTAAATTCAATAACAAGTTGTAATGAAATGTCATATACTATTAATGTATTATTATTTTAAATGATTGTTTTCACTTAGACACTGAAATATTAAAAATAAATAATGTTATTGAGTTTATAATAATATATTTCTTTATAATGTGTATAAAATGATTAATTTGGAGAGAAAATAATTATATATGGAGATAAATATCATCTGAGAAAAATGAAAATCCTTTTAGAAAACTATATTTATGCATAAATATATTTTTTCAAATTGAATTAAGTAAAGAACATTTTTTGAATGTTTTTAATGAAATTTAAATTTTATAAAATCAATAAAATTCGAAACTTTATACTTATGTATTTTTTTGGAATGAGATAAGAATAAATCAAATTTTACTGTAAAAAACACTATTTTTTATAAAATAATGTCATATATCAATTTATTCATTTAGTTTAAAATTATTTACTTGAACATTAATAATATTTATATGAAATAATTATGTTCTTATCTAAATTTAAAATTTAAATGTAATCATGGTGTGATTTGTTTTATTTTTACAAAAAGGAAAAATTTTCAACGAATAGGGAGAATACTTATTTTTACTAAAAAATAATTTTTTAAATCAAATACTTTACAAGGTCAATTATATTTTAATACTGTTTTTAATGTAAAATAATTTTAATTATATATTTTCGAAATAAATTGAGTTCATTGGAGTCTGTTTTATATTGATTTTTATATGAAAACATTGTAGACTTTGGAAGCTTTTCTCTTTAGAAAACGGATTATTCATCTTGCCCATGGTTTAGTTTTAAATTAAAATCTGAAACATAATTTAATAGTATCATAAAAAAAATTTCGCATTGGGAATAATAATAATAAATATTATTTAATGAGTTTTAACTTATTTTTTATATAATAAATAGTAAAAATATAAATAATAATTACCACGGTTAATTATAAAAAGGAATCACTAGGGTAGATAATAACATGATAATTAGTAAAATTACCTAGAAACGATACCGAATACAATCTTCAAGATATATTTAATCCTTATAACCTATGTACATTGATAATGACCCCTTTTAGAAACTATTAGAATATGAGAAATGGGGTATGCTATATTCATTCAAGAATGTTATGTGGTCCCTCTCCCCGACTTCTAAAAGGGAACCCTCATTCCTCTCATAACCACACCTAAAAAAAATTTCTTATATAAAATAAATTATCAAATAAGTACACTAGATTTTTATACTCTTACTAGGGTCCTTATTTTTGATAGTAATCCCACCTATTAATGATTTTCTTATTTTCTTGAAGAGTATCTCAGTGGAAGTTATAATATTCTTAAACATCCATTTTTTAATTTTGTCTTCTTGTACATCATAAAAATATTTTTAAATTATTTTAAAATAATAATAAAAATATATCACATATAATGTGATGTAAATATGGTAATGTAATGACCCGTATCCATATAAACATCAATAAAATCCGAAATGAAATAGTGAGTCGTGTGTATAGTGGGGTACCACCTCACAAACCTATGTTACTCGTTTTTCATCACCTCCTTACATGGAAAAATAAAATAAAGTATTTATTGTTTATATATGACACTTATTGTATTATAATTTATCTTTAATTACAATAATATATATACCTTCCTATCTCTATTCCCTTTTCAAAACAACAACACTACCCATGTGTACAGAGGACTACCACCTATTGAAATGATGCAATGTGTTTTTCATTTAAGATTTAATTTAATGAGAAAAAGAATATATTATATTAATATATATATGATATTTGTAAAATAAATATAATTTTTCTTAGTATAAAATATAAAACATCATAGTCTATAATCCATGGGGCATACAACTATTTTGTTTGTGTATATAGTGGACTAATACCTCATGAAACAATGTAAGTTGTTATTCAATAACACTTTTCATGGGAGATAAAATGGGAAAACATAATAAATATATGTTATTTAAATGAAACTGAAATTTTAAAGGTAATATATTATTTAAAAATCTATCATGTAATCGAACATGAAAATTGAATCAATATTCATGTTTATTTATGGAATACTGTCTATATAAATAGTGTATTTAATTTTCTATTAATAAGACTTTTTGATTTCTAAAAATAAATATATACTGAATATATATGATATTAATTACATGGTTAACATTATTTTGATAATGAAACCATTATCAAATTAATTTGAAAATATAAAAAAATCTACAAAATAATAAAAGTGTAAATGTTATTAGTTGTTAGGTTATTTTAATAATAAATTGTTAACAAGCATGTAATAAAAGGGAATAAATAAATTTTATCTTGTGTGATACATATAAATATTATTATATAATATATAAGTGATAAAAATAAATTTTCAAACATGAGGTTCAAATGTGTACAATGGAAGTTAAGAATTAATCTATGGGGTTTTCCTCAAACTTTTTTTACATCTACAAGACACATTCCATATTCATAGCCAATGTTGTTTATGTGGCCTATATAGTGTCCATGACAATAGATTACATCGAAACTCTTCTAAATTATTAATATTTATATATTCACAACAATATATCTCTTTCATGGGTGTTATGGTTCAAAATTCTATCAATGTGTTATCGAATTTATGTCTGAATTTTTTTTCTTTAGGTCATACGTTCTGTTATGACCCTTAATCAAATGATACATTTTATATGATAGTTTACTAAAAAAATAGATGCCTTTTATATTATAATATATATATATATATATATTATTTAGATATATAACATAGTGAATAAAAAAAACTTTTATTCATTAATAATAATTTAACATTATTCAGCGACTAAACCTAATTAAATAAAAAATATTACAAGGATAAATAAATGAAAAGAGGTTTACTTGAATTGGAAAATTTGGAAAATATACATTGGATAGAACCATCCCTCCCATGAACTAATTTTTTTTAAAATGTAATAATTTTATAGAAATTTAAATTATGGAAAATGGATATGTAGAACCATGATATGATTTGATGTGACTAATAAATTGAAGAATGGAGTTGTTTTTATAGGATTTAATGTGACCATTATAATATTATTCTGGAAAATTATAATGATAACCAGACTATTTGTAATAGTAAGAAAAAAATTAGAATATTAATTTAACACAAAAAAATAATTTTTTATATAAATAATATTCATCATGATAATATTATGTAAATATTAATATTATAATGCCGAAAAAATATCAGGATTAAAAAAAATGAAAATATGACCACATTTATAAAAACTATAAACTATATAATATTATAAATATAAAAATTCTTGTAATAAAAATATTACAGAAGATAGAAAATTATTATAATAAAATTAATAACATTTCTGAAATTATTATTTTAAATTTCTCTATAGGTGTTTTCCCAAATTTTATAAAATACATCAATTTTACGGTGAATAGTAAAAATACAGTTTTTCGATAAATGGTTTATAATGAATTATGTCATTATAAGTGTAATAATAACCGAATCATTTCTATAATATTATATTATATACGAAAATATTTAATTTGATAATGTTAAAATTAATATAAAATAAAAAAATTTATAAAATAAAAAATTACTTTCTAATGTATAAATTATATAATATTACATTGAGATAATATTTTCCAATTTTCCCACATATCATTTAAATTAATCAAATGAAATCGAATTATAATTGTTTAAACCTCCAAAAATGATGATATATAATCAAAATATGTATTATAATGTAAAAAATATCAGACTTCTACGATTCACCATATATATTATATTTTATTAAATATGTTATCTCAAAAAACTTCTATCTCATCAAGTTTAAATAACCCCTCAAGCTCCCTTGAGAAACCACTCAAACATCACTTTATAAAGATAATTGGCTACCCAAATACACTCTATTAATACTCTTAGAAGAACTAAAGATCTTTTGAAGCCATAAAACTCATATAATCAATTTGTTTTATATCCCAAGAGATGAAGCACACTAAGAAGAGTGTATGATCTCACCAATTATTCGACCCATTCCTCTCCCCTCATTATCTATTTCACCAAACATTTTTAACAAAAAATATATAAGTGTAATTTAGTAGTTTTTTAATGTTATAATAATGATTTTACACTTATAGATATATTATATTGACCAAATAATAAAATGTCATACATCTAATTCCCTTCTTTGTGATAATGTCCCATAAACGGTCTATTTACCACTAATGAGTAAATGGGATGCTATTTTAATATTATCAATAATTTATATAGATAAAAGAAATTATATTTTTTTATATAAATATATAAATATATACATTTAGGAATCTATATTTATTTATACATATGTATAAATGATGATAGAAAATATAAATAAATAGAACCACAAGATAAATTTTATAAGGAAATCAAGATATAAAAACACTTCAACAACAAAAATATAAATTTTCCAATATAACTCCACAATAATAATTTATAATTAGTGACATAATTTGAAATAATTAAACTATATTTCAATATTTTAATAATATAATTTTTTTATTCATGAGGGGGAAAAGTGAAAAACTATAGTTGGATTTATGTGAATTTGATTCTCAGACCCAACTCCCATTATTTGTGTCATCCCAATTTCAAATCATTACATGTACGAATATTTTTCAAATTTTACTCAAATTTATTGTAAATGATATTACCTTTTATTTTATGGATATACATGTCACCACCATGATTTATAAACCTAATACAATTTTTTCCAAAAATATGATTCCTTACATGAATGATATTTTACTCTTCATTATTTTTTTATTCTATACTATATAATGATGATGTTTATGTCAAATATTCATTTACCCTTATTCATATTGGAAACCCAAATTTATTCTGGAAATAATTCTTGATGAAATAATTATGAAACTCAATTCTTTATTTGTGTTATTTGTTGATTACAGTTGTTTTACATTCTATGTGGAATTAATGATTATGTACATAATAAGATGTAATCAGTGGGACTAGAATTATATCACTATTTTTCATTTATAAAGGTGATGTATCTCATGAGACAATTCAAAAAATGTGTGAACATGATTCTATCTTTATTGAAAATGGAGATGTTCGGATTTATAATCATATGATATACATTAACATGAAACTATCTTCTTTTACAACTATGTGTTGTATTTGAAAAACATGAAATGAGATTTCATTTTTATCCATGTTCCAAATCATAAATATTTTTCAATTTTTTCACTCATATTTTTATGATTATTCTATTATTATGATTTAATGATGTTAATTATGATCACCTGTGTACTTTAATTCATTCCCCATATTCATCCTCTTGTGGGGATTTTATCTAAATCTTTAAATTTATGTATATCATCAGAAGATTACATTTATAATAAATAATTAATTATTTTTAACGGTAACTACGATGTATTTAAATAATTTTTTAGGTTTCTATATGTACATGTTATATACGTGATTTATTATCATAAGGCACAAAAACATTGGATCTATGATTTAAATATCTATAATGTTTTTTTTCATAAAAATAATGTAATAGTCATGTATGAAAATATAGTCTCAAAATAGTTGTTATCAAGGTGATGTTTTGGTTAATTTGAATATTCTAATTTTAAAACATTAGAAAAAATATAAGTCTAACTCTATGTATAGGTAAAACATACAAGAAGAATAGTTTTAGAAAAGGATAAAAAGAAATATTTCATAATATATTTCATTAGGGATTATTTCACAATAGAAGAAATTTTTTATTCATTATTTTTTTAGATAAATTTTGTTCAAAACTTCACTATTTTACAAAATTTTGGGAACCATGTGAAATAAGGACAATAACCCATGAAGAGGAAAATTCAATGATTTTATGAATGATATACCAAATACCATGAGAGGTGAAGCTCAAAAAAATATGGAGATTCTCTCATGGATACTAAAGTATATAAAAAATTACCTAAACTAAATTGAACATAAAACTTCAAAACAGATGGACCAACTGAATGTTGAGTCCAATATACACTAATGACCACCGACATCTAGTGGATCTTCTAGTCAAATTATCATGTAATAGTTTTTTAACATAGTGTATAAGATATTATATATTATTTACTATTATGAGAAGGAAAAAGAGAAAATGGATCTAAATTGATTATATAGATAACACACTAAATTGATTTAGTTGATAAATAACATCCAGAATAATGATGATATAGATGAAATTGTTTGGGATGAATGTATAAAAATATTTAATGACAAGTATTTGCAAAGGACTTTTATCGAAAACAATTGAGAGGGAATTAGTGGAGTTGAATCAAAAGGAAAGTTAAGCAGTTATAAATTTGGAGACATACATCCCAAGGGATTAATGTTATTCCTCAATATTTGTTGTCAATAATGACATAAAAATAGATATTTATCTTGGTTGACTAAAACCACTTAATCAAATTGATATAACTACTCGAGACATTAAGAGTTATGATTAAGTGGTTCAATGTACTTTCATGATATATATAGTGTTCATATACATTTCTTCTATATATGAGGATAATAAGAGATGAATGGAGTTTCAAGAAAATTGTTCAATTAGAAAATGCATAAAAAGTATCCAAAATCAAACATTTAAAAAACGAGTGATGTAGAATCATACGATCTTCCATCAAAGGGATATGTAAATGTTTCAAGTGTCGGAGAAACTACCTCTATGCTCATAACGATCTAACAGACCTATAGAATCTAACCCAGATGATGGTGAATTGAAATAAAGCTTTAAATGAACCACCTGTGGTTCTACGCATCATGTTTATGGGGAAGGGAACTATGGTTGATATTTCCATAATAATCTGATACATGGGGGTAAATAGTGACATCAACTACTAATTATAAAAGAGTAATGCAAATCCAAATCAATTACAAGTAATAATGTGGTGTTTTATAAAAATATCTTCCAATGCGCACTTCCAAATTTATCATGAGTGGAAAAATATTTAATTGATCGTGGTTGAATAAATTCATTCATATTTTTTTATGCATTCTAGCACTATTTTGTCTAATCCCCAATTTATTCAAGTAGATATATATATATATATAAATACACAATGTGGTGTGATCATTGAAAATCAATTACTGTACTATTATCCAGTTAGATTATATATGAATATTCTCCATGAAAATAGTATAATCCATTCCATAGTGGAATTAAACTCTATATTGGGAATGGATTATATCAATTTATATAAGAAACACTTAGACTATTGGGAAAAAGAAAAATCATTTGATATTATGAACCATCCCCTGATCCTCTATAAATGAAATGATTATCATTAATATTATTTATAATTTTCATCAATTTTGTTGTGGTTGATACCCTATGAAGAGGAAAAATATTCACAAATTGGTTAGACAATGGGTGATATTAACCGGGAAAATTATATGTTTTTAGGGAATATGATAATGTATTTACTATGGAGTTTTTCATAATTCCCCTTGTTCATGGGTTACATTTTTTAAATAGAACATATACATGGAGCCCCTTCTATCCCAAAATGACTCCATTGGATAGACACTATCGAACTATATGGGTTGAAGAAGTTGTGGAATGATCTTTTTTAAAAAGGGTTCATATGCTATAGTGAACCACCTTATGGTGTTTAGGGCTCTTTTTCAAGAAGTATGAAGGATCAATAAAACTATGTATTGAATACTGAGAACTTAACCTGATCACCAAATTAGAAACACATCCCATGAAAATGATTTCTGACATTAGCAATCATCTATGAGGATGTAATTACTTATCCAAGGTAGATCATAATTCGGAATATTAAGACTAGAAGGTTAAGAGTAATGATATTCAAAAGATAGAATTACATAGAAGGTATAGAAACTTAAATCATATTGATTCCCTTTAGACATACGGACACAGATTAAATCTTCATGTGTTTGAGGAAAACATAAATTTTGTACTACCTAGAAAAATTGGTTTATGTAATAATTTATGATATTTTTATTTACTACAATAGAAGGTAGAAAATAAAAAACAAATAAGGATTGTTGTTGGGAAACTAAAGGAATAGAAAATTTATTCATGTAAGTGTGACTATTGGATTTATCAATTCACATTCATGGGAAACATAAATCACAAGTGAGTATAAAATTTATGTGTGTTTTAGTGCTCAACATGTGGTAATGGATGGGTGGTTTGTGTTTTGGAAGAGATATTGTTGTGCGATAGTGGTGATGTGGTTGTTGTGGTAGTTGGGATGTTTATGTTTTTCTGGACCCATTGGTTGGGCATGTGTTTAAATATTAAATATTATATTTTCCTTTTGATTTATAGACACACCATCACATGTCATTTGTATTCATCCACACCCAAAGAATTATAGTTCTATATTTTTTCCCTAAACATCTAGGTTGGTGAGGATGGATGGAGGGATACCCATCCCCAATATCCTCTATCTCGACGATACATAAATGATATACATGTTCATGGATGGATTGATGCCAAATTGTATTTTTTATTGATTATTGATGATTATATAAGGTGCTTCATGGTGGGGTGATGCGTGGTTTGAGGATGTAATTCGGTTGATATAATTCATGTCCTTGATACTCTATAATTCTAGTTTATAGTATTGGATATAGAACAAAGAGGAATTTCCAGTTTTCAAATGAGGTGCAGTTACAATGGAATTGTGTTGTTGTGATTGGAATGTGTTGATTTCATGGGATTCACTGCTATGATATGGCGTGTGATGGTATAAGTCCGTGTGATACAGAAGTGATGGGAGCACCAGGATGTATAAAAATGGGGGTTGAGAGAAACAAATTAAGGGGTATTAGTTGTGATGTAACCTTCAATATATTATTCTTCATATATTATGATAAATGTATTCATTATTTAATGAGAAATACTTGGTGTGGTTGGGGTGTAGTTGACCTAACCAGTGCTCATTGATTGTATTGTATTTTCGATGTGGAACTAAAATGATCATCTCATATTTTCTTGATAGTGCATAGGAATGATACTACAGTTTATACATATTATCATTATCCTAATATATATATATATATATTTATTATTTTTTAGGTTGTCTGGAGGGAGATGGTGTTCGAGAAAGACATTTCTTTCTACGATCATGTATCTTTTGAGTTTCTATCATAGGTTCTCTCATTTGGAACATTACATGGAGATATTAATTTTTACATATAAAAAATTACAGGAATTTTGGGTTATTTAATTTTTAATTTATTTTTATATAAGATGTTTTTGTATTTGTTTATATCTTTTATCTAGATTTTACATCTTTATTAATTGTAATGGCTCCCATTGGTGATAAATTTATGAATCCTTTATTTGAAGTGACCAACGTAAGGATTATTAGTGACTGGTTTCATGGCTCATTATTTATCTTCCTTTATTGCTAGATTAGGATGATAAAAGTTGGATAGAATCAAGAATATGAAAACAAAATGAATCATGATATTGAACATAGGAAAATAAATGAACACTGACAAATGAAGTTAAACATTACATTGTTGATTTTAGAAGAACATATGAAAAAAGTAGAGAACAATTAGGGTTTTTCGATATTGTCATCAGTATCAGTGATCCACATGTTGGAGAAATGTCATGTGGTTTTTCAATGATAGAGGATTTTCAGTTTAAGGTTCATAAGGTGGATCTACTCAGCCTATGAAGAGGTTGTTCTTATCACTTGATGTCAGTGGACATTTCTCTCTATTCATTGCAAACTGTTGTCCTTCTGACTAGGATATAGTGGATGGAGCACTGAGGAAGGAGAAAATATAGGATAAAAAATATTTGCGTCTTTTTTTATGTGTCAGAGGAGATGGGAGAGTATAAAGAGGGGGTCAATGTTTCATGTTATTACCACCACCACCCATAGGTGGTCCAAGCTAGGCTCTCGGAGCTACAGCATAGGGGTGTGGACATCAACATGTGGTAGATTATTATGACCTATGTTCTCCAAGAATTATTTGATGTAACATTTTTGTCTTTCTAAAATAGTTTTTCATAATGATATACATGTGTTCTAGTCATTCCTTTCTCACCATGTATCTTGTACAAAGGCATGATATTCTTGTTTAATTATCATCTCAGCCCTTATGCTTATAGATACCTATGATATGATACTCAAGGATCACACCTCTATTGAGATGGTGTAACATTACTGTTAGAGGTTTGAGTTTCAAATGGATCCTCTTCGATGCAGTGTTGAGTCCTTAATATTTCATTATTGTTATGGATTGGTTGTCTTAGATACATGGCCAGAATGACTATTTTAGTTGAATTGTGATGTGTGTCCTCTAGTTCGGAACATGGATTCCATTTTACAGTGAAATTGGAACCAATTCCATATATTATGAACTCTTGCAAAAGAGGGTGTAGCTGATTAATCATTAATTAGCTTGCTTGAACCTCAGTGCAGAGAATGTTATGAGTTTTTAGTTCCTAGTAGTAGTGGTAGAGTACGAGGATGTATTAAAAAAAGATGATTGATGATTACCTCTTCACCGAGAGATGGAATTATACATTGACATACACCATATGATGGCACTGATATCTACACTAGAATATTGGATGGATTTCATGGATCATCGCATGGTGGGGGTGCAGTTGGAGGACATGAAGGTGAGGGGTTTCATGTGACCGTGTGCATCCCCCCTAGGCAGCCCTGGTTTTGTTATCCAAAAATTCAGATGGTATCTAGTTGTCTTTTGCGGACTAATGTCGCTTGGTCTTGGTGTTAGTGATTAAAAGGTATCCACTACCATGGATTAATGACCTCATCAATCAATTGAGAGGGGAAACTAGGTATTGATGGTTTACCAGAGATCATGTTATCCCTAGATATGAGTATGGGATGAGGATATACATTAGAAGGATTTTATACACCTATATACTTAATAGGATTACTTTTTTATTACCTTTGGAAGGATAATTTCCCAAATAGTTTTCATGAGACTCATAAACCAGATCTTTCAGCCATATATAGACCTGTTCATGGAAGTCTTTATCGACGATGTCCTCATGTACTCACTGTCTGAGGAAGAGAAAGTGATAAACATATGAATGGTTTTAAACATACATAGAGAGAACTAACTTTATGGGATCCTCTATAAGTGCTAGTTATAGATTTAATAGGTCAACATTGTGGGACATGTTACCTGAGTTGATGGATTTGCAATGGACCCAGCTGTAGGGTTGGGAATGTAAACTTGGTTTCCCACTAGGAGCATGGCAGAGGTGTGGAGATTCTATGTGCTAGTGGGATTTTACTAATGATTCATTCGATATTTTTCCAGCATATCATAAACATTGACAACTATGACTTGAAATTTTTTTATTTCCATGTGGATGGAGACGTGTCAGCCGGATTTAATGCAGTAAAGGGAGTGTTTGACAAGCACCCCGTTATTGAGATTGCAAGAGAAGGGTGTTGTGTATGTAGTTTTCTATGATGCATTATAAATATGTTTTTTCATTGTCTTTAGGAAGAGGATAAAAGTGATTGTATATGGTTCACACAAGTTGAGACCACATGAGACGAACTATTTGACCAATGATCTTGAGTTGGCAGTGGTAGTCTTTGCATTGAATATGTGGCGGAACTACCTAATGGGCGAGCATTTTACCATATACATTGATCATAATGGTCTCATGTATATCTTCTTTTATAAGGATATGAACATGATATAGAGTAATTGGATAGAGTTCAAAGATTATTATTACATTGTGGTTATCTATACTCTTAATAAGTTTAACGTGGTGGAAGATTATCTCATTAAGAGATCAAGTTCATAGTTGATGGACAATGCATTAGAGGAGTTGGACTCATTGTAGTAATCCTTTGTAGATACAGATGGGGAAGAATACCTCAAGATGATGATTATTACCCTCATAATCCTACAATTATTTTGTGAGGAAAAACATCTAGATACTGATAGTGATACTCTACATTCTCAGATGTCCGTATGACATGGCGGTGGTTATAAGGCCCCAGCCTTAAACATTAATTAATCATGAATTAAATGAATAATTCACATAGAGGATCTTTATAGGTTTAGAGTTATAGAGAATTAGGACCTAACTATTACATCTCAAAAGATTAAATAGTAGACACTTCTACTAAGATTTCATAAACTAAAAAAACACTTAAAAAGAAACATGTCTAGTTCCATGTTTTAGATATAATGTCCTTCCTTGATCCCATCCATGAACCAATTCATCTTTAAGTCATGTAGAAAACATTTCAAAAACTTGGGATGAGCATAAAAAGCCCAGTAAATGATACACAAAGAATGAAAACTGTTAGTTTTTCAAAACAACCATTAAACCATGAATACTTTATCAAAGTAATACTTTTCACCTTTATGATATAGTAAAAACTCCTTATTGAATAAAAGGTCGTTCCTTACAATATTTGTAATCAAAATATTACCATAAAACCCATATAAAGAAAACATAACATATAAATGTAACTTGGGACATAAATATAATTAAATAGAATAACCATATAGACGACTTCCAAAAATACTTAATAGAATAGCCATACGGCCGACATCCATACCCAATGCATTGGAGGTTATAATGTAACCACCCGTCCTGGTATTCATGGCACCACCCGTCATATGGTTTATCACCTAACCACCCCTAAAATATCCAAGTACCATCATTACATATAAAATATTGAAAATATAAACATTTTAATAACAACATTTGATTTGAAATCACAATAAGTAATTCCACGATATTGAATTAATCAATCCATTTTCAAAAATCATTTAAAAGAGATTTTTGAATCAAAGTGTCCCATACCACATTGAAGATTTTAATGGAATTATAATTTTAAAACATTAATGAACATATAAATTAATACTGAAAACCATTTTGAAAACATGGACATTAAAGATAAAGATTTAGAATAATGAATCTTTAAAACATTTAAAACGATATTTTTGTTAAAGAGTTTTTAGCAAATTGAGAGACTATTGAATACAAATAATTGTGGAATAAAATTTAATCTGTATATTATAATATCATGAGAATAAATGGATTCATGATATAATATGTCAAAGGACAATATACACGCAATATAAGAGTGAATTGGTGCATAACAACAATAAAGTCTCAATGGAAATGTAAATTGAGATGAAATCCATTATAAAGATGGTATCCTTAAATTAAAGATAAATATATCACATAATTATGTGTGAGAAATATAAATACACTCAATATAAGTGGATATTAAGTGTGAAAAAATCAGAGGTCATTCACACATAATCTTGGAAAAACAAAACCAATGACATAGATATTTAACTCAATGAAATGAGATTGAGTCATGATTTCCCATACAAGTTCGTAAAAATTTATCAATGTGATGAATATGTGTAGAAATAGTATATCCACACAATGGCTTGTGGAAATTTCAATATATAGATTACAAATATAATCTTGTAATGATAAAATAAATAAGTAGAGGTTTAACCCAAAGAATTGATAGTGGGCTAAGAAGTTCCCTTGCAGAAATCCGACAGCCTAACGACATCACATTAAAATTCAGAAAATGAGTTGATGAGAGATAAAATGGTATCTCATCACTTGGAAATAAAATTTACATAAATAAGGATATATAAGAACATATCCCAACATAATAGTATGTGAATTAAAAAAACATAACAAAAAAAGTATTTTAAAAAGAGGAGGGTGAAAGGTCCCCTTACCGAGTTGGGTAACTTTGGGAACGTACACCCCATGGAAGAAGGGTCATACAATAAAGATGTAAATACCCATAAATGAAATTATACTACACAAAGAATATAATAATGGTCAGTACATACACAACTCAAAGGAAATAGTGCAAAACATATCATAAATGTCACGAGAATAAAAGTGAGATGAAAAATCTCTTAAGAAAACCCGACAGCCTAACAATGCCACTTAAAACTTCCAAAAATTGATTTATGAGATCAAATAGTGT
The DNA here is from genome assembly GCA_963277665.1 of Viscum album. NCBI lineage: Eukaryota > Viridiplantae > Streptophyta > Magnoliopsida > Santalales > Viscaceae > Viscum > Viscum album. Next base: position 1,066,047,822 of record OY728165.1, on the reverse strand, counting down.
CACTCATAATATGAAAATAAAAATTACAGTATGAGGAATATAAAAAACATCCCCAAACATATGAAATATTAGCTTAAAATAAATTACATAAAAGAGAGTACTTAAAAAGAAAGAGAGGGGTAGGATCCCTTACGAAAATTCGGCAGCCTAACGACGCCACTTAAAAATTCTAAAAATGAATTGATGAGAGTAAGAGGGGGTATCTCATCATTTTAGAATACAAATTACATTATGGTTAATATAAAATAACATCTTCCAACATAAAAACATGGATCATAAATGAAATGACATAAAATGGGGTACTTAAAAAGGAAGAGAGTGGTCGGATCCCTTACCTCAAGTACGACTTGTCTTGTTCATTTATTTATATTACTGAATAATAAAAATTCGTCAATTTATAATTGCTTAAGGACCACTTTTAAATATTATAATTCAGTTCATATCACATATAATAATGTTATAAAAATTGGTTAATAATGTGAGTTCATATCATACGTTTTTATTGATGTTTGTTACATGAGTCAAAAATGAACTTGTTTGAAAATGATTGTCCATGTAGTTATAAGTAAATCATATCCCGAATAGTATTAATGATATAAATATAATATATATCCCTTACATATTAATTTTATACTACTCCATAACATTTGGAGATAAAAATAAATGAAATGCACCGTTCATGGAGACGGTAGGCTTTACGTACGCAGGAACACTACTTTCATTTCATTGTCAAATTAGTGGAATTAAAAATAATTGAGATATATATTTAATATAATTCCCGTATAATATATATGTTATATAGGTCACATATTTTCATTAATTTCATTCTTTATAAATTCCATGTATTTCATGAACAAGTCACATCACTTGAGGGGGCGGTAGTCCACACTTCCTCGTATGAAATTATTGCATTTGCATAACATGAAAAGCATAAAGGAATGTTTTAAATATAAAATTCAGAATCATATAGAAAACATAAATACCATATATATAATATATAAGATATAGTGCCATTATAATGGCCACCATGAAAGGTGTTGAGAGAAGATTGAACAATCATCATTTCGTGAGGCAGTAATTCGCCATCCACAGAAACAATATGTCCATTAACCATTAGACGGAGGTGTGTGTCAGTGTAGCTCAAATAATCCACATAACAACATCCTAGTATATTGGAGATACTGGTGTTGTTACAAAAGAAATAAATAAATAGAGTTTAGGGTTTTGGAGAAGCAAAATAAAACAAAAGAACACTAGGGAATACATTACCTTTAAAACGGGTAACTATTTTTGATTTGAGCTCAAAGGCTTCCTTGGTAAGACTACTGCCCAAATTGAGGCTTCTAGGAGTACGATAGGGATGTGGAGAGACAAAATGGCCAGGTTTTTCCTGATCCAAAGGCTTTAGATGTGTGGTTGAAGAGGTATAGGTGGGGGCCTTTTAATAGTGGAGGGGATGGGCACTCTTGGAAAGTCAAAAAAGGTTATGTTATTTTGAAATGAGTTTCAGAATTTTGAGGTCCCACATTAATATATTTAGAGGATAAGGTGATAAGGGTTAGAAATCCACCCATCCAATAGGTTTTTGACATGTTTAGGTCTTAGATTTTACATTATCTTTTCATTTTATATAAATCATTAAATAATAAAGTAATTACTAAATCATCATGGTGTCATAAATAATTTAATTTATTTAAGTTATAAAAATTATAAAAAAAAATATCATGATTTTGGAAATCTTTTTATCTTTCTAATAAAAATTTATAATGAAAAATATGACTTGTATATCCCAATTTAAAAATTGTTTTAGTAAAACAACTCATGTTTGTGACATTTTTATTTTAACTTTAAATAAAAAGTTATTTATGTCATTTTCCTACCAAAGTGGCTCCATGGGGTCCCCAAGTTGACCCATGAATTTTCTGGGTCGGCCATGATACATCCAATGAGGGTAGGACATGTGTCTAGGTCATTTCATATAATGAAAACATTATTTTTTCCTTAAATTACACTAATTACCTTTAATTGCGATTAATATAACTTAAAAGTTACTATTCACCAAAAATTATTTTAATCTCATTGAACCACATTTTACCTCTTAATGAAAACCTTGTATGTCATATTTTTAAAAATCAATACACAGAAGTTGAAAAGATTCATTTAAATGAAAAATCAGTTTCTTTAACTACCACTTAGTGGCTTCACTATTCATCAAAAATTGAAGTTTTTCAGAAAAAATACCAAAATTTCACCCTAAGATATATTCGGTATTCCGAATTAAAAAATGATGTCTATTTTAAAAAATTCAAAACATATAATTTTCCTTAATTAATTTAATAATTAATTCCCGCTATCAAAACAAACAACATGTTTTTATGAAATAGTATCTATTAAAAGATTGACACTTGTTTAAGACCAATTTCAAAGTAAAATTAATTTCAATGAACACTATTGGATTAAATGGTAAAAATATATTCTAATTTCACTATAAAAACAATTCAAAATATAATATAATCATATAGATAAATTAGATTAAAACGCGGTTTTGAATTAAAATACAACATTTTTCACTATTCAGTAAAAAATGAACTTTATCAGAAAAATACCAAAAATTTACACAAAGTAAATATTTATGTCCCGATTCTAAAGAAGAATTTTATTTTTTATAACACATAAAATTTAAAAAAAAGGATTTAAAAGAGGTTCTCCATCAAAAGGGCAGTTAATCGACCTTTTAATGATTATTAGAAGATTTATGATTAAAACTGGATTAATTTGCATTTTAAGCCTCTAACATTTATTGGATAAAAGTTAACATATTTGAAAATCATATATAATAATTGTGTAGTTAGTTCCGTTCATTCACGACATTACAACGGCTAGGCGTTAACTACCATTTAAAATAATATTATTTTATTATTAGAGTGCAACGTATGTTTTCGAAGAAACACTTTGTTGCGTATTGGGTACGCCATCGAGCATAGCATTCCCTTTAAAGTAATATTAATATTTTCTTCAAAAAAATGGATAAATATAAAAATTTAATATTCTTTATTTACCTGGGGTGTTAAATACTTCCCCCCTTTTGGGAATTGCATCCTCGCAATTTTAAAATTGGGCTCGGAAACATCATTGAAAGTCCCACATCGGAACAAGAGTCGGTAAAACAATCACTTTAAAAGAACAAAAGAGAAGTATAGCGGTTACCCGAGATAACCAATTCTAGGACTCCATGTAAGAAAACATGGACATGGAGCAGAAAACAAAGGTTCATGTTCTGATAGAGAGTGACAGAAAACATGGTTAGGAGAAAGTTAACCACAAGAAAATCACAAACTTGTGATGGGTTAAACGGTATTGGATTCCCCAGTAGGAAAAGTTTACGGAAATTTTTTTTAGTTAATTTTCATTGAGAAATTTATTTTTGAGCTTAAATAAAACATAAGGAAACATACTTACATGTCATGTTGACATTCAACTTTTACTAGATTTCTTACCCGAACTCATATTTTCTCCAAAAGATAAGTATTTAGGAAGGCTTGTTCGCATTAAGAGTACTATGATAAACTTCTTGAGAATCACCTAATTCAAAAAAGATAATTATATATTTCCCATTTATTTAGATATTAACCAAAACCAAACCAAAAATTTTAGTACGAGATTAGATAATACCCAAAAAGAATAATCCTTTATAAAAATGAAATCTATTCTTAATCTCCAAAATTTGTCTAACAAGACCCAAAGTTCAACGAAGACCAAAAGTAATCTAAACTAAGATTGAATCCCAAATATTTGAAGGATTTAATCACATATTCTTCAAAGTTAAATTGTAACATTTATCTCCAAACAACATCAGTTGCTCTTAAATCTCGTATTGAAAAGTAATTAACCTAATCACATATCCTCCATGATAGGTTAATAATTTCCATAGATAACCCAAAATTAAATTACTCTTAATTTATAAAATCATCTAACTAAAAAGAATTAGTCAAACTAAACAGGGACTTCACGTAGTCCAGTGGTAGGTGATAAATACCAGTCGCACTTTGGTTGTGTGTTCGATTCCCGTAGTTTTATTCGACGTGACGGGTTGTCACACGGTCTGCGTGTTGTCCTTTTTCCAAACTATATAATCCTCAAATCATTTAACCAAAAAGAGATAAAATCATCAAAAATAACCGTAACATAATTTAACCTCAATTTTATCTCAAGCCTTTCACTTTCCATCATAACATATAGTAACCCATAATTACCTCTAAAGTAATGATCATATAAACCCAAATGGTTCTTTATAACTATGTCCTCAAAAGAACAAATTACTATTCCTTGAATAAAATTTTCAGATATCAAACATCAGGGTTACACATACTATAAAAAGTCTTCTAATATAACTCCATCATCAAAAGGGACATAATACTCTTAAGAATTTCACCATAACTCTTGAAGCCCTTATATGTTGACTTCATACTCATTCAACATTCATCATGATCCATTATCCATTCCTTTCCAACGTATTCTGAAATACTTCATTCCTACAAACAAAATCATGAATCATGTCCTATGATTCCATAATAGGAAAACAAATGGTAGGAAATAATCTATACATTTGATTGTTCATTGTCAGTTTCTTCATCCTCAATAGGCATGGCATTAGGTATTGGTAATCGAATATTTGTACGATCTTGGTGATCCCATTCATGAAACATCATCATAGGACGTGTGTTTTCATAATGACTATGCACACTACATTTAAAACATTCAATTGATCCCTCATAAATAACTTCTTTCCCTTTCCTCGAATCAACTGGATGCTTCCTTTTTCCATGGCAGTTTCTTGCTTTATAACCTTCATTTCCACATCTATAGCATATTACTATCCTTTCGAAACATTTTCCTAAGTTATTCTTTCCACATCTTTGACACATGGGTTTTTGAACACACTTAACTTTATTATTATTACTTATAGTTCCGTAGGGATTTGTTTCTCGCATATATGATGCCTTATTGAAATCACCAAGGTTAGGTGGTCAATCATGACTCCAGATAGTTGGTTGAGGATAAACACAAGAGTTCTCATTGAAGCTACCATATCATTCAGTTACCCGCTCAGAAAACTGTCACAGTTTCCTTCACATCCACTGTTACTTTGGGTCCTGCTAAATCCAGCCATTTACTAAAACCAAAAAGGTCCGTGTAAGTATATCAACAAAACCATCATGTACTAATGAAGAAGATAAACACTACGATATACTTAATCATTCACTTTATCTAAAACAAGTACTCTTTTTGAAATCCTAACCATTATGGTAATGTCACTTATACTTAGAGAATACCCTAACCTCTAAATTTATCTAAACTGACCACTGCTGCCAACTATAAGGCCCTAGCCTTAAACATTACATAACCAGGAATTAAATGAATAATTCACATATAAGATCTTTTCAGGTTTAGAGTTTTATAGAATTAGGTCATTACTATTACATCTCAAAAGATTACATAGTAGAAACTTCTAATAAGTTTCCATAAAATAAAATAAACACTTAAAAAGAAACATATTTAGTTCCATGTTTTAGATAGAATGTCTTTCCTTGATCCCATACTTGACCCTATTCATCTTTAAGTCCTATGGAAAACATATCAAAAACTTGGGATGAGCATAAAAAGCCTAGTAAAGGATACACAAAGAAGGAAAACTGTTAGTTTTTCAAAACAACCAGTAAAACATGAATACTTTATCAAAGTAATACTTTTCAACTTTATAAAGTATTAAAAACTCATTATTGAATAATATATCATTGCTTACCCTATTTTTAATCAAAAGATTACCATAAAACCCATATAAATAACACATATCATATAAAGGTAACTTGGGACATAAACATACTTAAATGTAATAACCATATGATCGACTTCCACACATACATAATGGAATAGCCATACGGCCGACTTCTATACCGAATTCATTGGAGGTTATAATGTAACCACACGTCCTGGTATTCACGGAACCACCTGTCATATGGTTTATCACGTAACCACCTGTAAAATGTCCAAGTACCATCCTTACACATAAAATATTTAAAATATAAACATTTTAATAAGAACATTTGATTTTCAATCACAATAAGTAATTCCAAGATATTGAATTAATCAATCCATTTTCAAAAATCATTTAAAAGAGATTTTTGAATCAATGTGTCGCATACCACTTTGAATCTTTTAATAGAATTATAATTTTAAAACATTAATGTTCATATAAATAAATAATGAAAACCATTTTGAAAACATGGACATTAAAGATAAAGATTTAGAATAATAAATCTTTAAAACATTTAAAACGATATTTTTGTTAAAGAGTTTTTAACAAAATGAGGGACTCTTGAATACAAATAATTGTGGAATAAAATTTAATCTGAACTTTATAATATCATGAGAATAAATGGATTCATGATATAATATGTCAAAGGACTGTATATACACCATATAAGAGTGAATTGGTGCATAACAATAATGAAGTCTTAATGGAAATGTAAATTGGGATGAAATCCATTATAAAGATGGTATCCTTAAATTAAAGATAAATATATCTCATAATTGTGTGTGAGAAATATAAATAAAGTAAATATAAGTTGATATAATGTGTGAAACAATCAGAGGTCATTCACCCATAATCTTGGAAAAACAAAACCAATGACAGAGGTATTTAACTTAATAAAATGAGATTGTGTTATGATTTCTCATACAAGTTCGTAAGAATTTATCAATGAGATAATTATGTGTGGAAATATTATTCCACAAAAAGGCTTGTGGAAATTAAAACATAGAGATTCCACACATAATCTTGGAATGATAAAATCAAGAAGTAGAGGATTATCCCAAATAATTGAATGTGGGTTAAGAAGTTCCCTTACAAAAATCCGACAGCCCAACAACATCACTTTAAAATTCATAAAATTAGTTGATGAGAGAGAAAATGGTATATCATAACTTGGAAATAAAATTTACATAAATAATGATATATAAGAACATATCCCAACATAATAGTATGTGAATTAAAAGACATAACAAAAAAAGTTTTTTAAATAGAGGAGGGTTAAAGGTCCCCTTACCGAGTTGGGAAACTTTCGAAACGTACACCCAATGGAAGAAGGGTCTTACAATAAAGATATAAATACCCATAAATGAAACTATACTACACAATGTGTATAATAATGGGAAGTATATACACAACTCAAAGGAAATTGTGGCAAACATAGCATAAATGTCACAGGAAGAAAAGTGAGATGAAAAATCCCTTACGAAAACTCGGCAGCCTAATGGCACCACTTAAAACTTCCAAAAATGGATTTATGAGATCAAATAGGGTCTCTAATAATATGACCATAAAAAGTAAAGTATTATGAATATAAAATAACATCCTCAAAAATAAGAAAGATGAGCTGAAAATAAATGACATAAAAGAGAGTACTAAAAAAGAAAGAGAGGGGTAGGATCCCTTACGAAAGTTCGACAGTCTAACGACACGACAAAAAAATTATAAAAATGAATTGATGAGAGTAATAGGGGGTATTTCATCATTTTAAAATAAAAATTAATGTGTAGTTAATATAAAATAACATCCACTAACATTATAACATAGAGCATAAATGAAATGACATAAAAGAGGGTACTTGAAAATGAAGAGAGAGGTCAGATCCCTTACCTCAAGTCCGACTTGTGTTGTTCGTTTCATTATATTCCTGAATAATAAACTTTGGTAAATTTATAATTGCTTATGTAATTATTTTAAAGATTATTATTCAGTTCATATAACATATTATAATTTTATAATAATTGGTTAATAATGGTAGTTCATATCAGATGTTTTTATTGATGTTTTGTACATGAGTCAAAAATGACCATGTTTGAAAATTATTGTACATGTAGTTATAAGTAAAAAAATCTCCAGAATATTATTAATGATTTAAATATCATATATATCCATTAAATATTCATTTTATACCACTTCATAACATTTTTAGATAAAAATAAATGAAATTCACCGTTCATGGAAATGGTAGGCCGTACGTACGCATGAATGCTACTTTCACTTCTTTGTCATATTAATTGAATTTAAAATAATATAGAGATATATTTTTTATAATTCCAGTATAATATATATGTTATATAGGTGAAATATGTTCACTAATTTCATTCTTTATACATTCCATGTATTGCATGAACGAGTCACATCACTTGAGGGGGCAGTTGTCCACACTTCATCGTATGAAATTGTCGCATTTGCACAACATGAATAGCCAAAAGGAATGTTTTAAATATAAAATTCAGAAACATATAGAAAACAAAAATACCATATATATCATATATAAAATATAGTGTAATCATAATGGCCACCATGAATGGTGTTAAGAGAAGATTGAACAATCATCGTTTCGTGAGGCAGTAATTCTCCATCCACAGAAACAGTATGTTCTTTAACCATTAGACGGAGGTGTGTGTTAGTGTAGCTCTAATCCTCCACCTAAAAACATCCTATTAATTGAAGATACTTTTTTTATTACAAAATAAATAAATAAAAAGTGTTTAGGGGGTTGGAGAAGCAAAATAAAACAAAAGAACACTAGGGAAGACATTACCTTTAAAACAGTTAACTCTTTTTTATTTGAGCTCAAAGGCTTCATTGGGTAGACTTCTACCCAAATGGAGGCTTCTATGAGTAAGGGAGGGATTTTGAGAGAAAAAATGGCCAGGGTTTGGCCGAGCCAAAGGCTTGAGAGGTGTGTGTATGGAGGTAGAGTTGGGGGCCTTTTATAAGAGGAGAGGAGGGGCACTCTTGGAATGTCAAAAAAGGTTACATTATTTTGAAATGAGTTTCGGATTTTAGAGGTTCCAAATTGATATATTTCGAGTATAAGGTGATAAGGGCTATAAATCCACCCATACAATAGGTTTTTGACATGTGTAGGTCTTATATTATACATTATCTTTTCATTTTATTGAAATTGTTAAATAATGAGGTAATCACTACATCATCATGGTGTCATAAATAATTTAATTTATTTAATTTCTAATAATTATAAAAAATATATCATGATGTAGGAAATGTTTTTAAATTTCTAAATAATATTTATAGTAAAAAATATGACTTGTATAACCCCATTTAATAAATTTTTTAGTAAAAAACTCAAGTTTGTGACATTTTTATTTTAACTTTAAATAAAAAGTTATTTATGTCATTTTTCTACCAAAGTGGCTCCATGGGGTCCCCAACATCACCCATGGATTGTCTTGGTCTGCCATGACACATCTAATGAGGGTAGGACATGTGTATAGGTCGTTTAATATTATTAAAACATTATTTTTACCTTAAATTACACTAATTACCTTTAATCGTGATTAATAAAACATAAAAGATACTATTCACCAAAAATTATTTTAATCTCATTGAACCACATTTTACTTCATAATGAAAACCATGTATGTCGGATTTTTAAGAATCAATACACAGAAGTGGTATAATTTCATTTAAAAAAATCAGTTTCATTAACTACCACTTAGTGGTTTCACTATTCATAAAATATTGATGTTTTTCAAAAAAAATACCAAAAATTCACCCTAATATATATTTTATATTTCAAATTCAAAAATGATGCCTATTTTAAAAAATCCAAATCATATATGTTTCATTAATTAATTTACTAATAAATTCTCGCTGTCAAAACAAATAGTGTGTTTTTAAGAAACAATATATATTAAAAAATTGACATTAGTTTAAGACCAATTTCATAGTAAAATTAATTCCAATGGCCACTATTGGATTAAATGGTAATAATATATTCTAATTTCACTTTAAAATCAATTAAAATGATAATATAATCATATAAATAAATTATATTAAAAAGAGGGTTTGAATTAAAATACAACCTTTTCACTATTCATTAAAAAAATGAAATTTATCGGAAAAATACCAAAAATTTACACAAAGTAAATTTTGATGTCCCGATTCTAAAAAAGAATTTTATTTTTTATAACACATAAAATTGTCAAACAGTAGATTTAAAAGCGGTTCTCCATCAAAAGGGTGGTTAATCGACCTTTTAAAGAATATTAGAAGATTTATGCTTAAAACTGGATTCATTTTTATTTTAAGCCTCTAACATTTATTGGATAAAAGTAAAAATATTTGAAAAACATATATAATAATTATTAGTTAGTTCCATTAATCCCCACAATTACAACGCCTAGGCATTAACTACCATTTAAAATAATATTATTTTATTATTAGAGTGCAACGTAAGTTTTCAAAGAAACTCGTCGTTGCGAATTGGGTACGCCATCGAGCATAGTGTTCCCTTTAAAGTAATATTAATATTTTATTCACAAAAAGGGATAAATATAAAAATGTCATATTCTTTATTTACCTGGGGTGTTACAGTATTGGCTATTGGAAAAGGTGGGATCATGTTGTTCTTCTTAGAGGACATGCATTAATACATATTGAATTGTAGTAGGAGGTTTTGAATGATTTTCATAAGTTCCATTTAGAGGCACATATAGGTTTGGAAGAGATGCATAAGGACCTTCAACATCAGTTCTGGTGTCCAGGATTAAATAAGTGAATATTAGAATTTTTTTTCTCTCGATACCTTAATTGTCTGCATATGAATGTGCAACATCAGGTTCTATCAGGCTTGTCTCAACCCCATGGAGTGTCTGAGTGAAAGTAGGATAGAATATTTATTTACTTTTTTATGGGTTTACCACATAAATCCAGTTAAAATGATTCCATCTAGGTCAATGTTGACCAACTCCCCTTGTCATCCCATATCCAAGCCATCTAGGAGTAGATTCTAAAAAAAATATTTGGACACCATTACCTTCACGAGATTGATTGGGATCACAGTGTTCCATCAATGATTTATTTCAGATCGTGATGGACATTTCACATCCTAATCATGAATGAAATTATATGTGGCATTTGGGACTCAGTTACGCATCTACACGATGTTTCATCCACAGACAGATGGGTAGATAGTGAGTAAAATTCATGTTCTATAGGACTTGTTGAGATGTTCCATGATAGATTTCGGTCATAGTGGTGAGGTTCTTCTATAAATAGTTGATTTTGTGACTAAAATCAAATATCTATCCAACATTGGTATGGCACCATTAGAGGCTCAGTAATGGAAACCCTAGAGGTCACAATATTTTTGGACTGAACCAGGAGAGTCATAAATCATGGGCCCATAGATAATGGGAGCTACTATTGAGAAGGATTATATCATCTAGGTGCAGATAAAGACTACAACGAGTTATTAGAAGTAAAATAATAATAGGAGATGATGGCCTTCATAGTACGATAAAGTATAAAATTCATTCCTATGGGTTTAACACTTGACATGGGTTGTAGAGATTTTCTGGGGAGGCACGTTATCTATGTGGTTCATTGGACCTTTTTATATACTATGTCGAGTTGGTGAGGGGGAGTACTACTTACAGCTACCCCAATTGTTCCACCTGGTACATAATTTCTTATACGTGTCACATGTTAGGAGGTAAATGCATTATCCATCACACGTCAATGACTAGTGGATCTTGACATCGAGGATGGAGTGACTTTTACAGAGTACCCATTGGAGATCGAGGATCAATAGGAGGGGATCCGTCATGGTTGAGTGATTATCTTGGAGAATGTATGGTGGAATCGCAAGAATCTACAGAAGACCATGTGGGCGTGGGAGGAACTTATTCTTTTGCAGTACCCACATTTTATTGAGTAGCCTTTTGTTTTGTCTTGTTGTGGATGTAAATTCATAATATGGGGAGAAATTAAAATATTTTATCATTTTTTGTATTATTTTTAAATATTATATCTAATTAGTTCTCAAAAAGGTACTGAGAAGGCATGCGGTTCTATGTACCATGGTTCTGAGAATAAGATATTGACATATATTAATCGTATTAGATAATTACGACAATAAGATTTCCCAAAATGTAGAATGACTACTAAATGGGTTGATAAAAAACCATAGGGCACTATTGTGTTTAGGAAGGTGACTTTACATATGGGGAGGCATAACATTGGTTGGCGTGGGTCGACTCTGAAAGTTAGTTTTTGTATTTTTTAATTAATTAAATATATTTATGATTTATTATATTTTAATGTTATGTGGTTACTGGTTTTCATTTTTAGATTATCACCATGAAATGGGACCCATAGTTAGAATTTGTAAACATGGAGAAATCCTGATAATATCTAGAGAGGATCCTGGGAGAAACCACTCATCAAAAGACGATAAATAATGGATCAAGATCGTTCTAGATGGGTCGTCATCAAAAAATAATCCTTAATAGAGACTGATCGAAATCCTTGGTAGGTTGTTTTGATTTCAATTCCATAATTCCCATTCTTTTAATCAACGATGAATCTGGATCATCCTAGTAATAGGTTGACCCATGGTTTGATCATTCTTATAGGATGGGATGATTACATGATTGATTTCTAGGGAATTGTGACTATTGTTTTTATTTATCTTGTTGATTATTAATATTAGAATGAATCATGGCTAGCATTAACAATAACTATGGATTATTACTTAGGTTTTTTCAGTGTGAATTTCATCCCCCTTTTCTAACATGTTCATCGTTATTTGCATGATAAAAATTCATGATCGTTGGGACAAACATTTGAGAAAAAACAATGGATATTATAGATCCAACACTGGTATAACCTAGCTATAATTTGAATATGATTGTGAAAAATGGGACAAGGAATTTCAGGAGATATTGTTCAAATACCATTCATCAGGCATGTGATTGGAATTGGAATTTAGAGCTGATTGAAGGCACAAAACAATTCGACTATGTGCTATGATGAAAAGGCGACCATGTATCTTCAGTTTTAGGGTGAACATACCAACATATCAAGCACCAGAGTATTAGACATGGCCCTAGGAAGAAGTACTTTGATTTTTGAAAATCATGAAGAAGAAACCGTGTATTCAATGATACACATTGCTTGTGAGCTGGTGAGTGGTGGATACATTTTGAAATAATTAATGTGTCAAAATGAATGTGACATTAATGACATCACATGTCAGCCCTTCCAATCACTCTGTGTGTATCTCAGGGTATACAAAAACACAGGGTGGTGTACACAACATGTACTCCACCAGACTGACAGACCCAAATCTGCTACATGGGATACCCCGTGTACTGGTACATGGTCATGCATACACTGGTTTACTATGTGTTCCAACACATGGATAGGAAACATGGGAAACCCCCATATAGGTTTACATGATGTGTAATCCTTTATACACACTGTGTATACCTTTCTGACATTCATGTTTTTCAGACAAAAGTTTTTGTAAAGGAGAATTACCATGGACACGTTTTGTTAGGATTTTTCCCATTATTGTTTCTTTGATGTGTGGTGTGTATTGTTTCCTACACATTGTAGTAGGATCCCATCAGTTTGACTTCATGGATAGAGATTTTGTAATCCCCAGAGAGGCTTGGTGAGGGATTCTAAATTAATTCATCTTGCCCTATGTATTGTTCTGGTTATCGAAATGACAATCATTACTGAGCATCAATCCCATAATTAGAGGGTTATTCCATATTTAGTTGTTGGAATCACCACATAGCCTTAGTTGTGATCCTTATTTGATGTATCATATCTACAATTAGATCATTTAGTTTTTCTCTCTCTCATGATTTTCCCCATCACACAATAATAATTTGATTTACATCATCAATGTATTCAGACTCAAAAGTGTGTTCCCTAGGATCAGATCTTTTTCAGAATATTCTAGGTGAATCCCATGTATGGAATGCAGTAGTTTTTACATAACTCTAAAAATATTGTATTGATTGAGTATATAAATATATATACTTTTAATAATTTATAGACATATAATTTTTTACTGTTGAATGTATCCTTCCATGTTTATTGGTTTGTGGTTTTAGTGTGTCCTAATGAGTATTGTTATATTCGCACCTTAATGGGTTTTCCGGCATGTGTCATGACCTGTGTAGATGATTGACATATTGATGGAGTTATATTTGGTCCAGGACCAGGACTAATGCAAGAAAGAACTTTTTGATCTCATAGATGATGTGGTGTTCTTACAGCTTCAGATAACACTCCGAGAACCTTTTTTTCAAGTTGGACTTCTTGTTTATAAACAATGTTGGTGGGAAAGTATTTGGGCGCAATTTATGTTACATTCATTACATCTACAATACTCTTTTGGTTGGGATAATGGTATGAATTCAATTTATTTTTAGTTTTTTTTAAATTTCATAACTGTTTGTTTGAAGATGTGTGCATGATTTCAAAAACTTATACAATTCCTCTTATGTTAGTGATCTGCCTACTTAGTTCTAGACACCATCCCCTAGCCTATCTGATGTGTGATTGGGGAGTCACGGAATGGGCCCCATAAGGATTATTCCTGACCAATTTATAGCACAATTTTCATGTGGAAGAATATGTTAAAAAGTGGAAATAACACTTGAATGTTTTTTTCAATAATTATTGTAATTTAATCATCTAGGAGTGATATGAAATTTTTTTATGATTATCATCCTTAAATATTTATTATATATATATATATATATATTAGATTGAAAAAAATATGTAATAGATAAAATTAATTAGAAATCAACAAAATTATTTCCGGAATAATTTCCATCTAATATTTGTAAAAACAATTTAAACACTAAATATATAATATTTTCCAATATCTGTATAACTTAATATTCATGAAAACAAAAAATAAAATAAAAATTGTTCAGTAAAGATAATTCCAAAGGATTTAATAAGAAACCAAATTATAAAAATACAATTTTCTAATTTAAATCACCTTCAATATTCAAAAAGATTCATAGGTAAAATCTTGGTTAATCCTAAAAATAATGAATCCTTATAATTTGTCTAAAATATTATCTAACAAATTCATAACACCATAAATTGGATAAAATATATGACATATTCCACACTTAGTTTAGAGAAATATCATCAAAATAATTATTTATCCTCAATAATAATCAATATATTCATTAAAAATTTTTATAATATATAATATTTACTTTTAAAAATATAATAATCACCTGAAAATTAATTTAAAAAATTTCAAAGAAAAATTCATAAACATTTTTTTAAAATTGAAATACAATCTAAGAGGTTTCTCTATGTACCATATTCATGTATTTTTTTCCAAAAACACTTTTATCTTATTCTATAATTATATTAATAAGGTTATCACAAAATAACGTTTCAATTAACATGGCTATATAGACATCTAAACATATATTTCAAGAATCCAAAAACAATTTCATCAGAAATAACAATAATTTCCTTGACATTATGTAACATACTAACCCTTTGGGTTATCTATTCCAGAATAAGGTATTCATTATAAATGTTACAAAAATCAATAAAAATATCCTTAAACACTCAAAAAATAGGTACACTAAAAATCCAAAATTGGGTACATAAGGATTTCAATTTTGTATCACCCATTATCATACACAAATTATAGAATATTATATTTATTAAACTGTCCTCAATTAATATGATCATAAACTATAATTTTATGTGAACATTTCTCTGATTCTAGGTGAGATATCTATATCATATCTATATTATGATAAAATTATAAAAATATAATTATTACATCACACACATACTGAGATCCTTTTTAATTAATGTTCTAGAGAATTAAATAAATATCATATAAAGGGTTATACATTTCCCACTAATTGGTAATTTTCACTCAAAACTGAACTCTTAAAATGTGATATAGTCATTGTTCAAAGAAAAACCTCATATCCAATACAATCACATCAAAATTATTACTAATAATATTCAATCCCTTTGAAAATAAATTTAATAAGTTCTATGGGAATATAAATCACTTTATGGGGATTAAATGAAATATAAAATAGGTAAGGGTGTTGAAATTCAATAATAATCATAATTTTTTTTCTCAAAATACATGAGCTAAAATAAAATAACGGAATCATCATCATTTTTTATTTTATTTTTAGAAGAATATTCTACCCTTGCATTGATTAAATGGTTAAATTATGATGATTTATTGGAAAAATGTAAATCTAATATAAAATAAACTCCATTTAAAATAAGAATTTATCTTTCAAATGATCATTAATAATACATTATTCATGATTTTAAATTATTATCTCAAAAAACAAATATATTATACAAAAACCACTAAGAAGTTCCATGAAGTATTCTTGGGACATTATATGCATGATAAACCTTTCAAATATTTATTATAAAGAAATAACTAGACCATATAATTATACCACAATTTTTAGAATGAATACATCATTACCCAATGAATTAGTCTATCATACCCAATTAAAATCCATTGTTATCTACAATTATCAGGAACAATAAAATGGATAAAACTCAAAGAATGTTAAATTTCATAATTAAATTAGTAAAACTCATAAATTCATACTTTTCAACCCACATGAATAATATGTTTTAGTTAACACATAAAGATAAAACTATTTTTAATTATTCTATAAACTAGAACCATATTGGAATGATAATTAATGTGATTCATTGATCATTGATAAAATTACTGAAGTGGAAAATTCAAAAAAAAACACATGAAAAAGAATTTAGAGAAATAAATTGAAAACATTTTTAATTATAAAAACATACCCTGAGTCCTAACTCACCTTATTTGTTTTATATATCCAATAAAAGAAAATTATATTAATCAATTATATGATTTAGAATCTCTTTTTATGGAATTGTTTTTTACAAATAATATTTTTAATATTTATTGGTTTAATGTTTCTTTGTTTTTTATAGTATTGAGGTTTTCTAACACATAGTTCCAAAATATATTTGGTATAATTATAATTATCAAATAACCTTTTAATATGGTCTTAAATGATCAAGATGTGTCACTCTATATGTTAGATAACATTTTAAAATCCCATTAATTAAATTTATTAAAATATAATATTTAGATAATATTATTTGAAAATGTAATTTAAATTTTATAAAAACACCATTTAATGCTATCAGTATATTATTAATATTCAAAAATTATGAATTTATAGTTTTCAATAGAATGTAGTAATGAAAATAGAGTGACATCATCTAAAATCATAGTTAATCCAAATTAAACAAAAACAAATTACATTGAAGTAATGGTAATAATTCAATTTATATTTAAGTAGTATGTTATTATTTTATAATTATACTAACATTAATTCAATTATATTATGGATATAGATTTTATTCATGAATTGGTTTAGGAAATGTATAATGTAAATAAATGAAGGAATATTCAATACCTATGATGTAGAATCTAATTCTCCCATATGTGTGTCTATTTTATGGAAATAATATGAAATCATTCTGACCAAAAGATAAAATACCTGTATAATGATTCAAACAGAAGGAATTATTTTAGGAAATATATATATAAATAATTTAATGACATATGGAAAGAGGTATAGTAAGTTCTCTTTTGTTTATATACCAATTGAAAAATTAATATATATATATATATTAATTTTGAATTTTTAATATTTCATATTGATTATAAGTAGGTATGGGATTAATGTTCTATAATCTCTTATCACATAATGATGGTTTAAATTTTTTCTAAATTTCAAGTAATGTTATTTCAAAATATTTAATATACAATTTTATTGAACTAGTAATTAAAAAATTATGAAACACCTAATATTCTTAAACATATTATGTCAATTAGATTTCAATAATTTTATAATAAAATTATTTTTTATTTTACACTATATTGAACATATTGATCTATAATTATTACATTAATTAATATGATCATTGACTACATCTTTTCGTACATTAAAACTGTTTACTGTTTTCATATTTTTCTAATTTAGTAATTATATTTAATTATACCTAATTATATAATCAACATTAAAAAAATTAAAATTATTTTAAAAATACTAATAATATTTAACTATTTTACATGTTGTTCAATTTAAATAATACACATAATTTTTTCCTACAATCATTACTCTCTAAAATTGTTTTTATTTCAATTTTGTTAAAATATATTTTATTTTTTCTACTTGGAACCTTTGTATGTAAGAAACACATATAAATTATTATTTATAGTATCAATAAACACCTAAAATTTGTATTACTGTTTTAATGCCATATACCCCCTTAAAATGGTAATTAATAGAAAATTCCATCTAATATGGATTCTATTTTATGAGTACATAGCTGTTGTATTCCATGTTATGTTTGTTCATTATAATTACATCCATGATAATAATTTCATAATTTAAATTGTTTCCTATAATGGGACATTTGATGTTGATATAGGACATACTTTGATGGAACATTTTTATCAAATAACACTTCAATCCGCTCTTCCTTAGAGTGTTATAGAAAGACAAGAGAAGTTTGATGTTTACATGCATTATATTTATCTCTCAATTCACCCAATCAAAATCTATGATAAATATAATTATAATAGTATTGAAAAACAAAACTATCTAACAATAATTCAATGTGGTGTGATCCTCTACAAGTTTGGATTCCCCTTATTTCAAACTACACAACATTATTCCCTCATCTACAACCCCTCACAAATCCATTCATATTTCAGATTAAAGACTTACATGATGAAATTACAATAGAAATATTTTAAATTTAATGGAGAATTAATAGAAAAATTTGGTCATATTCCATTAATTGATAATCCTAGGACCAACAGTTTTGGTATATCATAGTTTTCATTATAGAGTCTAGTGTTTATATCGTTTTAAACTGAATATTTATTGAATCTAAGTGAAATTTATCCACATTGATTCTCCCAAAATGAAAAATATTAATGATTTTTTTGATTTTTTATTTTCATATTTATACTTATCTTTATAGTCATCCCATTTTTGATCCCTGTCAGATTTTATAGATCCATAATAATGTCATTGGTCATTAAGATTATCCTATGGTGTCTTCTCGTATATTTATTCCTCTTCCAATATGGTGTGGAAATTATCAATTCATCAACTTCATCATTTATCATATATTACATACATAAAAACAATAAAATATTTATTTATTTGTTATCATTTTTGACAAATTACATTCTATTACCAACAATATTTGGTGATGAAGACCCCTTCTCTTGTATTACATTTCCATACTATATCAAAAATATTTGTTTTATGCCGTACTGAAATTCATTACCAATGAATGCTTGAGGCCGAAATTTGGTTTCAATTCCACATGAATGATAAATATCAAAAGATGATTGACCATTGTAATATATTATAAGCTTCAAAAAGTGTTTAAATGTAATTTTTGAAGATATTTCATTTACATCCTTGGAAGTTACACTATTCTAAGATCTTTCAAAACCTAATTCTAATATCAAGGAACATTTTGGATGTTATATGATATACATAGTGATGTGATATATCATATAGGATTAAAACCTATTAATATTATATTTATCACATTTGACTATAAACATTCCTCTTTAGATTAATTGAGTATTTTAAAATTAAATAGACACTTGAATATGGCTAACTCTTCTATCGATTTAAACTAGTATGTCATCATATTAAACTTATTCCCAGGTCTTATTAGATCATTAATTACATATAATTTTCTTGTAGGAATTTGTTATTTTTAATATTAAATTAACATGTGATATGAAAACCCCATTTCATATTAAATACATATAATCACATATCATCTATCTAGTTTAAATGAACACATGTTAGAATAACATACAAAATATAATTGTTTTTGTAGAATGTTAACTGAAAAACCTATGTAAATCTACTACTTTATAAAAATTTTGATTAAAATATATAATTTTTATTGATAACAATAAAAAAAATTCATAAATTATGACATTTAAATTCTAGGTCTAATCCTCATAGATGAAAGAAGACAATGAATAATGAATCGTGATACAAAACACACAACATAAAATGATTGTTGAGCCAATCAAGAGTAAATATTCATGGATTTATGTTGAACAATTGTTAAAATACATAGATATAGGATCGAAATATAATATGAGATGCTCAATATACAAGAGGGGGGGTGAATTGTATACTTTAAAAATTCCTTTGGAACCTTTAAAATTAGTTAAGAAACTATAGTTTCCTTAAGAAAAGGAAAGGGATAAGTTTAACAAAGTTAAACTAAGTAAATTCACAACACCTCTAACACCGAACTAAACTTGGAAAGAGATTCCAAAAGTAGGTTCCGGAAATATGGTTCCGGAAATTGAAACTTAACAAAAGTTACAATATGAGATTCTACCTTAAAGCGTATAGAATCTAAATGAATCAGAGTAAGTAAGGAAGTATAAAAAAGTTATAATTTCCTTAAGATACAAATTACAGCGGAATAAAAACAAGTAGTAAAACTACTAGTAACAAGATAATAGTCTTTTAACCCAAAGAGAAGGGTATCCAACAACCTTGGATAAAGGTCCCTTGATTTATACTTTCAAGCAAGTCTGTCTTACCCACACCAG
This sequence comes from Viscum album, assembly GCA_963277665.1. Lineage (NCBI taxonomy): Eukaryota > Viridiplantae > Streptophyta > Magnoliopsida > Santalales > Viscaceae > Viscum > Viscum album. The sequence continues at coordinate 1,066,027,282 of OY728165.1, read as the reverse complement.
GGTAAGCCCTCGATACGAAGATCGGAGTCCCTGTCTTGCTATCCCCGCAAGCCCTCAACTTCAAGGCAGTTGGTAACCTCTGTCTTTCTCAGCAAGAAAGCCCTCGATCTTTAAGGTAGTCGGCACCTCTGTCTTCCTATCCCAGGAAGCCCTCGAATGTAATCACCAACATTCGGAGTCGCACGAAGCTTTGAGAGTTAATAAGAGACTCTCTCTCTAGAAATCACTTCAACAACATGTATGCACTTTTTCAGCAATCAGCATATTAGCCATCAGCATCGAGCTCTTTCAAATGAGCTCCTATTTATAGGTAAGGTCGGCTCCTCTCCAACGGTCATATTTTCCTTAAAGATCGGAGGGACCTGTACACGTGTCACTTAGACAACGGTTAGTTTATAACAAAATGGACGACATCGTTTTATAACAAAGTGAGTGTAACAGAAAGTACGACATCATTTTAAACTCTAACATAAAGGTTCAGAATAGAAACTTCGGAGTGAAGGTTCGGAATGAATAAATTCAGAGTGTATAAAAAAATGATAATCAAATTCTGTTTAACAGGTGAATTCGGAATAGGAATTCGTCATCAGAAATCGTAATGAGAATTCATCATCAGAATTCGTAATGAGAATCCATCATCAGAATTCGTAATGAGAATTCATCATCAGAATTCGTAATGAGAATTCATCATCAAAATTCGTAATGAGAATTCATCATCATAATTCGTAATGAGAATTCATCATCAGAATTTGTAATGAGAATTCATCATCATAATTCGTAATGAGAATTCTTTATCAGAATTCGTAATGAGAATTCGGAATGAGATTTCTTCATTAGAATTCGTAATGAGAATTCTTCATTGGAATTCGTAATGAGAATTCTTCATTGGAATTCTTAATGAGAATTCTTCATTGGAATTCGTAATTAGAATTCTTCATTGGAATTCGTAATGAGAATTTTTCTTCTGAATTCGTAATGAGAATTCGGAATGAGATTTCTTCATTAGAATTCGTAATGAGAATTCTTCTTCAAAATTCGTATCCTGAATCTGGAATAGAACTTAGTCAGAGTTCACATCCGGAATTCAGAATGAAACTTCCTTATAGTTGTTGTCCAGAATCCGAACCCTAAAACAGAATGCTTTATATCAAAGTTTCAATGATTTCGAGAAAATGAATCCGAAACTCATACTTAAGAAAAATATGAATGAAAATATGATAAGGATAATTTTTCTTATAAAAGCGATTTTCCTTAAGAAAGCAATTTTCCTTATAAAAGCAATTTTCCTTAAGAAAGCAATTTTCCTTAAAGATAAGGTGTTTGTGATTTTCAAAACAATAAGGAATTGAAAAGTCATAAGGGAAACCTTATTGAATCAACAATCTCCCCCTTTTTGGAAAGCACAAACATCCTTACGAAAAAGCTATTCCAAGAAAAAAGAAACACATTAAAGCTTATCTCCCTCGGTTTAAGGATATAGATGAATACGACTAACTCCCCCTTAGGCTTTGAAACTCTAAGGATCGTATTCATATTTCCGGAGTGATGTTTCATAAGAAGGTCTTCTTTAAGAAAAACTCTCCCTTAAACAAACTCTTATTAGAATTCTTTTTCCTTGGGTATTTTTCTTTCTCCCCCTTTGATAAACTCTTATTAGAGTTCCTCTTTTTCTTAAGGATATTTTCCTTCTCCCCCTTTGTGATTTTCAAAAAGAATTGGAGGGAATGGAAAAACTTAACAAAGTACCTGAAAAATCAGTAATGACAACAATAGAAACAACAAGTACGACTTTCATTAAAATTAGAATTTCGACAAAAAAAAAATATAACAAAAAGATCGGATTGGTTATTTCAGATATTTCTCCTTCGACATTATCCCCTTAAGAATCGTCTTGATCTTTTTTAAGTCTTTGTGATCTTCCTCTGCTTGCTTCTCATAGACGACTATTCTTGCTGACTGAGCTTCAATTATTTCTTCCTGAGCCTTCAACTTTTCTTCCTGAGCTTTCATCTTCTCTTCCTGAGCCTTCATCCTTTCTTCAAACTCGATCCGATAATCCCTTTCAAATTTCCAACTTTGATTAACGGAATTGAGCTTTCTATTCAGATCTCTCACTTCCTGAATCCGAATGTTCTTTTCCTCTGTCAATTTCTCTTCGAAGGATGCAGTCAGCTCATTAATCTTGTTGTCTTCGGTCTCAAAAGCATCCTTAACATTATCTTGAAACTCATCAAGCAACCTCATCTCTTCCACATTCTTTTTCGACCAGCTTGTCATCCTCTTACAAGATCTTTTATGAGCTTCGTAACCAACAAAGAATGTTTTGAAATGAGCTTCAATCTCAACACACTTATCCATAACCATCGATACAGAGTTGGTTTTCTGATTCAACGCATGTTGGAGCATCTGGAATCGTGAATCAATGCTTGAGAAGGTCGGAATGGTTCCTACCAACTTCTTCAAAGACTGAACAACAAAATCATGCCCCAACGAAGATGTCTCCGAATCTGAAATCTTGCTCGGAGAATTTTCTTCCTCAATAAGCTCCAATTTCCTCTTAGAAGAACTACCAGCTTCCTTCCTCTTTCTTACTACTGAGCTCGGAGTCTCGTTAAGAATTTTCTTTCCCTTATCTTTTTCCGGAATAGAATCATGTTCCAGAGTTTTCTTTTCACTGTCAGAAACTTGAACAACCAAATCTTCCTCATCAGCAACTTCTTGAACACCAACCTCTACGTTTCCCATCTAAGAAATATCTTGTAAAAGTTGTTCTTCTTCTCCATGATAGGCAACTTCTTCTTCTCCTTTCTCTTCTTCCATCGCAGGAGTGACAAGCTTCGAAGATTTAGCTTCTGAAGTCCGGAGTGATAAGTGTTCTGAAGGAGTTCCCTTGTACTCATCAACTTGTTTTACCACATCTCCTGTCTCACCACTTCCTTCAGCAGCCTCTTCAACTTGTTCCACTTTCTCTTCTTCCTCAGTATTTGTGGAAACAGCCTCTTCCGGAGCAACAAGATTTTTCCTGGAGTCTCAGGTAGAGATTCCAGGGAGAAAGTTCTCGGAACTGGGATAGTTGCTGAAACTATTTCGTTGAACTTCAACAAAGCTTGAACAGCCTCGGCTTCTGACATTTTCTTCTTAAGCTTCTTTTCCTTAGCTTGTTTCTCAAGCTCATCAGCAGCTTTTTCCTTCAAAGCTTTAGCTTCCGCAGGATCCAATCCGAACTGCGGATCCCCTTCTTTCCTCTTCTCTTTGTCAGCTCTCCACTTTGTAACGACTTCATCAGGATATGTCTTCTTCTTCTTAGGCTTTGGTGGTGCGGAGTGGACTTCCTTAGACTTAGGTTCCTCGGCTTCGACTACCACTTATTTCAGTTTTCTCTTCCTTACCAGCTTGGATGATTCCAGATCAGCAGATTTCGGAGTCACTTCTACTTGAGGAGGTAGATCAATAAACTTCCCAGACTTCTTGTCAAAAGATATATTCATCCTTTTAAGCGTGATATCACTAAGCAACATGATCTTTCAAACTTTCGGTTTAGAACTGCAAGCTACCTTGAAAGATTCTAGGCACCTAACTATGATCTTTGATAATATTGCTGGGTACATGATAATCTGATCTCTCAGATTCCCCTTCTTCAAATTTTCAATATTAAGAAGAATATGCTTCATCAAGTTAAACTTTCTTAGATTTATCAAGAAATCTAAGATATATATCTCACTCTTCTTCAAGCTATCCTTATCACCTTTTCTCAGTACAATAAGCCCTTGCACCCATAACTCCAGAATCCGGAAGTTTGTAGATAGGCTTGCAATTTTCGGAGCCTTGTCATCATCCAATCCGAGAGTTTCTAAGGCTTTTTCCTTGTTGAAGCTACCCTTGGAGTCTGGCAATACGTGAGAAATAAACTCAGCTTCACCTTCATAAGATAACCCTACCAAGCTTGCAGCCTTGGTGTAAGAAAGCTTATATGTCTTGCCATATGATTTGTACGAAAATTTTTCTCTATTATCTTCCTCAAAGAAAGAAACTGACTCATAAAACTCAACAAGAAAATATGAGTAAACTTCATCTTGGTTACCAGTTTTTGATACCACAACATCTTCCTAGCCATTTAACTTGATATTATTTGAAATGACAGAATCGTAGTTACTGAAGAAAGTCAGATGAACTAACCTTTCTCTGTATATTAACCACTGAGATATAGGCTTGGTTGAAGCCATTTCTTGAGAAGCTAACTCTGTAGACATTCGGATCTGAAGTCTTCTGAGATATTCGGAACAGAGAAGACTGAAGTTCGGAGCGAAGAAAACTGTGGTTCGGAACGGCCTTAAATCGGAGAGTCAGAGCTTCAGCACGCGAAAGCTTGAAACCGATGTGGGACGAGAAAATATGGTCCCCTTTATATAGGCAATGGGATGACGGTTCACCTTCCACGGTTGATCTAACGGTTGGAATGAGCTGCGATCAGATCTGACGGTTGAGAGCTTGAATCTGATCTTTTTGAGGTTGTATTAAAACAAGGATTTAAGAAAACTAAAAACCGAAAATAAAATATAAGAAACTGCCAGCAAGTAAAATATGATTACAAAAACTTCAGTAAGGAAATCATACCTTTCGGATTAGTTTTAGGAAAGTTGTTCGTAATGGGTAATATAAAGATGACTACGAAAAACTCAATAATAAAAAAACGAAAAACTCAATACGAAAAACTCAATACGAAAAACTCAATACGAAAAACTCAATACGAAAAACTCAATACGAAAAACTCAATTCTAAATACTCAATACGAAAAACTTAATACGAAAAACTTAATTCGAAAAACTCAATTCTAAAAACTCAATACGGAAAACTCAATACGAAAAACTCAATTCTAAAAACTCAATACGAAAAACTCATTATGAAAAACTCAATTCGAAAAACTTAATATGAAAAAGGAAAAAAAAACATGTTATGGAAGATTCAGTACGAAAGTTCCATTATGAAAATACCAGTACGAATGTTTTTCATTCTGGAAATTTCCAATACGAATACTTCCATTCCAGAAGTATTCTGTACGAAAATATCCATTCTGGAAAATATTCATTCCGGAAGTTTTCATTCTGGAAATCTTTATTCCGAAAAGTTTGAAAACAAATTTTGAAAAACTTTGTTTAAACAAACAATCAAATGTACTACCCCTATGAAAAGGAGTTTATTACTGTAAGGAGACTTTTTCAACAGAAAGTTACTTGAGAAAGATTACCTTATGGTTATCATTCCTAACATCTGTTTAATATATTCAAATATATCAGAAGGCAAAGACTTTGTGAATATATCAGCAAGTTGATCTTGCGTTCCGATAAACTGAAGAATAATATCTCCTTTCGTTTTGATAATCTTTTCAAAAAAGCTTTTGTTACCAGTCATGTGCCGGGAACATCCACTATCCATGTACCAAATATTGTTGCTGGAACTTTCTTTATTTTCCTGAAATCAAGAACAAAGTTAGACTTTCGGAATCCAAACTTGTTTGGATCTGAGATTTCCAGACAATAAAATTTTAGGTACCCACATTTTCTTAGAAAAGTAGGCTTTATGAAATCCTAGAGATTGAGTTTTGTTTAAGGAACAATTCTTTGCCCAGTGACCACCACATTGACATTTAGTGCAAAATGGGGCACTCTGAGGAACAAAATAATTGTTACTGAAAACTGGTTTTGCATGGGTATAACCAAGTACAGATTTATTTCTTAAAGGTCGTATTTGAGAATAAATCTTATCAAAATTTTCTTTACCATGGGTAAAGTTTGATAAACACTTCTTTAAGGAAAAAATTTCGGACTTGAGTTTTACAACCATGTTTTTATCCTCAAAATCATTAGTTTTAGAACTAGAGTTAGGCTCGAAAACATTTTTCATAGAAATTACTTTTTCTAACTCTTTAGAAAGTTTATTCTTCTCAGAACTTACTTCCTCATGATTTTTTGAAATATTTTCAAAATCAGCATTTTTCTTATCAAGATCTTTAGAAAGATCTGATATCTCTTTAGTAAGAATATAATTCCTAGAATTTGCCTTGTCATGTTTCTTGTTGAGTTTGGAATTCTCAATCTCAAGAAGTTCAGCAAACCTAGAGACTTCTTCATAAGTAGGTAAAGTATTTTCCTCATCAGAAGATGATTCTTCATCAGAAGAGTTATAATATTTACTATCATTAGAATTTAAAGAAACATTGTTCAATGATTCAGCATTTCGTACCTTAGCCATAAGACAACGATTGTCAATTGGTAATCTGGCTATAAGACCAAGATTCTTCTGTCCTGAAGATTCATAATCAGAATATTCATCTGAAGAGTCACCACCACATGCAGTCCCGGTGTCATTAGCTTTCAGAACTTTCTTAGCTTTGGCTTTGTAATACTTCTTCCTGTTTCTGTCTGAATGTCTTTCCTTCCTTTCTTTCTTTTTGAGCATATGACAATCTGGTCTAATATGTCCAGCTCTTTTGCATTCATAACAAGTTACTTCTCCATCATTCTTATCTATCCTATCCTTCTTCTTATACTTGGATTGAAAATTTCTCTGTCCAGCTATCTTGTTCATCCTTCGAGCAAGATTGGCTAATTCATTTTCTGAAACTTCACCCTCACTAGATTCGGATTGGAAAATAACTTTCTTAGACATGGATCTGGTTACTCTCTCAGGAGTCTTAGCTTTCATCTGATTCGAAGTTGTAGTAAAAGCAACATTACCATTTCCATTCTTCTTCTTGATGTTGTCAGCATCTCTCTTCAATCTAGTTTCATGTTGTAGAAGAGTTCCAAATAATTCATCAAGAGTAATTTGAGTGACCTTCCTGTTCTCATCTATAGCTGTTCTCTTGGATTCCCACTCATTGTGCATAATGTCAATTATCTTGTCCACAAGAGCTTCATCATCTAATCCTTTCTCTCCCATAGATTGTAGACTGTTGAAGATAGTCATAAATCTTTGTTGAAATTTACAGATAGGTTCTCCATAAGGAAAATTGAAGCCATGATATTCAGCTCTAAGCATAGTTCTTCTAGTCTCAATCACCTTAGAAGTCCCAAAGTGTGTAACCTCTAACTTCTTCCATATACAATTAGCTGCTTCACAAGAAGAAATTTGGCTATATATATTTCTAGTCATTGAACATAGTAGAGTGTTGCGTACCTTATAGTTGAGTTGATATTCTTGCTTTTCCTAGTTAGAAAAGGTTCTGACTTCCTTGTCAGGAATTTTATAGTCACCAGTAAGCATGACAAAGTTATCTACCCCAGTATTGATAACAAATTTCTTCATACGATCTCTCCAGTATTCATAATCATTACCATCAAATATAGGTGGTCTTGTAGGATTCAGATTGTCAATAGATCCAACATTAATTCCTGTCATACTAAAAATAACTTTGCACACAAAACTTGTTAGTAGCTTAGAATCCTTATCACAATGTTCGGAATGAGAAAAGTTCGAAATGGAATGTTCGGAATGGAAACGTGAGCAAGAAAAACTTGTATGTGAGTACAAGAATTTCAGTAACCTTGGCTCTGATACCAAATGTAAGATTGGTATAGAGTAAGAGGTTTCCAACCTCTGATACCAATTGTAGGATCGAAATATAATATGAGATGCTCAATATACAAGAGGGGGGGTGAATTGTATACTTTAAAAATTCCTTTGTAACCTTTAAAATTAGTTAAGAAACTATAGTTTCCTTAAGAAAAGGAAAGGGATAAGTTTAACAAAGTTAAACTAAGTAAATTCACAACACCTCTAACACCGAACTAAACTTGGAAAGAGATTCCAAAAGTAGGTTCCAGAAATATGGTTCCGGAAATTGAAACTTAACAAAAGTTACAATATGAGATTCTACCTTAAAGCGTATAGAATCTAAATGAATCAGAGTAAGTAAGGAAGTATAAGAAAGTTATACTTTCCTTAAGATACAAATTACAGCGGAATAAAAACAAGTAGTAAAACTACTAGTAACAAGATAATAGTCTTTTAACCCAAAGATAAGGGTATCCAACAACCTTGGATAAAGGTCCCTTGATTTATACTTTCAAGCAAGTCTGTCTTACCCACACCAGGGTAAGCCCTCGATACGAAGATCGGAGTCTCTGTCTTGCTATCCCCGCAAGCCCTCAACTTCAGGGTAGTTGGTAACCTATGTCTTTCTCAGCAAGAAAGCCCTCGATCTTTAAGGTAGTCGGCACCTCTGTCTTCCTATCCCTGGAAGCCCTCGAATGTAATCACCAACATTCGGAGTCGCACGAAGCTTTGAGAGTTAATAAGAGACTCTCTCTCTAGAAATCACTTCAACAGCATGTAAGCACTTTTTCAGCAATCAACATATTAGCCATCAGCATCGAGCTCTTTCAAATGAGCTCCTATTTATAGGTAAGGTCGTCTCCTCTCCAACTTTCATATTTTCCTTAAAGATCGGAGGGACCGGTACACGTGTCACTTAGACAACGGTTAGTTTATAACAAAATGGACGACATCGTTTTATAACAAAGTGAGTGTAACAGAAAGTACGACATCGTTTTAAACTCTAACATAAAGGTTCGGAATAGAAACATCGGAGTGAAGGTTCGGAATGAATAAATTCATAGTGTATAAAACAATGATAATCAGATTTTGTTTAACAGGTGAATTCGGAATGAGAATTCGGAATAGGAATTCATCATCAAAAATCGTAATGAGAATTCATCATCAGAATTCGTAATGAGAATTCATCATCAGAATTCGTAATGAGAATTCATCATCAGAATTCGTAATGAGAATTCATCATCAGAATTCGTAATGAGAATTCATCATCAGAATTCTTAATGAGAATTTGGAATGAGATTTCTTCATTAGAATTCGTAATGAGAATTCTTCATTGGAATTCGTAATGAGAATTCTTCATTGGAATTCGTAATGAGAATTCTTCATTGGAATTCGTAATGAGAATTTTTCTTCTGAATTCGTAATGAGAATTCGGAATGAGATTTCTTCATTAGAATTCGTAATGAGAAATCTTCTTCAGAATTCGTATCCTGAATCTGGAATAGAACTTAGTCAGAGTTCATATCCGGAATTCGGAATGAAACTTCCTTATAGTTCTTGTCCAGAATCCGAACCCTAAAACAGAATGCTTTATATCAAAGTTTCAATGATTCCGAGAAAATGAATCCGAAACTCATACTTAAGAAAAATATGAATGAAAATATGATAAGGATAATTTTTCTTATAAATGCGATTTTCCTTAAGAAAGCAATTTTCCTTATAAAATCAATTTTCCTTAAGAAAGCAATTTTCCTTAAATATAAGGTGTTTGTGATTTTCAAAACAAGAAGGAATGGAAAAGTCATAAGGAAAACCTTATTGACTCAACAATAGAGAATAATGAATACCTTATGTCATTGTGTTTTATTTCCCAATGTGTGTATAATTAGTATAATTACATACCATGCTATTTCAGGGTTTTGAATTATATATAGATATGAACTCGCTTGCCGACCAATTTTTCATTATATATAAAACTATTATTTATTTTATAAATAGCAATATTTATTCTACTATAATTACTTAATGAAAATAGATATTAATTATTAAAATAACCTAAATCACAATAAAACTTATAATCATTACATTAATTTTTCAATATATCAAAATAAAATATTTTGTTGTGATTTTAAATTTACACATTTTAAAAAACTTTTAATTTATTAAAAACTAAATTTCCTTTATATAATTATATATTGGAGAATAATATTTTATTATATAAATAATATTTTATTAAATTAATATTGAATACATGGTTTATCATGTTTATTTTTGTGGAAAATTAAATGATTAATTAAAATTTTAAGGAAATTGCATATACCAATACAGAAACATCAATGGCCCTCAAAAATACATTGTTGGGCTAATAATGTTAAAAATCACACTAAACTAACCTCCAATGGATGATAAATTTCATATTCCTCCTAATGTAAAAATAAATTTACCAATAATGTATTTTATTGGGGAATTTTTTTTCATTGATTGATTTATTACCTCATCCCATTATCTTAGATCATGATACCAAGACTCTTATATCCCCTCAAACATCAATGATAGAAAAAATCAATGTGTGATGAATCAAATTAACACAAATTCATAACATGTAAGAAGTTGGATATTTTATATTAATAAAAACATATAATTTAGTACTGAAGAATAATTTTATATGGAATAAAAATCTCAGTGATGTCTACCCATTATTAGAAGATAAGAATTCTAGAGGGTTCTCAATTCTTAAACTAGAATATCGGTCAACAGAAAGAAATTATCCAACTACTGTATTGTGAATAATATGACAGTAAAAATTTAAAATTGAGGTATGGATTATGATGTACCACACTCATGAAAGAGAAATCAGCTGACTGATTTAATGGACCAACATAATAATAGTAAGTAACAATGTGGTGGGTCACGACACCCCATGATAATATAGAGATGATTCCCAATGAAATCTACCAATAATTAAGAAAATTTATCTCGACGTACACATGATTAAATTTAGAAACATCGACTAGGAATCCAAGTGGATAATGGACAATGAAAAATACAATAGACCTCAAGAACAAACATAACATGGAATAATGGAAATATTTTACCTCCACCATATGATAAAATTTTTCATCATCGTCATCACAAACTAGAATATATCCCTAAAAAGAATAAACATATCAAAATGTTCCAACATTCTCATGTAAGAATAACATCCTACAAGAATTAGGAAACATACATACATGATGATAATATATGTAATCATATCAAAACATCATGAGTATATAAAAAGAAACAACATGGTCATAATCAGAATGGAAAAAATGTACCCTAATATAACTCAATGTAATCATATATCAAAATTATATCCATGGATACACGAAGAACTGTATTCAATAACCATAATTTTTTTGTCAAAATACCTATATAAGGACATCTATCATTGAAACAAGTGTATTTGAGTTCCCATGAAGGTATTTAAAATTCAACATTGTGATTTTAGATGTATTTTTCCATTTTTTACATTTTATTTTCACACAACCCATTTTTTTACACCAAATAAATTTTGTTCAAATGTTGATGATTCATTGGGATATGCTAGCAGAATGGCACAATAACCTGTCATTGATGTATATGGGGTGGTGTGTGTACTGCAAAAATAACATAATATCATCATATCTTGATATAATATAAATAGTCATTGGTTTCAACATCATTGTGTAGGAAGAAATATGTGACTCCCTGGAATATTGAAGAGTATTAAAATGAAACATTGAAATAGATATGGTGTGGAATTGTGGTGGCCTTGTCATCCATGGAGTCAAGTGAGGGAATCTGATTTGTGTTCGAAAGGATTAATTATCCTCTATAGAGTAAGACGAAATATACAGTATGGGGGGAGAGTTGCATCAGATCATTTGAAGAATATGATGATTCTCTATGAGTGATGTTGAAGAGTAGGGTGGAATGGTGGTATTTATAGAGAGACATGGGATGTTAATTCCATATGTGTAGCCTCTATATAACACTCCCAAAACCCCTTAAATCATGTATTGGATTTAATGGAATTAATTCCTTAAAATACATATGATTGAATTTTAAATGACCAAAATTTAATAGATATGAGAGGAGAATTGCATCATTATTTGTAACTCATTGTTGTAGCCAATAATGAAACAACTACACTATAGTTCATCACATTTTGATGTGGCATGTAATTGAATAAAAAATGGATATATAACAATAATTTTAATTATTTCATGTTCATATTTATTGTGGTATGGGCACATGTTCTAGGCTGTAGAAATCCATGTTTTCATATCCCACATTCCAAAAGATCTGTTTACTCCATAATCCCCAAGTCTAATCATTAAATTTTTAAACACAATTAAATATTGAAAATAAATAATTTTTTAAATAAAAAATGATTTATTGATTTAAAATTCAACAACTCTATAGGTTTATCATATTTGAGAATAACCTTTATGTTTGATTCTCATATAACATAGGCCATAGATCTCAAACATTAATCTATCACTCCTATGACTCCTTCGGGATTATCCAATACATCCACCAAATCTGAAAAAATGGTACCATCTTCCCACTAAAAATATTATCACTACAATCAATGATATTATTAGGATGCTCCTTATATAAATCAAGAAAATTATATAAATATTTTCATTATTGTTTACATGTATAGGGTCAGGTATGTTCATCCATAGATACAACACATGATAAACATCATTCATAAATCTTTATTTTTTTATGATCAAGATAGGAAAAAAATTATTTTATAATCACAGTGATATCAAAGAAAAACAAGAAGAATGGTCTAAGATTTCCATGAATCCTTGGATTTAAATTCCATAAAAAATGATACACTAAAATAAAATTATGATCATCTACTATGTACTCCAACATAATCCTCATATGGTCGATATATGATCTCTTTCTATATTGAGAAGTGATCATGCATTTCTGTATTAATTATTTTCTATCAATGGTGTCATATTTCAAAATAAAAGCCCATAATAACTCATTTCCCACCCTATTCTAGTAGAGTAGTGATCAATATTGCCTCCTGTAAAGATCCACATATGGAGCCATTTTAATCAAATATTGGTAAATGTTTTTATATGAAAACTAAATAAATTCTAGGTGATCATTCCACACTAAATAGACGTCCATGACTCAATTTGGAATAATATTATTTTTTATGAATAAAATACTCTAAAATAGTTTCTATGTTTAGTGATGGAATTCCGTGATCAATACCAAAAATTTCTATAAGGTCTTCTTGAATCCAAATGAAAACGATGACATAAAACATGAATATTTTTCAGAAACAAATCTCTAGGAAAATCAGTGTAGGAAAAAAAACTCATGGGTATATATAATCCTAAAGCCTCTATTGATTAAGTCTCGATGATTGAAAATAAGTGGGTAGTCTTCATTATTCAATAAAAAGTCACCAACAATATACCACATACTATTAGGGTCCTCGGTTACCCTATCACAAAGTCCATAATTATTTTTCCATCATCTACATGGGTAATGGAAAAAACTAAAGAAAACTTCCTCGTGGGTGGTGGTATTATATCATCCTATGATATGAAACAAATTAATTTGAAATAATTATAAATATCCAAATTCAATTATTTTATTTCTAAGTAAATCCATATTTATTTCGATCTATGAAAAATCTTGTTTATCATAGTTCATTCATAGTCCCCATCTATTCATTTCATTTATGATGATTTGAAAATATTATATTAATTCCTAATATATATCCCCGGGATGTGTGAACCTATATTTGTAGCATTCATAATATTTTTTCACTAGTTCCTAATATTGTCATTCTTAATCAGGTATTTTTTGGGTTGTTACACCAAGGCACGTCTATGACAGATCCACATCTACTTGTAATAACCAGAATTAGATGTACGTCTTTGAAACAAATCACCCAATAATTTTCTAAAATTATAGATGACATACCAATAGATAGAGTCATCATTTGGATTATCTTTATAGATGTCCATAATGATATTACTAAGGTTATCTCATCATTTTTTCTAAAGGATAACTAAAACATTCCTCTGATACCAGCTTTTGGGTTTATGATTTTCATACAGGGAGACAACATCATTTTTTATGAATATTAAGCATTTAATCAAACATATTCATGAGAAATTTAATAATATAATGTCTCTTTATAAAAAGGAAATCAATCTTCTAATATAGTAAAATATCATCAATTTATCCCATAAGTATATTCCCTTTAATTAATCATCCTTGATATACCCTATATAAAAACATTATTCACATTTAGGGGAAGGAATCATAAGAATGGTTTAGGTATAATTCTAGGTATTCTTATTCATGGGAGATACCTAAGGATGACATGAAAATTGTGGCATCTAAACATTATAATAACATTTGATAACCACACGATTTTTATAAAATAATGAAATCTCGATTCAGGGAATAAATATTGGTAGTTTATATGAAATTTAGCATAAGGAAACCAAATATCATGATGAAAAAACTAATTATTTTAGAATAATACATAAAATTGTAGAATAAAAATAATAATATAAAATAGTTTTCATAATATTTAATTCTCAATGCCAAATAAAAATAAAGGAAACACGATGGGTTGAACACCTCTTGTATGGGATACTCTACAATCCCTAGTGGTATCCCTTTTGTCATTGTAAAATTAGATCAATCACTAAACCAACATTACAACAAACCTTATCTTTATTAAAAAAATAATATATGGTTTTACTTCACAAAATTACACAAAAAAAATCCTCAAAAATTGAGAAGTATAGTGTTTTGGTAATTAGGTATATCGCGTTAAATCATTATACATGTATCACAAAATCATTATTGAAAACTACATTAACACTTTTCAGCTTAAAACCAAATTGGATATCCTATGTAAATACATAAAAATGCGTCTTTTCATTTTTAAAATAATATTAGACTTTAATGGACATATGTTGGGTTTTTTATAAGAATAATTCTTGAAAATGAATAAAAATTGCATTTCACATCATAAGAAATTTATATTCCCATTTATAAATAATGAACTCAATTTATTAATGAAATTTTAGTAAAATTATATTTATTTCAATAATACATTAATTCATCAAATGAAATCCCATAATATTATTTGGATTTTATCCAAAAAAATATGTTCTTTATAACTGAATCAAAATAAAATTAATTAGTAATGTAACATAAAAAATGAAATAAATAATTATTCTATACAAGATAAATATTCATAATTTTATGGTAATGATTCATATCTCTTTATTACAGTAGATTACACCTTAAGAGTAAGGTGTGTGAAAGTGATACATTCATGGGGGGAGTTCGGAAAACATTGTTTGGATATCATCTCATTGAGCATGAACATATACTGTAAATAGTTTCGATTATTCTTATGTTGTTTCATATCAGCAAGTTGTTGGTATGGGGAAACGCACATTTATACTCTATCCCTTGAAAACTCTAATAAATTGGATTCATATGGTGCAATCCTATTAGATGAGGCAATCACATCCATTGACTGTGCAAATTAATCATTTTAAATCCATATATTTAAATTATTCATGTGATCATTGTTTAACAAAATTATTTAAAATTATTATATTCATAATAGTATTTTATGTTAAAAAAATAGTTAAGTACATGTGTTTTCTATAACCATATTTCATAATAGGACATTTAATTAAATCACAAAAGGGA
Organism: Viscum album; assembly: GCA_963277665.1. NCBI lineage: Eukaryota > Viridiplantae > Streptophyta > Magnoliopsida > Santalales > Viscaceae > Viscum > Viscum album. Next base: position 1,066,011,982 of record OY728165.1, on the reverse strand, counting down.
AAATTTATTTACAAAATTTTGGGTCATTAAAATCTTCTTCCACTAAGACATTTCTCCCTCAATGTTTTCATTTCACCCCCCCCATAAATAGATGACTGTAATATTATTTCATCACTTATTTTGTTTCCCCCATTTCAACATCAATCATAGAGTTTCTCTATATTACTTTTACGAGGATAACTGTCTTCATTCGTATAACATAACCTCTATGATATATAATCTTCATAGAATGTTCTCCATATGAATTTCCTATTTCAAATTGTACCACCTCTGGATATAGTATATGAGTGATGTCACATATGTTCTTCTTCATGATTGATACATAGGATACATAATGAACATGATATAGGTTATAGTGGATTATAAGTTGATAGTCCACCACTCCAATGCAATAAAGGATATCAAAGGGAACACTATTTGTTCACTATACCTTAAATTATTCCCAAATATCATCACTTTAATCTGGGGAGTTATTCAAAGAAATTACCTGCCTATAACATCAGATTCTATGCATCATATATGACAATTACTAAATCTCTTTTGTTGACTCTTAGATACCAAGATGTTCCACTAAATGATCTTATCATTTTCCACCATTTCCTCGACTATATTTGGACCTTGTATTTTTCATTCCCCAAATTCATACAATCTTGTTGGGGTGCTTCACCTCTTCCAATAAATGGATTTATTTGGAGCTATTAGGATGCTCACATGGAAATTGTTGTTGTATGAGAACTCAACTAGGGGAATATGTTGATTTCATCATCATAGATGACAATTGGTTGTCCACTTAACTTGTATGCAAATGTCATGATTGTTTAGTCATATTGGACATCTATTTGTATGTAATTTTACATAATGATGTTTACCTATATTTTTAGGGAATACTCGAAAATCATCCAGAAGATAGAGATGAATCTTATGTCTCGATCTGATATAATTGATAGTGTTACTCTATACATCCTAACTACTTCTCTAATGTATATCTGTTCAAGTATATATACTGAGAATTCCCCAATTATCATAATGATGTGTGTAGTAATCATACAAAAATCCAATATATCCCATATATAATTATTCCCTCTTTATGTGTTTGGATGATATGTGAAAAATTCTCTGGTGATGATTTCCAATTTCATCGTTGGTATTGGTACTCGATTCTTCATCCCCTTTCATTTTTTCTGAACCAATTTGAATTGTTGGCATACAAGACATATGGATGTATATTATGTGATATCCTTCATCATATTTCCCCTCAAGTAGTGTTATATTAAATCCGGATATGTCTTATTTCTTCCTAGGTAGATGTATAAGGGTAATCAATGTGTATCATCTGATAGAACCTTATTTAATAAAACATTTGATGGTTCACAAAGTATTGAACCAAATCTCACAACACCTTTATCATGAACATCGATTTCTAAGGATTTCCATTACTTAGACCTTCTGCATTATTATAAATTTTCATATAAACTCTTTTATGACCTTTAAATATCTCTATAACGGACTATTCCACATTAATTTTGGAATTTATTTATATAGTTCCTTCTATTGTCATTCCCATTTACATCCTCCAAGAATAAATTAAGGTAGGATCACATTAAATTCACATCAATGACATAATAATATGATCATTTCATCTTATAGTGTCTATAACAATATTATCATTTCTATGAGGGTAGTGGAAGGAGCTGTCATGGTTTTTGTTTAACACTAACCATCATTATTTCAATAAATTCGTGTTTGGGTGTGTGAATATATACTTGAGTATTTTCTGACTAATATATATTTTACATTTCACCACATATAGATAATTACACGAAATATTTAAATTAAAAACTACTACACCCAACTCTAGATCATGTGATGGGTAGTTTTTTTCATCATATATATACATTATTTATGTATAGGAAATGAATTTATAAATTTAAATCAACTAACTTCCTAATCCCTTCTTCAATACATCAATGAATACCACAAAAATATCTCCAGTTGTGTGTAGAGGGACAACTGGTGTAGTGATAAAACTCTATTTCAACTACTTGAATCATTCCTCAAATTCATCATTCCACACATATATTACACCCAATTTTTTTTTGTGAGAGGGTTTGCCCGTCGTAACAAATTTCTCACAAATCAACAATAATACCCATCTTACCCATGGAAATAATGGATATCGATCCCAGATGTTTTACTCATCCATCCTTTAATTGTTTCAATTTAATTACAGTGTATACAAATACCATTTCATATGATGTTATGTCCCACGAATGACACATCCTTCATCCATAACTCACTTTTTTACATGGAATACATATTTTCTTTTCAAAAGGTATTTATCATAGTAATTTAATTTTTATCATGTGTCTATTTACATTTGGATAATATTATAGTATCACCTATAAAGACTACCAAAAAATTTCTGAGATCATATAGAATGTCTCTATTCATCAAGTCCATGATGATTTCTTGAAAATTAGGGAGTCTTAATGAAATTGCTAAGAATTCATAGTGCTAATACATTGTACAAAAAGCTATCATGGGAATATCCTCGTTTTTCACTCTATCTTGGAAATATCCTGCCTACAGATCGACCTTGAAAATGTATTGTTCTCCATATAGATGATTGACCAAGTAATGATTTCAGGTCAGGGGATCCTTGTTCATTATAGTGATCTGGTTCAGATCAAGATAATTGATGCAAAGGTATATTGACATATCCTTCTTCATGATGACGAGGAATAATGGATCTCATGGTTCTGAAAATGGGCATATGAAACCATTATATATATTCAAATATAATTTATTATTTAGATCCTAATTTTCCATAATAACCATTAAATATAGTGTATTGGAAAATGGTAATACCCTAGGTATATGCTCGATAAAAAATTCATCATGTCTACTAGGAGTAAGACTAGGCTAAATCATAGGAAATACATCATTGTATTCCCTAACAATGGGTATGTTTTCAAGGATGAGTTTTTCTATAGACTCAATAATCTAATCTAGATATGATTTCATATATGAAAATATTATTTAAGGTTGGGTTGATGGTGCTAAATAAGATTAATTTTTCTCTATGTATTTGTACATAATCTGGGGACAATTCACATTATAGAGAGTGAATTCATTCTCCTGCAAATTTTCATTGTCTCTATATAGATAAATCCAATATATGCACATAATTTTAAAAAAATACACCAAAGGAAGTATGACATGGTTCTATGGATTCACATCAATAATAGTGTTTGAAAAATATTATCCTTAATACCATGGAAGATGGTTTTTGTCTCCAAAAAACCATTATCTTAGAGCATTGGTTTGGAAAATGCCATATTTCATTGTAGTTTTATCAATGTAAAATAGGTTAAGTGTTGAAAATATAATTCCATTCCTCCCCTATAGTACCAGGATTATCTTGATGACAATCATTGGCTTTGTTCCCTTCCATTCTACACATATAGAATTTCCTTCTCCCTTTATGGAAATTTTTGGGCTGCTACATTATGCACCATTGGCATATGAGTTGTTGGAATCTTATGGCACCATTAGATATTTCTACTAGACTGCACGAATTTATCTCCACTTAAAAATTCTTATCCCCATGATTCTCCATAGATTCACCTATCCATATTTCAACATTTGGGGCACATCTAAAAAACTTTTCATAGCTATCAATGTCATAGATCACCAATATTCTTGATTTATCCCACCAAATAATCCATCTACCTTGCATTCGACTGTAATGACAATTTTGGAGGCATACCATGCAATCCTTGTTAATATTTTTTCACACACCCAAAAATATACGTCATCTCTCGGAATATGGGTATGAAAATCAATTTCCATTTTTTTCCAAGGGTCTATGTAAAATATTTGTAGAAAAACATTTTCGAACAATCCATTTTGACAATTCCATCTATATATTCCTTAGCCATTTAATTTTTGGTCAATGTACCCCATTGATCAATATCTATGTCCTTATGATAAACATCCAAAAGAAATTTTTTTCTTCAGAGAATGAAATAATGGAGAAGATCTTATCAATAGAGTGGATCCATTGTTCTGTGTTTAAGGGATCAAATTACCCATTAATAGTAGAAGGCCTCTTTTCAACCGAAGCTACCTATTATGACATGATCACTTTACGGGGGATTTGGATACTCTACCAGATATTGGTTTCTAATCAAACTGTTGTTAGATAATAGAGTATTATCATGAATATGTGGTAACATCTTCCATATGGTTGCGCATCTCAATTGGGAATCCATCCCAATGCTAATCACATTGATTATATTCCAGACTCTTCATATTTCCATCCATTTTCATAGATAAAAGCAATATTTTATTTGATTTCCTTTAAAATTTAAACTCATAAATGGTAATTTATTGATATTAATGGGATAACATATAACATACATTTATTTTCTTAACTTATGGATAAATATGCAGAATCCTTCTTTATCCATGATCTATTTTATAACATATATTGCCATAAGATTTTTTCCACCCCAAATAATGTTTTGTAATGAGAATATTAATTACTAAATCATATCACCTAGGAGTGCTAAACTAGGTGCATCATAAGGAACAATTATTTTTTACGTTTTTACCCTCAGTTAGGCTCGAAAAACCATTATCATAGTTTTTTTCCAATATACATATGTGTTGGAACCACATTCACTTGTAATATCTTCAAAGTGATATATTTTGTTGATAAAAAATTACTGCATAAGAACTATAATTTTATGGATGTATTCAAATACTTAGTCTTATCTATATGTTTTTTTCTAGACATTTCTAATACAAAAAGAAAAAATGACTAAACATTTTATTTTGAAACCATCATTGACAAACATTCACATTATTTCACAGTAATACATGATTTTATTTTATAAAACTAAACTTAATACATCTGGAAATATATATAACTCGAGTGTTTTTTAAATAGCTTTATTTCATTACAACACTAAACATGAATAATAACATCACTAATATAAATTCTTTGACATTCATGAGCATAAAATTAAATTGGATAACATGGGGAAATATATAAGAAATGGGTGTGCCATAAATCCTAATAAGGAGAAAAAAATCATAAAATTAAGATAATAATACAAGTTATATATGGATTATAAATGGGGAATAAGAGATCATAAATAATAAGGCATGAAACAACATGATAGTCATAACATTGGAAATATGGAAATAAAATAAAAAACTACATAATAGTTCAAGGAAAATCTTCCTAGAGTTCATGATCGAAAAAGTACAACAATAAATTCCGGTGAACCCATATTCCACATGAGTAACATGATACTAAACATTACCTATTTCATTGGAGCTCTATATAATTTGGGGTTCACCATCACTTGGATTTAATTAACATGAATAAGTATACCTTATAGATCATAAGACATGACTTCATTCATAATCATTATTTATTACATGATAATGGAGTGTGGAATACAAGCATGTATGTCTCTAATAAAAAGATACATGTGTATAAATGTGAAAACCCATGATAGGAAATGAGTATGGTATTTTTTACACATTTGGTTAGGTAGGAATAATGATAGTAAAAAGTCAGTAGCATAATAGTGTCACATTATGGTTCATAAAATGGGGTCCTAAGAGGGAAATTAATCTATCATAATTTTGAAATGATGTGGATAGTAATATGGACATGGAAAGACAAAAGAGAATAAAAATATATATTCTTCAATAAAATTGATAATGAGAGGATACCTTACCTTAAGAGTCTAAAACCAAAAGCCGGAAGGGGGAAACATGAGACCATGGGGGAACCCCTGGAGGATTTTAGATCAGCGGGAATATTATGTTCATGATTCGAGGTAATTTAGTGATGTTTAGATGTAGATCGGGTGGCTTTATATACAAAAAAGATAGATTTCTTTAATATATAGGCTTTGGAATCTACAAACTAGAATATTTCAATCCAAAAACCCTCACATTATTTTTTACCATGTTTTTCTCGAATGTGGATCGTATTTCATTATTTAGTTAGAAAAATTTACGAGAGAATGAAAATAATGCATTTACTTATGTGGAGGTTTTCAATCTTTTAATGAAATGAATTAAAAATTCTAAAATATATTAATTATTTTGGAGGATTCATAAAGCTATAATAAGATTAATCCAGTAAACATTAAATCAAATTAATTTAAGTGGAAGCAAATATATTTCATCGAATACCCATTATAGTATTTATTATATCACTTTTGAGTCATTATGATATTATAAAACACACTGTACATTTATACAAAATTTATTTTTTACACGATAATTAGATTGTATTAGAAAATTATGAAAAATTCTATATAGGATAACATTTACATAATTATTCCAAGAAAATTAACTTTTTTTTTATTTTTCCTTCATATTTTAATTTTAATTTTTATATAATATTATACATTTAATGATTAATGATGGCATTTTTAAAATAATAGTTTTTGAACTAATATAAAATATAAATTTCTCTCTTTATGACCATTTATATTTAATAAATATTATTAATAATAAAAAGTTGAAAAAATAATTAAAATTTCTAAAATTGATTAATTTATCAAAATAAAACCCTTAATTGATCTGAGATATTAACTGATAAGGCACTTTTTGTTGAATTGAATCAAAATCAAATTCATATATAATGTAAGAAAAAAATGAAAATAAATTCATAATTTAATAAAAGATATATATTTATATTATTAAGGTCCTGATTTGAATCCCTTTATTACACTACCGTACACTCTAAGAGTAATGTGCATGATTGTGGGAATTTATTGGGGTGTTTTGAAAAATGGTTTGGAATGTGATCACGATGACCATGAACTTCACCAAAAACGTTTTTCCCCATTCTTAGGTTTTTTATATCATGTTGGGATTGGTTAATTTCAATGCTAACTTATGTTATCTCCCATGTAAGATCTGATAAAGGAGCTACATAGGGTAAAATCCTTCTAGATGAGGCCATTACTACGTTTTTCTATGTAAATTGTACTTGTTAATTCCAAATAATTAATTTCATCAAGTGATCACTATATGATATAAATTTTAGCAAATGTAATATTTTTATTTGGTATTTATATAGTAGGATATAATGAATTAAGTTCATGTTTTTTCTCTAACCATATTACATAATAAATATTTAAATTAAATAACAATGTGAAGCATAATTTATAACAGTTCTTGTCATTAAAATCAAAGTTTTCAAGCTTCACTACAAGAATAATCATAATTGAAAAGTCACTTTTTAAACTGTGTTTCCTCTCAGTTCATGTCATGTCTTAATCAATAGGTTAGACATCCCATTCCAATGACATATTACTTAGTTAGCATCACTCCAAATTAATTCATATATATATAATGAGATATAAAAAACAATCCAAGTAATTGTAGGTAAGAATATGTTCCATCCTTCAATGGTTATAATGTAACCACCATCCTTGGTCATTACGTAACCATCATCCTTTTTTTACAATGTAACCACCATATAATAATAAAAGTAAAACATAAATGTGCCAAAAGATCATAAAAATTTAACAAAATCTAATCTAATTAATAAAAATTGTTTTCATAAGAGGTTTTTCATTTAATAAAAAATGAAATATAATAGGTTTCATAAACAATTCAAAGAAAGTGTAATAATTGTAACCTTGGAATGTATCCACATTAATGAAAAAAGTTACTAGAAAGAATATCAGCATAGTTAGAAAATTATTTTGAAATATTATGTGCACATTTCTTATGTAAAATTGTTTTTCTTTAAAAATAATATATATATATATATATTATGAAAATAAAATTCTATTAAAACAACAAAAATTATTATAAATTAAGCTTTTAAATAGCATTTAAATCATTTATTGTTGAAAATTTAACATCCTCTTCAAAACTGCATTCTAAAACATAAAATACCTTTAAAATACCTTTGAATTTGAAATAATTTATTTAAAAAATCAAAATTTCCAAAAAATTAGATAATAATTTTTATTTGAAATTAAATTTGAATACATTTATCATAATCTTGATGTCCTTGTGTGGTCATGATACCATGAAATATGTTCTAGTCATGCATGTTAATATTAAATACTCAATTAATATTTTCTATAAAATCCAATGGGGAATTGTTAGGACCAAAAGGGGCCTAGATACCATAGGAGGGGGGTGAATCAGGGTATGGATATTCTATTTCAAAAATTTTCTTGCCCCACTGGATCTTGACCATTATATTATAAGGGACACTTTTTTTTGCTGTTGTGTGTTAATTTTGATCACTTTTTTTTTAATCCTTATCGGATGGTTATGATTTATATGAAATGCAGGGAAATAAAGAGGCAAACACAACGATTTTTACGTGGTTCGGCCTCACTGGGCTACGTCCACGGAGTATAAATGGTGATGTGCCGATGTACCAAATCCATTAAAGCTCTCTACCAACAATGTTTGGGCTAGACAACTTCTATGCCCAGGCTCACTGCCATTGCAATGATTAGGGTAAGTTAACAGCTTCCCAAGGGCCACTCATTGCTCCTCTCTCTTTAGCTCAGTACCTGAAGAAAGGATAACCTAATTCCTCTTCCTTGTCACACTACACTTGGAAGGGATCCACTTATAGTTAATGTAACTATAGGTCTCTTCATTTTCATGAATACATACATCCATAACTATTGATAGATGCTATGTTAACGTACAACTTTCATCCACTGATGAATAACCCTTTGTCTCTGAACAGTAGGATACTCCTTTAGGAAATACCTTCTCAAAGCAACCTACTTCGCAAGGCTCCCAATTTTACAAAGATCAAACAAGACTTCGCGATGTTTATTCCATTTCCCAAAGCACTCTCCCGAAGCAGTCTCGCGAAGCACTCTCATGAATAACTCTCATGGAGAACTCTCACTAAGTAGTCTCGTGATGCTCAAGTCGTCACAAAGTGACGTCCCTCACATATCATACTTAGCCAACACATAGCTTGCAACTTTCACAGAGTTAGAATAGCTTCCGTGAAGCACCTTCCTTTCACAAACCATACTGCCTTCACGAAATACCTTCATGAACCAAGGGAAAAATAATTTCTTTCAAAATTCTCTCCTTATTGGTACATTTCTTAAAGGGGCTGAGGCCTATTTATAGGAGATTCCAATGACCGACAAAAATTTCGTGTGAAGTCAGTGCCAAGTCATCTCAAATCCCTTCACCACGGCGATGCACTTCAACTCTTCCATTCACGAAGCTTGACATAATCACAAAGAATCACCACCATCATTGTTTTGGTCTTCATGAAATCCAATCCACGAATCCTTTCTTCGCAAAACAGATGCCATTTCCATATTTAAATTATATCTTCAAGGATATCCAATTTTCACCCTGATCACCAAAATCCAAATTTTAGACGCCAATAATTTTCCCAACACTAGAAAAAAGGACCACCTTATAATGCTCCTTTTGTACAACCTCCAGACCGTTCATTCCTTTTTAATAGTTCTTTGTCAACATTCATTTTCAACAACATCTTTGGAACTCAACAATTCACCTTGTAAAACTACGTTTTCAACAAACACAATCAACCTAAAAATGCTACAATGTTACCTTAAGGGATTTTTCCCAACATGAATTGCTTTGGAAAACTACATGAATATTATATTTATATTAAAAAAATATAACAGTGGTTAAGAGGTTATTTTAAAAATAATACAATACAAAAAAATATTCTTTAAAAAAAATTAAGAAACATTTTTTTGGAATGTTACAGATTTAAGACTATAGTAAGAAATAAAGAATGAGATTATTAAAAAAATAAAATCAATTAATTTTAAAAAAATGATTTGTATGATGGTAATATTAAATTTATATATGATGCATAACCATATGAGAGAAAATATCATGAGATTTATATGGGGGTTGATCTTGAGATAATTTCTTTTGAAACTTAATGATAATAAATTTTGAAAGACACTGAGATTCAACCCATAAACCCTTACCACTTTACTAACCATGAATAATAATTTCCATGTGGGAATAAAATAAAACGAAACATTAAAATACCTATAAGTGAAATAAAATAATGATAATATATTTCAATGGGGATTTATACACATATCATGAAAGGATATAAATAAATAATACATCCTATATCTCAATGAGTTAATATTGAGGAAAAAAATACCTTACCGATTTGGTATCAATAGAGATGAAAAATCCCATGAAATATAGATCCTACAATGAAAATTTTATTAAATATAATTTTATATTTAATAATAAAAAAATAAATTCATGGTAATTATAAACCCAACATAAATTATACATGTGATGAATATGGAATGTGTCTCACATGACAATAAAATTGAGACAAAAATCCATTACCTTATATGTTATATTATTCCATACATGTTCAAAACATTTTTATAATCCATATAATTTTATTATAATTGAATTATATAATAATAAATAAATAAATAAATAATATAATACCATATATTATTTTTTTATGAATAATTATTACAATTATATTGACAATTCCATGTAAACAATACATTTTGTGTAATGAATACTTTTTTTCATATATGTTTTCAAAATATATAATTTTGGTACAGTTAGTTTCACCATATTTCCATATATAGAGAATTATAATGATGAATTATATATCATATAGATTTAGTATATATGTATTTACGGTAATCCATAAGATTTGGTGATGGTAAACAAAATACAACATTAATGGATAGGTAGGCAGTACGTACACAAGAATGTGGTTTCCATTTTCAAGTTGGATTTACATAAAGAATAGTAAATAATATAATATCATCTAATAATTATTTTTATATAAAATATATCACATATTTTCATTAAAACCATTCTTAATACATTCCATGTTAAGAAACAATTAATCATGTCACTTCATAAGTCGGTAGTCCACCACAAATATGAGCCATGTTACCATATTCGATAAAATGGAAAGTGCGATTTTTTGATTGATATAATATATAAAGAAGAATAATATTATCAGAAATGTAATATATAGTCTATATATTCATAATTTTTAACAACCTAAAGATGTGGTAATGGAAAACAAATGACATCAGTTTGTGTGGCTGTAGTTCACTGTACACATAAATCATGATTTCCCTATTCTTTTGATGTAAGTGGATATAGATTTATCCCATTCCACTAAAAGAAAATATCTCATTAGAATAATAAAACTGTTGTTACTATATAATCATGGTATAGTTATAATTTATTTATAATGAAGAGTAAAAAAATAAAAATATCCTCATTGATGAACATTACCTCTTCTTCGAGAATCCTCGATAGGTTTTCACTGAAATAACTCATATGATGGATTTATGTCCAAAATAAGGATAAGAGTATTAGTGTATAGATATTGGGATTTTGTTTTTTTCTTTTACAATCCAAGGTGGATTGATGTTTTGAATAAGATAGGTGAGATGGTGGTCTTTTTTATGTGTGGGGGATGACACAGTCGGAAAATTTGAAATAGTTTGTTTGCTCCCATGTTTTTCATTTATCAAATATGAAATAACTATAACATTTTTAATAATTAGAGGTGTAATATTCAAAATATTTCTGTAAAATATATTTTAGAAACTTTTATTGGTTATTTTCACCTTCATTTTTTTAACCCCATGGTAAACTAATTTATACCTTAACCATAATATTTAATTTTTAGGTCATTTATTATTCTTTGTGGTAAAAAATAATTTTGAAGTTAATATAATATAAAAATTATGATTATTATAAAAAATGAACTACATTGAAAAATTACATTCAAAGAAGTGTAATATTTTATTTTAAAATTTCATTATATAGACATTATGAGAAAACATGTTCTTAAATAGAAATTGTTAAAAAGAATAAAATGTTTTTATTTGAATATTAAATATATATTTTTAAAAAAATGAAAATATGTGGATTTTTTATATAATATATAAATAATTATAAACTAAATAAAACTAAATATTTAATGTTAAATTTCAAATAATTCAAATGAAAAATATGCTTTCATTTAAAATTTAGTATTTTTCACAATTCATCAAAAAATGAGTCATTTCTAAGAATTCTTGAATAATCAACAAATGATAAATTTGAAATTAATAATATAATATTTAACTTTACTTTTAATGTACATATTTCAGAATATTTAAAAAAAATATATTATGTGTTCAGAAATTGGTAACAAAACTATTTGTTTTGAACAACATAGTTTTTAAGCCTGAAAATCAATTTTTTTTAATATATAATCAAGAAAATATATAACAAGAATTTTAATAATTTTAATAAATTTTATATATAGGAATTTAATTAAATATTTATCAATAAACGATTTTTTATTTATTAATATAAAAAATACTTTTGGACATAAAAATTGTATTTTATAGAAGGATTACATATTAAATTATAATATTTTATTAATATTTCTAAGTTAATTTAATAGTAGTGATTCATGTAAGGTAATCCTGAATCAGTGTTCGATGTAAATAAAGATAAACATACTACTTTTTTTAATGATAAATATTCATTATATTATATTATTTTGAAAAAAATTATTTCATTAAACCTCTAGGTGATGTTCTGACCCACCATATACACCATAATGGAAGGTACAAGAACATACTCTTTGTCATGCTTCCACGCATGTGTTCACCCCAAACATCTATAATGTTTCATCTTTTGTAATTGAAGTAATATCAGAAAACATTAGGTATTTCCATTTTATGGTACCACATAATGATTCCCTATGAGTCTACCCTCATCATAATGTTTTACCATCATAGAGCTAAACCTTGTCTAAATCTATTCATGTTATTCATAAAAATATAATATATAAAAACACAATAAAAAACTCATTTCTAATAATAAATGACTATAATGATATATCACACATCATTCGATGGCACAAATATATATCACAGTTAACGAAACTATCTATAATTGAGAATATAAATATATGAATTTAATTAATGTAATAATATGAATATAAATAAAAGGTATATATATATCATGTGAATATATGTGCCAAAATATGATTCATAATCATATGATGACTTTCATAAATAAAATATCAACATCATTTTCATCAATGAATGTTAAAAGAATAAATTGTAATAGTAATAAAATATTCACAGTTTGAGGCTAACTCTGAGGTCTACCACACAATGTCATTCACACACTTTAATAGTTCCTATTCCTTAGTCCAAATCATCATATCACATGAAAATAATGTCCCAAATCAATGAATAGAAACATGAAATTTAGCAAAATTCGTCATGATTTGGTACCATTATATAATACCCCCCATCTGGAGCCACTAGTTTCATGTTTTCTGTTACATGACATCGTGGGATCCTCATAATATGTAGGGGTTTACTAGTTAGTATCGAGGGTCTAAGTCCAACTGTCAACGGACAATAAGCTCTATATTATGTCTTCTCACATGAGTATCAAATAGAAATAAATTAATAAATGTAAATCAACAATGTAATCATCTGTAATAATAAAATAGGTATATAGTGAATATAAATAAAAGCTCCAAATGTTAATAAGAACATAACCAATATGGATCCCTCTATGCCTCATGGGTCTCCCTTTTAGACCTTGGTGGACATCCACAATTGGATTCTCCAATAGAAGTCACAATGGATTTTAGGTTAGGGGAACATCAGTTTATGGCACCATAATTGGGCGGGCAATGTGTTTTGTTAACCCAGATGCCCCATCACTAACATCTCATTCATGAAATCAAGCCTATTATATGTTTTCATTAGGTCTATTATTGACATCAATAAGCAAGATGTGTTTAACTCTATCGTTATCAACTTAGAACCAGACAGGTGTTTCTTTACTCCATCCTTCTAAGGGAAACTCAAATCAAAGGATCCATGTAGGTTTTTTGACACTCATGACCATAGGGAATGGTGCAATGGTGTTGTGTGGTGAAAAAAATACCAAAAAAATATAATTTTGAAACATGTAGAATCACAAAAAAATCCATACCCTTGGACGTTAACATTTAAAAGATGAGCATAAGCATGGATTCTCTTTGTCTCTTTTGCAAGTTCAAGAAGAGGGATATTACACACCATATGTTCTATGAAGGTGGCTGGGCACAATAGGTGTAGATTACTATTGGGAATTTCCCTCCATACTAGTCTCATGATATTGAAAACTTCCCTTTCCTAGAGATATGGTTACGAGGGAAAAAAGGATCATCTATGAAAATAGCTCATGATCATTCATTGTTATTGTAGATTTTTTGTGCTTATGGAAATATAAAAATTGGGCCTAATTTTAGGGGTTTGTCTCTATATGTTAGGAAATTTTTATGTGAACTAAGAGTATATAGGTTTACTTGGTCACTCGAGTCAGTAACTGGAAGGAGGACCCATCCATTCACCAACTGCAACCTACTCTTCTAGGTCTCATGCTACCATCTTCAGGACACATAGAAATTAAGCCTGATGGATACCCCCTACAAGTGGAAACTATCTTAACATATATTTATCATGAATTATGGGTAACATGTGGGGAGTAGGTTTTTTTGTGAATCTAGTGGTAGCATGGCCATGTAATTTATAGAGAATGGTGGTTGTGGAAATTCCATTCATGTAGAGGAAAATGTTGTCCTTACTAGAATCAATCATTGTAGCTAGTAGAATTTTCACATCCATCTTCTTGAAATTGATTCTATATACAACCAAAATTATTTTGTTGTAAAAGGCCCCAACCATGGCTGATATACATCACCATCATGAAATGGAGAGCTCTCCTCAACACTAGTATCACCGTAACCAAAACAGAGATAAAGGGGAATATGTGGTAGACCACCTAGATTCTCAGGAAGATCATGGTACTAATGTTACATGAATTCCATCATTTCCCAATTTAAACCTATTGGGGTGAACACGATTTAATGGTATTCACTTAGTCTCTGTTACTTTTGGCCTCCTTTGGTCGTAGCCACAATGTTCATCATGTACTTCCATCCTTAATAAATTAATGATGATGATAATGAAATAAGATAAATAAAAAATCATTAAGTAGTTCTCTATTTTTCATCATGGTCTAGTCCAGATCCATTATCCACCTGCTCATACTTCTATCATATGGAAATTATACTACACTAGATCTCTCATAAAATCAACACGCTCACCATGATTCTTGACTATGGGGTGAGTACAAGACTTCTTAAGACACAACCAATAATCACTAACATAATTATACTATGTATAAAAAGTGTATTTAAATTACAATAAAAATATATAATTAAAACACAATGATGACTATTCATAACTTTATAATGAAGATACACCAGACCCTTGACCATTCATAATTCTACTCCATTTGAGATGATAACAAAATAATTTGGTAACAACAAAAACATCCACTATAAAATTCACTAATTGTGTTCAAGAAACGATACCATATGTAATTTATCCATTGAGAATACCATGTCACTCATAATGCTCACATCAAGAGTAAATCACATTGATTAGGCCTCTTGAATTTTAATAGAACATGGAAAATCAATTATACCATGAGAACACCATCGAAAAAAAAATATGTATATCTTGTACCTCCACCCAGAGTTCAGGTCCCCAATTTCCATCATCAAAAACAAGAACACTCCCCCATAAATAGTTAAACATTTCATAATAGTACACATATACAAAGTACCAATCACAACCCCATGAAAATGGTTACATATATAATGAGTTAGCACACAAGTTGGATTAACATAATGAAATGAGTATATAGCAGTGGAAAAACAATTATGTGAACATTCATCACAGAAATAGGATACTCTAAAATCTATCATAAAATTAATATAACAATAAGTTATCAGGAGATGCATAGAATCCAAAAAGTGATCACAATCAAACACGATGTCAAAATTCAAACACATTTTAACAAATCCTATAAAAAAATATAAACGAGAGGCCTAGAAGTTATTGAACGTACAACCTCACAGGTTTTTATGTCTATATTTAGTTTTCCCATGGTTTTCTTCAAATAATACATAATGTAAAATAATCATATTATTTTCACATTCTAATGACTCATTTGGGTAGACATATATTAGGGATCTCTGTTGAACGCTCGTAGGTCTTAGTGTAGTGTGTGTATTAGGGAAGAAATATAACAAATGGGTATATGATAATGGTTTAAGTGGTTTCCTACATAAAAAACATGTCATGTAAAATTAGTTTCATAAGAATATTATAGTGTTGGTTAATATATTTAGTTTGGATGGGTTCCAAACTTGACCTGAATGACACAAAAGGTGACATGTAGTAAAAGGTTAGGTAGAGTCCTTGTATGTAGTGTAAGATGCTACCTGTGGGGTAGTGGGTGATGCTTATCATTTTCAAAAAATATAAATTATATCTAAGGGATAGTGAAAATCAGGGAAGTAGGTTTTATTTATAGGGAATTAAAGTATTTTCCATTAATGTAGAAATCCTCTAAACACCCTTCATAAACCCCCAATGTTTAATTCATTGATTTAATTAATTGAATAAATTTAAAACCAAATGACCGAAAAAGTTAAAACATGTCTATAACTGATGTGGGGTAGAACTATGGCATGTAACATAACTACATTACACAACCACCAGAAAAATCGCCACACTACAACACAATACATATTTCATTCGTGTGTCCTTCTCTAAACGAATGGATTTTTTTAACAATTTTTATATCGAAAAAATAAATATTACTTATGGTGTGGTCACATGTTCTAGGAAAAAATATATTTTGTTTGGAATCATGGATTAAAAATCACATAATTTAAACATTGTAATGCCCAAATTGAAAACTATAGAAGATTCAAAATCCTCCAATATTGGTAAAAGTCATTTATTAAGGAAAAAGGATTAATATCTAAAATACATTTGTGATAAATTTATTTAATAGAGTGTCTGCATATGAAAAAAATTGTTTTATAATTTATTTTTGTTATTTAATGAATCAGATAAAAAAGAATCAGAGTAAGTTTTTTTTGTAGGATGTTTACAATTTATGTAATCAGAGAATAAATGATGTTTGTTGAAATTTTTAAGAAGAATAATTTGAATTAAAGAGTTTGAAAGTTTCCATACATTCTAATACCAAATCATACATGGATTTTTAGATCTAGATTTTCTAAAAAATAATAAACAATTTCATGATAATATCCATTGAATAAATGGTGGAAATGTTTGAATAAATTTATAATTTCATTGTAATAGTAATTCCATCATAATGTGATTTAAATTATTTCGAGACTGAATGGAACCATAATTTTATAAAAAATAGAATCCATAAAATCGGTACCAGAATCATACAAATATCATATCTACAAAATAACCAAAAGAATATGGCAAAAAACAGATAAGGAAAATCATCACCAAAAATTCTAAAATAATATTATCTAACATTATTATTCTTATTAAGATTAAATAATGAGTGAAATAAAACGTCTAATTTAATTTATATTCTAATTTTCCTTTGGATCATTATAGAAGGATTGTACACAGAGTTATCAGAACCAGATGGAAAGGGGAACAAATAATTAAAATTATATCCAGGTTGATTGATAATTATTTTAATGATGTTAGACTAAGAAATAAAATAATGTGATGGCTTTGAAAAATAAAATAATTAGCATAAATTGAAAATTATCATAATATGATGAAATTGAAAAATATAATAATTGGTTGCGATTTAAAAAAATCCTAATGATTTGAGATTGAAAATTCATGATAATGAGTTTATTATGATGTAATTTTTAAGATTTCAGACTCAAAAATCTATTTTGTGTAAATATCAGTGAATTATAATGATAATTGAAGAAGATAAAATTTATGTTTTAAATGCGAGAGATTTTTATAGTTTGAGATTTCAAGGATGCCAATAAATACCTGTTCTAATCATTCGATCATTTATAACATTTTATATACATGAGAAAGATGGAGAACTAGAGAAATTGAAGTGAAAGATCTAATCTAATTGAAGGAATATTATTTTGAGCATTGAAGAATAGTTTGAGTTTTATGGAATGTTTTTGTGATCATTTTATTAAGGAAAATACAATCTAGAATCTATCATCACTATATTCAATGAAATTGTATCTAGAATATTATACCTTTTTATGGAAGAAAAAATATCTAAAATCTAGCATCATTGTATTGAAAGAAATCAGATCCCAAATCCTATAACTTGTTTTTGAAGAAAATCATATCCAGTGTCCAGCATCAATGAATTAAAGAAAATATGGATCCAGAATCATAAAATTGGGAGGACAGGATCCTGCAAAATTAGACTGAGGATTCAGACTAATAAATTTTGGATAATTTTTAACATATATATTATTCATTTGATTTGGTTTAATTATTTAAAAATAATACTCTATAAACTGATGAGATTTAGTATAATCTTTTTAATCGTGAGATTGAATGTGTCTTATAGGATTTGAAACTAGTTGTTTTTACTTATTCATAATATTTAATTTTCATAGATCCATTGGAGTTGTTATTGAAATGACATATGTCCTCACACTGATGTCAGGCCTTATAAATCTGATTTTCTTTTCATTTGTAACTGATTTTCATCTGTGAGTATTTACTAAATGTCAATAAGGATATAAATTATAAAAATTTGCATGGGTAATGTTTTGAAATGTTTAAAAATTGTACAACTAATTCAACCCCCGTATTCACGTTGTTATTCAATCCTTGAAACAAAAATTGGTATTAGAATAATTGGTTCCCTTAATGAATACTTTTCACTGAAAATTTCAATTATTTCAACAAAAGAGGAATTCTAACAATAAGTGAAAATAATTATTATGGATGGGAAAATAAGATGATTCCTTCTATCTTATATTATATATATAATTCTATTGATAGTGCTACTATTGTTTTTCCACCTATTTCAAAAAATGTTCCCATGAAATTTTCTAATAATACAAAATAGAGTAGTTTATGGAAGGTCATGAAATTAAATATTTATGTCCTTATCATAGATTTTTTATCATAATATGATGGGTCTCAAGACATCAACATTTTTTGGGACATGATAGAATGTGTTTTTTTGGGATAAAAAATGTCAATCAAGAAAATATTCAAATCTATAATTGTAAGTATGATGAAATGGAAATGATATATAATGAAACAATTAGTTAATACTTCAATAGAGAAAATGAAATTGTTTACATTATCATAGGATTCCAATATGTACAAGATTATTATTCAATTTTGAATAAACTCTTATTTGTTTTAAATAGTTTCGATTCTAAAATTTATGATTTATATGATACGAATGATTTATCACTTAATGAGTTTCATAACATTCATTTTTCTTATGAAATGATTAATGTTTAAATCATAAAAAATAAGATGGAATATGGAATGGATTTTAAAGCTATCATAATGATGAAAATCCCAAAAGTGTATGAAGTTGATTTCTATGTGACCAATGATAATGATGATGAAAAGTTGAATGAAAAATTAGTATACCTCATATCAATAATATATAACTGTGGAAGAGGATATTATGAAGGAAATATTAACCTAAAATTATTTGGATGTGGTGGAATAATAATTTTTTCCATTATTATCCAATGAAAAATGTTGGAGAGTATAAAGATTATTCTGAGAAAAAACATGATGGAAAAAGTAGAATAGAAATGATAAATATGAGAAGTCCCCCAAACAATTGAAGAAAATGTTATATAGAAATAAATTAATTATGTTTTGTAAGAAGTTTGGATCAGCCTAAAGTAAAAATGATTCTTCTGAAGACGAATATCAAGAAAATTTAAAACCCTCATTGAAAAAGCTGATAAAAATAGTCCTCAAAGTGTGACGAATGTGGAGAAAATTCTTATAGAGAGTATCAACTTAGAACTAACTATCTTGCATGAATTGTGGAATAAAATCTCTCATGAAAGAAACAAAATTAAAAAATAAATATTTTGAATATGTTATTAATGGAGGAAAATATATTTTCAAATATAAAGATGAATACATTTGGGAAAATTTATGTTACAATCATAGAATTGCTTAATAGGGAATGATGATTGATGATCTTAGAAAGAAGTTGTGAACTAAATAATAAGTGGTAAACATGTATCAATAAAAACATTTTTTTTCCAAAATCACCCTTAGGAAGATGAATAATTACTTAATAAATATATACAGAAGTAAAATCAAAGAATTTTAATGTTGTTGATAATTCTCATTATATGAATTAGTTTGAATATTTTATTACCAAAAGTATTGTTTCATCAAATTCATCAAAAAAATTTGTTTTTGATAATATTACATGGAATGATAGGGTGGAGAAAGGAATAGTGAAATCTATAAATTATAAAAAATTACATAACTCACTAAAAATAGATAGACCACCTCTCAAGTATGTTAGAGTTGAAACAAGTTTCCAACCACAAAAATGTTTATATAGAGATAAATGTTTCATGAATAGAAAATAAATATTTAAAGTGTAATACTGGTGATGTATAATTTACAAGAATTGAGATTATAATTGTCATCCCAAATTATCTCTATCTAGAAAAAGGATTTAGCAAAGTGAACGAAATAGTAAAATATGAATGAGAAAATTTCATAACTCCTAAATAGTTGGAATACATAATTGTCATGATACTAATGATTTAAAAAAAATAATAAATTTGAATGTTTGGATTAAGTTTTTGGATGATAGGATCTATTAGGTCTTCATTCCAAAATATGTAAGATAATCCATATTGAATAAAATCCTTATGACATAAAAGAAAAGTGAGTTGAAGGGACGAAAAGTGATGAAAGAGATTTTATTGTTGAGATAACTTTGAAATCAAATAAAAGGAAAAAAATCAAGGATTCTTAATAGTGATTATTATTCCCATATGAAAGGTTATATAAATTTCATGATAAATTATTAATGTCTTATTGGATGAGCAGTTACTTTTTCTATTGTGTGAATTGAGATCATTGGACTGGCTTTTTATACACTCTCTTGGATTCATAGTGTATACTGGAAGGGCTATTGGAATGGAATGGCCATATGAATCAACTAAAATTCTTTTGGAGTGACCTTCTGGCTTCGATCTTTAGGAGAGGCAACCTGGATAATAGTTTTGAGGATCTAAAAAGTGATATTGAGAATTTGGAGGACATCCTGGTTGAGGATTGAGGTGAAAACCATTTTTTTCTAGGGGAGAAGTAGTATTAGCTCACCGAGAGGCTTTTCACAGTGGAAACAACTTATAGACAAAAATCATTGGCCTTGTGGATTAAACATGTCCTAAAAATACATCATTCTTTTAGGATTGAATTGAGGATAAAAAGGTTGACAACAATATCAACCAAAAACTCAATGATGGATCCTACATGAAAGACGTGGATGTCACGGGAAGTAGGGCCATTGATGTTTTTGAAGGGATGTTAGTAGGAGAGAATAGTTTGAATGCAGTGGGTTGATTGATCAGCATGATGACGAGGAGTTTAGTAGTGGCGTACAATGCCTAGTGGACTATAGAGATAATGATGTTCTCATGTCCATTTCGAAAAGGGAGAAAATTAAAAACACATTTATTATTATGAATTGGAATAGTTCTCCTTTATCAGTCGGTTTTTTTGTATGGTTTTATGTAGGAATGTGTGATATTGTCAAAGGCCAAATAAGGGAAGCCATCAAAGGTTTTTTCAATGGTGGTCCATTAAACCGAGTTGTTTATGCTATAAAATTGATCCTAATTTTGAAGGTGAAGGATCCATAGACATTGGTTCAGTTTAGGAAAATATACTTGTTCAATTTTTATATAATATTATTGCCACTCTCATTGGTAGAAGGCTAGGAAGTGCTATGCTGTGGATAATTTCTCCAATGTAGCATCAGTTCTTGTATGGTAGAAGTATGTAGGTCCATATTGGCATATCTCAAGAAAAAATTAATAATATAAACCAAATATCAATGGCTTCTAACATCATTATTAGGGTGGATATGCATAAGGCCTATGAAAATATGGAGTGGAAATTTATTCATTGGGTTATTATGAGTTTTTGGTTTCATGATTGGTTTTGTGACTTTTTCTTCATATGTTATGTGTCTCCTTTGATCACACATACTATCCTAGGAATGAATTTTGGCTTCTTTGACTATGTTCAGGGTGTTGGAAAAGGGGACCCGTTATCTCCCTCATTGTTCATCATTGCTCAAGAGGCACTTTTAAAGAACAGTCATCCATGTCTAGAGGAGGGGAAGATCATTCCTTATCGCAACATGTTTCTTAAGGGATTATTGTCTCATTTTATGTTTCCAGACAATATAATTTTCTTTATGAATGATATGAAAAGATAAAAAGATGATTTTTATAACATCATGAATGTATATGGAATGTGGAGTTGTCAAGTTTTGTACTTTGTCTATAGAAGTTTTTACATTTCAACTAAGTGCCCTATTAGTCATGAATGTTTTATACAATCCAAGATGGTCATCCAACAAGGACATCTTCATACTGTTTACCTGAGTTCCCTGATCTCCAATGGTATAATTACAAAGGTGTTATTTTCATAAATCCTAAACCATATAACAAGGAACATTTGAAACTATAAAAATCATTTTCATTCATTCATAGGTAGGATGAAACTTATTAATATTTTCCTTACCTTTATCAAGGTGCATGTTGTCTCCATTCTTAATCCATTGAAGGGGACCATTAGGTATTACGATAATGTGTCAATAACATATTATGGGATGCTATCCAAGGTGGTATCTACAACAAGGACTTGTGTAATTGGATGGATAAACTGGTTTTCAAAGGGTGAATTGGTCTGCGTGACATTGATGAATCCTTGCAAGCCCTGTAGGCTTGATTGGCCTGGTATTTCTTTGAAGGGAAGTCCTTATGGTCTTAAATTATTATTCACACATATAGGGAGGATTGGAGGGGCTAGGATCAAAACCAATTTAGCTTATCTGGCATGTCTCACAAACTATTCATTCACTTTAAAGAGACAGATAAAGAAGTTCTACGGATAGTAGAGAATAATGACATCTACCTGTGGATAACAAACTGGTAAGGTGATATTCTTCATTTTCATGGTTTTCCATCTCCCATAATTTTTTTCAAAGATGCCAGCCAGTACCCATATTTTCTTGATGAAATATTTTCTTGGAATAAGAGGGAGGTGTTTGAAATCATTACATCGATGGTTGAGCTGGATATGAGTACTTTTGTCGATGCCTCCTTGGGGAGGGTTTCTCGCTGGGAATTCAGAAATATTATTCATTTCGGTGGCAATACCGATAGGTGTGCCTCTAAAAATTAGGGCAAGGATTATCCAGGGAAGCTAAAATTCTTGGTTTGGAACATGAGGAGTCAGGAAATTCTTTCAGATGAGAATATTCAAATAAGTGAAATTTTCTAGCTTCTAGATGTTAGTGTTTCCATTCGTCTTAGCATGAGACTTCCAACCATTATTTCTATCAATGGAATTAGAATTGGGGGGTCTAGAATATCAGATTACAAGAGATGAAAATTTATGTCGCTGATGGTTAAATACTGGATAGCATTGATGATTTGTTTCATGATGTTAGTTATCTTGGTGTTGAAGTCAATGTGTGGGGAATGGTTTTTTCAGCTACTTGTTGGGAACTTTTGGATGGTAAGAATAAATCTAGTTATGGTTCTTTGTTCTTCTTCTCCAATATGTTGGTACATGTCAAGATTTTGATATCCTGATTTCGGAAGTGGAAACAAAATTTGGTGATGCAGTTTAAATTTCTTCATGGATAAAGTGTTGCTCTACGGGGTTTAGTGTATACCCTAAGATCATGCTGGAGCTATGTCAATCAGAAAACAATGTTCAGACACACTTTGCATGAAAAGAATTATGTGTCTGATTATTTTTCTTGAAAAAGTTTCCTTGGGGATAGATTTATCCACTACACCAACTTATAGTCCTTTCATGATGATTATAATGTTGTTGTTAAAAATGATGTTCTAGGGTAATATTATTACCTCCCACCTTGATTCATGTATTGGTATGTGTTTAGTTTTGGAATAAAAAAGGAAAATTCAGTCAAAGGTTGTTTTTCTTGATGATGGTATTAATGATAACATAATATTGTGTATATCAAATTGGTATTGATGGAAAATAAGTAATTTTACAAAAGTATTATTGTATCATCAAAATTGTGTAATATTTAAAAGTTATTAATAGAGATAATGGACCATTGTGAATATCATTCCATTATAAGAATTCAATAACTCATGTATCATGAGTGAAGAAGATGAAAACAAACTGTGGAACAGAAGACATGGGGACGTTGATCAGAAAATTGTGAATAGAAATTATAATGTTGATGTTGTCTGATATTTTCCAAAATTGAACATAAGGGAAGAAGATGATGCCAGTACTTGTCAAAAAATAAATATCACTAAAAAATTCATAATGTAATTGAGATTCAATATTCCAAACCACACGATCTTATTCATTCCGATCTGTGTGGGCCAATGAGAAATCTATCAACAAAATGGGAATTTAAATTTATCAATTGTGTTGATGATTTCACTGGATAAAAAAATCATTTTCATGATGAATAAGTCATAGGATAGTAAAATGAATAAACTATTTAGAAAATATATTTAGAAATATTGTGGGGTTTCCATCAAGAATATGATGAATACACAAACAATACTTTTGGTGAATATACATGAAATCATGGTATCAAGTATCAGAATTGTTCTCCATATACTCTAAAAAAAACAGATTAATAGAGTGAATGAATAGAATATTGGTTCAAATGGGAAGATATATGTTAACAAAATTCAAACATTTAGTGATTGATTTTATTGAATCTATTACTACTTATATAAATGTTCAAAATAGAATTTTATAGAGGCCAAAAACCAGAATGAATCTTAATAAAATTTTGTATGACAATAAACATTCATTGAAATACATCAGTGTTTTTTTTCAATGTTTTATCAAAATCAAAAATACATATTTGCGAATGTTTTATGAGAATGGAAAGGATGTAACATCTGTGGGTTATTCACCAAATAAGATATGTTACATGTGATGGGAATTTTTTAAAAAAATATGGTTGAATCATTTGATCTGATGGTAATTGAAAATGAAATTTAGTTGAAAAATGTATTTGATAATATTGGGGATGATAAGAAAGTGATGTACAACAATTGTTAATGTAATTTAGAACATTATTAACATGATTCAAATGAATATTGTGTTGAGGAAATTCTGGATTGGAATGAAATATTCAGATTTCCAACTTCATGAAAACATGTTGAATAGAAAAAAAATTAATGCAAATTAGAATGATCCAATTAAAATAATAATATTTTCATGATTAAAAATCATACTTCGCTGATGTGAAAAGTGGAACCAAAATCTATTTTATAGTCTATTGAACACAATGAATAAGAGGATTCATTGAATGAAGAGTTGGATCATATTGAGAATAATGAAACATGGGAACTTGTTCCATGACCTACAATTAAAAATTTAGTCAGAACAAGTTGATTTATTGAAACTAATTGAATGAATATTGAATCTTTTTATGAAAAAAACAAGACTTGTTTTTTATGAATATGAATAGGTTGATGGTGTGGATTCTGATGAAACCATTTCACCAAATTTCTTCATTGAAAACTATTATAAACTTTTTTAGGGGTGGAACATCATAACTAGAGAGTCTATCAGCTGGATTTAAAGTCACCTATCTAAAATCATGATATTTAGGGAAATGTATACATTGAGAAACCTTGTTGGTTTTTGTATGATGAGGATGAAAAAAATTATATAAATATAATAAATCATTTCATGGGCTGTAATAAGACCTACATGCATGGTATGTGAATAATTTCATTGTCGATAAATTAATATTAATTTGATTGTGTGAATGATATAAATTTTAAGCGGATAATGAAAAGTTTATTATAGAGATTTATGAAGAACTGAAGAATAATTCTAAAATGAACATGTTAGGAGAATAATTTTTTTTTGTTTCACTTACAGTTCAAGAAAAGGGAAAATAATATTATTTTTCATAAAAAAATATTCTAGGGATTTGTTAATGAGTTTCAAAATTGTGGGATCCAATGAAGTTTCAACTCCTATTTTAGTGAACAGAAATTTTAGAAAAGAAGAATTTGTAAAAATTGTTACTCTGAAGGATTTTTTGAACATTATAGTATTTATTATTATCCTTAAAACTTCAAGGACATATATAATTTATTCTATGACCTTGTGTTCTAGGTATAAAGGTAATCTAAAATGACCACATATTATGGTAGAAAAAGAATTATTAGATATGTCAAAGGTAAAAATCAACATGCGTTGTTATATAAAATAAATTGTGAGATGATACTTCATTGTTATAACGATACTTTTTGTGAATGAGATTGAAATGATATAAAATTAAACCAAGGTGGAAAATTATTATTGGGTGAATTTATTTTTACATAGCAATGTATGAAATAATGTTTACAAATATTGAGCATAGCTGAATCAGAATATATTCCAGCTACTACAGCATGTACACAAATGATGTAGATGAAAGATCATCTATATGATTTGAATGTGAATGATTCTAAATGTTTGAATTTATTTTTTCAAAATATATGTGCAATTTATTTTTCTAAGAATACTATCTAACATTAAATATCGAAACCCCTTGATATAATGATTCATAATTTAAAAGATAATGTTCCAGATTGAGATTCTTTTATGGAATATATTTCAAAAACGTTTTAGTGTCATGATATCATTATAAAATCCATTTTGAATGAATGGATATAATAATTTATGATTTAACATTCTTTTCATCCTTCTACTACTTCTTTGTAAATCACAAGAGGAATTACCACTATCATTCTCGGGATAATTTTTAATGTGGGGGAGAGAATGTAAAAATATTTTACTTTGTAAGAAGTTTATATATATAAATAATTTATAAATATAAATCTACCCTTATTATTATTCTAGAGATTTATGAAGAACTGAAGAATAATTCTAAAATGAACATGTTAGGAGAATAATTTACTAAATGTTGATATAGATATAAACCTTAACAGGTTGTTAGGGTTATGTTTTGAACCTTATAAAAAGTAAAAAACTTATTCAACCCCATCTCCCTATGTTCATTCGATGCTTGGATCTTCATGATCTATACCCCTTAAATTAAAAAGATAATTATAAAACTATTTTATTCCTAAAATATTTCAATACATGGACACTACATGTGATTTAAAAAACCACTATGATGAAAAACCCAAGATAATAATCCATCATCTAACCATTTATAGGCCTATAAAAATTATAAATCATGAAAAATTACATATGTAAAAACCACAAATATATTATCATAATCAAAAATATTTTTATAGATAAAGTAAAACAATAATAATTTATCTAATACTGCCTCACATTTGATTTAATATATAAAAACAAAAATTAATATTTTATATTTTTATGGAACAACTACCCCAACAAAGGGGTTCTACCCCATTTTAATTAATCCAAACATCCAGCCATGATAAACCCTAAATTTTAATTATTCATGATCACAAATATCATAAAAAGGTCTATTTCATTATATTTTAACAATTTAAATTATTTATCATGTTTAATCTAAATTTCAATAATGGGGGAATTATCACAGATTACTCTAACCTCTCAAAACACATATGTAATAGGGTACAATATATTCTTAATATTCCTTCATTTCTAAAAAAAATTAACTATATTATTAAGATAATTACTAATTTATCAATTAGTTATAAATCAATGTTTAAATCACAATGTACCATTCATCACAGAAAAAAATGTTCTAAAATGTATTCTATAAATTTATTAGCACACTCAAACACCTTAAAAAGAAATCTTAAATCAATTAATTCTGATTCCAAATTTCAATGCGAAATTCCACCCAAGTAATGGATTATATTATTATCAAAATAGATAAAAACAAAGAGGATGAAGAGATAACGAGGATAGAGAAACAACATAAATTAATAAAGGGACATGCACCCACATAACTTTATAATTTATTGTTAGGAATTGGAGGAAGATAACAGACCAATGGAAATTCATTTCTCCAATCCCAGGTAACTAAATGACACAACCTCTATAATGTATCTTAAAATTAACAACCCTAAAATCCCCATATTATCACCTTTATTTTGGTTGATGAGACTATATGGGGCTTCTGTTGGACCATAAATAATTTTTTCTACCATTATGTTCAAATTAACTCACATCTAGTTCTTATTTATTATGGGTGTTGGGTTATCTAATACCCAACATATATGAATCCATTTGGGATGCTAGTAGTTAATTTTTGTGAATAATTTGCAACCCAATAGACTAATAATACCATTTCATGATGAATTTATAACTATAGAAAATTTAAATAACACAATGTTTATAAATATATTATGGAAACATTAAACACATTTTATAGACCCTCCACTAGATACCGAATCAAAATTTAATTATCAAAAAAGATAAAATTCCACTAGAGTCAATCTCAACATTTGTTTCACGTAATAATAAGTATATAAGACATTACACATGATTTAATAATCAATTATATGAAAATAATTTTTTTAAAATGAGTAATACTACATAAAATCATGATTGAGAAATATCTTGAAGCATTAGTAGATGAAACAAATCTTATGTAATAAATTATGAATTATTTACATAATCATAATAATTAACAGTACATTTTTACAAATTTGTTATCATACAATAAAAAGGAATTTTAATTATATGAAATTATAAAACATTATACATCACAAGTGAAATTTTTTAAAAAAAATCTTCATTTGAATTTTTCATACATTTATAGTGGGGAATATCATATTGTGATTTAATTTAGTATTTAATGAGAAGTAAATTAACAAGATTATATTTATGGAAATAGTAATTCCAAATATTACATAAAATGGATTTTTATTAAAATTGAATTTCCAAAAAATAACTTACATAAGTAAATTGTTGGTAATATATATCCAATAATCAATAAGAGACCCAACATGTCATCATAGTTAATGTATTTGTACTGTAAACTGTCCCAATGTCATTGAAAATGAAAATAATGTATTGGTATCAATCCTTTTGAAAACATATATATATATAAATATATATATATATATATATCTACTATATATTTAAAGTTAATCTAACATTCAAGGAACCAATATTTCTAAATACAATTCATTGTCCAGATGATTTAGTGGTTGGTGTGAAATTATATATGTTTTAATAATTTTTATTTTAGACTGTTTCATATTCATATTTCTCAAAGTAATTAAAATAATATTACAATTTAATTCCTCTTTGGATTATTCTCTTATAAAAGAATATAATTTTATTAAATAATATCCAATATATTAACTTATGATATATAATAAATAATTTTAAAAATACAAAGAGTATTTAATATAATATTCATGATATATATTTTTCTATACCTTTTTCTACTTAGAAATATTTTATATGGAAATTATGCGGATGAATCTATGATTAAAAAAATAAAATTATATTAAATTTTAGAAATATAAATATATGATATAAAGAAAGATAATTTATACATTTCAGTTATATTTATGGAATCAATAATTATAAATTAATGACAGATATCATATCTTAATCCACTTTGGGATTAAATGATAGATATAAAAAACATTCCTAAGTTTTGAGTGATTTTATTACTTTTTAATAACACTATTTATTTTGATAGAAAATTTAATGTCTTTGATGCACACACACACACGCACACACACAGACACACACACACATATATATATATATATATATTATAATCAATTCTTATTATAGGAATATATGTAATTAAATCAAAATGATCCTTCATTATCCACTTATAATCTAACTATCTCAATGATAATTGACATTGAGGGTTTAATATGATTCTTCCAACTATGATAATAAATTAATGTTATAATATATTAATGATCAAATTCCATAAATTATCACTTATGAGTCATGCATGTTATAAAAATCTGATAATATATAAATTAATGTGATTTTCTGTGATGTTCATATATTATTTTTTATTTTTTTACATATAATTTTAAATTAAAAAATATATTTAATATGTTCATTTGAGGTATATATTAAAAAATATTAGTTTTATTTTTCATGTGTTTTTTTGGGTTATTATTAATGATTATGATTCTAGAAAACAATATTATTTTAGTTACATATACTACCTCAAATACATCATGCATATTTAGGCATATAGATATGTGTCTCTTCTTTGTGGCACTATTTATTAAATCCCTAAAAGTGGGTTTTTTATTTTTCTATGCCAATATAAAATGATGTAATTACACATTTGAATACAAATTCATTTTAAAAATTATTAATGAATTACATTTTGGGTATTGAATATGAAATATATGTACTGAATAATCAATACCGGTGTGATTTCATATCAATTTTTTAAAATTAAATCATTTAATGAAGTTACCAATACACAATTAGAAGTGTGTTTATGGAATATAAAAATCATGTTTTTTAATTATTAAAGATAATTAAACTCATGAATGTGAAGGAATTATATGAAATGTGTGGTCTTATTATTCAGTTTGTTTCATTTTTCAATTGATATGTTCTGAATCATATAATAGACTATATAATGAAATTTAATTTAATTTTATGATTGGTGAAATATGATAACACATTTTATTTTTATTTATCCTTTATCCAATTTTCATATTCTAAATTCCATGTAATGTATAAAATAACATTATATTTGATAATGAAAATAAAAAACCAAAATAATATAACACTCTAATATGCCTCCAATCCAAAATGATAACAAAATGAATATTTTAAAAAATCTCTATATTAATTTTTTTATAGATGTATAACCATCAAATAAAAACTACTAAAAATAAAATGAAGAATGATTCCTATCAACCAAACACTTCATATTAATAAGAATCTATGAGGGTTCCACTCAATCCATATATTATAATTCTAATAATTTCACTTTGAGTCAACTTCAAACTAAAAAATAAAACAAACGTATATTGAGAGTTTATCCACCATCCCACTGAGTTTAGTTTTTTTACCAAATAAAACTGATGTACTAATTATTGAATTCGTTAACATGTATGATCTAAAAAATAATTTATATTGACTATAAATGACCATTGGTTTCTCAACTCAAATATATGAAAACCAATATTCCCCAATTATGTTATTTATCACTAAAATCTTACCCATTTGACCTAACATTGAAACAAGAATGGGGAAGGGGGAAAATTATTGTGAGAATAAAACCACAAAATGACCAAATTATTTTCAAGGACTAGTTCATTTTTATAAAGGATATGATATTTTCACAACCTACAGAACAAAAAATCTCTTACAAAAAAACCATTAATGAATATAAAAATAGGAGACATGAAAAACCCATGTAATATTCCAAATAAATAATTAAATCATTGATTAAATTTATTGATATCACTATGGATCAGATTATGGTATAACTTCTGATGTTTTTATTTGATGCATGGTAAAAAGATCAATTTATATGGGATGATGATCACTAAAATGATCATTGAAAATAATAATTGTATATTCCTCATTATAAATTTTATATTATAATTTACAATAGAGAATCAGAAAATTTATACTAATATTCCATCATTTATAATAATGGTGTGGTGGAATATTCCTTTAGGTGTAGCTTCAAATGTCATACATTAATATAATTAATAGTTATTAGAATAAATTAATCCTATAATCTTATTAATATACATCTCAATCAAAAATTGTAGACAAATTCTCTATATTCAATATTTCTACTTCTATCATTATGATGAAAACTAGAATAAAAAAATGGATTTAGTGGTCATTAAAAATAATTTTTTATATAAACTCAGATGTTAGAGAATTAAATATAATTAATTAAAAATAGTAACTATGAACCATATAATTTAACCATAATATTAGATTTATTATATAAAATTATAATTACAATAAAAAATAGAAAAAATATTTTTATGATTTTTTTAATTTATTTATTTTAAAACTATAATTTTTAATCGTTGAAATTATTTATATAATTAAAAATATGATTATCTAATTATTTAATTTTATATATAATTTAAATGAATGATAGTAAACATATTTAAAACTATAATTATATATTTTATTAATATAGTTGTATTCTATTAAATGATAGATATATTCTATAAGAAACATCGATATTGGCCAAAGAGAATAATGGTGGATAAACTAGAATAGATTGGGATCAACCTATAACTATTTTCCAATTTTATATTCCATTGATGAATTTAAACCCATTAATCATTATTTTGCGGACCAATTAATGTAATTATTAGTTGAAAGAAATACAATTAATCATTCATGAAATATTTAGTTTATTACCATCATAATATGAATTGAATATGTTGTGACATATATATATATTTCCTCAAAACATGTCAATTTAAATAAAATCATGTAATAATATTTTATTAAGGTTCATTATATTCTTAGGAAATTGAAAAATAAGAAATTATTTTTATAATTTATGTATAATTCCTTGAATGTGTGGGATATGATGAAACAAATAAACATTAATTTATTACTCCATGTAATAAATGATTATTATATATTCAATGATAGATAAATTTTTATAATGATGTTACAATAATTTACTTCAGGCATGGGAGAAGTGTCAAGATTTGTTGATATAATTAACAAATAATTATCTTCAACTATAAATGTAAATAAAAATGATTTATTTTTGTAAAAATAATAATAATTAGAACACTTTATACACATATATAAGTGGAATTTAAATAGAAATAAATTAATTTTATTGGAAAATAAATTTAAGAGGTTATACTTATATAGTAGATAAAAAAATATGCGATAAATGATTAATAAATAATTAGGTAATAGATTAAATATATGATACTTCATAGAAATTTAATCTTATACTATAAAAAATGCATTTATATGATAAAATATTGGAAATAATTTCATTGTATAATATAACAGTGTATAGATTTAAATATCCTTAAAAAAGAACAATCATTTTATCCAATGATTATTGAGTATCAAGACCTTTCAGACCCCTTACATTTCATTATTATACTTTAAAATAATTAGACAAAATATATAATCACTCTTGAATTCATATTTTATAATAACTTCAATTATAGAATCATAATAATAATCTAAACATTGATCAATTTGGAAAAAATACTGGAGTAAGAATTCATAATATAGTGATATGTGCAGAAAGACTAATTGAAAAATTGAATGAAGGAGAAAAAGGAAATATTTCAAACAGTACTGAATTATATCATTGAGAATATGATGTGCCTATTATGATCAACAATGTGATGAATACTACGGTTTAATAAATTATGTTTTTGGAAGATAAAAATCATTCATCATCATAAAATTTATGTTAGAGAATGAACTAATTGAATAACTTACAAGAAATGATAGATAAAAATCTAAAATAAATATAGTTTTTATGCCTTATATGCTGATTATATAATCATTTTGGGAATGTGGGGATGCTAAATTTCATTTATGATTTCATATCAGTTATAAAATATATAATATTTATATATCTTTCCCAATATAATTGGCTGAAATATGTTATTTTAAAAAAAGTGGCATATGTTATTTAAAAAAAATTAAATATGATAAATTGTGATGGGTACTCAAATACAATAGTCAGGTAAATTATTTAAATTTATATTCTGAATTAATTTTTAATACCATCATAGTTATATAATATTTATACCATATTTTTAATGTGGATATATATATATACATACATTGACATGAATTAATAAAATTTATTGATTTATGATTAATAATTAGATGTGATGAATTGGTTATTAGACTCTATTAGAAATTGTCATTATCACAAGTTGATTTGTGAATCACATTCTGATTTATAGTCACTGATGTTTTTATGAAAAAATGATCAAGAATCCTCACCCATCAAGGTTTGAGTAACGTAATATGGAATTCAATAAGAATGATAAAAAATTATTGAAACTATTATTAGAAATTCTGGTTATTTTATTTAAAATACGGAATAGAAGTCTAAAATTTAGTATATAATTCATTAACAATGATTCATTTTTCATTTCAATGTAAAAAATTTATTTAATGAATATTTCATAATTGATATCAATTATGAAAAAAAGTTAATAAATTGAATGTTATATAGGAATCATTAATCATATTTCTTTTGATGTAATAAAATATTTAATTAGAAATTTTATTTCTAGTTGATAAATAAATAATCAACAGTAGAATATTGTTCAATCGATATTGTTAATAAAATTATCATAATTAATGATATTGATTTAATCCTCCTTGATGTTGGGTTGAAATGATGAAAAAAATGTATATGATGAATATTGTGTTGTATTATTCAATACTATTTTAATAATTATTTTTCAATCCCTAAAAGGACTAATATATTAAATATTAAAAACTCATTAAATTATCAATAGGTTTATGGAATTTATAAAGGAATGTGGATAAGCTTCTATGTAACATTGAGAAATGGAATCGTACACTATGTTATTTTTTGAAAGGTTGAAATGTTCTCTATGTGATATAATTTAAATATTTTAGGGAAATTTTTTTATTTTCCAAGCGATTGATAAAACCCCTTAAAATTATTAATATTACGAAAATAAGTTTTACTATTCATTTTATAGGAAAATTGATTTCTCAGTTTTTTGATGAATGTTTTTATATTTTTTATTTTTTATCAAATATTATTAAAATATAAAAAAATATTTAAAAAAGTAATTGATTTATCTAAAATAAGGAATTATTTATAAAAACAAACTGATGAGTTACAAGGGTGGTATTTATGTTTCTTTAATTTAACAACATAATAAAAGAGTATTTATTTTATATAAATTAATTTTGTTTAATTATAATTTTACAAATGTAGAAAATATTTTGTACATGGATGACGTAATTTAAACTTTGTAGGTATATATTTTAAATATTTCCATACATTTCTAAATGATACAATATTTAGTGGTTATTTTGTTATTGACTTATTTTAGAAATAATATAATGCTGAATTAAATTACTATAATATCAACGTGGATAAAATGATTTAATATATTAATTTTCTATCTATACAAAACATAATTTATTTTGTTCGAATGTTTAGATTTCTTGTCTTCCAATACATTTTAATCATCAATTTAATAAATTAAATACTAGTATTATTTGATAATGTGATGGATTTTTATTGTTTTAAATTGGGATTTGAGAATTGTTTATTTAATTGTTATATATATATATACAAATTATTTAATAATGAATAAATTTCATATAAGTTAAAAGTGACTCCCTATCGATTATATTGGAATAATAAATAATATTTGGTTATAATTTATGATATATGATTATGGTTTCAAATTATTTTAACTTACATTGAATCATTGGATTTATCTAAGATGATATACATTTTCCCATTCATTCATTAAAATAAAGTTAATCATTAAAAGAATTATTGTGGGACATATGGGTTATTGTTGAATGATACTCATTTGAATTGTAATGAAATGAAAAATTAAAACAATTTTCTTATATTATGGTCATTTGTGAAAAGAGGATTTCATGAAAATGTTTAAAATTTTAAATAATTAAATTGTTTTCTTGATATCTGTAAAATATATATATCTATATATAATTTAGAAAAATATTATTTTTAAATATTGATTATTTTTTGTTAGTATTTGGTGACCTAAAATGTTTTTTATCGTTCATTTTATTAAACTACATTCATAGTTGATTATTTATTAATATTTATTTCACATGATGTTATCTGATAGTATATTTGAAGAAAATAGAAATAAATTTTCATATATTATTAAATGATGAAAAAATTGTGAAAAGTATAATTTAATATTACAGGACATTGTAAATTAAAATTTGATGCTAAAAAACAATTCTAAATTATTGAAAAAAATAAATCTAGGTATAATAAAACTATTAAATAAATCAATTTGTTAAATGTATCAACCAATAATGTATCATATTTTTTGAAATAGTGGTGCATCATATTTTTAAATGTAATTATTTATATTTTGTGATAATAAATTATGTGAATATAATAAAATTTCTAAAAAATCATGTTTTATTCAAAATTCTAATATAAGAGAATAATAGTGGTGTCTTGTGAAGAATAAAATTTAATAAATCACTTCTAATAAAAAATCAATAAACTGCATTCTTAATTAAATGTTTCAATGATTTTTGATCAAAAAATATGATCATTTAATAAAAATGATATTTTAGAAAATTCACGTACATAGATAGAAGCTATAAATATGGGCTAAGTATTTTTATTGTGTTATTCAGAATAAATGGTACATTATTACAAAAATATGATTCCATTAATTAAAATAATATTCATTAAATAAATTTTTAGATACAATAATATTATCTAGTACATTAACAAACAAGAAGTTCAATATTTTATTGAGTTAAAAAATGTTCCAAATTATCTTTATGATACATATGGGTGGTGGGTGAAAATGAAAAAAAAAATTAAATAAATTATTATGAATCCATTAGTGGATCAGTGAAATGTACGAGCATGAATAATACATTAATATTAATTAACTACAGAGAGTAATATATAATAATTTATTTGGATTTATATTACTTTATTATTAAGAAATCATTGATTGTGGAAAGTGGGTTCTAATAAAATATAGATAGTGATCATACAAATATTTAATTTGTTGATAAATATCATATATGATTTATTTGTACTGTAAATGATGAATGATTTATAGATAACATTGTTCATAAAAAATTAGCAAAAATAATAATTTAAATAAAATAATATATTATTCATTAATTTATTGATGCATCATATTATTAGTATATTGTAAATATATAAGAAGGAAAATTATTTTTTATTGTGAAATAATAAATTAACTAAAAACTGTTTTGATATAGGTCAATAATCAAAAGCATTGTAGAACCAATGAGAGTATCTTCATTGTTGTAGATGAATAATATTCTATAGATATTATAAATATTTAAGAGAATAATTATTTGTATGGGAATCTTGTCCCTATTCATAAAAATAATAATCAAATAATTATTTGGGAAGATGTTAAATTAAATTTATCAAACATTATGGTTGATCATAATTACTATTATGATACATTTAACAAGAAACTATATGACGATGAAATCAAGGATAACAATATTACAGAAACTCCTCTAAAACATAAATATATTTAATAAAAACCCATAATATTTTTATTATTGGATTTTAATTCTAATAATAATTAAATTAATAAATCTATTAATGTATGATAATAAAATATATGTGGGAAAAATTCAATCTATATGCCTATTTATAATCACACATGTTAATTTCAATATTTTTTCTCTAGATGAATAGAATCAAGTTAAATATTTCTATATTGAAATGAAAAATAATATTTTTATCCAAAATATTTTCCATATAAGATTATTTTTGATATAGAAAATGATTTTCCCTTAAGAAATTATATATTTTACATAAGAAAAATGATATTGTATAATTTTAATGAATTTTGGCCTGGGTAATTCAATGTCAATTACATAGTAGTTTTATGAGGTATTATATATATTGATAGTAGATAATTACAAATGGATAATAATCAATTTTAATGTATGTATTAATTCTGTAATTCATTAATCAAATGAGGGGATTTGGAATACATTTATTGAATTATATCAATCATTGTTTTCAATGGAAATGGTGTTCATTCAACAAAAACATGAACCCTATTTGTTTAAAGAATCATGTGAGAGGTATAGTAGGTATATTATTATTTATTATAAGGTTAAATAATAATATTTCAAATAATAAATTAAATTAAACACACAATATATAAATAAAAAATATATAACCATAAAAATATCTTTAGAAATTTTGAGTTAAATGTTTTTTATTTCAAGTATTAATATGTATATTAACCCGATATATTTAAATGTTAAAAATATAGTTTTATGTTTTCATGAGATTTTAGTTATATTTTTCTTGTTTTGTAATTATATATTGGAATTAATAGGATAGTGGAAACCATTTTCCCTTATTCTATAAAAAATATTATAGTCAATTATTTATATTTTATTATGAAAATATATAATTGATGGAAATTATATAAATTGGATGAGCCATACATATAGAAAATATTTATTCTATAGGTCATTTATAATTGTGTTAATTATTATGAGATTTAATAAATCATCATGTATCATCATATTAATTCACATAGAAGATACTTCAATCAATTAGTCTTTGCATTTTGTTTTATACTTAGAAAATTTTGATAAGACATAATTTTATATGACCATGTTTCTTGAAAATATTGTTATTATATTATAAATAAGGAATACAATAATAATAAATTAAGTGATATTGATATGATTTTTATTCCAAATTTTTTTTTATGTATGGTGAATTTAATTTTTTACACCCTCATTATTCCATTTGTTACATTATTATTTTAGAAAATTATATGCCATGATAAAACATATCACATTCCAAATGTAGTAAAGATTTAGGGTATTCTATTTAGTTGATAAGTGCATAATTTTTTTTTGATTTGACATTCTAAGGTATATCATTTATAATATATTTTATCACTTCAATATTTTTAAAATTTACACCTTTGTCTAATTAAATTTACGATTATCAATTTTTCACAAAATATCACTCCCAAACCAATTGAAAAGTATATGTTTATATGGGGAGGTAAAAAATTATTAATAAATGTTTCCAACATAATATAAAATATTAGAGTCTTAAACATGAGGATACATTTCTACAATTCTATATTTTTTCAACAACCATATAAACATGATATATTATTGAATATTTTTTTGATATAATTTTTAGTTCCAAATTATGTGGGTTCAATAATCATAATTGCTCATAAAATCATATATCTATAACATTCATGTGAAGGTTCTTAAATGTAAAGTTCTAAATAAATAGTTATAGGGGATAGAATAAAATGACTAGAAAAATATCAAGTCTTAATGGAAAGAGTCGTCTTTTTATATATTTATCTCACCTTTAAATATAATTTTAAAATTTGTTAATATTTTAATATATAAATAAATGATGAATATATTATATT
The DNA here is from genome assembly GCA_963277665.1 of Viscum album. NCBI lineage: Eukaryota > Viridiplantae > Streptophyta > Magnoliopsida > Santalales > Viscaceae > Viscum > Viscum album. Next base: position 1,065,972,741 of record OY728165.1, on the reverse strand, counting down.
AAAAGAATAATTCTTTTGGGTTTTAACAAAAATTGTCAATAAATGTTTTTATTTTTTTATTATAATTGTAAAATTTTATGAATTCCATAATTAATTTATATACAATTATAATTGATGGAATTGACACCAGGAAAACCATACGATGCCTAAATATTAGGAGCACAATCTTTAGACGGAAATATATTATTGAAACCCATATTGTTATATATTTTTTTATACATGTTATTTTATCATAAAATCAATTAGCACAATATAAAATTATTCTATGTGTATATGTTAAACGATTTAATAATTTTCTATTGTTGAATAATATTTTTTATAAAATTTTTTATTTTACAAATATTTAAATTATAAAGTTTTTTTTTATCATTTTTATAATTCATTACAATTGAACAAATTTATATTAGTTACTTTATTTGAATTATTCAAATGTTTCTTTTTAATTTTTTTCCTATTTTGAATGAGTAGTTCTATGTTGTAAAATATTTAAGGGATGGTTTTAGTAAAATTTAGTGATTCAATGTGAAACCAAAAATTTTTTATTATGAAAATAATTTATCTATTTTCACATTCGATATGGTCTTCATAAGTAATATTATTGACACACACATCATACCTTAGTCATTTAAAGATATAATTAGTGTTGAAATCACATTATTATATTAAGGATATATTTAATGGAATTATTATATTTTCAGTAATTTATGAAAATGATTTATGAATATAATTTTATTACATAGTTCTTATTTATAGACATTACAGCTTGAATAGATCCATGCATGTTTACATTTTATCCAACTATAACACAACCTTTTAAAAAAATGCACAAAAAAATTGTATATATTTGAGATGTATACAAACATTAGTATATGTAGGTTGTGATTATGAATTTCACCTTTTAGGAAAACATTCATTAGTATTGTTTTTATTTATGTTTGATGTGAAGGATATTTTTAGTGATAAATAGTAAAAAATGCTACAAAATATATTTGAAAACATAAAAAAAAATATATAGGAAGGATTTTTTTTTGTTTTTATCAAAAGAACAAATAATCATTTATTACAATAATAATTCTATTTAAAATATTAAAAAATTTAATTTCCTAGATCTAAATGTATCTTGTAATCATAAAATATTTGATACAATTATATTCTAGATTACTAATATTAAAACATTTAAAATTTGATTTACATTATGTTAAATATTACATAAACTTTTAAAGACATTAATATTATACATAATTTTGATTTACAAATTAAAATTTATATTTTATGTATATATTTAATAAATAGATGATATAATATTTTTTTGACTAAAATATCTGGAGGGTTGGAACCTGACTATGTATCAATTCATAATTAATATAATATAATTTCTAATCTTCGTAAAATATTAAATGACCTAAAATAATACATATTTTAAATTTTTATGTACAAATTGTTTAATATAATTTTCATTGTCAAAATATGTTGATTTTATTCATGTTCACATCATTTATGGATGTGGAATTGAAATTGAGGTTCTTAATAGTAAGAAAAATTCATTTCAAAATTTTGGAGCGTTATAGATGATTATAAGGTGAAAAATTAAAATTATAATATCTATATTTGATTAAAATGAATAAAATATGTTAATTGTTACTATTCACTCTACGGAGAAAACTATATGAAATTTTATAATCATCATTTTTTACTATTTAGGGGAAAAATTCAATGAATCCTTAGTGATTCCATATTGTTGAAAAAATAATGATGAAGAATCATTATATTGAACATATATCAGATTTTAAACCATTACATTATACCACATTTTATTAATAGATTACAAATTTAACTAATTTTTTTAATTTATTTCAATTTCATATAACACTATTTCAATTATTAATGAATTGCTTTTATAATTATTTTCCCCTTAAAAATAAATATGTAACATGTTATAAGTCACAAGGGAGTTTCACCCATGTATATTTATGCTATTATTCTAATTTCATTTTATGTTAACTCCATTTCACATTATATTATTAATATCATATTCATTAAAGTATGAGATAATATAATGATGAATATTGAAGATAGAATCCAACATATCTCTATATTTGGGAAAATATTTAGAGACAATATAAATTTTTTAACAAAATAGAAAAAAATTTTACTGATTGTTAATTGAACCTTATATTTAGTGTTTTTTCAATGGGAATTATTTTATAAATTTTTAAATTAAGATTATCTTGATTGTTTCATTATGTAATTGTATAATTGTATTATATTGTAATTTATATTCATTAATTATTAAAATAATTCAACATTAATATTTGGAGTGTTGAGGATGTGTAATTTATAATGGAAATAAAAGTAGTCATTTATTAATTATACGCAAGTTATATATGTATATGTTCATTAGAAACCATAATATTAATTGTAGATATATATTATATATATGAATATATTGACATGGTTAGTGACTACGTTCATAATTTCATGTTGAATACGGGTAATAGAGATCATAGATAAAATATAATTAATAAATTTTATCCAACCAAATTAAATTTAGAGAACAATTCAGGTAGAATATTTTTATACCTTTGGAGATTTACAGTACTTATATTTATTAAATCTAATTTAATGTTGTAATTTTTTTTATTAATTGATGTTATTTTTTATTAAATTATTATTTTATCCTCTTTCTGATCTATTATTGGAGGTTTTATTATTTTTATGCTATTCTTGTATAATTAATTATGTATTTTTTATAAAATAATATCTATCAAGACCAATTTATTAAAATGAAAAAGTAAATATATTTATGAGTTATTATAAGATGGAACCCATAACAAATTAGTTAAAAGTTGCAATATGATACTAGAATAAAAGTTCAATGTTTTCTCTAATGTTTACAGGATAACAACTATCATGCAAAGAACCAACGAAATACTAATCGCCATCCTTGTTAGATAGTGAACTAATGAGATTTGATAAAAAAATATTATCTCCCACACCCTTTTCCATGATGTTTCATCATGTTGGACTAGATCAACATTGAAGATTGCCTATCCATCCATAAAAATTGGGGAAGAGTTGTATGATAGTTTCTAGCACTACCTTCCCAATTTTGAGATTCTGACCCAAAAAAAATGTGAGTAGAAAACAAAAAATTCATCCTAATTAAATAAACTATTTCTCCAAAAAGATTGAGTATATATTTCATTGGGTCATAAATATAATTTTCACTTTTTTATATGATCTCAATTGGGATATCCATTCGTATTTATTAATTATATATTATATTCATCAATGATATTTGACATTTCTATACTATGTAGCAGAGTCCAAAACAATATATTTATCTTATGTTAAATAATTATATCTTATATTGTGGTTTGAATTAATTTCAACTTCTTATATAGGGTGAGTTTTTACATTACAAAAATTAGGGTATAGTAAATTTTTTATTGATATTACAGTGAATATTATGAGTGGAGAGTTTATCTTATCCCTATAAAGTGTATCACATGCATACATGTTATTTCCCATTTTATTTTTTATTCTTTTATATATTTTGTTTTTTGATTAAAATGTTGGACTACTTTGAAATATTTACTTTTTTATATTCTTACATTGATCCATGTGGGAGTAATCATCGGTAATAAGTATTTGGATGACCATGTGGTCACCTGATATGTTTAACAGACATATCTCACATGGACATAACATCATTTACCATGTCAATTTTCTAAAACACAGATATATTTTATTATATATAGTGATAGGGGAATGGTTGGCACATGGATTGGTAAAACATGTGGACTAACCATGTTATTATCCTAGGATAATAAAATAATTAAATTATTAATCTACCCATTTACCAAATAATCGCCAAATACCCTATTCATCATCATCATCCTCACATGGTAGTATTATTTGAGGGGGAATTATGTGCAACACCTTTCCCACACATCATTTTGTAGCATCTCAACTCAATTTCATTGAAATTCAAAAATTTCAATTCTTATTTAACATCTAATATTACTTTATTACACATTTTTCCTCTTTCTTATTCCTTGGTTCATATTTATACTAAAACATAGTTTGTGTACATGACTTTTAACTATGACATTTATTTTTTTATTGTGTGTCATTATTTTTTTAGGTCATATGCTCTACTTATTATATACTACCGACCATAAACACTCCATCAATGGTTGGTTCTTCCATTCCATTTTTGGTTTATTATAAAATATGATTTCATTAGAATTCCTAAATTAGGATTTCAAAAAATCAATATTTTTGTGTTTTAAATTTATAATAAAAAATTTATAATTACTATTTTTATAATAAATATTTCAAATAAAATATTAAAATGATGTTTTTAAATAAATTTTCATAAAATTTTGTTCGTGTGGTTTTTTATAGTTTTATTTTTTATTTATAATATTGATGGTAACATTTGACTATGTTATGTTTTTTAGGCATCTTTTGATTTGATTTGATTTTATTATTTATTTTTTGGTGGTTATATTGTTATATTTTTTATTTTTGAGGAGTGGATTAAAATATTTTACTTTTTTAGTTTAATTGGTGATTATTATTAATTAATATATATATGCAAAATCATAACTACATATATATTTAAATATATATTAATATAAATATGTGTGTGTTATAGAGGGGGATTTTATAGGTTGACTATTATAAATTATTTTTTTTCAAGTTCACATTTTAGTCGTCAATGTGGCTCTTATAATAGATATCATACTGTATAATTAAAAATGAAACTATTTGGACAACATGGAACATTCAATAGTGTTCTCGAAATTATATTTCAAATGAAATGGTTTTCAAGGGGATTTTGAGAATAAATATATAGTTAACAAGTATATGAATCTATTGAATCCTTTGGACCATTTTTTATAACATGATACCCCCAGAAATTGTGAAACATATTTTTAATGAAATTTATGGAGTATAATTAGAGGAAATTCTGATGGGTGGTTTTACAGTTGTATGATGATGTTGATATATTATGATATATTTTGTATGTTTGTGCAGTTATGGATTTACATAACACCCAACCAATATTTTTCATGTGGATAAGATGAACTCTAGTTAAGATTGGAAGATGGTTATTACTTGTTCTCAATAAGATGAACCAGATCATCTATGGTGTTAGAGTCTATGAGAATGTACCACTATGGATGTGAGTTATTGAATTCATTTGATTATTGACAAAATAATTCATCGATAGGCCCAGAGATGATTATAATATTTGAAATTATATTGTCTCCTCATGGGATGTTTAGGAATCCACTATTATTATCTCTCCATTATTGTTTCCTACTATCTATATTGGTCAATATTATATTTTCAACGGGTCTTGGATCAATTTTTCAATTATATATATATATTTATGGTTCTTTTTTATCTGTTGGTTGGTTTTTACATTGTTGTTGAAATTTTGATCCTTTTATGTATTTAGTGTGTTTTTTAATGTTATTTAATATATATGTATTCAATAATTAATATTTGATTAATAATTTAATTTGTTTTTTCAATAAATTTTTTTTATAAGATAATTTTGATGTAGAATTATAATGATGAGTTAATATAAATTAAAAAAACACCAATTTGTATATAAGTTTTTTATTATTGGCATATATGGGAAATAGAAATGAATATAGACAATGAAAATTGTCTACTAAGATGTTAGTTATCAAATCCTTCTTGTTTCACTAGGAATTTGTTTAAAGGATCTATTTTTAAAAGATTGTTTTAATTTATATTATCAGAGGAGTGAGGTGATGTATTAAATTGATGTTGACGAATTGGGATGGCAAATTTTTTTTCTTATACATTGGTTTTATTTTTTAATAACTAATGTATCCACCACACCAATATTATGTATTCTCTCTCATTTTTTGGTTATTTGGTCACTGTATTTTTGACAAGTAAGAATTATTTTTATAACAATGACATGGAATTTTTTTTCCATTCATTATTTTGAATAGAATTATTTAGGATTCATAAAAAACAATAAAAAATGTGATTATTATGAAATTCTATATAGACTCTCTTTGTCAAATACATATTATTTTGGATAAATCATTCACATGAGGTTACATTAAAACCACTAGAACGTGTTGTCTGACTAGGGTGACTTGGAATACACAATTGGTATGTTGTGGTCATTCTTTAAAGCCTAGTTTAGGTATGGGTCCTGGTTGTTTCATGTAAAAACTATATCAAAGTCATGTATTTTTATATCGGTTGGTTATTAGTGCATCTTATATTATATTTGGAGTTAGTTAAAATAGAAATTAGGGATGTGAAAATAAAAGTGGTGGTTACAGATAAGTTTCAAATGTTTATACAAATCTTGAACCTCTTTTCTCTATAGGGTTTTTTTCATCTGGTGTTTTATGTTTTTCCTACTGGTTTCCTGTAAATTTTTATTATGATTCTTTTCTTGTTTTACGGGTGAACATGTATGGACAATCAAGGGTTAAGGTTTACCTGTATCTATTTAGAAATTCATGAATAAGTCATGTGAATTCTTAAATGGACATCTATTTTCATTTTACATATTTCGAATACAGTCCTCCAAATCATATATATAATCTGTTCTAAACCACAAGCCAATCAATCAAATTTGTGGTTTAGGATCATCTCAATCATTTTTATTTCGAGTTATAAGGGGATTCTATTAGGATTACAAAATATTTAAATCAAGTATATGTGGTAATATATATCATTATATCAACAATTATTTACAATAAGAAATTCGAATTTATTGTAATATGTTGATTTATAGTATGATGTAGTGTTTTTTAAAAATTTAATATGGTAGGTTTAGTGTCTAGGAATTTTGAATTATATTAATAAGTTATCACACATAATTAAAATATAATAATGTTGCATAATAAGGTTTTAAATAATATATACAGTGTAATTATTTTTGAATAATGTTATGTGTTTTTTAAAATGAAATAAAAACATGTCACATGAATTTTGAACTTAAATTTCAAAACTATATTTAGATATTTTAATTTGTTCTTGGGATTATTATTTTTAATATAGATTGTATTCTACATCATTATGATAGTGTTCAATTATTTTATATTAGATCATTAATGTTTTTAATCCTTAATGTATGTATCACAAATATGTTTGGAATAATACTCAAGGATTTATTGTGGAAGTGTGTATTTATTTGTTCTTTCATGTTTCTAAATTTTTACGTTTAGGGTGGAAATTCATCTAGATAGTGATTTATGACTAAATAAACTGACCATTTTGTTTGAATAGTAGAATTATATTGTCCAACCTCTGGTTATGATCCAACATTCTAACATTAAGTAACATTAACACATTTTCTATCACTACCCATGTCAATGGTTTTGGATTATAACTAATGACTACAACATCCAAGTCCAAGAGAGAAAGGGTAAATTTCTTCCACCAAAACAATATATGTGAATTCAATAAATTAATTTTTAAAATCTAATATTTTTATTAATTCATTTATATTTATTTTCATATAACATTCAGGTCATAAAATTTATTTCATATCATGCGGGTTTAGTAGAACAATTCAAACAACAACAGAAAAATTGGAATTCGAGTAATTGTTAGAGAGGGAAAATGTGCCACTTTTATCATCTCTAGATAAAAACTCTTCCCCAATAAAAATATGACTGATCAATTTCTATAAAAAAGTATGACACTAATATTTGTAGAATTTGAGACAATTCTAGTCATGGGTTGTATTTCCTTTTAGATATTCAATATAAATTATTTTTGGATGTAAATCATCATCCATATCAAAAGTAACCCTTTGATTCAATTGTTGATTTATGAGTATTATGAATCATATATGGTATAATATATTAAAAAACGGTTATTATTTCATTATTAACAATCATATGCTTCCTATATGATTGAGACTAAACATAAGGTCAACAATAATGACATTACCATTGGAATGGAATTAACTGTTGTCTTACATAAATTATTTTATATTCTTAGTCCTAGTTATGAAGTTGTGTTCTATAACATGATTATACCCTAATAATTCATTATATCCAATAAAATATATAAAATTAGATTCAAATAACTAGAACACCTAATCCAAAAATAAAAAGACATTGCGGATAGAGGGTTTATATTCCTATTTGCTTCCCCATTGGGTGCACTGGTAAACATTTTCAAAAATAAGGATTGGTTAATGAACCACTACATTTATTTTAATTAGATTAAAATATATTGATTAGAAATTATATTCACTTTAAAGTATTGATGATTTCTTCAATCAAATATATTGGTCCAAGAAATTCTCTATTTTTGATATTTAGTTTGTTTATTATTAGGTAAATGTGAAGCATGAGGATATCCCTAATAATATTTCCAAAAAAGATATCTGCACTACAAGTTTTTAGTGTTTCGATTTTGAATCAATAAATATCTATAAATAATCATGAATTTAATGAATAGAGTCAATAGATATTAACTCACCCATTTTTTGATTTTCATTATATATGACATCCAAATCTTATAAAATTTTATTGTGGAGTATGTGGAGAATGTATATCATATATTGAATACCTTTGTAATTAAATTGTATAATTAATGTAAAGTAAATATAATTTTTTGGAGAATTTAATTTTCTTGGGGAATTTTATAACCATAAAAGTTATATCTACGGATCTCTAAAAAATAATGGATGTCTATTAGAGGTTCGAAAAAATATTTATTTTGGAAATCCATAATATTGTTGGATGAGGTGGGTACCATCATCAATTTGTGAGTAACCTCTCAAAACTATCAACCCCACTAAAAAGGAATAATTATAAATTAGTAATTTTGTTATATTGAGGAATGAAAATAAATATTTTTTGACATAAAGAAGAGGCTATTTAATACACAAGTGCTAACATTACCCAACAGTGGGGAAAACCACTTTTATCTATAGTGATGTGTCTAAAAGAGTCTTAGGTTTTTTAAATAGGGAAGATGAAAAAGTGATAACCTATGTTACATTTCAATTAATGAGACATAGTAATAACTATACAACACATACTCTATAATTGGTATTAGTGATCTACATGTGGAATATTTTGCGAAATAATTTTATTTTAATAAAAATTTATATAAGATTACACCATAAAAGACACAGGTAAATTTTCAAAAAAAGGATCACAATATTTGAAATTTAATGTGGTTAAAGATAATCATTTATTACAATTGTTTAATCCATTATATCATGGTAAATTAAACAAAGTGGGAGATTATCATATTATAATGTATCCTTCAACCACATATACAATGAAGATTATGTGGGATTTAATCTTATAGGACATATAGAGGAATAAAATGGGATTAAAAATGATCATATATCCTTTGATAAATAAATTATAACCCATTTATTTTGGAGAGGATCAAGTATAACATGAATGGTTTTGTAGTTCTATATATGAGTTTAATGAATATTTTAGTGTTCTTATCTACTAAATATGTAGTTATAACATTTGGAATCTATATATGTGTCCTTTATAGACCTTAATGGAAGAGGAAACATCTAGATGATACATATATCTCATCTTTATCAATTAATATTAGAGTAAATTACCATTAAATAGGTTTGAAGTAAAAAAATTCTGAGATAACATAAAGAGATATAATTTAGAGTTTTATCATGATTATTTCTATAAAAAATATTTGGTTTAATGAAAAATGTCTATGTGTATGATGAAACCATTTTTTAAAGAAAAATGAAAATGGGAGAACATAAACATGGATTTCATCTCAAGACTCCATATGAATCCTAATGTATATAATGTCATCTAGTTGATGGTATATCACCATAAGAAGTTAGAAATTACATTTTTTTTATGAAATATATCTCTCAGGACCATCTAATCATGCTATAAATATTGAAAACAATAAGCCTAAATTTAGTTCCAATATCTATTCAATCTGATTGAGATCCTATAATTACATTATGGTTCTAGAGATTCCATCAATACATGTTGGATGTGAAATTGCAATTCATCACTACATATCACACTCAGTCTAATGGTTAGTCTTGAAAGACTATTATAATTAATGTGGATATGTTTTAATAATGTTGAATATATTTCAAAGGATTTTGTGATCAACACCTCCACACTAGTAGAGTTCATATATAACAACATTTTTTATTATATAAATATAATTGTTTGATACAAGGACCTATAAGGGATGTGATGTCAGACTCCTATATGATTGTTGATGAGACCCGCAATCATAGGTCAATGATAATGTGTTCTTTCATATATCACTATGGGTGAAATTTTTGAGGTTGGGTAAGAAGTTAAATCTTAGTCCTACATATATCAACCCCTTCGATAATATTTTTTCATTGTAGTGTTTAACTATCTAATAAAACTGTCTTCTAATTTATGTCAACTAATGATGTGATCCACCTATCCCCCATGAGGAATTATTTACTAGACTACTAAAATATACTCTATTCACTTTTTGTACAATTAGATATTGATCCTTTATATTATGAGTATGTAGTATATATCATTGATCATAAAGGTAGTTTTCATTGAAAATATTTAACTCACCTAGTTAATGTGATGTGGTAGAAAAAAATAATTCATGAAGTAAACTGGGGTGTGGATGGGGTGCTGAATCAAAATTCCCTTGTTGTATTTTTTGAGTATAAAGTAGAATTTTATTGGGAATGATTTATGAATGGTTTAATAATATAATGGTGTAAAATTTTTTAAATGAAATTCACTTTTTAATGAATAATGAATTATCATGTACTCTAGCTATTAAAAATTCATTCATTACACTAGTAATTTTAGACATTTATAAGTTATATGCAATGAGATTTAAAATTATATTGATAATAATAATCATTGATTATTCAACTATCATACAGTGAACATTATGATTATAATACAAATGGTCGTGATAACGTCCAATTGACGTGATAGACATGAACATTAATATTTTATAATTCAAATATTATTTCATATAATATAAAATCGAAATAGCATAATAATTATTTTTCTTTGACCAAGAACAAGTTAAGAATCAAGTATATAATAACGAAACAAATAATTTATGGGAGAATCATAATATCATTGATGTCACGAACTATACAATATTTGATGAAACAACCCCAGAAATTATTATCATAACACAATTTACCAATAATAAAATCACTAGTTTAATATAAGGATAAATATATACACCAAAATAGCATAATATTTTATATATTCATTTTTAATAGGAAAATGATAACATTTATATCTTTTATATTAATTATTATGTAACTAAAAAAAGATATCGATATTGAGATTAATTTTGTTATAGTAATGATAGAAATTTATTATTGGAATATATATATTTTATGTCATGAAAAATATTTTGATATTCTTTAGAATTTTTAAAATATATTATAAATTAAAATAATTTTATTCATAAATAATATTTATTGAATATAAATGACAATATAATTTGACTAATTCAAATGTTCTTTTTATATGTATAAGAAATATTTTATTATAATAAACTATTATTTTTAAAAAAAATTATTTTTAATGTACAAATTATCAAATTTAGGGAATTATATTGAAAGAAAATATTTTTAAAATCATTATGTTGAAATTTTTAAATTGTTATTTATTTAATAATTTTAGGATATAAAAAAAAATTTTTGGTAATAATTTAATATTGTATAGTTAAATGTTATTTACTGAGAAATCATGAATTATCAAGAATTATGTAATAAATACAATAAAGTGTATCATGTTCCAAAATAATGTTTCTCCTAAAAAATAATTTTTGCAATGTTGATTGATAAAAATTATCATCACTTAACGTATCCTTGAATTCTTATATTATATGTTATGGTTTTAAAATTAATTATTTATAAAATTTACTTACTACCATATCACTGATTTTATAAAATAAGAGTGTTTAGTTCTGATCCTTATATAATAATTAGAATGATTTTTATTTGGAAGAAATAATGGAATGAAACCCTCAAAGGGTTTGTGGTTTTAATTAAAATATAATATAGAGGCCAAAATATATGGTTGGTATGTAATACATAATTTTCCTCTATATGACTATGTAATCCCATATGGAATCCTTTTAATCTTTCCCAAAAACACTAAGATAATGAAATTTCTATTACATTCAATCTCTATAAAAGATCCCTATCATAGTTAGGGATCCACTCTTTTTCAACTTTATTAAAGAATATCTATTATATTGTTAATATATATATCTCACGTTTTACTATATATAAAACGATTCTAAATTTTATATTAAATTCTTTTACAAATGATCCCTTAATATTGAGTTGGATTATTATTATCATGAATCATGATATTAAATAGTCCATAGGATAGTAACATGTCATTCCACATGTGATTAAATTCAAATTAATTCATTTATTTATACCTATATGTTATAAACCATTCTTCTCAATAGGGTTTCCTATGAACAGTTTAACAAAACAACAAGGCCTTATGCTCCTTGAAATGTTCATTACATTTATTTACCCAAACGAATTTACTCTTTTCCATGTAGAAATTGTTAAAAGATTTCATAGAAATGAAATATTTCCCAAAATTATATCTAACACAAATCAAAGACATGAAAACACTAGATATCAATCACAGTTATTGGTATAGACAATTATGGATGACATCCATCAATGATGGATTCATTGATATTATGTTATTTATAGTAACATGACATGTCAATGGTACTATATATATAAAAAACATATTTTATTAAGATAAAAAAATCATATTCATAGGATTCAATCTCCAAAACCATCCTTAAATTATATTAACAATATTCCGTTCCAATTGAATATATGGATATAAAATATAAAAATATTAGAAAAATTTATAAATTTAATCTCTAATGTTATTATTCATTAGATCTATGTAGATATTGGGTGAATTGATACATACAAAATTATTCATTTTTAATTTCTCATGCCTATAACATGTGTCATTGATTTTAATTGGCATAACCATTATTTCAGACCCAAATTGATGTTATCCAAAATGGAGTAAATTTATTAATATACACATATTTTTCTTTAACAATTTTACAATATGGGTTATAGTTTAATTATTATTGATTTTAAAATTTATAAATTATATATAATCAATTTATAGATTATTGGACCCATATAACTTCTTATGAAAAAAACTATTGTTTCACATGGTGAGGAACATGGGAATATAAGACCATTTTCAAAATTCATTTGGATTTTTGTCGAAAATTATTTCAACTAAACCTGTTCAATTCATTATGGAATCAATGAAATTTCTATAGTAGGAACATTATGTTCTTTTGGAAACTCAATATGATGATTGGGTGGGGGACATAGAAGGTCTCAAACAAATAAATGATCACATTCTCTTATGATATTATTATGTCAATGATGAGTTTCTCAATAACAGAATATGATAAATATAAATCGTGTTATGACAATAAGATGTATATAATGGACTTAGTTTCGATTTTATTTAATGATCCTCCACACATCAATAGATGATTGTTGGATCACTACAGATAACATATTTTACTTCCGTTCAATAAAAATTGACATGTGATGTAAAAATAGAGAGCCAATACATTCCCAATTTCACATTATATTAGAATCCACAGAGAATAACAATAATTTTAATAATTGGAATCCAAAAAAAAATTGAGTGGATTTGTAGTCATGATATTTAATAAGAACATAATTCATAGTTTTTAATGATATAATCAATATATAGGTGTTGAGGTGGTGATGTGATAATGATATACCAAAATTTAATTATAATTTTTAATAAATTCATATCAAATTATTTGATTTTTCAATGTTAATGTCCTGATTTTCATTATTTTAGTTATTTATGAATAATTTTGATAGTGAATTTGAAATGAATTTGAATGAGTGAAATCATGCATTTTTTTGTATATAATTTATTTAAGAAATTTTTATCATTTTTTGAATATACGTATATCTCAAGTAATGTGTTTAGTTTAAAAATTAAGACTACATGAGAAATCCTTCAACCAAAAAAGCCTCACTCTACTTAGGAAACCATAATCTTTCCATGAATGACCTCATGAGGGACATACCACATGGGAAAATAGGGGAATTAGTCTCATGCACTATGATTATAGGGATGAAATCTAAATGATACCATATTATTATAATAGAACACATCGATACAAGGGGTAACACTATATGGCCAGAGGAGAATGGATTTGTGGGAAATAGGGCATGCAATGAAAGGCTGTATGAGTCCTGTGGATCCATCCTATCATCAATGTCAGATTGAATTAATGAGGAGGCTTATTATGCCTTGCTCGACATGCCACATTTTCACTATGGGATCGGGTCTATATTGAACTCTTACGTAGCACTATAGCACTCCGCCGCAAACCACTATGCTCTACCCAGCTTCCTTACACTGCCTCCCCTCCTTCAAGTAGGTTACTATTCCTGTATCATACTCTCACCAGTCCCTGATAAGAAATCAAATTGGACACATCTCCACTTATTCTTGTATTCAATCAACCACCGCACTTCCAAGGCCATCTATGATTTCCCATAATGTCACTAGATTCTGATGCTACACCGACATGATGGCTCATTTCTCTGGGATATCCCTCCCCCATCACTAGCCACCATAGTGCCTTAATATATTTAATGATCGACATTGATATCCAATGAAAGACACCCCATAGTGTCACACCCTTGTGGCCCTTGTAGGATACTGAACCGCCATGTCTATATCTCGGAAAGCCACCAAAGCCATTTAACTGCTCAGTTTGAGCACCACTAGCCACCTCAAAGGCCAAATGAAGAAGATTTCGCCACTGATGATCCGGCTCACGCCACTGCACTTCTATCTCCACTTCTGTTGTAGGCCATTTCTCAATGAGATCACCTGGGAGCTGGCAGCTCACTATATCAGACAAAGTCACTACCTAATCCCCAATGGCACAAACCCACCTCCCAACTGATATAGTTCCTCCCCATGGCATACATGATACATGACCATGTCGACCTCCATGGAGGATCCCAAGCTAGATAACCCCTCATGGGTTCATGGGTCTTGTGGGAGGATTCATGTTTTCCCATTGATTTCGGGTTTCAATAAAGGAACATTTACGTCAAGAACCCCCCCCCCACCTATACTAAGATACCCTAACTCCTTCTTATGGCCACTATAAGGGAGCTTCAAACCACTATGAGGATCTCCATGTTTGGATGGATGCACTGCAATTTTCCTCCACCTTTTATTCTTTTTTAATTTTTTATATTCATTTTAGTTTTGTTTTGTTTTATTTAAAATTTTATTTTAAAATTATTTTAATTAAATCAACTGGACCTTTTATTTTTGTTTCCACCATTAATTTATTATTATATAATTATGATAATAATTATAATTTAAAATTATTATTAATATTTTTATAAATATTTTCATAATATTTATAATACCATATTTTCTTATTTAAATTTTTTAATATTTCATTCTCTACTTTTTTAAAACTAATTATTTAAATTGTAATACTAATACTTCTAATTATTATTATAATAATAAATATTATTTTACAATTCATTAGAAAATATTTATTTTATTATTTTTTATATTTTCTTTTATTATTCAACTTCTATCTCTCTCTCTTTTAATCCCCCATTCCTCCATATATATTTTTTCACCATTCTTTCTTTTATTCTAATTCTTCTTATTTTCTTCAACACATTCCACCATTATGATCTCTTAACACTTGAATTGGGAGGATAACCCCGAGGCTTGGCCCAAGGGGAGGTCATGATGTTCTATAATTTTACATCAGGTTTAATTTTATGTATTGGATTAATTTGACTGGAATACGCAGTGATGTGAATTCCTTGGATTAGATGACTGCCCACCAGTTACATGAAACTCAATTAAATTTAATTTTTTTACGTAAATCAATTTTCCCTCTATCTATTGGTTATTTTTTAATATGATAAGATTTTAACTAATAAATATATGAAACAAAATTGATTTTTCTATGTTCTGGAATGTGACACCTATTAGACCAAGGAGTTTCATTAACCATGATTAAATGATGATCTTGAATTATTAGTCCTTACAAGGTTAACAAAATTTTACAATTTCTAATAGATGTATAGTAATTCAAACCTATGAATTTTTCTGGATTATCAAACTGAAATTAATCAAATAATGTATAATTATGATTGAACCATATACCAACCCAAAAAGCAAGTGTTTTCATAATAAATAAATCTAACTAGTTTTTTTTATATAAATTATAATTTTTGATATAGAATGTCATTATTATAAAAAAAAATTTATTTTGACCGTTTACATTAATTAATCAAAAAACACAAAATAGATAGATTATTTTTAGATGTAATAGGTGAACAATCAAATACGTTACTCATGTTAGATGACCCTACTCAACAACTGTGCCTCAGGAAAAAAATATAAATTTGTTGACCACTCCCCACGATAGGAATCTATAAATATGACAATGTTCAAAAATTGAGATCCACTGGAAAATATATAATTTATTTGGACCACACCTCAAGACAGGTGTCTATAATAATTAGCAGTATTTACTGGGATCCAATCAGTCATTCATTTTTATTTTATATTTTTAAATTTTTCAAAAATATTACAAATTTTATAAGAATAAAAAAACTAATGTTTTCAATGATGAAATCAACTGATTATTATTCTTCATGGACTGAAAATTACTATGATTTTAGAGAGAATATTGTTAAAGCACCCCTATATTCAAAATAAATTAATATTGTTTCAAAGATAGATCTCTAGATCCCAGATCCAACATCAAATAGAGAAATTAAAGGACCACATCCATCATGTCAATGAGACCCTTGAGATATTAGATTGAAAGGAATTTTTTAGAAAACTAGTTTAATTTTAGGATTACATCACAAAAATTTATCAATAAGTGGACGAGACACAACAATAAGGCTCATGGATTCTTTCTAACATAATTAATTAACTTCCACATAAATATTTCTAGGGAAAGTGTAAAAACAAAAAGTAAAATATGAAAAATATGATCATGATGATAGGGTGAAAAAATTAATGAAAATATAGAATTAATAAATTTATGTGTATAAGAACCATTAGAAAAATCTAACCCTAAACCAGAACCAGTAGATCAGACATTTGTCTCACTAGAGGAGGTCAAGAAGGACATGAAACAGTTCATTCTTGAATTTTCTGAGGAAAGCCTATAATGTGAGGCCAAACACAATGTGAAGGAGCCTCGATACCTACCACAACTTACCACTATCAGACTCCTAATGTAAATTACCAATAAGGCATTCATTGAACCAGAACCAACATTGGGAGTTTATATATCAATAAACTATTTCGCTTCTAATTTTATTTAATCTGAGTTGTGCATCACTACTTATTATTTTTATTATACATAATCAGAAAATGTTTTTAATTCCTTGGAGAAAGAATATAACCCTCAATGTGCACCTATTTAGGAAGACATGGATCTCCTTAATTATTAAGAAACACATTAGAGGATAACAATCATATTGATCTCCACGTTTCTAAGCCTATGGAAATCATAAAGGGGGTTTATATTATTAAAGGGGTGAAATTAATTATTAAATATTTAAATTTTGTACATTTAAAAATTACTATTTACATCCCCGTGAATCATTTATTTTTTGCAGACCCTATAAATCAACCATTGTATGATAAAAAGGTTGTACAAGTGAATCCAAGAAAGAGAATGGTAAATAATTCATAATACCCCTCCATGAAATCTATACCTTATTGTTGAGTGGGAGGATCTATTATCCATTATCCATGAACATTCTTCACCCATAATGATGAAGCATAAGATAGGGAAATCCACATGTGGTGGCTCAAGTCAAAGAATCCCTAACCAAAATGAAACTATTAATTAAGGGATTATATGATTATTTAACTATAAATTTATTCTAGGAATTGATATTTCAATTTATTTTCATAGGAATTAGTTCTTCATGTATCTCAATCTGTCGTATCTTATTGCACATTAATTACATGATCATTTTTATTAATTAAGTTATTTTTATTTAAAAGTTCCGAGTGTAAGAGGTAATCCTAAAAATAGGGGAACAAAAGGACTAAACGTCATGGGAAAATGAGCTTTCTTTTAGTTTTATATTTTATGAACACAATATATTTTATCCAAAAAATATTATATTTTTTATAGTAAAATGGTTATGCCCACACTGGAATTATGCATAACATGAATAATATAAAAAGTATTAATTTTTTATGAATCTTTTGAATTCATGTTTTAAATTTAGAATGTTAATGAAATTAAATGAGTGAAATTTATTATTTAATTTTTAAATAATGAATTGATATTAAAAATAAGGATTTGTGATTTGATGATCTTAATGGATTCATGTAAATGAAATTTCCCAAATATTTCTCTTGGTTTTAATTTATGTACTTTGATTAGTTATTTTTAATCATTCCTTGGGTGAATGTCTGAAATCAGATGTTCCATTCATGATAGGATAACTAAAATATGTAATTCCCGTTATATCATTAATCATATTTAATTAGTGATCATGTAAAATTCCACTTGGTAGAACATGAATACAAACTTGTTGAAGTTATATATATGAAAATTCACATTTTAGATGATTGGGAAACCCTTTTAAAACCCCACAAATAAAAAAACCAACTCTACATCAATCTTTATTTATCTCATATAGACCATGAATTCCCTTCGTAGGGATGATCCATGTTTTATTCCATTTATATCCATTTATACACTAATAATAGTAATTTCTTGATATTTTAATATTGAATAGTGGGGGTGAAGGGAATCACAGTAATCAGATGATTTACATTGAGCAATAGATGTTTTGGAGTTTTTATTTTTGGAATTTTAAAAGATTATAGAATACATAATTATAGAATATTGTTTTTTCACTTTTTCATTATTTAATAATTTAAAATTAAGTTAATAAAAAAGAACAGAAAAGGAAAAATGGGTTCTAATTTGTGTAGATAAAAAATCAGCAATACTGAACCAATGATTCCTATCATACACTGTAATGTTGTGGATGTGAGGTTTATTCTATAGAATAACATTCGAAAAAAGGTTCATTGAATAGTATATATATATATAATATTAAGGAGAAGGAAGAAATAATTCACTATTTTTAAACTGACCACCATATTTACATTAGACGTTTGTAAATGATTTGAGCTGATATAAAATTAAGAGGGTAATTTAATTAAAAATTTTACTTTAAATATCATGATTTATGCTTTAAGAGCTAAAAATCCTCCTTGAGATTTATTTTTAAAAATAAAATCCTATATACCATAATCCTTAGAGTCATTTAAACCTTAATTATAAGACCATAATATTTTATTAGATTTTTTTCCAATAAATTTGATAATATAGTTTTTTTATATATTTATGGACAATGATTATGTAATCATGATATGATCATAACAAGAAAATAATTGAAACATGTGTAATTAGATTTTTGTTCTCAAAAAGTGACATGGATCATGATTTTGTCTATTTCGTAATAATTAATTTTAGATATTGTAGAAATAAAAGGATATTTCCCATCTTTTTACAAATTTGATAAGTAAAATACATGAATTATCTTTTTTGTTGAAAAATGTGAAATTTTATTGAATTTTAATAGTGAATTGGAAAATTTTATATGATATTGAAAATGATTTTCTTATAATGCATTACAATTTGAATGTTAATAACCTTAGTGACCTATGATCATGTATATTTAGATTTTATGCTTGGGGAAAAGCATGGTTTATGTAGGGGTTATTTGATAAATCTATAATCCCTGCATATGTTTAATCAAGTTTTGGTGATTTATTAATTAATATTCTATTTTAATGTCATTGATTTTAATGGTTTTAGTAATTTATCAATAAAATTGAAGGTTATTTTTAAATGGTTTTTAAAACATAAAAGGTTTTTTTTAAGATTCATATAATAAATTATTTTTATTTTTTGGAATATTTTTCCAAGTATTTAAATGTGATTTGAATAAAAATTTAGACCACATAAGCCAAATATAAATCATGAATACCTCACTCCTCAATGGTAACCCACTGTGGGGTCACCAAACCATTAAAGACCCTCAAATGTGCCAGCCCACATGTGTGAATGGGGGAATCATGCCCATCCATAGGTAATATGGGGATGAATTCTGTGATCCTTCATATCAATGGGAATGTGTAAACCATCACATTGGGAATCATCATGAAGTATAGAAAGTATAGATTCATAATGGATGGGGGGGAATTGGGATGTTGGAGACCTTCATATCAATTATTAGTTCTTTATTATGATTATGATATGAGGAGTCCTGTTAAACGTAACTATGCATCCCAAAATTTCATTTTTGTTTGTGGGCTATACAGTGATCTTCCACAGCCTCATCTCACATTGCTTTGCTCCACTATGATTCACCACATGAAAACCCTTCCTTCACCCTGGTCAATTCCCCTTTTTCCATACTCTCACCATACTATTACTAGATGCCCCCTTAGCCACCAATCCACCACTTCGTATTGATGCTCCACCCCCACACCATATGGGACACCTCTGATCACACTCATTCTTCATTAGACAGTAATGCAGCACCTGGTTGGAAACCTAAAACCCATAATATCCCTTTCTCACTCATTGGACACCACAATTTCTCCTTTTTATCACTGATCAGAATCTATGGACACTAATTTCCTACCCATCTTATAGCACCCCCACAAACTATGAAAACCACCACACCACCTAGTATCATCCTTGGTCGATTCTTTAGCCTCTTACACTACACAATTTGTGCTCCACCGGTGTCCTAGATTTCTAGGTGATGAATAAGTCGATGTTGGTGATCCACCACATGCACCCACACTCTTGTATACACTACCATTGTTGGCTACCACTAGACGAGATCATGTGGGTTGCACCTGCTCACTCACATGATCCAAACCACTACATGATCAACACAACCTACATACCTCAATCATGTCATTACAACAACTATCCATAGTTGTGACAACATCTGTACTATGAGTCCCTATCCACCATGATGGAGAAGTGTGACCATCCTTTCCCTATGTGGATTCATTCCATGTGGCTTCATGGGTATTCTAGGGGGATTAAAATTCCACTTGATTAGTGGGTGGACATTATGTCATAAAGAGGTCAAGACCCTCTACCATTCCTCTAATATTATTCCCATTTCTACTTATATGATCAACAGTTGGGAGCTTCACACAACTAAAGAGACCTCCAAGGTGGGTTGTCCATACATAAATTTACCTATCATTTGTCCCTTTTTTTATTTTATATATTTTATTTAAAATTTTAATTTCAATTTTTTTTATTGAATAACGTTGAACGTGAGTTTTTTTATCCAATATTTTCTTAATCATTAATTACAATATTAATAATAATTTATTATTATTGTTATTATTATTATTATTATTATATGAGATATTTTTTTACTATTATGATCTTATTTTTATGAATAATTTTTTTATTTTCTTCTCTACATTTTCAAAAATAATCCTTTAATTGTAAATATTCAAATAGAAATAATAATTATATTTTATTTTTACATTATATATAAAATATTGATTTTATTACATATATTATTTTATTTTCATTTCACATTACATCTCCTTTTCTTAATCACCAATTTTTCCAAATTTATTTTTCCACTATTCTTTTATTATTATATTTCTTATTCTTCCTTTCACCCATTCCACAATTTTCATCTAATACTCCCTATAAGGAATCGATAACCTAAAGAATTTTCCTAGGGGGTGTTTAAGGTGTTCGTTGGTTTTCCATAATGTATAGTTTCAGTTTTTTGATAAATATGAGTTGTATGCATGGTGAGGTGAATGTATTAGATTAGATGATTTCCATGTAATGATAGGAATCATACATTATTTATAATATTATATTTGAATTTAGTTTCCCTCTATAAATTTATAAATTATTCATATGATGTGATTTTAAAAAAATAGATGAAATAGCGTCGATTGAGATTCATCCAATAAGATGAATCCTCTTATACTGAGGTGTGTCATCAACCCTGATAAAAGAACGAGGTAGAACTAACATTTATTAGGAATTAAATTACATTCACCAATTACTAAATGAAATTTAGTAATTCAAACATGATAAATATTTTTTATTATAAAATTAAAAGAAAATACACAAAGGATAATAATGATTCATCTTTAATAAAAAACCAAAACCAATGTTCTTTTTTATTAACTATTTTAGTCTAGTTTGCATGTTAGTTAAAATGAGAATTTCCATTATTTCATGTCATAATTAATGAATCGAAAAATATTTTTATTGTTTAAATAATTTAATCAATGTCACTAAAATTGATAGCTTAGGATATTTAGAAGGAGTATGTGAACAGTCTAAAAAGATCCTTAAGTTAGATGACCATGGGCAACAATAATGTTGCACTAGTAAAAATATAGTTAAATTTGACCACTCCAAATGAAAATCAAGCATCACAACTCTCCTGGTTAGCCACTGTGCTGCATTAGAGAAAATATAATTGATTTTCAAAAATCCTCATGGAAAGAGCGTGTTAGATAACAACAGATTATTCCCCATAAATATATGAGTGGTAATATCCAAAATAATATTGAACAGATTTAGTTATGGAGATGATTACAAGTGTATTTTAAATTATTTAATTTTTTATAACCATTTTAATATAAGTGATTTTATGGGATTTGGCATTATTCGTTGAATTAAAAGCATGTTGAAGATTACGATCTTCATTAGAATATAAATTGGTGGATTGATTCACATAACTCAAGAACACCTTGCATATAAAAATATATATTTAATTAGATTTATCTCTCATATACGTTGTTTGTTTTAATAGAACTTTCATATATCATTTATGATCACATTATCAATAGTAAAATATCCAACATGTAATAAAATATCCATCCCTTTGAGGTGTTTTCCACTATTAATCATTCCAAACATTTTGTATATAGTTGGTTCAATTTTGTTACATCATGATATTTTGAAATTATATATATTCCATTAATACTAATCTTACATAATGTTATTATTTACTTTTATAGGATGGTGTTTGGAGTTTGGAACATTTGAGGTCTCATGGGTTGGTAGGGAAATAGTTTCAGGTATGTTTCTATAGAACTGTATGCATGGGAGACCAAATGAGACGTGAGTATTCAAGGTCCTATATAATATGATGCATAGACCTTTAATAATATAGTGGCTACTGAATCAGATGATACCTATTTCAAGGTAGATTCATTGGAATGTATAATACATTAAAATTCATTTTTCTTGTGTTTTAATGCGTAGAAATTTGATTAGTTAGCCTAAAATTAATAAAAGATAACATTAAATTAATATTAATGTCGTCCATATTCTAGTTTTTGGTTATCTAACACTTTTTTTATTTTGAAGGAATGGTTCCAAATTGATTACATTAAGAAGTTTTCATGTAATTTCTTCAGTATATTACACCATCATATCAGTAATTGGTGGAGGTTGAATATGAAAACACTTGGATGAGGACACTATATGTGTTTCAGTTTCATATTTTTTATTGGTATGACAGATCCATTTCAGATACAGTTTTACAAGTCATATTATACACGGATGAGATAAACATCAGTTCAATTTTTTCTTGGATGGATCAATTTTTTTTATACATTTGGATGATGATACCTGGCACATCAGTGGTTCTTATACCATGGGAATTCATAGAAGTCGATAGTCTATTGGGAATAGTTATATGACTAGTTTAGAGAAGGTATATTTTTGTCGACCCTAAACACGGCTAGTGTCATAGAGCTTCTTACCCTTTGGTAGGGTCATCCAATGTATTATAGTTTTTAATCCATTTTAGGAACCTTTTTTGATATATTTTGGACTTATTTTCAAATGAGAAGGCTAGGTAGATGCATTTAGAGGAGGCTTTGAATGTATAGATCCAGTGCTAGGTCACCACATTTATGTTGTAGATGTATCATGAGGTCTTTGTGAGAGTAGTGGTCATTAATACCTCATTATAAAGAACTAGATAAATATTAAAGGAGAGTCAATATGATTATTCATGAAGAAGAGATGTAGTCTGCAGTTACTAGTTTTCATGATATAAGATCTTATAATTAGTTGGTGGTATGTCTCACCCCTCAAACTCTCATTTCTCTAGGGGCGGCTTCTATTAGGCCTATTACATGGGATC
This sequence comes from Viscum album, assembly GCA_963277665.1. NCBI lineage: Eukaryota > Viridiplantae > Streptophyta > Magnoliopsida > Santalales > Viscaceae > Viscum > Viscum album. Next base: position 1,065,948,410 of record OY728165.1, on the reverse strand, counting down.
TGACACATGTTTCTCTTTTAGAGGCTCAGTTTTCCAATGGTGAGAGTGTGCTACAATTTAATGTATTCAAAATGCACTAGTTGAATTGCATCTGGTTCCATTGTTGAGGCAATTCTTGCTGAGGCATTAGGAGTAGGGTGCACTTTTAATTGGATTAGTAGAGTGTAGATTGGATAGGTAATGATATACCAAGGAAACTCCACATCCTCAAAGATAATAACACATACATAGTGGTGGTAGGTTCCAGAGTCAAACTGGTGGTGGAATATATTGTTGTTTGATTCAAAGTATTGCATTATTAGTGTTATGTGAGCCAAAAATAATCCGAGGTACACTTTTATTATTTTATTCATAGTTGTATTCTTGGTTTTTTCCAATAATGAAATAATCATTCATATCACCATATATTTTCCATGATTTGGGGCATGAGGTAAAGAGGCATAAAGTGCCCTTGACATTTACTACGCCATTTAGAGATTGATATGACATGAATAATTTATTTAGACACTATGAGATTGTTTTGGTGTAACTTTCTCTTATAGAAATTTTTAATTTTTTTGATATAACCATATTACATCATCATAATCATGTATTTTTTCTATTCTATGTAGGATACAAACTATTTCCTCAAGAGGTAGGTTGTATTCTTCAATTCTGATGGATATCCAACAATGTTTCTTGGGGATAATGTCCCTTGGATGGGGTGGAGGCGTGTTTCATCCTTATCATCCTTAATGACTACACTGATGTTAATTTCATCAATGGTAAATCTAATGGCATTTCTCATGCTTTTGGAATATTACCCTGATGTCTATCTATAGTAGGTTATATCATTACCACATATATGAGAGATTTAATTAATCATTGAACTACATCAGGACATGTGTCATATTTTTATGATTGTATATAATGTGGAACAATAGGATTTTTTAGAGGTACATATTTATCATGATGGTCAAATACAGTGTGTTCTTGTTCGGATGAGTGTGTCCCCATGGGGTTCACCTATTCTTTTAATAAAGAAGGATGACTGAAGTTTGTGATTGTGTATAAATTATTGTCCCTTTAATTAATTGATAGTGAAGATATGCTATCCTCTTCTATAGATTTTCAATTTATTCTATCAATAGATGGTTGAAATTTGGTTCTTAATGAACTATTTTTGGTCACAATATCATCAAAATTCCTATAAAGGATGATGATATCTCAAAGAATGCTTCTTGTTTCCATCATGGGCATTATGACTCTGTTGCGATGTCATTAGATGTGATGAATGATATAGATATTTTCATTAGGATAGTGAACACATTGTTCTTTGAGTTCCAGGTTATGTTCATAGTGGCATTCGTCGATGAAATACTTGTGTTCTCTACATATGAAGAATAACATTTCACACATCTATGTGCCATCATGGGAGTTATCCTTCATGAAATGTTGTTTGGGATGTTTTGGATGTGTGGGTTTTGGGCTCAAGAAGTCCATTTATTGCGGAATGTTGTTTCCCAGTTGGGTGAAACTATAGATCTCTCAATAATATATGTAGCTGTGACTTTGGAAGCCCCCAATGTTGTAGTATAGGTGCAATGTTTCCTTTTTCTTGTAGGATACTACATGATATTTATATCCCATTATTCAATTTTTAAGAATCCTCTAACAGTATTGACTAGAAAGGATAAATTATTCTAATTGACTAATTAGTGTTAGAACAATATCATGTTCTTGAAGGAGAATTTGTTCTGTGATGTAGATCATTGTCTTCCTATATAAAGAGTACAATTTGTTATTTTTGGTAATTCTTAATTCCTTATGTTAGGAAATGTTTTAAGGTAGCAGAGATTAGTCATTTTTATGGGTCTTTTTAGTAACGACCCCATGATTGTAAATATTCCCCCCACTATCTAAATTTGGAGATAATGATTTTTTTCACTAATATTGTGGAGAAATTACATAATAAGTGATAATTTAGTGGTCTTTAAAAATTATTTTTACATGGGGAATGGTTTCTCCCAACGTTACTTGAACTTGTTCCATGCCACAAGGATAGAGTTCATAATATATTATGACATATAGTTTTACTATACACATGGAAAGGGTAATACTATAGGTGATTTACAAAGTTCGAAGTTGATTAGTGATGTAGTGCATAAATTTGGTGATACTTATAGGGTGATGGAAAAAATATGGTTTTTCATCTAAATATGGGAGAAGTCAGGGAAGAGGTTGACTTTATTAGATGAAGATGTTGTCAATAGTTCACTAGGTTGAGGAATTAAAAACATTGGATATTGGGGTGGAGGTCTTGAGAAATGAAGTTGTTTGTGGCGAGGTCCCTGATGGATGGTCTGTGGATGAACAAGCACATGTGTTGTTCAAGGGGAGGATTTTTGTTTCTTTTGTGATGCATGGAATGTTTATCAAAGATCATCATAAATCATCATTTGTAGTACACCCTACCATGAAAAAGATGTACCATGCTTTGAGTGGTCAGATTTGGTGGTCTCTGATGAAAAATACAGTTCCATAGTTTGTGCCTCGACGTTTGGTCTTCCAGATGTTGAAGTCCATGCACTATGATCCTAATTTTTTGCCAAAATAACATATCATACAAAGTAAATGTTTGAGGAATCCTTGATGAAATTTATTAACGATTTACCTGAAGATGAAAGATTCTATTATTCTTATTGGGATGTAGTGGATCATTTGATGAAATTAGTTTACAATATAGCGATGAAGGAGTTGATATTGGTAGATGTTTCAATGATGATGTATTTATAAGTGGTGGTAAGACTTCATGAGTTCTATTGGGTCCTAATTTCTAATTGAGATCCGCATTTTACCTCCATAGTATAGAGATGTCTATAGCATTGTTTTTGGTTATTAGCTATACCACAAAACTACTTTTCATCTGCAAATGGGTGACCAAAAATAGTAGACTATCAAGACTCTTGAAGCCATCTGGGGATATTACGTATTGGATATTTTTAGTTTATGGTAGAGACACTTTATCTTGGTAGAGTTCAGTTAGAATTATAGTTTTAACACCTCCATTGGTATGGATTTGTTTAAATCCATGTATGAATGACATTTTCATTCTCTATTTTATAAGACTGGGGTCAGAGAGTTAGTAATTAACTTTCTAAAACTGGTACAGAATACAAAATAGATGGTTTAGATGATTCCATAGAAAATTAAGTCCCCACAACATCATCCAAAATCATATTATTATCATATCATGATACCTATAGAAATTTAAATTAGGGATCATGTGTATCTGAAGGCGAATCCATGTTATGGGATGTAAAGGCTTTTTCATGTGAGTAAACTTTCTTCCCAGTTTTTTGGGAATTATAAGGTGTTGGCTCATATTGGAGCTATGGCGTATTATATATAAATTCCCCAACATATTATCTAGATTAAAAATTCAGGTTTTATAGCTTCATTTTCATCTTCATGATTACTCTCATGTAATTATTTGGGGTGAGATCTATGTGGACGATGACACAACCTTCAATGATTGTCCTGTTGAGATCTAGGATATCCAATAGAAGGTGTTTTCCAATAGTGTTACCCACTTAGTTTATGTTTTTTCATGTCAATGTTTAATGGAGGAGAGTACCTGGTAATGTGAGTCACATATACACACATAGTACCCTGATCTATTTGATGTTTATCTCTTCTTATGCAATGGTGTATATCATATTGTTTCATAAAATAATAGTTATGAGATGGATTTGTATTTTAAATTGATATATAATCCTCATTTTTTGAGGAATCACCTATAAGAGTGTGTTTAAGATGTATTTGGGGTTTTCATGGTTTTCACATTATACTCTATTGAGGTGGTTAGATCCTATGATGGAGAGTGCCTTGAGAGGTATCTCAAAGGGTTTTTATTCAGTTTATTCCTTTATATTTTCTTTCTAGCTTAGTTTTGGATTCATGGGTATGAGAATGGATTGAGAGGAATCTGATTTAAGGGCATGTATCTTTGTGGATCAACTATTTGGGTGTTCACGAGGCATATAGTTTCTGGAAGAGTCTTAGAGGTTGTCTAGTGAGAATCTAGTGTTATTAACTACGAGCATGGAACATTTCAAATGTGAAAGGAGGATTCATGATATGTGGAATAATTTCATGATTTGAATGTGGAATTCCCTGTGTGTAATGATTTAGTGTTTAGATATAAAATAAATGCAAGAGTCGAAATATTTTTTGGTTGAATCCAACCTCAATGATTTTCATTATCTGAAAGGGATTATAGATCATGTAAACCCCGAATACATTAATGTTTTAAAACATTTAACTCACCCTGGTTGTAAATTCTTAATGATTATTCTTCCTTCCCTATAGTCCCTATTGACCCATCAATCCCCTCTTATTCTCCTTAGAGATCCCTTCATCGAGAATCAATATCAGTGTTCCATCGTTCATCTATGGTGACACAACTTGATCTGGGGTGTGTTTTTCATATGCTTTATATTTGTTTCCCCCAGTTTTGATATAGTTTCATCTAGTATTTTCTCACAACGTTGTGGTGATTTCTCACCAATGGATCTAATGGGGGTTTTATTAGTTGTATTCGGTGTGGATGTGCCAAAACATCCACAGTTGGATGCATTTATTATAGGAGAGGTGATCATAGATCCATTGTATGGTCAATTCTCCAAATATGTCCATTAAATACCATTTGAGGTAAGGTATTCATTTCATATCTATTTATTTATGTGAAATCGTATAGTTAGCATGTTTTACCCCCTTATATCTCAAGGAAATTGACCTAATAATTTCTTCAACTGGATTAATGATTGGGTATCGATCACATAATGAAGCTTCTACATTATACCATGACAATAGATTGACTCTTGATTTTATAGATATTAGTGTATTATTTCATTTCATGGTTTATCTTGTTGATATTTATAGAAATTGGTATTGAATGTAAAGACTGAATTAATTGATAATTAATTGGATAAATGATATAGAGTCGTGTTTAATACATCAGGTTGATGTTGTAGGTTTATGTTAATCATATTGATTAAAGTATGAATGTTTAATAGAACTACATAAAGAACCAGATTCATTATGATTCTTTTTGACAAAAGAACTAAATTCACAATAAATTAGTTTATTTAATTAATTTTTTATATATTAATATTTCTTGTCGAAATGTTTTCCCATTGTCAGAACTAGTTATTAATGAAGCGTTTATTTATATATACAATACAAAACTAATAATGTTATGAATTATAATTTTGTGTAAAGATCGAGTTTCTTATAATCATGTCAAGGTCATGTACCTTGTGATTTGGAGCGGTGTGGGATCACCAGGTGTAATGAATGAATTCTTTGATTTGGAATTGTTATGAAGGAATTCCTGGATTTGGGTGTCATGTAACATGTGATTTGGAGAGGTGTGGGATCACTGGGTGTGAGATAATTTATGATGTGATGTAATCTTGGGATGGTTGAGCCATTGAGGGAAGTTTCCTTATTTGGGTAAGGGAGGACTAAATGGGATGTGAACATGAGATAGATGATATTAGAGGGATATTGTGGTATATGGGGTAGGAGGACCAGCTATTTGTGGTATCTTTTGATTTCTGGAGTGCTGATATGCATAATAATATTCATATTGGTGTTTGGAAGGACCCCATTTATGATATAATAGGTTGAAGTTGGGAATACACATTGTTATGATAGCGGGATTCTTTTTTGAATTAGTGTTTTGGATAACAAACATGTTGTTGTTTATCTACATTCATTTCCCTTCTACTTGACGAAGACACAAGTGTTTGGATACACTCTTTAAATGAGAGGCAAAGATATGGGGGGTATTCCATGGGTCTTCAATGTTTATCTTGTTATGTATTGATGAGTTTAATCTCCAACTATCGGTGGAAAAGACTCATCGAGAAGCTCATCTTCACATTGTGTTGAGATAATAATGCTTGGGGATATTAGAATTTTTCCATAGAGAACATAGTGTCAAGGATTTTAATATTTATAAATAAATAAATATATATTTAAACCATTAGGATGGTGCATTCTTCGATTCAATACTGAGATTTTAATTCTGAAAATCTATAGGCTCGATTCTCATATACCGAGAGGACATGGATCATTGTTTAAAAATAAGAGTGATCTGGTGTTGAAATGTTAATGGTTAATTAATTATTATTAATTACTTAATTTATTGTTATATTTATAAAAATGGTCAATGTAAAACAATGTATCTAATTAAATAGTTGTGTGTATATAGGATATCTAGTCATAGCAGTTTTAGTCAAGTGTATGAGAGATGTTGTAACGCCCCGACCCCAGTTACCCAGAGTCGGTGCATTATTACATAACATTGGCATGATCACAAGAAAGATCAAATCTCAAAAGACCGATTGGTTTAGTAGCCTTGGAAACACTAGATATATTCATAAGTTTTACATTACAGCATAAAATGAAAAACTACTACAACAACATAATGTCTCCATAATCCACACTTCTATCCCCTCATAATATCCCTGCAGGTCATTCATAATTTACTACTTCACATCCTGGGGAAAAAATAAAACATAGAAAAGGGGTGAGCTCAAATGCCCAATAAGGATAACAATAAAGCGGAAACTTTCATAAATAAGAATAAACATTTAAGGCAATGCATTACTAAAACAAAAGCCTTTTAAAATTGAACTTCAACATGGTATGGCAAAAGTAAAATGAAATAATGCCATTTACTTATTCACATGGATATTCTACTAATCGAATAATCACATGCAAAAATCAATAACCACTTTCATAATGTTGGAATGCATAATGCCAGACTATCATAACCACATAGCCAAGGCCTCGTGCCAAGACTACAAATAAGATTTTGTCAAGGCCTTGTGCCAAGACACTAGTTTGTCTCATGAGACCTACCGATGCATCGAGGAGCTATAGCGGGCTCCACCCGTCACTTATTAAGTCCAATGCATTCCCATATGAAAAGGTTTAAACATAACATAAACATTCGTATTAAAACTAGCATACGAAATGTCAATAATTTCACCATAAACTATGAATGGTATAAAAATAGCACATCCACAGTCAAACATATCACAAAACCTTCAATACAATATAGAAGTTTTGTATCATAATAAATCAACTTCAAATAATCTTAAAATCCATCAAAGGATGTTGACATAGATGAAATCAAAATTCTTTTTAAAGAAGTATCTCCTTTTATTTTGAAATCATTTAAGATCCATATAAAATAAAACATTTTCTTTGAAAATATTCTTATAAGCTTGTATGTAAAGCTTCGACAATTTTATAACGGCGGAAAATAACCGCACCCGCCGTATAAGTTAAAAAAAACATTCTTACCTCAATTCTGTCGAAAAGGTTAAAAAGAACATTGTTTTGAAAACGACGGAAAGATTCCTTTATAAACCTCTTATAAAAAGTCAAACAAGGGTATAAATGACTTTAACCCATATTATTGTAAATAGTAAAAATGTTTTGAAATACATTTCGAAGAAACATGGATGTGGATGATAACGAGATCCCAGTAGATTATTACGTATAAACAACCTCGGATAAAGAAGAGATTGTGAAATAACCCTTACCTTGTACTTTTTCCTTGGTTGGGGTAGGTTAACCTCCTGTATAATGGTGAAATAATTGTTATTAAATTATACAAGAATCATATACATTAATATGATATCATATATGATCTTTTAATATTGATTTGATAATAATATATTAGTATTATCGTTGTTTCGGGTGTTAACTTACTTGTTTTCTTTCATATGTTTTGTTACGTAAGACATGTTTGTAAAGGATAGGTTGTATATTATTCGTATCCAGAATGATATCAAGTCCTTAAACATCATTTTTAAATCATAAAATGATAATTACGCTTTAATGGTTACGATGGATAATGAATCTCATCGCGTTCGTGGAGACGGTAGTCCGTACGTACGCACGAGCGACAATAATATATAAATGGATGGTATATCATATATACAGAATCATTAACATGTTATATTTATTATTTACATGAGTTACACATCATTATTATACCCATCCAAATAATATTATATTGAATAACAATTACACCACGACGTGGAGACGGTAAGCCGTACGTACGCACGTATGGTGACATGTTATTCAAAGGGTGGATAGAATACTGAATATGATTGTACCATATTTATAATAACATCACAGTATATGTGAGATACTGGAGTTATTATTTCAGAATGGTAAGAACAAAGGAAGAAGAAGTGGAAGAAGAAATGAACTTAGAAAAGGGTGGTGAAATCATTACCTCTTCTTCGGGTTCTTCCTTTTGATTTGATCAAAAGGGCTCCTTAGGTTGGCTTTATGATCAAACTAAGGCCTCTAGGTTGTATTGAGGGATGTTGGGAGAGTATTTGGGCAGAGTTTGGCCGAACCAAAAAGGCTTTGAAGGTGTGAAGAAATGAGAAGGAGGAGTTCCCTTTTATAAGAGGGGTGAGGGGCACCTTTGGAAAAGCTAGAAATATTAATTTATAATAAATTCATATTCGGTTTCTAAAGGCTCCAAAGTTGACTATTCAAATGATGAGGTGGGGATAGGTCGAAAGAAACTCATCCGATAGAATTTAGACAGGTTTGGGTACTTATATTAACCTTATCTTTAAGTATTAACTCTAAGTTAATTAGTTTCACTTTTACAATGTCTCTTTGTATTTTATATATTATGGTTAATAAACTTACTATATACATCCAAGAGACCCCCAAGTGGTCCATTAATGATTAACCTATCATGATATAAGTCTCTTGGCCGAACCTTAGATTTTTAGGAATTTAATATCAATTAATAATATAATATTTGTTTTAAGAATTCTTTTATGTCAATTTTGACACTATTCATTAGTTGATTTTTTTGAAACTCATAACAGATTTATTACTTCGAACAAAGTCAATTAAATCAATCCAAATATATCATATTATCCTAGAAAATTAGTTTAATTCATTAAAAGTTTCATATTATATTTATTTGGGTATTTATAATATCACTTATTTTAATTTTTCACTATTATAGTAATTACTGCATCATCATTGTGTCATAAATAAAAAAACTTATTTAATGTCTAAAAATTATAAGTAAAATATCATTATGTAGGAAATATTTTTAGCTTTCTAATTAATATTTATAATCGAAAATCCAACATGTATAACCCTATGTAAAAATTGTTCTTCTAAAAGATGTAAGCTTATGCCATTTTTATTTTTATTTTAACTTTATTAATATAAAGTGTCCCTACCACATACAAGTGGCTCCAAGGGGTCCCCAAATTGACCCAAGGATGCCCATGGTCGGGTATGTGTCCACCAATAAGGTTAGGACACGTTTTAGGGTAATTTTGTATTATTATAATATTATTTTTTAACCCTTATTTACCGGATTTACCCTTTAACCATGGTAAATAAAATATTTACCACAGTAACTATTCAAAATGTCTAAAAATAAAAGTTACCTATTTACACAATTTTAACATCCTGATTCCAAATATGGAATCCATTTTCCTAAATTCAAAACACAGAAGTGGCAGAAATTAATTTAAAATTAATTCCTGTTGTTAAAACAAAAAGCGTGTTTTTAAGAGATAATAACTATCAAAAGATTGACACTTGTTTATGTTCGGTTTAATTGTAAAATTATGTCCAATGACCAAAATTATATTAAATGGTAAAAATATATTCTAAATATACTTTAAAACCACTCAAATTCATAATTTATCACTAGTAATTAATTTGATTAAAAAAGTTGTTTTTAATTAAAATTTAGTAATTTTCACTATTCATCAAAATATGAAAGTTATCCGAAATGTACCAAAATTTCACCCTAGGCTAAATTCGATATTCCGAATCCAAAAATGAAGTCCATTTTCAAATATAGAATATATATGATTTCAAAAAGTAGGTATTACTATTCACAACGGCTAGTTTAATTAGTTGTGGTGTGTGTTAGAACTCGAGGTTGCGTACAACACACGCTATCGCATTATTCGAAGGGAAACGTACCGTAGAAGCTTGGGGTGTTACATTCTCCCCTCCTTCAAATAATTGCGTCCTCGCAATTTCTAGGGTATTACTGCATAAAAAGACTCGGGTGGTTCTTCATCATAAGTTCCTCGGGTTCCCACGTTGCCTCTTCCATCTTATGATTTCTCCACAAAACTTTTACCAGACGCGTCGTCCGGTTTCTCAGTACTTGTTCTCTTGTATCAAGAATCCTGATGGGCTCTTCACAATAAGACAGATCCGGTTCCAGTTCTAATTCCTCATAGGTGAGTACATGCGTTTGGTCAGGCATGTATTTTCTCAACAGAGATACGTGGAACACATCGTGAACTTTGGAGAGACTTGGCGGCATTGCCAATCGGTAAGCTACAGCCCCAATTCGTTCTAGAATTTCGAAAGGTCCGATGTACCTGGGACTCAATTTACCTTTCTTACCAAAACGTATGACTCCCTTCCACGGAGATACCTTCAGGAAAACATGATCACCGACTTGAAATTCCAAATCCTTCCTTCGATTATCGGCATAGCTCTTCTGCCTACTTTGAGCTGCTTTGATGTGATTTTGGATTACTCTCACCTTTTCCACCGTTTCCTCCACCAGTTCTGGGCCTACAAGTTTTCTTTCACCAACGTCATCCAAACAGGTTGGTGTACGACATCTCTTTCCGTATAACGCTTCATATGGTGCCATCTGAATACTCGAATGGAAGATATTGTTATAGGAAAATTCTACCAGAGGTAAATATTGATCCCACATACCCTGAAAATCAAGTGAGCAAGATCTCAACATGTCTTCTAAGGTTTGAATAGTCCGTTCTGATTGTCCGTCTGTCTGAGGGTGGTAAGCAGTGCTCAAATGAAGTTCAGTATCCAGGGATTTCTGAAGACTTTTCCAGAATCTTGAAGTAAAACGGGGATCACGATCAGAAACAATCGATAGGGGTACACCATGAAGTCTCACAACTTCATTAATGTATAGTCTTGCTAGACGTTCCAGGGGTAGATCTTCTCTTATAGCAAGAAAATGTGCTGACTTGGTAAGACGATCAACAATAACCCATATTGCATCGTTCCTTCTAGAAGTCTTTGGTAGCCCCATGAGAAAGTCCATCGTAATATTGTCCCATTTCCACTCCGGTATGGGAAGAGGTTGCATGACTCCTCCAGGCTGTTGCCTTCCAGCTTTCACTTGTTGACAAACCATACATCTTGATACAAAATCAGCAATCTCCCTCTTCATGTTGTCCCACCAAAAATGTTCCTTCAAATCTCTATACATTTTGGTGCTCCCAGGGTGTATAGAGAAATTGGAACTATGAGCATCATCCAGCAATTCCCTTTTTAGATCAGGTATATTGGGAACACAAAGTCTCTTTCCAAATTTCAAAGTTCCATCTTCATACACAAAGTCTCTCAATCTCCCATCATTCACAGCTTTAATCTTCTTCTGAAATTCTTCATCATCGGTCTGAGAACTCTTAATCCTTTCTAGTAAAGATGGTTTGGCAACCATTTGAAAAAGCATTGATGTTTCACCTTCCCTGGTTATTCCCATGTCCATCTTCACTAGATCCATGAAAATTGGATCCCTTTCAATTCTCATCATGTTCAAAACTCCATGGTCTTTTCTGCTCAAAGCATCTGCCACCTTGTTTGCCTTCCCCGGGTGGTAGTGTATCGTACAATCATAATCCTTGAGTAATTCAAGCCATCTCCTTTGCCTCATGTTGAGTTCTTTTTGTGATAAAATATACTTCAAACTCTTGTGATCAGTATAAATCTCACATTTTTCACCATAGAGGTAGTGCCTCCATATCTTCAAAGCAAAGATCACAGCTGCTAACTCAAGATCATGAGTAGGATAGTTTTGTTCATGAATTTTCAACTGTCGTGATGCATAGGCAATAACTCTATCATTCTGCATAAGGACACAGCCAAGTCCTTTCTTTGATGCATCACTATAAATAACGAACCCATCATTCCCCGATGGTAGAGTCAATATAGGATCATTGACTAATCTTCTCTTCAGTTCTTCGAAACATTCTTCACACTCTTTTGTCCAAACAAATTTAACCCCTTTACGTGTGAGCTTCGTTAATGGGTTTGCCAATCGGGCAAAATTCTGGACGAAACGTCGATAATAACCTGCCAAACCAATAAAACTACGTACCTCAGTTATACTCGTAGGTGCTGGCCATTCTTGGATTGCCTTGGTCTTAGAAGGATCAACAGAGATTCCATCTTTAGAGACAATATGTCCAAGAAAAGAAATCTCCTGAAGCCAGAATTCACACTTGCTAAACTTTCCATATAATTCATGCCTCCTCAGAGTCTTCAAGATAATGCGCAAGTGATTTTCATGATCTTCATAGGTTTTGGAGTATACCAATATATCATCAATAAATACTACCACAAATTCATCGAGATACTCCTTGAAAACTCTATTCATCAGATCCATGAATATAGAGGGTGCATTGGTCAATCCAAACGGCATTACAGTAAACTCATAATGCCCGTACCTGGTTCGAAATGCTATTTTCGGAATGTCTTCCTTCTTCACACACAACTGATGGTATCCAGATCGAAGGTCAATCTTTGAAAAGTATTGAGCTCCATGCAGTTGGTCAAATAAATCATCAATACGAGGTAGGGGATACTTGTTCTTTATCGTTATAGCATTGATCTCCCTGTAGTCAATACATAACCTCATAGATCCATCTTTCTTTTTAACAAAAAGAACAGGGGCTCCCCATGGAGAAACACTAGGGCGAATAAATCCCTTATTACTCAATTCCTCTAGTTGTTTCTTTAGTTCGACTAACTCTACAGTGGCCATTCTATAAGGGGTCTTCGATATAGGCCTTGATCCAGGAATCAAATCAATGGAAAACTCAACTTCTCGTTCTGGAGGATGTCCAGGTAAATCTTCCGGAAATACATCTACAAATTCTTTCACAACAGGTACACCCTCTATTTGAACATTCCTTTCCTCACTGATAGTTACTTCATTCTCTTCCTCCCCAATAATTGAATTAAGTTGAGCTACTGGGGGTGGGTCTAAATAAGAATTAGGTGGTGATGATTCTGCTCTAAAAATAAGGTGTTCCTTATCATTATCATCGAGAATCGTAACCTCTTTCTTCTTACAATAAATCTTCGCATCATAGTCCGAAAGCCAGTCCATACCGAGGATTATATCAAACTCAATCATAGGTATGACGATGAAATCAGCAGATAAAGAAAATTTATGTGCTCTAATGGGGACTGATTCACAAAACTTTGTTGCAACGATACTTCCCTTAGGAGTTTTAACTGACAACTCCCTTATTAAATCAAATTGGAAATATCTAATTTTCTTAGCAAACTGGGAAGATATAAAACAATGCGATGATCCAAAATCAAATAATGCATTTGCTAAACTTGAGGAAACCATTAAATTACCTGCCACCACGTCTTTCGGAGTTTCTACCTCAGCAGTAGTGATAGCATAAGCCTGGCCTTGATCCCTTGGCCTTTTCTGAGGTAAGTTCTCCTGACGCTTAGGACATGCATTTGCATAATGCCCCATCTCCCTGCAATTGTAGCACTGAACATTGGTAGCTTCCTTCTTCCCCTTGCAATCATGAGCTTGGTGGCCTTTTTCACCACACTTGTAACAGACTCCCATTTCCTTCAGGCAAGCACCGGGGTGTTTCTTCCCGCACTTACCACAAGATGGATATTCAACCTTTCCCTTCTTCCCCTTATTTCCATTCCCAGATTGATCAGCAGGTCTCTTCTTCTCTTGCTTTGCTTTAAAGTCATAAGACTTAGAGAATTCCTTTTCGGTCTTGATAGCACATGAGACAATGTCTTCGTACGATGAAAAGGATTGTGAGACTAATGCTCGACGGAGAAATGGTTTTAACCCATCAAAGAAACGATCAATCTTACTTCTTGGGTTGCGAATATAATCACCAGCGTACCTCGCTAACCTTGTAAAGTTAGCCTCATACTTTGTGACATTATCATCCTCCTTTTGTCTCAGACTCAGAAATTGCCTTTCCATATCTGCTCGATGGTCGCGAGGAAAGTATTTTTCTAAAAACAGATCTTTGAACTCCCTCCATTCCATGTTTGATACTTCATCATCTTCCTTCATGTTTTGAATCAATGACCACCATTGATCAGCATCTCCAGTGAGGCGGTAAACTGCCATGGTAACTTTTTCCCTTTCACTACTCCCCAAAGCCTGAAATATTTTCTCTAGGGAAAATATCCATTGCTTAGCTACTAAGGGATTTGTACTCCCATTGAACGTTGGTGGTTGTTGTCTCATGAATCGATCTAACATTGATCCTCCACGCTGCGGATCAGGGTGCTCCATACGGGTAAGGTTATTATTCATAACCTGAGTAAGTTGTCCCAGTACGGTGATTAGCTGATCAGCACCAGTTGCATCACCAGCCCCACTATAATTATCTTGAGCAGGAGGGCAATCCCTACATGGAGTGCGTGCATTGATACGGTTTCCATTTCTTCCACTAGGCGCCATTTCTAAACAATGTCATAAACTAGATCAGTTTATGAATCAAAATACATAATCCCATACTTATAAAACACTAAACATAAATTGAACTATATATGGATATAATCCATAATCATAAATATGTTTTCTTTGAGGAAGTATATACTCATAAACCCTTCATAATGATTTGTAAAGAAAGTGAGAGTTATCCTAAGCATATCCCCCGGGAGTGTCGTAACCAAGAGTGCAGCAAGGCCCGTTGTCGTGCACCAGTTCCCGTTCGAGTCTAGCTCAAAGCGGGGTTTTTGGGTTTTACCCCTAGGTACATCTGTGCCAGAGCCGCCTCTACCTGCTCGTATCCAGACAGGGATGTATTGCTCGGAAAACTCACAAAATCTCTACAATACCAAAATTTCTAGGAAGTTCTTCTATACTAATCCTCAAAGTTCATCTTAGGTCTACGTGCTCTAATCAGAGTTTATCTAAATCTAGCTTCCAAGGTTTGTACTAAACTTCCTCTGATACCAACTGTAACGCCCCGACCCCAGTTACCCAGAGTCGGTGCATTATTACATAACATTGGCATGATCACAAGAAAGATCAAATCTCGAAAGACCGATTGAATTAGTTGCCTTGGAAACACTAGATATATTTATAAGTTTTACATTACATCATAAAATGAAAAACTACTACAACAACATAATGTCTCCATAATCCACACTACTATCCCCTCATAATATCCCTGCAGGTCATTCATAATTTACTTCTTCACATCCTGGGAAAAAAATAAAACATAGAAAAGGGGTGAGCTCAAATGCCCAGTAAGGATAACAATAAAGCGGAAACTTTCATAAATAAGAATAAACATTTAAGGCAATGCATTACTAAAACAAAAGCCTTTTAAAATTGAACTTCAACATGGTATGGCAAAAGTAAAATGAAATAATGCCATTTACTTATTCACATGGATATTCTACTAATCGAATAATCACATGCAAAAATCAATAACCACTTTCATAATGTTGGAATGCATAATGCCAGACTATCATAACCACATAGCCAAGGCCTCGTGCCAAGACTACAAATAAGATTTTGTCAAGGCCTTGTGCCAAGACACTAGTTTGTCTCATGAGACCTACCGATGCATCGAGGAGCTATAGCGGGCTCCACCCGTCACTTATTAAGTCCAATGCATTCCCATATGAAAAGGTTTAAACATAACATAAACATTCGTATTAAAACTAGCATACGAAATGTCAATAATTTCACCATAAACTATGAATGGTATAAAAATAGCACATCCACAGTCAAACATATCACAAAACCTTCAATACAATATAGAAGTTTTGTATCATAATAAATCAACTTCAAATAATCTTAAAATCCATTAAAGGATGTTGACATAGATGAAATCAAAATTCTTTTTAAAGAAGTATCTCCTTTTATTTTGAAATCATTTAAGATCCATATAAAATAAAACATTTTCTTTGAAAATATTCTTATAAGCTTGTATGTAAAGCTTCGACAATTTTATAATGGCGGAAAATAACCGCACCCGCTGTATAAGTTAAAAAAAACATTCTTACCTCAATTCTGTCGAAAAGGTTAAAAAGAACATTGTTTTGAAAATGACGGAAAGATTCCTTTATAAACCTCTTATAAAAAGTCAAACAAGGGTATAAATGACTTTAACCCATATTCTTGTAAATAGTAAAAATGTTTTGAAATACATTTCTAAGAAACATGGATGTGGATGATAACGAGATCCCAGTAGATTATTACGTATAAACAACCTCGGATAAAGAAGAGATTGTGAAATAACCCTTACCTTGTACTTTTTCCTTGGTTGGGGTAGGTTAACCTCCTGTATAATGGTGAAATAATTGTTATTAAATTATACAAGAATCATATACATTAATATGATATCATATATGATCTTTTAATATTGATTTGATAATAATATCTTAGTATTATCGTTGTTTCGGGTGTTAACTTACTTGTTTTCTTTCATATGTTTTGTTACGTAAGACATGTTTGTAAAGGATAGGTTGTATATTATTCATATCCAGAATGATATCAAGTCCTTAAACATCATTTTTAAATCATAAAATGATAATTACGCTTTAATGGTTACGATGGAGAATGAATCTCATCGCGTTCGTGGAGACGGTAGTCCGTACGTACGCACGAGCGACAATAATATATAAATGGATGGTATATCATATATACAGAATCATTAACATGTTATATTTATTATTTACATGAGTTACACATCATTATTATACCCATCCAAATAATATTATATTGAATAACAATTACACCACGACGTGGAGATGGTAAGCCGTACGTACGCACGTATGGTGACATGTTATTCAAAGGGTGGATAGAATACTGAATATGATTGTACCATATTTATAATAACATCACAGTATATGTGAGATACTGGAGTTATTATTTCAGAATGGTAAGAACAAAGGAAGAAGAAGTGGAAGAAGAAATGAACTTGGAAAAGGGTGGTGAAATCATTACCTCTTCTTCGGGTTCTTCCTTTTGATTTGATCAAAAGGGCTCCTTAGGTTGGCTTTATGATCAAACTAAGGCCTCTAGGTTGTATTGAGGGATGTTGGGAGAGTATTTGGACAGAGTTTGGCCGAACCAAAAAGGCTTTGAAGGTGTGAAGAAATGAGAAGGAGGAGTGCCCTTTTATAAGAGGGGTGAGGGGCACCTTTGGAAAAGCTAGAAATATTAATTTATAATAAATTCATATTCGGTTTCTAAAGGCTCAAAAGTTGACTATTCAAATGATGAGGTGGGGATAGGTCTAAAGAAACTCATCCAATAGAATTTAGACAGGTTTGGGTACTTATATTAACCTTATCTTTAAGTATTAACTCTAAGTTAATTAGTTTCACTTTTACAATGTCTCTTTGTATTTTATATATTATGGTTAATAAACTTACTATATACATCCAGGAGACCCCCAAGTAGTCCATTAATGATTAACCTATCATGATATAAGTCTCTTGGCCGAACCTTATATTTTTAGGAATTTAATATCAATTAATAATATAATATTTGTTTTAAGAATTCTTTTATGTCAATTTTGACACTATTCATTAGTTGATTTTTTTGAAACTCATAACAGATTTATTACTTCGAAAAAAGTCAATTAAATCAATCCTAATATATCTTATTATCCTAGAAAATTAGTTTAAATCATTAAAAGTTTCATATTATATTTATTTGGGTATTTATAATATCACTTATTTTAATTTTTCACTATTATAGTAATTACTTCTTCATCATTGTGTCATAAATATAATAAATTATTTAAGGTCTAAAAATTATAATTAAAATATAATTATGTATGAAATCTTTTTAGCTTTCTAATGAATATTTATAATCGAAAATCCAACATGTATAACCCTATGTAAAAATTGTTCTTCTAAAAGATGTAAGCTTATGCCATTTTTATTTTTATTTTAACTTTATTAATATAAAGTGTCCCTACCACATACAAGTGGCTCCAAGGGGTCCCAAAATTGACCCAAGGATGCCCATGGTCGGGTATGTGTCCACAAATAAGGTTAGGACACGTTTTAGGGTAATTTTGTATTATTATAATATTATTTTTTAACCCTTATTTACCGGATTTACCCTTTAACCATGGAAAATAAAATATTTACCACAGTAACTATTCAAAATGTCTAAAAATAAAAGTTACCTATTTACACAATTTGAACATCCTGATTCCAAATATGGAATCCATTTTCCTAAATTCAAAACACAGAAGTGGCAGAAATTAATTTAAAATTAATTCCCGCTGTTAAAACAAAAAGCGTGTTTTTAAGAGATAATAACTATCAAAAGATTGACACTTGTTTATGTTCGGTTTAATTGTAAAATTATGTCCAATGACCAAAATTATATTAAATGGTAAAAATATATTCTAAATATACTTTAAAACCACTCAAATTCATAATTTATCACTAGTAATTAATTTGATTAAAAAAGTTGTTTTTAATTAAAATTTAGTAATTTTCACTATTCATCAAAATATGAAAGTTATCCAAAATGTACCAAAATTTCACCCTAGGCTAAATTCGATATTCCGAATCCAAAAATGAAGTCCATTTTCAAATATAGAATATATATGATTTCAAAAAGTAGGTATTACTATTCACAACGGCTAGTTTAATTAGTTGTGGTGTGTGTTAGAACTCGAGGTTGCGTACAACACACGCTATCACATTATTCGAAGGGAAACGTACCGTAGAAGCTTGGGGTGTTACAGATGTTACCTTTAGTTTAGTATGAGACTAGGTTATAACTATATTTTGGTTGTGAGAAATATTATATATTATACTCTTTTATATAAACTACTCTAGCATTTCGGTTTTGGAAACCGAAACCCTGTGGGTTCTATTCCTTGGGGGTGAATTTCACAAAATCCTAGTTGGAGGATGGATGTATTACTACACGCTTTGGCCCCACTCTCTTTTCATGATCATGACATGAGCTCATATACACGATGGTTAGTCAAAACAATATATGTGTGTATAGGGTTGTAATGGATTGTGTTTATTTCACACACATATATTTTTGATATATTTTCCTAAGGATTGATATAGGTATAACATGTATAGGCTTTGATTTATTGGGGATCCTTACTTGGTGTATGGACTGGGATGGCCTGTGTATAATACACGAAATATGAAATATGTTATGTGGGCTATATTGGATCTAAAAAACTAACTAGTTAATTTGTTTTTTGGGATGTGGTGGTGTGTTACATGAGGATGTTGTTGTGGTGATTCTCCAAGGTGTATGCAGGATAGCCCTATCAGAGGGAGATACTGAAGATGTCAGATTTTGGGGAAGATAGGACAACAAGTTGGAAATTAGTAGTAGGGTACCCCTGATATTCAATATTATATTATTTCTTATTATATAAAATATATGGTGAATGTATCAATGGTGAGAGTGGTAACATATTAAACCTATTTAAATGATGAGTTAGTTTCACTTATAGTTCACTATGTGATGCAATATTTTCATTATGTTTTTCTTGAGAGGATCCAGTGTGGATCCTATGGGGTATATTTTTATATTCAACATATATATATAGCTTTTTTTATAGTAAATAGGAGACATTTGAAGATCAGTCAATTTATTACTTTCATGGGGTTTAATAGGATATGTTGGTGCTTTGATGTCACTGTGGTCGTTACAATCTTTTTGTACAAGGAGAGATCTCATTGAGTTTTAGTAGTATGTTCATTGCATTTCTTATTTAAACCTGGGTTTTATTTTAATTTTTAGTTTGAGAAGAATTTTCTTGGTGTTTATCTTATCTCTCTCTTTCTTAGGTGTTTCTATTAGAGGTAAATGTTTCCCATCTGCATGTTTATTATACCTTTAGTGCTTGACACATCCTCAGGGCCAACTAGAGGCAGGACATATATGTTACTATCTCTCTTCCCCTATTTTTATCCTACGACTGGGACACATTAATGGTATGGGGTCGTGATATCCATTTATCCATCTCTTTTTAGAAAATATATTATTAATAATATTATCAATTTAAATATTAAATTTATTTAAATTATATTTTTTTAAACTCATAAATAATTAAAAAATTCATGTGCAGATCTTATAAAGTGTTATTTTGAAATGTCTATGATGGGTTTGTAAACATACTTCATTGGGTTTTAAACTTCATAGAAACTAAAGAATCTTTTATATCTCAAAATATTTTTATAATCTATATTTTTAGGAAATTTAGATTGGAAAATACTATAATAATCAGTACTACAAATAGTACGTCCAATACTTCAGATAATGATTAATGTTGGAAACTAGTGGATCATACAATTTTTATTGGTATGATAGGGAGTTTACATTACGTGATAAGTAGTTATAGATTTTAAATGTTTTCATTATTATTATTTGTTGGATATGATGTCAATAAAAATAATCCCATGTTAAATATTTATATAAATTTTTTTTATCTTAATGGAACTATAGATTAAGGAAATTTCTATTCATTTGGAAATGTTTTTGAACAAAAAATGATTTAGATGATGATATTGGTGGATGCAAAATGTATGTAAATATTATTTATGGAAATTTCATTTCATAGGAGATTCTTTAGATTCAAGGTAATGTGATAAAGAAAACGCAATATAAAATACCATTACTATAATATATTAGTTTACAGTTGGAAATTTTTGTGTTCAATTTTTGTGTTTGTAATAAATACTCTCATTCAATGGAATGAGTTTTATAAAAAATCAAATTCTATTTTCACAACCCCGAGAGACATTTCATTATGGAGAAACCCACAAAATCACTTATGTTCTATGAAAATGGATATAAGACACCACTAAATTATATATGACAAACTTAATGGTGATACTATGCTACATTTATCATAATATAAGAAAAAATTATTGATATTTTACAAATCCCCTAGTTATGATTTATTTAAATAAACTAAATAGAAGATATAAATGTTCAATATAAAGTGACTATTCATATCTAATTCGTATTATATCATATAATTACATTAAAATTATAATTTTTCATAGTGGGGGTAGATATATTTATTTCAAAAAACATCATTCATTTCTTAAAACAAATTAGTTTTATAAAGACCTAATTTTTTAAAAAAAATTAATATATTTTGTTTTTCAGAATAATTTTTTTATATTGA
Source organism: Viscum album (assembly GCA_963277665.1). Lineage (NCBI taxonomy): Eukaryota > Viridiplantae > Streptophyta > Magnoliopsida > Santalales > Viscaceae > Viscum > Viscum album. The sequence goes on along the minus strand of OY728165.1, from coordinate 1,065,927,144 downwards.
TTTCAAAATGAATATTTTCCAAAAAAAATTCTTTATGCAGAACATAAGAAAATTAATTTTTATTCGAAATATTTTTTACTAAAAACCTATCGTAAATAGATTTTTATCCTGGAAAATTATTTAAATATTATTGTAAATTTTTTCGATCATAATTAGTTTTTTAAAAAATTAGCATATTTAGTTTTCTTATAATAATCTATTAAAAAAGATATTAAAAAATATTTTCCAAGAGTAATCTATCATATTAATATGTCAGTATATAACTATAATAATCCTTCTATTTATATAAACTTATATGTGTATGTTAATTATACCGATAAAACCATAAATTCCAAATTCCACTACTATATTATTTTAGTTTTTTCCTTAATTCATTAGTTAAGTGGATATTTTATGTTGATATAATTAATATTTGAATAATTTTTTCTTTTCAAAATTTTAAAATGTTTAATTAATCAATTTAATATCCACTTTGATAAATGTATTTATACACATAGACATGAAACAAATATAGAAACATTTTCATTGTATAATGTTTTTTCATATGATCAAGAGTAATTTGAATATAAAATGTTTGTTTCATTATAGAGGTCGAGTCATGATGCATAATGTATATATAATAGTGGGTTACTGTATTTCCCACATCAGTTTTCAGCCTTTTTTTCTAATCTACTGGACCGTTAAAATCTATCAGTTCGCTAGTTTCCATTATATCATATAACCCGTCTCAAATAAAATTAAAATAGATACCAAATAATATATGATAAGTGGGTTTTTTCAGTAAATGGTTAATAAAAATATCTGGTTTTTAAAAGTAATTCGACTCTAAAATGAGTTATTTATTCCTTGTATGGGAATTAATTTTTGTAGAAAATATAGATTATGATTTTTATTAATATTACCCTATGTTAATTTTTAATATTATTCTTGTTTTCAGTTTATAAATTATTTTTTATTGACAATGTAACTTTTACTTGGTCTAGGAAGATGTATAATCTTTCCTATAGAATTTTATCAATCATGGTTGGTGTTACTTGGGATAGAGAAGAATATTTACCTTCTAGAAAACTACCAAATAGAATAAGACATTTGAAATGAACAATGATGAATAATCCCTATATTAATTTTATGAAAATGTATGGAAAATATCACCTCAGACTCTAGAAAATATATAAATTTCCATATGCATTATAGGAAATGTGATTTTAAATAAGTGACATTGAGGTACACTAAATGTTTTAGATTATTTTTTCACAATTATATTCTCAACATGAGGATGTTTGATATGGTAATGTTCAAATTTATTATGGAGGAAAATATAAAAACCACTTTGATAAAGTTTCAGATAATGATTTTCTCAACAGTTACTTATAGGATGATTATGAAATGTATATAGATTTTAAATGTCGAAAATAATTCTTTTCTTATTATATAATTGATTTGTTTTTTTTATTGAAGACACTATGTCATGGATTATATTGGTTCGTCATTAAAATTCAAATAATTTTATTAAAAATGTTTATGGATCTTCTTCTCATCCTTATATATTAAGGAAACATAAGGAAAATGATAAAAAAAGGAGAATAGTTGAAACATAACCTCATATAAATAGTGATATAAAATAAAGAGGAAACTGAAAATTTTGAGAACATTATAAAACATAATTCTCATAAGAATATTTGGGATATATAATTCATAATTGACTATAGAGATAAAAAATAATTGAAGATATAGGCTGTTGAAAAGCTTTAGGACGAAGAAAAAATAAGTAATAATATAAATAGATTAAAAATATTTTAAAATACATGAGAGTGGTTTTAAAAAGGATTGGTAATATATTCTAAGAATACATTTCTTTCTATATATAATATAAATAACTATATAAAAAATATGATTGTTTTTAATGAATAAACACATTTTGTTACTACTATGATCATTTCAGTGGAAAAAATATAAAAATATAGTTATTGATGAATCATTTACAAATGTATCTATGAATGAATCAGAACATTTTTTTTTCAGAAATGGATGTTTTTAATATTAATATACCTATTGGAAGAACCTTAAAAATAAGTTATAGAAGAAGCAAATGTATAAGAAAAAAATATTGATAATTATAATTAAAAGAACCATACGATTAATTGTTTTAAGAGGAAGAAATAAAGGTAGAAATATAAAAATAAGAATAATATGATGATGATGAAGAAACTCATTTGGATAAGGAATCATCAACAATCAACCTCATATTCATTTGATTTACCTTCTTTTTATGTTAATGATGATATATCTGAATTTACATGGGATGAATAAGCATTGAATGAAAAGAATGAAAAATAAGAATTTAAGAAAGAATAATCTGATAAAAAATAATTACCAAAATCATTAAAAATGAATAATAATATATATTTGTAAAAATTCATGAAATATTATATGAGAAAAATTTTTCAATCAAATATCAAAAGGAAAGTAAAATAAGTATACTTCAGTACCATAATACCAAGAAATCACCTTTATGATCCTGAGAATATATATTCAGTGTCTTGGATTGGTCAAAAAGGTATTGATTATATTTTCATTAATTTAGGATACTATAAAGAATAATTAAATAAATTACTAAACATTACGTGAGATTTAATCTCGTTTAAAATAGCCTATGTGAAAGGATGGGTCATTTTCGTAGCAAAATTAGTGATTCTAATTGAAATTGTGTTTAATAATTTTAAATAAAACTACAATAATAATAAAAATATTATGTAATCCTATGTTGAACTGGATGAATGGACCTACGATGTAAATGGTATCAAAAAATGATTTGAGATATCAATTTAGTGATAATCATACTCATATGATATAATGTTTAATCAATCATAACGAGGGAATAGAATAATAAACTCTCTATGGATGATAAAAGATTGAATGTTGATGTTCAGAAGAAGGAAACTCTCATTGAAATGATCATAAATGTAGTAAAATATTATCATGTGTTTAAGAAAATTATGGAAATTGTTAATAAGATACTGAGTAACAAATTATATTTTTCTTTTAAACTATCGTTGTATTGTTTTTATAAAACATGTATATTAACAATGAATTAAATAATTTTCATAAAAATAATTTTTCCTTATTATTTCCAATTTTAATTTGTAACATACTATTTCATATTTAAATAGAATATTATTTAATTTAGTTTTGTTTCTAATATTATTTTTCTAAAATTTCAGGGAGTATTGGAATAATTCCCATTCATTATTGAAATTCAAAAAAGGGAGTAATGATTTATCGAGAGTGGTATATTTTTATTTAACGGGTAGTTGTTATAGATAAGGGATATGTATTTATAAAAAATAGAATTTTTAAATGGGGGAGTTACAAAATACTCTTCATTATATACAAATTAGTTGTAAACACTATGGAAGTAAGGTTTTACAGAATAAACTCATAGTAATTAATTGAATGAAGGGATGTATGAATATCAAGATATTATTATATTTCAGTAATTACGATCATTTACCATGCATAAAAAAATTAACAATATATTAAAAATATAATACTATCATTGTTTATTATGATAATTGTAGAGACCCGAAGCTTGACGTACATGGACATTACATTACATTTGCGGAATACATAGTACATAACAAAAACACACACTAAAGGATCGTAATAGTTTAGTGTCTTTGGAAACTCGGAACGTAGTCTTCTAATTGTGGTGAAAGTTCTTCAATATCTCCCATAAAGGTCATCCCTTTTTTTTACCTAAAACCTTTCTTTATATCCTGGGGAAAATAAAACATAAAAGGGTGAGCTCAAATGCTCAGTAAGGGTAAACAAAAGAAATATCAATCACATCATATATATAAGAACATAGCTTTTGGAAATCTTAACCTGCAAAAAAACTCATAATATCATAACATGGGATAAATCATAGAAGTGAAATGTAATCCCAATAATCATAACTTAAAACATGAAACTTTTGTGGCATACACACATAATCATAGAAAATCATTTCTTGTTAGTCAAGACTCATTGCCAAGACTATCTTAGTGGACAAAGTCCCTTTCTGAATCGAGTAACCCTCGTTTCAGTCCTGTTTCACTGAACCGGTATAACCTACCATTTCAGCCATGTCTATCTCATGAGATATAAAATCTTTACCCAATGCATTGGAGGGAGATATAGGTCCCACCCATCTTATAATGAATCCTTTCTTATGTGTGCCACATAATCATAAATCTTACATCATCACATAACCCATGTAATAAAAATGGGATTCTTAAACAACATGACATCATAAAACAATTCATATAAGATAAAGGAATTCATAAAAATAATTCCATCACAACATGATCAAATCAATTTAATAATAGGGATAAAAACAGAACGCTTTATTATCTTAGATGGAAAATAATTTTGATAAAACACTTGAACTCCATTCTTGAGGAAAATATCCTTTCTTCTTCAAAAACATTTTTCCTTTCATAACATGTCATACAACATTAAAATAAAAGAAGTTCATTAAAAATAAACTTGAAAACTTGTAAAGGAAGATTCTTGGAAATAATGTTTTAAAAATCCATTCATGCCGTATAAGTTAAAAAAAACATTCTTCATACTTTTGTTGGAAAAGTCAAAAAGTACCTCGTACGAAAAACGACAAAAGATTCCTTTCATACATATTACTAAAAACTCACCGAAGGGTAAAAATGGATTTAAAAAATTGTAGGTGGATGGAAATAATATTACATATTGATGAATCATGGATGTGGATGATAAAATACACCCCAGTAAATACTTATGAATAAACAATCTCGGATAAAAATGAGATTGTGATATTTCCCTTAACTTAGGTCCGATTTGCTTCGTATGTGTCCGAACCTCCTGTATAATGATTTAAATAATGTCATTGACTTATTACAGAATCATATTCATTTTTATGATATCATATATGGTTCCCTTATGACATTATATTACCTGTTCTTTTGTAAATTCCATGTTAAAGAAGCGTTTTGGGTAAAATCATTTCATTTATCGTAGGTGTTTTGACTTGTTGTTCTTGACATCATTATTACTTATATCATGATTTACTTACTTCCAGAATATAAAATATGATTTATATATCATATATATTCAGTATATATATATATATAATAGGTAGATAAATAAAATGAAAAACACCGTTCATGGAGACGGTAGTCCGTACGTACGCATGAACGTTGTTTTCCTTTCCTTATTGTCTTGAAATGGAAGTAAGTAGATGACATACATATGTATATATATACATAAATCCAGTAGCTTTATAATGTCATATATTTCATTATTATTTCTTATATATACTTTATAATCATTCTTAAATGGTTAATATGGAGAATGAATCTCATCGCGTCGTGGAGACGGTAGTCCGTACGTACGCACGAGCGATGATATCATTTCTATAAGTATTGAATTGAATTGGAGTGAATTATACAATATATCAGAATCAATATGATGTTGTAATAACTATGTATAGTTATTATTTACACCATTATACCCATCCATGTAAGGTGGTGGTGGAAAATAGATTACACCACGACGTGGAGACGGTATTCCGTACGTACGCACGCGTGGTGATTTATTTTTCCGTAGGATGGATAGATGGTGAAATAGGGTTGTTTCATACTTATAATAACATATCAGTATATGAGTGATACTGATGTTATTACTTCATAATGAAACAACCTAAGAAGAAGAAGTGGAAGAAGAAATAAAGATGAAAGAATTGGTAACAATAATTACCTCTTCTTTGAAGTGCCTCTTTGAGACCTCCTCTTAGGGCACTATAATTGGTCTTTGAGGATAACCAGAACCTCTAGGATGTTGCTAGGTAAGTGGAGAAGAGATTTTGGCAGGGTTTGGCCGAGCTTGAATGCTCAAATTGGTGTGAGGAGGAGGGGGAGGAGGTGTCCTTTTATAAGGGAGGAGAGGGGCACCTTAGGAATATCTCAAAATAGTATTTTATATTAAAGTCAAAATCGGTTTATAATGGTTCCAAAGGGTCTTATTTCGAAGCTAAAGTGGGGATGGGTCGAAATCCTATCAACCAATAGAATTTAGACAAGTTTAGGATATTATTTTAACCTTATCAATTAGATTTAACTCTAAGTTAAATAATTTAACTTTTACCGTGTCTTTTTGTTTTCTTTCACTATATTGTTAATAAACTTACTATAACATGCCAAAAGAACCCCAAAATTGTATATTATTAATAAATATATCCTTATCTATGTCATTTGGCAGATCCTTAGATTTTTAGGAATAAAATAACAATTAATAATATAATATGTTATTTAAAAACTATTTTGTGTCAATTTTGACACTATTTGATATATGATTTTTGTGAAAGTCATAACAGAATTAAATGTTCGAACCAAGTTGATTAAATCAACATTAATATATCATAGTAACCTAGAAAATTAGTGGAATTCATAAAAAGTCTCAAATTACATTTATTTTTGTGTTTATAACATCAATTATTTCAATATTTCATTAATAAGGTAATTACTGCATCATCGTTGTGTCATAAATAAATTAAATTATTTTATGCCTAAAAATTACAAATAAAATACCATCATGTAGGAAATCTTTTTAGCTTTCTAATTAATATTTACAATCGAATTTATCTTATGTATAACCCCATATTAAAAATGATTTACTTATTAAACTTTGATTTTAACTATTTTAACCTTTCTTTAAATAAATTAATAATAAATGTCCTATTATAATCCAAGTGGGCCTAAATGGTCATATTTTATTCCTAAGTTTGTTTTTGGTCGAATTACACTTGTCCAATAGAATTAGGACATGTGTTAGGGTAATAGTAATATCATATTTACCTTTAGTTACCCTATTTACTATTAACTACGGTAAAAAAAGTAAAAAGTTACTATTCACCAAAAAAATTATTTTCATCTCATTGAACCACATTTTAGTCCTTGATATTAACCGTGTCTCTCGGATTTTCGAAATTCCATTCACAAGAAGCGGTAAAATTAAGTTTTATGCAAAATTCAGTTTTTTAACCTACCACTTAGTGATTTCACTATTCATCAAAAATTGAAAGTTTTCAGAAAAATACCAAAATTTCACCCTAGGCTAATTTCGATATTCCGAATCCAAAAATGAAGTACATTTTAAAAAATATAATTTATAAAATTTCAAAAAGTGGTTATTACTATTCATAATAGCTAGTTTTAATAGCATATTGTTGTTTAGTGAAACTCGGTATTGCGTACGACGCAAGCTATCGAGGAAGGTCGTGATTGCGTGTAATGGAAGGAAAGTCAAGGATGCGTGTTGTGAAAGATTCTTTTGGTGTAGCGTACAACACAAGACATTAATGAAATTAAAAAGAATATTTTTCATAAAATTTCGGGGTGTTACATTCTACCCCCCTTAAAATGAATTTCGCCCTCGAAATTCGTCGGGGTTATAAATGGTTTACTATTCGAAAGTTTCTTTAATAGAAACCCACATCGTAAAAAAGGAATACCAAAACTTGGCTTTAAAAACGAAAGTATGAAATGTAACGATTACCCAAATAAACTAATCACTGGGTTTCCACATAGGTGAAAATATGGATATGGAAGAGAAATCTAACCATCATGTTCTGATGGAGAGTGGTAGAGAACATGGCTATGGAAAAGCCAGTAATCACAAATCCATAGATTTGTGATGATATAAGGTACCATCTGATTCATCAGGTATAAGATCACTAGGACAACATTTTTTGTTTCAAGATCATTTCCCCTAAAGTTGAAAATTTAAATTAGAATAAATACTTACTTTATTTTGGTACAATATCACTATTGTTCGTGCCTTGAACAATTTCCACTTCATCTCTTAAATAAATGAAGTTGAATTTGTTATTCGTGAAGTGTTAGCAGATCATGTGATAGAATGACGTGTTATTCCATCTGTCTCAAAAGGTTAGCAAAATTTATATACATAAGTCTGTCTATAGTGGGATTAATCATATATGGTTCCTAAAATGGGCTTATACTTCATATATCATACTGCTTAATATAATAACACTAGTTTCTACTAAAAAGGGACTTCCTGTAGGTCAGTGGTAGGCGATAGAGGCCAGTCGCACTTCGGTTGTGGGTTCGATTCCTACAGCCTTGTCCGAAGTGATGGGCTGTCGCCCGTCCTGCAGGTTTTTCTTTTTCTAAAACTACGTTACTATAACATCCCATCAATAATATCGAAAATATTCTATCCTTAAACAATACTAACTTATGTCCAACATAATCCAGTCTAATCTTTAGGCTTACACATAATACTGCAGTCCACTCTCATAATATAGTGACAACGATTACCAGAGATTTAATACTGTCACTGATCCCCACATATCATAAGATATTTCTTGTTGGTCACATTCCAAACATTCAAAGTCCTTAATCGTGTATTCTCTTGAATACCTTAGTGAAAACATGAATTCAGTTAAAAGTTAACACTTTCCACATACCAAAATCCTCAAAATTCTATATACTCAAACCATGATATCACTTAGTCCTTATATCAATCATGAGCTCATGAATACAATCAAACGTCTCATTGTCTTCTTATCCTTTCATTATGCACTTATCATCTACTTTCCAAAAGTATCTGAATAAACTTTCATGGTTACTGGTACCATTCATCATACACTTAAGGAAAGACAACAGTGTAACAATCCTTAGATGTCTCCTTATTCCAACACTACACATGATAAACATGTAATCATTCCACTACATTCTTAGACCATTGACCGAGCTTCAACATTTCTTTCATCTCACATATCATTTGTAGTTTCTTCATCATCGTCAAGATAAATACTTCCCATACGACTATACTGATTCTCTTCATGAGACTTTCCCTTAGGGCATTGGTTTGCATAATTCCCGTATATTCCACATTTAAAGCATTTTACCATTGTTGATGTCGTAGGAATACCATTATCCTCATCCATGGTGTTAATTGAACCTTTTCCTTTGCACTTACTTGCTTTGTGTCCTTCTTTTCCACACCCAAAGCATCTTCTAGTTCCTTTGAAACATTGTCCTTTATGCCTCTTCCCACATGAATTACATAGGGGAAATTGAACTTTCTTTCCTCTATGATCTTCATGAAACTCCATCTTTCTCTTATTAGCCGAGTCAGGAAACTTACCAAATTTTACTTTATTGATCATATTATGAGATTGCTGATTCGGCATAATAATGATGTTTGGACTTCCAAATCCCATTTCATTTTGTTGCTCATGAAAAATATCATTCCATTGTCCATCATATCCTCCATTATCGTGAATCACCTTGTTTCCAGCCATTTTCTAAAACCCAAAAAGAATAGTGTGAGAGGCAAAAATCATGCTAGGGAAAACAACATAATAAAGGGGGAGTATCCTCAATATCTAACTTCTTAGGTTAAATTCTAATATCGTTACCGTAGTTATAGGACTGTATCCTATACGTATACTTATCCTTAGGGACATCCCTAGAAAAACCTTATAAATATCTCTAGGGATCTCACTAAAGTTCTCGCATCCTAGTTTCCAAAGGTTGACTAAACCTTTCCTCTGATACCAACTGTAGAGACCCGAAGCTTGACGTACATGGACATTACATTACATTTGCGGAATACTTAGTACATAACAAAAACACAAACTAAAGGATCGTAATAGTTTAGTGTCTTTGGAAACTCGGAACGTAGTCTTCTAATTGTGGTGAAAGTTCTTCAATATCTCCCATAAAGGTCATCCCTTTTTTTTACCTAAAACATTTCTTTATATCCTGGGGAAAAGAAAACATAAAAGGGTGAGCTCAAATGCTCAGTAAGGGTAAACAAAAGAAATATCAATCACATCATATATATAAGAACATAGCTTTTGGAAATCTTAACCTGCAAAAAAACTCATAATATCATAACATGGGATAAATCATAGAAGTGAAATGTAATCCCAATAATCATAACTTAAAACATGAAACTTTTGTGGCATACACACATAATCATAGAAAATCATTTCTTGTTAGTCAAGACTCATTGCCAAGACTATCTTAGTGGACAAAGTCCCTTTCTGAATCGAGTAACCCTCGTTTCAGTCCTGTTTCACTGAACCGGTATAACCTACCATTTCAGCCATGTCTATCTCATGAGATATAAAATCTTTACCCAATGCATTGGAGGGAGATATAGGTCCCACCCATCTTATAATGAATCCTTTAATGATTTTTAGCACATTTAAGAAAATAATTTCTTAACAATTCACCAAGAACAACCTTATGGTTTAACTCACATGGTGGGTTTTAATGGATAGAAAATTGGTTATTACTAGATCTCTTTGAATGATTATTTCATCCAAATAATGTGTGTTATATTATTTTCAACTCAATAAAACTATATCAAATTAATAATTAAGTGAGTATAATTGAAATGTGACCACTATGTTTTTATGATTATATAGTCATTTGTAAATTATGAACATTGGTCAATATGAACATTATAAACCATACTATTAATAATAATTTTATAGTTACAATCAGTTTTATAAATTGAAATGATAATGATTAATTAATTTCGAAGTGAGAAATGGTGGCCTAAAATAATTGAGTCATGTTATAAGAATCCCATTTATTGGAGCTTGTGAGGGATATAGTATCCTTGGGATTATCCTTTCACCATACTAAATCTAATTGTCAAAATTTAAATTTTAAATGAAATAACCTATGGGAGAAGTTCATTTTAGTGAAAATAACCATTCAAGTGATGTTAGTTGAGCCACCCCATGAATCTATCATAATTGTACACTATACCTATAGGATGTATATTTGTGTTATAAGGATTAATGTATATATGAAGTAGTTAATAAATTTATAATATATATCTATAGATATTAGGGTTTCTTAATCAATTTTCATTTTCAATTTAGTTTTTTTAAAAAGTAATGAATTTTTTAAATTAATTTTTTGGACGGGAATTTTATATTTTAGAAAAGATATAATTATTATAATAATCTAATGTATTATTAATATTTTCTATTTTAATGAAATATCATTATAAAAACATTGTTATTTAAATTTAAATGATAATATAATATAAATTTTTTATTTTTCCATAAGCTTTACTATGCATTTCACTATGTATTTTATATCTCCTATTATTTTTAATTATTATAGTTATTATTATTTATAAGTTAAATTTATCATAATTATAAAATTATTATGATAAATAGAACTTATTATTGAAATTATATTGTTGATATTATGATAGATTTAATTTATTAAAATTTTCTAAAATACATTAATTTTTCATGAATAGTAAAAATACAGTTTTAGGGTTTTTGTATGTTTAATGAAATCAAAATGATGTAATAAGTAATATAAAATTCTAGTAAACTCATGTTAATAAAAATATCACAATAGGTGTCCCTTTTGTATTGTACCATGTGAAATACATTCGGAATGACCATGGTTTTGACTTTACCACTATAATGTTTTCTATGAAAATTAATAAACAAATCAACATATTTTTCTCATATAGAGAATCCACCACAATTAACATCTGATAAATGATAATATTCAAGGAGGAAGATATATATTTCATCCTAGTTCTATTGTGATGGTTTTATAGTTGGTAATCCGTTTAATATTTATACTTTAGAAGAGACAAGGATAAGATATCATGGGGGATTATTTACCGATGCACTGGCAAGGCTTAGAAAGAGACCCAATTGATGCTTTCTTGGAATGTTGGTTCTGTGGTATTTATTACAAAAATGTAAAGGCAAATGATAGAGGTATGATATTCTCTACTAACTCCTGGGTAATATTGGAGGCTCAAAACAATAGGAGGGACATTACCAAAGTATTTCCTGCATACCCACAGGTACGCCTTCGAATGATGGTGGTGGAGATGGGATGGCTTAAAGACTAGGTTTATGGTTCCAGTTCTATATAGACGCTATTATTGAGGTTTTTCCTATGACCTGTGATTGAAAATCAAAACATGGGGTTGTGGGTCTGATGGTTGGTGTCTGCGATTGGTCTGAAACATAATGGGGATGGCTCCAGTGCAGGGGGTTTATGTGATTTGGAGACTGGTGAGGGGTGTTCATAGATCTGTGTGGGTTGGTTTCAGTTTGTTTTATGGTATTGGAAGCTCAATATATGCTGATGTATGGGAAAATCTCAAAGGTCCCCAATGTTTTATGTTGTATAACATTCAGATATTGGTGGTTGAATTAGACACAAAATCACTATTTTATTTAATGGATTGAAAGATAAAACCACTGTTTGAGTTGATATACCACATTTAGAAAGCAATGAAGCTACCGGACCCCGGGATAAAAGTGTAAAATACGTGGAGAGAGAGAAACTTTTATGTTGATGATTTGTCATATAGAGGTAACCTAAGAGAGGCTTTATCAATTTTTTGTTGTTCGAGATTATTTTGAAAGGAGTATTGTAACTTATTGATGGGTGATGCTCGTGAACTCCATTACATCTTTCCACTGTAAACTCTTTCTCTTTGTACAAATATTTAATACAATGTTAACTTGTTAGTCAGTCATACCCATTTTGCTTCCAAATTTTCTTCTCAAAATATCTATATTTTTCATAAAAATCCAATTAATTTACTTTTGGGAATTAAAATAGAAGTTCTTTATAGGTGTATTTCTCAACATGTAAATATCATTTTTTAAATTTTTTATTATCATACATGAAACCCATATTCTATTCTCAGGGGTTAATAATTACATAAACATCTTGTGTTTATGGAACTTTTTGAAATTCCATGATTTTCATATTAAAACCATTAATTTTACTCCTCATATTTTATTTATGAGATTTTGTATTATGGTATTTTTTGATCACATGAAAATTGAGTCATATTAAGGGGTTATCTGGATAGGGCTCCAATGTATTGGGTAAAAAATGTTATCTATGGAGATGACTTTTATTACGACACCATGGTGTATAAGATTAGTTATTTTTATAACACATTGGTGAGAAACCCTGGTCATATGCATATGAACGCCTAAAATTTTTTGTGTAGCCAAATTTACATGTATTTAGTCTTGTTATTTTATTTATTGAATTCTTAAAATTCGTATTTCTATTATATAATGAAATTCCTCAAGTTCTTATTGATAATTATCAACATTGAATGTAAACTATTTAACTTTCATTTTAATATTGGGCATTATGATGACCCATTCTTTTGACATATATCCCCATGTGATGATATGTTATAATATTACATTTTATGAACAAATTATAGAGGCTTTACATTTTATTAGAATATTCTTTTAGGTTTACTTGTATTATGTATCTTATTACCTAGAAACGAATCATTAAATGATCCCCTATTACTACAATGTAGGAAAAGGTTAGGTAATAAAATACTCAAATACCATAGTGAGTATCAATGGAAGGTATAGTTTTTTTAGATATTAGGGTTTAAAAAAGTCAAGTAACCGATTATAAACTATTAAATAATTGATAAACAACCTTACATTTTTGTGGAATATAATTTAAATGGTTTCATAGAAATTAAGTCTTTATCTAGAAAAGAAAAATTTGAAGAGGATCTACAATAGATATACCACGGGGTATCAACTCTAACAATATGTGTCATGTTTACCTGTCATATCCTGGTCCATGATAATGAGCCATGCTTCACTCCCTAATTGACACAATTGATCGATATTTTTGGTTAATCAAAATATTTGTATTTTCAAGTATCAATGATTTATTAAAAATATAATCTTTGTTAGAAAATAACATATTTACAAATTTTTATTTAATAAATTAAACACTTTTAAAATTATAATATTATTAAATGAAACATCTTTCTCAGTAAGGTTTTATTCTATTTGAAAATAATAGTAAATAAGAGAAACCACGTAAATTGTGACAGTAACAAACCAGGATAGGATGGCCTTCTAGTGGAAGAAGGACTACAAACCCTAATGAGAATAGTGAATCATCTAACTTGAGTTATGATAAATAACATGAAAAAAGAATAGGGGATAGATTTAACTCTAATTGGCTAGTTTGTGTTTGTCCCTTTATGCATGAACAACCATATTCATTTCATGGATATGTTAACCCTTTGATTTCTGTATACGAGATAAGCTATAAAGAAAATAAAATTTCTTCACTCTATTGTTCAGAGTAAAATGAATTCATTCATATTTTGTACAACATTGATAGGGATGATGATTGATGGTGGAAAAATGTTAAAAACACAAATAAATGTTGGGTGGTTAATGTTATGGAGTGGAAAGAGTCTTGGTGAATCAATATCAACAAATATTTCTTCCATTCAATGTAAATGAAAATATGGAATAATTACTAGAGATGAAGGAAAAGGAAAATTATTATGTGGGATTTTATGAGATGAAATTCAAAATTAATTCCAACTACACCTATAGGATTGATATGGTTTATAATTGGATGGTTGATAAATTATTTAGTGGAATAAGAATCAATCTTGATATGAATTTAGTAAACATATATTATGAAGACTCTGAGGTTATCATTAGGACTTCAATGAAAACAGAAGTGGAGTTTGAAGAGAACTACTGGTCTCATAGATCAAATTAAAAGAAGTGATATTTCAATGAAAACAAAGGTAGTTTATTTAATTAAGTAATACGTTGAAATGAAGTGAAACATTCCACATTCAAAAAAATTTGGAATAAGAATTTAGGGAATTCATTATCTAGGAGAAATAAATTTTACCTGTGTGGAATTTAATTCTTTATTTCATGGAATAGTCATAATGTGGTGATTCCTGACCTTCTGAATACTAATGATAATTGGACGATGGTTTAGGCCTAGCCTGTAGTCCAATTGATCGATTATGGATATCTTGGGATCTTTTCAAATCCATATCCAAAACCAAAGATAATTGAGGGAAATAAATATCACTATTAATAGAGGATATGGGATAAAAGATAAGGTTTTACTCCCATAAAAGCTAATGTAATATCATATTGACATGGTGGAAGATACTCTCAATATTATCTAAAATATGGAATGTAATTTTCTTGATTCTGGTTCTATGAATTATTTTGTTTTTCTAATGTTTTGAAAAGAATATAGAATGAAACCATGTGTAGATATATGTACATTTATTAGTGATGAAATTTAGAGGGATTATCAATTCCTCAAATGTTTATAAAAACTCTATTATTCAAACTGGAATGAAAAATATCCTCAAGAATATAGTTGTCATTCCCATGTTAGATTTTAAAATTATACTAGGGATGGAATAGATTACAAGGTCTAGTGAAAAGATGAGATAGTGAAGCATGGATACATCAGTAGTAAAAAATAGACTACCTATAGTTGTTTTAATTGTATATATATCTCTGACTAAGCATTTTATTAAAGAACCACCCATGTTATCCTTTTTTAGTTGACTGGTGAAGTGAAAGAATGAAATGATGGAATACTAGTAGGTAATATTCCTATAATTTATTAATATATTCATTGATTTCTATATGATTTTATTAGATCTCTCATATAATGAGAGGGAGAGTTCTCAGTTGATATCATTATTGGTTCCAAGACAATTATAAAAACCCCATATATAATTGAAAACATAGTGCTAAATGAATTAAAAAAACTCAATGATCGTTTGGAGAATGGGATTATCCAGACAAGTGTGTCTATATGGGAGACATCTGATATCTTTAAGAAGAATGTGGATGGGTAAATTAATCTATGAATTATTCAAATAAAATGATACAAGATCATATTCAAGATCATGTTCCATCTTCAATGAATTGAGGATATCCTTAAACCAAATAATGGGATAAATTATTCTCCAAGATTGATCTTTTATCTAGTTATATTAAATTTATGGTCAAAATATGATATTATAAAGAAGACCTTCAGATCTAGATATTAGCATACAGAGTTTGTTTTTATCCCTTCATCTTGATAAATCCTCCATATATTTTTATGTATTTCATGAATATACTTTTCATATAATACTTTTATAATTTTTTGGTAGTTTCTATTTAAGATAATGTAATGTATTCTAAAATTCACAAGATTCATGTTGATCATCTAAGGGATATATATGACACTTTATGAAAGGAGAGGCTATATGAATGGGTCATTAAATGTAAATTTGGTTTACAAAATGTTTCATTATGGGCAAACATTGTAAACTACGATGGAACCTTAGTTGACCCTAAGAATAAATATTTTGTAGAGGAGGTTCCTCATACAAAACAAATAACTGAGATTCAGAGTTTTTTGAATTTTCAGGATATTATAAAAGGATTGTGAGGTAAATTTCATGAATTTCTATTCCACTAAACATGTTATCTTGAAAATGGGTCATTTTCACCATGAAAAAGGAGTTTAGATGAATTTTTACCATTATGATGAATATATTGGTTACTACACATGTGTTAACTCTACCCTATATCGAAGAATGATTCATTATTTTTAGTGATGAATCTAAGAAATGGATTTGGTGAATCCTTGTATAAAAATTAAAAGTCATACATAATGCATCTTGATAGTTAATGCCTCATGAGTAAAACTATCCTACAAATGACTTGGATCTGGTTGAGATTGTTTTTTTCACTAACGATATGGGGCACCTATCTTTATGGGGATAAATGTGATATGTACGTTTACCATCTATTTTTGAATTATTTTTTCATACCAAATAGAATGAAAGTGAGATTGAAATGATTTTTGGAGATTCATAATGACATAGATTATTCAATTAAATATTTCCTAGGAAGATGAATCAATCTCGCTGATGTATTTAGTAGGAATGACCTTTTTTCCTCAATGATGGGGATTCATGGATATCCTTTAATCATAAACCTAGTAAAACTATTCTAAGGATTCATAAAAGGAAGGATTCTATCAACCCCATTCAAAATAATTTCTCAACCATAATTAAATTAGAACATAATCAAATATTAGTGATAATATAATTTGTTGCAAAAGAAAATAATGGTTTTGATTAATGGGATTTTCCCAGAGATCAATATTTATCAATATGGTGTACTTTAATTAAATATAACAATATAAGTTTCAACTATTCTAGAATAAAAGAACTATTTTATGGATAATGATCCTATCTATACATTCTATTTACATTAATTAAGCACTAAAATGTATTGGGGCATTCATAGTCATTATTGGTGGGATAACAGGATAAGGTATATTCTTGGCTACAAAACAAGGTGCCTTTTATGTCAACCAGTGAAGGAAGAGAGACAACTACCTAAATGGGTTTTACAATAACTACCCACACATTCATGGTGGTGGGATAATATAACTATGTTATTTTTAATTGGTCTCTTAGGAACATCCAAAGGATACAATGTGATATGGGTTATAAAGTAATGTCTCACCAATAATGAGTATTTTATCTATACTTGGTAAGTCTTTTGTCTCTTAAAGAAATATCTAAGAGATATGTAATGGAATGGGTGAGGATGGATGGAGTTCAACATTCTAGAATTTCATATCCTAATCCATTATTCTTTTCAATATTTTGAAGAAGTATACAATATTATCTAATTATTATACTGAGTTTTAGTATGGCCTATCACCCACAAGATGATGGCCAATCTAAAATAACTCTTCAAAATCAGGAGATTATATAGAGATCAATCACAATGGAATTTAATGTTGAATCAGATCAATAAATCCCATTAGTAGAGTAATGATACAACAACACTATCCATTCGAGTGTTAAAATGGAACCTTATAAAGCTCTTTATAGGAAGTGTTGCAGAGCTCGCAGATCTTGGGATGAAACTGGTGAAACAATGATTTTAAGGCCTAATTATGTGAAAGATATTATATAAATGGATCATACCATCAAAAAAACATAAAGGATGATCACATATAGAAGAATAATTTTGATTAAAACCTTTGAATGGAACTATAGTATGATTTTGGTGACAAGGGCATCCTTCTAATTTCACCTCATAAGAGAGTCATTCGGATTGGGAAGAATGGTAAGCTCATCATTAAGTATATTGTACCAATTTAAAAAAATAATCACATTATAGAAGATCCCTATTAGTATGTACTACAACCAAATATAGTTCATTGTCCTGATGTATTACACATTTCTATCCTGGCAATGTATATACCTGACCCTTCACATGGACAGAATCATGAGGTTGTACAACTGGAACATGTGATCTCTTATTAGGAGTATCTAATGGAGAGCAAGGATCACAAAGACAAAATTCTACACATCAAAGCCACCCATATCGTTAAATATTGTTGGTGGAACCAAAAAAATTATAAATCCACATGGGAACTGTAGGAAATAATAGAAAAAATTAGACATACCTCTACTCAACAGAGGAAACTAGTTGAAATTTTGTGGAAAATTTCTTCAAGGGGGGAGAATGTAACGACATGGACTTTTTGAATAAAAATTTCTTCCAAAATGTGTGTTATATTATTTTTTACTCAATATCACCATATTTATTTAATAATAAAGTTAATATAATTTATGTGTGTTGAAATTTTTTTGACAATTGTATGTCAATTGGAAAAAATACTCTTAATATTAATTATTTCATTATAAATATTGATATAAATATAAATGATAATGGTTAATTAATGCATAAAGTAGGAACAATGGCCTCAAATAGACGGTTTAGTCATAAGATGGCAATTTATCAGATGATGGTAATGAGATCATTTTTTTCAGAATAACTATTGACCATACAAAATCCTTGTTTCAACATGTTATGCTTGAAAAAAATCACATACATGAGAGGTTCATTCTTGTGGAAATTACCACTCGAGATATGTGAGCCGAGCCACCCCATTAATCAATAACATGAAAACAAATTATCCTTAGAAAATGTGTAGGTTTTATAAGGGGTAATGTTTTATAGAAATAATATCATAATGTATAATCCAATTGTATAGATAATTTTTTTATTACATTATTTTTCTTTTTGTTTTTTAGTTAATCGTACAAATCGGTCAAATTTGAAAAATTTAATTTTTGGATATAAATTGTACTACTTAGAAATGATATAATTATTATAATAAATACAAAATTATTAATAAATATTATTTTAATTAAATAGTACTGTTAAAATGCTGTTATATAAATTTCATGGATAATTTTCTTTAAATGTCAGAAATTTTAATATGCATTTTACTATGAATTTTTAATCCACTATTTATTATAATAATTGTGGATTATTATTTCAAAATGTAAAATTTAATTACACATTTAATTATTATTATAAAATAAGGGCAATATTTCAAATTATCATTTAAAAATTATGTTGGAGTAAAATTTTTAGAATTAAATAAAAACAAATTATTATTTGATGAATAGTAAAAATACAGTTTTAGTTTTCCAGTATGTTTAATGAAATAATAATTATGAAAAAAGTAATAAAAAATTCGGAATTAAATTTATGTATTTAAATATAATAATAGTTTTCCCATGTGTCCAATACCTTGAGAAAATACCCTCGTCAAGCACATGGTTTTGAATTTACCACTACATAGGTGCCCAGGGAAATTAATAAACCAATCCTCCGATTTTTCAATAAATACCCATCCATTTACTCATTAATAATTAATTACAACTCATCCTCTACGAGTGTATGATTTTTTAACCAACCAAAGAGTCTTTTCAAGGTTTCCTTGAGTCCCCAAGGAAGTGATCTTAATTTTTTAGGAACACACTTCATGTTAAGGTAAATATGAGCTTGTCTATTCATATCAAGATCACTTTTTGTGGTATATCATTCAATTTCTCATAATATGTTCTTCAATACATTATATTATATAAAATTTCTATATTTTTTTATTTTTTTAATGTGATAAATTTTTTCACATAATATGTAATGTTTCTAATACCATGTTTCATCCTATTATGCTCTTAAATTTTTATCTCAAAATTAATCTTTATTTTTCTCTACAACATATCTTATTTCCATTTTTAAATACCCAAACCTATTTCACTTTGAGGCGTATTCAAGTATATTTAAAAAATAACCTATTTTATCATCATATTAACATAAATTAAACCCACCATCCTTTTTCATTGGTCAATAATGACATAATGTTATTATTTTTAAGCATATTTTAAAACACCATGATATTGATATGAAATACGATTCTTTTATTTTTGATTGGTTATTTATTACCGGTTTGATATTATCAATGTGGATCAAAAAAATAATAAAATATTAATGTTGTTCCATGATATTTCTTCAATTAGATGGCTAAATAATTTAATATCTATAGATAACATGGTATACTATACCTTGATGAATAACCATGGGAATGTTTATGACACCTCTGTGATAAATTTTTGTGATATACTTATGATTTCATAAAATAAATATTTTATCTCCATTTAAATGTCATTATTAATATAATTTTATTAATTATGTTACTCATATTTTGTTTTTCATTCCATTAAGATATTCTTCAACATCTTATTGATATTTTTGAAGATCGCATATAAACTATTGGCATTTCCTTACTATACCAAGTAATATATTTACCCTTCTATTTGATGTATGTCCAAATGTTTTTATATGTATTTATTTTACATATGGTGAATATATAATGTATTAATTTATTTTGTTTATAAGAAAATTTTATGTTTTCATAAATTATGAACCTTATTTCCAGGAATCAAAAAATTTAAATATTCTTTCTTTATAGAATTTATTTAAATGTTAAGTAATAAAATGGTGGTATTCCATAAAAACCATGATCTGAAAATCATTAATACTAGTATATTGTTTCTACGATTTCAAACAATTATCTTTATGTTTTTTAAAAACTGTGGACCTACCCATTCACCTTCCCAAATAGCCTATGTCTATCATTGTGTAGTTTCTTATAGAAGTTTCATTGTTTCCGGTAATCATTTATTAACCGTTCACCTTTAGAAAATCACAAAAAACATCCTAAAAGGTTACTACGCCCTCCAAAACATCATCCCAACTATTTATATAACTATACTACATATATTATGTGTTATATTCCTAAAACTGGGGGTGTTATAAGTATCCTCCTTCTCATATCAATAAAATATCTGATCAACTATTAGAATATTTATATTTTTTCATGATTGATAATCGATCTATATATTATTATGTAAGGATAAAAATAGAGGATATACCCAACCTAACATTATTATAATGTATGGTCATTATTAATATATATTATTTCCATTTCAACATAAAAATGAGTCTACTATCATAGTTGATTTAATGATTAAAGTTTTTATATATTTAATTTAATAACTTATGATAATTTTTAGTGGATATAATATTACATATTCAAAGGTTACGGAAGAGATGATTGAAAATTTTTGAATTTTAAGGAATATCATAATTATGGATAAGTTATATAGTGAATTTCTCAAGATTAAATTTTGTAATTATAATGAATCTTTACAATGTTACACAATCACATATGTGTATTTATTAGTTGATCATTGATGGACTGATGTGATTCATTAATGGACTAGATGAAATAATGTAACTGAAAACAATATTTTTCATAGGGTAGATGGATTCAAATGATTTCTTGTGAGATATTCCCCACAACAATCTAATCTGGTCAACATGTCCCCATGGCAGGATTATATATTCTTATAAATAAATGAACGTGAAGAATGTTTCAATGAAGTGAAGGGAATTTTTATTATCATCCAAATACATACACATAATATTAATAAGTAATGGTTTTTGTTATATAATTATATGTCATATAAGGTTCTAGGATGTTTATTTATTAATTATTCCATTGTGATATCATATTCCTCTCACTAATTAAAAACTCACGAGAAAAATTACCCAAAAATTGATTTTTATTTTACAGTGGTAATTTTTTCATTCAAGATATATAGGAAATATCATTAGGGAGAATAGATTAATGTATATAAATATATACTAATAATAAAATAATTAAATATACATTCATATATATTGAGTTGAATATTAAACAATGACGATGGTTGGAGTTGTTCAATGATTATGATTTCTTAATACATTTCAACCTTGTTATAAAAAACCAGTTGGAAATGGTTTAATATATATTTATATATACTAATAATTAAATAATTATATATGATGATGAAGAATACTATTGAGATATAAAATAATCAGGATAGAATGACATGGTTTAGGAATCAAGTACGCATCCATTAATTTTAGACTTAATAAAGTATTTTTCAGATAATGAAAATAATTTATCATTCACTAAAAATTTTAAAAGTATATAATGTTTATAGATCCGTAAATGAATTTTTAATGGGATAATATTATAAATGGGTAATATGGAGGATACATATAAATTAAATTTATTTAATTACATTATGGTTAAGTTAATTCTATATAATTATGTGTCACATAAATTACTTATACCTGAATTTAAATGGGAAATCAATACAATGAATATTTTTAATTGATTACCAAAATATCAAAAAGTCATAATTCAAATTTTGTTATTGTTGGAAGATTTATGAATTAATAAAAAATCAATAATATCTATTAATAATTATCTCATGATTATCAAAATAGAATATATATTCAAAAAGTGGAATGTTTTCATGGATTTCCACAATCTATAGTATCTAGTTCGGATTAAATATTTCAATAACAATTGTAGAAATGTATTAAATGGGATCTAGATATTATTTTGAGTTTCATAAATACATATTATCCTAATAAACATATTTATAATTAGATTACCATTATAAATAATAATTTTTTTTGGAGATTTCTCCATGGATTTCAATAATATTTGGGATCAAAACGATCCATTGGTGGAATATTTTCACAATAGAAACTTTTAGTAAAGTATTATAATCATTCCTTATGATGATATCTATGGAAGGAAGTGAAAAACCAAAAATTATATTGAATAAATATAGGCAATGAAATATATTGGGTCTTGATATTTCTATGTAAATGGTAAATAATTAATGTTCCTTTCAACATTATATATGGACTACTCATAGTTAATATAAATGTTTTTTTGACAAAAATTTGTGTATTCACTTATT
This sequence comes from Viscum album, assembly GCA_963277665.1. NCBI lineage: Eukaryota > Viridiplantae > Streptophyta > Magnoliopsida > Santalales > Viscaceae > Viscum > Viscum album. The sequence goes on along the minus strand of OY728165.1, from coordinate 1,065,904,071 downwards.
TGAAGATAGTGATAAGGTGTTATTATGAATTTCTCCTGGTAATTTGGTTATTATATTCATAAAAAATGTAAATATGAGCCTTAGATATATCAATCACGAAACAATATTTATAGTAATGTTATGGTATCTTATTTCTTGGAGATTCCCCCAAACCATTTCATTGTTCAGACATGTTTCATATATATATCCAACGGTTTTACAAACATGATAATATATATATATATATTAAACCAAGATATCATTCCATCTTAGTAATATTTATCCAATGAGGTACATTAACTGGAAAATTTTGATCTTAGATGTAACACCCCGAGCTTCCACGATATGCTTCTCTTTCAATAATGCATTGTACGCAAGTTTATGATTCTAACGCACCGCAACCAATCAAAAAAGCCATTATAAATAGTAATACCCACTTTTTGAAATTATATATATTTTATATTTCAAAATGAACTTCATTTTTGGATTCAGAATGTAGAAATTATCCTATGTTGAATTTTTGGTATTTTTCTGAGAACTTCCAATTTTTTATGAATAGTGAAAAATACATAAAAACAACTTTTCGAAGATAAATAAATTATAGTGATAAATTATAACATTTATTGGTTTTAGAGTATAATTAGAATATATTTTTACCATTTCATCGAATGGTGTTCAATAGAATTAATTTCACTTTGAAATTGGATATAAACAATTGTCAATCTTTTGATATATATAATTTTTTAAAAACACGCTATTTGTTATGACAGCAAGAATTAATGATAAAATTAATTAATGAAACTTATATGTTTGGAATTTTTTAAAATATACATCATTTTTGAATTTGGAATATCAATTATAGCTTAGGGAGAAATTTTGGCATTGTTTTGAAAAACATTAATTTTTTGATGGATAGTGAAACCACTAAGTGGTAGTTAAAAACTGATTTTTCGATTAAATGAAACTTTACCACTTCTGTGATTTTATTTTCAAAAATCCAACAAACATTGTTGTCATTAAAAAGTTAAATTTTGTTCAATGGGATTAAAATAATTTTTTCGTGAATAGTAACTTTTATGTTTAATTAATCTTGATTAAAGGTAATTAGTAAAATTTAGGTTCAAAATGATATTATAATAATATTAAAATACCTTTACACTTGTACTAACTCTATTTTATGAGTCATGTCCGACCAAGACAATCCATGGGTCAACTTGGGGACCCCATGGAGCCACTTTGGTAGGAAAATGACATTAAAAACTTTTTATTTATTGTTAAAATAAAAATGTCACAAACATTAGTTGTTTTACTAAAACATATTTTAAATGGGGTTATACAAGTCATATTTTTTACTATAAATATTCATTATAAATATAAAAATATTTCCTAAATCATGATGTTTTCTTTATAATTTTCAGACATTAAATAAATTATATTATTTAGGACACTATGATGATGCTGCGATTACCTCATTATTTAACGATTTAAAAAAAATGAAAAGATAATGTAAAATATAAGACCTAAACATGTCAAAAACCTATTGGATGGTTGCATTTAGAACTCGTCTCACCTTATCCTAGAAATATTTAATTTTGGGACCTTTTAAATCTGAGAAGAATTTTATGATAAAGTAACCTTTTATAACATTCCATGAGGCCCCTCCTGTCCTCTTATAAAAGGCCCACTCCTCAACCACCTTACCCAAACCTCTCAAGCATTTGGCTTGGCCAACCCCTGCCCATTTTGTCTCTCCAAATCCCAATATTACTCCTACAAGCCTCACTTTGGGAAGAAGTCTTATCAAGGGAGCCTTTGAGCTCAAATCAAAAAGAGTTACCCGTTTTAAAGGTAGTGTATTCTCTTGTGTTCTTATGTTTTATTTTTCTTCTTCAACCCCCTAAAATATTTTTATTCATTTATTTTGTAACAACACAAGTATCCTAAATATACTAGGATGTTGTTATAAGATTGATTATAGTCAAAATTACACACAACTACATCTAATGGTTAAAGAACATACTATTTCTGTAGATGGAAAATTTCTGGCTCACAAAATGATGATTGTTCAACACTCATATAATACCCTCAATGGTGGCCATTAAGAAGTCACTATAATTATATATGATATATTAAATTTTTATGTTTTACTTAAGCTTCTGTATTTTTCATTTATTCCATACCTTTATGGTTTCCATTATGGGTAAATGCGATATTTTCATTTTAGGAAGTGCGGACTACCGCCCCCTCAAAGTGATTTGAATCGTTAATGCCATATGTGGGATGTATAAAGGATTGAGTAAATGGTATTATACATTATATTATACTATAATTATATTAAAACATTATATAATTATAGTTTAATTCCATTAAATACGAAATAGAAATGAAAGTAGCATTCATGCGTAAGTATGGCTTACCGTCTCCATGAACGGTGCATTTCATTTCTTACCTCTAAATGTTATGTAATATTATAAATGCATGTATATACTGGATATATATGATATATATGATATCTACATCATGAATATAATTATGGATATAATGGCTATTTCAACACATGAACAACTTGTAATTATAAGAAGTTTATTTTTGACTCATGTACCTAAGATCGACAAAACGACTGTTATTAACGTAAATAATTATATAATGTTCATAACATGGTAATAAGTGATATAAAAGGAATAATGAACTTGAAAACGTTTCTTAAGAAAGTATAAATTAATTTTAGTATATTATTCATGAGGTTATAGAACGTTCGAGTCAAGTCAGATACAAGGTAATGGAACTTCTTAACCCAATTTTCATTCTTTGTGTTAATCTCCTACTTTCAAATTATGTCATGATATTATTATGTCTCATCTTTTATTTATACTTTATTTATGTATACATATAGTGAATACAAATAATATATCTATTTTTTAAAAAATGATGTTTTTAAGGTACTTCGTCTCAATCTCCTTTCATTGAGGCATATTTTATTTTATACACAACATTATTTTATATGGTGTATAAAACCCTTTGACTTTTATGTTTTTTTCAAAAAGAATTTTTTTATAAGAAGCATTTTACTAAACGAAAAAATGGAATGTTTTATTTTTTTCATATGTATGCGGAAAAAATGACTTCTCTACCGCTGTGACCATTATTTGAGTTTCAGATTCCTCTTCAAGCCATAACAATTTTTTAAATGAAAAATAAATACAAGTTTTAATTTTATTTTGTTTTGTATTGAAAATGGTTTTAATAATATTTTTATCATATCAATGTGTTTTATTGATATCTTGTGATTTAAATGTGGAAATTTTTTGTTTCCTTTATGCATGTTTTATGTGATACAATTATGTTATGGTTTATGATATGTTTAAACCTATTCATATGAGGAATTAATTGGACTTAATAAGTGACGGGTAGAGACCACTATATCTCCTCTATGTATCTGTAGGTCTCATGATACAAACTACTGTTTTGGCACGAGGCCTTGACAAAATCTTATTTGTAGTCTTGGAACGATGCCTTGGCAATGTGGTTATGATAGTCTGCCATTATGCATCCCATCAATATGAAAGTGTTTATTGATATTTTATGTGATTATTCATCTAGTATAATATCCATGTGAGTAAGTAAATGGAATTATTTAATTTTATTTTTTCCATATTATGCTGAAGTTCATGTTTAAAAAAGATTTTGTTTTAGCTATACATTGCCTTAAATGTTAATGTTTATTTATGAAATCTTCCACAATTTTGTTATCCTTTCTGAGCATCTGAGATCACCCCTTTAAATGTTTTAATATTTTCCAGGATGTGAAGAAGTATTTTAAGAATGACCTGTAGGGATAGTTAGAAGAGGATATGCGTAAGGACTATGGAGACTTTGTTATTGTAGTTTTTTACTTTATGATGTAATGTAACATTTATAAATGTATCTAGTGTTACCAAGACTACTAAACTAATCGGTCTTTTGAGACTTAATCTTTTGTGATCATGCCAATGTTACGCAATAATGCACCGACTCTGGGTAACTGGGGTCGTGGCATTATAGTTGGTATCAGAGGAAGTTTAGTACTAAACAGTGATGCTAGATATAAATAAACTCTGATTAGATCACATAGCCCTAAGATAGACTTTGATGATTAGAATAGAATAACTTCCTAGAATTTCGGTATTATAGTTATTTTGTGAGCTTTCTGAGTAATACATCCCTGTCTGGATAAGAGCAGGTAGAGGTGGCTCTGTTACAGATGTACCTAGGGGTAAAACCCGAAAACACCGCTTTGAGCTAGACTCAAACGGGAACTGGTGCACGACAATGGGCCTTACTGCACTCTTGGTTACAACACTCCTGGGGGATATGAATAGGATACATATCATTTTCATTACAAACCACTATAAAGGGTTATGAGTATATACTTCCACAATGAAAAAATTTATTATGATTATGGATTATATCCATAAATAGTTCAATTTATGTTAAGTGTTTTGCAAGTTTGTAATAATGTATTTTGATTCATAAACTAATCTAGTTTATGTCGTTGTTTAGAAATGGCACCTAGTGGGAGGAATGCAAACCATATAAATGCACACACTACATGTTGGAATTTCTCTCCTGCTCAAGATAATTATTGTGGAGCTAGAGATACAACTAGTGCTGATCACCTTATCACCATACTGGGACAACTCACTCAGGTTATGAATAATAACCTTACTCATATGGAGCACCCTAATTCACAACGTGGAGGATCAATGTTAGATCATTTCATGAGGAAACAACCGCCAACATTTAATGGGAGTACAAATACAATAGTAGCTAAGCAATGGATAAACTCCTTAGAGAAAATATTCCACGCCTTGGGGAGTAGTGAAAGGGAAAACTTTATCATGGCAGTTTACCACCTCACTGGATATGCCGATCAATGGTGGGCGCAGATTCAAAACACAAAAAAGATGAAGAAGTATCTAATATGGAATGGAGGGAGTTCAAAGTGATTTTTATAGAAAACTACGTTCCTCATGACCATCGAGCAGATATGGAAAGACAATTTCTGAGTCTGAGACAAAAGGGGGATGAGAATGTCCCAAAGTATGAGGCTAACTTTACATTGTTAGCGAGGCATGTTGCAGATTATATATGTAACCCAAGAAGTAAGATCGATCATTTCATTGATCGGTTAAAACCATTTCCCTGTCGATCATTAGTCTCATAGTCCTTCTCGTCGTAAGAAGATATTGTCTCATGTGCTATCAAGACAGGAAAATGAATTCTCTAAACCGTATGAAAATAAAGTAAAGCATGAGAAGAAGAGAACGGTAGAACAAGTGACAGATACGGGGAAAAAGGGAAAGAAGTATTTTCCATTATGTGATAATTTTGGGAATAATCACCCAAGTACATGCCTAAATGGAATGTGAGTTTGTTCTAAATGTGGAGAAAAAGGCCACCTAGCTCGTGATTGCAAGGGAAAGAAAGAGGCTATCAATGTTGAATGCTACAACTGTAGGGAAATGGGGAATTATGCAAATGAATGTCCTAAGCGTCAAGGAAACCTACCTCAAAAAGGCCAAGGGATCACAGAAAATCTTATGTTGTTACTATAGTTGAAGCGGAATAATTAATTTATTGTTTCTTTTGGACTCAAGGATTATATTACGGTTATAAGGATAATGATATATATATAAAGATTGTACTGCAGTACTTATTGTTTTCATTAATGATTTAATATTATGAATGTAATCATATTTTTAGTATGTGATAATAAGATAAACTTTAATTTGTTTAGGTAATATGATGTTACAATTGATTTTGGAATTTAGAAAACATTTAGAGAAAGACTGGATAGAGGTATTTTGGATAACTATAACGGTTGGAAGGAATTAAGTTGAACATTCGATAGTATTGGTTAAAGTTAAAACATATTTTAATATTATTTTTGGAATATTATAATACTATAATTTTTGGAAAAGGAAAACCTGCAGGTTGGGGGATAACCCGTCGTGTTGGACAAAGCTGCAGGAATCGAACCCACAACCATAGTGCGACAGGCCTTTATTACCTACCACTAGCCTACAGGAAGTCCCTGGTTATTACAAAATAGTTTTCCTAATCTAAATTGTATGTGGTAATATTTGAAACCTTATACAATTAGGATAAATTGAATATTTTTTAGTTTTGTTACCATTTGGGGTGAAAGATGGGGTTGTGGTAATAACTTATTAAAGAATGAAAGTCTACATGACATGTAAGTATATTTCCTTACATTCTTAGTAAATCTCTTAAATAAATTTCCCAACTTTATGAAAGGTAACTTAAAACAAAAATGTTGTCGGTTAACTTTTCCAACTGGGGATTCAATGACCGTTTAACCAATCACAGGTATGTGATTTTCTTGTGGTTAACATTCTCCTAATCATATTTTATACAACTCTCCATCAGACATTTATGGTTCGTTTTTCCTCTATATTTATATTTTTATATAATCCTCGTATGGGCTATCTCATGTGACCTTTGTACCTCTCTTTCTTTCTTTTAATGTTATATTTTTATTAACCCTATTATTGATGTGGGTTTTCCAAAAAGGTATTTTCTATATTCAACCTTTTATTTTCAAATAAAAATTTCAAATTTCGAGGATGCAATTTATTGAAGGAGGGGAGAATGTAACACCCCGAGCTTCCACGATACGCTTATCTTTCAATAATGCATTGTACGCAAGTTTGAGATTCTAACGCACCGCGACCAATCAAAAAATCAATTATAAATAGTAATACCCACCTTTTGAAATTTTATATATTTTATATTTAAAAATGAACTTCATTTTTTGATTCAGAATATAGAAATTATCCTATGTTGAATTTTTGGAATTTTTCTGAGAACATCCAATTTTTTATGAATAGTGAAAAATACTTAAAAACAACATTTTTAATCAAAATATTTTATAGTGATAATGTATACTATTTAGTGGTTTTAGAGTATAATTAGAATATATTTTTACTATTTCATCCAATGGTGTTCAATAGAATTAATTTCACTTTGAAATTGGATATAATCAATTGTCAATCTTATGATATATATAGTTTTGTAAAAACACGCTATTTGTTGTGACAGCGTGAATTAATTATAAAATTAATTAATGAAACTTATATGTTTATAATTTTGTAAAATACAAATCATTTTTGAATTCAGAATATCAATTATAGCTTCGGGTGAAATTTTGGTATTGTTCTGAAAAACTTCAATTTTTGATGAATAGTGAAACCACTAAGTGGTAGTTAAAAAACAGATTTTTCGTTTAAATGAAACATTACCACTTCTGTGATTTTATTTTTAAAAATCCAACATACATGATTGTCACTAAGAAGTAAAATTTTATTCAATGGGATTAAAATAATTTTTTAGTGAATAGTAACTTTTAAGTTTAATTAATCACGATTAAAGGTAATTAGTGAAATTTAAGGTAAAAATGATATTATAAAAATATGAAAATACCTTTACACTTGTCCAAACTCTATTGGATGATTAATGTCCGACTAATACGATCCATGGGTCATCTTGGGGACCCCATGGAGCCACTTTGGTATGAAAATGACATTAAAAACTTCTTATTTAATGTTAAAATAAAAATGTCACAAACATTAGTTGTTTTACTAAAACAATTTTTAAATGCGGTTATACAAGTCATATGTTTGACTATAAATATTCATTTGAATGATAAAACGATTTGATACATCATGATATTTTTTTTATAATTTTTATAAATTATATAAATTAAATTATATATGACACTATGATAATGCAGCGATTACCTCATTATTTAACGATTAAAAAAAATGAAAAGATAATATAAAATATAAGACATACACATTTAAAAAACCTATTAAATGGGTGGATTTCTAACTCTTATCACCTTATCCTAGAAATATATAATTTTGGGACCATTTAAATCCGAAAATAAATTTATGATAAAGTAACCTTTTATAACATTCCATGAGTGCCCCTCCTCTCCTCTTATAAAAGTCCCCCACATCTACCAACTTACCCAAACCTCTCAGGCCTTTGGCTCATCCAACACATACCCATTTTGTCTCTCAAAATCCCAATATTACTCCTAGAAGCATCAATTTGGGCAGAAGTCTTCCCCAGAAAGCCTTTGATCTCAAATCAAAAAGAGTTACCTGTTTTAAAGGTAGTATTTTCTCATGTGTTCTTATGTTTTATTTTTCGTCTCCAACCCCCTAAAATATTTTTATTAATTTATTTTGTAATAAAAACAGGATAATAAATATACTAGGATATTGTTATAATAAGTATTCGAGATACACATACACACACCTAAATCTAATGGTTAAAGAACATACTGTTTCTGTGGAAGGCAAATTTCTGCCTCACGATATGATGATTGTTCAAAACTCATATAACACATTCAATGGTGGCCATTAAGATGTCACTATATTTATATAAGATATATAATATGTTTATGTTTTACTTAAGCTTCTGTATTTTTCATTTATGGCATACATTTATGGTTTCCATTATGGGTAATTGCAATATTTTCATTTTAGGAATTGCGGACTACCGCCCCCTCAAAGTGATTTGAATCGTTAATGACATATGTGGGATGTATAAAAGATGGAGTTAATGGTATTATACATTATATTATACTGTAATTATATTAAAACGTTATATAATTATATTTGTGTTCCATTAAATACGAAATATAAATGAAAGTAGCATTCATGCATACGTACGGCTTACCTTCTCCATGAATGGTGCATTTCATTTCTTACCACTAAATGTTATGTAATATTCTAAATTAATGAATATACTATATATATATATGATATATATGATATATACGTACTGAATATACTTATGTATATAATGGATATTTCCCCACATGAAAAAATTGTAATTATAATAAGTTTATTTTTGACTCAAGTACCTAAGATCGACAAAACGACTGTTATTAACTTAAATAATTACATAATGTTAATAACATGGTAATAAGTGATATAAAAGGAATAATGAACTTGAAAATTTTTCTTATGAAAGTATAAATTAACTCTATTTTATTATTCAAGAGGTTAAAGAGCGTTCGAGTCATGTCAGATACTAGGTAAGGGAACATCATATTTCAATTTTCGTTCTTCAGGTTAATCTTTTAATTTCAAATTATGTAATGATATTATTATGTCCTATCTTGTATTTATACATTCATTACGTGTACATATAGTGAATACACTTAATCGATCTATTTTATATAAAAAAGAACTTTGTAAGTGACTTCGTCTCAATCTCCTTTCATTGAGGCATATTTTATTTTATACACAACTTTCATTTATACGGTGTATAAAACCCTTTTAATTTTAGGTTTTTTTCAAAAGTAATATATTTATATGAAGAATTTTACTAAACAAAAAAATGGAATGTGTTTTTGTCATACGTATGCGGTGAAAACAACTTCCTCTCCGCCATGACCATTATTTGAGTTTAAGTTTCCTCTACAAGACATAACTATTTTTAAATGAAAAATAAATACCAAGTTTTAATTTTCTTTAATTTTGGTATTGAAAATGGTTTTGATAATATTTTTATCATATCAATGTGTTATATTGATATATTGTGATTGAAATGTGGAAATTTTATGTTTCCTTTATGCATGCTTTATGTGATACAATTATGTTATGGTTTATGATATGTTTAAACCTATTCAAATGAGGAATGCATTGGACTTAATAAGTGATGGGTGGATCCCGCTATAGCTCCTCGATGCATCGGCAAGTCTCATTAGACAAATTCATTTCTTGGCACGAGACCTTGACAAAATCTTATTTGTAGTCTTAGCACGAGGCCTTGGCTATTTGGTTATGATAGTCTGGCATTATGCATTCCATCATTATGAAAGTGGATATTGATATTGAATGTGATTATTCGTCTAGTAGAATATCCATGTGAGTAAGTAAATGGCTTTATTTAATTTGATTTTTTCCATATTATGTTGATGTTCAAGTTTAAAACGGCTTTTGTTTTAGCTATACATTGCCTTAAATGTTAATGTTTATTTATGAAAACTTCTGCAATATTGTTATCCTTACTGAAAATCTGAGCTCACCCCTTTCAATGTTGTAGTATTTTCCAGGATGTGAAGAAGTATTTTATGAATAACATGCAGGGATAGTCCGAGGAGGATATGAGTGTGGACTATGGAGACTTTGTTATTGTAGTTTTTCACTTTTTGATGTAATGTAACATTTATGAATGTATCTTGTGTTTCCGAGGCTACAAATCTAATCGGTCATTTGAGACTTGATCTTTTGTGATCATGTCAATGTTACGCAATAATGAACTGACTCTGGGTAACTGGGGTCGGGGTGTTACATTTGAGATAATGTATTATTAAAAAAATTCCACTCACATGAAACAAGTTTTATGGGGAGACCCAATATTTATGATTCAATCTGATAACATGTGGGTGAAATGATGCATGAGTAACCTTATTTTTTTGTATTAATGTGATATAATTTTGGGGGTCAAAATATCATAATGGTGGTATAATTTAACAACTCATGATTCTATAATATATTTCATTTCAAATAAATATGATTTCCATGAAAATTCATACGACATAAAACACTGAGAATAAACGAACCAAAATATAAGATTAAGAAATTAGTATTTAAACAATATCATTATAAAATATCTAGTAGAATTAGTGATATGAATAGGAATAAAGAAAATTTTGAAAATATCTAAACATATTTTGGAAAATATATTTTTCTAAATAACTAGAATATTATCAGTTTGTCAATTTTATGAATCATAAATACATTGATATCAAAAGTAGTTTATATTACATTTTATGATAGAATAAGATAGTAAATAATTACTACTTCTATTGATTTTATCTTATAAAATCGATATAAATATTCAAATAATAATGTTAAAATTACTTTGGGATAATGATATATTAATTTTCTAGAATGATTAAATATTCATAAAATTGTGAAAATGAATTTCTTTTATTAAAACTGTTGTTTTATATTAAATTTTGTAAAATGTCACAAATTTTTTTTGATAAGTTTTAAATTTTCTATTATTAAATTTTGTTAAACAAAAAAGAAAATATTTTATTTCAATCAAAGTTTGACTAAAATATTTAGAAAAACATATTCACACATTAAAATGAATTTTTAATCAAAAAACATATTTTGTATGATTTTTTGGTTTTAATTATAAAATTTAGTTATTCCTATTTTTTAAATTTTATTTTGTAAAATAGACTCCTTGTTCAGCATTCGATTACTACGAATATCATAATATGTTCAATGTAATTTGTTTTCATAATGAATTGTTAAAATAGTAATAAATGGATATAATAATAGAAATAAAAAAGGGTTTACTATAGGTTAAACTAAAAAGGGAAATGTTTAAATTAACTATACAAATTCCTTTTTCCAATTTGATGATTGGTTTTGAAAAAACTTGTAACACCACGACCCAAGTTACCCAGAGTCGGTGCTTTATTACAAAAAATTTGCATTATCACAAAAGATCAAATATCGAATGGCCGATTAGTTTACTAGACTTGAAACACTAGATACATTCAAAATGTTTACATTACATCATTAAGTGAAAACTACAACAACATCTTGTCTCCACACTCATATCCCCTTATACTATCCCTGCATGTTATTCATAATATACCTCTTTACATCCTGGGAAAAATAAAACATAGAAAGTGGTGAGCTTAGATTCTCAGTGAGGATAACAATATAGCAGAAACTTTCATAAATAAGGATAAACATTAAAGGAAATGTATAATTAAAACAAAAGACTTTTAAACATGAACTTTATTGTAAAATTGAAAAGTTAATGAAATAATTCCATTTACTTATTCACATGGATATTCTACTTGTCGAATAATAACATTCGATATCAATAACCACTTTCATAATGATGGAATTCATATTGCTAGACTATCATAACCACATAGTCAAGTCCTTATGCCAAGACTACAAATAAGATTTTGTCAAAGCCTTGTGCCAAGAAACTAGTTTGTCTCATGAGACCTAACGATGCATCGAGGAGATATAGTGGGATCCACCCGTCACTTATTATGTCAAATGCATTCCTCATATGAGCATGTTTAAACATAACATAATCATTCGTATTAAATCTAGCATTTGAAATGTCAATACTTTCTCTATAAACCATGAATGGTATAAAAATAACACATCCACAGTCAAACATATCACAAAACCTTCAATACAATATGGAGGTTTTGTATCATGATAAATAAAATTCAAAAAATCTTAAAATCCATCAAAGCATGTAGACATAGATGAAATCAAAACTATTTGAACGAAATATTTCTTTTTTGAAATCATTTAAAAGTCACATAGTTATAAATGGAAACAATTACTTTGAAAATATTCTTATAAAATTATAAGGGAAGCTTAAACAATTTTATAACAGAGGAAAATAGCTACACCCATCGTATAAGTTAAAAAATACATTCTTACCCTGATTCTGCCGAAAAGGATAAAAAAGACCTTGTTTGGAAAATGACAGAAAGATTCCTTTATAAACTTCTTATAAAAAATCAACAAGGGTATAAATAAATTTAACCCAGAGTCTATAAAATAGTAATAATGATTTGAAATACATTTTTAAGAAACATGTATCTGGATTATAAAGAGGTCCCAATAGATAATTACGTATAAACAACCTTGGATAATGAAGAGATTGTGAAATAAACCCTTACCTTGTACATTTCTATGGTTGAGCATAGGTTTAACTCCTGTATAATGGTGAAATAAATGTTTTTAAATTATACAGGAATCATATACATTAATATGATATCATATATGATCATTTAACATTGTTGTGTTAATAATATCTTAGTATTATCATCGTTTCTGGTGTTAACTTACTCATTTTATTTTATATGTTTTGTTACATATGATGTGTTTGTTATGGATAGTTTTTATCTTATTCATATACAGATTGATATCAAGTATTTAAACATTATTTTTATTCATCAAATAAGAATTATACTTAAATGGATACAATGGGGAAGGAATCTCATCGCGTTCGTGGAACCGGTAGTCCTTACGTACGTACGAGCAACAATATCACTCTTTTGATATTAAAATAATATATAATTGGACAGTATATCATATATACTGAATCATAGTCATGTAATATTTATTATTTAAATTAATTTAACATCATTATTATACCCATCCAAATAATAATGTTTTGAATAACAATTACACCACAACCTGGAGACGGTAAGTCGTACGTATGTACGTATGGTGACATGTCATTCAAAGGATGAATAAAATACTTAATATTCTTGTACCATATTTATAATAACATCACAGTATATATAAGATAGTGGAGATATTATTTTAGAATGGGAATAAAAAATAATTAAGAAGTCGAAGAAAAAATGAACTAGAAAAAGGGTGGTGAAAACATTACCTGTTCTTCAGGTTCTTCCTTTTGATTTGATCAAAATGGATCCCTATATTTTCTTTCTAAAAAAATAAGGCCTCTAGTTTGAATTAAAGGATTTTAAGAGAATATTGGTGATGTTATTGTCAGATCCAAAAGGCTTTGAAGGTGTTAATTAGGGATAATAGGGAGTGCCCTTTTATAGGAGGGGTGACGGGAACCTTTGGAAAAGCTAGAAATATTATTTTATAATAAATTTATATTCGGTTTTTAAGGATAAAAAGTTGATTATTGAATGGTTAAGGTGGGTATGGGTATAAAAACTATCAACCAATAGATTTTAGATAGGTTTGGGTCACTATATTTACCTTATCATTGCAATTTAACTCTTAGTTAAATGGTTTGACATTTACCATGTCTCTATGTATTTTTTTATAATATAGTTAATAAACATACCATATACCTTCAAGAGACCCCCAAGTGGTACATTAATGATTTAAATATCATTATATATGTTATTTGGCCGAACCATAGATTTTTAGAAATAGAATATTAATTAATAATATAATATTTGTTCTAAAAACTATATTATGTCAATTTTGACCCTATTGGGTATTATGTTAGTGATAATTTCATAACAGCATTATTACTTGGAAAAAAATTTATATAACCAATCCTAATATGTCATATTGACAAAAACAAATTATTATAATTAATAAAAAGTCTCAAATTACATTTATTTTGATATTTATAATATCAATTATTTTAATATTCTATTAATTAGGTAATTAATGCATCCCCATTGTGTCATAAATAAATTAAAATATTTAATGTCTCAAAAATATAAATAAAATATCATTATGTAGGAAATATTTTTATTTTTCTAATGAATATTTATAATCGAATTTATCTTATTATAATACTATATTAAAAATGTTTTAGTTATTAAACATTGATTTTATCTCTCTTAACTCTTGTTTGAATTAAATAATAATAAATGTCAAAATCTAATCCAATTGGACATAAATGATAATATTTTATTATATAGTTATTTTTGGTCATGATACACTTGTCCAATAGAATTAGGACTTGTGTTAGGGTAATATTAATATCATTTTTACCCTTACTTACCAAATTTACTTTCAAGAGGGATAATTAAGTCACAATTTACTATTCACCAAACATTATTTTCATCTCATTGAACCACATTATACTCCTTGATATTAAATGGGTCTCTCGGATTATTGAAATTCCACTCACAGAAGCGGTAAAATTATGTTTTATGTGAATTTCCAAATTCGCCTAAGAGATGGGTAAATGACAGTGAAAGGTTCAATAAAATTTTTATATATCAAAAATTATTCTAAACTAACTCTAATGAATTACATTGACCTTATATAGATATTGTATATCTATTTTGACCTTAATTAAATTTAAATAAAATAAATAATTATTTAAATAAAAATCCAGTTTTAAACTATAACTCAATGTTTTTTTCACTATTCATCAAATATTAAATATTTTCAGAAAAATAACAAAAAATCATCCTAACATAATTTCTATATTCTGAATACAAAAATGAATTCCATTCTGAATGATAAAATTTATAAAATTTTAAAAAGTGGGTATTATCATTCATAAAGGCGAGTTTTATTGGTTCTTTTGTGTGTTAGAACTCGAAATTGCGTACAAAACACGCTATTGTATTATTCAAAGAGAAGCATACAGTAGAAGTTTGGGGTGTTACATTCTCCCCTCCATCAAATAATTTTGTCCTTGAAATTTGTAAAAGTGGGCTTGGGAATATAATGGAAAATCCGACATTGAAAATAGAGTCAATAAAACTATCACCTTAAAAGAATGAAAGAGAAGTACAAAGGTCAACCATGATAACTCATACTAGGATTCCATGTAGGAAAACATGGATATAGAAGATAAACTATGTTTCAAGTTCTTATGGAGAGGGATAGAAATCATGATCAGGAGAAAGTTAACAACAAGAAAGCCACAAACTTGTGATGGGACAAACGATCATTAGTTTCTTAGTAGGAAAAGTAGATGGAAAACATATTTTTAAGTTACATTACATAAATATGAGGAATTCATTTATGAGATTGAGTAATAAAATAAATAGATATACTTACTTTCTAAGTAGAGTTTCATTATTTAATAAATTTCCACCACTAACTAATATTTCTTATACGATGAGTAATCAAGAAGACTTGGTAACACTGGAAGAGCTAGAATAAACTTATATAAATCACATGATCCACGAAAGATAAACTATATATTTACCTTGTCTATAGATATTAATAAAAATAAAAATAGTTTGTACAAGATCTGATGATCCCCCGAAAGGTTATTCCTTTAGAGAAAAAAACTCAAATCATAATTTCTAATATTAATGCAATAGTACCCCAATGTTAAATAAATACAATTCAATGAACAATTGTCCTTAAAATACATCAATATAAACCAAACTAATATTTAAACCCAAAACATTGAAGAATTTGGTTATGTAGTCATCCACATTAAATTGTATCTCCAAACAACATCAACTACTCTTAAAGTCACACACATAAAAGTAATTAACCTAATCACATATTCTCTATTATAGGTTAATCATTCCCATAAATAACCCAAATCACTATAAATCCACAATAAATATGTAGATAAATATCCACCATTACTCCTCAAATGAAATCCCATAGTATTATAGTTTCCTTGGGAATATACTGTTACAAACAAAGTGAACATATTCTAAGATAACATTTATCACTTAATCACCTAATCATTTTCCTATCCTAAGGTTATTAATTTGAAAAGACATAAGATCCCACCTAAACATATTATTGATCAATAAATTCATTTAACTAAAACTAATTAGTCACACTAAATAGGGACATCACGTAGTCCAGTGGTAGGAGATAAATCCCAATAGCACTTTGGTTGTGGGTATGATCCCCGTAGCTTTGTCTGACGTGACAGGTTGTCACACGGTCTGCGTGTTTTCCTTTTATCAAAAACTATATTTTACAACATTAACAAAATGAGATAAGTTCCTCAAAATAACCATAACATAATTTTAATCAGAAATTTTATCTCATAACTTGCATTTTCATCCCAAAATATAATAACTTGTAATTGCCTCAAACCTAATGATCATATAAAACCAAATGGTTATTTATTACTATATCCAAAAGGGAAAAGATAAGTCTTCATCAAATATCATTCTCACATGGAAAACTAAGGGGTTACAAATATAAGAGAAAATTATTCAAAATTAATCCCATCAACAAGGAGCACTAATACATTTAAACATTTCTCCATCCAGTTATTTCCATATAGCTTATTCTTTGACCAAGAAAATACCCTATAGAATATGGCATCCTCTCGGGTAATGGCCAGGTCCCCAAAATTTATGGAAAATAACTGTAAATGGATTTTTGGTGCCATTTTAATTTTTTTCCATCGTAAACGTCATTTTCCCTCGGCAATTCTTCACTTTATGTCCTTCATTCCCGCACGTAAAGAATTTCATTGTTCCATTGAGACACTTTCCTCGGTGTCTCCTTCCACATTTCCTGTATGATAAAAAATTAGGATTATTTTCTCCTTGGTCTCCACTACAAGGGCTCTTATCATTCATCACCTTTATCTTCATTGTTGAGTCCTACAGTGTGTTAATATATATGTTGTTGATCTTATTTTTGGAAAAATGATTTGTCATGAACACGATATCATTTACGCCTATCAAAAATCCATTTTTTTCTCATTTACACTATTGTTCCCACCTTGTACATCATTTTCAAAGTTACTATGACTTCCTTGGACTCCATCCATTGACTAAAACCAGAAAGAATTGTGTGTGTAACCGTAGTCATAAAATCATTTATAGAATATCATGAAACCATTTTATCAATTTGAAACACTTTAGGATTAACTAAGGTCATTTATTATCATCTTATTTTAAAATAATTCAAATTGGTTTGTATAGAAATTGTAAATTATCCAAAGAATATCCACCAAGAGTGTCGTAACAAAGAGTGCAGTAAGGCCTGTTGTTGTGCACCAGTTATCATCCGAGTCTAGCTCAAAGCGGTGCATTTGACTTTTACAGCTAGGTACATCTTTGTCAGAGCCACCTCTACCTACTCATTTCCAGATAGGCATGTATTGATTGGAATACTCAAAAAATATATACAATACCAATATTCTAGGAAGTTATTATATACTAATCCTCAAAGTCTATCTTAGGGATATGTGATCTAATCAGAGATTATCTAAATCTACTATCCTTGGTTTGTACTAATCTTCCTCTGATACCAACTGTAACTCCCCAACCGTAGTTACCCAGAGTCGGTGCATTATTACGAAACATTGGCATGATCACAAAATATCAAATATTGAAATACCGATTATTTTAGTAGCCTTAGAAACAATAGAAGCATTCATAATGTTTAAATTACATCATAAAGTAAAAACTACCACAAAATCTTGTCTCCAAACTAATATCCCTTTATACTATCCCTGCAGGTCATTCATTAAATTATCTTCACATCCTAGGAAAAATAAAACATAGAAAGGGGTGAGCTCAGATGCTCAGTAATGATAACAATATAGAAGAAACTTTCATAAATAAATATAAATATTTAAGGAAATGTATAAATAAAACAAAAGCATTTAAAATTTGAACTTCAGAATAATATGGAAAAGATAAAATGAAATAATTTCATTTACTTATTCACATGGATATTCTACTAGTCAAATAATCACATGCAATATCAATAACCACTTTCATAATGATGGAATGAATAATGAGAGACTAACATAACCACATAGTCAAGGCCTTTTTCCAAGATACTAGATTGTCTCACGAGACCTTCTAATGCATCGAGGATATATAGTGGGCTCCACATGTCACTTATTAAGTCCAATGCATTCCTCATATGAACAGTTTTAAACATAACATAATCATTTGTGTTAACACTAGAATACGAAATGTAAATATTTTATCCATAAACGATGAATGGTATAAAAATAACACATCCACAGTCAATAATATCACAAAACCATCAGTAAAATATGGATGTTTTGAATCATAATAAATAAACATCAAATAAGCTTAAAATCAATCATAGGATGTTGACATAGATGAAATCTAAACTATTTGAGAGAAATATCTCTTTTTTGAAATCATTTAAAAGTCACATTATAATAAAAGAAATTATTTACATTGAAAATATTCTTATAATATCGTAAGGGATGCTTTAATGATCATATAATGGTGTAAAATAGCCACACCCACCATATAAGTTAAAAATACATTTTTACCTTGATTCTGTCGAAAAGGTTAAAAAGGACATTGTTTGGAAAACGACAGAAAGATTCCTTTATAAACTTATTATAAAAAGTCAAAAAAGGTATAAATGACTTTAATCGATAATCTATAAAATAGTAATAATGATTTGAAATACATTTTTAAGAAACATGGATTTGGATGATAATGAAGTCCCAGTAGATAATTACGTATAAACATCCTTGGATAATGAAGAGATTGTGAAATAAACCCTTTCCTTGTACATTTCCTTTTTTGAGGGTAGGATAACCTCCTTTATAATTGTTAAATAACTGTTATCAAATTATACAAGAATCATATACAATAATATGATATCATATATGATCTTTTAACATAGCTTTGTTAATAATATCTTGGTATTATCGTCATTTTGGGTGTTAACTTACTCATTTTATTTTATATGTTTTGCTATAGAATCCATGTTTGTTAATGATAGGTTGTATCTTATTCATATCTAGAATGATATCAAGTATTTAAAAATTATTTGTATTCATCAAATAAAAATTATACATGAATGGATACGATGGAGAATGAATCTCATCGCGTTCGTGTAGAAGGTAGTCCGTACGTACACATGAGCGACAATATCACTCTTTTTATATTAAAATAATATATAATTGGATAGTATGTCATATATAAAATAATCACTATCATTTTATATTTATTATTTACATGAATTAAACATCATTATTATACCCATCCAAATAATTATATTTTGAATAACGATTACACCACGACGTGGAGGCGGTAAGCCGCACATACGCACGTATGGTGACATGTCATTCAAAGGGTGGATAAAATACTGAATATGGTTGTACCATATTTATAATAAAATCACAATATAAATAATATACTGGAGTTATTATTTTATAATTGGAATAACAAAGAAATAATATGTTGAAGAAGAAAGGAATTTGAAAAAGGGGGGGTGAAAACATTACCTCTTCTTCGGGTTCTTCCTATTGATTTGAACAAAAGGGATCCATAGGTTGGACTTATGATAAAAAAAAGGCCTCTAGGTTTAATTTAGGGATGTTAATATAATAGTTTGGCAGGGTTTGGCCGATCCAAAAGGCTTTGATGGTGTTAATTAGAGAAAAGGGGGAGTGCCCTTTTATAATAGGGGTGAGAGGCACCTTTTGACATCATTGGGTATTTTGTTTTTCATAATTTAATAACAACATTATTACTTCGAAAAAAATTTATATAACCAATCCTAATATGTCATATTAACCTATACTATTAGTGGAATTCATAAAAAGTCTCGAATTACATTTATTTTGATATTTATAATATCAATTATTTTAATATTTCATTAATTAGGTAATTACTGCATCACCATTGTGTCATTAGAAAACTAATTTATTTAATTTCTAAAAATTATAAATAAAATAAAATTGTGTATGAAATATTGTTATCTTTCTAATGAATATTTATAATCGAATTTATCTTATTTATAAAATTATATTGAAAATGTTTTAATTATTAAACATTGATTGTATCTCTTTTAACTCTTCTTTGAATTAAATAATAATAAATGTTCTAATCTAATCCAAGTGGACCTAAATGATAATTTTTTATTCTTAAGGTTTTTTTGGTCAATATAAACTTGTACAATAGAATTAGGACATGTGTTAATGTTATATTAATATCATTGTTACCCTAAATTACCCTGTTAACTTTTAACCGTGGTAAATAAAAGAAAAAAGTTATTATTCACCAAAAAATACTTTAATCTCATTGAACCGCATTTTACTCCATGATATTTACCATGTCTCTTGGATTTTCGAAATTCCACTCATAGAAGTAGTAAAATTATGTTTAATGCGAATTTCCAAATTCTTCTAGGAGATGGGTAAAGGACAGTGAAAAGTTCAATAAAATTTTTATATATCAAAATTTTTTCTAAACTAACTCCAATGAATTACATTGAGCATATATAGATATTAATTATTTATTTTGACAGTAGTTAAATTTAAATAAAATAAATTATTATTTAAATAAAAATTCGGTTTTAAACTATTACTCAATGTTTTTTTCACTATTCATCAAAAATTGAATGATTTCCGAAAAATACCAAAAATTCACTCTATACTAAATTCGATATTTTGAATACAAAAATGAAGTCCATTTTGAAAGATAAAATTTATAAAATTTCAAAAAGTGTGTATTACCATTCATAACGGCCAGTTTGATCGGTTGTGGTGTGTGTTAGAACTCGAAGTTGCATATAACACACACTACTAAATTATTCAAAGGGAAGCATACCGTGGATGCTTGGGGTGTTACAAAATCAATATAATAAAATATATTTTAATTTTAATAAATTTCATTTTATATTGGAAATAAATAATAATTTTTTAGAGTACATGTTATATTTTATTCAATTAAAAACCAATTTTCAACCTTCTTGTTTAATAACTTGTTTGGAAGAATCAATATGGTTTTTATAGATAAATACATCTATAAAAGATCATCACTTTTTTATTTAATAAATAAGATTATTGGAAACCAATAATTTACTTTCAGTCACGTTGAATGAAGTTTTACACATAACGTTGGTCTTTTCTTAAAACTAATTACATGTTTTTAATATTAAAATATATTTCCCCCACTGGTAGAAATTAAATATGATAAAATGGTTTCAAAATTTTAAATCATAAGTTCCACATTTGGATTGAATGTCGTTATTTTTTTTCGAAGCATATATTTTATTATAGAATAAATCTAAATTATCAAGGCTAATGATAAAATGAGATTATAGTAGTTAAACTAAATCAGTATACAGAAATTGTATTAAAATTTTTCCCAAATTTAATTAGTTGTATTTATATTGAACCAATAAAAAATAAAAAGTATTTTTTTACCATGGTTCCACAATGAATAATTAATTCATAAATATAATTTTCTATTTTATATTTTTTCTAGTGTATTATTTCAATATCTTATAAAATTAGATATCGTTTCCTATCTTATAATCAATTCATAATCCTTTTCTCTAAACAATACACTTCCATAATCTATCAAATACTTCCATATCATGGTTTTTTTTACTTCCCAGGAGGCCAACACTAGGTTTAGTTAGATGATACCTAATGTATTCCATTCAATTAAAATGTAATAACCATAAACAATCACTTACCCTTTGACATAATCTTTTACCTCTTCTAAATATTTATTAAAAATTTTAATTAATGAGATAATTATCCTCAAAATCCAGATAGTTATAAAATATAACCACTAACCTTATCTATATCTTCTACTTTAATTTTACCTTTAATGCACATTAGGTAATTTTCAATGCTCCATTATTGAAGGATCAATTTTCTTAAAAGTTTTCATTTTGAAAATATTTCACATTTTCATTATGGAAATTACTCGTTATATTTACCCATATATCCCGATTTATATGATAATATTACTTTTTTTAAAATATATATTTTATTTTTTTTGTTCTGTGTGAACACATCCTTTCAATGAAAAATATTTTCATTTCAATGAAGCAGTCATTAAATTATTTTATGTAGTCCTCTAAAAAACTATCACATTTTTAGTTTTAAATAAAATGTGTTAGTTCACATATTTTCTCAAATAGATTAATTTAATGATATTGAAATTTTATTTTACATATATGTGAACATTATCTATTCAGTATTAAGATATCATCAACTAAATTTATTGGTATATAGTATAACTATATTATGAAACATAATTTAACTCATTTTCTTTTTAGGTTATTTATGTTTTTGTGGAATTATTTTTTAATTTATTATGTGATATAGTTAATTATCATTATCATATTTATATGCCATAATGGATCTCCAACACAATGGGAAAATAATTAACTTCTATATATGACATGCTAATTATAACATGGAATAATTCTGTTGTAATATTTTATATTTCCTTGGTGAATAACCATGGAAATATGATTTCATGAAACATTTTCATTAAATTATGGTTATATTATTATGAATGAATCGTTATTTGTAGTATCCACACATTCATGCTAATATTGTTCTAATAATGATAATATTATAATTATTATATTATATATTAATTATAATGTTCATATTCATATGTTATCATATAATTATTACCCATGGTATGTTTCGATTTCACTATTTTTCCTTTAATAATTATTTGATCTCACCTCATTCTTAATTATCCAATTTTCATGCTTATGATGAATTGTAATAAATATTATGTTTCTATATGATTTTATTATGTAGTGGGTTCATGTGAGATGTTAAAAGATTGTTATGGTTGAGCATTTACTAATATAGTGGAAAATTTTCAATTCATTGGAAAAGTCCTGGGTATTATTTGTAAATGATTTATCATAATGATGTAAAACACGAAACATAAAATATTTTTAGAAATTTATGTAATCTTTTATTTTTTCTAAGTCATGTAATTGAGAGATTCATGTTCTGGGGTATAATAGGTTTTTTTCTTATTCTGATTAATTTTTTGAGTTATTTTGTAACACAATAATTATTATGTTACCACAAAAATCAGGACTCAGGATAAGGTTTCCAATATCCCTTTCCATATTTATTGAACATTGAATTATTTATTTGTACACAAAAAATTATCCTATAGATAATTCATTTTAGATACATGTTTTTAAGACACTATATAACTAATCAATATTTATTCCAGATCTGTTAAAAAACTAGAAGTGTGTTGTGATATTCATGTAATGACTAATTCATTAGTAGTTATGGATTCTTCATAATTATACACCGTTAATAGAATGAACCTATATATAGAATTTAAAATTTAAATAGGAAAATATAATATGTAAAATACCAACTTTAACTCCACCCATTCAATTATATTGATCTTTCCCTCATACATTGTGTAATTGATGAGAGACCATTATTGAATATTCTCTATTAACATGTGATTTAAGACAAAAAATATATATCATAGTTAAATAAGTAGTGAAAGAAAAATTAAATTTCATATCGTTGATCTATTTGTTAGAATATTATCGATTATAGAACCCATGACTAGAAGACGATTATTGATGTATAAAATACCAAATGGAATGTTTCTCCTACCATTGTAAGGATGATCTACCCACATGGTTCGTATTATTATTTATTACATGGGAGAGATTGGAATATTTTTAAAATAATTTTATCATTATATAACTATCTCCATTTAGATTCTCATGAGGGAAGTCATTGTATTTCTATTTGTTCGTTGATAAATTTTTTTATCCTAGAACATTCAATTTATTGAGGCAGAAACTTTTAACATAAATAATTGAGAAACTATAATACAATTAATAATTATTATTATATAAAAATAAATATTAATATTACAAAACATTTTCCACCTTTATTTCGAATTGAGGAATTTATGGTTCATCCTTTTATCACTTTTGGTTCTTTATAGGTTATTATTGGTTTGATCAGAAAATTATTTTTAACTGTAACGTAAAAAATTAAATAATATTAAATTTGATAAACAATTGTTATCCCATGAATAACATATATTCTTAATACATTGCGTTCAGAAAATATTCAATTAATTTCCTAACAACACATTCTTTAGAACACTATTTGGTTAGTTTCAATGGAGACTATATATATAGTCAATTTATTTCATGAAAATTATTTGACATATTTCAATAATAAATTATAATATAATAACTTTATTATTTATGTTTTACATAAATAAATTTTTTGATTGCATGTGGAAAATGAATATATAATAAAATGTGAGATCGAATAATCAATAAGTGTAATATTTGTAGAAAAATAATTTTGGATCATAAGAAATTGACCACATAATTTTAATTTTTATGTACTTTATAAAACATCATGTCTTAATTATTTACTATATATCATAATAATGAACTAAAAAAATATTATTTTTTATAAAAAAATTGACTATTATAATTAATCCACTATATAATCAGGAAATAATGAAATAACTACATTAATAAACTTATGAATAAAAACTAAATAAATTGAATTGGGTGAAGGAAGATATCATTATAGACCTAATTTGAACAATATGGGGAAGGAAGTGTCTTTATCTGCGTTTTCATTATTCTAAGAGAAATAAAATCATAATAAATTATGTTGTAAATGGAATCATATGTGAGATGAAATTAAGCTCATTGAAATTTCCATGAGTTATATGCAAGGAGAACCACCATCCTTGATTTCCACCAAAACATACCATATTTTTTGATCATGTATAACGATTATTAGGGTATTTATAACTAGAAAAATACCAACATTATCTCCACCCAATATATGATATTGATCATTCCCTCAAACATTGTGTAATTGATGAGAGGCCATCATTGAATATTCTCTCCTAACATATGATTGAGGACAAAAAATATATATCATGGTCATTTAACTAGTGAAAGAAAAATTAAATTCCATATCCTTGATCACTTTTTTAGAAACTTATTGATTATAGAAACCATGACTAGAAGATGGTTATTTATGTATAAAATACCAAATGGAATGTTTCTCCTACCAAGGTGAGGATGAAATATCAACACGGTTCATATTATTTTTCATTACAAGAGAGAGATTGGAAATATTTTAAAAATTGATTTTTATTATATAACTATCTCCATTTGGATTCTCATTATGGAAGTCGTTGTATTTCCATTTGAATGCTTAGATAATAATATTTATCCTATTACATTCCATTTACTGAGGTAGAAAATTTAAACATAAATAATTGAGAAACTATAATAAAATTTATAATTATTATAATATAATAATAAATATTAATATTACAAAACATATTCCACCTTTAGTTCAGCATGAAGAATTTATGGTTCACGCTTTTATCACTTTTAGTTATATATTGGTTATTATTTTTTCAATCGGAAAATTATTTTTTAAAGTAAGACAGAAAATTAAATAATATTAAATTTGATAAAAAAATTGTTAACCAATGAATAGAATATATACCTAATACATTAGGTTTAAAAAAATATTCAATTATTTTCCTAATAACACATTCATGAGAACACTATTTGGTTAGTTTCAATAATGACTATATATATAATACATTTATTTCATTAAAACTCTTTGAAATATTTGAAAAATTAATTATAATATGATACTTTTATTATTTATGTTTTTCATAAATAAATTTTCTCATTGCATGTGGAAAATTAATATATAATTCAATGTGATATCAAATAATCAACAAGGGTAATCATTGTATAAAAATAATTATGGATCATATGTACATGTCCAAAAAAATTTAAATTTTATATACATTAAAAAACATCATATCATAATTATTTATTATCTCAATTTATAATGAACTAAAAAATTTTATTTTTTATAACAAAAATTTACTATTATAATTAATCCACTGAATTATAGGGAAATAATGAAATAACTATATTAATAAACCAATGAATAAAAAAACAAAACAAATTGAATTTGGTATAGGAAGATTCCATTATGGACATAATTAATCCAATATAAGGAAGGAAGTGTCTTCACTAGGGTTTTTATTATTCCAAGAGAAATCAAATCCCAGTCAATTATGGTATAAATGAAATCATATGTGAGAGAAATTTAAGCTCGTTGAAATTTCCATGAGTTCTGTTCTAGGAGAACCCCCATCCTTGATTTCCACCAAAACATACCATATTGTTTGGTCATATGTAGGGATCATTAGGGAATTTCTAACTAGAAATATGAATGATAAAATATGTTACTCGTTGATGTAATAAGTTATTTTTCAAATTTATATTACACATTATTTATTTTGACTATTAAATAATGAGAAAAAATATTTTTGTATGAAATATATTTTTTATATTTTCATATATATATGTTAAAATTTTAAATATTATATTTTAAATTTGTTTAAATGAAAATAGATTTGAAATTAATAATGTCTTTATTATCGTAGGATTTTTATTCTATTCTTGAATAATTTATTTTTAGGATAATAGTTAAAATATCATTTCTCAAAAATAAACTATCACTTTTATAAATATATATTAACTCAAGAGTGAGATTAATGATTATGGATTTTTCTTAAAAAAATAAAATAAAAATATAAATAATACAAATCATTAATAAATAAACATTCCAATTTTCAATATAAATGAATAACATTTTTAAAACATGGCCAACATTTTACTCCAAAAATGTTTTTCAATACCAATTATTTAAAAACTTGTATTAATAACCATTATAAAGTAATTCAATGAATTGGATTAAAAATTTTATATTATAAATTTTATATTGTATATTTATTTTGATTTTATTTTTTGGAAGAATATTATTATACAATGTTAAATATTATTTTCTACAGAAAAATTGTTATATTAATGAATATTTAATTTCCATATAATGCTTCTTTTTAATTTAATGGTTTGATTATAAATTAAGAATATTTTTTTTTCTGTTCATACATATATAAAAATCAAATGACATATATTCAATTAATTTTATTTTCAAATAAAATTTGGAACATCAAACATTTAAATATACCTTATTCTCTGAAAATAGTTTAGAAACACACGTTCTGTTTTAAAATTAGTAGTTATTATTCTATTACATTGAAATTAATTAAAATTAAATTGACTGAAAATTCATAATCATAAATTCAAAAATAATTATGGTGAAATATCATATATTTTTAGTAATAAATTAATAATCATTGTTAAATTTTTATCAATATTAATAATTGGTAAAGTAGGTAATCTAATATAGCTAAAAACATCACATTAATTTAACACATAGACTAGTTATATAATCATTATTATTTTTTAATGTGATATCTATATGTATTATCAAATCATCTTAACCAAACTAACCTAAATATCTTAAAATTCTATTCCAACCCCTTACCTAACTATATTTTCCAAAAAAAACTTCCCTCTTATTGAGTAAAATGGAATTATGTCCCACCCATTTGAAGAAACATTTCTATTTATTAATTATAAATAAAAACGTCCAATTTAATTATTATTGTGATTATATTCACATTTTGTATCCTCAATCCATGTTAATGATCATAATGTTCATCACTTATAAATGATACTTCAATGGAAGATCCAAATTCTCCACATAAGTATTACATACCCATTAACCACCATTACTAATTGTTTTAATACAATATTCTCAAAACCCATTTTATCAATTTATATATATATATATAATATAATGAATATAAGGAATATAAATAATATAATTAAATAATATTATATTAATATTATATTTTAAATCTATTTATTATAATATTATAAAAAAATGAAGAAATATTATCATGCATGTGTGCATACTACCACCTCCATGGATGACACAACTCATATTTGGCCACTAAATTTAAATGATAGTTATGAAAATGGTTTCATGGAATATATATGATATGTATTTACAAATTAAATTTTTTTTGGAATAAATTTTATTTAATCTATAAGTAAAATTTGAATTAACTACTCATTTTAAATCTAACAGCCTAAAATGATTATACCAAGAAGAAAAACAACATTATTTTATAATTGAAAATTTTATTTTCCATTAACAAATTCTTATGAATCATCCCAAATATGACTAATCACCACCATAATATATCTACATTTAAAATATATATTTTATAGTGATATTATAAAAACTAGTTCCCATTTATATCCGTACTCACACATAGATTATAGCATGTTTTAGTTTGGAGATCTTAACTATCAAATTGACCAATGCAATAAATTTATATCAACAATGGATGAAGATAAAAAAAATATATTATATTAATATGTAAATAATGAATTTAATTTTTTTCTATAATGGAAATATTAATATTATATCATTTTTTATGATTCTATTATTTGGTCATTAAAAATTACAGAAAAATTATAATCATTTATGAGAACATCCCATTTCTTTACAAAAAAAACATTTTTTATGAAACAATATTCAACATATCATAGAATGTATTTTATATTATTGTACCATTATTTGAAATATCAAAAACTCATCATTTGTTAACTACCTAGGGAAAATGATATTTAATAAAGGTCAAATTATATAATCTATAATGGTATATATATGAGATATTTAAAGAAAGTCACATGAATAAAAATGTGAGATTTTAAATATATTTATTTTCCATAAAGAATAAGTTCTTAAATATATATAATCATATTTATATATAAAATGAACAAAATTCAAGATACGATAAAATAAAATTTGACAATTATAATATAGTTGAAAAATTAATGGGCATAAAAAGAAGTAACGATCATATGAAATATAAGATGAAAATTTAATTAAATGGAATTGAATAGGGAAATACACACTTCTAAATAAAATTTATCAAACATTTGATATTATATATATTTTGTTTTGTCTATATACCAATACAAAAAAAACATGAATTGTTAAAATGTAGAACAATCACAAGGAATAGAAATTCAGGATGATTGAAATTTCCACATGATTTATGATAGAATTATCAGAACACTCTATTAGAAATAAAGGATATATTATCCATAAACATTAAAAAAAATATATTGGGGAATTAGGTAACTATAAATTAAGATTATATAACAAGTTAATTAAGTAGCTAAAAAGTTATTTATAATATGTATTTCTAATAATTTTCATTTTTAATTTTAATGAAAAATATTTTCAATTTATCAATATAATTAGTTTTACTATATACATGACATCTAAATGAAAATGCAATAAAATTTTAAAAATAATTTAATTAAATATTTTTTTTATTTTACATTTAAAATATTAGATTATAGATATTTTTTTATATTTTAGTAAAATTATTTTATTTGTGGAATATTTAATTCCAAATTTTTTTACAACTTTTTATTTTTATGAAGAATATATATTGAATAATGAAATATATTAATTGGAAATCATTTAAAAAAAATATTTATATAATTTTATATAAATAATTTTAAAATAATATTATGATGTTATGAAATGATCATTTAACATTCTGGTATCACGGGCTACATTTTACAGTAATAAATTCTTGTAATTTAATTATATTAAAATTTTCTTTTTATTAATTGAGGAATATTATCATAACAAAATGAATTCCACAAGTTAGATCATAATTTTAATATTTTATAATTATTTTACAACAATGTTTTTAATAAACATTTGAATACTAAGAAAGATTTTGTTAACCAAGACAAAATGATGATTGTCCAAAGAATACAAATTATCTAAATATTGCGAATTTTTTTAAATTAAGTGGATATATTTTAAATAATGACTCTAAAATGATAGTTAGACATATATAGAAATAAATAAAAGGTAAATATCCCAAATTATTTAATCAAAATTAAATATTATCATTATTTCATTGGTATATGAATTTTATTATTTAATTGGTACAAGATGCTTGGGATAATACTATGCGATATCAATATACATAATATTTTTGTAAAACTTGATTCATAATTCATACCCAAATTAAAAAGCAAATATTAAAACATAACATAGGAAACATTCTTAAATCTATAAAATTATTACATATCCTTATTTATTTTTAGGGGGAATGAAAATAAATAAAGGGTGATATCAAATTAATAGTAAGGGATAAATATAATGGATGTTTTCATGATAAAATATAGAATAAAGTATTTGTTATAGAGGATAATGAAAACATGTTCCATTCAATGAATAAATTGAGTTCAGTGTAATTCAATGACTTATATAAACATAATATTCAAATGTAAAAAAATTATACATTAATTATATTATTAATATTGGAGACTCCTGAACTTACTATCGTGGCCCCGTCAAAGATATAAATAATATTTCCATCATGAAATTGGACATGACATAACAATTATATAAGTAATTATAAAATAAATACCTATCTACAATGACGTGTCTAATTTATTATCTCAATATAACATTGAATGTATCATGGGGTTGTCTATTCCTTTTCTACATGCATTACTTTCACACCCTATAAATGTTTATCGAATAATCAATAAAAATCATTGTTAACATTTTTTTTAACTCAAAAATTTTTCATATTGAATCGATAATTTAAATAATTTCATAATTCATTTTATATCAATATTAAAAAATATTATTTAATTTGTACCATTGATTTAAAGGGTATACGGTTGAGAAAACATAATTGTGATAAATATAATGTCATTTAAATCCACGATACTTAATATATGGTCCTGGATGGGAAATAATTTTGATTTAAAAGATGGATCATGATAATGAATGTGATTAGCAATAATACATTTATAAAAAACCGTTAATATGTAATGGATCAATACATAAAATTAATTTATCAAGTTTCTTTTATTTAAATAATTCTAAATAGTATTTAGAATGTGAATTAAAATGGAGGAAAATCATTAAAAATATCATTCCTGTGAAATTTTTAGAAAATGAAGAGTTTAATATAATTAAATAATATTCTCGTAATAATAATTAAATAATTACCTTTATTTTTATCATATTTATAAATATACATTACAACTAAGAATAGATAAATACAGATCCAAAAGAAATATTGCATTATTAGCACAGAGTATTGTATTTCTCGAAGGATTGAAAAAGTTAGTGGAATTGGATGTCTATATGCACATGAAACATAAATTTCATAACATATTATGTAACATTAACAAATTGAAATTAAATTAATATCCATTCCATTATATCCATAAAAATCACCTATGGTTCTCTTCTATGTTTATTGTGAAAATAAAAAAATACGGGTGATAATAGATTCTTATTATGGAATTAGATAATATGTATGATTACTTAACATAAAGGATGGTTGAACAATTATTATGAATATTGAATAATAATGGTGTTGTCATATTTAATTCCAAGATAATGAGTTATATATGACCAATATATTAAAATATTTTGAAAACTTTGAATGATTTTCATGATCGGTGCACTTTTAAGACATTAATTAAGTGTCAATATATGTTTAGGTATATGTACACTATACAATTAACGTCTGTTTTAATGAAAGGTTATTTAAAGTATATTGTAACTAAATTTAATATAAAATAGTCCAATGGTAATGATTATGTTTAGGGTTTTTACGATAATTTATATTCATGTAATTATGATTTTTTTAAATTTCAGAACATGTATATTGTCAAACACATATATATATAACTGTGGGATTGATAAGTGATTTCTAGATTAGACAATTAATTTAAATTTATAATAATATAACAACAATTTAGGAGAAAACTATATTATATTTTTGGATTTTATATGAACAATAAGGGATGAGTTATATTTTGGATGAAAATAAAATTTTTATCTGGATTTATGGTGATTCCTGTTTTAAATATAATTAATTATCATATTTTGAATAATATTTAGTTTTGGAATGTACATTTTTTTGTAAATGAATCTTTTAGTTAAAAATTTTGATTATAGAAAAATTTAAAATTAATATCCTATGAATTTTATCTCATATTATAATGATATTTGACAATCAAACATTTTTTTATTTTATTTTTTGTATTTTAACAATAGTTAATTATTGAAATATTTAGCCTAATATTAATGTATTTTTTTTATTTTTCGAAAGTGATGTAATATTTCATCATATAATGTTTTTTTAGTTTGGTTAATTGCCTTCTATTTTTGGTTTTTTAATATTTAATTAATGGTGGAATTGTTTTCTATCCATTTAAGTATTATGTGGTCCATTAAAAGTGGTTTTTAGTACTTCTAGAAGAAAAATTATTCCTGAATGCTCATCATTTAGAGAAAATTTTGAAATTGTGGTTAAAATAAATTAAATAAATAAATTATACATAATATATATATATATATATCATTATTTTTAGTAAATTGATTTTATATTTTAAAAAAATCTATGAAATTGATTTTGAATGAAATAGTTGACCTCTTAGTGTCATTTCTAATGAATTTGTGATATTTTCTAGACCATGTTGGTTTACTATTTTTTGGACATTAACGTTTTCATGATCGTTTATTTCATGTAATAAAAGATATTATTTACACCCCATAATTATTTTAATATAACCATTGTCCTTCATATAAATATATTTACAACCCCGTAATGTTCTCTAATTTGGAAACCCAGTTATGTGTTATTCTCGAGGACCTTTGTACCATCCATTCCTTATATTCAAGGGGATTTTTTATTAGCCATTTTCCCAATGTGGTATGTAAATAAAATAGTTTAAAATATCAATGACTTTATTCAGTATATCAATTTAAAACTATGAGGAAAATTTTTACAAATGGGGGACAGATTAAATCCAAATATTTTATTAAAATATCTATTATCAACAGTGTATAGTATAAGAAACACCGAGCATAAGAAAAAAAATCAGTGTAAATATTCATTTATGATAATAATCACATTGACATTGAATTGTTGCATATGAATAAAAATAAATATGATGTTAAATATATACGAGGCCTGATTAATTATATTTTATTTATTAATTTCAAGTAAATAAGAACATAATTTTTAGTGAAATAAGTTTATTCAATAAAAAAATATCTTTTAACAAAAATGGATTAAATGCCTTTTATGAATGAATTATATAATTATTGTAGGAAATAATATAAAATTTATTTGATAAAATGGTTTTAATTTTTGAAATGTTAATATCAAAATAATATTACATTGGGTTTTTAGATTTTTTAGAAATGACTAATTTTATAGTGAATAGTGACACTTATAGTGTTTCATTGAAAACAGTACATTTGATTCAGGAATTTAAAAACATTAATATTGTTTTAAAAATTTTAGAAAGTAAAATATGTTATTTTTAATTTTTATAGTTGAATTATATTCATTATAATAAAAATTACTATATAATTTTATATAAAAGATTTTTTATACTACATAAGTCATTGTTCTGAAAAATAGTTTTTATTGAATTTTTCATTTTAATTTTACATTAATTTTATAAAATTATTGATATTTAATCATGTAAATAAATTATATATTTGGAATCTTGGAAACTAGATTTTTTATATAGCTATATTTTATTATTTTATATATTTAATGTTATCCCGAATAAATATTTATCACAACGATAACAGAAAATAAGTAATTAAGGATAAAATATTATGACAAGAAAAAAAATTAACCATAACCTTCTATTCACCCTATTGGAGGAGTGGATTTTATTTATATGAATCTATTTATAAAAAAAATCATGATGTGGTTTCATAATTATATAATTTATCACATTTACAGTATTTACATTGATGTAAATGTAAAAAATGTCACGTTCATGTTTTCTGAATAAATAAAATTTTGTGATAGGAATAAAAAGAAAATATGCTTTGTTAAATTTGTTTAATATATATACAAATTATTTTTAACTAATAGTAAATTATTTTTATATTTATTTTAATAATTAAGGAATAGAAATGATTACACAGTAATCAATAAATAATAATTCAATTATTAAAAAAGAAAAAACAAATTGATTTTTATGATGTAAATGTTGTATAAATAGAATTTATTACTATGTTCCACGATTTTTTAGATAAATATAAAACTTTAGTTGTATGTGTAATGATAATATTCTATTTCAATTTATTTCATGATGTTTCTACTTACATGTGAAATTAGTAGCTCAAAAATTGAAATTATTGATATTTGATAATAAATATTATTTTATTAAATGAATTAAAATTTAGAAAAACCATGACTCCATCCATGTGACTATGATATATTTTAAAATATCCACCCAAATAATTTTATTTTAAAATGGATATTTTATTCTAACAACCCCTAAATAGTAAAAAACAATTTTTTCAACGTAATCAAGATAAGGGTTAACACAGGATAAAAAAAATAAGTTAGTATTTTGGATCATAGAAATTTTGGATTCTAATCATTACTATTTCGATGTATTTTATCTAGAAAATTAATTTTTGTAATTTAATACTATCAAAAACTGAGGAAGTTCCCATACCCTAACTTATTTTAGGGAACATCATTTCTCTTTATCTTCACACATACGTTACTTTTTTTTATCCAAGACCTACAAAAATAGTTTATTAAGACCCATACCCACAAATTAGAATCATTTTATTTCATATAAATCCCCCCTAGGAGAATTTTTTTATTATCCAATAGTGGTAAATATTCATTAAAATAATTAAAGAAAAATATAAATTTTAGATTTTATATTTTTTATATATTAATATATTTGGGTTATTTTATCTAAAAGATAAATTTTATAGTATAATATATATCATATTTGATATTTTTTGAAGGATTCTATTTGGAATCATTATTAGCATTTATGTTTTAAATGCCCAATTAATTCAATACTGATAAAAATGAAAATATTGATATTTTATAAACTATATATTATATTTAATTTTTATAAATTATTAAAATATTGATTGTTAAAATTTGGGATATTACATTGCAATATATTTTATTGATTTTCAATTTAAGATCCAACTTATAAAAAATTGGTAAATTTATAATCCTTTATTATTTAAAATTTTGTAACCACAGTATTGTTTAAAATTATTTAACAAATGGTTATGCTAAATGAAAACATTGAAATTGATAAACAATACTAAGATAAATTAGATTTACTAATGGTATTTATACATTGGAATCATTTTAATTTAATCTATGGACATTTATAAGTATTAATATTTATAATGACTGAATTACATTTAAATATTTTTTGTATTATAATTATGTATTTTCCCTCTGATAAAAAAGAAAACAAATTCCCACCCCCATTTACCTCTTATTAAAAACAATTATTCACCATGTACATAATATTTGCCATATGAAAATCATTTTCCATGCAATATAGTTGATGGTTTTACCAAACTACTAACATAATTTTTCATAAGATAGTATATAAAATATATATCCCATAGAAGAGGTAATTGTCTAACATAAGCTCTATAGATTTATTTCGTCTTATACATTCTATATGTAAGTTTTATTTATCAAAAAATTATTTATTTATAATCCTCATTATGATAAAATATTATTATGATTATTAAACCACAATTATCGACACTCTTATGTATTAAATGATATATGAAAGATTCTCTCTAAGGTTTGTAAGACATATAATCTCCAAGTACAGATACAATTAATTTTCTAACAATATCTTTCATGGATGGGTATTAATATTTGTATAGTTTTTAGGTTTTATATATATTAAATATTTATAACTAATGAATTAAAATTTCATATTTATCTTCTTACCCTCCAATACATTAGAATATGAAAACTTCGCTTATGTGTGCCTATGGACTACCAAATGCCTGAAGCAATGTGATAGTTTTTAAACATTAAATATACATGGATAGAAATAAGGTTGGATTTAATCGTTATTATATATATATATATAACCATAAAACCTTGATTTATTTTTAATGTTTTTTCATTCAATATATCCAAAACTGAAAACAGCTTTCATTCATATATATGACTAGTCACATCTAAGTATGATTTAATTTAATATTATATATCAATATTCTTATGGATATATATATAATAAATTAATATGATTAGTATAACATTAATAAAATTATAATGATTATAGGATCGTGATAAATATACAAGTTCCTATACTACTAGAAAATACCTGAATATCAAAGCATTTATCTCCAAAAATAATTATTTTAAAACATATTTGTTAATAAATGTTTGATAAATGTTTATATGTAATTCATATATGAAAAAATATATATTAATATGGTTATACAACAAATGTGAAATAATTATTTAAAAATTATAATGTATTTTGGAATATATATGAAGGAATTCATCTTCACGGTAAGGGTGTATTTAACAATATCATCATTATCCATGATTGTTTCTGATTAAGTCTCTATAAAGATTAAAATATGAAATTTATATCATAAAATCAATATATTTACTAATACTATAGTTATTTATTTAAATTAATGTTATTAATTTAATTAACCTCTCATTTATTAATCATGATACAGAACAAATATTTTTTAGAAAAAATATTATCTTTTCTATCTCATCTGGAATATTTTTCTTTCTTACCCATTCATTTGATAAAATATTTTACTGAATTTTATTACTATTATTTATTTATTTATTAAATAAAATATCATCCTTTTTAAAATATGAAAAAAAAATAAGGAATTTTCATTGTTGTGATTGACGTGTTTTTTTTATACTAGAGTTTGAATTGAATGTTTTTTTACATTATAATAAATTATTGAAATATCCCACTATCATCACAATTCAAGGATCTAATGAATAATTTATATGATTAAAAGGATATTTTAATGATATATTTTTTCCTTAACATTAAGGATATATTATTATACATGATTTCAATGTAATATGTCATTTTAAAACATGAAATTTGTCATTTATCAATTTAAAATATATTCATCAATGTCAAAAACCATTGATAAATGTTATGCATTAACAAGGAGATAAACTAATGATACCATAAAGTTTTTTATTATAGATTTTTTATGATCCGTTTAAATTGTAAATTTATTGACATTCTATATCTACGTTTACCCAACATAAACTGTTATTGATTTTTAAGGTGTGTTGATTATGTTATCTTACTTATCCATATAATAACTTGATTTCTATAAATAAGTGATATGTGTTTCCCAAAATTACCTATAACATTTATAATTTTGTAGGCTGAATGGGAATAAATATATTTTCTATTTTTTAGAGTAATTTCTATTTATGTAGATATCTTGGCCGGTATCCTTGAAGATATTTTTGGATGACTTTAAATAAGTCATCGATAGAATGTTTCAAATTTTTAGAAATATGACTTCCATTAATATGTAATTTTTTATTCATGTCCCATAAATTATTTAATAGTTTATAAAATATTTTATATGTTCTTAGGATCATGATATATTTGACATTTCATTATTTATTTCGAACTTAATAATTTTCATACTCATGTTATTGACTAAATTGAAGGTGTTTTTAGTTAGTTTCTTAATAAAATTGGGGTTTTTTAATTATATTTATTATCTACTATACATAAAACTTAATGTTATTGTTATCTAATTATTCATATTTTTTCAGTATCGTGGGATACGGGAGGTGTTCCATTAGTGAAATAAATTGATATACATGATGAATTACTAACATCATTTATGAAAATAATACATTGGTATTTATGTTTTCAAATAAAATGTGTGATTAAAGTAAGAATTTAATATACCAACATATATAAATATATTCCCTTTTGGATGATTTATCTAGAACTTAGTTCCAATTAATAATTTTACCATTAACATTTGAGAACTATAGTTATGTTTTTTATAGTCGGAATTAAGGGATGTTTGGTAGAAAAATGGGGAAAAAAATTTGGAAAAAATAAATTATCGAAGATAACTCTATTTGTAAATTAGAGGATATGTAAATGTAATGGATAATATATTAAATCACTGGTAATTATGAGAATTTATTGTTTTCATATAAAAATATCATGAACTGGACACAAAATGTGGACGTGGAATTAAAAAAAGTTCTTCTCGGTGTAACAAACATGAAAATTGATGGTTTTGTATATATCAACCATAATTTTGTTTCTTAGTAATTGTTCACATAATGAACACCATTATTGAACCACCCAGGTTAAATTATTTTGTTAATTTACATATTCTTTACCTGAATTTATGAGGATATTGATTTTTTTATTTCATAATATTCTCAATGAAACCAAATATATGATTATATGATTAGTTTTGTTTATTAATTTATGTTAACTAATACGTTCATTCTAAAATTAAACATTTTATTTTATATTTATATGATCTATTCTAGTGTCCAAGTCTTTTTAAATTTTTCACCTAGTTTTTAGAATGAAATTGGGTCAAAACATATAATCAATGATGATAAGTCCTTAGTAAATAACATAACATAAATGTATTGGAAATGGGAATATTATTTATGTATTATCATTGTTGAAAACAATTATGAATAAAAACATTCCCTTTATAGAAAACTATTTTTTTAATAAATTTATTTGTTGAAGTTGGACTGCTTGAAATGGAAGAACCTCTAATAAATTAATGTAATTATTAATAAATTTATAGAATAACCCTATATCATTTCCATGGAAAAGGTATATCTAACCATCAAAACAAATGAAACTAATACACATCTTTTGGATGAAATATTTTTAACACTTAATACAGATGAATTATTCTTATTTATAAAAAATAAATCTGTATAGTATTAGATATATATAGAGTGGAATTTTTAATTTCAAATCATATATTATTTGAAAACAAAATTATATATTTCTAATAATCTAATGAGGAGAATAAATTCTTAAATATAAGATATAGAGATGAATAATGTGTAATTGAGCTTGGGAAAAAATTAAATACTTGAAATACAAGTTATGGAAAATGAACACAAGGGAGAATGAATGAGTGATAATATCATAAATTTTCTTATTTGAAGAAATTGAAGTGAAATTATATCTTTGGTATTTTCTTAATATGATGATATGGTCTCATGATCCATCAATAATGATAAAAAATTATTCATGTAATATATTTTAAAATTAAATCAACATTATAATAGGTTTAATATGAACCATGTAAAAAATAAATGATTTGAAAGAAAATAAGGGAAGGGTAGAAATGACCACATGTGATAATTTTGGAATGAGAAACTCAGGTAAGTATGGAGTTAAATACCATTGTTCTATGAAGGAATGAAAAATAAATAAATCCTTATTGTTTAGTGTTTCAACTATAAATATAATATGAACTATGTAATAAAATACTCCATGTTTGAAGGTAATGTACCTCAGAAAAAGCTATTGGAATAAGCCAAGGTCTTCTAGAATTATTACAACTCATGATAAAATCCTGTAGGTTTTAAAAATTGGCAATATTAACATTGATTAATGATTTATTTTATTTCATATATATTCATGGATTAATATTTTCTTTCATATAGAATCATTATAGGAACCTCTGAGGCACTAATTATCAATCAATATACCATGTAGTAGTTTTATGATCCTAATGTTTCAATAATAATGATCAGTTATTCTGAATTAGTAAACATGGTTGTTATACCGTTGAATATATTCGACATATTCAAGGTTTAATAAGGTTTATATAATTTAAATGGTTTTAAATTAGTATATTTTGAACTAAATAACATATTAAATGGATTTTGAAACAAAACATTTAAGCATTTAACATCATTTTAAAATAATTATGGAATCTTTTCAACTCACTGATTTATGGTTTTTTGGTAATTAACATTAAAATTAACATGTTCTCTACTATTCTATATGAATCCATGGAAAATATATTTATCCTTTATTTACAGAGTATAACATCCCAAAAATTCTAAATTTATCTAATTGCTTGAATATGTGATATTTTCATTATCCATTTTCTATCCCCCTCCCATTTTTTGAATGAAAATTTAATTATTCCTTTGTATGGTGAGGGTCTTAAAATAAAAATTCATATATGGGTAGTCAAATAATAATGAAAAAATATCGAAGTAAATATTAATTTAACACGTTATAATGTAAAACCCTAATATTTTAAAATAAAATTATTTTGGTCGATTGCCTATATGACACACAACAAATATTTTAAATGAACTAAAAAATATTAAAATTTAAATATAATCGTTACAAAATACCCATTTTATTTGTGGGTATAAAAATGAATAAACACATTATGATATATATATATATTCATTGTAAATCATTATTAAATTTTTAATAATATCGTATTATTCTTAAAAAGACATTTACATGTGACTTCATTTACCTTTTCTAAGATAATTTTATATTAAATTTCATAAAAAGTTGATAAATATATTAGATAAAATAAAAATAAAATTTTAAATCAAAATATTCAAATAATTATGTTGTAATTTTATTATAATTTTTTAAAATTCATATTTTTTAAAATACTTAAAATTACTATTTTGAGGAAAACAATATTTATGCTTCAAGAATATAATAAATTTCTATTTTGGATTAAAATTATTTAAAAGTAATATTTTTTATCATTTTTCATGAAATATATAATTAATACTATTTAAATATATTTTATGTAATTATTTTGTAAGAAGATAAATTTATACAAAAAAATTATTTATAAGAACTATGATTTTTGTTTTATTTTGTGTTTTTTGCATAAATTAATTTCTTTCAACTTTAGATACTGAATAATGATAAATAGTTATGATATTTTTAATTATTGTGTTTATATATTTGGTAGACATGGTATCATTATCTTTTTGATAATGAATTGTATCAATTCTACATTTCTATTACCCCAAAAAGTGTAAAACAGGTAAAATTAAGACCCTTTACTATTGAAAAATTCATTATTGTGGTTAAAGGAAATATTTTTAAGGATGGGTTTTAAAAAATATAATGATTAACATGATATAAAAAACTCCATAAATTTATTTATTCCATTCTATTTCACGATTATACTCTTTTAATTTTAATTTATTCCTAATTGGAAACATTTTTAAAAATAATGACTTAACTATATTTTAATCCTTTTTTATAATTCCAATTTTGTCATATTCATTCCTAATAATATAAATCCCTATTGGTATATTATTTTAAATTTGTTTAATAAAATATTCAATAATTAAAAACCCAGTTCTATTATAACCATATTTATCCATGTTATTTAGGTGTTTGTATTCCAAAACCAGAAACCATATGTTTTTTATAAAATGATCTAATCGAGGTCTCCCGAATAAGAGGTAATCATCTTACCAGAGATATTTTAATTTATTTCATCAATTGATTCCTCTAAAAAAAATTTAATCATAGAATAATAAAATACATATCAACAATCAATAGAAATTTTGTTATGATTATTAAACCACTCTTATCCACCTTCATTTTAAAAAAATACGAGTGAATATATCGCTTGTTTGTACTTATAGATTAGAATCTATATTAAATGATAAAAATAATTATTCATCACCCAACTGCATTGATGTTTATTGTTAATACTTAATTTTTATATATGATATTTATTAAATAATAATTATTCCTCGATTATAATATTATATCTACCTTTTAATAATCCAGTATGATGGAAAAGAATAATGTCACTCATGCATAAATGTGAACTACCACCTCAATGAAGCAATGTGGTGTGTTTTTTATTTACTCATTTCATGAATTGTAATAATGAGTGATATAAATTTTATATAAAATATATATTATTTAATAATGATTATATAATGCTTAATTTTATATATCTTTCTATGCGTATATCTGTCAAACAGTGAAAAACAATTATTTTGTACATACAACATACCATCTTTTGAATGGATTAATTAATTTTTTATATCTTTATGTTTTGGATATATACAGAAAAAATATTATTTTTGTATCTTGATTAGAAAAATATTATTATGCAACCATGATCATATTCCAATGACCAAATCTACCAAATTAAAACATACCATAAAAATGAATAATGTAACGCCCAAAATAGTGATATTAATTTGAAATTCTTAATAAAAGGATGATAAAATATTCTAAATTAATATTATATGATATGATATATTGTTATTGTTTTGTAATATATATATTAGAAAAAAAATATTTATAATTTATAATTAAAAATCATGTAAGAAGGATGTTAAACCTTTAGTAACGGATTATTTCAAATTATCACTATTATTCAGGATTTTTTATGTTAATGTTTTAGTGTGGAGAATTATTTGATTGGTCTATAGTAATACCAATATTGATTCTTATAAAATATTTATTTCTATATTTTTTCTTCATTTCATTGTTCTATCTTT
The DNA here is from genome assembly GCA_963277665.1 of Viscum album. Taxonomy (NCBI): domain Eukaryota; kingdom Viridiplantae; phylum Streptophyta; class Magnoliopsida; order Santalales; family Viscaceae; genus Viscum; species Viscum album. Next base: position 1,065,861,485 of record OY728165.1, on the reverse strand, counting down.
ATGAATTCATAATATAAATTGTTTTAAGGAAAATATATTTTGTTTTTGCACATGACCAATAATATTTTTCACCCATCGCCATATTTACAATAAAATAGTTCAAATAATATTTATTTACTAAATTATTTATTAATTATGATTTTACCCATACATTACATTTAAAAAATATTTAAAGTGAAGATTCATTTCATTTCCTATATGATGTACTTTTAAATAATTTTTACAAAATTGTTATAGAATTGTTATATCATATTCTACCTAAAGATATTATTATAATCACTGCTAATAAATGTTTTTAATATTAATTTTGATTTTAATAAGGATGTTTTTATGTAAATATTTTCATTAATATTATGTAAATTTAATGATTAGTTAATTCAATGTGAATGGAGTATTTCCTTTGGAAATTTTTTATAGATCTTTTTAATGTAATTTCATCTATAATAAGATATATTTTAAAATCCCTTGATTTTATGAGTGTATACTCTAAATACACCATCAACCATTTTTTATATATGAGTAATGATCAGTTTGAGTGTGGAATGTATTGAAATTCCATATTATAGTTCTTCTAATCCAAATAGATGTTCATTTTTTAGAGCATTGAATATGTTTTAGTATTAATTCTTATGATGAATGATTTGAAATTATTGGGTGATGTGTTAGACCTATAAAAAAATAGACCCATAGATTAATCAGTTGGTCTCATGATAAAAAAATATTAATTATTTTTCTAATGATTTAACCATTAATATAGATGTTTTGGCCTGAGGTTTTGATGGTATTTTTAAATTTCTTATCACAAGGCCTGAATGAAATGTTTGAGATGAATAATGTTATAAATTACTATTTATATTTCCCACTAATCATACATCAGTGTGATGATTGATAAAATAAGAAACCAATCCATTTGGGTTGATTACTATAGTTTTATTTGATTCATATCCACATGCACATACCAATATCATTACAATGGTGTATTTTCTAGGATATTGTACTCACATTTTCTCTTCATAAACCAAGGAATGGTTTTACACTATTGCAAATATAATGTTTTAGTCATCATAATAATACATTGTTATAAAAATATTGTTTTATAAATCAATTTAACATCATGTGTAATATTTGATAAAATTATTTATTTGAAATGTATGCTTGATATTAGTAAAAATAGGCAATTATTAGAATATGAGTTCTAAAGATTGAAAATAGTTAAAAAACCCTATTATTAATTGAGAAAAAAAATGAAATAATACAATGATAAAAGAGTGAGACCAAAATTATATTTTGAATAAATAAATAATTTTATTTAATAATATATCATGTCGAATAAGTAGTATATATAGCATAAAATAGATATAAGGTCCATGATATGTAATATCACTCAATAAAGGGAATTTGAAATTTAAATCCATTACATCATGTCCTAATATCCATGAATCTATATTCTCCAAACTTATTATAAAAAATTATATCTTAAAAAATAATTTAAAACATTAGTAATATATATTTTCATTTTTAATCATCGTAAATATTTATTCGATGTTTTAGTTCTTCAATTTTTCTAAAACAATGTTTATAGTTTTGATCATTTTCATACGTTTTATAATAAAAGTTATCATATTCATTTCTATTATGAATTATATTTTTATTCGGTCATTAAATTTTCTATTATTTGTGATTAATTTTAATATATTTAATTTAAAATTCCTTTCATGAGTATTTCAGACCATATCCTTGAAGATGAAGTTGATAAATTTTATTTTTTTGAGGATTTTTTAAAAAACAAGACTGTTTCCTTAATTCATGAATTACATAAATATATAATATTTATAGAACAAAGAATATAATTATTTACTTATTTATATAATATTATAACATTTAATTAGTTTCCAAATTAAACATTGATATAAATATATTGTATTTTGGATGTATGAGGAAAAATCAAACCAAACAAGAACATACACGGAATTAATGAATGATTATGAAGAGTTTTTGTTGTGATATCATTATACTATTATTATAATGGTTATATTTAATGTTTAATATTGTCACATAGTTTATAATATTGTGTATTTATATGAATATAATTTGGATTTGAAAATAAAACAATATTTGAATAAATTAGTTTTTTCTAAAGGCACTTATTTTAACTGATTAAATTATGGATTTTTATTTATTGAAAATAGAATTGAAAAATTAGATAATTTTCATAATAAAAAATTAATTACATAATAAATATGATATTATTTTAATTTATTAGATTGAAAATATCTATATTTGTAATATGGGGAATAAAAATGAAGTCTAGTTCATATTAATGGTGGTTGTTGGCACAACACATGGCCAACAATTTCTTCTCTCATAATAGATAATGTATATGAAGAAATAATTCTAAAAACCCTTAAAAATGATATATTATATAAATTAAAATAATATTATTATGATAGTGTTTCTAGAATATTTTTTACTAATTATGATTAAGTGGAAGGCTTTGTCATATCTAATGCTCAAACCATGTAATTTAATTTTCATTTGAATATACACTTGGATTTGAAGTGGTTACTTAACTAAGATAAAAAATGTGTATACTTTCATATAGTAGGGTTAAATATAGAATAAAATGGAATATTTTTATATATAAATTTTATTTATATGTGGGAAATGAAAAAGCAATGATGTTATAATTTTATATGTGAAGGGGAGAGTAGTTTTACTAGAATAACAATTAATTTTCAAAGCTAGTAGGATTATATCTATGTTGAAAAGGATAAAAGATATAAAAATGTAAAAGAAAAACATGAATTGGTCGATCCAAATATCAGAAATTAAATTAAAATCCAATTTTTTATTTGTTTTAAGTCATTTAAACAAGGAAAAGTTAAATTTATAACATCTATATTTAAATAGATAAATAGTTATAACCTAAATAATTAATTTTAATTAAAATGATTTCAATTTTAGTGTTTTTCTATTTTGATAATTCTGATATAAATTTAAAATTTACTTTTATCTGACAAAATTTATAATGGTTTTAATTGAAAAATTTAAAACCAAAAAACTTAATTGTGTAAATATATTTTTTATTAAAATAAAATGTTGTGGGACAATATTTATATATAAGATGAAATTTTTTTGGATAGTTATTTTTTATAAACTATATTGATTTATAATAAATAAAATTGGAGGTAAGAGGCTTTAATTTAAATCAATAAAAAAAATCTCCCTTTAAAGTATTTGACTTTCAAAAAGACACTAAATATAGTTTTTTGTTAATGTAAAATTTTTATTACTTTTTAAAAAACTGGTTATTGAATTTTTAAATTTATAGAATATTTTAAAATGCATATTTTTATTTTAAGTGTTCATATTTTAATAAATAATTTTTTATGAAAAAAATAATTCATTGATAAAAGAATGAAACATCATACAATTTATAATTTCTTTTGAAACCCAATATTGTTTAATAAAATTGTTATTAGTTTGAATAAGTGTCAAAAATTAATATAATGATAAATTTATTATTATGAAATCAAAAATAAATTTTTTTTGGTTAATTTAAAATTACTAAATCACTTCATTGAATAAATTATTGAATAACTGTTATTTCAATAGTCCACTATGTAATTGAATCAAATGTGTTGTTATTATATAATAACCGTGTATTTGGTGATACATTATCCACCTACCCCAAAATAAATTTATACTTGAAATTAAGGTATATATTAGCTATTGAAAATGTGGCTAATCAATTTTTATATATTCTTTATCCACCATAGTTTTCTCATCTTGTTTCTATTATCTCAAAAAGAAATTCACTAAATAAATTGTTTGATTAGGAAATCATTTATATGTTTTGTCTTTAGTTTGGATTGCATCATTATAAATATAAAATTAAAGCTTTATATTTTTCCATCAAATATTATAACATTCAATATATTTGAAACGAAATAACATTTTAATGATTCCTAGAAATTTTCATACAATACATAGTTTGGGATACATGGAGAAATGGAAATATAACATCCTAACTATTTCTTGTTTTTTACAAGGCCCAATTAACCTATGGATTGACTTCCCATTATACAAAATATTCTCTTACCTACCATGGTGAAACCATCAATAATAAATGATCCCTAACATGAAATTTAATGTATTTCAATAAATTTTTAGTATAACTCAATTATCTAATATGGGAATATATAATGTGATATTGAATTGTTTGTACCATAATAGTTATAAGATTTTGTAGAAATTACATTCTTTCTATAAATTATTTCTAAAATGTTTTGTAAAATGAAACCTATTACAAAATAGTGTTTCATATGGTACTCTATATATGATAAAATGTAAGATATTGCTATATGAAAATTTTATCAATGGTAGATAATAATTAATAATAAATTGAATATAAATATAATATAATATCAGAAAGACTTTGAAGGTTTAGATTTTCCTTTTAGATTTACCCTAAGTCTATGAAAGATATGAAATATTTAAATTTATCATACAATTTATATCCTTTTGAGGAAGATTCAAAAATTTCGATTTGAACCAAGGGACAGTGTTATATACAATTGATCTATGTTCTCTATGAATCATTACAATTTAGTTTATATTTTCTGGAAATTATCTCAAGGGGTGTATCATATATTGTTTCAATATAATTAAAAGGGATAATTTGATAATCAATGTTGACACATCATTAATACTTATTCTTTGTAGTCTTTAGGAGATTAGTGACGAGGACAATTTTAATATTGTCTCACTTTTATATAGGTATATATAGAGGGTTTATGAGTACATCAAGTCATTTCTTTCCATCTACTAATTATTTAATGTGGTGAATTTTGAAACATAGTCCATAATTTCTTGTTTCATAACATCTTTGATGAAATTTTCCATTATATTCCTATACATATTTTATCTATGAAGTTTTATAGAGATATTTGACTTATGTGATTCATCTAGTAGTTCTTTTAATTACCCTTTAAATGATAGAAAATATATCTTCTTCACAAGGGTCAACACTACATATCAATATATGGGATCCTAGATGTTCTTTATTGTGGAAAAAACTCTATGGTCTCTTCTACTCATAGAATTGTACATATTATTTTCCTAAAATGTTGGTATTGTGTCAATCTATTATAGTATTTGAGATGTTATATCAATATTCTATACCTAATATGTTACTCCTTCTGATAGATGATATACCGAAAGCTATTGTTTTCCAAATATAATTTTTTCCAAACCATATTGGGATTATATCCCACCCGACACCCAACCATGATGATGGAATGGCTCAATGGTTATTCATGATCTATATAGGTTAGTAACTAGTTCTTGGGTTTAGATATTTCACTTTTTGTAAATGATTTCACCAATGGATGCAACCATAAACAAATATAATGATTTAAAAATCTCATAATGAATCATTAAAATATCCCAATAGAATAAATCTAAAATAGTTTCTTCATTTTAAAACACTAAACATTAATTAACAATATAAAATGGGTGGGGAACCAACTACACATCCCAACCACCAAGCATGAAGAGGGCCATCGCCCTCTTACCACCCTCACCAAAACCTGTAAAAATGGGGGACACTGGAATATGAATCAACTATTTCCACCATGAGATATCATACCTTTTCCTTGATCAAAAATAATATGATATATAAATTTATGAGGTTAAATGTACGGAATCATCCAATTCGAAATAACATATCACCCAAAAATAGTGAAAACGTTCCAAAACATTTGTATAAAAAATAACATTCCTATTTTCAAGAATATGAAAACATACATTTTAAATGAATCATTTCAAGGAACTCATTTTCATGAAAATAAATCATGAAATTAAAATGTTAAAAAAATTCATCATATACTAATGGAAAGAAAAACATCACAAGAGAAAAATGGGTAATCACAAAAGGCTATAGAAAATGTGGGACTGTATAAAGATTTTTCCACTATGGATAAGGGTTTAATAAAGATGATCCATATCATCCTCATGCACGATCCACTTGAGAGGAATGAACCACAAGGTTTGGTGGTCACTAATCATATATATAGTCTTATTAGTATTGTATAATCAATCATACATGAGGGAACCTGGCCTCAGTCCGGCCGATTTGACTTTGTAATAGTCTTATTCATCCCACCTATATACCCGGTATTAAAATTGTGCTCAAATTCAAACTGAGATGTCACATTGATCCCATATTAACAAACACACTCTAAGATATACGAATACACAATAAAACCCATCATTTTTTCATGGGGAAAATTGATTTCAAATCCATATGAAAACTAAATCCATTTTAAATAATTCATCACACCACCTAAACATTTCTTGGACTAGATTAAAAAGACAAAATAATGAGGTAAAATAATAAAATTTTTCATTTCCAATTGAAATATCATCTTTTAAACCATACACACATCACATCAATTTAAACAAAATTTTACAGCCAACCACACAATCCATATAACACATCAAAGAATATTATCAAGAATACTAATTCCATACCATAATGTAAAAACTTGTAATCACCTACCACAAAAATGGAAAATTTGAGAATCCAGTGGATAGGCACAACTAAACCACATGAGGACATGATAAGGGAAATATCATTCAAAAAACATTAATATTTATAAAAAAACTCAATATAGATCCATGTATTTTTAACCTCATAATAAATATGAATTGATGGGATAAGGAATACTGACCCATGAATATGAAACAAACCACGAATGGAGAGACAAAGATTGTAAATCATAATTATCTCAGGAAAAAACCGGAAAAGAATGTTTTCTATGGGAGATAAGAGGGGGGTTAGTGATAGAATTCTAGAATTGGGATTTAAATGGTGTATTTGGGGTTATGTAAAAAGTGGTAAAATGTAAAATTAAAAATTATTATTTACCTTGTCATGACACGTGATTATGTCTAAATTTTTACAAATCATGTTGTAACCATATAAAACCTATATACATAAGGGAAATAGGAAACCTAGTATTTTGGGGAATTCATATGCCTGAGCGGTAAAATGTGATTCCATAATAAATATTTAATTTATGCACAATGTTAGATTCATACCCATGCAGCAGCCCATGAGGCCTGGATTGTTTAACTATCACATCCTCAGTATCTCCCCTAGTATGGTTTACATTTTCTACTAATCGTGCCACACATAAATTCTAGTGAAAAAAATATAATTTTCACAAAAAAAATATTTGAAATCAATAAAAAAATAAATGTAATAAAAAATCCCTAAAAAATCAAGGATGTGACAATTCATACACCTATGAAAACTTTTATTAGTCAAAATTCATCTAAATGAACGATAAATAAAAAAAACAATAATTTATACCCCTTAAATTATATACATTCACATGACACTTGTCAATCGTAACCATGTTTCATAGTTAATTGGTAAAATGATATTGACTTCCCATGAAGCACGTTCTCCATGGAATCCAAAATCAACATTGGCTGACCAAATAAAGAAAAATTGGATTCCAACTTCAATTCTTCCAAAATGTGTTCCTGACATGGGTCTCGACTATAATTTTTCATTTGAGATAAATAAGAACTAAATTAATTGATGTTGACTGAGTACTCATTGATAGCTAGTATGATAACTTAACAAATCAAATTTTAGTCTCAAACAGTCTGACAAACCACCGTGTTGGATTTCTTTTCTTAAAAAGATGATGGTGATCCAAATGATATGATAAACATAAAACCACCAAATTAACCATGGATGGTAATAAGTATTGGTTAGTCTAATATGCCTAAATCAAATGTAAACTATAAACTATCACCTATAGGTATATAATCAATATAACTTTGTATGATGTCTCTTGTAGAAGTCTTAGTCTTGAAAAGGATGATTCACCAAACACCCCCATTATATAGATGACAGACACTAATGACCATAATGAGCCTCAATTTAATCCCTCTTATTAATGATTGTAATGTATTGTTAAACAAAAACTCATCTAACCAATAATGGTTATCCCATGAGTCTCTAGAATCTAGGAATGTTTTCCAGAGCATTCACTCTAATATATAGTTATCCCCGCACTATTTGACCTTCCATTATAATATGGTATATCAGGCTCGACATGACCTATGAACCCATTAATTTATGATGGCCTACCTAAAATTGAGAGGTAAAATTGAGGCTCCATTCTGTAATCATAGATGATGGAACACTATCACGAACCATCCTCGGGGCCCGTTCCGTGACTACCCCAAGCCCGCCTTCCATAGGCCAGGGGTTGACGACAAGCAACAAAGGCATAAATCCCGATAAAAAGAGAATACATTTCCATTATAAAGTAAAAAAACACCACAGAGTAAGTAAGCTGATGTAAACACTAAGTAAACTGGGTACAACTATAAGTGATGGAAAGAAAATGTGTCAGAATAAAAACCCAACTGAAAGTAAAGTAGAACTAAAAAGAAAGTACATCAATTGAAAAGTAATAAAGCAATGTCGATCCATCCATTAGAAATTATACCTGATGGTTGGGTACAGATAGCCTCCTCAGCTCCTTGGGTCCATTCGTCCGCTCCGTGTACGTCCCACCTAGTGTTCTACCTCCAGGTACCGACTTGCTCCACAAGCCCCAACCATGATCAGCGATGTCCGTCATCTGCATCCAATACAAGGTAGTACAGCCATAGCCCATGATAGGGTGAGTATAAGATACTCAGTAGGGACTGTGAGACCCCCAAAGGTCTCCCAGAATCCAAAATGGATAACCCACAAAGGAAATATACAATCATGAAGTAAAAACAAACTCTGCATTTGTATATACCCATACATATACCTAAGTCATCAACTTCAGTTCGGATTCAACATCTGATCCCATATTCGATCTAGTCCACACATGATAGCACAATCCAATCCACATAGGATAACACAACCCAATCCACACAGGATAGTAAAACAATCATATTGAAGATATTGATTGAAAGTCAAGACTCAGCTCACATAGGTATACAACTTCGTAAGATGATAGAGATGATCAGTGTAGCCACGGATTCATCTAAGTTGTCGGACCCACGTAGGATACAATACCAGCTAAGCTGTTGGACCCACAAAGGATACAAGACCAGCTACTCTACCAGACCCACGTAGGATGCAAGTAAAGAGTCAAATATTGCAAAACCCACATAGGATACAATAATAGTAGTAACATAATTCTAGACCCAAAAAGGATACAAGAATAGTATTCATTGTCGTCGAAACCATGGAGTATTTCAGTACGGTCGTTGTCACAGCCGAACCCATGGAGGATTTCAGTACAGTCGTCATCGTCGTCGCAGTCGCAGCCTACTCTAGGGTTCCCACACACAGCATGCTTGATTCCGGGAGGGTCCACTTCATAAGCCAATGGGGTCGATACATCAACAAACATGTAGTTCGGAGTTGATGTACCCCAAAGTTCTGTCTCAACAAAAGGAATTCAACGTGACAGACGGCGCGTCAATCGGACGCCCAGTCTGAGAGTTATTGGCTTTTTCGTTCCAGGGGCCAAGTTGGTTTTTAAGTAAAAACCAACCCAACCATACAACAACTACGTCCTATCCTTGAGTGGAGAAAGCCAAATGGTCCACCTCACTAAGAGGTAACCAACAAAGTCGGTGGCACATCAATCAGACGTCCGAAGCTCAAGTTATAAGCATTTTCGCTCTGAAGGCCCGATTGGTTTCGTGTTCGAACCAACCCGGCTGTACACAAATTACTCCAAAAACATGAGTGTAATATACAAAAATGACCATCTTGATCCAGGGATTGCATCACAAATGATGGTGTGTCAATCGGAAGTCCCTAACCCATGATATGGGCATTTGAACGAAACTCTCTGAAAACAGGGGTTTTTGGGCCTGGACCGACCTGGCTCGAGACCCGCTGGGACATCCCGAACCAGGTCGACCTGACCCAGGTCTGGATCCGGCCCACTAGGTTATGGCACGACCCGTGTGGTATGGCCCGACCTATCCAGCATGGGGACACAACCCAGCACGGGCTTCGCATGCCATGTGAGCGTGGAAGGGGGGAAACTATCACCCCCATCAAACCGAACGGTGGACCCGCGGGGTGTCCGCCCTGCTGCGCTAATCGGGGATTCAACCCCCAGTTTTTCTGGATCTGGCCGGCCGTAATGGCCAGCAAGTTGTGCCGCATAGGGCCAGCTGGTCCCACCTCCTGAGCGCCGGTTCCCGGCAATTCCGGATGCCCTCCCCTGCTCCATCGTAGCCAAAGGCCGTAGCCTTGGTCCAACAGAGGCCCTCCATGGTTCTACGGCGCAGGGCGATGGCGCCGAACCACTCCGTTGTGGCCCCACTCCGGCCGCGGCCTCTTTCATCCTTAATGGCAGGGCACGATAGCACCAGCCACCTTCAGCTCGGTGATACTCCTCGTTCCTGCGCGGTGTAATTGCACCGCACAACCATCATCCCAAACTACAATGGTGAAAATCAACAACGGGGGAGGAGGATCAGCCGTGTTTGTGCAGTCCGACCTCCTCCCATTAATTTGACAACAGGTGGCCAAATATTTAATGATGAATGCAAAGAATAATCACATCATAAAAACACACCCCTACCATGAAGTGGTTGTCTAAAGAAGATTGTCGCAGAAAGCGGTGTGGTGAGGTGAAGCTCCGTTAGTTCTTGACGGAGAACATTCGAGGTGGAGCGGCGACTCACACCATCTGTGGAGAGGAGAAGAAAAGTACAACGATCACTCCTTGTGGTGATGGAATTATTTGTTGAGGTATTGACGTTCTTTTCATTCTTCAACGTGGAAGATGACCTTCTTCAAGACTAGAGCCCTCCTCTACAAAAATCTCCATAGAACAATTCAACCATAATAAAATAAGGCTTTGCATGATTTTATTACTCATTCCAACCTTTTTCAAACCTTCTAATTGAATTCACCAAATTAATTAACTTGTGTTTTCCAATTAATTAGGTGTATTATTGGCATGTATTTTAATGTGGAAGAGTGGAAGAGTTACAAAATTAATTGCTAGTGGGGGGGTTTAATGGGGTGTTAGGGAATTTGAAGGAGGTGGGGGGCCGTGTGGGCCCCACCCCAACTTCCTCACATCTTCCATTCCCACAACACTTAAACCATCAGAAATGAAATAAAAATAAAATTCTAAAACAATTATATTTTTATTCCTCACATTTTTAACATCTCATCCTAAGAAAACGTAACTCCAAAAAAAGTGTTCCTAAGAAATTACTGGCGCTGCGGTTTCATCGGTGTCCCTGGAATTAGATTCTGAGCACCGATTCAAAAGAATAAAAAACTCATTTGCTCGTTCACTAAATTTACCCAAGCTAAACATCAGAAATTGATTTTGGGCACACCGAACCTCGGAATCAGGTGCCGTAAGAAACTGCGTACTCGTAAAATCACCAAGAAAATAAGAAAAAAAATTCCTTGAAATTTTCGAGTCTTTACATTACTCTCACCTCAGGGATTTACGTCTCCATGAAGATACATAACAAACTAGGGGAACAAATGAGGGTACTCAGCACGCATCTGAGCCTCCCGCTCCCAAGTGCTCTCCTGGAGATTCTTGTGCTTCCACCTGATGTGCACTAGAGGAATCAACCACCCACGTAGGACCCGCTCCAGTCAATCCTCGATCTCTACCGGGACCTCCATAAAAGTCACCCCGTCGTCAATGTCTAGCTCCCCATGGTCGATGATATACGTCGGGTCATGCAAGTATCTCCTCACCTGAGATACGTGGAAGACATCATGCACCCGGTGCAACTAAGGTGGTAGAGCTAGGCGATAAGCCACCTCGTATAACCTGCTAATAACCTAGAATGGTCCTATGAAGCGCGAAGATAAGTTGCCGCTCCAGAAAAATCTCTGTAATCCACTTCGAGGTGACACACGCAAGGAAACGTGGTTGCCATCCTCGAACTCCAGTGGTCTCCACCTCCTGTCAGAATAAGACTTCTGCCTGCTCTGAGTTGTCCCAATCGGCTCCGAGATGACCTGGACCTTCTCTGTCTTGTCCTAGACCATCTTTGGTCCCACAAGTGCTGACTCCCTAGGTTCAGTCCAGCACAGAGGTGATCTGCAAGGTCGGTCGTATAATGCCTAGTATGGTTCCATCCCGATGGTAGAGTGGTAGCTGTTGTTTTACGCAAACTCCACCAATGGTAGGTGGTCCTCCCAGCTGCGACCAAAGTCAAGGACATATGCACGGATCTTGTCCTCAAGAGTTTAAATGGTCCTCTCCGTCTGACCATCTGTCTGAGGGTGATTGGCTATGCTCAGACGAAGCCGCGTCCAGAATTCCTCATTCAACCCCTTCCAAAGCCAGGAAGTAAAGAGTGCATCTCGATCAGGGATGATAGATGATGGCACACCATGAATCTGTATGATCTCTTGAACATATTAGAATCTCATGCTCTCTACTGAGCCCTGATCTCTGATGGGTATGAAGTGGGCCAACATGGTAAGTTGATCGACATTCAACCAAATGGAGTCATGACCTCTAGATGAATGTGAAAGTCTAGTCATGAAATATATAGATATCATGTCCCACTTCCACTCTGGGTACTCCAAGGGCTGTACCAAGCCAGCTGGTGCCTGGTGATCCACCTTCAACTGCTGGCAGGTGAGGCATCGAGAAATGAACTCTGCTACAACCTTCTTTGTACCCAGCCACCAGTAATGTCATCTAAGACCCTGGTACATCTTTTCCACTACTGTATGTACCGCTAAAGGGGAGTTGTGATACTCTCTCAGCACCTAATCCTATAAAGAAACAGGTACCATGGTACGTCCTTTGAAAAGGATGACATGCTCTCCAATGACAGAGAATTCATCAGGTGAATGTTCTAATGATATCTGTGCACGCCGTGTCTCACAGTCAACGTCCCCATGTTGTGCCTCTCTGACTTGTTATAGTAATTGAGGAGTGACTTTGAGTGACTGATGAAAGGCTGCTCCATGTCTATCCATGAAGGATATATTCAAAGGGTCTAGCTACTCGTTCGCCTCTCCAAGTAGTTGAATGCTCGTCCTCCTGCTGAGAGCATAGGCTACTACGTTCCCCTTTACAAGAGTATAGACTATCACAATGTCATTATCCTAGAGGAACATGAGCCATCGTCATTATATCAGGTTTAGGTCCTTCAGCAAGAAGATGTACCAGAGACATTGGTGGTCAGAATAGAATCTAAAGCACTCGCCCATCAGATAGTGCTACCACATATTCATAGAGAAGACCACTGCTGCTAACTCTAGGTCATGGGTAGCGTTGTTCTTCTCATGCTATCTCAAATGTTCTGATCCATAGGTGATCACTGCCCTCTCCTGCATCAGGACACACCCGAGTCCTGTCCCTGATGCATCACAGTTGACTACGTTCCCTACTCCCTCCACTGGTAGCCTCAAGATGGGTTCACTGGTTAATCTCTGTCTCAGCTCTTGGAAGCTCTACTAACATCTATTTGGCCAAATGAAGGGTTTTCCATTCTTCGTCAAAGATGAAAGTGGTGCCGCAACTCTGGTGAAGTCTGGAACAAACATTCATTAGTATCCATCAAGTCCTAGGAAACTCCGCACCTCTGTCATGCTCCTGGGTGAGTCCCAAGCTAGCACTGCCTCAATCTTTGCCGAATCCACCACAACTCCAGCCTCAGAGATGACGTATCCTAAGAAGTGGACCTCATATATCCATAACTAACACTTCAAGATCTTAGCATAGATCTCATTCTCTCAGAGTGTATCCAGTACAACCCGCAAGTGGTATGTGTCCTCCTCCTTAGTGGTCGAGTATATCAATATGTGGTCGATGAAGCCCACAACAAATCGATCGAGGTAAGTCTGGAAGATCATATTCATGAGGCTCATGAACACTACTGGAGAATTGGTTACACATAAAGGTATAACCAAGAAATCATAGTGTTCATACCGACATCTGAAGGCTGTCTTCTGCACGCCCTCGTCCCAAACTTTGAGATGAGGATAGCCTAAACTGATGTCTATCTTCGAGAACCACCGTGCTCACATGAGTTGATCGAAGAGGTATTCAATCATCGGAAGTGTATACTTGATCCTCACGGTCACCTGGTTCAGGTGAATATTGTTGACACACTGTCGCAAGCTCCCATCCGCCTTCTTGATGAACAAAATCGGGGAAGCCCAGGGTGAAACACAGGGTCCGATGAATCCCTTACTCTGCAAGTCCTCAAGTTGTACCTGTATCTCTTGAAGCTCGTCGGGAGCCATCTGATTTGCTGGTGTGCATATCAGGGCTATCCTGGGGTATAGGTAAATAAAAAAGTCTACCTCTCTGCGAGGAGGTACTCCTCAAACATTGTCAAGAAAAACTGTCCGCATACTGATCCACCACTACAGGAAAACTCGGACTCTGCACGTCAACTCCTCCTGGGATGAGGCTCGCCAACTCATGAGTGATCAGTTGTACTCTACTCTACGTGAGTCCATCCTATGCTGTAAAGGCTCCCTTCTCGCCAGTGAAGGTGAAATTTCTCCCATCGGTGTGAACACACCGCACCTTGTGCCTAATACAGACGATTTGAGCATGGACTATAGATAACCAATCCATGCCCATGATGATGTCGTAAGGCCTCTATGCCACTATAATAAGATCTCAGCTGAAGCACTCACATACTAGAGTAATCTCACACTGCCAGCACCAGTGCATAATCATCGAGTCTGCTACCATAGGAGTCTCTAGCCATAAGGATCAAGCCAACGGATATGTCAGAATCTCTATGTTCTGAATAAGGTCAGTGGAAATGAATGAATGACTCGCTCTTATGTCTATAAGAACTACAAAAACGGTGGAGTAGACACAGATAGTACCTCGAATCATTTCTGGTGTGCTAGGGTCGTAGGCCTCCACTACCTGAAGCTGAGCCTACCTCTTCCCGCCATCACCCTATGGTCTGTGTGGACTTCCTGGTGGTGGTGGTGGTGGTAAAGCCTCAATGTGCCACCCACCACCTGCTGCCTTTCCAGCTCCTCTTCCATGTCCGCCTACTCCCTATAGACCACCACAGTCAACCCTCTTCCTCTACCTGGGTGATCCCTCAACCGTCTGCTGCTCCTCTGTACGGTAGGTCGGGTAGTCACGAGCCATGTGGCCCTACCCGTCGCATGCGTAATACTGTTTTCTCCTCGTAAGACTGGCTCTGCGCAGTGTTCCCCGCACCTCTGAGCCAACATCATGAGGTCGTCCTCCTGATGTTCTTGTCCGCTTGGACACATGTGACATTCGTCGACTTCCAGCTACAGAATAATCTGCTACGTACCGCACTACGGTAGGTCTTGCTTCTGGTGTAGACTCAGCAAGAAAGATCTCTACGTGAAGGGCACTCTCCAGTACTCCTTCCTGTGTCAGAATGCTGAGGGAGATCATCGATGCCCTGATATCATTCCTCAGTCCCTGCTTGAAGGACTAGGACCAGAATAATGGGTCATGTACCATGTCCGTGGAATAGCGCGAGAGATCGGTAAATCTCGCTGAGTACTGGGCTACCATCATGCTATCCTATCGTAGATGTAGTAGCTCCTGAATGCGCACTGCACAGAGGGTGGCTGGGATGAACACTGAGCAGAAGAGGCTCTCAAATTTCTTCTAAATGAGAGATGCCTCATCGTGCACCTGGAGCATCAGGTTCCACCATCTGCCTGATGCTGCGTGTAGGAGACTCGCTACAAGGATCACCATAAAGTCAGATGGTGTCCCCACTAACCTAAAAAATAGTACTACAACCTCCAGCCAATCCTCGACCGCCTGAGGGTCCATCTCCCTGTGGAACCAGGGTGGTCTCGGACGCTGAAACTCGTGCAGTGAACTAAGCCGACATTCACTCTCAGCAGCTGGGGCTGGTGGCATGGGTGGTTCGGTGGTTAGAGGTAACACCGGTGCCTCTGCTGTAATAGGTCCCTGCACCGAGGCTTCGTCGCTTGGTGGGATGTCATCTCGTACAAAGCTTCGAACCCTCGCTGGCTGCCATCATGGTGTCATCCATAAAAGAAACAGGTGTGCCACGGTCAATACAGAATAACTGGTTAGCTGACAAAAAGTAATCCCAATGAAAACTTATGAAACATACATGCAATCATCGTCTTCCTGCATTGAGTCAGAAATCAGAAGTCAAGGTCCTAGTGTATGGAAACGTCAACCACTACACCAATACTGGAATCCCTGGACTAATAAACACACTCAATACCCTTAACATTATTTCATCACATAGAAGAATGATCAGAGTCTTCTGTTCTGTGGTTCAATCGAACACCTCTGATACCAATTTGTCACGTACCGTCCTCGGGGCCCATGATGTGACTACCCCAGGCCTGCCTTTCATAGGCCAGGGGTTGGAGACTAGCACCCAAGGCCTAAATCCTGTTAAATAGGGAAGGAATTTAATTTATAAAGTAAACAATCACCACAGAGTAAGCAAGTCGATGTAAACACTAAGTAAACTGGGTACAACTGTAAGTGAGGGAATGTAAATGGGTCAGAATAAAAACCCAACTAAAAGTGATGTACAACTGAAAAGAAAGTACAACAACTGAAATGTAAAGAAGAAATTCCAATCCGTCCACTAGAAATCCCACCTGAAGGGTGGGTACAGATAGCCTCCTCCGCTCCTCGGGTCCAGCCGTCCACTCAGTGTACATCCCACCCAGTGGTCCACCTCCAGGTACCAACTTGCTCCACAAGCTTCAACCATGATCAGCGTTGTCCGTCGTCTACATCCAATACAACGAAGTGTGGGCATAGCCCATGCATGGGTGAGTATACGCTACTTAGTAAAGACATCGAGAGCCCCAAAGGTCTCCCAGAATCCACAAAGGATAATCCACAAAGGAAATATACAATCACGAAATAACAACCGTCTCTACATAGGTATATGACCATACATATACCTATGTCATCAATTCCAGTTCGGCTTCAACATCTGAGACCATGTTCGATCTTGTACACATAGGATAAAAAAATCAAATCCATACAAGATAACATAACCAAATCCACACGGGAGAGAAAAACAATCATATCGAAGATATTGATTGAATGTCAAGACTCCGCTCAAATAGGTATATATCTTCGTAAGACAATAGAGATGATCAGATGTAGCCATTGATTCATCTAAGCTATCGGACCCACGTAGGATAAAAGACCAGCTAAGGTGTCAGACCCACAAAGGATACAAGACCAGCTACTCTACCGGACCCACGTAGGATACAAGTACATAGTCAAATACTGCCGGACCCACGTAGGATACAAGAACAGTAGTCACGTACTTCCGGACCCACAAAGGATACAAAAATAGTATTAATTACCATCAAACCCATGAAGGATTTCAGTGCTGTCGTCGTCGCTGTCGAACCCATGGAGGATTTCAGTACAGTAGTCTTAGTCGTCGCAGTCACAGCCAGCTCAAGGGTTCCCCCACACATCATGCTCGATTCCAGGAGGGTCCGATCCACGAACCAAGGGGTCGATATATAAACTGACACTTAGTCTGGATTTGATGTATCCCAATGTTCCTTCTCGATAAAATAAACTCAATGTGACAGATGGTGTGTCAATCGAACGTCCGGTCTGAGAGTTATTGGATTTTTCGTTCCAGTGGCCCGGTTGGTTATTAAGTTAAAACCAACCCGACCTTACAGAACTGCATCCAAACCTCATGTAGAGTAATCCAAATGGTCTGCCTCATTAGAGGAAACCTACAATGTCGATGGATCATTAATCGGACGTCCGGAGGTCATGTTATAAGCTTTTCTGCTCCGAAGGACAAGTTTGTTTCGTGTTCAAACCAACCCGTCCATACCCAAAGTTCTTCAAAACCTTGAGTGTAATATAATGAAATGACCGGATCGATCTAAAGACTGAATCAGAACAAATGGTGCGTCAATCAGAGGTACGTAGACCACGATATGGGCGTTTGAATGAAACTGTCTGAAAACGGGGGTTTTGGACCTAGACCGACACGGCCCAAGACCCTCTGGATCGGCCCAAACCAGGTTGGGCCCAATATTGTGCGGCCAGGACCGGCTGGCATAGCCTGGCCCGGTGCGGGCAGTCCGACCCGGCACCGCCGGTCGACCCGACGCGGGCACCACACGCCACGTGAAGGCAGAAGGGGGGGAACCCCCACCCCCTTTGAACTAGGAAATCGACACGCGGGGGGTCTACCTGACTGCGCTGACTGGGGGTTCAACCCCAAGTTTTCCCTGATATGGTAGGCCATCATGGCTGGCTAGTTGTGCCATACGGGACTAGACGGTCCCACCTTCTAAGCGCTGGCGGTCGGCGGTTCCGACCACCCCCCTACTTCGCTGTGGCCTTGGTCCGACCGGTGCTGCGGAACGGTGTCGTGCCCCTCCGCCACGGCCCCGCTCTGGCCGCGACCTCTTTCATCCTCAATGGCGCGACACAACGGCACCACACTTCTTCACCGTGGTGATACTCCTCATTCCCGCGCGGTTTCATTGCACCACACCGCCTTCATGCCAAACCTCAATGGTGAACATCAACAAAGGGGGAGGTGGATCGGCCGTGTTCTGCAGTCCAACCTCCTCCCATTAATTTGATAACAAGTGGCCAAATATTTATTGATGAACACAAAGAATAATCACATCGTAAGACCACACCCCTACCTTGAAGTTGTTATCGAAAGAAGATTGTCACAGAAAACGGCGTCATGAGGAAAAGCTCCATACATGCTTAACGGAGAACATCTGAGGTGGAGTGGAATCTCACACTGGATGTAAAGAGGAGAAGAAAGGCACAACGATCACCCCTTGCGGTGACAACATTCTTCATTGAGGTCTTGATGTTTTTCGCATTCTTCAACATGGAAGATGAGGTTCTTCAAGACTAGAGCCCTCCTCTCCAAAAATCTCCACACAACGATTCAACCATAATAAAATAAGGCTCTGAATGATTTTATTACTCATTCCAACCGATTCCAAAACATCCAATTGAATTCACCATATTAATCAACTTGTGTTGTCTAAGTAATTAGGCGTCTTATTGGCATGTATTTTAATGTGGAAGAGTGGAAGAGTTACAAAATTAATTTCTATACGGGGGGGGGGGGGGGGTTTATTGGGGTCTTAGGGAAATTGAAGGAGGTGGGGGCTCGTGTGGGCCCTACCCCAACTTCCTCACATCTTCCTTTCCCACAACACTTAAAACATTAGTAAAGAAATAAAAATAAAATTGTAAAACATTTATATTTTTATTCCTCACATTTTTAACATCTCCTCCCTAGCAAACACAACTCCAGAAAAAATTTTCTATGAAATTAGCGGTGTTATGGTATCATCAGTGCCCTTGGATTTCGATTCCGAGCACTAGTTCAAAAGATTGAAATACCTGCTCACTCGTTCACTAAACTTACAGGAGCTAATCTTCAGAAATTTATTCCGAGCACACCGGGCCTCAGAATTAGGTGCCGTGAGAAACTGCATACTCGTAATATTCCAAAGAAATTAAGAAAAAAATTTCCATGAAATTTACGAGTCATTAAAATGATCCTGAAGAATCAAAAAATATTAACCAAAAACCTAACTAAATTCATCCAAATTGGATGAGTATTGATCATCATGTAATGAAATTATTTATTCATGTGGAAAATTACTACCTACATAGAATTCCATCCCAAGGGTGGATGAGGCTAGGAAATAATGAAATCCTTGGAGACCTCATCCCATATACAAATAGGAATGTGTAAGGTGTGAGACATACCAGAGGGCCTTTGGTTCTATTATTTATCTTGATGTCAGGTCTGACTCTTAGATAAAAAATAAGATATATATCATCACATATATGTACTATAAAACTAACGATGAACATCATAAAAGATCTTGGTTGTACAGAGGATAATGGTCTACTAAGATTGGTGGTCATCCTATATAACCTCATTCCATAGTGACAATGACTAGACCCACATCCCTTGAAGCAATGAATCTATTATAAATACAAATATCATTCACTAGGATCCTTTCAACCATTTAGAATCTACATATACTATTGAAAAAACTCATCACCAGGATTCACCTACCAATTCAAATCAAGGATGGAGGGTTTTAGTTGACCATTGGATAAGAACTCACCTCCTTTGTGATCCATGGACTCCAAATTCTTCTGAGAGGAAATCCCAATCAGGGTCAAAAAATCACGCGTGTATTTTAAAACATGCATTGGAATTTTATAAAAATGGAATCGACTAATAAATTTCAATTTCCATAGTTATAAATTTACTAAAAATCAAACCATTGATGGTATTCCACAAAATTGAACAACCTTAGATTCAAAATCTTCATAGAGAAAATGAATCATAAAATTTTATAATCACAGAAGAAAAACAACTTCTCCCCAAATAGATAATGATTATAATACAATAGATAATGCTTCACTCCCATTAAATCCCATTCATGGGTTGTGTAATTATTTTCATGTGATGAATGTTTCTGAGAACTATAAGCCACAACATGTTAATCCATCATTAACATGAACCAATTTCCTATAACTAATAAATTAAATTTGACCACATATCCATTTAAAGATTCTAGAAAGCTAAAATTGGGGTTGTGGTCAATCATCACTTGAGCTCATCAAATTATACATGACATTATGTGTTTCACTAAAACTCCACACCCTTCTTGTAAATTTCTATCATATGATACGTAATTAGATACTAATCCTGAAGAAACCTCAAATAGTAACATTCCATTACTAAAATTCCCCTCATTTCAAGGATATTCCTTGTTTTCTACCATTATATCTCTTCACTGATCAACTCGGTGTCCACCAAAAACACTCATTATTAGATCAGATGACACAACAAACTCATCTAAATGATCAATAAGGTTCACCTAAAAAGATTAAATTGTAAGGAATTGTCAAAAATGATGACCAACATGATCCTACATATCCTCCATTTATCTTCTTAAATTTTTTGGTAGTCTACGATGTCATCAAAAAATACGATGATAAAAGTTTCAAGATATTTATGGAATAGGATTTTCATTAGATCAATAAATATGGTTGAATAATTCATTAAACAAAATCATATTAACAAATAATCAAAAAGAAACTATCTAATTTAGATAGCTATCTTAATAACATCTACCTCTATGAATCTAACTTGGTGGTACCCAGAATGATACTCGATCTAGGAGTACCATCTATATCATTTGAGATGATCAAAATGGACATCAATGTGGGAAATGGAATATTGTTTCATGATTTTTTCCTTATTCGTCTTCTAGTAATTGATGCATAACTGTGGATTTCTGTTGGCATTCTATGGAAGAATGATTATAAAGGCCCATGATTATATTCATATAATAATGATTCCATTAGAATAAAAAGAATAATTTTGTAATTTTAATTTCACGAACTAGTAAGGGGACATACAAAAATAGAGAAGAGATATTTGTTGTGTTTTATACCCCAAATCAGCACTTAACATCATACATTGCTATTGAAGAATCCCATAAAAATAATTTTGAAATATATTAGGTAAATACTCCACCACAAGAGGTAAATCACAATCAAGAACACTTCTATGATCCTCCAACAAGATCAATGAGATCTGAATAATGATATCACCCAATTATAGAAGTGTAGAACCAACACGTTTTGATGGAGGATCACATTTTTCCTCATAAACATGAGAGATTCTACTAGGGGCCATAAAACTCAACCTCTAAAAGAATTTGATCTAGAAAATTAACCACAAAATCTATACCAAGGAACACATCAAAGAGGTGGGTCTTCAATGAAGAAAATATTATTCCATATGGACCATTAACATGATGATTGAAAAAGATTGACACCTAAAATGAAACACATTCTTATTCCCAATTAGATTCACCATCTCCATAACATAAATTATAATCTCTATTGGAATCCTTATCACATCCACATTATAGAAATAGATAAATTAAATAGAAGTACTCATATAAAAAATTGGAATCGAAATTGAAGATATTAGAATCATACCTTGAATTTTTGATGGTCTTGACCAGATGATGATCTAGCCTTACATCCATGACTGCTGAACCAGGAACAGACCATCTAGGATACCTTTGACTGGGATGACATTCCCCTAAAATATATTCATCCTACACCACCCTGATATGGGAATGAATCTTTTCAAAACAACACTATGTTACCTATATTTTCCCACCAATGGAATTATATATGTTGAGATGAAAACGTCTACAACATGTGCTCGACCATAATACTCTAATGAATTATAATGGATCATTAAATAATTTTTTAGATGAAAATGATCATGATGAATTCCATGATTTTTCAACTCCCCTATTTCCTTCTCATAAAACATCCAATTATTTTTAGAAAAATTTCCACTACCATTTCCCACTATTTAATCCTACCCAAAAAGCTATAAATTGAATTTCAATCAAACTATTCCATTAATTAAAAATCCACCATCTAAGTATTAATCTTTAGTGTGAACAAAAATACATGGTTTTTGAAATTTTACTAGAACACTATTTTAAATTTTTTATTCTTAATCTTCTAATTTGATAACACTCTTGGTGAAAACGGAACATAGTGAAGCTGTAAGAATATTCCCCAATTATTTAATCCCCTAGGTGTAGGTCTAAAACTCCTTGTTTTTAGTGATGTACATTGTCTCTAAAAAATAATTATTATTATTCACATCTATAAAAACATTCCTTCCTATAAGCCTTTGATTCTTGGACAGAACCATTGATTCCCACCACCTTGGACTGGGGCCTTCCAACATGAATGAAGAACATAATATAATAGAATCCATAATAGTGTCATGGAACCCAAGCATCTCCTTGATCATTTCAATTGAGTCCTAAATTTTGAGGGGATTTGGTCTTATGTAGAATTATTGAGGTTTGTTCTTGAGAGAATCTAAAGAGTTTTTGATTCATATATGTAGTTTGGCTTCCCTGATCTATGATAGACTAGAGTTTTTTCAATAATACAATTCATGGAAAACCGGAACCACTGATTGTAGTTATCTTTGATCTAATTTTGAGGTAGAAATCTCTTCATAATCATTTTGGTGTCATATCGGATGTCTATTGGGATTAATTATTTAGTAACAACCGACGGACATAATGTAACCCTAAATGTCACCATCAAAATGAAATTTTGAAAATATTTAGTAAAAACATATAACAAAAAATACTTCTTTATAAAAATTAAACTATAACAAATCCAAAGACATGGAAAAACAATACGCCCATGTCTGGTGTCTAGTAAGAGTTTTCTTCATATACGTCTCAGCTTAGTATAAAGTCATAATAAAATTCCCAACATCCCATAGCGAAACATTCTATATCATTATGTGTGTTTGCTAGAAACCCACCTTGTAACCTGAACCTCAAGCCCTGACCCTCCTAAAAAAAGTATATCTTGGATCAATAAAATAAAATGACCAACATAAAACAGAAAACAAACTATGATACCATTTTTTTTGGAACAATCTTGGGATTACATCCTCCCCGATATCCAATCCCGCTAGTGACAAGGCCCGATGAGAGATCACAATCCCTACATTCTGGAAAATATTACATGCGTATCGATATTTCACTTTTTATGTTCAATTTCACACTAGGAAGAAACCATAAAAAATAACATGAATCAAAAATCCAATAATGAAATATAACCATGTGAAAAAAGAATACTACTATAACAAGTTTTACATTTAAAATTCTAAATAAAAATTAAATATATAAAATGAGTAGGGCCCAACTACACATCCCAACCACCTTAAAACAATATGTTTGTTACCCTCAAACCATCTCGACCAACAGCTGAATAATGGGATACTCTGTCATCTTGATCCCCTATATCCACCATTGACCATCATTCCTTTGAATATGTCAAACAAAAAACATTATACATACAATATAGTGTTTCTATAAGAAGTGAGACAATTCCCAATAGGATATAATTGAAAAATAATGATTCCATGAAAAAAAATGAGTATAAAATTTAGTTTTTTAATTTTCAATAATATAATAAAGTCATTCTAAGTTAAAAATTTTGTTGAAAACATTTTAATGAAAATAATTCTTCTAATTAATATGAAATCAACGTTTCTTATATACAGATGGTGAGAACAACCAAAAATAATAACCAACGGTAATAGAAATTCGTTATAGAATTCATGGGACTACAAAAACCTTGTATCTAAATAAAACTTTGAATAGGAACCATAACCCATAGTTTCTTATGGAATGAGCCATAAGAGGGTAAAAAATATAACGATCTAGTGGTCACCAATAATCCACACATTTTAGTTAGTGTTATAACATCAATCAACATAAAGGGAACAAGACATCACTCCTGGTGATCCAGGTAGCTTACTTTTCAATATCCTCCCACCTAGATACCTAGGATTCCATTTCCAGACATGTTCCATCAAATATGTCACATAAATCAACACATTCAAATTCGCACACAAAAATATATGATTACACATGATGAACCATAATTTTTTCATAGGTAAAACCTCTTTAAAATCTATATTCACAACCAATAAATATTAAGAGATGATTCACCCCACATAAATGATTTATTGAACACATTAATAATGACATAATAAATAATATATACAGAAAAAAGATAATTCCATTTAAAGAATCTCTATTTAACCCATACACACCTGATAACATTATAAACTATATTTCACAGCACCCGCAAAATCCATAGAATACATTCATGAATCCCATAATTCATTATAAACACATCAAAAAATGTAAAAGTATTTAATCACCTACCTCTTGATTGAAATATTCAGGAATCTAATTGAAAAGCATAAATGCCCTAGAAGAAGACCCTCTAAAGGCATGATCATTCCAATAACTCCATGATTTAACCAATCAAGTTATGATTGAACCATTATTAGGTCAACCAATCCATTGGAAAATGAATAACCAAAGAAGAGATATAAGAACCAATGAGGATGAATAAAACTAGGAAGAGTGAGAATTATATGATGTGTCTTAGAGATTCAAGTCCAAAATGACCAAAACATTGATGTACACGAGGTCCAACAGGGAGAGTAAATGGAAACAAGGGTTGTAGGTCTCAAATGGGGTGATTAATGATGGATATGGGGTAACATTTTAATGAAAAAATGGGAAATAAAACATTTATAATAGCCATCAAAATCTACATGCTTAAGACACATAGTTTTCCCAGCCATGGGGTAATCATGAATATCATGTTTTATAAGAAATAAATCACCTAGTTTTCTAGTGGAAGATTCATTCCCATGTGGATGTTTTTATACATCAAAAAAAACTTTCATTTGTTTTCATGGTGATATGCACACCCATGTAGCATGCTATGAAACATAGACAATTCCACTATATGGGGAACGTTTTACTACCATGGATGGAATCTAGTTTCTAATAACTAGGTTAAAATAGTGGGATACATAATTTTAGATCCCAAAAATCCTTTTTTATATAATAGATTATCGTAAATCCCCCAAATAATTATAATAGAGAAAGAAACAGGAAAAATACCGCAAAATGAAGTCTTGTATGTGGAACAAATCACATCTTCAAATATATAGTAATTTTCTAGATATCTTAAATGAATATATTGTAGAATCCATATCAATGAAATAATAACGATTTTATTGGTCATTTATTTTCAACTACCTTGATGCATTGTAAATCACTATATCAATATTTATATTTCCATAGTCATGTTATTTATTCAACACATTAATGTAAATTTCAAGTAATTACAAATATGGTGGAAATCTTAACTGTGATCCATTAATCATTATTCTATTTATATTTAAAAAACTCACACATATTTCCTTAAGCATAATAATTTATCCCACTTTTAGTGTTAAATTACTAAATGGGTTTTTTATCTAGAAGAATGATGAGAAAAATGCTGATAGTATCCAGATAAAACATTGAAATTTTATATCCCAGATATATTCTTCAGTGAATGATATTTTTGAACTAAATTTATCTTTTATGGGTCAACACATATTTATTTCTTCTTGAAAATATTTACTTAAAATAAATATCACTAATAAAAAATTCACACTTACTATAATTCACATATAATTCCTTTTTAAAATGGTCTGTATATGTTTTTATTGATATGTATCATGATCTGTATATATCTTATACTATATCATTACATATTCAATTATTTATAATTTTTTTTCATTATATATCATGAATAATCTATTCATTTTATACGTAAAGATGGATGAATTGTTATTCCATCCTAAAAGAATTACTATATACTAATAGTTTCCATTGAATATTTTTTATACATCATTAGTATATCATCATTGTTCAACATTTGATGATGAATATCGATGTGATGATAAATCACAAAAATGTAGTTTGATACTTGATGATTATCAAATATGTCAACAATGTGTGGTATGAGATAATAATTCTTCAGAGTAATTACATTTCCTTTACAATAATCAATGAAAAATAGCAGTAATTAATAATTATATTTTATAAATAAAATTGGATATTCTCACTAGGGAAATCTATGTTGTATAATTTCATTTTCACTAAAATTATTCAATTTTTTTCAACTACACCAACTCAACTATCTTTATTCATTATGTGGATTCAAATATATGCACTGTTTCTAGAATGAATTTATTCAAGAAACTAACATCAGACTATAAAAGATGGATATTATATTCTTCTACATATGTAGTAATGAATTTATTTTCTAGATAGTAATCCCCAATTCTTACTATCTATTATTTATTCATAGATCATATATGATCATAATCATTAATGTTTTTAATAAGGTTCCCCCACTATTTGGTATCTTAATTAAGACGATATAGAACCATGTTGAATTTTTAATTTTCTATACATTCCTAAGTGAGAAATATATTATATATGGACATGTCAAATTGTTGTGATACTTAAGGAATTTTTGTTCTTGTAAATTATTATGTTTTCTGTTATTTAATGAAATCCATCATAGTTACACATTGTTTTGGATCTACAGCTCGCTCTATACAGGTGATAATATTTTTCATAACATAGTTCACCTACGTAATTATTGTTATGAACTAATTTTCTTAAATGGTAGAATTATTAAATTTTTAGTGGGAGAATACATTCATTGGTTTTAGGTGTTGGATTTAATTCCAATTTTTCCAATTTGACTCCATATTTTTACAATGGTTTAACCATAAATAAATCATAAAAATGATATTTAAAATAAAATTTCATTTTTTATTTCTTCATATTTCATAATAATTCATGAATTGTTAATAAAAGAATTCTTATCTATCTTGGTTCCCCCAAATATATTCCCCAATGTTACTAACATTATTACATTGTTAAGAAATATAACATTCAAAAGATGTGATACGAAATACAAGTAGTTATATTAAATTATTGTTATAATGTTCAAGATTTCATGATGGACATAAAATTTTAGTCGTATATGAATACATGATAGATATATATAAAAAAACTCAAACCATTTGATACATTATGATCATTTTGGCAATACTATAATTACCCTTCAATAATATATACGAAAATTGCATAAAGTCGCCCTATAATAATACAAGGGATTAGGAAATGTGATGGATAGATCTTAATTCTTATAGAGGTGTATCATAAATCAAATGATTAAATAATATAAAACATTATAATTGATTTTAAAATTATAAATAATCTAGATGAAATAATAATCATCTGAAACAAGGTGCATCTTATAAACATGGTAATAAATAAAAACCCAAATAACTATAATCAATGATCTCATACCAATAGAATGAATATTGATGAATAAAAACAACATTGTATCAATTAATTTTACTAATGATTATTCATTTATTTAGAAGATACATGTACCAAAACCCATCCTATGTGGTAATGATATGAATGGATATAATAAGGTTATATATATTTCTTATCCCTACACAACACCTTCTTATCTCAAACACATTCACCATAATAGTAAAAAATTTATTTCATACCATTCCATAAAGAACATCATGTATAATTAAAATTAGATATTTGTATATTGATAAATAATAGCAAAAATTACCTGTCTATTCAATATAATAATGTGTATGTCTTGTAGAACAACCCCAAAAAAACATAAAATCCATGGGGTATTATCCATATTGAAGGTATTTCTATTATCAATGAAATATTAGGGAAAAGGCACACTAAATGTGTTGTGTTATCCATAAAAATTAATAATTGAATTCAATAGATATAATTTTTTTTGATCACATTAATGGGAGTAAAACTTATTTATCATCATTCATTAAGAGTGTGTGAATATTTTATTTTAAATGTAATGGAAGACTACCACCATGTGAAAAATGTTAGTAGAACATTTCTTGTAGAAGGATGATGATTGTTCAATTTTCATCCATCCATTTTTTGGGTGATTACCCATTGGTATGTGTATTAAAAAGTCACATCCAAATTATAGTATGAAAACATGGATTCATTTTCTAGTAAATTACAAAAACATCTGCATTATCAAAACGTAGAATGGTTTTTTTCTTTATAGAAAAGGTAACTACTGGATTAAAATAATATTATAGGGGGATAATATTATAGTCTTTTAAATATTGTAATTATTATGAGTATCTTAGAAATAGATTATTCATTGTCATTGTTTTCCCCTCTCAAACGGTAATTTATGGAGATTATATCAAGTGCCCCAGAGAATGAAAATTAAGGTGAAATAACCCAAATTAATGATTGGTTATAAATTCAATCATATCCTCTTGAAATTGAGTACATGATATTGATCATGATATTCTATATAAAAATAAATATCATGATATTTTTGATGTAAATATGAATTATATATACTAGATAAAACAAAGTTTGGATCTAAATGTATAGTATGAATCAATGAGCAGAATTTTGGACGAAATACCATTATATATTTTCCTAGAATCCATGAACATAAAATTTATTATTATATCATAACAATTACTAAATTAATGAAAGTAATTTTTAACATTACTCATATAAATTATCATTCACGCTATTATTATATATTCATTTTTTATTTTAATTATTCTAATTTTAATGATTTGTTTTTTAGTTTTGAACTTATGTACTAGTTTCATAATTGTTATGTATGTAATATTTCTTGATCCAAAATAAATTATTACAAATTCATTAATGTTTTTTGGGATGAATTATAAAAATTTATGATTTTTAATATCTTATACAGGTGTATTTTTGGACTCATCCATGAAGTTGATGTCACTAATAACAATGTTTTGGTGATTTTTTATGAACACTAAGAAACAAAAAATCATTACAACATTTTAATTTTGGTTGAAAATGATTTTTGTTTCTAGATGTTTTTATAGTCAACAAAAAAATTAATCTTATGATATAAAAAACACTTTGATTGTCTTATAGTACAAATAATAGAATGTGGTCTTTTGTTACACAAAATATTTTTTCCTTTTTATAGTTATCATTACACGCATGACCGAATTCTACCAAACTACACAATACTATTATTATTTTTATTTAAAATTATGAGGAATAACTATAAATTTGAGTGGAACATTTGAAGAGTAATAATGAATTTTTGAAAAAAAAATTACATAAATTTATATAATTATTCTTCTACCAATTAATTATAAATGAATAGAAGAACCAATTGAATATAAATGAAAATGTTATTTTATAAAATCTATAATTATTACCCAAAGGTGTTTTATCTTGATAAATTATAATAATCAGTATTAGTGAATTATATTAGTTAAAGATATATATTATATATCTAATAAATATATTTTATTATCACTCAATATATTTGATAAGAATAATAAGAGAATAAATCCTGTTTTACAAGTAAGAAGCTATATTTTCAAAAAAAATATTTTCCTTCCTTTTATAAGAGCACCAGTATTAAATCCAATTTTGAAAAATTCATGAATTATATTTTGAAAATAAAATAATTTTTTTTCACTAAAAACATAGTATTTTACATTAGGTAAATTTATGATATTTTTATGAGAACGTTTATATGTTGATGATTACTGAAAATAATAAATTTTAATTAGAATCTTATTTTCATAAAAATAATATATATTGATAGATTATTTTTTATATAGTATATATATTTAATTAGATCAATTTTATGTAATTTAATCAAATTTATTTAATTTGAATCATTTTAATATTATTTTATATATAAACACATTTTATACATTAAGACTTTTAACATTCAAACAATCCATTCCTATCATGTCTCTGAGTTAAATTTTAATTTAATTTCTAAAACTTATGTTAATTTAATTTTAAAAAATGGATTCCATATTTAGAATTGTCATAATTTATAATGTTTAATAATGAAATGTTATTTTTTCACCATTATAATCCGTGATAAAAAATAAAATTAATTATTAATATTAAGTTAAAATTGAGTTTATATAATGGATAACCATCAAATATTATGTCTATGAGAGTCCTATAACTTTTAAAACATCCATTCTATAGCCATTAATTCACCGTAAACCTTCTTGAAATAATGTTTTCTTGTTATAGAAGCGTCATGGTTGGTAAAAACATGGGGATCACAAAAATATTTTCATGAATATAAAATCAATCGACTCCTAACTTATAAAAGGTAAGTCACCCCACTCACTTCTCTACGTTGATAATTTTTCACCCTATGATTTTGTGAGTTATTAGTTTTGTAATCAATCTTATATTTTGATATTTTACATTTCATGTAACATTGAATATAAATTTTGGTAAAAAAATAACTAAGTGTGGATAGTGTTATACATTACACCATGTCAAGAATTCACTAAACAACACTAATATTATCTCATGGTAAATGAAACATTGTGTTTTCCTTGTATTAATAAAAATACTTATCCCTTTGATAGCTTTTATTTCATGCATGGCCGTGTTTCTACGGAACTATAATATATTATAAATATGATTATGAAATAGCATTATAGTTACCACATAGCTATTGGAATGGAAGTTATTAGTAAGATTAACTAAATTATGAAAATTTTATTTAATAGTTTATATAAAAATAATAATTTGGCCATAAATTGGTATAATTGATAATAAAAAATATTTAAAAAAAATAAATCACATTTATAGAAAAGTGTGTTTTTTGTGTGTAGAAGCCCAATTTAATCTAAATAAATTTAGAATATAACATTTTATTAAAATTTTGAATAAAATTTTTATGTAATATAATAAATAAATTTATTTTTTACTCATATGATATATTTATAGGTATTAGATATGAAAAAATTACAATTTTATCAAAAAATGTATTTTTCGAAATTTTATGTTTATCAACATTTAATGGAAAACACATTTTAAATATATTATTTAATTATTTAACAATCTTGATATGAAAAAAGAAGCATCATTTATTGAATTGGAATAAATAATATTTACTTTTTTTGGATTTTTGGGGTTTTCAATCTAATGTTTCATTTTTTATAAATAGTGTTAACACTGTAATTTAATTAAAAACTACATTTCCGTCTAATATATATAAATATAATTGAATTTCAATTTTTCTCTTTTTAAATATTTATTAGAAAATTTTTAAATAAATTTATTTAATATACGTCATTAGAACCAATTTAACATTAAAATTTAATATAAAAATATTTTGATCTTTTAATCTTTTTACATAAAAACACATAATCATGACATATATAAGTAAATAATAATAAATTAACTGATGAAAATTATGTAATTTTTTTGTTGTGAAATGGATTAAAATGATTTATCATTATGAATCATAATGTCTTATATGGTCAAATTTGTTATCAAAAAAAATATTAGCGGGTATGATTAAAATTAAATACATCAGCTAATAGAAAAAATAGATTTAGAGAAGAATAAAAATTAAACCTATGGGCTAGAATGAACTATAATTTTTTCCAAAATAGAAATTTTATTCATACTTAGACCTCATAAAACGATGCATCTGTTTTGGAAATATATTGGTGCTACATTTCTTGAGAAAATGTGGGTGGATTTTCTTTTAAAAAATTTTACAATAATGTCACGCCTCATCCACTATAAAAATTAACTCGCCTATCCAAATGATTCACAACACTCTATCCAATTGCATACTCCAACCTATGTTTATATAATCTAACAAAATGAATAACTTCTTCCATGAATCATCACATTAGAAAAAATATATCCATTAAAACCATTCAGTGCAACCCAAAAAGAGGTACCCAAAAAATAATTAACATCCTTTCTCAAGATATATTGATTTATTTTCATTCTCAACACCATAAAGACTTATTATTCCATTATTATATAATAAATCTTGAATAATAAAAATAATAATATTTTTTATTCAATTTTTTCTACCCACCCATAAGTACACATCCATCTATTTGGTAACAAACTTATCATAATTGTGTATAACTAACTACTGACTTCGGAAATGATGTGGTTTTTTTTCATTACAACCTCCCATTGTTGAGAATAATGATGCAGACAATGGTTTGATAATATACACACAAACACCCACACACAAACACAAACAAACCCACCCACCCACACAAATATATATATATAGTTATTTATATGAAATTAATGATTTATTAATTCATATATAATTAATATATTAATATAAATTAAAAATTTTCATTTTGTGTAGATATGATACATTCGTTTGTAGATGCATGGATTACTGCATTCTAAATGTTATATGATTAGATCACAATTTACATTTAATGTATGAAGGATAGGTTTTGTCAACCTATATGATATATATATAATAATAATTCTATTGTAATGGTTATATATGTACACACATATTACAATTACATAACATTTTTAAAACAACAAGAAAACAGAAATGACATTCATGTGTTTGTACAACCTACCTTTAACATGGATAGTGTATTAAATTTAATAAATATACCCTTCATAGATAATTATAAATATATATTATGAGTTTTTATGGGATATTAAATAATATTATAAATTATAGATATATGTAAATCATGATTTATGAAAAAAGATCAAGAATAAAAAGTCAAAACATATACAAAAAACAATGTAGATATTACCTGAAACGTACTGTTAACAGAGAATTGTTAATAAATGAGAAATATAAAGTTGATAAAAAATAATATGGGGAATTAGATGTCATTATATGGATATGTAGTAGATATATTAATAGCATATATTAATTATACATGATGGTTTATTGAGTACAGAGAATGGTATGACATAAGATAAGGGTTTTCTCATCTCACATTTATTTATATATGTTTTATGCCTTATTCAACACTAATGTCATTTATGTGGTGTGAATACAAAACATTAATTTATTCTATGATTAATATACTAAAATTTATGGTTATTTAAAAATACATTTGATAATCTATCTTTCATTGGGTTTATGAATCAATGGTTACAAATTGGAATTTAATTATTGCTCAATTTGACTTCATTGAGATAAATTCCATGTTTTGCACAAATATTTTCCTATGGGTTGTATATTTTTTCCATTAAATTGGTTAGTCCATAATATACATCTTTTATTTGTTAATGGGGATTATTATTTAGTGTTAGAAATGTGGTAATAATGTTTTACTACAACTTCATTGTTTATCTAGATTGTTTATGATTATGACTCCATTAAAGAAATATGACGTTCCATACCTAAACAAAACCGATAAATATCATTGGGTATTTGTTATCCACAATAAATTCAACTATTAGAATGAATTTCCAACTATTTTCTACTTAATATAACTATTAAAATAAATTTATGAAAATATAAATTTATTTCTCTATTTGGTTGTAATTTGTGTCCTCCCAATATTATGTTTTCTAGTATTATGTTCAAAACTGATATATTATTCTCATAAAATCTATTAAATAAAATTTTAAAAATTTTATAAATTTTTATAAAATGTTTTTTTAATGAATGGTCATATCATATTCTAATTGAGGAACCTTTCTACCCATTTTATAGTAGAAAAAGAATTTTTAGAATGCACAAAATTATATTCATTCATGATTTACATCAATTGAAACATCTGATGACTGTTTACATGTTTCTTTTTTTTTATGAAAAATTGTTTTCCTTATAATAAAATAAATTCATTGTTTTTAAATATGTTTTCAAAAAAATGGTATTATAAAATGTAATATGTTAAATATTAGTTTTAATTTATTTTCAATTAATCTCTCAAATGTTTTAAAATTTATTTTCAATGAAAAATGTTTCCTAAAATGTTATATGTTTACTATGTGTTATAATGTTTATAAATGTTTTAAAAAGTTTTAATAGAAAAGTATTTTCATTATTTTTTTAATATATTATTATATTTTTTCGATGATATTTCAAATGAAATTTTTTTTTTTTCACATTTATATATGTTTTAAAGAATTATTTTTTCAAAATAGGATATCCATTTTCCTCAATAACTGTTTTTAGAGGATTTTATATGATTTATTAACATTTTTTCAAAGTGGTTTCATTGCATATGATTTTGAAAATTATATTTTTTTAAATATGTCGTTCTAAGGGTAATTTCCAAATGGTTATTCATCTAAGAAGGAATCCTTAGTAATTTATTAATCATTTTTTGGGATATGATCCAATAAAACCATTAAAATTATTTCCCTAAATGGTTTTTGTTTCGAATGAATGATTTTTATTAAACACGTTACCCATTAATGGGTTACATAGTTGTGAAAAATATTTGTTTTCACTGGATATTCTTTGATAATATAATTATGAAACTTATCTTTTTTCACATTTTAAGATATTATTACATATTTATGAACTCCCTTTAATTTCATGGGTTATTATATTTTTGTTTATATGTTTATGACACATATATCTATGATTTAATTATGAGATGTGTGGGACATATATCCCCCTTGAATATATTTGGTAAGTATTTATATGTCATGAGATATTTATGGGAATAATGTTGATGGTCATTATCCACTATGAACTATGGGGAATCATTTTTCACTATGGGATGATCTGGAAACTCAATCCACTATAAACAATTAATAAATTTGATCCCTTACATTCATTAAACTGTGATTTTGTATAGGGTTTTGTCATCCCCAGTAGGCATAGTCCTTATGAAGTTCCCTGATTTGTTTTTTGGAAGAGAGACTATAATTCGATCGAGTGACGGTACATGTTTATATATCTAAAAGAAATTTTATGTCGTATGTATATGATATGCTGATTTGGTTTAGGTTATGGATTAAATTATGATTTATGTAATATTAGAATCCTATATTTATTACATTTATCAAGTTTCCAATTTTTAGAATAATGATATGATTTTAAAATGGTATTATCCTTTTATCATTCCCTTTTGTTCATGCTATCATTATTTATTTACATTATTTACACATAGATGCATTCTACCTCACCATTTTTTTATGTTTCCTTTACCCTTGTTCTGAGGAATGCATTTATGTTGAATTACTAAAATTTTAGAACTTGTTGGGAAACATTAAATATCATTAACTATTTTGTATTATTATTTTACATTGATTCTAATGACACAAAACTATTATAGTGCTCAGATATGTAATTTATTGAAGTTATGAATATTATACTAATGTAATGTAATATCCACATATGTTATGCCTAGGATGCAATAGTTGGTATCAAAACAATTTTGTATTCAACAATTAGAAACTAGGATGATAAAACATCAGATCTGTACCTTAGGATATTTGTAATTATATATCAAGGAATGTCTCTAAGGATGAGTATAACAATGACATAATTATTCATAAAATGTCATGACCTGTTTTCGGGGCTTGTGCCGTGACTTCCCCACGCCCGCCTTCTATAGGCCATGGGTTGGAGACTAGCACCTAAGGCGTAAATCCTGATAAAAAATGGAAGGCATTGCCTTTAAAAAAATTAAAAACACACAATAGAGTACGTAAAATACGAAATCACAATGTTATACTGAATACAAAAGTAAGTGGTGAAAGGAATGTGGCCAGAAATACAATCCCAGCTATAAGTACAGTACAACTGAAAA
Organism: Viscum album; assembly: GCA_963277665.1. Classification (NCBI taxonomy): domain Eukaryota; kingdom Viridiplantae; phylum Streptophyta; class Magnoliopsida; order Santalales; family Viscaceae; genus Viscum; species Viscum album. The sequence goes on along the minus strand of OY728165.1, from coordinate 1,065,825,371 downwards.
GCTCGTACAACTACAGTAATGTAAAACAACAACCACTGAGTCGTCCTCCGAGAATACCACCTGAAGGGTGGGTACAGATGGCCTCCTCGGCACCTCAAGTCTGGTCGTCTTCTCCATATACATCTCACCATGTGGTTCACCTTTGGTTATCGTCCAGCTCCACAAGCTTCCACCTTGATTAGTGTTGTCAGTCGTCTACATCGAACACAACATTGTGCGGGAATAGCCCATGCAGGGTTGATTATACGATACTCAATAGCGACACCGAGACCCCCGATGGTCTCCCAGAATCCATGAAGGATAAACCTCAGAAGAAATATACAATCACGAAGTATCAACCAACTCTACTTTGGTATATTCCCATATATATACATATGTTATTAATCACAATTCGGCTCCAACTCTCGAGACCAAGCACAACCTAGTCCCTATAGGAGAGCCAGTTAATCCCATCGATGATAATGATTGAAATTCAAGACTCAGATCACATTGGTATACATCTTTCGTATTGCGATAGAGATGATCAGATGTAGTCACTGATTCATCTAAGCTGTCTTGCCCATGAAGAATAATAGACAAACTAAGCTGTCAGACCCACGTAGGATACTAGACTAGTTTCTCTTTCGAACCCACTAAGGATACTAGTACCAAAGTCAAACTATCGGACCCACTTAGGATAAAAGTATTGTAGTCATCACTTTCGAACCCACTGAGGATTCCAGTACCGTTTTCATCATCGTGCAACCCATGGAGGATTTTAGTATAGTACTCGTCGTAGTCACAGCTAGCTCTAGGGTTCCCACACACAACACGCTCGATTCTGGGGGGATCTGCTCCTCAAGCCAAGGGGTTGATACATCAACTATCACGAATTCTAGATTTGATGTATCCCAAATTTATGTCTCGTCAAAAGGAATCCAACGCGATAGACGATGAGGAAATCAGATGCATGGTCTAAGAGATATTGGATTTTTCATTCCAAGCGCCAGGTTGGAATTACAGTCGTTCCAAACCCAGCCATTTACCAAAGTCATCAAAAATTTACATAGAGTATCAAAAAAGGACTGCTTCATCACGAGGGTCATAGTGCCACAGACGGCGCGTCGATCGGACACACGATCTTAAAATTAATCACATTTAAGTGAATCGGGCATGGCCCATCATGCCCAATGGGGTGGCGGGTCGGCCCAATCTGATTTGGCGGGTCTGACCCAGCAAGGGTTCGGCCCAGCCCGACGGGGCGCAGCGCGGCCTGGAATGTCGTGGCCCAAACCGATGAAGTGCGTCCCACCCCGGCATGGCACTGCTCGGCCCGACTCGCCAAGCTATGTGGGGGGCAAGGCCCCCCGTTTTACCGAAATGGCAGCGTCATGTGGCGTCGCACCTCATATCCTACCGGCATATTTGCGTCACGAGCGGCCCGCACAGGCATTCCAGTTTCTTCCTGCGCGGCACTTGCGAGTTTCGTGGACTCCTCCAACCGGGCTGGCTGACGAGTCGGCCGGTTCGTCCACCAAAGCAGCCCGCGGAGTGCTGGCCGCGGTTCTCCGTAGTGCGATGCCATGGGGTGCGGCGGTTCCCCCAGCTCGGCCGGCTACGGTCAGCCGTGTCTTCTTCAGCTGATTGGCTCGCGGTTGCGGGCCGTGGTAATTCCACATGTGGCCAGCACACGACCTCGAGCTCCGTTCGCCACCACCAAAATAATCAAGAAACATCGGAAGGCAATCGATATGTGTACGTTCGGCCCACGCCCTCCGCGTTAGGCAATATTAATTGGACGAAGATAAAAAAATAATTCACCAAGGACAGAATGTAATTTCATTCAGTTAAAATTATATCAAACCCCCTTCCTCAATAATTGACATCGCACATCGTCGAGCCACAGAAGACGAGCGTCACGGTAGTCTGGCGTCAAGGAAGAGGGTGTCACGGAAGAGGGCGTCACGGAGAACGATGTCGTCCCTTCAACGTTGTAAGTTGTTGTCATCGATGGAATTCCTCATTAGCGGTTTTTTTCTCCCTGGACGCGGAGGAAGAAGGATGTTTATAGGCATTCCTCATGAGTTTCGCCTCATGTTCATTCCTCTGTCATCGAGAGGGTATCGTTCCTTGTGTTCCTTGTTGGTGAGGGATGAAGCTCTCCTCCAAGTCCCCAAAATCTCAACCACCAAATATCATCCAAGAAAATATTTTAAGAAGGCATCACCTAATTAAATAGAATTTACATGCAATTGAAAACAATTCAAAATAATTTTTTACCTAAAAATTAATTAATGAAGTCATTAAATAATTATGTTGGCATACTTAATGAGAGGGAGGTGGAGAGTTTAAAATATAAAATAGAAGAGTTGTAAAATTAAATCAAGGGGAGTTAATGAATATTTGAAGGGTTAGGGGATCTTGTGGGACCCACCACACATTATGTGCCCTCAGATTTTAATTTTGAGCACCGGTTCAAAAGATAGAAAAACATGCACGTACGTTTACGGAATGTACTCAAACAAAACGTCAAAAATTAATTCTGGGAATACTGGGCCTCAGAATCAGGTGCCTTCAAGAAACGGTGGACTCTTAAAATTTTTAATAATTAAGAAAAAAATCTCTTTGAAATTTCCATGTCTTTACATCACTCCAACCTCAGGGCTTGACTTCCCCGAAAATCCTACCACACACACTAGGGAAACCAATGGCGGGACTGAGCATGCATCTGAGCCTCCAGCTCCCATACGCTCTCTTGGAGGTTCCAATGATGCCAGCAAATGTGCACCAGAAGAATCAACCATCAATGTAGGACCAGCTCCGGTCGATCTTCAATAACTACTGAGACCTCTGTGAATGTTTCCCCAACATTGATGTCCAACTCCCCATGGTAGATTATGTGGGACGCGTCGTGCACATATCTACTCAACTGAGATACTTGGAAGACATCATGTATCTGGTGCAACTGAGGTGAAAGGGCCAGGTGGTAAGCCACCTCGCCTACTCTGCTGAGGTTATGGAATGGTACGATGAAATGCAGAGATAAATTTCCACACCGGCCAAATCTCAGCAGACCTCGTCAAGGTGTGAGCCATAGGAAGATGTGGTCACCATCCTCTAATTCTAGTGGCCTCCATATACTATCATCATAAGACTTCTATCTACTCTGTGTAGTCTTCATCTTCTCCATGATGATCTGCACATTCTCCGCCATATCATGAACCATCTCTGGTCCTACAAATGTGGACTCCCTTGGGTCAGTCCAGCACAAATTTGATCTGAAAGTTCAGCCATACAGTCCCTCGTAAAGGGCCATCATGATGGTGTAGTGGTAACTATTGTTGTATTCAAAATTCACCAAGGGTAAGTGATCCTCCCAGTTGTGACCAAAGTCGAGGACACATGTATAGAGCATGTCCTCGAGATTCTGAATGGTTTTCTCAGTCTGGCCATCCGTCTAAGGACGGATGGTGGTGCTTAGACGTAGCTACGTCCCAAAAGCCTCCTTTAACCCCTTCCATAGCTGGGAAGTGAAACGATTATCTCAGTCGAAGTCAAAAGTCGATGAAACACCAAGAAGTCGTACGATCTCCTGAATGTAGAGGCTTCCCAAGCTTTCTACAGAGCCATGCTCTCTGATGGGTAGGAAGTGGTCTGACTTGGTTAGTCGGTCTACAATTACCCAGATACAGTCGTGTCCTATTGATGTACGTGAAAGCACCATCACGAAATCCATAGATATCCCATCCCACATCTACTATAGGACCTTTAATGGTTGTACCAAGCCTGATAATATCTGGTTCTCCGCCTTTACTTGCCGAAAAGTGAGGCATCGTGATAAAAACTCTACTACAATGTAGAGACCCGAATCTTGACGTACATGGACATTACATTACTTTTTCAGAATACTTAGTACATAACAAAAACACACACACAAGGATCGTAATAGTTTAGTGTCTTTGGAAACTCAGAATATAATCTTCTAATCGTGGTGAAAGATCTTCAAAATCTCCCATAAAGATCTTATTTTTTTACCTAAAACCTTTCTTTATATCCTGGGGAAAAGAAAACATAAAAGGGTGAGCTCAAATGATCAGTAAGGGTAAACAAAAAAAATATCAATCACATCATATTCATAAGAACATAACATTTTGGAAATCATAACCTGCAAAAGAGAGCATAATTTCATAACATGGGATAAATCATAGTAGTGAAATGAAATCCCAATAATCATAACGTAAAACATGATACTTTGTGGCATACACACATAATCATAGAGAATGATTTATTATTATTCAAGACTCATTGCCAAAACTATCTTAGTGGACAAAGTCCATTTCTGAAACGAGTCACCCTCGTTTCAGTCCTGTTTCACTGAACCGGTATAACCTACCGTTCCAGCCATGTCAATATCATGAGATATAAAATCATAACCCAATGCATTGTAGGGAGATATAGGTCCCACCCATCCCATAATTATACCATTCTTATGTGTGACACAAAATCATAAACCATACATAATAGCATAACCCATGTAATAAAAATGGAATTCTTAAACATTGTGACATCATAAAACAATTCATTTATGAAAAATGAATTCATTAAAATAATTTCATCACAACATAATCAAATAAATGTAATAATAGGTATAAAAATATAACCCTTTATTATCTTAGATGGAAAATAATTTTGATAAAACACTTGAACTCCATTCTTGAGATAAATATCATTTCTACTTCAAAAACACCTTTCCTTTCATAACATGTCGTACAATTATAAACTAAAAGAAGTTGATAAAAAATAAATTTGAAAACTTTTAAAGGAATCTTCTTGTAAATAATGTTTTAAAAATCCATTCATGCCGTATAAGTTAAAAAAACATTCTTCGTGCTTTTGTCGGAAAAGTCAAAAAGTACCTCGTATGAAAAACGACAAAAGATTCCTTTTATATCCATTACTAAAAACTCACCGAAGGGTAAAATTGGTTTTAAAAAATTGTAGGTGTATGGAAATAATATTACATTTTTAGGAAACATGGATTTGGATGATAAAATACACCCCAGTAAATTCCAAAGTATAAGCAATCTCGGATAAAAATGAGATTGTGATATTTCACTTACATTAGGTCCAATTTGCTTTGTATGTGTCCGAACCACCTGTATAATGATTTAAATAATGTCATTGACTTGTTACAGAATCATATTCATTGTTATGATATCATATATGGTTCACTTATGACTTTATATTACCCGTTCTTTTGTAAATTCCATGTTAAAGATGCATTTTGCGTAAAATCGTTTCATTTATCGAAGGTGTTTGGACTTGTAGTTCTTGAAATTATTAGTACTTATATCATGATTTACTTACTTCCAGAATATAAAACATGATTTATATATCATATATATTCAGTATATATACATATATAATAGATATATAAATGAAATGAAGCACACCGTTCATGGAGACGGTAGTCCGTACGTATGCATGAATGCTGTTTTCCTTTCCTTATTGTCTTGAATGGAAGTAAGTAGATGACATACATATATATATACATAAATCCAGTATATTTTCCATGTCATATATTTCATTATTATTCATTATATATACTTTATAATCATTCTATAACGGTTAACATGGATAATGAATCTCATCGCGCCGTGGAGACGGTAGTACGTACGTACGCACGAGTGATTATATCGTTCCCATGGTCGTGGAATTGTGTTGAAGTGTATGTATAATATTTCATTATCAATATAACTTTATAATAATCATATATAGTTACTCTTTACACCATTATATTCATCCAATTAAGGTGGTGGCGGAAAATAGATTACACCATGGCGTGGAGACGGTATTCCGTACGTACGCAACGGTGATTTCGTTTTTCCGTAGGACAGATAGAAGGTTAATTAGAGTTGTTTCATATTTATAATAACATATTAGTATATAAGAAATACTGATGTTATTACTCTAACATGAAACAACTAAATAATAAGAAGTTGAAGAATATTGAAATTGAAAATGATCGGTAATGGATATTACCTCTTTTTGACGCGCCTTCACATAACCTCCACTTAAAGAACAAAGGATGGTCATTGAATAAGACTAGGACCACTATGATGATAATAGGGAAGTGGAGAAGATATTTTTTCAGGGTTTGGCCGCGCATGAATGCTCAAATTGGTGTAAGGAGGAGAGGGAGGAGGTTCTCTTTTATAAGGGAGGAGAGGGGTACCGTTGGAATAACGAAAACTATTATTTTATTATAAAGTCAAATTCGGTTTTCAATAGATCCAAATTGATTTATTTCGAAGTTAAGGTGGGACAGGGTCGAAATCCTCTCATCCAATAGAATTTAGACAAGTTTAGGTTCCTATATTAACCTTATCTTTTAGTTTTAACTCTTAGTTAATTAGATTGACATTTACCATCTCACTTTGTATTTTTATATTATATAGTTAATAAACTGACCATATACATCCAAGAGACCCCCAAGTTGTGTTTTATTAATATATATAACCTTATCTATGTCATTTGTCCGAGCCTTAGATTTTTAGGAATAAAATAACAATTAATAATATAATATTTGTTTTAAAAACTATTTTATGTCAATTTTGACACTATTCAATAGTTGATTTTTTTGAAACCTATAACAGAATTATTACTTCGACCAAAGTTAATTAAATAAATCCTAAAATGTCATATTAACCTATAAAATTAGAGGAATTCATAAAAAGTCAAAATTATATTTATTTGGGTATTTATAACATCAATTATTATAATTTTTCACTATTATGGTAATTACTGTGTCATCATTGTGTCATAAATAAATTAATTTATATAATGTCTAAAAATTATAAATAAAATATAATTATGTAGGAAATATTATTATATTTCTAATAAATATTTACAATAGAATTTATCTTATTTATAACCCTATATGAAAAATGTTTTAGTAAATAAACTTTGATTTTAACTCTTTTAACTCTTCTTTGAATTAAATATTAATAAATGTCCTAATCAAATCCAAGTGGGCCTAAATGGTCATAGTTTATTACTAAGGTTGTTTTTGGTCGAATTACACTTATACAATAGAATTAGGACATGTGTTAGTGTAATAATAATATCATTTTTACCCTTAATTACCCTATTTACTTTTAACCGTGGTAAAAAAAATAAAAAGTTACTATTCACCAAAAATTATTTTCATCTCATTGAACGAAATATTATTTACTTACATCAACCGTGTCTCTCTGATTTTTGAAATTCCACTCACAGAAGCGGTAAAATTATGTTTTATGAAAAATTCATTTTTTTAACTACCACTTAGTGGTTTCACTATTCATCAAAAAATGAAAGTTTCCAGAAAAATACCAAAAATTAAGCCTAAGATATATTTGATATTAAGAACTCAATAATTATGTCTATTTTACCAAATTCAAAACATATCAGTTACATTAACTAATTTAAAAATTAATTCCTATCGTCAAAACAAATAGCGTGTTTTTAAGAGATAATAACTATCAAAAGATTGACACTTGTTTATAACTATTTTAAATGTGAAATTACATCCAATGACCAACATTCTATTAAATTGTTAAAATATATTCTAAATATACTTTAAAACAACTCAAATTAATAATTTATCACTATTAATTATTTCGATTAAAAAAGTTGTTTTTTATTATAATTTAGTAATTTTCACTATTCATCAGAATATGACAGTTATCCGAAAAGTACCAAAATTTCACCCTAAGATAATTTCGATATTATGAATCCAAAAATGAAGACCATTTTGAAAAATAAAATTTACAATGTTTCAAAAATTGTTTATCACTATTCATAACAGTTAGTTTTAATAATATTTTAATAGCATATCATTGTTTAGCGAAACTCGGTATTGTGTACAACACACGCTATCGCAGAAGGTCACGCTTGCGTGTAATGCAAGGCAAGTCAAGGATGCATGTTGTGAAAGCTTATTTTGGTGTAGCGTACAACACAAGACATTAATGAAATGAATATTTTTCATAAAATCTAGGGGTGTTACATTCTACCCCCATTAAAATGAATTTCGCCCTCAAAATTCACCGGGGTTATAAATGGTTTACTACTTGAATGTTTCTTCAATTGAAACCCACATCGTAAAAAGGAATACCAAAACCATTATTTAAAAAACAAAAGTATGAAACGTAACGGTTACCCAAACAAACTAATCAATGGGTTTCCACATAGGTGAAAATATGGATATAGAAGAGAAATCTAACCATCATGTTCTGATGGAGAGTGGTAGAAACATGGCTATGGAAAAGCCAGTAATCACAAAGCCATAAATTTTTGATGATCTAAGGTACCATCTAATTCATCAGATATAAGAGCACTAGGACAATAATTTTGGTTTTCAAGATCATTTCCCTAAAGTTGATGAAATTGGAATTAGAAGAAATACATTCGTGATTTTGGTATTGTGTCACCATTGGTCATTATTTGGACAATTTCCACTTCCTCTCTTAAATACATGATGTTGGATTTGTCATTCGTGAAGTGTTAGCAGATCATGTGATAGAATGATGGGTCATTCCATCTGTCTCAAACAAAAGGTTACAAAAGTTATCCAAAATACATAAGACCATCTATGGTGATGTTAATCATATACGATTCCAAAAATGAACTTATACTTTATATATCATACCGTGTAATAAAATGAAACTAGTTTCTACTAACCAGGGACTTCTTGTAGGCCAGTGGTAGGCGATAAAGGCCAATCGCACTTCGGTTGTGGGTTCGATTCCCACAGCCTTGTCCGATGTGATGGGTCGTCGCCCATCCTGTAGGTTGTCCTTTTTCTAAAACTACATTACTATAACATCACATAAATAATATCAAAAAAAATCTTATCCTTAATCAATAATAACTTACGGTTATCATAATCCATTCTAATCTTTAGGCTTATCTAAAATACTTCAGTCCAAGCTCATAGTATAAAGAAAACGATATTGAAATGTCGTCAACCAAGCATGTCAATACCATCATTTGTCCCCCATATATCTTGTTGGTCACATTACAATCATGTGAATACCTTAATGATGTATTCTCTTGAAAAATGAATACCCATTAAACCTTAGTGTAAACATGAATGCTGTCAAACGTTAACTCTTTCCACATACCAAAATCCAAAAATTCTATATACTCAACCCATGATATAACCTTCTCCTTATATCAGTCATGAGCTCGTGAATACTATCAAACATTTAATTTTCTCTTTATCCCTTCATTATGCACATATCATCTACTTTCCAAAAATATTTCAATCACTTTTAATGGTTACCAATTCCATAAAATTATTGAAAACAACAATAGACCAAAACATAAATATTCCAATATTCCATGATACTATATACAACATTATTCTGGAATCCCATTAAATAAACACTAAATCATTCCACCACATAGTTTTCATATTCAACATCGCCAATGGTGATTGCATGTGACTTCCCTTTGTCCTTTTCCTTAAGTGGTTGATCACGTCGATCATCACTAACCCTTGGATTAGGGCATTTATTAGCATAATGCCCCATTTCCTTACACTTGAAGCATTGAAGTGTTGCTGGTGCATTATCTATAGTATTTTCTTTATTCACATCATTAGAAACCCTTTTTCCATTACTTCGAAACTCATCTACTCGATGACCTTCTTTTCCACACATAAAAAATTTTCTAGTCCCTTTAAGACAATCTCCACCATGCTTCTTTCCACACTTTGAGCATGAGGACACATTCATCTTCTTTTCACCATTATTCTGAAATTTCTCCTTGAACTCCATCTTTTGTTTCTTGTCAAAACTATGAGATGGATAAGTAACAGCAACTTCCATTTCTACCTTGATAGCACAACGCACAATTTCTCCATAGCTACTGAAGTCTCTTATAGGTAATGCCCTTCGAAGATTTTGTTTTAAGCCATTAAAGAATCTATTGATCTTACTTTCAGGTTGGATAATAATACCAGAAGCATACCTTGCAAGTCTTGTAAAATATGCTTCATAGGTACCAACAGATTCATCATCCTTTTTCTTCATTTCAAGAAACTCTTTCTCCATCTTTTTTCGGAGAGTACGAGGGAAGTACTTATTAAAAAATAAGTTCTTGAACTCGTCTTATTCCATGGACTCAATTTATTCCCTTTGCCTCATATTCTTAATAAGATTCTACAATTGATCAGCATCACCCTCCAAACGATACACTGCTAGGATGACATTATCATGCTCAAAACATTGAAGAATTGAAAATATCTTTTCAGTAGTACTAATCCATTGTTCAGCAACAAGTGGATCAGAAGACCCACTGATAGAAGGTGGACGTTGCCTCATGAAGGACTCAATAGAATATTGTTCTCTTCTCTGCTCATTTGGAAGTCCAGAATGATTCATAGCTTGTGTAAGTATAACAATAATATTTTGCACTCCATCTCCCATAACCATTGTTTGTTCAGGAGTACAATCATTGAATTGGAATTACATTGATCAACACGGTTCCTTCAGGTTCCAGCTATCATCTAAAACCCAAAAAAAATAGTTTGAGAGGAAAAAATCATGCTAGGGAAAATAACATAATAAAGGGGGAGTATCCTCAATATCTAACATCTTCGGTTAAATTATATGATCGTTACTGTAGTTCTAGGACTGTATCCTATACATATACTGATCCTTATGGACATCCCTAGACATACCTTAGAAATATCTCTAGGGATCTCACTAACGTTTTCGCATCCTAGTTTCCAAAGTTTGACTAAACTTTTCCTCGGATACCAACTGTAGAGACCCGAAGCTCGACGTACATGGACATTACATTACATTTGTGGAATACTTAGTACATAAAAAAAACACACACACAAGGATTGTAAAAGTTTAGTGTCTTTGGAAACTCAGAATATAATCTTCTAATCATGGTGAATGATCTTCAACATCTCCCATAAAGATCTTCTTCTTTTTACCTAAAACCTTTCTTTATATCCTGGGGAAAAGAAAACATAAAAGGGTGAGCTCAAATGCTCAGTAAGGGTAAACAAAAGAAATATCAATCACATCATATTCATAAGAACATAACATTTTGGAAATCTTAACCTGCAAAAGAGAGCATAATTTTATAACATGGGAAAAATCATAGTAGTGAAATGAAATCCCAATAATCATAAATTAAAACACGAAACATTGTGTCATAAACACATAATCATAAAGAATCATTTCTTATTAGTCAAGACTCATTGCCAAGACTATATTAGTGGACAAAGTCCATTTCTGAACCGAGTCTCCCTCGTTTCGGTCCTATTTTACTAAACCGGTATAACCTACCGTTCCAACCATGTCTATCTCATGAGATATAAAATATTTACCCAATGCATTGGAGAGAGATATAGGTCCCACCCATCTCATAATGATACCATTCTTATGTGTGGCACAAAATCATAAACCATACATCATAGCATAACCCATGTAATAAAAATGGAATTCATAAACATTGTGACATCATAAAACAATTCATATAAGATAAAGGAATTCATAAAAATAACTCCATCACAAAATAATAAAATCAATGTAATAATAGGTATAAAAACAGAACCCTTAATTATCTTAGATGGAAAATAATTTTGATAAAACACTTGAACTCCATTCTTGAGAAAAATATCCTTTCTGTTTCAAAAACACCTTTCCTTTCTTAACATGTCATACAATTATAAACTAAAAGAAGTTGATTAAAAATAAACTTGAAAAATTGTAAAGGAAGCTTCTTGGAAATAATGTTTTAAAAATTCATTCATGCCGTATAAGTTAAAAAAACATTTTTCGTGCTTTTGTCGGAAAAGTCAAAAAGTACCTCGTACGAAAAACGACAGAAGATTCCTTTCATATCCTATACTAAAAACTCACCTAAGGGTAAAATTGGTTTTAAAAAATTTTAGTTGGATGGAAATAATATTACATATTGAGGAAACATGTATTTGGATAATAAAATACACCCCAGTAAATACCAAAGTATAAGCAATCTCGGATAAAAATGAGATTGTGATATTTCCCTTACCTTAGGTCCGATTTGCTTCGTATGTGTCCGAACCTCCTGTATAATGATTTAAAAAATTTCATTGACTTATTAAAGAATCATGTTCATTGTTATGATATCATATATGGTTCACTTATGACTTTATATTATCCGTTCTTTTGTAAATTCCATGTTAAAGAAGCGTTTTGGGTAAAATCGTTTCATTTATCGTAGGTGTTTGGACATGTTGTTCTTGACATTATTATTACTTATATCATGATTTAATTACTTCCTAAATATAAAACATTATTTATATATCATATATATGTAATATATATATATAATAGATAGATAAATGAAATGAAACACACCGTTCATGGAGACGGTAGTCCGTACGTATGCATGAATGTTGTTTTCCTTTCCTTATTGTCTTGAAAGGATGTAAGTAGATGTCATAAATATATATATACATAAATCCAGTAGATTTAAAATGTCATATATTTCATTATTATTCATTATATTAATATATAATCATTCTGGAACGGTTAACATAGATAATGAATCTCATCGCGTCGTGGAGACGGTAGTCAGTACGTACGCACGAGCGATGATATCGTTCCCATGGTCGTGGAATTGTGTTGAAGTGTATGAATACTATTTCAGTATCAATATCAGTTTATAATAATCATATAAAGTTAATAATTACACCATTATACCCATCCAATTAAGGTGGTGGCGGAAAATAGATTACACCACGTCATGGAGACGGTATTCTGTACGTACGCACGCACGGTGATTTCCTTTTTCCGTAGGACGGATAGAAGGTTAATTAGAGTTGATTCATATTTATAATAACATATAAGTATATAAGAAATACTTATGTTAATACTTTACCATGAAACAACTAAAGAAGAAGAAGTTGAAGAAGAAAGAAATTGAAAAAGATCGGTAATGGATATTACCTCTTTTTGGCGTGCCTTCACTAAACCTCCACATAAAGAACAAAGGATGGTATTTGAAGAAGACTAGGACCACTATGATGATACTATGGAAGTGGAGAAGAGATTTTTTCAGGGGTTGTCTGAGCATGAATGCTCAAATTGGTGTGAGTAGGAGAGGGAGAAGGTTCCCTTTTATAAGGGAGGAGAGGGGTACCGTTGGAATAATGAAAACTATTATTTTATTATAAAGTCCAATTCTATTTCAAATAGCTCCAAATTGATTTATATCGAAGATAAGGTGGGGATGGGTCGAACTCCTCTCATCCAATATAATTTATACATGTTTAGGTTCCTATATTAACCTTATCTTTTAGTTTTAACTCTTAGTTAATTAGATTGACATTTACCATGTCACTTTGTATTTTTATATTATATAGTTAATAAACATACCATATACATCCAAGATACCACCAAGTTGTGTTTTATTAATATATAAAACATTATCTAAGTCATTTGGCCGAACAATAGATTTATAGTAATAAAAGAACAATTAATAATATAATATTTGTTTTAAAAACTATTTTATGTCAATTTTGACACTATTCAATAGTTGATTTTTGTGAAACATATTACAGAATTATTACTTCGACCAATGTTAATTAAATCAATCCTAACATGTCATATTAACCTATAAAATTAGTGGAATTCATAAAAAGTCTCAAATTATATTTATTTGGGTATTTATAATATCAATTATGATAATTGTTCACTATTATTGTAATTACTGCATCATCATTGTGTCATAAATAAATTAATTTATTTAATGTCAAAAAATTATAAATAAAATATCATTATGAAGGAAATCGTATTATATTTCTAATGAATATTTACAATAGAATTTATCTAATGTATAACCCTATATTAAAAATGTTTTAGTAAATAAACATTGATTTTAACTCTTTTAACTCTTCTTTGAATTAAATAATAATAAATGTCCTAATCTAATCCAAGTGGGCCTAAATAATCATATTTTATTACTAAGGTTGTTTTTGGTCGAATTACACTTATCCAAAAAATTAGGATATGTGTTAGGGTAATAATAATATCATTTTTACCCTTAATTACCCTATTTACTTTTAACTGTGGTAAAAAAAGTAAAAAGTTACTACTCACCAAAAAATATTTTCATCTCATTGAACCACATTTTACTTACTAACATCAACCATGTTTCTTGGATTTTTGAAATTCTACTCACAGAAGTGGTAAAATTATGTTTTATGAAAAATTCATTTTTTTTAACTACCACTTAGTGGTTTCACTATTCATCAAAGAATGAAAGTTTCCAGAAAAATACCAAAAATTAGGCCTAAGCTATATTTGATATTATGAACTCAAATTTGATGTCTATTTTACCAAATTAAAAACATATCAGTTACATTAACTAATTTAATAATTAATTCCCGTCGTCAAAACAAATAGCGTGTTTTTAAGAGATAATAACTATCAAAAGATTGACACTTGTTTATAACTGGTTTAAATGTTAAATTACATCCAATGACCAACATTGTATGAAATTTTAAAAATATATTCTAAATATACTTTAAAACCACTCAAATTAATAATTTATCACAATTAATTATTTCGATTAAAAAAGTTTTTTTAATTATAATTTAGTAATTTTTACTATTCATCAGAATATGAAAGTTATCTGAAAAGTACCAAAATTTCACCCTAAGATAATTTCGATATTCCGAATCCAAAAATGAAGATCATTATGAAAAATAAAATTTCCAATGTTTCAAAAAGTTTTTATAACTGTTCATAACGGCTAGTTTTAAAAATATTTTAATAGCATATCATTGTTTAGCGAAACTCGGTATTGCGTACAACACACGCTATCGCAAAAGGTCGTGCTTGTGTGTAATGAAAGGAAAGTCAAGGATGTGTGTTATGCAAGCTTCTTTTGGTGTAGTGTACAACGAAAGACATTAATGAAAAGAATATTTTTCAAAAAATCTCAGGGTGTTACATACAACCTTCTTTATACCCGTCCACCAGTGTTGTTGTCTGAGGTACTGATACAACATCACCATTCATGGATGTACCATTAGAGGGGAACTGTATAACTCCATTAGCACCTCCTCCTGAAGTGAAACTGATACCACGCTACGTCCCCTGAAGTGGATGATGTGCTCCCCTCCTTCAGAAAATCCATCAGGTGCCTGTCTTGAGGATATCTAAGCACGTCGCATCTCACAGTCAATGTCCCCACACTAAACCTCTCTGACTCACTGAAGGAGTGGAGGAGTGACTATGAGAGACTGTAAAAAAGCTTCTCTATCTCTATCTACAAAGGATATCTACAACCCGACCAGCTGCTCTATCACCTCTCTTAGTAGTTGAATGCCCGATCTCTTACTATGATCCTCTCCTACAACATTCCCCTTCCCAGTAGAATAGACTACCTCAAATTCATATTCCTAGAAGAACTCGAGCCATCACCGCTGTCTCAGTTTTAGGTCCTTCTATGAGAAGATGTACCTGAGACTCTGGTGGTCAGAGTAGACTATAAAGCGCTCGCCAATCAGATAGTGCCACCATATCTTCAAGGCGAAGACCACTGCTGCTAACACCAAATCATGGTTAGCATAGTTCTGCTTGTGTTTTCTTATCTACTATGAACTATATGTGATCACTTCTCTCTCTTTCATTAGGACACAACTATGTCTGGTCCCTGATGCATCGCAGTAAACTATATACCAAACTCCCTCCTCTGGAAGCCTCAGGATTGGTGCATTGGTAAATCTTTATCTCAGTTCTTGAAAGAACGATAGGCATCTATCTGACCACACAAAGGGTTTCCCCTTCTTCGTCAAAGTAGAAAGTGGTACTGCATCCCTAGATAAGTATGGCACAAATATCCGACTGTATCTAGCCAGACCCCAGAAACTCCGCACCTCCGTCACACTACTGGGTGGATCCCAAGCAAGCACTGCCCCAATCTTTACTAGATCCACTGCTACCCCAGCCTCTGAGATGACGTGTCCTAGGAAGTGAACCTCTAGAATCCATAACTAGCACTTCTAGAGATTACCATAAAGCTGGTGCTCTCAGAGTGTATCCAATAAAACCCACAGGTGGTAGGCGTGCTCCTCCTCAGTAGTCGAGTAAATTAGTATGTCGTCGATGAAGACTATGACAAATTGATTGAGTTAAGGTTGGAAGATCCTATTCCTAAAACTCATGAACACTACTGGAGCATTGGTTATGCCGAAGGGCATAACCAAGAACTCGTAGTGGACATATCGACACCTGAAAGCCATATTTTGCACATTCTCATCTCGAACTCTGAGCTGGTGATAGAATTAATTGAGGTCTATCTTCAAGAAGCATCATGCTCCCTTGAGCTAATCAAAGAAGTTTTTATTCCTCGGGAATGGGTACATGTTCTTCAAGGTCACTAGATTCAGGAGATTGAATTCGACACACAGTCGCAAGCTCCCATCGGCCTTCTTGGCGAACAAAATCGGAGATGCCCAGGGTGAAACACAGGGTCAGATAATTCCCTTCCCCTACAATCCTTCTAGTTGTACCTGCATCTCATGAAGCTCGACGTGAGCCATCCGATATACTATAATTGATATCGGTTTTGTCCCGGGGTACAAGTATATGTAGAAGTCTACCTCTCTGTGATGAGGTAGTCCTAGAACATCGTCAGAAAAAATGTCTGCATACTGATCCACCACGACAAGAAAACTTGGACTATGCACATCTACTGCTCTGAGGATGAGACTATCAAATTGTTGTGTGATCTACAGCTCTCTCCTACGCAAAATTCCATCCTGTGCTATAGAGGATCCCTTCTCGTAGGTGAAGGTGAACCTAGTCCCATCGGTGTGGACACACCGCACTTTGCACCTAATGTAGTTGATCTAAGCATCGACTATAGAAAACTAGTCCATACCAAAGATGACTTCGTAAGGCCTCGACGCCACTACAATAAGATCACAGCCGAAGATATCGCCTCCTAGAGTAAGCTCCCACTACCGGTACTAGTGTGTAATCATCGAGCCTATTCTGATAGGACTCTCTAGTTGTAATGATCATGCAAATGGCTTTGTCGGAATCTCAGAGCTCCGATCAAAGGTAGCGGCAATAAAAGAATGACTCACACATGTGTCTACAAGTTCTCCATCAAGGGTGGAGTAGACACAGATAGTACCTTGAATCATCTCATGTGCACCTTGGTTGTAGGCCTCGACTGCCTGTAGTTGAGCCTACCTCTGCCCACCAGAACCCTGTTGTTGGGGTGGACCTCTTGGTGGTGGTGTCGGTAGAGCCTCAAAACGTCGTCCACCACCAACTGCTCGGCCAACTCCTCTTCCTCGTTCGCCTGCTCTTGAAGGACCACCATGGTAGAACCTATGCCTCTTCCGGGGAGGTTCTTCTACTGTCTACTGCTCATCTGTATGGCGGGTTGGGCAGTCCCGACCCATGTGACCCTGCCTGACGCTTGCATGGCAATGTCTGATTCCCATATAGCCAGGTTGGTTTCGTGTGCCCAGCACAACCGAACCTGGGTTCTGAGGTCCCCCAAATGATGTCCTGCTCTTCTTGACCTCTACTTCAACTATCTACTGTCGGCTGCACAATACTCTGTTATGTGTCATCCCAGGGGGGGGGGGGGAGGGGGCTTGTCACTGGTGTCAACTCATCTAGAAATCTCTCCACAAGAAGGGATCACTCTAGTACTCTCGCCTGTGTTAGAATACTAAGGGAGATCATCGAAGCCATGATTTCATGTCTATGTCCCTGCTCAAAGGTCTGGGCCCTGAAGAATGGGTCTCACACAATATCTATGGAGTAGCACGAGTGGTCGGTGAACCTCGAAGAGTACTGAGATATAGTCGTGATGCCCTGCTGCAGATAAAGTAACTCCTAAATCCTCGCTGCATGAAGGGTGGCTGGAACAAACTCTAAGTGTAAGAGACTATCGATGCCTGTCCAGAGTAAACATGCCTCATCATGAACTTCGAGAATCATGCTCTACCATCTACATGCGGCTGCGTGCAGGAGACTCGCGAAAAGGATCACCATAAGGTCGGATAGTTTTCCTACCAATATGAAAACTCTGACGATAGCCTTCTGCCAATCCTCATCTGCCTATGGGTCCGTCTCTCTGTGGAACCTGGGTGGCCTCTGTCGCTGTAACTCGTGGAAGAAACTCGGGCGGCGTGCACTCTCTGTTGCTGGGGCTGGTGGTATTAGTGTCCCAAAGGGTAGTTGTACCACCCGTGCCTCCGCTGTGATAGAGCCCTTCATCGAGGCCTACTCAAACTATGCACTAACATCTCATACATAACATAGAACCCTAGTTGCCTGCCTTTGTGGGGCCTTTCTGAAAAGAAACAGGTGCGCCACAGTCAAACAGTATACCTGGTGAGCTAACACAAAGTAATAAAAAACACTTTTCAATGGAAACACACATTCTATCAGTGTTTTCGTGCTCTGAGTTGGAAATCAGAGGTTAGGGTCCTGGTGTATGGATACGTGAACTGCCGCACCAACACTGGACTCCCTGGACTGAAAAACACAGTAAATACTCTTAACAATTTTACTTCACAATAAGATCGATCAGATCCTATGTTGTGTGGTAGAACTGACTCCAATAAAACTAATTTGTCACAACCTGTCTTCGAGGCCCATGTTGTGACTACCCCAAACCCACCTTACATAGGCCAGGGGCTAGCGACTATAACCAATGGTGTCAATCCAGATAAAAATTGAAGGCATTACCTTTAAAAAAAGTAAATAAAAACAACAGAATACGCAATAGAAGAAATCACTAAGTAATACTGAATACAAAATTATGTGTTGAAAGGAAAGGGGCCAGAAATACATGCCCAAAATTAGGTACAATACAACTGAAAAGCAAGTACAACTACATTAAAGTAAAACTACAACCACTGAGTCATCCTTCAGGAATCCCACCTAAAGGGTGGGTACAGATGGCCTCCTCAGCACCTCGGTTCTGGCCGGATGCTCCATGAACATCTTGCCAAGTGGTTCACCTCTAGGTACCATCTATATTTACAACCCTCTACCTCGATCAGTGATGTCCGTCGTCTACATCCAACACAACGTAGTGTGGGTATTCCCGTGCATGGTTTAGTATACAATAATCAGTGTGGACCTCGAGACCCCTGAAGGTCTCCCTAAATCCACGGAGGATAAATCACAGAAGAGAAATACAATCACAAAGTATCAACCAACTCTACATAGGTATATGACCATACATATACCTACGTTATTAATCACAGTTCGACTCCAACTCTTGAGCCCAAGCACAACCCAGTACCCACATGAAAGTAATTCAATCAAATCAATGATAATGATTGAATGTTAAAACTCAACTCAAAAAGGTATACTTATTTCTTATAGCGATAGAGATGATCAGATGTAGTCACTGATTCTATCTAGGCTGTCAGACCGACGTAGGATACTAGACCAGCTATGTTGTCAGACCCACATAGGATACTAGACTAGTTACTATGTTGGACCCACGTAGAATACTAGTAGAGAAGTCAAACTGTTGGAACCAATTAGGATAAAAGTACAATAGTAATCGCTATCAAACCCACGAGGGATTCCTGTACAGTTTTTGTCATCATGGAATCGATGGAGGATTCTAGTATGGTAATTGTCATAGTCGAAGAGAGATTTAGGGTTCCCGTACAATGCATGCTCGATTCCAGGAGGGTCCGCTCCTAGAGCAAAGAGGTTGATACATCAATTAAGATGAATTCCAGAGTTGATGTACCCCAATGTTCTGTCTCGTCAAAAAGAACCCAGCCCGATAGACTGCATGTCAATCGGACGCCCAGTCTGAGAGATATTGGCCTTTTCATTCCTGGGGCCCGGTTGGAATTATGCTCGTTCCAAACCCGACTGTTTCCCAAAGTCTTCCAAAACTAACATAGAGTATCACAAAAGGACCGATTAATTGCGATGGTCCCAGTTCCACAGACAGTGCATCGATCGGACACATGGTCTAAAATGTATTCACATTTAAGTGAATCGGGCTCGGCCCGTCAAGTCGAGTGGGCCGGCGGGTCTGTCCAATCTGATTTGGTGGGTCCGACCTGGCAGGGGTTAGGATCAGCCCGGTGGGGAGCAGGCCAGCCCGGCGTGGCGCAGCCTGGCCCAGAGGGGCGTGGCCCAGCCTGTGGCTTGCCAAACGATGCAGGGGGTGTGTGTAAAGACCCGTAAAATTCAAGGGAAATTTTTTCTTAAATTTCTTTAGAATTTTACAAGAGCGCGGTTTCAGACGGCACCTGATTCCGAGGCCCGGAGTGCCCGGAATTAATTTCCGAAGTTTGGCTCGGGTACGTTCAGTGAACGAACGAGCGGAAATTCCTAACTTTTGATCCGTTGCTCGGAATTGAAATCTGAGGGCACCGATGAACTCGCAGCGCCGATATTCGCTTAAGGAGACCTTTCCCGAAGTTGCGTTTACACGTGGGGAGTTGTAAAAAAATAAAATTGTGAATGTTAAAATAAAAATTTAACTTCAATTTTTATTTTTATCTTCCTTAAGTGTTTTTATCCTTTGGGTGGAAGTTGGGTGACAACCCAACTTCCCTTGGGAGGTTAAGAGGGTGGTGGGGCCCACACGAACCCCACCCCTTCATATTCTCTAACCCTCCCCAACTCACAATTAATGATGTAAACTTAGGTTATAACTTATGTCATTAATAAGTGAGTTTAATTAAAGTTTTGAAATTCAAACTCTTGAATTTCAAAGGTTTGTGTTGTGTTAATAAATTAAGTGAGCTTAATTTATTGTTTTTGGTTAGTCCCTTTGTTTCTTTAGAGAATTTGAGAGCTATCCCTTTTTCTTCAAACTTTGACTAAGAACACGAAGAACGCCGTTCTTCAACGAAGAACTTCTTCGCCGAAGAACACGGTTCTTCCACGATGCCAAATCCGTGACATGACGTTCTTCTTCCGCATCATCTCTTTCGCGACGGTTTCCCGCGACGAACGTCATCGACAATGACTCTTCCTCCGACGTCAAAGGAATCGACACCGATATTCCACGACTACGTCATCGTGCGACTATCGAGGTAGGGGTTTGTCCTTTATAAATTATGTGTTTTCTTTCCCTCGAGCATGAAAGAAAATCCGTTGGGCATAGTTCCAAATTTTATTAAAATTTGTGAAACGTTCATTGTTGTGTATACACGATTGACCAACTGATATCGTTATAACGGGAGGAGATCGGACCGCACGAACACGGCCGATTCTCCTCCCCCTTCAAAGCTTTCGTGTTGTTTTAGCGGAGACGACGCGGTGTCGTCGCACCGTGCAGGAACAAAAGGATAAAGGCCGGTTTGGGTCACGACGAAGAACCGCGACGCTATAATGCCGCGCCTTTGAGAACGGATGAGACCGCGGTCGGAGTCGGGCAGTGGCGGTGGGGCGCGACGTCGTTACGCTACGAAAATATTACAAAGACCGAACAAGAAGGGCGGCCGGAAAACCGGCCACCGGCGGAAAAAGAAGAACCGCGGCTGGACAGCCACGGCGAGACACCAAAAGGCGGCCGGCCACGCCGGCCGCCGGAGATCAGAACAGCCGCAGCCCTTTGGCCGCGGCGGAGCAGCCAGGGGCGCCGGCCTTGCCGGCGCCGGAGATCGGGTGGGCCGCGGCCCTACGGCCGCGGCGGAATAACCAGGGGCGGCCGGCCTCGCCGACCGCCGGAAACCAAGGAGGAGCCGCGGCTACGGCCGCGGCGGTGAAGAGAAGGCGGCCGGCCGCGCCGGCCACTGCTTTGGACAGGAGGCGGGACCCGCAGGTCCCGCGGGTGGACAAACGGACGGCTTCAATGCCGGCCGTGCACTAAATTTCCGGGGGTTTGAAACCCCCGACAGCCGAGGAACGGGCCCCCCCCTCACGTGGGGGGGGGGGGGGGGGGCGGCGTTGATTGAAGTCACGGGGGGCGGCGCCCCCCGTTTTGCGCGAAACCTTGAGCTCGGCCTTGCTGGCCGAGTGGTTCTGAGCGGCCGGGCTGCGCGACCGGCCGGGCCGCGCGACCGGCCGGGCCGGGTCGCGCAGGCCGGGCCGGGTTGTGCCGGCGGGGCCGGACCGCCCAGCCGGGCCGGGCCGAGCCAACCGGGCCGGGCCACGCGGAACCGGGCCGGACCCGGACCCGGTTCGGGCCGACCCGGATCGGACCGGTTCAGGGGGTACTGGGCCGGGTCGGGCCGGGCCCAGACCCCCCCGTTTCGGACCAGTTTCGGTCTCTTGGCCTTATCTTGAGCCTCGGACCTCCGAATGACGAACCGTCTGCGGCAACGCGATCCTTGGATCGAGACGGTCGTTTCGGTATATCGCACTCAAGGTTTCGGGTTACTTTGAGTTCGGCCGGGTTGGTTCGTTCACGAAACCAACCGGGCCTTCGGAGCGGAAATGCTCATATCTTGAGCTACGAACGTCCGATTGACGCGCTGTCAGTCGAATTGTGTTCCTCTTAGTGTGACAGATCTTTTGGTATACTCCGCCCGAGGTTTGGACACAGGTGGAGTACGGCCGGTATGGTTCGTTCACGAAACCAACTGGGCCCTCGGAGCGGAAACGCTCATATCTTGAGTTCCGGACGTCCGATTGACGTGCCGTCGACTTTGATGGAATCCTCTAAGTGAGACGGATCTTTTGGCATACTCCGCCCAAGGTTTGGACACAGGTGGAGTACGGTCGGGTTGGTTTTGCCTTAAAAACCAACCGGGCCCCGGGAACGAAAATGCCAATAACTCTCAGACCGGGCGTCCGATCGACGCGCCGTCTGGGGCGCTGAGTTCCTGTTGACGATACGGAACTTTTGGATACATCAACTCTGGTCTTTGTGACAGTTGATGTATCAGCCTCTCGGCTCGTGGAGCGGATCCTCCGAACGAGCTTTCTGTGTGCGGGAACCGTAGTGCTGACTGCTACTGTGACTGCAACGACGACAGTACAGAGATCCTGTGTGGATTCGACGACGACGACTACAGCACTCAGTGATCCTACGTGGAACAGTGCTACCAAAACTGTGTGAGCTGAATCTTCTGTTTACCTAGGGCGGTGGAGCGCTTGGGTGTAGCGGCGGACCCGTGGTACTTGACAGTGGTGGTGCGCTTGGATGCAGCAGCAGACCCTTGGCGGTGGAGCGCTTGGTTGTAGCGGCGGACCCGCGATACTCTACGGAGTGTGTGCACTTGGTTGTAGCGACAGACCCGCGACGGTGGAGACGTGCGTGCGGAGTACGGAGACCGTGTAGCCGGCTGAGACCTGACGACTGCTTGACCGACTCGACTTGGAGTGAGTCGACTAGCCCAGTGGACGGAGCGCCCGGTATTTGGCGGCAGACCCACGGCGGACGGAGCGCCTGGTAGTTGGCAGCAGACCCGCGGTACTCGACAGGAGGAGTACCTCAGTAGGCTATCTGGGTAGCGCCCGGTATTTGGAAGCAGACCCTCAGCGGACGGAGCGCCTGGTAGTTGGCAGCAGACCCGCAGTACTCGACAGGAGGAGTACTTCAGCAGTCTTAGGTTAGTGAGCGGCGGCCTCGGAGTCGTGACAGGACCACTGTACACTCTAGAGACGGAGCTCTTCAGCAGTTACGGTTTCGATAATGAAAATCCTGGTTTGAGCTGAGTCGATGATCATTGTGTTTCCTCGTGATTGATATGGGTCGCTTGATAACTTAGATATATGTATGGGCATATACCTGGGTAATGGTAATCCGTTGATTTCATAAAATTTTTATAACCTGTGTGGACTTACTGTTTACTCTTCTTTGTGGATTGGGTTGTTCTTGGGCTCGGTGTTGGAGCCGAACGGAAATTGGTGACATAGGTATATGTATGGGCATATACCTAATAAATACTGGATGTTACTTTGTGATTGTATCTTCTTGTGGTTTATCCTTTGTGGATTTCAGGAGACCTTCGGGGGGTCTCGGGGTCCCTACTGAGTATCTTATACTCACCCCTGCACGGGCTATGCCCGCACTTCGTTGTGTTGGTTGCAGACGACGGACAGCGCTGACTGCGGTTGAGGCTTACGGAGTAGGTCGGTACCCGGAGGAGGACCACTGGGCGGGACGTGCTCGGAGCGGACAGTTGGACCCGAGGAGTTGTGGAGCTATCTGTACCTACCCTTCAGGTAGGATCCGTGGTGGACGATCCAGGAGCTGAGCCATCTGTACCTACCCTTCATGTAGGAATCGAGGAGGACGTCCCAAGAGCCGCTTGTACTTCAATTGCTGTTTTCCCTTTCGAGTTGTACTTTACATTACAGTTGGGCTTGTATTTCTGGCCCCTTTACTTCAGCAGAGTTGTTCTAGTTTTGTGTACTGCTTTACTTCCACTTGTTACTCTGAGGTGCTTGTTTACTTTATTAAGGTAATGCCTTCCCTTTTTACTGGGATTTTTACGCCTTGGTGCTAGTCACCAGCCCCTGGCCTATGGAAGGCGGGCTTGGGGTAGTCACGGCACGGGCCCTGAGGGCAGGTCGTGACAAATTGGTATCAGAGGGGTCGGTTCTACCGCAGACTCTGATCTTTCTGCTATGTGAAGCAATATTGTTTAGTGTATTGAGTGTGGTTATCAGTCCAGGGAGTCCAGTGTTGGTGCGGCGGCCGACGTATCCGTACACCAGGACCCTGACTTCTGATTTCCGACTTAATGTACGAAAACACTGATTGCGTGTGTGTTTCCCAAAAAGGTTTAAGTCAGATCAAACCAGGTCAGCTCACCAGGTATAAATCGTTGACCGCGACACATCTGTTCAGGATGTCACCATGAAGATAGTTAGCTAGAGTTCAGAGAGAGTTCTCGATGATGGCCCACTGAGCAGCGAGACTCCAGTGCAGGGCCCTTTTTCAGTGTTGACACCTTCGGGTGGTGTACCAGCAGCACCACCACCCGTTAGGCAGCAGATGCCACTAGCTGACGATGCACGCTAGAAGAGCGCGATGCACGAGTTCCAACAGTAGAGGCCTCTGAGGATACGAGGCGAGATAGATTTCCCAGGTAGCGGTGGACTGGATGGAGGCAATTTCTAGAGTTCTACGCCTAGCTTTGATACTAGTAGAGCGGATGATTATCTTAGCTCCTTTTGTTTCCAGTGAGTGACCACGAGGCTGGTCCTTATAGTAATGAGGCTTCGTTACGCGAACCGATACCTGGGATAGTACCTACGGGTAATGCGCCAGCTATGTCACTACCTGTTGGTCAGCAGACACTACCGGCGGTACCGGTAGCAGAGACTCACAGGCTTAGTGCCTTACATATGTTTTAGCACCAGATATCCCTCAAGTTTCGAGGTGAGCCTGACTCGTAGGCGGCTGAGGACTGGCTTGAGGAGGTGGTTGTGAGTTTTCTGGAGCTAATACAGCTTCGACAGTACGACATGTCGGAAGCAGAGCACTCAATGTGGCTTACCAATCAATCTTGGTACTCGTTGGTTGCGTTGTGATCAGTTCTTTAGACTCGAACTTCTGAGCGAAGTGTGTCTAAAGGACATCCGAACCAATTCTTTTCCTCTATGCATTCCTACCTATGTTAGGATTCTAGAGAGAACCTTTGTGGTTGTGAACGTTAGCAGTGAAAGGCAGGAAACTAGCGCCAGTCTCAGAGACTCGGGCGTGTAAAAATGTTTCAGGAGGAGGAAGTGCTAAGGACAGATGAATCTGCAGGGTAGCAGACGTGGAAGCGGAGCTTGGAGAGCAGCATGTGGTGGTGTACATTTCGACATGTTACGACCACCCGACTTAGTAGTCCCCGCCAGGCTCAGGGAGCAGGAGGGCTGGGGAGGAGAGTAGCTGCATTACGGTCAAGGAGTGTGACCCAGAAGCTCTAAGAATGATTCAGGGTACGGATTATGTCTACTACGAGCTGCCATATCTATAGACATAAGAACCAATCATTCTACCCTTCCACGAATCATGTCCCAGACCAAGAGGTTCCGGGTAAGCCGTAGACTTGACCCTCACGTCTGGAGATACCTTTGGGAGGAGACTCGATAATCACGCTTACGCCGACGGTGTGATTTGACCTCGAGGCGAGAGTTTCGGTTGGAATCTCTTGGTGGCAGCGTAGAGGCCTTACGACGTTGATCTGAGTATGGTTTTGATTCACAAATCATACCCCGGTTGACTGTTTTAGGCAAACATCGGAATGGGTTTTCCTTGGTCGGCGAAAAGGAAACCCTGGGCAGCACATGTTAAACTCAGGCATAAGAGGGTGTGGCCGATCACTCTTGAGTTGGTCAACCCTACCCTTATGGCAGCAGGAGTTTTGAGTTTCAGTTCTAACCTAAAAAGGGAAACCTCTTGAGTTCGAGGGTGACGAACACGTTCTTATACGGTCTCACCCCGATGAGGTTTCAGAGATGTGGCCGAGGCGGCATGTTATCTCCGAAGTTCGATGGACCCTTTTGATCTTCAGCAGGGTAGGCGAAGAGGTTTACCGCTTGACCCTACCACCTCAGTCGCACCGGGTGCTTAATGTCCACCACGTGTCTCAGCTGTAGGAGATACGTGTATGTTTCTTCACACGTCATCGACCCCGGGGAGTTGGACGTCGATGACAGGGCGACAAGAACAGAGGTTCTAGTAGAGATCGAGGATCGACAGGAGCAGGTTCTACGTGAACGGTTGCTTCCTCTGGGGTGCTTCTCGGGTAGCACGAGATCATCAGGTGAGCATATGGGAGCGTAAAGCTCAGTTGCGTGCTCAGTACTACCTTGTTTCCCTTAAGTGTGAGTTAAAGCTTTACAGGGACGTAAAGCCCTGAGGTGGGAGTAATGTAAAGACCCGTAAAATTCAAGGGAAATTTTTTCTTAAATTTCTTTAGAATTTTACAAGAGCGCGGTTTCAGACGGCACCTGATTCCGAGGCCCGGAGTGCCCGGAATTAATTTCCGAAGTTTGGCTCGGGTACGTTCAGTGAACGAACGAGCGGAAATTCCTAACTTTTGATCCGGTGCTCGGAATTGAAATCCGAGGGCACCGATGAACTCGCAGCGCCGATATTCGCTTAAGGAGACCTTTCCCGAAGTTGCGTTTACACGTGGGGAGTTGTAAAAAAATAAAATTGTGAATGTTAAAATAAAAATTTAACTTCAATTTTTATTTTTATCTTCCTTAAGTGTTTTTATCCTTTGGGTGTAAGTTGGGTGACAACCCAACTTCCCTTGGGAGGTTAAGAGGGTGGTGGGGCCCACACGAACCCCACCCCTTCATATTCTCTAACCCTCCCCAACTCACAATTAATGATGTAAACTTAGGTTATAACTTATGTCATTAATAAGTGAGTTTAATTAAAGTTTTGAAATTCAAACTCTTGAATTTCAAAGGTTTGTGTTGTGTTAATAAATTAAGTGAGCTTAATTTATTGTTTTTGGTTAGTCCCTTTGTTTCTTGAGAGGATTTGAGATCTATCCCTTTTTCTTCAAACTTTGACGAAGAACACGAAGAACGCCGTTCTTCAACGAAGAACTTCTTCGCCGAAGAACACGGTTCTTCCGCGACGCCAAATCCGCGACATGACGTTCTTCTTCCGCATCATCTCTTTCGCGACGGTTTCCCGTGACGAACGCCATCGACAACGACTCTTCCTCCGACGTCAAAGGAATCGACACCGATATTCCACGACTACGTCATCGTGCGACTATCGAGGTAGGGGTTTGTCCTTTTTAAATTATGTGTTTCCTTTCCCTCGAGCATGAAAGAAAATCCGTTGGGCATAGTTCCAAATTTTATTAAAATTTGTGAAACGTTCATTGTTGTGTATACACGATTGACCAACTGATATCGTTATAACGGGAGGAGATCGGACCGCACGAACACGGCCGATTCTCCTCCCAATTCAAAGCTTTCGTGTTGTTTTAGCGGAGACGACGCGGTGTCGTCGCACCGTGCAGGAACAAAAGGATAAAGGCCGGTTTGGGTCACGACGAAGAACCGCGACGCTATAATGCCGCGCCTTTGAGAACGGATGAGACCGCGGTCGGAGTCGGGCCGTGGCGGTGGGGTGCGACGTCGTTACGCTACGAAAATATTACAAAGACCGAACAAGAAGGGCGGCCGGAAAACCGGCCACCGGCGGAAAAAGAAGAACCGCGGCTGGACGGCCACAGCGAGACACCAAAAGGCGGCCGGCCCTTTGGCCGCGGCGGAGCAGCCAGGGGCGCCGGCCTTGCCGGCGCCGGAGATCGGGTGGGCCGCGGCCCTACGGCCGCGGCGGAATAACCAGGGGCGGCCGTCCTCGCCGACCGCCGGAAACCAAGGAGGAGCCGCGGCTACGGCCGCGGCGGTGAAGAGAAGGCGGCCGGCCGCGCCGGCCACCGCTTTGGACAGGAGGCGGGACCCGCAGGTCCCGCGAGTGGACAAACGGCCGGCTTCAATGCCGGCCGTGCACTAAATTTCCGGGGGTTTGAAACCCCCGACAGCCGAGGAACGGGCCCCCCCTCACGTGGGGGGGGGGGGGGGGGGGGGGTTGATTGAAGTCACGGGGGGCGGCGCCCCCCGTTTTGCGTGAAACCATGCGCTCGGCCAAGCTGGCCGAGTGGTTCTGAGCGGCCGGGCCGCGCGCCCGGCCGGGCCGCGCGACCGGTCGGGCCGGGTCGCGCAGGCCGGGCCGGGTTGTGCCGGCGGGGCCGGACCGCCCAGCCGGGCCGGGCCGAGCCAACCGGGCCGGGCCACGCGGAACCGGGCCGGACCCGGACCCGGTTCGGGCCGACCCGGATCGGACCGGTTCAGGGGGTACTGGGCCGGGCCGGGCCGGGCCAAGACCCCCCCGTTTCGGACCAGTTTCGGTATCTTGGCCTTATCTTGAGCCTCGGACCTCCGAATGACGAACCGTCTGCGGAAACGCGATCCTTGTATCGAGACGGTCGTTTCGGTATATCGCACTCAATGTTTCGGGTTACTTTGAGTTCGGCCGGGTTGGTTCGTTCACGAAACCAACCGGGCCTTCGGAGCGGAAACGCTCATATCTTGAGCTACGAACGTCCGATTGACACGCCGTCAGTCGCGTTGTGTTCCTCTTAGTGTGACGGATCTTTTGGTATACTCCGCCCGAGGTTTGGACGCAGGTGGAGTACGGCCGGGTTGGTTCGTTCACGAAACCAACCGGGCCCTCGGAGCGGAAACGCTCATATCTTGAGTTCCGGACGTCCGATTGACGTGCCGTCGACTTTGATGGAATCCTCTAAGTGAGACGGATCTTTTGGCATACTCCGCCCAAGGTTTGGACGCATGTGGAGTACGGTCGGGTTGGTTTTGCCTTAAAAACCAACCGGGCCCCGGGAACGAAAATGCCAATAACTCTCAGACCGGGCGTCCGATCGACGCGCCGTCTGTTGCGCTGAGTTCCTGTTGACGATACGGAACTTTTGGATACATCAACTCTGGTCTTTGTGACAGTTGATGTATCAGCCTCTCGGCTCGTGGAGCGGATCCTCCGAACGAGCTTTCTGTGTGCGGGAACCCTAGTGCTGACTGCTACTGTGACTGCAACGACGACAGTACAGAGATCCTGTGTGGATTCGACGACGACGACTACAGCACTCAGTGATCCTACGTGGAACAGTGCTACCGAACCTCTGTGAGCTGAATCTTCTGTTTACCTAGGGCGGTGGAGCGCTTGGGTGTAGCGGCGGACCCGTGGTACTTGACAGTGGTGGTGCGCTTGGATGCAGCAGCAGACCCTTGGCGGTGGAGCGCTTGGTTGTAGCGGCGGACCCGCGATACTCTACGGAGTGTGTGCACTTGGTTGTAGCGACAGACCCGCGACGGTGGAGACGTGCGTGCGGAGTACGGAGACCGTGTAGCCGGCTGAGACCTGACGACTGCTTGACCGACTCGACATGGAGTGAGTCGACTAGCCCAGTGGACGGAGCGCCCGGTATTTGGCGGCAGACCCACGGCGGACGGAGCGCCTGGTAGTTGGCAGCAGACCCGCGGTACTCGACAGGAGGGGTACCTCAGTAGGCTATCTGGGTAGCGCCCGGTATTTGGCAGCAGACCCTCAGCGGACGGAGCGCCTGTAGTTGGCAGCAGACCCGCAGTACTCGACAGGAGGAGTACTTCAGCAGTCTTAGGTTAGTGAGCGGCGGCCTCGGAGTCGTGACAGGACCACTGTACACTCTAGAGACGGAGCTCTTCAGCAGTTACGGTTTCGATAATGAAAATCCAGGTTTGAGCTGAGTCGATGATCTTTGTGTTTCCTCATGATTGAGATGGGTCGCTTGATAACTTAGGTATATGTATGGGCATATACCTGGGTAATGGTAATCCGTTGATTTCATAAACTTTTTATAACCTGTGTGGACTTACTGTTTACTCTTCTTTGTGGATTGGGTTGTTCTTGGGCTCGGTGTTGGAGCCGAACGGAAATTGGTGACATAGGTATATGTATGGGCATATACCTAATAAATACTGGATGTTACTTTGTGATTGTATCTTCTTGTGGTTTATCCTTTGTGGATTTCAGGAGACCTTCGGGGGGTCTCGGGGTCCCTACTGAGTATCTTATACTCACCCCTGCACGGGCTATGCCCGCACTTCGTTGTGTTGGTTGCAGACGACGGACAACGCTGACTGCGGTTGAGGCTTACGGAGTAGGTCGGTACCCGGAGGAGGACCACTGGGCGGGACGTGCTCGGAGCGGACAGTTGGACCCGAGGAGTTGTGGAGCTATCTGTACCTACCCTTCAGTTAGGATCCGTGGTGGACGATCCAGGAGCTGAGCCATCTGTACCTACCCTTCATGTAGGAATCGAGGAGGACGTCCCAAGAGCCTCTTGTACTTCAATTGTTGTTTTCCCTTTCGAGTTGTACTTTACTTTACAGTTGGGCTTGTATTTCCGGCCCCTTTACTTCAGCACAGTTGTTCTATTTTTGTGTACTGCTTTACTTCCGCTTGTTACTCTGAGGTGCTTGTTTACTTTATTAAGGTAATGCCTTCCCTTTTTACTGGGATTTTTACGCCTTGGTGCTAGTCGCCAGCCCCTGGCCTATGGAAGGCGGGCTTGGGGTAGTCACGGCACGGGCCCCGAGGGCGGGTCGTGACAGTGTGGCCCCCCTTTTTCCCGAACAAGCAGTGCCAAGCGGCGCTGCCCGTCGTATTCGGCCGGCCGAAGTCGGCTGGTCTTCCCTTTGCGAGCGGCCCTCACGGGCAGGCCCCTATCCTCCCGCGCAGCACCTATAGGTGACATTACCTCCTCCAACCTGGCCAGCTGACGAACCGGTCAGTTCGCCCACTAAAGCGGCCCATAGAGCGCGGGCCTCGGTCCTCCACAGCGCGGTGCCATAGGGTGCTGCAGTTGCTCTAGCCCGGCCGGGTACGGTCTGCCGATTTTTGTTTGGCCGAGCGACTCGCAATTGTGGGCCGCGATTCTTCTGCACGTATCCGGCATGTGGCCACCACCTCCACTCGCCACTGTATCCATTCACCACCGCCAAAATATTCAAGAAACTTCGGAGGTTCGTCGGGCCGTGTGTATTCGGCATGCACCCTCCACGTCAGGCGATATCAAATGGCCAAAGATAATACATGAATTCACCAAGGAAGTTATATAATTTCATTCACATAAAATTATATCAAACCCCTACCTCGATAATTGACATCGCACGTCGTCGAGCCGCGGAAGACGAGCTTTGTGGTTGTTGGGCATCATGGAAGAAGGCGTCATGAAGAACGTTGTCGTCCCATCAACATTGGAAGTCATTGTAGTATGTGACATTCCTCACGAGGGGTTTTTTCTCCTTTGACGGGGAGTATGAAAAAAGGTTGAAGGTGATCCTCATGAGTGTCGCCTCACGTTCTTGCCTCGGTCGTCTAGAGGATATCGTTCCTCATGTTTTTCATTGGTAAGGGATGAAGCTCTCCTCCAAGTTTCGAGAATCTCCACCACCAAATATTTTCCAAGAAAATATTTTTGAAAGGATTCCCCAAATAAAATAGAATTTCCATTCAAATCAAAATAATTCAAAACAAATTTTTACCCAAAAATTAATTAATGAAGTCATTAATTAATTGTGTTGGCATTCTTAGTGGGAAGGATGTGGAGAGTTTAAAATTAAAAAATAAGAGTTTTCAAATTAAATGAAGGGTAGTTAATGGGGAGTTGAAGGGTTAGAGGCTCGTGTGGTCACCACCACACATTATCCTCTCATGAGAGGTTATGTGGGTGTGGGCCCCACCTCTAACTCCCCCTTGTAGGAAATAACCAACTCTTAATGAATAAAATTTTGTACAACAATTTTATTTAATTTAATATAAATACCCTAAAATTAACTCCTCCTCCCGAGAAAAAGCAACTACAGTAAAGGTCCCCTTAAGTGAATATCGGTGCTACGAGTTCATAAGTGACCTCATATTTCAATTTCGAGCACCGGTTCAAATGATAAAAAACCCTCACGTACATTTACTGAACGTACCTGAACAAATTTTCATAAATTGATTTCAGGCACACCGAGCCTTGGAATTAGGCACCGTCAGAAACTGATGACTCATAAAATTCCAAAGAATTATGAAAAAAAATTCCTTGAAATTTCCATGTCTTTAAATAAAATGAAAATTAATTTTTTGTAATTGATAGACTGAGTCATTGCCTATAATTAAATCCATTACTTGATGGTTGAAGAGGATGTATCTATGGAACATAAATATATAGGGGTGACAACCACAAAACACTATTTTTACCTATACTCGAATGAGAACTGGTTCACAACAATAATCCTCACTACACAGTATTTTTGACACTCCCAGGGGATAGTATTTTTTAATTCCAAATCTCTTTATGAAACATTGTGAATGGTTACAAAAAATTCTATGAAAACCACTGGAAAAACTTCAAACATCGTAAATTAAAGAAGTATGATTCATGATTTAGACATCATATACCAATTTTTCATGATTATGGGAATTTCTACAATGATAAATGATTCTCACACTATGATTTATGGTTTTAGACAATAAATATAACTAGAAGGATCTTGGATAACCATGAATGAGATTAAAAATTTATTGATTATTAGTCAAATTTGATAATCATTGGAGTGTTGGAAATTATGGTCATGCCATTGAATTTTTCACAGAACTCGATTTACAATGTGTAACTTAATCAAATCATAGTCTCACTAGGGATGTTTAAAGGAGATATTTCTGAAAATTATATTAATGGAGGCCCCATAAGAAATAATATATAGTTTCCTACATGTCATGTATGAGGGAAAAACACCTGTGTAAATCTCTTAACATAATATTATATTGATTCTATTGTTGAAAAGATGGAAAAAAAAGTAAATATAAAGGTAAAATAAAAAATATTAGTTGATGTTATTGATGATAAGATCATTATTAATATAGTATTATAAAAAAATTATAGAGTTAAATGTTGAATTAATGTTAATTATTCATATTTATGACCTATCTAGAAATATCTCAATGGGAATCAACAAGGTGGTATGAGTATTGTCTATAATTATGATGATGATGATACTGCAAATCATATTGGGATGGAAAGTGGTATTATGTAATGGGATCAGATAGAGTTATAAATATTTTGAGGATGATGTAGAATAATATATGTGTTTATGTATTTGGATTAATGAATAATGAAATCTATAAGGATATCCCTGTTTATGTTTTTTGACTAGGGATTTACAATCATATGTTAAATAGTTCTAATAGACATGAAAATAAATTTCAAGGATATGTGACATTTTGACTAGGGGAATATAACCATTAATAGTTTATTATTAATGTTGTTGTGATGTTGTTATATAGGGTACAGATACATATGTTAGATAATTCTAATTACATAACAATTTATTAAAGTTTTTGTTGACAAAAGCAGTTTGTTCTTACTTGGATGGAGTATACAGAATTTTTTGATTTATGGAATATATCCAATAATCCTTTTCATAATGAAAATGCATGTTTTCAAAAAGTATTTATAGTAATTATGATTATTACCATTTTTTTGGAGAATACATGATGATGGTATTCACATTTTTTAAAAGAGAAAGCCAAAGATACCTTATGATATTTGTGTGATTAGTGTTGAGATAATTTAGTTGTATTATTTCAATGTTTTGGATTTATAATCAATAAAATGGGTTACTAGGTTGACCATTAATGGAATGGTTTTTGATAAACATAATATGAGGTTTTAGAGAGTAAAATATAATATCACTATATGATCATTTATTCATACTGGATAATTTTTTGTATCCAGTTTTTTTATATTAATTAAATATATATTAAATAAACTATAATTCTATTTATTGAACATATGATCTATTCAAGCTGTATGAATGAAATATTAACCATAATATCATGGAGTAATAGATGAATAAAAATTGATCATGGAAAAACAAAAGGAGAGGATGACCTGAAATCATGTAAGAATACCTTTTTATATAAATTATTCTACTTTGTTAGAAATCATTTCATAAATAATAATTTTATTATAGTAACTTAATATTATTTGGATCAAATGGCTTCTATGATCATCAAATTTTTATGTATATGTGATCGTTAAATATTTCTAACATATTCCACATATTATATTCTTTTTGAACATGATAGTTATATTTCTCTTCTATGTCATTATTTTCACTTCCCAACTATGTTATCCTATGTAAAAAAATGATTAATGTCACATATTTTGAACTTTATATTTCTATATAACCATTTATAAAGGAAATTTTACTATTCTTATTTATGATGTGGGTCCCTCCTAATAAAACATTCTTTTATTAGAACATTTGTTTCATAGATGAACTATAATTGTAAAACTCATTTTATGAGGGGTAGAATACACCACCATGTGATTTTGGGAAATATTTTTGTAATTTCTTTTATATTATGTTATTATACATTTCACACATCGTTGAATATAGATTCATTTATCAGAAAAAACTAGGTGTTTATTCTGTTATATTTATCACAAATTCATTATTTTACTACACACAACATAGAGTTTACATATGTTACACAAAATACCATGTTTGACTTGTATTAAAAATAATAATGTGTCCCTTTGATATCGTTCATTTCCCACATGGTCAGGTATTTATCGAACTAAAATATATTATAAATATTATTCTTAAAATATTTTTATAACTACGACCTAATCATTAGAATAGAAGTAATGGATAATATTAAATAAATTATGAAAATTTTATGTAAAAATTTATAAAAAATTATTTATTTTGTTATCAATTAGTTAATGTTAATTTAAGATCTATTTAAAAATAATGAAATAAATTTTCTACAAAATAATTTTTTGGTAAAAACACAATTTTAACTTAAAAATAAAAAACATTTGAGTAATATATATAAAAATATTTATAAACTATTTATTAAATAATTTTTTCCCAAACTCATCCATTATATTTTATAGTTATATTACAAGAATAAATCTAATTTTATGAATAAAAAGATGTATTCATATAAAATCCAATATTACCACCATTTAATATAGAATAAATTTTAAATATTATTTTTCATAGTATTATATTTTTTAATTGAAAAAATAAATATAATTTTTTGATGAATAATAAAAATATTATAATTGGATGAATTTTAGGTATTCTACTATGAATACTTTTTTTTGATAAATAGTAAAACAATTGAATTTTATTACAATAAAGATTTTTTATAAAATTTAATTATATTGATAAATTATATTTTTGTTATTTATTTCATCATAATTAGACAAATAAAAATCAATTAATAAAATTTAGGTCCTTGGAACAGATTTCACAATGAAGTTGTATATAAAAATATTTCAATCTTTCGAACTTTTTTCTTAAAATCCCTTTGTTGTAGCATGTATCTAGAATTAATATTAAGTTAATTTCTACCACATATATGATTTTAATTTGTAAAAATTAATTCAATATTAATAATAAGAAAATTTTATAATGTATAATAGTGTAAAATTAGTTTTTGACCAAAAATATTAGTGCTTTTGATTAAAATTAATTACATCCATTATGACAAAAATTAGTATAAAAAAGTAATATTATATAAAACTATGTTACAAAATAAAATATATTCTTGTTGATAATAAATCTGACGTTAATAATTTTCATGCCTTATACTGTCATGTACATTATTTGGATGGGAAAAAATGGGTGGAATTCCCTTTTCAAAAATTTACTCGAATGACACTACTCATACACTATATAAAAGAACTCCCCCTCGCATTTATTAAAACATCTAATGTAATATGTATCACACAAAAAATAGTGAAATATGCTCAAAATATTACTCCTTTAATCCTATAATCCTCGATTTTCATAAATCTATCCAATAAATCTCATTTGGAAAAACCAAAAGGAGTTTCCCATAGAATAAGTGAAATCCATTCTACAACAATAATTTTATTAAAAATCACCACCCCATAAAATATTCTAGTGACATTATTATAGAATACCAACATTATAATTAATATAAAATATCTTTTATCTTTTGTTTTCTATATACACTG
The DNA here is from genome assembly GCA_963277665.1 of Viscum album. Taxonomy (NCBI): domain Eukaryota; kingdom Viridiplantae; phylum Streptophyta; class Magnoliopsida; order Santalales; family Viscaceae; genus Viscum; species Viscum album. The sequence goes on along the minus strand of OY728165.1, from coordinate 1,065,788,863 downwards.
ACCCAAATGTTCGTATAATGGGTTACAAACATATCGTTCTTGTGTATGATGAACTACCATATTAAAAAATGATGTTGTTAGTTATTCCTTTACCAAATCTAATTATTGGGAATTATAATAGACACTCAATTTTTATTTTTGTTATATTATATTTATGATTTATTTATTTTAATTTAATTATTATATAAATCATTCATTATTTCGATCCACTTTATGTAAATATGATCACTTTGTTTGTGGATGTGTGGATTTCAACCCCATAAAAGTGATGTGATTCATTCACACATTTCATGGAATACATTAAAGATGTGTTTAGTGAGAATATATAATATGTAAGAAAAAATTATTACACTATAATGTTGTTATATATATAGACATATATGATAATTCCTTTCTTTCTTTGAATGCGATTAGAAAAAAGAATCAATATTTATCTTTATGTACAACCAACATTTTCCAAGTATAAAGTATTCCATTTCAAATATATATATATATAAATATTTCATTTATTAGTTATTATAAATATTTTTATAAATAATATTCATGATATAAATATGATATTTTAAATTTTTTTAATAAGTATATCATTATTCTTTTAAGAGGATTATGAATTACATGTCAAAACATAAAGAAAAATAATGTGGATAAAACCCAATACATAACATTAAAATGTAATTGTTAGTAAAATTAAAACATAAATTAAAAATAAAATCATATATAGTATTAGATTTAAGGATATAGTTCTGTGATAGACTTTTTTAATCTTATACTATTTCTAAAGGAGGGTTTATCATGTATTAATAAAATCAATAGTTAAGGTAAGAGTTATATTGTTTCACTTTTATTTCAGTGAGACATATGAATAATTCATATCTAATTTCTTATGGCTCAAGAATTTATAATATGATTTATATAATTAGTTTTATGTTTATTTAGTTATGTATTTTATGATCTCTATTTCATGTGTTTATGGATTAGAACTCACAAAATTAGTAATATAATTTTGTATCAATTTTAATTCATTGAGTCACATGTGATGTTACATGAGTATATTTTTATATAGGGTTTATATAATTCCCATTGATATATTATATAATTATTATAAATATATTTATGATATTTTTTTCATAAATTATTATTCTTTCATAGGAATTATTATTCAAGATACCAATGTGGTAAATTATTTTTCCCTAAATATCATCATTTATCTAAATTGTTTATGGTTATGATTTTGTTGACGAAATGTTATGATATATCTCTCAAAAGAACTAAATAATTTTGTTCACATATTTTTATACTTTATAACTATATGAATTAGAATCAATTTCACTAAAGTTTTCAATAAAATGACAATTAAAAATGGATTTTATTGAAAATAAGACTTTATCTTTTGTTTAATTAAAAAATATTTTTTCTATAAAACCATGTTTAAAAAAATATTTTCTACAAAAGTTATACTATTCTTATATGAATTTTATAAGAAAATTAACACATATTTTAACATTTTTTAAAATTATTTTCTAATTAGTAATCTCATATTCATTTTTCAATTGAGGTAATCATATAATATTTTTATATGCTAAATGAATTGGTTGGCATGTGAAAATTTATTTATTGTCTCGACCATCATTCTTTACATATTATGTAGAATGATTAAAAGATTTATATAGGAAACCAATTTCCCCTAATAATCCTAACAATACTTTTTTGGATGTAATCTTCAAGTATAAACATTTTCTAAAATGTATTATGTTCAAGAAGGGTTTTAAATAATTTTCAAAGATTCCAATTAAGGTGTACAAACATATTTAAAAAAAATTGTTTCAAATTTGTTTTGGGTAAAATACATTATAATCTATTTTAAATACTCTACTATACGTTTTCAAGGAAAAATGATTTCAAAATGATTTCATGTTTCTATTACTTGTTTAAAAAAATTTCATAGAAAAACATTTTCATTGTTATTTATTTTTTAAGTTTGTTACTATTCCAATGTCGTAATGTTATTTACCTCATGAAATGTTTTTAATCTATATTCTAGCATATCTTTATATATCTATAATGTGGTTTCAATGTATCATATTTTAAAAATGTTTTAAATTCAAAAAATTTCTGTTCTATGTGGTATTCTAAAATAATTCTCCATTTGAGATGGCATCATTTCTTATAAATTTGGATTTACTAGGGATATGATATAAGGAAACCATTAATACAACTTCTATGATGACAATTGTTTCATATAATTATTTTAATTAAACAAATTTTTCATTCATGGGTCATTTGGTTAAGAAACCCAATTATTTTCACGGGATATGCATTCATAGAATTATTATATAACCTCTCAATTTAAATAGTTAAATATATGATTACATGTTTGTAACACCAACATCATTTCATTGGATATGATATGATTTTTTTATAATTAGTGTAATATGAATATATTATCTCATCATGAGATGGTTTGTCCTTATATATCCCTCCAAGGCATCATGTAATGATTAATATATCATGTGATAATGATAGGAATCTAGATGATCAGCTATATTCACAACGTACGATGGGGAAACCTGATCCACTATGGGATAATGGGGAATCCTGGTCAAATATTGGATGATGGGTAGACCATAGATCTTACATGGAATGAAAATTGACTATTGGTAGTGTAGTGTCCTGCCCAGTTTATATATTCCCCATGAACTTCCCCAATGCGATTCTTTTAATTGATCCATGAAATATAGATGATGATATTACATATTTACATATGTACATCAAATTTAATGTTATATGCCTATGATATGATTACACGGTTCATGTTATTGATCAATTTATGATTTAGGTCATGTTAACATCCAATAATTATTCCATGTCTCATATTTCTAATATTTTACATAAAGGGTATGATCATCATAATTTATGATCATGTTGTTGTATGATTATGTTCATGTAATCATTACTTAATTTATTTATTTAATCTTAATGAGAATTCATGTTCCCTCCTTTATTATGATTCAATTACTTAGGTTATGAATAATGGATTTAGTTATAAGTATTAATGTGGAATATCATCGTGGGGAAAAATTGAAGATATTTCACAAAGTTATAATATTTTGTTACATGTTTCCAATGATACTAAACTATTATGGCACTCCGGCTAGTACTTCTATAAGTGTAGAATATTCGTAAAAATGTTATAATAGCTATGTATGTTATTCCTGGGTAGCTATAAAAAATGCATCTTGGACTATCCACCACTACCAAAATAAGCTCTCAAAATCCCTCCCCTCATCCTAGAACCTCCAATTTTGGCCAAAACAAGGATTTCATTTTGGTATAAACCCAAAGAATTTACCAAAAATAGAGGTAACATTTGTCATGGATAACTGCTATTTATCTTTTTTACCCAAACTATAATTTATTTTTAAATTATTCATATATAATAAAATAATTATCCTTAATATAATGATATATTTTTATCTTAGGAGTAAGACCTACAACATCACAAACATCCATCAAATGGTATACTTAAAAATCATTCTTTGGTACTGAGGACTACCACCTCACAAACCAATGCTATTCATTCATCCATTACAACCATTAAATGTCATAAATAAGTATGGATTTAAGGTTTTTGTGTTGAATATATGATATTTATAATTTACTTATGATCCATCAATTCTCATAAAACACATACCTTTATGATTTCCATTTTTTGAGAATATACTAGCATCCTTTGTGGACCTGTTGAATATCTCTTTCCCAAAGTGATATGATTCATTCTCATTTTACATGGAATGTATTAAAACATTGTTTAAAATGTTATATATATTAAATATAAATCATTCTTGAATTATATTATAAATATATATAATTTAATTATCATTATTTTAAAATGAAAATAAAATGGCAAAAACAATCCCATGGACGTAAGACGTACCATATCTATGAATAGTGCATTCCATTTATTATAAGTATATATTATTGAATAATTTAATTAAATATATACTGAAAATAAATTTTTTCATGAATTCATTCTAATTTTAATGACACAAATACCTATTTAATATAAAATATCCTTTTCTTCATTACCCCTTCACACACTCAAATATTTATAATGTCATTTGTGGATGTTTAGACTACCACCTCCTCCAAGAAATGTGATTCCTTTTACATCATTATAATTCAATATAAATTTATATATGATTAAAAATATGGAATTTAATATAGAAATATCATTATGTAATGATAACAAGTTCTCAAATTCTTCACTTAAATATAATTGAAAAATGGAGACCTTACTCATATGTACAAATGACATACCATCTCTGAGGTCATAATGATAGTAAATTGTTTATAAAGATACTACACAATTCGTTTTGTAATTATAATTTATGTATAATTATGGTTATTATTTCATGATTATTATTTAGGTGATTTTTAAATAATTGTCCATTTGACCATATTCAATAAACGCAAGTCATTCTTATCATAAAAATAAAATCTAGTAATAACAATAAACATAAACATAAGGGATAGATTTATTTTATATACAAGTTTAACAAGTGAAGTAAAAATAATAATATACATTAAATAGTTTTTCAAGAAAGTAATTAATTAAAATAATTTTATTATTCTGTATGATAGAGACACCAATGACATGTCAGAATAAAGTACAAGATTTCATCCCAATTTACATTTTATTAGGATGTGTTTATTATTCTGCACCAATTCACGTCGATTCGATGTATATACTCGAAACATATTATTTCATAAAATGATTCTCTCATACTTCATCATATTTTATGTTTCACATAGATTTACCCCATCCATGGGGTTTTGGAAATAAAATTACGATTTTGTAAAATTCTATTTACAATACCACTTTTTTTATGAATTTTAACATTCTCTTGAACTAATCATTTATGATAATTTTTGTGAAAATTATATTAAATAAATATATTATTTTTTTAGTGAAGAATATTATTGCATAAAAACTATAACATTTTAAATTACATTTTTGACTTTTAATGTTGTTGGATTAATTATGGATATGTTGATAAATATGTATCTTTTACTCAATAAGAATAATTTATAAAGAATAACGTTTATAAATTGAATATATTTTTCAATACTTGAGGAGATCATTGTATTTTTATTACATGAGTTGGATATTTTTTAATTAATTAACAATATATTTTGTTCTCATTAATGATATCCCTCTAGATAGGGGAACAAAAATTCATACCCCATAATGAAACACTATCCTCAATTGACAAAATTAGATGGATTAAGACACATGGAATTTATTTCTATGATGTTTTAAATTTTTGTGATGGTAAGTAATAACAAAAATCAGATAGTTTTTCTACCCAAACTCATAATCATTATTTACGATAGATCCAGAATAGCATAGACATCCAGCAATATGCATTACGTAATTGAGGATATTAAATGTGATTATTTGATTACATTGAATATACATGTTCATGATTGAATTTAATTAGATATTTATAATAAATATTTCCATCATATATTATGAATTTCAAATTTTATTATGACATATATTTTAATTTAATATTATGTGTGCTTAGTTATTTACAATTACATGATTATTAAGTTCATTGATTCATTATTTATTTCACTATTCATTACCGTTACTATGATTTTTATATTCTTCTTATTATATTTCTCTTCCCCATGATATAAAGGATAATTCATGGAATGTATAATTGGTTTTATGTATATAATCTATTTTTCCATAACAGGTAATCATTTTTGTCCTGTTGGAATTGATTCCTTATAATCATTCCATAGTAATAAAGTAAGGAACAAGATTTTTGAATCATGGGGATGTTCGTTATAGTTGGTATCAAATGAATTTTATTAAATTACATTATAATTTTATTAATAGAAACAAATATCATTAAACATAAACCTATTATAATCATTAATGATAAGTATAATAGAAAATCCAATAGAAAGCATGATTATGATTATTATATTGGACAAAGCTAAATTTTTCATTTTTAATATATTTATTTAGTTTTATGATTATACATTCTGATTTATAATGATAGGACCTAATCCAATATATTAAACTATTTATTAATGTATCTTGTGTGAAGGAATGGATTCAATACTTATAGGCAATATAAATGGTTCCCTACCGATGGAGAAGATTTGGTTGTTATTGAAACTATCTATGTATAAATATATTTGGGTAGTATAACAATTTTATGAAATATAACGTCACCTACTTGGTGAAACCTATCCCATAATGAAATTATCATATGTTATATTTTTTTATGTGACTGAGCCCCAATCATTTACTAGGACTACAAAGCCAAAGGTGGTAGATCAATGGTTTACATCACTGGATATTATTTTATGGCAATAGAATGTATTGAAATAGAAAAGGATACATATATAGTGTATGGTCTCAATGGTGACATTGATAAATATTGGTAATTGGCCCATAGTAATGATGATTCAACAGATATAAAACACAGGGAATGTAAATATTATAATGATACATTCATGGAGAATAATATCCATCCATAGAAGTATAATATGGTAAAGATAAATTTATTTTTCTTAATGAAAAATGATGAAGAAAGTGTACAGGTTAATGATGATACATTTTAAATTTTTTCTTGGAATTCTAATAATTATATATGCAACAAGGGGTGAATGATTTACCACTTCTTTGAATGGTTTAATCCAAGTCTCTAAAGGGAACTGGCATCTCAAACATTATCAACACATTATGGTATTGTTTTTGGTGATACCAAGAATGCGAAGAAAATTTCCATGTATTATTGTTTTAAATGGAATTATGAGAATACAATGATGATGGAAAAAATATTGGATATATTGAATAAAATAATTTGAAAATTTCCAACTTGTGATTACTATCAAATGAATCTTATTGGAATAATTAAGGGGATTGGGAGACTGCTATATATATGAAGAAAAGAGTTACTAAAAAATACTAAAAATGGAATAAACAAAATAATTATATTCAAGTTTTTATCTATAGTGAAATGGGGAAATACCAAAATAAATTTCATATGCATCAATAAAATCTTAGGGATCATGTTAATGATATTTTTATTGAGAAAAATGATGTGGAATAATATTTTCTTTTCTAAATTTAGACCTATGAAATATGTTGTTAAAGTATTTTTTTAATGATTTAATCATCATTTGAATTTTGAAATATATATGTATTGCACTGAATGAATATTTTATTAAGGATTAATAACATATTTTTAATGATACCATGAAAAGTGATTTATTAGAATGTAAATTTTTTTTCAAAACACACGATTGAAGGGATGATAAAAATTAATAGGATCTTGGTTTTGAGACATGGTTTTTGGATAAAGCGATGATTGATAATGATATGCTAATTTAAACGATGATAACTACCTTTTATCTGACTCTATAGTTTTAGATCAAAATTCTTTAAAGGGTCATGAATTTAGCAATTTAATAAACTATTTATATTGAACATTTAATGAGTTTTTAGACTATAACATATCACCTCACTATATGATGAAACATATTATAAGGGATGAATAATAAATATTTTAAGCTACGAAAAAAGGTTATATTATTTTAATTTTATTTAAATGTAAAAATAATGAATATTTACTTATATTTTTATTCAGTGAAAGAATATATTAATTTCTAGAAAGCGGTCATGAATTAAACTTGTTTTATTTTTATCGTTGTTTTTTATAATATCGATGACATTTTTGACACAATTGGTTAATGGATTTCTGGTCAAATTTTTTTTATGATGAACGTGTTCTCTATCACTATCCATCATCACTTTATTGTTATAATTTTTGTTCATGTCAAAAGATTCAATTACCCACTTATGTCCTCCTTCTTGTTAACATTGTTACATGACCCTTGTGAATCCCTTTCTATCGTATTAAGATATTATTCCATTAAAAAAATTTATATTTTTTTAAAAAAAAATCAAATATAAAACCCTTTATTATCAATATCATGCTTGAATTGAGATGATCAATTTTGTTTACTTGAGGTTAATGTGACACTCTAAGACATTATAAAATATTTTTTTTCTAAAAACATATAATTTATTTATTTTATTGATTACTATGAAACACCAAATTATTATTATAATAAATAGAGAAATGATATTTGCTTTGGAAAATGAAATGCTAGGTCATCTTGTGTTACATACAAATCCATGTTCCATCAATATCTCACATTTCACACAAGACTACAATTTTTTAAACTACATAATACCATTAATATTATTATTTAATATGATATTAATCAAATGGAAGTTGTAATTAAATGTATGAAAAAGATTAAATGAAAATTAAAATTGTTTTTTTATATTTTTATATAATTACTTATAAATTAATTAATTATAAATTAATATAAGAACCAAATAGATATAAAGGAATTTTTTTATATGTTCAAATTTTATGAGCCTAATTTATTTATCAAAATAGATTAAGTTAATTAATTCTTGTGAAATATATTAATGAAATAAATATTTTTTATTCAATAAAATAATTTTTTCTTTCCTTCAAAATATTTTATAGGCATATAATAAAACAAATGTAATTTTACGTATAAAAATTATATTTTTCTAATGTCAGTTTGTAGTCGTTTAATGTTTCACCACTATTTAACCCACCTTTTGAAAATGTTATAAATAATATTAGTAAAAGTAAATATAATTTTATAAATTTTTATATTCGAATATACTATGGGTTAATTTTAAGTATTATTATTAGAAAATTTATATTTTAATGAATCTGGAAAATTACATAATTTGATTTGAAAACTCATTTTTAAGACAAATAATTTATATGGATAAATAATAATTTTGATAAATATCTCATTTTAAATATATTTTATTATATTATTTAATTTAATTTTTGTCATTTTAAATATTTGGATAATTACTTGTGATATAATAACTTAGTAATCTTTTGAACAATTTCACTATAAAACCCATCTTTTCCATCAAATCTTCATTATTAATTTCATTTCAATTTTTCCACATTTGTGATTTTAACTTGGAGATTTGGATAAAATATTTGGAATAAGAATAATTTCTAAATTATAATGTGTCCTACATAATTATTGAAAAAATAAATTCGTGAATGCAGTTAAAAATAATTACAGTGATTAAGGTAAAAATAAATATATCTAATGGTAAAATTAGAATATAAGTTGTAAAAATGTCCCTAAACTTATAAAACATCCATTTATGGACATATATGGTCCTCCGCACTTATTGGTTTGAATATTTTCTTTTCATGAAGACTTATTTTTGGTAAAAACAGGGTATTACACAAATAGTTTCCAGAATCTGAATTATGTCGTCTCCCCCACTAATATAATGATACTCCTCATATTCATTACACACATAAATCCATGTTGAATCATAAAAATTCTTCCCAAATTGAATCCCATAATTCTTAAACTAATCCCAGATTTCCTATATTGGGCATAACTCCATCTAAGGATGAGTTTTGGTATAAAAAAATTGGATTTTCTTGAAAATAATGTAATGTTCTTTATTGATCACTTTTTTATTTCTTTATCCCAAAATTAAATTATTCATATATTTTTCTTATATAATAAAATGTATATCTTAAATAATAATATTTTTTTAACATGATGGTATTTACTAAACCCTCACACACATCACTCTTATGGGATACACAATCATCGTTAATGTATATGGGAGATATATCCTTTCAAAACAATGTCATTCATTTTTCTGTTACCATATTTCAAGTTTGGAAATAATTATTGATTTATAGTATATATATTTTATATATTATATTTATAATTTATTTATTCTTCATGAATTATTATTTAACACAAATAATAATATTTGTCATTTTTTTAGGAATATTTTATCATCGTTTATGGATGTGTGGACTACCGACTACTCCAATAGAAGAGATTCATTCAGGAATTACATGGAATTAGATATGTATGGTTTAAATAAATAAAGAAGATATATTTGAAATTAAAATTAAAATTTAATTGTAATATATGTCATGAACTGAATCTGGTCACCATCAATATTGTCACCAAAACCAGCCTATGACAAGACACTATTGGTGTTCCCAATCCCCATGGGCTGTACAAGTTCCTAGGTATCATAAAATTAAAATTGGGAACTATTTACCCACGTTTATAAATATAAAATGACTAACAAGTCCAATAAAACCAGTCCTATTTTTTTAAACAGAAGAATCTTTTACAAAATCTCATAACTAAATTACATGGTTTTAAAAGAATCTCAAATAATTAAACAAATTAATAAAACCAAAAAGATAGCACAATAACCTCTAAATAATGAGAGGAACAACCCTCAAGCTATCTACACAACATCGTATCATAATGGACAGCTAAAAAGGAGAACCATTGGCACAAAATCTATACAAAAAACATTAGAGAAACTAACCAAGTCTACATACATCTAATGAAATAAGTAGGGTGTGATCCAAAGAATAGCATGATACCACCACTAAGAAAATATATGTGACAATCATTCAAATACTAAAATCATGCATGTTTTTAAGACATGAAATTCTAGTAACAATTTCAAAAAGATGCAACTTAAATAAAATAAGATTTCAAGTGGTTTTTTTAAATAATACATACATTCAAAAATAATTTCAACTCTAATGAATATTCCAGACAACCATTGCATATGTTGATGGTATGAAAAAAATAACTAATGAGCATAAGCAATGAGAATATAACCTATAAGCAGTATCTCGATGTGGGTCCTCGGTACCTCATAACAATATGGGAGTATCAACCACAATATCCATTCTCGTGCAGATGAGCTACTTGTAGGGATCATACCCAAAAAATAGTGGCCCCCCATAATCATCATCATCATAGTTGAGTTAGTGTTTTTTGTGTCAAGATTGCAATGTGAATCTGAGTCCAAACCAAATTTGGATCGTTAGAATTATAGTACATGTCTACCCACATAGATTCCCTAGTTACCCTCTTGTGATCAAACAAGTTCAAGAAGTAATGAAATTTAATTTCTTCATGTATATACCACTTACACATCCCACATTCACCAATCAACCTAGATGAATATCACACAGGTAGCATAATCCACTTTTTCAATCAAATGTGCTTTGAAATCATATCCGGCCCAAAATAGACTGAAACACTTTTAACATTTCATTAACACTTAAAAAAATAATTTATATAGTTTTATAATACCATTAAAAGATAGTCCAACTCACCAAATATCCCACACACACATCACAAAATTATTCTACCATAAAAAATATTTATTTCTACATCAAACTCCCACAAAAAACCCACAGACATGTTTCCCCTATCTTTCCATTTGATAAAACATTTAAAAAATTTATAAAAAATTATGAAAATTTTTGACATCCTAAATCACCATATTACCTTTAAAAAACATATTAGGTGAACACACTTACACAAACAGTGGATATACACCCATTTCTTATTTTTTTATCCAAATTAAACATTTGCAATTTTCAAAAAACGATCCCTAAATGTATAACTATGTCTTGAACACAAAACCCATTTCAAAACCCCTTTTCAAGAACAAAATCAAACCAATACCCTATGAAAGATGAGATGTAAACCCTTGAAACTTTTATTAATCCATTCTCAAGTACTATAATAACACCTCAAATTCTACCACAAAATATAAACTTGAAAAACACACATTTTCATAAAACAAATTCACTGAGTGAAACTAGGTTTTACACAAAAAACCAGTCCAAAAATCCTCTTTTAAAACAAAAAATCACAAAAATTATTTTCCAAATTATAATTGAAATCACAAAAAATATTTTACAAAACACTTGCATGTGTTATAGTATCAACCCAACGATTACCACAATGTTTACACATATAAAAAACCAAATTTGAAACAAAATGCCTATATAAAAATAACATATTAACAAACTACATTAAAAATAACATCTCACAATGGAAAACATATGATGAACATTCAATGTAATAAAATCATTCATGATAACTCCTCCAAAAAATGATTACTCATGGAATCTGTTACCTTTTAAATCAATAACCAGAAATCATGGTGACAAACGTCAACGACAACACCGTTGTACTTAGGGAAGTGAAATCCAACTTTAAACCCAAATAATTGACAACGAAATACCCCAAATAAAACCCTAGATTCGAACCAAATTTTTTGAACATTTTATAACATAATGAATGAGAGAGGGATCCAAAGGATAATGAAAAAAATGAAGGGAGAAACACATACGTGATGAAATCCTATAGAATTCGGACCAAATTCACTAATAGTTGAAACCTGAAGTAAACAAAATAGGTAATAAGGATCAAAGGATTCATAATAGGTCAATTTGGGACCAAATTGTTGAAATAAAAATTAAAATTGAAGGATTTAGGAAAGAAACATTTTACCTCTTCAAATCTGGGTGATTTGAAAATGATTAAGAAATATTTCCCTATTTTGTGGTGGATTTGAAGCTCCAACTATGAGTTTTTGATCATGGGAGCGCACCTTGTGTATTTTGGATCGAGTGAGATTTGGAATAACTGAAAAATCATAAAATATTAATAAGATAGTAAATAATTAATACAATATTTTAATGCAAGAAATGGTATTTCTGGATGACACAACGCGATAATAAAAAACCCAAATCCATCATTATTATGGATACTTAGGGGGCAAAATTGATATAGTGGTTTTAATATACCATGTTATTCTAATTGGGAAGTATGATGGGTAAAAAATGATGAAAAATTAATGAGTTATGAAAGAAACAAAATTTATTTTTAAATCTATTAATGCATGCATTTTTTCTCCCAAATTAGGAAAACACACCATTTCAAGAAAAATTTATGGGAATCCCCACAAAATATAATGAATGGAAATTAAATGAAAAATACCTTTAGAAGAATTCATGGATCTGAAAATTCTCCCCATCAATATACATTCCTCTGTCGGAAAGCCTCAACAAGGCCAAACGCAAAAACTAAACCAAACTGAAAGGCCATTATTGACTCTTTTTCCATGTTTCTCCTACCCCTAAAAGGCCAAAACACCTTAAATTGATCAATAAAGGAAGGAATATTAAAACCAACCAAAAAATACTCTAATTTATAAAATGATCAGGTATATTCTAATTTTAATTCACTTGAAACCTCTAGAAACACTATCTGAAGAATATTCTGTGAATTTACCCAAACAAACAAAAACAACAATCAAGGTTACACTTATCATGATTTAACTAGACCATTGGGCATTCTCCCCTCCAAACGTTTACCCATGGAATATATAGGTAGTTAGAGATCTCTGAAAAATAGTTCCTACTTACAAGACAAGACCATGGACTAATCTGAGTAACTAGTATGGAAAGACACAAATGGGAACCCCACCCCTAGAGAAACTCAATTTTTCCCCGAGACATGATCGGTACATTAACATGAGGAGGCCTGAATGGTCTCCTGGGTGAAAGGGGTATAACTCCATTAGAAATTTCCAAAGGAACACACATAAAATGAATAGTGGGTCTACCCACCATAACAACAAACCATCTTATCTGACGAGCATTGGGAAAGCATAGTAAAACCCAAAATTTAACGAGTTGGGATAACTGCATGGTTAATCCACACAGTTTGAGAAACTGTGCTCTAACCATGTTGATCCATCTAAATTCTTAGTTTTCTTGGGAATGGTTACTACTAACCATCCACAAACATTGTAGAAAACATGCCTAAACATATTCTCAACCATGGTCTAAATACTGAATGGAAACCAAAGGGGAAAAGAATGACATTGTGCGATAACTTGGGAATGAGGCCCTCCATATCTTTCCACTAAGCAGGAACAATAGTGGAATGTATATGACACCTTTGAATTAAAATTTTCCCATATTTCATACTGATTTGACATTGTAAAAGGGTTAAAACTACCATGGGACTTCCACTGACTACCCACCAACTTCACACTAGGGCCTACGGCTGGAGATAAATAGATTGGAGCACCATCAGCATCACAGCTAGGATTTAGAAACACCTATATGGAACTTCTTCTTTCTATTCCACAAAAAACTACACCACAATCCCAGATATGTTTACCAACAAATAACACAATCCCAAAACACCCTTCCTTATATAGATATTTCACTAAAACAAGGGCTCAGAAGATGCACACCCAACACCCCTTGTTTCTTTAGATGTGAATTGGTTGGAGGAAAGATATATAGAAAATCCTTCTTTTAAACAAAATATGTCAAGATTTATTGAATGGTAACACACTTAAAACAAAACAAATACCCAATAAAGATTGTACAACCTCACCTTTATTGCAAAACAAGCATGAGACATCAGAAAATGTCACCAAACATGAAAAATTAGATTGATATAAACAATATGTTGACTGGGTACCTTATGAAAATCCCAAAACATCACTAAATTATTGAAAATGTATATAAAAACATCTCATGACCTGATTTCTCGCACTAGTGGTATAACAAAAACCCTTGATTCGAAGAGACTATGAAGTACCCAAAGTCCCTCTTAGAAACCATCCAGATACTCATTCCTATAAACAACCCAAGAAAATGTTCCCCATGGTCGAATCTGGAATAATAAGAAACAAAGGTGTCTTTAAACCATCCCTGAGAACCCTTATTCTAAAAAAGGTTCCACATAACAAAAAAATATGGGGTGTAGACTCATTCTACCAAGCTCTAGAGAAGATTCCTTAAATTTGTCAACTGGATTATTTTACAATGACGAAATAATTCAGGTTGCACTTTATTAGATAATTATCCCTTAATGGGGGTGTACCTTATAAAATTAGAAATCTAAATGACTCATCTATGAAGGTCCATTGGTCATGAAGTTCCACGATCTATATCCAAACACACGAATGAAACCACTATAAATTAATCCAAAAACATTTCTCATAAGATTCCACTAACCGGACCATCAACCCAGCTTATTGACAAAATAAAAACCCAAAACACGGTTCAAAAAATGTTTTCTTGGAATCAAAACATCCCACCACATCATCATTTTAAAAAACAGATAAAACAAACCATCCCAAACCAGTTATAACGAAATATTTTTTTAATTTAAAACATTTATTTTAAAACAAATGGTCTAGCAGTTATCATATCCACCAAAGGAACCCCATAGGCCCCACACATGCATGTTTCTATGATACACCATGAACCCCCCCCCCCCCTCATATCCATCCCAAAAATTATCTTATCATTCTATTAATGATCCATCATCCAAAATAACCTCATGCTTGTGGTCACTCAGAGAAAAACCATAGGGTAAAGCCAAAAATCATCAACTTTTCAAAACCAAAACAAACAACTAATACTTACTTCTTCACTAAACTACTAACCATGAAATCAAAATCCAAATATCTAAAATGAATAATCACTTTCAAGTCATATAAATCAATTTATAAACATCTCTTCTCATTAAAACAACCTTCAATAGTTTAGAATACTCTATTGGGAACAATATTTCAATACCAACATTACCATAATTTCCTGTTATCAAAAGAGGTGTAAACACATGATTTTTCTTTTCTATATAATTATGAAAATTCAGTTCCACAATTTCAGATATCAAAACATTCCCTCTTTATTAGATAATAATTTAACAAAAACCTTACTCTTCTAAAAACTATATCATTTTTTCTTTTAATCCAAACTTTAATGATTTCAAAAATACATTACACAAGACTATGCAAGGTGAAACTACTTCTTGTGGGCGACTTGGACATATGGTTGGTCACCATACACCAATCCCTTCACTATCATAGAGAGTTCTCTAGGAAAATATCCCCAACTCCACTTGGATTTCCAGGCCCTATGAGATCACTGCGACTATTTATCATACTATTTTTTCAATTCCCTTTATCATCATAAAAAAAGGACTTAGACAAATCTGGTCTTCACCTGGTGACTCAAATCCCTTCACGGGGTGTGCTAGATCGGCACCCTATCCATAACCAGAATTTCATGTCCCAAATTCCTTACTCCAGACTATCCTGACTATTCCCTATATTACTTAACATAAAACAAAGAGCCACCTTTGATACTATTTGGTCACAAATAGAATCTGGTTTCCATCAAAACCGGCCCCAAACCCATCCCGTGACAAGGGATGATGGGGGTTATTGATCACCATGGGAAGGAACATGTTCTCGGGTATCATAAAATGAAAATTGGGAATCATTTTACTGGGTTTATAAACCTATAAAGACAAAAAAAAATTCCAATAAAACCAATCTAGATATTTCAAACAAAACCATCTTTTAGGAAATTTCAGAACAAAATTACATGGTTTTATAATACTCTCAAAGACTGTAAGAAATGAATAAAACCAAATAGGAAATACCATGAACCTCTACATGGAGTGGGGCACCACCCTCTATCCATCTCCATGACAACGCAACACAATGGACCGTTAAAACCCAAACTGTTGGCACAAAATCTATAACCAAACCTTCGGAAAAAATAACCATGTCTACTTACACCCAAATGTCCATGTAGGGTCTAAACCAAATCCCAGTTGTATTCCACCACTAAAATTTTCCTTGTGATAAACGTTAAAATATGAAATGAATGTAAGTTTTCAAGACATGAAATGCTTGTTACAATTTCTAAAAGATGCAATTTAAATACAATTGGTTTTTGAGGGGATTATTTTAATGAATTAAAACAGATAAAAATAATGTGAAATCTACTCAAAATTCCATCCGTCTATACTCTATGTCGATGGTATGTACAAATGTACTACTATGAATAGGAAATGGGAATGTAACCCCTATGCACTAGTTCATTTTGGGTCCCCAGTACCTTGTATCTCAGTGAGAGTAACCATTACAATATATGTTCTGATGCCCATGATCCATTATTAGGGAGAATACAAATAACCTACAGGTCCCCTACAATCATCAACATTGTAGTTTTTGAGTGATGTAAGTGTCATTATTGCTACATAAAATTGAGACCAAACCTCATGGGATCACTAGCATACTAGTACACGTCAACAAAACAAGATACATGGGTTTTCATATTGTGATCATACATGTTCAACATGTTAAGAAATATAATTTTCACATGAAAATACTACTTCAAAATCTCTTATATTCCCCACATCCCACATGTATATCATGCAAGTTACATAATCCACCTTTTCATTATAATGCATTTTGATATCATACTCCCTCCAAAATAGCCCCCAATATTGTTCAGATTTCCTTAACACTTCCACAAATCCATTATAAAATTTTATAAAACCATTCCATGATTTCCCAACTCACATAATATCCCACACACACAACACATAATACTTCATTCATCACCAAAATTTATTTTCCACATAAATATCACACTAAATAGATCACAAAAGGGTTTCTTGCCTCTATTTCCATTTGATAAAACATTATTGTAATTTATAAAATATTTTGAAAAGGTTCGACACCATAAATCACAAAATTACCTTTAAAAATCCATATTAGGTGAACACACTCACCCAAATAATACGTATACACCATTTCCAAATTTTTTTAACCAAATAAAACATTTAATATTTTTTTAGAACAATACCAAATGGTATAAATACTTTTTGCACACAAAACCCATTTCAAAATATTATTTCGAGTGAAAACCCACACAAACACCCTATAAAATTATAATTTTCAGTCCGTGCAACATTTTTTGAATGATATCCAGTACTATGAAATCAACAAAAATTATACAACAAATGATACACATGAAAATCACTCATTTTTATAAAACACTTACAAGTAGTGAAACAATTATTCAAACATAAAACCTATTCAAAACGCTCTTTTAAACACAAAATCACACCAATACCCTACCAAAGTAGAATTGGAAGCCAAAAATATTTTTATCAAACCACTTATATATGTTATAACATTAACCCAATGATTTCCACAGGGTTTATGTAACAGCCCATGATTTTATGAAAAATATTCTTTTTAATTTCACTAATGTCTTTTGTTGTACGCTACACCAAAAGAAGCTTGCACAACACGAATCCTTGACTTGCCTTGCATTGCACGCAATTGCAACCTTCCTCGATAGCGTGTGTAGTACGCAATACTGAGTTTCACGAAACAACGATATGCTATTTAAATATTATTAAAACTAGCCGTTATGAATAGTAATAACCACTTTTTAAATTTTAGTAATTTTAGCTCTCAAAATGGACTTCATTTTTGGATTCGGAGTATTGAATTTAGCCTAAGGTGAAATTTTGGTACTTTTCGGATAACTTTCATATTCTGATGAATAGTGAAAATTACTAAATTATAATTAAAAACAAAATTTTTAATCAAAATAATTAATAGTGATAAATCATTAATTTGAGTGGTTTTAAATTATATTTAGAATATATTTTTACAATTTAATACAATTTTGGTCATTGGATGTAATTTCACATTTAAACCAGACTTAATCAAGTGTCAATCTTTTGATAGATATTGTTTCTTAAAAACACGCTATTTGTTTTAACAGCGGGATTTAATTATAAAATTAATTAATGCAATTTCTATGTTATGAATTTGTTAAAATAGACTTCATTTTTTAATTCGGAATATGAAATATAGCTTAGGATGAAACTTTGGCATTGTTCTGAAAGACATCAATTTTTGATGAATAGTGAAACTACTAAGTGGTAGTTAAAAAAAACTGAATTTTTCATAAAACTTAATTTTACCGCTTCTGTGAATGGAATTTCAAAAATCCGAGAGACACGGTTGATGTCAGTAAGTAAAATGTGGTTCAATGAGATGAAAATAATTTTTGGTGAATATTAACTTTTTACTTTTATTTACCACGGTTAAAAGTAAATAGGGTAATTAAGGGTAAGAATGATATTAATATTACCCTAACACATGTCCTAATTCTATTGGACATGTGTATCTCGACCAAAAACAACCTTAAGTGTAAAATATTATCATTTAGGCCCACTTGGATTAGATTAGGATATTTATTATTATTTAATTCAAAGAAGAGTTAAAATAGTTAAAATCAATGTTTATTTACTAAAACATTTTTAATATAGGGTTTTACCTAAGATAAATTCGATTGTAAATATTCATTAGAAAGCTAAAACTATTTCCTACATAATGGTATTTTATTTGTAACTTTTAGATATCATATAATATAATTTATTTATGACACAATGATGATGAAGTAATTATCTTATTAATGAAATATTGACATAAATGATATTATAAATACCAAAATAAATGTAATTTAAGACTTTTTATGAATTCCACTAATTTTCTAGGTTACTATGATATATTAGTGTTGATTTAATCAACTTTGTTCGAACATATAATTCTGTTATGACTTTCACAAAAATCATATATCAAATAGTTTCAAAATTGACAGAAAATAGTTTTTAAATATAATATTATATTATTAATTGTTCTTTTATTCCTAAAAATCTAAGGTTCGGCCACACGACTTAGATAAGGATATATATATTAATAATAAACAATTTGGGGTTCGTTTGGCATGTTATAGTAAGTGTATTAACCATATAGTGTAAGAAAACAAAAAGACACGGTAAAAGTTAAATTATTTAACTTAGAATTAAATCTAATTGATAAGGTTAAAATAATAACCTAAACTTTTCTAAATCTTATTGGTTGATAGGATTTCGACCCATACCCACTTTAGCTTCGAAATAATACCCTTTGGAACCATTATAAACCGATTTTGACTTTAATATAAAATAATATTTTGAGATATTCCAAAGGTTCCCCTCTCCTCCCTTATAAAAGGGTACCTCCTCCCCCTCCTCCTCACACAAATTTGAGCTCTCAAGCTCGGCCAAACCCTGCCAAAATCCCTTCTCCACATCCCTAGAATAATCCTAGAGGTCCTGGTCTTCTTCAAAGACCAATCTTTGTTCCCTAAGTGGAGGATTCAAAGAGGCGTTTCAAAGAAGAGGTAATATCCATTACCGATCTTTTCAATTTCTTTCTTCTTCAACTTCACCTTCATTAGTTGTTTCATGATAAAGTAATAACATCAGTATTTACTATATAATGATATGTTATTATAAATATGAAACAACTCTAATTCACCTTCTATCCATCCTACGGAAAAATGAAATCACCGCGCGTGCGTACGTACGGAATACCGTCTCCACGCCGTGGTGTAATATATTTTCCGTCACCACCTTAATTGGATTAGTATAATGGTGTAATGAGTAACTATATATGATTATTATAAAGTTATATTGATACTGAAATATTATACATACACTTCAACACAATTCCACGACCATGGGAACGATATCATCGCTCGTGCGTACGTACGGACTACCGTCTCCACGACACGATGAGATTCATTCTCCATGTTAACCATTTAAGAATGATTAAAAAGTATATATAAGAAATAATAATGAAATATATGACATTATAACGCTACTGGATTTATGTATATATGTATATGTATGTCATCTACTTACTTCAATTCAAGACAGTAAGGAAAGGAAAACAGCGTTCATGCGTACGTACGGACTACCCTCTCCATGAACTGTGTTTTTCATTTCATTTATCTATCTTTTATATATATAACCTGAATATATATGATATATAAATCATATTTTATATTCTGGAAGTAAGTAAATAATGATATACGTAATAATAATGTCAAGAACAACAAGTCAAAACACCTACGATAAATGAAACGATTTTACCCAAAACGCTTCTTTAACATGGAATTTACAAAAGAACGGGTAATATAATGTCATAAGTGAACCATATATGATATCATAACAATGAATATGATTCTGTATTAAGTCAATGTCATTATTTAAATCATTATACAGGAGGTTCGGACACATACGAAGCAAATCAGACCTATGTTAATTGAAATATCACAATCTCATTTTTATCCGAGATTGTTTATTCGTAAGTATTTACTAGGGTGTATTTTATCATCCACATCCATGTTTCATCAATATGTAATATTATTTCCATCCACCTACAATTGTTTAAATCAATTTTTACCCTTTGGTGAGTTTTTATTAAAAGATATGAAAGGAATCTTTTGTCGTTTTTCGTACGAGGTATTTTTTTACTTTTCCGACAAAAGTACGCGAAAAATGTTTTTTTTACTTATACGGCATGAATGGATTTTTAAAATATTATTTCAAAGAAGCTTCCTTTAAAAGTTTTCAAGTTTAATTTTAATCAACTTCTTTTAGTTTAAAGATTTATGACATGTTAAGAAAGGAAAAATGTTTTTGAAGAAGAAAGGATATTTTCCTCAAGAATGGAGTTCAAGTGTTTTATCAAAAATATTTTTCATCTAAGATAATAAAGGGTTCTGTTTTTATCCCTATTATTACATTGATTTGATTATGTTGTGATGGAATTATTTTTATGAATTCCTTTATCTTATATGAATTGTTTTATGATGTCATGTTGTTTAAGAATCCCATTTTTATTACATGGGTTACGCTATGATGTATGGTTTATGATTATGTGGCACACATAAGAAAGGATTAATTATAAGATGGGTGGGACCTATATCTCCCACCAATGCATTGGGTAAAGATTTTATATCTCATGAGATAGACATGGCTGGAATGGTAGGTTATACCGGTTTAGTGAAACAGGAATGAAACGAGGGTTACTCGATTCAGAAACGGACTTTGTCCACTAAGATAGTCTTGGAAATGAGTCTTGACTAACAAGAAATGATTCTCTATGATTATGTGTGAATTCCACAAAGATTCATGTTTTAGGTTATGATTATTGTGATTACATTTCACTACCATGATTTATCCCATGTTATGAAATTATGCTCTCTTTTGCAGGTTATGATTTCCAAAATGTTATGTTCTTATGAATACGATGTGATTGATATTTCTTTTGTTTACCCTTACTGAGCATTTGAGATCACCCTTTTATGTTTTCTTTTCCCTAGGATATAAAGAAAGGTTTTAGGTAAAAAAGGAAGATCTTTATGGGAGATGTTGAAGATCTTTCACCACGATTAGAAGATTTTATTCATAGTTTCCAAAGACACTAAACTATTACGATCCTTGTGTGTGTGTTTTTTTTATGTACTAAGTATTCCGCAAAAGTAATGTAATGTTCATGTACGTCAAGCTTAGGGTCTCTACAGTTGGTATCAAAGGCAAAGGAGGTAGTAATGTATCCAATCCTTGGGAACTCTCACATGTGAGCATTGGACGAAGCATGGCTCTCCGCCCAAGGGCTTCATGAGGAAATGGCTGCCAATGAGGATGGTGGTGTGTCCCGCCCAGGGGGTGTAGCCGCCCATGGAGTTCCCTGATAGGTATCAATTATAGTCCACTGGAAGTAATTCCAGACCGCTACAGTTGGTATCAGAGGAAAGTTTTAGTCAACCTTTGGAAACTAGGATGCGAAAATGTTAGTGAGATCCCTAGAGATATTTCTACGGTATGTCTAGGGATGTCCCTATGGTTAAGTATACGTATAGGTTATAGTACTAGAACTACGCTAACGATCATAGAATTAAACCTAAGATGTTAGATATTGAAGGTACTCCCCTTTTGTTATGTTGTTTTCCCTAGCATGATTTTTTCCTCTCACACTATTCTTTTTTGTTTTTAGACGATGGCTGGAACCCGAAGGAACCGTGTTGATCAATGCAATGGAAAATGCAATGATTGTCCTCCTGAACAAACAAATGTTATGGGAGATGGAGTGAAAAATCTTATTGCTATAATTACACAAGCTATGAATCATTCTGGACTTCCAAATGAGCAGAGAAGGGAACAATATTCTATTGAGTCCTTCATGAGGCAACGTCCACCTTCTTTCAGTGGGTCTTCTGATCCACTTGTTGCTGAACAATGGATCTGTACCACTGAAAAGATATTTTTAGTTCTTCAATGTTTTGAAAATGATAAAGTCATCTTTGCAGTATATCGTTTGGAAGGTGAAGCTGATCAATGGTGGAATCTTATCAAGAATACAAGGCAAAGAGATGAAATTGAGTCCATGGAATGGGACGAGTTCAAGAACTTATTTTTCAATAAGTACTTCCCTCGTATTCTTCGAACAAAGATGGAGAAGGAGTTTCTTGAACTAAAGAAAAAGGATGATGAATCTGTTGGTATATAAGAAGCGAATTTTACAAGACTTGAAAGGTATGCATCTGGCATTAACATCCAACCTGAAATTAAAGTTGATCGATTTTTCAGTGGCTTAAAACCAAGTCTTCGAAGGGCATTAGCTATAAGAGACTTCAGTAGCTATGAAGAAATTGTGCGTTGTGCTATCAAGGTAGAAATGGAAGTTGGTGTTACATATCCATCTCATGGTTTTGACAAGAAATGAAAGATGGAGTTCAAGGAGAAATCTCAGAATAATGGTGCAAAGAAGATGAATGTTTCCTTATGCACAAAGTGTGGAAAGAAGCATGGTGGAGATTGTCTTAAAAGGACTAGAAAATGTTTTATGTGTGGAAAAGAAGGTCATCGAGCAGCTGAGTGTCGAAGTAATGGAAAAAGAGTTTCTATTGATGTGAATAAAGCAAACACTGCAGAGAATGCACCATAAACACTTCAATGCTTCAAGTGCAAGGAAATGGGGCATTATGCTAATAAATGCCCTAATCAAAGGGTTAGTGATGATCAACATGAGCAACCACTGAAGGCAAAGGACAAAGGGAAGTCACATGCGATCACTATTGGAAATGTTGAATATGACAACGATGTGGTGGAATGATTAAGTACTGGGATTCCAAAAAAATAATGTTGTATCATTGAGTATTGCAATATTTATTGATGTGGTATTCAAAGAGATTGAGATATTTTTTGGAAATAAGATGGTATGCACATAATTAAGGGAAAACGAGAAAATGAAATGTTTAATAGTATTCATGAGCTCATGATTGATATAAGGACTAATTGATATCATGGTTTGAGTATATAGAATTTTGAGGATTTTGGTATGTGGAAAGTGTTAACTTTAAACTGCATTCATGTTTTCACTAAGGTATTCAAGAGAATACATGATTAAGGACTTTGAATGTTTGAAATGTGACCAACAAAGCATATCTTATGATATATGGGGAATCAACGATGGTATTAAATCTATGGTAATAGTTTTCACTATGTTATGAGAGTGGACTGCAGTATTATGGATAAGCCTAAAGATTGAAATGGATTATGTTGGACATAAGTGAGTATTGTTTAAAGATAGAAGTTTTTTTTCGATATTATTGATGGGATGTTATAGTAATGTAGTTTTAGAAAAAGGACAACCTGCAGGACGGGCGACAACCCATCAATTCGGACAAGGCTGTGGGAATCGAACCCACAACCGAAGTGCGACTGGCCTTTATCGCCTACCACTGGCCTACAGGATGTCCCTGTTTAGTAGAAACTAGTTTTATTATATTAAGCAGTATGATATATGAAGTATAAGTCCATTTTAGGAACCATATATGATTAATCTCACTATAGATCGACTTATGTATATAATTTATGCTAACCTTATGTTTGAGACAGAAGGAATGACCTGTCATTCTATCACATGATCTGCTAACACTTCACGAATAACAAATTCAACTTCATTTATTTAAGAGATGAAATGGAAATTTTTCAAGGCACGAACAATAGTGAGACTGTACCAAAATAATGTAAGTATTTATTCTAATTCAAATTCTTCAAATTTAGGGAAACGATCTTGAAAACCAAAAAAATGTTGTCCTAGTGATCTTATATCTGATTAATCGGATGGTACCTTAGATTGTCACAAATTTATGGATTTGTGATTGTTGGCTTTTCTATAGCCATGTTCTCTACCACTCTCCATCAGAACATGGTGGTTAGAATTTTCTTCCATATCCATATTTTCACCTATGTGGAAACCTAGTGATTAGTTTATTTGGGTAACCGTTAAGTTTTATACTTTTGTTTTTAAATATTGGTTTTGGTATTCCTTTTTAAGATGTGGGTTTCTATTAAAGAAACTTTCGAATAGTAAACCATTTATAACCCCGACGAATTTCGAGGGCGAAATTCATTTTATGGGGGGTAGAATGTAACAGCCCAAGATTTTATGAAAAATATTCTTTTTAATTTCACTAATGTATTGTGTTGTACGCTACACCAAAAGGATCTTGCACAACACGCATCCTTGACTTGCCTTGCATTACACGCAATCGCAACCTTCCTCGATAGCGTGTGTAGTACGCAATACTGAGTTTCACGAAACAACGATATGCTATCAAAATATTATTAAAACTAGCCGTTATGAATAGTAATAACCACTTTTTAAATTTTAGAAATTTTAGCTCTCAAAATGGACTTCATTTTTGGATTCTGAGTATCGAATTTAGCCTAAGGTGAAATTTTGGATCTTTTCGGATAACTTTCATATTCTGATGAATAGTGAAAATTACTAAATTATAATTAAAAACAACTTTTTTAATCAAATTAATTAATAGGGATAAATCATTAATTTGAGTGATTTTAAAGTATATTTAGAATATATTTTTACAATTTAATACAATGTTGGTCATTGGATGTAATTTCACATTTAAACCAGACCTAATCAAGTGTCAATCTTTTGATAGATATTGTTTCGTAAAAACACGCTATTTGTTTTAACATCGGGATTTAATTATAAAATTAATTAATGAAATTTCTATGTTATGAATTTGGTAAAATAGAATTCATTTTTGAATTCGGAATATGAAATATATCTTAGGATGAAATTTTGGCATTGTTCTGAAAGACATCAATTTTTGATGAATAGTGAAACTACTAAGTGGTAGTTAAAAAAAACTGAATTTTTCATAAAACATAATTTTACCGCTTCTGTGAATGGAATTTCAAAAATCCGAGAGACACGGTTGATGTCAGTAAGTAAAATGTGGTTCAATGATATGAAAATAATTTTTGGTGAATAGTAACTTTTTACTTTTATTTACCACGGTTAAAAGTAAATAGGGTAATTAAGGGTAAGAATGATATTAATATTACCCTAACACATGTCCTAATTCTATTGGACAAGTGTTTCTCGACCAAAAACAACCTTAAGTGTAAAATATTATCATTTAGGCCCATTTGGATTAGATTAGGACATTTATTATAATTTAATTCAAAGAAGAGTTAAAAGAGTTAAAATCAAAGTTTATTTACTAAAAAATTTTTAATATAAGGTTGTACATAAGATAAATTCTATTGTAAATATTCATTAGAAAGCTAAAACGATTTCCTACATAATGGTATTTTATTTGTAACTTTTAGATATCATATAATATAATTTATTTATGACACAAAGATGATGAAGTAATTATCTTATTAATGAAATATTGACATAATTGATATTATAAATACCAAAATAAATGTAATTTAAGACTTTTTATGAATTCCACTAATTTTATAGGCTACTATGATATATTACTGTTGATTTAATCAACTTTTTTCGAACATATAATTCTGTTATGACTTTCACAAAAATCATATATCAAATAGTGTCAAAATTGACACAAAATAGTTTTTAAATCTAATATTATATTATTAATTGTTATTTTATTCCTCAAAATATAAGGTTCTGCCAAATGACTTAGATAAGGATATATATATTAATAATAAACAATTTGGGGTTCTTTTGGCATGTTATAGTAAGTGTATTAACCATATAGTGTAAGAAAACAAAAAGACACGGTAAAAGTTAAATTATTTAACTTAGAGTTAAATCTAATTGATAAGGTTAAAATAATAACCTAAACTTGTCTAAATCCTATTGGATGATATTATTTCGACCCATCCCCACTTTAGCTTCGAAATAAGACCCTTTGGAACCATTATAAACCGATTTTGACTTTAATATAAAATAATATTTTGAGATATTCCTAAGGTGCCCCTCTCCTCCCTTATAAAAGGGTACCTCCTCCCCCTCCTCCTCACACCAATTTGAGCACTCAATCTCGGACCAACCCTGCCAAAATCCCTTCTCCACTTCCCTTGAATAATCCTAGAGGTCCTGGTCTTCTTCAAAGACCAATATTAGTTCCCTAAGTGGAGGATTCAAAGAGGCGTTTCAAAGAAGAGGTAATATCCATTACCGATCTTTTCAATTTCCTTCTTCTTCAACTTCTTCTTCTTTAGTTGTTTCATGATAAAGTAATAACATAAGTATTTCTTATATACTGTTATGTTATTATAAATATTAAACAACTCTAATTCACCTCTTATCCATCCTACAGAAAAATGAAATCACCGCGCGTGCGTACGTACGGAATACCGTCTCCACGCCATGGTATAATATATTTTCCGTCACCACCTTAATTGGATTGGTATAATGGTGTAATGAGTAACTATATATGATTATTATAAAGTGATATTGATACTGAAATAGTATACATACACTTCAACACAATTCCACGACCATGGGAACGATATCATCGCTCGTGCGTACGTACGGACTACCGTCTCCACGACGCGATGAGATTCATTCTCCATGTTAACCATTTAAGAATGATTAAAAAGTATATATAAGAAATAATAATGAAATATATGACATTATAAATCTAATGGATTTATGTATATATGTATATGTATGTCATCTACTTACTTCCATTCAAGACAATAAGGAAAGGAAAACAGTGTTCATGCCTACGTACGGACTACTGTCTCCATGAACGGTGTTTTTCATTTCATTTTTCTATCTTATATATATATATATATTGAATATATATGATATATAAATCATATTTTATATTCTGGAAGTAAGTAAATCATGATATAAGTAATAATAATGTCAAGAACAACAAGTCAAAACACCTACAATAAATGAAACGATTTTACCCAAAACGCTTCTTTAACATGGAATTTACAAAAGAACGGGTAATAAAATATCATAAGTGAACCATATATGATATCATAACAATGAATATGATTCTGTAATAAGTCAATGACATTATTTAAATCATTATACAGGAGGTTCAGACACATACGAATCAAATCGGACCTAAGGTAAGGGAAATATCACAATCTCATTTTTATCTGAGATTGTTTATTTGTAAGTATTTACTGGGGTGTATTTTATCATCCACATCCATGTTACATCAATATGTAATATTATTTCCATCCACCTACAATTGTTTAAATCCATTTTTACCCTTTGGTGAGTTTTTATTAAAAGATATGAAAGGAATCTTTTGCCGTTTTTCGTACGAGGTATTTTTTTACTTTTCCGACAAAAGTACGCGAAGAATGTTTTTTTTACTTATACGGCATGAATGGATTTTTAAAAAATTATTTCAAAGAAGATTCCTTTACAAATTTTCAAGTTTATTTTTAATGAACTTCTTTTATTCTAAAGATTTATGACATGTTAATAAAGGAAAAATGTTTTTGAAGAAGAAAGGATATTTTCCTGAAGAATGGAGTTCAAGTGTTTTATCAAAATTATTTTCCATCTAAGATAATAAAGGGTTCTGTTTTTATCCCTATTATTACATTGATTTGATTATGTGGTGATGGAATTATTTTTATGAATTCCTTTATCTTATATGAATTTTTTTATGATGTCATGTTTTTTAAGAATCCCATTTTTATTACATGGGTTACGCTATGATGTATAGTTTATGATTATGTGGAACACATAAGAAAGGATTCATTATAAGATGGGTGGGACCTATATCTCCCTCCAATGCATTGGGTAAAGATTTTATATCTCATGAGATAGACATGGCTGGAATGGTAGGTTATACCGGTTCAGTGAAACAGGACTGAAACGAGGGTTACTCGATTCAGAAAGGGACTTTGTCCACTAAGATAGTCTTGGCAATGAGTCTTGCCTAAAAAGAAATGATTCTATATGATTATGTGTGAATTCCTCAAAGTTTCATGTTTTATGTTATGATTATTGTGATTACATTTCACTACCATGATTTTTCCCACATTATGAAATTATGCTCTCTTTTGCAGGTTATGAATTCCAAAATGTTATGTTCTTATGAATACGATGTGATTGATATTTCTTTTGTTTACCCTTACTCAGCATTTGAGCTCACCCTTTTATGTTTTTCCCTAGGATATAAAGAAAGGATTTAGGTAAAAAAAAGGAAGATCTTTATGGGAGATGTTGAAGATCTTTCACCACGATTAGAAAATTTTATTCCGAGTTTCCAAAGACACTAAACTATTACGATCCTTGTGTGTGTGTTTTTGTTATGTACTAAGTATTCCGCAAAAGTAATGTAATGTTCATGTACGTCAAGCTTCGTGTCTCCACAGTTTACACATGGAAAACCCACAATTTGAAACAATGTGCATCTATAAAATTAACCACTATACAAAATACATCAAAAATGTTTTTCACACAATGAAAAACATATGAGGAACATTAAAAATAATTAAATAATGAATTATAACTAATAAAAAATTATTACACATGGAATCAGTAACCTTTTGAATCAAAACTCTCAAATCATGGTGTGAATCATCAACCACACCACTAATGCACCTCGGGAGAGTCAAATTAAACCTAAATCCCAAATATTTGACCAATAATATGCAAAACTATTCCATAAATTTGATCCCTAACTTCTTGATATTTTATAAATTCATGAAAGAGGGAGGAATCCCTAAAGATAAAGAAGGAAGTGAAGAGAAAAACACATACTTGAATAAATCATGGGAAAATTGACCCAAATCCACCAATAGTTGAATCTTAAATTAAACAAATTGGTAGGGAGGATCTAAGGATTAATTATATGTCATATGGGGTAAGCATATGGGAAAAATAGTTACAATTAAAGGTGTTATGAAATAAATATCTTACCTCTTGATATATGTGTGATTTGAAAATTATAAAGAATGATCGCCCTAATCCTCAGGGGTTATTAGCTCAAAAGATTGGTAAGAGAAAATGAGAGCATGAATTAGATTAGTGGTCTTGGCTGGGAGTTGGAATCATTGATGAACTATAAAAAATTAATGTGATATTATTAAATTATGAAAATATTTTAAAGTAGGAAATGGGATTTCGGGAAGGCCCATCACCTTAACAAAAAACGCAAATAAATTATTATTATTGATTTTTATGGGTTCCAAATTGATATGGTGGATTTAATATACTTGGGGATTCCAATTTAGATAGTGGAATGAGTGTGAAATGTCTAAAAATGAAGGAGTTATAAGTGAAACAAAATTTATTTTTAAATCTTGAAATCTCCTTACGGTTAGGACCAAATTTTGAAAACCCACCACTTCCACCAAAATGAATTGGAAACCCAAAAGTAATATAGAATATGAGTTAAATAAGAAAACATTAATAGATTTCATGGATGTGACAATATGTATATATATATAATTCAATTTTTATTATTTTAATATTAAAATATAATTGAAACATATTTCATGTATATATATATGGCCTTCCATCTCGATTAGTGGTGTATTCTATTTTCAATAACTAAATATTATTGATTAGTATAATAATATATATAATTAATATATATGATATAAATATCATAATTATTGTATCCATGAAAAAATTATACTTATGTGAATATAAAAAATAATTTTTATTATTATTGTTTCACAGCTGGAAAAATATAAAACATTGTTTATGGACGTGTGGACTACTACCTCTTCAAAGAAATTTGATTCCATTGGTATCAATATATATATATATATGTGTGTGTGTGTGTGTGTGTGTGTGTGTGAATAAATAAAATGGTATTTAATATCAAATAATTATTATGGAATGATAAATCATACATACCTTCTTTCCATAATGATCTGTGAAAATTATAAACATTACATATGTGTATGTATGGAATACCATCAAAATGATCCCAACGTTAGTTCATTTTTCTCAAATATAATCAATGATTTTTTTTAATAATACAATTATTATATAAATATGAAAATTATTTCATGATTATTAGTCTGAATATGTTTAAATATTTCCCTCTTTCACCATATTCTACTTATCCGTGTTGTTTTGACACATAACATAAACATAAACAAAGCATCTGACATAAAAATAATTGATGTTTTCATTGGGTAAAAAAATATAAAATAAAAAAAATATAATAATAAAAATTTAAATATATCTAGAAAAAGTTATTAATTATGAAATTTGTAGTATTCACGATGATAGAGACAGGTGTGGCGGTGGGACTCAAGGTATGTGATTTAATATCAACGTACATTCCATTAGGTATTATTTGTTATTATGGACTAATTCTCATGGATGTTGTCTATATAATAAATTTTTTTAATTAAATTTCAAGTTTATCTAACACTTTATTGTATTTTAGGTATTAATTTTTATTATATCATCCAAGGGGTTTGACATGTAAATTATCATTTGGTAAAAGTTATTTTTTGATGCTTAGAATCATTAGTGATGGAGAAGCTTCTCTTGAAATGATATCTTCCTTGTGATCATTTTTATTTATAATTAAATTTATCTTTTATTTCCATATTCTTCTATAGCCGATATTAATATTTCTAAAAAAATTACCATTTTCTCCTATGTTTTTCACTTTAATTGTTATTAGATTAATTGTGTATGTGTTGATAAATCTATAACTTTTACTAAATTAGTATATTTGATGTGACAAATTATTTATGAATTAAATAAATAATTTGATATTTGGGGAATACATTAGAACAGTTTGATACAGTCTGGGGACTAGTTAATGCATGTCCTATAGGTCGAGCAGTGGTTAATGGGAGACATATAGATTGGGTACTGATTCATGATATTCCCATTATGTATTTAAAGTCTAATATGATGAAATAAGTTGGCAAAAGGCCTTCTCGTTTTATTCCATATAGTTTAATATTGTTAGGATAATATACATGAAACAATTAAGACAATTCTCTAACAATATTCATAAAATTTATTAAGGATATATCTTGATTGTAACTATCTTTATGTTATTTATTTATTGCTCAGGTAACAAACAATATGAATTATGTCGTTAATTGTATAAAACGTGAATATTTGATTAGATAGAATATACATTGTCATGTTTCAATCTCATGTGATTATTTATATAGAATTATTGAATCATATTTTATTATTTCCATATTTTATTATTCTCCATCAAGTTATTTAATGGAATGTATGCTAAGTTATTTACCTTTCGATGTTGATTATGTTCATTAATTTATTATCGATTCTATTATACTTTATCCTTATTAATCATTGGAGCTCATCATTTTTTTCCTTTCCCTGGGATATAACGATTAATTCTAGGAATGTGTTTCATGGATGATGAGATTTTAATTTTGTAATGCATGATTTTATATCCCCATTATATAATGAGATTCTTGTTCGTAATACCGTTTTCAACATCTAAAAATATTTTCCGAAACTCATGGTTTGATTGCATGAAATCATAAGAATGATATGAAATATTGTTTCAGCTCTAGGCATCAAGGGTAAGGGCATTACAGAATGAGTTTGTTTCAATAATTTATGAATTATATTTATATATATAATCTATAAAATCCCCAAAACAATTTCAACCATTTATATTATATTAACGTATCGAATATTATTTTATAGTCAATAATTATTATTTTTCATATTATTGATCAATTAGGTAGTAAAACTATCCCAACCATGAACATACACTAATTTAATGAATGATTATGAGGTAGTTCTATTATAATATCATAACATACGAAGAATAGTTAACATATTTAGTTTTTATTAGTTTGATATTTTTTTGAATTGGAAGGATGTATAAGGAGATGTTTTCGATATGAAAATCAAAAATGATTTGAATGAAAATGTTATCTTTTAAGAATTATTTTTTAAAATTGATAAATAAATGGTTTTTTCTTAATTATATATTTTATTTTTCAACTAATTGATATTCTCATTACTTTAATGTTATCATTAAAATAACATATATCCATTAATTTCATATATAAATCCAACATTTTAATGTATTGAAGGTAGAGAAAATATTTTATGTCATGAAGGAGGTAGTCCACACAATACAAAATCAACCAATTGTATTTCAAAATGGATGAGGTCTATGAATAAATTACGATAATAAGATTAATATATTCAAATTTATTTGTATAGAAAATTATAATATAATGAAACTAGGGTGGAATGAAAAAATTTGGATGAAGATAGATAATAGTAATAAAATGTAGTTGATTACACTCAAGTTGGGGATCTGAATTTCAAAAAGAACTCTGAATAAATTTGATGAGATTTGGGTAAAAATGAATGACCATGGGTTTTTGATAATATGGGAGGGTTACAAGAATATTATAATTATTGAGTTATAGGGATAAATTAGAATGAAATGTGTTGGTTCTTTTCGTTACTATATAACTCATTTACAAATGAACAGAATGTTTGTTTTTGAAGTAACCCACATATTTTATAAGATATATGGTTACTGTTGTAACATAGAAGGGAAGAAAATTGAAAAAAAAAATCATGGGATACATTTTTTATCATAATAAATTCATAACTATTCATTTGAGTAATAGTTTTATGAATGATTTTGGACATGTCAAAATGTATAAATTAAAATTTCACCATAAAATTTTACTATTATACATAATTTATAAGAATAGTAAATAATTTCAATGAAAAAGATTGAAATTAATAATTTTACCTAATTTCATACTATAATTTTGAAATGAAATATCTCTAAAATAATATGTAAAAAATATGAAATTATAGTTTTTTAGAAAATACACATAATTATATAAATCCCATTGTAATAAAATATGAATATTATGAATTAACTTCATATATGAGATAAAATTATCAAGGATACAGATTTAAATAGAAAAAATTGATATATTATAAAAAATGTTGTATGTGGATATGAAATAAATCCAGATTTTATATTCATTGAAACACCATTACATAAAGATATCATAGAATATTTTTTATTAATGTATCATTGGATTAATATAAATAATTTTGGTCATATGTTTTATTAATTCAATGAAAATTTTGAAATGACTATAATTATTCCTAAATTAATATTTTTTAGATAAATGTTTTCATATTATTCTATGTAGTTATTATATAGACATAACATTATATAAATTAACACTTTCATGAAAACTATAATTCTCATTTAAGAAATGACATTTACAGAATGAGAAATAAATGCATTATAATCCAATTTAAATAGGATAAATTCAGTAATGATGTTCATTTTTCAAATATAAAATTATTTATTTAGTAATTTAAATAATTTATTGAAAATTGATCTTCAATCATTACATTGGTTGATAGTCCAAGATATGGTGTTTACCGGATATACTAGTGTAACATATCACTCCCACACTTTGGCATGATAAGCGATGGAGTGACACTATCTTTAGGATACATCCATGAAATACCAATTGCTAGAAATAAATATTAAAATATTATAAGAACTTTAGGAGTTGATTTTAAATTTAGAAATACAATAAACAAACACCGTAAAATAGAACCATCCAAACCATATATGTATTTCATATGTATATGAAATAAAAATAAATGGTAAATCCAAAAGAATAACAATATCATAGAAATAATATTACAAATCACATCAACTAACCGAAACCAAAAATACATAATCACTAAATGTTACAATGATCAATCGATAGTGAAATAAGACTCATTTCTAATTATGTTTTCTCGGTATAAAATATCTGTAAACAAATTGATTTCAGAAAAATGGTGAGAATATAACTCCCAGTAGGTAATCCCTCAAGACATCCCAACGCACAAAACATAAATAATATGTATTTAAAACTTTAATATTAAATATTATCAAATAATTAAACAGTATATAACGATATTTAAATTATATCTTAGGGTTAAATTCCATAAAAAATTATTACCAATCAATTATACATTGAATAACCATTTCAATGACCACATATATATACACACACACACACCTATTAACATATTCATGGATGGTATCACACATTTAATGTGTTACATCATGATCGTACTCTATCCCACATTAACAATGGCACTCCATGACCATACTCCATCCCACTATTAAAAAACATAATAAAAATTAAGAAAATTCCAATGTCATTTAAATTTATATAAATCAACTGTTCCATTTAAAAAATATAATAAATATTTTTTATTATAACAAAATAATACAAAATTTATGAAAGAATTATATTTCAATTATAACCATACAATGTGCATGATAGAGGAATTCACATATTTGGATATTTTGTGAGAATTATTGTTAGTGTATATTTTATCAAATCATAGAAGCCAACTTTTTAAGGGGTTAACCATGATATATTAGCACCACATGTTTGGAATGTGGTTTACTAAAGCATTCGACTGCCTGCATGAAATATAGTTTCTTGTGAACCGTTGGTGAATACATTATTAATCCATGTGATCCAAATATTTGGAAAAAATTAATTATATTAAAATTATTATTACATTCTATTTCTGTTCTTAGAACCCTCATTCTATCAATTCTACTTCTTTGTTCTCAATCAATTCTCCATTAAATAGACCCTTAATGATTCCCTTTGACCTAAAAGAAACATCTTAATGAACTGATGTTCATTGTTGAACAAACAAAAATGGTATTTCTTTGTTCATCCATATTCATCCTATAACTACTATTCTAATCTCTGTTAAATATATAGATTAACTTTTTTATTAATAGATCTATATATTTAAGAGAGATGAGAAGGATAGATTGTGGAAAAATTATTATTAAAAAGGAAAAATCGTTTCTATATGATCTCCAATGCACATTGATTCATCAAAAATATGTTGTTAGGTCAAAGGGAAACATTAATGGATCTTAGGAGTGGAGAAACATTTGAGACTGAAGAAGAATATGAGAAAAATTAGGGTTTTTGGGCCCTAAATAGAATTTAATCATAATTTTTGTATAATTAATTGTCTTCCATATATATATATGACATGGTTTAAAATATTTCCCACCAAAAATGCGTAAGAAACTAGATTCCATGAAGGTTTCTATATGGTTTTGTAAACCAAGTCCCCACTAAGTGGTTCTATAATCTATATGTTCACCCCTTACATATTTGGATTTTATACTGGATAAAATATATAGTACATTTAATTGTACAACTATATTCACCCATATTATTTAACCTATTATGAACATGGTTTGGAAAACTAGTTCTCTAACTATAATCCTACTTATTGTCTCGCATCATCTCCTTACATGGTCTCCTAGAGATTGTTCATAGTTTTCACTAACCTTGATGAATCTTTTACCCACCGGAAATTCCTATAATGAACTCCAAATGTATTAAAAACTCTCAAAACCATACAAATTCATAATAAAACTTGAAAATTCTTAATAAAAGTTTAAATTATTTTACATAAAAACCCTATACAACTAGAAAACACTCCATATTTATCCTTTCATTGTGAGGTATGAAGATGATAATATAACATGAATTGAATATAATAAAATTAAAAATTATATATAAAATACCCTATGGATGAAAAGGGAAGAAAAACCAAACAATCTATGAAAAAAAGATCAACTAGAATATATGAAATATTTCTATGTTACCAATGGTCACCTCCAATCCACCCTACTATGTATGAAATTAAAAAACAAAATTTAAAATGATACAAGGAACCATTAACTTTAATTATATCCAAAAATAAAATATCTATATCTTTCTGAATTGAAAATGTTGGTTTTCATCCCAAATAGATGTAGGACAAAAACATCAAGTGGATATAATTTCTGATATCATGAATACAATTGTTTTAACTGAGTAAAGATTTTAAAATGATTTCTTTAATCCCAAATACCTTTATAAACAATTTTGTATTTGGTTTCTATAAATGAATTTCATATTCTCAATTCTAGAAACATGGAATGTCAAAGTGACAAAAATATTAATTCTAATGCATACATTAATATATAATAAAACAACCCATGATTATGAAATAATCTATCATTAAAATATATGTGACATAACCTCATATATAATCTCAAGAAAATAACCGATGATAAAAACTATAATGTGATAATATCCTATACTTGAAAAATCACACTATAATTAGTGTTTTAGAAATAGGGAAAACATAAAGTTGACATAAAATGATACATAAACCTTTTCAAACATTGGATCCAAGAAAAATCATTTCCTACAATAGTATTTTGATATCAAAAATTTAACCACTAGTTATACCACC
Source organism: Viscum album (assembly GCA_963277665.1). Lineage (NCBI taxonomy): Eukaryota > Viridiplantae > Streptophyta > Magnoliopsida > Santalales > Viscaceae > Viscum > Viscum album. The sequence continues at coordinate 1,065,751,605 of OY728165.1, read as the reverse complement.
TAGATGATGGATTCATATGCGTACATCAATATGTAACCATAGTTCCCCAGGTTACATGGTGGTTAAATTATATTTCAAAACAATTTGTAAAATTACTATTTTATTTAAATGAAAATATAAGAATCCTAATGTTGAAGAAAGCTATTTTTAAATAGTAAAATTTCATTTTTAAAGAAAACCGATTTAAAAATATTTTTAATTAAATGAAATATTTAGAAAATACAAATCATATTTATTTAATGAAATCCATATTACATTTTTAAATAATTATAATAGTATCATGGAATTAAAACACTAACTATATAAGAAAACATCAAAACAAAATAACATTAGTCACTAATAAATTTTTTTTGTTATAAACCACGAGATTGACCATTGAGTGATATAAAAATACAAGTGACTCTAATGGATTGGGAGAAAATAGTAGCAGATTATGAATTAGAAACTTAACCACAGACAAGAGCACTACTAAGACAAAAATAAAAAGGAATTTATATCTAGAGTGGAAGACCACAACCAAAATTATGATCAATGAATGAATTAATGATCCAAATATATCTAATATATCTATAACCACATAGGGTGTGCTACGAGTCATGAGAGAGAGGCAATAAAAAGGAAGAAAATGTAAATCACTCTTATATTTCCTTAATATCAAAACATATGATAATTAAATTTCATCTAATACCTTTGCATTATTATAATTTCAGGAAGAATAAAATTTCTGAAAATATATCATCGATCTAAAAATGCCTGATTTTAGCCATTATAAGTTGTGAACAACAAATAAACAATATGTAAACATAATGCCATAAACAATATTCATGGAATCTTTTTGATAACCATTACAAGGTGTGTAATCCATTTACATGGTGTTTGATCCATTTATAGGTTGTGTAATCTCCAATTATACATCAAACATACCAGTTATTTGTAGAAAACACTAAATCAACATTTATATTTCAAAAAATTAGGAGAACCCGTCTAAGGCATCAACACATTTATGCAAAAATACAATTAAGACAAAAAATACACCCCGAAACAATAGATCTTTTTCCCCAAACAAATAAAATCCATTCAGACTAATCCCACAAACATAATGAAACCGTGAGGATATAAATGGATTTTCAATGGGTACCTAAAAAAGTGTAATGGGAGGTTATTATATCCCCACCATAAAAACATTATTCACCTATAATGTCATATTATTTATAGGCTCACAAAAATTAAAGGCCACTACAACCTATTCATCATATCATTCCCCCACATCTCACAGATATCCAAACTACACATCCACTATAACCAAACTAGAGATATAATTAAATAATTAAGTATATTATCTTGGTGATTCATAATATTATGTTTCTACATAAATATAGTGGTTTCTACCAAAAGATCAATATCCACCAATCCAATCATATGGGAAGAATATGGTATATACCTCCTCTATTGGGAAACATGGAACACGTTGAAGATAAATTAGTAAAAATTTATAAATTTCAACTAGTACTCCAACAATATCAATCATTATACATTATAAAAGGGTCCTATAAACATAGATGTGAACTTATCCTTATTACACTACTGAATCTATCCCATTTGAGGAGATACTATATGAAAATCCTGATCACCATCCTCATGCTATAATAGATGAAAATATTTTTTTGGATACTTCTTCTAATGAATTTGGTCCTTCTTCAATCTCCTTTGAATCAATTACAACAACTTCATTGTCTCTTGAAAATGACACGGCCTAGCCGATCATGGCTCTTCAAACTCTTCCTATCACAATGGAGATCATCATATATGTCTCTAAAACCTGAAAGGATTTCATCTTAATCAGTTCTTAATATCATTTGTTTTATGAAAACAAGAAATATGTAAAACATAGTCCCAAAAATTTAGAAAAATCAAGATCATAATACTGGAGCATATCCAAAATAACATCATGATCCCTCTATAGGTCTCCATTACTCAATAGATAATATTTTATAATCAATTTATATTTGGAACCCATTACCTCCTACAATAATTTCCTTAAACTTGATGTGAAGCTTGATTCTTGGCCATATACATTAATATAGGGAACTCCACGATGTCTCAAAATCTATAGAACATAAATTTATACATGTTGTTCTACTTTTTTCATCTCATCGATAGGAATAAAATGCACATATTTGATGTGATATAAAATGATCACCCAAATGAAATACATCCCATTGGGATTCAATGCTAAAATGTCAACATATTCCATGGAAATATCATCCCACTTCTATAACGGAATCGGTTATGGATCATATAAACTCATAGTGCACTACAATATTTCTTTAATTATCTTTCAAGTATGATACCACGATATAAAATATAAAATTGACTTTCACATCCTGAACCACAAATATATAAATCTCATGTTGTGATACATATTAATTTCCCCGTGGTGTACAAGAAAATCATACTTATGTTCTTAATACATTGACCCATAACTTAGGTAAAATAGAAAACCGGACCTCAATGGGATGAAAAAAACACAACTTGAAGAAAATGACCATTCACTCAAGGTCTTCCCATCAAAATGGATTTTACCAAAGAATTGGAAATTGGTGCATGTGCCCTAATTGAGAGAACTTTTCACACTAAAAGGTGAATGAATTTTAACAAATCAGTAAACACATTTCTTGAAAAATCTTATACTCCTACACTCATTCCAACAAAAAAAATAAACTAATAATGAAAACTCTTCAACGGAATCCCTAGTGGCTTGTATTAGTAATTTTTTGAAAAACACAATAGTAATATCCTTTCTTTTCATAGGATTGTATGAAATATAAAATTAAAATGTATAAACAAAATAAAATCATAATATATATCACAAAATTATATCCCTATAAGAAAAAATATATTTCTTATATTACGATTAGAATATACTATAGACATATACCAACTAAGATAGTAATGACATGATTTGAGTGAATGAATTAATTTTCTGAACTGAAAATCCTGTGTAGTGTAGCTCTTATAATGTGTGCTTAACTGGAAAGATACATTGTCCAAAAATTGTTTTCCCAATATCAAGAGACATCCCAATATTATAATATATAAAACATAAAATAAATCATAACATGAAACTAGTTCTAGAAGAATTATAATTGGTTCTAATGTCTATATCACCTTGAGGATCCATTAAGGCACACTTCTTAGATTTCATCCGAACCAAAACATTCCCATCCCAGATCCAAAACACACATCTGTAAAGCATACAGTTATGAAAATTTTATTTCATTGTCTATTGAATGATATCTAAATTATTCTGATACTATTATAATGTCTTGGATTAGAGAGGAATATATTCCATGATCATAATAAAAAAGTATCCAAGAACTGATGAATGATTCATTTAATCAATTAAATGAACACATAAAGATTATTAGTTAGAGTGAATAGAATAAACATAAACTCAAATATTCCATATAAAATCATAATCATTGTCTTAGTCATATATAATTCTTAAAAAATCAATAGGTGGATCCTTGAACGATGGATAATCATTAAAAAACAATGATCCCCTATAAGTTGGTCAATGATTTAATTAATCCATGGAAAAAGATATTTTATTTAATTGTAATCATATTTCACATTATGTAGTCAATACATTTAATATTTTTTATATATCATTATTATAAAATTGAATATGTGAATTTAATAGGGAAACACTTAGAAATTGTTTTCAGCCTATAGTTTCTCATGTTTGACTTTGTATTCCAAAAACTATGTAGAAACCATTCAATAACATGGAATAGAAATGGACATTGTTCCAAGGATCAGTTCAATAGGAAACATGAAATAAATCTATGATGGTAATCTAGAATAATCATCCTCAAAGAGAAGAGGATATGAAAAAAATGACATACAATATCAACAAACCAAACAATGGTCAAATGCATCAAGAAACATCTATGAGATCAAGGACAATATTACCCAAAAAAAATATTTCATTTACCACACTGATCAAGAGTGCCACTCACCATATGAAATATGAGTTAACCCATAAGTATATATGAACTATATCTAATGGTGATTACTATATATATGGGCAATAACAATGATCATCTAGTCAATGTGGATCATTTAGTTGAAGATGCCAAGATCAAGATCATTAAATTACCACTCCACATCAAAGTTAGTAATCATCACTCGACATGAAAGGAATATAAAATATGAAATACCATCACTTGATGAATAGAAATAACCCTCAATAATGAAATATTCTCAGAATTAAATCCCAAAATGTAAACAAATTTTATATATTATAAACAATTGAGTTGTTCCTATATCAAACAATATTATAAAAATAGTTGAAAAAATTAACACTATACAACCAACTATAGAAATATATAATTTATATTCCTATAGTTCATACTCCACAATATAAATATCTATGATCGGGGTTATTTATAGGGAATTCTTATCCATAGGAATATCCCACATGCCTAAGGATAAGACCACAATCCTTGAGAAAATTATGAAAACCCTGATAAACCATGGTGATGGTGGATCCTTCATTATTACCCCAGTATATATTATAAAAATATTTTATAAGTCCATATAATCAATAAAAATTAAAATTAATTAGAGTCTCTATACACGTATTCTTAGTGTAACCAGATATCCAGAAATAGTAAAAATAAAATAGTTATGTTTTAATGAAGCCCAAAAAAGTGACTTGAAGATAAATGGATACCTTTTCACTTACATTTCTAGAATGATGATATACCATAACTATAGACTAGAAAAAATGATTCTCCACCCGAACCTATCTTCCCTAACATGTCTTCTATAACCAAATCTTCCTGGAAAACTAGAGATACAATTTTGAGAAGGCACATGAGATAAAATGTGGACTTGTTTTAAGGCCTCCTTATACCCAAATAAATAATATAAAACATTTTATGATAATTAGTTACAATCTTTAGTATAAAAAAAAGATGATAAATAGAATGGGTTGAATACTACATTATAGTTTTCACCCCCTTCTCTACGGTCAAGAACTCATGAGTCTTTCCCACATGTAATTTCTAGGGGTAAAATAATTGGATAATTATATTCTTTAAGGAAACACAATTAAGATACACATTCAATGTATCTTAAAAAATAGAATCCCATTATATCATTAGTGGACCATTAAGGATTTAGGTGGTAAAAACCACCACCAAGTCTTTAGGAGTCCTTATGATATTAATATCCTCTCAATCCTCTCAAGACACTCCTCTAATCCAACGGTGACTTTTCAAAGTAGATGATGAGTGGATGATCAGTAGTAAATTTTGATCCATGATATACAACACATAATGGGTTACCATCATGTACTTGACCTAGTGTATTAATTGTATATATTAAAGGTTCTTCCATAGAAGGTTCCATAGGATCATTGTACTATAGAACCAATATTGCAGATTCCTCTATCAGATTTTAGAGTAATCCTATCAGATTAATTTCTTAATATAAACAATAAAATGACAAATTATATAATGTGAAAATTCAACAATTGTAGGACCAATTTTAGAATTTAATATATAGATTTAATAGATAATGAAATTCAAAAAAGTATGAATCCTTAAAATAATAGAAAAACCTAAAATTGAATATGTGAATTTAAATAAACATTCCTTAAAATTCATTCAAGGGACCTCACAGAAAATTTTTCAAACTGGTAAAAGTATTTGGACACCCATGTTAAATTAGTTTCATTAAGGGTTATGAGCAGGACATCCCCCTTTTCTAGACATAATATCTTAGTTTTGACTATCTCAATATTTTTCCACATAATAAAAAAAATATGGATTTGTTAGCACACTTCATCCTGATCATCCCCCTGATTTCATATTGAAACATACCAACATGATTCAACTAGATAAGACACTAGAGTTTACCCATCGTGAAAAATTATACAAAAGACAATGGAAAAAATTCATGAATATAACTAGAAAAGACATATAATGAGTGTATAATTCATAAAAAAAATTATATAGTAAAAACTATTTAATCCACTCGAAAATATAATAAATTAAAATGTATTTAAATTCTCTTTGTGACCAACATTCACCTCCAAATCAGTCATCTCTGTGGTATTGAACAAAATTCAAGACAAAATTATAGAATACTTCCTTAACATTACCAATATCCCAAAATACAACACCTAAAATTGATGAATATAAGAAATCATGGTATATAAAAAATCCTAGTTGGATAACACTATATTTTATATAGAAGTTCTTATTTGATGAATAAAACATCCATATCTTTAATAAAAAATCTATTTTATATATCATTACCATAAAACCAAATAATTTTGTAAATAATATTCACATATTTTTAAAATTGACATTCATAAATATAATCCCTTAAATATGAAATGTATAATTGAAAAAAATCTAAACGATATATCAAGAGGTAATTACATAAGAGAATATCCATTATATAACCTAGAATGATATGTCATGTGATAAAATCACTTTTAAAACCACTCGATAATAAATATATGCTAAAAACTATCATGTGAAAAAATTGATAAATGAAAAAGGAAAATATAAATAAGGAAATAGGAGGTGTAAAAATATGTATTATAAAAAAATGACATAACCAATGTAAAAAAATTATTCTGACCAATATGGAGTCCTACCAAAATCTATCTATCTCAACAAAAAACAGTAGTGTTTCTATGAATATTATGTTTACCCATGTCTATATCTCAATGCATCTAATATTCTAAAAGTCCCATAAATGTTATAAGACATTTCCAACCCATGTTAATTATTTATATAACAATTTTTAAACCCAATCTAAAATGAATCTGTGTTTGAAAACCCCATTTCTGATATAGGGAAAAAATTAATGAAACCCTCTTTAAAGGCATAACACATACCTAATGAGGCATACCATAAATAAATTAGTGTAAACCTAGATACCATCAATTAATTTATTATACAATTTTAAAGAAACACAAAAAATTTTAATAGTGTAAACCTAGATACCTTTGACATTTTTTTTGATGCCAAGAAATTACACATCAACAGAGGAGGAAAGAGGATAGACTATATGTGATCAATATAAAGAACCATATGATAATGTATATGAATCCTAACCATGGACACCACCACTTATATGACCAATAGAGAGGGAATGATGATATAACACTTACCTAATGAGGAATACAATAAACCCAATGATGATAAATCACTGAAAGAATGATTTAAAAGGAAACGATATCTCCAAAAACATCAAGCTTGATATTTGGGTCATCAGATAGAACTAAATGGATGAATTTAATTAAAATCAATTTATGGTTCCATAAAACCATAAATTTATATAATTACATGTCATGAAATTCCGTTACATGATGTGAATTCCATAAAGGATGAAAATTATGAAATAACACTTCACCTTTTTAAAGAAAAATATTTTAACTATTAAATTATGTGAACAACAATTACATGGAATGAAATATTCATTCAGTGAACTAAATTCATGAAGTATTATTAGATATTAGTTCATGGTAACTTATCTATTTACATAATATATAATCTCTAATAAGACAAAAATAAAATTATATTCCTATTGAAAAACATCAAAAAATTTGGTGGATTCTCTAAACATGGGTATAACCCCTCAAATCCATCAAAAAAATTATTCGTGGACTCCATTAATTAAAAAACCATCCATGAACATTATATCTTCTACCTTGGAAAGTGATTCACATTTTCGAGAAACACTCAAGCACACCCATACTGGGACAATAATGAATGGATGTTCAGGGGAGTATCTGAAAACTGAAACACGAATAAAAAATCTCCCCACTATAAAATTTTGCATCATAGAGAAAGTCATCAGATTTTTGGAAACACAAAAACGGATGTCCACAACATCCTTATCAACATCTTCTTTTCTAATTACTATTGGATTCACAATCTTAAATTCCATAGAATTCAAACATGAATAATAATTTTACCATTAATTTCTATATCTCCAAGATACATACTCAGATCTGGTTACTGAAACATAGTGGTTTCGGACTCATGATCAATATCCTACCATCTAATCATATGGTAAGGATTTAGTATATACCCCTTTTCTAGGAAACACAAATCATGTCATTGATAAATGTAAAACTAGTTGAAAATTTCAAATTCTATGACAACCTTCCAAATAATAGCATCACAAAACATATGCCCACAAATATCTATACTAAAATACACTTGAAGAAAAAATGGTGACATTCCATGTGAGGTGAATCATTAAGGAAAAACACAATCTACAACCTCAAACGCGATCATCCAATGATTGTGGTGTGTATAATATTTCTTACAATTAAGTGACATGACCAATATCATCAAGATCAAATACGCCTACTATTCGATATCGTAAAAACCACTAATCCAATACATGTAATTCTCATAAAACTCTTTATAGAATATAGTAGATCTATATGGCCAACTATATAAACCCTTAAAAAATGTCAACCTCAATCAAATCATGATAACCATTATTATAGGAAAATTCCTCTTGAGGAATATATTATTTCATAGATCATCCAAAATACAACACAAAATCCTAAATCATATCTTTAATTTCCAGTATATCCATCTCTATAATTACATATATCTATGGATGAATTGTGATGCTCAATTTATCTGGGAACCCATCGTATCCAGAAATCAATTCCATAACATGTATATAGCCCTTAGGTCAAAATTTTATTTTTACTAATAAGATTATGTTGTATAATGTAAATATATATGTAGAAATATCAAATAATCATTCATTTGAGAATGAGTAGTGGTTGTATGAAACCCATATGTCAATGGGATTCTATCTGAATTCTATGAAAAATAAGAAATCTTGGAAAAAACAATGTCATCAAAAACATAATCCCAAGAAAACTATACTAATGCATCATGTCATGATAAATCTGGGTAGACCAATAGTTAACACATCCTCTAAACTAGTGTCCACTATCCACTGACTCCATCCTCTAGGAATATAGAACCACCCACCATCAAAAGATGAACAAATTGCCACTAAGAGACTAGTACCCTTCACCCAAGGATCCCCCACTACAAAATCATTCATTCAAGTCTTATCATTATATATATATATATATAATCAATTGTACCCTAGATATTTCATCAAAAGTTTATTCATATTTTATCTAAGACACAAACTACATTATATCATCCTCTTCTACTACAATTCTCATCTTAGCTAAAAATATCATCAGATACCACCCCTCAATTGATTCCATCAAGACATGTGGTAGTAATTTTATACAAAATGTATTAAAAACAAAATTTATTTTTCAATGTGTAAATAGAATATAAAAATAATTTTTTTGAAAATACATCACCATGCATCATTATTTATTGTTCAGATCCATCTAAGAAAAAATATATCACAGGAATATATTATATAAAGAAACATTAAAACAAATCCCAAAGGGATATTGACACCATATTTTGAGTGAATGTAAAAATAATTTCAACTCATGATCTAGGGTAGGGTATCTCATATCATGAGGGAATAGAAGGAGTGAGCTATAGACAACCACCTATTATCCTAACCACATGACACTTCACAAAGCCACAAGAGAAGCATCATAGAAAACATCATGACCTGCAACTAGTTCTAAGTGAATCAAAAATATATGTCAAAATCAACCACATCATCAGATCATAAAATTTTTTATTATATATGTCTTTACATTTAAATAATACACACTTATTGGTTAAAAATTTCATAGAAGATGTGATCTTGGAGAATTCCTAAACAAACTATATATATTAACCATCCAAATATAAGAATCATTTATTATCTAACAAAATTATAATAATTTCCTTTAATGTAATAGACTCTATATTTTTATGATCCACTAGTATTTACCTCTATAATAAAAAATTCATGGTAAATCTCACTTCCCATATTAAATTTCTCAAATTTTTAATACCGAAAATATTGGGAGTGTTCATTCTAGTTTTGATTAATGATATCCAAATGGTCATTGGGATTATACTACGACTTGTAGTGAACTAAATTACCCTCAATGAAAAAGACTAAAAATTATTAATGGAACCAGTTAATGATATGGTTTATCAAATACATACACATTATATGAGAATTAGTCAGACCAAATGATATTTCCAAATATTGAAAATGAAAATATAATCTCCTACAAAAATCTAATTGTGATATCTAATTTCTGAACGCACAATTGGTGGTACCCTTCATATCCAAACACATAAAAGGATAAATTTAATTATATGCAATTGAAATGGGAATCATACAAAGAATAAGGTCAATAGAAAACTCGATCATTCTCGGTATCATTAAACTAGAGAAATCAACCCGAATGACCTTGGGATATGGATGCACCACTTTTGGAAGTCAACCACCTATAATAAATTCAAATATATCTAGAATCATCTCTAACAATAAGAATGATATTACCTTAGCATAAATTACTACATGTTCTTCTATTCCTATTCTAGAGTACCATTCATCATTAAATACTTTAGTGACCCCAACAATAGATAAGAATAGTACCCGATAGAGAAAGTAGTATATAAGTGCATTAATAAGACAACATAATCCTTTCTATTAATGAATATGAAGATTCCATGATAGCCACAAACATGTACCAATCAACCTCAAAGTCATCTATCCCCACACAACACCCATTACACTTCAAAAGATGTTTTAATATCTTTAACAGTGGAATTGAATGATACTAAAAGAGTTTCATAATATCTAAATTGAATAAAAACATCAAATAACATTGATGATGTAAAATATTGATTAACACCTATATCAAACATTTTTACCACAATAAAATATAATATTAACACTATACCCCCAACTATAGAAGGCCCTGATACAGATTCCTCTGGTGAAAACTCCAGTATATAAATTTGTATGGTCTTTACCCCATCCTAAAATCTCATAGCCACATGAAAATAAACCATTAGTATCAGGATGTGTCCCACCACCATTCAACATCTCATTATGAACTACAATACCCCATGGTGAGAGTGTATCATGAATTACTAGACAAGGATATCATTTCAAAAAGGCATTTTAAATATACATATCATCCACAAAGATTAATAGTCTTGGGTTCCTTCATACAATTCATCTTGGAATGAAAACTAGCATCTCATATGTAAGGAGGGTGCTCTCGGGAGCTTCCTGCTCTCAGGAGCTACCGATGGTTTTGGGGTTAATGGGATCGGTATGGACAACAAGATAGGTGTGGATGACGGTTCTATGGTGGTTCTCTTGCGGTGGTCTGGGGGCTGGCGTGCATTCATGATGAGCGGATTCTTCGGGTGATGGTGATGCTTTAGTCGGAATTAGACGATGTTACTCGAGTTGGAGGTCATTTTCCATTTGTGAGGCTTATAGGATTCGACCATGATTTGATTTACGCAGAGGCGGTGTTCTATTCTTGTGGACGCGCTGGTCTGTCTTGGCTCGATGGCGACGCATTCCCCCAACCTCTGACGTCGAGTTGTCGAATCCCGATCTCACTGCTTCACATCATTAGGAGCTATCTTCTGCCACATTTATTTGATATCTAATCCTCCGGCTTGGGTTCTTCTTCTCCTCTTCTCGGATTTCAGATATCAGTGGAAGAGGGTTCATGTAACATAGGGTCAAACATTCAGCAGCAGTGATTCTTCTATTTTTTCGCACTACAAATGCAGGTCACTGTAACTAGATTATTTTTCTTCTCAAACAATCATCAGTGGCGGTAGGTTCATGTGATAGCAGCGCATGTCACAATGACTGGTTGATTCGGCGGCTCAGACATTCCGCGGTGGTGACTGGTTCTTGTGATAGAGGATCATACACTCAAACTCAACATGTAAACTGGAAAAACATTCCTTTCGTTTATTCTTCCTTGGGTCTCAGTCCCGTGTTCATGCTAGGGGTTCAATATAGTTTTCATCGTCCTTTTTCCATGGTGGTCAAGGGGTAACTATTCTATTTTTGCTGAGGAGTTTTGATGGATGTGTAGTCTATGGTTTGTTCGTGATGCTTCGTTGATGGTGTTTTATGGTGAGTCTTGTGTATGGTGCTTCCTTGGTCGCGGCTTGCTATGGAAGTCCTACTGGTGTGTACTCCACTCTGGCCTATAGATCCACTAATTCCTTCCAGGTTAGTTGGGTACGATAAATTCCATGCGGCATTGGGTTGTGTTGTGCGTTGTGGTGGGGGTTCCAGGTGGCCCGACATGGGTTCAGGGGTTTTTGGGGTTTCAGTTTGTATGGGTTCTTTCAGCGACGATCTTGGATCATTGTAACGACTTCTTTCATCTCCTCCTCTGCTCTGTCGTTGGGTATCACATCTACTCTCTGGGTCAGTCTACGATGTGGCTGTCATGAAAGATTTGGGAGGTTCTGTTTGAGTGGTTTTCATTGTTCCAGGTGGAAAGATCTTCGTTCAGTTGATTATCATTATTTCTGGTTGTGGTTTGGTGATGGGGGATTGTGACTTGATTATGTTGAGGTGCTTCAACGTTCTGGTGTGGTGGTGATCGGTGGTGATGATGGTGGTGGTGGACGAGAGTTTCGGACACGAGGGACTCTCTTTGAGACAGTGGCGAGTGTAGGCAGTGGTGGTCAGATAAGAGTTTGGGGGGATGAGCTTATGAGTTTGATGTCTAAGTGACATGACAGAATTAAGGTACTGAGACGATTGGACGGTGTGGTGATGATGGCGGTGAGGTTTCTCCTCGATGGTTGTTTTTTTGGGCTTCTAGCTTGTTCGGTCTTTTGGTTTTTCCAATGATTGAATTTTGAATTTTGAAATTTGAATATGGCTTTAGGGATGTGGTTTTCTATGTAATAGATTATGTGGGTAATGTTTGGACTATATTTGTTCTTAGTGTGGTTTCCACTCAGCCATAATGTGGTATTTTGAAAATGACAAAAAAGGGATTTGGAGGATCTTGGAATGAAATTGACACACATAATTCTAAAAGATAACACACAACCAATCAACTTCATTATCTAGCCAGATGATAAACCTTGACTAAGAACAATACCAAATGATTCTCCATAGAAACATGCATTGGAAGCTATGTTTTTCTTTTCTATTTTTTATTGTCAAATACATCAAAGAATTTCTAAAGACACATGAGAGAAAACATAAAATAGATATCTGGACTCAATTCCAACTCAAAAAACTGAGTCTTTAGAAACTATTTAGTTACAAGATATGTTATTAGATTATGTAGCTTAGAATAATGGCTACAATACTCTTGAATTGTACACTCTTTCATCATAATGGTCATTAAAAACTGGGTATTCTCCACACAAAAAACACCTCATGATAAAAAAAGTTAGATAAATATTTTCTTAATGTATGTCTATTTAATATCCTCATGCATATGAACCTTCACAATCAATTACCACTATCTCATTCATATTCCCCAAATAATGTACATAGAAAAACCACCTTAGAGTATAAATCAAATTGAAGATAAAATCAATATGATAAAGACACTACTGAGATTAAATCTACCCCATGTCATTTTATATGATGTTTATTTGTTGATTAGTTAATTCAGATCCATGAACCACCACATGTCATGTGTTCTTCAAACTGACAAGACATACACATTAAATAGAGTGTATAACTACATCACTAAAAGAACGTTCCTTTGCAAGATTCCACAATAGATCCTACCTCACATATTCCTATCATATATTTGGAATATCTCTTATTGGATTGATTTTTTAATAAACATAATACAATAACCAACTATATCATGAAAAACAATACTTAATATTTGGATTATTATTAGAATTAAAATGGATGATTTAAAAATAATAATGTAATGAAAATAAAATTCAACAAATTTAAGAAATTAAATAAAATTGAATATGAACATTTATATAAAAATACATTTTAGTTCATTAAAATTAACCCTATCCTTATGTCTCTTGCATAGAAAAATTTCTTAACCACAAATGGTAAAGGATGTTCAATAAAAAATATGAGATTAATAAACCACATTTTGAAGTTAATAACTTATTTAAGATGGTCTTAAATCCTATCTACCCAATACACAAATGTAAGATTATGTACTGTTAACATAGTTACGATTGAGGATCCCTATGATGCCTAATTATAATAGACCCACATGATTCAATTGGACAAGGGTCTTGAGTCATCCCATCAGGGTGACTTATAATAAATATTAAAAAACAAGTCTGGAATAGAACAAAAAAACACACAAAAATATAGAACAATAGAATAAGAAATGTGTAAATAAACCACATAATAAATTAAAAAAATATAATATAGAAATAATGGACAATATCTAATTGACCAAATTATACCACCAAACCACCCCTCTATGAATGCAATGATAAAAGATATTTCGATAGGCTATAAGATTCCCTTATTTTTAACTTTATCGAATTATACAACATATATATTTCCTAAATTGAAAAATTTTGGTGTGAAAAAAACCATGTAGGATACCACTATATAGATTATAAGGCATATATAAATAATCAAATAAGTATACTTATTAGAGAAGAAATAATTTTCCATAGTATTTTTTATACAAAAAAATATCATTATAAATATTTTTTCATTTAGATTTCATAAAAGAATTTAATATTTAAAAATCAGTAAATATTAAACATATAATTCATAAAATTGAATTTATAATCCACACATAAAAAGTGTAAAATGAAAATAGAAATCCATTAAATAACCTATCATTGGAATTTGGGTGATAATCACTCATATAAAGACATATGAATAACCGTCCATGATAAAAATATCTTGTGAAAAAAACCCATTAATTAAGTGGAACAATATCATTCGAGATACATCATATATTAAAATAGAATGTCAGCCTTAAAGATTACTAGACCATGTGAAACATTGGATACATTTAATATTTAGTCATACCATAGTCTGTTGATATCAACAATAAACAAATATTGGTAACACACAGCCAAATGATTCCTATGTCAACTTCCCAACCCAAAAAAGGATCCCAAAGATCCTATTTTATTGAATTACATTACAAAATTAGGATAAAAATATATAATACATTTTTAGAATCCAAGACAAATCATTTCGGTGTGTAAAAGAAATTTTTTAAATTTATAAAAAATCTTTCTGAAATGATAACCGTATTAAATAATACTATATTACCATGAAATAAATTTGAACCTCAAATTACATTTATTCAATGAAATCCCCAAAAGAATTTATAAAAAAATTAGCATTTATTTCAATTAACCCCTTTTATAGAAACAACTAAGTCCAATTTGAATAAACTGAGCCACTATTGACAAAAGTGTCAGAAATCTATGAGATAGAAATTCAAAAGGAAGGGTATGATAAGAGACAACATATAATTGATGGAAAATTCTATTTGGTCTTGAATTTGAAACCTTAACTGGGAAGAAAGCACAGCCACAACCAACAAAAAAAATTAATAAATAATAAACATTAACATAGATATGTGAACCACAACCACAAAGATGATCAATCCCAATATGAATAATCTTGAAGGAATAAATATCTCCAATATCACATAGTGTGAGATTTGAGCCATAATAGGAAGATTAGATAGTTGAATGAAATGAATATCACTCATACAGTTCCCTAAATATGAAGCTCATAATAATTTCACATAATGTATACCCCTTCCATGTATAGAAATATAAAAAATAAAAAAAGATAAAAACCTGTCAAATTCATATAAAATACCTATTTTGTCTTTTATAAGACATGAACTAAAAATTCACATCGTCTAAATGACACACCATAAAGTAGAATTATAGTATCTTTTTGGTGACCATTATAATATGTGTAATCCATTTAGAGGGTGTGTAATCACATAGTTGATAGAGAACAAAATTGTTGTTTAAATAATGCACCTAGGATGTTATTCAATCATCGATAGATACCCCCAAAAACATCAAAAAATTATAACTAGATATCATTAATTCAAAAAAAAACAATCAACTGTGTTTTTTTGGTCATTTTACCCATAAAATACTCTCTTTTCTTAATATTATTATAAATACACCGAATCAATAATGTAACCAAAAGTTAAAATAGGCATTACAAAATAATTGTAAAGAGATATTCTAAATTACCTGAATCTAGGGGTTTGTATTCCTCACATGATAGTTATTTCCAACCTTATAATGTGGGATATCGATGTTTTCATGGAATAACACAATGCAGTAATCCTAATATTTCCTTCATAGGTTACATAATCCTAGTCTAAGTATCGAAAATATGATATAATACCCATTAAAACTAGTAACTTTTCAATAAATGAGAATCTAAAACATATCCAAATTCCATATTGGAACATGTATCAATGTAGACTTGGGTTCAAGATCATCATGATCTTAGTAAATCATAGATTCTGGATCAAGATATAACATCTTCAATTGAGATACATGACAAATTTAAAAAATAGAAAAAAACAGTGGAACTTATTACAATAGATAATCCACATCACTAACTCATTCTAGTAAGACAAATAGGTTGATGTATAGAGGGAATAAAATGCAATTTATTTCAAAATGAAAATTCCTTACCTAGGAAAGAAATTATAAATAATACCATTCCATCCTTATTAAATGATAACAATCACCGATGAAGATAAATATATTATTTTTTACAACTCATATATATGTCTATACTCTCTTTAATGTTCTGAATTTTATCTAATTACCCATGCATAATGTATAGTCTGATAATTTATGTCTCACATATTTTCATCCAACAAAATTGAAAATGATAGGATTAACCTTACAAACCGTTGACGAGGGTCATATTTATAGAATAATGATATCTAGTATTTTATGAGAACTATAATATTGGTAAATTCTACTCTCATAAGCCTTTAAAATGCACCACAAAAGAACTAATATTGTATTTTAGTGATTGTATCATCCTTTCAAACTGCCTATTAGATTGAAGATGATAAATTTTATTCATGGTAAATTGGGACCTTAAGTCTTAGTTTCAAAACATCCCAAATTTAGACGTAAATGTTGGATATCAGTTAGTGACAATTGAAAATTTAATTTAACAAACTCTTATTTTATAATATTATTAATTTCTAATAAGTTTTATTTGAGTGATCACTTACATCAAACACAACACCACGTTTTAACAAATCATTATCTAATTCTGATAAAATATTATTTAAATATAACCACTATATTATATTCATTAAAATTGATTTCATGATTACAAATAAAAACAATTTGAAAATTAATTACTATTGTTTTATAAAATATTTTTATGAATATGTACTTTATATTCCTTAAAATATTTTTCCACCGCGAAATTACATTTAATTTCATTTTTTCATTTTTGTGGTTATAATTTATAATAATTTCCTTAAAATTTAAAAAAATGGGCATATTAAAAATATATAAATTTTCAATAAATTATTTCATTATTAAATAATGATTAATGTTTTATAATTTTCAATAAAAATTGATTTTGTTAATGAATAGTGTGAAATATTTATTTATAATTAAAACATTATTTTGATTCATGTTATTAAAGTGGTACATTCTATTTTCGATAATTATTAAATATTCATTAGTTCAATGTTATTCAACATATTATTATAAATTTAATTTGAATCAATATCATCATATAATTTGGTATAAATATGTTTATACTTAAAAAGGTCATTTTCCAATACCCTTTGTTCATCCAATTTTACCGAATTTATTTTACTATCAATTTCATGAAATTTTATGAATTTAATTTTAGAAAATGGATTAAAAATTTAGAATATAAATATTTATTACTGTGTAAAATTTTAAAAAATAAATTTTTCACATAATGAAAATTATAAATAGTATATTTCATTCATAAGTGTTACGGTTAAAATTAGTCCACATAAAGTAAAACATATCAAATAAGGGTCAAAATTTTTTAAACACGTTAAATTTTTCCAATGAATGTATTGGTTTTGAAAACAAATTGATTAATAGAATCATATAATTTTTTTACACATAAAATTGAATTTCTGAATTCATGTTTGATTTTTTAATAGATAAGTGACATTTTATTCAAATTTAAAAATATTTTTTAGTCTTTGTGCTTGATATATTAGATGTAATATATTGTTTTGTTTTTTATGATAAAAGAGGTTTTGTAGAATATTTTTTTATATTAGTCAATGTTAAAAATCATTGAAACCATTTTATTAGTTTTTTTAATGATAAAACAATGTTTACTTTTAAAACTGTTATTTTTATACAAACTATTTTTCAGGAATATTGTGTTATAATTTTAAAATTATATTATACCCCCTATATAAATAAAATGTAATAAAATGGATTCCAAAATTTTATTTACCATGCCTAAATTATGTTACAATTACACATTTATATATTTTTTATACTTACTTAACGATGGTATATAATTAAATTACCATGGCTTCGGCTAAAATAATTTTTCCTTAGTTTATACTAATGGTAAGATATAGAATGTATTTATAACATTATAGGATGTGATTTTTTTAAATTATTTACAAAAAATAAAACATTCATTCTAAATTTGGGTTTATTATTGTAACATAACATAATTAATATATTTATATATATAATTTAATCTATTATATATTTATGATCGTGTCCTTTCCATCCCCTATATAATGATTTCATTTTCCCCCTCTTCCCCACATATTATAATTATCTATCCCCTAAATTATAATCTAAAACCACAATTCATGATACTTATACTTGTTAAAGAGGTTTTTATCTTCCTAAAATACCAACCATAATGTTGTTATGAAGATATTGAAATGCGATTATTTAATTAAGTGGTATTCTCTATAGCCGATCTCTTTTTTTTAACATCTTCTTTTATATCCTCGAAATATATGGTATTTATCATAAAATATATAATAAATATAATATATATATATATATATGTAATTATTTTTATTCAATCACCAATATTCACCTTTAATCCGTCATACCGGATGAAAAAGACATCACTCATGGGTACGTATATCTACCCTTGTCCCTATAGTGTTGTAATTTTATATCATCAACTTATTAGATGGATTGTTCTAATGGTGCATATAATATATATATATATATATATATGTGTGTGTGTGTGTGTGTGTGTGTGTGTTATTTAATAAATTACTATGATTATTGAATGATAATCTTTTATAGGCATTTGTATCATACTCTCCACTGACAAATGGAAACATCAATCATGCTTTTATATGGCCTACCATCTCTATGGATAAGGTTATTGATTTTTGTCTCATAGTTATATAGATGAATATATATATATAAGTAATTTATATGATGGTTAAATATTTTAATATATTCTTTTTATTATGGAATCAATATCAATTTATATGTTCTGAAAATACTACACAAAAATATAAAAGAAAAATAAACCACATGTAAAACAGATCACTATATTTAATAATTAATTTTTAATAAACAGGTGAAAGTATATTATTAATAAAGAAAATATGTTATGATATATATGTGTGTGGTTTCCAAATTGTTCATTAAAAAAATTATATGTACGAGACAATATTTTCAATCAAATATAATAAAATTTATACATAAATTTAATTTTTCATCCACAATATTATCATTATTCAGAATTGTTTACATTTACATCTTCATATAAAAAATTATTTATAATTTATATCACAATCCAAGTAAATTGTAAAAATTTTATTGCCATAAATAATAATTAATTCTTTCATTTTCCTCTGTTTAGTATCTCATGATTCCAAAATAATATTCCTAAAGAAAACCTATTTTATATTTATACATTACCAGAAGTATATTCTGAATTGCGTATATTTGCCTAAAAAATTAGTGTATACTGATTTTATAAATTTAAAATAATTCATTATTGAAATATTAAACACTATGTTCATTTATTAAAATCATTTAAAAATTAATATTATTGTTGTATTGTGAATGATATATTTTTTACTACTAGTTATTAAGTAGAAATGATCATTATGATAATATAAAAGGTATAATAATTTTTTTCAATCATAATATCATAAGATTTGTTATATTACATTAGAAATATTAATGGAACCTTTGAATGGAATTTTTTTATAAATATTGGGCAAATTTTTGGATTTTAAATAATTTATTTAATATTGAAATGTAATTTCAAAAAAAATCAACATACTTTTATATTTTTTATTACATGTAAATAACCTTAGTTTAATAATATTATATACCATTGATATAATCAAATGAAACCAATAACCATAATTATATATAATATTTATGAATAATTATACTAGGGATTATATTTACATTCATTATTTTATTTCTACCAGTACATACTATAATTCATTTGTAGGGAAAACAGATTATGTTTTATTGAATATTCCCCAGACGACTAGAGTTGAGCTATTAATTGAAATGTTAGAACTAAAAATAAAATTTCCCCTCAATGCATTAGTAGGACTAAAGTGATAAAATAGGATCGTTATTTGGTTATGGTCATTCTAATTTATATAGATGTATTTCAATGAGGCTTCAATAGTATGTATAAGATGTATGACCATTGAACATCAGCATAATTAAAGTAGTTATTGATTTTTATGTTATTATTAGTTTTGTTATGATATCTATTGATATGTTTTAGGATATTTTTATTATTTATATAGAATTATTTTGTCATCATATTTTCATTCCATATTTATCATTACTTATTTACCTTTTGTAGTGTGAATACCATATGTAAGCATCTGAGATAAAAAATTTAATATGTTTCATTTCCCTAGGATTATAACTATTGAATTATGATTTATATGAATAGATATTACAAAATAAATAATTATTTTCTAAAAGTAAATATTTTTTCAATTGTTATGCCATATTAAAAAAATTCTCTTGATTTCTGATACTCCAAAATTATTTAGTCCAATGGGAAGTGATTGCTAATATCTAGAAAAAATGTAATAAGGTATACAATAACTATGTGATTCTATTGTTGGCGTATTGATAGTCATTATCAATTTCATGTTTAGTATAATCCTTCGTAATGTGATTTAGTATGTTGTAGGTTAAAAAAAATTACCATATAATTTACAATGAAAATAAGTTCAATTATATGATTTAAATTTAATGTTTTGGTAATTTATATATTATGTGGTTTTCCTAGAAATACATTCCTATATATATACTACATTTTTATATTGTTTTGAAATTTATTCTTTGGGTGTAACATCCCTAAAAAAATATTGTCATGTATATATCATCTATCATTCTCATAAATTGTGAGTATGCCCATTATATGAACCTTATTCACAATAACAAGGTATATAATTTAGTTAATTATAATTTTCATTAAAAATTATTATGAATTATATATAAAATATGTATTTTTTAGTATATAACCTATGAAAATATGTTTTTTATTCTGATAGTAGTTATCCTTGGTTTTTCAGTTTATGTTTTCTTCTTCATTAGTTTTAAAAATTTTCATAATGATTCATAATGATATGAAAATATCTTTTGTATCTCATGGTAAATAATGGGATCTCTGAAAAATTAATGGAAACCATATTAATGAACATAATATATATATGGAATTTCCTACATGGCATGGTAATCATGAATATGAAGGAGAAGGAGAAGGATGTGAAGAAATAATAATTATATTGTGGAAGATGACTTAGGTCATGACAAAAAAAGATTCCATATGAAGTATAATGATTTTTAAATAGGTACCCATTGATAGGATAGACACCTCACCATAATATAGTTATCTAGCCCAAGATCACTAGGTACCACCAGTGTTCTTGAAATCATGTTATCCCATCCATAGGGCCCACCAACTTTCTTGAATGGGTCATTAGACTAACTATAGCCAACAACAACCAAAACATGTTCATTAACATGTTTTTATCACATTCTCACTCCATGGAAATCTTACCATTTGGTCACAAATCCAAATAAATAATCTAGTCCAAGAATACTTAATTTTGGTGTTAAATTGTTGAAGGCTTTCTAATATAATGGTTCTCCATGATGACATGGCTAGTAAAATTTATCGTTTTAAATTCAACATTTCTTAAGGAATCATACTATTCACCACATTAAATCAAAACTCCATAATTTTAGACCCTAATCCTCTTACCTTGGTAGTGCCTTAGTTATTCAGAGTGTGTATATCCAAAGATACCATTTGTTACAACCTAGAATTCCCAGGGCAATGAACATAGTGATATTAACCCAGGGGTCTCCTGTAATACCTATTATTTAATCTCAGAACATCCTTTGATGTTACATAATTGGAAATCTTCTCCACCAAATTAATTTCCCCACAGGACAACATGTGTTCTTTTAGTTTTATTTTTTTTCACAGTCACACACCTTGGGAAAATTCCCAAAAGGTCACCCATCATAATAACTACTCTAGAACATGCATTCTTATATGTGCACTTTCAATCGGGTTTTCTCTCTAAAAAAGATTCCCCTAGTTTACATGTGAACAATAATTTTACTATTTATGTATATTCTGGTGATATTAGAGTTATTATCCACCATATTTTTTAACATTTCTAAAAAATATATTTGGCAACATCCTACATCAATAAATGGAAATAAAAATCCATTAATAAATGAAAAATTTGTATGTTCCGTTTAAAATATATTTACCACAATGCGATTTAATTAAATGGTGAAGGATTTAATTAAATGTTATCATATAATGGAAGAGTCAAATCAGTATTTTTTATTGATTCAAAACTGAAATGGTTTCTATGAAACAGTGAAACATAGTGAATGTATTTTATTTTAAATATTCTATGAGAATAACTACATTATGTGTAATGATCAAATTTGGGGATGAAATTATTGAATCTAATGAATCTTGTGAAGAATAAATTACTATGTTTGAATTAAATCTCTAAAGTTATAATGGTATTATACAAAAAATGTGTATAGAAAAGCGTAATATTAACATTTTCTACGATTGGAATATTCCAATTTATTGAGGGGAATTAGACTCTATAAATTTATAACCATTAGAGGATATAAAATCATGTGAGATTAATGTTTGGAAATAATTATCCAAATCTTATATATTTTTATAAATTAATTATAAGAAGATGATGAATTATGAAATTATTTATTTTGGATAATGAGATTTTAGAATTTTACAACATGTGAACTAGTAGATAGAAACACCTCGGTATATGTTTAAAACTAAAAGGGAAATTATTCATGCTTAAATAAAAATACAATCATTATCATGAATTTTAGGGTAAGGTAGAACCCATCAATATTAAAATATTTAGCAATTTGGAGATGGTACAATATTCAATCCAATGTCCCAAACATCAAGGAAGCATACTGCAAAGAAGGCCATAGGGAGAATGATAATCATGTGCAACTACTATATCTGAATTGGAGGGTCCTAGTGATAGGATAAAATGTACATTAATCCTAAAAAATATAATTTAAAATTATTTTTTTAATTATGGTAGTACCTACACTTTTATATGAAACTATTTTTCTTAGGGATTTATTTCACCCCCACAATGATTAGTTTTTCATTTTGGAAGGAAAACTCTTAATTGTCATAAAAAATATCATATATATTTATATATATATTTATCTATCTAATAGATGTTTTGGATTTTTTTTCCTATGATTATTTTTATACTTATTATAATCTATTTTTTTTAAAAAAAAAATTTGGATTGGATCTCTTATTGTGGTTCCCATATCAATATTTGAGGAAGGTATGTTACATTAGACATTTAAAATTATACTCCAATCATCCATTAGTGTGGGGAAGAACATGAATATTGAAAATTATCCTCTAATAATCCCAAATTCGGATGCATGCATTTAATAATATACTATAAGATAATTTGGAAAATAAATTTTTTCTTCCTATTTCATTATTTAAGGTTTGAAATAGCTATTTTAATTACGAATAAATATTGGTCAATATGTAATTTAATTTATTATCAAGAATATTAATATACCCTAATTAATAATAAGTATCCTCTACCTAATATCAATGACATGTTTAATCAATTATGATATGATTTATATTTTTCGATGATTTATCTTTAATTTATATATCTTCAGCTATATTAAAAAGGGAGGATTTTCTAAAGAAAACCTATTTTTTATAAGTTATGGTAATTAGGATTCCATCAATCCATTAGAATTAATATGTTATCTTAATTTATTTAAATAATATAGTATTTATAGTATAACTTCATTATTTTTATATTAATTATATGATATATTTTTTACAAGTTCAATGAATGAGGAAGATCATGAAGAGTATTTCAGAATTACGTTGATGAATGAGGGAAATGAGATGTAATATACTAAATTATCAGTGATTTAATTTTATCTTTATTAATAATCACTAGGTTATAAAAATATAATATTATTTATATCAATTAAAACTTTTATGGACAGATTTTAGTGATAATTATCGTAGACCAACCATTGAAACAAAAATATGTAGTTTTATTAGGTCAGCAAGATACTAATGATTCTTTAAGTGATACTTCTAATTAAAATATAATCTAACAAACATGTGAACATGGTATGGGGTTATGTTTTTATATATAAATAATTGTGAATGTATTTTCAAATAAGTGAAGATAATGTTGGTATGTGTTCCTGTTCTTACAATACCTTGTTGTGGATAACAGATTGTGATGTACTATGATACCTCAATTAAGTGGTTAGAATATTTCCTCAAGAATAATTAAATATTGATAAAACAATACTATCACCAAATAATAATTCATGAAAAAATTATCTTTGTTCAAATTTTTTGTTTCTGATGGTAATGCTTTCATTGAAGATTTCGAGGAATTATCTTTATGAATAATTCAATAATATATATTCAAATTTTTGATGAATGAATACTATATTCAGATATAATAATTTTAATATTCACCATAGTAGAAGGATGGATTTGATCAATGATTTTTATTTCTCAATAAATTAACACAATGTGATGTGAAACCAAGTGGTCGATGCTCTGATTCAGAAAGACTATGCCTATTTCATTCAAAATAAAGATTGAAAGTGAAAAAACATTTATTGTTTTATAGTATCATAATCAAGACATTAGAAGGAAACTGAAATTAATTATCTTTCTATATTAAATATACAACAATAAATTCTTGAGGTAATTATAAAGAAACAAATGTAACTATTGAAAATAAAGTATAAGGTTATGAATGAACTAGAGCTCAACCATTCTCCCACTTGAATTATATTGTCCATGAACTAAGTATGTATCACATTAATACTAAATTAATGGTAGGATTAGTAAGATGATTCTCATAATTAATCATTCTCTTTTCACCGTAGAAGTAAAATGATGTATAAATATAATAGATTATTTCAAGTGTAATAATATAAAAAAGGATATTGGAAAGTTTATATCATTGTTCCTAGAATGCTAAAATTTTATGATTGAGATATTGATTTCTAATTTGATTTGACAACCATTAATGATTCCATAATCTGAATGGGAAAACTTCTCCATGTATATTTTCATGAAATTCAATGAATGGAAAAATTGATTAATAATATTTTTTTGCAGCCAATTTCTTTACAACATCAACAAACATCACTTATATAATCGAAATTTTTTATCATGATCAACGTGATGGAATATTTATTTTTTAAGTGGTATGTTAACATGGATTTATTCATTCAATTATATATGTTTGAGATTTAAATTTTACCACAAAATTATATAAAAATATTCCATATATTCTAGATACAATGTTGAGTATTAGAATATATTATCATCCTGAGATACATGTTCCATCAGAGAGAACCATTCCAACTCTAGAAGATATATTGAGATTTTTCTCAATGTATTTCAGTAGTGGTTATTATCAACACCATCATTTGGTGGAATAATATTTTAAAAATAAATTTAACATCAGAATTTAGATGATGCATTATCAATTCGTCGATGAAAATAATTATAAAACATTGATGTACTATAATGAAGATGGAAAAATTATTTATATGGACCATATCGTGTAATATAAATGGTAGATAATATTATTTATATTTAACAACATGTGAGGAAACATTAGAGTTTAAAAAAATATTTTGACAATCATTAATGATATACAATATTAATAGTTAGTGAAAATGATTACCTGTAAAACATCCATGAAATATGGTTATGATATTTAGAATTAAGGTAAGGGTGATTGTAATATATATTATTCCCCATGAAATTATTGATCATATCAGGATGGTACCATATCGCCTGGTCATTCAACCATTTCTCTTTACTATTCACAACGTTTTGCGTGAAAATATAATGAAAAATTATATACCCGATCCTACATGTTTTATAAACTCAGAATTGGTACTCCAGATGAATAATCTATCATATGAGGAAGAATCATTGGATATTTTGGATCATAGAGATATATTTTTAGGATACTATACCTACCATATGGTAAATGTTTTGTGAAGAAACACAATAATATCAAAATATTACTATTTTAACATGTTTTTTCAAAATAATACACTAAAATAGAGGATATAAATAATAATTACCACTTTTGAAATACATTTATAGTGGTTTTATATGATATATTGTTAAATAATTACACTTTTATTCATTGAAGCAATTTTATGTTTCAGAAATGCATTTTAATGAA
Organism: Viscum album; assembly: GCA_963277665.1. Lineage (NCBI taxonomy): Eukaryota > Viridiplantae > Streptophyta > Magnoliopsida > Santalales > Viscaceae > Viscum > Viscum album. The sequence goes on along the minus strand of OY728165.1, from coordinate 1,065,724,865 downwards.
AATTATGTTTATTGGTTTTTCTTAGAAAATATTATAATTAATTTATATAAATTCTAGAAATTTAATTTGACAAAAATAATATCAATTTATCAATCATTTATTCTATATTTTTCTGGATGTTTTATTTATAATTCTTTAATAATGCTGATTTTTCATTGAATAATAAAAAATAATATTATTATTTAAATTCCAATATACATATTAAATTATTTATAAACTCATATTCAATATTATATTAGTATAAAAATATTAATTCTTCATATTTATAAAATATAATATAAGAAATTGTATTAAATTTAATATTATTTTTTACGTTGGTATAAATACATTTTTAAAATCAATACGGTGTTTTTCTATAAAACTATTTTATCCCACATTTTATGGGATTAAATTCTTTCTTTAGTTTTGAGATTTTTTTCAAATGGATTAGGAATTATTTATTCTATATTTGTTATTATAATAATTTAATATAGATAAATGGTCAACATATTTTTGTGGACATAATGAATAGTTAAAATTGTAAACATTTATTAAAACAGTTTAGGTTAAAACTGGTTTATCATGTTTCAATCTAAATAGATAAGGGTTTAAATTAAATAATCACATTGATTTATCCTATTATATAAATTTTTTTCTTAAAATTATTTATTTAATGAGATAAATAATTTATTTAGAAACATTATATTGAATTTTGAAATATATGTATGACATCTAAGATGATAAGTTATATTTCAATCAAATTAAATACTATTTTTCGGTTTATATATTTAATAAAATGGAATGAATGGTATGCTTCGTTTTATCTTCATAAAACGTTTTTAAAATAATTTCATTCTATTATTTAATATTTAAACTCTTTGAGAAAAAACTCTTACAATATTTAATGGTAAAATAAGTTTTTTTAAATAAATAAAATTCAAAAAACCAAATTTTCATTCTATTATTTTCATATATGAAATAAAATATCTCCCATTGTAGATATTAATTATAATAAAACTGATTCTAAATTATAAATACCTAGTTCTAGTTTAGGTAAGAAGGAAACTCTTATTTTTTATTAAATATTTATTTCATCATAAAAAATTTTAAATTTTCTTGGTTATGGATAAAATCAGTTCACAGTGGTTTACCTAGAAGAAAATAAAATCAATGTAAAAACGTCTATAAAAAATTTGACTGTGATTATTTACTTATACGCTCTAGTACCTTATATTTTATTCATGGGTTACATGGTTCCACTCTAGTAGAGTTTTTTCAAACAAGTGGAAATTTTCATAATCGATCATTAGCTTTTTAACATCAACCTTTAACTGTTATATTTATATTAACAACAAAAATAAAACATCATTATCTTCCATATAATAAAATTTTATGTTTCTTGTTAAATATATATTTATGTTGTTTTTTCCATCCTGCATAAATAGAAAACATCTCTCATATGTATGTATAGCTTATCATCATCATGTTGAAGTGTGATTTATTTTCATCAGATCATTATCTTGATGTTCATATTGATTAATTATTTTATAAATATATATTTAATTTTATTATTATTATTATATAATGGTTAATCCTTATTTACCATTCTATTGTTCCAACTATTGAAGTATGTAAACAACAATAATGTGTACATACTTCCCACTATATCCAATAACAGTGTGCTTCATTTTTAACTCTATGTATAGGTTTTTTGATTATATATATATACATATTGAATATATATAAGAAATTATTTATGTCCAAAATTATGCGGTTGATTCAAGCATGGCCATTGTTCATGGACCAAAAATAACAATAACATATACGGGAAAAACATAGTAGTTATCACTTAGATAAGTTATTATAATAATGAATTGTTAATAAAATGATGATAAAATGTGACGGAAAAATAATATATGTTATGATATATATGATTGTGGATTAAAATCATAATAATAAAAAGATATATATCTATTATAGTGGTGGTTCTAAAACGTATGAATGAAAATGTACTTACGGTAAGGGTTAAATTAAAAATCTCATAATTATTCAATATTCATTTTTATTACATCTTCAAATGGTGGATTTTTTAAAAAAAATTATATATTTAAAAATTTATTTTTTATCCACTTGTAATTTCTATAAATTTCACATTTTCGATTCATTTTACCCCTTTATATACTCTACAAACATAAATATAGTTTTAATGGAAAACATATTTTGTATCCATTCATCAATGATTATTGACAATGTTTATATTTTTCTTAGATTACATTAAATAATATATATATATATATAATTTAAAAATTATTTATTAATCAAATTAATATGATTTATATATTTTTTAAATGTTATATAAGGGATCATATTGCCATTATCAGGACAATGTATTAGAAAATGTAAACAAAAATGTGAATGGAATAATTGTTTTATCATAGATATGATGAACAATATTTCCCATTATCATTAAATACATGAGATTTCAATCAAATATTACCATTTTATAGGTTTTATTTTCAGGAAAATATTTTCCTTAACATTTGAGAATATTTTATGTTATAAATAATTGATTTCAGAGTGAATATTGAACTTTCTCCGGAAGGATTGCTATTTTAACTATTTTCAAATATTTATTCATGATCTATTACCAATTATGATTTAATAAGAAAATAATATAATTATTCCATGAAAATTCATTAAATAGATGTAATAACATTATTTTTACCAGGGAATGTATTAAAATTTCATACAATATTTCATTAAATTTGCACAGTTATTGATTTATGATTCATTTTGATTATGTTCTGGGGTTTATTAATATGATTAATACATTATAATTAATAATTTAATGATGGTTAAAATAATTATGTAGTCCATCAATGCATCGATATATATCATGAGATAGAAAATTTTTGGTATTTGGATAATTCCTTACCTATTTATACATTTATACTGGAAAAAATAATAACAAATATGTTTCTGATTTATGACACAATGAATTACATAATTTTGAAATCATTTATTGATTTCCATTTAATTACATGAATATTTATGAATTCTGTTGGTAAGATTCAACATCATGGGAATTTTAATATATAATTATTTGATCATAACTTATTAGAAACATATTTTTATTTCCTAATTTATTTATATTGTATTCATATTTTTATTTTTCATCTAAGCGCACCACTTTTTTATATTTCCTTTTTGAAGATGAAAATAATATTATTTTGATTGATATCAAAGGATATTCATGTTGAATTAATTATTTTTCCAAATAAAATATTATTTTTTATTTTTTATTTTTTATTTTCAATTATAATTTATTATTTTATAATTTATGTATATTTCTGAGACTATTAAACTGTTAATTACATTAGGATGTGGTTTCTTATTTATAGTAGAATTTTTTTATGTAACCACCCACACTGGTCTACTTGGTTAGATGTATTTACATGTAATTATTATATCTTAATGATATTAACAATTAAGAGTTTGTAAAAGTTTTACGCTATATTGTAATCAAAAATAGAGATGAAGTGAGTCGAATTTTTTATTTGATCCAGAATCAAAAATATTGAATCATATTTCCTAACAATTATTTTATGTCATTCGATAATAGTTCATTACAATTTTCTCACATTTAACTATGGGTATTAGTAATGAATACAACTTAACATGCAATTTTTGGTTCACTTCAAAGACATGTGATCATGTGAGTAATCTTGATTTAAAATATATCATGTTACTCTTCATGAAACCCCTCAAATGATATACTATACAAACATTATACATCTTTTGGATTCCATTATGAATAGACCATATTGAATTCTGGTACGAAGAAAGATGGTATTTATGACTTTTTAGAGGATATATGATGAGATATATAAAATGTAACATAGATCTATCATTTGGTGTCCATCCCATCATATTCCCCCAAATTTTGATTTTTGACCATATGGTTAGTCATTAATGATTATATTTCTAGAAATCATTAACCCACTGAATATTGTTGTGGAAAAAATAAACATGAATTAAATTCATAAAATAACATTTCTTAGTATAATCTAGATTCATATCATCAATGTCTAATATTATATTACATTAATCTAATGATTTTTTGACTCACTATATGTATTATTTCATAATTATCTAATTGTGGAGTTAATTATTCCTTGTGTATACATAATGATTGAATAAAAACTCTATAGATATTTGACCAATCAATGTTTCCTTATATAAAAATTTATTTGTAAAAAATTTGTTTTAGTCTGTTATGATCTATAAAAACCATTAATTTTTCATAATAAATCAATTACACAATTTCCACATGTAATATCCTTCAAAAAATATTTACAAATCAATTGTTGTGTATTTATTTTCATGTACCAATGAATTTTGTGATCCATAAGCTATAATATTCTCTTGGTAGATAATAAAACATCTGAATCCATATCTTGGTGCATAAAAATAAAACAAATTCCACTATGTTCACATATATTGTGTTAGGATATGTTTGAATTTAAGTAAAAAAATTAGGATTTTTGGACATATTTCTATAATCATCACCCAATTGAATAGAAATTTCATTACATTTTAATTACATAATTTGTTAGACAGGCTACAAACAAAAAAATGTATTTGATAATGTCCTAATAAAAAATGAAAAACAACAATCCTCAAAATCATTCATTAATTTATTACAATAGATCAAGAAATCCATATTTTGTAGAATCTATATAAAATAAAATTTTAACGATGATTTCGAAAAAGAAATATTCCAACAGTATCAATAAATAATACTTTTAAGCATTATAATATAGGTATTGTTCATACATGGTATCCAAAACTATATCAAGGGTTTGTTCTTAAATATTGATAGACAAAGAATACACATGAATGTAATTTATGATGACCTATAAAAATAGAAAATCCCCCTATTGAATATACAAATCATCAATTCAATAACACCATTGGTGAATTTGTAATGGAAAATAATATAACCACATATTTTTAATGTCCATAATGTTTATCAAAAGAATTTTTTAGGCCATCCTCCTACCAATATCATTGTTAGTGATACCTGAGTCATAAATTAATATTTGATAAATAATAGGATCTCAAAAAAGATCTAAAATTTTCCACAATTCGAAGTTGTTTATATAATTTAATTATGCCAAACTTGGTTAAGATTTCAATAATATACAATTATTTAAAGAGTTACATACTCCTTTTTATAAAAATGAATAGTTGGTGACCATAAAGTCATACTTGGTCATACAAACCAATTTCCTTCTAAATCATCAATATGATTTTTTATTCCATTAATTCTATTGGTAAAATTCTATAATACAAATGTGATATATGAATTCTATATGGTTGTCTATTAATTGTAATTTTAAACTCTTTTTACATTGTTAACCAATTTATATTTTCTTGAATGAAATGTGGAAATATCTTAATGGTTTTTGGGTAAAATATATTTGATATATCATAAATATATGAATATATGAAACTATAAATAATAAGAGATATTCCCAACCCCTAGTAAAAAAAATTTATACATTAATTAACATCAAAATCTCTTATAATGAAATGGTTAACATGATTATAATGTGTAAATAAGAACATAAATCCTATAATTTAATTATAATACCGAAATTATTCGAATAAATCCATTCCAAAAAACTTCATATATATCCATATCATGAATTTTGAAATCATAAAATAGTTCACCCTGATAATTTTTTTGAAAAAATTACAAAGGTAAAGGCCTAAAATTGGAATAGTTACATAGTAGGTTGATGTTTTATGAAATGAGTCTTCATTTCTTCTTGTAAACCAATATGATCCATAGTATAAAAAATATAAAATCATGAAGAACCTGTATAAAATATTATTCATGAGCATATAATTTAAACTATTAATAACTCATCCCATCAGAGGAAATAATTGATCCTTTTTAATAATCTACCAAATGACATAATACTTCATTCTAACTCCTCTCAAATCCTTACTTCGTTGGAGGGATTACGTAAGTAGAGGTGTCGAGGTGTTCCTAGAATCACCTTGTCCATTTTATTCTTTGGGAGGAGAGTTGTTCTAATCAGATTTTCCATTTTAATAAAGGGAATACAATGAAATATTATAGGTTTTAGTTCCTTCGATTTAGTAAAACTAATGAAATACAATACAGATATCATGAAATATCTCACGTTTTTCTTGAGGTAGAAATTTTTTTTATTTAGGTTTAAATGTTTTGTTTTGTGATAATGTTTACGTATTTCGAGGTAATTGGTGTACCAAATAAGTCTGGGGACTATTTATAGAATGGAACCCCACTTTTTGGAATAGTATGTAGGGTCACATGAATATTAGAAACCCAGTGGGATGTGCCACACTATTACCACAAATAGTGTGGGGATTATTAGTGTGGACCATGAGGCCACCTGGTTATCTGAAACCATTCAAGTTGAAGTGTATACCCATGAAAATTTTAGAGGGGATGTGGGGGTAGTTACTTTCACATAGCCTATGCACATCATTCTCACTAGTAGTAAAACCATGGTTCATCCCCGTGGGGAGTATCACATGAGACAAAGAAGGGCACATTATTTGAGCTTGGTTTGTCGAACTATGTACTCAAACCATGTGGAACATTATATCTTGGAAAAATGTCAAAAGACCAAAATGATATAAAATGTTTAATCCCTTTAGTATTGCTTCTAATCATTCCCAATGTTTTCCATAGCTTTTTTTATATATTAGTTCTTCATTCTCAAATGTATGCTTATGTGGAGATTCTTTGTATAGTCATCATTTAAACAAAAGTTGATCTCATTTTAGTTGTGTCCTGGATTACTATATTTATCCCATGATATTAATCAATTTTTTTCTCAATATACATATTAAGATACAATCTAATTTTCTATATTTTATGTATTCTCATCAATTATTTATTTTCTCTCTCTATTTGGATCAAATAAGTTTTTGATATTGTGTGAATGTTCTTCTATAGACCTACAGTAGGTGGTCTACAACATTCCCACAAATTTTTGTGTTTCATAAGAAATTTTTCCATTGTATTGAACATTAGACATTCTAGTAGAACACCGTTAGTTAATTAAATGGTATAATTGAATAATACAGACCATGTTAGGTTACACCATGAGTTCAATTAGGATTGTTGGATGTTGTTAGCCCCAAAATAGAACACAAATGGGGTGTCCCATTTAATCTACCTATTGATTTACCATTATGATGGGATCATGTGATCAATCCTCACTAGGGGGATAATTTCCAATATAAATAGAATATAATTGGGAAATTTGGATATGTATATGATTCCTTTTACATGGGTCGACAAGATTTGGTTTTTCTAAATTTTTAAGATTGAAATTGTTATATGTGATAGATGAACTTATGGAATGTGATTAATTGTAAAATGATTAATTTATGAGGTAATTATTTGATGATGGGAGTGGAATCTCTGGTTGTTATAACATGGACTTTGATTCCATTAGACATCATTCTAATTTATAAACCTTGGGTCTTGATCAAGATAGTGGATGCCTTGACATTTTTCTTCCATCTGTCTTGATTCACATTGATTTTATTGGCATTTTTACTCCATTGATCTATATTTCTTTGGATAAAAGTGGAAATTGCTTATTTGAATGCTTTTTAGACACCGACCATTTTTTGTAGATATTCCATTGAAATGATCACTGGACAAGAGGTAGATTGATTTGACATTAAAACCATGTATCATGCAAGTCAGGGTCTGACACATCAGATTACATGGTTGTCCCATTGTGGATCACTTTATTATATAAATTGGATGCAGTTAATGTTATTGGGTGGATTATATATATTATTCATGATTTATTTTATATATATATGATTACATGATGATATTTTTGTGGATATTTTTGGGATTTAAAAAAATCCTTGATACGTGTATGATATTAAAGTGGATAGACTAGATTATTAAATAAATTTTTATTTGGTATTTATATATTCCCATAATTGTTTGAGCTTAAATTTTATTTAAAGGGATCCTTGGGAAGTATTATAGTGCCACATTTCATTTACTGCTAATATAACTGTGATATATTGCAGACTGATTTACCTATTATTTCGTAGAAATTATTTGTTATATACAGTATTCATTATAACCAATTGATTATTATCCCAATTACTATTTCGTACACCATTGGGTATGCAAAAAAACATCATGTACACAAGTTGGAATGATGGAATACCCCATAATATGATGTTCTATCTTCTAATTTCATAGATATTTTAGAGCACCGGACTGATTTATGATCATGATTCTATATGGTATATTCTTTTTTGGTATTTTTGCTATTTTGATACATGTATTTTATTAAAAATAATTATAATTTCTATATTTTTTTAACGACATGACATGATACATAATTTTTTTAGATTACTTTTAGCTATGCTCATTTATTTCAATATTGTTTATTATTGTCCTTCTGAATGAGTTAATTATTATGCTATTGTTTTATGATATTTTAATGTTGTGTTAAACTTTTATAATTAGGGTATAGGCCCAAATATTTTCTATTGGTGACCATATTACCAAGATTGAATCCTCTGAAATATGGATAGATTTTTTTGAGGACATATCCCAACCATATTGGTGCACCAGATAGTAGCCCCCGGTTCGGGACATTACAAAATTATATTAAGGGATCTCATTTTCTATAGTAAAATTTATTGAAAATAAACAAGGTATTAGAATGGTATTGGAATTTGGTAATAGAATCTACTTATGAGTAGCTAACCTAAGTATAAGAAAAACAAAATATCCTTGAATGGAATTTTGGTTATGCATTTTTTCTACTACAATTTTTTTGATTCATAAATTGAGAGGTGGACATTAATTGTGGTGTTATCATTTATATGATTGAGGATATATTTTTCTATTTACATATGAAATGACATTTTTTATATCCTAAATAATTTTATTAACCCATTTGGATTCACATTCTATACAAAAAAAATTGCGATATAGAATACATTTATGACAATATGGCTTTGAGATATGTCCTTTATGTGGGACATGTGAATGGTACTAATACTAACATATGTATCAAAAACATTGTTTTCGTATGTAATCTATAATAGATATCCTTAGCTTCCAATCAAGGATCCTTGTGTCACATTGAGTTGGTCGGACGGACTAGAATGTGTATTGGTATAGATTGAGTGTCTTCCATAATATGGTTTATAATGTGTATGTGACCTTATTTAACGAAATTTGAGATATATATGGTTCAAATAATAATTGATAATTATGATATAAATGATTATGAAGTGAAATTGGATGGTATTAAATATATAACATGACCTTGACCTGACTTAGAGTGGTATGTTGGATGTGTCACTAGTGATACATAATAATATTTCTTTTTACCTAGTATTGGATCTTGGAACTAGTAGAGGTGTGTGACTTGGTTATAATAAGGCATCAACCAATCTGATAATTTCATTTTCAAAATTTTAAATAATAATTTTTATTACGAATTTTTTCGACATTGTGGGGACATGCCACCATGAAGGCCAATAGTAGTACAACAAGTTTATGACGATTAACATTTTTTAGAAGGTGTTGAGCCATTAGATACAAGTATATCCCACCAATGTGTCAGTTGAGGATCCATGGATTTTACCTTAAAATTCTAATGAGGAATAGTTTTGAGATTTTTTTCTATGGTATATGCATTTTTTTATTGGAAATCACAGCCTAACACATATATGGAAGAGAAATTTTTTTTTTCTATAAGTAGATTCTTGACATGTTTTTAGGGGATGTTATTATATAGGCTATCGATCTATGGTTGAAGTGTATTTTTTTCATCGAGCATCTCGATACAATTTTTGAGAGGAAAGTGAAGCTCAAGAAATATATTCTTTAAGGAAAAGTAATTTGGTCGAGCTATATTTTGAACCATGATAGTGTGGTTCAAGATATGGATTTGGTGTATTTAAAATTTAGGTTTCAGTAATACCTTTTTCTTGATACACTGATAGTATTAAAATAGATTATATTCATTTGGAGGATGGTACGATGATGTTATGGATTATTCCACATGATTTATATAGAATCAGTTCTCTATGTTGATATACCTTTTGGTAAGCTATTGATGGAGAGACGTATCAAATAAGGTCTCAAACACACTATTTAATGTCATTTCAAAATGATCAAGTCAACAAATATTTTAGATATAATGAATGGTGCACATATTACTGAATATAATATTAAGTTTTATGGGGTTTGTAGAAGGGTAGTGTTGTATCTAGAACAATTTGGACAACCTTCATTGGTTCGAAGGGATGTTATGAGGATTCTCAATTGAGGAATATGAGCTAGGATATGAGTTATTTTATGTCAATTGTGAATCATCAATTTAGAAGATGGGAAGGTATGATGATTTGATTTGATTGCAACTTTTTCATGTTCCATGGTTGTGGAAATATGTGCCACATATGTCATTTTCTATTGCATTCATTCATGAGGTAAGTGAATGGGGATCAGATCTGATTCCTAGATCATGAGTTGGATTAAATTCTCAACATCATTATGGGAGCTAGATCAGTTCTAGTCATTCAGGTTGGGGTGGTGTTCAAGGCCGAGGGGGATATGAACTAGTTTTACCCAGATAGGAGAGTTATATTGCTATATGTAGAGGGTATGTTTCATAAGGTAGTGGTTCATGAAATATTTATTCTATATATCCTAAACATATGGAGATATTTTTTGGGCCATCTATGGTTAGAGGTGTGATATTAGTATCCAATATGATAGTATCTTCTATTTCAGATAATGTTTCCTAACATATATTTATATCATCACCTATTTTTGAATTCCTTAGTCTATTTGTATTGTTTTCCAATGGTGTTATAAACATAGATACATCATTGAGGATTAAAATGAAGGATGTACACTATTTAAGGGAGTTAAACCTTTAGTTTGTTGTGTGTCATGTCATATGATATCTTTTTGTACTAGATATGACATGGTTTGGTGTCTTACTCTGGATGTAATGGATTATTTCATATATTTCACAAGTTTATTTCCATCACCAAAAGGTATATTTCACTTCACCAAATGGTGGAGTTTCTATTCACATGGGGGAATGGGTTATGTAGGAGAGCTGATCTAGATGAGAGTATTGTTTGTTTGGAGGGATGAAAACCATGATTTCTAGTATATTAATAGACGTTTATGAAGCATGTCAAATATATTTCCCTCTAGTGGTTGATCATTTAAATTTTTTTTCTAATAATATTTTTATAGTTCACCTCTGGAGATAGAATTTTATTTCATCATCAATCTTGTTCTAGGAGAAACAGTAGTATCTATTCATCCATACATGATGGACACTGTGTGGATTCAGTCTCTCATGAAGAATATAGTGGACATGGAGTAATTGTTATTTAAATATTCTTGTTCTTCACCCTCATGTTCTATAGTCCTTTTATAAAAAATGTGGATGAGAACCTCATTCCATGTGTGAATTATTGGAAATTTAACATGTTGATGGTGAAGAAATATAATCCTTTTCTTTAGATATATGACACTTTTAATTCACCCAGAGGATCTCAGTTTTCCTAAAAAATAGACTGGAGTTAATGATAACATCATTTAGTTGTTCAACCTCTATACATACCTCATATAAATTTTTGATTTAGGTATGGTCATATGAATATCTAGTTATTTCATCCAATCTCAAGAATATGGAATCTATTTTTATAGCACTGATGACATATGATTTCAATCCTTTTTTGGATTTTTTCTGGTATCCATGGAATATATCCTGGTGTATTCTCACAATAGAAACTGTTAATCAAAATATCATGATATAATTTTTGATAAAATGAGATAGTATCATTTATAAGTATGCTCCAAAAGTTTCACTCAGGTATGGAAAAGAATCACAATGTTGGTTATATTATCTCGATGATAATAGTATCAGTTCCCCCAAATAATTTGAGAGATATTGTTTCCAATTATTTTCCGAATAATATATTTCAGATATGCAGTTTCATTGGGATAGATTTATAACACATGAATTTCATAAAAAAACATATAATGACTAGAAGTAACCCCTATAAGATTTAATATGAAGGTAATGGAATTTTTATAATCATATACCTATGAGAAAGCCTATAAAAAGAGGAATGATAGGCTGACATCAACATTGTTATTGATTCTACTATATTCGGGCGTGAGAAACATAGTGTATTATCATGCAGAAGGTATCAGTATAATAATAGTTATCTTGAATTGGGATAGAGACATTATATATGGGTATAGTTAGTTGAGGACACGTGATAGGAATTCCCTAATTAAGTTATTTCATGTCAGGATAATTTGTCAATACATTGCATTTTTATAGAAAATACGTACATGGAGATCATTTTGAGGTGTACAGAATAAAATATCATCATTTACATATTTACACAACTTCATTTCAGTATGAGTATGAAAAGGTTGGTGGACTACCAAAATCCATTGTTCAGTGATCATTTTTATATGCTAGTAAAGGGAAATTCAATTGTTGGTGCACTGAGTAGGACTCAAATACATGTAATTCAGATATCCACTATCTAGTGGATGATTATGAATTTATTTTTAGATATGCATTTGGTTTTGTATGATGGTCAATGTTTGAACATTATTTCTTTTTCAGAAATGAGATTCACTCATCTAGACATTGTGATTTTAATAAAAGTATCAGATTATGATGGACCAATACTATAGGATAGTGTGGAATGTGAGTACACAACTCTACAATGTACTGTAGTGGACGAGGAAATTACACTTGTTCTTAGATGGGTTTGGGTTCCATCAAACATATTTAATTAGATAATGTTGGATTATTGTGCCTCTTTTTCGATAGTACATATCAGTGTCACTAGGATATATCATGATTTATGTTTAAAGAATTTCTGGTTGGGGATGAAGTGAGGGTTCACTGGATTTCTAAGTTGTTTTCCACCTATCAAGAGGTGAAGGTGGATCACAAGTGACAATATGTGATTTTACAGTAGTAACTGATTCCTTAAATGAAATTTATTGATATTGTAATGGATTTCAAGGACGATTTTCTGAGGCCTCCTCTACGTAGGAATTTCATTTGAGATGTTTATAATAAGATCATGAACAATTTTCATTTCATGTCTATCTAGTAGACTATATTAATAGATGATCATTGGTGGTTGTATATTTGTGAGATAGTATGATATCATTAGGTTCCCCATTTCATTGTATTAAATAGGGATTCTAAATTTATGATTTGTTTCTAGTTTATTTTTTAGAGGGAGTTGGGTGCACATGTTCTTATGAGTAGAACATAGCACCCTCACACAGGTGGCCATTAGGAGTATACATTTTGGGTTCTTAAAGAACTGTTGATCGAATGTGTTCATGATTTTGCGGTCTCTTGAGAGATCCATATAACCATAATTGAGTCCTCCTACAGTAATAGTTGTCTTGTGACTATAGATATGGAACCTTATGAGTCATTATGCAGTTGGACATGTCCATCACCCTTGTGTTGGATATAGATAGGTGAGGTTTCATTTCCATTATCACTTTATATATAGGAGACTACAATTCAACTCATACTGATTAAAAAATGGTTATCTACAATATAATTTCCATTAAAATTTTACTCATATTACAGTTGATGAATACTAAAGTTTAAATTTTGAGATAAGAATTTTTTCTTGTCTCCCTGAGGCTTCTAAATAGACAGATAAGAATATAGGGTAATATTTTACCATTGTATATCAAGTAATTAATTATTCTAGAGATATTCAATGCATTAGAATATCAGATCCACTTACCTAAAAGAAACCATTCCATTCTATTCATTGTACATGTACCTTACTTTGGCCATTATCATTAAAAACCATCTCATCATCTTCATCACATGGAGGATGAGTTACAAGTTTATGCATCATTGGTGGAGAATCAAATTCATATTGTTGGTAGGATAATAAAGGATATATTATTCTAGTAAGTTCATCTCATGTGTTATCTATAGATGAAATTAAATATATAAGATGATATTTTGTAGATGAAAGACAATATACAAGATCATTCTCCATGATTTTCTTTTACGATTCATAGCCAGCATTGGAATGTAATTTTTAATATGAATTTATTCAATGGGGATGAATGTAAAATAATGATAATTTCAAGAGGTATGGATATTTTTTTAACTCCATGGGTTTTACCAATGTGAGTGAATTTTTTTGTCATGGGTGTACTTGTGGCATCAATTTAATGATTGGAACATTGATACCATATTAATGGGAATAATAAGATAAATTTAATGGTTAGTAGAATACTTTTGGTATAAGTCTCATATATACTTCTAACCATGAAATGAAGATAAGTGGGGAGAATGATGTATCATGGTTTTCTGAAACTATGTGAGATGAGGTGAGTGAATGGTCAAATATTTGAGGGTTTGTGGATTATTAATTTTTGTGAAATTCGTCTTGGTTTCTTATAATATTCACATAACACCTATGGGGTCTCAAAAGATATAGAAAAAGGTTCCCAGTTAGTTCATGTGTTGTTTAACCCTTCATCCAAATATTGTGCCCATTTCTACATAAGAAAAATGGCCAAAATTACCTTAATGAAATTAAATGTATGATCCCCCACTATCTTTTCTATTATTCCACATTGATTTCCTATCCTTCTCAAAGTGGTGATTATGTCATGCCAGGATGTAGGATTGGTTTCTATTCTATTTAATGAACTCTATATCATCATTCATTAGTATCATTGGATTCACATTGGTGTGTACATTATCAATATTATGTTGACAATATTTTCTCTCCAAATCAAAAGATTAATTTTTTAAAAATATAATATTCCATAATTTTATGATATTAATCTTTTATTCATTTTCCCTTAATATTGGGTGAATCATATCATAATCAAGATGAGTGCTCTTATAAAATATTTTAGTAAATGGACTAAACAATACCCTTGGGGATTAGTGTCTCAGAGGCATAGACACCATTATTCGGCATGTTATACCTTCCATTAAACCCTCTCTAAAAAATGAAATTTATGAATTGAATGAATTTTTACCTACTAGGATTCCCTGTGAGTATAGTTGTGATGGTTTAATGCTTTTCCCCATACCAGGACACCCCTATGGTGTGCCTTTGAATCTGCCTTTTTTTAACCACCCTGCTAAGTGAATGTGAGATCAACTCATAGAGGGATTATTTAAGATTAAAAGGATTTATATAGAGATGTTAGGATATAGTTATGACTCCTTTTACAAGTTTTGACATGATGTGATTTATTTTATTTCTTTTAGAAGGAGTATGACACTCAGGACGGGGGTGAATTGAGTTCCTATAAAAAATTCAGTTAAAAAGTTTATTTTAAAGATTCCAACTACTAAAAATAGAACATTACAATTAATAAAGGTTGTATAAATATAATATCTTGACTATTCAAATAGTTTAACATAATATTGGTTAATTATTAGTTATACAATATGAGATATTGATATAACATTTTTAACTACTATAATATGGAAATAAAATTGTTACATCTATCCATGACCAAATATCAATGTAAAATATTTTTTTTTAAATTATGAGATAAAATTGAGAAAGAATAAATTGTATCATATAGTAAAAAGTTTTTTTGTCTCATGTTGAGACATAATACAGTACACTTGGTGATCACCTGCCACAAAGAAAAATATATATATAAATCATTGATCAACTCAATGGATCATGGTTAATATTAGTTCACAAGACTATTTGGGTAACAATACCATTAACACTGCTCTATGTGGGAAAATTACTAGACAGGTCACACATGAGTTTTTCCAAAGTTACATGTGGGTGAAATAAGGTACAAAAATATATTTGAGTGAAGATATCTTGTATTCTTTAATTTAGTGTAAGAGATAGTGTGTGTTTTAAATATAAACATGCACACTACTTAATGGGTTATAAATTTTTACACAATAAAGATATATATAAGGAGATAATGAAATGAAGCCTCTGTGTGTCTTGATGTTATGAACTGGACTCTTTGGATGTAGTAGATGCAATGTTCCATACCTTTTCTCAAAATAGTGTGTCATGAGTCAATTTTTTCGGATTTTAGTGCAGTCATATGTTATTATTTATCATTGAGTTTTCTAAAGGATGTTTTAATGATGGTTCATAGAAAGATGTTGTTTTTGTCATCCTATTTGAATTATGAGATCTTCATTCAGTGTATTCTTGTATGTATGGATGTTCTTATCTTTTGTGTGCATTAACAAACAATGATTTTTTACATGAGGGCCACACATTATATTACTTCAGGCGGTTTGTTTTGTAACTGAAAAAGTGTGCGATCATCATGACTTGTGCCCCATACTATCTGCTGACAAGACTATAAAAGGTCATTAATTATATCAGTGTCACAAGATGGATCAAATTTAACAATTAGAAACAACTATTAAATTTAATTATAAATGACATAAATGGTTAAGTATAGAATGTTGTCATAGTTTTTGTGAGATAGTCACGGTGCCACATTTGTGGTATGATCTAGAACTAGTAGTAATGTTACAAATTATGGTCCTTTGCAAATTCTGGAATCGATAACACAATTATGGTGTTACTGAAACGGAGTCACTGGTAACAATGTATTATCCTTTGTTAAAATTCTAAAAGGTGTCATGTTATGGTGTCTTCGAAACGGTTGCATGGAAATGGTTTTTAGTTCCATTACAAAATATAGTTCCAGAAGCAAAGATATACATTCTTAGACATATTCAAATATCTATAAGCTATATTAAGAATAAATCGTCATAGAATGGATTAGGATTAAATATAATCATACTAAAAACAATATAACAAGACTAAACATTGTTAAGAAAATTATTATATAATTTTTGAGATTTTTAAGATGATCATTTGAGAGTTTAAAACAAGATTTATAAGAGTGTATAACATGATCTGTGAGAATTAAAACATGAGGAGTCAAAAAATTTCCATACATGATTTGTGAGTATGAAAACATGATGATTCCAACTATCTCCCCTTTTTAATGATCACAAATCCTGGAATTTATAATTAAAAAATTTTATTATATAATAAACAGATTACATATCATATCACACTTTTAAATCATATATGTTTTGCAAATTATAATGTGTAGTTATTTTTTCTTTGTATCCCCCTTATTATTTGTCCCCCTAAAAATGTATGTTCTGAAATTTTTTCATAAAATTATAGTTATGATATATTCTCCCACTTTGGGATTATCAAAAATAGAAGTGAGTGAAAGAGAAAAAAATACCACATGAAAATAACAAGTGAGAAAATAAGGGCATGCCACATTCTATTGAATAAATTGATAAAGTCTATTACAATAATGAAATAAAATTTAAAATATCAATATATATGTCATCATTCCCTTATTAGTAGAGTCATTAGACATGGATTTACCTTTTCAAGATACATTATATGGAGAATCAAAAGGTGCTTAATTGGAGGTGGTATAAGTATTGGATATAAATGTCAGGGGAACTCCAATAATGATAGAAGGTGCAAGTGTAGGTCTGGTGGAAGACCTAGGAAAATTATTATCAATAATTATAGGTATTATTTTGATTAGATACTATGAAACAGATATTGTCAATGGTGAATGTGTGGTAGATGGCAAAGGATAGGTAGTAGAAGGTTGACCATGCCTCAATAGTGTATTTGCAGGAGGCACAATTGGATTACTTTTTTACAAGAAGATAAGGTTTTAGGAGGTTTATAAAGTGAGTGATGATATATCTACCATACCACATTACCTTCTTAGAGTCATCATTGTTTTCTAGAAACATAAAAATATTGTTTGTAAATTCCTTGATCTTCTACACTTGATCCTTGAAGGCTTCAGTGATTGGATGTATCTTCAAATTCTCCTCATGATATTTGTAGTGATTGGTCAACCCATTCATAAAATAAATTCTCAAATTGTAGTAGTCCAAATTATTAGAGATTTATTCATGATAATTAGTGTTAATAATTGAATGGATCCTCCCTAAATCAAGCATATGATAACTATTCTTTATAATAGTATATAGACTTTACATATCAACACCACTGAACACTGACTATAGACCTTCTCATAAAACTGATCGGATCATGTCAATGTCCATAGGCTAAGATGTAGGCCCATTGGAAGATAGAGCAAAAACAGTTGATATGATATTACTTATCTGATTTAGAACAATTTTTAAAAAACATCTATATTCATTTATCAGTTTATCGAGTCTAGAGACAATCACGCACATCTAATTGCCTAACTTGGTATTGTTCTCAACCAACATTTCATACATAGTAATCAGGTTTGGTTGAATCAAATATACAACCTTATGTGGAATCTTATCAGCATCATACTATCTAGGATGACAAAAATGATCTTGAAGTGTTTCAATGATTTTCATGTATCTTTATCCAATGAATTTATATATTTCTCCTTACCCCTAAATTGTTTATTCTCAATAAGACATTCATTAATATCATGAAGTATCTTGGGTTGGATCTCAAATATAATCTCATATAACATTAGTATAGAATCACATTCAGTGTGATTTTTCATAGGATATTTCTTTAAAATCATGATGTTCTAAAATCTAGATAACTATGATTCTCAGAAAATATTCAGATCACTATGACTTACAAAATCTGAAGATTCTTGAGGAGGATTATAAATAATAACTGAAATGGGTTTAGATTCATTAGCATGGGTTACCTAATTGGAAAATATTGTTTCAACTAAAACATAGTTTAAAGATTTATCACTTTTAACGAGGCCTCTTGCGCATCATCCCCATCAAAATAACTATGAATCCTATACTAGGTATCGATAGAACATAGGTAAATAGGATATGAATTTTAAACACTTTCTAATGTGGGGTGATACACCCCATCAACTAGTTCTTGTCCTCGAGGACTGAGAGACTATATCTCTGGAACCATTCACATAATTTCTTCTCTTTGAGGCACACCCACATCTCTAGCCTGTCGAATGGCCTACTCCATCCTTCCCTCAGTAGATAATATTACTTCATTTTCAACCTATTATTCAAACTATTCAATAGTACATGTATGCTCTTCAACACATATAGACTCTTATTCAGTAACAACACATTATGTATAAGCATATTCATCTTTTCAACCTACTATAAAATCATATTTTGACTGAGATGATAACTCAGTAGATACTCCCAAACAACTGTCACTAACAATACCTTCTATTTCCAGATCTGAATAGTACACAATATCATCAACATTTAATCCATGATCAGATATATCATTATGTCTAAAAGGATTTTCAAATAGATTAAAATATTTATTCAACATGTCATTATCTTCAACAAATGATATCATACATGTATTCCATCTTATTTTTATGCTCCTACAAGTATCCTTAGAGATATAGAAACCATATTCATGGAACACTTTTTCATTATGTCCAACCACACCCTTGGCTATAAGAATAGAAGAAATAAACCATGAATTGAAATGGTAGGTGGAGTTTGATGTAATCTTTATCATATCACACATTTGAAGTATAATATACATACATATCTTTATTTTGTGTCCATTCATTAGAAGAATAATTGAAAATAAATCCTTATATAGATGAGTGAAAAAACCCTTTTTTTTGGGAAAATGAGATGATCAATGAACTTGATCAATGATCAGGACTCACCCTAATGCTCAACTACAATATGCCTTCTTTTCATTTTTACTTCCAATCAAACATCGCAGAGCCACTTTTCAGTTAAACACATACCTATGTGGAGGAGAACCTCTCCATTATTCCCCAAATATTATTTAATTATGTAATACTATGATGTAATCCCATTACCTTAAACAGAAACTACATCTTTGACCATTTACCCAAATCCTAACAAAAAAATAATCCTTGGAATTAATGTTATACTAGACATACTAATAAAACACCTAAACATGATTTGTGTAGATATGTCTTTTCTATTTGGTAAAATAATCAAACCACCCTTGTTCATTCAGAACTCTTAGAATGAGTGACATACTAGTCAAGAACAACTACGCACAAATTTTCTTTTTGGGATAGACATTGCAATCCTCATGACCTGGGTTTAGTGGCTTCTTTGGCATTTTAATGGGTGAAATATTTTGTTTCATCTGAGTGATATTCTTTACAAGAGTCGAAAATGATGGATGCATCATTTGGGTTATTCAGCAACAGCTCAAGAAAGTTGAAAAGAACATAATTTTGTTTAATATAGATAAAGTATTTCAGTTTCAAGGGATGAGAGATGAAGAGAAGTGAAGAGATGTGTATTTATCATTTAGTAAGTTCAAACATTGAAAAAAACACGGGGAAAATTTAAATTTAAAAATAAATACAAATAAATAAATACAAATAAATTTCTAAATAATAAAGTTATAATAGTACAGGAATTCACAGTATTAGTATTACGGTGTGACTCAAAATGGTGTGGCAGTAACGAATGGGACATTAATCACAAGACATCAAGATGTGAGACCATTGGTGTAACTACCTCAACATTTGAAAAATATTTTGTTTCATGAAAATGTATGTTTTAGTGTGTCTCGTTAATTAAATATATACCAGTATAAATTGAAATGTAAATATTAGTTTTTCACCATTATATAACTAATGGTAAATTATGATCGATGATCAACATGAAAGTCAGAAACAACAATAATTTTAATTTGATAATTATTGTTTATATGTTGAAATGATAATGGAAAAATTAAATAATAATGAAGAGTCGATGACCACATCCTTGTGTAAAAATCCATTGGAAGCTTATTTTTCTGAGGTAGTTTCACTTTGCTTCTCTCCTAACAACGACCATTCCAATAATCAACACATTAAGTGTGAATAGAATCTCCTCTGACTGAAGTGCATGTCAATAGAGATTACCACCCTGCAATGATATCTGAGCCATCCCAGAATTTTGTCACCATCACACACCTTACCCTTAGGTATTATTCATGTGTTATAAGGGGTTGTATAATATGAAAAATGTTACTTATTGTGTAATAACATTTTATAAATAAATTTCTTATTCCATCTATTCCTTTTTGTGAATAATTTTTCTTAGCAATATAATGAATTAGATAAAATCAATTTTTAGTTACAATGGTACTTTTTAGAAATATATAAATTTTTATATTAAAATAAATCTAAATTAATAATATTATTATAATTATGTAACAATGACACTCCTTTTAGTTATAATTGATGATTATATTTATTTTTTTACTATATAAAAAAATAAGTATTTAGTTTTCTAACAATTAAATTTTAATACGATAAAATAAAAATTGTATTTTCAATTATAGAATTTATATTAATGAAATTATGAATTCTTTAAGTAATTAATAATTTAATAAAATATTATTATCAAATTAATATTATTAATAATAAAAGATTATATAATATTTATGATTTCAAATGTAATTTTTATTATGGCTTGGAAATTTTTTTGTCAAAACCCATCAATTTTAAATATATGATAGTTTTTATTTTTATAAGTGAAAAACCACATAATTTAAAAAATATTTATAAAAAATTAATATTATTTTTGGATTCAGGATGTCGAAAATATCTAAAAATTGTTTTCTTCAAATTTTTTGAGACCGAAAATTGTTTGTGTATAAATTAAATATCGAATAAATATATAATGTGGTTTATGAAATCCTAATGACGAAATAATGAAGTAATAAAATAATATAAAGTGATATTAGGCCAATATATTATTTAAAATTACAATAATGTTATTCTAGGTTATTTTTTTATTAATTTTATAATGGATTAGTGGAACCTACAAAATTTATAAAATAAATTAACAATTAAAATGATTCCCTTGAGATTGGGGATCAACTCCACATAACCAAGACACATATGTTAATAGGTTCTGCCCTTTGACTTATAAAATATTTTATACCACTCCCAATTATAATAATCAATTGGAAACAACAATGGGATGGTTTATGGTTTTGATTATTTTATTGTATAGTGCCAAGAACCTAAATAATAAATAATTCACTCTAATTTCTTATATAAACACACACAATCCCCCGTTCCTCTTCACATATAAAATTTTGTCCACAACCCAACCCATCCCTCTTATCTCCATAATCCTCCCATGGAGCCCCATGATCCTAATAACACTCTCTTGAGCCTCTCCCTAGCCATTGGGATCACACTTCCAAGTAAAGGATCTTCCTTAACCCTCCTTATTTATGTCCATGTTTTCTTATATGGGTATGTACTATTATTTTCAATTACATAATTTGGGTCATAATTTCACACCTCCCCAACACTTACCTCATTTTTTTGAATGATTATAGACCCCTATATATCTCTTTATTTCCTTCTTTATTCAATTACTACTGTGAGAAAATTCTAGTAAGGGATTTACCTCCCCTCATTTAAATTCAACAAATTATTTTATATTATGCATCTAAATTCCATTAAATATGATGGGGTATTATGTTTCATGACATCCTTACTGTAAATTTCATATATAAATTAAGATATACACCTTTATCTCTCATCATCACATTTTATGATTTCTAATTGATATCATTATGCTACCAATGTTATACCATAATTTCCATTGCAAAAATCATCATGTAAGAGAATATTGTACCTTTTTATATATAAAGGGTATACACCTTTATGCACATGTACTTTTTGATTGATTAATTACAATTATTTATTCATCATCTCTAATTCATGTAATAAATTTTGATGTTCAATTACTATATGTAGCATGATCAATGTGGAAGACTTATTACTGAAATGAAATGATTATGAAGGGTTTTCTCTACTAGTGCTCTAATGAATTGGGTAACTAATGATAACAAAATAATTCATGTTAAAATAATTTTAAATCATTATAATTAATTTTCAATGAGGGTTTACTAATTATAACTCCTGAGTAATGAGGTTTTACTCATGATACATGTTAAATGAGCTTTGGATCATGCTAATGTCATGTAAAATGTTGTTCCCACATCTCCATGTTAGGATAATAATGATATATCATGCCTTTATGTTCTTGTTTTTCTTATTCCCCATTTATATTCCTATTTCCTGACAAGTATTTTATTTTTCAAATTATTCTTTGATTACTTCCTTATTGGTATTTATAGATTTACCTTTTCTAATATATGTCCATTGGTAATCCCATGCAATTCTGTGTACCATGGAATATTGTGGTCATGTAAAAGAAGTTATCAACAATGATGTTTTTTAAATCTCTTGTTTTTTTATTATTCCTAATTTCTGAAGACATTGATCCTCTCAATCCTTAAAGTTTTATTAAGTTCATATTTATGTAACAAATAATGTTTAAATATATAACAAATAGTAGGGTTGTTATAGTCAGAATCAAAGGATATGTATGGTAAATTTTAGGATTACGCTCAAAAACCCCCAGTGGAAGCCAAAGAGATAATAAAAAGTAGAAAGAAAACAATCGTAAATGTTATGTGGGTTCATATTAAGTGGTTTATCGAGAAAATACATCCCTATCGAGATAGGAACCAGTCGGGTTAGCTCTGTAATGAATGTATTTATGTTAAAAACCATAAAACACTGATTTGAGCTAATCTCTGATGGGAACTGGTGCACGACAATGGTCCTTGCTGCACTCTTGGTTCGAAACTACTGGGGGATATGCTTTTGTAAATTCTTAATCATAGTGCATAACATTATTATAGAAACAAAAAAAAATACCATAATAATATATGTAAGGAATTAGATCATGGATAACATAGATTGAAACTTAGGGTATCATAATTTAGGGTATACTATACAAGTTTATCCTTTTATGTCCAGTGTTATTTCATTTATTTCTTATTTTCTATGTATTGAAACCCTATAATTTTATTTTATATTTCTTTGTTAAAATATATATAAAGGAAGATCGGGAACAACTCTTCTCTCTCTTTCTCAAGAACTACTTGGAGATATTATCCTTGGGTCATGCTAAGATGACTTTAAAACTGTTTCAAATTTTAAAGATACATGAAATGAACATTATGAAGAATACAATACATATTTAATTAAACTATTCATTCAATGTTTATACACCCTCTATTGGATAATCATGCACTATCATCTTTATTACCAAGCTATGTGTGGGAAGAATAATTAGGGTATTTTCAAATTCATCTCTCTATTTCAAAATAATGAAGCACAAAATGATTTTATAGATTCTTATAAAGAGTTTAACACCAGAGAAACCTATTTATATCAAATTATAAAATTATGTTATTGGGGAAACACCAAAACCAAGATACCGAAAGCCTATTTTTAAATATTTAATGATGATTAATTAATAGTATTTTACAAAAAAACAAGATCATGAAGATATTTCACAATTACATTTTAGAAATTCCATTTTAATGGCTAATTAGTGCTCCCTTTAATATTATCCATGACTCTTGAGGAGTTTGGTTAAAATTAAGTTGATGATTTTTGAAATATCGTGTGGTACCATTAGTGTAGAGACCCAATTCTTGACGTACATAGACATTACATTACTTTTGGGGAATAGTAAATTCATAACCAAAACAGACACACAATGTCCGTAATAGTTTAGTGACTTTGGAAACTCGGAACATAATCTTCTAATTGTGGTGAAATATCTTCAAAATATCCCATAAAGATCTTCCCCTTTTGTTTTCTTACCTATAAAATTTATTTATATTCTAGGGAAAAGAAAACATAGAAAAGGGGGAGCTAAAATGCTCAGTAAGGATAATCATGGAGAAAATAAAACAAACAATATACATTTGAACCTAAAAACTTGAATATAATGTTTAAACAAAAAATCTTGAGCAATGACATAAAACATGGCAGTACATTTGGAACCCATCGTAATGGAAAATCAATCAGTTTAAAATAGATTGGAAATAAAATTTGTAATTGTGATAAAAAATTAACCACATGATATGATTTCCATAGTATCCAAGTCATTTCTTCTAAGACCATCTTAGTGGACAAATTCCCTTTCTGAATCGAGTTCACTCCACGTTTCAATCCGGTAACACTGAACCAGATTAACATACCGGTCCAGCAATATCTATCTCATGAGATATAAATATTTAATCAATGAAATGGAGGGAGATATAGGTCCGACCCATCTCATATTGAAATCATTCTTATGTGTGCCACAAAACAATCATAAATCATTCATCATAACCCAAATAATAAATTGGGTTTCATAAACATCATTCCATCAAAATATAATCCATATAAAACAAATGGATATCATTATATCATAAGAAAAGGGAAACCCTATAAATCATAGAGACACTATAATCGACACATACACTTATGAAATAATGTCATCTTTGATAAAATATGGTTTTGAAAAAGTACTTGAAATGAATTCTTGAGGAAAATTTCCTTTCTTATTGAAAATAATTTTCTTTTCACAAAATGGCATTAAATTTTAAAGGAAAAGGATTTTTTTTAAATATACATGAAATATTGTAGAGTAATCTTCATGAAAATAAGGCATTATAAAACCGTAAAAATTTGTTCATGGCATATAAGTTAAAAAAAATTCTTCTCGTAATTTTTCTAGAAAAGTCAAAAAGTACCTCGTATGGTAAAAAAATAATGATACCTTAAATACTAGGTAGTAAATGTAAAAAAATGGGTGAAAATGAATTTAAAAATACATTAATCCATTTATAGAAAACATGTAAATTGATAATAAATATGACCCCAGTAAATACTTACGAATAATCAATCTCAGATAAAAACGAGATATGAAAAGTTATCCCTTACCTTATGTACGATATCCTTCGTATGTATCTAAACCTCCTATATAATGATTTAAATATTGTAATTGACTTATTACAGAATCATATTCATTGTTATTATTCATATATGGTTCACTTATGAATTTATATTACCCGTTTTTTTTTGTAAATTCCATGCTAATGCAGTGTTTTGAGTAAAATTGTTTCATTTGTCGTATGTGTTTCAACATGTTGTTATGGATATTATTAATTATATCTTGATTTACTTAATTCCAGAATGTAAAAAATGATTTATATATAATATATATTTACTATATAAATATATATGATAGATCGATAAATGAAATACACCGTTCATGGAGATGGTAGGTCGTGCGTACGCATGAACGCTGTTTTCGTTTCCTTATTGAATTTAATGGAATTATGTAAATGAAACATATATTTACATAAATACAGTTTAATTATTATGTAATATATTTCATGATTATTTATTATATATACTTTTTAATCATACTTGAATGGTTAATCATGGTAAATGAATCTCATCGCATTCGTGGAGATGGTAGTCCGTATGTACGCACGCACGATGATATCATTCCCTTGATCATGGAATTTTTTTGATGTGTTTGTATAATATTTCATAAACATTATCACATTACAATAATCATATATAGTTATTTATATTCACCATTATACCCATCCATGTAATGTGGTGGTGGAAAACATATTACACCACGGCGTGGAGATGGTATTCTGTACGTACGCACTCGTAGTGAGTTTGTTTTCGGTAGGATGGATAGAAGATGAAATTGGGTTGTCTCATATTTATAATAACAAATCAGTATATTATTGATACTGATGTTATTAATTTCTGTGGAAACAAATAGATAATGATATGTTGAAGAAGAAATAAATTACAATGAATCGGAAAAAGATATTACCTCTTCTTTGACGCACCTCTTCTTAACCTTCTATTAAGGCACTAGGGTTGGACTTTTGAGTAGAATAGAACCTCTATAATTTTTATAGGGAATATGAGAAGGTAAAAGGTCAGGGGTTGGCCGAGCATCAATGCTCAAAAGTGTGTGAAGAGAAGAGGGAAGAGGTTCCCTTTTTTATAAGAGAGGAGAGGGGCACCTTTGGAAAACATTCAATATTATTTTATAATAAAGTCATATTCCGTTATTAATATCTCAAAATTGATTTATTTAGATGATAAGGTGGGTATGGGTCGATATCCTCTCAACCAATATGTTTTAGACAATTTTAGGTTAGTATTTTAATCTTATCATTTAGATTTAACTCTAGGTTAAATAATTTAACTTTTACCGTGTCTTCTTGTTTTCTTACACAATATGGTTAAGAAACATACTATAACAAGCTAAAAGAACTCCAAGTGGTTCATTATTAATATATATATCCTTATCTATGTCATTTGGCCGAACCTTATATATTTATGAATAAAATAAAAATTAATAATGTAATATTTGTTTTAAAAATTGTTTTGTGTCAAATTTGACACTATTTAGTACTTGATTTTTTTTTTGAAAATCATAAAAACATTATTAGTTCGAAAAAAGGTAATTAAATCAATAAAAACATGTCATATTAACCTATAAAATTAGTGTAATTAATAAAAAGATTAAAATTAAAATTATTTGGGTATTTATAACATAAATTATGTTAATATTTCATTAATAAGGTAATTACTACATCATCATTGTTTCATAAATAAAGTAAATTATTTAATTTCTAACAATTATAAATAAAATAACATTATTTATGAAATATTTTTATATTTATAGTTAATATTTATAGTAGAATTTAACATTTGTATAACTCTATATTAAATAATTTTTAGTTATTAAACATTGATTTTAACTATTATAATTCTTCTTTAAATAAAATAATAATAAATGTTTCAATCTAATCCAATTGGACCTAAAGGGTAATATTTTATCCCTAAGGTTGTTTTTGGTCAAACGAAACTTATCCAATAGAATTAGTACATGTGTTACGGTAATAATAATATCATATTTACACTTAATTACCCTATTTACTTTTAACCGTGGTAAATAAAAGTAAAAGGTTACAATTCGTCAAAAATTATTTTTATCTTAATGAAGCACATTTTAAACCTTGATATTAACCGTTTCTCTTAGATTTTTGAAATTCCACTCACAGAAGTAGTAAAATTATGTTTTATGTATATTTTCAAATTTTACTAGGAGGGGGTAAAAGAAGGTGAAAAGATCAATAAATTTTTTATATATCTAAAATTATTATAAAATGACTCCAATGCATTAAATTGAAATTATATAGGTATTATATATCAATTTTAACCTAAAATAAATTTAAATAAAATAAAAAATTATTTAAATAAACAATTCGGTTTTAAACTAAAACTCGTTGTTTTTTACTATTCATCAAAAATTTAATGTTTTTAGAAAAATACAAAAAGTTAACCCTATGAGAATTTCGATATTCGAAATCTAGAAATTAAGTCCAGTTTGAAAGAAAAAATTTATAAAATTTCAAAATGTGGGTATTACAATTCATAATGTCTAGTTTATATAACAAATTTTTGATTAGTTAAACTCGGTATTGTGTGCAACCCACGCTATCAAGGAAGGTCATGATTGCGTGTAATGAAAGCTATGTCGGAGTTGCGTGTAGTGAAAGATTCCTTTTTTGTGTATAATATAATCCAACCATATTAAATTTATACGTTGAATATATATATATATACTTACACTCAATGTTGAGTCGAATAACATATATCAAACGAAATTTAAATTTTTTGTAACACTATCCATGAGTAGTGTTTCGTATACAGCAAGCTAATATGGTGTTACGTATAGTGCAAGATAATATTAGTGTTGCATACACCAAAAAACATCAAATAAATTAAAAATAATACTTTTCATAAAATATTTTTGTGTAACATTCAAGCCCCCTAAAAATTAATTTCACCCTTGAAATTCATCGGCGATGTAAATGGTTTACTACTTGAAAGCTTCTTTCATAGAAACCCACATTGTAATAAGTAACACTAAAACATAATTTTAAAAAGTGAAGTATGAAACATAATGTTTACACAAATAAACTCATCACTAGGATTCCACATAGGGGAACATAGGTGAAAATATGGATATGGTGGATAAATATAACCATCAACTTCTGATGAAGAGTGGTAGAGGACATGACTATGAAAAAGACAAAAATCACAAAGCCATAAATTTTTGATAATCTATGGTACACTCTAATTCATCAGATATAAGGTCACTAGGACAACATTTTTTTATTTTCATGATCATTTCCCTAAAGTTTAAGATATTGGAATTAGAAGAAATATATTTCTGGTTTTGGTACAATCTCATCGTTTGTCACTTCATGGAAAATTTCCACTTCATCTCTTAAAAAAATAAAGTTTAATTTTTCATTAGCAAAGTGTTGGAAGATCATGTGATATAATGATGGGCCATTCCATATGTCTCAAAAAAAAGGTTAGAAAAATTTATCAAATATACATAAGTCCATCTATGGTGAGGTTAATCGTATATGATCCCAAAAATGGCCTTATACTTCATCTATTATACCGTTTAATAAAATAAAACTACTTACTACTAACCCGGGACATCTTGTAGGCCAGTGGTAGGCGATAAAGGCCTGTCACACTTTGGTTTTGGATTTAATTCCAATAGTCTTGTCCGACGCGATGGGTTGTCACCCGTCCTATGGGATTCCCTTTTTTAAAACTACAATATTATAACATTCCAGAAATAATATCAAAAAAAGTTCTATCCTTAAACAATACTATCTTATGTCCAACATAATCAATTCCAATCATTAGGCTATCCAAAATACATATGTCCAATCTCATAGTATAAAGAAACTGATTACTTGAAATGTCACATAACAAGCACATGAATACCATCATTTATCCCCAATATATAATAAAATATATCTTGTTGGTCACATTTAAAACCTGTGAATACCTTAATCATGTATTCTTTTGAAACATAAATTACCATAGAACCTTGGTGAAAACATGAGTGCTGTCAAAAGTTAACTCTTTCCACTTAACAAATCTCAAAATTTCTATATACTCAAACAATGATATCACTTTGTCCATATATCTGCCATGAGATCATTAATACTATCAAGAATCTCATTATCTCTTTATCCCTTCATTATGTGCATATCATCTGCTTTCCAAATATATCGGAATAACCTTTCATGGTTACTGGTATTGTTCATCATATACATTCAAAAACTCAATGAATGATGACAGTTTAACAATCTTTAGATTTTTAATTATTCCAGTGTACCATACATTATTCTTGATAAACATATAATCAATACACTACCTTCTTAAACCACTGACTGAGCTTCATCATTTCTTTCATCTCATATATCATTTGTAGTATCTTCCTCATCATCATCATAAATACTACACATACGACTATGCTGATTATCTCCATGAAATTTGCCCTTAGAGCATTGGTTTCCATAATGCCCGTACATTCCACATTTAAAACATTTAAACATTGTTGATGTCTTAGAAATACCATTATTCTAATCTGTGGTGTTAACTGAACCTTTTCCTTTACAATTAATGGCTTTGTCTCCTTCTTTTCCACACCCAAAGCATCTTCCAGTTCCTTTGAAACATTCTCCCTGATGCCTCTTACCAAATGATTTACATGATGTAAATTTAACTTTCATTCCTCTATGATCATCATGAAACTCCATCTTTTTCATATTAGCTGTGTCTGAAAACATACCAAAGTTTATATTATTGATCATATTATGAGATTGCTGATTAGGTATAATAACCATTTTTTCACTTCAAAATCTCATTTCATTTGGTTGATCTTGAAGAATGTCATTCCATTGTCCATCATATCATCCATTATCGTGAATCTTCCTATTTCAAGCAATTTTCTAAAACCCTAAATGAATAGTGTGAGAGGAAAAAATCATACATGGAAAACTACATAATCAAGGGGAGTACGTTCAATCTCTAAAATCCTAGTTATAATCATAGGTTATTCAAGATATTTATCATAATTCTAGGACTATAACCTATACTTATACATATCCTTAGGATCATCCCTAGACATACCATAGAAATATCATTAGAGATCTCACTAACGGTTTCTCATCCTAGTTTCCAAAGTTTAACTAAACCTGTTCTATGATACCAACTGTAATGGTCTGAAATTACGTCCAGTGGACTATAATTGATACCTATCTGGGAACTCCATGGGCGGATACACCCCCTTAGAGGGACACACCATCATCCCCAGTGGTGGCCATTTCCTCAGGAATCCCTTGGGCAGAGAGCCATGCTTTTTCCAATGCTCACATGTGAGAGTACCCAAGGATCAAATACATTCCAACCTCCATTGCATGTGATACCAACTGTAGAGACACAAAGCATGACGTACATAGACATTACTTTACTTTTTTGGAATACTTAATACATAAAAAAACAAACACACAAGGACCGTAATAGATTAATGTCTTTGGAAACAGAGAACATAATCTTCTAATCGTGGTGAAATAACTTCAACATCTCCCATAAAGATCTCCCCCTTTTGTTTTATTACTAAATCATTTCATTATATCTTAGGGAAAAGAAAAAATATAAAAGGTCGAGCTCAAATTCTCAGTAAGGGTAATAATGGATAAAATAAAACAAACCATATACATTTGAACATAAAATCATGAACATAATGTTTAATCATCAAAATCATGAGCAATGACCTTAAACATGGTAGAACGTAAGGCACATATCATAATGGAACATCAATCGTGATAAAATATCATATAAATAAAACTTTTAATGGTGGAAAAACACTAATCACATGATATGATTTCCATATTACCCAAGACATCGATGCCAAGACTGTCTTAGTGGACAACGTTCCTTTCTAAATCAAGTTCACTCCTCATTTTAATAATGTAATATTGAACCGTATTAACATATCCTTATAGCCTTGTCTATCCCAAGAAATGTATATCTTTACCCAGTGTATTAAAGGGATATATAGGTCCCACCCATCTCATATTGAAATCATTCTTATGTGTTCCACAAAACAATCATAAATCGTTCATTATAAACCAAAGAATAAATTGGGATTCATAAACATCATTCCATCATAAAATAATCCATATAAAACAAATGGATATCATTACATCATAAGAAAAGTGAAACCATATAAATCATAGAGACATTATACTTGAAACAAAGACATATTAAATAAGGTCATCTTATATGGAAAATGGTTTTGATAAAGCACTTGGAATGAATTCTTGAGGAAAATATACTTTCTTCTTGAAAATCATTTTATTTTCACAAAATTCCATTAAATTTTAAAAGAAAAGGATTTTTTTGAAAATAGTCTGGAAATATTGTAGTGTAAGCTTCATGAAAATAAGGTGTTCTGAAACCGTAAAAATCCATTCATGCCATATATGTTAAAAAACATTCTTCTCGTACTTTTTCTGGAAAAGTAAAAAAGTACCTCCTATGGTAAAAAAAGAAATATTCCTTACATACCATGTAGTAAAAGTAAAAAATGGGTAAAAAGTAATGTAAACATACATGAAACAATTTTTAGAAAATAGGTACATGGATAATAAATATTACCCCAATAAATACATACGAATAAATAATCTCGGATAAACACGAGATCAGAATAGTTATCCATTACCTTAGGTCTGATATCCTTCGTATGTATACAAACCTCCTCTATAATGATTTAAATATTGTTATTGACTTATTACAGAATGATATTCATTGTTATTATATCATATATGGTTCACTTATTACATTATATTTCCCGTTCTTTTGTAAATTCCATGTTAAAGGAACGTTTGGAGTAAAATCATTTCATTTATCATACGCGTTTTGACATGTTTTTTGGATATTATTACTTATATCCTAATTTACATAATTCCATAATGTAAAACATGATTTATATATAATATATATTCAGTATATAAATATATTTGATAGATCGATAAATGAAATACACAGTTCCTAGAGTTGGTAGGTCGTGCGTATGCATGAACGCTGTTTTCATTTCCTTATTGAATTAAATAGAATTAAGTAAATGAAATATATATATTTACATAAATCTAGTTTAATTTTGATTTAATATGATTCATTATTATTTATTTTATATATTTTGTAATCATACTTTAATGGTTAATCATGGAAAATGAATCTCATCATGTTCGTTGAGATGGTTGTTCGTACGTACGCACAAACGATGATATCATTTCCATGATCATGGACTTGTATTGAAGTGTTTTTATAATACTTAAGATTCATTATCACTTTACAATAATCATATATAGTTATTTATTTACACCATTATACCCATCCATTTATGGTGGTGGTGGAAAACAGATTACACCATGGCCTGGAGGTGGTATTCCGTACGTATGCAGTCGCGGTGAGTTTGTTTTCCGTAGGATGGATAAGAGATGAAA
Source organism: Viscum album (assembly GCA_963277665.1). NCBI lineage: Eukaryota > Viridiplantae > Streptophyta > Magnoliopsida > Santalales > Viscaceae > Viscum > Viscum album. The sequence continues at coordinate 1,065,691,502 of OY728165.1, read as the reverse complement.
TCAAGTAGTTTCATATTTATCATAAAATATCAGTATATGATTGATACTGATGTTATTAATTTATGATAAATCAAATATAGAAGAACTAGAAGATGATATAAATGGAATGAATCAGGAAAGGATTTTACCTCTTCTTTGACTCACCTCTTCTTAACCTCCTCTTAAGGCAATAGAGTTGGTCTTTTGATGAGACCATAATATCTATAATGATTCTAAGAAAGATGTGAAGGGAAATGGGTAGGGTTTGTCTGAGCTTCATGTCTTAGAAGGGTGTGAAGAGAAGAGGGAAGGGGTTCCCTTTTTTATAAGGGAGGAGAGGGGCACCTTTGGAAAAACATAAAATATTATTTTATACTAAAGTCAAATTCGGTATTTAATATCTCCATATTGATTTATTTAAAATCTAAAGTGGGGGGGGGGGGGGGTCAAAATTATCTCAACCAATAGATTTTAGATAATTTTAGGTTACTATTTTAACCTTATCATTTAGATTAAACTCTATGTTAAATAATTTAACTTTTACCGTCTCTTCTTGTTTTCTTACACTATATGGTTAATAAACATACAATAACAAACCAAAAGAACCCCAAGTAGTTCATTATTAATATATATATCCTTTTATATGTCATTTTTTCCGAACATTATATTTTTATGAATAAAATTACAATTAATATTATAATATTTGTTTTAAAAACTATTTTATGTCAATTTTGACAGTTTGGTACTTAATTTTTATGAAAAGAATAATAGCATTATTAGTTAGAAATTTTTTAATTAAATCAATAATACCATGTCATATTAACCTATAAAATTAGTGTAATTCATAAAAAGACTAAAATTACATTTATTTGGGTATTTGTAACATCAATTATGTTAATATTTCATTAATAATGTAATTACTGCATCATCATTGTGTCATAAATAATTTACATTATTTAAAGTCTAAAAATTATAAATAAAATACCATTATGTAGTAATTATTTTTATATTTATAATGAATATTTATAGTCGAATTCATATTATGTATAACACTATATTAAAAGTGTTTTAGTTATTAAACATTGATTTTAACTATTTTAATTCTTCTTTAAATAAATTAATAAAAAATGCTTTAATATAATACAAGTGGACCTAAAGGGTAATATTTTATCCCTAAGGTTGTTTTTGGTCGAACTACACTTATCCAACAGAATTAGGACATGTGTTAGGATAATAATAATATCATTTTTACCCTTAATTCCCGTGTTTACTTTAAACCGTGGTAAATAATAGTGAAAAGTCACTATTCACCAAAAATTATTTTTATCTTATTAAACCACATTTTACACCTTGATATTAACTGTGTCGCTAAAATTTTCTAATTTCCACTCACAGAAGCAGTAAAATTATGTTTTATGTAAATTTTCAAATTCTCCTAGGAGGTGTGTAAAAGATGGTGAAAAGTTCAATAAAATTTTTATATATCTAAAATTATTATAAAATGACTCCAATTAATTAAATTGAAATTATATAGGTATTATATATCAGTTTTTACATAAAATAAATTTACATAATATAAATAATTATATAAATAAAAAATTCGGTTTTATACTATAACTCAATGTTTTTCACTATTCATCAAAAAATTGGATGTTTTCAAAAAAATACCAAAAATTCACCCTAGGATAATTTTGATATTATGAATCCAAAAATGAAGTCCATTTTGAGAGAAAAAATTTATACAATTTCAAAATGTGGGTATTACAATTCATAACGGTTAGTTTATATAAAAAATCGTTGTTTAGTAAAACCTGGTATTGCGTACGACACACGCTATCGAGGATGGTCGCAATTGAGTGTAATGAAAGCAAAGTCAGGGTTGTGTGTAGTGCAAGATTTCTTTGTTTTTGTGTATAATAGAATCCAAACATATTTCATTTATACATTGAATATATATATATATATACAGTCAATGTTGGGTCGAATAACTTCTATCAAACGAAATTTAAATTTTTTGTAACACGATCCAAGAGTAGTGTTGTGTATACTACAAGCTAATATGGTGTTGCGTATAGGGCCCGATAATCTTAGTGTAGCATACACCACAAGACATCATATAAATTAAAAAATTACTTCTCATAAAATCTCAGGGTGTTACAATTGGGACACATGAACTAATTATATATAAAGGAAATGATAATTAGAAGGACTGAAGACCTCATTGAAGAGATAAAGTAAAATTACCCTCACCTTTTTTCAACAAAATCATGTAAAACAAGATTTGTAAGGTGAAATTTCTTATGGTGGGAAAAATTTAATGAGCGGATCTTTTGAATAATATTTTTCAACAAAAATTGTATGTTTTACTATGCCTCATTAATTAAAACTATATACGTATAAATTGAAATAAAATAATTAGTGTTCGATCATTATATTACCATTGGTCAATTATGATTTACATTAAATATGAATAGTGGAAACAATAATAACATTAATTTTAAAATTATTGTTTATAAATAGAAATGATAATGGACAAATTAATTACCAATGAATAGTTGATGGCGTCATCTAGTATACTCGAGTCATACGAAGCACATTTTTAGAGATCAGAAAAGAGGTAGTTTCACATAAATTTTCACTTGAGCAAGAACAATCTGAGCATCAAAAGGTTATTCTAGAATGGAATCTTTTATGAGATATGTTCATGGAAATAGATATTACCACCTAGGAGATGTTATTTCTGCCACCCCAAGTCATTGTCACCATACAACACCTTACACTTAGGTCACATGAAGGTGTAACATGGGGTCCTGTAATAATGGATTAGTTACTTATTGTGTAATACCTTTTTATAAATAAAATTCTTATTCCATCAATTATTTTATGATTTTTTTTCTTTAAAATATATTGAATTAGATAAGTGGACTTTTCGGGTAAAATGGTAATTTTCAATAATATATAAATTATTATATTAAACATATTCATTATTAATTATGATAATAAAATAATGATTTAATAACACATATTTTAAATATAAATTATTTTTATATATACTTTTTTACTAAATAAATATATAAGTAATCAGTTTGATTAGAATTATATTTATATATGAATACACAGAAATTGTATTTTTAATTATTTTATTTTGATGAATTAATTAATTTTTGAAATAATTAATATTTTAAAAAAATATTATTATCAAATTACATTTATGAATAATAAATTTCAATATAATTTTTATGATGTCAAATGTAATTTTTATCAAAGATTGGAAACTGTTTTTGTCAAAACCGAGTCATTTTTCAATAAATGATGGATTTTATATTTACATTGGAAAATTAAAAAATTTTGAATATTATTTATATAAAATTAATAATTATTTTAGATTTAGGGTGTTGAAATTAACTAATTGTGACTTTTTAATAATTTTCTGTGGCAGTCTGATTTTTGGATAAAAATTAAATACATAATAATAATATATTGTGTATCATGGCATCATAGTTAACCAATAGTGATGTAATAAAATAATATAAAATGTATATTCAAACAATATATGTTTTAACTTTTAAATAATATTATTTTAGATTTGTCTAAATAATTTTATAATGCCATAGTGTACCCTCCAAGACTTATAAAATATTTTATCATTTTGAAATGAATTCATTAAGTGTGTGACTCACTTACACAAAATCAATCCTAATAATTAAATATTTTCGGCCCTTTCCCTAATAAAATATTGTATACCACTTCCATTTGGATGAAACCACTAGAAAAAAACATGGTTTGGTTTATATTTTTTGATTATTTTAATGTGTAGTGTCCAAAAGCAAAATAATAAAGAATACCCTCTCCATTCCTGTATAAACCTACTCAATATCAAATTCCATATAGCTAAAACCATTTGAAACTTGAACCACACATGAACTACACTCAACGTAATTCTACCAAGGTGCCCCAAGATCCTAAGAAGCCTCACTCAAGTCTCTCCCAAGCCTTTGAGATAATACGTCCAACTAAGGGATCCTCTATTTCATTCCTTCCTTATTTATGTATAAGTTTTCTTATGTTGTTATGACTTTTTATGTTCAAATAAAAATGTTGGTGTATTATTTTTCACCACCTCAATACTTCCATACTTATGTTTGAATGATTATAGACACATTTATCTCTCATTAATGCCTCCCATGTACACTCGTTACCATGCCAAAATTCTATAAGGTATACATCTCTCATCATTTACATTCATTAAATTAATGTATATTATGCAACTATATTTCATTAATGATTTTGGGATATTATGTTCCATGAACCCCTTACAATCCATTTCATGTATAAATTACATGATACCACCTTTTCTCTCATCAATACATTATATTATTTCTATTTGATGTCATTATGCAACTGATGTTACACCAAAAATTCACAAGACAAAATCATCATGTTAGTGAATAACATACCCATTTATCTATAATATATATTCCCCATTATGCACAAGTTCTTGTTGATCGAGAACATACATTTATTTATTTCACATATCTTATTAGTGGAATAAATTATAATAATTAATGAATCCATGTTCTATGATCTATAATGAAATCTGTTGAATGAAATGAAATGATTAAGAATGGTGCACCCTGATAACACTACAATGCATTGGGTAAACAATAGTATCTTGATATGTATTGTCAAATCAGTGTTTACTCATTCTTATTTACTTACAATTAGGGTTTAATCATCATAATTAATGTTCAATGAGGGTTTACATATGATCTATGTGAAATGGGGTGTGGTTCATGTTAATATCATTTTAATTGTTGTTTACATATCTCCATGTGGTAATAATCGTGATATATCATGCGTTCAGGTTCATGTTTCTATACTTCTCCATTGACATCCCTATTTCCTAAAATGTATTTTATTATTCACGTTATTCCATGATTAATCAATTACTAGGCATTAGATCTCACCATTTTCTCACATATGTCCTTAGGTTATTGCATTCATTGCTATGTACAATGAAATTTTTTGGTCATGTAAGTGAATTTTTCAATAATGATGTCGTATTTTATGTCTTGAGTTTTTTTAATGTTCTTAATTTCTAAATATAATTTTCCTCTTGATACTCATAGTTATCTTAAGTGTAATCTTATGTAATAAATCATGTTCATATACGTAATAAATAGAAGGGTTGTTATAGTAGGCTATGAAAACAATCCTGAGATTGTAGAATAATAATATAATACCGAGAAATTAAAATTTTTACTACGATTATTGAATCATAATTCATGTATGATGTAATTAATCCTTTTATAATTTATTATATTTGTGAAAATGTCTGCAATTTGATGATCTCTGAAAATGATTTCTAAAATAATATCAACTTTGTTATAATGATCTCTCAAAAATTGATGCCTTACATAAATATTCTTTTTTCTAGAGTGAGAAACATGATTCATTGATATTTTAATAGCACTTGTGTTATCAAAATTTATAGGGACATGTCTAAATTGTTATCTATAATCTATAAAGTAGTCTTACATCTACAAAATCTATTCCCACCAACCACCATGTATTCATATTCAGTAGTAGATAATGAAACAATGTTTCTTTTTATTACTAAACAATAAAACTATTAACATGAAAAAATTAAAATGTTCCAGATGTGTTGTTTATCAACCATACATCCACCAAAATCAGCATCAGAATGGATTACTATGTCAAAATATTTTCCTATAGTATAGAACATTCCAATGTTAGTAGATCCTTGAATAAGTCTTTTATAATAAACATTATAAGGTAGATTATAATTCAGTTTCCTAGTATTTTGTTCCAAATCTATGAATATTTTTCAAGTAGACTTAAGTATAAGTAATTTTGAAATACTAATGAATATCTGTTAATAGTATAAACATTTTCATTTCTAAGAAAAAAACTAATTCATTATAAGAATTAATAAAATTAAAAGCATTATTCTAGAATTTTATAAGAAATAAATTATCAAATAATTATTAATTTATAAGTATATTATATTTTAATCCATCAAGAAAATGTACATTATACAGTTAAACTGAGTAAGGCTTACCAATCTCTCCCAGACTAATTATTTTTCCTTTATCATTATCAACAAAGGTTATATGTCCATCATGAATCTTTATCAAATTCATGAAGAATGAGTAATATTATGTCATGTTTCATGAACATCCACTATCCGAGTCCCATAGACATATAAATGACCTTTCCAAAAAGAATTTATATAAAATTTTTAAATAAAAGATTAATTTGGAAACCATATTTTATAGGGTCTAAAATACATTAGTAATAAGTTCTTTGGGAACCCATACATGATACATAGGGTTCTTATAATAAAATTTTACAGCATTTGAAAAATAATATCTTTTTTTACATGAGAAAATCTAAGATGTAAAATAGTTCCATGTTCTAGAACATGAATATTATTTATCAATTTTAGGACCAAAAAGAGTTAATCAAGATTTTATGACATTGTTTCTTATTACATATTTATATCCTACACCAGTGGTGTATTAAAAAGTTAAATGATTAATAATAATTTGTGTTAAACCATTATTTCTATTGGTAAATATCTAAAGTCCTTTTTTAATTGATCATTTAAAAATTTAGGTTTTTTTCATTTAGTAGTGGATATTTTTTGTCTTTTTCAACCACATGTTCAGATTTAATAGTGGTATTCAGTGAATGTTATTTCTTTAACGATTATTATTATTTTTTTGGTTCATTACTAGTGTCTTATATAATTTTTCAACATAAAAGTATGTCATAATTTTCCTTGTTTTTATAATCACATTCATCTCTATAGTAATATGTATTCTGTATAGGTCACTCAAGAGTTACCTCTTATATGTTTGTTGTGATACACATACTAGCATGGATATATTTTAATCTTGTGAATATTATGAGTCACATGAGTTTTCTTCATAAGCACTCCATGTTTCATTAATTTTCATTATATAATGTATATATTTGACCTCAAATATCTTATTATATTTTACCTTGGGACAATCAGTCATTATATACCCCTTTCTCTTACATTCATAACAGATTAGTTCACTGTTAATATCACTTTTCTTCCATTCCATTTTCCTGTTTCCCTTTTTTCCATATTTACCTTTGTAGCTATGCTTCCAAAAAAATTCATCCTTCTACAAATCATCATAAACCTTATGGATAATTGAACTATTTCCTCTTCGTTATCTGAATGAGAATTATCATTACTTACACTGCCAGAATGGTTATGTATCCTCTCTTTTTCTTTATTTTTGTAAGTAGTTGTTTTTAAATACATTGTCTTTATCTTTGGTTAATCCTCCTCATCCATGTTTACATTTAATGATTCCTTATATATCATCAACTTCCCAATTATACTATTTAGTAGAAACTATTTTGCGTCACATGATTATATAATTGATACAGAATTCCCTCTCTATCTATCTAGTAAGCATCTGAGTATTCATATGATATTATATTTAGCTATAACATCCCTTCCTAGAGATATTGAAGTATTCACAATTTCATTAAACCTGAGATATATTTCAAAAATAGGCACATCAAGAATCATTTAAATGATATAATATTGAATAATATATGTGGTAGGTCTAATTTTCTTAACACCAGAGTTCTGTCATGTGAAACAGATAATGTGTCACAAATTTCATGGGATGTTTTACATGCAGGAATTATATGAAACATTACATCTCCTAAATAATAGTATACGTAATGCATGGATTTGAAATTATTATTATATAAATAAATAGTTAGACTTCCCGTATATTCCCAATAGTTGAAGGAATAATATATTCATCTATAATTGACGAAAAAATATCCAAAACAATAAATTATAAGTCCATTTTATTTTTAATTTTCTACTATGAATAATTTTTTCCATTAAATATTCAAGGTATGTTGTTTGTAGTACATTCCAATATATTATCCATTATAAATAAATTGGATTTTAAATTACTAGAAATTTAGAACAAATTGAAATTTAAATATATTTAAAACACAACAAAAATAATAGTTGAATAATATTAAAAAATAGATTTAAATTTTTTGAATGTAGAAACATGAAAACAGACTCATAGAAATTGTTTGTTGGAGTGGGACACTGAATGGGGGTGGGGGGTAATTGAGTTACTATTATTTAAAAATATATATTAATTAACGGATTCCCAAGCTAAAAATAAAACCGGTCAGTTAACCACTGTTGTAAATTCATAATAGCTTTACTCATCAAATATTTTTGTAGAAGATTGATAAATTCATAGTTTATAACAATATGAGACATTGATACAACTTTTTAAACTAATCTAATATGGTAATGTAGTTATAATTACTATCCAATACGAACTATAAAATTAAAATTTTGTTTTCCTTAAATATGATTTCAGACATAGAAAGACTAAATATAAACACCTAATAGATAAAATGTGTTGTTCAGTCTCAAGATGGGACCAAATATAGTATACATGGTGATAACCTAGCACCATGATATATAAAAATAGACAAATCATTTATCCACTCAATAGATCGAGGTTATGAATAGCACACAAAACTATCTTGTTAACAAGACCAGTACCTCTGTTAAACATGGGGAAACTAACATCTAGTCCACACATGACCACTTCCACAATTAAATGTGGGTAAAATATGGTGTAAAAAGATATGTGAGTGAGGATATTTTGTATCCTCTAGTAAAGAAAATGAGCCAATATATTTTTTTAATAAAGACACTCACTCTACTAAAATAGTAATAAATCATTACACAATAAAGAAAAATATATTGATATAGAGTGTATAAGTCACTGTTTGTAATGAAATGTAGATTTGTATTCTTTGGATGTAGTAGAATTAGTGTTCTAGTCCTCTTCTGAAAATAGAGTGTCAGGAGTCAACTGTTCTGGTGTTCAGTGTAGTGATATGTTCTTATTCCTCTTTAATTTTTAGAAAGGATGTTAAGTATTTTAGTAGGGTATTCATTGTTTATAGTCATCATGAATTAAGAGTTCTTCCTTTAGGGTATTCCTTCGTGTATGAGTCTTGTTGACTTTTATGTGCATGCAAAAACCACAATTTTGCTCAGGTGCCACAATTTATTTTATTTTGGGTTCTTGTGTTGGATCCATCAATGTTCATGGTCTCCAATACTTTTACATTGTACTTTTTTTCAACTGGAATGAAAAAGATCATATATAATATCAGTGTCACAAAAGGACTCAAATATGACAGTTTGAAACTACTTATAAATTTAATAAAGAATGAAAAGAATTTGATTACATATGGAATGGTCTCACTATTTCAGTGAGATAATAATAGTTCCATAGTTGATGTTATATCTATAACTAGTAGCAATGTTGTAGATTCTGGTCCTTTGTGATTTCTAGAATTGGTAGCACAATTACAATGTTAGTGAAACAGTGTCTCAGGTAATGGTGTCATGCCCTTTATCAAAATTCAGAACGGTGTCTTGTTTTGGTTTCCTAGAAATGTTATCATGTAAATGGTGTTAGGTCCATTAAAATATATAGAACCGGTAACATGCATACAATTTCACATACTTTGTCTAATATTAGTAAGTTGTCTTAAGAAGAAATCTGCACGGAATGTATTAATATGAAACATAATCACACTAAAACATAATAGAAAAAGATTAAACATATTTCATAAAATTAAAATATAATTTGTTATATTTTTAACATTATATTGTTAATGATAAAAAATAGGAGTTCTAAGATTGAAAAACATGAGTTGTGCAAATTAAAACACATTGTGTCCAATAATCTCAAAACATGTTTTGTGATCCTTAAAAAATGTGGTATGCAACAATTTTGTTAAAAATAAATTTTTATCAGAGTTTTATTAATGCACTGAATGTGATTAATTATGATCGAATGAATTTTTTAGATTATTATTATTTTTGTAATGGATTCAATGATCAGTATACCACATATCATGATTCTACAGGAATTCATTGACATTTTTACACAATGGTTTAAGATCATGGTAATAGAGGCATTGTACCTATTTTCTCAATTGGTATTGATTCACTAAGATACCATGGGCCTGAATATGATTTGGATTTGGGATTCTTTGAACCGCAATTGGCAGGGCCTATTGCCATGCTCCATGGACACCGGTAATGTTATTGGGATGTTTTGTTCAAGACTATCATGGTACACAATGTGGATTACATGGTCTTATATACATTTGGTATATACCTTCATGGTCTGACAGATTTGACATCATGTCATGTCCATAGTGGATGAATTCTCTATACAACAAAGGATATTGTGAATTTTATATGGTATATTATAATACATTTCCATGATATATGTATTATATGTGATTAAACATTCATGTCGTTATTGATATATTGGAATGTTTTAGAGAGAGACCATGTATGGGTATTTAACTACATTGTTTTAACTAGAATACTATTAACTTATATATTTATTCTTCCCTCCTTCCCATGTCTATATAAGAATGAATGTTGTTATTGGGAGATCTGATAGGATTGACAATTCCAGTTTACATTTTAGGGTATATGTATATGATATATTGCTCACTAAATTATCTTTTGTTTCATATATTGTATTTCTAAATGACAACATTGGTGGTGGCCATCTAAATGTTATGTAACACCTTGCTCATCTCACCATTGGATATAGGGACAATCTTCATGGATAAAGGTAGGGATCAGTAAAAGTCGCAACAAAGTTATTCTTGATTTTCTTGGTTCATTAGTGTAAGAGAGCACATGACTGATCCATGATCACGAGGAATGTCTGGATAATAATTTTTTTATGTTATTGTATTTTGATACTTGTATTATATGGGATGTATATATATTGTTTTCCATCATTGTGGATATATGATATGAAACATTATATTGTATATGAGATTAATTTTTACATTGTTTAGTTCCGAAAATATGTGTTTTTGTCTTATGTCAAGATGATTTATTGTTTCTGATATTGATTTCTAATATTATACTTTTGTGTTACACTTTGATCATGTGGGTATAGCCTCCCAACTATCCTTTCATAGTCCCTCACTACTAGTCGGTATCCATTGGCATATGGTGGAATTTTTTTGAGTCCATGTTACCCAACAGGTTAGGGAATGACATAGTGGATCGTAGTCCTTGACATTATATTACACATCTGATTTTAGTAGAAACATGATCTAGGTTGTTTTATACAATAGTTGTCAACATTATGAACTAAAAAACACTAAAAACATACAATATTACTCTTATATCATGGAGAAAAGTTTACAGATCTCACAGAATGATTCTTAGATGCCCTACCACCGTATAAGTAGGTGTACCTCATATGATTATTTGCAACATTCTTGTTCCCACATATTTCATTCATTATAAAAATAATTCCACTAAATTTATATTCACACACACACACACACACACATATATATATATATGTGTGTGTGTGTGTGTGTGTGTGTGTGTGTGTGTTTCATTCTATTTACCATATCTTTATATTATGAAAATTGATGAAAAATTTGATTTGAGAAAATATATGGTTACAACACAGAATCAAAGATGTATGCCTTCATGGTTACACTAGTAGAAACATCTGGGGAAAATAGGACAATGTTCATAAAATTAGCTTCATTCTCTATTACAGATATATTCTTTTTCTTCCGGCTAAATAAAAAATTTATCATTTGATATGAAATATGTGAGGATATAAGTTTATTTGAAAATTCCTATATTTTTATCCCACAAAAATGAATTCATTCACTATATATTAAATTGATAAATCCCATAAATAGGTTATAAATATCCTCTAACACGTATTTTTGTAACTTAACATTAATCTTAGATAGTGTACTTGTGAATTTAATGATTCGATTCATTATTCATTCACACTGCTACATAATCAAGATTGGATTCCCCATTAATGATGGGTGAATTTGATTTCTGAAACTATAAGGAGTGTTCCACTTATCGTGGTTAATCATTTTGATTTCCGGTATTAATGGAAGGAAATTCACTAAATATCTTTTAGGGTATATATAAATTCACCTATGGTTTAATTGTAACCACATTATCTACATCATATTTTTAATTTCTATGACATATTATATTTTCATTCACTATAACAAGAGAAAAACACCATTTAGTAATCATAAACTAGAAACATAAGGCCTAGAAAATTTAAATTCACCATAAGTAATAACGATTTTAACCATTATTTCGAAAAATTAATTTTTTACCATTTTGATATATAATCATACAAAACATTATCTATGTAGTCATTGTGGGAAGTATCATTGTCAATTCTAGACATGAAATAATCTTCACATAAACCCATGATAAGGGGACAACAACACACCAATAAATTTCCAAAAATACATTCCACACTCTAACAAACCTAGTATTTTGAACACCAACATTAATGGGTGATCTATGAATTTGGAACCATTACATTTTATGTTCGGACATTATTATCGGATTACTACAATACCAGGAGATAAATGAGTTGACCAAGACTAATACCATTTATTATATAATGAACCATCTAATTGTATTGAGAAGGGATGAAATGAAACTAAAATTAGTGACATGACCAATAATCAATGACTACAAATACAAGAAGATCAAATGAACATTAGGGGTGATATCCACTCATGAAATAAAATAGCATACCAATAAAAAATAATCAAGAACATATATATTATTTAATAGTATATGAAAAACAAATTGATTCTTAAACCCATAGAAATAAATTATTACTCTGAAGATGTTAAGTATAAAATAGACTAACAAAAACCTAAATTAAAACATGACTCAAATACAATGATGCTCATTTATCTGAGGAACCATATAATACAACATAACACCAACACTACTTTCCATTCCCATAGTACAAAGACGCATAACTTGATAAATTAGACACCTTCCAATCTCATCTATCAGAGTATAAAACATTTGATAAAAATTCACAGTCCTTAAAAATATAGTAATTATAACACATAAAAGGTAATCCCATAAAAATTCACAGCACACACCATATAGATATAAACTAGATATAACATTTATTATTAAATTGTGTAAAATTAGTTAAATATTTTAAAACTATATATAAGTGAAATCTATGATAAGAAATCAATAAAAATTTTATTACATATCATTTATAATTAGAATAATTATTCCCATATTCACACTTAAAACCACCCATTGACACACTCAACCATGGTGTCACACATTGATGGTGGTACTTCACCACCATAATCCATCCCACTTTTACGGTGGTACTTTACTATTGTACTACATACCAATTTGAAAAAACAGCAACTAAATTATTCCAAATTTATTTATGATTAACTTTACAAAAAAACCTATAAACCTTTTAAAAAAAATCAAAAATCATTTCACGTTAATAAAAAAACATAAAATTTAACGAAATCATTGTAATATTATAATAATTGTTGTTTTTTAAAAGACATCAAATTCCCCATATTTCAAAAAAATTACCCAAAATTTTTTCCATAAATAAATAACTCAATGTGTCTATATAAAATTGTATGCAAAATTATAAATAAAATCAATAATTCCTGTTTGGGAAATGATTAGATGATAGAGATGCCAGAAAAATTTCAAAAATTGAAGAAATTGAAGAACAAATAAATAAAGTCACGAATTAAGATCATGAAAAATTCCCTTCATTATAAATATCATTATATCACAATGATATTAATTATATCACATTTTTTTATACATAAATATAACAAATATATAGTTCTAATATAATAGAAAAGAGTATATCTATGAGAAATTTGGATGGAGAATGACGTACCATTAATTTAATAACTAAAACGCACATTGGATCATCCAAAAAAACTTTCAAGGTTATGGCGAATAATCAAGGGATCCTAAGGGAGGGTAGGAGTTCATGACCTTATAATTGTAGTATAAAAATAAGGGTTATATGGAAAAAAACTGAATATAACATGACTTTTTGGATTGTTAAATGTCCATCAAATGACAAGGTCACATGGTTAAACTTATTGTATTCCAAATCAACTCATAGTAGTATAAATAACTGTGGAAAGCACATTTGTTATGAATTATTTTTTGGAATAACATGTTCAATAATATTAGTGCTACTATGTCAAGGATGAACCCATCAATATGTCCCTCACAGGTTTGAAAAAACATGCTCAAAGAATTCTTTTCACACTATCCTTACACTAATGATTTCCCAGCACATGAACATTATTTGTAAATAATATTATCTAACGGAATTCTGACTTAGTCACATCCATCATCACCATGAATCAATTCCCATATATAGAGAATTATTTTTAATAACCACTCTCCAAGAGTTAACTAAAATATACACATAAAAAACACCCACAAAAACATCAAATAACTACTAATAGATAACTATAACATAATATAACTATAAAAGAAAAAAAGGGTAATGTAAAAAAATAAATCAACATTCACATAAAGAGTATTAGGAATTACAGTGAAAGATCATACAATGTTGAGAAAAAAATGTAATGATAGTAACCAAGGAATCCTGGAAAATATCCGTTAAGAAAATTAATGTCCATGATTATGATTAATTACATTCATGTGGTAAACAAGATAAAAATTATTCACTTCACAATTTTGTAAAAAATGTCCAAAAATACTAATTTGGAAAACAATAAGATGATTCCTTTCAAAAAATGTAATGAATGTCAAATAAGGATAAAAATTACTTGAAATAATCATTAGAGATAAAAAAATAATATTCTAAATCACTTTAAAAAGTGTTTTGATATGGAATAAGAAAATATTTTAAAAATAAAAACAAAATAAAATTTTTTATGAAAACTCCATACAAGTTGAATAATGTATGATTCAAAATCCTACGTGGAAAAACATGGAAAATATACACGAAAACCCCATTGATAGCAATATGAATTTTATGTCTTATTTTTGTAATGTCTCTCTAAATTTACATAGTGTTTTTAATTATATAGGAAATTTTGTAATCTATAAAACCATTGATGGTTTGGAATTTTCTTTCTATTTTCCTCACCCATTATCCATTTATTTCAACCCTTTTAACTTATTTAACCCTTAACTGAAGTGATATGTATTTAGCATGGGATCAATCCATTATGCCCAAAAATTATGTTGAATTGAATTCCAAATAATAAATATGATGACTCATAATTTTAAAACCATTTTAAGTGATTTTTTTTAGTATTTATATTAATTAATTTTTTATTATTTTTTTGTAAATAAAATGGAAACCATATATTTAATTTAAATACAAATGTCATCAAAATGAATATAAAATAAAATTTGAAATATTGATAATTACAATAGATTTAATTGAATTATTATAAATAACATTTGATTTATTTTCATTGAAAACTGATAAATATTTTGGGTAACCTTTAAGATAATAGAATAAGATATTAGAATATAAAATAAGTTTTTTTAATCAGGAAGTAAAATTTGATTTAAAATATTTTATGAATATAATTTTTTGTTAAACATTAAATTTTTATATCAATTATATTACATATTAATTTTATATTTTTACATGAAAAAATGATTAATAATGTTGTGTGTATTTTATTATTTAATTATAATGAAAAAATATGACATTATTTTGTTAAAAAAATTTCAACATTATCTCAAAAAAACTATTTCCATTATTTTTCAAAAAATTATACCTAGGAATATTGGTTATTGTTGAATTAAAAATTTTAATTCATATCAACAAATATAATTTATAAGATTTGGAGGTTATGTTTTCATTTCATTCTTGAAATAAGTTACATAATTTATATTTTTGTTCACTTCAGAAGAAAATCCTACATATTCGAATTGATATTTTGTTGTTACATTATTAGCAATTTAATTGATATTTAATGTTAAATAATATTAATATTTAATAAAAATTTAAATCGACTCTTTCTATATATATAAATTAAATTCCTATTATATTTTTAAATTTAATGATTATTTTTCTATATATTGAAATATAATCATTATATAAGAGAAAATATTTATAATTAGAAGCCCAATATTTGGAAGGAAATGCCTTATTATATTTTTATTTAAACTACAATTACCATTTTTTATTCATATCATGGTTATTAAGTGTTACGATTGTTAATCTATTGTGCCTCGAATTTCAAAATATCAATTTAAATGTATACATTATAGAAACCTTATTTTAGGATACAAATTAATAACTACATTTATCACTGAAATTTCTCCACATAACTTAACAAAATATTAGGAAATTATATAAATACTCCCCAGTTATCATTCATTCCAAAATATTTTCTCCCTATTTTTTCTTATAAATGCGTATATATCATTTATAATTTATATAGATCATTTAAAAGTTATATATTTCATGATTAGTAACATAGAAATATGAATTATTTATTTTATTTTTAATACTGAAATAATTGATTAGTGTAAAATATAAAAAACAAATATTTGAAGAGGAAAACATATTTTATAAAAAAAATTAACTTAACACATTTTTTATACACAATGAAATTAAAACATTCCACCATAATAAAATATGGAATAATTAATTATATATTTATCATAATTAATTTATGTCAAAATAATTTCCTTTATAACCACACACACATATATATAGTACCATATTCTTATTGAGTTAGTTTGAAAACCTTCATGAACCACACCACCAAATTATATAAAGGTTTTATTTGGAATAATGGTATTTGAAAACAATATCAAAGTAATTATTTTATTTTTTCCCCTTAATGGGGACATTAATACTAAACTGATTTATTAATATAATAAAATATTTTTTAAAAAATCAGAAAAACTATTTTATCATTGATTTCATCTTTAAGGGTTATAAAAAATTAACACACAATAAAATTATAACAAAATAAATAATTAAAATTAACAAATTCTAGTACACTGTTTAATGACGGAGTGATTGACTTTTTATATAAAAATGAAGACAAACACTATTACTAAAATACTGGTACAAAACAATTTAGACTACTCACACATCATATTGGAAATAGAAATGAACTAATAAATATCACTATAAATAGTAATTATTAATTATGTATATGAAATTATATATATACAAAGTTGGTAATGAAATAGGTTATTATGTTATATATTTTTTCTAAAGGATATTCAAGAACCATACTGTATTTTATGAATTAAGTTAAGTAGTTATTTATCTCACATTTAATTAAATTAGAGATTTAAAATAGTTGTATATCATATAAAGCGTGTTTACTTATTTCGGAATATATTTTACAATATTCATATAATTCAAATAGTTATTACAAACATATTTTGTATTTATTCAAATATATATTAATGACATAAAAAATTATTTAATAATTTTTTTTAACTCAACTCCCTTCATATAGTTATAATACTTTTTCATGAAATTGTTTTTATGATGATTGGATTTTCCCACTAATATATTATATTAGGGAACACTATATTCTTCTATAGTGGGAAATTACATTTTAATTCCACTTATTTTCCTTGATAAGTTTATTTCTCAAAATTTATTTCATTATTTTCAGTAATTCTAAATTATTGTTTTTAGTTTTTAACCTCTTTTCCCATATATTCCATGCCTATAACATTATCATCTATATATTAAATTCTAATTATATGTGGAATAATTTTTCCTTCATGTTTATTTTCTCCTATATTAAAAATAATTTTTCATTTCTCCTTCTATGAAATGGGATTTCAATAACGTCATTTTCAAATTTTCAAATGGTTTTACTACCATGATTGTTTTAATTATCATCAACACTAATATTCAATGAGATAATATTTATCTATTTTCCAGGGAACCATTATAAGAGGTTATTTATTAAACATTAAATTTTTTCCAATTTCTTCCCTTTATCTTTTTTGAAAATAACATTTTATAGTGTTATATAACAAAATAATATTTATATTATGATAAAAAAAATATTCAATATAGTCATTTTGTATGTGTTTCAATGTAGACAAGTTATTTTAAAATGTTTAACATTATATTCTATGAATAATACTTCACAATTATTATATTTATTATCTAAATAAAAAAAATTTATAATTATTTTATGATGAAATTAATATGCCCCCTTTTTTAAATATGATTTAATCAATGTCTTGAAATGTAATTTTTCTTATTTTTTGACAACCTCAAATAATTCATAGGTTATTACCTAATCATATCATCAAACATTATCCTATAGATGGATTACTAAATATTTTTCATAATCATTCAAATCAATTCCTTCTTAGGAAAAATATTATTTGGTGAAAATTTATGTGAGTTTTTTTATCATTACATGGATTCATGCACAAGTTATTAATATGTAGGGTTTTCCATAAAATTTATACATGTAATTTGGTATGTAATTAATCACTTATGGTAAAATTTACCCAATATCATTGACACATGACAAGTTAATTTTTAATAATATTATCATCATTAAACATATAAATATTTTTATTTTGAATCCTTCATGATAATGTTTTTTATATATTTTTATACATGTATTACAAGTTATAATTTCATTGTTCACCCATCACTGAAAATCTGATCTCACCACTTTAATAAATTTTGATTTCCATATGTGTTGAAGAATAATAATACATATTATTAATCGTGAAGAATATATTGTGTAAATAATTTTGGGGATGTTTTGAAGGATTATTATATTTAATATGTCACTTATGTTGTTATAATAATGATATTTATTTTATATTGGAATTATTTTTATAAATTCACATTTTGACATAACTATCTAAAAATATAATCCTAAAAGTTCACGGGAATACATTGTATCAAAATATTTCATATATATAATGTTTAAGAGGACTATTTTGGGATACACCTAACACCGAGAGGGGTGGTGAATCAATGTTGGAGAATTTTGATTGAAATTATATCTTTCTATCCATGTACCTCCTGTCCTATTAGGTCATTCATTTTCTTATTCTCTATTCCATGGTTCATTTAATAATAGAAATCCAAAAAAATATGCACAAAATATTTTTATATGTTCCACCACTCAATGAGAGTAGCTATGTCATTTCCCATCATGCGAATGACCATTGCATGTATTCTCCACTATAATGGGATATATTGTTACAATGGATCATCTTGGAAAACAATCAACTAGTCTGTGCGGCTCCTTACACTTAGAGGGAGAGGGAAATAGTCATTCTTCTTGAACTAGTGATGACCAAGTGTAACATACAACACCTTGAAAGTTCTTTATACTGCCTTTATAGACAGTTTTATTTATTCATGAATAATGTATGTACTTATCTTGATCGTCTACAATCCTATTCACTTGGTTGGTTACAACGTAGTAGGCAAGGAAATCTCCTATTCTCCACTATTTTTCACAAGTGAAAAATCTAAGGCGCTAGAACTATCTCTTCTTCCCACTTTCCCATTCAGTACAAAATAAACAGCACTAAGATCATTTCTATTCATCTATTCCAGAATCCCAAACTCCATTTGTGATTATCAGATCAATAACGTCTAGCTCATCTTTGATTCATCACCATTGTTCTTCCCGGAGTAATAATCAGTCTCTATATGGGAACACATAATCCTTCTTGGACACATAGGGATATAGAATAGTGTAGTGGTGTCTTCCAAATAATCCGTTCACCAAATATAGATATTAAAAACTGATATTTACAATACTCTATCTCAAAGATCCACCATGAAGCTCTATCACATACTCCTTCGCAAAGCACGCTACTTCATAGTGCTCAATTCTTCACAGAGATCTGACCTTAATAGAGCATACATCCATTGTGTAACCACATCAACAGAAATTAAAATTTCATTCACATAGCTGACAAAATTTCAAGTCTCACTAAGTCTTTAAGAAACATCCTATTATAACTATGAACGTTGCCTTCTTAGAACAACTTTCCTGACGATATGTTTTTTGAAATTTGAGAGTTATAAAATTATTGTGATGTATCTATCCTTATATTGAGGAGGTGTGGGGACTATTTATAGAATTTCATACCAACTCTAGAAACTCCCATCCACCTCAGTTCCATGTATGCATAAAATCACAGTGCTCCAAAATATCCACTGAAATTTCCATTGTTTCACGAAGATCCATGATATATTCCGGATTCAAGAAGATTGTCATGATCATGAAGAATTCAATCAAATACTTTGATCCATCATAATGTTATTTCTCCATTTGTGTCACCATGATGCTCTTTATTTCTTTTACCCACTATGATATTCCTTCTTCTTTTGAGCTGCAAATAATTCCTAGGAATCTCTTGACCTATGCCATTCGTAAAAGTCATCATAATCACAAAGAACACATTCAAATTTCTTTATGTCCTTGAGTTATATAGTTCATAAAGCCCATATTCGTAAAATTTATTTATTTTACAAATTTTGATATAATCATTAAGAAAATCCACTTTTCATTATGCTATCCCAACTCCAACCTTTCTTATTAGCTGCATCATTTATCCATTTTCTTTCATAATTTGATAATCATATGTTCTAAAACCAATATATGATCTTTTCGAAATATAGACTACTGAAGCATCATCAAATTTACTGATAAGATGATTATAACTTTCCTACCTTCTAGGATCGTATTTCATTCCAATCTCAACTAAATGTGGTTGGCATCACCATCACTCCATTATCAAGAATGGCTATTTAAAATTTCAAGTTCATTCATTGTCACCTCTCTCTACTTCTTTTTCAAATGGATTGGGTTTTCTAAATTTATGCACAAGTGTGCATGCATGGTGTGTTTTTAGCCAAACCAAATTCACACTCGTCTATTCATCAACTCTTCATGAAAATCATATTATTCTTTTCTTTTGAATGATCAAACCTACAACTTCACCTTAAAATATATCTCCATCAGTCATCCATATATAGATGAAACTTCACCATTCTTCATTTTTTTAAATATTGTTTCACCATTGACACATGTTCTTATAACATTAATAACAATCATCAATCATACGATATAAAATTATAGATAATTTCCCATAAATGATTCGTATCCTATTATTGCTTAAAAATTATCTAGGAATCCTCATTTAATCCAATATCAATTAATATTGGAGTCATTATTCATCTCCTTCTTCACGTTGACAAACATTGACAACTGTTGACAACAAATAAAATCTTTATACAAATAGTGATCCCAACAATGTTACTAATATGGTCTCATTATAGGGAATCTTAATAACCGATCATAAAAATATCATATATTTATGAGTGTACAATAAAGTGAAAAAAATATAAGAGAATAATTTACAAAATATCATAGATCTGACCAAGCAGGTCATGGAAGAATTTTCATAATTACATGATTCATTATAAAAACCAATTATCATGTGCCATGAAAAACCTAACATAAACATGTGGTATAATATAATAATGATCCATAATCATAAGCATGGTAAATAATAACAATTTTATATGAGGAATCAATACTAAAATAACATAAAACATATGAAATTAAATCATTCCTAACATCCTATATCATAAAGGATATTCCATCATATGAAAAATGCCTTAGTGTATTTTGTAATTATAACTAGACTCCCACTTTATATTTATTTATGAATTCTTACTAATAACACACTATAATATAATGTGATAGAAAACATTAACCATTTATATATAGTGCTATTTCAGACCTCCTCCACATCGTAGAGCGATAAACTAAATTTTTTTTCTAAAATAACATAAAATTAATGATTTCATTAACATTTAATTATAAAATTAAATGAAACTTGTTTAATGGTAACAATAGTAACTTTATACCAGAATACATGATATGTAAAATATGGATGGTATCACTACGTCATTTAAATAGTGAATAATATATATTACTATTGAATTTTTATATAAATAAAAAAATCTATTATAAAAAAATTGAAATACACATTGAAAAAAATTATTCTCTATTAGAATCATTTTGAAACAAAAATTTCACTGAGTAATGGGAAAACAATTAAATATTAAAAAAATAACAAAAAAAATAATGTTTAATAAATTCAATATTTGTAGTAAAATCCATTAAAAACATATACATTAATGAGAAGATATTTTATTAAATGTTTTAAAAATTCAAATGTGTATTTTATAGAGTGAAATTTTTAATTATTTTGATTAATAAATTTTAGGAAATTAAATTGCAGAATAAATTTTTTTTAAGAATATATATCTAAATATAAAAACATCCTTAAAAATTTTTTATGATCACGTATGAGTTTCAAAACAATTTTACAGTAAAAGAGATGAAACAAGATAGAGATTTCATAAAATATAAATTCATTAATTAAAAGTAAAAAGGAGATTAAAATCGTAAAAATACATGAAAACAAAAAAACTTGTCTAAAATAAAATATAAGGGTCTTATTTGATAATTAAAAAACATTTCCCATATGGTAAAATGAATCATAAACAATCATAATAAAAAAATAATTTCAAACACATAACATTTCCACAAGTTCTAAACATATTTATAGATGTCCTAAATTCCTATATAATAAATTTAAATTTAACATAAATCAATACATTAAACATAACCATAATTTCCTTAAAATATATAATTCAATAATAATTTATGTCAGGAATTTATTAATTACTTTCCTCTATTAATAATATATTTGGTGTTAAGTGTTTCATTTGTCACATTTCTTTCAGATTGGTGATTCTATATCTTTAACCAAAAATGTAACCTTATTACCTGTATAATCATATTAATTTCCTAAATAACAAATATATTGATTATATATATTTCTAAAAACCCATTTTATGTCAATGATGAAAAATGACTTACATCACTTTATTTAGAAGAAAGTAATTATCTATGGAAGAGTGATGTTTTAGTTTTTCAATGAATGGGTTGAAGGAACGGTTAATAATAATTTATATTCATAGAATCGTAAATATATCATAAATATATGTATATAAGATATATATACATATAACCATTAATTAGAGTATATTTTTTATAATTAATTTCTTCACTACCTTGATTTGGCAGTACCCATATTCGTATGAATGAGTGTCAGAAGGAAATGAGATATTAAATGAAATTATTATTTCCATTAAAATAATTTACTATAGTATATATTTTTAAATAAATATTTTAATGGGGATATATATGTGTTGAAGGATTTGGATGGAGATATGAACATGAAAGATCCAATTTAAAATTTTAACAACATCATTAGGTATCTTCATTTGTCATACATAATAAGTAATTTAGAGAAGGGTCCTTTGTTGAAACAAACAACCTTAAGACATGGATAGGAGGTAGGAAAGGAATTATTTATATATGTTTCAAGATAATTTGATTAATTATTTTTCATAGGTGAGATGAGATGATGCATTTTAAAGGGGGGGTACCATTATAAATATTGAAAAAATTAAAAATTATATACATATTTCACATTGAATATATATCCAATTTAGTCAAATATAATAACTAAGGATATATGAGGACAAAATATCACCATCAAATTTCATGTAGATAATGTTATTGTGATATCATATGTCTTATTCAATAGTTAAATCCTACTTGGCCTGTTTTATCCTTAATCGTGGGGGCATGAATTTTGCTATGTTAATTATAAATTATTGGAGAAACTGAGTAAATGATTTTACAACATATTAATGGTTCAGATTCCAAATAGAAATCTATTTTAGAATATTAATCTTCTGTATTTGGATGAAATTTTCTTTAATATCCATGAACAAATGTTGTAGAAACAATTTAAATAACCAATTTTAATTGTAAAAATGATTATATTTTCAATCTATTCCATGAATAAACCATTCACTAGATGTTAATATATTTTATTAAATATATTTTCTTATATTTTAAATTATATAATTATTTAATTGTGATTAAATTAATAATTTAAAAATATATTTCTTTAAAAATAGTTTTCTTATATAATATTACTTTTTAGCTACATATGTTTCAATATTAATTTCTAATATAATTTCAGATTAGTGTACAAGTTATTATGAATATTAAATAAAATATTCGATCATTTTTAGTATTTATCAATATATATTATATATAAAATACAATTATTGAATTATAATTTCATATATTATTTTATTATTATCATTAAATACTGAAAACATTGTTCCTAAACATTAATCAAAATGTTTTTATTAATAAAAATAGTTATACATATATTTTTTAATGTACATATTCTTACTTACATCTTTAAAAAAATATGTAATTATGGTAGTATTTATTAGTAATATAATCAGAGTTTATATTAATTCATTTTATCATGTGATGAAAGATATCAAATACCTAAAATTTATTTTAATTCGAAACTCATTCTGAAATCATGGGTTGTTACAAAAAAATAATAATTTTATATAAATGTTTTTGAATAAATTTTCAGATGTTATCAGGAAATTTTTATCATAACAACCCTTAAATTGTTTTTTATATAAATATATAATAGAGGCTCCATAATCAATGTTTAGTATTAGTAAAAAATTAACTGAATACATCCAAGAAGATTGAAAACACTAAAGTTATGAGATTATTAACCAAATAATCAATAACAGATACATAATAAATTGACTAAATACTATTTTAAAATTATATTATGATATATAGATTGGTGAAGATGATTATTGATTTCACCAACACATATTATATCATTTTACCATGATGAAATTATTTCATGCGACGTGTATTTGCTTGACCAAGATGACCTCTTCTAAATTATTATAACAATATCCTAAAATATGAAAATTGATTCTGTGATTTAATTAATCCAAAAAATATAAAATCACATAATTGTTTATAAATGTTGATAACTTTTAAAGTAGATGAATATAAAAGAATATAGTTAAATAAAAATTATGGAAAACGTTTATTACCAGACATTGGAATTGACAGACAAAGAGGATGAGGAGGATACCTAAATCGATATAACATAAGATAAAGGTGATTTTATACCCTTATATAAAACATTAATGAAGAGGTTGAGGGGATAATAAATTATTTTACACTACAAATATAATTAATAATATTATTAAATTTAAAATAAAAAAAGTGATAATTTTATTCAGTCTAATATGTTCAAAAAATACAACATGAATAAAACAGATATTATCTCTTATAATTGGAATTTTTTCAAACCCTAAAAACAATACATCCCATTTTATATTATTAATTAAATATAAATAATTGAAATATTTTTGAAATTAAATATATATGCCCCCTCAACTCATTTCCCACATTGATAAAATTATTTATAAGGAAATTTGTTTTAACTAAATTTATATTTTTTCATTTATATGGATTTATCTCACACTTGGATTATTTAATTACATAGTAGAATTATAATTTTGGTTTATGATTCCTCATTAATAGGGATATTTTTGTCGAATAATAATATACCACTTCGTAATTATTGGAAATAAACATAAAAAAAATATTCCCTATTGTATGTAATTAGTAATCAGAATGAAATAAAAAAAATATTTAAAATTTAATAATAACAGAAAAAAATAATAGGTTTTATACACAAACCCCATTTTAACCCATTGGTTCAATAATGATGTTGAGTATTTTCACTAAAACTATCCTTCATTATTCCATGGGTTGGTGAGTAACACCTTGGTTATTGGAATTCACAAATTAAATAAATTACACTATTAGACACCTTAAATAAGAAAATATCCACCAATGAAATCTATATAAAAAATATAACATATATAATGTTAATAAAATTTCTTAATTATTTGAAATGATTTAAAATATTAATTATATTAACAAATCCTATAAATATAACTCAATAACACTTATTGGGATGAGAAACTTGGACAAGGTATTATGTTCAAACATTATCACCATTTATAATACCAATAAATGAATATTTATATATGTATATGTATATATGTATATATATTTATATATTTTTTCATGATTGTGTGTGTGTTTATATACATGAATATATATAGTGATCAGAATACATGTAAACATAATAGGTTCATCCAAAAATCTTTCATGCCACTAAGGAAACTACACTCTAATGCCACATTTAATGGTCAACAAATCATACTTATTTCATATAAATTGTCATGTAATTTCAAATACCACACGAAGTCTAACATACACAACACATAAAAAAAGTGTGATTTTATAAAACCAAGGTAATTATATAAAATAACATCCCCCTCATCCACTTCACCAATTAACTAGATTCCATTAATCATAAAGACAAATATCAATGTGCTCGTCTTCCAACAATATGAACAAAACATATTAAAATCATATCATGTAAAATCACAATTATATAAACACTATTGTAGGTACATAATTACAACCACTTATCTATAACTTAAAAAATATTAATTAAATCATACTCAATCACTCCTTTTTAAATGTATGCTCCACACCATGCACCCACATAATAAACATATCCCTAATTCACTAAATCCCATTTTATTTTTGGAAGAGAGATCATGAAGTTTATTTAGTCAACCATCCATATCCTCTTAATCCTATATTTTGAAGAATTTTCCAAGATCTCTTGACCTCACATGGGAATCAAACACAATAGCCTTCACAGATTATGGTTTATGTAAAATATAAACAAATCCAATGAATACAAATTGTGGAACATATGTCTATATGAAGGGGTCAAATACCTAAAATATGAATGTAAATAATTAAATAATGATACCAAAAACCCAAAATCGTTTATCCAAAATAGTTAATATCCTCTATAAATATACAATAACCTAATAAAGATAAAAAATCATCCATTATAATATTTAATAATTACATTAAAATTGCATTAATAAACAAATTTATATATTGAATCATGAATAAATGTTTTATTTTTCATCTCAATAAATTTATAAATACACTAATAAATATTTGAACCATTAAAATTTCATGAAAACATTACCATTTATTAATATAATTTAATTTACAAATTTATCTATAGGAACAAGAATTTATATATAACCATTAATTTTTTCATAAATTGTGTTATAATTATAATAAATTTAAATCTAATTATAATAATCCTCATAATATTATTATCATATTAATTAATTTCATCATGATGAATATTTTTTAGTTAATTAATTTATTCAACACCACTTCATAATTATAGGTAATGCGGATTCAACTACATTTAATTTGAATGAAAAACAAAATAATAATCGATACCACCATCACCACATAATTACTATTATATAATAATTGGAACAATAAATAAAAATAGAAATATTATTACCACATATGAATCATCAATAAGGGTAATTGATAAATAAAAATAATAATAAAGAATAAAATAAATCTAATGAAGAACTCTAGATATCATAAAAATGTCATATCTCTGCCAAATATGACCATTAGAATGCATACTATAAGATATAATACACTTATTTTCTTAAGAGAAACAATAAAATAGATGTAATTAGATAATGGGGAAGAGGATATGAGAATGGTATATTTAAGTAATAGTGAAAGAAGATAAAATAAATCCCATAAATAGTACTTCTTAAAAACAAACACTATAGTGAAAAAATTCCCATCAGAAATCCTTTGTTAGAAAAGGGTTTTAGGGTGAGTAGGAACACAAAAATAATATTAGATGCATACATTAATTTATAATAAATATGTTGGGATATCTATAATGAAATTTAGAAGAAAATACCATTTATTATTTTATGGTCAATTAATATTTTATATACACATTCAATATAATATAATTAGTATCCCATTAAATTCCCTAGAATTTCAATACAATATTTATGGAATTGAAATCTTAAATTATTTAAACGATTCAATAATTAGTGATTAACCAATGACCCTAGGACACCAATAAAGAACATTGTAGGGTCCTTAAAACAAGTAAAATGGAGTTAAATACTCTCACAAAAACATTTTTGAATGAATCGAACATTCATACTATTTATTCAAGGAAAATTGATAAAAATTTAATTGTATGAATTGGAAGAAACAAGATGAAATAAATTTATTTGATGAGTTTTTTGTGACCTGCATACTATCATTGTGAAAGGTTCGCAGAAGGCATTAATTTTGGTTCATTGGTACATGAAAGGACCCACGAGTTACTGGCCCATTGGGAAAATGTGAAAAACCCATTAATCCACAAACCACATCATAGGTGAAAATGAGTGTACAAATTCTATCCACATACTATCCCATGAACTCAGGAGTTTATGGATGAAGAAAGCTTGTAGTGTTCCACAAACCACATCTTCCACAAATCCCATTTGATCGAGCCTTCCATGGGTTGTGATATATCTTCATGAGATTCCACAAATTATGTTGTATGCAGATAGATATTATTTCCCAAATTCTCTAAAGAAGATAACAGATGTAATAAGAATAAGAAGGATGAAGATTTCACGAAGGAGACCCCAGAGATTGGAATAAATGTGTCAATGAAGACTATGACTTTGGATTTATATTATCAACGAAGTGAAAACCAAAAGTCACATTTACACAGTCATAACCACCCTCAAAACATAAAATAAAGAAACATAATAATAATGGGTAAACTGAGAACCTAATTGGTTTCATCCAAAACCATGTATTCCTCACAGTTGAAACCCTGTCTGCATTGCACTACAGTATACAGGTCTCCCCCAATCCCGTGTGATAAAAAAGTACACGGAATTGGGAATCTTTTGGTGTCATTACATTCAGCTCTAATATTTCCCCTCCATTACTATCCAATCCCTCACAGCTCCTCTATGAACCAGTCCACTGGCATCAGCCCAAATCCACCTACAAAGCCATCAGACCCATATGAAGAGATCATCGGGTGCATTGGTGTCCCCGTCGGAGTCTAAAACCCCATTTTAGTTGATTCTTGAATTCTTTCCCCCAAAATTTTTGGACTCCTGAGATAACTGTAAGTATATATTATCATGGTTTCCTGGTGTCCTACATTGGGATTCTAACATGAACCTAACCATTCTATAGACTATGGGTGATCACTTTTTTACATACAATGAGAAGTGGTGATTAGTCAAAGGAATCATGCTCGCTTGTCCACATGACAAGAATCAGTATTCCATCCCTTTCCCAGAGAAAGTTCTGGAGAACTCCCATCGAGGTAAGTCCCTGACCATGTAAGGACAACGTTTCATGACCCCTGATGTTATACCACATTTAAGAGTCTCTCACACTACAATCGATCCCACAGCTGACTTGGCTTCTTCCGTCATAGGCCCTACCATTTCCATTAGGGAGATAGGAGATATGTGGTTTGTTGAATCACTATAATCATCTTGTTTCTCACACCAAGCATGAATTATGCGGGGTAAGAGATTTTTTTAATACAACATCTAAAGACCCAACCAAGAATGAACTTTGGGAGGAATGATTCTAAATTAGGAAATGTTTGATGACTACTTGATGCCACAAGATCAAAAGGGGTGCCCTTCCAAAAGAATATACCCAATCATATTCCACTTCAAATGGACTATATCCATTCATAATCCCAATACCCATATGGAACTATGAGAATTATAATTTTCTTTTAAAATAGGATACGTATGCCATATTCTTGAAATCCCGAGATCAAAATTGGTTCCCTTCCAAATGTTTTCTCCCAAATTATTCCACCAATAATTGGGCCTCCTACAAAGACTATGCCCCGATCTAATTGATCTACATGGGATCCAATTCCTTAGGCAATGATATGTAGGAATACACCCATATGGGTCTGATCCATACATCAAACCACCTTTCATCCCTCCTAGATGACAATATGCTCTAGAGCACCTTATTGTTTGGCTTTAGTCATTTCATTCATAGCACCAAATAAATGTATATCCATGATGATCCTGCAACTGATTGGTATCCCATAAATACACTATTTAAGAATGAATTGAGGATACACAAACATATTTACATGACTAAAATCTATAACAAAGTCCCATAATATGAAATAATTTCCCCCAAAAGGATATGATGATCCTGACATCCCATCCTTTTGACCAATAGAGTAATTAATTTTGTTGGTAAAAATTCCATCCAATGACCGCCTGCCTTTGGGAAGAAGGTCCATGAATCATGTGTACCAGGGCCCTTGGTTTCTATTGGAACCACGAACCAACCAGTTGGAGACCAACTGTGGACGTTATGTACTAAGTGGACTGATTTCACAAATTCATAACCCTATACAAGCTCCCACCAAGTCTATTTGACTTTTGAATCTTCTTCAAAACCCAAAAGGGAAAAATTTCCCAATCCCCATTGGTTCAATACAATTAACCCTAAAGAATAATGATGCATATTATATTGACAAAATATGGTGACATGAATTTATTTATAATAAGTGATGAATGCTTATCACCCGTAAGACAGTTTTTTGGATTTTCCCCAAACACACACAGACATCACCTCGAGTTGAAAAAAAATGGTGAACCTAATATGAATCATCAACAGAATTGGTGGTTTTACCCCAATCAAGCCCATATTCCAAAAAAAAATAATTTTATGGGCCATGATGAATAGTTAAATATACATTTATTCACGAGATGCTACTTTAAAGGGGTTTTTATGTATTTATATGTCATATATATATTAGGTTTCATTAGATCAACCGTAAATCCAAATGTTATCACGACTAGAAATTTGACCTTTTCCAACTCTTCTATTCCAATCGTTTGTAAAAACCATTGGTATATGTCCCCCTTTCAAACGGTTTGGCCAAACCATTGGGAAAGCCCACATTCAGGTCACCTTTCCCAACGATTTTGGAAAACTATTGGGAAAAGTCCACTTTGTGGCCACTTTTCCCAATGGTTTGGCCAAACTGTTGGGAATGTTTTTGGCTTTCCCAATAGTTTGGCCGAACCATTGGGAAAAGCATACTTTGTCGAAACTTTTCCCAATGGTTTGGCCAAACCATTGGGAAAGGGTGTACCTATCCCAACAGTTTGGCCAAACCATTGGTAAAAGGGGCCCATATACCAATGTTACTCCCAAACTCGAAGGACCTATAACAATGGTTGTCAAAACCTTTGGTATAGTTCCTTTGATTTTTTATCGAATATTCTTACTAAGAACATTACATAAATAAAAATTTAAAATAATTATGATAATAAAAATATATATTTATGAAATTATGTTCACAAAAGTCATGTTAGGTTAGTGGTTAGGTCATTCACTGATAAACTTGAGGTCGTGGGATCAAATCCCACCAAATGTTTTTCTTTGAAATACTTGTACCAACTGTTTTATGGAACGGTTGGTATATAATTTGATATTACTTATACCAACAATTTTAAAAACCGTTGGTATAGGCCTATACCAACGGGTTTCCAAAAACCATTGGTATAGACCTATCCCAACGGCTTACTTGCCCATGGTTCTGCAAATTGTTGGTGTAGAATTTTTCTAGTACTGCATCCCAAAAACCAATGAATACAGACATATTAGTGTTTCTGCAAGTGTTCATGGTCCCGATTAAGTGATGGACTCCCTCTGACCCTGCATCTTCAGCACTGGGTATCCAACAATCTAATTATTTAGTAGAACAAAAATTGTACCCTCCCTACAGTGGAGGCCCCAAGACATGTTCTCAAATCTAAAAATGCTCATTGGTCACCTCCTCTCTCCTGGTAGGTACCCCATAGAAAGTCGGCCTCGGTCGTTATGTCAATCCATTTCAGGAGCCTATCCCAAAAAATTGAAAACATGTAACTCACTTATCTCAAGGATGTTTATGAATTCAATTATGATTAATTCATCCCAGGTACACAGGGGTCCAACTCATGGTCCCTTGCTAGAGAGGAACATATCTAACACTACCTAACCATGTATTCTCACTATATATAGAAACTTATGTGGATGTAACTTGTTGAAGTCCAAAAGACATGGGCCCCTCAGGCCAACCATTGAGGGTGGAAGACATATAATTAGGAATAGGATATATCCCTGATTTTTGAGGAATATCACTACCGTAAAAACATGTTGACATTCAGTGGGCATAAATATAACTCACCCCCATCAACTCAAGAACATAATAGAAATATGGTTGCATAATAATAGCAGACACACATACCTACCAGTGCTCGCCTAACTCGCAGTGCAGACAAACAAAAAAATTAATGGAATATTCAGATATCTACTAATTCACACGAAGCATGTCATCAAAATACGATGTTGACTAGCTACCTGTAGGCACAAATTAAAACTAATTAACATCATTCCTTTCATCTAAATAGGGAAGAAATAAAATATGAGCACAGTGAAATTCTTATGGATTCAAACAAATTCCATGAGAAAAATACAATGACAAGCGAGTAGATGCAAATTTCCGCTCGTGAATACGAAGCCCACTAGTGAAATATGGTTGCAAATGGAGAAGAAAATATGTGGAAAACATGTTCCTATGTACCAGAACATGAGAATATCCATTGTCTACTAGAACCCTATAGATGTCTGGAGAATCTAAAAATTCCTGATATGACATTACAATGGGAAATCATAACCTTTCTATCCAAAGATGTATCCCTACGTGTTTTGTTAATTATGGTAGATCAGATGATGATTCCCAACAATATCCTCCAAAGATGCCATGATATTATTGCATTAGTGGGAATGGTGATGAACCAGGCCCATGAATCAATTTCTTCAAATGGAAAGACTTATCTTCAAAATGTTTTAGTCACTCTGGAGTAGTTATGGATCCCTGATCTAGTCCTAGAGGGTTAATGATAATATCACATGATAATAAAAAAACCTAATTGGGAAAAATAGTTATTCCTGGTGGGTGATGTCGATCCAACATAGTGGCCTCTCTAAGGAAGGCATGTATTCTGACCAAAACCCAATATTTCTTTCAGGGTATTTTGACAGCATCACAAGAAACAACAAAATAGGGACCTATATATGAAGGTCGTTTCTAATAGAAGGAATCCCCAGTTACTCGAATGGTTGCCCCCAAAAATAAAATACACCAAATTAAACTACCAAATGAAGATCATATACATTATCCCATTATTCTAGATGTTGTAGTTCTGGACTCCATTGAGCATATATCAACAATGTCTGAATACCCTGCCAGTCCATTACAAATTTATGGATGTGGCAGTAGTAGTTGCGAAGGCCATTAGTACAATGTTTCTACAAGTAGCTCTAAAGGTCATCCCTAGAGCACCCACAGGGGGCTTACATTGTGGGTCTTGAGAGATCAATCATGAGATAATATCTCTTGATCCGTGTTTGGGTAGACCTCCCCCTAACCAAATTATCAAACATCAACAAGGTACTCCCCTTGTTTCCATCCACCCCGATGGCCCTATCCAGGGTATACGCTATAGATATTCTCCTCCTTCCATTCGTATGTCAATTCATAATAATATTCCCCACTATGATGATAACCAATTCAGAGGCCCTCCATGTAGTGGCAGTTTCTATAAAGGGCCTCCCCATAGAAACATCATGAAATGAAAAGTTCCTCCCCTTATTGTAGTTCCTGATAAAGACCCTCCGCTGGATTTATACTGTAGAAATTCACAATGCATCTTGATATCAATCAATGATATTTGTTCTCTCCAACATAAAAGTCATCGAAATGGTCCTATTTTTAATGAAACCACTCAGTATGAATGTCCTCCCCTCCATACAACCTCCCCTAAAGGTCATCCCTAGGGTTTATGGTATAGGGAAACTCACCGTAGTTGGGTATCACATTGGAATGGTATCCCTCACCATTATTATAGTAACTGTGAAGGTCCCCCCAACAATCCAAATTCTCACATGAAAAAAGTTCTTCCTCACGCCGGGAAAATGTGGGAAAGAAATATTATACTGAGGAGCCTTGAATAATTGAGTCAGGCATGTTTGAAACCCTATCTATGATTAGTGGTATCCTTCTTTAATCAAAGGAAGGTCTAGGTCCATGTTCATATTCATAGCCACACTTGCACCACTCACATAATGATGAGCCCCTACAATTCTGGATAAATGGAACTAAATCATTAAGAATCAACCAAGCTTGGCATATCATGTAGAAGAGTCCCTAGAGGAACAAAATCCATATATATTTCACCGGATAAGACAACTAGATATGGATAATATAGTAGCGATGTATTGTCCCATGACCACATCTCACTTCGAGATACCAAGGGTGTTTTTTGATAAATTTATTCATAACATTCTTCTCAATATTTGGATGACTCTTTCCTAGCTAAAAGAACATATCTTCTCCTATGAGGGGCATAAAAACCATGTCAATTTATTAGGAGAGCTCTGTCATCGAATCAAACATGAATCCCTCCTTTTTGCATGAAGGCTATGATTATAAAAGAGAATGAAAAACCTTGAACTAACTTTCCTACACACACTGCACATGTTTCATTGCCTCATCAATGAAGAACCATCACGAATCGTATATTGGGATGGGTAGATCATGGAGATCTACAATTTACCCCATGTCCTATCTACTAGACCTCAATAAAAATGAAATATTGTAGTGTAAATACCCAAAGGCAGTAATCAAATGAAATACATTATCCAAAATGATGGAATACACAACAATAAATTGTTTTGAGTAATTCTAAAAAGTGTTAGGCCCGATGAGATCAAGCCATCAAAAAGATTCTGATCCAAGAAACCATGAACAAGTTGTAGTCTTCCATCTAATAGGAATCTATCCAAGAATCATGGATCATTTATTTGAAGGAAAATAAAAACAATTCAGATCTGTTTCCATTCTTTGATCACACCTTCGTGGGAATGTGTGAAGTCCAAAAGATAGCAATAACAATGACTACTCCCAAAATTTGGAAACATCCCTAGCCCATAAGGCTTGGGGAGTTTTTAACACAAAATGAACTAGTATGACCAACAAATACATGTCGTAGTGTATCAATTAAAAAAATATAACAACCTAAGGCCACAGTGTTGGGGAAATGTTTACCCCTTGTTTCCGCACATCAGATGCATGTCTTCTCCGATCAAAGAAGAATGATAAATAGAAAAGACATCCTATCCAAACTGTCCCGTGATTCATTCCATATTATATGAATGCATATGACAAGGTAAGACTAGGTCACCCATGGGTTCGATCTTCATCATGAAACCTGAATAATTCCACACAGTGCATGGATAAAGTCTAACAAAGGACACCAAAATCTCTACTACGATTTTGTATATGGTACACCTCTCGAATTGGGTATGAATCAATGAAAATAGTGAACATCAGCCCCAAGGATCTCACAAGAAATGAAAAAAATTACGATGATGAAAAAGAATAAGGTTCCCTCTTAGAGGCATCCCATGAAAAGAAAAATGGTTTTCATACCTTAACCCAATGAGCTGCTCTAAATTTGGGCACACCTTCAGCAAAACCTTTATGAACTCCCCCATGAATCTCTAATAAGGAAAAGAATAAATGTACTGTTTTCTATGACCCATCACCTCCTCCCATTGAAAATGTATCTATAATTATAATAGAATTACTTACCAAGCAGTTGGAAGAAATGAATGAGATCAGATAATCAATGTCAAGTAGCGTCTGGGGAGTTATCTTTATGGATTTGATCCTCAAGTGGAACATCCACATGTGTTCTCTGAAGAGGTTACCCTACCAAGGAAACTCATCTCAAAAAATGATTCTATGGTGTGTTTCCCATCCAATACATCACTAGGACGATTACCCAACTTGAATCTGGTTTGAGAAGGACATAAATACTTCCATCATTTGGGAAATAAATCAGAATACATTCAAGAGAATCCCCAAAGGGGCTAGGTATCCTCCCCAAATACCAGTAGTTCTGGAAGGTCCATCTTTTTCCCAGGTGTACCCTTTGAATATCAAGTCATGAAATATATGCATCAAAGGATCTTGAATACAGTCGAGCAACTAATGTCTTGACTAGATGCTATGGAAGGGAAATTTGATCTGATACAATTAGTGTGTAAACACAACCTTGATTGGTTGAGAAACATATTGCAGTGCCATAATTTTGGAACCCCATATTTCTCATGATCAGATGTTCACGGTACCCAGATCAGCATTTAACGCCCAATGCCTCTTACTGTGACACCATGATGGGCACCCCAGAGTAACAATAAGTAGTGAAACTTGGGTGTTTTGTGCAAAATATTTAGGGGTCATCCATCAAATGGAAAAAAATATTCTGTACTCATTCATTTAAAGGTTGGGAGGGCCTCCGTTGATATTTTCTCTTACAGTTCAGTTTTACATTGCCTAAGACAATAGTCAGTGATCCCATGAACTTCATGTAGGGAGAGAATGAAAGACTCTCAGACTATATTGCCAGATGGAAGGTCCTAACTTCCTACCTAAATTAGCCACTCTTCTAGGATGAAATGCTCGCTATATGAATCGATAATCTCCACGATTAATTGTGAACACTGCTCATCCAAGTGAATTAAAGAAGTGGGTTCTGAGATTTCTCTTACACTTCCCAAAAGATAGATGACTCTAGGATGTGGAACAACCTCAGGTCTTGAGTGTCCCCATCAACCCCAGAAAAATGAACAGGAAAGTTGAGTTGGATTCTTTGAAAATTAAGACATCCCCAACACCAGATCCTATTGTGTGGCATCCACTAAATTTTACAGGACCCACTAAATGAAAACATCAACCCCACAATGGAAATATGTGAATAAGGGAAATAAAAAAATCAGTTTGGGGAAACATCAAATGTAGTATACTCGTTCTGTGATGACCAAGACTATGGATACTTAATAGCCTCCATTAATTTCAGAATGCTCAGGCTACCAGATCAAAAAATTGCCTTTGAAGTGGGTCTTGAGGATCACCAAATTTATTTTCCCTATCACTGGATACTAGGGGAAAACATCCAGAAGTGAATTATCTTCAAAGATATCCTATAAATGATGGGGGATTCCGAACATGTGAAGTTGGGTCAATCGCTAGCACATGTTTCTATGTCTCTACATTAGTCCCATGACTGGAAGAGGAATGGAGAATAGTCACAATGAAAATGGAGAAAAAATTTGGTAGTCAGATGACTCGAAAAATAGTAAACTGAGCTCACAGAATCCTCCAATCAGAGTTGAGGCCACCAACTATACCCCCAAAAGATTCTAATGCCACACGCCCATCATACTCAGTCTTACATTCCTCTAAGGGCCAAAAAGGTAGAATTTATGGGAAGGATGTTGAGCTGACACCATAGTCGATGTTGATATTTGCACTTTTGGACTTCATTCCATCATACTTGAAACAATGGGTACCACCATGCCATATGTGACAATAGGAAGCGCCCTACCAAAAACAGCATAGTAGGCACCCCCCCCCCCAACGGCACAGCAGGCACCACCCCACAAAATGGCACTACGGGAACCACCCCACCAAAGTGGACAATAAACAACATCCCAAAAATGACACCATTAGAATAAGAAATTCATAATGAATATTTTTTATATATAGAATATACTTTTAACTCCCTTAATTACATTAAGTCGATGAAACCCTTCTCTAATAGATACTATGGCCATGATCCACAATATCATGTGTCCAACTAGATATCTGGAGGAAGACGCCTTAGAGGCCGAGGGTTTCTTAGAATACATGATCCTGGTAGGAGTGAAATTCCAATTAAATCATTAACTCAAACCATTAATATAGTAGAAAATCATTGAAGATCCTTAAATAAGACACAAGAGATAAATGAGTGTATCTTTTCTCCTTCCAGATTAAATATGGACCAAATGTTCATAGAGTATTTGTCGTAGGAAGAACAGATGTCCAATTTCCCAAAGAATATAGGTAGACCAATTTTACAAAATTTCAAGACAACAACAACACTATTACCTCCCGTCTCAGAGGCCATACCATCTATGTCTGAGGGTCAAGACCCTAAATGACACATTAAAGAGAATTCCAATGTCAGGAAGAAAAACAAATATGATATCCCAAAGCATCTAGCCTCATTAGCAAAAAATTTACCAATCATGGATTTCATGAATCTATCCGTAGACATTAGGGAGTCACTCATACATGACATACTAAGTAACTAAGAATTTGATGCCAATGTAGCTGTAACTGAATTATATCGGATAAAGGCCAATCTCAATGAATTCCAAACCGTCATTTCATTCACATAATGAGATTAATATGTCATATTACAAGGACACATCAATCCCTTATGTGTATCTTGAAGGATAAATGGTATTTTTTTTTTGGAGAATATCCATTTACAATGGAACTGAAGTCAACCTACTCCCTCTGTAAACACATTGTCAGTTATACTATGATGAGGATAGTCCAACACAATGTACAACAACCTTTTTGGGATATCACAAAAGCAAGAAGAAGATATTATGATGAATCATGTATAAACCATGGCCCGATGTCCTCATTTGTGATTCTAGGTTTATGGTAGTGAAGAAATGTATGGCCCCCAATATCTTGTTATGAAGGCCATGGCTGCATTAGCACATAATGTGTAACGCCCCGACCCCAGTTACCCAGAGTCGGTGCATTATTACATAACATTGGCATGATCACAAGAAAGATCAAATCTCGAAAGACTGATTGGTTTAGTAGCCTTGGAAACACTAGATATATTCATAAGTTTTACATTACATCATAAAATGAAAAACTACTACAACAACATAATGTCTCCATAATCCACACTACTATCCCCTCATAATATCCCTGCAGGTCATTCATAATTTACTTCTTCACATCCTGGGGAAAAAATAAAACATAGAAAAGGGGTGAGCTCAAATGCCCAGTAAGGATAACAATAAAGCGGAAACTTTCATAAATAAGAATAAACATTTAAGGCAATGCATTACTAAAACAAAAGCCTTTTAAAATTGAACTTCAACATGGTATGGCAAAAGTAAAATGAAATAATGCCATTTACTTATTCACATGGATATTCTACTAATCGAATAATCACATGCAAAAATCAATAACCACTTTCATAATGTTGGAATGCATAATGCCAGACTATCATAACCACATAGCCAAGGCCTCGTGCCAAGACTACAAATAAGATTTTGTCAAGGCCTTGTGCCAAGACACTAGTTTGTCTCATGAGACCTACCGATGCATCGAGGAGCTATAGCGGGCTCCACCCGTCACTTATTAAGTCCAATGCATTCCCATATGAAAAGGTTTAAACATAACATAAACATTCGTATTAAAACTAGCATACGAAATGTCAATAATTTCACCATAAACTATGAATGGTATAAAAATAGCACATCCACAGTCAAACATATCACAAAACCTTCAATACAATATAGAAGTTTTGTATCATAATAAATCAACTTCAAATAATCTTAAAATCCATCAAAGGATGTTGACATAGATGAAATCAAAATTCTTTTTAAAGAAGTATCTCCTTTTATTTTGAAATCATTTAAGATCCATATAAAATAAAACATTTTCTTTGAAAATATTCTTATAAGCTTGTATGTAAAGCTTCGACAATTTTATAACGGCGGAAAATAACCGCACCCGCCGTATAAGTTAAAAAAACATTCTTACCTCAATTCCGTCGAAAAGGTTAAAAAGGACCTTGTTTTGAAAACGACGGAAAGATTCCTTTATAAAACTCTTATAAAAAGTCAAAAAAGGGTATAAATGACTTTAACCCATATTCTTGTATATAGTAAAAATGTTTTGAAATACATTTCGAAGAAACATGGATGTTGATGATAAAGAGATCCCAGTAGATTATTACGTATAATACAACCTCGGATAATGAAGAGATTGTGAAATAACCCTTACCTTGTACTTTTTCCTTGGTTGGGGTAGGTTAACCTCTTGTATAATGGTGAAATAATTGTTATTAAATTATACAAGAATCATATACATTAATATGATATCATATATGATCTTTTAATATTGATTTGATAATAATATCTTAGTATTATCGTTGTTTCGGGTGTTAACTTACTTGTTTTCTTTCATATGTTTTGTTACATAAGACATGTTTGTAAAGGATAGGTTGTATATTATTCATATCCAGAATGATATCAAGTCCTTAAACATCATTTTTAAATCATAAAATGATAATTACGCTTTAATGGTTACGATGGAGAATGAATCTCATCGCGTTCGTGGAGACGGTAGTCCGTACGTACGCACGAGCGACAATAATATATAAATGGATGGTATATCATATATACAGAATCATTAACATGTTATATTTATTATTTACATGAGTTACACATCATTATTATACCCATCCAAATAATATTATATTGAATAACAATTACACCACGACGTGGAGACGGTAAGCCGTACGTACGCACGTATGGTGACATGTTATTCAATGGGTGGATAGAATACTGAATATGATTGTACC
The DNA here is from genome assembly GCA_963277665.1 of Viscum album. Lineage (NCBI taxonomy): Eukaryota > Viridiplantae > Streptophyta > Magnoliopsida > Santalales > Viscaceae > Viscum > Viscum album. The sequence goes on along the minus strand of OY728165.1, from coordinate 1,065,651,114 downwards.
ATATTTATAATAACATCACAGTATATGTGAGATACTGGAGTTATTATTTCAGAATGGTAAGAACAAAGGAAGAAGAAGTGGAAGAAGAAATGAACTTAGAAAAGGGTGGTGAAATCATTACCTCTTCTTCGGGTTCTTCCTTTTGATTTGATCAAAAGGGCTCCTTAGGTTGGCTTTCTGATCAAACTAAGGCCTCTAGGTTGTATTTAGGGATGTTGGGAGAGTATTTGGGCAGAGTTTGGCCGAACCAAAAAGGCTTTGAAGGTGTGAAGAAATGAGAAGGAGGAGTGCCCTTTTATAAGAGGGGTGAGGGGCACCTTTGGAAAAGCTAGAAATATTAATTTATAATAAATTCATATTCGGTTTCTAAAGGCTCCAAAGTTGACTATTCAAATGATGAGGTGGGGATAGGTAGAAAGAAACTCATCCAATAGAATTTAGACAGGTTTGGGTACTTATATTAACCTTATCTTTAAGTATTAACTCTAAGTTAATTAGTTTCACTTTTACAATGTCTCTTTGTATTTTATATATTATGGTTAATAAACATACTATATACATCCAAGATACCCCCAAGTGGTCCATTAATGATTAACCTATCATGATATAAGTCTCTTGGCCGAACCTTAGATTTTTAGGAATTTAATATCAATTAATAATATAATATTTGTTTTAAGAATTCTTTTATGTCAATTTTGACACTATTCATTAGTTGATTTTTTTGAAACTCATAACAGATTTATTACTTCGAACAAAGTCAATTAAATCAATACTAATATATCATATTATCCTAGAAAATTAGTTTAATTCATTAAATGTTTCATATTATATTTATTTGGGTAAATATAATATCACTTATTTTAATTTTTCACTATTATAGTAATTACTGCATCATCATTGTGTCATAAATAAAATAAATTATTTAATGTCTAAAAATTATAAGTAAAATATCATTATGTAGGAAATCGTTTTAGCTTTCTAAGGAATATTTATAATCGAAAATCCAACATGTATAACCCTATGTAAAAATTGTTCTTCTAAAAGATGTAAGCTTATGCCATTTTTATTTTTATTTTAACTTTATTAATATAAAGTGTCCCTACCACATACAAGTGGCTCCAAGGGGTCCCCAAATTGACACAAGGATGCCCATGGTCGGGTATGTGTCCACCAATAGGGTTAGGACACGTTTTAGGGTAATTTTGTATTATTATAATATTATTCTTTAACCCTTATTTACCGGATTTACCCTTTAACCATGGTAAATAAAATATTTACCACAGTAACTATTCAAAATGTCTAAAAATAAAAGTTACCTATTTACACAATTTGAACATCCTGATTCCAAATATGGAATCCATTTTCCTAAATTCAAAACACAGAAGTGGCAGAAATTAATTTAAAATTAATTCCCGCTGTTAAAACAAAAAACGTGTTTTTAAGAGATAATAACTATCAAAAGATTGACACTTGTTTATGTTCGGTTTAATTGTAAAATTATGTCCAATGACCAAAATTATATTAAATGGTAAAAATATATTCTAAATATACTTTAAAACCACTCAAATTCATAATTTATCACTAGTAATTAATTTGATTAAAAAAGTTGTTTTTAATTAAAATTTAGTAATTTTCACTATTCATCAAAATATGAAAGTTATCCGAAATGTACCAAAATTTCACCCTAGGCTAAATTCGATATTCCGAATCCAAAAATGAAGTCCATTTTCAAATATAGAATATATATGATTTCAAAAAGTAGGTATTACTATTCACAACGGCTAGTTTAATTAGTTGTGGTGTGTGTTAGAACTCGAGGTTGCGTACAACACACGCTATCGCATTATTCGAAGGGAAACGTACCGTAGAAGCTTGGGGTGTTACATTCTCCCCTCCTTCAAATAATTGCGTCCTCGCAATTTCTAGGGTATTACTGCATAAAAAGACTCGGGTGGTTCTTCATCATAAGTTCCTCGGGTTCCCACGTTGCCTCTTCCATCTTATGATTTCTCCACAAAACTTTTACCAGACGCGTCGTCCGGTTTCTCAGTACTTGTTCTCTTGTATCAAGAATCCTGACGGGCTCTTCACAATAAGACAGATCCGGTTCCAGTTCTAATTCCTCATAGGTGAGTACATGCGTTGGGTCAGGCATGTATTTTCTCAACAGAGATACGTGGAACACATCGTGAACTTTGGAGAGACTTGGCGGCATTGCCAATCGGTAAGCTACAGCCCCAATTCGTTTTAGAATTTCGAAAGGTCCGATGTACCTGGGACTCAATTTACCATTCTTACCAAAACGTATGACTCCCTTCCACGGAGATACCTTCAGGAAAACATGATCACCGACTTGAAATTCCAAATCCTTCCTTCGATTATCGGCATAGCTCCTCTGCCTACTTTGAGCTTCTTTGATGTGATTTTGGATTACTTTCACCTTTTCCACCGTTTCCTCCACCAGTTCTGGGCCTACAAGTTTTCTTTCACCAACGTCATCCCAACAGGTTGGTGTACGACATCTCTTTCCGTATAACGCTTCATATGGTGCCATCTGAATACTCGAATGGAAGCTATTGTTATAGGAAAATTCTACCAGAGGTAAATATTGATCCCACATACCCTGAAAATCAAGTGAGCAAGATCTCAACATGTCTTCTAAGGTTTGAATAGTCCGTTCTGATTGTCCGTCTGTCTGAGGGTGGTAAGCAGTGCTCAAATGAAGTTCAGTATCCAGGGATTTCTGAAGAATTTTCCAGAATCTTGAAGTAAAACGGGGATCACGATCAGAAACAATCGATAGGGGTACACCATGAAGTCTCACAACTTCATTAATGTATAGTCTTGCTAGACGTTCCAGGGGTAGATCTTCTCTTATAGCAAGAAAATGTTCTGACTTGGTAAGACGATCAACAATAACCCATATTGCATCGTTCCTTCTAGAAGTCTTTGGTAGCCCCATGACAAAGTCCATCGTAATATTGTCCCATTTCCACTCCGGTATGGGAAGAGGTTGCATGACTCCTCCAGGCTGTTGCCTTCCAGCTTTCACTTGTTGACAAACCATACATCTTGATACAAAATCAGCAATCTCCCTCTTCATGTTGTCCCACCAAAAATGTTCCTTCAAATCTCTATACATTTTGGTGCTCCCAGGGTGTATAGAGAAATTGGAACTATGAGCATCATCCAGCAATTCCCTTTTTAGATCAGGTATATTGGGAACACAAAGTCTCTTTCCAAATTTCAAAGTTCCATCTTCATACACAAAGTCTCTCAATCTCCCATCATTCACAGCTTTAATCTTCTTCTGAAATTCTTCATCATCGGTCTGAGAACTCTTAATCCTTTCTAGTAAAGATGGTTTGGCAACCATTTGAAAAAGCATTGATGTTTCACCTTCCCTGGTTATTCCCATGTCCATCTTCACTAGATCCATGAAAATTGGATCCCTTTCAATTCTCATCATGTTCAAAACTCCATGGTCTTTTCTGCTCAAAGCATCTGCCACCTTGTTTGCCTTCCCCGGGTGGTAGTGTATCGTACAATCATAATCCTTGAGTAATTCAAGCCATCTCCTTTGCCTCATGTTGAGTTCTTTTTGTGAGAAAATATACTTCAAACTCTTGTGATCAGTATAAATCTCACATTTTTCACCATAGAGGTAGTGCCTCCATATCTTCAAAGCAAAGATCACAGCTGCTAACTCAAGATCATGAGTAGGATAGTTTTGTTCATGAATTTTCAACTGTCGTGATGCATATGCAATAACTCTATCATTCTGCATAAGGACACAGCCAAGTCCTTTCTTTGATGCATCACTATAAATAACGAACCCATCATTCCCCGATGGTAGAGTCAATATAGGAGCATTGACTAATCTTCTCTTCAGTTCTTCGAAACATTCTTCACACTCTTTTGTCCAAACAAATTTAACCCCTTTACGTGTGAGCTTCGTTAATGGGTTTGCCAATCGGGCAAAATTCTGGACGAAACGTCGATAATAACCTGCCAAACCAATAAAACTACGTACCTCAGTTATACTCGTAGGTGCTGGCCATTCTTGGATTGCCTTGGTCTTAGAAGGATCAACAGAGATTCCATCTTTAGAGACAATATGTCCAAGAAAAGAAATCTCCTGAAGCCAGAATTCACACTTGCTAAACTTTCCATATAATTCATGCCTCCTCAGAGTCTTCAAGATAATGCGCAAGTGATTTTCATGATCTTCATAGGTTTTGGAGTATACCAATATATCATCAATAAATACTACCACAAATTCATTGAGATACTCCTTGAAAACTCTATTCATCAGATCCATGAATACAGAGGGTGCATTGGTCAATCCAAACGGCATTACAGTAAACTCGTAATGCCCGTACCTGGTTCGAAATGCTGTTTTCGGAATGTCTTCCTTCTTCACACACAACTGATGGTATCCAGATCGAAGGTCAATCTTTGAAAAGTATTGAGCTCCATGCAGTTGGTCAAATAAATCATCAATACGAGGTAGGGGATACTTGTTCTTTATCGTTATAGCATTGATCTCCCTGTAGTCAATACATAACCTCATAGATCCATCTTTCTTTTTAACAAAAAGAACAGGGGCTCCCCATGGAGAAACACTAGGGCGAATAAATCCCTTATTACTCAATTCCTCTAGTTGTTTCTTTAGTTTGACTAACTCTACAGTGGCCATTCTATAAGGGGTCTTCGATATAGGCCTTGATCCAGGAATCAAATCAATGGAAAACTCAACTTCTCGTTCTGGAGGATGTCCAGGTAAATCTTCCGGAAATACATCTACAAATTCTTTCACAACAGGTACACCCTCTATTTGAACATTCCTTTCCTCACCGATAGTTACTTCATTCTCTTCCTCCCCAATAATTGAATTAAGTTGAGCTACTGGGGGTGGGTCTAAATAAGAATTAGGTGGTGACGATTCTGCTCTAAAAATAAGGTGTTCCTTATCATTATCATCGAGAATCGTAACCTCTTTCTTCTTACAATAAATCTTCGCATCATAGTCCGAAAGCCAGTCCATACCGAGGATTATATCAAACTCAATCATAGGTATGACGATGAAATCAGCAGATAAAGAAAATTTATGTGCTCTAATGGGGACTGATTCACAAAACTTTGTTGCAACGATACTTCCCTTAGGAGTTTTAACTGACAACTCCCTTATTAAATCAAATTGGAAATATCTAATTTTCTTAGCAAACTGGGAAGATATGAAACAATGCGATGATCCAGAATCAAATAATGCATTTGCTAAACTTGAGGAAACCATTAAATTACCTGCCACCACGTCTTTCGGAGTTTCTACCTCAGCAGTAGTGATAGCATAAGCCTGGCCTTGATCCCTTGGCCTTTTCTGAGGTAAGTTCTCCTGACGCTTAGGACATGCATTTGCATAATGCCCCATCTCCCTGCAATTGTAGCACTGAACATTGGTAGCATCCTTCTTCCCCTTGCAATCATGAGCTTGGTGGCCTTTTTCACCACACTTGTAACAGACTCCCATTCCCTTCAGGCAAGCACCGGGGTGTTTCTTCCCGCACTTACCACAAGATGGATATTCAACCTTTCCCTTCTTCCCCTTATTTCCATTCCCAGATTGATCAGCAGGTCTCTTCTTCTCTTGCTTTGCTTTAAAGTCATAAGACTTAGAGAATTCCTTTTCGGTCTTGATAGCACATGAGACAATGTCTTCGTACGATGAAAAGGATTGTGAGACTAATGCTCGACGGAGAAATGGTTTTAACCCATCAAAGAAACGATCAATCTTACTTCTTGGGTTGTGAATATAATCACCAGCGTACCTCGCTAACCTTGTAAAGTTAGCCTCATACTTTGTGACATTATCATCCTCCTTTTGTCTCAGACTCAGAAATTGCCTTTCCATATCTGCTCGATGGTCGCGAGGAAAGTATTTTTCTAAAAACAGATCTTTGAACTCCCTCCATTCCATGTTTGATACTTCATCATCTTCCTTCATGTTTTGAATCAATGACCACCATTGATCAGCATCTCCAGTGAGGCGGTAAACTGCCATGGTAACTTTTTCCCTTTCACTACTCCCCAAAGCCTGAAATATTTTCTCTAGGGAAAATATCCATTGCTCAGCTACTAAGGGATTTGTACTCCCATTGAACGTTGGTGGTTGTTGTCTCATGAATCGATCTAACATTGATCCTCCACGCTGCGGATCAGGGTGCTCCATACTGGTAAGGTTATTATTCATAACCTGAGTAAGTTGTCCCAGTACGGTGATTAGCTGATCAGCACCAGTTGCATCACCAGCCCCACTATAATTATCTTGAGCAGGAGAGCAATCCCTACATGGAGTGCGTGCATTGATACGGTTTCCATTTCTTCCACTAGGCGCCATTTCTAAACAATGTCATAAACTAGATCAGTTTATGAATCAAAATACATAATCCCATACTTATAAAACACTAAACATAAATTGAACTATATATGGATATAATCCATAATCATAAATATGTTTTCTTTGAGGAAGTATATACTCATAAACCCTTCATAATGATTTGTAAAGAAAGTGAGAGTTATCCTAAGCATATCCCCCGGGAGTGTCGTAACCAAGAGTGCAGCAAGGCCCGTTGTCGTGCACCAGTTCCCGTTCGAGTCTAGCTCAAAGCGGTGTTTTCGGGTTTTACCCCTAGGTACATCTGTGCCAGAGCCGCCTCTACCTGCTCGTATCCAGACAGGGATGTATTGCTCGGAAAACTCACAAAATCTCTACAATACCAAAATTTCTAGGAAGTTCTTCTATACTAATCCTCAAAGTTCATCTTAGGTCTACGTGCTCTAATCAGAGTTTATCTAAATCTAGCTTCCAAGGTTTGTACTAAACTTCCTCTGATACCAACTGTAACGCCCCGACCCCAGTTACCCAGAGTCGGTGCATTATTACATAACATTGGCATGATCACAAGAAAGATCAAATCTCGAAAGACCGATTGGTTTAGTAGCCTTGGAAACACTAGATATATTCATAAGTTTTACATTACATCATAAAATGAAAAACTACTACAACAACATAATGTCTCCATAATCCACACTACTATCCCCTCATAATATCCATGCAGGTCATTCATAATTTACTTCTTCACATCCTGGGGAAAAAATAAAACATAGAAAAGGGGTGAGCTCAAATGCCCAGTAAGGATAACAATAAAGCGGAAACTTTCATAAATAAGAATAAACATTTAAGGCAATGCATTACTAAAACAAAAGCCTTTTAAAATTGAACTTCAACATGGTATGGCAAAAGTAAAATGAAATAATGCCATTTACTTATTCACATGGATATTCTACTAATCGAATAATCACATGCAAAAATCAATAACCACTTTCATAATGTTGGAATGCATAATGCCAGACTATCATAACCACATAGCCAAGGCCTCGTGCCAAGACTACAAATAAGATTTTGTCAAGGCCTTGTGCCAAGACACTAGTTTGTCTCATGAGACCTACCGATGCATCGAGGAGCTATAGCGGGCTCCACCCGTCATTTATTAAGTCTAATGCATTCCCATATGAAAAGGTTTAAACATAACATAAACATTCGTATTAAAACTAGCATACGAAATGTCAATAATTTCACCATAAACTATGAATGGTATAAAAATAGCACATCCACAGTCAAACATATCACAAAACCTTCAATACAATATAGAAGTTTTGTATCATAATAAATCAACTTCAAATAATCTTAAAATCCATCAAAGGATGTTGACATAGATGAAATCAAAATTCTTTTTAAAGAAGTATCTCCTTTTATTTTGAAATCATTTAAGATCCATATAAAATAAAACATTTTCTTTGAAAATATTCTTATAAGCTTGTATGTAAAGCTTCGACAATTTTATAACGGCGGAAAATAACCGCACCCGCCGTATAAGTTAAAAAAACATTCTTACCTCAATTCCGTCGAAAAGGTTAAAAAGGACCTTGTTTTGAAAACGACGGAAAGATTCCTTTATAAAACTCTTATAAAAAGTCAAACAAGGGTATAAATGACTTTAACCCATATTCTTGTATATAGTAAAAATGTTTTGAAATACATTTCGAAGAAACATGGATGTTGATGATAAAGAGATCCCAGTAGATTATTACGTATAATACAACCTCGGATAATGAAGAGATTGTGAAATAACCCTTACCTTGTACTTTTTCCTTGGTTGGGGTAGGTTAACCTCCGGTATAATGGTGAAATAATTGTTATTAAATTATACAAGAATCATATACATTAATATGATATCATATATGATCTTTTAATATTGATTTGATAATAATATCTTAGTATTATCGTTGTTTCGGGTGTTAACTTACTTGTTTTCTTTCATATGTTTTGTAATTAAGACATGTTTGTAAAGGATAGGTTGTATATTATTCATATCCAGAATGATATCAAGTCCTTAAACATCATTTTTAAATCATAAAATGATAATTACGCTTTAATGGTTACGATGGAGAATGAATCTCATCGCGTTCGTGGAGACGGTAGTCCGTACGTACGCACGAGCGACAATAATATATAAATGGATGGTATATCATATATACAGAATCATTAACATGTTATATTTATTATTTACATGAGTTACACATCATTATTATACCCATCCAAATAATATTATATTGAATAACAATTACACCACGACGTGGAGACGGTAAGCCGTACGTACGCACGTATGGTGACATGTTATTCAAAGGGTGGATAGAATACTGAATATGATTGTACCATATTTATAATAACATCACAGTATATGTGAGATACTGGAGTTATTATTTCAGAATGGTAAGAACAAAGGAAGAAGAAGTGGAAGAAGAAATGAACTTAGAAAAGGGTGGTGAAATCATTACCTCTTCTTCGGGTTCTTCCTTTTGATTTGATCAAAAGGGCTCCTTAGGTTGGCTTTCTGATCAAACTAAGGCCTCTAGGTTGTATTGAGGGATGTTGGGAGAGTATTTGGGCAGAGTTTGGCCGAACCAAAAAGGCTTTGAAGGTGTGAAGAAATGAGAAGGAGGAGTGCCCTTTTATAAGAGGGGTGAGGGGCACCTTTGGAAAAGCTAGAAATATTAATTTATAATAAATTCATATTCGGTTTCTAAAGGCTCCAAAGTTTACTATTCAAATGATGAGGTGGGGATAGGTCGAAATAAACTCATCCAATAGAATTTAGACAGGTTTGGGTACTTATATTAACCTTATCTTTAAGTACTAACTCTAAGTTAATTAGTTTCACTTTTACAATGTCTCTTTGTATTTTATATATTATGGTTAATAAACTTACTATATACATCCAAGAGACCCCCAAGTGGTCCATTAATGATTAACCTATCATGATATAAGTCTCTTGGCCGAACCTTAGATTTTTAGGAATTTAATATCAATTAATAATATAATATTTGTTTTAAGAATTCTTTTATGTCAATTTTGACACTATTCATTAGTTGATTTTTTTGAAACTCATAACGGATTTATTACTTCGAACAAAGTCAATTAAATCAATCCTAATATATCATATTATCCTAGAAAATTAGTTTAATTCATTAAAAGTTTCATATTATATTTATTTGGGTATTTATAATATCACTTATTTTAATTTTTCACTATTATAGTAATTACTGCATCATCATTGTGTCATAAATAAAATAAATTATTTAATGTCTAAAAATTATAAGTAAAATATCATTATGTAGGAAATCTTTTTAGATTTCTAATGAATATTTATAATCGAAAATCCAACATGCATAACCCTATGTAAAAATTGTTCTTCTAAAAGATGTAAGCTTATGCCATTTTTATTTTTATTTTAACTTTATTAATATAAAGTGTCCCTACCACATACAAGTGGCTCCAAGGGGTCCCCAAATTGACCCAAGGATGCCCATGGTCGGGTATGTGTCCACCAATAAGTTTAGGACACGTTTTAGGATAATTTTGTATTATTATAATATTATTTTTTAACCCTTATTTACCGGATTTACCCTTTAACCATGGTAAATAAAATATTTACCACAGTAACTATTCAAAATGTCTAAAAATAAAAGTTACCCATTTACACAATTTGAACATCCTGATTCAAAATATGGAATCCATTTTCCTAAATTCAAAACACAGAAGTGGCAGAAATTAATTTAAAATTAATTCCCGCTGTTAAAACAAAAAGCGTGTTTTTAAGAGATAATAACTATCAAAAGATTGACACTTGTTTATGTTCGGTTTAATTGTAAAATTATGTCCAATGACCAAAATTATATTAAATGGTAAAAATATATTCTAAATATACTTTAAAACCACTCAAATTCATAATTTATCACTAGTAATTAATTTGATTAAAAAAGTTGTTTTTAATTAAAATTTAGTAATTTTCACTATTCATCAAAATATGAAAGTTATCCGAAATGTACCAAAATTTCACCCTAGGCTAAATTCGATATTCCGAATCCAAAAATGAAGTCCATTTTCAAATATAGAATATATATGATTTCAAAAAGTAGGTATTACTATTCACAACGGCTAGTTTAATTAGTTGTGGTGTGTGTTAGAACTCGAGGTTGCGTACAACACACGCTATCGCATTATTCGAAGGGAAACGTACCGTAGAAGCTTGGGGTGTTACATGATGATTACCACATCATACCTTTATTGTGTAAATATTTCCCTAATTGGAAAAATGGGACATTGAACACTGATAAATTTCTGTTCGAATATTCTTAGCCTCATTACATCACTACAGTTTTATATGAACCAAATGAGAAGTAGACTTTGGCTAATGACTTTGATTGGTTCACTACCCCAAATGGATTAGAACTGGATCCCATAGATCCCTTCAAACATCTTGCGAAAGAGAATGCATTACCAATCAACCAGGTTGAGTGCATAAGTTAATTCATTGATATGGACTTAGTCATATTCATTATTTCAATTATGGCCGCAAACTCCAAATACATTGAGAATCACACCGACAACTGTGATGTCTGAATGGGACCAAACAATGATACTCCAAACGTGTCCTTGGGTCCTCAAATAGTTCATTCCATAAATACTAAGGCAGAATATGATGTCCTTCACCTAATAAAGCACGGAAATTCAATACTTTTTAGTAAATTTCCCATGGTCAGTTGAAGAAAAATGTGCTATTTCAGTTTCCATATATCATTGTTTCTATTTTTATCTTAATTCCGGAAATTTTATATCAATAATCCTATCTCTATTTGAAGAGGAAGAAGATAAAGAAGAAGAATAAGATGAAGAGAGGGAGACCTCAAGGATTCACCTCCTGTATTTGATGAAGTTGTATCCACCAAGGTCGATTAACATAGGGAGATAATCATGGGCATTGAAGATGACCCATGACCCACTCTGATTATTGTGGATATTCATTTTGAGAAATAAAAAGAAAATACCACCTTCCTATAAAATAAACAAAATATTTTTTTGGAACTAAACTTAAATTCTAGGCCTTTATCCTGAGGATGACACTCCTCATCTAGGTATGATGGAAGACCATCGATGTTATATACAGGCTGCTAGAAAGTCCCACCCGAAAAATGCTGTCAAAATTGAGGCCTATTTTGACAAACTAATATAAGATAAATTCATCGGGGAAGTCCAATATCTGATATGTCTTGAAATAATAGCGCCAGAACAATATAATAATGGGAAAATTATAGTCTTAATTGACTTCAGGGATATCAATTGACACTACCTGAAGGATTGTTCTATGGTCCCAATAACAAAATTTTTGAACGATGAAACATATTTGATTCAAGGACAACTCTTATGTAGATGTTTATTTTGTATATAACTACATCTTAATATCCCATGGAGAAGAAGGGACCAATTATTACTGATCCATCAATGGATTATTATCTATTTGATTCCATTTGGTCTAAAAAGTATAGGCCTTACATATCAGCTCACCATGAATAAGATTTTCAAGCCCTTCCAGGGAAATTTTTTTGAGTGATACATCGACAATTTGTTTGTTAAATCAAAACAACACTCAAACCTATAGATACATCATGAAACTGTATGTAAAAAATTCAACAACCTAGATTAAAGATGAATCCTATAAAGTGTATTTTCAATGTTAATAATGTGAAATTCATATTCTTCGTTCTACTCCATCATGGCATCGACATCGACCCTATAACGAAAAAATCTATCTATAACATGTATCCACCATGAAACCTCACCAAATTGAGGGGTCCCCTGGAGCACATTTCCTACATCCAGGGCATTACATTCATCATTATTGGTAAATTTTTTCCCTTCAATATGTAAAAACTTATTGGGGTTTCATACAAGTAAGAAAATGAATTTCATGAATCATTTGACAATTTCAAAAGAAATCTCGTAATTCAACCAGTCCTGATGCTTCCATTTTTGGGAAAACCAAAAATTTTGTATATAACAACCTCAGAATAGTCATTATGTGCTTTCCTTGAATAGAATAATGATGTAGGTTGCTAGAACATTCTTAATTAACTTATCCAAACAATAATCGATGATGGGACTTGATAATCATGAATCAAAAAGAACTACATAGCCCTAATCAGGGTTTCTCAAAAACATAGGCATTACCTATAGCACCATGTGTTCCATAAAGTCTCCTCCTACAAATCGTTCAAGTATATCAACAGTTTTCCTATGATAAATAGTTACCTATCACAGTGGGTAGTCATACTAATATAGTTTGACATATGGTTCATGCCCAAGAATTCTGTCGAAGGACAAACATTAGCCGGCTTCTTGGAAGATCACCCCATAAAATAAATGACCCCATTAGATACCAATATTCCGGATGATGAAGTATTATTCATCAAAGAAGTCCCCTAGAAATGGTAAATTTATTTCGAAAGAGCTATCAGAAGACCGATAGATAAAGTTATAGAAGATCCCAACACTATAAATATGGGAGTGATTATCATTTCTCTAGAAAAAGCCATCTTACCTTACTCTTTCCTACATTCAAAAGGGTGAACTAATAATGAAGCACAATACCAGGCCCACATTGTATGCGTATAGCAAGAACTTCATTTGTGATCCAAATGCATAATGATTAAATATGATTTAGAACTGGTCAATATGTAAGTCAATGTTTAATATTCTATTATTGAAGAAGTATTAGTACATTTGATGAAAAATGTAGGAGAACTGATTGATGTATTTCAATCAGATCCAATACTAACATTTGTCCCTCAATCAATAAATTCTTAAGGTTTTGTATTGGAAAATCCTTCTACACCCCTAGATGATCTAAACATGGATACAAAAATCATCATCATTATCCACCATCATATGGCCTTTCCATTTACTCAGAACAATACAGTGAAAGTAGATGAGATTAGCCCTTTTATGAGACTTATTGTCACACCACCGACTGGATGACTCCCATTAAAAATTAACCCTTTGGGGTTATCTCCCACTAGATTGAGATAGAAGAGAACAGATCTGATAGCAGGAATAAAATTTTGTCTTATACGATGTCTCAAACCAATAAAATGTTCTCTTTAAATGAGTTCATGAAAGGGTCCTTCATAAGAGCATCGACAGTGAAGAGACTGCATTTGTTATGAAAGAAGTGCACATCGCATATCCATGTACTCATCGACATTTAAGGTATGTGGGATAAATGTTGTGGGACAATATCCTCCAACCATATCTAGACAATTCATGTTCATTATAATAATAATGGACCTCTTCTCCAAATGGGCTGAATCCATAACCCTTAATGTGGTCGGGGTAAAAAAATTGTTATCTTTATGAAAGAATATATCATTAAAATATTTGTTTTTCCTCATAAAATATTAACAGAAAATGTAACCAAAATCACATATGTAGAGTTGGACATGTTATACTTGGAGTATGGAATCAAATACAACCATCCATCCTGCTACAATTAATCGACCAATGGGAAGATTGAGGCTTTAAACTAGACTCTATACAAAGGACTCTAGAAATGGTGTAAAAGGAAATGAAATTGTGGCCATGAATACTCCTTCATTCTTTATGGGATTACCGTACCATGCCCCGTATTGCTTCCAAGTCATCCTCATACTGATTTGTATATAGGACAAAGGCTATTTTCTCATAGAAGATAAATTTCTTTTGATACACATTGTCATTTGAGATCAACTGTTTTTTGATGTGAAATACTAGAAATGATTTGATGAGTTGCAGTATCTATATGAGTAAAATCTACAAGCATTGAATATGTGGAGGTCTTCCAAAATCAGATCACATGGGCCTTGGCTGAAAAGGTTCCCCTCCAGTCATTCCCCGAAGAATAGATGGTGTTAGTCCAGAGAACCCGGGAGATACTCATGAGGAAACCCCCAAAACCATAATCTAAAATGGGAGATAACATATGTCATTCATAAATTCTACTCTAATGGAGAATATTCCATGAAATGATATGATCTAAAACTCATCACATCTCTCACCAATGAAATGTATTTTAAGAAATAATTCCTATAAAAGAGGCCAGAAGCATCCTAACTAGAATATGTTAAACCATATAGTATAAATCTCCGAAATAAAAAGAATATATACTGATGGTATACAATTCTCTTAACCACATTACATTAATTGATATATAGTGCTTCCTAACTACAAGATGTTAAGATAAATTGATTCAAATAAACTGTGTACAGATTGATTCCCCTTCATCATTGAGATACAAAACAATTCCTCCACCTTCAATCCTGGTCCCACCATCATATGAAAAAATTCCCTTATTGTATCCTCTATCACACCATACTACAAGGAAAATCATTATCACTCTTTGTTTATCACATCGAGTACGAATCATGAGGGATTAGGATCAGTGGTAAGTATTCCCTTACTTAAACTAACCGTAGATGAGCATGATAGACAAGACACCCACAGTGGATGAAGCCAAAGTTCCCATACTCATTTTCCTTAGTTAGAAAAGTACAAAAAACAATTATAACTACATATGGTTTGATTCCTACACATTCATGATATGTAGTGTGGCTCAGATTTAACATCTCATCCCAAATGACAATTAATGGAAATTGCAATCTCATTTACCTACACATTTTACACTCCTTTGTTGGAAAAATTTAGAACTATATATGGCTTCATTATTTTCCTTGCATGATATATAGTGATACACGAAACATCTATCCCAGTCTATCCACCCAATAAAATGCCCTTTCCCCTTTTTATAAGTCGAACATGCATGTGGGAGTCTCTGAAAGGTCCTAACCTTAGGAGATTAAACTGCATGGTTTCTCAAGAGTCATGTACGGACCAATTCATAGTGTTATAATATCCCCGACATTCCCTCAATTACCTACAAAAAAAATTCAAAGTGGCAATGGAAATTACAAGTTTGAATTCTGACACTCATAAAAAGTCAAATGATCATAGTTCCACCTAAACATGACTCAGGTATTTGTAAAAGCATATATGGTTCATGACTAATCATGGCCCAGATATCTCATATATTCCAAGATACATCTATATCATTTTTTAAAATCCATATTCCAGGAAATGATGGGTCCCCATAAACATTCATGGCCATTTGAAATGGAAGTCCAGTGTCTTGCAGACACCTTTGATTGACTATGCACACCATATCCTAGTGGCTCTGCAAATGTCTCATACAAAATAGATTTCAATTAATGGAAAAAGCATCCTTAGTAGATTATATTCCTACCTCTGTATGCCCAATGTATTCCAATCCTAGGGTAATTATTTTTGATCCATCATCCCCCTATAATTTTGGTTTATACCTTTTATCTTCTTTCATGAATATGTAATACTATAATATCTTGTCCATGATTAACAAAAATCTTTTTCTTTCCTTTGTGAAAAGTTGTCTCTGAAAAAAGATGGTGAACTGTGCTTCTAATGTCCTCACCACATGATGCTAAGAAGAATGGATAGAAGATCACTGGTTTCATATAAATAAATTACACCGCACAATGGGAATTCATATATTATTATAAGCTCAACCTCTTAAAAAATTGAATTCCATTCCCACTTAGTATCATGAACTCCACAACGAATTTTCATTGGGAATACTATGAAACATGACTTTCCCCTGAAAAGAAGTTTGATGGACTTAATTGTACGATATTGACACAGGAAGAGATGGTATTGAAATTTCCCTTTCTCTACACACCAATTGAACTGATGTAGTGAATCCCTCAAAAAATACTATCAATATGGATTCATATGGGAAATAGTATTTCCCATCATTCACATTGGGATTACCCTACATACACCCATCATGTTGTAAAATTTTGTGGAATTCATCCTTGCTACGAGATGTTAAACCCAAAAACAGTGGTCTAAACAAAAAATTCCCTTATCATAGATTATTCCATTCTTATTTGGTGACAAAATATCCCTCTAATCCCATTTTTCTCACATGTAGCATAGATCAAATGAACATATAGACCTCGTCAGAAGAACCGCGATGATTTATAGGAAAATTAGTCTAGGAGTTTTGTCCCAGCACCAAATCCCTAAAATTCATGTTAGAGTTCCCTTCCCCATATGGAACCCTGATTTATGGTCCTACGATAGTAAACAATATTGTACTCCAACAATCAGATGAATGCCTCACCGTTATTATGAATCAGATATATGTAGGGGATTACCTGATACTTTGAGTGAATCAAAGCTCGAACATCATTAATATATCCAGATTAAATCCTCCCAAACATCAAACTGTGGGCTTTGAGTAATATTGAATCTGCACAATCCTCTCTTTCTATAAGGGGTGGAAGGTGTGTCATGTGGGAACCTTGGTTTGAATAATCACTTCATTCCCCGATATCCTTCATATTTCTCTGACAAAATAATTGTCCACTAAAGTGAAATTAATCCTTAAGAGAGACATCTCTTACCTTAGCACATCTACTAGCTCACAATCCTTGGGAAATCCCCCCAAATTCATGAACCCTCAATGTCATGGTTTACATTATATTTCCTACCCACACCATGGATATTTATGAAAATCATGGACCGATTCACCACATATATCTCAAGGCTTATGTAATGTAATGATACCCTGTCCATATACATGAAGCTGATCTACATATGACAAATATTCTCCCACTTATTTCTTATTTTCCAATTAATTTTCAGTCAAACTAATGACACTTTCATGTTTAGGTTCACCCCTTTTCATAATCCATTCTTCTATTATATAAAGATCACAATCTATGAAATCCTTCATGGACATTAGAGATGGAATAAAAATGTGTTGTAGATACCTTTTTCTTGACTATGCACCTCATGCCCCGATGGATTTTCATAAGTCAACTACAAAACCAATATTAACCAAAGGTGAATTTGTCCACATGAGAGTCCATTTTAATTTCGATATTTCCATAATACATTTACGTCCCATATCACTCCTCGGATTCAAAAATCCCCGTGATTGTTGAATAAATTTATTATTCCCTTTTCCAATGCCCAATGATGAAAATAATTTCCAACATAAATGATGAATAATTTACTCTCTTGTAGTTTGAGATAAATGACCATCCATAGTATGTTTCAAGTGTTCTGGTGGAAGATGTTAAACTATAACATTCAAAATATCTCCCATAAAAAATAAAAAATCATATAGGAGATATTTACCATTAAATATAGACAAAAGTACCCCTAGTACATTCATTAATAATCTCTCAGATAGGCCACCCACTATGGTCCCAATCCTCAAAACATAACCAAAGTGTTATAAATATTCCTAGCCATAAGAAATGGAAGGCTACTATCATGCAGACAACTTTATATGACTTTACACATCATGCCCCGATGGATCTATATATTTGGAATAAAAAAACCTTCAAAAAAACATAATTAATCCCAGGTGAATCCTATCCTACCTCTGTATGCCTGAAATGGATCCCAAGACATATATATATATATATATATCCAGATGTCAAACATTTATGGTATTGAAAAACCCCTCATTAATTTATGATGTTATTAGGACATTCTTGGATGATTATTCCAATATTGGGGCTCATTTATCTGTCATGATTTCTCAATGTAGTTAGGCCGAAAAAATCTGTAATATGTTTGATTTGAAGAATTATAAACCACTAATGAAAAAGACACTATACTCTCAGGATTGAAAAAAATCAATGCAAACCCAATGATTAAAGTCAAGTACCAGATCGTTAAACCAATACTATGTATGGTTCTAAGAAAAATATTGAGCTATGAAATACATAAAAGTGACCTAAATATTTTCACGTCAAAATCACCCAAAGGGTGGCCTAAGAAAAAGCCACATTAAACCTTCTATGCCAATAACAAATAAGATTGGGAAACAATTATGGTAATAATAGAAATTATGGAAAATTTATCAAGATTTAACATTACCCCTACCAATAGTATAACTACACTTGTTTTGTCCCATGACTTAGGAAACAATTATATGGTGATTCATTTAATTCAATTAACTGATTTCAAATCACTGTTTAGGACTAATACTAGATCAAAATGAAGCTATTTTTTTTTAAATTTTAATAGATTTAGAGTACAGGGAATTGGAAAGAAAGAAGCATTGAATGAGAAATTATTTCTATTTAGTTCATCAAATAAATGGATGAACATACCTAGTTAGGTGTCTCTCTATAGTATCAAATGAATGTTAGTACAAAACGGTTTGAGAAAATTACAATGATGCTTTGATTACCCTTTCGAGAAAAATTGAAATATATTGTTGTGGGCTATCAAGGGTATGCATAGAATGTACCTATCTCTTATACCTCTTCTTTGACCATCGGATGTATGTGTTCCAAAACAGATTTATGTTCCCTCCCTTGATTTTTGATAGATTTATAATTGTCACCCATGGAGGCTTCTTAAGTATTTATCATTTACACAATAGCCTCACATTATCAAAGATATTCTATTTGGGGAATCAATAAATTAGGATCCTTATCCTCATAAATAGTTTGGTGATTGAGTTTTTCCAAAACATCTCAAATGACCATTGCCTACTGATGGGATGAATTGAATTTGGCAAGATTTCTTTACTAGAGGCAAATTCCTCTCAGGATATCATAATATGGAATATAATAATTTGTAGATGTCGGTAATAAATTCAACCCGAGACCAATTCAATAAATAATAGCTGAAATGTTTCCATTTCATCAGCTAAGATAGATAATGTTTTTCCATGGAAAGTGAATATAACTGAAACCACACCTTTTTTTTCGCACTTCCGGATGCCTCCTTGCGGCAATGGGACCTTGGTCTTCCCCTACTGTAATGGGTTTATTGGAAGGAAGCATCTATAAATTAGTGGGAAGATTACCATGATATGTTCTCATGTTAAAAGGATATCCCTACCCTCTGATGGTACTACCCCTGGTATTGGATTGGGGGGACTGACCATGAGTTATGTGATATCTGATGCCACTCTACTGGGTATGGACTTATTAGGGCCGAGTATTTTATCCATAAGAGGGAATCCAGCTAAACCACTCCCTATGAAGATAGTATCCCAAGATGAATCCCCATTAAGATGTGTTTGACATCATATAGAGAATCTTCTCACTACAAAGTCAATAATTGATGGAATAGCCATCACTATCACCAAAGGAAGCGGTATATGTAGAATTGTCATTGGGGTCATGGTGTGGCGAATGATGGTTAATTTCTTTTTTACTCATTGAATTATCCTCCCCATCAGCTCGTTAGGGTAATAGTCCACCCACAGTTAAGAATATACTAGTTATAGAATAATTGAACCTATTGTATAAGGTATAATCAACTCTATGTGGCCCCTTATACCATCATTATCACCCATAACTGTCAAAGGATTTTGGGATGGGATTCTCCCCTCAAATTAACAATAGTAATAAGCACAGTATGTTTATGAAACCCCAATATCATGGTGAACCAGTAAGGGTGGTATGGTTCCAAAATAACCACTAGATCTATTTGAAAAGTGATCATCCTGTCCAATTGAAGGATAATGTTTGAGCGCTCATCTAAAGAACTACCACTTTCATCATTTATTGACCAATGAGTGGTAGGGTACGATGCATATGATAAGAGATAAGAATAATTCAACATATCAAGAAAATCAATACTGATAAATGTCATTGGATGTACATTGGTGATGTTAAGAATTATGGGTTGAAATTCTGAGAGAGGAAGCCTCTCATTTGGCAATATTCATAGAATGTAGTGTTCTGCATTCCACCCATACATAAATTGAAATTTTCCACTAAGGAGATTTGAAGGTTAACTCTAGCACTCCGAGATTTTATGAGAAATATTATTTTTAATTTCATTGATGTCTTCTGTTGTAGATACACCAATATTAGCTTCTTCTATATGCAACACCGTATTATTTTGTAGTATACACAACATTATTCTTAGAATAGGTTTCACGGAAGAGTGACATTTTTCAATACCGTGTGTTGTACGCAACAACGAGTTTCACTAAACAATGATATATTGTTATAATATTATGATTATTATTCACCAAATTTTAAATTTTATATCATTATTATTCATCATACACATATTTTATTACATGGTATGTGAACAAAATTAATTTTTTGGGTAAAATAAATATTTTCAAAAAAATCCAGTTTTGCCGCCTTTTGATTACGCAACAACATTAAATCTAGTTTTGACATGAATATAAGTTCAATTAGAAAAAATAAACTTATTTATTGAAATCAGGATATAAAAATTTACTTTTGATAAATTTTTGACATTATTCTGATAACATTCATATTTTTATGAATAGTAAAAACACGCTACATTTTAATTAAAAACAACTTTTTTCATAGGGATAATTTATATTGTTAAATTATAATATATAATGGTTTTAAAGTATAAATGGAACATATTTTTACCATTTAACATTATGTAAGTCATTATCATCAATTTTACATTTAATTCATAGGTAAAATCATTTCAATCTTTTGCGATGTTTTAACTTTTAATACCCGTTTTCTCAACAACGGGATTAATTTTATACTAAATACCGCCACTTTTGTGTACTTAATTTGGATAAAAGGATTCTATATTTTGAATTAGTAGGTACAAATTATGTTAATAGGATAATTTTTATTTTTAGGCATTATAAATAGTAACTACGATAAATTTTATTTACCGTAGTTAAATGTAAATCGGGTAATTAGGGGAGAATATAATATTATAAAATTACCCTAAGTCTTGTATTAATATAATTGGATGATTATAAATTTCCATTAAGCATACTTAGGTTGAAATGGAATCTATTAGAACCCACTTGGATGTGATTCAGACCTTTAATTTATTTTATTTTATGAATGTGAAATATGTCTCACTCGAACTTTAATAATTAATTTATTTTTAAAATAATGTTATACAGAATATAAATTCGTTTATAAAAACTAATTTGAAAGCTAAGATGTTTTTATTTGTTATGATAATTTATTTGTAATTTTTTAGTTATATTTATTTACCTTAATATCTTATACATTAATGATGTAGAAATTATTTATTTTGTGAAAAATCAATAATATAGTTTTTATTAAATTAATAATACCCATCAAAATGACCAAACACAAAACCAAAAGTTACTGGTTGAATATATATATACCACAAGCATATAATGGTCGAATATATTACCATTTGGAGACTTATAAAAGTGGTTATGACTCATATACTCTTTTATTTTAAATGATGTTGAAGTTGTCACCTTCATAATTTAATAAATATAACAATTCAAATCAAGTAATTTTAAGATGATAAATTCCAGTAAAAGTATTATTATTAAATATATTATATTTATCTACATCATTGTATTTTTTTATTTTTATGCAACATATAAGTATATTAAATAATTAAGAAAAAATTATGTGGTAATTATTTTATTAAGGGAAATATCAAATAAATGGGTTTAACAATATTAAAATAAATATTATATGTACTTTTTAATGTTCTCCACAAATTTTCTAGATTCATATGACAAGTTATAAACCTATTAAATAGTTTTGTTCAAATATATTTTTAGTGTGGATTTTATTTAAATTCAAATAAATAAATAGTTTCAAAATTGACAATATTGATATTTTATAAACATAACATATTATTCCATTGTTTAAAAATCACAAAAATATTTAAAATATTTAGAATTTTAAACTACATGGTTGAAAATGTGTTAATGTATCTAATTATGGATAATTCACATATCATAAGTAATTATTTATGAAAATTCAAAAAATACAATATTATTACCACAAATAAAATTTAATAGACAAATTAAGGATAAATCATGTTGATAAGGTTTAAAATAAATTTTCAACAAGTCTAAATTTTATTGATTGATGATATTAAAACCTTATATCATCTTATCTTAGGATTTGAGTCATTTTAGGACGTTTTTATGTGGGGTTGAGTTTATTATAAATTAATAATTTTGAGGTTACCTAATGTGCCTCTCTCCTCTCTTATAAAAGTGAAGCTCCTCCCTATATTCCTCGCACCAAATTGAGCCTTCCATCTCAGCCAAACCATACCCATTTATCTTCTCCACTTTCCTATCAACTTACTAGTGGTCCTGGTCCTCTTAGAAGACCATCTGTAGTGCCCTAAGAGTAGGTTTAGAAGAGGCGCATCGAAAAAGAGGTAATATTCTTTACTAATTCTATCAGGTTCATTTCTTCTTATACATCCACTTATTTTTTTCATAATAAAGTAATAACATCTGTATCATGCATATAATGATATGTTATTATAAATATTAATGAAATCACCAAACATGCGTACGTATGGAATACCATCTCCATGTCGTGGTGTAATATGTTTTTCCACTACCAACTTACATGGATAGGTCTAATGGTGTAAAGAATAACTATATATAGTTATTATAACATGATACTAATTTTGAGATATTAAATCATGCACTCTAATTCCATTCAAAAATTATGTTAATGATTTCATTACTCGTGCGTATTTACGGATTACCATCTCCACGACGCGATGAGATTCATTCTCCAAGTTAACTATTCAAGAATGATGATAAATTATATATAATAAACAATAATGAAATATGTGAAATATTGATGATACTGAATTTATATAGATGTTATTTACTTACTTCCATTCAATTTATTAAGGGAAAAAACAGTGTTAATACGTACATATGGACTACTGTCTCCATGAATGGTTTATTTATTTTTATTTATCGATCTATTATATATATGTATATTATGAATATATAATATATATAAATCATGTTTTACATTCCGGAAGTAAGTAATCATGATCTAAGTAATCATATGAATAATTACAAGACAAACGCAGATGATAAATGAAACAATTTTACCCAAAATGCTTTTTTAACATGGAATTGAAATATGATCGGGAAATATAAAGTGGAAAGTGATTCATATATGATATCATATATATTAGTATGGTTCTCATAAAAGTTAATAATATGTTTAAACCCACTATACTGGTGTCTTAGACACATTTGTAATAAATTTGACAAAAGTTAATGGATATTTATTTCAATCTCATTCTTGTCTGAGATTATTTTTTTATATGTATTTACTGGGGTTATACTTATCATTCATGTCCATGTTTTCTAAAAATGTTTTCATAAAATGATTAATATTATACCATTTTTTGTTTATTGTCAATTTTACCCTTTGTTTACTTTTTCCACATGGTATTGAAGGATCCTTTCTTTTGTTTACCATATGAGGTACTTTTTGACTTTCCAGCAAAAGTACAAGGAGATTTTTTTTAACATATACGACATGTACTAATTTTTACAATTTCATAACGCCTTATTTCCATGAATCTTCCTCTACATGACTTCATGATTATTTTCAAAAAAAATCCTTTTCATATAAAAATCCCTGGCATTTTGTGAAAAGAAAATTATTTTGAAGGAGAATGGATATTTTCCTAAAGAATGAATTTCATGTGTTTTATCAAAACTATTTTCCATCTAAGATGACATTATTTAGTATGTTCATGTTTCAAGTATAATGTCTCTATTATATTCATGGTATTATTATTCTAATGATGAAATTATATCCATTTGATTTATATGGATTATGTTACGGTGGGCTAATGTTTATGAAACCCATATTATTCATTGGGTTATGATGAATGATTTATGTTTATTGTGTGGAACACTAAAGAATGATTTCATCATGAGATGGGTGGGACCAATATCTCCATCCAATGAATTGGGTAGTTATTTATATCTAATGAGATAGACATAGCTGGAATGGAAAGTATATATGGTTCAGTAATACAAGGTTGGAATGGTAAGTATACCCAGTTCGGTAAAGGAATTTTTCCACTACGATGGTCTTGGAAACAATGCCTTGGCAACTATGGAAATCATAACATGTGCATAATTATTTAACACAATTACATGTTTTATTCCCAGGATATTTTATCATGATTAATTTTCCTTTATGATCTATGCCATGTGTATTGTCAAGATTTATGTCATTGCTTAAGTTATTGATGTTTATGTTCATGTGTTTACATTCAAATGTTTATAGATTATTTTTATGTTCTCCATGTTTACCCTTACTGAGCATTTGATCTCACCCTTTTAATGTGTTCTTTACCCCAGGATAAAAAGAACTGTTGTAGTTAAGAAATAAAAGGGGAAGATATTTATGGGAGATGTTGAAGATCTCTCACCATGATTAGAATATTATTTTCTGAGTTTTCAAATACACTAAACTAATACGCTCTTTGGGTATCTTTTTTAATGTATTAACTATTCTGCTAGAGTAATGTAATGTCTATGTACGTCAAGTTTGGGTCTCTATAGTTGGTATCGGAGTGAAGGTTTAGTTAACCTTTGGAAAATAGGATGCGAAAACTTTACTAAAATCCCTTGAGATATTTATATGGTATGTTTAGGGATGTCTCTAAGGTTAAGTATAAGTATTGGTTATAGTCATAGAATTATCATAACTATCTTAGAATTAAACCTAAGTTGTTATATATTGAAGGTACTACCCCTTTAATATGTTGTTTTACTAGCATGTTTTTTGACTCTCACACTATTCTTTTTGGGTTTTCGAAAAATTGCTCGACACAAGAAGATTCAGGATAATGGAGAATATGATGGATATTGGAATGATATTCTTCATGAGAATCCAAATGAAATTGGATTTGGAAGTCCACATAACGTTATTATTACTAATCATAAATCTCATAATATGATCTATAATCTCAACTTTGGTAAGTGTCATGACTCATCTAATAAGAGAAAGATGGAGTTTCATGGTGATCATATAAGAAAGAAAAATCAATTTCCATCATGTAAATCATGTGGGTAGAGGCATCAAGGAGAATGTTTCAAAAGAAGTAGAAGATGTTTTGGGTGTTGATAATAAGGACACAAAGCCAATAATTGAAAAGGAAAAGGTTCAGTTAACTCCATGGACAATGATAATGGTATTGCAAAGACATAAAAAATGGTTAATTGTTTTAAATTTTGAATGTCTGTACATTGTGGAAACCAACTCCCTAAGGAAAAGTCTCATAAAAAGAATCAGCATAGTCATATGGGTAGTATTTATGATGATGATGATGAAGAGACTACAAATGATATATGTGTTGAAAGAAGTGTTGAGGCTCTGTCAATGGTTTTAAATCCATTATAATTATTTCATGTTTACCAAGAACAATGTATGGTACTATGGAATAAATAAAAATATAAGGATTGTAACACTATTGTTTTTCCTTGATCATTTGAAAGTATACGTTGAATGGTACCAGTAACCATGACAGGTTATTCAAATATTTTTGTAAAGTAGATTATATGCACATAATGAAGGGATAAATAAATAATGAGATGTTTGACAGTATTAATGAGCTCATGACTGATATAAGGATAATGTGATATCATGGTTGGAGTATATAGAAATTTTTGGATTTTGGTGTGGCGAAAGAGTTAACTTTTGACCACCATCATGTTTTCACAATGGGTTTATGGTAATTCATGTTTCAAGAGAATACATGATTACGGTATTCACATGTTTCGAATGTGACAAAAAAGATATATCTTATGATATATGGGGGATAAATGATAGTATTAACATGCTTGGTTGATGTCATTTCTAGTAATAGATTTCTTTTTTACTATGAGCTCAGATAGAAGTATTTTGGATAATCCTAAATATTTGAAATGTATTTTGTTGGACATAAGATAATATTGTTTATGGATAAAAACCTTTTTCAATATTATTTCTATAATGTTTTACAAAAAGGACAACCTGCAAGACGGGCAACAAACCATCATGTCGGACAGGTTTGTGGAATCGAACACACAGAAGAAGTGCGACCGACCTTTATTTCCTACCACTAGCCTATATGAAGTCTCTGGTTAGAAAAAACAAGTTTTATTTTATAAAGAGGTATGATAGATGAATAATAAGTCCATTTTTGGAACCATATACGATTAATCTCACCATATGATGGACTTATGTATATAACTTTTTCTAACCATATGTTTCAGACATATGGAATAACCTATCATTCTATCACATGATCTGCTAACACTTCCAAGAAGAAAAATTCAACTTCATTTCTTTAAGTAATGAAGTGGAAATTTTTCAAGGCACAAACAACTGTGAGATTGAACCAAAATCAAGTAATTATTTCTTTTAATTAAAAAATTATTCAACATTAGGGAAATTATGTCTTGTGTTTTACGCTAAACCAATATTATATTAAGATATACAAAACACCATATTATCATGTAGTATACAAAAACACTATTCTTGGCTTGTGTTTCATGGAAGAGCGACCTTCCTCAATCGTGTGTGTTATATGAAATACTGAGTTTCACTAAACAACATTATATTGTTATAATATTATGAATATAATTAACCAATTTTTCAATTTTATAACATTAGTATTCATCTTACATATATTATAGAACATGGTATGAGAACAAAATAATTTGTTTCGGGTAAAATAATTATTTTTTAAAAAAATGCATTTTTCATTCTTTTGATGGTGCATCCCTATTTAAATCTAGTTTTGCCATGATTATAGGTTAAATTAAAGAAAATAAAAATATTCATTTCAATCATGATATAAAAATTTACTTTGGATAAATTTTTGACATTATTCTGATGACCTTCATATTTTGATTAATAGAAAAAACATGCTAAATTATAATTAAAAACAATATTTTTATAGAGATAATTTATATGGTTAAATTATAATATTGAATGGTATTAAAGTATAAATAGAATATATTTTTACCATTTAATATATTTTATGTCATTATCATTAATTTCAAATTGAATTCATAGGTAAGAAGATTTCAATCTTTTACAATGTTTTAACTTTTAAAACCTCTTTTCTCAACAACGGGATTAATTTTTAATTAAATACTGCCACTTCTGTGTACTAAATTTGGAGAAACGAATTCTATATTTGGAACTAGTAGGATAAACTTATTTTAATACGATAATTTTTATTTTTAGGCATTATGAATGGTAATCACGGTAAATTTGATTTACTGTAGTTAAAGGTTAATTAGGTAATTAGGGTTAAATATAATATTCTAAAATTACCCTAAAACTTGTATTAATATAATTGGATGATTATATATTCCCCTTAAGCATACTTGTGTCTAAATGTAATCTATTGGAGCCCACTTGGATGTGATTAAGACCTTTAATTTATTTTATTTAAAGAAAGTAAAATAAGTCTCACTGAAAATTTAATAAATAATGTTTTTTTTAAATAATGTTATATATAATATAAATTAGATTATAAACACTCATTTGAATTATACAATGATTTTATTTGTTATTATAATTTATTTTTAATTTTTATGAAATATTTATATACCTTAATAGATTATACATTAATTATGCAAAAATTATTTATTTACTGAAAAATCAATAATATAGTTTTTATTAAATTAATAATACCCATAAAAGGCCCAAAAACCTGGCCAAAACATATTTTTCGAGTATATATATATCATAATAATCTAATTGGATAATATTTTACCATTTTGAGCCTTATAAATTCGATTACGACACTTAAACTATTTTATTTTAAATGATGTCAAAGTTGTCACCATCATAATTTAATAAATATAACAAATTAGATCATGAGATTTTAAGATGAAGTATTATTATGAAAAGTATTATATTTATCTGAATCATAGTATTTTATTTTTAATTTTTATGCAAAAAATTAGTTTATTAAATAATTATACAAAAATGATGTAGTAATTATTTTATTAAGGGAAATATCAAATAAATGGATTTATAAATATTAAAATAAATATTATATGAACTATTTAATGTGCTCCCAAAATTTTCTAGATTCATATGAAATGTTAAGAACCAATTAAATATTTAGGTTCAACTATATTCTATGTGTGTATTTTATTTAAATTCAAATAAATGAATAGTGTCAAAATTGACACTATTGATATTTTATAAATATAACATATTATTAAATTGTTCAAAAGCCACCAAAATATTTGAAAAATTAAAATTTCAAATTATATGGTCGAAAATGTGTAAATATATATAATTATTGAAAATTCACATGAAATAAGTAATTATTTATAACAATTCAAAAATTACAATATTATTACCAAAAATAAAATTAAATAGATTAAATAAGGATAAATCAAGATGATAAGGTTTAAAATAAATTTCCAAAATGTCTAAATATTAATTTTTTATGAGATTACTACCCTACATCATCTAATATTAGTATTGGAGTCATTTTTGGTGGTTTTAATGTTGGGGATGAGTTTATTATAAAATAATATTTTAGAGGATTCTGAAAGTGCCCCTCTATTCTCTTTGAAAGGGGCACCTCCTCCCTCTCCACCTCACACCACATTTAGCATTCATTCTCAGCCAAAACCTACCCATTTTTCTTCTACACATTACTAGAAACATTCTAGAGGTCCTGGCCCTCTTGAAAGGCTATCTTTAGTGCCCTAATAGGAGGTTTAGAGGAGGCGTGTCGAACAGGAGATAATATCCTTTAGTGATTCTTTGAAGTTCATTTCTTCTTCTAGTTCCTCTTATTTTGTTGTATCATAATAAAGTAATAACCTCAGTATCACTCATATAATTATATGTAATTTTAAATATTAACCAACCAAATTTCACCTTCTATCCATCCTACGGAAAATGAAATCATCGCGCCTGTCTATGTACGGAAAATCGTCTCCACGCTGTGGTGTAATCTGTTTTTCCACCACCACCTTACTAGGATTGGTATTATGGTGTAAATAATAAATATATATGGTTATTATAACATGATACTAATTCTGAGATATTATATCATGCAATCTAATTCCATTAAAAAATTATGGGAATGATATCATCGCTCGTGCGTACGTATGAACTACTGTCTCCACGAAGCGATGAGATTTATTTTCCAAGTTAACAATTAAAGAATGATTATAAGGTATATATAATAAATAATCATAGAATATATGACATATTAATTATATTGTATTTATTTATATGTTATTACAAACTTCCATTCAATTTAATAAGGAAACGAAAACATTGTTCATACGTACGTATGACCTACCATCTCCATGAACGGTGTATTGATTTCCATTTATCGATCTATTATATATATGTATATTATGAATATATGTTATATATAAATCATGTTTTAAAATTTTTATAGTAGGTAATCATGATCTATGTAATCATATAAATAATTACAATTCAAAACACTGATGATAAATGAAACGATTTTACCCAAAATACTACTTTTACATGGAATTGACAAATGAACGGTAATTTAAAGTCATAAATTAATCATATATGATATAATAAATATTATTATGGTTCTTTTACAAGTTAATAATATTTTTAAACATACTATTAAAGAGTCTTGGACACATATGGAATTAATTTAACATAAGTAAAGGGATAAATATTTCAATCTCGTCTGGTACGATATTGTTTATTCGTAAGTATTTACTAGGGTTATATTTATCATCCATGTCCATGTTTCCTAAAAATGTTTTCATAAAATGTGTTAAATTATTTAATTTATGTTTAAAGTCATTTTTACCCTTTTTATACTTTTACCACATGGTATGGAAGGAACCTTTCTTTTGTTTACCATATGAGGTACTTTTTGAGTTTCCGAAAAAATAACTAAGAGAATGTTTTTTTTAACATATATGGCATGAACATATTTTTACGGTTTCATAACACGTTATTTCCATGAAGCATATACTACAAAATTTCATGATTATTTTCCACGAAAATAATTTTCTTTTAAAATTTAATGACATTTTGTGAAAAGAAAATGATTTTTAAGGAGAATGGATATTTTCTTCAGGAATTCATTTCATCTATTTTATCAAAACTATTTCCATCTAAGATGACATTATTTAGTATGTTCATGTTTCAAGAATAATGACTCTATTATTTTCATGGATTTATTTTTTTGATGAAGAAATGATATCCATTTTTTTATATGGATTATGTTATGATGGGATGATGATTATGAAACCCATATAATTCTTTGGGTTATGATGAATGATTTATGTTTATTGTGTGGCACAGAAATTAATGATTTAATAATGACATGGGTGTGACCTATATCTTCCTCCAATGTATTGGGTAATGATTTATATCTCATGAGATAGATAGGGCTGGAACGACAAGTAAATATGGTTCAGTAATATAGGTCTAGAATGACATGTAAACCCAGTTCAGTAATGGACTTTGACCACTACGATGGTCTTGGAAACAATGCCTTGGCTACTATGGAAATAATAACATGTTCTTATTGGTTTTCCAGAATTACATGTTTTATTCAAATGAAATTTTATCATGATTAATGTTTCTTTATGATCTATTCCTTGTGTGCAATCAAGTCTTATGTCATTGATCAAGATTTTGATGTTTTATGATCATGTTTTTATGGACATATATTTATGGATTGTTTTTATGTTATCCATGTTTACCTTTATTGAGAATTTGATAACACCCTTTTTATGTTTTATTTTCCCCTAATGGTTTTTGGTATGAAAAAAAGGGGAAGATATTTATGGGAGATGTTGATGATCTCTCTCCATGACTAGAAGATTATGTTCCGAGTTTCCAAAAACACTAATCTAATAAGGTCTTTGGGTGTCTATTTTTTTATGTATAAAGTATTCCTCAAAAGTAATTTAATATCTATGTATGTCATGTTTGGGTCTCAACATTAACATTACTCTACCATCCACAATAACTCATAAAGTCTGGTAAGAGTAGGAATCACAAGAATAATTAGTTGACCCTCTCCTAGTGTACCCACCATAATGAGAGTGCCAAATATGACCCTAGTATATGCCTCCTAGGATGGGAAGATCCATATTCATTTAAACAAGGAAAATAAACTTGCTAATTGAAGCTTTGGTGACATGTTCAGTTGAACCTCATATCCCCAGAAATTATATCGTCCTTCATTGAGGGTCGCACAATATTACCATGGAATTTTTTGTGTCTAATGGGTTGGATGAGTACGACTGTGGATGGCTATTGGCCTAGGCATGTTAGCCTATGAAATGAGCATATCCATTCTTGAAATGGGATATATGAGCAATCTTGGAGGGGGTGATCAACAAATCATTCTTCTATGACAAGTTGTCTCTTCGACAATGGGGACACATGGTTGGATTTATCACATGTGGTGACAGTCGGAAAAAATTTATCATACATGATTCCAAGAACGGGGAGTCTTACGAGCTGGTGGACGTACAATGTAAGTACCCAGATATTATTTTCAGGAAGGTTTTTCTTTTTCTGGTAATTTTTTTGGAAAAAGAGGAGACTCTATAAATTTTCCAAGCACACGCCGTGTACTTTATAAGTACAAGACGTGTCCCTTGTTGTCGCTCGAGGCTGTGTAATGGCCGTGTCATGGACACACACACTGCCATGTAGGGGGGATTTGGAAGATGCCTAATGCGGAGTATGGAAAAGCCTAGTACACACCGTGTACTTTAAAAGAACATTCTGTGTACTTTATTTTTATCGTTAACTGGACCGAGGTCGCGTCATAACCCCAAGAACAGCTTCTTCTTAAGCATCTTCTACCGAGAGCGAGGGTACGATTGTAGATCTTATCTGAGCCACTGATCCATCACCGATTATCCAAATTGGACACCGTTAGTTGCAACATAATCGAAGTGACCTACTCCATTCTAGGCCAATTCGCAGGCCGAGGATCATGTATATAAATCTCATAGGATCGATGTTGGTTGTTTGTTTCTATACGTTGAATGTCTTTTTGTTTTTGTGATAAAGTGATGGATCCCATGTATCGGGTATCTCAGGGTAGGGTTTTGATCATACATTATTATCTGCCTAAGACTGCATGTATGCATGTGGCTATTAGATGAATAATGATTGCTTGTTAGCATAGTTGAGGATCACCCTAGGGGTGTTTCCTATATTTGACTACTTATCACTGTGTGGCTTAGGTTTCCTATGAGGAAGACCTTGTTTCATTGTTTTCCTACCTTGATATAATTGATTTCATGTATTTCCTACTGTTTATAAGCTTTTGATGCTTTTTAGATATTATCCAAGTAGTTTATTGAACTTACTTAGGGTTGCTGATAGTCGATTATGCATGACTTGACAGATCAGGGCTGTGTGAACATGGTGTGGTAGACTAAAGAGAGAATTGACGATTAAGGGAATCCCTAGAGAATTAGTTATAAATTATTATCGTTCGCAAGACCTATAGGAATTGGACTTTTTACATCCTTAGAGTGTCCTTAATTACGTATCGATACTATAGGGGGAATTAGATGTAAGTTCTTCCTCAGAGTGTCTATAGCTGTCATTGAAAGGCAACATGGGAATTGATGGTGAGGGCTTCCCAGAGTGTTTGTGCCTTTTTATGATTACTTGACTAGAGGGGTATACCAGTGTGAGCCACCCAGAGAGTCTGTGTGAATATTGTTTGGTTGGTTGTGATGAGTCCACCAAGCTAAAGAACATGCTTGGGGTTTGTACTACTTGTGTTTAGGTAGTCTGCTGAGATACATGTTCTGTTACTTGCTATGACTTTGGAATATAGATCAATTTTCAAGATTCCTTTCTTCATAATTAAATGATTGAAATAAATTAAAAAATAAATGTAAATGAATATTGGTAGGATTGTTTACATTAGCGTGATCATGTTTCACTACTACATTTATTTTCTTTACTTTTTCTATATTGCACACTGACAGTATGGCACAGATCATGTGGTGTTTTCTTAATGGGATTAGTCTCACACTCTTTTTGGGTCCTACTTTTTAGCCCTAACAGGTTATATGGTTGTAGGTGTAGATAGGGATTGTGTCCCTTCTAATTCGGGTACATGATTTCTGGTTGGATTTCTAGTGCATAAGACCGAGCATAGGCTTGCGATGCTGATGGAGTTGCTATTTAATTTTAGTACTTTGATTCTCAGCATTATTTCAGTATGTTGTTGTGTTGCTTCTTATTTTAGATACATGTACCTATGTTATCATTGTCTTAATTATTATGAACTCATTGCTTCCACTGTTTAGTTCAGTTGTTGTATGATGTTTACTGCTTTCGCTATTGACTATTATTTCATTTCCCTTGTATACCTTACCAAATGAGAGCATAGTTTCCCCAATGACTCACCAAGGCCCTCCCTGCTAGTTGGCAGCCTCTGGAATTTGGGAAAGTGCTCTTGAGGTATTTTGGTGAACCGGGTACGGGCTACCAGTTGAGTTGATCTGGATTCAGGTTGTTACTAAGTTCTATCAGAGGAGGATTTTTTACCTTTATTTTTTGTTGAATTACTATTTAGTGACATTATCCAGGGATAATTTAGAATAGTTAAATGGTAAATAGTTGTGTCATGGAGTCTTAGAACCCGTGTATAGGGAAAAATCTAGGTTACCTCGAAAATTTCAATTTTTCTTGAGTTTTGCAAATGTTACAGTTTAATTGATTTCATCGTTGGGTGGTGCACTTGTTTTGTTTTGTTACTGTTTATGTGATTGTGATTATATTTTGTTGTAACCCAATGAGATGAGGGTATGACATCTCATGCATCATATAGTCACTTGTTAGAAAATCACATGTCATGAATTTTTCCATCCCATCTTAATTGAATTAGAAATTTCATGCAGTTGTGATAGAATTGGTGATAGACTATGAATGTGGTTATGATAAATTCATTCATAGAATACCTACTATGTTGATAGGGTATCATTTTTTAGATCGTCCTTATCATGGAATCCAAAATTTGGTGTTACGGGTGTTATGGGCACTTATGGACTAGAATTTGGTGGACAATTGACATGATATAATTGTTATATTTATTGTTATGATGACAAACATTGATTCGTGGGGAGTATGGGCCCTCCCAAATCAGAATTTGGAACCTTAACACTAGATTTCTATGTTTTCTGGGCTACAGAGAAGTTTCTGAGTCTACTTTCTAGAAAAAACCCAGATTACACGGCGTGTACTTTATGGTTACACGCCCTATAGCCTATAGCTATGTCATTGACCGTGCGAGCAAGGACACGAGGTTGTGAAAAATTTTGTTGGAACACGCTGTGTACTAGTTTAGCATGTTATGTAGGTTGATTTAGGTACTTGTCCATGTCACGAACAACACAAGTCGGTGTCATCCTTTCTCTTACACAGTGTGTTCTCCTGAAACATGTGGTGTAGTGTCAGCCGTAAAGCCGGCTGTGTAGCTAACCAACATGGTCTATTAGGACTTCTTAGTATATGTCATGTCTTTCTAGAACACACCATCTAGTGTGACCTTGGAACATAGGCTGTGTCGCTAAAAACACGGACCAGGTGAAACACGTTATGTACACACCGTCTATGCCTCGAACACGCCTTGTAGTGTTGTATTAGGAGAGCCATGTGGCTTAACCGTGTTGATGGACTCCAGCAAGGGAGAGGATTCAAGTACACTCCGTATGTTGGGACGACACACTGTGAATTTGAGGTGTCACAAGCCATGTTTAGGTAAGAGTATAGGCCCATGTAAATGACTTAAAGGAACATGTCGTGTAGGGAAAGAACATGTCATGTAGTCATGTTTGGAATAACTGGAATTCCTTCTTTTCCCTTTTTCTTCATGTACCTTCAGTTTTCATGTCATGGATAATCATGAATCTAAGGTGATATTTTTAACTTTCAGAGATATGGCACCAAGAAGTCCTCCCGTTGTTCGTCAGGAACGAGGCAGCTACCGTACACCTGATAAGGTAGATCGAGGTCTACCTGTAGTTCCACCTATCATTCCGAACATGGCACCTGAAGTGATTCCAGACACTGGTGATGACCCTTAGTTCAGAGAGGGTTTCATGAGATTCATGCAGACCTTCTAGGGAGCTCAGCATCCTTCCCCATCTATGGCAGAACTTACATGGATTTTTTCATCAACACCATCCTCCCACATTCACAAGGGATGGAGGACCGCCGGCTACGGAGTCATGGCTAGAATCCATGCTATCCATCTTCAATCATCCAGAGATTCCTCCAGAGAGGAGAGTGAAAATCATGTCTTATATGTTGTGAGACTCCGCCAAGGGATGGTCGGATGTGGTTTCACAGGCAGGGTACCAACAGGTTATGACTTAGGATGAGTTTCAAAGTACGTTCTAAGATTACTTCAACCCGGTGACAGTGAGGGCTGACAGAGCCAGATAAATCATGAACCTATAGTAGGGTACTCTCAAAATTATGGATTATTCCACTCACTTCATATAGTTACAGCGTTTCACTCCATTTTTGGGGAATGAATAGCTATTTTTAAGGAATGCCTCAGACGAGACATCAGATCACATGTGAATGTATTTCAGTTGACTTCTATTTCTATGGCAGTCAACCTGGATCTTATCACGGTGAGAAATATGATGGTGACTGGAGCTATAGACTAGGAAGGTTTAGCATCCTGGCCCGATTCGTTTCAGATAGACAGTAGGAAGCGCCACTGAGAGTTTACACGAGGTGACCCTAGGAAGTGAGGTATTACTTCTGGTAGATGAGATCATCCTTATAGAAACCAATTGGTGTGCTATCTGTGTGGAAAAAGCGTTAATATGAAGTATCAGTTATCTATGAAACCCGGTGGAGTGCCGATCTTGCAGCAAGATGGGTCATCTGCAGCGTTTCCACAAGGTTATTCTTCTAGTGGATAGTGAAGAAGGATCAGTTTTGACTCCGCATATAGGAGAAGGACTACCAGTTATATAGCAGACTATGGGTTAGAGGTCTTTAGGTCATTCAGGATAGGGTAGGGGTCATGGACACCGTGGTTAGACTCAGGGAGTGTCAGCTTCGGGATCTCAGGCTGCAACGGAGGGCCGCAGGGCATGTCAAACTTTTTCAGTAGAGTAGATTAACCAGGAGAAGGATACTTGGCCTTCTATAGTTAGAGGTACGATTTTAGTAGCCTCAGTATTATCCTTTTCACTTTTCGATATGGGATCTTCTCATAGAATTATTTCTGTGCATCCTGTGGAAAGCCATAGAATTACAATTTATACTTCTAAGGACATGTTGTCACTAGACAGACCATTGGGGACTAGAATGACTACTGTACGTCAGTGAAAGGAGTGCCCTCTAGATGTGGATGGGTATCAATTTATATGGGACCTCTATGTTCTAGAGATGACAGGCTGTGATGTCATTATTGGAATGGAATGACTCGTTCACTTCTAGGAAGTATTCAACTTTTATCGTAGTAGGGTGAGTTTCACATCATTGGAGGGTGGATTGTTTCTTCATAAGGGAATATGGGATGTCTAGGCAAACAGTGCTAGACCAGAGCATTATGGGCTAGGCAGAGATACAGCTCAGATTTCCATTCAATATATGGATGACTATGGGTCTTCAAAGAAAAACTTTCCTCTAGTGGTGGATCGTTTCATGGATGTCTTTCTAGAGAACTTTTCAGATTTCCCTCTAGAGCTTGAGGTATAATTTTCTATTGAAGTTGTGCCAGGAGAGGCACTGATGTCTATTCCTCCATATAGAATGGCTACACTTGAGTTGCAGGAGCTCAGGAAACTGTTGGAGGAGTTGTAGGAAAAGGGTTTCATCTAACCCAGTACTTCTCCTTGGGGATCGCATGTCCTGTTTGTGAAGAAGGCAGACGACACCCATAGGCTATGTGTGGATTATCGTAACCTAAACCAATTGATGGTCAAGAACCAATGTCTATTTCCATGGATAGATGATCTCTTTGATTAGCTGCGAGGAACCAGAGTGTTCTCGAATATCGACATGAGATTCGCCTATCATCAATTGCGTGTTAGGATATCAGATATACCTGTTACAGCATTCCGGAGCAGATATAGTCTGTATGAGTATTTGTTTATGTTGTTTGAACTCACAAAAGCACCTGTAGTTTTCATGGAACTGATTAATAGAGTTTTCCATCATTAATTGGATTCCTTCATGGTGGTTTTCATGGACGATATCATGGTGTACTATAACACTCAACATGACAATGCTACCCATCTTGAAATCGTTTTGAGTACACTGAGGGGGCATCAGTTATATGATATTCTCTCAAAGTGCCACTTTTGGATGGATGAGATTCACTTCCTGGGTCATGTCATCTCAAAGATGGGAGTATTAGTAGACCTAGATAAGGTGAGAGCAGTAGTTACCTGGGATCATCCGAAGAATGTCTTGGAGGTACAAAGTTTCTTAGTGCTGGATGGTTACTACAAATGGTTTATATATGAATTCTCATGATTAATAGCATCATTAATGGGAATGACTATGAATAGGGTGAAGTATGTTTGTTCAGAGGCCTACGATTCAGCCTTTCAAGAGCTGAAGGGGAGATTGACTTCTGCACCGATTCTAGTTTTTCTAGAGTCGGGCAAGAGTTACACAATTTTATGTGATGCATCTGGCATTGTTCTTGGAGTAGTTCTTATGCAAAAGGATCATGTTGTTGCATGTGGATCATGATATTTGAGGCCACATGAGAGGAACTATCCTACGCTTGACCTGCAGTTGGCTGCAGTTCTTCATGATTTGCGTTGTTTGATACAATATCTTTTGGGAGAGCATTTTGTGGTATATACTAACCACAAGAGCCTCAAGTATATCTTCATGCAACATGAATTTAATCCGAGACAGTGGAGGTGGGTTGAGCACCTAAAGTATTTCGATTTCGATCTTGCTTATACACCTAGGAATGTAAACACTGTGGAAGACGCACTGAGTAAGAGGACATAGATACATGCAGTTCAGGAGGCCAGCAACGAGTGGCTGCTTATGGCTATGTTCTCTGAAATGCATTTGACGGTGCACGACATAGAAGGTCAGAATATTCATTCTTCCGTATCATTTAACTCTGCCCTTCTTGACTGAGTTTGAATGAGGAAACTATCTTATTCTGAAGGCCTAGTCCTCTGGGAAAGCGTTTTAGGAGAGGACCCTCTTCCCAGATGGACTATTGGTGAGGGTGAGATCTTGCATTTCCAGGTACGCACATGGGTTCTAGGAAATATACATGAGGAGATGATGCTAGACATTCATTCCTCAGTTTGGGTAGTTCATCCTGGTGTCGCCAAGATGGATCATTCTCTACACTGCCAAGATTGGTGGCCAAGGATGATGAAAGATATTGTTTTTTTTCATGAGTTGTTCCACCTATAAGAAGGTGAAGGCAGAGCACCATCGACCAACATGGTTTTTACAGAAGCAACCCATTCCTGAGTGGAAGTGGAATGATGTCATGATGGATTTTTTATAGGGTTATTGAGATTGCCACGAGGGAATGACGGGGTTTGGGTGGTCAATGACAGGCTCACGAAGGTTTCTCACTTCTTACCAATTTAGGAGACCTTCAGTATTGATGATATTGGATGGTTGTTCATCCATGAGATTTTACGATTTCATGGGGTTCAGAGTACTGTCATTTTAGATAAGTACGTCCGCTTCATGTCACATTTCGTGCAAGGGATACAGAGGGATTTGGGTACACAGGTACTTCTAAGTGCAACTTACCAACCCCAGACAAATAACCAGCCAGAGTGCATGATTCAGGTGTTAGAGGTCATGCTAAGAGCATGCGTTCTTCATTTTTTAGGTTCTATGGAGATACATATACCTCTAGTATAGTTTTCCTACAATAATAGTTTTCACACAACATTTTAGATTTCATGTTACGAGGCTTCGTACGGTAAGTCGTGATGATCACCCTTATGTTGGCTGGAGGCAGGAGAGGTTACTATGCTGGGACCTCATCTTGTTTAAGAGACCACAGAACATGTGTAGTTGATTAGGAAAATGATGGCTACTGCACATTCTCGGCATAAATCTTATGCTGATCAGTAGAGACGACCTTTGTAGTTCAAGGTCGAAGATCAGGTCTTTCTATGTGTTACCCTGAGGTTAAGACACAATAGGATCAGGAGACAGGGTAAGATTTCACCGAGATATGTCAGACATTTGAGATTTTGGAGAGAGTCAGGCTAGTTTCTTATAGGTTGCAGTTACCTCAGAGGTACTAGGCTATGCATGACATCTTCCATGTTTGTCAGCTTCGACTCTATTTCTCAGACCTGTCTCATGTTTTTCAACCTAAGGAGGTTGACATGGAGCAGGATTCATCATTCGATGAGCATCATATCAAGATTGTAGATCGTAGTGGAAGGGGACTCTGTGGCCGGTCTATTCCTCTGGTATGGGTGCTATGGCAACATGGCCGTGTACAAGACAAGACTTGGTAGAGGGAGGCCGATATGTGATCAAAATGGCCATATTTATTCTAGGATTCGTTTTTTACCACCTTGTTAGGTAAATTAGGGGACAAATTTCATTAAGGGGGGATGTTTGTAAGAACCTGGATCTTTTATTCAGGTATGTTTTTCATTTTCTGGTCGTTTTTGGAAAAAAATATTAGAATATGGAAATTTTCTATTTACACACCGTGTACTTTATAAGTACACACCCAATACTTTGTTGTTGCTCAAGGCAGTGTGTTGGCCATTTCATGGCCACAAACATGGCCATCTAGGGGTGATCTAGAGGATTCATAATGAGGAGTATGGAAAATCATTGTACACACCGTGTACTCCAAAAGTACAAGCAGCGTAATTTATTTTTTTCATTAAACATACCAGGGTCATGTCTTAACCCCAAAAACATCATCTTCTCCAGCTTCTTTGATATAGAGTGAGGGTACGACCGCAGATCTTCTCTTTGCCACCGACCCATCACCGGTTATCCAAATCGAACACCCTGAATTGGAATATAAATGCAGCAATCTACTTCATTCTAGGCAGATTCATGGGAGGAGGTTCAAGTATATCGATCTCTTAGGATCGAGGTAGGTGGTTTGTTTCCTTATGTTGAATTTCTTTTAGTTTTTGTGCAAAAGTGTCGGATTCCCTTGTATCGGGTATCTCTGGTTAGAGTTTTAATCCTACATTATTATCTACCTAAGACTGCTTGTATGATTGTGGCTATTAAATGAATAATCATTGCTTGTTATCATGTTTGAGGATCACCCCATGGGTGTTTCCCGTGTTTTTATTGTTTATCACTGTGTGGCTTGGGATGCCTGTGAGCCAGACCTTGTTGAATTGTTTGACTGTCTTGATATAATTGATTGCACGTATTTCCTACTGTTTATAATATTTTTCGGATTTATAGTTATTATCCAAGTAGTTTTTTTAACTTACTTAAGGATTCTGATAGTCGATTACGCATGACTTTACTTCCCAGGGCCGTGTAAACCTGGTGTGGTAGACTAAAGAGGGAATTGATGATTAAGGGATTCCCTAGAGTGTTAGTTATAAATTAGTATCGTTCACAATATCTAAGAGAATTGGACTTTGGGCTTCCTCAGAGTGTCCATAATTACATATCGAGACTGTAGTGGGAATTAGACGTAAGTTCTTCCTCAGAGAGTCTATAGCAATCGTTGAAAGACTGTAGGGGAATTGACGGTGAGATCTTCTCAAAGCTTCTATACCTTTGTTTGATTACTTGACTAGAGGGGTTTGCCAGTGTGAGCCACCCTGAGAGTGAGTGAGAATATTGTTTAGATGGTTGTGATGAGTCAACCAATCCAATGAACAAGCTTGGGTTTCGTACTTCTTATGTTTAGGTAGTCTGCTGAGATACCTTTTGGGTTAATTTCATTGTCGTGGGAATATAGAGCTATTTTCTAGATTCATTGGTAGATAATTAAATGACTGAACTAAATTAATAAATAAATTCAAATGAAGATTGGTAGTATTGTTTACTTTAGTTTTAACCTGTTTCTCTCCTAAATTTATTTCGTTCACTTTTTCTATATTACTCTCTGATAGTATGGAACTTATCATGTGGTGGTTGCATACTAGGATTAGTCTCACACAGTGTTTGGGTCCTTCATTTCACTCCAAATAGGTTATATGGTTATAGCTGTGAATAGGTATGGTTTCCCTTCTACATAAAGAACATGACTGCAGGTTGGAGCTGGAGAGCATAGGACTGAGCTTAGGCTTGCGATTCTAGTGCAGTTGATGATTACATTTAGTACTTTTAATCTCAGTTGTATTTCACACGTTGTTCTATTACTGATTTCCATAGATTCTTGTACATGTTGCGTCATTATCATCATTATTATGTATTCAATGATTCCTCTATTTAGTTAAGTTGTTTTATGCTGTTTACTGCTTCTACTATTGACTGTTATATCCTTTCCCTTGTATACCTTACCAAATGATGGTGTAGTTTCTTTCATGACTCATCAAGGCCCTCGCTGCTAGTCAGAAGGCTCACGTGTTTGGGGAAATGCGCTTGAGGTCTTGGGGCGAACTGGGTACGGGGTACCTGTTGAGAGGCTCCAGAATCGGGTCCTTACATACAATAAGTTGATACCCACCTCTCCATGAAACAATTGGAACATATTTATACTTTTACACAAGTATCATAGAATTTCATGTAGAATTTTCCCTAGAAAGAAAACTCTAAACCGGGAGGCCCATGCTACCTAAAACATGTTACCCACTTCCTACTGGTCGGGGGAATCCAAACAGATTTGGTATACACATAATTTCTAGGACGATTCATTGGAAAGGAATCCCCCATCTTACTGTCCAACTTGGTGCTCCTCCCACCATTAGTGTTTCCTTTGTAATTTTTGATTATAGATATGTACTCCTCAGAGACAATTCCCAGGGAAGTGTTGAGCCAACTATGATTTCTCTAAGTCCACACCAAGCCTTCAAGTATAAACACATTATATTGAATGGTAGTAGCTATGATTTCCCCTATTGATGATATATTAGCTCTATTATTCCCTTGGGGTTCCATCGTGTTATTTAAAAGATTATTATGGCTAAATAATGGAAAAATAATGTCATATAGATGAACAATGTTTTAAAGAGGAAAATGTACGAACAGTGGGTATGATAGAGGGTTTGGGATTTAGAGATATATTAAGAATAAGTACTAAGAAAAAAATGTAACATCAAAGATTGTTCACATTACCATCATCCATGACTTCCCTCATCTTGGTCAATTTCATCATGGTTCATGGAAGATCCCATGCAACCTACACAATATGAACTAAAAGTCCACAAAAAGACATTCCAATGAGATAATTGTTGCATAAGGGCCACAAAATGGGGAAGGGGATTAAAAGAGGGTATCTATTTTGATTCATGTATTATTCCAAGAAATTGTACACGTAAATCATTTCCCTCTTACTAAAATGGTATGCAGAAGCCATTTTTCGCATACTATAGTGGTATGCAGAAGCAATATACCGCATATAGCCTTGATATAATAATTTTCTATGAGGTTCTGTCTTACGGAGAATTTCCCAACAAACATTGGGGTTCAAAGAAGTATGAAACAACAAAATATCAGC
Source organism: Viscum album (assembly GCA_963277665.1). Classification (NCBI taxonomy): domain Eukaryota; kingdom Viridiplantae; phylum Streptophyta; class Magnoliopsida; order Santalales; family Viscaceae; genus Viscum; species Viscum album. The sequence continues at coordinate 1,065,608,192 of OY728165.1, read as the reverse complement.
TCACTGTGTTAATATAAAATAAATGTTGATTAAGTGTTTCAACTCAGTTTAATAAGGCTTAAAGGCCAGTTCACCAGTTTATGTTTGGTGGGAAGAAAAATTAAATCACATCGAATTATCCGATGCAGAAGTCCATAATTTAGTTTAAAATTCCATAATAATTTTTACGAAACCCCAAAATTTGGTTAACGAGAAGAATAAATTGTCAAGAGTTTGGTTCGTGACCCATACATAGAGGTTTTTGAATGTGGTTTCACAATGAAGGTGGTAAAAGGGTGTAGGTAATGTCATGGGGAGGTTGAGATAACATTTGACTGTGATAAACAATAAATGACAATTAACCTGGGCAACTATAACTTGGTTTTTTCCCCTCCTACCAAACATATCTCTTCTATAAAAATACTGTTTAGTTCATGACCACTTTTACATCAGAATGTATTCCTCTTCATTTTGAATGAGCTCTATTCATATGGGGGAAATATATGGTCCTAAAAACATCATAAAGGGTAGTAAATATTCCAATAATTACTTTTCAGATGGAATCAAACATTAATACGGGTTCTTTGAGGAAAATGGATGAACATTGAATAGCACATTTGGTATGAAAAGTGGGGAAACTAATTTTATTCAAGTGTTCTAACTGAACAACATAGAATCACTAAAAATGGTTTGTGGAATGCATGAATCCCTGACCATTTGTATAAGGAAGGACCCATGAGATGATGGCCCAAGGATTGATGTCTGGAAATCCCAAGATATCATGAACTATTACTTGATCCAAATCAAGTGTGGGGATTTCATCTTCATACCATCTTCCAAACTAATTATTTCATAGATGAAGCAAGATGGAAGGGTTCTGCGAACCACGATTTGAGAACCAAAACCTCTGAAAATCCCAGTTGACTAAGTCTTCTGTAGGTTTAGATATATCATCATGTGCTTCTATAAATGGTGTTGTATAGCCACAAATATTATTTCACCAATTAACTATAAAAGAATCACTTGACGAATATAAAGAGGACTTATGATGAAAGAACATAGAAGACCCTACATATTGGATGAAATAATTATAGAGGTTTCCATCTTTGTTTTTGAATCAACGATGAAGGGAGAATGGTGAATCAAATTTCTGTAGGTACAACCAGATGTGGACCACAAAAAAGTAATATAGTAATAATGGGTAAACTAAAAAACTAATTGGTTTCATTGAAAACCATAATTTCTTTGGTGATTAACTCCCCATGAAGCATTTGTTTCAGGACCCTTTTTCAATATAGCACTCTGTATAAGGCTTCACTAAGCAGATTGAACCACACACCATGTACTAAATCAGTATGAAGATTGAACTTGAAGCGGCGTGGAAGAGTGAATCCAGGACCACATACCACTTTGGTATACAGTGTTACACACCCAAGCCCATGTACAACTTTGGTATATGGATGACCCCCCTATTCAAATAACACTATGGTATACAAGGCTCCCCCTATCCCACATGAAAATATAGTACACAGAATGTGGAATCATCTGGTGTCTTTCTCCCATGCTCTAATATCACCCCTCAATTATCTTCTAGTCCTCCACAGCTACTCCATGAAACTCTACCCCAGCATCGGGCGGAATCCTTCTCGATATCCACTAGACCTCTATGATCAGATAATCGGGTGCCTCAGCGGCCCCCTCAGAGTTTTTATACCCATGGTATGTAGAGTCACTATGGTTTTCCCCACAACAGTTCATACTACAAAGGTGTATGTAAGTCCAGATTCCCTTGGAAACCAATAAACCAATATTGGGATGATGATGTGAACCTTCTAGTTCCAGAGATTAAGGGTGATCACTTTCATTTCCATTCAATGTGGAACGATGATCAATCAAAAGAATCATTCTCACATATACTTATAATAAGACATGGAATTACACCTCTTTCCGATAGGGCATTATGCAACACTACCATTGAGTTAAGTCCCTAACCTTTCAAGAGTTGAGCCACATGACCTCAAATGTCATCCTACATTTAAAGGTTCATCACTCTATAACCTCACCCACCATCAACTTAGTTTCTTATACCTTCAGCCTGACGTCTTCTATCTGTAGGAAAAAAGATTTGTGGTATCTTGAATCTATCAAATCCTATTGTTTCTAACACTATGTATTAGTCACATTGGCTTAAATATTTTTAATGAATAAAAAATCCATATAACCAACCAAAAACGAAGTACCAGAACTCTAATTCATCTTCAAATCAAGATACATATGATGACTTTGCAAAGAACCGAGCTCAAATGGGGTTCCCTTCCAAAAGGGTAAACCTAATCAGGTTCCCCCTCAAATAAGAAACATATAAGCCTAATCCCCAACCCATATTGAACTATGAGAAGTCTGATTCATATTTATACAAGGATAAATATGACTCCTGCTTGAATGCATGAGCTTAAAAGGGGTTCACTTCCAAATTGTTCCACCCGAATTATACCCCCAACTATTTGGCCTCCTACAATGTCCAATCCCCGAGCAAACTGAACTATTTGGGTTTTGATTCCTCAAATGAGGATATGTAGGCATCCCATATTATCAGTATAACTCCAACATCTACCCACAGTCATCCGTTCTAGATGAGGATAAACTTTATAGCACCTTATTGTATGTCTTAAGTCAGCATTTCCTTCATAGCACCAAATCTAGGCATATAAATGATGATAATGAAACCCAAGGGTAACCCATGGAAATACTCTTTGAGAATGAACTGAGGATTCATGAACATATTAGCAAGTATTAAATCAATAATAGAGTCCCATAATAGGAAATAATTCTTCTTGAATGGGTGTGATGAACTTGACCTCCCATCCTCTTGACCAATGGAGTCCTCAGGTTGCATTGTCTGAATAATCACCCATCGAGCATCATCCATTAGAAAGATGGTCCATTAATCAAGGATAATATAATTTCTGTGTTTTTCTATCTAAATGATCCAACCCGTTGGGGACCATTTGGGGATGTTAAATACTAATAATACTGATTTCACAAATACTTAACCTCGTGCAAGAACTCGCCAGTACCATTTGACTATGGAACCAACATTGCAATGTAGAAGGAACCAATTTGACCAATCCCCACATCGTCAATACAATTTCTTATAAAGGATAATTATACTGGATGGGTTGAAACAAATATAGAGAGAAGAAAGTATCTATAAAAATAGACATATAATTGTGACTTTTCAGGTCATGTTTTTACATTTTTCCAAAACACACACACATATCACCTCGGGTTTAGAAAATCATTCATCTCAAATCATCTAAAATTTAAACGTATCCATTGAGTACCATGATATTAAAAGACATAGGATGTTTTTATCCAAAAAATTGGGGCTACTAACCTATGAATAAAATGTTTTTCTTTCTACCATAATTCAAACAATACTTCAATAGAAAACTACCCAAGACCAAATATTTTCTAATCAAAACAATATAGTTATTCGAAAAACATATTCCCAATTTAATGTGAAATGACAAAACAATAATACCAAATCCTTATTATTCCATAAAAATAGCATGTATATCATTCAAATTCACCTTTCCTATCAAACTCATCATATGACCAAAATTTTCAACCGACCATTCCAAGATTACAATTATAACTCTAAAAACAAAATAACATCACGAAAATTTAATATTTTCTACCAAATTCATTTTTTCCATTGAAATGGATAACCACCATAAGACATCCAAAAAATGTAGGTGTTTGGAATTGAAAATTCCAACAATCATACTCTCACAAAAAATGATTTTTCAAGGAAAACTATAAAACCATTAACACCTTCACATGAAAAATTATTAAATCATTTAATGCTTGTGAATGAAAAATATATATCTATTAAAATATTCATATGATAAATAATTAATATTCTTCTAATGAAAAATCATAACCAAAAAAAAAAAAAAAATCTATGTTAGATTCCACTTAAATTGGAATATCTGGGTTAAGGAAAACACATCCCATATAATATGGTAAAACAACATAATTTTTACAATATATATATATGAAATAAAAAAAAATTCCCCATAATTATAAATTCTAATTAAATATAGTAAAAATATTCATGAATTTTTTACACATGGTCCCACATTGACTGCCCCACAACACAATGTTTCCATATACATAGAATAAGGTAATGATGATATCTCACAACACCTTCCCATAAATTTTCAAAATCATAAATGACATTTTTAAAAATTTTACACCATGAATGAATTATAACTTATGAATATAACGAATATAATTTCATCATTATAGTAAAAATGAAATATTAACAAAAGAAATTCGTAAATCCAATCTGTATTTAGAGGAATAAAAAACTGATATGAAACACCACCACTACCCATATATAAAAGTTGAATTTAGAGATATGTTATATAAAACATTAACATATATAGGTTTCATACTATGATATATAATAGAAATTTGATTTTCTTGAATATAATTTATCTATTCATGAATTACATGAACCATTTTTGTCATTTTCTCGCACAAATATTTTCATGAATAACTTACTCTCTAATCCCAATCCATAAAAAATAAATATTAAAGTATGATTAGGTAATTAATAAATATAATGATACCAAATACTGAAATAAAGATATTATTATATTTTCAAGAAACTAAAATTATGTTTATCACCAATAAATATCCAACTAGAAGAGATAATTCAGGAAATAATCCCTTGAATGGATAAATAGTCTATTTTGTCAACAATATTATGTAAGAACAAACAATGATGAAAAGGAATATCCAAAATACTATTAAATTTTTGAGAGCCTTCGAAAATCATATGTAAAATTACGGATTTGAATTTGAAATATTATTCATTGGGACCCTATGAATCCACATAATATCCACTATATAGAGTATCATGAAAGAATCAACAGTACTAAAATAAACAATTTCTATAATATAATTTTACACTTCTAAAAAATATATTATAAAATATATATTAGATATCATAATAATAAATCTCAACAAAACTCTATAGATAAATATATCAATATGTCCTCCAAATTCTACATAGTAATATTGAAGAAAATTGAGTAACCCACTAGAACATGATATTTTATGGTCACTTTCTGTCATACAATCCATTATGAAATAACTTATTCTACTACTGTATTTATCCATAACGATATGAAATAAATCCTCATAGAATGATACATTTTAGAATATCAATATGAACTACTCATGTTGAGTAATGAATCTCAGTGAGAGAAACCACATGTAGTGCCAATTGATGAAGGTTCCACTCCAGAAGAAACACTTGACGGGGACCATACATGCACCATCCATTAATAGAATCACCAAATGAAATAGTATTTCTAGATCATTACCTTATAATTTTAGAATTGAGACCCCTCCACCTCGTCAATAGAGGATGTTGGTGTTATCATTTTATTTTGGTAGCCAATTCCACTTACATCCTAAAGGTCCCCAAAACACCCTGAATAGGGAGGGGTGAAATAGGGTGTCAAGTTTTTCTTTTAAACTGATGGATATTTCTCCAATTATAGTAGGAACATTTTAAACATATGTTGATGTTGGTGTCTATAAAATAAAAAATCTCATGAAAAGAAATGCCACAACAATTATACTTGGATCACCATAAAGGGCTAGGTCCAGGATGCAGATGCCAACAGTGGGTCCGTCGTATCATAACCACTAATATTCACAATTTTTGGATTAAAAGTGTTTTTCAAGGCTAATCTATGCTAGGCACACTAAATTTACATGGTTATAGTGATAGCACACTGTGTGTCTTGGATCACATCTGCTGACCCCCTTGCTCATGGCGTTGAAATAATCTTCACGTCGTTTAATGACTTGAAGATTGCATAAATGACTTGATGATTGCATAAATGATTTCTCCATGTACATCCTTCCTCCTCAATGTACTACAAGATCTTCCTCCACAAACAACACTTTCTTGCAAGGACTTTTTTTCTTACATGGATGATTTTCTCTACATTCCATCTTATCATCTACGAACTACATCGGTCGTCACCATATTTCTTTATAAATTTTAATCTCCAATCCTGCTATTTAACAATGTGGATTACAATTCCTTAAATAGGTATGTAACAATGCAAATTTCAGTAATCTGATTTAACCAAATTTTCAATTTGGGATAATAATCACTGTAAACTAATCTCCATCTAAATATGGTTAGCATCAACCATGTACAACTTTTGTTCTTAGAACATCTAAAATCCCGCTAACCTTTGGTACTCCGCATACTTCATGCCTTCACTGAATACTATCACTGCGAAATGTTTTTCATTTCTTACTTTAGAATTTCACATTCCACATGCCTTCACTGTGTATTGTTTGGGCAAACTTTTTTTAATTTCATACACCATTCCACAAAAAACTCCACGCACCGCTCCACGCACAGCTCCATGCACCACTCCTGCTACTTGGAATGTGGCCAATAACCATTCTCAGAACATGGTACATGGTCCATGGTCCATAGCATGTACTTCCATTATATTTCTGAATTTATTTTTCATTTTCTTACCATTCACTCCAATCTGAGAAACCATTTTTTCCAAACACCAAAATCCCAATATTGAGGTCTGCAAAATTGGAAAACACAGGGAAACAATGACACATTCAAAAATTCTTTCAGCCTCATACATATGACCTTATTTCATGAAAACACCCTAGTCATCCTTATGCAGATTGACAACAAAACTAACCAAACACCATTATTAGAAATGAACAACCATGGATCCAACACTTCCTCTAAGTCAATATACAAGTATACAGGAACCACCTCTTGCATCCACTAATCTCTACACTGATAAAAAATATTTCCACAAAACATCATTCTCATTAAATATGTTAACAAATTAGTATTCTTTCTTGTATAAAATAACTCTGTTTTTTAATCACAAATAAAATTTACAATTCTTCAATGATTCAAAAAAAATCACATATATAGAAAATATTACACATTCACTTATAATTTATAAAGCTAAAAAGAACAAAATGTTGTGATATAATTTCTATAATATAAATTTAAACATTATTTCTATGATATCACAATTATCATAATAAGTTTATCATTATTGATGTTATAAGTGTAGATACAAAAACTATATGATTACCTTTTACAATATAAAAATTAAAATGAATCGTAAACATGAGTATTTGAAAATAACATCCACTATGACACCATTCTATGGAAAGTAGCGAGCATAACAACAATTTAATTTTTTTCATGTTCTAAAATGCAGCAAGATATTGAATCATTAAAAAGAAGCCCTTATACTTCATTTAAAAACATATTATCAGAGTTAATATTTATGAGAAATAAAACATGAATTGCATATGATAGAAATAAAGATGAGTGAAATAGAAAAATTATATAAAATCCATGTATATTACACAAGGAACAACGATGTAAATTTTTAGGGGTCCACATATAACTTCCACATAAATATAAACTCGTTAATAAGCCTCTTGAATTAATGAAATACAATAAGAAACCATACCATAGTTTTTATGTTGTTGAGTAATTTCAACAATAGTTATCATATAGTTATCTTCCACTAACATTATATATACATTGATTCCATCAAGTAACCCAACAAAAAAACATATGGAGAACTCCTGAAAAATAAAAACATTACTATTAACATGTTATGTAAATAATGTCATCTCAATGTATTCCTCATTACAATGTCATAAATATCACTATTAGATTATTCCATAACTAAACAATGTTCTCAAATAACATTTTCTCTTTAATTTTATTGAAGAAATAAATAATCCTTATAAGGTGATGGTGGCTCTGCACTATGACCTAATTTATTTTATGGTAATTGATGCACATTTTAACACATCCATATGACTTATTCATGCCATAGAATCATACCACACAAAGGTGACACAATTGGAAAGATGTATCCCATATATAATTGACCTTCAATCTAAATCCCTATCTTCTGCTACTATGATATCTATATTAAAAATGGATCAATAAAGTATTTTTTGAAACTATAATATAAATCTATCCCTTAGTGAACATCGATACAATAACATGTCATAACAACCTCTATGGAAAAGGCATCAAGAAACACATGAAATTATGTCTGAATCATTATATCAAGATCCTCCGTAAACCCCAACATTGAATCATCTAGCTACAATGGATGAGAAATGACATGCCAATGTCCTATTTAATGCTTCCTATCAATAACAACCATAAACCTATATCATTCCACATCAATGAATATAACTCTCCCAATGAAAAGATAAATTATAACCAATCATATTTAAAACATATGAAAGTTAATATTTATTACGTATGTTTGTATCTATATACATAAAATATTTTTTAAGGATCAATGAATCAAAATTATAATCTCACAACTTCAAGGGACTTTAATTTATTTTGACTATTCATTAACTATTGTTGCAACAAAGAGGGCACTAGAACAATCAGCACCCAAAGCCATATAGCATATAAAAACACACATTTAAGAAAAGTGTGTTTTTATCCTAATTATATCAAAGAAGAAACCATTGTATAACGAAAACAGATGGATCCAATAACTATATATCGTATACCTAACGATTAACACTCAGGGACATACATTATAAAAAAACCATGTTTTCTCCCAATTTGATCCCAATGATCAAAATAACTATGACCACACATAACATCAATTACCTTAGGATGGGGAATATCAGCTTTCCACAATCTACCTAATCCTTCTCACACTACACATAGAAAAACATTTAGTGTTTGTTTAAACCAATCTTAAATGGTTTTGGGATTCTTTTATGAAACTTATTCATCATCTAATGTCAGGATACAATTTTTGATGAATTTTTACAAGTATCATATGAGTATTCTGTGGTGGGATTTCTAATATTTAGTAGTTGTTTAAATTGAAAAAAAATTATTAATATGAATTAATTTTTAGAAAAAATTAATTATTAAATATTTGCGATCTTTATTTATTTAATATGTTTAAATTATTCATTAATAATTAGTTTTAAAAATTATAAATATTGAAATAATAATTAACGATTATAATTTATTTATTATTTTCAGTACTAATATTTTTATTATTTTGATAATATTTAGTTCATATTTACTTATTTTGTAATTTTTACTTACAAGTCACACCTTAGGGAATGTAAAAAAACTTTTGTGTTTTATTAGATTTGAACAACTTACATTATTGTTATTCTACGAAGACGTAACTTTTCTAGTTGGATATTCATGTGTTGAATAAAAAAATATAGACATATATATATATATACGTATATAAATAAATAAATAAATATATATAAATGTATTTATTATTTGTTATTCACTAATATGATTATAATAAATTTTTTATCTTTTATATATAACAATTATATAATTTTCTTAATAATTTTTACTTAAAAATATATATAAAGTATATTAAATAAATTGTAAAAAATTTAATAATATAATAAGAAAATAGGTAAAAAATATAAAATAAATTATCAATAATAAATTGTAAACAAAAAATAATTAATAATAAATAGCAAATAATGAATAACTTTTCCACGAATTGTAAAATTATTTTTATATAAATAATAGTATTAAAAAATAATACATAAAAAATGAAAAAAATATAAATAACTAATAATAAAAAAATATAAAATATAAAATATAAAATATAAAATATGAAATATAATATAAATAAAATAATTGTTAATAAATAATTGATAATTAATAATTAATAAATTTATATATACTTATTAATTAATTAATTAATAAAAAATAATATCAGGACAATTAAAAACAAAAAATATTCGGACTAATAGTTTACTTACAGTAAAAAATAATAAATCATATGTAAATATTAAAAAAATAAAATCTGATGAAACTAAAAAAAATTATAAAAATAATAATTGAAATAAATATTAATAAATTAAATATAAATTAAAAATAACTAATAAATAAAATAAATATATATAGATAGTAAATATATATGTAAATATATCAACATGTGTATATTTAATAATTGTTTTAAATATTTTCAATCATATATAAATTTTATCACATGTAAATTTATTTAGATCCTTATATATATATTCATTAATATATCAAAAAATAAATAAATATGTTATAAATATATAAAAATTCACATAACATTATATAAATTCAAATATATATATATTCCAACAATATATATATATATTAATCTAAATGTCTTTAAATATACATAATTGATATAAATATTTATAAATATAAATTAATAATACTATATTTTCATAAATTTGTATAATGAAACACATATATATGTTATTAAATATAATTTTATATAACTATAAGAAATAAATACCTGCCTGAATGGCCCGAAGGCCTTTATTTTTATTGATTTTTTGATAACCTCACTTTTAATGGTTAATGGGTAACCCTGACAAGGCCCGCAGGCTCAGAGATTATATGGCCCGTAGGCTTAGGAGATTACATGACCTGAAGGTCTTAGGGAATTCAACCAGACTATCTATAAGGAACTGCCCCTCCCAAGCATCTGCATCCTGATAGTAGCTCTCTACCTTTTCATGATCGTCTTCCTAGGCTTCCTGTGCAAGCATAGGTTGGTACCGATGGAATAGCCATACCCTCTCATTCTAAAAATTCATTTGGCTCTACTCTAGTGAGTGCACCTGCTTTGAATCCTCATCTAGGGCTGCTCCTTTTTTGTAGTGTGTCTAAGGCCAGCATTCATGTGGCCCATATGCCACGGGGGGCCCCCTAAGCCCTTATGGTGGCCCGAAGGCCTTGATAATCACCTGGCCCGAAGGCCATAGGTGGCTCGAATTCCTTACAGGACCCGAGAACCAAACCGGTGGCCCGAAAGCACTGATGGATGAATATTTCCGACTGCTACATTACCGACCAGTTCCTGCTACAGTACTGCTACAGTGCCCAGAAATATGCCTCCTCCCAGATTTGATCTCCGGTCTCTTGGATTCACCTAGCGAGTCCTCACCAACTAGACTATGGCTCATGTGCCTATATCTAAATATATATTAATATATATATATTCATACACAATATATAATCATATAATAATTAGTAAGTAAAATTATAGATATATATTTCTAAATATAAAATATAAACATAAATATATATTAATATATACTATATATATATTAGTAAATATATATAAATAATAATTTATAGTACATCAATTTATATAAAAATATAAACACACAAACACACACACATATAATAATAATAAATGACCAAAAGATGCATGAACACTACAATTTCAACGTCGCACATGAATATAAATTTAAAATCAAATATTTAAATACAATAAAACCCATCGATAATAATTACATAATTTTAAATGAAGATAAAAATAAATAGAATTTTCAAAAAATATTGTATAATAGTGGAATCAATAGTAATGTACATTTGATGTTAATTATTGATATTAAACATCACACAGAAAATTAATATTTAAAGAACAATTATAAGTTTCTTAATAATAATTTAACTTCATTGTATTAAATGTAATATGATTTGATTTGATATTCAATAGAGTATCAATGAGCAACTATAAAAAAAATTACATAATTTGATGATGAATTCAGAATGTCCAAGTTATAATGAAACATAAGTTTAGGGAGGAAGTTTTGGACATTATTTTCACTTATATATATATATTAAAAACATATAATTAAAAATTAAAAAATAATATGTAATATATTATTTAATTATTATATAATTGATAAATTTTAAATATTAATAAATAATAATTTATTTTTTTTAATTATTTATAATAATAAAAAATATACAATTAAATTAAATTACTACAAATAATGAATATAAAAAATAAATAAAACTAAAAAATAATAAATAATATAATTATTAAATATTTAATAATAAATAATTATATATAACACATAATTATTTTTCAATAGTAAATAAAAATTTATTATAATTTCATAATATCTAGTTATATGAAATTTGAAAATAACCAAAAATATATTATCTTTTTCTATAACCATTTCTAATATCAGATAAATAATTTTTCAAAAAAAATATTTCATATTTATTTACAGTTTCAACTGGATATTAATAAAACCTGTTAAATGGTGGTTGTTTTCAATAAACCACCATAAAAAATATTACTGAAAAATGCTTTGGAGATTGTTTTGAAAACCACTACAAATTGATTTTTTATTTATTGTACTCTATATAAAATTAAATCATCCATACCCTATATTAATATAGATAATATATCTTCAATGGTAATTAAAATATTGGTTTTTCTAAAATAAGTATGCATACACAATACTGACCAACAATGAAGGCAATTTACTAAATCTTTATATTTCAATGTCCTCCAGAATGTCATGAATCTGTTATCCGGTTCCGAGGAAGGGACGATGAGATACTGACAGATGAGAAATGAGAAGAGTGATTCTAAGATAGTCTTTTTTTGGAAATGAATGAAACTACCAATAAAATCTTGGATCTCAAACTGTATCACTTCCCATGATTGTATCAAGATGACTCCCTACCCAATAAAAACTATTCCTCTACAATATCATCACTATTAAATCACTCTTTTATATTACAATATACTTCACCAATAATTTTAAAATGGGTTTGAAGAGATAGATCATATGATAAAATACATTAAATAATTTTCGATCATAATCCTCATAAATTGTAAAATGATCACAAGTATAATTAATATGATACTTTAAGGGAATTGAAAAATTAATCATATTGGATATTACCTTCTATAAAAAGTAAAACCAATTCTTATATTCCTACATCAATTACGAGTCATAATCTTATCCTGAAACCAATAATTAAATTCCTCTAATAAAACTTTAGAATCATTTATATCACTTAGATTCAAAACCCACGTATGATATGATGAACCTAAAAATGACATACAATTAAATATAATCTGATTATTCTTATTATAAAAAATATATGGAATGTGATATTAAGCTCCTCAAACATCCTCTTCATCTATTCATTAGTGATAGAAACTTCATTATTCATAAAATAGTGTCGAAGAACTAAAATAGTACATTCCTTCCAAAATAATTGTTGTTGACATAAAATATGAAATGATCTATTAATGTTTCCCACTAAAAATCATTAGATCAAATAATATATATATTATGACACCAAGAACTCTATACAAGATAATATTTTCTGATAACATTGAAATATGATGTTTATTTTTATAATAAAACAAGTTTCATGATAAATCCACCTTATCATCATTGGTTCAATAATAATTGTAATCTGAAACATTACATGAACACCACCAAATACAATAAATTAAATGATACATTTCCGCACCTTATATGCCCAGTATGATAATTGTCCTTAAATTTTAGAATTGGGTTTCCTTGTAATATATGTTCAAGATTATCTCCGTTGACAATTTCTCATACTAATTTTTACCTTCTCTGTTTCCCAAAAAAACTCAAGCAATACTCCCACATTCCAAATTCTAAACAATATCACATGTATTATAATAAATAAATTCTACCACCCACCAAAGACCTCCATGTTGAACCCATCATTAGATAGTGTTTAATATTGGGTGGTCCTCCAAAAAACTACATCCAATTTTCGATGGCGTAGTGAGTATTCCAATGGGAAAAAAATAAAAAATTCAGGGGAATCATGAAAATAAATTTCACAAATATATGAACATATAATAATAAATTATATATAATAATTCATTGAACATCTACAGAATTATTTTAATTTCTTAACTCACTAAAAAACTCTATAAAAAATAACACCCTAAAAATATAATAATAACAACTCAATAACATCTATTAAATCCATAATATTATATATGATCTCAAACTATTGAGGGGTATTATGTCCAAATAATGTATCGAAAAAATAATTATATATTTAGTGGTTTGAGAACATGTATATTTAATGCTATCCTCTCAAATACGAATCATACCAATAGAGAATAAGTATAATAATTCCCTAGGGAATTATAAACAAATCCAATTCATTATTTAAAACTCATCAACTAATTTACCATACATAAAAATCCTTAATCACTGAATAATCAACAAATTTTTTGTGATATAATATACATAGTAATAAATAAAATAATTTATTTCATATATTATTTCCAAACTAACTACTAACAATCATGGAAAAAATGAACTATGATATTTTTTATCATCCATTGTATATCCACATATCAAAAAAATAAAGAATAACATCATAACCAATACCACATAACCCCAATAATAAAAATATATATACACACATAACAAAATATAAGAAAGATAACTTATACATGTTGAATATTAATATTTTACCCTCCACCTCCCAGGTACTCTCTCTCTATAAACCTATATCATTACCATATCAATTATGTAATATAACCTATAATATTTTAGGAAGATATGGATAGTGATAAACTTATGCAAGTGATATAATGCCATATTACCCTTACGATGGGAGGGAGTCAACATAGATATGTACTATATGTGTAAATTAACATTATTTATTCATTAATGTCCCACATTGCCTTAATGATATATACATATCAACCTTGTGGGTCACTTATAATGTTTTTTGTTTTTTGAACTCTTTTGGTATGAATACATGAAGTAAATACAAACATGATATTTTAAATAGTTCACTAAAAAGTTCTAGTACATAGATGATGCACGTATCGTTTTTAAAAAAACATACTAATACCACTACTATTTTTTGATGTTCTTGATGGGATAATTCTCCACATCTGTGAAACCACATTGATGAAGAACCTCTACATTTTAGAATCATTCTAGATGAATTCTTAGCCTTTCAACATTTTTAGTAAACTATAAATCATCTGGAACAGATATTTTAATTATTTTAAACCATTATTAATTTAAACCATAAATAAAATAACACCTTTATGGTGCATTGGTATCATATTATGATAATTCAATTTTTTTCAAACTGACTCTTCATTTCCTATGTGGAAAATTTATTTATAGTATGTAAATAATTTTTCATGTGAAAAATATTCATTTTACCCCATACATTAAATATTTTGTTACTAATTAGTTTAATATTCCTCCTTTAAATGACCATACTGACTGATTGTTGGGTATTAATTCACACTGTGTAATCCCTATAAATATTATTAGTATTTTTCATCTTTATTAAATTCATTGCTAAAATGCAGTATCCATACCATCTATGATACAACACATAAAACATTATGTAGTTTAACATTTTTTTATTGGAACAAGATATTGATTCCCATAAAAACATATATCAAAAAAATATTGCTGTGAAACACTATGAATTACCCAATAGCCTCTTATATTAAGAATCTTTTCAGTAAACAATTTCAACCTATCGACAGTATAAGGAAAGAAAGTAAACATAATAATGATGATTCTATAAATTTAAAAGCCTCCATGTTGTAGTAAAAATGTACATGAATTATCTATTAAAATTTACAAAACCTTATCCTTGAGAAATTTACAACCTTATAAAATGTAATAAAATGATATTGTACATCCATCTTATATGTCCATGAACCATATCGTTAGTTAAAATACAATGATATTTATCAATATCATTATCTAATAGACTATATGATGAAGCAAAATCTTTGCTCAAGAATCCTAAATAAATCCCAAATGACATGAGTTTCTACATTCAATGCTTCATATTCACATAATATTTATAGCACAACAGGCTTAACATATATGGATAATATATCATTTTATATGAATATATAGAAGATTACAAATTTATATTTCTAATGACCGTAATAGTTTAGTGTAATTAGAATCCTGGATCCCATTCAACTAATTTGGGGAAAGATCATTTGTATATACTTTATAGATCTTCCCCTTTAGTAACCCAACTTATGATCATTCTTCATAGCTTATGGAAAGGAATCATAAGAATAGGGTGATCTCAAAATCTCAAAATTGGTAAATAATGGAAATGTTAAAGAATGAAAATAAACATAATGGTATGAGAAATGTGAATGACATATAATGATCATACCCTGTATATAAAATATCATATGTAAGAGTCATAGAATAAATATTGGCAACTTATAATACATGAATAACAATGGAATCAAGAGTCTAATCCAAGAGAACATAAAACAATAAAAAGACATAGAATTGTGGCATTCAAATATGCTGATAACATTGTGGCCATGTATAAGAAGAAAAGGTTCACTGAATATGTTATGTACATTAAATAAGTATCTCATATAAACTTATGGATATGAAACCAGGTCTACACATTACATTTTGAACATTAAAAGATATTCATTCGTAAATTTATTAATATGTTATCAGGTTTACACAATTACAAATTGAAATTAAATATAATGACCCATCCTTAAATTGTATATAATTTTGAGTAATGTCCAGAATTCACATTATAGATATTATAAATTTTATAGTTTTATATAGTTAAGACATAACTATGACATAACAACTCAAATTTATAAAAAATGGATACAACCAAAATAGTATCTATTTCATCCACAATATAAAACTTTTAAAAAAAACTGGATTTCTATTCATTGATATAAATCTTCATAACGTTCATGTTGACTTTTTATATTCTCTTAACCATTGATATAACCTATTTAATACATTTCAAAAAAAATTGATGAGAAAAAAATTATTATGAATTGATAAAAATTAAGAAATAAATATGTTAGTCCACGAATATTATAAACTCACGAAACCATTTTCACAAAATCATTCCTTTAACAAATAAAACAATAGTTTTAAACCTAACTCAAGTTATCATATGATACATGAAAAACACTATAGCAATCCTAAATCATAAAGGTAACATGTGGAATCCATATCATATATACATGATTCCTTTCACATAAATATAGGGATGCATTGTCATGGTCTCATTTGGACTACGCATCATAGAATATTCCGAAAATATCTTATGAAAAACAATATCATTTAACATCAACTCATTACCTAGTGATGTTGGCAGCTATAATAGTTTCACTATCCCACGGTTTTTCATATAACCACCAATATATAAAAGAAATTTATATGATCCATAACAAATTAATAACACATAAAATATGCATAATAGAAAATAATATTTCCACATTGCAATAAAAAATATCATTCCTATATATTAATATACCTCTTAAATTTTCAAAATCATTTATAATAATTAAATACTAGATAATGGCAAATAATATTCTTTTAAAAATCATTAGGGATGGAAGAGGAATCCAAATACAAAATCATGGTTATAGCGGTAGAAAGGTTGTTGTAGAAATATATATTAATTAAAATTTCATTTTTCAATTTATTAAAACACTTAATATATAATAATTAGGCTCTATATCCATTTAATAAATGTATAACTCTTAGGGGTTGATTATACACCGTATGAAATATGGTTGTGTATAATATCAATATTTTCCTCAATAAAATGAGACTGAGATGATGTACCTGGAATTTTTTTAATCAAATAGATATTTTTTGATTATATAATATAATCCCAGATAATGAAATATAAATAAAAGATAATATATTCAAAATTAATTTCTAACATAATTGTTGCATGAAATAATCATGATGTAGATTCTTAACCCAACAAATATAAACTGGGTAATGAAATTAACGTACCTCTAGTTTGACTTGTATCCAACATTATTTATCATCCTGAATAATAATAAAATTAATTAACAGATTATTTATAACATTTTTAATGTTTAATATTCATTTATATATCTTCTTACCATGTTAATATAATTACATAATTTTTTAATTCCATGTCAGTTGTTTTATCGATATTTGGTACTTGAGTCAAAAATTTACTTAGTATCATGACAATAGTCTACGTGGTCATAAGTCAAACATATCAAGAATAGGAAATATGGTATAAATGACTTATATATATATATATTCATTATATAAGTATTTATATTAATTATTTTGACAAACTAAAAACACTATTCTTGGTGGCGATAGCCCATATATACACATGAATTATATTTTCTTTTTCCCTGTAGTATTGGTAGAATTAAATTAAATGAAATGTATATAAATATGTATACATATATAATAACATTATAATAGAATTCATTTTCATTTATATCATATGTTTCTACTAAAAAATGCTTTATACATTCCATGTGATGTGTGAAAGAACCACATCATTTTGAGGAGGTGATAGTCGACACATTCTCAAATGATGTTATCATATACCATGAATATAAAATGAAAGAAGGTGTTTTTAATATCACATTTATAGGAAATTAAATAGGTTATTTAATACATATTAAATTATTTTTTTCTAAATTAAATAGTTTTAATTCCAATCATGATTGCTGTAATGAAAAAAAAAACAGTATTCACAGAGGCGACTAACCAACATAACATGGACAACAATATAATTTCTTTGAATTAGAGGAGGTGAGAAATAAAATGGATTCGATATGGTCCATTTGAAACATAACACTATCTTATATTCACTATTACGAATTTATCATTAATTTATTGATAAAGGAGGTGATGATACATTATTAAAGAAATGAAACTATGACATATACATTGAGAAAATTACCTCCTAAATATCCCCTACTTGATAGTCACTTGAGGTCATTCCATTTGGTATTATGGTGATACCATAAGAAAATTTCATAGGGTAGAATGATGTGGAGTGTTTTTTAATTGATTTTATGAGATAAATGGATTTTTTGGTCAAAATTGTGAGGTGATGTTATGTATTTAAACTTGAGGAGAGGTGAGATGAACTAATTAATTTATTGATTATTCTATATTAAATGATAAACTCAGTGAGGATTAATAAATTTACAAGATTTATAATCTCATTTAATGTTTTATAGTGGTTTGGCTCAATACACATGTCAACTAAACATAATTTTATTTATTTTATGTATATTTTTTGTATTTACCTTTTAACATTAAACTTTATCTTAACATTACCTATACAACAACATATTATATTTTTACTATGGTAATATATATATATATAAATGAAATTTATTTTATAACCTAATTTGAACATTATTTTTCCATATATAGAATCCATTTTACCTAATTCAATTCACATAATTGTGAACTTATATTTAAAATTAATTCTGCTGACAAAACTAAAATGCATGTTTTAAATTGAAACATTCAAATGTTAGAAATGTTTTTATATCTACATTAAATTTGAAATTGATAAAATTGACCTAAATTGGATTAAATTATGAAAAAATAGTTTTATTTCACTTTAAACCCAATTTAATGGGATATATAACTTTATAAATGAATTAGAAAAAAGAGTACATTGGGATTAAAATACAGTATTTCATTATTCCATAAAAAATGTTATTATCAAAAAAATACTAGAAATTTAATCAAAAAAATATTTCATATCAAAATGAAATGATGAAATATATTTATTTTATATAAATATTATATATGTTAAAACTATATTGAAAATTGGTTCGTCATTAAATATCGGCCAAAATGCCTATTTTCAAAAAACACTTCTTCTATTATTAAAATCTAATGTGTTCTTATATAATGATTAGAAGGACATAAATTAAATTCTATACATTAAAGTTAATAATATATATCTATATTTAATATAATCGAAAAAGTGTGATTGATTATTTTATAGACATAATTATTACCATTTAAAAGGGTTTTTATAAGAACATTTTTTTATATTCAATTGGATTTTATTTTAATTTTAAATTAATTTTCTAGCCAATAAATAATTTTATTAATCTATATAATCCCAATTTTCATAAATAAATTAATATTACTCATTTATGAAATTCTAACTATTTCATTATAATGGATGCATTGAAATAATAATATACTGTTGTCCATTTATGCTCGATGTGGTGTATCATGAATGTTATCAAGACAATTGAGTCTCCCAAGATGTTACACTTTCCCCACATTGTATTTTCAACCTATCAATTTGAATTATGGGTTATTAACTAAGGTATTTTTTTTTAAATAACATTATTAAAATCCCACATCTCAAAAAGGATTTATAAAACTACAACATTAAATGATTGAAAGATATGTAAAATGAACACTTGGGATAACAAATACCAGGGTCCCATTTATGAAATTATGATATGGAATAGAAAACTAAACATTTTATTTTAATGGAGAGTGATATAATTTTTTTAGTAGAATATGAACAATCACAAAAACATAAATATTTTGTGGGTTAAACAGTCATTTATTTCATAGTATGAAAAGTAAAATGAAAAAATTGTTTTTTATGTTCCATTCAATAGATTGGAGGATTTACATCACTACATAAACAATGAAAATAAAAAATATACATAATTAAAATGAAATGTTTCATCCTTTCATCAATTTCCAAAACAGACTCATCTTCTTCTACAACAGATGATTATTGATGATGAATAAACTTCTAGAGAATCTTATAATCCATGAAAAGATAACTATATATATCTCTTATATTTAATCAATTTCCAAAACAAAAAAAATTAGGATTAGATTAAAAAATCACTAAAAAATAAAACAATCATTATATGTAAAATTATTTTTACTCTAAAAAATTAAATAGTAGTTTGAAAATATCAACATCAATCAGTCAATATAATAATAGTCCCTAAGATTAAAACCCAAAAATTAGAATGTTTTGATCCTATTGTACTAAAAATGATTATAACTTTTATATCCAAATAAAATTATAAATTATAGAAGTATAATACAAAAAAAATTAATTTATCTAATAATATATCTTCCATGTTTGGTTAATAATTTTCATAAATCACATGAATCTTCATATGTCTTCAATAAAAACCGATATTATTCCAAAATTGAAATATTCCATTACAACTCATATAAAAACAAAATAGTATTTTTTTTCACTTATTCATATAGGGTTCCCAAAATCAATTTATTATTAGTTTATCATCTCATTTAAATATGAATAGGGAATTATACTAAATAGGGACTTCACATAGGCTAGTGGTAGGAGGTGAACACTTGACATGATGGGTTGTGGGTTAGATCCCTACAATCTTGCTAGATGTGATAATCTGTTACCAATCATGAGGGTTGTCCCTTTTATAAAACCAAACAATATCCACGACATATATCATGCTCAATGGTTGTCTTATACCTCTCATTTTCATTCATACTCATAATGACCTCGATATCATAATTCATTGAAGTCTTATATACTATCAAATTTTTTATCTCAGTTCAATATGATTTCATAATACTATTTTCTAAAGAAATATAAACATACCATGATCATGGTGTTAACCTAGATTCATCAACACTTTGATCAGGTAGATATATTGTCCATTAATTGGTATTGGTTTTCAGATATTAATGAAATTAACTTTATTACATCGTCTAAATAATTTTTTTACTACATTGGACAGATGTATGTTCTATGAGAAATATTTTTGGAAAATCAACTTGTTTGGAAATTAAATTTAAAACATAATAAAAAAATTTATATTTAAAAAATATTTTTACGGGTTTTTATTAATTTCATTAAAAGGTGTTTTTAAAATTCCATAAATATATTCAAAAATACAATAAGCTAAAATCAAATATATATTGTATTTTTAATGATTTCTGTTGTTACGAAGCTTCTTAAAAATCAAAATATGCTTCATAATCATTTGAAAATGTATAATATTATAAAATACCGTGATAATGTGTACCTTTATTAAAAATATGAAAATATTGTGAAGATGATATTTGACTAAGTACAACCCATGAATCATGATGGTATCAGGTATATAAGAGGTGTTTTATATTTTATAAAACCATTTTCAAGAGGGTTGTATGTTATAAAATTTATTATAAAAATCTGAACATGACTTTGAAATAATTACCAAAAAAATCATTAGTAAGTTATAACAATGTAGTCTGTGATCATACTCCTTCCATTTTTAACTGAAATTCCATGATCTTAAAAAGTTATAGAACAAGGATCTTAATAAAATATTATACATAGAAACTTACCATATTTTTAACCAAAACTCATTATTCTAAATGTTGTCTAAGCCTTTAATTTGATAATAACTATATTGAACCATACATTAATGTTACCTAATATTTAGTTATGTGAATATTTCACATTGAATATATTATCTGTATTGGTGTTTTATAGAATTATAGATTAACTATTCCATAATATATAAAATATATATAATGCTGATACAACTAAAACAATATCAATTTATTCTATAATATAAGACTTTTAAAAGAAAGATGATTTATGTTTAAAGATAAAAATATTTATAAAATTCATCGTGACCAGTTATTTTGTCTTACTGATCATTATAACATATGGAAAAGATTTCATAAATGTAATGAGCATAAATATCTCAGTAAGGGATATACAATAAAGAATGAAATGGTTAGTTCGTGAATATTTTATCCTACTAAAAACATTCTAAGAAATCATATATTTAAATAATAAAACATAGGCTCTCAAAAAAATTCAAGAAACCATTATATTCCTTAAAAAAATTATATCTATAATAAATAATAATTGTAAATTGTATTATCCATATCATACATAAATTGTAGCTTTCACAGCTACAAAAGGAAGAACCTTCAATGTTATAATTGTAAAACACATTGTAGCATATTACACAAATATATTATATGAAAATATATCTTTTAACTATGTGTCATTATTTGATTCAATGGAGTGATATCATGGGTTCACTCAGCGTTGGTTTATCTTGGATCCACCCATATATATAAGTAATTTCCAAGATCCATAACATAATCATAGGAAGTAAAAAATCATAAATGCAAATAAAATATACATTTTATAATAAAAAAATATATATTAAATATATTTATATAGTAATACATTATAAAAAACTTTTTTAACAACAAAATAAATGAAAAAGGAAAATATTATTTATTTTTCTTTTAATTTTTTTTGGCTTTTAGGGGAAGCTAAATTCCAAATAATGGTCATGGTGGTGGAAAATTAATTTTCCCCATATATGTTTAAAAAGATTAATTTTTCATTTAGTAAAATACTACATATATAAATATTCATTTTAAAATTATTTTAATGAAATTAAAAGTCAAATGAGTTTATTATACAACATATAAAATTATGTGGGCTATAATATAATAATATGCCTCAATGAAAGAAGATTGAGGTGAAGTCCATTACAATTATCATTTTGAAAATACAGTCAATATATTATGTGTATTACCTATAAATTAACATAAATCATGTATAAATTAAATAAATGATATCCAAAATGCATTTCTCACATAAAAATAGCATGATATAATCAAGAATTAAATTTTCAACCCAAAGAAGTGAAATTTGGATTAAAAAATTACATTATCTCGAGTTTGACATGTCACATATGTTCTTTATCATCATAAATAATATTTATAGGTTAATTTAAAATTTCTTGAGAACCTTATTCATGTTTATTATTTATTATATATAACATCCTACCTTGTTATAACTATTCAATAGATATTTATTTTTATTTTGGATGTTTCGCTGATATTTGGTACTTCAGTTGAAAATAAACTTGGTATGGTGTCAATCGTCCATGGGGTCATAAATATATCATCTCAAAAATATAAAATATCATAGAAATATTTTATATATTTATTCCATAAATATTTATAAAAATATTTAATCACAAACTAAAAACATCATTCATGCTGATAATAGGGCGTTTTTACCCAGGTAAATAATTTTCTTCTTCATGATATATTGAAATATAACAATTAAATTAAATATCTATAAATATTTATACATATATAATATTATTACTATATAATTAATATTTCATCAATTTCATATATATTTTCTAAAACAAATCCTGAATAAATTCCATGTTACGTGTGACTGATTCACATTATTTTGAGGAGGTGGTGGTCCTAATGTCCCCAAACAAAGTAATTACTTAACCAAAATTTGGAATCCATGAAGGTATGTTTAATATAACATTTAAATGTTTGTTAAATTTGTTATAATAAACATAATTCAATATTATTTGACCATAAATATAGTTTCTAGAGCAGCCATGAAGGTGGTAATTTGAAAAATAACAAAAACATTATTCTCTAAGGTGATGAACATACATAACTTGGACAACAATTACAATTCTTTTAATAAGAGGAGTTAAGAAATGAATTTATTTGATAAGTTAGATACTAATTGTAAAAATATAGTATATACATTATTTTTGTGTTTTTATGCATTGATAAATGAATGATTAGAGGACAATGTTGAAAAATAAATAAAATTAAGATAGGTACTTTGAGAAAATTAAAACATGAGTGTCCCCCCTTCAAAATAGATGATGACATTATATTAGGTATTTTAGTGAGACCATAAAAACATGAACATAGGTAGGGATATTAGTCGTGTTTTGGGAAGTTATTTTATGTGATAAACTGATTTTTGGTTCGAAATTGGTGGGTGAGGGGTGGTATTTATACTTGAGGAGTGGGGGGTTCATTTGATTAATTTAAAAATTATTTCATATTAAAAGATAACTGAATTTTGGTGGAATTATGTTCAATTAATTAAAGAATAATTAAATGTTTTATATGTAGTTTAATAATGATCCAAACCTATAATAACTTTTGAATTTAGTAGTTTTCAATAATGTAACACTTTTACGTTGTCAACATAACCGCGACCACATTTTTAACTACAGAGGGATAAATATTTATTTACAATAGTCTTTTTTTATATCTAATAAATAAACTAACCTTAAAACATAATATAGACCTTTGAATCCAAATATTAAATCTATTTCACCTAACTCAGTTCACAAAATTTTAAAAATTATATTTAAAATTTATACCATAGAAAAAAGTAAAAAGCATCTTTTTAAAGTGAAACATTTAAATGTTTGAATTGTATTTGGATCTACATTAAATTATTAATTTATACCATTTTGCTAAATTAGATTAAATAATAAATAAATAAATAAATTTATGTCTTAAACCAACTAAATAGACATCCTAACTATATAAATACAGTAGGAAAAATCCAGTTTTGAATTAAAATATATTATTTTTCAATATTAATTAAAAATGTATATTATCATACAAATGACCAAATCTTATCAAAAGTCAAATTTCATATCCATTTTTATAGTAATAAAATATATTTTTTTAAATATAACTTAATAATTTTTTAAAACTATATTTATAATGGCTTCACCTTCAAAAGGCGGTAAAAATGCCATTTTAAAAAAATACATCCCTTATTAAAAATTTTGAATTTTTATTATACACTTCCTAGAAACATTTATATTTAATAAAAAAAATTTAATTGAATATAATATATATATATATTTAATATAATCCAACATGGGTGATTATTATTTTATAAACACTTTTATTCTTATTTAAATAATTTTTATAAAAACACATCCGTTATATGCAATTGGATTTTACTTTCATTTAAAATAATTTTGGTATTTAATGAGTCATTATATAAATATGGATAAAAAATATTTTCCTAATTAAATTAATATTATTCATTCCATCTATTATAAAGGCATGGTTATAATGGTAATATTAAAATATTAATATTTAGTTGTTCGTTTAAGCTTGATTAGGTGTATCAATTACACAGTAAAACATAATTATTCATTCATAATAGTCAAGAAATTACATGAAACCAAAAAAATGGATAACATTATCAAAATATTGTATGGTTCATGCATAAAAATAATGATATGAAATTATGTTCACACATACCATTGTGGACATGTAAAATGCATCACTCATAACATTTCGAACATGTAATCGGGATCAATCATATACTTATGAACATAAAACCAGGTCCATGCATAACATATATACTAATTTGTAATCCTCAATTACCCAATTAATTAGAGAAATATATAGTACCCACTTGTGACATAATGAAATGATATATAAATGTTCTTTCATGTTGGTAATGCAAGTGTCATATCATGTCCCATAAAATGTGTTAGGTATCATAAAAATCATATTATAACCCATGAAATGAATTGTGTATCACAATAGTTTTATCATATAATTACCTATGGAAAATATATAATCCTCACAATCATTTTACTCAATAATAACTCATTAAAATAAGGTGGTTCTGAAATAAAATAAGTATTGGATTAGAAATTTGATTCTGAGACATCCTAACATCAAAACATAAACAATTAATAAAATAATTTGAATTTTTTTAATTGATCTTATCCTAATTAGAGAACAAAATATAACTATGTATTACATTTCCTATGGAGAATGATTTTAATGATCACATGAAATATTTCATAAATAAAAAATCAAATCATTAAAAATCATTTTTACAAATCCATTTCAAAATCATATTCTAATAAATAATTAATTAAGATTTCAATTAAGAATTATCATACGGAAAATTTATTTTCCAATTTTAGAAGACTTTCTATATCATAAATTATTTTATAAACAATTTTATTGAAAATATAATTGATATTTTTTTAAATAAATCATGACATAATTGAAATCAATTTATATGAAAATATCATTTTGAAATATATAAATGAAGCTTTTAAAATAGTTAAATTTTTTAGACATAAAACATGTTTGAATATATTAATCATTTAAAAAAATTTAATAAATTATCCCATAATATTAAGAAAATATTTTTATTAAAAATTAACTTCTGAACATAAAAATAAATCTTTATGTAAAATACTGTCATGATGAAATGTAAATATGTACATGAAGAACATTCATTTTTCACAATAAAATGTATAGAAAAGTGCATTGAATAGAAAAAATATTCTTTCATTAAAATAGTTTTTAAAATGGAAAATAATGGGTGAAATTTCTTTAAAATATAATAGGGTAATAATTAAAAAAGTTATTTTTTTTGGAAAAACATATATTTATAGAACACATATTTATGATTGAATGGGTAGACAATGTCAACTATTAATAAAAAATATTATTAATTAAATTATGTACTTAATATTAGGAAAATTTATTTCATTAATTGTATATAATATTAATATCTTAAGGATAATAAAAATTATGAGGGTTTATAAGATATGGATTATGTTACTTCATCAATGGATTCACTGTAATAAACAGTCGTGATAAATGATGGGAATATAAAAATGAACTCTATCCACATTGGTAACATAAAATCATAGTACCCATTAAATAATAACATTACATTGATCATGAAATATCATCAAATAACTAAATTCCAAATAAATTCTGTCAATGGAATGTTTATACATATCATAGATAAATACTGATGCATAACATGGCATGTTTCACAATGTAGAAAAATTGAGACAAATTACATAACAGATTTGGAATCTTCTGAACCAAAAATACACAGAAACAATGATATTTAAATGTGTATTTAAATTAACATAAATTTATGTATAAGAATTATAATATACATTCATGGTTATAATATACACTACAAAAATGAAATTGGTGGTGAATAAGGAATATGTATCATTAAAATAAAAATGACATAAGAACACACTTACCATATGTTTTGAATTTATTCATATACTATGAGATCTCCGTTAAAATAAATATATAATTATTATAAATCTAAAAAAAGAACCAACATTTTTATATAATTCCACATATTATTTGTTAAGGAATTCATGTTTCAGGTTTATTAATAACTAAATGTAAATGTTATATTTTGTCTTCTAACAACATTTTGTTAGTATGTTTTGGCTTGTTATTCTAGATCCTCTAACATATATCATTACCTAAAAACATAAATAATGTAATAAAAAATTAAATGAAATATATATTAAAAATATATGTATTTACAAAAAAAATATAATATATATATATATATTAATTGGAATACACCATTCACAGAGATGATAGTCTGTACGTACAGATGAATGATGTTTCCATATTAATATCATATTTGATGAAACAAAGTTTATGAACATAGTGAATATATACATATATATATATAATTATAGTAGATTAATTATTTCATATATATAATATAATTTAATTAATATTATCCTTAATAATGCCAATGTAAATTTTGTGCGAATCACAGCACTTCGATGATGTGGTAGTCCCCATATCCACATTGAAGTTATCACATTTACACAAAATTAATTAAATGAAGGAGTGTATTAAATAAAAAATAAAGAACTATCAGTAAAATAAAATAATAAATATATCATATAAAAATATATTTCACGTCATAATGAAAAACCATGAAATGTGGTAAAGTAAAAAACGAACAACATCCTTTTATAATGTGGTTGTTTTCTATACACAAGAAATGTATAAATATTACACATTAGAATGAAGTGTGTGAAATTGTAAGACTAAACCACAAAATAAAAACAAATATGAATTTTTATTGTACTGAGGATAAAATATAATCATGTAATATGAATAGTTTAGGTGGTGGAGAATGAAAAAAAATAAAATTGTCTTTGGGGGATAATGTTACATCTATTTTGGGTAACTACTCATGGTTTTCACCAAAGTGCTTCCTTGTTTCAATTTATTTTCAATGAAAGGATTATAAGATAATTTGAGGGATTTTTATAGCCTATTTTGGTTAATTTTGTGTATGAAAAATGGTTTTATAGGTGGTAATAAGTGGGAGGTGTGAGTTCCTTTTTATAGTTGAGGAGGAGTTACATTTTTATAAATTTTTTAAAATGGAATTCCACACAAATTTTATTAATTTATGGTGGATACAATAGTAGTATGAATCTTTTATATTATCTGATAAGGTCAAAATATGAACATTTAATAGATTTGTACAATTTTATTGGCCTTTTTGTGCCTTCTGGATAAGGCTTATTCCATTGTTATGTTATTATTTCACATAATGACTACAATTAATTTATATCACTATCTCTAATATTTTTGAAAAAAATATATGTTGAACATATTATAAAATATTAATTATTTTTATTAAAAATAGAGAATAAATTATTCCAAATATCAATCAAATAATTGACATAAATTAACTTCAAATTAAACTAATAAATGGGATGACAATGCAATGTTTTAAAGCCAAAAGTCCAAAAGCTTGAGAAGTATTTATATGAAAATTTGTTGTGAAATTTTTTCCAATGAATAAAATGTGATTAAGTTATATATAATTGAGATTATAATTTTTTATAACAATATTATAATATTTTTTCTATATAAATAATTTTTTTCAGAAATAATATTTGAATTAATATTCAATGATTTCACTATTTATCAAAAACGTAAACTTCTCAAAAATTACGAAAAATTTTAACAGTGTAAAATTTTATGTTAAAAAATAAAAAATGATGTTAAATTTATTATAATATAATTATTATTTTGTTTAATCTAATATTTACAATGATGATTACATTAAAAAGAGGTAAAATTACCTTTTTGAAAAAATTTATCTTTTCATTCATAATACTTGATTTATTCATATCTTAAACCATTAAATTATATTGAATGAGTATCAAAAATATTGATGGAACATAAAATACAAAAATATTATTGAATAAATATATCAATATTTGTTTGTTTAACTTCTTTAAATAAATTTTTCTTTGAACATATCAGAATAGATTTATCAGAAAAGAAATATATTTATTTTCTAATAGTTATTTCATTCAATTATACTAATTCATAACCAAATTCATAATTATATATATGTGTGTAAGAAATGTTTTCATAATTTAGTTAACCTTATTAATAATATATATTTCAATGACTATTGAATAGCTATAATAATACTTCTATAGTGATATTAATTGTATATTGTACTTTTTCAAAATCTCAACATTTCATGTAATGTACACTATCAAAAGGAATTGGTATTGCGTGTCATAAATGACAAACATATCATTGATTATACCAAATGAAAATCTATGTGTTGAATTAATTTCAATACTAACATGGTGTTGTGTATAATTAATGAAAAATATAGATACATTATATAAAAAACTACATTTACAATTACGTGTAATGAAAAATATCAAAAGGAATAAATTAATTTGAACAAAAATATTTCAAAAACATTTTTATAGTAACATTATACACCCCATGAAATGAATTTATCCCATGTGTTATTAATGGATTCCTACATGAAATGTACATTCATAGAAAGTCACATTTTAAATTTGAATAAAAAAACATCAATTTCTATGGGAATTTTGGAAACATGAAGGATATATATGAAAACTCATAACTAGGTTTACAAATGGGAGAAAATAGGTGGAATAAGAAAAAATAGATATGGAAGGGGAATAATTAAATAATGTTATCATGGAGAGTGATAGATATACTTCTTAGTATAAAGTTAAAAATCACAAATCCATAACCCAAAGTGGGTTAAAATATGGAAATTGATATCATAAAAATTGATGATAACTTCACATCTCATTATTTCAATATCAATTCCATAAATTTAAAAAAACTCAGGAGAAAATATACTTACATTTTTTTCTCGAAAATATTACCCTTTTTTCTTTAATAAATTTACAATTCTTCTATTAATCTATGAAATGATGGTGGCTTTTAATTCTTTATGAATTCACATAACAAGACATTCTTGAATTGAAGGATTGGTCATTCAATCTATTTTTATCAACATTACATAGTTATTACATGTTATCCATTATTAATAAATCTTCATGTAGAGATATAATATCTTAAATATATATAACATCATATGATTTTTACATTATACCATTCAAAAATGGTTAACCGTATAATTTTTCCTAAAGATGAAAATCATTAATATCATGAAGAAGGTCACTAATGTTATAAAAAACATATTAAAATTGATCCCTCTTAAGATATTATATGGATCTTATATTTAAACATCCAATAATTTAAATACTATTATCAAGTATTCTCTTGAAACATGGTAATAAAATGATTTAACATAAGACAATGTTG
Organism: Viscum album; assembly: GCA_963277665.1. Lineage (NCBI taxonomy): Eukaryota > Viridiplantae > Streptophyta > Magnoliopsida > Santalales > Viscaceae > Viscum > Viscum album. Next base: position 1,065,577,226 of record OY728165.1, on the reverse strand, counting down.
AATAAATTTAGTTTACATTATTCCAATGGTTATTTGATATATTCATTAAATACAAAAAAATTAATTAACACCATCCATGAAATCATAATTTTGTTTTACAAAAATTCATTTATCATCATTTTGGTCATTGATTCCAAATTTTACAAAAAGGATCATCTCTATATACGGGATAATTATAATTTTCTCAACAATGGGAACATATTAAGGGTTTACCTCCCTAATAAAAATTTCACCATTTCATTCGATAACATTTCTATGTTATTTTCACCATTCAATATACCCTTTTTAATCCTCAGGGAAAAATAAATACTTCATGATTCATATGACATAATTCTTGATTTACAATACATACACACTTCAACTTTCCAACTTTAATGATAAACTATTTATGTAAATTATTATTACTATTCCTTAACAAAACTATCCTATAATTTGAAATAAGAATCATGTATTAAATTTCAAAAAATGTAATATAATCATACATATTAAATTTAATGTAAACAATACTATTATGAAATCCGAAAACTATCACATTATGTTTTCATGTCCATTATCTCTAACACTATAACTAATACTTGTAGCACCTTCCATATTCTCTTTATGATATTTATATATTTAAAATATATTCTTAAAAATCCCATATATTCCACAACTTAATCATTCAATGTTATCCATATTTCATCATGTTCCCTCTACTTTCAAAAACAATAAAGAATATGGTTAAAAACACATATCGTATAACAAAATCACATATTCTAGAAATATTACATATGGGATTTCTAAATCATGAAACATACTTTTATATTTATGAAACCAGAGTTTTATCCATAAATGAATCTATGTAAATATATTTAGAAATATCCAATTGTATATCACTAATTTTTATCCCAATTTCCAAATGATTAATAATACTTAAATTGTGTACCATCTATAGAAATGAATTCTTAACTCACATGGATATTACATAAATATAGATGAATATTCAGCACAATACAAAATAAAATAAACTAAGGGCCATAATAGTTTAGGTTCTGTGGAACTGTCCAACACATTATTCAAGTGTGGTGAAATATATTATGAATCTCCATTATGAGTCCTCCTCTATATTACCCCAACAGAAAACCACTATTAAAAACCTTTAATAATGAAAACATAAGAAAGGGGTGAGATCCAATAATCAATAATGGTAAATATAATTAATTTGTATGATTAACATGATCATATGGGTATTAAAACATGAGAACAATATTTAAATATCAAAACCTGCATATCGAAGACCATATAAATGTTTCATGAAGTAAATATTGTCCATTTATAAGGCATGAATAACAATGGAATCAAGAGAATAATCCATTATAACATAGCATATGAATATTTCCTCGAATTATGGAATAGCAAATATTTTACAGCATTCTGAACACGTATATATAGAAACAGGTTCACTAAATTTGTTAATGACATGAAATATGGACATTACATAAACATATAGATATGAAACCAGGCTCATACAGGATATTTTGATCATGACATCAAGTTCATGCGTTACACTATGAATATATTATCATGTTCATGTATAACCTTTTGGACATGCAACCAGTTCCTTGAATAACATTGAGAACGTGTTATTAGGTTCCCCAAATACATTTTTAACATTCAATAAGGATCACATATAATATAAGGATCTTTTAATAAGGTTAACTCGAAATATTACGAACTTGTAATCAAGATGAAACATAATTATATAGAAATTCATCTCTGTAAATTCACAACATACACACTCATGAGTCATACATCATTACCCAATGAAATTGATTGAGATATAGGTCCCAAAAATAAGATTATATAATCAATCATAGAAATTACAATGATAAAAATACTTTCATCGTATCATGAACCATAGAAAGAGATGGGTTTTAGATACATCATATCAAAACATTGGAAATTAAATCGGTAACCTAAACATTCCATCATATCATTACCAATGAATAAGAAATTTGTTTCACAATAAGTTCATCAAATAATTACCAAGGATAAAAATCATGTTTCACAAAAATATTAACCTTGTAGGATAAATGTTTGTCATAAAAATCCTTCAATCAAAACAAATACTATTCAAGAAAATATATGAATGGTATTCCTGAATCATATACCTAGTAATGTATAAAATATAACCAATTAGGTAATAACAAATGGATTAGTATTTGAAAAATCCGATTAAACAATCCTTAAGTAAAATATCCTTTCTTTGAATTCCATTTTTATAAAACTATTTCAAAATCTATTTCTTATAATGAATGCATTTTAATTTAATTAAAAAATTTCTTTAAAAAAATCGGCATTAATACTTTATTTTTAATACATAATTATTATTTTATTTTTTTTAATTAAATATATTTTTTAAGGATATAATTAAATCTTTAAATCATTGAAATAATTTTATTTGAAATTAAAAATTTTAGTTAGTAAAAAAGAAGATTTTAAACTCAATCAAAATAGTTTTTAAACATAAATCATTTTTGAAATCCTTTTACATTGAAAACCAATTTTATTTAAATAAAATTACACCTTAAAATTTTGAAATAATTTTTTTATTAATAAGATATAGTCATATATTTTAGTAATAATAAAAATTCTTCTTATGATGGTGGGTAAGTCCTTACATGTTAAACATTAATGTTTCACCTTAAAAAGATCAGAAAAGATTCTTCATTGAAAAAATACATGAAACTTTTTCTTATAATAGTTTTAAAAAACATTATTCATGGTTAAATATATAAATTTAACTTAATATGGTTATATTAATACATTTTTGAACTCATTTAAAAAAATAGTTTTGATAGAACACAAGTTTCGGTCTTAAAGGAGAAATAATGTCAGATATTCCCAAAAAACATTTCCTTACTTGTAATAAGTAACAAAGGGTGGTAAAATGGTACAATTAGTGGAATATATAATTAATGTACATTGTATTATAATATTAATGAGTTATATTAAGATATTACTTAAAATATTTTTAAATTAAAGAATAATGAAATACAATCCTGAAAAATGATAAAATTTTAGTGACAAACTCTTACCACTTTTGTAACATTAAATCATAATCCCTACTGTATAATAAAAGTAATTGTAGATTAAAAAATCATGAATTAATTATATTCATGATATGTAATTTTAAACGAAAATATACAAATATCATATAAAATTATAAATTCATAACATGGAATTTATCAAAAAGAAGAAAAGTAGAGTAAAAATTACATTATAGATTTTGGAACTTTTTAACGATAAAATTCCTCCATGTATGATAATAAAATGGATAATTAAATTACAATAAATTAATGAATAATGATAATATAATACATTAATGGGATTTATATAGACCACCAAATATAGATGACTGTTAAATAACGAATATGTTTCATAGAAATAGGAGTGTGATGTGAAAACCCATACCTAATGTCTTGAATTTATTCATACATGGTAAAATCACTTATAAAAGTAATATATGTTTATTATAATAAAAAAATAACCTTTTTAATATATATAATATTTTATTTTATTTATTATTCACTATATATATCCCATTTATTAGTAAATATATATAAAAAATATATTTTAGGAAATATCCACTTTGTTTTTTGTATATGTTTCGGGGATCTATTCATGATCGTCTTTCTTAGTTCCTGATATAATTTTGTCTAGAATGTAAACAAATGTTATCAATATAATATTATATATATATATTTATATATTATAATCATTAAAATATTAAAATATGAAGTTGGATACACTGTTTAAGATGAAGATAGGCTAGACACACACACAAATGTTGTTTCCATTTTGTTGTGTCATTGGATGAATGAATCTAAATGATATATTTATTTATTTATTTATATTTACTATCATTATTTTAGAATAATAATGTAATATATACCATAAATGTTTAACAAAACTATCTTTAATAAATTCTATATAATCTGTGAACAAATCATATCATATTGAGGTGGAGGTAGTCCTCACGTCCAAAAGATAATTTATCATATTTAAAAAAGTGGAAAGCATTATTGAAAGTTTTATATAAAAATAAAGAATAAAAAAGAATTAATAGGATATATTTTATTAAAAAATGGTTTCTTTTGTAATTCCAAAACATTATAGGTTGTAAATTAAAAATGAACCACATCATTTCGTGAGATGGGAGTTCACTGTATATAAGAACCTAAAGTTCATTAACCAATATTACTTTTTTGTATATTTGTTTGTAAAAAAATTAGAATAAAAACAAAATATTTAATTTAGGATATTTAGATTATTATATAATAATTTATTAATAATATTTTATGGGTGGAGAATTGAAACAAAATAAGGATCTCAAGGAAGAACATTACTTCTTATTTGGGTAACTCTTCATAGTTTTCACTAATGAGGTTCCTTGTTTGGTTTTGTGAAAAGAGGGACGATTCTTGGAAGAAGGGAGAGATTTTGGGATCATCTTTGAGTATATTTTGGTTGATAATGTGGGAATTATAGGTTTCAATAAGATATATATGTGTGTTAATTTTATAGATTAGGGGGAGTGGCATTATTGTATATTTTTAAGGATTAGTGCTTTTTTATATTATTTTTTTCATTGTCATTATAATTAATATTAAGAACATCAAATAATTTTTTTTCATCACAAAAAATGTATAAATTAATATATATTACAAATTATGATGATTAAAACTATTAAATCGATTTATTTATAAATTTAAATCACATAAGTTGAAGAAAATAATTTAAAATTAACCATGATGACTGAATGACTATGCATGGTTTTAAAGAGAAAATATCAAAATTATAGAAATTATTTTATATCCATTTCCATTATTAAATAGATTAATTTGAAATAAATTGGATTATTTATTTTATAATATGATTAATTATAATTTAAAACCAAATTAAAACAATATATATCTATATGAAGAATATAGATTAAAAAATAGTCATAAATTAAGATTCAATGTTTTCCTAAAAAAATGATTATTCTCAGATACAAAATACCTCAAATTCAATCATTTATTCCTCTTTCAAAAGTGTAGTTTATTTTATTAAATAAAAATTATAAAATTGTAAACATCATATTTGAAATTGGTTCTCTATTAATATGTGGTTAAATTACCCTTGATAAAATTACATATATTTATTCATAAAATTAGACTTATTCTCATATTATACTTATAAAATATATTGTATGAGTTTAATATATAATAATTTTATATATAACACATATATTTAATTTTAAAATATAATAATTTTTTTGTATAATTTATTGAGATAATGTTGTGTTTATATATAAAAAATACTATTCATAGAAAATTAATATCATATTTTAAATAATTTTCTTTCATTCACATCTTCTATATAATAACAAAATGAATAATTTTATACAAATGATTAATTATTATTTTCAAAATTTATTTTATCTAATTCGTAACATCTATTACAACTTCATGGAGTTGGCAATAGTAATATTTACATAACTATATTAATAGTATATTGTAGTACGGTTAAAAATAAGACTTGTATGCAATGAAAGATATTGAAGGGACTCTATTTTTTGTGTGATACAACAAAAAATATTGTTTTATGCACCTCAAGATAATCTTTATGTATCATTATTGAAAAATATCTATGTGTTACATAATAAAATATTAAAACAATGGGATTTCATATAAAATACTCAATTTCTTGTTGTATGAAACAAAAAAATTCAAATAAATAAATAAATAAATTAGAAAAAAAATTGCATAAAATCTCAGGGTGTTACAATCCTAAAAAATATATATATTACCATTCAAGATTCTTGAATGTACATGTAACAGATAGAAATTAATATTTCATTAAACATTTGAATGAAATACTGGATTTTAATTCATGATAAATGCTTTGTTTGAATTATAGAATTATCGATATACCTCAAAAATAGTGGAAGAAATTTCTTACTACAACCATTGAAAATTGTAATAAGAATATGACAACATCATTAATATGATGTTGTTGATGAACAATATTATCATTCACAAGTCATATGTGTAATATATTATGTGGAGTAACTTTATGAGACTCTTCATCTACACCACAATGATTAACATATTTTTCAGAATATAGAAAATATGTAATTCCATTCAAATGAACAAATGTGCAATCGTAGTGGGTTATCAACACCTACATGACACTCTATATATTCTTCACATGGGATGATCAAAGAACATGGTCAGTCTGTTGGGAATCTTGATGTGTTCCATAGGTACATATTTAGACATGACCAATGTGTAATTTAATTGCTCAAAAACCGTTTACAACATGTTTATTGTGACTCTAACATGTTTCCCATGTTGTTGACCCCTAGTCGAGGTGGGTCCTTGGGGGGCCAATAGTGGACCTATTATTTGAATATGTAATTAAAAAGATACATAGTTCATTTCATATCAATATAAAATAATATGAAACTGTACAACATGAAATTTTAAACCACTTATATAACATCACATATATTAATATTTATGGTCTTCACAAATCCCTCATCTTATACGAAAATTTCAAAAATAATTGAGAAATTCATCCAATGATACCATCTTAGACTATAATGTTTTGAAAGAATCACCACATCCCTAATGGGTTTGTCAAATAATACTACATGAAACACATTTAAATATCACACATATTGTCTTAGAACCCATTTTACACTTTTAGTAAGTCAAAAATATCCCATGGATTTTGTTGACAATATTCTGTTGATAATGTCACATTGACACCAAGTGAACGAAATACTATTATTACACCATCCAATTATTGAAAATAATATAGAAGAGGTTAGTCCATGTATTTATATCGTCAATATACAATTTAATTTCCTTGGAATCATTCCATTGATGCAAACATGTTCTCTACCAAAAAATATATTGACCACTATTAATTATGAATAGTTAATAATATTTGTTGTATTTAAGAAGTATAAGAAATATCATTTTATAATTAAGGTACTTATTTTATAAATCTATAAAATCAACATATATATTTTAATCTATAACATATTTATATTATAATTCATGTTGAATCCATAATTTACAGAAGTTTTTCACATAACCAGCTAAATATTAACAATAGTTTTCTTATGTGAATTTACCAATTATCACATGTGACGTCATATAAAAAAGATAATCCTATTAATATATTGATCAAAATTGGAAACATTAGGTTTATATAAATAATAAACATGTTAATTGATGCTATTTATGGCCTTTGCAAAATAGATACAATATTTGATATATCATTCTATATAGATATCCAATGGTGTCCGTCACTTCACACTAAATAAATAGTATATAAAATAATTACTTGGTTGTGAGAAACGTAAGACATGATTATGTATTTTATACCTCTTAGTACTCATTCACCATTTGATGAGTATTAATATCCATTTATATTTAAAAAAACTACTCCAATATAATTTATCACTTCACACAACAAAATGATATTGTTTGTTAATGTAGATAATTAAAAGGAACCCAAGATTATGATGAATAATACATCATCAGGTTAAATAATATTACAAAATAAAAAATATAAAACAAAAAAATAATTTTTATAGAAGAAACTATATGAAAATAAATTTAATTTTTTTACAACATCAATTTCCCACTCAATCATTTTCTATAGGGATAAAACAGTTTGTAGTGTTCCATTATTCAAAAATATATCCATATACCATGTTTTTACCTTATTTTAGTATTTCATTCCTTTTAATTTCTTAATTTCAATTCACCACATGAATTCATCACCATTCCCCATGTATATTGATATAATTAAAAATAAATAGCTCCTTAAAACAAAACTGAGTTTACCATATTCATAAAAAAATTACTTTTACATAATTTCCCTTAATTGCATATATAATTATCCTTATCCTTTTCATGTAAAATAACCCATGGATCATATAACCCCCTTAATTATACACCTCATAATTAATAGAAATAAAAATATAACATATAGAGGGAAGGGTACTGTGATGTTACTTCTCTTAAGGAATAGTGTTATTCAAGATAAACCAAACCACAATTGAGAACCTTTCATTTCTCCCATTTTATATTATCATTATCATTTTATGTCATATAAGGGGAATGTATTTTAATTGATTCAATTACTTCCATTCATTTTATAATTAAAATAACATTCCACACAATCAATGAGAAAGAAAACAAATCATATTCCCAATGAATCATTCATATTTTTATTTCATCATATTTGTTATTTTGGTAAAATTTGAATCCCCCCCAATTCATTGTGATTGTTTGAATTGAGTCATCTTTAAATTTTATTCTCAAATATTCAATTATAAAATTATTTGGATCCTCATTGTGGTGGAACCACATTTGTTGCACTGAATAATTATTTTCATCTATATTACACACATGAAATTATTTTTTATGAAGTAAACTAGAGATTTATTTTTAAAGGATATTAACCATCCCATGTTATGTGTTCATCCATCCATGATGAAATTTCATCCCCCAATTATTATTTTATAGATCTGAAAAAAAAGACTTATACAACTCTAATGCAACATATATCAGTGACCAACTCCTTAATTTAGACTATAATATTAGTTAATGAACATGTGTATTTAATTATTTATCTGGGGTGATTTTTTAAATTATTTATTCTAAAATATCATCAATCGTGATTGTTTTAACTCTTATAATTTTCTCAATTTTATTTATGAAATTATTCCCAAACATATATTTATTCATGAAAAATATATTTCTAAATGATAAATCTTTAATAATTTAATTGTATATTTCATCAATGATATGAAACTAATTTAACTTCCATTTCATGTTATTTCCATTGAATGGAAACATGAGTTTTATTTCATTTCATCTTTCCATTGACATTTTCTTTTCATCCCCAATATTTGATTTTATATTAAATTTCCTTCAAAAACACATTGATTAAAATAATAGAAATCATTAGGTTCATATTTTACCTTTTATGGTGATGAAAATTTTTCAGATGAATTCTAATTATGTTTCTGCTGCATTCCATTAGTCATATGTTACTTCTCACATGACGTATCATTTTTCAAACCACTCTTTCTATTTCATGATAATTTATTTTTGAAAACATTTAATTTTTAACTTTTTAATGAAATTAATAATTGAGATCTCCCATTAATTACACTTTTATTGAATCATATATTAAAATTTATAATTTATATATTTCAAATAATATTACATGTTTATTAATTGAAAAAATACATATTTAACCACTTGTCTATAATATAAAATATAAAAATTCATTAATTGGATGAAATCTTTTTTCCATTGATTTTAATTTCTTTCCTTCTACAAAAGGAAATGTTAATATAAATTTCATATTAAACACAAAATTCAATCAATTCATATTAATAGAAACAGAAAAATGATGATATATTTTGTAATATACCTCATTTTCTTATTGGCATGTTTTGAGGTGGAAATACCACTAAGATGAAGGTCACATACCCATGAAATAAATGACTAGAAATAAATTCAATGGTCTTGAAATAAAATTAGGTAGATTTTTCCATTGAAAATAGAACAACCACAACTACCATACCTTAATAAAAAAACTTTAAATCATAAGTGAAACAAGAGTAATAAAAAAGTCATTATTATCAAATTATTTAACAATCAATGTAAATGTTGACTAAATAATACTTAAATCTTATGAGTGTATAAAGACGATGTCAAAATGAAAAAAAACCCCTATATTATAAAGACTCCACCTCCACCACTCCCAGAAGCTCCCTGATCAAAGTCAACAGTTCACGCTGAAATTATCTTGATGCAACACTAATGATACTTTTACAATACATATGTCTCAGTAAAAAATATAAAAATCAACCAAAGATCCACTTCACTTATCACTCCATATAAATAGAACATGGTAGAACATTTATATAAAATAATTTATCTAAAATGGTTTCAATTTTTTTTTCTATTTATATAAAAAAATCAATTTAATACTGAAATAGTTTTCATGAAATGAAACGGAAAATGCATTATTAATTTTTTGATAATATAATTTTTTAATAATCTATTATATTCTTCATATCTGCATATTAAACCACGAATGTAACCATTAAACATACAATAATTGTGAGTGGCGAGTCATCCATTAACTGAGCTGTCACATGGTGAACCATTTTGATAGGGGTGAGTTTAAACCCTCATCCACAACATTTTTTATGTGGGAAATTTCATACCCTTATATGTCCAATTTTTAATAACAATAGATTCATACCCTTATACATACAAATTTTGATAGAGTAACCTTAATTCCCTTTTCCGTATTATATGAAAATGAACAAACATTAACCTTAATTGTTAACAAAAAATGAAAAAAGATTACGAAAAAACATTTTTAAAAAAATCACCTTTTATTAATATCTATTATGAAAAAAACTAATTTAAGTGAATTATAACCAATCCATACTTTAAAAAACAACTTAAAATCCTAATGAAAAACTTTTCATAATGAAAATTTTGAACAATTTTCCAAACCATGATTAATGAATGTTTTAACCATGATATTCACCTTAGAATCAAAATAATTTTCAATATATTGAATCCATTTGAAACTATAACATTAATTTATAAAAATAGTATTTCAGAGTGAATCCACCTTCCTTGGAATAAATTTTGAAAATTATGAATGGCATTAATTATTAAACAAAATTCGGGAAAATATCAAGAAAACGGCCTTAAATATTGTACACTAATATGAACATAGACATAACACATCAATATTGGTCTGAACTCACATAAATCATTCCCAAACGTACTAGATCTTTGAAGACATGTGATTTAAGATGGATTTATAAAATTAATACAATAATGAATGGAGGATTACCAATAAATACTTCTTTTATTGCACAAATATTTTCCTGTAGATCACATCCAGATCGAAAGTGAAAGTATCAACATCATTTGTGGGAAGGAAAAAACTATTCTATGGTTGAAATAAGTGAAAAACGTGATTTTTAAGAGTAAAAATTAGGGAGATTGACATTTTTGGATTTATAAGTCAATTGTGAAAAGTTGGGTTGCATGGTTATAAAAACCATGGATAAATTGTGCCCCTTCCACTATATCATAACATCATTCTCATAGTTGTGTCACCTAGTAAGAAATATCTCGTGCCAATTTGTTTTTTCCTCTGTTCCACATTACACCGTTATTCCATGGGGGTAGCACGATTAGTCCAAATTATGCACCTATCATTGTGCCTACCTAGATACCACTACCGTCAATTGTATAACATTATATAGGTTTTTTAATTTTTTTACTAATAATGGTCAATCCACTCACCTCTTAAAAATCACCAAAACCATTTCAAAATTCATCCAAAAACAAGATTTCATCAACGAAACAATTTACATACATAAAATACTTAATTAAAGGGTTTCTTATTTTATTATATGGGTGATACTTTATCCCAACCATTTTCATTTCAATTCCTTTAATATTGAATAAAATTATTTGATAGGAAGATATTGGGACTTTTCATAAACATTAATTTGTCATATTAACAATATTCGTCCGAAATCGTGCCATGTTTCCACCAAACCCACAATAGAAAGATGGGTTTCACATGAAAGATATTCAATTTCCTCTCCATAATCTACACTGGCACATGAAATAATGAAGCATTGACCACTTGGTAATGTTGATCCAATAAAATCACATTGTAAACATAAGGCATATACTTTTTAAATTGAGATACATGAACTACATTATAAACTAACTTGAACCATAGGGAAAATAAAACCTATATTCCACCTCAAAAAATATTACATATATCTCAAAACGGAATATATGTAAAAGATATAAGTTTCCTAGTTTCCAAAAATGATGATTCCAAAGTGTTAGAGATATTTTCAAGAACACATGATGACTCACATCGAACATCATCAGTCATTGTTGATAACCCACATATAATGTTTGAAACATCTGTTTTATCATCAATAACCTCCTAATCAAAAGACTCAGCTCCATTATTTCTTGGATAGGCATAGCCCAACTAATGATGTATAAACTCTTTTCACTCAACACACTATAGAATGATAAGGATTCACATTAAATACTTTAAAAGGATCCATATGTATCAAGGCCTAAAAACTATTTTTTTTTTGAGAATTACACTAATGGAACATGATATCCCCATGAGCCACCATAATCCATAACACAATCACAAAAAAATGCATTCCAAGGTTATTATCATCATATTAGATTTCCCATAGATTTTTGGATGATACACCATAATGATCATTGACTAAGTCTCATGGTCATTCCTTAAGGACAACTAGAATCATGATTTTATCCTTCGTTCTCAATTTGATAATATAAAAGCTATTACATCATTACTATATAACAATTTTCAGATATAAATTATAGATAATTCCTCCACCTTAATATATTCATTAATATTGAATAAATTAGCCGACATTATAATGTGATCCATTATCATCGATATGGTATCATCTTTCTATTGTATTTTTACGAGATCTATCACAAAATACCTAGCTATATACTCCCAATTCAAATATAGAATTTCTAAATATTATGAAATACCTTCTGGTTTCTGAAGTTCTAACGTAACCCACTAATATGTAAGGTGTCTTGAGAAAAAATAAGCTATCTTTCATTTCATACGTTACCAAAAAAACCTGATTTTATCTCATTATACATATTTTATATTCCTATACTAACAACCCATCTCAATTGTTTGTAGGAGTGATTAATTATTTGTAGAGAAGATATTTGTATGGCCATTAGTTGTCAAAACAATAAAACCAATCTACCACCCAGTTTACATCCTTCAATGATCTACCCACCATTGAGTGTTGAACTCATAAAATCACAATCAGAATTATTTTCTTATTTCTCTTTATCCATCTCCACAAAATCATTAAAAAATATATATTAAAAACCAATAATTTTCCTTGATCGTCACTATACAAGTACTTGTTGGAAATGACTTTCAACAACTACCACTAATCAGATTCATCTTTTTTTCAAATGACTATATGAATTTATAATTAATACATCCAAGATTGAATTATCTTTAAAAAATTTCTTAATAACATTAAATTAAAAATTTATAGATACTGAGTCTATATTTATTATCTAATATTCAAATTTTGTTGTGAGAATATATGATTAAAGATCATATGGTTCACCAACACTATAAATTTATCTCATAAGAGGTAATGAAACCAGGTCTCCAAAGAATATAATATGATATTTAAATGTAAATATTTTGTTGGTCTGAGCTTCTCTTTAAACCATAAAATATAATATCTATAAGGAATAATATGATCTCCAACCCTGAGAATATATCCCAACATATATCTTGAAGCATCACAATACCAATATACCATTTTACTGATTTTTTAAAAATCATGATTATTGATGATCTACAGGGAACATTATTCTTTTAAAATGACTTCTAAAATTCAATATTTTATAGGAAATTAAAATACTTCCATTTAAAAGAAACCATAAGTGGTTCTAGTTATGAAATTTTATGAAAAAAACATCAATAGTATCTAGCTAAACTAAGGAAAATGTGTATCTCAAAGATATTATTTGGACATTTCCATGAAGTGACAACCTTTATAATTTTGGAATCCACAGAAACACCACTTTCATATATTACATGGAAATGTGAAGACACTTATTTCAAATAAAATCACACATTGATAATTTGTTATATATATGATTATCTCACAAAATTACAATAACAATAATATGGTGTTTCTCATTCTCATCCCCTGTCCTTCAATAGACGAACATTTCTGACAAAACCCCACTAGAAATAATATAGATACCCATGGAATATACAATTAAATAATTTAACAAATACTTTTAGTGTATTAATAATACGGAATCTCATAAATAGATATTCATAATGGGCACATATAATCATGAATAATGTTTTGGGAATATCCTTCTTTCGAACCCGCATTTTGTGATATCCTAATTCTATGTTGATTTTAGAGAACATGTAATATATCCTAAATTGATCACACAGATCATCAATGTGTATTAGTGAATACTAATTCTTTATCGTATTATGATTAAGCTTATGATAATCAACACATATCCATAAAGTACCATATGGCTTTTTATGGATATTACTATTACTGACCATAAATATGTACACATCTGAATGAACCGATTACATTCAAAATATTGAGTAGAGGAGGAGAATTTACAGATCTTATGTTCTAATTATATAGTTTTCTACCACTCTTTTTGATGTAGGTGTCCCTCTTTATCATTATCAGAGATATAGACTTCTCCCTTATTCACATGAAGACAACCACACATCCTCCACATGGACTTCCATTACTGAAAACAAAACTGTAAAAAGTGTATCTAGCTGATGTCCCCAGTCAACAGTGTTTAATTCGGGTTGATACATTGAACAAATTGTTGGTTAAATATTGGATCAAGTGAAACCAAATTATCAATGTCCCACTCTGGTTTCATTCAATAATGTCTAATGGGTTTAATTTTCTAAAACCAATAGAAATCAATATTTAATCTCATTCTCCAAAATCAAATGTAAAAATAATTTGAAATTTACCACTTCCCAAATATCACGGAAATTATTTTTTTAAAATAATATTTCATTTTAAAAATGTATATTAATAGTATTACATTATATTGAAAATAAATCCATTTTCTAATTTCACTATCATTCGGTTGTAAAAATAAAACATTCAGAAAAAAATGTCATCAATTTTCAAAAATCATCACATTGATGGAAAATAATTAATCATTACACAAAATGAAATATAGACACCATTTTAGATGTCATTCAATCAATGAATTCCATGCTCTTATAATTTGATAAAAACATAACAATAATATTTCCACTCTTGTATGTGTCTCTAAAAAACATATTCACCCAACTCCATGGTAACTTGATGGTCGTAAAAA
Source organism: Viscum album (assembly GCA_963277665.1). Lineage (NCBI taxonomy): Eukaryota > Viridiplantae > Streptophyta > Magnoliopsida > Santalales > Viscaceae > Viscum > Viscum album. The sequence continues at coordinate 1,065,562,194 of OY728165.1, read as the reverse complement.
TAGGTTCGGTGTACCTATTTATTCTCAAAATTTCATGTTCTATTATTCTTAATTAGTTATAACATCCAAAATCAAGGACTAAAACTGAATTCCTTTTGACAAAATGACCAAAAACCAATACCATTTCTCCCAATATAATTATATCGTAATATAATGATATAATTTTAATGTCAATGACCAATAAAGGAGATAAAATTTTATTGTCAATGACCGAACAATATGAAACCACTTGTAACATCTAGATCCTCCTCATTGGCTTAAGTTAAGGAAGAAATGATACTTGTCCTTAGATGGAAACTATAACATGAAAAATGATTAAAATAAATTCCAAGGTATTGAAAAAAAATAAGATATTGTTTTCTGTTTTATAATAAAACAACCACACTAATCATACTATGTCCAAAAAAACTCCAAATAACGCATGAAACCATTAAAATAAAAAATATATAACAATATAAAATTATAACATAACCCATATCAGAATACAATTTGAAAAAAAACATTATTATATTTTGTAGAGTAATAAGGAACCATAAAAAAATTATGAATTGAATTAAAATAACTCCACGTATCCTAAAATTCTCCAACCCCAAATAATAAAATACATCCTAAAAGTATCATAGTGGATCACTATAAAAATGAGATATGATTCCTTTACCTATGACTTCATAAACAATATCTCCAAAATCACTAATGTTATAATGTAGGTCATAGTAATGTAACATTTTAGGTTTTTCCAAAATCACATCCCTACACACACAACTCAGATAAAACAATTTAGAACATTTAAATAAAAAATATCTAAAAAGATTTAAAATAATTTTAGACTTTATATCAGGGCCAAGAAGTTAAAAAATATTTTTTAATGAATGAAACCAATAGATTATTTAAAACAATTTCTAAAATCAAATTTTTGAAAAATCCAATATATTACAAATGTCCACCTATTTATCCATTCATGAAACCATGGGCCACCATATACTCTTGAGTGGTGATTCTTCATTTCACCAAGTCATCACTAAATGAACCATTTTGAAGATAAAGTTTAATATACCTATGCATTACATTGTACAGGGTAAACATCATACAAATATATGTCCAACTTTATATTAGTGTATTTCATACCTTTGTCCATCCCACTTTTGATTGGGGAATCATCATACACTTATCATTCTCATATACACATAAATACATGCTGAACAAAAATGTTAAAAACCAAAGAAAACTAGTTTTTAAAAAAACAGTTAAATATAACAATCATTTTGTTGTAAAACATTATAAAACCACATTTTCCAAGAATTAAAAACATGAATTACATTGAAATATCTTATTAATAGAAGGAATTATAACACTTTTCACAATATCCTACTTGACAATATTCAAAAACATACCTAAAGAGGGTTTATATCAGGATATTCACATAAATATTATAATGAATTTAAATAAATTCTAATAGATTTTAAACTATACAATCATATAACAGCAATAGGATTCAATATTGATGTCACCCACCCTGAAAAAAATAAAACGAAGAAAAAAATGCAATCATCCAGAAAACATGCATGAATCCCCAAAAACAAGTCCTTTATATTGTCCCCTAACATCTACACAACCATATATCATCATTATTGAAATTTAATATCATACATCTATACAAAATGAACTATAACTATTAATACGTGTTAAAGATGAAGAAAGACTATAAGGAAAACTGCTTATCCAAACAATTTAACATCAAATATGGATTCCAATGCACCATGGTATTTTAACAGATCACATCATGATTGAAGGGTAAAGTCTTAATATAATAAAGTAGGAGGATAAAATGAGTTAGGGATGAAATAAGTAAAAATGGGATGGTTAATGAGTAAAATTTTGTGAGAACCATTTATTTAGATCCACATTTGTAATTGTGTATGGATTTGTTTCATGACTAGGAAAACCGTGTGCCAATAGTGCACAAACAAAACCTCCCACAACCCTTAACATGGTTAGATCACATGATAAGACAAACCTAAAACTAACCAGATTTTTCTTGTATTTCTCTATGTATGGTTACTGCTAGGTGGAAAAACGATTTTGAAGAACTAGGTACCTGCCCAAACACTAGTGCCTAACATTGCACGACTATATAATGGATTTTCAAAATTTCAACTAATAGTACTCAAATCATGAACCTCTATAAAATCCCAAAAAGTTAATAACTCTCCAAACCCTCTTAAGATTCACCCAAATGAATTTCACCAATAAAATAAATATAAACGGATTCTAACATTAATATTATAGTGAAACAATTGTGTTACTACATGTTATACTTATACAAGGGGATTAATGTGAGATTTAATAGAGACGGTGGGGGAGTGAATCTAGCTTCCCATTGTATAAATCAGTTTAAAAACGTTTTCATTAATGTATAACATTAAATTAAGGATCATTATCTCTGGAACTATAGGGACACTTTTTATTATTAATTTATTAGATTCAATTATGGCATGTATTCCATGGTTAAAATGGGAATCTAAATTCAGTTGGTTCACTACTAAGGGATATTCTTATTAACATGAAATCAAAAATGCGCAGGAGTACCAAACATACTAAACTCACTGTATTTTTGTTGAGGCTACGTCACTCTTATGTGAATGATAAATAACATAGTGGTTTTGTGATAGATAACTACTTCTAATGGGTCATTCCATCAATCATTCTAGTAATTTAAAAATGATGGTTTGAATTTTATCTTCCATCTTGTTTATTTTACCTATTCTCTAAGTTGTATCAAAAATAATTTATTGAAATGTATGTCTTTCTATGAGTAATATATAATTCACCATCAAAAAATATATATTCTCTATTAATTTTCTTTGTAGGTTATTCCATCACATATTTCATAACACCAAGATGGAACACTTATAATTTCATGAATTGATATAGATTGATATTTTTATTTGTTTTTGATGTTACAGTCTCCAAATAATCATTAAATTATATTCAATGTTTTCTGAAAACAAAATACATGCATCCCCTAAATGTAAAAACTACATAAATATATATTGGGATCCAAACATGTTCACTAAATTTCTCACAATATAAATCATCATAAACTACATAAAATATATATTTAAAATAGAATGGAATCTGTGAAAAATTACATGATTTAAATGTTTTCAAATAATAAAATTAATATAAATTATTCAAATGAGAATATTCAATTAGTATTGGTTATTTATTCACAATATTTATAGCTAAAAATATTATGGATCTTATTATTCTTCCTTAATTGCATGAATACTATGGAATATGTATACCCACAACATTTAAACAAAAAACCCATTAATGTCTAACACTTCATCCATGGTGCAACAACCAATTGATTTCAAAAACCACTGTTTGCAAATATTTTTCTTATGATGGAACATCAATTAAAAATTCTTCTCCTCTAATTGTCAAAATCCTAAATACTACCATTTCAACCCATCCGTGTGGTAAAACAACACACAAATATTTTATAAAACTCATTATAAAATTTTTTATGCCTCCAAAATTTAGTGTAAAACCCAATAATATGGCCCTATATTGTTACAAATATTTTTACATCCAATTTATATCATCCTACTAGATAATCCAATGATATGTAAAACGAATCTCACATGAAACTGAGTGTTATTTTGAGTTAATACACCATGATTTATGGCAATTTCATTATATTCTAGATAATTTTTAATATCATGGTCATAAATATCAAAACATAAATAAATATTTAAAGACTCTAGATTCTCCATTTTAATATTTTTGGGAATAGGATAATTTAACATGGAAAACAATATTTTCTACAATCAAACTACATTAATTTTATTGTAAATAAAATATTTTTTTTATCATTAATAATTTAATTTAAAAATATAATTTCAATCATATGAAATGATTAGATTTTATTTTTCTACATTCACTTTGTCTCGATAGTGGTAGGGAATAATTCATAATTTAGTACCTCTAATTAAAATAGGAGGAAGAATAAATAGACCTTTTTGGGAAAAATATGACCTATCACATCATGTTTACCATGTTATATGCACTACATTTTATTCAAATTAATAATAAAATAATATTCATGAATTCATGAAAGAGTCTATTCATAAACATATAGTGCTTAATAACTGATTATATACTAATGAACCCGTATACCATGGATCTAGGGAATTAGAACCCACATCCCTCAATATACACAGTCAGTGTATGCCATTTCCACACAATGTTGCAGTCCTTTGGGTGAACCAATGTGCATGATGTTCATAACTATTTATGATACGTATGGGATCTATGAAATCCCGAACATATTATTATACCCATGGATGGACTTGTTGACCTTCATTTGTTGGGTTAAAGCTATTATACAATTGGTGGTCACGATGTGACCTTACATGGCTACAGATTGACTTTTTTGAATAATGTCATCAATAAAAAGTTATATTATTTTTTTTATTGAAAATAATAATAATACATTTACCATAAAATGAAGAATCTCTAATATAACATCATATATAATATTTTTCATGGTCTTTATTAAGTCATTCCCTTCATAAAAAAAATTACACAGCATTTAAGATGTCATCAAATGAAATTAAGAGAATTTATAAATTTTTCCAATGAATCATAACTTCACTAATTGTATTTTAATAAAATCCTTCATGATCACTTTTTTTAATATCACACATATTGGAAAAAAATTCATTCCATGTTATTGGAACTATATCAATGGAAGGGGATGTAGTTAACCATCTATATATTCTGTAACATAGAAGTTGGAAATAAATCCAATAACCCATTTACCCGTACAAGAATTTATAGTTGTACTTGAATTAGGTGTTAGTTTGAATGGTATAATAAATAAGGCAATGAATGTATATATATATATATTTGTATGTATATAATAATATAAAATTTCACCAAATGGGGTAAACTAGTTATCTAATGAACCTAATGTGGAAAAACAATGATATTCAATAACAACACGTCCCCATTTTTTCATAACAATAACATACTCACCCACCATTCTATAACCCAATTTTAGAATATCATAATACTATTTAATATCATTTAATTACATTAAAGTATTAGTTTATTAATTAATATACATGATTCATTGTTAAAAAAATATAAATTTATCATTCAATTAAATTCATAAATTAGCTCCTAAATATTCTATAATTTTAAATTTTATATACCACATTCATTTAAAACCACTATAACATTAACAAATACAATAAACCATTTATAATTTACTTTAAAATTATGATTACTGACTATTTATGTTCAACAAGTGCTTAATTAATAAAATTTTATCATTTAATATCAACGTATTTAATATCCATTCGTTAATTCATTTAGTAATAACCATTTTTTCAGTCCATTTTGACAGGAAATAGCACATATATAGAAAATATCACACCCAAATATCCATAATTCCATTCCAAACATTATCAATATTTAATAAAAACATCAACTCTTGTTTAATAATAGTACTAAAACCACAATTTCATTAATATCATCCATAAAATCTCATCAATAAAAAAACTTCTACCTTAATAAGGAATTACATAATTAATCATCATATCCTTAAATTAATCATAAAAAACTATTGTGAAAGGAAAAAAGTTTTATAAATGATCACATCACTGAGGATTCAGGGGAATTAATCAAATGAACTTACATGAATCATACCTAGACCATATAAAACAATGGATCGAACAAAAAAAAGGAATTCCCACAAACAATGTCATATAAGAATGCTTATCAAACAAAAAAAGATAGAGAGATAGAGAAAATTGAGATGAGAAATAAATAAGGAAGGGAACCTGGTTCTACAAAAAAATTAAAAACCTGAATTTAGGTATTTATAATACACAACAATATTAATATCATACCATTTAAAAGTCAGTATTCTCTAAGATTTTAATACGGGAATGGTAAAATAAACACCTAATATAGTATGAAATGAATTTATATTAAACATTGATGGACTCATTTATAACATGGTAATTAAAATATTATGATATAGTTGGTTATTAAATGATATTACTTAAATCAATACAATTATAATTGGCATAATTTCTATTTAAATCTTGAATTATTCACTATATGAATATAGTAATGTCTTTGACCCTTAAATGTTGGATTTAGAAACAATAAATTTCTACCGAACCCCCAATATTATAAATGAAATGAAATGTCATAACTACTCCACCTTTTCTATTTCTACTAGATACCCTGGATTCTAGGTTATAGATCTCTATAGAACATGAAATTGAGGATTAATATCCTATGAAAATTATTTTATTGAACATATTATAATATTGTATCCATTAAAATGCACCCAAAAACATCTTTGAAAACACATACTGAATTTTTCATTATATAAACCATATTCAAAAGACCAATAAAATGATCAACCACTTTAACGAAATATAACAGCTTAATATTTTGGATTTTTTTCAAGTAAATTTAATATTTTTTAAATTTTAAGTTACAAAAATTAAATTTTTAATATTAAATAACATAAAATGTTATACATTTATATATATATATATATTTATTTACGAACAAAATTATGGTTATATCATAACCACCCAAAATTTGTTTACCAAAAAACCACCCATCATTGGTTTAACACATAACCTCCATTCATTATCATAACACATAACTATAGGGAATTGTTAAATCACTTTAACAATAGTCATTATAATAAGTTCCCAAGAAACAAAATAAAGAATTATAAAATAGTGCATCAATAAAACAGTATTTGATAAAAATAATATTTATATTTTTGAAATCACTCATTTTGAAAAACATATCCCATTAAATTATGTAAATTTTTATTGATGTAAATCATATGAAACTTTAATTTAATCATAAAAATGTTCAAGAAACAAGATGGTCAGAAAATAGACTCAATATTTACAGTATAGAAAAAAATTCCACCATTGTTTGTTTTTCAGAAAATTCACAATTTACCACATTAATATTATTATATTATTAAATGAATATTTGGAAATATTTTTATAAATCAAGGAATTGGATAATAAATAGTTTTTTATGTTTAACTTAAATGGGAAATTTTTAAAAAGAAGTCATTTATAAATATCATATCATTGAACTGAGAAATAACCAAATGATTAAAATATTTGTATCAAATATAAATCCCTATAAAGAAATAAAAAATAAAAAATATAAATTAACTATTTATATCCAACATTATCATATCCCATCATTATTATGATGTTTATGTTTATCCCAAAGATATTAAATTGGGATTAGAAACCCTTAATATCACGTTCATCTTCCTTGGAATGTTTTAAAAATCATATATAATTGTTTAAGGATAGATATTAATTTATAAATGAACTATATTCATTTTATTAATTCCTTATATATCTTTTAAATAATATATTACCACTATTTAATTAATAATATTTCATTATTTTTATAGTTTTCATGTTATTTTGTTTCATGGTTTCCTTGCCAGTTTACTTTTGTAATACCATGGATGTTCTATTCATATCAGATTAATAATAAATGATTATATATAAATAGTATTAATCATCTTCAATAATAATTAATTCTTCAATATTAAATTTTTCTTTCTAGTATGATTATAAATCCATAGAATAAATGTTAATGATAAATCATAAGTTTATTTTTGGCAGTTTTTCTGAACACAAATAATTAGTTTTTGTTTATTTAGTATCAGGTGGTTATATTTGTTCTCGAACATGACATTGTTTATGATATACATATTTCAATATTATAAAAACACAATTATACTTTTATCTACATCTATGAATGCGATAATGGGAATCAAAAAGACATTGTCCATGGGAACGATAAACTATCATAATTTGAAGAATTATTACATATCATTGAATAAGTGGAGATGAGAAATGAATTTTATAGGATATAATATATTATAAAAATTAGAATATTGTATATTAAGTAATCTAGAGTTATCATGGATGAATTTTTTATTGTGGTGAGCACACAATAGAAAACGAAAAGAAAAAATACAGGTTCATTGTGAAAATTATATCCTATACATAACATCATTAAATGATCCCAAAAAGACATAGTATTTGATCTTTTTGTGAGACCAAAATAAATTTTATGTATTTACTCTTATGAGGATTGGCTTTAAATGATATTTAAGAGAATTCAAGTCTTTTAGGAGAAATGAATTGGTTATTTGTGATATTTATACTCAAGGAGGGGTGGATTGATGTGATTAAACAATGATTATTTTAACATTAAAGACCAACATATTGAGGTGGAATTAATTTACATGAATTATATGGATAAATATAAAAAAATAGTACTTCTAGAGTAGTTATACAAAATATTAAACCACAATATTTTTTATTTTTTATATATTTTAATCCATTATATTTTTTGACCTTAAAACATGTTATTATTTAACCTGTATACAGATAAATCATTATTTTTACCATTGTGAAATTTTTCCCATAAAAATTAAAATGAAAATTATACTTATATTTCAACTTTTAATTAAAAATGTGGAATCAATTTTATGTAATTAAATAAATAGAACTACATAATTTTGATTAAAAAATATTCATACAACCACAATAGGAAAAATGGTTTTTTAAAGTGAAAATGTTCAAATTTTTTAAATGTTTTTATTTCCAATTTCAATGTGAAATTAATTCCAATTCCATTAAATAGAATTATGTATTTATAAATTAGATAATTAAACATTATAAAAAATATAAAATAAAATTTAAATTTGTAAATAAATTATAAGGAAAAATAGTTTTCAATTAAAATTCACTATTTTTCACTATACATAAATAACGAAACTTATCCAAAATATCTCGAAATGTCAAAATAATATAAATTTCATATTAATATTTTAAAAAATATTTATATTTATCAAATAAAATATTTAAAACTACACCAATTTATATTTTAAATAGGTTTAATATTAAAAGGCTGAATGATATCATTTGGAAAAATTGGTTTTCCATTCTTTTAATATGATTTGTTTATATATTAATCCTATAAAACATAGTGGATTAATTTAAAAACATTATTTTGAATAAATAAAATATATACATTATAACAATCATTCAAAAATAATGTTTACTTCAATTTAATAATATTAATTAAACTGAAAACAAATTATTCTACCCAAACCTAGTTTTTTACATAGAAGGTATGAATTAGACTAACTATACTATGAAAATACATGAATATATATATTTACAATTAAATTTTTGATGAAAATTTAATTATATATTAAAATAAATACATTCTTTGAAAATAAAAGGTAATATATCATTAAAAATATTTTTTATGTGGACAAGGGTTTTTTATATAAATTAATTATAAAATACACTTTCGGTAAATTAAATTAATTAAATTTTCATATTATATATTAAATATAATTTTTAAACATATTTTTTTTGTTTTATAAACTAGATATTATATTTGATTTTATTTTATGATGAAATTATGTTTTATAAAAACATTTCATCTTACAATGGTGTCCCATTAAATTTTTTTTGGAACTTTTATAAATATTATTTGAAAAAATAAACCTCATTTTTGAAATAATTCTAGAGAAATTATAATAAGGTAAATTTTTGGATATTTTCTGAGATGAATCATTTTTAATAGTAAATAGTTATAAATTTAATTTAATACAGTCTTATCATTAAAATTAGTTATTAATAGAATGTTTATTTGAAATATGTTTTAAAGTATAAATAGAAAAATTGTAAATATATTAATCCAATTTAAGTCATTGTAATAATTTTTTAAATATAAATTTCTATTAAATAATTTTAAACTATTAAACATTATCTCTATAAAAACTACATTTATCATCACTTCAATGGGAGTTATTTTAAAATAAATTATGTCATATATGAGAATTGAATTTGAAAAAATAAATTTCACATTTTTTATAATAATAATTTTTATTATCTAACAAGGTTCATTATTAATACAGATATTTCCTAGAAAAAGAAAAAGATAAACATAACTATAGTGAAATATAATATGGGTAAAAAGTATAAACTTATATAGTAAAGACGAAATTGATGAAAAATTATTTCATTTTTATGTTTAGAGAGGTGTGTTTCGAGAACATAAACCATGCCATCCATCATATGAATTATTTTAGTCAAATGGTATGGTGAATACATGAATAAGTGGATGAATGAATGAGTGTGACTAGAGTAAGGACATTATGTTTAGAATTTCCTTCTCACTTTTCACTTCTATGAGACATAATACATATGTACCACAAATTTTTTCTATATAGATTAAAAAATTCCCTTAATATTATTTCATTATTATTCTCCATTAAATTAACATGATTTATATATACATTTAGGATCTTCTTTTCATCAAGTTTACAGTTCAAAATTTCACAAATCAATAGGGGTTTTTTGGTCAGAATATTCATTCACTAGTACGCAAGTTATGCTTCCCAAGTAACTTCTTATATGAAATGTATTTTCTATCCATTTTAAATTAAACATTATCAATATAATTATTTTTAATATATTTTATGTTTCATTTAATGTTATAGTTTCATAGGTATTATGAATCAATGTTACCAAAGTGGTAAGAGTTTATGCTGAAATTTTATCTTTTATCAAAATTATCTATTATTATCATTCAAATAATGAAATATTATTATCTAGTAATAAATAAATAATATTAATTCTCATATCCACTTTTTATTGAATAGTAATAAAATATTTATGTTCATTATCAACTATTTATGGACTAATTATATTATAAATTATCTTTTTATGAAAAATCATCTTTTTGGTTGAAAATCCAATTTATTCCAAAAAAATTTCCTAAAAAATATTGATTTTTTTTCTTTTTAGAAGTGAGTTTCAATATAAATATTATATTACTATACATAAATTTTTAATGTGAGTTCAATTTTATTTCCATTTACTAACATTATTAAAAGATGATTTTAGTTATCCTCCTCTACTGACATTTGGAATTTATACCAACAAAATTAATTCTCTAGATAAAATAATATTTATAGAAAACTATTATTATTACACCAATTTCATTTCAGAGGTTTATTCTTTTTTTAAAAAATTTACATTAAACACATTTATTTTTTATTTTATATTAATTTAATTAAAGAATAATGAATTTTTAAAGCGTTTTATTATGATATAAAAGGTCGTTGTACAGTATTCATGATGGGGATTTTTTGAAATTACTTATAATATGTGTTATCTCAGATAGTGATGTGGTAGAAAATTACAACTTATTAGATTGGGCATCCAAGATAGTGTCCCAAAACAATACGTAAGGATAAATGTTGTATAGTCATTGAGGATGTATAAGTGATTATACTAAAACCAAAATTCTTTTAAAAGGGTAATTATCTATATATTCAGTTTGCTACACATTTTGTCATCCTATTTTCAAAAAATGTTCACACATGTAGTCATCATCATCCTATAAAATTAAGGTTACATTGGTGGTCAACTCACGCCTAAAATTTCGCACATAAAAGGTCATCCCAAGCCTACAGAATGTACACAGGTGGTCATCACAAGACAATTATGTAATGAATGTCTGGGTGGTTGGCCTCTATATAATATATTCTATGATTATGTGTATTCAAAGAATATATGACTTAATCCAATTTTTTTATCATGTATCTTGTTCTTTCATTCCCCTATTATACATGTTTTATATTCCTCCAATCATTATGTGGTGACACATGTTTGTGATGTGTGAGTGTTTTGGTATGAATGTCATAATTTATATTCATTATCACATAAAATTTTTATAATATAATTATTTCATATGATAATAGATTTAATCTCTAATTTTTACCATTATATAGAATCTAATATCCCCTATCCTATGTTTTGTTTCCCTAACATTTGAATAATTCTTTATATATAGAATGTCTATGAAGAGTACAAAAATGGAAAAACTTTTTTTGAATAATTTATGTTCCTTCACTTGATTAGAATATTATCTTCCATGATTCAAATGGGATGAACCACTAAGGACCATAATAATGTGTTTCTAAAATGTTATTAATATTCATCTAAAAATATTCAATATCCATGAATGAGAATCGTGTTTCAATATAGTTGGTATCAAAGGAATGGTTAAGTTAACCATTAGAATATAGAATTTGAAAACATTACTAAGATACCTATGGGTATTTTATGGATTCATCTATAGATGTCTCTAATGATAACAATACGGATTAGTTAAAGTTTATAAATATTCCATAGATATTTTTTAATTGATATAGTGATAGTCTTCAAATTTGTTAACTCCATATATAGAAACTTAATGTGGATGTAGATATATATTATTATACTTATGTGTAACTACAATGAAAAAATTAATTTAGCAATACTCGATAGGGAATGAGGGCAGTACATGGGGTCATACAACACAGATGGTCGGACTTTGATAGAGAAAATTTTTAGAAATTAAAAAACAATTCACCAACTATCATGAAGGATTTAAATAAATTATGTCTATGAATTACCAAGGATTAACATATGGTGATATATATTAAAAATTATCTGACATTATCTAGACAACTTATAAGTGATTTTCATAATTATTTAGTTTCCCATAATGATTTTCATTACTCAAGCTATTGTTTTTTTTTAATCAATAAAAAAATAGAAGGAAATTGGTTAACATTTAATTTTATAATGCATACCAAAATAAAATAATAAATTTCTTAATTTATATTTCATTTATTCTTAATCAGTTATCCAGGAACATGATTCTAATTTTGGACCATAACTAAATCTCAGACTCACCAAATAAGAGAATGATAGAGTTTGAATAAAGTTAAGGTATAAAAGTCAATGGAACAAAAAAGATCATGTTTCTTATATGTTAAGAATTTGTCATTAAGAATCCATTGAAATGTTTCAATTTAACAAAAAGATGCATTATGTGTGGCGAAAAAGGTTATAGAGTAATTAATTTCCATGAAAAAATAAATAATTTAGTTAATGTAATTATTGGTATTATTGGTCTCCCTAACTTATTATTAACAATTGAATGTTTTAAAAGTGTAATGTATGGAAATGATTCAATTCAATGTCATATGGTTAAATGGATTGATAGAAATTATAAATTTGTATGAGAAATTGATTTTTTGCTAGTGTTGATGAGACAAAAAATGACATATTAAAGGTATATGTTATTCAAATTTTATGTTTTATCTGATCTATTTAATTAAGGGTGATCAATGTTAATAAATGATTCATATTTCATATATTTGGAATAATTTATTATAAAATAATGTGACGAATCCTAGTTAATCATTTTATAAGGTTATGTTACAAATAAATTGTTTATGTATTCAAATTCAAGAATAATTTTATATGAATCATAAATAATATGTTTTTCATTATTGGTTTTAAAAAATATAATTAATGTTGTTGATTTACAAGAAAATATGTTGAATGAAAATGTTATATTTTTTTATCAATGTAAGTTAACACATAATTCATTCCTCGGGTTGATAATGTTGTGTTTAGTATAGATAAATTGATACTACATCTGGATAATTTAAAGTATATATTGTTGATGTCTTACAAACAAATAATTGATCAATTGTAACAATTATATATTCTATGAATTGTTTAGTTTAATAAATTGATGTATCTATGTAATATTAATTATAATATACGCAATTCTTTAAATAATGAGGAATAATTTATGTTATTATTGATATTTTATGGAAATGTTTCTTGTTACCAATATTTAGGATAATTTATAAACATTGTATATTTATATATATTTAGCACATGAAAATAAATAAATCATTTTATATATATGGGGGAATAATGTTATGTTTTTTGTGATAAATTATGGGTTGTTTTTTGTAATTTCTCTATTCAAATAATTCAAACGGGTTATGAGTTTAACCATTTATGAATAGATTTCTATTGAAAATTAAATGAGGGTATATAAATTAATGTAATATTTTTAAATATGATGATTTATGTATATTTGATATCCCTTTCTATCCATATTGTTGTGATGACATGTAATGATTTATATAATGACTTATAATTATATTTATTGATTATATGATTAGTTTTTTATTCATTTAGAAAAAAATCACGACTATTTCATGGAGTAAGAGTTGAAGTGGATACTTATCAAGGGACCACTAATGGATGAAATTGTTCTTGAGAAATAGAATTAAATCATGTATTTATATTTTATTATCAAAATTATTCAACACAAGGAAATGGTAATTTGATGAAAAATTCCATCTTAGTACATTCATTGTAATTAATTAAATTCCCCCTTAAATGCCCAAATATTTATATTTTTTTGGTTGTTTGCATTCACAGGATGACCAAAATATTTATGGTGAGTGATCATTATGAATATCTATATTATTTATTTTTAGTCCCATTTCTACATCATGATTTTCAAGTGTTTTGCCCTATATGAAAACCTAGATCCGAGTTACTTTAGGTTTCTATTATGTTTTTGAATTTACCATTTTAGGGGAATTATTATTATTCATCAATACAATGTGGTTTTCTATGAAGAATTTTTTTCTTTATATCATTGAACATTGATTACTATGATAAATTTAGAAGTAATTATTTTTAAAGGGAGTAGAATATAATTCTTTTTGATATTGAAAAAAAATAAAATGAACACAACTATTTAGAAATTTTTTGTTATGTGAAATATACAGATTATTTTTCATTACATGAAACACATAATTTTATCATACCATACATGATACTCTATGTTTATCTTGAGCTACACATGACACTAAGTTCATTCTATAGTGCAAGTAACATAATTAATATCTTGTTATTATTTTAACAACATTTTTCAAACATTTATATTTAATGAATTATTTAGATAAAAATTTATTATAAATTAAAAAACCCTTATAAATAAATAAATAAATTATTATATGATAAAAAATTATGAGAACAAAAGTGTTTTTAAAAATTAATATAAAATCACATTTGGAAAATTATATATATTAAATATTAATATCAAATATTCATTATATTGATTAAAATTACCTTATATGGTTTTTGTATAAGATATAAAAAATATATAATTTTATGCTTAATTTAATTTTTTTAGACAAATAGTTTTTCACAATTCCTAATCACAACAATTTTAAAACTAATTTTTATCAGTACCATATATAATTATTTCAAATAATTCTTATTATTTTTGAAATAGGAAAAAAAATATTACCTTAGGTTTTTTATTTTTGTATTTTTGAAAACTTTTTTGGGTGAATAGTAAACAAATACTTAATTTTTAGTGAACAATTGATTTTCATTAAATTTATTTAAATTTTTTTATAATATTTAAATTTTTTATTAATTTAAATATATATATATATATTGTATATATATATAAAAATTCAATTTATTTCCTTGGAATAAATATTAAATAGAAATTGGGTATTAAAATTATTTAATTTTTTAAAAAATTTCACTTTAAGAACCACATTCCAATTACATTTTTTGGATTAATTTTAAATTATATTATAACAATTATATTAACTGGAATTGAAAATATGGATACCAAATATGGAATCAGAATTATTTATATTACATAATAGAGAAAAATTAATATTTACTAAAATGATTAATCAAATTTGATAAAATTAATCACCAAGATTAACATTAAACATGGTTTGGTGCATTAAAATTTTATTTATTAAAACTAAATATAGACACAAGTTTGATTTTTATTTAATAAATTTCATTTAACATTCAGATTGAATTGGTTGAAATTAACTAATAAATTTCATATTAAAATTATTTTTAAATATTAAATTACATATTATAAAAAAGATATAAGTTGTCGTGGTGAAAACAAAAAGGGGTAAAATTATGTAAAGATAATGACTATAGAGTAATTTTATTTGTATTTTCTTATTTATTAGGTGGAGGTGTTTATGAAAAAATCAACCATAAATTTTATTTTAGATCTATTTTGGAGTCACATTAGATAATGAAGTCCTACTAAAAGTGAATTCTACTAAGTATTTTTTGAGAATTTCACTCCTCCTCAATTTTAAAACAATCACACTCTCCCCTATTTTTTCATACCTACAAATACATTTATTTCACCTATAATCTTCCATAATCACATCCAAAATTCAATTACCTTGTTGTATAAACCATTATTTTTAATGAAGTTCATCCATGTAAGGTTGTCTATGAAAATATAATGACAATACTTGAAAAAGATGATGTTTGAATGAGTATGTATGGTGTATATAATACCCCCTAGACATATATATCATTAATATAATTATTTTCAAGATATTTTATTATTTATTTAATTTTATCATTTTATAGGGCTTTCAATTTGATGTCAGCCAATGTCGTATGTGATAATGATGGAATCTTATTATGTATTCAGTTTGTTTATTATTATGCTTTCAATTTTGAATTGTTATGATATATATCTGTAGAAATATCATTATCTTTTCCAATATTAATACTCAATGAGAATAATGTTTTCCAAATTTTAATCATTTTATGTAATCATGAATTCAAAAAAAATGATTTTATGAAAAATGAATTTTTAGTTTTAAACCGATATTTCTCCAATATTACTGTTTTAAAAAATTGTTCAAAAATTTATTTAAAAAATATTTCTAAATGGAATGGATATTTTACTCAAAAAACATTTATGAATATTTTAATTGTAATTAAATTCATAAACCAAACCAACCCTTGTTGATACATATCCACCATTGGGGATATATTTTATTGATACCATCACTATTATTTCTCTAGATGAAATGAGATAGTTTCAAAGTGATTACAATGAATACATTTTGTTTTCAAAAATTTGATAATAAATCATAGATATTTACATGAAAATGATATCCACATATTGTGTAAATGAGGTTATGAAAGAATAATGATTATTTACATGAGTTTTTATGATGGTATATATACACTTTGTATATTATTATTGTTGTCGTACATGTAAATTATGTACAAGACGGGGAGGGCTAGATTGCATTGGGTAAGCCCATTACTGATTATATTACGGGGTGGAAAAAATAGAGGTATATTTCATTGGTTAATGATGAATATTTAATTAAATCAAAGGGTAAACGATTGATTTGACTAGTCCTGATGATGAGGGTATGTGGGTGATTAGCCCAATCCCCAAAATGAGGTCACATGGGTTTCAATTCCAAGACCAATGTAGGTATATGGGTGTTCATCCCAATCATAAATAATTTATATTGGGGGATAACCCGATCTAGAATTATCTAGTTGTGTAATTATTAAAAACCAATAATGGAGGGTACACAGATTATCAAGAAAAGACCAAAAAATTAAGAGAAAATGGATGTCTAGACCAAGTCGAAAAGAGGGTAGAAGAGAGGATGTCTCATAATCAAAGTTTGTATATATGTGTTCACCTCAATCATAAAATGTTAGAGATGTAGTGTTTTATAGCCTAGAAATATGATTTTCTAATCAACTGATTATGTAAAAAAAGTATTATTCTCAGGTTATGATATCATGACACATGTTAATGGATTCACTTATGAATCAATTCATATGAACTAAAAATAATTATTCGATTACTCATTTTTATTATCTATGATATATCGGGTATGAACAATATATTTTATTTTTATTATATATTTTAAATATTCATATAATATGATTTCATATGGTCATAGATTTACATCTCATATGGTCACCCTTACTGAGCATATGAGATCACCCTTTTTTATTTTCCATTCCTGAGGTTCTGATAAAGGGATTTAATTTCTATTTCTATAAAGAATAATAAATGGGAAGATCTTTGTGTGAAATATTTCATATATTTCACCAGATTAAAATATTGTGTTATATGTTTCTAATGTAACTAAAATATTATTTTCCTCATATGTGTGTTTTTAAAATTTTACGTAATATTAACAGAAAATGTGTAATATCAAAGTATGAGATGTTGGGTTCTCTATACCATATTCATTCCATAAAATCCTAAACTACATGGATATCCTTAAAAAAATATTCCATCCCTAAATAAAACATATTATAAATTTTTTTAAGAGGATCAAAAATGATTTTGGCAGTGAAGATTACAATATTCATAATCACCTTAATTCATGAATAAAATATTAATTTTTTAATAAAAATAACAAAACAATGATTCTAGAATCCAATATCAAGGTTTTAATTTAATTATATTGGTAAACAAAACATTATATTTCAAAAAAAATATCATGTTATATATCTATCATGGGATACTGGATACAACCAAGATATTGGAATAATATTTAAAAAATGAAAAATATCGTTAAAACAATTCATGCATAGTGTAAAAATATAAATATAGTACTTCTTCATATCATGGGTAATGAAATAAAATAGTGAGCTTAAAATATAAAAAATATAATTTATACAGTTGAATCTACAATTAATAAATTAAAAAAATGTGAGTGTATATAAAAATTTTATATTCCATTTATATAATTACATGACGTCCAAACTATAAGAATGTAAATTATAATAAAAAATCACATATATAATAATTATAGATATTTTACTCAGGAAAATTCATAAGTATATAGGTTTTAATATTATATTCCAGGAATTATTCCAATACATTATGAGCATTACCACCAAGGCATTCTGAATATCCATTCCACTAGATGGGTATGTATACAAAAAATTCCTAACATGTTCAGTATAATATTTTTCACATGATAATTACCGATGTATTAGGAGTTATTTATTACTGAGATATCCTAATCACATATATATATATATATGTTTAATTCATTACATATTTATTTACTAAATAATATATTAGATAATAAGTATGCCATATAATTAAATTTAATTAAATTTGAATTATGAAAACAAATTTCAAATATTTTCAAACTAATTAATTTACTTTTTAAATAATATTTTATCAACAAACACCATATTTTGAAATGTTATATGGTTAAATTAGAATCATATAATCAGAAATGATATCGAAAATTTTGACTTCAAGGAAAATTATATGGTTGAATGAATTATATTGACTAATAGAGAACATTTCAGAATAATGAGAATGATCGCAAAATAAGTTATATTCTATAAATATGTGAAGGATGATTGTATTACTATCAGTTATACAGAAATGAGTCTTGGATGAAAAATTTTGTCAATTTGAAAATGGAGAGTAAAATTGGATCAAGACATTTAAATGAAAATATCATAGAACCTCAGTTTTTTAACGTGTAAAAGAGAAGAAATGTTTGAATAAATTATCTAAATAAAATAAATAAAATAATGATAAAAATATATAAGTCATTTAAAAATAAAGTATATTTAATTAATCATACTATCATTTAAATGAGAACAACCCAAATAATTTTGCGATTATAAAAAAGCATTCTGAGAGAAATAATATCTGAATCAAAACAATTTTGATGAGAAAAAATTGAATTAAAACATTAAATATTATTAATAAAGTGGACTTAATGATATAATATTTAAAATTGAGAATATATTCACTATAAAAAATAATTTAGGTGCATAATATAACAAATATCATAATGGAAGGGAATTTAAAAGAATAATCCTTACACAGGATTCCCTATAGGTCAGACACATTATGACGTCCTAAAGGATAGATTAAAATTTATTAAAAACATTCATGGATTTTTATCAAATTTCCAATTTTTTATATTTATTATCTAATATCAATTCATTATAGTGTCCATGTGTTTTTTGAATAATTAGATTTGTTTAGTCAATTTATCAAAATCTAATATAGTATATTGACAATGGTAAATGTATTTTTTTGAATGTTTACATCATCTAAAGATAGTAAGAGTTTATATATATATATTTTTTATTCATTTTATAATATTTAAAAACTATCCATTCTATGAAGAAATATAAAAATTAAAGGTGATATTCATAATTATGGTAGTCTGTATAAATGATAGATGATATTATCATTTATTAAATATTTCGAATGAAAATAATGTACATAATCATTTATTTAATTAGAATAGTATTTATTTTATATATATCATATATATTTATAAAATATATAATATGATAATAAATTAGACATAAAAATAAAAAGATAATCTATTCACATCGTGGAGGGGAGAGTCTACATTAGTAAACAAACAGTGTTATAATTTTCCAATGGTTGGATAAAATGTAGAAAATAACATTCCTATCGATATAATAAAATTAATGTCAATTTATGATATAAATTATATTATATTACGATGTATAAAAATATTATATGGCCTAAAATGAAATAAAATGAAATATATTTGTGAAAATGATTAAATTTATTTTGTGAAACCTACTATGGATTAAAAATTAATCCTTCATGAAGGGAAAATTTTGGGGAATAATTTTTCCATTATTTTTATAAGGATATTAAAGAAATATATGGGTAGTTTATTATAAGGCCCCAGCCTTAAACCTTACTTAATCTTGAGTAATTACAATATTTCACATTAAGGATCTTTTCAGGTTTAGAGTTTTAGAGAATTAGATCATTAAACTTGCATTACATTCCACATTTAAACAAAGTGGTTACATAAAGATAGTATCCATTTTTTCCATCAACGGAAAAATATTTAAAATAATACATGGATTATTTCTTGACACTTCCTTAACACTATCATCATATCATGTACATTTCCCTTGACCTCTAAAAAATATTTCAAAAAACTTTGGATGAGCATAAAAAGCTCATTAAGGGATATAAAAAATGGAAAGGAAACATGAGTACACATATACATAAGAATCAATGAAATCATATTATACTCATAAAACATAAGCACTATAAAAAACCTCATCAAATCATTAATAAATCATAGAAATCATAAGACATAATGGTAACTTAAGGCATTCATAACATTCTTACGTAGGGAGTAACCCTCTTGGTTACGTTTGGAATACCCATCATAGTATATTCCCTAAATCTCTTCGGAGAAACCATATCGTTTCACTCCGCGTTACCCAATGCATTGGAGAGCTATATCGGGCTCACCCACACTTAGTTTATCACAGAACCACCCATCTTCATAATAATTCCCAAGAACCACAACATAATTGTATCACATAAAACATGCGTAAAGGAAACATAACATTTCCACCTTTTAATAAAAAGATATGAATACAACACATTGATATAAAAAAATTATGAAAACCATTTTCAATACCAAAATAAATGAAAAGTAAAACATGTTATTTATTTTTCTTTTAAAAAAAGTATGGCTTGTAGAGGAAGCCGAAACTCAAATAATGTTCACGGCGGCGGAGAAGTCGTTGTCGCCGCATACGTATGATAAAATCATTCCCTTTTGTAGTTTAGTAAAATTCTCCGTATAAAAAATATTCTTTTTGGATAAACAAAAAAGTCAAAGAGGTTTATACAACGTATAAAATAGGGTTGTGTATAAAACAAAATATGCCTCAATGAAAGGAGATTGAGACGAAGTCGCATACCTCATATCTGACTTGACTTGATCATTATTTAATCTCCTGAATAATAAACATGAGTAAATTTATATTTTCTTAAGAACATTTTTCAAGATCATTATTCCTTTTATATCACTTCTTACCATGTCATGAACACTATGTAATTATTTTAGTTAATAACGGTCGTTTTAACGATCATTCGTACTTGAGTCAAAATATGCTCTTTATAATTACAATTTTTTCATGAATCCATTATATCCATAGTTATACACATGATTTATATATCATATATATCCATTATATACATGTATTTATAGAATTACACAATGTTTAGAGGTAAGAAATTAAATGCACCATTCATGGAGACGGTAAGCCGTACGTACGCATGAACGCTACTTTCATTTCTATTTTTTATTTTATGGAATTAAAACTAAATGATACATAATTGTATTTTAATTCCAGTATGGTATAATATTTAATATCATTAAATATATCCTCTATACGTACCACATATGGTATTAACGAATCAAATCACTTTGAGGGGGCGATAGTCCGCACTTCCTAAAATAAAGATATAGCGTTTACTCATAATGGTAACCATAAATATATGCCATAAATGAAAAATAAATAAGCATTAGTAAAACATAAACATATAATATATAATATATAAATATAGTTCCATCTTAATCACCACCTTCGAAGGAGATATATGAGTGTTGAACAATCATCGTTTCGTGGGGCAGAAATTCTCCATCCACAGAAACAGTATGTTCTTTAACCATTAGATGTACGTGTGTGTAAGTGTAGCTCGGATACTTCTTATAACAACACCATATTATATGTAATATAATATTTTTGTTACAAAATAAATGAATAAAAAGAGTTTAGGGGGTTGGAGAAGCAAAATAAAACATAAGAACATAAGAGAAGACACTACCTTTAAATAGGTTAACTCTTTTTGATTTGAGCTCAAAGGCTTCCTTGGAAAGACTTCTGCCTAATGTGAGGCTTCTAGGAGTTAGAGAGGGATGTGGAGAGATAAAATTGATAGGGTTTGGCTGATCCAAATGCTTTGGAAGTGTGGGTAAGGTGGTAGAGGTGGGGGCCTTTTATAAGAGGAGAGGAGGGGCACTCTTGGAATGTAAAGAAATGTTCCTTTATTTTAAAATAAGTTTCGGATTAGAAAGGTCCCACAATGAAATAATTCTAGGATAAGGTGATATGGGTTCAAAATATACACATACAATAGGTTTCGGACATGTTTAGGTCATAGATTTTACATTATCTTTTCATTTTATTTAAATCCTTTATTAATGAGCTAATCCCTGCATCATCATGATGTCATAAATAATTTAATTTATTTAATGTCTAAAATAAATATCATGATGTAGGAAATATTTTTATCTTTCTAATGAATATTTATAGTAAAAAATATTACTTTTATAACCCCATGTAAAAATTGTTTTAGTAAAACAACTCATGTTTGTGTCATTTTTACTTTTACATTAAATAAAAAGTTATTTATGTCATTTCCCAACCAAAGTGGCTCCATGGGGTCCCCAAGTTGACCCATGGATTTTCATGGTCGGCCATGAAACATACAATTAGGGTAGGACATGTGTCAAGCTCATCTCATATTATTAAAACATTATTGTTACCTTAAACTACCGTAATTACGTCTAATCGCGATTAAAAACATAAAAGTTAGTATCCACCAAAAAATTATTTTAATCCCATTGAACCACATTTTAATTCTTAATGACAACCAAGTATGTAGGATTTTTTATATTCAAAACACAGAGGTGGTAGATTTTAATTTAAACAAAAAAATCAGTTTCTTAAGTACCACTTAGTGGTTTCACTATTCATCAAAAATTGATGTTTTTCAAAAAAATACCAAAACTTCACCCTAAGTTATATTTGATATTCCGAATTAAAAAATGATGTCTATTTTACAAAATTCAAAACATATAAGGTAATCTAATCAATTTAATAACTAATTCCCGCTATCAGAGCAAATAGCGTGTTTTTATGAAACAATAATTATCAAAAGATTGACACTAGTTTAAGTCCATTTTCAAAGTGAAATTAATTCAACGACCACTATTGGATTAAATGGTAAAAATATATTCTAATTGAACTTTAAAACCAATTCAATAGATAATATAATCATATAAATAAATTAGATGAAAAATTAGTTTTGATGTAAAATGAAGTATTTTTCACTATTCATTAAAAAAATTAACATTGTCAGAAAAATACCAAAAATTTAGCCAATGTAAATTTCAATGTCCCAATCATAAGGAATATGTTTATTTTGACAAATAGAGATTATTAAATTGTCAAAAGTTTGATTTAAAAAAGGTTTCCTATGAAAAGGATGTAAAAAAGTCTTTTAAAAATATTAGTGTATTCTATTCTTAAGATTTGATTTATTCTCATTTTAAGCCTCTAAAACACTATCTAATTCATTAGTAGACATAGATAAAAATATCTATTATTCATTACATACTTGTGATGTTACATCTTTCCCCCCTTTAGAAAATTTCATCCCCATAATTTATTTACTTATCGAATAAGTGGGGTATTAATCTCTCATAGCATTTTCAGATTCCCATGTTGCCTCTTCAACCATGTGGTTTTTCCACAAAACCATTACCTGATGAATCACCTTATTACGTAACACTTGCTCCCTGTGCGCAAGAATTTGGACCAGTTGTTCCTCATAAGATAGGTTCTCTTCCTGCTGAACTACCTCTAGACTCAAAACATGAGATGAATTTGGGATATTCTTTCTCAACATCGAAACATAAAAAACATTGTGTACCTGAGATAATCTCGGAGGTAAATCAACTCGGTAAGAAACTGATCTAACTCCCTCCATAATTTCATATGGTCCAATAAACCTTGGACTCAACTTTCATTTCTTACAAAATCGCATCACACATTTCCATGGTGAGACTTTGAGAAAAAAATGATCACCTACCTCAATAGGGAGATCCTTCCTCCTATTGTCCGCATAACTCTTCTTCCTGCTCTGAGCTGTTATCATGTGTTTCTGTATTAGCTGAAAATTTTCTTCCAACTCTTCTACCAATTCTGGTCCCATCAACATCCTTTCACCCACTTCATCCAAGAAAGCTGCAGTTCGACATCGTTTCCTATATAATGCCTTAAATGGTTCTATCTGTATACTGGAATGAAAACTGTTATTATAAGAAAATTCAACCAAAGAAAGATGTTGGTCCCAACTTCCCTGATAATCCATCGAACAAGCATGTAGCATTTCCTCTAAAGACTGAATTGTTCGTTCTGATTGCCCATCTGGTTGAGGATAAAAAGCTGTACTAAAATTTAATTCAGTACGCAATGACTTCTGAAGGACATTCCAAAAGTTTGAAGTGAACCCGGGATCACAGTCAGATAAAATGGAGAGAGGAACCCCATGAAACTTGACTATCTCTTTTAGATATAAATGGGAAAGTTGATCTAGGGAAAAAGTATATCGTATAGCGAGGAAATGAGCAGATTTGGTCAAGTGATAAACAATAACCCAGATTGCATTATTACCTCGAGATGTCTTCTACAATCCCACAACGAAGTCCATGGATATATTTTCCCATTTCCACT
The DNA here is from genome assembly GCA_963277665.1 of Viscum album. Lineage (NCBI taxonomy): Eukaryota > Viridiplantae > Streptophyta > Magnoliopsida > Santalales > Viscaceae > Viscum > Viscum album. The sequence goes on along the minus strand of OY728165.1, from coordinate 1,065,537,043 downwards.
CTGGCACTGGTAAAGTCTGAAAAATCCCTTTCGGTAACTACCTCTCTACTTTAACCTGTTGACAAGTCAGACACTTCACAGTAAAATCAGCAATATCTCTTTTCATTCCATTCCACCAGAAATACGCCCGAAAATCTCTATAAATCTTAGTACTTCCAGGATGAACTGAAAACAGATAACTATGAGCTTCACATAACAAATATCTCTTCAACTGTGAGTTACAAGGAACACACAATCTCTTCCCAAATCTCAAAACAAAGCCATTATCAATGTTGAATTCAGGCAACATACCCTTTTGAACGAGCTCTACCTTTTTCTGCAACTCACTGTCTTTCTTCAATGCTTACTTGATTCTGTCTGATAGAGATGATCTCACTAATACCTGAGAGAAAAGAGATGTACTTCCTACACCAACAACTTCTATGCAAAAATTCATCAAATCAAAAACCAAAGGATCTCGTTCCATATGTAGCATGGTTAATGATGCATTACTTTTCGGACTCAAAGCATCAGCCACTTTATTTGCTTTTTCCGGATGCTAATGAATTGTACAATCATAATCTTTGATAAATTCAGCCATCTCCTCTATATCATGTTCAACTCTTTCTGAGTGATTATATACTTTAATCTTTTGTGATCAGTATATATTTCACACTTTACTCCATAAAAATGATGCCTCCAAATTTTTAAAGAGAAAACAACAGCAGCTAATTCCAAATCATGTGTAGGGTATTTTACCTCATGAGTTTCAACTGTTGTGAAGCATAAGAAATTACCTGATCATTCTGCATTAGGACGCAACAAAATCCTTTCAATGAAGCATTACTGTATATAAAAATCTCACCATTCATGGAAGGTAGTTCCAAAACTGGAGCATTCACCAATCTTCTTTTCAGTTCCTGAAAACAATCATCACATTCTTTTGTCCAGATAAACTTAACAACCTTCTGAGTTAGCTTGTTCATTGGACTAGATAACTGTGAAAAATTTCTAACAATCCTTCGGTAAAAGACTACCAAACCAAGGAAGCTACAAATTTCAGTTACATTTGTGGGTCTTGGACATTCTTTAACAACATTTTTTTTGAAGGATCAACAGTTATCCCATCTGTAGAAAGAATATAACCTAGGAAAGAAATTTATTGCAACCAAAACTCACACTTTCTGAATTTCCAATACAATTTATTTTCTTTTAAGGTTTGGAAAATAACCCTTAAATGTCTTTCATGCTCCTATTTACTTTTAGAAACACCAAAATATCATCAATGAAAACAACCACAAACTTATCCAAGAACTCATGGAAAATTCAATTCATTAAGTCCATGAATAGAGCAGGTGCATTGTTTAGCCCAAAAGGCATTTCTACAAATTCATAATGGCCATATCTTTTACAAAACTCAGTCTTCGGAACATCTTCTTCCTTTACCTTCACCTGATGGTACCCCGATCTCAGGTCAATCTTTAAAAAATACTAATCTCCCTGGAGCTGATCAAACAAATCATCGATATGAGGGAAAGGATATTTGTTCTTAATAGTGATGTTATTCAAGGCTCTATAATCAATGCAAAGTCTCATAGAACCATCTTTCTTTTTGAAAAATAAAACAAGAGTACCCCATGGTTATGTGCTAGGTCAAATGAAACCTTTCTCTAATAAATCTTGAAATTCCTCCTTCAACTCTAAAAGTTAAATTTTAGCCATTCGATATGGGGGTTTTGAAATTGGCTTAGCATCAGGAACTAAGTCTACAGTAAACTCAACTTCTTCATCTGGTATTATTCCAGGAAACTCAATTAGAAAAACATCAGGATAATCATTTACCACTCTCACATCATTAATTAGAACAGTTCTTTTATTTTCAACAATGTGTGCAAGGTAACATTCATTTCCATCTTTTAAAAGTTTCTCAGCCTCTTGATATGTTATCAATAGTAAGGGTTCATTCTTGTACACAAACTGAAATTATTTCTGAAAAGAAACTTTTTTAGCTATACAATCAATCATAGGATGGTAAATAGAGAGCCAATCCATACCTAGGATAACATCAAACTCTACTAGAGGTAAAACAATAAGGTTTTCAAGTAGGTTCATTCCAAGGTTAAGGATAGGAAGATTCTTATATATTCTTTTTTCCTCAATATTTCCCCCAGGAGTTTTTACCACATGTTTAGGAGTCATTTCTTGAGATGGTATTCCCATTTTACTAGAAAAGGTTTCAGAGATGAATGAATGTGTAGACCCCGAATCAAACAACACACTGGCATAATCTGAAAAAAAAAACAAAATCCCTGATACAACATCATTTGATGGCCCGACATTTACTGAAGTAGTTGCAAAGGATTTTACCACCCCTTTCTGCCTGTAGTCTAACTACTTCCCATCACTCAAGCTCTTTGTCGGACACTCGTTTGTATAGTGACTCATCTCATTGCACTTAAAACATTTCACTAACTATAAATCAAATTTGGTCTTATGATCACCCTCATCATTTTAAGTGCAATCACGAGCCTTATGTACCATCTTACCACATCAGTAGCACTTTCCAGAATTCAGAACACATTCCCTAGCATGACTTTTACCACATTTATCACAAACTGGAAACTTAGTTTTCTTACCATCAGATCTTTTTGAAGAATTCTTTCCTTTCTTCTGTCAGCTCGGTCTCTTATTCTGCTGGTTGTTATAGTACACTTGATCATTGGAAAACTCCATTTACAGCTTCTGAGAACATCGAATAAGATTTTCATAACTTTTAAACTCATGAGAAGCTAAATCCCTTCGATATTTTGGCTTTATTCCTGAGTAAAAACGATTGATTTTACTATCAAGGTCTCGGATAAAATGTTGAGAATACCTTTCCAATCGAGTGAACTTTTCTTCCTAGGTGGCCACTAAGACTTCCTCTTGCCTCAATTCCAAGAATTGTTTTTCCATCCTAAGTCGAATAGCCTTAGGAAAATACTTCTCAAGAAACATACCATTGAATTCATCCCATTCGAGAGCATAAATCTCATCAGCTTCCCTGATATTTTTAACCATTGGCCACCACTGATCTGCTCCACCCTCCAAACATTAAATAGCAAGACTAACCTTTTGATTGTCTGAACACCCCATGACATCAGAAATCTTCTCCAGTGCTTTAATCCACCCTTCAGCTAGAACAAGGTCATATGACCCTCTGAATGATGGGGGATGTTGCCTCATGAAATGTTCCACCACTGACATGTTCCTCTGCAGTTGACCTGGCTGATCTGGTGCATGAATACCACCACCATTTATCACTTCAGTCAACTGTTCCATTACTGCAACAAACTATTTAGTTTAAATTCCGACCATTTTAGGATACTGATTCAGAAGGTTATTTCCTTCTGTATGCCTTCCTAGAACTGCTTCCCTGTTTCCACTGCAGAAAACCATTCTGAAAAAATATTTCTTAGATGAAGCTACATGGTAATCTTCAAATACTATATCATTTCAATTTGACCATAAAAAAATTTTGGATAATCATTTAATAAATTTCTAACTCCTATAGTTATCTAAACCGACCTATGATACCAACTATAAGGCCCCAGCCTTAATCATTACTTAATCTTGAGTTATTACAAGATTTCACATTGAGGATCTTTTCAGGTTTAGAGTTTTAGAGAATTAGATCATAGAACTTGCATTATATTCCACATTTAAACACAGTGGTTACATAAAGATAGTATTAATTTTTCCCATCAACGAAAACATATTTAAAATAAAACATGGATTCTTTCATGACACTTCCTTGACACTATCATCATATCATGTACATTTCCCTTGACCTGTGAAAAACATTTCAAAAAACTTGGGATGAGCATAAAAATCTTAGTAAGAGATATAAAAATATGGATAGGAAACATGAGTACATGTATACATAAGAATCAATGAAATCATACTGTAATCATAAAACATAAGCACTTTAACATACCTCATAAAATCATGAATAAATCAGAGAAATCATAAGACATAATGGTAAAATGAGACATTCATAACATTCTTACATAGGGAGTAACCATCTTGGTTATGTTTGGAATACCCATCACAGTATATTCCCAAAATCTAATTGGAGAAACCTGAACGTTTCACTCCTCCGCATTACCCAATGCATTGGAGAGCTATATCAAGCTCACCCGCCCTTAGTGTATCACAGAACAAGCCATATATATAATAATTCCCAAGAACCACAACATAATCGTATCACATAAAACATGCATAAAGGAAACATAACATTTCCACCTTTCAATCACAAGATATCAATACAACACATTGATATAAAAACATTATGAAAACTGTTTTCAATACCAAAATTAAAGAAAAGTAAATCATGGTATTTATTTTTCTTTTAAAAAAAGTATGGCTTGAAGAGGAATCTGAAACTCAAATAATGGTCACGGCGGTGGAGAAGTCGTTGTCGCCGCATACGTATGACAAAAACATTGCCTTTTTTTGTTTAGTAAAATGTTTTGTATAAAAAATATTCCTTTTGGATAAACGTAAATGTAAAATAGGTTTATACACCATATAAAATAAGGTTGTGTATAAAACAAAATATGCCTCTATGAAAGGAGATTGAGACGAAGTCCCATACCTCGTATCTGACATGACTTGATCATTATTTAATCTTCTAAATAATAAACATGAGTTAATGTCTACTTTCTTAAGAAAATTTTTCAAGATCATTATTCCTTTTATATCACTTATTACCATGTAATGAACACTATGTAATTATTTTAGTTAATAAATGTCGTTTTAACGATCATTGGTACATGAGTCAAAATATGCTCTTTATAATTACATGTTGTCAATGTATCCATTATATCAATAGTTATACACATGATTTATATATCATCTATATCATATATATCCAGTATATACATTTATATATAATAATACAGAATGTTTAGAGGTAAGAAATGAAATGAACCGTTCATGGAGATGGTAAGCCGTACGTGCGCATGAACGCTACTTTCATTTCTATTTGATATTTTATGTAAATAAAACATAATGATACATAAGATTATTTTAATTCTATTATGGTATCATATATAATATCATTAAATATATCTTTTATACGTACCACATATGGTATTAACGAATCAAATCACAGTGAGGGGGCGGTAGTCCGCACTTCCTTAAATGAAGATATCGTGTTTACTCATAATGGTAACCATAAGGATATGCCATAAATGAAAAATAAATAAGAATAAGTAATACATAAACATATTATATATAATATATAAATATATTTACATCTTAATGTCCACCTATGAAGGTGATATATGAGTGTTGAACAATCATCGTTTCGTGAGGCAGAAATTTTCCATCCACGGAAACAGTATGTTCTTTAACCATTAGATGTAGGTGTGTGTAAGTGTATCTCTAATAAATCATATAAAAACACCCTAGTATATGTATGATAATGTTTTCATTACAAAATAAATGAATAAAATGAGTTTAGGGGTTGGAGAAGCAAAATAAAACATAAGAACACAAGAGAAGACACTACCTTTAAATCAGGTAACTCTTTTTGATTTGAGCTCAAAGGATTCCTTGAAAATACATATGCCCAATGTTAAGCGTATAGGAGTTAGAGAGGGATGTGGAGAGACAAAATGGGAATGGTTTGGCCGAGTCAAGGGCTTTGGAAGTGTGGGTAAGGTGGTAGAGGTGGGGGCCATTTTAAGAGGAGAGGAGGGGTAGTCTTGGAAAGTCAAGAATTGTTCCTTTATTTTAAAATGATATTTGGATTTAAAAGGTCCCAAATTGATATAATAAGAGTCTAAGGTTATAAGGGTTTGAAATAGACCCATCCAATAGGATTTTGACATGTTTAGGTCCTAGATTTTACATTATCTTTTCATTTTATTTAAATCCTTTATTAATGGGGTAATCGCTCCATACTCATGATGTCATAATTAATTTAATTTATTTAATTTCTAAAAATTATAAAAAAATATCATGATGTAGAAAATATTTTTATCTTTTTAATAAATATTTATAGTAAAAAATATGACTTGTATAACCCCATGTAAAAATTGTTTTCGTAAAACAACTCATGTTTGTGTCATATTTACTTTTACATTAAATAAAAAGTTATTTATGTCATTTCCCAACCAAAGTGGCTCCATGGGGTCCCCAAGTTGACCCATGGATTTTCATGGTCATCCATGACTCATCCAATTAGGGTAAGACATGTTTCAAGCTCATCTCATATTATTAAAACATTATTTTTACCTTAAACTACACTAATTACGTCTAATCGTGATTAAAAACTTAAAAGATACTATTCACCAAAAAAATTATCTTAATCCCATTGAACCACATTTTACTTCTTAATGAAAACAATGTCTATTGGATTCTTGAAATTCAAAACACAGAGGTGGTAAAATTTCATTTAAACGAAAAATCAGTTTCTTAAGTACCACTTAGTGGTTTCACTATTCATCAAAAATTAAAGTTTATCAAAAATATACCAAAACATCACCTTCTGTTACATTTGATATTCCAAATTCAAAATGATGACTATTTTAAAAAATTCAAAACATAAAAGTTACATTAATCAATTTAATAATTATTTCCCATTGTCAGAGCAAATAGCGTGTTTTTATTAAACAATAAGTATCAAAAGATTGACACTTGTTTAAGTCCAATTTCAAAGTGAAATTAATTCCAACGACCACTATTGGATTAAAAGGTAAAAATATATTATAATTGAACTTTAAAACAAATTCAAAAGATAATCTAATAATATAAATAAAATAGATGAAAAAGCAGTTTTGATGTAAAATGCAGTATTTTTCACTATTCATTAAAAAAATGAACATTGTCAAAAAAATTCCAATGATTTGTCCAATGTAAATTTCAATGTCCCAATCATAACGAATATGATTATTTTGACAAATAGAGATTATAAAATTGTCAAATGTTTTACTTAAGAATGGTTTCCATCAAAAGGCAATAAAACAATCTTTTAAATATATTAGTGTATTCCATGCCTAAGATTGGATTTATTCTCATTTTAAGCCACTAAAACACTATCTAATTCATTAGTAGACAGAGATAAAAATATATATTATTCATTACGTACATGGGATGTTAAATTGATTTTTTCAATGTGGCTTACAGAGTCTGTAGATATTATAGGAGAAGGTTCTCTTTTATAACCAATGTGGGTGGAAAGCAATCAAATACATACAAATAGATGAAATTTAATTACAAATATTTTTCAAGCTAAAGAAATGATGATGAAAATGGACATTGTTCAAAATATAACAAGAATGATTACTAATTCCATCAAAAAAATTAACTTATAATGTTTTTTTTGTTATCTTCAATATTGATCACATAATTTCAATAATTTTAACTTATTTTACCACTAACACTGTTGATATATATTTTACATGGATAGTATTTATTATGACCATAAATTAAATCAACTTTAAATGGAAATGATTTATTTTGAGGGAGTTCAATAAATCATTTGTGGTGGCAAATTATAGAGTGGTGATGATGTACCAGTATCTCCGACATCAGTACTGGTGCCCAGGGATGAAGAAAACAGTGGCTGAGTTTGTTTCACGATGCCTCACTTGTCAGAAGGTGAATGCTGAGAATTAGGTTCCAGCAGCTGGGCACAACCACCTGAGGTACCATTAATGAAGTGTAATTGTAGAGACCCGAATCTTGACGTACATGAACATTACATTACTTTTGCGGAATACATAGTACATAACAAAAACACACACACACAAGGATCGTAATAGTTTAGTGTCTTTGGAAACTCGGAACGTAATCTTCTAATCGTGGTGAAAGATCATCAATATCTCCCATAAAGATCTTCCTTTTTTTACCTAAAACCATTCTTTATATCATGGGGAAAAGAAAACATAAAAGGGTGAGCTCAAATGCTCAGTAAGGGTATAAAAAAGAAAAATCAATCACATCATATTCATAAGAACATAACTTTTGGAAATCTTAACCTGCAAAAGAGAGCATAAATTCATAACATGGGATAAATCATAGTAGTGAAAAGAAATCCCAATAATCATAACTTAAAACATGAAACTTTGTGGCATACAGACATAATCATAGAGAATCATATCTTGTTAGTCAAGACTCATTGCCAAGACTATCTTAGTGGACAAAGTCCCTTTCTGAATCGAGTAACCCTCGTTTCAGTCCTGTTTCACTGAACCGGTATAACCTACCATTTCAGCCATGTCTATCTCATGAGATATAAAATCTTTACCCAATGCATTTGACGGAGATATAGGTCCCACCCATCTCATAATGATACCATTCTTATGTGTGCCACAGAATCATAAATTATACATCATTGCATAACCCATGTAATACAAATGGGAATCTTAAACATCATGACATCATAAAACAATTCATATAAGATAAAGGGATTCATAAAAATATTTCAATCACAACATAATCAAATCCATGTAATAATAGGGATAGAAACAGAACCCAATATTATCTTAGATGGAAAATAATTTTGATAAAACACTTGAACTCCATTCTTGAGGAAAATATCCTTTCTACTTCAAAAACACTTTTCATTTCTTAACATGTCATTAAATTTTATACTAAAATATGTTGATTAAAAATAAACTTGAAAACTTGTAAAGGATGCTTCTTGGAAATAATTTTTTAAAAATACATTCTTGCCGTATAAGTTAAAAAAACATTCTTCGTACTTTTGTCGGAAAAGTCAAAAAGTACCTCATACGAAAAATGAAAAAAAGATTCCATTCATATCTTTTACTAAAAAATCACTGAAGGGTAAAATTGGGTATAAAATATTGTATAAGGATGGAAATAATATTACATATTGACGGAACATGTATGTGGATGATAAAATACACCCCAGTAAATACCAAAGTATAAACAATCTCGGATAAAAATGAGATTGTGATATTTTCCTTACCTTAGGTCTGATTTGCTTCGTATGTGTCCGAACCTCCTGTATAATGATTTAAATAATGTCATTGACTTATTACAGAATCATATTCATTGTTATGATATCATATATGGTTCACTTATGACATTATATTACCCGTTATTTTGTAAATTCCATGTTAAAGAAGCGTTTTGGGTAAACTCGTTTCATTTATCGTAGGTGTTTTGACATGTTGTTCTTGACATTATTATTACTTATATCATGATTTACTTACTTCCAGAATATAAAATATGATTTATATATCATATATATTCAGTATATATATATATATATATATAAGATAGATAAATGAAATGAAAAACACAGTTCATGGAGACGGTAGTCCGTACGTACGCATGAACGTTGTTTTCATTTCCTTATTGTCTTGAATGGAAGTAACTAGATGACATACATATACATATATAAATAAATCCAGTAGATTTATAATGTCATATATTTCATTATTATTTATTATATATACTTTTGAATCATTCTTAAATGGTTAACATGGAGAATGAATCTCATCGCGTCGTGGATACGGTAGTCCGTACGTACGCACGAGCGATGATATCGTTCCCATGGTCGTGGAGTTGTGTTGAAGTGTATGTATACTATTTCAGTATCAATATCACTTTATAATAATCATATATAGTTACTCATTACACCATTATACCAATCCAATTAAGGTGGTGACGGAAAATATATTACACCACGGCGTGGAGACGGTATTCCGTACGTACGCACGCGCGGTGATTTCAATTTTCCGTAGGATGGATAGAAGGTGAATTAGAGTTGTTTAATATTTATAATAACATATAATTATATAAGAAATACTGATGTTATTAATTTATCATGAAACAACTAAAGAAGAAGAAGTTGAAGAAGAAAGAAATTGAAAAGATCGGTAATGGATATTACCTCTTATTTGAAACGCCTCTTTGAATCCTCCACTTAGGGAACTAAGATTGGTCTTTGAAGAAGACCAGGACCTCTAGGACTATTCTAGGGAAGTGGAGAAGGGATTTTTTCAGGGTTTGGCTGAGCTTGAGTGCTCAAATTGGTGTGAGGAGGAGGGGGAGGAGGTACCCTTTTATAAGGGAGGAGAGGGGCACCTTAGGAATATCTCAAAATATTATTTTATATTAAAGTAAAAATAGGTTTATAATGGTTTAAAAGGGTCTTATTTCGAAGATAAAGTGGGGATGGGTCGAAATCCTATCATCCAATAGGATTTAGACAAGTTTAGGGTATTATTTTAACCTTATCAGTTAGATTTAACTCTATGTTAAATAATTTATCTTTTACCGTGTCTTTTTGTTTTCTTTCACTATATGGTTAATACACTTACTATAACATGCCAAAAGAACCCCAAATTGTTTATTATTAATATATATATCCTTATCTAAGTCATTTGGCCGAACCTTAGATTTTTAGGAATAAAATAAAAATTAATAATATAATATTTGATTTAAAAACTATTTTGTGTCAATTTTGACACTATTTGATATATGATTTTTGTGAAAGTCATAACAGAATTATATGTTCGAACCAAGTTGATTAAATCAACACTAATATATCATATCAACCTATAAAATTTTTGTAATTCATAAAAAGTCTCAAATTACATTCATTTGAGCATTTATAACATCAATTATGTTAATATTTCCTTAAAAGGGTAATTATTGCATCATCGTTGTGTCATAAATAAATTACTCTATTTAAAGTCTAAAAATTATAAAGAAAATATCATTATGTAGGAAATCTTTTTAGATTTCTAATGAATATTTATAGTCGAATTTATCTTTTGTATAACCCCATATTACAAATGTTTTAGTTATTAAACTTTGATTTTAACTATTTTAACTATTCATTAAATAAAATAATATTAAATGTCTAATCTAATCCAAGTGGACCTAAATGGTCATATTATATTCATAAGGTTGTTTTTGGTCGAATTACACTTATCCAATAGAATTAGGACATGTGTTAGGGTAATAGTAATATCATATTTACCCTTAGTTACCCTATTTACTATTAACCGTGGTAAATAAAAGTAAAAAGTTACTATTCACCAAAAATTATTTTCATCTCATTGAACCACATTTTACTTACTGACATCAACTGTGTCTCTCGGATTTTTGAAATTCCATTCACAGAAGCGGTAAAATTGTGTTTTATGAAAAATTCAGTTTTTTTTAACTACCACATAGTAGTTTCACTATTCATCAAAAATTGATGTCTTTTAGAACAATGCCAAAATTTCATCCTAAGCTATATTTCATATTCCAAATTCAAAAATGAAGTCTATTTTACCAAATTCATAACATAGAAATTGCATTAATTAATTTTATAATTAAATCCCACTGTTAAAACAAATAGCGTGTTTTTAAGAAACAATATCTATCAAAAGATTGACACTTGATTAAGTCTGGTTTAAATGTGAAATTACATCCAATGACCAACATTTTATTAAATTGTAAAAATATATTCTAAATATACTTTTAAACCACTCAAATTAATGATTTATCACTATTAATTATTTTGATTAAAAACGTTGTTTTTAATTATAACTTAGTAATTTTCACTATTCATCAGAATATGAAAGTTAACTGAAAAGTACCAAAATTTCACCTTAGGCTAAATTTGATACTCCGAATCCAAAACTGAAGTCGATTTTGAGAGCTAAAATTTCTATAATATAAAAAGTGGTTATTACTATTCATAACGGCTAGTTTTAATAATATTTTAATAGCATATCGTTGTTTCGTGAAACTCAGTATTGCGTACTACACACGCTATCGAGGAAGGTTGCGATTGCGTGTAATACAAGGCAAGTCAAGGATGCATGTTGTGCAAGATCTTTTCGGTGTAGCGTACAACACAAGACATTAGTGAAATTAAAAAGAATATTTTTCATAAAATCTTGGGCTGTTACATTCTACCCCCCTTAAAATGAATTTCGCCCTCGAAATTCGTCGGGGTTATAAATGGTTTACTATTCGAAAGTTTCTTTAATAGAAACCCACATCGTAAAAAGGAATACCAAAACCAATATTTAAAAACAAAAGTATGAAACTTAACAGTTACCCAATATAAACTAATCACTGGGTTTCCACATAGGTGAAAATATGGATATGGAAGAAAAATCTAACCATCATGTTCTGATGGAGAGTGGTAGAGAACATGGCTATGGAAAACCCAACAATCACAAATCCATAAATTTGTGACGATCTAAGGTACCATCCGATTCATCATGTATAAGATCACTAGGACAACATTTTTGGTTTTCAAGATCATTTCCCTAAAATTGAAAATTTGAATTAGAATAAATACTTTCTTTATTTTGGTACAATCTCACTGTTGTTCATGCCTTGAACAATTTCCACTTCATCTCTTAAATAAATAATGTTGAATTTGTTATTCGTGAAGTGTTAGCAGATAATGTGATAGAATGACGGGTCATTCCATCTGTCTCAAACAAAAGGTTAGCAAAAATTATATACATAAGTCGATCTATAGTGAGATTAATCACATATGGTTCCTAAAATGGACTTATACTTCATATATCATACTGCTTAATATAATAAAACTAGTTTCTACTAAACAGGGACTTCCTGTAGGCCAGTGGTAGTCGATAAAGGTCAGTCGCACTTCGGTTGTGGGTTCGATTCCCACAGCCTTGTTCAAAGCGATGGGCTGTCGCCCGTCCTGCAGGTTGTCCTTTTTCTAAAACTACATTACTATAACATCCCATCAATAATATCGAAAAAAAACTTCTATCCTTAATCAATACTAACTTATGTCCAACATAATCCATTCTAATCTTTAGGTTTATCCATAATACTACAGTCCACTCTCATAATATAGTGAAAATGATTACCAGAGATTTAATACCATCGTTGATCCCCATATATCATAAGATATGTCTTGTTGGTCACATTCCAAACATTCAATGTCCTTAATCATGTATTCTTTTTAGTACCCATTGAACCATAGTGAAAACATGAATTCAGTTAAAAGTTAACACTTTCCACATACCAAAATCCTCAAAATTCTATATACTCAAACCATGATATCACTTAGTCCTTATATCAATCATGAGCTCATGAATACTGTCAAACATTTCATTTTCTCTTTATCACTTCATTATGCGCATATCATCCACTTTCAAAAAAAATATCTAAATAACCTTTCATTGTTACTCATACCATTCATCATAAACTTTCAAAACTTAAGGAAAGACATCAGTGTAACAATCCTTATATGTCTTTTTATTCTATAGTACAACATTACACTTGATAAACATGTAATCATTCCACTACCTTCTTAAACCATTGACCGAGCTTCGAAAATTCTTTCATCTCACATATCATTTGTAGTCTCTTCATCTTCATCAAAAAAAATACTACCCATACGACCATACCGATTCTCTTCATGAGACATTCCCTTAGGGAATTGGTTTGCATAATGCCCGTACATTCCACATTTAAAACATTTAACCATTGTTGATGTCATAGAAATACCATTAACCTTATCCTTGGTGTTAACTGAAACTTTTCCATTGCACTTACTGGCTTTGTGTCCTTCTTTTCCACACCCAAAGCATCTTCCAATTCCTTTGAAACATTCTCCTTGATGTCTCTTCCCACATGATTTACATAGGGGAAATTGAACTTTCTTTCCTCTATGATTATCATGAAACTCCATCGTTCTCTTATTAGCCGAGTCAGGAAACTTACCAAAATTTACTTTATTGATCATATTATGAGATTGATGACTCGTCATAATAATGATGTTTGGACTTCCAAATCCCATTTCATTATGAAGAATATCATTCCATTGTCCATCATATCCTCCATTATCGTGAATCATCTTGTTTCCATCCATATTCTAAAACCCAAAAAAAGAATAGTGTGAGAGGCAAAAATCATGCTAGGGAAAACAACATAATAAAGGTGGAGTATCCTAAATATCTAACATCTTAGGTTAAATTCTATGATTGTTACCGTAGTTCTAGGACTGTATCCTATATGTATACTTATCCTTAGGGACATCCCAAGACATACCTTATAAATATATCTAGGGATCTCACTATAGTTCTCGCATCCTAGTTTCCAAAGGTTGACTAAACCTTTCCTCTGATACCAACTGTAGAGACCCGAAGCTTGATGTACATGAACATTACATTAATTTTGCGGAATACTTAGTACATAACAAAAACACACACACACAAGGATCGTAATAGTTTAGTGTCTTTGGAAACTCGGAACGTAATCTTCTAATCGTGGTGAAAGATCTTCAATATCTCCCATAAAGATCTTCCTTTTTTTACCTAAAACCTTTCTTTATATCCTGGGGAAAATAAAACATAAAAGGGTGAGCTCAAATGCTCAGCAAGGGTATACAAAAGAAAAATCAATCACATCATATTCATAAGAACATAACTTTTGGAAATCTTAACCTGCAAAAGAGAGCATAAATTCATAACATGGGATAAATCATAGTAGTGAAATGAAATCCCAATAATCATAACTTAAAACATGAAACTTTGTGTCATACACACATAATCATAGAGAATCATTTCTTGTTAGTCAAGACTCATTGCCAAGACTATCTTAGTGGACAAAGTCCCTTTCTGAATCGAGTAACCCTCGTTTCAGCCCTGTTTCACTGAACCGGTATAACCTACCATTTCAGCCATGTCTATCTCATGAGATATAAAATATTTACCCAATGCATTGGAGGGAGATATAGGTCCCACCCATCTCATAATGATACCATTATTATGTGTGCCACAAAATCATAAATTATACATCATTGCATAACCCATGTAATACAAATGGGAATATTAAACATCATGACATCATAAAATAATTCATATAAGATAAAGGGATTAATAAAAATATTTCAATAACAACATAATAAAATCCATGTAATAATAGGGATAGAAACAGAACCTAATATTATCTTAGATGGAAAATAATTTTGATAAAACACTTGAACTCCATTCTTGAGGAAAATATCCTTTCTACTTCAAAAACACTTTTCATTTCTTAACATGTCATTAAATTTTATACTAAAAGATGTTGATTAAAAATAAACATGAAAACTTGTAAAGGAATATTCTTGGAAATAATTTTTGAAAAATACATTCTTGCCGTATAATTTAAAAAAACATTCTTCGTACTTTTGTCGGAAAAGTCAAAAAGTACCTCGTACGAAAAATAATAAAAAAATTCCTTTCATATCAATTACTAAAAACTCACTGAAGGGTAAAATTGGGTATAAACTATTGTATAAGGATGGAAATAATATTACATATTGAGGGAACATGTATGTAGATGATAAAATACACCCCAATAAATACCAAAGTATAAACAATCTCGGATAAAAATGAGATTGTGATATTTTCCTTACCTTAGGTCTGATTTGCTTCGTATATGTCTGAACCTCCTGTATAATGATTTAAATAATGTCATTGACTTATTACAGAATCATATTCATTGTTATGATATCATATATGGTTCACTTATGACATTATATGACCCGTTATTTTGTAAATTCCATGTCAAAGAAGCGTTTTGGGTAAAATCGTTTCATTTATCGTAGGTGTTTTGACTTGTTATTCTTGACATTATTATTACTTATATCATGATTTACTTACTTCCATATTATGAAATATGATTTATATATCATATATATTCAGTATATATATATATAAGATTGATAAATGAAATGAAAAACACCGTTCATGGAGATGGTAGTCCGTACGTATGCATGAACACTGTTTTCCTTTCCTTATTGTCTTGAATGGAAGTAAGTAGATGACACACATATACATATATACATAAATCCAGTAGCTTTATAATGTCATATATTTCATTATTATTTCTTATATATACTTTTTAATCATTCTTAAATGGTTAACATGGAGAATGAATCTCATCGCGTCGTGGAGACGGTAGTCCGTACCTACGCACGAGCGATGATATCGTTCCCATGGTCGTGGAATTGTGTTGAAGTGTATGTATACTATTTCAGTATCAATATAACATTATAATAATAATATATAGTTACTAATTACACCATTATACCAATCCAATTAAGGTGGTGACAGAAAATATATTACACCACGGCGTGGAGACGGTATTCCGTACGTACGCACACGCGGTGATTTCATTTTTCCGTAGGATAGATAGAAGGTGAATTAGAGTTGTTTCGTATTTATAATAACATATCAGTATATAAGAAATACTGATGTTATTACTTTATCATGAAACAACTAAAGAAGAAGAAGTTGAAGAAGAAAGAAATTGAAACGATCGGTAATGGATATTACCTCTTCTTTGAAACGCCTCTTTGAATCCTCCACTTAGGGAACTAAGATTGGTCTTTGAAGAAGACCAGGACCTCTAGGATTATTCTAGGGAAGTGGAGAAGGGATTTTTTCAGGGTTTGGACGATCTTGAGTGCCCAAATTGGTGTGAGGAGGAGGGGGAGGAGGTACCCTTTTATAAGGGAGGAGAGGGGCACCTTAGGAATATCTCAAAATATTATTTTATATTAAAGTCAAAATCGGTTTATAATGGTTCCAAAGGGTCTAATTTCGAATCTAAAGTGGGGATGGATTGAAAGCCTATCATCCAATAGGATTTAGGCAAGTTTAGGGTATTATTTTAACCTTATCAATTAGATTTAACTCTAAGTTAAATAATTTAACTTTTACCGTGTCTTTTTGTATTCTTTCACTATATGGTTAATACACTTACTATAACATGCCAAAAGAACCCCAAATTGTTTATTATTAATATATATATCCTTATCTAAGTCATGTGGCCGAACCTTAAATTTTTAGGAATAAAAGAACAATTAATAATATAATATTTGATTTAAAAACTATTTTGTGTCAATTTTGACACTATTTGATATATGATTTTTGTGAAAGTCATAATAGAATTATATGTTCAAACCAAGTTGATTAAACCAACACTAATATATCATATCAACCTATAAAATTAGTGGAATTCATAAAAAGTCTCAAATTACATTCATTTGAGCATTTATAACATCAATTATGTTAATATTTCCTTAAAAGGGTAATTACTCCATCATCGTTGTGTCATAAATAAATTACTTTATTTAAAGTATAAAAATTATAAATAAAATATCATTATGTAGGAAATCGTTTTAGCTTTCTAATGAATATTTATAGTCGAATTTATCTTATGTATAACTCGATATTAAAAATGTTTTAGTTATTAAACTTTGATTTTAACTATTTTAACTATTCATTAAATAAAATAATATTAAATGTCATAATATAATCCAAGTGGACCTAAATGGTCATATTATATTCATAAGGTTGTTTTTGGTCGAATTATACTTATACAATAGAATTAGGTCATGTGTTAGGGTAATAGTAATATCATATTTACCCTTAGTTACCCTATTTACTATTAACCGTGGTAAATAAAAGTAAAAAGTTACTATTCACCAAAAATTATTTTCATCTCATTGAATCACATTTTACTTACTGACATCAACCGTGTCTCTCGGATTTTTGAAATTCCATTCACAGAAGCGGTAAAATTATGTTTTATGAAAAATTCAGTTTTTTTTAACTACCACTTAGTAGTTTCACTATTCATCAAAAATTGATGTCTTTCAGAACAATGCCAAAATTTCATCCTAAGGTATATTTCATATTCTGAATTCAAAAATGAAGTCTATTTTACCAAATTCATAACATAGAAATATCCTTAATTAATTTTATAATTAAATCCCACTGTTAAAACAAATAGCGTGTTTTTAAGAAACAATATCTATCAAAAGATTGACACTTGATTAAGTCTGGTTTAAATGTGAAATTACATCCAATGACCAACATTGTATTAAATTGTAAAAATATATTCTAAATATACTTTAAAACCACTCAAATTAATGATTTATCACTATTAATTATTTTTATTAAAAAAGTTGTTTTTAATTATAATTTAGTAATTATCACTATTCATCAGAATATGAAAGTTATCTGAAAAGTACCAAAATTTCACCTTAGGCTAAATTCGATACTCCGAATCCAAAAATGAAGTCCATTTTGAGAGCTAAAATTTCTAAAATTTAAAAAGTGGTTATTACTATTCATAACGGCTAGTTTTAATAATATTTAAATAGCATATCGTTGTTTCGTGAAACTCAGTATTGCGTACTACACACGCTATCGAGGAAGGTTGCGATTGCGTGTAATGCAAGGCAAGTCAAGGATGCGTGTTGTGCAAGCTCCTTTTGGTGTAGCGTACAACAAAAGACATTAGTGAAATTAAAAAGAATATTTTTCATAAAATCTTGGGCTGTTACATTCTACCCCCCTTAAAATGAATTTCGCCCTCAAAATTCGTCAGGGTTATAAATGGTTTACTATTAGAAAGTTTCTTTAATAGAAACCCACATCGTAAAAAGGAATACCAAAACCAATATTTAAAAACAAAAGTATGAAACTTAACGGTTACCCAAATAAACTAATCACTGGGTTTCCACATAGGTGAAAATATGGATATGGAAGAAAAATCTAACCATCATGTTCTGATGGAGAGTGGTAGAGAACATGGCTATGGAAAAGCCAACAATCGCAAATCCGTAAATTTGTGACGATCTAAGGTACCATCCGATTCATCAGGTATAAGATCACTAGGACAACATTTTTGGTTTTCAAGATCATTTCCCTAAAGTTGAAAATTTGAATTAGAATAAATACTTTCTTTACTTTGGTACAATCTCACTGTTGTTCATTCCTTGAACAATTTCCACTTTATCTCTTAAATAAATGAAGTTGAATTTGTTATTCGTGAAGTGTTAGCAGATCGTGTGATAGAATGACGGGTCATTCCATCTGTCTCAAACAAAAGGTTAGAAAAAATTATATACATAAGTCGATCTATAGTGAGATTAATCACATATGGTTCCTAAAATGGACTTATACTTCATATATCATACTGCTTAATATAATAAAACTAGTTTCTACTAAACAGGGACTTCCTGTAGGCCAGTGGTAGGCGATAAAGGCCAGTCGCACTTCGGTTGTGGGTTCGATTCCCAAAGCCTTGTCCGAAGCGATGGGCTGTCGCCCGTCCTGCAGGTTGTCCTTTTTCTAAAACTACATTACTATAACATCCCATCAATAATATCGAAAAAAAACTTCTATCCTTAAACAATACTAACTTATGTCCAACATAATCCATTCTAATATTTATTCTTATCCATAATACTACAGTCCACTCTCATAATATAGTGAAAACGATTACCAGAGATTTAATACCATCATTGATCCCCATATATCATAAGATATGTCTTGTTGGTCACATTCCAAACATTCAAAGTCAATAATCATGTTTTCTCTTTAATACCCATTGAACCTTAGTGAAAACATGAATGCAGTTAAAAGTTAACACTTTCCACATACCAAAATCCTCAAAATTCTATATACTCAAACCATGATATCACTTAGTCCTTATATCAATCATGAGCTCATGAATACTGTCAAACATTTCATTTTCTCTTTATCACTTCATTATGCGCATATCATCCACTTTCAAAAAAAATATATGAATAACCTTTCATTGTTACTCATACCATTCATCATAAACTTTCAAAACATAAGGAATGATATCAGTGTAACAATCCTTATATGTCTTTTTATTCTATAGTACAACATTACACTTTATAAACATGTAATCATTCCACTACCTTCTTAAACCATTGAACGAGCTTCGAAAATTCTTTCATCTCACATATCATATGTAGTCTCTTCATCTTCATCAACAAAAATACTACCCATACGACCATACCGATTCTCTTCATGAGACATTCCCTTAGGGCATTGGTTTGTATAATGCCCGTACATTCCACATTTAAAACATTTAACCATTGTTGATGTCGTAGCAATACCATTAACCTCATCCATGGTGTTAACTGAAACTTTTCCATTGCACTTACTGGCTTTGTGTCCTTCTTTTCCACACCCAAAGCATCTTCCAGTTCCTTTGAAACATTCTCCGTGATGTCTCTTCCCACATGATTTACATAGGGGAAATTGAACTATCATTCCTCTATGATTATCATGAAACTTCATCGTTCTCTTATTTGCCGAGTCAGGAAACTTACCAAATTTTACATTATTGATCAAATTATGAGATTGCTGATTTGGCATAATAATGATGTTTGGACTTCCAAATCCCATTTCATTATGAATAATATCATTCCATTGTCCATCATATCCTCCATTATCGTGAATCATCTTGTTTCCAGTCATTTTCTAAAACCCAAAAAAAGAATAGTGTGAGAGGAAAAAATCATGCTACGGAAAACAACATAATAAAGGTGGAGTATCCTCAATATCTAACATCTTAGGTTAAATTCTATGATCGTTACCGTAGTTCTAGGACTGTATCCTATACTTATACTTATCCTTAGGGACATCCCTAGACATACCTTATAAATATCTCTGGGGATCTCACTAAAGTTCTCGCATCCTAGTTTCAAAAGGTTGACTAAACCTTTCCTCTGATACCAACGGTAGAGACCCGAAGCTTGACGTACATGAACATTACATTACTTTTTCGGAATACTTAGTACATAACAAAAACACACACACACAAGGATCATAATAGTTTAGTGTCTTTGGAAACTCGGAACGTAATCTTCTAATCGTGGTGAAAGATCGTCAATATCTCCCATATAGATCTTCGTTTTTTTTACCTAAAACCTTACTTTATATCCTGGGGAAAAGAAAACATAAAAGGGTGAGCTCAAATGCTCAGTAAGGGTATACAAAAGAAAAATCAATCACATCATATTCATAAGAACATAACTTTTGGAAATCTTAACCTACAAAAGAGAGCATAAATTCATAACATGGGATAAATCATAGTAGTGAAATGAAATCCCAATAATCATAACTTAAAACATGAAACTTTGTGGCATACACACATAATCATAGAGAATCATTTCTTGTTAGTCAAGACTCATTGCCAAGACTATCTTAGTAGACAAAGTCCCTTTCTGAATCGAGTAACCCTCGTTTCAGTCCTGTTTCACTGAACCGGTATAACCTACCATTTCAGCCATGTCTATCTCATGAGATATAAAATCTTTACCCAATTCATTGGAGAAGATATAGGTCCCACCCATCTCATAATGATACCATTCTTATGTGTGCCACAAAATCATAAATTATACATCATTGCATAACCCATGTAATACAAATGGGAATCTTAAAAATCATGACATCATAAAATAATTCATCTAAGATAAAGGGATTCATAAAAATATTTCAATCACAACATAATCAAATCCATGTAATAATAGGGATAGAAACAGAACCCAATATTATCTTAGATGGAAAATAATTTTGATAAAACACTTGAACTCCATTCTTGAGGAAAATATCCTTTCTACTTCAAAAACACTTGTCATTTCTTAACATGTCATTAAATTTTATACTAAAAGATGTTGATTAAAAATAAACTTGAAAACTTGTAAATGAATCTTCTTGGAAATAATTTTTTAAAAATACATTCTTGCCGTATAATTTAAAAAATCATTCTTCGTACTTTTGTCGGAAAAGTCAAAAAGTACCTCGTACGAAAATTGAAAAAAAGATTCCTTTCATATCTATTACTAAAAACTCACCGAAGGGTAAAATTGGGTATAAAATATTGTAGAAGGATGGAAATAATACTACATATTGAGGGAACATGTATGTGGATGATAAAATACACCCCAGTAAATACGAAAGTATAAACAATCTCGGATAAAAATGAGATTGTGATATTTTCCTTAACATAGGTCCGATTTGCTTCGTATGTGTCCGAACCTCCTGTATAATGATTTAAATAATGTAATTGACTTATTAAAGAATCATATTAATTGTTATGATATCATATATGGTTCACTTATGACATTATATTACCCGTTATTTTGTAAATTCCATGTTAAAGAAGCGTTTTGGGTAAAATCGTTTCATTTATCGTAGGTGTTTTGACTTGTTGTTCTTGACATTATTATTACTTATATCATGATTTACTTACTTCCAGAATATGAAATATGATTTATATATCATATATATTCAGTATATATATATATATAAGATAGATAAATGAAATTAAAAACACCGTTCATGGAGACGGTAGTTCGTACGTACGCATGAACAATGTTTTCCTTTCCTTATTGTCTTGAATGGAAGTAAGTAGATGACATACATATACATATATACATAAATCCAGTAGCTTTATAATGTCATATATTTCATTATTATTTCTTATATATACTTTTTAATCATTTTTAAATGGTTAACATGGAGAATGAATCTCATCGCGTCGTGGATATGGTAGTCTGTACGTACGCACGAGCGATGATATCGTTCCCCTGGTCGTGGAATTGTGTTGAAGTGTATGTATACTATTTCAGTATCAATTTCACTTTATAATAATCATATATAGTTACTAATTACACCATTATACCAATCCAATTAAGGTGGTGACGGAAAATATATTACACCACGGCGTGGAGACGGTATTCCGTACGTACGCACGCGCGGTGATTTCATTTTTCTGTAGGATGGATAGAAGGTGAATTAGAGTTGTTTCATATTTATAATAACATATCAGTATATAAGAAATACTGATGTTATTACTTTATCATGAAACAACTATAGAAGAAGAAGTTGAAGAAGAAAGAAATTGAAAAGATCGGTAATGGATATTACCTCTTCTTTGAAACGCCTCTTTGAATCCTCCACTTAGGGAACTATGATTGGACATTGAAGAAGACCAGGACCTCTAGGATTATTCTAGGGAAGTGGAGAAGAGATTTTGGCAGGGTTTGGATGAGCTTGAGTGCTCAAATTGGTGTGAAGAGGAGGGGGAGGGGGTACCCTTTTATAAGGGAGGAGA
This sequence comes from Viscum album, assembly GCA_963277665.1. Lineage (NCBI taxonomy): Eukaryota > Viridiplantae > Streptophyta > Magnoliopsida > Santalales > Viscaceae > Viscum > Viscum album. Next base: position 1,065,514,120 of record OY728165.1, on the reverse strand, counting down.
GGGGCACCTTAGGAATATCTCAAAATATTATTTTATATTAAAGTTAAAATCGGTTTATAATGGTTCCAAAGGGTCTTATTTCGAAGCTAAAGTGGGGATGGGTTGAAACCCTATCATCCAATATGATTTAGGAAAGTTTAGGGTATTATTTTAACCTTGTCAATTAGATTTAACTCTAAGTTAAATAATGTAACTTTTACCATGTCTTTTTGTTTTCTTTCACTATATGGTTAATACACATACTATAACAAGCCAAACGAACCCCAAATTGTTAATTATTAATATATATATCCTTATCTAAGTCATTTGGCCGAACCTTAGATTTTTAGGAATAAAATAACAATTAATAATATAATATTTGATTTAAAAACTATTTTGTGTCAATTTTGACACTATTTGATATATGATTTTTGTGAAAGTCATAACAGAATTATATGTTCGAAACAAGTTTATTAAACCAACACTAATATATCATATCAACCTATAAAATTAGTGGAATTCATAAAAAGTCTCAAATTACTTTCTTTTTGAGCATTTATAACATCAATTATGTTAATATTTCCTTAAAAGGGTAATTACTGCATCATCGTTGTGTCATAAATAAATTACTTTATTTAAAGTCTAAAAATTATAAATAAAATATCATTATGTAGGAAATCGATTTAAATTTCTAATGAATATTAATAGTTGAATTTATATTATGTATAACCCCGTATTAAAAATGTTTTAGTTATTAAACTTTGATTTTAACTATTTTAACTATTCATTAAATAAAATAATAGTAAATGTCATAATCTAATCCAAGTGGACCTCAATGGTCATATTATATTCATAAGGTTGTTTTTGGTCGAATTACACTTATCAAATAAAATTAGGACATGTGTTAGGGTAATAGTAATATCATATTTACCCTTAGTTACCCTATTTACTATTAACCGTGGTAAATAAAAGTAAAAAGTTACTATTCACCAAAAATTATTTTCATCTCATTGAACCACATTTTACTTACTAACATCAACCGTGTCTCTCGGATTTTTGAAATTCCATTCACAAAAGCGGTAAAATTATGTTTTATTAAAAAAATTCAGTTATTTTTAACTACCACTTAGTAGTTTCACTATTCATCAAAAATTGATGTCATTCAGAACAATGCCAAAATTTCACCCTAAGCTATATTTCATATTCCGAATTCAAAAATGAAGTCTATTTTACCAAATTCATAACATAGAAATTGCATTAATTAATTTTATAATTAAATCCCGCTGTTAAAACAAATAGCGTGTTTTTAAGAAACAATATCTATCAAAAGATTGACACTTGATTAAGTCTGGTTTAAATGTGAAATTACATCCTATGACCAACATTGTATTAAATTGTAAAATTATATTCTAAATATAATTTAAAACCACTCAAATTAATGATTTATCACTATTAATTTTTTTTATTAAAAAAGTTGTTTTTAATTATAATTTAGTAATTTTCACTATTCATCAGAATATGAAAGTTATCCGAAAAGTACCAAAATTTCACCTTAGGATAAATTCGATACTCCGAATACAAAAATGAAGTCCATTTTGAGAGCTAAAATTTCTAAAATTTAAAAAGTGGTTATTACTATTCATAACGGCTAGTTTTAATAATATTTTAATAGCATATCGTTGTTTCGTGAAACTCATTATTGCGTACTACACACGCTATCGAGGAAGGTTGCGATTGCGTGTAATGCAAGGCAAGTCAAGGATGCGTGTTGTGCAAGCTCCTTTTGGTGTAGCGTACAACAGAAGACATTAGTGAAATTAAAAAGAATATTTTTCATAAAATCTTGGGCTGTTACATTCTACCCCCTTAAAATGAATTTCGCCCTCGAAATTCGTCGGGGTTATAAATGGTTTACTATTCGAAAGTTTCTTTAATAGAAACTCACATCGTAAAAAGGAATACCAAAACCAATATATAAAAACAAAAGTATGAAACTTAACGGTTACCCAAATAAACTAATCACTGGGTTTCCACATAGGTGAAAATATGGATATGGAAGAAAAATCTAACCATCATGTTCTGATGGAGAGTGGTAGAGAACATGGCTATGGAAAAGCCAACAATCACAAATCCATAAATTTTTGACGATCTAAGGTACCATCCGATTCATCAGGTATAAGATCACTAGGACAACATTTTTGGTTTTCAAAATCATTTCCCTAAAGTTGAAAATTTGAATTAGAATAAATACTTTCTTTATTTTGGTACAATCTCACTGTTGTTCATGCCTTGAACAATATCCACTTTATCTCTTAAATAAATGAAGTTGAATTTGTTATTCGTGAAGTGTTAGCAGATCATGTGATAGAATGACGGGTCATTCCATCCGTCTCAAACAAAAGGTTAGCAAACATTATATACATAAGTCGATCTATAGTGAGATTAATCACTTATGGTTCCTAAAATGGACTTATACTTCATATATCATACTGCTTAATATAATAAAACTAGTTTCTACTAAACAGGGACTTCCTGTAGGCCAGTGGTAGGCGATAAAGGCCAGTCGCACTTCGGTTGTGGGTTCGATTCCCACAGCCTTGTCCGAAGTGATGGGATGTCGCCCGTCCTCTAGGTTGTCCTTTTTCTAAAACTAAATTACTATAACATCCCATCAATAATATCGAAAAAAAACTTCTATCCCTAAACAATACTAACTTATGTCCAACATAATCCATTCTAATCTTTAGGATTATCCATAATACTACAGTCCACTCTCATAATATAGTGAAAACGATTACCAGAGATTTAATACCATCGTTGATCCCCATATATCATAAGATATGTCTTTTTGGTCACATTCCAAACATTCAATTTCCTTAATCATGTATTCTCTTTAATACCCATTGAACCTTTTTGAAAACATGAATGCAGTTAAAAGTTAACACTTTACACATACCAAAATCCTCAAAATTCTATATACTCAAACCATGATATCACTTAGTCCTTATATCAATCATGAGCTCATGAATACTTTCAAACATTTCATTTTCTCTTTATCAATTCATTATGCGCATATCATCCACTTTCAAAAAAAAAATATCTGAATAACCTTTCATTGTTACTCATACCATTCATCATAAACTTTCAAAACATAAGGAAAGACATCAGTGTAACAATCCTTATATGTCTTTTTATTCTATAGTACAACATTACACTTGATAAACATGTAATCATTCCACTACCTTCTTAAACCATTGACCGAGCTTCGAAAATTCTTTCATCTCACATATCATTTGTAGTCTCTTCATCTTCATCAACAAAAATACTACCCATATGACCATACCGATTCTCTTCATGAGACATTCCCTTAGGGAATTGGTTTGCATAATGCCCGTACATTCCACATTTAAAACATTTAACCATTGTTGATGTCGTAGCAATACCATTAACCTCATCCATGGTGTAAACTGAAACTTTTCCATTGCACTTACTGGTTCTGTGTCCTTTTCCACACCCAAAGCATCTTCCAGTTCCTTTGAAACATTCTCCTTGATGTCTCTTCCCACATGATTTACATAGGGGAAATTGAACTTTCATTCCTCTATGATTATCATGAAACTCCATCGTTCTCTTATTAGCCGAGTCAGGAAACATACCAAATTTTAATTTATTGATCATATTATGAGATTGCTAATTCGGCATAATAATGATGTTTGGACTTCCAAATCCCATTTTATTATGAAGAATATCATTCCATTGTCCAGCATATCCTCCATTATCGTGAATCATCTTGTTTCCAGCCATTATCTAAAACCCAAAAAAAGAATAGTGTGAGAGGCAAAAATCATGCTAGGGAAAACAACATAATAAAGGTGGAGTATCCTCAATATTTAACATCTTAGGTTAAATTCTATTATCGTTACCGTAGTTCTAGGACTGTATCCTATACGTATACTTATCCTTAGGGACATCCCTAGACATACCTTATAAATATCTCTAGGGATCTCACTAAAGTTCTCGCATCCTAGTTTCCAAAGGTTGACTAAAACTTTCCTCTGATACCAACTATAGAGACCCGAAGCTTGACGTACATGAACATTACATTACTTTTGTGGAATACTTAGTACATAACAAAAACACACACACACAAGGATCGTAATAGTGTAGTGTCTTTGGAAACTCGGAATGTAATCTTCTAATCGTGGTGAAAGATCTTCAATATCTCCCATAAAGATCTTCCTTTTTTTTACCTAAAACCTTTCTTTATATCCTGGGGAAAAGAAAACATAAAAGGGTGAGCTCAAATGCTCAGTAAGGGTATACAAAAGAAAAATCAATCACATCATATTCATAAGAACATAACTTTTGGAAATCTTAACCTGCAAAAGAGAGCATAAATTCATAACATGGGATAAATCATAGTAGTGAAATGAAATCCCAATAATCATAACATAAAACATGAAACATTTTGGCATACACACATAATCATAGAGAATCATTTCTTGTTAGTCAAGACTCATTGCCAAGACTATCTTAGTGGACAAAGTCCCTTTCTGAATCGAGTAACCCTCGTTTCAGTCCTGTTTCACTGAACCGGTATAACCTACCATTTCAGCCATGTCTATCTCATGAGATATAAAATCTTTACCCAATGCATTGGAGGGAGATATAGGTCCCACCCATCTCATAATGATACCATTCTTATGTGTGCCACAAAATCATAAATTATACATCATTGCATAACCCATGTAATACAAATGGGAATCTTAAACATCATGACATCATAAAATAATTCATATAAGATAAAGGGATTCATAAAAATATTTCAATCACAACATAATCAAATCCTTGTAATAATAGGGATAGAAACAGAACCCAATATTATCTTAGATGGAAAATAATTTTGATAAAACACTTGAACTCCATTCTTGACTAAAATATCCTTTCTACTTCAAAAACACTTTTCATTTCATAACATGTCATTAAATTTTATACTAAATGATGTTGATTAAAAATAAACATGAAAACTTGTAAAGGAAGCTTCTTGGAAATAATTTTTTAAAAATACATTCTTGCCGTATAATTTAAAAAAACATTCTTCGTACTTTTGTCGGAAAAGTCAAAAAGTACCTCGTACGAAAAATGAAAAAAAGATTCCTTTCATAACTATTACTAAAAACTCACCGAAGGGTAAAATTGGGTATAAAATATTGTAGAAGGATGGAATTAATATTACATATTGAGGGAACATGTATGTGGATGATAAAATACACCCCAGTAAATACCAAAGTATAAACAATCTCGGATAAAAATGAGATTGTGATATTTTCCTTACCTTAGGTCCGATTTGCTTCGTATGTGTTCGAACCTCCTGTATAATGATTTAAATAATGTCATTGACTTATTACAGAATCATATTCATTGTTATTATATCATATATGGATCACTTATGACATTATATTACCCGTTATTTTGTAAATTCCATGTCAAAGAAGCGTTTTGGGTAAAATCGTTTCATTTATCGTAGGTGTTTTGACTTGTTGTTCTTGACATTATTATTACTTATATCATGATTTACTTACTTCCAGAATGTGAAATATGATTTATATATCATATATATTCAGTATATATATATATATATAAGATAGATAAATGAAATGAAAAACACCGTTCATGGAGACGGTAGTCCGTACGTACACATGAACACTGTTTTCCTTTCCTTATTGTCTTGAATGGAAGTAAGTAGATGACATACAAATTAATATATACATAAATAAAGTAGCTTTATAATGTCATATATTTCATTATTATTTCTTATATATACTTTTTAATCATTCTTAAATGGTTAACATGGAGAATGAATCTCATCGCGTCGTGGAGACGGTAGTCCGTACGTACGCACAAGCGATGATATCATTCCCATGTTCGTGGAATTGTGTTGAAGTGTATGTATACTATTTCAGTATCAATATCACTTTATAATAATCATATATAGTTACTAATTACACCATTATACCAATCCAATTAACGTGGTGACGGAAAATATATTACACCACAGCGTGGAGACGGTATTCCGTACGTACGCACGCGCGATGATTTCATTTTTCCGTAGGATGGATAGAAGGTGAATTCGAGTTGTTTCATATTTATAATAACATATCAGTATATAATAAATACTGATGTTATTACTTTATCATGAAACAACTAAAGAAGATGAAGTTGAAGAAGAAAGAAATTGAAAAGATCGGTAATGGATATTACCTCTTCTTTGAAACGCCTCTTTGAATCCTCCACTTAGGGAACTACGATTTGTCTTTGAAGAAGACGAGGACCTCTAGGATTATTCTAGGGAAGTGGAGAAGGGATTTTGGCAGGGGTTGGACGAGCTTGAGTGCTCAAATTGGTGTGAGGAGGAGGGGGAGGAGGTACCCTTTTTTAAGGGAGGAGAGGGGCACCTTAGTAATATCTCACAATATTATTTTATATTAAAGTCAAAATCAGTTTATAATGGTTCCAAAGGGTCTTATTTTGAAGCTAAAGTGGGTATGGGTTTAAATCCTATCATCCAATAGGATTTAGACAAGTTTAGGGTATTATTTTAACCTTATCAATTAGATTTAACTCTAAGTTAAATAATTTAACTTTTACCGCGTCTTTTTGTTTTCTTTAACTATATGGTTAATACACTTACTATAACATGCCAAACGAACCCCAAATTGATAGTTATTAATATATATATCCTTATCTAAGTCATTTGGCCGAACCTTAGATTTTTAGGAATAATATAACAATTAATAATATAATATTTGATTTAAAAACTATTTTGTGTCAATTTTGACACAATTTGATATATGATTTTTGTGAAAGTCATAACAGAATTATATGTTCAAAACAAGTTGATTAAACCAAAACTAATATATCATATCAACCTATAAAATTAGTGTAATTCATAAAAAGTCTCAAATTACATTCATTTGAGCATTTATAACATCAATTATGTTAATATTTCCTTAAAAGGGTAATTACTGCATCATCGTTGTGTCATAAATAAATTACATTATTTAAAGTCTAAAAATTATAAATAATCTATCATTATGTAGGAAATCGTTTTATCTTTCTAATGAATATTTATAGTCGAATTTATCTTATGTATAACCCCGTATTAAAAATGTTTTAGTTATTAAACAATGATTTTAACTATTTTAACTATTCATTAAATAAAATAATATTAAATGTCATAATCTAATAAAAGTGGACCTAAATGGTCATATTATATTCATAAGGTTGTTTTTGGTCGAATTACACTTATCCAATAGAATTAAGACATGTGTTAGGGTAATAGTAATATCATATTTACCCTTAGTTACCCTATTTACTATTAACCGTGGTAAATAAAAGTAAAAAGTTACTATTCACCAAAAATTATTTTCATCTCATTGAACCACATTTTACTTACTGACATCAACCGTGTCTCTCGGATTTTTGAAATTTCATTCACAGAAGTGGTAAAATTATGTTTTATGAAAAACACAGTTTTTTTAACTACCACTTAGTAGTTTCACTATTCATCAAAAATTGATGTCTTTCAGAACAATGCCAAAATTTCATCCTAAGCTATATTTCATATTCCGAATTCAAAAATGAAGTCTATTTTACCAAATTCATAACATAGAAATTGCATTAATTAATTTTATAATTAAATCCCGCTGTTAAAACAAATAGCGTGTTTTTAAGAAACAATATCTATCAAAAGATTGACACTTGATTAAGTCTGGTTTAAATGTGAAATTACATCCAATGACCAACATTGTATTAGATTGTAAAAATATATTCTAAATATACTTTAAAACCACTCAAATTAATGATTTATCACTATTAATTATTTTTATTAAAAAAGTTGTTTTTAATTATAATTTAGTAATTTTCACTATTTATTAGAATATGAATGTTATCCGAAAAGTACCAAAATTTCACCTTAGGCTAAATTCGATACACCGAATCCAAAAATGAAGTCCATTTTGAGAGATAAAATTTCTAAAATTTAAAAAGTGGTTATTACTATTCATAATGGCTAGTTTTAATAATATTTTAATAGCATATCGTTGTTTCGTGAAACTCAGTATTGCGTACTACACACGCTATCGAGGAAGGTTGTGATTGCGTGTAATGCAAGGCAAGTCAAGGATGCGTGTTGGGCAAGCTCCTTTTGGTGTAGCGTACAACACAAGACATTAGTGAAATTAAAAAGAATATTTTTCATAAAATCATGGGCTGTTACATTCTACCCCCCTTAAAATGAATTTCGCCCTCGAAATTCGTCGGGGTTATAAATGGTTTACTATTCGAAAGTTTCTTTAATAGAAACCCACATTGTAAAAAGGAATACCAAAACCAATATTTAAAAACAAAAGTATGAAACTTAACGGTTACCCAAATAAACTAATCATTGGGTTTCCACATAGGTGAAAATATGGATATAGAAGAAAAATCTAACCATCATGTTCTGATGGAGAGTGGTAGAGAACATGGCTATGGAAAAGCCAGCAATCACAAATCCATAAATTTGTGACGATCTAAGGTACCATCCGATTCATCAGGTATAAAATCACTAGGACAACATTTTTGGTTTTCAAGATCATTTCCCTAAAGTTGAAAATTTGAATTAGAATAAATACATTCCTTATTTTGGTACAATCTCACTGTTGTTCATGACTTGAACAATTTCCACTTTATCTCTTAAATAAATGAAGTCGAATTTGTTATTCATGAAGTGTTAGCAGATCATGTGATAGAATGACGGGTCATTCCATCTGTCTCAAACAAAAGGTTTGCAAAAATTATATACATAAGTCGATCTATAGTGAGATTAATCACATATGGTTCCTAAAATGGACTTATACTTCTTATATCATACTGGTTAATATAATAAAACTAGTTTCTACTAAACAGGGACTTCCTGTAGGCCAGTGGTAGGCGATAATGGCCAGTCGCACTTCGGTTGTGGGTTTGATTCCCACAGCCTTGTCCGAAGCGATGGGCTGTCGCCCGTCCTGCAGGTTGTCCTTTTTCTAAAACTACATTACTATAACATCCCATCAATAATATCGAAAAAAAAACTTCTATCCTTAAACAATACTAACTTATGTCCAACATAATCCATTCTAATCTTTAGGCTTATCCATAATACTATAGTCCACTCTCATAATATAGTGAAAAAGATTACCAGAGATTTAATACCATCGTTGATCCCCATATATCATAAGATATGTCTTGTTGGTCACATTACAAACATTCAAAGTCCTTAATCATGTATTCTCTTTAATACCCATTGAACCTTAGTGAAAACATGAATGCAGTTAAAAGTTAACACTTTCCACATACCAAAAACCTCAAAATTCTATATACTCAAACCATGATATCACTTAGTCCTTATATCAATCATGAGCTCATGAATACTGTCAAACATTTCATTTTCTCTTTATCACTTCATTATGCGCATATCATCCACTTTCAAAAAAAATATCTGAATAACCTTTCATTGTTACTCATACCATTCATCATAAACTTTCAAAACATAAGGAAAGACATCAGTGTAACAATACTTATTTGTATTTTTATTATATAGTACAACATTACACTTGATAAACATGTAATCATTCCACTACCTTCTTAAAACATTGACCGAGTTTCGAAAATTCTTTCATCTCACATATCATTTGTTGTCTCTTCATCTTCATCAACAAAAATACTACCCATACGACCATACCGATTCTCTTCATGAGACATTCCCTTAGGGCATTGGTTTTCATAGTGCCCGTACATTCCACGTTTAAAACATTTAACCATTTTTTATGTCGTAGCAATACCATTAACCTCATCCATGGTGTTAACTGAAACTTTTCCATTGCACTTACTGGCTTTGTGTCCTTCTTTTCCGCACCCAAAGCATCTTCCAGATCCTTTGAAACATTCTCCTTGATGTCTCTTCCAACATGATTTACATAGGGGAAATTGAACTTTCATTCCTCTATGATTATCATGAAACTCCATCGTTCTCTTATTAGCCGAGTCAGGAAACTTACCAAATTTTACTTTATTGATCGTATTATGAGATTGCTGATTCGGCATAATAATGATGTTTGGACTTCCAAATCCCATTTCATTATGAAGAATATCATTCCATTGTCCATCATATCCTCCATTATCGTGAATCATCTTGTTTCCAGCCATTTTCTAAAACCCAAAAAAAGAATAGTGTGGGAGGAAAAAATCATGCTAGGGAAAACAACATAATAAAGGTGGAGTATCCTCAATATTTAACATCTCAGGTTAAATTCTATGATCGTTACCGTAGTTCTAGGACTGTATCCTATACATATACTTATCCTTAGGGACATCCCTAGACATACCTTATAAATATCTCTAGGGATCTCACTAAAGTTCTCGCATTCTAGTTTCCAAAGGTTGACTAAACCTTTCCTCTGATACCAACTGTAGAGAACCGAAGCTTGACATACATGAAAATTACATTACTTTTGCGGAATACTTAGTACATAACAAAAACACACACACACAAGGATCGTAATAGTTTAGTGTCTTTGGAAACTCAGAACGTAATCTTCTAATCGTGGTGAAAGATCTTCAATATCTCCCATAAAGATCTTCCTTTTTTTACCTAAAAACTTTCTTTATATCACTAGTGCAGAAATTGTTTTTTACGTCACCATTTTTTACGTCGGTTATATATAACTGACGTAACAATGCGGCGAGTAGATTTTTCACGTCGGTTATTTTAATAACCGACGTTACAAATCGCGCCTGTTGGTTTTTTACGTCGGTTATTTGATAACCGGGGTAAAAAACGCGTCGATGTCGGGTTTTTTACGTCGGTTATTTGGAAACCGATGTAAAAAACCAAAGCCCCAGGTGGTTTTTTACGTCGGTTTCCAAATAACCAATGTAAAAAAACCCGATATCTACGTGTTTTTTACGTCAGTTATAAAATAACCAACGTAAAAAACCAAAGGGAGGGAGCCTTGTTACGTCCGTTTTAGGATAACCGACGTAAAAAAGCTAAAAAATAGTTTATAACGTCGGTTATATAATAACCGAAGTTATAAAGCATTTAAAAAAATTAATGCCCGTGTTCTGTCATTTACGATTTTTTCGATTGACAGTCGTCGGCTCGTCTCTCTCTCGCGCGGTAAACCGTAATCGGCTTGTCGATCGCCTGCATTACACTCATTTTGGCTTCATTGTTTATCTTCTTCACTACTCTCGGATCTATCATCTCAACTCGAGACATTCAAGTAAGCCTTCCACAAATTTATTTCGTTCGTTTTTGTTTCTATTCTTTCAGTCATCTCCAATGTGTTATGTGATGTGCTTGGTAAGAAATATTATAATAAATTATAGGAAAGCTGATTAACATATCCAAATATGAGGTGAATGAAACTACGTTTTCCCTTGACATATGTTATGACTTAGATGATTATGTTTGTTCCACACTCTTATGTTATTCCACATACCAATGTTGTGATCTTGTGAATAAGGTTTTTTAAATCATGTTCCCACTATCATATAAATCATGTCTTATGTTATGCTAAAATTGTTATACTTGGACTCAGGTTTTATGATCTATGATTATATAGAACTGTTTCACTTATCTTTTTGATCATGTTCTTTGTGTATGCTCTTATACCCCCATGGATATCTTTTTATGAGATTAGATATTATATTTATATATATCATGTTTACCCATAATGAGTATCATAAATCAAAACTTTTATTATTTTCATTCCCTAAGTTATAAAAATAAGTATCATGTAGGATGATTCAAAAATTTAATCTGTGAGATGAGTTGATTTATGTGTGAAACCCAGGCCAAACACATATGTATTTTTTTATTGGTATTACATATATATAGTTCGACATATACTTTTTTTTACATTACCATGATATTAACATTACTTTTTCTAAAGAAATATTAATGTCCTTAGATTATATATGGGATCAAAAGGATATAGTAATTCTAATATATAATCAGAATGATCAGATAATATGACAATATTATTACACATAAAACAAATGGTCTATATTCATATTTTTAACATGACACTTACGATGTATAGCTATTTGGGGTTGGGTACTTATGAAAACTACTACTACTTTCATGATTTGATTTATATTTTAAATTGTTTTACATTCAAATTATGATTTTTTTCATATAAAGATGTTTTGTCTTATCTTAAAAATATATATTTTTTGTTGAAATTTGTTTTAGGTAATAATGAGTCGATGTTGGATTACGGCACATCGAATGAGCAATGAATTTGAGGAAGGTGTTGATTCCTTTTTGGAATTTGCAAAACGAAATGTTCCAAGTAGTGACATTTTTTTCTGTCCACGCCTAAAATGATTGAATATGAAGAAGTTGAAAAGTAGAGAGATAAAAGATCATATGATATGTCATGGTTTTAATCCGAGTTATAGCCCTTGGATTTGGCATGGTGAAACTTGACGGAATGTCACTGATGATGATGATTCACTAGATGGTAACTCCGATGGAATTGAAGAAATGATTCGCGATATTGTAGCAGAACAAATTGAGATAGAACAGACAGTTTCACGTCTATATGGTGATGCTGAAAAACCATTATATCCTGGTTGTACAGATTTTACGGTTCTGTCGGCGGTGTTAAGATTGATTAACCTAAAGGCGAAGCATGGATGGAGTGACAGAAGTTTTACAGAGCTACTACAATTGATGAAAGACATTCTTCCAAAAGATAACGATCTTCCAGATTCACATTACAATGCCAAGAAAATATTATGCCCGATGGGATTGGGATACAAGAAAATACATGTCTGTCCGAATGACTGCATTATATATAGGAAGGAATATGAATTTCTGTCAGAGTTTCAAAAATGTGGGACATCACAGTATAAGGTGAAAGAAAAATCATAGGGTGATGTAGAGATTACAAAGCTCCCTTCAAAGGTATTTTGGTATCTTCCTATAATTAATCGTTTCAAATGTTTATTTGCTAATTCACATGATGCAAAAAGGTTAAGATGGTGTGCTGAAGAGCGGGTATGTGATGGAAAAATACGTCATCCATCTGATTGTCCACAATGGAAGAAAATTGATGCGCAGAATTCTACATTTGGAAATGAAATAAGAAATCTCAGACTAGGGTTGTGCACAGATGGAATGAATCCATACCGAACACTCAGTAGCACACATTCTTCATGGCCTGTTTTATTGGTAATTTACAACCTCCCTCCTGAAGTTTGTATGAAGCGCAAATATGTCATGTTAAGTATAATGATCTCTGGTCCAAAGCAACCCGGTAATGATATTGATGTTTACTTGACACCGTTGATTGATGATTTGAAACTGTTATGGGCTGATGGTATTAGGGTGTATGATTCTTATAAAATGGAATATTTTCAACTGCATGCAGTGCTTCTGTTCACTATAAATGACTTCCCAGCATATGGAAATTTGTCTGGATACAGTGTTAAAGGGCATAAAGCATGTCCAATTTGCGAACATCAGACGTCCTATTGTCAATTGCATCATGGGAGGAAAACAGTGTACATGGGTCATCGAAAGTTTTTGCCTATGGAACACCCTTATAGAAGACTAAAAAAGGCATTTAATGGCTCACAAGAATTTGATACTACTCCAAAACCTTTATCCCATGATCTGTATTTTGAGAGGGTGAAAAACCATGACGTGACATTGGGAAAGACACAGAAATCTGGTAATGATAGACATATTTGGAAGAAAATGTCATTATTTTTTGAGCTACCATATTGGAGGTATCATGAAGTTAAACAAAATATTGATGTCATGCACGTGGAGATGAATATCTGTGATTCTTTGATTGGAACATTGTTAGACATTACAGGAAAGACTAAAGATGGGTTGAATGCAAGATTAGACTTACTATCAATGGGAATACGTTTGGAGTTAGCTCCCACTCCTAAAGGAAGATGAACATTTCTTCCCCCGGCTTGTCATACATTATCGAAGAGGGAGAAAATTGTCTTCTGTCAGTGTCTTCATGATACCAAAGTGCCTCAAGGTTATTCTTCTAATGTAAAAAATTTTGTCTCATTGAAGGACTTGAAGTTGATAGGTATGAAATCACATGATTTTCACGTCATGATGCAACAAATTCTACCAGTTGCATTGTGTGGAATATTACCCATTCGTGTCAGAAAGACTATAATGAAGTTGTGTTATTTTTTCAATTCAATTTGTAACAAGGCGATTGATGTGAATGCTTTGAATATTTTGGAAAATGATGCGATTTTAATACTTTGTCAATTGGAAATGTATTTTCCTCCTACTTTTTTTGATATAATGGTGCATTTAATGATTCATCTGGTTCGAGAAATAAAGCTTTGTGGACTTGTATATCTTCGTTGGATGTATCCTTTGGAAAGGTATATGCAAATATTAAAGGGGTATGTTAAAAATCTATATCGACCTGAAGCCTCCATTATTGAAAAGTATATTTCTGAGGAGGTAGCAGAGTTTTGTACGAGCTACTTGGCTGCGGCGCAACACATAGGTTTGCCTCCATCTCGCCATGAACGAGTTAATAATGAGGGAAAGGGGATTCGCGGCTTGAAAGTCAAATCATTGTCAGCTGAACAGATGAAGAAGTTAGAGTCATACATCTTTAAGAACATAGCTAATGCTCAACCATATATCACATTGCACATTATTGAGTTGAAAAATGTCATCCAAAGAAGAAAGAAATGTGGATTTTGAATGAGCACAACAAAACTTTTTTGTCATGGATTAAAAAGTCTTTTCTTGGTAGATCAGATGTATCAGAGACATTAAAATGGATAGTGGGTGGTCCATGTTTAAATGTGATAACATGGTCTGGTTATGACATTAATGGTTATACATTTCATACAAAAGCTCAGGACAAAAGAAGTGCAGTTAAGAATAGTGGTGTATTGGTGTTTGCAGAAGCATTGCATTTTTCGAGTGCTAAGGACAAAAACCCAATTTCTGCATCAAATGCATATTATGGAGTGATTGAAGACATATGGGAGGTTGATTACTTTACAATTAAAGTTCCTGTTTTTAACTATAAATGGTTTAACAGTAACAACAGTGTCAGACACGATGAATTTGGAATGACACTTGTTAATCTGAATAGATTGGAAGACACAGCTGATTCTTTTATAATGGAAACACATGCAAAACAAATTTTTTATGTAGTCGATCAATAAGATATGCAGTGGGATGTTGTTTTACAAGGGAAAAAACAATATGTTGGTGAGGATGAACTTGATGAATATGCTGATTTATGTGAGATCCCTAATTCAATGGAAATATTAACAGAACATAATGACGATCATGTTGAAGACATAGTTTGTGCCATAAGGAACGATCACGACGAAGGAATTTGGGAAAAAAATACATATGTACATTCCTAAAATTAAAGGTAACATTTGTTTATTTCTTGTTTACATTTATTTTTTTTCATAAATGTTAGAAATTGTAAGTTTTTTATTTATTAAAACATGTTTTAAAAGAAGGCTAAGTCTACCGGCCAACTGGTGGATTCCCACCGGCCAGCCGGTATGGGCACCGGCCAACCGGTTCTTGCCCACCGGCCAGCCGGAGGACCAAGGCAGTAGGCTTTCCCACTGCCTGGTGACACCGGCCAACCGGTGGATGACCACCGACCAGACGGTGGTCTCTGGCAGAAGCATTGCACTCTGCCAAAGCCACCGGTCAGCCGGTGTTAGCGCACCGGCCAACCGGTATTGGCACAGGCCAACCGGCTCTTGCCCACCGGCCAGGCGGAGGACCCAGGTTTACCATTTTTTCCATTTTTTACCATCTTGACCATCTTGACCATCTTGACCATCTTTTCCATCTTTACCATTGTTTAACATGCTTACCATATTACCAATGTTTACTATTATGTAACCTAGTACACTTTTCTATTTTCTGATTATAGTAGTATTAAAATATTTGAATTTGTATATTTGTGAACTGACTTTGTTTTTTTGATTTGAAGGATAATGACAGATCATTCAGATGATCAACCACATGATTCTGGGGAGGAGCATATTGCTGGTCATACCTCTGGGGATGAACATTCACATGCTCCTATTACGACAAAGAGTTCAAAGGTTGGTAAACG
This sequence comes from Viscum album, assembly GCA_963277665.1. Lineage (NCBI taxonomy): Eukaryota > Viridiplantae > Streptophyta > Magnoliopsida > Santalales > Viscaceae > Viscum > Viscum album. The sequence continues at coordinate 1,065,497,957 of OY728165.1, read as the reverse complement.
TGGTTGCACACGTTTACCAAAATTATCACTTGCCCATACGCAGGATCAGAGGATAGTAGTTGATTTTGATGATGATGATATTCCTAGAGGTCCGAATGCCAAAGATTTTAAGAGTTTTGTTGCAACTCAGGATAAGACCAAAGTAAGCATTCTGTATGATGATTGGAGAGGTGTGGATAAAGCGATTATCTCTCAGTTGTGGGAGACGATTTTGGTAAGATCTTTTGTCATTGTTTGAGCATTATTTTAATGTTTCTGGTATATATAATATTTTTAACCTCTTCTTTATTAGATGACATTTGATATTCCTGACACTGGAGGAGTCAAGAAGAAATGCTTATCATTGGCTGCCAGGAGATGGAGGGATTTCAAATCAACCCTCACATCTGATTTCATTTATGGTCATAGGAGTCATGACAATCCATGTCGTATATATCCTTTTATAGATGAAGACACATCGAGACAGTTTTTTGAAAGTAGAAAAAAAGAGTCATTTCGGGTAAGGGCAATGTAAACTTTTATATACTTTCTTATATAAATGATTTTATTAATGTTTTGTTAATGATTTCTTATTCTTAAATTACAGCAAACAAGGAAAGCTCATCAGGAGATCCAATCTAAAAATGTATACCCTCATAGTTTATCTCGGGGAGGGTATAAATTATTGGAAGAAAAAATGATAGCGGAAAAATTTCAACAACTAAGAGCTGAGTCTTCAAGCTCTGGAGAGGTGGCCCTTCCATCCCCTCCATCTAGACATGAAAAATGGAAGAGAGCTTGGAAGGGAAAAAAGGGCAATATCTTTCGGAAGAATCGAGAATCGTAGCTGAGAGGATTGTAAGATATCTATTTAATTTATTTAAGTTAACTTTTTTCTTCATATAAGTTTCAATCATTACAGAAATGTTCAATTAATTAATACATGACTCTCTTGAGGAGCAAAGTTCAGAGGGGACATTTACAGCTACTGGGAGGGAAGATATTTTATTTGCAGCATTGGGAAGGCCTGAACATCCTGGTCATGTAAGAGGATATCCGACAGGTGTATCGGTTAGAAAAGTGTTTCCACGTTCTTCAACTTCTATCATTGAGGGGGTTTATAAAAAAATAGAATCCTTGGAGGCTGAAGTTCAAAATATTAATGCGACGATGGAAGAAAAGATTAGAGATTTGGTGCAGTCTATGTTTGCAGAAATGAAAAGACAATTTCAGACTGCAGCTCCCACTCCTCCACCTCCCCCTGAAGACCCCATTATTTATCTTCCACCTCCGCCAGTAGCTCCCACTCCCCCACCTCAGCCTGCACACCCCATTCTTTATCCTACGCCTCTGCCGCAGCTTCCTACATATTGCGAGTTGTATGTTGATGATTCTCAACATCATATAGTAGCATAAGGGTTGGTATATTGTATAGGAGATAAAGTTCATCATCAACAATTAGAGGTAGAGAATCAGAGGTTCACTGTACATGATATTATAGATAGATCAGCTAGGGTACCAATACCTACAGATGAGGTGGCGACAGTTGGACAGAGTATCGGCCATTTTTTAGTTTGGCCATCCAGACTTCTTCGACTCATTACCATAGAGGTATGAATCTTATATCTTTTATTTTTTTTAAAGTTGTTTTATCATTTGAAAACTACTATAATTCTCAGTTTTTTTTCACAGGAATACTTCAAAGGTAAAGAAATATTGTATAGACAACAAAAAAGACAACATGCTATGAGATCAGATACAGATTCCAGTGGTCTTGGTAGATTGTCAAGATATTCACATTTGTTGTTGGGTTTTTATGAGTTTCCAATGGAATCTCATGTTTGTGGACGTGAAATAAGTGTGGGGATTACAAAATCTGATATCATGGAGCTTGTTACTGGAGATAAGTTAGGCATCAACATGGTGAAATTTTTTTCCATGTAAGTCTTAACACCTTTTCCCTGCGTTATATTTATTAAAAATGTATACTTATATATGTTTTGTATTAGGTATCATTATAAAATTTGTGAGAGGAATGAACTGACAGAAGTATATGGATTCATGGACCCGCAATTGATTTCCCCTGAAGCATGTGCATTGACTGAGGAACAAAGAATGGTTTATATTGCTGAAAGATTTGAAAAGAATGTAATCCAACAATGTTGGATGATGCCTTTTTGTGAGAGGTATGAAACAAATTTCTCTCAAAGAGTTAATTATATTTTAACATAAAAAACCACTAACATTAAATATCCTTTTATCAGAAATCATTGGATGTTAGGGATTTTTTGCCGAAGGGAGAAAGCTCTTTATTGGATATGCTCTGTTCATGGTGATGTGCGGGCAAGTTTTAAGAATATATTGGAAAAGTAAGTTTCAATTTCTCAATAATTTTATATATTATAATGAATTTTAAATTTACCTCATTCGTATTATTTTCTAACAGTGCATGGGACTACTTTCGAAAAAACACAATGAAAAGAAATGCAAAGATCAAATATGTAAATGCGAAGGTAAATTTCCATTTAAAATTTGTACTTTTTGATTTATTACATAAAAATAATATATTGAATTTACACTCACTCAAAACAGAATTGTCATGAACAACAAGGCCTCATCGAATGAGGATATTATATGTTAAGATTTATGTATGAAATAATAACAACTGGGATAGTTGTGAATTTTGACCTGGTACGATTTCCTCTCAAACTTTGCCATAATATTTCAATTTCATTTATTTGTTATACATGTTAACTATCTTCTTTTTCATTTGTAGCTTTTTGATGACCCTCAACCCTATACTGCTGAAGACATCAAACACGTACAAGTGGAGTGGTCAAATTATTTTACAGGTTTGATTGAATTTTAGTTGTTTGTAATGTAAAATGTAATTTTGAATATTGTCGTTTTAATTGTGTATTTGGTAGTTGTTTAGGTTTGATTTAGTTTTTTTTGAAGTTTACAGTGTAAGTTTTGAATGTTATATAAGTGAATGTTTAATTTTTCTCTACTTCTTGTTTTGGTCTACTTTTGATGGTTCTTCTGGTATGGATTTGGGTCTGTGGGGGAGGGGTTCCAAGGGTGTGGGGGTGTGTTCAGTGGGGTTGGGGGTGTCCAGTGGTCTGGGAGGGCTGTCCGATGGGGTGGGGGGACAGTCTTGGGGGGTGGCAGGGATGTCCATGGGTGTGGGATGCCGGTCCAGGGCTGTGGGAGTGCTGTCCAGGGGTGGGGGGGTTGTCCATGGGTGTGGTGGGGGCTGTCAAGTGGGGTGAGGGGATGAGGAGGTGTTGTTCAGGAGGGTGGGGGGTTGTCGAGGGGTGTTTGGGGGTGTCCGGGGGTCGGGGGCAGTCCAGGAGTGTGGTGGGGGCTCCAATGGGGTGGGGAGGGTTGTCCAAGGGGTATACATGAGGGTGGGAGCTCCAATGGGGTGGGGGAGGGCTGTCCAGGGGGTATACATGAGGTTGAGGGCTCCAACGGGGTGGGGGAGGGCTGTCAATGGGGTATAAATGAGTGTGGATGCTGTCTAGTGGGTAAGTTTTATATGTTATCTATGTACATGATTAATTTCGATGTACTTCTGTTTTTGTGGTACGATTTCTTGATTTGTTTTCTGGTTGATTCTGGTGGAGATAAGATCACTGCATTCTGTTTTAAAAAAAATATTGGGTTTATCACATCGGTTATTTAATAACCGACGTGATAAAATGCCTGGAAAATAGTTTATCACGTCGGTTATTTAATAACCGGCGTGATAAAAGGCCTGGAGAATGGTTTATCATGTTGGTTATTTAATAACCGACGTGATAAAAGGCCTGGAGAATGGTTTATCACGTCGGTTATTTAATAACCGACATGATAAAGTGCCGGGAGAATGGTTTAGCACGTCGGTTATTGAATAACCGACGTGATAAACCGCCTCCCTCCAGTTTATCACGGCGGTTATACAATAACCGACATGATAAACTCCCCTCCCCCGGTTTTTCACGTCGGTTTTATATAAAACGACGTGATAAACCACACTCAGCCCGGTTTATCACGTCGGTTCTTATCGAACGGACGTGATAAACCGCCCTCACCCCCGAGTTTATCACGTCGGATCTAAAATAACCGACGTGATAAACATCGCGATTTTATGTTTTTGACGTCGGTTTTTAAATAACCGACGTCAAAAACCTTATTTATAACGTCTCACGTATTAACGCCGGCTAGAAACCGACGTAAAAATTTAAAAAAAACCGACGTAAAAAAACGTTTTCTACAATAGTGTATCCTAGGGAAAAGAAAACATAAAAGGGTGAGCTCAAATGCTCAGTAAGGGTATACAAAAGAAAAATCAATCACATCACATTCATAAGAACATAACTTTTGGAAATCTTAACCTGCAAAATAGAGCATAAATTCATAACATGGGATAAATCATAGTAGTGAAATGAAATCCCAATAATCATAACTTAAAACATGAAACTTTGTGTCATACACACATAATCATAGAGAATCATTTCTTGTTAGTCAAGACTCATTGACAAGACTATCTTAGTGGACAAAGTCCCTTTCTGAATCGAGTAACCCTCGTTTCAGTCCTGTTTCACTGAACCTGTATAACCTACCATTTCAGCCATGTCTATCGCATGAGATATAAACTCTTTACCCAATTCATTGGAGGGAGATATAGGTCCCACCCATCTCATAATGATACCATTCTTATGTGTGCCACAAAATCATAAATTATACATCATTGCATAACCCATGTAATACAAATGGGAATCTTAAAAATCATGACATCATAAAATAATTCATATAAGATAAAGGGATTCATAAAAATATTTCAATCACAACATAATCAAATCCATGTAGTTATAGTGATAGAAACAGAACCCAATATTATCTTAGATGGAAAATAATTTTGATAAAACACTTGAACTCCATTCTTGAGGAAAATATCCTTTCTACTTCAAAAACACTTTTCATTTCTTAACATGTCATTAAATTTTATACTAAAAGATGTTGATTAAAAATAAACTTGAAAACTTGTAAAGGAATCTTCTTGGAAATAATTTTTTAAAAATACATTCTTGTCGTATAATTTAAAAAAAACATTCTTCGTACTTTCGTCGGAAAAGTCAAAAAGTACCTCGTACGAAAAATGAAAAAAAGATTCCTTTCATATCTATTACTAAAAACTCACCGAAGGGTAAAATTGGGTATAAACTATTGTAGAAGGATGGAAATAATATTACATATTGAGGGAACATGTATGTGGATGATAAAATACACCCAATAAATACCAAAGTATAAACAATCTCGGATAAAAATGAGATTGTGATATTTTCCTTACCTTAGGTCCGATTTGCTTCGTATGTGTACGAACCTCCTGTATAATGATTTAAATAATGTCATTGACTTATTACAGAATTATATTCATTGTTATGATATCATATATGATTCACTTATGACATTATATTACCCGTTCCTTTGTAAATTCCATGTTAAAGAAGCGTTTTGGGTAAAATCGTTTCATTTATCGTAGGTGTTTTGACTTGTTGTTCTTGACATTATTATTACTTATATCATGATTTACATACTTCCAGAATATAAAATATGATTTATATATCATATATATTCAGTATATATATATATATAAGATAGATAAATGAAATGAAAAACACCGTTCATGGAGACGGTAGTCCGTACGTACGCATGAACACTGTTTTCCTTTCCTTATTGTATTGAATGGAAGTAAGTAGATGACATACATATACATATATACATAAATCCAGTAGCTTTATAATGTCATATATTTCATTATTATTTCTTATATATACTTTTTAATCATTCTTAAATGGTTAACATGGAGAATGAATCTCATCGCGTCGTGGAGATGGTAGTCCGTACGTACGAACGAGCGATGATATCATTCCCATGGTCGTGGAATTGTGTTGAAGTGTATGTATACTATTTCAGTATCAATATCACTTTTTAATAATCATATATAGTTACTAATTACACCATTATACCATTCCAATTAAGGTGGTGACGGAAAATATATTACACCCAGGCGTGGAGACGGTATTCCGTACGTACGCACGCACGGTGATTTCATTTTTCCGTAGGATGGATAGAATGTGAATTAGAGTTGTTTAATATTTATAATAACATATCAGTATATAAGAAATACTGATGTTATTACTTTACCATGAAACAACTAAAGAAGAAGAAGTTGAAGAAGAAAGAAATTGAAAAGATCGGTAATGGATATTACCTCTTCTTTGAAACGCCTCTTTGAATCCTCCACTTAGGGAACTAAGATTGGTCTTTGAAGAATCCCATGACCTCTAGGATTATTCTAGGGAAGTGGATAAGGGATTTTGGCTGGGGTTGGCCGAGCTTGAGTGCTCAAATTGGTGTGAGGAGGAGGGGGAGGAGGTACCCTTTTATAAGGGAGGAGAGGGGCATCTTAGGAATATCTCAAAATATTATTTTATATTAAAGTCAAAATCGGTTTATAATGGTTCCAAAGGGTCTTATTTAGAAGATAAAGTGGGGATGGGTCGAAATCCTATCATCCAATAGTATTTAGACAAGTTTAGGGTATTATTTTAACCTTATCAATTAGATTTAACTCTAAGTTAAATAATTTAACTTTTACCGTGTCTTTTTGTTTGCTTTCACTATATGGTTAATACACTTACTATAACATGCCAAACGAACCCCAAATTGTTTAGTAATAATATATATATCCTTATCTAAGTCATTTGGCCGAACCATAGATTTTTAGGAATAAAATAACAATTAATAATATAATATTTGATTTAAAAACTATTTTGTGTCGATTTTGACACTATTTGATATATGATTTTTGTGATAGTCATAACAGAATTATATGTTCGAACCAAGTTGATTGAATCAATACTAATATATCATATCAACCTAGAAAATTAGTGGAATTCATAAAAAGTCTCAAATTACATTCATTTGAGCATTTATAACATAATTTATGTTAATATTTCCTTAAAAGGGTAATTACTGCATCATCGTTGTGTCATAAATAAATTACATTATTTGAAGTCTAAAAATTATAAATAAAATATCATTATGTAGGAAATCTTTTTATCTTTCTAATTAATATTTATAGTCGAATTTATCTTATGTATAACCCCATATTAAAAATGTTTTAGTTATTAAACTTTGATTTTAACTATTTTAACTATTCATTAAATAAAATAATATTAAATGTCATAATCTAATCCAAGTGTACCTAAATGGTCATATTATATTCATAAGGTTGTTTTTGGTCGAATTAAACTTATCCAATAGAATTAGGACATGTGTTAGGGTAATAGTAATATCATATTTACCCTTAGTTACCCTATTTACTATTAACCGTGGTAAATAAAAGTAAAAAGTTACTATTCACCAAAAATTATTTTCATCTCATTGAACCACATTTTACATACTGACATCAACCGTGTCTCTCGGATTTTGAAATTCCATTCACAGAAGCGGTAAAATTATGTTTTATGAAAAATTTAGTTTTTTTTAACTACCACTTAGTAGTTTCACTATTCATCAAAAATTGATGTCTTTAAGAACAATGCCAAAATTTCATCCTAAGCTATATTTCATATTCCGAATTCAAAAATGAAGTCTATTTTACCAAATTCATAACATAGAAATTGAATTAATTAATTTTATAATTAAATTCCGCTGTTAAAACAAATAGCGTGTTTTTAAGAACAATATCTATCAAAAGATTGACACTTGATTAAGTCTGGTTCAAATGTGAAATTACATCCAATGACCAACATTGTATTAAATTGTAAAAATATATTCTAATTATACTTTAAAACCACTCAAATTAATGATTTATCAATATTAATTATTTTGATTAAAAATGTTGTTTTTAATTATAATTTAGTAATTTTCACTATTCATCAGAATATGAAAGTTATCCGAAAAGTACCAAAATTTCACCTTAAGATAAATTCGATACTCCGAATCCAAAAATGAAGTCCATTTTGAGAGCTAAAATTTCTAAAATTTAAAAAGTGGATATTACTATTCATAACGGCTAGTTTTAATAATATTTTAATAGCATATCGTTGTTTCGTGAAATTCAGTGTTGCGTACTACACACGCTATCGAGGAAGGTTGTGATTGCGTGTAATTCCAGGCAAGTCAAGAATGCGTGTTGTGCAAGCTCCTTTTGGTGTAGCGTACAACACAAGACATCAGTGAAATTAAAAAGAATATTTTTCATAAAATCTTGGGCTGTTACAGTAATGGTATCTCAATAGACTTTGAGATAGGATTACAACACACTTTAATGAGAGATGAATATATCTGGGTGATTGTTGACTGTCTTTCCAAGTTTTGTCACTTCCTACCCATCAAGGTGAAAGGGCGGATAGAGGGATTGGGACACCTCTATGTCCAGGAGATCTAGTGACTTCCTGGTGTTCCCTCAATGATTGTGTTAGACCATGATTCCCACTTTACATCTCAGCTATGAAATGGATTAGAGGATGCGTTGAAGATTCTACTACATTGAAGCATATCTTTTCACCCATGGACTGATGGTAAGACAGAGTATATCATACAAACCATGTAAGACATGCTTCATGATTTCATCATAGATTTTGATGGTAGTTGGCCAGACCACCTACCACTAGTGGATTCTACATTCAACAAGACCTATCTCTCCACCATTGGCATGTCACTTTTTGAGGCATTGTATTGGTTTCTTTACAGATCATCTCTATGTTGAAAACCCCTAGGGGAGTCCTAAAACATGGGTTCAGAGTTGGTATGAGCTATAACTGAGATGGTTTAGATCATAATGGAGTGGATGATAAAAACATATAATATAGAAAAATATTTTGCTGACAGGACATTGAGGCCCATAGAATTCGAGGATGGGGACCCCGTGTTCCATCAAGTCTCTCCTAGATAGTGAGTGAAGAGATTTGGCTAGGGTGAAAAATTATCTCCAAGGTTCAATAGACCATTCTATATTGTGAATGATTTTGTGAGGTGGTGTACCACATAGCATCCCCCCTAAGATGCACTGGTTACATGATGTTATCCATGTGTCACACTAGAGGAGTTATGTGCATGATCCATCTCATGTCTCCAACTAGTGTGAGGTGAAAATTCTTTTGGGGAAATGTTTATGGAGTCCATGGTGGAGATATATTATTGATAGGATTTGAATCATTGTGGATGGTCTATGTAACACCCCAGCTAAATAAATAATATAACATTTTTATATTTATCCATATTTGTGAATAAAATATTAATATTACATTAAAGGGGATGCTATGCTCGATGGCGTACCCAATACGCAACAACGAGTTTCTTGGAAATCTTACATTTCACTCTAATAATAAAATAATATTAATTTAAATGGTAGTTAACACCTAGCCATTGTTATGTCAGGCATGAACAGAACTAACTAAAAAATGATTATATATGTTTGTCAAATATTTTTACTCTTTACAATAAATGTTAGAGGATTAAAAATGTGAATGAATCCAATTTTAAGCGTAAACATTCTAATATTCTTTAAAAGGTCAATTAACTGCCTTTTGATGGAGAACCACTTTTAAATCCAGTTTTTGAAAATTTTATATGTTATATTTGACAAAATAAATTTTTTCTTTAGAATCGGGACATCAAAATTTACTTTGTGTAAATTTTTGGTATTCTTACAATAAAGTTCATTTTTTAAATGAATAGTGAAAAATGTTGTATTTTAATTCAAAATCTCTTTTTAATCTAATTTATTTATATGATTAGATTATCTTTTGAATTGGTTTTAAAGTTAAATTAGAATATATTTTTACCATTTAATCTAATAGAGGTCGTTGTAATTAATTTCACTTAGAAATTGGACTTAAACTATTGTCAATCTTTTAATTGATATTGTTTGTTAAAAACACGCTATTTGCTTTGACAGCGGGAATTAATTATTATAATAATTAATTCAACTTATATGTTTTTAATTTTTTAAAATAGACATCATTTTTGATTTCGGAATATCAAATATAGCTTAGGGTAAATTTTTGGTATTTTTCTGAAAAACATCGATTTTTTTTAATAGTGAAACCACTAAGTGGTAGTTAAAGAAACTGATTTTTCATTTAAATGAAACATTGCCACCCTTGGGTTTTTAATTTAAAAAATATGACATACATGGTTGTCATTAAGATGTAAAATGTGGTTCAATGGGATTAAAATAATTATTTGGTGAATAATAACTAATATGTTCTTAATCATGGTTAGAGGTAATTAATGTAGTTTAAGGTAAAAATAATGTTTTAATAATAAGAAATGACCTAGAAACATGTCCTACCTTTATTGGATGTGTCATGGTCGACCAAGACAATCCATGGGTCAACTTGGGGACCCCATGGAGCCACTTTGGTAGGAAAATGGAATTAATACCTATTTATTTAAAGTTAAAATTATAATATAACAAACATGTGTGGTTTTACATAACAATTTTTACATGGGGTTACATAAGTCATATTATTTACTATAAATATTCATTATAAATCTGAAAATATTTCCTACATCATGATATTTTTTTATAATTTTTAGACATTAAATAAATTAATTTATTTCTGACACCGTGATAATGTAGTGAATACCTCATAAATGAACGATTTAAATAAAATGAAAAGATATTGTAACATGTAAGACCTAAACTTGTCAAAAACTTATTGGATGTGTGGATTTCTAACTATTATCACCTCATCCACGAAATATATAATTTTGAGACCTTTGATATCCGAGAATCATTTTATAATAATGTAATATTTTATAACATTCCAAGAGTGCCCCTCTTCTCATATTATAAAAGGCCCCCACCTCTACCACCTTACACACACCTCTCAAGCCATTGGCTCGGCCAAACACTGAAAATTTCATATATCCACATCCCTCTCTTCATCATTGAATCCTCACTTTGGGAATAATCCTTTCCAAGGAAGCCTTTGAGCATAAATAAAATAGAGTTACCCATTTTAATGGTAGTAATTTCTCTTGTGTACTTATGTTTTATTTTTCTTCTCCAACCCCATAAACTCTTTTTATTCTTTTCCTTTGTAACAAAACAAGTATCTTATATATACTAGTATGTTTTTATTTGAAGTATTCGAGCTACACTTACACACACCTTCGTCTAATGGTTAATGATCATATTGTTTCTGTGGTTGGCGATTTTCTGCCTCATGAAACGATGATTATTCAACATTCTTTTAACACCTTTAATGGTGGCCATTATGTTGTAACTGTATTTTATATATGATATATATGGTATTTATGTTTACTATATTATTATGTATTTTATATTTAAAACATACCTTTATTCTTTTCATGTTGTGCAAATGCGATAATTTCATATGAGGAAGTGTTGACTACCGCCCCCTCAAGTTATGTGACTCGTTAATGCAATACATGGAATGTATAAAGAATGAAATTAACGAACATATGTGACCTATATAAAATATATATTATAATTTAATTATAATATATATATATATATATATCTCATTTATTTTTAATTCCATTAATATCACAAAAAAATGTAATTAGCGTTCATGCATACGTACGGTCTACCGTCTCCATGAACGGTGATTTTCATTTCTTATCTCCAAATGTTATGGAATAGTATAAAATGAATATTTACTGGATATATATGATATTTTAATCATTAATAATATTCTGTAAATGATTTACTTATAACTACATGGGCAATCATTTTCAAACAAGTTCATTTTTTTTACTCATGTACCAAACATCAGCAAAAACATATGATATGAACTAACATTATTAAACAATTATTATAACATTATAATATGTGATATGAACTGAATAATAATTTTTAAAGAAGTTACTTAAGAAATTATAAATTGACCAAAGCTTATTATTCATAAATATAAAGAAACGAACAAGACAAGTTGGACTTGAGGTAAGGGATCCTACCCCTCTCTTTATTTTTAAGTACACTCTTTTATGTCATTCATTTTAAGATAATATTTCTTATGATTGGGATGTTATTTTATAATAATATTACTTTAATTTTTATGGTCATATGATGAGAGACCATATTTTATCTCATCAATACATTTTGGATGTTTTGAGTGGCACCGTTAGACTGCTGAATTTTTGTAAGAGATCCAACCTCTATCTTTCTTTTTAAGTACTATCCTTTATGTCACTTCTTTTAAGCTCCTCTTAGTTATGATTGGGGATGTTAATTTATATTACTCTTGATGTAAATTTTATGTTAAGATGATGAGAGACCCTATTTGATCTCATCAATCCACTTTTGGAAGTTTTAAGTGACGCTGTTAGGCTGCCGAGTTTTTGTAATGGATTTTTCATCACTTTTATTCCCGTGGGATTTATGCTACATTTGCCACCATTTCATTTGAGTTTTATATTTACTGCCCATTATTCTAATCTTTGTGTAATATAATTTTTTTATTAGTATTTACTTCAATGTTGTATTATCCTTCATTCATGGGGTGTTTGTTTTGAAAGATACCCAATTCGGTAAGGGAACCTTTCACCCTCCTATTTTTAAAATACTACTTTTGTTGGGTCTTTTATTTTACATATTTTAATGTTGGGATACTTTATTATATATCCTTATTGATGTAAATTTTATGTCCAAGTGATGATATTACCTTTTTATCTCTCATCAACTCATTTTCTGAATTTTGAAGTGACGCCTTTAGGCTGTCGAATTTTTGCAAGGGAACTTCTTAACCCAATTTGGATTCCTTGGGGTAAACTTGTAATCCTTGAATATGTCGTTATATAAATATGTATGAATGAACTCTAATTGTTTTACACTTAATTTCCACTTATATTTGGTGTATTCATTTTTCACACATAATTATGTAATTGATTTATCCTTAATCCAGGGATACCGTCTTTGTAAGGGATATTATCTCAATCTACTTTCATTGAAGCATATTTGGTTTTATACACAACATTATTTTATACGGTGTATAAACCCCTTTGAATTTTACTTTTATACAAAAGGAATCTTTTTCTACAATGTATTTTACTAAACGACAAAAAGGATTGTTTCTTTTAACATATGCAGTGACAACGACCTTTTCCATCGACGCGAGTATTACTTGGTCCTTGGCTTCCTTAACAAGCCGTAATGTTTTTAAAATGAAATAAATACCATATACTCTTTTATGTATTTTGATATTGAAAATTGATTTTATAATGGATTTTTTTATGTCAATATATTTAAGTGATATATTGTGATCAATGTGTGGAAATGTTTCCTTTCCATTATATTTGTTTTATGTCTTATGATTTTATAATGGTACATGGACATTTGACAGGTGGTTACATGATAAACCATATGACAGGTGGTGCCGTGAATACTTGGATGGGTGGTAACATTATAACCTCCAATTCATTTGGTATGGAAGTCATCCGTATGGAGATTCCCTTAAGTATGTGTGGAAGTCGGCTGTATGGCTATTCCATTAAGTAATATGTGTGGAAGTCGACCGTATGGTTATTGCACTTAAGTATGTTTATGTACCAAGTTACCTTTATATGATATGTGTTCTTTATATGGGTTTTATGGAAATATTTTTGTTACAAAAGGGTAATTAATGATCTTTTATTCAGTGAAGGGTTTTTTACTACTTCATAAAGGTGATGGTATTACTTTGATAAAGTATACATGGTTTACTTGTTGTTTTGAAAAACTAATAGTTTTAATTATTTGTGTATCCCTTACTGAGCTTTTTATGATCACCCCAAGTTTTTTGGAAATGTTTTTCACAGGACTTAATGCGGAATAGTGTCACAGATGGGATCAATGGAAAGTCATTCTATCTAAAACATAGAAGTAGGCATGTTTCTTTTTAAGTGTTTTTATTTTATGGAAATTTAGTAGAAGTGATTACTTTGTAATCGTTTGAGATGTAATAGTTATGTCCTAATTCTCTAAAACACTAAACATGGATTGATACTCAATGTTAATTATTCATTTAATTCAATATTAAGTAAGGTTTAAGGTCGGGGCCTTATAATTGGTATCAGAGGTCGGTTTAGACATCTTTAGGGATTAAGAGTTTTTGTTAGACTCGTGATTTGACCTTGTATCTACTATTTCAGTTAAATCCTTGTTTTATAACTTTTTTCAGGTCATGTAAAGTCGGTTACGAATGGAAGGAGAAGGATCTAAAACTATATTCCGATCTCTTCATGATGACATGCATGCAATAATTATTGTGAAGTCATTTTCAGATGATTGTAATGCTTTTTCTAGCATACAACTCACTGGCAAGCAGTTGCTTGAGATATAAAACACCTCTAATATACCTCGTTATCATCGTGCATCATGGGTTGTATTTAGAAAAATAATATTTTCACAATATTCTCATATTTTCAAGAAAGGTAATATTATCAAGGTATTTTTAAATGTTTTACCTTATCACAAGAATTTGAAGCATATTATGATTTTAAAAAAGGTGATGAGGAAGGAGACCCTTGCGCAACCTATTTATATTTTATTTTAAAATATATTCTCATAGAACATACTTATGGTATTTTAAAATGACCAATAATAGAAAGTTTCAACTCAAATTTAGCTAGACTATTTTACTGAAATCATGTTTCATCAGATGTTTTGGAATTATATGTCATACATGATTATTTTTCAAAACTGTTTTTCTGTGAACACCAATATGAACCATGTTATACACAGTGTTTTTGGATGGAGGAAGAAAATGATTTTGAAGGATCCCTAAATCATTATTTTAATGCATGGGAATTCTACCTATGTGAGCCAGATGACGATGAAACTGAGTGGACGCCATGATCAAGGTATGATGTTATTCATTTTGGGAATCATTTTATTTTATCTTATAGTGGTGAAATATGGCTTCCAGAATTAAGATGTTGAGATCATAATGAATTTGGATGAAAATTAGAGGTATAACGAAACTATTGAGATTAAAAAATGATAGGGTTATTTTTGAAGTTTTATAAAAAGGACAACATGCAGACCGTGTGAAAAACCGTCCCGTCAGACAAAGCTGCGGAAATCGAACCCACAACCAATGTGAAACTGGTATTTATCACATACCACTGGACTACGTGAAGTCCCTTGTTAGTTTGACTGATTCTTTTTAGATAGATGATTTTATTAATTAATAGTATGTTGATTTTGGGTTATCTATGTAAATTTATTAACATATCATGGAGGATATGTGATTAGGTTAATTACATTTAAATACGAGACTTTAAGAGCAATTGATGTTGATTGGAGATAAATGTTATGATTTAACTTGGAAGACTGTGTTACTAAATCCTTCAAATATTTGGTTCACTCATTATGTTATGGACATGAAACAATTCCCTCGTATAAATGTATGGACATGTAACAGGGGTCACACATATCATTGTTAACATTAAACAAGGTTGATTCATATTATTGTGAAGATGGAATTAGGGTGAAGCATAAACATATGGCTGTGAAACTATCTCCATGAACATAACTTTGCACAAGTATTTTGGTTGAAAAAAATATTATGGACATGAAATAAGGCTTATGCATAACTTTTTGGACATGTAATATGTTTTAATCATAGCATTATGAACATGTAATTTGGTTCACACATAACCATAGGTACAAGAAACAACATCCATTCATACCATACATAATCATCAGGCATCAATCATTATTAAATTCAATGGAAGGAGATATATTTCATACCCTTTAAATAATAAAATCATATATAATGTTCAAAAAGATAATAATATTGACATCATATCATGAACAATAAAAGAAGGGCGGTGTCTTAAGCATCATATAATAACTCAGGTAATCAAACTGATACCAAAAAAATTTAATCATGTCATTACCTATGCAAAATATAATGGTATCCTCGTAATTTAATCAACAAATAACTTAGAAAAATAAGTGAGTTTTTAAATCATATTACTCGTGGAATAGAAATGTTTATCATGATCATCATTCCATCATAACATAAATTTTTAAAGAATAAATATAAACGGTATTCTTGGTTTATATCTCTATTAAGTATAAAATATAACAAAGTATTTTATATTTAATGTGGAATTAATTGATAAATCACATCAATAATTCCTTACGTAAAGAATAAATTTTCAAAAATAATTTTTAAAAATACATTTGAAAATAATTTTCATTTAACTAAATTATCAAAATAACATCTAAAAAATGCTTCTGGAAAATCAAATTCTGCAATGAATGAAATTTATAAGACATAACTTTCTATGGAAATAATTTTATTTTAAAATGGTTTTTAGGATATTTTTATTGATCTTAAAATCAAGTAAATCTTTTTATTTGAGGATAAAATTTTCAAAAAAATTAATGGAATCATTGAAAATAATTACAACACAATTTAAAGAGACATATTATGGGAAAATTTTCTTTTAAAACCAATTAAATATAAAAAAATTACATTAATATTATGAAAATTATTTATATAAAAAATAGAATTTAATTACAATATAATATTCAAGGAAAAGATGTTCATGATTTAAGGTAGGTTTGTACCTACAAGACAATACATTTCATCTTAAACGGTTTGGTAATGATCCCTGATCGGAAAATGAGAAAATACTTTTGAAATTTTTTGATAATTTTTTTTATCATTGTTGAATGTTTCAATTGAAAAATATATAGTATTATTAATACATTTATTTTATTTTAAAAATATATTGTTTTAAAATAATAGAGATTCGTTACCGAAACGAGAAATAATTCCAGATCATTTTAAAAACATTTTTAGAATAATATAAATTACCAATGAGTGGATAAATGGTATGATTAATATGATATAAAATATATATTTTAATAATAATAATGTTAATAATTTTTTTTATAAATGTCTAATTTTATTTAATTAATTAAAGATAATTTTACTCAATTTTTATAAATCATCAGACTGTAAAAATAAACTCTATCCACTTTGGTATCATTAAATAATCATACCTATATAATAGTAAGATTAATTTTTTTAAAAAAAATTAAATTAAGAAATATATTTGTGATATAAATTTGTAATGATAAATATAAGTATATCATATACAAATTGAGATTCAAAACACAGAATGTATCCCAAAATAGGAAAAATATGAAAAAATAACATTACTGATTTGGTAACTTTTGAATTGTAATCCTCGTGAATGCATGATCATAAAATTGAAATTTAAATTCAAGAAAATATAATTATAATAATTAAATAATTCATTCATGGGAATAATAAACACCAAAAATTATAAATTAGTGTTGAATAAGGCATATGTCTCACGAAAATAAAAGTGAAGTGAAAACCATTACCTTACGTAATAACTTTCCCCATACATTTTCAATCCTCATGTATAATAAATATAATTTAATTAAAAAACTAACACATTACCATATTATTATATATAATTCCATATATGGAATGTTTAAAAATTTATAATATCCAATTATTAACTACTCCATGACAATTTTATATTTCAGGTAATATCCACTCTCTTTTGCATAAATGTTTTGTCTTGTTATTCTTCATCATATTTTATAGATCATGATTTAATAATTTCACGAATTTAAAACATAATAAAGAAATAAAATATTATATATAGATATTTATATTTAAAGATATATAAAATTTTTATATATGAATTGGAATACCTTATCTATTTGGATGATAGGTCATACGTACGTATGAACATTGTTTCCATTTAATTTTTATACTGGAAAAAAGTGAGTAAATAACATATATGTATATAATATAATTATAATAATGTAATTATGTCATATATATTATAGATTTTCAATAAATCCATCCTTAAGAAATTCCATGTATATAGTGAATGAATCACATCACATTAAGGGGGTGGTAGTCCGCACAACCACAAACGAAGTTATCATATTTTAAAAAATGGAAATAAAATTGAAAAGTATTATATAATAATTCAAAAATAATAAATAAAACATTAATATCATATTTAAAATATAATAACATAGTATCCATCATAACATATAACTATGATATGTTTTAATGTAAAAAAACAACATCGTTTCGAGAGGTGTCAGTTCATCAAACAGACGAACATAAAGTTTGTTACCCATTAGATGGATTTTTGTGTGAGAGGAAGTAAAAACAATTGAGTAAAATCATATAAAATTATTTATTAATGTGATGTTATTACATAATAATATAATTAGATTATTTTATGGGTAGTAGAATGCAAAAAAAAAAACAAATATCATTGTGAAGGACGTTACTTTTTATTTGGGTAACTCGTCTATGTTTGCAGCCAAGGGAATCATTGGATGTATTGATGCCAAAGTTGAGTGTTATTAGATTAACAATGTGATTTTTTGTGATTATATTAGAAATTGTTTAGTGAGGAAATGTGATTATGACATGTGAATATGTGGGTGAGGTGATGCCCTTTTTATATTTTAGGAGGACTGAAATTCATGTATATTTATAAAAATGTAATTCCAACAAGGTTTTTCCAATGCAATATGGCTCTAATAACGGTAAAAATTCCTAAAAATGAGTTTTAATGCTAAATATTAATATTTCAATTATTTTGAAAAATTTTATAAGTAATTTTGTGCTTTATGATTAAGAATTAGTGCATTGTAAATCAATTTTTTCATCGACTTTATAATTAATTAAAATCACACACACTAGTATTTTGTTGAAATAAATTATTATGAAATTATTAGAAATTAAAAATTAATTTGATTAATGAATTGAAATATATTTTCCCAAAATAAAATCACAATAGTGGAAGAAATTAATTTTTAATTAAAACAACATACCAAACGAAAATATAGGTTTTGTAGAGAAAAACGTCTAAAATATTGAAATATTTTAATATCCAAATGCATTGTTAAATTGGTCGTAATGTCCTAAACTGTAATAAGTGATATATAATTAAAAAATTTATTTTTTAAAACAATATTAAAAAATAAATTATCAATATAAATAATATATATAAGAATGTAATATTGATATAAAATTCATTATTCTTATTACTATTCATCTAAAATTGAAACTTCTCATAATAATACCATAAAATAACAAAATATATTTAAGGATATTTCTATATAAAATTTTGTTTTTAAATAAAAATTATAAAGGTGTATAAAACCCAATATAAATTTTTTTCTCCTTTAAATGACGGTAAAATTATAATTTAGAAAAATACATCTTCTAATTTGAAAAATAAGATTAATTTTTGTCTTATACAAATAAATTTTATTATAATAGTATAAATAATATGTTCTTAATATATAATATATAAATTTTATATATATCATTAATAAAAACTGGTTTATGGATTTATTGATATCAAATTCGGTTTTTATATAGAAAAAAAATTTTCATAGAAAAGATATGTCTTTATTTTAAAGGATTTCATTCATTAACATGTAATAATTGAAAACCAGTAGATTCATTTTATATATATGTGAAATTAATATTTTCAAAATTAAATTAATATTATTTATAGATTCAATTCTAATGTCAAATTGGTAGATATAATAATATTTTACTACTCATATTAATACTATATTGTAGTTCTTTAAAAACTCAAACATACATGTAATGAACTATATTGAAAGAACTTAGTTTTTACTATAACAAAATACATACATAGTTTTTATGGTACCTTAACAAAAAAATTTTTTTTTGTGTTGTAAGAAATTTACTTTATTATTCTTATAACCTAATTCAAACATAGATATTTTATAATAAAACTATATTTTGTTTTGGATGAAATGAAAAATATCAAAATGATTTAATAAATTAAGAAAGAATATTTCAAAAAATCTCAGGTTGTTATAATATTTAGTAACAAAAAATCATCATTTTAGAATTAAATCATTTTGAACATATGTGTAACTACAAGAAATTTCATATTACATTCAAAATATGAATTAAATCCCATATTTTGAGTCATAAAGAAGGATCACCTTATATTTCGGAATGAACATTATGCCTATATAAAAGTGGATGAAACATGTTATTTTATAGCTTTTGAATAATGGAATTACAATATGATGCAGACATTGATATACCATCTTAGATGAACCATATAATGTAACTCATGACACTTGGGTAACATTTTATGTGGAGTAACTGTACTCAAAATTGGATTAATGACACAATAATTCCCAGATTTTTTCTGACATCACATTATAATTCATTCCATTTAAATGATCAAATTTGAAATGGTAGCGAGGGTTCATCAAGTGTGTGTCACCCCAAAAATATATAGTCGAATAATATTATACTACATGTTTATGGTCATGCTAACCTACATACTACTTTATTCACCCATGGTTTTATAGGTGGTCGAGGTGGGTACTTGGTTTTCCAAGGACTATCGTGTTTTTTGAATGTGTTCCAAAATATTTACATATTTTACTTTATATGTATATAGTATAATATGAATCAATTGAACATGAAATGAAAAAACCCTTTAAATAATTTCACATATATTATTTTTCATGGTCTTCATTAATCCCATACCTTATTCAATAAATTCTAAAATAATTGTGAAATTAATCAAACAGTATCATGTTTACCCATAACAATTTTACAAGCATCATAAATTTACCAAAGGTATTTTCAACTAATCATACATGACACATATTTTAAATAACCCACATATTTTGGAGAAATTCATTAAACACTCTTACGAGTTCAACAATACTCTATTTGATTTATTTGACAATATTCCATTGAAAATGTCCCATTGAGAGAATGTGAACCAAACATTATTTCTTACTTTATCAAATTATATTAAATAATATATAAGTGGTTAGTATATGTATGTCTATTTTGAAAAAAAAATTACATAGGAATCAATCCTTTTAGGTAAAAATTATCTCTACAAAAAAACTCTCGTTTCGATTTTGACATGTTTATATGCATTGGTGTATGTGAATAATTGGAAAAAAAGATTAAATATTTTAAATTTTATTCTTCGTAGATAACCTATGATGTAAATAAATTCATAAAAAACAATTAATATAAAAAAGTACAAGGTTGATAGAATCATTACACATGATTATTTAATTGATATATATTGATAATCATTCACAACATGATGAGACTTAATACCCATTCATTTTCAGTACAAGTCCTTTATTGAATTTATCTCTTGAAACCATCTAGTGATACCATTTTTAAATTTACAAAACTCTAAGAACTGGGATTATGGGTAAAAAAATATTTTATCTGGATAGATAATCCTGTAATATATCCAACACAAACACTAAAATAGTTGTTAAGGAAAAAACCTAAGAATATTTTTTTTTATTTTTGTGACTACATATGTTTTTCTGTTGATCATTTATTATCGGGTTATAACCACTTATTATATGTAACTATTGGACTATATATAAAAATAATTTGTATTTTAAACAATGTTTAATCCTCTATTCATGTAATTTGTGTATTGAAATTCATCACAATAATGATACATCCTTAATGATATCAATTCATATAGTTAAATATCAATAGATAATTGACTCAAAACTGGTATTATAATTTTTATGACAAAAATATAAATTTATTTATTTTCCCTCAAGTCCATGAACAATCATCAATGATCTGTTCAACCAAAATCGCCCAATGGATAGTGTCACTCCCTTAATTCTGCACCACTTTCCAAATAGTTAAAAATTATGAAGCATATTATGATAGATTTACTATAGATTTCCTCATATTGTGAAATTTGTTAGTCTAACATAAACCAAACCACCACCAACCACCATTCAATTCTATCAATTCATATGTTCAAAATGAAAGGAAATAAACACTTTAGGTTTTTTATAATAACATATAGATAAATAAATAAACCACTGGGAAAATTAATTTTCTTTCATTATTCATCTTACAAACTCAATGTACCTTTTCCATTATATCTTAAAATAATTATTCATAGATATTCGAGTTGAACCACTTTATAAAACATATTTCTTTAAGTACAATAATGAAATATTAATATTATAATACATTAGAGGAATCATATTATCATTATTTTTATACTTATTTATAGCTAGAATAACCTCAGCTTTCAATTTATATTTTTTTCTTCTCCACTAATAGGTCTTCATAGAAGCCATATTTAATTTATTGGCACACAATTTTTGAAAGATAATTTTTATTCTCAATGATATTGTACAAATTTTCTATCATTTTAGGCCTTTTTAGGATAATTATTTTCTTTTTATGTCATAGGAGTGTTAGTACTTTTTATTGATTCCAGACATTTCATTAATTACTCTTGTTGATTTTTTTCCATATGATCAGGGTTAGAGATGATAAAAAATCTTCCATATGAATCAACCATCTTTTCATGTCTCTTAATTTACATTTTTTTATTATTGGATCACAAGTAAATTCTTATTGATAGTTGGATTTGAACCATCATGAAATGTTGTTCCCAAATATTTCAAAATAAAATATCATTTCATCACCATTTTTTGGGGAACCATACTTATTAGATAGAAAAATTATTTAATTATAATTTTCCAAGATGGAATTTTTTTTTGATGAAGCACAAAAAGATATTGTTTATGGAGGGATCATAACCTTCTCACATGATGTGGTCATCCACCATTGATGGAATTTTATCCACATGTTTTTCTTTTGTAGTCATTCCAACACATTCTATAACTATGATAAAATATCTCATTAATATCAACACATTAATTTAGATAATATTATTATTTAATGAAAAATTTCCTTTAATTCTATATCTACGTTGATTTGCTTAATTATTTCTTGAAATTCATTAATAATATTGGATTTCACTATCATCTATGTTCACATTTTATTTATTAACATATTCTCTAACTCTTCTTCATTTATAAACCATTTATTTTCAATGCATAAATCTTCGATAATTTAATTTTATAATTCATCCATGATACACCAATGATCATTAGTGTCATTCCATGTTCTATCTATTGAATGAAATATTGATGTCAATTTTCATTTCACATTAAAAATAACATATTCATTTCAGCCTCATGTTGTGTTTGTAGATTCCATATCACTCATCAATTTTTGGATTATTATAAGACAATACATTAGGTTTATATTTCTCATTTACTGGAGATCATATTATATTGGATGAATTATTATTACTTTTCTTCTATGTTTCATTTATCAAAAATTACATCTTAGATGTATTTTCATATTTTAAAACAACTCTTCCAATTTTATCCAAATATTTTAGGAATGAAATTTATAAATTAGATATCAAATACAATATTCCATGAGGGACTCTCATAATTATTCATTGACTGAATCGTCAAATGATATTTTTACATTATCAATTTCTATTACGTTTCCATATTTTATTAGTTAATAAATTACATGTTTACCAGATTCATATAAAATATCAGAAATATTCCATAATGTGTATTTTGTATTCAGCACAATATTCTATCATGTTTTGTAATTAAATATCAAAAATGTTCCTTCCTTTTGAAACATACCTCCCCCTCTCATTGGATTTAGTTGAGGCAGTAATTCTAATATGAATAAGGTGAAATACATATGAAACCATAGGATGTAAATAAATTCTTAGGGATGAATACAACTGTGGACTGATTTTTCATTCGAATATAAGCATACAAAATGGAATTATAGTACCTAAAAAAACTTCCATTATTCATAAAAACAATGTAATACACAATAGAAAATAATATAAATTAGTACCATAACCTAATGGAATAAACAATTAATAAACAAGAAACAAGTGACATAGTGTAAAGTGAAAGATATCAAGGAATAAAACACCAGACTCTAAAGAATCTAACTCCATAGCTTCCAACATGCTCCAACATCCAACATCATAATCTATAATCAATGTATCATTGTGGATTACTTATGAAATGATATATTAGTCCTTTAATTATGATTCAATAAATAATATCTAAATAATAACCAATGTTCCACATCCCTACTCACCACAATATGATAGAACCAATGACCACCATTATATGAAATAATATATCTAAAACAGTGTTAAAAGTTTTAACCATTTATATAAAAGTCAAGTATTTTAAGACCAAAATAGTTTTCAATGAATGAAACTAATAACTCCTTAAAAAATTATGAAATTAAATTTTGGAATAATACATTAGATTTTATATATCTACCTATCCAACCATGCATGCAACCATGGATCTCCCTCTATTCATAAGTGACGAGTCATCCGTTCACCAAGTTGTCACTTGGTTAAATGGTTTGATGGGGAAATGATCACACCCCTATCCAAACCAATTTTCATTAGGGGAATTATTATACCCATAACCATCAATTTTTTGATAGGGGAAGTTATTATCCTTATCCATCAATTTATTTTTGGTGGAAACATCATATACTTGTCTGTACCATATCCAAAAGAAAACACACAAATATTTAACTTAAAAAAACCTATCCATTCCATCTATGAAAAAAATTTAAATAATATTTCCTCTTGTTGAATGAAACTCAAAAATATATTTTCCCTTCAATTAAATAAATACTGTATTTTAAAACACCATTTTAAAATCATAATACAAATCAATTTTCAAAATTTCCAAATTCTACAATTTTCTTAAGCATAAGTAAAGATGGTTTTTAGTAAGATCAGGATATCAGTATCACAATAAATTTTAATAAATTCCAAAATTAAAAACTAATACATCATTTTCTAGAAATATGATTCAATTTTGAATCATCCCACATTAGAAAAATATGGCAAGGACAGTGAAAAACATCAATTATTCAGCAAAACCAGGTTGAGTCTCCAAAAAATGACCATAGATCATGTCCCCTAACATCAACACACCCATATATCATCCTGATTAGAATAAAATATAATAGATATATCTCATATGGAAAATATATTAGAATAAAACAGATGGAAGATGAATAGATCTAGGGAAACTGACATGAATAGAGACATATAAATCTATCTAGCCTTCAACAGACCGCAATATGTCAATGGATCACTTCCTAATTGATGGGGAATGTATCTACATCCATTGAAAGGAGAAAAAATTGAGTTTTAGTTATAATATTTGATAATCAATAGTTATAGGATTATAAAAAGTTATATAAATGTTTAGAAGCTAGATTTTAGGGGTTAATGGTTGGGATGCCCTATTAAGAAAACCAAGCACCCAACATGTGCCAACCACTATCTCTTTATACCCATCACAAGGTTGGCTAAAACATTAATAAATACTTTTATCTGTCTTCTTTTTTCATATATTCCTCTTTTCATGGTTACTTAAATGTGGATGAATAGCTTGTCTAAACATGCTACCTATCAATGTGCCTACATAGACCCATATCTTCATTTATACGTATTTTTGTAAGACTTTCTTGTTTTCAACTAATTGTGATCAAATCATTCTCCTCCAAAAAATATGACAATTCACTTAAAATATACTCCAAATGTATAAGAGTTTCTACCAAACATATTATATACATAAAATTCACAATAAATGGACCACTTACATTAAACTAGGGGTGCCACATTCTCCGCACCACTGGCCATTCCATCCTAAGAAAATAGAGACCCACCATTGGACTAGAAAATTTCAAACCATCTTTCACTATTTATTTATCATGATCCTTGGTTTCTTTTAGAATCCAACAATGTTTCCACAAAACCCACAATATGAAGATAATTTTCTTATGAAATAACTTATCTTTCCTATAAAAAATATACACTGGAACATTAACACATGTATCATCCAGCTATTGGTCAATGTGATCCCATTAAATCACATAGTTAATATTTGGAAGAAAATTTATCCACTAAGATTCAAGAAACACATTATAAACTACAATGAATAATAGTGAAAAGAAAACCTATATTTCCTATCCTTAATTGGATCATATATATCAAAAGGGCCTATATATCGAGGTGATAAATTTCCCTATTTCCCAAAATTAAAGTTCCCAATAATTATATATATTATCAACTACACATGATCACTCATCTAGAATGTCAACTATCCTCAATGATTTTCTATATATGATTTCAGATGAATTGATGTCACCTCTATCTGTTTTTTGATCTGCTGACTCTTATCCATTGTCTCCTAGATAATGATCTTCCCAACCATTAAAACATAATTTTTTTTCAAACAATAATTTAATGAATGAAAAAAATTCATATTAAATGATTAAAAATGATACCAAAGTATCATGGCATGAAAAAATCATTATATGAGAACTCTACTATTTACACATGATCTTCCCATGTACCACAAAAATTCATTACTCAAGCTACAAGAATTTATTACAATATTGGTATCATTCTTTAATATTTCCCATATGAATAAGGTTGAAACACTATACTCATAGTCAATTATGCCCTAATGAATTATTCTATATATTTCCTGACATAATAGGTAAAAATATGATCTCTCTATAGTTCTATAGAAACTAGTACATTGTGCCTCTTAACTAGTTTTTTGATATAGAGTTTATATAACTCTTCTACCATATGATATTCCAGAATAGGGATGAAATGAGTTGACATTGTTTGGTGATCCACTATCATTCATATATCAACATGTTTCTAAAATGCTATTGGAAGGCATATCAAAAAATCTATTACTAAATGCTACCATTTAAAATCAAGAATGGGTAACGACATCAAAAATATGATTGCTCACAAGTGCTCTTCCATAACCTAGAGGCATGCAATGCATTATGGAACAAACATAGGCATCTTACTTTTCAGACAAAGCCACAAAAAATATTAAATCAATTCCTTAAAAATATTCTGTATTTAAAAATTAATATCCCATCTCGATGGTGGTAAACATGAAAAATATATTCCTATAATGCTATAAGTGAAACAATTTTACATCAAAACCATAAAACAGATATTCCATCTAGTTTCCATCTCGGAATAGTTCCCCGAACATTTATTTTTTACCTCATAGAAAAACATTCATAATTATAAGTTTTTGTCTCTTTATCCATCTACAAAAAATCATGAATATAAGATCTGGAATGGAAATTGATGAAATTGATTGATCATTACTATCCAAGAACATTATGTCTATTACTAGCATTAACAACCACTAATCTGAATCCTCTTTTTCCAAATGACCTTATAACGTTCTCTATAATGTCTCCACCATTTAATTTCTTTTAACACGTGTATTCATCTTTTCAAATTCATAAATTTGAGACACTACATCCATATTATGTTTCCATATTCAGATTTGTCAGTGAGAAAATATGTTTTATGATTATTATATTAGTAAAAACTAAACATTTCCCACTAAATAGGTAATGACACCATGTATTCAATGCATGTATGTAGACAGGTAAATCTAATTTTTTAGGTATTCCTTCTCATGAAACTATAACATTGATGAGCCACAAGTAAAAACATGATCTCTCTATATGAGAAAATATCCCATCTCAGATCCAATAGCATCATAAAACACCATGTACCAATTTACTAATTTTTGAAAAATCCAGATTGGTGTTGATATAAGGTGATCATAAAAACATAAATATAATTATGAAATTCCTCATTAAATTAGGATGGAAAATTATTACATATAAAATCGGGGAATAGGTTATGATTGACTTCCAAATTAATTAAAAATATATCAAGAACAAGAATATAAAATAAAGATGAATGTCCAAAAATATTATATAGAGGAATCCAAGAGGAAACATCCTGTAACATTTAAATATCCACAAAACACTTATTTTTTATATTAGAGTTTCATGGAAATTCACTTCATGTATCATCTGGAACCCTGGATATTATTTTATAATATTGGAGTTCTATTTGTGTTTTTTTTCAATATACACATGGATGATAGGGGAGTTTTCCAAGAATGGGGTCTTACATTTGAGGCTGAAAATAGTATTAAATGTGGTCTACCTTCAGATATAAGTGAATGGTAAATATAAAATTACATGGATTAGTTCATATAAGGTGTTTGACATTGATGTTAATGGTACCTAGAAAGTTACATGGAGCAGTTTGTAGAATGATGTCGGAAACGGTTCGAACTGATGCTACAAAGGGGAGGTGTGAAGTACGTGGAATGCAGAAGTTTTGTGTGACTATTATAGTTGGTGAAATAGAAATGGTATGTGGTCAAGGATAATAGTACATATATGGAGCTCATTATAATGTGAATGTTTTCACACATTGAAAATTTTGTTCAATTGGATTAGTGGGATTTTCTGAGTTGTGTTCCTATTTATGGAATCAGTAATCCCCCTTCATGTGCAACAATATTAATGATTAATATTTTTTGAAGAAATATATTGAAGTATAAAGTGGTTCTCATAGGATATGGTTTTACTTGGAGATGATTATCCATGTATAGAAAACTGACTGTGGAAGAGAGTGTGGTTCATGCAGGAAGATATACCTATACATGATGGAGAAAGGCAGTACACAAAGCAGAACAGTACAAAAAGAAGAACAGTACAAAGAGGAGTAGAGAAGTGTCACATAGATAGATTATATTAAATGTATTTTTATTTTAATTTCTATTAATTCTCTCTTTTGGGGGTTTCCAATGGGTTTATGGAGAATTGAAGCGTTTTCACGAATTGGGCCAAACCGTGAGCCCAAATCCATATTTAAAAATACATTTTGTTTCTTTTATATCTTTTTCATTTTTAAATATTTTTCACTCATTAAAACATTTAAATGTCATCCCCTGATATATAAAAACAAAAATTAAAATTTGGAGCCTCTAAATATCCATAACCAAGGATTATTTTGGTTTTTATTTAAGGGATTGGGCGTGCCTAGAAGCCCATATCCAGTTTTAAAAATTAATTTTATTTTTTAATAAAATATTCAATATTATGTATTTTTGACTACTTCAAGGTCTCATAGTAGACCATTACACCCAACCGCTCCCCCATAATCTGTTCCCCCCTTTTGGAGTTCTTAGGAATCGTGATTTAAGGATGAACTTATTTGGGTTTCTAAAATCAGCCAGATTTGAGGAGGTAAGTTCATTCTATCATAACTCTTACAATTCATTCTATTTTCCCTCCATTCCAATTCCTAAATGACCTCCTAATTCTTTTTAGGAAAAATCCTAATGGTTTTCCGTGTTAAATTTTAGATACGGGTGTTTTGGGGTGATTCATTCAACATTTCTCAAGTAAGTTAGTCCATTTCATTCTTCTTTCATTTTTCATAGGGTTTTATTCAATGTGCTTATGGTTTCTTCCCTTATACATGAAGTCCCAAATTTCTATAGGGTAATTTTTCCAATCTAAGGTTTAACCTTGGGTTTTCTTGGTCCAAATTTCTATTTTTAGGTTTGATCTACAATTTTTGAGGTGTGGTGGTGGTGCGTTTGTGTTTTCGCACAAAGGATTCAAGGGTTTCATTTGATTTGGTAGGTTATTCAAATGTTGATGAAATATTTGTGTATTATCATGCTATATTTATCAATTTTTTTATGTTTATATAATTTCATTATTTCTTCAAAAATTGGTTCTAATGATTATTCTATTGCAATTGAATTTTAAATGCCAATTACGTGTGAAATTGGGGGTTTTCCAAAGAAATGTTTTATTCGTTTATTTGGGGATGTCCTATAAATACATTGTTGTTTTTATTGACCTTTAATAAGTCTTAAAATACTGTTATAATGTTTATACCCTTTGTTTATTGCTGAAAAAATGGTTTTTAATTTTGTTTGTAATGAAAGTGAAGTTTTGGTTCCACTTTTCTGTGAAAATGAAGGTTTTACAAAGTTATCAATTCTTGATTAACATGGGGATGACTAAAAATTTATTTGTTATTTTAATTGAAATTCATTGGGCTTCCTTTAAGGTTTTGGTAACTTACTAGTGTGAACATAGTGTACATGTGGGTTTCTTAAGGGGGTTTGTGTGCAAAACCACATGAGATTTTGAGAAATAGTTTTATTCAAATTCGAAGTGTTTGTTTTGTGTTTTAAGTGGTATAAAATGTGGTATCAACTATATTTGGTGTATGTGATCAGTATTAGTGTTTTACATTAAAATGTATATGAGTTAAATTCTGAAATTGTTTGAGCACAAAGGTTGAAGCCCGAGAACCTTGGTGGGGTAGATGTGTTCTAATACGGCTAGTGGACCGGACGGGTTTTGTCACTATTTCACCTAGCATTTGGATAACGAAAACTCTAACTAAAATATGTGGATGATTATTGGGGACCACTAGGTTATGGGTATGTTCCCTACTAGTGGCTCGTGGATGAGAATATATTTAACTATAGTTATATTACACCGAGGTACGAGGTACATGGGGCCCGAGACTATCTAGTGCCTAGGGGTGTTACAGATTTTGTTGCTCATTGGATTTGTGGTATTTCCACTTGTATTTGGGTGTTATTTTAATAATATTGAAGTATCTAACATGCCTATTTAAATGTGTAAACATTCTGAACGTTTTATCCGGAAAAATGTTTTCAATTCAAAGTTTAATTTCCTGGAATTTCCCTCCACTATTCATTGCATATTAAAACTTTTTTCATTTTCACCTTGTATTGCATGCACCTTGGAATCATTGGATGGTATCCTATTGGGATTAGGACCACACCCTACATACACCCCTTGGGTGTATGTTGACTTTATTATTTTTGACTCAGGTAAAGGAAAGGCCAAGGGTGATGGCGGTTTATAGTGTTAGTCCCCATCGCTGGGGCAGAGTTGTGGAGACGACTTTCGGGTGATGACCCCCTTGTCATGTGGAGTCCTTGGGGATGTCTTACTGTTGTATTTTTTTTTGTATTTGGACCTCTTTTATTGTATTTAATCCAATGTATTCCGTTCTGGTTTTTTATTAAGACTTCATTGACTATGAATTTCAGAATTTATATTATGGATTGTTTTTAGGGTTTTATGCTTTCATATTGGGGTAAATCATTCCCAAACCAAGATAAATGATACCCGGGTACTTGTGCCAGCCTGTAGGGATAGGGAAAACCCTTCGAGACTTATCAAGGGCTGGTTTTGGTGCCTTTTTTGTTGGTTACCAAGTTCGGTTCATGACAAAATGGTATCAGAGGAGGTTCTAGTTAACTCTATGGGTCATGTAATTTGGGGAAGAGTCTGGATAGTATGGATCTAGAATTGTAGGGACTTGTTATTCTAGTTATGGGCAGTGACCCGGATCACCACACCTCATGAAATGATTCATGTTTCCAGTGGAATTCAGGATTTATCTAAGTCATTTGTTTATCTTGGTTAGATGATGGTTAGGGGAAATGAAAAGAGAGTTGGGTTAAAGTTCTCAGTGAGATCGTAGGGCCTCACAAGACATGTGGAGCTGGGGATCTTTCCTAAAACACTCTCTGTGACTGTGAAGTGATAGTAATATGGTCTCAAACCATATTTCCATGTCACCCACTGAAACTAGTTTCCTCTTGCATTGTCTTGTGTTCATTAGTTTTGAATTATTGGAACTTTGTTTTTAAAGTGACATAGTTTTAAGAAGTGTAATGTTTTTTTGAAATTATTTTCAAATAATGAGGGAATGGTTTTTTTAATGAAATGGTGGAACTAGATTTTTTGAATTGTTTTTTTAAATGTAAAATGGTGTGCTTACAACTCTTTTGAATGCAGGAACTATATTGATATTGGTTTTGGAAAGTGTTTCCAATTGATTTTTCTAAACAATCAAAGGATGTTTTAATTGGATGAGATGTTTTGAAATTGATGTGAATATCTTGAAATTGATTTCCTGTATAAATGGTTGTGTCTTTCTAAAAATTTTAGTAATATTTGAATTGGTATTTGGATCTCCTGGTTAGCAGTTTTGAGAAAAAGGATATATTGGTTGAACATTTTTTGTTTTGAAAAGTGGAAAGAATCATTTTTTTAACCTTTGGTATTTCCGTGAGTAACCACATGCATTGGGTTATATGGGATGGTAGATGGTTGATGGCATGACTGGATGAGTGTCAAGACAGTTATGAGGAGGGTGCCTGATGTGGCACAAAAACATGCATGTGTGAGGCCCACAGGGTATCTTTGGTGGATTTGCTTACTGCTAAAAAGTTTGTTTTCAAAGAAATGGTTTTAATGAAAAACTTTATGTCTTGATGAATAGTTTGGTAATGTTTTTATTATGGGTTTTTGATAATTTTGTTTTTGTGGGATGTTTTGAGTCCAAGAAACCCTCCTATTTGAACTGTGTTTTTTGTTTGTGTTTGGTCGGTAAGCTATGTTGTAGGGACGGGTAGTGGTCTCTTTTGAAAAATGCTTTGGGATGCCTTTGCAGAGATTCCCTTCATGTTTTTGGATCTAGATTTTGGTATATCATGAACAATGGACCATATTGGTTGGTTCCTTTAGGTCAAACGTTATATAAGGAACACCCCATTAAGGGTTAGTACACAACTAAAGTGCAACCCAGATTTTTTTTCCTTATGAAGACCCTCTAGTTGATCAATATAAGGAATACTTTTCTTGATAATTTTAGATAGAGTCTACACCATTTCCTTTGTTTGATTTTTAGATCCTCTTGTAACAGGAGAGTGCTCATGGAAGGTTGAAATGGACCTTAGTTTCTTATGTTTATTGATACATTAAAGGTTGATGTGGTCAAGAGTTGTTAGTGTGGATGAGTGTCTCGATGGTGTCTAAATAGACATTTTGTTTCTTTGAAGTTTTGTTGATGATTGAATTCATGTTAAACCACCGATGTGGGAAATATTGTCTTCATAGTTTATTGTGGACACATTCTAGAATTGTGTGTTGTTTGGAGATGTTGTATAAGGTCCCTCTCCATGAATTGTTTATATCAGTCACAATGGTTGTCTTCGGTGATGCCTTATGATGTCATGTGCTCGATTGACCATATTAGTGAAGGTCGATAAATCCTATCAGAGTCTCTGTTATATTGGGAGAATTTCTCCCTTGTAAAAACATCAAAATATTACATTTTAGAGGAAGGTGAGTGTAGGTGTTCATTAATTCTATTTTTTTCTCCTAAATAAACATGGTGTGATGTGTGTTCATCTTCTTAGCCATTGTTTCAGTGAAATATGAAGATTGAGAAAAGTGAGTTTGGAATGTGTTATGTCTAGAAAACTTATCTGGGATTGAAGTGTAGTTTTTGGTGGCACTGAAAGAAGACTTATAATTATGTGGGTTTATAAATACTAACCGCAAGGCTGAAGATGCTTCAATCATTTGAGATCCAGTCATAGGTCTTGGAGAGAAGTTGGCTCGTAGTCAGGGGAAATCACATGGACATTTAAACCCTTTTGCAAATTCCTATCGTAAATATGAAAGATAGGATGGGTTTAAACCTCTGGAATCATCATCCTTATTCTGTTGTACATGTTTGGCGGAAATAGGTGGAGGGCCTTGTACCCATGTCATCACCCAATGTAATTCCCTCCCCCTTTGGTTTCCATTGAGTCTTTGGAGAATGGTTGGAAGTTTGGCTAGACAGGTTGAGAACATGGTTTTCACTTTGTTAATAGTGACCATGCCCCATAATAGCATGTGGATAAAAGGATCCACACTGTTAGCGCATGGTTTCCCAAATCGTGCGGACTAACCATGTGTCCTTCCCAACTCTTCAAATCATGGGGTCTTTCTGTACTGGCCCCTGCTGGTCAGTTAAGATGGTTGGTTCTTATGGGGGAGAGACTGACTATGATTCTTATTTAGGTTCATTCGTAAAGGTCTTATGGATGTATACCCATTATAATGGGGAGTCCATTCAGGCCTCCCCCTATTAGTGTCCAGATTATGTCTTGGAAAAAAAATATTGGTTGTCTCTTATGGTGGGGAGCGTATTTATGTCCCCTCGTACCAGTAACTTAGATTTATCAATGTTATTGGCTTGGGGTAGATAGTCTCATTTGGATCTATTTATCTACCAACATCTTCCTTGAGTAAAAGTTGTGACTGAAGAGGGCCCAATGGTTTAGTTAATCTAAGGTAAGTGTAACCTTGTTCAAAGTTGTTTTTTGTTTGGGTGAATTGATTGAGTATTGTTCAGATTGTGTTTGAGGAGTTATCATTTGTGATAAAGCCGAAATGTGCTTGATGGTTTTAGGAATGTGTTTTATTTTTGTTTTATATGTGTAGTCCTTCCTTCATTGATCACTGGAGGTGTTTTGGCGTTTGTGTGAGAAACCTGGCAAGAGAGTACTTCTTGGTTTCTCAGTAGGGTTTTGTTGTTACTTTTCCCTTGATGTGACTTTCCGTGGTGGAATGTTTTCATGGTGGGGATAATTTTTACATACATAGCTTATTTTAAATGTATTTTTATTTTAATTTCCATTAATTATTTGTTTTAGGGGTTTCTAATGTTTTTATAGAGAATATATGAGTTTTCATGAATTGGGCCAAACCATGAGACCAATTCCAGATTTAAAAATAAATATTGTTTCCTTTATAACTCTTTCATTTTTTAAAATTTTTCACACATTCCTATTCCTAAATGTCCTCCCCTTGTATATTAACACCAAAATTAAAATTCGGAGCCTTCAGAAATCCATAACCAAGGATTTTATTGGGTTTTATTTAAGGGATTGGGCCTCCCCGGAAGACCATATCTAGTTTTAAAAATTAATTTTATTTATTTAACAAATTATTTAATATTATGTATTTTTCGGTTATTCTAAGTCTCACATGACACCATTACACCCAGCCGCTCCCCCAGCCTCTTTTCCCCCTTTTTGGAGCTCTTAGGAATATCGATTTAGGGACGAAATTATTAGGGTTTCTAAAATCGGCCAGATTTGAGGAGGTAAGTTAATTCTTTCATAACTCTCTCAATTATTACTATCTTCCATCCATTATAGTTCTTAAATTACCTTATTATTCTTGTTCGAACATCCCTGGAATTTTGGCCATTTTAAAATAGAGATACTGGTGTTTTGGGGAGATTCATTCAATATTTCTCATGTAAGTTAGTCCATTTCATTCTTCATTCAGTTTTCTTAGGGTTTCATTCAATGTGCTTTGGGTTTCTTCCCTTATACAAGAAGTCCAAAATTTCCATAGGGAAAGGTGTCATATTTAATGTTTAAACATGGGTTTTCTTGGTCCAATTTTCTATTTTTTGGTTTGATCTACCCCTCTTGAGGTGTGGTGGTTGTGTGTTTGTGTTTTCGGACAAAGGAATCAAGGGTTTCATTTTATTTGGTCAGTGATTCCAATGTTGATGCAATAATTATGTATTATAATACTGTTTTTATTATATTTTTAGGTTTATATAATTTTTATTATTTCTGAAAAAATTGGTTCTAATGATGTCTCTATTGCAATTGAATTTTAAATGCCAATTTTGTGTGAAATTGGGGGTTTTCCAAAGAAATGTTGTATTTGTTCATTTTTGGATTCCCCATAAATACTTAGTTGTTTTTAATGACCTGAAATATGTATTAAAATACTGTTTATAATGTTCATCCTCATTGTTTATTGCTTCAAAAATGGGTTTTAATTGTGTTTGTAAAGAAAGTGGAGTTTTGGTTCCACTTTTGTGTGAAAATGAAGGTTTTACAAAGTTGTCACATCTTGATTAACATGGGGATTCTTGTTATTTTAATTGAAATTTATTTGGATAACTTTACTGTTTTGGTGGTTTACATGTGTGAACATAGTGTACAAGTGGGTTTCTTAAGGGGGATTGTGTGCAAAACAACACAGGATTTTGAGAAATTGTTTTATTCAAATTCAAAGTGTTTGTTGTGTGTTTTAAGTGGTATAAAATGAGATAGCTACTGTATTTGATTTATGTGACCATTAGTGGTGGTTTATATTAAAATTTATATGTGTTAAATGCTTAAATTGTTGGAGCACAAAGGGGGAAGCCCATGTACCTAGGTTGGGCGGATGTGTACCAGTACGGCTAGTGGACCGGATGGGTTTTGTCTCTTTTTCAACTAGAATTTAGATAACAAGAACTCAAACTAAAATATGTAGATTATTATTAGGGAAAAATAGGTTATGGGTATGTTCCCTACCAGTGGATCGTGCATGAGAACGGATTTTACTATGGTTACATTACACCGAGGTACGAGGTACATGGGGCCCGAGACTATATAGTGCCTAGGGGTGTTCCCGATTTTGTTGATCATTGAATTTGTGGTATTTTATATTGTATTTGGGTGACATTGGAATTATATTGAAGTAGATAACATGCCTATTTACATGTGTTATCATTATGAACGTTTTATCTTGAAAAACGTTTTCAATTTAATGTTTCATTTCATGGAATTTGTCGCTGCTTTTCATTGCATATTAAAACTGTTTGCTTTTTCACCTTGTATTGCATGCACCTTGGAATCATTGGTTGGTATCCTATTAGTCTTATTCTCACACCGAACTTACACATCTTGGGTGAAATTACACTTTATTATTTTTGACTCAAGTAATGGAAAGGCCAAGGATGATGGCGGTTCAACGTGTTAGTCCACATCGTTGGGGCATAGTTCTGGAGACGACTTTCGGGTGATGACCCCCTTGTCCTATGGAGTCCTTGGGGATGTCTTTATTTTGTAATTTTTTTGTATTTGGACCTATTTTATTGTATTTAATCCAATGTATTATGTTCTTGTTTTTTTATTAATACTTGTTTGACTATAAATTTCAGAATTTATATTATGGATTATTTTTAAGGTTTTATCCATTCATATTATAGTAAATTGTTCCCAAACCAAGATAAATGATACCTGGGCACTTGTTCCAGCCCGTGGGGATAGGGAACACCCTTTGGGAGTTGTCACGGGGTGGGTTTGCTGCTATTTTTGGAGGAAACCCAATTCGATTCGTGACAAGCAGTATGCAAGGTAAACAAGTATGAGGAGTTGGGTAGTTCACAGAGGAGTTGGACACTATGTGGAAATAACAAAAATATGTGTAAACAATATTAGTAAACCAAAATTGTAGTAGAACACAGAAAACCCAATGAAGTGTAAAACTTGGCCAAATTAGATTGCAAAATTAATTTTTATAACATTACAGTGTACGGGTAAATAAAATACATTTGTGGGTGATTATTGGACTTCAATAGAGAATCCAATTATAGTTGAGGCTGCATGATCTATTGATAAAAAATTAATGTGGCTTTCATGTTTATAAACATAGGGATGTTTCACCCAATTCCGTGAGTAATGGAGAGTTAGAGGAAGTGATATGAGGGATGCAATGTGTTATTCCTAAACCCTTGTAAATGAAGTTCTCCTGGCATATACTGACTATGCCAGAACCATTGTAATTCATAGCTAGTGAGGATTAGGTGTTTTTTGAATGAATGAAACACTATCAACATATGCTCATTAGACATTGAAATTAGTAGTGAACCATGTATAATTGGCGTTTCATTTCTTTTCATGGGATTACTTATTATCTCCCCATCCTCGTATGATTGGTTTAATAGGTTCCTACCAACATTGGAACATGATCCATCCTGTTAAAAGAAAAAGGTGACACCCAAATTTACCCATCTCCTCTCATGATGTTTTGGGGTCCCTCAAGTGGTATCAAATCCTGGTTGCTGGTGTTTAATCGGTCCAGTTTTTTTTCAATCATGGAGAATATATTTAATGTAAGGGGTGTATCCTTGTTTTATCAAAGTAAAATTCAAATATCTAAGAAAATGATCATATATTATACATTATCTCTTGAAATTAATGTCTTTTATCCCACTGTGCATGGAATATAGTTCCCTGATCCAACCGGACTAACTCTGATTGATACAGACCGAAAAAAGCTAGAAGCCAAGGGTAATGCACTGAATACCCTATCTGCAAATCTTTCTGGTAAAATATATCTGACGGTGATGAGTTATACGTGTCTATGTGGGAGAAGCTAGAGAATTTTGATGAAGGTTAACAACAATGTAAAGGAGGGAATGATCCATGATTTACATAACATGTTTGATGATCTGAATATACACCCTAATGAAAATGAAAATCCATTCTTCAATCTAATTATAGTTGTTGTAGGAGAAATTTGATGGATTGGTGGGAAGATTAATGAAATTGATATAGTAAAGAATATGTTGGGAGGACATCCGCCCATTTATAATGAAATGGTTTAACCTCTTGAATAAATGGATATTTCCAAAAATTCTATGGATAATCTATAGAGAATCCTGGTGGTATATGAGATGAGTCTCAACCTAGAATATGTGACGACTTGTGTAATCAATGAAATTGTATTCAAATCAATGGAAAAACTATAAATTTTTGTATATTATATTGATGAAGATGATGATGGGAAATAATATCTTTTCACATTTCTAATAAACTCAATAAAGGAACATTGAAATTTGACTGAATTCTACCTCTAGATTTTTGTCCCTACGGAATAGTTCGGAAAAGTTCCTCTCATTGACCTAGACGTTTCAATGATGAAGAAAACAAATAATGAGATATTCAAAACCCTTAAAAAAGGTTTTTAAAAAATTGAGACAAAAAATTTTAAAATAAATTGCAATGAAAGAGTTTTGTTTGTGAAGATGATGATGATGAAAAAAAAATCTTTGAGAAAGAGGTAGAAGAATTCATATCCAAGAACCATGCTTCCATGATGGCTACCGATGAAAAAATAGAACCATCGTCTGATAAAAGATAGAGATACTCTGTTGAATTCTAATTTCAATCCCATGTTGAAATATAATGATGATTTTGGTAATCATTAAATAAATATAAGTGATGGAATATGTTTTATGAAATGGTTTATTAATCATTAGAAAATATTGATCATCTTGAAGTGGAAATAGAATGAATGTATGTACTTGGTAAAGTACAATCATCAATCATTAAAATCACTGATCATGTGGGGTAACGAAAACACATAATTTTAGAATAAGCAAAGGTCATTAATGACTATACCATGAGACTAGAGGATAATTCCATGACCATTGAGGGACATGAATAATAAGTTGATACTTTGATATGTGAACTCAAAAAGTGATTCATTTTTAAAATAAGCAAAGAATAAAATAATATTTTCATGTTTCTTAGATGATAATTATATAGAGACGGAGAAATGCAATTCTAATGGAGTTGAAAAGAAATTAAATGATCAAATACCAACATGTAGAGAAATAGTGGAATTGGTTGTGATGTTGAAACATCAAATTCATTAAATAATGTGAACCGG
Source organism: Viscum album (assembly GCA_963277665.1). Taxonomy (NCBI): domain Eukaryota; kingdom Viridiplantae; phylum Streptophyta; class Magnoliopsida; order Santalales; family Viscaceae; genus Viscum; species Viscum album. The sequence continues at coordinate 1,065,458,793 of OY728165.1, read as the reverse complement.
AATAAAGTCAAGATGAATGTTGATCTTGATGACAAGTGACATGAAGTGTAGAAAAAGAAACACAGTAATTAAACTAGAAGAAGAACTAAATATTATCCTCAAGTTCAATGAAATTATATCTAATCAAACTATTTTACTGAGGAAGAAGGCATGAGGTGAAATAGAATTGAGAAGATATAACCTACCATCAAGTGTTAGTTCTGTGTCTCTCTGGGCCATACCATGTAATACTATTAAGAGGAAAGGAGCTATATGAATGGTTAAGATTTTCAAGGGAAACAAAGGATAAAATTTTCATATCCTACTTATTATTGAATAAATAATATCTATGTATATAGTTTTCACTGTTCTAATTTTGGCCACAATGATATGTATTGGAAGAAAAGAGAAGACAAGTTAAATTCATTCAATTCTCAATGATGAGTTAATACTAATCAACCTGGTGGTGTGGCTATATAAAATAGGTTTCCCACTCGAAAAATGAATTAGAAAATGAAGAAGAAATGTACATAGAAGATATAATTCGTATAGTATTAATTTCATATGCTCAATCTAATATTTCATGGAATAAAAAGAGGAGAATTGAAAAAAAAATCCAAATTTGTAGAAGTATCCCTCTTATATAAAAAGAATTAAAACACTTGAATTATTGATATTTGATTTTCAACTATCATGATAGGTAATGATGATCTATTAATGAATTCCATGAAAAATGTCTATGGAACAGCGAGGTTCAGTAACATTGGTACTTTAGAATTTAACTTTTGTAGAAGTAATGAGCTAGACAATGAAGTGATGATTAATACTGATGTTTTTTATGTGGATGGTCTACATCAAAATCTTCTTAGTCTGATTATACAACATGAATCAAGTATTAATGTGACAGCTAATCAAAATGGTTGTACTATAAGTGGATGGTCTAGAAATTCTCCCAAAAATTGATGTTGAATTGGTGGAAATATATATCATGTTGATAGAAAAGTGATCATTTTATACATAAATATTAAAGAGGAAATCAAATTATGATATCAGATATTGGGGAAAATTAATCATAAATACATGGAAAATATATCTATGCAAAATATAGTCATGGATATTCCTAATATGAAGCATGAATTAGAAAATACTGATGATTCTAGCATGCGAGGGAGACCGGCCTCTAGTTCCTACATGAAAAAAAAGAATAGAGTATCAAATCTTTTTGACCACATCCGTAAAGATATATGTGGCTGAAAAAATGTTGCAGGAATACATGAGGAAAGGTAGTTTGTAATTATCATATAAGATTAATGTATAATATCGTGTGTGATCATTATACACAAGAAGAAATAATGAAGAAAAATCCTATATGTGATTCAAAAAGAGCATAGGATGAATTGTAGAAATCAGTTATCTAAACATCATTGAAGAGAAAAACGCAAATGATTCATGGAATTGTTATGATGATGTGACTACTGTTTCAGAAGAATGTAAACATGGAAGAAATGGAAATTTAAAGGTATAAGAAGGTGTGATAAAATATGAAGAGTCACATCATGATGTTGAATCTGATGAATAATCAGACGAGGAAGCCACTAATGGCGATAATTCTGCTGAACCCCAAAGGATAAATCGAAGAGAAGAGATTGATCAGTCCAACATTATTTAGGATCAGAAGTCACCTACACATACATGGAGAATGACGAATAATGAAACATCTAAATTTATATCAGTTATTGAACTATCCAATTTTGAAGAGGTTGCAAATGATGATTCATGTGTAAAATAAATGAATAATGAGTTACATCAAATTGACAAAAATAATACATGGGATCTTGTTAAAAGACCTGAAGGTCACAATGTGATTAGAAAGAATTGTATTTTCAAGAATAATTTTATGACCTTGAAAATGTGATAATAAATATGGAAAGCTTGGTAAATAAGAAATTTTCAAAAAATTGAATGTGTGGATGTTGAAGAGACATCAAGACTAGTAGTGATAATGGAGGCAACCAGACGATTCCTGGCCAAGGAAATTCAAAGAGGTTATAAAGTGTATCAAATGGATGCAAAACAACATTATTAAATGGAGTATTATATGAAGTAGTCTACATTTATCAACATGTGGGCGTCTATCATGGAACTGATTAACTAAGGGATTAAAAATTAATGAAATCACTCTATAGATGAAAAAAAACAATCTCAGTACATTCAGCTGGAATCATATATTAGAATGCTTCAGATAAATATATTAGTGGACAAAAATCTCTATGTAATGAATTTTTCCAATGATCATTTAAGGGTATTGGTATATGTGGAAGTTATTATTTTCAATGGAACAAGGCATGGATCTGTAGATAAATTTCCCAATCAAAATGAATTGGAATTTTAAATTTCCATGAATGGTGATCTCTCATACTATTTATGGATGTAGGTGAATTAGAATAAATATTACACTTTCATTTCTTAAGAAAATTATTCAATAGAGATATAGAAGAAATTTAATATACATGATTTCAAGTCAATGATTACTCCGAATGCAGTTGGTATAATGCATGGGAAGAATGAGGGCATATCATCTGTGGATCCCATTATGTATAGAAGAATCATTGGATGAATAATGTACCTTGTGGAGAGACGTCCTAATGTTGCCTTTTCAACTTGATTTGTGGCCCGCTTTCAGAGTAATATAATGGAAAAACACATGACAATAGTGAATAGAATCATGATATACATTCATGTAAGACATAACTATGAGAAAAAATACATTAGAATGATATACTATACTATCATCATTTGTCGATGCTAACTGCGAAGGAGATGTAGTGGATAAAAAGTCTAATAGTTCTGTAGAATTATATATTGGGAAGAAATTTGTGGGCCAGTTATGTATGAAACAGGATTGGACGTAACATATTACAGCTAAAGATTAATATATATCTCCTACATGGTGTTCACTAAGTTACATTGGATGAAGTATAAACTGATTGACCAAGGTGATGAGATAAAACAACCAATGGTGATTACTATGATAAAAAGAGAGCAATTGATCTTTTAAAGAATCTTGTTCATCATTATCGTATGAAACATATTGAGACTAGAGATCACTTATCAAGGAACAGTTGACCATTGAATAACCAAAATAGAAAATGTGGGAATTGATGAGCAAGTGAATGAAATTATGACCAAGCCACTATTAGGATATGTGCTTGAGAAACATCAGTTGAACATCAGCGATCAACCACGACCTAGTGCATTAGATGGTTACAAGATTACCCTCTCCCCATTTGTTTGTAACTGTTTTTAATCTATTTTTTGAAATAGAAAATACTAATGGGAGAGATATGATCTAGTGGGATCATGTCTGTTTCATACAAGTTATGATTCATATCGTTGGTATTATTAACAATGGGGGAGAATGGGTAAATTCAATGGATTGTGATTTGTTTTTTTACAAGATACAAAAATGACAGTGAATAACATATCCGAAACAACAACTATTTTGTGGAAAAGAAAAGGCCGAGAACTCAAGTCAATTTTTATCTCTTGTTTTATATACCTAAAACTAAAAACGTATAATTATAATGATGGATAATTTGTTTCTTGTAGGTTTATGTTTTGATCGTGGCTTGGACATCATTTAATTTATCTAGAGAAATCCACCAAACCCAAAAGTAGAGACTGTGGGAACCATGGATATTTGTTGAAAATATTGGAGATTGGATTGTGTTTTTTTCCAACATTAACATTGATTGATAGGGATATTGAACAAAACGAGGTCATACGTTTGAGGATGAAAGAAGTATTTAAGGTTTCGCAATTTCTTAGTGTTCCCCAAATATTAAGGCCTTAAGAATCGGGAGTTTGTGTATTGAAATCAAAGGGGTTTAACCTATCAGTGAATCATACGTGGAATGGTTTGAGGAGGAATTTGAAGAAGTTTTTTCATATATATTTGAATGGAACATAAAATGGTATGTGGACTACATCGTGGAATGCTGTCGAAAATGGTTTGCAGAGACTATACACAGTGAAGATGTGTGGTATGCAAACTGTAGAAGAGTTTTTGAATTTCATCACTTCACAAAACTGGAATGGTACATGGAGGAGGTTTATATTATGCATATGGATTTTAGTATACATTGAATAATTTCCCTCATTTAAATTTTGGTTCAATCGTATTACTAGAATTTTCAAATCTTTGTTCCTATTTAAGGAATAAGTAAACCCATTTGTTGGGTGAAAAGAATAGAGATTAAATTTTTATGATGAAATAATGTAAATTCGTAAGTTGTTCACTAAATTGAAGATGGTACATATATTGGTCCATCCATATAAGGAAAATAGTTCATGGAAGAGAGTGTGGGTTGCACATGAATATCTCATAGTACACGGTCGAGCAAGGCAGTACGTAGAGCATGACATAGTGTGGAAGAGTGGATTAGTATGCGCATTAAGAAAGTACAAGGAGTAGAGCATTTTTTGGAGGATGTGTTTTGAATTTTGAAATAGATACAATATGTTGAAACAATATTAGTACCTGGAAACAATAGTGGTACACTGGACACCCAAGGAAGCCTAAAATTTTACCACATTTGTTTGCGAAATTAATTTTCATAACATTTCATTATATAAGAAAATAAATTTCATCTATGGGTTATTAAAATTATTCAATAGATCATCCATTTAGAGTTGAGGATGCATGAAAAAAATGCTAAACCATTTATGTGACCTCCATGCCGATAAACTATGTGTTGATTCTCCAAATATAGCGAGGAAGGGGGAGTTTGCAAAAGTGATATGAGGGAAATATTCTTCCATACATAAAACCATGTAAAGGAAATGTTCTTTTCACATAATGACTTTTCCCTAACCATTTTAATCCACAACTAGTGATGATTATTGGTTATTGGTATGATTGACACACAATCGGCGTATTCTCGGTTGACATATCCATTAGTGGTGAACCAAGTAAAATTTCATTGTAATTTCTTTGTATGTGATTGTTTATTTTTTGTACTTCCTCTTCAAACAGGATTAACTTGTTACTATAAACATGGGAACACTATTCATTAGTTTAAAAGTAAAATTTGACAACATTATTATTCCCTCTCTTCATAGGGAGTTATTTGTTATTTAATATCCAAAAATACCACATTCATAATTTTTCATAAAGACAATATTCCTACAATATTCATACCACTATCGGTGCGTGTTTCTCATTCAAATCCCATTTCCTTCAATACAATGATATGTTATCAAAAATCACCTCCAAAATAAATGACGATTCCTCTAAAATATAAAATTCATTAATTCCATAAATACTACTCGTTCATCTATAGGACATTAATTATTACCCACATACTCATAAGGTCCATATCTACTCTTGAATGATATTTATGAAATCTACTCCTCGGAACCCACAATTAGTGATATAATGATCATATGTTAATTATAGAGAACCAATAATATCCCCTAAATCGATCAAATATATCATCAATGCGTGGATGTGGATATATATTCATTATAATAATGTTGTAAAACTTATTAAAATAAACATACAACTAAATATTTCTATATCCATTTATTATAAACAAAAATGGTGTATACCATGGAGACATACACGACTGAATGATCCTATTTCACACTAAATATTACCAATATAGTTTTTGTTTCCTTCATTAAATTAGTTCCATCTCGTAATATGGATATGTGGTAGATCTATTCCCCAGTAATAGATCAATCAAAAACATCACTTCTCATGTTTGTGGATACCCATATATTTTTTTGGAAAACATATCTGTAAACACTTATGCAACCAATGGATAACAGATATTCTAGTTCACATCCATCCATTCCATTTTCAATGCTACAAAATTTTATGTGATCATTCCAACATCTGGTTACAACAGTCCTTGTACAACAACATTTACTCCCCCACTCTAAATAGATTATTGACACCACCATCAGTAATAAAACCAACTCATTGACCAAGAGGGGAATGATGATTTAAAATTGAAGTAATCAATTATACATGGAACACAATAAATCAAAAAAAAAGAAGAACTACAAAATTGGTATCAATTGCATAAAAAGGCATTCATAAGGGTATAAATAAAATAAACCATTAATATTATAATCGATTTTACATACAGATCATACACAGTAACATGCTCAAATCCATATAGTTTCTTACTCACTTCAAAATTTCCATTAGTTCGATCAAGTGATTTCCCTAACTAAAGATTCATGGTATTCATAAATTCAACATGGTTTTCTCAGTTCTAATGATGATATGTATTCTACTTCCCTAACACCAAGGAAGAATAAGACATCTAACAAACATGAGATGTGTCTAGAACCCCAAACCGGGGAGCACTCTAACAATAGTGTCAAACCTATCCTTTATTGTTGAATATAAAAAATTATCTAGGTGGTACTATACAATCCTTCTCTAGGTGTTCTCACCATTTATTTTTAAGACAATAACACATCCTCATCATGGATTTCATATTATGGAAAAAACTCTAAAAGGATTATCTTGTTGATTCCCTAACTCAATGGTTTAAAAACGCTGAAAAATTCTTTGAAGAAAACATATTATTTCACCTATGCATGATGTGAAAGCAGAATCAAAATGGCCTCCTCCATTTTGTTCCTATGATGTCTACCAGTTGAAATTTTCAACAAGAGAGAGAAACTGTATTTAATATCAGTAACTAGAAACTTAAAGAGATTAAATTTTAAATTTTACACATCATAAATAACAAATGAATTTATATTGAGAATAATATTTCATTTTAAATCCATATTGGAAAATTAAAGCATTCATTTAAAAATAGAACAACTATAAAAATAGAAAAAATATTCAGTTTTCATAATCATATATTTGTAAACATTTTCCAATACATTTTAAATGTCAAAATGTTTTCCCCAAATCATAAATAATTTATAAAAATGAAACATAAAATCTTAGTAGGAATTCATTCTATCAATGCATGACATTCCCTTCTCATTGGCTAAACCAATGACAATGTGATTAAAACTCCAATAAGTGTCCCCAAAATCGTTATATACCATACTCTTTGGTAACATATTGTCCTATTTTAATAGTTTAGATTCTCCTTTTTTAGACCTACATTTAATTTTATGATAAACATAATCCTTTATACTAACCCAACTAAAGGATTATACCCAAATTATTGTCAACTACAAGACTAAAAACAAACACCACTTGACCTAAAAGAACTAGAACAACCATGTTTGCTACCATTTTAATGTCTAGTTAAAAATAATATGATACAATTTTATTGTTGAGGAACAAACATGTTGATACCATTTGTATCATCCAGCCCCTATTAATTTTCATTAGTTGAGGAGGAAATTTTACATCACCATAGAAGATATCCTGATGATTCTAGAGGATGGATATGATTTCCATGGTGTGAATATAATAGGGAGACAATTTTCCATTATAAAATAAAACAACCACCACTAACATACCATAACCAATAAACGTTCCTATGATTCCTGAAACCATAATAATTGAAAGAATACAACAATATCAACCTATAACAAACCCCATAATAAAGTATAATGAAGAATACAAAAACACATATTATATTATACATAGGAAGAGAAAAGAAACAACAAAATTAATACAAAAAACTAAATCCAAAAATCTAATCCTTCCCCAACCACAAACTACACAATACATCCTCATGTATCATAGATAATCCTGATAGTATTGAAATAATTTTCCATTAATTATGCCTCGATAAAAAATATACAAAAAATCACCATAGAGACAATGTAGGAGGTGAGTTATTAAGCTCAGTATGATTTACCCAAATGACATCCATACTCATGCCACTAGGATATAACGTTTTATCACATTAATACAATAGAACTTATCTAAATAGCCTTAAATAATTTTAACAGTTTGAATCAATTCTATGAAGTAAAACACCAATATTGGTTTTAATGAAATCAACCAAAAAATCATTAAAAAAAGATTCTAGTATTATATTTTGGAATAATCAATTCCAATACACATATGCACACATACTACTATGAATGAAACTATGGACCTACCTATTCATGCAAGTTGTTATTCATCCTTTCACCAAGTCATCACTATTTTAACCATATTGATGGGGAATCTTAGGACCCTTATCTATCAAATTTTTAATTGGGGGATATTCAAACAAATATACATACTATTTTTTAGCAATAAAATATATACAATTATGCAACCTACTTATGATTGGGGAATCATCATACCCTTATCCTTACAATATTTACATTAACACTTTCCAACCATTAATATTAAAAACTAAGCCAATTAAATTGAGAGAAACCATTAAATATAAAAATCCATCTATTCAAACCCATTATACAAAACAATTTTACATGAAAAAAATACATACTTTAAAAAATCATTTTAAAATTACGAATCAAACCACTGTTCAAAAAAACTAATTTCAAAAAAATTTACAAACAATTAATAATGGTTTTTTCTACCAATATTTTCACATTCATTTCACTATCAATTTTATAAAATTCAAAAAAAATTAATCTCGGATATTGGGTTCTAAAAAGCGTATCCAAAAGTGATTCCACATACCCTGGAAATGTAGGTGAAAAAGAAGAACATAATCAATTCTTCAACAAAACCAAGTCAAATCTCCATAAACCTGACTTTGATCTTGTTCACTAACGTCAACAAAATAATATATCTTTATTATTGGAATAAAATTTAATATATCTTTCCATAATGGATGAGATATATTAATACAATACAGGGAGGAAGTACAGATATAAGTAAGACCACCATTAATAGATACCTAACACAAAATATGTCCTTCAAGACACTAGGATTCTTCAATGCTTCTCTCTCGAATTGAACAGTAGAGTATACACATCCACATAGAGGGGAGAAACCCGAGTTAGGGTCTAATTAATTTAAAAACTATTATTTAAGTGTAAAACTATGTAAGAACCACTTTTTAAGGATCTATATTTTTAACTATTTATGGTTAGGTCACACAGTCAGGGAAAACATGCTCCAACCGTGCTACAATCACTACCACACAACAACATTCACATGGTTGTCTCACAAGATTAGACAAACTATGAACCATCCAATATATCAATCTATCCCACTATGATAACATACTACATTGTGGTCACACAGTTTGGTGATACCATGGGCCTATCCAGTCATGAGTATCATCATTTTCATGACTTTTCGTATGAGTTTCATAGTTTCTGCTAACCTTTCTCAAACCATGAACCTCAAGAAAATCTCCCAAACATTTAATGGCCCTATAAACCCTAAAAATCATCACCAAATAAATTCAAATTCATAATGAAAGAAGGATGTGATTACATGTAACACCTCAAGCTCCCACGGTACACTTCAATTTTAATTTACAGTAGCGTTTGTTGTACGCAACTTCGAGTTCTAACACACATCACAACCAATCAAAGTAGTATTTAGGAATAGTAGTACCCAATTTTTGAAATTTTATAAATTTTATCATTCAAATTGGACTTCATTTTTGGATTCGGAATATCAAAATTATCTTAGTGTGATTTTTTGGTATTTTTTTTAAAACATTCAATTTTTGATGAATAGTGAAAAAACACTGAGTTATAGTTTAAAACCGAGTTTTTATTTAAATAATTATTTATTTTATTTAAATTTAATTATGGTCAAAATGGATACATAATACCAATATACGTTCTATGTAATTTATTGGATTTAGTTTAGAATAATTTTGGATATATAAAACTATTATTGAACTTTTCACCGTCTTTTACCCACCACCTAGAAGAATTCATAAACTCACATAAAACATAATTTTACCGCTTATGTGAGTGTAATTTTTAAAATATAAGAGACACTGTTAATATCATGGATTAAAATGTGGTTCAATATGATAAAAATAATATTTGGTGAATAGTAACTTTTTACTTTTTTACCACGCCTAAACGTAAATAGGGTAATTAAGGGTTAAAATGATATTAATATTACCCTAAAACAAGTCATAATTCTATTAGAATAGTTTATCTCGACCAAAAAAACTTTAGGAATAAAATATTATCATTTAGGTCCACTTAGATTAGAATAAGACATTTATTATTATTTAATTCAAAGACAAGTTAAAAGAGTTAAAATCAAAGTTTAATTACTAAAACAGTTTAAATATAGGTTTATACATAAGATAGATTAAATTATAAATATTCATTAAAAATATAAAAATATTTCCTATGTAATGGTATTTAATTTATAATTTTTAGATATAAAATAATTTAATATATTTATGATACAATGGTGATGCTGTAATTCCCTATATAATGAAATATTAAAATAATTGATATTATAAATATCAAAATAAATGAAATTTCCGACTTTTTACAAATTAAACTAATTTCCTAGGTTAATATGACATACTAGGATTAGTTATATAAATTTTATTCTAAGTAATAATACTGTTATGAATTTATCAAAAACAAAATACCCAATTTAGTCAAAATTGACATAAAACATTTTTTAAAACAAATATTATATTATTAATTGATATTATATTCCTAAAAATCTATGTGTCGGCCAAAGGACTAATATAATGATTGGTGTATTATTAATGGACCACTTGGGGGTCTCTTGGAAGAATATAGTATGATTATTGACTATATATTAAAAAAATACAAAGAGACATGGTAAATGTAAAACTATTTAACTAAGGGTTAAATATAAATGATACAGTAAATATAGTGACCCAAACCTGTCTATTGGTTGAAAGGATTTGGACCCATCCCCACCATAAACATTAAATAATACACTTTTGAGCCATTAGAAACGAATATGAATTTGTTAAAAAAATAATATTTCTAGTTTTTCCATAGGTCCCCCTCACCCCTCTTATAAAGGGAACTCCACCTTCTCTCTAATTCACAACTTTAAAGCCTTTTGGCTCGGCCAAACCCGGAAAAAATATTCTCTATACTTCTCTCACTTATTCCTAGAGGCCTTACTTTGATCAGAAAGACAACCTATGGATCCATTTTGATCAAATAAAAATGAAGAACCCGAAGAAGAGGTAATGTTTTCACCACCCTTTTTCAAGTTACATTCTTCTTCAACTTCTTCTTTCTTTGTTATTACCACTATAAAATAATAACTACATTTTCTTATATATAATATAATGTTATTATAAATATGGTACAACAATATTCAGTATTCTATCCATATTTTGAATGACATGTCACCATATGTGCGTACGTACGGATTACCGTCTCCACGTCGTGGTGTAATTATTATTCAAAACATTATTATTTGGATGGGTATAATAATGATGTGTAATTCATTTAAATAATAAATATAACATGATAATTATTCTGTATATATGATATAATATCTAATTATATATTATTTTAATATCAAAGGAGTGATATTATTGCTCGTGCATACGTACGGACTACCGTCTCCATGAACGCGATGAGATTCATTCCCAATCATATCCATTCAACTATAATTCTTATTTTATGAATAAAAATAATCTTTAAAGACTTAATATCATATAGGATATGAATAATATACGAACTATCCATAAAAAACATGGCTTATGTCACAAAACATTTAAAAGAAAATGAGTAAGTTAACACCCGAGACGATGATAATACTAATATATTATTAACCAAGAAATATTAAATGATCATATATGATTTCATATTAAAGTATATTATTCTTGTATAATTTAATAAAATTATTTCACCATTATACATGAGGTTAACCTACCCTCAACCAAGGAAAAGTACAAGGTAAGGGTTAATTTCACAATCTCTTTATTATCCGAGGTTGTTTTTACGTAAGTATCTACTAGGACCTCTTCATCACCCACATCTATGTTTCATAAAAATCTATTTCAAATATTTGTTAATATTTTATAGACTATGGGTTAAAGTAATTTATACCCTTTTGGACTTTTTATAATATGTTTATAAAGGAATCTTTCCGTAGTTTTCCAATCAAGGTCCTTTTTAACCTTTTCGACAGAATTAAGGTAAGAATGTCTTTTTTTAACTTATACTATGGGTGAGGATATTTTCCAGGGTTATAAAATCATCGAAGCTTCCCTCACAAGATTATAAAAATATTTTCAAATTAAATTTTTTCATTTATAATTATTATTATTTTAAATGATTACAAAAAAAGAAATATTTCTCTTAAATAGTTTTGATTTCATCTATATCAACTTCCTTTGATGGATTTTAAGCTTATTTGAAGATGATTTATTATGATACAAAACATACATATTTTGTTGATGGTTTTGTGATATGATTTACTGTGGATGTGTTATATTAATTCCATTCATAGTTTATGGGGAAAGTATTGACATTTCTTATGCTAGTTTTAATACGAATGTTTACGTTATATTTAAACCTATCCATATGAGGAATGCATTATACTTAATATGTGACGGGTGAAGCCTACTATAGCTACTCAATGCATCAGTAGGTCTCATGAGACAGACTAGTGTCTTGGCACAAGGCCTTGAGAAAATCTTCTTTGTAGTCTTGGAATAAGGCATGGACTATGTGGTTATGATAGTCTGACATTATGAATTACATCATTATGAAAGAGGTTATTGATATTGGATTTGGTTATTCGACTAGTAGAATATCCCTATGAATAATTAAATGGAATTATTTAATTTTGACTTTGACATATTATGATGTATTTCATGTTTAAAAGGATTTTGTTTTAGTTATACATTGCCTTTGATGTTTAGGATTATTTATGAAAGTTTCCACTATATTGTTATCCCTACTAAGCATCTAACCTCACCCATTTCTAAGTTTTATTTTTACTAGGATGTGAAGATGTATTTTATGAATGACCTGGAGGGATAGTATAAGGTAATTTGAGTGTGGAGAAAAAATGTTGTTGTAGTTTTCACTTTATTAAGTAATTTAATCTTTAAGAATGTATGTAGTGTTTCTGAGGCTACTAAACTAATCGGCCTTTCAAGATTTGTTCTTTTGTGATCATACCAATGTTTTGTAATAATGCACCGACTTTGGGTAACTAGGTTGGGGGAATTATAGTTGGAATCAAAGGAATTTTATTAAAAACCTTTGACGCTAGATTTAGTTAAACTCTGATAAGAGAACATAGACCCAAGATATACTTTGAGGTTTGTTATAGAATAACATTCTAGAATTTTTGTATTGTATATATTTTGTGAGTTTTTAGAGAAATATATCCCTGTATGGATACTAGTAGCTAGAGGATGCTCTGGAAAAGATATACCTAGGGGTAAAACCTGAAAACACCACTTTGAGCTAGACTCGAACGAGAACTGGTGCACTAAAACGGGCCTTATTTCACTCTTGGTTATGACACTCCCCAAGGATTTTCTTGAGATAATTTTCATTTTCATTACAAACCAATATGAAGAGTTTATGAGTATATACTTCCTCAAAAAAACATTTTTATTCTTATGTATTATATCTATAAATAGTTCATTTTATGTTAAGTGTTATAATAGTATAGAATTATGTATTTTGATTAATAAACTGATCTATTTTATGCCATTTTTTAGAAATGGAGGGTATTGGAAGAAATGGAAACCGTATCAATGCATGCACTCCATGTAGGGATTTCCATCCTACTCAAGATAATTATAGTGGAGCTACTGATACAACTATTACAGATCAGCCAATCACCATTCTGGGACCACTCACTCAGGTTATGAATAACAACCATACCCGTATGGAGCACACTGATTTGCAGCATGGAGGATCAATGTTAGAACGCTTCATGAGGCAACAACCACCAACATTAAATAGGAGTACAAATCCATTGGTAGCTGAGCAATGTATAAGTTCCCTAGAGAAAATATTTCTGGCTTTGGGGGTAGTGAATGGGAAAAAGTTATCATGGCAGTTTACCGCCTCACTAGAGATGCTGATCAATGGTGGTCATTGATTCAAAACATAAATAAAGATGACAAAGTATCAAATATTTAATAGAGGGAGTTCAAAGATCTGTTTTTAGAAAAATAATTTCCTTGTGTCCATTGAGAAGATATGGAAAGGAAATTTATGAGTCTGAGACAAAGGGAGGATAAGAATGTCACAAAGTATGAAGCTAAATTTACAAGGTTAGTGAGGCTTGCAGTAGATTATATGTGTAACCTGAGGAGTAAGATTGATCATTTCATTGATGGATTAAAACTATTTATTCGTCGAGCAGTATTCTCACGATCCTTCTCGTTGTATGAAGACATTGTCTCATGTGCTATCAAGACTAAAAAATAAATCTCTAAGTCTTAAGAAATTAATGAAAAGAAATAGGAGAAGAGATATACTGATTACTGTAGAAATGAAAATAAGGGGAATAAGGGAAAAGTTGAATATCCATCCTGTAGTAAATGTGGGATGAAACACCCCAGTACATGCATGAAGGGAATGGGAGTCTGTTACAAGTGTAGTAAAAAAGGCCACCAATATCATTATGGTAAGGGGAAGAAAGAATCTACCAATGTTCAATGATACAACTTCATGCAGATGGTACATTATGCAAATGAATGTCTTATGTGTCAGAGGAACATACCTTCGAAAAGGCCAAGGGATCAAGGCCAACCATATTTTATCACTACTGTGGAGGTTGAAGCTCCAAAAGATGTGGTGGCGGGTAATTTAATGGTTTCCTCAAGTTTAGAAATTGCTTTATTGGATTCTGGATCATCGAATTGTATCATATCTTCCCAGTTTTCTAAGAAAATTAGATACTTCCAATTTGGTTTAACAAGGGAGTTTTCAGTTAAAACACATAAGGGGTGTATCATTGCTACAATGTTCTGTGGATACGTTCCCATTAGGGAACATAAATGCTCTTTATCTGCTGATCTCATCTTCATACACATGATTGAATTTGATATAATCCTTGGTATGGATTGTCATTCGGACCATGACGCGATGATTTATTGTAAGAAGAAGGAGGATAAAATTTTATATGATGATGATAAATAACACCTTTTCTTTAGAGAAGAATCGTCACCACCTGATTCTTAACTAGATCCACCCCGAGTAGCTCAACTAAATTCAATTACTGGGAGGAATGGAATGAAATAACTATGGTTTAGGAATGGAATGTTCTAATAGAGGATGTACCTATTGTGAGAGAATATGTTGATGTGTTTCCAAAAGATTTACCTGGACATCCACTAGAATGAGAAATTGAGTTTTCCATTGATTTAAATCCCGATTCAAGGCCTATATTGAAGACCCCATATAGAATGGCCACTATGGAATTAGTTGACCTAAAAAAGGACTAGAGGAATTGAGTAATAAGGGATTTATTCTTCCTAATGTTTCTCCATGGGGATCCCCTTTCCATTTTGTTAAGAAGAAATATTGTTCTATGTCGTTATGTATCGACTACAGGGAAATCAATTCTATAACAATAAAGAACAAGTATCCCCTACCTCATATTGATGATTTATTTTACCAACTGCATGGAGCTCAATACTTTTCAATGATTAACCTTCGATCTGGATACAATCATTAATGTGTGAATAAGGAAGACATTACGAATACAAAATTTCGATCTAGGTACGGGTATTATGAGTTTACAGTAATGCCTTTTGGGCTAACTAATGCACCCTGTGTATTCATGGATATAATGAATAGAGTTTTCAAGAAATATCTCGATGATTTTGTGGTGGTATTTATTGATGATATCTTGGTATACTCTAAATGCTACGAAGATCAGGAAAATCACTTGTTCCTTATCCTGAAGACTCTGAGAAGAAATGATTTATATGGGATGTTTTGCAAGTGTGAATTATGGCTTCATGAGATTTCATTTATTGGCCATATTTTCGCTAAATATGGAATCTCTTTTGATCCTTCTAAGAACAAAGAAATCCATGAATGGCCTGCACCGATGAGTATAACTGAGGTACATAGTTTTATTGGCATATCCAGTTATTATTGGCGTTTCTTCCAGAACTTTGCCTGATTGGCTAACCCATTAACAAAGCTCACACGTAAAGGGGTTAATTTTTTTTGTACAAAATAGTGTGAAGAATGTTTTGAAGAACCAAAGAGAATGTTATTCAATGCCCTAATATTGATTCTACCATCAGGGAATGATGGTATCGTTATTTATAGTGGTGCATTGATGAAAGGACATGGTTATTTCCTTATGCAGAATGATAGGGTTATTGCCTATGCATCACGAAAGCTAAAAATTCAGGAGAAAAAATATCATACTCATGATCTTGAGTTAGCTACTTTAATCATTCCTTTGAAGATATGGAGACATTATTTCTATGGTGAGAAATGTGAGATTTATACTGATCATAAGAGATTGAAATATATTTTCTCACAAAAAGAACTCAACATGAGGAAAAGAAGATGGATTGAACTACTCATGGATTATGATTGCATGATAAACTACCGCCTAGGAATGGAAAATAAGGTGGAATATGCTTTGAGCAAAAAGGATCATGGAGTGTTGAACGTGATGAGAATTGAAAGGGATCCTATTTTCACGGATCTAGTGAAGATGGATATGGGAATTACCATGGAAGGTGAAACATCAATACTTTTTCAAATGGTTTCCAAACTATATTTAGTAGAATGGAAAACAATTTCTCAGACCAATGATGAAGAATTTCATAAGAAGATTAAAGCTATGAATGATGGGAGATTGTGATACTTTGTGCATGAAGATGTAATTTTGTAATTTGGGAAAAGACTTTGTGTTCCCAATATACCTAATCTAAAAAGGGAATTGTTGGATGATTCTCATAGTTCCAATTTCTCTATACACCCTGGAAGCACCAAAATGTATATATATTTGAAGGAAAATTTTTTGTGGGACAACATAAAGAAAGAGATTGCTAATTTTTTGTCAAGATGTATGGTTTTTCAACAAATGAAAGATGGAAGGTAGCAGCCTAGAAGAGTCATGCAACCTCTTCACATACCTGAGTGGAAATGGGATAATATCGCTAGGGACAATGTCATGGGAAAACAAAGACTCCTAGAAGGAACGATTTAATATGGTTCATTGTTGATCGCCTTACCAATTCAGTACATTTTCTTGCTATAAGGGAAGATTTACAACTTAAATATATATCAAGACTATATATTAATGAAGTTTTGAGTCTTCATGGAGTACCTGTATCAATTGTTTCTGATCATGATCCACGTTTTACTTCAAGATTCTAGAAATGTCTTTAGAAATCCCTAGATACTGAACATCATTTGAGAACTGCCTACCATCCCTAAACTGATGGACAATCAGAACAGACTATTCAAATCTTAGAAGACATGTTGAGATCATGCTCACTTGACTTTCAGGGTATGTGGGATCGATATTTACATCTAGTGTAACTTTCCTATAACAATAGCTTCCATTAAAGTATTCGGATGGCACCATATGAATCATTATACTGAAAGAGATATCGCACACCAACCTGTTGGGATGAAGTTGGTGAAATAAAACTTGTAGTCCTAGAACTGGTGGAGGAAACGATGGAAAAGGTAAAGGTAATCCAAAACCACATTAAATTATCTCAATGTAGGCAGAAGAGCTATACCGATAACCGAAGGAAGGATTTGGAATTTTAGGTAGGATATCAAATTTTAGTGAAGGTATCTCCCTAGAAGGGAGTTATACATTTCAGTAAGAAGGGTAAATTGAGTCCCGGGTACATCAGAACCTTCTAAATTCTAGAACGAATTGGGGCTTTAGCTTACCATTTGGGAATTTTGCCATGTATCTCCAAAGTTCATGAAGATTTCCACGTATCACTGTTGAGAAAATAATGCTTGAACCAATGCATGTACTCACTTATGAGGAATTTGAACTGGAACCCGATCTGTCTAATTGCGAAGAGCCCTTCAGGATTCTTGATACAAGAGAAAAAGTGCTGAGAATCTAGATGACTCGTCTCGTAAATGTTTTATGGTGAGGCCATAAGATGAAAGAGGCAACGTGGGAACCAGAGGAACTTATGATGAAGAACCACCCAAGTATTTTTATTAAACAATATTCTAGAAATTTTGAGGATGAAATTATTTGAACGAGGGGAGAATGTAACACCCCAAGCTTCCATAGTTTTCTTCTCCTTGAATAATACAGTAGTGTGTGTTGTTCGCAACTTCGAGTTCTAACACACACCACAACCAATAAAACTAGACGTTATGAATAGTAATACCCACTTTTTGAAATTTTATAAATTTTATCTTTTAAAATGGACTTCATTTTTAGATTCAGAATATCGAAATTATCTTAGGGTGAATATTTGGTATTTTTCTAAAAACATTCAATTTTTGATGAATAATGAAAAAACACTGAGTTATAGTTGAAAATCTAATTTTTATTTATATAATTATTTATTTTATTTAAATATAATGATGTTCAAAATGGATTCATAAAACCTATATAATATTAATTCAATTCATTGGAGTTAGTTTAGAATAATTTTTTATATATAAAAATTTTATTTAACTTTTCACCGTCTTTTACCCACCTCCTATGAGAATTTAGAAACTCACATAAAACATAATTTTATAGATTCTATGAGAGGAATTTTGAAAATCTGAGAGACATAGTTAATATAAAGGATAATAATGTTGATTAATAAGAAAAAAATATTTTTTGGTGAATATTAACTATTTACTTTTATTTAGCACGGTTAAAAGTAAATAGGGTAATTAAGGGTAAAAATGATATTAATATTACCCTAACACATGTCCAAATTCTATTGGATAACTGTATATTGACCAAAAACCACCTTATTAATAAAATAGTATCATTTAGGTCCCCATGGATTAGATTAGGACATTTATTATTATATAATTCAAAGAAGAGTTAAAAAGAAAAAATCAAAGTGCAACTTCCAAAAAAAATTCATATAGGGTTGTACGTAAGATTAAATAGATTATAAAAATTAATTAGAAATATAAAAATATTTCCTATATAATGGTATTTTATTTATAATATTTAGAAATTATATAATTTAATTTATTTATGACACAATGGCGATGTAGTAATTACCTAATTAATGAAATGTTAAAATAATTGATATTATAAAAATAAAAATAAATTTAATTTGAGACTTTTTATGAATTACACAAATTTATAATGTTAATATGACATACTAGTATTGGTTATATGAATTTTATTCGAAGTAATAATGATATTATAAATTTATCAAAAACAAAATACCCAATAGTGTTAAAATTGACATAAAAGAGTTTTTAAAACAAATATTATATTATTAATTGATATTCTATTCCTAAAAATCTAAGGTTTTTCCAAAGGACTTAAAAAATTATAGTTTTGTTATTAATGGACCACTTGTGGGTCTCTTAATGTTTATAGTAATTTTATTGACTATATAATATAAAAATACAAAGAGACATGGTAAATGGAAAACTATTTAACTAAGGATTAAATATAAATGATAAGGTTAATATAGTGACCCAAACCTGTATACAATCTATTGGATGAAAGGATTTCAACCCATCCCAACCTAGAACTTTAAATAATATACATTAGAGCCATTAGAATATGAATATTAATTTATTATAAAATAATATTTATAGCTTTTCCAATGGTGCCTCTCAACCCTCTTATAAAAGACCACTCCCCCTTCTCTCCAATTCACAAATTCAATGTCATTTGGCTTGGACAAACCGTACATTAATGTTATCTCAACATCCCTCAATTCAACCTTGATTCCTTATTTTGATCATAATGCCATCCTAAGTTCCCTTTTGATCAAATCAAAAGGAAGAACCCAAAGAAGGGCTAATGTTTTCACCACCATTTTCAAGTTCATTTCTTATTCAGCTTCTTCTTGCTTTGTTATTACCATACTAAAATAATAACTCAAGTATCTTCTATATACATTGATGTTATTACAAATATGGTACAACCATATTCAGTATTCTGTCCATCCTTTGAATGACATGTCACCATACGTGTGTACGTACGGTTTACCGTCTTAACGTCGTGGTGTAAATGTTATTCAAAATATTATTATTTGGATGGGTATTATAATGATGTTTAATTCATGTAAATAATAAATATAACATGATAATTATTCTTTATATATGATATAATATCCAATTATATATTATTTTAATATCAAAAGACAGATATTGTCGCTCGTGCATACGTACGGACTACCGTCTCCACGAACGCGATGAGATTCATTCCCCATCGTATCCATTAAAGTATAATTCTTATTTTATGAATAAAAATAATGGTTAAAGGCTTGATATAATTCTGGATAAGAATAAGATACAACCTATCCATAAAAACGTGGTTTATGTAACAAAACATATAAAAGGAAATGAGTAAGTTAACACCCAAAATGATGATAATACTAAGATATTATTAACAAATCAATGTTAAAAGATCATATATGATACCATATTAATGTATATGATTCTTGTATAATTTAATACAAATTATTTCACCATGATATAGGAGGTTAAACTACCCTCAATAATGTAAAAGTACAGGTATGTTTTAATTTCACAATCTCTTCATTATCCAAGCTTGTTTTTACGTAAGTATCTACAGGGACCTCTTTATCATCCACTTCCATGTTTCATAAAAATGAATTTAAAATAAGGTCCTAACCTTTTCAACAGAATTAATGTAAGAATGTCTTTTTTAACTTATACGACTAGTGTAGCAATTTTTCGTTGTTATAAAATTGCTGAAACATCTATCACAAGATTATAAAAATATTTTCAAAGTAAATGTTTTTATTTTTAATTATGTGTCTTTTAAATTATTTCAAAAAATGAAACATTTCTCTCAAATATATTTTATTTCATCTATGTCAACAACCTTTTATAGATATTATGCTTATTTGTAGGTGATTTATTATGAAACAAAACATCCATATTTTATTAATGGTTTTGTGATATTTTTTACTGTGGATGTGTTATTTTTATACCACTCATTGTTTATAGAGAAAGTATTGGCATTTCTTATGCTAGTCTTAATACGGATGTTTATGTTATATTTAAAACCGTCTATATGAGGAATGCATTGGACTTAATAAGTGAGAGTTGGAGCCCAATATAGATCCTAGATGCATCGGTAGGTCTCATGAGACAAACTAGTGTCTTGTAAAAGGCCTTGACAAAATCTTCTTTGTAGTCTTGCCACAAGGCCTTGACTATGTGGTTATGATAGTCTGGCATTATGCATTTCATCATTATGAAATTGGTTATTGATATTTCATGTGATTATTAGACTTTTCAAATATCCATGGGAATAAGTAAATGCCATTATTTCATTTTATATTTTCCACTTTATTCTGATGTTCAAGTATAAATGGCTTTTGTTTCTGTTATACATTTCCATAAATGTTTATTATTATTTATGAAACTTTTCTCTATATTGTTATCCTTTCTGAGCTTCTGATCTCACCCCTTTCTATGTTTTATTTTCCCCAGGATGTGAAGAAATATTTTATGAAGGACATACAGGGATAGTATAAAGGGATATGATTGTGGAGACAAGATGTTGTTGTATTTTTCACTTTATGATGTAATGTAAACATTATTAATGTATCTAGTGTTTCCAAGGCTACTAAACTAATCGGTCATTCGATATATTATATTTTGTGATCATGCAAGTGTTTTGTAATAATTCACTGACTCTGGATAACTGGGGTTGGGGCATTACATTACATTAATGAAATCGTGTGTTCTAAACCATTCTATCAATATTTTATAATTATAAAATGGACATAATGTGATATTACCCAGAGAGGATGGGTGTAAAGATTTAATGATTCAATTATATGCATCAATTAAAAAATCATCATCAATGACTGATTTTTTCTTATGTATATTGACCTCTCAAACTATAGGGACACTTTTTTTATTATTTTTCTCAATAAAGTTTTTAATTAATTCTTGTAGTAAATATAGACAAATGATTTTACATGTTTCACAATCATGGAATATTCCAATTAACACGAGGCCAATAATATTTTGGTGTTCCAAACATTTTATGATTATTGCATGTTGATTTAGGCTAGGTACATCAAATGTGTAGGATCACTACCTTACATGTTTAGTGAATGAAAAATTCTTCCCAAGGGTCACTCCCATGATACATTCATCAATTGATCAATTTTGGTGGATAATATCTTCTTATTCCACTTCATTTTCCTACTTCTCTAGAAAAGATCAAACACGTCAAATAAAAAAGATTGTTCGATAATTAATAATACTAATTGATTCATCATTCAAATAAGATTCAAAATTGATGTCCTTAGTAGGATACATATTAACTTTATTGATAAAACCATGATGGAAAACATATAAATTCTTGAATCAGCATGGTATGATTATTCTCATTTTCTATATACAACAATCAATAACTATTATTGAGAAGATCATTATTGGATTCAAAACCATTACATTTTCATCCCAACAATAGAATTACTCCTACCAGATGTATTGTGATCCAAATATAGTCATCCAATATATCTCACTCATATTCATCATTTATTAAAAAAATTATTCAAGACCAAGTTAAAATTAATTTGTTAATGGTTCATTTTATTTTATTCCATAAAATTTTAATGTAAAAGAAAATTAATATAAATTACTTACATGTGAAGACCCATTTACTATTGGGTATTAATTCACTCTATTTAAAAGATAGTTTTTTTGAATTTCAAATTCTTCATTAAATTCATGGATACTGTCGAATATTCAAACCCTCCATGTTGAAACACATATGATATTATTGTGTATCTCTTCATCCACAAGGGAGCATACTATGGACTTCCATAACCCTAAACCTCAATCATTTCCTTATGGAGAATCTCTAAGTATTATGTCACATCCTCTAATTACTAGAATCCTTAATACTACTAATTTCACCTCATCTGGGGTTTAAGAAAACACACTACAGTGTGGTAATAATTCTTATACAAAATTGAAAGCATCTGCGGTGTAGTATAAAACACCAAAACATAGCTCTATATCACACCAAATCAATACAATATCTAATTTAAAAACATCCATAACATAATACAAGAATATGGAACAACCATCTCACTTGTAAATGAATCTAACTATTAGTTAAAATACAGTGTCATTATGCCATCTCATTATCATATAGTGATGGTTTCATAGATAACTCAACATGAATAATACATAACTATATTTCTAAAAACATAAGGTTTTCCATTTAACGGTTAATGGGAATAGAATATTTTGACATTGGAAGTATTATTTTTCAAATTAATAGTACATAAATGCATGTGAAAATTCATGAAATTATTTTCTCATTTAAATGTTTAATTGAACCTAATCATTTAAATCATCAAAATGTCCCGACATTTATTTAGGAATGATCACCGTGACTTAATAATTGTAAGGGAAAATTATATCATTATCTCCTTTGAATGATGGTGGAGGAATGAGATGTTAGACTTGGATTGAAATATCTAAGAAACCACATTGGGCATGCCCTGATATATGCATGACATTTTGATCAGAGTAGTAGTGCCCTACTCTATATATCTCTAAAATATATTTTTGTGTCAGAATTATGTTTCAAAACAAGTGATTCTATGACTATCACCCAGTATAACAATGTGTCTGGGAATAAATTCAAGAAACTCACAATATACAAGATTATGATTGTATACTCCACAAACCATCATTTTCCCTTAGGTGAAACTATGTGCATGATGTGCACACATATTCATTCTATATGAGGAAATTTTCAAATAAAAATAATATTATACTACCAATGGACGATAATGCTGGTATGCCTCCCATATGGTCAACTTGTTATCCCATAGGTTGTCACAGTGGGACCCTGGTTGGCCGAGGATGAAAAATTATTTGAATATTTCCTTCAAAAACAATTTATATTATTTTTGAAGTATCGAAATTAATAACCATCCATTCACCATAAAATTCCCAACTCAAAAATAACATTACATTAAATATGTTTCATGTCCTTTATTATGTCATAAAATTCATTAACAAATTTTACAATAGTGATAATGTCATTAACAACAATTATATGAATCTATAAATATTCCATGAGCATCAACACTTCTCTAGTCGTATTTTCCACAAAATAGACATGTCTCATATTTTCTACCTCAGACATATTGTAAATACATACATTCATCAACAATATGATTCAAATATAGGGTAAGGGGATGTAATAAAAAAATCAATATAATAAATAATAATGATTTATGTGACAATAACATGAACCCATATCCTAGTTATAGAATCAGTAATGTTACCTGAATTATGTGGCGGTTTTTAAGGGGTAACAAGAATATTAATGAATATATATATATATAAGATGAAATGTGCACTATATGCAAAATACTCATTAATACATGAACCTAATGAGACAAAAATATAATGATATTCATTAAAATATTTTAAAAAATTTATGCACAATAAGAATTGACTCCAACGAATTATCTAACTCAATGCTATAAGATCCTGATTCCATTTAATATATTTTGATTACATTATAATATTCAATTATCAATTAAAAATTGTAGTTTCATTATTAAATAAATATAAATTTATCATATACATAATTTCCTAAATCTTCTCCAAAAAATTCGTTCAATTTTATTCTCAAATATTGTTAACCATAAAATGGTATTATTTAGTTACCATCATAAATTTCATCCACTGTGACTTACAAAAAACCATTAAGCCATTTATAAATTACATTACAATAACAATTACTTACAATTTACATTTAACATGAAAACTATTAATAAAAATATTCATTTATATCAACATATACCATATCAATTAGATAGTTCCATTTTTCATTAACAATGTTTCACTTATTTTTGAAAATATAAATAACTTTTATAGAAAATTATCAACCAAAAATATATATTTACAATACCAACATTATCATAATTTTATCAATACATCCACTCTCAGTTAATATTACTCCCACTACATCAATGTTAACCATATACACCACAATATCACAATATTAACACAATATATACAATAATAAACAATCCAAAATTGTACACTAATATCCCTAAATGTAAAATTAAGGGATATATTGAATGATTGAATGGTTTAGGGAGGATCACGTCACCATGGATTTTAAAGAATAGCTCCAATGAACCTATATAAATATTTCCACAAAGTAATATAACTATGAATAAATCAATCCAAAGGAATCCCCACTAGCATGGTCATATTATAATTATTAATAGAGTTATAATGAGAGAGATAATGAGGAATAAGGGATGATAATGGGAAATAATGGGATAATGGTATAATACAAAATCCGTAAAATGAATTTAAGAATTTATAATTCACAACTATTTTAAGAGAATAACATATATAAGTGTCTAATATATAAGATTTAAATAAGATAAATGTAATATAAACCCAATATATAGGATTGATTGAATATATATTATTTATAGATGGACACCCTCTAAATCATATTGTAGATAATACCATGATATAGTTGGTTAGTCAAAGATGATATATATATAAGAACCATTGTAATTTCTTTAAATTCAATTTAAATAATTAACTATTTCAAAATAGTAATATATTTTTATCCTAGAAAATTTAATGTTTGATTCAGAAATATTTAATATTTTATCAACAAACAACATTAGAAAATAAAAAACAATCCATAATTTCTACCCTTCTTCCATATCTTTTAGATAAAACATTATTCTTATGACAAATTACTCTACATACCATAGATTTGAGAATAAATAAACAATTAAAATATTGTCAATAAAAATTTATAATATATTTTCCATGATAATCCTCCAAAACATATATTCCAAAACACATACCAATGAATTCATTTTAGAACCGATATTCTAAAATATAAAAAAAATAGATCAACCACTCTTTCCCAAGTCTAACACCATGTGATTTTTTTTTAAATATAATTTAATCATTTTGAAATTTTGTATTACACATTGTATATAGTTTATCATGGACTACACCAATCCTTATGTATATAATTCCTTACAAAAACAATGTTTATCTTGAGATAAATTGAATAGTATTTTTGTCTTGGGTTACTCACAACTCTGATATTATCATTCATTATATGAAATATTGAATATAAAAAACATGTCATATAATTAAGATATAATATTTTAATGCGATAACATTCACCAAAAAATTTAAATAGTTTGTAAGGACTAATTTAAAAACATTACATTTTAATGTGACTTTATACTAGAAATCACATTATTATCATGTAGATAATCATTTTGGATAAGTGAATTATAGAATTAGGAATAAATAATTTTTGTTAATAATTAAAATTATAGGTGTATTCTTATAAATATTATCCATTTAAAAATAAAAGTCTTTAAAACAAAATATTATATCTTTTAATGATAGATCTTCACAATTTCCCCCTTGATCTCATCACTATCCATATACATCATATGATATATATTATTTAAAATAATTGGATGAGAAAAAAACCACAGTAAGGTAAACATGATAAGAAAAAATGTTATCAAGGGAAAATACATAAAAAAATTAATAATAAATAAATTTTTATTACGAAAATATATCCTATTTTCAATAACACTTATATATTTTATTCTAAAAGAAGTTGATTTTCCAGTTAAATTATTTTAAATAATATAAATTATATGAATATTACTTTTTTAAATTATTTTATATCTCACCCTTACATATGGATTAACCAATTTTGGCACTTCTATCTCCATCGTACGTAATGTTGTAGATGAAATATCATAACCACTCATCTATATTTTATCATGGAACCAACATTTTTTGGATTATCACATAATCAGAAGTCATTAGTTTATCAAATAACAACCTATAATGGGTTTATCACTTAACCTCATTTCATTGTATATAATTTCTAATAACCATAACACAATCATAAATCATGAAATATCACATTCTAAAAACAATGTTTTAATAAAATTAACTTTTCATTTTGAAATCACACATTTTGAAACTACACAAAGTTAAGGAAAAAAATTTTATTAACTGAAAACATATAAAATTGTATGGTCTAAATAAAAATATTAAAATTAACTGATTATGGTAAAATACACTCAAGAATTATTATATCAAAAAAATCCTTTCATATTTTCAATGAAAATCCACAATGTGCCACTTTTAGAAAATGGAAAAAATATAAATTAATAAAATTATGTAAAAAGTAAAACATGAAAACAAAATAAATAATAAATTAATAATATAATTCATATAAATAGAAATATATTAATAAAGATGGAAATTTAAGAATATAATATTTTATGAATAAATTTAGAAATATAATTTT
This sequence comes from Viscum album, assembly GCA_963277665.1. Classification (NCBI taxonomy): domain Eukaryota; kingdom Viridiplantae; phylum Streptophyta; class Magnoliopsida; order Santalales; family Viscaceae; genus Viscum; species Viscum album. The sequence continues at coordinate 1,065,431,429 of OY728165.1, read as the reverse complement.
TAAAATAATGGCCCATTTAAATATCATATTATTGAAGTAGGAATTACTAAAATATATAAAATATTAGTATGTAATGTAAATATATATAATAAAAGTTGAAATAAAACATAAAATATTAAATTGTTATAAGAAATATAAAATTGTCACGACATAATCACTAATTTCTTGTTTTACTCGATGATTTAAAATTAGTTTTAAATATCCTTTAGATCACATCATATTTCTATATAATGTGTTCATACATCCTTAATAATGATTATATTAATGTTTATAATTTATGAAATAACTATATTTATACTTATAAATACTTATATAAAAATTTAATGACATAATTATCCCTATAAATTAATACTAATTAATTATTTTCTTAAATTTTTATGCATTCCATTAAAGGATTGAGGGTCTGTTCACATCGGTAATAAGATGGATAGTCGAGTTAAATCAGATTAAAACACTATAATTATTATGAAATATTATTAATTAATTTCAATAATTATTAATATTCTCTTATATAACTTTTGATTTTTGTACTATGATGATTCCTTAAATAAAATTTTAATGATAAATGTTTAGATCTTTTTTGGTTATTTTTCTGAACACCTTGAATGAGTTTATGTTATATGATACATTAATTTTATATTCATTCTAGAACACAGAATTGGTTATTATATAAATATTTAAATATTATTTAACAATAATATATCTTTTATGACAATCCATGAAGGCACAATAAAAACCAAAAAAACCATTATCCACAGAAAATGTAAACTGCCATAGTTTGGAAAATAGTTTTGTTTCTATAATTAAGAGGAAAGGAGAAATAAAATGGGTTTGATATATTATATTAAAAATATAAAATGTAGGTATATTAATTATTTTGGAGTTTCTATTACTTTATGTACTACGTTGGTGAGAAGAAAATTTCTGATCAAAAGAAAACAAGATATGTTCATGGAGAAAATTACCTCTTGGATAACACATCCTTGAATAATCCCTTAATGAAATTGTATTGATTAATTTGTTGAGACCAAAAAAAATATGATTTAGGTATGGGTTGTAGGAGAGGTATTGGAAAATATTTTTATAGATTAAGGAATAGTGAGGATAATTTGGGAGGTTAGTGGTCGTGTTTATACCTAGGGAGTGGTGGGCTTAAGTTATTAAATAATGATTATTTTGTATTTATCCCCCACAACATTGATGTCCAAAAAATATGAACATTTTGTTGGAAATTAATGTAGTAAATTATGGTTATGATTTAAAAATATACCATTCATGAATTATTTTATTAGTTTTTATGATTTTTTATCATTTACTTTTTTAACTTTAACATGTTTCATTATTTTACCGATAATGCGATATATGATTCTTTTTACCATGTTATAATTTTTTCATAAAATAATTAAAATAACCATACTATATAATTTTACTCGTATGATTATTAATATGGAATCCTTTTTTTGATTATAATTTTACAAAATTGGAAAAAATATTATTTAAAATTAATCTTGCAAACACATAATGAAAGAGGGTTTTTAAATGAAAGTGTTAAAAGATTTGAAAGGTTTTCATATACAATTTAAATGCCAAATTTCATTAAATGAGCTAATTTGGATTTAATAATTTATTTATTGGTTCATTAGAAATTTTAATCTTGTTAGATGATAATTTAAATATATAAATAAAATAATTGAAAACCCATTTTAAATTATAATTCAATATAATTCACTATTCATTAAAAAAAGAAAAATCTCTAAAATATACCAAAATATTACCATAATCTAACTTAATATTCATATATCATTATAATGTTGTATTTATTTAGAGAAAAAGTATAAAATTTTCAAAAAATATTCTAAAATCAAGTTAACCATTAAGATGTGGAAAAATTTACTTTAATTAAAATATATATGTTTCAGAATTAAATGGGAATAATTATATATTAAACTAATAAAAAATATTTTATGAATTCTAAAACATTATCGTGAATATATTATATTGTAATATTGTTAATAACATTCTATAATATTAATGATTTCAATTTAAGAATAATAATAAATTTGAAAATAATTTTGTCATTATGTACCATCGTTGTTATAAGGAGGATATGAACATGAATAAATAAATTATGAAAATATGTTTTAATATTTTATATAGAATGAATTATTTTATGAGAAATAAAATATAAAGAAAATTTAAACCATTTTGAATATAGAAAGAAATATTTCATTCAAAAACTACTATTTTACACTCACTTGTGTGTTTTATATCAATTAATTGATCAAATTAATTTCTGTAAATTATATTAATGAAACTTATATTTTATATATTAAATAAAAATTTTAACTTTTATTTTATGTATTATCTAGAAAATACATAATAATTAATTAATTTTCATGCATAAAATAATATTTTAATAAATAAATTTTTGCCATTCTTTTGCATACCCATTTTAAAACAAATTTTTGAATATTTTATAAAAATTTCTGAAAAAATAATTTTTATTAATATAACAATGAAAATTATCATAGGTATTTTTTAGGTTTTTCCTAATAAGATTCATTTTTTTTCAAAAGTAATATAATTAAGTTATTATTTAAAAATTCATTTCATTTATGTTAGTAATAATGTTATAATTTATTTGAAATTTGTTTTCCAATAATAGTCATTTCAATTATAAATATATATCTCTAATTGAGGTCATTCAAATAAATTTCATAGTGAAATAACATATAAAAGTATATTAAAAGCTTGATATTTTTCACATTAAAACAACTGTTTCACATCATCTTTGTTGGATTAATATTTCATTACATTTTATCATATATGATAATGTAATTTGTAGAATTAATTAAATGTATATAATAAGAAACATTTATATCATATAATAACATAATATTATTTTATACTATAATTATTTGTGAAAAATGTTAAAACTATTCATTGTAATTAATGTAAAAATATTTTTTGAACATTATATGATTTTGTATTGAAATTAATATTACAAAAAAATGTTTTCTCTAATAAATTTTATGTCATATTGAAAATAATTATGTATAAATTATCTAAAAATTAAAATTATAATTATCATATCAATGGGTAAATTGTAGAGGTAAATAAAAATATACACATTAACATTGTGAAAAATAAAAGGGGATAAATTGAATAAACATTAATACTAAGGAATAAAAAGATGAAAACATAATTCATTTTTTGTTGGTGCATGTGTGCCTTGACCATATAAACCATTACATACATTATTGAAATATTTTTTGGAAAAGTAGAAAATATAGTTATCCCAATATTTAATACTACTGGGTATTTAAATGAATGATACACCTCGTAAATTAAAAAAGGGAACTCACTCTCCCCCCTTCTTCACAAAAATCTAGACATTTAAATCATACGACCCCAAAAAACCATTATAAACATCCCTACCCTCATCCTAGAACCCTTATTTTGGATTTAAATCCATCCAAGAAATTATTTTGGATAAAATGAAAGAAAAATTACTGAAGAAGTGTAAATTTTATTGAGTATGAAATGAGTTATGATTTAAGGTAAGGAATATTCATCTCAGTTTTTTACTTGAATGACACACATTACTTTTTGAAGTGCACTGTGTTGCATTTGTTGTCAATGAGGTATGTTGTTGTCAAGGAATGAATGGATGGATGTCAAGGAGTTTCAATATGTGAATGATAAAGGATGTGATGGTGTTGGTGATGAATGGAGAATGGCCATGGTACTAAGATGCATGTCACTTAGGAGATTCACTAAGTGACATAGGATGTTGTGGTTGAAACATTCTCTATCTATATCAGACGATTGTATAACTAATCTTAATGTTTAAATACTTGTATCAAGCTGATACTAAGTTACACCACTTGAAGAATGGATGATGATGGAACATCATCATTACATCAGACGATTGATGAGATGATCTTTATGTTCGAAGAACTTGTATCAAGTGGATACAATGTTACAACATTGTTAGTAAACCATGCATTGTATTGACAATCCATAAGGAGATGAAGTGATCCATCCACAATCACTAGGTGGATGAAGTGGTGCTAATTATGTCCATGCACTATCACTTAGTGCATGTGAATTTGAAGAAGATCCAACTTGATCTCTGATTGGATCAATGAACAACATTGAAGATTATGTGATTCAGGAGCTTCGGTTGAAGGTAGAAACCTTCGGGAATTCCATTCATAAATATTGAATATATAATGAAGAAGAATTGGAGGAATTCATAAGAAGAAGAGAAGAGAAGAAATTAAGAAGGGAGAATGGATTAGAGGAAGATGTGGCATTTGGATTTGGCATTTGATATGGCTTGAACCGATGGGGAACATTGTTTTTAACAAAGTCTTATTTCCATACTTTGCCAAAAAATTGTCCATCCATGGGCACCTTGAGGGTTCAACCCTAAGGCACATGTGGGACTAAGGCGCCACGCCCAAGGGGGAACCCGTGGGGAAAACCCAAGGCCGGCAGAAGCCACGCAGGGGTGTCACGCCCGCGTGGCAGGGGCGCAGGAGAGCGCGCCCGGAGTGCATGGTGGGCACTAGGAGCGCACACGCAGGGAGCAGAGGTGGGCGCAGAGCGCGCCCGCAAGGAGAACTCGGCGCAGGGCGGCACCGAGAGGGGATAAGTTCAACTGAGCGTATCCCGACAGCCGATCTTTGATAAACCGCGTCAATACTAGGCTGTGTTTCGATGTGGGACGCCGAAAAATGTCCAGGAGCGGATCCTGGCCGCACGATTGATCGCGCGCCAGATCTCGGCCGCACATCTAATCTGCCGCGGCCCGTTCAGATCCAGGCCGTTGAAGATTTTTTGATCGCCTGATCCGACGGCTCCCCGCTCGTCTCCTTCTTCGAGCTCGCCCAAAGATCCCCGCAGCCACCGACAAACCAGGCGCCCTCCGAGCTTCACAGATCGAGCTCCCGGCCATTGAAGATGAAGCTGAAGCCATCAAAGTGCTCGTATGGCCCTACTGATCACAACCATGCAAGAAAATATACATGCATACAAAGAAATAAAGATTTCGAACAAGGCCGAGGCAAAACGAAGTTACCGAGGCTTCGGTGGATTCATGCTATGCATGGATAGACTTTGAAGAGGCATGTAAACGTTCTGCATGCACATGCACGTGGAGGAAAACAAAGAAAAGGAACCCGCGTTGAATCAGAGGAAAGAAATCAAGATTTGGAAAATCATGATAACCTGAAACATTCGGGGATTCAATATTTATATCCCACCGAAGATTGGGCATACCTCTGCCTATAAAAAGAGAGGCAGAGGCGCTTGAAAGGCTTGCTGATCCTTTGAGAAACGACAGTTCCGTGAGAGCACCCTTCTGCCTCGCGAAGAAGAAGCCCCGCACAACCCACTTGTGCGGATGAAGTTCCAGAGCCACCTGAGGCTCTGAAGGAGGTCCCTGCCCGCGTACTCGCGCGGCTGAAGGAGCCCTCACTGCCTGCAAACTTGTGCGGCAGGAGGAGCTTGCGCGGCCATTGTGGCATGTGAACCTTGTGCGCCCAAGACCCATTGCACCCTTGCGCGGCGTTTGAAGAAGGCAGTGAGAGACCGCACCTTGCGCGCCTCCTTTGAAGGCAGTAAGGGTTCGGGTGGTTTATGTGCCAAGGCAAGAAGGCCCTACGGGCATTGGGTGCAAATTAGGAAGAACCCAAGGCCAAGACACTTGTGCTTGTGTGCCAAGTGAAAGAAGAAGAACCTACGGGTGCTGTGTGTGCACCCAGTGTACCTTGAGCGCTTTGAAGAAGAGGAGAAGAGGCCTCACCTTGCATGCCTTCAGTTGATTGGTGTTCGGGTGTGTGCAAGTGGAGGCCGAGACTACACATTGTGTGTGTTTAAGAATTGGAGAAGGCCGCAACAAAGTGTGTGCAAGACAAGTGAACAAGAATCCTAGCCTTGTGTGTGTGCCAAGTGAAGAAGGCCCTACGGCTTGTGAGTGCTAAACAAGAACAATGAAGGCTAAGCCGTGTGTATGCAAGAAGTGGAAAGAGGCCAAGCTTAAGTGTGTGCAAAACGTGGAACAAATTGTGTGTGAAAACCAAGCGAAGGCCGAAACTTAGTGTGTGCTAAGTGGTTTGTACACACTAAGAAGGAGAAGAATGAGAATACTCACACTAAAGTAGAACACACATTTATGTGTGTAAACAAATTTTACAAAGTGTGTGAAGTTCAAAAAAAGTGTGTGTGCTTAAAGTAATTGCACTCTTTGAGTGTTTATCACACTAAGAAGAAGAAGGGAAGTGCATGCATGCATGCATGCACGTGCACACGTGAACAAAGATGAATCAGGTTGTGTGCATTTGAGAAGACCAAGAACAAGAGTACTTGAAGTATAATTGAGAGGCCATGCAGTCAGTGCAGGAGGAAGAAGAGTTTCCATGCACTCAGTGCATGAAGTTGATGTGAAGTGAGACTGAAGAAATACTGAAATTAAAGACATCAGCTGCCTGAGTTTTCAGTAATTGAGAAGACCCTGATCAAAAGAAGTGATCAGAAGTGAAGAGAAAGACCAACAGACCTTTTTAGAGGCTGTTGAAGATTCTTGAAGAGAGAAGCCAGGTCATTCTTAGAAGAAGGTGATAAAGCCTGAGCAAGACGAGAAGACCTGTTCATCACAAGTGAGCAGAGGTACAGAGCAAGGCCAACAGTCTTTATCCCAGACTGTTGAAGATATTTGAAGAATCTTAAAGTGAAGAAGAGCTACTCGTGTGACTCGAGGAGCCAGAAGAAGCCCCCTGTGAGACTCATGGTGGAAGAAGTCTTCAGTGGGATTCTGGAGCAGGCCAGTGGGACTCTGGTAACACTGTGAGAGGCAGTATAAAGACCCTCCTGTGGGACCCAGGAGAGATACAGTGGGACTCTGTATCGACCATTGTAATACTAATAGATTATAATGGAAGAAACCATGTTGGGGCGTATAACCAACATGGCAAGGACGTAGGCCTTTGGTGCCGAACCTTGTAAATCCTTGTGTCAAGTGCCTTTACATTTACTGCATCATTTGAGGAAAGGTGAGAGATACAAGAAGATTGGATCGAGGCTTTAACCATCCATAGAGGTTTAATTGATAAAGAATCAATTAGTAAAAAGTTTTAAGGGATCATTGATTCACCCCCTCCCCCTCTCAGTGATTCACACTGATTCAGGCACTTCAATTGGTATCAGAGGGAAGGTTACCTCTAAAATATCCAAGAGAGTCTAAATGGAGTGCAGATTTGAGGAAGTGAGTGAATACCCTCAAATGGAGATATCTGCCAAGGCTTAGAAAAACAGGATGAAGAAACAGGCCAAGAAGATGAAGAAGAAGATTGTTGCTGATAGAGAAACACCTGAAAATTCCTTTTATCACTCTTTTGGTGAAGCCTGTCCCAGCTGTGATGATGATGGAAGAATCAATGATCTTCTAAATGCAATCAAATATCTTCAGAAGACAGTCCCCATGGAAGTAGCAATTTGTATTACAACAGGAATCCTTGATCTTCAAGAAGAAAAATTACAGCTAGAAGAAGAATCCAATGCAATGGAAGATCAGTTGGCTAAAAGGGTTGGCATATCCAACACTCTCAGAAAGATGGTGAATGCTAAAGATGAAACAGTATCTCTTTTCAATGAAAGATATGAAGACACTACTGAAGAATTTCAAAGAAGCCTTTCTGAGAAATAATTCTTTAAGACTGTGGTCAAAGATATTTTCCATGCACGGGAAAAGAGGCACAAAGTTTCAATGAATGTCAGAGATGCTCAACTTGAAGACAAAGTAAACAGGGTAAAGGAGCTTGAAAATTCATTACAAGAAATGAAGAAGGTGCATGAAGACCAGTTAGAACAGCTAAAAGAAAATTGGGAAGGAAGGCTAAGAACTGTTGAGGATGAGAAGAACTACCCTAACATAAAATGCATAGAACTAGAGGTGATATTGAAAAATCTGCAATCACCCTAAGCTGAAAACTCCCATTCAGCTGATAGAAGAAATGTTTCTACACATGTATGCATTTAGAAGGATGATTCAAAAAGAAGGACATCCTCTAATAAAAGGGCAGCATCTTCTAAAAGGAAGGTACCATCCATCCCATCTTGTACTAATGCTTCTAATTGTGTTTCCAAAAAAAGTGCAGGATGGAAGAATAATTCCAAACAAGTATGGATGAAGACAATGAAGAAAGAATGCTCTCCTGAAGCAGCACAACAATTCAAGAAAAGTACCCTACAATCAGAAGGAATCAAAAAGTCAAGATTTGTGGGTCAATGTTGGTGTTGTAACAAGTATGGGCACTGTGCAAAGGATTGTTGGTACAATCCACTGAATGCCAAAGCACAGAGGAAGCCCATGCCTAGGGGGAGCAAGCCAGAAGAAAAGAAGCAGCATCCACAGGTCCAGAGACATCTGTTTACTGCAAATATAATTAGATTACATGAAAACATCTGGGATGATTGTAAAAGTGGTCAAAAAGATACATGTCAATCTCCAACTGTATCCAGAGCTCAAAAGAAGAAAAGATCACAAAACCTGGCTCAGAAAGAATCCTTGGGAAGCAAGAAAGAAAAAAGCTGAAGATTCTCCCAAGAAGATTATGAAAAAGGAAGAGAAGACCTTGGAGTCTAAATCCAAGAAGGGTGATGCATCCAGAAGGACCACCATGAAGAAATGCTTCTACTGTGGAAAGAAAGGACATATCATGGATCTTTGTAAAGATGCCATGAAATTCAATAGAGGTAGACTAGACTCAAACAGACGATCAATCCAAAAGAAGCAGAAGGGATTGATTGAAAACAAGTTGCCTAAGAAAGGTAGCTTGAAAGAATTAAAGGAACCATGTGGAATATCCGGAACTGAGGCCACACTTCCAAGTGACTTACTAGTCATAAGGCCAAATCAGTTGCAACTTGCCAGAGAAATACAAAGAGCTGAAGATGAAGAACTGGTAGTAGCTAAGGCAAAAGGGAAGAAGAATATTTCACATGAAGATCAAGTTCTGTGTGTGAGGTGCAATGAAGCTGGACATACTAGTGATAAATGCATGATATTCATTCCAGCTCAAAAGGGATTCTTCAAAAGAATGAAGATTGCACCAGAATACTCTAGTGCTCAGAAGGCACCTAGAAATAGAGGAGTCACACACAAAGAAGTTAAAGAGGTGTTGAGATCCACACCCGCATAAACATCATTGAAGATCAAATGTGCAAGTGTGAAGAATGGTGAAAATGGGACATCTCAGTTGAGAGAATATTCTCAACCTTATTGTTCACATTGATGAACCAAGGAGGTTCCATCTTATTCCCTAATAACTTGTATTTACATGTGCGAACACTGCAGGGAATTGAAGATGATGATCATTATCAACTGGAGGATGGTTTGGACAGAATGGAGTGAACCCCTTGAGGGGGAGCCAATCTGTAGAAGATGGGATTCTGAGATTTAATACCATCTTGAGAAAAGTGAAGGTATTCCAATCACACTTTAATCCCTTGTTTCTTAATTGTATTCATCATGTAAATTAAGGGGGAGTATTGATTGAAGGAAAATGGATGAAAGGGGGAGCTTTATCTTTGCACTGAACTTTCTAATGAGTTTTGTGAAGTATGTGAAGGATTTAGCAATTCATTGATAAATATGAAAAATTTCACCCCCTGAAGCATGATCTCACATGTACAGTGAATGTTGGATAGCATTGAGTACCTTGGTTACATCACTCTTGTTTTCTACATCGGGTTAGGCCACATAGACTTAGTGTTGATTTACTAAAGGTTCATTGCTAAATGGAACATGTGACATCATCCCTCTCTCAGTTTTTTTCAAGAAAATACTTTTCAAAGGGAGGAAGAGATTTTTGAAAGAGAATCACACCACACCTTTGCATTTGATTGCCAATAAGGGTGAGAAATATTGGAACACATATTGACCCATTCATATGTGCTCTAGTGTATTGCCAACAAATACAAAGTGGGAGATTGAAGTGCACTGTGTTGCATTTGTTGTCAATGAGGTATGTTGTTGTCATGGAATGAATGGATGGATGTCAAGGAGTTTCAATATGTGAATGACAAAGGATGTGATGGTGTTGGTGATGAATGGAGAATGGCCATGGTACTAAGATGCATGTCACTTAGGAGATTCACTAAGTGACATAGGATGTTGTGGTTGAAACATTCTCTATCTATATCAGACGATTGTATAACTGATCTTAATGTTTCAATACTTGTATCAAGATGATACTAAGTTACACCACTTGAAGAATGGATGATGATGGAACATCATCATTACATCAGACGATTGATGGGCTGATCTTTTAGTTCGAAGAACTTGTATCAAGTGGATACAATGTTACAACATTGTTAGTAAACCATGAATTGTACTGACAATGCATAAGGAGATGAAGTGATCCATCCACAATCACTAGGTGGATGAAGTGGTGCTAATTATGTCCATGCACTATCACTTAGTGCATGTGAATTTGAAGAAGATCCAACTTGATCTCTGATTGGATCAATGAACAAAATTGAAGATTATGTGATTTAGGAGCTTCGGTTGAAGGCAGAAACCTTCGGGAATTCCATTCTTAAATATTGAATACATGATGAAGAATAATTGGAGGAATTCTTAAGAAGAATAGAAGAGAAGAAATGATGAAGGGAGAATGGATTAGAGGAAGATGTGGAATTTGGATTTGGCATTTGATATGGCTTGAACTTATGGGGAACTTTGTTTTTAACAAAGTCTTATTTCCATACATTGCCAAAAAATTGGCCAGCCATGGGAACCATGAGGGTTCAACCCCAAGGAACATGTGGGCCTAAGGCGCCACGCCCAAGGGGGAACCCGTGGGGCAAACCCACGGCCGGAAGAAGCCACGCAGGGGTGTCACGGCTGCGTGGCAAGGGCGTAGGAGAGCACGCGCGGAGTGCATGGTGGTTGCTAGGAGCGCGCCCGTAGGGAGGAGAGGTGGACGCAGAGTGCGCCCGCAGGGAGAAATCGGTGCAGGGCGGCACCGAGAGGGGAGAAGTTCAACTGAGCGTATCCCGGCAGTCGATCTTTGATAAGCCGCGACAATACCGGGCTGCGTTTCGATGTGGGACGTGGAAAAATCTCCAGGTGCGGATCCTGGCCGCATGATTGATCGCGCGCCAGATCTCGGCCGCACATCTAATCCGCCGCGGCCCGTTCAGATCCAGGCCGTTGAAGATTTTTTGATCGCCTGATCCGACGGCACCCCGCTCGTCTCCTTCTTCGAGCTCCCCCGAAGCTCCCCGCAACCACCGACAAACCAGGCGCCCTCCGAGCTTCACAGATCGATCTCCCGGCCATTGCAGATGAAGCTGAAGCCATCAAAGTGCTCGTATGGCCCTACTGAACACAACCATGCAAGAAAATATACATGCATACAACAAAATAAAGATTTCGAACAAGGCCGAGGCAAAACGAAGTTGTCGAGGCTTCGGTGGATTCATTCTATGCATGGATATACTTTGAAGAGGCATGAAAACATTCTGCATGCAAATGCACATGGGGGAAAACAATGAAAAGGAACCCGCATTGAAACAGAGGAAAGAAATCAAGATTTGGAAAATCTTGATAACCCGAAACTTTCGGGGATTCAAGATTTATATCCCGCGGAAGATTGGGCATACCTCTGCCTATAAAAAGAGAGGCAGAGGCGCTTGAAAGGCTTGCTGATCCTTTGAGAAACGATAGTTCCGTGAGATCACCCTTGTGCCTTGCGAAGAAGAAGCCCCGCGCAACCCACTTGTGCGGCTGAAGTTCCAGAGCCACCTGAGGCTCTGAAGGAGGCCCCTGCCCGCGTACTCGCGCTGCAGAAGGAGCCCTCACTGCCTGCAAACTTGCGCGGAAGGAGGAGCTTGCGCGGCCCTTGTGGCAAGTGAACCTTGCACGCCCAAGACCCATTGCACCCTTGCGCGACGTTTGAAGAAGGCAGTGAGAGACCGCACCTTGCGTGCCTCCATTGAAGGAAGTAAGGGTTCAGGTGGTTTATGTGCCAAGGCAGGAAGGCCCTACGGGCATTTGGTGCAATGTAGGAAGAACCCAAGGCCGAGACACTTGTGCTTGTGTGCCAAGTGAAAGAAGAAGAACCTACGGGTGCTGTGTGTGCACCCAAGTGTACCTTGCGCGTTTTGAAGAAGAGGAGAAGAGGCCGCACCTTGCATGCCATCAGTTGATTGGTGTTCGGGTGTGTGCAAGTGGAGGGCGAGACTACACATTGTGTGTGTTTAAGAATTGGAGAAGGCCGCAACCAAGTGTGTGCAAGACATGTCAACAAGAAGCCTAGCCTTGTGTGTGTGCCATGTGAAGAAAGACCTACGGCTTGTGAGTGCTAAACAAGAACAAATAAGGCTAAGCCGTGTGTGTGCAAGAAGAGGAAAGAGGCCAAGATTAAGTGTGTGCAAAACGTGGAAAAAATTGTGTGTGCAAAACAAGCGAAGGCCGAACCTTAGTGTGTGCTAAGTGGTGTGTACACACTAAGAAGGAGAAGAAGGAGAATACTCACACTAAAGTAGAACACACATTTATGTGTGTAAACAAATTGTACAAAGTGTGTGAAGTTCAAAAAAAGTGTGTGTGCTTAAAGTAATTGCACTCTTTGAGTGTTTATCACACTACGAAGAAGAAGGGAAGTGCATGCATGCATGCATGCACGTGCACACGTGAACAAAGCTGAATCAGGTTGTGTGCATTTTAGAAGACCAAGAACAATAGTTCTTGAAGAATAATTGAGAGGCCATGCAGTCATTGCATGAGGAAAAAGAGTTTCCATGCACTCAGTGCATGAAGTTGATGTGAAGTGAGAATTAGGCCAGACTGAAATTAAAGACATCAGCTGCCTGAGTTTTCAGTAATTGAGAAGACCCTGATCAACAGAAGTGATCAGAAGTGAAGAGCAAGACCAACAGACCTTTTCAGAGGCTGTTGAAGATTCTTGAAGAGTGAAGCCAGGTCATCCTTAGATGAAGGTGATAAAGCCTGAGCAAGACGAGAAGACCTGTTCATCACAAGTGAGCAGAGGTACAGAGCAAGGCCAGCAGTATTTATCCCAGACTTCTGAAGATACTTGAAGAAGCTTAAAGTAAAGAAGATCTACTCGTGTGACTCGAGGAGCCAGGAGAATCCCCCTATGAGACTCAGGGCGGAAGAAGTCTTCAGTGGGATTCTGGAGCAGGCCAGTGGGACTCTGGTAACACTGTGTGACACAGTATAAAGACCCTCCTATGGGACTCAGGAGAGATACAGTGGGACTCTGTATCGACCATTGTAATACTAACAGATTATAATGGAAGAATCCATGTTGGGGCGTATAACCAACATGGCAAGGACGTAGGCCTTTGGTGCCGAACCTTGTACATCCTTGTGTCTAGTGAATTTACATTTACTGCATTATTAGAGGAAAGGTGAGAGATACAAGAAGAGTGGATCGAGGCTTTAACCAGCCATAGAGGATTAATTGATAAAGAATCAATTAGTAAAAAGTTTTAAGGGATCACTGATTCACCCCCTCCCCCTCTCAGTGATTCACACTAATCCGGGCACTTCACTTTTGAACCACATATTTTTCCTAGGTGGTCAATATAATTCCCATGATTTTATTTTTTGAATATTTTCCTTAAATTAAATATATTTTTATATCCATTTTGGATATCTATTTCAAGGTTTTTCCTGACGAAATATAAACATCGATTAGGGGATTTTGTCACAATTTTCTATCATTAGTATATAAGTTATGATTTTCCCTTAACCTCTTATATGACATTGATATACTACCAAATTGATATTTAATTTCATGAATATCTTTATTTTCATTTAAATGGATGTTTTATTTAACATTGCTATTTCATTGATCAATCGATAGTATATTAAAAACTGGTATGTGTTTATATTGTAATATCATCTTTTGTGAGATTTATTTGTTTTTATGATCCAATGATGAACTATTATGATCTATTAGTCAATAATTTTAATAAATTATCTTCTAAATTGGTTATTCAATGATAATACAAGTTGTTCCTTAATTTTAATAGATATATACACTAAAGGGTTCAAAAAATAATGTTTCATGGAAAATAATCATTTTCGTCCAAAACCGATTTTTAACCAAAACCGAATATTCTAAAAAGGAATTGAATTTTTTTAATATTGAGTTTCAGTATTAAAATAACATTTTTAGAAATAATTTGTGTAATTATATTTTAATATAACGTCAATTTATCAATATGAGAACCCTTATTATTACTTATCATTTGCAGGGGGTACTTTGTATTGATACCATATTCTTTATATCTTTGGATGTAATAATATTATTCCATGAAAAATTTTAGGAATCATAATTTTTTTCAATTGATTAGTCAAATTTCAAATGGATTTACATGGAACTGGTTTATTTTCTATAGTCAAATCATGTTATACAAAAATAATGACTCCTTTTAAGATTTATGTGACAATATGAAAGATGTAGGTTCTTTATACATGATTCAGTTATCAAAAATTACAAATAACATATGGAAATAAATATAGTGTGGTGTTATCCTATTATAGCTTATAAGATTGTGTGTCATAGATAGGGATCCATCTCATTGGATAATGATAAATTTTCAATAATCTTAGATGGTGCACAATTCATGAGCCAAAGAATAAAAAAATTCTAAATGATTAATTATATCAAGATGAAATTTGGTACAGGGGTGTCCAGCCAATTTTCAAATATGAGGTTACATAGGTGGTTATGTCAAATGATGGGTACATGAATGGTACACCCAAAGCTGAATGTGGGATCATGAGAGGCCATTCCAAGCCCAAACAAGGTACAAAAATAGTGATCCCAAGCATGACATGCTACATAATTCTCAGTGTGTATCCTTTACATAATATATTATTGTTCAATGTATGTTTTGAAAATCTTTATCTCATTTTAATGTTATATATAATGGTTCATTTCATTGATTAACATATGATTAATATCTTATGTGCAACCAATCATTCTGAATTAACTAATTTATTTGATATATGAGTGGGTGGGTACAAACATCATATGTTTTGTTCATTTTAACATACAGTTATGTTTATCAAATTATTTAATATGTTCATTGGTTTATATCTCTTATGTTTAACAAAACTAGGAATCTCTACAAACACATTATAATGTTTACATTCCCTAGTTTTTAAAAATAAGATTATGAATATTTTGTCAATGAATAATAGTAAAAGGGATAATATTTTTTTAATGCATTGAGGTTATTTAACAATAATCGAATATCGTGTTCCATTTTTCTAAAGATGCTAAACTATTATAGACTTAAAAATGTGTTTGTTTAATTTAATGATTATTCATTTGAAATGACTTAATATCCATAACTGAAAAGCATCTTTCAATGTAGTTTTTATGAATGGAATTCAATAATTATCCATTAGAAACTAGGTTTTGAAAACATTAGTGAGATCCATTAGGTTAATTATAAGGATACAACTTGAGATCAATCAATAGATAATTATAAATACAATATAATGTATAAGAAAATTTCCTTGAATCTTGGTGAAGTGTTGCGTATGTAGTTTCCATACTGTTATATTTAACTCTAGATAATAAAATTTTATGTGGATCTAGAACATAAATTCCTATGTCTTACGACAATGAAAAAAATTATTCAAGAATTACTATATTTAAACTAGTGCATGAAAAAGGGTATTGTTGCACCCCTGGTATGATGCTATAATGGATAGTTATAGTAAATTTACAAAATATTTTTAGTCATTCATGATTTATTTCAATAGATGATGAATACGAAGAACCTAGGATAAATAGAAGGTTTCATAGATTAAAAATAATGATACATTATTTAGACATCTTATAATTATCGTCATAAATATTTAGTTTCATATTATGACATGAATTACCTAAAATAAATTATTTTTCATTTAATATATTGTCAAAACTAAAATACATGTTTTAAATTGATTTTGATGATGTTTCTACAAACGAAATGATATCGAGCATGAATGATATTGCGATTATTCCTAATCAGTTATCAAGGAGCATGATTAAAAATGTACAACTTAACCAAATCATAGACTCAAAAAAACAAGAGGATGAATGATTTATTTGACATGATTGGTATTAGATACCATGTGAGAAAGAAGATTTATAATACTATATTTCAATAAATGGTGGAGAAGAACTAAATGAAGTATCTTAATGGAATGGTAATACCTATTATTAGTGTTGAAGATGTCGACAATGTAAGTAATTTCCATGGAAGAGAATGGATTAGTAAGTTTAATTGATTGTTATATTGGAATATCTCAGGTATTTTACAAAAATAAATGATTATAATGTGTATTGTATTGCAATGATTCATAAAAATGTCTTTGGAGAATATATCATGAAAGAAATCCGAAAGGTTCTATGATTTATGGTTTACCTACTAATGATGAAGGGGCTACACATGGCATATAAAAGGTATATTTTGTTATGATTCTATGGTTTTCAGGAACGATTAAATTAATATTGATGAATCTTAATCCATGATTCCTATTTCATATTTTGGGAAATGGGTATAAAAGAATAAGATGATGAATCTTTGTTAATGGTTTTAGAATGACATGGGATGGTTGAAGTATTTATATTTTGGAATTAAAGAGTTATGATATTTGAATCAAAAAGTATATGTTTAACGTTAATTATTTCATAAAATAATCAAAATAATCTAAGTATGTATAAAAATAATAATTAATAATTTAATATTTTTATTCATATTTTATAGTTATTTTATTGTTTAAAATTTTGTATAAGAATTTATGACCACTGAATAAACATATTTAGAATATTCCAATCAATACCTATTTTATAACATAAGGTGGAAAAATGTATAGTTTATTTTCATAAATTTAGTGACTGGATTTGTAATTTTTTTTTATTTTACTCCTTCAAAAGGGTCATATTGGTACCAATTTATTAAATATTTTATGTTGAACATAGAACGACGGATAATATATTAACGCCTCATTATCCATATGATGATTTATGTATATTGAATGACCTTGTGTAACCATATTGTTTATAGAGACCCGAAGCCTGACGTACATGGACATTACATTACATTTGCGGAATACTTAGTACATAACAAAAACACACACACAAGGATCGTAATAGTTTAGTGTCTTTGGAAACTCGGAACGTATTCTTCTAATCGTGGTGAATGATCTTCAATATCTCCCATAAAGATCTTCCTTTTTTTTACCTAAAAACCTTTCTTTATATCCTGGGGAAAAGAAAAGATAAAAGGGTGAGCTCAAATGCTCAGTAAGGGTAAACAAAAGAAATATCAATCACATCATATACATAAGAACATAGCTTTTTGAAATCATAACCTGCAAAAGAGCTCATAATATCATAACATGGGATAAATCATAGAAGTGAAAATGAAATAATAACTTAAAATATTACTCATTGTGTCATACACACATAATCATAGAGAATCATTTCTTGTTAGTCAAGACTCATTGCCAAGACTATCTTAGTGGACAAAGTCCATTTCTGAATCGAGTAATCCTCGTTTCAGTCCTGTTTCACTGAACCGGTATAACCTACCATTCCAGCCATGTCTATCTCATGAGATATAAAATCTTTACCCAATGCATTGGAGGGAGATATAGGTCCCACCCATCTCTTAATGAATCCTTTCTTATGTGTGCCACAAAATCATAAATCATACATCATTTCATAACCCATGTATTAAAAATGGGATTCTTAAAACAACATGACATCATAAAACCATTCATATAAGATAAAGGAATTCACAAACATAATTCCATCACAACATAGTCAAATCAATGTAAAAATATGGATAGAATCAGAACCATTTATTATCTTAGATGGAAAATAATTTTGATAAAACACTTGAAATGAATTCTTGAGGAAAATATCCTTTCTTCTTCAAAATCAATTTCTTTTCACAAAACATCATGCAATTTTAAAAGAAAGAGATTTTATTAAAAATAGTCATGAAATCTTTTGGAGTAAGCTTCATGAAAATAAGGCTTTATAAAACCGTAAAAATCCGTTCATGCCGTTTAAGTTAAAAAAACATTCTTCGTACTTTTGTCGGAAAAGTCAAAAAGTACCTCGTATGAAAAAGCGACAAAAGATTCCTTTCATATTCTTTACAAAAAACTCACCGAAGAGTAAAATTGGATTTAAACTATTGTAAGTGGATGGAAACAATATTACATATTGAAGGAACATGGATGTGGATGATAAAATACACCCCAGTAAATACTTACGAATAAACAATCTCGGATAAAAATGAGATTGTGATATTTCCCTTACCTTAGGTCCGACTTGCTTTGTAAGTGTCCGAACCTCCTGTATAATGATTTAAATCATGTTATTGACTTATTCCAGAATCATATTCATTGTTATGATATCATATATGGTTCACTTATAACATTATATTACCCGTTCTTTTGTAAATTCCATGTTAAAGAAGCGTTTTGGGTAAAATCGTTTCATTTATCTTAGGTGTTTTGACTTGTTGTTCTTGAAATCATTATTACTTATATCATGATTTACTTACTTCCAGAATATAAAATATGATTTATATATCATATATATTCAGTATATATATATATATAATAGATAGATAAGTAAAATGAAAAACACCATTCATGGAGACGGTAGTCCGTACGTACGCATGAACGCTGTTTTACTTTCCTTATTGTCTTGAAATGGAAGTAAGTAGATGACATACATATGTATATATACATAAATCCAGTAGCTTTATAATGTCATATATTTCATTATTATTTCTTATATATACATTATAATCATTCTTAAATGGTTAACATGGAGAATGAATCTCATCGCGTCGTGGAGACGGTAGTCCGTACGTACGCACGAGCGATGATATCATTTATATAAATATTGAATTGAATTGGAGTGGATTATACAATATATCAGAATCAATATGATGTTTTAATAACTATGTATAGTTATTCTTTACACCATTATACCCATCCATGTAAGGTGGTGGTGGAAAATAGATTACACCACGGCGTGGAGACGGTATTCCGTACATACGCACGCGCGTTGATTTCTTTTTCCGTAGGATGGATAGATGGTGAAATAGGGTTGTTTAATACTTATAATAACATATCAGTATATGAGTGATACTGATGTTATTACTTCATAATGAAACAACCTAAGAAGAAGAAGTGGAAGAAGAAATAAAGATGAAAGAATTGGTAACGGTAATTACCTCTTCTTTGAAGTGCCTCTTTGAGACCTCCTCTTAGGGCACTAAAATTGGTCTTTGAGGAAGACCAGAACCTCTGGGATGTTTTTAGGGAAGTGGAGAAGAGATTTTGCCAGGGGTTGGCCGAGCTTGAGTGCTCAAATTGGTGTGAGGAGGAGGGGGAGGAGGTGCCCTTTTATAAGGGAGGAGAGGGGCACCTTAGGAATATCTCAAAATATTATTTTATATTAAAGTCAAAATCGGTTTATAATGGTTTCAAAGGGTCTTATTTCAAAGATAAAGTGGGGATGGGTCGAAATCCTATCAACCAATAAGATTTAGACAAGTTTAGGTTATTATTTTAACCTTATCAATTAGATTTAACTCTAAGTTAAATAATTTAACTTTTACCGTGTCTTTTTGTTTTCTTACATTATATGGTTAATAAACTTACTATAACATGCCAAACGAACCCCAAATTGTATATTATTAATACATATATCCTTATCTAAGTCATTTGGCCTAACCTTAGATTTTTAGGAATAAAATAACAATTAATAATATAATATTTGATTTAAAAACTATTTTGTGTCAATTTTGACACTATTTGATATATGATTTTTGTGAAAGTCATAACAGAATTATATGTTCGAACCAAGTTGATTAAATCAACACTAATATATCATAGTAACCTAGAAAATTAGTTTAATTCATAAAAAGTCTCAAATTACATTTATTTTGGTGTTTATAACATCAATTATGTTAATATTTCATTAACAAGATAATTACTGCATCATCTTTGTGTCATAAATAAATTAAATTATTTGATTTCTAAAAATTACAAATAAAATACCATCATGTAGTAAATCTTTTTAGCTTTCTAATTAATATTTACAATCGAATTTATCTTATGTATAACCGAATATTAAAAATGATTTACTTATTAAACTTTGATTTTAACTATTTTAACCCTTCTTTAAATAAATTAATAATAAATGTCCTAATCTAATCCAAGTGGGCCTAAATGGTCATATTTTATTCCTAAGTTTGTTTTTGGTCGAATTACACTTATCCAATAGAATTAGGACATGTGTTAGGGTAATAGTAATATCATATTTACCCATAGTTACCCTATTTACTATTAACCGTGGTAAAAAAGGTAAAAAGTTACTATTCACCAAAAAATTATTTTCATCTCATTGAACCACATTTTAGTCCTTGATATTAACCGTGTCTCTCGGATTTTCGAAATTCCATTCACAGAAGCGGTAAAATTAAGTTTTATGCAAAATTCAGTTTTTAACCTACCACTTAGTAGTTTCACTATTCATCAAAAATTGATGTTTTTCAGAACAATGCCAAAATTTCATCCCAAGCTATATTTCATATTCCGAATTCAAAAATGAAGTCTATTTTACCAAATTCATAACATAAAAGTTGCATTAATTAATTTTATAATTAAATCCCGCTGTTAAAACAAATAGCGTGTTTTTAAGAAACAATATCTATCAAAAGATTGACACTTGTTTATGTCTAGTTTAAATGTGAAACTACATCCAATGACCAACATTGTATTAAATTGTAAAAATATATTCTAAATATACTTTAAAACCACTCAAATTAATGATTTATCACTATTAATTATTTCGATTAAAAAGGTTGTTTTTAATTATAATTTAGTAATTTTCACTATTAATCCGAATATGAAAGTTATCCGAAAAGTACCAAAATTTCACCTTAGGCTAAATTCGATACTCCGAATCCAAAAATAAAGTTCATTTTAAAAAATAAGATTTACTGGATTTCAAAAAGTGGTTATTACTATTCATAACGGCTAGTTTTAATAATATTTTTATAGCATATCGTTGTTTAGTGAAACTCGGTATTGCGTACTACACACGCTATCGAGGAAGGTCGTGATTGCGTGTAATGCAAGTCAAGTCAAGGATGTGTGTTGTACAAGCTCCTTTTGGTGTAGCGTACAACACAGGACATTAATAAAATTAAAAGAATATTTTTTTATAAAATCTTGGGCTGTTACATTCTACCCCCCTTAAAATGAATTTCGCCCTCGAAATTCGTCGAGGTTATAAATGGTTTACTATTTGAAAGTTTCTTTAATAGAAACCCACATCGTAAAAGGGAATACCAAAACTTGGCTTTAAAAACTAAAGTATGAAATGTAACGATTATCCAAATAAACTAATCACTGGGTTTCCACATAGGTGAAAATATGGATATGGAAGAGAAATCTAACCATCATGTTCTGATGGAGAGTGGTAGAGAACATGGCTATGGAAAAGCCAGTAATCACAAATCCATAGATTTGTGATGATATAAGGTACCATCTGATTCATCAGGTATAAGATCACTAGGACAACATTTTTGGTTTTCAAGATCATTTCCCTAAAGTTGAAAATTTGCTTAGAATAAATACTTACTTTATTTTGGTACAATCTCACTTTTGTTCGTGCCTTGAACAATTTCTACTTCATCTCTTAAATAAATGAAGTTGAATTTGTTATTCGTGAAGTGTTAGCAGATCATGTGATAGAATGACGGGTCATTCCATCTGTCTCAAACGAAAGGTAAGCAAAAGTTATTAAATATACATAAGTCATTCTATAGTGAGATTAATCATATATAGTACCTAAAATGGACTTATACTTCATATATCATACTGCTTAATATAATAAAACTAGTTTCTACTAAACAGGGACTTCCTGTAGGTCAGTGGTAGGCGATAAAGGCCAGTCGCACTTCGGTTGTGGGTTCGATTCCTACAGCCATGTCCGAAGCGATGGGCTGTCGCCCATCCTGCAAGTTGTCCTTTTTATAAAACTATATTACTATAACATCCCATCAATAATATCGAAAATCTTCTATCCTAACTTATGTCCAACATAATCCAGTCTAATCTTTAGGCTTATACATAATACTACAGTCCACTTTCATAATATAGTGACAACGATTACTAGAGATTTAATACTGTCGTTGATCCCCACATATCATAAGATATGTCTTGTTGGTCACATTCCAAACACTCAAAGTCCTTAATCGTGTATTCTCTTGAATACCTTAGTGAAAGAAGTTAACACTTTCCACATACCAAAATCCTCAAAATTCTATATACTCAAACCATGATATCACTTAGTCCTTATATTAATCATGAGCTCATGAATACTATCAAACATTTAATTTTCTCCTTATCCCTTCATTATGCGCATATCATCTACATTCCAAAAATATCTGAATAACCTTTCATGGATAGTGGTACCATTAATCATACACTTTCATAACTCAAGGAAAGACAACAGTGTAACAATCCTCAGATGTCTCTTTATTCCATAGTACCATGAGATTTCTTATACAACATTACACATGATAAACATGTAATCATTCCACAACATTCTTAAACCATTGACCGAGCTTCAACAATTCTTTCATCTCACATATCATTTGTAGTCTCTTCATCATCATCCACATAAATACTACCCATATGACCATACTGATTCTCTTCATGAGTCTTTCCCTTAGGGCATTTGTTTGCATAATGCCCATACATTCCACATTTAAAACACTTAACCATTTTTGATGTCGTAGCAATACCATTATCCTCATCCATGGTGTTAACCGACCCTTTTCCTTTGCACTTACTTGCTTTGTGTCCTTCTTTTCCACACCCAAAGCATCTTCCAGTTCCCTTGAAACATTCTCCTTGATGCCTCTTCCCACATGATTTACATAGTGGAAATTGAACTTTCTTCCCTCTATGATCATCATGGAACTCCATCTTTCTCTTATTAGTCGAGTCAGGAAACTTACCAAATTTTACTTTATTGATCATATTGTGAGATTGCTGATTTGGCAAAATAATGATGTTTGGACATCCAAATCCCATTTCATTTGGTTGCTCATGAAGAATATCATTCCATTGTCCATCATATCCTCCATTATTGTGAATCATCTTGTTTCCAGCCATTTTCTAAAACCCAAACAGAATAGTGTTAGATGCAAAAATCGTAATAAAGGGGGAGTAACTTAAATATCTATCATCTTTGGTTTAATCTAATATTGTTACCATAGTTCAAGAACTATATCCTATACGTATACTTATCCTTAGGGGCATCCCTAGACATACCTTAGAAATATCTCTAGGGATCTTACTAACGTTTTCGCGTCCTAGTTTCCAAAGGTTGACTAAACCTTTTCTCTGATACCAACTATAGAGACCCGAAGCCTGACGTACATGGACATTACATTACATTTGCGGAATACTTAGTACATAACAAAAACACACACACAAGGATCGTAATAGTTTAGTGTCTTTGGAAACTCGGAACGTATTCTTCTAATCGTGGTGAAAGATCTTCAATATCTCCCATAAAGATCTTCCTTTTTTTTTACCTAAAAACCTTTCTTTATATCCTGGGGAAAAGAAAACATAAAAGGGTGAGCTCAAATGCTCAGTAAGGGTAAACAAAAGAAATATCAATCACATCATATACATAAGAACATAGCTTTTGGAAATCATAACCTACAAAAGAGCTCATAATATCATAACATGGGATAAATCATAGAAGTGAAAATGAAATCATAACTTAAAACATTACTCATTGTGGCATACACACATAATCATAGAGAATCATTTCTTGTTAGTCAAGACTCATTGCCAAGACTATCTTAGTGGACAAAGTCCCTTTCTGAATCGAGTAATCCTCGTTTCAGTCCTGTTTCACTGAACCGGTATAACCTACCATTCCAGCCATGTCTATCTCATGAGATATAAAATCTTTACCCAATGCATTGGAGGGAGATATAGGTCCCACCCATCTCTTAATGAATCCTTTCTTATGTGTGCCACAAAATCATAAATCATACATCATTTCATAACCCATGTATTAAAAATGGGATTCTTAAAACAACATGACATCATAAAACCATTCATATAAGATAAAGGAATTCATAAACATAATTCCATCACAACATAGTCAAATCAATGTAAAAATATGGATAGAAACAGAACCCTTTATTATCTTAGATGGAAAATAATTTTGATAAAACACTTGAAATGAATTCTTGAGGAAAATATCCTTTCTTCTTCAAAATCAATTTCTATTCACAAAACATCATGCAATTTTAAAAGAAAGAGATTTTATTAAAAATAGTCATGAAATATTTTGGAGTAAGCTTCATGAAAATAAGGCTTTATAAAACCGTAAAAATCCGTTCATGCCGTTTAAGTTAAAAAAACATTCTTCGTACTTTTGTCGGAAAAGTCAAAAAGTACCTCGTATGAAAAAGTGACAAAAGATTCCTTTCATATTCTTTACAAAAAACTCACCAAAGAGTAAAATTGGATTTAAACTATTGTAAGTGGATGGAAACAATATCACATATTGAAGGAACATGGATGTGGATGATAAAATACACCCCAGTAAATACTTACGAATAAACAATCTCGGATAAAAATGAGATTGTGATATTTCCCTTACCTTAGGTCCGACTTGCTTTGTAAGTGTCCGAACCTCCTGTATAATGATTTAAATCATGTTATTGACTTATTCCAGAATCATATTCATTGTTATGATATCATATATGGTTCACTTATAACATTATATTATCCGTTCTTTTGTAAATTCCATGTTAAAGAAGCGTTTTGGGTAAAATCGTTTCATTTATCTTAGGTGTTTTGACTTGTTGTTCTTGACATCATTATTACTTATATCATGATTTACTTACTTCCAGAATATAAAATATGATTTATATATCATATATATTCAGTATATATATATATATAATAGATAGATAAGTAAAATGAAAAACACCGTTCATGGAGACGGTAGTCCGTACGTACGCATGAACGCTGTTTTACTTTCCTTATTGTCTTGAAATGTAAGTAAGTAGATGACATACATATGTATATATACATAAATCCAGTAGCTTTATAATGTCATATATTTCATTATTATTTCTTATATATACATTATAATCATTCTTAAATGGTTAACATGGAGAATGAATCTCATCGCGTCGTGGAGACGGTAGTCCGTACGTACGCACGAGCGATGATATCATTTCTATAAATATTGAATTGGAGTGGAGTGGATTATACAATATATCAGAATCAATATGATGTTTTAATAACTATGTATAGTTATTCTTTACACCATTATACCCATCCATGTAAGGTGGTGGTGGAAAATAGATTACACCACGGCGTGGAGACGGTATTCCGTACGTACACACGCGCGGTGATTTCTTTTTCCGTAGGATGGATAGATGGTGAAATAGGGTTGTTTAATACTTATAATAACATATCAGTATATGAGTGATACTGATGTTATTACTTCATAATGAAACAACCAAAGAAGAAGAAGTGGAAGAAGAAATAAAGATGAAAGAATTGGTAACGGTAATTACCTCTTCTTTGAAGTGCCTCTTTGAGACCTCCTCTTAGGGCACTAAAATTGGTCTTTGAGGAAGACCAGAACCTCTGGGATGTTTTTAGGGAAGTGGAGAAGAGATTTTGGCAGGGGTTGGCCGAGCTTGAGTGCTCAAATTGGTGTGAGGAGGAGGGGGAGGAGGTGCCCTTTTATAAGGGAGGAGAGGGGCACCTTAGGAATATCTCAAAATATTATTTTATATTAAAGTCAAAATCGGTTTATAATGGTTCCAAAGGGTCTTATTTCGAAGATAAAGTGGGGATGGGTCGAAATCCTATCAACCAATAAGATTTAGACAAGTTTAGGTTATTATTTTAACCTTATCAATTAGATTTAACTCTAAGTTAAATAATTTAACTTTTACCGTGTCTTTTTGTTTTCTTACATTATATGGTTAATAAACTTACTATAACATTCCAAACGAACCCCAAATTGTATATTATTAATACATATATCCTTATCTAAGTCATTTGGCCGAACCTTAGATTTTTAGGAATAAAATAACAATTAATAATATAATATTTGATTTAAAAACTATTTTTTGTCAATTTTGACACTATTTGATATATGATTTTTTGGAAAGTCATAACAGAATTATATGTTCGAACCAAGTTGATTAAATCAACACTAATATATCATAGTAACCTAGAAAATTAGTTTAATTCATAAAAAGTCTCAAATTACATTTATTTTGGTGTTTATAACATCAATTATGTTAATATTTCATTAACAAGATAATTACTGCATCATCTTTGTGTCATAAATAAATTAAATTATTTGATTTCTAAAAATTACAAATAAAATACCATCATGTAGTAAATCTTTTTAGCTTTCTAATGAATATTTACAATCAAATTTATCTTATGTATAACCCCATATTAAAAATTATTTACTTATTAAACTTTGATTTTAACTATTTTAACCCTTCTTTAAATAAATTAATAATAAATGTCCTAATCTAATCCAAGTGGGCCTAAATGGTCATATTTTATTCCTAAGTTTGTTTTTGGTCGAATTACACTTATCCAATAGAAATAGGACGTGTGTTAGGGTAATAGTAATATCATATTTACCCTTAGTTACCCTATTTACTATTAACCGTGGTAAAAAAGGTAAAAAGTTACTATTCACCAAAAAATTATTTTCATCTCATTGAACCACATTTTAGTCCTTGATATTAACCGTGTCTCTCGGATTTTCGAAATTCCATTCACAGAAGCGGTAAAATTAAGTTTTATGCAAAATTCAGTTTTTAACCTACCACTTAGTAGTTTCACTATTCATCAAAAATTGATGTTTTTCAGAACAATGCCAAAATTTCATCCCAAGCTATATTTCATATTCCGAATTCAAAAATGAAGTCTATTTTACCAAATTCATAACATAAAAGTTGCATTAATTAATTTTATAATTAAATCCCGCTGTTAAAACAAATAGCGTGTTTTTAAGAAACAATATCTATCAAAAGATTGACACTTGTTTATGTCTAGTTTAAATGTGAAACTACATTCAATGACCAACATTGTATTAAATTGTAAAAATATATTCTAAATATACTTTAAAACCACTCAAATTAATGATTTATCACTATTAATTATTTCGATTAAAAAAGTTGTTTTTAATTATAATTTAGTAATTTTCACTATTAATCAGAATATGAAAGTTATCCGAAAAGTACCAAAATTTCACCTTAGGCTAAATTCGATACTCCGAATCCAAAAATAAAGTTCATTTTGAAAAATAAGATTTACTGGATCTCAAAAAGTGGTTATTACTATTCATAACGGCTAGTTTTAATAATATTTTTATAGCATATCGTTGTTTAGTGAAACTCGGTATTGCGTACTACACACGCTATCAAGGAAGGTCGCGATTGCGTGTAATGCAAGTCAAGTCAAGGATGTGTGTTGTACAAGCTCCTTTTGGTGTAGCGTACAACACAAGACATTAATAAAATTAAAAGAATATTTTTTTATAAAATCTTGGGCTGTTACATTGTTACTATAATATGTAACAATAAATTTAATAACATAGCATTCTATTTAAGGATGTTACGATCTGTTTGTGTATTAGATAAAAGCAATTCTTGATTATTACATGGAGTAAAAGTTAGAGAGGAAATTGATGAATGCACAACTAGTGGATGAGATTTTGAATATGAAATGAAATAAAGTCAAGTAATTATATATTTTTTTCAAAATTATTAAACCCTAGTAAATAGTTCTTGGAAGGAAAATCTTATTCATGTACCATTATTTCCAATGAATCAAATGTCCCCATAATTTATAATATATATATATTTATATATTGGTTTTTAACATTCTATGGATGACACAAATTCTTATGATGAAGGATCTTTATCAGTCTATAAAATTATTTATGTTTTTATTATTTTTCCAAATCTTCATTTTCTATATATGTTCTTCTATTTTGAAAGCTAGTCACTAGTTAAATTAATAATTCATTATGTTTAGATATTTACATTTTTACAAGGTTTATTATTATTAATATATTCAATCCGAGTTTCTATTATTGAAATTTGAAATATTATACCATTAAATTTAAAGATGAATTTATCGATAGAAATTCATTTTCAGTGTGCGATATTGTAACACCTTGTGTTTTGTGGATTTTTTCTTCAAATACATATAAAATATTCAACATTTTACCTTATAGGAAATATCAATATTATCCTGAATTCGAGTAAAAACGTATTTTATCATACCATAAATGCAATCATAATTTAATATTGAGTTACACATGAAAATCTATTTTTCTGCGATTACATGCAACACTGATTTTAGTTCACATTACACGAACATTGATTTTAAACGAAATATGTCATATATTTAAAATATTTTTTTTAATATGATAGTTATCACATTAACATTATAAAGATGGATATGATTATGATTAAGAAAATTAATAAAATATTTTTTAAAAATTTACATAAAATTAATTTTTTAAACATGAATTAATTATAAATGAAAATAAATTTTGAATTTAAAGTAGAATGAAATATTAATATAAAATATTATTTTAATTCTCACTATACTATTTTAAAAAAAATTTAAAAACAATCCTCATTTGGTAATTTATATTAATTATATTTTATTTTTTTATATGATATCTAATGATCAAAAATCACCTTATGTGTTTTCTAGTCAAGAGATAGGAATAAATCGAATTTTTCGCTTAAAATTGTATATATAAAAAAGATTTTTGTCCCAATTCCATAGGTGAACCATTTAAAAAATATATTTTATTTCTTTTAATAATATATTTTCTAACAATAACAAAAAAATTTAAATAATTATATAAAATTTACTTTACGGTTCATTTTATTTTTGTTTTTTATAATAAAAATTAATTTTTCCATGAACATTAAAAAAAATCTTATTGAAAACTACATTTTTTTTAATTTTTAAATAATGGTTAATTATATTTTAACATATTATCATAGAATATAAAGTTCTTTTATATTACCATTTTTTTAATTTTGTTCATTGGAAAAAAATTATCACTGAAATATGGTGTAATCTTATGAAGACATTCACTTTAAAATCCTATATTCTTATCACATGTTCTGGATTAATTTAAAAAGAAATTCAACCACTCTAGTTAATGGAGTTTGGAAAATTGATTCAAATTGTGGAATTAGAATAATTTAATTTATCTAAAAGTTGAAAATTAATCATTACCATAGAAATTATTGATAATAATTAAAATTAATTATCATGATTCATGTTAAAACATTGTTTTTCTCATTACATTTGTTTATATTAAATCCAATTATAAGAACATATATGATTTTTTTAATAAATTATATTTAATAATTTGAATAAATTTGTAATAATTATCCAATAAATTTCATTTTAATATTATAATTAAAGGCTAAATTACATATGTAAATAAATATATCAATGTTACCATATAAAAAAGGGGTCAAATTAGAAATCATAATATGTAAGTAATAACCCGATAAAAAATGATTTATTTTTTTAGGGATTTATGAGTTTATTGACAAAAAAACCATATCCTATATTACGGATCTACTTCTGAGGCACGTTACGTATATAAGACATCCAAAATCTTAATATCTTTTTTGGTATTTACATAAATTCCATGGTTCTTAAATTATAAAAAGGATCCCACTCTCCCCCCTTTGTCACACATCTCAATCCATTTTACTCTCCCAACACCTTCTAAAATCACATCCCATATTCCCTCCCCACATAATAGAAGCTATAGTTTTTGAATATATACATCCTTGTAAAGATTCTTGTCCAAAAAAATGAGAATATATAATGAATTGGATGTTTCAAATAGTATTCTCGGTGTAATGACTTAGGGTATAGAGTTTCCATATCACATTTTTAATTCAACGAGACACATTCCATTTTGAAGAGATATTCATTTCTATATGGAATATATAATATTCATTAATTTATTTCACCATTTATTCATTATAATTATGTTTATTTATATATATATTGTAGGATCTCTCTTTTTGGGTTTTGATCTACAAAATCTAACACATCAATATGAGTTTCATTTTTTAATGTTTTATTTTGGAAATAAGTTTTTTATGCAGTTAAATTATTTTATTATATGTATATAAAAAAAATTGACTTGTTATATCATTAATATCCTTCTTTTCATGATATTTTTAAGGGATTTAATATATTTATTATATAGTTAATTGATACAATGTTACAAAAGTAGTAAGAGTTTATGTTGAAATCACATCATTTATCGAGTTTTTTTAATAGCATTACTAAAATGATGAAATATTATGATCTATATATCATTAATTCAATTGAATTTTCATCTCTGTGTTTATTCCATGATTCTATATGTTTTTCATTTATTTTATTCACATTATTGAATCATGGGTCCAAGAAATATTATTTTTCTGAAAACCCATTTTATTGATTGGATTACCCTTTTCTTCTTACACCATGATTTCTAAAAATCATTTAGAAACATTTTTGTTTTAAAATTTAATTACCAAAATTCAATGGGTATTTTCCTCAAAATTTTATTATGGTCTTTTAAGGAAAATTGCATTCATAGGGATCAAAAAACCTTGTTGCCACATTCCCACCACTAGGGATGTGTGGTCTTAATTCCACGCACATTAGTTCCCTAGATGAAATTAGATGGATTAAAAGATATTTTTATGAAATCCAATTATTTTCTAAATTGTGAATATTTTTCTTAGAAATTGACATGAATCATATTTCATTTTTATTGGTTATAAATGTTATTAAATAATAATGATTGTTTTATGTGTTATTATGCTGATATTGATGCTCTTTGTATATTATTCATGTTGTTGTTATTTGAAAATAATTATTTGATGGGGAGGCATAGATTACACTTGGTAATCCCCTTATTACTCATATAAATAAGAGGATCAGTTAGAATCTAGTGCATAAAGTAATGATATATTGTTATCGATATTTAATGGAACAAAAGATGCTATCTAAATATTTAAAATGAGGACACATGGTGATTAAGGGAATCCAGAAATAGAGGGTACACTGTAGGTATGTTCATGCCCGAAAAATGTATAGGGGTGGTCAGCACAATCACAAATATATTAAAGAAGTCAAAAAACCAATTTTGATGCTTCTATATGGGTGGTCTACCGAACGAAGATATGGATGGTAGACTTATGATATTACCAATCAAATAAAATTAATTACAAAATGGTGTTTATCCAAAGCCTATTAGAGGGTACACATGAGTTCATCGCATGCCCAATGTAGGTACACAGGTTCTATTCCCAATCATAACATGTTTGGAATGTCTTGGTGGTTTTCCTATATATAATATTTTCTATCCTTATATTTTTTACTCAAATATATGTCTTCTTCTATTTTTATTCTCTCATGGATCTTGTTTTTTAATTTTCTTTTGAATAATTTATTATGAGTTTCCAATATTTATGTTATTTCTTTTTATTATGATCTAAGGTAGGTTTTGTATGAATAACAGAAGATATGTTTATTATCAAATAGCCTTATTCTTATTGAAGGATTTCATATGACTATATATTTTTATCTCTTCTGTTCACTTATATGGATTATTTGATATCACACTTCCTTAAGTTTCATTTGTCTAGGTTATAACTAATGTTTCAATGTTGGTATGTCATTGATTTATACTAAATAGAATGATATTTTTGGAAAACATTTAATATAATTCCCATGATTATAGGATTGTGTTCTATAATTTAAATGGAACTAACTAATTATTTTACTCCTATGTTCGAATGTGAAATGTAATGAATATTCATAAAAAATGTTATATCCATTTTAATGAAACTGTTTCTCTATTGCAAAATTATACCATACAATACAAACTTTCATTGATATATATAAAAAGAATACATCAATCCAAAACATCACAAAATTAAAATTGGATAACATATCATCATATGATTTTTACCATTTAAATTTCAATCATACTATAGTCACCAAAATTAATGAAAAAAATTTATTATAGCATAATAATTGAAAAAAAAATCAGATTCAAGAAACACAAAGCGGGTGTTTAATTTTATTACATATATTCTAGATACATGATATATTATTGTAATGGATCAAGAAATTTATCATTAATAGGAAACTTGATATAACCATTATATTGATAATATATCATAAAAATACAATATATAATTAAAAACAATTCATTCCTAGTGTAAAATCATAAAAAGATTACATCTTCATGTCACAGGTAAATGTAAAATAATAGAGTGAGTCTAGGTAATAATAAATATAATATATATATTATATGATATCATGATTAAATATATAAAAAAAATTTAGAGAATAAATAGTAAATACATGTTCTATTTAACCAATGAAATGAGTCTCAAACTATACACATGGAAAAAATAAAAAAAAGATTTATATAATAAATTCAGTAATAATATTGAGGGAAATTCATAATTATAGATTTTATAATATTAAAGTCATGTTATTTTTTGAAGATATCATAGACCTTACCGTCATTTAATTGTGCCTGTACATTAGAATGAATGGGAATGTATATGAAAAATATCCAACTAGTTAATAGATTATTTTTCACATTAGATATGCTGGTGTATTAGGGGGTTACCTATATTAAAGACACACCAATATGTTATATATGTATGATATATTCCTTATATAATTAATAATTAACATAATACATAATCACTATTAATTATCATTACATTAATATTTATAATTAATTTTCTATATTAAATATAATTTTCCCCAATAAATTAAATATTATTTTTTCAACAAACACTGTATATTTAAATGTTATATGGGTAATTTAGTAGCGTATTAGGAGAAATGATATTGAATGTTTGAACGTAGAGGAAAATGATAATGAAGATTGATAAAGAACATGATCTAAAGAACATAAATGATCTAAAAATCGGTTATAATTCTTAAATATGTGAAGTATGATAGAAAAAAAATCAATTCAATAGAAATGACGTTTTTATGTAAAATTACATCCTTTAGAAATTTGATAGTCAATTGAATCTGAATATTGAAATAATAATATCACTATACCTCAGTGGTTTGGAATATGAATGAAATAAATGTTAGATGAAAACATATAAACATAATAAATATATGTAGGATAAGAATATAGAATGGTACTACAAAAATTAATGATATATACTTAATTCTTTTTAAAATTAAACCTGATCAATCAAGATAATTTTGGGACTGTATAAATCACTTTTGGGAATAAAAACATTTTGAACCAAAAACATTTAATGTGAAAAAATAAATTAAAACATTTAATAATATCAATAAAGGGGACTTTAGGACATAATATTTGTAATTGGAAATATATACACCATATAAGATAAATTACATTTATAGTATAAAATATGTATCAATGGAGTTGAAATGACATAAAAAGTCCTTTACAATGGATTCCTTATACGTCAAACACATTAAGCAATTTTAAGTGATAAATTTATACTAATTAAAAACCTTCATAATTTATTTTTAACTATATTCTAATTTTTATTTCTATTATTTTACATCCATCCATTATATAGATCATGTATATACAAACCAATTATGGTAGTTTAGTCCATTTATGAAAAAATAATTATATTTTGATATTTAGAATGTTTATTTGATTTTTGTAATGTTTATATCAGTTGAATATAGTTAATAATTATATATATTTAAATGTTATTAATTTTATAAAATTTTTGATTTATCCATGCTATGATGTAATAGAGAAAAATAAGTGAGATATTCATAAAGTTGTTTTCTCTATGTAATCATGATTAAATGTTTATTTTATAAATGTCGGGAAATGAAACAATGTACATAATAATGTTGGAGGGATATTTGGATGAGGAGACCCCAACCGTCTGTGCTAGGAACACATGAGTTAAGATCTCAATAGTTGGCTCTATATCTGGTATCCCACTAAATTCGCATGGTCCCGACCTGAAGGAAATTAAAGGAAGTGACCTAATGATGGAGGATACGAGGATAAGGGCTCATATTATGGTTTTGGTTATCTGTAGTAGAGGGGGAGTTATTCTTATGAAGGATGAAGACATATTCCAAGAGATATATTTAATATTCATTCTGCTGAGAGGGGGATTATCAAAGGACCACCCTATAAGACATAACATTTGGAGAATGGAGGTCTATTGGGCTGCGAACATGGGGGACGAGTGGGTGTTGTAGCAGGAAGTGGAAGAAATTTTGAGATTCCAACCCAACCACTCGAAGTTTGTCCATGCCAGTTTCCGAGAGCATGAGGATGGGCATGCGGAAAACTATAGGCCATAGTGGCCATTAACCCATAGGTTATGTAGATGGATAGATGTATTCTCTATGTAATTTCCATATTCACTAGTAATTTTGATAGAAACTATTTGGAAGTACTCATTTATTTCTGTTTAATGGTCAACGATTGTTAAGAGAGACATGAGGTGTCTTTAAGTCCCAGTGACAATTCTGATCATCGTAGCACTGAATGAATAAGGATGAGTGATCCTTCTAACACACTGACACATTTTTTGGGGCATGACTAAAACTAGGAGGTTGAGTCAGTTCCTCCAAAACATTAATGTGTTGAGATTTGGATTATGAGTCCTACTAACATGTGTTCCTGGAATGTGGTTATGTGTAAGGAATTTTGCGCAAAGGGTTTGGTGAGTCCTTGGGTCGATTCTTCGAATTTCCAATTTTTTTATTTATACCCTCACATGTTCGACATCAGCACGGTATGCATGTCACGTGATGAGGTTGTAGTTTGGTCTGAAGTGACTTCTGTATCAAAAGAATGATTAAAATGTTCCCCATTAAGATATGTTCTCGTGATGTGATACTAAAATCTATGACTGAGATTGTACTTCCCAAAGAATATATGAATCATTTGGTGGTTAATGAGCCCCTTTTAATTATGATTTTATATTTTCTTTTTTTTTTCTATAGACTCTGCTTTCATGGTGGCATACAACTAGACCCTATGACTACTGGAGTCTATGTGATTATTGTTTCCAAAACATCGTATATGGGGATATATGTTCCGGATTGCCCGGTGTTGACCTGGTATGAGCAGGACATGGGGGAGGTATCCCTTGTGGTTCTCTAGAGTGAGTTCTTGTGGGATGCATGGGATCCATTGGTGTCCATTTTGGTGGTTTTTTTGTGTTTTGGTTCCACTTGGGAAATTCTAGTTACCATGTAGGTAACTTAGCTGAGCTCATAGGGATGGGATTTCCATTGGAGAGATCAGGTTCACCCTCATTTTCATAGGAATTCACTTTTCTAGGAAATAAGACATATAGTGTTGAGGATGTCACATCTCTGTTTTGGACCAATCAATCTTTGGAATATTCCTAAGAATATTTCCAGATCAAGGTTCTATGATTGTGTGAAATTCTGTGGCCTGTTGAACATAGAATAAATTGTGTAAAAATATTAAGTATTTTTATACTATACATTCAAAGTAAATGGGTTATCTCTTAAAGGTGATCTCAGATCAGAAAACTATGTTCATGGTTTATTTTTGTGAGTTCCACTTACACTATGATGGCTATATGTTTTGTGGGAACATTATTTTTGTGGAAAAATTAAACAAGGGAATTCCAAGGAATAATTTTTTTATATTGGATATCAGATAAAAAAACATCAAAATAGTGTATTAAATTGATTTTCTGATACCGCAGTTTAGTTAAAAATCTCATGTTTACCATAGTTGTGGCATAAACATTGTCATCACTGGGTTACGGGATGGAGTCGAGTCAGGACTGGTAGTTAAGTGGATAATTTTTTAATTTAATTGAAAGACACATCTCCTTCTTCCCCCTTAACCCCTTGAAAATAGGTGATAAGATAATAATCTCCTCCCTTCGTCCCTTCAACCAATAGATTAGACAAGGTGAATAGGTTCCACTAGATCCCATTTTTGATATTAATCATGACCATATGGCGATTCAGTGCATCCCAAGCATCATTTTGAACTAGAAGTTTCAGTTTTCCTCCCCTGAGGTAAGTGAATTGAGTATTAATTATGCTTAGTTTAATTTGGATTAATTGTTATATGAATATTAAATGAATCCTTGAGTGTAGGTTGATCATACGAAGATCATATTCCGCGGATTCTATAAATAGTCTCAGAATAAATTTATGACCACTAGAGTGTTTTGTGGATGGTTGTGGTGACATAAATATTGAAGGCTGAGGTGTAAAAGGAAATGTGGTTGTATGAGGTGGCCATTGGGAAGAATGATGGTGGCTTCTAGTAGGTTTAGAGAAATAGAGGCAAGTGTCAGCAGGTGCGCTGGTCGTGTGGGCCACGAAGCAGGCCTGACTCACCAAAACATAGAAATGGGTCTTTATTATCCAATAACTTTTAAACTAAGTGTCCGATTGACATAACGTATGTGGATAACTGAACATTGGGAAAATATTATTCTTTTGGTAATAATTGAGAACTTTTTGAGTTAGGATTAAGTCTATGTGGCCTGAAACATCTTATTAAAATTGTAATAATTTTTTTTTTATTTTTTGGAGATTCTTACATTGGTCATATCTCATACATCTAATATTAATTTGTCATGCTATTAGAGGAATTGTGACCATGAATATAATTAAAACATTGCAGGACTGATTCATGATTCCTAAACTGAATTAATGGTGTGGGATCCAAGAGGCCCAGTTTGGGACATTTACAGTGAAATGTGAATTTTTCACCCACTGTTTTATTATTTGTTAATTTCCTATCTTGCATGTTTTTATGCTCTAAATGTGATGGAGGACATGGTTTGGGAGTATGAGGCAAGGGGGTTTGCGATGTTTTATGGGTCTCTTAGTATAGTGATTCCTTGACTGATTGGGATGAGTGAGTCCCCCTGGTTCTTATACTATGAGGTTGTCAGATTTATGTCTTCTGATATGTTTGTGACCCCTTGATAGGTTGAGCTCAGATAGACTTGTAGCATCACTCCAGCGAGGTTGTGGTGAGGTACTATAGCTTATTATTTCACAAGATTATGTTCATGGTATCTTAGTGTAAAACTCTACATGTTTTTTTATCTCATGTCTAGTATGAAAACCCCATAGGGTTTTACGGTATCATTGGGTTTACGATCCTCTATGCAGCTGGCGATAATAGTAGGGATGTTATACTGTCGGTTATAAGATACCCTACTAATTATGTGGTTTCAGTAGGAATTGTAGTATCATCAATATGACCCCCTACATTGAGAGTTATACTAGATGAGTATTTGGGCATCATCGTGACCACCTATTCATTTGATTTCATCCTCTTTCTGAGTGATGTGATATGTAAAATGTCATATTGGGTTGACCAATGGATCTTCGGAGTGATCCCCTATATGAGAGAACTTCGATTTACCAGATTGGGATCTCGTATTCCCTAGTGGACCTTATGAGTGATCCCCTATCAAAGGAGTTTTATGTTTTCTCTATGTTTCCATGTGACATTCATAGAGGAAATATCCGAATAGCATGTTATCCAAGATGGTCATTCTATGATTTTTGTGTGAGACCTGATGGAATGCCATCCCTAAGACAAGTAAAATTTTGGATGACCCAGCTCATGGATATTGATTTAGATGGTTTTCATTATTTCATTGATATAGAACCTTTCACTGGTGTAAAGACAAGGAAATTCCATAGAAATTTTTTTCTTAAATTCATATTAATTTTATGAGTCATCATTTTCTTGACGGCGCTTGATTCTGAGGCTCAGAGTGCCCGGAATCAATTACTGATGTTTTGTATTGGTACGTTCAGTAAACATACTAGCGGGATTTTATAACTTCTGAACTGGTGCTCGAAATTGAAATCCAAGGGCCCCATTAAACTCGCATTATCAGTGATTTCTTAGTTTGACCTTCATCGCAATTTTGTTCTAACGAGATTGGAAGTTATTTTTTGGGTTTTTTAATTTAAATTAAATAAAAATAAGGTGTTACCTTATTTTTATTTGTGTCATTTTAATCCTACAAGGAGAGGATAAAGGTGGGGGCCACCACACCATAACCTTACATGAGAGGTTATGGTGGTGGGCCCACCCACACATAACCTTCCTTGGGAGGATGTCCTAGGTGGGGCCCACACGAGCTTTCGACTACCCCCTAACTCACTATTAGCGACGATGAAACACTTCACCTTCCCCCATTAATTATTTGAGCTAACACCACCCATTAATTAAATGAGTTCTCTCATTTAATTAATCACATGAATTCAAATGGTTGTGCCAAAAAATAATAGACAACTTCATCTATTGTTTTTGGTTGGCATCTTGTTGGAGCTTTGGGGAGAGAAAGAATTCACCCACGAAGTCCGCTTCATCCTCTCAACTAAGAACATGAAGAACACCACTTTATCGTTCACCAAAGAACATTGAATGCCTTTATCGGTCTTCAGCCATGCCAAATGAGAAGGAGATGACTACGAAGAATGTCGTCTTCGACTTCGTCCCCTTCGAACACTCATCATACAAATGATGGTTGTCCACTTCTTTATTGTACATTGACGATTTGACGCCTCCTTCACGTGACTTCATCGACGATCGACAAACGAGGTAGGTGTTTTTGAGTAGATTTATTGTTTCGGTTCTACGTCTTGGAATGTATGGATTGGGATATGCCAATTAATACCTCCATAACGTAGAGGGATCAGACTGCATGAACATTTCCTGACCCTCCCCCTTTGTTCTATCTCATTTGATTGGCATCCGCGGAGCATAGCAATGGTGGCCGACGTCGGGCAGGCCGTGAAGGAAACCAGCATCACAAGCCCACCGGGTCACCGAAAGGGTGTGGCATCATCGTGCCGCGTAGATTAGTAGCAATCCACTGCCATCACGGGCCAAGACAGAGGGGTGCGGCGCAGTCGTGCCAAGATGGTGGTGCAGAACCACGACCAAGGTGGGCCATAGTGGAGGGGCGTGACGCCGTCGTGCCGCACCGAGCGGCCAGTCGGACAAGGCGGGGACCCTCGGGTCCCGATGGTCACCTTAACTGGTGCCTAGCAGCGGTTCTGAGAAAAAGGTAGGGGTTGTAACCCCCCACGTGTGGCCTACCGAGCCTCCTGGCCCGCCAGACCCCTAGGCTGCCAGCCTACCGGCCACCTGGGCTGCCAGCTAGCCGGCTGCGGGGGCCTCTGACTCACCAGGCCGCTGTCGGTAGGGCTACCTTTGGACGTGACACTCAAGGCTGGGTCTCCCTCGGCTGGCCACCCTCGGCCAGGTCACCCTTCGGGCCAGGCCACCCCTCGGGTCTGGCCGCTTCCTCAGATCGGATCGGACACGAGGACTGGGTCGGACCGGACCCGGACCCGTTTGGCCTGTTTACACCATTTCACACCAATCTTGGGCAATAGGTGTCAAATTGAAAAAATTCCTGTGGAGATGGAAATATTGGAGTGAGAAGGTTCTATTAGCATATGCCACTTGAGGTTTGGACACATTTAGAGTACGATTGGGTTTTTTTGAATCAAAAAACCAACCAGGCACCTGGAACGAAAATTCCAATAACTCACAGATCGGGGCTCTGATTGAAGCACTGTCTGTCATGTTGGAACCCTTACAACAAGGTGGTCATTTGGGTTTATCATTTTTTGAGTTTAGTGGTGATTGAGGTACGAATTATATCTCAAGGGAAGATTCTACAAAACTCGATCACACCAGGTGGGAGGAATCCAGTGGCTGATAGTGAGGCGGAGGTCGGAGATAGGTCATACGGAGGTTAGTGCTCAACGTTCCCATGTGGTTCAGTTCATAATGATCCTGTGTGGGTTAGATCATATGTGGGTTAGTTCTCAGTGATCCTATGTGGTTCATTGCATACCGATCCTATGTCGATCAGATCTTATGTGGATTATTTCTGGGGATAGTACCTATCAATCCTGTATGGGTCAGACTCTGTATGGTCAGAAGTAATGTCTCTTGAAATAATAAGATGATTTAGCTTCGTGACTAATCATATGTACTTCTATACTTCACTGAAATCCTAGTTTGATCTAAGTCAATGTCTTTCGTGTTTACCCTATGGTTGAGATGGTTTACTTGATAACATACATATATGTATGGGCATATACCTAAGTAAGTGTTATCTATTTCTTCATTATTTTGTGGTTATCCATGTTGAATATTATAAGACCTATAGGTACATTGGATCCCTACTGAGTATCATTAAACTCAATCCTGCACAGGCTATGCCCACACCTCATTGTGTTGGTTTCAGACGATGGGCAACGTTGATCTGGGTAGAGAGTAGCAGAACCGAACGGTACCCAGAGGTGGACCACTCGACGAGATGTAAACAGAGAGGAAAGATGGACATGGGTTGCAGAGGTGGCCATCTGTACCCACACATTAGGTGGGAATTTTGGAGGATGACCCAACAACTTCATTAATATTTTTTCTTTAGTTGTAAAAGCATGACAGTTGTATTTTTCTTTACTATTGGGCTTGTATTTCCTGACCCTTTTACTTTCAACAGACTTTTTTATACATTTTTACATAGTATATTACATCCAGTTGCATTATCTATTGTTTTTGGTTATTACTATAAAGGCAATTCCATCCCAGTATATGGATTTATGCCATTGGTGCTAGTCTCCCGCCCCTGGCCTATGGAAGGAGGGTTTTAGGTAGTCACAATACGGGCCCTAGGGGATGAGTCATGAAAAATTGGTATTATAGGAGTTGGTTCTACCATAGAACATAAGAATCTAATAATTATTTTCCTGTAAACAATAGTGTTAAGGGTAGCAAGTGTGGTTTTCAGTTTAGAGAGTCCATTGATGGTGCAGCGGCCGATGTATCCATACACTTGGACCCTGACTACTGATTTTTGACATAGTGCATGAAAACACTGATTGCGTGCATGTTTTAAATGTTTTATTAAGTCAGCTCAACCAGGTATAAAATGTTGATTTTGTCGCATCTGTTTCACTCTGGATGCCTCCCCATGGACAACCAATTAGAGCCCTGAGAGTCGTACACTCTGGCATCCCATAGAGCGACGATGCCTCGGTGCAGGGCCCTTTACAAGTGGAGGCACCAATACTACCACTTCCCATTGGGCCACCGATGCCACTAGACCCAGAATCAGAGAGTGCATGCCTCTTGAGTGCATTGCAAATGCTCTAGTGCCAGAGGGCTCCAAGGTTCAGGGGAGAGATGGACCCACAGGAGGATGAGGAATTTCTAGAGGCTGTGGTGAGAGTCTTCATGCTGGTAGGGACACCAGCAGACCTCATTGTGATTCTTGCTGTGAGTCTCCTTCTGGTAGCAGTAGGAAGATGGTGGAGCATGATAATTCAGGTCCATAACTAGGCAACACTTCTATGGATGGACTCTGAGAGCCTGTTCCGGGTAGCGATTGTACCAGCCACCCTTCGTGATATACGGATATAGGATCTACTTCATCTGCAGCAGGGCATCATGAGAGTAGCACAGTATTCAGTGAGGTTCACCGACCTCTTATTCTACTCCACAGATATGGTGCCAGACCCATTTTTCAAGGCCTGGACCTTCAAGTAGGGGTGCAGGTGAGAGCTCAGAGCCTTTATTATCTCCCACAACATCCCAATGCAGTAGGGGGTGTTAGAGATCCCCCTCATAGTAGAGAGTTTCCTTGCTGAGAAGTCACGAGTAACGAGACAAACTACTAGTCGACATGCAGCGGAGTCTTCAGCAGCTAGAAATAGACAGATGATGTAGTGGTCCATGAGGATCATACCCACAGGTGGTTGGCCATATGACTCAGGATCGGTTGTGGAGAGAACACAGAGCAGAGAAACATATTCTAGGAGCAGACAATGTTACTCATGCGGAATGAATTATCACATGACATGTTACTGTCCGACCCGCCGTACAGAAGATCATCATTTAGATGAGGGGCCACCCAAGAAAAGGAATAGGTTTGATCGAGGCAGTCCATAGGGCGCAGACGGACGTGGAAAAAGAGCGGGTCAAGCAGCTGGCAATGTTTGAAATTTCGAGGTGTTGCCACCACCACCACCAGGAGAACCACCCCGACCCCAGGGAGTTGGCAGTCATGATAGAGCTCAACTTGAGGTAGCTGAGGCATACAACCATGATGCTCCAGAGATTATTCAAGGTTATATCTTTGTCTACTCCACCTTTGCTGTAGTTCTTATAGACATAGGTTCCAGTCATTCATTTATTTCCACTGCCCACATTCGGAGCATAGAGATTCTGAAGGAGTGGATGGCTCAATATTTGCGGCTAGAGACACCTACAAGAGAAGACTCGATGATTACGCACTTGTTGTGGCAGTGTGACCTTACTCTAGAAGGCAAGAGCTTCATCTTGGATCTCCTTGTAGTGGTGTCAAGGCCTTATGATGTCATCTATGGTATGGGCATGTTATCTACTGTCCATGCTTAGATTGATTGTATTAGGAAAAAACTGTGGTGTGTCCGCATAGATGGGGCCAGGTTTACCTTCACTGGTGAGAAGGGATCCTTTACAGCACATGATAGACATTATTGGAGGAGGGTGTAGCCGATAACTCACCAGTTGTCTTGCCTTACCCTCAGAGCAGTTGATGTGGACAGTCTGACTTATCCTGTAGTGGTGGACCAGTACGCGAATGTTTTCCAAGAAAATGTTACAGGACTACCTCCTCGCAGATAGATGGACTTCTAAATTGACATGTACCTCGAGACAACAATGATATCTTCTCCATCTTATCAGATGGCTCCCACTAAGATTCGTGAGTTGTGGGTACAACTAGAGGACTTGCAGTGGAAGGGAATCATTTGGCACAGTGTTTCTCCCTAGGTAGCCTCAATTATGTTCACCAAGAAGCCATATGGGAGCCCGAGGCATTGTGTTTACTACCATTTCCTAAACCAGGTGACCTTGAAGAAAAATTAACCACTCTTGAGGATTGAATAATTATTTGATCAGCTCAAGGTAGCATGATGGTTCTCAAAGATAGACCTCAGATCGGGCTATTACCAGCTCAGTGTTCGGGATGAGGATATGTAGAAGACTAAAATAATATGTCAGTACAACCACTATGAGTTATTGGTTATTTCCTTTGGTGTACCCAATGATCCATAAATGTTCATGTGCCTCATGAATAGGATCTTCCATCCATACCTCGATCGCTTTGTCGTAGTTTTCATCAAAGACATTCTGATTTACTCGACTTTTGAGGAGGAGCATGCCTACCATTTGCAGGTAGTACCAGGCACACTCCGAGAGCACCAAATTTAAGTTAAGATTTTGGAGTTCCAGTTTTGGATTTGAGAGGTTATCTTTTTGGGACACGTCGTCTCGGAGGCTGGAGTTGCAGTAGATCCAGCGAAGATGGAGACAATACTTGCTTGGGAGCCACCCAGGAGTGTGACAATGGTATGAAGTTTCGTCGGCTTGGAAGGATACTACCAGAGGATCATTCCAGACCTCTCCATAGTTAAATCCCCACATTCATCCTTGACCAAAATTGTGAACACCTTCATGTGGTTGGAGAGAAGCAAACATAGCTTTCATGAGTTGAGGCAGAGGATGAATAGTGCCCCCATCTTGAGGCTTCAAGAGGATGGTGTAGGGTAAATAGATTACTGCAATGCATCAGAGACTAGACTTGGGTTTGTACTGATGTATGATCAAGAAGTGATCGCATATGGTTCATGGCATCTAAGACAACATGAGT
Organism: Viscum album; assembly: GCA_963277665.1. Taxonomy (NCBI): domain Eukaryota; kingdom Viridiplantae; phylum Streptophyta; class Magnoliopsida; order Santalales; family Viscaceae; genus Viscum; species Viscum album. The sequence continues at coordinate 1,065,387,494 of OY728165.1, read as the reverse complement.
AGAACTGCACTACCCATGACATTGAGTTAGCAGTAGTGGCCTTCTCCTTAATGATGTGGTGGAACTATCTGATGGGAGAATGTTTTACCATGTACTCTGATCACAAGGAGCCCATGTATATCTTCTCTTAGAAGGACTAGAACCTTGGATAGCAGTGATTGATTGAGTTCCTCTAAGACTATGACCTCGAGATAGTATATACTCATGGGAAGGGGAACATTGTGGCAGATGCGCTCAGTAGGAGATCTAGTATACACCTGCTAGGAGAGGCGACAGAGTAGTTGGCTGCCTTATATATATCATTTCTGGATAGGGTTGGAGTAGCCTATCGTCTCTTACAACCACTCCTCCACTTCATCAGCGAGTCTAGGAGGTGCAGCGTGGGGATGCTAACTATGAGACTTGACATGCTCAGATATCCATACGGCAGGCACCTGATGGATTTTTTGAAGGTAGGGAGCACATAATATTTTTTATAGAACGTACCATGGTACTAGTATCACTTCAGGAGGAAGTACTGTAGGAGTTCCACACTTCCCCTCTAGCGGTACATATAGGAGTGGCGATGATGTATCCGAACCTCAGACGATAGCACTGGTGGCAAGGTTTGGAGAAGGAATTAGCTGATTTTGTCTCACAATGCCTCACTTATCAGCAGGTGAAGGCAGAGAACCAAGTACCAGCAGGCTTGGTACAACATTTAGTGGTCCCAAAGTGGAAGAGGGATGGGATATCCATGGACTTTGTGATGGGTCTTCCACGTACATCTAGGAGTCACTATTCGATATGGGTGATCATTGACCGACTCACCTTGTCAGACCACTTCCTACCGATCAGAGAGCAGGGATGAGTAGAGAGCATGGGATTCCTCTATGTGTAGAATATTATGAGTCTACATGGAGTACCTTCATCTATGGTCTTCGACCATGACACACAGTTTACTTCCTGGCTATGGAAGGGTTTGCATGAGGATTTTGGGACGCAGCTTCGCTTGAGCACCACCTTCCATCCTCAGAAGGATGGTAAGACTGAATGAACCATTAAGACCCCTAAGGACATGCTTCTCACATGTGTCCTCAACTTTGGTTGCAGCAGGGTGGATCACTTACCGTTGGTATAGTTTCTTAACAACAACAACAATCACTATACAATCTGTATGGCACCTTTTGAGGCCTTGTATGGTTGACCTTGTAGTTCACCACTGTGCTAGACAGACCCATGGGAGTCAGCTCTAGTGGGACGAGAGATGGTACGCGCTACCACAGAGAAGGTAAAGATCATCCAGGAGAGGATAAAGACTACCCAAAGTATGAAACATTCGTATGCTGACAGGAGATGGAGACCTCTGGAGTTCAAGTATGACGACTATATCTTTCTTTGGGTCTCACCTCGACGAGGTCTATCGAGATTTTTCTGAGACGGAAAGTTGTCTCTGTGAATCATCGAACCTTTCTAGATCCTCAGAAGAGTAGGTGAGGTGGATTACAGCCTAGATCTTCCACCAAATTTTCACCAGATGTACGACATCCTCTACATATCTCATGTGAGGAGATACGTGCATGATTCTTCTCACATCGTCGACCTTGGAGAGCTGGACATCGATGATGTGGAGACTTTCTTGGAGGTTCCAGTGGAGACTGAGGATCTATAGAATTGGGTCATACATGGATGCTCGATAAAAATAGTGTGTTTTAACTGGAAGCACGAGAACCTCCAAGAGAGAATATGGGAGTGGGAGGCTCAGATACATGCTCAATACACCATTTGTTTCCTTAGTGTGAGTTGTAGCTTACGGGGACATAAAACCCGGAGGTGGGGAGAATGTAAAGACCTTTAAATTCCATATAAAATTTTTTCATAAACTAATTGGAATTTTACGGGTCCGTAGTTTCTGACGACACTTGATTCCGAGGCACGGAATTCTCAGAATCAATTTTTGATGTTTTTTTGTTATGTTTAGTAAAACTGCGAGAAAAATTTTATAACAATTGAACTGGTGATCGGAATTGAAATCTGAGGGCGCCATTGAACATATAGCATCAGTGATTGCATAGTGAGACATTCACTGTAGTTGCGTCCTGACAAGAATGAAAGTTAGTTTTTCTGGTTTTTAATTTAAATTAAATAAATATAAGGTGTTACTTTATTTTTATTTGTGGTTGTTTAATACTCCAAGCCGAGGCTGGAGGTGGGGGCCACCACACCATAACCTCCCATGAGAGGTTATGGTGGTGGGGCCCACCCGCATATAACCTCTCATGGGAGGATGTCCTAGGTGGGGACCACATGAGTTTTAGAGTCCACTACTTCCCCATAAAATAAGGATAAAACTCTTCACCTTCCCCCATTAATTATTTGAGCTAACAACACCCATTAATTAAATGAGTTGTCTCATTTAATTATTCTATAGAACTCGAATGGTTGCGCCAATAAATAATAGATAGCTACATCATATTGTTTTTGGTTTGCATCATGGTGGAGCTTTGGGTAGATAAAGAGTTCTCCCATGAAGAACCCTTTATCCTCTAAAAAACGGACATGAAGAATGCCTCTTTATCGTTCACTGAAGATCGTCGAACTGCATCATCAATCTTCAACCATGCCAAAATAGAAGGAGATGAACATGAAGAATTTCATATTCATATTCCTCCCCTCTGAACACTCATCTGCCATTGATGGTTGTCCACATTTTTTTCCCAACATCGACGAGTCGATTCCGCCATCCCACGACATCGTCAATGATCGTCAAACGAGGTAAGGGGTTTTGAGTTGATTTTTTGTTTCCATTCTACGTCGTTGAATTTATGGAGTGAGATATTAGAATTGATAACTCCATAATGAGGAGGACTCGTACCGCACAAACACGGCCCGACCCTCCCCTGTTGTTCTATCTTGTTTTATTGATGACCACAGAGAGGTGAAGTGGCGTCCGTCGTCGGGCCGACTGCGAAGGAAACCTGCAGCGGATACCCGCCGGGTAGCCGGAAGGGCACGACACCATCGAGCCATGCAGAATAGCAGGAAGACACATCCATGGTGAGCCATGGTGGAGGGGCGTGGTGCTGTCACACTGCACGGGTGGGCGAAACCGGATGGCTGCTCAGCTAGCTGGCCAAGGCGGGACCCCTCTGGTCCCACGGGTCACGTGAACTAGAGCCTAACACTGGTTATAAGTGGAAGGTAGGGGGTGTAACACCCCACCCACGGCTCACTGGGCCGCCTGGCCCACCATCCGCCTGGCACGCCTGCTCGTCGGGCCACCATCGGTCGGTCCGTCCTCAGCCGAGCCACCTTCGGCAGGGTCACCCTTTGGGCAGGGCAACCCCCTTGGGCTTGGCCGCTTCCTCGAATCGTATCAGAACCGTGGACCGGGTCAGACCCCGATTCGGACCGGGTTGGACCGGACCTAGACCCATTTGGCATGTTTATGCCATTTCACCCCTATCATGGATACATGTGTCCGATTGGGAAACCACCTGTGGGAATGGAATGATTTGAGAGAGATAGTTTTATTGGCATACCCCACTTGAGGTTTGGAAACATTTGGTTTAAGGTCGGTTTGGTTTGAATCCAAAAACCAATAAGGCCACTTGAACAAAATGCCAATAACTAATAGACCAGACGTCTGATTGACGCACTTTCAATCACGTTGGAACCCTTATTATATTGAGATCCTTTGGGTTTATATTTTGTGGTTTTTATTGGTGGTCAAGGTATGAATGATATCTCAATGAAATGTTTTACAGAAGATGAGCGAAATAGGTGCGAGGAATCCAATTGTTGATAGTGAGGTGGAAGATTGAGACAGGTTATACAGAGGTCAGCGCTCAGTGATCCAGTGTGGGTCAGCGCATACTGATCATTTATAGGTCAGATCCTATGTGGGTCAACGATCTGCGATCCTATGTGGGTCAGCGCATACCGATCATGTGTAGGTCAGATCCTGTGTGGATCATTTCGGGGGTTAGTACCTATCAATCCTGTGTGGGTCAGACTCTATATGGTCAAAAGCAGTGCCTCTTAAGAGAATAAGATGATCCAGCTTCGCGACTAATCATCTTGTACATCTATACTTCCCTGAAATCATAGTTTGAGCTGAGTCAATGACTTTCGTGTTTACCTCATGATTGAGATGGGTTACTAGATAACATACGTATATGTTTTGGAATATACCTAAGTAGGGGTTATCCATTGATTCTTCACTTTGTGGTTATCCTTGTTTGATATTTTGAGACCTTGATAGTCTCAGGATCCCTACTGAGTGTTTTTAGACTCACCCATGCATTAGCTATACTGACACCTCATTGTGTGGGTGGTAGACGACGAACAGTGTTGGTCGGGGCCAAGAGTAGCAGAACCGGAATGTACTCGGAGGTGGACAACTCTACGAGATGTACACAGATAGGATGGATGGTCTTGGGGTGCTGAGGTGGCCATTTTTACCCACCCTTCAGGTGGGAATTTTGGAAGATGGCCCTGCCACTGCATTACTTCTTTTATTCAATTGTACTAGCATTTCAGTTATATTGTGCTTTACTGTTGGGCCTATATTTCCATCTCCTTTTACTTTCAACACAATTTTTGTATACAATTTTACTTAGTGTGTTACTTATTATTGCATTATCTATTATGTTTATTTGTGGTTATAATGGAAATGCCCTCCCAGTATAGGGATTTATGCCTTTAGTGCAAGTCTCTAGCCCCTAGCTTATGGAAGGTGGGCTAGGGGTTGTCATGATACAGTCCCAGAGGGACGGGTCGTGACAACTGGAGATGTGATCGGGAACTCCTGAGTTTTGGTTCTCAAGAAGAGTATATCCTATGGGTTTTTTGTGTTTCCATTGTGTTTCTATCATATCTTCATTGAATCCCATGATGGATTGAGATGAATAGTAATGTTTTTACATGGATAGTCTTAAAATGGAGTTTCTTCTCATTTGGGTTCCATCTAGATGGGACGAGTGTAAATATTCTATTCTTTTTATCGCTTTTAATTTACAGTTTTTTGGAAATATAATGTGTATCGTTATACTCATCCCAATACCTGATTCCCTGAACATGTTTTGTGTTTGGTGAAAACCACAGGCCTTTCGATAGAGTCCCAAGGGGACCCGAAACTAGTGGAGTTATAAAAGATGAACTCATTTTGGAGTTTACCATATCATTGATGAGGATATTTTTTGAGGGTGCATTTGACAGTGATCCCCTCCTTTAGGGAAGGTTGGACATTTTTTCAGTTTTAGTTTGTTGGTTCTTGTATTTCCCATTTTTTATCTTTGGTTTATCTTTGGATTGGGATATATGTATGCATGCAATTATTTTCATTATATATATCAATTTGTATGCACTGGTTTATCGTGGCTTATGGGGCGCATGTATATAGGTACGATGGGATAAGGCATCCCATGTGTGTATGATAGCCTACTCGGTGCTAGTGGCTAACCCATTGCCTATAAGAGGTGGTCTTGGGGATTCACAGCTCAAGACTAGATGGGTTGGGTAAAAAAAAGGTAATTTTAGGATGTTATCAAATTTTCTTATAAAATTTTAATATTCCATTCATATTATAAATTTCTCCAACTCATGATATATACTGATCAAATCTGGATTCTTTATGAAACATCTAAAAACATTTCCATAATTTAAGTGTAAACCTTGTGTTAGGATCAAATATGAAAAAATGTATTTACTGTGAAGTCTTATAATTTTATTGGTGTAGTGCCTTGTGTAGTGATCAATATGTATATTTCAAAAACCATCCAAATATGTATTTCCCTTAAATATATTAGACATCATAGGACTTACCCAAGGGGTATCCAAGATTATCCTAAGAAAAATATATATTTCATGAATTAATATATAAAGTATTGAAATTACTATGGTCATTCCATGTTCAAAGGAACCATTTTGTGGTCCATGTAGACCATGATATGGTGTATCCTATTTAATAATCGAAATTTACTAATGTACACTAATAATATTTAAACACTCTTTGATGAATCCTCCCATCCCCTTAAGCATACCATACTCTATGGATGGAGCTTCATCCATTGAGAGAAACTCCATCCTCCTCTTGTCCATGAGTCACATTATTTAGAGGAGAACCAACATAGGTTATGGATTATAATCGTAATTTTACATCATTATATACATTCTGTTCCATTATTCATCTTCCTTTGAAGATGGATGAACTATTAAAAAAATTATATGTTGATTTTATTCCTAATTTAATGATGTTTCTATTTGATATATTCCAAAATTACTATTTGATGATTTATTTATCTCATATTGATTGATTCTAATGTAAGACATTTTATTTGATATTGGATTTCCAATGAAATTTCACTTAAATTTTTAAACCATTCAACTCATAAATTTTATGTTCTTTTTATTGATACCAAATGATAATATGATTAAAATTTTGTAATCTTATTAATGAGAAGTCAAATTTATAATATTATTTGAATTATTCTGATGGTTTATTTCATTTTAAATATTTATTCAAATCATGTTTCCTATAAACTGTTCAAAAAACTAGGATAATACCTTCCATGATTAGACCTTGTGATTGAATTTTGTTATTTTTTTATAATTTTTTTTGAAACAATATTCACAATTGGATATTTAGTATTATATAAAATTTAATCTAATAAATATAAATCCATGTATTGATTAACTGTTCCATGTTTTTTTCATTAGAAATGGGATTTTTTACAAATGTCTTTTCACCTATCTATTGGTTATAAATACATTTCATTATTTAAATAAAATATATAAATACTTATTATTTTAATAGATAATAAATGAATTTATCAATTGAGTGGAATATATAAATTTGGGTAATGTTATATTGGAATAATGAGATGGAAACCATACCATATTAATGTGGATAATAAAAGATTGTTTTCAATGAAGTGTTTTAGTAGATCTATAAAATAATTTATAATTGATAAAATTGATTTTTTGAGAATCATTATTTTTTTAAAATTTATTTCTATGAAAATTCATTAAATATCATGATAAATTTATTATTATTCATGTACATAATGAGTTATTTATATGAGTCATGTTTTTTGAGAAATGGATAGGATTAACGAGGAATATTTTATATGATATGTTCAATGATTTTTAAAGAATATGTTAGGTTTATGGTAGGACATAGTAACCCCATGTGCATTGGGGAGACTACTAAAAATATTACAATAGAAATGGGTATTCCTATCCTTGACATTAATCTAATATACCATACTTAAAAAAGAACATAATGACATGAATATGGTTTGTTCAAGGAATTTGGGTTCATCCTTAAAAGAATAATATACATTGAATGATTATATATGATTTCAACCACTTATAATATAATTATATTAACATAAATCACATAACATTGTATTCTATTAGTTTACCATTGTGTGTTCACGTATAAACTATATATTTTGTCACTACAAATTTATTACTTCATCTCACTATCACATATTTATGTTCTTCTCAATTATAATCTTTTATTACTCCCATATATTTATACATTATTTAAAAATTTTCAAAGCTGATTTACAATTAATTTATTTTGTTTTTTTTAAATTTGGATTTCCAAGTGCTTATTTTTGATTAAATTGCTGTAGTATGAAATTTTGTTTTTCAAGTGGATTTTTTCTATTAATGTAAATATGAAAGGTGTTTTTGAAATATTTTGTGGCACTTTATTTATTTATAAAATTGAAAACCTATTTACTGTACATATATTTTATCTAACATGAAAAAGGATCATAAATAATAGGGTTCATCTTGTTTAATAACATTTGGCGACCTACCAGAAATTTTAATGCTTTATCATATATTTATATTTCATCATTTCATTTTTTTTTCTATTTATGATTCCTCTTTAGGATTTGTCAAATCTAGGACTATATGGTTAGTAAAAAATTCACAAGGAGGCAAGTTTTTTGTTATTTATTTTGAATATTTTCCTAAATTGAAATACTATGCTTTAAATGGATTTTTATTATGGTTATAGTGGAAAGTTATATTTGTAAAGGTTATAGATGAGCACTGGGTTGTTTAGTTTCCGTGTTATAGACAATGAGTTGAGATTTTACCATTAGTTAAATTTTTAATTATATTACCCTATTTAATATTGTATTAAATTTATATACTAGTAAATCGACCTCTAAAATGTGAAGAGGTAAATCCCATTATCTTTCATTTAAAATATTTTTTTAAAAAATATTTTTTGGGAAAAACACACTTAGTGATTTCCTTGAATCCAAGGATTATTTTTCTACCTAGGGTATCACAGGTACCCCATTTTTATGTTATAGTTTTGATTTGGAAATAATATACAAAAGAAAATTTCATATTTTACAAATTCAAAATAGTAGTATATAGGATTTACATGAATCTTTTTAGATATTTCTTCCATTATTTACATATTCATAAACCAATAATTTTGATACTTTCTAGAAAATTTACCCTCGATATTATCCCATGAAAAATGATATCTAAAACGTAATACATTATGTATATACTATGGGGAATTGAGAAATTTTATATAGGATATTTATCATGATATTAATTCTTAAACTTAGTAATTTATGGAACCCATATCCTATTTATGACTATGTTTCTTTAAAAAATAACCACATTGTCAAAATACCAAATGTCTATTCTTTTAACATCACTCATATATTTTCCCATGGGGTTGATATGACCATTTTTTATTCTTTTATTTTTTGATATATTTCCTATAGTTTTATCTTTCAATAATGATATAACATGATTTAATATCCTAAAATAAATGATTTTTTTAGAGATCTACTCCCCATATAGATTTTTGAGTTTCTATTCAAAGATTCAATCAATCCAGATCTATATATTGCTTATGTATAACATTAAATTCTATGACTATACTATATTTCTTTTCTCCGATTTAATTATTATTCCCTAACACAAAAAATTTAGTATGAGGAACATTTTATCCATTCATGATAGCTTATCTCATGGAAAATATTTTTGAATTAATATTAACTTTAATATTATTCATTACAAACTTTTTTTTCATAACATATTATATTATTCTATATTAATGACCATTATTGATAAAAATAATCTTTAAAACAATGTTATTATTGAATAATATTTTTCCTTTATTTAGATATGAAATATTGGAATATATTTTTCAGTGATTTGATATATTTCCCATACACTAATGGAATATTAATTCTTTTAAATGGTGGAATATTATTACACATAAAATGACCCAACATACATACATAGTATTGTTTAAATATAAATTCACTATATAGTAAAAGTTATATTTTAAAACTAGGCCCATTATTCCTAATATGGAAGTGAAATTCATAACTTGAACTTCCTCTATATTGACTTTATATTTATGGAAACGTTTTCTTTGACAATGAATGTTGTATGATTTCCCATTTTTTATTATGGATTTTTTTAAAAGTTACACATATATTTAGTTCACAACATCATGAATATAGATCACTATCAATAATATACCGAAAGGATATTAATTTTTTTAGGGTGTATCAAAATACATGTGCTAGTTATGTTCTTCATCAAAATAGTTCTCAATGGTCCTATCTAGATAGATTTTATAAAAATTATATCTTCCCAGAATATAATAAACTAGAGATGGGGATTAAATTATTATATCTCTAAAATATATAATCGATTGAATAATATTGCATTTAAATGTTTATAAGTGTTGAGAGACCAGATGAATGAATGATTTTTATAATTATTTGGAAAAAACATCACATAAAAAACATTGTATCATAGATATGAATTCAAATATTCCACCACCATATCCTTGGTAAAGGATAACATTGTAATGCACAAGGTTAGAAACAATGTAATGGAAATTATATATTATTTTTTTTATGAAAATCAGATGCATAAACAAAATATCACAATAAATAATCAAAAAAATCTATTTAATGAAATTACTATTATTCAAAATATATACATCAAATATTTTAACAAAACAATCACTTGGATATTAGTAATAGAATTGTAATGAAGTAAATAAACAATGATTGACATGATTATTTTAACACAAATGCATCTTGAAATAGAATTATGACTCTTACCATAAAGGAATTAATATGGCTCATTTCAATGAATGAGTTTGTACACAAAAAATGAACAAAAAACTTTATCCGGAACTTATGTCTTGAGATTTACCGATTCATTAATAGATGATAAAAAATTAAAAACCTTATATGACTAATATTTCTAAAATTTATTCAATTTGTATATAATCAATAATATATTACCCAAGAAAAATTCATTATGAATAAATAAATATCCATATTGAATCAATAATATGAAGAATCATTTTTTTAATGTAGAATAAATAATTTTTAATGCGATCCCTTCAAATAACTACATATAATTAAATGGTATACCATTAATAGTATATTTAATTTTTATAAATTATAATGAAAATACGTGGATGTAAGAGAAAAATAATCTATATTGAAATATATAGAGTGATAAAGGACATGATCATTAAAATTTTAGTGATTAAAAATGAAAGAATAATACATATCGGAATAAACTATTGAAAAAAGAAATCAGCCCACCAATTATGAATGTTTTAATTAACATAATGACTCTTGGAAAATATAAAATATATTGATCTATTAATTATATAATATAAGTTAATAAAACTTATGAAACATTTCTATAAAATTATTTCATGTGAAACATAAAATATTAATTATCACCTTTCTTTAAATAATAAATTTTATAGAAAATCATAGAATAATTTAAAAATGATTTCATAAAAAACCATTGAAGATATTATAGAAAAACATTATACAATAATGGGTATAGAAGTGGGAATATTAATTTACACCATATATGTTAAAAAGAAACAAATTTTTATCACTTTTCTATAATGATTTTTTTTTATTTTTTAGATAAATTAAAAAAAATTCTATGTAATCTATTTATGAAATATCAATGTTGTTATAAAATTAACATTACCAACCACTGAAATAAAAATAAAAAATAAAAAAAAATTTACTAATATTATTGTTGATGATAATGATTATTATTCAAAAATTATAAATATGGTCAATTTTTCATTAAATTAATCCATTATTAGTTTCCAGGGTCAATGTTATGAAATGATTCAATAAATCACAAAAACCTGGGATTTATGAATAGTATAAAACGATGTATCTCGGTTAATATATAGATATTATATAATTCCTCGACCTAATATTAATCATGTATATTCTTAATAGGGGTTAGATAATAAAAAACCAATAAAAATTTAATATTATTTAATAAAAATACATTTAATTTGAAAAAATGAAGTGAAATTTAAAATAAAACATATAAATAAGAATTTATGAAAATATTTATCATATATTACATATATAAACCATATTAAATAAAATTTGGTTATAATATAAAATATTTTTGAACATTGTGGAATATAGATGGATAATTTAACTTGTATACCTGATTTGTTTGATTCATTATGACCTACTAAATAATAAATTAAAATTTTTTAAATACCCAAATTGAACCACATTATCATATATATTTAATTTTCAATGTCATTTAAAAGAAAATTAACTTCCATTCATTATAAGGTTCATGATTAAATTTACCATGTAATTTTGGTTAGTAAATTTCACTAAAACTACTTCATTATATTGATTAAGATTAATGGTTGTATGAAATGGTTACACATATATAATATTTTTTTAGTATCATGTAAATTTTTTTCTTAATTATAAACAATTTTACAAACACTCATACAATTGGATTATATAAAAATGTAATATGTCATACATGGAGGTGATAGTCTGATCATACACATAATGATGTCTTTATTTATATATTTGTTATAATCAAATGAAATTTTATAGTGAATAATCATAAAATATCCATTTTTAACAGAAATATTTAATATATTTGATAAATACATTCAAATGATCATTGATTTCATGTATAAATTATAAAGAAATCACATTGATTCCTAGATGTAGTTTTCCACATGTGTGCTTGAGAAATATTGTAATTTTAAAAAAGATATATATGGGGAAAATAATAATTGATCAATAAAGATAATAACTTTTTTACATTTAGGATTCTAATGTAATTATATTAGTATATAAATAACATATATTAATGAGGTAGACGATAAATTAATTTTAATGGGGTCATGTATGAAAATTACCATATATTTAAGAAACCTTCTTTTTGAAGAAACCTTAGTCTTAATATGGTGGTATTTTTGGATGAAAATAACATATAAGACATGTATAAGTATTTTGGATGTATATTTTAAAATTTATCGATTGTTCTATGCTGCTCATGAAGAGTCTATTATTGTGGGGAATAGAATCAATTTAACAAGTGAGGTTTGTGAAATACATGTAAATACATAAAATATTGATATATAATATATGTATTAGATAAATTATGTGCTAATAATCTCTGATAGTTACTTATATATTAAGTTTAAAGATTTAATTAAACAATCATCCTTTAAATAAGAGTGTATTTTTGTGTTATCTTGAAGATTTATCCCCAAAATTCAAACAATTAATCCCATTTACATCAATCTGAAGTGATAATATTTTACCATGGTTTCTAAAATTTATAAGAAAATAAATATTTGAAATTATATTTTTTGGAAATATGTTTTTATGTGTGCAAACAATTTCATAAATATTAAATTACCTAAATTTACAATATATATTTTACATATAACCGACCCAAAAGAGGGGAATTTTTTTTTTATAAAAAATGAATGTCTATAAAAAATGGATTTTATTATTACACGTTTCATAGAAACTACAATTTTATAAATTTAATGTTATTTGTAGTTATATTATTCTGAAAATAAATTCGACAAAATTAATAGTATTGATTAATTTTTAAAATTTATAAATACATTAAACCTAGAAATATTGTCTGTAAAAAAATATTTTTTCGTAACATTAAATAGTTTTATCATTATTTATAATTAAATGATAATTAATATATGAATTATTTTACATATTTTATAATATCATTAAATTATAGGGGAATTTAAAAAATGAGTATATGTTCATGATTCATAAAAACACATTTCTAAGGGTAAAATATGTAGAATTTAGGATAGGCATAATATGAACCGTTTAAAAAAATTGATTTTCATTTTTCTCAAATATTTATTTTTTATATTGAATTATTAAAATGTTCATTTTATTATAGATTCATTAGAATAAATTCATTAAAAATAATAATTTATGGTTCATAGTTAAAAATATATCCCATTAGATTTTTCTTCAAATAAAACATTGTCTTCTAATCTAATTTTAGGAACCCTAACTGTAGTCCCACAAACCAAGTTGATATTTATTAAATTAAATTTGAATATGAATGATTATAAATAAATGATATTCAATTCATAATAATAAATTTTTTACATGTAGACAATATATTAAATTTATATTTCCAAATCCAACGATAAAAATATATAAATAATTCAATAATACACTACTATTACATATTTAAGATACCCTTAGTGTATATCACAATAGTGTTTATATCAATTTCATATTTAAATGTGAAAATATATGAATAGAGTGAGAATAAAATCTCAAAAAGGTATACAGTATAAAAACACAATGATCCATATAATCCTTTCATTAAAAATATGATAAATGAAAATAATTTAAATAACAAAAAGAAAGAAAAATGGAGAATAACATATTGGTAGAATTAAAAATATTTATCAAAATGATTATAATTATTAATTGTTGTTATAAAAAACAAAACATAGAAGACATATATCATTAAAATTGTAATAGATAAATAATATATCTTAATTATAAAATATTAATTACATTATATGAGGGTCCATGGTAGAAACATACTATTTTAATTTATTCAGAAACATAAATACATTAAAAAATCAAACATAAATGATATAAATTATGAATCATTATGTTCTTCACAAAAAACCCTTTTTAGAGATATCATACATTAAAACATTATTACTAACCAAGGGAACTGAAATATAAAAATGGTTGATCTCAGATTCATAATCAAGGTAAAAATAAGATATATCAATAAATGGTCATTATTGAGTTTACGTTAAGAATAAGGTTAAAGGAAACTGATAAAAACCAATAATAATCAAAACAATTCAATAAAATATCGTTAAAGATAAATCATGGAATTTTTTTTGAATCCAAATAAATAATAAAAATGTGTAAAAAATCATTAATAATCTATCATGATCAATGAGAACATATCATATAAAAACATATGTTTGTGGAATTCACATAAGCATTGAAAATCACATCTATCCAATTTATTTACTTCTAATACTATTATTAATTTTTTTCTATTTTGGAAATTTCTTCTTAATCATTTATAACATTTAATTAGGATTAAGTTTATTCCAGATAACATCACCATCATAGATGATTTTCTTAAATCATTTATCATTATCTAATTAATTGCAGAGTTATAAGATACAAAATCATCTATGGTTTATAACAGAAACACACATACTTGGTTTATAATATAATAACTAATAATTTTTATTATAACTGAACCACCCATCATATATTCATAATCCATTCATTTTTAATCCACTTGATATGAAAAAAAATTATCATTATATGAAATATTACCTGATGTAAAAGAAAACATGAATCATAAATACTTTATCACAATATTCTTAAACTGTAAAGATATTCAATAATTCTGATAGCATTGGATCACAATCTATGTAATTCCCCATTAACACCAATAGAACTTGTAATATTTCAATAATACCAAAAATGGGTAACCAAAACATTTGTTGAGATAAATTAACATTTTATAATAAAAAAGTTATTTAAAATATTAAAATATAAACAATCTAAAATATTTAATATGTTAAAAATAAAAATAGAAACATAAATGTTAAACTTCTAGTAAAAAATAATTGATGAGGTTGTGGAAATTCATTATTGAGTTGTATTTTAAATCAAAATTTCATTTTACATTTATAATTAAAATATATAAGTAACATGTATGGTAATCAATAAAATTATTCATTTAAATATTTTATAAAAACAGTAAAATATTTGTAATAATTAGGTTGAATAATATTTAATGAATATAAAAACCATTCCTAAATAACAATTATTGAAAATTTAAAATTTAAGTAATAATTTCCAACCAATGAGGAAAACAAAAGTTCATATTCCAAGAAAAATTTATACACTCATGTATACAGTAAGAGAAGAAAGAGATGAAAAAATTTAATCTATACAAATTTAAAAAGTATTATTAGATAAATATAGTTTTTGAGTTTTATGTAAATATAATTTGAAATAAAAAAATTATGAATAAATAATCCAGGTGAAATCTAATATTTCAATGTGAAACACTTACATGTTTGATAAATATTTACTGATAATTCAAAAAATAATTTGAACAAAAAATAATCAATGAAACAATTAAGACAATGATATTATTGATACCAATTATCAATATAGTTTTTGATAATCCCCATTAAAAAATATTATAGTATAATAATAATATATGTCTTAAAAATGCAATTTGGAATAGAAATCCATTACCAAATAGGTAACATTCAATTCAAATCACATTTGAGGAAATATTTCAAGATAAATAATTAAATTGAAAAAAATATTCATTATACATTATTAAACAATTAAATGTATCAATATATATTACTTATATTCATAAATAGGTTCATAGCATAAAATATATTGCAAATAAACTAATTTGTCATGAGAAACCCTCACAAACTTGGTAAATATTCTATAAAATGTTTGTTGAAAGCATGAAAATAATATAGGTTTAAAAATAAAATTTATTAATCAAAATTATTTTATTTTATTTTATTTTATAAACAATAGAAATAATATATTCTTGTAAAAAATTTAAACATGTCTTAATGAAGAGATATTAAGTCCAAACTATCACTTTATATCTGACATGTTTTATACAGTCTCTATCCATTTATATAATAAATTTTAATATACTATAATAATTAAATTTAATATTTTCAATAAAGATAATTTCATATTTTACACTTTTATTAAAGATCAGAATGTTTTTTAGAAATTCACAATGAATGTTGTCATTTTTTGTTTTAATTTCATTGATATTCATCTTTTATTATGTTTGATAATAATTTTCCATTCAAATTTACTGTGGTTTCTAAAAATTTATATTGTGAATCATAATAAATTATAATATATAATCATTTCACACAAATTCTTTTTTACTTCATATTGTGAGTTGATGAAAAATGGATTACATCACTACGTAGAGATTACAATTCATGCCTACACATGAGTGATGTTTCCAATTATCAATTGATGGAATTAATGAAATGTTAATGATAATAAAAAATACAAATAATTATTATTAAATCAAAAATATCATATTAATCCTTTAACTATATCCTTGTTTTCATCCATTTAAGTAATAAGTGAAAACAATCACATCGCTTCATGGAGGAGGCAGTCCATACGTGCAGAAGAGCGACATTATTGCTGACCAATGAATACATATTTAAGAATGTAGTCAAGATATAATAATTACTAAAGAGTAAATATGTTTTATACAAAATATGTATACATTAAATACATCCTTAAGATCAATGACTAATTATTGTGATGGAAAATGAATCACAGATCTTGGTGAAAATGGTAGTCTACTCCATTCCATGAGAAAAATATTAATTTTCATATAAGAAGATAAGATGTGGTAAATTATTGTTCTATTATCATAAAAAATTATAGTACATTAAATTTAGTATATATATATATATATATATTGTTTTTATACCACTTGTTATTTGAAGGGAGAATAAATAATAAAATTGGCGGATCTTAGTTAAGATCTATACCTCTTCATTAGGAGACCTCATTCAGGTTACACCCTAAAACTTCATGAATTTTGATTATAAGATTACTAGAAGCTCCCAAATGAAGTAAAGGAATATAAGAATTTTTTAGAATAGGTATTACAAAATATTTAAGGATATATAGTAATAAATAACGGTGTTTGATAATAACAATTTTATAGGCGAGGGGAGATACAAACATGTGATTTATTAAAATATTTTATTGATATAAGGAGTCATTCATGGAAACGTGGATGAAAATTTGACATTAATAATAGTTTTCAAAAAAATAATTTTGAAATATATTCATGAAATAGGAATTTAATTGGTGTGTCTATAAATATTGTTGTTTTCTCTCAGTTTAACCCTTGGTAATCTAATTTAAAAATTAATGGTTGTAGAAAATTTTAATTATTATAATATTAAATATTACTGAATTTTATGAAAAATTAATTATGCTGAATTAAAATATTTTTAGTTATTTTACTATATAGAATTTCAAAAATTGGAATAAATTAATTTATGTTATGCCTTAAATATGTAATGAAAACAAGTCTTAAAAACAAACATTTTTTTTTGCAAAGTACATAATGTATGTCGATTAAATTTATTTTAAACACCATCTAATAAATTATAAAATATATAAATTAATATAAAATCTATTAATTTAATAAATAACATTTCTCTATAAAATTAAATAAAATTTTTAAGGTAAAAACCCATTACACACATAATTTTATTTTTTTAATATAGGTTTTTATTACAAAAAATATCATATACCAATATCGAATATAATATTGATTATAATGTAACTAATACGATTATTTTTTATTAAAGTTTACATAAGTAATTTAATTTTTCTTATTTGATACATAATATATATTTTAAATTTATATAAATGACACTGTTTATGAAAATTAGTTTTATTTACTATGAGGGAAAAAATGAATGTTTTTAAAAATATCCTAATAATAAACCATAATGAAATACTGAAATTATGATTAATTTTTTTTATTTAATAATATATATTTTATAAAATATTTAGAAATTACATGTAATTTTCATTCAGAATAATCAAAATAACCATTTCTGATGAAAAAATATTTTTTAAACATAAATTGACTTTAATTAAAAATGATATCCTTTTTATAGTGAATTAATCAATAAATTGTAATTATTTATAACCATTATACATATTTCTAATTTATGATTTATTAATATTTATATATTCTAATTTTAAATCTATTATTTCATTCTATAATATATCAAAATTCATTTACACCTGAGGATGGGTATAAAAAAATCCATCAAAGAACTGAAAATTTATTTTGAAAAAATTATTGAAAAATAAAGAGCCTCAACATTCTCACCCCCTAAAAATTTAATCATCTCATTATTATCTTTATAATATGTATTTAAATATAATTAAATAACATTTTTTATAAACCATGATATATGATGAGACAATATTACTAAATATAATTGCATTCCAAACCATAATTTCTATTCCATTTGAAAAAAATGCTTTTATTGAACAAATTCCACCAAAACATCATCCATTAATAATAACCAATCAATTATTCAAAAATTAGTTTAAAAATCATTAAATATAACAACTTTACCTACAAGAAATATCCACAATTTTCCTAACCATCATTAAATTGGACTTCTACAAAGCCCTACACATCTATTTTACAATAAATTTCCCCATAAAATTTTGATAATTCAAATAATTTTAAACTAAAACTTCATATTATATCATGATAAGTGATGATTGAATCTATATACGTCATGATCTACAGTTAAAATTTATACAAACAAGTTTTCTTCAACAAAATCAACTTTGATATCCAAAAAGCATTCTTTAATCTTGTTCCATAATATCAAAATAACCAAATATAATCATTATTGGCATAAAATATTACTGATACATCCCAAACAGACAATATATATGAATCCAATAAAGTAAATACAATTAGATCAATGGAAAACCATCAATGGTTGATACATACCATGAAATCCAGCCTTCAATGCACCATTTTTATCCAATAGATTGATTCCATATGGAATGGAAAATTATCCAAATCCCATTGGAAGAGTGAAAACCAAGTTATGGTTCAAATAGTGGTAAATTGAGAGTCATATTATATAAAACAAGTGAGATCCACTTTTTATAATCTATATTTAAACCATTCATGCTTGGGATTCTTTTTTATTGAAATCATCTTCCAACCATGAAGCATCCACTCTCTCCTAACACCCTTCCAATGGTTAGATGAAGTGGTTTGAAAAACACTATTACAATATTTTTCCCCTATATTACTCTATAAATGGTTACTCAAAGGTGACTGCATGGTTTATCCAAACTTTGTGCCTAGTAGTGTTCTAACATAGAGATTGTTCTATTTACTTATACTAATTTCTGTTTTATTTTACTTATATCTACTAGTTTTGGTCAATCTAGTCACCTCAAAAAAATCCAGTAACCAAGTTCAAAATTTTTCTATACAATCCCAAACATCACCCAAATATTATACAAACAAAATAAACATAAAAAGTGACTACTTAATTGAATCCAGTGGTGATACATTATCCCCACCATTAGTCTTTCTATCCCCAGCAAGTAGAAATCCACCATTTTCCAAGAAGTGTTCAGATCATTCCATGATAATTTGATTCTCTTGTTCCTATTTTTCATCTTTAATCTGGCCATGTTACAAAACAACCCACACTAAAGATATATTTTTCCAATGAAATACTTCCTTTTTTGACCCAAAATCCATAGCAGCACATGAAATAGTTAATCATTGAACTCTAGGTCAATCTGATCCAAGTGAAGCACATGGTCAACATGAGGCTGATAATTTTTCAATAATGATACATGAAATATAATGTACAATTCATGAAATTGTGTTAGAAATTTCAATATATATTCACCCTCAACATCTCTTAATGGCCTATATATCCAGGAGATATCATTTCATGTTTCCTAGAAAGATGATTCATAGGCAGTAGATATATTCTCATGAATAAATGATCTTTCACTATTAATGAATGTGGCCCTTAATGATAGTCATCATAAGATTTCAAATGCCTTTGTTCCATCTCCATGTGTTTCTTGATCAATTTAATATTATCTATTCAACCTAGACAAGGATTGTCCTAACTAGTTTAGTCTTTCCTATTTAAACCCATCATAGTAGAGGAAAATAAGGATTTATATATAGTGTTTTCATAGAATCTATATGAATCTATTCCTAAAAACTATTATTATATGAGAAATCTCCAATAAACAATTGATAATACAATAATCCACCAGAATCGATAATGAAATCTTGATGAATTTCTTCCAAACATTTGTATAATTCTCTAAAATTTCCCCTATGTCTGAGGACGATACACCATAATCATATATATCTGAGCCCCAATAAATTACAGTATGTATTTCTAGAAACAATATCTAAACCAAGGATCTCTATCATATTCAATCAGAACTAGCCTATTATCCCACTTTACAAATGAAATGATATATAATATAGACATGTTATCCACCATATGTAATACCTGTTGAAGGATGAAATGATCCTACATTGTGATCTGTTCAACTGTAATCCATATTCTATCATGTTTTCTAACCATTCCTAGAAGTCTTATCTCATAATTTATGGCTATCTTATAACATTTCATTTCAATAATATGTATATACTAAAAGATTCTTCTTGTTACTAGTTTTATGACTCAACCTAAAGATAGCTATGTCATCAGGAAACAAACTCATCCACCTTAATTTCCTTACAATCCAAAAAAACATATCATTAATTGACATATACATCATCTGTATTCCTGGATGAACAAACCATATCCAATGCTACCAATCTTGGATAATTTTCACATGATAATCTATAGGTACAGAAATCCAAATTTCAAAAAAAAAATAACTACATTCTAGTTTCCATCCCTCCACCAAATCAAGAAGAAATGAAACAGTAATTAAATATAGTAAACAACCTTAACCTCCATAATCCACGTTCATGATAGGAATGACCATCATCATCTTCCCCTAATATGATTCCTCATTTTCTAACTATCCAAACAAATTTGTTCTTAATATATCCACCACTAAATATCCATCACATGGTGTATAAATGAGGTCAATCATTCACATTTGGAGATACTCTATCCACATTTTTTATATGATATTCCAATATCTTTGATCATAAATATGTTTTAAGCTCTAATGATCGATAAAAATATAAAATTTATTACAAAATATGTAATGAAATCATGTATTCAAATAAATAACTATGATAGATTAATCTAATTTTTTGTGGCGTAGTTTATCACTTGAAACCTTAATTACCATTATTCCTAAGAAAAAACATGATCTTGCCACATGAGAACACATCCCAATACAAATCATAATGCATAACAATACACCAAGTAATATTTTCAAGATTTTGGAAAAAACAAGATTGGTGCTAATGTAAAGAAAAAATTAATCTCTATAAAAGGATAATAAACATAATATTTAAAATTTAATCTAAAATGTATCCTTTTAAAATATTTCATAGGTGATGTTATCCACGAATATTTACAAAGTATCTATAATAACTAGTTAATTTAGAGAAACAATATATCCAAAACATTATCGTTCGTGGTTTCTATGAGGAAACTGTAACGACACAATGATTTTCAATGGAAATTCACTTCATAAAAATATTTCTTCAAATCACATGAAAACACAACATAATGATATAATAAGTAATAAGTGAAATTTAAACATAATTGTGTTAGTTTTGTGTTTGGATTTTCAAAATATGACATACATGATTGCAATCAGTAAGTTATTTGGAGTCAGATAAGAAAAACATAATTCTTGGGGAAAAGTAACATACCTATATGAGTATTAACATACCATTTTTAATAGTGATATACCCTATTTAATAGTAACCTCATATATGATTGTATAAAAATAATATTCATGTTGAAAGTATGATATACCTATTTTTTAGAATTTGGAAATGAATGTTTGAAAACTATTTTTTGATAATAAATTATTATTTTAATTAAATATTTAAATAATCATATTTAGAAAACTATTTTTGAAAAATGGACATCAATTTCGGATTCTATATATCCAAAAATTGTTAGGGTGAATGTTATATATATTTTTGAATTACTAGAATTTTTTTATGAATAGTAAAATTTGATAATTTAAGACAAATTCTAAATAACGGTTTTATTAAGTCATTGATGATGACTTGTTAATGTAAGCCCAATTGGTTCTATTTAAAATGCAATTAATATTTTTTTTATGGAATACATTATATTTCATTTCTTGTGAAAATACAATAAACAGATGATTAAAAATTTATGAAAACCCTTCTCTCCTCTACTATAAACTCCACCTAACTCCCACTTTTCATCACTCATCTCAAACATTGTTCCCCGCCAATATTCAGCCAAAATATCACCCCAAGATCCTAACTCAAGTACAAATGCTCCTATCATCTCAAAATACCAAAACCTCTCCCCAATAGAGGATCTAAAAGGAAGAAGTCTCAAGTGGAAAATTCCTCTTTCCAATTGCTTTATTTCATTTATGTTCTTCTGTATTTGTTTCTTTCATCACCTTCCTTCAAAAAAGTAGTATGATAAACCATGTAACATACATGTAATGTTAATTTTTAATGATAATGGTATATTTTATTATCTTATATTCTTTCCCCAACTTTTTATTTGAATGAAATGAAAACACCGTTTGAGAAGCGCCAATTTTGCACATTCAAGGACAACAGTTTATCAATTTCATTTATCATCTATAATTATGTTCATGAAACCATTTGTGTTATAGTTAAACCATATTATTATATACACAATATATCCTATTTTTTGATTTTTAATCATTTGGTATAAATGGTATTAATTAATAAAGAAAAACATTATCTTGGTAATAAAACCCACCGATTAACAAAAACGGTTGTCACTATGGTTTTATATAATAATCTGAATTCACTCTAAGTAAAAAAATTAAATTTAGAACCATGTAATAACATTTATTTTCACTAATAGCATACAAATTAAATTATATACAATCACTTTCATCATAAGTGTCTATCTGAACATGAACCAATCATTAAATCCAAGTAAGCAAACATACACGAACAATGACAATGAACCTCATTACCAATAAAAATAGATATAAATGAGCTTAAAATGATTAAACTAAAAACATTAATTATTTAACAGGTTCTATAATTATTATTTAATAAATGAAATTTTTTTATTCATGTATTTAATAACAAGTGGAGAACACCAACAAATTTATGTTAAGATATCCTCTAATTTTCACTCTTAAATTTATATTGTTCACTAGGGTAGGCCTTTTTATATGTAACCCAAAATGATAGGGTATTATTTATCTCCTCCACTATAATTCCATCGTGGTTACTTAGTGATGAGAAACCCAGTTTCTCTCTCATCTATCCTTCTTAGGTATATAAACATTGTGGCGATAAACCATAAAGAATTCAACCTGAACCTTCATTGTTATTTTGGGTTTCAATATCTTTCTTTATATCAAAATGGAATTATCTTATCAGATTATGTAAAAATTATAAATGATGTTTAGTTTTACAAAATTATTTTATGAAGACCCTTTCATCATTATATTTTTGGGATATACATGTTTTTAAAGTATTGCATCCTTTGAACGTTCTGATATACAAACTGGTTTTAAAAAAATGTCCATTATTTTTAAATAATATTATGTGTACTCTATCCATTATTTTATGAGACCATTGTGTTTATTAAATAAATAATTTTATTATGAAAACATTTTTGTTCAATTCTGGTTTTCCAAAAAAGATATTCCTATTTTTTATTTTAAAATATCTAAAGTGTTTTCTTTAAAACCCAATTTTTTTTATGTTAATGTTTCTCAAATAAATTACATATATGTTTTCACTTCTGCTTGTCATCAAATAACATGTTATAAGCTTATTTTACCCTATTAATGTCCACGTATTTTCTAATCCCTTTCTTTTATGTACATTTTTAGGATACAAACATTTTTCATTAATTAGGTCATGATTTTGGATCCAAAATCATTCCATGGGTACCATTAGGTTTATTTAAGGATGATTATGTATGATTATTTATGTGGCAAGAATATTCATGAAAATGATGAGATGGTTGTGACTATAAAACGCTTCAATTCATTGGGTATTGTTATGTATCGTGATATGTGATGTGAAATGTGATTGATTGTTATCCTTGACCAATTCTAAATTGGGAATTGAGATTGGAAGTTCACCATGACCCATTCTAATGACATGTTTTATGATTATTAATCATATATATGATACCATGATTATATGACTCCTTGGTTATATGAAATGATTCTATATGTTATATTCAATAAATATCATTATATCATGCCTCTTAACTAATGTTCTTAATATGCATTATTGTGTTCATTCCCTTTTTAGGATTTTTGGCTCATCCATTTTCTCATGTTTTCCCAGGGGTACCCTATTCATATATAAGGTCTCAAAGGATATTTGGGGATCTTTTTAGGGTGATTAAATAAAGAAGTGTTTTTTAGCCCCGTTTTTTATGTTATATGTAGCAAGTATTCTAAGACACTATACTTCCTGACCCTAGGATAGTAATCTGATGTATAATTATGATTAAAATAATTTGGTGATACTTATAACAGGCTTGGATTGCTGTTGTTGGTATCATAGGAGGGTCTAGATATTTTGGGGATTAGGAATAGATAACCATAATGAGAACCTTAAAAATGAGACTAAGTATAAGAAAGTATTCCTAAATTTTGGTTAGTATCATGTAATTAATTTATCAATAAAATACCCTTCTTCCAAGATATGAGAATGTAGAGGTGCATCTGGAAATGATGTTCCTAGGAGTGAAAACACTGACAAGGTGTTTCAGGATTGAACCAGGGTATCCTAATACATGACAACAGCCCTTGCTGCTCTCTTGGTTACAACACTCCCATGGGATATGACTTGGTAGATTCATGAGCCTAGTACAAACCATTATTAAGGGACAAAAAATCACATAAGAATATATTTTATTATATATATTGAGGATAACTTAGGTATAGACATAAATAATCACAATTTAGGATATACTTTTTCATTATAAGTTTATAATTTTATGTTGAATGTTTCCTTTTCTATACTCAATAGAAAATTATTGAAGACCTATAATTATATAGTCTCTTTCCCAGTTAATTTCGGTAAATAAATGAACACATTCCAACAACCACTGTGATAGGTAATGTGAATTTTTCCCTAATAATATGTCTGATATGATAAGATTTGGTGCTCAATACATCAAGATCATTCTTGCTCACCTGGATTTAGTTTGGAATAATACCATGAATCATGTCGAACTCCCTCCTCCACTAATGAAAGAGAATGTTGCCAAAGAATATTTTATGCAGCAATGGTCTCCCATGTTTAGAGGATCTTCTAATCCCCTTCTAAATGAGCAATGGATTAACCTCATTGAAACGATATTCTCCATCCTCTAGTGATCAGAAGAGGATAAGGTTGTACTAGCGTTCTATCTGTTTGAAAGAGAATCTAATCAGTGGTGGACATGAATTATGAATAAAAACTCCTAAGAATAAATATATTTCATGGACATGGAGAAGTTGAAGATGATGTTTTTCAACAAATATTTTCCTCAAACCCTCTATCTCAGAAAGGAAAAATAGTTTCTCAGGCTCAAGGCGAAGGAAGATGAGTCAATTAGGGTTCATGAAGCAACTATACAAGGCATGCAAGGTACACCAATGGGTATATCATGAATACTGAATTCATGGTAGATCACTTCATTAGAAGACTAAAATAGAGTCTATGAAATGTTTCAGTGATTCGAGACATAGACATTTATTAAAAGGTTATTCATTGTTCCATCAAGGTTGAAATGGATATTGGAGACTATCAATGGTCTCATGAACCCATGCACAAGAATAAAAAATGGAGAACCACATAGGTGGTTCATCAAACAAATCCCACAATGGAAATAAAACTAAAATTTACACTTGTAAATGTTGTGAGAAGAAGAATACTAGTAAATGTCTAAATAGAACCATGAATCTTGTCCAATGTGGAATGTTTTGTCATCTGGAAAAGAACTACTGAATGGATATGAAAAATCCAGCTAATGTTGAAAAAGAAATAAAGTTTTAGATCAACACTCTTCATGTAGTTCATTGTTACATCTTCAAGGATCATGGTCATTATGAGAACAGTTTCCCTAAGCTGAAGGTTGTAGGTGTAAATCAACAAAAATATCTAATGCAACAAGGAAGTGCTAACGCATTCACTATAAATGAGGTGGATCCAGAAAATGTTGTGGTGAAAGGTACTTTAGTTATACATTAAATAATAGAGAACATAATATTTGATGTTGGATATATGCATTCTTTTATATCATTCATGTTAAGTAGACCTATACAAAAACCACCTGATAATATAGTGAAAAAGTTATCTGTGAGAATAGAGAATGGAGAATTATTGCATCCAAGGTTTATAATTCATCCCCAATTAATTATTGTGGAATGAACCTCCCCATAAATCTCTTCAATCTTTCTTTAGTGGAGTTTGCTGCTACCTTGTGCATGGATTGGCTATCTTTATACAAAGCCGACATCAACTGTCGGGAAATGGATATCACTCTTCCCATCCCGATGCATTGTCCAATTCTATACATGTGCAAGGATAAATATTAATAACCATTAAAATCATCATCTGAAGTGTGGATTTAGTGTCCTCAAGAGAAATCATATCTATCTCAAATGATTTATACAAAGATAGAATAATGCTTGAAGACAAGCCCATTGTGGGGGATTATTGTATAGTATTCCTTGAAGAGTTTCTTGGTTTTCCACCTGAATGAGAGGTTGAGATCTCAATTTAAATTATAAATGCATCTCTATCTATCTCAAATTCACCTAACAGAATGGACGTTGATGTGCTAACAGTGATAAAGATGCAATTACAAGAGAATATAGAGAACTGTTTAATATGCCTGACTGCTTCACCATGGGGTCCTCCAGTCCTCTTCATCAAGAATAAGGATATATCAATGTACCTATTTTTTTATTATCACTAAAACTATAAAATCATGATAAAGAATTGTTATCCCCTACCACATATATATGACTTGTTTGATCAGCTTCATGGGCCCAGTTTTTTCACTATGTTGGACCTTCGGTCGTTATATCACCAATTAATGGTGAGGAAGGATGATATTCCCAATAATTCCATTCTTATGAGGTATAGACACTATGAGTTCATAGTGATTCCCTTTGGACACAATAATGATCAATAAAATTTTAATGATTTAATGAATAGAGTCATTAAAGATTACCTTGAAAATTTTGTGGTAGTCTATATTGAAGATATTATAATACACTCCATGAGAAAGGAGGAACATGATGATCACCTGAATACTGTGTTAAAGAATTTTCAAAGGGAGACGTTTTATGAAAAGTACAATAAATGTTAGTTCTAGATGGATAATGTTAAATTCTTGTTGCATGATATCAACATCAAAGAGATATCTCTAGACCCTTCCAAGACAAAGGTAATTGAAGAGTGGCTCAGGAAATCATCTATAATGGAAGTCGGTAGCCTTTTGGGTCTAGCAGTATATTATTGTTGATTTGTGAACAAATATTCATGATTATCATAACTAATGACCAAGTTAACATGGAAGGTGATAATGTTTTTCTAGGCTCTGAAATTTGAAAATAGTTTCAATTTGTTGAAAAAGAGTCTTATCACTATGCTAGTACATACACTCCCAACAAATGGAGATCTTTTTGTGGTGTGTAGTGATTCTGCATATAAGGTCATGATGTTTCTTAAGGCACAATGATAAATTGATATCATATGATTCACTGTAGGAGAAAATACATGAGAAAAACTATCTCATGCATGATCTGGAGTCAGCGACTAAGATCGTTGCATTGAAAATATGGCTGAATTATTTATTTGGGGTGAAATTTCATATATATACTGACCACGAGAGTCTCTAATACATATTCACATTAAAAGAGCTTAACATGTTCCAGTGAAGATGGATAGTCCTAATCAAGGATTATGAACACTCAATCCACCACCAACCCTGTAAGGCAAACAAGGTGGTAGATGCTCTATGTAGAAAGGATCCTGCATCATTATCTATGATAAAAATTAAAAAGGATCTGATCTTATTAGATTTTATATTTATGGACATGAGAATAATTAAGGGAGGAAAATCATCCATCCTTTCTCAAATGATTTCTCAACCAACCCACTTGAACTAAATAATGGATTCACAATGAAATGATGTGGAACTTCTAAAATGTGTGGAATCGATTAAAAAGGGTAAATCCCTCAATTTAAAAATTGATGAGGAATGAGTTGTAAGATTTAGGAAATTAATATTTGCACCATCTGATCCATAGATAAAGAAGGAAGTATTTAATGATGCCCATAGCTCGACCTTCTCTATCAACTGAGGGAGAACAATGATGTATCGAGATCTTCAAGAAAAAGTTTGGTTGGACTATATGAAAAGAGGGATTTCTGAATATTCATCAAAGTGCTTGGTATGTCAGTATGTGAAGGAAGAGAGGAAAAAGTAAAAGGGGATGACGAGACCACTTCCCATACCAGCATAGAAGTGGGAGAAAATTACCTTGGACTTTTTCACTGGACATCCAAAGACATATAGAGGAAACAATACAATATTGATGACTGTGGATATTTGTATAAATTCAACTCACTTTAAAATAATTTGATATGATATATAATTAGATCAAATTTAGTGGAGTTACAATAATGAAGTGTTTGTGCTGCAATGAGTACCACTATATATTTTATCCAACTGTGATCTTAGATCCACCTTGATGTTCTCAAAAGTTCTCCAACATGTCATAATCATTAAACTGAACTTCAGTATGTTCTATCATCCTCAAACTGATGGCCAATCTAAGATAAATATTCAGACACTAGATGAAAAATTTAGAGCGTGTTATACGGAATTCAATAATGGATGGGACCAATAAATTCCACTGGTTGAATTCACCAACTACAACAGTTTCTACTCAAACATCTGAATGGAACCATATAAATGACATTATCGGAAAACGTGTAGATCCCCGAAATTTTATGACGAAGTCAGTGAGCGTATGCTTCTTGGAAGTGACAAGGTAAAAGATATTTTATAGAAGGTGAAGAAATTTCAAGATCATATCAAAGTTGCCCATTTTCGTCAGAAGAGTTATCCAGATAACTGTCAATGAGTCTGTGAGTTCAATGTTGGAGACATGGTATTTCTACACATATCTCTTTGGAAGAAGGTCACAAGGTTTGGGTAGAATGGGATTTTGAGTCCCAGGTACATTGGCCCCTTTGAGATAATCGATCGAGTCAGAGCTATGGCATATCAAATGGAACATCTACCTAAAATTTTGAATGTACATGATGTCTTCCATGTATCACTATTAAGGAAGTACATACAATATCCTTCACATGCACTCTCTTTAGAGGTCATACAGATGGATAATGATCATTCCAATGAGGAGCATCTAGTGAGGAACACGGATCATAGAGACAATATTATATTCAACAAGACAACTCATCTGGTCAAGGTTCTTTGGAGAAAACTAATGTTTAAGGAGGCAACATTGGAACTGGTGGAAGAAAAGAAAGAAAAGAACACACACCTTTTTTTGCCTTATAATGTAAAATGAATTTTCATGGGAGAAATTTCATAAGAGGGAGACCAATGTTTTTCAATAGAAATTACCTTCTTATAAACATGTCATCAAATTAAATTAAAACAATACATAATGAACTACTATGTGATAAGTGAAACTAAAACATATGCTTGTCACTTCTTTGTTTGGAATTTCAAAAATCTGGCATACACAGTTCCGATCAGTAAGTTAATTGGAGTCTGATAAGAAAAACATAATTTTGGTTTAATAGTACCCCAAACATATGAGTAGTAACATACCCTTATGAATAATGATATAAACTAATGAATAAAAACATTTCCTATGATAGTATAAAATTAATTTTCAAGTGGAAAGTACGATATACCAATATTTTATAATAAGTAAAAGAATGTTTTTAAACATGTTTTTGATAATAAATTATTATTTGAATTTAATATTAAAATATTTATATTTAGGAAGCCATAATTGAAAAAAATATTTCATTTTGGGATTGAACACGTGGGAAATTGGTTATGGATAAGTATTGGGATTTTTATAAAATAATTGAATTTTTTATAAATAGTAGAATTTGATAATTTACGATAAATTCTAAATAAGGGATTTATTAAGTCATTGATGATGATCTAATGATTTAACCCAATTGGATTTAAGTCACATGAATTTATTACTATTTTCAGTCCAAAATTACTTAATATTCCCTTTCTAGTGAATAAATAATAAACTAATGATAAAAAAATTAAGAAAACCCTCCTCTCATCCACTATAAAACCCCCTCACTCTAACTTCTCTTCACTCTTCTCAAGCCTTGTTCCCTGGAAATATTCTACCAAAATCTCTCACCAATATCTTCCTCAATTTCCAAAATATCCTAGCCTCTTTGAAATACAAAAACATATACCCTTTATAGGTTCATAAATGATGAATTCTTAAGAGGTAAATTTATCTTCCCAATTCCTTCATTTATATTAAGTTATTTTATTTTCAATTTCATTCCTCACCTACCTTAAACAAAATAGTATGATAACTCTAGTGACATAAATGTACAATATTGTTTTTATGATAATTGGATATCATGTTATCTTCTTTCCTTTCCCAACTTTTTTATTTAAAATAAATGAAATCACCATTCAAGATAAGCTATTTTAGCATATTCACGGACAATAATTTATCAATTTCATATTTCATCTTTAATTATGGTCCGGAAACCAATTGTTTTATGGTTAAACCATATTATTATATATTTATGATATCCTATTTTTGGTTATATAACCCTTTTTAAAAAATGTAATTATGTTATAAATCAAAACATGTTCTTTGTAATCAAACCCATCGATTAACAAAAATGGTTGTCACTGTGGTTTTATATAATAATATGACTTCAGTCTATGTAACAAAATTAAATTAAAAAACCATGTAATGATTTGGATGTTCACTAAAAGCATTATAAATTAATTATGGACAATCAATATCACCATAGTTGTTTATCCCAACATGAATTGATCATTAAAGACAAGTAAGCAAAGAGACCAGAAAAATGAAATTGAACCTCATAACCAATAAAAATGGTAATAAAAGACATTAAATGATTATAATAATCCAATTTCTTATATAAAATGTTCTATAATTATTAATTAATAAACCACATTTGTTTATTATGGTATTCAATAACAAGAGGGGAACACCAAAAGATATAAGATATGTGATCCACTCCTTTTAACTCTTAAATAATGATTGTTCTCTATGTTAGTACTTTTTATGTGTAATCCCAAATTATGGGGTATGATTTTGAACATCCCCCGTTCTTCCCTCATTATTTATAAGATATGATTAACCACTTTTTCTTCTCATCTATCCCTCCAAGGTACAACCGACACCATGATAATAAAACAAAACAAATTCTACCCGGACCTTTATTGTTTTTTCAGGATGCCTTATCATTATTTTTATCAAAACATAGATATATTACATGTTTTTTTCATATTAAAAATGATGTTATTTTTAAAAAATTCTTTTTATAAAGAACCTTTCGTCACTCTCTTTCGATAATATACAACTTTTTGAACGATACCCCCTTAGAACTTTCTGATAAGAAAACCTGTTTTTAAGAAACATTCCCAATTTTTAGCCAATTTCAACAACACTCTATCATATGTTTCAAGACACAATTGTAATTAGAAAATAATTATTTTTATAATGAAAAACTTTTTGTTTCAATTATGGTTTTATATAAATGATTTTCCTCATTTATATTTTAAATTCTCTATATTTTTCTCCTTAAAACCTCATAAAAATGTTTTAATGATAATGTATTCAAATACATTCCTTTTATGTTTTCACATATTTTTTACATCACATAGCATGTTATAAGACTATTTTACTGCAAAAAAATCCATCAATGTTCTAATACATTTCTTTCATGGACACTTTTATGATACACTATATATCATCCCTAGTGTGTAATGAATAACATATATTCTTATCTATGTCTATTTATGAATTAGATAGTGTTTAGAAGCTTAAAACGAGAATAAATCCAATCTTAAGCATGAAATACACTAATATTTTTAAAAGATTATTTTACTACCTTTTGATGGAAACCATTTGTAAATAAAACTTTTGAAAATTTTATAATCTCTATTTGTCAAAATAAACTTATTCTTTATGATTGGGACATTGAAATTTACTTTGGATAAATTTTTGTTATTTTTCTGACAGTGTTCATTTTTTATAAATAGTGAAAAATACTACATTTTACGTCAAAACTGCATTTTCATCTAATTTAATTATATAGTTATATTATCTTTTTAATTGGATTTAAAGTGTAAATAGAATATATTTTTACCATTTAATCCAATGGTGGTCATTGTGATTAATTTCACTTTGGAATTGGGCATAAACAAGTGCCAATCTTTTCATATATATTGTTTCTAAAAAACCAGCTATTTGTTTTGACAATTGAATTATTTTTAAATTAATTATTGCAATTTCTGTGTTTGGAATTTGGTAAAATGGATTACATGTTTGGAATCAAAAGTTCCAAATTATTTAATCATGATTCTTTTTTTTTACATTATGAATAGTAAAGATGGTAATTATCTTTAATTATCTGGATTAATTAGTAATCGGGTAGTTAAGGATAATAATATAATATCATAATAATAACAAATGACCCCAAAATGTGTCTTAATGCTACTGGTTGTGTAATGTCTGACCATGGGATTCCTTGTGCCAAACATGGGGACCCCATGGAATCACCTTAGTGTGATAATGACTTTTTATCTTTTTATTTTTATGGAAAGTTCAATATAACAAAGAATGTATCACCGGAGTAAAACATTTTTAATTTTGTCTAAATAAATGATCTATTGAACTATAAATAGTAATTGGAAAGCTAAAAAGATTTCCTACATCATAGTAGTTTTTCATTAATTTTTTTACATTAAATAAACTAAATTATTTATGACATCATGATGATGCAGCGATTACCTCATTAAAGAACGATTTAAATAAAATGAAAATATAATGTAAAATCAAAGACATACACTTGTAAAAGATATATTGGATGAGTATATTTTGAAACCTTATCACCTTATCCTAGAAATACATCAATTTGGGACCTTTAAAATCCGAAAATCATTTGAAAATAAATTATCATTTTATACCTTTCCAAGAGTGCCCCTCCTCACCTCTTATAAAAGGCCCCCACCTCTACCTCTTTACACACACCTCTCAAGACATTGGCTCAGCCAAGATCTACTCCTTTTATCTCTCCACATCCCTCTATTCATCCTATAAGTCTTACCTTAGGTAGAAATCTGTTCAAGAAACCCTTTTTGGTTCTAACTAAGAAGAGTTACCCGATTTAAAGGTAAATACTTCTCTAATGTTCTTTAGTTTTATTTTGCTTCTCCAT
The DNA here is from genome assembly GCA_963277665.1 of Viscum album. Classification (NCBI taxonomy): domain Eukaryota; kingdom Viridiplantae; phylum Streptophyta; class Magnoliopsida; order Santalales; family Viscaceae; genus Viscum; species Viscum album. The sequence goes on along the minus strand of OY728165.1, from coordinate 1,065,353,909 downwards.
CCCCCTTAACTCTTTTTATTCATTTATTTTAACAACACCAGTATGTTCAATATAATAGTATGCTGTTATAAGAATTATTCTATCTACACTTACTCACACCTACATCTAATGGTTAAAGAACATACTGTTTCTGTGGATGGTGAATTTCTGCCTCACGAAACGATGATTGTTCAATATTCATATAACACCTGAAAAGGTGGCCATTAAGATGTCACTAAATATATATATGATATATAATATGTTTATGTTTTCCTTAATCTTTTATATTTTTCATTTATGTCATACCTTTATGGATTCCATTATGGGTATACATGATATCTTCATTTTAGGAAGTGCGGACTACTGCCCCCTCAAAGTGAGTTGATTTGTTAATGCCATATGTGGGATGTATAAAGGATGTAATTAGTGATATTATATATGATATTACACTGGAATTATAATATACCTTTGTATCTTTATGATTCCATTTCAAAAAATACAAAATATAAATGAAAGTAGCGTTCATGCATATGTACAGCTTACCATCTCCATGAACGATGCATTTCATTTCATACCACTAAATGTTATGTAATATTGTAAATTCATGTATATACTGGATATATATGAAAAATATGATACTTAAATCATGAATATAATTCTGGATATAATTGATATTTTACCACATGAACAACTTATAATTATAAAGAGTTTATTTTTGACTCAAGTACCAATGATCGACAAAAGGACCATTGTTAAATTAAATAATTACATAGTGTTACTAAAATGGTAATAAGTGATATAAAAAGAATATTGAACATGAAAAAGGATCTTAAGAAAGTATAGATTAACTCCAGTTTATTATTCAGCACTTTAACAAACGATCGAATCAAGTCGGATATGAGGTATGAGACTTCGTCTCAATCTCCTTTCATTGAGGCATAATATGTTTTATACACAACGTTATTTTATGCAGTGTATAAACCCCTTTTACTTTTACGTTTATTAAAAAGGAATCTTTTTTATATGAATCATTTACTAAATGACAAAATGGAATGTTTTTTTGTTATACGTATGTGGTGACAACGACTTCTCTGCCACCATGACCGTTATTTGAGCTTCGACTTCCTCTAAAAGCCATAATTTTTTTTAAATGAAAAATAAATAACTTGTTTTAATTTTATATTATTTTGGTATTGAAAATGGTTTTCATAAAGTTTTTATATCAATGTGTTGTATTGATATCTTATGATTGAAAAGGGTAAATGTTATGTTTCCTTTATGCATGTTTTATGTGATACGATTATTTTATGGTTCTTGGGCATTATTATGAAGACGGGTGGTTCCATGATAAACTAAGGGCCGGTGAGCCTGATATAGCTCTCCAATTCATTGGGTAACGTGAAGGGGTTAAACATTAAGGTTTATCCGAAGAGATTTATGGAATATTCTGTGATGGGAATTCCAAACATAACCATGAGGGTCACTCCCTACATAAGAATGTTTTGAATGCATCATGTTACCTTTATGTCTTATGATTTCTATGATTTATTCATGTTTTGATGAGATATGTTAAAAGTATTATTTCATACATGGAATAATGTTTTCATTTCGTACTTTTATAACCCTTACTGAGATTTTTATGGTCATCCCAAGTTTTTGAAATTTTTTTCATAGGTCAAGGGAAAGGTACATGATGTGATGATAGGGTCAACGAAGTGTCATGAAAGAATCTGGGTTTTGTTTTAAATATGTTTTGATTGATGGGAAAAAAATGACTACAGTCTTTTATGTAACCACATTGTTTAAATGTTGAATGAAATGCATGATTTATGATCTAATTCACTAAAACTCTAAACATGAAAAGATCCACAATGTGTAATCTTTTAATAACTCAAGATTAAGTAATGTTTAAGGCTAGGCCCTTGTACACTCATTGGTTATGATTTATGTCATGAATTTTGTTCCTAATTCTTTTCATGGGTCCCCAAATTTTTATGAATGTTTGATTATGTATGATTATTTATGTGGTATAAATACTCATTAAAATGTTGAGATGGGTGCACCCAATGTCTGCTCCAATTTATTGTGTATAGCTAAGTCTCATAAGATATGATGTGAAATGGGATTGTCCATTAGCCGTGACCTATACTAAGATAGGAAATAGGATTGGTGGTTATATTTGACCAGTACTAACATAGGAAACGGGATTGGTAGTTAGCGTTGACCCATACTAATGAAAAAATTTATGATTCTACGACATTTAAATGATTCCATGTTTATATGATTCGATTAATATATGAAATGATTTTATAAGATTCATGCTTTGGATATGATTATGTCTTTCCTCCAAAATCATGTGCTTAAGATGTATCATTATGATAATTCCCTTATTGAGCTTTTTAGCTCACCCCATTCCTCATGTGTTCCCCAGTGTACCCTATGTAGATGTAAGGACTCAAAAGTTGTTTGGATCTCTTATTTTAGAGATTAATTAAAGAAATGTTTTTTTACCCCCATGTTTTATGTTATATATACCTAGTCTTCCATGACACTAGACTTAATGATCCTTGGATAGTACTCTAATGTATAATTATGCTTAAAATCATGTAATGTTTTTCACTAAAGGCTTGGGTTGCTATAGAAACATCATATATATTATCGGGATCCATATATAAAATTCCTTATGATATTACATGGACAATGAAATTCACATATTATATCCAAAAATAATACTAGGATAATTTTTCATACAGATGATGATCCGGTAAAATTAATAAAATGCCATCATGTTTTTCTCATGATCATCCCTTGTCCATGAATACACAAAATTATCCTCCAAAAAAACATCCATAATGAATCTAGTTAACTCTGAAATATATAATTCATTAACATCATAATTATTATTGGTGAATTTATAAGATAGGAATTCATAATCACGTACTCAAAATATTCATATATATTCGAGAAAGAAGTTTTAAGAATATCATTCATTTGAACATCTAATTGGTGATATCCTGATCTTTAAAAAATTTTATAGAACTGCTAAAATACATTAAGTTTTTCAATCTTGTCATCATTGTGTATTAGTGGATACTAATTCATTATCATAATGTAGATAAGAATATTAAAATCAATGCACAACCAAATACTTACATAATCCTTTTTTAGAAACAATATCGATACTTCACACATGGAAATACTCAATTGAATGAATCGTCATATTTCAACCTCTTACAAATAGAATTATATTCCCTTAATTAAATTTTTGTTCTATTTAGAACTATAGATATTTGATCAGATGGGTTACCTATAATAGATCAATTAAAAACTACACATATATTTTCTATGGAAAGATAGGAAATTTTCAAATGAAAACACATGGAAACTAATTATCAATGGAGTCAATTGTTTTATGGATATATTCCCTAAATTTCACTGATAAGAATGAAAAATTGTATGCAGTCATTTGACCTTCTCATTCCATCAATCCCCATGGACCAAAAATTATATTCTCATCCCCTTAATGAGATTCTTGACTCTATCGTCTATTGTAAAACAAAGTCATCGTGTATTTTAGTTGAGGTGATATTTGAAAATTTTCCACAAATACATACCAATGATTATATCATAGACATCAATCTCATGAATATTAAAATCCCATATCAACATAGATCTATCAATAGTTATAGAATATGATCTACACATTATGGATCAACATTTTCTTTGACCAAGGATGATTTGATGTTTTTAAACTGAAGAAATAATTTCTACATGAAAACCAATGAATCAACAACATGAAAATAAATAAAATAATAGGATAAAAACATAAAAAAATAAACTTTCAAAGGGTTTTATATCAAAATAATTGAAACTCTCACTGATGATAATCTAGAATGATCGTCTAATATCACTCTATCTGCTCAAAATAACTACATAATCAGTACAATTTTTTGTTTATTGTTTTAATTAGATTTACTTTTTCAAAGTTTCTTGTAATTCATAATGTCAACATCTCTATATACATTCTTCTTATGAGAGGAATTCTGCTACCCGTCACTAATAAATCATATTAAATTTACAAAGCATGAGATGTTCCTTGAAAACATGATCTTAGAGCTCTACAAAAAATAGAACCAATGATTTCGTGTATTTTTTTATTTATAACAACATCAATATTTTAGGATACACTATCAATTTATTTAAAAAAATGTACCACAATGAAAAAATTCCATCTTAGTTTTTTCTAAAGGAAGAAGATTTATTGATATTATTATCCAATTCAGTGGTTTTCAACTAGTAATATTGTTTTATTTGTCCCTGTTAATCTAAATCATAGTGTTAGAGATATGATGTATTAGGGTGGGGAAAACCAAAATTTCTCTACTTGGATTTATAGTAGAGAAAAATAATTAAAAAAATATTATATTGGATAAATCTAGACTCACTGGTTTGAAAATATTGATTGATGATTTGAACCAAATGATTTTTAACATGTCACTCTGGTGAAAGCACATTCAAAAGGGTCTCCAAAAATCTGTTCCTATAATATATATCAGGTTATATTTTCTATATCCAAGATAATAATTTCTTTAATATCACTATCTATAACAAAAATGTTTATTAATTCCATATTATCAACATGATTAATTTCAAAAAATTCATTTCAAAAATTATATTTAATTTCAAAAAAATCCTTGAAATGTCCCTCATGATTGTGAAAATGTAAATATTTTGAAAATACCTCTATCAATATATTTTGAAAATATTGCACTTGGAAAAAATTTTAATACTATTCAAAAATAAACACATTTTTAACCAATCATAAATCATTAATTATTTTGAAAAATAAACTCTTATTAGGATGTCATTCTTTCAATTCATATGATTTTATTCACATTTATAAACCCATGAAAATGATTTTACAATTCATATAAGTGTTTCTAATACACATATTTACCATACACTATAGTAACAAGAGGTTCAACATAAGTGGTCAGCTATATATTATTGTGATCTACATCTCATTTACAAATAATCCAACTCCAATATACAATCCCATCCCATGGAATAAACATGACTGATTTTCAACTAAAATAACACAATCAATTACAATTGCTCCTAGAAGAATTATAAAAAACAACAACTCTTCCATTTTATTGTTAAGGAATGTATAAGCTGAAACCATTTTCTAGTAATGGAATGAAAATGATGATACCATTTGGATCATTCGTTCGCTCTACATTTAATTTGTTGATACAGAAGTGATTGTTGGACTTAGGTGAAATCATGAAGATGCCAATGGATTGAAATAAATGTAATGGCCTTGAATAAAACGAGGTGATGATTTTCCCATTGAAAAAAAACAATCAAAACTAACATATCATAACCAAACAACCATCAAATTATACCTGAAACAATAATAATAATAAAATGACAATAATAACAACCTATATGATACCCATATTAGAGTATAACGAATAATACATAAAAAAATATAAATTTATAAATATGAATACAACCCCAAAACATGCATAAAATGAAACTAACTCCATACCTATTAGAATGAAAAAAACCCAAGCTACCCAATCCATCATCAAAATTCCATTGTGAATCACTACAAATATGATATAATTTTCATTTTCCCATGCCTTGAAAATAAAATATCTAGAATATCACTAAAGTAATAATGTTGGGGGAGAGTAATAAAAAAAATTAGGTTTTCACAAAATGAATTCCCAACTCACACCACTACGATATAATATGTTAGAACCTTTATATAAAATAAATTATCAAAACACATTATAAAATGTTATAAATTTATATCAAATCCTAGAAGATTAACAATAAAACCATTTTCAAGGAACATAAAAAAACTCTTAAAAATATAATTAATTTCAATCTTGGAATAATCTATTACATTCCAAATATAAATAAATAAAACCACGCATGAAACCATGGCCCTTCATATGCCCATGTGTGTTGTGTCTTCCTTTCCCCAATTCTTCACCTGGGGAATCATTTTTATGGGGAATGTTAATACCCATATCCATTATATTTTTTATGGTGAAAACTTCATATAAACTTCTATCCCTTTTTTCATATTCTATGTTCATAGCCTTATCCACACCACTTTTTATTGGGGGAAACACCCTACCCATATCCTTCCCATAATCACATAAACACTGCAAACCATTACTATTAAAAACCAATCCAACCCAAATGTGACAATCACATCCGATAAAAAATTCCATTATTTATAAACATTCGACAAAAACTTTTAACATGAACAAAAAACAATCTTTAATTTCAAATATCATTTTAAAAGCTTAAAACAAAACACATTTTACATTAACCAATTTAAAATTTTTTCTAAACCATTACTAAAAATGGTTTCTACCAAGATTTTAATATTTGAATTACAATCAATTTCATGATATTAAAATATTCGTTATCTAATACATCGTTTTACATAATTAAGAGTTGACAGTTAATCGACATACATTGGAATCTAAGGAAAAAATTAATAACAAAACGAATTATTCGGAAAAACAGGGTTAAATATCTAAAAACAAAAATTTGATTGTGTTACCATATATAAAACCAACCATATATCTTTAGTTTTGGCATGAAATACATTTATATATCAAAATTGGATAATATATATGAATCAAATATAGGTATGAAAAATATATCTAAGGAAAAACACCAAGAATGGTGACTTACTACATAATATGGCTTTCAACGCACTATGATTTTCCAGTATATCACTCCTGGATTATAGGGGAATGACTTTATATCCTTTTGATAGAGGAAAAATTGAGTTGGGTATGATATAAGTGAACATATAGATGTGTATGTGTAAAACTATGTGTGGACCACATTTTAGGTATTATATGTATATTTGTACAAGGATGGAGTTCTTGTTTAAGTAAACCATATGCCAACCAACCACCACCTCCCAAATTCATTAGCAATGTAGGATTGAATTTTTAGAGAAATAATACACTACCGATGTTTTCCCAATGTTCAACATTTATTGGTTACTCTTAGGTGGCCACACAGCTTTGAAAAATTGTACGATTATTGTGATTCCACTTCCTTCCTTTAAATGATTTTCTATAAGATTTTCATGGGTTCTGTTAACCATTTTCCAATCACAAACCTCCATGAAGGCCCCAGAAATAATTTTAACACTATTTCAATCCCTACCATGCTTCAACTAAAGATTTTACAGAATTAAAATACATAAAAAAGGCTCAAATACTAGAAATTAGGGGTTTTACACATATGTTACCACATGATATATTAATACATGTGATTTAATGTGATATTACCTTGAGATGATGGACTGATTAAATCAATGTTTCATTTATATGAATAAATTTAAAAAATTATTATTTATTTTATGATTTTTACTTATGGATATTTACCATTTAAACTAGAGGACCACTTGTTTTTGTTATTTTTTTATTCCATTTTTAATGCTTTCATCGAGTAAATATATACACATGACTTTACATGGTTCACTACATTCGGGTAGTCCATGTAACATAAACCCCACAATACGTTTGGGAATAAAATTTCTAAGATCAATTTTTTTGTTTAAACTAGAAAACTCCTATGTCTTGGATCACTACCATAAAAGTATAGTGATAGATCAATGCCTCACAATGGTTACTACCTTAAAACTTCTATCAATTGATTAATGATGATTAAATTTATCTCTTTAATCCTCTTACTTTTATAACATATCTATAAAGGATCAATCACATTTTATTAAAATGTATGTTCGATAATCCTCAAAATGTTATCCATAATTAATCAAGTTAGATTTAGTATTTATTTCTTTGGTATTTTGTTCCATCAGTTGTTTGATAACCCCAATTTGAAATACATATTCTATATATAATCACTAAAAAGATTCTTCTTGTAATGTACCATGTTTTTTAATTTCTTTTTCTGGTTATGAATGGTTTGGTTGTTTAAACCGAGCTCTAAAATTTTAATATGACTATTGGAAGAGCTAAAGGATTCATTTTTAGACTTGTGTAATTACCTGATAATTATATTAGGTGTCCCGATAGGTCTTAGTAGAACCATATCCTAAAATTTCCACTTCAGTGGAACTTCACAGGAAACACACTGTTGCGGTCTAACCCGTGCAATTTACCTAGTTAAATAAATAATTTAATTTAATTAAATAATATTATATTATATTTTTTGATTAATTAAAAGACAGTTTTTAGAATAATAATGATGATGATGTTATTATTGTTATTATTTTTTATTAGTTAAATGAATGATAAAGAATTAATTAAATGAAGGTTGAATAAATTAATGTGGATTTTTGGTTTATCAAATAATTATTTTAAGTCAATGAAGAGTTTCAGAATTATTAAAGGACCATTTATTACTAATTATATGTTATGGGTTAGAGTTTTAATCCGTAATATCAATTTAATGACATAGTAATAAATTGGTTGTTCTAGTTTTTACTAAATGACAGTTGGAATAATAATAATGGCGATTTTATTATTAAAATTAATGTGTTTATTTTATTAAATAAATATAAAATGATATTAATTTCAATATTGATGGGGTGTAATAGTTAGTTAATTTAATGATGTTGTTGTATATCTCAATGAAACACTTAATTAAATAAGGAGTTTCAGATTTAATGAATAAGTGTTGTTATTAATTAGAGGTGTTGGGTAATATAAATTTTTTTACTAATAATAATTATATTTGATTTATTATGGTTTTATGAGTGTTATAATTATTAATAATTGTAGTTATTATTATTATATGTAATAGTAGTAATGAATTGGTGTGTTTTTGTAAGAATTCAAAAAAAAAATTAAAAAATATTAATAATGGGGATGTAATTGTAATTATTATTTTTTAAATTAATTAAACTCAATGAAAAAAATAATTTAATTAACTATGGGAATAGAAGTATTTTTATTAATTTTATGGAAAAGAGATTTTAATTTAATTGAGGCATAAAGGGATGTTTTATTTGGTCAATGAAACGTTTCATTTTAATAAGGATTAATTGGAGGTTTCAGAATAATCAATGAATTTTTTGAACATTAAGGAGGATGTTATAATTAAAATAATATTAATGATACTATTATAATTATGTTTTTTATTATAACTATTATGGTATATTTTTTATTCATTTATGGGTAGTATTAGTGTCAGAAAATAAGGGCGGGGTGTGACCTTCTTCTTCTCCCAAGAAGCAGGACTACTACCAACATCTTCTCCCCTAAGAGCCGCGATGAAATTGCTTCTCTGGCCTCCTCCTCCATGTGGAACTCCCCTTATGGACCTCTAGTAGAGTAGAACCCCCCCCCCCCCCCCAAATGACCCCTGCATGAGCACAACACCCACCAGGCTTCCTACCATTCCACGCACAACGCCCCCCTTTACAGGGTCCTTTGTCCGTGAGATTTTTCATAATATTATTCATTGAATTGTTTCTAAATATTCAAGGTAAGTTCTCCTACGATTTTCACCATCACATCTTTTGTTGGTTTATGTTGTTTTGTTATCCATTTACTTTTGGTAGAATTTTGGGTATCATTTGGTAACATGAATTTATGATGTTCTTCGGTTCAAGGGTTGGTCAATGAGGTTCTCAGGATTCCTTGGTCCTCATTATGGAAACTTCCACTAAAGGCGAGGCAGTTAGGCCAATTCTATACATCGACATTGTTTGGAGAAAAATAATTATACCATTGTTTTTTTAACCACCTAAATAAGAGTCTAATATTTTATATGAGTCCTTGGTATCTTGTGGTAGGTGTGTATACCTTAGTGCATTAGAATGGTTCTTATAGTGTTGTCTTGGTGGTTTATTGATTATTTTGGCAGGGTTCCCATGTGCCAAAATAAATATATACATATTAATATATATTTAGATATATTTATTTATATATAAAGATGATGCACGTGCAACTGAATTCCATTTGAAACTAATTTCCGCCTAGTACATTAATATGTAGCATAATTAAAATGATGTAACCCAGAGATAGGGACCCAAATCCTTATCACGTAATTTTAAAATAATAGATTTAGTAAATTAAATGAATATATGATTTTTATTTCTTATAGAATAGCTATGTTTTCTTCAAATGCTGGTTAATGTTAAACTACTAGTTAGTGGAATTTTCATATCATGCTTGCACTGGTTTGGAATATCATATATCTTATTACACGAGCTGTTATATGATATGTCGATACAGGGCACTTTTGATGTTTTTAAATGATGAATCCCATGTGAGATAAATGAGTACTTTAATACGTGTTATTTTTAAGTATGTTTTTTTTAATTTTGATAAAGTGATATTATTAAATAAATAAAATATTTGACTGGGGGATACTGAGTAATGTGGTAATTTATTGTAGAATTAATTATCAAGTCATGAGTTAGAATAAATTGTGGCTTTTACTATTTGTTTAGAATATTGAATACTTGACCTGTTTGGAATATATATTGGAAGTTGTTAATAATTAATGGATGGATTAATTATTACATGTTAACTGGAAATTGGTTAATTAATTGATGACTAGATAAACAGATCTGAAATAAATAATTAATTGATGAATTAATTAATTTTCATGAATTAAATATAGATTTTCAATTGATTATATGTTACAAATATTTCCCAAGGGTAAACAATAATGTGTGTTTGTCTTCCATGAATTAAGATATATTGGATGGGGTTGTTTAAAAATATGATATATTGTGTGAGATGGTTGCTAAAATTTTGGGACTTGTTCAAAATGTTTTGAGATGATTATGACATGCATGTATATTGTTAATGTCATAGACGAATCACTCTTTGAGTGGATGAGTTCAGAATTGATAAATAATTTTGACAATTAAATGTTGAGTTAATTATTTATTTTTCTAGCAAAAAATAATTAATTTTTAATTAATTATAAAATGTTCATATTTTGAGAGGATAATAATTGTTCACTATTTTATGAGTGAATTGGGTTGTAAATTATTTGTTGAATTAATTAATGAACTATATTAATTAATTTAGGAATTAATTAATGGATGGTTTTGGGGAGTTAGAAAAGGACTTATACAGTAATGATAAATATATATGTTTGATTGATAAATGGGCCATGGGACAAAGACTGATGCTCTAAATACTCACGAGGTTCTCGACACGGCGTTCTTCATACTACTTTCAAGAAAATATTCTTTTATAGGACATGGAATGATGCTCCGAATACCCATGGAATGTGAGACAAGGACTAATACTACAAATACTCACAAGGGGGAAATATATGATGTTCTACAACCATTAAATTGACATTGTAATGCGAGTCCAATTGTTTTTATATGAAAAGAATTAATTGGTTAATGAAAACTATGGTGATATTTGATTTTGAAATTTATTATGATAAAGGGGTCATACTTATAAATGAATTGGTTGAATCACTGTTAGTGGACGGACCCAAAAGAGAATCACTATATTAGTGGAAGGTCACCGATAGAGTATATGAAATATTAAATTGAATAATTTATGAATCATTATCCAAGAAAAAGAACAAGCATGGATTCAGTATTTACATTGATTATATTGATTTAATTTAGAGACATCTGTTGTGGGTGACTTATAAAGGGGATGTCGGGATTATTTTCTAACTCGAGATTTTCATAATTTAATGAGGTTTGATTAAATGATAAATGACAATTATTGTTTAATGATTATTGATCATGCATGAAAATTGTATAATGTAGGATAACACACTAGGTATGGGATGAATAATGTAAATGGATTTATAGTTACATTTTATTGCATACATTATTTATGCATTATATCACAAGGTTTAAATTTTTTACGAAATGTCTTGATTTTGGGTAGACAGTAGTTGTCCCGACCTACTAAGATTTATATCTCACACCCAACTCAAGCCACTATTGCAATAGGTACCTGAGTAGATTCTATTTGGTTGTAGGTTTTTTATGTACATATGTACTTGGAAGATATAAGTAGAGGACCGACCGGAAACTCGGGATGCTTGATTAGACTTTTTTTGGGGGTTTGAGTCGTTACTTTTTTTATTTTACTATAAAACATGTCTTTTTGGTTCCCTGCATTCCATTTTTGTAACATTATCATGTCATGGAAACATATTATGTATAATTGGTGTTGGCCACTTTAATAAAATTAGTACTATTTATCTTCCTATAAATGATCTTTTATTAGGTTGCTTCCTCTATTTATTTCCATTGACTATTATTGAACTATAATATGAAGCTATTGTCTCCCCACTGACTATCCATAGACCCTCGCTACTAGTCAGCAGCCACTGGCGTATGGGGATATGCTCTTTAGGACTTGTGGTTACTGGTCAGTCCACCAGTTTAGTGGAGTGCCGAGTCGAGAAGTTACAAAGTTGTATTATAGGAGGTTATTTTCCTTTTTTCCACTCTATTTTGGGTTGGAATACGAGAAATTAGGAATGCTTAGGCACTTAAGATAATAGCCGTGCATGGCACAGATCACCCAATGTATGGGAAATGACCAATTGGCCAGGAATAGGAATAGATGTTTATAATATTGGAGGTTAAGATTGATATGATATAACCTTGATTGAATGATGTATTTTCCACTGCTTATTGATTTTGAGAGTTTTGAAAAAAAACATTTCGTCATAGGGAAAGGAAGTTTCATACATGCATCATCTTAGGCATGTAGAGATTAAAATGCCATGAATGTAACAGGACATTTAGTTTCATTAGTATGATGACTATTAATTTGGATTGAGTGCCTTGGGTGCAATGACATGTTTTGATCTACCTTAGCATGCCTCTGATGATAGCATGTTTCAGTGATAGATTTAATATGAATGGGATATTATATGCCATACAACCTCAATTATTAGCATGTTTGGTTGTTGTGAAATTCTTTAATGTAATATCATGATGTTGTGTTACTAATTACGATAACATGTTTGAGATGTTTTCAAGTGTTAAAGGGCGGCAAATGATAAAATGCTAAATGAATGTTTATTGTTACAAGTGGTAGCCAAATTCAAATGATAAAGAGTAAGAAAGCCTCATCAATTGGTATATGGCCACCCATGTGTTTGATCCTTAAATAACCATTGTATATTGGAAAATGGTTATAAAGGTAATAGTTCTGATTTTTTATTGAAATGAACTATTGTTGGGTTGCTTTTTGAAGAACCCGAAATGAATAAATTGGACCCTTGGAGGACGCCTTTTTGTAAAGGGAATTTAGATGACAAATTTCCAGTTTATATTTGGATAACACTATTTGTGAAATTTTAAAGGATGATTATTGTTATAGAATGTTTTTTTCCTGTGGGAATTTATTTAAATGCATGTGGATTGTTGTGAAAAAGTGCATGTGAGTTTGTTGAAATTTATTCAAATATTAAAAGGTTTATATGAATTAATTAAAAAGTAAAACATGAAAAATGGGATTTTGAAACTCTTGATTTCTGTTTTGCATTACCAAGACAAATTTTCGACGTTTATGTTTCATAAGGGATTAACTGATGGTAGGTAGTTCCCTTAGAAATTTCAATGCTATTATTGTATGTTCGTCCCACTACTCAGGAGGAATTATAGTTACATGGGAGTTATGGTACACTGATAGGTTTATTCTATAACTTTTATTATTTCTGTTTTAAGTGGTGATTGTGATTCGAGGAATGTCACATGCAAGAGTTATGTGTTTGGAAATAGTTCTCCACTGAGTGGCTGATCTTTTATTTCGACGTCATGGAAAATTTTAAGGTTGATAGTTTTTCATTGTTTTCAATGAATGTGTTGGCTGGAGATGCCAAGATTTCAGAACATTTTTTCCCTTAGTAGTTCAATTGATCTACTTTATTACCTTCATTCTCTCTTAGTGTGCTCTTTTGAATATGAAGAGTATGTCCCCAATATTGACATCATTGTGGATACACTAAGATACTGTTGGTCATACGCCATGCTATAGTTTTAATGTTTTTGGGCTTGAAGAGTGGTTTTCATCTAGGTTGTATACAGGATGCGTTGTTTCATTGGGATATTCCTTTATTCGTGTTGGGGCACAATAGTTTTTTAAAATATCATAGCGATAAATTGACTTGTAAATTTTACTAGATGTAGGGTACATACTTATTTAAAAATATAGATGGTTTTGCAATAGTCTTAAATTCAAGTCATCACGTAACAGGAGAATGTGGGTTTTGGGTCCATGATGTATTTTGAGGGAAGCATACACAACCAGTTCTGTTAGTTGATCGATATTCAACTATTTCCATTGAAAAGGTCCTTGTAATGGCCTCAGATATAAGTTTTTTGGATGTATCAGTTATAAAGTGCGATTGGGATCTAGTTTTAAAGGATTATCCATTAGTCTTATGAAGGGTTAAAGGTGTGTTTGGCATTGGGAGTGCTACACATCAGTTCTAACAATATTAAATGAACTTAGTAGGTTTTTAGTTTTAGTAGTTGTTCCTGATTGCTTCATGGGGACAATAATTTTTTAGGTGGGGAGATTGTAATGTCCTGTGTTTTTGAACCTAGTTAAAATACGTTGGATATTGAATGTATTTTTGGTTTATCAAGGGATATGTATTTTAAACTGAGCATAGAAATTTTATTCTGAGTGTTGGAACACTTAAAGGTTTCATTTTTGGGCTAGTATAATTACCCGATAATTTTAGCAGGTGTCTTTATGAGTCTAGAGTGCACTAGATCTAGAAAAGTCCAATTAAATGGACCTTTACTGGGTGTTCATAGTTGCGGTCAATCCCATGTAGTTTTACATGTTTAATAAATTGCATACAATAATTAAATAAGATTATATGAGAGTTTGTGATTAATTAAAATAATTTTTAAATATTAAAATTTATTTATGTTATTATTATTATTATTGGAGATTAATTAAATAAATGATTTAAAATTAATTAAATGACGTTCAAATAAATTAATGTGGCTTTTGGGTTTATCAAAGAATTGTTTTTATTAAGTTAAGAGTTTCGGAATTATTAACAGACCATTTATTATTAAATGGAGGTTATGGGTTGATTTTTTTATCATTAATATCATATTAATGATATTGAAATAAATTGGTTGTTTTTGGTTTTAACTAAATGATAGTTGGAATAATAATAATGATGATTTTATTCATATTATTATTGAGTTTATTTAATTAAATAATGTTAAAAGATATTAATTGCATTATTATTTGATGTAATATGTATGTGAGTTTAATGAGGTTGTTGGGTATCTAAAAAACACTTAATTAAATAATGAGTTTCAGATTAAATGATTAAGCGTTGTTATTAAAAATATTTGTTAGGTTATATCAATTGTTTGTGTAATTACAATGTTATTATTATAATGGTTTTATGAGTGTTATAATTTTTGAAAATAATGGTTATTTATAATATTAGTAATAGTATAGAATTGGGTTGTTTTGATTGGAATTAAAAAAATTAATGTTTTAATAAAAAAAATAATGATGATGTAATTATTTTCATTATTGTTTTAATTATTTAAATTATAGGAAAATGAATATTATTAATTTTGGGAAATAATTATTTTTATTACATTGATGTCAACATGATTTAAATTTAATTGAAGAGTAAACGAGATATTTATTTTCACAAATAAACATTTCCTTTTATGAAGGATTAATTGGACGTTAAGGATTTAATAAAAATAAGTTTTTTCATATTTAATGAGGATGATTTTTTAAGATAATTTTATAATTTTAATAATACTAATGATACTGTAATTATTATGATTATTATTATAACTGTTAATGTATATGTATTAATCTTTTTTGGGTAGAATTAGTGTTAGAAAAGAAGGGAGGGTTTTGACCTTCTTCTTATCCCAAGAGGCACAACCCCCACAAGGATCATATCCCCTAACAGTCACGATGTAGCGGCTTCTATGGCCTCTTCATCCATGCAGCCCTATTGTTATGGACCTCCAGAAGCATGGAGTCCCCTAGACAAGCCCCTACAGCCACGCGACACCACCCAGGAAGCCTCCCATGCAGCACACAACGCCCCCCTTTCCCGATTCCTTCACCCACAAGCTTTTTCTTTGAATTATTCCTCAAATTTAGTCTAAATATTCAAGGTATAATCTCTTATTTTGTTCTTTGTAATAGATTTTGTTGGATGTTGTTGTTTTGGTAGCCATTTAGGTTGGTCTGAATTTATGGTGTTTGCGAAAACTCAAATTTTTTCTGTTCTTCGGTTCTACTGTATTGCAATGAGGTTCTAGGGATTCCTCAATCCTCGTTCTAGAAACCTCCACCAAAGCCAAGGTGGTTCATACCGATTCGTTTCATAGACTTTATTTGGAGTTAAATAATAACACTAGTTTTTGGGTTTTCACCACCTAAATAGATGTCTTGTCTTTTATATTTGTCATTGGTATCCAGTGGTAGGTGTGTAGACCATGTTGCATTGGTTTTGGTCTTCCGAAGTTGTTTGAGTGTTTTTTTTGTTTTCTTGCAATTCGGGCACATGAGAAAATATATATGTACATATATATATATTTATATTTATATATATATATATTTAGATATATATACATATATATAAATATGTTTCACGTGGGACTACAAGCCATTTGCAACTATTTTTCACCAAGTACATTAATGTGATGCATAATTAAAATGGTGTTACCTCGAGGGAGGGTCCCAAATCTTTATCAGTTTATTTAATAATTATGGATTTTTTATATAAATTGTGAATGTTAGTTTTCATGATTATGGAACAACTATGTTTTAATGAAATGCTGATTGAAGTCAAACTCTTTGTTAGTGGTAAGGTCATATAATACTTCCTAAGGTTTGGCTTTTCATATGTCTTCTTATTGGATAATATACATGATATATTGATGCATGACTACTTTTATGTTGTCAAATGATGCCGCTCACTTGAGATAAGTGAGGACACAAACATGTGATTATTTTAAGCATGTTTTTTTAAATGGTTTAAAGTGATATGATTAAATAGTTAAATGATTTGAATGGGGATGAATGTGTTCTGGGGTAATTAATTGAAGAATAAATTTTCATGTCATGAATTAGAATAAATTGTATCCTTTACTGTTTGTTGACAAAATTGAATATTTAAAATGTTCAGAATATAATTTGAAAATTGGTAATAATAAATAACAGGATTAATTATTACATGTAAAAGGGTAAATGGTACATTAATTAATGACTATTTAAAGTTATATGATTTAATTAATTAATTGTTTAATTAATTAAATTTTGTACCATAAATAATGACTGTGAATTGATTTTTTGTTACAATTATTGGCCAATGGTAACTTTTGATGCGTGTTTGTTTTCCATGCCTTATGTTGTCTGGGATGGAGTTGTTTATGAATTTGATATTTGGTTTTATATGGTTACTAAATATATGTGCCTTGTTCAGTATGTTTTCAGATGATTAGGATATTCTTGAAAATAATTAATGTCCTAGATTAATCACTCCTGAATTGGAAAAGTACAAAATTGATAAAAAATTTGGATAATTAAATGTTTAGTTAATTATTTAGTTGGATTTCTGTGAATAATTAATTCTTAATTAATTATAAACTACTTGGATGATTAGTTGTCAATTAATTGTTGAATTTCTGATGGGTGATTTATGTTTTCAATTAGTTGTTGAATTAATTAATAGATTGGAATAATAAATTTATAAATTAATTAATGGATGGTTTTGGGGAGTTAGACATGGTAATATACACCATTGATAAATATAGATGTAATATTGATAAATGGGTGGTGAGAAAATGGATAATGATCAAAACTTATGGGGTTCAATACATGGAGTTCTACACCCAGCATGATTGAAAATATTGTTTTTGGGGAAGGCACTGATTCTCCAAATACACATGGGTTGTAATACAAGGACTGATGCTCTAAATAGTCATGAGCATTCAAGAAATTGTGTTCTAGACCCATTAAATTGACATTGTATTGTGGGTCCAATTGGACGTACACGAAATGAAATAATTTTTTAATGAAATATATCGTGACATTATGATTTATGAAATAAATATTATAAAGGGTTCAGACTTATCAATGTATTGGTTGAATAATTGTTAGTAGACAAACCACGGAATGAATATCTATATTAGTTGACATGAACATACATAGTTTTTAAAATATTAAATTGAATATTTTCTGACTCATTGTCCAATCCAAAGCAAAATATTGGATTTGGGATTTACATTAAATACATAGATAGTATTTAGTGAAATATATAGGGACTGACTTATACATGGGATTTCAGGCTTAGTCTAAATCTCAAGACTTTCATAATTTAACGAGGTTTTTAAAATTGATAAATGAAAATAATTGTGTAACGATTTTTGAGTATGCATAAAAATGAATAATACATGTTAATACACCAGCTGAGGACTGATGTGCGCACATGTATATATAATTACATTGTACTTCTTATATTATTTATGCATGATTTACCACTTTATATATTATTTATTAAATTTATGGATTTGTGGTAGACCCCAGTGGTCCCATCCTATTGTGATTTATATCTCACACCAAACTCTGGCCGCCATTTCAATGGGTAACCGAGTAGATATTATTTAGATGCATGTATGGGCTATTTACATATATATATGGATGATAGAAGAAATGGACCAAGAAGAACCTCCTGACGCTCGAGGAGACCAACCAAGGGGCATTGAGTCATTTTTTATTTCAAATATTTTTTTGTTAATCATGTTCTTTTGGTTCACTATATTCTATTTTGTAACATTAGGGTTTCATGCATGAAACTATTGTATAATTAGTGATGGACACCTTTATAAAATAAGTAATACTTAACATTCTCTGCATTTTAATTTATTAGACTAATTCTCTTATTTATTTCCATTTTTTATTATTGAACTCTCATATGCGAGTATAAACACCCCACTGACTATCCATAGACCCTATCTTTTAGTCGATAGCCTCAAGCGTACGTGGAGAAGTGCTTGAGGTCATGTGGAGATTAGTCCGACCGCCGATTTAGTAGATGTCTAGGTCGGGACATTACTATTCTCCATTATGTAGACGTAAAAATGACCAAATATTATTGAAGAGATATTCAAGGGTTTCCAAATGATTAATATTCCATCCCCTCAATAGAGTAAGACTATTAAGATGTATTGGTATCTAAATATTATCATTCAAATTTTCCTATACTAAATCCTAAATACCAACATGATAAATTTATTCACAGCAGATAAATGAATTTTCCAAGTGTTAATGACTCCTTTAATTACATTCAATAATTGTTTAATTAAGTAGACTATTAATACACATTATTTAAATGATAATACCCAATAATTATTGTGTATTTATTCAAACTATATAATATCCAAATATATACCATTTATTCTTATTCTTTATTAAATTAATGGATAATATGTAATATTATTTCCTTCCACAATGAAACATGTAACACATTGTAATGTAGGCCATAATCCATGGTGCATTACTATGTTGACATTTTGAACCACACAACTCAATCTTCATTCTTGCAGCAAAACATAAAAAATTATCTCTTATCATAAAATAGCTATAATCCTCAATACTATTAATTTCAAACATTACATGGTGTAAGAAAACACCGTAATATTATTTTAAAAAAATTACATAAATTTGGATTTATTCACCGTGTATTGGAATAAACCAGGAGATGGCTCCCTATTGCGAAAAATACTCGCCACATCCAATTAACTCCTTTCCATAACATATGACAATGATACTGCTTAAAGATCCCACATGTCAATGAACCTTTTGGTGGGTTATAACACCATGTGGTGTGGAAATCTCATTACCCTATAGAATTTTTTCTTAGAATATTTATCTGGATTCATACAAAAATTAATTTCTGAATACACACTATTTTACATTTAATGGTTCTTTTGGAATGAAATTTGGACACAGAAAATAATTCTTTTTTCATGAAAATAACATTAATGAATGTATAAATATATGTAATAATTTTTTCATTCAACCATATAAATATATTTTTTCATTTAAAATATCGGAAACCATCATCATTTATTCTGGAATGATCACTCTGCGTCGATAATGGATGGGGATACTACTTACATTTTCATATTTGAAAGAAGGTGGAAGAGGAAGATGGTATCCCTGATTGGAATTCTTTGACTATCCTCATCATGTTTCCCATGTTAAATGAGTTACATTTAATGTAGAGTTATAATACCAGACTCTTCATATATCCAACATTGATTCTCATATCGGACATATGATGAATAACATATGATTTTATGTCAATGGAAAATTATACAAAGGTGTTAGGGAATTATCACCTATACATCACTATATACAACATCAGTTGTAACACCCCGATCTTCCATGACACACTTCTCTTTCCATAATGCAATAGCTTTAATTGTTCACAATTTCGAGTTCTAACACACCACGACTAGTCAACGTAGCCGTTATGAACAGTAATACCAACTTTTTAAAATTATAGAAATTTTATATTTCAAAATGGACTTCAATTTTTTATTCTTAATATCGAAAATATCCAAAGTTGATTTTTTTTTTAATTTTTTGAGAACTTCCATTTATTTATGAATAGTGAAAAATACTTAAAACAACTTTTTAAATCAAAATAATTTATAGTGATAAATTATAATATTGAGTGGTTTTAAAGTATAATTAGAAAATATTTTTACCATTTTATTCAATGGTGTTCATTATAATTGATTTCACTTTGAAATTGTACATAAACAATTGTCAATATCTTGATATATATTGTTTTTTAAAAACACGCTATTTGTTGTGACAGTCGGAATTAGTTATAAAATTAATTAATGCAAATAATATGTTTGTAATTTTTTAAAATAGACATCATTTTATAATTCTTAATATTAATTATAGCTTAGGGTAAAATTTTCGCATTGTTCTGAAAAACATCAATTTTTTATGAATAGTGAAACCACTAAGTGGTAGTTAAAAAACTGATTTTTCGTTTAAATTAAACATTACCACTTTTGTGATTAGATTTTCAAAAATCCGAAATATATGGTTGTCATTAAGAAGTAAATTTTTGTTCAATGGGATTAAAATAATTTTTTGTGAATAGTATCTTTTCAGTTTAATTAATCACGATTAAAGGTAATTAGTGAAATTTAAGGTAAAATGATATTATAAAAATATGAAAATATGTTTACACTTGTCCTACCACTATTGTATGAGTCATGGCCGACCATGAAAATCCATGGGTCAACATGGGGACCCCATGGTGCCACTTTTGTAGGAAAAATGACATTAAAAACATTTTATTTAATGTTAAAAAAAATGTCACAAACATGAGTTGTTTTACTAAAAAAATTATTAAATGGGGATATAAAAGTCATATTTTTTACTATTAAAATTCATTAGAAATATAAAAATATTTCCTACATCATGATATTTTTTTTATAATTTTTAAAAATTAAATAAATTAAAAAATTTTATGACAGAATGATGATGTAGCGATTACCTCATTAATTAACGATTTAAATAAAATGAAAAGATAATGTAAAATCCAAGGATTAAACTTGTCAAAATCCTATTGGATGAGTATATTTTGAACCCTTATCACCTTAGCCTCGAAATATATCATTGTGGGACTTTTATAATCCGAAACTAATTTCATAATAAAGTAACATTTCAATCTTTGCAAAAGTGCCCCTCCTCTCCTCTTATAAAAGGCCCCCACCTCTACAACCTTACCCCCACCTCTCAAGCCTTTTCCTTGGCCAAACCCTGCTCATTCTGTCTCTCAACTTCATTATATTAATCCTAGAAGCCTCACTTTGGGTAGAAGTATTCCTAAGGAATCCTTTGAGATCAAATCGAAAAGAGTTACCCGTTTTAAGGCAATGTATTCTCTTATGTTATTTTGTATTATTTTTCTTCTCCAACCCCCTAAACTCATTTTATTAATTTCTTTTGTAACAACACCAGTATCCTAAATATAGTATGATGGTGTTATAAGATTTATTCGAGATACACTTACACACACCTACATCTAATGGTTAAAAAACATATTGTTTCTGTGGATGACGAATTTCTGCCTCACGAAACGATGATTGTTCAACACTCATATAACACCTTCAATGGTGGCCATTAAAATGTCACTATATTTATATATGATATATAATATGATTATGTTTTACTTAAGCTTATGTATTTTTCATTTATTTCATACCTTTATGGTTTCCATTATGGGTAAATGCGATATTTTCATTTTAGGAAGTGCGGACTACCGCCCCCTCAAAGTGATTTGAATCATTAATTACATATGTGGGATGTATAATGGATAGATTAAATGATATTATACATTATATTATACTGGAATTATAGTATACCTTTATATAATTATAATTTCATTCCATTAAATATGAATTATAAATTAATGTAGCGTTCATGCGTACGTATGGCTTACCGTCTCCATGAACCGTGCATTTCATTTCCTACCTCAAAATGTTATGTAATATTATAAATGAATGTATATACTGGATATATATGATATATATGATATCTAAATCATTAATATAATTCTAGAGATAATGGATATTCTACCACATAAAAAACTTGTCATTATAAGAATTTTACTGTTGACTCAAGTACCAAAGATCGACAAAACAGAGGTTATTAACTTAAATGAATACATAATTTTTGTAACATTGTAATCAGTTATAAAAAAGGGATAATTATCTTGAAAAATGTTCTTAGGGAAGTAGATATTAACTGTAGTTTATTATTCAAGAGGTTAAAGAACAGTCGAGTCAAGTCAGACACAAGGTAAGGGAACTTCTTAACCCAATTTCCATTCTTTGGGTTAATCTCCTACATTAAAATTATGTCATGATATTATTATGTCCTATATTCTATTTGTACTTTATTTATGTGTAATTATAGTGAATACACAAAATATATCTGCATTATTTAAAAAAATGATCTTTTAAGGGTCTTCGTCTCAATATCCTTTCATTAAGGCATATTTTTTTTATACACAACTTTCATTTATATGGTGTATAAACCCCTTTAACATTTACTACTATTCAAAAGGAATCATTTTTAGAAAGAATTTTACTAAATGAAAAAAAGAATCTTTTTGTATTACGTATGTGGCGACAACGACTCTCCGCCGCCGTGACCATTATTTGTGCTTCGGCTTCCTCTACAAGCCATAACGTTTTTTAAATGAAAAATAACTACCAAATATTAATTTTCATTTCTCTTCATATTGAAGATGGTTTGAATAATGTTTTTATTATATCAATGTGTTGTATTGATATCTTGTGATTGAAATGTTGAAAGTTTATGTTTCCTTTATGCATGTTTTATGTGATACGATTATGTTATGGTTTATGATATGTTCAAACCTGTTCATATGAGGAATGCATTGGACTTAATAAGTGACGGATGGAGCCCGCTATAGCTCCTCGATGCATCAGCAGGTCTCATGATACTAACTAGTGTCTTGGCATGAGGCCTTGAAAAAATCTTATTTTTATTCTTGGCACGAGGCCTTGGCTACGTGGTTATGATTGTCTGGCATGATGCATTCCTTCATTATGAAAGTGGTTATTGATATTGTATGTTATTATTCGACTAGTAGAATATCTTTGTGAAGAAGTAAATGGCATTATCTCATTTTATATTTTCCATATTATATTGATGTTCAAGTTTTAAAGGATATTGTTTTAGTTATACATTACCTTAAATGTTTATGTTTATTGATGAATGCTTCCGCTATATTGTCATCCTTACTGAGCATCTGAGCTTACCCCATTCAATGTTTTAATATTTTCCAGGATGTGAAAGAAGTATTTTATGAATGACCTACATGGATAGTCAGAAGAGTATATTAGTGTGGACTATGGAGACTTTGTTATTGTATATTTTCACTTTATGATGTAATGTAACATTTATGAATGTATTTAGTATTTCCAAGGCTTCTAAACTAATCGGTCTTTCAAGACATGATCCTTTGTGATCATGAAAATGTTACGCAATAATGCACCGACTCTGGGTAACTATGGTCAGGGCGTTACAGTTGGTATCAAAGGCAGTTTAGTACTAACCTTGGAAGTTAGATTTAGATAAACTTTTATTAGAGCACATATCCCAAAGATAGACATTGAGGATTAGTATAGAAGAACTTCGTAGAATTTTGGTATTATAGAGATTTTGTGAGTTTTCAGAGTAATACATCTCTGTCTGGATACGAGAAGGTAGAGGTAGCTCTAGCACATATGTACCTAGGGGTAAAACCCGAAAACACCACTTCGAGCTAAACTCGAACGGGAACTGGTGCATGACAACGGGCCTTGCTGCACTCTTGGTTATGACACTCCCAGGGGATATGCTTAGGATAATTATCATTTTCATTAAAAACCACTATGAAATGTTATGAGTATATACTTACTCAAAGAAAACATTTTTTTGATTATGGATTATATCTATAAATAGTTCAATTTATGTTAAGTATTTTACAAGTATGGAATTATGTATTTTGATTCATAAACTAATCTAGTTTATGCCATTGTTTAGAGATGGTGCCTAGTGGGAGGAATGGAAACTGTATCAATGCACGAACTCCGTGTAGGGATTTCCCTCCTGCTCAATATAATTATTGTGGAGCTGGAGATACAACTGGTGCTGATCAACTTATTACCATACTAGGACAACTCACTCAGGTTATGAATAATAACCTTACTTGTCTAGAGCACCCTGATCCACAACGTGGAGGATCAATGTTAGACCGCTTCATGAGGCATCAACCGCCAGCATTTAGGGGGGGGGTAAAAATCCATAAGTAGTTGAGCCTTGGATAAACTCCTTGGAGATAATATTCCACACCTTGGGGAGTAACGAAAGGGAGAAGGTTGTCAATGTAGTCTACCGCCTCACTGGAGATGCCGATCAATGGTGGTCGATGATTCCAAACAGAAAGGAAGATGAACAAGTATCAAGTATGGAATGGAAAGTGTTTATGGAAATTTTCTTAGAAAAATACATTCCACATGACAATCGAGCAGATATGGAAAGGCAATTTCTGAGTTTGAGGTAGAAGGAGGATGATAATGTCGCCAAGTATGAGGCTATCATTACAAGGTTAGCGAGGCATGTTGCAGATTATATACGTAACCCAAGAAGTAAGATTGATCATTTCTTTTATGGGTTAGAACCATTTCTCCATCGATCTTTAGTATCACAATCCTTCTCATCGTACGAATATATTTTCTCCTGTGCTATTAAGGAAAAAAAGGAATTCTCTAAGACATATGACAACAAATTAATGAAAGAGAAGAAGAGAACGATGGAACAAGAGATGGATTAAGGGAAAAAGGGAAAGAAGGATTATCCATAATGTGATAATTGTGGGTAGAATCACTCCGGTGCTTGCCTAAAATAAATGGGAGTTTGTTATAAATGTGGAGAAAAAGGTCATCAGGCTCGTGATTGAAATGGAAAGAAAGAGGCTATAAATGTTGAATGCTACAATTGTAAGGAAATGTGGCATTATGAAAATGAATTTCCTAAGAATCAGGGAAACATACATCAAAAAAGGCCAAGGTATCAATGAAAATCTTATACTGTTACTACAGTTTATGTGGAATAATTAATGTATTGGTTCTTTTGGACTCAAGGATTATATTATTGTTATAATAATAATGTGATATATATAAGGATTGTACTGCAGTACTTGTTTTTTTCATTAAGGTTTTAATATGATGAAGGTAATCATATTTTTAGTATGTGACAATTAGAGAAACTTTACTTTGTTTGGGGAATCTGATGTTACAATTTATTTTTGAATTTATAGACCTTTTAGAGAAACTCTGGATATAGGTATTTTGGATGACTATATAGGTTGGAATGGATTAAGTTGAACCTTGGATAGTATTGTTTATGGTTAAAACATTTCTGAAGATTATTTTTGGAATATTATAATAATATAGTTTTAGGAAAAGGACAACCTGCAGGTTGGGGGATAACACGTCGCGTCGGACAAAGCTATAGGAATCGAACCCACAACCACAGTGCGACATGCCTTTATTACCTACCACTAGCCTACAGGAAGTCCCTGGTTATTACAAAATAGTTTTCCTAATCTAAATGGTATGTGGTAATATTTGGAACCTTATATAATTAGGATAAATAGAATATTTTTGAGTTCTGTTAACATTTTTAGTGAAAGATGGGTTTGTGGTAAAAATTTATTAAAGAATAAAAGGCTACATAACAAGTAATTATATTTCCTTTCATTATTAGAAAATCTCTTAAATAAATTCCTCAACATTATAATAGGTAACTTAAAACAAAAATATTGTCGGTTAACTTTTCCAACTAGGGATTCAATGACCGTTTAAACAATCACAAGTTTTTGATTTTCTTGTGGTTAACTTTCTCGTAATCCTATTATCTAAAAATCTCCATCAGACCTTGATGTTTTTTTTCTCCTCCATATCCATATTTTCCTAGAATCCTAGTATGGGTTATCTCGGGTGACCTTTGTACTTCTCTTTCTTTCTTTTAATGTTATATTTTTATTAACCCTATTTCCGATGTGGATTTTCCACAAAGGTACTTTCTATTTTCAACCTTTTATTTCCAAAGAACATTTTCAAACTGTGAGGATGCAATTTATTGAATTAGGGGATAATGTAACACCCCGAGATTCAATGAGACGCTTCTCTTTAAATAATGAAATAACTTGCATTGTACGCAAGTTCGAGTTCTAACACACCACGACTAGTCAAAGTAGCCATTATGAATAGTAATACCCACTTTTAAAAATTATAGAAATTTTACATTTCAAAATAGAATTTATTTTTGTATTCGTAATATCGAAATTATCCTAAGTTGAATTTTTAGTAATTTTCTGAGAACTTCCATTATTTAATAAATAGTGAAAAATACTTCAAACAATTTTTTTAATAAAAATAATTTATAGTGATAAATTATACTATTGAGTGGTTTTAATGTATAATTAGAATATATTTTTACCATTTTATCCAATTTTGTTCATCAGAATTAATTTCACATTGAAATTGGACATAAACAATTGTCAATCTTTTGATATATATTGTTTCTTAAAAACACGCTATTTGTTGTGACATCGGGAATTAGTTATATAATTAATAAATGCAACTTATATGTTTTGAATTTTTTAAAATAGGCATCATTTTTGAATTCGGAATATCAATTATATCTTAGGGTGAAATTTTGGCATTGTTCTGAAAACTTCAATTTTTAATGAATAGTGACCCCACTAAGTGGTAGATAAAAAACCGATTTTTCGTTTAAATGAAACATTACCACTTCTGTGAATTTATTTTAAAAAATATGACATAAATGGTTGTCATTAGGAAGTAAAATTTTGTTCAATGGGATTAAAATAATTTTTGGTCAGTAGTAACATTTAAGATTAATTAATCACGATTAAAGGTAATTCATGAAATTTAAGGTAAAAATGATTTTATAAAAATATAAAAATACCTTTACACTTGCCCTACCCTTATTTGATGAGTCATGAACGATCAAGAAAATCCATGGGTCAACTTGGGGACCCCATTGAGCCACATTGGTTGCAAAATGACAATAAAAACATTTTATTTAATGTTAAAATAAAAATGTCACAAACATGAGTTGTTTTACTAAAACAATTATAAAATGGAGTTATAGAAGTCATATGTTTTACTATAAATATTAATTAGAAAGAAAAAAATATTTCCTACATCATGATATAGTTTTTATAATTTTTAGACATTAAATAAATTAAAATTTTTATGACACATTGATGATGCAGCGATTACCACATTAATTAACGATTTAAATAAAATGACAAGATAATGTAAAATCTAAAGCTTAAACTTGTAAAAAACTTATTGTATGAGTATATTTCAAACCCTTATCACCTTATCCTCTAAATATATCATTGTGGGACCTTTATAATCTGAAAAGCATTTCATAATAATGTTTCATTTCAATCTTTCCAAGAGTGCCCCTCCTCTACTCTTATTAAAGGCTCCCACCTCTACCACCATACCCACACCTCTGAAGCCTTTGGCTCGGCCACACCCCACCAATTTTGTCTCTACACTTCCATATATTACTCCTAGAAGCCTCAATTTGAGCAGAAGTCTTCCCAAATAAGCCTTTGAGCTCAAATCAAAAAGAGTTACCATTGTAAGGTAATGTCTTCTCTTATGTTATTTTCTATTATTTTTCTTCTCCAACCCCCTAAAATATTTTTATTAATTTCTTTCGCAACAAAAACAGTATCCTCAATATACTAGGATGTTGTTATAATAAGTATTAGAGCTATACATACACACACATACATCTAATGATCAAAGAATATACTATTTCTGTGGATGGCGAATTTCTGCCTCACGAAACGATGATTGTTCAACACTCATATAACACCATAAAAGGTGTCCATTAAGATGTCAATATATTTATATATTATATATGATATGTTTATGTTTCACTTAAGCATCTGTATTTTTCATTTATTTCATACCTTTATGGTTTCCATTATGGGTAAACACTATATTTTCATTTAAGAAAGTGTGGGCTACCGCCCCCTCAAAGTGATTTGAATCGTTAATGCCATATGTGGGTTGTATAAAGGATGGAGTAATGGTATTATACATTATATTATACTATAATTATATTATAAATTTATATAATTATAATTTCATTCCATTAAATATGAAATAGAAATGAAAGTAGTGTTCATGCGTACGTACGACTTACCGTCTCCATGAACGGTGCATTTCATTTCTTACCTCTAAATGTTATGTAATAATATAAATGAATGTATATACTGTATATATATATTATATATATGATATCTACATCATCAATATAATTCTAGAGATAATGGATATTCTACCACAAAAACAACTTGTAATTATAAGAAGTTTATTGTTGACTCAAGTACCAAAGATCGACAAAACGACCGTTATTAACTTAAATGACTACATAATTTTTATAACATTGTAATAAGTTATATAAAAGGGATAATAAACTTGAAAAAGGTTATTATGAAAGTATAGACTAACTCTAGTTTATTATTCAGGAGGTTAAAGAATGGTCGAGTCAAGTCGGACACAAGGTAAGGGAACTTCTTAACCCAATTTCCATTCATTGGGTTAATCTCCTACATTCAAATTATGTCATGATATTATTATGTCATATCATGTATTTGTAATTTATTTATGTGTTATTATATTGAATACACATAATAGATCTACTTTATTTAAAAAAATTATCTTTGTAAGGGTCTTCATCTCAATCCCCTTTCGTTGAGGCATATTTTGTTTTATACACAACTTTCTTTTATACGGTGTATAAACACCTTTGAATTTTACTTTTATTCAAAAGGAATATTTTTTACAAAGCGTTTTACTAAATGAAAAAAGGAATTTTTTTGTCTTACGTATGCAGCGACAATGACTTCTCTACTATCATGACCATTATTTGGGTTTCAGCTTCCTCTACAAGCCATAACTTTTTTCAAATGAAAAATAAATACCAAATTTTAATTTTCTTTTATTTTCGTATTGAAAATGGTTTTGATAAATTTTTTATTATATCAATGTGTTGTATTTATATCTTGTTATTTCAATGTGGAAATGTTATGTTTCCATTATGCATGTTTTATGTCATACGATTATGTTATGGTTTATGATATGTTTAAACCTGTTCATATAAGGAATGCATTGGACTTAATAAGTGATGGGTGGAGCCCGCTATAGCTCATCGATGCATCGGCAGGTCTCATGAGACAAACTAGTGTCTTGGCATGAGGCCTTGACAAAATCTTATTTGTAGTCTTGGCACGAGGCATTGGCTATGTGGTTATGATAGTTTGGAATTAAGAATTCCATCATTATGAAGGTGGTTATTGATATTACGTGTGATTATTTGACCAGTATAATATCCATGTGAAGAAGTAAATGGCATTATCTCATTTTACTTTTTCCATATTATGTTGAAGTTAATGTTTAAAAGGATTTTGTTTTAGTTATACATTGCCTTAAATGTTTATGTTTAATGATGAAATCGTTCGCTATATTGTTATCCTTACTGAGCATCTGAGCTCACCCTTATCAATGTATTAATATTTTACAGGATGTGAATAAGTATTTTATGAATGACCTGTAGGGATAGTCAGAAGAGGATATGAGTGTGGACTATGGAGGCTTTGTTATTGTAGATTTTAACTTTATGATGTAATGTAAAATTTATGAATGTATCAATTATTTCTAAGGATACTAATCTAATAGGTCTTTTGAGACTTTATCTTTTGTGATCAAGCCAATGTTACGCAATAAGGCACCGACTCCAGGTAACTGGGGTCGGGGCGTTACATCAGTGTAGTCAATTCCATACACTTTCATAGTACCTTAAAAGAACATATGTGAATTATGCATATATGAAGGAATGATTCTTATGGGAAGTATGAAATCTCAAACATATTGTACTGCTAGTGGATGGAAATACTGACCTTCTTCCAACATGGCCAACATGTCTTCACATCGGTGGTCATAGTGGGTCCTGGGTTTTCCAAAACTAGACAATATTTTTCCAAATTTCATAAAAATATATATATTATTTTATATATATTAAAATTAATTTGAATACATTCCACATAAAATTCTCATCCCCTCCAATACAATGAAATATTTTATTTTTCCTTATCATTATTATGTCCCCCTCGTCTTCAACTAATTTCACAATAGAAAGAATCCAAAAAATTCAATTAAGTGAACCCATAAATACTCCTCGAGAATCACATCATCACTCATCATATATTCAAAAAACTGAATATGGCATATATATTCAGCATGACATGTTTTTTAAAAAAATCACCCCAAAAACATGTGATTCAAACAAAGGGGATAAGAATTTGATATCCATCCAAATATTATATTAAAAAGATGAGGGCTAAAAACCCAAAAAACCATGGAATATTAGACGAATCAATAATGATATATGAATTTTATGTTAGTTTTTATGTTTATGATGAAAAATAATGATTATTTAAATATATATAATATATTAAATGTGCACCATACTTGTTAAAATGATTAAAAAATGAAAATAATGTGAAAAAATAATGATATTGAATAACATCATTTCGGAATTTATATCAACTATGAATCAAATCCAATACCTTTCTATAACACCAAGAAAAAATATCCTAATCTAATTTAATATATTTTTATTAAATTAATTTTGTTATTTTTCAATTAAAATACTTATTCCAACATTAATTAAATTTAAATTTATCGTTTACATAACTTCATAAACCCAATCCAAAATATTCAACCCTCTAGAATATCAAGTATCATTATCCATTCAACGTTATTATCAAGATACAAACTCATTTTCATCTACTATGAATTTCACATAACCATTACCCAATTTATCAATTACATTAAAATTATGAGTACATAGAATTTATTTTTGAAAAGTAATTTATTACCATAATTGTATCATTTCACATCATCATAATCTACTATATCCATTAGATAATTCATTTATTCATTTCTACATTGTTATTATATTCTGACATGATAATCCACATATTAAGAAAATGAACACCCAAAGACAACCATATTATCATTCCAAAAATTATTAATTTTTATTATTACATCAACTGTAATTTAAAAATATGCACACTACCTCAATATCAACTGTATACAACACATAATAACAACAATTACAGAATATATAACACACACAAAAACCCCAAATCGAACCCTCACATTTTTTTGAATCAGTAATGAACATAGTGTAAAAACTAATGGTTTAGATAAGTAATAACGTATATAATGATAAATATGATACAATGAAGGGGATGGAAGGGACCATGGTTCTATAAAAATTAGTATCATGATTTTAGGGGTTTATAATAAAAAAATAATTTTATAAATACCTAATAAAATTATATATCCTCTAAGAGTTAATGTGGGGAAAGGTAAAAGAAACCCAAATTGTGTGATATATTGAAATTATCCTAAATACTAATTTAACCATTCAACATCATTGTCAATACAATACTAGGATATTGTTGTTTAGTCAATCATGATATTTTAATATGAAACATTATAATTACCCTAATTTATATATAAATTGTTGAACTATTCACTATAAAAATATTGCAATTTCATCATCCATGGAATGATTCATTAAAAGAATGAAAATATATCCTCATCCTTTAACATTGTAACAGATCAAAATATCATAACTAGCCCACAATATACTCTTCTACTAGCTATCCCATGATACCTGGACAAAGAAAACTACTAACCTTGGAATGTAGTCTCAATATCCTATAAAATGGATTTGTTATAACCAAATAAAATATATTTTTCCTTTTAAATACATAGAATAATATATTAAAAAAAACAGACCCCTGTGTTAATTTTTGAACCCTTATTAAAAATACCAAAATAATGGATCAATCACTTTTCCCAAATATTTCACCCTGATATTTGTAATTTTTTTCAAATACAATTATTGTTTTGAAATAATGTATTCCACATAATTTATAGTTTAACATTAGTTTCATGAAACCCTATGTATATATATCCTTACAAAAAACTATATGATTAGAATGTGTCACATGGAACATTATGAAATAATTGGGTTACATATAACACTGAAATTATCCTCCTTAACATGAAATACTAAGTATAAATTTAACATGTAATATCAGTAAAATATATTTTTTCAAATAATTATTATCACCTAACCATTCGAATCGGGTGTAAGTAACTATCCATAAATATTACATGTTCTACTAATTTTATACCAAAAAACACATTATTACAATACTGAGGATGCTTTAGGATTATAGAATTATATAATTAAGACTAAATCATACCGAGTAAACCATATGTTATAGGGGTAAAATTTTATATTGCTTCCATTTAATCAATAAAAATGTCCTTAAAATAAAAAATTATATCCTTTTGTGATAGAGTTTCACATTTTTATCCTTTATCGCATAATTTTTCAAAAAAATCGTAAAAACCCATTGAAAATATTTTAAAATTTGTTGATTAATAATGATGACTAATCATGAAAAAAGTAGTCTAATTTATAAATTGTTATTTCATGAAAAGAAAATTAACTCAAATATTAAACACAATGAGGGTGGTGACAAATACGTAATTATGATTTTTTTTGAAAATCCAAAAGAATATGGCAGACATAGGAAAAACATGGAGAAATCAATGTGGGAAAGAATCCCCAAATCAATGTCCAAATATGGATCATTTTCTAAAACATATAATGGATATCCACCCCTAGCATTGAAATCTCCATACAACTAATTATTGGTAAATATAAGCTTGAACTTATTGGATTTGAAAATATAAAGAAAATCATACCCAATCAGATCAAGTGAATTTCTAATAGTGGGTATCAACTCATTAAAAAACACCGAATTATACTATTCATGATTGGTTTTGGCTGTTGATACATAGTTTGGTGGAATATCCAATTATTGATCTGGAAGAAGAGAAATATATGACATGATATTATTACAAGAATAATAAGATAATTTCTTATGTGGTGGTTTATGATATCAACAAATATATTGATACGATATAACTACAACATAATTAAGAGGACTTTCTGGTTCCATAAGGGAGTCATTGGGGATTATAGGTGACTTTAAATCCATTATTTACACCGATGAGAAGATGGAGCCAGTATTTGTTATTTCATCCATTATATACATCAATGATTGAATTGAGGAGGCCAATTTAATTGAATTTAATCTCAACAGAGCTAATTTCACTTGGTACATACAGTATCTAAATTGTGAGAGATACATAATAATTGAGAGAACATTGATTAGTGATACAATGTTGAAAATATAAAGATTTATATTGATTTTCAGTCTTGAAAAGTATCATTCAGATCAAAATCATATTATGTTTAACATTCCAGATAATAATTTGTAATTTTCACTAACTAATAGATTTAAAAATACTTGGACAGTCCTATAGAAATTCCCTAGAACTATACAGAAATGTTGGTCTAGACCCAGTGGAAATTATAACCCAATTACATGAATCTAAAAACTGAATAGCTTGAAAACTACTATAAATGATTGGATTATAACTTTTTTTATCTATATTTATGAATCATTGGATGCTCGAGAAAAATCCCATCACTCCATTTAAGAGGACATCACAAAAATCCACATCCTATGCGGTTTCTCCCAATGAGAAGAGATGCCATCCACACTACAAAAACATATATGGATTAAAAGAAATATTCAAATATTCAATTTTATTATCATGCCTCTCAATAATGGTTATAAGAATTATATACTGTTCAATTCCATTCAAATGGCTAGAATATCTAATATTCCCCTTTCTCTTTGATTGGATGGGGATGAAAATCTTAATGACAGGCTAGCCTTGGATGACCACATTGTCTCCTCCTATGAGAATCTTTTATATAAACCCCCATTAAATAAATGTTATAAGAGATGGAATTATTCATTATTTGGTCACTGAGGTAGATAATATTCTATACACATATGATCCTCTTAAATTTGAAATTAAGGATTTTATTTCTGGTATTAAAAATGAAGTCACACCTAGGCTGGATGTATTCACCAAATATTTTTTCATCATTTATGGGAGATTACCTTGGATGATGTTTATAGAATAGTTTTGAATTTTTTAAATAGTGGTTTCTACTATATAGTATTAAATTCTTAATTAAATTTCAATATTCATAATGGAGATAATTCAAGTGAAATAAGGCAATTCAAGATAATTTCTCTACTAAAAAAACCACAAAAAAATCATCACCAAGATTATTGCAAACAGAATGTATTGGATCTCAAACAAAATCATCTCCATGGATCAATATGGATTTTTTAGGGGAGAAATATATGAGATTTATTGATTTCCATTTTGAATTGTGTAAACCTATTTAAAAAACCCACTTGGGGAGAGAAAATTTAACTCAATCATCACATCACGAAATATTTTCAAAATAAGTAATTTGGATTCATTGACAAGGTTTTTTGTATTTTCGATTCAATGGAGGCATTATTATAATGATCAACATCCCTTTTTGATAAGCCCATATTTAGGTCTTTATTAATTGATCCCTAGAGGGATACATATTGTGGTAAAGAGGGGTGAGAAATGGAGACCAACCATCAGCTACTATTTCTTTAATTATAGAAGATTATATTAATAGAATGATAATTAACATTATGAACAATGGTGATCTAAAACTCATCAGAGTAGGAAGAGGTATTTCAGAAACATCTCATCTATTTTTTATGATGATTTTATAATTTTTCTCAAGGAGACAGTATGATTAAAAAACATAAAGGATCACATTTTTCATTATGAATGTCTGTCAGGACAATAAGGATGATAGAGAATGTATTTTCTTAACATTGGCAATAATATACTTGAACTGATTATAATTTTCCTGATCAATGTATTGGGTATGAGTTTAGGTTCTCTTTTAATCATTTATCTAGGTTTTTTGTTTTTTCAGTGTAGTCCCCATGTTTCCTCTTTCACCAAAATTCTGAGCCATGCCATAAGAATACTAGATTCTTGAAAAGGATAATCACACACACTCTCTCTTTATATAGTTGGATGTATGTTCCTTATCAAATATGTTATTGTATCTAATATTATATATTAATTCATGGTTCATTCATGGCCTTTCACATTAATTAAATCCATCAATATCATGATGAAGAAATTTTTGTGGAGTGGTAGATTTATTGAGAGAAAGATTATCACAACCTCGTGGAAGAAATGATTCTTGTAAGTTTAATTTAGATGAAATGGCATCAAGAACCAGGCTATTTTAAATCAATCTATACAAGCCTAATTTTTTTAGGAAACTTGTCTAAAAATAAATCAGATTCCTTTGTCCTTACTCAAATTGTTTTTTGGAGAATCATAAAATAAAAAACTCCATCTATATGGAATTTTCAATATGGCATAGACATAGTGATGTATTTCATAAAAACATCAAGAACACTCACTATCAAGTTAGTGGAAACTCTTCAATCTATTTATAGACTGTTAAATAGTTTTCGAGTGACCTAATTGATCATTATGATAATATCGATGATAGTATTGACTATAATCTATTCGTAAAAGGTAAAATGTGTAACATGAGTGACCTTCCTCATGACATAGAGTAGGCTATCTCATTTTAAGATTTTTTGGGTTAGGATGAGATATATATCTTGGAGAGGTCTTCAAATGTGAAACATTATTAGAATACCATCAATAAATATCTTATGTAGAGATCAAAAAAAGGTTGGTTAATTAAAAAAATGAAATGGATCTAGCCATCTAGATTCACAATTTGTTGGAGTCTGACTCTTTACAATATCCTTGCTGGTAAAAACCCGATGTTGGTCAGATTAACGTAGGTTCCAGGTGTGTTATTTAAAACTAGAACCATAAGGATGTTTATTATATCTTCTTAAAATACAAACTAGATCCTCTATATGGATGTTTGTATTCAATATCATTGAATTTCTTCCACCAAGTAAAGATAGAATTAGAGACTTTCATCCTTCAATTTATGATATTGAAATATCAATGAAAATTTTAATTCCCATCAAGAATGCATGTATTGAGGTGGTTCATGTTATCTAGTGGGTCATAATAATGCAGCTTGTTGAAATGTTTTATTCAAAAAATATTTAGTTGTTGCAGATTTTGTGATGGAAACACAAAAAAATAGTAATGCTACACACAGAACACTTCAGTTACTCAGTGATGGTCCTCGTAGTGTTAATAATATTGAAGATCAATTAAAACTACCCTCCAACTCACAATATAACAGAGGTATTATGGATCATTCATTTTACTTTATGGATAATGTGAAATCTATATGGTTCCTCACATGGAAATCCATGCTCAGTAGGATTTTGTATTTTCACCAAGGATTCTACTTGAAAAGTCATCCATTATCAGTATGAACCATGTGGTACTTATTCATCATTGTAAGTCGAAATGTGCATCCTGATAAATGAAATGTCCATAAATAAGTAGTATAATCAAATAAATATATGTTTTTAGTTCGAATCCACAACCATTGTGTAAGCTATGAAAACTGGGTTGATATATCTATCATTTAAACTCTCAGTAAAGTTGGTTGACTGCATGCAGAATCTTTTATTAATGAACTACATCATCACGAATGTATTTTTTGAAGATATTGATCTTATAAATTCAAATTCAAATAATGGTGTTCCTAGTGAGTATTTATTTATTTATAAAATTCATCCTTATGATTATAATGACCCAAGATTTGTATACTTTAATATCTATTCAAATTTTATGAATATTCAATAAAAATATAACAAAGCCAGTACATGACTGTATATTTACAGTGTATTTAGAAACTCATAATAATAATGAACTGGTTCATAAGAAATCATCAGTATCTCATATTTATTTCTTTATAACTAGACACTTTTTTGACATATCATACTTAATACACATCATCGTGACCTGTGCATAATAAACATATGAAATGATGATCTTAGATGCTCAGTTTGGGTAAAAAAGCGGAAAAAATCATATTATAATCATAAGACATACGAACATAATAATTCAAAATAGTATCTATTATATAAAATATCATGATATCGTGCCATGGGTAAAATCTTGAATGATAATTAGAATTATGAAATGTAATATGAAACTTCCAAATATTAGACATGTTTTTTTGGAATAAAATTAATAAAATAATATAATTTCATATTAGTCAAGTCTCATTTCCAATAAAATAATAGAGGAAAAAGTCTATTACTCAACAGAGTTCACTCCATATTCTAGACCTATATTGCTAAACTAAGATCCTTTAATGTTACATCCATGTCTATCTCATGAGATATAAATAATTACCCAATTCCATGGAGAGTGATATTGGCCCCAACCAATCCCTAATGAAATCATTATTACGTGTGCCATAATAACATATATAATTCATAATAAGCCAAGGAATAAAATGGGTTTCATTAAACATCATTCCTGTAACATCCTAGGTAAATAAAGAATATGAAATTTTCATATTTATTGATATTTTTGAATAAAATATTAATATTACATTAAAGGTAATGCTATGTTTGATGGTGTACCCAATATACAACAACAAGTTTCTTTGAAATATTATGTTGCACACTAATAATATAATAATATTATTTTAAAAAGTAGTTAACTATTAGCCATTGTAATGGAGGGAATGAATAGAAATAACTAAAAAATGAATATATACGTTTGTTAAATATTTTAACAATTACCAATTAAATTATAGAGGCATAAAATGAGAATTAATCAAATTTTAAGCATAAATATTCTAATATTCTTTAAAAGGTCGATTAACAACCTTTTGATGGAGAAAACTTTTTAAATATAACTTTTTTCATTTTTACATTTAATATTTGAAAAAATAAAATATTTTGTTAGAATCGGGACATCAAAATTTACTTTTTATAAATTTTTGTTATTTTTCCTATATAGTTCATTTTTAAAGAATAGTGAAAATTATGTATTTTAATTCAAAACATCCTTTTAATATAATATATTTATATTGTCAGATTTACTTCATTAATGGGTTTAAAGTGTAGTTAAAATATATTTTTACCATTTAATTCAATGGTGTTCATTAGAATTAATTTCACTTTGAAATTGGACATAATCAGGTGTCAATCTGTTGATAGATATTTTTTCTTAAAAACTTGCTATTTGTTTTGACAGTAGTAATTAATTATAAATTAATTAATGAAACTTATATGTATTGAATTTTTTAAAATGAAAATCATTTTTGAATTTTGAATATCATCTTTACTTTGGATAAATGTATGGAATTTTTTTGACAAATGTTCATTTTTAATGAATAGTTAAAAATATTGAATTTTCCTTCAAAAATGATTTTTTATCTAATTAAATTATATAGATAGATTGTAATTTTAATTGTTTTTAATGTGTAATTGAATTATGTTTTTATAACTAAATAAAATTTTATTCATTGGAAGTAATCTCACTTTTCAAATGGATGTAAAAACAAGTCAATCTGTTGATAAATTTTACATCTTAAATACTCGTCTTTGGTTTTGACAACGTGTATTATTTTTAAGTTAATTATTGAATTTTCTGTTATTGTAATTTTTTAAAATGGATTAAATATTTGGAATCAGAAGATCCAAATTATGTATGTAAAACTCTTGTTTTTAGACATCATGAATAGTAACGTCGGCAATTATCATTAATTATCATGATTAATTAGTAATTAGGTGGTTAAGGGTAATAAAAGAATATCATAATAATATAAAATGAATCCAATATGTGTCCAAATCCACTTTTCTGTGTCATAAAGACCATGGGATTCATTTTCCAACTTAGGGACCCCATGGAATCACTTTTGTGTGATAGTGACCATTTATCATATTATTTTTAAAGAAAGGAAAATATAACCAAACTATGTAACACCTATATAAAACAATTTTAATTTTGATTACATAAATGGTATCTTAGAATATATATAGTCATTAGAAATCTAAAAATATTTACTTCATCATGGTTTTTTTTTTAATTTTTAGACATTATAAAAAAAATTTATTTATGACACCATGATGATTCAGTGATTACCTCATTAATGAATGATTTAAATAAAAAGAAATGATAAGGTAAAATCTAAGACTTACACATGTATAAAACCCATTATATGGGTATATTTCTGACCGTTATCACATTATCCTAGAAATATATGATTTTGGGACATTTAAAATCTGAAAACCATTTTATAAAAATGTATAATTACAAGACATTCCAAAAGTGACCCTCCACCCTCTTATAAAAGGCCCCCACCTCTACCCTCTTACCCACACCTCTAAAGCCTTTGTATCTTCTAAACTCAACTCATATTATCTCTCCACGTCTCTATATTACTCCTAGAAGCCTTACTTTGGATAGAAGTCTTTCCAAGGAAGCCTTTGGATCAAATCAAAAAGAGTATCTGATTTTTGAGGCAATGTCTTCTCTCGGGTTCCTTCCTTTTATTTTACTTCTTCACTCAAAAATTTATTTTTATTATTTTATCCCATCATAATAGAAGTAACTTATATATACTAATATTTTGTTATGATAGGGACTCTACCTAAACTTACACAAACCTCTGTCTAATAGTTAAAGAACATAATGTTTGTAGGGGTGGTGAATTACTGCCACACGAAATGATGATTGTTCATTATTCATTGAACACCTTTCAGGCTAGACATTATGATTTAAATTTATTTATAAATGATATATATTAAATTTATGTCCCCTATATACATATTTATTTTATATTTAGAACATACCTTTATGCATTTCATGTTCTGAAAATGAGATAATTTCATCTGAGAAAGATTGGACTACCGCCCTGTCAAATTATGTGACTCATTCCTTCCAGACATGGAATTTTTAAATAATGTAATTAATGAAAAAATTTTACCTATATAACATATATATTATACTGTAATTATAATAGACCTATGTATAATTATTTTATCATTCCATTAAATAATGAAATACAATTGAAAGTAGCGTTCAAGCGTACGTACGGATTTCCATCTCAATGAACGATACATTTCATATATTCTCTCAAAATGTTATTTACTATTATAAGAACATATATATAATGGATATATATGATATATATTACATATAAATGATTAATATCATTCTAGATTTAATGAAATTTTGACCACATGAACATCATGTAATTATATGATGTTCGTTGTTGACTTTTGTACCAAACGTCGACAAAACATAAGATATGAACTCACATAATTAACTATTTATTATAACATGATAATATGTGATATGAATTGAATAATAAAATTTAAAGTATTTATAAAAGAAATTATAATTTGAACAATGTTTATTATTCAGGAATATAAAAAAACAAACATGACAAGTCAGACATGAGGTAAGGGGATTTCTTATCACACTATTTATGTTGTGATATTTCCATTGATTGCCAATTATTTATTACATGTAGTGTATTGTGTACTTCCATCTGATATATATTATCATGATTCTATTTATATTTTTGTTATTCTATGATTCATTTGGTTCTTATTATCTTTTGGTCATACAACTTGATTTCATATAACGAGGTAAGGGGTTTTATCTCAATTTTTATTCCCGTGAGAATCATGTTATATTTTCCAATATCTCCATTGAGTGGTGTATGTGATACCCATTATTCTATTATTTGTGTAATACTATTTTATTTATGTTAATTTACATCAACTTTTTATTGTTCTTCTTTCTTTGGGTGTACGTTTCTAAAGTTACCCAAATCGGAAAGGGAACCTTTCACCCTCCTCTTTTTAAAACACTTCTTTTTGTTAGGTCTTTTAATTTAAATATTCTTATGTTTGGTTATGTTCTTATATATCCTTATTTATGTAAATTTTATGTCCATTTTATGAGATACCATTTGTGTCTCTCATCAACTAATTTTATGAATATAAATGTGACATCGTTACGCTGTCGAATTTCTGTTTGGGAACTTCTTAACCCAATTTCAATTATTTTGGTTAAACCTATACTTCTTGATTATGTAATGATATGCATATGTGTGGATGTCCTCTGATTGGTTTACAATTAATATCCACTTATATATATTGTATTTATATTTTTCACACATAATTATGTAATTGATTTATCCTTTATATAAGGATACCGTCTTTGTATGATGCTTCGTCTCAATCTCCTTTCGTTGAGGAATAATTAAATTTATATACGAAATTATTTTATAAGTTTTATAATAAACCCTTTTGACTTTTATTTTCATTCAAAATTAATCTTTTTAAATGAATAGTTTTACTAAGTGAAAAAAGAGAATGTTTTTGTCTTACATATGCAACGACAATGACTTCTCTGTCGATGTGACCATTATTTGAGTTTCTTCTTCCTTAAAAGCCATAAATTTTTTTAAATGAAAAAAATACCAAGTTTTAATTTATTTTGGTATTGAAAATGGTTTTATAGTGTTTTGATTATATCAATGTGTTGTATAGATATCTTTTTATTGATAAGTGGAAATGTTATGTTTTCTTTTATGCTTGTTTTATGTGATATGATTATATTATGGTTCTTGGGGATTGAATATGATGATGGGTGGTTCCATGATAAACTAAGGGCGAGTGATCATGAGATAGATCTCAAATGAATTGTGTAATATTATGGAGTTAACTGCTAAGATTTCTCTAAAGATATTTAAAGAATATACAGTGATGGGTATTCAAATTGTAACCATAAGGGGTACTCCTGACGTAAGAATGTTATGAATGGATCAAGATACCTTTATGTATTATTATTTCTATGAGTTATTCATAAATCATATGATTTCAAGAGGTATGTTAATGTTCTTATGTTTTATGAGTAATGTATGATTTCATTGATTCTTATGTATACATGGACTAATGTTTTATTTCCATATTTTTATATCCCTTACTGGGATTTTTATGCTCATCCAATGTTTTTGAAATGGTTTTCACAGAAAAAAATGTGGAATAGGGTCAAGGATTGGATCAAGGAAATTTCATGCTATATAATGCATGAAACTAGTCATTTTTCTTATTTTAGATTTTTTATTTTTTAAATTGAAGCTGAGTAGATGTGTCTACTTTGTAATCATTGAGATGTAATAGTTATGTCCTAATTCTCCAAAACTCTAATCCTGAAAATATCATCTATGTGAATTATTAATTTAATACATGATTATGTAATGTTTTATGTTTGGGGACATATAGTTGGTATCAAAGGTCAGTTTATATAACTTTAGAGATTAGGGTATTCTTTAAGCATAAGTGACATTACCATAATTGTTAGGATTTTAGAAAGAGTCATAGTTATTTCTAAAAAGTAAATGAGTTCGGGATAACATGATGAAGTATATCATAGTATTTACCCTCCTCATAAGATATTATTTGATGATTTTACTGATATACACACACTATTGTTTTTGGATTTAGTAAATGGATGGATCTACCAGGCACCAAAGTAAAA
Source organism: Viscum album (assembly GCA_963277665.1). Lineage (NCBI taxonomy): Eukaryota > Viridiplantae > Streptophyta > Magnoliopsida > Santalales > Viscaceae > Viscum > Viscum album. The sequence goes on along the minus strand of OY728165.1, from coordinate 1,065,310,768 downwards.
ATGAATGTGATGAAAATTGTAACAGTTTTCTGAATGAGAAACTAAATGATATGGGAGCTGCAATGAGAACACTTGTGGTTATTCTAAACCAACTATCTTGAGTCGTAATTAACTACCTGAACCTTCGGGATTTTTATAAGCCATCATATATGTGAGAAACAAATCCCTACGGATGTTCAGGTAATAATCATAAAGGAAAGTATGTTCAAAAACCTATGTGTCAAAAATGTTGAATGAAACACATGAGAAATTTTTTCAAAGGAACAGAAAGATCCTATAGATGTGGAAATGACAGTCATAAAGAAAAAACCTTCAATGGAAAAAAAGAAGCATCTATTTTACTCTAGGAAAGGCAAATAAGTCCTTTTCTAGAGATCTATTGAACGTTTTAAATGTGGTGTGCACTGTCATTATTCAAACACATGTCCAAAAAAGATGTTTTGGGAATGGGATCACTAGGATCGTATAAGTATTCGTTTACTAATAACTAATTCCATTCTGACTGAGGATAAAGAAACTGACAATGACCAATGAAAGGTATCTATTATTTCTTAACATATGTTTTCCTATTATTGAATCATAGGATACGGTTCATGATTTTTTTGCAGGGAAGAAGTATTTTAGAATAAGTTGGAAAGGAATGGATAATGGATCATGAAGAATGTTGAATGAGTAAGAAGTCAACATATAAGATATTGAAGAGTTATGGTAGATTTTAGGATGGTGAAAATATTAAAAGTATGAAGGCTCTTTTGGATGATGGGATTACATTAGAAGATATATTACAGTATGTGTAACACAGATGTTTGATATATGAAAACATTAATCAAAGAATAATTATTTTTTCTTTTTTGTATATAGTCATAATGAACAATTTGGGTTTACATGATCCTTTAATTTGAGGCAATTACCGGTTAATACATTTTGGGATGCAAAACGAATGGTATTAGATAACCTTTGTGTTTGAAATATTTTATGGATATTATTGATGAATTTATGTCTATTTGGAAATGTTATAAAATTGTGTAGTTTTTAAAAAGGGACAACACACAAACCGTGTGACAACTCATCATGTCGAACAAAACTAAAAGAATCGAACAAACAACCAATGATCGATTGGTATTTATCGTCTACCAATAGTCTACGTGAAGTCCCTGGATAGTATGAATAATTATTTTTATTTAGATGATCTTATGAATCATTAATAATTTGATTTTGGGTTATCTATTGAAAGGATTAACCTATCAAAGAGGATATGTGATTAGGTTAATTACTTTTCAATATGAGACATAACGAGTAACTGATGTTATTTGGAGATAAATGTTAATATTTTCCATGGTATACGAAGTGATTAAATCCTTCATAGATTTGGGTTTCAATCTTAAATTCGATTACATTGAATAATTTTATGGATAGCTGTTTATTTAATGGTCTTTCTTTAACTTTGGGTTCTTTTTTCTTGAATTTTAGAGATTGAGAGTAGTATTTGATTTTCCTTTTGGGGATTATCCGAACTTGTACTATGAATTTTTGTTTTAGATGAGGTCTAAATTCATGGGAAATATATAGTTCATCTTTTGTGGATTAGGCAATTCTCAAAAAGTTGATTATAGTGCTATTAATGTGAACAAGTCATCCTAAATACTAATCTTTAGGAGAAAATATGAGTTTGTGTAAGATATCTAGTAAGAGATGAAATACTACATGACAATTGAGTATGTTTCCTTATGATTTAGTTAAGCTCATAAATAAATTCCTCAATGAAATGTATCTTAAAAAAATGTTGTCTGTTAACTTTTCCTACTGGGAAATCCAATACCGTTTAACCCATCACTAGTTTGTGATTTTTTGGTGGTTAAATTTCTCCTAAACAAGTTTTCTATCACTCTCCATCAGAATATGATGGTTTTTTTCTCCTCCATATCAATTTTTTCATGGAAACCTACTATCTATTGTCTCAGGTGACCTATGTACTTTTCGTTCTTTCTTTTAAATTGATTGTTTAATTTACTCCTATTCTGATGTGGGGCTTTCATTGAAGTATCCAAGACCAATTTTAAAATTGTGAGGATGCACTTCCCAAAAGGGGAGAAGGATGTAACATCCCAGGTAAATAAAGAATATGACATTTTCATATTTATTGATATTTGTGAATAAAATATTAATATTACTTTAATGGTAATGCTATGTTCGATGGCGTACCCAATACACAACAACGAGTTTCATTGGAATCTTAAGTTGCACACTAATAATATAATATTATTATTTTAAATAGTAGTTAATTTCTATATGTTGTAATGGAATGAATGTACAAAACATAGTACAAAATGATTTTATATGTTTGTAAAATATTTTAAAAATTACCCAATAAATGATAGAGTCTTAAAATGTGAATAAATCCAATTTTAAGCATAAATATTCTAATATTCTTTAAAACTTCGATTAACAGCCTTTTGATGGAGAACCCTTTTTAAATCTACTTTTTGTCAATATTACTTGTTATATTTGACAAAATAAAATCCTTATTTATAAACAGGACTTCAAAATTTACTTTCTGTAAATTTTTGTTATTTTTCCGATAATGTTCATTTGCTAATGAATAGTGAAAATGCTGTATTATAATTAAAAACTTCCTTTTAAAGTAATTTAATATTATGGATATATTATTTAAATAATTGGGTTTATAGTGTAGTTATAATATATTATTACCATTTAATTCAATGGTGGTCATTTGAATTATTTTCACTTTGAAATGGGACATAAACAAGTATCAATCTTTTGAAAGATATTTTTTCTTAAAAAACGCTATTTGTTTTAAAAACAGGGATTAATTATAAAATTAATTAATTAAACTTCTATGTTTTGAATTTGGTAAAATTGAAATCATTTCTTAATTTAGAATATTAACTTTACTTTGGAACATTTTTTGGTATTTTTTTGACAAAAGTTCATTTTTAATGAAAAATGAAAAATACTACATTTTACATCAAAACTTCATTTTCATATAATTTAATTGTATAGTTATATTTTACTTTTAATTGGTTTTAATTTGTAATTGAATTATGTTTTTATCACTGAATACAATTTTTTTCCATTGGAAGTAATTTCACTTTTCAATTGGATGTAAAAACAAGTCAATCTTTTGATAAATTTTACATCTTAAAAACCCGTCTCTGGTTTTGAACACTGGAATTATTTTTAAATTATTTACTGAAATTTCTGTGTATTGAATTTGGTAAAATGGATTCCATATTTGGAATCATAAGGTCCAAATTATGTAATGTAGACTCTTTTTTTGACATTATGAATCGTAATGACATGAATTATCATTAATTATCATGATTTATTGGTAATCAGGTAGTTAAGGGTAAAAATACAATATCATAATAACATAAAATGAATCCAAAAAGTGTCCAAATACTCTTGGTTGTGTCATTTCCGACCTTGGGATGCCTTGTGCCAACTTAGGGACCCTATGTAATCACTATTGTGTGATAGTGACCTTTAATCGTATTATTTTTAAAGAAAGGAAAATATAACCAAACTATGTAACACCTAAGTAAAAAAGTTTAAATTTAGTTTATATAAATGATCTCTTAGACTATAAATATTAATTGTAAAAATAGAAATATTTACTACATCATGTTACTTTTTTTATAATTTATAGACATTAAATAAACTAAATTATTTATGACACCATGATTATGATGTGATTACCTCATTAATGAATTATTTAAATAAAATGAAAAGTTAAGGTAAAATATAAGAATTAAACTTTTATAAAACCTATTGGATGGGTGTAATTTAAACCCCTATCAGCTTATACTCGAAATATATCATTCTGGGACCTTTATAATTTGAAACCCATTTTATTATAAAGTACTATTTCAAGACTTTCCAAAAATGACCCCCTCCCTCTTATAAAAAGCCCCCACATCCACCCCCATACCCACAAAACTCAAGCCATTGGATCATATAACCTCTTATCATAATATCTCTCCACATCCCTCTCTTAATTATAGAAGCCTCAATTTGGGCAGAAGTCTTTCCAAGGAAGCCTTTGGCTCAAATAAAAAAGAGTTACCTGATTTTAGAGGTAATGTCTTCTCTCGAGTTTTTTTCTTTTATTTTCCTCCTCCACTCACCACTATATTTATATTATTGGATCCCATAATAACACCAGTATTATAAATATACTAGGATATTGTTATGAAAAGGATTATACCTACCCCTACACACACCTCCGTCTAGTGGTTAAAGAACATACTGTTTCTGTGGGTGGTGAATTACTGCCTCACGAAACAATGATTATTAAATCTTTTATTAACACCTTTTAGGGTGGCCATTGTGATGGAACTATATTTATATATGATATATATTATATTTATGTCCCATATATGCTTTTTTATTTTATATTTAAAACAAACCATTATTCTTTACATGTTTTGAAAATGCGATAATTTCATCTGAGGAAGTGTGGACTACTGCCCCCTCAAATGATGTGACTCGTTCATGCCAAACATTGAATTTTTAAAAAATTTATTTAATGAACTTATGTTACCTATATAACATATATATTATAATTTAATTAAAATATACCAATGTATCATTATGTTTTCATTCCATTAAAGTATGAAATAGAAATGAAAGTATCGTTCATGCATACGTACGGCTTATCATTTCCATGAACAGTGCATTTAATTTCTTATCTCCAAATGTTATGTAAAATTATAATTACACATATATAATGAATAAATATGATATATATTGAATATAAATGATGAATATAATTGTGTATTTATTGAACTTTGGATCACATGAACACCATGTAATTATAAGAAATTCATTGTTTACTCATGTACCGAACATCGACAAAATGTATGATTTGAACTCAAAAAATTAACTAATTATTTTAACATGATAATATGTCATATGAATTGAATAATATACATTAAAAAAAGTCCTTAACAAATTATAAATTGACCAAAGTTTATTATTCCAGAATATAATGAAATGAACAAGACAAGTCGGACTTGAGGTAAGGGGATTTCTTATCTCACTTTTAGTTCCGTGAGATTTCCATATTTCACCAATTATTTATTGCATGTGGTGTATTGTGTAATTCCATTTGAAATATATTATCATGAATCTATTTATAGTCATGGTATTTTGTGATTTATTTGTTTCTTATTATCTTTTGGTGATACATATTTATTGATGACAACGAGGTACGGCGTTTTTATCTCAATTGTTATTCCCGTGTGATTCATGCTATATTTTCCACTATATCCTTTTACTTTTGTATGTGTATCCCACTATTCTACTCTTTGTGTAATATAATTTCATTTCTGGGTATTGACGTCAACGTTGTATATTCCTTCTTTCATGGGGTATATGTTTCAAAAGTTACCCAAATCAATAGGGGAACCTTTCTCCCGCCTCTTTTTAAAGGACTTATTTTTGTTAGGTATTTTAATTTACAAATTATGATATTGGTATGTGTTATTATATATCCTTATTGGTGTAAAGTTTATTTCCATGTGATGAGATACCCTTTTTATCTCTCATCAAATCATTTTTTTTAATTTTAAAGTGACGTTGTTAGGCTGTCGAATTTCTGTAAGGTAACTTCTTGACCCAATTTCAATTCTTTGGGTTAAACATAAAACTCTTGATTATGTCGTTCTAGGAATATGTATGGATGAAATATGATTGTTTTACACTTAATATCCACTTATATTTAGTGTATTTCATATTTTTCAAACATAATTATGTAACTGATTTATCATTAATCTAAGGATATCATCTTTTTACGGGGCCTCATCTAAATCTCCTTTCATTGGGGCATACTTCAATTTATATACGACTTTATTTTATTAGTTGTATAATAAAATTTTTTGACTTTTAATTTCATTTCAAATGAATCTTTTGAAATGATGTGTAATAATAAACGACACAAGGGAGTGTTTTTGTCTTATGTATGCAGCGACAACGAATTCTCTGCCGCTATGACCATTATTTTAGTTTCGTCTTCCTCTACAAGCCATACCTTTTTTTAAATGAAAAATAAATACCATGTTTTACATTATTTTAGTATTTATAATGTTTTATAATGTTTTTATTACATCATTGTGTTTTATTTATATCTTGTGATTGAAATGTGGAAATGTTATGTTTCTTTTATACATGTTTTATGTGATACAATTATGTTATGGTTCTTGGGCATTGTATATGAAGACGGGTGGTTCCATGATAATATAAGGGTGGGTGAGCCTAAGATATCTCTCCAATGAATTGGCTATCTCTATGGAGTTAAACGCTATGGTTTCTCCGAAGATATGTAAGGAATATACTGTGATGGTTATTCCAATAGTAACCATGAGGAATACTCCCTACTTAAGAATGTTATGAATGCCTCAAGTTACCTTTAGGTCTTATGATTTCTTTGAGTTATTCATAAATCTTATGATTTCATGAGGTATGTTAATGTGCTTATGTTTTATGAGTGAAGTATGATTTCATTGATTCTTATGTATACATGGACTAACGTTTTCTTTCTAAATTTTAATATCCATTATTGAGCTTTTTATGCTCATCCCTTGTTTTTGAAATGTTTTTAATAGGACATAAAGTGGAATAGGTTCAAGGATGTGATCAAGGAATATTCATGATGTATAAAGCATGGAAATAGTCGCGTTTCTTTTTTAAGAGTTTTTTTGTTAATGAAATATAAACTGAGTAGATGTGTCTACTTTGTAATCACTGAGATGTAATAGTTATGTCCTAATTCTATAGAAATCTAAAAATTAAAACATCCACAATGTGAATTATTAATTTAATTCATGATTATGTAATTCTTTAAGATCGAGTCCTTATAGTATATATCAATTTTCGGTTTAGATAACATTAGAGGTTAGGGTTTTCGTTATGCACAAGTGGCATTACAATAATGGTTAGGATTTTAGAAATTTTCATTGTTATTTTTATTAAGTTAATGAGTTTAAGATAACATTAATATGTATATATTAGTCATTACCCTCCTCATAAGAAATTATATGATAATTTTACTGATATACTTACACTGACCTTTTTGGTTTTAGTAAATGGATGGATCTAGCATGCACCAATGAAATAGTGGATTTGAAGAAAACTGTGATGTTTTTCTGAACGAGAAACTGAATAATATGGGAGCTACAATGAGAAAACTTTTTTTCATTCTCAACCAACTATCTGGAGCCATGGATGACCACCTGATCCTTCGTGAGTTTAATAAGGCATCATATATTCAAGAAACACATCCGAATGGAATTTCAGGTAAAAATCATAAACATAGGTATGTTTAAAAACAAATGTGTCAAAATGTGGAAAGAAACAAATAGTAAAATTTTTCAAAGGGATATAAAGTAGATATAGATGTGGAAATTAAGGTTATAAAGCAATAACCTTCCATGAAAAAAGGATTTATCTAGGTGACTCTAGGAAAGGGAAAGAAGTTCTTTCTGAGGGGTCACTTGTATATTTTAAATGTGGTGTGCATGGTCATTATGAAAATAGATGTCCTACAAATAAGTTTTAGTAATGGGATCACCAGGATCATAGATATATTCATTTTTCAATACATAATGCCATTCCAATTGTGGATGAAGAGACTGACAATGACAAATTACAGGTATGGATTATTTCATAACATATGTTTTCCTATTATTGAATCTTAGGATATAATCCATGATTTTGTTTTTAGTAAAGAGGTATTATATAATATGTGGGAATGGAATGGTTAATAGATCATGAAGAATGTTGAATGAGTAAGAAGTCAACATATATGTGATTAAAGAGTTATGGTAGATTTTAGGATGGTGAAATTATTAAAAGTATTAAGGCTCTTTTATGATGGGATTGCATTAGAAGACTTTTTATTATATGTGTAACCCATATGTTTGATATATGAAAATTTTATTCATGGAATAATTATCTTTTTGTGTGTGTATATAGTCATAAAGAACCATTTGGGTTTATATTATCCTTTAATTTGAGGAAACTATCTGTTAATTCATTTGGGGATGTAAAATGAATGATATTATATTTCATTTGTGGTGAAAATATGTTATGGTTATTTTTCATGAATTTATCTTTTTTTGGGAATGATATAAAATTATGTAGTTTTTGAAAAGGGATAACACACAAACTATGTGAAAACCCGTCATGTCAGACGAAACTGCAGGAATCGAACCCACAAACAATGTGTTACTGGTATTTATCTCCTACCACTGGACTACGTGATGTCCCTAGTTAGTATAACTAATTATTTTTAGTTAGATGATCTTATGAATCAGGAATAAGTTGAATTTTTGTTATCTATAGAAATGATTAACATATCATGGTTGATATGTGATTAGGTAGATTACTTTTCAATATGATACTTTAAGAGTAACAAATGTTATTTGGAGATAAATGTTAAAATTTTCCTTGGATGATGATGTGATTAAATTCTTCAGAGATTTGTGTTTGAATCTTAGTTTGGATTACATTGAAGAATTTTATGGATAACTATTTATTTAATGGTATTTCATGAACCTTGGGTTCTTTTTTGTTGAATTTTGGAGATTAAGAGTAGTATTTTTTTATCCTTTTGGGGATTATCTGATCTTGTACAAACATCATTGGTTTTGGTTATGGTCTAAAGGCATGGGAAATATATAGTTCATCCTTTTTGGATTAGGTGATTCTTAATAAGTTGATTTTAGTGCACTTAATGTGAACAGGTCGTCTTAAATACTCATCTTTTGGAGAAAAATTGAGTTTGTGTACGAAATCTAATAAGATATGAAATTCTACATGACAAGCGAGTATGATTCCTTATGAATTATTTAAGCTCATAAATAAATTTCTCAATGAAATGTATCCTAAAAAAATATTGTCTATTAACGGTTTCTACTGGGGAATAAAATAACGTTTAACCCATCACTAGTTTGTGATTTTTTAGAGGTTAACTTTTTATTAAACATGTTTTCTATCACTCTCCTTCAGAACATGATGTTTTTTTATCATCCATATAAATGTTTTCATGGAATTATATTATCTGTTGTCTCGGGTGACCTTTTTACTTTTCTTTCCTCCTTCTAAAGTGATATATTAATTTACTCCTTTTTGATGTGGGGATTTCAATGAAGTATCCAAGCCCAATTTTAAAAATGTGATGATGGAATTCCCAAAATGGGGGAATGATGTAACATCGCAGGTAAATAACAAAAATGAAATATTCATATTTATTAATATTTGTGAATAAAATATTAATATTACTTTAATGGGAATTCTATGTTCATTAGCATTCCTAATACACAACAACGAGTTTCTTTGAAAACATATATCGCACACTAATAATATAATAATATTATTTTAAATAGTAGTTAATGCCTAGCTGTTGTAATGGCTGGAATGAATAGAAATAACTACAAGATGATTATATACGTTTGTTAAATATTTTAATAAGTACCCAATAAATTAATGAGGCATAAAATGCGATTGAATCCAATTTTAAGCATTAATAATTTAATATTGATCAAAAGGCCGATTAATAGCCTTTTTATAGAGAACCCATTTTAAATCTACTTTTTTGTCAATTTTACATGTTATATTTGACAAAATAAAATCCTTCTTTAGAATCGGGACATCAAAATTTACTTTGTGTGATTTTTTTTTTATTTTTCCGATAAAGATAATTTTTTAATGATTATTGAAAATGTTGTATTTTAATACAAAACTTCCTTTTAATCATATTTATTTATATGGTTATATTATCTTATAATTGGGACATAAACATGTGTCAATCTTTTGATAGATATTTTTTTTTAAAAACACTATTGTTTTTGACAGCGAGAATTAATTATAAAATTAATTAATGGAACATAGATGTTTTGTATTTAGTAAAATTGACATCATTTTTTAATTTGGAATATCAACTTTACTTTGGATAAGTTTTTGGTATTTTTCTTACAATTGTTCATTTTTAATGAATAGTAAAAAATACATCATTTTACTTCAAAACTTCTTTTTCATATAATTTAATTATATATTTATATTTTCCATTTAATTGGTTTTAAATTATAAATGAAATATGTTTTTTTACCTAATAAAATGTTGTTCATTGGAAGTAATTTCATATTTCAATTGAATGTAAAAACAAGTCAATCTTTTGATAAATTTTACATCTTAAAAACTCGTCTTTTCTTTTAAAAAAGAGAATTATTTTTAAATTAATTAATACAATTTTTGTGTTTGGAATTTGGTAAAATTGATTCCATATTTTGAATTAGAATGTCCAAATTATGTAATTAATACACTTTTGTTTTTGGATTTTATGAATTATAATGACAACAATTATCTTTAATTATCATGATAATTTTCTAATCGGGTTGTTAAGGGTAATAAAATAATATCATAATAATATTTAATGAATCCAACATGTGTCCAAATACTCTGGGATTTTTCATGGACGACCATGGGATGCCTTTTTCCAATTTAGGGACCCCATGGAATAACTTTTGTGTGATAGTATCCTTTTATCATATTATTTTTAAAGAAAGGAAAATAAAACCAAAATATGTATCACCTAAGTAAAACAATTGTAATTTATTTACATAAATTATATCTTAGACTATAAATAGTAATTGAAGGATAAAAATATTTCCTACATCATGTTATTTTTCTTATAATTTATAGACACTAAATAAATAAAGTTATTTATGACACCATGATGATGAAATGATTACCTCATTAATGAATGATTTAAATTAAATGAAAAGAAAAGGTAAAATAGAATACTTAAACTTGTCAAAAACCGGTTATATGGGTGTATTTTGAACCCTTATCACCTTATCCTAGAAATATATCATTTTGGGACCATTAAATCTGAAAACCATTTTATAATATTGTACTATTTCAAGACATTCCAAAAGTTACCCTCCTCCCGCTTATAAAAGGCCCCCACCTCTACCCCCTTACGCACACCTCTCAAGACTTTGTGTCATATAACCTCTAATCATAATATCTATACACAACACTCTATTAATCCTAAAATCCCAACTTTGGGCATAAGTCATTTCAAGGAATCCTTTGGCTCAAATCAAAAATAGTTACTCAATTTTAGAGGTAATGTCTTCTCTCGAGTTTCTTTCATTTATTTTCCTTATTCACTAACCATTATATTCTTATTATTTGATCCCCTAATAACACCAGTATAATAAATATACTAGGATTTTTTTATGATAAGGATTTTACCTACACTTACACACACATCTATCTAATGGTTAAAGAATATACTGTTTCTGTGGGTGGAAAATTACTGCCTCACGAAACGATGATTGTTCAATCTTCTTTTAACACATTTTTGGGTGGCCATTATGAAGGAACTATATTTATATATGATATATATTATATTTATGTCCCCTATATGATTCTATATTTTATGTTTAAATCTTACCTTTATGCTTTTCATGTTGTTCAAATGCGATATATTCATCTGAGGAAGTGTGAACTACCACCCCCTCAAATGATGCGACTCGTTCATTCCAAACATGGAATTTTTTAAGAATTTAATTAATGAACACATGTAACCTATATAACATATATATTATTATGTAATTTTAATATACCTATGTTGTTTCGGAAGCTTTCGCCGGGGCGCGCGCGTCCGTCCGCCGGGGAGGGCGCGCTGCTTGTGGCCCCGCATTCCCGCTTTCCAAAGGCGGGTGGCATCTGTTCCTTGTTCAGGGACGTCTGCTCCTTGATCGAAATCAGGATGAAGGGATGTCGGTTCTTCCTTCCCTGGATTTCTCCTCGGGGCTCGTCACCTAGTCTGGGTCTCCCTCAAAGATTTAAGACGGGTTCGTGAAGCTCATTCCCGGTGCCATATCTACATGGATGCTAGTTAATTACGCTGCTTCTGTCAAGACGCTCCAAGGGGTCTTGTCGGGACAGCAACCTGCGGTGAGGAGAATGGTCACGTTGGGGCATCGTCGGCATGTCTGTCTTTGGTCCCTCATCACAGGGCTTCTCGAGGGCGCGGAAGCCCGAGGCATCCCACATCGAACGCGGGGAATGTGTACCATCTGAGGTTTTCCTCACCTTCCCATCTTTATCACGGGGTATGTCGCGAGTTTAATGTCTTGCGGAGACGGATCGGGTTACAGTATCCCTAGGGGGAACACCGATGTTGGGGCTAGAACGTGGGCGGCCTCCCATATGACATGGAGTGGGAAAGGGTGGCATGATCTCACCGGGATGTGGCGGCCCGGGTAAGGATCAGGATGGATGGTGGGGTGAAGCATGGGGCGTACGTTCTAAGACGGACAAAGAGAGGGGATACAGTTTAACGTCATGTGGGACAGAATACAGTTTAACATCAAGCGGGACACGATACAGTTTAATGTCATGTGGGACGGGATACAGTTTAACGTCATGTGGGACGTGATACAGTTTAACGTCATGCGGGACGGGATACAGTTTAACGTCATGTGGGATAGGATACAGTTTATCTTCATGTGGGATGGGAGATTTGGGGCTTACGCTCTGAGGCAACCCAAGGTGGTTAGGGGACCGACATGGAGAGGTTGGGACAACCGGGTGGTGGGATTGAACCTCGTGGAGGCTTCCTACGTACTGTGCGCTAGCACGGATCAAAGTCCACGTAGTTCACTGGGATGGGGCTTACGCTCCGAGGCGGCCCAAAGAGGAAATAGGGGCTTACGCGTGGTTTGCGGCCCTTGGTGTCGGGGATTACTCCAGGGTGGAGGCCCGTGGTGCGACAAAGCGCAGTGGGAAAAGGACTCCACGGGTGCAATCATCCGTACGAAAGGTTATGGGCTTACGCTCTGAGGCAGCCCTTCCCTCACGGACAAATGCTGCTCTGACAAGGAGGATCTCATTCCATGTGAAGAAGAGTCAACTCCCGTGGAGACGAGTGGGCCTAAAGAATGCCCGAGCTAGGGGGGACCTGCGTGCAAATCACGGGGTCAGACAACAGTTTAACGTCTTGTGTTATGGATGAGGTGCTTAGCAGTTTAACATCCTGCAGCTTGGACGAGGTGGGTTTTCTCCACACCCCTAGGGATTACATGCCCAATGCCCTCTACCCCTTGAGGAAGGGAAGGAATCGGTAAGGCCATGGTGAAAGGGGGTCACAGGGAAAACCATCGGGGGGTCCACGTTAGCATGGCTATGCGAAGAAGCAATAGCCGTTAGCGTGCCTATGTGGAGAAGCATAAGGCAAAGCAACACAATGGGAAACACGGCCCAAGGGACCTTGAGGTTACTTCGCATGAGCCTGGAAGGCCGTGCGGGAATACAACGCATGGCACGCATGCCCGGCAGGGGAGACATCAGGTTCCGATGCAGGGGGCAGCCAAGGGGCGTCAAGGTGAGGGTTCCTCGACCTTGTGCACGAAAGGGAAGATTTGCGCGCAAAACACTAGGAAGGCGCGCAATTAGAGTAACAGAATTGCGCGCGAATAGGGAGTTACGCGCAATGTTTTGTGTGCACGGCAGGGTATTGCGCGCGCGGACCACAGATTGCATGCAAGTGGGGAAACCAGGGGAAGGAGTAAATTCATTGAAGCCAGTGGAGTTACGCGCAAAGGAGAACTCTAGGGAAAGGTTGTGCGGAATTCGAGATTACCTGGATGTCATCTTTAGCACGGGGGGATCCGAATTGCGCGCACGAGAGTCACTTCGTATTCCTCAACCCCAAAAACCGTTTGGGGTATCCTTATATTTATAGGCGACCTATGGCGCGTAATCCAGGCAGCGCGCAAAGTTTTCTGTGCCGGGAACCGCTTGCGCGCAAACTCTCGCCGCGGAGAAATGGGGCGCGCAATTATTGTGTACCTCACCTATCCAATTCTGCGAATACCGGGGGCACTTCGCGTGTATAACATTTTGGTGCGCGGATCCTCTTTTATTTCAACGACCACTTCCCGGGTCTCCGGATCAGGCCTCTGATTCCGAATATGACTTCGCTTCGTCATTCCGAAACATCTTCCGGGAGTTTCAGGATTTTTTCGGCGTAAACAAATGCCCCCCATGGAATTGGATCGGCGAGAGGTCACAACGATCGGATTCCAAGGGAAACGCCGAAACGCCAAAATTCTAAGTCTCCTGATCAAGTGGCATGCAAAAAATTTGACAGGGCACGCAAATCCTACGGACGCGCGCGAAATATTCTTTCTATGTGGCGTGGAACCCTGGCCTCACCTATAAAAAGGGGCGTTGGGTCCCAGATCCGTACTTCCTCTTTTTCCGCGAGATAAGCTTATCGCTCTCATGCGCGAAATTGCTCTACGGCTGCGCGTAATAACACACTATAAGTGTGGAATTCCATCCGAAAGTTGGCCGTGATTTCGTGCCAAACTGGGATCTTCCACGCTTAGCATGCCGATTGCGCGCTCAACTCCAGGATTTCACGCAACTTAGCCAGATTGCGCGCCGAAAACTCCGAATCCGCGCACTGCATCCTGATTTCGTCTAACTCTCCAAAAATTCGATATGGCTGCAAACCAAGTCAATGAGGGGGAAGCCGCTGCCCATAGGACAGAAATGGCGGTGAACGAGGAGGTATATGGCGCAAAGGTGATCATCTCCAACAATATCACCTTGTTCAATCTGCTGACTCCATCCCAAAAGGCATATCCCTTGTCGGACAACCTCCCACTCTGGAATTTTTGCATCCTGGAGGAGGAACCACTGCCAGGCTTCGAGGTGGACACACCGCGGTCCTGGGTGACTCGGGAGGATGAACTTCCTTGCTACAACATCACCAATAGTGGTCGCCCTTCCAGGGAAACTAGACACATGGATGTATATGTCCTGAACCCGAGGACTAGGACCATTATTGGGGACGAGCCTATTGTGGAGGATTCTCTGGCCCTCTACACGAGCATGTTCTGTCAGAGCATCACGAATGACACAAAGGGCTGGCTGAAGTATTGGGACCTACGGTCCGGGGGTAACTTCACCAGTGAATGGGTCTGGGCGTTCTGGGTTCGCCATACCTGTGACTAGTTCGGAGACGAACTACGGTATATCGGCCTATTCGAGGCGTTATGGACATCGCAGTTCCATTTCCACCGTCAGCCTGATCTCGGACCGGAGCTATTCACCCGGTGTTCTCCTGACACCAACACGTTCCACCTTCATCATGGGGAATTCGACATCAGTTTCTGGGACGTTCCCTGCATCGGCGGTATCCCACTGGAGGGTTACCAATACGACGAGTTTGTTCCTCCAAAGAACACCTGGGGAGACAGGTCACGGACGCCTATGCTGACGTGGCACCTACTGTAGTTGGCCAAGGAGAGGCTGGGGGTCAAGGACTTCTTGAAGGACATCGCCTGCAAGGGCTGGTTCATCCTGTTCCTTGAGAAGGATCCCGCCGTCAAGATTTCGGGACGGGGCAAACGGTGCCCAACCACGACTCAGAGGAGGAAGGACGGGTCATACTAGAAGACCCTGGAGGCAGGGCAGTAACAATCATGGGGCTACCGCGTCATTGAGGCCCAGAACCCGAACGTCTGGTATGCTGGGTTCCTTTCCTCCTTCCTAAGCGTGTGGCTCCTACGGGTGCGGGACACGAGGATGGGCGTCCGTCCCGCGACTTTGGTGATGGCAGGCTCCATGGCCACCAACAAACGGTTCAACTTGGACGTCCCTGTCCTGGCCAAGCTGTATACCATTCTCGGGCACATCTCACAAGGGGGGTCGCCTCGAAGATTCTGTGGTCCCTTCCAGATCTTCCACGGCTGGGTGGCGGCTCATCTTGGCGGGTATACTTGCCCAATTGTCGTCCGTCCTCTGGGAAATGGCTTGCGACCGTCATTTCTAAACATTGAATGGGTGGTGCCATTGACGCCCAATGAGGAGGGCGCGATGATCCGAATTGGTAACCATGCCAACTTCAACTTCAGCCTGTTCCCCACCCCGGTTGGCCAGCTGGTGGAAAACGGGCGAGGCTCTCTGGAATAGCAGGAATACTTCCAGTGCATTCAGGGAAGGGTGCTCATGGCTCGGATTGACGGGAAGGTGATCTGTGAGCCATACATGCCATCCCGATTCGCCAGGCAGTTCGGGTGCCTCCAGTGAATGCCGAAGAAGATATTCATGGTTGTCTGGCAAGAGAAGAATCTATGTGTCCTGTACCAGATGTGGTTGATGTTTACCTCCTTCGGATCTGAAGACGTCATTACTCTCCCTCCCACTGGGGTCGATGTCGACCTAGCAACTGAATATGCCGAAAACTGGACCATTGCGTACCCTATGGGTCTATTACGCAAGCACGTTCGGCAACTTGAGGTTACTCGCACGGAAACGGGGCGACGGGAACCAAGGGAAGGTGACGTTGGAAGGGGGGAACCAAGGGCGCGCCAGGCAGCGAGGCTTGCGTAGGCCGAGACTTCGGTAGTGAGGACATCACATTGTGCCTCCACGTCCTTGTTACCCACATGGGGGTCACATGAGGCGGCCAAGGAACTGCCTGGGAAGCAGATAAGATATCTTCTTGAACCTTCCCAAGACGCAATTTTCCTGGAACTTTGGTCGGCCTGGATGACCCTTCGGGAATTGTTAGGCATCTAAGAAATCTGGCAGAAGATAATGTAGAATGGGATCCAATAGCCGGAGGTCGGGCTCGTTCGGATTACCGACCGAGTAAATTTCCATCAGCAGCATGCTTATGTGACGGCCATGGACGCATATGCACCCCAAAGGGGGTGGAATGCGGAGCGAACTTTCCTGGTGAAAGTGATGATCGGCCAGTAGCTTGATCCGGAAGCGATGCCTCCAAGAGAAGGCGACAGTGATGAAGAGCCGGAGGGGGAGGATGAAACCGGAGAGGACGAAGGCGAGGGAGAAGGCGATGAAGAGGAGCCCGAAGTTGAGGGTTCGCAAGGGGCGACCCACTAAGGGAGTCTCCAAGAGAGCGGCGAGATTGCCGACTCTGATCTCGACATAACCGAGATTCTCGAGGTTTGTCTCTATCTTCATTCATTTCCCTCATTCATCCATTCTAAATTCCAACTTCTAAATCACTTCCCAATCTTACTCAGGAGCAGCTGAGCGGTGGGCGGGCGTCCCCACCAGAGGAAGGCAGAGAGGAACCAGTGGGACATGATGGGGATCCGACACCCATCATTGAATTATCTAGCACAGAGGGGTATCCCCTTATGGCGGTTCTTACAGCGGAGGGAACACTAGGGACCGACGCTCTGGATTCCTGTAAGTCTCACGCTTCACTACTGGTGCTTGGTGTCATTAGATCCCGTCTGACCAGTGTATACCCCGCGCAGTGATCTCAACACTGGAGGCACGTCAGGCTGCGGAGCCTGGGCCATCCACGAGTGGACCAGTGGCGGACATACCACCTCGCTCGGAACATGATCTCTGCACTGAGTCGGCCCCGACAATAGATGAACAGAGGGTGGCGAACATCAGCGGCGCTATTCCCGGAACATGGTCGGAAGCTGGTGGAGGCATCATTTCTACTGGGGAGAGGGAAGGTCTCCCAGACGTTGAGGATTCTATTCCTCATGAAGACATCCCTGGGGTGGACCCTGCTGCTGATCTGCTGGCGGCCATCCCCATATACCGAATTTCTGACCCTAAAAAGATTGATGAGTCAGACTCAGAGCCAGCCGAGGAGAGCCAGATAACACGGCGCATGGGGTGGAAGTGTATCCAGTGATTTCTCAGGCATCCCCAGTCCGATTGGCTGAGGCAGATGGGATCACTTCAGACCTGTCTGCGCTTCCTGTGCGTCGGAGGGGCTGACGCTCAACGCCTTCATCTGACAGTCCGTGATTACATGGACGAAAAGATCCATGAGAGCAGCCGGCGCACCAACATTTCCCAGTTCCAGGAAGGATCTACGAGTGCTCAAGCGCTGCTAAGGGCGGAGCAAGATCTCCGGCACCTCGAAGGACTGGCGGTAGATAAAGAAGTCTTCATCGCAACATGCTCTGAGTTCGTGGAGCAACTGACCGCCCAGCTGGCTGATGCCCAGGAACAACTGGTGGAGGCGAGTCACCAGATGACCGTTCTTTGAAGCGAGCGGGCGCAAGCATAAGATAGTGCTGAGGAGCTGCGCTCTGTGGTGGTCGATGAGGAGAGAGTCTTCGAAGAGCGAAAAGAGGTCCTGGAGGCTACCATCCAGAGGGTAGCAGCGCTGGAAAGATTACATCAGCATGCTAAACCCTGAGGGATTTGCTTTCTCCATCTCATGAACTTCTTGCCTGTATTGCTCATCGTCTCAATCCAATGTATGACCAAATACACTCTTTTGTACCCTTGGTTTAATGCGCTCAACCATAGTTTCGAAACGAATAACAACTCACCCCTAGGCTCCGGTGGGACATGCCAAACGCAAGAAGCAAGAGGTGCTCGTACCATCAATCTGTTCAACTGTGGGGAATGGACCAAGCTTCAGGCGTCCAAAATTGGGCCTGGACTTTTGAAGAGACCCCAGGCCAATTGATGTGTCGACTTCTCAATGTGTCTTAACACACGAGCGGGGCAATGCCAGGGGCATTGAAATCCATCCGAACACAGGGGGATGGAGAGAAAGGGTGCATCACGCTACCCAAATTTGGAACCCAATGGGGCGCAACCATGGAGGATAACTGTCAACTGTGGCGGAAACACAACATCCATATCACGTTGGCCTGGAATGGGAGGAAAATTAATGAGGGCTGACCACTGACCATGTTCGCAACATGGGGCCTAACTCAAATATCATTGGTCAATTTTCCGGAACGTTGGCCCAGGACAGTAGGCGGACCATAGGTCGAGCATCCATACTATTAGGGGGTCCCGTCAAACATGCCCAGTTCTCCGGAACATTGGCCCAGGACAGTAGGCGGACCATAGGTCGAGCATCCATGCTATTAGGGGGTCCTGTCAAACATGACCAGTTCTCCAGAACGTTGGCCCAGGACAGTAGGCGGACCATAGGTCGAGCATCCATACTGTTAGGGGGTCCCATCAAACGTGAAAGAAAATGAGGGTCCGAATAAGGGAGAACGCAAAGCGTGAGAGGTGGAGTGGTGGTTTGTTCGAACAGAGTCCAACACTATCGTTATTGCGCCACCAGGGCGAAGGCGCATTTGGCGGAAATACTAACCTGAGCACGGGTCATCCCAATTTCTTGGCAGGACCTCTTTGGCGAGAGAACTGCTGCTTCCCATCATTACCATGGGGCATCCCAAACATGCTCGGGGTAGATATCCTGATTACACCATTTCTCATGAAGTCAGGCTGAGGGGCCGACAATAAAAAAGGACGGTGTTCAACTATCCCTGGGGATAGACCCAAGACAAAACGTCCGGGTGGTCCTATGTATATTATAAGGATGAGAATTAAGCCACACGTAGTTCTGAAAATACAGTTTAACGTCATGCTGGACGAAATACAGTTTAACGTCATACGGGACGAAATACAGTTTAACGTCATGCGGGATGGAATATGGATCTTAGTTTTAGGTCTTAGAGCTCAGACCATGAGGATCATAGTTTTAGGTCTTAGAGCTCGGACCATGAGGATCTTAGTTTTAGGTCTTAGAGCTCGGACCATGAGGACCTTAGTTTTAGGTATTAGAGCTCGGATCATGAGGATCTTAGTTTTAGGTCTTAGAGCTCAGACCATGAGGATCTTAGTTTTAGGTCTTAGTGCTCGGACCATGAGGATCTTAGTTTTAGGTCTTAGAGCTCAGACCATGAGGATATTAGTTTTAGGTCTTAGAGCTCAGACCATGAGGATCTTAGTTTTAGGACATAGAGCTCGCACCACGAGGAAGGGGGAGAAATGGACACATGGCCAGGCGGTTACAAAACCTGACGTGAATGAGGACATAATCCCTACTTAACATGTGCACTCTGGGGAAACGCTCGAGTCGAGGGACCGAACACGGAGGTAGGCTAGACCCCCGGGGAAGTGCCTCAGGCGTTCCTACGTATCTCATAAGGATGAGAATCATGCCACACGTAGTTCTGAAAGTGACATGGGAAGATACCAGTGCCAAGGGAATAGAGGGAGTGAGGGCATGGCCCTTGCACTAAAAGAAGCGGCATTTGATAAATCATGTTATTCCTTTAAGGTGAGTGGTTTTTTGTTGTTGTGAAGTGACAGGCCCAAAGTAGCAATCCATGTTGTTGCCACAAGCATCCAGCCGTGATAGGCGTTGAAAAATGACATGGCATAAAACCAATACCCAACGTGATGTCCTCTACAGCGAGGTCACCATAATACAATGCCGTTTTTTGTCGTGCAGCCAGGATGATAATGTCACAGTTTAGGGTCATGTGATAGGACCAACATCATATTTTAAGGTCATATGGTTTGGACAAATTGCACAGTTTAAGGTCATATGGTTTGGACCAACCGAGAGAGGAGCCTCGGCAAAGGATCCTACGAGTGTTCAACAATCAGGGAGGGGCAGCAGATGCTAGCTCCCAGATATGATGGGCCCAAAATGCAATGTCTGGGTGACTCCTCACTCCCCTAATGGGATGACGGTCAAGCTGCACACGACCCGCAATGAAGAGACCCCAGCACATACTCTAGCGCTTAGACCGTAGGAGCCTCGAGAGACACCGTTAAGCAGCTCGGTCTGTCTCATGTGCAGGGGTGTACTGAGGGTTACTACAAGGAGTGTCGTGATTCCACCTTGGAACAGTGGCATGGAAAATGACATGAACCATTCCAACAACATTTAGGGCCTGGGGAACCGGCATGACGACAGAGGACTACTGTTGACCATGTTCGCAACACAGCATCCTGTCATGTTAGCCATGGGGACAAACAAATGACCATCAACCGCTGACCATGTTCGCAACACATGATTTGTATCAATTTGTTGTCTGAAACCCTCAGGGGCGTTGGCCCATGATGGTAGGAGAGCCCTTGGGCATTGTATCCAGACCGTTCATTGGAGTCCCTCTGGGTATGAAAGATGATAGGGGCTCGAATGTAGGGGAACACGAAGCTTGGAAAGTGGATGAAACTTTCCTAAGTCGAATCAGGAACTCTAATTTCTAGACTATAGTGCTTTGAGTACATCAGTATACCACTAGAAAGGGTCATAGGGCTCAGCCTGAGAGCGGCCAAGAGATGGCGGATCCCTGGGAAAAAGTTGGGGCGTAATGCCAAACACCCTGGGCACCGGGAGATCGTGGGATCTCCTAAGAGATGGGGCTGGACCTAACATCCAGATGGTCAGGCGGTCCTACGTATCCCATTATGATGGGAATCAAGACACACGTAGTTCTGGCAGTACAGTTTAACGTCACATTTGATGGAATATAGATCTTAGTTTTAGGTCTTATAACTCGGATCGAGAAGGAAGAAAGGGTGGAATTTGGTAACTCCTAGGCTGGACTCGAGAAGAAATGTCCGGGCGGTCCTACGTATCTCATGAGGATGAGAATCAAGCCACACGTAGTTCTTGACAATACAGTTTAACGTCATTTTGTATGGGATATAGATCATAGTTTTTGGTCTTAGAACTCAGACCGAGAGGATCTTATTTTTAGGTCTTAGAGCTCGGACCGAGATGAGCCCAGATGTAGGGAAGAGTGCAGTTTAAGGTCGTGCCAGACCATACAGTTTAAGGTCATGCTGGACCATACAGCTTAAGGTCATTTAGGACCATACAGTTTAAGGTCATCTAAGACCATACAGTTTAAGGTCATGTAGGACCATAGAGTTTCAGGTCATATAGGACCATACAGTTTAAAGTCATGAAGGACCATACAGTTTAAGGTCATGTAGGACCATAGTTTAGGCAAAATATTTCTCGAGGAACCTGGCGTTGGTGGAGGAGTGATACGATCCCCATCCATAGTCACCAGGGAATACACACCATTGGGATAGACCTTGTGGACAATAAAATGTCCCTCCCACTTGGGCTCCAACTTGGGTGGTTTCCTGCCGGGAATCATTGGCGCTCTAAGAGCCAACACCAGGTCACCTTGCAGGAAGGAGAATATGTGAACCTTCTTATCGAAAGCTCGAGCCATCCTACTATGATGCCTTTCCAGGTTATGTAGAGCGCGAAGCCTACATTCATCCATCGCTTCCAATTTGGCTAGATGGATCTCGGCAACACTGTCCAGCGCATGCTGGTCGTAGACCGCCGTGCGCAATGAGGGAAGTTGGACCGCGTTGGGAAGGACGGCCTCTGATCCGTACACCAAGGAATTTAGGGTCACCTGGGTGGAATTGCGAGTCGTCTTCCTATAAGTCCATAGGGCGTTGGGGAGCTTGTTCGGCCAACTTTTCCTGTTCTGACTGACCATTTTTTGCAGAATGTTAGAGAGGGTTTTGTTAAGTGCCTCAATCTATCCATTCGCCCACACATGGTAGCAGGAGGTGTGGTTCGAGCGAATGTTGTACTTGGTGTATAGTCTCTTTAGCTCAACCACTCGAATGTTTGTTCCGTTATCCGTGAGGATAGCACGAGGTATTCCAAACCGATGAATGATATTGGAACTCACGATGTCGGCGATAGAACCAGCCTTGACTTCCCTAAGTGGGGCTACCTCTGCCCACTCTGAGAAGAAATCCGTGGCGGTTAAGATGAATTGGCACTGGCGGGCTATCGCCGGCAGGTAGGGCCCTACGACATCCAACCCCCAGACTGCAAAGGGCCAAGAATACTTAGTAGTATAGAGAGGTTCCAGTGGCTGATGCACGATGTTAGCATGAACTTGGAGCGCATGGAACCTCTTGGCATACTCGATGCAGTCGTTGATCATGGAGGGCCAAAAGTATCCCAATATCTGAATCTGGTGGGACAACTTTGACCCGGCTTGCTGGGCGCCACAGGAGCCATCGTGCACCTCCTGCATAACCTGTGGGATCTCAACTCCTTGAAGACAACGGAGGAGAGCACCATCAAACCCGAGCCTGTAAAGGAGCTGCTCATGGCTAGGACCTCTTTGAAGGGTGAACTGCGGCATGTGGCTCCGGATTCGTTCCCGCTCCGCTCGGTCCATCAGAAGATTTCCGTGCCGGAGATATTCAACCATAGGTGTCCTCCAGTCCAGAACTGTTTCGATCACCACGCCTGGAACCCCGGGGGGTCCCGACGCGGGGGCACCAGCGGTGAGATGGTTCACTCGCGGGCCATGACTGCCCTCCAGGATAATAGGAGCAATGACTCTTCGGTGCGCCACGTGGATGATTAGGTCATCCTGCTCGGGCTCCGCGAGTGATGCGGCCGGCTGGACAAAGCATCTTCTTGACTATTCTGTGACCGGGGAATGTGAATGACATCTGGTCGGGAGGGGAACTAAGCCATTAGATGGAGGGTGCACTTCAGCAACAGCACGAGTTCTGGCTTCCTGACATCATAGTCACTGTTAACATGCTTGATGACTAGCTCAGAGTCCCCTTTTACATACAGGTGGGGCACATTAACCTCCAGAGCCAACTCGAGGCCAGTGATGATGGCATGATATTATGCCTCATTGTTGGTGAAACCCTATGACAATAAGAACGAATATGGCAGCATGGCTTGCTCCGGGGTGATGAATATGATACCTAGTCCCACTCTGTTAAGCCTAGGATCATTAAGCCTTCTACCGGTAGGGCTTCGGGAGGCGCCATCAAAGTGAATATGCCAGCATGGGGTGGCGTGACTGACTGAGAGGATTTCTTCATTAGGAAAGCCCACATCCAGCGGCTGGTCCGCAGAGGTTGGATGATCAGCTAAGAAGTCTTCCAACGCCTATCCTTTGACGACCTTCTGAGGTACGAACCTAATGTCGAACTACTGGAGGATCACCGCCCAGCGTACCAATCGGCCGGTCAACATAGGCCGACTCATGATGTATTTCAACGGGTCTACCTGAGAGACCACCTGTACCTCATGGTGCTACAAGTAGTGCCACAATTTCTGCATGAAAAATACGAGCGGCATGCAGCTCTTATCGATGGAAGAATATCTAATCTCCGCATCGAGGAGCATGCGGTTGAGGTAGTAGAGGCTATTCTCTGTTCCTTCGTTGTTTTTTTGGGCAAGAAGCGCTCCGAGGGATCGCTCCAGGGCGGTCACGTAAAGGACCAGCAGCCTTCCGGGAATGTGTGGCATCAAGACCGGAGGTTGAAGCAGATACTGCTTGATTTCCTCAAAAGCAGTCTAGCACTCTTCATCCCACCCATAGGCGGCGCCTTTCATCATGAGCCGAGAGAAGGGCTTACACTTGCGGCCAGATTCTTAATGAATCGGCGTATATAGGCTAAGTGGCCTTAGAGGCCTCAGATCTCCTGAATATTACTCGGGGGAGGCACCTGAATGATGGCCTTGATCTTCTCGGGGTCGATCTCGATACCTCGATACCTGACGATGAAGCCAAGAAACTTTCTGGAGGTGACTCTGAAGGCACACTTCAATGGGTTCATCTTCAAGTGACGAGAACGGAGCAAACCGAACACTTTCTCAAGGTCTTTGAGATGGTCCTAGAGCTGATGAGATTTAACCACCTGGTCATCTACATAGCACTCCACTAGCGTCTCGAGGATAGGATTGAATATGCGGTGCATAGCCCATTGATAGGTGGCACCGGTGTTCTTCAGGCCGAAGGGCATAACTTGATAGAAGAAAGTGCCCAGGGGGGCTCTGAAGGTAGTGTACTCTTCATCCTCGGGGGCCATCCATATTTGGATATACCCGTAGTACCAATCCATGAACGAGAGGGCTTGGAACCTGGCCGTTGCGTCGATCAACAACTCTGTCACGGGAAGGGGAAAGTCATCCTTCGGACAGTGCCGATTAAGATCGCGGAAGTCGATGCAGACACTGATCTACCCGTTCTTCTTTCTGAAGGGCACAATCTTGGATATCCACTTGGGGTATTGGACTTCCCTGACGAAGTTGGCCTTAATGATCTTATCAACATCGGCCTCAACCATGACACCGTGAAAGGGGTGCATTTTTCTGGGAGGCTGCTTAAACCCGCGATGGATTGCTGGGAGGCCAAGGCGGTGGACTGCTACCTGGGGATCTAGTCCCGGAATCCCATCATAACTCCAGGAAAACACATCATGGTGTTGTTTGAGGAAGTCTATGTAGCGTTTCCGTTCCTCGGGAGGCATAGCGGCGCTGACCAATGTGGGTCTCGGGTCCGCCTCACTACCAAGGTTCACATTTACGAGCTCGTCGACCGTGGTGGAGACGCCCTCCTCAAAGGAAGGAGGAGCATCTTCCATGTCTTCTTCTCTGCTTGGGGAAAGATCGGCCATGTGGGGAGCTGGTTTGGGGTGGTTCGACCCTTATGGGGAGCTAGCACCGGCTTGGGCGGCAGAGGTCGTCACGGCGTGAGGCTCATGCACCGCGGAGACCATAGTGACAAAGGCGGTTGATCCAATCCCATCCGGCCTGCGGCCCAAGGGGCCATGCTTTACGACATCGAAGCAGTGGTGTCGCGTTGGCCTGAGCCAGTCGATTGCAGCTCGACGAAACATGAATGTATGACGCACTGCCGTTTCCATAAGCCCAACGTCCCGATATCGTACGGGGGTAGGAGGCTCGGGGATCACCCAGGCCTGGTTGGTGTGAGAGTACGAGGTGATTTCCCACCGTCGCTTAGACCCATAGATATTCATTCCTCTAGTACCCGAGACAACAAAGAACTCTCCCATATCAGGAGTTGTGGCCTCCAACCAAGGGATTGGGAAGACATATGCGTCATCCAAACCTGCCCAGGGATCACTTGCGACAGCGACAGGCTCAACCTCACCAGCCAGGATCTGCTTTCCTTTCTCTTGTAATAGTCTGTGCCTAGGTAACGAGATTCACAAGAGGCAAACGGGGACGCATCTCCTTGGAGAACACCCACTCGACCCTTAAGGGATTATTTGAGGCACTGATGGTATGATGAGGGAACCACTTCATGAAGATGGAGCCATGACCTGCCCATCAACGCGTTATAGGCAGTGTCCTGAGAGACAATCATGAATTTAGTATTGGCAATTAAGCCGCTGAACTGGGTCCTCAGATGAATCATGCCGAGTGGAGTTTGCTCAGTCCTATCATACCCCTGGATTCTGAGGTCAGAGGGAGTTAAATCATCCTCGGACAACCCAAGTTTTCGTAGTGTCCGAGTTGGGATCAATTTAATCCCAGAACCCGTGTCGACAAGACAGAAATGGACCTCCATGCCATTGAACTGGCTGGTGATGTACAACGGGCGGATGTGCCCCTGTATGGGAGGGTCTTCATCTTCACCAGAGAATGAGATAACCTCCTGACATTCGGCATCCTAAATCACCTCGGTGTGGAAGGCTTTTGCGGCCACTACCTCCATTTCAAACTGAAGGAGGCTCCTCAGAGCCTCAGCGAGTGCCTCACGCATTTTAGACGATAGGCGGAGGGCGTCAAGGATGGAAATCCTTGCCGGAATGCCGGCCAGATGCATCAGGACATCATACTTTTGTGCCAAACACGAGCTTCTGCTTACAGGAGGTCTCTCTAAGATTGGGGGCATGACGGGCCCTGCTGGCGGGACCGGTGACTGACTGGTACTAGGCACGTCCCGTTGTTCACAAGCTGAAGCCCGGGAGGTGGCTGCCATGCTAGGACTGGAAGGCCGCAGTCATCCAACGGTAGGGCTGGGCTGGTTGCGACGTAGGCAAGGAGATTCCGCCTGATCCAGCAACACGAACGGTGGTGGAAGAGAACCTGTTGTCTCCGGATGAGGGAGCTGCGAGTGCTGCTCTCTACATCGGGCCTGCTACCTGGTCTCGGTGGAGTGCACGGCCTGACCGGAGGTGACGACCGCCGTGCCCCGGTGATTCATGTAGCCACGACTCCATCGATGTTGATGACGGCTAGGGACATTGGGTAGGTTCACCCGGAGCTCCTCGTCGTCGGGATCCACAAAGGGATTTACCAACTCTACAGTGTTAACCGAAGCGTACCCCGAGCTCTCGGGGAGATTCTCCCGGTGCTCCTCATCTTCGGGAGCCACAAAGGGATTTACCAACTCTACGGTATTAACCGAAGCGTACCCCGGGCACTCAGGGAGATTCATCCGGCACTCCTCGTCGTCGGGAGCCACAAATGGATTTACCAACTCCACGGTGTTAACCGATGCGTACCCCGGGCTCTCGGGGAGATTCATCTGGCGCTCCTCATCGTCGGGAGCCACAAAGGGATTTACCAACTCTACGGTGTTAACCGAAGCGTACCCCGGGCACTCAGGGAGATTCATCCAGCGCTCCTCGTCGTCGGGAGCCACAAAGGGATTTACCAACTCTAAGGTATTAAACGAACTGTACCCCGGGCTCTCGGTCGAGGAGTCATCCATTAACGAACGGGTTCTCAGAGGGATCCCCATTCCCGGGGGCATGAAATCGCCAAGCGTGCGAGAAGATGATGGAAACAGCAGGGCGCATCCTTTCTTCTTGCGTCGCTGCTTTCTCTTCTGGGAAGAAGTCGGCCGGGACGACGAGGCTGAGGTGGCGCTTGTGGATTTTGAGGGATTTGGCCGGTCCGGGCGGGCACAGATGATGTCATGGGCACGGGAGACCATCCTGTGGTCCATCCATTCATTATACATTCGGGACCCACGGTCGGAAACCTGTTCCCACTCGTCCCCATCGTCACTACTGCCATCTAACCCCACGAAGACACCTTCCACCTGTGCCGGGGCTGGGACCAACCTGAATATGTTGTTGTCAATCTGGTCTTGGAGCCAGTCCTTGAATACATAGCATTGTTGGATGGTGTGTCCCAGGAACCGGTGATAACGGCCGTAGTCAGGGCGATCCGTGAGACACGCCTCTTCTGGATTCCGGCACATAGGCAGCCGCACGATCTTCTGCTCCAAGGAGCTACGGAAATAACCGGGGACCTAGGCCTCGTCAAATGAGTAATCCCGATTCCTTCTGCCTGGAAAGGGTACCCTTGGGGGATGACCATGGCCAGGGACCGGAGGAGCAGGCTGAGGAGGCAGTGCCTGATTACCTTTTCTAGGTGGTGGCGGTGCGTTACGCGGAGGCGCCTGCTGATTTTGAAGCGATCGCTGCTGGGCCGGAGGCTGTGGGGTGGACCCCTATGAGCCTGCTGATCTGGCCTCACCGGAAGCAACTCTAGCTGTCTAGGGGCCTCTATCTGCGCCACAGTAGCGACCTCGGCTCTGGAGTCTCTCCTTGCAAAGATCACAGGAGGCAGCGGACGTGCCTGCCTGGCCTGTTGCAGGGCTTCTTCGAGGTGCTGAGCCTTGTCCGAGAAGTCCCGGACCCTCCATGGTAATTATGCATGATCAGGGAAGGAAACAACTCCGTATTGACATTCCCCACACACATCTTCAGTAATTGGTCCTCAGTTAGTGGCATGTCAAGGGAGTACGTGAGCCCCTTCCACCGGGCGACGAAGTCCGCGACTCGCTCGTCGGGCCTTTGCTTGCACCAGAAGAGGTCTGCAATGTTCGTCTTCCGGGTTGTGGAAGTGAACTGGTAGAGGAATTGTCGACTAAGGTCCTCTCAACTAGTTACTGATCCAACAGGGAGTTGGCTGTACCAAACAAACCCTGGTCCCTCCAGCGTCTGAACAAATAACTGGAGCTTGGCAGCCTCCTGCTGTGCCGGAGTCCCCAAAATAGGCCCGCACCTCGAGTTTAATTGGGAAAAGTGCTTTGGCGGGTCTCCGGTCCCGTTAAAGGGGGGAAAAGTGGGATTCCCAAATCCTGGCGGGGCCGGCATGTCATCCACCCATGCGGGGTATGGCTTGCCATCTGGTGGGATCGCCACCTGCCGAGTTTCCAGGGCCTCCAAGCGAGAGATGAGTGCCTCCATCAGATCATCCGAATGCTGATTCATGTCCTGACGGGGATCTCTAACCACAATCGCATTGCCAGGCTCTTCGATACGATAGTCGCGCTCAGCAGCTCGGGGGGCAGCTAGCGGAGCAACTGTCAGAGCGGCGGGAGGAAACCGAGCAGGGTCTCCCAGGTTGCCTCGCTGCTCGGGAGGGTTTGGCGAAACATATCGCACCCTCCTTCCATGGGCTCCAGTGTCTCCCATTTCAGCGAACACGACACGGTAACGGTTTCCCGGGGGGATCTCAACAAGGGGTAGATGCTCCTGCCCCTTCTGTCCTGGTCTAGGGTTGTCGTAGACAGGCCGCCGCTCTACAATGCGTTTGGACAAGAGCTCATCAACCAGCCTCTTTTTCTCGGCTAGCTGTTGGCACAACGTGGCCTTCTCAGGATCTTCCTCTTCCTTCTGAACTGAGTCAGATGGGTCGGCGAGTCTTACTGGCCCGACTGGCTCATTACCCTTGCCGATGTTTCGGCCCAGCGCCAGTGCCTCCGTGGGTGCAGGAAGGCCTAGGAGGCTCCTCTGTCGGTGAGTAATCCTCCCAGATGGGTTCAGTAGCGGCCTGTCCTCGAGGGGTGAGTCCCCGTCGAGGGGATCCACAATGTTTCCCTCATCTTAAGGTTTAGCCATGTTGACTGCTACTGCCATTGGCGATGTTCCCTCAGGGCTGCCTAGTGGGTCGGGCTGCCGGCGGATTGCACAGAAGAAGAGAGCAGCGTACTACCCCCACCCACGGATGGGCACGTGGGGGGTGACCTCCTCAATAACCATGCGGAGTACTTGAAAAATCTGGACGCATTGTTTCTGAAGGGCCTCGTGGAGGCCCAGAGACTCGGGGTGCCGGACCGCGGGGAGTGATGCTAGGTCAACCCGGCGGCACTGCTCACCAATCTCCTCGAGATGTGCCTGGCTCCTGGGATAAGGTGCTAGCTGATGACGGAGGCAGGAGTGAGTCACCTGAAGAATCTGGCAGAAGCATTCAAACTCCCCCGGGGTGAGTGACTTTGGCACATCAAAACCCAATTCTGCGACCGGCCAAAACATCTCAGGGAAGTGTCCCACTGCAAAACGGTCTAGAAGCTCCACGACTCCGGCTTGAGATCCGGAACTTTCCGCACCTGCTTGTCCACCGAAGAAATTCGGGGAATTGGCAATGGCCCCGAAGTAGTCCGTCGGGGCAGTGGGCTGGCCGGCAGGGAATACGGTGAACTGGCAGATTGGTCGCCGATCCCTAGGTCATCCTCCTGAGGTGCAGTGCCCTGGCTACCACGTCGCGATAGGATGGGCCGGTGGATGGGCCTCCTGTCACAACGTCGGTGCTCACTGAGGGTATGTCTCCTCTCTATCCTTCCGTCGGTCCCCAGAAAGGTTCCTCATCCCCCCTAACAGGGGTGGGAGGTGCTTCCGAGGAGATCAGCGGTAACTGCGGGCTTGATCCCTGGCGGTACGCCAAATCCTCGTCCTCCTGGATATACCTTCTAAGTGAGGAGGGAATCATAGGGATCTCACATTCAGGGAGTATGAGACTGACGCGCCACGTCCCCATCCCTGCCCTCAACTCAAAAGGTTGGGGGGGGGGGTTCTATCGTCGAGTCGTACTCTACCTCAGAATCCGAGAAACGGACTGGTCTGATTCCCGTCTGGACTCCCTTGACATTCCTCCGACGACGACGATGCTCGGCCATCCTACCCCTGGGTAGTTCCTCAAGGTAGAACAACTTCCATCATCGTGTCCCCCAGCCACAATAGAGCTGGGGAAGAGGGAACCGGAGGACGGGGTGCGAGAAGCACTGGGACAG
Source organism: Viscum album (assembly GCA_963277665.1). NCBI lineage: Eukaryota > Viridiplantae > Streptophyta > Magnoliopsida > Santalales > Viscaceae > Viscum > Viscum album. Next base: position 1,065,280,109 of record OY728165.1, on the reverse strand, counting down.
ATGTCGAAAGGGACATGGGGAGGACCTCCATGTGAGTGAGTGACTGGATACACAATGGCTCCATGCTTGCGTCCGGAAGTAGGGGGAGTGACCTCGTACCCCATGCAGTGGGCGCTGGAAGGAGTCATACCCGAAGCATAGCCATCGCGAAGAAGCTTTCACCTTCCCAGACCGGTGGCATGGAATGAGCCTTCATGGTGAGCGGCACCGCCGTGGATTGGTCTGCAGTGGCCATTTCCAGTGTCCGCGTCTGGGAGATTCGACCCAACCTGCTTGCAGGGCGGTCAGGGTTTCGATCCCAATCGGGGACGCGGCTGCCCCTTCTCAACATGCACAGGGATCTAGGAATAGGAGTCAGTAGTGGCTGGGGCCACAATGGTTGCTGATGTTGGTGCTCCGGGACGGACGTTCGACCCCTCTCATGCCCGATGCTGGCGTCGAGTCAGATGGGCTGGATCCGGTAGTGCGGGCATGAAGATTGACTACTCCTCGGCTCGGGGAGTCGGGCAGCGGCATTGATGCAGCCTGGTGGGTGTTATTGCAGGTAACCCCTGTGATGGATCGCCGATCGGGTGGACCCGGACATCCCCCACCTCATTGGCGTAGGGGAGGGACGTGTCACAGCGCTCCGAGGATATGGTCTTGAAGCGGTTGAATTTTGGAGTGGGGAGCGGCGGCTCCCTGCGCGACCCTCAAGGGAGGCGATGGTGGTGAGGCGCGGCCGCCTCTAAATCCAAGCGGGCCATGCCCCTGGTGGGGATGATCCCTTCATCATCATACCTACGGACCAGGTTATTGATCACCCTCTGTTGGATGATTTCTGATGGGGAGAGGGGGAGCAAGCGCCTGGCTGCTACGGTGGTCGTAGTCGGAGCGACTGTGGGATAGGTGGGACCGCGCGAGGTAGCCGTGTCGGCACTGCCCCTGCCCCCGCGCTGGTGGGCAGGTGGCGATCTAGCTCCGAATGCAGTGATATGATTCCTGGAAATAGGGAGATGAACCCATTAGTATCAACAGGAAAGGAGATCAACAACGAAGGCCCGACATCATTCCATCATCCATGGTCGGCGAGAGGGATCCATGCTGATGACGTCACAGAACGGAGTAGTCAATGTCCTGACAGCCTCGATCCCTAGCGGGTTCCCGTCCTGGTGAGGGTTACCCGGACCTGGTGACATGCTATTATTTTGATGCTCCAACGGCTACCATTCCCCGTGTTGAGGAGAAGAGCTTCACGTCGGGTTCACCATTTTTGGTTTCTGACACTTTCGCTGGGGCGCGCGCGTCCGTCCGGCAGGGAGGGCGCGCTACTTGTGGCCCTGCATTCCCGCTTTCCAAAGGCGGGCGACATCCGTTATTTGTTCAGGGACATCTGATCCTTGATCGAAACCGAGATGATGGGATGTCGGTTCATCCTTCTGTGGATTCCTCCTCGGGGCTCGTCACCTAGTCTGGGTCTCCCTCAAATATTTAAGACGGGTTCGTGAAGCTCATTACCAGTGTCATATCTACATGGACACTAGTTAATTATGTTGCTTCCGTCAAGATGCTCCAAGGGGTCTTGTTGGGATAGCAACCTGCGGTGAGGAGAATGGTCATGTTGGGGAATCGTCGGCATGTCTATCTTTGGTCCCTCATCACAGGGCTTCTTAAGGGCACGGAAGCCCGAGGCATCCCACATCGAATGCGGGGAATGTGTACCATCTGAGGTTTTCCTCATCTTTCCATGTTTAGCACGGGGTATGTCGCGAGTTTAACGTCTTGCAGAGATTGATCAGGTTACAGGATCCCTAGGGGGAACACCGATGTTGGGGCCAACACGTGGGCGGCCTCCCGTATGACATGGAGTGGGAATGGGTGGCATGATCTCACCGGGATGTGGCGGCCTGGGTAAGGATCAAGATGGATGGTGGGGTGAAGCGTGGGGCTTACGTTCTAAGATGACCCAAGCGGGGGGATACAGTTTAACGTCATGTGGGGCAGAATACAGTTTAACGTCATGCGGGACGCGATACAGTTTAACGTCATGTGGGACGAGATACAGTTTAACGTCATGCGGGACGTGATACAGTTTAACGTCATGCGGGACGGGATAGAGTTTAACGTCATGTGGGATGGGATACAGTTTAACATCATATGGGACGATAGATTTGGGGCTTATGCTCTGAGGCAGCCAAAGGTGGTCAGGGGACCAACATGGAGAGGTCAGGATGACCGGGTGGTGGGCTTGATCCTCGTGGAGGCTTCCTATGTACCGGGCGCTAGCACAGATAAAATTCCACGTAGTTCGCTGGGATGGGGCTTACGCTCTGAGGTGGACCAAAGAAGAAATAGGGGATTACTTGTGGGTAGCGGCCCTTGGTGTCGGGGCTTACTCTAGGGTGGAGGCCCGTGGTGCGACAAAGCGTAGTGGGAAAAGAACTCCACTGGACTAGGCAGGGGGGATGTACGGAGATTTACGGGTGAAATCATCCGTACGAAAGGTTAGGGGCTTACGCTCTGAGGTAGCCCTTCCCCCATGGACAAACGCCGCTCCGACAAGGAGGATCTCATTCCATGTGAGGAAGATTCCACTCCCGTGGAGACCATTGGTCGTAAATAATGCCCGAGCTGGGGGGACCCTGCGTGCGAAGCACGGGGTCGGACCACAGTCTAACGTCTTGTTTTAAGGACAAGGTGCTAAGCAGTTTAATGTCCTGCAGCTTGGACGAGGTGGGTTTGCTCCAAACCCCTAGGGCTTACATGCCCAATTCCCTCTACCCCTTGTGGAAGGGAAGGCATCGACAAGGACATGGTGAAAAGGGGTCGCAGGGAAAACCACCGGGGGGTCCACGTTAGCGTGGCTATGCGAAGAAGCAATAGCTGTTAGCGTGCCAATGCGGAGAAGCATAAGGCAAAGCAACACAACGGGAAACTTGGACCAAGGGACCTTGAGGTTACTTCGCACGAGCCTGGATGGCCGTGCGGGAAAACAACGCATGGCGCGCATGCCGGGCAGGGGAGACATCAGGTGCCGGTGCAGGGGCAGCCAAGGGGCGTCAATGTGTGGGGTCGTCGGCCTTGCGCGAGAAAGGGACAATTTGCGTGAAAAACACCGGGACGACGCACAAATGGAGTAACGTAATTGTGTGAGAAGAGGGAATTACATGCAATGTTTTGCGCGCATGGTAGGGTATTGCGCGCGCAGACCACGGATTGCGCGCAAGTGGGGAAACGGGGGGAAGGAGCAAATTCACTGAAGCCGGTGGAGTTGCGCGCAAAGGCGAACTCCGAGGAAAGGTTGCGCAGAATTAAATATTACCTAGATGTCATCTTTAGCACGGGGGGAGCTGAATTGCGCGCACAAGAGTTGATTCAGATTCCTCAACCCCCAAACCATTCGGGGTCACCTTATATTTATAGGCGACCTCCGGCGCGGAATCCAGGCGGCGCGTGATGTTTTCCTTGCCGGGAACAGCTTGCGCGCAAACTCTCGCCATGGAGAAACGGGGCGCGCAATTATTGCGCACGTCACTGGTCCAATTCCGTGAATCTCGAGGGCACTGCGCGCGCAGAACATTTTTGCGCGCGGATCCTCCTTTATTTCGCGCACCACTTCCCGGGCCTCCGGATCAGGCCTCTAATTCCGAATATGACTTCTATTCGTCATTCTGAAACATCCTCCAGGAGTTGCGGGATTTTTTCTTCATCAACATATGTATCATAATGTTTTTATTCCATTAAATTATGTAATAGATATTAAAGTATCATTCTTGCATACGTACGTCGTACCATCTCCATGAATGGTGCATTTCATTTATTATCTCAAAATGTTATGTACTATTATAAGTACATATATATAATTTATATATATGATATATATTACATATAAATGATGAATATCATTCAGTATTTAATGAACATTGTACCACATGAACATCATTTAATTAAAAGAAGTTCGTTGTTGACTCTTGTACCGAACATCGACAAAACGTATGATATGAACTCACAAAATTAACTAATTATTATAACATGATAATATGTGACATGAATTTAATAATAAACTATAAAGGAATTCATTAATCATTTTTAAATTTTCCATAGTTTATTATTCAATAATATAAAGAAACGAACAAGACAAGTCAGACTTGAGGTAAGGGGATTTCTTATCTCACTTTTAATTCCGTGTGGTTTCTATTATTCGCCAATTATTTATTCCATGTGGTGTATTGTGTACTCCCATTTGATATATATTATCTTTATTCTATTTATATTCACTGTATTCTGTGATTCATTTTATTCTTATTATCTTTTTTCATACGACTTGATTGATGACAACGAGGTATGGTGTTTTTATCTCAATTTTTATTCCCGTGAGATTCATGCTATTTTTTCAATTGTCACCATTTTGTGGTGTATGTGTTGCCAATTATTCTACTCTTTGTGTAATATTATTTAGTTTCTAGGTATTTAAATAAATGTTGTATAGTCCTTCATTCATGGGGTGTATGTTTTTAATGTTACCCAAATCAGTAACGGTATATTTCACCCTCCTCTTTTTAAAAGACATCATTTTGTTAGGTCTTTTAATTTACATCTTCTTATTTTGGGATATGTTCTTATATATAATTATTGATTTAAATTTTATTTCCAACTGATGTGAAACCATTTTTATCTCTCATTAACTCATTTTCTAAATTTTAATGTGACGCCGTTAGGCTGTCTAATCTCTATAAGAGAACTTCTTAACCAAATTACAATTCTTTGGGTTAAACATATACTTCTTGATTTTGTAGTTCTATGAATATGGGTGGATGAACTCTGATTGTTTTACACATAATATCCACTGATATTGACTGTATTTATATTTTTCACACATTATAATGTAATTGATTTATCCTTAATCTAAAGATATCATCTTTGTAATGGGATTCATATCAATATCCTTTCATTGAGGCATACTTCAATTTATATATGACCTTAATTTATTGTTTGCATATTAAACCCTTTTGACTTTTAATTTCATTCAAAAGGAATCTTTTTACATGAACCATTTTAGTAAATTACAAAAGAGAATGTTGTTGTCTTATGTATGCAGTGACAACAACTTCTCCTCTGTTGTGACCATTATATGAGTTTTGGCATCCTCTACAAGACATAACATCTTTTTAATGTAAAATAAATACCAAGTTTTACAATATTTTGGTATTGAAAATGGTTTTATAATGTTTTGATTATATTAATTGGTTGTATTGATATCTTGTGATTGAAATGTTGAAATTTTATGTTTTCTTTTATGCATGTTTTATGTGATACTATTTTGTTATGGTTCATGGGAATTGTTTATGAAGACGGGTTGTTATGTGATTAACTAAGGGCGGGTGAGCCCGGGATAGATCTACAATGCATTGGGTAATGCTATAGAGTTAAACACTAAGGTTTTTCTGAAGAGATTTAGGGTATATTCTGTGATGAGTATTCCAAATGTAACCATGTGGGTTACTCCCAATGTATGAATGAAACGAATGACTCATGTTACCTTTATGTCACTGGATTTCAATGATTTATTGATAAATCTTTTGATTTAATGTGGTATGTTAAAGTGCTTATGGTTTGTGAGTAAAGTATGAATTCATTTATTTTTTTGTATACATGGACTAATGTTTCGTTGCATATTTGTATATACCTTACTGAGATTTTTATTCTCATCCCAAGTTTTTTTTTTTTTCATTGGACATAAAGTGGAATAGGGTCAAGGATGGAATCAAAGAAATGTCATGTTGTCTAAAGAATGGAACTAGTCATTTTTCTTTTTTAAGAGTTTTTTTTTGAAAAAATGGAAATAGTATAGATGTGTCTACATAATAATCATTGAGATGTAATAGTTATGTCCTAATTCTCTAAAACTATAAACCTGAAAAGATCCTCAATGTGAATTATTCATTTAATTCATGATTATGTAATGTTTTAAGGTCGGGGCCTTATAATTTCCCCATATCATAATCTATGTAAAAACAATGAATTCTTAAATATAATTCCATTATAAACATAATAAAATACGAGGAAAAATAACAATATTATACATGAAACATAACCCTGTTAAATAATTTCATCTAATATAGAAAATAATTTGGATTAAAAACATGAAATTTGTTATTTAAAAAATATTATTTCTTCATAAGAAACTATTTCTTTTCTCAAATTGCAGCATAATATTAAAATAAAAAATTTTATTAGAATTTTAAATTGAAATCGTTTATTAGAAGCATCATTTAAATAAAGAAAAAATATCATTGCATATTGTATAATATATAAAATCGTGCTCCTCTAACTTTTTTAGTAAAAGTGTAAAAGTAACTCCTATTGAATAATGATAAACTATTATTTTAGTAAAAATTAATATAAATTCATTAAAGGGTAAAATTTACATTGAAAGTTATTATAAGAATAGAAAAAATATTACATATTTAGGAAACATGTAAATTAATGATATATATACCCTGAAAAATTATTTATGTAAAAACCATATCAGATAATAATGGTATTGTGAAATTATCTATTATATTTTATGTCTGGTTCCCATTGTATGAATCTGAAACTCATTTATAATGATTTAAATGATTTCATTGACTTATTTCATAATTATAGTAAATTTGATGATATAATTTATGATCATATAATCAACTTTTTGTTCATGAGATTTCATTATTACTTATTTTTCCTGTATTAACTACATTATTTCCTCCAGCATGTTTTGACGAATATGTTCCAATTATACATCATAGGTCATATTTATATTATTCCCAAATGATATTATACATATATTAATATCAAATTTGTTATTTCCATTTAATTCTAAAGTCATTCATTAATGATGACCATGTAGAATGAGTCACATCTCATTAATGAGACGGTAGGTCGTACATACACACAAGAGATGATATCATTCAAATATTTTTGAAATGGTTTTGAAGTGAAAGGTGTATAATATTTTAAAATAAATATAATGACATAATAATAGTATATTATTATTATTTCCATCATTATACCCATATATTTATTATGGTGATGGAAAGAAGATTACACCCCAGTGTGTAGACGGTAAGCCGTACTTACGCACTCATAGTGATTTTTATTTTCTTATGATGGAAAGAAATTTTAATATTGTTGTTTAAATACCATAATAATATCTTAGTATATAAGTGATAAAATAGTTATTAAATTACAATTAATCAACTAATGATGAACATGTAGAAGAAGTAAAATGATTGAGACAATTGGAGGAGAAAAGTTTCTCTTCTTCAATGCGCATCCTCGAAATCCACGCTTAGATCAATAGAGTTTCTCTTTTTTAACACCACGAGATGTTAAAATATATTCATTTATGAATAAATTTTATTTTTTCCTTTCTTTAGTTTTATATGACAACATGTTAATCTTATGCTACAATAAAAAATTATTTGGCTTGGGTTACATGCAAGACTCGGTTTTACTGAACAACACTATATTAATAAAATGTTTTTATTTAATATAATATATAAACTAAAAATTATATAATTAGTTATGAATATTATTAACCACATTTTTAGTTCTATATATTCAATATAATTTTTAAATTCATATTATATATTTCCTAAACATGATATATTAAAAATTCAAATTTTCAGATAAAAGATGTATTTTTTAAAAAATATTTTTTACTACCTTTTAATCAGGAAACAATATTAAATAAAAAATTAATTAATTACCTATATTGAGTTTTAAAAATAAACTATTGTTTAAATCATAATATGAAAATATACAATGGTTCAATTATTTGAATTTTATGACTAGTTTCATTTTTTGATGAATAGTAAAAAACACCCAATTTTAATTTAAATAAAATTATTCATAAAAATACTTTATATCAATAAATTATATATTTTATTGGTTTTAAAGTATTATTATATTACATTTTCAAAATTTAATATAATTTTGGTCATATTTATTACTTTTATAATGAATTTTTATGTAAAACATTAGAATCATTTGTAATGTTTTTACTTATTAGAACCCAATTTTTAGTACTACTGTCATATTTATTTTCATTTAATTACATCAACTTCATTGTTTTGAATATTGAAAAATGGATTCCAAATTTAGAATCAATGATTCCATATTATGTAAATAGTTTCCTTTTACTTTTGAGCATTATTTTTAGTAACATTACTTAATTTTTTCTTATAACTATTAATAATAAATCAGATTATAAAATGTAAAAATAATATCATAAAATTTACATAACTCCTATCAAAATCATATTATATTATTAATAATTAAATTAAACCCTATGTTTCTAAATTCAGTAATCCAATGATCCCATTTCCCTGAATGTAAAAATACTATTAATATTACTAAGGAATGTGAAAAAATGACACACTCTCATTTCATAAAAGTATAATAATTTAAAAATATATTTCTCTAGAATATAACATAGATTATAAATAGTCTCTATAAATATAAAAGATATAAATAAATTATAATAATTTATTTATAATTTATATATATTAAATAATTAACATTACTGATGACATAATAATAATAATACATAAATTATTTTATTAATAACAATTTCAAATTAAAAATTTTAAAAATATAAAAATAAATTTATTGTGTCTATTTTAATGACATAAAATCATTTTATATATACATTATACATGTTAGTGACATATTGTATTTGTGTTATATAACTTATCTGGTAGTTTTTATTTTATTAAAAATAAAATTCTTGAATATTATTATAACTGACATAAATTCTATTTGAAAATAAATACTAATTTACTAAATGATATAAAAGTATTAAAAATAAAATTTTAATCTCATTAATATAGATAATTATATATTATATTGGGGTTCATTCGACATTTTATGGTAACTATATTAACCCAATGGTGTAAAAAATACAAGAATTCACAATAAGAGTTAAACTATTTATCAATGGGTTAAATCACATGATTAGTTTAATTTTACAACATAAAAAAGTAATAAATTTATCTTATGAGGGGATATAGAACCATACTAATTTATCCTATAAATAAATTCCTTATTTTTTATTTGAAAATGAATATAAATATAAATTAAATTATTATTTTAAGATCTTTCAAAAGGTCCCCTCACTTATCATATAAAAGGTCAATTATCATTATCATTAATTCACACTTGTAAATACCATTAAATCTGCCAAAAACAGACATTTTATCCGCAAAAAATCCATAAAAAATTTATAGATTCCATATGATGGGTAAAATCCAACCTATAGAGTCCTTTTATTGAAAATCAAAAGGAGAAACCTAAAGAAAAATTTATCTTTTATCACCTCTATCAAAAATATTTTTTTTGACGTCACCTATCAATGTTGTTTCCATACCAAATTAAATAATCTATAATCATCCATACATTATTATCTAATTATAATAATTGTAAAACATAATTCTTCATTTTATACATCAAATGAATAATAATATTACTATGCGTGTGTAGGTACAACTTACCGTCTCCATGCAGTGGTGTAATTTTTTATTCAACACTAATTTACTAGGATGGATATACTGATGAGTGTAAGGGATAAAAATAATTTAAATTACATGATAATGATTATTTTTAATTAAAATACCATCCAATTCAATACCATTCTTCCATTAGATGAATGATATCATCGGTTATACCATCGTACGACCTATTGTGTCAACAACATAGAGAGATTCAATATCCACATTAATAATTAAAAAAGAAATATAAAATTCATATGTTGAGTAAATATAACATTTAATAATGGAATATAATTCTGGATATGAATAAAATAATTTATCTGCATAAGAAACATTATATACATGACAAAACATGCATATGAAAACAATGAAGTAAACACCAAACTCAATGGTAATATTGAAATGTTTTTATAAAAATACTATAAGAGGTACATTTTTGATATCATAAATATGAGAATGGTTCTATTATATTTAAATATCATTCATTAAACATTATGGAGGATGTTAACACACAATCAACTAAACTAATGTACATGGTAAAGGTTAATTTCACAGGCACATTATAATCTAAAGATGTTTATACAAAAGTATCTACTGGGAGATATTCATCACCCATGTCCATGTTTCATAAAATAAATTTCAAATTATTATCACCTATGGTTTTAATTCAAATTTACCAATATTTTAATTTTTATAATTTAATAAATTATTATTTCCATCATTTTCCAAATAATGTACTTTATGACCTTTTTAGAATATTAAAAAAAATATGTATTTCTAATTATACAGTAAAAGAAGATATTTGTGCCATCATGATGCCTTTTTGTTTTTAATCTTCCAATTCAATATTAAATGATTATTTCTTTAAAACAAATTTTTTAATAATTTAGTGACTCTTTTAACGTAAAATGTATATTTATCTCAATGAGTTTTAATTATTTTATAATATTTCATTAATCTATTATAATATACTTTGTTTAATTTTATGATTAATTGAGGGTGATTTATTAATATATGAAAATAAATATTGTGTTCATGGTTTATTATATGTTTAAACGAGGTTGATATATTTAGATACCATTCTTGGTTAATTGTTTATTTATTCATAATTCATATACAAGTTTTGAATATGAGGGATTAGGTTGTTTACATTTCACCATTTCCATATGAGGAATTTATTGGACCTTTTAAATAATGGTTGGGGCCCGCTATATCCCATCAATGCATCAATAGGGCTCATGAGACAAAATTACTTGGTGCAAAACACATCTCATTTGTTTTCCATTAAGTTTAAAATTTTTAGGAGGTTAGATCCTGACACACATTAGATAGGTTGCAACCAACATACAAAAGCTATCATGATGAAATTTCATGAATGTAACTATCTCGAGGAAATATCATGATAGTAAAGATGTCTCACATTATAAATTCTCTCTATAAGATATTAGTTATCGATATTCAATTGGAATACCCAACAATTAGAATATCCAGGGTTATTCTTATTTAATATTGTTTTATTTATTCAATCCAATTTTTAATATATATTATGTTTAGTGGTGTTGTGTTTTAGTTATACATAATGCCTTAAGGTTTAGGATTATTTATTAATAATAGATTTTATTGTATACATACCATTAAATAGAATCTGGGTGCTCCCCATTCATATGTTTTATTTTCCCTAGATATGATGTAGTGTATTAGGACTACTATGTTGGGTTATGGTTTAATAATAATAGTGGACTTAATGGATTAGGTATGTTATATTTTATATTAGAAATCGTATTGTAATATATACGTTTGTAATTTATTTTCATGGATTGCTAAATAGATCAATAATTTTGGAATCGATTCCTTATAATCATGGAAATGTATTAAAATAATTCACCATATCTAATCTAGGGTTTTGTAATTTTTTATAGTATCAATGGATATTTACCAACAAACATGGAAATTAAATTCAGAAATCAATTATTATAATACATAACCATATGAATAACATTGAACATATTTCTAAGTATAGGATATCATTCTTTATATTTTTTAGTGGATAACCTTGGTTAATCAAAAGGACTTACTTATTGATAAAAATATGAAATCATTTACCAATCCAATATATGATTATTCTGGACTATATAACCTTGAATAGTGTTTCACACATAGTGCTTTGAGTATTGGTCAATGAATATAATAAACCGGTTTATACATGTAATGGTTATACTACTGATAACTAAAAGACTAATAATGATTAATGAGATGAAATAGTTATTATGGAATAGGGTGAAAAATCATAGTTAATGGTTTATAAGTGATGTGGAATGATTAAGTTTATTTTTTATTGGTATTCATGAAATATCTCATCATGGTTATAAGAATCATGAGATTTATAAGGATTGTGCAACCATACGTTTTATTTAATGGTTTTAAGGAAAAGAGTTTTCATTATAGATTTCATTTTTATAAAATATTTGGTAAGTGAAAAGAAGTGCTAAATTATATTGTTTGATGAATCCTATGTTTATCATTGTTTTAGAAATTTATTGTCCTTTTTTGATAGTGAATTTGAATGGAGTTATTTTCGTCGAGTCATATGTTTGGAAAGGAGTAAGTTGAATATTGGATATTATTGTTTGATGATATAAATATATTTAATGTTGAATATAATAGGGTTATGTTTTATATTTTTATAATAAAATAGTATTAGAAACTAATTTCATCCCGCATGTCGGGTGACAAATTGTTACCTCTAGAAAGGTCATGAGATATGAAGCCATAACCGAAGGGAGACATGGGTGTAACACCTACCACTTGCCTATGCAAAGTCCATTACCTGTTAAAATATTATACTTTTTTAAAATAGTATATGTTCATTTTTCAAACATTATACAATTTAGATAAATATAATATTTTTGAGTTCTATTACATTTTTAAAAGAATGATGAGTTTGTGGTACACAATAGTAAAATGATTAACCATTAAATTTCAATTAACTATTCTACTTTGTGTTCAAAGTATATGAAGAAATTTTTTTTATAAACTATAAGGAATGAATCATGAAACAAAAAATTCCCTCCTAGTACATTATCTGATGTATCAAATGGTCCCTTAGATCACCAATGATTTCTAGATTTGTGACTATTATATTTTTCATTATCTTGTACCATATCACTCTCCATCATAACATGACGGTTAGATTTTAATTTCTTGTCCATGATTTCATACCTAAAACCCTATTTTATTATAACTAATGTGACCTCCATACATGCCTATATTTATTTTATATTGGGGGTCCCATTAATGTTTTTTCTAATCTAGGATTTTATCCAAGAAATTTTTAAATATAAAACCCCTAGTTTTTTATCCATTGTTTTAACTGTGAGGACACAATTTATTGAGGGTGTGGAGAATGTAACAACCTGAGATATTAAAATATTTTAATTTTCAAATTAATTATTTTTATTCATTTCTCTTTACAAAACACCTTGTTATCCTTATGAGGCACACAATAATGAGTTTTCTTGTGTTACATGATAGACTATGTTTCAAAAAACTAAAATATATTAATAAAATTTTATTAACTATTATAATATATTTCCATTCAATTAAAATAATTTATCATGAAAAATATTTACCAAAAAATGAATTTAATATAACAATTATAATTTTAGAATTCTTCTAATGTGTTTTATAGAAATGAAATAAGAAGAAATTAATTTTTATGGGTAAGAAAAGATTATTTTAATTATAATTTATCCTCATTTTAGTGTAATACCATTTCAAATGAAATATTTTACACTTTTATGAATTTAATTTGATGAAATAACCATTTAATTTCTATATGTAATATTAAATTTAACTTAGGCTAATTTGTTTATTTTTCTAATATATTTTATTTTTTTGAACGTATTTCAAAATATTGAAATTTTAATATGAAATATCAATATTAATCGAAATAATTTATAAAGATAAGCTATATATTACCGTGGTTTTAATGTAAAAATAGTTTATATTTTTATCAGTTAGTATAATATTTTCTATTGGTATTAATTTTACCATAAATTTTTATTTGAAAAAACCTCAAACTTTTGCAATTTTTTCACTTTTAGAAAATGGTTTTCATTCCTAAAATGGTATTTTTTTTAAATTAATTACTGAAACATCTGTGTTTTTAATTTAATAAAATAGATAAAATATTTGTAATATATTTTTCATATTATGTAAATATGGTCCTTTTCTGTTTTGTGCATTATTATTTGTACTTATTGTAAATTTTTTATACCACTCATAAAGATAAATATGGTAATTAAAGATAAAAAATATTATAGAATTCCCCTAACACCTTTAAAAATAAAAATTCATGACTTAATTAGATAATTATCAACTATTTTTCTAAATTAATACATTTAATGGACCCTTTTCTAAAAACATGAAAAGTTTATTGTTATAATAGATGATTATGATAAAAATTTCACACTCTCATTTCATATAAGTGTAAGGATTTTAATATTGATATTTCTAGAAGATAATATTGATTTTAAATAAAATATGGAAATATTAAAAAATAACTAAATTATATATTTTTCTTTATAATCTAAAAATATACAATAATTACTTTTTATGATGACACAATTGTAATGAAACATTATTTAATGTATAAAAATATAAAATAAATGATTTTAAAAATATTAAAATAAATACGATATGACTTATCTAATGTATACACAAATATTATGGATATATTAGACATTTTTGGGACATATTAGAGTCATTGGTTCATAGTTATTATGTTTTTTTAATATTGTTAAATATTCAAAATTGACTAGTTTTTAAATTTACATAAATGATATATTGAAATATATACTATTTAATAATTTATATAAAAGTAATAAAAATCCCGAGATCATACAGATAACTTTTATAATGTCAATTAATTCTTAAACTACGCAATTGGGGTCTTTTATGTTTTTTAGTTACTATATTAACCTAGTACATTAAACAAATTCATGAAAACACAGTAAGAGTTAAACTGTTTAACAAAGTGTTAAATCCAAAAGATACTAGTTATTTTATGACATAAACATGTAAAATAATAATTAGTTGAGGTTATTGGGACCCATAATTATAGTATACTCATAAGAAATCATATTAGACAAATTTTAAAAAGAAAATAAAATTATAATAAATAAATATTTTAAGATATTCTAAATGTTCCCATCACCACTCTTATAAATGGGAACTTCTCTTTTCATTATATTCACACATATATAACCCAATATATCATAAAAAACCATAAAATTTCTCCTAAAATACCATAAAAACATCCTAAATGTCATACATTGTGAATAAAGTTTCTATTTGGAGTTTGTTAGTTAATATCAAAAGGAGATCCCCGAAGAAGAAGTAATCTTTATACCACTTATTTTAAAGATCATTTCTTATTGTACGTACACTTTCTCTGTTGATTCCATACCAATGTAATAACTATAGTAACATCTATATATCGAGATGTTATAATATTCATGGGACAATCATATTCATTATTCCATCCAGCATATGAATAATAATATCCTTATTCATGCATATGTACTGCTTACTGTCTTAATGACATCATGTTATTTGTTATTCAAAACTACTTTTTTGGATGTGAATAATGATGAGTATAATGGATATAAATAATAAAATAACAAGATAATTTTTCTTTATAATTAATATACCATCCAATTCCATACCATTTAACCATCAAAGGGATTATATAGTTGCTCGTATGTATGCACGACCTACCATCTCCAGGACGCGATGAGATTCATTCTCTAAATTAACCATTAATGAAGGATTATAAAATTCATATGATGAGTATATATAATATTTATTAATTAAATATCATTCTGGAAATGAATTATTTTCCCTATTCCTAAAAAAATGACGAACATGACAAAACTTGAATAGAAAAAATGAAGCAGTTAAATCCCGAATCAATGTTAATACTAAAATATTATTAAAAAATGATATAAAAAGATCATAAATGATAAAATAAATATAGATATGGTTATAATAAATTTTAATTAAATTCTTGAAAAATTATATATGAGATTAAGACACCATCTTCTAAATTAATGTACAATATAAGGGATAATTCATATTCTCATTATAATCTAAGGATGTTTATACGTAAGTATCCACTAGGACATCATTAACATCCTTTTACATGTTTTCAAAATCAATATAAATATATTATCATAAATTTTTTATAGTAATTTTTATGGATGGGTTCATTTTATAGAATGTTTGGAAAAAAATATTTCCATCATTTTCCAAAAAAGTTACATTATGACCTTGTCAAAAAATTATGGAAATAATGTTTTTTACATATAAAGTTTTAGTAGATATTCTTATCATTATTATGCCTTATCATTTTTATGTTTACACTGAAATACTATATGGTTATTTTTTAAAAGATATTTGATTATTTTATTATTACATGACTATTTCAATGATTAAAAATGGGATATTTATCTCAATGAGTTTTAACTATTATATTAGATTACTTTATTCTATGTCAACATCATTTATTGAGTTTTATTCTTAATTGAGTTTGATTTATAAATATACAATCAACCATATAATATTGAATGTTTTATGATATGTTTGAAAATGGATGTGCTATTTAGATACTATTCATGATTTATGGTTATAATATTTATAATTCATATAATAGTTTTGAATATAAATAATTATGATGTTTATGTTTCAAAAATTTTATATGATTAATGTATTGGACATAGTATGTAACTGGTGGGGCCTACTATATCCTCTTGATGCATTGGTACGTCTCATGAGATGGACTAAGTTTGAAAAAAACCCATCGCATTTGTTTTCCATGTAGTTTGACATTTTTCAGAGTATAGATCATGACCCAAATCAGACGAGGTTCAAAAAAAATAATTAAACTATCATGGAGATAAATTTTGAAAATAGCTACCTCAATGATGTATCTTTATATAACATGTGTCTGGTATTATACATTCCCTCATTACAATATTAGTTGTGGATACTCAATGTGATTGTTCTACTAGTAAAATATCCATGGTTATGCAAATTTTATATTTTATTATTTATATTTTCTATATTTTGATCATGATTATGTATAATTTGATTTTTTTAGATATACAATTTTACATAAGGTTTATGAATATTTATTCATAATTTCTTCTACATTATGCTTGACCTTACAACGTATCTGATCTCATCCCCTTCTAATGTTTTATTTTCCTAGGATTTCATGAAGAGTATTATTACTGATAAGCAAGAGTATGCTTGGAAAATAATGGTGTTCTCAAAGGAATATCTTTGTTGAATTATGTGATAAAAATTTTAATGTAATGATCATGTTTGCAGTCTATGATTCATGACTTCTAAACTGATCCGTCCATAAGGATTTTATTTTCTTATTCATGAAAATTTATTAAAATAATACACTGCCTTTTGGAATTTTGGGTCGGGGAATTAAATATTTGATGAAGACCAAAACCTATATAATTATACAAGGGAATTTGAGAAGGGAAATGGTCATGAAATTGGTGATGTTGAAAGAGAAATAAGATATAAGGAGGTGTGGGAGGAGTTTTCCTTTTATAATTTTGGTGATAGGCACTTTTGGGATCTCATAATATAGTAATTTAAAATCAAACACCCTCCAAGAAGAACTAAATTTTCTAATTTTTTAGATTAGATGAGATACGATTGTATTCACAACATCTAATAAATTTTTGACATGTTTTCCTGCCAATTTGAACCTCATCATTTTATATAACTCATAGTTATTCAGTTTAATTTTTACCAAGGGTAAAAAAATATTTCAATATTAAAAGGGTAACATGTTTATATATTTGATGTCGATAAAACAATAAATAAATAATATATATCATTTTAGACCATAAAAAATTTACTCTATATTTTTTAAAAAAATTTATGTTTGTTAAATAATTTTAAAAAACACAACCTTTATAAAAAATAAACAGGGTAATTTCTGACACTATTCATTTCATTCATTTTTAAAATATGATGATAGAAATTTAACATCAATAAAATTGTTTTATTATATTACTAAGCGGTGAAGGTATTCTAGAAAGATAATTAAACATATTAATTATCCCCAATTATATGTATTTTAATATTTTTCATATCATTTATCAATTATCTATATTAAAAAAATAATATATACATCAATTTTTTGTAATTATTTGATATACATATTTTTAGAATAAAAATAAATATTAAAATACAATGATGTAGAAAAATATACTAGATATCATAATAATATTTTTAGCTAAATTTTTTTTCTAGAAAATAAATCATTTAAAATGTCATACTTCTTAAAATATGAATATGATAACATTTACATCACTTAAAACTAAAATAATTTACCATGATATATAAAAAAATATTTTATTTCAAATAATTATTTATAATTGAATTTAAATTTAGAACAACCTTATAAAAAATGATATAGGTATTAATAGTAGAAAATGAATAATTTAATTTTTCATTAAATAATTTTTTTAATGTACTAATATTATATCTGTGGCTTCCAAAAGACAAAATTTTGACCTAAGGATGATTCTATCGAAATAAAGTCATCTAATAATATTAATAAAAGTTTTAGGGTAACTTTATAATAATATTTTTACCATTAATTACATGATTATCCCTTTTAACGTAGTAATAAAAATTATCGACGGTAGTATTCATAACAACCAAAATTAAAATTATTTTATTTACATAAATTGGACATACATATTCATATTATGGGATCCAATATTTAAAATCCAAAACACTTATTTTGTAGTATTTAATTTAAAATTAACCATGTTTTCGGATAGATAGAACGAGTTTTAATGCTTAAATAGTTCAAAAGAGTGAAGTGTTTTTACATCTAAATTAAATATGAAATTAATGATAATGAAATTAATTATATTTATTAATAATTTTTTATTCTATTTATACTATAAAACCATTATATTTTATAATATATCAATATAAATTTTGTTGATGAAAAATGTTGTTTTCAATTAAAATATATTGTATTTTTACTTTTAATTAAAATATTAATGTTATTAGAAAAATATTAAAAATCCATCCAAATTAAATGAATGTGTCTCTAATACTATTTAAATCACTATTTTTCCAAAAAAACTATTAATGTTTCAAAATATGTATTTAAAATGGGTTCTCTATTAAATAGTTGAAATGTACCTATATGAAAAATTAAATTTTCATATACATATAATTATTTTTATTCATATCTTATGTTAGAAATTTCTATTAGATTAATATCAGAAATATTTTACCAAATATATATCCTATATATTTCATTAATTTCATTTACTAATAGAAACTCACTCAATTGATTAATACAATAATACAAAAAACAAAATTGACTTATATTTTTCATATGTAAATTGTAACAGATTACTTAATCTAACATTTTCATATGATAGTAATATTTATTCCCAATATCGTAAATGCTATGTTAAAATGTTCATTTAATACTAATGGCATCCTGTTGTTATTTTATAGTCACGATTTCATGCAATATAATCTATTTAATAATTAAAATTATTTCATAAAAAACATTTGGGAGTTACATTCAACACACATTAAACTGAATTTTACCCCCAAAATTCAACAATTTCATAGTTACTGTTGAGTATATCTCTCCCTCATCTCATCCTAAATTTTTTCATATAATATCTTTAAATTGGTGGTTCTACCACAAAACAGTAAAAATTGGTTGGTCTTGTTTTGGATAAAATTGTCACTACATTCCAAAATATCTATCAATTATTCCCTATAAAAATGATTTATCTCTAACAGCATGACATATGAGTTTATAACATGTGAGAGATCAGGTATTTACATTAATAGCAGAGATACATTATCACATACATAACTTATTATAAGGTAATTTTAATTTACTTTCCATTCATGATTTGTTTTGAAGGATTCCCAAGCTTTTAGGGATAAATGGGTGAGTTTTTATGAATTCGGCCAAACCGTGAGCCCAATTTCAGATTTAAAAATTAATTTTTTCTCTTTTATAAGGAATTCATTTTTCAAAATTATTCACCCATTATAATTCTTATGTGTCCTCCCCTATCCTATTAACACCACTATTTAAATTTGGTGCCTTTATAAATCCATAATCATGGTGGATTTTATTTTTTACTTAAGGAGATGGGCCACCCTGAAATCCCATTTCTATTTTTTTAAAAACTTTTTGTTTATCTAAAAATGTATTCAATTTTAACTATTTTTAGGTGATTCCACCTCTAACATGAGACCATTGAACCTAGGCGCTCCCCCAATCTCTTATCCCCCACTTTGGAGATCGTTTTCTTCGAATAACATGTCAAAACGTCTTAAGATTTCTCAATTCAGGAAAATATATAAAGGTAATTTGTTTCCTTCATAACTCCTTCAATTCTCACTCTTTTTCCCCATTCAAATACCTACATGGTCTCCTTATCATTTTTCTAACCTTACATAAATTTTTTGCTGTTTTAAAATTCATCTACTTCTGAATGTGAAGGGATTTCTACAAGATTCCTCCAGTAAGTTGGTCTTCATCAATATTTTTTCAATTTTCTTAGGGTTTCATTCTATGTGATTATGGTTTCACACCGTATCTGTAAAGGTTACTAATTTATAGAAGCTAGGGATCAATCCTAGGGTTTGATAGCTTGTAATTGGTGTGAAATCATCTGGTTTTAGGTTGGATTTCACTTCCTTGAGGTGCAGGGGTGGTGTGGTTTATGTTTCGCACCATGTTTTGAGTGTTTTGACATATAAGGTAGGTGATTCCATGTATAACCATTTTATTATGACTTTTCATTCTTGTTTTATTAATTTAGTATGTTTGAAATCTATTTTTTTGTGGTGCGAAGACTATTTTTCTGTTGGATTTGTTTAAGTGTTTAATTTTGTAGTTACATTTTTTCTTGGAATTGGGTGCTTTTCATGCATGGCTCTTGGGGAAATGTTTGGTTGTATTTTATAACATATGAATGATATTTATTAGTGTTTAAAGGGGCTGAAAATTATTATTTTTTAATGTCTTAATGTCATATGGAACATTTAATTAGGTTTTTGAATGGTTTTAATGTGTGAAACCATGTTGAAGTTCTTGAACATGATTTGTGAAAACATGTGTTTTTCATGTGTACATATTGTTGTATTGTTTGAGGCATTTGTATAATAATTGGGGGTGGATTAATAGACGTTTTTAGGGCTTCCAATTCTACTTTGTATTGTTATTGGAATTTTTTTTTGGAATTGAATTAGTGTTTTGAAATGGGTTTTGTATACAAACCATGGTTTCACCTCTTGGGTTTGTTTTATGAAAATTGTAAAGGATTTAATGAGTTACAGAAAGTGTGAAATGCTTTATTATGTACTATTTTTATAAGTCCCCAGCCATAAACATTAATTAATCTTGATTTATTACAAGATTACACATTGGGGATCTTTTCATGTATAGAGTTTTAGAGAATTATACCATTAAACATGCATTACATTCCACATTTAAACAAAGTGGTTACATAAAAGATAGTATTCATTTTTCCTAAAAACCGAAATATATTTTAAATATAACATGGATTCTTTCTTGACACTTCCTTGACACTATCATCATATCATGTATCATTCCCTTGACCTGTGAAGAACATTTCAAAATCATGGGATGAGCATAAAAATCTCAGTAAGGGTTATAAATGTAACACCCCAAGCTTCTACGGTACACTTCTCATTGAATAATGGGATAGCGTGTGTTGTATGCAACACCGAGTTCTAACAACCAATCAAACTAACCAGTATGAATAGTAATACATACTTTTTGAAATTATATATATTTTATATTTCAAAATGGACTTTTATTTTTGGATTCGGAATATAGAATTTAGCGTAAGATGAAATTTCGGTACTTTTCGGATAACTTTCATATTTTGATGAATAGTGAAAATTACTAAATTTTAATTAAAAACAACTTTTTTAATCAAAATAATTAATAGTGATAAATTATGAATTTGAGTGATTTTAAAGTATATTTGGAATATATTTTTACCATTTAATATAATGTTGGTCATTGGACATAATTTTACAATTAAACCGAACATAAACAAGTGTCAATCTTTTGATAGTTATTATCTCTTAAAAACACGCTTTTTGTTTTGACAACGGGAATTAATTTTAAATTAATTTCTGCCACTTCTGTGTTTTGAATTTAGAATAATGGATTCCATATTTTAAATCAGGATGTTCAAATTTTGTAAATAGGTTACTTTTATTTTTATACATTTTGAATAATTACTGCAGTAAATATTTTATTTACCATGGTTAAGGGTAAATCCGGTAAATAAGGGTTAAAAAATAATATTATAACAATAATAAATTACCCTAAAATGTGTCCTAGCCTTATTGGTTGATACATGTTCTACCATAGGCATCTTTTGGTCGATTTGGGGACCCCATGGTTCCACTTGTAGGTGATAGAGACACTTTATTTTAATTAAGTTAAAATGAATACAAAAATGACACAAGCATATATCTTTTAGAAAAACAATTTTTACATAGTGTTATATATGTTGGATTTTCGACTATAAATATTCATTAGAAAGATAAAACGATTTACTACATGATGATATTTTATTTTCAATTTTTAGAGATTAAATAATCTAATTTATTTATTACACAATGATGATGAATTAATTATCATAATAGTGAAAAATTAAAATAATTGATATTATAAATACCCAAATAAATATAATATGAAACTTTTAATGAATTAAAATAATTTTCTAGGATAATATGATATATTAGGAGTGATTTAATGGACTTTTGTCGAAGTAATCAATCTGTTATGAGTTTCACAAAAATCAACTATTGAATAGTGTCAAAATTGACATAAAAGAGTTCTTAAAACAAATATTATATTATTAATTGATATTAAATTCCTAAAAATCTATGGTTCGGCCAAGATACTTATATCATGATAGGTTAATCATTAATGTACCACTTGGGAGTCTCTTGGATGTATATAGTATGTTTATTAACCATATTATATAAAAATACAAAGAGACATTGTAAAAGTGAAACTAATTAACTTAGAGTTAATACTTAAAGATAAGGTTAATATAATGACCCGAACCTGTCTAAATTCTATTGGCCGAATGGTTTTCGACCTATACCCACCTTATCCTATGACTAATAAACTTTTTATCCATTAGAAACCGAATATGAATTTATTATAAATTAATATTTCTAGCTTTTCCAAAGGTGCCCCTCACCCCTCTTATAAAAGTGCACTCCTCCTTCTCATATCTTCACACCTAAAAAAGCCTTTTGGTTCGGCCAAACTCTGCCCAAATACTCTCCCAACTTCCCTCAATACAACCTATAGGCCTTATATTGATCATAAATCCAACTTATGGAGCCCTTTTGATCAAATCAAAAGGAAGAACCCGAAGAAGAGGTAATGATTTCACCACCCTTTTCCAAGTTCCTTTCTTCTTCCACTTCTTCTTACTTTGTTTTTACCATTATAAAATAATAAATCCCGTATCATATATATACATTGATTTTATTATAAATATGTTACAACCATATTCAGTATTCTATCCACCCTTTGAATAACATGTCACCATACGTGTGTACGTACGGCTTACTGTCTCCACGTCATGGTGTAATTGTTATTCAATTTATTATTATATGGATGGGTATAATAATGATATGTAACACATGTAAATAATAAATATACCATGTTAATTATTCTGTATATTTGATATACCATCCATTTATATATTGTTTTAATATCAAAATAATGATATTGTCGCTCGTGCGTACGTACGGACTACCGTCTCCACGAACGCGATGAGATTCATTCTCCATCATATCCATTCAAGTATAATTATCATTTGATGAATTATAAAATGATTTTTAAGGACTTGATATCATTCTGGATATGAATAATATACAACCTACCATTTACAAACATGTCTTACATAACAAAACATATAAAAGAAAACAAGTAAGTTAACAACCGAAACAACGATAATACTAAGATATTATTATCAAATAAATATTAAAAGAACATATATGATATCATATTAATGTATATGATTCTTGTATAATTTATTAAAAATTATTTCACCATTATACAGGAGGTTAACCTACCCCAACCAAGGAAAAGTACAAGGTAAGGGTTATTTCACAATCTCTTCATTATCCGAGGTTGTTTATACGTAAAAATATACCGGGATATCTTTATCATCCACATCCATGTTTTCTTAAAAATGTATTTCAAAACATTTTTATTATTTACAAGAATATGGGTTAATGTCATTTATACCCTTGTTTGACTTTTTATAAGAGGAATCTTTCTGTCGTTTTCAAAACAAGGTCCTTTTTAACCTTTTCGACAGAATTAAGGTATGATTTTTTTTTAACTTATACGGTGGGTGCGGTTATTTTCCACCGTTATAAAATCTTCAATGCTTTCCTTACAATCTTATAAGAATATTTTCAAATAAAATGTTTTATTTTATATGGCTCTTAAATGATTTCAAAAATAGAAAGAGATATTTCTCTAAAAAGTGTTTTGATTTCATCTATGTCAACATCCTTTGATGGATTTAACGCTTATTTGAAGTTGATTTATTATGATACAAAACTTCTATATTGTATTGAAGGTTTTGTGATATGTTTGACTGTGGATGTGCTATTTTTATACCATTCATAGTTTATGGTGAAATTATTGACATTTCGTATGCTAGTTTTAATACGAATGTTTATGTTATGTTTAAACCTTTTCATATGGGAATGCATTGGACTTAATATGTGACGGGTGGAGCCCGCTATAGCTCCTCAATGCATCGGTAGGTCTCATGAGACAAACTAGTGTCTTAGCACAAGGCCTTGGAAAAATCTTATTTGTAGTCTTGGCACGAGGCCTTGGCTATGTGGTTATGATAGTCTAGCATTATGCATTCCAACATTATGAAAGTGGTTATTGATATTGCGTGTGATTATTCGATTAGTAGAATATCCATGTGAACAAGTAAATGGAATTGTTTCATTTTACTTTTTCCATACTCTGTTGATGTTCAAGTTTAAAAGTCTTTTGTTTTAGTAATGCATTTCCTTAAATGTTTATGCTTATTTTTGAATGTTCCGCTATATGGTTATCCTTAATGGGCATTTGAGCTCACCCCTTTTCTATGTCTTATTTTTCCCAGGATGTGAAGAAGTAATTTATGAATGACCTTTAGGGATATTATGAGGGGATAATAGTGTGGACTGTGGAGACATTATGTTGTTGTAGTAGTTTTTTATTTTATGATGTAATGTAAAACTTATGAATATATATAGTGTTTCTAAGGCTACTAAACCAATCGGTCTTTCAAGATTTGATATTTCTTGTGATCACACCAATGATATGTAATAATGCACCTACTCTGGGTAACTAGGGTCGGGGCATTACAGTTGGTATCAGAGGAAGTTTAGTACAATCCTTAGAAGCTATATTTAGATAAACTCTGATTAGAGCACGTAGACCTAAGATGAACTTTAAGGATTAGTATAGAAGAACTTCCTAGAATTTTGGTATTGTAGGGATTTTGTGAGTTTTCCGAGCAATACATCCCTGTCTAGATACGAGCAGGTACAGGCGGCTCTGGCACAGATGTACCTAAGGGTAAAACCCAAAAACACCGCTTTGAGCTAGACTCAAACGGGAACTGGTGCATGACAACGGGCCTTGCTGCACTCTTGGTTACGACACTCCTAGGGGATATGCTTAGAATAACTCTCATTTTCTTTACAAATCATTATGAAGGGTTTATGAGTATATACTTCCTCAATGAAAACATTTTTATGATTATGTATTGTATCCATAAATAGTAAAATTTATGTTAAGTGTTTTATAAGTATGAGATTATGTATTTTAATTCATAAACTGATCTAGTTTATGCAATTGTTTATAAATGGCGCCTAGTGGAAGAAATGGAAACCGTATCAATGCACGCACTCCATGTAGGGATTTCCCTCCTGCTCAAGATAATTATAGTGGGGCTGGTGATGCAACTGGTGCCGATCAGCTAATCACCATACTGGGAAAACTTACTCAGGTTATGAATAATAACCTTACCCATATGGAGCACCCTGATCCACAGCGTGGAAGATCAATGTTAGATCGATTCATGAGGCAGCAACCACCAACGTTCAATGGGAGTACAAATCCCTTAGTAGTTGAGCAATGGATAAATTCCCTAGAGAAAATATTTCAGGCTTTGGGGAGTAGTGAAAGGGAAAAAGTTATCATGGCAGTTTACCACCTCACTGGAGATGCTGATCAATGGTGGTCGTTGATTCAAAACATGAAGGAAGATGATGAAGTATAAAATATGGAATGGAGGGAGTTCAAAGATCTATTTTTAGAAAAATACTTTCCTCGCGACCATCGAGCAGATATGGAAAGGCAATTTCTGAGTCTGAGACAAAAGGAGGATGATAATGCCAAAAAGTATGAGGCTAACATTACAAGGTTAGCAAGGTATGTTGGAGATTATATACGTAACCCAAGAAGTAAGATTGATCGTTTCATTGATGGGTTAAAACCATTTCTTCGTCGAGCATTAGTCTCACAATCCTTTTCGTCGTACGATGACGTTGTCTCATGTGCTATCAAGACCGAAAAGGAGTTCTCTAAGTCTTATGACTTTAAATCAAAGGAAGAGAAGAAGAGACCTGCTGATCAATCTAGGAATGAAAATAAGGGGAAGAAGGGAAAGGTTGAATATCCATCCTGTGGTAAATGCTGGAAGAAACACCCTTTTTCTTGCTTGAAGGGAATGGGAGTCTGTTACAAGTGTGGTGAAAAAGGCCACCAAGCTCGTGATTGCAAGGGGAAGAAGGAAGCTACCAATGTTCAGTGCTATAATTGCAGGGAGATGGGGCATTATGCAAATGCATGTCCTAAGTGTCTGGATAACATACCTCAGAAAAGGCCAAGGGATCAAGGCCAGGCTTATGCTATCACTTATGCTGAGGTAGAAGCTCCGAAAGACGTGGTGGCAGGTAATTTAATGGTTTCCTCAAGTTTAGAAAATGAATTATTTGATTCTGGATCATCACATTGTTTCATATCATCCCAGTTTGCTAAGAAAATTAGATATTTCCAATTTGATTTAACAAGGGAGTTGTCAGTTAAAACTCCTAAGGGAATTATCATTGCAACAAAGTTTTGTGAATCAGTCCCCATTAGAGCACATAAATGTTCGTTATCTGCTGATCTCATCGTCATACCTATGATTGAGTTTGATATAATCCTCGGTATGGACTATCTTTCGGACTATGATGCGAAGATTTATTGTAAGAAGATATAGGTTACGATTCTTGATGATAATGATAAGGACCACCTTATCTTTAGAGCAGAATCGTCACCACCTAATTCTTATTTAGATCCACCCCCAGTAGCTCAACTTAATTCCATTATTGGGGAGGAAGAGAATGAAATAACTATAGGTGAGTAAAGGAATGTTAAAATAGAGGATGTACCTATTGTGAATGAATTTGTAGATGTATTTCCGGATGATTTACATGGACATCAGCCAGAACGAGAAGTTGAGTTTTCCATTGATTTAATTCCTGGATCAAGGCCTATATCGAAGACCCCTTATAGAATGGCCACTGTAGAATTAGTTGAATTAAAGAAACAACTATAGTAAATGAGTAATAAAGGATTTATTTTCCCTAGTGTTTCTCCATGGGGAGCCCCTGTTCTTTTTGTTAAAAAGAAATATGGATCTATGAGGTTATGTATCGACTACAGGGAGATCAATGCTATAACGATAAAGAACTAGTATCCCCTACCTCACATTGATGATTTATTTGACCAACTGCATTGAGCTCAATAATTTTCAAAGATTTACCTTCGATCTGGATACCATCAGTTGTGTGTGAAGAAGGAAGACATTCCGAAAACAGCATTTAGAACTAGGTACGGGCATTACGAGTTTACTATAATGCCGTTTGGATTGACTAATTCACCATCTGTATTCATGGATCTGATGAATTGAGTTTTCAAGGAGTATCTCGATGAATTTGTGGTGGTATTTATTGATGATATCTTGGTATACTCCAAAACATACGAAGATCATGAAAATCACTTGCACATTATCTTGAAGACTCTGAGGAGGCATGAATTATATGGGAAGTTTAGCAAGTGTGAATTCTGGCTTCAGGATATTTCTTTTCATGGCCATATTTTCTCTAAATATAGATTCTCTGTTGATCCTTCTAAGACCATGGCAATCCAAGAATGTCCAGCACCTACGAGTATAACGGAGGTACGTAGTTTTATTAGTTTGGCAGGTTATTATCGACATTTCATCCAGAAATTTTCCCGATTGGCTAACCCATTAACGAAGCTCACACGTAAAGGGGTTAAATTTGTTTGGACAAAAGAGTGTGAAGAATGTTTCGAAGAACTGAAGAGAATATTAGTCAATGCTCCAATATTGACTCTACCATCGGGGAATGATGGGTTAGTTATTTCTAGTGATGCATCAATGAAATGACTTGGTTGTGTCCTTATGCAGAATGATAGAGTTATTTCCTATGCATCACGACAGTTGAAAATTCATGAACAAAACTATCCTACTCATGATCTCGAGTTAGCAGCTATGATCTTTGCTTTGAAGATATGGAGGCACTACCTCTATGGTGAAAAATGTGAGATTTATACTGATCACAAGAGTTTGAATTAAATTTCTCACAAAAAGAACTCAACATGAGGCAAAGGAGATGGCTTGAATTACTCAAGGATTATGATTGCACGAAACACTACCACCCGGGGAAAGCAAACAAGGTGGCAGATGCTTTGAGTAGAAAAGTCCATGGATTTTTGAACAATATGAGAATTGAAAGGGATACAATTTTCTTGGATCTAGTGAAGATGGACATGGGAATAACCAGGGAAGGTGAAACATCAATGCTTTCTCAAATGGTTTCCAAACCATCTTTACTAGAAATGATTAAGAGTTCTCAGACCGATGATGAACAATTTCAAAAGAAGATTAAAGCTGTTAATGATGGGAGATTGAGAGACTTTGTTTATGAAGATGGAATTTTGAAATTCGGGAAGAGACTTTGTGTTCCCAATATACCTGATCTAAAAAGGGAATTGTTGGATGATGCTCATAGTTCCAAATTCTCTATACACCCTGGGAGCACCAAAATGTATATAGATTTGAAGGAACATTTTTGGTGAGACAACATGAAGAGGGAGATTTCTGATTTTGTGTCAAGATGTAGGGTTTGTCAACAAGTGAAAGCTGGAAGGCAACAGCCTGGAAGAGTCATGCAACATCTTCCCATACCGGAGTGGAAATGGGACAATATTACGATGGACTTTGTCATGGGGCTACCAAAGACTCCTAGAAGGAACGATGCAATATGGGTTATTGATTATCGTCTTACCAAGTCAGCACATTTTCTTGCTATAAGAGAAAATCTACCCTTGGAACGTCTACCAAGACTATATATTAATGATGTTGTGAGACTTCATGGAGTACCCCTATCGATTTTTTCTGATCGTGATCCCCGTTTTACTTCAAGATTTTTGAAAAGTGTTCAGAAATCACTGGATACTGAAATTCATTTGAGCACTGCTTACCATCCTCAGACAGATGGACAATCAGAATAGACTATTCAAACCTTGGAAGACATGTTAAGATTTTGCTCACTTGACTTTCAGGGTATGCTGGATAAATATTTACCACTGGTAGAATTTTCCTATAACAATAGCTTCCATTCGAGTATTCAGATGGTACCATATGAAGCCTTATACGGAAAGAGATGTCATACACCAAAATGTTGGGATGGCGTTGGTGAAAGAAAAGTTATAGGCCCAGAACTGGTGGAGGAAACGATGGAAAAGGTGAAGGTAATCCAAAATCACATCAAAGTAGATCAAAGTAGGCCGAAGAGCTATGCCGATAATAGAAGGAAGGATTTTGAATTTCAAGTCGGTGATCATGTTTTCCTGAAGGTATCTCCATGGGAAGGAGTCATACGTTTTGGTAAGAAAGGTAAATTTAGTCCCAGGTACATCGGACCTTTCGAAATTCTAGAACGAATTGGGGCTGTGGCTTACCAATTGGCAATGCCGCCGAGTCTCTCCAAAGTTCACGATGTGTTCCACGTATATCTGTTGAGGAAATACATGCCTGATCCAACGCATGTACTCACCTATGAGGAAGTAGAACTGGAACCCGATATTTCCTATTGTGAAGATCCCATCAGGATTCTTGATACGAGAGAACAAGTACTGAGAAACCGGACGACGCGACTGGTAAAAGTTTTGTGGAGAAACCATAAGATGGAAGAGGCAACGTGGGAACCCGAGGAACATATGATAAAGAACCACCCGAGTCTTTTCATGCAGTAGTATTCTAGAATTTTTTAGGACGAAATTATTTGAAGGAGGGGAGAATGTAACACCCCAAGCTTCTACGATACGCTTCTCTTTGAATAATGTGATATTGTGTGTTGTACGCAACACCGAGTTCTAACAACCAATCAAACTAGCCGTTATGAATAGTAATACCTACTTTTTGAAATTATATATATTTTATATTTCAAATTGGACTTCATTTTTGGATTTGGAATATAGAATTTAGCCTAAGATGAAATTTCGGTACTTTTCCGATAACTTTCATATTTTGATGAATAGTGAAAATTACTAAATTTTAATTAAAAACAAATTTTTTAATCAAAATAATTAATAGTGATAATTTATGAATTTGAGTGGTTTTAAAGTATATTTAGAATATATTTTTACCATTTAATATAATGTTGGTCATTGTACATAATTTTACAATTAAACCGAACATAAACAAGTGTCAATCTTTTGATAGTTATTATCTCTTAAAAACACGCTTTTTGTTTTGACAGCAGGAATTAATTTTAAATTAATTTCTGCCACTTCTGTGTTTTGAATTTAGAAAAATGGATTCCATATTTGGAATCAGGATGTTCAAATTGTGTAAATAAGTAACTTTTATTTTTATACATTTTGAATAATTACTGCGGTAAATATTTTATTTACAATGGTTAAGGGTAAATCCGGTAAATATGGGTTAAAAAATAATATTATAATAATACTAAATTATCCTAAAACGTGTCCTAGCATTATTGGTTGATACATGTTCGACCATAGGCATCTTTGGGTCGATTTGGGGACCCCATGGTGCCACTTCTAGGTGATAGAGACACTTTATTTTAATTAAGTTAAAATGAATACAAAAATGACACAAGCATATATCTTTTAGAAAAACAATTTTTACATAGGGTTATATATGTTGGATTTTCGACTATAAATATTCATTAGAAAGATAAAAAAGATTTCCTACAAGATGATAGTTTATTTTTAATTTTTAGAGATTAAATAATATAATTTATTTATGACACAATGATGATGCAGTAATTATCATAATAGTGAAAAATTAAAATAATTTATATTATAAATAACCAAATAAATATAATATGAAACTTTTAATGAATTAAAATAATTTTATAGGATAATATGATATATTAGGATTGATTTAATTGACTTTTTTCGAAGTAATCAATCCGTTATGAGTTTCACAAAAATCAACTATTTAATAGTGTCAAAATTGACATAAAAGAGTTCTTAAAACAAATATTATATTACTAGTTGATATTAAATTCCTAAAAATCTAAGGTTCATCCAAGATACTTATATCATGATATGTGAATCATTAATGGACCACTTGGGAGTTTCTTGGATGTATATAGTATGTTTATTAACCATATTATATAAAAATACAAAGAGACATTGTAAAAGTGAAACTAATTAAATTAGAGTTAATACTTAATGATAAGGTTAATATAATGACCCGAACCTATCTAAATTATATTGGCTGAATGGTTTTCGACCTATCCCCACCTTAACCTTAGAATAATAAACTTTTTATCAATTAGAAACTGAATATGAATTTATTATAAATTAATATTTCTATCTTTTCCAAAGGTGCCCCTCACCCCTCTTATAAAAGGGCACTCCTCCATATCATTTCTTCACACCATCAAAGCCTTTTGGTTCGGCCAAACTCTGCCCAAATACTCTACCAACTTCCCTCACTACAACCTAGAGTCCTTATTTTGATCAGAAATCTAACCTATGGAGCCCTTTTGATCAAATCAAAAGGAAGAACCCGAATGAGAGGTAATGATTTCACCACCCTTTTCCCAGTTCCTTTCTTCTTCCACTTCTTCTTCTGTTGATGTTACTATTCTAAAATAATAACTCCAGTATAATATATATACTGTGATGTTATTATAAATACAGTACAAACATATTCAGTATTCTATCCACCCTTTGAATAACATGTCACCATACGTGCGTACGTACGGCTTACCGTCTCCACGTCGTGGTGTAATTGTTATTCAATATATTATTATTTGGATGAGTATAATAATGATATGTAACTCATGTAAATAATAAATATAACATGTTAATGATTCTGTATATATTATAAACCATCCATTTATATATTATTTTAATATCAAAAGAATGATATTGTCACTCGTGCGTACGTACGGACTACCGTCTCCACGAACGCGATGAGATTCATTCTCCATCGTATCCATTCAAGTATAATTATCATTTGATGATTTATAAAATGATGTTTAAGGACATGATATAATTCTGGATATTAATAATATACAACCTACCCTTTACAAACATGTCTTACATAACAAAAAATATAAAAGAAAACAAGTATGTTAACACCCGAAACAACGATAATACTAAGATATTATTATCAAATCAATATTAAAAGATCATATATGATATCATATTAATGTATATGATTTTTGTATAATTTAATAACAATTATTTCACCATTATACAGGAGGTTAACCTACCCCAACCAAGGAAAAGTACAAGGTAAGGGTTATTTCACAATCTCTTCATTATCCGAGGTTGTTTATACGTAATAATCTATCGGGATATGTTTATCATACACATCCATGTTTTCTTAAAAATGTATTTCAAATTTTTTTTATTATTTACAATAATATGGGCTAAAGTCATTTATACACTTTTTTGACTTTTTATAAGAGGAATCTTTCCGTCGTTTTCAAAATAAGGTCCTTTTTAACCTTTTCGACAGAATTAAGGTAAGAATGTTTTTTTAACTTATACGGCGGGTGTGGTAATTTTCCGCCGTTATAAAATATTCAATGCTTTCCTTACAAGATTATAAGAATATTTTCAAAGAAAATGTTTTATTTTATATGTTTCTTAAATGATTTGAAAAATAGAATGAGATATTTCTCTAAAAAGTGTTTTGATTTCATCATTGTCAACATCCTTTGATGGATTTTACGCTTATTTGAAGTTGATTTATTATGATACAAAAATTCTATATTGTATTGAAGGTTTTGTGATATGTTTGACTATGGATGTGCTATTTTTATACCATTCATAGTTTATGGTGAAATTATTGACATTTCGTATTATAGTTTTAATACGAATGTTTATGTTATGTTTAACCCTTTTCATATGGGAATGCATTGGACTTAATATGTGACGGGTGGAGCCCTATATAGATCCTCGATGCATTGGTAGCTCTCATGAGACAAACTAGTGTCTTGGCACAAGGCCTTGGCAAAATCTTATTTGTAGTCTTGTCACGAGGCCTTGGCTATGTGGTTATGATAGTCTGGCATTACACATTCCAACATTATGAAAGTGGTTATTGATATTGCATGTGATTATTCGATTATTAGAATATCCATGTGAACAAGTAAATGGAATTATTTCATTTTACTTTTGCCATACTATTTTGAAGTTCAAGTTTAAAAGGCTTTTATTTTAGTAATGCATTGCCTTAAATGTTTATGCTTATTTTTGAATGTTCCGCTATATTTTTATCCTTATTGGGCATTTGAGCTCACCCCTTTTCTATGTTTTATTTTTCCCAGGATGTGAAAAAGTAAGTTATGAATGACCTACCGGGATATTATGAGGGGATAATAGTGTGGACTGTGGAGACATTATGTTGTTGTAGTAGTTTTTCATTTTATGATGTAATGTAAAACATATGAATATATCTAGTGTTTCCAAGGCTACTAAACCGATCGGTATTTCGAGATTTGATCATTCTTTTTGATCACGCCAATGTTATGTAATAATGCACCGACACTGGGTAACTAGGGTCGGGGCATTACAATAAAAATATTGAAAGGAAACATGAGTTCATATATACATAAGAATGAAATCATACATTACCCATAAAACTTATGTACTTTAACATACCTCATAAAATCATGAATAAATCATAGAAATCATAAGACATAAAGATAACTTGAGGCATTTATAACATTCTTACCTAGGGAGTAACCCTCTTGGGTATGTTTGGAATACCCATCACAGTATATTCCCTAAATCTCTTTGGAGAAGCTTTAACGTTTAACGCCTTCGCGTTACCCAATGCATTGGAGATCTATATCGGGCTCACCCGCCCTTAGTTTATCACATAACCACCCGTCTTCATAACAATGCCCAAGAACCGTAACATAATCGTATCACATAAAACATGCATAAAGGAAACATAACATTTCCACATTCAATCACAAGATATCAATAAAACACGTTGATATAAAAACATTATGAAAACCATTTTCAATACCAAAATAAAAGAAAAATAAAACATGGTATTTATTTTCCATTCAAAAAAAGTTATGTCTTGTATAGGAATCCGAAACTCAAATAATGGTCATGGCGACATAGAAGTTGTTGTCACCGCATACATACGACAAAAACAAACATTCCCTTTTGTCATTTAGTAAACGCTTCATATAAAAAGATTCCTTTTGAATAATCGTAAAAGTCAAAGTGGCTTATACACTGTATAAAAGAAAGTTGTGTATAAAACAAAATTATCCTCAATTAAAGGATATTGAGATGGATCCCCGTACCTCATGTCTGACTTGACTCAATCATTATTTATCCTCCTGAATAATAAACAAGAGTTAATTTCTACTTTCTGGAGACCATTTTTTAAATCCATTATTTCTTTTATATCACTTATTAATATGTCATGAATACTATGTAATTATTTAAGTTAATAATGGTTGTTTTGTTGATCATTGGTACTTGAGTCAAAAATAAACTCTTTATAATTAAAAGTTGTTCATGTGGTAAAATATCCATTATATCCAGAATTATATTCATGATGTGGATATAATATATATCTTATATATCCAGTATATTCATACATTTATAATATTACATAACATTTAGAGGTATTAAATGAAATACACCATTCATGGAGACGGTAAGTCGTACATACGCATTAACGCTACTTTCATTTCTATTTTGTATTTTTTGGAATGGAATCAAAATGACTTAATGATATATTATAATTACACTATAATATCATATATAATATCATTAACTCTATCCTTTATATTTCCCACATATGGCATTAACGAATCAAATCACTTTTAGGGGGTGGTAGTCCGCACTTCCTAAAATGATGATATCACGTTTACCCATAATGGAAACCATAAAGGTATGACATAAATGAAAAATACATAAGCATAAAGAAAAATATAAACATATTATATATCATATATAAATATAGTAACATCTTAATGTCCACCTTTGATGTTGTCAAAAGAATATTGAACAATCATCCTTTCGTGAGGCATAAATTCACCATCCACAGAAACAGTATACTCATTAACCATTAGATGTTGGTGTGTGTATGTGTAGCTCGAATAAAAATTATAAAATCATCCTAGTATACGTAATATAGTGTTTTTGTTACAAAATAATTGAATAAAAAGAGTTTTGGGGGTTAGATAAGCAAAATAAAACAAAAGATCATTAGAGAAGACTATACCTTTGAATACGGTAACTCCTCTTCGATTGAACCAAAAGGGTTTCTTGAAGAGCATATTGCCTAAGGTAAGGCTTCTAGGAGGAGTAGAGGGATATGGAGAGATAAAATGAGAAGGTCTTTGCAGAACCAATGGCTTGAGAAGTGTGGGTAAAGATGTAGTGGTGGGGGCCTTTTATAAGAAAAGAGGAGGGGCACTCTTGGAAAGGTATAAAATTTTACTTTATTTTAAAATGAGTATCGGATTTTATGTAAAGACCCGTAAAATTCAAAGGAAA
Organism: Viscum album; assembly: GCA_963277665.1. Classification (NCBI taxonomy): domain Eukaryota; kingdom Viridiplantae; phylum Streptophyta; class Magnoliopsida; order Santalales; family Viscaceae; genus Viscum; species Viscum album. The sequence continues at coordinate 1,065,244,343 of OY728165.1, read as the reverse complement.
TTTTTTCTTAATTTTCTTTAGAATTTTACAAGAGCGCGGTTTCAGACGGCACCTGATTCCGAGGCCCGGAGTGCCCGGAATTAATTTCTGAAGTTTGGCTCGGGTACGTTCAGTGAACGAACGAGCGGGTTTTCCTAACTTTTGATCCGGTGCTCGGAATTGAAATCCGAGGGCACCGATGAACTCGCAACACCGATTTTTGCTTAAAGAGACCTTTTCGGAAGTTGCGTTTGTTGTGGGTTGAAAGTTAGTTTTGGGGTTTTTACTTTGAGTTAAATAAAATTTGTGAAGAACAAATTTTATTATAACTTGATAAAACCTACCAATGGGGGTTGGAAGTGGGACCCACACCCACTTAACCTCCCTTGGGAGGATTAAGTGTGGTGGGGCCCACACAAACCCCTAAACCTTTCATATTCTCTCAACTCACTTAACGCCTCATTAAATGACTTGAGTTACTTATTTAATTATGGGAGTTAATCCTTTTGAATTTCAAACATTTGAAATTCTAGTGTGTTATGTGATAATAAAATAAGATGTTGTCTTATTTTATTTTGGTTAATTATTTGTCTTCTTGAGAGGTGGAGAGCTTTTTCTTCTTCTTCTTCATCTCTGACAAAGATCATGAATAACGCTCAACTTGACGAAGAACGCTCAAGTCCCGACGAAGAACGCCGCTCCGCTCTTCTTCGTCTTCCGTGTCAACGAGTGGGAACACCGCTTCCTCCTCGGATTCCCTTCGTCGACATAAGAAGTTTCGCCAACGACGTGTCTCTTCGGACGCATCCCTTCGTCATCGGATTTGACGAACGGCTACCGCGACGCCCGACCTCCGCGACGTCGTCTTCCGCGGAACGGTGACAATCTTCGAACCTTATACCCGAGGTAGGGGTTGTTGATTATTGTTTAGTTATTCTATTTTTGTTCATGAATTTTAGCAAGTCTAACGTGTGGCTTTGGATTATTTAAAGATGCGTTATTGCTTAACGTGAGGGGGGCCGGACCGCATGAACACGGCCGAACCCCCTCCATCGTTCTTGTTGTTTATTCTTGCGGGTGGAAGCAAAGTGGCGTGGTGCCGTCGCACCACGCGGATAATCGTACAATTATTTTACGCGGCGCCGTCGCTCCATGCCGAGGAAGAATCTTCAAGAACGCGACGCCGTCGCGCCGCGTTGAAAGGAATCAAGGCACGGCGAAGGGGCGTGGTGCCGTCGGACCGCGCCGGACGACGAACACCGCGGCCGGTTCCGGGCCGCGGCGGGACGAGGAGACCGCGGCCGGTTCCGGGCCGCGGCGGGAAGAGAAGACCGGCGGCTGGGCCGCCGGCGTCGGAAGCCGAAGAGGGGACCGGAATTTCCGGTCCCGTTGGAGAAAACCGGCCGGCCAGCTGGCCGGCCGGATAACGTTAAACCGGGGGAATTAATCCCCCGGCCAGTGCATAAAAACCCCCCTCTTAAAGGGGGGCGGTTTTCATATAAAGGGGGGGCAGCAGCCCCCCGGTTTTATTTCCAGCCGGCCTCCACGTGCGGGGGCCGTTTCTTGCAAATGGCGCGGCACAAAGGCCGCGCCGCCATTCCAGGAAGCGGGGGCTTAGCCCCCGCGTGCAGCCACCTCGCGGCGACAAGCCTCCGCGGCTCCCCGCGCCGCCGCTCCGCCGCGCCGCCGCCCTAGGGGGGGGGGTCGGGCCGGGTCGGCCCGGACCCGGACCCCCCCCGTTTCGAATCTTTTTCGGTCTTTTGGCCATAACATGAGCCTCGGACCTCCGATTGACGAACCATCTGCGGCAACGCGATACTTGGATCGAGACGGTCGTTTCGGTATATCGCACTCAAGGTTTCAGATTACTTTGAGTTCGGCCGGGTTGGTTCGTTCACGAAACCAACCGGGCCTTCGGAGCGGAAACGCTCATATCTTGAGCTACGAACGTCCGATTGACGCGCCGTCAGTCGCGTTGTGTTCCTCGTAGTGATACAGATCTTTTGGCATACTTCGCCTGAGGTTTGGACGCAGGTGGAGTACGGTCGGGTAGGTTTTGCCTTAAAAACCAACCGGGCCCCGGAGACGAAAATGCCAATAACTCTCAGACCGGGCGTCCGATCGACGCGCCGTCTGTTGCGTTGAGTTCCTGTTGACGATACGGAACTTTTGGATACATCAACTCTGGTCTTTGTGACAGTTGATGTATCAGCCTCTCGGCTCATGGAGCGGACCCTCCGAACGAGCTTGTTGTGTGCGGGAACCCTAGTGCTGGTTGCGACTGTTACTGCTACTACTACTTCTACGACTGCTACTGTGACTGCGACGACGACAGTACAGAGATCCTGTGTGGATTCGACGACGACGACTTCAGCACTCAGCGATCCTACGTGGATCAGTGCTACAGGTCCTGTGTGGGCCCGATCCTGTGTGGGTCCGATCCTGTGTGGGTCCTTGCGCTCAGCGGTTCTGTGTGAGCCAGCGCCTACAGGTCCTGTGTGGGCCCGATCCTGTGTGGTCTTTGCGGGGGTTAGTTACCTATCGATCCTTCGTGGGTCCGACGACTTAGATGGATCAGTGATCATCTTTATCGTCCTTGAAGAAGTATACCTGTGTGAGCTGAATCCTGTTGCTTTCCTGTGTGGATTGTGTTGTGCAATCCTGTGTGGATTACGTTTTGCTTTCCTGTGTGGAATACGTTTACTTTCCTGTGTGGACTGAGTTGTACTTGGGCTCGGAGGATAGAGCGTATTTGAATTGATGACTTAGGTATATGTATGGGCATATACCTAAGCAGTGTCGGTTATTACTTCATGATTGTTACTTTTCTTCGTGGATTATCCTTTGTGGATTTGAGAGACCTTCAGGGGTCTCGGGGTCCCTACTGAGTAGCTTATACTCACCCCTGCACGGGCTTTTCCTGCACTACGTTGTGTTGGTTGCAGACGATGGACATCGTTGACCTTAGCTGAGGCTTGCAGAGCGGGATGGTACCTGGAGGTGGACCACTGGGCGGGACGTGCTCGGAGCGGACGACGGGACCCGTGGAGCAGAGGAGCTATCTGTACCCACCCTTCAGGTGGGATTTCCAGTGGTCAGCTCGGAGTAGCGGCTTTTACTTTTCAGTTGCTGTTTTCCCTTTCGAGTTGTACTTTACTTTCAGTTTGAGTTTGTATACTGGCCCATTTACTTTTCCGCACTTTCAGTTGTACTCTGCTTTTGTTTAGTGTTTACTTTCTGCTTGCTGACTCTGTGGTGTTTGTTTACTTTACAAAGGCAATGCCTTCACTTTTTACTGGGATTTACGCCTTGGTGCTAGTCGCCAGCCCCTGGCCTATGGAAGGCGGGCTTGGGGTAGTCACGACACGGAACCCGAGGGCGGGTCGTGACAAATTGGTATCAGAGGAGTTCGGTTCTACCGTGAACTCTGATCTTTTCTATGTGAAGCAATAATTTTTAGCGTATTGAGTGTGGTTATCAGTCTAGGGAGTCCAGTGTTGGTGCGGCGGCCGACGTATCCGTACACCAGGACCCTGACTTCTGATTTCCGACTTAATGCACGAAAACATTGATTGCGTGTGTGTTTCAAAGTTTTCTTTGTGATTACTTATATCAGCTCACCAGGTATACTGTTCTAACCGTGGCGCACCTGTTTCCTTTTCAGGATGGCCCCACGACGACAGCTAGCTAGGGTTCCGAGAGTCGAGTGAGACGACAGCCCACCGAGCGATGAGGCCTCGGTGCAGGGCCCTTTGCCAGTAGTGGCACCGGCGGTAGCTTTACCCGCCGATCCCCCGATGCTTCCAGCAGCAGCCGCTGACGATGCACGTCGCCTCAGCGCACTGCATGAGTTTCAGCGCCAGCGACCGCCCAGGTTTCGTGGGGAGACGGATCCCCAGGCAGTATAGGACTGGCTGGAGGCAGTGGTTCGAGTGTTTAGGCTAGTGAGGACACCAACAGACCTCATGGTGATCCTCGCTGCGAGCCTACTACACGCAGCAGCAGGACGATGGTGGAGCTTGATGCTCCAAGTGCACGATGAGGCATCCCTACTTTGGACGGACTTTGAGAGCCTCTTCCGCTCGGAGTTCGTCCCAGCCACCCTTCGTGCGGTGCGTATCTAGGAGCTTCTACAGCTGCGGCAGGGCAGCATGACGGTCGCTCAGTACTTGGCGAGATTTACCGATCTCTCGCGCTACTCGACCGACATGGTACGGGACCCATTCTTCTGGGCTCGGACCTTCGAGCAGGGTTTGAGACACGAGATCAGGGCATCGCTGATCTCCCTCAGCATACCGACTCAGACAGGGGTACTGGAGCGGGCCCTTCTGATCGAGAGCTTCCTTGCTGAGTCTACACCAGCACAGCGACCCACCGCAGGGCGGCACGTGGCAGAGACATCTACAGCAGGCAGTCGACAGATGACTCAGGGGTCCAGACAGACCAGACCTTCGGGCAGACGATCTCAGGGCACTGGCTCAGCAGTGCGGGGCACACAGCGAGGAGCCAGTCATTCGAGAGGCAGACAGTGCTACTCGTGCGGCGGGCAGGGCCACATGGCTCGTGACTGCCCGACCCGCCGTGCCGAGGAGCAGCAGACGGTTGAGGGACCACCGAGGCAGAGGCAGAGGGTCGACCGTGGCAGTCCGCAGGGAGGAGGCGGACGAGGCAGAGGAGCTGGACGAGCAGCCGGTGGTGGCCGACGCTTTGAGGCTCTACCACCACCACCACCAGGAGGTCCACCCCGACCACAGGGAGCTGGCGGGCAGCGACAGGCACAGCTCCAGGCAGCAGAGGCCTACGACCACGGTGCACCCGAGATGATTCGAGGTACTATCTGTGTCTATTCCACCCTTTCTGCAGTTCTTATAGACACAGGAGCGAGTCACTCTTTCATAGCCGCTACCCTTGTTCGGAGCTCGAAGATTCCGACAGAGCCGTTGGCCCGATCCTTACAGCTAGAGACTTTTACGGGAGCAGACTCGACGATTACGCACTGGTGCCGGCAGTGTGAACTTACTCTAGGAGGCAAGAGATTCGGCTGGGATCTTCTTGTAGCAGCGTCGAGGCCTTACGACGTCATCTTGGGCATGGATTGGCTATCTACGGTCCATGCACAGATTGACTATTTTAGGCGCAAGGTGCGATGTGTACGCACCGACGGGAGCAGGTTCACCTTCACCGGCGAGAAGGGAGCCTTAGCAGCACAGGATGGACTTCCGCGGAGGAGAGGACAACCCATCACTCATCAGTTGGCTAGCCTCATCCTTGGAGCAGTTGACGTGCGGAGTCCTGGTTTTCCTGCAGTGGTGGATCAGTTTGCGGACGTTTTTCCCGACGACGTTCCAGGGCTACCTCCTCGCAGAGAGGTAGACTTTTATATTGACTTGTACCCAGGGACAGCCCCGATATCCACTCCAGCATATCGGATGGCCCCCGCCGAGCTTCGAGAGCTACGGGTACAGTTGGAGGACTTGCAGGGCAAGGGGTTCATCCGACCCAGTGTTTCACCCTGGGCTTCCCCGATTTTGTTCGCCAAGAAGGCGGACGGGAGCTTGCGACTTTGTGTTGACTATCGTCGCCTGAACAAGGTGACAGTGAGGAACAAGTATCCGCTACCGAGGATTGATGACCTCTTTGATCAGCTCAAGGGAGCACGGTGGTTCTCGAAGATAGACCTCAGGTCAGGCTATCATCAGCTCAGAGTCAGAGACGAGGATGTGCAGAAGACGGCCTTCTGATGTCGGTGTGGCCACTATGAGTTCTTGGTTATGCCATTCGGTGTAACCAATGCTCCAGCATTGTTCATGGCTCTCATGAACAGGATCTTTCAGCCATACCTCGATCGGTTTGTCGTGGTCTTCATCGACGACATTCTGATTTACTCTGCGACAGAGGAGGAGCACGCCTATCACTTGCGAGTTGTTCTAGACACACTCAGAGAGCACCAGCTTTATGGTAAGCTCTCGAAGTGCCAGTTCTGGATACGTGAGGTCCACTTTTTGGGACACGTTATCTCTGAGGCGGGAGTTGCAGTGGATCCCACGAAGATTGAGGCTGTGTTAGATTGGGATCCACCCAGGAGCGTGACTGAGGTTCGGAGTTTCTTGGGACTAGCTGGATACTATCAGAGATTCGTGCCAGACTTCTCTAGAGTTGCGGAATCACTCACAGCTTTGACGAAGAAGGGGAAACCCTTCGTGTGGTCAGACAGATGTCAGCAGAGCTTCCAGGAGCTGAGACACAGATTGACTAGTGCACCTATCTTGAGGTTGCCTGAAGAGGGAGTAGGGTACGTAGTCCACTGCGATGCATCAGGGACCGGACTCGGATGTGTTCTGATGCAGGAGCGGGCCGTGATCGCCTATGGATCACGTCAGTTGAGGCCGCATGAGCAGAACTACGCTACCCATGACCAGGAGTTAGCAGCAGTGGTCTTCGCTCTGAAGACATGGCGACACTATCTGATGGGCGAGCGCTTTACAGTCTTTTCCGATCATCAGAGTCTCAGGTATATCTTCTCACAGAAGGACCTGAACCTGAGACAGTGACGATGGCTCGAGTTCCTCCAGGACTATGACTTTGAGATAGTCTATACTCCTGGGAAGGGGAACGTAGTAGCCGATGCCCTCAGCAGGAGGACGGGCATTCAGCTACTTGAGGAGGCGACGGAGCAGCTAGCCTCTTTGCAGATATCTTTCATGGATAGAGATGGAGCAGCCTTTCTTCAGTCTCTCACAGTCACTCCTCCACTACTACAGTGGGTCAAGGAGGCACAGCGTGAGGACGCTGACTGTGAGACACGGCGTGCACAGATGTCCTCGGGACAGGCACCTGATGGTTTCTCCCTTGGAGCAGAGCACGACATCCTTTTCAGAGGACGTACCATGGTACCAGTCGCTTTGCGAGAGGATGTGCTGAGGGAATTTCACACATCTCCTTTGGCGGTACATCCTGGAGTGGAGAAGATGTACCAGGACCTCAGACGACAGCACTGGTGGCCGGGCATGAAGAAGGCAGTAACAGAGTTCGTTTCTCGATGCCTCACCTGCCAGCAGGTGAAGGCAGAGCATCAGGTACCAGCAGGCTTGGTACAACCCTTGGAGGTTCCGGAGTGGAAGTGGGACGACATATCTATGGACTTCGTGACTGGACTTCCACGCACTTCCAGAGGTCACGACTTCATCTGGGTGATTGTTGACCGACTCACCAAGTCGGCACACTTCTTACCCATCAGAGAGCAGGGCTCAGTAGAGAGCTTGGGACGTCTCTACGTTCAGGAGATTGTGCAGCTCCATGGCGTGCCATCATCTATCGTCTCCGATCGAGATGCCCGCTTTACTTCCCAGCTTTGGAAGGGGTTACAGGAGGCGTTCGGGACGCTGCTACGTCTTAGCACCGCTTTTCACCCTCAGACGGATGATCAGACGGAGAGGACCATTCAAACACTCGAGCACATGCTCCGCGCATGTGTCCTCTACTTTGGTCGTAGCTGGGAGGACCACCTACCCTTGGTGGAGTTTGCGTACAACAACAGATACCACTCCACCATCGGGATGGCACCGTATGAGGCATTGTACGGCCGACCTTGTAGATCTCCTTTGTGCTGGACAGACCCTGGAGAGTCAGCACTCGTGGGACCAGAGATGGTCCAGGCCACGACAGAGAAGGTCCAGGTCATCCAGGAGCGGATGAGGACAGCTCAGAGCCAGAAGAAGTCATATGATGACAGGAGGCGGAGGCCACTAGAGTTCGAGGATGGCGACCACGTCTTCTTGCGAGTCTCACCTCGACGTGGTATTCAGAGATTTGGCCGAGGCGGCAAGTTATCTCCGCGCTTCGTCGGACCCTTCCAGATTCTCAGCAGGATTGGTGAGGTGGCTTATCGCCTGGCTCTACCACGTCAGTTGCACCGGGTGCACGACGTCTTCCACGTATCCCAGCTGAGGAGATACGTGCACGACCCGACGCACATCATTGACCATGGGGAGCTTGACGTTGACGATGGGGCGACTTTCACGGAGGTTCCGGTGGAGATAGAGGATCGACAGGAGCGGGTCCTGCGTGGGCGATCGATTCCTCTTGTACGCATCAGATGGCAGCACAGGATTCTCCAGGAAAGCACATGGGAGCGGGAGGCTCAGATGCGTGCTCAGTACCCTCATTTGTTTCCCTAGTTTTTGATGTATCTTTACGGGGACGTAAAGTCCTGAGGTGGGAGTAATGTAAAGACCCGTAAAATTCAAGGGAAATTTTTTCTTAATTTTCTTTAGAATTTTACAAGAGCGCGGTTTCAGACGGCACCTGATTCCGTGGCCCGGAGTGACCATAATTAATTTCTGAAGTTTGGCTCGGGTACGTTCAGTGAACGAACGAGCGGGTTTTCATAACTTTTGATCCGGTGCTCGGAATTGAAATCTGAGGGCACCGATGAACTCGCAGCACCGATTTTCGCTTAAAGAGACCTTTTCGGAAGTTGCGTTTGTTGCAGGTTGAAAGTTAGTTTTGGGGTTTTTAGTTTGAGTTAAATAAAATTTGTGAAGAAAAAATTTTATTATAACTTGATAAAACCTACCAATGGGGGTTGGAAGTGGGACCCACACCCACTTAACCTCCCTTGGGAGGATTAAGTGTGGTGGGGCCCACACGAACCCCTAAACCATTCATATTCTCTCAACTCCCTTAACGCCACATTAAATGACTTGAGTTACTTATTTAATTATGGGAGTTAATCCTTTTGAATTTCAAACATTTGAAATTCTAGTGTGTTATGTGATAATAAAATAAGATGTTGTCTTATTTTATTTTGGTTAATTATTTGTCTTCTTGAGAGGTGGAGAGCTTTTTCTTCTTCTTCTTCATCTCTGACGAAGATCACGAAGAACGCTCAACTTGACGAAGAACGCTCAAGTCCCGACGAAGAACGCCGCTCCGCTCTTCTTCATCTTCCATGTCAACGAGTGGGAACGCCGCTTCCTCCTCGGATTCCCTTCGTCGACATAAGAAGTTTCGCCAACGACGTGTCTCTTCGGACGCATCCCTTCGTCATCGGATTTGACGAACGGCTACCGCGACGCCCGACCTCCGCGACGTCGTCTTCCGCGGAACGTTGAAAATCTTCGAACCTTATACCCGAGGTAGGGGTTGTTGATTATTGTTTAGTTATTCTATTTTTTACCATGAATTTTAGCAAGTCTAACGTGTGGCTTTGGATTATTTAAAGATGCGTTATTGCTTAACGTGAGGGGGGCCGGACAGCATGAACACGGCCGAACCCCCTCCATCGTTCTTGTTGTTTAATCTTGCGGGTGGAAGCAAAGTGGCGTGGTGCCGTCGCACCACGCGGATAATCGTACAATTATTTTACGCGGCACCGTCGCGCCACGCCGAGGAAGAATCTTCAAGAACGCGACGTCGTCGCGCCGCGTTGAAAGGAATCAAGGCACGGCGAAGGGGCACGGTGCCGTCGCACCGCGCCGGACGACGAACACCGCGGCCGGTTCCGGGCCGCGGAGGGACGAGGAGACCGCGGCCGGTTCCGGGCCGCGGCGGGAAGAGAAGACCGGCGGCCGGGCCGCCGGCGTCGGAAGCCGAAGAGGGGACCGGAATTTCCGGTCCCGTTGGAGAAAACCGGTCGGCCAGCTAGCCGGCCGGATAACGTTAAACCGGGGGAATTAATCCCCCGGCCAGCGCATAAAAACCCCCCTTTTAAAGGGGGGCGGTTTTCATATAAAGGGGGGGCAGCAGCCCCCGGTTTTATTTCCAGCCGGCCCCCACGTGCGGGGGCCGTTTCTTGCAAATGGCGCAGCACAAAGGCCGCGCTGCCATTCCAGGAAGCGGGGGCTTAGCCCCCGCGTGCAGCCACCTCGCGGCGACAAGCCGCCGCGGCTCCCCGCACCGCCGCGCCGCCCCAGGGGGGGGGGGGGGTCGGGCCGGGTCGGCCCGGACCCGGACCCCCCCGTTTCGAATCTTTTTCGGTCTTTTGGCCATAACTTGAGCCTCGGACCTCCGATTGACGAACCGTCTGCGGCAACACGATCCATGGATCGAGACGGTCGTTTTGATATATTGCACTCAAGGTTTCGGATTACTTTGAGTTCGGCCGGGTTGGTTCGTTCATGAAACCAACCGGGCCTTCGGAGCGGAAACGCTCATATCTTGAGCTACGAACGTCCGATTGACGCGCCGTCAGTCGCGTTGTGTTCCTCTTAGTGAGATGGATAGTTTGGCATACTCCGCACGAGGTTTGGACGCAGGTGGAGTACGGTCGGGATGGTTTTGCCTTAAATACCAACCGGGCCCCGGAGACGAAAATGCCAATAACTCTCAGACTGGGCGTCCGATCGACGCGCCGTCTGTTGCGTTGAGTTCCTGTTGACGATACGGAACTTTTGGATACATCAACTCTGGTCTTTGTGACAGTTGATGTATCAGCCTCTCGGCTCATGGAGCGGACCCTCCGAACGAGCTTGTTGTGTGCGGGAACCCTAGTGCTGGCTGCGACTGTTACTGCTACTACTACTGCTACGACTGCTACTGTGACTGCGACGACGACAGTACAGAGATCCTGTGTGGATTCGACGACGACGACTTCAGCACTCAGCGATCCTACGTGGATCAGTGCTACATGTCCTGTGTGGGCCCGATCCTGTGTGGGTCCGATCCTGTGTGGGTCCTTGCCCTCAGCGGTCCTGTGTGAACCAGCGCCTATGGGTCCTGTGTGGGCCCGATCCTGTGTGGGTCTTTGCGGGAGTTAGTTACCTATCGATCCTTCGTGGGTCCGACGACTTAGATGGATCAGTGATCATCTTTATCGTCCTTTGATGAAGTATACCTGTGTGAGCTGAATCCTTTTTCTTTCCTGTGTGGATTGTGTTGTGCAATCCTGTGTGGATTACGTTTTGCTTTCCTGTGTGGAATACGTTTACTTTCCTGTGTGGACTGAGTTGTACTTGGGCTCGGAGGATAGAGCGTATTTGAATTGATGACTTAGGTATATGTATGGGCATATACCTAAGCAGTGTCGGTTATTACTTCATGATTGTTACTTTTCTTCGTGGTTTATCCTTTGTGGATTTGAGAGACCTTAAGGGGTCTCGGGGTCCCTACTGAGTAGCTTATACTCACCCCTGCACGGGCTTTGCCCGCACTACGTTGTGTTGGTTGCAGACGACGGACAGCGTTGACCTTAGCTGAGGCGTGCAGAGCGGGACGGTACCCAGAGGTGGACCACTGGGCGGGACGTGCTCGGAGCGGACGGCGGGACCCGTGGGGCAGAGGAGCTATCTGTACCCACCCTTCAGGTGGGATTTCCAGTGGTCAGCTCGGAGTAGCGGCTTTTACTTTTCAGTTGCTATTTTCCCTTTCGAGTTGTACTTTACATTCAGTTTGGGTTTGTATACTGGCCCATTTACTTTTCCGCACTTTCAGTTGTACTCTGCTTTTGTTTAGTGTTTACTTTCCGCTTTCTGACTCTGTGGTGTTTGTTTACTTTACAAAGGCAATGCCTTCCCTTTTTACCAGGATTTACGCCTTGGTGCTAGTCGCCAGCCCCTGGCCTATGGAAGGCGGGCTTGGGGTAGTCACGGCACGGAACCCGAGGGCGGGTCGTGACATTTTAAAGGTCCTACATTAATGTATTTCTAGGATAAGGTTATAAGGGTTCGAAATATACTCATCCAATAGGTCTTTGACAAGTGTAATTCTTAGATTTTACATTATCTTTTCATTTTATTTAAATCGTTCATTAATGAAGGAATCACTGCATCATCATGATGTCATAAATAATTTAATTTATATAATGTCTAAAAATTATAAAAATATACTATGATGTAGTAAATCTTCTTAGCTTTCACATGAACATTTATAGTCCAACATATCATTTATTTAGATAAAACTAAAAATGTTTTACTTAGGTGACACATTCTTTGTTATATTTAACTTTCTTTAAAAATAAAAAGATAAAAAGTCATTTTCACACAAAAGTGATTCCATGGGGTCCCCATGATTGGAACAAGGAATCCCATGGTCTACCATGAGATAACCAGTAGCATTAGGACACATTTTGTGGTCATTTGTTATTATTATGATACTATTTTATTATCCTTAACTACCCGATTACTAATAAATCACAATAAATAATGATAATTACCGTCGTTACTATTCATAATGTCCAAAAACAAAAGAGTCTTAATTACATAATTTGGACATTCTGATTCCAAATATGTAATTCATTTTACCAAATTCCAAATGAAGAAATTTCAATAATTAATTTAAAAATAATTCCCGTTGTCAAAACAAATAGATGGTTTTTTTTAAACAATATCTATGAAACGTTTTGAACTTGTTTATGACCAATTCCAAATTAAAATTAATCCCAATGACCACCATTGGATTAGATGGTAAAAATATATTATATTTAAAACTTAAAACAAATTAAAAAGATAATCTAACCATATAATTAAGTTAGATGAAAAAGTAGTTTTGATGTAAAATGCAGTATTTTTCACCATTCAGTAAAAAATGAACATTGTCAGAAAAATACCAAAAATTTATCCAAAGTAAATTTCAAAATCCCAATCACAAATATTTAGTTTATTTTGACAAATAGAGCTTATAAAATTGTCAAAATTTGTATTTAAAAATGGTTTTCTATCAAAAGGCTGTAAAACAATCTTTTAAAAATATTAGTGTATTATATGCTTAAGATTTGACTTATTCTCATTTTAGGCCTCTAAAACACTATATAATTCTTAAATAACCATAGATAAAAATATCTATTACTCATTACTTACTTGGTATGTTACATCCTTCCCCATTTAGAAAATTGTGTCCCTAAAATTTATTTACATATCGAATAAGTGGGGGTATTTATCCCTCATTGTATTTTCAGATTCCCATGTTAGCTCTTGAATCATGTAGTTTTTCCAAAAAACTGTTACCTGATGAATCACCTTATTTCGTAACACATGCTCCCTGTGGTCAAGAATCTGGACCGGTTGTTCCTCATAAGATAGGTTATCTTCTAGCTGAACTACCTCTGGACTCAAAACAAAAGATGGATCTAGAATGTACTTCCTTTACATTGAAACATGAAAAACATTTTGTACCTGAGATAAACTCGGAGGTAAAGCCACTCGGTATGCAACTGATCCAGCTCTCTCTAGAATTTCATATGGTCTAATGAACCTTAGACTCATCTTTCCTTTCATACCAAATCGCATCACACTTTTCAATGGTGAAACTTTGAGAAAAACATGATCACCTACCTCAAAATAGAGATCCTTCCTCCTATTGTCCACATAACTCTTCTGCTTGCTCTGAGCTATTCTCATGTGTTTCTGTATTAGCTGAAATTTTTCTACAAATTCTTCTACCAATTCTGGTCCCATAAACATCCTTTCACCCACTTCAACCCAGAAATCTGGAGTTCGACAATGCTTCCCATATAATGTCTCAAATGGTGCCATATGTATACTAAAATGAAAACTGTTATTATAAGAAAACTCAAACAAAGAAAGATGTTGGACCCAACATCCATGATAATCCATAGAACAAGCATGTAGGATATCCTATAATGTCTGGATTGTTCGTTTTGACTGCCCATCTGATTGTGGATGAAAAGTTGTACTAAAATTTAATTCAGTACCCAACGACTTCTGAAGGCCTTTCCAAAAGTTAGAAGTCAACCTGGGATCTCGGTCAGATACTATGGAGAGAGGAACTCCATGTAACCTGACTATATCTTTAATATACAAATTAGAAAGTTGATCTAGGGAAAAGGTATCTCGTATAGCAAGGAAATGAGCAGATTTAGTCAAGCGATCAATAATAACCTAGATTGCATTATTACCTCGAGATGTATTTGGCAATCCCACAACGAAGTCTATGGATATGTCCTCCCATTTCCACTTTGGCAATAGTAAAGGGTGAATCATCCCTTTTGGTAACTGCCGCTCTGCTTTTACCTGTTGACAAGTAAATCACTTCACAGTAAAATCAGCAATATCCGTTTTCATTCTGTCCCACTAGTAATACTCCTGAATATCTCTATACATCTTAGTGCTTTCAGGATGAACTGGAAATGAAGAACTATGAGCTTCACATAATAACTCTATCTTCAACTGTGAATCAAAATCCACACACAATCTCTTCCAAAATCTCAAAAAACAATCATTATCAATGTTGAATTTAGTCAACTTACCTTTCTAAACCAGCTCTACCTTTTTCTGCGACTCACTATCATGCTTTTATGCTTGCTTAGTTCTGTCTGATAGAGAAGATTTCACAGATACCTGAAACAAAATAGAAGGACATCCTTCACCAACGACTTCTATGCCAAAGTTCATCACATCCTTAACCAATGGATCATGTTCCAAATGCAACATTGTTAATGAAGAGTTACTTTTTTTACTTAATGCATCAGCCACATTATTTGCTTTTCTCGGATAGTAGTGAATTGTATAATCATAATCCTTGATTAATTCCTGCCATAACCTCTGTCTCATGTCCAATTATTTATGAGTGAATATATACATTAATCTTTTGTGATCGGTATATATTTCACACTTTACTCCATACAAATGATACCTCCAAATTTTTAAAGCGAAAACAAGATCAGCTAATTCCAAATCATGTGTAGGGTAATTTACCTCATCAGTTTTCAAATGATGTGAAGAAAAAGCAATTACCTGATCATTCTGCATTAGGACGCAACCAAGTATTTTCAATGAAGCATCACTGAAGATAACAAACTCCCCATTCTTGGTAGGTAGTACCAAAACTAGAGCATTCACCAATCTTCATTTAAATTCCTGAAAAAAAATCATTGCATTCTTTTGTCCAGATAAACATAACACCCTTCCGAGTTAGCTTATTCATTGGACTAGAAAACTGTGAAAATATTATAACAATGATTCGGTAATATCCTGCCAAACCTAGAAAACTATGAATCTAGGTTACATTTGTGGGTCTTGGCCATTCTTCCACAACCTTTTTTTGGCAGGATAAATAGTTATTCCATCATTAGAAACAATGTGACCAAGGAAAGAAATTTGTTGAAACCAAAACACACACTTGATGAATTTCCCATACAATTTATTTTCTTTTATGGTTTGAAAAATAACCCTTAAATGACATTGATTCTCCTCTTTACTTTTAGAAAACACCAAAAATATCATCAATGAAATCAACCAAAAACTTATCCAAGAACTCGTGGAATATTCTATTCATAAGGTACATGAATACAACAAGTGCATTGGTTATCCCGTCAAGGAATTACTAAAAATTCATAATGGCCATATCTTGTATGAAACACGGTCTTTAGAACATCTGATTCCTTTACCTTCAACTGATGGTACCCCGATCTCAGGTCAATCTTTGAAAAATACTGAGCTCCCTGGAGCTGATCAAATAAATCATGGATATGAGGCAAAAGATATTTGTTCTTAACAGTGATTTTATTCAAGTCTCTATAATAAATGCGAAGTCTCATAGAACCATATTTCTTTTTAACAAATAAAACAGGCACACCCCATGGTGATGTTCTAATTCGAATTAATCATTTCTCTAATAAATCTTGCAATTGGTCCTTCAACTCTAAAAGTTCAATTTGAGCCATTCGATAAGGGGGTTTTGAAATTGTCATAGCATCAGGAACAAAGTCAACAAAAAACTCAACTTCCCGATCTGTTATTATTCTAGACAACTGATAAGGAAAAACATCAGCATACTCATTTACCACTAGCACATCATTAATCTAAACAATTCCCTTTTTTGAATGATATGTGTAAGGTGACATTCATTTCCATACTTTACAAGTTTCTTGGCCTCTTGATATGTTATCAACAGTAAGGGATCATTATTGTATACAAACTGAAAGTCTTTCTCAAAAGAAACTACTTTATCTTTACAGTCAATCTTAGCATGGTAAATAGAGAGCCAATCCATACCCAGGATAACATCAAACTCTACTAGAGGCAAAACAATAAGGTTTTCAAGTAGGTTCCTTCCACGGATAAGGATAGGAAGATTCTTATAAATTCTTTTTGCCTCAACATTTCCCCTGGGTGCTTTTACCACAAATTCAGGGGTCATTTCTTGAGATGGTATTCCAATTTTACTTGAAATGTTTTTAGAGATGAAAGAATGTGTAGACCCAAATCAAACAACACACTCGCATAATCTGATTAAACAAACAATATAACAGATAGCACTTCATTTGATTTCCCAACATCTGCTGAAGTAGTTGCAAAGGGTTTCACAACCCCTTTCTGCTTGTAGTCTGACTGCTTCCCATAACTCGATCTCTTTGTCGTACACTCGTTTTCATAATGACCCATCTCATTTCACATAAAACATTTCACTAACTGTAAATCAAATTTAGACTTACCATCACCTTAATCTTTTTCAGTGCAATCATGAGCCTTATGTCCCATCTTACCACATTAGTAGCACTTTTCAGAATTCAAAAGACATTCCCCCGCATGCCTTTTACCAACTTTATAACAAACTGGAAACATAGTTTTCTTACTATCTGACCTTTTTGAATAATTCTTTTCTTTCTCCTGCCACCTCGGTCTCTTCTTCTGTTGGTTGTTATAGAACACTTGATCATCGGAAAACTCCATTTCCACCTTCTCAGCACATTGAATAAGATTTTCATAACTTTTGAACTCACGAGAAGCTAATTCCCTTCGATATTTTGGATTTAGTCATTAGTATAGACAATTGATTTTTACTATCAAGGTCTCGGATAAAATTTGGAGCATACCTTGCCAATCTAGTGAACCTCTCTTCATATGTAGCCACTGAGTTGTCCTCCTGCCTCAATTCCAAGAATTGTTTTCCATCCTATGTCAAATAGCCTTAGGAAAATATTTCTCAAGAAACATACCTTTGAATTCATCCCAGTCGAGAGAATCAATCTGATCAGCGTCCCTGATATTTTTAACCATCGGCCACCACTGATATGCTTCACCCTCCAAATGGTAAATATCAAGACTAACCTTTTGATTTTCTAAACCCACCATGACATAGAAAATCTTTTCCAGTGCTTTAATCCACCCTTTAGCTAGCACAGGGCTAGATGACCCTCTAAATGACGGAGGATGCTACCTCATGAAATGTTCCACCAGTAACATGTTCCTCTGCGGTTGATATGGCTAATCTCATGCATGGATACCACCACCATTTATCGCTTGAGTCAAATACGCCATTACTGTAACAAACTGTTCAGTTCCAATTCCGACCATCTCATGATACTGATTTGGAAGGTCATTTCCATCTGTATGCCTTCCTAGCACTGCTTCCCTATTTCCTCTGCGGAAAACCATTCTAAACAATCATGTCTTAGATAAAGCAACATGGTAATATTAAAATGCTATATCATTTCAATTTGACCGTAAAAAGATATTTATAGATAATAATTTAATAGAATTTTAACTCTTAATGTTATCTAAACCGACCTTTGATACCAACTATATAGCCCCATCCTTAAACATTACTTAATCATGAATTATTACAAGATTACACATTGGGGATCTTTTCAGGTTTAGAGTTTTAGAAAATTAGATCATAAAACATGCATTATATTCCACATTTAAACAAAGTGGTTATATAAAAGATAGTATTCATTTTTTCCATCAATGGAAAAATATTTAAAATAAAACAAGGATTATTTCTTAACACTTCCTTGTCACTATCATCATATCATGTACCATTCCCTTGACCTATGATAAACATTTCCAAAACTTGTGATCAGCATAAAAAGCCTAGTAATGGTTATAAAAATATGGAAAGGAAACATGAGTTCATATATGCATAAGAAATGAAATCATACTTTACCCATAAAACATAAGCACTTTAAAATACCTCATCAAATCATGAATAAATCATTGAAATCATAAGACATAAATGTAACATGAGGCATTCATAACATTCTTATGTTTGGAGTAACCCTCTTGGTTATATTTGGAATAACCATCATAGTATATTCTATAAATCTGTTTAGAGAAACCTTAACGTTTAACTCCTTCACATTACCCAATGCATTGGAGAGCTATATCGAGCTCACTTGCCCTTAGTTTATCACGGAACCACCCATCTTCATAACAATTCCCCAGAACCATAACATAATTGTATCACATAAAACATGCATAAAGGAAACATAACATTTCCACTTTGATATCAATACAACACATTGATATAAAAACATTATGAATACCAATTTTAAATAAAAAAATAAAAGAAAATTAAAACATGGTATTTTTTTTTCATTCAAAAAAAGTTATGGCTTGTAGAGGAAGCTGAAACTCAAATAATGGTCACGACGGCGGAGAAGTCGTTGTCACTGTATACATACGACAAAAATACATTCAATTTTGTCATTTAGTAAATGCTTTGTATAAAAATATTCCATTTGAATAATCAGAAAATTCATAGGGGTTTATACACCATAAAAAAGAAAGTTGTTTATAAACCAATATATTCCTCAATGAAAGGAGATTGGGACGGATTCCCGTACCTCATGTCCGACTGGACTCGATCGTTATTTAACCTCATGAATAATAAACTTGAGTTAATTTATACTTTCTTGAGACCTTTTTCAAGTTCATTATTCCTTTTATATCTCTTATTACCATGTCAAGAACACTATGTAATTATTTATGTTAATAATGGTCGTTTTGTTGATCATTGGTACTTTAGTGAAAAATAAACTCTTCATAATTAAATGTTGTTCATGTGGTAAAATATCCATTATATCCAGAATTATATTTATGATTTGGATATCATATATATCATATATATATCCACTATATTCATGCATTTTTAATATTACATAACATTTAGAGGTATGAAATGAATTTCACCGTTCATGGAGACGGTAAGCCGTATGTACGCATGAACGCAACTTTCATTTATATTTCGTATTTTTTGGAATAGAATCATAATGAAATAAATATATATATAATAATTCCAGTATAATATAGTATATAATATCATTAACTATATCCTTTATATGTCTCACATATGGCATTACTGAATCAAATCACTTTTAGGGGTGGTAGTCCGCACTTCCTAAAATGAAGATATCACGTTTACCCATAATGGAAACCATAAATGTATGCCATAAATGAAAAATACATAAGATTAAGGAAAATATAATCATATTATATATCATATATAAATATAGTGACATCTTAATGGACACCTTTGAAGGTGTTAAAAGAATATTGAACAATCATCATTTCGTGAGGCAGAAATTCACCATCAACAAAAACAGTATGCTCATTAACCATTAGATGTAGGTGTGTGTATGTTTAGCACGAATCCATCTTATAACAACAACCAAATATATGGAAGATACTTTTTCTGTTACAAAAGAAATGAATAAAAATAGTTTAGGGGGTTCGAGAAGCAAAATAAAATAAAAGACCATTAGAGAAGACTTTACCTTTTAATTCGGTAACTACTCTTGGTTTGAACCAAAAGGGTTTCTTGAAGAGATTCCATCCAATGGTAAGGCTTCTAGGATGAGTAGAGGGATATGGAGAGATAAAATGAGAAGGTCTTGTCCAAACTAATGGCTTGAGATGTTTGGGTAAATAGGTAGAGGAGGGGGCCTTTTATAAGAGGAGAGGAGGGGCACTCTTGGAAAGGTATAAATTTCTACTTTATTTTCAAATGAGTTTCGGATTTTAAAGGTCCCAAATTGATTTATTTCGGGTATAATGTGGTAAGGGTTCTAAATATACTCATCCAATAGGTCTTTGACATGTGTAAGTCTTAGATTATACATTATCTTTTCATTTTATTTAAATCGTTCATTAATGAGGTAATCGCTGCATCATCATGATGTCATAAATAATTTAATTTATTAAATGTCTAAAAATTATTAAAAAAAACTATGATTTAGAAAATCTTTTTATCTTTACAATGAATATTTATAGTATAATATATCATTTATGTATACAATACTAATAATGTTTTACTCAGGTGATACATTCTTTGTTATATTTAACTTTCATTAAAAATAAAATGATAAAATGTCATTTTCACACAAAAGTTATTCCATGAGGTCCCCATGTTTGGTAAAAGGCATCCCATGGTCGGAAATGAGACAAAACGTATAATTCGGACACATGTTGTGGTCATTTTTTATTATTATGATATTATTTTATTATCCTTAACTACCTAATTACTAATTAGTCACGATAATTAAAGATAATTACCGACGTTACTATTCATAATGTCCAAAAACAAAAGAGTATTAATTAAATAACATGAACCTTCAGATTCAAAATATGTAATCCATTTTACCAAATTAAAAACACAGAAACTGTAATAATTAATTTAAAAATAATTCCCGTTGTCAAAACAAATAGCGGGTTTTTTAAACAATATTTATGAAAAGGTTGGAACTTGTTTATGACCAATTCCAATGTAAATTATTCCTAATGACCACCATTGGATTACATGTTAAAAATATATTATATTTAAACCTTAAATCAAATTAATAAGATAATCTAACCATATACTTAAATTAGATGAAAAAGTAGTTTTGATGTTAAATGCAGTATTTTTCACTATTCATTAAAAAATGAACATTGTCAGAAAAGTACCAAAAATTTATCCAAAGTAAATATCAATATCCCAATCATAAAGAATTAGTTTATTTTGAAAAATATATCTTATAAAACTTTCAAAAGTTGGATTTAAAAATGGTTTTCCCACAAAAGGCACTAAAACAATATTTTAAAAATATTAGTGTATTACATGCTTATGATTGGATTTATTCTCATTTGAAGCCTCTAAAACAGTCTATAATTCATAAATAGACATAGATAAGAATATATATTACTCATTAATTACTTGGGATGTTACCGTTTTGGTGATAGTATATTCCTAAAATGAGTTTTTAGAACATAATGTGGTCAGTTATGTTATAAAACATTTTGGTAATGTTTTGTAATTTGTCGAAATGATTTATAAAATTGGGATGTGGGTGCGAAACATGTTTTTGGGATGTTTTGCATGGGTGTGATGTGAAAAATGGACTTTGATTATGAAAGGGGTATAATATAACTTGTGAGTGGGTTGTTATGTGATGTTTAGCATCTTGGGAGAGATTTATAAAATTATTACTGGATTTTTTGAATTGTGAATGATTTTAAAAATGTTTTGTGGGCTATTTTTGGTGTGAGTATGATTTAAAAATTCATTTGATTTAAAAATTGGATTTTAGACATGTATGGAATACATGTGGGATTTTTGTTGAAATTGTGATGTCAAAATGATATTTTCATGTCCAAAGTATATTTATTTTCTTGTTGAACTTGTTTGAGCACAAGGGGATATCCCGAGTATCGAGGTGGGTGGATGTTTACTAGTATGCTAGTGAATCTGTGGGGTTAGGCCATAGTTTTACAAGGAAAGATTGAAAATTTAAACTCTTAATAAACTATGATGTTGATGATTGGAGACCACTAGGTTATGGGTATGATCCCTACTAGTGACTCATGCACAAGAAAAAATATTTTGATGGTTACTCTAACCGATATACGAGGTACCTGGGACCCACAACTAGCTAGTGCCAAGGGGTTATTTCCTATTGATTGTGCTCATTACTTACTTTGGTATTACTATCATCATACAGAATGGTTGTCCAGAAAACTCATAGGTGTTGAAATTATTTTTTAAAAGTGTTTATTCTTAATGATATCCCACTTGGAAACAATTTTAATTTTTTTAGTTCAATCTTTTAGAAATTATAACAATATTTTTTTGTTTTTGAAAACCATCATGATTTTTTTCATTGAATGTTTATCACATGGAATCTCTTAGTGGTGGTATCCTAGTGGGAATTTTCTCACACCCTACCTACACCATTGGGTGTATGTAGTCTTGGTTATTTTTTTCTTGTAGGTTTGGATACATTTTTTAGTTCTAGGGGTTTAGGTTTCTACCAGGTCCTTGGTGGTAAAGTCATGTAGAGATGTCTTGAGGACGGTGCCCCTTTCCATGAGGGTTCTTGGGCTGTTTTATTTGGATTTTTTACCTTTTTATATTCTTTATGAGTTGTTTTAAAACATGTAATTCAGTTCTGAATTTTATAAAAGCTGGTTTTATTTGAAAATTCCAGATTCATTTTGTTGAGTTTATTTGTTGTTTAATGTTTATAAACTCAGTTAAATCATTCCAAAAGTTCATTTTATGATACACGGGAACTTTTTCCATCCCTTGTGGATGGGGAACGCTCTTCAAGCACTGTCGCAAGATAGGCCGGGTGCCGGTTTTGATAGAGACCAAATTCAGTTCGTGACAAAATGGTATCAGAGGAGGTCCAGGTTAACTCTTTTAGTCATGTTATTTGGGGAAGTGTTGGGAATGTATGGAGTTAGGATTTTTGGGACTTGGTGTTCAAGTTATGGGTAGTGTTCTTGATCACCATACCTCATTATACGATTCATTTTTCTAGGATAATTAAGGATTTATCAAAGTCATTTTGTTTTCTTGGTTGATGATGATTATAAGAAATGAAAAGAGAGTTGGGTTAGTGGTCTTAGTGAGCTCGCAGGGCCTAGAAAGACATGTAGAGCTGGGGATATTCCCTATAACACTCTCTATGATGGTAAAGGTATTAGAATATGGCCTCCAACCATAATTCCATGTCAACCACTGAAACTAATTTCCTCTCCCATTATTTTGTGCTTTAGTTTTAAAATCATGGAACATTGGTTTTAATGTGACTTGGTTTTATGAAGCGTAATGTTTTTGTGAAATGATTTGAAAATATAGAGGTAATGGTTTGGTCTATTAAATGGTTGAACTGAATTTTTATAATTGTTTTGAAATGTAAAATGGTGTGCTTACACCTCTTTCGAATGAAAGAACTATATTGATGTTAGTTTTGAAAAGTGTTTCGAATATAGTTTTATAAAAAATAAAAGAGTGTTATAATGGGATGATAAGTTTTGAAATAGATTTAAATATATTAAAATTTAGTTCTTTTCTAAATTTTTTGGTCTTTATGAAAGGTTTTGTAAGATTTGAGTTGGGATTTTGATCGCGTGGTTAGCGGTTTTGAGAAAAATGATGTGTTAGTTGACCGTTATGGTTTTGAAAAGTGGAAATAATTTTTGTTTTAACCATTTTTATTTTCATGAGAAACCAAATTAATGGGGTTATATGGGATGATGTATGGTTTATGCCACAACTAGACGAGTGTTAGGATCGATATAGGGAGGGTGTCCGGTGTGGCACATAAAAATGCATGTGTATGCCCATGGGGTATCATTGGTGGATGCACTAACTGCCGATCCTTTTGTTTGTAAAAGAAATATTTTTAGAGAAAAACATGATGTCTTTAATAATTTTTTGGGATGGTTTATATTATGCGTCTTTTGGAACATTTTGATGTTTTGGGATGTTTTGAGTCCAAGAACCCCTATTGGTCGAGCTGTGTTTTTGGTTTGTGTTTGGTCAGTAAGCTGGGTAGAAGGACCGGTTAGTAGACTCCTCTGAGATATGTTTCAGTTCATTTTTATGGTGGTTCCCTTGATGTGTTTGGATCTAGTTTTTTGCACTTTTTGACCAATGGACCAGCTTGGTTGGGTTCATGGGTTCTCTTTTTGGACAAAGTAGACCCCAATTAAGGGTTGATTCGTAACAAAAGTTCAACCCGAATTGTTTTTCGATTGGAAAATCATCCATTTGATCAATATAAGGAACATTTTATTTCTCGATATCTGTATATTGACTCTATGCACATTATATTATTGTTTTTTATCCTCTTGTAGCAGGAGAGTGCTCATGGAAGGTTGAAAGAGACCTTAGTTTCTTAAATTTCATTATTTTTCGATGGTGGAAGTGGTCTAGGGTTGTTAGTGTGGATGAGTGTCTCGATGGTGTCTAAGATAGCCTCTAGGTTCTTTATAGTTTCTTTGAAGAATGAGTTCTTGTTAACCACCATTGTGGGAAATATGGTCATGATAGGATATTGTGGACACTTTATAGAATTATATGTTGTTTGAGGATGTTGTATGAGGTCAGTCTCCATGCATTATTTATATCAGTCGCAGTGGTCATGTTTAGTGAATCATTATGATGTCATGTGCTCGATTGACCATAGTAGTGAAATTTGAGAAATCATCTGAGAGTCATTGTTATGTTGGGAGACTCTCTACCTTTAAAAAAATCTATTTTAGCGGAAGGTGAGTATAACTGTTTTTTTCTTATATTGATTATCACCTGAACAAACAAGTTTTGTTTGTGTGTGAATATTCTAAGCCCTTGTTTCAGTGAAATATTGGGTTAGGGTAAAGTGAGTTTGGAATGTGTTATGTCTTGAAAAACTTATCAGGGATTGAGGTGTAGTTTTTAGTTGCACTGAGAGAAGAATTCTCATTCCGGGGGTTTTCAAAGACTAACTATGAGGCTGAAGATGCTTCAATCATTGGAGCTCCAGCCATAGGACTTGAAGAGAAGTTGTCTAGTAGTCAGTTGAAATACCAGGGTCATTTAAACCATTGTACAAAGTCCTATCATCGATATGAAATATATGAAGATTTTAATCCTATGGTGTCATCATTCTTCTTCTATTGTTAATGTTTTGTGGAAATAGTTGGAGGGACTTGTACCCATGTCATCACCTAATTTAATTCTATCCCCCCCTTTAGATTCTATTGAGTCATCAGATAATGGTTGGAAAATTTGATAGACATGTTGAAGACACATTTGTGCACAATTAGTAGTGACTGTGTTCCAGGAAGCCATGTAGAAATAATGATCTTCACAGTAAGTGCGCAGTTTCCCAAACCAGGTGGACTAACCCTGCACCCTTCCCAAATATTTAAATTTTTTTTTGGTCTTTCTCTGTCAGCCCATACTGGTCAGTTAAGATGGTTAGCTATTATGGTGGGGAGATCCACTATGATGATCATGTTCATTACTTCATAAAAATTGAATAGAATTCTACCCATTTTAATAGAGATTCCATTCAGGCCTCCCCTATTAGTGTATTGATTCTGTCTCGGGAAAAATATTGATTGTCTCTTATAGGGGGAGCCTATTTTTGTTCCCCCGTAATTTTAATTCATATTTATCCATGGTATTGGATTGGCTATAGGTATTATCATTCGGATCTATCAAGATACCTAGATATTCCTTTGGTAAACATTGAGATTGGATAGTGTCCAATGGTTCGGTTAAAGTAAGGTAATTGCAAACTTGATTGATGTTGTTTCTCGTTTGGGTGAATTGCTTGAGTCATGTTCAGATAATGTTAGAATAGTTTTATTCCGGGATAATGTATGAAAGTGATTTACCATTTTAGGGAAGTGGTGCATGTTTGGGTTGTGAGAGTAATAATTCCTTAATTTATCACTAGAGGTGTTTTTCCCTTTGGGGGAGAAACCTGGCAATGAAGTACCTAATAGTTTTTCAGTTGGGTTTTGTTGATTCTTTGATCATACTGTGGCTTTCTACGGTGGAAAGTTTTCATGGTGGGGATAATTATCACAAGCATAACAGATTTTAATGATAATTTTAATTTATTTTCGATTCATGATTTTTTTGCAGGTTTCCCAAGCTTTTATGGATGAATGGGTGAGTTTTTAAGAATTGGGCCAAATCGTGAGCTAAATTTCAGATTTAAAAAAAATCCAGTTTCTTTTATAACTCATTAATTTTTTAACATTATTCATCCATTCAAATTATTATTTGGCCTCCCCTGACCTATTTACACCATAATTTAAATTTTGTGCCTTTAAAATCGCATAAACATGGTGGATTTGGATTTTTACTTAAGGAGTTGGGCCACCCGAAAACCCATTTGTAGTTTTTAAAAAACATTTAGTTTATTTAATAACATATTCAATTTTAATTCTTTTTTTGTGATTCCACCTCTAACCAGAGCCCACTGAACCTAGGCATGACCA
This sequence comes from Viscum album, assembly GCA_963277665.1. Taxonomy (NCBI): domain Eukaryota; kingdom Viridiplantae; phylum Streptophyta; class Magnoliopsida; order Santalales; family Viscaceae; genus Viscum; species Viscum album. The sequence continues at coordinate 1,065,218,427 of OY728165.1, read as the reverse complement.
AAATCTCTTCTCCCCTTATTTAGAGCTTTTTTCATAATAGAACATGATGAAACATCTTAAGAATTCTCAATTCGGGAAAATTTATAATTGTAATTTATTTTCTTCATAACTCTTTCAATTCTCACTCTTTTTCCCCATTCCAATTCTAAAATGGCCTACTTATCCTTGTTAGAACCTCCCTTAAATTTGTTTCTTTTTTAAAATTCATCTACTACTGTATGTGAGGATATTTCTACAAGATCCCTCAAGTAAGTTGTTCTTCTTCATTCTTATTTGAATTTTTTTAGGGTTATATTCAATGTTATTAGAGTTTCATTCCTTATCCACAAAGGTTCATAATTTCCAGATGTTAGGGGTCAATCCTAGGTTTTGATATCTTGTATTTTGTGTGAAATCTTCTAGTTTTAGGTTGGATTTCACTTCCTTGAGGTGCAGCGATGGTGTGGTTTATGTTTCGCACCATGTGTTGAGCGTTTCGACATAAAGGGTAGGTGATTCCCTGTATAACAATTTCATAATGAGTTATCTTACTTGGTTTATTAATTTAGTATGTTTCAAATCAGTTTTATGTGGTGTGAAAACTATTTTATGATGGATTTGGTTAAGTGTTTAATTTTTTATTTTCATTTTTTACTTGGAATTGGGTGCTTTTCATGCATGCCTCTTTGGGAAATGTTTGATTGCATTTTATAACAAATGAATGTGATTTATTAGTGTTGAAAACCACTAAAAATTATGTTTTTTATTGCCTTAATGTCATGTGGGAATTTTAATTTGGGTTTTGAATGGTTTAAATGTGTGAAACAACGTTGTACTTCTTGAACTAGATTTGTGAAAACATGTGTTTTTTATGTGGACATTTTGTGGTATTGTTTGAGGTATTTGTATAAAAATTTGGGATGGTTTAATAAACGTTTTTAGGGATCCAAATTCTGATTTGTCTTGTTATTGGCATTGTTTTGGTCTTGAATTAGGGTTTTGAAATGGGTTTTGTATTCAAACCATGGTTTCACCTCTTGGGTTGGTTTTATGAAAATAAAAAAGGATTTAATGAGTTACACAAAGTGTGAAATGGTTTCTTATGTTCTATTTTGGTGATAGTATGTCCCTAAAATGAGTTTTTAAAACATAAAGTGGTCAGTTATGTTGTAAAACAATTTGGTATTGTTTTGTAAATTCTCGAGCTGATTTTTGAAATTCGGATGTGTGTGTGGAACGGGTTTTAGGACTATTTTGTGTGAGTGTGATGTGAAAAATTGGCTTTGTTAATGAAAAAGGTATTATGTAACATATGAGTGGGCTGTTATGTGATTTTAAGCATCTTAGGAAAGATTTTATAAAATATTTAATGAATTTGTTGAATTTTGAATGATTTGCAAAATGTGTTGTGGGTTATTTTTTGTGTCAGTATGATTTCAAAATTCATTTGAATGAAAAAGTGGATTTTTAGACTTGTTTGTAATACATGTGGGATGTTTCTTGAACTTGTGTTGTGAAAATGATATTTTCATGTCCAAAGTATATTTATTGTCTTTTTGAACTTGTTTGATCACAAGGGGAAAACCCAAGTATCTAGGTGGGAGGATGTGTACTAGTATGCTAGTGAATCCATGGGGTTTGGCCTCAGTTTCAATTAGAAAGATTGGCACTTACAACTCTAACTAAACTATGATGATGATTATTGGGGACCACTTGGTTATGGATATGTTCCATACTAGTGACTCGTGCACGAGAACAGATATTGTGATGGTTACAGTCACCGAGATATGAGGTACCTGTGACCCAAAACTAGCTAGTGACTAGAGGTTATTTACTATTGCTTGTGATCATTAGATACATTGTGATTACTGTTAGCATACGGAATGGTTGTCTAGAAAACTCTGTAGTGTTGACATTATTTTTTTAAAATTGTTGATTCTTAATGATATCCTAATTGAAAACTGTTTTAATATTTTTAGTTGAATCTTTTAGAAATTGTAACTATCATTTTTGGTTTATGAAAACATTTAAGATTTTTGTCTTTGAATGTTTATCACATGAAATCTCTTAGTGGGGGTATCCTATTGGGAATTGGCTCACACAATACTTACACCTTTTTGTGTAAGTATAATTTCTTATTTTTTTGCTGGTTCGGATACAGTTTTTAGTTCTAGTGGTTTGATTTTATAACAAGTCCATGCTGGTGATGTCTTGTGGAGATGGCTTGAGGGCAGTGCCCCTTTCCATTAGAGTTCTTGGGATATTTCATTTTGATTTTGTACCTTTTTTTAGTATTTTTGAGTTGTTTTAAAACATATCCTTCGGTTTGGAATTTTGTAAAAGATGAGTTTATTTGAAAATTCTAGATTCATTTTATGGAGTTTGTTTGTTGTTTAATGTTTATAAACTCAGGTAAGTCGTTCCCAAACATCATTTTATGATACCCAGGCACTTTTTCCAGCCCTTCAAAATCTGGAATGCCCTTCGGGACTTGTCGCAGTTCTGGTCGGGTGCCAGTTTTGATGGAGACCAGATTCGGTTCGTGACATACATGGAACACATCCTGAACAAACGAGGGATTTGGTGGATGTGTCAACAGTATGCTACCTTCCAAACATGATCCAGAATTTTAAGAGGATATATATACCATGTTCTCGACTTTCCCTTCCATCCAAATATCAGTAATCTCTTCTATGGAGACATTCATAGAAAATCCTTGTCACAAACTTCAATCTCTAGATCTTTTATTCGGTTTTCAACATATATTTTTTTAATCAATGGGATGCTCTTATTTATTTTTTCTAACATCATTCCAAAATATTTTGAGTTTAGAACTTCATATATATAGGGATTCACAATGAGCCATCTAAATAATGGATTGAAGTCTATTTTTTGTATGGAAATTCTATATAAGAAAGGTATTGATCCAAAAAAACATTTGAAATCTATAGAGAAAGCTATCAATATTTCTTATAGGATATGAATTTCCATTTCAGACTGAACTACTTTTACAGAATGGTAAGCAGTGATTAAATAGAACTCTATATCCAGAACCTACTGAATAGTTTTCATGAACATCAAGGTAATCCTTGTATCTCGATCAGATGTAATGGAATTTGGTACACCATGAAGACTTACAAAATATATTTTATATATATACATTACAGATGATCAATAGATAAATCCTCTCAAATAAAAATAATGTTTTTCAATTTCCTTTGAAAATAAACAATAACCCATATAGCATTCTGGCATTTATATGATTTGGGATTTCCAATGATAAATTAAATTGTGATGCTTTCCCATTTCCAATCAGGTATATGTTATGGTTCTAATATCCCCTTAAAAGTAAACCCCTCGGCCTTAAAAATTTGAAAACATGAAGCATTGAGGGACATATTCAGTAAGATTACATTTCATTCCATCTAACCCAATATACACTTTCATGTCCATTTACATCATTGTGATTATAGTGTGAATATAGAATAGCCAACTACACGCCTTATCCAATATATCCATCATAAATTTAGGTAAGTGAGGAATACAAACCAAATTCTAGAAAAATATTATTCCTACACAATCAAGGTGAAATTCAAGAACTTTTCTCATCTTGAAATTCAACTCCCCATATTTCTTCTATTCCTCCAAAATATTCACAGGTATAGATGGTTAAACATTCATTTATGAAGAGAATATCTTCCCACCTCCATTAAAATTTAATGATATATACATTGAAAATCTATAAATATTAGATCTTTTGTGATCCTCATCATGGATATGCTAGCATGGTCTTTTAGACTCAAATAATTTTCTACCATGTTTATTTTCCTACTGTGTTAATGTATTAAATAGTCATAATACTGTATCGACTCTAACCATCATATTTGGAAATATTTCAATCAATTTGGGTAAAAATAATCATTAGACATTTATAATTAGTATAATTATCAAACCTTTCACCATAAAGATAATGCCACTATATCTTTTGTTTATTTATTACCGTAGTTAACTCCAAATCATGAGTTCAGATATTTTTCACATGGATTTTTAAATTTCATTAGGCATAAGCAATATACATATAATTTTTTAGGAGAACTCAACCCATCCCCTTATTGGGTAAATAATTATAGATCACAAACCTTTCTCCACATTTAGGTAGTGTAAGTACAATGTACACGTGTAAGACTTCATTTTAGATCTTTGAAATTCATTTAATATTCACCCATCCACATGAACATAACTCTATTTTGAATTAAATTTTAGAGTGGATTAGATTATCATGAAAAATAATTACAAAATAATTGTTAATATTAATCGAATCAAAGAAAACATCGGATATTAGTTTCTGTTGCAGTTCCTGACCATATATCAATAACATTTGTTTTTTTTCTAGATCCACTTATATCACCACATTTGATATTAGGTGAACTAAAAAATCAAAAATACTTAAGAAGAAATTAAATTTTGTTAAATTTTTCATATATCTTATCATTTATCAGTTTCTTCAGTATAATTTTCAATTGATATTCATTATCTTACTTTCATTACAAATATACAAGACTATTCATTATAAATTCTACGACACACTGATTATGATAGTTTACAAATAATTTATTCTTTATATCCATAAAGATAACTAGGTGATTTGTAAGACCAAAAGGAATCACTATAAATTCATAGTGTACATACATTGTATGGAATTACATATTTGTTATATCCTTCTACATAATAGTTAATTGATGATATCAAGAATTATGATCAATCATATTAAAGTATTAAGCTATGCGTAGTTTGTCGAATAAGTTATCAATTAAGGAAAGTTTATATATTTTTTATAGTGATCTAGTTATGTTCCCAATATTCAATTTAGAGTCTCATTTATCCATATTCTTTCCTAAAAAATTGTATAGGTAATGTGCATGGTAACCCACATGGGAATATGAATCCATTGTTATGATTATCTTTGAGGTTCTTCTTCAATTCATGAAACTCAATTGGGGCCATTCTATACGGTGTCTTTGAACAAATAATAACACCTAGTATGAGTTCTAATGACAATTGAACTTAACGGTTTGGTGTAAGACACAATAATTGATCCAAAAGGTTATTATAAACCACTCGTACAATGGGTCTATTAATAATAGTGATTTTATACATGACTGTTTGAGATAAATACCCTTCATTTTAAAGAATCACGACTGATAAGTTAGATGTAATTTCAACTTGAATGACACATTCATTCATGCATCGATAGATGATCATAGATTAATCTAGATTATGGAATTTGAATTCCCATTATTTGAAATTTATACAATATATCAATAGATAAATACAGTCCTTGAAAATAATCACATCAAATTATAAAATATGATGGATCACTTGAATTTTTAGAATAATTATCCCATAAAATTTATTGGAGAAGAATTATATTCTATTTATTTGATCATACTGTTGTTAATGGTTTTCACTTTTACTCAAAATCTAATTACATAAGTAATACATTTATTCCATTATAATATTGTTGAAAAATAAATGAGTGGGTGTATCTATAATCAAATAAACCATTTTATAATTTATATTGGAGGGTAAGAGTACATTTCACTACTTTATTATCATAATCCTCATGGCCGGTAGTGATTGAATGTGACTTTACTTTTTCATTATCCGTATGTGATTTCTATTGCCTATCATCATAAATATGCCTTATATTCAGGAATTTATTGGTATAGTGACCCATTTCATTTCACTTGTAGCGTTAAAGTGTTGGAGGTTCATTCTGGATAGGCCTTTTCTATATCTCCTCATGTGAAATCTTTTTCCCATCACATCAGATTTAACATCCCGATAACCTTCTAGTACACACTTAAAAAAATTACACATCCCTTTATGATAATTTTCTCCATGTTTCTTTCCACACATTGAGAGCATGGGGAACTCATCTTCTTTTGAGTATGGCCTTTAGGTTTTCCCTTCAATTATATTTTTCTCTTCTTATCAAAACCATATGACTATTGGGTTACTAAAATCTCTATATCAACCAAGAGAGCACATCAAAAAATTTCTTCATATTTATTGAATTACCTTATGGATAATTCCCTTTGATGGATTTGTTTTATGACAATAAATAATCAATCAGTTTGACTCTCAAGATGGAAAATAATTAGACAAGAATACCTTGAATGTTTTGTAATGTTTACTTCTTATGTACCAAAAGATTCATCTTCCTTTTTAAAGTGTTCAAGTAATTTCTTATCTATTGTAGTTTGATGAATACAAGTATATTAATTTGTTGAAAAATATGTTCCTAACCAGATCACATTCCATATATTAAATTTTATCTCTTTTCCTTGTATTCTTGATAAGGTTTTAAAATTTATCAGTTTCACCAACCAAATGATATAATAAAAAGATGAATTTGTAATGATTCAGACATTGGATAAATTATAATATTTTTTAGTTGTACTGATCCATTATCCAGCCACTAATAGATTAGATGACTCGCTGAAAGAAGGGGATGTTGCATTATTAAGGACTCAACAATATGTTGTTACCAATATTTATTTTCTGTAAGTCATTCATGATCAATATCTGGAAAAAGATATGTTACTATAGAAACAATATTTTTCATTACATCTCCCATATGTATTGGATTCTCAGGATGATATTCATTTAATTACCCATCGCGTTTAGAATTTCTCTACTTCCATCGAGTTCTTGCAATTTTCTCAAACAAGGAAGAATAGTGTGAGAAACAATAATCATAATGGGAAACCCACATAATCCAGAATATAATTTCATTTAAGGACAATTTAGTTTTTATACATGGTTATTAAAGATCAATTATAAAACAATAATATTGAAACTAATAAGCTGATATATACTTTGGGTTCGTAGAAAAGTTTTATCATCCTAGTTTCCAAAGGATCAATTTTAATTTCTTATGATAAAAAATATAATGATCCATAATTTACAATCATTGATATTAGTTCAGTGTTGAAGAGTATTAATTTAAAATATTAATAATACCTTTATATGACCTTATAGGTGTAGTGTCCTTAGAAACTGGAAAACATAATCAACTAGTTCATAAGACATCTTCATTGTGTCCAGCTTATTTCCTCAGAACTAGAACTCATTTGACATATCATACATAATATCCTCCTTCAAGACCTAGGAAAAAGCATATGAAAGGTAATATTAGATGATCAATAAGGGAAAATAAGGGAGATATCAATCATATAATAATCATAAGACATATTAACATAACATTTGAATGTGTTATTCAGTTTATGAAAGAACATGATATCAATCCATGGGATAAATAATGAAAGATCATAAGAATCAACATACATAATCCCCAAATTCAAAACAAAAGACATGATGTTTTGGGGAAAACACATAAGCCTATAAAATAATTTCATATTATCCAAGGATCATTTCCCAAAAAATTATAGTGGATATAGTCCATTACTGATCTGAGTTCACTCCCTATTCCAGAACTATATTACTTAATTGAGATCATTTCATCTTACAGACATCTTTATCTCAAGAGATATTAATATTTCCCAATGCGTTGGATGGATATATAGTTCCCACCCATCTCATAATAAAATCATACATATGTGTTCCAAAAAAGAATAAATAATTCATCCAAACCAAATAAATATAATGTTTTTCATTAAAAATCATTCCATCATAACAAAATCCATGTAAAGCTAATAGATTTCATAAATGTTATTACATGATATTAAAAATAAAATCATATGCAATGTAAACATATTATACATGAATAAAATCCCTCTTAAGTAATTCCATATTATATGGAAAATAATTTTGAAAGAATACATGAAATTAATTCTTAACGAAAATATCCTTTCTTCTAAAATAAATTTTTTCTTTTCAAAAAATTCTGAACAATTTTTAATGCTAATGGAATATTTGAAAAATAATATCGATATAATTTATAATAAGGATCATGTAAATAAATAATTATGGTGACATAAATATCTGTTAAAGAAATTTAGGTTAAAAAAACATTTTTTTGCAATGTTTTTTTCATAAAAAATTATAAAGTACATTCCATCGAATAACAAAAAATTATTCCATTCATAAAATTTATAAAAAATTTTACAAGCTATAAAAATATTTTTGAAAATTTTTATTAGAATAGAAATAATGTTAAATATCTTACAAAATTTTTTTTGGATCATAAATGTACCCTAGTAAATACTTACGTATAAACAAGCTCAAAAAATAATGAGATTTTAAAATTATCCCTTATCTTTTAGGTTTGATTTCATTTTTATATATCTGAACAACGTTTATAATGATTTAAATAATTTTATTGCATTATTTAAGAATCATATTCAATTTTATCATATCATATATGATCATATTATCATCTGTTTTTAGATAAAATTGCATTATTACTTGTTATTTGGGTATTGATTACTTCATTTTGTTTGTATGTTTTGTCTATTATTTTTTAGTTATCCTTAATTGTTCATAGTGATATCATTCAAAATTGATATTAACATAATATATATCATATTAATTTATTCTATATATTTATATAATATATATTTATTGAATATCATATTGAATCAATCACATCGTATCATGGACATGGAAGGTCATATGTACGCATGAAAGAAAATGTAATTCCCATAATTGTTGTATTGTGTTGATGTAAATTATGTATAACATTTCATAATCCACATCATTTTATAATAAAATATATAATAGTTGCTTCTAAAATTATATCCATCCACATAAGGTGATGGTGAAAATAAATTACACCACGACGTGGATATGGTAAGACATACGTACGTACACATGGTGATTTTGTTTTTCATTTGATGGATAGAAATAAGAATATTTTTGTTTTATAATAATAATGAAATCACAATATTTAATTGATACTAGGGTTATTACATTATAATGAAAAACCCATGAATCAGACGTATAAGGATAAATAATATTGATAGAATAGGTAGAGAAAATTACCTCTTCTTTAATGTGCTTCCTCAAAATCTTCTCCAAGAGCACCATAGTTTTCATTGAAGAATACCAAAACATATAGAATGTAACATGAAAATTTTATAAGGTAAAATTATTGGGTATGTAAAATATTGAAGGATAAAATTTATGTGAAGATTTGAGGGAGGAGGTTCACATTTATAATTGAGGTGAAGGTAATTGTTGGTATCTCCAAAAATACTAATTTGAAATAAAATATCATCAAAAAACCACCAGAATATCTTACATCAAATTTAAATATTAGATAATTCAATAAAATCATCAGAAAATAAATTAGAGAAATCTTTTTATATCAATTTAGTATTTACTATTTAATTTACACTAAGTTAATCTATTTAATTTTTAAGCAGCGTAACAAATACTAAAATATAAAAAGGTTAATAGATTTACTAATTTGATTTCAGTTAGAAAATTAATAATTTCCATAAAACCTTTTATTCCATATAATAATTAATATAAAATTTTAATTTTTTTTGATTTATGAATAATTTATAAATTATTATTTCAATAAACAATTAATATTTTCAATTATGACACTTTTCAATTCATTGATTTTTAAAAACAAAATTAAGAAAAATGTTATCTTCAAACCAAATATTTTGTAATATTAAATAGATCTAAATATCATTTATAAAAATAATTAGATATATTAAATAGACAAAATTTTATTTATTTTAATGTTTTCAATAAAATTTACCTGTTATCTCTATTAACAAAAAAATTACTACATCAATTTTTTGTAATTATTTAATATATTGATTTTCTTAACATAAAAGTAAAAATAAAATTCCATGATAATGATAAGTTTATTATATTTCAAATGAATATTTTTAGTCGAATTTATATTCTATAAAATATAGCATTTAAATTGTTACATTTACTAAATAATGAATGTTAAAACATCAACACACCATTATATAAAATAATATATGTGTAACTATTCATACTATAAGACATCAAATGGCAACTAAATCTATCCATGGATGGTTATAATTTATATATACTCAACCAATATTAATTTTTCACGTGTTTTAGTTATTTTATAGTTATTAGTATTTTAATAAAAATTAAATTATTCATTTCTAATAAAATTAAATAATTTTTATATCAATAAAGTATAATTCTTTATGGAAAATATTTATTTCCTAAATATTTAAAATAAATTATCATCATACAAGAAAAAATTTTAGAATTCAAATGACTAATTATAATCAAATTTATCTTCTATATAAACTTATATGAACGTGATTTAGTCATTAAAACGTGTTTAAGACATATATAAATTTTCTTTAAATTATTTAAATTAAATGACCTAATCTCATCCAAGTGGCTTCTAAATGACACCATTTCGACACAAGGATGATTTATGTTTAAATACACTTATCCAATGATATTAATAAATGTATTCAGGTAACATTATAATAATATTCTAACCTTTAATTACTTGATATACCCTTTTATAGTATTAACCAAAAATTACAGAATTTACTATTCATATTGCTGAAAAAATTAAACCAATTTACATAATTTATAATAAATTATTCAAAATATAGAATCTATTTTTGAAAATTAAAAACACATAACTTTTAGTAATTTATTCAAATTCAATTTCATCATTCGAAAAATCTATCATATTATTAATGTTAAGATAATTAAATAGATTCAAATGTTGTTACATCTAAATATTATATAAAATTAATAATAGTGAAATAAATTATATTGAATAAAGGAAATATATTATATTTGTTATCAAAAAACATACTTTATTATAATCAAACCATATAAATTATGTCACAACACGTCCCTACCTGGGCTCCATCCGCAACTACCCCAAGCCCGCCTCCATAGGAAAGGGGATGGCGACCAGCGCCGAATGCCCAACAACTCGGGGAGGCCTTTGCCTATGTACCTGTACGCACACAAATGCATCACACTCAATGAAAAAGTGCAGAGTAAATGAAAAGTAAAGAAAAGAAAAAGCGCAACTGCTATATATACAAACCAAAAATGTGCATCGACCCCTAAATAGTACCGAGTACAAGCTGAAGGTAAACTGAAAAGACAAGGGCTAAACACGCGCCCAACCAAAAAAAAGTGCCACAACCCGGCAATAGGCAAACAAAATAAACAACCGACGGGTCTCCCACCTGGAACCCGGCTACGACCACCGCACACGGTCCAAGATCTTGAACTCCTAAGCTCTTCTGAAGTAACGCTCCACTTGTCCGTCGTATGCAAGGGCACACCAAGTGCAGGCAAAGCCAAAGTAGGGGTGAGTATAAAAATACTTAGTATAATGCCCCGAAGGCTCGAGGGAGCAACGAAGGAATTACCGAAGGGTGAGCAGTAGATCGAACAGGGAATGTAAAGGAGTAAAACAAAGAGTGTAGTGAAGAGTACAATAGAGAGCCCAGCTCAACCCAACAAGATAAAGGAGGTAGAGTCATCCAAACACAAGGAGCTGGAAATGTTGAGAAGATTAACTTCCCATTGAGTCTTCACTACCTATAGTAGTAGAGTAGACTCGTCCAACCATGAGAAGCTAGACACGGAAAGAACGAGGCATACCCCGCGCGTCTTCGCCTCTCCTGGATGGAGAGTAACCAATCCCAAGAAGTGGGTACCGGAACATGGTATGCACATATCCTTATGCTCAATCATGAAGCCCGAGCTATGTCCTAAGGGGATCTCCATCCCGTAGCTCAGCCCTAGAAAACTAAGTAGCCAACAGTCCCAGAATAAAACTCCATCGATGCCCAGCATCCCACACATCTTCCCCGAACTACAAGTCAAGGGGCTCAAAAAAACGCACCTCGAAACTACCCGCTTTGGGCAGCACTGACTCGCCCACACGGGTTTAGGTCACGTCACAAGGATGCTTCTTGGCGGGGGTAATCACCCTTCGTACTTGAGAGTTCTAGGGAATATCAAACCACACATCGTCACTGCCCTACAGTAGAGAGGTCTTTCAAAGTCGATGTCGTCACAACACTGACCCGTATAACCAAAGGTCCCGCTCTGGTAATCACGGAGGAAATCCACAGACTAGCCTAGTAGAAAAGACTGAGTCTGGAATGCCAATGGATGACCCACTGCCCAGCCCTACTGGAGGGTAACTCATAACCAGATATCGGGTGACCCACTGCCCAGCCCTACTAGAGGGTAAACCCAAATAAATCATCAGGTGAACCACTGCCCAACCCTACTTGAGGGTAAACCATAAAACATCATCAGGCGACCCACTACCAAGCCCCGCTGGAGGGTAGACCAGGAATAGGTCGACAGGAAACCCACTGCCCAGCCTTGCTAGAGGGTAGACATGGAACTACATGACGAGCAACCCACTACCCAGTCTCCGCTGGAGGGTAGACTCTAAAGAGTCGTCAGGTGACCCACTTCCCAGTCTGTGCTGGAGGGTAGACCCTATGAACATCGGGTGACCCACTGCCCAGTCTCTGCTGGAGGGGAAACCATAGAAGTCAGTGAGCAACCCACTGCCCAGCCCTGCTGGAGGGTAAAACTCATAACTGCTCTGGCCATCTCTACTAGAGGGTACAACACTGGCCAACCGAACACGGAGTGGGTATCGCGCAACCACCCAACTCCAGAATAGCCCACCCAAAAGAGGTTAAGTGCCTGTTCCATCACTGGGTGTCACTAGCACTGCTACTAGCCGATCCATCGAGAACGAAGCTAGGGGAAGACCACTCAACCCTGCTGGTCAAACCAACGATCAGAGAGGGACCCTCCCTTTTGTGAGAGGTAAAAGTATGTAAAGTAGATCCCAGCATGCATGTGGGGCCGACACAATGTGTGGCCCCATCTCTACCCCTACCAAGTGTACAAATGACCTCAGGTACAAACAAACACATGTACCTCCAAGGGTTCCCGTATACTCCCAAAGTATACCACGTTCTAGCCCAAAGGCTATTGTGCACACGGCACCCAACGTCAACGCGAAGGTGTGTCATGAAAACTCCACCTCAATGTCCCAGGCATGGCCAACCAAATCTTGTGAATCATTTATCACCCTCCCAAGAGTGCGCGATCACATACCAAGGGTCCGCTACAAACAAGGTGGAACGAACCACCACCAGAGCACCTTTCATACTCCACATTTAATAAGATCACATAAGAGGCTCTGTAAAACCAAATGGATCACACAGTTGTAATCCTCACGGAAAAACACAAGAGATAGACTACTTACTCACCTGAAATGATCAACCGGTGAAAAAGGTACTATTCACTGTAACCAAACCCATTTGGGGCCCACTCCAAGATCCTGAAAAAGAATAAACAGATCACGCCACTATGATCCCCTCAGAAAAACACACAGGATTGAGTACTCAATCGCCAAAAATGGACACCCGGTGAAAAGGGTACTATTCACCGTAGCCAGCCCGGGTGGGACCCACACCAGGATCCCGAAAAAAGGCCGAGCGAATTTCGCCATCACAATGATCTCAGAAAAACACATCAAGAGAACTACTCACTTGAGTGGAATGGATAGACAGAGAAAAAGGAACATTTCGGCTTACCGCGCACGAGCGGTACCACGCGGGACCCACACCTCGTTCCCAAAGCACTTCCAATGGATCGCACTGTTGCGATGCTCTCGAAAAGGTACATGAGTTGGATTATTCACTTGTCCAAAATGGTCAACCGGTGATAAAGCTGGAAATCACCATCAACCCCCGAAGCGGCCCTCGCGGGGCCCGCACCATCATGCAGAGTTAGACCGGGCAGATTTCACCATTGTAATCCCCTCAGAAAAACACCCAAAAACGAATGCTCACACGCCCCGAACAAACGTCCGATGAAAAAGTCGTGAAACGATCCGAGGCGTCTTATTTAAGGAATTAAAAATACCCGAAACCATCTCAAAAGGTCCGCCTCTGCATCAGGTCCACGTCGTCATAGACGGCGCTGAAAACGGACGCCCTTATCCCGAAATACGGGCATCCTAGTATTTTATGGGGGGGCCCCCTTGTGCCAGACAGGCCCGGTCTGACAGGTCCGCCCCGCTCGGGCCAGCCCACTGGGATCGCAGCCCAGCCGCCTCCCGTGGGACCAGCACTGTGCGCCGGTCACTCCACCGACCGGCCGACACGACCGGTCTTTCATTTCCACAGAGACCCGTGCGACGCGGGTCTCAGTCCGCCGCTAGGGTCGCACCGCGACCCCACTCCCCGCGCCGTGCCGGTGCCCTCGGGCTATCGCCGCCGAGCCGAAGGCCACCTCTGTCCCTCCATCCCGAAGCCGCCGCCGTCCGGAGTCGCCACCGTCGACTTCCGTCGTGGTCCGCGATCGCACCGCCGCCGCGCCACACTGGGAATTCGCCGGACTGCCGAAAACCACGGGAACATCCCAAAACTCCTCAACAAACCCGCAATCTTCGGCGAATGATTGCGGGTTCCTCAGAACTGAAAGACCGAATCTGAAAGATGCGTCAGATAGATCATAAAAACTACTATGTGCTCATGGGATTTGATTTGACAATCGAATAACAATCGATGCATATAATTGAGGTTGAAATAAAGTTCGGATATTTAAATGCAACCAAACCCTCCTACCTAACTGGGCTTTGCCCGGAGCTTCGCGTCGATCCGCCGACATCACCGCACCTCATCGGAGGTCGCCTCGTCAGAGCTGCCTCGCCGAAGATAGGGGAGAGGGGACGGTTTTCGTGCCAGGGAGAACCACCAACAGGGGGGGAGAAGGGTTTAAAAACAAAACACTTAAACTCCCGCCCGTGGACCCCATACCCAAACCCTTAGTAGGGTCATGTTTAAGCCTCCTCTAGGGTAAACACCACCCATTGAGCACAACATCGGTCTCAGAATTCTAATTTGAGACCCCGTTGAAATGTTATTAAGACTGAACGCCCAAAGCCGCCAAATTATGAAAACGCCCTTGGGGCTATTTTTCACTAACGACCCACGCCCGTGAATCTTATACCCCTCCTAGGGTAAATGACATGCTCTGAACTCAACGGTTCCATCAGTTGTCCATTCCGAACCACTTTCTAAGAGATACGTGAGTTTCATCATTAAACGAATAAATTAATAAATTAATTTATCTGTTTAACTTTCCAGAAGTGAGCGAGGGGTCCAAACATTCCGTGCCGACATGTTTTATGTTGGTCCTAGGGTAAAAAACCCATTCTAGACCCATCCGTACACTCGGATCTCTGATCTAGAACTTTTTTTAGGTGTTATCCCATTTATTTGGCATTTCCCGTGTGAACGCACTGAAAATTTCATTTCGGCCACTCTGGGGCTCGGAATCGCACGCCGTCTAAGGGAGCTGCTTTGGAATATCATCAAAAATATTCCAAAGTCTTCCGCAGTAAAAACTGGGTTCTTACATCATTCCCTCCATCAAGATTTTCGTCCTCGAAAAGCAAAACTAGGGAGCAACACATGGTACTATGCCCACAGCCGGCTCTTCCGTACCCAGAAGAACTCTCACACAGCTCTCTACCACCTCTCACAGACCAAAGGATTGATTTGTTCATGCGAGGTTGGCCTTTTCTGATGTCATGCACCCACTCTATACATTGGTGTTAGGGAAAGGCAGTAGGGAACCTCGCCATCCCTTTACACGGTCTCAAACGGCCCGAAGGCTCTCGGGGGGTAGCTCACATCCTCGACCAAGCCTCTATGTCGCATGTCGCGACTGGAATCACTACCCGCACCTGGAAAAAGGCCTGGGGATTCCCTCCTTCAGAATATCCATATAGTGAAACACCCAAGGATATCTGGTCACGCAAGGTTCCACAGTCGATGTCTCACAACCAAGACTCTCTTACACCCTCAAAAAGTGAAGGAGTTGACACCATCGATTAAAGGAAAAGTTCTCATGCCTTTTATCACACCAAAAAAGGGTTACACTGATTCCCCGCGCCACTCTGGTAACACCTCAAGCAAGGAGAAGGGTGAAAAGAATTCCACACACAGAGTCTACCAATTCTACTGCAAGAAGTAGAAGAGTCATAATGGGAACCTCTCATAATACCATGATCTGTAGAATCGAAGACATCCAGGCTCATAGCTGACTGTGGTCCCAACTGTCAGCTCCCGGAGCCTGATGTGGACCGTCTAGTGGTGATGGGAAGACCTCGTAAAGTCGTCCCCCATTACCAGCTCCTCCCTCTCCTCTTCTAGTACCACCTATCTGGGTTCTACTCCGATCATGATGCTGACTCTGTCATGGTGGTGCAGCCGCTGCCTATCTGAAACTCTCTGCATGTCTGGTCGAGCAGTCCCATGCCAGGTGGCCTCACCCATCGCAAGCATGTCACCGACTCTCTCTAGGCTGCACTAGTGCCCTCTGGTGCCCCTATGGTGTACAAACACGCCCCTATGTCAGGTTGCCAGAAATCCACCTGCATCGAGGTTCTGCTGGCCGACGCCCACTAACTGCGGCAGACGTCTCAGCTCCAATGTGCCTGCTGCCACCACAGACTCCAGAATGTGACAAGAAGCTCTATTTCAATAGCGCCTGCTCTAACACCCCGACATATGTGGAAATGACCAATGGTACTATGACAGCACGAATCTCTATGCGGAGACCCTGCTCAAACTTCCATGCTCATAGGTTGTCATAATGGACCAAGTCTGGGTAAAAGCGTTCACGGTCTGCAAAACTAGTCGCGTACTCAACCACCATCATCCCTCCCTGCTGAAACTGCAGGATCTCCTGAATCTGAATGGAGCACAATCAGGAGGGGAAAAACTCCCCACAGAATAACATCTGAATGTCTCCCCATGAAACAAACGAATCATCAAGAAACTAAGTCACCTGACTCTACCAACGCCAAGCTGTTCTGCGGAGAAGGATGGCAGGCAAAGCCACTATAAAACCTGCCGGTGTCTGCACAAGCCTGAAAAGGTGAAACACTTCCTTAAGGCAAACCTCTACTACTTGAGGGACTGGCTTACCACTGAACCACACCAGTCTCTGCCGTCGGAACTCACAGAACGTGCTCAACCTGCGCTCAAACGATGCCTACTCCATTGAAACTATCTGCTGCTCAACAGGTGGGGGTGCTGCTACTGGCCCACCCGGAGAAAGGGGCACACATGATGGGTATGGACTATGGCCTCGTAGCTCACAGGGTCGTCCTCACGCACAAAAGATGGTATCTTGGATGCTTGTCTTTGTGGAGACATCCTGAATATTATCAAGGAGTGACGTGGTCAGATGAGCATATATGTATATACCAATAACAACAACGATGGGGAGATGACTCAATAAAGACAGTCGAGACTCTGTCCTATGTGATGCACATTCCAGTTTTCCCTGCAAAAAGTGTCTCAACATGCCGAGTCGACATGCGGGTTATAAAGGTCATGGTGAATTGATACGTCGGCCACCGCACCATCACTGGACTCCCTGGACTGAGAGCCGCTCTCGAGATACATTAACTCTATTTCCATATATCCCAACCAATTCATTTAATTTTTGGGATGTCTGAACAATGTCCCAAGCAATGAACCTCCTCTAAAACCACTTTTTTACGACCCGACCCTGCCTGGGCTCGAGCCGTAACTACCCCAAGCCCACCTCCATAGGCCAGGGGCTAGTGACCGGTGCCGAAGGAACAACAACTCGAGGAGGCCTTTGCCTATGTACCTGTATGCACCCACATGTAGCACACTCAATGCAAAAGTGCAGAGTATAAGAAAAGAAAAGCAAAGAAAAAGGGAAAATGTTATATATAAAAACCAAATATGTGCAACGAAATCTAAACAGTACTAGGTATGAGCTGAATGTAAACTCAAAAGAAAAGGGAAAAACAAGCGCCCAACCAAAAAAAGTGCCACAACCCGAAAATAGGAAAACAAAAGAAATAGCAGATGGGTCTCCCACATGAATCCCAGATAATACAACCGCACGCAGTCCAAGCTCTCGAACTCCTAAGCTCCTCTCAAGTCACGCTCCACCTATCCATCGTCTAGAAGGGCACACCAAGTGCGGGAAAAGCCCAAGAAGGTGTGAGTACAAATATAATTAGTAGGATGCCCCGAAGGGTCGAGGGAGAAACAAAGGATGTACCGAAGGGTGAGAAGTAGATCGAACCGGGAATGTAAAGGAGTACAACAAGGAGTGCAGCAAAGAGTACAGTAGAGAGTCCAGCTCAACCCAACAAGAGAAAGGAGGTAGAATAATCCAAAAATAAGGAGCTGGAAATGGTGAGAAGATGAACTTCCTATCGAGTCTTCGCCACCTATAGCAGGAGAGTAGACTCATCCAACCACGAGAAGCTAGACATGTAAAGAATGTGGCATACCCCGCGGGTCTTCACCTCTCCTGGAAGGAGAGTATCAAACCCAAGACGTGGGTACAAGAACAAGTTATATACATATCTTTATGCTCAATCAAGAAGCCCGAACAACGTCGTTAGAGGATCTCCATTCTATAGCTCAGACTCAGAAAAGTGAGTAGCCAACTGTCCTAGAAGTAAACCCCATCGATGTCCAGCATCCCACACGTCTGCCCAGAACTACAAGTCAAGGGTCTCAAACCACTGCACCTCGACACTATCCTCTTTGGAGTCACTGACTCGCCCGCATAGATTTAGGTCACGTCACAAGGACGCGTCTCGGTGGGTGAAGGAACCCCTCGTACTTGAGAGTTCTAGGGAAAGTCAAACCACACCTCATTACTGCCCTATAGTCGAGTGGTCTTCTCAAAGTCGAAGCCGTTACAAAAATGACCCGTATAACCAAGGGTCCTGCTCCAGTAATCACAAAGGAATGCTAAATAATAGCCTAGTAGAAAAGACTTAGTCTGGAATGCCAATGGATGACCCACTCCCCAGCCCTGCTTGAGGGTAACTCATAACCAGATATCGGGTGACCCACTGCCCAGCCCTGCTAGAGGGTAAACCCTAATAGATCATTAGGTGACCAACTGCCCAACCCTACTGGAGGGTAAACCTTAATACATCATCATGCGACCCACTGCCCATCCCCGCTGAAGGGTAGACCTAGAATAAGTCGACAGGTGACCCACTACCCAGCCTTGATGGAGGGTAGACCTGGAACTAGACGATGAGCGACCCACTGCCCAGTCTCTGCTGGAGGGTAGACTCTAAAGAGTCATCAGGTGACCCACTGCCCACTCTCTGCTGGATGTTAGACCCTAAGAATGTTGGGTGACCCACTGACCAGTCTCTACTAGAGGGTACACTCTAGAAGTCAGTGAGCAACCCACTTCCCAGCCCTACTGGAGGGTAAAACTCAGAACTGCTATGGCCATCTCTACTGGAGGGTACAACACTGGACAACGAAACACGGAGTGGGTATCGCGCAACCACCCAACTCCATAACCGCCCACCCAAAAGAGGTTTAGTGCATATTCCATCACTGGGTGTCACTAGAACCGCTATTAACCAATCCATCGAGAACAAAGCCAGGGGAAGACCACTCAACCCTACTGGTCAAACCAACGAGCACTGAGGGACCCTCTACGTCGCGAGAGGGAAAAGAATGTAAAGCAGAGCCCTACATGCATGTGGGGCCCATAAAATGCGTGGACCCATCTCAACCCCAACCATGCATACAAATAACTTCTTGTACAAACAACCACATGTACCTCCAAGGGTTCCCGTATACTCCCAGAGTATACCACCTTCCAGCCCAAAAGCTATTGTGCACACGACACCCAGCATCAACGCGAAGGCGTGACGTGAAAAATCCACCTTAATGGCCCAGGCACGACCAACCAAATCATGTTAATCATTTATCACCCTCCCAAGAGTACGCGATCACACGCCAAGGGTCTGCTACAAACAAGGTGGAACGAAACACCACTAGAGCACCTTTCATGCTTCACATTTAATTAGATCATTCAAGAGGATTCACACAACCAAACAGATCACACCGTTGTAATCCTCGCAGAAAAACACACGAGATAGACTACTTACTCGCCTGGAACAGTCAACCGGTGAAAAAGGTACTATTCACCGTAACCAAACCCATGTGGGGCCCACCCCATGATCCCGAAACAGAAAAAAACGGATCACACCACTGTGATACCCTTGGAAAAACACATCGGATTGAGTACTCAATCGCCCAAAACGGATCCCCAGTGAAAAGGGTACTTTTCACAGTTGCCAGCCCGGGTGGGACCCACACCACGATCCCGAAAAAAGGTTAGGAAAACTGCGCCATCGCAATGGTCTCGGTAAAACACATCAAGAGCACTACTCACTTGAGTGGAACAGATACCCAGGGAAAAAGTTACATTCTGGCTTACTGTACACGAGTTGGATTATTCACTTGTCCAAAATGGTCGCCCAGTGATAAAGATAGAAATCACCGTCAACCCCTGAAACTGCCCTCGTGGGGCCTGCACAATCATTCAGAGTTAGAGCGGGCAGATTGCACCATTGAAATCCCCTCTAAAAACACCCAAAAAACGACTGCTCCCACACCCCGAACGGACGTCCAATGAAAAAGTCATGAAACACTACACGCAGCTCAAAAGACAAGTCATGGAGCCCATGCCTCATCCACAACCTCAATGCCTAAAACCACCCTAGAATGCTCCGCCTCGGTGCCAGGGTCCCAACACCAGTGACGACGCTCAAAAACGACGGCAGACGCGTCTTCACCATCCAAAACATGAATTCCTGGAAAAACGTCAACTCACTTAAAGACGCGTCGCCACTCTGAGGCCCCTCGTTTCGTTAATTAAAAATTCCCAAAACCATCTAAAAAGGTCTGCCTCTGCGTCAGGTCCTCACCACTGCAGACGGCGCTCAAAACGGACGCTCATAGCCTGAAATACGGGCGTCCCAGTATTTTAGTTGGGGGGGGGGACCCCTTTGGGCCGGACCGGCCCGGTCCGCCCGGTCCGCCCCACTTGGGCCGGCCCATTGGGATTGCGGCCTCACAGCCTTGCGCAGGACCCATGCTACACGTGGGTCGCTCAACCGACCGGCCGACAAGGCCTGTCTTCTTTTTCCAAGGAGACCCGCGCGACACGGGTCTCGGTCCGCCGCCATGGTCGCGCCATGACCCCGCTCGTCGTGCCGTGCCGGCTCCCTCCGCCTGTCGCCGCTAAGCCGAAGGCCGCAGCTGTCCCGCCGTCCCGAATCCGCTGCAGTCCAGAGTCTCCGCCTCTGACTTCCGTCATGGTCCGCGGTCGCACTGCCGCTGCGCCGCCCTGGGAATTCGCCGGACAGTCGGAAACCATCGAAATTACCCAAAACTCCTCCACAAGCCCGCAATCTTCCGCGAATGATTGAGGGTTATTTAGAACTCCAAAACAGAATCTGAAAGATGCGTCAAATACCTCATAATAACTAATATGTGCTCATGGGATTTGATTCGACAATCGAACAACAATCGACGCATATAATTGAGGTTGAAATAAGTTTCAGAAATTAAAACGCAACCAAAACCTCCTACCCCGCTGGGCTTCGCCTGGAGCTTCACGTCGATCAGCCGACATCACCGCACCTCGCCGGAGGTCACCTCGCAGAAGCTGCTGCGCTGGAGATGGTGGAGAGGGGAGGGTTTCCGCACTATGGAGAACCATCAAGAGGGGGGGGGGGAGTAATGTTTAAAAACAAAACACTTGAACTCTCGCCCGTGGGCCCCATACCCGAACCCTCCGCAGGGTCGACATTAAGCCTCCCCTAGGGTAAACACCAACTCCCGAGCACAATGGTGGTATCAGAATTTTAATACGATACCCCATTAAATAGTTATTAAGACTGAACGCCCAAAGCCTCCAAATTACAAAAACGCCCATGGGGCCATTTTTCACTGACGGCCCACGCCCGCGAAACTTATACCCATCCTAGGGTAAAAAACACGCTATGAACACAATTGATCCCTCAATTTTCCATCCAAGCCATCATTTAAGAGATACTTGAGTTTCATCATTAAACGAATAAATAAATTAATTAATTTATCCGTTTAACGTTCTGGAAGCGAGCAAGGGGTCCAAACATCCCGCACCGACAAGTTTTATTTCATTCCTAGGGTAAACACCCCATTCTGGACCCATCCTTACACTCTGATCTCTGATCCAGAACTCCGTTTAAGAGTTATCCCTTTTATTTGGCGTTTCCAGTGTGAACGCACTGAAAATTTAATTTCAGCCACTCCGGGGCTCGGAATCACACGCCGTCTCAGGGCTGTGCTCTAGAATCTCATCAATAATATTCCAAAATCTTCTGCAGTAAAAACTGGGTTCTTACCAATTATTTTGATGATAAAAATTTTTTTGAATTACTATTTAGTTAATAATTATAATTCATCAATATTTTAAAGTAATGAGAGAAATATTAAAAAATCATCCAAAGTAAATTTTTATATTGATCATCTAATTAACATGTTTATGTTGGCACATAAAAATTATTTATATTTAAAAGAATTAATTTAAAATTTGTTCAACATTAAATGTAGGAAGACTTCCATATTGAAAAATATGATTCAATACATTAAAAAATATTTATTTACTCCTTATGTCAAAAATATATATTAGATGAATATAGAAAGTATATTATTAATTATATTACCTAAATATATCATTAATTTCATTTACTAAAATAAATTCTATATATTAATTATTAATAAACTACAATAATATATTTTATTTATATCTGTCAGAAATAAATTGTAGAGAATGGATTCAATATAAATTTTTATAAGTTAGTTATATTTATTTCCACTATCATAATAGCTTTTTTAATATGATGACTTTATAAAAAGAGAATCTCTTGGTTCAATTAATCAGCTGATTTTGTGAAACGTAATCTTTTGAAGAATTAATATTATTTTGATATAATATTTCATGAAACATCCAGGTATTATAATGATATTCTTCCAATATTTCAAAGGGACAAATAAGGAATTCACACCTTCAGAATGTAGTAATTTTAATTATTAATGCATGATCCATATAGTATGTTTTTTGAAATAAATTATAGGAAATAATTTTACATAAAAATCATTTTTATAGAGTAAAGAATATGTATAACCTCTTTTATATTGTGTCCAATATAGTGGATGTCATATTATAACCAGCTATACATTATTTATAATAGATCCACCCATAGATTGATTCTCACATAACCACAAAAAATAATTTTATCAAATGTACACTTGTAAATTTATTATCACAGAACCACAATTCATTATAATAAATTCCCATGAACCATAGAAAAATCATACATCATGAAATAATACATCATAAAAACATAATCATATGAAAATGATCTTTTAATTTTAAAATCACTTATTTTGGAAACCTACCCATTTATAATAGTAACATATTTATTTGAATGAATAAATATAAAATTTTAATGATAGGATTAATATACTAACTAAATTTTTTGGGGAAAATGATTAAAATTTAGTAGTACATAAAAAACTATTCCTCCCTTATTTTTGTATGAAAACTCACAAAGTACCTTAGTTAGAAAAAGAAAAATAGAATATATTATGAAAATTTTGAAAAAATTAATAGCTGAATAAATAAAAAATTAATAAATCATATTATAATACTGAAATAAATTTTGGAAATATTTTTATAAAACATGGACATGGAAGATAACAGAGTAGTATGGGTAACATTAAAAATATACTTTTCAAAATAAATTCCCCTATAAATAATATGTCGTTGAAGTTTTAATTAATCAAATTAATAAATTTTTCATATAAAATATAAATCCTCATAATAAAATTTCAAATGTAACATTACATTTTATATATAAATATCACACATAATATTATCATAAAATTATAATTATGTTTAAAATTAAACCAATTAATGGAAATTTTTTTATAAAATCACATACATAAAATTTGAATTCCATCAAATGTACTGAAACATCATATATAATTGTTTAAATAATTTTAATAAGTTATTATAGAACTATATTTTTATTTTTAAAACATTATTTGTCATTTTTATAACATCTAACCACCTAATCATTGTTAAAATTTTATTATTTCTGTTGTTTTTATGTGCCTTTGTTCCATAGGTTAGTGTTAGATTTTGTAGTGTAATAAGATGGATTTTATTGTTAAATCTGATTGAAAACATTTACTTAAATAATATGTTAATGATTAATGTTTTGTTTAGTATGGGTGGATTTTCAAAATACCCTGAACTACTTTTATTTAATTTTATATAGGGTATGTATATTTATTTTAGAATATGAAATAGGTTATGATATACCTATTTATATATTAATTTTAAAGATTTATAATTTTATGGACATCAATGATGGTTGTACTATAAAACTAAGAATCATTTTCCATAGAAATAGGAAACCTCCGAAAATTTAACAACAAATTCATTTCATTAAATACGTGGAGATTTGAAATTATATGGATATGATATATTCCATTATAATCATTAACAATAGTATAATAATTATTATGGAGCTATCATGGACTTATGAATGAAGGTTGTGGGATGAAAATAGAAGACGAAAAGAAAATATGAGAGTGTCATTGAGAAAATTTTATCATGGATATCACCTTCTTGAAGGACCCATTAAGGACCTTGTATTTGGCCTATTGGTGAGACCAAAATAACATGGAAATCAGTAGGGTGAGGAGGAGAGGTTTTTTCAGTAATTTGAATTGATTCAAGGCTGTTAAAGTGGAATGGGGGTGGTTATTGATGGTATTTACACATGATAAGGGGTGGCTTGATGTCATTAAAATATGATTATTTAAAATTTAAAGCCAACCACATTGATGTGGAATTAATTTATATGAATATATATGATAATTAATGTGGTAGAGTATGTTTATTATTTCTGAAGAACTCAATAAACCATTAACTTTTGTAGTTTTTATGAATTTTATACCTTTATCTTTTTTTCTTTAAGTTGTTTTATTATTTTTAAAATACCGTGGTAATTAATTTTTTTTAAAACTAGAAAATTTATTTTTCTAAATATTATATTGAACATTATATATAAGTTTAACATTATTATATAAAATATATACTACATTTAATGAAATTAAATTTACAGAATTGAAAAAATTATATTTGATATTAATTTGTTATCTTTAATTAGAAAGAGGGGTTTTATTTTTAAAATGACCAAAGCATGAAATGGATTATAATAAATTTATATGTAAAATTTAATATAATTAAATTAATTGAAGTTATTTATGTATAATTGAGATAATTATATATTAAAACAATTTAATGTAAATTTTAGTTATATAATTAAATTATATTAAAAAGTAGTTTTCAATAATATTTACAAATTTTCACCAATCTACAAATAATGAATCTTCACTATAAAATAAAAAAAATTATAACAATATAATTTTCATTTTCTAATTTCAAAAATAATATATATATCTCAACTATTAATTATAAAATTTCCCAATTTTAGTATTAAAACAAATTCACTATTTAAATGGCGAACATTTCCATATAGTAATTGTATATATAAAATTATATTTATAATTATATTAATGATATGAAAATCAATAGACGAATTTAAAAAAAACTCTTGAATATATATCCTATAATTTTTTAATGATATTTAAATAATATTGAATTAATAAAAATAAAAATACTCATAAATTTTAAAAATATTATTTCTATATATACCAGTTTTATTACATGTAATGTATGAATATGATTAAAATAATTATAAAAATATTATTTACAAATGTTTAGAAGGTAAATTATTTTATGTCTAACTAATTATAAATTAAAATATATCATTTTCAAAAATAGTAGGAAATAATTATTTGAAAAAAAAACATTTTTTTTGTGAAGGAGTGTGTTTTAAATAAATTAATTTATCAAATAAAATTGAAAATTTAAAAATTTTGAGCTTTTATAGTATATATAAAATAATATATATAACAATTTTTATATGATTCTGCTAGAAAATAGATAATAAATAATCCATTTTACTCATAAATTTTTATTTTAATAAGAAATGTTTACATTCCTTCCTATGGCATACACATTTTAAAAATAATTTTAAAATTTAGTAAAATTTATTTTAATATATAAATAATATTTTTAATATATTAAAATAAAAAATATCTTATTGTAAATTTTTGGGATTTTCTTGAAGTTTCAAATTTTTATTATTACAAAATGAAGAATTTTATTTTTTTACATGACTTTTTGTTCTAATTATTTGTAAAGTAAAATTTTCTTTGATATATGATTTAAAATAAAGTTAGTTGAATTATAAAATTATAACTACAATTTAAGAAATTTTCAAGAAAATTCTATTGAAATGTTATATAAAATCATTTTAATGTTTTGAAATTTTTCACTTTGAAATCCCCATTTATAATAAAATATATAATATTGATATTAATTTTATTTATCTTATAAATTAAAATGGGATTTATTAAAATATATTTAATTTTGTTAATAATAATAATAATAATTTTTTTATCTAATAAGGTAAAATTAATTTTTACCATAATTTTTAGTAAAAATTGATAAAAACAATTATCGCGATTATGGTTAGTATATGGTTTTTTGAATTAACTAATATTATATTAAAAATAATTTAACACAAACATATGATTTTTATATGATATATAAAATTTAATATTATCAAAATTTAGCTCAAATTTTTCAATTAACTATCATTTTAATTATATTATTAATGGATAAAATTACATCGGTAAATAAAAAGACCCACATTACCATGGAGAAAACTAAAATAAGTGAAATTAAGTAAATAAAAATACTATTGAATAACATGATGAATTCTTATTTCCATTTTTCTATGGTGGAGGTGTGTGATGACCACATCAACCCTACCATCCATTAGAGATATATTTTTTAGGGACATAATGTAATAGATTCATACCAACAGTGAATACTTCTGGGTAATTTGAGAAATTCCTCCACTTTTTAATTATAAAATGACACTCCCTCTACTGGCTTCTTCACAAATCCCTTGCCATTTGTCTCAACTAAACATTACAAAAATAAGTTAAAATCATCCCAAAACTCCTCAAAAACCATTTATTTTGTAGATAAACCCATCATATTAAATATATTAAAATAAACCAAAGTATAATACATAAATAATTGAATGTTTTAATGAGTATAACTATATTCAAAAGGTAAGGTAATGAATTTGTTTCTCACTTTTTACCTCTACGAGACACATTAAAAATGCACCAAATATTATTTCTATTTCGTAAATATAATTCTCATGATTTTTTTCAGGATTATTCACCTTAAAGTTACCTTGATTTATATATCCTCATTGGATATCTCATTAAAGTGGGTTATTGTTCAAAAGATAAAAATTGATAAGGAGTTTTCTATAATAATTTTATTTCATTGAGAAATAAGATATGCTTTAAACCTAACCTATTATATGAGGTGTATATATTGCCTCAATGACATTTATTTTCATGAATATTTTTATTTTATTGATATTTTATGTTTCATTTAGTGTTATTATTTCATTGTGCTTATAAATCTGTTTTACCAAAGTGGTAATATATTATATTTTTGTAGCATTACTTATCATTATTTTAATGTATTATGATTTAAATAATGATATAAAATGATCTATATCTGAAAAATAATCATTAATTCTACACTCTAGTATTTATTCAAGGAGAATACATATTTTTCCATCATTTTATTATCTTTAAATACTAAAGATTTTAAAAAATAATTTTTTCCTGAATGATAATCTTTTTCGTTTAAAATCATGTCTATAGAAAAAAATCATTTCAAATAATGTTTTCAAAATGCTTTATTTTTTAAAATGTAAGCTTACAAACGATATTATATTCTCCAAATGAATGTTTTTAATGATAATTTAAAATTATTTCAATTTATCAACATCAAAAAATATATTTTTTCATTTATCCTATATTAGGGATAATTAATATTGATTCCATCCAAATTATTTCATTGCATGTAATCATATTGTTTCATAAATATAGTTATGAGAACTATTTATTTTCAATAATTTAATAATTTTTAATGAGATCTATATGAAACCCATTTTTTCAAAATGGTTTAATTAAGTAATGAGAGAATAATAGTTGTTTAGTGAGTTAATATGATTATATGAAATTTATTTGATCTTCGATCATGTTGGGGTTCATAAAAATTACTTATAATATAAAGATATTGAGTGACTGATGTGATATCATATTACAGCTATCACAACCCGACCCCAGGGCCTATGTCGTGACTACCCCATTGTTGCATTCCATTGGCTAGGGGCTGGTGACTAGCACTGAAGGTGTATTACATAAAATTGGGAAATCATTGCCTTTATAACCTATAAAAACACGCAACGAAGCACACAACATGGTACGAACTCAAATAAACTGAATAGTAAATAGAGTGAGTATATATGTAAAAGGGGACATAATACAAGCCCAACTGGATTGTACAAGAAACTAAAAGTACAAGTAAACTGAAATAGATCCTTTGATCACCCACGACAAATCCTACCTGAATGGTAGGTAAAAATCTCATATGGTCGTCTCTGCGGTACACCACGTCTATGGTCCACTTTGAGCTTTCTCTATTCCTGGTACTCTTATCACTAGTCAGCGTTATCTGTCATCTTCACCAACACAACAAGGTGTGGGCATAGACTTTGCAGGGTTGAGTATAACGATAATAATTAGGGAGCCCGAAACCCTTAAGGTCTCACAAAATCCACATAGGATAATCCAAAATGCATGAAATCAACTGACAACCCAACTTAGGAATATACCCATACATATATATAAGTTATCACGTATACCCATCTCAATAATGAGGAAACACATAGTCGAACTCAATGCCCAAAGCTCAACTATTCCACAATGGTAGGAATACCAGGAAGGCAGGTACCACACAAGTATGCGACATAGAATAATAGCAACAAGGTATTTCCATGAAGGAAAATACCACAAGGTACAAAGTTAGCTCACACCAGGTATAACATAGCTATAGTCATAGAGATGATTAGATGTTACTTTTGTATCATCATACTCAATTAAGAGGTATACCCACAATGGATCATTAATCATCTTCAGACCCACATAGGATCTCTAGGTGTTGACCCACACATGATCGCTTGTTTCCGACCCACACAGGATCGCTCGGTGCTGACCCACAGAGGATCACTCGTGCTGACCCACACATGATCTCTCTGTGCTGACCCACACATGATCTCTAGGTGCTGACCCACAAACGATCCCTAGGAGTTGACCCCCACAATATTTCTCAGGTAGTGCATCATTGATTCCTAGAGGGGATTCAGGTGGGACCCTCAATCATAGACCCATTAAGGGTCTCTTTCTGAAGTCACAACTGGCTTCTAGGTTCCCACGCTATGATTGCATGTATCCAGAAGAGTCTGCTCCACAAGCCACTGGTCGATGATCCAACTTCCATAAAGTCTCTTGGAGAAATATCTCAATGGAATTACGCATCATTCAGGTCTCGCTGCAATAGATGGTGAGTTAATCAGATGCACAGTCTGTATGTTATTAGACTTTTAGTCCCAATGGCCTAGTTGGCTTCTTGCTCGATCCAACCCGACCGTTCCATACCATTTTCCAAATCTCATGTGGTGTATAATCAAAGGGACTGTCTCACTCTAAGGATTCTAGTGCCACTACCGTTTCGTAAAATGAACGTCTGGTGCCAATGTTATGGCCAAAAGATCATAATAGGGTCAAAGTGGGTATGGGGCCGTTCCGACCCGGTCCGACCGTACCTGGGCCGACCTGATATGGGTTGAATCGTCCCAACCCAAGGGGTCCTAGATGGCCCACACTGGGTAGCCTGGCATGTGCAGGGCATCCTGTCTTAAGAGGCGCATGGGTCGTGAGAGCCGTAGAGGCCGCAGGGGGGGGGGGTCTGCGGGGACAGCGGGAGGCCCGGTGCGGCGCGAAAGGCAGCAGGGTGTTGAGTCAATGGGGCTGCGGAGCGACACAAGGCGTAGAGGTTGAGGGGAAGAAGAGAATTGTAGTGTGTGGAGGCCGCTGGGCATGATGGCCATGGGGTGGTGGTATTTCATGCCTTCGCCGACGACCGACTTGACTGGCCTCCCTTTATTCTTCAGATGCATCGCGGTTCTGACGTTACCCCTGTGCCAGCCTCTATCACCAGTCTCTATCCCCATCACGAAGAATACACAAATATGTACAAAATTTTCAGAGGGGTCTAACCATGTTTTTTTGGCCCGCACCCTCCGCATCAGGGAGGTAGCATACGGATAAAGGAAGATTATTCAATGTGAGAGGGAATTTAACATTGATAAAATTAAAACACACCCCTACCTTGATTACTCATTGACATCCAATAGGATGGAAGACATAACTTCGGTTGCGTCAGTAGCATCGGTGTTTCCTCGATCGTTTGTCTGTTGTCGTCGATGACACCATACATTGGTTTCCTCTGTAAGGTGCATCAGATTCAACTTTGGTTTGTTTTCCTCATTCTATGATCTCTTATGGTCATTATTCATTGGGAGGTGATGTTCTTCATTGGAGATGAATTTCTCCAAAATCTCCAAAACTCTTTTCCAAACAGTATCCCAACTAAAAAATATCCAACATAATGGAATATGATTTCTATTTAGATTGTTGGAATAATTTCAAATTGGATTAAATAATTATTTTATTTGGAATAATTAATTAAATGGAGGTGGCACCATTAAAGTTGGAGGGTACCAAAGGTCATATACCATTAATGGGGAGTTCAAGATGATTCTTCCATTATGTGGGTTCGAGTGGTCCCCACCTTTAGGATTCCAAATTAGGGGGTTTTAATCTTGGGTGGTCCCCACCACTGTAACCCATGTTGAAGGTTTTAGTTGTGGTGGTCCCCAATTGTGAATCATGCACATGCGAGGTTTCAAAAAAATTATTCTTTTATTTTTTTCTATTCCCACATGAAACCTAAAAACTATCATTCACCAATGAACAAATGAAGTTGAGTTGAATGTCTCCATATGCGAATACTAGTGCTTAGAGTTCAACAGTGTCCTCATATATCAATTCTGAGCACCGGATCAAAATTTAGAAAACCCCACTAGCACGTTTACAGATTATACCCAAATTAAAGTTCAGAAATTCATTATGGTCACATCGGGCTTCAGAATCACACGTCATCAATTTTCATGAACCCAGAATATTCAGATTTTATTAAAAAAAATTACCTAGAAATTCCATGTCATTACAACAACTTATAATTTGTGGTATATTTATATGACTCCAACACAAAGGGTATTGATAAATGTTCTATGAACTCATAGGGTGTATATGTGACTATCCAAATATGAAAAATGGGTTAAATGGTCATCATACCTAGAATTATGTAGATATACGGGTCATAAAACCATTATTGAAAATTTGGATACATGGGTGGTCATCCTAAACCTATAAAATGAAGGTTACATTAGTGGTTTTCCCAACACAAAAATTGGGTTCTTGAGAGGTAATCTCATGATGAAAAAATATTCATGGGTGGACCTCCCATGCTTAAGATGTTTTTAATGTTCTAGAGGGTATCTGTAACAAATGATATTCTATTATAATGTGTATTCCAAAAATATAGGTCTTATGAAATTTTAAATATCATGGAATAGTTTCTTTTACTCTCATATGATTCAACCCATATGTGATGCAAATCATTATGTGATGAATCATGATACTTCTATATGATTGGTTGGGTATAAACTCCATAAGTTATAGTCATTATCAAATACACCTTTTAGTATGTAATGATTTCATATGGTCAATGATTTATAACCCCTATAGTTACCATTATAGTGAATTGGAGGTTTCTTGTTCTTGATTTTTCTTTCTATATGATTTCAATAATGGTTTTTGTATTTAATTTATATGATAAATACTAAGAGGTAATATTTTATTTTTAAAGAATTGATGTTTTTTCACCATATTAGAATAATTTCTTCCACATTTATGAATTGAAACAACTATTATTGTCCGTTGGAATTTGTTTTTCTAATGCAATGAATATTCATCTTACAATATATAGTTTCCCTGGATGAGAACAATGTCTTAATATATTTGGAATCACTGCAAGGGTGTTGATAACCATCAGGTACTAGAAATTGAAAACATTTGTTCTTTCACTATGGATACTTATAGGAATTTATCTTGGGATGTCTATAAAGATAATTATATAGATGAGTTAAAGTAAGAGATAAATTTTCTAGAATGTTTGTAAAGGATACTGTAAGTTGTTTCAGGATATTTACCGAATGTTAGGAGACTAAAAGTGGATGTTTATCTAAAAAATTTGTACCTATGTGTCATAAGGCTAAAAATGTATTGGAAAATAATAGATTAGGAAGTAGTGACAAAAAATGGGTATTTCTACACAATTGGTCTGATTTTGATATGATATATATTATGGATATTCACAAATTCCTCATTAATGATTTTAACGTATTTAAATATATGATGATAATAAACTACCTTGAATAAAGATATGGTTTCAAATATAAAAATAAATGTTACATTATGTAGTCATTTCATAAGAGGTCTTCAATTTTTTTGGTTTCATATTATGATGTTAGTTTCTCACACTATGTTTCATGATTTTAGAAAATGAATGAAATTATAAGTAACAAGTTTAACATTGAATTGTTTGATGTGGATAAAATGGAACGATAACTCTCTTGAATGATATTATGATTGTTCCTATAGAGTTATCATTAAACATGGTTAGGAAAATTCACCTTAACCAACTCTCTGACTCACCAAGGAAAAGAATTATAGTGTTTGATGGTAGTTTAGGTGTTAGAGACCATGCTAGAAATAAGATTCAGTTTCATATATGTTATAAATATTGGAAGAATAACTTAAGGAAAAGATTCTATGGTATAATAATATTTCATCTATGTAGTGAGGAATTCCACATAGTAAGTAGTTTTTATTGAAAATTTATGAATTAATTTAATAGAATGGATGAGAATATTGGACTCCATAATGTTTTCCAACAACTAATGGTTTTAAAAGTGAAATATATGGAAAATATTGGACTAAATTTCATAGTGGGAACTCTTCAAGGAAATCAACATGGTTGTATGAGTAACGGATTTTTCTAGTAGTGATAAAGTGGACACAAATAAAATATTAAAGTTATGTGTTTTTCTATTATTATAGTTTGAAATAATGATCGAATTGAGGTTGAATTATGTTATTTCATGATTAATATATCATAATTTTTTTGGGAAATTAGTACGAATGAATAATATGATGAATCCTAATTAATGTTTTTAGATGAATGTATTATGAATAATGTGCTTATTTATTTGAATTGAATAATTATGTTATATGAATCATAATGAATATGTTTTCTATTATGGATATTTAAAAATATAATTAATAGTACTGACAACATAGAATTGTGATTTAATATAAATGTGATATTTCTATTAAGGTATGGTAACGCTTAATTTTTTAGTGATGATGGGAAATATATATTAATCATAGATAAATTGTTGATTAATATAGATAATGAATATTCTATATAAATAATTGACTCAGAAATAATAAATAACCTTTTAGAACAATATTATAGTCTATAATTGATGGAGTTTACAAAAATGTTGGATCTATTGAATATGTTTAGTTATATGTGGATTTATTAATAGAATGGGGAAGAATATATATTTTCATTGATATTTTATCGTAGTTTTGGTGATAATGAAAATTTATGATCTTTTATTTCACTTGTAGATAGATATTTATATAATAAAAATCATGAAAGAAATTATTATAAATTGGTGTATAGTTTTATGATTATTATGAGAAAATTAGTCACCTTTTTAAAAAATTTATATTTTAATAATTCAAAAGGGTCATAAGGTTAACCATTTATAGAAGGGTTTATAATTTAATTTTATGAGGGATTAGTGGTTAATTATTATTTATCTATATAATGTATTATGCATTTTGGATAAACATTTCTATCCATATTGTTGTGACGATAACTAAATATATATATATAATGACTTATCATTCTATTTATAGATCTTATGATCCATTCGGGCTTTAGGCAGACAAAATTAACCATAATTTCATGAAGTGAGAGATGGTGTGGAAATTGATCAAGGGACACCTAATGGATGAGATTGTTATTATGTCATGGAATTATGTAATATATGTGTATATTATTTTAAAAATTATTCATCTATTTGATATTATTTTTTGAATAATAATATTATATGAGTACATTTATATCTAGTGAATCAAATAACACATTGAATTATCAAATATTTTTAATTTTTGGTTGTTAAGATTATTTGGATCACCAAAATTCTTGTGATAGGTGATCTTTATCAAACTCTAAAATTATTAATGCTATTATTACATTACCTCATCTTAATTTTTACATTTGTTACCATATATGGAAACTAGTTATGAGTTACTAAAGGTAACCATTATGATTACAACTCCACCTTTTTTAGGATAATTATTATTGTTCATCAATACGATATGGTTTTATATGAATTAATAATAAAATTATAGATTTCTAATGTTTGAAATGAATTTTTGAGAGAAATTAATTTTAGGGGTAATAGAAAGTATCACACATAGAATTTGTAATTTTTCCAATGAATTTTATGTTTTTGACATTTTTTGTTACATGAAATTTCTATATTTGGTTGAATTATAAGATATTATTTTTTTTATGTTGAATTACATAAGACACTATGTTTTTACATCATGACATGCACCACCAGACTTAGCTAGCATTACATGAAACACTAAGTTTATACGAAACATGTCAAATTATTAAAATGTTGTTATAAAATATAATATTCATCAACTAACTTTTAAAATAACTGATATGACATAGAATAATTAAATTAAGGAATATTGTTTTATGATTTATATAAAATGAATTATTTTGATAAAAATTAATTATAATTGAAAATATGACCCACGTAAAAATGGAAATGAATATTTATATGAAAAATAATTTTTGGAGAACACAAGAATGTTTTACATTAATTTTCAATACAAAGGCCCCATAAATAATATATTTAATAAAAATTTAAATTATGTATTCAGTAAAATGATTAAAATTTACCTTATGTGTTTTCTAACAAGAGATAATAATAAATAAATGTTTACACATAAAAAAACATTATAAAAAGATGTATTGTCCACATTTTTATGGTCCACCCATTTTAAAATGACGATTTTAAAAAGTATTTTATTTTAAAAAAAATTAAAATCCATTTTAAAGTATGAATATAATAATTACCTCATAGTGTATTTATATTGTATTTTCAGAAAAGATTTATATTTTGGTGAGTAGTAAAATATTGATAAATTATAAATAAAAACATCATTTTCTTAAAATTTAATTATAAATATTAGTTATATATTAAATTGTTATTAAAAATACATCGTTTAATTATATAAATGTTAAAATAATTTGTGTCTTTTGAATAAATTCCAAAATGAATCGGGGTATAAAAATTATTGTATTCTTTTGAAAATTTTCACTTTTAAAAGAAAAATTATCATCACAATTGATGGATTAAATTTAAATTACATTCTACAACTATTGTAAATGGAATTTGGAAAAAAACAGATTGCAAATATGGAATCTAAATATATTAAATTATCACATATGGAAAAATTTATTTCTACAATACTGATTAGTGGAAATTGAAAAAATTAATAACAATGATTACAGATACAACATGTGTTTTGGGATTGCATTTATTCATATTAAAACTAAATCAATCATGAATATATCATTTATTTAGTAAATTGTATTTCTTATTCTGAATTAGTAGGTAATAAATAACTAATGAATCTCATTATAATTTTATAGGAAAAGATTAAATTACATAGGAAAAAAAGATAAAAGTTAACGTTGTGAAAACAAAATGTGGTAAAATCGATCAATCATGTTAAGTATGTAATAAAATAACAATAATTTGTTTCATCTTTTTGTTATAGGTGTGAACAAAATAATTTAACAATAAATAATCTTATTGATCTATTTTTTAGTCATATATTGTAAGGGATACATCCCAATAGTGAATACATTTGGGTATTTAAAAGAATTCAACATCATTGTAATTAAAAAGGGCACTCCCTATCCCCCCTCCATCACACATATCATGTCATCCATCTCACTGAAACCCTTCTAGAATCACATCCCAAATTCACTCAAAATGTCCCAGAAGTTATTTATTAAATCCTTTATATTAAGGATTCTTGTAAAAACGTTTTGTGAATACACAAAAAAGATAATCGTTTAATGAGTTTACCTAGTGTCAATACATAGGGTAAGGAATTTCGATCTAATTTATTTATATCTATAAGAAACATCCCATATTTCAAACCATGTTCTTTTTATATGGTGTATATAATATCCATCAAATTATTTCATCGTTATATTAATTAAAATCATTGGGGATTACATATCTATATTAGGATTTAACAATTAGGGTGATTATGGTTTTAATGTTAACAAATCTATATAGTGATTTTTTAACAATTTTCTTTCTTTGGAAAATAAGTTATTTTGTGATTATAACCTATTATATTATGTGTATTTAATACCATATTGACATGTTATAAAACTAATATCCATATTTTCACTGAATTTTATGGTTCATTCAATGTTATTATGTCATAGGGATTTCGATTTGATGTTGCTAATGTTGTAATAGTTTGTTTTGGAATATCATCATCTATCAGGTTTTTAAAATTTTATTTCTAATTATTCAATATTACGATCTATAATACATGATTTACAATTAATTTACTTATCCTATAGTAATATCATGATAATTAATGTTTTTAAATCATTTTATTCTCATTATGTAATAATGGGTTAAATTTTTTTTAGGAAAAATCATTTTTTGTTCAAAACTTTTTTTCTTCTAAAATAATGTGTTTAAAAAATGTTTGAAACAATATTTTATTTTAGAAACTGACATTAAAATTGAAATGGGTATATTCTTATTGTTTTTTAATTATCTAATAATAATAATTTCATTCATTATATTTAGAAGACCATGGTGATACTCTACCACTAATAAGGATATTTGTTATTGATATCATCCTCATTATTTTTTTGGATGGAATGATATTGTTTCAAATAGATTTTTATTAAACAACTTTCATTTAGATGAGATAATTGTGTTTATTGGTTATTAAAAACATTAATTTTCCTTGAGTCAATCTATTTTCACTAATGGAATTTCATTTCTATGAGAATATTATTATAGAATATATAATAAGTAAACTCAAATAGTTAAATAGTGAATTGGGTAATGAGAAATGTTCTATGATCTTAGAGGATTCAATGATTACAATCACATAGCATGAAAATTAGGCTATATGGGTGATTATCCCAAACCCAAAAGGAGTGGACATTTTTTTTGTGCAATATTGAAATATGTACAATGGTGGTCATCAAAATACTAAATCTAGTACATAGGTGTAAATCACAATTATGAAGAATTTACAATGGTGGTAAGCCAAATCCAAAAAATTATGGTACACTAATGGTTATCCCAAGAAAAAAAAATAGAAAATCGATGTTTACCCCAATATTGAAAGAAGTAACATTGGAAGCTATGCCAATCCCAATGTTGGTACACAATTGGTCATCCCAATCCTAGAAAAATATAAATTTCTTTGTGCATATCTAGGAAAAAAGATTTTATACGTTTATGGTTTTTCCACAAATATATGTCATATTGTAATTTTGTGATCTCATGGGAAAATTTGTCTTATTCTCTTATCATTCATTTTATATAATATTCCAATGTTGATATCTTGACTCATTTTTAGGATATTTGATAGGATTTGTATTGTAGCTTAATTTATTTTCATTATTAAATCACCACATTCATGTATTTTTATTTCATATGATCATACATTTACATCTCTTTTGTTTACCCTTACTCAACATATGATATCACCTTTTATAATTTTTCTTTTACCCTTGTTATGAAGAATGTTTTTGTTCTGGTATATAAATATAACATACTCAATGGAAAGATATTTACGGGAAACACAACATATTTTTCAGGAAATTATAATATTGTGTTCGATGTTACTAATTAAAATAAACTAACATGTTCCTTATCCACGTGTTTCTGAAATTTAATTAGTATTCATAAAAAATATGTAATATCCATGTTTGAAAATCATGTTTTGATATAAAATAATCATAAAATAGAATCCAACATTTCATAGATATCGTGAAAGAGATAATTTCAGCACTAAATAAATCATAATATAATATTGGATAATAGGTCACAAAAAAATTATGAATGATAAATTTTTATTCTTCATATTGTATGCATAAATCAACAATATAATTTTATTTGATTAATATAATTGAAAAAATCAGGATTCTAGAAACCGATAGTTAATTAATTTCTTTCTTACAATTATACAATATATACTGGAATTAATTGCAAATGATTGATGTATTTTTCATTAATGGGACACATGAAATGGTAATTATTTTGATATTATATTAACAAAATGAAACATATCATAAAAAACATTCATTCATAGTGCAAAATCACTGAAATATTACTTATTCATATCGCGGGTGAAGGAAAAAATAATTAGCATGCATAGATTTTCATTATGAGAATGTGTATAGAAGATTATATCTAGAATAAATTCCGTAATAAAATTATGTAAAACAATGTAATAATTACATATTGCATTAAACAAATGAGAAGAGTATCATACTATTACAATGTAAAATATGAAAAACAAATTACATATATAATAATTATAATCATATTAATGATGTAAATTCATAATTATAGTTGTTCTAACAATATAGTTAGAGAATTATTCCAGGACATCAGGAAACAATCCATCAATTAATTCTTCTTATACGTTCTAACAAATGGGTAGGTATAAAATAAATACCCAAGTATTTTAGACAATTATTTTTAAATGATACTAGTTAATTCATTTAAGGGTTATATATAACTATGAGAATCCAATCACTTATATATATACAATTAATTATATAAATTTAAATATATATATTTTATTAATATTATAACACATAAAAAATGAACTGTAATTATATAAAAATATATATTGAATTAAGAATACAAAATATATTTATTTCCACCATATATTAAATTAATATTGAAATAATATTTTATCTACAAACACTATATATTTAAATTTCATATGATTAATTTAGTATCATAGTATTATAAATGATATAGAAAATATATAAATTTAGGAATATAATAATGACGAATTAATAATATAGAGTGATAGAGAACATGATTAAATGAATAAGATTGATCGGATAATATGTATATGTCAATAAATAGGTTTAGTATGATAAAACACCACCAAGTCATTTGAAATGAAAATTCGATGTAAAATGACTTATTTAAGAATATTGAGAGGAATATATTATAAAAAAATTTAAATTAAATATCATAAGATCTCATGAATTATCGGTCAACAGAAAAGGAAATTATCTTCTTGGGAAGGAAAATCCAAGTCTATGGGAGGTTGTGTTTCAATTTTTTTTAAAAATTCTCTTATCTACATTTTTTACTCCTTTAAGTTGTATAAATTTAATATATCCATTATCAATTCCATTAATGTGGATATTAATAACATCATTTTGATTGGTAGAATTTTAAAAAGGAGATTGGCCACTACACCTTGTCATAATTATTGAAAACCCTTCGAGAATGGGTGCTATGGAAAAACAATTATCAGACTATTTATTCAATCCTTACGAGCCTCCATTACATAAAATATGTTTCATGAATATTAACAGTGATTTTTTTTTGTTCATTGTTCTAACTTAACATCAAATATAGAAACATTATCCAATTTGATTCCTCAATTTGGCCTTCCCTCAAGTACATTTTTTTTCATTTTTATTTGAATTCATGATGGTTAGTTTCATAGAATTCATTTATTATTTTATAGATGACTAACTAGAATGGATATCTTTTTTTTGGAATATCACAACTAGGATGATCTCAATATCAATTTAGATATTTTAATAAATGATCATGTCAATAACATGGAAGTTTTCACAGATCACATCAAGATTATTGTTTATGATTATTGTTACTCATTAAAAATAGACTTCAGGATTTGGGAGCCAAATCTCAAAAGATTTATCACTTAAAAGTATTTTTATTCTCATTCCATTATTTAAGTTATGTAATTTAAAAGGATTAGGATGATTAACATGATTTTCATCCCTCAATTCAGCTTATTTTTGTTTGGAGGATGACCCATTTCAAGCACCCTACTGTTAATTATCAGTATCTGTGTGGAGTATCCTTAATATTAGTATGATTTTTCATCTAACAATACTAGGACTACATGGACAACAGGATTCTATGTTGTTTTATTGATTTATCCATGTGGAACACTATAGTTGATATCTTTTAATTTATCATTCCATTCATTTCATCTAGTGATGATTTCATGGAAGGTTTGTTCATTATTACACTCTATCCACATAAATTTTTTCTCCTTCAAGTCTCAATATCTAAATAATTCTGCATCCTATGGTTGGTGAGAAATAGTTTCCTTAACGATTGAGTTTTATTCAATTTATATGCCACATTGTCTGGTTTCCTCAATGTTACAATAAATTTGAAAACCCACATAAATATTATTGAAAAAATATAGATTATAATCATCATATTCTTAGGTGTATCTACATTATAGATTATTTCCATCCTCCTATGGGCTTAATGGAGGTTTATTTGGAAACCTCCTTTTGGTGGTTTGATTAAATTCAATACATATGGATAGTGAAGTGGTAAATTGGGGCCATCGAGTTATGGGGATGTTTTCAAGAATTGTCTGGGAAAATTTTTAGGTTGATTACATAGTACTTATTCAATTGTATCCACCATAGAAGTTGATATTATTAATGGTTTCATTGCGATGGGGTATATTAAATATATAGTTTGGAACAATTTATGTCACGAATGTGATTATTTTATTATTGTTCATGATATTTGAATTAGATCAACTCATATTCATTGGAGACTTGTTAATAGATGGATTTTTCTAGAGTTTCTAACATCAATTGATTACATAATTACTCAAATTTTTAGATATAGAAATTCCTTGGATGGAATTATTTCAAAAAATTGTTTGGTTGGGAAGAACCTCACCTAGAATTATAATATTCCTATAGATTTAATTTCTATTTTTCTAAG
This sequence comes from Viscum album, assembly GCA_963277665.1. Classification (NCBI taxonomy): domain Eukaryota; kingdom Viridiplantae; phylum Streptophyta; class Magnoliopsida; order Santalales; family Viscaceae; genus Viscum; species Viscum album. Next base: position 1,065,177,209 of record OY728165.1, on the reverse strand, counting down.
GTATCATTGTAATATTATTTTTTTATAGTGGTTTGAAAAATTAGGGTTTTCTAATAAATGGTTTCGAATATCCCGTTGGTTCTCATCATCTTGGTAAAAAAATTACTACAATAAAATATCATATGAAATTTATAACATTTTAATGAAAACCCATTTAAATTGAAAAGATAAATTAAAATATTAAATAATATTAATTAAGTGAATATTATGATATAATATTTCTAATTTCAAATATATTCGCTATATAAAATAAACAATGTAGATAACATAAAAAATCTTTAAATAAACTGGAATTGAGATGAAAAAGACTTAAAATGTAATCCATTTTTGTCAGACGCATTAATATATTTAAAATGATCAATTTAAATTCATTATATACTTTTATAAATTCATTATTATATATATTTAAAAATGTATTTTTCTTATCTTACATCCATTATTTTTATAGTATTTAGTCATTTCCAGTAATAATGTAGGTTTCATCTATTTATCAAAATTTAATATGGTATATTGAAAATGGTTTTTGGAGTTTTGGAAAGAATACATCATCTAATGATTCTTAATAATTTTATATATATAATTTTTATTTCATTTTTTTTTTGAAATAACCATTCTATGAAGTAACATAAAAATTTAAAACGATGTCCATGATTGTAACCATCTTTATCTAAGGATGATGAAATTCTCATTGTCTAAATGCATGGGTAGGAGAGAATTTACATAAATATTTATATATTTAGTATATTTTTTATATTATAGAAATCATATATATTCATTAGATATATCCATTTATAATTAATAAAATCATTATGTAAAAAGATAATCAAATCACTTCGTGGAGTTTTTAGTCTACATGTGTGCACACAAAATGTTATAATTTTCCAATGGTTGGATAAAAGGTTGAAAATCATGTTTTTGTCATTTAAAAAAAATGTAAATTTAAGATGGTAATGAATTTATATTATTATGTGAAATAATATTTAAATGTTTTAGAAAATGAACTAAATTGAAATATATTTATTAAAATGATTAAAACTTATTTTGGAAACCCACTTTCTCTTACATATTAATCCTTCTAGATGTGGAAATATTGGAGGAAAACAATTTCATCATGTTTATAAGCTTGTTGGGGATATTTCTGGGTGTGAAACATTTTTTTCTCTATGGCTCAAGAAGTGTGGAGATATGAAGGAGGATGGTTCCATGTTATAATATAATTAGGAAGAAAACAATCATATAAATACAAATACTTGAAATGTTATTATAAGAATATGTAATTCTCAATCCATGTAGCTAAAAATTTACCTTTTCTATTAGATAATAAGTATTTGATCTAATTCAATTAGAAAAAAGGGATTTTGGAAAACAATGTGTGTTATATTGAGGCCATATAAAATTATTATAATCTTTTTATCAAAAATTTTTCCCTAACAAAGTTTATAAATTTTTTAAAAGAAAAATATTCCCTATCACCAAAAAGGAAATTGGGAATTTTACAAAATCTAAATATTGTAATTATAATAATCCAAATATTTATATCAGTTTTAATTCAAAAAAGAGACGAAAATAAATATTTTATAAGCTTGAAAATATGTAAAATAATATATTAGATTTTTATTCGTTTAATTTAGTTGATTTAATTTTAAATTTTTTTATGAGGAAACAATAAAATGAATTATAAATTAAAATGATTGTTATATTAAAATTTATATTAACCAAACACATTTATTAATAGTGATTAATTTAATTTATGATATCTATAAATACAATTAACCTAGAAAAGTACTTTTTAGAAAAATATGTTATTTTACATCAAATTTAATTATCATTATTTCTGAAAAAATATATAATAAATATATGAATGATATAATTAATTTTTCATATTATAAAAAATTAAAGCAACTTATCAAAATAATACTAAAGAAATAATCATGATTTTTTAAACAATATTATTTTTCATCTTATGATGACACATAATTATAAAAAAATGTGATGTTTACCTATATTGAATAGGATATATTACATTATAAAATACCAAAATATTAATTTTACTATAATTTGATTATAATAAAATTCATAAATTCACTAATTGAATTTTAGGAGTAAAATTATTCCTCCTCCAAAAATTTCTTCCATCCCACTTATAAAAGGTAACTTATTTATAAATACATGTGGTATTTCTCATGAATTCTTCTCAATCAAATGATGATTCCACTAAATAATGATTTCTCTAATGTAACGTTACCATATAATACATTTTATTACATAAAACATGTTCATTAGTATAGTGAATATAGATATGTTCTTCATAACTAGATAAATCACGGTCTAATTTCATTTCGTCAAAGATAAGTAAATGCATTAGGAAATTTATGTACTTTTGTAATAGTGATATATATAACACATCATACACATAATAGTATATTGGTGGAATTTATAGATAGAAATACATATCTCAATTTATTAGAATGGAAAACCATCATAAAAACATTTCTCCAACATGAGATCCCATATTCTACATTTAGTTATTGACATAGCTATTTTTGGTATATTATGATTCATTTATATGATTGTAAATTGCTCTTAGTTTTTAATTTCCATCCTATACAATTTGTAGGTCTAAAATAATCTCTTTACAAACATCATTCCAAATATATAGATTAAGAAATATTATCGCATTAAACTCTTTATAATATTCCACCAGAATTATTGACTAGAAGGTTTTGTTATATTACATTTCCACCAAAGATAAATATTGATCCCACAAACATTGAATGTATTGTGAGTACGATGTCAAATTTTATTCAAATATTTTAATATTCTTTTAAAAATACAGATTTTTAAATGAATGATATGTATTTCTCAAATTTATAATTGCTTTTTGAAAAATATAAAAACACTTCAATATTTTCATTGTATATATTTGGTCATGATCACAATAAACAAATATAGATTCACCCTGATGTCATATATGTTTTTAGATATACAACCTTTTGTGGTGGTCAAGAGGTAGATTTCCAAATACATACTTCGAAATATATACATCAAATACCCCATCAAAATTGTGACATACCCTAGGGTAATCCTATATTATATTAAGATGAAAATAAGTGTTATAAATTAAGATATAAATAATAATAAACTATTTAGGTCATTCCTTAATGAATTGAACCATGATGTGGTCCATGTAGACATGGTTATGGTGGAAAACATTTGGAAATATAAATTTAAAGAGGTTCTTTTAAATTATTTTCAAACACTTTAATGAATCTTCTCCATCTCAACATATTACACTCGAAGGTCATACCCCCTGCATAGGAGAGAAGTGATTTCCTTAAATGACCCTTGATTCACAAGATTTAAAGAGAAACCATCTCATGCCATGGATTCAAATACTAATTTTACTTCTTTAAATACATCCACTTCCCTATTTATCATCCCCATAGGTAAATGAAATGTACAAAAACAACATATGGGGTTTCTTCTTGATATAATATTGTTTAAATTCTATATAGTGTGAAATTATTCATTAATCATTTCGTCATATCAGGTTTTGTGTGTCTAATGTCATGACTTTGATTTGATCATGATTCTAAAAATGAATTTCAATATTAATTTTGAACCGTTAATTTCATGTTTTTATGTATCAATTTTTGTTACTAAAAAATAATAGAATGAAATCTTTTGTAATATATAATGGTAAAGTTAAATTTAAAATTATAATCCAATTAATGTGAAGATTATTTGATTTTAAATATTTATTCATGTCATTTTTTCTATAAACATTACATAGAACTGCGTGAATATGTCAAATGATTGTGCAATAAGAATGAATTTTGTTCTTTTGGAAATGCAGTTTTGTTTATGAAACAAAATTTTCAAATGAATATTTATTTTTAGATATGATTTTATGTAATACATAGAACACCATTATTGAAAAAATATATCATATCTAGTTTTGAGAAGAAATGTTTCATTTATAATTATAATATAATATATCTATTAGTTATATTTACATATTGGTATTTAATTGCATTTATATTAATATTTATAAATTCACATGGTAATATATTCATTTTTACAATGAGTGGAATATATAAATATGTGTAATTATATGTTTTCATTACTAGAGGTAATACATTAAAGCATAATATTGATAAATAAAATGGGTTTCAAACATGAGTATTAGTGGATAAATAAAATAAATCATAAAGGACATATTTTAATGTTTTAGAGTCATTATACATTTTATAAATGGAATCTATGAAAATTAAATACAAATTATTGTGAAATTTATTTTTATTCATATGCATCAAGACTTATTGAATTGTTTCATATTTATTGTCAAATGAACTAAATTAATGAAAAATATGTTATATTATATGTTGAATGGGTTTTAATGAATTTTTGGGGGTGAGGATTCTACATGGTAATCCAATATACATTGGTAGGAACACTATGAAATGTGCAATTTGAAAAGGTGAGCCTCTCATAGGATTTGATCTTAGGTTACAAACTAACTAAACAACCTGATGACATGAATATGATTAATGTGAATAATTTGTTTTATTCCAACCTAAAACATTGTAAAATGAATGATTCTATATTATTTTGAAAACATTGATTATAAGAAAATTTGGTTAAACACCTTATCTTATTTTCTTGTCGTTTCCCATTTATCAAAATCTTGTAGACTAATTTTTTTTGTTGAAATTGTATTATTTAATTTCACTCTCTAATATCATAGTTCTTCTAATATATTATCATTTATTAGTCATGTATATTCATACATTATTTAATTTTTTTAGGAGGATTTAAAAATTTTATTTTTTTAATTTTTTTAATGTGGGATTCATATGCATATTTTTTGTAAAAATTGTTTTGGATGAAATTATGTTTTCTTTGAGACTATTTTATTCTAAAATCAATAATATAGTAATTTATAAATGTTATATTGTATTGTAAACTATTATATAAATGAAAACATATTTAGTTTTCTTATTTTTAATATAGTATGAAAATGGAACATTAATGATAGGGTAAACCATTTGATGAAATAATGCCACATAGTTGAAATTTTAATGCATTAGCCAACATGTATATAACTTCATTTGGTTTTGGATCAACTTATGATCTCTCATAGAGAGTTTTGAGTTTTAGGATCATATAGTCACTCATGAATTCACTAGGAGGTATGACCGTAGATGTTTAATTTAGTTTATTTTATTAAATTGACATAATATGAAATTTATAGAATATAGTTACGGTTATAGGTTGACAAATTAAGCATATATATGATTAGGTAAAAAATGGGTAATTTTCATTTCCTCCTATTAGAGGGTGAGAACAGAGTTTAACATTGATAAAATTGTATTATTTTTAATCACATTTTAATTTTATTTCTTTTATATACATGTTAATAGAACATTTACATACAAATAGGATGTTCTATTTTGTTTCATTTCCTCTATTTTTTAATTTATTATTTACGTTATACCATCTGATTGTTGAATTGAATCCAATGAATATTTTTTTCTACCTACCGATTCTGGATACCAAATATCTATAACATATATTCGATTTTATGTCAACTAATGGATGGCTTATTTGTGTTTTTAGAAAATATCTCACCTTTTAGTGAGAAATGTGTACAATTCATTTGGTGAAAAAAATTATAAGATATTAAATCATTTCATTTTATGAGTCTTGGGAGTTCTTGTAAAATTAACATTTTCATATCATCTAACATCATCATTGGAGTAATAATGAGTTATATGAATCTATTTATATATTTTTATTATTCTTTACATGTTGAAAAAGCATTCTTCTTGAATTATAGTTAAAATTATACACTTCATTTTTTCCAACTAAAAATACTCTATAAAACATTTTTCATCATTGATCTACAATGGTTTATCGAGAAATTTTATGTATGTATTTTAACATGAATATTATTGTTCTTCTCATATATTGATGAAAAAAATCCTCTTTTTGAATTTCAATGAACTATATTCATAAAACTAGTCTAAATAATCATGAATATAATTTTATTTGAGAACTTATATAATAGACCTATAATCATTTGAACTTTGATTATAAAGAGAAAGTGAAAATGATTTTTAAAAGAGACTTTATGTCCCCATTAATTATTATTTATATATAATATTTTTTTAAATTCATGATATTTTGCAAATTTTATTTCAATATTTTAGTTATAACTCTCTGTCCATTCTTAATATACTCATCCAAAAAGCATATTTTCAATCCCTAATTTTTTTTTGTGAAATCATATTTTTTAATTAGATCATTACATCCCCTATTTCTCCTGTTTCAATATTGTTTTATGAAAATAATCATTTAAATATTTATAGTCTATATATATATATATGATATTTTTCATCAAAGAGATAATCCCTCCAAATCTTCAAGTTAAATATTTCACAACTAGTTGTAGATCTTATATTATATAATTCTATTCATGGATCACTAATGGTATTTATTTATAATATTATACTCTATAAATTTAAATAAGTACAAAACCTAGACATTTCTTTGATACATCAATATATATAAAAAAAATACAATTCATAGAATGGAGTAGTCATTATTAGTTCATTGAAAAATAATTGTTTTAATTCATCAAAATAATATTTCAATTTTTCATTTAATTTGACCATTAAACAATTACATATCAATTAGGTAAATGGGTTTGTGATTATTAAATTGTATGTATCAAATCAGAAATTCTACCCTACTAATTCTAGGAAATAACATACCATGATATTGTTTGTCTATATTATCCAATCATTGATATAATCATTTCTGATGGATAAACTCATATTCCATCTAGGGAAATAGTATTGTGAAATAAACAATCAACATAAACTACGAATTCACACATACATGAAATAAGTGCAGTGAATCCCAATATTGATACACAATGCTGAAAAATACATTGTTACAAAACTCCTAGAGTTGTTTTAATAGTTTTACTAAATTTGGAATGTTCATTCTATATAGAGTCTCAAATAATGGGTTTTTATTCGTGGTGATTTCAATTGAAAACACAACATCAAATTCTTGTCAATTTCATTGCACCTTTTATGGGAACACATCAATTTATTTCTATTAAACATGTATATATTAAATTATGTGGTTACCATTATTATAAATGAATTTATTCTATCTATATTATAAAATAATTTCATTAAGGTGAGCTACTATATGGGGGTCATGATAAATTTCAAATCAAAACATATTTCATTTAATGATAAATTATTAGACATGTATTTGATGAATCTGAATGTATATGTCATCGAAATATTATTTCATATTTTACATTGAATGAAATTTAATATAGAAGATTCAATTTCATTAAACCATAGTTACAATAATAATAATTTAAAATAGGCATGTTCTATGAATCATAATGGGGATAATACTGAAAAATCAGTAATGTAATTTTATTTTTTCTATGATTCATGATTTAAAACTCCTCGAAATGCGTGATATGAGGATGATTTAATTTTCATGGAAGATATAGAATATATACAAAAATAAAAAAATCTATAATAAAATGAAAAATTAACTAACATCAAGTTTTTGTTCAATACACTTAAACCTCATCTTTATGGACTTTGACTTCAGCTATAAAAATATTATAATCATGGCCTCCCCATTTTCTAGTTATCTGTTAGTTTCCATTGTTTCATAATGAAATGATTTAAATAATTACCCATCCCCATAAATATGAATATATTTATTATAGTGGTTTACATCAAACAATTACACTTATGAGATATATTTGTCTCACCTATGTGGTTACAATAATATCTCAGTCACATAATCCATTTTCCATGACGTTTCATACAAAAATAATCATGTTGTCAATATCGTTTATTACTATTCATCTTCATTAACATTTTTCATTTCCCTTAGTTCTCATATGAAATAATTTTTATTGATTTATTTTAATTATATAACTCAAATAATATTCATTCCCCATCATGATGGAACTCGATATGATATCGTGAAATGAATGAATTAACAGAGACTTGTGTAATTTATAAGGTAGTCTGAAGTTACTCAAAGAATAAATCAGTCATGATTTAATGATTACATATGTATACCATTTAATTCCTTGATAATATAATATAGATTTATTTATATTTATTAATTTGTTGTTATAATATATAATTTATTTTGAGGAATATTTTATAAATTAAAGATAGTTTTCTCATGGAAAATATTCTTGAATGAATTTAAATTTAAATAATATATTTTTTATAATTTCTTTTTCATTAATTATTTTAGTATTCTAGATTAGTTAACACTGAAAATCAATGACAACATTAACAATATATAAATATTTAATAATATTTAACTATAATTATTTATCTATTCGACGAATATCATTATTATGTAATTGATCTATTTTTTAACCACAAAGGGAATGCTAATTCCATTAAAGGATAGAGGATTATTTCACATAAAACAATCTATGAGACATACCTAATTATGTGAAAATATAAAATATATTATATAGGTATTGATATTTTATTTTATAAGTTATATTATTCTAATATTTTTATGCTGTTATTAACTTCAACACCCTATAGATTGACTTTATATTAATGTATGTTCAGTATTTGACAGTGAGTGTTGTTATAATTTCCATTTACCAATTGGAATAAATCATGAAAAAATGTTCATGACCTAATTTTTACACAAAAAAATGAATATAAATCCCTTAAAAATATCCATTAATGTTTTTGAAAATTTTAGGGGTCTATATTAATGCCTATGATGACTATGTTCATATAAAAAACAGTTTTTAATGGTCCTGCCTAACACGATTCATCAATAATTTGTAACCCCATCTATAGTAACACCTAAAGGATTTTTAAATTATTAAAACAAGAAAATATACAATTGATTTTATCCTATATTATTAAGTAGTTAATATGTGTATAGATACTAGATAAATGAATGATTAAAATATTACATAGGAATGATAAAACATCTCTTAAAAAAAGTCATGTATCCTTGAAGCGCATTTAGATACTCCATAACCATATCTATAGAAATGAAAACATTTTTATATGTGTGGATACATACTTAAAAATAGAAATAAATTTTTAGATTTATACAAGAATGTATGATGAAGATAAAATATAGAAAATTAATTAATCAAAATAATTATTTAATAAAACATTTGAGCTTAAAAATATATACTTAGATAATATGGAACCAAAAATATCAAGGCTATAAATAAATGATATCTTAAAAATATAAATACATAGAATTTGAAAACATTAATTTAATGTCAAGGACTCATGAAATGGCCTCATTAATCTTTCCATTAAGGACACAATATAACACAATTCAATCAAGGATTTTGTATTCATGAAATGAGCAACTAATTTATAAAAAAATTTAATGCGAGACCTATCAATGCATCGCAGGAATATAAAAACTACAAACCTTCTATTAAATATATATTTTCTATGAATAATATATATATTTTGTTAATAATATAATATGAAATAATATATAATTATCAAAAGATAAATATTCAAATTTAATGAAGAATATGAAAATTCAACAATTTTTTTTTAATAATATCCCTTCAACAAACAAGAAATATTTAAATTTTATTACGTTAAAAAAATATTGATGATGAATAAATGATACTAAAAATATGGGGAAGATAGAGAAATGTTTTTCGATTTAATAATTCTGATTTTTAGAGGACATGATAAATATGAATTAGAATGATAAAAAATGATGTTTAATACATAACATAATGAAGCATTAAAAATGGATATTAATTTATCAAAATATATTTTTTTGTTAATAAGATTTTTTTTTATAAATAAAAAATAAAAAATTAATTTATCTTATAAATTCATATGTAACGCCCCGACCCCAGTTACCCAGAGTCGGTGCATTACTTACATAACATTGGAATGATCACAAGAAAGATCAAAACTCGAAAGATCGATTGGTTTAGTAGCCTTGGAAACACTAGATATATTCATAAAGTTTTACATTACATTTCAGAGTAAAAACAACTACTACAACAACATGGTCTTCATATTTCACACTCATATCCCCACATACTATCCCTGCATGTCATTCATAACTTACTTCTTCACATCCTGGGAAAATAAAACATAGAAAAGGGGTGAGCACAAATGCCCAGTAAGGATAAAAATATAGCGGAAACTTTCACAAATAAGAATAAATATTTAAGGCAATGTATAACTAAAACATAAGCCTTTTAAACATGAACATTCAACATGGTATGGCATAAATAAAATGAAATAATTCCATTTACTTATTCACATGGATATTCTACTAATCAAATAATCACATGAAAAAATCAATAACCACTTTCATAATGTTGGAATGAATAATGCCAGACTATCATAACCACACAGTCAAGGCCTCGTGCCAAGACTACAAATAATATTTTGTCAAGGCCTTGTGCCAAGACACTTGTTTGTCTCATGAGACCTACCGATGCATCGAGGAGCTATAGCGGGCTCCACCCGTCACTTATTAAGTCCAATGCATTCCCATATGAAAAGGTTTAAACATAACATAAACATTCGTATTAAAACTAGCATACGAAATGTCAATAATTTCACCATAAACTATGAATGGTATAAAAATAGCACATCCATAGTCAAACATATCACAAAACCTTCAATACAATATAGAAGTATTGTATCATAATAAATCAACTTCAAATAATCTTAAAATCCATCAAAGGATGTTGACATAGATGAAATCAAAATTCTTTTTAAAGAAATATCTCCTTTTATTTTGAAATCATTTAAGATCCATATAAAATAAAACATTTTCTTTGAAAATATTCTTATAAGATTGTAAGAAAAACTTTGAAGATTTTATAACGGCGTAAAATAACCGCACCGGCCGTATAAGTTAAAAAAAACATTCTTACCTCTATTCTGTCGAAAAGGTTAAAAAGGACCTTGTTTTGAAAACGACGGAAAGATTCCAATATAAACCTCTTATAAAAAGTCAAAAAAGGGTATAAATGACTTTAACCCATATTCTTGTGAATAGTAAAAATGTCTTGAAATACATTTTTAAGAAACATGGATGTGGATGATAAAGAGATCCCAGTAGATTATTACGTATAAACAACCTTGGATAATGAAGAGGTTGTAAAGTAAACCCTTACCTTGTACTTTTCCTTGGTTGGGGTAGGTTAACCTCCTGTATAATGGTGAAATAATTGTTATTAAATTATACAAGAATCATATACATTAATATGATATCATATATGATCTTTTAACATTGCTTTATTAATAATATCTTAGTATTATCATCGTTTTGGGTGATAATCGATTCGTTCTTCTTAAATGTTAGGTTACATAAGACATGTTTGTAATGGATAGATTATATCTTATTCATAATCAGAATGATATTAACATTATTTTTAACCCTAAAATGAGAATAATACTTGAATGGATATGATGGAGAATGAATCTTATCGCGTTCGTGGAGACGGTAGTCCGTACGTACGCACGAACACTACTTCCATTTAATTTTTATTTTAAAAGAATCAAATCCAAATGATACATAGGTATATTACTATTCCAGTATAATATAATATTTTATATATGTTACTTAAGTTCATTAACACCATCCTTTATACGTTCCATGTGTGGTATGAACGAGTCATATCATTTTAAGGGGGCGGTAGTCCGCACTTTCTCAAATGAAATTATCGTATGTATATACAACATGAAACGAATAATGGTATGAAATAAAAAGGAATTACAGAAGCTTATATATAAAATATATATCATTAATATCATATTTAATTACAGTACCATCATAATGGCCACCATGAGAGGTGGTAAGATGTATTTGAACAATCATCGTTTCGTGAGGCGTTAGTTTGCCATCCACAGAAACATTATGTTCATCATCCATTAGATGGAGTTGTGTGTATGTGTAGTTTTAATCCTTCTTATAAAAACATCCTAGTATATTGTTGATACTGGTGTTGTTACAAAAGAAAGTAAATAAAAAGAGTTTGGGGGTTGGAGAAGCAAAATAATTTAAGAGAAATCGTTACCTTTAATCTAGGTAACTCACTTTGGTTGGAACCAAAGGACTTCTTGAAATGCTTTCTGCCTAAGGGGAAGCTTCAAGGATGAGGAGAGGGATTTGGGGAGCTTAGTTGGGCAGAGTTTGGACGAGCCAAGTGGCTTGAGAGGTGTGAGGAAAAGAGAAGGAGGAGTGCCCTTTTATAAGAGGGGTGAGGGGCACTTTTGGAAAAGCTAGTAATATTAATTTATAATAAATTCCTATTCGGTTTCCAAAGGCTCAAAAGTTGACTATTCAAAGGATGAGGTGGGGATAGGTCGAAAACAACTCATACAATAGAATTTAGACAGGTTTGGGTACTTATATTAACCTTATCTTTAAGTATTAACTCTAAGTTAATTAGTTTCACTTTTACAATGTCTCTTTGTATTTTTATATAATATGGTTAATAAACTTACTATATACATCCAAGCGACCCCCAAGTGGTCCATTAATGATTAACCTATCATAATATAAGTCACTTGGCCTAACCTTAGATTTTTAGGAATTTAATATCAATTAATAATATAATATTTGTTTTAAGAACTCTTTTATGTCAATTTTGACACTATTCAATAGTTGATTTTTGTGAAACTCATAACAGATTGATTACTTCGAACAAAGTCAATTAAATCAATTCTAATATATCATATCATCCTAGAAAATTAGTTTAATTCATTAAAAGTTTCATATTATATTTATTTGGGTATTTATAATATCAATTATGTTAATTTTTTACTATTTTAGTAATTACTGCATCATCATTGTGTCATAAATAAAATATATTATATAATGTCTAAAAATTATAAATAAAACATCATTATGTAGGAAATCTTTTTAGATTTCTAATGAATATTTATAATCGAAAATCCAACATGTAGAACCCTATGTAAAAATTGTTCTTCTAAAAGATGTAAGCTTATGCCATTTTTATTTTTATTTTAACTTTATTAATATAATGTGTCCCTACCACATACAAGTGGCTCCAAGGGGTCCCCAAATTGACCCAAGGATGCCCATGGTCGGGTATGTTTCCACCAATAAGGTTAGGACACGTTTTAGGGTAATTTTTTATTATTATAATATTATTTTTTTATCCCTTATTTACCGGATTTACCCTTTAACCATGGTAAATAAAATATTTACCGCAGTAATTATTCAAAATGTCTAAAAATAAAAGTTACCTATTTACACAATTTGAACATCCTGATTCCAAATATGGAATCCATTTTCCTAAATTCAAAACACAGAAGTGGCAGAAATTAATTTAAAATTAATTCCCGCTGTCAAAACAAAAAGCGTGTTTTTAAGAGATAATAACTATCAAAAGATTGACACTTGTTTATGTTCGGTTTAATTGTAAAATTATGTCCAATGATAAACATTAAATTGAATGGTAAAAATATATTCTAAATATACTTTAAAACCACTCAAATTCATAATTTATCACTATTAATTATTTTGATTAAAAAAGTTGTTTTTAATTAAAATTTAGAAATTTTCACTATTCATCAAAATATGAATGTTATCCGAAATGTACCAAAATTTCACCCTAGGATAATTTTGATATTCCGAATCCAAAAATGAAGTCCATTTTGAAATATAGAATATATATGATTTCAAAAAGTAGGTATTACTATTCACAACGGCTATTTTAATTAGTTGTGGTGTGTGTTAGAACTCGAGGATTCGTACAACACACGCTATCGCATTATTCGAAGGGAAACGTACCGTGGAAGCTTGGGGTGTTACATTCTCCCCTCCTTCAAATAATTGGGTCCTCGCAATTTCTAGGGTATTACTGCATAAAAAGACTCGGGTGGTTCTTCATCATAAGTTCCTCGGGATCCCACGTTGCCTCTTCCATCTTATGATTTCTCCACAAAACTTTTACCAGACGCGTCGTCCGGTTTCTCAGTACTTGTTCTCTTGTATCAAGAATCTTGACGGGCTCTTCACAATAAGATAGATCGGGTTCCAGTTCTAATTCCTCATAGGTGAGTACATGCGTTGGGTCAGGCATGTATTTTCTCAACATAGATACGTGGAACACATCATGAACTTTGGAGAGACTTGGCGGCATTGCCAATCGGTAAGCTACAGCCCCAATTCCTTCTAGAATTTCGAAAGGTCCGATGTACCTGGGACTCAATTTACCTTTCTTTCCAAAACGTATGACTCCCTTCCATGGAGATACCTTTAGGAAATCATGATCACCGACTTGAAATTCCAAATCCTTCCTTCGATTATCGGCATAGCTCTTCTGCCTACATTGAGCTGCTTTGATGTGATTTTGGATTACTTTCACCTTTTCCACCATTTCCTCCACCAGTTCTGGGCCTACAAGTTTTCTTTCACCAACGTCATCCCAACAGGTTGGTGTACGACATCTCTTTCCGTATAACGCTTCATATGGTGCCATCTGAATACTCGAATGGAAGCTATTGTTATAGGAAAATTCTACCAGTGGTAAATATTGATCCCACATACCCTGAAAGTCAAGTGAGAAAGATCTCAACATGTCTTCTAGGGTTTGAATAGTCCGTTCTGATTGTCCATCTGTCTGAGGGTGGTAAGTAGTGCTCAAATGAAGTTCAGTATCCAAGGATTTCTGAAGACTTTTCCAAAATCATGAAGTAAAACGGGGATCACGATCAGAAACAATTGATAAGGGTACTCCATGAAGTCTCACAACTTCATTAATATATAGTCTTGCTAGACGTTCCAAGGGTAGATCTTCTCTTATAGCAAGAAAATGTGCTGACTTGGTAAGACGATCAACAATAACCCATACTGCATCATTCTTTCTAGGAGTCTTTGGTAGCCCCATGACAAAGTCCATCGTAATATTGTCCCATTTCCACTCCGGTATGGAAAGAGGTTGCATGACTCCTCCAGGCTGTTGCCTTCCAGCTTTCACTTGTTGACAAACCATACATCTTGACACAAAATCTGCAATCTCCCTCTTCATGTTGTCCCACCAAAAATGTTCCTTCAAATCTCTATACATTTTGGTGCTCCCAGGGTGTATAGAGAAATTGGAACTATGAGCATCATCCTGCAATTCCCATTTTAGATCAGGTATATTGGGAACACAAAGTCTCTTCCCGAATTTCAAAATTCCATCTTCATACACAAAGTCTCTCAATCTCCCATCATTCGCAGCTTTAATCTTATTTTGGAATTCTTCATCATCGGTCTGAGAACTCTTAATCCTTTCTAGTAAAGATGGTTTGGCAACCATTTGAAAAATCATTGATGTTTCACCTTCTCTGGTTATTCCCATGTCCATCTTCACTAGATCCATGAAAATTGGATCCCTTTCAATTCTCATCATGTTCAAAACTCCATGGTCTTTTCTGCACAAAGCATCTGCCACCTTGTTTGCTTTCCCCGGGTGGTAGTGTATCGTGCAATCATAATCCTTGAGTAATTCAAGCCATCTCCTTTGCCTCATGTTGAGTTCTTTTTGTGAGAAAATATACTTCAAACTCTTGTGATCAGTATAAATCTCACATTTTTCACCATAGAGGTAGTGTCTCCATATCTTCAAAGCAAAGATCACAGCTGCTAACTCAAGATCATGAGTAGGATAGTTTTCTTCATGAATTTTCAACTATCGTGATGCATAGGCAATAACTCTATCATTCTGCATAAGGACACAGCCAAGTCCTTTCTTCGTTGCATCACTATAAATAACGAACCCATCATTCCCCGATGGTAGAGTCAATATAGGAGCATTGACTAATCTTCTCTTCAGTTCTTCGAAACATTCTTCACACTCTTTTTTCCAAACACATTTAACCCCTTTACGTGTGAGCTTTGTTAATGGGTTAGCCAATCGGGCAAAATTCTGGACGAAACGTCGATAATAACCTGCCAAACCAATAAAACTACGTACCTCAGTTATACTCGTAGGTGCTGGCCATTCTTGGATTGCCTTGGTCTTAGAAGGATCAACAGAGATTCCATCTTTAGAGACAATATGGCCAAGAAAAGAAATCTCCTGAAGCCAGAATTCACACTTGCTAAACTTCCCATATAATTCATGCCTCCTCAGAGTCTTCAAGATAATGCGCGAGTGATTTTCATGATCTTCATAGGTTTTGGAGTATACCAAGATATCATCAATAAATACCACCACAAATTCATCGAGATACTCCTTGAAGACTCTATTCATCAGATCCATGAATACAGAGGGTGCATTAGTCAATCCAAACGGCATTACAGTAAACTCGTAATGCACGTACCTAGTTCGAAATGCTGTTTTCGGAATGTCTTCCTTCTTCACACACAACTGATGGTATCCAGATCGAAGGTAAATCTTTGAAAATTATTGAGCTCCATGCAGTTGGTCAAATAAATCATCAATACGAGGTAGGGGATACTTGTTCTTTATCGTTATAGCATTGATCTCCCTGTAGTCGATACATAACCTCATAGATCCATCTTTCTTTTTAACAAAAAGAACAGGGTCTCCCCATGGAGAAACACTAGGGCGAATAAATCCCTTATTACTCAATTCCTCTAGTTGTTTCTTTAGTTCGACTAACTCTACAGTGGCCATTCTATAAGGGGTCTTCGATATAGGCCTTGATCCAGGAATCAAATCAATAGAAAACTCAACTTCTCGTTCTGGAGGATGTCCAGGTAAATCTTCTGGAAATACATCTACAAATTCTTTCACAACAAGTACATCCTCTATTTGAACATTCCTTTCCTCACCCGCAGTTATTTCATTCTCTTCCTCCCCAATAATTGAATTTAGTTGAGCTATTGAGGGTGGATCTAAATAAGAATTAGGTGGTGACGATTCTGCTCTAAAAATAAGGTGTTCCTTATCATTATCATCAAGAATCGTAACCTCTTTCTTCTTACAATAAATCTTCGCATCATAGTCCGAAATCCAGTCCATACCGAGGATTATATCAAACTCAATCATAGGTATGACGATGAGATCAGCAGATAAAGAAAATTTATGTGCTCTAATGGGGACTGATTCACAAAACTTTGTTGCTACGATACTTCCCTTAGGAGTTTTAACTGACAACTCCCTTATTAAATCAAATTGGAAATATCTAATTTTCTTAGCAAACTGGGAAGATATGAAACAATGCGATGATCCAGAATCAAATAATGCATTTTCTAAACTTGAGGAAACCATTAAATTACCTGCCACCACGTCTTTCGGAGCTTCTACCTCAGCAGTAGTGATAGCATAAGCCTGGCCTTGATCCCTTGGCCTTTTCTGAGGTAAGTTCTCCTGACGCTTAGGACATGCATTTGCATAATGCCCCATCTCCCTGCAATTGTAGCACTGAACGTTGGTAGCTTCCTTCTTCCCCTTGCAATCATGAGCTTGGTGGCCTTTTTCACCACACTTGTAACAGACTCCCATTCCCTTCAAGCAAGTACCAGGATGTTTCTTCCCGCATTTACCACAAGATGGATATTCAACCTTTCCCTTCGTCCCCTTATTTCCATTCCCAGATTGATAAGCAGGTCTCTTCTTCTCTTGCTTTGCTTTAAAGTCATACGACTTAGAGAATTCCTTTTCGGTCTTTATAGCACATGAGACAATGTCTTCGTACGATGAAAAGGATTGTGAGACTAATGCTCGACGGAGAAATGGTTTTAACCCATCAATGAAACGATCAATCTTACTTCTTGGGTTGCGAATATAATCTACAGCATACCTCGCTAAACTTGTAAAGTTAGCCTCATACTTTGTGACATTCTCATCCTCCTTTTGTCTCAGACTCAGAAATTGTCTTTCCATATCCGCTCGATGGTTGCGAGGGAAGTATTTTTCTAAAAACAGATCTTTGAACTCCCTCCATTCCATATTTGATACTTCATCATCTTCCTTCGTATTTTGAATCAATGACCACCAATGATCAGCATCTCCAGTGAGGCGGTAAACTGCCATGATAACTTTTTCCCTTTCACTGCTCCCCAAAGCCTGAAATATTTTCTCTAGGGAAAATATCCATTGCTCAGCTACTAAGGGATTTGTATTCCCATTGAACGTTGGTGGTTGTTGCCTCATGAATCGATCTAACATTGATCCTCCACGTTGCGGATCAGGGTGCTCCATACGGGTAAGGTTATTATTCATAACCTGAGTAAGTTGTCCCAGTATGGTGATTAGCTGATCATCACCAGTTGCATCACCAGCCCCACTATAATTATCTTGAGCAGGAGGGAAATACCTACATGGAGTGCGTGCATTGATACGGTTTCCATTTCTTCCACTAGGCGCCATTTCTAAACAATGGCATAAACTAGATCAGTTTATGAATCAAAATACATAATCCCATACTTATAAAACACTTAACATAAATTGATCTATTTATGGATATAATCCATAATCATAAAAATGTTTTCTTTGAGGAAGTATATACTCATAAACCCTTCATAATGATTTGTAAAGATAGTGAGAGTTATCCTAAGCATATCCCCCGGGAGTGTCGTAACCAAGAGTGCAGCAAGGCCCATTGTCGTGCACCAGTTCCCGTTCGAGTCTAGCTCAAAGCGGTGTTTTCGGGTTTTACCCCTAGGTACATCTGTGCTAGAGCCGCCTCTACCTGCTCGTATCCAGACAGGGATGTATTGCTCGGAAAACTCACAAAATCTCTACAATACCAAAATTCTAGGAAGTTCTTCTATACTAATCCTCAAAGTTCATCTTAGGTCTACATGCTCTAATCAGAGTTTATCTAAATCTAGTTTCCAAGGTTTGTACTAAACTTCCTCTGATACCAACTGTAACGCCCCGACCCCAGTTACCCAGTGTCGGTGCATTACTTACATAACATTGGCATGATCACAAGAAAGATCAAAACTCGAAAGATCGATTGGTTTAGTAGCCTTGGAAACACTAGATATATTCATAAAGTTTTACATTACATTTCAGAGTAAAAACAACTACTACAACAACATGGTCTTCATATTTCACACTCATATCCCCACATACTATCCCTGCATGTCATTCATAACTTACTTCTTCACATCCTGGGAAAATAAAACATAGAAAAGGGGTGAGCTGAAATGCCCAGTAAGGATAAAAATATAGCGGAAACTTTCACAAATAAGAATAAATATTTAAGGCAATGTATAACTAAAACATAAGCCTTTTAAACATGAACTTTCAACATGGTATGGCATAAATAAAATGCTATAATGCCATTTACTTATTCACATGGATATTCTACTAATCGAATAATCACATGCAAAAATCAATAACCACTTTCATAATGTTGGAATGCATAATGCCAGACTATCATAACCACATAGTCAAGGCCTCGTGCCAAGACTACAAATAATATTTTGTCAAGGCCTTGTGCCAAGACACTAGTTTGTCTCATGAGACCTACCGATGCATCGAGGAGCTATAGCGCGCTCCACCCGTCACTTATTAAGTCCAATGCATTCCCATATGAAAAGGTTTAAACATAACATAAACATTCGTATTAAAACTAGCATACGAAATGTCAATAATTTCACCATAAACTATGAATGGTATAAAAATAGCACATCCATAGTCAAACATATCAAAAAACCTTCAATACAATATAGAAGTTTTGTATCATAATAAATCAACTTCAAATAATCTTAAAATCCATCAAAGGATGTTGACATAGATGAAATCAAAATTCTTTTTAAAGAAATATCTCCTTTTATTTTGAAATCATTTAAGATCCATATAAAATAAAACATTTTCATTGAAAATATTCTTATAAGATTGTAAGAAAAACTTTGAAGATTTTATAACGGCGTAAAATAACCGCACCCGCCGTATAAGTTAAAAAAAACATTCTTACCTCTATTCTGTCGAAAAGGATAAAAAGGACCTTGTTTTGAAAACGACGGAAATATTCCAATATAAACCTCTTATAAAAATTCAAACAAGGGTATAAATGACTTTAACCCATATTCTTGTAAATAGTAAAAATGTCTTGAAATACATTTTTAAGAAACATGGATGTGGATGATAAAGAGATCCCAGTAGATTATTACGTATAAACAACCTTGGATAATGAAGAGGTTGTAAAGTAAACCCTTACCTTGTACTTTTCCTTGGTTGGGGTAGGTTAACCTCCTGTATAATGGTGAAATAATTGTTATTAAATTATACAAGAATCATATACATTAATATGATATCATATATGATCTTTTAACATTGCTTTATTAATAATATCTTAGTATTATCGTCGTTTTGGGTGATAATCGATTCGTTCTTCTTAAATGTTAGGTTACATAAGACATGTTTGTAATGGATAGATTATATCTTATTCATAATCAGAATGATATTAACATTATTTTTAACCCTAAAATGAGAATAATACTTGAATGGATATGATGGAGACTGAATCTTATCGCGTTCGTGGAGACGGTAGTCCGTACGTACGCACGAACGCTACTTCCATTTAATTTTTATTTTATAAGAATAAAATCCAAATGATACATAGGTATATTACTATTCCAGTATAATATAATATTTTATATATGTTACTTAAGTTCATTAACACTATCCTTTATACGTTCCATGTGTGGTATGAACGAGTCATATCATTTTAAGGGGGCGGTAGTCCACACATCCTCAAATGAAATTATCGTATGTATATACAACATGAAACGAATAATGGTATGAAATAAAATGGAATTACAGAAGCTTATATATAAAATATATATCATTAATATCATATTTAATTACAGTGCCATCATAATGGCCACCATGAGAGGTGGTAAGATGTATTTGAACAATCATCGTTTCGTGAGGCGTTAGTTTGCCATCCACAGAAACATTATGTTCATCATCCATTAGATGGAGTTGTGTGTATGTGTAGTTTGAATCATTCTTATAACAACATCCTAGTATATTGTGGATACTGGTGTTGTTACAAAAGAAAGTAAATAAAAAGAGTTTGGGGGTTGGAGAAGCAAAATAATTTAAGAGAAATCGTTACCTTTAATCTAGGTAACTCACTTTGGTTGGAACCAAAGGACTTCTTGAAATGCTTTCTGCCTAAGGGGAAGCTTCAAGGAGGAGGAGAGAGATTTGGGGAGCTTAGTTGGGCAGAGTTTGGACGAGCCAAGTGGTCCATTAATGATTAACCTATCATAATATAAGTCTCTTGGCCGAACCTTAGATTTTTAGGAATTTAATATCAATTAATAATATAATATTTGTTTTAAGAACTCTTTTATGTCAATTTTGACACTATTCAATAGTTGATTTTTGTGAAACTCATAATAGATTGATTACTTCGAACAAAGTCAATTAAATCAATCCTAATATATCATATTATCCTAGAAAATTAGTGTAATTCATTAAAAGTTTCATATTATATTTATTTGGGTATTTATAATATCAATTATGTTAATTTTTTACTATTTTAGTAATTACTGCATCATCATTGTGTCATAAATAAAATAAATTATTTAATGTCTAAAAATTATAAATAAAATATCATTATGTAGGAACTCTTTTTATCTTTCTAATGAATATTTATAATATAAAATCCAACATGTATAACCCTATGTAAAAATTGTTCTTCTAAAAGATGTATGCTTATGCCATTTTTATTTTTATTTTAACTTTATTAATATAATGTGTCCCTACCACATACAAGTGGCTCCAAGGGGACCACAAATTGACCCAAGGATGCCCATGGTCGGATATGTGTCCACCAATAAGGTTAGGACACGTTTTAGGGTAATTTTTTATTATTATAATATTAATTTTTTAACCCTTATTTACCGGATTTACCCTTTAACCATGGTAAATAAAATATTTACCGCAGTAATTATTCAAAATGTCCAAAAATAAAAGTTACCTATTTACACAATTTGAACATCCTGATTCCAAATATGGAATCCATTTTCCTAAATTCAAAACACAGAAGTGGCAGAAATTAATTTAAAATTAATTCCCGCTGTCAAAACAAAAAGCGTGTTTTTAAGAGATAATAACTATCAAAAGATTGACACTTGTTTATGTTCGGTTTAATTGTAAAATTATGTCCAATGATAAACATTAAATTGAATGGTAAAAATATATTCTAAATATACTTTAAAACCACTCAAATTCATAATTTATCACTATTAATTATTTTGATTAAAAAAGTTGTTTTTAATTAAAATTTAGAAATTTTCACTATTCATTAAATATGAATGTTATCCGAAATGTACCAAAATTTCACCCTAGGATAATTTTGATATTCCGAATCCAAAAATGAAGTCCATTTTGAAATATAGAATATATATATGATTTCAAAAAGTAGGTATTACTATTCACAACGGCTATTTTAATTAGTTGTGGTGTGTGTTAGAACTCGAGGTTGCGTACAACACACGCTATCGCATTATTCGAAGGGAAACGTACCGTGGAAGCTTGGGGTGTTACATCATAAATCCTAAGAATCATCTTATAAAAAATAATTTATATGTCACATATATAATTCATTACAATTTTTGAAAAAATATTTAATTTTAATTGAAAATAACATAATAGTAGAATGTTATATCCAATAGAAACCATTGTATCTAAAAAAGTATGAACAGTATACAAAAAAGTTCATTTATGTGGGAATATCGATTTACATAATATATCAATTAAAATAATGTTTGATTAACATTTTTTATAGAATTAGAAATGTATTTTTAAAAGTGAATTAAAATACTCTATTTAAAACATTTTATCGAATATCAATGTTAGTATAAAAATTACATAACCAAAAATTTAAACAAAAATAATAACATTAAGAAAATGAGATTATGAATATTGATATGGCTGATAAAAATTATTAATTGTAAAAGAGAAATAAGTACAATTATTATTCCAAACAACCATTCAACCACGTATAGTGTCATAGAGATGAAATGTTTCATGAAATCATGAAAACCTAGGAACTAACCATTGTATAAGAAGATATATGGTGTTTAATATATTTTGGTTATATAATTTTAAAACATAAATTTAATTACGGATAATCTGAATAAGGGCGAGACTATAAAAAACCCATACTTGTTATATATTTTGAATAAAAACATCATAATTTGGGAAAATGAATTAAAATGATAAATAATATTACTAATGAAGAATTAATTTTATTATTTAAGAATTTTTTTTTATATTTTCCATATTAAATAAATTTGGTGTATAATATTAAGTATAATTCAATATTGTGTAACTCAAATGAAAACAGTTTATCCAAGATACCTTCTTGGTTTGATTCATTATGAACTAAAAAATATTCAATTAAGATGAATTAAATAAATTAATAGAAAAATTAATCATATATGATTCATTTTTATTGTCCTTTAATAGTCAAATATCATCCATTAATTATATGGTTCCACTTTACATTAACAACATAATCTTTTTCATTGAATGTTTCTGAGACTACTCCATTTTATTGACTATAGTCAATGATTTAATGAGATGGTTGCACATACAAAATAGTTTCAAATATATTGTATATATCTTTTTAATTATTTTTCTGTTATTTTACATCAATTCATATATGTTGGTTATTGAAAACGAAATACCTCAGACATGGAGGTTGTGGTCTAAACACATGTATAATAGTGTTTTCACTTATACAATGATTATAAAAAAATAATAGGGTGATTAATACCTAAATGTCCATATTTTTATCATAAATATTATTTATAGTCATTAAATAAACCCCTTATGATCATCTATTACATGAAAAAATTAAAAGAAAATTACATTAATTTTTGGATATTGTAGTCCACATTAATTCATGAGCCATATTATAAAGATCAAAGAGAAGTAGAAGTAGTAAATAAAAATTGATCAACAAAAATAATAAATTATTTAATATTTATGATTATAATGTAATTATATTAGGACATAATAAACACATTTAATGGGTGTAAAAGTTGAAATAAATTTAAATGAGTCATGTATGGCCATTAAAAACTCTTTATGAAATACCCTTTTATAGAAAAATAAGAGTTCATGAAGTCACAGTTTAGTATGACTGGATCATCAAGGATGTGTAAAAGTATTTTTGTAATATATATAAGACTTTATTCATTTACCGATAATTTTAATGAGTATTTTAGTAGTTAGGGGAATATGTAAACTTTCGTAAGTGGTGTTGGTAGAAAATATGTAAATACTTAAAATATTATTGTATAATATCCATCTTACATAATTATTGGGTCCAAATTTTATGATATTTACTAACAAATGATGGCTAAAAATGATATTATAAAATGAAATTATATTTTATAATTTATATTGTGTTTTCATGAATCTTTACATCAAAATACCAACCATATATATGTATTATACCCCAAACTATAGTGATTATTGTTTTCAACGGTTACACTTCATTATACAGAAAAATTAAATTGAAATTTTAATTTTTTTGTATTTATGATTATAAATATTAAAAAAATTATTTAAATTTTATATTAGATAAATTTTTTAAAAAATTAATACAAACATGTAAAGTATGGAATTTATTTAGGAAAAATCATTTTTAAGATAAAAATAATTTTTTCATACACGTTTCTTAGTGAAACCCATTAAATAAATTATACATGTATTCATTATTTATATTATCAATAAATATAAATAAACACAATTTTTATTATTGTAAAATTTTTTAAAATCGGGAAATATATTTAACCCGTAAGACATGTTTTTTTTAAAATATTTCATTTTTACCATCAACTATATTTTACATCATTTATAACAAAATCATAAAAAATATATGAATTATTTTACCCATATTATCATGTCACTAAGAATTATTGGAATTTATAAATTATTTACATTTTTATGTATCATAACAACACATTTCTAAGTAAAAAGTATAAATAATTCATCATTGGATTGTTATAAATCAATTAGAATAATGATTTTCAATTATTCAAATATAAAATTTATACTAAGAAATATTTAAATGATCATTATATTAAATATTAATTAGAATAAATTATTTACATTCCAAAATTTGTTGTTTGGTAATAAAAATATATCTAACTATAATTTATTTCAATGAAACATATTTGTTGTGATTTCATTTAATGAAACATAACACTAGTCACACAAAACATTTCGATATTTTTTAAATTAAAATTAAATATGAAAGATAAAATATAAATGAACTGAAATTCATTATAATATTTTGATTAGAATGTATTAAATGTTAATTTAAAAATCCAATGTCAATAAATACTTTAATTATTCTGTAATACATCACCACTACATATTGATGTTATTCTCTAAGTATTTGACAATAATGTTCATATCGATTTCATGGGTAAATGTGACTATATATGAAAATAAAAAGAACCAATTCTCAATAATTTATAATGTTTAAAATATTGTATATACATAAAATAAGTATATTAAAAATGTGTAAAATTTAAATAATTTAAATAATGAATAAAAATGTAAATATAAAGAAACATTTATTTTATAAATAAACATGTGATCAAAATGATTATAATTGATAATGGTTTCCATAAAAACACAAATTATAGGACATATAATGACACTACAATTTTTTATATAAATGGTATATCATAATATTTAAATATCCATTACATAACACAATGATCCATGTCAAAAACATAATAGTTTAATGTAATTGGAAACATCAATAAATAAAAACCCATAAGTAAAATATCAATATTTTGAATAATTTTTTTATCACAACGAGATACCATTATAAGAAATCATACATAAAACCATTATTGGTAACCCATGTCATATATAAAAAATAATGGATGAGAATAGATTCATTGATATGATTAAAATATGACATTTCAATAATTGGTCATAAGTGAGTATAAGATAAGAATATGGGTATGATATCATGAAAAAAAACCTAAAAAAATTCATACCCCTTGAATTTAGTATCCTTAAACAATAATTAATGATCTATGAGAAGACATCCTAATAATAATACATTTGTTTTTGGAAAACACATAAGCAATGAAAATCACATCATTTTTTTTTTCAAATCCATGACTATCAACATAAAAAATATGCTCAAAATGGAAATTCCTACATGTTAATTTCCAAAATTCAATTTGGAGTATATCCCATCGAGTTACCATTATAATATAAAAAGATATTATCAACTCTATAGCCATTACCTAATGAATTGGAGGGTTATGAGTGACCAAACAATGCTTGGTTTATAACATCACAACCGATCCATTGTTTATAACGTAATCAGTTTTACAATGTCTAAAATGGAACCACCAATAAAATATACATAAAAACACATAAATACTCCACATGATCAGAAAAATAGTTATCATTACATTATGTATTGACCAATGGAAAATATTGCATGATTCATAAATACATTATCATCACAATTTTATTCCATTTCATTTTATAATAATGTTGATAACATTCTACCACAACACAAGTAAATAATAATGAACATAAATAGATTTTTAAATACATTAATGACACTATTAATGGATAACCTCTACATTTTTTGTGAAAAAAACAAATTTCATATTAAAAAAACATATTTATAATATAATAATATACAAAATATTAAAAAATATTTTATAATGAAAATGAAATTAAAAATATAAAAGGAATGATTTAGTTATAATATAATTCATGGATGTGGGAGAATTCATTCATTTAGTGAATATGAAATTATAATTTCATTATGTGTTTTTACAAAAAAATAGCTGTAAAATGTCTTGTAAACATTTTGATTATGGCTATAAATAGTTGATAAAAAATTAAAATAATGTTAATAATTCATTTAAATAATATTTGGTGAATATTAAAACCAATTAAAAATACCTTTTGTTGAATATATATACATGTAAGTAACAATTCCAAACCAATGATAAAAATGTTCGCTTTTCCAAAAAAAATGTTCTTTATGAAATTCTTGTAAATAGTAAGAGAAAAATGTAATGGAAAATTTTAATTCCATAGAAATATCTAAAGCAAAAATAAATAAATAATATTTGTAATAGTAATACAATAGAAAAAAATTAACATAATTATTTATGAATAAATAATCATATTGAAAAATAAGATTATCATGTGAAACCTATAATTTTCAATAACATTGGATTCATAGTTCAAAAAAAATGTTTAATATAAAATAATCAATGGAAACGATGAACACCAGTATACATATGATGCATTATATAAAATTTCTCTTAGATAATCGTCATTAAATAATATCACTATATAATAATAATATATATCACATATAAGAAAATTTTGTACGACAATTCCTTACCACATTGGTTACTTTCAAATCAAATCTCCATTGATGATATAATTTATATTTGAAATTAAATAGTAAATATTAACATATATAATTGATGAAAATTTTTAATGTATCATTATATATTAATAATATGTATAAATCGCTTCATAACATAAAATATGTCTTAATAAAAAATAATTGAAATATAGAACCCCCTCATCCTTTATTATATTTTATACAAAAGTCATTAAAATTATTTAAGTTATATGGTTGTGTAAATAAAATTGTTGAAAAATTTGATTATTCAAAATTTAAATTAATTTTTTTATATATAAATCAAATAAATAATAAATTGTTGTATATCATTAATACATGTCTTGATGAAGAAAAATTGATTCCAAACCCATGCATTATATCTGATAAGATTTATATAAAATCTATCATCTATTATAACAAATTTAAATATATTATAATTATATAATATATTCATCTTAATAAATATAACACACTATATTATCCACTTATACACTTTCATCACTTTTTATTCATAATTAACAATGAATTTAGTCATTTCGATTATTCATTTATTAGATTTCCATCAATGTTTATGTTGAAAAATAATTTTAATTTATTGGTGACCATGGATCTCAAAAAAATAGAATTTAAATATTTATATAATTATTATATATAAATATTACATACAGATTTATTTCCATTTCTATTATGAGATTTTTTAAAGTTAATTACATCAAGATGTAGATATAGTAATTCATGCACACACATGAGTGATATTTACACATTTTAAAGGATTAAATAGAAGAAAGGAAAATGATAATTCAAATGCATAATATCATAATATATCATAAATATCATAGTTAAATATTAATTATATCCTTGTTATGAACCATTAAATTTATAAGTGATAAAGAAACCACATCGCTTCTTGGAGGTGGCTATCCACATGTGAGAACAAAAAAACATTATCATTAACCAATGAATCCATATGTTAGAAGGTATAAAATATATTATAACTATAATAGAATAAATATAATTTAAATACTATATATATATATTATGTGAATCATCATGATCATCCATTAATTATGGGTATAGAAAAACAATCATATTACTAGGTTGACTCAGTAGTCTACTTATATTCATTTGCGATACATTCATATTCCCTTTAAAGAAGAAGAGTTGAAAAATTGTGGATATCTTGTAATAATAAACTCATCGTGTAATAATTTTATTATATTCAAGGTTTTTTTTGGATAAAACATATTATGTGTACGTACAATACAAAATAAAATTGGTTGAGCTTGGTTATGATCTGTACCACCTCTTCGAGAGACCTCACACATCATAAACCATAACACTTGATAGATTTAACTTAAGATAATACCATAAGCTTTATGTTGAACTAAATGATTCTATGAATTTTTTGGATTCTGTATTAATTATTCTATTATGTACAACTATAATGGATACTACATCAAGCGAAGTTCCCTTTTATATCTGAGAGGATAGACACACATATAATTTATTAATTTGTATCATTGAAGTAAGATAACATTTATTGAAATGTGCATCGAAATTGGAAATTATTCATATTTTGGATGAAATAAGGTTGAAATATCTTAAAAATATATGATTGATATACGTTTGGGTAGAAATACCAATATATCATATTGGTTTAAAACCCAGTAATCTCGTTTTAATGGTAATGATGGAAAAACAAATTCTATTTTAATACTGAATATGATTAAATATTAAGAAGAATCAATTAAATTTTATATATTATGATCATTAAAAATATTTTTAATTATTTTACTAAATTCAGTTTATTGAATTTGAATAACTTAATTTTTTATATGCATGTGAAATGTAACAAAAATTAGTTTTAGTGAAATACATTTTTAGAAGTAAACATAATTTAATTTTCTTATATTCAATTTATAAAACAAAAAATGAATATTAAAAAATATTATTTATTTTTTAATCTATTAAAATTATTAGAAAAATAATTAAATAGACCTAAATTATGTTTTTAAGATAGAAATCATTTCAAACTAGATCTTTTGAAATTTGTTTTTTGATGACCAAAGAATGAAATATACCTTAATATAATATAATTTTGGTTACAATGGTATTAATTATATTATGGATAATTAAATTATACAAATGTAATTTTACATTTTGATATTGAAAATATAATTGTAATTTTTGTTTAAAATAACTGAATGTTTTTATAAACATTAATATTATTCACTAGGTGATGAATAAAATATTTTCATATATATATCCAAAAAATTAAACACTATTTGAATATATGCATTATAATTAAAAAAAATTATTTAATTTTTAATATAATTTTTTTAAAATGGTTATAAATTATATAAATTTATTATTCAAATTATAAAATAAATATATTTTTGAATTAAATATATTTTTGATCATAAAATGACAATATTTAAAATTAGTTACCAACCTTTTATGAATTAATGACTACATTTAAATTATTTATATCCATTATAAATATTTTTCATAGTTTTCTTCTTCATATTAATATATTCCAATTTTAAATCTTGGAGGTAGCGGTTTAATATATCACAATTCATTTAGATGTGAGGATTATTGTACAGAATAAAAACAAAAAATGTAAATTTTCCTAAAGAAATATATATTCTAAAATACTAAGGTGTTAAATTCTTAATCACCACAAAATAAATTTAATAATCTCATTTTTAACTTATGAATATTTGGTTAGATATTATAAAATAACTATTTTTAAAACACACATTGTAGAAAGATACAATAATATATCTTTTGAAAAGGGGGAGTGGAAAACAAAATGTCCATCAAAAGAAACATATCATCAGGTTCCCATGTGTAGAGAAAATTATTATTATGTTAAAATGTGGACATGGAGGTTTAATATAATTTCAAATGATTAAATTGGTCTCAAAAATTAATTTTTCATTATAAATTTAATTACTATGTAAAAATAAATCAATTAGGGGTATAAAAGATTATAAAATCAATATAAATATCTGAATAAATGAAATCATTTTCATTTTAAAGATCATTTTCTCTAGAGTATAAGAATAATTTTAGGTGTGTTATGAGAAAATATATGTACATAATTTATTTAAAATTTTAATCATAGTTTCATAATTTGGTAGTGGATCTATCAATTATTACTTCAAAATAATTTATCACACCCTAAAAATAATGATCATTGTTATTTTATTCAAGCATTAAGAACTATAAATTTAATTGAACAAATCCTAATAACCATAAAAGGATGTAAAATAATTAATTCTACTTGAAATGATATAATTATACAAAAATTTTGACTTATGCTATCCAATATATAGAAATATTCATATTTTGATATATTATGTTAATCTCAAAAAAAAATTCAGTAATACAAAATTTTCAATATACACCATTATGAAAATAAAGAACTATTTAAATACTAAAAAATTTTAACACATAAATAACACAACAAATTATTTAAAAGGTTAAAAAATGTATAATTTACTATACAATCAACATAATGTGTATCATTTTTTCACAAAATAATCAGGTGAACAATTTTATCTTTTATTTTCTAAACTCATGATAATAACTTAAATCACCCCCAAGAATCGATAATAATATATATGATTAAAAATAAAACTATCCTTATAGATAAAATAAATAAAATATTCTATAATTTGTAAATGTAATAAAAAACATCCAAGATAACATATGTCACATTCTAATTAAATCACCAATTACATTCATGGTTCACAATACTATTAAATTTTTATAACAATAACCATTGATTCTAGTTTATTGTATCCATTGAATAGATTCTTGAAAATCCTTAAATAGTAATAGTTATGGAAAAATCCTAAAATGTCTCATGATTCGTATAACTATAATATTATTAATAAAACACATAAATAACATAGTTATGAAATATGTTTATATAATGACATCAATTATTCATTTAATGATACTGATAACGAATGTTACCTTTCAATTTCTAGGATATTGCCATTGTATCAAGCCTCAAAAAAATGTTAAATTATCCCTCAAATAATACTATGATGTATAACAGGAACCCTATGAGATATATTATATTCAAATTTAACTATTTATTTTTATCAGAAATTATTTTATCAATTTACTTCTTTTCTACACAAAAAAATCATAAAATTTCTTTAAAAGATTCCACATTGTTCTTCCCACTATATTCATAACATATGTGATGACTAATCATACCACAATTGACTTATTGAAAAACCATTATCTCTTATTTTATATATTTTTATACTCATTTATACTATACATGATAATCATATATTATGAATTCTAGTGATATATAATCACCATCATTCTCATTCAATAAAATATTTCATTTAGTTTCTACATGGGATATTCAGTATATATTGTTTCACCTTCAATATGAAGAAAATGCATCATATTTAATCCATTAATTAAAACTATATACATGTTGTGATAAATAGAAATAAAAATTCATATAATAAACAAAAATAATTCATAGGCATTCAAAACCATGAATCCTTATTTTCAATCAATGAAACCATAAGTAAAACTTTTGTTGCCCACAGTCATTATCTAATCTAGTTTTTTTATTATGGTTCACATAGATTATGTGAAATAGACTACTAATATACCTATAGAGTGTAAACAAAATTTTCAGTAAGTCCATGTTAATATTCCACAAATGTATTCACATGTTATATTTGACTATATATTTTTATATTCATTATCACTCAATGTTTCTATTTGAAAAAAACATCCAAATTTTGTTTTTGGATGTTGAATAATTGCTATGAATACTACACTAACTTATTTACCGTAATATTTTCTGAAATCCTATACATAGAATTATCAAATAGGTTTTCAAAAAGGTTTTGTAATCATATTTTTCCAATTGTTAATAAACAGTAATCCAATACCAACTATAGCATCTGGATTCGTTCAAATATAAATTCAAAATCTAACATAGTAATAGTTATTAAATAATATTATAGTAAAAGAATGAAATTAAATGGTATTTTATTTGTGGAAAATTGGAAGAATAAACAAATTAGGACAAAAAGGATATATTTTAAATCCAAAAATTATCTATAAAATAAAAATATTTCAAATACATATCATTCAAAAAAAAATTACATCTTGCTGAAATGAAACATAATGAATGGGTGAGATCATTTTCCACGTATGGGTAAACATATGATATAACAATCCATGATAAATAGTTAACAAAAGTTAATACTAAAATTGGAAAAACATGATAAAAACATACAATATTCATTCCAATCATTTCAAAGATATTTAAATTGGTATCATGTAAGAAAAGAATATTAATACGATCACAAAAATCAATATATGATAAATCTTTAACAATCAATCCTAATCCTTGAGAACATCTCATATGTTTGAGAATTAAGATACTATTATTAACATAAGAATATAAAATTACTTCCATATTCAAGTTTATCTCCCAATAACATAATTTTATAAGAGTTCTATAATGGAAATACCTATATGGTCATTATTTACATTCTCATAGGATTAACATCTACCTATTTAACTATATCATCACTTATGAGTATCATTACTAAATAATTATTACCAAAGTGGTTCTTAGGTTAAACAACACCAAAATTACATTATTTTAAATTGAAATAACTTTTCGTAGTTTTATAATGTAACAACCCATACATTGTTTTTAATAAAACCCAATTTTATAAGAATATAATATAGTTTTATGTATTCAAGTAGATTATAAAATTCATTTTCGTTACATAAGATTTTTTCCCATTGAGAAGAAAATTATTTTTAAAAATATTTATTCACCATAATAATATATCTTTTAGAGAATGATTAATTATCATATAATTGGATCATCAATCCATTAATAAAAAATACATATTCTATTTGTAGTTATAGTTGAAAAATTCATTTTCAAAATAATGGGATCAATTCTTAATGAAATTATCATTTTCAACATGAATTAAAATATATAAAATATAAAATTATCAATTATATTAAGAGATCCTAATTTTTTATAATATATTAGTATTATTATAAAGAAATATTAATTTAAAATAATTATCACTATAGCGTATATATCTTATTATATTGTATATGTAATAACAGAAATTACATTCACATTATTAGTAAAAATAAAAAAGTATAACATTCAAAATTAGATAATTATATTCATTTTAAATGTTTTTTTAAAAATTTAATTATATATAAAAATAAAATTAATAATAATTTTATAATAGAAGAAAATTCTTCACATAGGTTTATAAAAAATATGGACATAAAATAAGAATTCCACATTCAATTATGGAAAAGAGATCATTTTTAAAAAAATGGTATTTGAAAATTTATAAGACATATAGAGAATAAACTAAATGTAAAACGTATAATCTAATTATGTAAACATAGTGGAAAAAATAAAATATATTTATGATAAATAGATCATATTATTATGATAGCCAAAATAAATCATAAACAACCATGGTGAAAATTGATATTGAATCACAAAACTATAATTGTTTTAAAAAATTTATGATTCATAATTCCTAAAAATTTAAGAAATTAACATGTGTCATTTTAAACAGTTACAATATGTATATTGATGAGAAATATTATGAACAGCAAAGTAGATACTTTTTAAATAAGAATATGAGTTCACAGCCATATCAAATGACTAGTAGATAACAATTTTAGATGAATAACCCTATACACTTTGGTAACATTTGAATCAAATAAATTTGGATGAAATATTTTGAAATATATATTTAAATATAATAAATTATTATGTACCCATGATATAAAATTTCGATGAATCATTGCATACACATCATAATCTTAAATAGTTGAATACCATATAATATGTCAAAATGAAAAAGAATTAAGAGAAAGAAACATATTGTATATAATATTTTCAAAATTTTATAAATTTAATAAATTGAAATAATATGTTTCTATAAATATTGTAAATTATATTTTTTACTGTTTGAAAATAATTTATTTAGACGAATACATACCACAGACATATGAAATTAGTTAATAACATTGAAAACTATCTTAATGAAGGGATATTGATTTTAAATCAATCACTTATATCATTGGTGAATCATAAGAATTATAAAAAATAGTATGATAAGTTTATAGTTTGAATTATTATATATTTACATAATGTTATTAAATATAATATCATATATAATTCACTTTTCAAACACAAATTTCTTATCAATTCAATAATAATGACATTATATTGGGTGTACACAGATTTATTTTTCTTAAATCATTAAATTCTAAAATTATGGTCCTTTTAATATGATAATATTTATATCTATCCAAAATTTTTATGAGGATATAATTATAATAAATAATAATTATTTACATTTTACATCAAATTTATTTTTGTTGTGCTGAAAAATTAATTATGTAACTTTTTAGTGATGGTAATATGTATGAAAACATAAGTGATGTTTCCACATTTCAATGGATGGAATTAAATAATGTAAAATTTTATATAACCTTCTCAGAGTAATTATTATACAATATATATCATATATTTTCAATAAATATTTCATTGATACCATCCATGTAAAGCATACATGATAAAAAATAGCTTTTCTTTGTGGAGGTTATAGTCATCCCTTATGCATGAGTGAAATTATAATATACCAATGGATCATAATGTATGATGGTAGATTATATATTTATATATTTTGAAGAACAATTTTGTTGAAAATATGTTACATAAAAACTAAATCCCAAATTATATAAACCCAGGAATATTATTTTTGGATAATGATTCATGTCACTATTTGGATGCATTAGTCTGCACATACAAACAATTCATACATTTATTTCACATTTGATGGATTATAGGTGGTATAGTTTTGTTACATGTTCATAATAAAAGATCATTATATTAATGATACTATATTCTAATTTTTTTATATTTAAGATATATTTATTTTATGTAAAATAAAAAAAAATTGAATGTTGTTGGTTAAGATCTATAACTACTCTTTGAGAGACCTCCTTCACCTATATCATATATCTTTGAATGATTTTTCATAAGAGAATAAAATAATATATATTATTATTGGAAGGAATAAATTATTTGTTAGATTATGGATTTCCAACGATTGGTGGGTAAAACTGTGTTAATATGGCTGGAAGATATGTGATCATTTGTATGTGAAGGAAGGTGTATAAATAGAATTTATTAAAATATTTTAATGATATAAGGTCAAAATCGAAGTATATTAGTTCAAAATGGAAATATATTTAATATTATAATAATTAAATATTTTAATATCCTCAAAATTTTCTAATTATATTGGTGTGGGTTCCATTCTAACCATTATCAAATTGTTTCACCTTAAACAGTTCCATTTTAACCTTATCAATCATGACATAATATATAACATTGTTATTAGTCATAATAACAAAAAATATATTGATCATATTAAGATATATTTTTTAGTGTGCTTTATAATATAAAATTCATATTTCCATTCTAAATATCATTTAATGGATGAATTAAATTCTTATTAAATCAATAAAATGTCGTAATCAATTTTAGAAAAATACCATTTAAACCATGATTTTTTCTTCCATTCCATTGATAGAAAAAACTGTAATATTAATGTTGTAATATATGATTTTAATATAAATGTTATAAATTAAAATATAAACATGAATCATAATAAATTACTTTTAATTATTATTATAAAATAATATTGCATTCAAAAAAATTGTTTTATATATAAATGATTTATTTAACACAAAAAATAACAAGAAGAATCATGATTAATGATTACTACCCTGTTAATAATTATATTTTGTCTAATTAAAATGAAATTATATAGCATTATTTTAAAAAATAATAAATAATTATACTCATATATAATAATTGATGAAATATTTATTAAATGTTCTTTAATCACAGTTCATTAAAAAATTAACCTTTTTATAAAAATCCTAAAAATTTAAAAATTCTTAAAATTAACATTCTTATATAAAAAATAATCAAAATTTATATTAATTAAATATTTAAATATTTTTCAATTTAATTATATATTTTATTTAGAAAATGTGATAAAATCATTTTTAAAAAACATATTTTTGCAGTAGTAGTTGACATTACTAATAATTTGGTACCTATTGGTTATAAATTATTCAAAAACATTATTTATTTAAAAACATTACATTTTTTTATAATGGTAAACTTATTATACATTCAATCCAATTTAACGTCTATGTTATAATGAGTTACTAAATCATGATTAATTTAAACCCGAGTTTGCTTAAAAATATGAATATCAAACCCATTAAATTTATTTAAATATAATTTTATTGCTAAATTTCACAATGTGATAGAATTATAATCAATAAATAATTCATGGATGTTAAGGGAACACTCATAATCATATCGTCATTATTATGTTATTATAATAAGGGTATGAATAATTAATTATTACAACAATATCATAATCTATTAAACTAATTTAATCATATTAGAAAACACTTTGATAAAAGTTCAATAGTGAATTGCTAACAAATAATTTGAATAATATGTGAAATGGAATGAATTATTGATTTTCCAATATAAATTTGTATATATTGTTTTAGTATAAATAGAAATAATTATAATATGGAATGATATTTTCTATAAACTTATATAAAATTTATTCAAATAAAATAATACCACTATTGAGGGTTAATTTTATGCATGGAATATCATTAGATGATTAAAAATTTACTGATTTATCGATCCTCTTTATTATAAGTAGGAGTTTATAACCCATGTATTTAATTCCCAATATGTATTCAAATGTTTTATTAAAATAGTTCAACATAATTTAAAATGTTATTCAATTGTGTGTCGTATGAAAATACATGGATTAGTATTATTCATTCACATTGAATGATTAATTATAATATCATATAATCAATGTATAGTGTCCCCAAATAAGAAAGTTAATAATCATAATACCAAAAATACATGATATACAAAGGTACATAGATTTAAATATGTTAATTGGTTAAACATTTATGAATATGGACTAAAATAGTTTATATATGATCAAATGAATGGAGATTACTGAAACACAATAAAAAATGTATTGTATATCAAATAGTGATTGACAATACTGATATAGAATAATAATATAATAATAAACAAAATATTACCTGTGATATTATTGATAATTTTAAAATACAAATTTGAAATACATGAATAACACAAGCAACTTTAGTTTCAATGATATGATTCAAAAAGAAAATAATTAACTGCATCATCTAATGTTACATAGATATTAAGGTGTCAAAAAATAGAAAGTATGGTATAATTATTCCTGTATTAAATGAAATGAATATATATAGTTGGGTATTCATAGTGAAATTTTGGATTAAATTTGAGATTATTAGAACATTGTCATTATAAAATTACAATGCTTAATAATTATTTATAAAACAAATTAACTATTTTTTTTCTCAGTATATAATTTTTATTAATATGTTATAAACATTTTATGTAATTAAATATCCAATTTAAAATTTAATAATATTTTCAAAATGTATATATTCATTTCAATTATGTTATTTAGTATATAAAATGGAGAAACATATTTTAGAAATTGAATATTTAATTTTACAGTTACAAATTTATTCAACTATTTTCAAATATTATATCTATAAAATAATATATATATTAATTTATAAAATTATTAGAGAAATTTTAAATAAAATTTACATTAAATTTTGATTCTGAATAATTTCAATTATGACTATTGTATTTTACCTTCATTATAAAAAATATGCTATCTTTTAAAATTCCAAAAACCAATATTAAATAATAATGAAATTTCAGTAATTTATTTTTATTATTTTTTATATATTCAACCAATGAGAAATTTAATTCATTAATAATAATATGACATATATTAAAAACATTATTCTGAGTGAATGAAAAATTTACATTTTAATGAATACTAAAAAAATTTATTTTTATTTAGAGACTAATAATTTAAAATGACCAATTAAAATTAAAAAATATATAAATATTATTAGTCTATATAATGGTTATATGATATTTGTTAAAAATAGTAAAATGTTCATAAAAATTGTCAGATAATGATAATCCTAGTTGTCTGAAGCAAATGAGAATATATTTTAGGTGAACTATATCCAACGTGAAATCTAAAAACATTGTTTCATATCTTTAAAGAGTGGGATATTTGTTATTGAATATAGCAGCTATAGCAGTAGATAATATATCAGTTGTTGTAGTAGTTGATCTATTCACCTGAATTATTCGTATGCACCATAAATAAGGGGCTTCTAGTCACCAATGACATTTTGTCCACAAAGCCTCCTAGCCATTGTATGCCTTCAGGTAGTATGGCCTCTTGCCCATGAAGTCATATGTTAAAAATTATAAAATGTAATGTCATATGGGAAAATTATATGATGTAAAATTTACCATTGTAGAGATAACTAGATTGGGAATAAAGAGAAGGTCATCAATAACTACGATACTTAGACTAGTACCCTAACTTGTCTGCATAGGGAAATGCTATCTAGACAACAACATAAGTTAGGGACTTAGTTTTTATCATTAAATTAGTTTCATTATAGGGGTTGTTTGATATTTTTCTATTCTATAGGCCTTTCATTCATGTACTAGGATTTCTCCATCTTATCCATATTATTATTCATTTACATAATCACATTGATTGTAGTTCTAAAATAGTCTATATAACCAACCATTATTAAAAAATATATAATTATCATTTCATTTTTTAAAAGGAAAACAATGTTTATTTTCAATTTTTTTTAATAAATTTGATAAATAAAACTCTAATTAAGCCCATGTATTTATCATGTAATGTACATTGGTTATAATAAATAGAAACCTACATAATCCATGATAAGCAATCAAAATAGTTATAAAATTAAACCACATGCGTTATCCTTAAATATATGTCACATTTATTAATTTTATTCATAAATGAGAAGTGGATATATAATAAATGAAAGTGATAATATTCTCAGTAAATGAAATATTTAAATGATGATACTAAAAATAAATTAATGGATTATAGAATATGGTATGATTAAATATTCTAAATAATCCAATAATTATAAAAAACAAATAGATTTTTATACCCTATATTATAAATATAATCAGTGATAAATAAAGGCAGATTTTATAATATTGGAATTCATATTTATAGATATGTGTAAAAGTTTAGATGTCCTCATTAAAAGATAGTATAAAAATATGGAATTTCATGTACACCAAAATCTATTTTTGGATCCGGATATTTTTTAATGCATTGAGGGGTCATAAATTTCTAAACCCCACCACTCACAAGATTTAGTTTGACGTATTCACCATTACGGTCAATTATAATATTCATTCCATTTCCATATGAACCACTAGCTTAATAAATACATTGATATCCATATAATGAAAAACAATTATTGTAAACATATAATCCAACTATATTACTAGTCAATAATAATAAAATATTTCACTAATTCATTACGCATAAACTATTATTACTTCAAGTCAAACAATCCATATTCTTAGTTTTTTAAATTGTGATGTTTATAACATATTGTGTATTTTTTTATGAGTAAGTCAATTCTAGAACAAAAAATCTATAATAAAAATGGAGGAAAAATGATTATTGTTTTAATATAAAAAATCTATATTATAGTAATGGAATATTAATAGGATTTAAAAAAAAATTAAATCACTCTCCGAAAAAATAATGATATGAATGGTAAAAAAATATTTTCAATTGATAATTGAATTATTTGGTTATTTGAGTTTAATAACCATATATATATATATATATATATATATATTAGAAGATAAATCATGACACATTATCCCCTTTAGGGTATATAATTTTAAAAATGATAAGTTAAATTGAAGAAAATGAGTAGAAATATTTTACAATTATTCTGACATTGATATAAATTTTAAATTTACATGCCATATTTAAAGTCAACTTGTGAAATTGTTTAAATGGTCAATTTAAAATAATTAAAATTGAAAATAAATATCTATAAATATATCATTTAAAGGAAACAATTTTTTTATAAAAATAATGATTGCTATACAAAAGAACAGAATGTGATAGGAATTCCACATTTTATTATTTTGGTAATTCCATTATACAAAATTTAAATTGTTAGAGGAGTAAAAAACCTTATTTTTAATTAATATATACTATTCACCCTGGAGGATGAGAATTATATATATTTTTAATTATTAGGGTTTGACAAACCAAGAATAAAGAAACATGGTCATGATGTGACAATATTACACAAACAAAGGAGATTAGATATATAAATATTTTTTATGATGATCATATAGGTTGATTTGTGAAATATTTTAGAAAGTTGTTTTATTATTTGATAATGTTAAACATACGAAAAAATTTGAATACATTATTATATACCTAATTTGTATCATATACCTTAATTTTATTCATATGTGGAAAGCCATTACTCATTGAATGAAAATTTAGTGACCTAACACTTTTTCAAAAAGTGAAAAAATTTATTTATAAAAATATCTTAAAAAATTAAATAATATATTTTGTAAAGAAAAAATTTTGTAGAATAAATTAAATTTTATAAAAAACAAGCTCTTATTTACTAATAATTAGTCAATAAATCTATATTTCATACAAAACACACACAAATGGACACACACAAATATAAATATCATATTTCTATACTCTTAATATTTTTCAACAATTAAATTTCCAGGTAAAATCTATCATTAAAAAAAATTTATTTAATTATAATGTTTTGTGTGTTTCATATACTATATGACGTATAATACACATTTTTATCTGTTGATAAAATGTTCCCTCCCATTTCATAATTTCTATCATATTTGTTTCTTGATAATGGTAAAAAATGGATTATGATTTGGAAATAACAATGATTGAAACCCACATGTTTAATGGGGTAAAGAAAATTCAACAAGAATAGTTGAAATGGTACATAATAATGTCAACTTTAATAACTCATAATAGGGTTACCAAATAGAATAACATCAGTTAGAAATGAATCTATAATCACAGTGGAGAAAAGTAATGTCTAAATAATGAAATGTGAAAAGAATAATGTAATTTGATTTTTAAAAAACATACAATGATAAAAAAATTAGGTGATAAGTGGGCCAATAATTCATCATAAATGAATGTAATTTTAATTTTTCTGATTCCTCATCATTTCACCAGAGTTATGGAATAGCTTTACCACATTAACTACGAACATAAGAAATTATGCTGACTAGATTTTATTCATTATCATAAGTAAAACATAATCCTTTTCACTAGTTTTATCAATTTAAATATCTATGACATCTCTTCTTCCATAAAATAAATTTTCTTGATGTATTTGTTTTTTTCACTTGCACTAAAATCATCTTATAATACGTAAAATAATCCATAGAAGTATAAAAATATATTACTTCTATATTTATATTCTAACCAATAATAAAATGGTTATTATAGTGTATGATAATATTGAATATTTATTAAGCATCATATTAAATAAAACAATCTTTTAGAAAAAAAATTCCAAAATAATACAATGTTTATTCTTGGATATGTCAATGAATAAAAAACCATATACCCCTATAAAACAAAATATTATCGACATTAAATTAAAATTTTACTTCATTGGTATCCTCTTTGATTTTATTTTATATCTCAAAAAATTTAAATGTCGTGTTCCAAAATAATCATTCACATTATTCCTATGGGAAACATACACCAAAAACAATATCACCCAAAATATCATTATTCACATAAAAAAACCATAATATTAAACCTTAAAAGGTGTTTTTTATGTTATTTACATTATGATAAAAAATAAACTAATAATCTAATGATAGTATTTATAATTATCAAATTTATCTCACATTAAAAATAATAATCTCTTAGGTCATATATTCCTTTATCTGAGCCCAATTATAACTACAATAATCCAAGAATATGGATTGTGGTTCAACATTTTTTTCAATATTTAAAAAGATTTTATAGAAAAAAATGACTGTATTTTATCCATAATAATATACAACATAAAATATAAAATATTTTATAACTTCATTACCCAAAGATATTTTAGTATTAGAGTCTTAAATATTTGAAAAAATATATTGAGAAACCGCATTATGGTTAAATATAAGAATTGAAAATTTAATAAAATCTCATACAATAAATATATTATATGTTTATCATGACATAATCAATTTTTTGAGAATAATATAAAAGATTTCATACACATAAAAACATGAATCACTAAACAAATTTCACAAAATAAAGAAAATACAAATTAATGCTTATATATTT
Source organism: Viscum album (assembly GCA_963277665.1). Classification (NCBI taxonomy): domain Eukaryota; kingdom Viridiplantae; phylum Streptophyta; class Magnoliopsida; order Santalales; family Viscaceae; genus Viscum; species Viscum album. Next base: position 1,065,134,401 of record OY728165.1, on the reverse strand, counting down.
AATACTCAAAAGTAATGAGATGATAATATTCATGAAGAAGGGCATTAATAATCCATATAAATTAATGATAAAACATGTTGTTAATGATAAAAATTATCTTCATCACTTGTTTTCAATAACATAGCAATGAACATGAGCCTAGTTTAGTCCATATGAAAAAATTTTCAGTCAAATACAATCTTTTTTCCTTTTATGACAATCATAATTACCCAATGCATTATAAAGATATATTTTTATCAACTATTATGATATCTATATCAGGTATCCCATTTTCTATGATTTATATGTATCACATGTTATATATATTTTATATAGATCAATTATCATATAAGACGTATCATGCTAACTGATCATATATTATTTATTAGGATTACCCTATTATCATCAATAATTAAAAACTACAATTCATGAATAAAAAATTATAATTTATACACTTTTCAATATAAAACCCATGAAAACATCCCTTATTTCATTATATCATGCTTAACTCGTGTAAAAGTATCATTTTATATTATAATTACCTTAATCAAATATAATAAGATGTCAAATGAAACAATTTAGATGGTATCATAAGGTTATATAACCAGTGTAGAGTATAAATCTTTAAGAGATATTTATATTGTACAATTTACCTTTAAGAGAAATTTGAATCATTACATTGAAATATTGGATGATGCAATTTTAATTTGATTGTATTCTCTAAAAATATATGAAAAATTGTAGAAAATATTTCATTGAAAATATCCATGTAATTTTGTAAATGAATAAAAAATATAAAGACCTTATCCTGAGTGAAGTCAAATCAATTCTAGTAATTACATTTTTAAACAAAAGTTCAATTCAAAATTTTGTATTGAGAGAAAAAATTGGCCCCTAGAGAATGCATTAAAAAAATTCTCATAAATCCATTCAAAATATGATCTATGGTAATATAAAATAATTTGAGGATACAATTATTTTTTATTAAATATCAATCATGGAATATGATAAATGAACTATAAAATTATTTTTATTCAATGATTTTAAATATAATAAATAACCATTTTTCATGAAAACACCTGTATAGAATTAAATATCCAAAACCAAATTTAATTTAAAAAAGTTAATAAGGAAAAAAAATAATTTATAATAAAAATATTCATGTGTTTAAAAAAAATTATTGTACTCACCATCTATATGATAAAATTTCATCAATGAAAACTGTCTCAGAAATTAATTTTAGAAACACCACACACATATCTCTTGGGTAATGCTTCATAAAAATTGGCTCCAATAAAATTTCATTATTATATAAAACAAATAATTTGGATGAAATAGTATATTAAAAAAATTTATTGTTGAAATATCTAAACAATAATTAATAAATCGATGTAGAAATCATGATTTATGTCTCAATGAAATGTAATTTGGATCATGAAATTCCATGACTATTTTATAGCATTTGAATAAATATATCATGATAGAAAAAAACATATAAGAAAAAATATATATCATGTTTAATGAGACATTAATGATATTATTTCACAATAAGAATAATACAGAATATATAAAAGTTATTAGGTGCGTAATTAGAAATATATATCAAAGAACCTATATATAGATGAATAATCAATTCAGTGTTCATATTACTAGAGTGATTGTTATTCATTGTGGTTATTTTTTGTATCACTTTAAAATAATATAATGATTCATGAAATAAAATAATGTATGATTATAATTAATTTTATATTTAATAATTTCATAATATAATCAATGATGTATTTTTATAATGCAAAAAATGTAAATTCATTTAAGAAACCTCTTACTAGTTAGGTATCATCCAAATATAATTCACTTTAATTAAATAACATTAAATGAATGTAAAATCCAATAACTACTCAAATATTTTTTATATTAACTGTAACCATTATTTATATACACCACATAAGATAAATTAGGTGTATGACATTAAATAATACCATAGCTAAGGTAAATTGAGATGAAATTACATACATCTAGTCCATATTTCCATGTATTAACATTAACTTATATACAAAATAACATAGATAAATTATTTATTTCTTTAATAATATTTTATTGTTGTATGAAATTATTATTAATGAATTATTTAATTAATTTTTAATGAAATATTTAATTACATTATTCATTTATGACACATAGTCTATTTTGTTGATGTTCGGTTCACTATTGCAAATTGAATTTTTAAAACTGTCCATTCTCAAAGTAATAATAATTCAATATTCTACAAATGATTCTTAGTCAAATAATTATTCATTATATATATAATATTCGTGTGTAGATCTATCAGTAAAATATGTACATGAACAATAAATCATATCACTTTATTGAGGTGGTTGTTCACACATATGCACAAACGATGGTATAATTTTTTAATCGATGGAATGTTAAGAAAATTGATGATATTTAATTTAAAAGAGTGAAAAATGTTTTATATATATTATTTAAAAGAAATAAATAAATAATAATTAATACTATGTGAGGTTCTATTGAAAATATATAAAAATATTTTATCATAGGAAGTAATATAGATGTATAAATGACCGATGATGACAGATCCCATTGGATGTAAAATGAAATGAACAAAGTTTTAGGCTTAAAATAATTGATTATAATTAGATATATGATACTCAATTAGAATTTAATCTTGTTTAAATATTATTTCAAATAGTTAAACGATTATGTAAACCCAAATTATTTCAGTTGGGACTTATATGTTCTCCTTGGATAATGTCTTTGGCTTAAGCCATAATATTGGAAGGATTTCTCTTTTAATGAAAACCAAACCTCATTGATATAGGGTGTTATTTTATAGTGGGTCTTAAATAGTTATTTTTAAATCAGGGGTTCTCAGAATGTGTGATGACTAGAGGAGGGTTAGTTCATTTTAATAAGTGAGGGGTACTATATGAATTAATTATATAATTGATATAAAATACATTATGCTTTTAGAGATTTTGGTAAGAAATTTATATATTTAAAATATAAGATAACAGTTAGTCTAAATAATCTCAATATATTATATTCAGACAAGAATATGTGATTTTTTCACCATTATCTATTAGTTTAAACCACCACATTCCATTTTTTATTAGTGTGATTTCAATTTTTTATACACATTAGGTATTAAAAAAGATAATATAAATGAAATAATGAGAATTAAGTGGAATATAATTTTTATGATCAACCATATACATCTCAATTGGATTAATTTATGATTTATATTAATTATCATTCATTATATGATATATTATTTAACATAATGCAACCTTATATTCATTCACTAGAATATTCCCATAATTTGACTTTAATAACATCATGATAGTGATGGGATGAAATTATTTACTATTAATGAAATATTGATGTGTTATATTCTTATAAATAAATACATAAGATACTCTAAATATAAAAAATTTAAATACATTTTGTTTTCTTAAATTCATTTTCAGTATTTCCCTACTCATTCCAAAAAAAGAGTTTTATAATATTGTATGAACTTATGGTAATTGTGTCTGAACAAAAAATTTAAAATAAATTAACATGATTAAAAGTTTATTATTGTTTTATATAACCATTTTATATATACATAATTTGTTTTGATACCAAAATTATAATATTTTTTATATTAAAATCTAGAGAGTGACATTTTGTACCTTATCATCAAATTAAAAAAATCTAAATGTCATAAAAAATGAAAAGGTGTGATAAATTTAAATATTTTTTAATTTTTTTGATAATGGTAAAAAATAACTATATAATTCATTTAATCAAATAATTCAGGTTATGATTAGTCCTTATCCATTAGGTTTATCCTTGTTTTACGAATATAACCATTACATAAGGGCCAAATGTTTTCTAAGATTACTAGTCATAATGACCAGAAAATTCAAACTCATTATGAAATTTTAAAAGCCTAATTATTAATATTAAACATATTTTTCATGATTAAATTTCTAAATGTGGTAGAAATACATTTTAATAAAAAAATTAAAACCCAAGGAAATAACCTTTGAATAATGTTTTTTTCAAATGCCAAAAAATGAATATATACCATAGTAATGTATAATTGTTATAATAATTTAAATAACTATATTTTATCTTCGTATATGATACTTATGATTTCATAATATTAAATATTAATTTTAAATTACTTAAATCATTTAAATGAAATGATATATTTCAAAAATTCTATTATTAAGTATTCTGTAAAATTTAAATCATTTTAAAATAATCTGAAAATACATTTTTATTATAATTGTCAATTTTTAATTTATAAAATTGTATAATATTTATAAAATACTATTTCAAAAATTTGTGGGAATTAAACATAATTTTCCTCCTTAAATTAATTAAAAAATTATTTTTATGAAAATATAGTTTGGAAGAATAGAACAACATCGAAAAAAAATCTGTCTACCTATCTAAATAATTTTTTAATTATTTTATACTAAATATGAATTTTATATATATCAACAAATTCATGAAAAATGTTAAAATGATAATAAAAGAAGAAGAATTTATTCTTTTGGTTCCTCTACCCTATGTTTTTCATGCTGAATATTCTATAAAACTTAGTATTATATTTAAAAATGTAATTGTATTCAATTTTCAATATTTACTAAAACATTATCATAGATAATATTTTTGATGATAGAAAAAATATTTTCACAGCTTCTTTTCCAAGGCTAATTATCATCCATTGATTTCTTGGGATATATATTTTGATAACTACTAACATTAATAAGATTTTTATTATCTTACTTCCTTTTATGATTTTTTTTCACTGAATAAATATTTTAATGAAACAACTATTATTCATGAAAATAAACACATAAACCTTATAATAATGTTAATAAACACTGAAAATATTTTTCATTCTATTAATTAATAAAGAAAATATTATTAAATTGAATCAATTTCATTCAATTATTGTTTTTTCTATCACATTTCACAATGAATGAGCTATGATTTTCCACTTAAAATATTTATACACCTTATATGTGTATGATAGTCAACATATGTTTTTTATTTGTCACAAATGATGAGAAAGATCAACCTAATATCCAATGGGTATCACCACTAAATAACTTCTTAGTCTACTATAAAAATTTTCATTCTTTATAATTATAAAAAATGTTATATATGGGGTTGTATTATTCTTTTTCGTTTGAATAATTAAATGTTTAGAAACATGTACTTGGGTAATTTACTAGTTAAACTCATTTACCCCTATGATTTTTTGGAATATAAAAGTAATTTTTATCATTTATATTTCCTTAAATGGGGAATGTTTTTTCAAAAAAAATCTATATTATATCCCCATAAAAAATCAATAAATGAGGGAATTTTATTATAACACATATAAGTCGTATTTCGATAAACTCTAAAACAATAACTTATACATTACAAAAGTAATATATTTATTAGTTATATATATTATTCTTATATTTTTACATAATTAATTTTCATATGATGAATACTCTACTTCATTCCTTTAATATCCAATGAGTTAGGAATTTTACCAATAACATTTTATTTTGTTAAACTTATCACCAACATTACTCTTCCAATAAACCATATTTTTTGTAATTATGAATGAATACAACATATTTATAAAATTTATTGATAATATAATATCCTAAGAATATTTAAGAAACTCTCTAACTACAATATATAAGTATTTGAAGTCAAAAAAATTTATTAATTCAATTTTCATCTTCTTGTATTATTTAATCAAGGATATTTAATTCAACTTTGTAAAAAGAAAAATAATTATTTTAGTCACACGTATCTGGTATCATTATTTATATTTCATAATGATATCAAAAATCCTTCTAAAAATCACATATCAACTTCACCACATTTTTTTTACTTTATTTATCAGGGGACATCATTAGTGAGTAAGTTTTAATTTTTTAAAGTGTTAGTCTATATTACAAATGATATTTCAAATAAAAATACCATTATCCTAATTTCCAATTGTAATGCGATCGAAATCTCTTATTTTTTACTATCATATTATTTATTTTTGTTGTATATATTAAAAGCCTTAGTGGAATATGTTGATTGTGCCATAAAAACTAGCATCCCATCATTTTTTTAATATTCATATTTTTTTATCATTTTTATTAAAAAACTGCATGTCAATTTTTATATAACATTTATCATATATGTTGAATTTTCTATCCCTTTACCTATAGAATAATATTATCTAAATCAACTTCATGTAAAAATATTTATTATAGATTTACATTTCGATGCATGATAATATTTAACTTTTTTATTCTACATTCGAAAAATAGTATAAAAGTGTCTGATAATTTTATATTTAAAATTTGTAGAACAAATAATTTTTAATTTCCCCTACTCTATTTTATTTTCATTTCATTATTGGAAAACAATATAAAATAATTTGTTTTCATAGAAAAATCATCATCATTTTATTTATCCTTATGATATTTTCTCCATTACATTTTGATTGTGAATTCAAACACACTATAGGAAGTTTTTTTATAATATTAAATTAATATCCAATGATTTATTAATTTTCATTATATTAGATATAATTATTTTGAATTAATTTTTAATAGAACAATCATATATTCTCTGATACCTGAGAACAAACTATGCACTAATAATTAATGAGGTTCTCTGAAAAAATTTATTCTTTAAGACATATGATGGGGATGGGTGGTAAATTATGTTAACTAAATTAAATATATGAAAGGAATCTAAAATTCATTATCTTATTCCCAAAACAATTTAATTTATATTAATAATATGATCTATAATTAAAAGTGATAGAAATATATTGAGAAACATATAATATATTGGATTTATTCTAATTAATGACCGTATTATATCATATGTATTTTTTTCTAGGTGGTTATATATTAATACAAATATTAAAACGTCCTTATCATCTTATAATCATGGAATTAATCATATGGTGTAATAATATATCCATTGATTCTGGAAAAATAAGGATGAATGTTACGATAGAAATAACTTTCAATATTTAATTAAACACCAATTGACTTTCAATTTATATAACAATATTGTAGTAAATTAATATATTGAATCCTAATTAACATTCCATCACCATTTCACCATGAAATAGTTTTTGGAACACATAAATTATTGCTTATATAATTGAAATTTAATTATCAATTTTATGTCAAAATGAATATAACCATAGTTTCTTGTGGTTTGGAGAAACATGGTTAGACTAATCAATTTCTAATGTAATAAAACAAGGATGTAAATCAATATTTTAAAATAATAATATATTTTATTATCCTTTATAAAACCATTATTTTACCATAAACATAGAGTGGTTAATATCCAAAATATGTGATTTCACAGCTTTACCCAAAAATAAAAAAACATTATTTTTTCACATATTAATGATGTCGGGAAATTATTTCATAGATAAAATATTACATAAATGATTTTTCTATGAGGATTTAATATTGAAAAAAATAATCAGCTTTTTTATCTTGTGAGGGGTGATTTTAAATTCCATCATTCCATCGTTTAGAACCATGACTGCATTGATGATATGAATTTTTTCTAATAACCAATTAATAATTGTTGTTATAATGATATGATTTTATTTTGCTGGGAATATAATAAAACCCCAAAAAAGTCATTTTATTGATAGTAAATATTTTCTTAGGTCTCTCCACAATCAATGGCCTATGAAATCATCCAAGCTATATTTTGGAATGTATAACATAGCTTTTTCATTTTTATAATTTCATTATATCATTTTGTATACACGATCTTCAATGATATTTAAGCACATCATGAGAATGTTTATTATGAATTTAAAATGAATTTTTATCAATATCTCCTGAATTATATCCTTATTAATATTACATTACAAGAATATAAATAAGGGAAATCAATTTAAACACTAATTGTGTATAATTTGTTTTGAATGTTATCAACTCCACCATAATAAATTTATTTCAAGATAGTTATCCAATCACCTCCTAATATTTACATTGTTTGGTTCTAAAGGATGAAGTTGAATTTTTAAAAAAATTATTAATATAGATTAATGGTACTACAATAAGATATTTAGAAGGATGATTCATGAAACTGATATATTTTAGATTCATTATTTTATAGTAGTATAATATGTTAGAATCACCTGTTTTGATAATCCCAAATAATGTTTTCATTGTGTGATAATTACGTTTCTCTTACAAGATAATAATTTATGTGAAAATTATGTTTATATCAACGTGAAAACTATGTCCATTTAATCTCACTGCACTCTTATTTAAAATTGAAAGTGCACAATTTCTCTAAGTACAAATGTCATAGATGCAAGGTCATTAATGTAATGGTGACCAATTAATAGGTAACCAATGCAAAGGTCACCAATTTAAAGGACACTAATGCAATGGTCACCAATGAAAATATAACTGATGCAAAGGGCCCTGATAAAAGGTACCATTGCGAGGTCACCGATGGGTCGGTCACTGATGCATGGTCATGATTACAAGGTCACCGATACAAGGTCATCAATGCAAGGCTATTGTTTGGAAGTTTTCCAATGGAGAGTTATCGATTGAAGTTTACCAACGGAGAGTCACCAATGAAAGGTTACCAATATTTATTTATCAATTTAAGGTATCCGATTGAGAGTCACCAAGGAAATCCTACCGATAGAGAGTTTTCAATTGATGGTTATTGGAGAAGAGTCACAATGAAAGGATATCTATGGAGAATTATAGGTAGAATGTTATCATTGGAAAGGTTACCAATAAATGCTACTGATGTGAACATACTGTTGTAACCTACCATTGTGATGGATATTATTACCAGTATACCATAGTCTTCTACTATATACTTTTACAAATTCGTAAGATTATTCAAATGGTCTTATTTGCTAACTTTATTGCTTCTGACATTAATTAATACTGATTGTAGACATATCGAGTGACCATATCAGGGGACATTACAAGGTATGAGAAAGATTACACATGATTTACTTATACCTATTGGTGGAAATCAAATATAAAATAGAAGAAAGAAGAATGAATTAATATGTAGAGTGGACATGATGATTATAAGCGCGTCTAAGCAGATGAAGAAACATACTAAATAGATCAAAGACAAACCATCCAACAATAAAAATGTTAACTGACAAGCATCAAAAAGATTATTTTGGGGACCAAATCACTTATAACTTCTATGATTAATCAACTCATGATCAACAATAGAAGTAGAAATCTCAGTTCATAATATGTAGAACTAGGAGTTGCAACACTCTGTTTTTAGATACAACTTCCCAAAAAATACTTTAACATCAAATTTGTCACTTCAAGGAGCCAGGACCTGAACTGAAAACATATAGTGCATTATAAAATAAATCTAATCATATTTTTTATTATGTTATTTAATTTTACATTTCTGAGAAATGTGTGTTGGTTCCATACACACTGTCTCGTATGCTTGAATGGGAGGATTCAAAAATCATCAGATCAAAATTCTCTTACTCCTTGTTTTCCCACATATAACTATGGAAGAGTCCGTGTGTGGTCTATTTTTTTATCATTCCCAGGAAGAACTATGGTATAGGGTTTGAACACTAGATAGTTAGTAAAAACTATTAAGGAGCCTGATACTAGTTGTGTATCAATTTCATTGTTAATATAAACAGCTTGGAGGATGGTTATCACCATGTAAAGAAGATTAATTCTCAGCTTGAGACTGAACCACTTTTTTAAATCTTTTGTGCACTATATTTTGGTATACACTATTTTATCTATTTTATGCTTCTTAGATTTGCTAAAACATTAATATGTTTTTCATTTACACTGATTATTACTTTTGGATAGTGTGTGTATATGTTTAATTCAGTAATCTTCTTTCAAATTTTCATGAAGTGTATCAATCTAATTCTACTGAGGCCTAATCACCATTTGAGAAACCTATTTACCAACTAGACATTCACATATCTACTAGCATAATTAACTGCACAATTTCAAAATTTCTGGGATCTTTATAATTATTTTTTTAATAGAAATTTTAAATATGATCTAAATTCACCCACTCTTGAGATTCCACTCTGACAAATATTTGGTATTAGAGGATTATAGTTTAGTTTTTTTTCTACTACCAGAACAGTTGTAAATATTTTCAAATTAATTACCTTTGATTTTTTTTAATGATCTAAAAATTTCTATCATATCTAAATTTTCATTTCATTACAGTTATAATTAATAATGGATAATAGTGTTGGGGGTGATACTACTAATAATGAACCATTCTTTTATGGTAATAACTATGCTCAGTGGAAATTAAAAATGAAAATGTCTCTAGAGAGTGTGGGGCCTGAAATCTGGGACACAATTGATGAACAACTTGTATTACTTGTTACTTTTTGGGACACATGGTCAATGTTGAATAATGAGACATATATTAATAATTGTAAAGAAATAAATGAATTGTACTATTCTCTAGGTTATGTAGAACTCAATATCATTTCATCTTGTAAAACTGCCTGTGACATTTTGGATACTTTAGGTGTTTCTCATGGGAGAACAACCAATGATAACGAAATTAGATTAAATACATTTAATTTTAAATATGATAATTTTAAAATGAATCCTAATGAATCTATCTCTAAAATATTTCACAGGTTCAATGAAATAGTGAATACCATGAGTCCTATTATGAAACTAGCGGCCAACAAGGATCAGATTATGAGATTTCTTCGATGCCTACATAAAAGATAGATAAGAACTTCTATTTCAATCTGATAATATTATGACCTAGTCAAGCTGGTTCTGAAGGAACTAACAGGAAAGCTTATATTGTACGAGTAATAGGTTTATGTAAATCATGAAGCAGGTGAATAACATGGAAATAACTCAGTGTAATTCATGACTTCTACCTCAAAGAACAATGATAAAGTAAAACCTCATGTTCTTATAGAAACATCCACCAGTGAAGACTCACATTCTGACAGTGACGATGAGATGGCTCATCATTATAGGTGATTCAAGATGCTCTATTGTAAAAAAATGTTCATTAGAAATTTGAACTATATAGGAAGGTATGATAATAAAGGATAGTGGATAAAGGAAAAAAATGGAATGATAATAAAAAAGAGAAAGTTTTTTATGAGTGTAAACCAAAAGGTCATGTGAAATATGGTTTCCCCAAGGTGGAATTTAAGAATAATAATGAAGAAAATGTAAAGGGATATAAAAAGGATATAAAGATACATTGAGTGCCTTAGAAGATAGCTGAAGTTGATCTGATACTTCTGATATTGAAATGAACAAACATACAAACCTGTGATTCTTGACAGAAACATCCGAGGTATCTTCGAATTCTCGTGTACATAATTCTTACTATTCATAAAATGAAAGTGAATCAAACTATTATGAAAATATGATTAAGGATAAACTATTTAAATACATTTAAATTTGTGAGGACACAATTAATGAACACAATGATTAATACAAATTTTTGAAAATACACTATTCTTTAAATGCCAATTATAAATCTGATCTGGATATTGAAGAAGAAAAATGTGCTTAGCTGTTAAAAAATATAAACATAAATTATCAAATAATCTACTATAAAGAGATATTAATATGTTTATTGTAGGTAGATATACATTCAATCAATTAATTTTAAAATAAATTGTTCCAAAATACACAACTGTTCTAGCATATCTGCTAGGACATAGAAGAATTATTAAGAATAAATTTGTTCCAAAATCTAGACAGTTCACTGCTTGTAAATGTTCTGGAAAATCATTTGAAGAACAATTATCTAAAAGAACAAAAAAATTGTTTATGTCTAAAAACATATCTTTTGATTATAAGAAACTAGCGAGACAAGTATGGGTTCAGAAAGCATTACATTCTAACCTCAAAGGACCCATGAAAACCTGGGGACCAATGTTATCCTACAATTAATCGAATTTGTAGGAAAAATGTTTAAAGAGATCCTCAAAATCTCAATGGTACATGGACAGTGGTTGTTCAAGACACATGATAGAAGACTACTCATGCTTTAAGATCTCAATTAAATATGATGGTTGACATGTTACTTCTTGTGATAATGAAAAAGGGAAGATATTCGGCTTATTCCAAATTTGTAACTCTAATACTGTATTAATTAAAAATGTATTTTTGTTGATGGGTTGAAGTACAATTTTCTATGTATCTCTCAGTTTTGTGATGATGGTGTTAATATTAAATTTGAAAATTATTCATGAAATGTTTTTAATTCTAAAAATGCCATTATATTCACTTCTCTTTGAAATGAAAATTTATATTTTGTTGATATAAACTCATTTTCTAAGAAAAATGTTTCATGTTTAAATGCTTTTCATAAGGAAAACGGGTTATGGAACAAATGATTTGGACACAAAAATGTGCAATCAATTAGGAAACTAACCAGGAATGGTTGAGTTAAATAATTAACTAAATTATAAATCCCAACATAGTAAAATTTTTAGTCATTGTCAAAAGGGAAAACAACAAAAAGTATCTTTAAAACTAAATAAAAATGGTTCTACTTATCAACCGCTTGAATTGGTTCACAAGGATTTGTTTGGACCAACAAGAGTATCATGTTTAAATGGGAAGCACTATGTTAATGTTTTTGAACATGATTTTTCTAGATATATATGGGTGTATTTTTATCTCACAAAAGTGAGGCATGTTCTTACTTTATTAAATATTCAATGTCTGTAGAAAATCCTGGTGGACATAGAATTAAGACCATGAGAAGTTATCATGGTCGTGAGTTTGAAAATTAGGAATTTGAATCATTTTTCACACATAATGTCTATACTCACACTTTCTATGCTCTTAGAACACCTCAAAAAAAATGAGTTGTAGAAAGTAGAAATATTACACTTCAATATATATCACGGACTATACATAACAGTTAAAATATACATATCTATTTTTGGGATAATTCTATTAATACAGGTTGTTAGATTATGAATAGAGTCTTGATTAGACCTATTATTATGAAGAACCCTTATGATGTCTGGAATAATGGGATGAATACCGTTAATTACGTTAGGTTTTTTGGTAGCAAATTCTTCATCCTTAATACTAAAGGCAATCTCGACAAATTTTCCTCAAAAAGTGATGAAGGAATTTTTCTAGGCTCCTCAATATATAAAAAGCTTATCAAATATTTAATAAGAGAACCAAATATGTGGAAGAATCAGTTCATATAAAATTTGTTGAGACTGATCCATGTGAACAAATAACATCTCTTGATCTCCTTGAAGAACATATATCAGCTCTAGTCCTTAATGATAAACACAATGAACCCTTAGAGAAAACAACCAATTCTAGAAATTTTATCTAATATGTGCATGATGAATATAGACTTGTATACATTCCAGGGAATTCTAGTTTAACTCATTATCGAGGTAATAGAACTCTCAAGATTCATCAATTAGATGTTGTAATGGGTAATTTAAATATAGTAACACATACTAGTTCTTCATAGAGAAACCGGGTTGAACATCAATCCTTTAATTCACGGCATGAACCAAAGAATATTGATGATGTAATGAATGTTGAATTCTGGGAGATATCTATAAAAGAAAAATTAAATCTGTTTGAAAGAAACAATGATTGGGAATTAGTAGAAAGACCTAAAGATAGGGTGACCATAGGTACTAAATGGGTGTTTAGAAATAATGTTAATGAATCTGGAATCTTATTTAGAAATAAGGCTAGACTTGTTACACAATAATATATTCAAGAAGAAGGAATAGAATATGAATAATCATTTTCACCTATAGCTAGTCTAGAATCCATTATGATACTACATTCTAATGTAATAAATCTGAATTTCAATCTTTATAAAATGGATTCCAAAGGTGAACTTTTAAATGGGTACATAGTTTATGATGAATTTTTTTTAAAACCCCCTGGTTTTACAAATCCCTATTTTTAAAATCATTTATTGAAACTTTCAAAATCCTTATATGGTCTGAAACAAGATCCAAGAGCATTGTATGACAGACATAGTTCATTACTTATTTCAAAAGGAATTACTAATGGAATATATGATACTACTCTTTCTATTAAAAATATTTCCAATAGTGTTATTATAATACAAATATTTTTAGATGACATTATTTTTGGATCATCAAAAAGTAATTTCTGTAAATATTTTTTCAAAATGATGCAAGATGTATTTGAAATGAATTTAATGGGAGAACATAAATTTTTTAATGGATTTCAATGTTTTCAAATTAAAAAAATGTATTGTTTTAAATCAGAGTAAATATAAAATAGATCCTTTGATAAATTTAGGTTTGGACTGTAATAAAGGTAGTGATACACCTATGGGTACCAACTATAAGTTTTATACTGATGAATCTTGTAAACTAGTTGATCAAACCAATTATAGAGGTATGATAGAAAGTATGCTCTATCTTACTTCTTGTAGACCTGATATAATGTTCACTATATGTATATGTGATCGATTTCAATTTAATCCTATAGTGTCTCATCTAACAGTCGTCAAAAATATTTTTGAATATCTCATGTATACTACAAACATAGTATTTTTTTACCCCAGAGGACAATCATTTGATTTAATAAGTTATTGATAAGCTGATTTTTCTGGTTTCAAGTTAGATAGAAAGAGAACCAATGGAACATATCACATTTATTCAAGTCACTATTACCATGGTATTGTAAGAAGTGGAGTTTTGTTGCATTTTCTAATTTTGAAGAGGAATATAGAGATGCTTGGAGTTGTGGTGCTCCAATTCTATGGATGAAACACACTTTACATGACTATGGATATCAACTAAAAAATGTCTCTATAAAATGCAATTATAAAAGTACCATTAACATCTTTAAAATCTATTATCACTTCCTAAGAAAAAGAACATTGATGTGAGAAATCACTTCTTGAGGGATTATTATCAAATAGGTGATATCTCTTTTGGATTCATAGGTATTGAACACCAATTGGATGATATATTCACAAAGCCTTTGAATTCTGTGAGGTTAAATTACATCAAAAAATGAGTTAGGTATGATAATCTATTAAGGGTTAGAAACATCACCATTAGAAACCCCACAGTCAGACCTCGGCATTAGAAACCTCATTGTCAGAGACCTCGCCGTTAGAAACCTGATCATTAGGAACCACACTGTTGGACGTCATTGTTGAAAACCTCACTATTGGACCTCACTATTAGAAACCTCACCGTTGGGCATCAACATTAGAAAAATCACTGTTGGACCTCATCATTAGAAACATCACCATTTAATCATCAACTTCAGAAACCTCATCATTAGAAACAATACCCTTATAATCCTCATTGTTAGATACCTCACCGTTGTTACCTCACCGTTATAGTACATACAAAATTTCGTTCTACCTCAAACTCTCTTGACAATCTCTTTTTCCCTAACCATAGCACCTACCCCTCTTCTAAAGACCATTAACCTCTTTAGATCGCATAGAAATAGTGAAGAGACCATTGGTCAGTGATGAAGGGGATGCTCCAAATTCAAAGAGGCCTCAAGCTGAGTCGAGTAGCGGAAGTAAAGAAGGGGCAAATTCGATCAACCCTCATCTGTCAAAGAGGGAAATCATAGTTGAAAAAGATCATAGTTCTGAATGGTTTCTGATGAATCATTAATGCTTATGGAACTTCAATCTAAAATATGAATTGAATGATTGGAAAACAATAATAGACCATATATACTTATGATAGATAAGTATTTTTATGAGACCATTAAATTTGAACAGAATAAGGATAAGAAGATAACGTCTAAAAGGGTGATTTGAATAAGTTTATGTTTTTAATCTGTTTAATGGGATAAGTGTCTTAGATTACCACAAGACTGGATTCATGAATACTACTCAAGAGTGGTGGCTAACACTATTGAGTTCTTATATTATGAAGAATCCTTAGCCAGACTGATAGATAGTGGGATCCTGAGGATATTCATTCCTATTAAAATGGAAGGAGAAGACACACTGCTGTTTATGTTTGTCCAGTATTTATTGTGTACCAGGATAGGGGAATTTTATATTGTGAAATTTTAGGATGTATTTTTGTTATATAAATTAATTCTTGGTACTATGATAAACATGTGTAGGCTTCTGATGAATTATTTAGAGTATATAACAAATCACAACTCCAAATGATATTCATTATTTCATGCTAGATTGATATCCATGATGTTGAATGTGAAAGGAGATGGTAGAGATAAGTAGGAATGAGTTTTTTAAAGGACAATTACTACATTACAAAGGTAATTTTCATGTAGATGCAGATAAATTTGAACCACATAAAAAGAAGATAGGTACATGATGAGGTTATGAATTATGATAAATTTAACCATGTCACACATCCTACAAGGACTAAAAATAATATAGATCCTTATCTAAATGCGGATGAGGTGTAACTTTCTTATTTAGATGAATAAGGAAAATTATTTGTTGTGCCAGAAAGAGAAGATTCTCCTATACATGACAGGAGTGATCCAGCCCATCCCTCCCATACTTAGGAAAATACTGTATCATTTGGTGATATAAGACCACCATAGAGATTTCCTAAAAGGGATACTGTTCTAAGAGACAATGATGATAAAGAATCCAAGGATGAAGAAGGGGTATAAAATATCTTAAGAGACATTATAAAGACTTAAAATGAGGATGAGGACACTTAATATAGTCATGATGACCTTGAGAAATCTGCTGATGTAAGTGAAGCTGAATGTCTTAGTCTCAGTACATTGATAGAAAATACAGAAATGGTTGAAGATGTAGATGAAGTGGTTGTTGATTAATGTGATGATAAAATATTTTTAGAAGATATTGAAGATTTTTTGTAAGATGTGGAAGTGGGCACTTCAATTGAAGAAGTTGATCAAGGAGGTATGGCAGAACTGAACGAGGAAATAGGTAGTGGATCTTTTACCTTATGAATACATAAAGAATGATGATTTGGAATATATGAATTCATTTCTAAAAAGCCAAATTGATGAGAGATTTGTTGGGTTATATAGGGATACAACTCACAATAAAAAAGATGTCACATCTGTAGTAGAAAGGATGGTTTATTCCATTCACTACATCCTGCAAGAGAATTTAAATTACTGTTAGAATAAAATAATAACATTTGAAGATTCTATGGAATCAATTAATTACTCTTTTTATATATTAGACTCCTATATGGTTTCTTATGTTCAGGTGGATAGAGATTGTCGATATGTTAAAAGTGTGGTTCAACAAATGGGTATTGTGTATGAGGACTTTAGGATGTCCATGGAGACACATGTGAGTATCCAAGATGATAATGTGAAGAAACTGATCAATGGGCATACTAATTATTTTAATGAGACAATTTTATTCACAATGGAACCCTTGTGTGCATCTTCTTCATCTTCATCCTCTTCTCCTATTGATCTAGAAGACTTCAGGTCAGTTGTTATAGAATAACATGAGATGTTTTTTTGTACTAGTACCTTGGATCCTCAGTCTATGAATCAGGTTATTTAATGTTCTAGATAAATTCATTATCTTGTAGGAAATTATCTAAGGGAAGATTCTCGAGATCAAAAATCCATCAAGGAACAAGTTGATTTCAACTACAAAAGTGTATACACTAACAATCAGATGGATGGTCACTTCATGTTCCTATTAGAAAACATGAGGATTCCACCTGTCACTCAAGACATTAAAGATCAAGTTAGATGGCTTTGAAATTTGACTCGTACATTGAAGAAATATGTAGAGAATAAAGATTATTTTATTTCATCCATGGAGAGAGAAGGAAGTATTATTATAGACTTCAAAAATATTCTTTTAACATTCCTCCATGTCGACTATAGTCCCATCATTTTTCCTCCAGCATTGCTCTTTTACTTCAACTGCCTCATGATCTTCTAGTGTTACAGCAATGATGACTCATTCAGAGGCCATATTTAGTTTGACCCCAACAATTCTTTAGAGATCTACTCACCAAAGGTCTACTGATGCATCTGTGGTAGCTTCTCTTATATTGCTGACTAGCATCACTAAACCTATCCATCCATCTTCAGAACCTACATCCTCTACTTACAAAGAAAAATCTACATTGGACATCTCTAATGTAGATTGAATGTTGATTGTCTTAGTTGATAAGGACCTTTATACAGTTTTTGTATATTTTAAATTTGATTCATTACTGTAAAATACTCTTTTTTTCTTTTTATCCTCCTGTCTTTTTTTATCACAAAGGGGGAGAAATATTTAGGCTTCAATATCAATGTTACCCAAAGGGGGTGAAACAAGTCAGTTCATTTATTTATGCTACCTAAACATAGTGGAGGAGACATATTTTTTACTTTATTTAACTCCTTGAATATATTTACATTTTATATATTTCGATGATAAACATGGTTCAATAGTTTTTTTACTCAACTCGGAAGATATTAGAAAATATGATTACACATACTTTTGAAAATACATACATTATTTGAGATTATCTAAAAGGGAGAGATTGTTGGGCACACCTGTTTTGATAATCCCAAATCATGTTTTATTTATGTGAAAATTAATTATCTCTTACTAGATAATCATTTTTATAAAAATCATTTTTATATCAATGTGATAACTATGTATGTTTAATCTCCCTATTTTCTTGGTTAAAGATAAAAGTGCACAATTTATCCAAGTAAAAATGTCACCAATGAAAGTACAACGATGCAATTGTCACCAATGCAAAGGTCACCGATTCCAATGTCACTGATGCAATATTCAACGATGCAATGGTCATCGATGCCTAGGTCACTGAAGAAATTTCACCACTTCAAGGTCACCAAAGCAAGGATACAATTGGGATGGTTATCGATGGAGAGTTATCAATAGAAGGTAACAGATAGAGATTCATCAATGAATAGTTATCGATCGAGAGTTATCTATTGATGGTTATCGATGGAGATTCACTAAAAAAGGAAAATGATAGAGAGTTATCATTTGTTGTGTAATGATGGTGAGTCACTAATGAAAGTCTACCAATGGAGAGTTATTGATGGAATGTTACAATTAAAAAGGTTACCGATGATTGTTGCTGATATTCCCTTACTATTGAAACATACCATCATGAAGGCTAATAATACCAGTCTACCGTACTCTTCTACTCCATACATTGTAAAATTTATAATATTATTCTAACGGTCATATTTCCTAACATTAATTATTCTGACATTAATTATTTATGATTGTAGACATATCGAGAGATTGTATCTGAGGAAAATATGAGGTACGAGAAAGATTAAATGTGATGTACATATACCAATCTACAGACCTAAAATATAAAAGAGAATAAAGAATAATGCATGAAGTTTTATAGTGTACTTTATGATGAGAAGTGTGACTCAGAAGATGAATAAAATTATTCGCTAGATAAAAGATAAACCATCAAGCACATTCACTATGAACCCACAAGTATCATGAAGATCATTTTGGGGACAAAATCACTTCAGACATATTTTCACCATCAACACTAGATCAACACAAAAATTATAACTCTCAGTTCATAAAAGAAAGAACCTAGAGTTGCGACACTCTGTTTTTTGAGACAACATCTAGAAAAAGACTCGAACATTAAATTCTTCACATCATGGTTCCAAGAGCTGAACTGTAAACATATAGGGCCTTATAAATTCAATGTCATCTTATTTTCTCTATTGAGTTATTTTTTTATTTTTGAAAGGTGTGCGTTTTTGTAATACACACTATCTCATGTGCACGAACTGGATGATACAAAAATATTCACATCAAACTTCTATTACACCTTGTTTTCCAATGTATAATAGTGGAAGAGATTGTGTGTGGTCTGTGTTAGAAATCATTCCAAAGATGAACTATGGTAGAGGGTGTGATCCCTGGACAGTTTTCAAAATTGTTAAGAAGCCTAATACAGACTGTGTATCAGGTTTATTGTTAATATAAACTGTTTTGTGGTAGGTGATCACAATGTTGAGAAGATTAAGTATCATCTTGATACTAAACCTATTTTTTCAATCTTAGGTGCACTGTATTTTGTTATACTATTTTTATCTATTTTATGCTGCTTATAATTACTAAAACATTAAACTATTTAGCATTCAATTTTATAGTTAGTTTGGGATAGTGTGTGTATATGTTTAATTTAGTAAACTTGTATCAAAGGTTGAAGAAGTGTTTCACACTAATTCAACTGAGGCCTAATCGCCCTTTGAGAAACATGTCGAGGATATAGAAATTCACATATCAAATGCATTAATTAACTAGGCCATTTCAAACGTTTGGGATTATTATAATAATGTTCTAATTGAAATTTTAAGTCAGATCTCAATTCCCCCCCCTCTTGAGATTCCACTCTAACTAACATCATAATTACTATGCCAAATATTTTATTTTATTCAAAATATTAATGTTATTTAATTACATATGAGATCATTTATCTACTAATTTTTTTATAGAAATCATTGATTACAAGTTAGTATTTTCCCTCAATCCACAATACAACCAAGCTACCCAAGTACATCATTATCGGACCAGGCAACATGTACCATGATATTGGAAAGGTATTGGGACCTTTGAATGTTATTAGGATTGAGATAACCTGATGGGTGTTAAAGGTTATATAATATTGGTGTTAAAGAAAGTAGTTTTTAGACAATAATGTCTCTAGTTTTTTATTCACTCATTATATTTTGAGACATATTTTTATCCCATTGGGTTATTGTTTCTAAAATGACCATAACTATAATAAATACAATTCCCCTTGTTGTTTTATTTAATTTATTATTATATATTATGGATATAGTAAAAACAATAACTTATATTGTTTTATTGTATCATATCAGATTTAAAAGACTGTTAAGCATAATAACCATTGATAATATAGCTGTTAAATATTGATCACAGGATTATTTAAAATAGAAGTTATTAATAAATCCAACTAACAGTTAAAAAAATGTGATGGACTCAACTAGTAGGACTGTAACCGTTGAATCCCATTTATCAATGATTTTAACAGAGGTATCATCACATTAATTTTCTTTTAACCAATCCCAATATTATATCCAACAACATAAGCATTAGATAAACATTTATAGGATAATTTCAACCTCATTGATATCACAGACCAAACTATATAGGCTGAACTACGACATGAAAGTCTCAGCTTCACACACATTACACTTAATTAATTTTCTATTATATTAAAAGGATTTCACTTGAGATCATAATAAAATTATTTCATATATACATATACATATATATATATATATATTTGTTATTTTCAAAAGAATAATTTTCTTATTTTTTCATTACCTTTTAAAATATTATTATTTTCAGACAAATAAAAATGAAATCTATTTTTTTGGTAATATTTAAATTAAATTAATTAATTAATTTTTATAAAATAATGTCTTTTTATAAAACATAAAAAATTAATATAATATAATAATTAATTAATTTTATCAAATATAAATAAAAATGTATTTTTTATGAAGTAATATATAATTTCTATAAGACTTTGAGTTATATTATTGTCAAAAACCCTACATTACTCAATAAATTTAAAATTTTAATATAAAACTGTAAATAAACATATTTATAAAATTATTCTGATAAAATTATTATTTTTAATTAGATCATCCAAAAAATCTATTGGATATTTTTTCATAATGATCTGAGGGAATATCATTTTTGGGAAAAATTTAAATATTGTACAAATATTCGATTGGAATTTAAAAATCACAATGACCTAAACTAATGTAATTAATAATATAATTATTATACATTAGCAATTTGTTTTACCTTTATAATAATGTTATTATATTTTTTTATTATTTTTAGAAATTCATTATTAATATTCCAAAACCATTACTTTATTTTACTTTTTAAAAATAATTTCACTAAGGGTAAGACCCATTTCCACATCATAAAGGCTATAATTTTATTTTGTTCATATAATGTCTTGAAAAAATGGAAAAAAATTTCATTTGAATGATACCATGTGGAAAACCGTGGGAGGGATTTTGGTTTTGGTTATTTTATTATACAGAGGTAAAAATCTATTTTTTATAAATAAATATAAAATCCCAACTCATTTCCTTTATAAAACCATATATTCCCCCACTTCTCCTTTATAAACATAGTTAGAGATCATTCTTAATATGACGTCCCCACTATAGAGGCCTCCCAATATTCCCCCAATATCTCGATAATCCAGTCCTACACATTTGAATTAACATTCTCTAAGTAAGAGATCTATACATTATATTATTTATTGATTTTTCTTTATTATGTTATGCATTATATTTTAAATTTATAATGTTATGATTTATCTATACATGTCTTTATTATGGAAAAAATTATATCTAAAAGATGATAGACTCATTTCTCTCTCATAACACCATTTTATGAGTTTTTATGTGATGTCGTTATGTTGCAGAAATTCAACCATGATTTCCAATCCATAACAGTTCTGTAGTAAATTCCATAACCATTTCCTTTCATGGGTATTCAAAATAATATACAAATACATATTTTACATGGGAAATAAATGTATGTATTCCAAACTCCATGATCTTGGAATAAAATATGATTAATAATGGATCAATTTTTTATAGTATATGTGGAACTCTAAATCATTAGAATAAAATAATAGTGATGGGATTACCCACAAGTATATGGCACTCCAATGGATTGGGTAATGATGAGTCTCATGAGATATCATTTTGGGATTGGGAGTGGACACTATTCAATTTTGGTATTTTCCCAATAATGATTTCTTGTATGTTAGCATTGACCTATTTTTATGATCTTGTGATATAATTTGTTGCATATTTCCCTCAAGTCCTTTTTTATTATCATGAAATATCATGTATTATTATTTTTTATAATGATTACGTCACCTTTTTTGACTCATTGTTACGATAATTTTCTATCATGTATTAACTAATTCATGACATGCAATGTGTTTTCCATTATTGGTCTTTATTTCTCACCAGTTTCTTATGTATGTCCTCATGTTAAATAGTGTAGTTTTATAAGCTATATAATTTTAGAAGCATTTTTAGGAATTTTTAAATAAATTTTTTTATCCCATGTTCATGATGATATTATATGTACCTAATTTCCAATAACACTATAATTATAGATCGTCTAGGTTATATTAAATGGAATTTTATTTGATAAATAATAAATTTGTTTTAATAAATATTTGTGTTGTTACACTGTTGAAATGTAACATTATATAAAATTAAAATACAATACTAGGACCCACAAATGTAATAGATGATGAAAAATGTAAATACTAATTCCAATATAAAATAATTTATTATTAGTGTTATAAAATGTATTGGGAAATCAAAAAAATATGGAATTATTCCATTATACTAAAAAAAAATTCAATAATAAAAGCATTAATTTGAATAGATATTTTAAAAATAATACCTAAATTCATTAAAGGATATAATAATGTCTCATTATTTTTCAATCATACAAAAATAAGTATTTTTTTTATAAAACCATGAATATAATAAAAATATCAACATTATGATAATACATCCATGAATGAATACCATAATTTATAAAAATTTATTCTAAAAAATAGAATACATTTCTGATATCTATTCAATGAAATAATGCTTATCCAACACTATAGACAAGAACTGCAAGACTCATAAATTTTTATTATTTTAAGATACTTTATACAAATTTAAATCCATGATTTTCTTTAAAAATTACTCACACTTGTGTTACTACAATGGTAAGTACTGATGATAAACAATTATCAGTACGTTCATTAATTATAATAAAGGAACATCCAATTATAATTTATATTCAAGACCTCATGAAAAAATAAATCAAGTGGATAACAAAGGTACAATATAACCATTATGTATATCTTATCATTTGAATCTCATAAGATATCATATAAAATGTGTGCTAAATTTAATAATTTAATTACTATCTACTATTAATCTAAAATTTCAATCAAATTTCATTTAATATAACAATAAAATATAATGTTTTACAAATTAACTCAATTATATGTAGATGAAGAAATGATTCCAACACTATAACCATTTATAATGGTGAACATAATTTTATAATAATATTATCATAGATATTACCCATTTTTAATGATGACCAAATACAAAATTTCATTTGAAATGAATGAACAATTCCCAAATTTTTGAAATTACTGAGTGTTCATCCCTATATATACCTCAAATATAATAAGGATCTGTGGGTTGAACTAATTGGTGATAAAAAAATGAATTCATTTTCCAAAAAACCCACATAAAAACACCCATTTTGAAAATATATATACTAAATATAAATAATAATAAAAAATAATTACTTACAAAATATATGAAAACCAAAATAACCAATAGTTTGTAACTTGAATAAATAATAAGAACATTCCATATTTAAACTAATTCAATAACATGATAACATATATATTCAAATATGATATCATAATGTAAAATTATTTATTTTTTATAAAAACAATTCCATCATGATGCCAATGAAAACTATCACATGTAAACCTTTATCGACCAAGGACACATGAATTATATCCATTTTTTATGTTCAAATATTATTTAAGTCCATAAAAAATGGTATTTAATCATTAATTTTCTTATATATGTGTGTTTAAAAGAACATATGTAATCAAAAGTCTGATTGAAATAAAAGACGTGTTTCTGTAATTATAAAAAACAATTTATATGAAGTCCAAATTTCTTATTAATTGTAAATACTAATGTTTTTTATTTAACATTTTTCTAAATGTTAGATGAGTACTCTTGGTATAAATCATATTGATTTCAAGAAATTATATAGATCTAGTTTTAAGAATATTTATTGTATTCTTAAAATAATTAATAAATAACTAACAAAAAATAGTTAGACATTCTATTCCATCATTTGTCCTTGTGGTTTTGAAGAATATATAAAATAGTGAATCGAAGACATATCTAGTCTTTTAGAGATTACTTTTAAAAATTATATTTTTTATATTTTGTATTATTTAAAATATTTATATCATGGTTCCACGAGTCATATGATAAATCATATTCTTAAATGGTATTATAAAATATTACATGGTTTATTGGAACCTCTTTTTAAATATTGAAGAAAAACATTTAATTTAACAAGAAATAATCTCTTTAAACCTCAAATTATAGAAGAGTGTATAGTGGTATTTCCATTTTATGATATCATATATAATGAAATGGTATTGGGGTTTATCTCAAAGTAAAATATGATATTATTTATTCAATATTTTAAAAAGGTAGTTTATTTATTTGAATTCATGAATCTTTTTTTTATAACAGAATATCTTAACAAATTTTAGGAAAACAACATGTCTTGTTTCACACATCAGTTATTATATGATATAAAAATGGAATTTTGGAAATATGTGAAATCATAGGATGAAAAATATGTGGTTATTTTGTTTTAAATGTTTACATTTTTGGAAGTATATGACCATTTTTTGGGAGTATTTATCACATGTGGGTTCAAATGAATTTAAAATAATATTTTCATTCACTATTACATATTAATGAAGAAAGTTTGACACTAATAATTTCTTATTTCATTCTATATTTTTATGAAATTTTGAAATGGGTCTAACTAATAGTTTTGTATGAATAATTATACCAAAAACAAGGAATAAAATAAAAAAATGTTAAGATATTGGATGAATATCATACTTCTTAAATCTATAGTGTGTGACTTATCAATAGAGAGTGTTTTTTGTATTATATAACACTATTTTCCCATATAAAAAGAAGTGGATAAATTTATTTGGTAAACTAATATTAGAGGTCAAACTGGAAATATAATCAACTTCCTCAATTCAGTTAATTTTTTTATATTGTAGAATAATCATGTGATAAGATAAATAAATTTTAATTGTTATGGGTTATATATATAGATATTAAATATGATTCAAATTATAAAAGTGTTTTTATTAGCAAAACTGATACATCATATCATCATAGAGTTTATAATATAAGGGTATATCCTATTATTGGTGAAAAAAATATACCCTTGTTTTACATTCATTATTACTCACATAAATAGAGAAAAAGGTTTGAGAGTTTAATATAACATGAGATTTACGATTTTTAAAATAGAAGTTATTTATTGAGATACCATCATTCTCAAATTTCATAGAGTATATTCTAATGTGTTCTATTAAATGGTAAATAGTTCTTTCACAAATGTTTTTATCACTATTTAGTGAATATTTCATTGATCAATTATTTGAAATTTGTTTTTATCAGTGATGATTTAAAATTAAAATATTAATGTGTTTGGTGATGAATTATTTTAAATAACTATAAAAACATGGATAAACATCAATAACACATGGTAAATTTTTCAAAATAAAATTTATATCCTCACCTATGATAGAATATGGTTAACTTTATACCAAATATTTAATATCATGACATTATTTTATAGTTCTAACATAGAGTTTTATGTGACATGAATCAAAACATTCCACAGAGATGATGTTACTAACTAGTGTTTTGAGGTGACCCATTCGGTACTGATATAATTCCCTCAATATCAAATTTTCTAACAATACAAATAATGTGAGAATTTATAAAAAATAATGAATAATGTATGCAGCCACATAAAAAATACCACCATTATAATATTTAAACATGTAATATGAAAATAAACCCATTTTGTCCAATAGTCCAATGTGGATCCACACAGGTTGAAGATATATTGATTTTATGTATAGAATAAATATAATTATTTAGAGTACATATAAAATATGATTCTATATATATCATATTGACAAATATATCTATACCAATCCCCACCTACACAAGTACATGATATATATTTATTACCCTAGCAGGGACACCTCAATATAATGTCCCTTTTATAGCCATGGTTTTCATTTATTATGTGACTATAGGAAACCCAATTTATATAAATAAATATAGATACCATATGTTCTATAATATATATATAAATATTATTGTTCATGATCTAATAAAAAATATATATTTATAAGAATGTATGTACCTATGTTTTGTATTTCTGTAGAACCCAATCCTTCATGAATCATTACCATATTTGATAAAATCATTATGAAAAGAGGCGACCCATCCCCAATGAAGATCCCATAACTATCATTAATGTTTGAAGACATTTTATGGAGAAAAATATAAAAAATACAATACATGATGAATAGTTCGCTGATTGTGGGAATCCTACCATTTACATGCCCCATAATTATTAGTCAACCAAGGTAGCATATTGAGGAAAGAAAAAAACAAAAACAATGATACAAGGTGAGAAACGTATACTAAACCCTATTAGACTATTGGAATAAATTAAGATATTCATATAAAATAGTTAGGATATGGAGTAAAAAAGAAAAAGAAAATATTTAAGATAAACCCACACCGAATGAAGAGGCGTGGTTCCATGTTTATACACTATCATATAAGAATAAAAAATATGAAAAAGATTCACTAAAAACAATACCCCTACACCATAGATATAACATCCCTAATTAGACATAATCAATATTAGAATCCTATTGTGGGTTTTCTACAATATTATATTATCCATGATCAACATCTAATAGTAGTAATTTACCATTCACAGTAACATCTCAACTGTAGTAATTTATCTAAAAAGCCTCAATCCAAACCAAAAACCATCATTTATAATAGAAATGAATATAACACTCACTTAGTGTATAGATAATAATTTTTTTATCCCTATACCAATAATCCAAGGAAGCTAAAACCAGGTTATGCTGACATTAAAAACCCTATCACTATCTACACTTATGAAAAAAAAATTCCTATACAACCACTTATAAATTGTATTACCACAGTGTAATGGGTAACTAGAAACCACACACACATTCATGATCCGTAACACATCCAATCAAATTCAAATTCTCATTCATGAAATGACCATCATCCATATAACCATATTGATTTAAATACCCCATTTATGCCTCTCATCTAAATCTTTTTATATATGTAAACCCAGTATTCCAAAACAAAAATAATAGAACTATGAGTTGGGGGAATAGGTTTATGAATGAAATAATGAGATATTGATTGAGATAGTATTTTTCTACATTTTTTATGAATTTAAATTTTTTTAATAATCCAAAATTATCAATTTTTTATTATATTAAATAATTATTAATTTATTATTTGTTTTGATAAATTTTTTGAAATGTTCATAATTATGGATTTTGGAATGATTTTTACATTAAGGATATATTTTTCATACCATGAAAAACATAAATCCAAATTTAGTGAACAGTTTTTTTTTGAATGCATTTTTTATTCTCATCATCTTTGGATACTAGACCAGGGGATGATTTGGCCATATATAGGGATACAAAATCTATGAAGGTGATGATGTTTTCGGGCAGATAGTGTGCACCCCACCAGCAAAAGAGAAGCCTTTCTCAGACTACACATCATATATTCTGATGCTTTAAACTGGATGGGATCTCAATCAAATAGGGGATAATCCAAACTTAATTTTATAGAGTTTGGATTTCATTAAGGGTGGCATTTGATGTCATAGAATTTTATGATGCTTCAATGAAATTTTCATCAGAAAAAGTTATTGTCCATAGAAAATCAATAACTACTTATTATCGCATCTAATAAACCATAAATTTGTAGGGTCAATGAACATGATATTTTTAACAACATTTATTAGGTATGTATTTTATGAATCATCAATTTATGGGGCCATAAATGCATCAACTATCGGGGGAGAGCATCTGCCAATAAAAGTAGAAGATCTCCCACATTTCAAAAAATATCATTCCATCTCATTCCATCGAGGAGAGCTAGAAGGAGAACGTTTCAACTTCATCTCTTTTATTTATTTTATTTTCCATCTATTTTTAATTCCGTATTATTCCCTATTCATCTATATTATACTTATCATGGTGAGGTAACCATTTTGACTAATTGGGGAAGGGTTGGTATTCTATTCTATAATTCTGGAGTTCTGGGATTTAATTGAAAAATATTACATTCTTCTTAAAAGTTGTTTTAATTTTAATATAAGGAATTTTATTATCAAGTGCGGTCATTCATGAATTTTAATTATATTTTTTATTTTACCCTTATTAAAATAAACATTATCTCCATCCATGGATTTCTAGTTTATATATGATGCAACAGACCAGGGATTAGTGGTGAAGTACTTGATGATCGACAGTAGGTGTGAAAGGGGTAGTGAATGTTATTAATTTTTTGGGATAAACTAGTCCAGATTGGTTATTTCCAAAGTCAATTGAGGATATTCAACAAAACAATTTATCGATTTGAAGTATTGTTAACCAATGTGAGATCTTGGTATGGTTTTCTCTCACCATCTTAATTTAACAAAGGAAGTGAGAGAAAACAACTGTCGTAACTCACTTTAATCAACTAAGCAGACGATGTTTGAATTAAATTGTACATGGATAGCATTAAAATTGGAAAACTGGCCCCAACCTAATTAGCCATTTAATATCGCATTTTTTCAATCATTTGAATTACAAATTTCCTTTCAATAATTATCTCATTTATTTATTCTAAAAAACACACAATCTTTACACTCGTTTTAATGTGATTAACTGTTTATGTGCTCTCTTTTTCAGAATCATTCCCGGGTAAATTACTAGACTATAGAAGGGAATATATAAGAATTTTTTTCCACACCCTACATTAGGCATGCGTCAAAATTGGCATCATTTTTGTGGAGGTAGTGCCACAATCT
This sequence comes from Viscum album, assembly GCA_963277665.1. Classification (NCBI taxonomy): domain Eukaryota; kingdom Viridiplantae; phylum Streptophyta; class Magnoliopsida; order Santalales; family Viscaceae; genus Viscum; species Viscum album. Next base: position 1,065,104,578 of record OY728165.1, on the reverse strand, counting down.
AATTGTTAATATTTTACACTTTCGATATAATAAAACATAAATTTTATTTATACCATGATATTTTCAAATAATTATTTTATTATTTCATGGAACAATTACCCACAAGTCTGAGAACCAATTATAGAATCACCTTGGTCTATAGAGTAAAATTTTTTTCGTGGATATTCAAATTCGGTGAACATGAATTGAAATCATGAAGGAGGATGAATTCAAGTATGTCATCCAAAACCTTAAATAGAACCACAAATAACTAGTGTTTGAGGTATATTCCATTGAATTAATCAAATATCATGATTATTATCCCTTAAATTTATCATTAAATGATAATTGTGAATCAAAATAAAGGAGAAGTTCTCAAGGATCTGGAATCCCAATCTCAAAGAATTAGTAAAACAGTGACAAATCTTAAGAGTACAATATAGGGGATAACAAAATATGTACATGCCTCACTAGATCAACATCTAGAACTAAAATAATAACTAGAAACAAAAATATTGTTTGAAGAAGTACCCCCACTTATCGTTCAAGTTGATGAACCCATAGAGGCCATGATGAAATTAATTGATGATCCATTGTGCCTAGCTCAATCAATGTTAGAGGGGGTTGATATAGAATATATTCTGTATGAATTACATTTAGGGGATAAAAAAGATCAAGATAACATCTGGAACAAGTGTGGGGAACTAATTGTTCCCCCCATCCCTAATAATTTAATTGATTCAGAAAAATTGAATTTAGAAACCAACCGATCAGTAGAATTTGAATAGAAGATAGAGGAGTTAGACTACCTACCACTATCTAGGGAAATTAAATTAAAAGGGGAACCTCCCTTTGAAGAATAAATTAAAACTGAACAATCTCAGGGAGATTATATTTTCATAAACTCATTATCTTTTCATTCTGTTGAAAATGAATTGAGTATTAGCAATCATTGTTTTAAATTTTCAGATTCAACCAACACGTGTATTTCCTTGTAGGGAGATGATAAAAAATAAGATTCAACTAAAGGAGAAAATCTAGAGCTCCACAAACAAATTAAACATTTGTTGGAGGTAGTACATGAGAAGATCAAAGTGGATTTTCTAGAGGAAAATAAGACACGAGATTCTTACTTTGAAAGGGGATTATTTGATATTGATTCTCTATAATTTAGTTTTTATTAAAATAGAATTAAATTTTGACATTACCCTTGATTATTAAATTGATGCATCATACCTTGAGAACACACTGGTCAATGAAGAAGATATTGAGTAAGTAGAAACTAAGAAAGAGGAAGACACAATCATTTTACAAACCCTGGTACACATGTTGTATCTCATTACATTGTTGGTGGACATGGTATCCAATATCTATGGAGTCCTCAAAAAAAGGATCATGTGCATACAAGAAAGAATTAAAATTATTAGTTTATAAACAAGAAACCTTACCTACCATCAGATTTGGGATAATCTATTATAACTTCTCCTCTAGAGGTAGTCAAAATCTAGGGCCCACATGGGGGATTAATCCAATATTTATACATATTTTCTTATTAAAATTAAATTTTAATTTAATTTAATTTAATTTTTAGGTTATCTTTTTACCTTTTTAGGTTTTCAAAGAGATACAAAATTGATCCTAACTCATCATTGCATTTCCTATAAGTCTGTTTATACATCCCCTATATATTTTCATTCTTGTTGTTATTAATTTTCAATTCTTTTTACATGTTAAATAAATTTGAATTCATAGAGGACACTGTATTAATTAAATGTGTGGGAGGGAATATTTATAGTTTAGGATATTAATTTGATGTTTGAATTTCTATTTTTATAAAATAATAATTTTTTGTTTTCTAAATATTTGTGTGTTTAATTTTTAGAATTTAATGTGTTTTCAAAACAATTGAGCTGAAATGATTATAATTTTTATTTTTGAAAATAATTTTAATGAGTGAAGCTATCAATTACATGAAACTTAGAATAAATGAATACTAATATGACTTAGTTACAAGTTTAATTCTATTGGAATTTCCCAAAAAGTACGCTGATTTTTAATTCCTATGTTACATCTCGCAGTATTTATTTTTGAAATCACAGTCTTGTGAGGTTTCATTACCATTTTTGTGATATTCATTACATTCACATAATTTTTTAGAGAACTGTACCATGCATTCTTTAACATGAATTTTATTTATTCCTGTCAAAACGTGATGGTTGGAGGTACTTTTGTTTTAACTGATTGTGGGATTCATTTGGTTTTAATCACCCTTTTCAATATAATCAATTTTATTATGGCTTAAAATATACATTAATCCATATATCCCTTAGAATCCATGAAAAAAATAGGTTTGCCACATTATAAACTTTTTTCCCTATCCAACCTTCTCTAGAAGTAAAATTACATGATCTAGTCGATCTTAATTGTGGGGTATGATGTATTTTGGTGTACGACCTCGTTTAGTGAAACTTTGGTGGAAAATAAAATCATTATAAGATGGTGTTTCTATTGAATAATTCATTTTGTAAATAGATGTTCTTTTTTGGGGCATTCGTGCTAAAAGAATTTGTGTCTTTCTAGAGGTTCCAAATTAGAATGAGGTTGGGCGTTTCTGGAGCATCGAAAGTAGTAAGAATGTTGTGCCTTTTGGAGCATTAAAGAAAAAAATATGTCTGAGAAAAAAAAATTCACGTGAAATGCTTAATGGTGGGAAAATTCTTTGATTTCTCATTATGATTGATCTGATTTTCTATAAAGGGGGAGAGAAAGAGACCATAATTCAGTGAAAATTAGAATCTTACAATTTTGCTTCAAAAAGTACCACACCATCATGTTTTGGCCTCAAAATTATTAACATCTAAATACTACCAACAATAATCCATAGAACAACAATATCAATTCCTCATGAGAAAAACAATTCATTGACTCACATAGGGTGGATAAGTATAAATTTATCAATCATATGGTGACTCTTGTGTGTTTTTTGGATGAGAAAATCCTTTTTGAAGATTTACATTTTTTAGATGATAGAAAATTCATGTGAGGTACGTGTTTTGTGTGCATGAGATAAAAAATAATGTGGAAATATATTGAACAATCTAAAATTGAGAACATAAAAAATTGATGAGGTATGATAACTTTTTTTTTTCTTAGTGTGGATTTTGTTGATCTAATTATAATGTGTTTTGGATTTTATTTGATTTAATTTTAATGTTTACAGGTATAGGAGTCCAAATGATAAGTGTTTGGGATTTGGGAGAGATAATATTTTCAAAATTAATTCTATGAATTTAGATTGTTTTAAACATAAAAAATTATCAATTTGATATTATATGAATCAATTTTGAATTTATGATGTTTTTTGAGAGAAATGGTGAAAAGAGACCAATTATGGATTTTTTATAGATTTTTAAATCATGGGTATTTTTTCCATTTAATGAAACAAATAAATCCAAATTGATTCAATTTTTTTGATATAATCCTAATTTTATTTTCTTCAACTTTTTCTTCTGGACCAAGGGATGATTCGGCGACCTAGAGGCATAAAAAATCAATGAATCTGAAGATATTTCCTGGTGGACAACATTGACCCCACAACCGTAATAGAAGTCTATCTCAGTCTAAACATAATATATTATGGTTCATCAACCTGTATGGGAACTCAGACTCCAGGGGGAGTCTCCAAAATTACTTTTATTATGTTTGGAGTCTATTAATGTTGACATTGAACATTATACATTTGGTGGAATGTTACTGTTAATTTCGGATAGAAAAAGTCATTGTCAATAATAAATCCCTAACAGCATACCTGCACATCGAATAATGGTGAAATTAAGAGGGTGAACGAACAAGATATTTGTGAAAAATGTTTATGAATGATGGAATGAATTAAGAACCCATTAATGGGGCCAAAAACGAGTCATCGTTTGGAGGACATAATATTCCTATAAATGGAGTGGAGATCCCTCCTCTCAAATCAACTCATTCCATTCAATTCCTTTAAGTACAACAAGGAGGAGAAGTTTATAGCTTTATATATTTTATTTATTTTCTTATCCATATATTTTTATTTCATTATTCTTCGCCATTAATCTCAATTACCCTTACCATTTTGGGGTAATCATCTAGAGTGTTTGGGGAAGGTTTGGATTTCAATTTTGTAATGCTTGAGTTCTTGGATGTAATTGATTGAAATTTATTTCTTCACCGATGTTTTTTTTCAATTTCATATTGCATATTTTATTATCATGTGTTATATTTTATGAAATTTAATTTCGTTATTAATATTTTCCTTGGTAAAATAATAATTTTCACCCTCTACTAATATTAGGTCTATATACGATGGAACAAACCAGGAATAAGAGGTGAAGTACTCGACTATAGCTAGTACTTGTAAAAGGGTTAGTGAATGTTCTTGACATCTTGGGATAAACAAAATACGATTGGATATTTCTCATTTAAATTTAGGATATTCAATTCAAATATTTTTCACATGGAAATTGAGTTGACCAAACTGCGATCTTGGTATGGTTTTCACTCACCATAATAATTTCACTAAGGAAGTGGGAGAAGACTGACTTTAAAAACTGACTATAATTAGATAAGTATAATATGTTTGAATAAAATTGAACAAGGATATCATAAAAATTGGGAAACTAACCCTGAACTAATCACCCATTTAATATAATAGTTTTTCAATGATTTTAATTATAATTTTCTTTAAAATCATATTCTCAAAGATTTAAATAAAAAACACCATTTTTAACCCCGTTATAATTTGAAAAATTGTTTTGTGTGAACTCCTCTTCAATAGGCATCCTAGGGTTAATCACTTGACTACACTATGGAGTATATAAAAATTGTATTTCAACGCCCTATGACAAGAGTTGATAAGATATTTTGTATGTTATAGTTAAACCAAACCTAATATAAATATTGAATCATATGTAAATGAAACCAAAAACAAAACAAGTCATATAAATAATAGACAATTAAATACATGTAAAGGGTATATGAGAGTATTTTTTGGGATAGTATTTTGTATATAGAGGACTTTAATGGGAGGAGGTGAAAGAAATTATTAAAAATTATCAAGATAATGTTGTAGGTAAAACACCACAACTAAAATCAAATGGGTATATGGGGGTTACAACACACATACACTCCCATCTAAATTCACTTAAAATATAATTGAATTTTAATTCTATGTCATATGAGACTTCCCCAATTTCTCACACTTTAGATACATCATGTCAAATTCAACAATACTTCTACTAGGAGAATTCGTCATTTATTTAGTTTTAGGATATCATTTCCTCTCCAAAAAATAAAATTGATCTCAAAATTTACCTGAATGAATCACACAATATCCGTGAATAATAACTTAATGTAAATATTGATATATCAATTAGAACCCAAAAAGAAGATATCATATAGATCCCAAATAATAAGGTATATTTTGAAAGAGAAGAATGACTAATTATCTTTAGAAAATAGCTCAAAAAACAAAGATCATGTACCAATCAATTGATCATAGGTATTATTTTTTATAATATTATATTGTAATAATGGGACACTGTCAAAATTTATTCTCCACTTAGAAACATCAACATATCATCTATGACTAAAACATTTTAATCTTTCTGGGATACATTACCCCAAAACAAATATGATCACTCTAAATCATATTCATTTTGTTTGTGATATACTTTTTAAGATGACACTCATGAAATATTTAATGTATGACCAATAAAGTGTTTCTAAGATAAAACTAGTTTATATCGGTACTAAACCACTCCATAACCTAATATGAGTTAATAAAAACAATGTGGAATCCATTAGGATCAAATAAACCACTATTTTATATCTCTTGATTGAATTTTTTACCTTGGTTGGAATGACTATCATTGACATACTAATAAACCACTTATATCAACATATTATTTAAATTTTCCATCATAGTTTGCATAACTATCTTTGAAATAATAATATAAATCCATCATATGAATGAATGGGTTGTCTCAAAATATAATTAACAGTTAGAATCTATTATGATCAAATACAATTAAATATTATTGTCCCCAAATAAATAAAAAGATATCTGATTGTCCAATTATCCACTAAATCCTTGATCAAGACCATGATAATATCCCTGATTATCTTAATTTAAATCACAAGAGAACTATATTATAGTGGGTGATACAGAATATGAAAATATTTCTTAGTTCTATTTTTTCAATAATTCATTACAAAAATGTATGTGATTAATTATTCTCCATATTATACAATACTTATAGTAATTCCATGAAGATGTATAATATCCATAAAAAAATTCCTAGCTCATCTACCAACAAGGTACCTTAAATATTTAGAATTTGTGATTCCCTTATCGTCCTATCATTCATAAGACATACTTATTCCATAATGAAGTCTCTAGCATCCCCATACAACATCCATACAGGAACTAGGAGAGTTTAATATAGATATATTTTCCACTCACGCTCTACCTTCACAATCTATCTAGTGAAATACTGAGAAACATAACATATAAATTATTATTTCATCCTAATACAACAAATGATCTTCCAAAAATTATTCTATATATTCATCAACCATAGGTAAACAACTCAATAATTTTTTGGAGTTACACTCTAATGCCCCTATTATAGAAGTAAAATCCACCACACTATTATGAATGTATAACACCCATACTCATTCAAAGATGGTCCTACAATATTCTAGTCAATAATATTCTATTCTTGCATCCCTAAAGAATCTCAATCAGAAACCTTGATAGATTTTACATGATATACTTGTGAAAATTATATTGTCATAAGAGACAAGTTTACTTTATTGCAATGATCTATCACTTCAAGTTTCTTTTAAATGAAAATTGGAATCAAAATATAATCTTAACGAGATTCATAAACCACATTCTTCTTCATATTTTAAAAAAGAATATCTTACATCGTTTCCACATTTCGTAGTGTATAATCCCTCTATGAATGTATTTTTTTACCGGTATTTTACCAAATGATTCCATAACATGTAGATTTATTGGTGGGAAAATATGCAAAACAAATCACATAAAGGGTATGTAGATGATAAATGTCTCCCATATGATAATATTATGAGAAAAATTCAAGGGATGTGGGAAAATTGGTCTCTAGATAAACAATATGGTATTTCCACTAATAGGGCCATAACTGATTAGACCCATAAGTCACCAACTGATCTCCTTATATCATGGAATCTCACATGAAAATCAAGTGGAACATATATATAATATATCAAAATTCTCCAAGTCCATTACAATTAAAATTAAGGATTTATTTCCACAACAATAGCCAATAATTATTTCTAATAATTATTGATCATAAAAAAATTTCTATATATTCATAGTGAAAAAAATATTAGGCATTGAATAAAAAATAAATCCTGATTGAAATTATTGTAATAATTATCATAGCCAGGAAAACTATTAATGAGAAAATCATTCTCATTTAATTAACAAAATATAATTTCATCAAAATTCACCGGGTAAATAGAAATCCTTCAATTAAACAACACATTCAAAAAGAGGGACACTATCTAAATCGATAAACAATAACTTAAGTTCAAAGAATATAGATGATTCAGTTGAATCATTCATAATATGACTTCAACATCTTATATATATATATATATATATTGTTTCTTATTAAATATAAATATATCATCAGTAAAAATCAGGACCCTGCAACTGAGATATAAGTGGTTAATCTAATCTATAAGTTTTATGAATGCCAAAAATATTCATTAATCTAAATTAAATTAAAAAAATCTAATAAAAACCATACCATATAAAATTTTATTTTATTTAAATATCATCGTTCAATAATTAAAACTTGTGATCTCTTGAAATTTGATCAGTTTTTAAAACTATTGGGACCACATCAGCTAATATAATCTATAATCTATATTTATGTGAAGATATACGTATTTTTACAATAACATGTTCATCTATATGAACTACTTGTCCAATAAGATATTTAAATCTCCCAAATTTATAATTAAAATATGTTTACCCATTTGTACATTTATGTATAACATTTTCAACACAACATCCTCGACCATTATCATCACCTCTATAAAATTGGTTAGTTATATATGATATGTATGTATAGATATGATCTTAATGCCCGAAAATATATTGGTAATGCTCTAGATATCCCTTACAAGAGGAAAATCATGAAAATCAGAAGTGAATACATTCAATATGTAATCCACTATATGAAGAATAGTAGATATATATATATATATATATCTTACTATATAGACAATCTAATCCATCCCTATTGTATGGGCTCTAAATAGGCCAATTTCAACCTCATCCCAACATAGTTAAATAATAAATTTGACCAAAAATGTGTAGTTATCTCTTATACAGGATGAAATTGATAAATTACTCTATTATAAAACATTAATTCCATGAAATATTTTATATACTATATCCCAATAATTTCCCAATAATATCTATATATGATAAAAAATTATTCATGAGGTTTATGTATCAACAGTCCACTATGTGGAAGTGATTGGAATTTTTATGTATTATCTTTCACATATAAATAGAGAAGTCAATAACTACATAAAAAATTGACACTACCAAGTGATTATCAATCACAATAAAACACCTATAGAAAAAATAATGTGATGGTACTGTGTCAAATATAGAAACATAAAATATAAAAAAACATAATCACCACCTCTCAAAAATGAAGTGTCTGAAACAACATCATAAAAACCTAATACAGTTTAAAAACCATATTTACGATATATTAATACCCCAGACTACAATATCACTCTCTATCATAAGAAACCATCATAAATGGTGTCTTCTGTTTCCATCACTAACATGATCTCCACTATGATATCATATGTGATTTCGAAACATTAATTTACAAATATTATCGTATCTAATTTCAAAAATTCTTTATCATGCCTGGGCCATGGAGAACACGTCACCACTTGGACTATACATATCTCGATGTCAACATCACTGCCGACACCATCCTCACATTCCAATGTCTCTGCCTCTCAAGGTCATCTACAAATCACGTACCTGCCCTCCCAATCAGGGACGGAACACCATCCCACGACAAGACACCTATTCCCAGAATCCAAGTCATCGTCGAACACTATAGATCATCTTCTCCAAGATTAATGACTGAGCCCGAGATCTCCCCAACCAACATCACTTACCACCACCATCCATCCAACCCTCCATCCATGCACATAGTCGTCGGATCCCAATCAACACTGTCATGCATCCATAACCAACCCTATATACCATACTCATCACAACTGAAAGTTGACCATATCACCTTCTAGCTCCTGACCAGGAGAAGATCCCAAATGTTGAGCCCGCTAAGTTACGCCCCCACTGGAAGGCCTCCCGGACCCGATAGCCTCAATGCCCAACCCCTCTACCGCCAAATGAGACATGCCAGGCCACCCCATTGCTGAGATAGCAGACCTCCTGCCGTCTCCTGCTGTAACCTACAACAAAAATTCAGCTATCCCACTGGGATCCCAAACCCTACACGAAATCATCGGTACATTCATGTATCAATCAGAGACCGTACAGTTTTTTTCGTCTCCCGTACTCATGCCGCTTTCGGTAACTAATCCCGCAACATCACTAACCATCTACATCATCAGGGGACCACGTCGTCGTGGGATCCCAACAGCATCCCACACCTGAAGGATTTGTAGGCTTGAGAGCAGATCTAGCCCTCCCAAGATCTGCCACACTACATGCCGATAGTTGTGTGCCGTCATCGGGCTGCTGTGTCATTGCTTATTTTTCTCCCTGCAATTATGCTCATCCGATAAGGCTTACACCACACATCACCCATCGAAACCAGACACCACCCGAATCCCCGACTTCACCGCACATAGCCATTTCCATCTACTTCGCACTTTGATATCCTCCAAGCAAGAGGTCCAAAGATTAATATCTGAAATCCAATCCTCCTTAGAGATATCCATATCAAGACTTGGGAAAATCACATTATATTTCCCCAGAGTATGTTTGGAAGATGGAGAAAACATCTCAAAATGACCAACAATATGTCGTAATCCCATAAATTGGACAAGAAAATCCTTCGTACATGTTTCCGAAAAACATAAACCATTCATCATTAAATAACTCACAGAAAAAAGAGTTTAATGAACATCATTCAATCATAATCCATTTAAAAAATGGATTTTATAAAAATAAATATATCATTGTCACAATAAAACAAAATTATTAATATTTATATAAACAACAACATATTTAATTAATGTCATCTTATATGGAAAATAACTATGATTAAATACTTTAATTAATTCTTGAAGAAAATATCCTTTATTTTTCCAAAACAATTCACTTTCTCAAAAATGACACATAATTTTAAAAGAAAAACAATTTAATTGAAAATAAACTTGAAAATGATGTAATTGAATCTTCATGGTAATAAGGTGTTAATAAAGAGTATGAATACATTCTTGCCGTATGTGTTAAAAAACATTCTCCTCATACTTTGGCCAAAAAGTCAAAAAAATTATTTTTTCGATTAACAAAAATTGATTCCATTATAATCATTTGGTAAAAATTATTTAGTAGGTAAGATTTTTAATATTTTTTTTTGAATATTATAAATAATATTATATATTTAGGGAACATGTATGTGGATGATAAATATAACCAATTAATACTTATGAGTAAACAATCTCGGATAATAATTTGATTCCAAAATTATCCCTTATATTATGTCTGATATACATTATATTTATCTGATCATTCTGTATATTTATTTAAATGATGATATTAACATAATAAAAACACATAGTAATTATAATCACAACATATAGGAATATATTATCATCCATTTGTTTGGAACATTTTATTGTCACTCGTTATTCAGATATTAGTTGCTTTATTTTATTATTGATGTTTTGACCAATTAGTTTATGTTATAGTTCATGGGATATAATTATATCATCTAAAAATGATATGATTATATTATATATCATATTTATGTATTCTATTCATGTATTTTATTTTTTTTAATTATGATCATGTATAAAAAATTTCATCCCATTGTGGGGATGATTGGTCATACTTACGCATGAGGGACAATATCATTTCCATAATTAGTGAATGCTATTGAAGTGAATTGTGTATAATTTGTCATAATAACTATAATTTCATAATAATTATATATACTTATTATTTACACCATTATACCCATCCATGTAAGGGGTTGGTGAAAAACAGTTTACATCACGGGGTGGAGATGGTATGTTGTACGTACGTAAGCGTGGTGATTACATTTTTCATAGTATAGATAGAAGGCCGAATGTGGATAGTTCATAATTAAACTAACATATCAGTATATGAGAGATAAATTTTTCTGATGTATTTATTTAAATCTATAACTTATATTTTTAATTAACACATATAATTTCTATTTATTTTTTTACCAGGGTAACAAATAATTCAATATTAAAAGGGTAAAATAATTACTTATTTGATGTAAAATAGATAAAAAATAGATATTTTAAATAATTTTATAAAATATTATTATCATTATATTGTGTGGAAAAAATTTAATAATTATTAGATATTTTTATAAAACAATATTTTTTCTAAATAATCAGTTGCATCAAATTTGACACTATTTATTTCATTAATATTCAAAAATATTAATATTACAATATATCATCAAGAAAACAATTTTATTATATTATTATTAGGTCATGGTAGTGTATAAGATTTATTAGTAATGTAAATTAGCCCGAAATATTTTTAAATTAATATTATTAATTACATTTCTAAGATGTTTCCCTTAATAAATTAATTACTACAACTATTTTGTGTAATTAATTAATATGTTCTTTTTTTAATAAAAATAAAAATAAAAATACTATGATTAAGATTAGTATACTATATTTCAGAATAATACCTTTATATGAATTTATCTAATGGAAAATTCTTTATATAAAATGTTATACTTATAAAATTATTTATGTACCAACTTTAACATAAATTTAAATAAAATAATATAATTGTCATAATCCCTTATATATTACTATAAATAGTTCATAACTCGACCAAGGGATGATTCAGGTCGATATATACTCGACCAATATTATTTGTTCATGTGTATGGATCATTCAATCGATAATATTATTTTTAAAAAAACATTATTATGTAATATTCATCAATTGAAATCATTTCTGTATCGTTAATGTATAATCTTTTAATGTAATTATTTATTTCATAAAAAATAAAAATAAATTACCATGATAATGTAAAACATTTTATATTTTAAATAAGTATTTATAATCAAAATTATATTTATTATAACCTTATCTTAAAAATTATTTATCTATTAAAAAATTATAGATATATATTTAGATTATCATTACATAAATTATATTAAATATTCTAATCGCATCCTAGTGGATTCAAATGGGTTCCCTTACATCCCATGGATTATTTATGCAAAAAAACTCATCAAATGATTTTAATACAAGTGTTATCATAATTTTATAATAGAATTCTTAACATCAATTAATTGTTTTACACTTTTATCTATTTTAATAAAATTTAGCAAAGTTACTATTCATAATTAACAAAAATAATATAAATCTATTTCATAATTTCAATGAAATCATTAAAATAATGGAGTTATTTTTTAAAAAATAAAAGAAAAGATGTTTCAATAATTAATTAAAAAATAATCCCATTTTCCAAAATAGAGAATGAGTATAAAAAACATTTCAAAAGATTGGAATGATTTTAAATATAATTAAAATTTTAAAGTAGTTCTTAAAATACAAATTATATTTAATGATAGAAATTTATTATTTTTATAGTTTTAGACCAATCCAAATTAAAACAAATCCATATAATTTATTTTGTTTAATCAAGTTATTTTATCAAAAAAATATGTTTATTTTTACAACACACAAAAACATGAATGTTAATAGAAAAATATCACAAATTCATCCCAAATAACTATTTATTTCCCTCTTCAAATGAACCTGTTTATTTTTTCATATAAAAATTATTAATGATTTAAAATCATAATTTACATGGGATTTTCAATTCTATGTTGTAAAATTACCCTTTTCAAAAATATAGGTATTTATACATAAAATCGAATATATTCATACCTTATGACTAAAATATCAATTGGATTAATATAAGATATATTTTATTACATATATAACATATACATATCATTGTATTAATTAAGGATATAAATTAGAAAAAAATTAAAAATATATAATTGATTTATATTTTTAAAAAAAAATTTAGCAAATCAATTTATATTACATTTTCATTTGTTAGTTATACTTATTCCTACAAACAAAACAGTTGGTCTATAATTATAATCTTATACTAAGATCATATCACTATTTATTTAATGTCATGATTTCATGAAATGAAATATAATAAATAATTAATATTATTTAATGATTATATTTTATAAATAAATCTAGGGGTAACATTCTACCACCCTTAAACAGAATATTTCCCTTGAAATTTAACACATGGAAACAAATAGATGAGGATCCCTCTCCCTCATAATATCCTCGTGTTCCCCTATAGAATCCTAAAATTGGGGGGTCCACCATTAAACATTTACCAATATAATTTCTTTATTTGGTAGAAATATTTTCCTATGATCAAAAATCTATATCAATTGTTCTTCATAATAATGGTCATTCTCAAGTGGTGGGACTTCTGATATTAGTTCATGTAGGGAATCATGTATGTACTTTCTCCGGAGAGATAAATGGAAAAAATCAAGAACTAGAGATAGATTTGGTGGAATATCCAATTAGTAAGATACCTTTCAAATATGATCCATAATTTTAAAAAGACAAATATACCTGAGGATCAGCTTTCCATTATTACCAAATATGAATATTCTCTTCCAAGGAGATATTCATATAGTGACCTTATAACCCACATCAAAATCTAGGGATTTTTTTTTGGTTATCAGGATAATATTTTTGTCAACTCTTAGATGGTTTTATGTGTTGTTGAAGAGATCATACCATATCTGCCATTTCATCCACAATGTCAGGTCCTAAAACATTTCACTCCCCAACATCATCCCAGTAAGTTGGAGTTCTGTAGTTCATTCTATAAAGGTCCTCAAAAGGAGCCATATGAATACTTGAGTGAAAGTTATGTTATAATAAAATCCACCTAAGGTAGATGTTTATCCCACCCACCTTTGATATCCACAGTGAAGGATCTCAAAATGACTTCTACATTTGAGTTTTCCTCTCATACTGACTATTTGTTTTATGATTTTAAGAAGTGATGAAACAAAAATATGATTTTAGAAGATATAGAATATGTCTCTAGGCCATTGATGTAAACCTCAGATTCCGATAAGATATAATGGAATGAGGTAATCTATGAAATCGTTCCACTTCTTTAACATATATACTAGAAAGCTGATCATGAGAGAAATCATTTATAATAGTAATTAACTGTACTGACTTCGTATAGAGATCAACTATAACCCAGTCAGTAATATTTCATTCGGATGATATGGGAAGTCCGATGATAAGTCCATTGTGATATTTTACCATTCCTATTTCTATATGAGTAATGGTTGTAACACCCCCTTATACATCTATCTCTCATCATTAACATAATGAAAACCCAATCATTGTAATACATATTTTATTCAATCAGTTTTCATTTAATCCCACCAAAAAAATGACTTTAGGTCCTAATATATATTTGATATTATATAGGGAACAGACAATAATGAACTATTTTCCTTATCCCATAGATCCTTATTCAATTATTATATGGGATGAATACAAACACAATACATGAACCATATTATTCCATCACTATCATGGTTGATTTCAGGAATATTTTCCACCTTCTTTTATAGATCTACACCTTTTCTCAATGCCTCCTTAATCATCAAATTTATAGATGGTAGAACATTCAGATGAGTAAGATAATATTTATCCCATTACATAAATATTTTATGATACAGCCTTTTCAAATCAAGAAATATTGGATCTTTTGTGATCTTCATCACTTATGGTCTAGCATGGCCATATCAAGTCAAATCATTTTGCAGCTTGTTTGCTTTGCTCGAGTATTTAAAATAATTAATCAACTTCATCCATCTTCTATCGAACATATTTCCAATATTTTGTGTAAAAATATATTTTATTCTTTTATGATCGATATAGATGTCACACCTTTCACAATAATGATAATTTATCCATATCATTGATGCAATGGTTATCGCAAATAACTCCAATTCATTAGTTTGAAGTTTTACTCATGTCTTTTAAAATATAAAAAGGAAGAAACAATCAATATATCATTTTGAATGAGAACGCATCATAAAAACTTTTTGGATGCTTTACTATAGATCAAAATCCTTTTTCCACTTCAAGGAAGTGTTAGAACAAGTGCACTGCCCAACATTTTTTTCTCATTGACATTTTCTTCAAATTCTTATGTCCATACAAACATAACTCCATTCTGACTCAACATGGTGAATAAATTAGATAACCTGGAAAAATAATTCATTGAACATAGAAAATTTTATGGAAAACGTAGAAAATGTTAAATCTCAGATAGAATTTTTGGTATCGGCCAACATTCAACAACTTCTATTTATGATTGGTCAATATATATCCTATATCTTGAGATTATGTTACCCAAAAATAAAATATTATGAAACAAAAATTCATACTTGATAAATTTTCCATAATGATCCTAGTTTTTTAGGGTCTTCTATATAGTTAAAAACTTTTCTTCATGATCTAACATTATCATTTAATAAAAAAAATTATCAACTATAAATACTACCAAAAAATAATCTAGGTAGTATCTAATGAATTTATTCAATATATCAATGATGATATAAGAGGAATTAGTGAAACCAAATGAAATCACTATAAATTCATTGTGTCAATACCTTGTATGGAAATGAGACTATTGTATATCCTCTATCATGACCCTTAATTGATGATTTCTAAAATGAATATCATTATTGGGAATGTATTGAGTTCTGCATAGTTAGACAAATATGTCATCAATGTTGGGAAGAGGATATTTTATCTTTGGTGTGATCATGTTATGTTATTGGTAATCAATGAAGGGTCTCATCAACACATATTTATTCATAACAAATAGAACAGGTCCCCCCTAAGGTGACACACTATGGAATATGAATCCATTATCAATATTCTCTTGGACTTGCTTCTTCAATTTATGAAACTCAATTTTGTCTATTATATAATGTGTCATTGAAATAGTCATATCACCCAGAATAATTTCTATTGAAAACAAAACATCGCTATTTGGTGGAAGACATTGAAATTACACAATAAAAACATCCTAAAACTCCAATAAAGTGGGTGTATTCTTAATTATGTGTTTCTCCAATAATATTAGAGATAAATAACCTTCACTTATCGGATTTAGGACCCTTAATATGGAAAAAATTCTATTGGAATGTTATATTCATATTTACATTGATAGATTATCATAGATTGATTGGGATATGAAATGTGACTTCCCTTTAGTGGAAATTGATATGATCTCTATATATTGAAATCCTATTCATGACAATAATCACCTCAAATAACACTATTTTAAGGATAATATGATTTTCAAGACACACGTTTCCATAAACATTAACCAGAGAAGAATTATAAAATTTTGACTCAACAATTGTGATTTTAGGAGTTGTCACAATATTCTCAACATAAAATTTTTGAGGTAATATTGTTACACCACTATAAAATTATTTAGAAATTAAAGATTTGGTGGATCCCAAATCAAATAAAAAATTTATACATTAGAGTGGATGAGATGTGTACCTTTCACCACATCATTACAGTACACCACATCACTGAAATAGATTGAATGTGACATTCTTTTGTCATAGGACTTCAGAGTTTTCTGGCATCGATAATCATTAATAATAATTAGACATGGTCATTGATTGGTATAATTCCCTATTTCTATTAACATTTAGAATATATGTGTTGGAGGTGAATTCCACATACCCTTTTCACTATACACATCATTAGAAATTAATTTCCCATCACTTCAGCATTCGACACCTAGATGACCTTCATTTCTATACATAGAACATTTATTACTCCCTATAAGTCAATTTTCTAAATGTTTTTTTCTAAACATTGAGAAAAATAGAAAACTCATCCATTTTCATTTTCGTCTTTAGAAATTTTATTGAAATCAATTTTTATATTATTATCTAATTCATAGAGATTATGTTTTAATCTAATCTCCATATCAAGAGAATGCATCCAACGTTTTACTCATAGATATTAAATCCACTTATGGATAATGCTATTTAGATTCTTGTATTTTAGACACTAATTAATCAATCTATTTAACCATCATATTGTAAATCAATTCCTGAATAATACCTAGAAATTCTTGTAAAATTATCTATGTAGGTGACAACAAATTCATCATCCCTTTGCTTATCTTGAGGAAATTCTTACCCATGACAGTTTTATGATTACGAGGAAAGTACTTATCGAGATATATGTTCTTGATATAACCCCATTACATAGAGTCAATTTCATCTCATTTCCTCGTATTACTGATAAGGTTACCTCATTTACCAAAATCACTTTCAAATGATAGACTACTATAATGAATTCATCATGTTTAGAATATTGTATCACTGAAAATAACTTTTAAATGGTACTGATCCATTGATAAGCCACAATTGGATCCAAAGACAAGCTGAATGATGGTTGATGATGCCTCATGATGTAATGAACATAATGATTTTCCTTCACTTTCACGTTTGAAATTCATGTAGGATTCAGATCGGGATAATTTTGTGTGATAATACTATCATGATTTTTCAATATATCTCTATAACAACACAAAGTTTCATTAATGGAAATCCATCTTGATCTAATTAAATCTCTCTATATGTTTATATATAATGTCAACTTCTTTGGTTTTATGTTAAGAATTTTGAACTATGCTAATATAGCCATTGAACCGTGATCACATGATTAGTATAAATATAGGGATTTAACAAATCCAATTTACTTAGACAAAAGAAGCGATGGCCTCATCCATTAGAATTGCTCCAAACGAAGCCCATTTGTCGGAGCTCAGTAAAGAGGTGGAATCCTTGGGCTTTTCTCTTGACCAATCCCATGATGAGCTTCATCATTTCATGCTCGAACGAGACCATCTATGGGAAAATTGGAAGTTGATCGAGATTACCACTGGTGCAATGTTATCCGAGCCACCCCAATAGTCTGTCACCATCACACACCTTACCCTTAGGTCTTATGCAGTTATTTTAAGAGGTTATGTAACAAATTCCTAGTACCATGTTCATGTATTTTATTTTTATATATAAAAATAAATATACCATCTGGTCATTATCAATAAATTGTAAATAGTTTTTAAATTACAAATCGTATTTTTATTTATTATTTAATTAAGAATTCTATTTTATTAAATTAAGGTATTTTTTAATTAAATAATATTTTAATATATTAATAATATTATTATAAAATTAATTTTTATTAAGCAAAAATGGTCTTATAATTTTATAAATGCAATTATAATTTTTATTAAGGGCTGAAATCCATTTCTGTCAAAACCCATGAATTTTCGATAAATGTGGGTTTTTATTATAAAAGTTAAAATTAACATATTTAGAAAATTATTTATATAAAATAAACGTTATTTCTGGAATCAGGAAGTCAAAATTATCTAACTGTGAATTATTCATAATTTTCTGAGACAGTTAAATTGTTGGGTAAAAATTAAATACTGTTTAAATATATAATGTGTTTTATGAGATCATAACGACCCAATAGTGATGTAATAAAATACTATAATCTTTATTTTCGGCCAATATATGTTTTAACATTAAAATAATGTTACTTTGGGTTTTTTTGACTTACTTTTCAAAGCATTAATTGACCCCTCAAGACTAATTAAACACCTTGTCTTTTTAAATTAATTTCCATGGGAGTGTGACTCACCTCCACATAAGAAACCCTATTATTTTAAGATGTTCGGACTTTGGCCTTATAATATATATTTTTCCTCTTACCTTTTCAAATTACCATCAGAAAAAACCATGGGATGTTTTGTGGTTTGGATTAATTTAATATAAGGGGTCCAAAAACTAAATAATAAATATTTCCCTCAGCTTTCCTATATAAACACACCCATGCTCCCACTTCCTCCTCACCCAAAGCCATTATAGTTCTCCCATCCTCTTCCATGATCTCAATATAATCCTCCCAAGGTTCCCCAAGCTCCCAATAACCCTCTCACAAGCCTCTCTCTAGCCTTTGGAAGTAAACTTCCAAGTAAGGGTTTTTTCTTCCTTTCTTTTTTTGTCCAAATTTCTTAAAGTTGTTTTGCCCTTTTAATTTCAATTATGAATGTTGGGGTATGGTTTCGAACCTCCCTCATAGTTCCCTATTTATATTTTAATGATTGGAGACCCCTTTCTCTCTCATTAAATACCTCCCATTAAACCCGTTACTATGCCAAAATTCTGAAAGGAACTTCTCTCTCTTTTACAGTCAAGAAATAATTTGGTATCATAAATCTAAATTCCATTACAATTTTTGGGAAATGTATCTATATTACCATATTACTATCCATTACATGTATATATGATGTGTAACCCCTTTGTCTCTCATCAACCATTTTTTTATGATTTCTTATGTCACGCTATTACGCTGCCAAAATCGCACAGATTTTCTAAGACAATGTCATTGTGTAGTGAATACCATGCCCATTTCTCCATCAAGGGTATTCAACATTATGCACATTTACTTATTGATTATAATGTTTCATGTATGAATTCCACCTTCCTTTATCATGGAATAAATGATTATTTTTTATGAATCCATGTTTTATGATCCATGTGGCACACTAATGCATGAAATGAAATGTTTAAGTAGGGTGCACCCTTATATTGCTCTAATGCATTGGGTAAAGTATAGTATCATGATACGTCATGTGAGATGAGTGTTCAGTATTTCTAATTCAAGTGGAATGAGTTTTTACTCGTGCTTCATGTGCAATCAGGATTTACTCATGCTCCATATGCAATGGGCCTTAGCTCATGCTAATTCCATGTTAAGTGTTGTTGACACATTTCCATGTTATGATTATCATGCTTTATCACGCCTTTATGTTCACATTTCTCTTGTGATATATTGATATGCCTGATATCTAAAATGAATTGTACTCCTCATTTTATTCCACGTGTCTTCCCTTACTGGTCTTTATAGCTCACCCTTTTCTTATGCATGTCCTTAGGTTGTCCCATGCAATGCAAAGTACTAGGGAATGTAGTGGTCATGTAAAAGATGCTTTCAATAAAGATGTTGTATTCAATGTTTTATGTTATTATGTAATGATCTAAAGCCCCAAATACACTAAACCGCTCGATTCTCTAATTGTATCATGTGATGTTTTATGTAATAAATCATGTTTATGTTGGTAATAAATGTAGGGTTGTCATAGTTGGTTTCAAAGGATAGGATTAGTTATTTTTTGGATTAGGATTAGAAAACCCTAGTAATGCCTTAGATACAAGACTATGTATAATAAGAACATCTCTATGTTTTGGAAAATACTGAGTTAGTGGTTTATCAAACAAATACATCCCTATCTGGATACGAGCAGATGGCGGCTCTGGCACGGATGTACCCTAGGTGTAAAACCGGAAAACACCGCTTTGGTCAATACTCGAATGAGAACTGGTGTGCGACAATGGGCCTTGCTGCACTCTTGGTTATGACACTCCCAAGGAATATGTTTTTATAAATTCACATGTTTAGTATGATCCGTTATTATGGAATTTTTTATTAAAAAAATACCCCTAAGAATATATGTTACAAAGTAGATCATGAAAAGCCTTGATTGAAGCCTATAGACTCATGAGTTAAGGAAATAAATGTTTATTTATAAGACATAAACTTTTTTATTTGGATTAACATTTATGTGTTACCCCAAACTTTCCTTTTATTACAGGAAATGGCCGGTAATAGGAGGAATCAGGCTAACAACCATTGTGAAGATCAGTGTGATGACTGTACTAATGGGATGCCAAATCAAATGGGAGCTAGAATAGTGTACTTTTTCAAGCTTCTCTCTCAGATAAATCATGTATTGAATAGAAACATGGGTGAAGAGGAACTTTAAGACCCCTCTAAGAATGAACAAGTCTCTATCGAGTGCTTCATGAGAGAAAGGACTCCTACTTTTAGTGGATCATACGATCCCATGATCGCTGAACAATGGATCAACTCCATTTAAAATATCTTCTAAATCCTTCAATGTTATGAACAAGATAAGGTTCTCCTAGCGGCTTATCATATGGATGGTGAAGCTGGTCAATGGTAGAAATTGATCAAAAATAAGTAGCCTGAGGATGAGATCGTGGCTTTGGAATGGAAGGATTTCCGAAAGATGTTTTTTGATAAATATTTTCCATGCACACTCTAGCTTAAGATGAAATGGGGCTTCCTTTACCTCAAGAAAAAAGACAAAGAATCTATTAGAGCGTATGAGGAAAACTTCCCAAGGCTTGCACGATACACTTCCGGCTTTGTCGTAACCCCAGAATGCAAAGTTGATCGCTTCTTTGGTGGGTTGAAGCCTAGCCTATGGAAAGAATTAACAATTCGTGACTTCGAAAGCTATGGGGAAATTGTCTGATGTGCCCTCAAGGTTGAAATGGAGTTCGGAGAATCACAGTGGTATCATGGGGATAAGAAGCATAAGGTGGAATTCAATGATAGTGGTCCGATGGATAAATCCATCGGTGCTAAGAAGATCCAGCACCCCACTTGCAAAAAGTGCTGAAAGAAGCACCCTAGAAATTTCTTTAAGGGGACAAGGAAATATTTTAGGTGTGGATGAGAAGGGCACCTAGATGTTAACTATCGGCAAGAAAGACATGCTGTTGAGAAAGAGGAGAGGAATGCTCCGTTCAAACCTCATCGCATTGTTCAATGCAAAAAATACAAAGAACCGGGTCATTTTTCAAATTAGTGCCCTAATCAAAGGGTTTTCAGAGGCAACCAACACCCTCCAAGGCAGCAAGGAAGAGCATTTTCCATCACATCTACAGAAGTGAACCCCAAAAACAAAGTGGTGACTGGTACGCTTGTTATTCATTCAATAATATAGAATGTACTTTCTGATTCAGGTTCTATGCATTCTTTTATATCATGAAAGTTTAGTAGAACAATCCCATCACCACCAAAAATCACTGAAGTGAAGATGTCGGTATGTACGGAAAATGGGGAAATCATTGGCTCCCATGAATATAAATCCCCCCATATTTTAATCTGTGGATTAAATTTCTTGGCGAACCTCGTCATACTCCCTCTTGTGGAAATTAATTCAATTATTTGTATGGATTGTCTTTCCTTATATAGAGCCAACATAAATTTTCGGGAGAGGGATATCACACTCTATATGGAGAATCGACCCTCAGTTATTTACAAGTTTAATGAGGATGATTAATCTCGTTTAGCTCCATCATATCAAGAATGGATATTACTACCCTATGAGCATGCATATCTGGCTCAGATGATTGAGACCAAGGAAGAAACCATCCTTGAAGAAATGCCTATTGTGAGGGAATTTGCTGAAGTGTTTCCCGAGGAAATGTCTAGTCTTCCTCCTAGAAGAGATGTTGAATTCTCAATTGAACTTATACATGGGGCATTACCAAAATACAAGACTCCAAATAGAATTGTTGTTGTAGAGATTGAAGAGATGAAGAAAAAACTATAGGAGAATCTGGATAAATGGTTTATATGCCCAAGTGCTTCACTATGTGGTTCACCAGTCCTCTTGTCAAGAAGAAGGAAGGGTCAATGCGGCTTTGCATCGATTATCAAGAACTTAACAAAATCATGTTGAAGAACAAATATCCTCCCCCAAGAATTGATGAATTGTTAAATTAGCTACATGGAGCACAATACTTCTCCATGGTGGACTTGCGGTCGAGATATTATCAAGTAAGGGTGAAGAAGGAAGATATCCCCAAGACTGCTTTTCGTACAAGATATAGGCACTATGAATTCATAGTAATGCCTTTCGGACATACCAATTCTCCAGTAATCTTCATTGACCTAATGAATAGAGTCTTTAGAGATTACCTTGACAAATTGGTTGAAGTCATTATATATGATATTCTAATATACTCCAAAACCCAGGAGGATCATGATGATAATTTTAGAACTGTACTAGAGACATTGCACAAGGATAAGCTCAATGAAAAGTAAAAAAAGTCTGAGTTTTTGTTTAAGGAGGTCTCATTCTTAGGCCATATCATCACAAGAAATGGTATATCTATGGATCCCTCAAAACATATGCAATTGACGGATGGCCGAGCCCCACATCAGTAACATATATCCGTAACATCTTGGGGTTAGCTGGATATTATCGACGATTTTTGAGTAATTTCTAATGATTTTACAACCCTATTACCATGTTAACTCAAAAGGGAGTAAAGTTTTATTGGAGTGATGAATGCAAAGAATGCATCAAGGATTTGAAAAGAAGGTTTATCACTACGCTCGTGCTCACTTTACCCACAAGTGGAGAACTTTTTTTGTATTCAGTGATGCTTTGAAGAAGGGCTTAGGTTGTGTGATGATACAGAATGATAAAGTGGTATC
The DNA here is from genome assembly GCA_963277665.1 of Viscum album. Taxonomy (NCBI): domain Eukaryota; kingdom Viridiplantae; phylum Streptophyta; class Magnoliopsida; order Santalales; family Viscaceae; genus Viscum; species Viscum album. Next base: position 1,065,080,836 of record OY728165.1, on the reverse strand, counting down.
ATATGCCTCAAAGAAGTTGAAAATCCATGAGAAAAACTATCCAACGCATGATCTGGAGTTGGCAGCGATGATATTTTCCTTGAAAATCTAGAGGAATTATCTCTATGGGGATAAATTTTAGATATATACTAACCAGAAGAGTCTTAAACATATATTCACACTGAAATAGTTTAATATGCGCCTGAGAAGATGGATAGAGGTCATCAAGGATTATGACTGCTCAATACATTACCACCCTAGGAAAGCGAACAAGGTGGAAGATGACCTAAGTAGAAAGGATCCAGTGATTCTATCAATGATGAGAATTGAGCAGGATACAATCTTCATAGACTCGATGAAGATGGACATGGGAATCATAAAGTAGGGAACATCTTCAATCCTTTCACAAATGATTGCTCTACCATCTCTTTTGGGAAGGTTAAAGGTTTCTCAAAAGAATGATGTCGGAATTCAGGAAAAGGTCGAAGCAATCGAAAAAGGGAAATCATCACAGTTTAATGTTAATGAAGAAGGAATTGTGTGGTTTGGGAAAAGACTATGTCTTCCATCACATCCAGAGCTGAAGAAGGAACTTTTGGTTGATGCAACCATTGCCCATACCAGAAAAGAAATGGGAGAACATCACCATGGACGTTTTCACTGGACATCCGAGGACATCTAAAGGAAGCAATGTGATCTGGGTTATTGTGGATCGTCTTACAAATACTACACACTTCATTTCTATTCGGGATGATTTCTCATTGGATCAACTGTCACAGATATATATCATATAAGTGGTAAGGTTTCATGGAGTACCATTATCTATTGTGTCTGACTGAGATCCATGATTCACCTCTATGTTTTGGAAGAGTCTTCAACATGCTCTGAATACTAAACCGAATATCAGTACGGCTTATCATCCTTAAACTGATGGACAATATGATCAGACTATCAAAACACTTGAGGACATGTTGAGTGCATGCTCAATGGACTTTAAAGAAGGATGGGATCAACACCTACCTCTGGTTGAGTTCTCTTATAATAACAGTTTCCACTCAAACATCCAAATGGAACCATATGAAGCCTTGTATTGGAAAAGTTGCAGAACACCGGCATGTAGGGATGATGTCGGTGAATGTAAGGTGCTTGGACAATAAATGGTCAATGAAATGGTGGAGAAGGTGAAAACCATTCAACAGCATATCAAGGCTTCCCAGAGTCAACAGAAGAGTTTTGCAGATAACTGTCGACGAGACCTTGAGTTTAATGTTGGAGAGAAGGTGTTTCTATGCATATATATGTGGAATAAGGTCATGAGGTTTGGAAGGAAAAGGAAGATAAGTCCAAGGTAAATCGGGCCCTTCGAGATTCTTGATCGTGTTGGGGCTGTGGCCTATCAACTGTAACTTCCACCTACCATGGCCAAAGTACATGATGTCATTCATGTATCCCTCTTAAAGAAGTACATACCGGACCCTTCACAAGTACTCTCTTCTAAGGTGGTACAATTGGAAGATGCTATTTCTTATGAGGAGAAACCGGTGATGATCTTAGATCGTAGAGAAAACGTTCTACCAAATAAGACAATGACCCTCGTCAAGGGGTTTTGGAGAAACCACAAGTTTAAAGATGAGACTTGGGAATCAGAGGAAATGATGAAGCTGAGTTACCCACATCTATTTTAGTGTGGGATAAAGAAAATATCAAGGGCGAAATTTCATAAGGGGGGAATATAGTAATGACCCAAAGTTTCATTAATGGAAATCCCTCTTGATCTAATTAAATGTCTCTGTATATTTATATAAAATTTCAACCACTTTGGTTTTATGTTATGAATTTTGACCATTGCTAATATAGACATTGAACAGTGATCACAAGATTAATATAAATATAGTGATTTAACAAACCCAGTTTACTCAGACAAAAGAAGCGATGGCCTCATCCAGTAGAGTTTATCCATACGAAGCACATTTTTCGGAGTTCAGAAAAGAGTTGGTGTCCTTGGGATTCGCTCTTGACCAAACCCAAACTGAGCTTCATCATTTCACGCTCGAACGGGACCATCTACAGGAAAAGAAGAAGATGATAGAGATTTCCACTCGAGCAATGTTATTTGGGCCACCCGAAGAGTCTATCACCATTTCACACCTTACCCTTAGGTCTTATACGATTATTTTAAGGGGTTATGTAAAAAATCTCTAGTACTAGGTTCATATATATTATTTTTATATAAAATAATAAATATACCTTCTTGTCATTATCGATACATTGTAAATAGTATTTAATGTACATACAGTATTTTTAGTTATTTTTTAATTAAGAATTATATTTTTTTAAATTAATGGATTTTTGAATTAAATAATGTTTAAATAAAATATTATTATTCTTATTAAGTTAATTTTTATAAAACATAAATTATCTTATAATTTAATGAATGCAATTATAATTTTTATTAAGGTTTGAACGCCATTTCTATCAAAACCCGTGATTTTTTTATAAATGTAGGTTTTTATTTTAAAAGTAAAAATTAACATATTTAAAAAATTATTTAAATAAAATAAATGTTAGTTCTGGAATCAGGACATTGAAATTATCGAATGGTGAACTTTTCATAATTTTCTGAGATAGTCAAATGTTTGGGCAAAAATTAAATACCGTTTAAATATATAATGTGTTTTATGAAATCATAATAAACCAATAGTGATGTAATAAAATACTATAATCTTTATGTTAGGACAATATATGTTTTAACATAAAAATAATATGATTTTGGGTTTGTTTGAATTACTTTTCAAAGCATCAATGGACCCCTCAAGACTTATTAAATACCTTGTCTTTTTAAATTAATTTCCATGGGAGTGTGACTCACCTCCATATAAGAAACCCTATTATTTTAAGAAGTTCTGCCTTTGGCCTTATGAAATATTTTATTTCCTCTTCCCTTTTCTCAAAAAAATGGGAAAAACCATGGTATGGTTTGTTGTTTAGATTAATTTAATATAAGGGGTCCAAAAAATAAAATAATAAATAATTCCCTCACATTTCCTATATAAACTCACCAAAGCTCCCACTTCATCCTCACCCAAAGAATTTGGAGTTCGTCCAACCTCTACCGTACTCTCTCTATAATCCTCCCATGGTTCCCCAAGACCCCAAGAAGCCTCTCAAAATCCTCTTTCTATCCTTTGTAAGCACACTTCCATGTAAGGGTTGTTTTCTTCCTTTCTTTTTTTGTCCGATTTTACTAAAGTTGTTTTGCCCTTTTAATTTCAATTAATAATGTTGGGGAATGGATTCAAACATCATTCATACTTAGCTCTTTATGTTTGAATGATGGGTGACCCCTTTATTTCTCAATAAATGCCTCCCTTGTACACACGTTACAATGCTGAAAATCTTAAAAGAACTTCTCTCTCATCTTTTACATTCAAGGAACACTTTTGTATCATTAATATAAATTCCATTACAGTTGTTGGTACATGTATCTATATAACCTCTTTACTATCCATTACATGTAAATATGATGAGGATCCCCTTTCTCTCTCATCAACCATTTTTTTATGAATCAATATGTCAGGCCGTTACGCTGCCGAAATCGCAGCGCTTTTCTAAGCCAATGTCATTGTGTAGTGAATACCATGCCCATTTATCCATCAAGGGTATTCACCTTTATGCACATTTACATATTTATTATAATGTTTAATGTATGAATTCCACCTTCCTTTATCATGGAATAATTGATTATGTTTTATGAATCCATGATTTATGATCCATGTGGCACACTTATACAAGAAATGAAATGTTTAAGAATGGTGCACCCTTATAGCGCTCCAATGCATTGGATAAAGTATAGTATCATGGCACGTCATGTGGAATGAGTGTTTACTCATGCTAATTCAAGTGAAATTAGGGTTTAATCATGCATCATGTGCTATGAGGATTTACTCATCCTCTATGTGCAATGGGCCTTGGCTCATGCTAATTCCATGTTTTGATTATCATGCTTTATCATGCCTTTATGTTAATGTTTATCTTGTTCTCTATTGATATGCCTAATGTCTAACATTTATTGTACTCCTCAAGTTATTCAATGTGTATTCCCATACTGGGCTTTATATCTCTCCTTTTTCTTATGCATGTCCTCAGGTTATACCATACAATGCTAAGTACGAGGGAATGTAGTAGTCATGTAAAGGAATTTTTCAATAAAGATGTTGTATTCCATGTTTTATGTTTTTATGTAATGATAATAAGACCCAAAGACACTAAACCTCTCGATATTCCAGTTTTATCAAGTGAATTTTTATGTAATAAATAATTTTTTTGTTTTTAATAAAATCAGGGTTGTCATAATCTCCCATAACATTTGTTTCTTCGGAGGACACTCATTGTAGTGCCCTTATGATTCAGAAATAATGTCGTTCCTTCATGTTCTAGACATATAATAAAACCAAGAATCATTTTGTGAGAAACAATATTCATAATTGGGAAACCACTTAATCAAGAATAAAATTTCCATTTAAGACACATTATGTTTAAACCATGTTTTTTCATGGTATTATTTAAAAAACTAGTATTGTATAGTATACATAAACATGTCCATAGGGGTCTTACCATGGCTTCCTCATTTTAGATACCGAAGGACAAGTATAGATTCCCTCTGATACCAACTATTACGAGCCATAAATTGAATATATTTAAATTACATTAAATTGATGAATATTATTTAAGAAAATATAACAAATCAATTATAGGGCTATATAGGAATATGTCTTAAGAAACTGGGAAATATAAAAAACCAGTTCATAAGACATGTACATTGTATCCGACTTATTTTTTAATAACTAGAATCATTTTTGACATAACGTAATCAATCCACTTCTTCATGTAAATGTAAAAAACATATGAAAGGTTTATCCAAAATGATTATTGAGGGTAAATAAATAAAATATCAAACATATAATAATTTATAATACAGAAGAACATAACATTTCATAGTCTTATCCAGCATAGGAATGATCATCATTGGATAAAAGATCATAATAATTTATAGTCATAATCTCAAAAGTCATAACATAATACATGACGTTCTATGGCTTACACATAATAATAAAAAAATTCATATTTGTCAAGGATCATTTCCAAGCCATCATAGGAGACAAAGTGCATTACTAAACTCGGTTTACATGCCATTCCAATCTAATATTACTCAATCAAATTTACTAGTCATTCCATTCATGTCTATCTCAAAGTGTTATAAATCATTATCCAATACATTAGATGGAGATATATATCCTACCAATATTATAATTAAATCATTATTACACGTGGCACAAAATGTAAATCATTCATCATAGTATAACGTACGGAACAAAACTGGGATTCTTAAACATCCTTCCATCATAATACATATAGAATAAATGGATTTCTAAAATAACAAAACCATAATAAACACAATCAGACAGAAGAAATAATTGGGATATTAACATAACACAATTTAAATAATTTCATATTTTATTAAAAATAATGTTGATAAAATACATGAAATTAAATCCTAAGGAAAATATATTTTCTTATAAAAAAAATTCATTTCTAAAAATGGAATGAATTCTTATAATAAATAAATTTAATTGAAAATGAACTTGAAATAATTTAACATAATATTCATCAAAATAATAATTTATAAAAGTGTAATAATCCTAGTATGTTATAAATGTTAAAATAGAATTATCCTCATACTTTTCCCGAAAACGTAAAAAATGTACCTCATATTGAATAACGACAAAATATTCATTTCGAACCATTTTTTAAAACTACACCAATGGTATTAACTGACTTCAATATTTTTTATAATAATATAAATAGTATTATATATTTAGGGGACATTGATGTGGATAATAAATATACCCTAGTAAATAATTATTATAAAAATATATCGGATAATAACGATATTAAAGAATTATCCCATACCATAGCTCTGATATCCATGGTATATATCCAAAACTCTTATATAATGATTTAAATGATGTCAATGACTTATAAAATAATAATAATTTTTTTTGATATCATATATGATTGTATTATCTTTTTTTTCGGTAACATTTCATTTTCAATCAATATTTGGAAATTAACAACTTTTTATTCTTATGAATGTTTTGTCGGATAAGTTCATTGTTTAATTATTAGGTTATTATTATATCATTAAGAAAATGATATTAGTGTATTATATTCTACATATAATCATTCAATTCATGTTTATAATCATGTTTTAATGAAGATCATATATAATAAATCACATCGTTATGTGGAGATGGTAGGTCGTACATACGCACGAGCGATGGTATCATTCCCGTAATTAATGAATGGTATTGAATTGGACTGTGTATAATGTTTCACAGTCATTATCATGTTATAATTATAATATATAGTTATTATTTTTATCATTATACCCATCCATATATAGTGGTGGTGGAAAATAGATGACAGCACCATGTGGAGATGGTAAGACATACGTATGCACAAGTGGGGATTTTATTTTTCATTGAATAGTTATATGGTGGAATATAGTTGATTTATAATTATAATAACATGTCATTATTTGAGTTATAATTATACTATTACTTTATAATGAAATAATTACTGAATATGAAGTAGGAGAAGAATGATGTTTGACTGAATCGTTGGACAAGATTTCCTCTTCCTCAAAGTGATTCACCTAAATCTATTCTGAGAGCACTAGAGTTATCTTTTAAGATAACCTGAACCTATAAAATATATATACTGAGGTTGATAAGGAAATTGTTAAGGGGATGTCTGATCTTGATGGATGAATATTATTTTAATAGTTGAGGGGGGAGGTTCCATTTTGTAATTGAGGTGACTTGCACCTTTGGGAACTCCAAAAATAATAATTTATAATAGAATAAAACCCATAACAAATACCTCACAAATTTCCCAATTATATACATTTTTTGAAATAGGGGTGTTATCTCATAATCCAATATATTTTTGACATATATTTATTTCAATTTTAACATTTTCATTTTAATGAACACATGGTTATTTTAGTTAATTTTTAATTAGGGTAACAAATAATTGAATATCAAAAATGCGAAATATTAACTTATTTGATATAAAATAGACCATAAATAAATAAATTATATAATTTTAAACCATATGATATTTATTATAAATTTTTTTAAAATGATTTTTAAATAATTTATTAATCATTATTTTGATAAACAATCAATAATATCAATTTCGGCACTCTTCCAATTATTTATTTTTAAAAATATTAATATAATCATATAATATTAAAAAACTCATTATAATATTACTATGTTGTCAATGTAATTGATAAATCAAATTAGACATGTTAATTATTTAAAAATATATTTATTTTAATATTTTAAATAACATTTATTTGATATCTCTCTTAATAAAATAATTACTACAATAGTTTTGTGTAATTAATTATTATGCATATTGGTAGAATAATATTTAAAAATAAATTTATTTGGTGATGATAAATCTACATTATTTCTTAAGAATAATTTTAGCCTAATTTATATTCTATAAAATATAATATTTAAAATATTATACTTATTAAATTATGATGGTGAAAACTTTGACATCACATAAAATAAAATAATATAAGTTCTATAATCCCTTCTATAAGGCTCCAAATGTCCCATAACACTACCCTTGGATGATCCAAATACAATTATACTTGAAAACTATTATTTGGTAATGTGTTTAAATATTTTAATGGTAAATTGTTTTTAATATAAATAATATTTTTTATTTTTTATCCATTAAATATTTTCTGCATTAGAAATGTATAAGATGTTAAGGTAATAATTTATTTCCTAAAAAATTCAATAAAATTACCATGATAAATTAAAAATAATAGCCATAAAATTATTTCTTATATTAAAAATTAAAATTTGTATATCAATATACTTAAAATGATTAATGTATTAGAATTTCAGTGGGAGATATTAAACTTTTCATTAATTAAATTAAATTGAATAGACCAATCAATTCAAAGTGGATTCAAATGGATACCATATTGACCCAAGGAATATTTAGTCCCAAAATAACACATCCAATTATATTAATAAAAGTGTTAGGGTAATTTTATAATAGTATTATTACCCTTAATTACACGGCTTATCCTATTCTGTATTAATAAAAATTATTGAATTTACTATTCATAATGACCAATAATAAATTAAATCTATTTAAATAATTTGGAAGTAATGATTCCTAATATGGAGTAAATTTTTAAACATTAAATAATCCTAATTTATAGTAATTAATTTTAAAAAAATTTCTTTTTTGAAAGAGAGAGTGGGTTTTAAAAACTAAAAAATTGCAAAAGATTAGAATATTTTTAAATCTAAATTGAATATATATGTAATGAAAAAGAAATAAATTATATTAAATGGTAAAAAATTATTATATTTATTCTTTCAAAAAATTAAATATTAAAATTTAATATTATGAATTATTTCTATAAGAAATCAAATAATATTTATTGTGTTTTTACAATTCATTAAAACTAGAATGTTATAAGAAGATTTTCATAAATTCTTTCAAAGTATTTTTTTCATATCCCACATAAAATGAACAAGCTTTTTTTCATATAAAATTTATTAAAGTGTCAAAATATTAATTTTAAAAGGGGTTCTCCCTTCAATGGTATAAAATAACCCTTTCAAAAAAATATTAGTTTTTATACATCAAATAGTGTATAATCAAACCGTTTGACTAAAATATCTATTGGATGATTATAAAAAATATTTTAATAAGTATATAAAATATATATCATATTAATTTCACTACCAATAGAAATTCACTCAATAATAAATATATAAAAGTGATTTATTTTTTTCATTAATAATTTATTGCCAATAAATTCACTATGTATTTCCATACATTAGTTATATATGTCCCTATTAACCTTACATCATAGTTATAATGGAAATTTTATACCATGGTAACATCCTGATTCTTTTGAACTCTATAATGAGTGTCATAAAAGAAAGTGATGAATTAAAATTCTTTAAAGAAAATATTTTATTAAAACATCAGTGTGTTTCAGTGTATGATTTCATCATTTACATAGCAGTTATGAGACCACTAGATCTTCTTTAAATACCACCACCCACCACACTAATGATGAGGAAGATACATGTGATAGTATACATTAATAAAATCTTCCATGTGATGAGTTACATTGATAAAATGATATAATATAAATATAAGTTAAACATTAACACATGGATCCTTATATCATTATAATGGTAGAACTCACATAATTTTTCATTTGGGTGACATTAAAAGCATGCAATGTATAAAACCATAACTTATCATAGTATTCTCTATCAAAATCATAATTAAATAATGAATCTCTGATGATGTACTATAAACTGTTATCCCCTTTACAAAATTAATAAATACAATTAAATCACATTGACCAAAATATTCTACAATACATCATGTGATATTTCATCATAAAACTGATCCTAAACCATCACAACACTTAAGATAAATTTATCTTCATGAATCAAGAATGAATCTTGAAAAACCATTATCATAATGTGTATATCAACAATAGTAAAATTTCAATCAATATTCAATATATGTAATAGTGTATATTGATAAAATCTAGTGATATTTATGGTGAAATTATTCAATATTCAACGAACAAGGATATATTTTAGTATGGTTTCTTAATACAAATGTGCAACCCAATTTCATTCCAAAACTATATTGAGCATCCCTTCATATAATGAATTTGTTGTCTTAAATAGTGGAATGAAACCTATATTAAACATTTAATGCCCATAGTTTCAGAAAAATGTAAAATATATGTACTATATAAAATCAGATGATCACCATCCCTACCCCCTTGTAGGCTCATGAGATTAATTTGATGGTAAAAGGTTTAAAATTACAGAATTTGGATTATTAATTTCTTCATTAATGATTATATCTAAATAAATTTTAATGTAGTAAATACACATGAATCTAAAAATATTATATTAGATGCTAATGCCTACCATTAAAAACATGACCCGAGATACACAATAGAGTGATACTAAAATAAAACAATATATCATAGCTATAGATTAGATCTATAAATAATGTATTCAAAATCTACAATCATATCAAAGTGTTGAAGAAGAAATATAATTAGGTTTTAATTTAACATATCACGTCAATAATGTATTTTGAAAACCCTAATAAAGTTATAACTCTCACATAATTAATTCAAATATCTCAATCAAAAAAACATTTAGAGTTCCAAAAAATCCTTCACATGACTTCATATTATACATTGAAATTCGTACTTCATATATTCAAATTCTCATTACATCATGTTATGAAAAGAAAATAAAAAACTATAACCATTAGATATTAGTAATGATAAAACCATGAAACCAATAAATAAAAACATTATAGTACCAACCCCATTAACATGAAGACTCACGTGTCAACAATATATGAGCTATCTTGAATTATACATAATTTCCAATAAGGGTTATATTGATCAAACATTGAATTTACATAGTCCAAAATTAAATTTTAATGTTTATTGGTTATGTAATAATATTTATTAATTTCATTTCTAGATTCACTATGTCTAGGTCAATGTGATACATATATCCTTTAATGCCTCCATACATGAAAGAAGATTCTCACTAGTATTGAAGGTGTGGACTATAAAACATATAGACTATAACCATGGTTCATTTTTATCCTTAAATTAAAACAAATTACTTTTATATATTAATAAATAAATAGAATTTTAATTGTATTTGTTTTATATAAATCATACCACATTTAACATAAAAACAACCCACATTCATTTAATTGAAAATTTGATACACAGATGATGTAAATCAATAAAGATGTGATAAAAATTAATTAAATAATATATAGTCCATTACATAAATATTATAATTTATTATATCCTGGTATCATCTATATCTAATCCCACCACTTTATGATAATGTTTAATTTTTAAAGGTATTATATTTACATGATTCGATGAATAAAATTCAACATTCATTTCTGGATACACAAATAATTTGTGAGCATAAAAAATAGAACACTACAAATTTATCAACATAATATGTGCAGTTATATTTAAATAACCATTTATAACAAAAATCATAAATAAATTCATGGGAGCATACAACAGTTTCTGGTCATCACGTACTAACCATGTTTTCTTGAATTCTAACCATTGATACACTAATCCTTGATGAATGATGGGAGTTATCTAATTCTAAGAACTCATCCCTATCATCATATGGATCATTCTTAAAGAGTTGTAACATAGTAAACACGCCTCATTATCAAAACCATGATATGAAGTTTGTTAATTTCATACTTATATGTCACATAAAAACTAGTGAACACTTGAGTTTTTATGGGGAGGTTATAACAAATTCCAACATAAAAATATTCCATTATACACCCATATCATGGTCGGTCACTTGTAGAGTAACGCATTTTAAAATAATAACAAAAAGTTTCATAAAGATGGTATGATTTTTCTTACCTCCAATGGAACCCAAATAGACACCATCCTAAAAGGTACAATATCATTATTATACATTACAGTGACATAATATATATTGTCAACGATAGTCACTAAAGACATCACCCTAATACATGGGTCACACCATTGACATTAAAAAGTCATTTACATCACAGTCCTACATTATATTGCTAATAAGAAACCATATTATCTAAAATAAAATTGAAAACTGATACAATATATATCCCAACCATAAAAAAATTTCAAGTGAAGTATGAAATAACACATATATATGAGTTAAATTAAAATTCTTCAAATACAAAAACAAATCATATAAAACTCTATGGTCATAATAGAATTAAAAAAACATGACAATTGAATATAAATTTATTATTATCACTATATTATTCTCCTTCCTATCTCTAAAAGTATATATTATTTATATATCAACTCTATGTGTCTCTTTGATAACATATATATTAATATAATGGTAAAAAACATTAAACATCTAGGAAAAAACTCCCGAGATACCATAAATTGATGTAATACTATAAATAATTCGATCTTCATGACATAAAGATTCAACTAAACATTAGATGAAAATAATACAAATAAAATAAATGTATAATTTTTAATTTATGGAAAAAGCAATAGATGGGTTTTAGAGATGGCAGATGTTGTAATAATGATAAAATCTCTGAAGATATGCTTACTTAAATATAGAGATCTCAAAATATTACAATTGGATTTCTTCTCAATTGAGGAAGATAAATTTTATATATCATTATATTTTTTTCGAGGATAGTGTGCATATATATGGTCTATGGAGAATGAAAAAACATTATAAAATGATGAAATACTATAAAATTAAAAAAAACCCACTATAAATATATGATTGAGAACAACATCAGATGTCCAATGAGTACCAACCAAAATTGTAGAAATTGATTTTGGGGATTCTATATAACTTCCTTTAAAATTGGAATTCAAGAAGAAAATTTTAATTTTTTGTGGGAGACAAGGAGCCACATCCCCCTACAAACCCCACCAAATACTCAATTCATACCTCACTAGACGTCTTATTGGTGTTTTATAACCTTGTCATGTTTTTGGTGGTGCATTAGTATATATGAAAAACACCAAACCCAAAATCACATGAACATAATAATTAAAAATTCAAATGTGTAAGTGTCACTAAATTGTAAATGATAATTATGGAGATATTTGAAATTTTTAAAAACATATTTCTCTAGAGTGAGTACTATTAAATAATATTTACATGTTTTTGTGTCTTTATATCTTATAAGGCCATCTGTGTATAATTTATAAATATCTATTCTAATAATTTAATGGTAATAGATTCCATGATTTTGTTTCTTTATAAGAAATACTAATTTTATTATTCTCCTTAAAGAGGCAAAAGATGGATTTTTTAATAGTGTTATTTCAATTGCATAATAATTGTATTCATTTTTATAAACTATTAACAATGTTTTAATTTTTATGTCAATCAGGTTGTAGAAATATTATTATTAGAATAAATATTTAATGATTATTATTATTATTTTGGTATAGTTTCCTTAGATTTCATTTAAATAAATTTAATGTCATGATATATGTGGTTCAATAAGGGTTTTCCATAAAATTAGTTGAATTTACGTTAAATAAATTTTAATTATAATAAATATATCTATATAGAGTAAAATATTAAAAAAATATGTGTTTTCTGGTTGGTTCAATAATGTTTTGAAATATTATAAGCATAAACTCATACTATTTCTTGAAGAATACATTATTATGTATCTTAGAAGGAATCAATAGAAATAATATTAATATTTTTACAATTATTTTTAGAATATTCAAAACGTTGTCATGGAATCCATTTGATATATCATCAAATTTTTTATATTTTATTAAATTATTATATACATTAATTCCAATAAGGATTTTTTATCTCAATATATTAAATATAAATGGGTATGAAATAATGTGTAAATATATTTTATGTTCCACCAATAAATTATATTTATCGCCAATTGATGAGATAAAACGACATAGTATTTTACTACCCTATTTTTTCACATGTAAATTTTAATGATATTAATCTTTTAATGTTGGTATGATAGATTAAAAATAATAATAATAATAATGAAAATATATAATTTACTGGGATCTCCATTGAAAATAAAATCTATAACATTAGAGTGATCTTGAAAACCCGAGATCACAAAACACACTAATGAATAATTTATGTAAATGTGCATTGATTATTTAGAGTTCTTGATGCATAATAATTTATCTCAAATATTTTATCATGAAATGTTATATTAATAATATATATATTATAATAGATATAATACTATTACTATGAATCCTCAATATGTGTCTCAAATTTTCTATAGATGAGTTTCACATTATATTCATTTCATTAGGCAATGATTTTTTCATCATAAAAAATGTGAATACATTCCCTGATATCATAAATCCCATTTTCATTTCCTTTTATAAAAAAAGTTAACATCCCCTAGTAAACCATATTATATATCTCCATCATTCTATTTATGTTATATTCTCATATCCAAATATTTCAATGTTAAGAAATGAGTATATAATGACTGCTTATGTATCCATTATTGGATGTATTATTCATCATTATCCAATGTTACACTCTAAAAAATCTATTTATTAATGATTTAATTTATCTAATAATTTTCCAACAACATTATATTATAATTCATTATAAATTCTAATTTCAAACTCATCTTCTAAAATAACATGTCATTAACTTATCAGGTTTATTTTAGTGATTTCATATTAATGAAGACCACTTTATCTGTAATTATATTTTTTTACTGAATGAATAATTTTTTAGAAGACCTTTAGACATAATAATTTCAACATCACAATATATTATGAAATAAGAATTACACATTTACCACGACATGTTGTGATCATAACCCTAACATAATTATTTTTTAGAATCATTAAAAATAATTTAATCTATTTCATAACAAAAAGAAATTACTTAGGACCATGGGTTTTTTTGTCAAATTCTAATTCCTGTATAATAAAAATTCCATGAAGTTATTTTATTAGATGTTTCCACATTAATGATGTCAATACTTCTTCACTTTTATTTTTTACATCTTGAAAAACATTTATAGCATAAACCATTTTGTTTTAAATATTCCTTATAGTAAAAGAAGAATTCCCAACATGTTATTTCACTGTATATTTTTTCAAAATTATGTATGATTTTACTATTAAATTTTATATATCATGACCTTAAGACATGACACATTGGATAGTCGAGTATACATTCTTTTACACCATCAAATGAAGCTATCCAAATAACTGTGATATAGAGTCTCTAATTTGAAGCCAATGTTTTTTAAAAGTCATAATATCAAAATCCATGTTATATATTATAGACATATCATTTAATATTTTACAAGTGTGAAAATGTATTTTTCAGAAAAATGTGGAATCATAATTGTCGGTTATCCATAAAAACCAATATTTCATCCCCAATCATTTCATTATTTGATTATGAGTGTTTTCTTATCAAATTATAACCACGATGTGGTGTTTTCATTTTGTTGGTATAGTATTTTCATATGATACATAAAACACATAAAATAACCTATATTCAACCAAATAACATTTGTTTTCACTTCTAATCAATAAATATAAATTTTCCAACCAAAAACTAGTTAAATTAATTTATATTTTAATATGATTCATATGTTGATAAATCAATGATAATTGAAGACACCAAAAATGTGGTAAATATTTTCCACTATAACGCTACTCAGGATTTTAATGTATGTAACATTTTTTTATTTTTTTCTGAAAATATTGGGATTTCAGATAATTTTTATTGCAGTTATATTTTTGTGGAGATTATTTTTTATTTTGCGAAGCTCTGGAAGTGGTGTACAGGGTACATAGAAAAGTGAATCTTAGATTCCCCCCCTTTAAACATTCATGCACATTATTTTTAGCGTAGTAAAGTTTACATAATTGGAACACAATTTTACACATATTATTACTTAACCTTGAATTAGATGGTTCCACTGTAAATGTTGGTATATGTTTCTCCAAAATATGATTCCAAACCAAACATATTTTCTTAAATTATTAAAAAGAATTATTTTCACTCGTATCGTCATAGGAAACTATCCTTATTACACCTTTGTATGTATATCTTCACTTTGGTGTCTCTATTTTATGATTTTATGGAGTCAATTCTATCCAGAATGTGTTTTGATATTATTTTGGATAATTGGATCTAGGAATTGACGGTGTCACTCTGTTTTGTTCCAATTATATTTGATATTCATATTGTTTCCAAAAAATTAATCCTATATCAAAACCTCAAATAAAATAACTATGGTGTATTTCTTAATCTGGTTAATTTTCCTTATATCATTGATGGTTATGAATGTGTATCATCAATAATTTAATCAATTACCACTAATGATTTCAGATTCATGAATTGAGTTGGTTCCCGGTCAGAATTTTTTAGCATGTGTTAACAAAAATTTAGTAATTAAACACATATCATCATTCTAGAATCCTCACATTATGACTTTTTAGTCTAATTCTATGTTTTTTGTGACATAGGCTATTATGGGTTGTTGTTCATGGTAATTTGACATTTAATATGTGTATGTAGAAAATTTTAGGACTTATTTATAATGTTATTTGTTTTATTAGACTATGGTTTCATTTTTATCCATATTAGAACCATACTATATGTGTTTTTAGCCTATGGGTTCATGTGTAGACCAACGAAAAATTTATTTTGTGGTTTGTTTAGAAAGTGTGTTCATATTATATATTGGCTACCATTTTATGATATGACATTGTTTTGGTCAAATGTGTGGTCGATGTGTGGATTATAAAGTGGCTATCCATTAATGATAAGGTGGAGTCATTGAGTAAATTATATTTTTTTAAATAAGGTGCAAATATTTTATGATATGGATAATACATGGATGAATTATGTACCATAATTAAAATTAGTTTAATGATATGGAATTATTTATTATTCATTATGGAGATAATGTAGGTTCTAACATGGTTTGTGGATGCCTGTCTATCATAATAAGACCCGTTTGGTTCTGTGATTATTTATGTATTGATTTAAATTCATTACATACATCAATATATATATATATATATATATTATTCAACAATGATATGTAATCATTTATGCTATTTTAATATATTTTATACTCATACCCTATATGGGAATCTCAGTAAAATTACATTATATATTACATGATACAGGGAAGGAAATGAGATTCATTTTGGGTAGTTGAGTCAGAGGAGTGGGGTGGACAATGGTTGTCCTGGGATTGATTGTGCTAATATTTTCAATAATGCAAGCTTTATTTGTTTTCCTTTATTATTATATTACATTGATAAACCGAATTTGTGGAAGTTGTTAACTTGAAATTAATCATTTATTTTAATTTTTTAGGAAATTATTATTATTATCATTTTTATCATTCACTATACAGATAAGATGATGATTATTTATCTATTTTATATTTCATTTTTTTAAATTTATTGTTTTTTGATTTTTTTTAATGATGTAATTTTCTGAACACGTTGTTGTCTAATACCTCACCACTAATTGGAATCAACTATCATAGTCAGTGGTATAAATATAATCATCTGGCCTTGTGGGCTTGACCACCTATTTTGCCTTGGGGTGTTATATCTACATACATTTTCGAAAAATAATTAATTCCCACCATTGAAATTAATAATTCATTTGGGGAATATTCTCCATTAATCATCATCATATTCATTAAAATCTCTCTCATGGGATTTTTTATATAATTATAAATAAATCTATCTCAATATTTGAAATGAACCTCATTTAATTATTTCACTCCAAAGTTATATTACATTATCTAGTAATAATGAATAATATAATGTAATATCATAATGGTTTGTTACAATGTAATACACTAACATATATTTAGCAATGAATGATTAGAAACATATCTCATCTTGTTAAAATCATTCCACAACATGTTCTATTGTTTTTCATACACTCATACATTGAATATTATAGATAAAGAACATTCCAAGATGAAAACCTACAAACTAATGATTATTTCAATGTTATTATATTTCTAAATCTAACAATAAATACAATTACAAAATTTAAGAATAAAAATATTCATTGATATTTTATTTTTTCACCATTTGATATCAAAATTCAAAAAAAATATACGGAACGGTACCGTATACCGATTAAATAAGGTGAACAAGGTTGTACTATAATTATAAATTTCTTCATTTAGAATAATTTATTGAACCTTTTCATAAATAAGATATCTACAACTTTTCCTTTTAAAAGAACAAATTAATAACTTTTTATGTCATTATTAATTATTTACATTATATTGTGGAATTTAATATGTATATATATATGATCTAATTATGAATGATGATCTTGGTTCTTTGAATGATTAATATCATTTTTAGTATCAAATTCCATTACAATTAGACTCTTCACTTCTACCATTTTTTTAAAAAAAAATATGAGTTACATCCACATTAGTTGAGTTTTTGGTTGATTTGAAAGAACATACAATATTTTCATTCTACTAAATGTAATATAACTTTTTCTCCATGTCTGAAATTATAAACCCCTATTATATAATAATAAAACTATTGAAGATATATACATATTTTATTTAAATAATTGATCTGAATCAATATTAGGAAATAAATTTTGATTTTGCATTCAATTTATATAAAATAACATTTTAAAATAATGCTTACCTTTTATATTCCATGTAATCCACTAAACCACAATATTTTTTGAATCATTTTGTGAATATTTATAATTATAAAATAGTATGAAATGAAATTAATATCCCTGATTTAAAATAGATGAATTTCATGATGAGAATTCTGTGATTTATTCATTCACATATTTATACCCATCATTGAAAAAAATACCACTACTATTGGAGTAAAATCCACTATTAAATTATATAATTTAAAATCAAAAAATACTAATAACTATCTATTATATCTAATATGTGGTCCTTATATGATAAGATCTTAAATCCTATGAATCAAATAAATTAATCATACATTGAATTTTCAAACATGATTTTTATTTTAGTTTAAAATCCTTGCAAACACTAGATACCTTTCATGTAATTATTAAATCATCAAAAAAACTATAAGTGATATACTGTAATTAGTTTATTGAAATTATTTTTCTATGAACATTATTTCATCAGAATTGGGTCATACATATTAATTAAATATACATATTCCATTCCCTCATAGATTGTTTTAACCAATACAATTTGTTATGAAGCATTCAAAATATGTCTTCATCACCAACATGAATGAATACATTAGTTTACACTATAAATAGTTCCTCTTAATGTTTTGTGATTTGGAATTCCAAATTGAAATATATATAGAAATTTTATTACTATGTTTATTTTTTGATATCATGAAATATATGTATGGCTTGAATCCATTCAACTAAATTGAATTTATCATCAGTATAATTAATTGAACATAAAAATAACTATAAAATTGAATCATTTATTATTCCTTAAAGCTTCACTATTTCGAAATATATAATAAATAAAACATATTTATCTCATAAGTATAGGAATATCATAAATGTTTTCTTCTTGTGTAATCATTTTCCATTTTTTAAATTATGGTGGAAGTTTATTTGATGTTCTATAATAATTCACCGCATCAAATGAATATAAATAGAAATTATTAGATAATAAATAATATATTCCTTCCAATATCAACAGAGATAATGATTTTAATTTTGAATGAATCATAATATAAAAATTACTAAATAAATTCCTATAATAATTAAATATATTTTTGAAAATTTATAACACATATAATTTGAGATGAACACCACGTACTAAAATTTACAAATAATTATTCATTGAAGCATTCAATGATACATTGAAAATAATTGATATAAACATTTATTTTTTATATTTATCATAAGTAATTTTATTGTTATAATTAATAATATATGAGGTATAAAATTTGATGGGAATCTTTTTTAATAGGTTGGTCACTTCATCAATAATATTCATCCAATAATTATAATTTATTTTCCCTTTTTAGTTAATAAATTGTATTATTCATCAAATGATTTTTTTCATCGAATGGGATTATTTTCAAACATATAATGTCTTTTAAATTAAATATATTAAATGTTTTACAGGATGTTAAAATTGATTAAAAATTTTTTATGTCAGATGAATCTACATTTAAAAATATACTAATACACTAAAAACATTCTTCAATGAAAATCATTGGGTCCACCATTTTCACCACCACAAACAATCCATTTAGAATCATACAATAGATAAAAAATGTGAAATACTAATTTATCGGTAAAAAATATTTATCTTAAAATGAGAAATATTTTTTTATTAACCCACCATTTATTTTGTATTTATCATCTAGGTTTTCTTATTTACCATTTACAGAATTCAAATATTCTTTCTCACTTAAAAATTTATCAAAATCATTGAATTTAAAAAAATATATTTTTTACCATCAATGCATACATGATATTATTCAAATATTTTGTGAGATATTTTTATATTATCATAATTATGATATGTATTTTTGGATTTACAACTTTTGACGAAACCTTTTTTAGATTATTTTGACATTATGAATAAATTTATTGAACAATACCGTGAACTATTTTGTTTGTAAATCTAATCAGTATATATATATATATTTTTTAAAACATAAAAGAAAAATTTCATCATATTCATTCACATATTCTTTATAATTTTCCCTTTTTACCTTAAAATGTGTAACTGTATTAAATCATATATTACATTCGGTTCTTTTTTTGAAATTTTCAACAAGTGTAGAAAAAAATATTAATATATATTTTATAGTATTTCATAGAAATTAAATTCCATTTCACTCAAATTGAGATATTTCAAAAATACTATCTTAAATCATGTGTGAATAATATGTCTCTCTCAATTTCTTCCTATTTTTAATAGTGACCATAAACATCACTATGAGTCTCATTATCATTCAATTTTTTGATTAATTACATTTCTCAGACATCACAATGTGTTTCAAAATTTGTTTCATATCAACAATGTTATTTATCATTAAAATGAAAAAAACATATATTTTCATGTCTAATATGTTTATTCTTTTTACAAATGAATAAAAAAATAGTTGGTAAATATCAAATATTTTTTCATTGAGAAACTCTATGATGATTCATCATTATCATAACTCTATTCTTCCTTCAACATGGAAGATTATTTTTTAAAATGCATATAAACCCCACATTTTAATATGAACAATGTAATAATTCATCAGTTTTCAAATTCTTATTTCTGAACAAGTTTTTAGATAAGTTATACACATATTTTAAAAACTCTCTCAATATAACCCCATATATTTATTTATACATATCAAGTATGAAATATTTGAAACTCTTCTCAGACATTATAAATTTGAGGAATATAATTTTTCCACAATACTCTTATTATAATTACATTATCATTTTATCATATTAAATGAAATATATAATTATTATAAATTATATAATTGATTTATCATATAATCATTATCATGTAGTGAAGATACAATTTAAATATATTTTACTAATTTTAGATGATATTTTTTTACTATAATATAATAACTCTAAAAATGTATTTGAGAATAAATGGTGAAAACTACTTCATTAAATCTAGTGAAGAAAAAATGAAATGATTTATCAAGATTAATTTTAATATCATCATACTTAAAAAATAATAATTAATTTAACATCACTCACTTCCACTTTCCTAAAATATAACTACTATGGTTTATCATGTATACCTTTTTCAATTTTAATACTCATGAAATTAGTTAATTATATGTAATAAATTTATCAAAAAATTTAATTATAACAATGAGGATCACTCTCAATGTTATTTATATCATCTATAGTTATTGTAATAACTTAAACTACAGGTATATGAATATTCTTAATTGAATCAAGAACATTCAATTGAATGACTTGACCATTTTTTTATTGTCAAATATTGGTTTTTATTCTAAGGGATTCATTATAAAATTCTTCATGTATGTTATAGTCAAGCAACTAAAAGAATGATAGAATACTATAAACATTAGTGGATATTCTATATTAAATATATATAGCGAAAATATGACCCCAATATAATAGAATATGAAAACAATTCCGTTTCATATGTAAAGTTATTATAGAAAACTATTAATATATTATAAACTATAAATACATAATAATATAACACAAGGAATGACGAATAAGCATGTAAAAAAATAAATGTAATAAAATAAAGCAAAAAATCAAATAATAATGAAAAATTGTAAGTCACTATAATTACCTTGCATAAAAAATGTTCCAAAAACAATGATTATAAAAAAACCATTCACAATAACGTTTTTTACTATTCTTATGAAAATAATAATCACCACTAAAATATGTTTCATATATAAAATTACAACATATATTGGAAAAAATGTTCACCCCAAGGGGAGTATAAAAATACCCCAGAGGACACCCCATAAAAATGAATTAAAATGCAATGAAAATTCTTTAAAAAACATTTCTATGGGGGAAACATGGAATCACTAATATATTAATTTTTTTAATTATAGATAGTAGTATTGAATAATATAATGAAAAAAATCAGATTCTCAATTGTGGTAACAATTATAAATCAAATGAAACCAAAATATTCAACACAACCCAGAACAATAAAATATAAAAAATTTAATATCATCCATGTTTCCCCAGATAATCAATGGTGGGGGATTTCATCACAGTAATGGATAAATATTTTAATTTTAGAAAAACAATACCCTAAAGATGGATGGATATTTACATACACATGGTAGGGAAAATGAACTTAATCTTGAATAATTAATTTTTTTCAATGACTTTTTTATATCACCAAAAGTGTATATGAATCTAATATTATGTAGAACCCTACATAATACATGGGTTTGTATAAACACCTAGCTTTACCTGAAGATTTTTATTGAATAATTCATTGGTAATTTAAAAATAAGATATTAAATCTCCCTAATAGACATAAAATAGAATGTAATATTGAATTAGTGTTCACTAAGACATTATGTTTGATAGAATTATTGAAAAATTATACAAATATTTCTAATTTTTGAACTATACTATGAAAAATAAATGAAAAAAATATTATATAGTGAACTACATAAATAATTATATATATATATAACATTCATATGATGTTGTTACATAGTCCATTATAATTAAATATAATTAAAACTATATTTCATTAATAAGATACCCCCTGAAAATATCAATTATCTCTAAGGAATTTTCATTTCATCATGTTTCATGTCGTTCTAATATGCATGAAATGTTTTTAATTTTATCACATCATATAGTGATCTAGGATTAAATGAAATATAATATGAAGACCGATGTCACATCATAAGAACATAAATAATATATTTCTGATTCTAATATAAAATTTGGTTCCAGAAATAAATTTTCACGTATGCACTAATCCAAAACCTATCTCATTTGTCCTAACCATACATGACATGTTTTTAAGTATACAAACCATTAAAAATATTACACTACAATGTAGACAGTTGTGATGTTTGAATATAGAAATTTTCTTACACCACGTTTATATAAATATTTTCATCGTAATCATATTTTAAAATATATCCACCAAAAATAAATATGAAAAACATGTGTGTAACCCATATTTTTTTGAAATAATGACTTATTGCCGTGTAATATCATAATGTCTAAAATTTAGACATCCGCTACTAATTTTTGGCCCTCTAACATGACTGTACCATCATTATCCACCCTGTTAAAGCACTAAACATGATCCATATATTTTATAATACTCATTTAACCATCATATGATCCACCATTATATTATATAGATCATGATTCTTAGATTTATTTAATGATAAAGAAACATTATCACTAATAATGATTGTGAAATTAGAATAATAGAGAATTTTTTGCTGTCGTTACACAAATTAAATCAGGAATCCAAATTTGTATATGCACAACAATCAGAAACCACTACATATATAATGATGAATTAAATAAATTTTTTTTTCTAAAATTGATTTTCAATTCATTGATGATTAAATATTGGCCAATATCAAATATTCATTATCACATACTCTAATGAATTCATTGTCCCATTTCAATACCGTATAATTAATATTTTTATCTAATTATTAATTACCTTATATGAGATACATGTGGTATAATTTTACAAAACCATCACCCATAAAAGTTATGAAATTACATGGAAATTTAATTTTTGGATTTCTGATGTTCATTAGTTTAGATAAAATAGATTCAGATTGAAATTTTAAGAGATAAGACATCACAAGATGATGTTTCCCTACTATAAAGATGGGATCATGAGGGGTCAGAGGTAAATAATTGGATAATCATTTTGGTGATAAATATTTTCTATTTTTTTAATATGTTTCATAGTTTCATATTCCTAGTTTTGGATGAACAATGAGTGACCGGAAATGTGAGGGTGTTTCTAGTTATTTTTTTGTCAATAATTGAAACAACATTGTAAATTATCTTCTAAATTAATTCTAGGGAAAACCATGGGTTTTGGAACTATAAAGGGGTGTGGAAGAAGGCTGGTTAAGGTTTTTTGGTATAACACGAAAAGACTAAAATTAATATCTAGAGTTGTTTTTCAATATTGGTTTATATTTTCAAATATTATTGACTAAACCATTTTGAAGGGATTTCCTTAGGTTTTTTTGACTACAAGGGTTTCTCATTTTTTGGAAAACAATTTCAACAAAATAAAACTCATTAAAATGAATTTCATTTCCCTTAATCCCCATCATATTTTTGATTCTTCTTTCACTAATTTAATTTATCCCTCACAATCAATCCTTTCCCACCTAATCCAAACCATCATCCATTATTTCCCATATTATTTGGAAATTTTTATAGTTATTATTTTTCATTATTTTTATGTGATTTCATTTTCCTCATACTCACTAAATTATTCTTATTATATTTTCACTTATATTGACTTTTATGTTTCTATTGGATATTTCAACTTGAGAATTGATGATTTAATCTAACATGTCTGGGTGGTTTGTGTATAATTTATTGGGGGAACTAATAGGACATTTGTAGGTCATTACTCATTATTAACTTATATGAACAGTGTTCTATATAATCTCATGTGTTATTAGAAATATTACATTAAACTATTAATTAATTTATCTTCTTAATTAGTGTATTTTTTATTATTATGGTCGTGTTATATCTAGAGTGATCTACACAACATTGATCACAGTGGGAGTGACCCGATGATTCATAATGAAATATCATGAACTAGACCTAGCTGAATTAATTTTTAAATAATTTAAAAAATAGAACAAAATTATTTAATAATTAATTTTAATAAATTATAATAATATATATGATATAATTTTATGGGAATGAAAAATGAATGTAGGGGATCTATTGGATGAAATATAATGATTTCCATTTAGTCATATGTCCCATAATATATTTGAATGTCATTCTGACATTGTGACATTATGATGCTTTTATATCGTTATTATATCGTTCTAGAAGTCTATTGGAATATATGTTCTCGACTGAAATCTGAGGTGTGATATTGAATGCCAAATAATCAACATAGAATTCATAGCTCAATAAATACTTAAATAGTGGAATATTGGTTAGATAGAATTCATATGATATCTTAAATATGTATTAGGGTCATTTCATTGATATCAATCTGAAAAAAGTAAATTTTTTTAAAAAATTTAAACATGTTACTAAATATATTTGTTTCATTAGAATAGTTGTTATTTAACAGATAAAATTGAAATAAAATTTCAATAAAAACTTGTGGTTTAATGAATAATTTTTAATATGTTTTGTTCAATGACATAGTGTGTATAATATTCAATGTGAAGGAATTTTTAATAATTTTTTAAAAATGAATTTTTCATTGGTTTTAGATGGAAAGTTGAAAGGTTTTAGTTGAGTTTTTTGTTCTATTAAAATTAATATTGGAGATTCTCTATTTTCATTAGAATGATTGCTTATGTATTCAACCCTTGATTGATTTCCATTTATGATACATATTCCATGAAAATTATTGATAAATAATATTGGTTTTTAATGGTTTTTTTGTGTCGATGTGGTTTATTAATCCTTATGAAAATGATAGACCCCTAATTGGGGAGATAGTTTTTTGATGGAGCATAATAGACCTTGTGAAATGATATGATTGTAATGAATGTCTTGAGCAGAATGATGGTTATGTGATTATGGATCCCTTTTATATTTTCTTTTCATATATTAGAGTTAGTGGACCTAAATGGGTGCCCCATTTGTAGGTGAACCATGTTGTGGGTTATTAGAAGGTACCATTTGTGAGGAATATAGGTTTTTCATAAGAAAATATATTTTTTTCAATCCCAATGTGGTTATAGGGGAAACAATTAATCATTAAATTGACAATCCAACAATAGTTTCATGAGATTGGTTTTGGAAGGTGAAAAAACCTTATGGAATTTGATGAATGGTTATACATGAAATGTTTTGAAGAAGTAATTCTGTACTATACATTTGTGGTTCTATGAGTGATACCCTCGGTAGATGTTATGTAAGATTATAGGTAAGATTCATCCTTGTCTACTAATATATTTATGTGTGTGTGTGTGTGATACAAGGGAAAATTGTGCATGGCACAAAGGTGGGATATAAACACCATATATTGGAGGCATGTATTGGGCTCCATGTATGGGATATGACCACCAAGATGTGGGATTTCATGGTTATAGAGTGCAGTATATGTCATGACATGTTTGTTACTATTATCTTTTTGGGGTATATTTTCCCCAAGTGGAATAAAAATTATAGGTAATGCTATATTACTCTGTAGTTATATTTTAAGATCCACAGATGGGAAAAAATACATCTACTAGTTTTTTAATCTTAGATAGATATCAATATATATATATATAATATTCAAATAATAGTTTCTGATCTAGTATCTATTTCCCCCAAGGATGTTTTTATAACATAATACAATACATTCGAATAATATTTAAATTTTACATGGTTCATTATCGATGTTGTTTAGTGAAAACAATATGACCCAACAAGTATATTATTTAATCTGTATCATTAATATTTTTTTGGTGTGTTACACAAGGATGAATACCCATTATATATGTAAGGAAATCACATAATCATTTCCACAATAAAAATCAATATTTTTTAGTAATGGTAATATTTCACTATATTACTGGATAAACCCCAATCCCAATGTAAACATATTAGGTATCAATGTACATGGGAAGAAAATAATATTTTCTCTCAATGAAAAGGAAATATATTGAGTTTGATATGTTGTACTTTTATTTCAGATTTTAGATTCCATATATTTTATTGTTTGAAATATAAAATCCGGTATAGGGAGCAATGTATTTTATTTTTATTTCTATTTAATATGTTATAGTGAGGGTCATATTAATTAATATGATTCTATCTATATGGTAATTTTACTATTAATATCTATTTTATATTGAAAAATCATATAAAAAGATTAAATTCTAATTTTTATAGACTATTGGGGCCCATAAAAACCCATTTTTTATCTATAGGTTTTTAGGCCTTTTATATAGGTAGATTTCCCAAAATTTCCATTGATACTAACATTATAATTTGTTATCCATCTAGAAGGAGTGGTATTCCAACCACGTTTTCCCATGTAATATTTTTATGAGAACAAAAAAATATAGTGTTGTGCCCAAAAACATATAGTGTTCCCATATGGGTATGGTTCATGATGTCTATTCTAGTGTGTTTCATAAAAATTATAATAATATAAGTAAAATATACATTAATTTTTTGTTTCATGAAATTGGAACCATTTATGTCTATGAACCGAGATAATGGGTATACATATCAATTGTAAAACCCAATCACCACTTATTAGTAGGATTATTATTTTTCTTATTCACAAATCCATTTATGAGAATTTTAATTTTTTTAAAATATAATATATGTTTTAATGAAATACAAAATAAATATAACATTAAAATTATACCCTCTAAAAATTGATGCACAACCCTATCTGAAGGTAAGAATTAGGTCCTGGGATCAATGGGTTTAATAGATTTCATTTTATTCTAGTGTAAAATTATTATTATATCATAAAAAAGACTGCAAACATTGAATCCAAAAATCGACATAGTTATATTATTTTAAAGAACAATTATTTAATATTTTCCCACTATATAAATATTTTCCCCCAAAAATTAATTTCTAGTGATTTTAAAGAATGATGCTCAAGACATAAACATCTATTGAATAGTGATTTTTCCATGTAAATGGTTTATTACCCTATGTTGAATAATTTATATTATATCATTGAGAAACCCCATTATGAAAACATCACAAGGTTTATACATTAAAACACATTTTTTCCTTGACATACTATTCAACGTATAGAAAACTTAGTGAATATCAATAAAGGTAATTATTTCATAAAAATTATATTCTCAAATGACATATGATAGAAAATAAGTATCCACATAATTACATCAATATTAATAAAAGTAAAATTAATATAATAAACCATGAAACCTTAAACCAGAAATATACACATTTTATGGTATATTACATCAAATAAATCATGAATAAAGTGTTATGTTACCCAATAGTAATGAATAACCTTTTGTAATTTTACATGAGGGAAATTAATTTATATCCAAAACCACTATTTAAAAAATATATAAATCAATATAAACCCAAAAAAGTAAAAAGAAAAAATTATTTATAGGGTATGAATCTACAAATCAACATCTGATGAAAAAATTATAGACTTGTGTATCTAGTAAGAGACACACAATTAACAAAATTTCCTTGATTTAATAATTACTGAAATAGCATCGTAGAAAACACTACCATTCATAATTCTCTTATAATGGTTACATACACCTCAGAATACATTGTATTTTAATTATATTTTAATCATTTATGATGGTTGCTGATGACCACATCCAAAAACTAAATCATCCATCTAAAAGAGCCTAGTAAATAGCTGTTAAACCTCAATTACCAATCACAACACAATCAAAGGTGGTGTATCGTAAAACAAATAAAAAATCATTATGATATCCTTAAATATAATTTTATTAGAATATATATATATATATATGAATGTCCCTATAATAGGTATCTTCATGATTTGTGTCCCTCACTCAATAATAGTTTCTTTAGTCAACTATAATCGATTGAAATTATGAAATGTCTAACACTATCATTAAAAAATAACATCAAGCCTTGAGGTTGATATTAAAATTACATAATATGAGAATATATATTTTTTATTTTTTAAGATACCACAACACAATTCCACTTTATATTTCTTATTTGAATGTGGCTTAAAATCAATCAATAATATAATTTTAATGAATTTTCATGGTGAATCCACCATAATGATTACATAACATGAATGAGTAATTATTTAATAAACAATGTACAATTAATTAATTTATATTACTGATCATTATTATATATAATGTTGATGACTATTAAAAATGATCCCCATTATGATCTTAAATGACAAGATATGTTGAGATATTTTTGGACACCACTACATTAATTTGGAATATGATTAGCCAAAAAAATCTTATTCATGAATACGATATGAAGAAAATATGGGTTCATATACCCTGTAATCATCGAGATGAAATATAAATATCCATAGGGACATTATAATCTCATATCATGGATTGAATTAATTAATAGGTTCAATATCCCAAATTAATTAATCCTTTGTAAATACTTTAAAAACCCAATATTTTATAAATTTTATCAGAAATATTTCCAAACTAAAAATCAACACAAAATAGGTGAATGTTAACTAAAAAACTGTAATTTGAAATTTAATCATATATGGTTATACCTGATCACTATTTTGGCAATCTAACTTCACCAATAAAGTTGAATCTTACCATAATCGGTCATCCAAATATAATATTATAATGATAAAAATTCATATAAGACTATATAGTGAAAAAAATAACACTATATAAATGTGGGAATCATAGGTTATTATCACCATGTTAATGAAATTATTGAAATCCTATATCTATGAAAAAATATTCTACCATTTACTATTTTGTACTGTGAATGGATACAAAAAAATAACAGACCCTAATTTTTTTTGTTGGGGTGATTGTATAAAATCATTTAGATTTTTAAATTATTCAATAATAATTAACTTGAAAAAATTTATCTTTATGTGTATTAAGTATGATAGAAATTTTTTATAATCTAATCCTTTTATGTAGGAGGAATTACAGAAAAAAATACATTCCACATGTGAACTAGTATGTAGTCATAAATTACAAAACCTTGTTTGATAAAATGACAAATAAGATGTTGTCATAGAATTAAGAAAATGTTTCTCTTACCAATCCATCGTCAGTCTATACCAGCAGTCCTTCTAGTGAAATAACCTCATAAATGGAGACCAAACAATATATAGATAGTACGTTCATCTTATTGTTTTCATTAGAGGGTGGGTAAATATAAAACATAGCCTAATATTTTTTAATAATTCTATAGTATATATATTATCATAAAATATCTCACTATCAATGAGAAGAACCAAAATAATTTCCTACCAACTACTATGAAATTATACTTGCCAACATATCGCTATTCCACGGTTCTTGGATTATGCATATGTATTCAGTTCACAATGAGATCTTGATTACTTTTTCAACTTATTATTATTGATATCCTTACTTGGGGGAATCCAAAATCTACAGAAATATAAGAAAAAATCTCTATATAGAATTTCTCAATTATTAAAGCACTCTCAAATACACTTTCAATTTTAGTGATTCTCAATTGTTGTATCCAAATTTAATTTTTTTGAGGAAATATAAATAAAAACAATTATCGAAATAATTCATAGATAATCATGTATATTGATAACATCATAAATATGATGAAAAAGTATGTGTACTCAATCATGAACATCTTATAATGTTAATGTCTTAGAGGTTCTCACAATTTCTCTATCACGAGTATCACCTTGAAACACTCAGCCATGTACTATTGAAAAAACTCACAAAATAATTTTCTATCATTATCATTGGTACATATCCCTAAACCACACCAATGGATAAACATTAATTTACTGAGGAACAATACATGAAACACAATCAAAATTGTCACAGAATAAACCAAATGGAAAACCTAGATCCATTATTCAAACCATTTATATACCATATGATATTTATGATATCCGTGAAAATCTGTAGGATTCTGTCTGTAAATATCATAATATCTACTCATCAATAAAATAGTGTTGTATGAATGATGGAAAACATTGATATTATTAATTGGTGGAGGGTTATTTCTATCCAAAATTGGTAAAGGATTGTCACTTAGCTCATGTGGTTAGGAATATCTATCAATGGATAATGTAAAATTTATCATAATCACTCAACTGATCATTAGAAAGTGGCTTCATCACATGTTCTGGATAATTATGAACCTAAAAAGTCAAATAATATTTATCTTTTTATGGAAGGACTACTACATTTGAATGGATGATCTCACTACCATTAATGAATTTCTTCATGTTTTAACCGAAGGATATAGTTTAAATCATTATCAATAAGCCATATAATGAATAAAACAGCTATGTTATTCTTTGTAACTAATTGTTCATATATTTGATTAATTAACTAAGTATTATAGACCTTCAAGATGGATTCATCAAATAGTTCACACATTTATAATCCCATGTTTGATAATAAGAAAAAGACCAATTAACGCCATAACAATATATATCCCAAAAATTAAAACAAATGTTCTAGTTAAAAACACTATATTTAATACACTCTTCCTTGAACCCACATTGAATAAAACCATATAAACATACATTATCATGGATAAGAAATTATAATGAGTTTCCAAATCCTTACAATCCTCCAAAGTATTGGAGATTGGTTAATAAAATCACGATGTAATAACATATACATAGGATGAAAATAGTAAATAATAGTTATTATAAACTGCATGCCTATAGAATAATGAAATATAAGCGAGAATGACCCTTCCCACTAGGGACTGACCCATGAGTACCCCATTCCCTCCTCCAATAGTCCAAGGGTTATTTAATAGAAATGAGTAGGCATATCCCTCAAATAGGAGGTATTAACCTAATTTATGTGTACACATTCACAATAATATAAGACACACATTGATGAAAAGTAAATCAACTGAAAGAATTCATACAGAAAACTATGATCCCACAACTATTTTACGATATTTTGTAAAGGGAAACTATACATGGCCATATACAAGCCCATGACAATGTTTATATAAAAATTTTATAGTTGAAAATTTAGATGTCCAACCTAATACAAGGGAGAGGACTAAGTCTATGAAATCCTCCTGGAAAACATCTCGGGTCTTCAAAGCTATATATATGCTCCACCCTCTCCTAGTAATCCTAAGATACCATCAAAAGGGATATCGTCTTCACATGACATTATATGTCAGGAATCTTCTCTTGAATGGGGGCGTTTAAAAAGAATCAGTATGATACCCAAAGAATAGTAAACATGAAGAACAAATTATAGTTAATTCATAAAAGATATAAAAAATATATCAATAAAAGATACCAATAAATAATAATAACTAGATATACTCAGGAATGACACCACCCCATCAGGTAGTAATAACAAACATCTATCCATATAAATCACTTCGAATCATGCCCATTTCAAAAGAACTCACTCCTCGAGCTATGAAATCATCTAACACACTTGATTTATAGGTATAGCTCTTTGATCCACACACAATGAGAACACATTAGTCAAACAGGACTATGTTACACATTGAGGGTGTGATGCCCATAACCGCTGGTGACACCATGAACATAATGTAGATCAACCCACTATGTGGGGGATTGTATGTCAATTATTACACAATTCCATCCACTTCATCATGATAAATGGATGATCGACACCCTTCCTAGAGAGGATACACTAATTCCCAATACCCCACTATGTTTGACAGAGGATTTCACCCCTCATATAGAGGAACACCCCAACTCTATTTGAGATTTATCATATAGAATGAATTATTATCCCTGATGTTGAAGTCAAGTTGCACCATACCATTAAGGAAAGGTCCAAGGGAACAAAATCTACCAATAATGGTCCAAACTGAGAAAATGAAGGGCCTTTTGCACTATTGATTGGGGTACCTGGCGTGTGTTTCTATCCCATGACTTTCACATGTGGAAAGAACTCAAATATCATGTAGTATCTATAAACATAGCATTTAGTATGAGTATACGTGATTTAGAGACACAAAAATCTCTGCATGTGTTTCTTGTCCATGTCTGTGTACTCAAGCCATGTATTTGTAGGATTTCATGGCGTGACCGTGCCAGTGTGCTCTAACCCGTGTCTTTGAAACATTATTGTACACACTGAGTCGTCTACTCAGGGTCTCATTTAATGTGATTGGGGTCACATGTCGTGTGCTATATAACTATATCCAAACCCTATAACCTTATCCATGGGACTGACATGTCATATAATTCAATATTTCATGCCGTGTTATGGGGGATTTTCAAGGATACTTGGTTCTTTCTCCTTCACCTTGGCTGATTCTCCAGCCATCAATCCAATAGTAACTTTTCTATGAAATTGATTAAATGTGGCTATAATACTATTCCATCATTTGATAATTATATTTGTTCACAAGATCCATTCACTAATGGAATCAAATTCATCGTTGTACGTTCCATGCTATAAAACACCAAATTCTTAATCATCCATTTTCATATTTATTCTCACAACCATAGTCTATTGTATTCGATGTTGTGGAAATCCTAGATCATTGAATTTTAGATTGTTGCACCATAAATTTTGCGAGTGACTATCGATTGATAGGGATATGTCAAACCACATTCCATGCAAGAAACCCCATATTAAAATGCATAATTAGGGCAGAAAAGTACAATAAATTAAGAGGAAATAACCTCAATTGATTAATTGTGTCGATCATATTTAATTGTTGTTATAATGGTATTGAATACATCATAAAAACATAACAAGAAAATTTATCCAATAAATACCCAAAAATAAAACCCATCCCACAATACTCACGATCCATAAATAAATCAGTTCACTAATTGATTAATGTTTATTTTATAAATGATTAACATGGAAGTATACCCATAATACAAAAATCCTACAACAATTTGGATTGATTATTAATAATGAATGATGTGTTTTTGTAATTGTCGTCAGGATCTGTCGAGTCCAAGGACATGTTGATCGATTGATCTATGATCCTTCATCATTATCCTGAGAAAATTCTCAAAGGATCTCTCAAACGATCCTCTAGAAA
Source organism: Viscum album (assembly GCA_963277665.1). Lineage (NCBI taxonomy): Eukaryota > Viridiplantae > Streptophyta > Magnoliopsida > Santalales > Viscaceae > Viscum > Viscum album. Next base: position 1,065,046,796 of record OY728165.1, on the reverse strand, counting down.
ATTCATGTTTATGAGCATAATCCATGATTTCAAATATAATGATTTATTTTAATATCCACTAAACATCTTTCCAATGAAATTTTTACAAATAATTTTTTCAAATAATTTCATTTATTTACAAACATGATAATTTTTTCCCAAAACATCTTACATTTATTAATGATAAAAATATATTATGTTAAAACATCCATTTAAAACTCATATATTCCATCTAATTTGTAATATAGGTACCCATTAAGGTGCTATTGAATTTCTTAGGAAACCTACATATGCATACTGTTTAATATATCTAGTAAATTTTATACATTTATTTTGGGATGATCGGGACATGGAATCGCATGTTGTCTCAACAGATTGTATTGAATGTAATCCATATAATATTTAAAAATAATATATAGAAAATATAAGATGTTAATTCTACCAATCGTTGGACTTTACGCCCTGAAATCCCAAAAAAGGGCTACTTAAATTGATGAGGGTACAAAGCATGAATCTCAAACTATCTATCCCATGTTCTCTAGTATAGATTTCCTTGCTACCATTGGACATAAAACTAAGGAATCAATCACTCATAAAGGGTTCTCCCCAGTTGATCCTCTACCTCTACACTGTACATTTAAAATTTCACTCCAACCGTGATTTCCAGCTCCCCCTAGTCGATGACGTATGGATGGTGATTCATGTGACTCCTCAGTTGCAACATGTGGAAGATGGCATGTACCAGATCTAAATATGAAGGTATAGAAAATATGTAAGTCATCTCTTCTACCCAACATATTATCAAGAAAATATCTATGATCCTTATAGATATCATTATGCGGAATACAAATCTCAATAATCCCTATCAAGGTGAAACCTGAAAAATTTTGTGGCATCCTTCCTCAAATTGAAATGGAATTCATCACATATCAACATATGATTTCTTATGGAACTTCATTTTAATCATATGATCCTACATGATTTATACATACTTTATATTAAATAACACAAACATTAGGAAGATTATTTTTGTCTCTCAAAGGTTGATTTAAATATGTATTGACATGTTTGGTCTCCTGTAGATGCCCTTCAATGGTGCCATGTTGATGGTGGAATTTTTGTTTTTTTATGAAAACTCCACTTATGGTAGATTATTCTCCCATATAATGTTTCATACTAACATGAAATCTCCCAATATGTCCTCTAGGACCAGAATGTTTATCTTCATCTAGCCGTCTATTTGTGGGTGCAACATTGTGCTTAAATGTAATTGGATTCCAAATGCCTCATGTAATATCTTCCATAAACAGGAAGTGAAATGAGTGTCATGATTCATGAAATAATCGATGGAACTCCATGGAGTTGAATTATATCATACACAATGGGGCTTACAATGCTCTATACTGAACTCTTCTCTCTAATATACAATTACTGGGTAGATGTGACCAGTCATTCAATGATCACCCATATGGAATCATGTCCCCTAGAATTATATTGTTAACCCATCATCATGTACAATGATATCACATCCCATATCCACTCTTGAACCTCAAGGTGTTGAGTTAATCCCAATAGAACCCATTTCTCATCCATCATTTTTTACTAGTAATGTTTCATTAAACAAAATCTGAAACTACATTCTTCATACCTAGCCACCCAATCTAACATTAGAGGACATTCTAAGTCATTGTAACACATATATGTAACAACAATGAGGACCTCTGAAACTCCCTAAGAACATCTTCCCATAACACAACTTTTACTACTATTCATCCACAGAATAGTATAGCATGCTCTACACCTGTTGAAAATCAATTAGAAGCATGCCCTATGGACATCAGAGCTAGTAATATTTCATAGTTGGTATCCCCATGATGTTTCTATAATACTCACTATATGATTTTTGGGGTGAAAACAATCGATTGTATATAATATTTTCTATCTATATCAAAAAATTATAATTGAAACATGGCACACTATTCTGATGAGTCTTTCAAAAAATGAATACTAGATGAATTGTTGAGTGAATCTGCTAGCATATTCCCCTTCCTAGTATTACAGGAAAACATATTTTCATATTTCTAGAGGATCTCTATATATCATCTAAATATAATTTTTAAATCATTCATATACAAGATATTCTTGAGACTCTAGTGGTCATAGTTGATGGAAATCTTCTTTTCCACCAGAAAGTGTCGTCACATCGTCAAAGAAAAGACTACCGCTGCTCACTCAAGATCGTGAATCACATTATTCTAATCATGTGGAATATACTAGTATAAATAATATGAAATCAATACATTACACTAAATGAGTAAAAACCAATCCTAATTCATGATGCATCACTAAATACAAGGTAATTAATACCCAATGCTAGTAACCTAATGATTAGATAGCTAGTCGAACTATACCGCTACACATGAAAGCACTACTATAAATTTTCTATCCACACATGAGTATCCCATTTTTATTCAATAATTTTCTAGGTTCTTACCTCATGGTATATTTGTGTAAAATATATGATAGTACACTTCCAATCCAATGAAACTGTGATCTTAAATTATAAAATTGGGTGGATCCTAAGAAATAATTTCCTCATCCTTCATTGTATCCACTACATCTCTGTAATATGAGATGAAATGTAATTGATAATGGACCTCAAAAATACAAAACATGAATATCAAGAGACTCCCATTAATTTAGTGCTCTTAGAGTATGTCCAGTATAATCCTCATATGATTCTTTTAGTCCACATCATATACCGAATAAACTATGATGTGATAAATGAATATCACATCAAACTAGTCAATGTAAGGATGAAAAACATACTCAAAAGTCCCATGAATAGTGTTGTGTGTTTCATCATGAAAAATATAATCATCATGTACTCATAGTTTCTATAATGACATTTTATATCCATATGTATTATATCCACTTCCCATACACGTTTCTGGTGATAGTCTGATATGAGTCCAATCTTTTTGGACCATCGCACTACTTTAATCCAATCAAAAAATCATAGACCCTTGACTATGGCTACACGTTTTTCAAGGTCACCGCATTTATGTGATATAAATTCACACATAGCCTCAACCACCAATCTGGCTTCATTGCAAACAATACTACATAAGTCTATGGTTAAACATTAGGTCTCATGAAGCCCTTATTCTATATGTCCAGCAACCTCACACTAATCTCATGAATCCCTGTAGGATCCATATGTTAAAGTGGTAAAGATATTAGTTCCTTCTGAATAATTAAATCAATACAAATTTTTATCTCCATATGGGAAGGTAAAATGGAACATCATCCGGAAATTCAACCTCATACACTTCCACCACTATAGTCTATTACCAACTCATAACATCCACTACAACAAGGGCCAGGCTATCCATATAATTTGTAATCAGTTAAACCCTCTTATACATGATTCCCTCTTGCACATCCTAGATTAAATTTTCACCAAAAAATGACAACATGGTACCATAACTGCGGACACACCACAATCTTCTCCTAAAATACTCATTCAGATCATGAACTCGGGATAACGATTTCAAACCAAGAATGACATCAAAAGGTCTAGATGCATCTATCAAGAGATCCTAAACTAAACTCTCATTTCTATCAGTCATGTCACAATGCCAACACCAGTGTGAGATCATAGATCCCCCTCTGGTAATAGTCTACAAGAGTAAGGTTCATGTTAATGGTTGAATCAAAATAATAGAGTCTAAAAAAAGAATCATAGAATGAAAATATTGACTGGTTCATTTTTCTATCAATAAAGAAGAAAATGTAGAATAGACATAGATCATACATCATATAATCCATGGATCCTTATTATAATTTTCCTTTATATCCTGCAACTAGTCTTGTCCCTTCCCAATAGCTACATGAATCCTACTATGGACTAGCTAGCGGTGGTAATGGTAATTGGTCAACCATCAATCAACATCTTGCTACCAAGCCTACCCCTCTTCAACATTCGCCACTCTGCAGACCACTATGCCCCCATCTATGTCTCTGTCCAGGCGGTTCATAGACCATCTCATGATCAATAGTATGTTGGGATAGTCAATCAAATTCCAGATGCCACAGAACGTCATAATAGAAACACCATCTTCCCCATGGTTGATTTGATCATCTCTAAGAGACATACCCAAATGTCCCTATGTTTTGGTATTACCTCATGATGCACCAGAACTTAATATATACATGTGACTTCGATTTGCTTCCTGATGTCAAGGTCTTACATACTGGTTTCCCAGTGCTAGCTCCAATGACTAGGGACTTCTCTTCCAAAAAAATATATTACTAACCAAGATTTCTCATGTACTAAAACATAAGTAGAAATTCTAAGGGATATCACTGATTCCATGATTTCTTGACACAAGTCATACCTAAATGTATGATCCCCACATAATGAGTCTCATAGTATATCCAAAGAGTAACATAAGAGAATATTACACCATGATGTATACAATTCCACGGTCATAATACCATACCAGATACATATGACCTCTTATATTTGTAAAAATTTCAATGTGAGAAGATATAAATTCTCTATGAAGAGAATATTGATGTGTATTTAATAGAGAGTTATCTCGTCGTGTTCCCGAGTATCCAAGATCCACCATTACCCTGAAGATCGCTAAGGAATAGTGGCAGAAGAGAGTTCCATATGAATGTAATGTGTCATCCTAAGGAAGAAAACACGGGTGATTGTCTCTTAACAATTCTCAGCAATCTAGGGGTCTAGTTCACCTCAAAAGCTAGGTGGTTTCCTCCTATAATTCTCATGAAACAAAATCATCATGAATGAATTGCCATATGTTAGTACTGATATTAGTTGTTTCTATATGGGTTGTAATATATCTTTTAATTTGACAATCTGTTCTGTCTATATTACAAGGCCCTATAACGATGCATCTTCACTTAGTGGGTCAACATCATGATCATGCGATGAATCCTAGCTGGATGACTACATGGATAAATCTTGAAAACAGGTAAGAGGTATTATGTTCAATAGAGTATAAATGGGGATCTAACTCAAGAAGGACATGGAAAACAAAACCATTCCTATATAATGTCTATAGTCTTTTTTTTTCTTGAAATAATTGTTCTTCTGTACTAAGTTAAAAAACATGTCAACAGAGTATGGTTGTATGGATACATTGTATGATGATCATACTCTAGAGTCCCTAACCAGAAGGCCAGACTCTAATAGATTACACTACATTCCAAAAAAATATCATTGACTCATTATCCTAATGTATTACTAGCCACCTCTAATACCACACTATCATGAACTGACATGCCAGGGTCTACCCCATGACTAACCCAATTCTAAGTACAATAGGCCAAGGGCCAGTTACTATCACTATGAAGTCATATATTGAAAATGGGAGGCATTGTCCTAATGTACCATTACAATGTAACCCATTTCAATGACACACATTTCATAAATGTAAAAAACTGATTGAATGAATGCACCAAACTAATATCAACAAAATATATTACTTTATGAAGTAATGGAAATGTAAATATCCCCAAATATAATCCCTCAATAAATATTTGGTAATATTAGTTTAAATAAAATATCAGATATACATCATAATCCAATAGAGAGGAAAATGTCAATAGAATGTTCCAAGAAGACAGCTTTGTCTACCCAAATCTAGATATACTCCCCCTAATCCAGGTCTTCCAAGGAATACTATCAAAATTGTAGCCATTTTCATAAGACACAATATATTCTGGAAAATCCTATGATATGGTGAGTATAACAACAATATTTAGGATACATCAAAAAACTAAACATGATGCGCCATTTATATTCAGATAAATACAATATACAAAAATATATTTATAGTAGATACCAAGAGAGATGAAATCCCTGATATACTCTAGAAAGGAAGAGTTCAATCATGCCTCCATAAACAATTTCCCAACATGGGATTTTCCTCAAAATTTTCTCATTCTAAGGGAACTCACTCCAAAAAACATGATATCCCCAGAGACACTTGATGAATAGGTATAAAACATTTGTTCCATAACCAAAGGAAATGAATTAGTCAAAGAAGACTATGATATATAGAGAGGTGGTGATGCCCATAACTATTGTGGGACACAATGAACCCAATCGAGATAAAAAAATCAAGGTAAGGGATCGTTTACCTTTTTTTTCAAAAAACCTAATGATGTGAGATAATCAATGGAGAGTCAATTCCCTAATTAGGGTGTTCATGTTGATTCCAAAAACTAAACATGGGATGATAGATGATCATTGTCATGTATTGTAGAGGAATACAAAAACTCTATCTGAGACTCAGCATCTTGAGTAGTTTTCAATCCAGTGATGTGTATGTAATGTCACACTATACCCTTGAAGAAAGGAGAAACGAATCTCACTCAAACTATATAGGTTAAAACATAGAAAATGAATTGTCTAAAGCACTCTTAAAGGGAATACATCTTATATCCCACATATTACACAAACTGTTCAACTATCCCAATATCTTTCCCTTGTGAATAACCTCATAGAGAATTTAGTCTCCATATACATGGTGTATAATATTAGTACATGATATTTTGATACACACAGTTACCAACCCATTTCAACTAGATGTGTTTGTGTACTATAGTGGTGAGTTTTTAACTGTCTGTGTATGCCATGTCATCTCTGTGTGGTAGTACATGGGGTTTTCATGCCATTATAATCAACCACAAGTGTTTGTACCTCTGAAGTACATTATGAGTCATCCCTGGATAGCACGCAGCATTAAAAAAGGGTCAAACACCTTTTGATCTGTAACTCCATCCAAACCATAGTTCCACAACTAAGGGGGCCCACAAACTATGTAATCCGAGATAACACACCATGTTGTATATAACTTTCCAAATTCCTAGGATGTTCCTGTGAAAACATGGCTCTTCACACAAGTTTCCTCACAGAATTGTGGTCCACAGCCTAGGTCCCACCCATATGCCCGATCGGGTCATCTGTCTAATGATATTCCCCATAGCCCAACACATTTATTTTCTATTGTGCATTGTCCTCACACACACAAACCCTGAGAAACATCCTTGAAGGTCATCCATCCTGATCACTACTCTAGTCTTTGAATGCTAATTCATTTCAGTGTGGGTGTACATGGTGTTTTCATGCCCCTATAATCAACCCCATGTGTTTATAGCTCTAAAGTACAATATATGTCATCCCGGGATGGTCACACGCCTTTAGAAAGGGTTTAAACACATTGTGATCTATAACTCCATTCAAACCCAAGTTCCACAACTATGGGGGCCCATAGACTTTGTAATCCAGGATAACACACCGTGTTCTATATAATTTTCCAGAATCTTAGGATCTTCTTCTGAAAACTGAGCTTCACCCACTAGTTTCCTCACAAACACATAGTCTCTTGCCCAGGGCCCAAACACATTCCTGAAATGGTCATCAAAAAAATGATAGTTCCCATAGTTCAATATGAGTCCTTTCAAGTGTTCTTAGTCCACACTCACACACACGCTGAGAAAATTCCCAGAAGGTCACCAATCATTATCACTACTCCATTCCTAAAATGATTAACTGTGGAGATATAACTAGGTAGGATCCCAAAAAGAATGGTTCCCCATGTTGAATAACCACAAACAGAATGTAGTATCCATCTTTATGGAGTATAATATGAGTACACGAGAGTTAGAGACACACAGTTCCCTACCCTTGTCAACTAGAGGAGTCCGTGTACTGGGGTGGTGACTATTTACCAGTCCGTGTATGCCTAGTCGTGTTATTGTGTGAGTAAATTGTGTTTTCATTCCCCTACAATCAACCCCATGTGTGTGTACCTCTGAAGTACACTATGAGTCATCTCTGGACCACCACACACCTATAGAAAGGGGTCACAAACATTGTGATATGTAACTCCATCCAATCCCTATTGCTACAACTAAAGGGTCCCACAGACTATGTAATGGTGGATAACATGTAGTGTTCTATATAATTTTCATGAATCCATGTCTATTACAGTAAAAAATAGGCTCCGCCCACCAGTTTCCCCACAAACACATGGTCCCCACCCCAGGCCCCACCAACATACCCAAATAGGTCATCTGACTAATCATAGTCCCCACATGCCAACACATGTCCTTTCCATTATGATTTTTCCTCACTCGCATACACCCTAAGAATCTTCCAAGATGTTCACTTATCCTAAACACTACTCCAGGAAAAGAATGCTTAAATGTGGAGGTCTAATCAGGTAGGCTACCAAAAAGTAAAGTGCACCATGTTGACATGAGTCATATAATTTATTCATTTAACCATTTATCAATTGGGGGTGTTACAATCCCCCCCCCCTTTAGAGAAAAACGTCCTCATCGTGGGCATTCTACCAAGATTTTTAACATTAGTCTAAAAAAAATTTAGATAAACAACATACTCCAACTGAGATATCTACGTCAGTGGTATGTTCCTAGGAAACACCTTAGACTTCCCAACTCTAGATATACCCCACCTGATCCAGGTCCTCCTATGAATACTTTCAAATGTGTGGCCATTTGCATAAGACACAAAATGTGTTATAAAATTCCATGCTATGGTGAATATAACAATATTTGGTAGGATACCTACAAAAACTAAACATGAAAAACCATGTATAGTCTGATAAATTCAATATACAATAATCTATGTATGATTGATACCAAGAGATACAAAATCCCGGAAATACAACAGAAAAACATAGTTCAATCATGCTTCCATAACCAATTGTGATCCATAGGATTCTTCTCAAAGCATTATCTTTCCATGGGAACTCACTCCACAATCCATGATATCCATAGTGACGCTCGATGAAGAGGTATGGCACATTTTTTCTGCAACCAAAGTGAATAAATTGGTCAAATAAGACTATGATACATAGATAGGTGGTCATGACCATAATAGTTGGGGGACACCATGAACCCCATCTGGATCAAAACACTATATAGGGGATCATATGCCTATTATTCCACAAACCCTAATGATGTGGGATATTAAAAGTAGTATCAATTCCCTAATAATGGAGTTCTAGCAGATTCCAAAAACTAAACTTGGGATGATAGGGGGTCATTGTCCAATCATGTTGAGTGATGCCACAAATCTATCTAAGACTCAGCATCTAGAGCGGTTTTCAATCATGTGATGTGGATGTAATGTCACACTATTCCTTTGAGGAAAAGGCAAAGGAAATAGACTCAAACATGACTGGTTAAATCATAAGAAATGAAGAGCCTAAAGAACACATGTAGGGAGTACATGACGTGTCCCATGTACTACACAAACTGTTCATCTATCCCAATGTATTTTTCTTATAAATAACCTCAAACAGAATGTAGTCTACATATACAAGGTGTATATTATTATTACATGATAGTTGTATACAGACAGTTACCTTCCCGTGTCAACTATATGTGTATGTGTACTAGAGTGGTGACTATTTAGAGATTCGTGTACGCCAAGTCATGTCTGTGTGGGAGTACATAGTGTTTTCAAGACCCTATAATAAACCCCATGTGTCTGCACCTTCGAATTACACACTTAGTCATCCCTGGATAGACACAATCCTATAGAACGAGGTAACACACCTTGAGATGTGTTACTCCATCTAAACCCCAATGCCAAAACATAGGGGGCCCACTGAATATGTAATCCCGGATAACACACCATGTTCTATATAATTTTCCCAAATCCTAGGATCTTCCTGTGAAAACTGGGATCCACTCACCAGTTGCCTCGTATACATGTGGTCTACACCCTAAGGCCCACCCACATGCCCGAATGGGTCATTTGACTAATGATATTCCCCATAGGCCAACACATGTCCTTTCTAGTGTGCTTTGTCCTCACTTGCACACATCCTAAGAAACATCCAAAAGGTCAGCCATCCTAATCACTACACTAGTATGTGCATGCCAAGTCATGTCAGTGTGGGAGTACATTGAGTTTTCATGCCCATATAATCAACCACATGTGTGTGTACCTTTATAGTACACTCTGATTCATCCTGGGATGTCCACACTCCTTTAGAAAGGGGTCACAAACCTTATGATATGTAACTCCATTAAAACCCTAGTGCCAAAACTACGGGGACCCACAATCATTGTAATCATAGATAACACACCGTGTTATATATAATTTTTCAGAATCCTAGACTCTTCCTATGAAAAAATGGGCTCCTCCCACAAGTTGCCTCTCAGAAACATGGTCCCCACCATAGGGCCCACCCACGTGCCTGAATGGGTCATCTGAAAAATGATACTCCCCACATGCCAATACAATTCCCTTCTAGTGGGACTAGTCCTCACTCTCACAGGCTCTGAGAAAAGTCCCAAAAGGTCACCCTTAGTGATCACTTCTCCATGCCTAACATGCTTTAATGTGTAGTTCTAACTAAGTAGGCTATCGAAAAGGAAGGTGAACCTTATTGATAAACCGTAGAGAAAATGTAGTCACCATCTTCATGGTGTATAATAGGAGTAAATTACATTTGGAGACACATAGTTCCCTTCCCATGTCAACTAGATGTGTCTATGTTCTGAAGTGGTGAATGTTTACCTTTAGGTGTATTCCATTTCGTGTCTATGAGGGAGTAAATGGTGTTTTAATTCACCTACAATCCACCCCATGTGTGTGTACCTCTGGTGTACAGTCTGAGTCATCCTGGAACGACCACACACCATTAGAAAGGGGAGACAAACATTATAATATGTAACTCCTTCCAACCCCTATTTCTACAACTGAGGGGTCACACAGACTATGTAATCCTAGATAACAGGTCGTGTTCGATATTATTTTCCTGATTCCTAGGCTGTTCTTATGACAACATGGCCCCGCACACCTGTTTCCTCACCGACATCTGTTCCCCAACCTGGGGCCCACCAATGTGCATCAACGGGTCATCTGACTAATGATAGTCCCCACAGGCCAACACATTTGTTTTCCAATATGCTTTGTCCCAACTCGGACGCACCTAGTGAAACATCCTAGAAGGCCACTCATCATAATCACTACACCAGGCCCAACATGCTTAAATTTGGAGTCCAAATCAATTAGGCTCCAAAAACAGAATGTGCACCTTATTGAAATGAGTAATATCCTTTAGTCATTTAACCCTTTATCATTTGGGGGTGTTATAATTACCCACCTTTTAGAGCAAAATGTCTTCATTATGGGCCCTACAAGTCATCCCTGGCAGTGCACTGCACTTAAGGCTGGGAACCAACTCTGCTACCAAATATAACAACTAGGTCATAGGGAGAGTAAACCACTATTTCTTAACATGGTCATTGAGTCCTAGCCCGCCAAGTACCACCAGTTTCACCACAAACATGTTGTCCACTTTCTAGGGCCCTCCCACATGCCTGAATATGTCATCTGACTAATGATTTTCCACATAGGGAAACACATGTAATTTTCAGTGTGCTTTGTGCTCACTCACAGACACCCTTGGAAAATTCCCAGATGTTCACCCATCTGGATCACTAATCCAGGTCAATAAATTTAAACTGTGGAGTTATAATCAGGTGGGCTCCTTAAAAGGAAGGTGCACCATGTTTACATGAGTCATATCATTTAGTCATTTTAACCATTATCATTTTGGGGTCTTACACTTCACCCCTTACATTATTAAATGATATGGTTCATGATCTAGTGGATTATTTTCCATGAAAATGATCATATGAGGTAGTCTTTCCATTCCATCACTGAATCAACGTGATTGGTCACAAAAGTTTCCCAAGAAATGGATCTAAAACAATGTGCATGGTTACTTGTGAAATAACACTAAAGAAAAAGAAATTAGAAATCATTTATCATCCGATTCATTGATGCAACCACCTTCACATCTATGTTGTATTGTTCCAATCATAGATATATTATATCTAATCAATGCGACAAGAATCATGTACACAATGATCAATTGAACAAGATATTTCAAGCATCAGGACAACGAAAAATAGTAGTGGTGAAATGAGGAATTGAGGGAGATAAGAATAATCAATTAGGAGGAAAAAACCTTGATTTATTATCTATTTCAAAAATTTGATAGTTTTTATTATAATGATAAATGAATACACCTGCAAAATTAATCCAAATAATTCCCCACCATAAATTCCCATAATATAAAAACTAACCCACAATATGGATGATCATAGAATCAATAAATTCATCAATTGATTCATGTTCATAAAAGAAATGAATAATGTGGAATAACAGAACTTAAATAAAAATCAAACCTCAATTTGGATTTATTTTGGATGAAGAACATGCAACGATGTGTTCATTAGATTGATTCCTTGAATCCGAGTTTGTATCCATTGATCAATTTGTGATCAATTGTTATTATCATAAAAGGATTATCCAATTCACTCTCAAATAATACTCCCTAGGTTCTATGGTTTTTTTATAATCCACGAATTTTTAAATAATTAACTATTTAAAATTTCATGAAATTTCACATCAATGAAATTTAAAATATTATTTAATTCATTTTAACACCCATATAATGTTTTTCACAAAATACCCACCCAGACTAATGTTAAGTAACAGCTAGGGTTAAACCACCATTCTAAATTCAATGGAGTCCTCATATTTCTGATCTTATCAATATTTTCAGAGCTAATCCCCATTTTCAAGAAAACCATTTTAGTGTTCAATTTAATAAATTTAGAAAATTCATAAATTTATTCTGGGAACACAAAACCATCGAATCACTTACCATCTCGGTATGTGGTCTAGAAAATATCCCATATAATATTTAAAATTAATATATAAAATATTTGAGATGTTACATAACTGTCAACCATCGATATAACAAACAATATAATATTTTTAAAGTCTTCATATATAAGACATGAAGTATCTAAAACAATTCAACATATAGAAATCCAATAATAAAGAAAAAATGTTTCAAATATCCCTTCTCTTGTTTAATCTATGTCATTTTTAAAATTATTCTTCACTATAATTATTTTAAATATAATTTAAATCTCCCAAAAATCAACACGTTATTTAGAATAATCATCTATAATACCTCATTGTCCAATATTTCCACCTTGAAATTTTTTGTTATCAAAATATACACATTATATGATGGCATAATAGCATTTGAAGGAGGATTATATTTATTACCACTGATACACTACATATAAAAATTATGGTGAAATATAATGTAATAAAATTCAACACATAACATAAGTGAAATGATAAATATTACATTATTATAAATTCATTCAAATACTCATTTAATGTCACAAATTCGATGTATCCAAACATTGAAACTGATTACACTACATGAAACCCTAAAAAAATCATTTATATGTAAAATTAATAATCATTATGTCATAAGTTGTTGAAAAATTTTTATTTTGGAAATAACAGAAAATTAAATTAATTAAATAACTCCATTTCTAATAGTAATCACAACTCCACGTGGAGGACTAAATTCGTTTAATATATAACATTTCAAACCATTACCTATTGAGTTCACATCACAAATTTTGATGCTGAATCCCATGGGTGGCAGACTACACCTATTTACTTGGGGGAGTATTTATTTCATTGAAATTCCTAAGTACATGAACGAAGTGTGTTGATTCCTTTATAATTATTATATCCATTGGTACACAAACAATGCTTAAAAATGTTTATTTAAATACATTGTTTATTCACACAATCACTCACTATATGGAAAAAAATAAATTTATAAATTTTTATTTATCTTCTTATGAAAATAAATATATAAAATATTAAAAAAATAAAATGATGACATGGAAAAAAATATACCTTTTTAGGAAATATATGTTCATACAAGTAGTAAAATGAAATATTTCACTATCTTAACTACATACACTATGTTTCAGTCATCATTAAAGACATTGTAATTATAGTATTTATAAGGATGTGAACCTAAAAGTATATATTGTGTCATCATTACATAAAATACTATTTCTTCAATTACAATAACGGTGCTAACAATGAATGTAACATTATTTGTACAATCCTAAAACGAGTCACAAATCATGGTGGTAAAAAAATTCCTAGACCAACATAGCTTTTGTATGAATCAAATAATTATCCCATAAATAACTCCAATTGAGACTAGGATGTTTCTTAATATAATTAGATGAATATATGTAACAAATATATCATTTGATATATGAAATTTCCTTATAAAGACTATTATAAATTTAATTTAGGAATGTTGAGATCCAAAGGCCACACATCATGTGACGTTTCACAATTTTTAGAATTCATATCCCCAAACTGTACACCTAACAGATTGAATAAAACGTTTGAAACACCCTTTTATTATGTTTTATTCACGAATAATAACATTTCAACTCATCTTTACATTTATCCTAAGATCAATTCGTTATGTCAAATCCATGTGAATGTCTCCAAATTCCAGCTTCTAGGACATTCTATTAAATAATTATACTCTCACCATTAATTGATCCGTTTGTATCCTTAAATTATTCACTTTATCAAAACATATCCTATCACCTAACCATACCAATGGTATTATCCCACTTTCATAATTTTCAATATTTTCTCCCCACTAATCATCAAGGTACCAACCCTGTCCCATTCAAGGCTAGCCACCAAGATCAATTTGAGAGTTTATTTCTCTAATTTACCACCATATGAAAGAGAAGGAGGTGAGAGAAGAGGGGAAAAACAATGAATGAGTATCCAAATATCATTCATTTCATGTTCTCTATATATTAATAAGGTTTAAATAATTTTATTATATGATACAGATGTGGTAATGGAATAAAAAGAGTGGATAATGTATATATGATATCCATTATTATTCATGAATTAAAATATATATTATTGAATGTAATTAATTTGAATAGACAATAATCTAAAAATTCCTAAAGTGATTACCGACAAGAAATCATCCATCATATGGAGAACCAAAAAATAACCCAAATTCAAATGAATAATGATTCTATGAAAGAAAAATGCCTATTAATGATTACTAATTCTTCAATGCTTCCAATTAAGAGTCGATATAACATTTATTACCCCATTTTTATAAGTAATGATATATCCCATAAATATTTCAAATAATAGAAATATATTTATTAATGAAAATATATCTATCACAAGATGAGATTTATGATGGAGAGATTGTATAATTTAATTAGGTTAAGATATAGTAATTCTCAATATCTAAAATCATCATAATAATAGTAATATATCATGGATATTGATTGTATTGGACTATTGTAAAATCCCAAATAGAAAATATGATTTTCTTATAAGAGATTCATTCTAGGGACATTTCTTGTATATTTTACATTAATAATAATGGTTTAATAAAAATATTTATCAAATAAATTAAAAATATTACCAAAAAATTAAACTAGCTAAATGTTACTAAAATATTCTACAAAATCATAAAAAAAAATTTATTGATCAGTTTAACCCTTTGAATAATTTTTAATGTCACTTAATTCAGTATATTTTCTATTCCACCATCATTAATTTTCATGTGGCAAATGATGTTGTTTGAGATAAGTCATTCCCATTGAGAAATATTATATATTATCATTGATTATCAATAATTGAAATTAAATAATTATTTCTTATCATATATTATTTCTAATTTAATTATACATCAATATTAACATCAAAATAAATTTAATACTATATTTTGATGTTATAAATTTTCTTACCAATCCATTTATATAATAAGATATAATTAATAACATATAATAATAATATTATAATTTTTCATCATATAAGGTTATATTAAATAGTAATTCCACATGATATGATGGATATATAATTTACAACATGTATTAATATTTTCTCATTATTTACTTTGGGATGGGTGAATCTTGGAATAAATTCAATTTATATTCGACCACCTACTATCATCTATCAATTGTTAATATTATTTAAAATAAAAAATGAATGGATATAAACATTTCATGATCTAATAAATCTAATATATTACAATTAAAAATTAAATATTGAATCAAATAATTTTTTATTTAATATAATACCATGGATAAGATCATGAAACTGGGATTAATTTATGTAAATGATAAATTATTCATATTTTAGTATATTGATGACCAATGTTGTATTCCATGATGATTCATGCAAGGATATTTCAATTTACTAACTTATGAGTATTGCTTTTTAAATTCCTCATTAGAAATGATATAATAAGAGTTATATAAGGGAAAAACAAGTCATTAGAATGAACAAAATGGTTTAAATTTAATGTAAAATGATTGTATATAGGGGAATGTAAATGGTTTTATGTTATGAAAAAGGTTTCCTTTATTATCTGTTTTTTTAACATGTCTATAATATAAATTTCAAAAATATCCGGAATTATATTTAATTATATATTTTTTCAAACTATACATGAATTTGAAAGCCATCCAAAGAAGATATTTGAAAACTTATCCCTCATATAAAAGTTAAACACACCATAAGAAAGGGATTAAACGAAGCTATAATTCTCAACACCAAATCTATGAAAACCCCAAAACTTATAATATCAATGAGATAAGGGAGGAAAAATTACCTTATTTGATAATAAATGATACAAAATTTTATGAGATGATATGATGGGATATCACACCATCATCTATTCACAATCTTTGTGAATATTATTGATATTGAGAAAATTAGCAACATTAAATAGTGATATTTAAAAAGTACTAGTACAAAAATTTTATATAAAATGAAATATACATCAAATCCATTACCATTGAGTTTAATGTAACACAATGTAAAAGCAATTGAAAATATATGAACAATATAACTTAATGAAACTCCACGATAATATATTTTTTAAAAAATAATATACCATATAATTAAAATATTTAAGATGATTATAGATTGAGGAGAAGTAATCATCCCAAAATATATGTAAACAAAATAATTTTAAATGAAAAGATACATAATTTTACCACTATTATCACCATATTTATTGTTTAGATCTGGGTTGTAATGTATTAGTTCCCAGTGATGCCTAGAGGTTCCCATTCCCAGTTGCTCACATGGCTTGAAGTGCATTTACCCAAACTGTAGTAGTTTTCAATTAGTAGTGAGGGCCATAGGTGAGAATGTTGGGAAACAA
Organism: Viscum album; assembly: GCA_963277665.1. Taxonomy (NCBI): domain Eukaryota; kingdom Viridiplantae; phylum Streptophyta; class Magnoliopsida; order Santalales; family Viscaceae; genus Viscum; species Viscum album. The sequence goes on along the minus strand of OY728165.1, from coordinate 1,065,029,667 downwards.
TGAACTCATTGGATGATTAATGCAGTAGAATCAAATGGGTAACAATAGCAGAATCTGTAAAACCATGCAATAAAAAAACAGTGAAAGACTATAAGTTACAGAAAAATGGAGCACATATATAAATGGTGGATGATACATATGTCTAGGAAAACTACCAAATAAGTCACAATGCTAGTCCAAATTTATCATTAAATGTACAAAAAAATAAAATCCAACAGCATTGAAAGCCTTATCTTGGTCGCACACTGTCCATCTCCAAAATAATCATGTTCCTAAAGTAGAAGAGAACTAGACATTATTTATACCTGCAGTAATATAATCTATTTGGGCCCAAATGCATGTCCCAAACTGGGTATGAGACGAATCCCAGTAGGCATCCACTGAAATATATATTACTAGTAGTCAGTGAATTTATATGGAAGGAAATAAGAAAAATCAAGCAGTATACAATGAAGTAAACAAAATTAAAAAATCATAATGTTTCAATTGCATTCGTTTAAAAATATCAAGTATTCATCCAATCCAAAAAAAGTATCCCACTGAGAATTACTCACATCATTACCCCTCTGGTTTAACCAATCAAACTCAATCAACCCTCTTTCATGTGGACACAGTCTAACCCCTATGGTTTATCTTTTACAAGGACTCTCTGTTAAAGCAGTCACCATCAATTCAACTTATGGTCTTTTATCGGTAAACTATAGACACTATGGGGAAGAAATCAATACTCAATTCTCCATGTGGTCTGAAAAAATGGATCTACAAACACACTAAGGGATTATTCACATCCATCCACCCTATGGTCTCACAAATTTTAATGTAAACAGACACTCTAGGGATGCCCTCGGTTTCAGTTCCCCCTATGGTCTACTACAACAAGTTCCCACAACCTCATGTAAGTCAATCGGGCGCAACAAAGTTCAATTGAAAAATTAATCCTTATGAACTAATTGGATAATAGATTTCAAGAACCACTTGGCTAAATAGGTACAAGCATACTACAAAAATTGATAATATCACTCAATCTTAACAACAGTAGGCATATAAAATAAGTACCCTAATAGAAAAAGCTAGACCAAACGTTAAATATAAAAAAAACATAAGAAACTCATATATAGACTGGAAAATAACCCTATTCCCAATCAAACGACCTCTACTAAGGAACAAAAGTCATAGTAGTGATTAAAAGGGATAAAATCCCTAAACATGCAGTAACAAGTTCTTGGGTATTGGGTACTATTGCAGAAAAAAATATAATACTAACTTCGAAAAGGAACAAACCACCAACCTCGGTGTTGTATGATCAATATACTCTGTTGTATGTATTTTAAATGACTTAAAACCCAACAGATCTCAAAACTACTTAAAACATTCGACAATTGTTATCTCATGATAGGAGAGAAATTAGAAAACGAGGCTCTAAAAGAATAAAGGGATCAATGTGCCGATTCCAATGCAATAAATAACAGTTGATTCAGAGAGAGGATGACTAATTAGGGGATCTAGGAAGAATATTCATCTTCGGTCGCTTCATGATGAGATGTGCTAGAATAAAGTGTTTTATGTGAACAAGATGTGACCCATGTACGATAAACAAATTAGAAGGAAAAGTAAAAGGTGTGTTCTTTAATGATACATGGAGTGTACTTATATTAATTGGCCTTGTATTTAGGAGGTCTCCAGGTCACCCCACCTGATCATGTACTATGTCATTACACAGCCAACACATGGTCACCCACGGAAACTAGGTACACGAAGTGTACTACCAAGTACACGGTGTGTAATCATAAAATTTCCAGATTATCCCCTTTTCCTCAAGAACACCAGAAAAGAAAAACACATACATGAAAAGTAGTTCTCGGTTCTTACAAAAATCCCCCCATAATGAAATTCATATATGAATTTTGAAATTAGGAAAACGTAGTGGAATAATACCCAAACAACTTCAGCCACTACGATCTTACATCACTATCCCTCTACCAAGTCTCAACCTATACTCAGAAATGGTTCCATAGAACCCATACCAGAGGATCAAACCAAACATAGAGAACCTACTCATTGTGATCAAAAATTTCAATAGGATGCTCCTCAAATGATTCCTCCACCTCTAGCTCAACCTCCTTAGGTTGAAAAACATGAGACGATTCCATGAAGTAACATCTTAGCTGAGAAACCTGGAATACATCTTGCATAACCTGATACCTATTAGGTAACTACAACCAATAAGAAACTAAACCAACCTTTACCAAAAAACAAATAGACCATCATACATTGTGGAAATCATTCCTTGTATCTTAATCCCCATGTGTCCCTTCCTCGGTGTGACACGTAGGAAAACCGGATCTACAACTACGAACATTGAAGGTATTCTCCATTGATTTTTTAATGAATTATGTCATGAATGTGCAGTATTCATCCTCCTATGAATAAAAAAGTTGTTATGTGGTCTCCTGAACATGATGGGGCTACAACATAGCTACCTCACATACCTTCATTCAACATAAGGTTGATCAGAATGGCCTAACGCACAAATCCTCCTAAGGGTCAATATGAATAGTATTTTGAAAAATATTATTATAGGAACACTCCCATAAATGTATGTGTTTCTCCCAGGATTCTACAAAATCCTGGACATGGGTTCAAAGCATGTCATCTAGCACTTTCATCGTATTCTTGGACTGACCATCTATCTTGGGATGTTACGCTATACTCATAAGTACCTGTGTTCCCAAAGCCCTGTGTAGTCCCTGTCAAACCCAATAAGTTAATCATGAATATCTCTCTGAGAAAATATAGTTATTAACTCCACGTAATCATACAATCTCCCAGATGTACATTCATCCCAGGTCATTTACACTAAAGGTCTCCAAGATCGGCTAAAAGTGAGAATAATTCGTGATTTTGTCAACAACCACCCATTCTACAACATTCCCTCGAGGCGACCCTGGAATACCTTTCATGAAATCCATTGCGACATCATTCCACTTCAATTCAAGAATGGGTAGCTACTTAAAAAGCCATGTTGGTCACTGATTGTTCTCACACACCTTTTGATTGGTGGGAAACCTAATGAAAAAACTAGTAAACATGTCTCTTCATACATGGCCACTAAAAAAATGGTGCAGCTCTTGATACATCTTGGTTACAACATAATGAACTACCGAAATTGAGGATTTAATGTCTTGGATCAGCCCCACGTGTATGTCTGCTAACACCAATTTGTTCCCATGATAGTTGAATATATAATCCACTATTATATTCCATCCAGTAACAGGGTCCAATATTGACACACACTCCAGTAGGACTAGGCCATCATCATCTGATAAATGCATCATTTTCACTCGATGAAGTAGAGTAGATGATTCAACAATAGAAGAAAGAATCATCTTCCCACGTCTATCGTGAACCTTCAAATTCATCTCAATGTACAGATCTTTATGCTTCCAATAACTTCTGGCCTATTGAACTACCTATATTTGAGTCCTCCTGGTCAACGCATCAGCCACTGCGTTGCCTTTCACAAGCATGTAGGAAAACAAAAATTCAAAATACTGAATGTAGTCAACCAACCTTCTCTATCACAAATTAAGATCACGCAGTGTAAACATATATTTGAGACATTTTTGATCGGTGAAAACCTCAAAATGTTCTCTTATAAGATAATGTCGCCAATATAGTAATGCATGAACAACTGCAGACAACTCAAGATCATGTGTCAGATAATTCATATCATATGGCCTAAATAGTGGAGATATGTAAAAAATGATTTCTTTTACCTGAATAAGAACTTCTCCCAACCCGATACATGATTCATCATAGAAAATTGTATAGCTCATTCTTGCCTCTGGAAAAGGTAATATCAGTGCTTTTTTCATCCTCTCTTTTAGCTCCGGAAATGCTGAATCACAAGAATATGACCACAAATACTTCACAAAATTCTTATTTAGGTTCGTCATTAGCAATGTTAAGCTTGAAAATTCCTATATAAAACATTTTTATAAACAATACAGACCTATAAAACTATGTTCTTCAAAAATATTCATCAGCTTCTGCTAGGAAATTATTGCGCTCACTTTCTCAGGGTATAATGATACTCTTGTCTCTGAGATTGCATGAGACATGAAGAGGATCTAGACGAACCAAAAGTTGCATTTTGATAGAATTTCACATAACTAATTCTCTATTAGTGTAATCATAACGATATAAAGATGTCTAGCATGATCATGTGATGTGTGAGAGTACACTATGATATCATCCACGAAGACAACCAAGAAATAATCTGATTATGGATGGAACAATTGGTTCACCTATTCCATGAAAACCATTGGCACGTTCATGAGATCGAACAACATAACCCATTATTTTCATAGACCATACCTTCTCTAAATGGTTGTAAGAGGTTTATCTGATTGTCTAATGTGAAAATGGTGATAACCAGATCCCATTAAAATCTTCGAGAATAACCATGCTCCATGAAGTAGATCAATGATATCATTAATACTCAGAAAGGGATATTTGTTCTTGACTGTCAAATGGTTCAGTATATGATAATCCACACAAATTATGAGGGTGTCTTCCACCTTCATTGTAAACATGACATGAGCACCCCAAGGAGAAGTACTAGTCTAGATGAAACCCATTTCCCCCCTAACCTGCAATTGATTCTTCAGTTCCATTAACTCTGGTGTAGTTATCCTATAATACGGAATGTAAATTGGTGCTTCTCCTAGTACAAGGTCAATATAAAAGTCTTCCTCTAGCTCTAGAGGTGAACCTAAAAAATTCATCTTGAAGGACATCCATTAAACGATCCACCACTAGAGTAAAGTCCAAATATCAAGTCCCCTGGTCAGCCAGATATAAGATAAAAAATTGTGTTGTAACTTCTCCAAGACCACAATGCTCAGGTCTTGCTATGCTTTCCTGGTCATCCCATTCACCCTTATGAAGAAGAAAACCTCCCTTAGGAGAAGTGAAACTCACCCAATGATGTTAGCATTCGACATTATCCTGGATGGGAAAAACTTGTCTATTCTGATAATGAAATAATATAATGTCATCTCTAGGACATTTAGGTCCCAAAAGAAGTGACACCCATAAATCAAAAGAGTTCAATCCTTGCATTTTTGTCCACAATCCCTTCTTATCCCCAACAGAGTTTCCAACATCAAGACAATTGTAGATGTAAGGATACAGATCCCAAGGCCCTCTACAACAACAAAAAATATGAAACAGAAGGATGCTCGTATATTGAAAACAATAGAATCCTAAACAAAGGAAACTAAAATCGTTCCTTTAACTGTAGAGGGTCAATGATCCAAATCCTGCTGCGTATCGTCCATTGTAAATGTCTGACTTGTACCATGGCCCTGTGACCCTTCCTGAACACCCTGAAATGATCCACCCTGTTGTCATTGAAATCATGGATACTAGATACCATGACCATAAACTCCACCTCAACATGAGAGGATGGACGAACTCTATTTCCAAGACTGATTGGAAACTGGTTGTCCAAATTCAAAATGCGAAGTCATATCAGAACTCCTATCACCAACATCTGGTGAGAAAAACCATCTGAAACGCTGAAGTTGAACATTTTTTTGTGGGATTGGAATTTCGCTGGGCCTCTCGGCAATGTGACCTCATATACACACTATTCCCACACTAGTAGAATGCCACCATGCCACCAGAAAAAATAAACTGCTTCCTCAGGTCTCCACGTGTAGACTCCCTGTGGTGCTTCCTAATATTAGTAAGAGGTGTACCAACTCCGGATGCCGACCCCCTAGCTCACAGCCCTAGAATCCCTCAGATTTCATTTTTTTATTAGTTCCTGATTGACTGTAGAGGTAATGGAAGTAACCCTTGATATGACCATCTATGATTGGATGTCATGCCTATGACCATCCTCAAACATCATTTCCAAGAATAACTAATCACCTCCAAAATGGGTGTGAAGCCCTGCAATTCTGTGTAATGGGAAGAGTACTCCAAGACTATGAATGTTACCTATTACAAACTCATGAACTCTCAGGATCGGTCATCCTTCAATGTCTCCAGGTAGAAGTAGTTGTATAAGGTTTAATGAAACTCATACCAAGACATAACCTATTGATTTTATACCTCTGAGATATCATCCCACCATCAATTGGAGGATTCCAGAAGCATATAAGTAGATAACTTCACCATTATGTGTAATGGATTATCAAGATGCTCAATGATCATCATCATTGTTTCTAACTATGACTCTACAGCCTGAGGTCCTCCTTCCCCTATGAAGGTAGGAGATTGTTGTTGTTTAACAACCCACGCCAACTCTGCCATAGATATGGTAGGAGGTGGTACTCTTCAGAAGGTCTGTATGAACCTCATAAATCCATCTTGGGACAATGAATTGGCACAGGTATTTGGGATAACGGTTACATGAATTACATGCATGACTAGATGATCAGCTGGTAATCCCTGGTCTTCCATGATCAATGTTTGGTCACTAACCTGTATCTAGCATAATGTAAGATGATTTCTTAGTGGAATGATTCTGCAAGGTCAAACACACACAATAGTTCCAGATAAACAAATAATGAATCTTATAAGTGAAATAATAGAATAGGATAAAGAAATAATTATGTATTTCAAAAATGTCGATATAGGACGTGTTCAACTATGACACGGAGTGTTCCATTATGCTTTTCACATGGGATTTCCCTCCTGCACCCCAAGTCATGTTACACCCCATACACATGGTTTCTTCTCCCATGAAACAATGTGTATAACAATCATTTCCCACTTCCTGAGTACTTTTACAAAAGTAACCCACACAGTTCATGTAGAAAAATACTACATGGGGTGTTCGTTCCAGACACGGTATGTTCTAAAATTAACTTAACTGACCCCTGTTGTTTGTAACATGGTTGACTCTACATGGCATGTTTTTCCCAGACACAGTGTGTACTAACTACCCATAATCCACTTGTGTCATTAGTCACATGGCCAGACATTGGGATCCTAAGACACATAGTTCCCATGTAGTATATAGAGTGTCCCACAAAAAAAATCCATCCTCGTGCCTCTTTCCACAAATCCATTTACATAGTTAGACACTACACATCATGTACCTAAGAAAATTAGTTCCTTCCTAAATAGAAGGACTTGTGGCATGAATTCTGTAATACACATGGGGTATTATGAGTATTTCTAGATAGTAAGCCTCAAAAAATACTCAATGACCTAGAATAACACTGAATGTAAAATGAATGTTGAAAATTTTGACCCATGGGGGCCCATATCTTCTGTGAACCAATGCTTGGATTCTTATACAGGTTATATACAAGTATACCAGTTCATTGATCTTCAAAATTTCGATCCATGAGGGCCCATAACACCTTAAAAACCAAATATTGGAATTCATTCAAATGAAGCCATATCTAATATAATACCCTATAAAATTATATATATTATATTAAGGATCCTATCACAACAACATGCATATATATCACAACATCTATCACAACAACATGAAACAAATAATTCACCCTAAATGGAATGAAAAAAATGAATGACATGTGATCTGTTGTAAGTTCCTATATAATTAATGAGATGGAATACCCTCATATCATTGGGATGCAATATAAATAGAACATATATAACATCAACAATAACAACACAATAAATGTGGAACACCCAATGCTAAAATCAGATGAACTGTAATAATTTAAAATCCTGAAAAATCACGATATATGAGGTAAATTGGATTTTCCCTATATTCGGTTACCTACTCCTAATAATATCATCTTACCATGAACCTATTTATTCCTATATGTGACTATATTCTCCAAATAGTAACTCAATAAAACAAGAATTCTCTCTAATACCACTTAGTAAGGTCTTGGTTCTGGGTACCTCATTGAAATGCCCCGTACCTAGTCGGTCAAATGGCTTCAAGGGAATTTTCCTAAATGCCAGATGCTACTGATTAGAATGGATTCCCTTGGGTGTGATAATAGGAAACTATACCCTCATTAGAGGAGAAATGAAACAGAATGAAACAGATAACAATAGCATAAGCAACAAAAACATGAAATAAGTAAATAAAAAAGACTGTAAGAAATAAACAACTGGATACCATATATAACTAATTCATGATACAAAGGTCAAAGAAAAAATCCAAAAAATTCACAATGATGGAATACAATTGAAAACCAAAGTACAAAGGAAGAAAATAAACTATAGAAGCACTATAAGCCTCAGCTTGGACCCATGCTCCCCAGCTCAATACCAATTAGGTACCTAATGTCGAAGGCATCTTGATCATATCTATACCTGAAAAAATATAATCCTTTTAGGACCAAATGCAAGATGAAAATTGGGTGTGAGCCGAATTCCAGTAGAAAACCACCTAAATATTTGTGCCTAATTGTCAGTAAATATATATATGGAAGGCCATAAGAAAAAATATATAGTAAATAAGGAAGTACTCAAAAGTAAACAATCCTACTATTTCAATTGCATTCATTTTCATATTTAAAGTATGCAACTAATAAATAAAAAACAACCCTCTAGGAATTAATCATAGCATAACCCCTCCAGTTCATCCATTCAAACATTGGTAACTCTAAGAAAAGTAGTCATGGTCTATCCCCTATAGTTTAGCTTTATCGAAGACTCTCTGAGGAAGTACTCTCCGTCAATTCCCCATGTGGTATTTTATGAGAAAACTACACACACTTTGTGGAAGCACCCCACATAAAATTTTCCATGTGGTCTCCCAATGTGGATATACATACACTATAATGCAGAAATCTCATTCATAGTCACTACGGTCTCACAATAAAAAAAGTAAATACACACTCGTGAGAAGCCCTCGACGTCTATTCCCCCTATGGTCTACTACACCAGGTTTCCATAGCGTTGTGTATGTCCATTTTTCACAACGATGATTAACATCCAAATTAAACCTTAAGAACTACATGGATAACTTCTTTTAGGAATAACATGGAAAAAAACTATAAGAATACAACAATATCAGATAATATCCCTCGAACATAACAACACATGGCATGGAAAACAAGTGGACTAACCAGAAACGATTGAAAAAAGGTAAATATCAAAACAAACAAGGCCAAAACATCCATATCATGGAAAATAACTACATTCAAAATCAAACAACCTCAAATCCGGAACACACGACATAACAAGAATTAACAAGGTTAAAAAAACTAATCACACAATACCACATTCTAGGGTATGGGAAAATTTTGAAAAAAATATTCAATGAATAACTACAGAAATGCACAAACCACAACCATAGTGTTGTATGATTGATATACTATAGATTCAGACCATGAATCGACCAAGAACATGTTAGATCAACAAAATAATCTAAAATGTTCAACCAATGATATATCACAAATGGAGTGAAATCATGAAACGAGGCTCTAGAAGAATGAAGAGATCACTTTATAGATTCAAACACAATAGAAAGTGGTAGAATTGGAGAACCAATGACCAATCGAGGGCTCCAGGAAGAATTGTTGGCAATGGTCACTCCTAGATGAGATGAGCTGAAAGATTTGTTTTCTATGAATGAGAGGTGACCATGTCTGATATATCAATTAAAAAGAAAAATAATTTTTTTTTTCATTAAAGATACATGGTGTGCACATTCTTTAACAGGCCCCAACTTTAGGTGGTCTCCAGGTCACACCACATGGCTATGTACTCAGCTGTTACATGAATAGTACACCGTCACCCGTGACAACTAGGTAGACATAATGTACTCCAATGTACACCTTTTTTACTCCTTCAATTTCAAGATACTAAATTTTTCTCAAAATCACATGAAATGAAAAACCCAATCCTGAAAATAATTTTTGGGTTATGTCAAGGGGATTCCTCCATGTATATCCATTCTCGATTCTTCCTTAGTTGGTTAATTCTCTTATAATCACATAACATCCAATATTAAATAGATTAACGAACTTGTAAAACCTATTATGATATTTTAATATTTGTTATTTATAACTCTTTTTGGTCAAGTTTATTGTACATGTCTAACATGATACATAATCATTGAAAAAATTTCAGGAAATGAACTTCTTGAATCATCCTAAATGACACATATTATTACTATTTACTTATTTTCATGAGTAATTTTTTTTATCTGATTGTGTTGTGTTTTTATTTAAAGAGATATTTTTGAGAATATGGATAAAATTATAGATAGATTTTAAATTAAAAATCACCATGTTTAGTCATAACAGTTAATTTTTTGTAACGTCTCAACACGAATGCCACTAAAATTGTTCCCTAGTCCTATTTCGTTATGAGGCCTTATGCATGCTTCTCCATACAACTGAGGATACCTACTACTAGATTGGTCCAAGGGTGTGATAATTGATATACTATTTAATCACATAATATTATGAAAACTGTGTAAATAGTTATGTATCATACCATATAGTAAATAAATAGACGGTGGGGATGCCGAATCATGATCGAAAGAACACCCAAAGGCATATTTTCATGATCATGCAACTCTAGGCCTCCTCCATCCAACCTGCAACTATGATCATCTATAAAGCATATGTAAGGACTACATGTACACTAAGGAGAATGTGTAGTGGGGTGAAATAATATTATTAGGTCAACCCAATGTTGAACCTATAAAATATGAATCTATTAGTGAAGGAAAAATCAATATGAATATCCTATAAATACAACCACTGAAAAGTTATGAAAAAAAAATTGAAACCAAAATCATTCCATGGGTTACTTAATCATGGTAAACTAGTTATGTTCCACCATGGATGTAAATACTTATATGTGTATAAATGTATTTCCCATTCCTAAACATGTATAAATTAATAAGTATATCGATGAGTATAGGGAATTAAATAACACAAACCCCAACAATATTCAAACCTTTGTAACATATTATCAATTTCTTAAACATCTTATTTAAGGGTATTGAGATGGATGTTGGTCCACTAAAGATGTGTATCATTAAGTTGATCTAGGGGTTTTTAATCCCAATAAATATAAATTTCCATCACCCAACATCAGAAATATATATGAGAAAGCTATGTCACTATATGAGGATATTCGTCACACACCTGGGTTCACCCGTATTAGCCTCTAATCACTGTAAAGAAGGATTCTAGGTATGTACAAATGGGCATACTATAAATTATTAAAACAAAGATGCCACACTTATCATTCCATGTAAATCCAGTACAATGATTGAGTCACATGTCTCAGTCTGTAAGAGGTAATGACATTGTGACTCAGATAATAATTAAGGGGGTAACTGTTAGGTTATCTGTAATGAAATTCCATTTAGAATCAAGTATAAGGTTAAAATCCATTTGTAAAATAGTTTCATTGTTGCGATCATCAAAACCTCAGGTGAATACCAAGTATAACTTGAGGAGATGATAATTACTTATCATGAAAAAATTACATCAATTTTGAGGATCTACTTATCCATCAATGTGATCTAGTAACTGATTACGGAGATAATATTCATCCCCATATATCAGGTGAGTGTAGTAATACTTGTGTATTTAAAAACAATGTTAATCTCCTTGTCAAACACCATAGTATAGTACATGATTTGGGAGATAATAATCATCTCTATCACTCGGGAGAGTGTAATAATCAATGTGTTTAATAAAATTATGGAGTGTGTAATGGTCATCATCAACATATTTCAAATAGATGAGAGAAGAATCATACTCATCACATTGGAATGTGTAGTCATCCACAAGTATCATTACTAGGGAAACTATGACCATATATCCTATTCATAGGATAAACACACAGAAAATAGAAAATAACACTACTCGTCCATAAAATATATTAATAAAATATAAAGCCACACCAATTATTTACCTTGTAGTTATTTTTGTATGGATAATGTATACAAAAGATATAACGTAGACCAATAGGTGCTTCATAGGAATGAATGTCTTAACATCAACACAAATAAAACAGATCTCAGGAAAAACTCCCTAGCTTCCCAATGAGAATGAATGATGGATCCCATATGTCCCATAGTACATGACATGATCCATCAAGGCCCAAACTAGGAGTATACTTCTTCATAAACATGGAATATAAATCCAATGATGATGGGATGTTAGATTGGTACATGGTGTGAACCATACATGGGGTACCTATCCATTTCCCGTAAATGGAAATTCCATATACATTGTATAGCCTTCTACATCTACTTGGTGTGGTACCTTGTTGTGTCATAGCTTTGTACTCTAGATGACAAGGCACCCATACATGGGTAGTCATGTTTGAGTACTCGACAAGAGGACTGAGTCCCATTACATGGAATATACATCATATTATATGTCATGTACATTGAAAATTTCATATTTCCAAAATATTAATAATACAAGACATGTACACGTGAACCAAATGTTGTGTAGCTAGGTTATCCCAATCCAAAAACCATCAAAATTATTTGGAACCCTGGATTCATAAACAAAAAGAGAAGATATGTTTATTAGGGTCCATAAAAAAGAATAACAGGTGATTAAAACTAAAAAAATATTCGAATTGGATTTATTGAAAAAAACAAAAATACCACCTACCATAGCACATAATCTATATATATATCACTTGTTTCCTCTATCAATAGTTGCCTCATAGTGATATGGAAAATACTTTATACCATGGTTGTAGCATTATCCATCTACATATGTTTATCCCTCTACATATCCATCTTCATAAATTTATCATACCAGAAGGAGATCCTCAATTGGACATAATGGATGACATGAGTTTATTCCCCTAATAAGAATAAAAATATAACTTCTTGACTCAATGATGATGAAAACATCCCAATATAATTCTCTTTTCAAATAAAATTACTTAATGAACCAACACAAATAAATTAATATTCAATTTATTAAATATTAAATATTAATTAATCCCTAAAAATTTGAAGAGATTGTAAAAAATACAAACTCTTATCCTAGGGTAAAACCCCTATTCTAGAAACAAAATAGTGGCCAAAAGAATTATCTATGATCATATGCTATACGGGAAATACAATTTTCCCCTTACAAGAATTCGAAATAAAAAATTCAAATTTATTACTTAGAAATTCAATGTAGAAAAACGTGGACATTCAATGACACTAAAATACAATATTTATCATCCATGAGAAGTATGATTGTATGATTATCAATCATGTACTCATCTCAGGTATCGTCACAACATGTTATTTTAAATTTCTAATGACCATCGTCACTGTTTGAAAAATATTCGCTTACATTGAAGATGTTTATCTATGACCGATCTATTACTACACACCATCAGAATACTTAGACCATCATCTTCATCCAATATTTGAGCTCAACAACCAATATAAACACCAAATTTAATTAGAAAATAATAGTCACCACCCCCAAATAGCCCACAATGATTTCCATGCCATATAGATTATCTTAGACCACTTATTGAGTGAAACCTCAATAGGGTTCTCTTCCAAAAATTGAATGACATTAAAAAAGAATAAAATATAAACATTGGGATGATTTTATCTCTGTATACTAGAGAAAATTTAAGGATATGGCATGATAATCTATGAAAAACTATACAAAGATTACAACATCGGAAATATACAACACTACTCCATCCATCCTAACCATAATGTCAATACATGACCATTATTCAACCACATGTCAATCATGTTATGGTAATACATATATATTCTCAATTTGATCTTGAGCCCGAAATTATATTCAATATTTAAATAGAACTCTTATGAAACCTTCCCAATAGAACATCTTGAATACAATAGTCTGAAACTCTCACTTTACAACACAATGGTTTTCAACTGAACAGTACCACACACAACCTATGTGTACCTTCAATACCTATCTCAAAACAGAGTGATTTTACCATTACATTGCTATTATAAATATTCTACAATTAACATCTTTCATATTAGTTAAAAAACATCAATGAAACTCCTCTTCAATTTAAAACACCGCACTTGTTCCATGATTTATTCTATGATAGCCCATCACCTGATGTAGTTTTTTGCATTAGAATATTGAAAGAAATTTACAACTGTCATTGATATATTATCACCCATAGGTCAATACATGAAAAGGATTTAGCCTCGATTCAACCCTCTTAAATTACCTCACTTATGTTCAATGTTATTTCTCCCACTAATAGACATTCGCCATTTCACCACAACTCTTGAGAAAATGTGCCTACAAAATGTCCTCAAAACCTAAATTCTCATATTTCACCAGAAAACTCAATGATTTTCAACCGCACCACTTGTGGAAATTGTGTATTTTTAACACCTAACTCGCACTCATATGAGGAATCCATTACATGTTTATGGTGAATGTGCTACATGTCACATAATCCTTATTATTTATGAATCTTTAACATAACATGTCTTCAATATTGATCTCCTTAGTTATGCCAAAAATGTTTCCATTATAGCCCATCACTCAGCATCATTCTAGTCAGGGGAATCCACCCACGCTCTGACTACATTAGAAATTGGAAAATTTCTATTCAATAGTTTCTGGAACCTGAAAAGTCTTTCCAATGGAATACAGACTTAATAAAAAATAATTTTCTATTCATTTTCCAAACCTGAAGTCATAAAAATCCTTATAAAGTGATACTAAATCCACTACAATTAATAAATATCAAAATGTGTATAAAAATTGATCAATAACATAAAATGATTTCACAATATTGAGACAACCACTCTTGTAGGTTTCCCTTTATAATAATTTACATCCAACAAAAAGGGTCTGAGTCAAAAAATAAAGATCACTCAGTCTCCCGCCATTCCATAAATATCAAGTATCACAACTATGTAACAATATATATATATATATAAACCAAAATGAAGAAATATGCTAGAGATGTTAATTATAATAATTACCTATAATGGTGAACAATATAGATAGAGACTACAAGGGCATGATCCTCATTGATCATCCTCATAAAGAGATTCTCCCTTAAGGCCACAATACCATTGCAATGAAGAGACTCAAATGACACTCATAGAGCTTCCATACATGGTAATACCCCTTGTAGGTCCTGATCAATAGAAATATGTTGGTATCCAATGACATCATACTCAGTGATCTAACTAGATATCCATGAATTGAGTAAAAACTCAATACATTGGGTTAAAAAAAAGTCTATCAGGTTACATATTGTTATTTTAGGGTCACTAAACATACCGTTCATGTGGAGTGATTTATCACCCTCACCACCCAATGCCACGACATAGATACACATTACCTAATGTTACATGGAAATTTATACATTCTAGTCGTAATCATTAAATAGGAATTATTCATTACTAAAATAACACACAAGAAGTCCTATATGATGTGCATTATATATGCATAATATGATTCATGGGATGCCACTCAGAGATTTTTTCCTTGATTAAAAATCCATCAAGTCCCTCTTACAAGTAGCCAAGATCGAGATATCCATAAAAAATAATAACTTCGAAACAACATATGTGTCACTCATTGTGGAAATCATATTCAACTTTAACATCACATATTAGAATAGGTACTCCACACCACAGGAAACTATGAAATACTTCTAGAATAAGTATTTTTGATTCACCAATATGATATGCAACCCTCTTCATAACAAATTCAAAATAGTCATCTCGATTATATCATAAAAATTAATGTCCAGTAAAATTACACACCATATACCAATTTGTAATTCCCTTGATCTGAAACGACTAAAATGTCTCCTTAATCTAATTCCTTCTGAGGACTCAAGAGAGCCTCCCCATATGCTAGAGGTATCCGACTATTAGCGAATGACTAGGGTGTGATAATTGTGAGTCTATTCCTACATTATAGAGTATTAAAATGCATAATATACATATATATATTAAAAATTAGTAAATAAATAATGAGGAGAATATGTTACAAAAATAACATGTTTTAAATATAAATGAATATGCTATCAAATCTGAAAAAACAATGTAATATATAAATCAATTGTCGCCCACATAGACAATCATATAAAGGATTATAAAAATGAACTAAAAAATGTGAAGGGCTCAAATACTAACAATAATAAATAAAATAATAATTTTCATCTAAATGCCTTCTAATTAGAGCATTCTAATTATTTGAACCCACATGTGTTGAGCTATTTGATCCTAATACTTTGGGCATCAACACTCGACCATGAAATTGTGTTCAACCTAAAAATTAGAGCTAATGAATACACATACACAATGTTTCACAGGAATTGAGGAAAATACTTTCAAATGATGACCCCAAAATGATAATATAAAATATGTTTCTATATTTTTATGAAAAATAAAATGCTCACCCTAGCTATGAAATAAATAAAAATAAAAAAACATAGGGAAAAAAAGTTGAACCCTTGATCCAAAATCTCGTACAACTATGAAATTCCCACCATGGATGTCCAAACAGACACACACACACACACACACACACACACATATATATATATATATATGCACATTTTTAATATTTATATATCTATACTATACACAAATATAAATATTCACATTAAGGGGGAGGAAATATCATGAAACCTAACACCAATTGATCATTAGGTCTGTAATTACAATAAACTATACATCTTGTGCATGGGTATTGAGTAAGATGTTAATCCACATAATTATTGAATGATTAAATCAATTTTTGGGTCTATAATCCCAATTATTCAATAACATCTACAACTAACACATTAAATAACACTGGGCAAGGTATATCACCAAGTGTGAATAATCATCTTACTACTAGGTTCACCCATAAACTACTCCAATCTCTATAAATAAGGATTTATGTGAAGTTTATATGGGAATCCCATAAATGAACATGATTTAGAAGTCATTTTTCTCATTCCTTGTAAATCTAGTCATATTTATGATACCTAGGTCACGATCCAGTGGTGGTCACAACATTGCAACATAGATAGCCCCTAAGGGTGTAACCCTTAAGGGATATGTAAAGAAATTAATTCTGAACCCATGTACTTTATCAAGATCCCATCACAAGAAGAGTATCACAATTGTGTCCACCCGAACCTAGTGATCATCGTAGATGTCTCTCAAGGAGAACATATTCTTCCATTGAGTATAAGTAACATCATCAGTTATTATCGTCATGTCAACCAACATGATCCTATAATTGATTGGGGATTGCTTAATCATCCTACTTGCTTGTTAGATCACAATAATCTACAAGTATATGCTAATGATGTGAAATTATATGTTCATCAATACAATATAGTAATAGATAAGAGATAGATTAATAAACCCTATCACATGGGATGGCATAGTCATCCTTGTGTCTAATTAGCTCGAGGGTAGGGTAATAATAATCAATACATATCCAGTAGACGATAGAGGAATCATCCTCATAACTTAGAAGAGCATAATTGTACATGAGTTTCAGTAAAATGCACACCATGTCTATATATCATATACATATACACAATATATGGATACCAGAAATCACATATGGAAATCAAAAAATATAACAATCATATATTCATTTTCAATAACCATGCCAAATTTCATACCAATGGGTATAAAAGTATACATGATAAAAAAATAGGTCTTAGAAGTTGAGTTACATGAAAGAAAGTCTAGGTATACAAATGAATAAGATAGGTCCCATGAAGAACATCTAGTAATCCCAATGATAATTAATGATTCCTTGTGCCTAGATCAACAACCACCAATATGGATAAACCACTGGTCATCATCAATGTATCAATAGTAATCACGTGAAATATAAATAAAAGAGTGACGGTGTCTGAACCCTGAAAAGAAAAAATAAATCCACAACTCCATAGTATTACAAGTCATGTATATGTTCTAACGTGATGCCTAGAACCATCGATAGCCAAACCAAACTTACTAGATTGGGGTCAATCAATCATCGGGGATCCCACTGAGTCCCTCAACAGAATCAATTAGAGGCATCCTACATTGGACCCCCTTTGTCCAAACTTATGAAAATACATCATTCATGAAAATATTGTCTAAAATACTATGATAATAGTTCCTACATGGGATCCTCTAATTGAAATTCAATATAATCATCTTATGAGGGATCTTCAAAACAAAAATAAAGTTAATGCGTACTACATGTGACCCTCTATAACCAAACGAAATGGATGAGGCATTTTAAATGGGATCCTAAGAATGATATATTAGAAAAGATATATTATGGGGGTTTTCCATGGGGAAAAAATATGTAATGTATCAAATAAGGGAACCTGGGTAACATGAAGATGATAGAGGTACCAAACATGGGTTCTGTTAAGTAGAAACTTAGGCCTTGTAGTCCTATATGGGGTCCTCAAAAACAAATAACTCAGGGATAACTAGACTCAAAGGGAACATCTCACATGGGATATGACCTCAAATGAAGGCTAAAAGGAATAAGTCTCGATAGATATCTAATGTATCATCTCAAATCAGGTCTCACACATAGAATACATTTGATATAATTAGTAGAGGAATTACCACTCCATTCATGAAATACAACTTAGGAGTCCTTTAAAACCCCACAAAGGTTCACTGTCATCATCTACTTGTAAAAATACATAAAATGGAATGAATATTAGAAATATTTTTAATATTGGGAAAAAGTCATGAAAATCCCTCAAATGCTTGAAATTTAGCACATGATGTCTATACCCAGATACATGGAGTGTTTCCTCAAGGAGCCTCATGGATATATACTTCTTCATATACTTGTTGGGTAGTTACCAAGTACATGGATTCATAGAAGGGTACATGGTATGTGCCATACATGTGGAAAATTATCAGTCCCATCAAATATCCTTTCAATATACCTGGCCTGGACATGAACATCGGCTCAGTGTGTGTCCCACGAAGGGTTCTACCATGTACTCCAACAGATCATGTACCCCTAAATTCGATGCTTAGTTAGGATACTTTATTAGATAAATAATTCCAAATATAACGAAAGTATACTATAATAAATGGCCTGTAATTAATAAAAATTGTCTTCCCTATATAATTATAATCCAGTACATGTATCCCTAAATCACACGCCATTTACACGGGTATCACAAAAGAGAAAAACCACATTATTCCCTGAACCATTACTTTCTTCCCAAAGAAAAGATGATCGGGCCACATGGGGCCATAAATATTAATAGAATTCATTTAAAACTAAAAACCAATAAATTTATGGGGATCTATTCTAAATCCATAAAAATGTCATTCCTTTGGGAGGGATCCAATGAAACATTTCCCATTTCAATAGACAAAAATTACCACATGAAGATCTGGAATCTCACATGATCTATGGTGATACACTTCTCCTCTCACTCTAATTATTTCTCTCCCTCTCCATCTTCCTCTCTAGGTCAGCTATGGGGTGGAGATGTCAGATAAATACATGAAAATATATTGGTGAAAGGAAAAAATATGCATAAAATAATTAAGAAAAAGGTAATGAAATGAATGCTGGGCCCCCAAAAAAGATTGTGTGACCAATATGTATTTATCGCCCACATAGTAAAAACTACACGTTTAGGAATCAATAGCAGATACGTAATACCTATAAATATTGGACTAGTAACTTATCCTTATTAGTTGTGGTTGAGGTGGCATTAAGGTGAGGGAATGCAGTGGAAGGTACTTCGGGAACTAGACTGTTATCGTACATGAGGTTGTCGAGGTGTATTGACATTTGAAAAACATAGGGTGGGGTGGAAAGCAAGGATTGGATGAGTGGAAATGGTGGCTTTACCGTGACATTTATATATAATTTCAAGAGGGTTTTGGTTGATATGGAATTGAAAGATACCATGGTTGTACAACTAAACCCTTGTATAGGGTCAAAGATCAATCCAAGAGAGGCAGAAGCCAGATTTGAACAAGATGATATGAGAAATTATATGATTTTTCACTTCAAAATGGAGGATGTTTGAATTGTGTTTATTATACTTAATTTATATTTATTTATGTTCAAAAAAGAGATATCCAAAAAAGGATTAATTATTTAGTAATTTAGGGATATTTCATTACAAAATCATGTCACAGATCAATCAAATCAATTTTCTTTTTATTTCACATGTTTGGAGATTTCAAAAGAAGTTGCAGAGGACTGTATAAATATAGTAATTGTCTCTTCTAATAATGTGAGTACTCTAATCTAATAGTTTCTAACCTATACCATATCTATTCATAAAAAATAATCTCTCTTAGATCGCCAGAAGAAGGGGACTTTCATTGTCTTCCCACATCCACTCTTAAGGAAAGGATTAAACTATGGTCCATTTTCTGAGATTCACATAGAATGGAACCAGACAAAATAAATTAATATTCGATTTAATAAATTTTTATATATTCATTATTCCACGGAGATTCAAATTGCTCAAAAAACCGCCAAAATCATTTCCTACTATAAACACCATATTCTAGTAACAATAGAGTGGTTTAAAATATTAGCAGAGATATTTTTTTTCGAAAATGACCATTTTAGCTTCAACATGTATCTACTAGATAAAATTTAAATTACCTTTCCAATATTTATTTTGAAAAAAACACAGGACCTTAAATTTTAATTGAGTTATTGGTTATTTATAAACGACACTTAAATGATTATATTAATTTACTACATGGATTGTAAAATCCATGTGGATCCATTCTTACATATAATATAAGGAATATAAATTATTTTTTTGAGAGGGGATTTATTTCAATGATGCATACATGTTCTCTTAAAAATAATTTATATTTGGTTGTGAAATTTAATCACACATGGGTGGAAGGGAACATGAGTTTTTAATATATTGTGGATAATAGAATGAGTTATTATGAAAACGTTCCTAGATTCTATTAATATTTTTATATGAATTTTATCATTTAAATTCGTTCCAATGAAATGTGTGTGGATCATTTTAAATCACATATAGCCTTATTCAATAAAAAGTAATCTCATATAGATTTTCATGTGATTAATTAATCAGAAAAGATGAATATTTTTAATACTATTTATATGTGTGGGTTGAATCATCAGATTATTCATACGTGGAAAATTAAAGGTATTAAACTTGCAGTTGTAGTCCAAAACCCATTTTAATCATCGAAAAAATAAAAAAAATTAAAAAAATATCCACCATACAAGAAAATACATTGAAAATGTGCATTAATGTGGAAATATTTATATAATATTTCACTAATATTTTTCCCAATAAAAATTAAATAAATTTTATAGTGCATAACATCTTCATAAATTAATAAAACATCAAAAAATGGGGAATTTTACAAAAAAAACATATAATATAGGCATATAATTTTATAGATTGAAAAAAATAACCAAATTAGCTTCACATCACTGCAATAGATTTATTAATTTTTCCAATATTTGTAATTTATTTATCCATTCACAATTTTTATAGAAAATTAAATATTTAAAACCTGACATTTTATTAATTGGAAATTATTCTTATCACATATAATTTATAAATAAAATATTCCAATAATTTTTATGAACTGCATTTAAATTTGATCAATACCATGAAAACATTCCTCAACAATGAATAATTTACCACATAGTTATGTTCATGTCATGCTCTTTCTGTAGATTTCTTAAATATAATAATTATAATACATTGAAAATAGTTTATTATTATATATTATATAAATTGGTAATTTTCCAGCAATATGAGATAATATTTTTATGTTTATCTTGATAAATTTTAATTTTTTGAACAATGGCTTGGAGTTTTTGGGAAAAAATTATTTAAAAATAAAATTTTAAAAAGAAGAGGTCAAACTCATAATTATATTAAAGAATAATCAAGAAAATTTGATAAAAATTGAATAGTAAATTCCTCATTCCAAATAATCCCAAATACTAATATTTATATCATTTATGAGTAAAATAATTATACATAATGAAAGGTTATAATTTCAAACACTCTATTTTTTGTTTAATTTTTTTTTGTTTTGTTAATTTAGATATATATTGTTGATATATATTTTTTTCAAATTATTTTTCTAGGAGAATATAATGGAGAAATTTTAATAAAAATATAATTGAACCTAATTACATTATCATATTCACAAAAATACCGCAATCACCAAAAAATTTCACATAATGTTTATTTTTTATCAATGAAAACACCTGATTGTCCCACCCACAAAAAAACATCTAATTTTGATTGAAAGTATTTTTTGGGTTGGGAAGATAATGAGAAACATGTAATGAAATGTGTCATATAAATATATGTAAATTTATGGATAATATGGGGAAATAATTTTTAATGTTATGGTAAGATAAAACATAATGTTTTCTGGCCAAATATTTTATTAAATCATTTTGAAAAAAAATTATAAAATCAAATGATGTGAAATTAATAATTCACATGGTCATATCGAGAAAAAAATAAAGGTTTACCCCCACAAATTTGTTGGTATTAGTCTTAATAATTCAAAAGAAAATTTTAAAATTATTATGAAAAAATAATTTTTTGATTCATTTTAAATTGTATTCAATTTAATAAAATTCAATGAATCATATTTTTTAAAATAAAATTAATTGAAAAATAATGGAGTTATGAATATATTATAATCTAATTCATCATATATAAGGATGAAATTCAAACAATAAACAAATTAGTCCAATACTGATTTTAATATTAATCTATTATATGTGTATTACAAACTGTCATATTAAAATATAAAAAATTCAAAAAACCATAATAGAAGGTGAAATTTATCACTCCACAGGTTTATATTAGGTAAAAAAATTTATTAGATTATGGAAAAATATAATAGAATCATTATTGGTAATTTTTGATGAAATATAGTAATATTTCCATTACTAGGTATTCTATTACATTATACCATAAAAACATACATGACAATAAGAAGGAATGTATGAAACATTGTTCAAACGAAAAATTGATTTAAAAAAGATTGATAGGGAAAGATATATTCATTGGGATATCCCGAAGAGGTGAAATGTCATTACTACCTATATATAGACCATATAATAATATGTAAAAATGAGTTTATTTTAGTTTATATGGAATGAATCACCATATACTATTTTTTAAAATATCAATCAGTCGGTACTGATTTTGGGATATGCGTAAAAAATAAAAACAATCCATTATATAAATTTATATATAAACAGATATATAATGGGGGTGTAAACTAAAATTTACTTGGTCTCTATTTGTAATTGGATATCCCACTATATGTTTGTAAATTTATTTCTGGACATATAACGAATTCAATATATGTTAGATGTTTATAATGACATACTCAACAATTTATTCAATGGTGCCAACATATTCATTTTATTAATATTAAACATTGATTTTTGGTTATTCTAATATGAATTATCATTATAATTAGGTTTATAAGATAATTAAATTAGTCAATAATTAATAATGTTTTGTGATATTGTATATAAAACAACATTAAGAGGTTTTTAATGATTTATATCTCGAAATATATTTCCATACAAGAAAATATGATGGTTTGGTGAGAGGGGGCAATCTTATTATGATTATTCTTCTAGAGTATTATTTTTTATTTTATCACCCATATGTTTGGTTTCTGACCATATTTTGTTTATGGTCCTTGATCCATATATATGTTTACTCGTGTCCATAATTAAAGACATTTCATTTAAATATTGTATCTCTTATTGTTTTTATTTAATGTTTTTACATGTATTAGTCACCTAATGTGGAATATTTTAACTTCCTTAGGAGTTGGAACATCTTGATTTTTTTGGAATGTGGTACATTGATGTTTTTTAATTATTCTAGTTTCATTTTAGAAGTCATACAATGATCTAGTAGTGAACACCTCCAGATTTCGTGTATTTATGTACATTATCCTTTACCCTTTGATTTATTTCTATAGATTCAGAGGTTATTCTAAATTTTCATATTCATTCATATCTAAAGAAGATAATGGTATTGAAATATTTCACAAACATGAAAGATTTCGGGAACTATTATTGATAAATGATCATACCAATAAATTTATCCCTACTCACAAAATGATATTTAAAAATAGATGAAATAAATGAAAAAATTGAATTCTCTCCAATGTGATTTTGAGTCCATCAACCTAGTCCAAAAAAATTGAAAATGATTCAAATCGGATAATATCATATATCGGGGCCATGATAAATTAATTTTGTTTCATTACTCATAATGAAGAATAGAGCTGACAAGGATTGTTTTCATAGTGTAGTCACTCTATGACGTTTCACAATACATATTTTATATTTTTTTTAATTTTAGACATAATATAAAAGGAAATATGTTATAAAAAAATTAGTTAAATAAAATTAATAATTAAATTTATTAGGGAGATATACGTGATCATTATGTTTGGACAATTTTTAATTAATAACAATTTATTAATATATAAATTTTAATTTTAATTTAGTTATAAACCTCCATAGACTACATTGAAATACATAATATGTGTTTGAATGATATAAAAATACCATAATTGTAACCAACACTATAGTAGTAAATGAAAAAAAGCATTAAAATAGAAAAACACATATTTCAACATTAATGGAGATTAAAAAAATAAGATCTAAAAATGTTATGACCAAGTGTATGATAGGAGAAGTTTTTTGGTAGGGAATAAATTTAAACATAGGATATAAAAGAAGAATATGTGATACCTTTAACTAACCCTTTTATTTGTCACTATGAAATATCAAAATATAATAAAATCATATAGACCATAATCGAATATATTTTAGAATAACTAACCATCCCTAGGATCACACCCATGAATTAGCTAATCCAATACAACATATTAGAGGAGATCACATAGGAAAATCATAGTGGTTTAAAAAAATAATAGTAGATGGAATATAGATTGTGATGTATTAAAATTTAAAATATATTGGTAAAAAACATTATAAATCATGTTTTAGTCTATGTGGACACTTTATCAACACCATTAAGGTTGTGATGAGTGAGTTCTTGATTTGATAGAGGAGATCCTTTTTAATTAATTGACAGTCACCATATCAAGAGTTTAGAAATTGAAATTCATCCATGAATATGATTTTGTTTTATTTCATGGTTAGTTAATTCTTCCATTTTCATGAACTATAATAAATTATCATGTTGTGGGAAAGTGGAATTGTATGTGTTCTATTATTAGATTTTCCAAAATAATTGATTCAATGACCATTTTTAGATGAGGGTATCATGCATGTATACAATATTATTTTTGGATAGAAATAATAACTAAAAACATATATATGTAATCTTCATGAATGTAATGTAGAGGTAATAATCTATGGATATTCAGGATGAGTGAATTCTATTATGATAAGAGTCTTTTTTGGTTGTATTATACATGAATTATATATTGACATTACTACCTACAATTGAAATTATTCTTCCATAAAGACTCAGCAATATTATTATCAGAAATAATTTTTATTTTAATACAATATTTTAGTAATAAATTCAACCATATGATGGATATAATGAATCGAATCCTTTTGAAATCATTTATATATAGCATGTTAGAAATAGAATAATTCTGATAAAATAATGATTTTTACCATGATTCTTTTTTTAATTTGACGCTAATGTGGTCAATATATATAATTCTTCAAGGGAAATAATGAAATAATATTATCCATATGAATGGGTGATAGAGTGTGTTATAATGTAATAACACGCCCTACCCATGATGATCCTTATAGAAATTTTTTCAAAAAAATATATTTATTTTATTGGATAAACCATGATAATTGAAAATCATATTAAATCATTCCAAACAGATTCAATATTATGTTGAATTTCAATTGTTGGATTAATGTCATATGTGTTATATCCTTGTTTTATTAATCATACATGATGTTTCATATATAATTATTGGTTTTAGTGTTGAACATTTTTTGTATTTATTTTTCTATGTATTGTAGATATAATTTATATAATCAGTGTTTTATCTCATATAATGATCCACATTAAAGCGGTTGAATCAATTTATAGGATTAATAAAATATTTATATAATTAATGATCATTATGGACTCTCATATTTTGTAAAAATACATTCAAAGAATGATCCCATAGTTATTATTGTTATGTATCCTATATAAAGGGACTCCCATGGTAAAATAATTGTTTTAGTTTGTGAACCGACCATCCCAATTTTTAAATTAATAATTTTTTAATATATACCATGTTCATAAATAACTATATTAATATATACTTTTTCTAATATTAAAATCATCTTTTTCTTTCTCATCTAGCCATATTATATCTTCTAATATTCATGTGATTATTGTGTGAATCCACCATTTATTGACAATAATTTTTATGGTAAGTGTTTTTGTTCATATTTCTGTGGTCTATCACTATTATATATTGGGTTCTCCTACAACTATAATGATACGGTATCCAATTTTTTATTGAATCTTAATTTTTTTTTATTTTCATGATTTGACTTAGGGTATTCTGATGATTTTTTTGAGTGTTTTCTCCATTATTAATATATATATAATTTTGTTCATGGAAATATATATCTCTTACGGTTGGTGGTTTCATATGAAATGATTTTCATATAATCATTGGATCTATTAAAATGTTTAAATTGATTTTGTATTTATTTAGTTTATAGTGTAAAATCCTATAAAAATATGGTTATAAATGAAAGGATTCCAAAAGTAATTTACAATTCATTTTTTTAACAATGTTTTATTTGTGTTTATATTTTTTTATAGAGTTGAATATTTATTGTTGTAACAACACATGAAATAGTTTAATATTTAGAAAATTATATATCTTTTCGAGTGGGACACCCCATTGGATATGATTAATTATTTTAGTAATTTAAGTGAATAATTTATATGTTTGGTTGGACGTCATATTATTGTATATATAATAATACTATAATTAAAACATTGTCAGGTCATGGATAAACATGGTGGTGATCTCTAATATCTAGACCTGATATCTACAGATGAATATTCACATTAGTGATTTTATTTTAAAATTGATGTGATATGATCATTGTTGTCTTATATAATATTTACCATTAGACACTATATGATTTTTTATAGTGATCTATTTTAATATATGTATTTTATTAATTCAATTATATTATACCAATGAAATGTATTTAATATTTCTCTTTTTTAAAATTATAAATTTTATTAACTTTATATTTAAGTTATTGATATAAATTAGTCTATACTTTTATAATACCTTATAATATAATACACAGTGAGGGATTATTGGGATTTATTCTCAAATGTTCAAACCAACAGATAGGTGTGTGTGCTCTTTTTTATGACTTATGTAGGGAAAAAGGGAACAACTCAGTGGTGGTGTGTTATCATGCTTTTTGTTATGTTATATTGTGGTGGCGTGGTGGGATACTAAATCAAATTTAATAGGTATATTTGTTTTATTGTCTTCATATATTCTATTTTGAATCAAGCACCGATACTAGTCTTGATCTTCACTCATTCATGTGATATATTTTTTGTAATTGGAGATATCATGTCTTATTATAAACTTATTCATAGTTTTAATTCTTTTGTGATATATATATATTTATTTATTTATTTATCGTGTCATTGTAGATATTTTTTAACATAATAAGTACTTTCCAATTTTTAAAATAGTTTATCAATACAAAGGTGGTTTTTGGTAGCCCATGCATATCAAGAATGCTCTTTGGACCATGTGACATGCCATATTGAGAGTCTTTTTCAGTGATATACCACGTAGGTTTGTAAAAAACATCAATGAAAGGACGTTTTTTATTCACAATATCCATTATTTTTTTGTAACAATGATATAAGAATTCAGTGAGAGGATTAAATTTTCTATAAAAATATTTATAGACATCATTTAGAATGAATAATCATTATGAATTATATGGCCATCCGTGAAAAAAACTATCTTTTTTTGTCTAAGGTGAGAGATGCCACATTACTTGGCCTATGTATTGTTTATGGAAAAATAAAAATCAACCAGTCTATTAGTTAGTGGTTGGTGACATGTATAATTCAATATTTATCTTATGTGGATTTTTGGCCTAATTTTTTGGAGTGTTTACATAATGACATAGAGTTCTTGGACGTTTCTCCTTTTTTATGTGACCAAAGACTAGGAAAATATGGTATATTTGAACCGAGATACACGGTTCTTTATGATACCACATTGTGAATTTAAAAGGATCTGTATAGGGTGGAATTTTAAAAAAAATTAACATTGGGACAAAATTTATTCAATGTGTGTTAAGTCAAGAGGTATCATCCACACCCTTCTCAAATTATCAATTCATATTTGAACCATGGATATTATATGCATCAAATGGACTATGGTTTGTTTTTGTTTTCAATCCTCTATGGAAGTTCAGAATGTGTGCCATCAAAGTGATCATACAGTTCCAGCAGGCAACAAAATTGAAGGTGAAACCGTTTCTTAGTGTTTGCTAAATGTTTGGGCCTCAAAATCGGACAATGAAGACAAGAATTGATGGTAAAACCTGGTGGGAACAAAGAGGAATTGGTGCATTAAAGATAAAGGATTTGGGCGAAATATTTTAGTTGGACGTGAAAAACCGCGTGGTGTTCGAAATAGTAGATCAATGGTTTTCGTGAAAATTGTGTTTCAGAATCAGAACGTCGAAAAAATGGAAAAGGGATGGGTTGCAAGAAAAATATGATGATGTGCGTGAAAAACAATACCGGCATGAAAGATTACACACTAGATTAGAAGTTTTTTCATGCTAAAGGGGGTTTTGCACGCGGGGGTCTCATATTCCTATAAATAAGAGGTGACCGCCCTTATTCGGCACGGTTAAAGTCTAAGAGAAGACATGAGGTATGGTGCACATAAATTTTTTCTATAAAAGGGATTGCGTGAAAAATTTCAAGCTTCATGAAAAGGTAGAGCTGCGCGTAAAATTGAGGTGGCGCATAAAATATCAAGTTTATCAAAAAAGGGTGTTGGTGCGTGAAATATTTTTTCACGTGAAAAATAAATATAGCACACAATTGTAAGGTCGTGCACGCAACGGGTTTGTGTTGTCCGCAATTGTCAAGGAATATTGTTTGCTCGTTATGGTTATCTGGTTCAGTGGTTCAGTATGTACAAGTGCATCATTTCTGGACTATGATGCAAGGAGAGACTCGTGCTGAGCAGAGAAAAAGACATCGATGAAAATCTATTAAATATTCCTTCACGTCTATAAACTGAGTGAGACTTCACCAATGGTAGTGTGCAAGGGGGAGTCAATGGGAGTGACCCGAGGAATGCTGGGAGCTATCCATGAACCTTTGTAAAGGCAGTGAGCCTAGGACAGAGAGACTGTGTATGAACCATTGTAATTAAAAAACTATTGAAGAATAGTGGAATTTTGTATGACGGAAAACTTGTTGGCGTATGCTCCTTGGACGTATCCCTTAGTGGCGAACCAAGTAAAAAGATACGTGTCATCTATCTATGTGAATATTTGTTTTCTAGTCATATTCATTACACACGTTCATCAAATTCCTACCAACTTGCGAACAAGATCCATCACAGACAAGAAAAAGTTGTCACCCTAATTCACCACTCCCCTCTCAGGGTGTCCTAGGGTCCTTCAATTCTGAGTAATAATTCATAGAAGATGTTATTTCAATTGTAATGATTCTTTATATTATTACATATTACAATGATAATTCAAACATGGGAAAATTAATCCATTCTTCTTAGTGTTTTAATAGCTCAATGTATATTCTCATGTGTTTTGGGTAATGCGATTGATATTTATTATGAAATGGCATAACTACATCATGGTTTAAACATCATACCAATTAATTTTTAGTGAAGTAAAAAATAATCTGTTAAATAAATGTCCCATAACATTATTACATTCATTCATTAAATTTATATTTATATTTATCATTTATCACATAATAATCTCTTCGATTATTTAAATATGTTAGTCATTTATAGAAAAAAATCATTGTTTTTGAAACTTCATGATGTTTAATTATATTGATCTTATCATAATAGATATATTTAAAGATATATTTTTTCAACAATTGGGTATTCATTAAATCATCATCCAATTCAATCCATAAACCAATAAATTTTATGTATAGCATGAAATATATATCTATTTTACATTATAATCATGTTATCCCATATTTAAATTTTTTCCATAAAAATCAATTCGTACTAGTTAGCTCAATTATACATAAATTTATTATAGTATCTAAAATATCCATGTCTCTCTCATCTATATATTTTATATATAGAATAAATATTATTATTGCTACTAGAATATTATATATTTTTTATAGAATAATTATTGTATGTTTTTTACATCTTCTTCTTTTATTCTTCCATACTACTCTGTATTGTTTTCATTCTAGTAAAAGTAGATTGGAGCCTTCTTTTTATGGAAATTTATTTAGTAACATTGATTTTGTGAGTCGTGGATTTCTCTCAGTTTCTATTAGTCTCTCCACTATTTTTCTTTCATATCTCATCTTGTTTTTGGAGAAACCATTTATCTATGTTATGTGGATTTATAAGATAACATTTTCTTTTGAACTAAATTGTTTCCCCACGATTAAATGTTTTCATAAATTTCATAAATATTTGGTTTTTATACTATTAATAATGTTATTATTGACATGATTAATTTTATGATGAATTTTATTTTCAGGTCTTGGTTTATCATGGTTTGGTGTTGTTTATATTATATTTCTTAAATATGAACATTGGTTTATAGTAGAACCCATGAAATTTATTTTTAATTTGAAAATGGTGCCTATTTTATATGTTCAAAAACAATTATATCACTGGTATTTTATGTCTCATTTTGGAATATAATTAATTTATTTTTTATCCAATATACCATTAAATATATGATTAAAATATTAATAAAATATTTCCAGTGTAGGGAGACACATGTTTTTTCCAATAACTAGGCATATGTTTAGGGGATTTGTGAACTATTTTTTATTTTACCATTTTATATAATATGAGAATGCCCTCATGTAACCCTATATAATATACCTTATTTATCCTTAACCAGGCATTATAATGATTTTTATAAATTATTTATTTCCTCATACATTCCTTATAAACTAACGAAGATTTGTATTATTTTCATTTATATACTGTTATGATAATCTTATGTACTTTTTTATATATTCAAATAAAAAAATTGTTAAATAAAATTGACTATAGATGGACTACAAAGTGGAATATGCTTGGATTTGTCATCAGACATGATGTTTTTCTTACTTGGTACATGTTATGTATGTATTAAAGTGCTATAATAACATAGATGTCATATGGAAAATTTTTCAGTTTTATTACTTATTATTTTTTGTCCATATATATTAGCATCATTTTAATCAATAAAACAATTATAATTTATATTACGTGTTTTGATATATCCTATCAATCTTTACAAATATATGCAATTTTTATCTATTTATTATATAATTTTTAGTCATTTTTAATTTTAATATTCTAAACAGATCCTAGTTAAAAATGATATAGTGGATGCCATTCCCATAGGAATGTTTTTGTGTCAAATATATTGTTTATTTTCTCATCAGTATCAATAATACCTTTTTAATCATTTATAGGTCATCCCATGAATCTTGTTCATGGATTTTCTAGGATGTATCAATACATGATGTTTACATTATGAATTGATTCATTTTTTGAAGTCCCATGTTTATTTTCATATAATATATCATATAAATATATTTTAATCTCTAAATTTCTTAAAATAATTTTTAATCAATTGAAAAAGATATATATTAAATATAGAAAATTTATCTTCAAAATAAAAACAAATTTAAAAAAAAATTAATCCAAAAAATCATGTATTTTATAAATTTAAATATTAATTCTTAGTTTATTTCAATACTAGTCAAATGTTATAATTACCAATAAAATAATAAATAAATGTGGATTTAAATTGTAAAATTAAGAAAGATAATATTTATAAATATGTTCCTTAGTCAATAATGTATTAATTATAAATATACCCATTATGTTAACATGACATTGTGAATTTTATATAAACAACCCTTTACTAAAAATAAGATTATAAAAAATTTATAAGTGATGAAAATCATCAAAAACCCAAACAACATAATCACATGATAATGGATAAATATTTATAATAGATTATTCTATTATATTCAATCATTACAAACTTTTTCGAAACACCAAAACATAAAATAAATTAATTTTAGTATCCCATGAGTCCTAAAAAATTTCCAAAATCAATAAACTTATGTTGAACATATCCTGATAAGATCTTCAAGAATTTATATTATAGATTTATCTTCAATAATTTATTTTAAAACAGCCTATTATCCATGGATAGTAAAGTGACACCATGACATAGTGCACCAATTTTATGTTCGTAAAGAGTCCCATTAATCATTATGTAGTTTTAGTACCAATTTTAAACATGAAAATGTTTCGATTTGAGACATTATATTTATAAAACATAACCATAATTCATAAATAATGATGAGGAGCTTCTTATATTCTTATTTATGGAATCACCATGTGTATCCTGTTGTATCACTCTATAATTTTATAAGCCTCTAGTAATACTGTTCATTATGATCATCAGATTAAAACCATAACACATCCACTATAATATATAAAAAAACCAATTTTTTACACATTCCAATGATAATTATTAATCCACTAATTTATAGAGAGTCTCCCAACTATTGATATGTATTTTGTACACAACATTAAATACAATGAAATTATTTTTTGTGTAAATATATGGTGTCAATTGGTTATATAAGCCTTAAATTATTCATTACAACATCATATGATAGGAATTTATATTGTTTTTTGAAATGAAATAATTTATAATTAATTTATCTAGTACTATCCGGATTAATTCCTTTTATTATTCAAAAAAACAATTTTAGGTGATCAAAATTAAATAAGGATCCCTATCCATACATAAATAAACTCGAATCCCAATTTATAATATTTTATAATTATATCATAATTTAAAATTTCATAAATAAAATTAATAGCACGTGATGTTATCAAATTCGCAATGTTTAAATGATATTAAAATGTTGAATTTTAATTGAATGAAATGTTCCATATAAACAATAAACCAATTTATTAACACATATCTAACTTACCTCTACAATAACATGTAATATAATAATTTATTCATAATTATTAATTTCTATTCCTTCATCATTATTAATATTTCAATTCATTAAATGAAATAAAACTATTATGAATGTGATGTTCTAGAAAAATATAGGGTCTTAGGAAATTTTTTTCTAAGAGGTGAATCGATAATGGTAAAAAATTATTATTATAGGTAACATAACATTGATAAATTAGTTCTATTTTTATCTTATGTAGTGTAAGTTATTTTTATAGAATTATGATGGTAGCTAGGTGGATGCCTGAAAAATGTTGCCTCTCACATGGAAATGAATTTGAGCATGGGACAAGATTCTAAATACATGACCATAAAATGTTCATGTAAGGATATAATTCGTTTTTATATTCCGGTATTTGTATCTGTGTAATACAAAAATTCCAATTGATCATTGATAGAATATATATTTTAATATATAAAATAATAATATTCTCTTGAATTGAATGATATATTATATACAAATTATGTGTTTTATAGTGAAAGGAAATATCATGTCATTGAATAAATGTTGAAAATTATATATAATTTAGAATAATTATAGTGACTCACATAGAATATATTATTTTTTATGACATATATATTCATCAATCTAGGTATAGATCATTGATGTGGGGAAGGGGGTACTACATATATGAATGTTAGTGTCTATTAATATCACGCAATTTAATTATTGAATATTGTAAATCAAAATAAATATTCATGTTTTCATATTGTGAATATTCATCAAATAAAAGGCACATGATATTTATTTTTAAATCACCGATCAATGAGAAGAAATTATATTAAAGTATAGATATTTTTTAGGAGCCAAATTATGATATATGTTTTAATTTATCTAATTTAATAACTATTTTATGTGATGATTATGTGTGAAATGTTTATTGGATTAGAGAAAATACAATGTTGTTAAATTTAATTGTTAGAAGAGAATGTGTGATTTTTATTTTAAATAGAAATTTAGTAAAAATATTATTGGTACATGGAAATATTGAAATGTGGGAAGGAAAATGGGAATCATTTATCATTTAAAGGTTTAATGGAAAAATTACATTATATTTAGATAAAAAAATATTTGTAACCTTATCTATATTATCATAAATACAAAAAAATTTAATTATAATTGGAAATTTTAAGTTAAAGTTATATTAAAAACTAAAATTAAGGAAAATATAAATTTTTTTAATGAAAATGATTAATTGGTTATTCATTCAATATATGAAAATTAAAAATTTATGGTATAAGATACTTCTAAAAATGAGACAAATTTGTTCGATAAAACTAAAGAATTTATATGATGTCTTGGGATAATACAATACTACCATATGAAATTTCCCATTATTTTGGGGGTTAATAAAAATATAATGTTTAATGGAGATCAATAAAAATAATTATACTAGGATAAAAAAATTTCATGAGTTGGTGAAATTTTTTGTAAATAATTTTTTAATGTTAAGAGTTTTTTACGAAATTCCATAAAATTAACTTATAATATATTATTATTGAATACTGTAATTTATGGTAATTATCACTCACAATAATGAGGTATTAAATTAAATAAAATGGTTTAGTAATTTGGTTAAGATATATTAATAATAAAAATTCTCAATTTCAACACAAATAATGCTTGAGAATTAATTTATGGATTCATGGAATATTATTTATGAATCCCAACTTAATGAACTGTGGTGTAGGGTTAATAACGTATCACGAAAATATGTTTTAATATAAAATTTATCGAATGATCCAAAATTTCAATAAAATAAAATTACATATATAATCAATTGAGATGTTTATTTGATGAATGACAAATTAAAATAATTGTTTTCTCTTTTGTATTATTTGTGTTTCCCAAGTAAAATATGTCATTGAATTATATGTGATATAGTACAATAAAAAATGTTAAAAACATATAAATCATTTAGAGTATATTATTTCCTTCAAATAATAATAGAATTCCAATACGGTTTTCGTTAATAAGAGATAGAGTTATATTTAATATTTTTTTAACCTAAAAGACATTAAATCGTATGTTCATACAAATTTATTATTAATATCCTTATAATTTGTAATTTTTTATTTATATTGTGCAAAATTAAATTAAAAATATTTTTGGATATAAAAATGACGCTGTTGGAAATAAGAATAGTCTTAGGGTTTTAACCGGGCACTGTGAAGATTTTGAGGTTTCAGTTAGTGATTACGAAACATTCTATGAATTATTTTCAATTCAAAATTATAGAATTTATTGAGATAATTAAATAATGTATAATTGAAATTATATATTACATTACATAATCTAACTTTTATAAATCTTAAAAAAATTTATTGATATAACTTTTTAGAGGAAATTGACAATGATTATTCTAATGAATATGATATCATGTTAAAATATATGAAAAATGAAATATGAAAAAATAAGAAAACAAAAATTAAATATTATTTAAATGTTATAATATTAACATTATATTAAAACTAAATGATATTTCATAATGGAATTGGATGAAAATCATAATTTTTTTGAAAGAAATCATTAGAATTATTCAATAGACACTCCATGATTTATGGAATCAACGTGGATAAAACATTTTCTCAAATAATGTTGGTTTTTGTTTAGTGGATATTTACTGAAATATAAATTTATAAGGAATGAAAATTTCAAAAATATCATAGTAATGAAATAACTTATACTAAATGGTTGATTGTATTTTTGATCAATGATGATTAGAATAATGATTTTTTTTAGAGGATGATATTGAATTGATTAAAAAAAGATGGAAATAAATATAATTGATGTTGATAACCTTTTAAGGAATATAATATTTATTTTTAGGGAAATAAAATTAGAGAAACATGTGGATAGATTATAGATAAAAGGATGACTATACTTATTAATATAGGTAATAAATTATTTTTAGTCCTAAGGGATCCATAATCAAATAATATTATTAGATTTATGAAAAAATGATATAGATATCTATGATTAGAAAATTAAAATAATTTTTTGGTTCATATTTTAGTCATGGTACTTAAAAATATTTTACCAAATAATCCAAATATATAGAAGAGGTATGAAAATTATTTTTATTGATAAATAAAAAACTAATTACGACTTTGGTTTTAACCCATGATATTTTAGTAAATGATAACATTGTAAAATTTTACAACATTATTTAGTACGACAAACTTTTTATAAGTCTACAATAATTTATTGTGTGATCTTCCTACATAGTTTTTTTTCATGTGATGTGGAATTTTTTTTAATTACCCCATCAATAGTAAACTAGTGAAATAAATAGAAAATAATCTTAAATTATAATGGTATTGTGGAATACACATGGTTCTATAGAATACTTCTGAATCATACTGTAATGAGGTCCACATGTACTGAATAGATACATTTTATGGATGATGTGAATTCAATATTTGTTATTTCATTCTATTATTGTCCAATTTTGATTATCGGGATAATGATATGTCATTAAAAGATCCCATTTATTAAACCAATATCAAAATATAGTATTTAGATTCATAACCACACATAACATAAATGAAAGGAGGGGAAAACTGATGAAATAAAAAAGTATGACATTTATTATATTATTACTATTGAAATAATTATGTTTATATAAATTTTTAAAATCATTTTAAAATTATTTGAGGAACCAAACAATAATATCAAATATTAAATTATCTGGAATAATGTAGATTAAGCACTAGTGAAAATGGATCATATTTCTATAACAAAACATGCAATGGAATTTTTTGTTTTGGTATACCAAATATAAATATTTTATATGTTTTGGTTTAATTTTATAGTCCAATAATCTATTACTAATTATGGGTATGAATATGAGAACATCTCCTTGAACTAGTTTTTTCATTCAAGGATTGTGAATATTTATTTCACACAGTTTTTTAACACTCAAGTATTTTTAAATCGTAAAATTAAAACATTAATAAAATTAATCACATGGAATATTACATTCGTAATACATAAAAATATATTATCTATTGATTTAATAAAAATGGGATATAAATTTTTATAATTATAAAATAAATGTTGATATGCACCTAATGATGATAAATTGTTCAAGAAGGGTGATAATGTCAATGAGATTAGTCCTCAGTCGGGAGATAGAAATGTTGAGATGTATTTTGGAGAGTTAATTATTTTTTAATATATAGAAATTTACGGTTGATTATGTTACACAAATTCATAGGTAAAATTATTGAGGTATATCTAGATTTCAATAAGTATCTTCTTATGGATTTTATATTGAGTATGTGTTGATGGTTCCTATTTTCCATGTGACTGTAACCCTAATGTATTTATCATGAATTAATATCTATAACATATTAATCCAATATGATCAATAATATATTTTTAAGTATTATATATTAATGTACTAAACTATTCATTATGGTTTATAATAAGAACACAATATCTTAAATATATCCAAGAAATACTGAAACATCATCCAATAATTTTTTATTATATCAAATAAATATTAGAAATTTTTTTGATATCATAAATCTAGAATAAAAATAACATTCATTAGATTCATACAACCATGATATTATTCATTATTAGTAGAATTTAAAATATAAATTCATTTTATAACCACTCAATATAGAAAAAATGAATATATTATTCATTATATAATTAAATGTAACAGTAAATGTTTTTTTATATAATATATAATATGATTATATTTTAATTAAGAAATGGGTCTCAATATTAAAATACCTTTTAATTTTTAAGACAATGGATTAATCCTAACATTATATGAACTAAAAATAAAACCCAAGTTGCAGTAATCATGATTGAAATATACCAACCATATGTATTCGTTACACTATATTTTTTATTAAATCTTACATTATTTAGATGTATAAATAAAATTACATCTTATTTAATTTTGAGAGAATGATTTTAATAAATTTATAGTGTCTTTTTGTTGATAAATATAATAGATTCCATTTAGTTACTCACAAAAAATACCAAACTGACAAAAAAAAGATTGTTATTTTTCAGAAAAAACAGTATAATCAATAATATGTAAATCTATGTATATAATGATCTAAAATAGACTAAAATGAAATTTTAAGACAAGTTAATATCACTAAAAATGATTTTATACTAGTGAATATATACTTCATCATTTCACTCAGTAACAAGTTATATTAATAGAAAATAAAACACTAGTGAAAAATGTTTTTAATTAGGGATATTATTTTTGGAATAACATTGTAATTTATAAAATGTTTATAAAATGTATAATATAAAAATTGGGAATGATTAATTAAAATTACATGAAATAATATTATGTTTAAAAAATAAATTAATTATAATTTATAGACATGTAAATAAAATAGAACTTTTATTTATTTGATAATACTCAGTTATTAAATAAATTATTTATTGAAATATAAGTAATTAAAATTCATTTAGTAGTATATTAATCTATTTTGAATGATGTTTTAATGTATTTTTCATTGAAATAATAAATTTTCTAATATAGATAATTATACGGATTATTAGTGGAAAAATGATTAATAATATTTCCGATTTAACTAATAATTCAAAATTTAAGATATTGCCTTTCTTTCATATTGTACTACTAAAATAAATATATTATCTTGAGCGATATCTTAGTTCAAATTAAATTTTAGTATATGTATTTTTTTTATATAATATATATTTCAATACTAGTGAATTTTTTTAATGGAATATTTCATCAATGACTGTGATATCTAAGCCTCCCTAATTGCATCAGAGGACATTTTTATTTAGAGTAGGTTGAGATCTTCATTGAGAGTATTGAGAAAAATAAGGATGGGTGTTGTTTTCTTAAATGGTCATGCCCAAAATAAATCATCTCTCTTAGGCGGGGACATCACGAATAAAACAATTCAAGTTAGTCATGATTTCATTTTTATTATAGACTAAATAATATTCGTGTGTCATACAGAAAAATATCATTCAGAACTAGACATAACAGGATATCATAAATTATTATTAAATAAATTATTCCTTTCAAAAAACTATAAATTATTTTTTTTCGGGGACTATTTATAATTAAAATTAAATGGGAATATTTATAAGTCAAATTTTAACTAAAATATTTTGTCATTCCGATTTTTTGAGATGCACATATTGTTTACAGAGATTCAAAAATTGATAGTTACATTCATATACTCATTCTAAGTTACCCTAATTTTCTGTTATGGACTAATCTATAAGAACTTTTGATATAGCATGAAAAATTTAATGTTGGATTTCCATAAGGTGAATGTCCAAATAATATTCCATTTTAATTTTATTCATCCATAAATGTTAGTATGATAAAAAAATTTATTTAATTTTTAATAATTTAATTTATATAAATATTATTGATCTCATTGAAAAAATAATGAGTTTAAACCTCTTACATTTCATCGGGCATTTTCAACAGATATAATTCTGGAATGTTTTAATAATATGTTGATCTATAATATATATAAAATTTATATTTTATACAATTAAAATGAATTACAGAATATATTTTTAAATATAAGTATAATGAATCCAAAAATTAGATTTTTAATGTAACATCTATATCTATGTTGATAATAAAAATGTTCGACATACGAATAGGATATGAAAATGATTTGATATATTGATATAGATATATCATGTTGGATAACATTATAAAATTACTACTTTGGTACATTTTCCAACCAATGGATTCTATTTGGACTTTTCAATGCCCTAATTACCTTCTAGATATTGTTTGTGAGTATTATTTCTGATTTTTTTCAGACCATATTGGAGGTATTTATGGATGATTATACATTGTATGGGTCTTAATTTTATTATTCCATCTCTTGTTTGGGAAAGGATTAAAATAATTGTATCGAAATTAATAGAATCATGAACTTTGAAAAGTGTCATTTCAAGGTAGAGAATGACACTGTGTTGTGGAATGTATTTTCAAGTCATTGTATCGATCTTGATTTATATATGGTAGATATTATTTCATCCTTAAATTTTCCTTCAGGTGTGCCTGATTCTAGATATTTCCAAGGGCATGTAGGATTTTATTAGTGATTCATCAATCATTTAAAAATATTTCTCTTCAAATTTTGTGATTACCTTGAAAAGATTATAATTTTCTGTTTGATGATTCTTACAAGACAAATATTTACTAGAAAAAAAAGTGTCTAACCTCTCCAATGATCATATATCCCCAAATGTGGGATATTACATTGGAGATTATGTGTAAAGCCTCCAACTTTGCTGTTGGAGTTCTCTTATATCAGAGGATGGAGGGATGTTCACATGTTTTTTTCTATGTATTAAAGACACTATATTCTACCCAATAAAAATACAAAAATACATTAATGATGTTTTCTTCTATAATATTTTATTTAGATAAATACAATTCATATTTATTAGGCACTATATAGTTTTTTTTACCATACAAATTTGAGGTACCTATTGAAGAAGATGGATGTAAATACTAGGACAATCTAATGGATTCCCCATATTCTATAATTTGATATTGAGATAAAGGAAAAGAAGGGGTCTGAAAACATGTTGGTAGAACACATGAGTAGTCTTACTCATACACTAGAAGATTAAAACATGGACCATGTACCACTTTGGGACAATTTTCTCTGATGAACATCTTTATTCTATATCTAGTATGCATCCTTGGTATGCAGACTTTGTTAAAAACCGTATTTCCTCTGAAATCCCTACAAATTTAAAGAAATAACATGTCCAAAAATTAATTAGTGACTCTATATTTTAGGTATGGTATGACCCCTACTAATGTCGTATGTGTAATGATAATGTTATTATGAGGTGTGTTCCAGATCATGAGTTTGAGTCTGTTAACTATTTTTAACCACTTGTTTATGGAGGAACAATTGGACACCAATAGTAAAACAATAAAACTATTAGACTCTTGATTATATTTTTCCTAGATTATTTTATGGTAATCATGTGTTTTGATAGTCGTTCTCACATTCCCAATGCACAAGGAACATTTATAGGATACAAGAGATAGCCCAACAACCCATATTTTTTTGTGACATCTTTTAAGAGTGTGGAATTAAAATTATGGGGTCTTTTCC
The DNA here is from genome assembly GCA_963277665.1 of Viscum album. Lineage (NCBI taxonomy): Eukaryota > Viridiplantae > Streptophyta > Magnoliopsida > Santalales > Viscaceae > Viscum > Viscum album. Next base: position 1,064,988,304 of record OY728165.1, on the reverse strand, counting down.
AATATCATTTCATTTTCTTCCATATTATTCTTCTTTTTGTTTATGTGACTAAATGGGTGGTGGCTAAGGGTACCAGAACTATTGATTATCATGTTGTTGTAGAATTTTTAAATACACTTATTTTTGTTGTTTTGGAATAGATAAGGCTATCATTAGTGACAAAGGGAAACTCATCTACAATTAGAAATAAGATACCCTGCATCATATGTAACACCCCAGGTAAATAATGAATATGAAATTTTCTTATTTATCCATATTTGTGAATAAAATATTAATATGACTTTAAATGGGACGCTATGCTCGATGGTGTACCCAACAGGCAACATTGAGTTTCTTGGGAATCTTACGTTGCACTCTAATAATAAAATAATATTATTTTAAATGGTAGTTAACATGTAGCTGTTGTATTGGCGGGAATGGATAGAAATAACTAAAATTTGATTATATATGTTTTTAAATGTTTTTACATTTATCCAATAAAAGATAAATGCTTAAAATACGGAAAGAATTCAATTTTAGGCATTTATACCCTACTTTTCACTAAGAGTTCACTTATCACCTTTTGACGGAGAACCGTCATTAAATATAGTTTTGATCAATCTTATAAATTCTATTTTACCAAATATAACTATTCTTAAAAATCGGGACATCAAAATTTACTTTGTGTAAATTTTTGGTATCATTCCGATAATGTTCATTTTTTTAATTAATAGTGTAAAATGTTGTATTTTAATTCAAAACATCTTTTTAATATAATTTATTTATATGATTAGATTATCATTTGAATTGGTTTAAAAGTGAAATTAGAGAATATTTTTACCATTAAATCCAATAGTGGTCGTGGGAATTAATTTCACTTTGAAATCGGACTTAAAATAGTGTCAATCTTTTGATACTTATTGTTTCATAAAAACACTCTATTTGTCATGACAGCGGGAATTAATTATTAAATCAATTAATGTGAATTATATGTTTTGAATTTTGTAAAAAGGACTTCATTTTTGAATTCGGAATATCAAATATAGCTTAGGGTGATGTTTTGGTATTTTTCTGAAAAACTCCAATTTTCGATTAATAGTGAAACCACTAAGTGGTAATCAAGCCAACTGATTTTTCAGTTAAATGAAAGTTTACCACTAATGTGTATCGAATTTTGAAAATCTGACATACATGGTTGTCATTAGTATGTAAAATGTGGTTCAATGGGATGAGAATAATTTTTTGGTGAATAGTAACTTTTTTTCATTAATCGCGATTAGAGGTAAATAGTGTAGTTTAAGGTAAAAATGATATTATAAAAATATGAAAACACCATGACACTTGTCCTACCCCTATTGGATGAGTCATTCCCGACCAAGACAACCCATGGGTCAACTTGGGGACCCCATGGAGCCACTTTGGTTGGAAAATGACATTAATATATATTTATTTAATGTAAAAGTAAAATTGACACAAACATGATATATTTTACTAAAACAATTTTTAGGTGGGGTTATACAAGTAATATTTTTTATTATAAATAGTCATTGGAAATATAAAAAGATTTTATACATCATAGTAATTTTTTTATAATTTTTAGACATTATATAAATTAAATTATTTATGACATCCTAATGATACAGCGATGACATCATTATTTAATGATTTAAATAAAATGAGAAGATAATGTAAACTCTATGACCTATACATGTCCACGACTTATTGGATGGGTGTATTTAGAACCCTTATCACCTTATCCACGAATTATATAAATGTGGGACCTTTTAAAACCGAAACACATTTTCAAATAAAGTAATATTTCTTATTTTCCAAAAGTGCCCCTCCTCTCCTCTTATAAAAGGCCCCCACCTCTACCTCATTTCACACACTCCTCAAGCCTTTGGCTCGGCCAAACCCTTCCCAATTACTCTCTCCACATCCCTATCCTCATCCTAGAGGATTCCCTTTGGGAATAATCCTTTCAAAGGACGCCTTTAGGCTCAAATCAAAAGGAGTTACACTTTTAAAGGTAATTCATTCTCTCATGTTCATTTGTATTATTTTGCTTCTCCAACCCACTAAACTCTTTTTATTTACTTCTTTTGTAACAACACCAGTATCTTCAATATACTAGGATGTTTTATAAGATTTATTCGAGCTACACTTTCACACAACTACATCAAATGTTTAATGAACATACGGTTTCCGTGGATGGAGAAATTCTGCCTCCAGAAACGATGATTGTTCAATACTCATTTAACACCTTCAAAGGTGGCCATTATGATGTCACTATTTTATATATGATATATAATATGTTTATTTTTTCCTTAATCTTCTGTTTTTTTCATTTTGGGCATACATTTATGGTTTCCATTATGGGTAAACGCGATATCTTCTTTTAAGGAAGTGCGGACTACCGCCCCCTCAAAGTGATTTGATTCGTTAAATACCATATGTGGGACGTATAAAGGATGGAACTATGATATTATATATGATATTATACTGTAATTATAATATACCTTTATATCATTATGATTCCATTCTATAAAATACGAAATAGAAATGAAAGTAGTGTTCATGCGTATGTACGGCTTACCGTCTCCATGAACGATGCATTTCATTTCTTACCTCTAAATGATTATGTAATGTTATAAATTCAAGTGTGTACTGGATATGTATGACATATATGATATCTACATCATGAATACAATTCTGGATATAATAAACTTTCGGCCACACGAACCACATGTAATTGTAAGAAGTCCACCTTCGACTTAAGAACCAAATATCAGCAAAACAAATATTATTAACTTAAATGATTATATAATGTATATGAAATGGTAATAAGTGATATAAAAGGAATAATTAACATGAAAAAGGTTCTTAAGGAAGTAGAAATTAACTCAAGTTTATTATTTAGGAGATTAAAGAACGATCGAGTCAAGTCGGACCCGAGGTAAGGGATCATACTCCTCTCTCTCTTTTTAAGTACACACTTTTATGTCATTGCTTTTAAAGCTCATCATTCTTGTAATTGGGATGATATTTTATATTAAACATACTATAATTTTTATGTTCATGTGATGGGAGACCCTTTTCTCTCTCATCAATCCATTTTGGAAGTTTTGAATGGCACCGTTAGGCTACCGAACTTTCGTAAGAGATCTAACCTCTCTCTTTCTTTTTAAGTACTCTCCTTTATGTCACTTCTTTTAAGCTCCTATTTGTTATGATGGGGAATTTTCTTTCATATTCATATTTCTGTACATTTTATTTTAATGTGATGAGATACCCTATTTGATCTCATCAATCCATTTTTGGAAGTTTTATGTGGCGCCGTTAGGCTGCCAAGTTTTCGTAAGGGATTTTTCATCTCACTTTTATTCCCGTGAGATTTGTGCTACATTTACCACAAATTCCATTGAGTGGTGTATGTACTTCCCATTATTCTACTCTTTGTGTAATATACTTTAGTTTATGAGTATTTACATCAATTATCTATTATCCTTCTTTCATGGGGTGTATGTTTTGAAAGATACCCAAGTCGGTAAGGGAACCTTTCACCCTCCTCTTTTTTAAAAGACTTCTTTTGTTGGGTCTTTTAATTTACATATTGTTATGTTTGGATATGTTCTAATATATCCTTATTGATGTAAATTTTATGTCCAAGTGATTAGATACACTTTTTATCTCTCATCAACTCATTTTGATGTGATGTCGTTAGGCTGTCAAGGGAACTTTTTAACCCAATTTTGATTTCTTTGGGTTCAACATGTAGTCATTGAATATGTAATCCATTGAATATGTGTGAATTCCCTTTTATTGTTTTACACATAATATCCACTTATATTGGGTGTATTTATATTTGTCACACATATTTTTGAGATTGATTTTTCCTTAATTTAAGGATACCTTCTTTATAAAGGATTTCATCACATTTGACATTTCTATTGAGGGTTCATTGTTGTTATGCACCAATTCATTCTTATATGGTGTATATACTGTCCTTTGGAGTATTATATCATGAATCCATTTATTCTCATGATATTATAAAGTTCTGACTAAATGTTATTCCTCAATTATTGTATTCAAGTGTCTCTAATTTTGGTAAAACCCCTTTAACCAAAATATCATTTTAAATGTTTCAACTATTTGTTCTTATTAATATCCCTGTTTTCAAAATGGTTTTAAGGATTTATTTATATGGATATTAATGGTTTAAAATTTTAAGCTTCAAGGTGGTATGGGACTTCATCTCAATCTCCTTTCATTGAGGCATATTTTATTTTATATACAACTTTTTTTTATACTGTGTATAAACCCCTTTGACTTTTACGTTTATTCAAAAGGAATATTTTTTATACGAAGCATTTACTAAACGACAAAAGGGAATGTTTTTGTCGTACGTATGTGAAGAAAACGATTTCCACCGTCATGACCATTATTTGAGTTTCGGCTTCCTCTACAAGCCATACCTTCTTTTTAAAAGAAAAATAAATACCATGTTTTACTTTTCTTTTATTTTGGTATTGAAAATGGTTTTCATAATGTTTTTATATCAATGTGTTGTATTGATATCTCGTGTTTAAAATGTGGAAATTTTATGTTTCCTTTATGCATGTTTTATGTGATATGATTATGTTATGGTTCTTGGGCATTATTATGAAGACAGGTGGTTCCGTGATAAACTAAGGGCGGGTGAGCCCGTTATAGCTCTCCAATGCATTGGGTAACGCGAAGGAGTGATACGTTAAGGTTTCTCTGAAGAGATTTATGGAATATACTGTGATGGGTATTCCAAACGTAACCCAGAGGGTTACTCCCTACGTAAGAATGTTATGAATGCCTCAAGTTACCTTTATGTCTTATGATTTCTGTGATTTATTAATGATTTGATGAGGTAGCTTAAAGTGCCTATGTTTTATGGGTAAATTATGGTTTCATTCTTATGTATATATGAACTCATGTTTCCTTTCCATATTTTTATATCCCTAACTGAGCTTTTTATGCTCATCCCAAGTTTTTGAAATGTTTTTCACAGGTCAAGGGAAAGGGACGTGATGTGATGATAGTGTTAATGATGTGTCAAGAAAGAATCCATGTTTTATTTTCAATATGTTTCCTTTGATGGGAAGAATGAATAATGTCTTTTATGTAACCATTTTTTTTAAATGTGGAATGTAATGCAAGTTTTATGATCTAATTCTCTAAAACTATAAACCTGAAAAGATCCTCAATATGTAATTTTGTATTTACAAAATATTAAGTAAGGTTTAAGGTTGGGGCCTTATAGTTGTTATCAAAGGTAAGTTTAGACAACTTTAGGGATTAGGAGTATTTGTGAGGCCCATGATTAGTCCCTATAACTATTATTTCAGTTAAATCCTTGTTTTAAAACATTTTTTTCAGGTCAAGTAATGTCGGTTACGAATGGAAGTAGGAGGATCTCAAACGACATTCCTATCTCTTCCTGATGACATGCTTGCAATAATTATTACAAAGTCATCTTCGGATGATTGTGAAACTTTTTCTTGAATACAACTCACTTGAAAGCATTTTCTTGAGATATCAAACACCTCCGCTATAACTCGTTATCATCGTGGATCATGGGTTGTTTTTAGAAAAATACTATTTTCACAATATTCTCATGTTTTCAAGAGAGGTAAATATTATCAAGGTATTTTCAAATATTTTACCTTATTACAAGAATTTGAAGCATATTATGATTTTAAAAATGGTGCTGAGGAAGGAGACCCTTGCGCAACCTATTTATATTTTCTTTTAAAATATATTCTCACATCACATACTTATGGTATTTTAAAAGGACCAATTATAGAAAGTTTCAACTCAATTTCTGTCTGACTATTTTTTAGAAATCATGTTTTATCAGATGTTTTGGAATTATATGTCATACATGATTATTTTCCAAAACTGTTTTTCTGTGAACACCCATATGACCCATGTTGCACAAGGTTTATTTGGATGGAGGAATCAAATGATTTTGAAGTATCTCTAAATCATTGTTGTAATGCATGGGACTTCTACCTACGTGATCAAGTTGACGATGAAACCGAGTGGACACCATGATCAAGGTATGATGTTATTCATTTTGGGAATTGTTTTATTTTATCTTATAGTGGTGAAATAAGACTTCAAGAATTAAGGTGTTAAGATCATAATGAATTTGGATGAAAATTAAAGGTATAAGGAAAATATTGAGGTTAAAACATGTTAGGGTTATTTTTGGAGTTTTATAAAAAGGACAACATGCAGACAGTGTGACAACCTGTCGCATCAGACAAAGCTGCGGGAATTGAACCCACAAAAAAAGTGCAACTGGTATTTATCGCCTACCACTGGACTACGTGAAGTCCATGGTTAGTTTGACTGATTCTTTTTAGTTATATGATTTTATGAATTAAGAGTAAGTTGATTTTTGGTTATTTATGAAAATTATTAACCTATCATGGAGGATATGTGATTAGGTTAATTATTTTTCAATACGAGACTTTAGGAGCAACTAATGTTGTTTGGAGATAAATGTTACAATTTAACTTTGAAGACTATGTGACTAAATCCTTCAAATACTTGGTTTTCAACCTTAGTTTGGTTTACATTGAAGACTTTTATGGACAAATTGTTTATTGGATGGTCCTCGTTGAACTTTGGGTTTTGTTGGAAAAATTTTGGAGATTAAGCATGTATTTTCTTTTTAATGGGTTATCCTTTTCTGGATTATCTGAACTTGTACTAACCTTTTTGGTTTTGGTTTTGTTTAAAGCCTAAAGACATGGGATGTATATAGTTCTCTTTTGTGGATTAGGTGATTCTCTAGAAGTTGATTATAGTACTCCTAATGCGAAAAAGTCTACCTAAATACCCGTCTTTTGGGGAAAATATGAGTTTGATTAAGGAATCTAGTAAAATTTGAAAGTCAACACGATAAGTGATTATGTTTCCATATGAATAAATTACTCAATAAAAAGTAACTTAAAACAAAAATGTTGTCTATTAACTTTTCCTACTGGGGAATCAAATACCATTTAACCCATCACAAGTTTGTGATTTTCTTATGGTTAACTTTCTCCTAAACATGTTTTCTCTCACTCTCCATCAGAACATGACCCTTTGTTTTTTCCTCCATGTCCATATTTTCATAAATGGAATCCTAGTATGGGCTAGCTCGGGTGACCTCTGTACTTATCTTCCTTTATTTTAAAGTGATTGTTTTACCGACTCTTGTTCCGATGTGGGACTTTCAAGGATGTTTCCAAGGACAATTTTAAAAATTGTGAGGACGCAATTCCCAAAAGGGGGGAAGGATGTAACACCCCAGGTAAATAAAGAATACGACATTTTCATATTTATCCATATTTGTGAATAAAATATTAATATTACTTTAAATGGGACACTATGCTCGATGGCGTACCCAACACACAACAAAGAGTTTCTTGGGAATCTTACGTTGCACTCTAATAATAAAATAATATTATTTTAAATGGTAGTTAACATGTAGCCGTTGTATTGGCGGGAATGGATAGAAATAAGTAAAATATTATTATATATGTTTTTAAATGTTTTTACATTTATCCAATAAACGATAAAGGCTTAAAATACGGAAAGAATTCAATTTTAGGCATTTATACCCTAATTTTCACTAAGGGTTCACTTATCACCTTTTGATGGAGAACCGTTATTAAATATAGTTTTGATCAATATTATAAATTCTATTGGACCAAATATAACTATTCTTAAGAATCAGGACATAAAAATTTACTTTGTGTAAATTTTTGGTATCTTTCCGAGAAAGTTCATTTTTTAATGAATAGTGTAAAATGTTGTATTTTAATTCAAAACCTTTTTTAAATCTAATTTATTTATATGATTATATTATCATTTGAATTGGTTTTAAAGTGAAATTAGAAAATATTTTTACCATTAAATCCAATAGTGGTCGTTAGAATTAATTTCACTTTTAAATCGAACTTAAACTAGTGTCAATCTTTTGATACTTATTGTTTCATAAAAACACGCTATTTATCATGACAGCGGGAATTAATTATTAAATTAACTAATGTGACTTATATGTTTTGAATTTTGTAAAACGGACTTCATTTTTGAATTCGGAATATCAAATATAGCTTAGGGTGAAGTTTTGGTATTTTTCTGAAAAACTCCAATTTTTGATGAATAGTGAAACCACTATGTGGTAATCAAGCAAACTGATTTTTCAGTTAAATGAAAGTTTACCACTAATGTGTATTGAATTTTTAAAATCCTACATACATGTTTGTCATTAGTATGTAAAATGTGGTTCAATTGGATGAAAATAATTTTTTGGTGAATAGTAACTTTTTTTCATTAATCGCGATTAGAGGTAATTAGTGTAGTTTAAGGTAAAAATGATATTATAAAAATATGAAAACACCATGACACTTGTACTACACCTCTTTTATGAGTCATGGCCGACCAAGAAAACCCATGGGTCAACTTGGGGACCCCATGGAGCCACTATGGTTGGAAAATGACATTAATATATATTTATTTAATGTAAAAGTAAAAATGACACAAACATGATATGTTTTACTAAAACAATTTTTAAGTGGGGTTATACAAGTCATATTTTTTATTATAAATGATCATTAGAAATATAAAAAGATTTCCTACATCATAGTAAAGTTTTTTATAATTTTTAGACATTAAATAATTTAAATTATTCATGACATCATAATGATGCAACGATGACATCATTATTTAACGATTTAAATAAAATGAGAAGATAATGTAAACTCTATGACCTAAACATGTCCACAACATATTGGATTGGTGGATTTAGAACCCTTATCACCTTATCCACGAATTATATCAATGAGGGAGCTTTTAAAACCGAAACACATTTTCAAATAAAGTAATATTTCTTACTTTCCAAAAGTGCCCCTCCTCTCCTCTTATAAAAGGCCCCCACCTCTACCTCATTTCACACATTCCTCAAGCCTTTTTCTCGGCCAAACCCTGCCCATTTACTCTCTACACATCCCTCTCCTCATCCTAGAGGATTCCCTTTGGGCAAAATCCTTTCAAAGAAAGCCTTTAGGCTCAAATCAAAAGGAGTTACACTTTTAAAGGTAATTTATTCTCTCATGTTCATTTGTTTTATTTTGCTTCTCCAACCCCCTAAACTCTTTTTATTTTCTTCTTTTGTAACAAAACCAGTATCTTATATATACTAGGATGTTTTTATAATATTTATTCAAGCTACACTTTCACACAACTACATCAAATGGTTAATGAACATACGATTTCCGTGGATGGTGAAATTCTGCCTCCCGAAACGATGATTGTTCAATACTCATTTAACACCTTCAAAGGTGGCCATTATGATGTCACTATTTTTTTATATGATATATAATATGTTTATGTTTTCCTTAAGCTTCTGTTTTTTTCATTTTGGTCATACCTTTATGGTTTCCATTATGGGTAAACGTGATATCTTCATTTAAGGAAGTGCGGACTACCGCCCCCTCAAAGTGATTTGATTCATTAAATACCATAGGTGGGACGTATAATGGATGGAACTATGATATTATATATGATATTATAATGGAATTATAATATACCTTTATATCATTATGATTCCATTCTATAAAATACGAAATAGAAATGAATGTAGCGTTCATGCGTACGTACGGCTTACCGTCTCCATGAACGGTGCATTTCATTTCTTACCTCTAAATGATTATGTAATGTTATAAATGCATTAATGTACTGGATATATATGAAATATATGATATCTAATTCATGAATACAATTCAGGATATAATAAACTTTCGGCCACACGAACAACATGTAATTGTAAGAAGTCCACTTTCGACTTAAGAACCAAATATCGGCAAAACAAATATTATTAACTTAAATGATTACATAATGTTTATTAAATGGTAATAAGTGATATAAAAGAAATAATGAACATGAAAAAGGTTCTTAAGGAAGTAGAAATTAACTCAAGTTTATTATTCATGAGATTAAAGAACGATCGAGTCAAGTCGGACCAGAGGTAAGGGATCCTACTCCTCTCTCTCTTTTTAAGTACACACTTTTATGTCATTCATTTTAAAGCTCATCTTTCTTGTTATTGGGATGATCTTTTATATTAAACATACTGTATTTTTTATGTTAATGTGATGAGAGCCCCTTTTCTCTCTCATAAATCCATTTTTGAAGTTTTGAATGGCGTCGTTAGGCTACCGAACCTTCGTAAGAGATATAACCTCTCTCTTTCTTTTTAAGTACTCTCCTTTATGTCACTTCTTTTAAGCTCCTATTTGTTATTATTGGGAATGTTATTTCATATTACACTTTCTGTAAATTTTATTTTAATGTGATGAGATACCCTATTTTATCTCATCAATCCATTTTTGGATGTTTTATGTGGCGTCGTTAGGCCGCCGAGTTTTCGTAAGGGATTTTTCATCTCACTTTTATTCCCATGAGATTTATGCTACATTTGGCACAAATTCCATTGAGTGGTTTATGTAATTCCAATTATTATAAACTTTTTGTAATATAATTTAGTTTATGAGTATTTACATCAATTATTTATTGTCCTTCTTTCATGGGGTGTATGTTTTGAAAGATACCCAAGTCGGCAAGGGAACCTTTCACCCTCCTCTTTTTTAAAAGACTTCTTTTGTTGGGTCTTTTAATTTTCATATTGTTATGTTGGGATATGTTCTAATATATCCTTATTGATGTAAATTTTATGTCCAAGTGATGAGATACACTTTTTATCTATCATCAACTCATTTTGATGTGGTGTCGTTAGGCTGTCAAGGGAACTTTTTAACCCAATTTTGATTTCTTTGGGTTCAAAATGTAGTCATTGAATATGTCATCCATTGAATATGTGTGAATGACCTTTTATTGTTTTACACATAATATCCATTTATATTGGTTGTATTTATATTTGTCACACATATTTTTGATATTTATTTGTCCTTAATTTAAGGATACCTTCTTTATAAGGGATTTCATCACATTTTGCATTTCTATTGAGGGTTCATTGTTGTTATGCACCAATTCACTCTTATATAGTGTATATACTATACTTTGGAGTATTATATCATGAATCCATTTATTCTCATGATATTATAAACTTCTGACTAAATGTTATTCCTAAATTATTGTATTCAAGTGTCTCTAATTTTGGTAAAAACCCCTTTAACCAAAATATCATTTTAAATGTTTTAATTATTTGTTCTTATTAGTATCCATGTTTTCAAAATGGTTTTAAGGATTTATTTATATGGATATTAATGCTTTAAAATTTTAATCTTCAAGGTGGTATGGGACTTTGTCTCAATCTCCTTTCGTTGAGAATATTTTATTTTATATACAACTTTCTTTTATACAGTGTATAAACCCCTTTGACTTTTACGTTTATTCAAAAGGAATCTTTTTTATACGAAGCGTTTACTAAACGACAAAAGGGGATGTTTTTGTCGTACGTATGCGGCGACAACGAATTCTCTGCCGTCGTGACCATTATTTGAGTTTCGGCTTCCTCTACAAGCCATACCTTCTTTTTAAAAGAAAAATAAATACCATGTTTTACATTTATTTTATTTTGGTATTGAAAATGGTTTTCATAATGTTTTTATATCAATGTGTTGTATTGATATCTCGTGATTGAAATGTGGAAATTTTATGTATCCTTTATGCATGTTTTATGTGATATGATTATGTTATGGTTCTTGGAAATTATTATGAAGACGGGTGGTTTCGTGATAAACTAAGGGGGGTTAGCCCGTTATAGCTCTCCAATGCATTGGGTAACGCGAAGGAGTGAAACGTTAAGGTTTCTCCGAAGAGATTTAGGGAATATACTGTGATGGGTATTCCAAAAATAACCAAGAGGGTTACTCCCTATGTAAGAATGTTATGAATGCCTCAAGTTACCTTTATGTCTTATGGTTTCTACGATTTATTCATGATTTGATGAGGTAGGTTAAAGTGCCTATGTTTTATGGGTAAATTATGATTTCATTCTTATGTATATATGAACTCATTTTTCCTTTCCATATTTTTATATCCCTTACTGAGCTTTTTATGCTCATCCCATGTTTTTGAAATGATTTTCATAGGTTATGGGAAAGGTACGTGATGTGATGATAGTGTCAAGGATGTGTCAAGAAATAATCCATGTTTTATTTTCAATTTGTTTCCTTTGATGGGAATAATGAATAATGACTTTTATGTAACCATTTTTTTTAAATGTGGAATGTAATGAAAGTTTTATGATCTAATTCTCTAAAAATATAAACCTGAAAAGATCCTCAATGTGTAATCTTGTATTAAAAAAAGATTAAGTAAGGTTTAAGGCTGGGGACTTATATCATAAGTTTGAGGTGACACAAAAAAATTTCAACACCATAAAAAATTCCTATCATATATCCAGGATGTGGTTTCAAATTTGAGTTGAAACAAATTTTGGAGAAAATTTTGCAGTCGAGTTGGAATGATTGAAGCCAGAACATTGATGATACACTATGGGCTGATTAGAAAACATTCAAGAAAGCCACTGGTATGTCTACATTTTTCATTGTTTTTGGGAAAGTGTGTCGTCTTCCAATAGAAGTTGAGAACTATGGTTATTGGGCTATAAAAAATTTCAACCTGGATTTGGCCCAAGAAAGAATAAAAATAAAGAAACTGATTCAATATCTTGGGAAGATTTGATTTTAATCATATGAGAACTCCATGCACAACATTTAATGATGGAAATTATCTCATCATATTATTATCCCACCGAGGGAGTTTCATTATGGAGAGAATTATATCTCTATAGTTATTTAATGAGATCGATTCTAGGTATATTGTGTTCTTGATGGTTAGGACCTTATATTGTGTATAATATTTTTTCTTATGATAATATGGAGATCACACAAGGGGAAACTATAAAAATCTTTAGATTCAACATGATATGATTGAATCAATACATTGAGGGACAATCTATTGATGTAGTCGATTTCATCAAACTACATAACTCCATTATCACATGAGAATATCAGGTAATTCTTAACCCTTTCACTTATATATTAATCTTCCTATTTAATATTATATATTTCATTTCCATATATCATGTCATAGGTTCAAATTTGGGATAATATAATATATCATGTTTGGTGAATGAGACAACATTTTGGGCTAGATATTTTGGATTTTAATTTTTGGGGTTTTTCATTATTTTCAAGGATGTTTTTTGTTATAATTTTCAAATAAATATAATAAATAAATATGTAAAAATTATATATCTTGAAACATTATCTTGTGTAATATAAAAGAAATGACTCTTTTTATTAAATTCATTTATAAAATTATTTCAATGAGTACTAATTCATCATAAAGAGATGATATTAATAAAAAGAGATTTCATCATTGACAGGATCAGTTATGTCATTATAAAGCCATTAATATTTTGACATCATTATTTCTAATATTTGTTCATGGTATTTTGAGCCATTTATTTCCCCACACAATTAAAACAGAACCATGACTTCTCAAGTATTTCCAACACAATTGAAGGTATATTAACGTTAGATAAAAAATTTATTGGATGAACCATTTGTTCATTTCACTTTTGATCAGTTTCATTACACTATTAAATTGACCTTTGAATGTGTACCTGTTATCTGACTACTATATGCCCAAAATACATTAAAAATATGGGTTGTGAATTGGGAAGGTGAAAAACACTCATCATCTTCTTTTGATCTTGTTATAACTATAACATTTAGCATCATGAGGAGATCAATAAGGGATTAGAGCATAGTGTGAGATGTTTTCAAAGTGCAACTAAAAACATTAAAAATCTGTGGAGTGAAGAAATTTATAGTATATGGGTATATCAAGGTTAGGAGATTAAGGATAGACTATCGGGAATGCATAAGGGATTGGGTCCTAAAATTTCATAGCAAAGGAATTTTGATCATGTTAGGTGAACTAAACATTGTAATAAGAAATTTTTTAAATGACCTTAATATACTGAATAAAGGGTAGATATATGAACTCAAAAAGGTTGTCACACAAACATGTGTAGAATTAGTGACATGGTAAAACAATATCTCGTTTTTCTATTATTAGTGTATTGAATCTCTCTATACTTTTAACACCATTTAGGAGACAATTAATAAAAAAATTATTGATATTTACTAATGATGGGATTCATACATTGCATATATTTCCACTATAGATTGAGAAATATAAACATCTATATATTGTCTAATTTTATTGAATAAATGATATGATGTATTTCCAAGGAGTAAAAAAGGGTATGGGTGGGGGATTTACATAAAAACTTTTTTTATATATTTTATTGATACCAAATGACAAATTTTTTCTCAAATTGTGATTACTATTTTTATTTATAAAATAGTTGTGATTAGAAAAATCTTCATAAAATTTAATAAAAATTCTATTTTTACCCTTTTAAGTTCACTATAGAAATTATGACATAATTATATTACATTTAATTCTCTGAACATATAATTTTCTGTATATATTCCTCAATCAAGGGGATAAACATTATTTAGTGGGTAGCGAAATAAATATTACATTTATTTGAAGTAATAGGGCAATGAAGCAAAATATGGGATGAACTCACTCCATATAAAATTTGTTTCACATATGGCCCATAACATCTAGATACATGCTTAGATGGGGCCCAAAATTTGGGAGGCTCTTGATCCCAACATTTATGACAAATACTCTTTCTCCATATACATATAGTTCATGAATTTTGATGGTTAAACAGGATGTTCCACTTGGAATAAAATATTTGGGGGAATTTCAATAATCACACTTGAAAAAACATGAAACCTAGCTTCCACTCCACTATATAAATTCATGATTTTCTCATTTTGTGTAATTGGGACGTGAACTGGGAGATTGAATATAAAAGATAATTGTTTTGACTATATTTTTCATGGATTTAAATAGGGATATCTCTTGAAGCTAGGATCCCTATATCAATTCCTACTACTACTTCTTGATCACTTTGTAATATTTATGTGATTTCAATTAAATCATAGTTTTACTTCCATTTCATATATTATTTTCAATTTTATACTTCTCTTAATCATCTTATTTTGTATTTAATTCAAGAGTAGAACCAATATTGGGTTATACACTTTCTAACTACTTTCCAAGGAAAAACATTTCTATGATGACTAAACTACCCAAGGAAGAGTAGTTGTTTTAGAAATAAGTCTACCTCTTACCCTTTTCATTCATTAATTTTGTATCAATGTGAAAATTTAATTAAAATAAAATTATCTATGAATTGATATTTTCATATAATTTTAATTAACAAAAACTGAACAATTCATGAAAAAAACGAGAGGTTGAGTAATGTGTCAATTTCGAGAGCGCGACCTCAACCGATGAAATAAAAGCACATAAAATATATTTTTGAGTTAATATATAATCCCAAAACTAAATTAAAAATACTTTTATGGAATTTAGAAGTTCACTAATTTACAACAGACCATTTTCTAGACATAGAAAATCACTCAATATAGGGTGATATGATTGCATTTTCCAAAACTAGTCTTGTGTTTAATTCATTTCATCTTTATGGTTATGTTAACAATTATAGGGTAGATGTGTTATAAAATTAGAGGATCATAATGAAGTGGATATTAATTAAAATAATAATGATTAATATGTTTGTAAAGTGGTAGAGTTAGATTGATTATGCCATATAATTTTTTTAAACAAATTGTTTTTTATTAATCATATTTAATTTAAAAAAAAGTACAATAATATTCTATTATTATTATTATTATTATATAAAACATGAAAAACCCCACCATAAGTCTATGTTTATAATTTTATTTTATTTTATTTTCTACATGCCTTTAATATGTTTTCTTAAATTTCTTATTACATTGATAGATGGCCTTGTTTAGCCACTCGGTAGCACCTAAATAAACTAAAACTAAATATTATTTAACAGCACCCACAATAGTGCCTTTCACAACAATAACTATGTCAATATTAAACTAATCCTGACTATCCAGAATTGGACCTAAAAAATAATTATGAAATACATCCATTAATTCATTCACAGTATGATAATAACTAAGGTGAAAAGTTTCATTCTTTTGAAGGATGAGCTATATATCATTCATTGACATCATTAAGAAATTTCACAGCATCTGGGTACCTTATAAATTGTATATAAAATTTGACCATATGTTATTAATCTATCAATTTTATCTTAGCATCTAGATATGAAATCTAATATATACCATGTATATTACTAAACTATAATATTTGAATTGTTATATTATTTTAGGGAAATACCATGACAATACAGATAATATAATGGTTGCTAAAGTTTTTTTATACTTTATTTATCCAGCCATGAGTTTTCACCCAAATTTATTTCTTATCTTTTTGTCATAATATTCTATTTTACAGGATTTTTTTATAAAATAATTTATTCAATGCCACATATGAAAACATGGATTTAATAAAACTCAAATAAACCATAATCACATATGTCGACTTTTCATTCAATTGTCCACCATAAAATGTTGTAGTAGAAAATTATATTGATACACAATTCAGTTTTTATCATAATTATATCTATCATGTAATTATAACTTTTATCACATGTTATATTAATGATATAACTCATTAGAATAAAAAAACTCACGGTTGGATTGTTGTTTGTTACCCCATTCTATTATTTTTCAAGACCGTGTTCCTTATTTTGATGAGCCATATGACCAAATTAACCAAAATAGGTATAGATTCTAGATCCTATGAAACATTCCTTGAAATATCATTTACCACCTTTGGATCATTTTTAAAGCTTACCTTAATACTTCCTAATGGGTTGAATATCCATTCCCTTCAACAATGAGCATTTATTACTGTTGTAATAGCAAAGATCATAAATTTTGTCAAACTCCATCTCAACATTCTCAATATAATGATACCCTATCACATAAATTTTAAATTCACATTCTTCTAATTATCATTATAAACATAGTTCCAAACCTGAGTAAAATATATTATTTTTTATTTTTGTTTCTAGAATATTATATTGAACATAGCATGAAAATATATTAATTATTTCATTACATTCATCTAAAAAATATTCATATTTTTTCTTCAAATACATTAATTTTATTTCCATCTATATCCAAACAACATTATGGAAATATATCTATAGGAAAATTTCCTTAAATGATTCCCATTATATGGAATCAATATAAGCCTTTCTCTATGGTTTTACTAACAAAATACCATCATCTTTTATCATCATATTCAAAATAGAAAATGAAACGAGATACTAATCAAAATTATGAGAATCCCATCACATGAAATATCATTTCCATCCAATTTATTCATCTATCAGATATCACATATTTTAATTATCAACTAAATGATGGGTGTTTTCACATAAAATTCTATATTATATGCATGATATTTCAGGGATGATCGAGTTCATATATATCATTGAATTTAAACCAATTTATAGATTGTGTTAGATAGTCCATCATTAAAAAAAATAATCTATTCTAATTCCAACTATCTTAAGATACTAATTTGGTATGATATTTTCATCTCAGGTGCTTTCTAATGATTATTCAATGTTTCTTTTATAGAATTCCATTGTGAATAGACATAGAATATATGAAGCTATACAGTAATCTCAAAATGAAATATCATTTCAACTTTTCCAAAATGTTTAATAATTCAATGTAATTATATTATCATTATTATATCCTATATAGTTAACTAAAAATACATGTGATACCCGCTATAAGTATCTAAAATAAAAAACATAATAATATAGAGTTTTAGAAAATAATTCACATTTGTTTATTTTTATGATCATTTGAGGTTTAGAGTTTTATATAAATAATTCATAAATCATACATTACAATACCATATAATAAATATTGAACACTTCATATTAGTATCCATTTCCCGTAGTCAAATAATTATAAAATACACCCTGATTTATTTTCTTGGAAAGTATTCTTGACATTCAAGTTGAGTTCTTACTTTATCTTAAACATCATTATACACTATAAAAAAATAAAAAAAATTTAATGTGGAGAAAATATATGTAACAGAATGCAATGGAAATAAAATGGTAATTCTAATGAAAATAATTTAAACTCATATTACATTTACCATTATCTTAAAAGTTATCTGGGAAGATAATATGAAATTTTTTCAAATAAAATACCAAATATAAAATTATAGCTCTTATAAATATATTAATACTCACAACTAGAAATTAAAAACCCCATTTTGGATACAAATAAAATCCCATTCATTACCCATATTAAACTGATGTCAAATGTTAAAGGAGGACGGTTAAATCGATAGTAGAATCTATTTGATAAAGGCATCATTAATTCTTCTTTAGACAAGGAACATTACCAATTGAATTAGATATCTACAACTTGGAACTCCCTTTATATAAACTATATTAGGTTCACCCATGATGTATAATACGGCTCAAAATTTTTTATGTGTTATTTATAGATCTATATTGAGCTATAATTGGTATCAACACAATATATAATAAATATCAGTGTCACTCATTTGTAATTCTAATTAATTTTAACAACTCTTTTAATCACTTATGAAAAAACAAATTTGAATATCAAAATAAACTCCTCATTTCAAAACATATTTTCAATACAAAAATAAAAATTTAATTTCAAAAAATTCAAATGAAATAGAAATATTTCCTTTAAAAACCTTTAATTTTCATAGAATTACATTTATAAAATCATTTTAAAAACATATACATGGCAAAAATTTTGTACTTGAAGGAAAAAAGTTAAATAATATTATATTTAATGATATGTCCCATTTCACATTGGAAACATTATATTCATAAAAATCATGAGAAAAAAAAATTTAATATCATGAGAATAAATTAAATAAAGTTATTTTAATGGGGATGTATATATCTATTATAAAATAACATATGTTCATAAAATAAAAAAATTCCATAATAATAATAAACTAAGACAAAGTCAATTACCTTTACTCTGACTTGTCAAATATATTCTATTATTTTTAGATAAATAATTTATATTAATTACTCACATTATTGGAAAAAATCAATTTTATTATTACATCAATTTAACATACTACCAAGAAATATAAATTTACATATAAAATGTACATAATTTCAGTTTTTTTGACAAATTTATATTATATTTCAATTATTTAATCAGTAAGATGACTATTGGCCAAAGCGGTCATTATTAACAATATCATAAAAAATAATAATGAAATAATTATCAAATTTTTGAGTAAATTATATTTTTTTAATAACTATAATAAAATACGGTTATGATAAATGAGATACACCACATGCATGATGATTTTAGGCCAATCATATGCAAGGGTAATGCTCCATGTTTTTCAAGATCACTATTGACAGAAGATAAATATTATTATATCTATGGAGAATTGTAATAGAATAATTAGTAAAATATTATTTCATTCAATATTATTAAATATATCATCTATGTATTTTGTGATGATTTATAATAATAATGATTCTTCATGGAGGCGGTAGTCTACATATACAAGAAAATGTTTATTATTATTATTTTTACTATTAAAATTATTTATTAACATTTATAATTAATCCATTTTTCCGGAATATAATTATTAATTCATTTTTATAACATATATATATTATATATAAAATTGTTAGCTTCCATTTTATCTTTTAGTTAAAAATAAATCACATCACATTGTGAGGTTGTAGGCCATCGTTAACATGAGTGACATTGACATATCCCCCATGGAATCAAACGTAAAAATTGATATATGTGATAATATTACTTTAAAATAATAAATTCGTTAAAATATATATATATATTTTAAATCCATAATTACAATAATAATTTATTGTTAATGATTGAAGATTAATTATATTGCTTCTCAATGTAGTATTCCTTCACACACATGAATGATGATTTCATTTTCAATTTTTTAGAAACATAAATTAAATTTTTTATTCCATTAATATAATAAAATAATTATTTGGATGATACTATGGTTATTATATCATAATATTTTAATAATTATTTGATGGTTATGGAAGAATGAATAATTACACAAAGATTAGTTTGAAAATTAACACCTTCATCGACCACCTATATAAGATTATACCTAAACTCTTACTAGAAGGGATTTATGACAAACACAAGGATTACATAAAGAGTTTAGGTAATTTATGAAGTTATTTTGGTATGTATTTTCTTATCCAACTAACTTTATTACGGAACACATGGGTGGATATGCAGTGGAAGGTTAAAATAGAATTTAGTGACACACATCTAATTTTTGAAATGGTGAAGTTGTTACCATGACTATTACATTCCGTACAGATACCAAATATACCATTACCCAATAAAATAAATTATATGTCATAAATAAGTACATAAATACAATTTGGTAAATTTTTTAGGTCAATTTTACCACTATTAGTATATTTTAGACCGTTGGTGAAACCGGTTTTACATTAACTGTGGAAATTAATTATTACTATTTTCACTATTCTATATGATCAAGAACTTCGTTAGTGTTATTATATAATATAAATTAATCTTAATCCAAATATTTAATCCAATTTTAAAAATTTAATCTATATAGTTGTAAAATTTTAATTTAAATTAAAACCCACAATAGAAAGGAAAATTTTGTTTTACAATATGATTAATTTTAATAAAAAATATAATTTTATTTTAACTCTATAGTTAATAGTAATAATTGTATGAATACAAGTTAATATTAAGTTATATTAATTATATAAATTTACATTGAAATTTTTGCATCTGTGATTATATTAATTATTTAATATTGTTGAATTATTTTGGTATTAAAATCTATTTTCATAAAAATATAGTTCTTAAACTCAAAAACATAATTATACAACAATGAAATTTAAATTTTATATAATATTGTTTGTGGTTATGAAATATAAATAACTAATTTATAGTTAACACTAAATCATATTTAAAACCTAGTAGTAATTTAAAATTAATTAATATAGTGAAAAAAGATATAATAAAAAGATAAGTATTTCACTATTTATTGAAAAATAAATATTTTCCAAAATAACCCAAAATTTACCCCAATGTAAATTTCAGACATAAATATTTCAATAATTATAGTCTTTTTCTAATTATATTTCTCATATTTAGTCTTTATACTTTTATATTATTTATTCTCAATAATGATTTGAATTAAAACTATTTAATTATTTATTTAATGAATAATTTCTATATTTATAATTAATATACAAATATTAATAAATAGAAATATTCTTAATCCATATAATTAATAAGTTTCAACATTGAAATTAAATATTTTAATCATAATGGAGAATGGTTATGACTATAATAATACATTATATTCCCTATAAATTTTTATTGAAAATTCATACATATTAATAAACAATAATTAATAATATGTTTTAAAAAATAATCCTACAATATAGATTTCATAAATGTAAAAATATTTAGTATTAGAACCTAGATAAAAAAAACTCCGACGTAGAATATATCTATGAACCGATGAATTTCATTCATCCACACCTTATATGATGATCTTGTTTGTCTACACTTTAGGATTTAGTGATGTGTTCTATGACAACATTATTCAATGATATTATTTTCATTCTAAATTAACATATTTTAAAAAAATATTCAAGAAATAATTCATCTATCATAATTTAATTTCTTAATGATGTGTCCTGAAATCTTTTTCATTTTCCATCTCTATAGATTTATCCTAACAGGGTGATATAGAATCATTAATGATAGGAAACCCAAAATTATACTGGATGAATTTTGGTATCCATACTACATATTAGATTCCCCATATGTTGTTCTATACACATAATATTCTATAGAATCTTGGCTGACATCTTGGTTTTAAAATATCCATTACACAAGAACTCTATTTAGATTGAAGACATATATCTTTTACATATCCAGATACTATTGGTCTATTTAAAAAATTGAGTCTATATATATTTCAATAAATAAATCCAAATCAATACTAAAGATAAGGAAAATATATAAAATACACAAAATATACATAAGTATATTCATGAATTTTATCTACTAGTTTCTATCATAGAATCATGAAATCTACTATATTGAATTAATATATAGATTCCATCTAGAATAGTATATTGAATGACATACAATATAGAACCAAATAATAATGTGTATAAAATCAATGATATCAATTTTAAGTTATCAATTGTCTATAGACACATTGTCTTAATATTATTATTGCAATGTGAAAATGGGAACAACCAACTCTTATATTTTTTCACAATTATTCCCTTCAAAGCATTCTAAGTAAGAGTTCTATGAATTATCCTATGAATCCTCCTAGATCTATCATGATGAATGTTGATCCCAATAATATATTATCTTACATATAGGTTTTTCATGAAGATTCATTTTTTTAATTAGTCTCTAATAGACTACAACATTGTTATTTTATTTTAAATACGAATTATATTAAGGAAATATTCTATTAGTAAAATGATTTTACTCAAACGAATCCCAATATAGAAACTCATATCAAATTCATTAATTATAAATATGAATTAAATTATGGATTCATCCAAATGAATCATCTATTAAAAAAATTATTTATCTCATCTATAAATGTATCATGGTAATTTTTTTAACATTTTGACATAAAATGGATTCCCAAACCATTTCGGTGGTGTTTTATTGATATCATCATTTTGATTCAAATTATGGTAATATATTTTCCCATCAGTTTTACAAATATCATTTTAATCAAAAATTACAAAAAACATAATTATGATATATTTATCATTGAAACTTGTGAATAATGTTCATCATTCTCTTTCTATAGATAGTACATGGATGATTTTCCAACCATTTTTTCTTTAAATTTACTTAATTTTCCATTAGTGGAGGTTGTCATTTTTAATATCCAAGTACATCCTATGATATCTTAATAGAATGGTGGATATTAAAAAATATATTTATGGCTTCGGAACATGGAATTAATTTCAAAATTTATAATTTCATGAAACATGGAATGATATCGAAACATAATTTCAATAATATTGTTCAATTTCTATATCCAACTTTATTATATTATATTGTAAATGTGTCATGAAATTTTTTTCCATTGCGATTTGTGGAATCTATTGATATCATATCAATTTTATACATTGATAATATATGTTATCAAATTCTATTATTACTATACTACCAATTTTATATATTTTTACCCACTATAAAAATATTAAATATCTACCGACTATTTCATTTATATGCGGTTTCTTTTAGAAATATCTAGTTTTTCCATGCAGTAAAAAAATGTAAAATTATGTTCCCTAGTGACCAAGATTTCATCATGAAGTGGATTTAAAATATTCTTCATGCACCCACACTTGTTTATAAAACAACACTACTATAGTTTCATTCGATGATTCTTATTGTATACCAAATATCACATTTTTTGGAAATGGTTTCATTTATTTCTATTTTATGTAATTTTTATTCTCATATATATAAATAAATAATCACATGAATCATCATTGATCTCACAATATCTAACAAGGTGTGGATCCTACATTACCATACACCATCGCACTAAGGTGTAAAATGATGTGTGAGTTCATATAGAATCCAAAAACCCCACTGAATAATCAATGAAGTCATGATTTAGATATTGAAAACTATTGTATGAGTGGAATTTATTATTATTTATACCATGAACTCTATCATAATCATTATTTTATTCCAGGAATAATTAAATGTAATATAAATAAAATAATATTTTCTACAGATAATGATATCTAATAATTTTTTTAAATGCATGATATATTATTCACCACCCATTTAATTAACTGGAAATTGTCTACAAAAAATCTTGATGAATTCATTTAGGTCGAAAATGATACATTCCAACTTCTACACTAATTATATATTTCAATTTTATTATAATCATTATTGAAAAACGATGTTTTTTAGAATGAAATGATGAATAATTAATATCTTTTTATAATATATTCAACTGTTTTTCATTTTAATATCCTATTCAACGATGTAAGAGTTGAGTTTGGTATGTATAATGTGAACTAGTGTTGTTACCGATTCCAATTACATGGGTATTGTAATCCAAAACAGAAATATAATTACGAAAGTTTTCACTTAACATAAAAAATCATATCAATGTAATAGAAAAATAATAATACCAATGTATTAAAATAAATCCATTTTTATCATGTATGGAAACATAAATTATTTTTTTTGTAAATCATGGAATAATAATTCAATCCTTTAAAACAAATATCATTAACATCAGCACCATGAGTTTTTAGTCAGTAATATCTATCATAGAATGGTTAGATATATTGGATTCTCATAGATATATGCCCCATGGTCATTCATTTTAAACCAATAATGCTTCTATATTTGAATCCATATGTTATCAATAAAAATTATATCAGATAACATATTTGAGGAATATGGAAATATTTAATGATAATAAACATAGATCAAAATTCATCATTGTTATTTTTATGTTTCGAATTATCATCTAGTTACCCCTCATTCCACAAAAAACATGTATCATCAATTAACATTTCCATAACCATGATCATTCTCTTCTTGAAGTTAATTGAGAATGCTATTTATTATTGTATATATTTTCTAGTCCTTATGATTTATTCAAATTATTTGTGGAATAAATTTTTCAATCTTACTCTTTATCGACATGTTAAATAATACTATATTGATCTAGGAGTGTCTAATAAATTATGTTTATATGGAATCTAAAATAAAAATTAGATATGACTTCTGGGACTGAAATAAGAATGATATATTTTCATTGTTTCATAATAAATTTAAAAACAAAGTCCTCTATTTTATCAATGTAAGCAATGAGGTTTAATACATGTGGAACAGCTATAACACCCTCTTAGTGTCACGAACCAACCCGGGTCGACCCTTAACCGGTCACCCGAGCCGGTCCGCGACATGGCCCGAGAGGCGTTCCCGATCCTCCCGGGCTGGCGACAAGCGCCAGGGCATCATTTAGAGACTGTGGGAACGATTTCTCCCAATATAAATAAATAAGAATGCAAAGATAAAACAGAGCAGCGCAGAAAAAGGTAAACTAAACAAAGTGACTAAACAGAAACAAACAGGAAACAAACTAACCAAACACGACGTGCGAACAAACTCCGTGCGACCTCACGGGTCGCTCTCCGACTCAACGATCAAGCATCGCCCTCGGCGAGCGCACTCAAACTATAGCCTGCACAAACACTAAAAACAGAAAAGAACTATAGGCGTGAGTATTAAAACTCAGTAGGCTAGCCCGATATCTATTCCCAATGCACTACCTTTAAAATAAAAGAAACATCATTCCAAGTTTGGACTACAATTTATAAAAGTATGATTTTCTAAGCATTTTACTTAAAAACAAAGTACGAACCATTGCCCTTAGCAATTTTCCAAATTCCTGTTCATTTCATTAGTGCCAATGACATTTCAGGAAAAGGGGGAAAGTGATGTTTAAATTTTCAAATTTGTACAAAAGGGATTAAACACTTCCATTTGAAAACAATTTTTTGAAACACATTAAAAAGAAATTTATCAGTTTCCAAGGAAAACAATATGCCAGAATGCACAAAGTAAAACATACAGCAAGGGCAATGTAAGTATACACGTGAGCATCATAATCATTACTGCAAGCTACAAAAGATGAATAGACATGGGTGAACCTAGGAGATCGAGAATAAACCAGAAGACACCAATACATGAGAAATCATCCTTATCGACATGTCACGATGAAATCAAAACGCACAACACGCTCGACCATCCACTCAAAGGCAGGTCGAGGGCAAATCCCATAGCAATAAACCCAATATATCCACCTACTATGGGCCACTGGTCAGTACCATAACCTACCAGTGCAGAAATCGTTCTTAGAATATTCTCTCAATATGCCAGATTCCCATGTCTCAAGTGTTTAAGAAAAAGGGGTGAGCCAACCGATGCCAACCGAGCATCCAATCGGATATATCTATATATAAAGAACAACATGCATTCCCCGAGCCACTCCATGGGACAACCTCTTGCCTTTAACAACTCAAGTACCCGGGAGCCTCTAAGCACGGCCTCCCAAACAATCAATTACAACCAAGGCATGAGAGTCGTCCTCAGGGGGTTTTTATCAAAACATTTTCATCGCTTTCCATAAGGTGCCAAACGGGCATTTAATATAGTTCACAATTACTACCAAAACCAGTTTAAAACTATTTAAAGAACCTACAAAACACTACATCACAGTTTGCCAATATTTTTATAAACCAAACCAAACCATTTTCTTTTTCCAAGTAAACTTTAAGAGCCAACCGGGCAATTTCTCAACGAACCAAAGTATTTGTTCACACTTCAAAAGAAATCATTTCTCATTAAACCAGAACTCTATTTTATATTCCGTGAATTATGTTTAAAATCCAAATGGGCATTCTTTCATTATTGGGTGTCCGCTCGTCAAAAGGATGTTCCATGTGTCGTGTATAAAATAAACGGCTCCTTTTAACATTAAATAACCATTTAAAAAGTAACCATCTTATATTAAAATTTAATTATCATATATTATCTCATATTTATTACAATTAATAAAATGTTGATTTTGAACAATTAGGGTGTGCAAACAGCATGAAATAATATAACTTAAATTTTAAAAGCAGTGTAAAGGGGACCTACCTCAAAACCAAGCGTGTCGACACAACAACCTCGGATCCAAGTCGCGATGACATGACGTGTGTCCGAAACCACGTGACAAGGTCTAACACTCTGCATAGTCAGTACCAAGGACTCAGACACATCCAAAAACTCACCAGAGCATGCCAAACCAAGCGTCGGAAAGAAACGCTCACCTCGGAACTGAAGCGCGACAACAACGGAACCTCGGAGACAAGGCGCAGCGGTGGCGCTCACGTGGAAACGCCCTGCGCGGGTCCTCAAACAATAATCCTACCAAAAGAAACATAAAAAGATAACCCCCAACAAATAAAAGGCCAAAGCGATAATAATAATAATAATAATAATAATAATAATAATAATGATAAAATTAATAATACTAATACTAATAAAAATAAAGATGATAATAATAATAATAGTAATAAAATTAATAATAATAAGATTAATAATAATAATAGAAATAATATCAACGATAAAAACAATAATAATAATAACATTAATAATAGTAATAATAACAGCCATAATAATAATAATAATAATAATAATAATAATAATAATAAAATTAGTATTAATAATAATAACAATTACACTAATAATAATAAAATTAATAATAATCATAATAATAATAAATAATAATAATAATAATACTAACAATAAAAATAATAATAATAATATTAATAAAATTAATAATATTAATCATTAATAATGATAATAATAATAATAACTAATAATAACAATCATAATAATAGGAATAAGAATAATAATAATTGTAGTAATAATAATAATAACAATAAAAGTAAATAATAAATAAATAAAATAAAAAAAACAAGTAACCTTCGAGGAGCAAACAGGAGACGCGGCCGGGGGGGGAGTGCGACGGGGCGCCGGGCTGAGGCAGGGAGCAAGCGGGGGACAGGAGGAAGGAGAAAGAATAAAAAAGAAGAAGAAGAGAAGAAGAAGAGGAAGAAGAAGAAGAGAAGAAGAAGAGGAAGAAGAAGGAAAGAGAAGAAGAAGAGGAAGAAGGAGGGGGCGCGGGTGCTGCGGCTGATGATGCGGAAGGAGGCAGGGGGCGCGGGATGGGTGGTTGGCGCTGCTACGGCCGAGCGCTGCAAGGGAGAGCCGGGATGCGCTGAGGCCGGGAGAGCAGGCAGGGCGGAGTTGGGTGCGCCGGAGGTGATGCTGGTCAGGGGGTTGCGGGCTGCAGGAGGGCGCTGGGTCTGAGGGGTGCGGCGGAAAGATGCCGGGCGCCAAAAGAAGGCCGGCAGGGGGGCCTGGTCCGCTACGGGGCAACAGGGGAGCGGCGGGTGTGGCTGGGCAGCAGGGGGGAGGTGACGGGATTGGAGGAGGTCGGGGGGGTCTTGCACCGGCTGGGTGTGGATAGCGTCGGGGGCTACGTCGCTGCGGCCAGGGGAGGCCCAGGGGGCTGCGCGCTGGCTGCTGAGCAGGGCGCCGGGTGCAGTAGGTTGCAACAGGAGGGGAGGCGGCTCGCGGAGGAGAGGGAGGCGCCGGACAGGGAAAACAAGGGAGAAGCCGGGTAGGGGGCCGAGGCGGAACCGAGGGAAGGAGAAAGGATAGATGAGGGAATAGAGGAGGGGGTGGCGGCGGCTCCAGCGGGAGAAGTGGAGGAAGAGAAAAAAAAGAGGGAGAGGCGCTAGGGTTAGGGGAAAAGAAAAGATAAGATAAAATAAAAACAAAATAAAATAAAATAAAATAAAATACAATAAAACAAAATCATAATAATAATAATGAAGTTGAAAGTAAAACATATTATAAAAGTTATTATACCAAACTAATAAAACATATGTAATAGAAATTTTTTCCAAACTTTAATAATAATAACAAAAGTAACCACTAATAATAAAATAAAAATAATAAATGAATTTTATATCATCTTTAATAATATTGAAATTAATGAAAGTCCATGCAAATGCATGGGCGAAGCCGCGCGGTGTCGCGCTCTATCCGCGCTCCTGACGACGTCGAACCCAAAATGCATACTTTTTATCAAAACTCAAAACTTTCATCCGAGACTGAACGTGAACCACAACAAAAATAATTTAAATCCAAAGAAATCATAAAATAAAATAAACGCGCATGTCGGGGTGTGACAATTCTCCCCACCATAACGCTTTCCGCCCCCAGAAAGCCACAACACCAACCAGTCGATCGATCAACACCTAAGGATTTCACAGAACACGATCCAACCTCTTATCTCAAGGACATCACAACGACTACCAGCGGGATTGAACCTCATTTCCCAAAGTAAATCACCAACAGAGGGAAGGCCTGAACAGGCTCCCCACCATAAGAACTCGACTAGCTTTTGATAACGAATTATGAGAAAACCCAAAGAGACTCATGCTGGGTCTCCCCACCATAAAGAACTAACCTACTAGCGACCAACCAGAAATCCAACTTAGGCCAGATCGGGGCCTTTCCCAAGCTATATATAAAAAGCACAGCAAACAATTTAAACCACCCACTCCCATCTAAATGGGATAAGAAATGAGTCAAAACTCCATACGAACTATAAACCCTAACCCCATGGGCGGGGAGGGTGGGCCCAAGGATCAAATCACTGAAACTACGACGTACGACTACTCACGACCCATCACTTCGAGATGGACCCAAACCAGGGCCGCAACTGATTTACATCAGTGGCCCACGCAAGGTCACTGATCAGCAACTTACATCCAATAGGCACAATTGCTGACGTTACACGAGGGATAAGTCCATCGCGCACTTTGCGACAAGAGAGAACTACAATGACAGAGAAACCAGAGCAACAACACCAAAACTATCTCACCACGACGATAGAGGCACGACTTTCACCAGACTCTTTAAAATTTCCCCGGGGGTTCCTGACTACGCGCTGGCTTCACTCCGAGACCTTTTGGCTGGAGCTCTAATGGATGAAGCATCTTCTGCCTCGCAGTCAGATTCTAATAATCCCAATGAGATACATACATCTTTTGGTTTGACAAGAGAAAGGACAAGATTTTAAAATTTTAAAAACACACCAGCATTGAGATCCGAAGTTCGTCAAAAGACCCATGACGTTCCCATACATTTCAAACCCAAAACACCACCAGTACAACTACAACGATAAAAAATCCCTTAAACTGAAAGGAAACTTACACCAAGAACTCTGAACAAAGACCCAATAGCACATTACTTCTGAGAACACCCTCTGCGACGCTTTCTTGCAACGCCCCGACAAAAACGTCGCAAGTGACCCAGACGTCCACACGCCTGGCAGGGCTTCGAAGCGCTTGGGCACGATGACTTATTGTGACCCCGCTTGCCACATTGATAACACACAATAATCTCTCGCTCCGAAGGGGTTGATGAAAGATCTCGAGGCCTCTTGATTCCACGACCTAATCCATCCACTTCCATTTGCTTACTCATCTCCTTTCCAGAACCTTCACCAGTGATCATAGGGATCGAAGGAGGGAGAACTACTTCGAGCACTCCTGCCATCGCGGCTTCGACATGAAAAGCTTGTCTTGCCACATCAACAAAAGAAGTTAGGTTGGACTCTGACACCTTCGACTGTAGATCAGGGCGGAGACCCGCCTCGAAGCGTCGAACCTTCACGGGGTCATTTGTGGCATACTCTGAATCATACGGTACTAGCTCCACAAAGCGATGTAAATATTCTTACACGGATCTGTCACCCTGCTGCAGAAAACACATTTCCATCCCCTTCCTCACCCTATCTTCCTCAGAGAAATACTGGCGAATGAACGTGGCCTTGAAAAAATCCCAAGTAACCTCTTGACGGGGCTTGTTCCGTGACACTGACTTCCATCACATCCACGGTGAACCTTCAAGCATGAAGGTCGCAAACTTGACCTTCAAAGACTCGGGCAACTCAATGAGGTTAAAGTCCCTTTCAATCTTCCGCATCCACTCCTCTGCCACAGAAGTTTCTTATTGACCATAGAAGAGAGGTGGATCGAGCTTTCGAAACTCAAGCATAAAATCCTTAGGTTGATCAACCGCACTACGATCACCCATCGAAGCTTCAAAGGGATAACCGCTGGACAAGAAAAAGTCAAAACCCCAATCAAGGCCAACTCAACGAATGAATAACAACCTCAAAATCAACACTGCATAGGTGACAAGCTCGAAATCCGAGAAAACAAGTTATCATAATGTCAAAAATTTTCTCCTTGAAAACATCTTTAATTTAGAACAAGCTTAGTGGGTTAAACCCCTGCCATTGGTATTCTTTAGAGCCTCACTCACATGCATTTATCTGTGCCACCCAGGGCATCCATCCACCATACCAGACATCCATCCACATTTCCAACACACCAAAATGCATGTGAGTACTCATCGGAACACCAAGGCCAAAACAAAGCAACTTCATTTTCCAAAAACAATTTATTCATTCCACATCTTTTAATACAATCCACAAATTAAACATGTTATTTCAAACAACACTTTTTTTTTTCAAAACCAACTTTTCTGATTCAAACCACTTTCAGAAATCAACGGAAACCCAAAACAAATCAAACAGGGGACTAGTGTCAGTGGGTGACTTGACCATATGGTTGGCGGCCATATGCCAAACACGCCACTGACACAGAGAGCCTTCTTGGACCATGCCCCTAGATCCACATGGCTTTCCAGGCCGCGCGGGTTAAGAGGACTAATGGCCCAACTCCCTTTGTCATACCCCAATCGCAAAACATTACCATAAAAACCCAAACAAACAAATTAAACTGGACTTCCCATGGAAACCTGAGGATCGGTACGGGAAAGAGTTCGAGACGCTCTTCTCGTACCTACCCCTCAAGTCCCGACAATCCTACTCCATCTACCTTGACATCCCAAATAACAAAGGGCGCTCTGAATAGTGA
Organism: Viscum album; assembly: GCA_963277665.1. Taxonomy (NCBI): domain Eukaryota; kingdom Viridiplantae; phylum Streptophyta; class Magnoliopsida; order Santalales; family Viscaceae; genus Viscum; species Viscum album. The sequence continues at coordinate 1,064,956,626 of OY728165.1, read as the reverse complement.
GGTCTGCTAAGAGCAAACATGCTCTGATACCATTTTGTCACGAACCAACCCAGGTCGACCCTGAACCGGTCACCCGAGCCAGTCCGCGACATGGCCCGAGAGGCGTTCCCGATCCTCCCGGGCTGGCGACAAGCGCCAGGGCATCATTTAGAGACTGTGGGAACGATTTCGCCCAATATAAATAAATAAGAATGCAAAGATAAAACAGAGCAGCGCAGAAAAAGGTAAACTAAAAAAAGTGACTAAACAGAAACAAATAGGAAACAAACTAACCAAACACGACGTGCGAACAAACTCCGTGCGACCTCACAGGTCGCTCTCCGACTCAACGATCAAGCGTCGCCCTCGGCGAGCGCACTCAAACTATAGCCTGCACAAACACTAAAAACAGAAAAGAACTATAGGCGTGAGTATTAAAACTCAGTAGGCTAGCCCGATATCTATTCCCAATGCACTACCTTTAAAATAAAAGAAACATCATTCCAAGTTTGAACTACAATTTATAAAAGTATGATTTTCTAAGCATTTTAATTAAAAACAAAGTACGAACCATTTCCCTTAGCAATTTTCCAAATTCGTGTTCATTTCATTAGTGCCAATGACATTTCAGGAAAAGGGGGAAAGTGATGTTTAAATTTTCAAATTTGTACAAAAGGGATTAAACACTTCCATTTGAAAACAATTTTTTGAAACCCATTAAAAAGCAATTTATCAGTTTCCAAGGAAAACAATATGCCAGAATGCACAAAGTAAAACATACAGCAAGGGCAATGTAAGTATACACGTGAGCATCATAATCATTACTGCAAGCTACAAAAGCTGAATAGACATGGGTGGACCTAGGAGATCGAGAATAAACCAGAAGACACCAATACATGAGAAATCCTCCTTATCGACATGTCACGATGAAATCAAAACGCACAACACGCTCGACCATCCACTCACAGGTAGGTCGAGGGAAAATCCCATAGCAATAAACCCAATATATCCACCAACTATGGGCCACTGGTCAGTACCATAACCTACCCGTGCAGCAATCGTTCTTAGAATATTCTCTCAATATGCCAGATTGCCATGTCTCAAGTGTTTAAGAAAAAGGGGTGAGCCAACCGATGCCAACCGAGCATCCAATCAGATATATCTATATATAAATAACAACAGGCATTCCCCGAGCCACTCCATGGGACAACCTCTTGCCTTTAACTACTCAAGTACCCGGGAGCCTCTAAGAACGGCCTCCCAAACAATCAATTACAACCAAGGCATGAGAGTCGTCCTAAGGGGGTTTTTATCAAAACATTTTCATCGCTTTCCATAAGGTGCCAAACGGGCATTTAATATAGTTCACAATTACTACCAAAACCAGTTTAAAACTATTTAAAGAACCTACAAAACACTACTTCACAGTTTTCCAATATTTTTATAAACCAAACCAAACCATTTTCTTTTTCCAAGTAAACTTTAAGAGCCAACCAGGCAATTTCTCAACGAACCAAAGTATTTGTTCACACTTCAAAAGAAATCATTTCTCATTAAACCAGAACTCTATTTTATATTCCGTGAATTATGTTTAAAATCCAAACGGGCATTCTTTCATTATTGGGTGTCCGCTCGTCAAAAGGATGTTCCATGTGTCGTGTATAAAATAAACGGCTCCTTTTAACATTAAATAACCATTTAAAAATTAACCATCTTATATTAAAATTTAATTATCGTATATTATCTCATATTTATTACAATTAATAAAATGTTGATTTTGAACAATTAGGGTGCGCAAACAGCATGAAATAATATAACTTAAATTTTAAAAGCAGTGCAAAGGGGACCTACCTCAAAACCAAGCGCGTCGACACAACAACCTCGGATCCAAGTCGCGATGACACGACGTGTGTCCGAAACCACGTGACAAGGTCTAACACTCTGCATAGTTAGTACCAAGGACTCAGACACATCCAAAAACTCACCAGAGCATGCCAAACCAAGCGTCGGAAAGAAACGCTCACCTCGGAACTGAAGCGCGACAACAACGGAACCTCGGAGACAAGGCGCGGCGGTGGCGCTCACTTGGAAACACCCTGCGCGGGTCCTCAAACAATAATCCTACCAAAAGAAATATAAAAAGATAACCCCCAACAAATAAAAGGCCAAAGCGATAATAATAATAATAATAATAATAATAATAATAATAATAATAATAATGATAAAATTAATAATACTAATAATAATAAAAATAAAGATGATAATAATAATAATAGTAATAAAATTAATAATAATAAGATTAATAATAATAATAGAAATAATATCAACGATAAAAACAATAATAATTATAACATTAATAATAGTAATAATAACAGCGATAATAATAATAATACTAATAATAATAATAATAATAAAATTAGTATTAATAATAATAACAATTACACTAATAATAATAAAATTAATAATAATCATAATAATAATAAATAATAATAATAATACTAACAATAAAAATAATAATAATAATAATAATAAAATTAATAATATTAATCATTAATAATGATAATAATAATAATAACTAATAATAACAATCATAATAATAGGAATAAGAATAATAATAATTGTAGTAATAATAATAATAACAATAAAAGTAAATAATAAATAAATAAAATAAAAAAAACAAGTAACCTTCGGGGAGCAAACAGGAGGCGCGGCCGGGGGGGGGGGGAGTGCGACGGGGCGCCGGGCTGAGGCAGGGAGCAAGCGGGGGACAGGAGGAAGGAGAAAGAAAAAAAAAGAAGAAGAAGAGAAGAAGAAGAGGAAGAAGAAGAAGAGAAGAAGAAGAGGAAGAAGAAGGAAAGAGAAGAAGAAGAGGAAGAAGGAGGGGGCGCGGGTGCTGCGGCTGATGCTGCGGAAGGAGGCAGGGGGCGCGGGATGGGTGGTTGGCGCTGCTATGGCCGAGCGCTGCAAGGGAGAGCAGGGATGCGCTGAGGCCGGGAGAGCAGGCAGGGCGGATTTGGGTGCGCCAGAGGTGATGCTGGTCAGGGGGTTGCGGGCTGCAGGAGGTCGCTGGGTCTGAGGGGTGCAGCGGAAGGATGCCGGGCGCCGGAAGAAGGCCGGCAGGGGGGCCTGGTCCGCTACGGGGCAACAGGGGTGCGGCGGGTGTGGCTGGGCAGCAGGGGGGGAGGTGACGGGATTGGAGGAGGCCGGGGGGGGGGGGGGGGGGGTCTTGCACCGGCTGTGTGTGGATAGCGTCGGGGGCTACGTCGCTGCGGCCAGTGGAGGCCTAGGGGGCTACGCGTTGGCTGCTGAGCAGGGCGCCGGGTGCAGCAGGTTGCAACAGGAGGGGAGGCGGCTCGCGGAGGAGAGGGAGGCGCCGGACAGGGAAAACCAGGGAGAAGCCGGGTAGGGGGCCGAGGCGGAACCGAGGGAAGGAGAAGGGATAGATGAGGGATTAGAGGAGGGGGTGGCGGCCGCTCTAGCGGGAGAAGTGGATGAAGAGAAAAAAAAGAGGGAGAGGCGCTAGGGTTAGGGGAAAAGAAAAGATAAGATAAAATAAAAACAAAATAAAATTAAATAAAATAAAATAAAATAAAACAAAATCATAATAATAAAAATGAATTTGAAAGTAAAACATATTATAAAAGTTATTATACCAAACTAATAAAACATATTTAATAGAAATTTGTGCCAAACTTTAATAATAATAACAAAAGTAACCACTAATAATAAAATAGAAATAATAAATGAATTTTATATCATCTTTAATAATATTGAAATTAATGAAAGTCCACGCAAATGCATGGGCGAAGCCGCGCGGTGTCGCGCTCTATCCGCGCTCCCGACGACGTCGCACCCAAGATGCATACTTTTTATCAAAACTCAAAACTTTCATCCGAGACTGAACGTGGACCACAAAAAAAATAATTTAAATCCAAAGAAATCATAAAATAAAATAAACGCGCATGTCGGGGTGTGACACTTAGAGTATATAATGAAATTTTTCATTTGGTATATAAACGCATTCCAATGTATTGATCTCTTGATATATAATGTACAAATGTTTTGTCATCATATGTACATCCATTTATTTATGAGACATAATAATTTGAAAATTCATAGATGAAAGAATTAAATATTGAATTTTCAGTTAACATAATAGACTTTGATTGTAGATATTAAAGTATCCATCACTCACCTCATTTAGAAGTGGATTGTGTAGGGAGTATTGTTGCATATAGGATTTCTGTTTATGGAAAATCCCAACACAATTTATCCTGAACCACATATTGATGTAATTTCATTTGAGGATATAGACATTATCTAATATGAATTGCAGTGATAATCATAAATTCATAAATTCTATTATATTAAAATTAGAAATTATTATAATATTATTAATTTTCATTGATAAAAATAATTTTTTAAATAATAATATTAATTTGGTTAAGACTCCTAATATTATTTATTTTTTTCAAATTGCTAATCATTTGACCCAGAGCACATAATTTATTTGATCTTGTAGTGGGAATGATCCATATTCAATTTTTCATACCACTAATAGTTATTTTTCATGAAAGATGATTTTATTTACAAAGGATATCTACTACAATATATGGCTATATATCTCCCTGATTTGATGAGTGGAATCCCAATTAATAAAATAAAAACATGGATTTCCTCATCACATTCCATCATGTTATATCATGCATAGGTATTAAAACATATCTTGATGTTATATGTTTAATTCATCCCAATACTATTATAATAACTTCATGATAAAAAAAGCCTCCGAATGAGGTTTGGTCAAAAATATAGTTATATTACCAACATTCATAATAATGTAACAGAAGTCTTAGTCTGAAGAAATATATATTTGATGTATTTTATTAATTATGAGTAAACATTGTCTATTTTTTACAATTTACATTATTTTTTAATATTACATGTATTTTAATAAATTTTCTAACCATGTTTGATAAAACATTTATACATGATCCATTTATATAAATGAAATAATTTATTATTTATTCATTTAGTTTCATGATCAAACTATTGAAACTATAAAAAGAACAATGCATTTTAGAGAAATGAATAAATAAAGAAATTATACATCAATGAATTTATGATTTAGTTTATTTATTAGGTATCCAATTAATAAAAATATTACATAAATGAAAAACAATTGTGTTAGTCATGGAATTATATGTAGTATTCCACCTATGCACCTATGTATCTCCTCGGTTGGAATCATCTCAATTATATCATGAATAACATATTTGATCCTTTATATTCTCCATCTGTTACATGTACATACAGCTCATGAATTTGTGTGTGTTAAAAAATATTTCATGGGAATTACATAAATAGATTTCCAAATGCATATCATAGGTAATAAAGAAGGTAGATATGAATAACATAAAATAACATTTAACAGTAATAATAGAAAAGGAATATAATAAATTAAATTAAATAATACCAATGCATACCAAGGTCTTGGTCAATCTCATCAGTAGTTATACACATGCAACAAATATGAAAAATTACACTATCAAACATTCTTTTATATTCATTCATTATTATGAAATTAACGTTAAAATGTCTAATTAATTAAATAACTAATTAACTAATTAATTTCCTTTTTCTTCAATATGATTTAAATTATCATAGACATACTATTCATTAATGAATTTTTGGAAAACTTATGGAATATCTAATTTCATTTGATAACATCAATAAATTAACTATGCATTCAAATTTCATTATATCCATTATTAAATTTTTGATCAAATCAGGTGTAAATAATATAATCAGGGTTTAATTATAGAAATAATAATTTTATTCTAATTTAATCATTTATTTTATATAGAGAGAAAATGGTGTTTAAATACTTACATTATGCTGTGTCCCTCAAATTTTTATTACAATTAACATGAATTGGTTCATCGGTGCGCATCTCGTTGGACTACGTGGAATGTACTAACATGTTACATGCAATTAATCGTACATTTAATTTTTCTATAAATCCTTCCAAAAGACTTGATATTCTATTCAATATATGAACAACAAGACATATACACTAGCTATAAGAAGTGTGTCTTCCTCACTCACTTAGGAATCTGTTTTTATATTAGATTTGATATTTAATAAAATATATATTTTGGCCTATAAATACACTTGTGTGTCTCATTAATGAACAATGTGGTAAATCCCACATGTTGTTAGGCCCTGTATTTGACCACACATATTGTGATAGTTTATCTAAATCCCATATAGACTAAATGATGTGTATGTCTGATACATGCCATGAAATTCAACAGGATGTTTTCCATGTGGTTATTTCATACATGTGGTATGGAAAAAATGAAACACATATATTTACTACATTGATTTTAGTGTATCATAATGAATTGGAAAGTTTAGTGAACATGGGTATATGACATTTATTCAGAATACTTTTCATTTGACCCAGCCTTATATGAAATATTCGTTGTCACATCTTGATAGAATCATTAGTTAGTTATTAGATATTCTTATTCCTTTTAGAATATCTTAATTTTATTCTAATTATTTATAATGTCAAAATCAGGTTATTTAAAAATATAACAATGTACCAATATTAAATAAATGTATATTGTATACACTATTTCACATAATCAATCAGTCATAATATAATAACTTTAAATCCCAAATGTGACCAATTTGATACAAATTGTAGTTTCATGGGATTACACATCCATTATTGAGATGGTTTTGGAGTGAATAAGTCAGGAATACTATCCATGATATGTAGAAGGAATGGTTCTTAATTTGAGAATTTATATGCATAACAGTAGTTGGTATTTTGGATTCCAAACATTACCATCAGGATACATTAATGTTAATAATAGTTTATGAAACTTGATATGTAGATGTTTTTTGAAATATTAGAAACACTTTACTTTGTAATAGAACCTATGCTTAATCAAAATACATGAAACTATATCTATAAAAATAATTATCATGAAAGAGATTATATATTTTTTTGCAATGTCTATAATGATAAAATAATATTTTAGATTGATATGAAATGAGTACACAATATAATGATGATATCCTTGTCTCCATATAAGGAGTTTTATATAGGATGTGAGTCAAAAAAATCCAAAATGGGTGAAGAATATGTTAATTGTGATAATGGTTATTTCTATTGACTGGAAATTCACAGAAGTTATCATGATCATCATACTATCACATTTGGGAAAATTAGTGGTATTTCAAAATTCATTGATACATATTTGAATTCAAAATATTTAGGTGTGCAATGGTCTGGATTTTCTTACTATAGATCATCAAATAGATTTGAAAATAATGAATCCCCAAAAATATATATAATGAATGGGGTATGTTTTCTACCATAGAAGTAAAGAGATACATTGTGAAAATAAAGAACACATTTTAGAAATTATTGTTATATGGTTCTTCTATATGTGTTAGTTGAACTATGGACAGTGGAAAAACCTGGACCATTGAAAATATTTTCCCCTTGGTGGGGTTTTGTTACCATGTCACATTGGATTTTTCATGATAAACTATTATTTTTTATATTTTTCCATTAATATATGTTTATCATCATCATTATCTTTTACTACTCTAAATGGGATTGATCATATGGAATGTGTATTATATTCTATGGGCATAATAATAATTTTAGGAATAATGGTATTCCGTATTTGTGGAATTAAGACCCTAATTTATCCAATAAATAAAAGATGGAATATCATGTATGACCATGATTGTTTCTGAAGTATCATCTAAATCCTTTATTTTTTTAAACATTTAATTGAAGGGAGTATTCCATGGCCCAAATCCAATTCTATCATGAAATTTGTCCCATCCATGGAATGTAATTCATGATTTTTTCTCCACTTAATATAATAATACATTCTCATGAGAGAAATAATTCATGAGATTACTTTTAATTTAATCAATAATTTTTTATACAAAAAAAATATATTTTTTAGAATTATTCAATGATTGAGTCTAAGAGTGTTGAGGGAATAATGACATGATGAATTGAGAGTGATGAGAACATACATATCAAATAGAGCTTATATTTCATGTTTTATAATGATACTCACTCAAAACCACTACAATATGATCAAGGTAATCTACACTATATTTGACACAATTATAAAAAACATCATGTTTTGTAGTCATATCGTCATCCTATGTTTATAATTAGATTCATCTATTTTATTGATTTATGATCTATCAAGATTTTTAAAATAAGAATGTGGACTATTACTATTATTATAACATATATCATTCCCCAATCAATAAACCAAATCATTGTAGTATTTTTTGGACAATAATGAAAGAGGATCATGCAATATAAACATCTCCATCTTAATATGATAACGTCGTTATGTAGGGCTCGACATACCACCTTCATGGAAAGAAAATGTTCATGTCAAAAAACTATGATGGAAAATTTAGTGATAAATAGGCATGTGTATACCTAAAATGATATTTATTTGATTATTTTTAGGGGGATGTATAATGGAAAATACATTATAAATCAAGGTGTAACTCCATATTTCACATTTTTCTCCACTTGAGAATCATTTTTTATCAACATATATTTCCATCGTCAGTGACCAACTCATTTCAACTACACTAAGTGGAGTTCTAAATAACATTATGTAATGTCTTCAATATTAGTGGAATCCTTATTTTGAGGAAATGCATAATCAATTTTTCTCAATATATATTGTTCTACATATCCTATAGTATGTGTTAGTTCATTCTAAAGAAATTTTTGGATTTCATAATGTTCTTCAATTGGAGAAATCCTAGTAGAAAAACTGTTCCACTAAATATAATGTCTGATATTTATAAAATATCAATAAGAGATCATAAAAAAGGTATTATTTAATATCTACCATGTGTGATGTGGTTTACAATTTAACTCACATATATAGTACTCCTCAAAGTGAGTTCGTACAAAATGTGGGGGTATATAGAAAAGGGCCACACTAGAGAGGGTTTTGTGGATGAATTAGTTGTAATATTCATAAATGGGTTCTTACATTCTATAAATGATTATTACATGAGGGTGTAATCAAGATCCTTCCCTATATATGTGATACTCACTACAAATCACTACAATATGTCGAAGGTAATATCCACTATATCATGAACTATTATAAAAAACATCAGGTTGTGGAGTGATGTCCTCACCTATGGTTTTAAACTAGATTAATATATTTATTTATTATGATATATAATGAGTTTTAAAATTGGAATGTGTATTATACCTATCATTATAACATATATCATGCCCAAACGAGTGTCAAAAAAATTCAATATTTTGAATAGGTGTATGTCCATAATGAATTTTTTTAGTATATTATATTCATTCATTGTCCCGCAATATTTTATAACCATATATGTAAAACATGTATAACAGAATATATCTTAATATTGATCAGGTCACGGTACATTCAAGGGTGTGATTTTCATGGATGTTAATAATCAACATATTTCCTCTACCATGTGAGGATATATTATTTAATAGAATAGGAAAATCATTTTAGTTATATACAATATTTTCATTAAAATATGGATTCTTGTTTTCAAGGATTGATGAAATGATCATTAGTAGAAAATATAGATCATATGGATTTGCTGACCAATTTCAATGCATCAAGTGACTACAAAAAAGATTTCAACCTAATGAAAACCATGTTAACCATAACATGGTTATTTTTTAGTTTTGTGAGTGATTTAATGTGACGGAAGTGGACACAAACTATATCATCCATTGATAACCATTCCCATTGGATAGTTCTACTCCATCGTAAAGATAACTAAGAGTTCAAACCTAAGGATATAGAATTATATAAAATCATAATGATATGATATAAAGAGGAAATTATAATTTAATGAAGATAATGGAAAACTATGATGGGTGTAGTTCACAATAAAAGAATAGTTACACCCATATAGGTACTATAAATAGTGATTCCAAGGTCTTATCATCCATCATGGGGTGCCTATCATGGGGAGATTTAACGGGGGTAGAGAATCCATGAAAAATGAACTAGGGATCATGGATAGGAATCCATAGTCTATTTGGGAGTGCCTGAAACAAGCCTTATGAATCTTCTTTAAGTAATATTGAATCATCCATAGTATGTAGTCTTCAATAAAACATATGTGATCTAGGGTAATGTTTTGGGGGACACCCACTATAGAAGAGTGTGGTAAAAAGTACATGGAGCTAATATACTCCATCCTGGGATTCTCCATTTACGTCTATAATTAATAGCTCAGTGTATAGATAACTTATGATATTTACCATATCAAGAGAGAATTATCACCAACTACAATGTTACATACCCTATAACTGATAATGTTAAAGGGTAGTTGGAAATGCCCTCTCAGGGAGATCTCTTAGGGTTTAGATTATCCAACACATAAGAAAAGGGGGAATTTACTATCAAGGATTCTTTTGAATGTGAATTTTGTGAGGAATCCAGAAGAGATAATAACATTCCATTGATGCGATAAGCCTCCATGATTCATATGAATTAATGGAATTCTAGGACATAGGCTATACCTAACTATTTCAAGTTATATACATATGAATTAGAATTTTAAAATGTATGGAATAATGATAAAAAATCATATATTATTGATGAGAAATTGAAAATCCGGGTGGAAAAATATCAATCCTATGGTATCACACTTATTGGTGTTAATCCTTCGGATCGTGTGGTAGAACCTAATGTAAATATGATATCTCACCTTTTACAAGGTTTAGATGGTAGCTCCTAATCCTCTTAATGTTGAATAAATGTACTCAGAATACAATGTTTTGACATTTTTTTCCCTCAATGTAGAACAAATACATTTGATTATCGAGATATTTTTATAATTCATTGAATAGTAAATCGATATTGGCATTAAATAATTATAAAAGTCTAAATTGGATTACATAATGAATAAACAGATATCGAGCATTGTGGATAGGTTATTATGTAGAAAAAACCCTATTATTTAACATAATTCCATACTATGTGATGATACTCATAAAAGATATATATTACTTATAATAATATTACTTTATTTCATTTAAAACAAACTCCCCCAAGGTGGCATTCAATCACCAATGGTTTTCACTTTGATTAAATCCCATAAAAAATTTATTCTTTAATTTCTAGTATCAATCTACTATACGATGATCCTAGTCACAGCAAGCATTTGGGCGATGGGGAAACATTCAATTATCACCAAATAATATGGGTTATTGAATATGCACTGATAGAAAATCAGATACCTGGGGATCAAGACACTATGGATAACATTAAAATACATGTTTTTAGCCCTTCCTATGGATATGAGCTCTTGAGTGGTACATCATCCTCTATGATTAGTGATGGTCTTGTCATGTCTGCTAAAAAGAAACCCACAATACAATCACATATTGTGTGAAGAGATAATTTTGTACCTTCTATTCACATGAGACAATAATAACCCAAAATTAAGATATATTGGGGACATATAGATTAATATTGGAGGTTTAATGTCTTACCCTACTAGAAATAGATTTAGGCCATTGATTACATAAATTATCTAATAATACAGTGATATCAAATGCCTTCCAAGAATATGATCCTTCTTTAGAAGATACACATGACCTCAAGTTGTATGTAACTGGGAATAAATGGGTAATTATACATTAGGAAAGAATAAATTTTAAAAAAATCATCAATTTCACAAAATATGGAATTTTATCATGTTGTATTGAATCATTTACACAATTTAATGACTTGGAAATTAGTGGAGTGTAATATCTACACTAAAAACTATAACATGTGATTGAATACAAAATTTAAGGTAGAGGATGAGCTCACAAAATATTAATTTTTATGATTATTAATGTAAATTAGTATACATGAGTCATTATCGAGTGATCTATATCCTTAGTCAAGAAATTGTGGTGTTTTTAATCATGTGTTAGAGGCTCTATGGGTGTTTGAAACTACTATATAATGGTTTATTAAAAATCAAATTCATCTTAAATACATATAAAAATTTGGAATCTCCGTCATACTAAAAGGCTAATAAAAATAAATTTATAAGATTGTATGTGTGATGTTAATATTCTAAACCATTAAAAATATTTCGTGAACATATTTGAGTTTAATATATTAGTTTAAGGGTTCAAAACATATTTTAACTTTTATCACATCTATGGACCATGTATTATGTAATGTGGATTGTATAATAACATGGTTTTGAAAATCAATAATAATTTTCAAGTCAGGTGAGGATGAAAATAAATGGTTTTATAATTCCACATGGGAAAAGGAAAAAACATAGAGTTAAAATGTGATCTCAAAAGTAAGTATAGATGAGTGGATGATTCATGTGGGTAACAAATAGATATTTAATGTTATTGATTCATAGGCTCAATAGACACTATCCCAAAATATTCTACACTGGTATGTGTTACCTAAATATGATAAATGTTTATTTCGTCAATGAATCATTACCATATGCGAGTATTCAAATATGATAGAGATAAATCATATAGGTTGGGTACCCTATATGAGTGTCTTGACTATTTTGCAAAATGTCTTCCATATAAGGGAAAGAATTTCTACAAGAAGGATCAAAGTAAATAAAAAATTTTGGCCCAATAAAACCCTATATAGAATCATAAGATTTATAAGTATCTAACCAGATTGAATATTTTATCAAAATAAGACAATTGAGGATAATTATTTATAATGTGGATAGAACTGGGTCTATGTAAAACCCATGATACAATGAAATATGTTTTTTAGGAATTTTAAATGAAATTTTTTATCAACGTAATATTGGTAATGGGAATGGTGAAATTGATATATTAATTTTGAAGCAGCATTCATGAATAGAGAAAATAAGTACATTGATTTTTGAAATTCATTTGATAATTAGATGATTATATTATATTGATTTTGGGATCAGGTGCTCTTGGATAGAGAAATTAAAATGACTGGGCATTTTTTGTGTCATAGTTTTATGTGTTACAATTAATGGATAAGGAATCCCGTAATAGACATGAAAATCCACCTTCACCCATGGTCTAGTAATTTAGAGCACTACAAATTCATATTTTGATTGGAACCATTTTTTAAAATAATTGTGCTAATTATGACTATGTTCCTTCTTAATTTATGGAAATTAGTTTCATAGTTTCTTTAATAAATTCAAATTTTATTAAATTTTTATAAAATTGGAAAAGAAATAAGTATGAAATTATATTAAAAAATTGAAATATTTCAATACAAGAATAATATAAATTACAAAATCCAAATCACCTTTATTATTTATCTACATCATCCTAGAACATGGTAAGAGTTCTCCCTCATTTTGATAATTAGGGAGTATGGTAATATATGAAAATAGAATGAAAAAATATTAAATATTCATGATAAGGACAAGTGGAAGACCCATCAATTTCAAAACAAATTTCCCAATGCATCATTTATGGGATTGGTCCATACTTATGTCAACATGGTCCTCTATAAAATTATCTTTATATTTCTTTGGTAAAAATAAAATTTCCCATAAATGTGGTCATGAAGATCCGCATGTCATTTGATGAATTAGAATATAGTCCAATTTATAATGAATGACCTATATGAAATGTTATTATGATCAAATCCTTCATTATGAAATTCCATATCCATTCATGATGTGAATATATTTTTCACACCATAATCATTATCGACCATCCACTATTCTCTATTTCCATTATGCTATGTTTTAGTTGTTTTCTCAAGTAATGTTAGGTCATAAAATGGTCATTCATGGTGTGAAAACTGATATTCTATCCAAAGAAACTTTGTTTTCTCCCAAATCATCAGTTTTGACCCCTACAAGATCTAATAATCATTATATGTCATTGAAATTCATTTTTTCAAGAAATATTAATGAATGTGGTCATTTTTTTTATTTTCAAGGAAATTCTGTATCATAAATATATGACAAAAAATTAGATGAATTGTATTGAATTAGTCATTTAAATTAAAAATATATCAATTTGATTTAAAAATTGTCTGCATAAAATGTATGTATTGAATATAGCCACACATAAATTCATTCCTTTTAACATTAATGAAATACCAATATAGAATAATGAAAACATATATTAAAATGTTATAAAATAAATTTTAAAAAATAATTGATTATGTAGGAAACTAAATTTTCAATAATCATTTAGGTAAATTTATGAAATACCAAATTATATTAAGAAAATAGAAATCGAGTATTTTAAATTCCTTATTTTAAAACACAAATATCTTTAATTTGTTAGTTTCTATATTTCAATTAATTATTAAATATGAATTAAATTGTAATTTAAATCTCCATTAATTTTTCATCACAAAATAGAGTAAACCAAATTATGTAAATTTAGACTCATACCTCATGAACATGACCCATACAAAAAGATTTAAGGCCTCTAATATATACACTAGAAAATGAAAACATCACAAATAATCAAGAGTGATTCACTTTTAAGATAAATTAACATCAAGGTTTAGGGTAGGTAATTAAATGACGATAAAACTTTAGTCTTAAAAATTTCAGATTTAGTCGAATTTACATTTCATGATATTCAAAAATATCTCAGTTAAATACTTCTAATTTATAAAATCCATCATCTTTTCCACAAAAATAAAAGTAGAATAATGATGTAACGAAAGGCAATGAATTTAATATACCAATTTATATATTCATTCCCTATAATTTTCCCAAATTTTATTATTAAAAATTTATGCTTGGGTGAAATATCACATCACCACCTAACCAGGTATTATCAAAATATCCCTTATATAGGAATTTTTATATTTTATCATACCAAGAGTCATTATTTTTAACGTATTTGATGTCAATATAGTGTCTCAAAATCCCGATCCTCTCCCATAATATCAAAATAAATATCTCAGAAACATATTCATTTCAATAATTATGTTCTATCAGTCATGTAACCATCTCCATCACCCATAAACTGGAAAATCATATCAAATATTTTGGGAGGAATGTTGGAATGGATAAATTAGACTTGCAATGTGGTTATTTATCTAATAAGTCCTTTCATGAAGTATATAAAAAATAATGTATTAAATGATAAGTGGGTATCATTATATATTTTTAAACAAAGGAATACATTATTAATATTAATATTTACCATCTTTAGTAACAGTTTTGATACGATTTCCGAAATATTCTATAAGTGAACCTAACTAGATCAAACTCACGAAATATCATGTAGTACAGAATTAAAATTATTATTTTAGAGAATCTTACAGAAAATGAGAGATGCGGTTTTTAGATTATATCATGGAAATTAATATAAATAATAATATCAGATAATTAAAATATCATAAATTAAATTTAGGATAAATTACAATAAAAAATCATCCACAATAATCAAATTTTTTCCACATATTGGGATTACTTTTTTCCAACTCAACATTCATATCGTTAATAAATCTTTATGATGTTTTATCATTAAAATTTAATCCAAAATAAATTTGAATTTATTTAATGATGATATTTATAAGATGTTTTTATGTCTTAGAATATTGAATTGATGAATAATTTAATTGATGAAATATATTTGATAGATAAATTATCTATAAAATATTACATATTGAGTGTATTATATATAAATATAGAGTTAAAATTATTAATCACATTTCAACAATGATTTCCTTATTTTGGATTTTTATTCTATACATATTTTCTTAAATGTGTCCTTATCTTGGACGCACATATTAAAAATAAATCAGGTGGATAAAAAAACATTTTTAATGAATTATTATGAGATTATAGAGATAGATCATATACCAAAAAATGAATAGTAAAAAATCGTTAAAACAAGTGTTTCCCCCCAAAAGTGATTTTTATTTACATATTTATACCAAATATACATCATTATACTCATTAGGTGGAATATTGAAAATATATTAGCTAGTTTAGGTCTATAAGTTATATCATGTGTGACTTTTCCTTTTATGTCTACCTCATTCCATCTTATAGGAATAGATTAACTTTGCCTACTTATAGTGCATTCTCAAATTTCAATAAACTTATCATCTATTTTTATTATATTATTGAAATAATAAATATATTTATTTGTACTATGAAATAGTATTTTCCATTTTAAAATTTTATGGAATAATCTACTCTTTCTATGGAAATTATCTACTCTCTTAGTTTTTTTCATCAATTAAGTACATTTAATTATAACTTCCATTTATATGATAGTATATACCACATGTACATTTTCAATCTCATAAATATACTCAAATATACTTATTTTATCATATACATTATCAATTTTGAATTCAACATCATAATTATTCATCTCATGATGATTTTTGAAACATAACATTCTACTATAAACTATCATGTAATGTTCTACAATTATAACATCTGTCAGTGTGCCCACTGTATCCAAAAATGGTGTTCCCAAAAGGAGTGATTTTTCGCTTTCTCTTTTTATGTAATTGGTAAATCTACTAATAAGTATATTTTATAAAATTTTAATATGATATCATAAATAATTCCCCTTAGGTATTTTACAATTGAATCCTCCTGCATGATTGAAACTCTATTGTTCATCATATTATCTATATAGACTATATTTTCATATCGTACATAGTCATTCCCACAGCATAAACTAAATAACAGTGTGATTTTACAATTTTTTAGAGACAACATTAATAAGAATTAAAAATAAATTTATTCTCAATTTTATATTGGAATATCTTTTCGTACTACTAGTGTACACTCTCATGTGAATTCTATAGGAAATATTTTCTCCAAATTCCATTTATTGGTCAAATTTTTATACATTAATTTTTTTATGTAAAAATGGTGGAATAGAGACACCAAACCTAATGTAAATATTTAATTTAATATCTTTATTAGAAATTTAGATATTGGTTCTTCCATTTTCCTTATGATAGTCACTCCTGATAAGATATTCATTTCCTATATGGTGGTGGTTCTTCGTAATGATATTCAGTAGCTAGATTATATATACTATTTTATAGATATTATTCTTATATATATGCTTTTACATTAGCATATTCACTAATCTTTTCATGGTGGTTCTACATTTTTTAAATCTTTTAAGATTAATGACCTTAAATATACTAGTGATTATAATTCTTGGACACTTAACAGTACTTCTATTATCCTCTCTCAAAATAGGGTTGAAATTATCAGTACATAAGATTTTATATTCTTTAGGGAGACAATCTAATATCTCAAATAATCCTAATAATGCATATTACTAATCTATGATCATCTTTATATTAAATACATTCATTCATTTTAGATTAAGGGGTATTCATGAATGTAGATAAAGTCTTCTCTTGCATGTGGAATTTGGTTGGATGAGATATTCACAATAGTTCATGAAATCACAGAGCTCCCTATGGATATACATTCCCTTAATGTTTCTGTGGATCCCAAAAATGTTATTTGTTAATTTTTTTTAATTTAGAAAAATTTTGATATTCTATATACATATGTTGTGCTTATTGCTATCACATAATCATGTCTAATAGTTAGGATATAGATTCTACTTTCAATACCATACAGATATTGTTATCAATTAGGTGGATTCATAATTATTTTTTTTCAATCGTTCCATCAACTACCCACATGTGGTGGAATATAATTTTATCATATTGGCCATTAAAACACCATAATTCAATATTAATAATAGAAACAAGATATTTTCAATGATGTTGTAATTTCAATGATAAAACATTAAATAATTATTTTGTTCTATAATTCAATTCCTAATTAATGTAATTTAAATTCAAATTAAACAACTACATATCTATTAGAAATGAAAATGGGATGATGTGTAGTAATAATTTTTATATCCACCTCATACCATGTAGTGAAGGTATGCGTGACCAGGCTTTGGATAAAATATAAAGATATCCATCTAGAGTAAAATATCAGTATATTAATTAATATTACTTTTCATAATTATTTAGAAATGTAATCTGTCATATAGCTCGATAAAATAACAAATATATAGGTTATGATTTTTATCAGGGAGGCATGAATAAGGCATTAAATATAAGATCAACCAGATAAGTATTAGATTAATTTAATAAATCCTTGTGTGTACTAGTGGTATGATTTTATATGGTTATGTTCTAGTGATCTATGGTCTTCCAGGTTTCATTCATTTTTATAATCCATGTTATCATTATTTCACACCTCCAGTTACTTAATTTTGATGTTTCGCACAATCTATGTTTTATTATTATTTTTATTTCCCTACATAATTTTGGGATGAGACTTAAAAGTTAAAATTTCATTCACATAAACTTGAGCATTGTGTGTATTAATTAATTAACTAAAATATAAAATTTAGTATGAAGCCAACCATTGTAATAATTGATTATTATATAAAAAAGAAAAAAATTAAAATCAAAAAACAAATTAGAGACTATGAATATCAATAGTTTAATGAAATTGATCATCAACGTGGTGATTTTATTTTCATATGGGATAACCAAATTTCATAACTTATAAACCTCAGATATGTGTGGAAAATTAATTAATTTATATATATAAGTTAGTCTAGGTTAAACCTATTTGGTAATGAAATATGATTTAATCATTTACGAAATAAATTCTTCTCGAGATGGAATTGAAGAAGGTGATGAAGAATATAAGATATTATTTTGGTATCTATTTTGAAAAATAATTTTAAAAGTACATTAGTGTTTGATAAGAAATTAATATATAAGAATATGATTTCTTTTGATTTAGGGGTCATGTAATATTATATTTTTAAAATAAATTTATTGTTTAAATTTTCTGTTATATTTGAGTGAGGAGCATCTAATATTTACGGTTTCCCATACTCTATAAATCAATCTTCCTTTTCCTACAAAAATTTAATTTAAGGGATTTTCGAATCAGGTTTGTCTGAATTACATTTTTAATCCTTCTTAACCATAATGAAAAAATGGTCATGCCTATTTGAGGGTAATTAGTAGTTTAATTTTATAATCACATTTTAATTTTATTCAATGAATATGAAATTGAAATAAAATATGATTTAAATTATATTTAAATTAATGTAAATTTAATACATGAAGAAAATAAAGAAAATATTCTAATACATATTCAACATGTGCCTATATCCCCCCACACAAGGATTGAGTTCCCACCTCCTTAGTGAAATAAAAATGGATGGGGGAATGTTAAATGATAATGAAAACAAAATTAACGTTGGATATAAGGATAGATGTAGAACTCTAAAAATGTGCATCAACTTATCCCCTAACTCTATCTCTGTATCAATCCCTTTTATTATTAGCTTTTTTATCTATTTATTTATCATCCAGAAGAATTTGTTTCATTTATTTCTCCAAAATATTGTGATCACGAAGTTTCTTGGTTCATCAAATGAATTGAATAGTATTTTGGTGGTTGAATAAAATTTGGATATATTTTTAAAATGTTTAATTGCATATTTTTAGCTTCTAACAATAATAATCATCATAAAATTAGAGAAAAATTATTTAAACAAAAAATAAATGTATTGTTTTTATTAAATAAGAATAAAATAATTACATATAATCCACTTCACCATTCCTATATTGTATACACCACCGTATAACATGATATGAATTACCACCTCATTCTAGTTATGAGTTCATGATAAAGATTATTATTAAAAAACATAATGATTATAGAGAAAAATAATCTTGAATGACTTTGTAGATTCATAAAATCTCTACAAAATAATTTTTACATAAAAAGATCCCATGAAGTGAAATATTTTTACAATTAATATATATCTTTTAGGATATTCTATTTTATATTACTCACACATGCATACGGTAATATATTTTACGAATACATTAAATGGATTCAATGGATGACCATATCATAAATTGAGTCTTCTGCTTATTTTTATGTAAAACTAAGCCGTCATAATTCTAGTCATTGAGAATTCATGGTTTAGAAGTATTTTTCACAATGTGAATATTATGGGACCTCCATTGATATAAGTCTTCATTACTCCAAATATTTTATTTCTTTCAAAACATTTCTACATCCTAAAATTGAATTCCATAACATTAAAAGTTCTTGTCCGACCCTAAAAGCTATAATTCACCATCAATCTTCATTTCTAACCCAAAGATTCTACAATTATCAATAAAATTCACTGAATTCCATTTTTATTATAAATATAGATCAATTAGGCTCTTTTTGGTTATTATTAAACTAATATTTTATCTGTAAAAATTGGAAAAAAATTATTACATAATCTAAAAATAAGTAATCAATTAAATCATAAAAATAAATTTATTTTATTTATATAATGTAGGAAATAATTTTATAGATTAGGGAAAAAGTGTATCATAAAGGGTATTTATTCTCAATATATGTTATATAACCCTTAATTCAACACCATGATGGATTGGGAACTTTTAAGGGGCAGACAGAACTAATGAAAAGGGTGAAAACAAGTAGGGTCAATGAAATTGTTTTCTATGTGTAATTAATAAGAATGATGATTTATTATTCTCCTTAAAAAATTAGTCGTATTCCATGGTATTTAATTTATGTCCATATATATTTTAACAAATAAATATGCCTTCTAAGGATGTGAAAAAGGGTTTATCTGTTATTCTGTTAATGTTATTTCATCATAGACCAATGGTATACTATAATTAATGGACACGTAACAAGAGCTATATAGAGTTGATATATGAGCTCATATGGATTTCAAGTGTGATGTTGTTAAATATAGAATTGTTAAATCAATACATGAAAAATTTAAAGGACCTATATAGATCTAAATCAAACTAAATAATACTACCCAGTGGGGTAGAATTTTTTATTAGTCACAAAATAAGAGGATTTTGCATCACTACATTTATTTTTCATCAAAATAGAGTCACAAATAGTACTATATGAGTTAGGTAAGATGATCAACTCCAAATGTATAATGTGGATTTAAGCTAAAAAATTATAATTATTTCAAAATTCATTTGGGATTTTGATTTCAAAATAATTGATGCCTTGTGATGTGTAAATAAACTATTAAATTTGAATTCTTTATAGACGGCCATCAGAATTATAGTTAAACATAATATGATGTGTGTCAAAAGAGAGGGGATATGGTCTGGTGGTTTAAATATTGGATGTATATTTTTCCATAACAGTTATGGTTTTTATGACATAAATGGTAGATTTGAGTATACATGATGAGTCTTTGTCGATATGATCCTTTTACATTTGAGGTGTTACATTTTATAATGTTATAGTGGTTACCTGGTGAGAGAAATAATGTTTATTCTCTATGATTTATTTGTAGTTTCTTATACTATCAATAATTTGTGCCAAATTAATAGGGAAATATATGGTTTATCCATTAGGAGTATTTTGATAGAGGTTGTTGTCATATATATAAAACCATGAAGAATGTGGTGTACCATGTGACGTGAATACACCATTTCCAAAATGGATTTGTTATCCAAAATTATTATTGAGAATAAATGAAAGGATTTTTTCACATAGTGTAGATTCATAAGGTAATGAATATTTTTTAGGTTCTATTTATGTCATAGAAACATTATCACTTATGGATTCCACTAAATGTTTCAAAGGGTTGTCCTAAAATTTTGGAGATAATATACATTCAAAATGGTGTGAGAGAAATCGTAGATTAATGGTGGGAGATGTAGAGAACAGAATATTGATGTACATGGACATTACATTATTTTTTTGGCTTACATAATACATAACAAAAAAACCAAAACTCAAGGATCGTAATAGTTTAGTGTCTTTGGAAGCTAGGAACATAATCTTCTAATCTTGGTTAAAGATCTTCAACAACTCCCATAAAGATCTTCCCATTTTTTTTCCCTTACCTAAAACCTTTCTTTATTTCCTGGGGAAAAATAAAACATAAAAAGGATGAGCTCAAATTCTCAGTAAGGGTAAAAAATAGAGAACATAAAACAATCCATAAACATTTGAAAGCAAAAACATGAACATGAAATTCAAACATCAAAATCTTGAGCAAAGACATAAATCGTGAAAGTACGTAAGGAATATATCATAATCAAACATAAACCATGATAAAATATAATGGGAATAAAACATGTAATTTTGGAAACCATTCAGCACAATTTATGATTTCCATAGTAGCCATGGCATTGCTCCCAAGACCATCTTAGTTGACAAAGTCCCTTTCTGAATCGAGTTCACTCCTCGTTTCAGTCCAATAACACTGAACCGGATTAACTTACTGTTCCAGCCATGTCTATATCATGAGATATCAATCTTTACCCAATGAATTAGAGGAAAATATAGGTCCCACCCATCTCATAATGAATTCATTCTTACTTGTACAACAAAATAAACATACATCATTCATAATAACCCAATAAATAAAATGTATTTCATAAACATCATCACATCATCACATAATCCATATAAAAGAAATGGATATCATTTCATAATAAGATAAGTGAAATCATGTAAATCCTAGTGACATGATACTTAAAACATACACATATTAAATAATGTCACCTTAGATGAAAAATGGTTTTGATAAAACACAAGAAATGAATTCTTGAGGAAAATATCCTTTGTTCTTCAAAATCATTCTCTTTTCACAAAATGTCATGAAATTTTAAATGAAAAGGTTTTTGTTGAAAATAGTCATGAAATATTTTGGTGTGAGCTTCATGAAAACAAGGCATTATAAAACTATAAAAATCCATTAACTCCGTATATGTTAAAAATAACATTCTTCTCGTACTTTTTTTAGAAATGTCAAAAAGTACCTCGTATGGTAAACCAAAGAATGATTCCTTCCATACGATGTGGTAAAAGTAGAAAAGGGTAAAAATGACTCTAAACATACATGAATGAAAATTAAACATTTTATAAAAACATTTTGAGAACATATGGACATGAATAATAATCATAACCCCAGTAAATAATTACGAATAAACAATCTCCGATAAGAATGAGATTGGAATAATTTTCCCTTACCTTATGTCCAATATGCTTCGTATGGATCCAAACCAACTTTATAATGATTTAAATAATGTCATTGACTTATTAAATAATCATATTCATTGTTATGATATCATATATGTTTCACTTATTACTTTATATTACTCGTTCTTTTGTAAATTCCATGTTAAAGCTGCGTTTTGGGTAAAATCGTTTCATTTATCGTATGTGTTTCGACTTGTCATTCATGATATTAATACTTATATCCTGATTTGAATAATTCCAGAATGTAAAAAATGTTTTATATATAATATATATTCATCATATACATATATATTATAGATCTATAAAAGGAATGAAATACACCGTTTTTGGAGACTGTAGGTCGTACGTACGCATGAACGTTATTTTTGTTTCCTTATTGAATTGAATTAAACTAAATAGATGACATACATATGTATATATACATAAATCAAGTAGCATTATTAATTCATATATTTAATTATTATTCATTATATAAACTTTATGATCATTCATGTATGGTTAACAAGGAGAATGAATCTCATCGTGTCGTGGAGACGGAAGTCCGTACGTACGCACGAACGATGATATCATTCCCATAATTATTGAATAGAATTGGAGTTTATGGTGTAATATATCAGAATCAGTATGATGTTATAATAACTATATATTGTTATTCTTTACACCATTATACCCATCCATGTAAGGTGTTGGTGGAAAAACAGATTACACCACGTCGTGGAGACGGTATTCCGTACATACGCACGCATGGTGATTTTGTATTTGGTAGGATGGATAGAAGGCGAAATAGGGTTGTTTCATATTTAGAATAACATATCTGTATATTAGGGATACTGATGTAATAACTTCATAATGAAACATCTAATGAAGAGGGAGTAGAAGAAGAAATAAAGTTGAAAGAATCGGTAACTAACTTTACCTCTTCTTCGAAGCACCTCTTTGAGACCTCATCTTAGGGAAATTAAATTGGTCTTTAAAAAATACCGGGATCTCTAAGATGTTTCTAGGGAAGTGGAGAAGATAATTCGGTAGGGGTTGGCCCAACTTGAAGGCTCAAAGTGGTGTGAAGAAGAGAGGCAGGAGGTTCCCTTTTACAAGGGAGGAGAGGGGCACCTTTGGAAAAACTAAAAATATTATAATGTTATAAAGTCATATTCACTCATTAATATCTCCAAATTGATTTATTTCGAAGCTAGGGTGGGTATGGGTATATTTAATCTCATAAAATGAAATTTGGACAAGTTAGGTAATTATTTTAACCATGTCATTTAGATTTTACATTAAGTTAAATAATTTACCTTTTACCATGTCTTCTTGATTTCTTACACTATATGGTTAAGAATCATACTATAAAAATCCAAAAAAAACCCCCAGATGTTTATAATTAAAATATATAACCTTATCTATGTCCTTTGGCCGAACCTTAGATTTTTAGGATTAAAATAACATTTAATAATATAATATTTGTTTTAAAAACTATTTTATGTCAATTTTGACACTATTTGGTAATTGATTTATTTTTACAATCATAACATAATGATTAGTTCGAAAAAAGATAATTAAATAAATAATAACATGTAATATTAACCTATAAAATTAGTGGAATTCATAAATAATCTCAAATTACATTTATTTGGGTATTTATAACATAAATTATTTTAATATTTCATTAATAAAATAATTAATGCATCATCATTGTGTCACGAATAAATTAAATTATTTAATTTTTAAAAATTATAAATAAAATACCATTATTTCGGAAATAATTTTAGATTTCTAATGAATATTTAATGTCGAATTTATCTTATGTATAACCCTATATTAAAAATTATTTACTTATTAAACATTGATTTTAACTATTTTAACCCTTCATTAAATAAATTAATATTAAATGTACTAATCTAATCCAAGTAGGCCTAACTGGTCATATATTATTCCTATGGTTGTTTTTGGTCGAATTACATTTCTCAAATAGAATTAGGACATGTGTTAGGGTAATTATAATATCATTTTTACCCTTAATTACTCAATTTACTTTTAACCGTGGTAAAAAAAGGTAAAAATTTACTATTCACCAAAAAATATTGTCATCTCATTGAACCACATTTTACATACTAACATCAACTGTATCTCTCGGATTTTTGAAATTCCATTCACAGAAGAGGTAATATTATTTTTTATGTAAATTTGCAAATTCTCCTAGGAGATGGGTAAAAGACGGTGAAATGTTCAATAAAATATTAATATATCTAAAATTATTATAAAATGACTACAAGGAATTACATTGAACTTATATAGGTATTATGTATCAATATTGACCTAAAATGAAATTAAAAAAATTTATTATTTAAATAAAAAGTATGTTTTTAAATAGTAACATGGAGTTTTCACTATTCATCAAAAATTGAATGTTTTTAAAAAAATACCAAAATTTCACCCCAGGTTAATTTCGATATTCTGAATCCAAAAATGAAGTCCATATTGAAAGATAAAATTTATAAAATTTCAAATAGTAGGTATTACCATTCATAATGTCCAGTTATAATAATATTTTAATAATATATCGTTGTTTAGTGAAACCCTGTATTGCGTACAACACACGCTATCGAGGAAGGTCGTGATTGCATGTAATGTAAGCCATGTCAGGGTTGCATGTTGTGAAAGTCTCCTTTGTTGTTTCATTATAACATAATCCAACCATTTTTCATTTATACATTAAGAATATATATATATATATACTCAATGTTGTGTAGAATTACTATTATCAAAAAAACATGAAATTGTGTGTAACATAATCTAAGAATAGTGTTCCGTATACTACAAGCTAATACGGTGTTGCGTATAGTGAAAGATAATCATGGTGTATCTTACAACCAAAGACATGAAAGAAATTAAAATGAATATATCTTATAAAATCTCAGGTTTTTACATTCTACCCACCTTAAAATGATTTTCGCCCTCACAAATTTTTAGGGTTATAAATCATTTACTATTCATAGAAACCCACATCGTAAAAAGGAATACTAAAACTAAATTTTAAAAACTAAAATATGAAACATAACAGTTACCCAAATTAACTCATCACTGGGTTTCCACGTAGGAGAACATGGGGGAAAATATGGATATAGAAAATAAATCTAACCATCATGTTCTGATGGAGAGTGGTAGAGAACATGGCTATGAAATCACCAACAATCACAAAGCCATAAATTTTTGATGATCTAAGGTAGAATCTGATTCATCATATATAAGGGCACTAGGGCAACATTTTATGTTTTCATGATCATTTCTCTATGAATTTTAATTAGAATAAATACTTACATTATTTTGATATAATCTAACTGTTGTTCGTGACTTGAACAATTTCCACTTCATCTCTTAAGAAAATGAAGTTTAATTTGTCATTCATGAAGTGTTAGCAGATCATGTGATATAATTATGGGTCATTCCATCTATCTTAATCAAATGGTTAGAAATAGTTATATACATAAGTCCATCTACTATATATCGTTAAAAAATGGACTTATTCTTCATCTATCATACCACTTAATAAAATAAAACTAGTCTATACTAACCAAGGACTTCCTGTAGGCCAGTGGTAGGTGATAAAGGCCGGTCACACTTCAGTTGGGGGTTCGACTCCCACAGCCTTGTCCGACGCGATGGGTTGTCGCCCGTCGTGCAGGTTATCCTTTTTCTATAACTACATTACTATAACATCCCATTAATAATATCAAAAAAGTTATATCCTTAAACAATATTCACTTATGTTCAACAAAATCCATTGCAATCATTAGTCTTATCTAAAATACTTCGGTCCAAGCTCTTGGTATAAAGAAAAGGATTACTTGAAATGTCACATATCAGTCACATGAATGCCATCATTTGTCCCCCATATATCATAATATATATCTTGTTAGTCAAATTACAAACATGTGAATACCTTAATCATGTATTCTCTTGAAGAATGAATACACATTGAACCTTAGTGAAAACATGAATGCATTTAAAATTTAACACTTTCCACATACCAAAATCCTCAAAATTCAATATACTCAAACCATGATATCACTTAGTACATATATCAATCATGAGCTCATTAATATAATAAAACATCTCAATATATTATTATCTCTTCATTATGTTCATATCATCTACTTTCCAAAAATATCTGAATAAACTTCCATGGTTACCGGTACCAATCTACATATACATTCAAAAACATTTTGAAAAAAAATAGTGTAAAAATCCTTATATGATTCGTTATTCCATAGTACCACTAACTACACAACATAACTCTTGATAAACATACAATCATTCCACTACCTTTGTAATCAACTGACTAAGCATAAACACTTCTTTCAGCTCATATATCATTTGTAGTCTCCTCATCATCATCCACATAAATACTACCCATATGACCATGTTAATTCTCTTCATGAGATTCTACCCTAGGGCATTGGTTTGCATAATGCCCATACATTCCACATTTAAAACATCAAATCATTATTGATGTCAAAGAAATACCATTATCTGTATCCATGGTGTTAGCTGAACCTTTTCCTTTTCACTTACTGGCTTTGTGTCCTTCATTTCCACACACAAAGCATCTTCCAGTTCCTTTGAATCAATCTCCCCTATGCCTCTTCCCACATGATTTACATGAGGGAAATTGGACTTTCTTTCCTCTTTGATCATCATGAAACTCCATCTTTCTCTTATTATCTGAGTCTGGAAACTTACCAAAGTTGAGATTATTGATCATATTATGATATTGCTGATTAGTAATAATAACGATGTTTGGACTTCCAAATCCCATTTCATTTGGTTGCTCATGAATAATATTATTACATTGTCTGTTATAACCTCCATTATTGTCAATCTCCTTATTTCCATCGATTTTCTAAAACCCAAAAAGAATAGTGTGAGAGGAAAAAAATGCTAGGGAAAACAATATAGTAAAGGGGGATTACCCTCAATATCTTACATCTTAAGTTAAATTCTAAGATCATTACCATAGTTCTAGGAATATATCCTATATGTATACTTATCCATAGGGACATCCCTAGAAATACCATAGAAATGTCTCTAGGTATCTCACTAACGTTTTCGCATCCTAGTTTCCAATGGTTGACTAAACCTTTCCTCTGATACCAAATGTAGATACCCGAATCTTGAAGTACATGGAAATTACATTACATTCGCGTAATACTTAATACATAATAAAAAAACCAAAACTCAAGGATCGTAATAGTTTAGTGTTTTTGGAAACTAGGAACATAATCTTCTAATCTTGGTGAATGATCTTCAACAACTCCCACAATGATCTTCCCCTTTTTGTTTCCTTACCTCAAACCTTTATTTATTTCCTGGGAAAAAATAATACATAAAAAGGGTGAGATCAAATTCTCAGTAAGGGCAAACATAGAGAACATAAAACAATCCATAAACATTTGAAATCACAAACTTGAACATGAAATTTAAACATCAAAATCTAGAGCAAAGACATAAATCGTGAAAGTACGTATGTTATATATCATAATGGAACATCAACCATGATAATATATAATGCGAATAAAAATTGTAATTGTGGAAACCATTAAGCACAATTTATGATTTCCATAGTAGTCAAGGCATTGCTTCCAAGACCCTCTTAGTGGACAAAGTCCCTTTATGAATTGAGTTCACTCCCCGTTTCAGTCCTTCAACACTGAACCAGATTAACTTACCATTCCAGCCATGTCTATCTCTTGAGATATAAATCTTTACCCAATGCATTGGAGGGAGATATAGGTCCCACCCATCTCATAATGAAATCATTCTTTCTTGTGCCATGAAATAAACATACATCACTCATAATAACCCAATAAATAAAATGTGTTTCATAAACATCACATCATCATTACATAATCCATATTAAATAAATGGATATCATTTCATAATAAGAAAAGTGAAACCATGTAAATCATAGAGACATGATACTTGAAACATACACATATGAAATAATGTCATCTTAGATGAAAAATGGTTTTGGTAAAACACTTGAAATGAATTCTTGAGGAAAATATCCATTCTTCTTAAAAATCATTTTCTTTTCACAAAATGTCATGAAATTTTAAAAGAAAAGGATTTTGTTGAAAATAGTCCAGAAATATTTTGGAGTAAGATTTAGGAAAATAAGGCTTTATAAAACCGTAAAAATACGTTCACTCCGTATATGTTAAAAATAACATTCTTCTCGTACTTTTTTCAGAAAAGTCAAAAAGTACCTCGTATGGTAAACAAAAGAAAGATTCCTTCCATACGATGAGGTAAAAGTATAAAAGGGTAAAAATGTCTCTAAACATACATGGATGAAAATTAAACATTTTATAAAAAAATTTGAGAACACATGGACATGGATAATAATCATAACCCCTGTAAATAATTACGAATAAACAATCATGGATAAGAATGAGATTGGAAGAATTATCCCTTACCTTAGGTCTAATATGATTCATATGGATCTGAACCTCCTGTATAATGATTTAAATAATTTCATTGACATATTACATAATCATATTCATTGTTATGATACCATATATGTTTCACTTATGACTTTATATTACATGTTTATTTGTAAATTCCATGTTAAAGCAGCGTTTTGGGTAAAATCATTTCATTTATCGTATGTGTTTCGACTTGAAGATCTTGATATTATTACATATATACTGATTTAAATAAATCCAGATTGTAAAAAAGGATTTATATATAATATATATTCATCATATACATATATCTTATAGATCGAGAAAAGGAATGAAATACAACGTTCATGGAGACGGTAGGCCGTACGTACGCATGAACGCTGTTTTTGTTTCCTTATTGAATTGAATGAAACTTAATAGATGAAATACATATATATATATATATATCTATATAAATCCAATATCATTATTATTTCATATATTTCATTATTATTCATTATATAAACTTCATTATCATTCATGTATGGTTAACATGGAGAATGAATCTCATCGCATCGTGGAGACAGTAGTCCATACATACGGACAAGTGATGATATCGTTCCCATAGTTATTGACTAAAATTTGAGTGGATGGCATAATACATAAGAATCAGTATGATGTTATAATAACCATATATTGTTATTCTTTACACCATTATACCCATCCATGTAAGGTGTTTGTGGAAAAACATATTACACCACAACGTAGAGACGATATTCTGTACGTACGCACGCGCGGTGATTTTGTTTTCCGTAGGATGGATAGAAGGTGAAATAGTGTTGTTTCATATTTATAATAACATATCAGTATATTAGGGATACTGATGTTATATCTTCATAATTAAACAACTAAAGAATAGGGAGTAGAAGAAGAAATAAAGTTGAAAGAATCATAAACGGACATTACCTCTTCTTTGTAGCGCCTCTTTGATACCTCCACTTAGGGCATTAAAATTGGTCTTTGAAGAAGACCAGGACCACTATGATGTTTATAGGAAAGTTTAAAAGATAATTTTTCAGGGTTATCCTGAGCTTTATGGCTCAAAGTGGTGTGTGGAAGAGAGGGAAGAGGTGCCCTTTTATAAGGGAGGAGAGGGGCACCATCGGAAAAACTAAAAATATTATTTTATTATAAAGTCATATTTGGTTTTTAATAGCTCCAAATTGATTTATTTATAATCTATGGTGGGTATGGGTAGAAATAATCTCATCCAATAGAATTTGTACAAGTTTAGGTAATTATTTTAACCTTATCATTTAGATTTAACATTGAGTTAAATAATTTAACTTTTACCGTGTCTTCTTGTTTTCTTACACTATAAGGTTAAAAAACATAAAATAACAAGACAAAGGAACCCCAAGTTGTTTATTATTAATATATATAACCTTATCAATGTCATTTGGTTGAGGATTATATTTTTAGGAATAAAATAAAATTAATAATAAAATATTTGTTTTAAAAAATATTTTATGGCAATTTTGACACTATTTGGTAATTGATTTTTTTTGAAAATCATAACAGAATCATTAGTTAGAAAAATGATAATTAAATCAATACCAACATGTCATATTAAGATATAAAATTATTTTATTTCATAAAAAGTCTCAAATTAAATTTATTTGGGTATATATAACATCAATTATTTCATTATTTCATTAATATGATAATTACTCCATCATCATTGTGTCATAAATAAATTAAATTATTTAATGTATAAAAATTATAAATAAAATACAATTATGTATGAAATATATTTAGATTTCTAATGAATATTTATAGTCAAATTTATCTTATGTATAACCCTATATTAAAAATGATTTACTTATTAAACATTGATTTTAACTATCTTAACCCTTCTTTAAATAAAATAATATTAAATGTCCTAATCTAATCCAAGTGGTCCTAAATGGTCATATTTTATTCCTAAGGTTTTTTGTGGTCAATTTACACTTATCCAATAGAATTATGACATGTGTTAGGGTAATAATAATATCATTTTTACCCATAATTACCCTATTTACTTTTAAGCGTGGTAAAAAAAGGTAAAAAGTTACTATTCACCAAAAATTATTTTTATCTCATTAAATCACATTTATCTTACTAACATCAACCATGTCTCTCGGATTTTTTAAATTACATTCACAGAATTGGTAAAATTAAGTTTTATGTAAATTTGATAATTCTCCTAGGAGGTGGGTAAATGACGGTGAAAAGTTCAATAAAATTTTTATATATCTAAAATTATTATAAAATTACTCCAATGAATTACTTTGAACTTATATAGGTATTATGTATCAATTTTGACCTAAAATAATATTAAATAAAAAATATAATTATTTAAATAAAAAATTGGGTTTTAAATAGTAACCTAGTGTTTTCACTATTCATCATAAAATGGATAGTTTTTAGAAAAATACCAAAATTTCACCCCCGGCTAATTTTGATATTCCGAATCCAAAAAAGAAGTCCATTTTGAAAGATAAAATTTATAAAATTTCAAAAATTGTTTATTACTATTCATAATGGTTAGTTATAATAATATTATACTAATATATTGTTGTTTAGTAAAACCTGGTACTGCGTACAACACACGCTATCGAGGAAGGTCGTGATTGCGTATAATGCAAGCCAAGTCAAGGTTGTGTGTTGTGCAAAAATCCTTTGTAGTTTCGTTATAATAGAATCCAACCATTTTTCATTTATACATTGAATATAAATATATATATACTCAATGTTGCATATAATGAATATTATCAAACATAATTGAAATTGTGTGTATCACAATCTAAGAATAGTGTTGTGTGTACTGCAAGCTAATACAGTGTTTCATATAGCGCAATATAATCTTGGTGTATCGTACAACAGAATATATGAAAGAAATTAAAACGAATATATATTATAAAATCTCGTGTTGTTAGAGTAGAAATATTTATATATAGTTCAATAGAAATAATTTTGTAACAAAAAATGTGGTTATGAATCTGGGTCCAATGTTTGTGGTACTGTTTGAGTTCATTTGATTAAGAGGAAAACTTTAATGAGGGATATTGTTTGGTGAAAAGAAAATATTAACAAAATGTGAGTAGATGAAATGATTATCCACATTCTAGTCACAAAATAGTCTTTGAGATGAGGATAGACAATCTTGTGACCTTAATACATAGACCACTACCATATATGTGGCATATGTACCAAATGTGCAATGATGAATTGGTGATTTGAAAAGTAATATAAAATTCAAAAAAAAGTTAATATCAGATTGATATTGGGTATTGACATGAGATATTATATCCAAGATTCCCTATATTTTTGATAAAATTGGAATCAATACATTCATAGATAAGTATGATAGCATGGTGTGATATTAGAAATTTGAATTGAGTTATTAGGAGTTACCACACCAATGGTCATGAAAACCAAATCTATTGTAGGGAATGATAGCTTGTTGTATCATCCCTAATTTTTTAATGAACATAATTAACATAATGAAATGATGTAAAAACCATATTAATATATTTTTTGGTCATAATAGTTTTACCAATTCAATGTTACTAGTATATGGTCAGGGAGATCATCCCATTATAATGATTCTATATTGAGGTCATGGAACACTAATCTCAAAAATGTAGTTCCATTGAGAAATAAATGTGGATCTAACAATAGAATAAATAATTATGTGTATTGAGGGATAATGATCCTTCATTATGTAGAAAAATTGTTAAAATATGATGAATTTATTTTAATTAGTTGTTGTTTAGTCCCATTATAAATTCTTTATTGTAGTTTTTATATATCATGGTCATATCCATTAGTACACATAATGAATAAAAATCACAAATGATTAATGCTATATGTTGAAAAGAATGAGTGGTGGGAGACATAACCTATTGTATCATAGAATATAATGAAGGTAATTAAAATCTAGACCAGGCTGGTTCTTAGAAAGATAAATTTATCAGTCAATCATTGTAGATTCATGTAGAGGTTCCACATAGGTTTTTAGAACATCATTAGAATAATGGGTTGTTTTGTTGATTTATATAATTTTGTTATGATATGTCCAAAAAATTGGGGGATGATGAGATTTTGTTGAAAATTACTATTCATATTTTACTTGTAGTTCCCACAAAAACATCATCAAGTACAGGGTGGAAAATGTAGTTTTTTTGTGAAAAATTATTGAAACCCAATATTCATCACTAATCAAAAGAATTATTTTAAGGTATGTGTTGTAGAGGAGTATAGATCCCATTTTGGACATGAAAAATCACCAATGGAGATACCCATGAGAAGTAACAAATTATTTGGATTCCAATGGAGTAAATGAGGATGTGTTAAAAACACATGAGATAATTTTAAGGGTAATTTTTACAGAGTTGGAACCTAAGCATTTATCATTTCAGAAAATATGCATGGATGATCGGGTTGTCATAAGTTAATATATTATTATTGGGGATTCTATATTTTATGTTAGGGTATATTCCTTACTTAAGATGTACA
Organism: Viscum album; assembly: GCA_963277665.1. Classification (NCBI taxonomy): domain Eukaryota; kingdom Viridiplantae; phylum Streptophyta; class Magnoliopsida; order Santalales; family Viscaceae; genus Viscum; species Viscum album. The sequence goes on along the minus strand of OY728165.1, from coordinate 1,064,922,541 downwards.
TTCTTATCTATATGCCCCACTAAATGGGAATCAATACATACATTGTTATAGAAGTGTGTGTAATAGGATAATAATGCTAAAAGTGGAGAACTTCTATGGTGAGATCTAATGAATCACATAGTTTTACAACATGTGATTGATATGTTATCATTTTGTTTCAAATTATGAATATAGTATTCTATAAACATAGAATAATTGTGTACAATTTGTATGATGTTTTATAATATTTATTTTTCTAGTGTTATTGTTTACTTATATTTTAATGTCAAGTGATTGGGATGGGGAGTAATAATGGTTATACAATATACTATTTCATGAACCTTGTATTTTTAAGAAATGTCATATGGTTCCTATCCATAGGTAATTATATATATCCAATAGTGGAGTATATATTTTTAATATATAATAGGGACCCTCACATTGGATACATATTTATCAAATTCATTCTAGGAATAAATTCAATCCATTATTAAAAAACACTATCTCTATAATTTAAGGTAAATATGTGAATATTTTTATTTAATGGATGAGCTACTATTTTCTAATATGATTTGTGTTTGGGTACATTTTTTATCATAATATATTTAAGAGATTATAATTCATATAAAAAAATTTGATCAATATTTTCTCGCTTCTATTGATTGAAAATAATCATCTGGATATAAGGAAGATGGACCTTTATGGTTAATACTCTCACTTTATAGTATAGTAGATAGTATGGTTTCACCTAGAAAAAATTCTAGGTTTTTTTAATAAGGTTAAGGGAAATAGTGTTCATGTAAGTATAATTCTTTATGTATTGACACAATATAATTTATAAAATATTAAATATGATTTCTTGAATGCCTCAAACATAAAATTAAACTTTTCATAATAGTGGGATATATCATTATAGTATATGTTGAACATGGAATGTAAAATCATTATCTTATACATTTTACAGATAATATCTATATCATTGATAAATTACTAAGGGAACTAGAATCTATGATTGATGTGGGATTTCAAAAAAATTATAGCAAACAGGGACAATAACTCTTTTAGGGGGACATCATTTTACTCTGGATGAAATATATTTAATTGTAGAAGAACTTATACTGTGATTGTTATTCATGGAGATAAATAATGACAACATCAATTCAACATGTATAACATTGGTTAATTACATAGTTCCTTTGAGAAGATTGAGTTTTTATTCATTAATTTGAATGGATATAGATTTCTTGAGACGTCTAGGTGAATCTATTGTTATAACCATCCATAGTGGTAAAAAAGATACCCAATCACCAAAACATTTGATTGATCCTCAAGCCATTATAACGTGAAAAAACCTAATATTCAATACATGTAGGAATATTCATAATCCATTTAAATTGATTTATAATTGGACTATTTTATAAAATTCATTCCAAATAGAGATAGAGTTCTATGATGGGGCCATCCTGGATGATAAAATTCGTATATCCAATTCTTATTTTTACATGATTATATTAGTATAATAGAGGAGTCTCTTTTTATATGTAATATATAAAAGGATTCATCAATTGTGTAATTTATTTTTATTTTGGAATTTGGATGTCCTTTTGAGGATTTCATTGTAATGTTATTGATAACATATGGGACAACATCGCCAAATTTAATTGTGGTAGTGAAAATCTAGTGTGCCCCATGAATGAAAGTGTCATATAGGTCTGGGTATGTGCGGGAAACAAATAATTTTGAAGAAATCGTTATGATAATTATTTAACAAATAATATGAGTCATCAATGGATAATAAGGTAACATGGACATTATCTATAGGGTAAACTCCATCAAGGGTATGAGCTCTTGTTTTTTACAATGAAGAAAATGTTGATTTTTATGGAAATAATATTTTTGAAACTAAAAAAATAATTGTTGGATTCTCAATATCAAGTAACATTTCTATAAAAATAATGATTGATTAGTACACATCCTCATTATATTTTCACACATCTAATAAAAGGAATGAGTAAACTATGAGGTCCATTGAGGTGGTGATAAAAGCAATCCAGAGTAAAACATGATTGAGTTATGTGTTTTTGAGTCTTCTCATTATGGGGATCTTGGAGGATACAAAAAATGTTATCATCTAACATAGTGTAGTTTAATCAATGGTGAGTATGAATAAATATAACAATTCAATATAAAGGGAAAGCTATTATTAGGATTTATACGCTGATTGGAAATACTCAATCACTACACCCTTGATGAGATTCATCGAGATGTACCTAATGTAGAAAAGAAATAGGATTAGTAAATTCCATTAATATTATGTTATATTCTAGGGGTTTTTTATGAAATATTATAGATGGATCAATAGTGAAACCAACTGTATCACATGATGATGTGTGAAGTTCCATTGATTTTGAAATGTGAGGATGAAGGTTGTGCATCACTGTTTATGGTAGAATATCTAGTTTCAGTGTTGAGTAGTTTGTAACATTGAACACATATATCTTCCCCTTTCATTCACCATTATTTTAAGAAAATATGTTTTAAGGACTAACTCCATATATATTACATCATATTCCATGGGACTCTATAGGATGTGAGTAGTTTGAACATAATGATACAACAATTTCCACTTGAATAAATTAAACATGATCTAACATTTGATGATCGATTAATAATAATCACATTTCATAGTAGTATTTTAAAATGTGTTACACTTCCTTTCATGGTTGATAATGAAACCATATATATAAGATAGATCACCTTGATTGTACCAAATATATGAAAAATTATGTGGAGGAGTCTTTTGATGAATATACTAGATCATATTAGTGACAATTTCAATTGTTAACACAAAATAATTATTAGAAACATCCAATACATATAATAAATCACATACTTCATGGAGTTCATTTTCATTTTATAGGAGCATAATAATATCAATAATTCATCAATATCATTATGATGTTCCAATAATTTTTATAAATTTACAACCACATAGTCAATATAACACTTTTGTGGTCATCAAATTACATATTTTTCCACAACTTTATGTTTTATTTTTATTCAGATAATTAATTAATTTTCAAGTATTCTTTATTAATTCCACATTAAAAAGATTAAATTATTAACTATTAATTATTAATTATTCTGTTTATATAATAATATTTTTTACATTCAAATTATTAAATATTTCTTTTTTAATGCCTTTTATTTTTTAAAATAATAATTTTAATGGTTTCGGTTTTAATTACAGTTAATAATATGTAAATTAAAATATAATTTTTAATTTTTCATTCCACAATTTATTTTTTATTCATTCACAATTAAATATTTATTATAATTTAATGATAATAAATTTTATTAATTAGTTTTATCTCAAATATTAATTTTTATCATTTTTAATGTTTTTAATACCATTTTTCAATTTGATAACAATTTATAACTATAATGTCCATTCTGTGTTTTTGAATTGAATTATATTAATTTGTTATTTAACATTTTTTAATATATTTTTAAAATATTTAAATATGTAAATTCATATTTTCAGGTTACTTATTTATATTAATGATAGTTTTTTATTTTTTAGTCAATTATTATGACACCTCGAGTGCAATGATTACTCAACGAGTCACCACTAGACACTTACACATGTTAATCAATGAGTATCCATTACCACTAAATAGCTCAAACAATTTATTCCTCTATTTAAGGGGAGAATCTATGTGTAACAGCCAATGCCACACAATGGTGACACTATCATCGCAACCATCACATGATTCCCCCAGCCACTTTTTGGTAACCCACATTCATCGTTCACATTGCCTCCTCGTATTGCCACTATTGCACCATCACACATAGTTATGTGACACACTTCGACTATAGGCTTCACATAATGAAATATCATGGAAATAAAAATATCCCTCCATTTAGATAAACTTTTATTATATAGTTTATAAAATAAGCTCACTACCCCATATCCAATAATGGATCCCACCAAACTTGATACAAATAGTATTTGTTATTCCGCCATTTTTTCATACCCAATTTCATACTGCTGACATGTGAGAGTTAACCTCTATTTAAGATTACCTAAATCCATGATTTCGGGATCCTTCAATCCCATGTCATTCTCGATATACAAATCGAGACACATTCTATCCACCACCAGTTAAAGAAGGTTTCCAACATACCACCCACAACCGCCATCTAGTTTTAAACCAGTAACGAAGTGTTCGGAGTATGTTCTCTACTGGTAGCTACTTTTGTTGTAGTATTCCCACTTCTAGATCTATCAAACTAGAGTAGGTGGAACCCTATATAGATGAGTATAAAGAAGTAACCACCTTATCCCATTATAAGATGTGAATTTCCACAGCGATCCACTGAGGACGGAGGACATGACGTCACTACCGTTGTCGAGGAGGATTGTCAGAGATGTGGGAGGAGGCTTCTAGAGAAAGCTGAAGACAACCCACATGGGACTGTTAAATAGGGGATAAATTGAAAAAATTAAAAAGTATAAATGATAATAGTAAGTTCAAATAAAAAATAGTAATTAAATTATTATAAAAGAAACTAAATTATAAATAAAAATTACTTATAAAATAATAACAATTAAAATATTATTAAATAATATTATTAAATAATTTGTGTAATCAATAATATGATATTATATAATATTGTTTTAAAATAAATATTATATTAATTTACATTTTTTGGTTAATTAGAACTATAATAATTAATATTTATTTCATAATAATTGTTTGAAGTTATAAAATTATAAAATTTAAATTTAATTATTTATGTACTAAATTTAACATTACTATAAAAAATATAACATATTTAACTATTATTTTCAAATTTTTTTCATACTATGTTTCACATATAGTATTGTTCATGGAAAAAGGAGTCATCCATGTTTGTGAAATCAATGTGCTAGTAGTCAATTAGAAGTATTCTTCGAAGCTTATAATCCAGGAATAGTTAAAGACATGTGGATGTCCAAATATAGTGATGGACATGTTATGCCAAAAATTTATATGTGGTGGCCATATGGTTATGATGGAAAATACATATTACAGTAGAAAACAATTTAGTATTGATGGGATAAGGTATTAGTCATTTATTTTTCTCCTAGGACATTTTGGAATAATCATAATGTTGAAGCAGGAGACATTTTCTTGAAATAGAAACAAGAAGAAGAAAAATGTAATTTTTTGGGAGGTGTAATTTCTACCATTACTCATCATTTTCATTACTTTATCAGTTTTAATTCCTTATTGTGATATGAATATTAATCATCGAGAAATCACTTTGAGTTGGGAGATTTAATTTTTTTATGGTAATTATAATAGTCATCATCGCTTAATTTGATCAAGAATCAAACTAAATTCAAATCAGGAAGTGGGATATGATTCTTCAAATTCAATTTTTTCACCTAAAGAAGAAAATATAACCAATACATGATCTATTTTCAAAAAATTCTATGGAATCAAAATTTTAAATTATAAATGATTTCTACTAGATTAAATTGTTATTGTTGTTTCTAGTGTCTTTAAGTCAATTATTTTTCACTGTTCGATGACTCTTGGTGAGGTAAAATTTTAGAATAACAAAACCATGTGATAAACCTTTTAGAGAGGGATATTAAATAATCATTTTTTGGAGTTTTTTGATTCTATATTAATTAAAAGTAGATGTTATCTTCTCAACAAGTAGAGGTTGACTACCTTCCTCTATCTCATGAATATATTTTTTAGTTCATATTCATGTTAATAGTTCACTTTTTTTTTAAATTGTTCATTATTAGCATATTTTAAGAAATAGTTTTTTATTCAAACATTGATTCATCATACATTCTTTATAATAAAAATAAAATATAAATATAAAATATAAATGCTAAAATGAAAACCCTCCAACTATTTTCAATAATGGGGTTTATTTTTTAAAGAAACATTGTATCTCGATCTCATTTAGTCCTTCCTAGTGGGGATGAACCTACATACCTCTGTACAATTTTTAATAATAAAATAAAAAATTTAAATATTGAAATTTATTCACTGACATAATGGTATTTTTTTTGTTCAATTTTGAACAAGGGCTTCACGCAACCACTTTTCATATTAAAAAATTAAATATTTTGAAAATTAAATTTTTTATTTTTTAATATATTTTGTTGTGGTTTTTTTTATTTTCATTATTCTTAATTTATTTAGGTCATTATATAATATGTTATATCTGGAATTCCTTGATCATTTTAATATAATATGAGGACATGAACATCGGTTGAATGTTTAGATCTCCTAAACAAAGAAATTCAAAATCACATTACTCCTTAAGTAAGGGAAAATAAAATTAGAATGGAGGTCATATGAGAGAGGGTACCTTTGGAAAATAATTAAAAAAAATTCATACTGAACTTATAGAAATTTTTTTGGCCTAATATAAGGGAGTTCCAACTCTATCATGTTTCATGAAATCCATCATCAATTTTACTTTCAAATAGTGAAATAAATTGTGAATTGAAACAATCACACTTGTCACTACATTTAGACTTAAATGGACTCTCTAGTGACAATTGTTTCCCCTTCATTAGTTATTTATAAAATATATGGTAATAATTATCTCTTGTAGAACACACTAAAAATGAGCATATAATTAGTTTTTTCCATTTATCCATAAATGGAATGTAGTAAATTGGTTCTTGCATGTAGACAAGTACATTTTTTTAAAATTTGGATCTTGTTTATGACTCATTAATCATGAAACATTATGCCCATTGAATTAAAATCGGATATATAAGTAAAATAATATGTTCAACCAATAGGTTGTAGAATCCTTTCATGAATATTGACATAAATTTAGTGTCTATATTCTCTAGTTTCCACATAATAAAATTCTATCCCATGTTATCATGGACTCCTTCTATAAAAGACTGTCATCCTCTAGTAAAAAATATTATAATTAGTCATACAGGGAAATTACAATGAATAAACTAATGAAGAGTGGATACAAATTTTCGAACATCATTCCCATTAACTGTTAAAAAATGTTCTTGATGTGTAACAGTAAATCGAAATGTTTACAACAATGGTTATAGAATTTACATCCAAGATCAATACTTTGATTTAATATATAAACTATAATAAATAATGAATCAAAATGAAATACAATTTGTGGATCAACTGGGATGTCAAAAGTCCAACCAATCACTTATATATTTTCATTCAATGTGGGATGGTCGCTCACACTATTTGTTTTCCAAACAATAAAATTCCAACCCATCAATAAGACAAATAAAAAATTATAAATTATATTCCTAGGATGTCTACCAACAATGAAACATTTTCATATAACTATAAAAAAATGATATATCCACCATCACATCCTCTTTAAGAAATAGAAAAGGAAGTATAAAATAATACTCCAGCCCTACTTACCCAAACAAACAATGACAAAAAAATAAAAACCAAAAAAGGGATGAATATTCTAATCAAAAGGATATTTAGAAAGAAAAATGATTTCTAGTAATGATCACATTTCAAATATAATGGACTCTTAATAAAATAAAAAGACAATTGAATAAACAATAATACGAATAGAATTTTGACAAAATTCAAACGGATGATAGAATGAAAAATATGATAATTCAACTAGGACAACTTGCTAAGAACATGACATCATGTGACAATGGAAGGTTGTATAACACTACTGAACTAAACAATAGGGATAATTATTTGTTTGTTATTATAATAAGATGGTTTGAAACTAAAAATGATGCCATCAAAGACTCTAAAAATGTCCAATAAGAAAAAAATTATCATTATAGAAATCAAAATATTCTTTCTACACAATCTATAAATCATGATAAAGATGATGAAAATGATTATATACTTATTTTGTCACCTGAAATAAAAGATGAAAATTATTTTAAATATATTTGAACTAGAATAAAGATAAACCTATAGAAGAAATGATGGATATGATATATTTTATTAGTTTTTTACGCCATCTATACCTTTCTATGATAAATTAAATCCTAAAATTAACAATATGTATGATCTTATTCAATTAAACAGGATATTGACTAAGGTCCACGTCAATTTGAAATTAATCCAATCCTTATTCAAAATTCATTATTAGATTAAATATCACAAAATAAATTTTGAAACTAAAACACAGTAGAAAAATTTACTACATAAATCCCCCAAGAAGAATATATTTTTGTACACAAAAAATACATAATTCCAAATCTCAAAGATCCAGGTAGTTTATTTACACAGTGAAGCATTAGAAATTATTGTTAACCCATATTAATGCGTGAACTAGTTACTAGTATCAATTGTATCCCACAATGAAAACTCCAACAGATTATATTGGGTGACAGTCACCCCCTAACAGTCAGCTTACTTTTGGTTATCCACCCAATCACACATCCTATGGGGATGGTGGATGATTTACTCGTAGGATTATAGAAGTATATTTTTCAAGATTTATTTTTAGACATTTATCTACATTGTGAATAAAATGTTCCCATAATTATGGATTGGCCCACCATTTCTATTAGAGACGATATAATAGATGTGTCTATGTGTCAAATTATTTTAAAATTTGAGAGAAACATGAATATATGAATGATTTTAAAAATGATAAAGGACCAACATTCTCTGAGAAATTTTTTATGATCGATTCCTTGGAAGATGAGTATTCACTATTTTTTTCGAAGAATCTAAAAACAATACTATGTTTAATAATTTACTTTATAAAATAAAAATATTGATTTACATGTTTCATAAATTGTATTATCATTTGCAAATGAAAATCATGAAAATTTTGTAGAACTGGACAACTCTACAGTTTCTTCTATTACTCGTGATGTGTCTTCTTCTTCTAATTATAAATTTTCTACAAAAATTGAAGGTTATTCTTATTTTAATAATATTTCTAAAAAAAATGATGATGTATAAGGAAATGTGATTAAACAATTTGATGATTTTTCTTCAATAAATATTTTAAACACAAATCTATCCACTTTGGATAGCAGTTATGAGAATTCAAAAAACATTCCTCCAATTGAGGTTTTTAAAACATTTCAAAGTCCAATTAAAATATATGTTGAATACATTGGACATTCCAATCCAAAAATATTCCATTCATGTGAAAAATCACCCACCTTATAGTGTAAACCACTCATTGTACGTCTAAAATATTCATTTCTAGGTGGGAATTCTACACACTCTACCATTGTCTCTACCGTAATAAAATATGATCTAGATGAAGAATTATTAGGTGTTCTCTAGAAATTAATTTCTATTATATGTTATACCACCACCTATATTAAGGAAATTATACCTTTATTTTTTATGCGCAATATCCTAAAGGCACTAGAACAATATCCAAGAGTAGAGTGTCAAAGAGGATTTAACCACCACGTAATAGTGTATGTGTGAGAGGAAGTAATCACTATATTGGAAATTGGTATCATATATCCTATATAACACAGTACATGAATCAGTCCAATCCATGTAGTCCATAATAATGTAGGATTCACAATTTTTATTAATGAAGATAATGAAAAATTCAGGTAATAAAGGCCACATAATCGAGTGTCTGTAAAGATTATAGGATGTTCAATTCAGGAACTAAGAAATAACATTTTCAAATGCCCTTCCATAATCAAATTCTTAATAGGCTTACTGGGAATGAATTTATCTTTTTTTCTGAATGGGTATTATTGCTACAACCAGGTCCTAATAGCTATAGAGGATTAGTGGAAACCACTTTTAATTTATACTTTAGGACATTTCCCTTCTGGCATATTCCATTTTTATTGTATGGTGATCCACCAAAATTATTAGGGGTTTATTATATATTTTTTCTAATATTATAAAGATTACCATAATTATATTCTATGTTTACTTCTTTATACTTAGTAAAAAAATTTATACTTGACTAAAAAATCTCAAATTGGTGTTAGATAGATTTTTATAGACCAACTTAGTTATTAACTGGGAATACAATTCATTCCTAGTCGCTAAGTGGATAATTTAATGAAATAGATATTTTAATATTGGGTTAGAAGTTCACAACAATAAATTCTATGTAATTCAAAAACCTTCAACTCTAGAAAATAATGTGTGTGTTAAAAGATACTAAGGGACTTTTTATTTTTACAAAAATACTATAAAAACATCCTCAATAATAATACACCCCATATGTTATTTAATATTAAATGATTAAACCATAAATTTTGATGAAAATTATATTTTAATATTATAAACATCTATAACAAAAACTCACTACATCACCTGTCATCACTACAAAAAATTATAAACATCCTTTTGAATAAATGTGTGATTCTAGCGATATTATCATCGGAGCTACCTTAGAAAAGAGGAGAGATAAAAAGATACATGTGAATTAATATTCTAGAATGTTTCGATATGAGTTAAAATGGTATTATACCAGTACTTAAAAGGAGTAAAAATTATATTTTTGCTCTGGAAAACATTAGGCAGTCTCTTCTATATTAAAAAATTCATCATATTCACATACTGTTCTACATTAAAATAACTACTGTCTATGGAGGATGTAAGAAATAGACTCATACTATAGATAATTTTATTTTTATGGTTTTAATTAAAAATTAGAGATTTGTAGGGAGATGAAAACCTAGTTTTAGATCAACTTTATATCCATCGTAATACCATTGTATAGATTTAAGGGAGATTAAGTTATTCTTTTCTGATGCAAATATTCTCACTATTTTTATACTGTTGTCTTCATGGATTGCATAATATTTCAATTTCATGGAATCTAGTATTAATTGTATAAATATTTATAATATCCAATATAATAAATTCATTTAACAAATAAATTACTATCTATGGGATATTCACTTAATATAAAGAAGATATACTAATGGAATTCATTGAAGGTGTGTACTTGAGGAAGAGTTTTTTATTATACTATTGAATTTTCACTCATCACCTTAGAGAGGACATTAATGTGGAAAGAGAACATCTCAATTTCCCATCATGATATATTTTTTGTTCTACCTTATTGTATGATTCTTGGAGTTATGTTGTTGGTTAAGATAGATTCAAATGGTTGGGTAATGCTTCGAGGAAGCAAGAGTACCCTCCAAAATGTATTACGAAAGATAAAATTATTTATGATTGGAAAATATAATTTGTGGGTCCATTATCGTCATCTCATTATAATGTGTATATCTCAGTGGATGTATATATGTTTCAAAATTGGTCTATGAAGTATCACTACACAAAAATGATAAAAATATTTTTTCAAATTGTTTTAAAAGAATATCATTTCATGATTTGGAGATAAAAAATCATTTATAACTAATAATGGAACATACATTAAAATAAAAAATCCTATGTCCTTTTCTGGAAAATACACCTATGGTCAATAAACGGGTACAACCCCCCATACACATTCTAGGAGATAGGTGGAACCTTTAATAGGCAATTGAATATATTCTAGAAAAAACTATCTCAAAATATATCAATAATTGGAATTTTATGTCAAATTAATTTTTATGGGGATATAAAACTTATTCCAAGACCCCAAATAGGGTATATATTGAAAATAAACATTCATTTTGTTGTGGTGTTGTAGCATAAGTCAAATTAGGTAGTTAAGGATTATAACTTTTATTATAATAGTTCTGGAGAGAGATAGAGGATATTTCTAGAATTGAGTGAACATGATGAAATATGCAGAGTGTCATATTAAAAATTGAGAATATAAAAAGATAGTCACATGATTATTTTATTATTCTATAATTCAAAACAAAGAGGTACAACCTATCTTAATGGTCCTTCACATTAATTCAATACTTAATCACATCACTAGAAAACTAAAATCTATATTTCTACAACATTTATTGTTGTTAGAGTTCTCATTAATGGTTTTATAGATATTATTGAATATGAAAACAATCCAACGCTTGTTTATTTATCTAGATATAAATTGTATTTTAAAGGAATAGTAATGGGTTGGGATTCCATAACTATGTTGGAAAACCGAATTTTTCTAATGTATAACAGCTGATGAAAAAATCAATGGTTCATGGGAGTAAACACGTGGTCTATGTTTTTATTCAATTTTACACTTCTTTCTTTTTTTTGAATAATTTTATTTTTTATGTTTTCCTTAATATCTATATTTCTACTAGATATGTGTTCTTTTTGTTTTTGGGATTTATTTGAATAATAAAAACATTCCTGATATTGTTCTCAAAAAGAGATATATTTCATTAATGAGTCATATTTTCTTAAAATTAAATAGAGAAGTTCGTTAAATTTTATTTAAGCTTTAATTTTTCTTTTTCTCTATAAAATTAAGAAAAAATCATCATCATGTCATTATTTCTCTATACAGTAGTGTTTCTTTGACTCACCATTACTCTTGAGTCAGTATTTCACATTTAGTTCTAAATTGCTACAATGGTGACTGACGATTATATTACTGGTGGAAAGTCTTCAATTTTATGCTACTACTAGATTTTTTCTCGATATGCTGATTTTCTTGAAATTATTTCTGAATGTTAAAGATTATTGAAATTTTTTTACTCCAATTTATTTTAATTAAATCACTTTTTGGAATTTTTCCAATGGGAATTTACTATGGATGGTTGTTCTTATGTATGGTATTTAGCATACATTTTTCTACGCTATTGAAAATATATTGTCAATGAAAATTTAATATTTCTTACACCATATTCAATATCATATCAATGTTCGACATGATAATATTTCTACCATAGTTGAAAGTGTATTTTTATAGGTTTAAGTATAACGTATGTGTTCCTCCTATAAAATATTTCTTTAGCACTCAGATACTGTTTGAACTACTATGTGACACTTAAAAATGTCATTAATCTAATTTATTTATAATCTATTTTTATCATTCATCTAAATTTTCTTCTCCTACTTAGAATTCATCTTTTGGAAAAAAACGGGTTTCCAATGAGTGGGATGTGGTCTACTTATATAGAGAAAATTTCGGATTTAATGGAAACCCATAAAATACTTCATCCACATAAGATTTCAGTTTAAAAAATGTATAATTTTTCAAATTTATTTGTCATTATAATAGTCTGTAGGCATCAAAATGTTAAAAAATTAAATTCATCATAAGAATAATTTTTTACTGGTATTTCATTGTTTATATGAATTTGAAATTACTGATGATGAATAATTTCTCTGTGAATGTTCTTATAGTTTTTATGAATTTTCTCTTTATAAAAAATATTTGAGCATGATATAGGATTTTTTTTATAGAATTGACATTATAACCACATGATATTTTATTTTTGAGAATTATCATTGGGAAATAAACATTTAATTACAATAAAACTAATCTTTTTAGTTATAAAATGTTAATGCAATTTTTATAAAACTTCTGAAAATATAGTAAGATTGACATTTGGGAACCCACAGTGAATTTTTGAACCAATGCATTGTGTATGAAAGTAAGACCAAAGTATAACATTAAATGAGTACATATTCACAGTGCTTAGAAAATTTTAAATGGTTGGGAATTTTAAAAAATATAAGTGCAAAGATTTAAAAAAAATTCATTAAGGTGAGGGGTATTATGAACTCCCGTTGTGGATAGGGACATTATATTTTAATGAAACTAAATATGTTTTAATAATAAACTAATTCATAAATAACACAATTTTTATTTTGGAACCTAGGATAATGTAAATGTATAATGTTCAATTTGATGAGTTCTTAATTGCACTAATACTTGACATGTTATCACATATATATTAGGAAAATAAGATTGAATTGACACAAATCATTAGGTTGGTTCATAAACAGCGCATGTCATTCTCATAATTAGTTTTTTTCTATCTTGATCAACTAGTGATTATTTGATGTTGGAAAATATAATTTAGAAATTCTCATAGAGAAATACTATTTCATAATTTCTTGTCCATTGTCATTAAAATCATTAAAATTATTCATTTTGAGATGATTAAAAAAATAGAATTATTTTTCAATGAAGAACTTGCATGGAATTGACTACGGATAATATAGGATTCAGTGTGGGGGAATTTAATGTGGCCATAAATTTATATAATTTTCAACATTTTCTTATTTTATAATGATTCATTTAGTTAAATAATTTTATAGTTTTTTAATAATTTCTCTATGAAAAAATTATATTTTAATTTGTTAATTAATCATTATTTAAAAGAAATTTTTCAATTTTATATTCAATTTAATTATTATTTCATAATTTGATACTTTTTAATTTTGTAAAATATAAATTTTATCTATTATAATTCATAAAAAAAATAATTTTCCAGTTAAAATATTAATTTTGTTTTTCAATCTTTAATTAATTTTTTAATCATTCAACACTGTATTATTTTTTTATTTTAACAAAACAAATTTTTTTAATTAATTTTATATTAATAATTAAATTATATATATAATTTTTAATTTTTTTAATTCAATTTATTAATTTAATATCAATTTTTTCTCTCTCCTTCTTTTGTTGAATTTAATTATTTTACATTAATATTTAAATAATTTTTTATGTTTCATGTGTTTTATTCCAAAAATTGATATTTTCAATATATTTACATATATAAATTATAATTTTTAATTTTTTATTAAAATATTTTCACACCACCAGTGCAGTGGTAACTGAATGAGTCACGGCTATAGTTATACAAAATTGAGTCAACAAGTCACTATTAACATTGGACTACTCACATAATTTCATCCTCTCTTTTAGCGGTGACTCAATGATTCTACACCATTATCTAACAATAATGACATCTCCATTCCTTTATTCTCATCATTACAGTAGCCACTGTTGGGAAACCCACAGTCACTGTCCACACAACATCTTCATACCACAGATTCTCTACTCCCACTCTTCTATATTGTAGTCATAGTTACTGATGAAAATGTGACTCAACCATTTCAAATGGAAATTCATAGTCATAGTTACAGATGAAAATGTGATTCATTTGAATGATAAATCTATAAGAATAAAAAATTCATTAGAATGATAAATACATTTGAATGGAAAAATTTTCAAAATGTGAAATCCATTAAAATGAGAACTCATAAAGGAATGCTTTTTTCTAATAATAATTTGTGATATAGTGTTTTCAATTAGACAATATTTTATTTAAAATTAATTATTATTTTTTTAATTCACCACAAGTTATGAGTAGGTTTTTGTGTTTTCAAATATGGTGTTTAAATATATGTGATATTCTTGTATAAGGAAGTTAAGAAATTAGGGAAAAAATTATGTTTTCTACCATTACCAATTCTTGATAACCAATATATTAAATGGTACTAAATCATATATTTTATATTATTCACACCTATGAGAAGGTCAATGTTCTAAATAGTTTATGTCATATATGCAATTTACGCAGGATAATTCTAATCTAATGATCAGACCGAGTCATGTTCAGATTTCTATATTGATGGAATTAGATTTAGAAAATTGATATTTATTTTTAGATTTATTTTATAATAATATAATATTAATGATGGATGCTCAAAACATATTCTAAAAGTTATAGAGTAATTTAACTTGAATGATCCTCAGATGACCATTTATAGTTTATTAGACTAATGAAATTGGATGTGGACACATCATACTAAGTTTCTAGATTGTTCTTTTATGAAGTAAAATTCATTAATGATCATTTAGTTTTATGAATCCAATTTTTGTTGTTTTTTTAATAAAATTGACGATTATTAGTATAATCATTATATCAAGAGAGAGAAGGTGTCTAATGGGAATTATCATAATTTTAATTAGCTTCTTTGTTATAGTAAAATTCTTATGGACCCACATAAGTGGCTATGGAAAGGATATAGGTTATCTCAATGAGATCAATCTTTATTAATCTTGTGTGATATTTTTACATTATTATTATTACATGCATTTGAATTTACTAAAAGTTCATAATGAATAAAATCAAACATGTATTGATGATTAGGAATATTAATGTTTCCATTTTTTAAAATGAAATAACAATTTTATCCCCCGTTATCATTTGTTCTAATATCCTTTGGATCTTCAACTAGTATCAAAGCGTAGTTACCATTTTTAATCCTTATCCTGTATAATATTAATTATATCAATATTATAAGAAATCCAATGATTTATGGAAAAACTTATATTGGTTTTAAAAACAATGTGATTATATTTCACATAACTATTATCATATAATTTTGCAATTATGATAATATTTGACTTAAAACAATTGATAATGATTCCCCAATAACTATATTTATTAAATAGAAATAAAAAAATTATAAATTATATTTCTATGTCTTCATCATAAAATATTAATAAGATGGTGATGTTCGGAAATCAATATTGTGTATATAGGACACAGCCTAAATTAATTCTGGAATGAATAATAAATTAAATACAATAAAGCTACGAATCAAAAATATAATTTTTGATGATATGTGAATGAGAGATGAAGAAATAATTCTTGAGTATGTTATTAGGGAAATGAAAATTTTTTCATCATATAATAGAGGTGTACGGAAATATTATAAATTACATTTAAAAAACATGAGATAAATTATAGATAGGGTTGATTCTAAAATTTATACTTTATAATATAAGTATGATTTATTTTGTGATACGTTTCAAAAGGTTATTATTTTAATGGAAATATAAAAAATTCAATTTTTAATAACAAGAGGAAATTTAAATTCTTTATGAACCTATATTAAAAAATAAAAAATAATGATTTTAAAGATTTGGTTCCTTCTAATTCCCAATATATATATAATGATGAGTTGAATGATTCACCCAAATATCTTATATCAAATAATTTTCTAGGATGATGGAAAATTTATTGTGGAAATAAACCTTAAAAATATAATGAATTGGTGGAATCAGAATCATTTCTATAAATTTACTCAATATTAATGCTTGATAATATCTAGTTATTTATGATGAAAAAGAATCATTTAGTAATTTTATCAAAAGTTATAACGAATAAAATATATGAAACAAATATCAAAAAACATTTCTTGTATCCAAATGATGTATGATGAATGAGAATATTGAATTATAGTCACTAAAGAAAAAAATATTCATTAGATGGATGTATAGAAAATTTCATAAAATTAAATGAAAACATAGGGAAACGTAATGATTCTATAGATGGTAAAAAACAATGTGATTAATAATCATACAGATAGTATCATCTTAGACCACAAAATGTTGAATTACTAGAAAACTAAAATTTTCAATAAAAATTATAATGATGAATGATGATGGAAAATATGATTGATGGAGGAAAATATGATTCCATGAAAGAATAATAATACATTCATGAGATCATAATATACTGGCTTGGGATTTCTAAACCTAGAAAGATGATATAATATCACGTGAAGATGTTAAAATCTATGGATGAGAATGTTAAATACTCTCAAGAATAACATATCAAGGGTAAATTTACATTAATATAGATTAATAAATACATAAAAAATTCTTTAAAAGAGAAATTTGGTAATTTTAATGTTAATTTTATACCTCAAATCAAGTATTATATGAATTAAACAGCTACATAATATTCCATTACATTTATTTTTATAACATTTTAATAGAGAATAAAACCATTTTTGAATGAATGGGTGAATAAGGGATGTAATAAAGAGACTATACCTAAAAATATTGAAAACTCCATATGTAGGAAAAAATGTCCACACCCACAGTATGTAAGATGTTAAAGAAGTTATCATCCAAAAAATGATTCTATTGAGATAGATCATATTTTAAAATAAAATCACAATTGTAGGGTTTTTTGGGTTCTTTGTAATCAAGGGTAAAAGGAACTTATGTCATTTGGAAAAACATTTCAAATCTATGGTGATGGTCTAAAACTATTATATGTAACGGTAGATGATGAATGAGTAATTTTAATATCAGTTAAAAATGACCAAATTGTATGAAAAATAATATGTTTGAAAACATACTACGTAAAACAAATTTTATTTTTTGAAATAAGTATTAAAATTTTGTAACTAGGATGATCATGTCCTATAATATGAATGAAACTCTTTTTGGAACATGTTAGATATAGTAGAATAAAAATGATACACCCAATAATAATTTTGTGGAATGATATATTTTTAATTAGACATAATTTATGGAATATAATTAGAACAAACTATATATAATTAGATGTATCTTATTATAAAAATTTTCAAGTTATTTGAAAATATTGAAATATTTTGATTATGATGATAGAGGAGATATTACCATTGAGAATGTTAGTTATTTATGAATATAAATAATTGGAATGTGTAGGAGTGTTAAAAACAATTAAATATACGTAATTTATATTTTTATGGGCTAAATCATAATAGAAATAGTTTATGTCAAAATTGTAATGATGGAAAATGATTTATTTCCTGAAAAAATTATTTTAACATCAAAATTTTGAAAGATGGAAATGTTCATTTGTAAAGAGAATAAAAATATTAAATTTCATTCAAATAGGTCAACATTATATGTCATGTTACTTGAGTGATGAAGATGAAAAATATGTTGTGGTATAAAAGACATTGTATGGAAGATTAAAAATAAGATCATATTACAATTTTATTTTGATAAAATAAATTTTAAAAAATTGAAATATATAGAAGAAGTTGTTTTCATAACTTCTCATAGAAGGGAAATGACTACTAATGGTCATATTAATGTTGTAATTTGGTCTAACAAAATTATTTTTCATATTCCATTAGATTTATCAGGGGTGTTGAAACATCAATAAAAAAAGTTGAGATTTTTAATTTTTCACTATTATTCATTATTCCACCAGATTAGACATAACTTGTTTATAATGCACATTATATGAGTTGTATAAATGAATAATTTTTTCAAAATATATTTTGATAGAGAATTATGTAATTATATAATGATGATGGGAACTAATAGTGTAAATAAATTGACAATAAATTACTACAAACCATAATTTTATTAGACATGTGATTAAAAATCTATATAGTTCTATGTACACCCCTCAACAAAAGAAAAAAAATAATTTTATTATAAATTGGTAAAACAAATTTTTAGTGTATAAAAATTCATTGTTTTACAAGATAGCATTTGTTCTTACCATTTTTAATTTTCATAATATATGTTTTTGATGTCCTAAATCCAATAGGATTCTATGGAAATGTGGTATAATAGAAAAAGGAAATTGAAATACATCATGGTTTCTGGAAGTATATTTAATATTGAACCAAAAAATTTGGATCCCATAAAATTTGATGATATTGATGAAGAAATAATTTTCTTGGGATATTCACCAGATGAAATAAGTAAAAAATGATGAAATAAATTTTTAAAAAATTTTGTGGATTCATAAAATTTCAATGTAATTAAAAATAGAATTTCCTTAAAAACATTTGTTGATAATTTTTTACAAAGAAATATAATGATTTATTATGGAAAATGAATGTCATCCAGATATGACTAATCAATATTTAGAAGAAATATTTGATGATGAATTGGAATATAGAAGCGAAATTTTGAAATATTTTAATATTAAAAAATGTATGTAAAAAAATATTTATGGGAATCAGAATACACCGCCTTTGACAAGAAGAGGGATTAAATTAAAAAAGTTGACATCACTCATTACCAAAATGAATGTTGACTTTTTTTAAAAAAAATGGGTCATAAATAATAGAAAGATTTAATCAATAAAGATATTGATCTAAATAAAACTAAATCATTTGGGGACTAATTCCATAACTTGAATAAAAAATGTTACAGGAAGAAAAAGAGTGTATTGACACAATTTAAATTATACTGGATATGTTTCAAGAAAAAAAGAATTAATTTTAAAATGGTTTTTACATGTGTAAGGTATATATTTTGATAACTCACTTTCCAAAATTTACTGATTGGAAACTATTAGATTAGGTATAATAGTGTCTAGATGTTAATATTAAATGTCTATCATATGTATATAATGTTACTTTTTCTAAATGGTGTGATAGATGATGATTTGACATTGAATATCATTATTGTTTTATAGTTGGTGGAGAAGAAAGAAATGTTTTTAAATTAAAAAATGATTTGTATTGGTTTAAATAGTCCCAACATTATTTTTATTAAAAATAGGAAAATTATTTGAGAATATTGAATTATTTTTCTATGAAAAGTTGATATAAATCAAATTTTTTAAATCTGATATCAATATTCTAGTTATTTATGTTGCTGATTAAATTTTTTGTGCGATGATGTTAAATATTATAAAGAATATGATGAGTATGTGAAGAATGATTTGATAATTTTAGTGTCGGTAGAATTACCTTTCTTCCATGCAATACAACATCAACAAAAGGGAAGAAATTCATATTTGGTGAAAATAATTTTTGGTTATTTTTAATCAATTATATGATGGAAATAATGAATGATTTTTCACCTCCTATTTATGTGATCCTAATGTATAATAATTATGAAACTAATGAAATTAGGAAAAATTATTATTTTTTGAAAATTATCTAAGTTTATGTTATCTCACAGCAATAATAATCAAAAATATTTATGCTTTGATTATGTGTGCTATATATCCGAGTGATATAGAAGAGCATCAGTTTTTCAAAAAAATAGAATTCTTTGATATGTTATGAAACAAATTGATACAGTTATTTATACCAAACATGTTTTTAAATGAACGGTCATTGTTATAATGATATTTATTGGACTGGAGAATTAAATGATAGAAAATAAACTTCATTAATAAAATTTTACATTATAGAATATTATGTGATTAAGAAAAGTAATAAATAAGTTATGTTACATTAAGAAAAAAAGAATCGGAATATATTTTTGATACTCTAACATATAATCAAATGTTATAGATGGAGGATTAGGGGTATTATTTTAATGATGCGGTTGGAAAAAAATTGATGTAAAATTGTGATAATCATAGAAAATATTAAATTTATAAAAATTAAATCCAATAATAAATATCATAGAAATTTTATATCATGTTTCACATCATAAAACATTATCGTGATGATGGATGTATTTTCCTGAAATATATTTTATTGATATATCATATGATGACATCATTAAAAAATAAAAATCAAATGATATATTTGAGGAATTGAGGCTAAAACATCATGAAAAAGCTCCTCTATCAACTTTCTAATATTCATCAAGTATTCCCAAACCATGAATTGGATTATATTGATAAATGTGGAGAGTTTTTCAATCATTATCCTAAAAGGGATAAAGATGTACATTTCATACCTAAATGAACCTGATGATATGTTTATCATAAAATAAGGGAGATAAGTTAATGTTGTAGGAGAATATTAAAATAGATTGATGTTTATCACAAAATTTCCTTAATATTTTCTTTTCATATAGGTATGTAATTACATTTTAAAAATTACAATATCTATTCATGGGATGTTAGGAAACTCCATTTTTAGAAAGGTTTTTTATACACGATTTGTTTTAGAAATACATTCTTTAATGATAAACGAGTTAGGAATTGATGAGTTGATGGAAATTTAATGATTTTTTCCATCAAATGCACTAGTGGATATTGTTTATATATTATGAAAATTTCTATATTTTTGTTTTTAAAACTAAAATTTTTTAATGAATTATTTTGTAAATAAGGTGAAGGATGTCTTTCTAATTTATTTTAACATGTTTGCAGAAAATTTATTTTAAATTCTAATAAGGTATAATGTTTTAAAAGTTGGTGGTTGAAAAAAATATATTTTTAATAGTACAATGAAATGATTTTTGGTATGAATGTAAAGAAGATCCTAAAAATCAAATTATGAAATGATTTTATCTTTTTGAGTACATATGATATGAATTATTTGGATAGATGGTTTTATAAAATTACATTAATAGTAAGGTGATGATTTTAGGATTTAATTATCTCAAAATAATGAAAAATATTATGATATAAGGCGTTGATTATATATAGACATTTTAGTACCCTGGTGATAGGTTTTTTCCAGATGTATTTAATTAGAATGAAAAATTTACTTGAATGAGAAAATATTTGGAATGAGAATTTCTTCAAAATGATAAATTCATTATAATGATAAATTCATCATAATGTTAAATTTATCAAAATTATAATTTTTTCGAAATTATATTTTCTTTGGAATGTGACATTCATCTGTATAGGATGTTCATCAAAATTATAAAATCATCCAATTTATATATTCATTAGAATGAGATAGTCATCATAATGAAAAATTCATCATAATGATAAATTCATCATAATAATATATAATTAGGGTGAAAATTTCAACTAAATGTAAAATTATTTGTAATGTGAAATTCATTATATTGATAAATTCATTAGAATGATAAATTTATTAAAATGATAAATTCTTTTGACATTGAAATTCATTTGAGTAAGATATTCATCATAGTGAAAAATTAATTAGATCGATAAAATCATCCTAATTGGACATTATATCATATTTTGTTTTCTAGAATAAATTTTTTGATCTATGGTTGATAATTTTTTAAGATGTTTTCGAGAAATAAATAATTTTATATAATATAGAAAAAGTGATGTGAATGTTTGAATTAGTCAAAGATGAATTTCAAATATATGTGACAATCTTTTTATTGTAATTTTGATGATCACTAAATATAATTAATATTCCTATGATTACTAATTGTAGAAGACCTATTGAATTAAGAAAAATAATTTATACATATAAAATTGTGCCGATTAATGATATGTATGATATTTAATATAATTTTGGGAAGTTATTTATTCTGATAGAGAATTATAATTATAAGATGAGACTGAGTCGTGTTCAAAGTACCTGACTAAGGGATTTCGATTGAAAAAATTGTCCCGAGTTCTGTAATTTTTTAATAAGTATAGATTTATAAAGTAGTTATATCATAAGTTTATATATCATGTTCATACACAGTTATGATTAATCATATTGACTGTATTGAACAATATTTATAAGACTAATTCAATCAGACCATGTCACAAAATATGTTAGATCTAGAAGAATATTTTTTGTAGTACATTGTTTTATGTTCCTTATATTTTTATACTAAAATTGGTTTATGTATTTGTAAACGATGGGAATAATTATAATCATTTATATCAGGAGATGGAAGGTATAAAATGGTTTTTGAGCAATGTTTTTTTCCTTATCGTTACAGTGATATTCCATACAGCAATGGGAGTGTCTATTATAAGGATATATGTTCTCAAAATATTAATAAACCTTTTACATACTTTATTATTTCCTTACATATCTATTATTTCATGAACATGAGTTAACTAAAATTTGATAATAAAGTTACTCTAAAATTATTAAAGGTTTTCATTTCCTATATTTTAAAATATGTAAAAAACCAAAAAATTGTATTAACCAACTAGATTAGCTGTTCTTAAATAAATTAAAACATCAATTACAATTCTTATCCTATAAAAACTATTCTTATCAGTGGTAGTATCTATTATTCTTCATTATCAAGATTCACATGGCATAATTCTATAAAATTTATAGATACCCCTCCTTCATAGAAATGATGGGATTATTCAAAATCTACTTCATCAATTGGAACATGAGGATAAGAGGAGTATAAATTGTCCATAGAAATATGAGATAATGGGATGGAAATAAAATATTCTTATATATATATTAAATCATCAGTGATAGATTCCTATCATTCTATCCATGAAATGACCAAGGAAAAAATAATGACCTAATTACATGTGGTTCATAATGGAGATGTCCAACTATGATATTGATATAAGGATAATTAGATAAATTCAACCAATTTATTACCAACCTATGAATTAATTGATGTTTTCTAGGTTTAATTTTTATGGTATATATCATCTATTATTCATTTATATTTGTTATTTATGGTTTTAATAGAACATACCCATTGTAAAAAAGGTATTATTTTAGAATTATGTTATCTTCTGGATAATTAAAGGTTTTTGGTTTCCATGAGTTGATTATTATTATTATATGATAATCAGTAGTTCAAAGTTTCCCAATAAATACAACAATTTATCGAATAGGGTTCCATTCATAGAATTTATATTATTAACATCTTGAAAATAGAAATCATTCTCTCCACTATCGTAAAACCATTCATTGAAATTATATGTTTTATATGAGTTTGTGGGGGCTTCATCACAATAAATAACCCATGCATGATTATTAATAGTTTATTTGGTGAAATGTTTATATAAATATGGGACCACTATAGGTAGGTGAATCTGGGGACTCAAATGAATGTAATTGTTGGTAGAGTCTAATTTTACTTCCATTAAAATGTTGTTTTTGTAAAATATTTTAAATGTTATCTCCATTTGAATCTATATAAATATTATTTCTTACACGTAACATATCCCCATATTATAATGTTTTATGGGGTAAAATCTATCTTTTTGAACACCATATTATGATGTTTCCAGGTTAGGAATAGAATTGTCCCAAAAATTGTGTCAAATAGTTAGGGATGTATTTCAATGAAATTTTACTAGACTTAGACATATACCAAGATTGTGTGTCCTTATGTACTGGAAAATAATTCCTAATTGTAAAAGGGTATTATTAATTTCTACACATCATGTTATTCTTCATATGTAAAATAGGCCTCGATGGTTGACTAACATTTCTGAAAAATAGAGAGGTATCTGAAGGGTTTCAAGGAGAAACTCACATAACTCCTTTGAAAAGTAGATGGAGTGAAGGATTTAGAGATATTAGTATATTCTAGTGAGTTTCAATTATATTTCATGATCATAAGGTTGGAGAATATTTTATCCTATTATTATTCACTCGTGAATAGGGACCATGGTGGGTGTGATTGGCTATGAACAGTGAACTAATCATTTATTTATGGGTTAGAATATTGAGCATACGGGATTGGTTAGGAACAATATTCTTGAGGTCCTACATGGATTTCTTTGTTTGATCCATGGGTTGATATGGCTAATATGTTTGATTAACAAATATAATTAGTTATCGGTTTATGCTCAATGATGTTTAAAATGGGGAATTCTCTTATATATCCATGTAAAATATAACTTTACTCATTTATTTATCAGTATACATCCTTTATATATAAATTTATTTATCCACTTTCATTGTTGAATTGTGCATTTCCTTCCCTATATAGAATCACGAAATGGTTACTAATATAGTCGAGTGATGTACAATAGTAGTGGGATCTATAAAATAATCCTATATCATAATGAATTTGGAAGAAACACATATATATTATTTTAATATTAATAACCCTAGGCATAAATTGATTATTGGTACATATCCTAATTTGGGGTAATAATATATTTTATGTTTTAGATCAGTTTTAAAATTGAAGTTGTTTTTTTATTTATTTAATTTTATCAACAAATATTCAATTGAGAAAATGAAGTTATTGATTTGAGCTAGGTAATTAAGAAAGTTGTATATGTAGATGGTATTGTTTGATGGTTCAATGGGGCACGATTAATTTTAGGAGTGCTGTATATGGGAATTAATGATATTTATTTTTAAATAAACTAGAAAACCTAAGTAGAAATCCTATTCCATTCTCCAGAGTATTCAAAATCACCATCAGGGGTTATTGATACATTAATCTCCTACAATGTGGGATTTCCCAACTTGACATGTATAAGGTCATCATGGTCCTCCATCTATTCCCTAACTATAGTGAAATATTTTATGTTAATCTGATTGATGTTGTGACTATTATAGTTGTTGGCTTGGTTCATTACCCAATACAATTCTGTCCTCCAAGAATCTAGATAATTCAAATGGTTATTATCTATCAAATACAGATGGTAACCATGGACATAATCATACAAAAAAGAGTATATTGTGTTCCGTCATTTTTGGAAGTAAACCCTAGGTTATAAACCATCATATTTGGATGGTGAATCATTTGAACTATGAGGCTGTACATGGTTTCACTTGTTCTATTTAAGAGATTGATGTTTTTATAGTTAATATGGCTGGGTTTTCACAATATAGTTCGTCAATGATCATGTGGGATTCTATAATAGACAAGTTGTAGGGAAATGGTGTAACCCCTACATGGTTTATCATAAGGAATTTTCCAATAAATGATCACATTCAATGAAATCATAAGAACCACTTTTATAAATGGGGTAGTTAAGGGTTGGGACTAGATCATTTAAATCATTCTCCATTCACATTCACATAAGCAACTCTTGTGGTATCTATACATTATGGGAATAATTTAGTATATTTCATTTTGAATAGGAGTCAATGACTATATTATCATCTTTCTATTTTCACATGACAATTTCAATGTTTATAGTATATTACATGGTTGAAAAAAAATTGAGTGGTAATTTATGAACAAGATCATCCTAAATGATGGTGCACTATTTTTGTAACTAACTACACCATGCATAAATGGGTGCCTTAATGGTCTGGAAAAAACACAAATGTTAGTAAGATTCCTATTACCAAGGAGTTCCCCAGATTGGGAAATCCCTTGAGATAAAGTGGGGAATATATTACATTGTATCCCTTATTCAATTGAATGAGGTGTTGATTATGTCACCATTGTATATGGTGGATGAGTATGATCCACCCACATAGGATACATAAATATTTAATGCTAGATAATGGATTATATACTCTATATGGACACACCGAGAGTGGTGAGTCTAGTTATTAAATTGTCATGGTTAATTTTGGTATGACCCATCTCCATAATAATTGTGTTATCCTGTTGAGAAAAATGTTCATTGTTCATAGGTGGATGTCAAAAAATGTTTTAAAAGGAATATCTCATAGGTAACATCAGGTTGTGTCTTTAATGAAGAGATATTCAGGACTCTACTATTATTGGATGTGTAGTGACACAAAACTAATCCCAGTATGTCCTAATGATCACAACATGTGTTGGTGGACCCATTAGAGAACTGAAGAGGCCCATGCATAAATCCATCCTCTATATGTACTTTTTTGGAAATATTTTCTTTATTGAGACTCTTTAAACCCAATGGACACATTGGTATATTTAAAATTATATATTATACATTAATCTTAGATGAAATATTATATTGGAAAATTGGGTTAATAACACCTATTAACATATTAGGTTTTGATTCATAGGGAGATGCCTATGTTGGGCTCCTGGTACCCAAGTTAATTCTTAGGAGATGAGTTTGGGTAGCCATTAGATGTTAAATATTTGGTTTTACCTACCATTGATATATAAACTCTTCATCATTTATCTATCAACTAGCATATTACTATTTATTACCTTGAGGGATGAATGAGATATGATTCACAATGTTGGTGTTTTTGGAAGGAATTTCAATGTTTATCATTGAATTGGCATGATAATTATCTGGTCACATTGAGAAAATACTAAATTGTAAAACCATATACTACTTATTTTCTTGATCAATACATGGTGATATTCAAGTACATTTGTTTTGAGTGAAATATGAATAACCCCAATACATTCCCACTGAATGCCTTATTTTTACAAATACATTGTAGGTCATTGATCCATGAAGAGAAAATAAATGGCTACATTTTGGAATTTATAAAATTTATCTCCAAGGATATATGGTATTCAAGATTACATTATTTAGTTTTCTTAGAGAAGATTAATGTAATCCATAATATTGGATGTATTCATTTTGTGTGATTCATAGAATGAAATTATAGGGAGGTACAGTGAGGGGTTTTGGAAGATAAAAAATTACATGTAACTTGTCTATGGAATGACTATGAGATAATATTTTCTCTTCATGCTCATTTTTTAAAGTTCATTCCAAAAATAGTTCAACGATGCTTTTTTTTAATTTGTATGAAAGGGGAGACTCTGATAGAGATCTAATTTCTTATTGGTTTCACTATATGGGATGCATTGGAATATCCAATCTCGCACAGAATATGAGTCCTCCATCTGATTTTAGACCTAGTGTAATGTAAATTTCCATGTAAAATGATATATTCAAGATATTTTACCTTTTGAGAAGGATATCTAGTACTTTTGGATTAATGGGATACCCACCATCATTCTATGGTTTCAATATAGAATACAACGTCTTCCCTGCCACTACATTGGAGGTGTTGACGAGGGATGCTGACAAGAGTAATAATTGTATTATGGTGACTCCATTAATGGAATCTGAAAAGTCATTAATTTTAGGGTACTTGTTTGGAAATTAAGGGATGCAAGTGTCTCCTTATATATAATGGACATCCTATGTTGATGAACACATTCCCCAAATAATAATGTTACTAGGGAATAAAATTTCATTGTGTCATAATTTTCTTTGGACAATGAAATTTTCTTGGTGCAATATTGTTGATACAACCATACATGACTCATATGATGATATCGTATATACCTGAGATGAATTTTTTTAGGGTAATTTTTTTCATACATTCTTGTTATAATTATAATCCTATATAGGGACTAAACATAAACGTTTTATATTGAAACATTATTAATTTACTTTAATGAATAACATGGAATGATTTTATATATACTTATAGAATCGTATGTACGTCCTCCAAAGTGGAATTATTTTGCAGTGTGTAGTCCCCCCATTATGGATTTATATAGTAAGCATGGTTAGGAGAGTCCACCCCTCACACCTAGTGAGACGATGTTGTCTTGATCCTAGTATATCAAAGATGTTCCTCTGTAAATTGGTTATGATTGGAAGGAAGCTTTATTAATTATATAGACTATATGAGCCATTTATATAGTCTAAAAATAGTAAGGGTTTATGGACATATTATATAGTAAGTGTTTTATTGTCTATACCAGGTTATTTAGAATATGTAAATGATCAAACTTATTAAAAACATGAATGGATAACCTATTATGTCAGTAATTTCATATAATTGGAAACCCTTTTGGTGAGTCATATTTTGTGGTCACAGTGGGTGAATCAAATGAATCCTTTAGCACATTGGCCCATCAGATCGATTAATCCTAGTATTCTGAGATAAAAATATGGAAGCATTATTTGATTTTTATAATTAGGGAATCGAATTGTATAGTCCCAACATGAAGTTGAGTTGTTATTATTTTAAATCCTCTAAGAAATGTTTATGAATATCCATAGTTGGTATAAAATCTTCCAACTACTGTCTATAATTGTGGGAATTAATATAAATTTTCTAAATGAAATCTATGGATGATATGTGGATATGGTACCCAGGATCTACAATTGAGGTGTTATTCATTGATGAAGCATGGTGGTATTTAATTTTAAATAATTTGTTATCCATTCACCATACCTTTCGATAGAATAATTTCAATAATTATTATCCACTTGTTACCAATTTGACCTATGACACCGGCCTTCAGTACCTTCCATGTGACCATGAGACCCAATGTATCCAATGCAACTCATCCACTCCTAGGAGGGAAAAATGTATTAAAATCTTTTTTTCCAATATCTAAAGAAAAAAAATTATCTATATCAACTCCCAAATATTGGAAAAGAGATTATAGATGAGTTCACTATTTAATTTTTAGAAGATTATTTGTTGGAGCATGTCGGAAATAGTTTATCCATTTCCTTTTATTCATCACAGTTTAGGGGCCCCGAAATCCAATAATACAAACAGTGGATTAATTTTCTATCAAAGTGGATGATGATTCAATATTTATGAGAATGATATGATTAGATGTTTGTTATTATGTCTATAGATTCCTCATTGCATATTATCTCATAGATTTTATCTCCATTATAGTTCTAGTAAATGTTATATAATCTTATTTTATAAACCATATTATCATTTACCATAATTAATTATTACTGATACTTATGTAGTATCATATATATATATATATATTTGGAGTTGATAATGAGTCTTGGGATGTTATGAAATAATAAAATTCTTCCTCATTTGAGGTTTAATGAATCATATATTCAATAAATTTATAATCACCAGTGTAGATCTTATTGAATAATTTGATAGTCTTGATGTAAAATATTTTTAGTGAATATGGAATCCAACGAACATCACCATATAAATCACCTTCTTATAACATGAGATAGCTTAAATTAATAATTTGCAGTATCTAACACTAATCATTGAAGGCATCCTATTCTCATCATATAATTATTTTAATCACCATCTACTATATAATGTAATTCTTATGAAAATATACTTAAACTCGAACTCATCTCTATAGACTAAAAATAAGATACAATACTCCCATATAATATGACTCTTAAGACCTTATTTTAGGTATCTTCATGTTCACCTCCTTAGGTAATGATTATAATGCATCAAGTGGGGTTATAGGATTATCATTGAATGATGAAACTCAAAATACAATAGTTATATTATGGGACCATTACATCACATTTTACAAAACGGAATAAACTTGGGTAAAAACTAGTTGAGGGTACTCAGGTAATTTAGTTATTTTAGGGGGATGCTTATATTATGGGGTCACTATTGGTTGGTTCATTAATTTGATTGATAACCTTACAGATGGGAACATTTTGGGGGAATATTGAAATATATAAGTGTAACATCCCAAGTAAGTAATGAATAATATATATTTTTATCTATGTCTATTAATGATTAAGATAGTGTTTTAGAGGCTTAAAATGAAAATAAATCCAATCTTAAGCATGGAATACACTAAAATTCTTAAAAGATTGTTTTACTGCCTTTTGATGGAAAACCATTTTTGAATATATATTTTGACATTTTTATAAATTATGTTTTTCAAAATAAACTTATCCTTTATGATTGGGACATCAAATTTTACCTTGTGTGAATTTTTGGTATTTTTCTGACAATGTTCATTTTTTAATGAATATTGAAAAATACTGCATTTTACATCAAAACTGTTTTTTAATCTAATTTATTTATATGATTAGATTATGTTTTGAATTTGTTTTGAAGTGAAATTAGAATATATTTTTACCATTTTACCCAATGGTTGTCATTGGAATCAATTTCACTTTGAAATTAGACTGAAACTGGTGTCAATCTTTTGATACTTATTATTTTCTAAAAACACGCTATTTGCTCTGGCAACGGGAATTAATTATTAAATTAATTAATGCGACTTATATGATTTGAATTTTGTAAAATGGACTTCATTTTTGAATTCGGAATATCAAATACAGCTTAGGATGAATTATTGGTAATTTTCTGAAAAACTTCAATTTTTGATGAATAGTGAAACCACTAAGCGGTAATCAAGCAAACTGATTTTTCAGTTAAATGAATGTTTACCACTAATGTGTATTGAATTTTGAAAATCCGACATAAATGGTTGTCATTAAGAAGTAAAATGTGGTTCAATGAGATTAAAATAATTTTTTTGGTGAATAGTAACTTATTCTGTTTTTTAATCGCAATTAGTGGTAATTAGGGTAGTTTAAGGTATACATAATGCTTTAATAATAGGAAATTACCTAGACACATGTCCCAACCTTATTTGTTGTGTCATGGCCGACCAAGACAAGCCATGGGTCAACTTGGGGACCCCATGGAGACACTTTGGTTTGGAAATGACATAAATAACTTTTTATTAAATGTTAAAATAAAAATGACACAAACAAGAAAAGTTTTACGAAAACAATTTTTACATGGGGTTATAAAGATCATATTTTTGATTATAAATAGTCATTGGAAAGCTAAAAGGATTTCCTACATCATAGTAATTTTTTATGATTTTTAGAAATTAAATAAATTAAATGATTTCTGACATAATAATGATGCAGCGATGACATCATTATTTGACAATTTAAATAAAATGGAAAGATAATGTAAAATATATGAACTAAACATGTCCAAAACTTATTGGATGAGTGGATTTAGAACCCTTATCACCTTATCCATGAATTATATCAATGTGGGACCTTTTAAAACCGAAAAACATTTTCATATAATGTAATATTTCTTTACTGTCCAAAAGTGTCCCTCCTCTCCTCTTATAAAAGGCCCCCACCTCTACCTCATTTAACACACTCCTCAAGCCTTTGGCTCGGCCAAACCCTGCCCATTTACTCACTCCACATCCCTCTCCTCATTCTAGAGGATTCCCATTGGGAATAATCCTTTAAAAGTAAGCCTTTAGGCTCAAATCAAAAGGAGTTACACTTTTAAAGGTAATTCATTCTCTCATGTTCATTTGTTTTATTTTGCTTATCCAACCCCCTAAACTCTTTTTATTTACTTCTTTTGTAACAACAAAAGTATCTTCAATATAATAGGATGTTGTTATAAGATTTATTTGAGCTGCACTCTCACACAACTACATCAAATGGTTAAAGAACATACGGTTTCCGTGGATGGCGAAATTCTGCCTCCCGAAACGATGATTGTTCAATACTCATTTAACACATTCAAAGGTGGCCATGATGATGTCACTATTTTTGTATATGATATATGATATGTTTATGTTTTCTTTAAGATTATGTTTTTTTCATTTTGGGCATACCTTTATGGTTTCCATTATAGGTAAACACGATATCTTCATTTTAGGAAGTGCGGACTACCACCCCCTCAAAGTGATTTGATTCATTAAATACCATTTGTGGGACATATAAAGGATGGAACTATGATATTATATATGATATTATACTGGAATTATAATATACCTTTATATAATTATGATTCGATTCTATAAAATATGAAATAGAAATGAATGTAGCGTTCATGCGTACGTACGGCTTACCGTCTCCATGAACGGTGCATTTCATTTCTTACCTCTAAATGATTATGTAATATTATAAATGAATGTATGTACTGGATATATATGACATATATGATATCTAAATCATGAATAACATTCTGGATATAATGAACCTTTGACCAAATTAACAACATGTAAGTGTAAGAAGTCTATTTTTGACTTAAGAACCAAATACCGACAAAATGAACATTATTAACTTAACTGATTACATGATGTTCATAACATGGTATAAAAGGAATAATGAACTTGAAAAAGATTCATAATAAAGTAGAGATTAACTCAAGTTTATTATTCAGGATATTAAAGAACGGTCGGGTCAAGTCGGATACGAGGTATGGGACTTCGTCTCAATCTCCTTTCGTTGAGGCATATTTTATTTTATACACAACTTTCTTTTATACGGTGTATAAACCCCTTTGACTTTTACGTTTATTCCAAAGGAATATTTTTTATACGAAGCGTTTACTAAACGACAAAAGGGAATGTTTTTGTCGTACATATGCGGCGACAACGACATCTCTGCCGTCGTGACCGTTATTTGAGTTTCGGCTTCCTCTACAAGCCATACCTTCTTTTTAAAAGAAAAATAAATACCATGTTTTACATTTCTTTTATTTTAGTATTGAAAATGGTTTTCATAATGTTTTTATATCAATGTGTTGTATTGATATCTCGTGATTGAAATGTGGAAATTTTATGTTTCCTTTATGCATGTTTTATGTGATATGATTATGTTATGGTTCTTGGGCATTATTATGAAGACGGGTGGTTCCGTGATAAACTAAGGGCGGGTGAGCCCGTTATAGCTCTCTAATGCATTGGGTAACGCGAAGGAGTGAAACATTAAGGTTTCTCCGAAGAGATTTAGGGAATATACTGTGATGGGTATTCCAAACGTAACCAAGAGGGTTACTCCCTACGTAAGAATGTTATGAATGCCACAAGTTACCTTTACGTCTTATGATTTCTATGATTTATACATGATTTTATGAGGTATGCTAAAGTGCCTATGTTTTATGGGTAAAGTATGATTTCATTCTTATGTATATATGTACCCATGTTTCCTTTCCATGTTTTTATAACCCATACTGAGCTTTTTATGCTCATCCCAAGTTTTTTTTGAAATGTTTTTCACAGGTCAAGGGAAAGGTACATGATATTATGATAGTGTCAAGGAAGTGTCAAGAAATAATCCATGTTTTATTTTAAATGTGTTTCCATTGATGGGAATGAAGAATACTATCTTTATGTAACCACTTTGTTTATATGTGGAATGTTATGCAAGTTTTATGGTCTAATTCTCTAAAACTCTAATCCCGAAAAGATCCTCAATGTGTAATCTTGTAATAACTCACGATTAAGTAAGGTTTAAGGCTGGGGCCTTATAGTTGGTATCAAAGGTCGGTTTAGATAACTTTAGGAGTTAGAATTCTATTAAATGATTATCCAAAAATATTTTTTTTCGAAATGATATAGCATTTAAAGATTACCATGTTGCTTCATCTAAGACATGTTTGTTCAGAATGGTTTTTCGCAGAGGAAACATGGAAGCAGTGCTAGGAAGGAATACAGAAGGAAATAACCTTCCGAATCAGCATCCAGAAATGGTCGGAATTGGAACTGAACAGTTTGTTGCAGTGATGGTGCAGTTGATTCAAGCGATAAATGGCGGTGGTATCCATGCACGAGATCAGCCAGATCAAGCGCAGAGGAACATGTCAGTGGTGGAACATTTCATGAGGCAACATCCACCATCATTCAGAGGATCATCTGACCCTGTTCTAGCTGAAGGGTGGATTAAAGCACTGGAGAAGATTTTTGATGTCATGGGGTGTTCAAACAATCAAAAGGTTAGTCTTGCTATTTACCGTTTGGAGGGTGAAGCAGATCAGTGGTGGTCTATGGCTAAAAATATCAGGGACGCCGATGAGATTAATGCTCTTGACTGGGATGAATTCAAAGGTATGTTTCTTGAGAAGTATTTTCCTAAGGCTGTTCGACTTAGGATGGAAAAGCAATTCTTGGAATTGAGGCAAGAGGAAGACTCAGTGGCTACCTATGAAGAAAGGTTCACTCGATTGGCAAGGTATGCTCCAAATTTTATCCGGGACCTTGATAGTAAAATCAATCGTTTTTACTCAGGATTGAAGCCAAAATATCGAAGGGCATTAGCTTCTCGAGAGTTTAAAAGTTATGAAAAGCTTGTTCGATGTGCAGAGAATGTAGAGCTGGTTCAGAAAGGTAAGTTTCCTGAATTCAACATTGATAGTGATTGTGTTTTGAGATTTGGGAAGAGACTGTGTGTGCCTTGTGATACACAGTTGAAGAGAGAGTTGTTATGTGAAGCTCATAGTTCTCCGTTTTCAGTTCATCCGGGCAGTACTAAGATATATAGAGATCTGCGGGAGTATTACTGGTGGGATGGAATGAAAAGAGATATTGCGGATTTTACTGTGAAGTGTTTGACTTGTCAGCACGTTAAAGCAGAGCGGCAGTTACCGAAAGGGATGCTTCAGCCTTTACCAGTTCCAGAGTGGAAATGAGAGAATATATCCATGGACTTTGTTGTTGGATTACCGAAGACATCTCGAGGTAATAATGCAATCTGGGTTATTGTTGATCGCTTGACCAAATATTCTCATTTCCTTGCTATACGAGATACTTTCTCTCTTGATCAACTTTCCCGTTTTTATCTTAAAGAGATAGTCAGGTTACATGGAGTTCCTCTCTCTATTGTATCGGATTGTGATCCCAGTTTTACTTCTAACATTTGGAAAGGCCTTCAGAATTCGTTGGGTACTGAATTAAATTTTAGTACAGCTTTTCATCCTCAATTAGATGGGCAGTCAGAACGAACAATTCAGACATTGGAGGATATGCTACGAGCTTGTTCTATGGATTATCAGGGAAGATGGGACCAACATCTTTCTTTGGTTGAATTTTCATATAATAACAGTTTTCATTCCAGTATACAGATGGCACCATTTCAGGCATTATATGGGAAATGGTGTCGAACTCCAGCTTTCTGGGATGAAGTGGGTGAAAGAAAGTTGATGGGACCAGAATTGGTAGAAGAGATGGCAGAAAAAGTTCAGCTGATTCAGAAACACCTGAGAACAGCTCAGAGCAGGCAGAAGAGTTATGCGGATAACCGGAGGAAGGATCTATCTTTCGAGGTAGGTGATCATGTTTTTCTCAAGGTTTCTCCTTGGAAAAGTGTGATGAGATTTTGTAAGAACGGAAAGCTGAGTCCAAGGTTTATTGGACCATACGAAATTCTGGATAGAGTTGGATCAGTTTCATACCGAGTGGATTTACCTCCGAGTTTATCTCAGGTACACAATGTTTTTCACGTTTTGATGTTGAGAAAGTATATGCCAGATCCATCTCATGTTTTGAGTCCAGAGGTAGTTCAGCTGGAAGAGAACCTATCTTATGAGGAACAACCGGTCCAGATTCTTGACCATAGGGAGAAAGTGTTATGGAATAAGGTGATTAAGCAGGTAAAGGTTTTGTGGAAAAACCACATGATTGATGAGGAAACATGGAAATCTGAAAATGCAATGAGGGATAAGTACCTCCATTTATTCGATAAGTAAATAAATTGTGGGGACGTAATTTTCTAAAGGGGGGAAGGATGTAACATCCCAAGTAAGTAATGAATAATACATATTTTTATCTATGACTATTAATGATTAAGATAGTGTTTTAGAGGCTTAAAATGAAAATAAATCCAATCTTAAGCATGGAATACACTAATATTCTTAAAAGATCGTTTTACTGCCTTTTGATGGCAAACCATTTTTGAATTTATATTTTGAAAATTTTATAAACTATGTTTTTCAAAATAAACTTATCCTTTATGATTGGGACATCAAAATTTACCTTGTGTGAATTTTTGGTATTTTTCTGACAATGTTCATTTTTTAATGAATAGTGAAAAATACTGCATTTTACATCAAAACTGCTTTTTAATATAATTTATTTATATGATTAGATTATGTTTTGAATTGGTTTTGAAGTGAAATTAGAATATCTTTTTTCCATTTTATCCAATGGTGGTCATTGGAATCAATTTCACTTTGAAATTAGACTTAAACTGGTGTCAATCTTTTGATACTTATTGTTTTGTAAAAACACGCTATTTGCTCTGGCAACGGGAAATAATTATTAAATTAATTAATGTGACTTATATGATTTGAATTTTGTAAAATGGACTTCATTTTTGAATTCGGAATATCAAATATAGCTTAGGGTGAATTTTTGGTAATTTTCTGAAAAACATCAATTTTTGATGAATAGTGAAACCGTTAAGTGGTAATCAAGCAAACTGATTTTTCAGTTAAATGAAAGTTTACCACTAATGTGTATTGAATTTTTAAAATCCGACATACATGGTTGTCATTAAGAAGTAAAATGTGGTTCAATGAGATTAAAATAATTTTTTGGTGAATAGTAACTTATTACGTTTTTTAATCACGATTAGTGGTAATTAGGGTAGTTTAAGGTATAAATAATGCTTTAATAATAGGAAATGACCTAGACACATGTCCCAACTTTATTGGTTGTGTCATGGCCGACCAAGACAAGCCATGGGTCAACTTGGGGACCCCATGGAGACACTTTGGTTTGGAAATGACATAAATAACATTTATTAAATGTTAAAAAAAATGACACAAAAAAAAGATGTTTGACGAAAAAAAAATGTTACATGGGGTTATAAAGATCAGATTTTTGATTATAAATAGTCATTAGAAAGATAAAAAGATTTCCTACATCATAGTATCTTTTTTATGATTTTTAGACATTAAATAAATTAAATTATTTATGACATAATAATGATGTAGCGATGACATCATTATTTGACAATTTAAATAAAATGGAAAGATAATGTAAAATCTATGAACTACACATATCCAAAACTTATTGGATGAGTGGATTTCGAACCCTTATCACCTTATCTACGAATTATATCAATGCGGGACCTTTTAAAACAGAAACACATTTTCAAATAATGTAATATTTCTTTACTTTCCAAAAGTGCCCCTCCTCTCCTCTTAAAAAAGGCCCCCACCTCTACCTCATTTCACACACTCCTCAAGCCTTTGGCTCGACCAACCCCTGCCCATTTACTCTCTCCACATCCCTCTCCTCACCCTAGAGGATTCCCTTTGGGCAGAATCCTTTCAAAGGAAGCCTTTAGACTCAAATCAAAAGGAGTTACACTTTTAAAGGTAATTCATTCTCTCATGTTCATTTGTTTTATTTTGCTTAGCCAACCCCCTAAACTCTTTTTATTTACATCTTTTGTAACAACAACAGTATATTAAATATACTAGGATGTTGTTATAAGATTTATTTGAGCTACACTCTCACACAACAACATCAAATGGTTAAAGAACATACGGTTTCCGTGGATGGCGAAATTCTGCCTCCCGAAACGATGATTGTTCAATACTCATTTAACACCTTCAAAGGTGGACATTATGATGTCACTGTTTTTGTATATGATATATTATATGTTTATGTTTTCTTAAAGCTTCTGTGTTTTTCATTTTGGGCATACCTTTATGGTTTCCATTATGGGTAAACACGATATCTTCATTTTGGGAAGTGCGGACTACCGCCCCCTCAATGTGATTTGATTCGTTAAATACCATTTGTGGGACATATAAAGGATGGAACTATGATATTATATATGATATTATACTGGAATTATAATATACCTTTATATCATTATGATTCCATTCTATAAAATACGAAATAGAAATGAAAGTAGCGTTCATGCGTACGTACGGCTTACCGTCTCCATGAACGGTGCATTTCATTTCATACCTCTAAATGATTATGTAATATTATAAATGCATGTATGTACTGGATATATATGACATATATGATATCTACATCATGAATACCACTCTTGATATAATGAACCTTTGACCAAATTAACAACATGTAAGTGTAAGAAGTCTATTTTTGACTTAAGAACCAAATACCGACAAAATTAACATTATTAACTTAACTGATTACATGATGTTCATAACATGGTATAAAAGGAATAATGAACTTGAAAAAGATTCATAAGAAAGTAGAGATTAACTCAAGTTTATTATTCAGGATATTAAAGAACGGTCGGGTCAAGTCGGATACGAGGTATGGGACTTCGTCTCAATCTCCTTTCGTTGAGGCATATTTTATTTTATACACAACTTTCTTTTATACGGTGTATAAACCTTATTGACTTTTACGTTTATTCAAAAGGTATCTTTTTTATACGAAGCATTTACTAAATGAAAAAAGGGAATGTTTTTGTCCTACGTATGCGGCGACAACGACTTCTCCGCCGTCGTGACCGTTATTTGAGTTTCGGCTTCCTCTACAAGCCATACCTTCTTTTTAAAAGAAAAATAAATACCATGTCTTACTTTTTTTTATTTTAGTATTGAAAATGGTTTTCATAATGTTTTTATATCAATGTTTTGTATTGATATCTCGTGATTGAAATGTGGAAATTTTATGTTTCCTTTATGCATGTTTTATGTGATATGATTATGTTATGGTTCTTGGGCATTATTATGAAGACGGGTGGTTCCGTGATAAACTAAGGGCGGGTGAGCCCGTTATAGATCTCCAATGCATTGGGTAACGCGAAGGAGTGAAACGTTAAGTTTTCTCCGAAGAGATTTAGGGAATATACTGTTATGGGTATTCCAAACGTAACCAAGAGGGTTACTCCCTACGTAAGAATGTTATGAATGCCTCAAGTTACCTTTACATCTTATGATTTCTATGATTTATTCATGATTTTATGAGGTATGCTAAAGTTCCTATGTTTTATGGGTAAACTATGATTTCATTCTTATGTATATATGTACCCATGTTTCCTTTCCATGTTTTTATAACCCATACTGAGCTTTTTATGCTCATCCCATGTTTTTTTTGAAATGTTTTTCACAGGTCAAGGGAAAGGTACATGATATTATGATAGTGTCAAGGAAGTGTCAAGAAATAATCCATTTTTTATTTTAAATATGTATCCATTGATGGGAATGAAGAATAGTATATTTATGTAACCACTTTGTTTATATGTGGAATGTAATGCAAGTTTTATGGTCTAATTCTCTAAAACTCTAAACCCGAAAATATCCTCAATGTGTAATCATGTAATAACTCAATATTAAGTAAGGTTTAAGGATGGGGCCTTATAATAAGGTTCTTTTCAATACTTATTAATAATTACTCTTTGATATTTTTGTCCCACAATGGTGAATTTATATTTATTTTAATGTTGGTATTTAACCTCAATGAGGATTCTTAACTACATTATTTGGTTATAATAATTAATACACATGTTGATTGATTACATAGTTGATGTTCATGTGGAATATTTGTACCTTGAATTTTATCAACATGTGTTTAGGGAAATTACATCTTGAAATGAGTGATGTAATGTGATGGTGTGGGTATTAGGAATACAGTCTTCCAAAAATATATGTTAATGACTCCAAACATAATAAATGAAAATTTGTTTTTGAATGACAACATACCTTATTAATAAATTAATTAATAGAAAAAACATGAACGATTATGGATATTTTGAACATTTACATGTTGTTTATAAATTAAAATACTATTATACATCCCAAACATTGGTAATATATTATTATTACAATGACCATTATGATTAAGATATTAAGGGTTATGATAAATTTATATCGATACAAATGGATGAAATTATAGCCTTAACAGTTGAATCACACCAACTAAAGAAAATTTCTCGGTTCTTTTTATGGGGATAGCGTAATTTCAATTTTACCTTCATCAAACCCACACTAATATTCAACAAAAAAATCTTGAGAAAATTTATTTACATGATATTATCATGATCATCATGATGATGACCAAAACTATGCTCAGTAGACTATCCCATGAAATCCTCTCCATCATGAACCTTTCCATTAAAAATCCAAAGAGTAATATGGTGATTCTTATCATAACCCTAAGAGATTTTTTTTATTTTTGATACATATTTCATTATATTATTCCATTATTACTATTATTAATAAATGATTAGATTTTTTATGATTAACATTATATTATGTTATGATGGAATAAAAATTGTATTTCTGGTAAACATATCATTTCATTTATGACACTATTTTAATGAAAAAATGATTTTTTTTATAATAATTTATATTCATAAAAATTATTATAGTATTATTTTTTTAAATGTAAATGATTATATGTTCATAAGAAGTAAATAGATATATTTAAACTCTATAAAACTGTTATTAAAAAATGAGTATTTGCCAATAAATATGGAATCTTTATTTGAAATTTGACATTCTCGTACTCATAAAACTATTTTTAAAAAATAAATAATATTTTTGATATAATAATTTGGAAATTATTCAAAGTTGTTTATTTTATATTTTTTTTGGGGATATTAAATTTTTTATGTCAAAATTAAATATAATATAAATATATTGTGTGTTATAGGACAACACGATGACACAAAATATATTTAATATTTTCTACTAAATGAAATCCCAAAAAAATATTTTCTCCTTATGATATAAATATCTTTTATGGTTATTCAATTTATTTTAAAACCCATTATTGAATCTAAAAAAAATATTTTATTTTATAATTTTTGAAACTAAACTTTCTGTAATTATGACACACTTCCACTTTATTAAATGATTTTTTTAAGAATCTAATATCATAATATTTAAAATCAGCAAAAAATAATCCACTTTTGTAGAAAGAATTGTAATAATGAAATTGATGAATTTTTATTGGAATTATATTACCATATAGAGTTAAAAACCCATGATTAAAAACTTTTAAACATCTTATAGTCAATTCTAATATATAACCCCACCTAAACTCCTAAAACCCGTCCATTATATTCCCATGGAATTTGGAATTACTCTTCCCATTAATCTATAAATTTATCCTAATGTTCCCCCATTGGATTCATAATTCCTCCTAATATTTTTTTTGTTCCTTCAAAATGAATGGTATCCTCTAATTCTACATTTTATTCATGACCCTTAATTTCAACATTCCCTAAAATTCCCAATTTTTCATTTCATGTTTTGATTTTATATATCCCAACTACATTAAATGTTTCTTAAAAATGATGAGATACCCCTTAAACTCTAATTCATAACACACCAGAACCATTAAGGACCCCTATTATGCTAACGAAAGTATCAAATGACCTTAAATGATATACATTATATTTTTTAACTACTAATCCCCATTTCCACTCTATATAATTATATTTGAAAATATATCCTTATATTTATAATATATTTGGATGAATCTCTCACATTGATAAATGCATGTGTAGTAATATTGAAATTGTAGAATTGAGATAGACTCAATCATTACCGAGAGAATGAAAAAAATATTTGTTTCACACCTATTTTGACATGGTGGATATGATTGGGTAAATTAACTAAATGCATATAGACCATTTGTATTGGAACAAATGCTCTGATAATATTGTAGTTTAATAAAACTGCCTTTTATTGCCAATATGAAATCTAAAAAATCTAAAAGTTAAAAATATATTTTATTTATGAGTCATGCCTAAACATTTCATTATTTAATATTTAGGTTTTAATTATTAAATAAAATCTTCATCATATGTTATTTTGGTTGATTTAAAAGTTATTTTAACATGAATCAAATAGTGAATGGTAGGGTTATTTTTCATTCATTATCATCATATTCGTTTTGGGATTATATGAATAGATAAATCTTTTTAATAATGATTCAACATTAATTTATGACAGTATGAAATAACTCTTTTTATAACAAATTACACTCTGATTTTATATTAAATTAAGGATGAGGATGAATATTCTATAGTACCAATGTCTCAATAAGGGATATTTTTCCCATGTATATAACAACATATATCATGAATGATTGACAATATAGAAAAGTTCATTTGTGATTACATTCCCATTGTATATAAATTTGGGGATGTAGTTTCAATATAATTTCCTAATATTTCCTATATGAATCTTGTTGAGTTCTAAATACATCTCATATTTTGATAATGTCTATTGTACAAGACTCTATGTACAATTTATTTTTATGAACATGAAGAACTTAAGAAATAATTACTATAGAATCATGATATTGTGTTTATAAAAACAAGTTATTCACCATGGGGTTCGTGATTCAACTTCACTAAAAATATTCATGTTTCAATGCATATATTAAATGAATATCATGAGATCAAGAAGATTATAATCAAGACTAATTATCCTTTTCACATATTGATAACTTGTTCGATCAACTACATTGGGACATATATTTCACTAACGTTGAAATTTGGTTTGGATGTTATCAAATAAATGTGAATAGGAAGATACCCATGATAATAATTTGCATACAAGGTATGGGAACTAAGAGTTATTGGTAATGAAACTAATACTAACTAATTCATTAAACATATTGATGGAAATCATCAATTTATTCATTAGTTATTAACTGATTAAATTGGTGGTAATATTTGGTGGAGATTTTATTATCTACTCAAAAATAATGGAGGAAAAAAAAGAATATTTTAATTATATAAGGATTAAATATAAAAAGAAACATTATTTTTGAATTAAAGTAAATGAGAGTTTTTTTGGAAAGTTTCACTTTCACATGACTTGTTATCACCAAAAAATGGATGTATTTGTGTCCTTAAAAAATTTTGGTATGTGAACAATGTATAAGGTCATTATATGTGATTGGAATATGACGTTTCCTTATATTATATAGATTATATTATTTATTCATGTGAAACATATCTTGATTTTCAACCCCAGTAACCATGCTTAGTTTATAGGGAGTCATGTTAGTATAGAATAAATAATATAAAGATTGTAATAGTGAAATCAATAAGATGATAATCACATCACCTGTTCTCATCTTACCCATATGTGTGGAAGGTTCGTGATCTAAATGATGAATCCATATAATGTATGGGGTTATTTACTCATGAATTATGGTTTTTTTATAGAATATTATTATCTCCAATTAATGATCCATGAAAATTACTAAAAAAAGAATTTTATAAATCCAATACTGGAGGTAAATAAAATCATGATTTGTAAACATTGTCTATATGTGGATAAATATGATGCATATAAATATAGTTAAATATGAAATTATATACTCATATAGAGGGATCATAATATGTGACATAAATTTGAT
Organism: Viscum album; assembly: GCA_963277665.1. Classification (NCBI taxonomy): domain Eukaryota; kingdom Viridiplantae; phylum Streptophyta; class Magnoliopsida; order Santalales; family Viscaceae; genus Viscum; species Viscum album. Next base: position 1,064,878,582 of record OY728165.1, on the reverse strand, counting down.
TATATCTAATCAAGAATTATTGTTGTTTCAATCAATCAAATTACTTTGAAACAAAAAATTGGAAGATGATCTGGGGAGAAATAATTCAGAAATTCTATAAATGATAAGGATTAATATGGATCTAATATTCATGGACTTTAAAATGTTGTATATGGTAATAATAAAATTATATTAATAATATGTTTCCCAAATAACTTCTCAACCATAAAATCTAAATAGTATCATAGAGGCATAGAAATATAATTATGTTCTATTAAAGAAGGTAAATAATAATTTGGTGTTCATCATTTCTCAATATGGAGTTAAATGTTTTATAAAATGGATATATGTACCATAAAAATTAAAACTAATGTTGGGAACATCTAGATGATTCACATAACACATCAATTTATATTTATCTAGGAATCACTAATATGATGATATATAGAAATAAAAAAATTTTGTTGGGTAACATGAAGAGGGATATTTTGTATAGAATAACTATTTGTTATTTTTCAACAATTCAAGAATGAACAACATATTTCCATGGTTTTCATTCATCCATTTCCTATAATAGTGTCAATATTTGAAAATATAATGACGGATTATTTCATATGACTCCCTATCAAAACTAATGGAAATAACATCATCTGGGTGGTAGTTGATCGCCTTACCATGTCAGTTTATTTTATTTCATTCATCAACTACTTATTTCATGACCTACATTCTAGGATATACATAATGTAATTGGTAAGACTACCTAGAATTCCAACGTCGATTTTATATAATTGAGATATGAGGTTTAACACAAGGTTTTGGAGAAGCATATGTCAAGAATTACATGCCAAATAGAGATTGAACAATAATTATTACTATGAGATGGATGGTCATATTCAAATAATTATTCAAACACGAGAGGATATGTTGAGATCATGTTAAATGTATATCCAATAATGATGATACTAACACCTTCCTCTCATAGAGTTTCTATATAAAAATAAAATATATAATATAATTCATATGGAACATTATAAGGCTCTATACGAGATGTGGGATTAGAATCTATATTTCTTGAATGATTTTGGAGAGATGAATATGACATGACCTAATTGTACCAAATTGAAACATTGAATGTTAAACCAATTTAGTATCATTTAATATTCATAAAAAATATATATGAAATCTAGGTAGTAAATAATCAATGATATCATGATTTTTATATTATAGATAATGTGTAACATCATATATTTTGATGGAACAAAATCATTTGATTTCGGAATGATGGATTGATTGGTCCAATATACCTCAAAAACTACTAGACCCTTTCTTGTATCACAATGGGGGAATATAAACTATAATTTCCATCATGTATATCTCAACTACATGATATTTTTTATGATATAACTATAAAAATTGTTCATTCCAAATCCCTATAATGAATATAATCTACAGGTGGTACCATTGGAAAATGATCATTCATATAAGGAGCATCTTGTTAAGATCTTATATTTTACTAAAATTGTTCATTAAAATAAGGTAACTATCATTGTTAAATCTATGTGGCATAATAAAAAATCTATGAAAGTGATGTTGCAACTAGAATAGGTGAAAAATAAAAATTACCCCCAATTGTTTTCAAGTAGGAAATAAAGAAATAGGGAAAATTTTCTAAACAGGGTAAGAATATATTGAATCGATTTTTATAAATAAAATTACCTTTTAAAATGAGTAAATAAATTATTAAAAGATGATGTTATAGGAAAGGAAAGAACTAATTTTTCAATATTGAATAATTATATTGAATTTAAAATATATAAAACATTTACAAAACATAGACATTAATAATACAGATGTTGTATGACGTCCATTAATGTTATTATATTAAGGGTTATGGTAATTTTTATTTGACATAGATTAAAGAAGTGATTTCCTTGAAAAATATGATCTTACATTATGATGTAAATTTATCATAGTTTCTAAGGGTGGTAACATCACTATGAATTATCTCTGATCAATAATAATTCTATAATCTACAAAAAAATCATGAAAATTAAATTTTCGGTTAAATATGATGATCATTGGGAATAAAACCCAAACCATTTTCACTGAACTAACCTAATGGAAACCTAGCCATCATTTAACATACCCTTTGGGTGTTTTTGGTGTAATTAAAGGATATTTATCACAACAATGACCATATAAATTTTCATACTATTATTAAATATTAATTATTATACTTATCAGTTATTGTTATTATTTCTTTTCAAATTATTAAATAAAGAGTTTGATAGAAATTATAATTTGGTACGATGACATGTATATTGTATTTTTGGTAAAAATATAAATCTAATCATAAAAAATTATTTTAAAAATATAGCTTTCAAATAAAATATATTTTTTAGAAAATATAGCAAAAAATAAATTTTTATTAAATATATTTTATAATATAATTTTTGAAGTAATAAAATAATTTTTATAGGTGTTAAAAAATAGTTGTTTTAATAATACACCATTATTGTTCAATTAACTTTTATTTTTTTTAATGTATAAATTATAAAAAAATAATTCTTTGGTTAATAAAAATAATACTTTTTATATTATCATATAGAAATTATCAAATGATTATACTTCAAATATTTTGGGGAAATTAATTTTTTGTGGAAAAAATTTTATAGATTATAAATACATGTTTTATATTATGATATCATAATGTCCAAAAAATTATGTAATATATTCAAGAAAAATTTTCCATTAAAAAATATATGTTTATACACAATAGAAAATTAATACTGATTTTATTTTATTTTTTCTTAAATTAAATTAATGAATCATGCTGAACATATATTTATTTTTAGATTTGAAAATAAATTCATTATAAACATTACCCACTTACACACCACCGATTGTATGATTTTATAGATACATGTTCTTAAAATTGTAAAATGTTCAAATCAACATAATTTGTGATGAAAATATTAGAAAAAAAATAGATTATTTGGGGTTCTATTACATTTTCGAATAGCGACTAAACATATGTTAGAAATTAATAAAGAATAATCCTCCCATTTTCAATATAAAACAATCAAAAATCCCATCACTCTAAGAAATTATCATTCAAATATCACTCTATATTATAACAAAGGATCTAATATGTTTTTATGAAGATCCTATTAATCTTTAGAAGTTCCCTCTCTTGATAATAGATCATATCATATTCCACTCTATTAAAGAAACATCATTGTCCCAAACCTTATAATATGGGTTTTTCATATCGGATTATGTGCGTACATATCACTCAAATAGATTAAATGTTGTCCATGTGTTTAGAGACCTCGTTATATCTCATTAGAACCTCCCATGAATCTATGCATACCCCCGTTATTCAATAAAAACGGCCATTTTCATTTCCATGATAGATATTTGTTTTGTTAATACTCATGAACATACCCACTCATGTGTATTAACAAAGATATACCTATAATTCATTTATTCTGGACATCCATATATGTTTACCTACCCTCAATAAATTGGTTTAAATTTTAAGAGATATTATCCTAGGTTTAATGATATATTTGGAAGACATTTTCATGTACATGGTATGAAAAGTATGGGTGAAACCAGATAGCACTCGTATTTATTAGATGATGTTTAATCTCATGAGAAGCCAATTATGGTTGAAAGAAGATTATATAATGAACAATATTTCATGTTTTCATGGTGTTTATGCACAAAATATGATTAAGATTCAATATTTAATGTTGTTTCAACATCTCTAAGATCTCTTTATGATATCATAGTTCATCATAAATAATATTTCATGATTGTGGTTATCATAATTCCTATGATACCTAGATATATATTGTGGATTCCATGTATAACTTTTCCTGGTGAAATAATTTGTTTATTCAATTATTTGTATTAACATATCATACCTTTTCTATATACTTCCTTTGGTTCATCCAATCATTTTTATAAGTATGAGTAAATTTTAAGAGAATGTTATAGAATTATTAAATAATTTCATTATACTCATGTTGCATATTTTTATTCTATGTACCAAATTTAAATAAAGAAATTATCCTTTATGATCATTTAGTGTTTTATTATGTGTACCTTTATATAATAAATCATGAAATGTAATGTATTAATCAAACTTTTTTTATAGGTGGAGATATCATCTCATGATCACTACAAAATACCTCTCATGCTCATAATAAATTGAGTCCAATAGACCTCAAAGAAGGAATAAAATGTTCATCAAATAGGTCGGGGTTATTGTTTACAATATTTTAGCATATAATTTTTTGATCATATTAATGTTAATAAATAAGGTAATTGGTTCTATGAAATTTAGTGTCTGTGAACATGGTTGTTTTTTGGGATTATGAGTATCGATAACTAGTCGATTATGGGGATGTAGTAGTGAATGATACAATGATATTTTATGTTCACAATGATGGAAATGATCATTACTATATCATTATTATTCCACTATTTGTTTGTATATGTCTACTTTATACATAAAATTGGAAATAAATATGCATGAACCCACCCCATTCATGCAGAAAACATACATCCTAATGTGAGGATAAATGTGAATAGAATCTGATGTTGATGAGAATTATCCACCCATTAGTAGATAAATATTATTTAGAGTGAGGGTTCTACGATATCATTCTTTAAATGGTTTGTGAAAATAAATTTTCTATTTATGTTGCCTTTGTGGCCATATAAACTCAATATTCCGGATGTTATGTGAGCTAAAATGAAATATCCAAAAAATAGTTTTGTAAAAGTATTAAAATGTTTATATAGCCATTAGGGTAATTCTATTTCCCATTGAAGGATGTTATAATAGTACATATGTATTGGGGTTCTTGAATGATGGAGGGCTCACAAAGCATTAAGAACTGTAAAGAATATTATTTTAGAATAAAGTTCTCTCTTTTTTGATAAGGAATTCAAAAAAGTAATCCTTATAATTTTAAAATCACTTAGAGGACCCCATGAGAGTGAATTTATGATTTATACTATCCTATAGTAATCCAAATGGCTGTTTCATCCCAATAAATGGTGTTCTACATGTCTAGTGAATCACTCTGATGAATGATTGTTGTAAACCCCTAAAATGGGGAATAAACATTGATTTTTATGAAATATATATTGTGGGTGGATTTTATTAAAATGGATAACCATGTTCATGAGTATTTTTCTTTAATTTCACTTCAATGTATCTTTTTAGAAAAATTCACTTCCAAAAATTTTATTTCCTTCATTGATCATGTCCCCATTGTGAGTTTCATGATCATGTTGGACTGGAGTTTTCAAGAACAACCCTTGATTTCAATGATTCCTCTGACGACATGCTTCTATTAACATCAACATTAATATCAATAAACAATCATAATATGTTTTATATTATATTTTTTAATAAAAAAATGTTACATATCCTTCCATGAATGGATGATGTGAATAATATAATACATCACTTTATGGTGATGGAAGCCCATACGAATTCTTTAGTAATGTTTTTATTCCACATTAGATGAATTGGTATAAAAAAGTAAATTTTCAATCAAAATAATTTAAAAATGTTATAATAAATTTATCGATTCCATTATTTTAATATAGTATTATCAAATCTTATTGACTTATAATAACAATTAAACATCAAATAATTTAGTTACAAAATATAAATCCTACATGGATATGATTCATTGGAATAATCCTTAATCCATCTATGATTTTTTCATTTGGGGATACCAATATCTATTGGGAGTGTGAAGGATTTTTTGGAAGGTATTGAGGTAAATTCCGGTAGATCAAATGTTAATAATTTTTTAGAGATTTGTTAGTATGAGTTTTTAGTTAACATGTATATGTATTGGATCTCTAATAAGTATTATGAATTTTTATATATAATAAATTTCATTTACTTGGAAAGTTCATATGATATATATAAACTAAAAACATTGGATATGGTAATATTTAAATAAACTCATCCTATAAATTTGGATAAAATTATCAGAGATATTTGATATCTTATCTCACAGTTTGAACACCCTTTTAGCCCATGAAAATGGTTATAATAATTATCTTATTAACAATTATCTGATGTAAAAAAATTAAGTTGAAATTCTTACTTAATATTTATTATTCATATAATAAACATGGTATCGAGTTTACAATATATTATTCGTAGAGTTTTTAAATATTTTATAATAAATTTAATCAAAATGTAATTTTTTTGAAAACTTATTTTTTCAGTAAAATTATTAATTTAAATATTAATAGATTAGACAATCTACATTTATAAATTTTAATATTTGATTATAAATTTATATAGGCTTATTAAATAAAAGAGGTTCTTGTAAAAAACTAAAATAGGATTATAAATTCAATTCAAAATATCAATTTGATAAAATATATTATCTTTGTTCTAAAATCGATTAAAAATATTAAATTCATTTCTGTACACTGTATATGTAATAAAATTGATATTATTTATAATTGTGGTAAATTTCACTATTCAACCAAAATATTATATATTACAGATAATTCCCCAATATTCACTATAGTATAGAAAATACATTCTAAACTCGAAAAAATATTTTATTTTTATCAAATTAATATATCAAATGTTTATAAATTTATATTTATACATAACAATGAAATATTATTAGTTCCCCAACACCATTAATCCCAGAATATAGTGTAAACTACCATTACATTTTTATAACTAAATGGAATCAAATCCCGAAGGTTTGCTGAGTTTAGTATTCTTGATAAAACTAGAGCCTATATCTATCTGTATTAAAAATTAATATAGTAATTATAAAATTATTTACATCTTATGTGGGTAATGTAATTCCATATATGATATCCTTAAATATCATTCATGTTAAACATCTTGGAATGGAAGGGAAATAAACACAATATGTGAGGGATCAAATTAAGGGTAATTGTTTTGTACGATTAGAGAAATAATGAATCATTGAAAATGGATTATATAGAAAGGATCAAACTGATGACACATTCTATATAATCAGAAAACATAGTACGAACTTCATAAATAAAATGGAATGGGAAATAACTAAAAAGACAGGCCATGTAATCACTAAAATGATGATTAAATGGATACATATAATATTTCATATAGAAAATATCATGGATATTAAATAACTAGATCAAAAAGAAGTAAATTCATAATTTTTGGGAGAAATGTATTACAACCATAAAAACCCCTAATACCATAATATAGCTTCTTATTTGTTTAAAATGTAATGTAGAAACCTATTTATTTTTTGAAATTAATTTTCCACATGAGAACCATTCAATGCATCGAGGGGATATATAATGTTTGGAACGTACCATTCACATAATGTCCAAAGAAATGTTCATATTGTGTTATAAATTTTATTAATATATAGAATTGTATATCAAATATCTTTATTAAAATATATTACCTATTTATAAATAATTCCCCATATAATCAAATCAGATCCAATGTGAACACATTAGGTTATGTTGATATACTGTTTTGGAAACCAACATATCCATTAAATATGATATGAATAATTAAAGGATTTATATTATCAATGATCATATGAAATTTTATATTTGATATAAGGCCCCAGACTTAAACATAACTTAATCTTGAGTTATTACAAGATTACACATTGAGGATCTTTTCATTTTTAGAGTTTTAGATAATTAGATCACAAAACATTCATTACATTCCACATTTAAACAAATTGGTTACATGAAAGATAGTATTCATTTTTTCCATCATCGTAAACATATTTAAAATAAAACATGGATTCTTTCTTGAAACTTTCTTGACACTATCATCATATCATGTACCATTCCCTTGACCTGTGAAAAACATTTCAAAAACTTGGGATGAGCATAAAAATCTTATTAAGGGTTATAAAAAGTATGGAAATGAAAAATGAGTACATATATACATAAGAATGAAATGATAATTTACCCATAAAATATAATCACATTAACATACCTAATAAAATCATGAATAAATCATAGAAATCATAAGACATAAAGGTAACTTGAGGCATTCATAACATTCTTATGTAGGTAGTAACCCTCTTGGTTACATTTGGAATACCCATCATAGTATATTCTATAAATCTCCTCAGAGAAACCGTAACATTTAACTCCTTCACGTTACCCAATGCATTGGAGAGCTATATTAGGCTCACCTGCCCTTAGGTTATCACGGAACCACCCGTCTTCATAATAATGCCCAAGAACCATAACATAATTGTATCACATAAAACATGCATAAAAGAAACATAACATTTCCTCTTTTAAATCACAAGATATCAATACAACACAATGATATAAAAACATTATGAAAACAATTTTCAATACCAAAATAAAAAAAAGAAAAACATCATATTTATTTTTCATTTATAAAAAAGGTATGGCTCGTAGAGGAATCCGAAACTCAAATAATGGTGACGACGGCGTAGAAGTCATTGTCGCCACATACGTACGACAAATAAAAACATTCCCTTTTTCTGTTTAGTAAATGCCTCGTATAAAAAAGATTCCTTTTGAATAAATGTAAAATTCAAAGGGGTTTATACACCGTATATAAGAAAGTTGTGTATAAAACAAAATATGCCTCAATGAATGGAGATTGAGACGAAGACCCTTACCACTTTGAAGCTTTTAAAGGAATGGAATTTAATAAAAAATTTATAATATCATGAGAATAAATGAATTCATGATATAATATTCCAAAGGAAAGTATATACACCATATCAAAGTGAATTGGTGCGTAACAACAATAAAGTCTCAATGGAATGTAAATTGAGATAAAATCCCTTATAGAGAATGTATCCATAAATTAAGGATAAATAAATCACATAATTATCTGTGAAAAATATAAATACACCCAATATAAGTGGATATTAAGTGTAAAAAAAGAATAAGTCATTCACACATATTAATTGGATGACATATTCCGTAACTACAAGTTGAAACCAACGAAATCTAAATTGGGTTACGAAGTTTCCTTACAAAAATTCGACAGTCTAACGGTGTCACTTCAATCTTAAGAAAATGAGTTGATGATAGATAAAAAGGGTATCTCATCACTTGGACATAAAATTTACATCAATAAGGATATATAAGAATATATCCCAACATTACAATATGTAAATTAAAAGACCCAACAAAAGAAGTCTTTAAAAAATAGGAGGGTGAAAAGTTCCCTTACCGACTTGGGTATCTTTCAAAACATACACCCCATGAAAGAAGGAAAATACGTCATTGATGTAAATGATCATAAATGAAAGTATACTACACAAAGATTAGAATAATGGGAAGTAAAAATACGACTTAATGGAAATGGTGGAAAATGTAGCATAAATATCAAAGGAATAAAAGTTAGATGAAAAATCCCTTAGAAAACTCGGCAGCCTAACGGCGCAACTTAAAACTTCCAAAAATGGATTGATGAGTTCATTTAGGATCTCTCATAATATTAACCTAAAATTTAATGAAAGAGGAATATAAAAGAACATACCCAAACATAAGAAATTGGAGCTTAATATAAGTGACATAAATGAGAGTACTTAAAAAGAAAGAGAGAGGTTGGATCTCTTACGAAAATTCAACAGCATAACGGCGCCAATCAAAACTTCCAATATGGATTGACGAGAGAAAATAGGTTCTCTGATCATATGAAAATAAAAATTAAGTTAATATTAATATAAAATAACATACCAATCATAAGAAAGATGAGCTTAAAAGGAATGAAATAAAAGAGTGTACTTAAAAAGAAAGAGAGGGGTAGGATCCCTTACCTCAAGTTTGATTTGTCTTGGTCGTTTATTTATATTCCTAAATAATAAAATTTGATCAATTTATAATTTCTCAAGGAACTCCTTTAATGATTATTATTCAGTTCATATCACATTTTATAATGTTATAATAATTGTTTAATAATGTTAGTTCATATCAGATGTTTTTGCCGATGTTTGGTACATGAGTAAAAAAATTGAACTTCTTTGAAAATGATTGCCCATGTAGTTATAATTAAATCATTTAAAGAATAGTATTAATTATTAAAATATCATATATATCTTTTAAATATTCATTTTATACTATTCCATAACATTTGTAGATAAAAAATTAAAAGCACCGTTCATGGAGATGGTAGGCCGTACGTACGCATGAACGCTACATTCATTTTTTTGTCATATTAATTGAATTAAAAATAAATGAGATATATATATATATTATAATTCCATTATAATATATATTTTATATAAGTCACATATTTTCATTGATTTCATTATTTATAAATTCTATGTATTGCATTAACAAGTCACATCACTTGAGGGGGCGGTAGTCCACACTTCCTCATATGAAATTATCGCATATGCACAACATGAAAACAATAAAGGTATGTTTTAAATATAAAATACAGAAGAATATAGTAAACATAAATACCAAATATATCATATATAAAATACAGTGACATCATAATTGCCACTTTTATAGGTGTTAAAAAAATATTGAACAATCATCGTTTCGTGAGGCAGAAAATCGCAAACAACAGAAAGAGTATGCTCTTTAACCATTAGATGAAGGTGTGTGTTGGTGTAGTTCGAATAGTTCACCTAAAAAATCCTATTATATTAAAGGTACAATTTTTGTTACAAAATAAAAGAATAAAAAAAGTTTAGGGGGTTGGAGAAGCAAAATAAAACATAAGAACACAAGAGAAAACACGACCTTTAAAACGTGTAACTCTCTTTGAATTAAGCTCAAATGCTTCATTGGGAAAACTTCTTCACAAAGTAAGGCTTCAAAGATGAATATAGTGATGGGGAGAGATTAAATGGGCAGGGGTTGGCTGAGAAAAAGTCTTGAGAGGGGTGTGTATGGTAGTAGAGGTGGGGGCCTTTAATAAGAGGAGAAGAGGGGCACTCTTGGAAAGTTATAAAATATTGCTTTATTATTAAATGAATTTCGGATATTAAATGTCCCAAAATTTTATATTTCTAGGATAAGGTGACAATAGTTCTAAATCCACACATCCAATAGGTTTTTGACATGTTTATTTCTTGTATTTTACGTTATCATTTCATTTTATTTAAATCGTTCATTTATGAGGTAATCACTACATCATCACAGTGTCATAAATAAATAAATTAATATAATGTCTAGAAATTATAAAAAAAAATCATGATGTAGGAAATATCATTAGATTTATATTGAATATTTATTGTCAAAAATATTACTTATATAACCCCATGTAAAAATTGTTTTAGTAAAACAACACATGTTTGTGACATTTTAATTTTAACTTTAAATAGAAAGGTATTAATGTAATTTTCCAACCAAAGTGGCTCCATGGGGTCCCCATGTTGACCTATGGATTTTCATGGTCGGCCATGACACATCCAATAATGGTAGGACATGTGTAAAGTTCATTTCATATTATAAAAACCTTATTTTTATCTTAAATTACACTAATTACCTCTAATCGCGATTAAAAACATAAAAGTTACTATTCACCAAAAAATTATTTTAATCCCATAGAACCAAATTTTACTTCCTAATGAAAATAATGTATGTAGGATTTTTGAAATTAAAAACACAGATGTGGTAAAGTTTCATTTAAACAAAAAGTTAGTTTTTTAAGTACCACTTAATGGTTTCACTATTCATCAAAAATTGAAGTTTTTCAGAAAAATACCAAAACATCACCCTAAGCTATATTGGATACTCCGAATTCAAAATGATCTCTATTTTAAAAAATTCAAATCATATAAGTTACATAAATTAATTTAATAATTAATTCCCGATGTCATGACAAATAACATGTTTTTATGAAGCAATATATATCAAAATATTGACACAAGTTTATGTCCAATTTCAAAGTGAAATTAATTCCAAAGTCCATTATTCGATTAAATTGTAAAAATATATTCTAATTTCACCTTAAAACCAATTCAAAAGATAATCTAATCATTTTAATAAATTATATTAAAAAGTGGTTTTGAATTAAAATACAACATTTTTCACTATTCATTAAAAAATGAACTTTATCATAAAAATACCAAAAATTTACACAAAGTAAATTTTGATGTCCCAATTCTAATGAAGAATTTTATTTTGTTAAATATAACACATAAAATTGTAAAAAGTGGATTTAAAAGAGGTTCTCCATCAAAAGGCGGTTAATCGACCTTTTGAAGAATATTAGAATGTTTACACTTAAAATAGGATTCAATCGCATTTTTAATCCTCTAAAATTTATTGTAAAGAGTAAAAATATTTTACAAAAATATATAATCATTTTTTAGTTAGTTATGTTCATTCCCGCCATTACAATGACTAGGAATTGACTACCATTTTAAATAATATTACTTTATTATTAGAGTGCAACGTAAGATTACAAAGAAACTCGTTGTTGCGTATTGGGTATGCCATCGACCATAGTGTATTCTTTAATGTAATATTAATATTGTATTCATAAATATCGATAAATGTGAAACTTTCATATTCTTTATTTACCTACGGTGTTACATCCTTCCCCCCTTTTAGGGAATTGCGTCCTCACAATTTTAAAATTGGGCTTCGAAACTTCATCGAAAATCCCACATCGGAACAAGAGTCAGTAAGATAATCACATTAAAATAAAGAGAGAGAAGTACACAGGTCACCCGAGTTAACCCATACAAAGATTCCATTTAAGAAAACATGGATATGGAGAAAAAAACAAAGGGTCATGTTCTGAGGGAGAGTGATAGAAAACATGTTTAGGAGAAAGTTAACCACAAGAAAATCACATACTTGTGGTGGGTTAAACGGCATTCGATTCCCCCGTAAGAAAAGTTAATAGAAAAAATGTTTGTTTTAAGTTACTTTTCATTGAGGGATTTATTTTTGATATTATGGAAACATACTTACTTGTCATGTTTACATTCAAATTTTACAAGATTTCTTACACAAACTCGTACATTCCCAAAATGATTAGTATTTAGGAAGACTAGTTTACATTAATAAAGCTATAATCAACTACTAGAGAATCACCTAATCCACAAAAGATAACTATACACATCCCATGTATTTAGACCTTATCAAAAACTAAAACCTAAAAGGTTAGTATGAGATCAGATAATACCCAAAAAGGATATTCATTTATAAAAAAATCTTTTCTTAATATCCAAAATTTGTCCAACAATACCCAAAGTTCAACAAAGACCATTCAATAAACAATTTTTCCATAAAATTCTTCAAAGTAAACCAAACTAAGATTGAAACCCAAATATTTGAAGGATTTAATCACATAGTCATCCAAGGTACAAATTAACACTTATCTCCAAATAACATCAGTTGCTCTTAAAGTCTCATATTGAAAAGTAATTAACCTAATCACATATCCACCATGATAGTTTAATAATTCCCATAGATAACCCAGAATCAACATACTCTTAATTCATAAAATAATTTAACTAAAAAAGAAAAGTCATACTAACCAGGGACCTCACGTAGTCCAGTGGTAGGTGATAAATACCAGTCGCACTTTGGTTGTGGGTTCGATTCCCGCAGCTTTGTCCGATGCGACAGGTTGTCACACGGTCTGTGTGTTGTCCTTTTTATAAAACTCCAAAATATCCCTAAAATGTTTTGACCTCAATAGTTTCCTTATACCTCTCATTTTCATCCAAATTCATTATGATCTCAACATCTTAATTCTTGATGTCTTATTTCACCACCAGAAGATAAAATAAAATGATTCCCATAATTAATTACATCATACCTTGATCAGTGCATCCACTCGGTTTAATCATCATCATGCTCACGTAGGTAGAAGTCCCATGCATTACAACAATGATTTATAGATCCTTCGAAATAATTTACCTCATCCATCCAAATACACCTTGTACAGCATGGGTTATATGGGTGGTCACAGAAAAAGAGTTTTGGAATATAATTATGTTTGACATATAATTCCAAAACATCTGATAAAACATGATTTCTATAAAATAGTCGGACAGAATTTGAGTTGAAACTTTCTATTATTAGTCCTTTTAAAATAACATAAGTATGTGATGAGAGACTATATTTTAAAAGAAAATATAAATAGGTTGCGCAAGGGTCTCCTTCCTCAGCCCCATTTTTAAAATCATAATATGCTTTAAATTCTTGTGATAAGGTAAAATATTTGAAAATACCTTGATAATATTAAACATTCTTGAAAATATGAGAATATTATGAAAATAGTATTGGCCTAAATACAACCCATGATCCACGATGATAACGAGGATTAGTGGAGGTGTTTGATATCTCAAACAACTGCTTTCAAGTGAGTTGTATGCCAGAAAAAGTTTCACAATCAACTGAACATGACTTTTCAATAATTATTGCAAGCATGTCATTAGGAAGAGATATGAATATCGTTTGAAATCCTTCTCCTTCCATTACTAACTGACATTACTTGACCTGAAAAAAGTTATAAAACAAGTATTTAACTGAAATAATAGATATAAGGACTAATCAAGTGTCTAACAAAAACTCATAATCCCTATAGATATCTAAACCGACCTCTGATAGCAACTATAATTCCCCAGCCTTAAACCTTACCTAATATTGAGTTATTACGAGATTACAAATTGAGGATCTTTTCAGGTTTAGAGTTTTAGAGAATTAGATCATAAAACATTCATTACATTCCACATTTAAACAAAGTGGTTACATAAAAGATAGTATTCATTTTTCCCATCAACAGAAACATATTTAAAATAAAACATGGATTCTTTCTTGACACTTCTTCGAAATTATCATCATATCATGTACCATTCCATTGACCTGTGAAAAACATTTCAAAAACATGGGATGAGCATAAAAAGAATAGTAATGGTTATAAAAATTATGGAAAGGAAACATGAGTACATATATACATAAAAATGAAATCATAATTTACCCATAAAACATAATCAAATTAACATTTCTCATAAAATCATGAATAAATCATAGAAATCATAAGACATAAAGGTAACTTGAGGCATTCATAACATTCTTACACAGGGAGTAACTCTCTTGGTTACATTTGGAATACCCATCACGGTATATTCCCTAAATCTCTTCGGAGAAACCTTAACGTTTAACTCCTTCATATTACCCAATGCATTGGAGAGCTATATTGGGCTCACCCACGCTTAGTTTATCATGGAGCCAACTGTCTTCATAATAATTCCCAAGAACCATAATATAATCGTATCACATAAAACATGCATAAAGGAAACATAACATTTCTACTTTTTAATCAAAAGATATCAATACAACACATTGATATAAAAAAATAATGAAAACCATTTTCAATACTAAAATAAAATAAAAGTAAAACATGGTATATGTTTTTCATTTAAAAAATGTATGCCTTGTAGTGGAAGCCGAAACTAAAATAACGGTCACAGCTGCGGAGAATTCATTCTCGCCACATACGTATGACAAATAAAAACAGTCCCTTTTGTCGTTTAGTAAACATTTAGTATGAAAAATATTCCTTTTGAATAAATGTAAAATTCAAAGGGGTTTATACACCGTATAAAAGAAATTTGTGTATAAAACAAAATATGCCTCAATGAATGGAGATTGAGATGAAGTCCCTTTCCACATTGAAGGTTTTAAAGGAATGGTATTTAATAAAAACATTATATTATCATTAGAATAAATGAATTCATGATATAATATTCTAAAGGACAGTATATACACCAAATCAATGTGAATTGGTGAATAACAACAATGAAGTCTCAATGGAATGTTAATTTATATAAAATCCCTTATAAAGAAGGTATCCTTAAAGTAAGGATAAATCAATCACATAATTATGTGTGACAAATATAAATTCACCCAATATAAGTGGATATTATGTGTAAAACAATCATATGTCATTCACACATGTTCATTGGATAAAATATTCAATAATTACATGTTGAACCCAAAGAAATCGAAATTGGGTTACGAAATTCTCTTACAAAAATCCGAAAGCCTAACGGTGTCACTTCAAACTTCATAAAATCAGTTGATGAGAGATAAAAAGGATATCTCATCACTGATACATAAAATTTACATCAATGAGGATATGGAATAACGTATCCCAACATTACAATATGTAAATTAAAAGAACCAACAAAAGAAGTCTTTTAAAAAGTGGAGGGTGAAAAGTTCCCTTACCGACTTGGGTATCTTTCGAAACATACACCCCATGAAAGAAGGACAATACATCATTGATGTAAATAATCATAAACGAATTTATATTACACAAATATTAGAATAATGAGCAGTACATATAGCACTCAAATGAACTTGTGGAACATGTATCATAAATATCACGAGAATAAAAGTGAGATGAAAAATGCCTTAGGAAAACTCAGCAGCCTAACGACGCCACATAAAACTTCCAAAAAAGGACTGATGAGATAAAATAGGGTATCTCATCATATTAACCTAAAATGTACAGAAAGAGGAATATAAAATAACATCCCCCATCATAAAAAATACAAATTTAAAAAAATTACATAAAAGAGAGTACATAAAAAGAAAGAGAGGGGTTGGATCTCTTACGAAAATTCGGTAGCCTAACCGCGCCAATAAAAACATCCAAAATGGATTGAAATGAGAAAATAGGTTCTCTCATCATATTAACAAAAAAATTATGGTAGCAATAATATAAATTAACATCCCAATCATATGAAAGATTATCTTAAAAGGAATGACATAAAAGAGTGTACTTAAAGAGAATGAGAGGGGTAGGATCCCTTACCTCGAGTCTGATTTGTCTTGTTCGTTTATTTATATTCTTCAATTATAAACATTTATAAATTTATAATTTCTTATGGACCTCATTTAATGATTATTATTCAGTTAATATCACATTTTATAATGTTATAATAATTGTTTAATAATGATAGTTCATATCATATGTTTTTGCTGATGTTTGGTACATGAGTAAATAAAATGAACTTGTTTGAAAATGATTGCCCATGTAGTTATAAGTAAATCACTTACATAATAGTATTAATGATTAAAATATCATATATATCCAGTACATATTCATTTTATACTATTCCATAACATTTGGAGATAAAAAATGAAAAGCACCGTTCATGGAGACGTTAGGCCGTACGTACGCATGAATGCTACTTTCATTTTTTTGTCATATTAATGGAATTAAAAATAAATGTGATATATATATATATATTAATTAAATTATAATATATATGTTATATAGGTCACATAGGTTCATTGATTTCATTCTTTATACATTCCATGTATTGCATTAAAGAGTCACATCACATGAGGTGGAGGTAGTCCACACTTCCTCATATGAAATTATCGCATTTGCACAACATGAAAAGAATAAAGGTATGTTTTAAATAAAAAATACATAAGCATATAGTAAACATAAATACCATATATATCATATATAAAATACAGTGACATCATAATGGCCTCCTTTAATGGTGTTAAAAGAATATTGAACAATCATCATTTCGTGAGGCAGAAAATAACCAACCACAAGAACAGTATGTTCTTTAACCATTAGACGAAGGTGTGTGTAGGTGTAGCTCGAATACTTCACATAAGAAAATACTAGTATATTTAAGATACTGTTGTTGTTAGAAAAGAAAATAATAAAAAGAGTTTAGGGGGTTGGAGAAGAAAAATAAAACATAAGAACACAAGAGAAAACACTACCTTTAAAACGGGTAACTCTGTTTGATTTAAGCTCAAATGCTTCCTTGGAATGGATTATTCACAAAGTGAGGCTTCAATGATGAAAATAGCGATTTGGAGAGAGTAAATGGTCAGGGGTTGGCCGAGCCAAAGGCTTTAAAGGTGTGTGTAAGGTTGTAGAGGTGGGGGCCTTTTATAATAGGAGAAGAGGGGCACTCTTAGAAAGTTATAAAATATTACTTTATTATAAAATGAATTTAAGATTTTAAAGGTCCAAAAATTATATATTTCTAGTATAAGGTGATAATAGTTCGAAATCCACACATACAATAGGTTTTTTACAAGTGTAGGTATTATATTTTACATTATCTTTTCATTTTATTTAAATCGTTCATTTATGAGGTAATCACTACATCATCACAGTGTCATATATAATTTAATTTATTTCATCTCTAAAAATTATAAAAAAATATCATGATGTATGGAATCTTTTTATCATTCTAATTAATATTTATAGTAAAAAATATGACTTATATAACCCCATGAAAAAATTGTTTTAGTAAAACAACACATGTTTGTGACATTTTAATTTTAACTTTAAATAAAAAGGTATTAATGTCATTTTCCAACCAATGTAGCTACATGGGGTCCCCAAGTTGACCTATGTATTGTCTTGGTTGGAAATTACACATCCAATAAGGATAGGACATGTGCCATGTTCATTTAATATTATTAAAACATTATTTTTACCTTAAATTACAGGAATTCCCTCTAATCGCGATTAAACACATAAAAGTTACAATTCACCAAAAACATATTTTAATCCCATTGGGCCACATTTTACTTATTAATGAAAATCATATATGTAGGATTTTTTAAATTAAAAACACATAAGTGGTAAAGTGTCTTTTAAATGAAAAATTTGTTTTTTAAGTACCACTTAGTGGTTTCACTATTAATCAAAAATTGAAGTTTTTTTGAAAAATACCAAAACTTTACCCTAAGATATATTTGATATTCCGAATTCAAAAATGATTTCTATTTTACAAAATTAAAATCATATAAGTTACATTAATTAATTTAATAATTAATTACCATTGTCATGACAAATAGCGTGTTTTTATGAAACAATATATATCAAAATATTGACACTAGTTTAAGTCCAATTTCAAAGTGAAATTAATTCTAAAGACCCCTATTGGATTAAATGGTAAAAATATATTCTAATTTCACCTTACAACTAATTCATAATATTAGCTAATAATATTAATAAATTAGATTAAAAAGAGGTTTTGAATTAAAATTCAACAGTTTTCACTATTCATTAAAAATTGAACTTTATCGGAAAAATACCAAAAATTTACACAAAGTAAATTTTGAAGTCCTGAATCTAATGAAGAATTTTATTTTTTCAAATATAACTGATAAAATTTTAAAAAAGGGGATTTAAAATTGGTTCTCCATCAAAAGGCGGTTAATCGACCTTTTAAAGAATATTAGAATGTTTACGCTTAAAATTGGATTCATTCGAATTTTTAATCCTATAACAATTATTGTAAAGTGTAAAAATATTTGAAAAACATATATAATCATTTTTTGAGTTATTTATATTAATTCCCTCCATTACCATGGCTAGGCGTTAACTACCATTTTAAATAATATTATTTTATTATTAGAGTGAAACGTAAGATTCTCAAGAAACTCGTTGTTGCGTATTGGGTACGCCATCAAGCATAGCATCCCCTTTAAAGTAATATTATTAATTTATTCACAAATATGGATAAATGTGAAAATGTCATATTCTTTATTTACCTGGGGTGTTACATTTGATGTGGATATAATAAATGATCCAAGGACATGAATACAAATACTATCATTGTCCATGTAAATAAAAACCCAACCAGTGGATTATTATGTAAGATAAAAATATAATATATCCTATGTGGAGTAAAAATATATGTATTTTGTCCTTAATTAATGGAAATACAATTTGATGACCTTTAAAAATATTCTTGAGTTAAATAATCACCTTATTATGAATTTTGTTTTTAAATCCCTTTTTTTGAAAATTACTTTTAAAATAATATTATTTAAAATTGATCTTTTAAAATCTCAAATGAAGTGTTAAAGAAGTGATTAAATATAATTATATAAATATTGAAAAGGCTAAATAGAATATTTATATTGTACAGTTAAAGGTTATAAAAGTCCCATATTTTTATATAAATATGAATATTCCTATTAATAATATTAAAATAAAAAAGTGTACCCATATATTTAATGAAATATGTTTGAACAAGTAAAAATATTTTTGAAAAAAATTTAAAAAATATTCTTTATAGATGAAAATATGTTCTCTAAATAAAGAGGAAGCTGATGTTGGATTTTCATTAAACCATTTTTTAAAACATTATGACCACCAAATATTGAAGATGTTAATAATAATTGAAATATTTATTAACTACCAAAGGAGAGAAAATTTTAATGGTTTAATAAATAATTATAAAATAATTTCCTTTGATGAAACATCATGTGTAAACAACAAAGAATTAATTGAGATTATGAAAAAAACCCTTCAAAAGTCAATAACATTAATTCTAGAGTCAATCAATCATTAATATTTTATTAAATGTGAATAAATATAAAATATTATAAAAAACTAGATACAATATAAAGTAATTCCTAAAATATTCTAAAAATATTAAGCACAACAATATTGTAATATATCACAATGAATGAAATTAGGATATAAAATATTTTTTAGCATGGAAATTATTAATTAAAATACCCTTAAGTGAATTAATTATAATTAAAACTCAAAATATCATGAACAATGAAAGAAAATTATATTATATATCAATGTGACATTATTTAAACCATATATAATAAGTTGGTTTCACAATAACAAACATAAAAAATAATAGAAATCTAGATGAATCCCTTACTAAAATGTTTTTTTGAATTATAATCCCCACAAACAAAATTTAAATTGAATTAATAAATATGATTATGATAAAATAATTTATAAGATATTATATAAAATGGTGTTGTATTTACACAACATAGAAAAAGTATGTGGTGTTATTGTCTTATACCTCACGAAAATAAAATAGAGACAACAATCTCATAAATTCTGCTTCCATTCAAATGAACATCAATTATCCTCATTTTAATTTTTTTATAATTTAAATTACTTATAAAAAACCATTGAAGTATTTATCATATCATATATTAACATTTTATAATATCTTATAATAAATTTTTTAATAATTGTTCCTAATATCCATTATTTCATGTGTTAATAGCCCATTTTTTCAAGCGTGTTTTGACTTAATAATTTATTTCATATTATAACACAAATCATTATTTAATTATATAAAATATTTATACTATCATATAATTTTTATATATATTCATTATATATTTATTTAATGTAATCATTAATATTTTGAGATAGGAAATGAATTGTACCATTCATGGAAACAGTAGGTCGTACGCAGGCATGAACAATAATTACATTAATTTTTTCTTATTTAAATAATGAAATGTAAATTATATATAATATATTATAATAACATTTTCATATTTATGAAATATATTTAATATTTTCATGCACAAACATTCATAATACATCCTACATATAGTGTGAATAAATCTTATTGCTTTGAGGAGGTGTTAGTCTACACGTCCAAAAATAATCTTATCACATTTACAAAAAAAAATTAAGGTATGAGTTTATATGAGAATCTAATAGGACCATAGAAATTATATATATTTCATATAACACATATACAAAAAGTTTCCCATCATAATTAGAATCCCTGATACATGGTAAAAAAAAATTGAACTACATCATTTTTTGAGGTGGTAGTTCACCATAGACAAAATCTATAAGTTCGTTACCCATAAGATTAAAGTGAAATTATATATATGTAACACTATTTTAATAAATAAATCTATTTATAATATAGATACTATGTATATTATGTATGAATGGTATAATAAAATTCTAGGTGGTGGATATGTAAATCAAATGAAAGTAATCATTGACGAATGTTATATAATTTCCAGGTAACTCCTTTATTATTATTCCAAAAGACATACATGAGTGGATTTATTCACAATGTTCAAGTTATTGGAATATGGGATTGAGTTTTGGAGCTTATTTCATCAATTTTTTGGTGATCCATGAGAATATAGTGTGGTGAATAACTGGGAGATTTTAGTGAATTTTTATAGTGTGGAGGAGTGGAAGTCAATTAAATTTTCTAGAATGAAATTCAACAAAAAAATTTCATGTCATGAACTATCCCTAGTGGCCTATGTCGTGAATAACCTAATCCCACCTCCTAAAGGGCTGGTTCAAGTGACATCTTGCGAATGCGTTAACCTAGAAGTAGGAACCATTTTCCTGGCTACCTGTATACAGACACACACGCCCTACCACATCCCTAAACAGAATAGAAAAAACAATTATAATGAATAATGTGCTCTGTACAGGTACAATTGAGAACAAGTGGTCTAGAATAAAAACCCAAAAAAATAAATTGAATATAGAAATGTACTATGGTACTCTAGTATCCATCAGTTGAAAACCTCACCTTTTGGTAAAATTATTGTATCTACTTGAATATGAAGTGGTACGTCATGTCCTCCTAGTCCTACATGGCCCCACATGATCCTTGTCCACCACGTCATCTGTTGAAGCGTCGATCGTCTACACTAGAGAAAACAAGGACAAGCGAAGCCCATGCAAGTGTGAGTAACTAATACACAGTCAGGGACCAAAAACCCCAAATCAAAGACCACAAAGACATCATCAATGTAAATAATGAATCATAAGAATTAAGAAGAATCATAAAGAAATATAAAGAATCATAAACACGAATCACAAGACAACTCACTCCAGGTATATTCTAGGGTATTGATTGAAGAATCATCAGTCACATAATCAAACAATTAGGCTGTTGGAGAACTCCTAAGATATGAGTATAGTGGGTCTGTTGGGTAACACAAAAGGTGCTTCCCATTATTCTTGGACTATTCTGGTACTCATCCCTAATGAGTACCACAGGTATTCTGAGTCACATAGTCTTGCTCCCACTATGGGCATTCAGAGTTATAGAGAGGTGCTTCCCACCATGGACAATTGAGGAACTCCTCCCCATCACATATCATGGGTCTTCCGTGTCACACAATTATGCTCCCACTATGGTCTTGCAATGTCACACAAAGGTGCTTCCCACTGATCCAAAGTCGAGTAACACAGAGTCGATTGACAGCAGTATTTAGGTCTCAGCCAACTGCAGAGTTAGTACGTAAAACACTGGGAGTAATGGTCATCAAGCCATTCATTGCACCTCAAATTTGGTGAAGGTCACTTCATTACATTCCAAAATATCCACCAAATAGAGAGGGTCCCAAATCTGTAAAATGATCATCAATTAGATGAACAGTATTCAGGTTATTATTATTTCAGAAAATATGGTCTGGTTGCATCTGTCCAGGTCATATCGACCCAACCAACCATGATCGGGGTCCCACATACCCATGTTTTTTCTACTAACCCGACCTGACATGGATTGGGTCAGGATTTCCCTGATCAAGCATGGAATGTGGGCTAGGCCCAATGGGTCTCGCTGGACCATACCCAGTTTCCCCGAGGGTCGAGCCTGCCGAGTCTCCTCGCGAAACGGTCTTGTTTGGCCAATCATGAATGGTGTGTGTCTGGCCCACCTATGCAGGTTTGACCCACTGGTCATGAGTCCGGTCCACTGCATTAGGCCGCGGCCCACCACCAGGAGCCCGGTCCACCAAAGGATGTTTGGTGGAGTGCACCTAGGATGTGACTGTAGCCATCATATCCCCTACCTACACTACAACTCTTTCGTGAGGCCTTTATATGTAGAAGTAGAGTGACTGCAGCTCTCCATGGTGGCCTGGATATGGGCTGCTCCTATTATACAGATCCAGGTGGCGCCACCTCTACAGTAGACAATGGGTCGCGACATCCTCCACCGTGTATTGAATGGGTTCTTCGAGTCCTCAAGCATGGCTGGTGGGGGCAGACTTCCTCATCCAGAACACAACACCTAGGATGGCGTTGCCTCCTCCATGAAGTCGGCCACCACACTGGATGTACCATCTTCATGAAACTAGATCATATTCGATTATTTAATATCATATCTGCCATTGCCTTTGGGCCTCTCGCCTTACTACCATCTCTATCATAGCATTATATTCCATTTGTCGCCTCTTGAGTATACGGCCACAAAAAACATATGTGCGTAAATACCCAGTCCTTGTTTGTTTCATCTCGTACCCTCTATGTCAATGGTTTAAAACATGGGGATCCTCAGGTATTTTAGTTCATTAATATACATTATAGTCAAAACTAGGATAACTAAATACCAAAAAGAGACACTCCCACAAGAACGCAAGAACGCATGGTCCAAGGATCAATATGTTAGTTGGTTGATTGAAAATGATCATTAATATTATGAATGGGGAATAAAAAACATAAACACAACCCTTAATTGGATTGAGTATTAGTAACTAATAAAGGGAAAATCTCTGATCCATCATTGATCCTCAATCCATTAACATTCAACGTTGTCCAGTGATGGTGTTTGTCGATATTCATCAACAGTGTTCATCATTCTTAATTAGAGTGTAAAACCAATGGTGGTTCATCTAATAATTCATGTGGTATAATTCATATCCCCCCAATTTTCTCAAAAATAAAAAAACATGTCACATTGTTTTAGTTACACTGTGATGCCACGTAATTAAGTTGTTTCATTTATGATACAACGTAGCTGTTTTCCATAATTTTATTCATCGTTATTTTTTGGGCTTATAATCCAAAATTTACTTCCATTAATGCACCACATTTTATTATTTTCACCAAATCACACCACCATTATTAGCCTCTCAACATTTGAGGGAAAACATAAAATATTTTTTAAATACTATTTTATTATGTTCCTAAAATTTTGAAAAAAATAACTTTTATATCCAAACCTAGACAATAAATTTTATTTTTATTCTTGGAGAATATTGGAATTCCATTGTTTAAAAGTTCCCTCATATTATTGATCAGGCTAACCGGTTCATAATTTTTAAAATGAGCTAGCATATTTACTAAAGGTACATTAAAAAAGTACAAAATTATGCTAAGGGCACAGTGGGTCTCAAAATCAAATACCTTAAAGGTATTAAGTCTTCATCTAATTCCATATAATTAAAAGATATTGAGGTATATGTTCTGAGACATTACATTCTATCCATCATTGGGATTTACATCCCTGAAATCTGAAATATTGTGTAATCAAACAAATGGGGGTACTGAGCATGAATTAGAGCCTCCAACTCACATGTTCTCTATTAGAGATTCTTGTGCTTCCACTGAACACACACTAGTGGAATCAACCACCAACAAAAGAACTAATCATATCGACCAGGTATAACCACCATGAACTATGAAAATATCACCCCATCATAAATATACAACATTCCCAAGTCTATGATTTGTGATGTATCATGAAGGTATCTCATCAACTACGACATGTGAAAAAACATTATTCACCTAGGGCTTATAAGGGAGAAGAGAAAGGTTTTATGCCATCTTTCAAACTCTGATAAGGATCTGAAAGGGTCTAATCAACCTCAGAGATAGCATTCCCCTCTATTCAAATTTTTTCAATCCTCATCCAAATGAGACCCAATGGAACACATTATCTCCACCTACAAATTCCAAGGGTCTTTCACTATTATGGTAAAAAGGATTCAACCTTCTCTACATAATCCTCATCCACTCCTAGATTATCTGCACCTTCTCAATGGTAGCTCATACCAAATCTAGACCAATTAGTGCTGACTACCCTAGGTCTGTCCGTCATAGTTGTAATCTACAAGGCTTCCCGTACAAGGCCTCAAATGGTGTAAAGCTAATGGTGGAGTGATAACTATTGTTTTCTGAAAACTCCAATAGTGGAAGGTGGTCCTCCAAAACTAAGACCAGAATCAAGGAAGCCAACATAAAATATGTCCTCTGGGGTTTGTATAGTTTACTCCCTCTATCCATTTATCTGGGCATGAAAAGTCATGATCAAATGCAACTGAGTCCCAAATGCATCCTGTAATCCCTTCCTCAAATGGGATGTAAATCATATATTGTAGTCTGAGATGATTTTCATTTTCACTCCATGGATCCACACTATATCAAATATGTAGAGGCTTCCCAATACCTAAACTGGTCTCTACTCCAGGATGTGTAGGAAGATGGCCAACATGGTGAGTCATTCAACTATCTCCTTGAAAGAATCATGGCCTATAGATGTATGTGGTAACCCCATCACTAATTACATCACGATACCATCCATTTTCAAATTTGGTACCTAATGTCGTTGAAAAATTCATTCAAAAACCTGATCCTCGGCCTTCACATGTTGAAAAGTGAGGCATCATGTGACGAAATCTGCCAATTCTTTCATCATTCATAGACACCATTACCGATGTCAGAGGTCCTGGTATATCTTCTCCACTTCTGGATGTGCAGCAAAAGGGGATGTATAGAACTCCATAAATGCCTCGATAAAAATTACATAGGAATTATTGTGCACCCTCCTAAAAGGAAGAAGTTCTCCCAATATATTGGAAATTCATCTGGAGAAATATCTAAGTATATCTAAGCATTTTGGGCCTCATAGTCCACATCCACTAGATGTGCCTCCATGACTCACTTTAAGAGTGGTAGAGTAACATTCATCAACTAAATGTATGTTGTTCCATTATGATCCATGAAGGATATATGCATTGTGGATAGCTTTTATGTTTCCTCACTCAGAAGTTGACAACCGGTCCTATTAATAAGCATGTTCACAAAAATGTTCTCATTCTTAAGAGAAAATATTATCTCAAAGTCATAGTTCTGAAGGATATCTATCCATCACCTCTATCTCATATTCAAGTCCTTCTAGGAGATCTTATACCAATGAATCTTGTTGTCATTGTAAACTATTATCTTTTCTCCCATCATGTAGTCCAAACACATCTTCAAGGCATAGACCACTACTGCTAACTCTAGGTAATGGGTCACACAGTTCTTCTTGGGATGCATCAACTAGCATGAGCTGTAGGTGACCACCACTCACTCCTTCATCAAGACACAGTCTAGAGTAGTCCCAAAAACATGGTAGAAATCAAAACACTCAAAGCCCTTCTCTTATTGTCTCAAGAGTGTGGCACTAGTCAGTCTCTGCCTCATCTCCTGGAAACTCTACCGACATTTCCTCATCCACATGAATGGATTACCATTCCATGTAAAAGATAATAAGGGTGATTCCACACATGAAAATTCAGACATGAACTTTCGATAGTAACTAGCCAACCCCATGAAACATTCACCTCAATCACACTCCTGGGTGGCTCCCAAGCTAACCCTGCCTCTTTCTTCACCAAATCCCTTGTAACTCTAAACTCCGAGATGACATTTCCTAGAATTTTGATCTCAAGAATCTATAACTAGAACTTCAAGATCATATATTAATGCTGTTGCTCATGGATTTTATTCAAGACTATCTACATGTGTGTAGTGTGAAACTTCATTGACGTTGTGTACATCAAGATGTGGACAATGAAGACCATTAAAAACCAGCCAAAGTGAGGGTGGAAAATTATTTTCATTAGTTCCATGAACCCTTTTGGCGGAATTGGTCATGCTGAATGGAATCACCAAAAACTCATAGTGTCGATACCGACACCTAAAGGTTTCCTTTGGTACGTAATCATCCCGTACCTGTAGCTGGTGATAGCCTAATCAATGGTCTATCATGGAGAACCATCTTTCTCCCTTCAGCTGATCAAAGAGGTATTCAATTATCATTAGTGGATAATTTTATTCAATATTACCTGCATCAGGCACCAAAAGTCCTAATACAACATCAAAATATCATATACATTCATTGCAAAGAACACTATGGCTACCCATGGAAAAAAATGGGCCTTAAAATCCCCTTCTCCTAGAATATCTCTAGTTATACCCTCATCCCAGGAATCTCATTGAGATATATGTGATGTTCTGGGGTGGATATCGATGTTATACATTCGTATAGGATGACGCAAAAGATTACGTATCTTTTGAGAGGTAATCCCAGAACATCCACTGGAAAATCATCCCAGTACTTATCCAACACTACAGGAATGCTTAGACTCCTCTCATCCACTACACTAATGGGGAGGCTATCTAACTTGGGAGTGATCGTTTACACCCTCCACCATGAATGTATATCATATTCTTAAAAGGGTTCCTTCCCACTAGTGATGGAAAAAATGGTCCAATTTCCATATACACACCACACTGTATTCATAAATTAGTCAGTCTCGGCATATAATGTGGATAATAAGACCGTACCCATGGTGATATCA
This sequence comes from Viscum album, assembly GCA_963277665.1. Classification (NCBI taxonomy): domain Eukaryota; kingdom Viridiplantae; phylum Streptophyta; class Magnoliopsida; order Santalales; family Viscaceae; genus Viscum; species Viscum album. The sequence continues at coordinate 1,064,850,451 of OY728165.1, read as the reverse complement.
TAAGTCCTCAAAGTAGAAAATATGAGATCCCTGTCAAATCACTCTCCTCATAGAGTAATCTCACATCGATTGCACCAATTTGTGATCGTCTAATCTCCTCACATAGGTGTCTATAGAAGTTAGGATCATGCCAATGGATCAACCAGAATCTATGATCTCCAAACGAGATTAATGGAACAGAAATTAGTGACTACCACATGTGTTTATAAAAACTACATTGAGTGTAAAAAAGGTACATATCTACATATTATCATCTCTGAAGCACCATAGATATATGCCTCTTCTTCCTAAGGATGAGCTTTCCTATGTGTGCTTACATTCAGAGGATGGGGTGGACAAATTGGTGTTAGTGGAGCTAGTACCTCAAACCATCACCAACTACATGCTACTCAGCCAACTCTGATACCATGTTCATCCGCCCCATTTACATCCTCACCCAAACCTCTAAATTGGTCTCAACGATCCCCGAATTGCCCACGGTTCATCTGTATGAAAGGATATGAAATCATTTTCAATGTATCACTTCTTGCTGCACACAAAGTAGTGACTGGATCCCTGTGGTATGGGAGACATGCACTTTTGACCCTATGTCCTTGGGGAATCCCCTAAAAGACATGGCTCACATGGGCCTTCATGTTAGTTGTCTTCTTCTTACTGAAGACTCTGCTGCATAGGTTCTGCTGGTAGATCAGGATATAGACACCTACTCTATAAAGAAGATCTTCATATGATGGTCTTGATGAAGAACCATGGATAGGGTAGGTATTCTAAAAGACATCACCAATGCCCTCATCTCCCACCTGAGTCACTTTTCAAAGGATAAAGTGATGAAGAAAGGGTCTTGAATCACGTCTGTGGGGTGGAGTGAAAGATATGTGATCCTCATAGTGTACTCAACCATTTTCACAGTGTAATGATGTAGGTTAAACAGCTCTTATATGTGCACAGAGTAAATGTTCATGTGAAAAATCTACTCCCAGAAAACCCGCTCGACGCCTGTCCTGTTGAGGGTCACCTCATCATGAGTTTGAATCATCAGACACACCCATCTCACAGTGGAGCCTCAAATAAGTCTCGTAGCTAATATCTCCATCTAGTCAAGCAGTTTCCCCACAATGAAGAAGACCCATGTAACTACCTCCATCTAATCCACAGAATCATGATGATCTGTCACTCCACTGAACATTTGAGGACTCTGTCTCTGGAACTCGTAAAATCTACTGAGTATGTGGGCATCCTCTATTGGTTCCACTGGTACTAACTGTTGATCAATGGGTTATGGAAACACCTATGCACATCCCGATGAAACCATAATTAGAATGGGCCCCTGAACCGATGTCTCATCTCTTCGTGGGTTGTCCACACGATCACGTAAAGGGATCCTGGCTTTTTGTCCATGTGGAGGTACCCTGAGATAAATTTAGATGTAATGGGTTCAAACATTTATACATTGTTAGATGAAAATTATTTACAAAACATAAAGAGATTATTATGAATAAAATGTTTTCATCCTTAGAGTCAAAAATTAGAATTCCATGTCCTAGACTATGGATACATTGACAAACCCACCAACACTGGGCACCCCGAATCTAAAATTCAGACTCAAAACACATAAAATATTTTCCCAAAAAAACGATAGAATACTGTTCATGGAGGTGGAACTGACCACCCATTGATACCACTTTTTCACAAACGGTATCTCTCTACACTTTCCATGAATAAACCAAGACGACCACCCGAAGTCCTAGGGCTCGTGACTAGCATCGAAGATGTCATTATTCAAGTGGAAGGTATGTTTCAAGGGAACATGTGTGCACACACATGCCCAAACATATCCCCCAAACTGAAAGGAGAAAAAAATTATACTGAATCTCCTTCTGAGTAAAAGTACAACTAAAAACATTTGGGACAAAATACTAACCCGACAAAAATAACTAAAGAAAATGTACAAATGGACTTGGGTATCCATCCTCAAAAAACCCCTCATTATTGTAAGAGTAGCGTAGATACTATTTTATAATGTAGTATGCCATGTCTACCAGATCCTACTGGGTTGCGCCTGCTCCAAGGCTAAAAATTACTCCACCGAAGCGTCAATCATCTGCACCAGACACAACTAGTGTGGGCAATGGCAGTGTGGCGGTGAGTAACAAAATAATCAATATGGGACCCCAAAACATAATGTAATGGCCACAACGATATCCAAATTGTAAACAATGTAGCATAAGTATGATGAAAAATCATGAAACAAAATCATAGATCTCAAGAATGAAGCACACGACCTCTCACTCTAGGTATATTCCAGGGTAGTGGTAGAAATATAATTAGTCACATCATTGAACACTTCTGGTGCTGGATAACACCTCTGCTATGAGTACAGTGGGCCTGCTGGGCCACACAGAAGCCTATTCCTTCTATCCTTGGACTACTGTAGTACTCATCCTTGATGAGAATTCTGTGTATGCAGAGATAGATAGATTCACTCCTACTATAGGCCTATAATGTCACAAAGAGGTGATTCCCACCATGGCTGACTAAGGTACTCATCTGAATCTCATACTATGTTTATTCTAAGTCACACAATATCACTCCCACCATGGGTCTACAAAGCCACCTAGAGGAGCTCTCGAAGGGCAATATTCAAGTTAATTAGAGTTGACTATCAGCAGTCTTCAGGTCTCATCCAAACGCAGGGTTCCGTATGTAGCACACTTGGGAGAACTGCTCCACAATCCATTCATTGCATCTCAACATCAATAAAGGCCTCAATAGTTCATACCCAAAGATCTGCCTCATCGACAGTGTCCAAACAGTGCAAAAGTCACATTAATTGGATTCATTTTTTCAATATATCATTATTTTAGAAAACATGGTCCCATTGCGTTAGGCCCAGTCTGACACGGTCGGAGCGACCCAATCATCCTAGCCCGAGGGTCCCTCATACACTGGATTTATTTGACTGACTGAACATGAACATGTTCAGGTTTAGGTAGGTCCAGTCTTGCATGGCCAATGGGACACATTGGACCCAACATAGTTTGGACGAGGCGCCAGCCCGCCGAAGACTGTTCGGACTACCAGTGCGGGTCTGGTCCGCCTTGTATGATGGGGGTGCCACCCGCTAGAATTATCCCAGTCTTCCAGGGGCCGATCAATGGTGTGCGCTCGAGATGTGGCATCCACCCTCTTGTCCAATTTTTTCCCTACAACTCTTCTGTGGGGCATCTGTCTGCTAAATTCAATTAAACGTGGATTTCTAGGGGCGGCGCAGTTGTGGTCCACTGCTTCCAAGCGGATCCAGGTTGGCACCACCTCTACTATAGCCTAATGTTTGTGGCCTCCACTTTCAGGGTGCACACGTGTGAACTACCTCCTCCAGTGCTGCCAGAGAGGACCAATCACCTCGTCCAGCATGCGATGCCCAAGGTGGAACCACCTACTCCACACAGTCGGTCACCTATGCCACCGCATTATAGGTGAAACTTAAGAATCCCCTTCTTCGGGCTAGTGGGTCCACTCTAATGGTCTGATATCTGATCAGTCTTTGCCTTCGGGCATCTCGGGTGGCCATCGTCTCTACCTTGGACCAAGATTCCTATAACTACCACTTGAAGATACAACCCCATAGAATGAACGTTTGGAAGGTCTCATGTCTTGTTCATGTTGGGTCACACCCTCCACCTTTGTTTTTTAAAACATGGCGAGGCCATGGATTGTAGTTCAATCAAATATGTTGGAGTCTAAAACTGAATCATGGAATCCCAAATATCCGCCCTCCCATACGTACGCATGATCTGCAGATCAATCTCTATGTGGGTTGATCCGCATACATCGTTGAAATTAATAATGGGGAAGGTAATACCTAAACACAACCCCTTCCAGTAATGATAATCTCTTTCTAATGATGGTAGATTCTCTGAATTGTCATTGATCCTCGATCTCTTAGTGTTCTTTGTCATTAGTTGATGGAGTTCATCAATGTTTGTCAACAGAATTCATCATTCTTCAATGGAAAGGAAAACCGATGGTGGTTCATTAAGGAATTTCTATACTTTAATTCATGTTCACTTCACGCACTATACAAAGAAAAAGAAAACATGTATCATCGATTTAGATGCATTGTGACACCGCATTAGAACACTATTTCATTTATGAAGTAGCGTAGCTTTTAAGATTCATTTAATGTTTCATTACATTATCACTTTATGAGATATTAAAGAGTTACATTAATTTTATCCACCATTACCTCATCACCACATCGCAGGGTCACCTTTAGACGCTCAACGGTTGAGAAAAGAAGTAAAATAACTTTTTAATGTTAATTTTATTTATTTTATGAAAAGTCCAAATAAAGTATCATTCTTGTCCAACTATTTTCGGTCAAAGTTAACTCTTTTCTAGGATTATCCCAACATTCTGAGTTCAACAGTGCTCTCATATTTTTGATCCAAGCTCTAGTTAAAATTTTCTAATATCATACTCTCACATTTAATGAATGTACTATAAAAAAAGATCAAATTTCGGTTCCGAGCTAACCTGGACTTGGAATAACATTTTTTCAAAGCAAGTAGTATCGAAATAATTAAATATATTTAAAAACAAATACATGGATATTCCATGACAATACATTCCATATATATTTTGACTTGATTAATAGAAAAAATTTAATATAATGGAGTATAGGGTTTACATTTTTAGAGAAAATTGATTTTGGAGAAAATTCTACTTCATTTTGTCCATTAAGTGTATAGTTTTGTTAGTTGTTATGTTATTATTTATTAATTGAAATAATTATTTTTAGTCACTTTTTCTAAACATTATTTGAAAAAATCAATGATGAAATTAATATACATAATAAATTTTTCTTATTGAGGATATTTGAATCCATATTTTTCATATTCTAATACCAGAATTGAAAGAAATTAATTAAATTTAATCCCCTGTATGGGATAAAAAATCATGTTTTTAAAGTAAGATGTTTGAAAGTTCCATATGTTATTAAATTCAATTTAAATTATAAATTTATTAACATTAACTATATTGGGTTAATTCATACAAATTTATCAAATTATACCATTAAACAAATAAAAAATATAATTTAATCTTGTAAATTAGTTATGCAAAAAACTGAATTTGAATTAAAATTATATATTTTTCATTATTTATCAAAAAATGAAACATCATTGAAAATATAAAATAAATCAATGTAACCTAAATATTTTGTTTCATGTTAAAGAATAATTTTTTTTACATATAAATGTTTATAAAATATCATGAAATTAGATCTAATATATGATCTCTAATAAAAGGTAGTTGAACTATCTTTAGAAAAATATAGATATTTATGTGTAAAATTGTTTTTTGTTTTTAGCTTATTATAATAAAAATATGCAATGAATATAAATAATATTTGACTGAAGATATATAAGATATATTCAATAATAAAATTCCCATAATTTTATATATTTTTAGTTATTATGAAAACACTAATTCTAGACCATATAATTTTTTCATTTATTTTATATTGGTTTATATTTTCATTTATAAATAATTATTATCCAATGGATTCTTGTAATTTTTAATAAATAATATATTTTCATAAAATATTACAGTTAATAATCCCAAATATAATGTCTATTTTATATCTTATTATACAATATAATGATGTTATATTTATATATTTATTTTTGGTAAAAATTATTCCTATTTGGAACGCAAGACATTAATGATAATTGTAGTGGCGTGTGATGCACACTAAATTAGTATCAATTTCCTTAAATTATATATGATGGGTTAATTTTATTTAATATAGTTAATATATTTTAATGTATCCTAATATTATATTCCCTTATGTTCTTGGTGTTGTGTGGAATACTTGTTATCTAATAAAATTTTTCTATCTTTAGAATTTGAGGTCGTTACATTCTACCCTTCTTAAATAAATTCTTTCCTCACCATATAAACTAGATATTGCTAATATATGTCATGATATTTTTTATTTTAAAATCTAAAATCATGATAAGTGTTCATAAAACATCCTCTAGAAATGAGTGAATGTGAATTACAAAGTTCACATGGATAAAATAGAAACTTTGTCTCCATATAGCAGAACAATACTATAATGTGGAGATATGTACATGGTTGAAATGTTAATATTTGTAGTTATTTATTTATTTCATCATTAAAAATAGTTAATGTTCAACTGAAAATTTATGGTCCAAGTGTCATAAGTCTATGATTGTTTAAATGAATATAGGATCCAAAATAATTATAAGGAAAATATTTATTTTTATAATTTTCAAATAATGAGTAATTATATTACACCTAATAATATAAAGAAATATAATTACAATATATACTTCTTATAAACAGAATTCTCCTATTTTTTATCAATTAATTTTTTATCATTATATTACATTTTGATATCCCAAAATTAACATTGATTCTTGAAGCACTAGAATACATTATTCTTGAATGAAAAGACCCGTAAAAATGAAATTAATTTTTTTTAATAAATTATTATCCAATTCAAATATTTTCTATACATTAATATATAAAACTAAAAATGTAACTCTTAACATTCATTATAACAATTTATTCATCAAAAATTTAATTAAGAAAAATTACATTTTAATTTAGACATTGGTATGTTCTATGGTTGGAATTAATCCTTTATAAAATATTGTTTGTGGGTTCAAGTTCACATGAAATTTCTCAAATTGATGGGTTATAAATAAAAATTAATGTTTTAATTTTATAAATCAATATTAATATAATTTACAAAATATATCTGATCGAAATAATTGAAATTTTACCTTTTAATATCAATTTAACAATGGTTTTAATTTGAAATATATATTTTTTAAATGAAATATAATATAATTTCACTATTATTACAATGTAATTAATGATAATATTAACACTAATGGTAATAAAAACCATTAATCTCATGTCACTAAATGTATTTTACATATTCTTCAAATAGATTTTCCACTAAAACAGATAAATATTTATTGATTTCTATTTCTCTATATGAAATTAAATTTATCTTTTATAACATAAAAATTAAATATATAATGAATAATTGGGACTTATGATTGACCATAATCTCATAATCCCATGATGTCCTCCAAAACTCTTAATATAAATAAGAAAATTCAGCATATAAAATTGTAAGAAATCCAAATGATTCGTTCTTCATTTATATAAAATATTATTGGTAAAAATACTTGTAAAGATTAATGATGTAATATTAATAAATGCTTGAACCATTTTATTTAAACAAAATTAATTATTTTTTGTAAGGTTTAACCTATGAAATTCATTTTCATTATCTATTCGAATTCATCATATTTTATTGTAAAAAAATGGGAATTATCCTACGAATATCTCCTTAGATTGCCAAACTAGGTGTGTAATAAAGCCTTTTTTTTGTACGATGTTATCTGCAAGTCATTAATGAGTAACATTTTTTGAGTTTTAAGCACTAGGTGCATCTTTTCAACAACCATATCCTCACATAGTACTCATTGAAAGATTTATTTCATGGAATATCCATATTATATCTACCTTACCAAAATTCAAGGATAAATATATGCACTTATCATGTGTGTCTTTAATAGGACTATGTTCTCTAATTAATGTTTTCCTAAATCTACATACCATGGTTTATACAAATAATCATTTAATTCCAAATGTATATCCATATAACCAATATTCACAGAACCAATGTCAAAAACCATTACGTTTTCACGATTAGAAGGAATAAAATCCCAATGTATTGAAGGGTTTCATATTCTTGGATAACCATGTATATAAATTAGTCTTGTATATAACATATGAATACTCTAATTAGATCATAATTTTTATTATTTGAGTATACCATCATTCCATCTATATTATCTATTAATATCATTAATAATACACTTCATGGAATTACGGGAAATGAACCAAATTTATGGTGACCCTAAATGATCATTAAGGGTCATATATAGTATAATTAATAATTAATCAAGGATTATAGCCAATATAGAAGTGAAAAAACAATATAAACATTCCATATAGTAAATAAACTAATATGGAAGTGAATAAATAATATAGAAATGTATAGTAATGAAAAAAATTCCATGTAAATCATAATGTGAGAATGAAATGGATAAATAGTTTTTTCCATATTTAAAATATCATGTATTATAAATAAATAAATTAAAATCATAATCAATAAAATTATAAATTATTTTAATCCATTTCATAGGCACACAAAACCCTCTACTGACAGGATGTATCCTCCAGATAGTTCAAAACTATATGTAGAAATATATTTAAGTTTTTTCACTAATTTGAATCTTGAAAACGTGTTGCTGAATTTAGAGGATATATAAGGTACATTCCTCACCCTTCACTGCATGTCCTAATCTTTATTCGTATCTAGTATTCTATTTAATTAATATAAAAAATGCCTTATCATATTTTTTATTTTGAATATGGAATAAAATTTATCATATTTCACTATAAAATAAAATAAATACAAATTCGAACACCATATGTAATGATTATATACCCTTTAGAAATTAACTTATACAACAAAAATGATATATATAATTTGTCTATATTTAGTGATTACTCATAATAGAGAAATGAATATTACATTGGTACTTAAAAACAAAATAAAGAATGTGAATTAAAATATTATTCTATAAAAACTAAATAAAAACTATATTGACGATGAATAGGGAAGCTATCAATATATCATATATTAAGTGGAGTAAAAAATAATTGTTATTTTTAGTGATGAATAGAAATAAAATTAATTGATATTTTAGAAACATTCATGTAAAAAATATCCTTTTATTTTTTAAAATTAGATTGAATGTATTTTTATTGGAAAATAAATTTTAAAACCATATTATTTAAATATTTCCCATTTATAAAATAAAATTCATCCTCAATGATAGGATTGAAGGTAATTTTATACATTTTTTACATGTTAAAAAATAATTTCTTGAGATGAAATTCATATAAAAGATTATTGTTAGGGATGTGAGAGGAATATTTATTTGACAACTATATAATGAAAAAACAGTAAATATATTTTTAATAAACCTTTTATAATGTGTAAAAACATTATTTAATCCCTTTTATAAAATTTTTATTTTAGATGACAAATATGTTCTCAAAAAAATAGTATAATAGATTTGGGTTTGAAAAAATATTTTCTAAAATTTTTTTTGTTCCAATTAGTAGTAAAATATAACTATTAAAATAATAAATTCATCAACTACCAATTGAAAATAAAATTACATCGATTATTATAAAATTATCAAAGTATTTCCTCCAATCAAAATTCATTTTTAAGCAATCTCGAATAAAATGAAATTTTGAAATAATCCCTTGAAAGTAACAAAATATCAATGTGAAAATATAAAGTTAAATGGATTTTCTGTGTCAAATGTAAATATACATAAAAAATTGAAAATATTATAATATATAGTAAAATATGATTACATAAATAATATTATAATATTAAAACCCATGTCTAATTAAGATATCCCAATAAATTAATTTGTGTTAGGAAAAGTTGTTCTACTTCATAACACTTAATACTCATTAACTAAGATGAAATAATTCTTATTGAAAAAAAAAATATCATAACAAATTACTAAATGATGATACTATATATAATTATTGTTGTATGTACACCATATATATAAATTTTGGTTAACAAATATAATATATATATATCAATGAATGAATTTGAGAGGTATAACATAACTACTTTGTATCTTTTGAATTATAATACCCATGAAATAATCAATTTAAATTTATACTATATTTACCATGAAGAAAAAAACCATGATATAGTTTATCAAAAGAAGATGTTGGTACACAACATATATTATTGTTATAGTGCTAATGATATATGGGTCACCAAATGATGTTTTAAACAATAATCCATTACCTTGAATTTTGTGTTGGGTGAACGTTATTTATCCTCATGTATAATGGTTTTATTAAATAAATAAATTATAAATGTACCATAATCTTATTTTTAAATTCATTTACTAACTTTTTACAATATATTAAAATTTTTTTTGTATATAATCCTTATTATTTACAATATTTCGTGAGTTAATTGAATTATTTATCAAGGATATTCTTAAATGTTTATTTTTTATTAAATATATCATGATTTAATCATATATGTAATGTAGAATATGATTCAAATTTTACATATAATAAATATATATGTTTTTAGTCTAATAAATGATATTTATATATAAGAAATTAAAATCATCATTCTTTGTAATGGTAGGTCGTACGTATACCTGAATTGTACTTCAATTTATTTTTCATATTTATCGAATCAATAGTAAAAGATATATATCTATATTATTTATCCATTATCAAATTTTATCTTATATATTAAATTAATTTTATAAATCCATCATTAATACATTTTATATGTATTTTAGAAGAATCAAATTTCATTAAGGTGGATCTACTCCACACATCCAGAAACGATGTTGTTGTAGATACACAAAATGGTGATAATTAAGGTACGAGCTATATAATAATTTAGTAAGAATTAATAAACTATAATTTTTATATTTTACATATATATTTATTTCCCATAAAAATTCTGAACCATGTGTAATGGACCATGTTTTTTATCCCAGTTTTAATTCGATATGATTTATATTTTTGGCATTTACCAGAAGTGCTACTCTTTAAATAGAGATTTGAAATGAAATTCCAAGTGTTTGAACCCTTGAATATTTTTTTGACATGGGTAATGTATTTAGGGATCCCTATGGTCTCATTGAGTAAAGAAGTGTAGGACCCTAAAAATTACAATCATGTGTGGTCTGAATATTGAACACATTTTGTTAGAAACCGTGAGACCCAAAATAGAAAAAATTGTTTCATGTTTTAAAGAATCAACATGAGTCACAGAGGCTATGTACGGTATACCCAAAAAATTCACTAAGCTTTAATTTTTATTTCCACTTTGTTAGTAGAAAATTATAATTCATCACATAGTAGGCACTCGATTTGGCCAAACTGTGTTTCCAAATAGTGAACCCCATTTTAGAAAGAAAATTTACAAAAAAACCCATTATTATTATTGTTATTATTATTTTATTTCATTATTATTCTCCCTCTAACTATGTAATCATCTACCATTGATACTTTACTTCTTCCTCAATCCTATTATAGGCCTCAATACATCTCATTAATCTATCATTGTATTCTTTATTCATCTATATCTATAGATTATATTTAGTATTATATTTATTCCATATAAATATTTATATGTTATATATTATCTTGAATGAATTATATATTTGTGAGTGCATTTTCCCTATTTATTGGTAAAATGTCTATTTCTTCAACTTCTTCTAAATAGAACCATATCATACATTTATATTTTTCTAGAGAACTGTACATTGTATAAGTAACAAGGTCTATGACTTCTTCCTTCAATTTCCACGAGTATATAGATATTTACATCATGTTCCACACTATCCAATATGGCATGTCTCATTTAAAATATATTATTCAATTTAAATTGGAATAAAAACATTTTGTAACTCTCATGGATCACTGATTAATAAATTAAGAATGGTAACCCCAATCATGGAAACCCTGTAGGCATGAATGAATTCTATTACCATTTTATAATGAAATTATTAATAGTTATTCTATATTTCTAAAATTTATCATATATTAAAAAAATATTTTCACCATCTAAGAAATTTACTAAATGATAATGGAACCACCAAAATAGCATGGTAAACAATTATGAATGGAAATTCAATGCTTGGTAGCTTTAAATAAATAATTGTTTAATGTGAATAGAATATATATTCTTCATTAATGAATAATTTATTCTAAAATGATTATTTGGTAAAAAATGTCATGTTTTTTCGAGTAAAACCCCTCAAATGAGGTATGATGTCTTCAAAATTAAAAAGTGATGTCTAGTAAATTTTATCTATCATGGCCGTAAAAAAACATGTTTTTATATTTCTTTGTTACAGTTTAACATAGGGTATGTCTTCAATATGGCCTTAGTGGTTATTCTTAAATAATATTTCCTCCATTATATGTAAACATCCACTGATCCAAGTAACCTACTATGTTGAATAATTATAAAACACCGATTAAAATGACTATCTATCAAAGATCATAATATGGGTTGGGTGTGCTTAATAAATTTGATACCTATGTATGTAATTTCCCAAGGGTCTATTGTAAATATTGAGCACGTTATTAAACTGGGATGAATAAAATTTCTTGTTTTTAATTAAGTGGATTGAATTTTTTTTATTTTCATGTTCATGGTTGATTTACAACAATTAATGATTAGAAGGTTTATTTGAAATGGAATTAAACTGGTTGGTATGACCACACCTCGTGTTATAATTAATTAAGAATGGCTTATGTGAATTAAATTAAATGTTTTATTTGAAATGATTATATGTTTTGAAATTAAAAACCTATCATTTCATAATTAGTATATTCTATCATTATAATGTGATACCCTTATAGATAATTTGGTTTAATAAATGGCAAACATGAGAGGCAATACATCATGGAATATATTTTTTTATATATGAGTATTCCTTGTAAATATTCTTGTGATAATGGTTGGGGTTCTATTGTGAAAGAACGAATCACAGTACCCTATATCAGGGGATGAGTATGACATCTCATACTAATGATACTATGTGGATGGTGGGATTGATATGCCACGTCCATTATTGATGGTTGGCTTAACAGAACACTAACAACATTGAGTGCTGACATGATGATACACTCGTTATATCATGTGACAATACTGAATTCTTCCACTAATAATGAGATGTATAGAATGCATACTCTATTGTATATTATATATTTCTTTAGACTTTTTAAGGATGAGGGTTTTATTCTGTAGTTCATCTAGTACATGTTATTCTCGGTATATGTCCTGTTACGACAACACCTACATGTTTCATTGAGATAGATTAAATTAAAATATATACTATATAAAAATATATATTCACTATATATATATATTATTAATATGTTACATTAAGACATGAGTATAAGTAATAAGTTTCACTTTTTTTCCATTGGGGATTAGAGTTGGTTGGTATTTAGTTGTTCACTTTTTTAAATTCATATTACCTAAATATTTGAATACATTAAAATAACAAACTGTATTTTATTATAGACATTGTAGTTGGTAAACTATTTGGAGTAATATCTGAAACACCGCTTAGGCTACCATTACACAATTTTACATGACTATATATTATGTTAAAAAGACCATGGATTATTGCTAGTGAGTTTTTCCTATTACATAATATTTAGGAGCAGATGACTTAGTTGGGGATCATGATGCATGTGGAGGTCACCTTGAGATTTTAATTACATTCATGATTCATATTTTTTATTATGTATCCTGTGATATTTATACTATTTATGTCTTTGTATCATCACCAAATACTTGAATGCATTGTACTATATTTGTGTTGGGAATCATTAAATATAGTTTATATTATTCTTCTCATTCTCTGTCATTCATTATTACCTCTTAAACTGTTGTATTTAATTTGTGAGGTAATATACCGAATTGATTTTATGATCATGATGGGTTAGACTCTTGACTATCAACCCCTTATACAACTAATACATGTCGGAAACGTTTGGTGCATTGGGATTCACACTTGAGGCCATGTAACACATCAGTACAACTACAAGTATAATGGTTAGTCAAAATTGGATGTTAAAAATTTTTGTCTTAGAAGTTTAATTTCATCATTATAAATATTTTATGAATATATAATATAGACTAATAATTTTTTGATGCTTGGTAATTAGTTTGGTATGGGACTGATCACTCGACCCATGGGGAAAATTTGATGTTGCTTGGGATTGGACTATTTTTCTTATTTTTATTTGTTAAAATTTATTTGGATTTCACCAAGGGTGATTATTGTACATTATATTAATAATTTATTTTTATAGTTGTGGTATTTTATCTTTGACTAGGTATGGAATGAATGATTCATTACATGTATCATTTTAGGAAAATAGAGATTCACATGCCATGAATATCCCTTTCCATGTAGTTGAATATCTTGGCATCCTAGTGGTTGGATTGTGTTCTATGAGTGTTATTAAATTATTATTTTATTTATTATGTATGTTTATGTTACATTATTAGTGTTTTATTTATAATTTTAAACTAATTCACTATTTTGTGATTATATACCACGATTTCAGACTATTATGGATCTTTTTTCTATGAAGTGTGCTTCTATTTTTATTTGAATGTTTCATTGGGATTAAGGATTGTGATTACAATCTTTGTTATGTTTTTTATTTTTAATTAGTTACATGAGATAAATTCATTGAGTGTGATTAAGCAGCGTCTATTTTTTAAATGTACATGTATGAGTTATTTATTATTGGTAAAATTTATAGTTTTTTTCTGAAAAATATTGATATTTATACATTTCTAAATACCATTGTAAAAATGTAGAAGTTCTTAAATTTCATATTTTTATCTAAGTTGATTTTGGTTAAATGGGATCCAAAATCTATCCAGTTATGTGTATAGGTGTTTTATGGATTTATATATGGAATCCCATATAAATTTACCATTATATAACATCATGGAATATCATGAAATAATTATGAATGTGAAATATTTCTAAATCTAAAATTATTTTGATTCCTCTATTAGGGTTTGAACAGTTATTACTCATGAAAAATTACCCATGCCATTAATGTTATAAATGGACCATTGGACCTGTGTGGTTCAGTTGAGGACGATTTTTACAAAGTAAAACTATACAGGTGACTCAAAATAATAAAAACTATGGAAATTATACTGGTTAACATTTTGATCCAGCAAGGATAGATAAAAGGGGAAAATGTAAGATTAAATTTCTTTTATCAGGTGCTTTTTTTATGATTTATAATTGAAGTTCTATTTTAATTTTTCAAAATGATTAATTATTGAATATGAATAAATTTAAGGGACTAAATTGGATCCTTAGGTGGTATCCACTGCATAAAAACTTCCTTATGGGTAGTTTGAAATCCTCCTTGGGATTTCAGGGAGTAGAATGTTAGTGTTTTTATAGGCCTTTATCTTTTTTTATATGATATTAAATGATAGGCATTGGGACTAGTGAACTAATTTGGTTGGACCAGGTAATGGGGTCATTGGTTATTATCTACAATGGATGTTCCCATGGTATGAAGCACCACTAAAGATAATATTGTTTTCTAAATTTTCTCATTTTTTTATATTTTATTTGATTCATACGTCTTTATCATGAGTAGGGCTCTTACATTTTAAATGTTACCCTTTTTAAGATGGGTGTTTGTGGAATTGTTTTAAACTACCCTAATATTTATTTCACAATAATACATGATTTATTACCTAATATTAAATTTAGTATAATAAAGAATATCAATAGGTATAGTGATTTTTGGTTATAGGTATATATCATTAAAATTTAGATTGGGAAAAAATCATCTTTATTGAAAAATTATTTAACATGATCACACATAAAACTATATAGAACAACCTTGGGACATAAATAATAAATGGGTGATATATAAAAAACTATGGGAATATGAAGGTCATAATTTATTACATTTTTCAAAATATAAATTTCTATGTGAAATAAATTATATATGAATAATTACTCATGATATAGCATGATAATCATAACAATGGAAATGGAAAAACAACATAAAACACTACATCTTAAAAATAGGTCAATGAAACTACCAAAACATCACGACAGGGAAAGTCCAAAAAATTAATTTTGATAAATAAAATTCATAATATATCATCTCATGACAGATAACATTACCCAATACATTTTTGGACAATATAATTTAGTGTGAAGCCGTCAATTTCATTTCATTCTCCTGCTTTTGTGTGCCACATTGATCATACAATATGGATTAATTCATCATCAAATTATATAACATAATTAATTATTATACACTAAATTCAATTATGTTCTAATAGTATAAATTATAAATTTATAATAGTGGATACCCTTTATATTAAATGTGTTTGGTATTTACAAGACAATTTGTTTGGGCAAGGAAACTAATAGTGAATTTTTTGCAGCATAACGATGTAGTATAAAAATAAACAAAATGGGTTAATGAGAGTAAAATAGTTTTATCAAAATCAGAAAATTCGTTATAAATAAATGGGTTTGTGGGATGAAAAATCCCATTATAAGTAAATAATTATAAAATGAATAATTAAAATAATGATACATGAATGTAGAGGATAATGGAAATGATATCTAGCTTCAGTTTGTGAATCCAAATTCTTGGGAGGTGTTTCATGAGATATTGTTGCCGACTTAAATGAATTACAAGAGGTTAGAGAAGAGTAAGGTTATGAAAAAAATATTTTTAGTTAATATATGTGTTATATTTGGAGGATTTACATAATACATTAGTGTGTAATTCTTTAATATTTTACAAACATATTTTTCTTATGATAAAAAACAAAATAATGAAAACCACAAAACTCTTAAAGGTATATGACCATGTATTCATTAAAATAGGATCATTTTTAATTGTTTTACTAGGCCAATGGATGAATATAATATAATAATAACATTTTCATTGTGGAAGTGAGTTATATTCTTATAGAAACTATTATAAAATCTTATAATATATTTTACAAATAAGAGGATTCAAAATACCCTTATAAAATAATGAAAACAATCATATAATCAGATAATATTAATGCTAAAACTTATATTTTGTCATGAAAAAATTTAATATTATTTATTAAATAACATTCATGGTCATTATGAAGTCATAATACATACTATATATTTATACGGAATTTATATTCCACTTGAAAATTTCACTATATCATAAAATTATTAAATATTCAAAATTGGAAAATTTAATATATTTTTTAAAAAATTATTATACATTTTTTTTAAATAATTTTCATTTATTAAATAATAACATTTAAAATTATAACATAAAATTATTGAAAAATGATTAGTTTTCT
Organism: Viscum album; assembly: GCA_963277665.1. NCBI lineage: Eukaryota > Viridiplantae > Streptophyta > Magnoliopsida > Santalales > Viscaceae > Viscum > Viscum album. The sequence goes on along the minus strand of OY728165.1, from coordinate 1,064,833,392 downwards.
AACAATAAAAGTTTTTGAACACTTCTAATGATCGCATTTAACTTCATGGAAATTTTACGTTAATTTCGATTTAATGAATATTATATAATAATAATATATTGATAATATATTATTTATTTCATAAAAAATTAATTTGTAAAAATAAATTCTTTAATTGATTTTTATTGTAACAAACAAAAAAACCTGTTTGATTATATCAATTTAAAAATCATTTATAATGTAACAAAAATGGGATGAAAATATATTCAATATTATATAAAAAATAATTTCTACACTGATATTTCTATGGACTTGATGAATATCCCTTAAAACAATAGAAAACACACTACGTGTAAGGTTCACTATTGTGATATCTTTATGGGGTGGTTCATCAAAAACGTTTTGGGTCATGATCTCATTGAGCTAGAATTTCATATGTAAACTTTCTCTCAAATTCTTACGTTTCGAGATCTCAGACTTTTATTTTTCAAGGGAGAAGCCCAATGATTCTATCTCCCTCTGAAAATATGATAAATGGGCTTCATATGAAACAATCCTACATGTTCATGCAATCAATTCCTTTGTCTTTGTTAATTTGATTTGTTAAAAAAGTATATATTTACTAATAAATGAATCACTATTCAATGATTATTATCAATGTTAATGATTCTTAATTTTCATTTAAATATGAAAGTATAAAACCCAAGAAATGAATTTTTTTCTATAACAATATGACATAATATTAAATTTCACAAAATAAAATGGGGAATTTCATATATAATATTTTGGGTCATTACAATCTTATCATCTTAAGGAAATTTTCACTTAAATTTTTTCCCAAATTAAAACAGTTGATGCTTAATTAGACTCATCTGCTCCACTTGTTCCATAATTGATTCTTCAATAATACTGTTTCTACATAACAAATTTACCATGTATATTTTTATATTTTTTGAACATTTTCTATATAAACTAAGATCTTCTCTGGCTTCTCCAAATTAGATTTATCATTTTTCAAAAGTACTACCTATTTATTGAGTAAATGTGAGGGGTCTGTTATGTACATTTTCAAGAGGGATGCATGGAAAAAACCATTTACATGACATATATTATATGGGAGTATAAGTTAATATAACAACACTAATTCATGATCAAATATCTACATGGGGACAATTTATCTTGGACGAGTCATTCCCTTTCCCTAAATCACATAACTGCATTCCTTTGAGATATGCAGAGTAATACCATGTCTCTAAAATCAAACTCCATTTCTCATAAATTATTGTGAGCATAAATATTATTTCAACTATGAGAATCTCTAATGTCATTCTAAATGTTATTAACCATTTCAACCATTTCTTCTTCAATTTTTGGACCTGGAAGTTTTCACACCCCAACATAATACGATAATGCATTTGATCTACTCCACATTATATATTAGGCTTCATAAAGAGCCATTTGGATTCTCTATTAGATATTTTTGTTGTAAGATAAATCATTGTGAGAAATATGATTAACCCATAATCTACTGAAGTCAATTGATCATGATCTAAACATTCCCTCATGTGTCTGGATAGTCCTCTAAGATGGTAAATTAGTTTTAGAGTGATATGATGTTCTGATTCTCAACACAGTGTTTACAGGATATTGATGAATTCTCCAGAACATGGAGTCTCTTCATTGATTTTTATTGGATACAATTTATAGTGGTACACCACGCAGACTCACCACTCCTCTCAATTATATCCATGAATGTTGATATGGAGATATTTCCAATGATATAGTAAGGAAAGGTACATCCACCCTAAGATGATCAACCAAATCCCAAATAGAATTGTTTCCTCTACATATAGTTTAACGTATAGTGTAAAATTCAATGGTGATGTTTTCATGTTTTGGTGTAGTTATGGGCAATGGTTACACCATCAACTTTGTTTTTTTCATTCCACCTTAACTTGTTGACATTTATGACATTTTTCATATCCCATGATCTCATTCTTAATGTTTTCCAACATATACTATCCATTGGTATCTATATTTTTATTTATTCTTCAAGGAGGATAGATAAGGTTTATCTATGTGTATCATCTAAAATAAAGTTGTTTTAGACATTGTTTGATGATACACATATCCTTGACCCAAATCATACAACACCTTATTAATTAACATTGATCTTTGAGGGTCACCCTCTTCTATAGATTCCTTTTTATTATTAATTCCCACATCATTTATATGAGCCTACATTATACACACCATAATATCCTATTGAAAAATAAATTTTGAATTTAGTGGTGATGTTCAATTCATTATAAGTCCCACGTCCATCTATTTAAAATTCTAGAAGACTAAATCCCTCTTAATTCACATTAAGGATATAATTGATGTATTGTTTGTTGTTATTATATTTTCCACTTTAGTATCATTCTTAGGTTTGTAGTGGAGTGAGAAGTCATTGGTCTTGATCTGTTCTAACTATATTGGTTATTGTATATTATACTCATTATCCTGGAATATATACCAAAGGCTTTTGTGAGCCATATATACTTGACACTTCTCCCTGGAGAGATAATGCTTCTATATTTTAAATTTAATGATAACTAATTCCAACTCTTGATTGTGAATTGGGTAGTTAAATTCATGAACATTCAACTACCTTGAAGAATAGGCTATAACATTGTATTTATTCATTAACACACAACACAATGTTTTCATTGAAGAATTGTTTAATACTAGGAAATGCTCACCTCTTGTAGCAGTTTGAGTACATGTGAAACGGTAATCCTATTATAAATGTCCTTTAATATCTCTTCACATTCCTCATTCCAGGAAAAAATTACTCTTATATGATTTATCATTGTAATATGGTGTTAAAACTATTTTATATTTCTCACAAATTTTTGATAATACCTAGATCTACCAAGGAAACTATGGATATTTGTCACAGATGCTGGCCTCAACCATCCATCAATAACATCTGTGTTTGAAGGGTCCATAAATATAACAATTTTTGTGATGATATTACCAAATATTGATAATTACGTCAACAAGAAATCATATTTTAATTAATTAAAAAATATATTATCCTTTCATAGGGCCTTTAGAACATTTCCCAAGAATATCCTCATTCTCCTTGTGGTTCTGAATTATATTATAATATATTATTTAAAGACTACAAAAAATCTATCGATGTAATCTATAATTAATATTTTCATCTTGTACATGAACATTTATGAAGAATTTTTGAGTTCTAATGGTATTAATATGAACTCATAGTTCTCATCCCATTTATGAAAATTAGTATTGGGGATATCATCCATCTTCACCATTTCATGATAATAGCATATCAGAATATCCACCAAGGATAATCAAAAATCCCTATGTATAATATTAACTAAAAATTTTACACATAGGTTTGGTGGAATATTGGGAAATTCCTCCAGGAACACTTAATCATATTCCCTCACACTATGGATTTCAAACGGGATGATTCATTCCTTATAGTCGATCATTTTAGCTATATATTATGTCACGTAAGGAAAAAATATAGATTATTGAGATGTTGGTTTGAAATAAGTTTCATACTCATCCGTGAACAATTATATAACTTAGTGATGATTCTCAATTTGATGAGTGATTTATTTTTCCATGATATTTATATTCTCTATATATATAAAATTCTACTCCATGACCATTATTATATCAAATTATACCAAAGGGATTGTTATAATCATTTCATGGGATTTCACCCCAAATTTATTATTGGGGATGAGTTATATTTTTTTAGGATATAATTCACCTATTTTCCATTTTCAATGACCGCTCTTATTCCATGCATTGTGGTGGTGTTTTAATAGTTCTACTAAATATTCATGATATAATAAAATGCATATAATAATAAATAAAATTGAAAATTACTATTCTTGAATGATTATCTACCATACCTAACATCACATCATTATCACGATCCACCTCATAATTTCTTATAAAAGCATATATCCCTTTCTTAAAGGGGGTTTTATTAATGTCTATGAAAACCCTTGTCATAGTGAATTGGTTTCAAATGATCCTTTATTCCATGTATTGAAGCAATGAACAATTGTATAATGGTTTACTATAGCATTCTATTCCTCAATATCATTAGTGGGTCTATCCCATCCTAACCCATTATCATAGAGACCTTCTATTCTATAACTAATTCATTATCTCATTCCCTTTAGGCTTTATTCATTGTTATTTTTTCAACATTGTTTACTTGTGGAATGTTGAAATTTTATGGAACTATTTCTAGTCTCAATCATATTTGTAGAGTTAATATCCACTTTATGCCTATTTACCCCATGAAAACCATGATATTAATCTATCCAAATTTCAAATTTTAGAGAACATGAGGCAATTTCCTCATAGTTATCATAGTCATGGACCACTATTTCTTTTAATGGACTATGTTTTTGCCCACCAAATATGCGGTCAACCTTGAATTATGGGATAATGACAAAGCACGATGCATATCATGAAAGTATTGAGAATTTATCCCCTTAATACATGATTGATTCTTCATATTTTTTCATGGGGGTATGTAATTTCTCATTTATATTAATCTATAGAGCACAAGGAAAATAATTATCGAAAAACATTTTTCAAAATTCCTTCCACCCATCACTTTATTCTCATTAGTATTTTTAATCGTAGACAAATTCCATAATTGATCATCATCTCCCTCAATATAACATATATCCATTAGAACCATATATTGATTATACCATTGATGGATTAAGAATATCATATCTGTGGAGTTTAAAAATTATTTAGGAATTTAGGAATCAGATGATACATTGATTTTGAAGAGTTTATTTTCATTTAAAAGACTCAATTTTAGCTTGTTCACACCAAGCTACATCCATTTCAAAAACTCATCCAGTTGAAGTATCCATAAGGGGATTTATTTTCCTAAAAAACCCAATTACACTACACTAAAAAATTTAACGATGTTTTATTATACATAGTCGTATACCAATGGTTTTATAAAGAGTTATGCAAACTAAATGAAAAAATAACAATACATTTTCCTCTGATTCCATCTATATCTACCATTTTATTTATTTAAAATTAATACATGATTTATTACATAATAATAAGATTAATAAAATCATGAATATTGGAAAGTATATCATATTTTCCGAATCAGAAAAATTACATAACAACTTTAAAAATTAACTGAATCATCTTCATTAAAAACATCCTTAATATACATGTACATAAAACTGTGCAGACTAACATGGAGACATACATAAGAAAGAGGAGAGTTATAAATCCTAGTAATGGGATAAAAAATCCAAAATAATATAAATTTTATATAATATTAATTTTAATAGGTAATAAAATGAACATGAATAATAAATCATGATATATCGTGACTATAATAACATTGGATATGTGTCCATAACATCAAACAATACATCATAAACATAGTTCAATGTTGACAAACAAAAAATCATGATAGAAACAATCCCCAAATGAAACTAGGATCAATACCTATCCCAATATGAAGTCCAATTAGACTAACCATTTCCCAATTCATTATAGTCCTATATAATTTCGGGTACACTCATGACATTCATTTCATTCTCATGATTAGGTGTTACATATAGATAATAAAACAAGGATTCATTGTTGAGAATATTTATTTAAAAATTATGTAGTGAGGAATAAATAAATATATGTCTTGAGTTAGGGAATTATTTATTTATAAAGGTGAATACCACATATCTAAAATTTGTATGGTATTCACTGCATACTTTTTATGGCATGTAAAATCACTTATAAATTTCAACCACAAAACATCAACACTTATAAATTCATAAAATTTGTATATGAGAGAAAAAGGGTTCTTTAATAATTTGTAAATCAATTGGAAAATATTGGTAATATTTAACAACATATTCTATCATAATGAAATGATGATAATATAAATATGGTAAAAATATAATTGAATAAATAGGTGAATGGAAAAGATCTCTTACTTGAGTGGGAGACTCCAAATACATTCAAAGAGCTTCTGGTTATCATTGGTTCACCATAGGAGGAAAATAGAGGGGTTTTGGATGAGAAAGGAAATGATCCCGGAATTTTGAGTCATTGGAAGTGGGAGCGTGGGCGTGTTTGTATAAGAAATGATTGGGGAATTCATTAAAATTTCTCAAAAATAGGTTTTATACTCTATATAAAAATTAAAAAAACCCACAAACATTCCATTATAGTTTTTCATTATTTATTCCAAATTTGAGTGGTTTATATTATTTTATATTTATATTAGTCCGTCATACTAAAATAATATTTTTCATTATTTTAAAGTGATTAATACTCTTACAGAATTGATTTTAAAACCCAAAAATATGTTATATACTTTGTAGGATTCATACTTCCTTTATAAAATTAACATAAATTCACATTATTTTAAATGAAAATATATATTTATTTTTAGATTCCATTTATAGTATTCATTACATCAATTATGGTTCATTGTGATGTCATAATACAAAATATATAATTATACTGTATTTTATATATACCATAAAATTCGAACGTCACAAGATATTATGTAAAACGAATCATTGGATAATTTCATTATTATAATTCAAAAAAATATATTAATAATATTTAAATAATTTTCTAAAATATTATATTTTAACTTTTAAAATAATTAATCACATTTATTGAAATAATATTGGTTTTAATATCAATGGGATGGTGGATCTATGAGAGAATAAAAAATGGTGGAATCACAAACCCTACCTCGATGAAGCTTAGTGACAAATGTATTTTGGATTGAGATAGATAGCTATATATGGTTTCATTTGATTTTTTTTTGGAGATATGAATCTATTAAAATGATCTTACCTCACAAGAAGATAATTATTATCCGATGAAGCCATTTGAGCCTCACACCAGTCAATCAAAGGGTCATCCTTCACAGAAGATCATTAGGGATTGGATCATCAAAAACCACCATCAATAATGAACCCAATGTAAGAAATACTACATGATGGAGGATTTTTGATTGATGCAGATCTCGGAGCATTTCAGCAGAGAGAGAAAATGTGTAAAAAATATTTTTCACTGAATTATTTCCTTAATGGAGACTAATTATGGCTAGTACCTAAGCTGAAATCTAGGATCACATAATTCTAGGGATCAACCAATTGGAAAAAGATTATAGTTAGGAATGTTTAATTCTATTTGATCCTTTACCCTCAATAAGACTTATACTATACCAATAAATATCGCAACATACATTTGAAACCCGGTGTACTTCATTAGTGTACTTGTCAATTTTCCAAAAATAAAGTCTCCTATAAGAACACCCAAACCAACATTTGGATTTTTTTTCATGACATTAGTTGGTTTTTTATAACCATAAAATATTTAATGATATCACCACTTGTATAGGAGTCCCTATATAAACATATCATATAACATAAAATGATGGTTTAGGGTTATGTCCATGTGTCATGGTTGAATTGAATCATGATTGAAAACATATTCATGTTATTAATTTCAAAACAAAATATTACTGGACTGAGGTAAGGATCGAGTATGAGCATCGACAACAATATTGTGATTTTTATATGATCAATGGAAACACTATTAAAAATTGTATAGATGTGGTGCATGAAGTCCATCCCCTACATTTAATTATTGAACTCAAGATAAGAGAAACTTTAGGGATAAGTGAACTATGTTGAAGAAGTATGACCCATACACAAAAATAAAGTCTAAATGTATAAAAAAATTCATGACTCATATACATAAATGGACCCTCTAGAAAATAATTAGATGACATGGTTGAAAAAGAGGATATCAACAATGAATAACGTCATATTTCTAAAGAAATTGTCACCAAGGTTTTGGATAATATACAACAACATAATCATCCAAATGATGATGGTGCCTAGACTCGTAAGGAGTGAGATGTAATGGATATATTGAATGTTGTGGATCTAAATTTTGGACCTACAACTATAGAAATCCTTGATGTCTAAACTTAGGCACTTCTTACCTCAGCAAATCTGTAATGCAAGAATATATATACTGCAGATTATACTGTAATTGAATGTATTATTTCAAAATAGTTTTATAAAAACATCAAACTTGTGGATCCCCCACCAATGAATTACAAGTCCCCACATCCGAGAAGCCCCTCCATAGTAGGGGCATAATGATATAAAAAAAATATCTTCTTAGAGATAACTCTCGATCTACACAGAATCAAACCACGCCTCCTTCCTTGAATTTTTGTATTCATATATTACATGTATTTAGTAGTAATACTTTAAGAGATGGTAGGAATTCATAAACTGACCTCATCCAAGATGATGGAAAGAAACCATACCATCAATAAGTCAGTGATGAATATTATAAAAAAATTCAATGGACATGACAGGTAAAAAAAATTATGTTATTTCATTTAACCCTTTCATAAACTTGTAGGATAAGAACTCATCAATGATTAACGAGAAATTTTTCATCCCCCTTAATAAATATAGAAGTGGAATGAACATCATTGGTAAAAAAGGTGGTCTAGCCCCAAACATAGTTACAAATAAATATATTCTTTTGGAATTGTCAATGTTTTTCAAATCCTCACACTATCATAAAAATAAAATGATTTTTATTTTCTCATAAAATAATTTCCTTCTATATATAACCCTAAAATTGATTATGATGATTTATTTAATTGATAACCAAAAAATAGTTATAAAATTATTGGTGCTTCATCTAACAATAGATCTTTTGGAAAATTTTAAGTCTTTACTCATGCCACATTATGTAATTTTCATATTTATATCATTAACACACAAGCTTTTACATGTGAAATGACATTGCATAACACTCATCTCTTATGTACTTTTTAATTATAACATTGTATTCAATGATATAAGATCTCATGGGAATAACTTATATTCTCTAAACAACCCTATTCAAAACTATTGGATCTTCATCGAATTCAATAATTCCATTCTTGAACATAGTGAAAAGATGGGCACCACATTAAATTTAATTTTTTATAATACCGAAACCTTGTGGATATTAATAAAGTTCGTGGTAAATATATTTTGTATTAAAGGAATAATAATAAAACAATTGAAAATAAAATTAATATATCATTAATAAATAGAAGCTCTGGATAATTAGAATTATATCTACTGTGTTAACTTAAATGGACTACTTTCAGATTGTTCTCAAATATTAGTGAGACTTACCACTATAAGAAACAATCATATCCTTCTAATTAGAATTAATAATTCCAAGAAATTCATTACCAATTCTGATACGATTGTCAAAGATACCTAAAATTGAAAGAACACTAACAAAGTCACTTTTTCATGTATTATGAAATTAAAAATCTAAATAAATATAAAATACTAGTTAAAAAATATAATTAATCAAACTGATCAGGATATTGATTCCCTATAACATGCACTAAATGATATTCAGTGTGATTCACTAGACAATCAACTATCTATGGATCTGACTCAAAGAAATCATTTTTTTCACTTAGTTAAATTCTATTCTTACATAAAAGGATTATATTCAAAATCTATCTTTCAATGTATACTTAATTAAATATGGATATAGAAACACTAAATGTTACAACACTATATAATGGACAAGGAAATCTATAAGTCCACTTTCTATCCTTAAATGTGAGGATAGCATCATTGATAATGAGGAAGGATTGGTAAATCATATTATCTCTTATTTCATGAACATCTTTAATGATTCCTTCCATAATAAGGAAATAATAACTAATATCATTTTCCTAATAGTAAAAGATATTTAAAATAATTTTTGGACTTTTTTTACTAATTATCATGAGATTAAATAATTTCTCTTCAGCATTAAAACTCATAGTTCCTCCTGTCCTGATGGTTTCACTAATTTTTATCATATCTATTAAAATATTATCTATAATATTGATGGTAACTTGGTAAAATAAATTTTTTATAATGGATTCATTCCCTACGTTATTAATGTTCAATTTCTGTCACTAATTCCAAAAATGGATAATTCCTCTGAAATTCATATCTTCAGAAAATGTCCTACAAATAAAAGTATTCATAAAATTATTTCTAATAATCCATCTTTTATGATGGCCCATATTGTTAATATATTTGTCTATTGGAAACAATTTTGCATCCTTGAAATAACTAATAATAAAGATTTCATATTCTATGCCTCTGAAAGTAAATAATTTTTAAGAAATAAAGATATAGGGAAGTATTCATTCCATAAATCTTCACATTAAAAATGATTTTTATAGTAATTAATATAGTTTTATATTCAATTTTCTCAATAGGTTTGTGTTTAATGAAACTTTTGTGACCAAAATTTAAAACCTTTTTTTGCACTTATCGAATTTTTAATTTGATTAATGGTTCACCAAAGTGATCATTCATATACTCCATAAAAGTAAGACAGGGATACCCCCTCTCCACCAATATTTTGGTAATTGTTTGATACTACAATAACATAATTATTCCCACTTAGGTTAATAAGGGCATAATTATGCCAATCGCTTCCACTAGAAACCTATATGTTCCCCAACATATTTCTTACATGGTTAATATTATTTTATTATTTTTTGGAGAAATATTGAAAAAATAAATTTTAATGGTTTCCCCTCGGACTATGATGATGTGTATACTCAATCCTTAAACTAGATGAAATTGTAAATTTCCTTTGGGAACTTTTTCCCTACTTCTATAAAAGCTTGAATTATGAATGTACTTTTAATAAAATAAAGATACTTCTCATTCATGTTCCATGTAGTTTCAATTTTCCCAGGGAATCCAAAAAAGAACATATTTTTCTAATAGTGTATATAGGATTAAAAATAAACTCTCCTCTTGGAAGGGAGAACATTATTGATGGGAGACTAGATTTCTCTAATGAAATACACTATTTTTTCAAAAATGGTTTTCTATATGATGTCTTATAAATGAATTTTTTATTTGATAAAAAGTCTCAAAAATGAAATAAAAATGTTTGTATAGAGTGGAATCACTCTATATAAGACTATTGTAACGGATGATTGGAATAATTGTTGCACACAACATCAAAATGGTTGCATCATTATTATAAACCATATATATTTTAATGAAGACCTCCAAGAAAAACACACATGGAAGATTTTAAAAATAACACAATGTACATTCATTTCCATAGAGGATGATTTTATAAAAACCATAGAAAATGAAATTTTTTATATATGGGATGTTCTATATGGCCTTCTATATAACACACATTTACAAAAATCATTTCTCACTCTCCATATACTATTTTTAATAAATCTTCTATGAAATTTTGGTTGGATAACTCGAATGACTACCCTCTTTTATCTATGATATAACATGTTCATGTAACCATGAAAATTAATATCTTTATAAATGAAAATCTTTTCTCCATATATTTATATTTACCTAATTAAATCACTACTATTATTAAAAAATACACTACTGTCAACACTGATGAATTTTTCCATTTGGGAACAGCCTTGTAATTGTATGATAATCTCTAAAAATTACTACAATAATAATTTCACTAATACCTTGAAATATTTCTCTTGACTAATGAGATTTTACAAAAAAAAGGTTAGACCCCCCATATTTACCTTGATTTGGATTATTACCCAGAATAGTGTTCCCAGTGATTTCTATCTCCAGTTTTAGGGTATTAAAATATGTTCTGGATGTCGTTTTTGTAATGAACACAGAGGAAATGAAAATAATCAATTCATAAAAAAATTTATTTCTTGATAATTTTAGAATTACATTATTGACATTTTTGAACTCATTTGGACAGTTTTAGAGACCATCTCTATAATTCTGTAAATATGCACTACAATGGTTACCTATCCAAAAATTTAATAACTCTTCATTTTGTATGTGACTAAACATATTAATATTATTTATTATACATGAAATTATATCATTAAAACAAATAACACATTCAATATTCGTGCATCTCAAATTAAAATCTACATTGCAATCATGGTGGATGTAATTAACCAAATAGGTACCATCCATAGTTATATCAGGGGATTTATTAACCTTTGTTATATCAGAATAAAAGGATGTTATAGCCAATTGAAAAGTTTCAATTATGTATTTGGAACCCACATATGACGGGATCAAAATTAATTTGGACTGTACCTCAAAGGGTAATCTAGGACCATCGGTAAATGGAATCATGTGAAGAAACCAAAATGGTACTATCCAAGGATGCTACTCTGGTATGTGTGGTTTTTCCACCTACCTAAAAGTAGAGATATACATCATCATTATTGAATGTGGTCACAAAAATTAAATAGGTTGGAATATTGTTTGGAATGAATGAGACTCAACTACCATTATCCATGCCCTCTACCATGAAGTGGTTCACCTAGAATTGTCCCTCACTGCTACATGGACCATATACCCCCCCAACAACTATGATAGCATAATTAAATAACTATTAATGATTACAGAGTGGTGGACAGTGTGTTAGATGGTCTTTCAAATAATAGAGTTGATAATTAATAAATTTTGATGGAGATTCATTCAACTAATCTAATCCTGTTACATGAATATGTTTGTAGTAAGTACCCATCATTCATGTTTTTATAATTTGATTTTTTATCATTATTTATTTTATGAATTAGGTTCATTGACCAAGTCATAATCGATTAAAAAAAAAGAAATTATCGGTTTTTAAATTAACAATGTTTGAACAGTCATAATAATTATATTCTTCTTAAAAAAAATTATATACATTTATATTTAATAAAATTTAATTATTTCAAAAATACATTAATTCATAAGTATAAATTCATTATCAAAATTTTTATATTAACTAAAATTTGTAAATTTTTTTATTGATTAAAAATAAAAAAATTCAAAATAACTATAATGGTGCAGTCATATGGGATGAGGTAATCACATGATCTTTCTGTATCAATTGGATTTAATCAAATTTCATTTCAATACGAATAATGTGATCACAATTAAAGGGATATATTGTCAACCATAATTATTCATAAATTTTCATTTAATTCTGATAGGATAAAACCAACAAAGTGATTGTTTTTTCACTTTAATTATTACAAAATTATATATTAAATTAATTAAACAAGTGGAATTTACAAATATATTTTTGGGTCATTACATTCATAAAACTTGTTACATTTATGAGAATTATTTAATGCTTTGTTTTCGTAGGTAAGACATTCATAGGTATCTTTTAGACACTTTTTAGGTAATTTGATCCTTTCTTCATCTATAGTTGTTGATTAAATGGTACTTCTACATCCATGTTTATCATTATATGGGGTGATATGAAATGGTGTTAAATCTCATGTATCTATTACTTATTACATGGATACATAGTGTGCAAATTGTATGGATGGAATTAAATATGTGTTGGCTGGAGCATTAATATTGGTGTAGTATGAATTGAAATATGTGGTACCCATTATGATTCTTAATGGTATAACAAAATGTATGAGTTCAGTGAAATCAATTATCATTGTCCCTTTCAGTATGTCCTCATGTAACTTCTATAATATAATGTCTTAGGCATTACACCAATCATTTTCCCTAATTTATGGGATGAAATCTAGGGGATCATGTGTTTTAACATGCCGGTTTTCTAGTTTTATTTTTCAATCTATATTTTTATTGTTTTTTATTTATGGTGAATTCATCCTTGCAAACATGTTGGAGGCTATTCTATCTCTCTAATATTATGGACTAGGAATCTATAATGATAAGAAGCATGATTTCATTTATTGTTGATATGTTCCCTTACATGAATAATGAAAACCAATAAATACTACCATACATTAGTTATTGGTCTAGGATCAATTTTTGTGAGGCATGGTTGTTTTGGATATTATCGGGGCTTTCTCGGTAGCATGACGATTATGTGGTTTGATGTGAATGAAACCCATAAGTAATTACATTGGTTATTTTGTACATTGGTGTTTGTGATGTTATATTATGGGAAACCTCATATAGATATGAATTATGAGCATTTAATGGTGATGTGTTGATAGGTGAATCTGAGCTTTTATAAAGTGGTCAACCAGTACTGGTCAGACTATTCTTATATTGTTTTCATTGTTCCCCTCTTAGTTTACTAATTCATAGTGACAAGCATGTCCCAATCAGTACATGATCCATGGTACATGAATAGTGTTTCAACCATATTTTGAGATAAAATCTTATAATACCCATCTATTTTAACAAAAAGGCTTTTCCAATATGCATGTAATATATGTGGTTTCATTATCGAGATATGGTTATTACTAAGGGATTCCTAGGCTTTCCATATAGGAAAACCCTGGTTGAAATCTTGAACACCCGCTTCTCTCCTATTACTTGACAACATTTAGGATGCTTATTTAGGATAAGTTAGTGATCTAAAATGAATATCATAGCTTTGTAACAACATCTGAATTTTAATCATCGAGTATAGAAATCCATCAGTTAGTTACGTGGACTCATTGTTGATGTGTATGAATTTGTCCCAAACATTTTATCAGCAACAAAAGTGTGGTTTATAAGGTAATGATTCAAGTATGAGAGTATATTTTTACGATTATGTTCATGATGAGGATGGATATAATTAATTTTTATTTGATGCTCTGACTAGTCAACGTCACTGAAATTTAGGTTTGAAAATTATTTAATGTGCTAATAGTAAGATGCTGATTTAATGGAATATGGATTTTTATTTCAGTTGTAACATGCCAGATGAAAAAGCTATGAATACAAAAAATTGAAAGTGAGAGTTTGCTTGAATTTTTATACGTATTTTTTAATGTGTACAGTCATAAGGAATAGGTTTTAACTCATTTCTATGTTGAGGAGGGTGTAGTGTGAGGGAAAAATGTATCATTAAATGAAATATTAGGAAACAATATTTGGTTAGGTTGATCAAGATATGACTTTTTCCTTATAAAGAGTTCCCTTATATGAAATCATACGTAATCAGGATTTCCCTGTAAATCGAAATCATCTTTGAAGCATCAGAAAAATTCTTTAGTGGCATGATTTGTAAGGATATTACGATGGTAGAGGCCAGGTGGCTCATAGTTGGACCATTTTTAAAGATAAAATAAATTAGGTTTTGAAACTACATCTGAATAATTAATGAAATTATTCTTATAATGACATTTTTTAAACGGTATCATGAATTCTTAGTATTGAGTTTATCAATTGGAAACCAATATTGGATTGATTTTTTATATCATGAGTGCTGAATTCATTAGTAATGTTTACAGCTACATTGGGTGGCTTCAAAATGAAACATGATCATTTGAAAAAAACCATTCAGAACATTGTATCTAAGGTGAAGTTTTAATTGGTCCCAAGGGCTTCTTGGGGATGTTGTGTTCTACTGTGCGGAGGTTATAATTACCTGTGTTTTTTATCCAAGGTAAAATTCCTAAGGGATTTGAAAATATTTTTACATGATGTTCAGTTCATTGAACCAAGCTTCTAAACCAAATTATGAGAGTTTTAATACATCACTGTGTTGTTTTTTGACATGTGTCATGGCCGAAAGGGACCATTTTCTAAATTATTGAGTTTCAAGAGAACCATCCGCTAAAAATGATAAGATATGTGGTATGAACAGGGAAAATAATATGGCTCAAACCATGCTCCCACCAATAATAGAATGACTTAAAATTATCAGAGTATTAGCTATCCCAGAGGTTGTGCATGGTATACCCAAACCATGAACCTATCCCAAATAGTGAATTCCACATAGTAATTACCTAAGAACTATTATTTATATACTTTTCCTGTGGATACAATATCCTTGGGGAACAATCATGTGAGGTGGGTTTTTGAGCTATATGTAGCCACTCGGTTGCACCCCCAATTGGACAAAATGAGTGCCCAAACCATGAAACATAGTTACATGGATAGAATTATGATTCCCCCCTTATTTATTTTATGTTTATATTTTTTTCATTCTTCTTATATATCTTGCTGAGTGACCATTCTCTATGGTGAATTAGGATGGTAACACTACGTGTTTTTGTGAACTATTTTTTTTTTATTTTGGAAATATATAATTTTACATGATACTAGAAATAGTTCAAATATATATATATGTGTGTGTTAAAACAGTATATCATATATTTTTTTTAACACAACACAGATTTGTCTTGTGTTATATGCAGTACTCACATGGATTACACTACACGCAATAATGACATGGACTACACTGCACACAATACAGACATGAATTGTAATTTACACAATACCTAATTGGATTATGTTACACACAATACCATCCTATATTGAGTTACTCATAAGGATAACATGGTGTAAATTACATGGAACACCATTTTTTTCTACGAAACAAAATTTTATTAATGAAATTATTTTATCACGATAAGTAAAACATAGACGTTAAATTTAATAATATGAATAGTAATAACAACTATTCAAATATTTTTTACAATGTTTTTATTTAATAAAAAAGTATTTAAAACAAATAATTTGATTATTTTAGTAAATTCCTTA
Source organism: Viscum album (assembly GCA_963277665.1). Lineage (NCBI taxonomy): Eukaryota > Viridiplantae > Streptophyta > Magnoliopsida > Santalales > Viscaceae > Viscum > Viscum album. The sequence continues at coordinate 1,064,816,836 of OY728165.1, read as the reverse complement.
TATTATTAATGATATTATTTTCTCAGATGAATTACACTTCTTGTCCTTTTATAAAAATCAATAATTTTATATATAAAAACTATTGAAATTAATTTTGAAAAAAATAAAATTCATTTTTTAATTTAGAATTCCTAAATTATTATATAGTCAATTTTTAGGATTTTTCTAAAAACTTTAATCTTTGATGAATAGTAAAAATACATCATTTTAGTTAAAAATTGTATTTTCATTTAAATAATTATTAATGTTAATTTTTTTTATTTTTTTTACGCCATATTATTTCAATTATAAATTTTTTAATACAATTTAAGTCATTAAAATCAATTTAAATTTGTAATTTAATCAAGAATCTTAATAAAATTTTAATGTTAAACTTTAAAAACCCTCATTATCACCATGTCTACCAAATTATCATTAATAATTGTTTATTTGTTTCTAAGAATAGAATTTTATAAAAACAATAAAAAAATTTATTAATTATAATATTTATATCCAAATAATATAATATTATATTTTAACAGAAAATATTAGTAAAGAGATTTAAATTTACCACAACAGTTAAGGTCAAATTAATCTTTATTAGGGATTAATAATTAATATTAGGGGCCCAAATGACCTATCAACATTTCCAAAACCCATTTTATTGAAATATTTCTTCCATTAACCTTTAATTAATAATTTATGGGTATTTTTTATGTCTTTCATTAGAAATGTCATGTGCACAAATAACTTGTTTTCAAATATTCGAAGTGAGTACTTTTCATTCCAAATAAATAACCACCACCACCCCATATTGATCAAACATGTAATTCCAATTTAATTTATCAAACTATACTAAAATAATCACCCAACTTCACACCCTTCCTCTTTTAATCCTCCATTTGGTCAGAATGTCATACTAGGAATATTATTAGCTCAAACCAAATGAATTTACCCAATTATGAGTTAACATCTTCTCTCAAGATATCAATTATCATTTAATTCTACAACTCAACAAAGATATTATTTTAAATGATTATATAAAAGAATATATTCAAAATATAATAGTATGTTTTTATAATAATATTTCAACATACACTTACACACACCTCCTGGTAAGGGGTAACCATCAATGTGTTTTTTCGTATGACAAACAACTACCTCATGGAACAATGTCAGTTCATTTTTCAATTACCACATGTCTTGTCTAAATTAAAGTGGTAAAAAATTATATATATGTATAATAATATATTTACAATGTTTATAGTAATATTTTTTCATTAAAAAATATATTTTTAGTTTTCATTTAGTTTTAATATGATAATTTCGTTTGAAGAATGGTGGAATACCAACTCCTCAACGTGATATGATTAATTCCTACACAACATGGATTATATTACAGATATTTTATTGAATATATATGATATATATGTTATCATAAATATAAATTAACAATGATATATACATATATTATTTTTACATTCTTTATATTAATATGATGATTTATCATTAATAGTGTTCTTGAATATGCATGACCTATCATCTCCGGGACCCGTATATTACATTTCATAAATATATATATATTCAATAGATTATTATAATCAAAATATAATTTATATAATTTATATTTATATCATTTTTTACATTATTTAAATTATTATTTAATTTATATATACCAATGATATTACAAAATAAGTCATATGCAAATAATAAAGTAAATTTTACCCAAAGTGAGACTTTAACTTATAATTACTAACATGTGGGTAATAAAAGGTAATAATAAAACCATAAATTGTATTAAATATAATCATATGGTTATATAAATTATGTATAAAAAATTATATATATTTTACAGGTTGTTTTAACTAGTATGATTAGATTCAATACACATCGTAAGGGGATTTCATCTCACATTTTATTTCAATGAGATACATTAAATTCTCACCAGTCCTTCCATTTTTGAGGTGTATGTGGTACGCAAGATATTATTCAATGTATATAATATATAATATTATGGGTATTAACATATTTATTCTATGATCAATCTTTCATGGGGTGTATGTTTTGAATGTAAAAAATCAAAGAAATATATTTGTCTCAATTTTTCATTATTTGAAACTCATGTTTAGTTATGCACCAAAACTACATTTCATGGTGTATATATATCCTTTTTAAACTTTATATAATGAATTTAATTTATTTCACGATATTTTTTGTTTCATGTAATTGTTGATTCTCACATGCAGAGTATGGTACCATGTTACCATGTTATAATAGTTTATTTGGACAATCTCATTTCATTTTGAGATTTTTATGTGTATGGTTTATTTGAAGTAATATTATGATCCATATATTAATAAAATACATTTATTTTCTTATGATATGATCAATAATGATTTGATAATATCTTTTTATGATTTCTTCCACAATTAGGTACATAATAATGTTAAGAACATTTTTTACGTAATCCTGACATTACCATACCTTCGTTTAGAATGTTGCGTTTATTTAAAACCATATTTCATTAAAATTGGTTTCCAGGAAAATTATGATAATATTTTATGATCATTAAATGAAATGTTTTACCTTTTTTCTTTTTAGTTTTGTATTTAAATGAATAATCTTGTTTCCTTCCAAATGGGGTGTTTTCTTACATTTTTTCCATAAAATAAGAATATTTTTAGTCGCATTATACTTGTGTGGATTTTTCCATGATCATTAAATTGACGTTTTAATTTCATGTTTAAAGTTTAATTTTTATTATTTTTGTAAAATAAATTTTCAAGTAAAATGGATTTCAAATTTTTATCAACCATATTTTATAATGTATCACGTAAAATAGTTTTCAAATAATTTTTTTGCTAATTTTATATTTTGTAATGAAAATTGTATTCAAATATTTAACTATATTTATTTTTGTGTTTTAAATGTATCTCCAAATAAATTGAATCCAATAAAGTTTCATTATTTCTTTATAATTTTACAATAATTTTCAAAGGAAATGATTTCAAAATAATTTCAATATTTTTTTATACATTTTCAATTTTTTTCAACGAAAATAGTTTCTAAAAGTTTTGAAGCTTAATGTAATTGTTTTTAAGGAAAAAGGGTATAAAAATATTTTATGTATTAATTCTATTTTTTCAAGTTATGTTATATGAAAATGATTTTAATAATGTATTGTGTATTAAAAAATCATTTTTTCAAATGAGAAAGGATATTTCCTAACGAATTGTTTTTGAAGAATGTTTTGATGTTATATTCGATTTATGATGAAAACAGTTCATGTTACTCATGCCATTATAGTAAATGATCTAAATGTTCTATTCCAAACCTTTATATTAATAGTTTATTCTTAATGTCATTTTCCTTATGAAACCTATTTATCTTCCAAAGGTTATGTATTTTTGAAATATGATACTCTTCCATGGTTTATGTGTATATGAAATTTGTTTCATTTCCATGTGTTCTATGGTTTTGAAACATGATTCTTTTCATAGGATATGCTTTTAAAAAAGTATTATGAAAACTATATAATTTCCATCGGTTATTATGTGATAAAATGTTAATGATACCCATTTTATTTCATGGGATATAATTTTATGTTTATTTAACCATAACATTTGATGGGTTATGAAATGATGGATGTTTTTTTGGCACATGAATGTATGATTTAATTATTTGATTGGTGGGAACTATATCTACATCCAATTAATTGGGACATATTAAATGTTTTATGAACTAAATGGGTAAATCAGTGGAAATCCCAATACTAAAATAAAAGGGTATATGGGAAAACATTCCTAGCCTAAAACAGGATGGTATACAAGAGGAAATGCCATGAAAAAACAAGTGGATATTCTAGAGTAAAAAACTAGCATGAATAAATATTTAATATAGGGGGAAATACCAATCCTAAAACCACATGGTATATGGGAGGAAATTCCATGCTCGTAATAGGTGGGTAAGCATAATGATATCTAAGCCCAAAACTAGAGGGAAAACTAGTGTACATCTCATGCCCAAAATATGAGGGTATATGGGAGGGAATCCGAATCCCAAAGCTGGCACATTGGTGATTAGCACAATCATAACATGTTACAAGTAATTTTTAGGCAACCATGACATGGGGTTTTTATTTTCATATGTGTTTTAAATAATTCCATGTTCTATTGAAAATTAATTCTTTTAGGGATTATGTTATTTATTTCCTTCTTGTTCTTGTATTATCAAATTACAATCCTTATTATGATATATAATACATATTGTATGATCATCAAATGTTTTTACCGTGATATATAACTTTTGTGTGTTAGGTATAAAATTTTATTTATTTACCCATACTGAGAATCTAATCTCACCCTTTAATTTTTATTGCATTATCCATTTTGTGGGTAATGTTTTTATGTATAATTACTAATGGTTTAGATGTTTAGGGGAGATTTAAAAGATCATAGACAATGATATAATATTTTGTTTCCATTATTAAAAAATACACTAAACTATTACGGTCCTAAGTATTTTTTTTAATGTACTTAATATTAATCTAAAATAATATAATATCCATAAATGCTAATCTTAGGTCATCATTGATGCTATCAATGGATCTGTTTAGTTATCCATTGATTACTAAGAGAGGAATAAATATGTGTTATCTCTAGGTATATTTTCATGGATTTTTTATAGGTATGTCCCTATGGATAAATATATAAGGATGGGTAAAAATATAAGAAAATATCCTAGAATTATATAATGGATAGAGTAAGTTATTTCCTAGTATTACATCTCTGTATGGATACTATTTATTGATGTGGATCTATCACAAATGTAACTAGTGGTAATAAATCCAACATGAATTTTTGGGTTTAACTCAGAGTAATTTTCAAAATTACATTGAGCCTTCTTCATATATGGTGTCACACACCTAGGGGATATTCTTTGGAAATTCCAAAACACTTCAATAACTATCATGAATGAATTAAATATAAGTTGGATATTGATATCCTAGGATATAACTAAGGTTTAATAGATCAAAAAAGTAGGTACCGTGATCTAGGCACTATATAAGTAATTTTCATGACTATACAGTATCCCAATACAAAAAAGGTTTCTCACACTATGATTTCTAGTTTTAGTCCATGGAAATAACTATAAGGAAAATGGTTAACATAGAATATTTAATATGTGTATCATATGGGAATTATGAGAATTTCATTCCCACGTGGAAATTTGATAAAAAAAATGATCATGGTACTAGTATTGGTTATAAATCTAAATCATAGGAGAATGAAAACGGCATGTGAAAGGTTTGTGGTCTTGTTCCCATATTGTTAACATTGATCATAAGAATCATAATTATATTTAATTTGAGAATCCTTATGTCAAGATTAAAATTTCCATATTCCAGGGATGGAGTATTAAGGAATAAGTTAATAAGTATGGAGTGATGTTTTAAGAATAATGTATTATTGTGGAATTGTTTTGTAACTAACATATTATGTCATATTTATCATTGAATATGTAGTTATTTTCAGTATTTATTTTTTTGGGAATTTAAATGGACATTTTTTATTGTGATAAAGACATTGAAAAGTTATTTCATGGAGTGTTCATATTTTTTAGGGAAGGGTTACCTTAATTAAATCATTATATTGAGATAATTATGGTTCGATAATGATATGTTTGATATAAATATTTAAATTTAATAGTACATATTAATGTAAAACTGAATATTGACAATCTGGTCTATATCATCATCGATGAAGATGACAACTTAATGGATTTAAATATTGTATCGGCCAATCATTTCAATGAGTAAGAAAGATTGTTTTCCAAATTTAATCCTGGTAATATAGGGTTTTATCATGTTTCTTGAGGGTATTTGATTTGGGTATTTACATTTTTGGAATGTGGAAATAGAAAACTAATTTGCGTTTTTTGGGGGATTAATGTAAATATGATTTTGTGAATTCATTATAAAGTTATAGATTTTGTTATTTTGAAAGGGTTGTAAGTTCATCAAATTATGGAAATATTATTTTATACATTGGATGATGATTTATATAATAATGTATTATATCCTCATATGATGATTAATTCATATAGTATTACCCGTTATAAAAATGTGATGTTGATAACAATTGATGACATATGGGATAGAATATTATGGATTGATGATCTGTTAGAAATTCCTGAATTAAATTAGATTTATTATTCATTTATTATTGTAAGATATAAAGTCAAAATATATTATGGAATTACAAAATTATATGATTTTAAATAAGATAGGGAATAAAATAAATTATATACATTTCTATACATTAATTGTCAGAAAATAATTGAATAAGGATTGCATAATTATAAAAAAAATGTGTTGTCCTTATACCTTAATTATTGATAAACCAATAGCCTTATAAATCGTCATTTATTTATGACATTATGGCCCCTAAATTTCATTTATCTTTCATTTATTTATGATCGATAACAACAATCACTCTCTATAAATATTAATGCTTATCCTCTAGTTCAAATATTCAATCCCAACCAATGTTCTCCAATGTGGAATCCTAGTTATATATTTCCTTTTGTAACCCTACCAGTTCCAACAGTCCCTTTGTATGTGATGTTTTAGTATTTATTTTTATTATGAGGGTTTCTATAAATGAGTCTTCCATGTATTAAACCATTGACAAACTAGATGAATTTTGAGGAAAAATTCATTTTAAGGGGAGTAAAATGTAACACCACGAGATTTTTTTAAATATTTTATTCAATTTAATTTATATTTATGACATTTTTCATTTTATGTGACACTATAAACCATTATTATATATATATTTAAAACCCTATATCAAACATTCCATGTACACAACACGAACTTGTCTTGCACAACACGCAATAAAGACTTAGCTTATGCTACACACAATACCAACATGGCTTGTGGTTCACGAAATACCGACATGGATTACACATCATGAAAGACAAAAACCGATTTAGTTACATGCAATAGCATGTTTACTTGAGCTAATTACAAAACCCACATAGCGTACGTTACACAGAACACTTCTATTTTTTTTTGCAAAACCTCATTTTATTGTTAAATGAATTTAATCAAGATAATTATATCCTAATATTCAAACATAGTAATTTGAATACTAAATAATCATTTCATATATTTTTTATAATGGTTCTACATAAATAAAATATATTTATAACGAAATATATAACTTTTGAGTAAATTCATTATTTGTTTATAAAAAATATTTTCTCAATTGAACTACACTTGATTCCTTTTAATGAAAAAAAATAAAAAAAAGTTAAACAAATATTATAATTTAAATTTTCAAAATAAAATTCATTTTTGAATTTATAATTTCTAAATTATCTTTGGGTGAATTTTTTGTATTTTATTGAGAAATTCAGTTTTCTTATGAATAGTGAATATAAAAATTCTTAGTTAAATACTAATTTTTAATATTAATGATTATTAATGATAAATTATATTTTAAATATTTTTGCAGTAAAATTATTTCAATTATACATCTATTAATACAATTTAGTTCATTAGAAACAATTAAATTTTGAAATTGAATATAAAATCATAATTATTTTTTGAATGTTTTCTGTTAAAAACCGACTTTTCTTCCATATCTCTGGGCTTAGCATGAATATTAATTTTTTCATTTATATGAATTTAATTTCTAAAAAATGATATACAATATTATAATCAATATAATATTTAGTGTCTATTATGATAGGATTAAACATTTATATAAAATATTAGTAAATGTGAAAAATAAGCACAATGATTAAGGTCAAATAAAGAATAATTATTAAATAACATCAATATTAGGGGTCCAAATGACAATTTTTTTTAAAAAATCTTATTTTATGGACATATTTTGTCCATAAACTATCCATTAATTTTTTTGGCGTTTTGTGACTTTTGTGATAAGAACAAGTGCACATAAAACATGTTTTAAAAATTACCATCTGAGTCCTTTTCCATTCATATAAAATTCTACCACCACTCCCTCTTAACCATAGCTCTAAATCCCTTGGATAATAGAAAATATACTGAAATAATCTCCAATAATCACTAAAATACTAATTGAATCCATCCATTGGGTATAATGTCTTCCATGGAATCCATTTGGAGAAAACCAAGAGAAGTAACACGATTAAAAGGTACCGTATTCTCCCACGATCTCTAAGGTCATTTCTATTAATCACCACATTAAATATTTCTATTTAAATGATTATATAAACAAATTAAAAATATAATATTATGATTTTAGTTAAATAGTTTTAATTACACATCTTTAACATCTATCTAATTAGTAACAAACATACTATTTCTTTGTATGGTGAACAAATACCTCATGAAATGATGATATTTCATTTTTTTCTTTTCCATCCATAATGAGGGGAATAATTTTACAAAATATATTTATATATGTAAGATATTATATTTGTTATTCCTTTATACTATTCTATTAGTTTTACAACTCAAATATTTTTAAATTTCATTTAGTGTTAATACAATAATTTTTGTTCAGAGAGTGTGGACTACCGCTCACTCTAAGCAAGATGATTTGTTCATACACTAAATGTATTGTATTAATGATGTTTTTATGGAATATATAAGGTATATTTTATTAATTAAATTTAATTTAATAAATATATATACATATATATACATATATATATATATAATTCGTTTAATTTCATTGTTTTATTATTGAATTTAAATATACTTAGAGTCCATGTGTACCTACGACCTCCCATATCTATTAACAGAGTATCAAATTCCATAAATATATATTATATATATTTTTATAATAAAAATAAAATATTAATATATTATATTTATATCGTGGTTTAAATTATTTAAATCATTATAAAAATATAAATACCCAAGATATAACATATTAAGAAACATGTTTAGAATAAATAAATTATTACATGAATTGAAACATTTACATAATATTATTAACAATAGTAAAATATAATGTAATATTACAACCAGATATGGTATTATATATAATATTATCATTATATTTATGATTAATACTAAATTTATATTTATTATACATGTGGTTTGAATGATTTTTACCATTGATAAAGAACAAGGTAACAGATTTCATTTCAATTTTTATTGTCATGAGATTCATGCTGTGTTTTCCACTCTATACTTCTGTAAAGTGTATGTAGTTACCATGATTGTATTATATCTATCAAATAATTAAATTTATTTTTATTCACATATCAATTCTATGATATTTCAGTCCAGGGATTTACATTTCAATTTTTACTGAATTACTAAAACAGTTTTGCCTCAATTTTTATTTATTGGGCTCATGTTTTTTAAGCAACAAAATTTTCATTCAAGGTATATATACATCTATTATAGATGTTATGTCATGAATTTACATTCATTAATGAAATTTTATGCTTTATTTAATTTCTATTTCTTACCTGGAGTGTATAATCCCATGTTAACATGTTATAAGAGTTTATTAATATAATATCATTTATTTTAAAGATTATTTATGTTTTTTTTCTATAATGAAATATCATGAACCATACCAAAATAAAATTTATAAAATTTATTCCCATATTTTAATTAACAATTTAGTAATATATTGTTATTATTTTTTAAACTCTTTGGTTCTTAATATAGTTAAGAAATTTTTCTAAGGAATCATGGTAATACTTTCTCTTCAGTCAAAAATATGTGTTCCATTAAAACAATATTTTCAAAAAATGGGTTTTCAAGAATATTCTAATAATTTATTATGATCATTATAATAATGTTTACCATTTTTCTATTTTACCAATGATTTTAAAATAATATTATTTTATATTTTTTAATGAGTAATTTTTCTATGTTTTTTTATAAGAAAGGAATATTATTTTTAAATCAAATGACACGTATAGTTTTATAATTATTAAATACATTGAGGATTATATTTCATGTATAAATGTTAATTTTCATGAATTTTTTTTAAAAACATATTTTCAAGGAATTTTTTTCCAAAATGATTTCAATATTATTTTATATGATTTCAAAGGAATTTTATTCAAAATGTTTAGAAGCCATATATAAATGTTTTGAAAGTATTTTGAATGAAATTGATTTCAAAACATTTTCATTTATTCTTTATAAGTTTCTAATATATTTTATAAGTAATGATTATCAAAATATTTTCAATATTTCTTTATATGTTTTCAATGTGTTTTTAATGAATATAGGTTTTAAATGTTTTAAATAATATTTTATATGTTTTTAAGAAAAAATGATTTCAAAATGATTTCAATTATTCCTTATATTTCTTAATAAAATTTCCAATAAAATTTTTTCAAATTTTTTTTATGTATTAAGAATATTTTTTCAAATATTAAAGGATATTTTCCATTAGATTTTTTTTCAAAGATGTTACAAAATTATTTTTATTCAAGGATGGTATCCGTTGATGTTATTAATTCCCTGTAATGAAATGATATATCATTTCCATTCATAACCATTCAATAAATTGGTTATGCTTAATTTCATGGTATTTATGAAACCTATTTCCCATCCATGGGTTATATGTTTATAAAATCTTCATATCTTCTATCGGTTATATCATTATTAGAGATTTATTTTTCATGGGTTATATAATTTCAAAAACCACTTATATTCACTATAAATTCTTTGAATAAATTATTATGAATCCAATATATTTTCCATAGGTTATGATGTGATAAATTGTAATTAACACCCATTTCCTTTAAGGGGTTATGATTTGATGTTTATTGAACACATATCTTTTAAAGGATCATGATATGATGAATTCATTATGGAACATACCAGTATGATTTTGTTATATGAAGGTTGGGACCCATAAATCCCTCTAATTAATTGGTTAATGATATATCTTTTATGATATCTAAGGGTACAGGAGATGAAATCCCAATGCCAAAACCCGAGGGTACAATGGATCACATCCCACGACTGAAAAAAGATGGTATGTGGGAGGAAATCCCAAACAAAAAAACAAGAGGGTATACGATGGGAAATTCAGATCCCAAAACCTAAGTGTATACTAGAGGAAATCCCATGCTCAAAACAATATAGTATATGAGAGGAAATCACAATCACAAAACAAGAGGGTAAAATTGAAAAAATCCCAAACACAAAACAAGATGGTAAACAAGGGTAGAACCCACGACCAAAATAAGAGGGTATAAATGAGTACATCCCAAGAACCAAATAAGAGGGTACATGTATGTCAATCCCTTTCCCAAACTAGGTACATGGGTGATTGGCACAATCTTAACATGGTACAAATTCTTTGGTAGGCTGCTTTGATATTGATTTTTTATATGCTTATATGTTTTCCAAAATTCAATATTTTTTTCATAGGTTATTCCCCCAAGTATTATGTTAATTCTTTCTATATGGTTCATTTATTATAATCTTACAATATTTATTATTATCAGTAATATGAATTGTATAATTTTAAAATATTTTTCCCATGCCCCATTCCCTTTTAACCATGTAATGCTAATGAATATTCATTATTTACCATTACTGAGCATCTATGCTCACCCCTTTCTGATGTTTCATTTATCAGTGTTATGAAAAAATGATTTATTAAAATGTTATAAAGGATCAAATACTTATTAGGTCTATTTAATATCTTTTTCAAATATTGTAAATATTTCTTCTATGGTTCCATGATATTAAAATATTACAATCGTCATGCGTGTATTTTTTACAATATATTAAATATTAGTCTATTATTATTTAATATCCATTTATGTTATGTATGGGTTTCTATAGGTTATTCCAAAATATTATTCCATAATTCAATATATTTCCCATATCAATCATTGTATTCAACGATCCTCAATATATTTGTATCAAATTGATATGATCAAGATTTGATTTGAATTTTCCACCATTTAATCATCTATTGACTTTGTTATGAATGAGTGATGTCATTTTCTCTATATTCTTATAAAGAATATTACTCATTTATTACATTATAACTGGATCAAATTAGAACATAATCTTGAATAATGGAAGCTTCCAATGTGTAATTAATGTTTTCTTGGGTGGATTTCTCAAGAATCAATTATTTTAACATTAATATAAATGTTCCACACACTGACATTTGTCACAATGTTCCTATAAAAATTGGTATATTCACCATGTTTTACTCATGTTCTTTTATTGATTAATATATTGAGGATGATAACCTTGATGATGAAAACTCTATAATATTGCTAGAATGTTTATCCCGTTTTATAAATAATTTTTTTAAAGTATGTTTTCATTTATTGAAATCAACATGGGTTAATGACGTATCATTTTCATTTGGAAAATTTATTAAATGTTAATTTGTCATCTTAAATTTCAATCAAAATAATTATGAATTGAATTTCAATGTTATCTAGTTCCTAAAATTTGATTATTTATTACTTATTGAGCATTGATTGTTTAGTGATACTTATTTTTTTCTGAATGAATTGTTTGATAAACAATTCTTTTTTTTTAATAAACCCCCAAGGATGGGGTATGCTATATTAAATATTACAATGTGATGTTAAATGAATATGATTTTTCATGGTGTTATATCATTGATGTTTCCTACACTTTTTTCAAGGTTATACATATAGAAAGTATTTTACATGGCCACAATAGTTAATGATAATGGGTACTTTCACATTCTATGTAAATGTCCACCATGCCAATGATCTATGTATGTTCATGACTTGTCCTACAACTCTTTAATTGAATAATTTTCCTTGAATCACCAATTTATTTATAGTTCTTCATAAATAGGATTAACCAAGTAGGTAATTACCCATTTGACAATGGTACCTTCTTTGAGCCTGATTGAACCTTTAAAAATAAAATTAATGGTTTTTTAATTTAGTTACATGTATTAGTTTTATTATATTGTTCATGTTGTATATAATTAATTGTATAAATTAAAATGATTAATTGAATTGGATTATAATTAGGTGGTTTAAAAACACACCACTTTTTATAATTATATAAGAATGTCTAATTTGAATGGAATTAAATGAAGTGAATAAAATGAATTGTAAATAGTTGAGAAGAATTACAATAATAAATTTTTTAGTAAACTATATTATTATAATGTCATTATTTTTTTGAAATAGTTATTAATAAAAGAAAACCACAAAAGTAGATTTGTCATGTATTCTATTGTTTTTATTATTATCTGGTTATGCAATATAAATTGGATGTGGTCAATAGTATGGGTTCTCTTGTACATGGTTAAATAATTCTTCTTTACACTGGTTTTGTACTATGAAATCTCACCTAAGTGATACCATGTGGATGTTGGGATTCATATGCTACGTCCCGTATTGTGTGATGGACAACCAGACCAATAACGACATCGATTATTATAATGTTGACACACTCACCATCTCAAGTAATTATTGTTGAATCTCCCAATCAATTGATATATAGGGTAAATAATCTATATTGGAGAATAGGGGATCATTTAGACCGATTATGGATGACTGAGTTACTCCATTTTCCATCCATCACATAATATTCTTAGTATATGTCTGCATATAATAACAAATATATGGTTCGTGTAGAGTAAAAAAATATTTATGTATAATATATATATTAATATACTATCACTCTATATATAGTTAGGGTAAATATTTTCTTTTCGGAAGTGAGATGAAGCAGGTATACACTCATACTGTCCTTTGGGAACTAGAGTATAATAGTATTTATTTGGTCCATTTTCATTAATTTTTTATATTACATGCACATTGATTTACATTATATTCATGAAATAGTTTTAGTTGTAAACATAATGGGTGATATCCTACTTGGACTTATATCACACAACATTCTTTGATCGACATATCATAGGGTACCAAAGTAGATCTCATGTTTATAGTACAATGGATGATTGAAAGGGTTATTTTTCATGTACCATGAATTTAAGAGCACATTAATAATATGGAGCTCAAGAATCTACCAGATACCACCATTGGGATTTTTTTCGTGTTCTTGTATTGGGTCATTTTAGGTTTTCTATTGTATGTTTACTATATAAGTTTATGAATATAAATTTTAGAAAATTGGTAATTTTTTTCTATTAGAGTTGGCCATATTTTATTCTGGTTTTTTATTTTTCTTATATTGATCTATAATTTTTAATTAGTTCTTAAACTATCATTTGTAATATATTCCCATTGTACCATTATGCTACTTTGACCATGTGGGTATTATCACCCTGTCATCTCCTTCAGACCCTCACTACTAGTCGTTACCCTTTAGAATACACGTATGAACACCTAAGGATATATGACCCACCGTACTAACTACGTTTTTAGTTGTTAGTCAAAACGGGATGTTTCACCATGGGATATTATAATTGAAAAAATAATGACAATATTTTTTAAGGAGTTTTTCCTCCGTACACAAAAATAGTTTGTTATATACACATTTAATGGATGTGTGTGTAGAATTTAATGAAACCCATATAATTACAATATATTATTATATTAAGGATACCAATTTCATAATATAATAATGGGATATGATAGTTATATGTAGTGGATAAGGAAATAAAATGAAATTAATTTTTGAATAATGTAACTTTGTTTTTGATATATCCTTTTGGTTTATAACAATATACATTATTTGGTTGGATTTATTCACAATTTTTGGATTCTTGGATGATGGGTGTTATTGTAGAATATTATCTGATATGTTGTTTAGTGAGACAAATAGTTTTAGTGTTGTTAATAAAATGGAGGGGTGGGGGCCTTTTTACAATGGAGGAGTGGTGGAAATTTTATCGGTTTTATTATGGAATACTACCCATGATTTTCATATTCATATTGGCCCATATATTTAACGATATTTGATCTTAGAAATTATAGTTTACAAATATAAATAAAAATTTGATTTGGGCCATGTTTATAGGACATTTTCCCTAAATATTAAAGTTTAATCCCATGTTTTTGAAAATTTCTATCTTTATCAATGTAATTAATATTAATAAATTTAAATAATATTTTAAACTAAATTATTTTGAACATATAATAAATTACCAATTTTTCTTAACAAAAAAATTTCATTAAGTTTTTTAAATTAAAATAATAATTGATTCATAAATTAAATTAAATTAATTCCCATGTAAAATTATATCTTTTATATTAAATTATTTCCATTACATTAAATCAATTAATATTTTCATTTCAATTAATTAGAAACCAATGAATTCATCTTATATTATTACACCCAATAAATTATCATATGATTTTAAATATTATTCTTAATTACAAATTAAATGTTAAGGATATGGCTTATAATAATAAATAATAATGTTTTATTCATACAATTTTTGTTGGTAAATCTCAATCTTCTAAGTAAAGAATGTCATTGAAGAAACTCTTTTTTCATACAACACATGAAAACTATGTATCTGTTGAATTTAAAGATATATCATGTAATAATTTATTTATAATGATAAATGTAGAGACCCAAATCTTGACTTAAATGGACATTACATTACATTTTTGGAATATCTAATACAATACAAAAACAGACACGAAAGGATTGTAATAGTTTAGTGTCTTTGGAAACTCGGAATATAATCTTCTAATCTTGGTGGATGATCATCAACATCTCCCATAAATATCTTCCCCTTTGTTTTTTTACCTAAAAATTTTATTTATATCCATGTTAAATGAAAAAATATAAAGGATGACCTCAAATTATCAATAAGGGTAAGCATGGAGAGAATAAAAAAACCATATACATTTGAACATAAAAACAATAACATAATGTTTAAACATCAAAATCATGAGCAATGACATAAAACATAGAAGTACATAAGGCATTGATACTTCAATCATGATAAAATATAATGGGAATAAAACATTTTATTTTGGAAACCATTAAGAACATGATATGATTTCCATAGTATCCAAGGCATTGCTGCCAAGACCATCATAGTAGACAAAGTCCCTTTCTGAATTGAGTTCACTCCTTATTCGAATCCTGTATTACTGAACCAGATTATCTTACCATTCCAGCCATGTCTATTTAATGAGATATAAATCTTTACCCAATGAATTGGAGGGAGATATAGATCTCACCCATCTCATAATAAAATCATTCTTACTTATTCCACAACATTAACATAAACCATTCATCATAACCCAAAAAATAAAAATGGGTTTCATAAACATCATCCCATCATAAAATAATCCATATAAAAAATGGATATCATTTAATCCTATGAAATGTGTAACCATGTAAATCATAGGGATATTATACATGAAACATACACATACTAAATAATGTCATCTAATATAGAAAATGGTTTTGATAAAACACTTGAAACGAATTCTTGATGAAAATATCCTTTCTTCTTCAAAATAATATTCATTTCACAAAATTCTATGAAATTTTAAAAGAAAACGATTTTTTTGAAAATATTAAATAAATAATGAAGATAATTCTTCATGAAAATATGGTTTTATAAAACCGTAAAAATCCGTACATGTTGTATAAGTTAAAAAAACATTCTTCTTGTACTTTTGCATGAAGTCAAAAAGTTCCTTGTATGAAAAAGAAAAGAAAGATTCCTTACATACCATGTAGTAAAATAAAAAAATTGGGTAAAAAGGACTTTAAACATAAATGAAATCATTTTTAGAAAATATGGACATGGATGATAAATATAACCCCAGTATGTACTTACGAATAGACAATCTTCGATAAAATTGAGATTGGAAATGTTATCCTTTACCTTAGGTCTGATATGCTTCGTATGTATCCGAACCTCTTGTATAATGATTTAAATAATTTCATTGACTTATTTAAGAATCATATTCATTGTCATGATATCATATATGGTTCAATTATGACTTTATATTACCCGTTATTTTTTAAATTTAATGTTAAAGCAGCGTTTTGGGTAAAATCGTTTTATTTATCGTACATGTTTGGACTTATTGTTAATGATATTATTTTTAATTATATAATTATTTAATTACTTATAGAATATAAATAATGATTTATATATCATATATATTTCGTATATATATATAATAGATAGATAAATGAAATGAAATACACTATTCATGGAGATGGTAGGTCATACGTACGCATGAACGTTGTTTTCTTTTCCTTATAGACTTGAATAGAAGTATGTATATGACATATATATATATATATACATAAATAAAGTTGCATTATCATGTCATATATTTCATTATTATTAATTATATATACTTTACAATCATTCTTGAGTTGTTAACATGGAGAATGAATCTCATCACGTTGTGGAGACGGTAATCTGTACGTACGCGCGAGCGACAATATCATTACCATACATATTGAATGGAATAGGAGTGGATGGTATAATATCATAGAATTATTATTATATTATAATTACTATATATAGTTATTATTTACACCATTATACCCATTAATGTAAGGTGGTGGTGGAAAAACAGACAATACCATGGCGTGGAGACGGTATTTCGTACGTACGCACGTGCAGTGATTTCATTTTGAGTAGGATGGTTAGAACATGAAATGGGGTTGATTAATATTTATAATAAAATACCATTATATTATAGATACTGATGATATTAATTTATAATGAAACAACTAAATAAGAAAAGTTGAATATGAAATAAACATGAAATAATCAGTAGAAGAGATTACCACTTCTTCGACGTACCTTCTTTAAGATTGCTCTAAAGGAACTAGAGTTGGTCTTTTGAGAAGACCAGAACCTACAGAATGTTTCTAGGGATGTGTAGAAGAAAAATATACCGGGTCTGGATGAGGTTTAAGGCTAAATATTGTGTGATGAGAATAGAAGGGAGGTTCCCTTTTATAAGGGAGGGGAGGGGCACCATTTGAAAAAACATAAAATATTATATAATAATGTAATATTCGGTTTATAATAGCTCCAAATTGATTTATTTTTAACATAAAGTAGGTATGGGTCTAAATACTCTCAACCTATAGGTTTTATACATGTTTATGTTACTATTTTAACCTTATCATTTATATTTAACTCTATGTTAAATAATTTAACTTTTACCATGTCTTCTTGTTTTCTTACTCTATATGGTTAATAAACATACTTTAACAAGCCAAAAAAACCCCAAGTGGTTCATTGTTAATATATATATCCTTATCTAAGTCATTAGGATGATCATAATATTTTTTGAAAAAAAATTACAATTAATAATATAATATTGGTTCCAAAAACTATTTTATGTCACATTTGACACTATTTTGAAAATTGATTTCTGTGAAAATCATAACAACATGGTTAGTTCCAGGAATGTTAATTGAATCAATTTTAACATGTCATTGTAACCTATAAAATTAGTTTAATTCATAAAAAGTATCAAATTACATTTATTTGGGTAATTATAACATCAATTATGTTAATATTTCATTAATAAGGTAATTACTGCACTATCCTTGTGTCATATATAAATTAAATTATTTAATGTCTAAAATATATATATATAATACCATTGTGTAGTAATCCTTTTATATATCTAATTAATATTTATTGTCGAATTTATCTTATGTATAACCCTATATTAAAAATGTTTTATTTGTTAAACTTTGATTTTATCTATTTTAACTCTTCTTTAAATAAAATAATAATAAGTGTCCTAATCGAATCAAAATGGGCCTAAATGGTCATATTTTATTCTTAATGTTGTTTTTGGTCGAATTTTACTTATACAATAGAATTATGACATGTGTAACGGTAATAATAATATCATTTTTACCCTTAATTTCCCTATTTACTTTTAACCGTGGTAAATAAAAGTAAAAAAGTAACTATTCACCAAAAATTATTTTTATCTTATTAAACCACATTATACTCCTTGATATTAACCATGTCTCTCAGATTATCTAAATTCCACTCACAGAAGTGGTAAAATTATGTTTTATGTAAATTTTCAAATTCTCCTAGGAGGTAGCTAAAAACGGTGAAAAGTTCAATAAATTTTTTATATATCTATAATTATTATAAAATGATTCCAAGGAATTACATTGAAAATATATAGGAATTATATATCAATTTTTAACTAAAATAAATTTAAATAAAATAAAATATTATTTAAATAAAATATTTTGTTTTAAACTATAACTCTGTGATTTTCATTATTCATCAAAAATTGAATTTTTTTAGAAAAATACCAAAAATTCACCCTAGGATAATTTCGATATTCCGAATCCAAAAATGAATTCCATTTTGAATGAAAATATTTATAAAATTTTAAAACGTAGGTATTACTATTCATAACATCTTTTTTATATAACATATCTTTGTTTAGTGAAACTCGGTATTGCGTACATGAGACGCTATCACGGAAAGTTGGGATTTCATGTAATGTAAGACAAGTCAGGGATCCATGTAGTGAAAGCTCAATTTGGTGTAGCGTACAACAAAATAGATCAGTGAAATTAAAAATTATATTTTTCATAAAATCTCAGGGTGTTACATTCTACCCCCCTTAAAATGAATTTTTCCTTCGAAATTCGTCGGGGTTATAAATGGTTTACTACATGAATGTTTCATTAATATAAACCGACATCATAAAAAATAATACACAAACTTTTCTTTAAAAACTATAGTTTGAAACGTAATGGTTAACAAAATTAACTAATCACTGGGTTTCCACATAGTAGAACATAAGTGAAAATATGGATATGGAAGAGAAATATCACCATCATGTTCTGATGGAGAGTGGTAGAGAACATGGATATGAAAAATCCAACAATCACAAAGCCATAAATTTGTGATGGTCTATGTTACCATATGATTCATCAAATATAAGGGCACTAGGACAACATTTTTGGGTTTCAAGATCATTTCCCTAATTTTTAGGAATTGTAATTAAAAGAAATAATTACTTTATTTCGGTATAATCTCACCGTTGTTCGTGCCAGGAACAATTTCCACTTTATCTCTTAAAGAAATGAAGTTGAATTTTTCATTTGTAAATTGATACCAGATCATGCTATAGAATGATAGGTCATTCCGTATTTTTCAAACAAAAAGGTTATCAAAAGTTATTTGATATACATAAGTGCATTTATAGTGAGATTAATCGTATATGGTTCCTATATACAATGCCACTTAATAAATTTAAACTAATATTTACTAACCAGGGAAATCCTTTAGGGCATTGGTGTGTGATAAAGGCCAATCGCACTTCGGTTGTGGGTTCGATTCCCGCATCCATGTCCGACGCAACGGGTTGCCGCACGTCCTACGGGTTGTCATTTTTATAAAACTATACTATTATAACATTCCAAAATTAATATAAAAAATTTCTAACCTTAAAAAATACAATATGATGTCTAAAATAATGCATTCCAAACATTAGACTTATCATAAATACATTTGTCCAATATCATAATATAAAGAAAATGACTACAAGAATGTTCATCTACCAAGAATGTGAATACCATAATTTATTATACGATATATCTTGTTGGTCTCATTACAAACATTTAAATACCTTAATCATGTATTCTCTTGAAACATAAATTACGATATATCCTTAATGAAAACATGAGTGCTGTCAAAAGCTAACTCTGTCCACATACCAAAATCCAAAAAAATTTATATACTCAAACCATGATATCACTTAGTCCTTATATCAGTCATGAGCTCATGAATACAATTAAACATTTATTTTTCTCCTTATCATATCATCTGGTTTCCAAAATCACATTTCATGGTTACTGGAACAATAAATTTAACAAAAACCACAATATACCAATACATAAATATTCCATTATTCCATGATACTATATAAAAAAGTATTTTGGAATCCCATTACATAAACACTTAATCATTCCACCACATCGTTTTCATATTCAGCATTGCCAATAGTAATCGCATGTGACTTCCCTTTATCCGTTTCTTTAAGAGGTTGTTGATTTCGATCATCATTAACCCTTGGATTAGGTATTGGTTAGTATAATGCCCCATTTCATTACACTTGAAGCAATGAAGTTTTGGTGGAGCATTATCTGTAGTCTTTTCTCTATTCACATCATTAGAATCCTTTTTTCCATTACTTTGGCACTCAGCTGCTTGATGAACTTATTTTCCATAATTTAATCATTTTCTAGTACCTTTTAGACAATCTCCACCATGCTTCATTCCACACTACAAGCATAAAGAAACATTCACCTTCATTTCACCATTGTTCTGAGGTTTTTTCTTGAACTCCATCTTGTGTTTCTTGTCAAAACCATGAGATGGATATGTTACACCAACTTCCATTTCTACCATGATAGCACAACGCACTATTTCTTCATAGCTACTGATGTCTCTTATAGCTAATGTCGTTCAAAGAATTTCTTTTACGAAACCTAAAAATCGATCAACATTACTTTTAGGATGGACAATAAATCCAGATACATACATTAAAAGCCTTTTAAAATTAGATTCTTATATACCAACAGATTCATCATCCTTCTAGTTAATCTCATGGAACTCCTTTTCCAACATTTTTCAAATAATATAAGGGAATTTCTTACTAAAGAACAAGTTCTTGAACTTGTCCCATTCCATGGTTTCAATTTCATCTTGGGGCCTTGAATTCTTAATTAGAGTCCACCGCTGGTCTGCTTCACCTTCTAAATGGTAAATAGCTAAAATGACGCTTTCATGTTCTGAACAGTGATGTATGGAAAATATCTTTTCAATGGTGCTGATCCATTTTTCAGCAACATGTGGATCAGAAGACCCACTGAAAGAATGTGGATGTTTCCTCATGATGGACTCAATAGAATATTGTTCCCATATCTTTTCATTTGGATGTTCAGAATGATTCATAGCTTGTGTAAGTATAGCTATAATATTTTTCACTCTCTATCCCAAAGCAATGGTTTGGTTAGGAGGAAAATCTTTGCATTGTCCATTACATTGATCAACATGGTTCCTTTGGGTTCCAGCCATCGTCTAAAACCCAAAAAGAATAATGTGAGAGGCAAAAATCATGATAGGAAGAAAACATAATAAACGGTGAGTACCATTAATATCTAACTTCTTAGGTTTAATCTAATATCGTTACCATAATTCTAGGACAATAACCTATACTTATACTTAACATTAGGGACATCCCTTGGCATACCATAGAAATATCTTAAGGGATCTCACTAATGTTTTCACATCATAGTTTCCAATGGTTAACGTAACCTTTCCTCTGATACCAACTGTAGAGACCCAAATCTTGACTTACATAGACATTACATTTCATTTTCTGAATATCTAATACATAACAAAAACAGACACCAATGGACCGTAATAGTATAGTGTCCTTAGAAACTCGAAATATAATCTTCTAATCTTGGTGAACGATCTTCAACATCTCCCATAAAGATCTTCCCCTTTGGATTTATTACCTAAAACATTTATTTATATCTTGGGGAAAAGAAAACATAAAAAGGGTGATCTCAAATTCTCAGTAAGTGTAAGAATGGAGAGAATAAAACAATCCATATACATTTGAACTTAAAAACATGAACATAATTTTTTATCATCAAAATCTTGAGAAATGACATAAAACATAGCAGTACATAAGGTATAGATACATCAATAATTATAAAATATCATTGGAATAAAACATGTAATTTTCGAAACCATTAAGCCCATGATATGATTTCCATAGTATCCAAGGCATTGCTGACATGACCATATTAGTGGACAAAGTCCCTTTCTGAATTGAGTTCACTCATCATTCCAGTCCTATATTACTGAACTAGATTAACTTAATGTTCCAGCCATGTATATCTCATGAGATATAAATCTTTACCCAATGCATTGGAGGGAGATATATGTCCCACCCATCTCATAATAAAATCATTCTTACAAGTGCCACAAAATAAACCTAAATCATTCACCATAACCCAATGAATAAAAATGGGTTTCATGAACATCATCCCATCATAACATAATCCATATAAAACAAATGGATATCATTTCATCATAAGAAAAGTGGAACCATGTAAATAATAGAGACATTATACTTAAAACATACACATATGAAATAATTTCATCTTATATGGGAAATGGTTTTGATAAACCACTTGAAATGAATTCCTGAGTAAAATATCATTTCTTCTTCAAAATCATTTTTTTCACAAAATTCCATGTAATATTAAAATAAAAGGATTTTATTTGAAAATAGTCAATAAATATTATAGCGAAAGCTTCATTAAAATAACGTGTCATAAATCCCTAATAATCCATTCATGTCGTATAAGATAAAAAAACTTTATTCTTGTACTTTTCCTGGAAAAGTCAAAAAGTACCTCGTATGGTAAATAAAAAAATCTTTCTTACATACAATGTAGTAAAAGTAAAAAAATTGGTAAAAAGGACTTTAAACTTAAATGAAATCTTTTCTAGAAAACATGGACATGGATGAAAAATATAACCCCGGTATGTACTTATGAATAGACAATCTTGGATAAAAATGAGATTGGAAAAGTTATCACTTACCTTAGGTCCGATATACTTTGTACATATCCGAACCTCCTGTATAATGCTTTAAATAATGTAATTAACTTAAAAAAAATCATATTCATTATTATGATATCATATATGGTTTACTTATGACTTTATATTACGCGTTATTTTGAAAATTCCATGTTAAAGCAGCGTTTTGGGTAAAATAGTTTTATTTATCATATGTTTTGGGACTTGTTGTTAATGATATTATTATTACTTATATCATTATTTATCATTTTTAATCATCATATATATATTATATATATTTATTATATATATATATAATAGATAGAAAAATTAAATGAAATACACCATTCATGGAGACGGTAGGCCGTACGTACCCATGAACGGTGTTTTCTTTTCCTTATTGACTTGAATGGAAGTATATATATGACATATATATATATATACAAAAATAAAGTATCTTTATAATGTCATATATTTCATTATTATTCATTATATATACTTTACGATCATTCTTGAGTGGTAAAAATGGAGAATGAATCTCAACGCGTCGTGGAGACGGTCATCCGTACGCACGCACTAGCGATGATATTGTTCGCATACTTATTGAATTGAATTGGAGTGGATGATATAAAATCTCAGAATCAGTATGATATTATAATAACTATATATAGTTATTCATTACACCATTAAACCCATCCATGTAAAGTGGTGGTGGAAAAACAGACTACACCACAGCATGGAGACGGTATTTTGTACGTACGCAAGCGTGGTGATTTCGTTTTCTGTAGGATGGATAGAAGGTTAAATGGGGATGCTTCCTATTTATAATAAAATATCAGTATATTATAGATACTGATGTTATTACTTTATAATGAAACAACTAATGATGAAGAAGTTGAAGAAGAAAGAAACTTGAAAGAATCGGTAGAATAGATTGCCTCTTCTTCGACACACCTTCTTTAAGCTTTCTCTTAAGGGATTAGAGTTTGTCTTTTGAGATGACCAGAACCTCTAGAATGTTTCTAGGAAAGTATAGAAGAGAAATGGGCAAGTTTTGTCAGATCTTGAAGTCTCAAAACTGTGTGATGAGAAGAGGGATGCGGTGCCTTTTTATAAGGGAGGAGAGAAGCACCTTCAGAAAAACATAAAATATAATTTTATAATAAAGTCATATTCGGTTTATAATAGCTCCAAATTGATTTCCTTAGAAGATAAACTGGATATGGGTCGAAATACTCTAAACCGATAGGTTTTAGACAAGCTTAGGTTACAATTTTAACCTTATCATTCAGATTTAACTCTAAGGTAAATAATTTAACTTTTATTGTGTCTTCTTGTTCTCTTACACTATATGGTTAATAAACATACTATAACAAGCCAAAAGAACCCCAAGTTGTTCATTATTAATATATATATCCTTATATAAGTCATTTGGCTGAACCATTGATTTTTAAGAATAAAAAAACAATTTATATTATAATATTTGTTTTAAAAACTATTTTATGTCAATTTTGACACTATTTGAAAATTGATTTATGTAAAAATCATAACAACATAATTATTTATAAAAAATTAAATTGAATCAATACTAACATGTCATATTAGCATATAAAATTATCAGAATTCATAAAAAGTCTCCAATTACATTTATTTGAGAATTTATAACATCAATTATGTTAACATTTCATTAATAATGTAATTAATGCATCATCATTTTATCATAAATAAATTAAATTATTTAATGTATAAAAATTATAAATAAAATAAAATTATGTATTAAATATGTTTATCTTTCTAGTTAATATTTATAGTCGAATTTATCTTATGTGTAACCCTATATTAAAAATGTTTTAGTTATTAATCATTGATTTTAACTAATTTAACTCTTCATTAATGAAAATAATAATAAGTGTCCTAATCTAATTGAACCACATTTTACTCCATGATATTAACTGTGACTCTTTTATTTTTAAAATTCCACTCACAGAAGTAGTAAAATTATGTTTCATGTAAATTTTCAACTTCTCTTAGGAGGTAGGTAAAAGACGGTGGAAAGTTCAATAAAATTTTTATATATCTAAAATTATTATAAAATGACTCCAATGAATTACATTGAACTTATATAGGTATTATATATCAATTTTTACCTAAAAGAAATTTAAATAAAATAAATAATTATTTAAATAAAAAATTTGATTTTAAACTATATCTCTGTGTTTTTTACTATTCATAAAAAATTTAATGTATTCAGAAAAATACCAAAACTTCACCCTAGGATAATTCTGATATTCCGAATGCAGAAATGAAGACCATTTTGAAAGAAACAATTTATAAAATTTCAAAACATGTGTATTACAATTCATAACGTCTTTTTTATATAACATATCAGTGTTTAGTGAAACTCAGTATTGAGTACATCACACGTTATCATGGAAGGTCATGATTGTGTGTAAGAAAGTCAAGTCAGGGATCTGTGTAGTGAGTGTTTTTTTTGGTGTAGCGTACAACACAAGACATCAATGAAATTAAAAAATATATATTTTTCATAAAATCTCGGGGTGTTACACTAAATATATTATATCATCTTATGATATTATCATAATTAAAATGCGTAGTGTTGTGTGTTATAGATAACATCAAATAAAATGTTCTTAGGTTAATATTTTGGGGTGTTTCATTATCCCCACAATAATTATTTTTGGTAATAAAAATTTAAACTCAATAATATTAATATATTGTTTCATATTTTATTTTTTCAGATCACACATCATAAGAAGGACCTGTACCACATAATCTAGAAAATATTGAATAATAATTATAAAGGTTACATGGAAAACATGGAACTAGGTTACTACGTATTGAAATAATTTTGGAATGTGGAGTTATGTTAATATAGGAAAAGTGTAAATATTTATTAGGTGAGATTGTGGCCATCAATAAAAATCAATTGGATAATACAATTGATTAACGATGGTCTAAATTTTTAAAATCTGTGATGATTTAGGATTCCATTAGTTCAAAGAAATTGCTATTAGGGAAACATATTTTTTTAATCACTATAAGTTTTTTGAGTAATTATTTTACTGGCTAATACTTAAGGGAAACATGCATATATAAAAAATTTCTATAAATACAATATTCATCATTTTTTTATCACATTACATGTGTTGAGTAATTATTTTATTCAATTAATTTTCTTAAACTAATATATTTAACACATTTACATATATCCATGCAATTTTATACTACTGGTTCATCATAAAAATTTATTCTCCCAAAAAATATACCAAATATATATACATATTAACCATGATATTGGGTATGTCACTGGTCGGAATTAAACCATTATCATCTTTCATTCATCGATTCTTGTCCGGTGGAAATATCTAACGTGATGGGTTATCACCCAGAATACATGTTTTAATTTTCTAAATACATGTTAATATAATTTCTAAAATAAATATGATGCACATTCTACAAATTTATTCATTAAATAAAAATTTATCAACAATTGAAAATAAATCAAATTCTTCTCAAATCCTAATAATATTATTTGTATATTATTATAATGTCATTTATTAATATAATAACACTATTGGTTATTAATACCTTTAAAATCATATATCTAAAATTAAAGGTAATTATTCAATAAATTGTTTTTCCACTTAAAAAATAAAAAATTGATGACTAGTATTTCCATAAATTTCTCCAAAAGTATCCTTAATAAAAAATATCTTAATAATATGTTTATTAATAATTACTTAGGGTCAACCATAATCTCATAATCATGTGATAGTAACCATCACAATATTTCTAATGAATACATTTATGAAAATAAGATTTTAATAAATCATTATATGTTTCAAAATTTCTATAACTAATATATTTTTGGAAAAAATAATTCAATAATTTAATTCTAAAATCCCAAAAAAATGCATCAACTATTTTATTTTGATAAATTTCATTCATTTTTCTGTGGTTTAAACAAGGTAAATCATTTAAATTATTCATTCAAATAAATTATAATAGAATGTAATGATATTCGGAATTATCTTAATAATATCCCATGGGAGTATTAAAATAGGTTCACAGTATGGCTTGTTTTCAATTACTAGGTAACTCTTGACTCATTAATGTCACACCTTTTTATAGTTTATTTAACCTAGGTACATATTTTCTATAACCGGATTCACTAGGATTATCTATACATGGATGTATTTCTAGGAATATCCAAAAAAATATCTACAGTTACAAAATTCTAGAATGATCATATATAATTATCCTCAAATTATATCTAATAATTATGTTACGTAATATTTGATTTCATAAATTCATTTCTATATATTTATACTAATTTCTCTCTAATACAAATTGCAACATCTTGCTACTAGTAAGCCCAGAGCTGGTGTCAACTATAATTACATTGGAATGGTTACATGAAATCAAATCTCGAAGGATCAATGAGTTTTGTATTCCTATAAATAAAGGTGAATATAAAAACTTATTACATATTAATATACTAATGACAAGAGAAATTATTATCTTTCAAGTGTAAAATTATTCCATCAATGGAATACTTTCATATCATTCACAGTACACTTCATTGTATCTTGTGGAAAGAAACAAAACAAAGGAGAGCACAAATTCTTAGTAATGATAAATTATACTGGAATTAATAATGAATCAATGTGAATAGTCAATACGATAAAGTAATAACTGATGTAAAATTAATAATAATCAATAAATAGATAATAAAGTGATTAAACTATATATAGAGGGAAATAAATAAAAACAAATTATATATAATCCATAAATTAATAATTAAATGCATCCATTTTTTTCCGTAGTGAAAATCGTAAGGATAATAAATTTTTAAATAAATATAGAGGAAATGATTTATTATTGGACATCATGTCTAAGGAAAATTAAAACCTCTACTATCCTAATTTATTCATAGACAGTTTAGTAGTTCTTGTTGAAATGTTTTTAATTTTCTAAATGTATTTGTCTCATGTGAACCTATAGATTCTAAAATGGTATATATAATATGTATTCCCCAAACATAAATTGATATCTAAATCATTCTTCATATTTAGAAAATGATTTAATTAAAAAATATGAATTATAAAAAATCCATATTATATTGAGTAAAAAAATTATCAATATTTCCATATATAATCAAATAACATCCAATGATTACAAAATATTTCAAAATGATATAAACATTAGGAAAAAAATTGTAAATGATATATAATATTGATAAATGGGTGAAATTAAATGTTCAATTAACATTGGAAATTAAATATTTTATGGTTACAAAAAATATTTGTCTATGATGTGAATTTAAATTATTTTCTTGGAAAAATCAAACAAAAACCCATCCTGTGGAATAATAATAAATTCTATCAACAAAAAATTAGTATATTGAGTGAAAATAATAAATCAATGTCATTAATGTATATAAATTCAATAAAGAGAAACATTAAAAACATTCTTCATGAGATTATCCTTTTCATTTTGATAAACCATTAGAAAATTATTGTATTTGAAAATAAATTTTATAAAAAATATTTTCTAAAAAATAATCTTCTAAAAATAAAAAATAAGCCTCGTGTAAAGGATAATGAGTAATTATTTATATGATGTACAAGGTTAAAAAAAATATTTTGAATGGTAAAAAAGGATAGATGAATTTCTTATTTAGAAAGAGATAAAAAGATTACATTGAAAGAAATTTAATTTAAAAAGTGTAATAAAACATTGAATAAATAAATTTGGAATGGGTAAAACCATTTTTTAAAAACATCTAGGAAATATTGTTTTCAATATAATATGTTTTCCGACTAAAGAGAAAATTTATATTGGTTTTTATTAAAAACATTATTCAACATTTTTATTACAAAATTGTATAAAATGATACTAATATCTGAATAATGTCTTGAAATACCATAGGATAATAATATTAATTGATTTATTAAGTAATAATTAAATAATTTTTTCATAGGGAAATTCAGTTGAATACAATCCTAAAAATTGAGATTGTCAAATAAACACTTAAAAACATCATAACACTGATATGAGAATCAATAAATACATAAAATATGTTTATAAAATAAAAATAAACATAATAATATTATATAATAAATTAGATACTAATAATTTATAACACACATAATCATAAAATATTAACAACAACGAGGAAGCGATATGACACCTAAATGAAATTTTGATAAAAAAATTTATTCCACTTTGTAATACAAAATTAAAATTTCCATATCTAGTATTATTCAAATTTTAAATCCAAATATAATGAATTTATGATCTTATTAAATTTAAAATTTGTGGTATTTAATCCAAATATATGAAGTGAGTTGCACAATAATAAAATTTTATCTCAAAAATGGAAATTAAGAGGAATTGTCTTTCTACTTCGTATCATTTGAATTACAATCCCACTAAAAGAAATAATTTCAAATGAAACTATAAATAATATGAAGATAAATTTATTAATTATGTTTTCAATTTAAGGGTTATTAGGTATACCACACAAAATAATTATGTGGTGTTAATGGAAAATTAATCATGAAATGAAAAGTGAGACATGAATCCCTTACCATTCATTTTCATTTCAGTGAACAACCATTTTCATCTTGTATAATGGTTTTAATATGGAAAAGAATAAATAAAACAAAAATATTCATATTTAAAATATCATATGTTTACTTTATATAATTTATTTGTTCCAATCTGTTTACAATCTGTCGTTACTTTCACTATTTTAGGTGATAATTACTTAGTTTTTGTGTATGTATTGACTTTTTAATTATTGGCCCTATTAAGTAGATAATGATTTTATTGTCTAAATAATTTAATAAATTATTTTAATTTAATATATATTTATTATCTATTTATTTACTATAATCCATAATATTTGGATATAGGAAATGAAATGCACTGTACAGGAAGACAGAAAGACAGACATACTCATTAACGTTATTTCTATTTCGTTGTCATATTTAATGAATTGAAATAAATGATATATACATTATTATTCATATATAATACATATTCAATATATATCACATACATTTTTTAAAACAACCCTTAATACATTCTACATGTTGGGTGAACAAATCACAATGCTTTGAGATGGTGATAGTCCACCCGTACAAAGATGATATTATCATATTTAACAGTAATTAAAATAATTATGTAATGAGTTATATAAGCGTTTAATAAGAATAAATAAATTATAAATATCATACATATAATTTATAAATAGTTTTTCCTAAATAATTTCCAACCATGAGTGGCGGTATTAGGTAAATGAACTCTATTATTTCAGGAGGTGGTAGTTTTCTTTACAGAAAAATAATATTTTAATTTCAAATTATATTCATTTTTGGTGTATTTTTAGGTCAAATAATAATAATAATAATTCTAATTAAATTTAATATAATTTAATTCGTATATTATAAATTTATAATAACATTGTAATTGGTAGTGAAAGATATAAACTGAAATTGATTTTTGAATATTTCAATTCTTTTTCGTGTAACCCCATTTCAATTATAACAGAATAAATCATGGGTTATATTTAATACACATTTGAGACTTCTAGGTTGTGGAAAGGGATTGTGGGATATTATTATAGTATATTATTGTTGAGATAAATGGATTTATTGTTTTAAATATGTATGAAGGGTGAGTTTTAGTTTATAGTTGATGAAGAGTCACATTCATGTATATATTGGAAAAGAAAATTCCGCCAACTATTTGTAAATGAAAAATGAATCCAATAATTTAATAAATTATATCCAAGGCACGATAAGGTATAAATATTAATACCTAATATATTTTTGACATGTTTCGATGTCATTTTTTCCATTGAGATTATTGTTTAGTCATTTGTTAAGATAATTTTTCCTTTAATCTATGCAATTAATTTAAATCCCATTCACTAATAATTTTATCAAGAATAGAGTGGAACTTATTATAAATTATAATATTTCAGATTATATATATGAAATCCATTATTTTATATTAAAATCATATATGTGGTTATATTTAATTTAAATTTAATCTCATGTATGGGACGACAAATCTTATTTTTAAATTATGATGTCCAAAATATTCTAATTTTTTATTTTCAATGTTAATGTTAATTGTTTAAAATGACCTAATTAGTATTAATGGATAAATATTGGATATAATTAAATAATAAAACCTATATAAAATTTATTTTTTTCATATAAATAAATTATATAAAAAATAGGATTTGTATTATAATAAATTATTTCTAACTATTCATTATAAAATCAAACATTCAGGGAAAATAAAAAGATTCCACATACTCTAATTTTGGTTTTTAACATTCAAAATAATTTTTTTGAAAGATATAAATTGTAAAAGTTTAAAAAAATTATTATAAATATGTTTTCTATTGAAATCAGGAAAAAATATCTATCAGGAAATATTTTCTTTTATTTCTGAAATTGAAGTTATTCTAATATAATAACAATAATATAAATTGGATGAATGTATCAAAAATAATCAAATATATAATATGTGTATTTTATTTGTATAATTCTTAATTTTTAATTAATTAAATTTATTAAGAAAACACAACCTTAGGTGAATAAAAAAATTCTTTTATGTTGATTCAGTTCATATTTTCATTTCTAATTAATTGATAACCAATGAATTAATCCAATATTTTTATATACTATATATTTTCATAATTTATTCATTAATATTTAAAAACACTATTTTAATTTCTATGTTATATCATATTATACTAAATAAATATGTATTATTAATAGTTTTTTGTACATTAAAACATTTTCTTACATAAATCCCATCCTACTGATGATAACCGTTATAGTCTACAATGCACACTGACAGAGTTTTTCATTCATTGAATGCTATATCATGCAAAAATAATATTAAACATAGTAAATTTATGATATATTTTTTTGATGTTATATTCCATTTTTCTCTTAGTGTTTCATGTCGTACACGTTATTGAATAAGATGTTATTAATTTACAATTTCATGAAAAAGAATATTTTTTTATAATGATATAATTATAGTAGTTATATTTTTAAATAATTTATTCAATTGTTTTTCCCGGTATATTCCTATCTCATATATAACACCAAAAAGATTTACATTAAAATACACAAAATATAGTATAAAATATTATTTTTTATATACTATGAAACCTAAAATTCACTCAATAATGTTTTCTCATATTCATATTTTTTAGAGTATTCAAAATTATAAATGATAAAATACTAGGGTTCTATGATTTTTTATTAGAATATTGTGGGATGAGACAAAATAGACTATTATTGGAAGTGAATTTATTTTAATAATTATGAAGAATTTCTAAATCATCCTATCAAAAACATAACTTATGTTATCTATTATTAATCATCATAAATTTGGAATTCCAACAGATTTTATCCTTCATCATCACATTTAGGTGAAGATTGAGATTTAATCTTCCAAAATGAAATAATATTTCCCCTACCTTTGTGGGTGAGAGAGGGTGATACCAAGAAACTATTATGAAATTATTCTTTCCGCACACATAACCATAATAAAATTCCAAAAAATAAATATCATATCTATATATTTTATGATATATTAAAATTCTATAAATTTAATATGTTTGATAGTTTTTATTACATGTATCTTTGAGTTTCAAATAACCAAACAATCATATTGAATTATTTTTTTTGATAGCACCAACCTTTTTGATTGAAGTAAATGAATAATAAATACATACATATGAAAAATTTATAATGATACTTGTATAAAATAAATTAATTATTTTTTCAATAATTAGATAATAAAATAAAATCATTTGACTGTAAAAAGAGACGTTTGTTTGAAAAAATATTTTTATCGATTATATGAGATTTTTCATAATAATTAATATTGATTTGTTATGATGAATTATTGTAATTAATTTTATTAATTTCCTATTAAATAATATATTCAAAAAGTCATTAATATTTTTTATGTGATAGGAAAAAAAATTATACTTATTTTTATTTTGAGAATAATTTTTTGTTGAAAATAAAATTATTCATTTAATTTTTTCAATCTATTTAAAAATCGATTTTTACCAATTCATTAAATATATTTGTGAGGAAATAATTTTTTATTTGTTAATATAATTTTTTATTTTATGAAATATGCAAAAATTTAATTTCATTAAAATTGTGTTATAATAATGATAAATATTGTTTACCTTATTATGAGTAGAATAGAGAAACATGTGATTAAATTTTTGTTGAAACCATAAAATATCAAAAAAACATCCATTAAAACATTTTATATGTTCCATTCAATGTTATTAATTATCACCATTTTTATATGAAAATATCTCCTCACATTCTGTTAGTATTTACCTAAATATCACTTAATATAATATTTTAATATAAAATTCCAATCTCCATGTTATAAAATATTTAATAATATTTCATAAGGATAAAAATATTTTTTGTTCACATATAAAAGGTAATTTAAATGATACTTTAATTTCGTTAAAAATTGTAAGTAATTTAATATTTTTAATGAAATTTTTACCTTAAATGACAAAACACTTCGAACAATGTACGTGTTCAGTTAATAAAAAAATATATGATTTACTTTGAATAATAAAAAAGTAATAAAATATGGAAGTGTTATAATATTCCATATAATAATGATGAAAAATAGAATATATTCATATTTGAAATTTTTCGATTCACATATCATTTTTATCACTTCATTAATATTTTATTATATGAATATTCTAAAAAATGACAATAAGTGTATCTTATGTTGAAGAATAATTAATAAAATTATTTAAAATTCATAAAATATTATCTATGTATATTTTAATTTTATATTGTATTTAATTTGATACATTTTAAATTTATTGTTCACCTATCCTATACTACTATCTATCATAACCCATGAATAAAAAAAATTAGTATCATGACAGTCTTTAAAAGGGTTAACAACTATTTAAAAGGAAGATGTAAGGGTTAAAGTATCACCTCAACTGGAATAAATAGTATGTTATAGATTATTCAAACATATTATAATCCTATATTTTAAAAATATTATTATCATTTAGGATGACAGTGGAAATAAATTTATATTGATTTAGTATTATATGTAACTCCAAGGCTTCCCCTCCCTAATCATATAAAAAGAAACCCACTGTGGTCCATTACACACAAAGATTTATCATTATATCTCACCCAATAATATATATAATTCCTCTCTATTTTCTTTCTCTCAATACTTTTTTTTATTTCTGAAATACCATTTTCTAAAGGATTATGGTGTACGCCAAAGGAGGTTTTTCAATGATGTTATATAACTATTAAATAAGTATTTCTAAATCTATATTTTATTATAAATCGTCTAAATATAATTTAATGTTATTAAATTATGAATTTTTTATTTTAAATATACTAAAAAATAATATGATTATGAAACAACTATATTCCAGATATTTTAAGTCATATGGGAATAGAAAGCATATCTCGCACAAATCGGTGGACTTTCTACACCCTGGAGAATTATATTTGATTATTTTTATAAATGATTTATATTTATTGTTATAATGAGGTATTTACTAAAATATATTGTTCTAGAATATTTTATATATTATTATATTTCAATAATATTGAAATATTATTTACTTTCTTTCATTCCATAAATTGGAAACATGATACATCACTCACCTATATGTTTGAAATATCATATCCACAAAGTGATGTAATTAATTTATCAAAAATTATTTTTAAGAATAGTAATAAAAGAGTACATAATATTAAAATATTATACAAATGAAATTATTAAAATTATGGATATGTTGGATCTATGAACAATTTATATGGACAGATACATCAAACCCAAATAATTAAAGAAAAACCAAACTATTACACCCTAAATAATATTTAAAAAAAATAATAGTTAAAAAATGTTTGATACTATCTTAAAGGTAAGTCATATTTTGTATTGTATATAAATATATAGTTCACCTATAGTACTATATTATATAATTATATATTATTTAGTATGTTTGATTGCATAATAAATGATACACGAGGTAATGGATGTATAATTCAATATCATATTAATAAATATTTAATTATCCATTAAATTACATTCATAGAAATTAAATGATCTTAATATGATAAAAACAATTTATTATCTTATGTGATATTTATTTATATAATTTGTGTGTTCAAATAAAATTAACTTTTTTGTAACATAAATTTGTTCAAAATAGGTTTCTATGAAAATGTACTTTATTTCTAATATTTTTGTTATCATTTTTTCTTTTTCCTAGCAATTTTATATTAACTAATTTAACGTAAAGTTTTAATATGAAAAAATGTTTTTTTATGTCATTTATATGAATGATTTAGATTTTGAGGTATTTTTTATTTTAATAAACTCATCATTTTATTAATGTTGTATTTTTTACAGATTGTTTTAATGAAATTATTTTTTAAAGATTAATAACATTATTGAAATTTTTCACCTTCATGACTGAATATTACTATGAAGATTCCAATAAAAGTATTAATTATAATTTTCAATTAAAATTTCTTTCAAAATATTATTGTATATTCTAATTTTTTAAGGAATTGATTTAAAAATGAAAAGTTTATTTTCTTCATAAAATATTCCATTAATATTTTAGTGAAACATTATTTAAATAATGAATTGTTTCGGTATTACATCAGATTTACTCTTGATATGATCCAATGATACCAACATTATTGTTTCTATAGATTAACTAAGATTTTTATGATGACGTGTAGAGAAAAAAATTTATTTTCAATCTTTTATGTTGTGGTAACATGATGGATGTTTTAGGATCTTGTGTTATAAATATGAATGAATTTTGATTATGTGATTGGTGATCACATAGTTATATATCTCTTCAATGCATTTATTGATAATGTTGGAGTCTATAAACTATTAATTGATGATGATATTTTGAAAATCCTAAGAGATGATAGAGTTGTGGAATTCTGATTGGATGATTGAGTTATCAAAATTCCCTGAGAATTTTTTTTGGAAACTCTTAGGAGATAAAACTGTTAAGTAAAACCAATGAAGTGATGAAGATAAATAAGATTAAGATGTGATGGATAAATGTAGATATAATATATTTTGTGTAAAATATTACAATTATCCTATATCTATAATTATATGATGAATGTATAATATGAATGATATTATAATGATTATAATAATGATTGAGTATAAAATTTCTAGGATTTTTTCTACGTCATATGATATATATCAGGGTTCAGGATATAATTCAATGAATCCTTTCTCTTATAATTCAATGATTTTAAAAATTATATGTTTTATGGAATGATTCTATTTTGACATCTCTAAAAGATAGTGTATAAAATACGTAAGTTGTTATTGTGATCACGAAATATTTTTTCCAATCATAGGCTTATATTTTGTTATTTATTGAAACATTATATGTATACACATACAATTCATCTAAGATTAACCTTTTTTATGTTTCCTTTTCCCATATTATGACTAATAATTTTATGTATGGTCTTTATATGATAGGTATTATGTGAGAAGAATGTATTGGGTATGTTAAATATATTTGATAAAATAGGTTGTTCATATATATAGCATTCCAACTAACTAAACCATTACAATACAAGATTGCCTATTATTAAGAAAAGTATTGATAAATCATGTAAAATGATATATTATATTTATATATTTTATAGTTAGGTCACCTCATTTTTTACAACATTATGGATTATTTATTTATTGATATCTAGATTAGATAAAATTGATGATAACCCTAAGAATAAATATATGTATAAGAATACATTCTAATTTTTTGGTAACTATATATTTTTGGTCTTTATTGAAAATTATTCCCAGTTATAATAATTTAAATAAGTTACAGATGTGGATTAGATATAACCAGGGATAATAACTCAAAAAATGATGGATTGAGGCTTAATTTGGTCAGAAATGGATCAAGATTACTGTCTCTGAAACTAGAAACTTTTATTAACAATCTCCAAGGATATTAATTTATTAGTTCACATTTTTCTGATACATTATGAAAAATAAAAATATTAGAACCATTGAAAACTAATTATTATCATAAATGAAGTGAAATGAACTAAAAGTTTCATGGATTAAAACAATGTTGTAATAATATTTGACATATTATCATTGATATTATGAATTTATGATTCATTAAAAACAAATAGTAATGATTTATTAAAATTAATTCTATTTTTTATTATTAATATATTTTAAATATAATGATAATGTTTAAGTTTTGAAATGCATGATACAATATTAAAATATCATAATTTTGATTCTTTATATGAATTCTATATCATGAGGTGTATGTATGTTTTTTAATTCATAATCCCACAGATTTGAGGTTGACTTAATATTTAAAACTCATAATAATATAATGACCACTTCATTAGTTTTTAACTCACCACCATTTTAATTATATGTTATTTTTCTTATAAAAATCATTTTATACACCGTTCAGTTTAAATTGATGTAATTTTTTTCCCTCAATTACCTCTCCATATGTATATCAAATAATAATTATTTTTCACAGGATGTGAGGATTAATATTATGAATCAACCATTTATTATATTTTAGTATTAGGTTGAATATGAATATCTCATGTCAGTTATACTCATTGTATGTGATGTACAATATATTCACATATGGTATTTACGTCAAACATTTTTGTTGAAACTCAGCATTGATGAAATTTTTTTCTTATATTACACTATTTTTTTTCCTAATGAAATACGGATTCTTTACCTGAATTTTGGATTTGAGTTCCTAATAGATCAAATTATAGTGATACACCAATTTCAATGGCAATATAAAGAATATCATTGATTGAGTTGCTATAATTGAAGAAGAAAACCCAAGAGAATGTATATAACTTCTTCATTACACCAATTTAGTCACCATTATAATTATTATTCATTTATTAAGAATAAATATGGTTCAAAAATTCATTCATTGATTATTGGGATAATGAAAAATATCATAGTTCATTACAAGTATCAACGTACCTATATTAATGATTTTTTTTGATCAATTACATAGACAAAATTTTCCTATGATCGATATTAAATATTGATATAGTAAGTCTAACATTTTAGGTGAATAAAGAATATGACATTTTTATATTTATCCATATTTGTGAAAAAATATAAATATTACTTTAAAGGGGATGATATTCTCAATGATGTACCCAATACACAATAACAAGTTTCTTGAAATCTTACGTTGCACTCTAATAATGAAATTATATTATTTTAAATGGTAGATAACGCCTTGTCGTTGTAATGGCGGTAATGAACATAACTAACTAAAAAATGATTATATATGTTTGTCAAATATTTTTACATTTATCCAATAAATTTTAGAGGCTTAAAATCCAAATGAATCCAATTTTAAGAATAAATACTCTAACTTTTTTAAAAGATTGTTTTACCGCCTTTTGATGGAGAACCTTTTTTAAATCCAACATTTGACAATTTTATAAGCTCTATTTATCAAAATAAACTTATTATTTAGGATTGGGACATTGAAATTTACTTTGTATAAACATTTGGTATGTTTCTGACATTGTTCATTTTTTTTAATGAATAGTGCAAAAATACTTAATTTTACATCAAAACTGCTCTTTCATCTAATTCAAATATATGGTTAGATAATATTTTTAATTGGTTTTAAAGTTTAATCAAAATATATTTTTACCATATAATCCAATGGTGTTCATTGGAATTAATTTCACATTGAAATTGGACTTAAACTAGTGTCAATCTTTTAATGGATATTGTTTCTTAAAAACACGCTATTTATTTTGACATCGAGAGTGAATTATTAAGTTAATTAATGGAACTTATATATTTTTCATTTTGTAAAATAGAAATCCTTTTTTAATTCATAATATCAAATATAGCTTACGGTTAATATTTGGTATTTTTCTGAAAAACATTAATTTTTAATGAATAGTGAAACCACTAAGTGGTAGGTAATGAAACTCATTTTTCATTTCAATGAAACATTACCACTTCTCTGATTTTATTTTCACAAATCTGACATACATGGTTGTCATTATGAATTAAAATTTGGATCAATGAGATTAAAATAATTTTTTGTGAATAGTAACTTTTATGTTTTATTAATCGCGATTAAAGGTAATTAGTGTAATTTCAGGTAATGATAATGTTATAATAATATTAAATGACCGTAACACAGGTTATACCCTTATTGGATGAGTCATGTCCGATAAATACAATCCATAGGTCAACTTTTTGACCCCATGGATCCACATTGGGTGGAAATTGACATTGATACCTTTTTATTTAAAGTTAAAATTAAAATGTCACAAACCTGTGTTGTTTTAATAAAACAATTTTTACATGGGGTTATATAAGTCATATTTTTGACTATAAATATTCAATTTAAATCTAAAAATATTTACTACATCATGATATATTTTTGATAATTTTTAGACATTATATAAATTAATTTATTTATGATATTGTGATGCTGCTGTGATTACCTCATAAATGAACGATTTAAATAAAATGTGAAGATAGGGTGAAATATAAGTCTTAAACTTGTCAAAAACCTATTGTATGGGTGTATTTCAAAACCTCATCACCTTATCCTAGAAATATATACTTTTTTGAACTTTAAAATTCGAAAATAATATTATAATAAAATAATATTTTATATCATTCCTAGAGTGCCCCTCCTATCCTCTTATAAAAGGCCCCCACCTCTACCACTTTACACACACATATCAATCCTTTTGCTTGGCCAAACCCTGACCATTTCATCTCTCCACATCCCTATTTTTATCATGAAATCCTCACTTTGGGCCGAATCCTTTCCAAGGAAGCCATTGATCTCAAAGAAAAGAGAGTTACCCGATTTAAAGGTAATATCTTCCCTTGTGATCTTTTGTTTTATTTTGCATCTCCAAACCCATAAACACTTTTTATTAAATTTTTTTGTAACAAAACCTGTATATGAAATATACTAGTATGTTTTTATAGATTTATTTGAGCTACACATTCACAAACCTCCATCTAATGGTTAAATAGCATATTGTTTCTGTGGATGGCGAATTACTGCCTCATGAAACGATGATTGTTCAATATTCTTTTAACACCTTCAAAGGTGGCCATTAAGATTTCAATATATTTATATATGATATACAATATATATATATATATATGTTTTCCTTATTCTTATGTATTCATCATTTATGGCATACCTTTATGGTTTTCATTATGGGTAAACGCGATATCATCATTTTAAGAAGTGCGGACTATCGCCCCCTCAAAGTGATTTGATTCGTTAATGCCATATGTGGGATGTATTAAGGATGGAATTAATGGTATTAAATATGATATCCTACAGGAATTATAATATATCTTTATATAATTATTATTTCATTCTATTGAATACAAAAAAAATGAAAGTAGAATTCATGTGTACGTACGACTTACCATCTCCATGAATGGTACATTTCATTTCTTATCTCCAATTGTTATGTACTATTATAAGTTCATATATATATATAATGGATATATATGTAATATATTACTTCTAAATGATGGATATTATTTTGGAATTATAATATATATATATCCCTTATTTTGTTTTAATTCCTTTAATATGACAAAAAATGTAGCGTTCATGCGTACGTACGGCCTACCGTCTCCATAAACAGTGTATTTAATTTATTTACCTCCAAATGCTATGGAATAGTATAAAGTGAATATAAACTGGATATATGTGATATTTAAAACATCAATACTATTCTGGATATGATTTACTCATAACTACATGGAAAATTATGTTCAAAAAAGTTCAATTTTTATTCATGTACCGAACATCGACAAAAATTTCTGATATGAACTCACTTTATTAACCAATTATTATAACATTATAATATGTGATATTAACTAAATAATAATATTTAATGGAGGTCCTTAAGAAATTATAAATAGACCAAATTTTATTATTCAGGGGATTAAAGAACGATCGAGTCATGTCGAACACGAGGTAAGGGATCCTACCCCTCTCCTTCTTTTTAATTACACTCTTTTATGTTATTCCTTTTAAGCTCATATTTCTTATGACTGGGATGTTATTTCATATTACTATTACTATAAGTTTTATTTAGATATGATGAGAGACCCTACATTCTCTCATCAATCAATTTTTGATGTTTTGAGTGGCGCTGTTAGGCTGCCAAATTTTTGTAAGAGATCCAACCTCTCTCTTTATTTTTAAGTACTCTCCTTTATGTCACTTATTTTAAGCTCCTCTTTGTTATGTTGGGGGATCATATTTTATATTTCTCTTGATGTAAATTTTAGGTAAATATTATGAGATACCCTATTTGATCTCATCAATATATTTTTGGATGTTTTATGTGGCGTCGTTATGCTGCAGAGTTTTCGTAAGGGATTTTTCATCTCACTTTTATTCCCATGAGATTCATGCTACATTTGACCCCATTCCCATTTAGTGGTTTATATATTTCCCATTATTCTAATATTTGTGTAATATATTTTCGTTTATGAGAATTTACATCAATGTTGTATTTTCCTTCTTTCATGGGGTGTATGTTTCGAAAGATTCCCAAGTCGGTATGGGAACCTATCACCCTCCTCTTTTTTAAAATACTTCTATTGTTGGGACATTTAATTTACATATTTTTATGTTGTGATATGTTCTTATTGATGTAAATTTTATGTCCAAGTGATGAGATACCCTTTTTATCTCTCATCAACTTATTTTATGAATTTTGAAGTGACGTCGTTAGGCTGTCGAATTTTTGCAAAGGGAACATATTAACCCAATTTTGATTCTTTGGGATAAACTTTCACTCCTTAAATATGTCATTCTATGAATATCTGTGAATAACCTCTTATTTTTTTACACATAATATCCACTTATATTTTGTGTATTCTTTTGTCACACATAATTATGTAATTGATTTATCCTTAATCTAAGGATACCATCTTTGTATGGGACTTCATCTCAATCTCCTTTAATTGAGGCATATTTTGTATTATACACAACATTCTTTTATACAGTGTATAAAACCCTTTGAATTGTATGTTTATTCAGAAGGAATCTTTTTTATATGAATCATTTACTAAATGACAAAAGGTAATGTTGTAGTTATGACATACTTATGCGGCGACAATGACTTCTCCGCCGTCGTGACAATTATTTGAGTTTAGGCTTCCTCTACAAGCCATAAATTTTTTTAAAAATTAAAAAATAAATACCATGAATTACTTTTCTTTAATTTTGGTATTGAAAATTATTTTCATAATTTTTTTATTATATCAATTTGTTGTATTGATATCTTTTGATTGAAATGTGGAAATTTTTTGTTTCCTTTATGCATGTTTTATGTGATACGATTTATGTTATGGTTCTTGGGAATTGTTTATGAAGACGGGTGGTTCTGTGATAAACTAAGGGCAGGTGAGACCGATATAGCTCCTCAATGCAATTGGTAACATGAAGGGGTTAAACGTTAAGGTTTTTCCGAATAGATTTTAGGGAATATACTATGATGGGTATTCCAAACGTAACCAAGAGGGTTACTCCATACGTAAGAATGTTATGAATGCCTTAAGTTACCTTTATGCCTTATTGTTTATATGATTTATTCATGATTTGAAGTGGTATGTTAAAATGATTATGTTATATGAGTAATGTATGATTTCATACAAGGACTAATTTTTTATTTTCGTACTTTTATATCCCTTACTGAGCTTTTTATGCTCATCCAATATTTTTGAAATATTTTTTCATAGGTCAAGGGAATGGTGCATGATTTGATGATAGTGTCTTGGAAGTGTCAATAAAGAATCCATATTTTATTTTAAATATGTTTCCAATGATGGGAAAAAACGAATACTATCATTTGTGTAACCACATTGTTTAAATGTGGAATGTAATTCATGATTTATGATCTATTTCTCTAAAAATATAAACCTGAAAAGATCCACAATGTTAATTATTAATTTAATTCAATATTAAGTAAGGTTTAAGGCCAGGGCCTTATAGTTGGTATCAGAGGTCAGTATAGATAACTTTAGAGGTTATAGTGTTGTTTAAGAATAAGTAACATGTTGTGTATAACAACAATGGTTATTATATTAGATAGAGTAATTGTTATTTTTGAATATTTGAATTATTTTCAGATAACATGGATAAGTATATCTTATTGTTTATATTCCTCATTATTACGTGATGATTTTATTGATATACTCACAGTTACCATTTTGGTTTTAGTAAATGGATGGATCTAGGAGGCACTAAAGTGACAATGGGTTGAAATAAACTATGGTGGTTCTCTGATTAAGAGACTGGATGAAATGGGGGATTCAATTGGACATATCATGGTTATTCTAAACTAACTATCAAGAGTCATGATCAACCACTTTAACATTGGTGAGTTCTCTAATGCATCATGTATGAGAGAACCAAATCGATATGGACGTTTACGTAATAAATATAAATGTAACCATTAGGGTTTATATGATCCAAACTTTTGAGGTAATTATGGGTTACTATATGATATGATGGAAGATGAAAGGAATGAGGTAAAATTGAGGTTAAATTATGTTATGGTTATTTTTGTAGATATTATATCTTATTGGGGAATGTTTTAAGAATTATATAATTTTGAAAAAAGGACAACACGCAGACCGTGTGACAACCCGTCGCGTTGGACAAAGCTGCGGGAATCAAACCCACAACCAATGTGTGACTGGTCTTCATCGCTTACCACATGACTACGTAAAGTCCCTAGTTGGATTGACTAATTATTTTTAGTTAGGTGATTTTATTAATGAAGATTAAGTTTATTTTGGGTTATCTATAGAAATTATTGACCTATCATGAAGTATATATGATTAGGTTACTTTCATTTCAATACGAGACTTTAAGAGAAGGTGATGTTATTTGGAGATAAATGTTAAGATTTACCGCAGAATACTATGTGATTAAATCCATCAATGATTTGGGTTTTAATATTAATTTTGTTTAAATTGAATAATTTTATGGGTAGATGTTTATTGAATGGTCTTCGTTGAAATTTGGGTTTTTTTTGGACAAATTTTGGAGA
Source organism: Viscum album (assembly GCA_963277665.1). NCBI lineage: Eukaryota > Viridiplantae > Streptophyta > Magnoliopsida > Santalales > Viscaceae > Viscum > Viscum album. The sequence continues at coordinate 1,064,772,087 of OY728165.1, read as the reverse complement.
TTAAGAATATATTTTCTTTATATAAAGGATTATACTTTTGTGGATTATCTAATCTCATACTAAAAATTTAGGTTTTGTTTTTTTGTCTAAATACATGGGAAATATATAGTTATATTTTGTGGATTAGGTGATTCTCAAGAAGATGATTATAGTACTCTTATGGTGAAAAAGTCTTCCTAAATACTCTTCTTTTGGAGAAAATATGGGTTTGATTAAGGAATCTAGAAAAAGTTGAAAGTCGACATGACAAGTAAGTATGTTTCCTTATGATTTAGTTAGGCCCATAAATAAATTCCACAATGAAAAGTAAACTTAATAACAAAATGTTTTATGTTAAATTTCTCTACTGGGGAATCAAATACCATTTATCCCATAACTGGTTTGTGATTTTCTAGTGGTTAACTTTCTCCTAAACATGTTTTCTATCACTCTGCCTCAGAACATGACCCTTTGTTTTTTCTTCCATATCCATGTTTTCTTACATTGAGTCCTAGTATGGGTTAACTTGGATGACCTTTGTACATCCTTTTCTTTTTTTTAAATTGACAGTTTAATTTACTCTTTTTCCGATGTGGGTCTTTCAATTAATTTTCCAAGCCCAATTTTACAAATTGCGAGGATGCAATTACCAAAAGGGGAGAAGGATGTAACATCCTAGGTGAATAAAGAATATGAAATTTTCATATTGATCCATATTTGTGAATAAAATATTAATATACTTTAAAGGGGATGTTATGCTCAATGACGTACCCAATACGCAACAACTAGTTTCTTTGAAATCTTACGTTGCACTCTAATAATAAAATAATATTATTTTAAATGGTAGTTAACTCCTTATCGTTGTAATGGCGGGAATGAACAGAACTAACTACAAAATGATTATATATTTTTTTCAAATATTTTTACATTTATCTAATAAATGTTAGAGGCTTAAAATCCAAATGAATCCAATTTTAAGAATAAATACTCTAATATTTTTAAAAGATTGTTTCACCGCCTTTTGATGGGGAAACTTTTTTAAATATTACTTTTGACAATTTTATAAGCACTATTTGTCAAAATAAACTTATTATTTATGATTGGGACATTAAAAATTACTTTGGATAAACATTTGGAATGTTTCTGACATTGTTCATTTTTTTAATGAATAGTGAAAAAATACTGCATTTAACATCAAAACTGCTTTTTTATCTAATTTAAATATATGGTTAGAATATATATTTATTGGTTTTAAAGTTTAATCAAGATATATTTTTACCATTAAATCCAATACTGGTCAGGGGAATTAATTTCACTTTCAAATTGGACTTAAACAAGTGTCAATATTTTAATAGATATTGTTTCTTAAAGACACAATTTGTTTTGACAGCTGGAATGAATTATTAAATTAATTAATGAAACTTATATATTTTGAATTTTTTAAAATAGACATCATTTTTGAATTCAGAATATCAAATATAGCTTAGGAATATTTTTTGGTAGTTTTCTGAAAAACATCAATTTTTGATGAATAGTGAAACCACTAAGTGGTAGTTAAGGAAACTAATTTTTTGTTTAAATGAAACTTTACCACTTCTGTGATTTGATTTTCAAAAATCCTACATACATGGTTGTCATTAGGAGGTAAAATGTATTTAAATGAGATAAAAATAATTTTTTGGTGAATAGTATCTTTTATGTTTTATTAATATCGATTAAAGGTAATTAGTGTAATTTATGGTAAAGATAATGTTATAATAATATGAAATGACATTGACACATGTTATACCCTTATTGGATGAGTCATGGCCGACCAATAATGTCCATGAGTCTAATTGGGGACCCCATGGAGCCACCTTGGTTGGAAAATGACATTAATACCTTTTTATTTAAAGTTAAAATTAAAATGTCACAAACCTGTGTTGTTTTACTAAAAAATATTACATGGGGTTATATAAGTCATATTTTTTACTATAAATATTAATTAGAAATATAAAAATATTTACTACATCATGATATTTTTTTTATAATTTTTAGACATTAAATTAATTAATTTATTTATGACATAGTGATGATGCAGTGATTACCTCATAAATGAACGATTTAAATAAAATGAGAAGATCGGGTGAAATATAAGTCATAAACATGTAAAAAAACCTATTGTATGGGTGGATTTAGAAACCTTATCACCTTATCTTTGAAATAAATTCTTTTTGGCCCTTTAAAATCCGAAAATCATTTTATAATAAAGTAATATTTTATAACTTTCCAAGAGTGCCCCTCCTCTCCTCTTATAAAAGGCCCCCACCTCTACCACCTTACACACACCTCTCCAGCATTTGGCTATGCAAAATCCTTCCCATTTCATCTCTCTTCATCCCTATATTCATCATTGAAGCCTCACTTTGGGCAGAATAATTTCCAAGGATTCCTTTGAGCTCAAATCAGAAAGAGTTACCCGATTTAAAGGTAAGGTCTTCCCTTGTGATCTTTTGTTTTATTTTGCTTCTCCAAACCCCTAAACTCTTTTTATTGCTTTTTTCTGTAACAAAACAGTATATTAAATATACTAGGATGTTTTTATAATATAGATTCGATATAGACTTTGACACACCTTCGTCTAATGGTTAAAGAACATATTGTTTCTGTCGATGGCGAATTACTGCCTCACGAAACGATGATTGTTCAATATTTTTTAACACCTTCAATGGTGGATATTAAGATGTAACTATATTTATGTATTATATATAATATTTTTATGTTTTCCTTAATCTTTTGTATTTTTCATTTATGGCATACCTTTATGGGTTCCATTGTGGGTATACGTGACATCTTCATTTTAGGAAGTGCGGACTACCACCCCCTCAAAGTGATTTGATTCATTAATGTCATATGTGGGACGTATAAAGGGTGAAATTAATTTTATTACATATTATATCCTACTGGAATTATAATATACCTTTATATAATTATTATTTTAGTCCATTGAATAAAAAAAAGAAATTAATGTAGTGTTCATGCGTACGCACAGCTTACCGTCTTCATGAACGGTACATTTCATTTCTTATCTCCAAATGTTATGTACTATTATAAGTAGATATATATAATTGATATATATGTCATATATTACATATAAATTAAGGATATCATTCTGTAATTATAATATATATATCTCTCATTTTGTTTTAATTCCATTAATATGACAAAAAAATGAAAGTAGCGTTTTTGCGTACGTACGGCCTACCGTCTCCATGAACGGTACTTTTAATATATTTATCTCCAAATGCTATGGAATAGTATAAAATGAATATATATACTAGATATATATTATATTTAAAACATCAATACTTCTTTGGATATGATGTACTTACAACTACATGGAAAATTCTGTTCCCACAAGTTCAATTTTTACTCATGTACAAAACATTGACAAAAACGTCTGATATGAACTGACTTTCTTAACCAATTATTATAAAATTATAATATGTGATATGAACTGAATAATAATATTTAAATTAGGTCCTTATGAAATTATAAATTGACCAAATTTTATTATTCAGGGGATTAATGAACGATCTAGTCATGTTAGACACGAGGTAAGGGATCCTACCCCTCTCCTTCTTTTTAAGTACACTCTTTTATGTCATTCCTTTTAAGATAATATTTCTTATGATTGGGATGTTCTTTTATATTGATATTACTATAATTTTTATGTTCATATGATGATAGGCCCTATATTCTCTCATCAATAAATTTTGGATGTTTTGAGTGGCGCGGTTACACTGCCGAATTTTTGTATGAGATCCAATCTCTCTTTCTTTTTACGTACTCTCCATTATGTCACTTCTTTTAATCTCCTCTTTGTTATGTTGGGGGATGTTATTTTATATTCCTATTGATGTAAATTTTATGTTAATATGATTAGAGACCCTATTTGATCTCATCAATCCATTTTTGGAAGTTTTATGTGGCGTCGTTAGGCTGCAGAGTTTTCGTAAGGGATTTTTCATCACACTTTTATTCCTGTGAGATTTATTATACATTTTCCACAATTCCCATTAAGTGGTATATATACTTCAAATTATTCTACTCTTTCTGTAATATAATATCTTTTATGAGTATTTATATAAATGTTGTATTGTCCTTCTTTCATGGAGTGTATGTTTCGAAAGATACCCAAGTCGGTAAGGGAACCTTTCACCCTCCTCTATTTTAAAAGACATCTTTTGTTGGGTCTTTTAATTTACATATTTTTATGCTGGGATATGTTCTTATTTATTCAAATTTTATCTCCAAGGGATGATATACCCTTTTTATCTCTCATCAACTCATTTTCAGAATTTTGATGTGACATCGTTAGGCTCTCGAATTTTTGCAAGGGAACTTCTTAACCCAATTTTGATTCTTTGGGATAAACTTGCACTCCTTGAATATGTCGTTCTACAAATATGTGTGAATATCCTATGATTGTTTTACACTTAATATCCACTTATATTTGATGTATTCATTTGTCACACATAATTATGTAATTAATTTATCCTTAATCCAAGGATATCGTCTTTGTATGGGACTTTGTCTCAATATCCTTTAATTGAGGAATATTTTGTTTTATACACAACTTTCTTTTATATAGTGTATAAACCCCTTTCACTTTTACGTTTATTCAAAAGGAATCTTATTTATATGAAGCGTTTACTAAACAAAAAAAGGGAATGTTTTTTGTCATACTTATGCGGCGACAATGGATTCTCTACCGTCATGACCATTATTTGAGTTTCGGCTTCCTCTACAAGCCATAACATTTTTTTAAATGGAAAATAAATACCATATTTTAATTTTCTTTTATTTTGGTATCTAAAATGGTTTTCATAATGTTTTTATTATATCAATTTGTTGTATTGATATCTAGTGATAGAAATTTTGAAATGTTATGTTTCTTTTAAGAATTTTTTATGTGATATGATTTATGTTATGGTTCTTGGGAATTTTTTATGAAGACGGGTGGTTCTGTGATAAACTAACGGTGGGAGATCCCAATATAACTCTCCAATGCATTGGGTAATGTGAAAGAGTTAAACATTAAGGTTTCTCCAATGATATTTTAGGGAATATACTGTGATGGGTATTCCAAATGTAACCAAGAGGGTTACGCCCTATGTAAGAATGTTATAAATGCCTTAAGTTACCTTTATGCCTTATGATTTCTTTGATTTATTCATGATTTGATTATGTATGTTAAAATTATTATGTTATATGAGTAAAGTACGATTTCATACATAGACTAATGTTTTCTTTTCGTACTTTTATATCCCTTACTGAGATTTTTATGCTCATCCCATGTTTTTGAAATGTTTTTCACGGGTCAAGGGAAAGGTGGATGATATAATGATAGTGTCAAGGAAGTGTCAAGAAAGAATCCATGTTTTATTTTAAATATGTTTCCATTGATGTGAATAAACGAATACTATCTTTTTTATAACCACTTTGTTTAAATGTGGAATGTAATTCATGATTTATGACCTAATTATATAAAACTCTAAACCTTAAAAGATCCTCACTGCGAATTATTCATTTAATTCAATATTAAGTAAGGTTTAAGGTTCGGGCCTTATAGTAAGATTGTATTAATTTATGATGATATACTGATAATTCAATTTAATATGAGGTGTGGTCATTATGAATTAATATTCATTACAATTGGACATACTAATACCCCATATATTTTTAAAAATTTATTGAGATTTTTCGTTGAATATTACATTAATAATTCTATGCAGGTATTTATAACTTTTTTTCACAAATATTTGAATATTATAGAATATAATGAGTATCATTTTAATTTTTTTTTCAATTTTATGGAAGGATAAATGGCATTTTAATTTTACCAAGTGGGAATTTATGATTCTCAAATATTCATTCATTGGCCATATATTCTTTTTTGAATGAATATTAGTAGATCTTTCAAACACTGATGTTATATTTTAATTTACTAGAGGAAAAATAGAACCCATGATCTGTAATTTTCCTATGATGGACATATAATATAGACGCATTTAAAAAACTTTATGAAGACTTTCATATAAACTAACCTAGTTGATTAGAAGGGATATATTCTCTTATAGATTGTTTCATGTGAATATAAATTCATGGAGTTCAGTAGAAGGATTGTAAGTAAAATTGTTCTTACACTACACTATAGTTGAAAAGGATTGTGATTTATTTTAGCATCCAGAACAAGGTACCATAGACTAGTTTCCTTAAATAGTAAATTTAGTTTCATCAAATATGCCTCCATATATGCTAGAGGCTCCCAAAACAATGTAATTTTCCCAAAAGAGAAGTATAAAACTAGGTATTCCCTATACATGTTAATTTTTGAATAGAATATAAAAATAAATACCCATTTACAACTCCCATGTGGGTCTCAATATCATGTCTGGTTCCTTTACCAATTATCTCTTCGGAATCCCAAATCGTCTATCCAAATAGGGATCATTCCCTTATCATTCAGTGTGAACAAGATTTATACTCATGTTCTAATTAGAAGACCATGTAGGGTGTGTTTAGTTTGCTACCCCCAAAAGGGTCAAAATAAATATTTTTTATATAACAATGTATATAGTTGTATAATGATTAATATAAAAATGAGAAAAGTAAACAGGTTACAAATTTATAATTTTTTTAACCACATTGGTCCCTAGGTTTTCAATGATTTCTAATCTAGTAAAATCTACTTCATATCAAGACCTAGTCTCTATGATACAGCGAAGAGATTTTTCAATTAACTATTTTACGGTCTTTCAATATTCATATTCATTTCAATTTCATTTTGGTACCTTGGAGCATCAGTCTAGGTACTTGTCATGGATTCATGTAGATTCATTCCATCATCCTTATCAATGTTATAGAGATCATCTTTATTTCATGAAAATATAGGGTATATAAAGCATATGTCAAAAAAAATTCTTATTCATTCTTCTAGGTGCGTAAGAACACTTTTTTCACTAATGGATGAGGATCCTTAGTCAGAAAACCATATTTCATTATTAACATATACATATCATTGCACAATATTAATAAACCTTTTATCAAACATTCTAAACAGTGTGTACCAATTATATTGAATATATATTCCATTTATGTAATTCCAAAACCTAACTATTTAACTCATTTACCACGAATAATCCCACAACTCATTTACCATTCATGGTTCTGTCAAAAAAAATTTATAAAAAGTTAACATACCAACACATTAACAATTTGTTTCATTTAATAAACACTATATTCATCATTTTTATTTAAAATATTATCCTTTCATGGAAATTGGAAAATTCCAGGATTTTTATTCATTCATAATTTCATAATATTTAATATATCCATTGGGGTCTAATAAAGAACATTCTTATTAATGGGGAATTAATTAATATTTTTATTTTAATTGTAATTTTACAATATAATTATTTAGATATAAAACTAAAAACAAAATATATTGTTTCAGAACCTGATAAATATCTTGTATTCTATATATAATCGTATCATCATAAATTATTACCCAATCATAACCCTTAATTTTATGCATAATTGCATAATTCCAAATTTCATATAACATATAAGATCTATACCTTGGATAAAGATCCAAAATAAAAATATCAATTAAATCCAAGACCATTTCAATCATAAATGAAATAATTAATCCCTCCCTAAATGAAGAGAAACACGTGATATAAGGGATGCTAATAAAAATCCACATCACATACCTGGGAGAGGTAGTCTTCATCCCTAGAAATCCAATTCGTAAATGAATGGCCTGGAAAAGACAGGGAATCCCATCCAATTCCTCCAAAATAATGGAAAAATATCTTATGATGATTTTTGGTCATTATAAATATTATATAGGTGTTTTATAATTTTAAATTAAATATTCCAAGGATTGGAAGTCTGTGAAAATTGATTCCTTGATTGGATGCATAGTTAGAAGAATATTGTACCTTATCATTGATACACTACTAAAATAGGGACTACAGGGGTAATTTGTTAAATTTATAGAGTAAAAATCTCTACACCTACCATAATAACACCTATTATCCAATGGTTCATGTTTTGTGGTGGATTTTAACATGGTGTGTAAAAACCGTACACCCATTCATAGTGGCATAGTATGGGGTGCATGGTTTTATGGGTAAAAACACATTGTTATCCGTGAAAATTTTCCAACAACTCATAGCCATAATGGTGTTCCAAATTTCAAAAAATTTGTCTACAAATATCCCAAATAAATATCATTAGATGTAGGATTAAAAAATTGTAAAATAAAACCTTCAATAGACTGCAAGAGTCCTCTATAAATGTTATGATCTTAAAATAACATCGTTGTATAATTGATCATCATCATGATACTCTCAAAATGATTACTAATATTACATGGTGCAAGGGTCGGCCCACTACACATGAATTAATTCTTTCCACTCCCATGTTTCATTTAAAAAAACCATGCTTCCATATCACCCATTCTGACGGCATAGTCCATCCATGGAAAACAATTTAATTATGATCCCTAACATAAGTATGATTCTATTTAAAGTTACATTCATCATCAACCTCAATGTCACCATTATATATCACATGTTTTTGGTAAATGTGATAAATTTTAATTTATTTCACATGGAAGTCATCATTCATATAATCATATTTATTTGGATGAGCCAATCGATACAACACCTGTTTGATCCACTATATTAACTCAAACTAACTCCAAAATATGGGTTCCATCATACCCTGCTTTGGAATATAATAGTGACCCACTCTGAGTGACACCTGATGAAATATATGAGAAAAGAATTTTAAATCAAGAGGCTAATGACATTGATCAATATTGTACATTTATATACCTTTCATTGTAACCATATGCTTCCAAATGTTCATATCCTTTTATAGAGTTTCCTTTATGAGACTCTTCACAAAAACAACGACGCAACTACCTCTAACCATCATATTGATGATATGAAAGGACTACCATCGATTGCCTTATATTGTTCCATTTGAATACCCTCTTGATAATTATTATTGTAACTAAAATCAATTAGTGATATTTTCTTCACACATGACCTACAAAAATCTAGTTTGTGTTCTCACATAAAGCCCTCCAACATCAGAAAAAAATATTTTCCTTTCTCCCAATTCTAATAGTGAAAGGGGATAAGAGTAAAAAACTGAGTACCATACCACTTTTGAAAAAGTTTCCAAAATAATGACATAAAAATCATATCATGATATAGAATTATATATCTGAAACCCCATGAAAAAAATATTCTTTCAAACACACATATAACCCGACAGATCAAATGTTGATGTTTCATGTATTGAAATGAAATGAAACACTAGTATTCATTGGTCCAAAATCATGTATAATGTGTCATTATTTTATGGTTCCTTGAAATAAATAACATCTTTTCAATGGTAACATAATTATATTTTAGATATGGATTAGATAAATAGATTTATTTTACAATCATGTTGTTGATTCTCATGTTGCACTTACCGATAGGTGTATCATCATTTCACAAAATCAATATTGTAATTTTTCATTTATATATGAAAATAATGTCTTAAAAGATCAAGTAAAATCATGGTGAAACCAATAGAATCAACCAATTTTTATAAATGAAACTCATGTTTCTTCTAATACATCATACAAGTAAGAACACAAACACGTCCATAAACATAACTGATCTCATCTTCATATATATTCAAATTGGAAGATGTCACCTCACCTCCAAAAAATACCCTAATATAAGACATGAAATATCATTGTAATTATAATAATTGATCTAGATAATGAGTGTAGGTTCGACTAAGAAATAAATAAATATAATTTAAATACATCCCTCATGAAAACACACATATATCTCCACTATCTGATCTGTTATTTTACCCTTGAAACTTTTTCCCGATAATTCTTGAGTTTTTGTCTTTCACCAATAAGAGCTAGTATTACTATTCCCATTCCAGGGTGTGTATTCCATCTCAAAATAAAATTACTAAATGTAAATAATACATATCCATTACTCGATATTCAACTCCCAATGAGAAAATATGAATATATGGATATTATGGTCAATATAAGGAATAAAAAATTCTCCCAGATGAAAACCTAACCAGCAAATTAATGAATGACATCCACTCCTAAATCGATATCTTTCATAGGATAATTTTATTCATTTTGAGTCAACTTTCATGTTCCATTATCAATGACTCAATCTATCTGCATCAACACACACCCCATTTTAAATCACAGATGAATCAATAAACAAGCTACAATCATCATGTGGCTCGATTAGGATAAAAATCACTATAGTGATCAAACACTTATTTAAATCATTGGTTTAATTATAACATGTACTATATAATTCAAATATGATATACATATTATCCAATTCCAAAATATGTTCTTCGAAGAAAGAAGAGTCTTCTTCGAATATATGATAATATCATATTTATCCGAAAATTCCTCTAATATCAAAAAACAATCATTGCATTCCCCCAAGAATAAAAAAGCAATAAATTTTTATAGGTCAATAGAAATGCATTTATCGATGATGTTGTGACCCAGGAAATATAGTACGTTGATGAATAATATGAACTTAGATATTTTGATGTAAAAAAATTCTCTCTCAATGTACTCAAGATTATGTCATGATTTATGGATTGATCGTTAGGATTATGAGAGTACCCCAATATTCCATCGATGAAAACATCTCTAAACTGATCCAGGTACATCAGAATATTCTGTTCAATATTTCAATAAACACATCATGAGTATATTTCAACTATTAATACATTACAACAAACTAATACATGACATAGTTGATCTTGAATGAAATCCATGGAATATTGGAGGAAATCACTCTTAGTGGATGATACAAAAAACCACAAATTGATAATGGACAAAACATAATCAACCCAAAACTGGTAAAAAATATCCCTAGTATGTAAAAGTGGTTACAATTTATTAAATGTTATTCTATTTAACTTTTTTTATCAAAATATAAGCAAAATGTTCCATATAATTCATGAAAAAAAATATTTTTGAACCCTGTGATGATAAAATAAGATAAATTTTTTACTTATCACCCATTTCATATAGATAATACTATATCAATTTTTTCTTTAATGGTTTAATTTGATAAAGAGGAATGTATATTTGTTCCCACATGGATCTACTCAATTGTGAACATAACATCTCACTAAGATAGTATCCCTGAGATGTACAAAGGAAGCACATCCTTAAATGAGTCCACAGTTAGAGGAATGGAATTATTATTAACACTCCTATAATACAAAAAATATTCTAAAATAATAGGTTTTGAGAACCCCTTGGTTCTAATGATTTATCCCCACATGCCCTAACAGGAAATCCCATATTCCATGATGAATATTTATTTTACCCTCTTGGGATGATGAAACCACTCTCCATTGGTAAAAATATTTTTGGGATCAGTATAATACCAATAATCCCTCAAAAATAAATTCATTATATAAAAGTTATTATTTGTAATGATCAAAAATAAAAAAATACTCACCATCCATAATGGTACAACCCATACATAAGTAGATACCCTTCCACCACGCAGCCTATAGTTTATCTATTGTCATAACCCATATCACAAAATTCTCTATCAAAATAAAAAAATCTTTCTCATATTAAAAATATATAAAATACTGTGAGGATCTTGTAAAAAATAATTACCTAGAAATATTATATTGTATACTAATTATATTTTTTGTTATTGATGTACAAACCTAAAAATCCACAAGTGTAGGATGAACTACAGGATGTTGGCTTTTCCCTTTTCCTTATGCTACAGTTTAAGACGCCAATTATAGACTAATCAACTGATATGAGTTACCTTTACATGAATTTCCTCATTTATAGCCTCAATTGGAATGAAATATTGATCTCTGACTACATAGATTCACTAGAGTAGGAAACCCAATCCATTACATTGGTTCAACCTAGTTCCTCAACTAATAACCATTATTCATTGGATCCTATAGAACTGTTATATGTATCAAAACACATTACATTCTCAAAACACAAATTGTGTTCGGGGGAACATAATTTTGATGTGACACAACCTACCATACAGATGAATAAAATCATGAATTATTGAGCAGAGTAATAGATCCTTCCTCTTAGACACTCATTTTACATGACTCTAGTGAATGTTATCATAACAATGCTAAATACTTGTGGAAGACGTAACAAAAATTAATTATTCAAAATTCACATTTCCACCATTGGAATTCTCTATGTGGATAAAAGTGAGAGATAGATTCACTATTTCAGATGTAATCTTTAATATGAATATATTAACATGGGATGTAATAACATATTAAATTTTATATTGAAATCATATCACTAATGATACCTCATCTCTTACCAGGAATTCGATAAATTAGTACAAGTTGGTGAAGTGGATATCATAGTCCATTAATGGAATGATTCTGTAGGAAAACCTAACAAACTATACTAACGTCTCTTTTATTAGTGTCTCTAGGTAGAAATATTATTGTAACTTATCCAATAATTCCTTACATAACATTCCCTCTAACTGCTCCTCCCAATCCTAGTTATCCCACTAGTACTTCACTAGACTTAATAATATAATGTCATCTAATTTTACTCATTTAGCCATATGAGTCTCTAAATGATATATTATTATATTGATAAACTCAATTCATTGCATATATGACTACGGTCTAGCCTCTTCATTGAAATATAAAGGGTGCTACCACTGAAACACTAATGTTATAATAGAAATATTCCTTACATTCTATCATAGGATTCATACCAAGAAAATAATAATTGGAGAGATTTTCACATTGAACATCTCTTCCTCCTTTCACCAAGAACTATTAGGTCCTCTTTTCCTACTAATCATTGTGAAATTAATATAATTTTCTCTAGTCATCATACTAATAAATGATTCCATAGAGGTAAGTCTCAAAAAGTCCTATAAACATTGAAAAGTAACAAAAAAAATCATTAAAACATAATGAAATGATAGATTCACAAAAAACCAAAACATTATATTTCTTACACCACTATGGGATCATACACAAAATCAATATCCACATTTATCCATCACAAAAACAGGCCTTGTCTAGCATTGGGTAACAAAAAATTCATTTATATATATTTCCAATTAGAATATTCTTTTAACCATTTTAAATAATCACAGTAGACATCATTTATAAATTAAAATTATCTTATTAGGGGATTTTTATGTTTAATTACTAAAAAAAGGAAAATAATTTTCATTTCACATAATCAACTCATAACATGGTTTTCCATGCATTCCTAATATTATTGTTGTAACTTAAATTCCCTTGTGCCATGAATGATGTTAACATACTCAAGTAATATTACATAGTGTTACTTGAGACAAATATCATAAAATTTACCTCATAGAATAAGGGAATCACTCTAACACCCCTGGTAAATAAAGAATATGAAATTTTCATATTTATCCATATTTGTGAATAAAATATTAATATTACTTTAAAGGGAACGCTATGCTCGATGGCATACCCAATACGCAACAACATGTTTCTTTGAAATCTTACGTTGCACTCTAATAATAACATAATATTATTTTAAATGGTAGTTAATGTCTAGTTGTCGAATGGAAGGAATTAACGGAACTAACTACAAAATGATTATATATGTTGGTCAAATATTTTTTCTTTTAGCCAATAAATCATAGAGGATTAAAATGCAAATGAATCCAATTTTAAGCATGAATCTTCTAATATTCTTTAAAAGGTCGATTAACCACCTTTTAATGGAGAACCCTTTTTTAATATATTTTTGAAAATTTTATATGTTGTATTTGACAAAATAAAATCCTTCTTTAGAATCTTGACATCAAATATACTTTGTGTAAATTTTTGTTATTTTTCTGTTAAAGATCATTTTTAGTGAAAATGTTGCATTTTAAATCAAATCATTTTTCTAATATGATTTATATATATATAGATTATCTTATTAATTGAGATTAAACTGTATTTAGAATATATTTTTACCATTTAATCCAATGGTGGTCATTTGAATTAATTTCACTTTGAAATTGGACTTAAACTAGTGTCAATCATTTAATAGATATAGTTTCTTAAAAACACTCTATTTGTTTTGGCAGCAGGAATGAATTATTAAATTAATTAATTCCACTTATATATTTTAAATTTTTTAAAATAGAAATAATTTTTAAATTAGGTATATCAAATATAGGTTATGTTGATTTTTTGGTATTTTTATGAAAAACTTCAATTTTTTATGGATAGTGAAACCACTAAGTGGTAGGTAAAGAAACTGATTTTTCGTTTAAATTAATCTTTACCACTTCTGTGATTTGATTTTCAAAAATCCTACATACATGATTGTCATTAGGAATTAAAATGTGGTTCAATGAGATTAAAATAATTTTTTGGTGAATAGTAACTTTTATGTTTTATTAATCGCGATTAATGGTAATTAGTGTAATTTAAGGAAAAGATAATGTTATAATAATATGAAATGAAGATGACACATATCCTAACCTTATTGGATAAGTCATGGCTGACCAAGACAATCCATGGGTATACATGGGGACCCCATGGAGCCACTTTGGTTGTAAAATGACATAAATAACTTTTTATTTAAAGATAAAATCAAAATATCACAAACATGTATTATTTTACTAAAACAATTTTTACATTGGGTTATACAAGTCATATGTTTGTCTATAAGTATTCATTAGAAAGATAAAAAAATTTCCTACATCATTATATTTTTTTATAATTTTTAGACATTACATAAATTATATTATTTATGACATCGTGATGATGTAGTGATTACCTCATTAATGAACGATTTAAATAAAATGAGAAGATAGAGTGAAATCTAAGTCTTACACTTGTCCCATACCAATTAAATGGGTGGATTTCGAAACCGTATCACCATATCCTAGAAATATATCCTATGGGACCTTTAAAATATTAAAATCATTTATAATAAAGTAATATTTTATAACATTCCAAGAGTGCCTCTGCTCTTCTCTTATAAAAGGCCCCCACCTCTACCCCCTTACCCACACCTCTCAAGCCTTTGGCTTAGCCAAACCCCACCCATTTCATCTCTCAACATCCCTATCTTCATCATTGAAGCCTCAACTTTCTCAGAATTCTCTTAAAGAAACCCTTTTGGTTCAAACCAAGAGGATTTACCCGATTTAATGGAATATAATGAAATGAACAAGACAAGTCGGACATAAGGTAAGGGATCTTACCTCTCTCTTTATTTTTAAGTACTATCGTTTAAGCCATTCCTTTTAGGCTCATATTTATTTTTTTGGGGTTGTTTTTTTATTCCTCATACTATAATTTTTATGTTCATATTATTAGAGAACCTATTTGATCTCATAAATCCATTTTTGGATGTTTTAAGTGGCGCCATTAGGCTGTCATGTTTCGTAATGGATTTTTCATCTCACTTTCAATCCAATGAGTTTTATGCTTCATTTTCCACCATTTCCTTTGAGTGGTGTATGTACTACCCATTATTCTAATATTTTTTCCATATACTTTCATTTATGGGTATTTACATTAATGTTGTATAGTCCATCTTTCATGGGTTGTATGTTTCGAAAGTTACCCAAGTCGGTAAGGGAACCCTTCACCCTCCTCTTTTTAAAAGGATTAATTTGTTTTGTCTTTTAATTTACATATTTTTATTTTTGGATATGTTATTCTATATCCTTATTGATATAAATTTTATATCCAAGTGATGAGATACCATTTTCTCTCTCATCAACTAATTTTATGAATTTTAAATTGACGCTGTTAGGCTGTCGAATTTTTCCAAGGGAACTTCTTAACCCAATTTCGATTTCTTTGGATTCAACATGTAGTTATTGAATATGTCATCCTTTGAATATGTGTTAATGTCTTTTGATAGTTTTAAGCTTAATATCCACTTATATTGGGTGTATTTATATTTTTCACACATAATTTTGATATTGATTTATCCATAATTTAAGGATACATTCTTTATAAGGGATTTCATCTCATTTTACATTTCTATTAAGAATTAATTGTTTTTATGCACCAATTCACTCATATATGGTGTATAAACTGTCCCTTGGAATATTATATCCTGAATCCATATATTCTCATTATATTATAATGTTTTGATTAAATTTTATTCCTTAATTATGGTATCCAACTGTCTCTCATTTGGATAAAAACCGTTTAACTAAAATATAGTTTTAAATTTTTTAATGATTTATTCTTATAAATATTTCTCATTAATATCCAGTTTTTCAAAATGGTTTTAAGGATATAATTATATTGATATTAATGGTTTAAAATGTTAAATTCTTCAAAGTGGTATGGGACACATTGATTCAAAATTCTCATTATTAAATGTTTTAAATGGTTTTGAAAATGGTTTTAAGAATGGATTAATTATCTTAAAATGTTACATTGTTATTGCAATGTGGGAATGTTATCTTTCCTTTATGCTTAAGTTATGTGCTATGATTATGTTATGGTTCTTTGGCATTGTTTATGAATACGGGTGGTTCGGTGATAAACTAAGGTCGGGTGAGCTCGATATAGCTCTCCAATGAATTGGGTAACGCGAAGGGGATAAACATTAAGGTTTCTCCGAAGAGATTTAGGGAATATACTGGGATGGGTATTCCAAACGTAACCATGAGGGTTACTCCCTACGTAAGAATGTTATGAATGAATCAAGTTACCTTTATGTCTTATGATTTCTATGAGTAATTCGTAAATCCAATGATTTCATGAGGTATGTTAAATTGCATATGTTTTATGAGTAAAGTATGATTTCATTGATTCTTATGTATACAGGGACTAATGATTTCTTTTCGTATTGTTATAACACTTACTGAGCTTTTTATACTCATCCCATTTTTTTTTGAAATGTTTTTCACAGGACAGAAAGTTGAATAGGGTCAAGGATGGGATCAAGGAAATGTCAGGCTGTCTAAAAAAAGTAACTAGACATGACACTTTTGTTCAAGAGTTTTTATTTTGTGAAATAAATGGATGCTTAATAGATGTGTCTACTTTGTAATCTTTGAGGTCAAATAGTTATGACCAAATTCTCTTAAACTCCAAACCAGAAAAGATACTCAATGTGAGTTATTCATTTAATTCAATAATAAGAAATGTTTAAGGCCGGGATTTATACTTGGTATCAATGGTCGGTTTAGATAACTTTAGAGGTTAGGTTATTCTTTTAGCATAAGATACATTACCATAACGACTAAGATTTCAGAAACAGTCATAGATTTTAGATAAAGTGAATGAGTAAGTATATCTTAGTGTTTATCTTCTTCATTAGTACATAATGATTTTTTTGATATACTCACAATGAATTTTCTATTTTAGTAAATGGATGGATCTAGCAGGCACCAAAGTGACAATGGGTTTGAAGGAAACTGTGGTGCTTCGCTAATTAAGATACTGGATGAAATGGGAGATTCAATGAGAAATCTCGTTGTTATTCTAAACCAACTATCAGGAGTCATGATCAACCACTTGAACCTTGGTGAGTTCTCTAATGCATCATGTATTAGAGAACCAACTAGATATGGAAGTACATGTAATAATTATAAAGGTATCCATTAGGGTTTATATGATCCTTACTTTTGAGGTAATTATGTGTTACTATACGTTATGATGGAATATGAACGACATGAGATAAACATGATGTTAAATTATGTTATGGTTATTTTTGAATATTTTATCCCATTTTGGGAAATGTTATTAGAATTATGTAGTTTTAGAAAAAGGACAACACATAGACCGTGTGACAACCTGTTGCGTCTGACGAAGCTACGAGAATCGAACCCACAACCAAAGTGCGACTGGTATTTATCGCCTACCACTGGACTACGTGAAGTGACTGGTTAGTTTGACTAATTATTTTTAGTTAGATGATCTTTTGAATCTAGAATAATTTGATTTTGGGTTATCTATGGAAATTATTAACCTATCATTGAGGATATGTAATTAGGTTAATTAATTTTCAATATGAGACTTTAAGAGTAACTGATGTTATTTGGAGATAAATGTTAAGGTTTACCTTTTATGACTATGTGATTAAATCCTTCATAGATTTGGGTTTCAGTCTTAGTTTTTATTACCATGATGAATTTTATGGATATATAATTATTTAATGGTCTTTGTCGAACTTTGGGTATTGTTTGTCAAATTTTGAAAAGTAAGAATTGATTTTTTTTTATAAAGGATTATCCTTTTTTGTTATTATCTGATATCATTCTAACCATTTTGGTTTTAGTTTTGGTTAAGGTCTAAAGACATGGTAAGTATATAGTTCTCTTTTTTGTATTAGGTGATTCTCTAGAAGTTGATTATAGCTCTCTTAATGTGAACAAGTCACCCTAAATACTCATCTTTTCGAGAAAATATTAGTACATGTAAAAAATCTAGTAAAAGTTGAAAGTCATCATGAAAAGTGAGTATGTTTCCTTATGTTATAGATAAGCTCATAAATAAGTTCCCCAATGAAAATTACCTTAAAACAAAAATGTTGTCTGTTAATTTTTCCTACTGGGGAATCAAATACCGTTTAACCAATAACAATTTTGTGATTTTTTATGGTTAACTTTCTCCTAAACATGTTTTCAATCACTCTCCATCAGAACATGACGCTTTTGTTTTCTCCCCCATTTCCATGTTTTCATAAATAGAATCCTTGTATGGGTTAACTCGGGTGACCTTTGTACTTCTCTTTCTTTATTTTAATGTGATAGTTTTAGTGACTCTTGTTCCGATTTGGGATTTTCAATAAAGTTTACAAGCCCAATTTTTAATTTGTGAGGAACCAATTCCCAAAAGGGGGGCCAAATGTAACACCCCAGGTAAATAAAGAATATGCAATTTTCATATTTATCCATATTTGTGAATAAAGTATTAATATTACATCAAAGGGGACGCTATGCTCGATGGCGTACCCAATACGCAACAACGAGTTTCTCTGAAATCTTAAGTTGCACTCTAATAATAACATAATATTATTTTAAATGTTAGTTAACAAATAGCTGTTGTAATGGCGTGAATGAACATAACTAACTACAAAATTATTATATATGTTTGTAAGTTTTTTTTACTTTTATCAATTAAATGTTAGAGGCTTAAAATGAAAATGAATCCAATTATAAGCATGAATCTTCTAATACTCCTTAAAAGGTCGATTAACCGCCATTTGTTGGAGAACCCTTTTTAAATATAGTTTTGACAATTTTATATGTTGTATTTGACAAAATAAAATCCTTCTTTAGAATCTGGACATCAAAATTTACTTTGTGTAAATTTTTTTTATTTTTCCGATAAAGATCATTTTTAGTGAAAATGTTGCATTTTAATTCAAAACCACTTTTTAATATGATTTATTTATATGGATAGATTATCTTTTTAATTGAGATTAAAGTTTATTTAGAATATATTTTTACCATTTAATCAAATTGTGGACATTGGAATTAATTTCACTTTAAAATTGGACTTAAACTAGTGTTAGTCTTTTAATAGATATTATTTCTTAAAAACGCGGTATTTATTTTGAGAGCGGGAATGAATTATTAAATTAATTAATGAAAATTATATATTTTGAATTTTGTAAAATAGAAAGAATTTTTTATTTCGGAATATCAAATATAGCTTAGGGTGAATTTTTGGTATTTTTCTGAAAAACATCAATTTTTGATGAATAGTGAAACCACTAAGTGGTAGTTAAAGAAACTGATTTTTCATTTAAATGAAACTTTTCCACTTCTGTGATTTTATTTCCAAAAATATGAAATACATGGTTGTCATTAGGAAGTTAAATGTGCTTCAATGAGATTAAAATAATTTTTTGGTTGATAGTAACCTTTAAGTTTGATTAATCGTGATTAAAGGTAATTAGTGTAATTTAAGGTAAAGATAATGTTATAATAATATTAACTGACATTGACAGATGTCCTACCCTTATTAGATGAGTCATGG
Organism: Viscum album; assembly: GCA_963277665.1. Classification (NCBI taxonomy): domain Eukaryota; kingdom Viridiplantae; phylum Streptophyta; class Magnoliopsida; order Santalales; family Viscaceae; genus Viscum; species Viscum album. Next base: position 1,064,752,032 of record OY728165.1, on the reverse strand, counting down.
ACGACCAAGAAAATCCATGGGTGAACTTGGGGACCCCATAGAGCCACTTTGGTTGGAAAATGACATTAATAACATTTTATTTAAAGTTAAAATCAAAATGTCACAAACATATAAAGATTTCATACATCATTATATTTTTTTATAATTTTTAGACATTAAATAAATTATATTAATTATGACACCGTGATGATGCAGTGATTACCTCATAAATGAACGATTTAAATAAGATAGGGTGAAATCTAAGTCATAAACTTGTCACAAACCTATTAGATGGGTGGATTTTGAACCCTGATCACCTTATCCACGAAATATATCCTTCTGGGACCTTTAAAATCCGTAAATAATTTATAATAATGTAATATTTTATAACTTTACAAGAGTTCCCCTCCTCTTCTCATATAAAAGGCCCCAAACTCTACCCCCTTACTCACACCTCTCAAGCATTTGGCTCAGCCAATCCCCACCCATTTCATCTCTCCACATCCCTCTCTTCATCATTGAAGTCTCACCTTTGGAAGAATGCTCTTCAAGAAACCCTTTTGGTTCAAACCAAGAAGAGTTACCCTATTTAAAGGAATATAAAGAAATGAACAAGACAAGTCGGACTTGATGTAAGGGATCCTACATCTCTCTTTATTTTACGTACTCTCTTTTAAGTCATTCCTTTTTAGCTCATATTTCTTATGTTTGGGGATGTTATTTTTTATTCCTCATTCTGTACTTTTTATGTTAATATTTTTAGAGAACCTATTGGATCTCATAAATCCATTTTTGGATATTTTATGTGGCGCCGCTAGGCTGCCACGTTTCATAAGGGATTTTTCATCTCACTTTTATTCCGGTGATATTTATGCTAAATTTTCTACCATTTCCATTGACTGGTGTATTTAATTCCCATTATTATAATATTTATGTAATATACATTCATTTATGGGTATTTATATTAATGTTTTATAGTCCTTCTTTCATGGGGTGTACGTTTCGAAAGTTACCCAAGTCAGTAAGGGAACCTTTCACCCTCTGATTTTTAAAAGACTTATATTTTATGTCTTTTAATATACATATTTTTATGTTGGGATATGTTCTTCTATATCCTTATTGATGTAAATTTTATATCCATGTGATGAGATACCATTTTCTCCCTCATAAACTAATTTTATGAATTTTAAATTGACACCGTTAGGCTATCGAATTTTAACAAGAGAACTTCTTAACCCAATTTCGATTTCTTTGGGTTCAACCTGTAATTATTTAATATATCATCCATTGACTATGTTTGAATTACCCTTTATTGTTTTAAACATAATATCCACGTATATTGGGTGTATTTATATTTATCACACATAATTATGAGAGTGATTTATCCTTAATTTAAGGATACCTTCTTTATAAGGGATTTCATCTCATTTTACATGTCTATTGAGACTTCATTGTTGTTATGCATCCATTCACTCTTATGTAGTGTATATACTATCCCATGGAATATTATATCATTAATACATTTATTCTCATGATATTATAAAGTTTTCATTAAATGTTATTCCTCAATTATGGTATTCAAGTGTCTCTCATTTTGTTAAAACCCATTTAACTAAAATATCAATTTAAATGTTTTAATGATTTATTATTATAAATATTTCTCATTATATCCATGTTTTAAAAATGGTTTTATGTATTTAATTATATGGAAATTAATGGTTTAAAATGTTAAAAGCTTCTATGTGGTATGGGACACTTTGATTCAAAAATCTTTTTATTAAATGTTCTAAATGGTTTTGAAAATGGTTTTTAGAATGGATTCATTATCTTAAAATGTTATATTGTTATTGAAATGAGGGAATATTATCTTTCCTTTTTTACTTAAGTTATGTGCTATGATTATGTTATGTTTATTTGGAATTTTTTATGAATATGGGTGGTTCCATGATAAACTATGGGCGAGTGAGCCCGATATAGCTCTCTAATGCATTAGGTAACACGAAGGGGTTAAACGTTAAGGTTTCTCAGAAGATATTTATAGAATATACTGTGATGGGTATTCCAAATGTAACCACGAGGGTTACTCCATACGTATGAATGTTATTAATGCCTCAAGTTACCTTTCTGTCTTATGATTTCTATGATTAATTCGAAAATCCTATGATTTCTTGAGGTAAGTTAAATCACGTATGTTTTTTGAGTAAATTATGATTTCATTGATTCTTATGAATACATGGAATAATGTTTTCTTTCTATATCTTTATAACCCTTACTGAGATTTTTATGCTCATCCCAATTTGTTTTTAAATTTTTTTCACAGGACATAAAGTTGAATAGGGTCAAGGATGGGATCAAGGAAATGTCAGGCTGTTTAGAACAAGGAACTATACATGACTCTTTTGGTCAAGAGATTTTATTTTGTTAAAAAATGGAAGCTGTGTAGATGTGTCTAATTTTTAATCTTTGGGATGTAATAGTTATGTCCTAATTCTCTAAAACTCTATTCCTAAAAAGATCCTCAATGTGAATTATTCATTTAATTCAATAATAAGTAATGTTTAAGGTCGGGTTCTTATAATAACCCATTGTGAAATAACAATCAAACATAATTGATAAATACCAGAACAAAAATCCCACCATGAGAACATAGTTTTCCCCTACACATGGGTCAGATACTACCATGCATGATTTCATGGACAAGGTCCAACCCATCATCGTCTCATGTATTCCTTTAACAAATTATAAACTGACCGATAATAAAACCTCCTCATATACCAGTTTCTAATATATGAGGAAGGCATTGCATTCTGATTCACTATGATTCTTTGTTACATTACCTAAAGCATGCTTCCTTGTACTCTAGAGGCTACTAACTAATATTTAGGGTATAACATATTATTTTTGGAGACAATACACCCTTTCTAAAATAAATACAATCCCATAAATAAATTTTAATATGATCAAGATAGCAATAATAAATAAGAATATAATAGAATTCAGGTCATGATCATCCCCATAAAATATAAATTTGACAAAAAAATTAGTAAACATGTATTTCCATAAATGATTCAATTTTGAAAAGAAATCCCAAAATATATACAAACTTTCATCTCCCAAGTGTATCCCAAAATCATGACTTGTTCTCTCATTAATGATTCATCTTAAATCCCAAATCATTCATTTATCATAGTTCTACTGACATTAGCATATCATGGAATCATTAAGTCTACTCTAGTAGAAATCACTGGCTCGAGTGAGGTGTTAGTAAAAATTAATTGGCTACTATCAATGGTTTATAAAAAATCCATAATATTACAATGTATGAATATTAATTAATAATTTTCAAAAAGGATAAACTATAATGGTTTTTCAATTATTATTTTTTAGTTAACCACATTGGAAAACATGTTAACAATAAATCCCAAGGAAATCATAAAGGCTATAGCCCATTCTAATGTCTGATGTATATAGAATACGAATTTTACAATGTACTCATTCATGTAATTTAATAATTCTATTAAATTCTAATTTAATTTCTTGTACTATGGATATTTTGTCCAAGATCCATTATCATGGATTATTGGAGTTTGAGTCCTTCACTATTATGATATGTACAAAGATAATCAGTGTAGGAACAATTTTATAGGTATGTGGATCATCAAACTGACACCAATTCAAATTCATCCATCATGGATGTAGAGGAGCTATTTTTTATCACCCATTGATGTGAATAATTAGTTAAACACCCACATCTTAATGTTTTTATATACATATAATGTTTCAACATTAATATACATTTAATAGACCATTCTCATAATGGTGAATGATTTTGGTTATAAATAAAATCCATTTATATAATTTCTACACATAACCATTAAACCCATCCACCATAAATCATATCATGAATCATTAACCATTTGGGGTTAAAACAATAATTGTAACAAGTTAACATTCCAACACATACACAATGGGATTATTTTCATTATCCCAAAAATCCCTTTGTTTTATTCCATAATAATCATTTAATGTTAATTATAACACCCCAAAAAATATCCATAATTCCTATCATTATAATATACGATCCATCCAACCAGGTCCATGTAGGGTCTATCATATTCATGGTAATTCAATTCAATTTTCAAATTTATAATCAATTGTAAATCATGTTAACATAATGATAAAACTAAATCACAAGTTCATTTCCATTAATACATGAATTTTTATGTATAAATCAAATATTATGGTTGTTGATTAATTCCCACTCATTCATTTCCCAAAATTAATAGTGGAACAATTGACATAACAAATCAAAAGATGACCATGGAACAAAACCATTATACAAGATCCAATTAAACAATGTCCATTAAAACCTACATCAATAAAGAAAGTATTATTCATCATACAATAAATTTGTTGATCAATTTTAGAGAGAGTAAAATAATCAAGGAATAGAATTTATATAATAGGTAGGTCGATTTCATCCACTAGATCCTTTTTTCACAAAGGATGGAGTTTTTGGATCCGTACAGTCATCTATAGAACTTCTAAATTCAATTTAAATTATATTAATTCTAGTATGGTTGTTTAAAGATATAAAATAGGGATAAATATTTTTAATTAAATATGAACATATCTAAAATTATGAGAGCATAGTTTCATTAATGGGTCACACATTGAAAAAAAAATTGTGTTCCTTAACCATGCATCGATACTATCATGGTTCTCATGTTTTGACCTGGGTGGCTATACTTATTTGTAAACAATTATCCAACTAATAAAAATGATTCTGTACAATGTTACATAGTTTAGGGGTCTAGAAACATGGTTGAGAAAAAATGTGTTCCCCTTCAAATGGGATTCACATTGGGCCCAATGTTTCTTAGGGAAAATAATAAATTTTTCCCAAGCCACATAAATACTATGGACATCTCAATGTGAATAAAAAATTCTCAAAATTATTCTCAAACAAAACATACGAATATATTTTCCAATTATTGATAAGAAAGGTAAAAATAATACCCGTAAATTAGTATGAGAAGTCACATGAATTTTCAAAATCAAACATCTTTATTAACAATGAAATGAATGAAGTGTGTCGTGTCCTTATGAAAAATGAAATGGTGATAAAATATTACTCTCATAATGATAAAATAATTGATAAAAATTCAATGGATCAAATTTAAGGAATTTATTAGTAATATTTCAGCTGATTATATAAAAGTATTATCATTGTGGGTATTGGTATTAAATATATAGGAAACATAAAATCATGAAGTTTATATATTCACATAAAAAGAGCATAATATGTGAGAGAGATGATTTATATAGATGATTAAATATTATGAATGGACAATACATTACATACATGGGAATGTGAATAATGTGGATGGTTTTGTGATTCGAATGAACTATGCTTGTTTTTTCATGTTGATGATTAGAGGATATATAATAATTATTTTTTTCTAATGATTAAACAAGAAATAGTATGTAAATTTGATAAATTATATCATTTATATATGACTTATAAACCATTGATAATAGTAGTATAAAGGATTCATATATTTAATTTACATAACTACTAAGGAATGTGGGAATGATTCCAGTGGTCAACCATGATTATGTGGGAGTGATATTGTTTAGAAGCTGAATACATGTCCCTTCAGTACTATGTTTTATGAAAATATTGGATTAATTTAATTACTCATCATTCTATATAATTCATAGAAGCACATAGTGGTATAGGGATCAATGATATTATCACATGTGGGATAAAATTAAATGAGATAACATAGACTATGTATCTTGATTCATAGAATATATAAATTTTATGGATCTATGATATATATTTATGGTGATATTATAACTATTACACATATGATAATAGAAATGGGAAAATAATACCTTATATTTCAACGTCCCACTCCACAAATAATTTGATAAGAATAATGATATTTGTGTTATAGTTGATATAAACAAATTGAGTTTTATAAGAATTATTATTTCCAAATTAATTAAAAAAAATTAATTGTTTGAGTGAATCACAACAATATGATTATATTATGGAAAAGACGACAACTATTCTTATTGAACCATTATATATTATTAATATAATTATTTAAACATGCCTATTATGAAATAGTAATAAAAATAATATTTTTGAATAATCATAAAAACATTTTAAATATTACGATAAATGGATTTAGTAAATAAAACATATTGAAAAAAATTACTTAATTTTTATAAAATTCATTATATGTTTCAAAAATACTATTTTTTTTAAATGTTGTTATTTAATTTCATAAACAAATCCAATATGTATTTTTTACTAAATTTGGGAAATTAATATTTAAAAATCAAATTCATTTTTGAAATATATATATATAAATTACTATTGATTCAATCTTTTATATTTTTCTATAATGATAATTATTTCATTGAATCGTTAAAATATTTGTTTTTATTAGCAATGTTTTTCAGAGTCAAATATTTTAAAACATCTAAATTATGTTAATATTGTTTTAAATAAAATATTTGTTCAGTTATATAATTTATAATCCAATTTAGGTTATTTTAATAAATTCCATAATTTATTTTTATAATAAATCATTCTTTTCATATGTAAATTTTCATTATGGAAAAATATTTTCTCATTGCATCTACAGATTTATTTTTTAATATAATTATTAAACATATGAAAAATATTATTAAAATTGATTACAATATTTTGAATAATTATTTTTTATATTTTATAATATTGTAAAATTATATATTTACGATTATTAATTAGAATGTTTTAAAAAATTAATCACCACGGTTTAGCTGAAATTTTTTTTATGAGTTATAATGTGTCATATGACTTAGAAACATGTTTAAGACAAATTTTATAGTAATATATCAACATTATATAGTATATGATCGAAAATGGTTAATTTTGGATCAATCATTAATGTGAACAAATTTTGGTATGCCTTATTATTTTTAATATTTAAGTGTCCCACTCAAATCCTCGGTAAAAGGCCACCACTCCCCTCTCCTATTAAATATATGAAAGAAATATATTACATTATAATAATACTAATAAAATCAATTACATATTTTAATACTCACATCGTAAAATTAATATGTTTATCTTAAATTCATCCAAGTAATTCTTTTGATTAAATCCCAAGGTGGTAAACTGATGAAGAGGTAACATTTTTCGATGGTTTTTCTTATATTATTTAATCATCTACCTCCCTCAAATATTATTAAAAAAACTTGATAATATAAAATTATTATATTAAATATACTATGATGTTATTATAATATGTTCATTACTTGCATCCATCTCCCATTAAAAGGGAAATGATAATGCCGTTCGTGAGTATGGAGGACTGTCAGAATAGGAACTGATGTGACATGTATTGCCTCAAAATCTCTCAATAAGGGGTATAATAAAGAATAATATATATAAATATATATTATACTTTTACAGTAATAATTTTTTTTTCTAGTTATTATATTACCTATTCTTTATTAGATTATTATCTTTTGGGTGATGTGATAACATTGTTCTTTGGTTTGGTGGACTACCGCCTCACAAAGAAATGAGATTTAGTTTCACTATGTCATTTCATGGAAGTTATTTAGAAAAAATACCATGAATATATGTAATATATATTATATAGAAATTATTATTTATAGTAATATTTTATTTAACTTTCACTTATTTCATCAATCATGAAAATGGAAACAATGTTGTAGTGAATGTAAAACATAACAACTCTTTGAATATTGTATTTTAGTTTGTATCTTTAATATTTATTGATAAATCATAATCTATATAAATGAAGAATATATATGAAATTTATATCTTTTTTGATATTATTACTATTATTTAACCATGATCTATATAATAGGATACAAAATATGTAATCAAAATATATAAGAAAAACAGATCTATTTAAACCCAAAATAAAATTTTAACATATATTCATTAATAAATGTGTCATAAAAATTCATATATAAAGAATCTATTGTATTTTATATATAAAAATTGTTTTTAATGTATTTTTAATTAAATTTTATTTATTTTATATTAGAATATAATTTATATTATGGATGTGAAGTCTTAGGTTAATGAATTTTTGTAGGAATTTTCTTTCTATAGGACATTAGTTAGGTTTCTCATGAATCTTCTTATACGATTTTTATATACTACTCCATTAGAATTTTTTATGATGAATACCGTAGTTTCATTTCTATTCAATATTTTTTGGATTCCATTCTTTAATGGGGCCTACAAATCTAAATATGTCAATGTGTAAAAGGTTCAATGTTACAATCTCATTTTTAATAATGATCATTTAGGATTATTATTATTATGATAAATTTTTATGACAGGTCTCTAATATATCTCTTTTATTTATTTATTCTGTAGTTAATATTTTATAATGAAAAATACCCTTTAATTTTTAACTCTAAAATAATTATTCATACCTAGATAATGTTTGTATGAAAACATAACTTTATTTATCTCTTCGGTCAAAAACCATTTTTCTTTTATATACTAGTAAAATATAAATGTTTTTTAATAATTATTTGAAATTATATGAATTATATTTTGAAGTAATATTTACTCAATTTAAATCCGTAAACAATGAGTTAAATGAAATATTTTTTTAGTCTTCTAAATAAAGACCTTTTGAAATTTACATAAAATTTCAACATAATCATTATTTTAACATTTACGGAATAAAATATGATTTCTTTGATAATGTCATATAAATTCATAATATTTTCCATGAAATGATTAATAGTTTTTTACATGAATATTATTTCATCAAATGTTTTTCTAATTTCTAATTATAAATAATTATCATCAATAAAATCTTAGTTTCGACAATAATTTTTTATTTGATTTATTTAATAGTAATTTTCTATACAAAAATAAAATTATTTAATGTTAAATATGATATAATGGGGGATATAATACAAAAATGTTATATTTATAAATTTTATTGATATAATATTTTTATGATAATAAAAATTAAATGAAACACATTTCATTTCCCTGGGTTATTCGACGATTGAATATTTCTGAAATCCACTTCGTTTCAGGTGTTTTGAAAATACTAATATGTTATAAAATACCATCACTTTCCTTGGTTCTAATATGATGAATTTTTTTCCAATGCCATTTCCTTTTCATTGGTTCTCATATGATATTGTGGAACAAATATGCAAGACTTCAATTATGTGAGGGGTGGGACCTATTCCTCCCTCCTATGAATTGTGTAACGATTTATATATAATTAGATAAAAATGGTAAACTATTTGATGGGATTGATATAATATAGTAATATTATTAGTATTTATCAACAATATAAAAATAGTTAATCCAAATCCACTATGGTAAATAGGTGGTAAGCTTATATGCACTATGCTTATGGCCTTAATAATTTACCTTGAAGATACAACCTGAACTATTATAAATAAAAAATTTATTTCATTTAATTAATTTTAATATTATTACATAAAACATAAGATCACATTTTATTAAATTAAATTAGATTTAAAAGTCCATTATTTATCCTTAAAATTTATTATATTTGTAAATTCATTTACCTGAGAGCCAATAAAATGTTACTTTGGCCATAGTCTCCACATGACCTCAACTGATCCACCCCATAGACTAGAGTTTGGGGAGTAGTGGAAAATTTCTAAATATCCACATGGGGACAATATTCCAACTATTACAGATTAATCCACCGTAGATATCAGTGCAAACAACAGAAATAATAACCAATCACTATGGAACATGTTCAAAGCAACATCTTCGAAAAGTAGGTGTATCCATAAATCTGCAATGATGTACTACTATTAAGAATGTGATGAACAATGAAAATAATGAAAATAGTGGAATCCCAAACTTTATACTAACTCATTGTCATTGACATCATCCCTTTACATCACCATCTCAAATCAAACCCCAAGCACTAGGATTATTACCCTCACTTGACGTGCAAGCATGATGTTTTCTCAGATACCCAATGGAGGACTGATGATGGTGTGAATAAAACTCAGTATGCCACCGTCAACGGTGTCTATAAAATATCTAGTCTTTATAAATTGTGAATGGAATTTCAAATAAATGAAAAATTAATAATAAACACATTGAGTGACCTGAATTAATAAGAATAATTTAATTCATTCATTTCATTATTCCCATATTCATTACTTATTCAATAATTATTCCTTAATTCAATTTCATCTTGTGTTCAGTGGATTATGAATATTCATCAATCATAATGCATAAGAGGAATAAGTCATGTTCTCTATATCTATAGTTATAAACACAACATAAAAAATACATCAAAATCACCATGAATCTAGTGTCTAGGTGGTCTCATATAATTTATCTATTATAGGAGTAGAACATTGTCTTATTCGCTAGTCTACGAATATTTTGGTGGAATTTAGATAATTGGCCAGTTTCGATTCATGGATGTAAAACCACATGTCAATACCCATCTATTTGAATCAATATTCGCATGATTATAAATATATATATATATATATATATATATATATCCACTAACCAAACACATACCATATCATAACCAACCATAACTAATATATATAGAAATATCACAATCCATTTCAACCACAATTGGAATTAATATTCTTCCATCATCCTGTAACACATTTACCATTACTATCACTAAATCATTTTTCCCAATTCTCAGCTCTTTTTACAATCAAACTAAGAATATTCACTATTTCCCCAAAACTAGCACATTAGGAATTTAAATCCATTTCACTATGTTAAATCACATAAAATAGTCAACATTTCCTATGTTTACTACACTTATGAATTTCAAGAACAAGTCGTGATTCATTTGACAAAAACTCATTAATCCTATTAATCCCATTTTCATTCCAATCCAATTATCCCACAAACATTTTACATATTTAGACACAATTTTAAAATTATCCCTTAAATAATCATCAAATAATAAATTTACAAGTTCATCATGGGATATACCTATATTCAAGTCCATTTTACAAAAAAACTATTCATTAACCATATCTAGGGAAGGGTGGGAACTCCCCATGGGTGGACCAAATTTAGTCAATCCATCCTCACACATCCCATAAGAATCTAGAGTAGTTCGAATCCTCATATAAGTGTTCATTTATAAAAACAAGTCTAATGGTACCATAAACAAATCATGATTAATAGCCCACAAATAATTTCATATGGACAGATTTATTTAAAAAAAAGGATATAATTTCCAACCACCTACAATAAATCCATAGAAAAATACACTCTTAATCATTTCATAAGATAATAATAAAACTCTACATCGAAGTGTTAACCTATATTCTACCTGAAAAAATTGGGTTTTGAGATTCAAAATTATATAACCCAATATAAAAACTCAAATATTGAAAATATATGAGATGAGAAGATTAGACATACCCATGTTGCGATTCACAACCAAAAATGCTCTAAATAGACCGTAATAGAGAGAAAACCATCCATCAGAATGCTTCGGTCTTGTATTTCATCAGTACAGTTAGACAGAATATGAAATATAAGAATTATGAGGGGGAATATAAAATATTTTCACTGAATGTTTTTAATTTTAACAACATTTACAAGGGTGGATGATTTACCAACATGGTTTTCAAAAATGTAGTAAAATCTTGTGCAATAAAATTTATAAATGGATTTGGTTCAGAAAGATACATGGGAATTTCCACACTATTTAAAAACAATGTGTTAACCATGAGATATAACGCTATACAAGGGTTCACATTTTCCCTAGGAAGGCCAAACAATTTACTTTACTCTAATCCAACTGTTCACCTTTAATAGTTTGAATCCGTTTTCACTCATTTCATTTTATAAATCCAAACGAGACCCACATGTCCCCTTATGATCCTCTGAAAAATATCATTGGAAAAAAATAGATTAAAACCAAAATTCAAAAAAATAAATATATCTACGATGTCATGTATCTTGAAACCACACCAAATTATAATATCTTGTCCTCAATCCCATCTTCTAGAGAATTACAGTGTCCCAAAAAAATTTAAATTAGGCCATTGGAACCCTATATTTGATTCCCACTCAAATGTTCTATCATGAACATTTCCATGTCCCTATAAAATTAAAATAATGAAAATATAATTTCAACATAAGAATTTATCACAATAATCCAGAATACCAACAATATGCTCCACATAGGATGCATCAACCTAAAGCCCTACATTCTCAATGTTTACCACAATAGATGGATCGGTGTTATACAAATTTAGCTGGGAGACAGGAAAAACATTGTTCATGACACTTTATTTAATTGGAAGATACAATATGTAAGCAAAAATCATATGATATTTAGAATATCAAATGGCCTCGTGTACCTAAGAATATAATTTCGCTCTTTTTTAATTTGATGGTGACCCAACCATGGCGTCACCCAAGGAAACACACTATCAACCACCATAAACATAAGAGGCCCATGACGTCGATCTGTATATTATGTATGAAAACTCAGTGCCATTTTCATTGTTTTCTGAATAAATTATACATTTTATTATGTATCTTTCACAATAATCGATCCCAAAATCATGAATTGTCTGGTTTATAACCACAAAAATAGAAATCTACATGGTCTTCAATTGAGTTCCTAAAATGGTTCCATCTGAATCGTAGCTGGAAAACATTATTTTTTTGAAAAAATAACGTGAATCAGTTGATTGTCCCATGAACCCCGAAAATATCAGACCCAACCCCTCAACATGTCCTCTAGAACTAGAATTTTATGTCTGAATTTACATCCATTTATATGTTCAAAACCATACTAAAAACACTTGATTACCAAGTGCCCTCTATTGTATCTTCCTAAAACATGATGTGAATCGCAGATCCAAATGTAAAACTATAGTTACCTATATTCCATGTAACTCAACGATCTACCTGAAATTAAGATCGCCCAATAGATCAAAACTTATAGTCTCTTTGATCAACAATATATGATCCAACCGAGCCAACTGATCCACAACCACCTTGAATATGTCATTCTTCTGTTTAATCCTTGAACTACCTACTCCAAAATCCATCACTATAACATCACAAATACTTTATGGATTGGGAAAAGGATATAACTACCCCTTGGGTGATTATTATCGGCCCTCACCTACTATCAGGTAATGAATTGCACCAAAAAGCCCATAATCTATTTCTATATTAACATTCAACAATACTTCCAATGAAGATCATGAAAATTCTTAGTCAATTCATGATGCACATAACACTTCTATGCATGAGACTCAAACAACAAATCTTCTCATAAACCCATAAGAATGACAACATATACACAAACATAAATAATTCCATTAGCACAAACATCTGAACCAGAAGGTGACTCCCCTGCACAAATACATTCCTCTATATTCAAACACTATTGGTACTCAAGCTAACATTCCATGATATAAATAAAATTTGAGGAATGAACTTATATGGATGAATGGAGAAATTTTTACAACCCATCCTACACCTCTAATCACATCTCACCAAATAAGTAAATTGTCCTCCAATCAGTGTTGGATTGTCGAACCGCCAGATACTGAGACTTCGGAGTTAGAGAATCTGCAATATTATTCCCCTTCCATGGGGTATAAACTAGATCAAAATCAAAGTAATAGAGGTTATTGACCCAAATTCAGTACCTAATATTCATATCATGATGAGAGAATATATCCAAAAGTATTTGTTGATATGTTAACATGGAAAACCCCACATCCAACAAGTAATGACTCCAACACATTAAGGTATAACCCACAACGGTATACTCAAGATCATGAGTAGGGTAATTTCTTTCAAGAGAACCGAACTACTATAAGCCATTCCCAATTAACAGATCAACCTAAATCATCACTATTCCTCTCCCAACACTAGAATCATGATAAAATATTTTACACACCATACCTAGATCGGGAATGATCAAAGATAGTTTGGTAGTCAAATTTTTCATGAAAAAAAATATTCTCTCGCTCCCTAGATCATTCAAACATAAATCCCTTTTGGGTTAAGCCCGAATGTGGAACTGCCAAAAGGGATAAAAATTTTATGAATCCTTGGATACAATTTTCCAATCATAGAAAACTACAATTATTAGAGACATTATTTGGATTTCTCAAACACACAAAAACATTCACATTTCCCAAATCCACTAACAACTTTTCTTGTGAGATGATGTGACAAAATAAATGATCCTTATAAATCCATAAATGAAATTTTTAAAGAATGATGTAAATCATATGATCTCCTAGTTTCAATAGGATAATATTAATATTCTTAGAATTATCTTCATTAATTATAATGTACAAAAAGATGTCATCAATGGTGAGATATATGAAATGATCTATATTTGGGTGAAATATATATTTCATTAAATAAATGATCACAATTTGTGCATTTTTCAACCCAAAAAACATCACCTCAAAATCATATAATAGGTAAATTATCCTAAAGTCATTCTACGGTATATTAGAAATCTTTACCCTAATCTGGTGGTACCCCAATCTAAAATTAATCCGGAAAAAAACAGAAGCACGACTTTGGTGGTCAAACAAATCATATTTGTGGAAAAATGTGTCTATTCTTAAAATCCATTTGATTCATATTCCAGAGATCAATACATAACCTCAATGATTTTTCAACCAACTTATCGAAAAACATTAGAGACCCAAAATGAGAAATACTAGACCAGGGGATCCCTTTATTCTCTAATTTCTCAAACTTAGACTTATATTCCAAGAGTTAGGATAGAAAAATTCTATATAAAGGAAGGGAAAGAGGATCCACCACCAGCAATAACTATATTGTGAACTCAACATACATTATCGAAAGTATCCCCTATAATTTCTAATTAACTACATCCTAAAACCATTCCACCACATGACGAAATACATTCCATTCCACTCTTTCATAATCAAACATATGGTTGGCCTCTTGGGATGTGAGTTCCCTTGATATTTGAAATTTGTCTAAGTACATATTTCATATACCTCCCACAATCCACAAATGACATAAGTGACTACCTCAAGAGGAATTAATGTTTCCAGATGATGGTGATAACTAATGTGGTCCTGGTACATGTCCATCCATCCCATGCCCAGAATTAGGTCTAAACCTGACCTCTAGAGGAAAACAAGATTCCAACGAAAAGGATATCCACTAATCTCAAAAGTGTAACACATAAAATTTAAGTGCATTGTACTGAACTTCAAAATTAATAAAAGAACAACTAATATCCACCAGGAGAGGATAAACCTCATTTATGACTACTTTTATAACTAACACCCACATTGAATCTCCATATATGATGCCTTTTTCTCTCATAAGCCACACAAATTGAATGTCTAACTAGAACAACATGTCTACTACTTGAATCCCCATTATGGTTCCCTTGAGTGATAAGGGAATAATACATTACTTATACAATCATTTTTTAGAGTAATAATTTCACAAGAGACCTAATTTCATGCCTCATTCTATCCTTGAAATTATTCTCCATAGTTACCTCATCTCCTTCCAACACCATAACGAATCCTCACAAATCGGGGAAACAGATTGCATATTTCTTCCCTAAAATTTACAGATGGGTCAAACTCATAAAATCTTGATCGTTATCCTTTCTGAATAAAATATAAAAAAATTATATAGAAAAATCACATTAAAATCATTCAATTATATTCTTTCAGTATGCTAAGTCTTCACCAGGATGTCACACCGATTATTTTCCTAACCTATCCACATATTGGCTACCAACAAGACTTGATTTTTAGAATTAGTCTCTAGATGCTCAAGAATCGTCTGGATGGAATCTATCCAAATATAAACTGCATTTAGAACACCATATATTTTAATGTTTGGAGGGTTTTGAGGATAAATTTCTCTAGTCATCTCTAATAATCTCAACACAACCCTCCATAGTTATCATTCCTTAATTTTCATGGAGGGAGAAATATTCTCATAGAAATTACATTTAATATTGTCCTGGATCACCTTGTTATGTTGCTCCACTACTGGAGGAAACTTATTGGAAACATCATAACTATATCCCAGCTAGCACACATCTTCATGGAATAATTTCTCTAAAATCCCAAACATGGGCTTTATAATATATAACACAAAGCTTCGGCAAATCATATAAAACAAGGCTATCATATTTCCATACACTTGTCATTCTCATACACTATACAAAAAGACTCCTAAAAAATACTAGACACCACATTTGACCATAACTACTTGATTTCATGGATAAAAATGTTTAATTAATTTAAAATATTACATGTTTTTTGTTAGACTCCATTTCCTAAATGGTTTTGGAAGGTTTATTGATTTCTACCTCCCATACCCCACACACACATCCCTTGTGTGCCTACCATGATGCTTTTATGAAACATACCAATGTTCCTATAATAAAACATTAATGAAAAGCCCTACTATATTATATCCATGATAAAACATAGTAAAAAAGTAACATCAAACAATATGTACATTAATAAATAGTGAAATATCATCATCATTAACGATGAATATCAAGAACAATAATTCCCTCCCATTGTCACATATGTTTCCCCCCAGATGGGCATATGATAATCTCAACAATGAGATCATTTTGAAGTCCAAACACATCCTATTCTATTATTTACCATCACAAAACTTAAATACATGGTAAATAACCCTTATAATACTACTTTTTAAAGTCCCTAACATTAGATCCACTAAACTGATGCTCCTAGATGAGTCTTTATATGACTACAATCATGCCTTCTTGTATGCTAGAGGATTCCTAATTACAGCAAGGGACAAAACAACATCATTGGGGGACAATTCCATCTTTACTAGATTATTCCATAAATGATAATATTTTGAATAATGAAAACAATAAGTAATAACCAGGGAACATGTGTAAGATACATCTCCATGAACTTGTTAAAAAACCTTAAATATAAATATTCCATTTAATTCAATTCATATTAAAAATGAAAAAAAACTAAAAATACGTCAAATAGAGGACTACCTAAAAAAATATCATGACCCCATGTCTTTAACATCATCTAGATATACCCAAAGTCGACTCAAATCCGTAGGATCTGGAGCATTCCCATATCCTAACCTTAAAGCATGAAGGATTCTCGGGTACCCAATGGGGCCCCAAGTAGGGTGTGAGTAATGCTCAGTAGGCCACTACAAATGATTTCTATAAAATATCAATTTACATAAATAGTTCATGAAAGTGATTATAAATTTTTTTATATAAAATAAAGTATGGGTAAGATTATTTTAAAAAATTCATTTTATCTATTCCAATCATTATTCATAATTTAATTACATATACCATTGTTATTACATAATTAACATTCATATTCTATTCAATGTATTATGAATATATATCAAATATCAATTCATAATGGGAATAAGTCGAGTTACTTATCACTCTAGGGATAAACATGTCATCAAAAATACAACACACTCACACTGAAGCCTCAGTCCAGGTGGTCTCATCGAATGAAACCATTATGGGAATATATTTGTATCCCCTTCCCATGTACATGAATTATTTTTAGTGGTGTTTAGAGTATAAATAATACATAACCCATGGGAATAGAACCTCGTGTAAATAACCCACTCAAAGAATCCATGTGCACATGCTTATGTATATCCAATCAACACAGTCACACCATATCACATCCAACCATAACCGATATTAATATAAATATCACAACTCATGAAAACCACAATTGGATTTAATTTTGTTCACAACCCTTTAACACATTTAGCATTATTATTACATAATCATTTTTTCAAGTTCCCATTTTTTATGACAAAGTCACTAAGAATATTCACTAGATCCCCAAAACAACCCCATTTGGAATATTAAATTATTTCCCTATGTTAATTCACGTGAATCAATATTCATTTCCAATGTTTTTTAACTTATTTGTTTTACAAAAATGACATGAATCTTATTAAACAACCTCATTAATTTCATTTAACCCATCTACATGCCATTCAATCCAATCTATTTACCATTTATCAACATCTAGAAATTATTATCCATTTTTTCATTCATTAATAATCTAATTTATATATTTAGATATTTTTCATGGGATCCACCTCTTTACAAATCCATTTCACCCATAATTATCCACTAAACATGTTTGTTGATGGATTGGTGCACCTCATGGGTGGTCCTAATTATGTAATGTCATCCCTACACATCCCACAATGATTTAGAGGGGTTAAAATCCTCAATTATGTGTTCATTTTATCAAACCCCACTAAATATACCAAGAACACAACAAAAGAAACACACTGACACAATTTAATATGCACATATCTATGTAAAACCCATGAGATATAACTTGTGGAAGACCTAACTTTACTTTTTTGATGAAAACACACTTAATCATTGGATTAGATTTCAATAAAAAACATCATTTGAATACATAACATTGCCTTCACATGAAAAAGGATTTATGGATTTATAAGAAGATCACACAAGACAAAAACCCTAATCTGAAATGATAAGGGGTGAGAGGATTAGGCTTTCCATGATCTTTGATTTTCTACCAATAGTGATACATACAACATATATTTTAGAGATAACAGTACATGGAATGTATTGGGACTTGGAGATCATCACTAGGGTTGGATGGAGGAGTAACGTGATACAACATGTGTTGGAACAGAAACTCTAGGAAATGTAATTTTATAATTTTTCCCATCTATTACATGTCCTCTCACATTACTCGCATTGTTTTCCATAATGTCTACAAAATATTATCATGCCAATTTTATGGGAAATTGGGACTCATGGTAAACTAGGTAGGCCCATATTGTTCAAAAACAATGTTTATCCTTGTGATATTCCATTATCCAATGTTTCACAGCATTTCTAGGAATTCAGGGTAGTTTAATTAATAATGTACCAACTATGTTCCACGCGCAGTTTGGCCCAATTTTTTTTTCCATGTTTTGAACCCACAAAAACCCACAAAGGCTGTGATACACCTGAGAAACATTTCATTGGACCAAAAACAGAGATTGAAACCATAATTTAAACAATGTTATTCATTTACATAGTCTGTGATCTTACTATATAGTTTCTAAATAGTTATCATACAATTAGATTAAATATATGTTTTTAAAAATTCCAAATAACATTGAAAATGGAATTGATGACCTGAAATAGTAGGATCATACCCAATAAATCACAATTATGAGTGCATCTGAGAGAGATATAATATTTGGTAATTTACCCTGACCAATCAAAATATAATATTTAAAAACATTTATTTGAGTGAAACCCTTAATGATATAAGTTTAAAATCACTGAGATAATGACCTAAACCATGTTCATCGAACCACTACATGAAATAACCATTATAGTGAAACATACCCTTATAGGTTTTTTCTATATTTGATAGATAAGCATCAAGGAACTATAATTATGAGTATATATATTATTTTTTGTATAATATTGAATATTTTTTCATCGTATTATGGTTACATTATATATGATTTTTATTTTGATATAATAAAAGTAATTAATTTTGGGAAATATTCATATTAAATAATCGAATTTATTTTGTTAAACTAATAGATTTTTTATAAAAATAATATTTCAATAAATTATTGTTATTATTTAATGTTTTATTAAATTTAATGTATCATATAATTTTTTATAATTCAATTTTAATTTTTTAAATAGATCTCAAACAATTATTATAATAAACTGACATTTCTGGATAAAGGCCGATTTTATTTTCATAGTAAAACTTCAAATATTTCAAAAGGTGGTTACATAAAATAAATATTAGTTTTGGAATCACAATATTTAAATTATCGAATAGTGAATTTTTCATAATTTTCTGATATATTTGAATGTTCAGGAAAAATTAACTTATCATATAAATATACATTGTGTATTAGGACTTCATAATGACTCATACATGATGTAATAAATACTATAAAAGGATTCCATGATATAATATATTTTTTCCCTTCAAAATATTTTAATTATATGGTTATTTGATTAATTATATAAAGCCATTATAGTGTCTCCAAAACAATTAATATAAGTTATGGTCTTAAAAACATTTCATTAAGATGGTTACTCGCCTTCACATAAGATGGGGAATTATCTTTTTATGTTCAAAGATTGTCCTTGTAAATCAAGGAAATCTAGTCCCATTTTGGATAAACCATTTAGAGAATCCATTTAAAAAAACCATTGTAGGGTTTATTGTTTTTCTTATAATATTATTTAGTTTTACAATCTAAATACAATGAAATATTAAACATTTACTACACAAACCAAACAAATATTCCATTTCCAATAACAAATATCTTTATAAATTTTATATACACTTCCTTACACACTCAAAATTCCCCCTATGGATCTCTCAATCCGTCAATAATCCCCTTTAAATTAGTTGGTGTTATACTCTCATGTGAGGGATCCTTATCATATCTTCTTTATTAATGTATCTTTTTTATCATACAACATTAATTTGAAATTACCATTATTAGGATATGTCTTTAAATATAAATACTAATTAGAATTTTACTTAAAACTAATTAAATATCTATTATTCTCTCATCAATAGAGTATATGAATTTTTTATATAAATATATTAAATCTCCATGATAAATTTGAAAACCAGAATTACAAAATAATTTTTTTCAAGAATAACTTAGTGACCTCTAGTATATCCTTTTATAGAACACATAGTAACCCTTCATGTATTCATGGGAGATGAAATAAGTTATGTGTGATATCAAATTCTTAGTATGGATTATGTACATGAGAATTTTTATTTAATAAAAAACATTATCATTATGGAAATGTAACTAACTCTACACAAGGGTTATTTATATAAAATGAGGATCATGAAAAGATAATGAAAAGTTTATTTAAAAAGGTAAACAATAGAATTCAAAATTCATTTAGATAACATGGAAATCATGATAAGATAATTCATAATCAACATAGAAAGTTAGATTAATAAATACACAATATAATTTAACAACAAAAGTATCATGATATGATAAGACATAATTAATATTGGGAGGATAATATCTGGAAATAGATAACATTTAATCTATAAATTTTTTATTATATCTTGATAATAAATAATATATAAGGCATGTTCAATAACTAAAAACCCCTACAATTTAATCAATAAACTATTAATGAAATTATTACTAACATGATATCACTGAGAAAATATCATGGATAATAATTACTAAATTCACAATGATTTTTTATTTATTTATTAGAAATCATTTTAGCAACCATCATGATACACTTACTGTGATGACCATTTTGAAGAATGTATAATATTTATGTGTGGGTATACACAATAATCACATTAAACTAATTTCATATAAGTGATTCTATATATGAGACTATAGTTCAATAAGGGGAATATCTGTATCCCTGACCTAGAATTATCATAATGTCCAAATCATTCTTGTTATTTTAAATAATTTTTTTAATTTAGTTACAATAATCCTTACCATCAAATATTTATATTTTATAAAAAAACATTTATTGTTAATACATCCAAATTCAATTTAATACCATTTAAAGTGAAACACTATATATTAAAATGAGATATGGTTTATGAGATAAATATTTCCTCAATAAATAATCTGTATATTCAGGGTAATTTTAATTTCCATTTATCATATGTAAAATAATAATTTGAGGGAATGTTAATGGATTCAAAAAGTAATCAAGGAAGTGAGTGTAATTTCTATCCCATTTTAAAATATTCAAAAACTGTGAAAATAATGTATAAGGATTGTATCAACAGAAAATATTATTATTGTAATATATGTATAATTAATGGTTTCTCTCATTAATAACTAGATATGCAATAAAAATTATAAAACAATATTATTCATGAAAATAAAATATTTGTTGCATAAATTACATTTTAAAACCAATCAATAAAAAACATATTGAAACCAAATTTCAATAAACGAACCATTGAATCATATAATAGAATCATCAAAACACATGGTAAAAATAATTAATAAGTCATTATATGATGGTCAAAATATTTTTGAAAACATTTTCTGAATACATGGTGTTTTAATAAAAAATGATGTATAACCAAATATAGAAATGATGTCTATTTTTATTTACAATATTTTTTCCATAATATTAGTTACCATTGAGTGAAAAAATTATATTATTACATGAAATCATAATTATTTAACATTATGGAATAAATTTAATGGGGTTAATTATCAGTTGATAAAACAATTTCCTTCCATGGTAATTCAATTATAATCAATCTTGATTAAATTTATATTGTGAAATAAACCCCCAAACATATAACTACATCGATGTAGGAATTAATTAATGAACCAATTTTTTGTATGAAATTATGATACAATTAACCGAAATCTAAATGAAATATAACAAAAACAAAATTAATTTCAATTAATGTTTTTGAATAACGAAAAAATAAATACAAATTCTATGGAAAATTATTTGAGTCATGAAGTTTATTAAATCTTTCTAATTTTCAAGTCAAATACCATTGAATGTAATAATTAATATTAAGACATTAAATAAAATAATTAATTAATTAATCATTATATTAAATATAAATCCTTTTTATATACTCCTTATAAAATAAAATAGTTATATAACATTGTAATAAGCCTCAATGATGGGAAATTATGTTAAAGTCTCATACATAACACCAAATATTCATTAAAAATCACCTAAAATATTATATAATGGTTTTGATAAAACGTATTATTTAAATAAAAACCATATTTATATTATAAAACAATATTTTATTTGATTATAACATTTTACTAATGTTTGGTAATAATATTTCATTATTTTCCTTATTTTAGGTGTTCTTTGAATATTTTTCTTATACATTTTTTATAATGTTCTAGTTGTAGATTATATTATATATTTAAATCATATATACAGTGATATTAATATGATAAATATCATTTTTTTTATTTATATTAATATATATAATAAATTTTTAATATGATCATGGAGAATTGATCGCATTGCTTCTCAAAGACGGTGGGCCATATATATGCATGAGGGATATTATCAGTTCCATAATGAGTGTAAGTGAAATTAATTAAGTGATTTATTAATTTATTACAATCACTATAATTTCATATATATCACAAATATTCATGGAATTTATCCATATTACATTAAATTTATCAACAAAGTGAAAAACAAATCACATCTGCTTACGATGGGTGGTTTATCATACTCATAAGGGACGTTTATGTAATTTAATCATAATGTAATGTAATAATATATACGTGATATTAAAATAATTAAAGCATAATAAAATAATAAATATCATATACATTTATTTAATCTATAACTATAAACATCCTATAATTTTTTGTGTAGGAAACTAAATTGAATTGGTCCATGAAGTAGTAGTCCGCCAAAAATATGAATGATGAGTATATTTTAAATGTCAAGAAAGTGGAGTGGGATATAGATAGTTCATTATCATATTATCCTATAATTATATGTAATATATTCACTCTATTATAGATTGAAATATAAAAATATTTTAAATTTTGTATGATGAAGAAATATAAATATGCTTGTTTGAGAACATTACCTTGTTTTCAGAAAAATTCTTTAGGTTTGAATCAAATGACACACTAGGTTGGATTTCTAATTGAAACTAAAAATAAAAATATCATAATTAATTTAATTAATTTTTTTGTATTTATTGAATCTAATAGTTCTCTATTTTTATGGTGAGAGTGTAAGAGGTGACATTTTATAAGTGGGGTTGGTGGATCACTTGTATTTCTTGAAAGTAATCATTTGTACGAAAATATATCACATAAAAAAGACATATAATTGTATAATATATAAAATATAAAAGATATTGTATAAATATTTACATGTAATGGAATTGGACACCTTTTGGGTAATTTATAACCCATAACATTTTAATTAACCCCCCCTAGGAACAAAATTGTTCCTTAACCAAGGGAAATAATTTTTGAAATTTTCAAAACTCATTTTATTAAAAAAATTGATTTAAATTATTATAAAAAATATATATTATAATTAAAAATATAGAAAACTTTTTTCCTATGTTAATCATAGAAAAATGTATTAATTTAATATAATACAAAAGATATATTTTTTGTGACAAATTTGGTTTTCAAGAGAACTTTTTTAGAGGATTACAGAAATTATATATAAAAAATAAATATGAAATTTATTCGAATGAATTAATTTAGATTAATATATATAATTGAGATAATTTTTCATTTAAAACCACATTAAAAGAAATTTTTATTGTAAAATTATTTAATTTAAATGACTATTATTAATAAAATCTTGTATCTTTCATTCAAATTATTCTAATTTTATTTCAAATAAACATATATACATTGAATTTATTTTATAAAAGTGTGAAGAACATTCTTTTCCTATTTTTTAATTATATTTATACATTAATCATTAAATGAAATATTATAATAATTTCCCATATTATGTTCTATTTAGACTCGGTGATGTGTGTTCTAAAATCTATTGAAAAGATAAAGTTTATCAAGAAAATTATCATAATGTCTTGGGGTTTAACATTACTGTAAAATACCAATGATTGGTGTCATATATATTCTATCTCACATTATTTTCATCTATTTTTAGTCTCTTGGTGTTACATTTTCCCCACCATCAATAAATTGTAACATTATAATTTATATTTGATCATTAATGTAAAGTATTTGAAAATTAGAAACTATTTTATTAGAAAAACTGAAATTGTAATGGGATTAAGAAATATTTTTATGGATAATAAATAAATGGAATATGATATTCATCTGAAATAACACATAAATAGGTTCATATAAAGGATAAATTTAATGAGAAGTGAAAATATATTCATATAATTAATAAATAAAATATATGGATAATGATATAGGTTATTGGCCAAAAGAAAGAGAAATATTAATACAGATCTAATGAAATAAATACCATTAATCACAAATGTTTTAAAAACGAATTTGAATAATAAAATATGAATGTGATGCGATAATTACATTATCTCAATATTATATTATCAATGTTTACAAATTAATTTACAATATATGATTTAAGAAAAAATAATTACTTAATATCAATATATTTTATATGTATAATTTCATCATTTGAAGTTGATTTTATAAATTTCTAAATATCACACACTCCCTAAATTAAATACAGAAAAAATATTTTTTTATTCCAAATCCACGAAAATTATATTTAGTTTTTTGGCATTGATCTATAGATTAGAGATAAGCCTTTAACTCTATATATAAATATTTTATAAATCCACTATGGATAGTACATGGTATATAATATAGTAAATTAATATCTAAACATAAAAAGTATCACAATAGGGTGAACATTATGATTTATTCATAGAATTTTTTATATAAAAAAACATAAACGAAAAATTTATATAGGCCTTTGGCGTCCAATAAACCCTTATCATATTTTAGTGGATGGCACATGCTCTACGACCTTTCTAAATGTGACAACATGTCACCCGGTATGTGGGTTATCAGTTTTCTAAAACCAAATTAACAAAATTCCTTAAATTTTCCCAAATTGTCATAAGACATTCACACTATAATATAAAATCGGTTTATTTATTTATTTTGTACCCTAAAATTAATATTATACAAATAAAATTAATGGAATAAATCCCCAAACATGATTTTACAATACCAAATCAATGGGTTGTTTTTTAAAAAATTTATTATAAAATATTATTATTCATAGAAAAATCAATTAGATAAAACATAAAAATGGTAATTTAAGTATTTTAACATATGATCATCATTTAACAAATAGCCAATGAAAATATCCAAGACTCTTATTTTAAGGATGAAATATATGATTTAAAAATTATAAAAAATCATTATATGTTTAGTGATTCTTAAAACCAAATGTTAGTTGATAAAAAAATACTTTTACAATTTAATTCTCATTCCCAATGAATAAATAATTAAATTGTTTCATTTAAACATTATAAATTAATTTTTCTACTTTATAACCATTAAAAAAGGTTATAAAATTTGATAACTACTAGTTTCCAGTCATTTAAGAAAAAAGTTGATCCTTAAGATTAAATTTATTTATATACATCATGCTCTTTATTTTCATTTGAAAATTTATTTCCTTATAAAATTATTTACCAAAGAATTTAATTTTCATATTCCATTAAGAAACCAATATAGGTTAATATATCCACATTTATGACATGATGAAATGATTTCCTTATATCCTTTATGGTCTCTATCAATCATGCTCTTAGAAAGCACCACCCTCCTCGTCTTTAGTGTCTGTGATTTATTGTTAAGGAATACATTGTTAATAAAATTTTAGGATAACTGATTTGGAATAATCATGATATAGTTAACTCCCAAAAGCATCCAATATTGTTTCTCAGTGACAAAACATTTTTATTTATATTCAATAATGAACCAATTATTTCATTTACAAGCCATTGGCTAAAATAAAGAATCATTTTGTGAGAAAAAATAGTTTAAGTAGAAAACAAATTATAAATTATTAAAATTATAAATCATTTGACATTATTTTGATTATAAGATTTAGAGGGTTTAATCAATGTCATTAATTTTCATCGTCTAATAAGATCCATAATAATATTTTGAAGGAATATTTTATTTATCCCACGAATGACCCACGAAAGTGTCAAAATAGTTGCACTGTAAAGATCATTTTCAAGTAACTTATAACACTGAAATAAAACCAGATGCTCCTTGTATGGATTTATTACCCCGGGGTATATCTGTACTAGAAGAATAACCAATTTTATAATACAGATAGGGATTCATATTCATCAAAACAAAATAATATCTACCTTTCCAAAAAATGAGGATATTTTCTATACATACCATCAATGAATATTATAGGGTACCATAATGAAATAAATCTGTCCTTAAATTATTATCACAAGGGTACTACATAATTTCCTTTGACACCAAATTGATAATTAGAAAAAGAATAAACAAGATCCCGTGTCATCTTTATTAGAATGGAATAATATCTACATAATTATATCATGAAGTGCCGAATGTTTTATTCACTCTAGTAAACATGATATATACATGACTTCAATATTAAATTTGAAATAAAGGTGAACTATTTTTTAGAATAAATTTATTCACACTATTATTTAATGGAATATAAATTGTGGTATAATTCATATATTCATGATAATGGAAAAAAATAAGTGTGATCTCAAATCCTAAACAAGGGTTAAATTTAGTGACATGACCCCATCTTCCCCGATAGATT
Organism: Viscum album; assembly: GCA_963277665.1. Lineage (NCBI taxonomy): Eukaryota > Viridiplantae > Streptophyta > Magnoliopsida > Santalales > Viscaceae > Viscum > Viscum album. The sequence goes on along the minus strand of OY728165.1, from coordinate 1,064,724,646 downwards.
TATAAGCTATCATTACAGTGAAATGATTACAAAGAATTTAATCATGAAAGGAAGATGTATTTTATAGTCTTTTTAAACAATATTCATGCAAGAGTCTATTATTTAAAATTAATACACTAATTACGACATATGTTTTTCCATGAAAATATAGTAACTTTGTTCTATCTCATGTATCCTTTCATAACATTCTCAGTACAGTTGAAAGAATCATGGAAAAAGAATCATAATAAGGTCCAGCTCAAATAATATGTTAGGGTAAATATGATGGAATTAATAATGAATGAATATGATTATAAAATATTTCAAAGTAATAACAAGATAAAAATTCCATGAAATCATTAAACTGATATGGATGTTGGTAAAAAATAGAAAATTGTAAATAACTGGAATTTCAATCCATTAAAATAAATGTATAAGGAAAAAATGAAATATAGAAAGGTAAGAAAATTAAAATACAGAAAATTTCATAAATTAAATTTTATTGGAATGAATCTATAGACTTTTTTATAGTGATTGTTTCATTTATAATGAATACTGAATCAAAATGAAGGCAATTCATAATTATTGGACTCTAGGTCTCCAACATATGAAAACCTATACTATCAAGACCATTCAAAAATTTGTTTAAAACTACAAGTAGAAACATGATAAATTTTGGATTCATAGTATTCTTATCATAACCTATGGATGCATCGAGGGATATATCACATCATATCCCCACTTGTTATTTCTAGAATAAAGCATTCCAGATATTGAATAATTGAATTAATTGATATTCATTATCAAATATCCATATTGAATAAAGAATATATATTTATCAATATTTACCCATTAAATAAAATTAGTATCTATGTAAATACCCTATTTACAAATGTAATACATTTTAGAAAATTAACTAATCCCTGATAAATTACATTAAAAATTTGGAGAAATTAGATTTCTAATGATCAAATGAAACTAAATATTTTAATTGGGATTACAATTGAATAATGAAAGTGAATGTCAATGTTGTCCTTATGTTTATAAATATTAAAATATCCAAATGAATAATAAGGATAATAACAATTAATCATATCCCATGTAATGTAAAATTAAAGGGTTATGTTTTTTGAATAATAGAAATACTATAAAAAGATTTTTTAAAAACGTTCTTGATGAAAATGTTCTTTTGTTTTGAAAAACATATTTCAAATGATTTTCATCAAAAATAAATTTTTATTTTTTAATAAATTTCCCATTTAATCATGAAATAGAATCATCAATATAATGATGGAAGGTAATACTATAAATTTTATATGAGTTTAAAAGAATATTCTTTTTCCTTGGGGAAATGGGTATAATAATTCCTTGTTTAGGAACCGACAATAATATTCCATTTATAACTTTTCAAAAGTATGAAAAGAGGTAAAAATGTCATTAATAAATCAATTTAAGAAGATTAATACATTATTTAAATTTTATTCGAAAATAATGATTTTATTAAAAATAGGTTCTTTAACTAAACATAGAAATTAAGTCAGGGTGTCATAAACAAAATTCTAAAACATTTTTAGTACAAAAAGTTGAAAAATGGAATTTATACGTGGAATACTTAATAGATGACCATATAATAATAAATTCAGTTGGTTTATTATAAAATTATAAAATAATATCCTAAAATGTAAATAAATGTTAAAACAATCCCGAACAAAGTGAGATTTTGATGTTAACGACTAAAAAGACTGTAACATTAATATGAGAATAAATAAATTAATATATTATGTCTGTGAAATTTATATCAGAATAAAAAAACTACAACTAAAAAATTATATTTTAAAAATGTATTACACACATAGTATTAAAATAGTAAGGATAATAAAAATGTAATATAACCTAATAAAAAGGAATCACGTTGTAATACTTTTTACCACATGTCAATATTAACACAAATACGCATAAAATATATAATTAATATTTAAAATAAAAATAAAATAATGATAAATAATATCATGATATAATATATAAAAATATTCAAAAGATAAACTACACACACACACTCAAAGTATGTGGTGTATATGACATTTATCTAATAGATGTAAAAAAGTGTGATTAAAATATCATTCCATGCCTTTTTTATTTTTGTTGAAATTAATTTAAAGTATATTATATGTAATTTATAAATGTTAATAACTTATTATATAATTATATTAACGTTAATTATAAAATATATGGTCTCCATTTAATATTATATCACTCTATTATATGTAATCATCCATTATTTTCAGTATTTTGTGTAATAATTTCCTAGTTTCTCAATTATGTTTGGACTTGTTAATAGTTATTACTATCATTAATTCTACATATAAATAATTTAAACCAGTATTTATATTTCATATATATTCATAATATTTTTATATATAATTATCCACAAAATTTATAGATAGGACATCAAAAAACTATTCATTGAGATAATAGTTCATGCGTATGAAGGGAAGAAAATTTCATTTCTATTTAATAATAAAAGAATGAAATTAAAATTATATAAGTGTATATTATAATTTAATAATGATAATTATGTCCTATATTTCATATAAATTTATTAAAACCATTGTTTATAAGTTCTATGTATATGTTGAATGAATCACATAACATTGAGGATACGGTAGTCCAAACATCCTCAAACGATGTTATCATATTTCAAAAAAATAGATTGAGCGAGGGTTCAAGTCAGATTAAAATTATAGATGAATAAATAAACTATAAATATATAATATATAATAAGTATTCATTTTATCCGTCATAATTCCAAACCATGAGTGGAGGAAATGCATAAATGAACAACATCATTTCATAAGGTAATAGTTCTCCGTACAATTAAAAATTATGTTTGTTACCCATTAGATGGATGTTAGTGTAATTTTAAGTAGATTCCAAATTATAAAAACATGTAATTATATTATTAATACTAGTGTTATTATATAATAATTTAATAACAAATGTTTATGGGTGTGGAGAATGTAAATAATGAAAATGATCTTGAGGAATGTTGTTACCTCAAATTTGGTGAACACCTTTTGTGTTCTCGCTAAAGGGAATCCATGAATGTATTCATTACTAATGGAAGACCTATAGGATGAGGGTAAGTATTTTTGAAATAAATTGTTTTTTATAATTTTCAATCCAATGTGTCCTCAGATGTGTAAATGAGTGTGAGGTTTAATTTCCTTTCAAGTGGAGGAGTGGCATTCATGTAAATTTTTGAAAAAGGTATTATACACACGTTCTTCCTATATAAATTCAATCCAATAAAGAACCAAATTATATAAAATGGTTTATATGGTGGAAATATGACCATCCAATGGTATTTGGACATGTTTAATGAGTATTTTGGCCATTAAGTTTATGGTATAGTCTTGTAGCGCTTTTTTTCTCATAATCCTTATAATTATTTTTAAAAACATCAACTAATATTTATGGGAAACATGTATGTATACATTATTAAAAAATTGAAATTAACATTATTCCAAATAGGGATCAATTTTTAAAATTTCATTAATATAATTGGTATAAATTAATTTACACTTAATCCAATAGACAAGGTCACAAAATAGGTTTTTAAAGTAAAATGATTAAATGTTGGGTATGTTTATATATTTAATTTCAATATTAAATTAAATAAAATCAATTATAATATATTATTTTATATATAATTGATATAAATAATCTTTAAAAACAAAAAAAAATATGTCATATATACTTATAAATAAATTAATTGAATAAATATGTTTTGAATTAAAAATCTGTACGTTTCATTATTCATCAAAAAATATTCCTTCAAATAAAAAAATATAAATAAATATGAAAGTAATTTTTATCATATCCATTAAAAAAATAATATTTTATTGTCTTATACAATTTATAAAAGTAAAAAATATTTAAATCAAAATTTGTTATACATCAAAATGTTTTTAAAGTTTCATTAGAAAAATAATGAATTTTAGATGAAATATCAGGTTTGTTCATATCTTAGTACTATCAAATATAATGGGTTAATTAAAAAATATTAGATAGAATAAATACTATATATATTAAATTAATATCACACACTAATTATAAATAATTATATTTTTTAGGATAAAACATATTTATATTCATAAAGATTGTTTTATATAAAAACATTCACTTTATATTCAATTGGAACTTATAATAATTTCAAATTTATGTTTAACGAATGATGTCATTTTTTTAAAACCTATATTATATTATGTAATATAACATAATTCAGCACCACTAATTTATTGTCTATGTTATATCTTATTATAGATACTAATAATTTTAATAAAATATGGTTTCCATGTAAAACATGGACATAAATGTAATACAAGTTATTTATGAAACACTTTATTCATTCTAATGAAACATAACTCCAAAATTCAACAGTATCATGTTATAGAGAGAATTTATTAAAAATATTAGTTATATTTTAATTTTTCTGGATATTATATTCCCTTATGTGCTTTGTGTTGTGTATCATACATGCTATTGAATTCAATATTTTTATTTTAGAATTTTGATATAATATATTATCCCCATGTGAATAAAATTATTCCCCTTAAATTTTTACTCATTAGTTATAATAATCTTTTTTATATTTCCAATTTTTAAATCCCACATCATGAGATGGGTTTTTAAATTAATTTATTTAAAAATTAAATGGTAAGTAAAATTTTCACAAGGACTATTATATACCTAGGTCTCTATTATAGGGAACATTTGGGGAATGTAAAATTAAATACCTCGAGGGAAAAAATAAATTGATATATAGAGTTCTTGAGGTCATAAATTAGAAATAAGGGAATAGTAAATTTAATATTGAAGTTCTCAAATCTATAAATCAATAAAGATTTATATGACCAGATGTTCAAAAAAATTAAGGCATTACGGTAATAGTTATTATCATTTTTGTAATGATGAGCTAATCTATTATAGCCAATGAATGTAAAGAAAAATACTTTTATAAAATATTTTAATTAGAAAAAATTAATAAACAAATTCCTTTTATTAATATTTAATTAATTAATTATCACATGAAATGGATATCTAAAAAATAAATTTGTTTCTTGAAGAACTCAGTTAAACTTTTAACAAATCATAGGGCCTATAAAAGTGTAAAATTTATTTCCATTTTCCAATAGCTATTATCCAAATCCTATTTTAATTAAATTCATTGATCTCTAAAACTAAAAAGTAACACTACTAGTTCATCATTAATATTTATCCTTCAAATTTGTAACTAAAATATGATATATAAGAAATGATTTTTCATTGTTAGTGGTAGGTGTGAAAACCATATCATCCATCAGTCATGGGTTGATGTCTCATGAGCATTCAGAAGTGGACGAGTCATCACTTTGTATATTGTTTTTCCCTTTTTATGAATCTACATAATTTTTAAAATAAATATTATTTTAATCCTTGTAATTTAGTCAACAAATAAAATATTAAATAAGTATTTCAATAAATCCCCAATAAAAAATCATTTCTTCCATTTTTTCTATATAGGTCTTTTTTGGCCAATTTTTTAACTTTTAGAAGTTGTGATTTATAGAAAACAAAACACAATGTGGTTTAATAAATTACCATATTTAGAAAACTCTATAGTCAATTTTTGGTTGTCCAAATCACAACCCATGATTTTAAATATAAGACAACTCATGTTTTACATATATAAATCATTTTCATTACCAAAAAAATATATCATAATAGTTTTAATAGGAATGTGAATTATCCTAACCATATTCTCATAAAGTGTCAAACCATGTTCATAGTGTAACAGCCCAAGATTTTATGAAAAATATTCTTTTAAATTTCACTAATGTATTCTATTGTACGCTACACCAAAAGGAGCTTTCACAACACACATCCTTTACTTTCCTTGCATTACACGCAATCGCAACCTTCCTCGATAGCGTGTGTAGTACGCAATACTGAGTTTCACGGAACAACGATATGCTATTAAAATATTATTAAAACTAACCGTTATGAATAGTAATAACCACTTTTTAAATTTTAGAAATTTTCTCTCTCAAAATGGACTTCATTTTTGGATTCGGAGTATCGAATTTAGCCTAAGGTGAAATTTTGGTACTTTTCGGATAACTTTCATATTCTGATGAATAGTGAAAATTACTAAATAATAATTAAAAACAAATTTTTTAATCAAAATAATTAATAGTGATAAATCATTAATTTGAGTGGTTTTAAAGTATATTTAAAATATATTTTTACAATTTAATACAATGTGGGTCATTGGATGTAATTTCACATTTAAACCAGACTTAATCAAGTATCAATCTTTTGATAGATATTGTTTCTTAAAAACACGCTATTTGTTTTAACAGCGGGATTTAATTATAAAATTAATTAATGCAATTTATATGTTATGTATTTTGTAAAATAGACTTCATTTTTGAATTCGGAATACGAAATATAGCTTAGGATGAAATTTTGGCATTGTTCTGAAAGACATCAATTTTTGATGAATAGTGAAACTACTAAGTGGTAGTTAAAAAAAACTGAATTTTTCGTAAAACATAATTTTACCACTTCTGTGAATGGAATTTCAAAAATCCGAGAGACACGGTTGATTTCAGTAAGTAAAATTTGGTTCAATGAGTTGAAAATAATTTTTGGTGAATAATAACTTTTTACTTTTATTTACCACGGTTAAAAGTAAATAGGGTAATTAAGGGTAAGAATGATATTAATATTACCCTAAAACATGTCCTAATTCTATTGGATAAGTGTATCTCGACCATAAACAACCTTAAGTGTAAAATATTATCATTTAGGCCCACTTGGATTATATTAGGACGTTTATTATTATTTAATTCAAAGAAGAGTTAAAAGAGTTAAAATCAAAGTTTATTTACTAAAACATTTTTAATATAGGTTTGTACATAAGATAAATTCGATTGTAAATATTCATTAGAAATATAAAACGATTTCCTACATAATGTTAATTTATTTGTAACTTTTAGATATCATATAATATAATTTATTTATGACACAATGATGATGAAATAATTATCTTATTAATGAAATATTGACATAATTGATATTATAAATACCAAAATAAATGTAATTTAAGACTTTTTATGAATTACACTAATTTTCATGGTTACTATGATAAATTAGTGTTGATTTAATCAATTTTTTTTTAACATATATTTCTGTTATGACTTTCACAAAAATCATATATCAAATAGTGTCCAAATTGACACAAAATAGTTTTTAAATCTAATATTATATTATTAATTTTTATTTTATTCCTAAAAATCTAAGGTTCGGCCAAATGACTTAGATAAGGATATATATATTAATAATAAACAATTTGGGGTTCGTTTGGCATGTTATAGTAAGTGTATTAACCATATAGTGTAAGAAAACAAAAAGACACGGTAAAAGTTAAATTATTTAAGTTAGAGTTAAATCTAATTGATAATGTTAGAATAATAACCTAAACTTGTCTAAATCCTATTGGTTGATAGGATTTCGATCCATCCCCACTTTATCTTCGAAATAAGACCCTTTGGAACCATTATAAACCGATTTTTACTTTAATATAAAATAATATTTTGAGATATTTCTAAGGTGCCCCTCTCCTCCCTTATAAAAGGGCACCTCCTCCCCCTCCTCCTAACACCAATTTGAGCACACAAGATCGGCCAACCCCTGCCAAAATCCCTTCTCCACTTCCCTAGAATAATACTATAGTTCCTTATCTTCTTCAAAGACCAATCTTAGTTCCCTATGTGGAGGATTCAAAGAGGTGTTCCAAAGAAGAGGTAAAATCCATTACCGATCATTTCAATTTCTTTCTTCTTCAACTTCTTCTTCTTTAGTTGTTTCATGATAATGTAATAACATCAGTATTTATTATATACTGATATGTTATTATAAATATGAAACAACTCTAATTAACCTTCTATCGATCCTACGGAGAAAGGAAATCACCGCGCGTGCGTACGTACGGAATACCGTCTCCACGCCGTGGTGTAATCTATTTTCCATCACCACCTTAATTGGATGGGTATAATGATGTAATGAGTAACTATATATGATTATTATAAAGTTATATTGATACTGAAATAGTATACATACACTTAAACACAATTCCACGACCATGGGAACGATATCATCGCTCGTGCGTACGTACGGACTACCGTCTCCACGACGAGATGTGATTCATTCTCCATGTTAACCATTTAAGAATGATTAAAAAGTATATATAAGATATAATAATGAAATATATGAAATTATAAAGCTACTGGATTTATGTATATATGTATATGTATGTCATCTACTTACTTCCATTCAAGACAATGTGGAAAGGAAAACAGCGTTCATGCGTACGTACGGACTACCGTCTCCATGAACGGTGTTTTTCATTTCATTTATATATCTATTATATATATATATATATACTGAATATATATGATATATAAATCATATTTTATATTCTGTAAGTAAGTAAATCATGATATAAGTAATAATAATGTCAAGAATAACAAGTCAAAACACCTACGATAAATGAAACGATTTTACCCAAAACGCTTCTTTAACATGGAATTTACAAAAGAACGGGTAATATAAAGTCATAAGTGAACCATATATGATATCATAATAATGAATATGATTCACTAATAAGTCAATGACATTATTTAAATCATTATACAGGAGGTTCAGACACATACGAAACAAATCGGACCTAAGGTAAGGGAAATATCACAATCTCATTTTTATCTGAGATTGTTTATACTTTAGTATTTACTGGGGTGTATTTTATCATCCACATCCATGTTTCCTCAATATGTAATATTATTTCCATCCACCTACAATTTTTTAAATCCAATTTTACCCTTCATTAAGTTTTTAGTAAAAGATATGAAAGGAATCTTTTGTCGTTTTTCATACGAGGTACTTTTTGACTTTTCCGACAAAAGTATGGGAAGAATGTTTTTTTTAACTTTTACGGCATGAATGGATTTTTTTAAAACATTATTTCCAAGAAGATTACTTCAAACTTTTTCAAGTTTATTTTTAATCAACTTCTTTTAGTTTATAATTTTATGACATATTAAGAAAGGAAAAGTGTTTTTATAACAGAAAGGATATTTTCCTCAAGAATTCATTTCATGTGTTTTATCAAAATTATTTTCCATATAAGATAATAATGGGTTCTGTTTCTATCCCTATTATTACATTTATTTGACTTTGTTGTGATGGAGTAATTTTTATGAATTCCTTTATCTTATATTAATTGTTTTATGATGTCATGATGTTTAAGATTCCCATTTTTATTTCATGGGTTATGCAATGATGTATGATTTATGATTTTGTGGCACAAATAAGAATGGTATCATTATGAGATGGGTGGGACCTATATCTCCCTCCAATGTATTGGGTAAAGATTTTATATCTCATGAGATAGACATGGCTGAAATGGTAGGTTATACCGGTTCAGTGAAACAGGACTGAAACGAGGGTTACTCGATTCAGAAAGGGACTTTGTCCACTAAGATAGTCTTGGAAATGTGTCTTGACTAACAAGAAATGATTCTCTATGATTATGTGTGTATGAAACAAAGTTTCATGTTTTATGTTATGATTATTTGGATTTAATTTCACTACTATGATTTATCCCATGTTATGAATTTATGCTCTCTTTTGCAGGTTAATATTTCCAAAAGTTATGTTCTTATGAATATGATGTGATTGATTTTTCTTTTGTATACCCTTACTGAGCATTTGAGCTCACCCTTTTATGTTTTCTTTTCCCCAGGATATAAAGAAAGGTTTTAGGTAAAAAACCAGGAAGATCTTTATGGGAGATATTGAAGATCTTTCACCACGATTAGAAGTTTACGTTCCGAGTTTCCAATGACACTAAACTATTACGATCCTTGTGTGTGTGTGTTTTTGTTATGTACTAAGTAATCCGCAAAAGTAATGTAATGTTCATGTACGTAAGGATATGGGTCTCTACAGTTGGTATCAGAGGAAAGGTTTAGTCAACCTTTGGAAACTAGGATGCGAGAACTTTAGTGAGATCCCTAGAGATATTTATAAGGTATGTCTAGGGATGTCCCTAATGATAAGTATACGTATAGGATATAGTTCTAGAACTATGGTAACGATAATAGAATTTAACCTAAGATGTTAGATATTGAGGATACTCCACCTTTGTTATGTTGTTTTCCCTAGCATGATTTTTGCCTCTCACACTATTCTTTTTTTGGGTTTTAGAAAATGGCTGGAAACAATATGATTCACGATAATGGAGGATATGATGGACAATGGAATGATATTCTTCATAATGAAATGGGATTTGGAAGTCCAAACATCATTATTATTCTGAATCAACAATCTCATAATATGATCAATAAAGTAAAATTTGGTAAGTTTCCTAACTCGGCTAATAAGAGAACGATGGAGTTTCATGATAATCATAGAGGAAAGAAAGTTCAATTTCCCCTATGTAAACCATGTGGGAAGAGACATCAAGGAGAATGTTTCAAAGGAACTGGAAGATGCTTTGGGTGTGGAAAAGAAGGACACAAAGCCAGTAAGTGCAATGGAAAAGTTTCAGTTAAGAACATGGATGAGGATAATGGTATTGCTACGACATCAACAATGGTTAAATGTTTTAAATGTGGAATGTACAGGCATTATGAAAACCAATTCCCTAAGGGAATGTCTCATGAAGAGAATCGGTATGGTCGTATGGGTAGTATTTTTGTTGATGAAGATGAAGAGACTACAAATGATATGTGAGATGAAAGAATTTTCGAAGCTCGGTCAATGGTTTAAGAAGGTAGTGGAATGATTACATGTTTATCATGTGTAATGTTGTACTATAGAAAAAAAAGACATCTAAGGATTGTTACACTGATGTCTTTCCTTAAGTTTTGAAAGTTTATGATGAATGGTATGAGTAACAATGAAAGGTTATTCAGATATTTTTTTTTAAAGTGGATGATATGCGCATAATGAAGTGACAAAGAGAAAATGAAATGTTTGACAGTATTCATGAGCTCATGATTGATATAAGGACTAAGTGATATCATGGTTTGAGTATATAAAATTTTGAGGATTTTGGTATGTGGAAAGTGTTAACTTTTAACTGCATTCATGTTTTCACTAAGGTTCAATGGGTATTAAAGAGAATACATGATTAAGGACTTTGAATGTTTGGAATGTGACCAACAAGACATATCTTATGACATATGGGGATCAACGATGTTATTAAATCTCTGGTAATCGTTATCACTATATTATGAGAGTGGACTATAGTATTATGGATAAGCCTAAAGATTAGAATGGATTATGTTGGACATAAGTTAGTATTGTTTAAGGATAGAAGATTTTTGATATTATTGATGGGATGTTATAGTAATGTAGTTTTATAAAAAGGACAACCAGCAGGACGGGCGACAGCCCATCGCTTCGGACAAGGCTGTGGGAATCGAACCCACAACCGAAGTGTGACTGGCCTTTATCGCCTACCACTGGCCTACAGGAAGTCCCTGTTTAGTAGAAACTAGTTTTATTATATTAAGCAGTATGATATATGATGTATAAGTCCATTTTAGAAACCATATATGATTAATCTCACTATATATCGACTTATGTATATAATTTTTGCTAACCTTTTGTTTGAGACAGAAGGAATGACCTGTCATTCTATCACATGATCTGCTAACACATCACGAATAACAAATTCAACTTCATTTATTTAAGAGATGAAGTGGAAATTGTTCAAGGCACGAACAATAGTGCGACTGTACCAAAATAATTTAAGTATTTATTCTAATTCAAATTCTTCAAATTTAGGGAAACGATCTTGAAAACCAAAAAAATGTTGTCCTAGTGATCTTATATCTGATTAATCGGATGGTACCTTAGATCATCACAAATTTATGGATTTGTGATTGTTGGATTTTCCATAGCCATGTTCACTACCACTCTCCATCAGAACATGATGGTTATATTTTTCTTCCATATCCATATTTTCACCTATGTGGAAACCCAGTGATTAGTTTATTTGGGTAACCGTTAAGTTTCATACTTTTGTTTTTAAATATTGGTTTTGTTATTCCTTTTTACGATGTGGGTTTCTATTAAAGAAACTTTCAAATAGTAAACCATTTATAACCCCGACGAATTTCGAGGGCGAAATTCATTTTAAGGGGGGTAGAAAGTAACATCCCAAGCTTTTATGAAAAATATTATTTTTAATTTCACTAATGTCTTGTGTTGTACGCTACACCAAAAGGAGCTTTCACAACACGCATCCTTGACTTGACTTGCATTACACGCAATCATAACCTTCCTCGATAGCGTGTGTAGTACGCAATACTGAGTATCACGAAACAACGATATGCTATTAAAATATTATTAAAACTAGCCGTTATGAATAGTAATAACCACTTTTTAAAATTTAGAAATTTTGGCTCTCAAAATGGACTTCATTTTTGGATTCGTAGTATCGAATTTAGCCTAAGGTGAAATTTTGGTACTTTTCAGATAACTTTCATATTCTAATGAATAGTGAAAATTACTAAATTATAATTAAAAACAACATTTTTAATCAAAATAATTAATAGTGATAAATCATTAATTTGAGTGGTTTTAAAGTATATTTAGAATATATTTTTATAATTTAATACAATGTTGGACATTGGATGTAATTTATCATTTAAACCAGACATAATCAAGTGTCAATCTTTTGATAGATACTGTTTCTTAAAAACACGCTATTTGTTTTAACATCGGGATTTAATTATAAAATTAATTAATGCAATTTCTATGTTATGAATTTGGTAAAATAGACTTCATTTTTGAATTCGGAATATGAAATATAGCTTAGGATGGAATTTTGGCATTGTTCTGAAAGACATCAATTTTTGATGAATAGTGAAACTACTAAGTGGTAGTTAAAAAAAACTGAATTTTTCATAAAACATAATTTTACCGCTTCTGTGAATGGAATTTCAAAAATCCGAGAGACACGGTTGATGTCAGTAAGTAAAATGTGGTTCAATGAGATGAAAATAATTTTTTGTGAATAGTAACTTTTTACTTTTATTTACCACGGTTAAAAGTAAATAGGGTAATTAAGGGTAAGAATGATATTAATATTACCCTAACACATGTCCTAATTCTATTGGACAATTTTATCTCGACCAAAAACAACCTTAAGTGTAAAATATTAACATTTAGGCCCACTTGGATTAGATTAGGACATTTATTATTATTTAATTCAAAGAAGAGTTAAAAGAGTTAAAATAAATGTTTATTTACTAAAACATTTTTAATATAGGGTTGTACATAAGATAAATTCGATTGTAAATATTCATTAGAAATCTAAAAAGATTTCATACATAATGGTATTTTATTTGTAACTTTTAGATATCATATAATATAACTTATTTATGACACAATGATGATGAAGTAATTATCTTATTAATGAAATATTGACATAATTGATATTATAAATACCAAAATAAATGTAATTTAAGACTTTTTATGAATTCCACTAATTTTATAGGTTACTATGATATATTATTGTTGATTTAATCAACTTTGTTCGAACATATAACTCTGTTATGACTTTCACAAAAATCATATATCAAATAGTGTCAAAATTGACACAAAATAGTTTTTAAATCTAATATTATATTATTAATTGTTATTTTATTCCTAAAAATCTATGGTTCGGCCAAATGACTTAGATAAGGATATATATATTAATAATGAACAATTTGGGGTTCGTTTGGCAAGTTATAGTAAGTTTATTAACCATATAATTTAAGAAAACAAAAATACACGGTAAAAGTTAAATTATTTAACTTAGAGTTAAATCTAATTGATAAGGTTAAAATAATAACCTCAACTTGTCTAAATCCTATTGGTTGATAGGATTTCGACCCATCCCCACTTTAGCTTCGAAATAAGACCCTTTGGAACCATTATAAACCGATTTTGACTTTAATATAAAATAATATTTTGAGATATTCCTAAGGTGCCCCTCTCCTCCTTTATAAAAGGGCACCTCCTCCCCCTCCTCCTCACACCAATTTGAGCACTCAAGATCGACCAACCCCTGCCAAAATCCCTTCTCCACTTCCCTAGAATAATCCTAGAGGTCCTTCTCTTCTTCAAAGACCAATCTTAGTTCCCTAAGTGGAGGATTCAAAGAGGTGTTCCAAAGAAGAGGTAAAATCCATTACCGATCTTTTCAATTTCTTTCTTCTTAAACTTCTTCTTCTTTAGTTGTTTCATGATAAAGTAATAACATCAGTATTTATTATATACTGATATGTTATTATAAATATGAAACAACTCTAATTAACCTTCTATCGATCCTACGGAGAAAGGAAATCACCGCGCGTGCGTACGTACGGAATACCGTCTCCACGCCGTGGTGTAATCTATTTTCCATCACCACCTTAATTGGATGGGTATAATGATGTAATGAGTAACTATATATGATTATTATAAAGTTATATTGATACTGAAATAGTATACATACACTTAAACACAATTCCACGACCATGGGAACGATATCATCGCTCGTGCGTACGTACGGACTACCGTCTCCACGACGAGATGTGATTCATTCTCCATGTTAACCATTTAAGAATGATTAAAAAGTATATATATGATATAATAATGAAATATATGAAACTATAAAGCTACTGGATTTATGTATATATGTATATGTATGTCATCTACTTACTTCCATTCAAGACAATGTGGAAAGGAAAACAGCGTTCATGCGTACGTACGGACTACCGTCTCCATGAACGGTGTTTTTCATTTCATTTATATATCTATTATATATATATATATACTGAATATATATGATATATAAATCATATTTTATATTCTGGAAGTAAGTAAATCATGATATAAGTAATAATAATGTCAAGAACAACAAGTCAAAACACCTACGATAAATGAAACGATTTTACCCAAAACGCTTCTTTAACATGGAATTTACAAAAGAACGGGTAATATAAAGTCATAAGTGAACCATATATGATATCATAACAATGATTATGATTCTGTAATAAGTCAATGACATTATTTATATCATTATACAGTTGTTTCGGACACATACGAAGCAAATCGGGCCTAAGGTAAGGGAAATATCACAATCTCATTTTTATCTGAGATTGTTTATACTTTAGTATTTACTGGGGTGTATTTTATCATCCACATCCATGTTTCCTCAATATGTAATATTATTTGCATCCACCTACAATTTTTTAAATCCAATTTTACCCTTCAGTAAGTTTTTAGTAAAAGATATGAAAGGAATGTTTTGTCGTTTTTCATACGAGGTACTTTTTGACTTTTCCGACAAAAGTATGGGAAGAATGTTTTTTAACTTATACGGAAAGAATGGATTTTTTTAAAACATTATTTCCAAGAAGCTTACGTTAAAGGTTTTCAAGTTTATTATTAATAAACTTCATTTAGTTTATAATTTTATGACATATTAAGAAAGGAAAAGTGTTTTTGAAGCAGAAAGGATATTTTCCTCAAGAATTTATTTCAAGTGTTTTATCAAAATTATTTTCCATATAAGATAATAATGGGTTATGTTTCTATCCATATTATTACATTTATTTGACTATGTTGTGATGGAATAATCTTTATGAATTCCTTTATCTTATATGAATTGTTTTATGATGTCATGATGTTTAAGATTCGCATTTTTATTTCATGGGTTATGCAATGATGTATGATTTATGATTTTGTGGCGCACATAAGAATGGTATCATTATGAGATGGGTGGGACCTATATCTCCCTCCAATGCATTGGGTAAAGATTTTATATCTCATGAGATAGACATGGCTGAAATGGTAGGTTATACCGGTTCAGTGAAACAGGACTGAAACGAGGGTTACTCGATTCAGAAAGGGACTTTGTCCACTAAGATAGTCTTGGAAATGAGTCTTGACTAACAAGAAATGATTCTCTATGATTATGTGTGTATGCCACAATGTTTAATGTTTTAAGTTATGATCATTGGGATTTCATTTCACTACTATGATTTATCCCATGTTATGAATTTATGCTCTCTTTTGCAGGTTAAGATTTCCAAAAGTTATGTTCTTATGAATATGATGTGATTGATTTTTCTTTTGTATACCCTTACTAAGCATTTGAGCTCACCCTTTTATGTTTTCTTTTGCCCAGGATATAAAGAAAGGTTTTAGGTATAAAAAAAGGAAGATCTTTATGGGAGATATTGAAGATCTTTCACCGCGATTAGAAGATTATGTTCCGAGTTTCCAAATACACTAAACTATTACGATCCTTGTGTGTGTGTGTTTTTGTTATGTACTATGTATTCCACAAAAGTAATGTAATGTTCATGTACGTCAGGATACGGGTCTCTACACATAGTAAGTCATGTTTTCGTGTAATAGGTTGCACATGAGTTTGGGCTAACACATTTTATCGATGTTGTTACCCCAAGGTGAGGTTTTGTATGAAAACAGTGCTCTAGTAGTATCCTTATAGGGATTTATTTCTCGAAATACCAACATAATTAATACTTTTCAAGTAGACTTTTATTTTATTATATATATATATATCCACATTGTCTACCTTAGGGGTTTATTATATAATTTATCTTTTATAATATCTGGTTCCCATGGTTTGAAATGAATTTCCTCTCATACGAACAATAGCGACCTGGCCCTAGCTGGCTGTAGACGATTTCCTGTTATGAATATAATTGAATGATTATAACAATGAAAATACTAATGAAGAAAATTAATTATTATTCATAGTTAAAAAGATATAGAAATGAGTCTTTTATTATAAATTAATATACTAATTAAAAAAATAAAACATTTTAGGATGACAACATTATTCAATATAACTTATCGTTGAATATATTTGTATATGCACTTCAGGGAATCCTATTGAAGGGAATCATGATAAGGGTGATCGAAACAGAATTATTGGAGTAAAAAAATAGATTCATTAATTATTGAATGATAATTATAAATATGGGATGGTAATAATTAAAGACACATTCCATTAAATAAATAAACTGATACTGATGTGGGTAAACAATATGGAAGGGTCAATAATTCTAGAGATATGCTAATAAAATTAATTGATATGGAAAAATATATTTAGAATTGTATGAAACTAAAAACATGCTCTATTAAAGATATAATGTAATAATGAAATGCATCAATATTAATTGTTAAATATAATATATCATTTATAATAAATAATGTATTAAAATTATTGTAATGATTAATTATTGAACATCATGTCTCAGGCACATTGGAAACTAGACCATCAAGACAATTAAAATTATTGTTTAAAAATGGTTGAAGCCTTCATACAGGGGAGGAGTGTCGGATGTGTTCATCCGGTCCGACCTCCTCCCGTTATCAAGATAATAGGTGGTTCAAGGAAGGGAAGATAACGATGGAAGAAAACACAAAAGATAATGCATAAAGCCCCTACCTCGTTATGTGATCCCTCGATGGATCTACAAAGAGGTAGCGTCGTTCGTTGATGTCGGAAGGTGATGCCGTCATTTTTCGATTTTCCCACGGCGGTGTCTCCTCCTTTGATGGAGACCAGGAAGCATTCTTCGTCGAAGGTCTTGGAAGGCCCGTTGTCGCCCAAGAGTACTCAAGATGTGACGTATCCCCTCTTGTTGCGAATAAGGATGAAAGGGTTACACCATTGATCTTTGGTGTCGACGTTCTTCGTTGGAGAGTGGAGTTCTTCACATTCTTCAAGAAAATATGTTCTTCAAAGATTAGAGCTTTCTCTTGAAATCCTTTCGCATCATCAACTATTCTCCCACAAAATAAGACATGGTCTTATTTAATTAACACACAAGCAAATGTAATTCATTTAAACTTCAAACGAATCCAAGATTTAATTACTTGAATAACCTACACAATTAAGGAGTTGACTTTATTTAAAAAAGGGGGATTCTTTTTTAGAGTTACAAAATTTAAGAGGGGAAAAGTTATGACGTTAGAGGAAGGTGAGGGGTTGGGCTCATGTGGGCCCCACCCCACCTTAATCCTCTCAAAGGTAGTTGTCAACAAGTGGGTCCCACCCCTAACTCCTTTACATAGGTTATAACCACATAAGAGAGAGGTAAAAGTGTTGTGACACAACACTTAATCCACCTAACAAGAAAAGAAATTATAACTGTAAAACAATTATATCATTATCCCTCACTTTAATAAAACAACTCATCCCAAGAAAATGCAACTCCAGAATGGGGTATTCTTTAGAAATTACTGGCGCTGCGAGTTCATCGGTGCCCTCAGAATTTGATTCCGAGCATCGGTTCAAAATTTAGAAAACCCGCTCCTTCGTTCAATGAATGTACACGATCTAATCTTCAGAAATGAATTCTGGGCACACCAGGCCTCGGAATCAGGCGTCTTTATAAATTGCGTTCTTGAAAATCCCAAATAATATTTAGAAAAATAAATTTCCCTTGAATTTTATGAGTCTTAACATTACTCTCACCTCAGGGATTTACATCATCATAAATCTTTAACACAAACTAGGGTTACAAAAATGGTACTGAGCACGCATCTGAGCCTTCCGCTCCCATGTACTTACCTGGAGGATCCCACACTGCTAGTGAAAACATGCCCAATGAATCGACCATCCTCATAGGATCCGCTCATATCGATCCTCGATCCCCACTGAAACCTCCGTGAAAGTCACCCCATCGCCATCGTCCAGCTCCTCATTGTCAATGATATGCGAAAGGTCGAGCACGTATCTCCTTAGTGGAGATATGTGGAAGTCGTCACGCACCTGGTGCATTTGCGGTGGATGGTTCAAGTGGTAAACCACCACGCCTACCAAGGAGAGGACCTAAGAAGGTCTGATGAACCTCAAAGATAACATGCCGCCTTGGCCACATCTTCGTAAACCTCGTCGAGGTGAGACCCATATAAGGATGTGATCGTCATCCACAAACTCTAGAGGTCTCCGATTCCTGTTAGAACTGAAACTCAATACGACCGCTGCCACCAATAGATTCCAACCAAAAATCTCGCCTGGAGGGTCTGACCACACCATCGGCATAAGTGTGATTATCGAGTCTCCACCCAAGGTATATATATACGTAAGGGTCAAGTCCACTGCTTACCATAAACTCTAGGTCTGGGACAAGATTCTTGGAAGGAAGGAATGATTCATATCAATGTCTGTTACTACGACAGCTAGTAGTGGACACAGACTATCCCTTGAATCATTCTTAGAGCCTTTGGGTCGCTCTCCCTGACCACAAGTAGCTACTATATTCCCCTGCCCTCCAGCATCTTGAGTCTAGCGGGGAAAACTAAGGTGGGTTGTTGTAGTATGTCAAAACGTACACCACCACATGCTGCTCTCCAAGCTCTGCCTCCACGTCTGCTGCTTTGCAGACTCATATCACCTTAATTCTTCCTCTTCTTGAAACATTTAACATGCCCGAGTCTCTATGACTGGCGTCGGTTTCCTGTTTCTTATTGCACTGTGTAGTCTTCATCCGCTCATAGATGATCTTCACCTTCTTTGTGTAACGCCCCGACCCTAGTTACCCAGAGTCGGTGCATTATTACATAACATTGGCATGATCATGAGAAAGATCAAGTCTCGAAAGACCGATTAGTTTAGTAGCCTTGGAATAACTAGATACATCCATAAATTTTTACATTACATCATAAAAAAAACATCTTGTCTTCATATCCCCTCATACTATCCCTGCAGGTCATTCATAAATTACTTCTTCATAATCCTGGGAAAAAAAATAAAACATTGAAAGGGGTGAGCTCGGATGCTCAGTAAGGATAACATTATAGCAGAAGCTTTCATAAATAAGCATAAACACTTAAGGCAATTTATAACTAAAACAAAAGCCTTTTAAACTTGAACTTCAGCATAAAATGGCAAAGGTAAAATGAAATAATGCCATTTACTTACTCACATGGATATTCTACTAGTCGAATAATCACATGCAATATCAATAACCACTTTCATAATGATGGAATGCATAATGCCAGACTATCATAACCACATAGCCAAGGCCTCGTGCCAAGACTACAAATAAGATTTTGCCAAGGCCTTGTGCCAAGACACTAGTTTGTCTCATGAGACCTACCGATGCATCGAGGAGCTATAGCGGGCTCCACCCGTCACTTATTAAGTCCAATTCATTCCTCATATGAATAGGTTTAAGCATAAAATAAACATTCGTATTAAAACTAGCATACGAAATGTCAATACTTTAACCACAAACCATGAATGGTATAAAAATAGAACATCCACAGTCAAATATAACTCATTTGATACAATATGGAATATTGTATTGTATCACATTAACCTCAATCATGAATAATGAAGGATTTTGACATATATGAAAATAATCATCAAAACTATTTGAGAGAAATATCCCCCTTTTCTCGAAAACATTTAAAAGTCACACTATTTGTCAAGAAGCCATTTAAAAATTGATTTTTGAATCAAAGTGTCTCATACCACTTTGAAACCTTTTAAAAGGATTTTTAATTTCTAAACTTTAATGTCCATATAAATAAATCCTTAAAACCATTTTTAAAACATGGACATTAATGAGAAAGATTTAGATGAATAAGTCTTTAAAACATTTAAAAATGGTATTTTAGTTAGAGATTCTAACCAAAAGAGAGACACTTGAATGAAAATAATTGAGGTAATCAAAACATTGTAATATCATTAGAATAAAGGGATTCATGATATACTATGTCAAAGTACGTTATATACACCACATAAAAGTGATTTGGTGTATATCAACAAAGAAGTCTCAATGGAATGTAAATTGAGATGAAATCTCTTGTAAAGGTTGTATCCTTAGGTTAAGGATAAATCAATGACATAATTATGTGTGACAAATATAAATACACTAAATATGATTGGATATTCAGTGTAAAACAATCAAAGGACATTCACACATATTCTTGTAAAAACAATACCAACGAATTGGATGTTTAACTCAACAAATGGAGAATGAGTTAAAATTACTCTTATCAAATTCATATCAATGACTTGAGAGTTACCAATGGAGTGATTATGTGCATCAAACTTATATCCATAGGAAGGGGAGTGGAAATTATGACATAATCAAATGAATAGTGATTCCACACATATTCTTGGGGTAATATAATCAATGAAATATGTGTAAAGCCAAATGAGTGGAAATTGAAATCTCAAATTCCCTTATCGATTAGGTAACTTTCGAAACATAAACCCATGAAAGAAGTATCATACCATGATGATGTAAATACCCATAAATTAAAGTATATTACACAATGAATACAATCATGGGCAGTACACATAAACCACATGCAATAATTAAGTGGTGAACAATAGAATTCTCACGAAATTAAAAGTGAGATTAAAAAATCCCTTACATTGTACTTTTTCCTTGGTCGATGGTAGGTTTACCTCCTGTATAATGGTGAAATAATTGTTATTGAATAATAAAATAATCATTTACTTTAATATGATATCATATATGATCTTTTATCATTGATTTGTTAATAATATTTTAGAATTATCGTCATTTCGGGTGTTAACGGGTTCATTTTACTTTATATTCTTTGTTATGTGAGCCATATTCGTTATTAATGGGATGTATATTATTCATATCCAGAATGGTATCAAGTTCTTAAACATCATTTTTAAATCATCAAATGATAATTATACTTGAATGGATACGATGGAGAATGAATCTCATCGCGTTCGTGGAGACGGTAGTCCGTACGTACGCACGAACGCTACTTCCATTTAATTTTTATTTTAAAAGAATCGAATCCAAATGATACATAGGTATATTACTATTCCAGTATAATATAATATTTTATATATGTTACTTATGTTGATTAACACCATCCTTTATACGTTCCATGTGTGGTATGAACGAGTCATATCATTTTAAGGGGGCGGTAGTCCGCACTTCCTCAAATGAAATTATCGTATGTATATACAACATGAAACGAATAATGGTATGAAATAAAATGGAATTACAGAAGATTATATATAAAATATATATCATTAATATCATATTTAATTAAAGTTCCATCATAATGGCCACCATGAGAGGCGGTAAGATGTATTTGAACAATCATCGTTTCGTGAGGCGTTAGTTTGCCATCCACAGAAACATTATGTTCATCATCCATTAGATGGAGTTGTGTGTATGTGTAGTTTGAATCATTCTTATAACAACATCCTAGTATATTGAGGATACTGGTGTTGTTACAAAAGAAAGGAAATAAAAAGAGTTTTGGGGTTGGAGAAGGAAAATAAATGAAAATAATTTAAGAGAAAACGTTACCTTTAATTTAGGTAACTCACTTTGGTTGGAACCAAAGGACTTGTTGAAAAGCTTTCTGCCTAAGGGGAAGCTTCAAGGAGGAGGAGAGGGATGTGGGGAGCTTAGTTGGGCAGAGTTTGGACGATCCAAGTGGCTTGAGAGGTGTGAAGAAATGAGAAGGAGGAGTGCCCTTTTATAAGAGGGGTGAGGGGCACCTTTGGAAAAGCTAGAAATATTAATTTATAATAAATTCATATTCGGTTTCCAATGGCTCCAAAGTTGATTATTCAAAGCCTAATGTGGGGATACGTCGAAAACCACTCAACCAATAGAATTTAGACAGGTTTGGGTACTTATATTAACCTTATCTTTAAGTATTAACTCTAAGTTAATTAGTTTCACTTTTACAATGTCTCTTTATATATTTATATAATATGGTTAATAAACTTACTATATACATCCAAGCGACCCACAAGTGGTCCATTAATGATGAACCTATCCTGATAAAAGTCTTTTGGACGAACCTTAGATTTTTAGGAATTTAATATCAATTAATAATATAATATTTGTTTTAAGAACTCTTTTATGTCAATTTTGACACTATTCAATAGTTGATTTTTGTGAAACTCATAAGAGATTGATTACTTCGAACAAAGTCAATTAAATCAATCCTAATATATCATATTATCCTAGAAAATTAGTTTAATTCATTAAAAGTTTCATATTATATTTTTTTGGGTATTTATAATATCAATTATTTTAATTTTTCACTATTATAGTAATTACTGCATCATCATTGTGTCATAAATAAAATAAATTATTTAATGTCTAAAAATTATAAATAAAATATCATCATGTAGGAAATATATTTATCTTTCTAATGAATATTTATAATCGAAAATCCAACATGAATAACCCTATGTAAAAATTTGTTTTTCTAAAAGATGTAAGCTTATTCCATTTTTATTTTTATTTTAACTTTATTAATATAATGTGTCCCTACCACATACAAGTGGCTCCAAGGGGTCCCCAAATTGACCCAAGGATGCCCATGGTTGGGTATGTGTCCACCAATAAGGTTAGGACACGTTTTAGGGTAATTTTGTATTATTATAATATTATTTTTTAACCCTTATTTACCGGATTTACCCTTTAACCATGGTAAATAAAATATTTACCACAGTAACTATTCAAAATGTCTAAAAATAAAAGTTACCTATTTACACAATTTGAACATCCTGATTCCAAATATGGAATCCATTTTCCTAAATTCAAAACATAGAAGTGGCAGAAATTAATTTAAAATTAATTCCCGCTGTCAAAACAAAAAGCGTGTTTTTAAGAGACAATAACTATCAAAAGATTGACACTTGTTTATGTTCGGTTTAATTGTAAAATTATGTCCAATGACCAACATTATATTAAATGGTAAAAATATATTCTAAATATACTTTAAAACCAGTCAAATTCATAATTTATCACTATTAATTATTTTGATTAAAAAAGTTGTTTTTAATTAATATTTAGTAATTTTCACTATTCATCAAAATATGAAAGTTATCCGAAAAGTACCAAAATTTCACCTTAGGCTAAATTCGATATTCTGAATCCAAAAATGAAGTCCATTTTAAAATATAAAATATACATAATTTCAAAATTTAGGTATTATTATCCATAACGGTTAGTTTGATCGGTTGTGGTGTGTGTTAAAACTCGAAGTTGCGTACAACACACGCTACTGTTTTATTCAAAGGAAAGCGTATCGTGTAAGCTTGGGATGTTTCATTTTAAATTTTTTAATGTCCCCATTTAGTCAAAAAGTTTGAAATAATTTATTTAAAAAGGGTTCACTATTAAAAGTTGGTAAAACTACAATACTGAAGATGAATTTGTTCTTACATTATGTCTAAGAAACTCATAATATGGATTCTAAAATTATAAGGATTATATAAAGTTTAAAATTTAGTTAATACTATTCATAACCTTTTTTGAACGGCTTGTTTGGTGAGTCATGGTGTGCTTGAACTCGGTGTTGCGTGTAGTGCATGTTATTGAATTATTTTGAAGAAATAACACACTATGAAATCATGGGGTGTTACATTCTCCCCTCCATCAATAAATTGCGTCCTCGCAATTTGAAATTGTTCTTAGAAAATAAAAGGTTGAAAATAGAAAATATATTTGTGGGAAAACCCACATCGGAAATTGGTTTACTAAAATTTAGTCTTAATATGAGGAAAAGAGAAATGAAAGGGTCACCACCAAATTATGATCTCGATTAGGAGAACATTGGTGGCTATTAGAGACATATAATTGGAGGAAAAACGTAAATATTTATAGGTAGTGGTTGAGGTCATCAATCACAAACAAGTATAAAATTGAGGTCCTTAAACTCATCAATCTATGATGATTTGAAGTACCATCGGTTCAACAAAATATAGGGTATTGGGATCACACATTTTTGACATTTCAAAATATCTTAGTTGAAATCCCACATCGAAAAATGAATTAATGAGGCCTCTATTTAAAATAAAGAGTGGAATGTATGAAGATTACCGAAAATAACACATACTAGGGTTCCATGTAGGAAAATATGGATATGGAGGAGAAATCTAACCATCAATTATCTGATGGAGAGTGGTAGAGAACATGGCTATGAAAAGGCCAACAATCCCAAAGCCATAAATTAGTGATGATTTAAGGTACCATCTAGGACAACATTTTTTTTCAAAGTTACATTACATAAGGAAGAGGAATTCATTTATGATATTGACTAAGAACATTATGATATATACTTAAATTTTAAGTAGATTTTTATTCTTTAATAAATTTCCACCACTAACTCAATTTTTTTTAAACGATGAGTATTCAAGAAGACATGGTCACACTGGAAGAGCTAGAATAAACTTCTATAGAATCACATGATCCATGCAGGATAAACCATATATTTACATTGTCTTTGAAGATTAATCAAAACCAAAATGGTTAGTGAATGGTCTAATGATCCCCCAAAAGGATATTCAATGAGATAAATATGCACTAATCTTAATTTCTAAAATTAACCCAACAATACCCCAAAGTTAAATAGATACCAGTCAATAACCAATTGTCCTTAAAATCCTTTAATATAATCCAAACTAATATTGAAACCCAAAACATAGAAGAATTTGATTATGTAGTCTCCCATTTTACATTGTATCTCCAAATTACATCAAATACTCTTAAAGTCACATACTTAAAAGTAATCAACATCATCACATATTCTCTGTTATAGGTTAATCATTTCCATAAATAACCCAAATTACTATAAATCAACAATAAAAATGTAGATAAAAATCCACCATTACTCTACAAATGAAACCTCATTGTATTCTATTTTCCTTGGGCATATAGTGTTCCTAACAAAACGAACATCTTCCAAAATAACATTTATCACTTAATCACCAAATCATTTTCCTATACCAAGGGTATTCATTTGATAAGACATAAGAACCCAAATCATCTTATTATTGATCAATAAAATCATTTAACAAAAAAAATAGTCACACTAACCAGGGACTTCACGTAGTCCAGTGGTAGGCGATAAATCCCAATCACACTTTGGTTGTGGGTTCGATTCCCACAGCTTTGTCCGACGCGACGGGTTGTCACACGGTCTACATGTTGTCCTTTTTCAAAAACTATATTCTATAATATTACCAAAATGAGATAAATTCCTCAAAATAACAAAATTTAACCACAAATTTTATATCATACTTTTCATTTTCATCCCAAATTATAATAACTTATCATTTTCTCAAACCCCAATGATCATATAAAACCAAATGGTTATTTATGTCTATATCCACAAGGGAAGAGACAATTCTTCCTCAAATATCATTCTCACATGGAAAACTGTGGGGTTACAAATACAAGAGAAAATTATTCCAAAGTAAACCCATCAACAAGGAGTGCTAATACTTTTTAAATTTTTATCCAACCATTTATTTCCACATATCTTCTTCTTTGACCAAGAAAATATCCTATAGAATAGGACATTCACTCGGGTAATGGCCAGGTCCACTAAATTTACGACAAATGACTGTAAATGGACTCTTGGGACCATTTTTATCTTCTTCCATAGTACTCTTCATTTTTCTTCGGCAATTCTTCACTTTATGTCCTTCCTTCCCGCATGTAAAACATTTCGTTGTCCCATTGAGACACTTTCCTGGGTGTCTCTTTCCACAATTCCTGCATGATGAAAATTGAGGTTTCTTTTCTCCATGGTCTCCATTGCTGGAGATCTTATCATTTATCACCTTTCTCTTCCTTGTTGAGTCTGGGAGTTGGTTAATATATATGTTGTTGATCATATTTTTGGAAAACTGATTTGGCATAAAGACGATATCTTTTACGCCTATCAACATTTCATTTTGTTGCTCATTGCCACCATTGTTCCCAATTTGTACATCATTCTCAAAGTCACTATGACTTCCTTGGAATCCAGCCATTGACTAAAACCAGAAAGCATTGTGTGAGTAATAGTAGTCGTAAAATCATTTAGAGATTAAAATGTCACCATATTCTCAATTTGAAACATATTAGGATTAACCAAGGTCATTTACTCTCATCTTATGTATATATTACTTAAATCGGTTTGTAAAGAAAATGTAAATTATCCTAAGCATATCCCCCGGGAGTGTCGTAACCAAGAGTGCAGCAAGGCCCGTTGTCGTGCACCAGTTCCCGTTCGAGTCTAGCTCAAAGCGTTGTTTTCGGGTTTTACCCCTAGGTACATCTGTGCCAGAGCCGCCTCTACCTGCTCGTATCCAGACAGGGATGTATTACTCAGAAAACTCACAAAATCTCTACAATACCAAAATTCTAGGAAGTTCTTTTATACTAATCCTCAAAGTTCATCTTAGGTCTACGTGCTCTAATCAGAGTTTATCTAAATCTAGCTACCAAGGTTTGTACTAAACTTCCTCTGATACCAACTGTAACGCCCCGACCCTAGTTACCCAGAGTCGGTGCATTATTACATAACATTGGCATGATCATGAGAAAGATCAAGTCTCGAAAGACCGATTAGTTTAGTAGCCTTGGAATAACTAGATACATCCATAAATTTTTACATTACATCATAAAAAAACATCTTGTCTTCATATCCCCCCATACTATCCCTGCAGGTCATTCATAAATTACTTCTTCATAATCCTGGGAAAAAAAAATAAAACATTGAAAGGGGTGAGCTCGGATGCTCAGTAAGGATAACATTATATCATAAGCTTTCATAAATAAGCATAAACACTTAAGGCAATTTATAACTAAAACAAAAGCCTTTTAAACTTGAACTTCAGCATAAAATGGCAAAGGTAAAATGAAATAATGCCATTTACATACTCACATGGATATTCTACTAGTCGAATAATCACATGCAATATCAATAACCACTTTCATAATGATGGAATGCATAATTCCAGACTATCATAACCACATAGCCAAGGCCTCGTGCCAAGACTACAAATAAGATTTTGCCAAGGCCTTGTGCCAAGACACTAGTTTGTCTCATGAGACCTACCGATGCATCGAGGAGCTATAGCGGGCTCCACCCGTCACTTATTAAGTCCAATGCATTCCTCATATGAATAGGTTTAAGCATAAAATAAACATTCGTATTAAAACTAGCATACGAAATGTCAATACTTTAACCACAAACCATGAATGGTATAAAAATAGAACATCCACAGTCAAATATAACACATTTGATACAATATGGAATATTGTATTGTATCACATTAACCTCAATCATGAATAATGAAGGATTTTGACATAGATGAAAATAATCATCAAAACTATTTGAGAGAAATATCCCCCTTTTCTCGAAAACATTTAAAAGTCACACTATTTGTCAAGAACCCATTTAAAAATAGATTTTTGAATCAAAGTGTCCCATACAACTTTGAAACTTTTTAAAAGGATTTTTAATTTCTAAACTTTAATGTCCATATAAATAAATCCTTAAAACCATTTTTAAAACATGGACATTAATGAGAAAGATTTAGATGAATAAGTCTTTAAAACATTTAAAAATGGTATTTTAGTTAGAGATTCTAACCAAAAGAGAGACACTTGAATGAAAATAATTGAGGTAATCAAAACTTTGTAATATCATGAGAATAAAGGGATTCATGATATACTATGTCAAAGTACGTTATATACACCACATAAAAGTGATTTGGTGTATATCAACAAAGAAGTCTCAATGGAATGTAAATTGAGATGAAATCTCTTGTAAAGGTTGTATCCTTAGGTTAAGGATAAATCAATGACATAATTATGTGTGACAAATATAAATACACTAAATATGATTGGATATTCAGTGTAAAACAATCAAAGGACATTCACACATATTCTTGTAAAAACAATACCAACGAATTGGATGTTTAACTCAACAAATGGAGAATGAGTTAAAATTACTCTTATCAAATTCATATCAATGACTTGAGAGTTACCAATGGAGTGATTATGTGCATTAAACTTATATCCACAGGAAGGGGAGTGGAAATTATGACATAGTCAAATGAATAGTGATTCCACACATAATCTTTGGGTAATATAATCAATGAAATATGTGTAAAGCCAAATGAGTGGAAATTGAAATCTCAAATTCCCTTATCGATTAGGTAACTTTCGAAACATACACCCATGAAAGAAGTATCATACCATGATGATGTAAATACCCATAAATTAAAGTATATTACACAATGAATACAATCATGGGTAGTACACATACACCACATGCAATAATTAAGTGGTGAACAATAGAATTCTCACGAAATTAAAAGTGAGATTAGAAAATCCCTTACATTGTACTTTTTCCTTGGTCGATGGTAGGTTTACCTCCTGTATAATGGTGAAATAATTGTTATTGAATAATAAAAGAATCATTTACTTTAATATGATATCATATATGATCTTTTATCATTGATTTGTTAATAATATCTTAGAATTATCGTCATTGCGGGTGTTAACGGGTTCATTTTACTTTATATTCTTTGATATGTGAGCCATATTCGTTATTAATGGGATGTATATTATTCCTATCCAGAATGGTATCAAGTTCTTAAACATCATTTTTAAATCATCAAATGATAATTATACTTGAATGGATACGATGGAGAATGAATCTCATCGCGTTCGTGGAGACGGTAGTCCGTACGTACGCACGAACGCTACTTCCATTTAATTTTTATTTTAAAAGAATCGAATACAAATGATACATAGGTATATTACTATTCCAGTATAATATAATATTTTATATATGTTACTTAAGTTCATTAACACCATCCTTTATACGTTCCATGTGTGGTATGAACGAGTCATATCATTTTAAGGGGGCGGTAGTCCGCACTTCCTCAAATGAAATTATCGTATGTATATACAACATGAAACGAATAATGGTATGAAATAAAATGGAATTACAGAAGCTTATATATAAAATATATATCATTAACATAATATTTAATTACAGTTCCATCATAATGGCCACCATGAGAGGCGGTAAGATGTATTTGAACAATCATCGTTTCGTGAGGCGTTAGTTTGCCATCCACAGAAACATTATGTTCATCATCCATAAGATGGAGTTGTGTGTATGTGTAGTTTGAATCATTCTTATAACAACATCCTAGTATATTGAGGATACTGGTGTTGTTACAAAATAAAGTAAATAAAAAGAGTTTGGGGTTGGAGAAGGAAAATAAATGAAAATAATTTAAGAGAAAACGTTACCTTTAATTTAGGTAACTCACTTTGGTTGGAACCAAAGGACTTGTTGAAATGCTTTCTGCCTAAGTGGATGCTTCAAGGAGGAGGAGAGGGATGTGGGGAGCTTAGTTGGGCAGAGTTTGGACGAGCCAAGTGGCTTGAGAGTTGTGATGAAATGAGAAGGAGGAGTGCCCTTTTATAAGAGGGGTGAGGGGCACCTTTGGAAAAGCTAGAAATATTAATTTATAATAAATTCATATTCGGTTTCCAATGGCTCCAAAGTTGATTATTCAAAGGCTAATGTGGGGATAGGTCGAAAACCACTCAACCAATAGAATTTAGACAGGTTTGGGTACTTATATTAACCTTATCATTAAGTATTAACTCTAAGTTAATTAGTTTCACTTTTACAATGTCTCTTTGTATTTTTATATAATATGGTTAATAAACTTACTATATACATCCAAGAGACCCACAAGTGGTCCATTAATGATGAACCTATCCTAATATAAGTCTTTTGGCCGAACCTTAGATTTTTAAGAATTTAATATCAATTAATAATATAATATTTGTTTTAAGAACTCTTTTATGTCAATTTTGACACTATTCAATAGTTGATTTTTGTGAAACTCATAACAGATTGATTACTTCTAACAAAGTCTATTAAATCAATCCTAATATATCCTTTTATCCTAAAAAAATAGTTTAATTCATTAAAAGTTTCATATTATATTTTTTTGGGTATTTATAATATCAATTATTTTAATTTTTCACTATTATAGTAATTACTGCATCATCATTGTGTCATAAATAAAATAAATTATTTAATGTCTAAAAATTATAAATAAAATATCATCATGTATGAAATATATTTAGATTTCTAATGAATATTTATAATCGAAAATACAACATGTATAACCCTATGTAAAAATTGTTCTTCTAAAAGATGTAAGCTTATTCCATTTTTATTTTTATTTTAACTTTATTAATATAATGTGTCCCTACCACATACAAGTGGCTCCAAGGGGTCCCCAAATTGACCCAAGGATGCCCATGGTCGGGTATGTGTCCACCAATAAGGTTAGGACACGTTTTAGGGTAATTTTTTATTATTATAATATTATTTTTTAACCCTTATTTACCGGATTTACCCTTTAACCATGGTAAATAAAATATTTACCACAGTAACTATTCAAAATGTCTAAAAATAAAAGTTACCTATATACACAATTTGAACATCCTGATTCAAAATATGGAATCCATTTTCCTAAATTCAAAACACAGAAGTGGCAGAAATTAATTTAAAATTAATTCCCGCTGTCAAAACAAAAAGCGTGTTTTTAAGAGACAATAACTATAAAAAGATTGACACTTGTTTATGTTCGGTTTAATTGTAAAATTATGTCCAATGACCAACATTATATTAAATGGTAAAAATATATTCTAAATATACTTTAAAACCACTCAAATTCATAATTTATCACTATTAATTATTTTGATTAAAAAAGTTGTTTTTAATTAAAATTTAGTAATTTTCACTATTCATCAAAATATGAAAGTTATCCGAAAAGTACCAAAATTTCACCTTAGGCTAAATTCGATATTCCGAATCCAAAAATGAAGTCCATTTTAAAATATAAAATATACATAATTTCAAAAT
The DNA here is from genome assembly GCA_963277665.1 of Viscum album. Lineage (NCBI taxonomy): Eukaryota > Viridiplantae > Streptophyta > Magnoliopsida > Santalales > Viscaceae > Viscum > Viscum album. The sequence goes on along the minus strand of OY728165.1, from coordinate 1,064,692,837 downwards.
TTAGGTATTACTATCCATAACGGTTAGTTTGATCGGTTGTGGTGTGTGTTAAAACTCGAAGTTGCGTACAACACACGCTACTGTTTTATTCAAAGGAAAGCGTACCGTGTAAGCTTGGGATGTTTCATTTTAATTTTTTTGATGTCCCCATTTAGTCAAAAAGTTTGAAATAATTTATTTAAAAAGGGTTCACTATTAAAAGTTGGTAAAACTACAATACTGAAGATGAATTTGTTCTTGCATTATGTCTAAGAAACTCATAATATGGATTCTAAAATTATAAGGATTATATAAAATTTAAAATTTAGTTAATACTATTCATAACCTTTTTTGAACGTCTTGTTTGGTGAGTCATGGTGCGCTTGAACTCGGTGTTGCGTGTAGTGCATGTTATTGAATTATTTTGAAGAAATAACACACTATGAAATCTTGGGGTGTTACACTTTTCCTAAGATCTAAAAGAGCTGCTAAAATTTCTACTTTTCTGAAAAGAGAAACTCAGTCTCTTCCCCTGGATGAACCACACCCATTGCCTAATACAGCAAATCCTGACATTAATGATGTATTCATGCCATGAATGATGTCGTAAGGCCTCGACGTAACTACCAAGAGATCCAACTGTCACTCTCGCCTCCAAGGGTCGAGTCACACTGTCGTCATCGGTGTGAGGTCACTGGGTCTCCTCCATTAGAAATCTCGAAATTGAGGGTCAAGTAAACATTTTTAACCAGAACCTCTCAGTTTCAACCAAACAAAAGGATAGGAAAGCATACATCACAAAGATAAGTGTCTTTTTATTATTGTAGCTCATAGTACAAAGACACCAATTCTACATAAATATGGAACAAGAAGTACAAGGGGCGTATCCACTAGTTCCGCTCTTATCCACCTACTCCCGGAGCTCTATTGCCTTGTCCACGGCTTGGCTGTTTCTCAAGCACCAACTGCTGCTTCTTCCTCAGTGGCTCCTCCAATGCCTGTGGATCGACTGTGCGAGGAGTCGGACAGTCACGTGCCATGTGACCTTTCTTGCCACAGGAGAAACACTATCCATTTCTGGAACGCCTGGCTCTGACTCCACCCACGGTGCCCCACACTACTGATCCTAAAACCCGAGGTCGCCCACCTACTGGTCTGGTCCTCTTGGACCTAAGCATCTTCTATCAACTCCCTACAGATGACTCGGCTACTATTGGGAAAACATGCGGCAAAGGCAGTAGCTCCTGAACACACTCGGGGTGCAGAGCTACTAGTACAAACACCACCCTAAAAAAGGTCTCAAAGTCTTCCCATGTGAAGATCATCTAATCATAAAACTGGAACAACAGAATCCACCACCAGCCTACTGCTGCCTGAAGAAGGATGGCAGAAAATATCACCATGAAGTCTGCAGGCATCCCCACTAGCCTGAAGACTCTCACCACTGCCTCCAGCCAATCCTCAGCAGCCTGTGGGTCCGTCTCTCCCCGTAACCTTGGTGGCATCTGGTGTGGGAACATGTGCAGCGTGCTCAAGTGGCGTGCATCACCTACTGCTGGGGCTGGCGGCATCGGTGGCCCAACGTATGGTAGTACCACAGGTGCATCCGCCGGTGCCTCAACTGCAAGAGGGACTTGTACCGAAGCCTTGTCGCTCGGCATGCTGTTAGTACACACATCCCTCTGGGCTCTAACTGGTCGTCCGTGAAAAGGCATCCTGAAATAAACAACGTGACACAGTCAAACGATTATACCCGGTGAACTGACCTAGTTTGAGCATACTTTTAAAATCTTCTGGAAACACACACGCAATCGTTGTTTTCATACACAATGTTAGAAATCAGTTGTCAGGGTCCTTTTGTATGGATATGTCGGCCGCTGCACCAACACTGGACTCCCTGAACTAAAGTCCACCCTCGGTACCCTTAACACTATTGCTTCACAAAATGAAAATATCAGAGTTATAAGTTCTGCGGTAGAACCGACTCTACTGATACAAATTTGTCACGACCCGTCCTCTGGGCCCGTGCCGTGACTACCCCATGCCCACCTTCCATAGGCCAAGGCTTGACGACTAGCAATAAAGGCGTAAATCCTGATAAGTGGAAAGGAATTGCCTTTATAAAGGTAAAAAACACCACAGAGTACAAGCGGAAGTAAAAAAACTAAGTACAAAGAGAAGTGCTGAAAAGTAAATGGGCCAGAATACAAACCCAACTAAAAGTACAACTATAACTGAAAAAAAGTACAACAGAAAAAGACAACAGCTGGAATAATGGAAGAAGCACCTGGTTCGTCCTCCTCGGATCCTACTTGAAGGGTAAGTACAGATGGCGCATCTCCTTGATCATCCACCACAGATCCTACATGAAGGGTAGGTACAGATAGCCTCCACAACGCTCTCGCCCGTCAACCACCTACAGTGTGTATGCCGCTACAACCAAGAGCTTCCCTCAAAACTTGGACTACTGAAGTACTCCACATATCGAGTATTGTGGGTCTGCTGCTACAACCAAGCGTTTCCCACCATGGGTCTGCCGCTACAACCAAACACTCCCCCTCATAGCCTCTAGAGATACTCCTTCTGTTTAGTACCATGGGACAACCTCTACAACCAAGATTTCCTCAATCATGGGTCTGCTGCTACAACCAACCGCTCCCCTATCCTGCTACAACCAAGTTCTCCTCCGTCGTAGGTCTGCCGCTACAACCATGTGCTCCTCCGTCGTGGGTCTGCCGCTACAACCATGTGATCCCCCTCAAAGAATCCAGAGGTACTACTTCTGTTGAGTGCCGTGGGTCTTCTTCTACAACCAAGAGCTACTCCATCGTGGGTCTGCTGCTACAACCAAGTGCTTCCCACTAGGCTATTCGTAACACATCGATTCATTCGATCAGCATTCGTCAAGTCTCAACCAGCTCTTGGGTGTCCGCACACCGCATTCTCGTTCTGGGAGGGTCCACTCCACGATCCAAGAGGTCGATGCATCAACTGACATGTAGTCTGGAGTTGATGTATTACAGAAGTACTGTAGTGGTCACAACAGAACCCACGAAGGATTCATGTACTGTCTTCATTGTCGTCGCAAACGCAGCCAGCTCTTGGGTTCCCGCACACAGCAAGCTCCTTCAGGAGGGTCCGCTGCACGAGCCGACAGGCTGATACACCAACTGACACATAGTCCAGAGTTGATGTATCCAAAAGTTCCGTATCGTCAACAGGAACTGAAGGCCATAGACGGCGTGCCAATTGGACGCCCGGTCTGAGAGTTATTGGCATTTTCGTCGCAGGGGCCCGGTTGGTTTTTAATTCAAAAAAAAAACTTAACCATACTTCACCTGCATCCAAACCTCGAGCGGAGTAAGCCATGAGATCCTACTCACTTAGAGAAATCCATCAAATTCGATGGCACGTCAATCGGATGTCCAGAGCTTAGGATATGAGTGTTTCTGCTCCGAGGGCCCGGTTTGTTTCGTGTATGAACCAACCCGGCCGAACCCAAAGTACTATGAAACCTTGAGTGCGATATACCGAAATGACCGTCTCGATCCAAGTATCGCATCGGCGCTGATGGTGCGTCAATCGGATGTCTGCAACCCAATATATGGGTAAAGGACCGAAGAAGGTCCGATATTAAGGGGTTCGGGCCCGGGCCGACCCGGCCCGATGCCCCCAGGGTCGCCCCCCCCCCCCCCCCCAGGCTGACCCGTCCCGGGTTCGGCCCGCTTGGGTGCGGCCTGGTCCAGTTAGTGTGGCCCGGCCCGGCCGGCGTGGCCCAGTCTGGCGGACCGGCTAGACAGCAGGCCCGGCGGGTGGCGCACTGGGCGTGCTGGCCAGGGGTTCGTCCGAACGGCCAAACCGTTTCGTGCGGGGGGTGCTGCCCCCACAGGAAGGAGTCGCGACCCCACGTGGGGCCTCCCTTTCCAGTGGATGTGGCTGGATGCCACGTCCCACCCCCCTCCGGTCTTGCGTGGTCACGGGACTGCGTCCTGTCGCCGCAGCTTCAGCTGCTGGCGGGCTGCTCCGCGGACCACCGAACGAGTTCCGATGGTTGGAATTGTGTGTCGTCTTCGCCAATGGACCTCCCAGGGCCCATCTTTCATTGCATGGTCCTCACATTTCCCGTACGGCTTGTTTTTTCATTTTCCATCATTCTGCACATGAAGAACGAAAGGGAAGTGGGTTTGGACTTGTTCGTTGGTCCTCACCCACCGCATTGGATGTTTTGAAAGTCTCACAACAAATATTTAATCATACGCCGTGGGTCAGAGAGGAAAAACATGGGGAAACTGATTTTGAGACGCAGCATGCACAGATATCCTCAGGACAGGAACATTATGGTTTCTCTATAGGAGGAGAGCACGATGTCCTTTTCAGAGGATGTACCTTTGATACCAATTTGTCACGACCCATCCTCGGGGCCCGCGTCATGACTACCCCAAGCCCACCTTCCATAGGCCAGGGGCTGGCGACTAGTAGCAAGGCATAAGTCCTGATAAAAATGGAAGTCATTGCCTTTGTAAAGTAAACAAACACCACAAAGCAAGCAAGCAGAAGTAAATGCTAAGTAAAAACTGATACAAAAGTAAGTGCGGAAAAGTAAGTGGGCCAGAATACAAACCCAAATAGAAAGTAAAGTACAAATGGAAATGGAAAATAGCAACTCAAAGTGGAGACGCAACTTTGAGCCATCCACTGAAGGTCCCGCCTGAAGGGTGGGTACATATAGCCTCCACAGCTCCTAGGGTCCAACCGTCCGCTCCGAGTACGTCCCGCCCAGTGGTCCACCTCAAGGTATCGTCCTTCTCCACAAGCCTCGACCACTATCAGCATTGTCCATCGTCTGCAACCAACACAACGTAGTGCGGGCATATCCCGTGAAGGGGTGAGTATAAGCTACTCATTAGGGACCCTGAGACCCCTGAAGGTCTCCCAGAATCCTCAAAGGTTAATCCACAAAGAAAAGATACAATCACAAATAACATCCGACTCTACATAGGTATATGCCCATACATATACCTAAGTCATCAATTCCAGTTCGGCTCCAAAATCAGAGCTCAAGTACAACCCAGTCCACAAAGGAAAACAAAACATAATCCACACAGGATAGCACAACACAATCCACATAGGAAAGCAAAACAGGATTCAGCTCATACATGTATACTTCATCGTATGATGATAGAGATGATCAGATGTAGCCACTGATTCATCTAAGTAATTGGACCCACAAAGGATCGATAGGTACTAACCCCCGCAGTGAACAATAAAGGATCTGACCCACACATGATCGATAGATAACTAACCCCCACTGTGACCCACAAAGGATCTGACCCACACAGGATTGATAGGTAACTAACCCCGACAATGACCCACACAGGATTGGACCCACACATGATTTTTAGGCGCTAGCCCACACAGGACTACTGAGCACTGACCCACAAAGGATTGGACCCAAACAGGATCTGTAGCACTGCTCCACATAGGATCGTTGAGTTCTGTAATCGTCTCCGTTGAATCCACTGAGGATCACTGCATAGTCATCATCATCGTCACAGTCGCAGCCAGCTCTAGGGTTCCCGCACATAGCAAGCTCATTCGGGAGGGTCTGCTCCACGAGCCGAGAGGCTGATACAACAACTGACACATAGTCCAGAGTTGATGTATCCAAATGTTTTGTATCGTCAGCAGGAACTTAACGCCACAGACGGCGCGTCAATCAGACGTCTAGTCTGAGAGTTATTGGCTTTTTCATCCCAGGGGACCGGTTGGTTTTTTAAGTGAAAACCATCCCGATCGTACTCCAACTACATCCAAACCTTGAGTGTAGTAAGCCAAAATATCTGTCTCACTTAGAGAAATCCAACAAAGTCGATGGCACGTCCATCGGGCATTCAGAGCTCAAGTTATAAGCATTTCCTCTCTGAGGGCCCGATTGGTTTTGTTTACGAACCAACCCGGACAAACCCAAAGTACTCTGAAACAGTGAGTCCGATATACCGAAACGACCTCCTCGATCCAAGGTTCGCATCGCAACGGATGATGCGTCGATCGATTGCTCGTATATCATGTTATGGGCGATGGACCAATAGTGGTTCGATATTAAGCGGTTCGGGCCCGAGCCGACCCGTCCCAGGTCCGAGTTCGGCCCGCTTGGGTGCGGCCCGGTCTGGAGGACTGGCCGAACAGCCGGCTCGGTGCGTGGCACGCTGGGCAGGGGTTCGGCAGAACTACCTAATTGTTTCGGGTGGGGGGCACTGCCCCCGCGTGAAGGAGTCGCGGTCCCACGTGGGGCCGCCCTTGCCAGCGGACGCAGCTGTTTGTTGTGTCCCGTCCCCCTATGGTCCCGCGCAGTTGCAGGACCGCGTCCTGCGGCCGCGGCGACTCCTCCCGGCGGTGCGCCGGGCGCCGCCGCCACCTGCCGGCGGGCCAACCTAGCGTGCCTGCGGGCTGCTCCACCGACCACCGAACGAGTTCTGGTGGTCGGAAAAACTCACAGTCTTCACCAATGGCCCTCCCAGGGCCCATCATTCACTGCAAGGACCTCACATCGCCCGTGTGGCTTGTTTTTTCATTGTCTGTCATTCCACACACCAAGAACGAAAAGGGCGGTGGGTTCGGACTTGTTCGTTGGTCCGCACCCACCGCGTTAGCAGTTTTAAAAGTCTCATAATAAATATTTAATCATACTACATGGGTATAAATCAAAAAGATTTAAAAGAACAAAAACCCCTACCTCAACGTTGTCATCGAACGTGAGTTCGTCGTGGAATTGACCGTCGCGGATGAAGAGGATCGTCGTGTCGTGGAAGTGGCATTGCTGTCGTCGCGGTACACGGCGTCGCCTAGTGAAACACCAAGGATTAAAAAAACACAGATTTAATTTCACTAATTAAATCAATGTAGAGGATATAATTCAAAAAGAATTAAAAGAACAGCAATTCCCCTACCTCAATCGGTTTTTGATCGAAGATTGTCGTGGGGAAGGAACGTCATGGAATAAACGTGGTGGAAGGAGAATCATCAGCGTCGCGGTACACGACATCGCATCGTCGATCTCCAAGGGTTCGGCATTCATCATCGCCCTTCATCGAAGGATGGCGATCTTTGCGTTCTTCACGTTCTTCGCGCTCTTCGAGTTCTTCACGTTCTTCGCGTTTTTCGCGTTTTTCTCAAAGGAGGATGAAGATCTTCAGGCCTTAGAATTTTCTCCAAATCCTCTCAACAAGCCACCCCTCAAAAGAAAAGTGTTGGTCTTATTTTATTCTCATGCCAACAATTAAAATTCAAACATAATTAATAAACAATTAATTTGAAGATTCAATTGTAACAATTTAACTACCCAAATAAATGGGCCATTTCATAACCCGAAAAACGCACGGTTGACTTTCATTAAAGAGGGGTTTTGTGGGTGCGTTGCTTAGGAGGGAATAAATGGTGGGGCTCGTGCGGGCCCCACCTCACAAATATCCTACAAAGTGGGTAGGATATTTTGGGTTCCACCGTATCCGTTTAACTTAGCTTAAGTGTCATTACGTGGCATTAAGAGAAAATAAAATAAAGTTGTCGCACCACATTATTTTATTTCGTAACTTAACCACAAAAATTAAAAACCACACTCGAGAAAACAGAACTCCAGAAAAGGTGTTTATAAGCAAATATCGGTGTTGTGATTCCATCGGTGCCCTCAAAATTCGATTCTGAGCACTGGTTTAATAGTTAGAAAAACCCGCTCATTCGTTCACTGAACGTACCCGAGCTAAACATTAGAAAATGATTCAGGGTACACCGGGACTCAGAATCAGGTGCCGTCAGAAACTCCGTTCTTGTAAAATTCCCATGAAATTTAAGAAACCAATTTCCTTGAATTTTACAGTTCTATACATCACTCCCACCTTAGGGCTTTACATCCTCATTAAGATACATCAAAAACTAGGGAAACAAATGTGGGTACTAAGCACGCATCTGAGCCTCTCGCTCCCAAGTGTGCTCCTGGAGGTTCCTGTGCTTCCATCTGCTGCGCACTAGAGGAATCGACCGTCCACATAGGACCCGCTCTTTTCGATCCTCGATCTCCACTGGGACCTCCGAAAAAGTCGCCCCATCATCAATGTCCAGCTCCCTGTGGTCAATGATATGCATCAGGTCGTGCACGTATCTCCTCAGCTGTGATACGTGAAAGACGTCGTGCAACTGGTGCAACTGAGGTTGTAGAGCCAGGCGATAAGCCACATCGTCAATCCTGATGAGGACCTGGAATGGTCCTATAAAGCCAGGAGTTAACTTCCCGCCTCGGCCAAATCTCTGTAATCCACGTTGAGATGAGACCTGAAAAAAGACGTGGTCACCAACCTTGATATCCAGTGGCCTCCGCCTCCTGTCAGCATAGGACTTCTACCGGATTTGAGCTGTCCTCATCCGCTCATGGATGATCTGGATTTTCTCCATCATGGCATGGACCATCTCCGGTCCCACAAGTGCTGACTCCCCAGGGTCTGTCCATTACAAAGGAGATCTGCAAGGTCGGCCGTAAAATGCCTCGTATGGTGCCATCCCGATGGTGGAGTGGTAGTAGTTGTTGTACGTGAACTCCACCAAAGGTTGGTTGTCCTCCCACTTGTGGCCAAAGTCGAGAACACATGCGTGGAGCATTTCCTCGAGAGTCTGAATGTTCCTCTCCGTATGACCATCCGTCTGAGGGTGAAAGCCAGTGCTCAGACGTAGTTGCGCCCCGAATGCCTCCTGCAACCCCTTCCAAAGCCGGGACATGATGTGAGCATCTCGATCGGAGACGATAGATGATGGAACACTGTGATGTCGTACAATCTCTTGAATATAGTGACATCCCAGACTCTCTACTGAGCCCTGCTCTCTGATGGGTAAGAAGTGAGCTGACTTGGTGAGTCGGTCGACAATCACCCAGATGGAGTCGTGACATCTGGATGTGCGTGGAAGTCCAGTCACAATGTCCATAGATATCTAGTGCCACTTCCACTCTGGGACCTCCAAGGGCTGTACTAGGCCTGCTAGTACCTGATTCTTTTCCTTCAACTGCTGGCAGGTGAGGCATCGTGAAACAAACGCTGCCACAACCTTCTTCATGCCAGGCCACCAGTGCTGTCATCTACGATCCGGGTATATCTTCGCCACTCGAGGATTTACCTCCATAGGAGAAGTGTGAAACTCTCTCATCACTTCCTCTCGTAATGAAACTGGTACCAAGGTACGTCCTCTAAAAAGTACATCGTGCTCTCCTTCCACAAAGAATCCATTAAGGTCATGTCCTGAGGATATATATGCACGCTGCGTCTCACAGTCGGTGTCCCCACGTTGTGCCTCTCTGACCCGCTGTAGTAGTGGAGGAGTGACTATGAGTGACTTAAGGAAGTATTGTTTATCTCTATCCACAAAGGATATCTGCAATGTGGCTAGCTGCTCCGTCACCACCTCAAGAATAAGAATATCGGTCATCCTGCTGAGAGCATCGGCTACTACGTTCCCCTTCCTAGGAGTATAGACTATCTCAAAGTCATAGTCCTGGAGGTACTCGAGCCATCGTCGCTGTCTCAGGTTCAGGTACTTCTGAGAGAAGATGTACCTGAGACTCTGATGTTCTGAAAAGACTGTAAAGCACTCACCCATCAGATAGTGTCTCCATGTCATCAGAGCGAAGACCACTAATGCTAAATCCAGGTCATGGGTGGCGTAATTATGATCATGCAGCCTCAACTGAAGTGATCCATAGGCGATCACTTCCCTCTATTGCATCAGGACACAAATGAGTCTGGTCCATGATGCATCGCAGTAGACTACGTACCCTATCCCCTCCTCCGACAACCTCAAGATAAGTGCGCTGGTTAATCGCTGTCTTAGATCCTGGAAGTTCTACTGATATCTGTCTGACCACACAAAGGGTTTCCCCTTCATTGTCAAAGATGAGAGTGGTGCCGCAACTCTGGAGAGGTCTGGCACAAACCTACGATATTATCCAACTAGTCCCATGAAACTCCGCACCTCGGTCACGCTCCAAGGTGGCTCCCAAGCTAGCACGGCCTTGATCCTCATGGGATCCACCGCAACTCCAACCTCAGAAATGATGTGTCCCAAGAAGTGGACCTCGCGTAACCAGAACTGACAATTCGAGAGCTTTCCATAATGCTGGTTCTCTCGGAGTGTGTCTAGTACAACCCACACTTAGTAGGTGTGCTCCTCCTTAGTGGTCGAGTATATCAAAATGTCGTCGATGAAGACCACAACAAATCAATCGATGTATGGCTGAAAGATCCTATTCATGAGGTCCATGAACACTTCTGGAGCATTGGTTACGCCGAATCGAATAACTAAGAACTCATAGTGGCCATACCGACATCTGAAGGTCGTCTTTTGCACGTCCTCATCCCGAACTCTAAGTTGATGATAGCCTGACCTGTGGTCTATCTTCGAGAGCCACCGTGCACCCTTGAGCTGATCGAAGAGGTCATCAATCCTTGGTAGCGGAAACTTGTTCCTCACTATCACTAGGTTCAGGCGATGCTAGTCGACACATAGTCGCAAGCTCCCGTCCGCCTTCTTGGCGAAGAAAATCGGGGAAGCCTAGGGTGAAACACTGGGTCGGATGAATCCTTTTCCATGTAAGTACTCAAATTTTACCTGTAGATCTCAAAGCTCGGAGGTGTCCATCTGATATGCTGGAGTGGATATAGGGGTTGTCCCGGGGTACAGATCAATATAAATTTCTACCTCTCTACGAGGAGGTATTCCTGGAAAGTCATCGGGAAAGACGCCCGAATAGTGATCCACCACTACAGGAAAACTAGGACTCTACACGTCAACTACTCCTAGGATGAGGCTAGACAACTGATTAGTGATTGGTTGTCCTCTCCTCTGCGAGAGTCCATCCTGTGCTGCGAAGGATCCCTTCTCACCGGTGAAGGGGAACCTGCTTCCGTCAGTGTGTACACATCGCACCTTGCGCATAATACAGTCGATATAAGCATGGACTGTAGATAACCTATCCATGCCCAAGATGACGTCGTAAGGCCTCGACGCCGCTACAAGAAGATCCCAGCCAAAGCTCTCGCCTCCTAGAGTAAGCTCACACTGTCGGCACCAGTGCGTATTCATCGAGTCTGCTTTCGTAGGAGTCTCTAGCCGTAAGGATTGAGCCAACGGATCTGTCGGAATCTCCGAGATCCGAACAAGGGCAGCGGAAATGAAAGAATGACTCACTCCAATGTCTATAAGAACTGCAGCAAGGTCGTAATAGTCATATATAGTACCTTAAATCATCTCATCCATTCCATGGTCGTAGGCCTCTACTGCCTAGAGCTGTGCCTGTCTCTACCAACCAGCTCCATGTGGTCGGGGTGGACCTCCTGGTGATGGTGGTGGTAGAGCCTCAAAGCGTCGCCCACCATTTGCTGCTTGGCCAAATCCTCTGCCTCGTCTAGCTGCTCCCTGCGGACCGCCACGGTCGACCCTCTGCCTCTGCCTCAGTGGCCCCTCAACCGTCTGTTGCTCCTCGGCATGGCGGTCGGGCAGTCACGAGCCATTTGGACCTACCCGCCGCATGCGTAGCTCTGTCTGCCTCTCGAAAGACTGGCCCTGTGTTGTGTGCCCCGCACAGCTGAGCCAGTGTCCTAAGGTCGTCTGCATGAGGGTCTGGTATGCCTTGACCCATGAGTCATCCTTCAACTGCCTGCTGCATAAGACTCTGCTACATGCCGCCCTGCGGTGGGTCTCGACGCCGATGAAGGCGCAACAAGAAATCTCTCGATCAAAAGGGATTGCTCCAATACTCCTTTCTGGGTCTAAATGCTGAGGGAGAATATCGATGCCCTGATCTCATGCCTTAATACCTACTCAAAGGTCCGGACCCGGTAGAATGGGTCTCGTACCATGTATGTCGAGTAACGTGAGAGATCAGTAAATCTCACCGAGTACTGGGCGACCGTCAAGCTGCCCTGCCACAGCTAAAGAAGCTCCTGGATGCGCACCGCACGAAGGGTGGATGTGACAAACTCCGAGCGGAAGAGGCTCTCAAAGTCCGACCAATGAATAGATGCCTCTTCATGCACATGGAGCATCAAGCTCCACCATCGGCCCACTGTAGCGTGCAGTATGCTCGATTTGAGCATCACCATGAGGTCTACTGGTGTCCTCACTAACCTGAAAACTTGTACCACTGCCTCCAGCCAATCCTCGGCTGCCTGGGGGTCTGTCTCCCCATAGAACCTGGCCCGTCACTAGCGCTAAAACATGTTAAGTGCACTAGGGCGATGTGCATCGTTAGTAGCTAGGGTTGGTAGCATCGGTGGTTTGGCAGGTTGTGGTACCGCCGGTGCCTCTGCTGTCAAAGGGGCATGTACCGAGGCCTCGTCGCTCGGTGGGCTATCATCACGCACAACTCTCAGAACCCTAGCTGGCTGCTGTCATGGGTCCATCCTGAAAAGAAACAGGTGCGCCACAGTCAGAACAGTATACCTGGTGAGATAGCATAAAGTAATCATGAAGGAAACTTTAAACACAAATTCAATCAATGTTTTCGTGCATTAAGTCAGAAATCAGATGTCGGGGTCCTGGTGTATGGATACGTCGGTCGCCGAAACAACACAAGACTCCCTGGACTGATAACCACACTCAAAACTCTTAACATTATTGCTTCACATAGAAAAAAGATAAGAGTCCAATGTTCTGTGGTAGAACCGAACTACTCTGATACCAATTTGTCACGTCCCGTCCTCGGGGCCCGTGCCGTGACTACGCCAGGCCTGCCTTCTATAGGCCAGGGGCTGAAAACTATTACCAAGGCATAAATTCCAGTAAAAAGGGAAGTTATTTCCTTTGTAATGTAAACAAACACCACAGAACAAGCAAGCAGTAGAAGTAATCACTAAGTATAAACTGAGTAAAACAATAAGTGCAGAAATGTAAGTAGGCCAGAATGCAAACCCAAACTGAAAGTAAAGTACAACTGGAAAGGGAAAAAAGCAACTGAAAAGTAATGTCGCAGCATTGAGCCGTCCATTGGAAGTCCCACCTGAAGGGTGAGTATAGATAGCCTCCATATCTCCTCGGGTCCAGCCGTCTGCTCTGAGTACATCTCGCCCATTGGTCCACCTCCATGTACCGTCCTGCTCCGCAAGCCTCCACCAAGATCAGCGCTGTCCGTTGTCTGCAACCAACACAGTGTAGTGTGGGCATAGCCCGTGCAGGGGTGAGTATACGCTACTCAGTAGGGACCCCGAGACCCCCGAAGGTCTCCCAAAATCCACAAAAGATAATCCAAAAAGGAAAGATAAAATCACAAAGTAACAGCTGACTCTACTTAGGTATATGCCCATACATATACCTGAGTCATCAATTCCAGGTTTGGCTCCAACATCCGAGCCCATGTACAACCCAGTCCACATAGGAAAGCAAAACGTAATCCACACAGAATACCGCAACACAATCCACAAAAGAAAGCAAAACAGGATTCAGCTATCACAGGTATACTTCTTCGTATAACGATAGAGATGATCAAATATATCCACTGATTTATCTATGTCGTCGGACCCACAATGGATCGATAGGTACTAACCCCCGCAATGACCCACTAAGGATCTGACCCACACAGGATCGATAGGTAACTAACCCCCACAAAGACCCACACAGGATCAGACCCACATAGGATCTGTAGGCGCTGGCCCACATAGAACCGATGAGCCCTGACCCACACAGGATCGGACCCACACGGGATCTGTAGCACTAATCCACGTAGGATCGCTGAGTGTTGTAGATATCATCTTCGAATCCATTGAGGATCTCTATACAGTCGATGTCGTCGTCGCAGTCGCAGCCAGCTCTAGGCTTCCCACACACAGCATGCTCGTTCGGGAGGGTCTTCCCCACAAGCCGAGAGGCTGATACATCAACTGACACATAGTCTAGAGTTGATGTATCCAAATGTTCCGTATCACCAGCAGGAACTCAACGCCATAGACGGCGCGATAATCGGACGCCCGGTCTGAGAGTTATTGGCTTTTTCGTCCCAGGGGCCTGGTTAGTTTTTTAAGTCAAAACCAACCCGACCGTACTCCAACTGTGTCCAAACCTCGAGCGGCATAAACCAAAAGGTCTGTCTCACTTATAGGAATCCAACAAAGTCGACGGCATGTCAATCGGACGTCCGGAGCTCAAGTTATAAGCGTTTCCGCTTCGAGGGCCCGGTTGGTTTCATGTAGGAACCAACCCGGCCGAACCCAAAGTACTCTGAATCCTTGAGTGTGTTATACCAAAATGACGGTCTCGATCCAAGGATCGCATCTCAACTGACAGTGCGTCGATCCGAGGCCCGTAGCTCAATTTATGGGCGACAGACCAAAAGAGGTTTGATATTAAGGGGTTCGGTCCCGGGCCTACCCGGCCCTATGCCCCCTAGGGTCGGCCCGAACCGGGTTGACCCGTCCTAGGTCCAGGTCCGGCCCGCTTTGGAGAAGCCCGGCCCGGTTGGCACGGCGTGGCCCGGCCGGCGTGACCCGATCTAGCGGACCGACCCTACAGCCGGCCCGGCGCGCAGCGCTCTCAGTGCGCTAGCCAGGGGTTCGGCCGAACGGCCGAACCGTTTCGGGAAGGGGGCGCTGCCCCAGCGTGAAGGAGCCGCGGCCCCACATGAGGCCGCCCTTACTAGGGGACTTGGCTGGCTGCCATGTCCCGTCCCCCTCCGGTCCCGCGCGGTCGATGGACCATGTCCTGTCGCCGCGGCTCACCGGGCGCCGCCGCCACCTGCCACCGGCGCCGCTGTGCCGGCGTGGCGCGCTGGCAGGCTGCTCCGAGGACCACTGGACGCGTTCTGGTGGTCGGAAGAACGCGTCATCTTCCCCAATGTCCCTACCGAGGCCCGTACTTCACTGTGAGGACCTCACATCGCCCGTGTGTCTTGTTTTTTCGTCGTCTGTCGTTCCGCACACAAAGAACGAAAAGGGCGGTGGGTTCGGACTTGTTCGTCAGTCCGCACCCACCGTCTTAGTGGTTTTAAAAGTCTCACAAAAAATATTTAATCATACTCCGCGGTTATAAATCACAAAGATTTAAAAGAACAAAAATCCCAACCTCAACGTTGTCGTCGAACGTGAGATCGTTGCGGAATTGACCGTCACAGAAGAAGAGGATTGTCGTGTCGCGGAAGGGGTGTCACTGTCATCGCGGTACATGGTGTCGCATAGTCAAACTCCGAGGATTAAAAACAAACAGATTTAATTGCACCAATTAAATCCATGTAGAGGATATAATTCACAAAGAATTAAAAGAACTGTAATTCCCCAACCTCAATCGGTTATTGATCGAAGATTGTCACGGGGAAGGAACGTCGCGGAAGAAACATTGCGGAAGGTGAATTGTCGGTGTCGCAGTACACGGCGTTGTGTCATCGATCTCCGAGGGTTCGGCGTTCATCATCTCCCTTGGTCAAAGGCCGGCGTTCTTTTCATTTTTCGTGTTCTTCGCGTTCTTTGAGTTCTTTGTGAAGGAGGATGAACTTCTTCAAGCCTTAGAGTTTTCTACAAATCCTCTCAACAATCCACCCCTCAAAAGACAGGTGTTTTTATTATTTTATTTTCATGCCAACAATTGAAATTCAATGATAAGTAACGAAAAATTAATTCGAAAAATTAATTGTAACAATTTAACTGCCCAAATAAATGGGGCGTTTTAACCATTAAAACACACGGTTGACTTTCATTAAAGAGGTCTTTTGCGGCTGCATTACATAGGAGTGAAGAAACGGTGGGTCTCTTGCAGGCCCCACCTCACAAATATCCTACCAAGTGGGTAGGATATTTGGGGTTCCACCCTATCCGCTTAACTTATCATAAGTGGCTTTAAGTGGCATTAAGTGAAAATAAAATAAAGTTGTCACTCCATTTTATTTTATTTCTTAACTTAACCCCAAAAATTAAAAACCACACTCGAGAAAACGCAACTCTGGAAAAGGCGTTTCTAAGAAAATACCGGTGTTGTGACTCCATCAGTGCCCTCAGAATTTGATTCGAAGCACCGGTTTAAAAGATAGAAAAACCCACTTGTTCGTTCACTGAACGTACCAATGCTAATCTTCATAAAATGAATCCAGGTACACCGGGCCTCGGTATTAGGTGCCGTTATAAACTACGTTCTTGTAAAATTCCCAATAAAATTAAGAAAAAAAAATTCCTTGAATTTTACGGGTATTTACATGAAAATCCAAAAAAAAATATTGTGAATAAAAACCTTGAAAAGTCCATAAAATTGATGTCAAGTAAATCGATAATTGTTTTATGTTTTTTAAATTAAATTAAACTTAATAAATTTTGAATATATAATTGGAATGTATTATGATGTAACGCCCCTGTTCTGGGTACCACTCCATGGGTGCACCGAAGACGGTTCGCCACATGACCTCACGCACATTTCCCCAAATGTCGAAGGCTGCCGACTAGCAGCGAGGGCCCGGTTCTAATAGTGGGGAATCTATGGCCTTATTTTTCAAATTGTAGCGCATAGGAATAAAGTAAAAAACATACAACAACAACGGATGCAATAAACCACACACATTCATGATAAACTACTGCAGTAAGAACAACCAACAGTCTTATATAATGTCGATTCAACATCCCTCATGTTCCAAGAAAACTGCCAAAACATGTTACACAACAATACAGTATAGTACCATATAGAGTACAACAATGAAAAAAATAGACGGTAGAATCGCGAGGCTATGCTCGGTCCCATGCTCCCTACTCCTCAGCAGCAATCAAGTACCTTTAAAGGGACCTTTTCCATTATCTATACCTGCAGAAACGCAATCTGTTTGGGCCGAAAAGCATTACCCAAACAGGGTGTGATAAATAATCTCAATAGGTACCCACAAAAGGCTCGTGCTCAACTATGTGTAAACATGCAACAATAGTGTGAAAAGTAAAAGCAATAAAATATGCATTACTAAAAAGTAACTAACATTACAAGTTATATTTTAATTTAACATTAATTTCATTATTTATTATTAATAAACCACCACAATGAATTTCTATGTAAACAGTCAGTGCCCTCAGACGTGTAATCCCTTACCCTCAGGTAAAGAGAATCCAAACACAGGAATCTACCCACAGGCATATCGAATATTTCCTACAGGCATACAAGGTGTCTCCCATAGGCACAAAATCAACTTCCCACAGGCACGGAAGAAGTTTCCCACATGCTAAGTAGTACATTTCCCACAGGATAATCAAAACACTACCATCATGCTAAACCAGAAACTAGGCCATTCCCAACATCTACACAAGAAATACACAAGAAATTACTATCAGGTAAATTAAATAATCATTTCTATGAAGGCGTAGCCTTAGGTATCCTGGCCAAATGGCTAAACAGAGGAACGCACCCCCACGGTGGTCCTGGATCCAAGAATTGATCCCAAATAACAATATTAGCACATTTAAATTACATATACAAGTCTAGGTATTTAATTCAACAAGGACTAAGCCATACTACACCCCATTCATGGGCGCGTATCTCAATGGTACTCAAGACGCACATCAGTTGGAAAACTAATCCCCAAGCCACCTACCTTAAATACCCACAAACGGTATATGCGAATGTCGATTCTAGAAATTCCCAAAGATGACGTAGATCTTGGTTAGAAGAAAACCCGTTCAAATGTAAATAACATTCCCTGGTGAAAGAATTGGTAAGAACAGCTAAAGAAGAGCAGAGGGATTACCTGTGAGGTTCCAACGAGATTGTCGGCTGAAGAATCAGATTTCCAATGTGCGCTCAGTGGATCTCCAAAACTCCGGCCTCCTCTCTTGCTCCAAAAAAAAACCAAATTCCTCCTCTGCCAAATGACTAGGCTACTTCCCATTTTAAGCCAAAAAACAAACTACAAGGTGTGTACCTCTAAATAAACTGTGTGTACTCTTTTCATATAAATGTTCCACTAACAGAACCGCTGCACTGTTCATCCGTCGACATGAGTACACGGTGTGTATTCCCAACTACACAGCATGTACTGTCATGAAGTCGGTGGCTACTTCGACCACCTTATTTTTTCATCTGCCGACTGACTACACGATGTGTAAAAGACCACTACATGGTGTGTATTTGTTTTTTACACCCTAAGACGTCAGCATGGCTTCATGCCCTGTGTACTCATTCCACAGGGCCAAAAGTACACAGCATGTGGAAAAGTGTATGTGGTGTAGTCCCCAAATTTTCCATTATTCCCCATTTTCCTTATTTTCTCAAAATCACATAGGTAAAAGAGGAAAGAGGAAACTCATGCCTCAAAAATAAGATCCATGTTCATACAAAATTTGCCCCTTAAAGTAATTTGTCCCTAAATTTCGCTTCCAAGGGTGGAGAAGAATAATCCATGAACAACGCCGGCCACTGAGAACATATGTCATTCTCCCACTCCCAGGTTTCGTCCTACACTCGTCCATGCTGCCATAGAAACTGTACAAGAGGAACTGACCGACCTCGGAGAAACTACACATTCCTCTCAACAATTTGATTCAAATGCTACTAAAAGGATGCATCTTCTTGAATATCAACCTCTTTGGGATGAAAAATGTGAGATGAGTCTGAATGATAATGGCGCAACTGAGATACGTGGAATACATCGTGCATTGATAGGTACCTCTGTGGTAACTATAACCGATAGGCAATCAGCCCGACTCTCTCCAGAATCTCAAATTTCCCCACATACCTCTGTGAATGTTTACCCTGTCTCGTGATCTGCATGTGTCCCATCCTCAGTGAAACAAGTATGAAAACCTGATCCCTAACCACGAACATCAAGGGTCATCTGAGGCGATCAGCTTAAGATTTCTGATGAGTCTGTGAGGTAGCCATCCGCTTCTGAATCAACTGGACCTGCTCAGATGTCTCCTGCATGAGACGTGGTCCCAGTATAGCTGCCTCACCTGCCTCTAACCAATACAAGGGTGATCGGAATGGCCTACCATATAAAGCCTCGTATGGTGTCATCTCAGTAGTTTCTTAAATTCTATTAATATAGGAAAACTCAACTAGGGGTGTATACTTCTCCCAAGAGCTCCCAAATTCTAGGATTCATGCACGAAACATGTCCTCAATCACCTGTATCGTACGCTCTGACTAACCATCGGTCTGATGGTGGTATGCTATGCTCAGAAGCACCTGTGTACCTAGTGAACTCTGAAAACTCTACCAGAAACGAGACGTAAAAAAGGATTCCCTATCTGAAACGATAGAATGGGGGCCCCATGAAGACGTACGACCTCTTATATGTACTACTTCTTGAGCTCGTCAACAATGAAGGTCTCCTTGATTGGAAAAAAGTGAGCTACCTTTGTGAGTCTGTCCACAACAACCCATAGGGCATCATTTCCATGAGGTGACCTCATCATACCAGTCACGAAGTTCATCCCGACATCATCCCATTTCCACTCTGGAATGGGTAACTATAATAATAGTCTGGCTGGCCTCAGATGCTCTGCCTTCACCTACTGAGAGGTGGAACATATCATATAAAAACCAGCTACTTCTCTCTTTATACATGGCCAACATTACTTATTTCTTATCTCTCAGTACATCTTGGTAACCCTAGGATTAACTTCCCAAATTGAATAATGAATCTCCCGCATCAGCTCCTCACATATATCCCATGGAACCCACACTTTTCCCGGGAAACACAATACTTCATCATCACCTATCGTCCACCTAGGAGGAGGTTCCTCACTAGCCACCGACTCCTGTAGAACTAGGCCTTCCGAATCAGGTAGCTGTCTCATCCTCACTCTATCCAGTAGGGTAGAAGAAACAACTAAAGATGAAAGATAGGTCTGACCCCTATTGTCATGAACCTCCAAATGAATCTCAGAGAATAAATCCATAATCTTCCATTAACCACTGGACTCTTGCACAGCTTGTGTCTGAGTCTTCCTGCTTAGTGCATCAGCTACTACACTACCTTTACCAGGTGTATAGGCATGCTCAAAATCGAAGGACTGAAGGTATTCAACCCACCTTCATTGTCTCAGGTTCATGTCACACTAAATAAATATGTATTTGAGACTCTTGTGGTTGGTTAAAACCACAAAATTCTCTCCCATGATATAATGCCTCCAACAGCGTAATGCATGATCAACTTGATCCAACTCGAGATCATGTGTCAGAAAATTCCTCTCACGAGGCCTCAACTGCCGAGACCAGTACACAACTACTCGATCACCCTACATCAACATAGCTCCTATCCCAATACCTAATGCATCATAGTAAACTGTATATCACTTCCCCTATTATGGGAGTATTAGGATCGGTGCTGATGTCAACTTTCCCTTCTGCTCCTGGAAGGATGTTTCGCAAGATTTTTCCCAAATGAACTTCACACCCTTTTTAGTCAAACCCATCAATGTCACTGCTAATCGGGATAAGTCCTGTATAAAACGCCTATAGCAAACATCCATCCCCAAGAAACTCCGTATCTCAAATATGTTCTTGGGCTGCTCCCAAGAATCTACTACTCTCACCATCTCTGGGTCTACTTCCACTCCTGCCTCTGAGATGATATGACCCAGGAAGTGTATCTGGTCCATCCAAAAGTGGAACTTTGAGAGCATAGCATATATCCAATTCTCTCTTAGTGTACTGAATATGATCTCAAGATGGGTGGCATGGTCATGTTGAGTGTCAGAGTACACCAAGATATCATCCATGAATACTACTACAAAATAATCCAGATAAGAATGGAACACATGATTCATCAGATCCATGAAAACTGTTGGTGCGTTCGTGAGTCCAAACGGCATAGCCGTATAATCATATAGACCATACCTGCTCCTGAAAGCAGTGAGCGGTATATCAGATGGTCTTACACGCAACTGATAATATCCTAATCTCAAGTCAATCTTCTAGAATACTCATGCTCCACGATGTTGGTAAAAAAAGATAATCAATTTTTGAAAAGGGATATCGGTTCTTAACCATCGACTGGTTCATCTTCAGATAATCCACACAGAGTCTGAGGGTACCATCTTCCTTCTTCGCAAAGAGGACTGCAGAACACCAAGGATAAGTACTGGGTTGGATAAAACCCTTTTCATGTAACTCTAATAACTGTCACATGAGCTTCTACAACTCTAGTATTAACATCCTATAAAGAGGAATGTACACCGGTGTTTCTCCTGGCACAAACTCAATAGGGAAATTCAACTCATGATACAAAGGACGATCTGAAAATTTGTCCGGGAATACATCCCTGAAATGATCCACCACTGGAGGGATTTCCTTTTGACAAGTCCCTTGGTCATAAAGATATAAGCTCACAATCTGGGATGTGATACCACCTTTCCCACGATGCTCGGGTCTAGCTCGACTTGCCTAAACATCCCATTCACCCTTGTTTAGAAACTCTCCTCCCTCTAGTGACGTGAAACTCACCCTGTGACGATAGAAGTCTACAAAGTCTCAAAAGAGAACCAACCAGTCCATCCTGAGAATGACATCATTGTTGGCCATATCTAAGACATTGAGGTCCCAAATGAAGTGACACCCACAAACCTCAAGGTGGTACTCCTTGCACTGACGCACACTAGCCGTTCTAGTTCCCAACAGAGTATCTAACGTCTTAACAACAGAAGAAGTAGAAACACAAATCCCAAGGATCTAGACAATGGGTAAAGATATGAAACTATGTGTATCACCTATATCGAAATGTACAAGAGATAAAATAGAAGCTACTAGAATAGTACCTCTGATGGTAGAAGTACTGAGATCATACTCCTACTAGGTCCGTTGCACTGCATATGCCTGCCTAGTGTCGCGGCCCTGCAACATGGCCTGACTACCCTGAGTTGTCACGCCCTGTGGCCTCTGAGATCCTGGTGTCTGGCTACTAGGTCCACAACCACCATTTTTCCTGCACGCCCTGACGTATTCGAGTTTCCCAACTGGTAAGATGATGATGGTCCTTCCCCTGCATGAGGAGTCTGCACTGAACCCCTCTCACTAGCCACTGGTGGAAATGACCTGCAAAAAGCGTTGTAGATTACCCATCCTGCCGCAAGCTCAACACTCCACTTGGTATCATGGACACTGAGGTCTTTTGTTCCCCTCCTTACCAAACTGGTAGCACTTGACCTAGCCACCTGAAACATTCTTATGACTCATAATTCCACCTTGAGAGAAGTCCATCTGTCTCTTCTCTTACCAATAGAAATTGTACCAAAAACTGGTGTTGAACCACCCTGGCCCACACCACTAGGTTCCCACAGGTTCCTCTATGTAATCAATTCATGGTTCATAATAGAATGCACAGAAGGAAACCTGAAAACATTCACCATTGCTCGGATGTCATATCGAAGACCATCCACAATTTTTCTAGCTCTCAGCATCTCATCGCCCACCAGAATGGGTGCAAAATTCTGAATCTCGGTTAAATGAGTAGAATAATCCATCACCGACAAACCTTTATACTATAGATTCATGAACTATCAGGCCCGGTCTGCCCTCAGTGTATTTTTGAAGATGAAGTCATAGGAGGCCATCTAGAAATTTTCCCACGCCATCTCTCTGTGATTCTCTGATTGGGTGGTAACATCCCACCACCTCATGGAAGAATCACACAGCATATAAGCTGCGAGCTTGACCATCCGCCCTGGAGGTGTCTCTAGGTGCTCGAAAATAGTCTACATAGACCCCAGCCAAGACTCTGTAGCCTGTGGTCCACCATTCTTTGAAAATGTAGGCGGATGCTACTTATAGAAGATACGAGTCAACTCGGCCATAAATGTGACAGCTGGCGGTGCTCCTTGAAAGGCCTGCATGAACCGCATAAAGCCTTAATAGAACTGCACATCCACACCTTTGTCCGATATAAAGGTTGGCACCGCATCTGGCTTGGCTGGAGGATCAACTGGTATCCCATGGCCCACCATTTCTGGTGTATACATGTTGCCCTCTCCAGGAGAACAACGCATGAACATCTCGGCGGAATGACACTACATGGTCAAATGCACACCTTAGATCAAGATTATCATAGTCTGAAAATGATGGAACTAAAAGGGGAACATGAGGAAGAAGGCATTCAAAATTTCACAACAAGACTACACGACGTGTATACTGACTACACAACGTGTACCTGACTTTTCTTCCCCTACCTGAGTCCTTTGACACAACCAAGAGATACAACTCCCATTTAAAAAAAAACTAAACAATTTGTATATAATCTACATGGCATTATTGGTGTAATTTTCCAACTACACGTGTCGTTTGTGACACGACTGACTACTTGTCTTGATACTACATGACATGTTACACCCGCACAAGGTGTGTACACTACCCCGTCTTCTCAACCACATTGCTAAGTCCACATGGTCTGTCACTGGTGAAGACTATACGACGTGTCCCACAGGTACACAGCGTGTACTAGACAAGATTCTCCGACCTGTGTTGTTACTTACATATCCATATAAATGGCTCCAACTACACAGCGTGTTCAATATACACACGACATGTACATGAAGAGGTTACACCGACACATGTTATTAGTTACATGGCCAGGTCCCCAGGTCAGATTACACAGCGTGTTCCATTGTAGACAAGGCGTATATATATTAAGGTCTCCCTCGTCCTAGTTTTTCATTACACTAGCGGACTCCGGGTCAACACTACACGGTGTGTACTTACAGTACACTGTCTATTCGCCCCAAGCAATTCCCTTCCCTGTGTCCCCGCCCACAGGGTCTATGACACGGAAAGATACTACACGACGTGTACATCGGGTACACGGCGTGTACTCAAAAAAAAATTTCATCCCGAACAGAAGGATAGACACGATGTGTTTACGGTACTACACGGCGTGCATACTGGGTTCCCGAACAGTATGCCTCAGAAGCTTCTCTGGAACCCAGAAAATACTGAAAAACAACACCGATGTGCCACATTCCGATCCGTGAGGGCCCATACTCCCCATGAATCCATGTTTGGCATCTTATATGTGTTACAACCCAATAAATAGCCAATGATCCACCAAATTTTGGTCAATGAGGGCCCATACTCCCCAAAACACAATATTTGGCGTCCATTCCACAAACAAGCTCATATAATAATACCCTACCAAATAGAAGGTATCTATCCATGTACCTATCAAAAAATCATGCATTTACTAGAAAAACGTCTATCAAAACAACATGCAATTTATAATGTACCTACATGGCATCAGAACTATGCATGGCATGTAATTTCTAGCATATTACTAAATGATGTATGAGATGGAATACCCTCATCTCATTGGGATGAAACAAAATAGAAACCCTATATAAAATTTAAACATAACAGCAAAAGGGTGTCACCCATCGATGAAAATCAATTCAACTGTAAAATTTCAAAATCAGAAAAATTACAACACCAGGTAAATTGGATTTTCCCTATACACGGGTTAGATACACCTGGGCACGAATTATTACCAACTACCGTTCTCATAATATCACGGACTAAGGCTCTAAATAGTAAGCCAATGATAATGACCTCCTCTGATACCACTTTCTAACGTCCCGGTTTTGGGTACCACTCCATGGGTGCACCGAACCTGGTTTACCATGTGACCTCAAACACATTTCCCCAAATGCAAGAGGCTGCTGACTTGCAGCAAGTGCCCAGGTCTGATAGTGGGGAAACTATGCCCTCATTTTTCAAAGTATAGCGCAGTGGAATAAATTAAAAGGCATACAAAAACAGCAGAAGAAATAAACTATACACATTCAAGATAAACAATTGTAGTTAAAACGAACAACATTCATATATAATGTCGATGCAATATGCCTCAAGTTCTAGGAAAACAGTCAGAACATGTTACACAACAATACAATACAATACTATACAGAGTACAACAAAGAAAACCAAAATAGATGTTATTATCGTGATCCTAAGCCCGGTATCATTCTCCCCTACTCCTCAGCAGCAATCAAGTACCTGTAAAGGGACATTTTCCCTTATCCGTACCCGTAGAAACATTATCTGTTTGGGCTAAAAAGCACGACCCAAATAGGGTGTGAGAAATAAACACAGTAGGCATCCATCAATGGTCGGTGCTCAACTATGTGTACACATGCAACAACAATGTGAAAAAGTAAATGCAATAAACTAAGCAGTACTCAAAAATAACTAATTTTACCAGTTATATTTTCATTTAACATTCATTTCATTATTTATTATTAAGAAACCACAATAGTTAATTTCTATGTAAATAGTCATTATCCTCAGATGTGTAATTCCTTACACTTAGGTAAAGAGAATCCAAACATAGGAATCTGCCCAATGTCATATCGAATATTTCCCACAGGCGTACGAGGTGTCACCCATAGGCACAAAATCACCTACCCACATGCACGGAAGAAGTTGCCCACATACTAATTAGTAAATTGCCTACAAGCTAATCACAACACGACCCTCAGGATAATCAAGAAACCATGACATTCCCAATATGTAAACATGAAATATACATACTATTACTCACAAGGAAATTCTATAATCATTTCTATAAAGGCATACCCTTGGGTATCCTGTCCAAAAGGCTAAACAGAGGAACGCGCCTCTAGGGTGGTCCTGGATCCAAGAAGCGATCCCAAACAACAATATAAGCACAATTAAATTACCTATAGAAGTCTAGGTATTTAATTCAACAAAGAATCTGCCATACGGCACCCCATTCATGGGTGCGCATCTCAATGGTACACAAAATGCACATTAGTTGGAAAATTAAACACCATGACATCTACCTTAAACACCCACGAATGGTATACGTGATCGTCGATTCCAGAAACGCCCAAAGATGATGTAGATATGGGTTAGAAGAAAACCCGTTCAAAATTAAATAACATTCCCTCGAGAAATAATTTGTAAGAATGACTTAAAGAGAGCGGAGGGATTACCTGTCCGGTTCAAATGGGATCGTCGGCAGAAGAATCTGATTCTCGATGTGCACTTGATGGATCTCTAAATCTTAGACCTCCTCTCTTACTACAAAGCAAACCCAAACAACTCCTCTTATAAATGAGGAACCTACTTCCCTTTTTAATCCAAAAAACAAACAACACGTCATGTACATCCAAGTAGACGATGTGTACTCTTTTCATTTTACTGTTCCACTGGCGGCATCGCATCACTGTTCATCTGTCGACATGAGTACACGACGTGTATTCCCGACTACACGGCGTGTACTGTCGCCCAGCTGGTAGCCGCTTCCACTGCCTTACTGTTTCATCTGCAGACTAACTACACAACATGTAAAGGACCACTACACAGCGTGTAGTTGGTTTTTACACCATAAGTCGTCAGAATGTCTATATGCCCTGTGTACTCATTCCATATGGCCAAAATTACACAGCGTGTGGAAATGTACACGGCGTGTTTTCCCAAAATTTAAGATTGTTCCACATTTTCCTTATTTTCTAAGCAACACTTAGGGAAAATTGGAAAGAAGAAACCCATACCTCAAAAAGAAGAATCGGATTCTTACATATGATATGACACATAATATGTGTTTAATAACCACAATGAGATGTAAATATAACCAAATGAAAAAGAATTAGGTTATGAAATTATTTACCACATGGAATAATTTAACAGAAATCTAAAAAAATAAATAAATAAAATTTAAAATCAATATACCATGATGATAAAACTAATCTTGTTATCATATATCGTATCAGTAGTTAATAGACCACAAAATATTGGTTAGTAGTGAACATAACATTTTTTACGGATGAAAAAATGTGATATTATGCCCATTAAATTTTTCTATATTAGATTTAAATTTTTATTATTTTATTAATAAACCATATATATATTTTTCATATTGTATATTGTCTTTATATAATATCTTATTACTCATATTTCATGATATTTTATTATTTGTACTATTTCACGTGTTAATCATTTATATCCTCAAGAACATTTTTCTTCTTACAGGTTCTTCCATTCATGGATTCAAGATATCCATATTTTAAAATATGAAATAAAAAACATATATATTATTAATATATGTATTTATAAAAATCCTTAAAATTTGTGAAAAGAATTGGAATGTTTGGTTCATTGAATGGGTATTCCATACGTACGAATGAATGTTGTTTTCATTTATTTTTCATATTAAATGAATGAAATGAATATTATATGTCTATATTTTATAATTCTAATATCATATGTAATTAATATATTTTATATATTTTTTTCAATACCATAACAACATTATTAAATATATAGAAAAAACCAATCCCCTTGCGTTGGGGAGGTGGTAGTCCAAACATCCACAAAACAATGTTATCATATTTACACAAGATGAAAAGCTTCAATATATGTGTTATATAAAACATAATGAGTCATAAAGACATTATAAATATCATTTATATAATATTTAAACACTTTTTCCATCAAAATACCCAACTATGAGAGTTGGAAAAGGAATAACGAACAACATTGTTTTGTTAGGTGGTAGTTTTCTATACACAAAAATGTATATATTTTTACCCCAACGATAGAAGTGTGTGTGAGTGTAGGTCAAAATATTAATATAAAAAACTATTAAAAATTATAATTTTTTTTATGTAGTCATGTAATAAGTATATTAAAGGTGTTTTGTGAATAAAATAAATCAAATGATCCAGAGGAATGATGTTTCCTCTTCTTTGGGTTACTCATTTTGGTCACCTCCAAAGGGAAACTTTGACTGGATTCTTAACCAAATGGATGAATCTTGGATGAGGTTAGGTTTTTTTGGGATGATATTTATTATCCATAATTTCATGATTTTTGTGAATGTGGTGGAGGTGTGATTGCCTATAGTGGAAGTGGACTGGTATTCCTGTTAATTTTTTAAATGTTATTTCCACCAACATTTTCTAATCGGAATTTGGCTCCAATAATAAAACTAATTATATAAATTTTAGGATATTGTTGATATATGTATTTAATTTTCTCTTTTTATGTGTTTATATGTTATTTCGACCCTTCTATTTAAAGATTAATCACTTATTAGGCAGGGTTTTTTTCTTAATTATAATAATTAATTTAATCCCATTCACTAATATGTAATGTAGAAAACTAATATTGACTTATTAAAAAAAATTATTATTATCTCAAAAATTGGATACCCTTTTCCAAATTTAAATAACCTAATTGGATGAATTTAATTTCATTTTAATCCTTACAAAGGGGAAATAAAATGGTTTTTTAAACAATATCGGTCAAAATATTTCATTGTTTTTAATCTATTTCAATGTTTAATTTATTACAATTATCCTAATTTGATTAACTGATATAAATTTATACAAATAAAATATTAAAACAATAACTTATATAAATAATATTAATAGAAATCTTTTTGGAAAAATTACTTTTGATTAAAATTATGTATTTTTCACTATTTATCAAAAAAAAGATATTAATTAGACAAATTTAAAAAATTCACCCAAATCACATTTTTTAGGTTCTATGTGAAAAAATGATTTTTATTTTGAAATTTAAAATGTATAATTGTTACAGTATTGACACTCAAAATATTTTCTCTATTAAATGGTGGTAAAATTTCCTTTAGAAATTTTTTATTTATTTTTACAAAATTTGGGGTATGTTTTTATCTTACGACTATCAAATATATTGGATGAATTTTAAGAAAATCATTAAAAATATAGATATATAGATATTACATTAATATTACTCACTAATTTTATTTAATTTAATTTTTAAGCATAAAACATAATTGTAATAATAAATATAGTTTTCTACAAAACATTTCATTTATATTTAATAGGTAATTATATTTTTTTAATTTAATTATGACCAAGGAATTTAATTTATATTTTTGTAAAATATATATTTTCATAGGTTATTAAATTTTATTCATATATGATAATTTAATAAAATGATTTCATCATTCTATAAATAATAATAGTTTACGTAATATAATTTTTCTTGATAAAACTAGATCTTCCATGTAACACAAGCAATCATAAAATTATTTGTTATGTGTAATGAATGATAATAATCATTGTGTATATTTAAATATATATATTTAATTTATTGAAAATATTTACTATTTTACAAACCCTTAAGATATTATATTCCCTTATGAACATGGAGTTTCATGTCAAACAAGATATTACATACAATGATCTTATTTTTCTAATTTTGGGGAAATATATAAAATAAAGTTGAATATATCCTCAATCAGTCGATATAATCACCATTAAAAGGTACATAAATAAAAGAATCCATTTTAATAACTTACTATCATGCTGCATTGATCAATAATCAATTTATAATGTAAAATATTTTTACACATTCAATTAAAAAATATGATCTTCATTTTTTTATAATGCATAATCAAAATCGAAAGGTAAATAACTGAGACACCATTTTATTTTAAAAAACAATAATATCATGATATGATAATTAATAAACATTTAGAAAAGATAAATAACATAAAATATATTTCATTTAATCATTTCTACTAATAACATAACAAGATAATAAATAATCTATATTGGATGGAAAATAAATGAAATCACATTCTATTAAATCAATAACATTAGCATGAAATGAATCCTAAGATAATTTAATTGATTAAATAATATTTATAATAATAATTGATTTCTAAAATAAGTTTGGTATTAATTATTGGAATCCATAATCTCATGTATCATGACACCTCTACTATCAAGTTCCTTTTTAGCGTGGTTTAATGTTAAGGTGTAAATATATACTAGAATCCCATTTACCTATGTCTATAAAAATTATTCATTTCTAGAGACTTATGATTTTATATGGGATATCTACAATCATTCCCATCCATATCTAAAATTAAAAAAAATTCAAAATTTTTGGAATAATTATTTTAATTATTTAATAATAGCCCTTACCATTAAATATCAATAATGAATAAAAAATACAAATTATAAATATTTTCTCAGTCAATTAAATAAAATTTCATCAGATGTACTGTTCAAATAAAGAATATATAGGTTAATAAATAAGAATATTCTTTATACATTGTGTGGAAATTTTGGGGAAAATTAGTGTTAAATTATTAATGGAAATTAATTAATTCAATAAATAGATACTGAATAGATATATGAATCATGAATGGGAGTATCAATACTATACTTTTTCAAAATAATTGTAATACTATAAAGGAATAATATTAATAATATCAATAAAAAAATTTCCATATAAAATATACTTGAATAGCTATTTTGTCATTGAAAAATAGAAATACCACTAAATAATATTTAATAAAATTCTTCAAGAAAATATCAATTTATGTTCGAAAATAACCTTCAAAAGATAATTGATCATAAAACCATTTTAATATAATTTTATATTAAAATAAAATTACAAAAAATAATTTAATCATTAAATCCTTATGTGTCCTTGATATTAGTAAATTATATACATTAGATACATTTTAATTAATGTTTCTTTTACCATTTTTGGATTAAAGACCCAGAAATTTCAAGGAAAAGTTTTTTCTTAAATACATTAGAAATTTATGAGTCTATGGTTTTTTATGGCACTTGATTTCGAGGCCAGGTGTGCCCAGAATCAATTTTTGATGTTTTGTTTGGGTACTTTTAGTAAACATATATGCGTGTTTTTCTATCTTTTGAACCGATGCTTGGAATTGAAATGTGAGGAAACCGATGATCTCGCAACGCCGGTATTCACTTAAGGAGGCTGTTTCCACAGTAGTGTTTTATGCGGGTTGAGAGTTAATATTTTGGGATTTAGAATAAAATAAATAAAATTTGTAGTACTCAATTTTATTTTTTGGATATTAGTTATTTCTTCCCAAGTGGAGTTAGAGGTGGGTCCCACACCCACATATCCTCACATGAGAGGATTTAGTGTGGTGGGACCCACATAATCCCTAAACCTTCCATCTCCCCATAACTCCCCTTATCTCCGTTAAACCCCTAGATTAATTTGACAACCCTCCCATTAATTATGTGATCTCTTCACCTTCACCTCTCCCATTATTTTTTGACAACACTTTTAATTAATGAATTTAATCCCCCAATTAATTAATTAATGTGTTTAAATTTTAAAAATTAATGTGTGAATAAAATAATAGCCTTATCTATTATTTTATTTTGGCACTCGTTGTGTTGAGAGGATTTTGGGGAGAGCACCTGAGAATTAGAAGGAGTTTCTCTCTTCAATGAATAATATCGTCCTTCCAATGAAGAACCGCTGAATTTCAACAATCATTTCCTTCGATCTTTGGCTAAGCCAAAGGAAAAGGAATCACCCCCAATGAACTCCATCGACGCGCCATCCTCGGCTCATTTTTCCCCGATGACAATGAGTTGACGCCGTCTCCCCGTGACACCGTCTTCCGCGATGCCCGACTACCACGAACCTTATTTCTAGGAAGGGGTTTCATATAATTTATATGTGAATAAATTATCTTGTTTTTGTTGAATTATTTTGAATAACATCAGCCAATTGATACCGCCTAATGCAGAGTGCGCGAGCCGAACGAACATGGCCCGATGACCCTGGAATGTTTTCCGGATTTCTATTCACGATAGAGGCATGTTGGAAGAGGCGGCGATGAATATGACTCACAAAAAAAATAATATAAAGGAAAACAAATCTGTTAACTCCCAGAATGACGACAAAACAAAGATATTATTAACAAAGCTATGCTAAAAGATTATATATGATATCATATAAATTTATATGATTCTTGTATAATTTAAAAACTATTATTTCACTATTATACAGGACGTTAACCAACTCTCGACCAAAGAATAGTTCAAGGTAAGGGTAAATTTTACAATCACTTTATTATCAGAGGTTGTTTATATGTAATTATCTACTAGGGCCTCTTTATCATCCACATCCATGTTTCTTAAAAATGTATTCGAAAACATTTTTATTATTTACTAGACTATGGTTTAAATTCATTTATACCTTTGATTGAATTTTTATAAAATGTTTTGAATGGAATATTTCTGTCATTTTCCAAACAAGGTCCTTTTAAACCTTTTCGACAAAATTTATGTAAGATTGTCTTTTTTAACTTATACGGAGGGTGCGGATTTTTCCCACTGTTATAAAATCATTGAATCGTCCTTTACAATCTTATAAGAATATTTTCAAAGTAAATGTTTTATTTTATAATTATGCATCTTTTAAATGTTTTTAAAAAATAGATATTTCTCTCAAATAGTTTTGATTAAATCAATTTCAACATCCTCTGATGGATTTTAAGATCATTCGATATTTATTTATTATGATAAAAAACATCAATATTTTATTGATGGTTTTGTGATATGTTTGACTGGGGATGTGTTATTTTTATACCATTCATGTTTTATGGAGAAATTATTTACATTTAGTATGTTAGTTTTAATGCCAATGTTTATGTTATGTTTAAACATTTTCATATGAGGAGTGCATTGGACTTAGTAAGTGATGGGTGAAGCCACCTATAGCTCCTCGAAGCCTCGGTAGGTCTCATTAGACAAACTAGTGTCTTGTCACAAGGCCTTGACAAAAAAAAATTTGTTGTCTTGGCACAAGGCCTTGACTATGTGGTTACGATAGTCTGGCATTATTCCTTCCATCATTATGAAGGTGGTTATTGATATTTCATCTGATTATTAGAATAGAAAAATATCCATGTGAATAAGTAAATGGAATTATTTCACTTTATTTTTTCCATATTATTCTGAATTTCATGTTTAAAAGGATTTTTTTAGTGATACATTGCTTTAAGTGTTTATTCTTATTTATGAATTTTTCAGCTATATTGTTATCCTTACTGGGCATTTGAGGTCACCCCTTTCTATATTGTATTTTTTCCAGGATGTTAAGAAGTATTTTATGACTGACCTACAGGGATAGTCTGAGTTGTAAAGACCTAGAAATTTCAAGTGAAATTTTTTTCTAAATATTCTTTGGTATTTTACAAGAATGCAGTTTCTGACGGAGCCTGATTCCGAGCCCCGGTGTGCCCGGAATCATTTTCCGAAATTTAATGTGGGTACGTTTAGTAAACGAACGAGTGGGTTTTGCTAACATTTGAATCGGTGCTCGGAATTGAATTCTGAGGGCACCGATGGAATCGCAACGCTGGTATTTTCTTAGAAATGTCTCTTCTGGAGTTGCGTTTTCTCTAGTGTGGTTTTAAATTTTTGGGCTTTAAGTTAAGAAATAAAATAATGTGGTACGACACACTTTATTTTATTTCACTTAAAGCCACTTAAATCCACTTTAAGCTGCTTAAGCTGAGTTGAAGCGGATATGGTGGAACCCAAAATATCCTACCCTCTGGGTAGGATATTTGTGAGGTGGGGCCCACATGAGCCCCACGGTTTCTTTCCCTCTATGTAACGCACCCATGAAATCCATTTTTTAATAAAGTCAACCGATGCGTTTTCTTAAAATTCTAAATGCCCCTATTAATTGGTAAGTCATGTTGTACCATTAATTCATCGAATTAATGGTTCGTTACTTAACATAGAATTTCCTAAATATTGGTATTAGAATAAAATAAAACCAATACTTGTTTTCTCTTAAGGGTTTCTTGTTGAGAGAATTTGGAGAATCTTGATGATCTTTATCCTCCTTCGTGAAGAACGCGAAGAACGCGAAGAACGCGAAGAACGTAGGCCTTCGACGAAGGGCGACGAAGAAATCCAAACCCTCATAGATCGACGACGTGATGCCGACAGTTCTCCCTCTATGGCGCTTCTTCCACGACGATCCATCCCCGTGACAATCTTCGATCGACAACTTGGGTAGGGGGTTTACGTGATTTTCATTATTTGATTCTCTTCCGTCTTTTGTCAGCGATGTTTGGACCGCATGATATTAGTTAACGAGAGGAGGTCGGACCACACAAACACGGTCGTCCCCCTCCCTTAGTTTTTTTCTTGTTGTTGCGGATCGAATGAATTGATGTGGTGTCGTCGCACCACGTGGGATCGAGCGGCAAGGATGCGGGACAACGTCACACCACGCGGGATCGAGCGTCAAGGATGCGCGACAACGTCACACTGCATGGGATCCAGCGGCAAGCATGCGTGACATCGTCACGCCGGGCGGGATCGAGCGGCAAGAATGCGCGATGTCGTCATGCCCCCAATTCAAATTTTAAACTCTCGTGGATGGGTATTTGATTGAAAGGTGTTCGTATAATTTATTTTGGATAAATTATACCCTATTCAATGATTAAAGTCATGTGTTTATATTTTTCCTATTGATAACACCTAACGCGGAGGGCGCGGGCCGAACAAACATGACCCGACAACCCTCCGCAGCTTGTTTATTGATGTTCAGATCGACGGACGACGACGAAGCATGCCGCTATGGTGTTTGATGCCCTTTCAGTGAAGATAGGGTCCCAGGAGGACCACTGGCGAAGACCGAACGCAAAACGGACCACCGGAGAGCATCCGGTGGTCCGCGGAAGCTCCCGCCGGCACGCCGCTGGCAAAACCCACCGCGGCGGCGAGGTCGGTTCTGCGGCCGCGCGGAACCGAGGGGCGGGACGCGGAAGGCATGCCCCGTCTAGGTGCCGCGGAGCGGCCCTCGCGTTGGGGCCACAGTTCCCTCGCTCGGTCGGTCGACCGAGCCGAGCCAACCGGCCGGGCCGGGTCCCGTCAAACCGGGTTGGGTCGGACTCGGGTCGGGTCGACCCAGTTAGGGTCGACCTAGGGGGGTTGGGCCGGGTCGATCTGGGCCTAGACCCCCCGTTTTCGGACCATTTTCATTCTTTTTCCCATATCATGGGCTACAGACCTCCGATTGACGCACCGTCAGAGGCGATGTGATCCTCGGATCGAGACTGTCGTTTTGATATATTACAATCAATGTTTCGGAGAACTTTGGGTTCTGCCGGGGTTGATCGTACACAAATCCAACCAGGCCCTTGGAGCGGAAACAGGTATATCTTGAGTACCAGACGTCCGATTGACGTGACGTCGACTATATTGGAATCCTCTTGATGATATGGAACTTTTTGCATGCCCCTCCCAAGGTTTGGACACAGTTGGAGTATGACCGGGTTGGATTGTACCCGAAATCCAACCGGGCCCCTGGAGTGGAAAAGCTGATATCTTTCATACCAGACGTCCGTTGGATGAACCGTCAGCAGCGTTGTTGATCCCTTTGAGAAACGGTCCCTATGACTATACCCTATGAGAGTTCGGGGTACAGTTGAGATATGGGCAGGTTGGTTCGCACACGAAACCAACTGGGCCCCTAGGACGAAAATGTTAATCACTCATACACCGGGCACCCGATTGACGCACTGTCTGTTGCATTTAAACCCCTATGACGAGACGGTCTGTTGAGATACTTATTTGTGGGACTTTGTGTTACTTGGTTCATCAACCAGTATCTCGTGGAGTGGACCCTCTCAGAAGCGAGCGTGCGGAGTACGGAGACCGTGTAGCCGGCTAAGACCTGACGACTGCTTATCTGATTCGTTTCGGAGTGACATGCATAGCCTAGTGGGTAGCACTCCTTTGTGATGTGGCAGACCCACGGCGGAGGAGCACTACTGTGTGAGGTGGCAGACCCATGGTACTCGATAGGAGGAGTACATCTGTAGGCTATGAGGGGGAGGACTACTGTGTGAGGTGGCAGACCCATGGCGGGAAGCACTACTGTTTGAGGTGGCAGGCCCGCGGTACTCGATAGGAGGAGTACCTCAGCAGTCTTTGGTTGGTGAGGAGTACCTCAGAGTGGTGACAGGACCACTTTACTCTCCAGTGAAGGAGCTCTTCAGCAGTTATAGTTTTGATAATGAAAATCCTGGTTTGAGATGAGACTTTTAACCGTTGTGTTTACCTCATGATTGAGATGGGTCACTTGATAACTTAGGTATATGTATGGGAATATACCTGGGTAGGGGTTATCCGTTTATTTCATGATCTTGGTGTTTTCCTCATGATTGAGATTGGTCACGTGATAACATAGGTATATGTATGGGCATATACCTGGGTAGGGGTTATCCGTTGATTTCATGATTTTGGTGTTTTCCTCATGATTGAGATGGGTTACTTGATAACTTATGTATATGCATGAGAATATACCTAAGTAGAGGTTATCTGTTGAGATCTTCTTTTTGGTTATTCTTGTTGGTTTTAGTGAGACCTTGAGGGTCTTGAGGTCCATACTGAGTATTGTTATCCTCACCACTACATGGGATATGCCTACACCTCGTTGTGTTGGTTGCATAAGACAGGCCGAGCTGACGGAGGCTGAGTGTTCGAGGACTGGACGGTACCCGGAGGTGGACCAGTCGACGAGTCAGTATCCCATTGTGGACGATCCAGGAGCTGCGCTATCTGTACCGACCCTTCAGGTAGGATCTGTGGTGGACTATCCAGGAGCTGCGCTATCTATACCTACCCTTCAGGTAGGATTCGAGGAGGATGACCCAGGAGTTTCTTCCTTCCTTCCAGCTGTTTGTCTTTTTCTGTTGTACTTTCTTTCATTTGTAGCTATACATTCAGTTGGGTTTGTATTCTGGTCCATTTACTTTTCAGCACTTCTTTTGTACTTAGTGTTTTACTTCCACTTGTACTTTGTGGTGTTTTGTTTACTTTTATAAAGGAAATTCCTTCCCAGTTATCGGGATTTACGCCTTTGGTGCTAGTCGCCAGCCCCTGGCCGATGGAAGGTGGGCTTGGGGTAGTCACGACACGGGCCCTGAGGATGGGTCGTGACAAATTGGTATCAGAGGAGTCAGTTCTACCGCATAACTTATACTCTGATATTTTTCTTTCTGTGAAGCGATAGTGTTATGTTTACCGAGAGTGGTTTTCAGTTCAGGGAGTCCAGTGTTGGTGAGGGCTGCCGACTTTTCCAATCACCAAGACCCTAACAACTAATTTTCGACTTTCTGCATGAAAACACTTATTGCGTGTGTGTTTACATATGTTTTAAAAGTCATCTCAAACCAGGTCAGCTCACCAGGTATAAATTGTTTGAGAGTGTCACGTTGTTTCTTTCAGGATGCCTTTTCTCGGACGACCAGCTAGAGCCCAGAGGGATGTGCATACTGACAGCCTCTCGAGCGACGAGGCTTCAGTATAGGGCCCTCTTGCAGATGAGGAACCAGCGGAGGCACCAGCAGAACTACCATACGTTGGGCCACCGATGCCACCAGCCCCAGTAGTAGGCGATGCATGCCACTTGAGCGCACTGTGTGAGTTCCAGCGCCAGAGGCCACCCAGATTCCGGGGAGAGATGGCCCCGCAGGCGGATGAGGATTGGCTGGGGGTAGTGGTGACAGTCTTCAGGCTAGTAGGGACACCGACAGACTTCATATAGATATTTGTTGCAAGCCTTCTTCAGGCAGCAGTAGGAAGGTGGTGCAGCCACTTGTTCCAGTTTTGCGATGGGATGACCTTCACATGAGAAGTCTTCGAGACCTTCTCCCAGGTGGAGTTTGTGTCTATAGCTCTAATCCCCGAGCGTGTACAAGAGTTTCTGCCTTTTCCGCATGGTTTTTGATCAGTAGCCGAGTCATATGTGGGCAGTTGACAGATGATGCAGAGGTCCAAGAGGACTAGAGCCAGCCGTACGAGGAGTAGGAAGTGTTATGAATATGGTAGGAAGGGTTATCTGGCACGTGACTGTCTGACTCCTCGTACAGATGATCCGTAGGCTTTGGAGAAGCCACTGAGGCAGAAGCAGCGGCGGGTTCTTGAGCAACATCGGAGTAGTGGACAAGGAAGTAGAGCTCCGGGAGCAGGAGGGCAGGAGAGGAACTAGTGGATACGTCCCTTGTACTGCTAGTTCCATGTTTCTGTTGTATTCGTGTCTTTGTACTATGAGCTGCAATAATAGAAAGACACTTATATTTGTGATGTTTTCTTTCCTGTCATTTTGTTTGGTTGATACTGAGAGGTCCTGGTTAAAACTGTTGACTTGACCCTCACTTTCATGATTTCTATTGGAGGAGACCCAGGGACCTCACACTGATGCTGACAGCGTGACTCGACCCTTGGTGGTGAGAGTGACGATTGGATCTCTTGGTAGTTACGTTGAGGCCTTATGATGTCATCCTTGGTATGGATTAGTATTATTCATGTCATGATTGACTGTATTAGGCAATGGGTGTGGTTCATCCAGGGGATGAGACTGAGTTTCTCCTTTCGACAAAAGAGTAATTTTATCATCTCTTTCAGATCATAGGCAAAGAAGGTGTAGATCATCCAGGAGCGGATGAAGACCGCACAGTGCAGTAAGAAACATGAAACTTGCACCATTCTTGGAGACTCGGGCATGTTAAATGTTTCCATAAGAGGAAGCTTAAAGGAGAGATGAGTCTACGAAGCAGCAGACGTGGAGGCAGAGCTAGGAGAGTAGCATGAGGTGGTGTACATCTTAACATGCTACAACCACCCGCCTTAGTTAACCCTTCCAGGCTCAGGGAGTTGGAGGGTGGAGGAAGAGTGCGGCTGCATGCGGTCAAGGAGAGTGAACCGATGGCTCTAAGAATGATTCAAGGGACAGTCTATGTCCACTACTAGCTGCTGTAGTAGCGAACGTTGATATGAATCATTCCTTGCTTTCACAAATCTTGTCCCAGACCTAGTGTTTCCGGTAAGCCATGGAGTTGACCCTCATGTCTAGAGATACCTTGGGAGGAGACTCGATAATCACACTTACACCGACGGTGTGGTCAGACCCTCGAGGTGATAGTTTCGGTTGGAATCACTTGTCGGCAGCGTCTAGGCCTTATGATGTTATTTTGAGTATAGAATGGGAAATAACTGTTCATACCCAAATTGACAGTTTTAGGCAAACGTCGGGATGGGTTTTCCTTGGTCGGCGGAAAGGAAACCCCAGGCAGCACAAGATAAAATCATGCACAGTAGGGTGCGACTGATCACTCTTGAGTTATTCAACCTTACCGTCATGGCAGCAGACATTTTGAGTTCTAGTTCTAAACAGGAATTGGAGACCTCTGGAGTTCGAGGATGACGATCATGTCCTTATACGGGTCTCCCCCTCGACGAGGTTTACAGAGATGTGACCAAGGTGGAAAGTTATCTCCGAGGTTCATCGGACCTTCTTAGGTTCTCAGCTAGGTAGGTGGGGTGGTATACCGCTTGACCCATCCACCTCAGTTGCACCAGGTGCACAATGACTACCACGTATCTCTATTGAGGCGATACGTGCGCGACCCTTCGCATATCATCGACCATGGGGAGCTGGATGATGGCGATGGGGTGTCATTCATGGAGGTTCCAGTGGGGATAGAGGATCGGCTGGAGCGGATCCTATGAGGACTATTGATTCCTCGGGTGCACTTCTTTGCTAGTACGAGTACCTCCAAGTGAGCACATGGGAGTGGAAGTCTCAGATGCGTGCTCAATACCAATTTTGTGACCCTAGTTTGTGTTGAAGCTTTACGGGGACGTAAAGCCCTGAGGTGGGATTAATGTAAAGACCCTTAAATTTCAAGTGAATTTTTTTTGTAAATTATCTTTGGGATTTTACCAGAACGCAGTTTCAAGACGGCGCCGGATTCCGAGGCCCGGTGTGCCCGAAATCATTTTCTGAAGTTTAGCTCGGGTACGTTCAGTGAACGAACGAGTGAGTTTTTCTAACTTTTGAATCGGTGATCAGAATTGAATTACTAGGGCACCGATGGAATCAAAGTGCCGGTATTTGATTAGAAACGCCTCTTCCGGAGTTGCGTTTTCTCGGGTGTGGTTTTTAATTTTTGGGATTTATGTTATGAAATAAAATAATGTGGTACGACAAAAATTATTTTATTTCACTTAAAGCTGCTTAAAGCCACTTTATGCTGCTTAAGATGAGTTGAAGAGGATAGGGTGGAACCCAAAACATCCTACCCTCTGGGTAGGATGTTTGTGAGGTGGGTCCCGCACGAGCCCCATTGTTTCTTTCTCTCTAAGTAACGCACCCGCAAAAACCGTTTTTAAATAAAGTCAACAGACGCATTTTTTTAAAATTCTAAACGACCCTATTAATTGGGAAGTCAAGTCGTACCATTAATTCATCGAAATAATGGTTCGTTACTTAACATAAATTTTCCCAATATTGGCATGAGAATAAAATAAGACCAATACTTGTTTTCAATAAAGGGTTGCTTGTTGAGAGAATTGGGAGAAGCTTGACGATCTTCATCCTCCATCACGAAGAACGCGAAGAAGGCGAAGAGCGCGAAGAACATGAAGAACGCCGGCATCCGACGAAGGGCGATGAAGAACGCCAAAACCTCCGAGATCGACGACGTGACGCCGACAGTTCTCCCTCTGCGACACTTTTTCCATTACGATCCATCCCCGCGACCATCTTCGATTGACAACTTGGGTAGGTGGTTTACATGATTTTCCTTATGTGATTCTATTCCATCTTTTATCCATGATATTTGGACCACATGATATCAGTTAACGGGAGGAGTCCAGACTGCACAAACACGGCTGTCCCCCATCCTTATTGTTTTTCTTGTTGTTGCTGATCGAATGAATTGATGTGGTGCCATCGCACCGCGTGGGATCGAGCAGCAAGGATGTGCGACAACGTCACACCGTGCGGGATCGAGAGGCAAGGATGCGCGAGCAAGTCACATCGTGCGGGATCGAGCGGCAAGCATGTGCGACATCGACATGCCGCGCGGGATCGAGCGACAAGAATGCGCGACGTCGTCACGCCGTGCATTCAAATTTTAAACTCTCGTGCATGGGTATTTGATTGCAAGGTGTTCATATATTTTTTTTTTGGATAAATTATACCCTCTTCAATGATTAAAATCATGTGTTTATTATTTTCCAATTGATAACAGCTATCGCGGAGGGCACATGCCGATCAAACACGGCCCAAAAAACCTCCGCACCTTTTTTATCGATGTGCGGATCGACAGATGACGATGAAGCAGGCCACTATGGTGTTTGAGGGCCTCACAGTGAATATCGGGTCCCAGGAGAACCACTGGAGAAGACCGCACGCAAAACGGACCACCGGAGCGCGTCCGTTGGTCTGATGAAGCTCCCGCCAGCACCAGCGGCCGGCAGCAGCCGACCGCCGGGCGGCGGAGGCACCCGGCGTGCCGCCAGCAAAACCCACCGCGGCTAAAGCCATGGCAGCGAGGTCGGTTCCGCGACCACGAGGAACCGTGGGGTGGGACACGGCCGTCATGCCGAGTCTGGGTGCCGCGGAGAGTCCCCCGCACGGGTGCCACGGTTCCCTCACTCGGCCGGTCGACTGAGCCGAGCCGACCCTCCGGGCCGGGCCCAGACCCACCGTTTTCAGACCATTTTCAGTCTTTTGCCCATATCTTGGGCTACAGACCTCGGATTGATGAACACTCAGCGGCGATGCAATCCTCGGATCGAGACTGTTGTTTATACATATTACACTCAAGGTTTCAGAGAACTTTGGGTTCGGCCAGGTTTGTTCGTACATGAAACCAACCGGGACCTCGGAGCGGAAACAGGTATATCTTGAGCACCGAACATCCGATTGATGTGATATTGACTTTATTGGAATACTCATGATGAAACAGAACTTTATTCATGCCCTGCCCAAGGTTTGGATGCAGTTGAAGTATGGCCGAGTTAGATTGTACCCGAAATCCAACCAGGCCCCTGGAGCGGAAAAGCTCATATCTTTCAGACCAAACGTCTGTTTGATGAACCGTCAGCGGCGTTGTTGATCCCTTTGAGAAACGGCCCCTATGAGTATACCCTATGAGGGTTTGGGGTAAAGTTGAGATATGGCCGGGTTGGTTCGCACACGAAACCAACCGGGCCCCAAGGACGAAAATGTTAATAACTCATAGACAGGGAACCCGATTGACGTGCCGTCTGTTGCGTTGAGACCCCTATGACGAGGCTGTCTGTTGAGATACTTCTTCATGGGAATTTGTGTTACTTGGAGCATCGACCAGTAGCTCGTGGAGCAGACCCTCTCGGATGCGAGCCTGCAGAGTACGGAGACCATGTAGCCGGCTGAGACCTGACGACTACTTGTCTGATTCGTTTCGGAGTGACATGCATAGCCCAGTGGGGAGCACTACATTGTGGGGGGGGGCAGAACCACGGAGGAGGATCACTACTGTGTGAGGTGGCAGACCCGCGGTACTTGAAAGGATGAGTTCCTATGTAGGCTATGAGGGGGAGCACTACTGTGTGAGGTGGCAGACCCATGGCGGGAAACACTACTGTGTGAGGTGGCAGGCCCGCAGTACTCGACAGGAGGAGTACCTCAACAGTCTTAGGTTGGTGAGCAGTACTTCGGAGTCGTGACAGGACCACTGTACTCTCCATATATGGAGCTCTTCAGAAGTTACAGTTTCGATAATGAAAATCCTAGTTTGAGCTGAGACTTTTGACCTTTGTGTTTACCTCATTATTGAGATGGGTTACTTGATAACTTAGGTATATGTATGTGCATATACCTGGGTAGGGGTTATCCATTGATTTCATGATCTCGGTGTTTTCCTCATTATTTAGATGGGTCACTTGATAACATAGGTATATATA
Source organism: Viscum album (assembly GCA_963277665.1). NCBI lineage: Eukaryota > Viridiplantae > Streptophyta > Magnoliopsida > Santalales > Viscaceae > Viscum > Viscum album. The sequence goes on along the minus strand of OY728165.1, from coordinate 1,064,650,325 downwards.
TGGGTATATACATGGGTAGGGGTTATCTGTTGATTTCATGATCTTAGTGTTTTCCTCATGATTGAGATGGGTTACTTGATAACTTAGGTATATGCATAAGCATATACCTATGTAGAGGATATCTCTTGAGATCTTATTTGTGGTTATTCTTGTTGGTTTTAGTGAGACCCTGAGGTTCTCGGGGTCCCTACTATGTATTATTATACTCACCCCTGCACGGGATATGCCCGCACCTCGTTGTGTAGGTTTCAGACGATGGGCAGAGCTGACGGAGGCCGAGTGTTTGAGGATTGGACGGTACGCGGAGGTGGACCACTCGAGGAGTCAGTATCCCGTGGTGGACGATCCATGAGCTGCGTTATCTGTACCTACCCTTCATGTAGGATCCGTGGTGGATGATCTAGGAGTTGTGCTCTCTGTACATACCCTTCAGGTAGGATCTGAGGAGGAAGACCCAGGAGCTGCTTCCTTCCTTCCAGCTGTTTGTCTATTTCTGTTGTACTTTCATTCAGTTGAAGCTATACCTTCTGTTGGGTTTTTATTCTGGCCCATTTACTTTTCAGCACTTTCTTTTGTACTTAGTGTTTTACTTCCACTTGTACTCTGTGGTGTTTTGTTTACTTTTATAAAGGCAATTCCTTCCCAGTTATTGTGATTTACGCCTTTGGTGCTAGTCGCCAGCCCCTGGCCTATGGAAGGCGAGCTTGGGGTAGTCACGACACGGGCCCCAAGGATGGGTCATGACATGAGTGGATATGAGTGTGGACTAAGGAGACTATGTTTTTGTAGTTTTTCACTTTATCATGTAATTTAAGACTTATGAATGTATCTAGTGTTTCCAAGGCTACTAAACTAATCAGTCCATCGAGACATGATCATTTTCGATCTTTCCAATGTTATGTAATAATGCATAGACTCTCGGTAACTAGGGCCAGGGCATTAGAGTTGGTATCAGAGAATGATTAGTACAAACCATGGAAGCTAGATTTAGATAAACTTTGATTAGATCACATGGACCTAACATGGGCTTTGAGGATTAGTGTAGAAGAATTTTCAAAATTTTTGGTATTGTAGATATTTTTTGAGTTTTCCAAGAAATACATCCTTCTATGGATACGAGCAGGTAAAGGCATCTATGGCAAAGATGTACCTAGGTGTAATACCCGAAAACACAGCTTTGATCTAGACTTAAATGGGAACTGGTGCACGACAACGAGCATTACTGCACTCATGTTTACGACACTCCTGGGGGATATGGTTAGGATAAATCTCATTTTCTTTACAAACCATTATGAAGGGTTTATGACTATATACTTATATAAATAAAAAGGTTTTATGATTATGGATTATATCATATACTATTCATCCTACGTTAGGTATTTTAAAAGTTTGGAATTATTAATTTCAATTCATAAACTGACCAAGTGTATGCCATTGTATATAAATGGTGCCTAGTATAATGAATGTGAACTCCAACTATAAGTATGATCCAATGATTAAGAAGGATCACATATTTCATGGTATTCATCCAAAATTGTGAAGAGAAATTGTCTCTCATGTATTCTCAACATATGAAGAAATAGAATCATGTGTTAATAAGATAATTAAATAATTCCACGAGTCCAATGGCTTTGAAGGGTAGCAAGGGAAAAATAGGATGGAAGATAGAAAGATAGATAAAGGGAAGTGAGAAAAGAAGAATTTATCCATAAGTGATAACTATGGGATGAAAAACCCTAGAACTTGCCTAAAGGGAAAGGGAGTTTGTTATAATTGTGGAGAAAAAGGACACCATGTATGTGACTGAAATGGTATGAAAAATGTTTCAAATATACAATGATTCATCTGCAAGATGTTGAGACACTACACGAACCAATGTCCAAATAATCATAGTATGCCCAAAATGGTGCTATTGAATAATAATGAAGTAATAATATTACCACATATGATGTGGAATGATTATAGTTCTTATGTTGTTATTAATAAATTATGTCATTTGAGTGTTGTATCAATGATGTACTGTTTATAATAATTATGGATTATATAAGGATTGTACTGCTGTACTATTTCATTAAGGACACGATATTGTGAGGAACCAAGAAAGGTGACTCAATTGCAGGTTTATTTTTTGGAAAATATTTGTTTGATAGAAACTTAAACCATAATATGGTTCTGATACTGAGGTTGTGACTTTGGAATAATTCATGTTTGATTTGGATAAATTATAATGGATATTCTTGAATACCTTGAAACTGATTATGGATTTGTATATTCCATCATTGTTTGAGTTTACAAAAAATATGGCTAGACAGTGTATATCCAGTATTCTATAATGAATAATGGAACATGAATGTAATCAATATAGTTTTATGGTAATTCCGAATGATGAAGTGTTTTAAAAGAATACATGATGAAGGTGTTCGCATGTTATTACATGGATAAAAGGATTTTCATTGTGTTTAACATCCCTATAAATTTTGTACTTTGAGATTGGATAGAAGTATTTTGGATAAGTATAGTTTGAGATATTTTTTTATTTCCATATAAATGACAACCCGGAGGTCGGGCGGCAATCTGTCGCGTCCGGAAAGGCCGCGAGACTTGAACCAGCAATCGAAGTGCGAAAAGGGTGTATCACCTACCACTTACCCACATGATATCCTGGATTGAATAATATAGTTGTTTTTTAAATGTTCTGGTAGATGAATTATAAATTCATTTTTTGGGAACCCTAAACAAATAGTATAAATAGAATATTTTTTTAGTTCTATTCTCTTTTAGAATGAAAGATGAATTAGTGTTAGAAATTAGTTAATGGATGGAACTATACTTGTCAAGTGTATATTTTTTTTTCTCTTTTTCTGTGATGAAATTAATTCATAAACATTAGGTAAGGGATCTTAAAACTGAAAATGTGTCATTGTAATACCTTATGTTTTATAGAACTAATGATATTTTAAATCATCATAAATTGATGGAATTGAGGACCTCAATTTTACAATTGTTTGTGACTAATGACCTCAATCACTCCCTATAAATATTTATGTATTTCTTCAAAATATTTGTCTCCTATTTCCACCAATGTTCTTTTAATCGAGATCATAATTTGGTGGTGAATTTTTCATTCTCCTTTTCATCTTATAAAGACTAAATTTTATTAACCCAATTTATGATGTGAGTTTCCCCACAAAGGTATTTTCTATTTTCAACCTTTTATTTTTGTTGAACAATTTCATATTGAGAGGACGCAATTTAATGAAGGAGTAATGAATGTAACACCCCTAGATTTCATAGTACGTTATTTTTCAAAGTAATTCAATAACATTCACTACATGAAACACTGGGTTCGAGCGCACTACAAGATTACCAAACTAGCAGTTCAAAAGCAGTTATAAATTTTAATAACTGAATATTGAACTCTATATAATCCTTATAATTTTATAATACATATTATGAGTTTCTTGGACATAATTTAAGATCAAATTCATTTTCTCATATAAAAGATGCATTTATTTCAAAAAATGCACTTTTACCACCTTATAACGAGGAACCGTTTTTAAAACCAATATTTGAAACATTTATATATTATATGTGACAAAATAATAATTTTATTTAAATTCAAGACATAATAATTTTGTTTCAATTAATATTTTTAGTTTTTATGATAACTTTTATATTTGGGTGAATAGTTAAAAATACTATATTTTAATTGAAAACAACTATTCTAATCTAAATAATTTATAATGATAAATTATACATTTCAATGGTTTGGAAGTAAAAATATATTACATTTTTACCATTTAATCCAATGCTGGTCATTGTAAGTAATTTCACTTCGAGGTAGGACATAAACAAGTGTCAATATTTTGGTAGATATTATTTCTTAAAAATATGCCTATTGATTTTGAAATCGAAAATTAATTTTAAATTAATAAATGAAAATTATATGTTATTAATATTGTAATATAGACTTCATTTTTGACTTCATAATATCAATATTATCATAGGGTGAATTTTGGGTACTTTTCTGATAACATTCATATTTTGATGAATAGTGAATATTACAAAATTTTATTTTAAAAACATCTTTTTTAATCAAAATAATTAATAGTGATAAATTATGATTTTTAATGTTTTGGAAGTATAATTATATTATAATTTTTTCATTTAATAAATTTTCGGTCATTATAAGTAATTTCACATTTAAATTTGACATAAACAAGTGTCAATCTTTTTGTAGTTATTATTTTGTAAAAACACGCTTTTTGTTTTGACAACAAGAATTAATTTTAAATTAATTTATACCACTTATGTGTTATGAATTTATAAAAATGGATTCCAAATTTGGAATCATGAGGTCCAAATTGTGTAAATAGTTAACTTTTATTTTTAGACATTTTGAATAATTACTTGAGTAAATATTTTATTTACCATGGTTAAAGGGTAAATCCGATAATTAAGGGTAAAAATATAATATTATAATAATGTTAAATTACCCTAACACATGTTCTAACACTATTTAATGATACATGTCCAACCATGGGAATCATTGGGTCGATTTTTGGACCCCATGGTGCCACTTGTAAGTGATAATGACACTTTATATTAATTAAGTTAAAGTTAATAAAAAATGAAATAAGTATATATATTTTAAAAAAAAAATTACTTATGGTTATACATATTATATCTTTGACAATACAAATAAATCATAAATATAAGATGATTTCCTGCTTAATGGTATTTTTCTTATAATTTTTTTACATTTCATAATTAAATTAATTTATGATACAATGATGGTGTAGTATTTTCCATATTAATGAATGTATCAATAATATTATATTATAAATACTAAGATAAATATAATATTAATGTTTTGATGCCATCCACAAATTTTATATGTTAATATGACATGTAAGTGTTGATTAAATGTATTTATTATGAAGTAATAATTTTGTTAGGACTTTATCAAAAATAAAATATGAAATAATCTCAAAATTGTCATAAATGAGTTTTTAAAACAATACAATATTATTGGTTAATATAATATTCATAAAAGTATAAGGCTTGTCCAACGAGACTAAATAATATTATATGTGACATTATGTAACCCATTGGGGTTCTCATGGAAGTTTATAGTTTGTTTTTTAATCATATAATATAAAAATACAAAGTGACATGGTAAATGTCAAACTATATAACCAAGAGTTATATCTAAAAGATAAGGTTTATATAGTGACCCAAACATGTCTAAATCCTATTGTTTGAGTATTTTTGGACCCAAAACCACCTTATACATTAAATAATCCACTTTTGAGTCATTATAAACCGAAAATATTATTAGTATAAAATAATATTACTATCTTTTCCTAGGGTTCCCTCACCCCTCTTATAAAAGGTCACTCACCCTTCTCTCTAATTTACAAATTAAAAGCCATTTGGAACGACCAAAGTCTACTAAAATACCCTCTAAACTGTCCCAAATTCATCTTAGAGGCCTTCCTTTGGTCAGAAAGCCAAACTATGGATCCCTTTTTATCTAATAAAAATGAAGAACCCAAAGAAGAGGTAAATATTTCACCACCTCTTTCATGTTCCATTCTTCTTCCACTTCCTTTCTCTTTGTTTTTTCCATTATAAAATAAGAAATCTAGTATCTTCTATATACTATGATTTTATTATAAATATGGTGCAACCAAATTCATTATTCTATTAATCCTTTGAATGACATGTCACCATACGTGCGTACGTAAGGATTACCATCTCCACATCGTGGTGTAATTGTTATTCAATACATTATAATTAGGATGGGTATAATAATGTTGTGTAATTTTTTTAAATAAAAAATATAACATGATAATGATTCTGTATATATGATATAACATCCGGTTATATATAATTTTAATATTAAATTAATGATATTATCGCTCGTGAAAACTTACAGATTACAGTCTCCATGAACATGATGAGATTCATTCCCCATCATATCCATTCAAGATTAATTTTCATTTGATGATTAAAAATAATGTTTAAAGACTTCATATCATTCTGGATATGAATAACATACATCCCATCCATAACAAATATGACTCACATGACAAATAATATAAATGAAAATGAATCTGTTAACACCCGAAACAATGATAATACTAAGATATTATTAATAAAGCAATGATAAAAGATCATATATGATATCATATTAATGTATATGATTATTTTATAGTTTAAAAACAATTATTTCACCATTATACATGAGGTTAACCTACCCTTGACCAAAGAAAAGTGCAATGTAAGGGTTAATTTCACAATCTCTTTATAATCAGAGGTTGTTTATAAGTAATTATCTATTGGTACCTCTTTATCATCCACATCCATGATTCATAAAAATGTATTTCAAAACATTTTTACTGTTTACTAGAATATGGGTTAAATTAATTTATACCCATGTTAGAATTTTTATAAAAAGGTTTTAATGGAATCATTCAGTAGTTTTCCAAACATGATCCTTTTTAACCCTTTCTACAAAATTTATTTAAGATTGTCTTTTATTTAACATATATAGTGGGGGTGTCTATTTTCCCCATTAAAAAATCATCGATTCTTACCATAAAATCTTATAACAATATTTTCAAAGAAAATGTTTTATTTTATAATTATGTGACTTTTAAATGATTTTAAAAAAAAGAGATATTTGTCTCAAATAGTTTTGATTTTATCTATGTCATCATACTTTGATGGATTTTATTCTTATTTGAAGTTGATTTATTATGATACAAAACATCCATATTGTTTTGAAGGTGTTGTGATATGATTGACTCTGGATTTGTTATTTGTATACCATTCATGGTTTATGGATAAATTATTGACATTTTATATGCCAGTTTTAATATGAATGTTTATGTTATGTTTAAACTTGTTCATATGAGGAATGCATTGGGCTTAGTAAGTGACGGGTGGAGCCGTCTATAGCTCCTCGATGCATCGGTAGGTCCCATGACACAAAATAGTGTATTGGGAAAAGGCCTTGACAAAATATTATTTGTATTATTTGAACAATACATTGGCTATGTGGTTATGATAGTCTGGAATTATGCATTCCATCAATATGAAATTGGTTATTGATATTTCATATGATTATTCGACTAGTATAATATCCATGTGAATAAGTAAATGGAACTATTTCATTTTATTTTTTCCATATTATGGTGAATATAATGTTTAGAAAGATTTATGTTTTAGTTATATATATCCTTAAATGATTATGCTTATTTATGAACGTTCCGCTATTTTGTTATCCTTACTGCGCATCTGAGCTCACACCTTTCTATGTTTTATTTTTCCCAGGACGTGAAGAAGTATTTTATGATGACCTATATGGATAGTTTGAGGGAATATGAGTGTGGACTAAGGAGACTATGTAGTTGTAGTTTTTTACCTTATCATGCAATGTTAGACTTATGAATATATCTAGTGTTTTTAGTGATACCAATCTAATCGGTCTTTAGATACTTGATATTTTGTGATCATGGAAATGTTATGTAAAAATTCACCGACTCTGGGTAAATGGGGTCGAGGTGTTCCATTTATTACCTTTTTCTATGAGAGGATATCTTGAGGATCCTTCTGAGTATACTATTATAATCACCATATGAAAATATAAGCATTTATTTGTGGTAGTTGGAGATGTTTGTAGATATTTCTTGTTACTAATATCTTGATGGTTTTGCATGAGCTATTTGGGCTCCATGGTCAATGTTTTTTTTCAATTTATTTTGATACATTTAGTAATTCATTCAGTTTAAGTAGTTTATGTATGTAATTAAATATTTCAACTATGTATTTTTTTATATTTATTTCTGATCCAAATTTAGTTGTTTTCTATATTATCTCTTTATTTCTTATGTGTTCTCTTAAAGGGGAACACCTCCCATTTATGGTTTTACTATACCATAAGTGTTAGTCACCAACATGGGTCCTACTAGAGGTGACACATTTATGTCATTATATTTATTCTCCAATTTCCATCCCATTAGTGGTTTTTGAGGTGTTATTGAATGAGTGGAATCAGGGCTCCAGTTGAGGTATGAGATGGAGTTTGGAGTGAGGAACATGTGAGTTTTCATGGTCTGGTAGGTAAATATTTTGAGATAACATTAAAAATCACTATAAACAAAAGATTCCAACATTGAAACAAGTATTTAGGGACCCATATGATATTATTAATGGTCTATAAAGTGTACAATGGCATCTAAATGAGGTGATAGAGGAATTAGAGTACAGACCTTGGAAAGGATCATGCATAATTATTCCTCACTCCTTGTTAAATTTGATGCCCTTGGGATAGCTTAACCTTAAATTAATAGGGGAAAACAATTAATTATTGCTAAATTCATCCATATTCTAGATTGAGAAGAACTAAATCTATTTTCATCTACAGGTATGGCTCAAGGTAGGAATCCTCATAATGATTTCATCGAATATTTTTTACAAGTTTCACTAGCAGTTTGCTACAAGGAGGAGGTTGATGATGAAAAATCATGTAGGAGGACACTTTGAGAGTTTCACTACCAAATTCAATAGAAGTATGATGGAAATCTTATTGATCAATTCACAAGAGTATTGCTGGAGGAGGATGAGATAGCATTCAGTTTGATTTGTGCTCAGAAATATAACTGAGTATCATTTGTTGTGATGATGTTGCATGGGGAATTGAGGTAGTGTTGGTAATTATTCCTTGGATATCCTAAAGAGTCATCATTATCACGGGAGGAGATCCAAGAACATTTTATAGATGATTTAAATTCTTTTTCCAAATAGGAGGCCAATCTCCAAGAGATGTATACACTTAGTCATGAGAGCTCCATTGTGTGATAGTTTGGAATATGTTTTAGGATACTTCTACATTACGCATCACACAAGTATATATATGAGGAGGCCAAGATGAGTCATTTCAAAGAGGCTTTTCATCTAGAAATCATGTTCCAGTTAAACTTGTTTATGATGTATATTTATATTGAAGTGATGTAAAGATAATTTTTCATTAGAGGATGTTATCCAGAAATGGATCACTATGACTTGGAAGCCATCGGGATTTCACTTGATGATGATCTTTAGTACAGGTTTCCCATTTTTCAAGATAGAATAGCTTCTAATCTGCTAGTGGTAGTTCCTAACACTCAATATCTAATTTCTCTCGGGGTAGTGGATATTATGATTATTCCATGGGATCAAATAAATTTTTACATGTAGATACAAAGTTAATATGAAATGAGAGAGCCTGACCTTTCTGAGCACATTCAGTATGCACTAGTTGTTCTTCTTTAAGAACCATTATTTTTGGAAGTTCCAGTCGAGGATTCATTAGTAGTTTTACAAATTTATGGATTAGTAGAGTAGTTGGATGATGAAAAGGATTGACTTAGGACACTATATATCCCCACAGAGGAGAGTGCACCGTGGAGGTGGTCTTCCATAATGATAGAGAGGATTTTGAGGATGTCAATGTCCAAATTAGGCTTTAGTATTTCTAGCATCGAGTGATCCATAAGGCGTTATATCCTTTTTTTTTCAAATTGGGTGCACTCCTTGATGTATCCAAGAAAAATCACTCCATCATATCACATGTATGTCCTAGTGATTTGGTACTAGGGTCGATAGACTTTTAGATCCCTTGGGGTTGACAACACCTTTTTGATTTCAATGTAACCTGTTTGAATTATGTAGATACTATGTGAATTTTTAGGTGTAAAATCTTGACTGGGGTTCCATACACTAGTGCCCCAATCCAATTCTCCATATATATTAGGAGCACCTCCTCACATACTAGAGGATACTGAAAAGAAGCAATGATCTAATTTCAATCATGGCATGAATATAAACTATTTTTTTCTTTACAATAGTAGTATACAATTGAAAATAATAATTAATAGATAAAACACATGAACATAACCCGAACCAGTATCCCATGTTGAGAAAATCATGAAATGAAATTCTAAGGAAAATAAATAGTATACATGTCAGGATATAGTGTGTCTGATGTTTCCATGTATTCAATCAATAATAAAGACATAGATAACACTATAATGGATCCCAAACCACATATGGATTCTTCATCCATACTCCATCCCAAATCAACCATCTAACACAATGTATATACCCTTTTCCGATCCATAAAATGAAAATTATACACTCTTCCGATTAGGAAACACGAGTAGGATGTGAGTACAACATAGTATCCCACCACCATTGGTGCATAAAACAAATCTGGTAAATAATAGTGTATTAATTTTTATATAGAATATAATATAGGAAATAAAGTACACAGTTTTCATTTACTCATTTATCATTTATTAAACCTCATAATCCCTTGGGTTCCCAAGAAGATATGAACCTCGATACATGGTTTGTTACAAGATGGAGTATGAACAATACCCAAGGGATATCTCAATCCTCAATTTTCATGTATCCATTCATCATCACAAATCAAATTTCATCAAATGCATAATATATGTAAATTAGTATAGCAAGAGTAACATGCACTATGAGTACTAACCTTATTGATCTATTGTGAGTTATACAAATAGATTTATAAATGATTCATTGTAAAAATGGGAATTCTCTTGCATTAATTCCACTTGAAGATCCACTTTTTACATTTAAATTAGTCAGAAGATCACATTGTATTATTCCCTTAAAACTGAAAAAGCCTATAAGTATGAAATATTTGAAGCTCACTCGGTCTTCTTCCCATAGTTCACAAATGGACCATAATTTAAAAACATTAGAATCCCATTCCAACATCTTCCTTTAATATCATTCTTTTACCCCAATTATCACATGTGCTACTCTATGCCAGTATAATCATAGATGATTTACATTTAAACAATCATTCCATTTGTGAATTCATAATTTATTAATTGTATAAAAACAATCAATTAATTCGGTAATTAATTGTATATTTTAACTCCGTTAATTAATTCAGTAATTATTTGACAAAATCCATTCCATTATATAATTCCCTAATTACATATTCTTAACGCATTTTCATTAATTAAACCAACAATTATTTAATCAAGTAAAATTCTTTAATTAATTCCAACAATAAATTAAGAATTCTAAATCCATTATTTAAATCACATATTAATTACCTATGTCCATGCCATTAATTATTTCACCAATAAAATTATCTGAACTCTTCTATTAGTTAATTCATAAATTAATTTACCATATCTACACTATTATTTAATTAAAAAATAAATTAATTTTTTAAAAAAATCATCAAGAAAAAATTAATTCACCAATTAATTATTCACAATTTATAATTAACACATTCAATAATAAACCCAAAAATTGAGTATACCCAATTCCATTTTTAATTGAAAAATTAATTTGTCTCCTAAATACCCTTAATTAATTTCTTTATCAATTAAGTACATAAATCACATTAATTAATTCATCAATGAATTAATTATTATCAACAAACTCAAAATAACATAATTAATTCCACAATTAATTTCCACTATCACAATCCGAATATATCATGATCAATTCATCAATTAAATTTATCAATTCATCAATCTCAATATATCAAAAATAATACAATAATTGATTATCTAATTCAATACATTTTATCTAAACAACAATCCACATTAACTATTAAACAAATTATTAAATCTAACATATTTGATTGTATTAACACTATAATAATCAATAATTATTTCACCGATTAATTAATCTAATTAAATAAACTATATCTTCCCAACAATCCACATTAATTATTTCTATAATTAATTGTTAATATCAATTTAATTTATGAATTAAAAATTTAATTAAACTCATTGATACTATTATTTAATCCATCAATTAAAAATCAAAAAACTCTAATTAAATAATTTATATATTTATTGATAAATTTATTAAATTCATCAATTAAATAATAATATAACACTAATTAATTAATTAATCAGTTATTAATTCATTTATTTAATTCTACAATTAAAAATTCATATAACTCCAATTAATGAACACATCATTTGTGTAATCCAAAAAATTAAATCAAAAATAAAATAATCACATAACTCACATTAATTAAGTCATAAATTAATTAAACCATGCATTTAATTAAATAATTATCTAATAACATAACTCTAATTATTAATTTCTTCATTTAATTAATCCATTTAATTAATTTACAAACTAAATAATCACATTAACCAGATTAATTAATTAATTAATTAAATTAAAACATTATTTAATTCAAAAAATAAATAATAACACAACTCTTAATAATTGATTCATCATTGAATTATTCCTTTCATTTTGTTGAATGACTAAATTATCAAATAGCTTTCATTTTTTAATCCGTTAACTAATTAATCCTTAAATTTAAAATAAAAATGAAATAATCAAATAACACAAAATAAATAATTATTCTACAAATTAATCGATTTATTTATGTAAAAAATAAAATATTCTCTTCCTAAATATCATTATCCCTTGATTAGATTACCCATTTACTATCTCTAATAACAATATCATTATCACATATCAAAATTCACCAATAATTATCTCAATTGAAAATATTAATATTACCTAATTAAATAAAAAATTAATTATCCCCTATTTATTATATCAATATCCAATATCCAATAACCAATTGTACAATCAACTATTTCTTAATCCCACAATTAAACAATTCAATCATTAATTAATTCACAAAAATAATTAATCAAGAAAATCTTCGAGAAAAAAAATCCAAAAAAATCCATTAATTATACTATTGAATACATGTAATAAAATTCATAACTGTATGATTTGAATTTTATACCACCATCCCACCTCGATGATTATCAGTCAAAATGATTTGGACATTGATTCATAACATCAACTTCACTCTCCCATGTTTCCCACAACTCATTCCCACATTTCCCCATTAAAATAACTATTGACGCTATTTTTTCCCACAACACATTCCCATAGTAACTGAAAACATATGTTGGATTATCCTCAAAAGATGGATTAGTCTCATGATAAGAATCCACAACATACTTAGCCCATTTTTCCAACCCACTATTCCTAGAAAACAAATGAAATCCAACTAGATTTTGAAAATCATCATTACCGTCAAAATAGAATAGAAATGTTGTATATCCACCACCTACAATGACCACATTGTTTTTACTCGGGGAATGTAATATGGTTATTATAGTTTCCACATTAGAGTTTTTATTCCACCAATTATAACCTGTGGTCTTGGTCCAACAATCTACTAAGGAAATGTCATTCCCCACCTGTATAGCTTCATTAACCATCTAGTCATGCAACTTAACCACCACAATATTATCAAACTCCGATCCATATAGACAACCTAATTTTTAAATAGAAAATGGTTTACCATAAACCATCTAACTTCGTATATATATATATATATCACTTTATTAGAACAACCTATGTTCTTCCCCATATCCAAAAAAAGGCACATTTTTATAGGTAGGCGTAATGCTAGATAATTCTCAGTGTACCCATGATGATGTCAAGGTAAATGTAATATTAAAAATAATTAAATTTATATCAAGAATTAATTGGTTAACAACACCAAAAATACATAATGATCAATTTTACCTCCACCTAAAGAAACATCTTAATCTATTAAATGTATTGGGTTTTACTGTCTGCCATCATCTCACTACTCCGATCCAAAACAAGATGGTCCCTTGTACAACTCATAATTTATTTCCTAAAGAATGGGATTCTCACTACCCACACCAACCATATTAATGGAAAAACATAAGAAAATAAATTTATTTTTTACAACATTATCATAGTTGAGAAGATTGATATTCAAAGAACCATATTAGCAATTACCTCTTTTCCGACCACATGGGAAAAACCAAAGATTTTTCTCTTCCCATTACCATCATACATCCATGTCATAGTTAGTGAGGTTAAATACATTATCATTATTCAATTTTTTTTGTTTGACACAAATTTAAGAAAAAAACTAAAAACTTTAGAATCATTAAATTTCATATTAGGTTCTTTTTTCTATTCATGTTCACAATAATGGAAAAATAATACATGTTCAACAACTTACCCATAACCCATTTTCCCATTTTTACCTAAAATGATGGATGTAACAAAATTATCTCCAGTTCCTAGAATGATTTATGATTACTCAACTCTCATGTCATTCGGGGCCATGGGTCAATTCTCCGAAAATCATAGAAACCACCCTCACACCACAACACATGTTTGTCACCCTAGGTGAAATAGAATTCAACAATAACTGAAAATTGCAGTAAAAAGAATCCCTTATGGGTACATATGTTCTACACCATACATAGGGTGGTTACTCCAATACGTGATCTCATAAAAAAGAGTCTATCATTCATAGTTTTATTACTACCATTCCTAAATTGTAAGACAAAAGAATAGGAATGTGATAAAACGACATTGATACCATATTCTATCATACCGACCAAGGATCCTAACACTAGTGACTTGATTTAGTTCGCCACATGACCACATGTGTATCTCCAGTATGCCTGATGATGTTGACTTGAAACTGGGTTCTAATATTGATATCATAGAGGCTATACCTTAACTGATTATTTATTAGTGTAATTAACTAGTGGAAATATAAGAAAACACCTGACCATAACTAGTAAAATAAATTTATTTTAACCAAAGCATAAAATAAAATGAAAAACGAGAAACAATATATGTACAAAGAGAGAGTACATTCCATGTGACAGTATGAAAAATCAATAGTAAGGACACAGGAAACAACCAAGAGGAACCCAAACCACTTATGGTTACTTCATCTATGCTCTATACTAACTCATCAATATAACACAAGGCCTTTTCCTTTATCCGGTTTTGAAAGAATTTCTATTAAGGTATGATCACGTAGCATAGGATGGGTGTGAGTACAACTCAATATTATACAACAAATAGTGTCTAAAACATCCAATAGATATCACTAAATTAATTTTTATATATAGTTAAATATAAGTAATAATGTTAACATATATCATTTATTCACAAATTCTTTATTTACCTACATAAACCCTCAGGTTCTTGAGGACACCCGAACACCACTACCTTAGTCAACTCATTCCTGAGTCTGATCTATCCGTAATGGATATCTTAATCCTGAATTTCCATGTTATAATTCATCATCACAAATCATGTTACATAATATTTGAAAAAAATGTAAATCAGACTTGAATGTGTAACATGCACTACGGGTGATATCCTCAAGGGCCTAGAGTGAGTAATATAAAACAAAGTAGAGATTATTCATTAGAAAAAATGGGAAATCTCTAATGGTTATTCCCTTTAATGGCTCGTATGTACCATTGACAAATAAATCATTAGATCACACAACATTCTTCCCTTAAGGCTCTCATAGTCCTTATGTAAATAATTTTAGAAGCTCTATTGGTATTCCTCACTTAAGGATCACATGGTCCTTAACTAAAAATTATAATATTCTCTCTCTATATTATTCTTTAATATAATTCTTAAACCCCGGTTATTCCATGTGCTACTACATTCGAACATAATCCAAATGGATATCCATTTTAGCAATCATTCCATTAACTAATTCACAATTAATTAATCATATCATAAAATTCAATAAATTTTACAATTAATAGGTTATATCAAATATAGTTACAAATTAAATATTAATAAAATACATCCATTACATCAATCAATTCTCCAATTAATTATTCATAATGAAATATCATTAATTAACCTAATGATTAATTAATCACATAAAATTCATTAATTAATTTTTATAATTAATTAAACATTCCAAATTTATAAATTAAATCAAAAATTAAATATATGTTTCCATAAAATTAATTAATTTAAATATTAATTAATCACTATTATTTTGTTAATTAATTAAACAATTTCTTTTCCATAAGAAGTATATTACTTATTTCAACAATTAAATATTATTTTCAGAAATCAATATTTAATAATTATTTGGAAAATAAATTATTCACAAATCATAATTTTGTAATTCAATAATTAACTCAGAAATTTGTTGTCCCTCAATTCCAATACTAATACAACAATTACATTGTAACAAAAATACCATTAATCAATTCCCCATCAAGTTATGTATTTCAATAAAATTAAGTAATTCATTATTTAAAATATCAATATCCACAAACTCAACATCAAATAATTAGTTTGATAACAAAATAACTCATTCAAATGCCAAATATATAATATATCAATTCAATAATAAAAATTTCTTATATTTTATTCTATAATTAATTATCTAATTCACCCAATGAAATATACCCAATATTCTACATAAATTAATTCACCAATTAATTAATCTAAATCATTCAATTCCATGAACACAACAATCCCCTCAAATTAAGTTGTTGATTAATTAATATATTTCATTCAATTTTTTCATCACAAAAATCATCCCTTATTACGTTTCCAATTTTTTAATATCATCAATTCCATTAATTAATTTAATAATTAATTAATCATATCAGTATAATTCTATTATTCAACAATTAAATAAACACATTACTCAAATAAATTAATTCATAAAATAATTAATCTAACTATTTAAGAGAATAATTTAATAATATAATAAATCGAATTAATTAATTCATTAATTAATTAATCACATTATTTTTTTCAATCAATAAATAATCACATAATTCTAAATTATTAAATAATAAATTTGGTATTCCCTTTTCTTAATGCAATTTTTAAATAATCCCAAAAATCCAATTAATTTTTTTCTGAAATAATTTATCCTTTTTTAATATGACAATTAAATATTATCAGTAAAAATATTAAAAAAGATTTAATTAATTAATCCATTTTCTATTCAATAATTAAATAATTATAAAAATCCATTAATTAATTTTTTAAATAATTAAACATTATAGTTATTTAAAAAAATTAATCCCATAACTCCAATTAATTATTTCATCAATTCATTATTCCATGAAATTAATTAAATACATAAATAATCACATAACTCCCATTAATTAATTTCCTAATTATTTAATCTACTTGATTAATGCAACCAGTAAATAATTTCATTCAGAATATTGTTATCCCATAATTATATCAACAATTAAATATCCCAAATAATAAAATCATTATCACATATCTTATTTCACTATTACGTATCTCAGTTACCAAAATTAATATCACATAATTACCTTAATAATTAATTATCTCCAATTTATTAAATAAATATCCTATAAATAATATTACAATTATTTATTTCTGAATCGAACAATTTAACTATTTTATAATTAATTAATTCACAAAATTAAATAATTAATCCAAAAATTCAAAAACCTAAATTAAATAAAAACCTATAGGAATTCTATATTTTCATAAATTAAATACAAATCATAAATTTTGGATTTGAATTTTATGCCAACTATATCAAGACTCATGATGAACGTTTACCAATGGCAATACCCAATTTGATGCGCATCCATCAAGAACATGTTGATGAACACAATCTAGATCTAAAACATAAATCCATGATTAAGTTATACAATATCTCTAAAATATACATATAAATCCAACAAACCATGATCTTGATTTAAAAAATCTAGATCCATATGAAACTATAAATAGATTTCATTATTTTATCAGGGATGAGGAGTAGATGATAACGATAGATCTAAGAAAGAAGAACACTCATACCCGAGAGGTGTGTAGAGGGTATTCGATCAAGGAATATAGAGTATGGAGGAGCTTTGGTTCAGAAAGGAGGCTTGAAAAGGATTTCTTTTCTAAGGTGGAGGCCATAAAAGGATTTTATATATTGTGACAGGTTTTTTAATTCTATACAATATAGAAGATGAGTGTCTGAAGTGTTACCTGATGCTAGAGGCACCGTTTTAATATGCCTGGTGTCTTAATTATACAACAAGAATTCTAATTTCACCACATATAAATGTGGTGACTTATTTCATAATTTTCCAAATAAAAATCATTAAATTATATATATAATAATTAAAAATTAAATTTGATGTAATTTATCTTCATGTCATGTCAATACCTAGTGAACGATTGTTACAGGGGTCGTAATCCTCATTCATGAAGTGTTGACAAGTGTATAAAACTACTTAGAGTAAATGTCAACATGTTGTTGAATGTATTTACAGGTGGTGTAATTTTTTTAACATTTTAATTAATTGAAGCAGATAATTATGTTCATAGGGTCATTAAAAACAATACATGTTTTTAAATTCATTCATAACATGGATTTGTTCTAAAGATAGAACTCACCACATAATCTTGAAGCACCAATAAAGGAATATGGGATCTTACATTAGGGAAACACCAGTCTTGTGTATATTCCATCTATTTAATGATATAATTTTATGAAACCATTCTCACCATGTATTGGTTGTATTTGGTGCATGATTTCATCGATTACATCAAGTGTATAATTGTGTAATTTGATGATAATAAGGATCTTGGACTATTTTTTAGTGAGTGGGACCCTCAAATTTTTAGAGGCTTTTTCATTCCTCATCATCATGAATATATAAGCATATGCATAATATATTAGTAGTATATATGTCAGTGGTTTCCAGGATCATATGAGTGTTCATTAATGTCTAGTCAGAGGAGGTTTTAGTGATACCCCCTCTATGAGAGATCGATTTAAATATCAAAAAATATCCAAGAGTGTATCCAATCACGACATCCCCACATAGGAATTTTTCATTTTTATTCTTGAGAGATCTTATACAGCTCGATGTTCTATTAATGTATGGTTTTTTTGGGAAACTATATAACCCTTGGGTGCTTTAGTATTGATCATAAAGAAGGATGATGATCATTTTTCAGTTGTGTATCGATTGTTGTCTCTCGAACCTAGTGATAGTGTCAAACCACTAGACACATCCATGAATTTATGTTATATTCAATGGGATGAAGAGTGAAATATGTTTATTGAAGATCTAGTTTCTGTTGGGATATCATCAAATGCGTGTAATGGATGAGGATATCTCGAATACTGCATTTCATTGTCTTCATGGTCATTATGAATTTTGTTAATGATGTTGATCATTGTGATAAATTCTCCAACTGTGTTTATGGGGCTAATAAATGCACTGTTTCATGAGTTTCTGGATATATTTGAAGAGGATTTAAATGAATACATCCTCATTTACTCTGAAGGGATTTGTTATGGATCCATCAATGATAGTATCAGTTGTTTTTAGGGAATCCCACTAGATAATGGTAGTTGTGCGATGATTCCATGGTCATGCATGCTATTATAAGAGGTTTATAGCCAATTTTTCTTAGTTTGTGACTCCTCTATCAACACTTATAAGAATGTATAAGGGCTTTTTCTTGATTTAATAGTGTCAGATAGCATTTAATTATATGAAAGAGAAGTTGTTCAGTGCTCCAGTTCATTTTTTTCCAACATAATGATTTCAGTTTTATATTTTTTGTAATGATTTCGGTATTGTGTTGTATTGCGTTATGATGTAGTAGATATCAGACATTTCATATATGTATTGACTGTTTTCCTCCATGACCTTAACTATTCCACCTGCAATATCAAACTAGATTCATCAATGCATTTCATAATGTTATGACAACATTACCTTATTAGAAATCATTTTTGGGGTTTCACTGATCATAAGAGAGTGATGTTTGTTTTCTGCAAACATGAGATGTACATGTGTCTGTGCCTTTCAATGGGGTTCATAATGGATTTCAACAGCGAGATTTAGTATACTACAAGAAGTGTTAATGTTGTGTCATATTCATTGAGTTGTAAGTGACATAGTTATGAAATTTTTGAATCATGGGATTCTTGAGTAGTGATAAAATAACATTCATTGTTTCAATACATATGGGTTAATTCGAGGGGGGGGAGATGTTTTCTTTTTCAGTTGATGTTGTAGGAATATCTGGTGTAAGATTTTGAGGAGTCCCATTTGAGATATCTTGAGGTTTAGGTATGAAGGGAATGAGTTGTTTTTGGTGGGTTCCCTGATGGTTATTCTGATGATATCCTACACAGAGTACTGATTAATGGTAGGCATTTTATTCCTCTTGAAATGTGTTATGTGTTTATAAAAGAGATAAATATTTCACCTTTGGTGCAATATAATGGAATGAAAATGAAATATTGTGTCTTTCATGGTCAGTTATGGTGTTCTGGTTTGATGAGTGCATTTGTAGATATTGTTTCAATATGAACGGTATGCGGTATCATGAAGCCTGAGCCTGATTTTCCCAATTGTTTTCTTCATCCATTAGATGTTCCTAAATAGAAGAGGGAGTAAAAATATATGTTCTTTGTAAATATTTTAGCTCAATATTAGGAAGGATATTATTATTTGTAGGTTGTATTGTATTTTAAAAATGAAATCAAGGATAATTATAGTGATTAATGAGTGGATCTCATTAGAGGTTTTGTCGAGTATGTATCTAGAGGATATGGGGAGACACCATGTAGTCTCGAGGAAGATAATTTGGATGAAGATCTTCATTTTATTACCAATTTATAGAGATATATCAAGCAAGATTTTGGTTCTCAGAAATGACTTAGCAGTGGTGTTCATGTTTATTCGGATGGTCATATAAAGTGGAACATCTGGACACATGAAGACATGCTACGATCAGTTTTCCTTTATTTTAGAGGATTGTGGTTGATGCACATAATCTTTTTATTGTTCACATAATATAATATTTTACAATCCACCATTAGTATATCACCATTTGAAGCCTTATATGGTGTAACTTATTATAATTTAATGAATTGGATTGGGTTAAGAGAGTCAGTAATTATCAATCTAACATTGGAACAAAATAAACCTGAGAGAGTTCCAGTGATTTGAGAGAGATCAAAAGAATTATAGGATATTCATAAATCATATGCTGATCATATGGGGAGACCTCTAGAGTTTGAATTTGAGGATCATGTGTTCATGATGGTGACACCCAATCAATTGATGTAGTCTTTTTGCCATATGAAGAAAATTTCATGCCATTATATTTTTCTTTTTGAGGTATTGGATCTTATAGAAGATGTGGCATATAGAGTGACCCTTCCCCCACCGATGATCTATGTACGTGATGTTTTTTATGGGTGATAGCTCCATTTTAATCTTCATAATGACAACCAAATAATCTTTTGGGGTAGATCAATGTTGACGATGATAAACCTTAATTGAGAAACCCTATTAAGATCCTTGACAGCAATGAGAAAATGTTTCATGGGATTTTTATCTCCCCGGTTTGTTCCTTGAGGAGGCAGAGTGCCAAGGAGGAGAGTACTTATGAATTTGAGTCATAGATACGCACCAAGTACCCTATGTTATTTGGTTTTATTATTGTATTTTAATCTAAATTATTTTGAGTTTGTAGATCTATTATAGATTGTTTATTATATTTCTCATGTTTTCATATTGTTTATGTCTCTGTTTTTATAGGTATCTCTCCCATGAAGTGTATCTAAGATCTTATTGTGGTTGTTTTGTGGTTTTTCATAATTCCACTAGTGATGTGGTTGATGTCCTATAACATCACTACTTTTTAATACACACCTAGACGTTATTTATTACATAAAATCATCAATTAAAATAATAAATATGACTGAGAGGTCTAGTGTTTCTTGTTATTATGAAAATTATATGACGAATTTAAACATAAAACATGAAGTATTTATTGAATACATCCATTACATTACAACTAAATCCACTTACACATTGTATTGAATGGGGTTAACTGATGACATGAATACGAAAATTGTCAGTTATAAATCCTAGTAAGGGTGTAAACAAGGCATAACATGAAGAATACAACACATTTTAAGAATTAGGCATATCAATGGAGCATGAATGAAACATGAAAACAAAGGCTTGTTAACATGTAAAGGGTGAAAAACACTTTACATGGTATTAGCATGATACTAGGATTATTGCACATGGATCATGAGTAAAACCTTATAGCACATGAATTACCATGATTAAAACCTCATTGAACATAACATATCATGATACTAAACGTTACAAAATGCATTGGATTTCTATTAGGGAACAACCTTCTTAATCATTTCATTTCAGGCATCTGTGTGCCACATGGATCATAAAACATCGATTCATAATAATTTATTACATGATTAAAATATGTGGAATTTATACATGAAACTCTATAATCAATAATTAGAGGTTAATAATGGTGAATACCCTTGATAGAGATATGGGTTTGGTATTCCATATATAATGACTTTGGTTTGAAAAAAATGCGGTGAAATTTCGGCAACATAATAGTGTGACATAAGAATTAATAAAAATAGTTGAAGATAGAGAAATGGTTGAATCATCATATTTAGATAAAATTTATAGTAAGGAGTTATATATATACATGCACAAACATAAGTAATGGAATTTGGATTCATAGAAAAGAGTGTCTTGATTGTAAATGAGGAGAGAGAAGTCTCTTATAAAATTTTTACATTGTAACAAGTGTGAATGGGAGAAATTAATCATAGATAAATGGTTATAAAATAATTAAATCTTAAATATGTCATTATGTTGAAGGTTTTAAATAATACCCCAATATTAATAATTGAAAATAAAGGGGCATAAAAATATTAAGAAACTAGGATAAAATAATAAATGAATGAATCCCTTACATGGAAATGTGATCCAAAAAGCTTGGG
The DNA here is from genome assembly GCA_963277665.1 of Viscum album. NCBI lineage: Eukaryota > Viridiplantae > Streptophyta > Magnoliopsida > Santalales > Viscaceae > Viscum > Viscum album. Next base: position 1,064,627,626 of record OY728165.1, on the reverse strand, counting down.
AGAGGATTGAGAGAGGATTATTGAGATCTTGGGTCTCGATGGGATGATTATAGAGATATTATGGCCGAGGTATGATGAACTCACAATTATTTTAGTGAATATGAAGTGGGATCCTGGGTGGTTTTATATAGGAATGGGGAGAAAATTCTTTTTATTTAGTTTTGGGAAAACACACATTTAACTGATCAAAACAACAAATCAGCCCATTATTTTTGAACAAGGTGTTTAAAAAAGGGGATTAGAAAAAAAAATTATATAAGAAATGGTCGAAAAGTTTAAAATAATATGGTTTCTTATGTGGAGGTGAGTCACACTTTCAAGGAAAACTATGTAAAAGGAAAAAATGTTTTATAAGTCTTGGAGGATCCACTAAGGCTTTGTAAAATAAATCAAAAAAACATAATGTAAAATTATTTTATTGGGATAACATATATTTTCAAAAAATAATATCTATAGAATTTTATTACATACCTATTGGATCATTGTGAGGTCTTAAAACACATTAAATTTTTAAACGGTATTTAATTTTTACACAAAAATTCAACTATGTAAAAAAATTGTGAAACATTCACCGAAGGATAATTTCATCTTCTTGATTTGAAAAATAATATTAATTTTATAAAAATAACTTTATTAATATTTTAATATTCACTTTTAAAATAAAAACAGACATTTATAAAAAAATCATGCGTTTTTAGAAAAACAACATTGAAAACTGAATAAAAATTATAATTGTATTCGTAAAAACAATATTATAATTTATATATATATAAAATTAATTTAATAAAAATAATATTTAATAAAATATTATTTAACAAAAAAATACATTAGTCTATCATAATATATCTTTTAGTTGAATATTAGCTAAAAACAATTAGTGCTTTAAAAACTCATTACAAATTTACAATAAAAAATGAATTTATATTATAAAATATATTAAAAAATAATGCACATAATCCTAGTGTTATGGAATTTTTAAATAACCCCTTATAACACCCACATAGGACTGATGGGTAAGGTGTGCGATTGTTATAGACTATTTGGGTGTCTCGGATAACATCCCTCGAGTGGTAATCTCTATCAACTTCCACATCTCTTGTACGTGGTTCTGTTTGAGATTTATGTGTTGAATCATGGCTTGGGCATGATCAAGATGAAATCCCACCACCTCATTTCGGATCTCTGATAATTGGGCTTCGTCCGAGGCATGTATACTAGATCAGGACATTGCTTCCTTTTTCTGAGTAATTTGGATTTTTTAAAGCACTATATTTATACTAATCATGTGATCACTTTATAATGACTATATTAGCAATAGTCACAATCCATAACAGTGTTTTGAAAATAAAAACACATAAAAACAAGGATATTCATACATTATGTATATGTCAAACATAATAATCCCCTTAATTAGATGATGATAAATTTTAATTAATAAATATTTGTGTCATTACAATCATCTCCCCTTATGTATTATCACCCAGAAAATTGTATTCCCCAACCTAAAATAGATTTGGGAAACTCTAAATCATCACTTCCGCTAATTCCCATGTAGATTATTCAAACATCTTGTTTTCCAAAACAACTTAATTATCGGTATTGTATTATTTCATATAACTTTTTCCCTACGATATATGATCTTCACTAGATTCTCATTATAAGAGAGGTAATTTTACAATGGTAAAACCTCTTGATTGAGTACATGAGATGGGTCAGTTATGTACATCCTCAAGTGTGATACATGGAATTCAACATGTACTTGATATTGGTATGGTGGGGGTGCTAATGGATATGCCACTTCTCCAATGTGATCAATGATCTAAAATTGGCGAATGTACCTTTTACAAATTTTTCACTTTCTCCCATTCTCACAAATCTCTTCCATGGTGATATGCAGAGAAATAAAATGTCTCTGACCTCAAACTATAGGTATCGTTGATGATTATCATTAAACCTCATTTGTCAACTTCGAGCAGCTTTAATGATTTGTTGGATAGTCTTAACATTATCCTCATTTCTTCGACCATATATGCACCCATTAGTTTTATATCCCCAAAATGATCCCAACATGATTTTATTTTGCAACTCTTCCCATAATGGGCTTCATATGGTTCCATTAGGATGCACGAGTGTAAACTATTATTGTAAGAGATTTCTAAATATGGAAGATGTTTCTCCCATCTCCTTTTCAAGTCCATAGAACATGTTGTTAACATATTTTCAATTTTATAAATAGTTCACTTAGATTAGCCATCAGTTTTAGGATGATAGGGCATACTGATGTTTACTTCAATGCTTATAGTATGTTTGAGTATTTTTCAGAACATCGAGGTGAATCTCTGATCAAGGTCAGATACAATATATAGTTGTAATTTGTGTAGCCTTAAAACTTATTTATGGTCAATCTATGCAAGTTGATCCGATGAAATGTCCTCTCAAATTGGGAAAAAAATATCCATCTTTGTAAGATGATCCACAACCAGACATATATAATACATTCCTCTAGATATCCTTTGAAATCTAGTGACAAAATCCATGGTAATTTTCTCCCACTTCCACTTTGGTACGGGTTATTGATACATCATCCCCATAGATTTTTTACCTCTCGGCCATCACATGCTAACATACCAGGCACATTGATGTATATTTTTCATTCACCCTTTTCATATTTCCCCACTAAATGTTTACACAGTGATCTTGAAACATCTTTGTGATCCTCTGGTAAATAGAGAAGGTTGGGCTTTGTGAGTCATTTAGAAACTCTTTCATTATCTCTGGATCGGATTGTACACATAATTGTGACCCAAATCTCACAATTACATCCTTTTCAACCAAAAACTGTAATGATTTCCCATTTTTTATAGATTCCACCCTTTTCTTAATTTCCGCATCTTTTCATTCAACGTCCATTATTTTCTCCATGGGGGATGTTTGAATAATAATTTGAGAAAGGATTGATGATTTTCATCCCTTAATGATTCACATGTCCATACTCTACAAATAAAATAAGATTGGATCCTTTTCCATTCTCATCTTTGATAAAGGTGCACGATCCTATCTATATAGATCATCTAACACCTTGTTTGCCTTCTCGGGATTGTTGTGGATAGATCAGTCATAATCATTGACAGTTTTTATACATATTCAATTCCACATATTAATCTCTTTTTGTGTAAATGTATATTGGAGGCTCGTGTGGTTATTATATATCTCAAACTTCTCCCTATAAAGATAATACCTTTATATTTTCAATGTGAAGATCATAGCCACAAACTCAAAATCATGCAAGGGATAGTTTTGCTAATATATTTTCATCTACCTTGAGGTGTATGTCATCGCTTTATCATTTTTAATCAACACACAACCTAGGCCTTTCATCGAAACATCACAGACTGAAAATTAATTTTTTATTAGAATAAACCCTCTCTTAAGGGTGAGGGGAACTCAAAATGACTTCAATGACATAAATCATTAAGACAAGCCCCTACAATCCAAGATCCAAAGGCAAATACAACAAAATTCAATATAGTGAGAACTCCTCCCTAGCATTAAACACAGTAAGACCAGCTTTCACCATCACATCATTTTTCAGAAAGTTATCCCGTTCAGGATTGCACGGGCCTGGTACCGATGGAAAATGTCATACCCTCTCGAAAATTAAAATCCAAATATAAATGGACCACAAAATCTTTCTGCTTTGAAGCTCTTCTGATGTAGTCATGTAGGTGAACTGGTTGCCATGCCCCAATGACCATAGACTAGAGTGCCACTACACAAAATCCCTCCTTCCACACACACAAAACAAGCAATGCCAAAACAATGATTGAGCCAGATCCCACACCCCATCAATCCTTAACATGTTCCCTCTCATATCAACCAAAAAAAATCACAAAAAACAGAAGCAATGATACTGGTAGGTAGAATCATCATTCATCCACTTTAACATCTATGCTACCCATTTTGGATTCCAGTTCATTAGCGACACCATCACCTTCACCTAGAGACTCATCCCCTTCCGGATTAATATTATCAAGTGGGACAAGAAGTCCAGACGACTCAACCATCATCGCCACATCGAACTACTCCCCTGGTTCTTAACAACAGAACAAGCCATCCCAAATAAAACGAACCCCAAATAAGTTCACACAACAGCATCAAGAACACATCCAATCACAAAGACAACAAGTCCAAAAAACAAAATCCAACCCGCCAAAAACCAAAACTATAATTCATACCTCGTGAAAACCATATCTCTCCAGAAGGATCCACAACCGAAAAAGAAATATGTTTCCGTTCACCACCATCAAAAATGCTTCACGTGCCACAACAACCCACCCAACGTACTCGCAGCCGGCACTGGCAAGGCACCAAACCTAAGGCCTTAGATGGAGCTCGGCCGATGGACCAACATCACGCCGCCAAAGAATCCCTAGCCAGATCGAGGGGGATATGGTGAGAAAAGGGATGCAACAAAGTGGTTGAAGACATCTAAGCCCATGAGCTTCCGCTGAAGGCGGAACATCACGCAACTATGATGCCATAGAGAAGCACTGAGGAGGAGACACAACTGACCCGATGTGGAGGACGGACAGAGGCGACATGGGAACCCTACCTCAGAAGCACCACTTATGGGCTCATCAGGATTCCTTCCTCATCCAATTTTGTTTTCGATAAATTAGTTCATTGAAATGTCACAGAATACAAAAAAAGTTCCCCATTTATGGTTAAAGTAAGCATGTGAATAATGATATGATTCATTTTCAACTTCATGAATCTATCTACGTAATCATCACTCCAAGAAAACATAACTCTCTTCTGAGTTAGCATGGCAAGAGGGTTGGATAATCGTGAGAAATTTCTCACAAATTGGTGGTAATATCCAGTTAACCCCACAAATCTATGGATATGTGTTACTGATGCTGGCCTCCACCATCCCTTAACTACAGTTGTCTTAGATAGATCAAGTTATATCCCATTTCTTGTGATTATATGACCACAGAATGGGTGATCCTTCAACCCAAACTCAAACTTTCTATACTTTTCATACAGACTCCACTTCTGTATGGTCTCAAGTATAGTTCATAGATGTTACCCAGGAACCTAATTGGTTTTGGGGTATATTATAATATCAAATATAAAGATAACGAATTTTTTTTTGAGGTAATATCTGCAGACTCTATGCATCATGGCCATGAAGATTTTAGGAGCATTAGTGTGTCCAAAAGTCATTACTATGAATTCATAGTTCCCATATCTAGTACGAAAAGTAGTCTTGGGGATATCATCCTTATTCACCCTTACTTGGTAATATCTCATCCATAGATCCACCTTGGAGAAAAATTGTTCATCACGTTGCTGATTGAGAAAGTCATCAATTCGAGGAAGTGGATACTATTTGTTTATCACAATTTTAATGAGCTCATGATAATCAATTAAAATGCCCATTGACCCATCCATCTTCTTGATGAAGAGGACTGGAGTACCCCATCGTGAAGCACATGTGAATATAAACCCTTTTTTCGGATTCTCTTGTAGTTGTTTCTTCATCTCCTCAAGTTCCACAACTGACATTCTATAAAGAGTCTTGTATATTAGAAACTCCCCAAGTATAAGGTCAATTAATAATTAAACATATCTTCTATGAGTAAGACCAGGAAATTCATAGGGAAAAACTTCAGCAAAATCCATCACAATAGGCATGTCATTAAGGGTGGTTTCTCCCTTGGACTCAATCTTCCAAGGCAGATACTCATGCTCATAGGGCATTAATATATATGATTATGATGATGGTGCTAAATATTATTCATCTTCCACTATTATATTGTTTAGAATCAGTGGTTGATTCAATATTTTGAGTGTGATTTCCTTCTCACTGCAATTTATGTTGGCTCTATATTAGTAAAGACAATCCATTACGAGAATTGCATCAAATTACACCAAAGGGAATGTGATGAGTTACCTCAAAAAGTTCAATCCATATATTTGGGCAGGGGAGGAGTTATATTCATTGGATACAATGATTTTCCCATTTTACATTCTCATCGACATCTATACGTCCATGATTTGTGGTGGTGTTGGGATTGGTCAACTAACCTTTTGGGATTTAAAAGAATGTGTAGTACCATTGATGATAACCCTAGCATTAACTTTTTGATTCTAGTTCTATTCTAAGGAATATATACTTCTGGATGAGTACACTTAAATTTTTGAACATATAAAAGGGAATTCAAATACAAAAAGGGATAACATATAAATTACATTAATTTCATTATCATATGAATCTATTGGCTTCAATCTATGTTATCTGTGATCTACATAACAACATTTATTCTTATGGGATTTTTGTTATTCCCATAATAATGGATCATACTAATAATGTGAATTTACCAATGCATATCCCCCATGAGTGTCCTTACCAAGAGAGTAGTAAGGCATGTTGTCGTGTACCAGGATACCTCAGGAAAACCCGAAAACTCATTGTCGAGGTTTTCAGTCCTAGGTATATCTGTTCTAGAGCCACCTCTACTAGATAATATCTAGACATGGACTTATTTTTTTGATTATACATTTACTCAATACTCCTCAAAACATAGGGATGTTTGTTATTATTCTTATTCATATCCCTATGGATTTCACTAGGGTGTTCTAATCCCAATCGCACAAATAACTAAACATATCCTCTGACAGAAACTATGACAACCCTGTTCTTTATTACACATTCAGAACAGATTTATTACATATAATATTCACTTGAAACAATATTTAATATCAATATTTCTAGTGTCTTTGGGACCTATGAACATTACATAACGACTTAAAACATAAAACATGACATCTTTGTTGAAAACTTCTTTACAAGACCACTACATTCCATCGTGCATAACACTACATGGGGTTTCCTGAGGACCTGAATATGAAAAGGGTGAGATATAAAGCCCAGTAAAAGGATTAAACAATGCATAACATGATTTATATAATACATTTACTAAAATATACATATCATTGAACATAAAAGAAACATGAATATAAAATGCATGTTTTCATGGAAATGTGGAAACAATAATTAACATCTTATTAACATAAGCTAAGGATCATTTCACATGGAGAATGATTATATCCTCATTTCACATGAAGTATAATGAGTAAAAACTCATTAAAAATGATGTATCATGGTAGTAAACTATACCCAATGCATTCACTAGAAATTAGGGCGCACCCTTCTTAATCATTTCATTTCATGCATAAGTGTGCCACATGGATCGTAAAACATGGATTCATCATCATTTATTCTATGAGTATGGAATGTGGAATTCATAAATAAATATACATAATAAATAATAAAATATTCATAATGTTGAATACCCTTGATAGATAAATGGTCATGGTATTGACAACATAATGACATTGGCTTGGAATAACGCGGTGCAATTTCTGTAGAAAAACCGTGTCACATAAGAATTCATAAATTTTTTTGATTTGATATAAAATGGTGTCTCATGATATTTTCATGAAATTTAAAATAATAGGTTTATATAGATACATGACCCAACATATATAATGTAATTTGGATTCATAATAAAGAATAATTTCGTGAATGTAAATAAGGATAGAGAAATTTTATACTGAAGTTTGGCGTGGTAATAAGTGTACATGGGAGGAATTCATGAGAGAGATATTCGTATCTCATCATTCAAAAAATAATAGGGAATTATGGGGGAGTATCTAAATCATACCCAAAAATTTAAAATTAAAAATAAAATGAAATAACACTATTAATAAAATTGGATAAAATTAGAAAGGAAGGATCCCTTACATGGAAATGTGAACCCAAACGCTTGGGAGAGTCTTGAGAGAGGCTTCTTGGGAGCTTGTGGTACCATGGGAGGATTATAGAGAAAGGAGGGAATCATTTGGAGGAACTTAAATGGCTTTTAGTGAATAGTAAGTGGGATCTTGAGTGGGATTATATAGGAATTAAGAGGGAATTATTTATTATTTAGGTTAGGGACACCACAAAGTAAACTAATCGAAACCACAAACTAATAAAATGGTTTTGGCCCATGATTTATTCCAAAGGGGAGTTTAAATCAATATTTTGTAATTCCAATGGCATAAAATCTTAAATTAACGTGGTTTCTTATGTGGAGGTTACTCACACTCTCAAAGAAAAATAATTTAAAAAGTAAAAATATTTTATAAATCTTGGAGGGTCCACTAAGGATTTGTAAAATAACTCAATAAAACCTAGTTTCAAATTATTTTAATGGTAAAACAATTATTGGACGAATAAAATGTTAATATTATTTTATTATATCACTATTTGGTAGTTATAATGTCATAAAACACCTTATGTATTTAAATGATATTTATTTTTTACCGAAAAATTCAATTGTCTCAGAAAATTAGGAAAAAGTCAAAGTTGGATTATTTAGACATCCTAATTCCAAAAAATAATATTAATTTTATCAAATTGATTTTCTAAATATTTTATGATTCACTTTAAAAATAATAACAGACATTTATAATATATTCATGGGTTTTGAAAAAAATAGATTTCGAACCAAAATAAAAATTACAATTGCATTCATAAAAATTGTACTACAACTTATACAATATAAAAAGTAATTTATTAATAAAAATATTTTATTAAAATATTATTTAATTCAAAAATCCATTAATCTATGAAAATTGATTTCATAGTTTAATATTAACTTAAAATACTATTTGTTCTTTAAAAAATATTTACAAAGTATCAATAATAAAATGAATGTATATTATTTATTATATAGAAAAATAATACGCATAATCATAGTGATATGGGAATGTTACATAACCCCTGATAAAACATTCAATGTAATGAAGGATAAAGTGTAAGATTGTGAGAGACTCTTGGGGTGGATTAAATAACATTGCAAAGGTGGTAATCTCTATCTACATCAAATTCTTTTATAGAAGGTTCCATTCGAGCCTAACATGTTCAATCTCGGCATGGGATTGGTTAAGAGTGGTTCCCATTGAATCCACCTACTTTCCAATCTCCAAAAAATGGGCTTCATCTGGGGGAAGTCTACTAGATGAGTATATCCCATCTTTTGATTGAGTAAATTGGATTTGTTAAATAACTATATTTATACTAATCATGTTACCACTGTTTAACAACTATATTAGCAATGGTCACAATTATTAATGTTTTTTTTAATCCAAAAACATAAAACCGATAAAAATAATACATTATATAACCATCATGAAAAATAATACATTTAATTATATCAAGAGGATGTTCCATTATTATAATATTGGGACGTTACATCTCTTATGGTTGAGAGATCCTTCAGACTTATCTTACAGGGTGTCTATTCAGATGACCACTTTATGTTTCCACTTCGGGATTGTTTTATATTTTAAATGATGAGAATGTTATGAGAGGTACATTATTTAAGGGACCAGATCCATGTGGATCATCAATTTTCATGTATATATTGCTTTAGGTTCTTGATGGAGGCTCGGAGGAACTCCGGATTAGATTGGTTGCAAGAAACTAGAATCATAGAGATTTCAAACACTTTAAATGTTTTAAACAATGTGAATATAAGTTTCACATCATAAAGAGTTACACAATATGAATGTGGGTACAACTTCATGTAATTAATAATGAATAAAATTTAACAAAAATGATGACACTGTGAATTTTTTTGTGGAAACTAAACCATGATGATTAACTGATGAGAATGGGGATAAAAATTCTAAAATATTTTCAATGTATTGTGTTTTAAAAAAATGATTATACACTCAAGATGTAACACCCTAATTTTTTATTTGGTCTATCCCAGCTCCAAATGACTCAGTTATCCCCTATTTATCATTTTGAGGATTATTTTGATGTGGATTGATTTATATCTACCATATTTTATTAGTGTTCTCTCTGGATGATCCAGGGTGTGTATTTAGTTCGTTTTCCACTAGTTTCATCATTTTGTTATCTATTTTTAATCTCATTATTCTTTTACTGAAATGTTTAATTATCATCCATTTTTGAAATGAAATTTTCCTTGGATGTTGGTTAGTGATGTCGTGTCACTGCATGCTAAGGGGGATGTAGTTCTTGTCGGAGGGGTTATGAGAAATCTATTTCTTGTTCTTTTAGAATGAAAAGAACATTGACTACATTTTGATGTAGGGGATTACAATATTTCCTATATAATAATGTTAAATCATAGAGTTATAATGAATCAGTCCCTTAGATATCAATAAAATTAATGATATAATTATTTAAACAACATTAAATAAATATTATTGATAGTATAATGATATTGATGCTTTTTTCCAAGATAATGGCTTTCCTCTTGATTTGATAAATACTATAATATTGTGGGCTCTACCGAATTATAATTTTTTTTCATGATGGAATATTGTAAATTATTTAATTTCATAAATAATTTATAAATGATTATATAAATGATTATAATACATGTATAATGAATCTTGTTGTTTTTTAATTTAATTATAACCAAATTGATGCAAGTGTAAATATTTAATTGGATTGGTTAATGGACATGAATCATGACGATTATTATTGATAAAATAATTAAGGGCTTGTGAAGTGGACTGTTTGATTAATTTTTGATATCATGGTATTGGTTGATTATTATGATTCTTGTAATTGGAACCTGTGAATAATAAAATGGTCAATTAAATATGGAATAAGAAGTATTTGTGTGATAAAAAATTGTTAAGTCTACTAGGCTATATACAATTAGAGGGAGGTGAATGAGGTTATGATAGATTAAAAAAACATCCCCATTAGATCTTGTTTTTCTATTAGAAAAAACTCTCTTCTGTCTCTTTCCAGTTTTGTAGTATGAATAATCATTAAAGAATGCACATGACACCACAATTTTTTCTTGGTTCACCCTCACTAGGCTACATCTAAGAAGCATACACTAGAAATGTGCCGATATACCACTTCCAAAATAAGTGCACAATTGTTTACAAGTTTGTAGCAGACTCATTGTCCCTCCTAGTTTATAACCACTCATAATTTGAGAACACACTACTATATCAGCTAATGTAAGCTCTCTACTTCTTCCGAAGATCCACTAACATTTTATAAACTTGTAGGTCACTTCATTATATCTAATAAGTTCTACATCCATTACTGTTGATAGATGCTCTTTTGACACCCCACTTTCACCCCCAGATGAATCTCTCTTTTTATTGGGTGTAAGAAGAAACTCCAATTTTTATGTGCTTCCCTTACTTCACCTTCCACAAAATTCCCTTACCTAGCGCGAAATACAATTTTCATGAAACACTAATTTTACGCGCAATAGTATTTTTACACGAATATTTGTCTTTATATGCAACCACCTATTTACGCAGAGCCTGAGATTTATGGGCAACAACATTTTTATGCCCATCCTGAGCTTTATTCACAACATTCTTTTTACGCTCAGCCTTTTGTTTCATGGGAACACCACTTTTATGTGCAACAACATTTATTTACGTGCATCTTTGTCTTTAAAAACAACAACCTTTTTACGCATAGCCTAATCCTTACGTGAAACAACAATTTTATGTGTATCCTAAGCATTACATGAAACCTTAATTTTACACTCAGACTTTTTCATTACACACAAACAACAATATTTACTAAAAAACATGATGTTTATGCACAAATCCCTTGCGTAATCCAATTTTGTGCACCAAATCTCAGATTCTCTCAATGTCTTTAGCTAATCTAAATGAGGGGGTCACTTCATATTTATATGAAAAATTGCCCCCTGAATGAAAAACCCTCCTTGAGCGTGTAATTTACTTCATGCGTGAAAAACACATCTTCTGTGAAACATCATTTTTCATGCACTACTCCAATATTTCATGCACATCATACCTTTGCCCATTTTTGAGCTTCTGATCTCAAAAAACCTCTGGTGAAAAAATACCAATCCTCTATTTCTCACACCATGCATATATTTTATGAACCACATTCATTTTTTACACACCACACACATATTCCACGAACAAATTTCCTTTTTCGTGTACCACTTTCCATTTTTTGCACCTCCCTTTTCAAAAAACACATCTCTCCTTTTTCAGATTTTCATGGCAAAAAATTTGACAAACACTATAAAATGACGAAACCTTGTATCTGATCTTTTTGAACCACCTCAAGATCATCCATTCATTTTTTGAGGTTCTTCTATCTAACATGGATATCCAATAACATATATTGAAGCCCAAAAATCACCATTTAAACCCCCTTTGACAATAAATTATTGATCATGTCCTGCTTTGTGGACAATCACCACACGAAGGACCACTTTTTCAATAAACACAGTCACCTAAAAAATGCATCAATGTTAACTTGAAGGATTTTTTCCCAACAATATCCCCTTTTAGGTATGTTTACAACTCTTCTAATAAACATTCTCTACACATTAATACCTCATTCAAGCTTCTTCTAACCACTACCACCATTCGCATATTTCAATAAAAAAACCAATCAAAGATTTACTCATCATGTACTCTAAGCCCACATGAGAAATTCTTGGCCTAAGAAACAAGGGTAAATAAATATTTCATCAATTAATCACTTCATTACTGGCACCAATTTTTGACACCAAACTGATTCTAACTTCCAAACTGATTCCAATTGTTGATGCCACTCTAAAACCAATTGGTGACAACTGGAGACCCTCTAACACCAATACAACACCACTCGTATACTATTATCATGATCCTTAGCTGTCGTGACATATACTCTTTGATCGATCAGTTCTTGCATTGTTTGATTTCAAGACTCCCTTTATATTCATATAGCTTCAACTCCTCTTCAGCATTCAACTCCCCATATCTCAGTGCTCTCCCCCCATATCACTAGTCCACCTGTCAGCTTCTACCCATGTCCTTGTATAAGAAATTATCTCCCTTCCATAGCCACGGTTTCTCCCACATGAAGAGTCACTATTTCTCCCCCTTTGGAAATAAACCCAAAGGTCAATCCTTTGTGGTCTAAAACAGAGTAAATAACACATATCAGCATATTTCAGAAAAACACACCATATATCTGGTAGAAGGGGGTCCACGTCCAAACTTTTACTATTGTGGGGAGTCGACTAAACTCCAAGAGCCATTCAACGCCTCTTGAATGGTTTTTTGGTTACGTCCTTTGTCAGAATATCTGCATCTTGTAGTTCTATACTCACATACTCCAACTTCACAATTCCCTTCTCAACCTTATCGTTGATAAAATGATAATTTATCTCAATGTTATTTTTTCCTTGAGTGATGGATGATATTTTTGATGAGGTTTTTAGCACATGAGTTATCGCATTAGATTTTGATAGGAGACATCAATTCAATGCCCATATCATCAAGTTAGTTCATGATCTAGAATAACAGTGTGCATGCTTCAGTGGCTTCCATATACTTAGATTATTCAGTGCTCAATGAAATTCAATCTTTCTTATCTATTAGCCATGAAATACACAAACCACCAATATATAAATCACCTCCTAATGTTGATTTCCTATAATCCCCTGAACCAGCCCAATCTGCATCGGTATATCCCAATAACTCTGACTAAGATCTGTCACCATATTTCAAACTGAAATCCAACTTTACCTTGATATAATGAATTATTATTTTCAAAAAAATCATGTGAATATCGTTAATATTAATTTCATATCATGCTGCTTGGAATGTGGTGAAACCAATATCAGGTCTCATCATTATTAGGTATAGTAAACTCCCAATAATGTGCCTTTATTTTTTGATATTAACTGCCTTTTCATTAACATCTTTTGATATTTTCATCCAAGTTGCAACCAGAGTTATCATATTTTTGGAATTTTCCATTCCAATTCCTTTCAGAACCTCCTTGGAATATTTTTATTTATAAATGAATGTTCCCTTACCTCCATGTGTCACCTATAGACCAAGCATAAACGTCAGCTCACCAATCATAGACATTTCAAACTCATGTATCATGAATTCCGAAAACATTCATCACTTTGATTCATCTCTTCCTCCAAATATTATTTTATAGAAATAAACAAGCACCATTATTCGTTGTTTACTTTTATTATTGAATTAACGATTATAGTAAACTCCAACACACTGTAAACCAATATTCTTCAAATGCTGATTAATCCTTGAGTACCATGCTCATGGAGCTTCTTTCATCCCATATAACACCCTCTTTAACCAACAAACCTTGTTCTCATCCCCATGAATGTGAACACCATATGTATACTCCATATACACTTCTTTATATAGAATCCCATTCAGGAATGTAGATTTGACATCCATCCAGAACACTTAGAACTTCCATTGCGCTGTAATGGGTAAGAATAATCTGATTGTATCTAGCCTTGAAACCAGTGCAAATGTCTCAGCGAAATCAATTCCCTCTATCTCAGAGTATACATTGTTCACTAGTCATTCTTTATTTTGAATCACTATTCCATCATTATTCTTCTTGTTAAGAAATACCAATTTAGTCCCCTTGACATTCTTATCAGCTGTCCTTGGAACTATCTCCCCTGTTTGATTCTTTGCAATATGTTATAGCACTTTATATATGGCCTGAACTGAGTTTTCATCTTCAACTGCATCTACAAAGCATTTAGGGTTTAACTAAGATAAGAAAGATGTATTTTGGAGTGAATTAATTGTTCTTGTCTAAACTAGTGTTGATTGATCACCAATGATATTATTTTAGTCAATTTCAACTCGACTCCTTGGCTTCTGTAAGGATACTGATTTTTCTTCTTAATTCTCATCATAAGTATTTTCTTCTGAATCAGCATTAGCCACTTCTACTCCTCCTACATTACATTCTTCATCATCTCTTTCATCTGAAACTTTTTCACTATGATTTTGAATACTATCAACATTCTTTACAACTGTAACATCATTTCTCTCAACTAAATTTCCCAACTTTTGTTAAAGCATTTGTAATCTTTTCTTTTTCCTGTGATGCTTTAGGATATTCCCTCATCTACATGCGATTCAAATTTCCTATGTTTATCCTTGTTGAGGTTAAAGCACTTAATTACAAATATTTGAATGTATTTTACTATTGGCTTCTTTCCATATCACATCATTTATGGTGTTTTTTATTCCTTCAGACATAATATAGCTCTTTTATAAATGTAGACCGATGTCAATACTTCCTCCTTCCAAAATTTCTCTAGTAGGCCTTTTTCTACGAGCATCATTCATGCCATGTTGTTGATAATATGATTTCTCATTTCAACAACTCCATTCAGTTGGGGAGTTCTCATAGAGGAAACAAGATTCTTTATCTTGTGTTTCTCGAGATAGTCCCCCACCTGACAATTTTTGAATTTCGTACCATTATTAGTACAAAAATTATGAATTTTCTGTCCAAGAATCCATTCTCACTCTCTCCGGTATTGTTTTAAGAATATGAACACATCAGACTTATGGTCAATAACAAATACCCATTCCATTCTGCTATAGTCATCAATTAAGATAACATAGTACCTATATCCATCAATTCCCCTTGATTTGATAGGCACACAATAATTAACATGAACTAATTCGATCACTCTTGTTGACTTCTTCTCCATTTCCATATATGACTTTCTAATGACGTTCACTTGTTTTCATGAATCTCAAGTGTGTGTAACATCACGTGATAGCTTAGGGAGGTCTCATATACCAACACAATTTACCAGATCTTCCAGGGATGGTTGACATAGATGACCAAATTTTTTATGCCACATCATTTTTTCTTCTTCTCTGGATAGATAACACTTATCTTCTTCTCCACTTACTAGTTATACATTTACCTTTTTTTATTCTTCCCTATATAACCACTTCCTTGCCTTTTCCTAGGACTATATACATATTTTTAGAAAACCCTATAGAATGTCTTAAGACACACAGTTGACTCGTACTGATAAAATTGTGACTGAGGCTTTCTACTACTAAGAAATCAGTACATATCATCTCTTTTCCCCCAAACATGGCCATTCATGAGCCAATAATCCTCTAGCCTTCATAGTTTCCAATTTTTACAACTCATTTTTTGTCATATTTTATTTTGGTAACAAGATACTTAATACCTATCATGTTAGATGTTGAACTGATGTCAAGGATCCATGCACCAGAGCAATCTAATGCTTTACGTGAAATTTATGCCACCGATACCTTCACATCCTTTTCCTTCATGGTCCATACATTTCCCTTCACACATGGTATATATTGTGACTTCTGATCTTTCTCAGAGTTTGATGGACCAAATTCAACATGCAACGCTGAAGATATATTTTTACTTCTCAAGACACTTGTTGGTTCATTTATCTTCTACATGCGAACATTTTTATTCTAATTTGGAACATTAATCTACATGGTCAAAGTACAGTACAAATCCATGTTCCCAAATCCTTCACACCAAAAACATTTTCCATTGAAATAGGTTCAATATAACCATTCTATGTTTACATACCACCTTTGTTATTGTTCCCATTGATATCTCTTGTCTATGGAACACAAATATTGTGAATGTGCCATCCTTCCAAAACAATAACACCTAAAATATGGCGCCTTTATTTTTTTCACTTCAGTACTTCTAGTTACCCCTTGGGATCTTTGAATATTCTGATTCAACATTATACCCAAATCTACCTTCAATCTTTGAATGGGTGCTAGTGGTTTAACGTTAGTTTGTATAACTTTTTGTTTTCAATGAAGCCTCTCATCGTCCTTAGCATCTAAACATAATTGATGCTTTCTTTCTTCAAAACCACTATTTTCCACTATTAACATCTTGATTTTCTAAGTGATCATATCTCCTAATGTCCCAATAGAAGTTTGGATTTTTTTCACAATCCTTAACTAGTTTTAACCAATCAAAAACATCTCTTTCAAGTGCGTCAATATGATTGATTTGATATTTCATTGTGTTATTCAAGCTACCGATATCCCTTTCATGTTCTTCAATATTTATTTTATTCTCACTAACTGATTATGCATCCTTTGATGTTGATGGCTTGATTTTCTCAATTTCATCAATCAACTCAGATTTCTCTTCTTACTACTGTTGCATATAGAGTTTTTCATTATGAAAAACATTGTTGGCATTCTTTGTTTTGGCTATCCAATAATCTATCTCCTAAAGAGTACCCTATAACAGAGCTTGCATATCAACTCATCCCTCAACTTCATCTTCTTCTTCATCATCTTTGGTTAAATTATTCTTCAAAAACTACCGACAATGGCCACAATAAAATTATCATCACGATCAATGAAATTCTCTATCTCTTCACCCTCCCCAATCTAAGACTCGTCTGAACTACCCAATTATTTTTAATGAAGGCTCTTCTTCTTATAGAAATTTATCTTGAACTATTTCATTCCATTCAAATAGGCTGAAGAATTATTATAAGGAATTTCATGTTCATCATCATCATTATCCTCTTGGAACATTTTGGGACATCTTGACAAAAGATTTCCTACCTTTCCACACAAAAAACAAGCAATTGGAGGACTCCCTTTAAACATTCCATTTCTTATTTGATGGTTTGAGGAGAGGAATGACATCACCTCATCTGTCTCTTATTCATCCTGAGAATCATAAATGGTGATGTTCTTTATGGACTTGAATGCCACATCTTTGAACATCCCTTTCATAACAGTATCGTTATCATCATTTCTCATTTCATATGCATTGTTGCATCTGATTCTTACATTGCTGAAAAATGTTCTCATCGATGATCGGAATACCTTGGTCATTAGAGACCTCCATTTTAGAGAGAAACACAGATATCAAACGTTCCCTCTTATACCAATTGTCATGTCCACATGGATAGATACCCTAAGGTGAGAGGGGGTGAATCAAGGTATGACATATTGAAACAACATCCCCTTTTGATCGTGGGTTTGTATTAGACAACACGCACTTCTCTCTCATTCTCAATGCAGTGTATGAAAAAACCTTAAATCATGCACATGACTGAAGAATTTTAACTTGTTTCACCCTCACTGGGAAATATCCAACGAACATACACCGACAGAGTGCCGATGTACCAATTCCACTATAAGTGCACTTTTGATTAAATGTTTGAAGCGGACTCACTATCCCTCCTTGTTTACAATCACTTACAATTTGAGAACTCACTACTCTCTCAACAGATGTAAGCTAATTGCTTTTTTAGAATACCCGCTCAGGGTTTATTAATTTTTAAGCCTCTTTATTATCTCTAAGGAATTCAACACCATTAACTATTCATAGATGCTTTGTTGACGCCCAACATTCAACCGCAAAATAATCTCTCTTTGCACCAGGTGTACCCGGAAACTACAATTTTTACATACAGCCCTTACTTATTCATACATGTGATTCCCTTCCCTTGCACAAAATACTATTTTTCGCTCAACAGCTCTTTTATGCACAATATCCATCTTTTACGCGCTTCTATGTCTTTATGTGAAACAACCTTTTTACAAGAAACCTAACCATTACGTGCAACCAACGTTTTACGCGTAGTCTGATATTAATGTGAAACCTTATTTTTTGGCTCAGCCTTGTTCTTTACGTGCAAACACCTATCTTTACATGCAAACATGATGATTATGCACAACACCCTTGCATATTCCAATTTCACATGCCAGAGCTCAGATTATCTACATGACTTGAGCTACTCCAAATGAGTTGGTCACACCATATTTATAGGCCAAATTAACCACTTTGAGAAGAACCATCATTGAGCATGTAATTCACTTCGAGTTAAAAAAACACATCTACTGTGTAACATCGTTTTTCGCACACCACTCCATTATTTCGCACACATCATGCCTTCTCCAATTTTTGAGCTTTTGATCTTGAAACACCTCATAGAGAAAAATAAGAATCCTTTATTTCACACACCACACTAATATTTTGCACACAAAATTCGTTTTTTTTCTCACCACACAATTATTTCACGCACCACTTTTCTTTTTCATGCACCACATTACTTTTTCACGGACCTCCATTAAACAAAAACACATCTCTCCATATTTTGATTTTCAGGCCAAAAAATTCGCCGATCACTAGAAAACGGTCCCACCTAGTATCATGCTCTTTTTGAACCACCTTTATATCATCAATTCAATTTTCGAGGTTCTTATATCAATCAAGGATAGCCAATAACATCTCATTAAACAGACTGACCACCATTTAAAACCCCTTTGAAAAAAAATTATAGATCATGGTCTGCATTGTGAACATTCACAACACGGAGTCCCACATTGTCAAAAAACACAATCAATTTAAAAATGTTTCAATGATACTTTGAGGGAATTTTTCCAAACAAATATGAGTGACTTTGTAGGGTCTAAGAATCACTTTTTATTATTTTTCATGTGTTCCATTTTATTTGGAGTAGTTATATTTCTTTGTGTGTGTTGTTTGGATGCCTTAATTTTGGTCCAAGATAAAAATTGATATATTTTTTCTATATATCGTGGGGTGTGTTGTGATATATGTATGGATGGGTCTAGAGGGATATTGTGATATGTGGGTATGGGATGTCATGATGTGTTGTGAGACCATGATGGGTAATCCTACCATAATGTTATGGTATGATGTGTAGATTGGCAAGGTTTTTTATGTGGTTTTTGATGAATGAAGTGGAGGGAGTCATTAGAATATTCATGTGGTGTTGGGGAGGATTCTTGAGATTATGGAACAACATGAATCTAGGCATATTCAATGTTTTGAATGCTATATTATTTTTTGAATAAGTTGTTTTGTAAATAAAATTATTTTTGTGTATCAAAATTTCTACCCAAATAAATCATGAATATTGTTTTGGTTACTAAACATATAAAATAGCTGAAGATTAAAGATGTATTCCACATGATTTCCATGTTTATTATTTCCAGGTTGGATGGATCTACATACACTCAAAAAGAGGTGAAGACTTTACAGGTAGTTCATCTACTCACCATGTTAAGCCCCTTATGTTTGGTATCATAGATGTTTTTCCTTGAGTACATGGTAATATCGGAAATAATTTTGTTATTAAATGAACAAATTATTTACCAATGGGGTATGACTATAAATTGATTCATTAGTGAGGTTGTAATGTAGATAAGTCGTGGGATCGGTTTTATTTTTCTTTAAGGGAATGGATATTTTTTGTAATGCTGAATTAATGTATTTTAGAAATATTAACTGTTTATTAATGGTTAAAGAAATAATTATCATAAAGTGAAAATGAAGAAAATGGGATAAAATAACATAATGAATCACTTTAAATGGTTGTGTCTTCATAATATATCTATTATTATTAGTTGTACCCTAAAGTCAGAGAGTTGATAGATACAGTTAAGTCTGAGACACGGATATAACCAATGTGTGGTTTTGAGTGATACTATATAATGTACATTTTGGGTTTTTATATGATACTCAATATTATATATTTTGGAAACCAACACCGAATGGATTCTGATCCTTGTTTGTTTTTTCTACAACATCAAAGTTGGATGATGAATGGCTAGCTATCCCCTTTAGCCTCGCTCTGTTCCCTTTGTAGAAACATTTTATGGTATGTACAATGGTTTTTTTCACCTTATATGGGTGTAGACGATTATTATGGTAGTTGTTATTTCACATCCATTTATTCTAGATATAGATTCATAAGGACTATTATATGTATAACATGGATAGGTTGTGATGGATTGAGGATCTTTACTCAGTGTATGGGATGTGATGGCTTGATGTACAATACATGATGTATGATACACATTATATGGGTTGTGGTGGATCCCTAAAACTACATAGTTCATTTTTCTTACATGGATGTAGTGGTGTGTTTTTTTGGGGGGTATTTTTTGGTGCTTTCACTAGGTGTCTACGCGATAGAATTTGAGAGATAGTTTCTCAGGATTTGGGACATCAGAATAGAGTAGGAAACTAGTTGGGAAGTGGTAACATGGTACCCATGATATTATTTATTATATGTCATTGTATGTGATTCTTGGTGGTAGTATCCAATGTTTGTATGGGAACATTATGTATCATTTTAGGTGATGATTTATTTTTACTTATTGTTTACTACTCTTTAACATGCTTTCTTTTTCATTTTTCATGAGAGAATCAGAGAGGATCCTAATAAATATAATTTTACATTCACCCTATATGTTTATATATATATAGTTTTTAGGTTAGTTAGATAGGATGGATATCAAGTTTGTTTCTACTTTCTTATGGGTCTTGAAAGAGAAATTTTGGATTTATGGTCACAATAATTTTAAATTTCATTTGGTACTTTAATTTCCATTTCAGTTGGTGTAGTTCTTGCATGACATTACATATGTGTACATTAGAATTTCTTTTATGTTGGAGATTTTACAATGTGTTGGTTGGTTTCTATCATATATATTTCATTTCCATGTGTTCTATTAAACAGTATCACCTTCCATATAGTTTTTTATTATTACCTCGGAGCTAGTCAGTATCCTAGGGCCTACTAGAGGTAGGACATGAGGGTCACTATATCTTTTCTCCCTTTATAGGCCTATGTGGGGTGCACCTTGAAGGGGGTGGTTTTTGACAGCCAATAATTTACAATATTTTTGGTATATAATAAATTTAATTTCTTATTTTGTCTCCAATTACAGAAAACAATAAGATTAGTATGTATTACATACAATAATGTGTTTAAATAAAACGTGATATATTGTTAAATAAATATTTATTAATTAGATATTTAACCCCTATCTATTAAATTGGAGTGTATTAATTTTATTTTAATGATTTTAATAATATATTATATTTCATATTAAATTTTTATTTAATTACTTATACCTAAATAATAATATTTTAACTGAAAATTAATTTTTAGTGAAATATATATTTGAAAAAACGATGGATCAATAATTCTTTTCACACATAATATAAAATTAAATTTTACAGACACTATAAAAGCTCATTGAAAACCCTATGTTTTATGAAATCAAAATACCAAAATTAACTGAGTATTAATTTTCGGTATTTTTCTTAATTATAATATATTTTATTGAATAGGAAAAAATAATAAATTTTACATGAAATCATCTTTTTAATTTAAATAAATTATATTGTTTAATTATATATTGAATTATTTTCAATGTAAAATTAGTTCGATAATATATATTTTAATTAAATATATGTTATTTAATTCATTTTTATAGTTAATATTTAAATTCATACATTCTAATAATGAAATAATTTTACCATAAAAATCGTCATTCTCGTTTCATTTACAGAATTTTTATTAAATTAAAATTTTCAACATATATGAATTTAGTTATTAAAAATATGTTATTTATTCATAATCATCATAATTTATATTGTATATTAAAGAAAACATAATTTTGGAATAAAAGAAGACTCTAAATAGTAAAAATTAATTATCATGGGTTTACACAGAGAATATAAAGGTTAAAAAACATAACATATTTTTTATAACTTATTTTCAAGAAATATGTGGACCCTTTTTACCACTATATTGATTTTTAGGGGTTTTTGGATACATTTTCATGAATTTGGCCTATATAATAAGTATTGTAAACAAAACATACAAAAAATGAATGATTCTTGATTTCAATATATATATATAGTGTTGGGATTAGGGAGAACCACACATATTTATTAATATATATTCATTTAAAAAATAAAACATTTTTGTAATATTTATAATTTATTTATAATTTTTAGAGATTAAATAATTACTTTTAATATTTAATCATCAAAAAAAATTTATATATTAATAAATTAATATAAAGGAAACTAAGAATATAAATTTTGAACAAAATATGATGAATTATTGTGTTTAATTAATTATTTAGATGATTATATCTTGTTACAATAGTGTGGATGAAGTACATTTGAATTACATTGTTATGTTTATAATTAGTAAAATTCAAATTAAATGTATAATTTTAAAAGTCAGATTGATGATATTTCTTAAAAAAGTACATTTTATTAAAGTATTTAATATTAATAAAAATTAATATATTCATCCATGTGACTTTTAAATTAAATAAATTTTATTTATATTCTATTAAAATACCAAATTTTATTTTAAAATGAATTTATTTACTCATATATCATAAAATCAAGGTTACTGTGGTTCTGGATATATATAGGCTTTTTTATTGTACATGTACTTGTATTTAGATTAATTTCCAACACATATAACATTAATTTTTTTAAAATTATATATAATATAAAAAATAATTTCCCCCATGTTAGCTATTATGTATCATTTTTTTTAAATGTAAAAATGAATATGGTTAAATATTACAGTTATATTAATGAGAAACCAAATTGGTAAAAATAGGGAAAACATAGATATTAAGGAAGAAAATTTTTACAAAATTTGTTTCATTTTGTGATAGAAGTCTAAATTCACCATATTATCCCTATAAACAATTCACTATCAATATTTTATCTACTTGGGGTATGTTAGTCTTCGCAATAGTGAATATTTTGTGTATTTACACATGTTCCACTCATAGCATAAATAAAATTCCATAAAAATCCTATATTCTTCACACCACGCATCCTATTCTGATAAGGATTTTTTTTAAAAATCACTTCAAAAATTACCTGTACATATCCTTTAAGCCATGGTTTTTTCATCAATCCCGACATGGAATAATTTTGTAAATCTCAACGATGGATACCTGGAAAAGATGTATTGTTCATTAATGAGTGTTTTTATACTATTTCTTTCTCCACCATCTAATTTTTTAATAAAACTAGTTGATAAAAAACGTTCTTTTCTTACATATACCTATATTTTTTTAAATAATTTAATTACTTATAAATATTTCCACATCTAAAAAATGGTTTTTGATATCATCGTTTGTCTGTACGGAGGACAATCACCTTACGTTCTAATGTGATTTGGTCATCTAGTGACACCTTAAATAGATTTTTATGATATTATGAATAATGTAAATATTTTTATTTCATAACATATTTATATGTATATAGTTATTAGATCATATACATATTCTCAATCTCCAATTTGTGGCGGATATAATAACCTCTCTCATGTGTTTGGTAGATTACCGTCTCATTAAGCAATGTGATTGCTCTATGTGTAATTCATTACATGGAATGTAATAAGGATAATGGTAATTAATATATGATATA
This sequence comes from Viscum album, assembly GCA_963277665.1. Classification (NCBI taxonomy): domain Eukaryota; kingdom Viridiplantae; phylum Streptophyta; class Magnoliopsida; order Santalales; family Viscaceae; genus Viscum; species Viscum album. The sequence goes on along the minus strand of OY728165.1, from coordinate 1,064,603,466 downwards.
TAAGTCAAATTATTATTATATTAATATCATATTTTTTATCCTAGGATGATAAGACATACCCTTTTAGTTATTTCCATTACTTTAACATAAAAATGATAACATTGTTCGTGTATATATGGACTACTGACATCATTAAGAAATGTCACTCTTTATTCATCACCACACACATCGATGATGTATAAAAATATATATTATAGTATAAATTTTATTTTGATAATCCAATAATTATTATATGTTACTTAAATTTTTTATAATGATCATTTGAAAATGGGAATATTACTCTTGTGTACATGTGGACTAACACCTCCATGATGACAATGTACTTCATTTTTCATATCCAAAATTAATGATTTATTTCAAAAGATCAATTTCAATGAAAAATATATTAATCATTTCATTATTTTTGTTATATAGATTTTGTAACTATATAATATATATATGAACCAAATCATTCATGACGAATCAAACATGAGTAAATAACAAAATTAAAAATAGATACAATAAAAAAAATAAAATTATTAAATAATGTGTAAAAATATGTTATAAATTTAATATATAGGTTATTAAAAATATAAATATTCTTCTATTATAGGTTAATAACATGTTTAAAATCGCTATTAAATATGATAATGAATGTTCAATCAAAAGGATACGCAATGTAATGGATTTCAAAACAAAATTTCATTTTAATGGGATAAACATCTACATAATTTATAATTACATTGTATGATTATTTGTATAATAAATTATAATTATGATATTATATATTCCCAATTTTTAGCATGGATATATTTTGAAATAAATAATTTTTTACTGATTATTTATTACTTCAACGGTATGCTCATTGCAAAGGTGTATTTCACAAGCCCCTTTTAATAAATATTACTTGTTCTTGAATTTCATTTCAAGGATGTTGTTTGAAAATTTCATAATAATTATATTTGATATTGATCTCATATGTTTATTCATTATTCATCAGTAGATATTATCATAATTACACACATTAGTACGTAAATTAATTGAAAAAGTCTTTATGAAAATAAAACATCATTTATCTCTGTGATCGGAAATATGTTTTCCTCTGAAAAACATGTTTTATATAAATTTTATAAAAATTTTATTAAGAATATTGAAATGATTTTTAAAAGAAAATTTAATCATCTTTAATCATGTTATAGTTATTTAAAATTTAACTAATTTAATTTTGAAAACAATTTTCATTTTAATTATTTCAGAAAACATTGAATGGAATGTTCTGGTAATTTTCTTATCCTAGCTTTTACTAAAACAAATTATAGTGAAAACAAAATTTATTTAACTGGAATTGAATGAAAATAATTTCCCTTCACCATGACAATCATTTAACAGATGTCTCATTTTCATTTTTATAAGGATATTTTTAATTTTTTTTAAAAAAAGTTATTTAAGAAGAAAATGGTTTCAAATAGTATTTCAAAATGAAAAAGATTTTTTCCTCATCATTTTTTTAATAATATTTCTATTATATATATACAACTTAATGATATGTATATTTTTATCCACCTATAATACTGTATAGAATTGTTATGCTAACACCATAATTTTTGTTATTTTTATTGTTTGTGATAAGTTTGATTGTAAATGTATTATTTTAATACCATTCCTCATTTTAATATGAATGTTTTTGGTAATGGTTATTGATTCGGGTATATATAAAATAAATTATGAATGTTTTTCTATAAGATTTTTAATTCTAATTATTATCCCCCTTTCATATTTGTAATGAATGCAACTTGTTATTTTATGGGTGGGGACTGAAGTATACCCTCAATGCATCGATGAGTCTCATGACACAAATCAGTTATCCAAATAAGAAGTTATTTTACATTTTAACAACATTAAATAGAGATTGTAGAGTGTAAATACTCTAAGGATTGATCAAGATTTTTCAAATAGCCAGAATTATGGATTCCCTCATTATGAATTTAGTTATTATTATTCTACGTGATTATTCTATTTGTATTAATATCAATGGATATGTTTTCCTGCTCAGGTGATGATTTAAATAGAATTAAGTGATCATAATTTATCCTAACCATATTATGATCACGTTAATGATTAAATTTTCATTTTATTAATTAAATACCCCATTATGAATGATTATATTTTTTATTTTTTGATAGATTCAGCTATACATAACCCTTATATATAATTTGATTGCACCCTTATTTATTTTACTTCCCTAGATCCAAATTAGTTTACTATGTTTCATTTGGATGGTTATTATATAGTTAATAATTTTACTCTTTGAAAAATATTTTTTAATGTGTTTTCTCATGAGTAATATAAGTGGGTGACAACCATAAGATTATGGGTTGTAATATTTGGTAGCATAAAAATGTTTTTAGAAACTCTTTGAATTATATTTATGAAAACATAGTGTGTGGATCAAAACCATATGTTAGACTCCAAGGATAAGTATATAAGAACATCATTATTTTTTTAAGATAAATATTATGTGTTTATCCATTCTATACATCACTATTTGGATACTACATGATGACATGTTTCAGGCATAATGGTATTAAGGTGTAATGAATATGAAAATAAAGCATTGGTAATGAACTGATAATATCATAGTTCATGATAATGGGCCTTACATCCAACATATATTGACACTCCCTTATGATATTTTTAGTACAATTCACATTATACATACACTCCATTTCGATGGAATTGAAAATCAAGATACCCCCAAATAATATATATATATCTGTATGATTACAACATAATTTTTTTATTTAACTATTTCATTGTTTATTCAATAATATTAATTATTATATAACTTAATTTAGGATTTAAAATAAGTTAAAAATATAATATACTATAAAAGAATGTAGAATTAATATTTTTTCATGATCAAAATACTATGAATGAACATTTCCTTAATTTTATTAAGACAGTATTTCAATGGAAACTAGCCTCCCAAAAATTCTCATCACGTGTGGACATCGTATCATATAAGAAAAATAAATAGAAATATTTCATAATGTATTATGGATTATAATGGATTCATAAGAATATGAGGCTATTAGAGAAAATAATGGATAGTAGAATGATGTGAAATAAGGTTTTTCCCACATGTGATGATTGTGGAAAAAACACCACGGAACATGCCCGATGGGAATGTGAGTTTTCTACAAGTCTAGAGATGACTTCCATCATTTTTTAGATTTAAAGTCAAGGGAAAAATAATCTAATTTGACAATTTTTCAACTATATGAAGATGGTTAACTACAAAAATTAATTACACTTGTGTTAATGGATTATACCTCAAAACAAGCTAATTAATCGTGGTCAAACTTATTCTGCTACTACAAAAGAAGATGAATTGTTAATGTGATCAGGTTTTTATTTAATAATTATGTTATTATATTATTTTACCAATGATATCCTATTTAAATTATTTATAAAATGTATAAGTATTTTACTATAGTAAATTCCCTATAAGGATTTTAATTTTTTTTCTGAATGGTACAAATAAAAGAGATTAAGATGCATGTTTAACTTCATGGGAATAAAATTATTGAAGGAAAGGTAACACATACTAATTTTATGATGTTGAGATCATGGTTTTGGTATAAAGGGATAATTCTTATAGATATTTTATATTGGATATTTTTGACTACCTTTGATTTAGTTAAAATTTTTACCAAGGTAGTTTCTAATATCATTAATGAGGTTTACAACATCTTGGGATTTAAGGAATATATCCAATAATTTAGGTATTTTATAAGAATAAGGAATAATTAATTTTTTAAATAATTATTTATTGTAATTTAGGATATTAAATTGTTTTAGTAAAATTCACGATTAATGTATTCATATGTTTAGAATTATATGATTAATAGGTACTTCATATTACCAATGTTAATAATGGTAATATCTTTCTATAAATTTTGTGACACCCTCTCTAATTTATTGGATAATAATATCTTCGAATGGTTCATAGGGTTGACCATTGGTGAATTTTTTTATGAATAACATCAAATGAGGTTTTCGAAGTTATTATATTACTTCACCACATGAGGGATTATTTATATCAGATGAATTATGCTAACTATATTTATTTTATAAGGTGGTGCCAAAATCAATGAGCAAGACACAATTTATTCAATAAAAACATTCACAAAAGTCTAAAAGAGGGAATTTTATTACTATATTTTTCACAAAAGGGAGAAAATCATCCAGCAGATCATCTAACCTAGTGATTCCCTGATTGATACCCTTATTTGCAAGACCATCAAAAAACATGTTCACTATGTGGAAAGCATGAGTGGCAATGTATGTGATCTGCATAAGCCAAGCAAGGCATCTTACCCAGCGAGTGTTAAGAGGACAAGAAAGGTGCATCATACCTTTCTAGATGGCTTGGAAAATATCGGTACTATCGAATTCAATCCATACGTTATTCCACACCTATTGTTTGAAAAATTCGATCAAAAGGATCACAAACATCATTTCTTCTTCTAATGAAGACGTAACACCACAGTTGCCATTGAAGCATCCTTTCCAATGGCCAATGGAGTCTCTGAAGATACCACCACATCACGTAGGACCAGGTTGTCTTTAGAAGCTCCTTCAACATTAATTTTCATTCATCCTTTGAGCGGGGCCTTTCAGAAAACCTCGATGTTGTGCCTTAGTGGTTTGTAGATGCCCTCAATATGATGATTATGCAGGATCACATAGTCATCAAAGGTGTTATTGGAGTGGGCTTTCTGGATCGAGGCTACATCTTTATTGTTGATGAGAATCCTCATTCGGCCTACATAAATATTGAATGAGTATTTATTTTGACTAAAGTAATAATTATCATACAAGATCACGTGCATGAGCTCAGCAACTACAGCTAAGAAGAGATTCATGATTTGTTTCGAGGTGTCAATCTCCACACAACGTTTTAATTGTAAGGGGGTTGAGTCAAGTAAATTTCATCTTCAATCTAAATTTTTTTTAATATAATTCTTGGGGGTAATTTAAGTACCATTGGACAAGAAAAGATGGTTAGTATCCATTCTTTGTTGGTGATAGAATTAGAACTTTGAGCAGTGTTGGATACCAGAATATTGAAGACAAACATCAGTATGAATATGGTTTTGAGCGATGTTCCAAAAGTGGGTGAGTCTTGAGGGTTTGATCCAGGGATTATCAAAATGTTTCAAACAATATAAATTAGAGTCTGAATTAGTGAAATTGTCAATGTAAAAACATTTTGAATCAAGCTCCCCGTTGTGGGAAGGCTCCCAGATAGGAAAATTGCAAATATTAAAGAAAGTATAATTATCAACAATATGATTTATGTTATCATGGAGTCTGAAAATGATAGATTGAGTCACATCGTTAATAGTACAATTGATGTTTTTTGGGTGGGAATTGGGAGATAGCTTAGATAAGAGGGAAGCACCAGTCAAGTTATCCACCCCGAAATTCATGGAGGAGTCCGAACTAACCATCTATCTAGAGTTACTCATTATATTGTAAAAGGGTTGTCTAATATATAGACAAATGGAAAATTTTATATAGCTCATGATACCCTTCATGAGTTTCCTGAGAAATCATTCTTTTAGAAAATAAATGTAATCTGAGTTACTGTTAAATATTCTCTAAGTGAGTCTGGATTGTAAGGCTTCATTAAAGAGTTTGAGAATTTTAATACCAAGACCACCTTCCTGAAGTGGTTTGAAACATTTAAACCAAGGAATTGTAACAAGCATCCTCTGAAGATTGCTACTTGTCCAAACAATGTTTTTTATGTAAACAATAATTTTCATAATAATAAGGCTGGACTAACATTTATAAACCATGAGCGAGTAGACCAATTTAGAGACTATTACAAATTTCACCAACATAGTCCAAATAGCCATAGAGTGGTATTTACCATTCTAAGAGGATATTTGATTGATAACCCAGTCTATAGAAGCATTAATGTGTATGGATTTCGGTCTTCCCCAGAAGATTGGAACTCCCACATAGGTGAAGGGGAAAGATCCTTCTTTAAATCCTAGGCTATTTAAACTTATATTATTCCTACTATGTGAGAAACATTTTTCTAGTAACACAAATGATTTTTTCCAGTCGATAGATTGAGCAAAAATGTACTCATAATGAGCCAGAGAACTTTTTATGTATTGATCATTTCTTTTTTCAACATTTAGTAATAGAATAATATCATCTGCATATAGAAGATGCGTAGGAATGTTGAGGATTATATCCTCTTGTATGGGATTGAGTTTGTTTTGATCAACCAAGAGGGTGAGAAATCTTCTAATATATTCTTCCGCAATAGAAAAAAGAATGGAAGATAATGGGTCAACTTTTCTCACACCTTTTGTGCATTTAATGTATCCATTTTGTGGATCCATAAACAATAATGGAAATAGAGGCCAAATTAAATAAGGATTTAATCCTACAAACTAATGTATCATTGAAGAAAAACATCGGGAGAAATTTGAGGATGAAACTCTGGTCAATAGTGTCCAATTATTTCTTGATGTCATGTTTTATAGAAATGTTTCCACCTCTAGTCACATTATTAAGGGAATTGGGGCATTCTGAGGAAAGGGAAACGAAATCCATAATGAATCTACCTTTGATACAATCAAATTGATTCATGATATTATTTTACAGCATATGAGAGCTTGTATGTTTGCAAGACATTTAGTAAAAATTTTATAGATAGAGTTGATGAGAGCGATGAGATGGAAAAAATTAATTTCAGAGGCATTATCCACTTTAGAAATGAGGTTGAGAAATTAAGAATTAATAACATGAGAAAGAAAACCATTAGAGGAGAAGAAATTGGCCAATTTACAAACATCAATGTGGAAAATCTCTAGGAATTATTGAAATAATCCATTGTTTAAACCATCAAGTATTGGGGAACTATTAGTTTGGAGACTAAAGACAGTGTCTTTGATTTCAAGATCAAGAGGGATGCTCAAAAGAAATTTGATTATCTTCATCATAAACCATAACTAGAATGATCTCAGGGAAGAGTTCATTGTTAATATTTGGCTGATTAAAAATATTAAGGTTGTAGGAAACCAGATGAACAACAATGGCCTCCTCAGAGTCAAGAAGAGTGTTGTTGTCCATGAGAATGGAGAGAGGTTAGTAGACTTTTCTAATACATTTAAGGGAATTGTAGAATTTAGTTTTTCGATCACCATCTAAAATCCATATATTTTTTAAGACTTGTTTATGAATTTTTTCCTTAAAAACATGGAGATAATTATGACTGACAAAAATATTTATTTCATTTTGGGGATCAGAAGAGATATAAGCATGAGTGTGGTAATTTAGATTTGATTAACATCCTTCTCAAGGATATAGATGTCCTTGTCCATTTGTTTTGATTTGGTCAAACACTAATCTTTGAGATATTGTTTAAGATGTTTTAGTTTGGTGGGATGGGAAAAATCATCCGAGTGGTGATTCATCGACGCCCAACAATTTTTAATGATATATAATCATTCCATTTCAGCAGACCAAGCATTGGTTAATCTGAAAGGAAGAGTGGGTTTAGTTCATTTGTAGAAAAAAACTAACTAGGATTGGGTGATGGTCTGAGTTTAGCATAGTTATAATCTTGGAAGTTATTGTTTCCCTATTATCTAGATTTGGGAAATTTGTAATGGCCCGGTCATGTTTTCTCTCCACAACTCTGTTGTAGTGTCTTATATACCAAGTATTTTTAGAAACTGTGAGATTAATTTCTATATGGTTACAATCTTCAACAGATGATCTAAATTCTATAGAGGAGATATGAGAATTAGTATGTCCTATTTTTTCAGTGGGATAAATAATGTATTTAAAATATCTTATCACAAACCATGGGTCCTGAATGGAGTTAGATATGTCAAAAAGATCATGCCATAGAGGTCTTTTCCCTTGATATGTATTTTTGGCATACAACATTGTGATAAAATAGTGTAATTTATAAATGGAGAAATCATAGGTAATCATTTGATCAAATAATTTATAGATATTGTCATTTTATCAAGTTTCATGTAAAAAAATCTAGAGGGAATCAATAGTAATACCATTGTTTCAAGCAATTAGAAATTTATAACCATAATAACATATTTGTATAATGTTCCTAGAAAAGTTGATATTTGGTTCAGCAAGAGAAAACATTTTGTTTTACGCATCAAATTAATCCTTTTATGTATTGTAACCATATTAGCATTTGCAATGACTTGACAATTCCAAAAAAAGATCCATTTAAAACTTGGATTTGGAGTAAGAACCCCATTTTTTCTTTTTGGATCCACCCAAGCCCTTCTTCCTTTTTGATCTCTTATGAATTTGAGAGGGGGTCGGACAATAATTTTTGTCCTGATTACTCATAGGAGAAACAATATATATGTTAGAATCACCTGTATTAGTATTAGAATTAATAATAGAAGATGTTTTAATAGCAATGAGGGTGGTCAGAAGACCATAATTTTGATCATTGTGCGCATTTGAGTCCTAAAAAGTAGTGTGAGGCATATTGGGATGTGTGTATTCTACAGGTTCAGTGGGTATTGCATTTTTATTCAAAAAATGTTTCTCAAGAATGTTAGTTTTGTGCCAGTGTTAGTATCTATGAAAATTTGAAAAGAAATTTTCAAATTTTACAACAAAATCGTTTGAAGGATTCATAGGTATTGTCGCTACATGATTTAGTTGAGGTTTTCCATCAGTTCCAGAATGGCCTGCATGTAGCACCACTATTTTTCTAGCATATACCGTGAAATCCATTGATGAGTTCTGTTCCATCTCTAGTAGCAGCGATTTCTCAGTGCAGGCATTTCCATTTGTTTTCAGCTTAAGGATCACCGTAGCTTGCAAATATATCAGTTGTTCAGTGAGCCCTTTGACCTCGAATGTAAGATCAGGGTTCTCAGAAGATGTCACATGTTGTTGGTTTGCCTCAAGGGGGGTAAGATGACTTGGGTCCAAAACAGACATATGTTCCTTTAAAGTATGTAAGACCATCTTCTCAATTTCATCCAGGATGAAATAATCAAGATTGGTATTTTCTTCTTCTTCAACCTATTCAACCTAAATGATACCTAAATTTTTCCTATAAGGTATCTCTTCTAAACCCACATTTCATCTCTATTCTTATCTAGTTCAAGTTTTTCAGAAGCATGGGTCTTGTCTTTCCTTTTCCTTCTAATTTCAATCCACCCATCATCCTTTGGATGAGAAACCTGGTTCTTGAAAACTCGGCATTTCAGCAATGAATTTCAAACAATTTTTCAGAGCTCACAATAAAGAGGTATAAGTTCACATTCCACTCGAATTTATGATTTCATGTCTTTTTCAATGAAAAAAATTATTTCAATAAGTTTGTAAGAAACATTAACTTCTATCATTACCCTAGAATAAAATCCAATATTAGCATTAAGTGTTTGCTGATTGATTTTGAGTGGTGTACCAATGCACGAGGCGATGTCGTTTAAGATTTTCGGATTCCAAAAAAACCAACGAATTTATGGAGGAGAACTCATATTTGTGCCATGGTATTTCTTGTAGTGTGCGTATTGAAGGAGAGGTCCCATTCAGAGATTTGATATACTCTCTGTTTAAGCTAAAGGATTCCAAATTTCGAGACACGATCAAAATCATTCTGGGATCTAAGAAGTATATGAAATTAACCCTTTCCTATCGACACAATATTCTATTTAAAGACACCCCATACATGTGAAATTCTTATTTTAAGACCAATATTCAACCAGGGTTTATCCCTTTTGATATATGAAATGTGACCCATAATCGAAAACATACATACAAGTGATCGCAGTTTATGCACCTCAGGGTCAGCTTCAATCCTGAATCTCCCATCATCGAGCTTCCTGTATAAGGTCATATTCATTTCGGATGATTTATTAGATTTAGAACCTTTGATTTCATTAAGGAAGAAGATTAGTCGCATTCTTCCCCTAGGATATGTTTCTATATAATGGACCTTGGAACAACAATACCTGAAAATGGCTTCCCATTTCGGGTCAAATGCCACCATGAAGAGAGGATACAAGCTAGGGAAAGTCTGAGCGAGTGCAATGGTCAATTTGGTGAAACCCAAGAAGCAGGTGGTCCCAAGCATTCATCCTTGTTCTTCTATCTCATTAATTTTGAGCAAACCATATTGGTTTTGAATAATATTTTGATACATATTGATCTAGAAATCCGTTATGGATTACAAAACCTGTTAAAATTAAATTTTAGTTTATTATGAAAGAAATGTATATTTTGGGTGGTCATAAATTATTGGAGTAAGAATTGAATTTGATGATTACTGATGCACAACCAAAGTAAAAAATTTCCTAATGAAATAAAAATATATATAGTAATTACCTTTAGATATATTTATAAATAGTAAATGAATTTCTCATATTCTTGAAATGGATATTAAAAAAATCACGATGCCATCATTTATGTGAATTTGATGATATTTTTTAATCGATACAAATTCATACATTTATGGACCAAAACACTCCACTAATCATTTACCTTCTTGTGGACAATGACATCAATCACTATATATAATTATTTAGTTTTCTCATCCATATACATATCTTCACATGAAAACAATTTTCCTCAATTTAGAATATTATTAATGTGTCATGACAAAAGGCATTTTTTCATCCTTTTCTCTCTTATTATTTGAATTTTTTTGTCCAAATTTTTAAGATTCTATATTTTCTACAGTGGTATTTTAACATGTTGATCCATTGTTTACTGATATCAAATTTCAATTCTGAGGATGTAATTTATTTAATTTAGGAACCAGTGATAGGATACTATATTATAATATAATTCTCTACGAATTATTTTATTTTACATATTTTGAATTTATCACATGAAACACTGAATTTCAAATTCATTAAATATAAAAACTTTTTAAAATTAAATGTTATATATTATTAAAATATTAATATTTAATGTGATAGTTATATCCAATATAATATAATGGATGGTATGAATCAAATTAACACCATATAAAATCATATAATTCACTAAAAATTAATTTTTATTTATTAATTCGGAATAAAATCTTAATCATTGAAAAGAAAAAGAAATGATTTCTGAAAATAAAATTGTTTTCAAGATAAGTTGATCATGCTTTTCTAACAGAATTAAAAAACAATGTTTACCATTTTTTTATTTTTTCAATAAAACATAATTTTATAAATCAGAATACCAACTTTCTCTTGGGGTGAATTTTATTTAATTTTTTCAAATATTTCATTCATTAGTTAATAGTAAAAAATATAGAATATTAATTGAAATCATCCTTCTCATTTATTTAATAAATAAATTTATGTTTTATTTTGAATATTTTTTAATGTAAAATTTATTACATTTCAAATCAATTATTACTATTTATGATATTGTAGACATTTTAGTTTTTAATTTTGATCATAATGAATTATAATCTTTGTAGCATTTTCTCTTCAAAAAACTTATTTCTCTTAATGTGTGCATGATTAATTTTAAATGAAATAATTCCAATTATCAAAATTTAATTTCAAAAAATGTATTTTATATTTGGAATCTACATAAAACATAATTACTAATGTGGTCAACATGATTTTTAATGAATATGGACAGTGAAAATATTAAAAATTAACTTCAATTGTTAAGGTAAAAATTTGTTTAACAAGGCTCTAAACATAGATGTCTAGGAATAAAAATATATTAAATTTTGTGAAAACTCATTTGATTAACATATTTATACCGTTGGAAATTTATTGTAGTTATATATATATTGTTATTATGACACTATTCAATTAATATCACATATATTACAATTTATGTAAGAGAAAAGGAATCTTTGTTGTTTTTAATGTCTACAATGCTTAGAGATTGGGACATAATCAAAATTTGTTCTGTTATATATGTTATTTTGATTCATAACTATGTCTTTTTTATCTGGATAATTTATTGTATTTTTTTGATTAATTAATTACTATAAATTCTAAACTAACACTAAAACAATAAATCTGTATTTCATATTTAAATAAAAAAATAATTCTGGAAATATTAACTATGAAGTAACTTAAAATAATAATTATTTATTCATTGATTTTTAAGATAAAAATTTTATTTTAAATAGGGATGAACATATATTTTATGAATTCCTTGATATTATTTCTATTTATTTAAATATAATTTAACTAATAATGTCAAAATTGACCACATTTCTATTTCATAATAAATAACATTTTAATAAAGGATTTCATATTTATAACAAATATATATCATTCATACTCACATGTAAATAATAATAAATATCATATATGGATCACTAATGGAAAAATGATTCATTTATAATTTATTTTTTAACCCATAAACAATAAACTCATTGTTGTTGTGATTATAGTTAAAGTGATACCATTGTATGTTACATGCACATGGATTGAAATTACAATAAAACACAAATAGGATTTATATATAATAAATGGGTTATTAAATAAAAAATTTTAAATTTTAAATTAAATAATATGATTCATTTCAATTTATTCTATATTTATAAATTTCATAACATAAAATACAAGTTACCATAGTGAAAAACTTAAATTGTAGGAATATTGAAACATATAATATAATGAAACAATGTTGAAAACATGTGTTTAATTGCATATTAGTGTTTTATATTGACCATATCATTCATACAGACTATTAATTATTAATTTTAAATCATCATGGTGTATCACATTCCTATGAAATGTTAATACATTTCTGTACTGTTAACTGTGCCACTAATCTCATTTCTAAAAGGCCTCCTCTCATATTTTTCTCGTACCATAAAATAGATTTATGTCACCTAATAACATCACAAATAAATTTCATTTACACACAACATCATCATTAAACATTTTTTTTTCAATTATCTTTCATAGGAGGGATTTAGTGAAATCATAAGGAGGATACCAGAAGAATAGGTAATGTTTAATGATGATATATTTATATTATTTCATTATCCAACTCCAAATATTAAATCCCCACCATGATGATATTATTTTCCGAGTCCATCCAATAATCATTGATTTTTTTATGAAATTTTAATTTCTTAAATCTACCTCCACATCCATCACATTAGAATTGAAATCATCATTCATGTGTATGGAATACCACCACCACGCTAACCAATATCATTCATTTTTCCATTACAACATGTCCTAATTTGGTATGATGAAGGATATAAAGTACATATATGATATTTATTACATATTTATATTTCTGGATTAATTATTTAATATATTTGTTTTAAATTTTACCCTTTATGTGATATGATAACATCTCACTAGTGTAAGGAACACTAAAACATCATAAAGGAATGTGATTCTCGATTCACATATTCATTACATAGAATTTAATAATATTAATTTTAATGATTATTTGTAATATAAATGAAATAAAGATGATATTAATGAAATTTCAATCATTATAGAAAAATAAAAAATATCATTTTCTTTTTTACCTTTTCACTCCCTTGGAGATGATAACATCATTCTTTCAAATGTGGACTACTTTATCCAAGAAGCATTGTGACTATTCCTTCATCATGACACCACATTGAATAGATATATTGGAATATAATATGGTATATATTTTATTATTTTCATTACATAATGATTATTATTTTTATTATATATTTTATCAATGGTCATTGATAAAAAGAAACGTTACTCATGCGTATATATGAACTACCATCTCATTGATGGTAACATATTTTTATTTTCATAACCAAATCTAAATATTAGGTTTCCAAAGATTATTTTATAATGTTTTAATAATGTCATAATCATTATTATGGTGATCATATAACTATATAATATGCACAAGAATCATATCTATCTTGGAGAATAACACATAAGAGACTAATTTTATTATCACCAGAAATAATTAAAATAATTAATAATTATTAATGAATCGATAATAATATAAAAAGAAAGGATGATATATTATATTATATTTATAAATATTAATATTTTTCATGTTTAATAAAATAGTTTCTCAAAATAACTATTCATATGGTTATATAATATTTAATTAAATAAAGCGTGAGGTAACGAATTTCAGAACCCAATTTTTGTTAAATTGGATAAATGTATACATTTTTTGTTATATTATTATTAGATAATGTGGGTAATAAATTTTTATTTAGTTAATTACCATTTCATATTATTTATGAGGGTTGATATTTTAAATACATAGTTATTAATATCATAAATCTTGCATCAATGGTTTAATCATTATAAATGTTTATTTTGTAATATCATTCTATTATAAATTTTTTCTTATTGAATATTCAAATGAATGAAATAATTTTAGCATTCACTATTGCACCCATTTGATGTTCATTTCATCTTGTTATTCATGATATTTTAATGTAATAGTACCATTTCTACTCATTCTTACTTATATTAAAGGGAAAATTGTTTTAAAAAATATATATCCATTTCTCTATTCATTAAGATTTGTATTTAAAGAAAAATTCGTGTTTTCTAAAAAGGATTCCAGAAAATTTATTTTACATTTAAAAAATTATTTATTTGTGGAATTTTTAACCACTAATACTCTTAAAAAATAAATGGAATATAATGTTGTTTCAAAACAACTTTGTAAATAATTTACCAAAAAAAGTGAATGGTATATTCTTGTATTTTTTCATCCAACGAACTATTCTGACAATTTTGGAGTGAAAAAATGAATTTATTTTTAAAATTGATGGAATATATTTAACTACCCTCTATCTTGATCATCGTATATTTTATTCTTCCTTTGATACTTTCCATGGATGTTTTGAATGATTTTTTGAAAAAATAATTTCAAAGAAAGTTATTCTAAATTTTTTCATAATTAAAATAATATTATTATAATAAATAATTTAAATGATATTTATTTGTTATTAATATTCATTAATGTAATAATTTGTTTTTTTACTTATGATACAATACATACATGATTCATTGTTATAATCCTTATTCTTTCTTTAAATCATTTATGACCAGTTGGGTTGTGGATGTAATATTCTGATACCATTAAGCATATTAATCTGGATAGATTATGATTATGATGATTTTTTTAATTATGTTGCTGGTTAAACATATTATTATGAAAATAATGACCTCTTTCTATTTTACAATAGGGAAACCATTTACATATCTTTAAGGCCTAATACCATATGGACCATGAAAATATCCTGAAGGCCCAATGCAGTGCCATGCCGGGGTCTCCACCTTCACTCGACATGCTTGTGTCACTACCTATATTGTATATCTCCAAAGGGGCTTTCTACTATTTGAACACTGTTATTTTTGGATGCAGTATTACTAGTTCTACCACTCAAGCAATACCCTAACATCATAGTTTTTTATTTATTACTAAAACTATTAAAATTTCATATTCCAGTTTTTCAATATTAATGTTTGTGTTAATTATGTTTTCCCCCTCATTTTCTGAATTAAATGGACTTAGAAACTAAATATTAGGTCCCAAAATATCCCCTCGGTTAATCAAGAAGTCTCATGAGAGGTATTAGTTCCAAAAATATGATTTTCGAAGAATATATTTAGACATTAATAAGGATAGATCTTGAAATTAAATGTTTGGAGGATAGTTATTGATAGTTCGGATGTCGAGAATAATAATTTAGATCATTATAAATTATTTTAATTGTATTCCATTTGATTATTCTATTAGAAATAATATGCATGGTTTGGTTTAAGATATCATGTGATTATTTATATGGTATTACCAGATAATCATTTATTACTACTATGTTATTATGAAGTTATTAATTAATTGAAATTATTTCATTAATATACAATTACATGATTAGTCATGCTTACTGATTAATGATAATTTTTCATCACATAAAAATTCTGAAAAAAAAATTCTCATTAATTTTTTTTCCTCTCCCTAAGAAGCTACATAGTATAATATGTTTTCTACCCAAGGATATGATAATGAAGTAAAATTTTATACCTCAAAAAAATTATATTTCGATATTATTTTTCAAATTTAATATAAGACAAATTTATGAATTTTGTTTACTAAAGTAAAAAATTATTCATTAAATTGGGAAGCAATTCCTTATATCTTAATTAAACATACTAATGAAGGAACTGGCTCTAGAATACTAGGTTCGGGTCACTAAATGAAGCACAATATTTAATTAATGAATCTAAATATCATTTAATTATGACCTTTTTTATAAATTACATATGAAGATTAAGATATTATTAAATGAACTTCAAAGAATTAATTATTTATTATAGGATATAGAGAATAATTTATTTACATTGAAAAATAAAGAGACCACTTTGTTATAAATTTATCACTCAAGATTATCATGTACCCAATTAGTGAAACTGAGTGAACATTGGAAGCTAATATTCTTCTTGGATCAAATTCTATTGTATACCCCATTAATTTACACGATTCTATCTATATACAAAAATTGAAATATACATTTATCATATTAACAACACTTATTCACCATTAAAACCTCCAACTACACCCAAAAAGTATTATTATTTCATCTACAAATATCTAAATTCTTCATCGAATCCAAGAATGGAACAAAACCCCTAATAAAAATAATTAAATAAAAATATCAAAAAAATTAATTACAAAATTAATCAAGAAATACATAATTTACAATTTGGATAGATACATAAGTACATAGGTTATTAAAATATAATAATTCGTTATTCATGGTTTGTTTTATCATATACTAATAACCTATTAAAAATATAAGGGAATAAATTATAATATATGTATTACTATGTAAGACATATCTACATAAAAATATTTATTTAAAATGTTATACTATTTGGATATTTTATACCACAAACAATGTTTTGTAATCCATTTTATCACTAGATGAAAATCATCGTTTTAATTTCTTTATTTCTATGGTTTTTATAATGATGCCTCCATGTTTTCCAAACAATGCAATTTCATGATTCCACATTGATTATTCAATATATTCATATAATTATATATTTTATCAAAAACATAATTATTAAGACAAATTTAAATGGAAGGGTATGTCATGAAAACCTCCCAAAAAACTGTACCCCTCCATTGTCAGCAATTCAAGAAGATAGATAATGCCCCCCCCCAAGAGCCATGCCACATGTAGGCCCTGGGTAGAGGTCTAGTGCCAAGGGTATAGTAAAATAACTTATGGGAGGCCTTAACCTGTATGAGAAAGCATGCGAAAGATATAGATAATAAAGACACAAACCAACTCCTACTCAGACTAATATATAAAAGAAACTCCCAAGACACATATCTAATGTCATGAAAAAAATACTACAGTTGAATAGAAGAAACTAAAAGAATCAACGTAAAGTAAAAAAACATTGAACACTATGACCAAAAATCATCATCAAAACTCTTATATAGTTTTAACCATCTTAATCTCATACCTCATCCATGTGATGGGAAATTCAGTTTATGTAACATAGAGTGATTATGAAAGTATACTCAGTAGGATCATACATACAGCTTGTAGTTAAATTTAATGAAATATTGCTAATGTACAATATACAAAATTTAAATCTAACTCATCACTGAAATTGATATAAAAATTTCACATCCTAACCATGGTTACTCTCACCATGTATCATATGAAAGAGTATATAATAATATAATGAATATCAAGGTATCATGTTAGTACATCCCCCCTATTTTCCTATTTTACCGTAACATCACAATCCATGGGAATCAATCTCTAAAAACATTGGCCCAAT
Organism: Viscum album; assembly: GCA_963277665.1. Classification (NCBI taxonomy): domain Eukaryota; kingdom Viridiplantae; phylum Streptophyta; class Magnoliopsida; order Santalales; family Viscaceae; genus Viscum; species Viscum album. The sequence continues at coordinate 1,064,585,662 of OY728165.1, read as the reverse complement.
GGAACCTATGAATATAAATACAAAAATCCACATTATTTGTCAACATTCATCTCATGAATCACACAAACATATCCATTTACCAATGTAACTATATTGGTTTAGAGATCCAACACAACTCAAATAATGTGTATCATACGTCAGGTATTATACCTCAAACCATCACAGCTAATACACCTTGTAAAGATCCTCAAGCCATCATGGAATATAGATATTATGCCTATAGTAGTCTATTGGAAAAAATATCCAAAATATATGTATGTTAAATAACCACAAGTCATTTTTTACTTCTACACACGTTTATGTGGATAACTATCCTTCGTTCATACCAGTACTAGTAATTACCAAGAGAAGGGAGTGGGGCTCTATGGGGTTGTCAGACAACCATAATCATTCCAATATGTTTGGGAAAACGCATCCCATGTCTCAGAATCCCCATGGTGTTAGTCTTCTTAACCGAAATGGTGGATTATCATATGTAAACAACAAATTAAATTATATAATATATCACACAACCACAATGTGGGAAAAATATACTTGTAGAATCATCCATTACTCAAGTCTCTTAGACTCTCTAATGCCAATTCTATGACCTTATATCCTATAAGAACATAACAATTTAAATATCTACATTTAGTAAATTTATCTATTTTTTTCAATTTGAAATTACAATAATTAATTAATTAAACAATAATTAACAATTATAAATTCAACATTATAGTTCATTAGGATCAAAACAACACTCGATGCACTCTAGGAATATCCAAACTGAGTCCATAGCTTTTCAAATGTTACTACATCAACGTTGAATCCCATAAAACATTAACCCCAAGGGTTAAACATAAATTATTAAATCATTTATTAATAGAATTATCACTTTTGAATAATTCCTGGTATTCTAGTAATATATTATAATTATCCAAACACAAGGTTATCAAAACAGCGAGTAGATGAACCACACAACGATTATTTTCAACAAAAATAATAAGCATAATTCAATCCATCCTCAAGAAGATAAAAATGGAAATCTAATGCCCTATCCTATGCATCTACACCTCTTTTTGGAGGAATGTCAGAAAAACCAACTATCTCAATAAGTGGAGAAATTAATGTAGAAAAAAACATGATATTAAATAATATCCAAATTTATATTAATGGGTAAGAAAATCTTAAACCTATTCCGTTATCCATTGCATCCTCCCCAAAACCATCAGGCATAAATTGGTACATATTTCCAATATTGGCATCAAACGCATCCAAAACCACTAAGACTACCATTACCAACATACCACATAATCCCTCTAGGATCATCCAATCTATGCTAACCTCTCATCACAAGAAGCAGGAAATAAATATATTAGCTCAGATAATTGACCTAAATAATACTTTCAGATTTCACACATAATGATCACTCACATATCAAAAGCATAATGAGTTTGGATTTTCCAAGAAAGCTTGTAATATATATCCCTTCAAGGTATTATCATTATTCTATAAATGTTCTTGAATTCAATATTGAATTTACCAATTTCATTTAAACATGCATACCATATCCATTTTATTTTCATCAAATCAATTCAAATAATGTATTCATTAAATATATATATTTATATTTGGACAATAAATTCAAAATTAGTACCGGATTTAAGATCAATTCTAGATTTCATCAGAAATGAATTTCAATTTTTTTTATCATATATATATCACAATATCTCATAAAATAATTGTTGAACCATCTTCTTGGTATATAGAAACAACCAATGATTTATACAAATTCTTCTATCTGGTTCAAATATTTTTTATGGAAATTTCATTGTAATCTACTGGGAGAATTATACTAACTCTACGAATCTTGATACATAGAATATAAAATAACTAAATACCCTGCAACACATGGTTTAGGACATTGTTTTCATGAAAATTGGTCAAGATGAATCACATTCACCTCACCCACAACGATTGCATCCACCCGAGGACTCCACCGCAAAACTACATTAACCAACATCCAAAAAAGCTGTGATAGAAACATGGAGATCGCGTAATATCACATGAAAATGTGAAATGTGAAGATATAGATTGAGGAAAACAAAATAATGTATATAGAATAGTGATTATATAAAATACAGATTAAAACTTCCATGTTACATGATAATAGGGGGTGTGCATGCAATAGGAAGAAATATAGGGAAACAATATACAAGTTCGCTACCAAAATCGCACAAATCCATTGGAAGGATAGGTATGTGGAATCCTGTGCTATAGAAAACAAAAAAGATAAAAAAGTGAAAATGTTTCCTAACATTTAGAAAACATAAATAGGGAAGTGGTTTTCAAATAGTTTAGATATTCTATTAAAGGAACACCTATCATGACTATGTGGTATGGACAAGGAATGGAACTCGGTCCATCAGAAAAAATTATGATTGGAGTTATGATATATTAATCGGCCTTAAATCAAATAAAAAATTATTTTAATGCATTGAAATTTAATGATAATGAAAATGGGGAAAATTGATGGTTGTTTGAAGAACTATTCACCATCAACTAACATGAGTCACCAATGTGACTCAAAGACATGAGGAACCAATGTAAATCATCAAAATGAGTCATATAAATGAGTCTCCATAATGATTCACCAATGTGAGTCTCAAATGTGATTCATTGACATGAGTCACCATGATGAGTCACAGATGTGACTCACTAACATGAGTCACCGACGAAACTCATTGATGTGAGTCACTAATGGGTGTAACTGAAATGAGTCACTAAAGAGACTCACTGATGTAACTCATTGAAATAAGTCACTGAAATGAGTCCCTAATGCATGACACCAATAAAAATTAGTGATGACACTATTCCCATCTGTCTCACCGATGACACTATTCACATATGGACACACTATTTATTAAACTGTAAATTTTGAAAACTGTTTGGAATAAGTCACCTTGACCTCAAAGAAGGACTCAAACACCACATTTTTATAATGGAATGGACCTCATAGGTCCTATTAATTAAATAAGATACCTATCAAAACATTCACATCATCATCAATCAAAAAAACCTAAATTGGAAATAGAAAAGGGGTCATCAGAACATCCACCCCTTAACTTGAATCTAATTTATCTTACCACCATAGGACCTCAACCGCTTCATAATAATAAAAATTTAAAACCTTCTGAAAACCACATCCAACCCCTAAGAACTCTTCCAAGGGATATACCTCTCACAAGATAAATGAAAATAGAAACTAATAAGAGAAATCCATCTCAAAAACAAAAATGGTATACAACCCCAAAACCGGCATCATTGTAAAAAAAGAGCAAAAATTCAAACAACTCAAGGTACTATGTTTGTATCTACGACTCGCATTCCAGAGTACTCTCTTCTATGACTTTGTTCCACAATAATTCATGAACAATGTTTGAAGCATGATTTCTCACACATTCTCCTTCAGGTGCTAGATATATATAGGTTACTCATCAAAGGATGCATCATCATCAGCATTGATCCCACCCCAATTGATGATGTCTGAGTCATCATGATGATAATGATGGAGTTGCACCATGTGATAAAAATAATTTATCCCACTCATCTAGAAGGGAATTTCTACCTAATATACCATAGCTTCATCATTATCCAATACCTAGAATGGCCTTATAAACCAGAGAGAATTCTTACTCACATGACCAAACTATCTCTGTTTACTACATGGAGAAGTAATAGTCACCCATACAAGGCATCAAATAGAACCATACCGATGGTGGAGTTGAAAATATTTTCCTAATGGAACTCTTCTAATGATAGGTGAATTATCCACAAAACCCAAAAATATAAGACAATATATCACAACATGTCTTCTAGTGTTTGATTTGTCGATTCAATATGGCCATCTATTTGTGTATGAGAAGCAGTTTGAAGCATAGCTAAGAACCAAAATAATATTGGAGACCTCTCCACACCCTGAGGTAAAATTAGGATCTTGATCAGAAATTTTTGTCTTGTGAACTCTTTATAATATCACCACAACATCTTGATATTAGATCGACAAAACCACCACTGATATTGACATCATTATTTTAATGAAGTGGGTAGATTTTTTCAAACGATCCACTACCACTCATCTAGAATCATTGCCTCCTTGAGGTCGAGGAAAACAAGTATCAAAGTCCATCGTGATGTCCATTAACTTCAGAAAGGATCTTCTAATGGCCGGAGAAAACCACTAAGAACATGATTCACATAAGTCACCTTCTATACACCAAACATCAAGACAGAAACTCTAAAACCTCATTCTTCATCCCATGCCACTAAAACTGACTCCTCAATGTTTGGTATGTCTATTTCACACAATGATGTACTATAAAATGGGTACAATGGAACTCTCTGAGAAACATCTCATGCATAGTAAAAAATATAAAGACTTATATAAAATAGAAACCAATATTGTTCCCCATCCGAATATCCATAATGGGCCTCAATAAAAACAAATCTATATTTCCATACCTCCACTCCATGATCCCCCAACCGGGATTCCTCCACCTACTATAAAAGATATGATGACACCATCATATGAAAAAAATCTCATACTCTTCCGCCGACTTCTCCCATATAAATATGTAATGCTGAATTTTCTTCCATTACTCTCTAAGAATCACATGTCACACACTACAACACTACACAAATTCTTATACAACGCATATTCCACAATATTTCTCCTAAAAGGTGTCTATAATATATTGATGTCATAATCATGTAATATTTACATACACTAATTCTATCAAAATTTCATGTCACTCTAGGAGAAATAGTACATGAGGCTCTTATGTTCGGTGAAGTATATGAAACACTATATACTGAGTAATGTCTCATCAACATTAGGAAAACACCACTATTTCCAAAACATGATTGTTGATGGTATATTTAAATTCCTAGGGATGTAACTTGTGGGACCCATAATAAACTAATGATATATACTGCATCTAAACATATCCTATCCCCATGTGTGAATAATCCTAAAAACCCCCAAACTGAACTCCATGTGCTAGAAGAAAAAGAAATAGAGAACTGAACAATACAATCTTCAAATTCTTAAAATCTTCTTAACATTAATCATCCAATAGAAATGAATTATTTTTTCTATACAATTATATAAGAGGGGTTACAAACTAAGAAGAATTTTCTAAGATCCTCTGGTAAAAGCATGCATGAGCAAGGAATCTTCTCACCTACACCACTGTCATGGGGTATTCCCAAGACACAACCGCATCTATCATTTTAGGATTCATAGCTACTCCCTATTGGGATAAAAAATTACCCATGAAAGGAACTTATCATGCCCCAAACTCAGACCTTGAAAGCTTCCCTAACAACTTATACCGACAGAGAACTCAAAAAATGGCACGCATATATTGTGAAAGCTACTCCTCATATACGGATTACATAAAGATAATGTCGATAAAAAACTACCAAGAACATATTTAAGAATTGGTGAACCATAGTGTTAATCAACCATATGAACACATCAGGATCATATTTCACACTGAAAAATATCACAACGAACCCGTAATGCCCATGATGACAATAGAAGCTGGTCTTCAGGATATCCTCATGTCTTACACTAATATGATGATATCCTGGCCACATGTAGATCATTGAGAAGAAACCTTGACCCTTACGTTGATCAAATATACCATCAATCCATGGAATATTATAGTGATTCTTTATTGTCACATTGTTTTAGAGAGTATAATCCAAACACAACCGTAAACTATTGTAATACATCTTCGCAAAAAAAACGTGTGCATCCCATGATGACATGATAGACCGAGAAAACCCACATGGAAAAAGACCATTGATATATATATATATATATATATATATGAAACTCCCTCAACATATAAGGCTTAATTTCATATAGTGACAACAATATTAAAGATAGACATTGCTGTATATTGAACTTGCACTCGATCTCTGATTGAGGGGTTAACGTAGAAACCTCTTCTGAAAATCCTTCAGGGAACTCTTTCAAGACCAAAAGAATTTGATCGTTGAACATCCTAAAATCCTAATATCAACACAACCGTCAATGATGACAAGGATGGAACAAGACATGGAACCATTCGAGGGTCTCCCTCACAAATAAACATCAATAGACCCCATGTCTCAAGAAGAAATCCATGAAATCCTACACCGAATAAAACATATCCTTCCAAGGATGAATTAATGATGTTGTATCTGTAAACATATACAATATACCAAATAGCAGTACTACCCCCGCACTGGCTCACAGTCTCTACAGTACGAAAACATGTTATCGTAACCTCCAACAGGAGTAGTCAACTCCAATGGAACTGGAAATGACTCTACCTCAACTACCAATTTATTTTCAATGGGAAGTGATATGAAATAGTGTGTTGATATTGAATAAAGAAAATCATGCTACCATGTAGAAAATAGGGATAGGGTACCCCATACAATGTATGGATTTCCTTGAATTTGCCACACTAATGCATGACACTAACCACAACCAAATCCATTGAATCTATGACCCAAATGAAGACGACCTCCATGGTCACACTCTTGTCTTTGAGGATGTTGAGAATCATGTGGCTATCTTTTACCTTCCCCGTCTGTTATTTGCGGATCCAAATCATGTGCAACTAACCATTTATGACTTTTCTAGAACTTCCTCATTGGAGGAACTTGATGTAAAACAACTAGTGCACACTGGCTGCTTTGGATGGTTGGTCAATCACTACGGGCAAAAATACTATTTGTGACGTGTTATTTGTGATGGGATTTCGTCCCATCGCAAATAACCTGTCACGGAAGCTACTTGCGACGAGAAAATTTCACCATCGCAAATAACCAATTATTTGCAAAGGTTTTTCGTCTCCCGTCATATATAGTTTGGCGTGACTTGTATGCCAAACCACACAAATATTATTTGCAACAAAGAGATGTCTCTCATCACAAATATTTTGGCGCAACTTGCACGCCAAACCAGACAGGGGTATTTGCGACGAGATCCCGTCGCAAATACCCGGCAGCGGTTAATAACTTTTTGCAATGGGATGTCATCCCGTCGCGAAATGACTGTCAGTAGGAACTATTTTGCGATGGGTCCCGTTGCAAAAAACCTTTTTAACAGCCGACTATAATTAATGTGGGAGAGGGTATTTACGACGGGCACTATCGCAAATATCACCATTTGTGATTAGAAACCCATCACTAATATCCATGTCGCAACTAATCTAACCTATATATACTGCCATTCGTTTTTTCCCAAATCACTCAGATCTTACTCTCTCCCTCTTTTCATTCTTTAGTTTCACGGAAAAATTTTCTTTTAGTGGAAATTTTTTATACGAGAGCTATTGTTGGGCCTCAATATCTTGAGAATATCAATGTATAAGGTATTTATATATTATTATTTTTATATTTATTTAATTTTTTATGTTAATTTTAATAGTTTTTTATTAGTTTTAATTAAATTAGATTTCAATTGATTTTTATTTATATCTATTTTTAGTAAGAAATTGATATTGTTTGTGATATTTATAAATAATTAGTATTAATTTGAAATAATTAGATATATTTAGTAATAATTAGATATAATTAGTATTAATTTGCAATAAATATATATAATTAGTCATAATTAGTATTAATTTACAATAATTATAAATAATTAATATTAATTTGCAATATTTAGTAATAATTAGATATAATTAGAAATAATTAGCAGTAATTACCAATAATTAGCAATAATTAGAAATAATTAGGAATACTTAGTAATAATTACTAATAATTAGTAATAATTAGTAATAATTAGTACTATTTTGTAATAATTACTAATAATTACTAATAATTTGTAATAATTTCTAATAATAACAAATAATTAGTAATAATTAGTAATATTTACAAATAATTAGTAATAACTAATAATAGTTAGCAATCAGTAGTGAAAATTACTACTAATTACTAATAATTAGTAATAATTACTAATAAATAGTAATAATTACTAATAATTAGTAATAATTACTAATAATTACTAATAATTACTTTTAATTACTAATAATTACTAATAAACGATAATAATTACTAATAATTACAAATAATTACTAATAATTAGTAATAATTACTAATAATTAGAAGTAATTAGTAATAAATCGTAACAATTAGGAACAATTAGGATCAATTAGTAATAATTCATAATAAATAGGAATAGTTACTAATAATTAGTAATAATTAGAAATAATTAGTAATAATTAGTAATAATTAGTAATAATTAGTAATAATTAGTAATAAAGAGTAATAATTACTAATAATTACTAATAATTATTAATAATTATTAATACTTAGTAATAATTTTTAATAATTAGTAATAATTAGAAATAATTAGTAATAATGGCTAATAATTAGTAATAATTACTAATAATTAGTAATAATTAGTAGTAATTAGTAATAATTAGTAAAAATTAGTAAAAATAATTAATAATTAGTAATAATTACAAATAATTACTAATAATAACAAATAATTAGATATAATTAGTAATAATTACTAATAATTATTAATAATTACTAATAATTACAAATAATTAGTAATAATTACTAATAATTACTAATAATTAGAAATAATTACAAATAATTAGTAATAATTAGTAATAATTAGAAATAATTAGTAATAATTACTAATAATTATAAATAATTAGAAATAATTTCTAATAAATAGTAATAATTACTAATTATTAGTAATTATTAGTAATAATTAGTAATAATTAGTAATAATTAGAAATAATTAGTATTAATTTGTAATAATTAGTAATAATTAGTGATAATTATTGATAATTAGTAATAATTAGTAATAATTAGTAAAATTTAGAAAACTTTAGTTATAAAAAATTAAATTATCAATATTTATTAAAAAACAATATTAATATTATTAAAATAATAAAATATTTATAAAATAATAAAATTATCAATATTCCCAACAGGATTTGCTCTATTTTTAACATGTTTAAATCTCAAAGGGTCACCAATTGTCAGGTCATGCGTAATAAGAATTTTGTGTCAACCATGTCCAGTGTAATCTCTATAATTGTCTTTGCATGGTTGATCACCTCGCAAGTAGTGTTACAATATGAAAACCAAAGTCATGCCATTATCATCAATAATAATTATATCACAAAACTTTTTACATAGACCATTCTTTCTTGAAAATTTAAGGGAAAGATACTGATATCCCCTCAAATTTTTAAGGAAGAATGATCTATGTAAAGGGAACGTGATGATTCAAAGAGACGAGAAAGTCATTACTTTGGACGTTCTATTGCTACACTACTTGCGAGGTGATCAACCATGCAAGAACAATTATAGAGTTCACATTGGACATGACTGACACAAACTTTTTATTGCGCATGACCTAAAAATTGGATACCCTTTGAGATTTGAACATGTTAATAATAGAGCAATGTCTGTTGCTAATATTGATAATTTTAATATTTTATAAATTTTTTCATTATTTTAATAATATTAATTTTTTTCATAAATATTGATAATATAATTTTTTATATTAATAATAATTAGTAAACGAAATCTCCTAGGATAATGAAGGGAAATTTTGTAATCATCTCCATAATGATGATTACCAAATTTCCGTTCATTATTCAAACAGTTTTTATTTTTTTAAGTATTTCTAAGTATTGCTAAATTAGTAATAAATTGTAATAAATTGTAAAAATTTGTAAAAATTTGTAATAAATTGTAACTATTAATAATAAATTGTAATTATTAGTAATAATTGTAATAATTATTAATAATAATTAAATAGTTTTAATTAATTATCTTATTTTTTCAGATAATGTTATTATAATTTCAATTTATTCAAAAATAGTGCTGATTTTATATTTTATGTAGAAAAATATGGAACAAGGATGTCTACATTTCTCATTATTAGATGATCGTGCTTGGATAAATCAGTGTGAAAATCCAAATGGTTCTGGTTAAAATCCTGTACATATTGATGGTGTTGAAGCTTTCTTAGCATTTTCATCAACAAACCCAGAATTTGTTTTAGATGACATAATTAATTTTCCTTGTAAAAGATGTTATCTAAAAACGTTTGACACATTTTACAAGGTTAGAGGACATCTCTTTGTGGTTTGGTTTTCAACTAGATTGTGTTTTTTGGTATCAACACAGTGAATGTAGTTCTAGAGAAGATCATAATAACTTGATTTAGGATCCATCATGGTTTCAAAATTTAGTACATGATGTTGCTTGTTCATCTTTGCAACAAACTGAAACTGACAATGATATTGATTTAATTACTGAGTTGGTACCATCCAAATTTTATGATTCGTTGAGGTTTGCTGAGGATGAATTATATCATGGTTGCAAGATAAGAAAATTAGAATCGATTGAAAAATTTGTGGCTATTAAATCAGATAATGCAATGTCAAACAACTATTATGATCAGATATTTTTTGGGTTAAGACACTATTACCTGAAGGAAATGTGTTGCCTACAAATTACTATTAGAGCCGGAGGCTGATTCTTAATCTCGGCCTTAGTTATCAGATGATTCATGCATGTCCAAATGATTTCATCTTATATTTTGGAGAAAATGAGTCATTGGATAGTTGTCCCACATGTGGACAATCGAGGTATAAAGAAGCTCAACCAGGGAAGTCTAGATCAATTCTAGTAAAATAGTTGAGATATTTTCCCCTTACACCCAGGTTGCATCATTTATTTATGTCTCAGAACACAGCGTCAATGATGCCATGGCACAAAACCAAGATTTCAACTAATAAAATATTAAATCATCCATATGATGGAGATTCATGGAATCATTTTGACCATTTGCATTAGTCTTTTTCTGTAGAAGACTGAAATGTGTGATTGGGTCTTTCTACTCATGGTTTCTATCCTTTTGGTTCTTATGGTAGTCAGTATCCATGTTGTCCTGTCTTTATAACTCCGTACAATTTGCCTCTATGGATGTTGATGAAGGTGCCTTATATATTTTTGATTCTATTAATCCCAGGACATACAAAAAAGAATATTGATGTTTATTTGAAACCATTGATTGAAGAGTTAAATCCATCGTAGAGTGATGGTGTTAATACATATAATGTTGCTTTGAAACAAAATTTCATATTAAAATCTGCATTGATGTGGACGATTAGTGACTTTCCAGCATATGGCATGTAATCGGGTTTGAGTACACATGGTCCGAAATTATGTATTTACTGTATGAATGAAAACAAAGATTTTATGCTATTCAATGGAAAAAAACATTGATATTTATATTTTCACTATAGATTTCTTCAAGCCGGTCATCCTTTCCAGAGGAACAAATCTCATTTTAAAAATGGTACAATTGAAAGGGATGAACCTCCAAAGATGATCTCCGGTACAAAGATAAAATCAGTTATATTTAAATTAACCCCATCACATTTGGTGTCTTCGGGGCCAATACCAAGTCCCATTGAAAGGAGAAATGTAGGAATTTTTTTTTGAAAGCTCTAGTTATCTTGTTTTGATTCCTTTCAAGGTTGTGCAGGGCATGAAGAATGTTCTCATCAAGAACTTCTGAATTAGCCTAACGGATTTCAGCCGCACTATCTAGTTCTCGATAATCATAGACAATTGTGTGAAATAAAGGAAATTGAATCTTGATAGGAAGGATGGCCTCTCTCCCATACACCAGGGATATGGGGTCACCTGGGAGTAATTACATGTCATTGTCGAATATTCCTAGAGGGTGTTGGGTAGCAAGTCCAGCTAACTCTTCTTATTCTGGCCAACCATTTTCTATAGAATGTTAGAGAGGGTTTTTTGGAATGCCCCAATCTATCCATTTTCATGCACATGATAGTGGGATGTATGGTTAGAATGAATTTTGTTCTTAGCATATACTTTCTTCATCTTAGAATCCCATATTTTTGTGTTGTTATTGGTGAGGATGAAATGAGGGACTCCAATTAGGTAGATGATGTTGGAGCACACAATGTCAAAAATAGAAAGGGCCTTCACCTCCATGAGTAGAACATTCTCTACCCACTTAGATAAGAAATCTATCGTAGTCATGATTACTCTACACTGGCGAGTTGTCTCTTATAGATATGGTCCCATGACATTGAGTCCCCATTCCACAAATTGGCAATATTACTTGGTGGAGTAATGAGGATCTGGCGGCTGATGCTTGAACATAGTATTCATTATGAACGCATGGAACCTTTTGGAAAATGTGATGTAATCATGGTTCATAGAGGGCCAAAAATATCACAGACTCTAGATCTAGTGAGATAGTTTTCAACCAGTCTGATGAGACCTGCATGAACCAGCATGAACATCCTACATAACATGAGAAATAACGACCCCTTTAGTGAAATGAAGGAGAACCCCATAAAACTCTATCTTGTAGAGGATCTTATCAAGACTAGGACTGTCCAAGAGGGTAAAATGTTATGTGCGGCATCAAATTTTCTCACGCTCATCCTAATATACTAGGAGACTATCATGCTAGGATACTCAACAAAGGGGGCTCTCCAGTTATGAGTCACTTCAATCACTGCATCCAGGGGACCTGTGGTTCCTAATGTGGAGGCTCCGGTGGTAAGGGGGTTCATATGATGATCTTCGTCATCATATTGAGTAATAGGAGTAATAAATTTCTAGTGTGGTAGTGGATAATCATATCATCCTATAGGGGCTCTGGAAGTGATGAAGCTAGACTGGCCAGGGTGTCAGCTTGGCCATTCTAAGATCTAGGGACATGAGTATCTTTTGGCCGAGATGGGAGCTAGGCTATTAGGTATAGATTTTTTACCAAAAATGGTACCAGATCATGCTTTCTAATGAATTAGACACCATTGATATGCTTAATGATTAGTTCAGAGTCCCCTTTCACCTAAAAAATGGGCACATCAATCTCGATGGCCGGCTTGAGGACAGTGATGAGAGCCTAATACTATGCCTCATTTTTTGTGTAGCCTTCTGAAAAAAGAAATTAATATTGAAGAATGACATGTGCTATGGTAATGAAGATGACACAAAAGCATACTCTATTGAGTCTGGGGTCATTGTGCCTCCTACTGGAGGGGCTCCAGGAAGTTCCATCGAAGTTAATTTTCTAGAACGAGATGATTTGGTACACTGAGAGAATAACTTCATCAGGGAAATCATGGTCGAGGGACTAGTCTATATGGTTGGGATGTGAGGCAAGTATGTTTACCAATGTTTACCCTTTAACAGCCTTCCGAGGGATGAAACTGATATCAAACTGCTGGAGGATTACTGCCAACTGAGCTGTCAGCCTGTCAACATGGGGTGGTTTAGGATGTACTTCAGAGGATCTACCTGGGACACTAGTTGTACCACATGAGGTTGGGGGTAATGCCACAATTTTTTCACTGCGAATACCATTGCAAGGAATCCCTTATCGATAGGGGGTATCTAGTCTCTATATCAAAGATCTTGCAGATGTGGTAGAATAGGTTGTTCTCTATCCCCTCATTGTTCATCTTGTTGAGAAGGGTATCAAAGGATTGTTCTAGGGTGGTCACATAATGGACCAATGGTTTTCCTGATATGGGTGGCATTAAGACCGGAGGATGGATCAGATACTGCAAGATTTCTTCAAAAGTAGTTTGGAAATCCTCTTCCCACTCATAAACAGTTTCTTTCATCATGATCTAAGAAAATAGATTACAATTTCAAGCCAAATTCATGAAGAACCGTCATATATAGGCTAAGAGGACTTCGAAGCATTGAAGCTGCCAAATATTGCTCATGGGAGACATCTGAATGATGGCTTTAATTTTCTCTAGGATGATCTCGATTCCCCATTATCTGATAATGAAGCTGAGAATCTTTCCAAAGGTGACCCAAAAGGCACACATCAATGGGTACATCTTCAGGTGCCAATAATAGAAGAATCCAAACACTTTCTCAAGGTCTTTGAGATGGACCTGACACTGGCAAGATTTGAACACCCGGTCATCCATGGTACATTCCACAAAAATTACGAGGATCAGCTTAAATATGTGACGCATAACCCATTTATAGGTGGCACATTCATTATTTAATCCAAAGGTCATGACTCGGTAGCGTAAAGTACCTTGTGGTTCCATAATGTCTGTAGACACATCATCCTTGGGGCCCATTAGGATCTGGTAATACCCAATGAATCCATCCATGAAATAGAGGTCTTGGAACCCAACTGCGGTGTAAATCAAGAGTTCTGTCATGGGAAGGGTAAAATCATACTTCAGACAATTATGGTTGAGATCCCAAAAGTTGAGGAAAACTCTAATCTATCTATTATTTTTCCAAACAGATACAATATTGTCTAACCATATGGGATACTATACCACCTTACGAAATTGGCACTGATGAGCTCGTCATCTTCGGCATTGACCACGACATCGTGGGAAGTGTGTATCTTCCTGGGAGGTTGCATGAACCCGTAATGATTTACCAGGAGAACAAGGCAGTAGACAGCTACATGAAGATCTAATCCTAGAATCTCTTCATAACTCTAGGATAATACATCATGTTGTAGTTCAAATAAATCTATGTACTATAGTTTCTCATCAAGGGGCATTGATGTGTTGATGAATGTGAGTTTTAGGTCTGCCTCGCTACCAAGGATCACCTGTACAAATTCATAAAACATGGAAGGGACTCCCTCTTCAAATGTAGGGGAGAAAACTCTAAATACTCATCTTTTCTAATTGTGGAGGGATACATCATGGCATGAGTTTCTTCTATGTCGACATATCCCAATGAGAGGCCAGTACTAACCTGGGCAGTGGTGGACACTACATCGGGGGAGACCTATTCTTCCGAAACTAGAATGATTAAGGTTGTCGATATGATCCCATCTACTCTTCATCCTAGGGGGGGCCATCATGATATCAATGAAATAGTGGTGTATTAGCTTGAGCCGGTCAATTCCATCCAAGAAAAAAAGAAATTATTATGTATTGTCATTTAGATGGGGTAGAAATCCTAATACCTTATGGGAGAAGGATGATTTGGGTTCACCTGAGCCTAATTTGAATAGGAGTATAAGCTGATCTTCCGGAATCACATAAGTCTAGGTGTGTGTTTCACCCTCATCCCAGAAACAAATAATCTATTTCCAATGTCCATGGTTGTAGCCTCTAATCGGTGGATTGGAAAGATGTAGGAATCATTTAGATCTATCTACGGGTCAATCATCGCCATGGCAAGCACAACCTCATTAGCCTGAATCAGCTTTTATTTTCCCTTGTAGTAGTCTACATTCAGATAGTAGGATTCACAAGAGGAAAAGCAAAATGTGTCTCTGTAATGAATTAAACTCATCCATTAAGGGTGTAATTGAGGGACTCGTGATATGATGAGGGAACCACCGCATGCAGGTGGAGAATGTTCTATCCATCAATGCATTGTTGGTGGTTTCTTGGGAGACAACAATAAATTCAATGCTGGCCAGTAGGCCACCGATCTGGGTCTTCCAGTGGATCATGCTGACCGGTGTCTGTTATGTCCTATCATTACATTGGTTTCAATTGGTCATAGGGACTCAGATCATCCTAGGACAACCCCAATTTTAGAATTGTCCCATTCATTATTGGGTTGATATCTGATCCCATGTCGATAAGACATCGGTGAACCTCATCACCATTGAACTGACCGGTGATGTACAGTGGGAAAATATTCCTGTAAATGCGAGTTCCTTCATCATCTACAAAGAATTATATGATGGCCGGGAATTCAGCATTCTCAACTACCTTACCATGAAAGGATTTTGTGGCTGCTACTTT
Source organism: Viscum album (assembly GCA_963277665.1). Taxonomy (NCBI): domain Eukaryota; kingdom Viridiplantae; phylum Streptophyta; class Magnoliopsida; order Santalales; family Viscaceae; genus Viscum; species Viscum album. The sequence goes on along the minus strand of OY728165.1, from coordinate 1,064,569,847 downwards.
CGTCCCAAACTAAAGACGGTTTTGAAAGCCTCATCGAGGGATTCATGCATTTCGGATGATAGTCGAAGAGCCAGAAGGATTGAGAGCCTTTATAGAATTATGGAAATATTCTTGAGGATTCCATATTTCTAGGTCAGACAAAAACATCAACATACAGGAGGTCGCTCTATGATAGGAGGTATGGTGTGTCATGTTGACTGGACCGGTGGCTGACTGGTCCTGGGAATATCCTGATCCTCACTAGCATATGCTTGCAGAGTGATTCACAGATGAGGGACAAATGACTGAGACCTTCTTGTAATAGGGAATGACTATTCATGGTGTGGTTTAGGTGGAAACTCCTGATCTAAAAACATGAATGACAACGAAGGAGGCTCTGATGTCACTAGGTTAGAAGGATGAAAATTATAATGTCTAAGTTGGTCCTACATCCTTGTTTCAGTGGCATAAAAAACCTGGCTAGAATTGCTGATATAAGCACTTTCACAACCCATATAGCTGCGACTCTATCGGTGCGGATGATGGTTGGGGAAATTGGGAGGGTCCCCCTAGCGCTATTCATCATCATGAATTATATAGGGATTTTACCAGCTCTATGGTTTTAACCAATGCATAACCATGACATTCACTAAAGAGTCTTCTAGTACTGGATAGATTCAGGGAGGAACAACCATCTACGGGGGCATCATGTTTCCGAGAGTATGGGATGAAGAAGGCATTGGTAGGGGACTTTGTTTTCACATGTTCCACCGTTGTTTTCTCTTCTAGGAAGAGGGAAGCTAAGATGACTACAGAACTTGTAGTTGTGGTTTCTAAGGATCTGGCTGATTCAGTCATGCATGGATAACACCATGGGCATGGGTGACTATTTTATGAGCCATACAGTCATCATAATTCAAGGTCCTACAATTAGAAACCTGATTCCACTCACCTTCACTGTTTCTGCTGCTATCTTCCCTCACAAAGATGCCTGTCAAATGTCCCAGAGCTAGCCCCAATAGAACTACATTATTATCCACCTGGTCTTGAAGCAAATTTTTAATCACATAGCACTATTTTAGAAGTGCCACATGATTTGGTGATAGAGATAGTAATTAGGGTGATCAATGAGGTTTTCTTCTTCAGGCCTTATACACTCAGGATAATGTACAATCCTCTGATCCAAGGCACTACATATGTAAACAAGGACCTGAACCTCCTTGAATGGGTAGGTCCAGTACATCATGTCTAGAAAGGGGGCCCTTAGGGCATCACCCTAATGATGAGCTTGAGATGACTAACAAGGAGGTAGAGACTGGTTATCGCACATAGGTGGCAGAAATGCATTATGATGGGGTTTTTGGCACTTCAGAGGTTGGGGTTGCTGGGTCGGAGGCTACGCCTAAGGAGGATTTCTTCTATGAGGATGCAGAGGCGGCTCCATTGGTAACAATTCTACTTACTTGGGGGACTTTATTTGGGCCATTACGCTAGGCATGGCCCTGGGAGCCCTTCTCACGGAAATTGTTGGGGGGAATGGATGTGCCTACATAGACTACTATAAAACTTCATCTAGGCACTGGTAAATATCATAGAAGTCAACAAATCTCCCAGGGTATTTATGGGTAATCAAGTAGAGGACCAATTTCATCTTGAAATTCCCTGCGAATATAGTTAATAGATTCTCTTGATTTAGAGGCATGTCAAAAGAATATGTGAGCCCTTTCCACCAGGCGACAAAGTCAGCCACGTGCTCATCAGGCCTCTGCTTGAATTTGAAGTGGTATGTGATACTCTTATTGGGAGTGGTAGAACTGAACTAGTAGAAAAGATTCAAATGGAGGTCTTCCTAGAATTCTACTGATCCAAAGGGGATCTGGCAGTACCAGACGAACATCGACACTTCCATTGTCTGTAAGGAACAACGATTCTTGGCAACTTCATACTGCACCGGAGTTCCCAACATCGGTCTACACCTTGAGATGATGTGGGACAAGTGCTAAGGTGGGTCCCATGTCCTATCTAAAGGGGAAAGTGGGATTCCCAAAACCCTGGGGTGCTGGAATATCATCCACCCATGCTGGATATGGCTTTCCATCAGAAGGAATTTCCACCTATCATGTCTCTAACAACTCGAGATGGGTGATATGTGGAACCATTGGATCATCTGGGTGGTGTTACCTATCATGATGGGGATCCCTGACCACAAGTACATTTGCGGGTTATTCAACATGATAAACAAGCACATCGGCTCATGGACCGACTAGTGGAATGACATGTGGGGCATCTTGGGGAACTTGAGCTGGGTCCTAAGGATTGTCTCTCCATTCAGAAGGATATGGTGAGACATAACACACCCTATTACTTTATGATTCAGTTTTAACCATGTCTGCGTGGGAAATATAGTCAATATAACCGAAACAAAGTTTTCCAGGGGAAGTTGTGACTTCCCCTACTGCCCTGGCTGTGGATCACTGTAGTCTGGTCGTCGCTCCGCAGCACATTAAACAAGGAGTCCATTGACCATCTTCTTGTGTTCACTGAGTTTTCGATGCAACATGGATTTTTAGGGATCATCTTATACCTTTTTTACTGATCCGGAAGGGCCTAAGGGTTGGAAATTTTTAAGGTGTTCCTTGCCTTTGTGGGGATTCTGACAGAGGGCTCGTACCTCGGTACGCAAGAGAATACCCTGTAGATTTCTCTTCTTGTGAGTAACCCTTCCCAATGGATCCAATAGTTGAGGCAATCCATTTGGTGGTTAGTCCCCATCAAGGATCTCTAGACCATTCTCTCCCTCTGATAGGTTATCCAAGAAATATGAGACTGTGCCTGAAGGCATATCCTCTATGGAGACTATAAAATCGGGCTGATGCCCGATAGGATAGAATAATGGGGAAGCATAGTGCCTCTTGCCAGGGATCTGTACGTGGAGAGAAGCCTCTTTGATAATCATACAAAGTACCCTGAAACTCTAGACACACAATAGCAGAAGGGCCCTATGGTGACCAGGTGACTTAGGGCACTGGGCCATAGGGAGTGTGACCAAATCAACAAGATGAGATTGTTCTCTAATGTCATGGAAATGCATTTGGAACATAGGGTGAGCCACATCATGATGATTAAGACATAAATAAGTCACATAGAGGTTCTGTATGAAACACTCAACTACTTTTTTGGTGAGGCATTCCGGCACACCATAATTTTGCGTTGTAGCAGGCTAAAATATCACAGGGATGTGGTCCCCTGTGAGGATATCCCATAATCAAATGGGCTCTGATTCGGGTTTTGGCCCTTCATTGCCCCACTCGTTAATCATTGGTGGCTTGGGAACTAGTAGCAGTACCAAAGTAGACAACTGTGATGGTAGGCTAGCTGGTGGAGAATACGGCGAGCAAGATAATAAACCGCTGCATTTTAGGGTATCCTACAAAGAGTGTTGTGACATAGTCACAACATCATTGTAAGACGGGTTGTCGACCACCATTTTTGGTTTGGGTACCACATCTGCTGGTGGTGGGCCACGCTGTTGCATGTCCAACATTGTTCCCCAGAATATCTCCTTGTGATCTCTTGTTGTGGTAGAGAGTGCATCTAGTAATGATGGTGCCAATTGAATTGTTGTAACATGTGAAGAATACAAATATTCATCCTCCTAGATTAACCTATGGAGGGAGGCATGAATTTGATGGACCTTGAATTTTGAAAGTATTAGGATGATTTGACTTGCTCTTTCTTAAGCCGTTGACACTTAGGATCTTGCCATGGGTTTAATCACTGAGATGTAGTCTGCATCAGAATCTGTGAATCAAATTTTTTTGATATCAGTATGAATATTCTCAGTGTAAATTTTATACCGGCTACGACCTTCCCACCTACCTTGGGATGGATTTTTGGGATAGAGAATATTCCTGGAATAAGGAGGACATTTGGACATACAAGTGTTGGGTCATAGAGGAATCATGCATGTGTAAGTTGAGGTGCAAGGAGAACCGGGAATGATATCGAAGGGGACATGGGGAGGACCTCTGTGGGAAGTGATGGAGTGGGTAAGACCTCTGCTGGAGCAGATAGTATCATAGTTCTGAAATCCATGCTTATTTCCCCTGGTGACAAAATTGCAGGGAGGATCCCAGTACAGGTCGAGCAGAACATGGGTAGGACCTTCATTATGGGCACTAGTGATGCGAATTTGGCCTTCAATCCTCTGATTTCTAGGGCATGGAGGACCTCTACTAGCTATTAAATGAACATAGGGAGGTCCCCCATGCTAAAGGCTGTCCAAACATGTAACATCCCCACATTGGAAAACATTTGTAGGAGGAACAACTACATAACCAATGTAGTGAGTGTGTGAGAGACTCCCGTACTGATTATTGCTGTTGTGGGGAGGACCTTCATTTGGAATAGAGGTGGCATGGGGTGGACCTCCATGATGTGCATCGAGGAATGGAGGGCCCACGTTCTCCATTGTGGCGGTATGGGGTGGACCTATGTACTTGCGGCGGCCACAATCTATGCCAACGACCGAGAGAGCAATCCTAGCCTGCCCATGGGGCTGTTGGGCATTGATTCGGGCCCAGAATACAAGTCCCCCGGCTCAGCATGCACTGGGGGATATGATATATGTCAGTGGTTGAACGATAAATAGTAATTGTTGATGTTGATGCCACTTGGCGGGAATCCTCCTCAACATGTGCCTGACGCTGGCATCGGGTTAGCAGGACTGGGGCTAGCAGTGCAGGCTCATGGCATACCTGCTCATTAAATCGTGGGACGGAATGGCGGCACTGGCGTGGCCTTGTGAAAAACCTCCATGGGGGGCCCTAAAACAAGACCCCGACTAGGCTGTCCCCATATCCCTCAACATAATCGGTGTAGGGGAGAGTGTCTTTGAGGTGTTTCAAGGAGAGGCTCCCGAAATGACTTTACATTAGAGTGAAAAGGACTGGCACCCTACGTGGCCCTTGCGGGAATCGGTGCCGACATGGAACATACACCAGTATATCATGGCTGAACATATCCTGAGTCAAGATAATCTCATCATCTATGTGTCAATGTACGGGGTCATTGATCACCCTCCATTGAATGAATTGATATGGAGAGATAGGTCATGGGTGCTCGGTATTTATAGATGGGGAGACTATCGCAAAAGTGGTGGAGTCGTGTAGGACCACCACGTTGGCATTTCCCATGACCCTGCTTCTGTGGACGTGCATTGATTGAATTCTTACAAAATATTGGTTGTTGAAATGCTGGGAGATTAACCCATTAGTGCTGAAAGGAATGGAATTGACAGCCAGTTCCCCAATGCCATTCATTCAATGATGGATGGTAAGATATATCCACACTCACAACGTCATAGATCATGATGTCCAACTTTTTGACTACCCCAACATCTGGAGAGTTTCACGACATTCCCACAATTTGTATGGATGGACCTGGTGACAGATAATTAAATCTAGTGAAATATTGATTTATTTATGCCTCAAACATTACTAATCCCCACATTGAGTGGAAGAATTTCACGCTGGGTTCACCATTTACTGTTTATGATGCACTTTTCGGGGGAACATGAAGTTTTTCCCCTCCATTCCTACTTTCCAAATGTGGGTGGAATCCGTCACTTATTCAGGGAAATTTTCTCCTTGATTGAAATAAAATGATGGTATTTCTATTCTTCCTTCTGTGGATTCCTCTTCATAACTCATCACCTAGTCTGTGCCTCCCTTATAGACTAAGATATTGTTCACGAAAATCTTCCCAGTTCTATTTCTTCATGGTCGCCAGTTAATTACAGTACATCATACATGACATTCCAAGTGGTCTGTTCAGGGAAGAAAACATCTGTCAGTTGAGTAGTCACGTTTGACATCACTATCATGTTTGGATGCTCGAACAGTAGTGCATATAGGTTTCTTTCCCTTATTATAGGGATTCTTGAGGGTTCAAAAGCCCAAGGCATCCCATGTCTAATTTGGGAAATTTAATGTCATATCCTTGTATCTGATGTTTTCCTAAACTTCCTATATTTAAAAAATGGTATTACGTAGGTTTAACATATAGCAGAGATTGATCAAATGGATAAAAACCCTAACTGGAGTGGATCATATGGGTGAAACCCCTTAAGAGAACATTAATTTCTGGTCAAATTTGTGATTAGCTACTCGATTTTTTTTAAATGGATTGGGGACTGAGGTATCATGACCCACTGGGATGTGGCGACCTGGGTAAGAATCAATATGGATAATGGATGGTTATGTGGAGTAGATGGGTAATGAGTTGGAGTCGACCCAATCATCATGGTGATGTTGGGAATGAGCCTCGATGAGACATCTATCAAATCCCAGTGGCATGTAATCAAATTACATGTAGTTTAGGGTGGGCATATAGAATTAGGGTGAGCACAGGGGACATCGTCCTGATGATATATTATGGATTACATGTTGTTTACATCCAAAGGATAATTTTTGGCAGTGGGATGTACCCGCAATATTTCCCAATTGACACAATGACAACAACTTATGTCTAGGTTTGAGTTGACAATGGCTTACCGCAGAATTGAATCCACAACAGATCCCTACAAGATGTGGTCAAAAAAATATAAAAATGTAATGGGTCATAATGGTTTCCACTGGATGAGGTCAAAATAGCTTATCGCGGGATGTTGTCACAATGGTTTACTACTGAATGGGGTCACAGTAGCTTACCTCTGGATGGGGTCACAATGGCATACTGTGGGATCTGGTCACAATGGCTTACCATTGGATGGGGTCACAATCACCCACCAAGGATTGGGGTTGAACCTCATGGAGGCCTCCTACATACCTTGACGTGGCAATGATCAAAGACCACAAAGCTTAGGTAGGATTAGACTAATGTTAAATTGTCGGAACCAAAGGATAGTGGTAATGAACCTCAGGGAGGATCCCTACATACCTTTCCTTGGAAAATACCAAAGACCACATAGTTCACAATGGGTTTTGGTGAGATGACAAAAAGATATTCGGGACCAATGGATGGTTGGAATGATCCTCATAGAGGCATCCTATGTACCTTTCCATGGAAAGGATCAAAGTCCACATATTCAGGATGGTGGACTGATGTGAAATGGTCGGAACCAATGGGTGTTGGGCTTGAACCACTGAATGGCTTCTTACGTAACATACCATGGCAAGAATCAACGACCACATAGTTCCTAAGGAGTGTTGTTGAATAGATGTGAAGTGGTCAGGACCAATTTTTTTTGGCTTGAAACTTAGAAAGGCTTCATACATAACTTTCCTTGGCAAAGATCAATGTCCATGTAGTTCAGAATGGGTTTTGGTGAGCTGGTGTGAAGATAATCTAGACCAATGGATGGTGGGAATGAACCTTAGGGAGGCTTTGTAAATACATTTCCTATGAAATGATAAATTTCTACATAGTTCAGGATGGACGACTAATGTGATATTGTAGGAACCAATGGGTGTGGGGCCTAAACCTTAGAGGGGCATCCTATGTACCTTACCGTGGCAAGGATCAAAGGCCAAGTTGTTCCGAAGGGGTGTTGGTGAAACAACGTGATGTGATCAGGACCAATGTTTGTTGGGATTTAACTTCAGTGAAAATTCTTACGTACCTTTCCTTGGATAGGATCAATGTCCACATAGTTCGAATGATTTTTGGGGCTTACACTCTAGGCTGATTAGGGGGGAAGTCTTGTTCGATGCTTACTCTAAGCCCACGTGATGCATGATCGGTGTGAGAAACAAGAGGAAACAAGGACCGAATGATCACGTCGTGAAGGGTGCGTTCATGGGAAGTGAAGTGGGGCATACACGTAGTAAGAGGCCCAAAGAGGAAACAGATGAATACATGTGGTTTGCAGTCTTGGGTGATGGAGATTAGGACTTACTACTATGTAGAGGCTTAGTGGTGATTAATCCCAAAGAGTGAGGGATTTGGAACCAAAGAAGATAGGAGGAGCATGGGTGAAACCTCTTGTAAGAATAGAAACGGTCTTACACAAAAGTGGCTGACATGTCCCCGTAGACATCCTCTACTCCAATAATAGGATCTAATTACATCTGAAGAATGATCTCACTGTTGTGGAGACCAGTGGGCATATAGAATGTCCTAGATGGGGAACCCCACGTATAATGCACGCAGTGAGGCCACAGTTTAATGTCATGTGTTGAGGAAAATGGCACTTGGATGTTTATCATCATGCAGCTCAGACGAGGTGGGATCACTCATCACCCCATGGGACGTACATAACCGATACATCTTGCACCATGGGGAAGGTAAGGCATCATAAATGTTGTGTTACAGGTGTGTTATAGAGTGAACAATTAGGGGGGCTCCTCATAAGTGTGGATATGTGAAGAAGCAATAGTTGTTAGCATCCCAATGCTAAGAAGCATGAGGTGTTGCAATTAAATTGGAAGCACCACCCAAGAGACCTTGATATTTCTTTTTGAGAACCTGAATGGCTGCAAGGGAAATGGAGGTGGAGATAAATGGGTTTTATAACTAGAAACCTTGTGATGATCTGGTTCTCCAGGAAGTGGAGGGGCTTCGTGAAGTGGTGTGCTTCGGGATGTGAAGTGGCCTAGTTTAGGAATATGGAATATGTGCATATAAGAGGTTCTTTGCAATGTGGAGAGGCATTTGAGGAGAAATTTCTTACGATGCAAGGATTCCCCATGAAGCATAATATTGCAAAGAAATGTGTCTCAAAAAGCACAGTGACCATGCCTTAGCATGCGGGTCACATGTGCATGAGGGGTACTTCATGAAGCACATGTTCTCAATTAATACCCTAGTCCCTCTGGGAATCACCATCCTTTGTGGAGACATGTGGGCTCCACGAAGGGAATCCCAATTTCAAGAGGGGAGGAATTCAATGAAAAGGGGATGCCACTTCACAATGAAAAAGTTCATTGAAAAGCTAATGGTTCCGAGAGAAGAAATTGAACCATGATGTCAGATCTCAAAAGGTGAATGGTCGGAGGATCCATCCTTTGGGATCGAGAGGAGCCCGATATTTATAGGCAAGAGGTGTAGAGAAGCAGATCCCACTCAGTGTGAAGACAGAGCATGCCCCACTGCGGGTTCATGAATATCAAAGGTGTTCACAGAGGATCTTTCCTCCATGATCTATGGTTGATTCACAAACGTCAAAGGGGTTCGTGGAGGATCCTGCCTCCTTGATCCACAACGGGTTGCAAATTTCAAATGGTTTTATGGAGGATCCAACCTCCTTGAGCATTGGTAGCTTCGTGAAGGTCAAATCGGTTCACAGAGTACACACCCTCATTTGTCCATGGTGGGTTCATGAACATAGAAGGGGTTCAAGGAGGATCCCACCTCCTTGATCCGCAGTGGGTTTGGGAATGTCAAAGGGGTTCAGGGTAGAACATGCCTCAATACTCAATGGAAGGCTAGAGAAAGACAATGGTTTTTGCACAGGATTTGTGTTCTTACTCAACGACGGGTTCACGAATGTCAAAGGGGTTCGCATAGGATCCCGCCTCCTTGCTACGCAGATGCTTCGTGAAGTTCAAATTGTTTTGTGGAGCATCCCACCTCCTTGATCCACTGTGGGTTATCGAAGGTGGAGCATTACAATGTTGTGAGGCCTCGAGGGCTCCACGAACAGGCATCGTGGGACAACCACTAATGTTTTCCATATGATATTGTGCATCCCAGATTTTGGACCCAACAATACTGAATGAGGAATTTCAGATTTAAAAATCAATTAAATATATACAAGATTATCATAATTTGTATTCTAGATTGTTCAAATGGAAAATATAATATAGAATTATCATCAAGGATAGAATATGTAATATAAATCATGGGACTATAGATACTCAAGGTAATACTAATGAAGTTGAAAATATAGATGTTGTTGTTTGGGAAATTGAAGAATTACTTATATATTTTCGTAATACACTTAGGATTGGACATGAAATTAAATAGTATATAAATAAGATGGACTATATGATTCATTATTATGGTAATGATCCAAATCAACTTGATGAATTAACCAACTTTATTGATTCTTGTAATTGGGAGATATAAATGATAGATAAAATAATTTTTTCAATATTTAAATTTAACATATTATTTAATTGAACATCCACATTAGCTGAAAGTGCTTTAAAAACTGGAATTTCATGTTATATGTGGATGTGGATGGTAGAATGGTTTTAAATTCTAGGTTATATCCAAAATAATTTTGTTGAAATAATGAGTAGATGTCCCTTAAATTTTCATTCTATTTAGGATACATAGATCAATTGATATTTTTTTGGGTCTAGATTCATTCAAATGTATCACTATATCATACATATATATGAAGTTTATAATACATCATTTTGATATTTATATTGTTGTTTTTTACAATGTGGTTGGTGGGTTTCATATACAAATAGGTAGTGGAATTTATGATTAAACTCTAACGAAATATTAATAGTGTGATGTGGGGAAAAGGGAAGAAGAACTATAAGAGTAGTTAAATTTTATATTATAATGGGCTCCATTAGTGAAAATCGTTTTATTATATTTTCTAGAAGTTGTTAAATGATATGGGTTTCAGTACATTTCTCTTATATGATGATTACATTCTCATAGTGGGTCTGAACTGAATCTAATTCGAGGGGTTACTAATTATTTCTAGGAAATGTAAACTATAATGTATCTTTGGGAAGAAAATAAGATCTTTTGATTTAAATTTAAATAGATAATATGAGTAAAAGATTAGTTTATCTGAAATTCTTTATATTTAGAAGATCATTGAGTTGTTTTTTGGGACCCTCTTTAGATATTTGTTAACACTATCATCCGAGAAAATATATAAATTCAATGAAAAACACCTATAATTTAAGATGAGTTCGTACATTGAAAATATCAATTTTTGATTTCACGTTGATATTTTCTATGTGACAGTTTTTTACAATGATGGATATATCATCTATAGTGGGACATATTAGTCAGTTTATGGAGATTATCAAAAAAGATAATAGGAAAGTTGTTAGGAGAATTCCGTTATATATCAATGGATTGTTATACATATATACATATATCATTATTTTAGAATGGATGGCATGTTGTTGTTTTATGTTGGAGATGAATTTATTTGGGAAATAGATTTATGGATGTGTAACAAAACCATTTGGTTTACTATCACATGTTAATATATATATATATATATATTATATCAATGTAATAGATGGATGTTACACTATCAACAATAAAATAAAATATTATGACCATAAGGTCTTTCTGGATGAAATCAATGTGATTGATTTTATTTCTAGTAGAACTAAAATTTAATTGAAAATAGGTATTCAATTAGTTAAAAATTAAATCGTTGTTTAATTTTTTAATGGCCAAGTTTTCCACTCAAAAATAATGCTTATTGTAATATATTATTGTTTTATTTTTATTTTTATAGAGGTCATTTATTGGATCTATAATGGATGGGATGTAGGTAAAAACAATATAAACTAATTATTGAAGTATCAATTTTTGAATGGCTGAGGTATAAGTGGGAATTAATGGGTCATTATTATTTAATGGTGTAATTAAGACATTAAATTTTTTGCAGATTCTAAAATGAATAAAAAATACCTTATGTTATTGGTAGCATGGATCCATGACAATATTCTTATAGTTGGATATTTTAATGATTTTTAATGTATAGTTTCATGTTTGGATTCATTCATCTTCATAGTGTTACATCAAAATAATGGATGATCACTGATATAGGATCACAATATAAGGGGATCTTAAGGTGGTTAGATAATTCAAAATCAGAATCCATAAAAAAGAAGTCATGTTTTCATATTTGGATGATAAAATTATAGATGAATTATTCCTTATAGGAATAATTAAAATTTATCTATTGAATATGATACGGGAATTAGTAAAATGTCACTATTTTAAACAACATGATGTGTTATTAAAATTAATTTAACTTATAAGAAATTTAATATTGGTTTATTAATGTTTATCTATAAGAAATTAGAGGTGTCCATGAACAATAGTGGGTCCACCATGATTTTCAAAAAGTAGTTGATCCTATCGACTAGTTGAGCTATAAAATAACTAAAACTGATTGGATCACAATTAGATATATGTGGTAAATATTTAAAACTGTTGAAAACATTGTTATTTATAATTCTAATATTATTAATCATTTAAAAAAGAATAAGGAGTGTTATCTCATCGATATATGACTAAATCCCAATTAAATTATATATGTATTTATTAGTTCTTTTAATTTTTTTCCTACATGTCTATTTTTTTCAAGGATTCCAATATTTCGTGGGTTTTTTGGTGTATCATTATGGAAAATTCATTGGGATGAATTTAATATTTTATGACATTGTTAAATGAGTTATTGTGATTCTTATACATATATTTTTTATGAACATTTTTCTACAGTTTTTTTCTAAGGATTAATTTTTTATTTTCGTGGTTTAAAATCAAATTATTTGTAGAAAAATATCATGATTAATTGTATTTTGTGTCATGAAATATCCCACAAGGGCCCTCCTACCTACAAGTAATCCGAATGACAGAGCCTAATCCCCCATACATTATGTTGTGTTCTAGAGATAGTATCAAAATATTAAATTCTAAAAAATGGGAAAACATATCCAAAGTTACCTGTATGCACAATGACAAAAATATCCGTAAAATTGTGCACTGATGAAATGAGAGACTGAATATTGAAATTTTGAATCTTTCATGCAACATCATCCATGGAACGCATCAAAGAACAAAAACTCAGTATTAAACTATAATGTGTAAAAATACACCCCAACTAGATATGATGTCAAAAGAAGAAAAAAAACATAAAAAAGGATAGACATAAGAGATCATGACTCACAATAGAAAAGGCATACCACAAGTCAATGTTTGGTCCTATAGGTATATCAATGCACCTCCAAAACCATGACCACAATGGGAACCAGTGTAATATAATTAGTCTAAACAAGGAACAACATTTTTACGAAAATACCATGCATTGTTAAGTATAGACATACCCTGTATTATATTAAAAAAAATAAAAGAAGTTAAATAAAGTGATGCGACACTATGCTCGACCCATTAATAGTTACTAAATGAATACCATTATATATTCTTGTAATGAAACCACAGATAATGGAAATTTGTATTTCCATCTCTATAGCCTATCTATGAATAACAAGTCAACTTATAACTCCGATGGCCCATATCTATTGTCCATCACCACACCTAACTAGACAAGAGTACATGTGGATCACATGTAACTAATCACAACAGTCAGCATACTAGGGGACATTGACTCTAAAAGTGGACCCCTCTTTACTGGTTCTTAATGATGGGATAAAACATTGTATATAGAGGAATAATGCCATTAGTATTTTTGTGGGGTAATTAATATACCTATTTTAAGAGTATATGGTACTCATTAACTGTTGATATTGGAGGAATTCATACCATCTCATATCTATAATTTTCAATTTGTAGAACATCAATTTAACAATCATCATTGATATTGTCTTCCTATTATAAATCCTTATGTCATAATAATGATTAAAAAATAAATAACACCATTACATTCGACTTATAAAATATATATTGATAGGAAAGTCTTTATAAACATTCTGTGGCTCGATGGAGAAGATACAAATTGGAGAAGTCTTAGAAAATAATATATTATGTGTAACCAGGTTTAAATTGAATATCATGCATTCCCATATTCAAAACATGTATAACATGTCATTTTCATGTAAACATTCCCATGATAATATAAAATATTCATACCCATTTATAATCATTCTATTTGGGAACCTCATCCATGTTCAAGTAAAATGATATTCCTTGTAATTCTGTTGGTGCCTATGTACCATGTTGCCTATATGCCTATGTATTCATGTAGCACAATCTGGAATACAAAAATAATCCATGTTTCATGAATGGGGACATACATAAAATGCAATATTTTTCTTTTCCCAAAACCACATCTAGGAGATAAAGTATACTACACATGGTTTGTTCCTTAAATAAAATTACATATAGAGATGTTACAAAAAAATCAAGAATCATTCATTGAATCTTACTAATTACATAGGTGGAAGGATTCTTATTAAGATCCATGTTGAGATAATGTAATTTATACTTTTCCACACCCAATCCATCACCGGTGATAATTTTTGATCTAGCGAAGCTCTCACTCTTAAGATACCATCATTCTTATCCTTCCCTCATGGATACCAATGGATAAATTTTTTTCACCTTCCTATAATCCATATCAAATTATCAACATTCATCATTACACAACAACCAATATATGAAGAATCAATTTCAAGGAAATCACATCATCTGTATGAATCAGAGTGCATTTTTAATGTCAAAACAGACCCAGAAATGTCAAATCATTGACCATGTAGGACAACAATGAAGAATGTAGTGAAATATGGGTAAATATCATTAGAATGACATGAAATACAAACATTGAATTACTGAATTCCATAAAATATTTTCATAATATGTATTTGGGATAAAATTTTATGATATTATGGAATAAACAGACAGGTTATAGAAATTAGTTTTTAATTGGGATCAGATGATGAATGATAATTACTTGAAGAAAAATTTAGAATTAAATACATTCTTATCAATAAAATTTATGGTGGAAATACATAGAATAATGTTTTATAAAATGTTTTTGTATCTATATTTTATTTAGAATGCATTTGTTCCATTTTTAATGGAGAGATCCCGGAAATTCATTGAAAAAGATGAATCCTTTGAAGATGAATCAATGATCCATGATGTATTGTTTATTATCATCGCCTCTCCTCGTTGGCTCCTCTAATTCTCTTAGTGTTATCATGATATCACATGATAATAATTATAATGATTTATTTATAGAGGATATATTCGTTTTATGTATTACGATATATTCTATAATTTTATTATTTAATTTTTTTACACGCCATCCATTAAGAGACATTAACCAAATTCCTAATAAATATCATATTTATATAATTCCTAGTGATAAACCAAAATATTTTAAAAATAATGATATAAAATTTATTATTAAATGTCCCAAAAAATATGAAAAACATATATTATGAAAAATTTTACAAGTGTACATTAAGATATATTAATATTTTCAATGAATTAATTTTCGTTTCATAAAAAACATAATCAAATATTGTACAATGTAGAAAACTCTAGATATATATATATATATATATATTTAAACGTGTAAATCATAAATACAATACATGTCAAACTATACTATGAAAAAATTATTTCCACCTTGAAAGGAGGAATGAGACAAAAAATGTGGGGTACTGTAAATACATAAACATATTATACATAGATAATAATTATTTTAGGATTAATATTCATTACATTACAAAAAAACAAAAATATGTATTCTAAATGTATAATTCACATGAACTAATGAACACATAAACATATGTTCCATAGTATATCATTGTAATTCCCAATGTGTTCTTCTTAATATGAACCCCACATATGCAGTTCACACATAATTCCTTTCTTCATAACTATGATAAAGACAATTAATAAAGTGTTATATAAGATTATTTGTAAGGGTAAACCAAGGATACATCAATATATGATGCACATAATGATATTATAAAATGATAATAACAATTAGAAAACATACACTTCATATCATAGAACAAAAACAAGAGTATTTGAATAAATAAGTGATGTTCATAAAACCTGAATCATAATGGAATCAAATTACATGAAACATGAGTACATAAAATTATCATAAAAAAAATTATTTTTGGCATAAATAAAATCCTAAAAAATTATTTTAGATCATTTCCATGAATATTATAGTATAGGGAGTTCACTTCCCAAATCATTGTATTAGCCATGATTCACTCAAGATTCTATCTTCGCCAAAAAATTTCCAAGTAATATTTTTTTCAATCCACATTTTTATCCTATTTTTTTTCAAATTACATATTAATCATTACTTATCAAATTTGAGGGAGAAATAAGTATCACATATCTTTTATTATATTGTATCCTCATTCCTTAGTTATAAAATTACCTCTATGACATAACGAAAATAGTAATTATGTAACCATAATATTATAAAACATTCATAATATCAAAACACACAAAATAAATGTTTTTCCTAACAAATTTATCATATCAAAATAGATGAAAATAAATTATAATTAAAAATTCTTTATCATATTAGATCCCATTATATTAAATCGGTCTCGTAAAACATTTCATCATATATTAACCTGTTAAATACAACCATGTTTCATTAACATCTCTTCATTATAAAAAAAATACATAGAATGAAATTATAAGAATAGTACCATTGGAACATATACCATGTAAAGAATAAGTAATTTCAAAAGATATCATATTAGAAGGAAAGTGATTTTGATTGACCACATAAAACGATTCTGAGTAAAATATATTTCATACATTATAAAATAATTTTTAAAACATAAAAAATTTCAAAATTATTTTTCATTGAAAATAACAATGGAAACAAGTAATGAATAATTCTTGAATCAATGAAAACATTTCTTTGGGAAAATAACCATTTGACCTATAAAACATTTGAAAAATAAAACTACTTCAAAAAATTTATCTTTGATAAGAACCAACAAACCATATAATGGAATAATTAAAAAGTATTGCATGTATGTTATAAAATATTTTTAATACCTTTGAATTTAATAAAAAAATTCATTCACATTTTATGTAATATTAAAATGGAAACAGGATGATTTTTGTGCAAAATAATTAAAATTCATTTATGGATAATAATAAAATAAATGAACCCTTGGGGAGGATTCCCACATTTATAAAATATATTTTAGAACACATTAATATTTAATAAAATGGTTTTTCTACAAATTAGAGAAATAAATATAATGTTTATTAATAAATATGTTATCTCTTTAATATTATAACTATTGAAAATTAAAGGATAAGATATATTATATTAAAATAACTAAAGGTGAAAAAATATATCATTATTTATATATTGACAATAATATTACATTTTTTGAAGTATAATATTGATGTGTCCAGGTATATAACGACATTTTACCCGAAAACCACTACCAAATTGGTTACCTAAAAACATAATCCACAGAAAGGAATAAAATTAATTTTATCATATAATATCATGAAAAAATTATATTTAATATATTAATTTTCAATATGGATATATATACATCTCAAAAAAATAAGAAAAATTCATAACATAATATATGTCCCCAAGATGAATAATTGATGCACAAAATCCATTACCGTTTAGCTGACTATTGAATTGTATACCCCATAAAAGATAGTTCCTGAAATAGATGTTTAAATAATAAAACATTAATGAAAATAATCATTTATAATATTCAGTGTATGTATATTCAAAACATTAATTAAACACATGTTAAATTTGGGAAATGTATTATAGGTAATAATGAGAGACATAAATCCATGTACATTTGTATCAGATTCCATAACAAATTTTTAAACCTCCAATATAATAATTATGATATTATTATAGATATATTATGGAAAAATTCATATATATATATATCGTACATATATTATTTATTTATAACCTTTTCTTACAATTTTTAAACAATTACATTTTAATTATAGGTTTACGTAATCACTACTTTATTTTTCATATATGATTTTATTTTGTATTTTAGGTCCATTTAAATTTATAAATGTTACATAAACTCAATAATTTGATCCAAAAAATAAATATCATAAATATTATGAATATATTTACTTAAATTACTAAATAAAATATAGAGATTGTATATGAAATACATCATTCATGTGGACAGTAGGTCATACTTATGCATCAACTCAATATCCATTTTCATGATGAATAAAATGGAAAAAAGTAAGTAATATTATATATTCATAACTTGATTTTAATTTCATATGTATAACATATATAATTTTTTATATACTTTTATCAAAATCCTAGAAAAGTGTTATTTTAAAACAAATTAGAATGCTTCATGGGGTAGTAGTCTGTCATTCACTTGAAAATCATTATTGTATCCCCATGGAATTGAATGTATGAAGTTATATATGACAAAATAATTTATTAAGAATAAATATTTTACAAATATATTATATATTTTTTGAATCTATTCATATTGTCAGAAAAATAAAATTGAAATACAAAAATATACCAACTCAATTGCTGAGTGGGTAGTTATTTGTGCACATCAGTGATGATATTACACTTTAACAGGATGAGAGGAAATGATGTAGATGTAGTATTATAAATACATAGCTATAATAATTTCACAAATATCATATATATAAACCTAAAATCCATTAGTATATATATTCTTTATATGTTTTGATAGATAATGTATAACATCATATCATTATGTAGTATACTTCTACACACACAAATAATGATTTCATAATCCATTTGACGAAAGAGGATGTGGATATAGATTTTGAAATGGAATTAAAATAATATATTTATATTTAATAATCATATGTTATTTTTTCATATTCAATTAATAGTTATTTAATGATGTTTAGGATGAAATAAACAAATTCCTGATTCGGGACATTGCTTTTTTTTCAAACAACTTCTTTTGGTTATCACGAGATTTATTATTACATTGAAATTATGACAAAAATAAAGATATTTAATGGAATAAGGGAGATAATAATTTTATTTTGGTTTTTATTAGCATAAATAATATATTTTGGATGTGTGAATCAAAGAGTAATATGGTGTCTATTTGTAAGTTTGTTGAGAATAACACTTGTATTTTTTGAAAATAGAAAGGTGATCACAGATCATTCAAATGTTTCAATGATATAAAATGTAATATTATAGGACCTTATTAGTGATAATACCAATATATTTCTATTAATTGAGTGTTTCAAATGTTTTGGGTCATTTTTAACACTTATATTTCTAGTTTTCCCTTGGTAAAACGATGTTTACCTTAAGGCTGAAAAATAATTTGTATAGATTTTTCTATTGATTATTCATAAAAAATTATAGATTTAATAACTAATATAAATTATGATCATTTTAAATAAGAAATACATTTTTCATATTTATCTTAATTGAATAGATATTATTAAGTTATAATTAATCTATATATGGAATTAATAAGATATATTCCAAATATAAAATCATCAAACATTTTAGAATATTTATATATTGTTTCAATATGAAATTGATTCCAATGACCTAATTTGGATTAATTGATATATAAATAAACTAATTTTTTTTAAACCAATATTAATATAATTTTTTTTTATTTTTATAATCATGAATAGAAAATATAATTCTTAATAGGAAGAAATATTTATCAATATTCAATAAAAAAATTCTCATTTAGAAAACACCCCCAAAAAACACCCTACTATAATACTTACATAATTAATTGAAATAAATCTTTTTGTATAATAAATATTCTAAATTTTTAAATAGATAACAAAGAAATATGTTCACCACATGATTGAAAACAAATTTTTAGAAAAATATTGTTTTAAGCATAATATTTATCTTATTCTTTCCTCTTATAAAGAAATAAGAGAATATGAATGATACAAAATTTATTGAATATATAGTATATGAATTTAATTAATTAATTATCCCAATATAGATTGATTGATTTATTGATAGAAAACAAATTTGTACACATAATAATAATTTCATATAAAAATAGATCTTTAGTTTTCAAATGGTTATTATTATAGTTATTAATTAATTAGTTTGTAAAAAAATATTGTATATAAATATTTAAACTATATATTTTCATTACTAAGTTAATACTACTCACAACCTCAATTCCAATGTATATGTAATATTTTTAATATTAAATAACATTATTATAATAGTATATAACATTTCTTTTAAAAAAGGTGTGGCATATAAGAGTAGAGATGCTTGTTGTTGCATGTAATAAAAGATAAATATGATGGTTCATGTAATTAAAATTATCTAAAACATAAAATCCATTAAAAAATATATTACAAAGAATATCATATTGTCGCATTAAACCCCTATAATATTATACATGTCACTTTTTTACTAATAATTACGAATAATTAAATCTCATTACATATTTAGTTTAATAAATTACTTCATTAAGTATGTTTTATTAAAAACAATGACTATGTGAGCAGTATTGATTCATAAAAAATTCTATATATGATCAAGAATTTTTACACATTGTTCCTCATTTGAATTATCATGCTCTAGTTGCACAACCTATAATTTTCGTACATGTGATGGATCAGGTATGCACTTCCACAAGGTTAATAAAATGAATAAATATTGTAATTGGTAGAGGATATGTTTATGGTAAAATCAATAGGCTACGATCCTTATATGGCCATGAACTTTTGAGGGACAAGTATAACAAGGTTATAGATTCCCATTATATTTTATGATTAAATTCATCGTTGTAAAGACCAGAAGTTTTTCAATGAAAATACCCTTCTTATATTTATTCCATAAAATAAAATGAAATCACAACATAATGAACTAATAAGTGATAAGTGGACATTAAACAAAAGTTTGTCACTACTGTGTTAGGAATTTTGAAAATCTGACATACATGGTTGTGTTCAAGATTATTTTTGGAGTCTAATGAAACAAAAATAATTTTCGTTGAATAGTTACGTACCCTTAGTAATAGTAAAAAACCCTTATGAATAGTAATATGACCCTTATGAATTGTTAATCATCCAACATTAGGGTATCATTACCTATTATAATTAAATAAAATTTAGACATCTTAGAAAGTGAAAATTTGAACATAGTAAATGTTTTGGTATTTTGTGAGTCATAAATAAATAAATAATTAATTAATTTAAAACAATATTTTTTTCCCTAAAATGTATTGAATAAATGTCCTATTGTTTTTAGATAATTTTATAAGACCCTACGTAATTTTCGAAAGCACTGTAAATCAGTTTTAATCATAAAAACTGTTTTTATGTAAATTATGATTTTAATTAAATATTAATTTAATAGTATTTAGAAAATTATCTTTGAAAAATGGACTTTATTTTTGGATTCTAAACGCCTAGAAATGGTTGGGTTAAATTTTTGGGATTTTTTCGAGATACATGAATTTTTTATGAATAGTGAAATACTGTAATTTACAAAATAAGCTAAATAAGCTAATTATATTGTCATATGTGATGTTCTGCTAATGTAAGCCCACATGGTTCGGGATTAAATTACAAAATTACTATTATTGGTCATTCAATACTCACTATTCTTTGTATTAGGGGAAATTAATAAACTAATGAATTTTATATCAAGGAAACCCCTCTCCCCTCCACTATAAATACCACCCTTCACACCCTCATTTCCTCACACCTCTCAAGCACCACAAATTCTCTAAAATCTACCCAAAAACCTTCCCTACCCATTACCCCACGTCCAAGAGCTGCTGGTCTCATCAAAAGACCAAGCATAGTCCCTCAAGGAGGTTCTCAAGAGGAGGATTCTAGAGGTAATTTCCCTCCCTCTTCTCCTATAATTTCCTTTCAAGTTCAAGTTCATTTCATGATCTCCTCCCACCTATCTTCATCAAAATTGTATTTTAACTCCATTATTATACACATAATGTAATTTTATGACTCTAATGGTATATTATATCATCCAACCCCTTTTCCCTATTCCTTTAATTTTATTAAAGAGAATGTTGTTCGTGTGTTGTTAATTTATCACCTTCAAGAACGACATGCTTTCTTCATATATTTATAACTTAGGTTCTGGTCATGAAACCATTTCGATTATTTAACAATAGTATTTTATATGTATTATGTTCTATTTAATGTTATGTAAATAACCTATGGCCATATTACTAAGTGATAAGTTAATGAAAGTTCATTGTGATCCAAAAACCGCCCAAATTGACCCAAATAACCATCATTTAATTTTTAACTAATGATTCATCCAAATGGATCTAATATAATTCATTATAAGGTCATCCCAACTCTTGTAATATCATTAATGACATGTAATATCATTTCTGGATGCTTACTCTTGTTCTACCCAAACTTCAATTTAAGAATACAAGTGAACCACACAAGAAAACCCATAAAAGCGAACATCCCAGAACAATGTTTTTAAACTCTATAAGTCATCCAAAGGAACATAATATATCATAATGAAACCATAATTAACCCTATTAATGTACACATGGTTCTGTATTTATAATTAATTAAAATATTGTCATTATATTGGACATTAAACAGATGGAAGCATTCAGGTACAAGGTAAGGCGAAATCTCGATCCCAATTTTCATTCTTTGGGTTCTCCCTCTTTTACTCTATTTTTGATATGGTTACTCCTTAATGATCCTTTTTTCATCATTGAAATTACATTTTTGGGATATAAATGTTTTCTAATGAAGTTTATTTCAATCCAAATGTCTTCCAAATGAACCCTTTTTTATGAACACAACTTTTACCTCTCATTCATGGTTGATGGTTCTTGTATCAAGTATGTTGTTCCATCTTTATTTTGGGAACCCAATGCTTATGAATGTATTCTTATGAGATGAAACTGATTCCTTACCATGGGTTAGTTATGTTCACTTTTGATTTATGTTCCTTGTGGAAATAATGATAATGATAATGTTATGATGTGACGGGTGCGCCCGGAATTATATAGCGCAATAAGAATGTTTCAAAGTGACGGGTGCGCCTGAAATTATACAGCGCTCCAATGCATTAGGTAAAGTGATTAATATCATGAGTAAATGTGAAATGATGTGTGATAAAGATTATAGCTTGTATCATAAGTATGTGTGGTAGTTAACCACCAAGACATGATGTTTCATTTTTATGCAATGCAACATTTCAAGTCTTTTATTTATGTTCCTACCATGTTCATGATCTTTTGCCTATGTTAAGATTATGATCACTCCATGATATATTGTTCTTATATATCCTCTTACTGTGCTTCAAGATCACCCCTTTTGATGTATATCCTCAGGTGGCTACATATACTAAGGAGTGAACAAGTGCCTATAATAATCTAGAGAAGAAGAAATTAAATAAATGTTCATACTTGTTATGTATTTGTTGTATATGGTCCAAGTTTTCCCAAGACACTAAAAAACTGGATCATCTATGTGCAATAATATTATTGTTTTTATCTTTGAAATGGTTTAATAGTAATGTAAGAAAATTTTGGGTTGTTATAGTTGGTATTAGAGGAAATGTTTAGTTAATTTTGGAATTTGGATTAGTGACCCCTAGGGAAAACCAACAGTATGGGACTATATAAAAAAATGAACACAAGAATATTTACCTAGGGATCCCATATGTTTTGTTTTAGGTATAAATTTTTTAAATGAATAAGTTATTCATGACCTTTTTACTTAGGTTTTGTTCTAAAATTTTATATTTTTGAAAATGGATGGAACCAGGAGAAATCATTCCAAAAATCATGCGAGGGACAATGAAACGATTGCCCAAACGACATCCCCAATGATTTGGGAGGTGGAGTTCAAAACTTCATGGAAATGCTTACCCAATTATCTCATGTTATGAATAATTACCATAATAATGTGGAACATCCTCCTTCACCAAAGTGGGAGTAACTGGCTATCAAATGTTTTATGCAGCAACGACCACAGACATTTTGTGGATCTTCTGATCCACTAGTTGCAGAACAGTGGGTCAACTCCTTGGAGAATATCTTTTTTGTGCATTATTGTTATGAGACAGAGAAGGTTACTCTAGCCTTTTATCTTCTAGATGAAGAAGATGATCAATGGTGGGATTTGATTAAGAACACCAAGCTAAGGGAGGAAACTGAAGAGATGGAATTGGAAGACTTTAAGAAATTTTTTCTTAAAAAGTATTTCCCACGGACTCTTCGCACAAAGATGGAGAATGAATTCATAGAGCTCGGGAAAAAAGGAAAATCTGTCACAACCAATGAAGAGAATTTCACAAGGCTCTCAAGGTATTCTTTGGTTTTTTATAAACATTGATAGGAAAATTGATAGATTCTTTAGTGGATTAAAACCACACCTTCAAAAGGCTCTTGCAATTCGAGAATTTGGGAGTTATGAAGAAGTTTTTCGGTGTGCTATCAAAGTGGAGATGGAGTTTTTTTGAATGGTCCCTTGGCTATGGTGATAAGAAAAGAAAGTTGGAGTTTCAAGATGGTTTATCTATTTATAAAGGTGCTATGAAAAATAAAAGACACACATGCCAAAAATGTGGGAAAGTTGCACAATGGGAACTGCCTTAATGGGACGGAGAAATGCTTTAAGGGTCATAAAGAAGGACACCATGCTAAAGAGTTTATAAAAGACATGAAAAAGAAGGAGAATTTATCTGATGAAATGAGAGAACCACTTTTGCTTCAATGCTACAATTTTAGGGAGCTAGGGAACTATGAAAATCAGTGCACCAAACCACAAGTTCTCGAGGGTAATCACCGTCAGCAGCCACCAAAGCCAAAGGACCAAGGGAAGGCTTATTACATCACCACTCTGGAGGTGGAGCATAATAATGAAGCCATACATGGTACACTTCCTATTCACTCAAGAATGGAAGAAGTCTTATTTGATTCCAGTTTTACGCATTCCTTTATATCATGCCAATTTGCTAGAACTATAGAATCGAAGCCCAGAAACCATGAAGTAGAGATATCTGTAAAAACACCTTGTGGTGCAATCATTGAATCCCAAGTGTTTTACTCTTCTCCTATTGGCGTATGTGGGAAGATTCTTCCAGAAAATCTGGTAATACTTCCATTTTTGGAATTCGACTCTATAATTGGAATGTATTGGATCTCATTATATATAGAGCATATCAACTTTCGGGAAAAGGAAATATCTTTTCATATTCCAAACCATCCCATGATCCTCTAAAAATTCAAGGAAGATCATTAATCTCCTTTGAAAAATCCTTTAATGGTGTGGGTGTTGATTCCCTATGAAGAAGCATACCTCGCCCAAATGGTTGAGTCGAAGAAAAGTTCCAACCTTTAGGAAATACTCATCGTGAGGGAATACGGTGATGTATTTCCCAAGGAGTTACTCGGAATTCCCCCGGATCAGGAGGTAGAGTTCTAAATTGAACTCATACCCAGAGCTACTCCTACCTCGAAGTGACCCTATTGGATGGCTCCTATAGAACTAGAGGATTTAAAGAAGCACCTGCAAGAGCATCTAGACAAAGGGTTCATACACCCTAGTGCATCTCCTTGGGGTGCGCCAGTGCTCTTTATGAAGAAGAAGGATAGAAAAATGCGGTTCTGTATCAATTATCGGGAACTCAAGCATATCACCATAAAGAACGAGTATCCTCTCCCATGTATTGATGACTTGTTCGACTAGTTAAGAGGAGCTCAATACTTCTCAAAGGTGGATCTTCACTCTGGATATCATCAAATAAAGGTGAAGAAGGAAGATATTCATATGACTGCCTTCCATACAAGGTATGGGATCTATGAGTTTTTGGTATTTCCATTTGGACTTACTAATTCCCCTGCAATCATCATGGATTTGATGAATATAGTATTTAGACATTACCTCGACAAATTGGATGTAGTGTTTATTGATGACATTCTCATCTACTCCATGAGAAATGAGGAACATAAAGAACATATAAGACTTGTTTTGGTGAAATTGAGAATGGATAAGTTGTACACCATGTTCAGAATGTGTGAATTTTGGATGAATCAAGTCACATTATTGGGACATGTGATCACAAGTGGGGGAATTTATTTGGATCCTTCAATGAAAAAGGCATTTGAGGAATGAAACAGGCCCTCTAGTATCGTAGAAATCTGTAGTTTTCTAGTATTAGCTGGGTACTATTGACTTTTTGTGAGAAACTTCTCATGATTGTAAAGCCCGCTAACTAAGTTAACAAGGAAAGGGGTAAAGTATGTATGGATGGAATAATGTGAGGGAAGCTTCAAGGATCTAAAGAGAAGGCTGATCACTGCACCTGTACTCACACTACAGAAATGTGGAGAAAATTTTTTGATATACAATCATGCTTTAAAGAATGTCTTGGGTTGTGTACTCATTCAAAATGATAATGTGATAGCCTATGCCTCATGACAGTTGAAGATCCATGTGAAGAACTACCCGACACATGATCTTGAGCTGACAGCCGTGATTTTTTCCATGGAAATCTGGTGGAATTACCTTTATGGTGAGAAGTGTGACATATACACCAACCACAAGAGACTAATGTATATATTCACACAAAATGAGCTCAACATGTGTCAAAGGAGATGGTTAGAGCTAATCACATATTATGATTGCTCTATTCACTATCATCCTGGAAAGGGGAACAAGGTAGCTTATGCTCTAAGAAGAAATGAACCTGCTACTCTAACCATGCCGTGGATTAAGAAAGACCCTATCTTCTTGGATATTCAAAGAATGTATTTGGAAATCCTAAGGTCATGGGATACATCCTACCATGCCCAAATTATTGCTCAACCATCCATCCAAGAAAATATTAAAGAAGCATAAAGGGATGATGTGGAGATACAAAAGAGGGTGAATGAAGTAAAGGAAGGGAAGGTTCAAGAGATCTATATCGATGATGATAATGGTTTTATTTGGATTGGATCATAGCTTTGTGTGCCTTCATCACCTGGGATAAAGAAGGAGCTATTGGGCAATGCACATAGCTCAACATTCTCTATCCATCCTGGGAGTACCAAGATGTATCGTGATCTCCGAGAACACTTCTAGTGGGATGACATGAGGAAGGAGATTGTGGAATATATATCAATGTTCTTGGTAGGTCATCAAGTTAAAGTGGTGTGACAAAAGTCCAAAGGTATGATGTAGCCATTGCCTATACCCATGTGAAAATGGGAAAACATTACTATGTACTTTGTCAGGGGTCTCCCGAAGACGTCAATGGGAAATAATGCGATTTCGGTTGTGGTTGACAGGCTCACCGTGACTTCCCATTTTATCACTATTAGGGAAGATCTATCGCTTGATAAATGTGAAAAGATATATGTGAAAGATGTGGTGAGATTTCATGGTGTTCCACTCTTGATTCTCTCTGACCGATATCCAAGGTTCACATCTAAATTCTGGAGGAGACTTCAACATGCTTTGAGTACTGAATTAAATTTCAGCACTGCCTATCAACCCCAAACCGATGGCCAGTCTAAAAGGTCTATATAGACACTTGATGATATGCTAATATCCTGCTCTCTTGAATTCAAAGGTGTTTGGTATCAACATCTCCCATTGGTTGAGTTCTCATACAACAATAGCTTCCACTAAATTATTCAGATGGCTCCGTATGAAGCGCTTTATGAGAAGAAATGTAGAACTCCAACCTTTTGGGTTGAAGTTGGATAAAGAATGCTACTTGGGCCTGATCTAGTTCAAGAGATGATATAGAAGGTTCAAGTCATCCAGAAACTCATCAAAGATGCTCAATGTCGGCAAAAGAGCTAAGCTGACAACCGTTGAAGGGACTTAGAGTTTGACATTGGGGATAAAATCTTGCTTCGAATATCTCCATGAAAGAGATTCATGCGATTCAGGAAGAATGGGAAGCTAAGCCGAAGGTATATTTTTTCCTTTGAGATCCTTGACCACAAAGAAGTCGTGGCCTATCATCTTGCACTTCCACCGAATGTGGCTCAAGTTCATGATGTGTTTCATGTATCACTACTGAGGATGTACATACCAGACCCCTCACATGTTCTAAACTCAGAGGTGGTGAATCTGGAAGATGATCTCTCCTATGAGAAGAAGCCAGTATAGATTCTGGATCAGAGAGATAAGGATTTACGCAACAAGACAACCCGTCTTTTTAAAGTGTTGTGGAGGAACCATAATTTTGAGGACGAAACTTAAGAACCATAAGTGGCAATAAAGGAGAAGTACCTTCACCTTTTTGTGTAAAATAAAATTTCGGGGGAAATATTTCTTAAGGGGGGAAGAATACAATCACCCCGAAGTTTTACAATGAAAATTCACTTCTTATATTTATGTCATAAAATAACATGAAATCAAAACATAATGAACTAATAATTGATAAGTGACCTTTAAACATAAGTTTGTCACTTCTGTGTTAGGAATTTTGAAAATCGGACATACATTGTTGTGTTCAAGATGATACATGGAGTCTAATGAAAAAATAATAATTTTTGGTGGATAGTAACATACCCTTAGTAATAGTAACATACCCTTATTAATAGTAATATAACCCTTATGAATAGTAAATCATCTATCATCAGGGTAACATTATCTATGAATAATTAAATAAAATTTAGACATCTTAGAAAGTGACAATTTTACCTTAGTAAATGTTTTGGTATTTTGTAAATCATAAATAAATAATTTATTTATTTATTTAAAAGAATATTTATTTCCCTAAAATGAATTCAATCAATGTCTTATAGTTTTTAGTTAATTTTATAAGGCCCTACATAATTTTTGAAAGCACTATAAATCAATTTTAATCTTAAAAACTGTTTTTTAAGTAAATTATGATTTTTTTTAAATTTTAAATTTATAGTATTTAGAAAATTATTTTGAAAAAATGGACATCATTTTTTGATTCTTAAAATCGATAAATGGTTGGGGTAATGTTTTGGGATTTTTCTGAGATACTTGAATTTTTTATGAATAGTGAAATACCGTAATTTACAAAATAAGCTAAATAAGTTAATTCTAGGGTCATATGTGATGTTATGCTGATGAAAGCCCACATGTTTTGGGATTAAAAAATAAAATTACTATTCCTGGTCATTAAAGACAAACTATTCCTTCTCTTAAGGGAAATTAATAAACAAATGAATTTTATATCATGAGAATCCATCTCCCTCCACTATAAATACCACCCTTCACTCCCTCATTTCATCACACCTCTCAACCTCCAATCCTTCTCTAAACTCTACCCAAACACCTTCTATAGCCATCCCCCCACGTCCAAGAGGTGCTGGTCTCAACAAAATACCACGCATAGGCCCTCAATGAGGTTCTCAAGAGAAGGATTCTAGAAGTAATTTCCCTACATCTTCTCCTTTAATTTCTTTTCAAGTTCAAGTTCATTTCTTGATCTCTCCCCACCTATATTCATCCAAATTGTATAGTAACTACATTATTATACACATACTGTAATTGTTAGATTATAATGGTATATTATATCATCCAACCCCCTTTCCCACTTCCTTTTATTTTATTAAATAGAATGTTGTTCGTCTGGTGTTAATTTATCACCTTCAAGAACGACATGCTTTCTTCTTCCATATCTACCTTTGGATGTGGTCATGAAACCATTTTTATGGCTGAAAAAGAATTTTATAAATGTATTTTGTTGTATTTAATGTTCTGGAAATATCCTATATCCATATTACTAAGTGATAAGTTAAAGAAAGTTTTTTGTGATCCAAAAACCGCCCAAATTGACCCAAATAACCATCATTTAATTATTATATAATGATTCATCCACATGGATCTAATATAACTCATTATAAGACCATTAAAACTCCAGTAATATCATTAATGACATGTAATATCATTTCTGGATGTTTATTCATGTTCAACCCAAACATCAATTTAAGATTACAAGTGAACCACCCAAGAAAAACAATAAAAACGAACATACCCAAACAATGTTTTTAAACTCTATAAGTCATCCAAAAGAACATAATATGACATAATGAAACCAATATGAACCATATTATTGTAAAAATTGTTCTGGATTTATAATTAATTAATATAATATCATTATAAAGGACATTAATGAGAAGGAAGCATTCGGGTACAAGGTATGGGGAAATCATGAACCCATTTTCTTTCATCAAGCTCTCCTTATTTCACTCCATTTTTTATATGTTTACGCCTTAATGATTTTTTTCAACATTGTATTTACTTTTATAGGATATACATGTTTTATAATGAAGTTTATATCAATCCAAATGTCTTCCAAAACAACTCTTCTTTTAAGAACTCAACTTTTACCTCTCATTCATGGTTGATGGTTCATATATCAAGTATGTTGTTCCAAATTTATTTTGGGAACCCAAAGATTACGAATGTATTATTATAATATGAAACCCATTCTTTAACATGGGTTAGTTATGTTCACTTTTGATGTATGTTCCATTTTTAAATCATGATAATGATAATTTTATGATGTGACGGGTTTGCCTGGAATTATATAGTGCAATGTGAATGTTTCAAAGTGACGGGTGCTCCTAGAATTATACAAAACTCCAATGCATTGGGTAAATTGATGAATCTAATGAGTAAATGTGAAATGATGTTCGAAAAAGATGCTATCTTGGTCCATAGGTATGTGTTGTAGTTAACCACAGAGACATGATATTTCATTTTTATGAAATTCCACATATCAAGTCTTTTATTTATGCTCCTCTAATTTTCATGATCTTTTTCCAATGTTTTGATTATGCTCACCCAATGATATATTATTCTTATCTATCTTCTTACTTGGACTCTAGCTCACCCCTTTTGATGCATATCCTCGGGTGGCTACATTTAATATGGAGAGGACAAGTGAAAATAAGAAGCTAGAGAAGAAGAAATTAAATAAATGATTATACCTATTGTGTATTTTCTATGTATGGTCCTAGTTTTCCCAAGACACTAATCATTTGGATCCACTATGTGTAATACTATTATGTTTTTTATCTTTGAAATTATGTAATAGTAGTTGAAGAAAATATTCAGGATGTTATAATCGTTATTTTGTTCATGGATAAATTTCCACATCATATATTAATCAATGAAATTAAGAATAATTTTTTTGCATAACGAACTACTAGACAAAATGATCTTTTATATAGTGATAAATAATTCATTAAATCTATAGTTTTCCTGAAAAAATATTTTTCCTTTGATATCCAATATTCATAAATCCTCATAATGTTATGTAATACATTAATATCTAAAACCACATCCATGTATAGTTTTAAACTATTATATAAATGGTAATTCTTATAACCCTTCAAAGACTATAAATTTTCATTACAATACCTTGGATTCATAAAATACACATTATATTATTCCATAAAATATCTTATGGTAGATTGTAATTTTTACAAACTAAATATGGAAATACATTAGTCATATATTTTTATGAAAGATATAGTAATAAATATAATTTATATAATAATATAATTTAAACAGACATATTAATACATTCCTTGAATAAAATCATATATCACTAAATATATTCCCTAAATAAAATAACTCTGTAAGCTCCATACATATTAACATGAACCACTTTTCCCCAAATCAATATGTTATTCTAACATCATAAATAATATGAAATTTATATATTCTATATCCCTAAACTCTTTTTCGAAACATCATTTTTTCATCTTTAATAACATATTTACTAATATTTTTCATCTATCAAGTGCTTTCTATAAAATATTACATTTTAATTTAATTATATATCTATGTCATCTTTAACATTAGAAATTTTCTTGAAAATTATTAATTAATAACTAATTTACATAAATCCTAATATATATCAAAATTAAGATAACATTTTTATTTAATTTCAATATTAAAAAACAAAAATAAATTTACTTATTTCTTGATAAATTTATAAGGAATAATTATCTAATTACTTAATAATCCATTACTATAGTATGAAAAAAATCATGTATTATGATAAATCAAAAATAATGTGAGCATAATTCTTAAATTAAATAGAAATAATACTATGTGAGTATACCATAACATTTATATGTCATTTATGGTAACTTGATCATTAACAGAATAAACATTAATGATACCACTTTACAAATTAACATCATAAAAATTCTCCTAGGTTAATTATTTTAAAAATTTCTATACATTACAAATTTAATATAGTCATCTATTTATAATACCATCTGGATAAAAATATTACCAATTAATGTGTAACCAAAACATTTAATTTTCACCCAATAATAAAATTATCTATGTCATTCTCCTCCACACTTAAGTTGCAGTGTATATCCGTTGATTTATTACTTTGAGATATTTTTCAATTATGTTTGATATTTAGGAAACTGAATCTTATTTCCCCACGATATCCACCATGAAAGATCTTATCAAAATTAATCCTTCTCTTATATACTGAGTTACAATGTTAGTTAAGGATTATGTTGTTTACTATATATAATGATAAATGATTATGAATAATCAAAATATCCTTCAATGTAGTTATCATAGTATTTTAATGATAAACAAAATGATTTCTACACCTAAAATTTTAACCATGTTCCCTCTAGTTCCCTCTATTGGATAGAATTAAAAATCACAGTGTAAGAAGTAATTATCATTGTGAGAATCCACATAATAATGGAAAATATTATATATTATTTTTGAATAAATTACATATATTTTAAATATATGAAACATGAGTCTTATATTTTGTAATTTCTAGTCCTTATATAAATAATTCATGATTGTTCATTTTGAATTTTTTTAATTTACAATGAATATATACCAGTATCACCAAATCAGGTGTGTAGAAGGTAAAATTTTCAGGCACTAAGTGGAAATATAATCCATGTCAGTGATGAATTTTTTGATTTATTACATCTTGGTACCATTACTTTAGAGGAAAATCTACTTTTAGTATTCTTATCGGGAATTAATTTCATGAAACAAACTTCTTCTTTTGGTAAACAAAATTCCATGATATTTTCCTATTGTTTTAATTATTCATTATATTATCCTTATTCATATACCTAAGGATATCACTATTTTTATCTAATGATAGTTTTGAAATATAAACTATGAATAACCACTAATACAAAATATAATGACACAAACTTCTCATGCATTAATATCAAATTGTATATGTTTAATATTTATTACATTACCTAAACTCACACCTGAGAATTATAAAGGTATAATACTTTTGGAAACA
Source organism: Viscum album (assembly GCA_963277665.1). Taxonomy (NCBI): domain Eukaryota; kingdom Viridiplantae; phylum Streptophyta; class Magnoliopsida; order Santalales; family Viscaceae; genus Viscum; species Viscum album. The sequence goes on along the minus strand of OY728165.1, from coordinate 1,064,536,942 downwards.
TGGACATATAAATAACATGTCCATAAATTAGATACATAATATCCAAATATATTCTTCATAATTATAGACCTTATTAATAATAGTATAAAAAATTGGGTTAACCAAAACCTATGTAATGGATATATAAGAAAGGATGAGATCAGATTCTCTATAAAGGAATCTTAGGCTCATATGAAAATTTCATCAACATAATGATATGTTAACATGAAAAATAAACCATAAAAACTATTCCATGTACATCATAGATCATTAACATGATTCGTGGAATGAATCCTTGATTTACATAATACATGAGTTTAAAAGGAATCAATTAACATCAATCAAAAAACATAACATTGGAAGAATGAAAATGATTTAACCATACAAATATGCATTGAAATTAAATTACATGGTAGTTAATGGTTCATTTACAACACTATCATAGTATAATGAGTTCACTACCCAAACCATTTTAGAATTCAAGTCTAACTATAAAGTCTATCATAGGGGAAATAGTTTCTTATGGAACCAGGTTTACTTCTTATTATTTTTTTATTTATATAATTATATAACAACATTTACCACATGAATTAGAGGGATATATAAATACCACCAATCACTGGTTATATAAAAAAAACCTAACATTTTTACAATATTAATACAATCTATGTTTATAATATAACATCCATAATATAATGAAAACCATATATAAGTTATCAACACAATTAGAAAAAAAATACTTATTATAAACCATGAAATTAATGGATCGAGTAATACCAAATATACCCAAAATAGGGGTGAATTGTGTTTATTACAAATTTCTTTAAGAGATCATGATATATCCTTTTAACTTTATCAAAATGATTATGTAGTGGAATATAAATATCAAAGGATACATGATGAATAGTTGTTAGGTGAATAGAAGTCCTCTAGTCCACTCCAACAATGCACTAGTCTACAAGCTTGGTGATTTCCACTATCTAGTTCTCTTTTCAACAGAACATTCCACAACTGAGTGGAAGCATTTGAAACCATTACCACATTAAGAATAAACAGAGCCTTCTGGTATATACACTGATCCTAACACATATCATATTACGATAATCAGGTCACTCAAAGAAAAAGAGTATTTTTTCTTTGACATACATTCTAGTTATTCATCACAATTGCAATAGAATGCAATTGACAGTCAATGAATCAGTGTATTCAAAATGAAATATCTTCAGGTAGAAGTTTTTTGAGTTGATCAAGTTACAATAGATCATAAAATATAATTCATAACATTCACAGTAGTTGATTCAAAAAATATATTCGATAAAGAATCGGTAAATATACATCATGTTTATTCTTCTTTAGAGAACAGAGTTTGATAAATCATGGAAGTGGCTAATCTGTAAATCTAGAATGTCTCCATAAAATATAGTAGTGAAAAACTCAAGAATCTGTTCTTTACATCTCTTTCATTATGATCTATATGAAGTCCACTGTAATTAAAAATTAGAAAGATATATATAATATAGAAAATCATTTTCCTTTGAAATTTAGATCCACAAAAGCCACCTATGGAATCACCATATTCAAAATTATGAATTACAGAGTAGTCATAACTCCGCTTAAAAATCACCATGAAAACTTCCTCATAAATCAATCCTATGAAACATAAATAAACAGATTTGAATCAGTCAAAGTCACACATTATATTCGGGCTTTTAATCTGGCTTAAAATCTACCTGATAATCTACTTAAAGACCGTTACTCGATAATTCCAACATTGAATCTCTGAAGCCAAATGTAGGGTTAAACATCATACCATACACTCTCTAAATTTAAGGTTTACAATGTATGGTTCATAATGTATGGTTGATAATCTATACTTTTCACTTCAATTTTCAAAAGTATTGTATATAATCCATACTTTTTCAGCATTAAAATATAAGGTACATGATCCATACGTTTTGATTAAACATAACATTGTTCACAATAGAATGGTTGACGAACCATAATTTGGAGAAACCAATATAACATTGAATAATTTTCTAATATCCCAAATGTATGGTTTTTTCCAAATGTAGGTTTTTTCTTCCATAATTTTTAGAAAACGTATGGTTTCTTAACCATAATTTTCTGATAACCTGTATATGATAGTTTTCATCCTTACACTACACTCATCAATGTATGGTATGAACAGTGTTTCTAGAACACACTAAAGTGATTTCTAAACACTTTTTCAAATATTGAACGGTTATTAGAACACTTAAATATTATTTCAAAAATAGTGAAAAAATCGTATTAATTTCTAGAAATACACTCAAAGTAAAAAAATATTAGAATAACATGTAAGGGTATATATGAATATCAAAATCATCAAATAGCGGTGGAGTGTCATTATCAACAATTTCCCCCTTAATAAAATATAATCTTGTCGAAGACCAAACTTTCTCTAGAATATCCCCCTTTTGATCATCAGAAAACCGATGAAATAAATAAAAAAATAATATTAGAAAATTTATTTCATATAATTTATAATTTTGGAAAGATAAAAAAATATGATATTCTTGAAAAATTATTTCCTAATTTTTAAATTTTCTCCCTTTTTAATTTAAATTAGTATCTTGTCATTTATAAATAAATAATTTTGTGTTTTTCCAAAGAAAATGTCTAAAAAATGTTGTTTTTATCCATATTTCTCCCCATTTTTGTGATATAAAAAAATATAAGAAGAAATATAACACAATTTAATGTAGCACTGATCTTATGTAAATTCTATAATAAACTACTTATCTATATTTGAATATGGATTACAAGCATTCTAACAAATATAGTATGGTACAAAATATTAATGACACAGAATTATGTGATTCATATATATGTAATTGAAAATATAATTACAAGTACAGTAACGAAAATGAGAATCAAGGGTGGGTAAAAAGGTTTTAGGAATAGGGTTCAATGCCTATGAATGATTTCCATGAGCTCTAAAAACTATATTCTCAAACTTTTCATTAGTCCATCGCCTAACTAGGCTATGATATTTCTTCCTTTCTCAGATAGATAGATGTCTTCAATAAAATTGACACTAAAAACTCATGTAAGCTCTCTTCATTTTCCATAAATAGAGTCAAATTATGAGTGAACAGATTTAGAAAAACTCTAATTCCATTTTAATTCAAAGTCAACAGCTGAATAAGAAAATTATGATTGTCAAACAACATATATAAATGAAAACTATGGCATTGATGGTCTTGTAGTCTCTCATTCATATATCTCATAGCTACTGCAATGGTCTGATATCTTCTGATCAGAACAGGTGATGTACATGATGTAATAGCTTCGCTATGTCTGAAAGTAGTGAATTGTTTCTCCATGAATTATTTAGAGTCTAGAAAATCTGACTTCATCACCATTTCAAATTTGAGATTTTCATCATCCGCCAACATTTTCTTCATGAAATATTTTACTTCTTGTTTAGAAACAGAGTTGGATTTCAGTCATTGAAAATTAATATGTTACTTTCCTAAGGCTCCTATTAAAGAAGAATTTTTATCTTGAACATTTTAAAATTAATGGATTAACACATCCACATAATTATTATCAGAATCTGAGGCACCTTGTTCTTGATTCTTAGTCCGAGCATCCACTAGATTTATTATTGTTATAGGAAGGGATTCAACATAAGAATTATCTTCATAATTCCTCTATACTGGCCTCTCCAAGGATTTTACCTTCGATCCATTTTCTAAATCATCTTCAAAAAAATATTCACCAATAATTTCAGTTTGAATTTTAGAATGGATCTCTGCTTGATTAATATTCAAATGTTCTTTCTCATATACAGCATATACTTAATTGAGTTCTACCAATGCTGGATTCTCTAAAATAGGATCCTCATGGGCTAATTCTTCTAGGAGAATCTCAGTAGGCTATACAGTTTCAGATCTTTTCCAATTCAACATCTCCAAGATTTTTAGTAGTTGGATGCACAATTCCATTTTCTACTTGAGGAGTAACCTCAATCTGAGAAATTGTTGGTTGGACAACTTGTTGTACTGCAGATTATCTACTGAATCGGTTACTTTGATGAGGATAAGTTTTTCCATAATTTACATTAATATGTTCCACATCAGCTTGAGCTACAATTTTACTTCTCATATGAAGTCCTTCATTACATTCCACATTAGTAGTTGTATAAACTATCTCAAATAGTATCCCCATCAATACTCTACTAGTTCTAGATTCAACTGCTCCTTCCTTTGATTTTTCTTGTATCTCTTGATCACTCTATTTTATTTATGCTACTCCAATAAGCATGAGTTTTCCATTTATTGTGCACTAAAAAAACCAATCGTCTTTAGTTTTCTAGCATTAATGATGTTTCTATGATGGCATCTCACTCGGCCATCCCTCTTCCTTATCATATGATTCTTATGTAAAATATTTGAAATTGACCTTTTAAAGGGATAGAAGATCATCATCTATTATGGGAAGCAACATTAATTGAGATACCTCACCATATATCTCAGAAAAATCAATTTAATATCATTCACACATAAATATTCTTTTGTACATATCATGGTAAAATCATTTCTTCTTCGTTGACATTCATGATGAAATACCTTTTTTCACAAATTTAAATAAAATCTTCTGGTCAGGCTCTAGATATTTCTCTAAAGTATTCCATACGTTTGTAGAGCCAAACTGAAAAGACATAATGTCCTCATCCATATGGACACTATCACAAATAAAAAATAAATCAAAATTTGAAACCCCCTTATGAGGAAATTAAGAATTTTGGCTATCTCCACAGACGTAATCGAAAAATCTATATACTCGATATTAGATATTATTGAATCATCGTCATCTCCTAGACTGAATAAACAGATAAAAAATAGTGACAACGTTCTACTTCATATAGAAACTCTATATAGTCTACATTGAAGGTTTTCTCAAGTTTATGAAATTCAAGGGTTTCCCTCAGAATCAGATCTGTCTAGTACAACCATTCCAGATCAATCACTTTTCCTTAAAAAATCTTTCATCCCGTCGAGCTCTCTCTATCTTGAAGTTTCTGGTTTCTAGCTGATCATTCCTTTTGGTTATGGCCATTACTATCCTATATTTCTGAAGGTTCTAAAATCTAGGGTGTTGAAGGTTCAAGTGCGGGTAGAGAAGGGTGGTAGATGTTCTCAGAGTTTTGATGTTTTTTTAGAAAATGAACGATTTGTAAATTGGAAATTATTTCTATTATCCTTGATTCCATGTCCTTATGAACATTGTAATTATTAAATTTCATCAAAGTAAAAACTTACCCGGCAAATTTTTAAAGCAGAACTGATGGAATTTTTAAATTAATAAATAATAGAAATAATAAAAATAGATAAATAATATTTAAAATAAATAAATTAAAATAAATATTTTCATTTAAAAATAAATTAACCTAGAACCCCATTAAAAAAATCAACCCTTGTAGTGGGAAGTTGTATATTAAAAATATAAGATAACTGAATTTCATTGCATACAAATTGTTAGAATACATCCTTTTTAAGAAAAAGATCTCTTATAATGTGATTTTTGATATCGATATACTTAATTAATGAATAATTATTTGGGTTTTTTTAAATAATTATTGCTCTAGTATTATCACATAACTTTGGTGTATTATTAAGATTTTGTCCACAATCCATAAGAGTGTTTTTCAACCACATAACATGGGAATAGAAACTACAAACATATACATATTCTTCTTTGGCTATTGATAGGGAAACTAAGTGTTGTTTCTTACTAGACCATGACAGTAAGGATTTTCCTAAAAAGTGACGAGTTCCTGAGGGGATTTTTCTATCTGACATACAACTTCCAAAGTCTGCATCTGAATAAGAAAATAAATTAAAATAATTTTTTTTTATAGAGAAGATATTATAAAACTGTTCATTTTAAGTATCAATGAAATTATATTAATTAGAATTAATTGAGATTATTTAGGATCTGAGAGAAAGATACCACAATGATATGATGAATACATTATATCCGGCCTTCTAACAGTAAGATATAATAAAATACAAATCATACCTCTATATAACTTGTTGTCAAATGATTTTCAAGTTTCATCAAAATAATATTTTATATTTTTATACATAGGTGTTGAATATGTCTTACTCTTTTCATGTCCCCATTTATTTAGTAAATCAGTAATGTATTTGATTTGATTTAAAACAATTCCAAAATAATTTTCATAAATTTTATGTCTTAGAAAAATTAATTCTCCCATCATTCTCATATCAAGTTATTTTTTCACTAAATTTGAAAACTCATGACAATTTTTTTTTGTTTGTTGATAAAAAAGTTACATTATCAACATATATTTGAACAAATAAAATATTAGAGTCGATAGCTTTTTTAAACAATTTTGGATCTTCCATCCCAATATTAAAACCATTTTTTAAATGAAAATATCTTAATCATTCGTACCAAGAACTAGGTTATTGTATAAGGCCATAAAGTGGTTTAGTATGTTTAAAAACAATACCTGGTTTTTTTGAAATTTTAAAACCAGGAGGTTTCTCAACATAAACGTCCTCCAACAAGTAACCATTTATAAAGGCAAACTTAATATCCATCTAAAATAATTTGATGTTCATATGAGATGCATAGTCCAAAAAGATCCTAATGGATTTTAATCTAGCTATAGGTGAAAAGTCTCATCATAATCTGTACATTATTCTTGATTATAAACTTTAGCTACAAGTCTCGCTTTATTTCTAGTTATTATTCCCTGATAATATTGTTTATTTCTAAAGACCCAATTGGTTCCTATAAGAGTATAGTTATGCAGTCTTTCAACAAAATTCTAAACCTCATTTATCTTGATTTGTATCTATTATTATTCCATTTCTATCATCCAAATTTAAACAATTAAGGCCTCTTCTAATGACTTAGGATTTAATTGGGATAGAAAGGAATAGAATTCAACAAGATTTACAACATTTCTTCTAGTTTTTATTCTAGTGCCTAGGTCTCCTATAAAAGTTTCTATAGGGTGATTCTTTTGGTTTCTAGATTGTTGAGGTAGTACACTATTAGGTTATTCACTTTCATATTCCTCTGAACTGGAATGAATTTTATTTAATTCCTTTTCAAAATCATATTTAAAGTTATCAATTATCATGTTATCGCTAGAGTCAGATTTAACAATTTGGTCTTTCCTTTTATTAAAGGGTTCTGATTCATCAAATTTCACATGAACTAATTTTTCAAAAATCCTTGATTTTCTATTGAAAACTATATATGTTTTGGAAATAATAGAATATCTAAAGAAAATTCCTTCATCAGATTTTGGATCAGACTTATCAAGGTTTTCCTCGGTGTTTAAGGTGTAAACCTTGCATCCAAATACTTCAATGTAGTTTACTTTTGGTTTTCTATTATTCCATAGTTCATTGGGAGTCTTTTTAAAAATTGGTTTCATTAAAAAAATATTCATTATATAACATGTTGTGACTACATCTTCTCCCCATAAATATGTATCAAGACTGTATTCATTTAGCATAATCCAAGAAATATATTGAATAGTTCAATTTCTTCATTAAACAATTAAATTTTTTGGTGTTTATGATGTTAATACGCATATTTGAGAAGAAAGAATTAAATTCTAGATTCACAAATTCTCTACCATTATAACTTATTATTGAAATTATTTTATAATCCTCATTTTGATCAGATTTTGAAAAAAATTAAAATATAGTAAAATCTTTTTTTTATATTTTTTAAAATAAATCTCAGAAAATCTAGATTAGTTATCAATTAAAACATATTAATAAAATTTACCAGCCAATATTTCTATTCTTGAAGGTCAAAAAAAATCCATGTGGATAACTTCTAGAGGTTTAGATATATGAAATTTGTTAACAAATTTTAAGGATTATTTTTACTTCTTTCCCTTTTGACTTGCATCATAGAATATCTCACTTTTAAATTTGAGACTAGGAAAATTAGAACCTAATTGTTGCTTAGATAACTTTTTTAAAAAATAAATATTTTAATTTTCTAATCTTTTATGCCAGGTCCAAGATTCATTTATCATGGTAGTTAATAAATTTACGTTTTATTTACAGAAGGAATTTTTTTCCAGGGTGTAAACATTATTTATTCTAGGTGATCTATATTTAAGAATATATATTTAATAATAGAGCAACAGTTAATAGATAAATCCACAAAATAACTAGTATTACAAAGTTTAGAGATACTTATCTTGTTGTGTTTCAATCCTTGTACATAGAGTACAATATTGATTAATAATATTTCTTGATCTATAACTGTTCCAATTCCAATAATCATACCATTGGAATTATCACCAAATGTGACTAGACCACCATCCTTTTGAGTTAGTTTTTAGAAATTTGATGTGTTTACAGTAATTTTCTAGGATTTTCCACTTTCCATATACCATATTTCAGTTTTTTTGCTCTTGTGACATGTTTCCTACAATGGTATTTAAACCATGTTTTGTTATGGTACCCATATTCTATTGGTTCAAGTTGTGTTAACTAGAAAATACCATGGAATTAAGACATGATTTGTTTCCTAATAATCAATAAAATCATATAGACTACTTGTAACAAAGTCCCCATTAATCCCACATATTTGAGGATTCTTTAAATAAATTTTTTTAGATATTTGACCTTTTGATCCACAATTGTAACAAATTTTACCTGTTTTAAATGGGACAAAATAGTTCATATATAGTTTAGGTTTCTCACTGTTACTGCCTATTTCATATCATTCATATTTAATCAGATTCTATCCAAGTATTTCATTTAGTATGTTTTCTCATTTTTTTTAAAATAAGAGTGACACTTTTGAATGATTCTGCTTCTATATGAAGTGTTTTTATTTTAGTTTCATTATCTTTACAATTTGGTTTTGATGATTCATATTTTTCTATTAACTCTTGATGATGTTTCATAAGAGTGTCTCTTTCTCTTAAAATAAAAATATAATTATTTTTCATTGATTTTTCTTTCTTAAATAAAATCATTTTTCTCTTCCAACATATTACAGTAGGTTGTGTATTTATTATTTTAACAACTAGAACTAGAATCTAAATCAGTTGAGTAGTAATATTTTACATCATAAGATTCATCCAAAAAGGTCATGTTTGCATTTAAATTTGACTATTCATTTTCTGAGTAAGATTTTGATAAGCAGCTGGAGTCTTCAGAAACACACCAGTGGGATATCATTGCTCTTTTTTATTCTATTCATAATCATTGTTTTTTGAAAATTTCTTCTTTTGTCTCTTTTTAATTGAGGACAGTGAGGTCTAATGTGAAACATCTTTTTGCATTCATATAATCTGACTTTCCTTGGTTTTTTTCATACTTTTTGAAGGATTTTCTGAATCCATTCTTTTTTCTATATAATTTTAAAAAAATTATTATTATATAATAAAATTCCACATTTGAATTTGATGAATCAGAATTTTTTTATTTCAATTTGATTTCATTCTTTATTTTTATGTTTATTCATTGGGATGTTTTATTCAAGGATGTATTTCTCACTTGATCAATACATTATTCTCTTTTGGTTATTTTTCTATCTCATCTTAATTCATCATAATTAATCCAATTTATTCCCTCAAATATGATTTTTGACTTATGATGATTTCATAATGGCAGTTAAAATTCTATTTCACATGGTAGTAGTACTCTTAGAACTTTCAAGGCCTAATATGCTTGTTTGATAGTCTCACCCAAGGCAGTGATGTTATTAATATTTTCTCTATGACATACATTCAACTGGGTGATACATTCTCCTTTAAACATTATGAATGTGTCAAATTTTAATTTTGCTGTCTAATATCTCATCTGTCTGACATTGTCAGTACCTTCATAGGAAACTACAATCATCTACCACATTTCATATGTCGTCGAGCACTGAGAGACTCTGTTGAATTCAACTGGTCCAAGACCACAGAAGATATCATTCCTAGATTTCGAGTTTATGTCGCACTATGCTTCTATATAAGTACTCCATGTTTCAAGATTCACTAGAATCACATAGGGAGTTAGATTTTTTTAGTAGGTTATGTATCTAAGGTTATTTAAGTAGATGATCATCCAAGATTTCTAGCATCCGTACTTTTCACTGTTTAATTAGGGAGAACAAACCATTGACATACGCCCTTGTGTATCCTCCATTGTGTATTGTATAATCCAAAAACCATCATCTTGTTATAGATTTATAAAATAAACGGCCTCTGATAGCAATTCTTGGATCGGGTTATACCAAATATAGATAAGTGGGGGGGGGGGGGGGTGAATTGTGTGTTTTACAATTTCTTCACGAGATATTTATATATCCTTTTATATTTGTCATAATTAATATGAAATAGAAAATAAATATCAAATAATTCTGGATGTATAGTGGTTCGGTGGATAGAAGGCCCCAAGTCCATTCTACCAACACTCTACTCCATGAGCTTTTTGATTTTCACAATCTGGTCCTCTTATAAATAGACCATTCCACAACTAAGTGTAGGCAGTTAACACCTTTACAACATTAAGGATAAAAATAGCCTTCTAGTTTATACACAAACATTAACAGATAGAACAATATGAGAAGCTGGACACTCAACATAATAGAGAATCTGTTCATTGAAATAATATTTTGTTTTTCTTTGAAATTTCAACAACACAGAATATACAGTCGATGGATCATCATCTACATAAATAATGATCTTCAGATAGAAGAGTTTTGAGTCAATCAAGTTTCCGTAAATCATAAAATATAATTCTAACTTTAAAAAAAAAATATTCATAAATAATATTTAATGAAGAGTCATTAAATCATCAATCATGTTTCTTTGTCATCAGAAAACATATTTTGTTAGATCATTGTAGTAGTTGATCTGTAAATTTCAAATGACTCTGTAAACTGAAGTAGTGAAAAACTGAAGAATATTTTTTCCCATATCATTCATGATGTTCTTTATAGTATCCACTTTAATTAAAAATAACACAGTTATAGATAATTACGATAATAATTTTCCATTCAAATTTAGAACTAGAAAAGTTTCCTATAGAATTGCGATATTAAAATATTTCAATGACAGAGCAGTCATAACTCCCCTTAAAATTCTCCTTGAAAAGGTACTCCTAAATTGAACCAATAAATTATAAATAAACATATTTTAATCATTCAATTACTTGCTTTAGATTTGGTCTGTTAATTTTCTTGAAATATGCCTGATAATACGCATAATGACCGTTACTCGATAAAGACTTGTTTGAATATTTAACGCCAAATATTTGGTTAAACTTCATAACATACGCTCTCTAAACATAAGGATCACACCATCAGGATCATAATGTAAGGTTTATAAACCATAATTTTCTTTTCAACTTTTCGACATAAGGTATATAATCCATACTTTTATCAGCTTTTAAACATAAGGTACATGATCCTTAATTTTTGGTAACACATAAGGGTGTCCACAAAAGTAATATTGATAAACCCAACTTTTGAGAAACAAACATAACATTCCGTACTTTTCAAATATCCCAAACTTAAGGATCCTTCCAAATGTATGGTTCTTCTTCCATAATATTCTGATAACGTATGGTTTCTTAACAATACATTTTTGATAACCCTTATTCGATAATTTCCATCCTTACCATTCACTCCACTACATTGGGTATGAACAGTGTTTCCAGAACACGCTAATGTGATTTTCGAACACTTTTAAAAATATTTTACACAGATTAAAATTATTAAATATTATTTTAAGAATAGAGAAATAAATAAAATTAATTTCCTCAAATATACTCAAAATAAAAATAATAGAATAACAAATTAAGTTATTTGTGAACATCAAAATCATTACAAAGAGGTCGGGTGTTGTACTCACCAATCTCCCCCTTAATAAAATGGAGTGTTGTTGAAGACCACACTTGCTCAATAGAAATAAAATATACATTATGTCACATTTATCTAATAAGAACCCCAAAAACAAAATTTTATATACAAAGAATTAAATATATAATAATACATGAAAAGAATAAACATTTATTAAAAATTTCATCATTGAAGTTCACACGAAAAATAAAGCAATTTCATAAATATACCTTATCTTAATCATAAAAAGTATAAATAACTATTATGATCAGTATCATTGGATCATTTCCCAGACAAAGGAAATGTAACCTCAAAAGATTTCATCTTATATGTATAACGATATTGAAATATCAATTAGAATATTGATTAATAATATAGATATTATAAATTTGAAAAAACATTATAGAACTAAAAACATTTTCTAAAACATTTTCTATAGAATAAACATTGAAATATTATAATTTATTTTTTAATAATTATTTAAAACATTTTTTCAGTAAAATAGCATTATAAAATTAAAAAATTATTTTTGAAACATAATATACATTCTAAATATTGTAATTTGAAAATAAATTTTTAAAATTATAAAATAATAATTTAAAAATGAGGTTTCATGGAAATAAAATGTACAAAACATATTGTACACATTAAAATAAATATTCCATTCAAAATTTCAGAAATAAAAAATTGGGATTTATTTTTTAAAAAAAATAGGATGATTCGTTTTAGAACATATTTTAAAATGTATGAAATGGCATAAAATTTCATTACTAAATCGCTTAGAAACTTTTAGAAGAAATTTGAAACGAATATTTGAAAACATTGATAATTATGAAAAAGGGTTTTCATCTAAAGAGAGATATAATGATAATTATTCATAAAATAACATTGTGGTCTCTTTTGATTTTAAAAATTATAAAATTGATAATATAATGTATTATATGTAAACAATAGTAGGATAATAAAATAAAAGAGCATCTTGAGTAGTATATCATAATATTTGTTCATTGGAATCATATTAATAAACAATCAATATAAATTATGATAATGTAACATAAAAACATTTCCACATTTACAACTATGTGTTTTAATCCCCATTATAATTTTTTTTTAAAATAGAATATCATGGGAATAAATAAATTCATTATATTAATTTTCTGTGGGTCTATATAATCACCCCATAAATTCTTATTGGTTCATAACAGAATGTATGTCCCAAAGAAGACATATTTATAAAAAATTCACATACAAGTTTGGTTACATTTGAACTTTATAGCCCAAGAAATAGAGATCCAAAAATGTATATATAAATACACATAATTTTCATAAATATCATCAGAAAATGAATTCATGGAAATTATTTACAAAAATGAATTAAATATGAAGAGAATATGGAATGTGTCTCACAGGAAATAAATGTTAGATTTAAATCCATTACCAAGTCTATATTGACTTTTTACACATTTGTTAATAATTTAAAATAAATATATGTTTATTTTAAATCATTTAAAAAATCATAAATATATAAACCATACTATATATGATTTATTTATGACAAATTATTACCATTTTAATAAAAAGCCCATGTTAAATTCTTATTCTATGTAATAATTTATTTGTTTTTCATGCATGATACGATTTAGAATTTTTGTAATATAATATTTAAATTGGTACCATAAACTCCAAAATTTTAAAAATGATTCAAATATATTATATTTTTAATATATATTTTTTAGTTATCAATAAAATTTAGAGATTGAAAATGAAATCCCCGGTTAATGGAAATGACAGGTAGTACGTACGTGTGAGTTATATTTCCATTTTATGAATTGAAAAAAAATAATATATAATATATTACATTAAAATATTTTTTTTTTATTTCATAGAAATATAATATATTCATAAAATATTCCGACATCAACTTCCATGTAAATCATTATTGACAAATGTATTACATTGCTTCATGTCGCTATTGTTCGATGTACATAAGAAACACATTATCATACCCACATTGAATATATAGTAAAAAGGTATATTTTACATAATAAAAAAAATAATATAAGTATTTAAAAAATATATTTTATATTCATTTTATCTATCCGTATTTCCATTCAAATTTAACAAAAATGAATGTTATACCACAACAGTATGAGAGGTTGTAGTCCTTCATACACATGAGTGACATTATATTTTTCCTAATAGTTTGGGAGGAATAACGAATATTTTTTATTATAATTATATAGTTATCATAATATCATAAATCTAAAATAATTAAATTAAATCCTGTATTATATCCTACAGGAGTGGTGGTGAAGGAAAATGAATAACATCAGGCCACAAGGGGGTAGTATGTTGTACAGACGAATGATGATTACTTATCACATAAGATTAAAGAATGGAAGGATATTGGTTTTTCCATTAGAGTTATAAACATATTATAATATTTATGATAATGAGGATTTTGTATCATCATTTTTAATTAGAATAGAATGATTATGATGAATAAATAAAATAAAATATTGATTTAGAGAAGACAATTCTTCTTCAAATATATTCTTTTTTACTACACAAAACGTTTTCATGGGTTTTATTTCAACAAAAATAATTTATATAAGTTTATTTTAGGGCTTCAGTTATCTGATTTTTGATGGTCTTGTTTGGACCAAGGGTGGTTTATTTTCCAATATTATAGGATATGGTGAGTCCATTTATAAGTGCAGTGAGTAGTACATTGTAACATTATAATATAAAACTATGTTCCCACATTTTCACAAGAAAAAATGAAACCAAATTCTATGTTACATAACATTTTCTGTCAAAAGGTATACATATTTCCTTCCAATGTGTTTCAAATATTTTTTTGGTTCAATCTTAATCCTTATATTTTTTAATTAACCAAATGTAAAATTATTTTTACCTTAACCATAATAAATAATTTCTTCTATTTTTACAATTTAATATTGTAAAAAATAAAAAATAAAATATTATATAAAATAAAATATGATTATTAAAAATATTTCAATAAAATTTCAAAATTAAATACATTTATTTAAAAAAATTAATTTAAAATTTAACACGCATATGAGCTCGAAAATCTATTTTCAAAACGCAAAATCATTAATTGTTGAAAAAAGTTTCATATAAAATTTCAATAAAAAATTATTTCACTAACTACTATTGGATTAATATATATATATATATGAAATAATTTTACAGCTAAAACTATATTAAAATAATTATAATGTTTTTCAAATCATCAAAGATATGAAAATTCATAAAAAACCCTGCATTTTTTACTATTCATAATAAAACCATCTTCATAGAAAAAATAAAAAATTTAAATCATAGATAATTATAAAATTATTATATGAAATTTGTTTTCTATTTTATGAAATTAATTATATTAAAGTGACATAGATAAATATAAAAATATCTATTCAAAATGGGACATTATAACTTTTTAAAAATTATTTTTTGAAGCATAAATTCGATATTATTTGTATAGAAACCACAAAATAATAATGTCAAATAATTTATAGAATATATATTAAAAATATATCATTAAAATTATTCATATAATTTTAATTATTTAATTTATTGACGTAAAACATGTATATGTCTATAAAATTAGTTGCTCAGATTTTTTTCCTTTTATTTCAAAGTTTTTTAAATTTCCTTTTTAATTAGATGGTTACTAAAGAATTATTCTTATATAAATGGTTAAATAATTTATTTTACAGAAGAAGTTAAATATATTGAAACAGTCCACTCAAATTTCATTGACATAACAATTATTTGAAAAAAAAATATTTAAATAGTATTTCATATTTTCATTAAACATTGGGTTTCTTAGATTGTATAATAAACCCATCATTGCATGTCACATGAGACTAATTAATAGGAAAATGGAACATAATATATTAAAATGATTCATTTATTATAAATAAATCTTTTAAAAAATCATGTGGTTTCATATGAAATGTTTCCACATCTATCACTCAAGATCACAAGACCTCTAATGCATGATTATGTACTGCTAATATACTCAAAATAAAGGTATTAACAATCTGTATAGGGTTCTATAATATTCATCCTCACTCACTATAATGTAATATGTTATTTTTTAAGTAGAAATTTTTTTATGCCACACCATTCAATAACATGTTTCAGGATGTGCACATATCTCCTAAACTACAAAACATGGAAGGCATCATGAATACATTCAAACAATATGGTAAATACCAAGCAGTTCAAATCATTCCAAACCTCCCTGGGATATAAAAAAGACATACGAACCCATATTAAATCATATTTATTGTAAAAATATCTTCAATGCATATCATTGGAACAATATCATGAAAACATGGTCTCACTTCTTGAACAATAAATGATTGTGATATAAGTCTCCATAATATTTAAATCATCTATTGGATTTCATCAGATGAATGTGGACCACTAGTAACATTTCTATCATTTCTTAAACCATATCATTACAAACATGTGACGTCTTACCAATCAATATATAGAATTAGGGTGGCCTTTATTTTCTTTTATAAGATTCTTAAAATGGATCCGCTATCATAGTAGAGCGGTTTCTATTATAATAAGATAGCTCTATCAATGGAAAGTGATCCTCTTAACTGTAATGGAATTATAACACAGAAGTTCTTATTATATCATCCAACACCTGGATAGTATACAATATCCTCCTATCCATATTTCGGTGAAATGAAATACTTATATTTAATTAGTTATCAAATTCCTCCACAACTCCACTATATAAATATAAATACAGAATAAAATCATGGCTGAAGATGATCATAGTAGGTAACCTAATATGTCAGATGAACTCAAGCATGTTCAAATTATTAAAAATCCTAAGAAAACTGTTATCTTAGATAGAATGAATGAATTCAAACATACAGAATCAGTCAAAATTAGATTTATAGCTTACTATCCACTCATTTTATTCATAATATCCACTAAACATTAGTCAATATACCATCTCTCTTTCATTATAGTACAAAAGTAGGTGGATTAAAACATAATAGGAAATTATGTTCATCAAAAACCTACAAACATGTGAGCAACCATGTGGAAATACAATTATGATCCACCTCATGCTAGACTACTAAAACCCTCTCTTATAATTTTTGTAAATATTTTCCACAACAAACAAAATATCCAAAGGGGGAGTGTGACACTCCCTCAAAAATGATCATATGATGTGAATGGATCGACAATTATCATGACCCACCTTATTTATAGTGGGGAATGTTATTACAAGATGCAAGGGCCTTCATTCATCAAGATGAAGGAGTGACAATGACCACTTGAGTCCCGCCTCCGATTCACCTTGAAGAGGTGACAAAAAACAAGGGTATCAAAGTCTCACAAAAATGGAATGCATTACCCTTTTTATTGTAACCAATATCAGGATATAAGATGTATCAAACATTAAAAAAATCCATGACACATATATTTATAAGGAATCCTAAATCCACCCACATGCATGTAAAAAGTAAAAATGATATAAATTACAATGATAACCCAATGTAAGTACCAAATGAAATGCTAATATTCAATACAGTATCCACCCCAAACGTCAAAGCTAGTGTGGTTGAGCATGGTCTATGTAATCTTCTTGGAAACTAGAAAATAGTTTTATACAAATAGGGTGAGCATATTTGTATAATTTTTAGGATAATGAAATGTCACCCTTTCACAAATTTGAGGAACATAATGATGCCTTTGTGAGAATATAGTAGAATAAAAAAACAACTAACAAAGAATACGAAATACCGAACCTCACCAATGTAAAATAACCATCTACTTCATATCATGTAATTTCTTATAAAAGGAACAATGATATCTATGTAACCCACACCATTTCCCAGTCGTTAACTGTTTACCCTTAATGGATAACATCCTGATGCTACATTGATCTTCTACAAGCACCACTATCACAACCTTCCCATAGACACTTGATCCACTCATCAAATCACTTCCTACCCATAGAAACATGGCCCACAACCACCACACGTTTCTCCTAAAAACAACAAGGCCTCATCCTAGAGACACTTTGGAAACAACAAAACATTCACCCAACCAATACTATATGTATGTTATTAAACCTAATTCCATTACAACCATCTCGAAGAGTCTTGTGTGATAAACTCCTAGAAGTGAATGAATGGTAATTTTATTAACTATCCATCCATCCTCCAATCGGGATGTTGGGAAATACACCCTCCCCCACAATAATGGGGGTTTTTGGCACATAGTTCACAACTTGGTTGTGGTGTGTATAGAAAACATAAGGAAGTACAATTATATATATATATATATATACATAACAAAAACTCAGACCGTCATATAGGATTCCAAACATACCGTCTGACCACTCAAAGACACATATGATGAAACTGCCACATTCATGTACCACTTTGAATGACTGTCAGTTGAACACTATTTTACTATAAATCCCCCACTCAAAACATTATCCCAACCAATTCATTTAACTAATTATAATTTTACATTATAAAATCATTCATTTATTTATTTTTATCCTACATATAGAAATACTAAACACTACATATATTATAACATGAAGAAACCATACAAACCACTACCACGTAAATAAAATGAAAGAAACTGCTAACAACCTTATTCAATGTTTTCTCTCCCAGTTCTACATCTCACAACCAAAACTGACAGCCTCGTTGTACAACAACACCACACCCATCATAGCTATAAACATTAAATAATAAACTAACCCAGTCCTACTGCCCCATTTCCCAACATCTTCTTATATATAGTCCCACCATATAAAATTTTTATCCATTACTCAATCAATAAAACTCATTTCCTTAGATACCATCACACCGCCTGTACCGCCTCGTACATACTATCACACTGCTACAACCCCAAAACCCACACAAGCTGAAAAACCCAAAAGAAAACCACACTCATCCACACTTACCAATCATGGGGAATTCATATTTTTCCAATGGTTCTCTTTAAATTACAATTTGATAAGTAGTGGTGATCACTCTAGGGTTTTCTTCTAGGGGTAACCAGTTGTTTAACCAACTATACATGATTTATCTGACTAATATTTACAGCATCTATCCTCATGTAAATAATAGTATTTAAAAATTATAACCCATTCATGGGAAAATAACACCACCAACCGTTATTTTTAGAGGCCACACATCCATAATAGATCACATTGTAAACAAATAGTGAAAATCAAACAAGCTATCAATGTCAATACACTCCCATATCGTTATAAAGTGTTTATTTCATCATTATAATATGAAAATTTTAAAATATTGATTCAATAAATACTAACTAAATAACATTAATACACCCATCACTCAAGAAACAATATTAATGAAAGACAGTAGAATCCGTACTGGGAAAAAATGGTGGCCAAACTCATCCTTGCACAAAAATAGAGGGGTCGCGTGAGACGAAGAATCAAAGAATACTTGGGGGGTATCCCAGGTGCATGACTCGTATAGGGATGAAGGGGTATCAATGCACCAAATATAAAATTTTCTCACACTAGGAAGATAATGTATCAACTTAGAAAATCTAGATCCTATATCAACAAATGATAAAATGGTTTCAAGGGCCCATAAAGATGAATTGTGGTCAAGACCATGTAGATTGATTATTTAGGAGTCCACAAAGAATTAGATATGAAATATACAATTAATATCATTTTAAACACTATTATATATGTTCAAAAAATGTTATAAAGATGATTTATATATAAAACAATTTAAGAGTGAAATTGAAAAAACATGGAAAAACTAGAAATGGGTCACAGATGGGCAAGTCAGCAACAATGATCCACCAACATCGATTCACTAACACTAATCCATATATGTTACCCACTAATTCTAGAATCACCAATACCCTGACTCATTGACAATGTGACTCACTGTTTCCCTGAATCACTAATGCCATGACTCACAGATTCCCTGACTCAATGACACTGTAACTCAATGACCCTCTGACTCACCAAAACCATGACTGACAAATTCCCTAACACCCAAAAATCCTAATATACATACAGAATGACTAACATATGACCTAAATCACTGACACACTGACTCGATAATGGAATGGCTCAATGTATCCATGACATACTGACACCTCAACATATGGATGCCTCTTCCTACCTCTGAAGGATAAATCACCTCATTTTAATGATTGCTAAACATCAAAGAACACCTCCTCTATGATTTTCCAACCCAAAAAATGTATGAGATACAATAAAAGCACCAATATTCACACAGCCAGAACATATGAATCAGAGAATTCCTTTCCCCATTTTAAGAGACCATCGGCTTTGGGTGGAAGTGATTCGGCCACACATGTTTAATCACATCCTCATTAATGAATCATGATTAGAGGTCAACCACCACCTTCATCATATGTTTGAACTTCATTTTATGTCATGTAATAACGATGCCACTCAACTCATATAAAACAATGATCAAAAACTACATTAGATATCCAAATAAACAAGAAAAACTCAAAAACAATCTGGTTACTGGGCACACGTCATTGTCTCCCTCTCCAATGTACTCTCTTCTAGTCCTCCATGATACCACAACACACAAGCCAATGGAATGTTCTATCCATGAATCACCTTATATTGATGATCCTTGATCCACACAGGTTGCACCACAAATGTTGAATTTTCATTAATATAGAACTCCCCGTAGTCGGTGACATCAGATTCATCTTAAATATACTGATGAATCTGGTATACAAAAAATATATCGTCATCCCTCTACATCTTCGTTGGAAATTCCAGCTAATATTCCACTTTTCTAACTAATCACAACACCTTGATTGGTCTGATGAACCTGAGAGAATGTTTACTCCTTCTACCAAACCTATGTTTCCCACATTGAGGGAAAAACATTATGAATACATGGTCCCCACTATCAAAATCCAATGTCCTTATCGTATGATAAAAATATTACTTCTATTAGTCCTTTTCTGACCTCATAATCTCTTGTA
The DNA here is from genome assembly GCA_963277665.1 of Viscum album. Classification (NCBI taxonomy): domain Eukaryota; kingdom Viridiplantae; phylum Streptophyta; class Magnoliopsida; order Santalales; family Viscaceae; genus Viscum; species Viscum album. The sequence continues at coordinate 1,064,516,032 of OY728165.1, read as the reverse complement.
TGAGATGCACCTTCTCTTCATACACTGCACCACATCTGGACAAAGAATAGATGCCAACCCAACATCCTTCCAACACAATACTGATTGAAACAACCTCTATTATAGTTCCTAAAATATATCAATTCTAAAGGATGGGTGATATATATTTTCATAATCAGTCTATACAGAGGGATACTGTTTCCCCCAAAACCCACAAAAGTCACGAACATGTTCCCATAACATGTCTTCCAATGCTTACATAGTCCTCCCAATTTTTCTATCTATTTGAGTTTGGAATGTAGTGCTAAGGCATACATGAGTTCCAATGTCAGGTTGCAATCCTCTATAGACTCATGATGAAAAAACATTAATCCCAATCCGAGATGTTGGATTTTTGAACTCCATGCAGGTACACCACCTCATCCACACAGCACATTGAAATGGCATCCACTACCCTCGACTCATTGATCGATAAGTAGTGAGATTATTTTGACAAATGATCAACTAATACAAAAATATCTTCATATACTCCCTAATATCTGTGTAATACTTTGATTAAATCCATCGATATTTCATCCGACTTCCACTCAGGGACTCTATGGTGATGCATCAAACCACTGGAAACATAATGCTTATCCTTCACTTGTTGGCACACTATGTGGTATGTGACAATCTCTAACACAACCCACTTCATCCGGAGGCACATGAACTATTCAATAAAAATATATTAACTACTAGAAATTTGTGGGTGTATTTTTAGTGGCGATCTATGGAATACATGGATAACAACCTCATGTATTTCAGCTGGAACAAAAATATTTTCACTGAAAAAAATCTGATTATGACCATCCACCAAGCATCCTTCGAGAGCATCACCCTAATCAATGTGATCACACATCACTTCCACCTCTGAGTTCCCACTGAAACTCTTCAACCGTCTGCGTCATAGAAGAATGAACAATCTTCTTAAATAGGCATCCCCACCCTCTATCCATTCATTCACCCAATATCAATGTAGAGAAGTCCTCCATTTCTCCCCTAGTCTATGTAGATTCCTAAAATACCTCCTTCTGTGAAAACCAGCTAAAATCATTATCCATTTTATTTGTCTTCAATATGGGGAATGAGATCTCAAAATTATACTCATAGAGAAAATCCATCCACCCCTACTGCTGCATGTTCAAGTCTCACGGGGAAAAGATGTACCACAAGATCTTGTGATCCAAAAAGACAACAAAGTGCACTCCAATAAGGTAATGTCATCATAGGTTTAGTGAGAACATGACCACTATTGGATGTTAATCATGGGTTTAATAGTTACATTCATTGGTAGATAACATCCTAGACCTATAGGAAATAACTCCTCGTTTTTTCATTAGAACATACCCTAAGACAAGACGAGAAGTATCCCAAATTCCTAGAACATAGCCACTTCCCATAGAAACTTATGTACTGTAGAAATGACCAACATCCCATTTACATAGTCAAATTCTACCTCTAACTCCCTGCCTCACACAAAATCTTGGCCTTTTCTGGTCTGATATGTTAACAGAGCTGTTTCACAAGAGAAACCATTTACGAATATCATATAGTAGCCTTCCAAACTGAGAAAGGTGAAATCCTATGACAAAATCATGGGTTCCTCCCAATGAGTGATTATTTCGACCTTCATTGGGACCTCTTATACACCCTACATAGACACAACATATCCAAGGATGTATAACTCTTGTGTCCAAAGCATTCCCATTGGACAACATTCTGTAGATCTAGTGGTGTCGAAGGACCTCTAAGACAGTATTGAGATACATGGTACGCTCCACCCATGGAATTAAGTTGATTAGGATGTAATCAATCAAATATGAAGATTTTATATTATAGTAAGTCACAAAAGACAGATTTCATGAGCCCCATGAACATATCCAGTGAGTTTGTAAATCCGAGTGACATAAATACACACACAAAGTTCCCATTCCATCACCTGAAATCAGTATCTGGGATTTCACACTCCTTCACCCTCAATTGTTGATATCCAGAATGTAGATAAATCTTAGAAAACCAACTCACTCCCCTCTATTAGTCAAAAATATCATATATCCTCAAGAGTGGGTAAAGGTTCTTAACTGTTACCTGATTTAGTCTCTGGTAGTCTATGTATAGCCTCATATCACACTATTACTTATTTGAAAAAAAGACCAGAGCATCCCATGTTGACACACTAGGTTTTATGAATTCCTTCCACAACTGGTCTTTATTTTGGATCTGCAACTCCTGAAACTCAGAATGAACCATACAATATATATCGATCAATATCATACTAGCACCATCTTGTAAGTCTATACCAAACTCAATGTCACATTGATGGGTGGATTCAAAACCTACACATGGAAAATATCCAAAAACACTATGAAAACTCACAAAATCTCCACCATTTTAGTATCCATTGATCTGACTAACTGCTCAACTATGTAGTAGAGAAGTTTCTCCTTCTGCTAGCTACCCACCAGAAAACTATTATCACCATCGAAAGCTACCGACTATCCTTTCATGATTGAAAACAATATTATTCTCCAATCAAATTTGGTATCATATTGTATAAAAAACTAGTCGATCGTACAACTGAATATGTAGAGGAATGAGATACCTCCTGGAATAATGTGGAAACAACATCAGACTAGATCCCTGACAAGCATAAAGAAATATGGTCAAACATTGAAATAGTTTACTCAACATCAAGGGAAAAGAAATCTCTAATATATTTAGGCCCATATGAATGGATATACCTAGTGCAACAATGGAGTGTGAATCTACTAAATAAAAAAAGGTGAATGAAATTGTACTAAACAAACGTATCATACCTCAAACGATCTACGATCCTTCTAGACCCACTTCCATTATGGTGGGTAATTTATCACACCCATGTACGCTTACCCTCATAAGTTAACAACCTCCCCATCCACACCCTCATGGACGTCCCTTAGGATCACCCTATGGTTGTCCTCCTCTTGTAATGACTAACCTTTGTTGAGCTAGGGCCTGCTGTTAGAATGGAATGGCTGGAAACTACTAATGAAGAAGTTGATGAACCCGCCCACCTCCACTATACTAAGATCGATTTGGGAAGTATCCATAGAGGATTCCAAAGCCTCCATAAGGAAAAAAACATCAACCCTAGGATAATGGGAAAAAGTTGAGGATAGGAGGGTTGGAAGTGGAACCGCAGGGGTTGGATCCCTACTAGCTGAAACATGTAAGTCCTTATTGCATAAGTCTTTCTATTGCTGCACTTATGCATTGAATAACTTGTCTAATTTCCTTAGTTGGATGACCCCCACATCATTTCATCCTTTCTTCTACCTCATCATTAATCCGAACAAAAAACTATGTTGATAGTGTGAAGGAAGTAACCAAATATAGAAGGGAAGGACACATTTCCTCCCTATGTGACTAACCTAATAATTCTCAAATAGAATGATATTTTAAGAGAAAATATATAAGATTATTGAACATGGTCCCCACTTTCCTCATGAAGACACCCCATACTACAGGGGGAGTATATCCTTCCTCTTCTTAGCTGTCATCATAGAAGTGTGAAATTCCAACCGAAACACCGTATCAATGTCATCCCATGATACATCAATATTTTTTTTCTTACCAAGGTAATGAATGAACTAATGAAATTTTTCTCCCCTCATCTAACTCACCGATAGTAGAATGTAGTACTATGTAGGAGCCTAGATCGAGAAAAAAGTTATCACTAGCTACTGAAGCCAACAATCATTCTCCATGTCCAATACATTGTCGTTGCACATTCCTAGGGTCTTCCATTAAAACTCCTGAATCATCTTATACCACTAATAATCATATTCTAATACTCTAACCCTTCACTACTCAACTGAGCCAGCTTGATGACCTTCAACTGCTTGTTCCACAGACATGTAATGTATGATATCTATAAAAGATAGGGAAACAGGTAAATAATGAGCCATAGTATTATAGAATTTATATATGATAAATTTAACAAATTTCTTATTTTAATTTATTGAATCCATACAAAAAAAGTACACATGTCACCAAGATGCATGTATGTTTTCTAGAATCTCTACCCTTCAATCAGTGTTGCCTCACTTGGCCATTCCTTATGATCAGATTCCTTGTATCATATCACGGGAGCCCTAAAATCGCACGTTGTGCAGGTCCTGAATAGACAATGTAATTCCTCATGATCACCTAACATTATTTCCCTACCACCCCTTTCAATCCTCACAATCCCTAACTCCAAACTCCATCTAATCTCTCAACCATTACCTCTAATAACACTTTTTCATGACCTCCCTTATTATAGATGAAGGAATTAATAAAAAGATTTTGAGTCTTTCCTCTTATAGAATGAAAGAGAGGTAATGACCCCCCTGAGTCTCACCTCCAATAGTCCCTAGTGTGGCGACCATCACCATAGGTATAGAAATATAAAAAAATCATAGGAATTAAACTTTTTATAGAAACCATGATTGTTATATTAGATGTATCATCCTTGAACAAATATAAGACACATATATTTATAAGGAAACAAAAATCCATCCTAGATTCATGTTCAAAGTAAAACTATAATAAATTACATAGAAAAATCCATGGAAAGTACCAAAAGAGAAGATATGATGCAACCATGTAATAGCCCCAATGTCAGAGCATGTAAGGTACAACATATTCAACATGATATCTCTATAAACATTATAATAGTTTTTTATACATAGTGTTAGAATACATGTATACTTAGATGAAAATTACAATGTCACTCAGGCACAAGTTAGAGGAACATACTAGTTCTCTTATGAAAAAATGGATGAAATCAACATCACCGATTAAGGAATACTAACCACCCAACCTCATCAAGAAACACATACCATGTAATGAAAAAATTGTATTGTAATATAATAAGAACTTTTATATTGGGTACGTCACACAAGTTCCCATTCGTTGAATTCTCATCCCTACTGGCGAACATCTTGATTGTACGAGACTCCTCCACTAGTCCCACTATCAGAAATTCCTATATAATCCTGATCCCCACACCACATCACATACTTCATTCTAACACATGGGCCACAACCACACCACTTCTCACCCAAAAACACTAGGGCCTCATCAAGATGACACATAGGAAAGAAACAACCTCTCACATAGAAAATACAATATGTATGGTATTTAACATCAATCCATTAGATCCTGCTCAAAGAGTCTTGGGAAAACCACGCCAAGAAGAGGGATCAAGGTAATGTCTATAACTTTCCATCCATTCTACCACCAGGATGTTGGAAAAGACACCATCCCCCATAATAATAGGTGTGTTTATCATATAGAACACCACTTGAATGGGGTGTGTATACAAAACATAAGGAACAAAATGTTTATATATATAGATAACTCACACGCATCCCATAAAATGGGATTCCAAACATGCCACCAGCCCGTTCAAAACCACCTATACTGCTACCCCTACATGAATACACAACCACAAATGACGGTCGCTTGAATGCCACTTCACTATAGGCCCCAACTAAAAAAAACCCTTAGAAAATTCAATTGGCCAATTATCCTTCTTTATTATCAAATAATCCATTTATTTACTTCCATCCATACCTGGTAATCCTCCAAACACTATAAACATTAAAAGGTGAAGCATAAAACCATCCAATTCCAATTAAAACAAAGAAATAAACATCCAACAAACTTCTTCAAATTTTTTCTGCATTGTTTATCCCCTCACAACCAAAACCTAAATCCCTGCTTAATAATAAAACCACACCCAACACTCCTATCAACATAAAATAATGACACAAACTTGTCTCGTAGCCCATCTACCCAACCACTTCCACGATGAAATCCAACTATATAAATATTAATTCCATTTTAAAATCAATCAATCTCTTAGAATCCGATAGGATCAGACCACCCATACTACCATGTACTAGCAATCACCCAGTTACAACCAAAAAAACCAACCCAAGACACAAAACCCACAAGATGATAAATGAAATCCTCCCCAATCTAATAGGTTGAATTCATATTTTTCTAAATATTTTATTTAAATTAATCATTGATATGAGGGGGTGATCACACTAAGGGTTTCATCATAGGGAATTCATTTGTTAAACCCAGAGTACGTGATTCATTAGGATGATATTTACAACATCTATCCACAGGGAAACAACATCTGTTACAATGTATCACCAATTGGTAGTAATATAACACAAGTGGAAATGGTTTTATGAGGCCACATGGCCATAATAGACCACATCATTAACAATGGTAGGAAATAAAACAAGTGATCAACATCAATCCACTCTGATCCTATTATTATGTTCATATTTCATCATTAGAATTTATGTTTGACAAATGATGGATTAAAAATATTGTTATAATGAACTTTACTATGCCTGTCTGACATGATAAACAATTAAAGGGAGACAACATAATCCCTACTCAGAACAACAGGTGATAAAAAATCCTCCTTATGCCAAAATAGAGAGGTCGCGTGAGCTTGAGATTATAAGGAAAACTAATGATTGGGGGATACTATATATGTGCATGGATCATCTAGGGATGAATGAGTCTCTGCGAACCTTGAAGAATTGGAAACACACTTGGAAGATAACATATTGAAATTCTTAATAATGATACTATATCAATGGAAGAGGTAATAGTTTCGGGGACCATTAATGTCCGATGAATTCCAGGACCACACAGTTCGACTATTTCAAATCCCCAGAGCATTATAATACTATTTATATATTTAATATCTTTTTAAGAGACCAAAATTGGATTTTAAATTGATTTTTTTCACATAAAATGAAATTGGGATAAACTGGATAAATTGTGAAATACTAGAAATGATTCATCGATGGGTGAGTCAATGATTGTGAGCCAAAGGCAACCAATCACCATCGATGTTCTACTGATGTTGAGCAACTAAAAATGAGCCACTAATGTGACCTACTGATTCTTGACTCCCATAATACCCATGTCACCAATTCCATGACTCAGCGATGTCTTGTCTCACTGACTTCCAGACTCACTGACACCCTAACTCACCGAAACCATGACTCACAAACACCCTGGCTCAACGATACCCTAACTCATGGATGCCCAAACTAAGTGATGCCCTAGCTCATTGATGACCTTACTCACTGATGCCCATACTCACCAACAACCTAACTCACCAACGCCTTGACCTATCGATTTCTCAACCTATCGATGCCCTGAACTACAGATTCACTCAACCTACTGATGTCCTAGACTGACAAACGCCTTGACTAATAGAGGAATAATCTAGAATTTTTTTAAAAAACATGAAATGAGCTATTATTTCCTCCCAAAACACCCCAATCTCCATATTTTGACAAATTAATGGACCTGTGAGTTCTTGGACATTGCAAAAATCTTTCTCTTTATATGTGTAACATCATCCATTACATTATAAATTCTATCTATTTCATTTCATTTATAATAAATAGTCAGGAATAACCAGAACGTCTATGTATCATATCTTTGGATCTCCCACATTGTATATAAGATATGGAACCCCATTATCAACTGATTATAGGCTACACATATCTCCCCAACATGGGCCAACTATAATGAATCCAACTACTCAAATGTCTCTTTTACCAATTGATAATAGGAATTTTTTATAATGAATAATTTTAACACATTTACACCCCTATAATATATAATATCTCAAATTCCATATCCTATATGAACATTGACTAATTCATCCATCATAGGCTGAATTCTTATTAAAATGAGATATACCTGAGACTCTAGTTTTTTATGTAGATAATAATACAAACATCTAGAAGACTATTACTCCACATCAATAGTGTGATGAGAACCATTTAAAACCCTATTTTGAACACATAATTATTCTCATGTGCTGTCAATTTCCTAAGCCAATTTACAATATCTTCTCATCTATGCATCAACATTCCTTTATAACCTTCTCTATAGGCATCAATAATCATCACGAAATTGATTTTCTCCTCATATTTTCCCAATACAAGAGAATTGGTCCAACATGACCTCATATCCATAGGAGAACACTTAAATTACTTATTACCTATTAATGGTTACCATTTTCTTTATATGTGGTCAAAATGAATGGTTCCATAGATAATTCTTCTTAAAAAATAATTTAATACACTACAAAACTTAAAAAAATTCCCACATTTGTCTTGATGTTATTTGGAAATTAAGAAATAAATACATCATTCGTCAATATATATTTAAAATCCCGAAAATAACATGGATTTTTTTTCATAAATGCATGGGAATTTTATGAGTCTGCAATTTCTGACAGCGTACGATTCAGATGCCCGGAGTGCCCGGAATGATCCATAAAATTTGTTTTAAGCATAAATTAACACGCATAAGCAGTTTTACTAAAAAGTGGAATGAATATTAAATGGTTACTCAGATCAAAAATATGAGGGCACCGTTGTGCTCGAGATGGCATATTTTCCTTAGGCATGACTTACTTTTAGTTGGCGTGGGCCTACTGTAAGAAATTCCAAAAACGGAATAACAGTAATTAAAATAATGAATTAAATTATTTTTATTTTTAAAATTATTATAACTCACAAATGGTATGTTGGATTAAAAATATGAGACCACTGCTGAACTTGTGAGGGCCTTCATTTTTTGAGCAGATACTAACATTGGCTGGTGCTGGCCACCATAAAAAGTTAGTTTTTGGACGCAAATAAAATAATAAAGTGACAATTATTTTATTGTAAAATTCATAACTTCAAAACGGTTATTCTAATTGAAAATAGGAGAGTAATGTTGGGTTCGATGTGGCCTGTTTCACTTAGGCTGAGCCTAACCTTGACCAACGTGGGTCGAGAGTGGCTGATAATATTTTTCTGATGTTTTGTTCGGGTACGTTCAGTAAATGTATGATCGGGATTTTATAACATTCAAACCGGTGCTCAGAATTGAAATCTGGGGACATCACTGAACTCACTGCGCCAATATTCTCTTAAGGAGATCATTACCACAACTGTGTTTTATTCAGTTTGGAAGTTAATTATTGGGTATTCTAAATAAAAATTAACTAAAACTATGTGTAAAATATTTTTATTTGGTTGGTTGTTAAAACTACCATGTGGAGGTTAGAGGTGGGACCTAAAACCCCCTAACCGTCCTTGTGATAATATAACTAGGTGGGGACCACTATCTTGAACCCCCATAACCCCCCTTTTTAAACCCATGAGCTCCCCATTAATTGGGGAAACTCTTGAAACCTTCCACCTTCCCCCATAATGGTGAAAATTCACCCATTAATGAAGTAAGGTAACTTGTTTTAATTAAACTCCTCACTTCCTCTAAATTTGAATTTGAATCATCCATTAGCATTAATTAAATTATTTTCTTCATTTAATTAAACACATCCATGATTTTGTTTTGGGAAAGAATTAAAAGATTCCATTTGTTGTTATTTTTTTGGGGGTTAGCATAATCCTTTTGAATTATTGAGGGAGAAGAGCTTCGTCCTTACAATGAAGAACCATTGAATAACTCCATTCTATCCACGAAGAACATAAATAACGCTCCTCATCTCCGAAGAATGGGAAGCACCATCTTCTTCCTTCTTCCACTAGAGCATGGAAGAGAAGCATCTCCGCCCACGAAGTACACCGAGGGCATCAACTCGACATGTCTTCACCAAACTCTACCTCCTTTAACGTTGACGGAACGGCGTCAGTCTTCCGTGACGTTTGTCTTCTGCGACTCCTCAACGTACAACGACAAATACAAGGTATGGGGATTTGATAATTTTAATGAATAAAGTATACACTCATTCCTTGTCATTTATTTGGGATTTATGATGGCCACTTGTTATCACCTAATACAGGGGGGTGGGCTAAACCAACATACCCAGACGCCCCTCCATTGGTTCTTGTTTGGTTGACGTCGAAGACAGAGGAGAAAGGGTGCGATTCAGTCATACCGCTCAGGAGAAGAAACGTAGTTAGGGGGGTCGCGGTGGAAAAAAGAGGTACCGTGGCAGGGTGGGACACGGTAGATGAAGAAGCGCAGCCCTGTCGCGCTGCGCAGTGGAGAAGAAGTCCATGGCTAGGTCGGGCTGCGGCAGTGGTGGTGCAGTGCCGTCGCACCGTGCAGAGGGCAGCTGGACCGCAGCGCTGTCACGCCGCGGTGGAGGTGCGACGGTGGGCGGCCTAGCCGGCCGCCTTGGAGCTAGACCAGCGGGACCAGCCGGGGCCCGTGACCCCTTAACCGGCGCAGTTCGCCGGTTCTATTCGACTAACCGCGAGGGGGGGGGGGGGGTTCACCCCCCTCCTTCGTGTGGCCGGCTGGTCCGCCATGAGCCGGGCCACCATGAGTCGGGCCTCCCCTCATCTGGGCCACACAAGGTCATGCCTCCCAAGGCCAAGCTGCCCCTCAGATAGGTCACCCTTGTCCGGGCCGCCCATCGGCCGGGCCACCCGTAGGTTGGGCCGCCTCTCAGCCGTGTCGCCCCTAGGTCGGGCCGCCTTCAGCCAGGCCACCACGGTCTGGGCCTCCTATCAAGTAGTGTCATCTCTTTGGGATGGTATGTCACCTCAGCTTGGGTCTCTTCCTCAGAACAGGTTGGACCCACGAACCAGGTTAGACCCCGGTTCAGACCAGGTCGATCCGTGTCAGTCCGACTGGGTCGGACCTGACCCTGACACGCTATGGCCGTTTACACCAATTAGACAGCATCTAGGGCTACATGTGTATGATTGATGTAACATCTACGACAATGGAATTCTTGGAGAGAGATGATTCTTTGGTATACTCCACTCAAGGTTTGGACGCAGTTGGAGTACGGCTAGGTTGATTTAAGCCTAAAAACCCACCGGACCCCTGGAACAGAAATACCAGTAGCTCTCAGACTGGGAATCGTTTTGACACGCTGTTTGTCACGTTGGGTTTTTCATGATGAGGCGAAACTACAGGATACATAAAATTAGGACTTCATGATACTCTATGTATCAATTCTTGGCTCAAGGATCGGACCCTCCCAGAATTGAGTGTGTTGTGTGCGGGAACCTAGGGGGGTTCAACAATGATGACTTCTCTACCGGAATCCTCTGTGGGTTTCACAGTTCTGACTTCTATTCCTGGATCTTTTGTGGGTCCGACAGAATAGCTGGTCCTGTATCCTATGTTAGTCTGACAGCATAGCTGGTTCTATATCCTCTGTGGGTTCGACAGCTCAGATGTAGACAGAATAGCTGGTCCTGTATCCTGTGTGGGTCCGTTAGCTTAGCTGGTCCTGTATCATGTGTGGGTCCGATAACTTATATAAATTAGTGATACATCTAATCATCTCTATCACTCTACAAAATATGTATACCTGTGTGATCTGATTCATGTCTTTCAACCATTATAATTGAGGTGATTGAATTTACTTCCTTTGTGGACTGGGTTTTTATTGGGCTCGAGAGTTGGATCCGAACTATGACAGGTAATTTAGGTATATGTATGGTCATATACCTATGTAGGGTTGGTTGATAATTCATAATTGAATCTTTCTTCTTTGGTTTATCCATAGATGATTTTGGGAGACCTTCAGGGGTATCGAGGTCCCCTACTTAGTATTGTTATACTCACCTCTGCCCTGGCATCGCCCGCACCTTGTTGTGTTCTGTGCAGATGACAGACAACAGTGATCGAGGCTGATGGTGATAGACAGAAGGCTGCTCAGAACTAGACTAGATAGGACGTACCTCAGGGATGAGTTGTTCGAGTTCTGTACCTACCCTTTAGGTAGGATTTCCTCGGTGGACTATCCATGAGCTGTTTTACCTTTTTACATGTACTTGTTCTTGTTGTTCAGTTGGGTTTGTATACTGGACCATTTACATGCAACACTACTTGTGTATTCAGTATTACTTAGTGTTTTGCTTGATGTTGTGTACTCTGAATTTGTTTTATTTCTTTTTATAAAAGAAATGCCTTCCCAGCTGAGGTATTTACGCCTTTGGGGCAAGTAAGCAGCCCCTGGCCTATGGACGTCGGGCTTGGGGTAGTCACGACATGGGTTCCGAGGATGGGTTGTGACAAAATGGTATCATGGGATTCCGTTATACCCCATAACATAGGACTCTAATCTATCTTAATGTGATGAAATATTGTTAATATTATTGAGTTTGGTTTTCAGTCTAGGAAGTCATGTGTTTGTGCGGCAGCCGACGTATCCATACACTAGGTTCCTAACTTCTGATTTATGACTCAGTGCACGAAAACACTGATCGAGAGTGTATTTTAATGAGTTTTTTTGTGAACTCTTTTAGTCGAGTCACCAGGTATAACATATAGACTATGGTTCACCTGTTATTTATCCGGATGCCACTACATAGACAGTCATCTAGGGTTCCTGAGAGAGTACACGATGACGACCCACCGAGTGACGAGGCTCCGGTTTAGGGCCCTCTTTCTATATTGGCACCATAAGGTGGTGTACCAGCAACAGAACCACCCGCAGGGTAGTAGATACCCCTAGACGCATTGGAAGATAGTGCACGCTGACTGAGCATGTTGCCCACATTCCAGTGGCAGTAGCTTATGAGGTTTTGGGGCAAGACAGATTCTTAGACAGCAGAGGACTGGATGGAGGCGATTACTGGATTTCTCCACCTTATTGAGATGCTCGTAGAAAAGATTTTGATATTAACTACTAATCTTTTCTAGTGAGTGACCATGAGGATGGTGAACATAGTGGTGAGGTTTCGGTACATGAACCATTTTTTCGAGATGGTACCTTCGAGAAGTGTGACAACTATATCACTGCCCGTCGGTCAGCAGACACTACCGGTGGTACTGGTAGAGGACACTTGTAGGATTATCTCATTAAATTATTTTCAGCACCAGATATACCTCATGTTTCGAGATGAGCTCGACCCCTAGGAGGTTGAGAGGAGTCTTGAGGAGGTGGCTGAGTGTTTTCTAGATCGTATACAGCATCAGTAGGACAACGTGTCAGAAGCTAAGTATTCATCCAGGCTTACCGATCTTTCCGAGTACTCGATGAATATGATACGATCAGTACATTAGAGCTTGGACCTCTAAGCGATGTATGTTAAAGTATATCTGAGCCAACAATTCCTCTGTGCATTTATACTTAGGTTAGGCTTTTAGAGAGAACCATTATGGTTGAATGATCATTGGCTGAGCAGATAAAACTAGTGAATGTTAGAAATTGGGGAGCAGGAAATGGCCACCAGTCTCAGAGACTTGAGCATGTAGAATGTTTCGAGAAGAAGAATTTTTAAGGACAAATGAATCTACAGGGCACCAGACGTGGAAGCAGATCTAGGCGAGCAACATAAGGCGGTGTATATTTTGACATGTTACAACCACCCACCTTGTAGTCCCCATCAGGCTCAGGGATCTAGAGTGCAGAGGAAGAGAGTAGCTGCATGCGGTTAAGGTGTGTGACCCAAGAGCTCTAGGAATGATTCAAGGTACGATCTGTGTCAACTACTAGATATCATATCAATAGACATAGATATGTACCATTCATCCTTCCATGAATCATTTACGATACCTACAGTTCCTAGTTAACCTGTTTTTTTACCCCCACATTTGGAGATAACTTGGGAAGGAGACTCGATAATCATACATACAACAACAATGTGATTTGTCCCAAGACGTGAGAGTTTTGGTTGGAACCTCTTGGTGGCAGCATCGATGACTTACTACGTTAGTTTGGATATGGACTGGGAAACCACAGTTCATACAGAGATTTACTATATTAGGAAAAATGGTTGTGGTTTATCTACAATTCTTGGGATGAGTTTTTCCTTAGTCAGTGAAAAAGGAAACCCATGAAACACATGTTAAACTCATGCATAAGAGTGTACAGCCGATCACTGTTGAATCAGCCAGTCATACCCTCGTGGAAATAGGAACATTATGTTTTAAGTTACAAATAGGTGTGTTAGAACATGGGGACATCATTTAAAAATATGTTTCCAGGATAAACCCCCAAAGGTGGAGGGACATTTGCTTTATCTGGAGTTGCAGTAAATCCAGTGACAATTGAAGCGGTTCTTTCATCGGAGCCACCCAGGAGTGTGGTAGAGGTACGAAGTTTCCTGGGTTAGGGTGGATACTATTAGAGATTCGTTCCAAAATTCTCCAGATATGTAGAAGCCTAACTACAGTCTCATACAGATACTTCTCCACTTATTCAAAAAGTCAAGGAGGTGTAGCATGGGGACATTGACTGCGAGGCATGACATGCTCAGATATCCACAGGGTAGGCACCTAATCGATTTTCTGAAGGTGGGGAGCACATCATCCTCTTCAGAGGACGTACTTGGTACCCGTTGCACTTTAAGAGAATGTGATAAGGGATTTCTACACATATCTAACAATGGTAAATTCATGGGTGGTGATGATGTATCAGGGCCTCCGATGACAAAACTGGTGGCCAGGTATGAAGAAGCTATTACCAGAGTTTGTCTCTGGATGCCTCACTTGTCATCAAGTCAAGGCAGAGCACTAGGTTCTAGTAGGCTTGGTTCATCCCTTAAATGTCTCATAGTGGAAGTGGGATGGGTTATCCATGGATTTCGTGATAGGAATTTCACATACATCCAGAGTACACGACTCTATTTGGGTAATCGTCGACCGACACACCAAGTCGGCCAACTTCCTACTGACCAGAGTTGGTACAAGCTACCACGAAGAAGGTGCAGGCCACCCAAGAGAGGACAAAGGCTGTAAAGATTAGAAAAAAGTTATATGCTGATAGGAGAGAGAGACATCTGGAGTTAGAAGATGGAAACCACATCTTTATATGGGTCACACCTTGATGAGGTTTCCAGAGTTTTGGACGAGGAAACAAGTTATCTTTGAGGTTTATCATACCTTTCCATGTCCTCATCATAGTTGGCATGGTGGCATACGAATTATCTCTTCAACCTCAGTTGCATCAGGTCCACGACATCTTCCATGTATCACAGCCAAAGAGATACTCGCACGACCCTTCCCACATCATCGACCATGGCGAGCTGGACATTGACAACATAGAGACATTCACAGAGGTTCTAGTAGTGATAGAGGATCAACATCTGTGGTTCCTACATGGACGGTGGATACCTATGGTGCTCATTCGTTGGCATCACGGAAACCTCCTAGAGAGAAAAAGGGAGTGGGGGGTACAAATGCGTTCTCAGTACCCCAATTTGTTCCCTTATTGTGAATTGTATCTTTTGGGGACGTACAGACCTAAGGTGGGGATAATTTAAAGACCCAAAAATTCTATGGCAATTTTTTTCTTAAATACATGTGAATTTTACGAGTCCGTATTTTCTGACGGCATGCTATTCCGAAGCCCGGAGTGCCCGGAATGATCTGTTGAAATTTTGATAAGAATAAATTAATGGGCGTAAGCAGTTTTACTAAAAAAGTGGAATAACTCTTAAATGGTTACTCAAATCCAAAATATGAGGGCACTGTTTCCCTCAAGATGGATGATTTACACTAGACGCGACTTATGTTTATTCAACACAAGCCTCCTATGAGAAATCCCTATAATGGAATAACCCTAAATGAAATAATTAAATAATATATATCATTTTTCAAATTTTTATAACTCAAAAACAGTTTCTCGGATTAAAAATCTAATACCACTACTGAAATCATGAGGGATTTCTTTATTTATGTAGATAATAACTTTGTCTGGTGCGGGCCATTAGAAAAAGATAGTTTTTGGCCGCAAATAAAATAATTTAGTGACAATTATTTTATTGTAAAATTCGTAACTTTTAAATGGTAACACTAATTGAAAATCCAACAGTACTGTTGGGTTTGTTATGGCGTGTTTCACTTAGTCATAGCCTAACCTCGACCAGTGCAAGTCGAGGCTGACTGATAATATTTTTTCCGAATTTTTGTTCGGGTACGTTCAGTAAACATACGAGCTGGATTTATATTTTTGAACCGGTGTTCGGAATTGAAATCTGAGGACACCGTTGAACTCATAATGCCAATATTCTCATTAGAAAACAACTACTGTTGTTGCGTTTTACCGAGGATGGAGGTTAATTTTTGGGGATTCTGAAAAAAAAAATTAGGTAAAAATATGTGTAACATGTTTTTTATTTGGTTGGTGGTTAAAACTACAAAGTGGGGGTTACAGGTGGGGCCCACCACACCCTAACATCCCTTTAGAGGATATAACTAGGTGGGTCCCACTAGATTGAACACCCTTAACTCCCCTTTTTAAACCCTTGAGCTCCCCATTACTATGGGAAACTCTTGAAACCTTCCACCTTCCCCCATAATGGTGCCAATTCACCCATTAATGAATTATGGTAGCTTATTTTAATTAAACTCTTCACCTATTCTAAATTTGAATTTGAACAATCCCTTAGCATTAATTAAATGAGTTGCCTCATTTAATAAAACACATCTTTGTGTTGGTGCGGGTATGAATTAAAAGAGGCCATCCTTTATCATTTTTTTGGGGTGGGAAAAATTATTTGGAAAGCTTGAGAGAGAAGAGCTTCGTCCTTCCAACAAAAAATCACTGAAGATCTCCATTCCTTCCACGAAGAACATAAAGAACGCTCAACATCTCTGAAGAATGTAAAGAATCATCTTCTTCCTTCTTCAACTGGATCAAGTAAGGGAAGCACCGCTGCCCAAGAACTACACCGGGGGTGTTGTCTTGACTCATCTTCACCGAACTCTACCTCCTCTGACGTTGATGGAACGATGTCCGTCTTCCGCAACGTCTGTCGTCCGTGACTTGTCAATGTACAATGGCAAATACGTGGTAGGGGGTTTGATTATTTTAATGTCTAAATTATACCCTCATTCATCATTGTTTATTTGGGTTCAACGATTTCCACTTTTTATCACCTAATGCAGAGGGCACGATCCGAACCAACATAGCCCAACGCCCATCCATTGGTTCTTGATTGGTCGACGTTGAAAGTGGGGCCGAAAGGGCGTGGTGTCATCGCACTGCGACGGAGAGGAACTGCATCTTGGACGGCCGTGGTAGAAGAATGTAGAACCGCGGCCGGGAGGGTCAGAGTGGATGAAGGAGCGCTGCCCTATTGCACCATGCGGCGGAGCCGAATGCCGCGATCAGGTCGGGCTGTGGTGGTGGTGGTGTGGTGTCGTCAAGCCGAATGGAAGGCAGCAGGACCACAATGCCATCACGCCACGGTAGAGGTGAGGAGGCGGCCGGCCATGCCGATAGCAATGGAGCCAGATTGCCAGGGTCTCGCGGCCCAAAGAACCGGTGCAATGTTCCAATTCTTTTTGACGAACCGGGGGGGGGCACCCCCCTCCCTCGGGTGGCCGGCTGGGCCTCCACGAGCCAGGCCTCCATGTCCTGACCACCCCTTAGTAGGGCCCCCGAAGGCCGGGCCACCAAAGGCTTAGTCGCCCCTCGGTCGGGCAGCCCTTAGCCAGGACGCCCCTCGGTCGGGCAACCTTTGGTCGGGCCACCTTAGGCCGGGCCGCCCGTCGATCTGGCACGCCCATCGGGTCAGGATGTCTCATCAGGTTGGTTCATCCCCTCAGCATGGGTCGCTTCCTCGGTAAGGGTCAGACTCATGGACCGGGTCAGACCCCAATTCAAACCAGGTCGGGCTTAGTCAGATCGACTGGGTCGGACCTCCCATACCCACTATTGCCATTTACAGCTTTTAGCCCGCATCTAGGGCTAATGGTGTCTGATTGATGTACTGCCTGTGGCGATAGAATTCATGGAGCATGAAGATTATTTGGTATACTCCACCTGTGGTTTGGACGCAGTTGGAGTATGGATGTGTTGGTTTATGCCTAAAAACCAACCGGGCCCCTAGAACAGAAATGCCAATAACTCTCAGACCGGGTATCTGATTGACACACCTTCTATCGCGATGTGTTCCTTATGATGACACAGAACTATGAGATACATCAACTCAGGACATTGTGGTATTTGATGTATCAATACCTGGCTTGAGGAGCAGACCCTCCCGGAATCAAGAATGCTCTGTGCGGGAACCCTAGGGATGGCTGCAACGATACTGTACCAGGATCCTCCGTTGGTACGACAGTGGTGACTTCTGTACTGGAATCCTCTGTGTGTTTGATAGTGATGAATTCTGTACCAGAATCTTCCATGGGTTCGATAGGGATGACATTTCTTCCGTAATCCACCCTGGGTTCGATTGTTCTGACTTCAGTTCCTGGATCCTGTATGGATCTGACAGAATAGCTGGTCCTATATCCTTTGTGGGTCTGATAGCTTAGCTGGTCCTATATACTCTGTGGGTCTGACAGCTCAGATATAGAGATAATAGCTAGTCCTCTATCTTGTGTGGGTCCGACAGCGTAGCTGGTCCTATAACCTATGTGGGTTTGACATCTTAGATGAATCAGGGACTACATATGATCATCTCTATCACTCTACAAATGATATATACCTATGTGAGCTGAGTATTGTCTTTCAGCCATTATCATCGAGGTGATTGACTTTACGTAATTTGTGGATTGGGTTGGGCTTGTGCTCAATAGTTGGAACCAGACTGTGACTGGTTCCCTAGGTATATGTATGGTAATATACCTAAGTAGGGTTGGTTGATACTTCATAATTGAATCTTTCTTCTTCAGTTTATCCATAGTGGATTCTGGGATGCCTTTGGGGGTCACGGGGTCCCCTACTGGGTATTGTTATACCCACCCCTGCAAGGGAATCACCCGCACTTTGTTGTGTTCTATGGAGACAACAGACAATAGTGATCGAGGCTGAGGGTGACATGCGGGAGGCTTCTCGTAGCTGGACTAGACGGGACGTACCTGTGGGACGAGTTGTTCGAGTTCTGTGCCTACCCTTCGGGTATGATTTCCCCGGTGGATGATCCAGGAGCTATTTTCCCTTTTTTACTTATACTTGTTCTTGTTGTTCAGTTGGGTTTGTATACTGGACCATTTACTTTTATCACTACCATTATATTCTGTTTTACTTAGTGTTTTTCTTCCAGTTGTGTACTCTGATTTTGTGTGATTTCATTTGATAAAGTCAATGCCTTGCCAGCTTAGGGATTTACGTCTTTGGTTCTAGTCGCCATCCCCTGGCCTATGGAAGGCAGGCTTGAGGTAGTCACGACATGGGTTTTTTAGGAAGTTTCATGATAATATAAGTTTCAAAAACATTGAGAGAGATAAACTTCCATAGAATGTGAATCTCTCACATAAAAATCTGAAACTTATAGAGTATACCATAAATCATGTTATCCCAGTGTATATTTATGTACAGTCTAATATGATCTCCATAATACACAACTGATATATAGTAAATGTGTATTACATAAGCGAATAAAATTTATAATAATTCTTTTAATTGAAGTATGATCTGTTTCAGGATATCCTTTAATACATCAGGGACATTCATGACACCTACATCGATCATTATGAACTCATTATGTATGTAGTGACATTGGATTTTATTTATTGAAATTTAAACTTCATGAAACCTCAATTAATGGCTGTAATTATTGAAATCAATATTTTATAAAAACATCAAAACTATACACTAATCTATAATTAATTCAATCATCATAAATGGGTAGTTGGACTATATCGATACAAAATTTAGGTGATGATATATGACACAATGCCTCAGAATATCATTTTCATGTTTCATGAACACAATTAGTGATGCACAATGAGGAAACATAGGGTATGGTAAACCACATATATATATGGCCTTCCATTTTCAACCATACATCACAATTCATGGAATGAACATCTAATTTTCTGCAATAGTTTGTGGTTTAGTCATCAGGTGCAAGTCAATTCATAATTCAATCTATCTCCTTAGAAATAACCCAAATACATTTTTTAGAAAATACATCTATATAATAAAAATCTATCACTATGTTATAGGTTACTGATAACCCCACATAAAAAAGGTCTTGAATCCCAATCATTCTATAGATAAGTTGAAATTAAATTCTTATCAGGACCACTCAGTTATATAAAACATCTACCTCAACTTTAAGGTTAAATATCATCACATATTTCTAATGGAATCTTAATATCCAATGATGATAGAAAATTTTGGATCGTCCCATTATCAACCATTATATAAAATTTAAGAAATTATATGGTTTCATTAGGATGACCAAAAGGTCTCATGATAATCTCTCCCCACTTAATTCCAAATATCACTAAAGGGAAAATGTGAAATACATATAAATCCCACACAATATGACACTTAAACCTTAACTATTAGTATTAATCCTTAATTAAATTCTCTAGATATATTATATGGAATTTAGGGATCATGTAATTAATTGATCATTTTTTAAAAAATAGTGGATGTAAACTAAAATTGATATAGATCATTCCTTGAATCATATCAACTGTATCCTAGTTTTATCCCTCTGTTGTCTGTAACTACATGCACCCTCGAACGCAAGCCCTCTAATACTAGTAGAGGACAAATGGATGTGGTTATATGAGTAGATCATAATTCCATCCACCACTAGTATTGTATCATCATGAGGTTTCGATTGGAAATACTACGGTCAATAATATACCTGATATACAACAACATGCTTAAATGAACAACTGAAAATTGTTATTATCATTTCATTATATCATAGACCTTAAATTAACTGGAATGAGTAAAATTAAATAAATCATGAAATATAAAATTATCCTAGTAATTTATATTATAGAAATTAAATCTTATAATATTATGAATCTTGTTTTAGTAATGTCATATTATTCAAAAAATACACATTTTGAAATAGTGATTTCATTACTTATATTAGAGAAAAATATAATTAATTCCTAGAAATAATATAAATTTTATTAAATGAATAATAATTTTTATATTTGTAAATTAAAATTATCTTTTGGATAAATTTTGATAATTATATGAAAATTCCCATTCTTTAATGAATAATGAAAATACTTATTTTTATGGAAACTTTTATTTTCATTTAAGGTATTTAATAATAAAAATATTCTTTAATATTAAATTTAAAATATTTTTTTTCATATTTATTAAATTTGATATAAATTTTTCATTTTTAATTGGTTTTATAATTGGATTTTGTATATAATGTTTATTACTTTAAAAATGAGTTTTTAAGAAAACTATTTTTGCCTATGTTTATTAATTTAAAAATTCATTTAACATCAAAATATACATTGTTTTCAATTTTATAAAATTGATTCCATTATTAGTATCAATTTGTAAAAATTTATAAATAGCAAAGCTTTTATTTATGGTGAATATGAATAGTATTAATTGTAAATTTTTTTATAATCGTAACATAAAAACTAGTTAATTTAGAGTAAAGACAATATTATACGGATTATAAAATAACAATTATTCACTCATAATCATTAGTAAGCAATTAATATTTAAAAATATGATTTCATATTTTGAATATATGTCGTTTTATTTCATTTCTATATGATTATGAAGTTTATTCTATTTATTTAAATAAAAATAAAATATTTTTCCATAATTTTTTTAATAACTATATCATTTTTATTATAATTAAAAGAAGAGATATTATTCAACTATAAATAATATATATATATATAACATTTATATTAATATTGAAAAATAATATTTAATTTTCAGTGAATAAATAATTACATAATTCATACACAATGCTGATTGTGTTATTATTGGAATAATGAAAGTATATAATATGTTTTTTAACATATTAATATAAAAGTAACATGAAATAATTAATGTAATAAGAAAATATAGAGACCTAATATTTTACGTATTTAATTAAATATAAGGTTAGATTTTTTTTCTTGAATTTATTAAATTCATGGTAATGGAATGTTGATATAGTTGACATTATTAATATTTTATAGTAAAAAATATATTATTAAATGATATACAATTAATAAAAAATTATCTTAGGAAAATATATTAGGATAAGGTTTAAATTATATTCTATGATCTATTTCTTTCTATTTTTTTCATTTTAATATAACTACATTAACTCTCAATTAGTAAAAAATCATGTCACGGTAACAATAAAATGGGTTATATAAGGGTTAAAACTAGATGATAATGAATGAATAATAGACTAAACATATCATAAAAATTTTATATGAGGGTACATATACCCATAGTCACATTATCCACTAAATTAACAAGTTATTATAAACTTCTAATTAATATATATAGATATATTACTTCAATATTATTTGTAATTCTCTAAGTTCCCTCCCCTCCCATATAAAATCGATTGTTCTCTTCTCATTTCCGCACTCATAAAATGAATTTCTTTCAACAAATCCCTAACTAAATATTTTACTGAAATCCTTGACCTTAATATCGATTTTTTTTAGTATAAAGCCACCATTAGTTGTCTTATGGTGTTAAAAATTTTGGTTTACATAATAAAATGTTTAGATTCCAACTACACGTTTTATTTTTGTTTACTCAACTACATCACTAAACTTTTAATTTTCCATGATAATAGACAATTAACCATTTTATAGATATACTATTATTTTATTATGTGTGTTTAATGAATCATATCCATATCTTCATCCGTTAAATCGAAAATGAATTCATCTTCGGTGTCTATGAAGACTAACCGCCTCTAGAACCTATATAAATTACTTTATATCACCTTCTTTCAATACAAATTAAATTGATGTTATTTTTTATATGTTATACTATTTAAGTAATAAAAAAATATTAATTTATAATATATCATTAACATTAATAAATTTACATTCATGATATAATGAGAACATTTTTCATGAGTACCTGTAAATTACTTCCTCCACGAAGTGATTTGATTCGTTTTTCATCACTGTATCACTTGGATGATATATTTAATAATATTTATAGATGTAGTATGATATTTATATCTAATATTATGATAAGTTTAGAATTGTTAAATTACACATTCATTTATCTATAATTATAATTGAAAAAAAAGGTTCACTCAAGCATATGTACAGCTTACCATCTCAATGATAGTAACATCATTCATTTATCAAAACCATATAAAGAGGATGGATGTAAAAGTATAATAAATAAATAATTTTTTTTTTACTATTTTTATTTCTGAGAAGATTTATTAATGACCACATTGAAAATATTCACTATACAATAGTCATTTCATTATTATGTATCAAATACCATCAAAATGTTCGACAAGAACATAAATTATTATGTACTTGTATATAACCAGGTAATTAGTTATATAATTGGATTAATGAAGACAGAAATGTTTATTAAGCATGTAATAAATTATCATATGTCTATTATGAATAAATATAATCAATTACTTGATGATTATGACCAATGGTAAGGAAATTTTAAATAAAATTCTATTCATTGGGTTAAACATATACTTCATTGAGAATGTAAGGCTATGATTATCTGGGAAATTAATTTTTATTATATTAATTCTTATTTGAAATTTTATTATGTAGATTAATATTAGAAATAAATAAAAAATTTATTAAATTAATTTTAACATCAATGATATGATATTTGTATGGGGTTTTATTTTAAATAATCTTTTTATTTTTATTTTTAAAATATTAAAAAGGAATGGGATTTTAACTTACATAGAATGAGTGAATTTTCCCACATTAATTACTCCATAATGTTTTGAATATTATATTAAACAATTTAAATGTTATTTTTAGAGAAAATAGATTCATTATTGTGTTACTAATTATGAGGTTTAAAAAATTATCTTCAAAAAAATTATATTAATTTCTATAATATATTAAACATGTGTTTCAAATAGTTAAAAACGATGATTAATATGATATAGTCATTGGAAATTATTTTCATTGGTGGAACTATATAGTTTAGGGTGATCAATTAATATATTATTATATAGGTAGTCTCACATATAAATCTAATGGATTGGTTAATTATGGTTTCTTCTAGGGAATTATATTTGGAAGTTATCCATTTGGTCATTACAATTTGAACTGGTTTTTTAATGAACTATATAATGGCTCATTGAAGAATATTCAAAAAAATAAGATACCTGAAATATCTATTTATGATAATTATTTTTAATGCAATTATAATGAGTTGGGATATTGATAATTTTAAAAGAATATTTAGTATAATTTTAGATAAATGTTAATGATTTTTAAAAATGGTTTTAATGGGTTTTTCAAAATTTCACTAAAGAAATGGTTTTTGTTATATTTCCCCAAATTGATATTTTTTATGAATTTTATTTTCATTAGTTTTTTCACCGAGGTATGGTGTTTCTAAAGAAAAATAATAATATTATTTTTATTTTCTAAAGATGTGTTATGAATAGTAATAACATTTTTTAAAATGAATTTTTATGGTAAAAATAAAAACCTGCCCAGATATGTCGACTTATAATGTACACTTTTACTTTTTAAAAGTAAATTATAATTCTCTAAAAAATTAAATTTAAAATATCATGCTGAATATAAAGTTATTTTTAGGTTTATAATAACAATAACATGTACTGTTTTTGGTTATATCCTTACACTTGGATTCAGAGAGAGGTTTACAGAACTATAGACAATATGATGTTTTCATGTATGGATATAATAAGAGTTTGAAATACCATTATCGGATTATAATTTTATGGTTGATCATATTAAAAATATCTCAAAATTTCCATTTAAGGGTTCATTTTATTAATTTATATGTCTTCTAATGAAATATTTAGTGTAATTTATTTGGAGGAAATTATGGGTTTTTACATGTTTATATTTTTGATGTGAAAAAATTAATTAATTTAGAATGTATTAAGGCTATATTGAGTATTTCTTATTATTTTTTAAAATTTTAAAATATTTATATAGTTTTAGTAATAGTGATCCTACAAACAGTGTGACGTCCCATCACATCTATCAAGGTAGTTAGGTTCGGACACACAATTGAAGGGAGGAAAGTGTGCACATCCTACCACTAACCAATGTAAATTATAATTTATTATAACTTCTTATATATATATATAACAAATTCAATTAAAGATGTATAATTTCATTTTTGGTTTATTGTTATTATCTTATATAATACCAAGGGATACATAATTTATATAGTGATTAAAATATTAAGGTTATTTTGGAAGAATATCATTATATTATTATTATGAATTATAGGATTAAGGTACAAAAAGAATACAATGATAGAATATATAAGGAATAAAGGGAATATTATATCTATGAGGAATTAATATATATATAAATGGTTATAATATCATGGTACTTATATAATTTTGGAATATTCTTTTTTAGGTATGATAGTAATTGATTTTATTTTGAGATAAAAAAAATTTATTTGGATGTTTGTGTGATAAAATCCTTCACAATTTTGGGTTTTATTTCTAGGTTGTAATATTTTAGTGAATTTAATGGATTGTTTTTTAACTAATTATATATGTTGTTACATAGGTATTAATATTATATTTTGGTGATAGAAGAAGATTATCACCATATAATGGTGTATTCATTCGGGGGAATCATTTTATCCTATCTTATTTTTTTTGAATAATGTTAAAATATGGGAGTAATAAATTGTTATAATTTAATGAATTTTTAGATCGTTAGATATTAATTCCAATTCATCGAGAAATAAATTTTCTTTATGAATTCTCATTAACTAGAGAAAAAGATGATATCATTTTTCAAATTGATTAACTGATGAAATTATTCATTTAATGTATATATGGTTCTTTATGTTATAAGACTCTGTTATAAATAAATTCATCAACTCATGTAAGATTATTTTAAAAAATAATTATTCATTTTAATTTATTCTAAATAAATCAATGACCATTTAACTAGTCATAGATTTATATTTTTTGGTTGATCACATTCTTATGAAAATGTTCTTTTTCAGTATTTATCATTACATGTGTGTTATCATTTTTTATCCATGAAAATGTTTTCAGTCATCGAAAGTTGGTATGTGTTATTCTATATGACTTTCACAGATCACATTATTTATTTTATTTTTTATAGTGTAATAATCATTATTCTAATGTTGGATTTCGACAAAATAATTTTGAAAATTCAAATCAAAGTTATCGAGAAAAAATTCCATATTTTGAAAATGAGATTTCCCAAATGGGGTGATAATGTAATATCCTATTTGATTAAATGGAATTCCAATGTTTGATATAAAACATTATATGAAAAAACCCAGCTTAAACATACACCTACATATTTTTATTAGGTGGCTATTATAACTCAGATGATAAATTGATAGTACTGAATAATATTAACAAAAATATTAAATAAAAAACTCTGTAAATAATTAATAATAAATTAAATGATTGTTATAAATATAATAACATTATTTTAGTATAGTCATTTTCATTCTAAATCTCTCATTATTCAAAAACATTTATTATTTATTTTTTGATACAATAATATAAATATATTCATATAATTAATTAAATTATATTTAATTAAATAAATTTCATTTTTTGAAATCGAAATATAAATATTACCTTACGGTGAAATTGTGTGATTTTTTTTGAAATTTTTATTTTATGTGACTAATTACAAATATAATTTATATTGAGAATATTATTTTATTATCATGTATTTAATTATTATAATTATAATATAGAATAGTTTTAAAATTTAATTATTACAAATTTTAATAAATTAATCAAACTATGGGTTTTATAATGTATATTACATACAAATTTAGAATAGAAGTATTTTATATTTTTAAAATGTATTTTTAATGAAACAAAACTAATTTTCATTACATTTTTACGATTTTATTAAATTTAATTTATTAAAATTACATGTTTTGAATATTGAAAAATAGATTGGAAAATTTGAATCAAACTATCTAAATTTTGTTAATAAACCTTTTATTTTTTTGGACAAAATGAATTATAATCATGGTAATTTTAAAACCATATTAAATTAAAAATAAGGTAATTAATGTTATAAATGATATGATAAGGGATATTAAATTAATGTTAGGATTTCATCAATATAATTGAATTTGTAATATTCTTCCACAAACATTCATGGTATAAATATATATCCTTTAGAACCTATTTTTATATTTTCTAGTTGTTTCATTTGACTACAAATTTTAATTAGAATGTAAACATATTTATATTAATCATGAAAATTTTATAAAAATTTTAGGGAATAAATAATTATCCTAAATTATAACACAACATAATAGTTTAATAAATCAATTAATATAAATTTCATATATTTCAATTAAAAAATATTAAAATAATTATAATATTAGATATTTAATGTAATAAATGAATCTAATTGATAATAAGGACATGTTTGGGACATAATAAAATTATTAGTTCAAATTATAATTATTATCATCATATTAACTATTTCATTGTAAGGAATTCTCCTTAAATATTACCTTATGATTTTAATATAAATAATATTTTATTAAATGATTTAAAGTTATTTATATTAATTAATTTTTCAAACTAAATATGATAACTTTTAATATGAAAAATTATATTTTTATAGGATTATTATCAATTTATATTAACATTATTAATCCTCAATGTTTATAATATATTCCATCTAATAATTCTAGATTTCTCTTTTTTGTAAATAAAATAACCATTAGTGATCTTAAAATGTTATGAAAATCAATTTTTACAAATAATATGTATAGTTTTACCTACATGTTATTGTTTTTTTCTTCTTTAACCTCAATGAAATATTAAAAAACCATTAAACAATAATATATCATTTATCTTCCATATACATATATTGAACTATGTTTCTGGAATGAACTAATTTCATCTTTACTTAAATAAAATGGTAAAACAATTCATCTTCTATGTGTATGGAGGACTACCACCTAGATAGTTGATATAAATCATTAACCATCACCATCTCTCTAGAAAAATTATAATTATTGAATTAATAATTAAATATGATATTCTTTTCCTATATATGAAATTTTAAATATAACATATCATTTATTTTAATTCCTTTATATTCATAGAAAAATTTCAATGTCATGCCTGCACACTACATGTGTGGGTTTTCACTTTGCATGGACGATGTTTTTAACCACATATCACATTAATACACTAGTATAAGTTAAAACTAAAATAAAGACAACATATCCATCGTTCCCTCTATAAATAATCCACTCAGACATATGCACCATGATGTATTCATCTCACACAATATTGACAGATTAATACATGAGGTTGGTAAACCATGTTGTTTTACTAAAAAACAGATATATCAACCTGTTTCAGCTCAAAAAGATCTTGAATTTATATTGTTAATGATTTGTATGGTATATACTAATAATATAACTTATATTGTATGGCTATCATTTTAATATTTATCTCATCACAAGTCTGGGGAATTAATCTACATCAACACCCTTCATCAATATGAAGAAGATTGGACAAAGGCACAACCGTCTAATATAATAGGTTATGAAGAAGCACGGAGACTCATATCATTGACTTGAGCCTATCCTCTGATGTAAGAGAGATTAGATCATCACAAAACCATTATTTTATCAGTAAATAAAAATCTTTTAATGTGATAAGATGGTATATATCATCATCCAGGTCTTCTGAAGATATCAATTGTCCTAATTATAGTTGATCCTCCACATAGACCACTAAGAGGAACACCTCATTGTTATGACCTTGAAGTGAATCCTCATAAACCAATTGATCTTTTCCACAATACTAAATTGGTATCATAGAATATATCTTCATATAACCATTATGAATGTTAACAAGATGTTACATAGTTTTTTGAGAATATATAAGAACTAAGGAATCATGAAGGACATGAAATTCCAAATACCCAATCTTTTATAATGCATGTCATATTATTAACATGTACAAATTTCTAAAAAATTAGAATAAATATGATTTTAGAACATTTAATTATAAATAGATACATCATTCTACTAACTAACACAAGGTTACATGGAATATAATATTCAATTGAGACACCCCAACTTAATTTCCCAAATTCCCAATCTAATCCCCATAATAATGTTTAACATCAAACATAGGAATGAAAAAATATCTCCTTTCATACCAATATGTCAGAAACATGACTAACCGGGGCATTTATAGCTATTAATAATCTACACAAGACATCCTAGTACTACCTATATTATGTTAGGGAATTGTGAAATTTATCATGAAGTCATTTATAAAATAGTAGTATCTGGAACAAAAATGCCAATTAATATGTTTCTATGAAAAATAATCAAATGGACATATAGAGTGTACACAATGAAAGAAATAACCACCGTGGAAAAATCAATGCACCTAATAATAATATGAAACTATAAATTTGAAAAATAAATTCAAAAATATTAATGTTGTCTCAACCAGAGTATTACTAGAAAGAGAGTGATTAGAGATACATTGGGGCACAATATCTATGGATGACAATCGACCATGTTTAGTTCCTCTTGGTAAATCTATTATCCTCTAAGACCCACATAGAAATGATAATGGAAAACCAATATATCTTTTTCCTAAAAAAATATGTTCAAAATTTACATATAGGATTTCTCATACGAATACCTAATATGATGAAAAAAATAGAAGGAGATAAATAGAAATATGAAATAGTAATAATGACCACTAAAAAATAAAAAACTGAAACCCATCATATTTTAACATTTTAAAATCCAATATAGTGAGTACCTTTATCTCCATATCTATAGACCATATAAAAATGATTATTAGCCTTATATATTAGATTGTAGATCTCCAAATCTAAGCACCATATGTAACCGCATAATAAGCCTTGTGGAATTCATGGGCTTTTACAGTACACACCTATATACAGGGAACACTATCTCCATTTGAGGACCCTGTCCCCAAAAAGGATCAAAGACATGGAAGTACCACTTCCTTTATATTTAACATGAAACCCTAGTAGTAATGGGTCAGGTAAAAATCTACCCATGTATTGATTATGGTGTAACACACCCTGGGTGAAAAGGGGTCCCTACCCCAGCAAAAGTTGGATGATCAAACCTAATCCCATCTTTGGGCCAAGGATTTATGAAATAATAATCATGATCACAAAATTAAATGTATTAAATATGATTCCATGAAATATTATATAATCATTTATCATGTAAAATCATCAGATCATATGCTACTCACAATCCCAAATTCGATTTTCCAAAAAGGACATATATAATGTTGAAATCTCAACAAAATATTCACAATAGGAATTGGGGTATACAAAAGTAAATATGGATTTCCATTGTTATATAATTTATTTTAACTCATTATTATGTAATCTAATCCCTTCTCGACTACTCTAAAATTTCTCATATATAATGGTAATTGTCAAGTACTATTGTGGTGTCTGACTTCATGGTGTTTCCCATGTACTTGAGGTTTTCCTATATACCTCCCCTTGTCTGGGCCTATTAACTCAAGGGGTATAGGTCGAGCTACTATTAGTAATCCATAGAATCATATACCTATTACTATATGTCTTGTGATATTTTAAATTTCCGAAAAAACATTCCACCATAGAAAGGGGACTACATGACATGTGTTCTTGGAATACATGGTTCGTAAATTTATATTTTCGCAAAAATCAAGATTCATTTAAAAGTATCTTTCTTTCTTATTCTGATATTATTTCATCCATAATTTAAATCAATAAATTTTTATCAATTTTTATCACACCTAATCCTTCATGGGAGATTGAATATTATTCCCCCACTAATTTTCCAATTAGATTGCATCACACCACACCTCCCCTCACAAAATCCAGAACAGATAGATTCCAATCAACCTCATACCAAACTACACTATTAGATGTAATTTTGGAAAATCAATAATTCCATTAATTACTTATCCCATGTCACTAATACATCATCTAAGATTCTTGGTGTCCAATATTGGTCAAATGCGACCAAGAATTGTCAAATTGCAAACAACATGGCCCCACAATGAAGAACATGGAGGACCGGGGGACAAGAATAAAGAGAAATCCCAATATTATATGATGTTATCTAATAATTTAATTTCCAAATTTAATCAATAATATGATGTAATGGTTAATATGATATAATCCAAATAGATCAGGATATTATTATGAAACCGGATCATACTATGGATGAAAATCGTCAAAAAATAAAATAAAATAAAAGCACAAACATATAAAAATAATAAATTGTTTAAATCTATGAATTAATGTGATATAACTCATGTTTCGAATGGTAACTAATGAATAGAATATTTCTTCCATTGATGTTTGTGAGAGAAAAGAACATCAATGTAAAATAAACTCTATATTAAGAATGATTGGTGCCCAATGATCTATTTTTTGTTTGTAAATGAGAATCCTCCAAAGATATTTTAAAACATATAGGGTCATCTATATAATCCTAAAACATCATAATAAAAATATATTTTTAGAGGATATTTTAATATTATATTATTTAAAAAATTATAGAAATTAATCATTTAATTAGTTATGTAACCATCCCCTTGGATACATTTAACTGAACACCTAACTCTTGCCAACCTTATGAATTTTTTGGGGTAAAAAGCTATTTCTATAATCAATTATGGTATTAGAATTCATATTCAATTCCCAACCACTTGGAAACCAGTTTATCTAAAAATTATCTGCATGTCTGATTTAATATATATTATTATTTTCTAAAATATTAATGTTCTGGAACAACAATACCGAAACACATCAACAACTCTATTAATAAATCAAGAAATTTATATATATATAAATATTCCAATTAATAAATAAACAAAATACAAGAATCATTACACATTGGGTTAATTATAAGGAATTATAATATGTGTTGTTCCATGGTTTTATAGATAGGGGAGTGAATTTATTAGATTCTAGATTAGAATATATACAATAAGATAGAAACACTAGTTTTTTTTCAAATTTGTTTTTAATAAATGAGTTTCATTGTTCCAATTAGATGTAATTTTATAGTGGTGATGTAATCAATCAGTGTGGAATGCAGAGTCATGAGTTATTTCTTGTTTAATATAAGATAGTTCCATTATGATGTGGTATGGGAAATCCATCTTTGATGTTTCTTTTGATCACAGAGTTCAGTCATATTTTATATTTATTCACCATAATTAATGATTTTGTTCCTTTATTTCTAGTTTGGGGTTATAATTCTTGATAAAGAATAACATGGATTTCCAATGAAAAATGTAGGAAAATAAATTCTAATGTGTTAGTGTGTATAATATTATGATCCTTGTTTATTATATTTACATTTTGATTATTTGAATCCCCATGGTTTGGGGGATTTCAAACCATAATTTATTGATTGAGCAACCATGGAAGTGTGACCAAGGATATTATTACATTATATTTTGTTTTCTTAAATTTTTTTTAAAAAAACTCCATCTTCCAAAATATTCTCAAATACATTCAAT
Organism: Viscum album; assembly: GCA_963277665.1. Taxonomy (NCBI): domain Eukaryota; kingdom Viridiplantae; phylum Streptophyta; class Magnoliopsida; order Santalales; family Viscaceae; genus Viscum; species Viscum album. The sequence goes on along the minus strand of OY728165.1, from coordinate 1,064,483,603 downwards.
CACATGGCCCCTTTTTTCTCATCCTTAGTGAACAGTAAACATAATTGTGTGGCTATTTCATATTTAGTATAGTGTAATCGATATACAAGAATACACTATACATTTAAATTAATATATTTGTCTCTTTCTCTATTTCATCAATATATTATTATTTCGAAGTCGAAATTTAATTGTAGTTCTATATGATTTGTGATATATTGATCATTAATTTTCATTATTATAAATGTGGTTAGGTCTTGTGGTGGATCCCTTTATGATTCAAGGGATTATATCCCAAATTGATTGACATTTATGTTTTTTATCTTTAAATAAACTATATAGGATATGGGAATCAAGACACTAACTTTTAATTATTGTTCACTATTTAAATTATAATTCACTATCCATTGGATGAATATTTTTAATTAAGGTAAAAAATAAAATAAACTATAAAAATCTATACATTTAAATGAAATAAATTAGGTTTAATATCATATTTTAAAAAAATATAAATATTGGATGAAAATGTAGCTCCATGGAGAATTATTATATATCTATTTTTAATCATATTCAATCTCTTCGATGGCTTGAAAAACACACAATCCCCATTCTAAATAGACCATTATATATCATAGAATTACAAACTAACCATTATATTAGTGGAAACAAATAACAATAACATAATTATTAAAATTATGTGGGTGAACCATATACAAAATATAATAAATGTACATATATTTATAATAAATAAAAATAAAACCATTTTCAAAAAGAATAATTTTTTTCTAAATAACATTATTTTTTCAAAGAAAACACATTTCTTTAATCAGAGAAACATATTTTAAAATTAATTATTTTAACTTTTATAAAATTAATTTGAAAAAAATTTACATAATTTTTAAATAATAATGTAGAAATTATATTCGATTGAATATTTGGAGATTTTATAAAAATATTAATTTTTCAATGTCTGTTGAAAAATACTTGTATTTAATAAGAATTTTTATTCATTTTAAGGAATTTTAAATGATAAATAATTATTTTAGATGTTTTTAAAAATATAATTACATCAATTATTTATCTATTAAACCAATTTATGCCATCAAAATGAGTTTTTTTATTGAATTATTTTGTAATAACACTTCAATGTTTTGAGAAGTTTCTGTTTGAATACATGGATTCTCGTTGCATCTTTATTTTTTAAAAATTATATTTTTTCATTTAGGTTTTTATAATTTTGAGAATTTAATTAATTTATTTCACTAATAATAATATTTTTATTTAATAAGGTCAAATACATTTTAATCACAAATAATAGTAGATATATTAAATATTTATTATCGTAGTTAAGGAATGAAATGATTAATAGAGTAGTTAATCTAAAATGATAAGTTTTAAATATGATCCAAATATTTCCCAAGGATAATTATAAATAAATATTTCTCCCTATAGTTTTATTGGTTCTATAGTTGATCATTTTTTATCATATTTTCTTTTTTAAAAATTTTCTACATATTTTTTTAAAAAAAAAATTAAACGCGGTCCACCCACATCACTTGTAAAAGGCCACCCATTATAAAATCATATAAACACAATAAAACAATTTGGATTAGAATATCAATTCGGAAATAAAATCATAACTTCTATCACAAAATCATACAACCATTGGTTTATCATCAATTCATCCTAGTAATAATTTTGGTTAAACATAATGATGTTTTTAAAAAAATGAGTTATTATTTTTAAACATGTGTTTTTATTTTATTTCATCATCTACCTCAGAGGTTTTTAAATATTAGTATACAATAACCACATTATATTCCAAATATTTATATGTTATTATTTAATGTTCATGACCTATATACATATCCTCTTTCATTAAATAGAAACAAAACAAATGACTGTGTGTATAATAGAATACCACCTCATAAACTAATGTAATACATATTCCATCACAAAATTTCAAGGATGTATAAAATGATGTATATAACAAATTTAAATTATATTTATGATGTTATTACATTTATTATTTTTTAATATCACCTAAACAATCATACTTTCTATTCCTTTAAAATTAGGATAATGGTGTCCATATTTATAACATGCTAATTGATAGAAAAGATGTTTGATACATTTTTCACCTTTTCATTAAATGGAATTTATTAAAAAAAAATCAATGAATATGTGTCTTATAAAAGATATTTTATTTACTATATAAAAATAATATAAAAGAAACTTCATTACACTTTAACTCGTTAAGGAAATTATAACACAAATTGTGCATTCGTACGACCAAGTTTCTCCATAATGTTATGTGATCAATTATCTATATTAAAATTCAATAATTATTATGAAGATATATATAACAAAAAATAAATATATTTTAAAAATTAATATAAATTTTTATATTATTTAACTATATAATATTTTTTCAAAGCTATATTTTCATGAAAACCCTATATATTATTTGAGCCAATTAAGACCCAAAATAATGAAAATAATGAAATCATTATAGAAATTATGTTTTTTAATGGTTTAATAAGATCATATATGATATTATAATTTTATTATGTTTATAATATATATATATATATATCATGTATCAAACTACTATAAAAAATCTACAATCTTGTTAATTCCAAAATAACTCTGTGGTAATGGACTTCTTCTCAATTTTCCATCATTGGGAAATATTATATTTTTTTCACCTAATTTATTTTATATTGTATTTATAATGACCATTTTATATAAAATAGCTACAATACTTCATATATAATGATATTTTAGGAAATAATTGGAATTATTTCAACTAATAGGATTGTGAATTAAATGTACCATGTGGTAAATAAATTCATAACTTAATTTCCTTCCATCTAATTATATGACATCTTCATTGTCTATGATATTCTAAGATTATGTTTATCGTGAATTTTTATTACGTTTTGATTCCTATGAAATTATTTTGTTTTCATTTAAATGTGAATCAAAAAATTTCTTCATTTATTAATATAATCATAATAATTATGATCCTCATGGTGGTTTATTTTATAGTATCAATTTAATAGAGAATAATTATGATTGAATTTACATTAAATGATATTTTACTATAATTACATAATAAAACCTTCTAATTAATTTCTATTATGGTTACTAAATAATTTTTAAAATAGAAATAATATTTTCCACTATTTTGTTCTAACATGATTGAGAATTGTTTTTGTAATAAAATATGAAATTATTTACCCCTTTCAATTGAAAATACATTTTCTTCGAAATCAATGTATTTTTAATATCTGTTCAAAAAAATGGTAAACAACATCATACTAATTATTAATATCATTTTTCCAGGTTTTTAATTTTTAAAGATACTCTTAAATTAATATTAATATAATTTTCCCGGTATGGGAAATTTTAACATTACTAAAAATATGAAATGAATATTTGTTTATCTTATATGAAATATAAGGATTTTTAGGACTTAATGACCACTCATTGATTTAAATAGTAATTTAAAATTTTTAAATGTTATTTTCGAAGATATTTTTATTTTGTATAGTTATCATTTATCTTTATTATGGTATTTTCATAATAAAATGGATAGATTTCTCAATAATGTATTAAATGTTGGTTTTATTGTATTTTTATTTTTCAATTGGAAATATAATTTATTTCTAATATAATAATCTGGTGATATGTTTAATTTATATTATACATATTCCACCTATAGATGGTTTACTATTATTTTGATCATGAATTGTATTAAAAGTCACTTAATTGGATCATTTTTTTTCCTTCATTAACATTCCCTTTAATTATTCACATTATTTTGATTATTAATCATTAAATTTACTATATGTATCCTGAATATTTATTTTTTATATCGTTATTTCATATAATAAACCTCATTTATAAATATGTTGTATTAATTTGATTGTAATTTGATTGAATAGAGAAATAATGGTAACATGTTTTTTAATTAAATATGGACATTTAATGATGATGAATTTTTTCTTGAATTAAATAAAATATTCAATATTTGTTGAATACTTTTGATATATAGATGCATGAGGTTTTGGTTATATATAGACTATAGTTTCATTTGTAGTATGTTGAGACAAATTAGTATCATAGTCATAGTTTAATGGTAATATGGTGTTTACCCGATTTTTATTAAAATATCTTGAGAATGGTCAAGATAGTAGAGGTATCATGATGCATGAGATCATAAAATCAATGAATTTATAATTTCCATCATTGATTATTTATTTATTATTAAACACGATATTTTCATAATGATATTATCTCAAGATAATTTTCATTTCTATTTTTTTGATTAAATGGTATCTGTTTCCATTTATTTTCCATTCTATTTTGATTATGAATTTTCCCAGTATTCTTGTTTTATTAATTATATAATATAAGTTGTTCAGTTATTTAACATGATGTATTGATTATGTGTTATGTTATAATAAAACTAACATTTTTTTATTGGAATGAATGTTGAGTTATACACCTTAGCATATTAATAATATGTTATACTATCATGATAAACATATTTTTAAATGGAATATCTATTTAGTTATATACATGTTCATATGGATTATGTGTTAGGTTATTAGGATAGTCATGTTATTAAAATTGTATTGGAATTTATTTATTTAGTTTTTCCAATAGTTTATTCGTATTTATTCAAGAAAAAATATATTGCACATTACCCATGATGATAATTTTAGCTCTGTAATTTTTTTCCATGTCAAGGAATCAATTTAATTTATTATGATTGATATAAAATAATATACATTAAGGGAATAATGATATTCTTGAAAATAAAATTATGTTATAATTTTTTTTCAAATTTAATTTCAGAATCTTGTATGTATCTACATTAATAAGACTAATATATTATTTAGTACATTAGTATGTGATTTCTTATATTTTATTAAAATATTATAATGAAGACAATGGATATAGGTTTCTATTCTCTAGGTCACTATAGTGGGTCTAAGAAAACATTTAATAGAAAATAAGGGTACTAAATTTTTTCAAATTTAGATTAGGGAATATAACATTTAATAAAAAGTGAGGATTAATATATAATAACATCTTAAATTGTATGTAAGGAATAGATTATGTGGGTTTTAATGGAAATAAATCTGTATCAATATAATAAAATTGGATGTGGTTCTGATATATATGTACCAATAATTAAAATCTCTAAAAATGGATCATCGGGGATGACTTGAGTGTTAACTAAAACAACAAAATGAACCCTATTCCACACATAGAATGAAACTCCATATGGATATGATTAATATAATTATCAATTTCTTTCTAAACCATTATAAAGGGTTTTTATAGATACTTAAAATGAATCAAATGGTATATGCCCCATATGTCTTATATTTTAAATAAGGCTTCATGTTTTAGACATTCTAAAAATGATTATACAGTTCTTAAAAAATGATTAAGTTTTCACAAAATAATATTTTTATCATCTCATCAATTAATTAGACTCAAATGAATCATTCTATCATTAATTATAGAAGGAAATGTGGAGACTATGATCAACCAAATTGGATGATGATAGGAGAGAAAAAACACATGATTACTCATTATCAGTTATCCAGAAATATGTTTAACAACAAATACTTTAACAAAAACTGAGATTCTCTAAAGAATATATTATATTGTTTTCTAATAAATATCATAGTGGAGACCATGTATAATTGAACGCTCAGTTTCCTTCAGGTAAAAATATTAGAAAGAGGCACCCCTTAAAGTGTCTCCGTGAAATTGAAAAATTTAACACATGAGTAATAAAATTACATTTGAATGTTTTTTTCATAGAAAAATAAAGAGTATGATGGATAGAGATAAATTTTCTAAAAGGGATCTATGTGTAGCTTAGTGTCAAAAATTTGGGTAACCTTTATATTATTAGAGTCAATTACTACTACTAAAGGTTAAACATTGGAATATGGAATGACCAAAAATGAAATAAAGTTATTGAAGTACATAACCATTATGATTAAATAAATAAACAGTAAATGTATTTTTTGACAATGGTATTTCGGTTAATATAGTCTTCAAACATTTAAGGATTTAGTTATATTTTAGACGATTATATTTTGTCATTAACATGAGATTTGGGGATACCATAATTGGTTATGATTTTATGGTTCATCATAAGTTAAATGTTATAAAAAAACATATTAAACATTTTGTTTTGTTATATTTAAGTCACTCAGAATATTTTGGGTAATATTTATGAGAAAAATGTATTAGTTTTGTATAATAAAATGCTCTTTCTTTAATAAAACATTTATCATTTAATAGACACAAGATTAATGGTATTGATATTAAATTTATAAGGTTTTATAAAATGTGAATCCATCATGGGGTGGGGGATAACCATTACTACTGAAATATATATAGGGCCTAAACCCACAACAGACGAATGATAAGGGTTTAGTACTGAAAAATAGAATATGTGATGTTCTATTTAAAATTACATTTTTTATATAAATTATTTTATATGTAAATATTTATGATGAATAATTATTGTCAATTTATAGTTTTGGATATTAGAACATGAGCCTCAACCTAGTTAGCGAGGACACTTTATGTGCGTCCAGGCAACCCAGGATCAAATCAAGGTGGAGGCAAATTTCTAGTACTATATTAGAACTCTAGTAGCACTACAGAATGTACTGTAGTAGTAAATATTTTAGGAACATTAGGAGGCATTGTTTGGCACTTTAGAAGCTAATAATATTCCCCCGTTTGGGCCTACGGGCCACTGATTTGGTCCTCGAGTCCTTTAAGGCCTTTAGGACAGCCATGCATATGGGTCAGTAAGGCCTTCGGGCCACCCTAAGTGTATATGAAAGCCTAAAAACCTACAAGGAACAAGATTAAAAATAAGGATGATAAATAATCTTTCACCATAGTAGAAGATAATCGTATTTCAAGAATAAGGTGGTATGGAACCTTCCATTGGGAAAAGCCTTTGCATGCATAGGAAAGACTAGCTGAATAGCCATGAAAATGTAGAGAGCTGAATTCACAATGAAGATTCCTGGGAGGGGAATTCCTATGTAGTTAGTCTTGGTTTTATTTAATGTTTGAAGCCTACATGCAATTAAATCATCTAAGGCCTAAAATCCATGTAATACTTACATCTACAGGACTTGTAAGGGTTCCACTTCAACCCTTGAATGATGGATTATCAAAAATCAATAAAAAAAGAAGGCCTTCATTTCATTGGAGGATATTAATTTATTATATTTGATATATTGTTCTAAATATATTAGTTATTTAAAATATTTAAAATTATATGGAAATACTTGTCACTCTAACATGGATCTTCATAATCATTAAAAGTATTATTTAGTACTCCATGCGAAAAAAATCATTTTTTATATATATTTAATGGATAGTGAGATGATGTAGATATTCCTATAATCATAACCTAAGGGTGAAAATTTTCTAGTTATATATTATTATACCACACAATTATATTTCATATATTCATTGATACTAAAAAAGTACCTCAAATATTTTTTTTAAAATACGATCTTCAAAAATGTCCTTATATTATATTTATATCCTATGGATCAAATGTTATTTTAAATTATCACATTTATGTTTATTTTCTTGTAAACTTTATATTTATTAAAACCATTATTTTCTTAAATGAACTTTATAACTATCCATAATTAGTTACTCTTATCTTCAATATCTAGGTCAATACATTCCATATATATTATCCTATATGGAAACCTAGATTTTTTAGTATTCTAGATGAAATTAATATTAATATTCCTATATTATCATTAATATGTTTATTGATCCTTTTACAAAGACTGTTTTTTTGAAAATTGAATATCTAAATGTCAAGGCCTTCACTATTTAGCTTTTGTTTAAATTATGAGGCAGAAATTATTTAACATTTGGGAGAATGTAACACTCAGAAATTTTAAATGAAGAAAATTGTCTTCAAATAGAATATATAACCAGAAAAACTGATTAAATAAAACATATAAACAGCCATATACAAAATGTTAAAATTAATTTTAATCAATATTTCTGTCCTTGTTATCTTTTAGTACTCGTAACACCGAGTCCATAAATTTCAAATTATAGTATAACAATGTTACTTTACATTTAGATTGGTGGATAAAATAGAAATAAATGAATTGTAGACGCATTATGTTTCACAAATTTATAATATATGTTCATTGGATATATTTTTAATTGAAAAAAATAAAAATCCTTTAAAAGAAAAATAATTTTTTTTCTAAAAAAATGTATTTTTTCAATGAAAACTAATATGTTTCCTTTTGGGAATATATTTTAAAATTAATTTCGTTACTTTTAAAAAGTTTATTTGATTAATTAAAAATAATTTTGAAGATAATAATCTTAAAATTATCTTTTAGTTAATTTTAATAAACTTCTGAATTGATAAATGTTTCGATGAATAGTAAAATTTCCATTTTTTCTTAAGAATTTACATTTATTTTGGTAATAAAAAAGAGTAATAAATTGTTAATTATTTTTATAACCTCAAATTAATAAATTATATTTATAAAAATTAATATAATATATTCCATTTAAATAAATAGTATATTTAATTTTCATATAAATGTTTTTTCAACTTTTAAACATTTTGACATAGGAAATATATTTTCCCATCCCATCTGCGGGTTTTACTTGATATTATGGTCTTGGAATTATATGATTTTAATTTTTAAAACTAGAAAACAAATTTGGAATAAAAATTATTTATATTATCCATGGTGCTAAAAAATTATTACAATATTTAATTATAAAAATATTAAAAATTATTTATACCATTTTAGGAATAAAATGGTTTATTAGGGGGTTATACAAAATTTATATGGGTTAAAAATTAAAAAAATTAAAAAATACAATTAAATTTCCATAATTTCTAAATTTATTTTATAGAATCTATAATTATCTAATATAAGAATTTTTTATTAGTATAATGTTGATACACTTTTATTTATTCAAAAATTTCATATGTGCAACTCATCTTACATATAAAAGGCCACCCCTCTCGGCACATATTAACATATAAAATACAATTTGGGTAAGCCATATCCATCCCAAATCACTTCCTTATATTAATCCAAGATTATTTTTTCCATTTATTGAAAATTGATCCACCCTAGTATAAGGCCCCAACCTTAAACCATACTTAATATTGAATTAAATGAATAATTCACATCGAGGATCTTTTAAGGTTTACTATTCCAGATAATTAGATCATTAATCATGAATTACATTCTACTTTTAAACAAAGTTGTTACGTAAACGATAGTATTCAATTTATCCCATCAATGGAAACATATTTAAAATAAAACATGGATTCTTTCTTGACACTACCTTGACACAATCATCATATCATGCACCTTTCCAGTGACCTATGAAAAAAATTACAGAAACTTGGGATGAACATAAAAAGCTCAGTAAGGGATATAAAAGAAAGAAAAGAAAACATTAATCCATGTAGGAAATCATACATTACTCATATAACATAAGAATTTTAACATACCACATCAAATCATGAATAAATCGTAGAAATCATAAGGCATAAAGGTAACTTGAGGCATTCATAACATTCTTACATAGGGAGTTACCCTCTTGGTTATGTTTGGAATACCCATCACAGTATATTCCCTAAAATATCTTAGGAGAAACCTTAATGTTTAACCCCTTCACATTACCCAATGCATTGGAGAGCTATATCGGGCTCACCCGCCCTTAGTTTATCACTGAACCACCCGTCTTCATAATAATTCCCATGAACCATAACATAATCGTATCACATAAAACATGCATAAAGGAAACACAACATTTCCACTTTTCAATCACAAGATATCAATACAACACATTGGTATAAAAAAAATATGAAAACCGTTTTCCATAAAAATACAAAAGAAAAGTAAAATATGGTATTTATTTTTCATTTAAAAAAAGGTATGGCTTGTAGAGGAAGCCGAAACTAAAATAATGGTCACAGAGGCGGAGAAGTCGTTATCGCCACATACGTAGGAAAAAAACATTCCCTTTTGTCGTTTAATAAACGATTCATATAAAATGATTCCTTTTGAATAATTTTAAAATTCAAAGGGGTTTATACACCGTATAAAATAATGTTGTGTAGAAAACAAAATATGCCTCAATGAAATGAGATTGGGACGGATTCCCTTACAAAGATGGTATCCTTGGATTAAGGATAAATCAATTACATAATTATGTGTGACAAACAAATACACCAAATATAAGTGGATATTAAGTTTAAAAAAATCAGAGGTTATTCACACATATTCATTGAACGACATACTCAAGGAGTTCATGTTTATCCCAAAGAATCAAAATTGGGTTAAGAAGTTCCCTTGCAAAAATTCGACAGCCTAATAGCGTCACTTCAAAATTATGAAAATGAGTTGATGAGTGATAAAAAGGGTATCTCATCACATGGCCATAAAATTTATATAAATAAGAACATATCCCAAAATAAAAATATGTAAATTAAAAGACCCAATAAATGAATTCTTTTAAATAGAAGAGTGTAAAAGGTTCCCTTACCGACTTGGGTATCATTCGAAACATACACCCCATGAAAGAAGGACAATAAAACATTGATTGAAATACCTATAAACGAAATTATATTACACATAGATTAGAATAATGAGAAGTATATATACCAATAAATGGGAATTGTGTCAAATGTAGCATAAATATCACGGGAATAAAAGTGAGATGAAAAATCCCTTACGAAAAATCAACAGCCTAACGACACCACATAAAACATCAAAAAATGGATTGATGAGATCAAATAGGGTCTTCCATCATATTAAAATAAAATTTATATCAATAGGAACATAAAATTACATCCCCCAACATAACACAAAATAGCTTAAAAGAAGTGACATAAATAAGAGTACTTAAAAATAAAGAGAGAGGTTGGATATCTTACAAAAATTCGGCAGCCTAACGGCACCACTCAAAACATCCAAAATTGATTTGATGAGAGAAATTAGGGACTATCATCATATGAACAAAAAAATTACAGTAAGAGTAATATAAAATATCATCCCAATCCTATTAAATATGAGATTAAAAGGAATGACATAAAAGAGTGTACTTAAAAAGAAGGAGAGGGGTATGATCCCTTACCTTGTGTCCGACATGACACGATCGTTCTTTAATCTCATGAATAATAAAATTTGGTCAATTTATAATTTAATAATGACCTCTTTAAATATTATTATTCATTTCATATAACATATTATAATGTTATAATAATTGGTTAATAAAGTGAGTTAATATCAGACGTTTTTGTCGATGTTTGGTAGATGAGTAAAAATTGAATTTGATATAACAAAATTTTCCATGTAGTTATAGTTAAATCATATCCAGAATAGTATTGATGTTTTAAATTTCATATATATCAATTATATATTCATTTTATACTATTACACAACATTTTAAGATAAAAAAATTAAAATCACCGTTCATGGAGACGATAGGCCGTACGTACGAATGAACGCTACTTTCATTTTTTGTCATATTAATGGAATTAAAACAAAATGAGAGATATATATTTTATTATTGCAGAATTATATCCATAATTTAGATTTAATCAATAACATATATATCCAATATATTTGTACTTATAATAGTACATTGCATTTGGAGATAAGAAATGAAATGTACCGTTCATGGAGACGATAAGCCATACGTAGGCATAAATGCTACATTCACTTCTTTTTTGTTTTTTGTATTAAATGGAATGAAATAATAATGATATAAAGGTACATTATAATTAAATTATGATATCATATCTAATACCATTAATTCTATCCTTTATACGTCCCACATATGGCATTAATAAATCAAATCACTTTGAGGGGGTGGTAGTCTGCACTTCCTAAAATGAAGATATCGTGTTTACCCATAATGGAAACCATAAAGGTATGACATAAATGAAAAATAAATAAGGTTATGGAAAACATAAACATATTATATATCATATATAAATATATTTACATCTTAATGGCCACCTTTGAAGGTTTTAAAAGTATATTGAACAATCATCGTTTCGTGAGGCAGTAATTCGCCATCCATAGAAACATTTTGTTTTTTAACCATTACACGGAGGTGTGTGAAAGTGTAGCTCGAATCCATATTATAAAAACATACTAGTATATTTATGATACTGGTTTTGTTAGAAAAAAAGTAATAAAAAGAGTTTAGGGGTTTGTAGAAGCAAAATAAATCAAAAGACCACAAGGGAAGACATTACCTTTAAATCGGGTAACTCTCATTGATTTGAGCTCAAAGGCTTCCTTGGAAAGGATTATTCCCAAAGTGAGGATTCAATGATGAATAGAGGGATGTGTAGATATTATATGGTCTGGTTTTGGCCGAGAAAAAGGCTTGAGAGGTGTGTGTAATGTAGTATAGGTGGGGGCCTTTTATAGGAGGAGATGAGGGGCACTCCTGGAAATTTATAAAATATTACTTTTTTATAAAATGATTTTTGGATTTTAAAGGTCCCTAAAGGATATATTTCTAGTATAAGGTGATAATGTTTAGAAATTAACCCATAAAATAGGTTTGTTACATGTGTAAGACTTATATTTCACCCTATCTTCTCATTTTATTTTAAAAGTTCATTTATGAGGTAATCATTGCATCATCACGGTGTCATAAATAAATTAATTTATATAATTTTTAAAAATTTTAAAATAAAAATATCATGATATAGGAAATCTTTTTATCTTTATAATTAATATTTATAGTTAAAAAAATGACTTATAAAACCCCATGTAAAATTTTTTTTAGTAAAACAACACATGTTTGTGACATTTTAATTTTATCTTTAAATAAAAATGTATTAATGTCATTTTCCAACCAAAGTGGCTCCACGAGGTCCCCAAGTTGACCCATGGATTTTATTTGCCTTACATGACTCATCAAATAAATGTTGAACATTTGTCAAGGTCATTTCATGTTATTATAACATTATCTTTACCTTAAATTACACTAATTACCTCTAATCGCGATTAAAAACTTAAGAGTTACTATTCACCAAAAATTTATTTTAATCCCATTGAACCAAATTTTACATCCTAATGATAACCATGTATCTCTGATTTTTGAAATTCAAACCATAGATGTGGTAAATTTTCATTTAAAAGAAAAAAATAGTTTTTAAACTACCACTTAGTGTTTTCACTATTGATCAAAAATTGAAGCTTTTCAGCAAAATACCAAAAATTCACCCTAATATATATTTGATATTCTGAATTAAAAAATGATGTTTATTTTAAAAAATTCAAAACACATAATTTTCATTATTTAATTTAATAATTAATTCCCGCTTTCAAAACAAATAGCATGTTTTTAAGAAACAATATCTATTAAAAGATTGACACTAGTTTAAGTCCAATTCCAATGTGAAATTAATTCCAATGACCACTATTGGATTAAATGGTAAATATATATTCTAATTTAACTTTAAAAAAAATTCAAAATATAATCTAATCATATAAATAATTTAGATTAAAAAGTGGTTTTGAATTAAAATACAACAGTTTTTACTATTCATTAAAAATTATGAACATTATCGGAAAAATACCAAAACATTACACAAAGTATGTTTTGATGTCCCGATTATAAAGAAGAATTTTATTTTTTCAAATATATCACATAATATTATCAAAAAGTGGATTTATAAGAGGTTCTCCATCAAAAGGTGGTTAATCGACCTTTTAAAGAATATTTGATTGTTTACGCTTAAAATTGGATTCATTCTCATTTTTAATCCTCTAAAATTTATTGAAAAAAGCAAACATATATAATAATTTTGTAGTTAGTTCTGTTCATTCCCACCATTACAACAGCTAGGCGTTAACTACATTTAAAATAATATTATTTTATTATTAGAGTGCAATGTAAGATTCCCAAAAAACTCGTTGTTGCGTATTGGGTATGCCATCGAGCATAGAGTCCCCTTTAAAATAATATTAATATTATATTCACAAATAGGGATAAATGTGAAAAATATCATATTACTTATTTACATGGGGTTTTACATCCTTCCCACATTTTGGGAATTATGTCCTCGCAATTTTAAAATTGGGCTTGGAAACTTCATTGAAAATCCCACATCGGAAAAAGAGTCAGAAAAACAATCACATTAAAATAAAGAAAGAGAAGTAGAAAGGTCACCCGAGTTAACCCATACAAGTATTCCATGTAGGAAAACATGTATATGGATAAAAAAACAAAGGGTCATGTTATGAGGGATAGGGATAGTAAACATGTCTAGGAGAAAGTTAACGATTAGAAAATCCCAAACTTGTGATTGGTTATACGGTATTCGATTCCCCAGTAAGAAAAGTTAACAGAAAACGTTTTCATTTTAAGTTACTCTTCATTGAGGTATTTATTTTTTGTGCTTAACTAAATCATAATGAAACATACTTACTTTTCACGTAGACTTTCAACTTTTACTAGATTCTTTAATCTAACTCATATTTTCTCCAAAAGATGAGTATTTAGGAAGACTTATTCGCATTAAGAGTACTATAATCAGCTTCTTTGGAATCACTTAATCGACATTAGAGAACAATATATTTCTCATGTCTTTAGACAAAAACCAAAACCAAAATTTTTAGTATGAGATCAGATAATCCATAAATGTATAATCCTTTATAAAATTAAAATCTATTCTTATTCTCCAAAATTTTGTCCAAAAAAACCCAAATTTCAAAGAAGACCATTCGATAAACAATTGTCTATAAAATTTTTCAATGTAAAACAAAATAAGATTGAAACCCAAATATTTGAAGGATTTAATTACATAGTCTTCCAAGGTACAAATTAAATTTTATCTCCAAATAACATCAGTTGCTCTTAAATTATCATATTGAAATGTAATTAACCTAATCACATATCTTCCATGATAGGTTAATACATTCCATTGTTAACCCAAAATAAACTTACTCTTGATTCCTAAAATCATCTAACTAAAAAAATTATTCAAACTAACCAAGGACTTCATGTAGTCTAGTGGTAGGCAATAAATACCTGTCGCACTTTGGTTGTGGGTTCGATTCCCACAGCTTTGTCTGACGCGACGGGTTGTCACACGGTCTGCATGTTGTCGTTTTTCCAAAATGATATAATTCTTAAAACATTCCCCAAAATGAGATAAAATCATAAAAAATAATCATAACATATTTTAACCTCATGTTTATCTGATACCTTTCATTTTCCATCATAACATATAATAACCCATAATTACCTCAAAAGTAAGGATCCTATAAACTCTAATTGTTACCTTTATAACTATTACCAGAACATCAACATCGATTGGTCATCTCGTACATGATGCGTTACAGAACATACCAAGGTTCAAGTGGTTGAGCAGGATTGTTTGATAGTTGGTTTAGAACAGCCACGAGTTTCTTCATTGAATCCCCCATTTCATCCAGTCTCTTAATTAGTGAACCACCATAGTTTCCTTCAATTCTATTGTCACTTTGGTTCCTTCTAGATCCATCCATTCACTAAAAACAAAAATTTTAATGTGATTATATCAACAAAACCATCATGTAGTAATGAGGAAGATAAACACTAAGATATACTTACTCATTCAGTTTATCTAAAAATAGGACTCTTTCTGAAATCCTAACCATTATGGTAATGTCACTTATTCTTAGAGAATACCCGAACATCTACAATTATCTAAACCGGTATCTGATACCAACTATAAGGCCTTGGCCTTAAACCTTACTTAATATTGAATTAAATGAATAATTCACATTGAGGATCTTTTCACGTTTAGAGTTTTATAGAATTGGATCATAAATACTGAAATACATTACACTTTTAAACAATGTGGTTACATAAAAGATAGTATTTGTTTTTCCATCAACGAAAAAATATTTAAAATATAACATGGATTCTTTCTTGACACTTCCTTGACACTATCATCATATCATGAACCTTTTCCTTGACCTCTGAAAAATATTTCAAAAACACCGGATGAGCATAAAAAGCTCAGTAAGGGATATAAAACTACGAAAAGAAAACATTAGTCCATGTATGAAATCATACTTACTCATATAACATAAGAATTTTAACATACCTCATCATATCATGAATAAATAAATGAAATCATAAGGCATAAAGGTAACTTGAGGCATTCATAACATTCTTATGTCGGGAGTAACACTCTTGGTTACGGTTGGAATACCCATAACCGTATATTCCCTAAAATCTATTTGAAGAATCCTTATCGTTTAACCCCTTCATGTTACCTAATTCATTGGAAAGCTATATCCAGGTCACCCGCTCTTAGTTTATCACGGAACCACCAGTCTTCATAAACAATTCCCAAGAACCATAACATTATCGTATCATATAAAACATGTATAAAGAAAACATAACATTTCCACTTTTCAATCACAATATATCAATACAAAACAATGATATAAAAACATTATGAAAACCACTTTCAATAAAAAAAATAAAAGAAAAGAAAAACATGGTATTTATTTTTCATTTTTAAAAAAGGTATGGCTTGTAGAGGAAGCCAAAACTAAAATAATGGTCACGGCGGCAGAGAAGTCGTTGTCGACGCATACCTACGAAAAAAACATTCCATTTTTTCGTTTAGTAAACTCTTCGTATAAAAAGATTCCTTTTGAATAATAGTCAAAATAAAAGGGGTTTATACACCGTATAAAAGAATGTTGTGTATAAAACAAAATATTACTCAATGAAAGGAGATTGAGAAAGATTCCCTTACAAAGACGGTTTCCTTAGATTAAGGATAAATCAATTACATAATTATTTGTGAAAAATGAATACACCAAATATAAGTGGGTATTAAGTGTAAAACAATCAGAAGTTATTCACACATATTTATAGAATGACATATTCAAGGAGTGAAAGTTTATCCCAAATAATTAAAAATGGGTTAAGAAGTCCCTTGAAAAAATTCGACAGCCTAACGACATCACATAAAAATCCGAAAATGAGTTTATGAGAGATAAAAAGGGTATCTCATAAATTGGACATAAAATTTACATCAATAAGAACATATCCCAACATAAAAATATGTAAATTAAAATACCCAACAAAATAAGTCTTTTAAAAAGTGGAGGGTGAAAGGTTCCCTTACCGCCTTGGGTATCTTTCGAAACATACACCCCATGAAAGAAGGACAATACAACATTGATGTAAATACTCATAAACGAATGTATATTAGACAAAGAGTAGATTAATGGGAAGTATATATACCACTCAATGGGAATGGTGGAAAATTTAGAATAAATCTCATGGGAATAAATGTGAGATGAAAAATCCCTTACGAAAACTCTGCAGCCTAACAAAGCCACTTAAAACATCAAAAAATGGATTGATGAGATCAAATATGGTCTCTCATCATATTAAAATAAAATGTAATTAAAGAGGAATATAAAATAACATCCCCAATCATAAGAAAAATGAGCTTATAAGAAGTGAAATTAAGGATAGTACTTAAAAAGAAAGATTGAGGTTTGATCTCTTACAAAAATTCGGTAGACTAACGGCACCACTCAAAACATCCAAAATTGATTTGATGAGATAAAGTAGGGTCTCTCATCATATGATCATAAAAAAGTATAGTATTATTAATATAAAATAACATCCCAATCATAATAAATATGATCTTAAAAGGAATGAAATAATAGAGTGTACCTAAAAAGAAGTAGAGGGGTAGGATCATTTACCTCGTGTCTGACATGACTTGATCATTCTTTAATATCCTGAATAATATAATTTGGCCAATTTATAATTTATTAAGGAAATAAATTAAATATTATTATTCAGTTCATATCAAATATTATAATGTTATAATAATTTGTTAATAATGTGAGTTCATATCAGACAATTTTGTCGATGTTCGGCACATGAGTAAAAATTGAACTTGTTGGAACAGAATTTTCCATGTAGTTATAGGTACATGATATCTAGAATAGTATTGTTTTTTTAAATATCATATATATCCAGTATATATTCATTTTATATTATTCCATATCATTTGGAGATAAAAAAAATTAAAAGCACCGTTCATGGAGACGGTAGGTCGTACATATGCATGAATGCTACTTTCATTTTTTGTCATATTAATGGAATTACAACAAAATGAGAGATATATATATTATAATTACAGAATTATATCCATCATTTAGATGTAATATATTACATATATATCCATTATATATATGTACTTATAATAAAACATAATTTTTGGAGATAAGAAATGAAATGTAGCGATCAAGGAGACGGTAAGCCGTACGTACGCATGAACGGTACTTTCATTTCTTTCTTTTTATTGTATTCAATGGAATAAAATAATAACTATATAAAGGTATATTATAATTCCATTATGATATCATATGTAATACCATTTATTTTATCCTTTAGACATCCCACATATGGCATTAACGAATCAAATCACTTTGAGGTGGGGGTAGTCCGCACTTCCTAAAATGAAGATATCGCATTTACCCATAATGGAAACCATAAAGGTATTCCATAAATGAGAAATACATAAGCTTAAGGAAAAAATAAACATATTATATATCATATAAAAATATAGTGAAATCATAATGGACACCTTTGAAGGTGTGAAATGAATATTGAACAATCATCGTTTCGTGAGGCAGTGATTCGCCATCCACAGAAACAGTATATTCATTAACCATTAGACAAAGGTGTATGAAAGTGTAGCTTGAATCCATATTTTAACAAAATACTAGTATATTTAAGATACTGGTGTAGTTACAAAAAATTAATAAAAATAATTTAGGGGTTTGGAGAATAAAAATAAAACAAAAGACCACAAGGGAAGACATTACATATAAATCGGGTAGCTCTCTTTGATTTGAGCTCAAAGGCTTTCTTGGAAAGGATTCCGCCCAAAGTGAGGGTTCAATGATGAAGAGAGGGATGTGGATAGATGAAATTGGAAGGTCTTGTCCGATCCAAAGGCTTGAGAGGTGTGTGTATGGTGGTATAAGTGGGGGCCTTTTATAAGAGGAGAGGAGGGGCACTCTTGGAAAGTTATAAAATATTACCTTATTATAAAATGATTTTCTGATTTTAAATGTCCCAAAAGGATATATTTATAGGATAAGGAGATAAGGTTTTTAAATCCACCCATAAAATAGGTTTGTGACAAGTTTATCACTGATACTTTACCATATCTTCTAATTTTATTTAAATCGTTCATTTATGAGGTAATCACTGCATCATCACGGTGTCATGAATATATTAATTTATTTAATGTCTAAAAATTATAAAACAAATATCGTGATGTAGGAAATCTATTTATATTTCTAATGAATATTTATAGTCAAAAATATTACTTGTATGAACCCATGTAAAAATTGTTTTTGTAAAACAACACATGTTTGTGAAATTTTAATTTTAACTATAAATAAAAAGGTATTAATGTCATTTTCCAACCAAAGTGGCTCCATGAGATCCCCAAGTTGACCCATGGATTTTCCTAGTCTTCCATGACTCATCTAATGAGGGTATGACATGTTTAAAGGTCATTTAATATTATTATAACAATATCATTACCTTAAATTACACTAATTAACCTTAATCGTGATTAAAAACATAAGAGTTACTATTCACCAAAAAAAATATTTTAACCCCATTGAACCACATTTTACATCCTAATGACAAAAATGTATGTATGAATTTTGAAATTAAAACCACAGAAGTGGTAAAGTTTCATATAAACGAAAAAATAGTTTTTAAACTACCACTTAGTGGTTTCTCTATTCATAAAAAATTGATGTTTTTCAGAAAATTTCCAAAAATTCACCCTAAGCTATATTTTATATTCCGAATTCAAAAATGATTTATATTTTAAAAAAATTCAAAACACTTAAGTTTAATTAATTAATTTAATAATTAATTCCCTCTATCGAAACAAATATCGTTTTTTTATGAAATAATATGTATTAAAAGATTGACACTAGTTTAAGTCCAATTCCAAAGTGAAATTAATTTCAATGACCACTATTGGATTTAATGGTAAAAATGTATTCAAATTTCACTTCAAAAACAATTAAAAAGATAATCTAATAAAATATATATAAATTAGATTAAAAAGAGGTTTTGAATTAAAATACAACATTTTTCACTATTCATTTAAAAAATGAACTTTATCGGAAAAATACCAAAAATTTACACAAAGTAAATTTTGATTACTCGATTCTAATGAAGAATTTTATATTGTCAAATATAAAACATAAAATTTTCAAAAATTGTATTTAACAGAGGTTCTCCATCAAAAGGCGGCTAATCGACCTTTTAAAGAATATTAGAATGTTTACCCTTAAAACTGGATTCATTCGTATTTTTAATCCTCTAACATTTATTGTAAAAAAAATCATATATAATCATTTTGACATTAGTTCTATTCATTACCACCATTACAATGGCTAGGCATTAACTACCATTTAAAATAATATTGTTTTATTATTAGAGTGCAACGTAAGATTCCCAAGAAACTTCTTGTTGCGTATTGGGTAGGCCATCAAGAATAGCGTCCCCTTTAAAATAATATTAAAATATTATTCAAAAATATGTATAAATGTGAAAATTTCATATTCTTTATTTACCTGGGGTTTTACACCTAGTATTGATTTTAGATTAATCCCAATGAAGTTGTCTCAAAATGATGTAACATTAATTAATAAATGATTTTATTTAGTTTCTTCTTACACATTTTAAAATACTATAATATTATATTATATAATAAACAAAATAAATTAATATTAAAATCCTATTATTATTTTATTTTCAATATCATTATTCAAATACTCTTCTATAAAATTAGAAACAATATTTTTTCTCGTGTGTATAGAGTACAGTCACCTTCTGAAGGAATGTAATTCATTTTCCATAACCACATTTCATACTCGGTAAAGTCAAGGATTTCATATATTTATGTGATATTTTTGTTATTATAATATTTTAAAAAATAAATTTCACATATAAAATCAAACATTAACATTGATTTAATCATTGAAAACATCATTCATGTGTATCGCGAACTACCTCCTCATGAAGCAAGATGATTCTTATTTATCATTTAATTTTCATCAAAGGTAATAAGGATAAATTTAATGTATATATGAGATATTTATGGAATGATAATTATTCTATAAAATTAATATATCACATAATTCATTACTAGTTCATTCGTTAAGAAAATGAAAATGTTGTGCTTTCTAACGTATGATATACCATCTCATTGAAGTAAAGTGATCATTTTTCATTACACAATTTGAATAATGATTATAAATATTTTTATAATGGAAATATATATATTTATAAAATTAATATCAATATAGAAAATAATGAACCATATAATATAGTAATCGGTTTGATCTTTCATGAGAAAATATGATTGAGAAAAAACCAATTATATCAAGAAAAAATGAAAATAATGAAATAATATTAAATATCATGTTATAAAATTTTAAATGAGTATAGTAGATAATAATAAAAATATGATTGGGTAATAGAAAAAATTTATAAAGTATTTTCAATCATTTTCAACAAGATGAATGGTTAAGTTAAGGTAATTCTTCTCAATATTCCTTCAATAATGAATATAGAAATTTGAGGCACGTAATATCATTTTTATTATGAATATGATTCCCATATACATGTAATTTAATGAACCCCTCATATATATTTTTATGTCATTAATATATATTAATGTTTTTTAATAAAATGGTATTTTAATTAAATATAATAATATAGTAATGAATTTAATAAATCAATTTCGTTTCATTGGGTTTTATTACTTTTTCAATGTCATTGATATTATTCGATCATTTGTGAAATTAATTATAATAATTTTATTATACATTTTAGAAAATTAAGTTAATTTAAAATTAATAAAAAAATACATACATTGATTAATTAATTAAACCACATTATGATATTTGTGAAACTTTATTTAACAATCTAATTTTAATTATGATTATTTATTGTTAAATTTATAGTGAAGGAAATTATTTTAATAATTTTTTATGCGACCCAAGTTATTTTAATCTCATACGGTTAATGATGAATTTTTCAAGTAATAATTCATTTTTTCTACTCCCATATACCTAATATAAAAGAAAACATATTTTAATAAGATTAGAGTTCATCTCTCACTTTTTTGGTGAAAATCAATTTTTTTAAAGATATTTTTCTTCATAAAATTCATGAAAAAAAGTTATAAATTTAATAAAAACATTTATAAAATACATTGAATGTATTATTTTTATTTTAAAAACTCTTTTATTTAATTCATCATGACATTTTCTACAAAATTTTAGTTTGTTTTTTTCTTCAAATATCAAAATAATATTTTTTTAACATATATGGAATTAAATAATTTACTGGAAAATAGAAAACTCAATGTTTTAATGATTTATATATATCATTGACCATCAAAAAACATTTATATTCGAAATATTATATTAATATTTAGGTTTATCAGGCAATTTCAGAAAGATAATGATAATTTCATCAATAATGATTTTAAAAATCGTTTATGGTTTTTTTATTCGTCAAAAAATTCCACTATTAGTTTTACCCAAAATCTACATAAAATATATTATATTAATACTAAAATTATTCACCATATATATGTTTATGTTTGTTTTGACATTTTATTGTTTTGTACAATGCATCATTAGTTAAATTTGTATCCATTAACATTACATTGAATTATTCACATTCCTATATTCATTGTAAATTAACAGTCCCCAAAATATCAACATTATCTTTCATGGATATGATTATTTTTTTATATGAAATACGATTTATAAAAAGTTTGTTCAAAACATAATATTATATGACTGACTAGGGAAATATTTACATACAATATATCAATTCAATATTGATATTTGATTATAAGGAATGCTTTTAAAAAATTAAATATATTATTCAATATATGTGGAATGATTTGGATATATGAATATAGGTGGGGACATGTTAAAGGTATACCCTAAAATAATCAGTATTATCATGACAATAATATGTTTTATAAACATACTTAAATTATATTATGGTGATTACTTACCAATCAGTTTTACACTCTTTTGTTAATGGTCTTGATAGTAGAGGTATGATTATCTAAATACCATGATGACCAACTATTATTGATTTCCTTCATTTAGAATTAATATTATTTTATCTGTAATCATTAATAGAGATATTATATCTAGATACATTTCATTCTTAATTTACTGATTAAATGAATTTTTTTCTATAATTTATATATTTATATTGATTGTATTTTTTTAGTTTTGAATGTCATATTGTTTCTAAAAAGAAATATTTGTTCAGTTATTTAACATTAAATTTTATTTATGTGTTATATTCAAAGGATATTCATGTTGTTTAAATGTAATGTTCATTCAGCTATTTAACATTTTAGGTTGAATATGAGTTATCTAATCCTAAAAGTCAATTTGTATAAATATAATGTATGTTCAATTATTTACATTTCCTTGTTGAATTTGAATTATTTTATCATTGTTTCTGTTCTATTGATATAGTATGTTAGTTCAATTATTTACATCTCCATTTTATTATGTTTATTTATTCATGAATGCATCCATAGTACTTAATCCTTAATGATAATTAGAGCTCACCCTTATTTTTAACATTTCTAATGAATCCAAAATTTATTACTATTGTTGATATGGAATTATGTACCATAGATAATGACGTTGTTATCAAAAAAGTCTGTTATAATTATTTTTTTATGTGTAATATTGGAATCATGTATGTATCTAGTTTAATAAGTATTGTGAAAATTTTTCCCTTCTAGATGTGATTCCATGTATCGAATTAAAATGATATAATACTAACACCAGTTCTAGGATACTAGGTTTGGTTCAATTACATATATCCCAAAAAAATAATTATAATGACAAAAATGATGTTTCACATTTTCTATTAAAATATAGAATGTCATTTATTATATATCATTACATATTATTGATATTTTTTTCTATATCAACAAATATTTATTCTGTTATTAGGGTTTGTGGCATTCAGAATTTGTTATTCCACATAAACATGTTAAGGAAATGAATATATCAAATTCTTAAAATATACAATTTTGTTTTATAAGGATATACTTTTTATATTATATGCATGAAATATTAATTGTGAATGGTTGATGGGGTTCACTAATTGTATTATTTCTATTTACTAATATTAAATCCTCCATTATTATTTTGTTGTCTAATTAATTATCCTAATCATAATTTAATAATAACCTACAGATGTTAATGGAATTGTGATGATAAATTTTATAATTAATATGAATGTTGATAAAAAATAATTTCACGAATTAAATTCATAGTTTCAATAATGTTAATTATTTTTATTTTTTACTATTTTTGGTTATGTGTGTCTGTACATTTTGGTAGAGTATTGTAGTGAATGTATATTGTTTTTTTTTGTTCTTGGTTCAGCATCATTATTGTTGGAATGAAATTCAGGATGTTTCCAAAAATTGTTGTATTATATTGGATTTTTTGAGAATTCTACGTTAATTCGTGTTGTAATGGGATGTTTTTTGCGGTTGTATAATAGTATCCATAATACATTTTTTGAAATTATTTTAATGTACAAGAAAAAAAGATTTAACAAGAAAATAATTAGTATGATATGATAATTTTCAATTTTATATAATAATATTTCTGCTTTGTGGGTAGTATATGAAAATTTAATTTAGTGAATATGAAATAGAAAAGGTCAAAAAAACTTAATAATATGAAATAAATTATATTATAATAGATTTAAAATAGTTGGTTGAAGGTATGTGATTAGACTGGTAATGATGTGATAAATGTAGAAGTTATGATTGTTCTGGGGATTTTATATAGTGTTTTTCTTGTAGGTTGTATAGAAATTTTAATATTTAGTGATCATTAATGTATGGTAGTGGTGGAAAATTGACATTTATAGGTAAATATAATAATGTAAATGTGTTATGTCCTGTGTGTTTTTTTGAAAATATAGGTTAAATCTTATACAAATAGTTTACTTTTCTCTATTCCTCAGTCACTAATGTAGTCATAGTAAGGGTTTTGCGGGCTTGTGTTACTGCTGAAAATTTTATAATTACATGTGTTAAGATTTAATATTACATGTTTGTGAGATTATTAAATGTGGGGGTGTGAATAATAAGATGTGGAAATTTAAATAATTTCTTTTTTGCCCAATGTACCCAATAATGTTGAGCTGAAATGTGAGATTTTAATTTGAGGAAATTTTATAAGGATATGGTACATGATATGATATGATAGTACATTATGTCATGGTGGGGATTATGATTATAATGTTTTTAGGTTATATTTCAGTGGTTAGATTAGATGAAATTTAATATACAATAGAATGTATGTTTTCATGGAATATGTTTGAACAGGTCTTGTGGAAATATGTATATGGTATATTTTTTTATCTATTCTCATTATGTTATATTATTATATATTATATATATTCTTTTTTCACCATATCTGAGGTTTCATGATAGCTTATATTGTATATATAACTATTTATTTGAAGATTAATTCTCTAAGTCATTTGATTACTTTTTTCGATATTTACATTTTATGTTTTTGGATGGAACTAACTCATTTATATTATATGACCTCCCCAAATATATATATATATATATATATATATATTTTAAAATACATTAAAAAGGAGTTGGAAATAGGGGTGGACCCTACTAGTATGCGAAGAATAGAGTTGGTTATATTGGTGATGCCTTAGAATTTCAATTAGAGAATTTTACTATTATAAAGCATTGTTTTTTATAAAATTTGTAAGGATTGAGGGATTATGATAAATTAATTATGTGATGGAGATTAAGTTCAGTTATATTATTTTTAAATTCATTTATGAGGGTAATGCTTCACATGTAAGTATTTTTATACACTTTATTCTAGATACCTTCTTATTGAATATTAGAAGTGGCATTCAAGTTTCAATATTATATTCACTATAAACATATTCGAGGTTCTATTTGGGGAGGATTATGTCATCCAACATTAATGATGTTGAATATGATATTGTTCTTTTTCAATGTATTTATCAAATTCTTCAATTTCTGAACACTATACAGTATGGAATACTTGATTTCCTATTTGATAAATTGTTTGGAATTGCATATTTAAAATAAAATATCTTCCATATCATTATGAATTAAAATTACTATAAATTCTATATCCATGATGAATTTTTATTTGACATTACACGTCATATAGAGGGTTGTTTATTTCTATTGATTAGAAGCATTAGTTTCCTTGTTTTCTATCATACGATGCTAAAGTATTGGTTAATCATTCACATTGAAACTCCATCCATAATAAGTAATGAAATACAAACTCCACATGTCTATATATATAGTTTAATTTCATTTGAATACTCTATTTGTCACACTATTATCTATAGATACTATTCCCATAAGTCATCATTTAAATTACTCTAACAAGAATCTAAAAAGTATGTTTTATGTAATTTATTTCATTGTTCGTCTAATTTGTTTTACCACTGTGTAACATGACCGCCTTTTTCATGAGTATGAAACCTAATACCATCATTGAATCATAAATATGGATGAAAATAATTTCTCTACTAGAGTGTAATATGATTAATTTCTTTGTGAAAACATTATACTTTATTTTCATAATAATCTATTAAAATTTTGATATATATAATTATACATTACTCTCTTAATTTTTAACATACTTTATGTATAATGAACTATTATTTGTTTATAAAAAAGATTCATTTGAGTCCCAATAAAACATTTATGTCTTTGGGTAGTGATGTTTTATTAATTTTATTTCCTATATAATTACATTTTTACTATAAAAAAATAATTTGTTTCATGCCTCCATGTATACATGACCATTCTAGAAACTAATACTAAAAATTATTAGTATATTGGTGAACATAATATTAACTAAAAATGTATAAGTGAAAATCATCATAAATACCATTATCTAGGATATATATATATAAAGATAAATGTGTTTAGACAAATAATTTACAATTATTTTTTACCATGGATAATAACAATCCAAATAGATACATTTCAATATATGATAAAATTTTCTCCTTTTCTTATATAGGTTAATAATTTATTTGGGAATCTCCAAATGTTTTATCTCCAAAATAGTTTGAATGGTATGAATAAAGTATTTTTTATAAGCATTTCCATTAATTCATAAAAACCCATTGATTAAAATTTATCATTCAATTGTTTATTCTGGATCACAAATGTAATTTAGTGATCTTCTCTTTCTTATTTTTATATAAATATATTGTCCTTTTTATTTTTCTAATATTTTATACTAGAAAATATCTTTCTCACCACAAAATATTATTTATCCATAATTAATGGACTAGAAAAATATAACAAATAATCATTGCATCTTGATGTACGCACTTGCTAGTAACTCATTCATCAATCAATGTGGATGTAACACATGGTTAGGGTTATTTATTAATCACTATAGAGTAGTGGTAACGTATTTTCATGTGTTCTTGAACTCTAAATCCTATTATATGGTGAAAATATTTCAAGAAAAATAATTAAAATTCATTTTACAATAATTTTTGAATTGTTTCCTCCATGTTTCCACCATTTTATAAAATTAAGATGCTTAAAATGCATTGTAATCGATAAATCCTACATAAATAACTTATTTATCAATGAAAACCAATAAAAAGGACATAAATTATAAAATTTAAAAATTTATCCAATGTTGAATTTTTTAATGATAATTCAAATATCAACTAAATAATATCAAATAAAAATTATAAAATCCTACCACATATATTGATGATTATTATATATATATATGAAAATTTAATTTAATATTTTGAAAACCTATATAAGTAGTTTTTTTACTTTATAAATTTAAATTCACATAATAGAGAAACAAACAAATAATAACCATTTTTTAGCCTTTTAAAATTTGATGTATAGTATTTTATGATATTTTCAATATATATATAATTACTTAGGGATATTTAATTCATAATGGTTAAGATAAAATTCATGTATGATTTGGAATACTATATACTGATTAGTGTACTGAATCCACAAGTTTGAATTAGTGAGAATTATAATCATCATAATGGAATCATTATTTTATGATCATAAAATATCAAAAACATTATGATTGAATAGAATATGAAACATATGTCATAATATAACATTATAAGTCTATAATCAATGTCAAGAAATAATTGAATTATAATAAAAGTATATTTTATTATAAATTTTAAATAAATTTTATTGATGGTATTGTAAATAATGATTATGAATAATTATCACTGGTGATAAAATTCATCACCCAAAAATTATTAATATATAATCATATTAACAAAACCATACAACTACAGTGGGAAAACAAGTATGCAGAAGGAATATGACCAAAATAAAAAATCATTGGTTTTAGGATACATATCTCCATTGTAATTGTTGATTATGAAGGATGGATGGAACTACTAATTCCTTCTAGTATATTCATGTCTCACTATAAAGCTAGTATTTACTTATGGGATTGGCCTCCAATGATAATAGTTGTAGGCATTTTTAGGAGCACTAAATTTACCTTATAATTTGGTTGTAATTGAATGAGATAGTCGTTATATTTTTATGTTATATATATATTAACATATATTCTTTCCATTTAATTTGTATTGTTTTAGATTTAGAAATAAGAGGTCTCATGGTGGAAACTCTATGTGGATTTAATTTCTGGGACCTAAAACCTTTGTATAAAACCTTGATCATATGTATGGACCCGCTACAAAAAACTACATAAACATTCTTTAACCATGGTTATCTTGTAAAATAAATGTTATTACTATTATGATCACGATAACCATAGTCAAGAGATATTTATATGTCCATTAAATTTATTTCCATGCCCACTAACAATTGAAATAACATGATTAATTAGTGTGGAATACATCAGAGTGATTTATAAATTTTCACATACTGATAACAATATAAAATGTTTG
The DNA here is from genome assembly GCA_963277665.1 of Viscum album. Lineage (NCBI taxonomy): Eukaryota > Viridiplantae > Streptophyta > Magnoliopsida > Santalales > Viscaceae > Viscum > Viscum album. The sequence goes on along the minus strand of OY728165.1, from coordinate 1,064,454,446 downwards.
TAATAAGTATTTCCACATAAAACAGAACTATTCATCAATCATAATCAAGAAATAAAGATATGTGAAAATATTATCATCTGTAATAATATTGTTAATAATATGTTATAGAATAATAATAATGTATCCTTAATGAATATAGGAAAAATTAGTTGTATAAATAATATAGTGTTATAAATGATCCTATGTTATAGAGAGAATACAAAACATTATATGAAGAATCAATGATATTTTTTGGTAAACGATTAATCTATTAATAACAATTAGGTTTTTTTTTAATTTCAAAAAATGAACTAAAACCTTAATATCCCAATAAAAAGAAGATATAAATTAATTAAAATTTATTTTTAATAAAATTACAGATGATTTAGAAAAATTGAAATGACAATGTCCCCAATGTCCCAAAGATGGTTCATTACATTATTACATTGTCATTAATATGAGATTCAAATCCCCAAGGATCTGTTAGATTAGTTGTTTCTGGAATGAATGATACATTCATGATACACATTTTACATTGGAAAATGTAAGTAATACATAATAGAATAAAAAATATCAGCACAATTGAAACACATTCATTGAAATATACTCCATATCATAGGTAAAAGAAAATAATAGTGTGTAATTAAATTATTAATATAGGTTAAGTATAAAGGAAGATATAATGAAAAAATAATATTGATGAACATGGAATGTTAAATTAAAAAATTCATTTTAAATTTAAATTATATGATTTTATGTATAGATTAGTAGTCATAAATATATGATGGAAAATTAAAAAAATGTACAAAATTCAATAAATATATTTAATATCACAGTTGGGTAACGAATTAATAATATAAAAACATAACTAACTGAAAAATTATTCATTATAAATAATAAATTGATAAATAAATGCATCCAATGATAACGTCATAGTAAAAATTTCATGGATAATAATAGTGAAACTATTCATGAAGGTAATTAATAATTATTGTATATCATGTATGAGGCATATGAAAACCTATACTAACATGATTTATCTACTAGATAATTTATTACTATAGTTATATCCTATTATATTTGGCCTACATATATTCCACATGACACATACTGGATTTTTAATGGATTATATAATTTTTTGAACAATACAAGAATTCATGCACAATGAATTATTAATATATAAAATAATTGATTTAATTCGTGAATCAATATACCCACTAATCATCTCTCTATATTGAGAGAAATATATTGATTTTCAATATTTTTATTTAAATAAAATGACATTAATTGTAAAAAATTATTCAAAATTGATTTATAGTGTTCATAATAATTAGATAAATCTTTAAAAAATATGTATATTTAATATTAATTATGTTTATAGTGAAAATAGATTACCTAAAATTGATTTTTTTCAAGAGAAACATATAAATATCTAGATAAAGTGATATTGTTCAATATATATTTCCACTTGGTAAAACATACTTCTAATACCATTTGTTGAAATAAATCATTTATATATTAAAATACCAAGAATTTTGAATAAATCATCACTTTACAAGTCAATGGGGAAGTATATAAATAATTAAAATTCAAATTTGTTCATAAAAACAAATAAGTCAATGTGGATTGTAAATAAAGATAAATTCGATTACCGCATTATAATTTTTTGATGAACGTCAATTACCTCATTAATAGTGTTTTAATAAATTTTATTAACTTATATTGGAAGCATATTAATATTTCGAATAATATATTTGATACTTTTATAATATATTATTACCCTTTCATTAATAATCATTCATTATTTTTATTATTTCAGGTGTTATTGTCCTTCTTTTATCATGCATGTTTTTTTGAATGATTCAGTTCATGAACATACTCTATAAATCCACCATCAAATAATATTAATAATGAAACAATTATCATATATTTTATTTGAATAAACATATACATATGATTAATTTTTTGTTGTTATATAAGAGATTATGATCACACAATCAAGGGAGTGGTCTCCATGTATAGAAATGATGTTATGGTTTTTACATCAGTGAAGAAAAAAATGGAAATTATATATATATTATATATAAATAGTTGATTTTTTTTATTTAATATCATAATTATTTAATTTATATCATAATTTTTTATCACATTCAATTAAAAGAATTATCAAAAGATGATTCACATCGCGTCTCGAGGTGGATGTACAATATATAGATGAGCGACATTATCATATCTCATATTAGATTGGATTTAAAATGGTATTTATTTGATATAATGAATCAAAAATTTAAAAATCTTTTACAAATATCATATATAAAATTTTTATTGATCATCTTTCTCATCCTTGTTAGGTGGTAATAGAAAAAAGCAACAACATCGAATCATGAACCCATAGTCCTCAATACACATGAACAATGGTTTTCTAAAAAATTTTATTCTACTTTTTGTGGTTGGAGGTTGTACCAATAACATGAAAACTTTTAATTATATTTAAGACACTAACGAAATTTTATAGTCATGGTTTAATGGAAATTTAAGGGAGTTTAGATAGAAGTCTGATAATGATGATCATTGAAGAATATTTCATTTTCTTTGTCTATCTCCCATTCATTTTCACTAAACTCTTACTTGGTTTTTATTATATATAAATTAATGATTCTAGAATGAGTTTGAGGAATTTTATATGTTTTTAGTGATGCTTTTTGATGAAAAAATCGATTTAGAGGTGTTAATAATTGAGGGCAGTGAGGTCCCTTTTAGGTTGGAGAGGTGTGTCATTCTTGTAAATACTCAAAATTATTTACCCTTGAGAGATAAATATTATATAATGTGTTTCTAATATTCTTTGTTAAATTTTCATAGTGTTTATATGATCAATCAACTTATACACAACGAAATATTTCACTTGTATTACACAATTTTTTCCATGACTTCAATGATTCCATATATTTACAATTTTGGGTCTCTTCTATGAAAAAAAATAATCATACCTAGGATTTATATCCATTTATAAAAACATTAAATGGGATAAAATTTAAAATTTAAACCAAAATATTTTCTATATTAAAAAAAATTAATAAAATAAAAAACCTTCGTGATTTGGAAATTATTTTTAACAAAAGCACATATAAAGCTGTAAAACACTATTTTTACCAAAAATGTGCTAACAATGTATTTTATATTTATGGATAAATATGATAATGAAAAAAAAATAAAATTTTAATTAAATGGAATGTATTTTAAATTTATTTATAATTATAAATAACGTAGATGAGGATAATAATTTTATTAATTTTTAAACATTTAATAAAATACTATTTATTATAATATAATATAATAATCAATTTTAACATTATTAAATTACTTCCAATTTATTAAATAAAAATAATTTGAGGTAGTTAGAATATATTATTATTAATCCTTTTTAAAATGAAATATTAATCTACATAAACAAAGGGAAATAATAATTTATTCAATTTACTTTACTTTTATTTTTGTAAAATTATGTTAATTTTTTTATTAAATAAATAATTGGAATTTTAAAATTTCATAATTATTTTATGTATGAGATTATTATCTAAAAAATAATGATTAATTAATGTAATAATTTAGAGAAATTATTTTTTCAACTTATTTTTTAAAATATAAGAACATTTATTTTTGTAACTATCCCAAATCATTATATATATAAATCTAGAAAGCATTATTTTTTTATTTTTCATTACATGATTTATTAAATATGTATATTTCATTGATTAATTTTCTTTATAACTCATAAATAATAAATCGAAATGTCTATAGGTTCTAAATATTTCCATTAAATGGATGGTTTATAGGTATTTAGGTCATTTGACATCATGTATTTTATGTTTATTCAAGATTTAAACTCTTCTTTACCTTAATCTGGTAAATTAATTTTAACATTATTCACTATTCTTATAGTTAAAATTTGGGGTTTCTATTTATAAATTATAAAAAATAATTATTCAAAATATTCAATAGATTTTTCCAAATTAAATTCTCTTAATATGTATAATATAATTTAAAATTTATATTGTCAGTGTGATTAGAAAGCATATATTTTATGTGAAAATACCAACGGGTTTTCAGTTTTTTATATAGAAATTCAATTTTTAATTGTATATAATGACCAAAATTTTATTTATTTATGTTAAAAAGATCTAATTTTACTTTTTAACCAATTTTATGTATAATATTTCATTAAAGAATATTTAAATAAAAAAGGATGTTTTCAATTAAGATTTAGTATTATCATAATTAATCAAAAAGTAAAACATTTTAGAAAAAATTATATAATCCAAAATAATATAATATTTATTTTAAAAAAATTAACATTATATTGTCATATAAATATCATATATGTGGTTATTAAAAAAATTAGATATTTTGGTCCACGTGTGTCAAATCCAACTTTTATGAAAATTATTTTTTTTCAAAAACATATCATTATCTGTTAAATAACTACAACTAATACTGTTATTATTATTTATAAATAATAGAGACATTATAATTTTTTGTAAATATATATATTTTTATAATTTTTTAATCATATTCATTCTCTCAATTTCAATGGATATTTGACATTTATCATATTAAATAATATTATAAATAATAAATTATTATCTAATAAAAAAAGCTATTGTGTGTAATGAATTTTATTAAATAAATACGTTTTGGTGTATAAAATATGATATAAATATTTTATAATATATTTAAATATATATCTTTAATTTAATTTAATTAAAATTTTAAGTATATCATATATTTTCACGATTTTTTAGTCATTTCCATGCTTGTTATCATCTGTCACCCAAGTTATTTAATATAAATTTCATATTTTAAAATTTGATGTATTCAATTCTCCCAAAATTAAGTAAATATCTTCCTCACCATTTAATCATGTTAAAAAATGAATGGATTTACATTTGGAAATGCCATTTTTGGAAAACACGAATCACAAAAGGGTTAATAAAACAACCACACAATAATATAAAATGTACAATATTTATTTGATGTTAATTTACCATATAAATAGGTTTCAAAGTATGATAATATAGTTGGATGATATTTATAAGGATATATAGGAAATGATTACATATTTACATGGAGTGAATATAGTCATTGATCTTAGTAATGCGTATGATCAGTCGAAAGTTAATGGCCTCAAAAACGTAAATTTTTTATCATTAAAAGGAAAATATGATTCATCATTTATGAATTTAACTGGATAAGATTTTTTATTCAAGAACCACTTATTAATGTTGTGGAATTATTTTCAATCATAAAATACATGGAAATTTACTTACATTATTCATTATTAATTTGTATGAATTATTTCATAATTTTCTTATGCTTGTATCAATTTACAATCCTTTCTTATTTCATGAAATAAGTTTCCAAAAATTAATTTTTTTGTGCTTAAATTTTTTTTTACTTTTATCCTATCATAATATCTGAGGAAGAAATTAATTCCTTTTATCTTTCTCAATCAATTTCGTGTAATAATATAGTTAACAAATGTTATCCCGTATAATAAAGTAATCTCTAAACCTCAATTGTAACACTGTTTGTTAGTCATTAACACTTTTTTCATATAGTTTACCTAAAAATATTTATATTTTAACCATTTCATTTTATAGACAAGTCGGAAGTACAAAAACCCATTCTACCATCTTTCATGGGTTCAATCATTGTGGCCTTGCTAGATTTGATGTGTTTTAATGAAATTTGTAGTTTTTCATTTTCCCAAATCAATATTAGCAAAATTACTATAATCTTCCCAAAAAATTACATGTGCATCATATAAAGAAATATTAATTAAATTACATTTTTCAATGTTATTAAATATTTTTTTCATAAGGTATATTTATATTTTTGACTATTATTGTAATATCATTAACGAATTTTTTAACTCTACATTCTATCAGAACATTAATGAATATGTCTATATGATTTAAAATCATCATACAACCAATAAATTTTCACTAAATCTAATTCTTACATAGAATTTTCTTTATATGTCTTTAATAATTATAAAATCCAATAACATACAACAAAAAAATGTATTTAATTCATCAAAATTTAGATCAACCTTAATATTATAAAATTATTATAGTATTAATAACTATAATGTTAATAAAAAACTATAAGATTGTAGTACAATCCAAATAAGTTTCACAATTAGTATAATGAAAATACCATTGATCAAAAAAAAATTTAATTTTAATTATTAAAATCCAATACAAAAATAATTAATATTTATTTTTTGCACTTATGTCCTTTTTTAATCTATGGTTTAATAATGGTTATTCATTTTCCAAACATGTTAAAATAATTTATATTGTTTTGTAGATAAATTTTTAATTATCCTAATAATATCCCTAGGGAGTGTCAAAACAGGTACACAATAAGGTATGTAGTCAGGTACCATGTAACACATGAGTTAAGCCTTACACTTCTTTTTTTGGAGTTATTATCCCAAGGTAAATTTATGCCATAACCATTGCCACATATACTATCTAAATAGGGTTTTATTTCTACTATGAACCACAAAATACCTACCTTACCAAAATGATATGATGTCATTCTATACTTACCCTCTCATTCAATCAAATTATTATGTTTATGAAATTTATATTTTCTTAAATCTAGTTAAAAAGGAATATACCAATTTTCCATTTGATACCAACAATAAGGACCTCAAACCATGTACCAATATATGATTCAGTTATTTATTACATTGACATAGATATATATACAAATACAAAAGTATAAATCAATTTTTTAATTTTTGAAAACCAAATCTGAATATGATACACATGTGTTCATTATGAAAAGGCAATGAATAAAAAAAGTAAAGTACCATCATCCCTAAAACTGACTCCATGTATTAATCTGTATATCGTGGTGTAAGGAAACAAAATAATTTCGATCTCAATTTATTTGTAAGGGTAACATTCAATGGAACGTATTAGGAATAAATTTAAATAATCAGCATAGAAACGTAATAAACTAAAAGACATATTTAATTTAAATTTAATGACAACATTAATAGAGAAAAACATTTAATATGACTAGGTAAGTAATTAAAAACCAATTCCATTTAGTCAATACCATGACTATCAAAACTGGATAATTCATAATCAGTTTGGAATATTATGTTACTAAAAACTGATGACATATAAACAATTAACTGAGAACGAAATGACACAACAAATAATATAGTAGTCAATATATTTTGGATAATATCAATTGAAAAAATTATGAATATAAATCATAATTATTTTTAATTTTTCATTCTTAACATGAAATCATCCTCTTTCAAGATCTATCCTTTAGAGAGTATAAAACTACATGAGAAAACATGTTTAACATGGACAGATATTTTCTCTCTTGAGGCATACCGACTCATGTAGGGGATATATAATTCTGGGCCCCAACCATGACATTAGGTCCAACGTTTTACACATTTATCTAATAATTTATTTATCTAATGAATCATTATAAATTATCATCACAAATCCTTATTGATTGAAACATAAAAATTTATCCATATTTAGGTATTTACTAAAATATATTTCAATGAAAAAATAATATATAATAATTCAGGTAATATTTTTGAAATAATCATATTCATAAAAATATAATGATAATACTTATTACAAATTTAGTTTCAATTGGAAAATTATTAGAAGAAACTTATTTTTATAGAGATAATAAAAATCACAAAATAATGTGATATCATTCAAAAACATTTATCACATGGTAATTTTCAAATTGAATATCATTGGATGAAATAATTGAAATTGAAAAATAATATATATTGATATATTAATGAGTCTTGATATTATATGTCATAGTTTATCTTTATAAATGACATAAATGTGAATTGGAGCATAATAACAAATTAGAATAAATGAAATGTAAATGGAGGTAAAATCTCATACTTCAAGGTTTCTTGTGAATGATTGTTATTTAGATTACGGTATAGTGAATTTAAATTTTTTTAACATATACTAAAATCATATTACTATTTTTAATATAACATATTACCCTTTTATAACATCCAAATCCATTTATAGTAATAATATTTCATGTTTATCATTGTTTTGGGGGTAAATTTCTATGTTTTCCATGGGTTCTTCAGTATTAAGGATTCTATTCAGGTAAATATTATATTATTATATCATATTAATTATAATAATAATTTAATAATTGACATAATACTTATATAAAAATAATAATATATATAAAAATCATATATCTGGTTTTGGGAATGAATAGTGTCACATCGCATTGTGATTTCAGTAATACATACATGTATAAAGAATGTTATTTCCATTATGAGAGAGAAAATGAAATAAATAAATTTATATAAATATATATGTACATCCTATAAAGATATATATTTCATAAAAAATAATTCTATCATATGTATCATTAACATTATCTTAATAACATTCTGTTCAAAACATTTAGGAACATAGAATCTGATCGCTACGTGTGGTAGTAATCCACCACAAACCCGAATAATGTTATCCATTACCATATGTGATTGAAAGTAGAAAAGTTAATATATATGATATAATTATAATTTATGTATCACTATGTTACAAATATAATATACAAAATTTATACTTCTTCAAGTCGAACAATGGGAGGTGGTAATGGAAAAATGAACGACATCGGTTTGTGAGATGGATGTCCACCTTACACATGAACGTTGAATTTGTAACACATTTTATGGATGTGTTTTTATTTAAACATAGTTATAATATCATAAAAACACCAATATATATATATATTATTATAATTATATTATATATTTGTGGCTTAATAATAATTTATGTGGGTGAAGATTGAAGAAAAATGAAGATCCTCATTTATGCCCAAAAACATTTAATCATATATATCTCTTTTTTTTGCATTAAAACCCTCCTATGATTGCATTATTCCACTCATAATACATCTATGATGAGGTAAGAAAATATTGGGAGTACATTTTTAAGGGTTTTTAAGATTCTAATGGATTCATAGGTGTATAAATGATTGGAGTGAGTGGCCTTTTATAGTTAAAGAGTAGTGGAATTATTGTAAATACTAAAAATTACTAACAATTATATGGTACGTGTCACTATAATTTCTCAAATATTTATAATTGAATTTGGGGATGGATAATATGTTCTATCCACATGTACAACACATAGTTAAACACATTTTTTAAACATTTTGTTTCTTAACATCAATGTTTTTATATTTTAACAATTTTTTGTTTTCACCATGTTAAATAATTTTTTAACTGAGGTAATTTATCAATTAGGACGACATTAAATTGATGACAAATTAAAATTTTTATACCAACTTTTGAAAAATATTTTATGTATTTTCTGAAATAAAAATAATTATAGTGATGGATTATATTTTTAATAGAAGCACATGTAGTGCGGAGAAACACTACATTAACCATGATAAAAAAAACACTGTATTTGCTATTTAGCGATCAATATGATAATTATAGAAGCAAAATTGGTACATTAATGGACCATATTTTATATTTATAAAAAAAATTAAAAGTATTTATTATGGTATAGTTTTAATTAAATTTAAATTATCTAATAAACATATTTTTTTAAAAAATAACATTGATTTCAATTTTGAAATTATTTATTTAATTTGAATTTAGACAATATAAATACAATTATTTAATAAAATATATTATTTACTACCAATTATAAAATTATATATTCATATACATAAATAATTTAACTCAATAAATTATTAAATTTACGTCACTTTAATTTTGTTTAGTATCATTTATTTTACCTTTTTATTAACTATTAAATTAATTTTTTTTGTTTATTAGGTAATTTATATAAATAATTCATCTATAAATATAAAGATAAATTATTATGAGAAAATATATTTAATATTTGAAAATAGTGTTTAATAAAGAATAAATTTTATATTTCGCTATCACAATAGATTATAGATATTTAAATTATAGAGGGTTCATTTGTTCCATTTTCATTACATAACATATTATATAGGTCAAATTAACAAAATAGTTCCTATAAAGATCATAATAAGTGAGAAAAATATCTTATGGTCAAAAATATTTTGTTCATAGGGGTCTTAAAAAATTTGGTAGGTAATTTTATATCTTATAAACTATGTTTAACAATGAACTAATCTCTTTTTTACCTTAACTGTGGTAATTAATTTAAACTATTTCCACTAGTTTTTATGTTGAAAAATTATTTTCAGTTTATATTATAATATAAATTATTATTATTCCAAATATTTAATATATTGGGAAAATTTATATTAAAAAATTTGGTGTATTTTTATTTAAAAATAATCTTGCATACACGAAGAGAACGAATGTTTTTTAATGTGAAAATGTTGAAATGATAGAAAGTATATATATCAATATTCAATATGAAATTGATTCTATTGACTTTATTTTTTATAATTTATGTAAATTTAATTTAATACAACTTTAAATAAAATCTAACAATAGTAATTGATTTAATGAAAAAGGAATCTTCCATACAAAATACAGTATTTTTCAGTATTCAACATAAAAGGAAACTTTTCTGAAAAATCACAGAATTTATCCCTAAATTAATTTGATATTTTGATTTTGGAATTGAAATTTATAGTTTCAAATAATTTATTTGAATGTGTTAAAAAATAATTTTAAATTATCTTCTACATGTGTGAAAAAACCATATTTCAAGAGAATACATTTTATCTAAAAACAATTAAAATTTTATTATTACTATTTATAATAAATAAAATTAAAATAATTTCTTCTAAAATAAATATTTGAATATTTGGATTAATCGTATTTATTACCACTGTTTTCTAAGGATATCCATTATAAGTGAGTTTAATTGAGATTCATCAATAGAATGGTTTTATGAAGTGATTAATCATCATGGATATATGGGGGTTTATGTATAATAGGATTGTGTAATTAGAGATTAGATAATAAAAAATATATATTTTAGTACCAATATATGTAATAGAGGTTATATATTATAATATTAGTTGAATTTATTTAAATATTTATTTATTATTGAATTTTAAAATTTCCCACAACTGAATCTACATACCTTAATAAATGATTAAATGTAAAATTGATATAGTTCTTTAATGAAATACTTTGCGTTATAAAGAATTTTAAATTAAAAAAATTTATATTTAATTTATATTTAAATGAAATTACACAAGTAAAAAACTATAAAGGATGGATGTATCCATATTGGTTTCCCTTAATAATTGTTTTTATTTGAAATAAACATCTACAATAGATTAAGAAAGCTTCCAATAAAGATACATCCTTTTATATAAAAATATTTAATGTAAATGTATAAAATAGAAGACATAAAATATTTTTATAAGATTAAAAATGAATGTTGGTTCCATATTTTTAATAAAATTATTAACCAAGTACTTAGGAATTTTACAATAAATAATCACACTAAAATATAATTTAATTTGATATTTGTTATATTATATCGTTGCTCATCATTATCAAATGAGATTTCAAACAATATCTTCATATTCGAACAAAAATATCATAGAGATGAAAAATATCTATTTGAGAATATGGTTACATAAAAAAATATTATTTAATCATTGATACATAAATATTAGATAGAATTGTGTTATTAATTAGTGAAAAATTGGATGATAATCAACTCATTATTACTAAGATTTTGATTGTATTCACCATAAATATTGATATAGAATATATGATTAAAATTTCTACTATTTGTTAGTCTTTATAATCTATTCCTATTATGTTTGCTTTTCATTCTCATTTACAAACTATATTTCACTCTCTTTATTTGAATTCCATACTAGAAAAATACATTTCATGTCATAAGATTCATTAACTCCACCCATGTTTTTTATATATCCATACTTGTTTATGATAATGTCTCTTCATCTAAGAAAATAATTGAACCATGATTATTTTAATATTTTTATATTCCTTAATAATAATTTCCATGAATAATCCAAAGATTCCATGTCCGTATTCTCTACCATGTTCTTTAGGAAATATTATAACTACTTATATCATATTACTATATCCGAATAGAACATCATATTTTTGTGCATCAATGTGATTTTTTACAATATCATTTCATCATATACCATTTATCATTTTGGTCGGGTAAATCATTTTTCCACAAATTATATTTCTTGAGCATATTAAAAAAGGAAACATGTGATGTTGAATAGGATTAAAACCACGTATCAGAAAATTATATATAAACTTTAAAACACTCAACATGAATCATTTCCTAGATATTATGTTTTAGTTGGAACTACTGATCACCATATCATCACCACACATAGATCTATATTATTTTATAGAAGAAAAATAATTACATCACATTGATTTAATTTTATATTTTTAATGACATGTTTCGACTTAGTTTTTAATAAATAATTATTTTTTCATATTCACTTTTTATATTCACATATAAAATATTCTTCTTTGATCAATGAATATAATATCAGTTTTATTATAGCATATTAATATTTAGAATATTAATATATTGAGAACTACAATTTTAATCATGTTGACAATATTATGGAAATAAATTCTCATCGAGTAGCTGAATTAACATTTTCTACCATAAAAAAATTCATCACAAAGGAATGTATCTAATTTCATTATTTGTATGATATTTCCCATAGGTGGTGGAAACATAAGAAAATTACATTAACTAAAATCTTATTGATGTATTAAAATATTATACGAGGAGAATTTATCATATTATCTAACATTTTAAGGGAATAAAAGAAATTAATACACATGTTTGATACAAAAGAATATGTTTTTATCTAAATTTACAAATACATGGTCTCCCATTATAGAATATACTAACACAATCTCATGTAGATACATTTTCAATACCATTTTAAATATAGGTGAAATTCCATTCTATTATACATATTATATAATAAGTAGCATAAATGAAAGTTATGTATCTTTAATATCACATGTTGTGTCCCAATATAGAAATAAACTTGGTCAAAATATCAATATCCAAGAAAATTATTCCAATTTCCTCTCAAACAGTAATAGAACTCTTAGAATTGATCCCAGGAAAATACAAACCTTCTAAAAAATTACAGTCATTTATATATCCACAAATACTAATTTCATTATATATAATCATCGTGATAATAAATTCAATAAAATAACAAGTTCATCAATAACACCATGTTTAATTCAATATCTCCCAATTGGATATTTTAAAAACTCTAATAAACTACTTTATTAAGCCATATATCTATTTCAAGACACATTTATACACTTAGGAATCAACATATAAAATATTATATATTTTTTTATGTGAAATTTCCAACACAAGTGGATAAAGTAATGTTTTAGGGGAAAATTACATATATTGTTTTCAAAAATTAGTGGACATCTGACATTATTGAAATCATCATCAATATAAATCTTTCTCTCACACTTCCATAACACTGTATGAAATATAATAATTTTTATAACATCATATTAAAATTTATTAAACATCATGTTTTAAACAATATTTATCTCTTACTTTTTATAATGAGTTATGTCAATTTTTCTCCAACAATAATTTTATCCAAATTAAAATGATTGTTTAGATAAAGAATATAAAATTACACTCATATATTTTTCCTTATAAAATAATATATAATAGAATTTATGTTGAGAATTTAATCAAAATTTATTTCCCAAAATTTAACACATTATAATATAATATATTACCTAATATCCCCTTTTGGATATTGATTTGAACAAATAATTCTTTGATGGATATATGAAACACAGATAGTCATATAAATGATACTATAGATTTTAAAGTAAGAATTTTAAATATTATATATTTTCAATTATCCACATAATTTTTATTAATTCCTATGCTGATATAATGCAGTTATATTAAAATTATTCAAATCAAGTAATTATTATTTTTTGTTTTCCCCCTCACAATTTTCCCAATTTATAAAGGAAAAATCACCTGATTTTTATATTATATTAGTAAAATTTATTGAATAATATATATTTTCAAAGCCCCACATTAATAAATTTGATCAAAATCCATGTAAAAATAATAATTGTGAACTTGATATATCAAATGTCATGGAAGGATTCCAGAAAAAGATATTTTTTTTGGATCACAATGTAATCTACAACATTATGTTAAAAAATAAAATAGATGGTCCCGATGATATTAGGTAATGTATCCTGTGAACAATTAATATTAAATCCTATGGGATGACACTACTTCTATCTACATCATTATTTTATTTCTTTTAATATCTACAATAGTGGATTCATCTTCAGAATAATTTATTCCAATTATATTCCAAATTTGTACTTTATAATAATATTTAGATTGAAATAATTAATCATCTCATTATAAAATTTATAAATCCATGAAATTGGTAATTTCCCTAAATAATGAATTATAAATATTAATATACATTTAAATTAATAAAACATCACATATATATTCTTGATATTTTTTAAATAATATATAATTTATATGGATCATAAAAAATGTTAGTATCATTTATTCCTTCTTTTAAATATTAGTTTCATTCAACCCTTCCAATTATAAATTTCATATTCTTCGGGAATCCATCATATTTGTAGTTATAGGACCTCAGAGCCATTTAAAGCTATATAATTTTCACATAAATTATTAGACCATGGTACCATATTGATCTCCAATAAAACATTATATTTATATAAAAAAGAATTCTCTTTAGGATATCCGTTGAGGAAGTCAGATCTCTCACCCATTTTGTATACTAAACATTTTTGGTGAACTACTACATCCAATATAATCTTTATGTATTATAGTAATGATAATTTAGAATTTTTTTTTTCAAAATTGATACCTGTAATTTGAGTGTAGCCTTCTCAAACATGTCAGTATTTTATCTTTAAACAACTACATTTCTTATTGAAATTATTTCATAAAACCCTCAGAGTGGTTATATATATTTTTGTCTCAATTTGAAATAATATCCTCTCTGTAGTTCATCTTCATTTGATATATGAATTTTTAATAATAAAAATCTAATCATCATGATCAACTACCACTATAACTTATTTGTTATTAATTTTTAAACTGATAAGAAGTTTGATACTATATTATCATCTTTGTTTTCGTTAATGAATGTGCCTCTATATTTATAATAATATTTTCAACATAAAAATAAATATTTAACCAATAATTCATCACTAATTAATTTTTTTCATCATAATAATCCATGGAGTTTTGATATTAATTTTATACATCCAACTTGTTAACAATGTGTACTTTTCTAATATGACGGTTCTCTAATTTCTAATCACTATTAGCCACTAAAAAATCATATGTGGTATAAGATGAAACATCAATCATGGTTTTTTCTCTATACTAACAAAATCAAAATAGTTACCAATTTTGTATTGCATTTTTTTCCAATACCCATTTTTTAATTCATTATAAAGAAAACCCATTAACATAATATTATTATATTTTTTTAAATTATTACTGGATTAAAACATATAATTTCATTGATACTTATACATAAAAATACATTGAAGAATCTAATATTAAGTTACATATTAAACCAAATATCATACTGTGATTATAACTCATTCCTCATGAATTGAATATTTGAAAAAATGATAATGTTGAAAAAAATTATTAAAAAATGATAATTTAATATTAACGATTTCATAATATTGTAATTTTTATTTCAAATTTTATTTTAGTTTACCTTTTTTCAATTCTATTATGATATAGATTTATTTGGTTACTAAATTGATGTTTTGTTCCATTAATTTCAATATAATTTTCAAATTCATTGCAATTAAATTACCTACCACAATCTTTTATAAGAATGAAAATGAATAATATCATTTCTTTGTTAATATATATTCTATGAAAATTCTCTAAGATGGTTACATAACTCATATGTTTCATAAAATTTTTTATAGTAATTAAACTGAAATAAAAAATAATTTGAATGAAATAAAAATCCTCTCTCTAGGAATAAGTCTCCTATGGACTACATAGATCTCTATAAAGTAGTGCAAGTGGTCCTTATTAATAAATATTGAATATTTTATTTATTTATTTGACTGTCATACCCATTCAAATGAATCAATGATAAATCATTTTTTGTTTTTCTGTTTGTATACGCCTCCTACCATGTCATGATTTATGATTTTTTAAGAATAATTTTCCATGGTGGAAAATATTCCATCCATTGAAAATAAGAGAATTTTTTTTATAGAAAAATTAAAATAGTTACAAAAGATACATGAAAAAAATGAAATGGTGTAAGAGATGTAGAATGGGGTTTATAATGAGAAAATAACCTAAGAAAAACCCATCCTTATAATTAAGAAGATAAATAATACATCATAACATCACAAACATGTTGCCCAGATCAACTATTTTAGAAGGAAAACCAACTTACAATTTACTTTATCTCCTTGTGTGGATGATATGAATGTTGTTAGGATATATGGATTTTCATTGTATGGTATAATAAATTATATTCCAAAAAATTATAATTTCATTTTCATGAAATCTGAATTTTGGTAGATTCATATTAACCAATTTAAAAATTTATATTATAAGAATTATAGATATCAAGCCCTTGAAGTGGTGTAAGTACATCCTCCCCAAATGTACGACCCTCTCTACAATAAAATTATTATGATATAAAGATATATCCCTAGGTTTCTCAATGAATTACATCATAGGAAATACACCATTGAATGAAATATCCATTACTATTTATTTTCAAACCATGGAGAGAATCCTTCAATTTCACCCATGATCCCCTACCACCATATTTAAGTAAATAAAAACATGTTGGTGTGTATAATGGGGATGATAACAACATGGTTGACTTGTAAGAGAAAAAACTCCATCACATGATATAAAATTGAAAATTAAGATCCAATAACATAGTACTGATGTATTGGTTCTGTCTCATATGTCTTAATTAATTTCATATTTACTACTGAACTAACACATGTTTCCAATATCATGAATCTAGAATATGTTTACACTTCTTCATTCATCACATATATTAAAATTAATTCAAAATAGTTTTGGAGATATGGAATATTATTAGATATATTTTCTTGTACTTCATCACATGGTTAACATGAACACAAAATTATGTACAAAATCATTCATTTATAATGACCATTTATCTTGAATTATTAAATATTAAAAGATCAAATTCATTTATTTATTTTTTAATTGAATTTACAAACATAAATATTCATAAATTATAATCTATACTAGTTTTAGGGATTTTTTAGTTTAATAATGTTAATAATTTCTATTTACCATGATTCATGTATTTTCACTCTAACATTTATTCAAATAAAATTATTTAATGAATAATATTTCAACATGATAATCCTTTATTTAACATTAATCATGTTCATTATAGTGATTTTTAATGGAAAATGGCCAGGGTTTCATTAACATTATGGTAGTATTTTTACCATCATCTAGATACATCATTTAATCTAGTAATGATATTATGTGTATGCAAATAAAATTATTCCGAATAATATGATATTTTTTCATTATATTTAAAATCATATTATTAATATTTCTTCAATTTTTTCATACCTTATTTAATTAAAAGATACATTTTTATATAATAAATATTCTTTAGGAAGAAAATAACACTACCCCTACCATAATTATATAATATGGGTCTTATATTGTATCAAATGTTCTATATAGTCTTTTGAGGAGATTGAACTAACATTTGTTTTGTTTTCGTCAACATTTGAGAGAATTATTATATAACGATTGTGTTATACCATTAATGTGAATGATATATTTTCTCAAATATATTCATGAAAAATACATTAATATATTTTATCTTCAAACATATATTATTGTGTAGAAAATATTTACAATGGGTCATATAATATAGAAATTCAACCAATTTTTGGGAATTTAAATATTTTTCTAGTGAGAGAACTGATCCTTGATATTTGTACATTTATTATAGTAACATCTCATGATTATTGGGTAAAATTAAAAATAACGTAATTTATATTAATTCTTTCAAACTTCCTCTTCTTCGGACGTGGTCTTCTTCTCAAGTTCCTTTTGAAACTAGATAATTTTCATATATTTTAAAATTCAATTTTTAATATATTTGATACCAGACCATTCCATTGTACATTTTACATCACAACGATCATTTTTATTTTCCACATTAATATTTATAATGGTAAAATTATTCATTAATCTTAACACCCAAATCGTTCATGGTACATTTTCCTTTGAATAATGCAATAACTTGCGATGTATGCAACATTGAGATTCAATCACACCTTGACCAATCAAACTAGCCCTTATGAATAGTAATACGAACATTGTAAAATTTTATAATTTTTTTTTCAAAATGGACTTCATTTTTAAATATGTAATATCGAAATTACCTTAGGGTTAATATTTGGTACTTTTCTAAAAACTTTCAGTTTTTGATGAATAATACTATTGTTTAATTAAAAACAACTTTTTTGAATGGAATAATTTATATAGATAAAATATTTATTTAAGTGGTTTTAAATTATAATTAAATTATATTTATATAAATTATTATAATTTAGTTTATTTTATGTAATTTCACATTTAAAATGATCATAAACAAGTGGCAATCTTATTATAGTTATTATTTCTTAAAAAAGTGATTTTTGTAATTAAAACAAGATTAAATTTTAAATTAATTTCTGCCACTTCTATGTTTTGAATTGGAAAAATGGATTAGATAATTTGAATTAGGATATCCATATTTTTTTAATATGTTACTTTTTTTAGACATTATAAATAATTACTCTGGTAAACATTTTACTTAACATGGTTAAAGAGTAAATATGATAAATAAGGGTAAAAAATAATATTATAGTAATATAAAATTACCCTTAAATTTGTCTTATTCCTATTGGATGACACATTTCCTACCATTTTCATCATTGGGTCGATTTTGGGACCCCATGGAGCCACTTTTTAGTGATAATGAAATTTTAAAATAATTAATCTAATGTAAAGACAAAAATAACAAAAGCTTATATCTTTTAGTAAAACATTTTTATATGGGATTATATAATTTCTATATTCGACTATAAATATTAATTGTAAAGATAAAAATATATCCTATATGAAGATATTTTAATTATAATTTTTAGACAATAAACATTTTAATTTATTAATGACACAATGATGATGTAGTAAATACCATAGATATTAAATATTAAAATTAATAAAATTATTAATATCCGAAAAATGTAAATTTAGACTTTTGATGAATTAAAATAATTTTATATGTTCATATTAGATGTTAGTATTGATGATATTAATTTAATTATAAGTAAAAAACTTGATAGGACTTTAAGAAAAATAATTTATTATATAATATCAAAATTCACATAATTTAGTTTATAAAACAAATAATATATTATTGGTTCATATAATATTCATAAAAATATATGGGTCGGAAAAATGGAAAAACTAATATTATATATGTCATTGATGAACCTGTTGGGTCTCTCTATGATGTTTAACGTTTGTTCATTAACCATATAATATAAAAATACAAACAAACATGGTAAATGACTAACTATTTAACTAAGAGTTAAATCTTAATGATATGGATAATATGGTGACATAAACCTATCTAAAACCTATTGGTTAAGGATTTTTGAGACCGATACCCATAATATCCTCTAAATAAATTATTTTTGATCCAATAGAAACCAAAAATGATTTTATTATAAAATAATATTTCAATCTTTTCCTTAGGTGCGCCTCACAGCTTTTATTAAAGGGAACGTCCCATTCTCTCAAATTCACCTCTTCAAAAAAAAAATTCCCAGCCAACCCCTACCCGAATATCGTCCAAACAGTCCTCCATTCATCCATAGGACCTTACTTTAGTCATAAAGCCAACCTATGGTTCACATTGGATCAAATCTAAAGAAAGAACCTGAAGAAGAGGTAAATATTTCATCACCTTATTCAAATTCTTTTATTCTTCCACATTCCATATATTTGTTGTTTCCATTATAATCTAATAACTCTAGTATCTTCTATATACTGTGAAGTTATCATAATAATTTTACAACCATATTAATTAATCTATTCATCAAATAAAGGACAATGTCACTATACATGTGTACGTACGACATATTGTCTCCAAAAAAGTGGTGATGTTTGTTATTCAAACAATTCATTAGTTGGTTGGGTGTAATAATTAGTATAAATAATATAAATATAAAATATAACATGATATATGATATACCGTCCAATTATATATTTTATTAATATCAAATGAATGATATTGTCGCTCATGATTACGTAGGGATTACTGTCACCCCGAATGCGATGAGATTCATTTCCCCATCATAATCATTCTTGAAAAATTTTCATTTATTGATTAAATACAATGCATAAGAACTTAATATTATTCTATATATAAATAAAATACATCATATCAATAAAAAACAGTTCTTATGTAACACAAAATATAAATCAAAATTAATCAGTTAACACCCGAAATGATGATACTACTAAAATATTATTAACAATGAAATATTATAAGGTTATATTTGATATAATATTTGTATATATGATTATTGTATAATTTAATAACAATGTTTTAACTATTATACAGGAGGTAGAAAAACCATCGACAAAGGAAAAGTACAAGGTAATATTTAATTTCACAATCTCCTTATTATCTGAAGTTGTTTTAATGTAAGTATCTTCTGATTGAATATGCTATAACACTCGGAATGTATTGGATATAATACCATGATGAAAAAATTTATTGTAAGAAGAAGGATGTTACAATTTTCGATGATGATAAGGAGTACCTTATCATTAGATTAGAATCAACACCACCTGATTCTTATCTAGATCTACCCCCAGAACCTCTACTAAATTCAATTATTGTGGAGGAAGAGAATGAACTAATTATGGGTGGTAAAAAATGTTCAAATAGAGGGCGTACCTGTTGTGAAAGAATATATTGATGTTTTTCTAGAGGATTTACGTGGACATCCTCCAAAAAAATAAATTGAGTTTTCCATTGATTTAATTCTTGGTTCAAGGCCCATATCAAATACCCCATATAGAATTGCCACTGTGAAATTAATGGATAAAAAACAACTATATGAATTGAGTAATAAGGGATTTATTCTCCCTAGAGTTTATCCATGGGGATCCCCTGTCCTTTTTGTTAAGAAGAATGAAAAATCAATTAGGATTTGTATGTAATACAAGGAGATCAATTCTATAACAATGAATATCAAGTATAACCTACCTCGAATTAATGATTTATTTGTTCAACTTCACGAAGCTCAATATTTTTCAATGATTTACCTTCAATCTGGATATCATCAGTTGTGTGTGAAGAAGGAAGACATTCTGAATACATCATTTCGAACCAGGTACATGCATTACGAGTTTATAGTAATGCCTTTGGGATTTACTAATGCAGCCTCTGTTTTCATGCATCTGATAAATAGAGATTTAATGTAATATCATGATGACTATTTAGTGGTATTTATTGATGATATTTTGGTATACTCTAAAATCTACGAAGATCATAAAAATCACATGCACATTATCCAAAGGACTCTTAGAAAAAATAAATTATATGGGAAATTTAGAAAGTGTGAATTCTGGATTAAGGATATTGATTTTCTTTTCCATATTGTCTCTAAATATGAAATCTCTATTGATCCTTATATGAAAAAGGTAATCTATGAATGGCCACCACTAATGACTATAACTTAGGTATGTAGTTTTATTGATTTAGAAGGTTCTTATCAGCTTTTTTTCTAGAATTTTTCTTGGTTTTCCAACCCATTAACCAAGATCATGCGTAAAGGGGTTAAATTTTTTTCTGGAAAAAAGAGTGTGAAAAATGTTTTGAAGAACTAAAGAGAATATTAGGCAATGATTTTATCTTGACTCTACCATCAGGGGCAATTGGTTTGTTAATTATAGTGATGGTACGAAAAAAATAACATAGTATTATCATTATGTTGAATGATAGATTTATTTCACATGCATCACAATAGCTAAAAATTCATGAGAAGAAATATCCCACTCAGTATCTTGAGTTAGCAGCTATAATCTTTTCTCTGAAGATATGGAAAAAATATCTATATGGTGAAAAATGTGAGATTTATGCAAATCACAAGAGTTTGAAGTATATTTTATCACAATAGGAACTCAATATGAGGAAAATTCAATTTCTTGAATTACTCAACGATTATGATTACACTATACACTACCACCCGGGGAAGGATAATAAGGTGTCATATTCTTTTAGAAAAATGATTATGGAGTTTTGAACAAGATGATAGTTGAAAGGGATCCTATTTTCTTGGATATATTAAAGATGAATCTGGGAATAACCATGGAATATTTAACGTCATTACTTTTTCAAATGGTTTCAAAGCCATCATTACTAGAAAGGATAATGAGTTCTTAGATAGAGAATGTGGTGTTACAAAAGAAAATTAATGATGTGAATGTTGTGAGATTGATGGACTTCGTATATAGAGATGGGATTTTAAAATTTGGGAAGATACTTTGTATTACCAATATACCTGATCAAAAAATGGAATTTTTGGATGATTTTAATTGCTCTAATTTCATTATACGCACTGGGAGAACCAAGATGTATATATATTTGAAGGAACATTTTTGGTGGGACAAAATGAAGAGTGAGATTTCAAATTTTGTGTCAATATGTATGGTTTGTGAACACAGGAAATATGGAGGGCAACACCCTGGAAGAGTCCTGTATCCTCCTCCTATACTTGAGTGGAAATGGGATAACATTATGATGTACTATTCCATGGGGTTACTAGAGACTCACAGAAGAAATGATGCAATATGGGTCATTGTTGATCGTCTTTCCAAGTCAGCACTTTTTCATGCTATAATAGAAGAGTTTCCACTTCAAACTCTAGCAAGACTATATATTAATGAAGTCGTAAGACTCCATGGTTTACCCCTATACATTATTTCTGATCGCAAACCCCATATTACATCAAGATTATGGAAATGTCTTCAGAAGGCTGTGGATACATTATATTGTTTGAGCACTGCCTACCACCCACAAACTGATGGACAATCACAACGGACTATTCAAACCTTATAAGACATTTTGAGATCTTTCTCACATGACTTTTAAGGTAAGTGGGAAAAATATTTCGCTCTGTTAGAATTTTTCTATAACAATAGCTTCCATTCAAGTATATGGCACCATATGATGTGTTATATGGGAAGAGATATCGCAAACCAACTTGTTGGGATGATGTTAGTGAAAGAAAACTCGTAGGCCCTGAACCTATTTCTGAGACAATGGGAACGATGAAGGTTATCCAAACCCACATCACTGAAGCTCAAAGTAGGAAGAAGATCAATGCGAATAACTGAATGAAGGATTTGGAATTTCAGGTAGGAGATCATGACTTCTTGAAGTTATCTCCATGGAAGTGAGTTATACGATTTAGTAAAAAAGTAAAATTATGTCACAAGTATATCAGTCCTTTTGAAATTCTAGAATGAATTGGTGATATAAATTACCATATAGACATGACTCAAAGTCTCTCCAAAGTTCATGATGTGTTCCATGTATCATTGTCGATAAAATACATTCCCGACACAACTATTGTACTCAACTATGAGGAAATCGAACTGGAACCTGATATATCTTATTTTGAAGAGTTTTTCGAGATTCTTGATTCCTGAGAACAATTTTTGAGAAACTATATGACTCGTCTGGTAAGATTTCTATAGAGAAACAATAAGATGGAAGAGGAAAAATTTGAACGAGAGGAAATTATAATGAAGAACCACCTGAAACTTTTTGTGAGGTAGTATTCTCGAAATTTTGAGGACGAAATTAACTGAAGGAGGGAAAATGTAACACCCCAAGCTTCTACGATATGTTTCCCTTTGAATAATGCAATAGCTTGCATTGTATGTAACTTGGATATTCTAACTCAACGCGACCAATCAAACTAGACATTATGATTAGTAATATAATCTTTTTGAAATTTTATAAATTATACCTATCAAAATAGACATCATTTTTTCACTCTAAATATCGAAATTAGATTTTATGATTTTTGGTAATTTTCTGAAAACTATCAAATTTTTATGAATAATACTAAATTTTATTTAAAAACAACTTTTTCAATCAAAATATTTTATAGTATTAATTTATTTATTTTAGTGGTTTTTAAGTGTCATTAGATTATATTTTTATCATATAATATAATTCAGGTCATTGAATTTACTTTCAAATTTAAACTAAACATAAACAAGTGTCAATAATTTGATAGTTATTATTTCTTAAAAATACGGATTATGTTTTGACAATGAGAAATAATTTTAAATTAATTTATACCACCTTTATGTTTTGAATTAGGAAAAGTGGATTCTATAATTGGAATCAGGAGGTCTAAATTTTTTAAATAGGAATATTTTATTTTTAGACATTATGAATAATTACATCGGTAAATATTTTTTTTACCATGGTTAAAGGGTAAATCTGGTAAATAAGGGTAAAAAATAATATTATAATAGTATTTAATTATCCTAACATGTGTCCTATTTCTATTTTTTGATACATGTCTGAAAATGGTTAACATTGGGTAGATTTCGGAACCCCATGGAGCCACATGGTAGTGATAATGACATTTTACATTAATTAATCTAAAGTAAAGACAAAAATAACAAAAGCATGTATATTTTAGTAAAAAGTTTTATATGAGGTTTTATAATTGATCTCTTCAACTATAATTATTAGTTTTAAAGATAAAAATATTTCATAAATGATGATATTTCATTTATTATTTTTATACATTATGTAATTTAATTTATTTATGACACAATGATGATGTTGTAATTACCTTAATAAAGAAATATTAATATAATTTATAAAATAAATATCCAACAAATGTAAATTGAGACTTTTGATGAATTAAAATAATTTAATAGGTTAATATGACATGTTAGTATTAAATATGTTAATTTATTTCTATGTAATAAATTTTTAAGGACTTTAAAAACAATATTTATTAAATAATGTCAAAATAAACATAATTGAGTTTTTTTTTAAAAAATAAAATATTATTGGTTGATATAATATTACTAAAAATAAATGGATCAAAAAAGGGCATAAATAATATTATATATGTCATTAATGAACTTATTTGGGTTCTATTGGTTGTTTATTGTATGTTTATTGACCATATAATACAAAAATACAATCAGACATTGTAAATGACAAACTATCTAACGAAGAGTTAAATCTTAAACATAAGGTTAATATGGTGACATAAACATGTCTAAAACCTATTGGTTAAGATTTTTTCAACCCATCCCCACCTTATACTTGAAATAAATCATTTTTTAACCATTATAAACTGATCATGATTTTATTATAAAATAATATTGTAACACTTTCCTAAGGTGCCTCTCACCAATCTTATAAAAGGGAACTACCATTCTCTAAAATTCACACCTTTATAGCCTTTTGTATTAGATAATATCTTCCAAAATATCCTCCCAACTATCCTACCATCATCCTAGTGGCCTTAATTTGGTCATAAAGACAATATATGGAGCCCTTTTGATCAAATCAAAATAAAGCACTTGAAGAATAGGTAAATATTTTATCACATTTTTCAAGTTATTTTCTTCCTCCACTTCCTCTTTAATTGTTGATTCCATTCTAAAATAATATATATAGTATATTTTATATACTATTATTTTATTATAAAAATGTTAAAACCATATTCATTAATCTATACATCCTATAAATGACAATTTAACCATACATGTGTACGTATGTTTTACCGTCTCAACGTCATGGTGAGGTTTGTTATTCTAACCCATCATTATTTGTATGGGTATAATAATTAGTATAAATAATGTAAATAATAAATATTACCTGATATATTATATACTATCCAATTATATACTGTTTTAATATCTAAAGAATGATATTGTCACTCGTGCGTACGCACGGATTACCGTCTCCACGAACGCGATGAGATTTATTTCCCTATTGTAACCATTCGAGAATAATTTTCAATTGATGATTAAAAATAATGTTTAAGAACTTAATATCATTTGGATATAAATGAAATCTATTATATCCATACCAAAAATATCTTATGTAAAAAACATATAAAATAAAATGAATTAGTTAACACCCAAAATGATTATACCACTAAAATATAATCAATAATGAAATATAATAAGATCCTATTTGATATAATATATATGTAATATATTCATGTATAATTTAATAATTTTTTTTGAAATATTATACAGGAGGTTAACTTACCATCGATTGAGGAAAACCTAAAGCTAAGGAATAATTTCACAATCTATTTATTATCCGAGGTCGTTTTTACGTAAGTATCTACTGGGAACTTTTTATCATCCACATACATGTTTCTTAAAAATGTATATCAAAACATTTTTATTATTTTGTAGAATATTGGTTAAATTCATTTATACCATTGTTTGAAATTTTAAAAAATGGTTTTAAAGAAATATTTTTGTCATCTTCAAAATAAAGTACCTTATGACCTTTTCAAAAAAATTTAAGTTAAGAATGTCTTTTTTAACTTATACGGCGGGTGTGGCTATTTTATGCCGTTATAACATCGTCAAAGATTCCCATAAAATATTATAAGAAAATTTTTAAAATAAATTTTTTCTTCTATAATTTAATTTGAATTAAATGATTTCAATATAAAATGACATATTTCTCTTCAAAAAGTATTTATTTCAACTATTTCAACATCCTTTGATGGATTTTAAGCTGGTTTGATGTTGAGTTATTAGGATTCAAATAATCAATATTATATTTAAGGTTTTGTGATATGTTTGACTATGGATGTGTTATTTAAATACCATTCATGGTTTATAGATAATGTATTGAAATTTTCTATGCTAGTTTTAATACGAATTTTTATGTTTTGTTTCAAAATTTTTATATGAGGAATGCATTAGACTTAGTAATTGATGGGTGGAGCCCGATATAGATCCTTGATGCCTCATTAGGTCTCATGAGACATATTATTGTCTTGGAACTGGGCTTTGACATAATCGTATTTGTAGTCTAGGCACAATGCCTTGACTATGTAGTTATTAAGTCTATCATTAGACATTCCATTATTATGAATGTGGCTATTGATATTACATGTGATTATTGGACTTGTAGAATATCTATGTGAATAAGTAAATGGAATTATTTGATTTCATCTTTCCCATATAATATTGACGTTTATGTTTTAAATGAATTTGTTTTAGACTTATACATTTACTTAAATGATTATTCTTATTTATAAATGTTTCCTCTATATTGTTATTCTTACTGAGCATCTGAGCTCAGCCCTTTCTGTGTTTTATTTTTCCCTGGATGTGAAGAAGTATTTTATAGTTGACCTACTGGGATAGGCTAAGGAATATAAGAGTAGTCAAAGGGGACAAAATGTTGTTGTTGTTTTAATATCATGATGTAATGTAAAACTTATATATATATCTAGTAATTATATGGATAGTAAACTAATAGGTCTTTCTGGAAATTATTTCTTATATATTGACAATATTATGTAATAAGGCACCGACTCTAAGTAATTAGTGTCAGGGCATTACATTGATTATAAATTTTTCTCTTGATATAAAATAACTTCATATACAAAAAATGATTTTATTTATGTAATATCAACTTTTCAAAATCACTTCTAGAAGATTCCACATATATTTATATATGTGCACAAAAATGTATTAATTTATTATTAGTTTATTAATTCAATTAGAAACATGAAGTGACATAATCCCTCACTCCTTATATAATATATATATATATACCATTTTTCATGTGAGTAACAACTTATTTTTCCCAAAAAAATATAAGTTTTACATTGTGAATTTTTACCATCACTTATTTTTATCATTATCATCCTCAATATTATAATATCCACATTTATCATCTTTAATAACAATGTAAATTTTCTTAGTATTACAAATAAAAAATAATTTATGTTCGAGGTTAATTTTATTACAACTTCCTTCCATTCATGAATTTCATCAATACATTTTTAAATAATATTTTATATTATAATATTTTTAAAATTATCAAATCATTTAAATTAGAGCTTCATATTGACCATCAATTATATTTAGCTTCCCCCGGGATTTAAAATCAAGTTCAAATTTTTATTACTTTTCAAATATGTATACCTTTCAAATTTCATAAGAATTTTAAATTATTTAATACTTTTCATCTAAAATATCCTCTCGATATTATAGATATAAAATCACATGATCATATATATAGAATGATTATAATAAATTTATTGAAAATTTATTAATTTTCTAGAAAATCAGAAAATCCTCTAATGTTATAGAAAATTTATTTCACATTAGTAAATATATCACTATTTTTAAATATTATTCAATATTGAAGTCTTTTAATTGATTTATTTTTATTTATAACAAATATTTGATATTTTATCATTTTTTGAAATTATTATCTCAATATTATGCTAAATTTATATTGTAGGTTGCAATCCCATCACATTGATGTTTAATTTTTTATATAATGAAATTAAAATTATTTTTTTTATCATTAGTCACAAAGTTTCATTAACAAAATAAATTAAATTAAGTGCTTTTAAAAATTGATGGGATTCCATTAGTAAATAAATTAAGAGTGTCATGTTGTTGTAATAAATGAATGAAAGGAATATATTGATTTATTATATGTAAATTTGTTTCAAAAAATGTTTCCACAACACCATATTAAATAAATTTTTATTATCCATCACAATAGAATAATGGATTAGAAAAATGGCACTTTAGTGCATTGATACTACATCAATTTCTATAGGAACAATTTCAACACTAAGAATCAGGGGATGAATATATGGTTATTATAATTTATAATATATTATTATTATTAAAATACCTCTACTACCAATTAAATTATGACCAAATAAATATATTTATTCCTCCATACATGTATAGAAGAAATAAATATAAAAAATATTATAAAAAATCATGAAAATGTTCTTAACTACTATGGGTTCCTACCCCTTACCATGTCTGCCTCCCATAAAAACATTGATTATATAAATATATTTTTGATAAATTTAAGGGAATTGGAAATCTATAATTGGGTATTCATTTTCAGTTTTATATTGTAAGAATATATATATAAAAGAACTTATTAAGAATAACATTATTTTGGTGAGAAATATTTCATTTGAGAATATCATTTCTAATAAACTATTGATTTCATTACCATTGAAAGATTGATTTTAGAAATTATAGTTTACAAACTCAGTGAAAAATTATAATATTCAATTCTATTCTTTACATAGATTCAGATTCAATTATATTAAATGATCATTCTATAATAAATAATGAAAACCACATTAGATATATAATCTTTACTCTATTTTATTCTTATATCAATTTATCTCTCATATACATATATTTTTTTAATAGTCTATATTTTTTACATAATATATTTCTTTTATTTAATATTTCCTATCAAAAAATTATCTTTCATCAAGAAATTACTATTATATTATGATAGTTTCTTATCTATATGAAATTTTTATATACAATAATTTTAATATGAAACAATCTATTGAGCCATAAAACGAAATTCTTCATGAGTATCTTACAATTTTTGTATTTCCTCAATCATCTTTAACACAAATCATTATAAAAATTCACTTATGTATTCTTCCCAACCTTGTCATGGAAGTCACATAAATTCCATTATATTCATCATTTATAAAAAAAATACAATCAATTTTTTTTACTTTAGTCGGGTCAATATGTATTGTAATTCATATTATAACCATTATCATTATTATTGTGTTAATTAACTTCCCCTAGTTATATTATTTTCTATGAGAATTAAATAAAATTTGAATTCTTATTTTTTAATCAATAATCAAAAATCATGTCAAAAAAATACATCTACAATTCTTAGCTCTCAACAGTAACCAGTTCAAAAATTCTTGGTGATTATATTAAATATCAATCAAAATATCATCATCACAATTTTATATGTATTATTCAATAAAATGGAATTAATTCACAATCCATTATAATTTCCCCTCCTAAATTACCAAACATGGTAAAATTCCCATTGTGTATCTCAACAGTGTTAAACATTTACAAAATAGATTTACCACAAATATAAATATTATACACACATTCAAATTAATATATTTCATATTGTGAGTTTCATTATATGATAATTCCAATAAATATGTTATCATCCACTAAATAAGATCAGATTTTTCACAATTAGCATATTAAATTACTATTTATGGGAATAAAAAAAAGTTTTATTAATTTTCGTATCACAAAAATATTAGTAACTCATTTTAACTAATGGTGGAATATAATAAAATAATATACAAAAATTTATCATATATATATATATATTACATTTTACAATTATTAATTGCATGTATAATAAATGGTTTCTTATTAAAACATTTGAAATTAACAAAATAAACATTTGGTAACTTAAATATCACATGTGGTGAACCCCTATATTAATAAAATTTGATAAAAAATTTAAACCCATCATAATAAATATATACTCCCCTATAGAACACATTTAATGAAACAAAAATCATCATAGAGATACACAAAACATCGCTAAATCATTGGAAAAATTTATGAAATTAAAAATACCATTTTAAATATGTTCGATCCTACTTGAAAAAAAATTAAAAATACAAAAAAATATTTCAAATAGAAGGGTAATTCACCATTCAATAATATTTTTTATCACACTTTAACTATTATACATCTCTATCAAAATATTATTCAATATATTAGTTCATTTTTTCATATATATATTATTTTATAACTTCTCTAGTATTTAGATTTTTTAGTTATAATGATAGCATAAAAAATAATAATTTTCAAAACATTTTTAAAAATGATTCAGGGAATATTTCATCAAAATAATTCTAGATATTTAAAACAATAAATTTAAAAAATTTGAAAACATAAATAAAATTTTTGTTATACTATAATATTAAAATCTATATTTGAATTACATTAAAAATATCTTTATATGCATAAACAACTTACTCTCTTTGGGAATTGTAACACCCCAGGTAAATAAAGAATATGACATTTTTCATATTTATCAGTATTTGTGAATAAAATATTAATATGACTTTAAAGGGGATGCTATGCTCGATGGCGTACCCAACACCCAACAACGAGTTTCTTTGGAATCTTACGTTGCACTCTAATAATAAAATAATATTATTTTAAATGGCAGTTAAAATGTATCCGTTGTATTTGTAGGAATGGATAGAAAAAACTAAAATATGATTTTATATGTTTTTAAATGTTTTACATTTATCCAATAGAGGATAGAGGCTTAAAATATGGAAAGAATTCAATTTTAGGCGTATATGCCCTAGTTTTCACTAAAGGATCACTTATCACCTTTTGATGTTGAAACATCATTAAATAGAGTTTTGTTCACTCTTAAACATTCTTTTGGACCAAATAAAACTCTTATTAATAATCGGGACATCAAAATTTACTTTGTGTAAATTTTTGGTATCTTTCCGATAAAGTTCATTTTTTAATGAATAGTGTAAAATGTTGTATTTTAATTCAAAACCTCTTTTTAATATAATTTATTTATTTGATTAGATTATATTTTGAATTGGTTTTAAAGTGAAATTAGAATATATTTTTACCCTTGAATCCAATAGTGGTCGTTGGAATTAATTTCACGTTGAAATCAGACTTAAACTAGTGTCAATCTTTTGGTACTTATTATTTCATAAAAACACGCTATTTGCTCTGACAGTGGGAATTGATTATAAAATTAATTAATGTGACTTATATTTTTTGAATTTTGTAAAATAGACTTCATTTTTGAATTCAGAATATCAAATATAGCTTAGGGTGAATTTTGAGATTTTTCTGAAAAACATCAATTTTTTATGAATAGTGACACCACTAAGTGGTACTTATAAAAACTGATTTTTCCGTTTAAATTAAATTTTGCCATCATTTTGTTATGAATTTCAAAAATCCGACATACATGGTTTTCATTAAGAATTAAAATGTGGTTCAATGGGATAAAAATAGTTTTTTGGTGAAATGTAACTTATTATGTTTTTAATCGCGATTAGAGGTAATTAGTGTAGTTTAAGGTAAAAATAATATTTTAATAATATGAAATGAACTTGAAACATGTCTTACCCTAATTGGTTGTGTCATGGCCTACCAAGACAAGCCATGGGTCAACTTGGGGACCCCATGGATCCACTTTGGTTGGGAAATGACATAAATAAATTTTTATTTAATGTAAAAGTAAAAATGACACAAACATAATATGTTTTACAAAAACAATTTTTACATTGGGTTATAAAGATCATAATTTAGATTATAATTAGTCATTGGAAAGATTAAAATATTTACTACATCATAGTATTTTTTTTATAATTTTTAGACATTAAATAAATTAAATTATTTATGACATCATGATGATGCAGGGATGACCTCAATATTTAACGATTAAAATAAAATGGAAAGATAATGTAAAATCTACAACCTACACATGGCCAAAACCAATTGGATGAGTGTATTTCGAAGCCTTATCACCTTAGCCACGAATTATTTCAATGTGGGACCTTTTAAAACCGAAAAATTTTTTCAAATAAAGTAATATTTCATTACTTTCC
The DNA here is from genome assembly GCA_963277665.1 of Viscum album. Lineage (NCBI taxonomy): Eukaryota > Viridiplantae > Streptophyta > Magnoliopsida > Santalales > Viscaceae > Viscum > Viscum album. The sequence goes on along the minus strand of OY728165.1, from coordinate 1,064,421,598 downwards.
GAAAGTGCCCCTCCTCTCCTCTTATAAAAGGCCCCCACCTCTACCTCATTTCACACACTCCTAAAGCCTTTGGCTCCGCCAAACCCTGCCCATTTACTCTCTCCACATCCCTATCCTCATCATAGAGGATTACCTTTGGGCAGAATCCTTTCAAAGGAAGCCTTTAGGCTCAAATCAAAAGGAGTTACACTTTTAAAGGTAATTCATTCTCTCATGTTCATTTGTTTAATTTTGCTTCTCCAACCCCTAACCTCTTTTTATTTACTTCTTTTGTAACAACACCAGTATATTCAATATACTAGGATGTTTTTATAAGATTTATTCGAGCTACACTCTCACACAACTACATCAAATGGTTAAAGAACATACGGTTTCCGTGGATGGCGAAATTCTGCCTCCCGAAACGATGATTGTTCAATACTCATTTAACACCTTCAAAGGTGTCCATTATGATGTCACTATTTTTATATATGATATATAATATGTTTATGTTTTCCTTAATCTTCTGTTTTTTTCATTTTGGGCATACCTTTATGGTTTCCATTATGGGTAAACACGATATCTTCATTTAAGGAAGTGCGGACTACCGCCCCCTCAAAGTGATTTGATTCGTGAAATACCATATGTGGGACATATAAAAGATGGAACTATGATATTATATATGATATTATACTGGAATTATAATATACATTTATATCAATATTATTCCATTCTATAAAATACGAAATAGAAATGAAAGTAGCGTTCGTGCGTACGTACGGCTTACCGTCTCCATGAACGGTGCATTTCATTTCTTACCTCTAAATGATTATGTAATGTTATAAATGCATGCATGTACTGGATATATATGAAATATATGATATCTACATCATGAATACAATTCTGGATATAATAAACATTTGGCCACATGAACAACATGTACTTGTAAGAAGTCCACTTTCGACTTAAGAACCAAATATCAGAAAAACAAATATTATTAACTTAAATGATTACATAATGTTTAAGACATGGTAATAAGTGATATAAAAGGAATAATTAACATGAAAAAGGTTCTTAAGGGAGTAGAAATTAACTCAAGTTTATTATTCAGGAGATTAAAGGACGATCGATTCAAGTCGGGCCCGAGGTAAGGGATCCTACACCTCTCTTTCTTTTTAAGTACACTCTTTTATGTCATTCCTTTTAAGCTCAAATTTCTTATGATTGGGATGTTCTTTTATATTACTCCTACTGTACTTATTATGTTCATATTATGAGAGACCCTATTTCCTCTCATCAATCCATTTTGGAAGTATTGAGTGGCGCCGTTAGGCTGCCGAATTTTCGTACGGGATTTTTCATCTCACTATTATTCTCGTGAGATTTATGATACATTTGCCACAAATTCCATTGAGTGGTGTATTTACTGCCCATTATTCTACTCTTTGTGTAATATAATTTCGTTTATTAGTATTTACATCAATGATCTATTGTCTTTCTTTCATGGGGTGTATGTTTTGAAAGATACCCAAGTCGGTAAGGGAACCTTTCACCCTCCTCTTTTTTAAAAGACTTCTTTTGTTGGGTCTTTTAATTTACATATTGTTATGTTGGGATATGTTCTCATATATCCTTATAGATGTAAATGTTATGTCCAAGTGATGAGATAAACTTTTTATCTCTCAAAAACTCATTTTGATGTGATGCCGTTAGGCTGTCAAGGGAACTTTTTAACCCAATTTCGATTTCTTTGGGTTCAACATGTAGTCATTGAATATGTCATCCATTGAATATGTGTGAATGACCTTTTATTGTTATACACTTAATATCCACTTATATTGGGTGTATTTATATTTGTCACACATATTTTTTAGATTGATTTGTCCTTAATTTAAGGATACCTTCTTTATAAGGGATTTCATTACATTTGACATTTCTATTGAGGGTTCATTGTTGTTATGCACCATTTTACTCTTATATGGTGTATATACTGTCCTTTGGAGTATTATATCATGAATCAATTTATTCTTATGATATTATAAAGTTCTAACTAAATTTTATTCCTCAATTGTTGTATTCAAGTGCCTCTAATTTTGGTAAAACCCCTTTAACCAAAATATCGTTTTAAATGTTTTAATTATTTGTTCTTATTAATATCCAAGTTTTCAAAATGTTTTAAGGATTTATTTATATGGATATTAGTGGTTTAAAATTTTAAGCATCAAGGTGGTATGGGACACATTGATTCAAAAAACTTTTTATTAAATGTTTTAAATGGTTTTGGATATGGTTTCTTTTTGAATGGATTCATTATTTCAAAAATAATAAAATGTTATATTGTCATTGAAATGTGGAAATGTTTTGTTTCCTTTATGCATGTTTTATGTGATACGATTATGTTGAGGTTCTTGTGCATTATTATGAAGACGGGTGGTTCCGTGATAAAATAAGGGCGGGTGAGCCCAATATAGCTCTCTAATGCATTGGGTAACGCGAAGGAGTGAAACGTTAAGGTTTCTCTGAAGAGATTTAGGGAATATACTGTGATGGGTACTCCAAACATAACCAAGAGGGTTACTCCCTACGTAAGAATGTTATGAATGCCTCAAGTTACCATTATGTCTTATTATTTCTATGATTTATTCATGATTTGATGAGGAAGGTTAAAGTGCCTATGTTTTATGGGTAAATTATGATTTCATTCTTATGTATATATCAACTCATGTTTCCTTTCTATATTTTTATATCCCTTACTAAGCTTTTTATGCTCATCCCAAGTTTTTTGAAATGTTTTTCACAGGTCAAGGGAAAGGTACGTGATGTGATGCTAGTGTCAAGGATGTGTCAAGAAAGAATCCATTTTTTATTTTCAATATGTTTACTTTGATGGGAAGAATGAATAATGTCTTTTATGTAACCACTTTTTTTAAATGTGGAATGTAATGCAAGTTTTATGATATAATAATCTAAAACTCTAAACCTGAAAATATCCTCAATGTGTAATCTTGTATTAACACAATATTAAGTAAGGTTTAAGGCCGAGGCCTTATAGTTGGTATCAAAGGTCGGTTTAGATAACTTTATAGGTTAGGGTATTCTATAAGCACAAGTGAAATTACCATAATGGTAAGGATTTCAGAAAGAGTCATAGTTTTAGATAAAGTGAATAAGTATATCTTAGTGTTTATCTTACTCATTAGTACATGATGGTTTTGTTGATATACTCACACTGACCTTTTTGGTTTTAGTAAATGGCTGGATCTAGCAGGCACCAAAGTAACAGTGGATGTGAAGGAAAATGTGACAGTTTTTTGAGGAAGCAACTGAATGATATGGGAGCTACAATGAGAACTCTTGTGATTATCCTCAACCAACTATCTGGGGTCATGATTGACCACCTAAACCTTGGATATTTCTCTAAGGAATCATATATGTGAGAAACAAATCCCTATGGAAGTACAGGTAATAATCATAAAGGTAAGTGTGTTCAAAAACCTATGTGTCAAAGATGTGGAAAGAAACACCTAGGAAAATGTTTCAAAGGGACAGAAATATGCTATAGATGTGGAAATGAAGGTCATAAATCAAGAACCTGCAATGGAAAAAGGAAGCATCCAGTTGACTCGAGGAAAGGGAAAGAAGTTCTTTCTGAAGGATCAATTGAATGTTTTAAATGTGGTGTGAATGGTCATTATGCAAACACATGTCCTATGAAGAAGTTTCGTGAATGGGATCACCAAGAGCGTACAAATGTTTGTTTACCAATACCTAATGCCATTCCGATTGAGGATGAAGAAATTGACAATGACCAATCAATGTTATGTATTATTTCATGACTATTGTTTTCCTATTTTGGAATCATAGGATATGATTCATGATTTTGTTTTTTGGAAAGAGATATATCGGAATAAGTTGGAAAGGAATGGTTAATGGATCATGAATAATGTTGAATGAGTAAGATGTCAACATATAAGGGCTTCAAGAGTTATGGTGAGATTCTTAAGAGTATTAAGTCTCTTTTGACGATGTGGTTATATTAGAAGACTTTTTATATTATGTGTAACCCTAATGTTTAATATAGGAACATTTTATTCAATGAATAGTTATCTTTTATTTTGTAGACATAGTTATAAAGAACCATTTGGGTTTATATGATCCTTACTTTTGAGGTAATTATGGGTTATTATATGTTATGATGGAAAATGAAAGGCATGAGATAAACTTGAGGTTAAAATATGTAATGGTCATCTTTTAAGATTTTATCTCATTTTGGGGAGTGTTTTATTAATTATATAGTTTTGGAAAAAGGACAACATGCATACCGTGTGACTACTCGTCGCGTCGGACAAAGTTGCGGGAATCGAACACACAACCAAAGTGCGACTGGTATTTATCACCTACCACTGGACTACGTGAAGTCCCAAGTTATTTTGACTGATTCTTTCTAGTTATATGATTTTATGAATTAATAGTAAGTTGATTTTGGGTAATTTATGAAAATGATTTACCTATCATGGAGGATATGTTATTAGGTTAATTACATTTCAATATGAGACTTTAGGAGCAACTGATATTGTTTGGAGATAAATGTTACAATTTAACTTGGAAGACTATGTGACTAAATCCTTCAAATAAATGGGTTTCAATATTATATTGTTTTACTTTGAAGAATTTTATGGACAAATTGTTTATCGGATGGTCCTCGTTGAACTTTGGGTTTTGTTGGACAAATTTTGAGATTCAGAATAGACTTTCTTTTTATAAAGGTTTATCATTTTATGGATTATCTGACCTTGTACTAACCTTTCTAGTTTTGGTTTTGGTTAAAGCCTAAAGACATGGGATGTATATAGTTCTCTTTTGTGGATTAGGTGATTCTCTAGAAGTTTATTATAGTACTCTTAATGCGAACAAGTCTCCCTAAATACTCGTCTTTTAGAGAAAATATGAGTTTGTGTAAGGAATCAAATAAAAGTTGAAAGTCAACATGATAAGTGATTATGTTTCCTTATGAATAAATTCCTCAATAAAAAGTAACGTAACACAAAAATGTTGTCTATTAGCTTTTCCTACTGGGGAATCGAATACTATTTAACCCATCACAAGTTTGTGATTTTCTCATTGTTAACTTTCTCCTAGACATGTTTACTATCACTCTCCCTCAAGAACATGACCCTTTGATTTTTCATCCATGTCCATGTTTTTCTACAAGGAATCCTAGTATGGGTTAACTCGGGTGACCTCTGTACTTATCTTCCATTATTTTAAAGTGATTGTTTTACCGACTCTTGTTCCGATGTGGGACGTTCAAGGATGTTTCCAAGTTCAATTTTAAGAATTGCGAGGATGCAATTCCCAAAAGGGGGGAAAGATGTAACACCCCAGGTAAATAAAGAATATTTCATTTTCATATTTATCCATATTTGTGAATAAAATATTAATATGACTTTAAATGGGATTCTATGCTCAATGGCGTACCCAACACGCAACAACGAGTTTTTGGGAATCTTACGTTGCACTCTAATAATAAAATAATATTATTTTAAATGGCAGTTAAAATGTATCCGTTATATTGGTGGGAATGGATATAAATAACTAAAATATGATTATATATGTTTTTAAAGGTTTTACATTTATCCAATAAAGGATAAAGGCTTAAAATACGGAAAGAATTAAATTTTAGGCGTATATGCCCTAGTTTTCACTAAAGGTTCACTTATCACCTTTTGATGTTGAACCATCATTAAATAGAGTTATGTTCACTCATAAACATTCTTTTGGACCAGATAAAACTCTTATTAAGATTGGGGACATCAAAATTTACTTTGTGTAAATTTTTGGTATCATTCCGATAAAGTTCATTTTTTTAATGAAAAGTGTAAAATGTTGTATTTTAAATCAAAACCTCATTTTAATCTAATTTATTTATATGATTAGATTATATTTTGAATTGGTTTTAAAGTGAAATTAGAATATATTTATACCCTTGAATCCAATATTGGTCGTTGGAATTAATTTCACTTTGTAATCAGACTTAAACCAGTGTCAATCTTTTGGTACTTATTGTTTCATAAAAACACGCTATTTGCTCTGACAGCGGGAATTAATTATTAAATTAATTAATGTGACTTATATGTTTTGAATTTTTTAAAATAGACTTCATTTTTGATTTCGGAATATCAAATATAGCTTAGGGTGAATTTTTGGGATTTTTCTGAAAAACATCAATTTTTGATGAATAGTGACACCACTAAGTGGTACTTATAAAAAAAATTGATTTTTCCGTTTAAATGAAATTTTTCCATAATTGTGTTGAATTTCAAAAATCTGACATACATGGATTTCATTAAGAAGTAAAATGTGGTTCAATGGGATAAAAATATTTTTTTGGTGAATAGTAACTTATTAAGTTTTTAATCGCGATTAGAGGTAATTAGTGTAGTTTATGGTAAAAATAATATTTTAATAATAAGAAATGAACTTGACACATGTCTTACCCTCATTGGTTGTGTCATTGACGACCAAGACAAGCCATGGGTCAACTTGGGGACCCCATGGATCCACTTTGGTTGGGAAATGACATAAATAACTTTTTATTTAATGTAAAAGTAAAAATGGCACAAACATAATATGTTTTACGAAAACAATTTTTACATGGGGTTATAAAGATCATAATTTCGATTATAAATAGTCATTGGGAAGCTAAGAATATTTACTACATCATAGTTTTTTTTTAATTTTTAGACATTATATTAATTAAATTATTTATGACATCATGATGATACAGTGATGACCTCATTATTTAACGATTTAAATAAAATGGAAAGATAATGTAAAATCTATATCCTAAACATGTAAAAAACCAATTGGATGAGTGGATTTCGAAGCCTTATCACCTTATACACGAATTATATCAATGTGGGACCTTTTAAAACCGAAACAAATTTTCAAATACAGTAATATTTCTTTACTTTCCAAAAGTGCCCCTCCTCTCCTCTTATAAAAGGCCCCCACCTCTACCTCATTTCACACACTCCTCAAGCCTTTGGATCGGCCAACCCCTGCCCATTTAATATCTCCACATCCCTCTCCTCATCCTATAGGATTACCTTTGGGCATAATCCTTTCAAAGGAAGCCTTTAGGCTCAAATCAAAAGGAGTTACACTTTTAAAGGTAATTCATTCTCTCATGTTCATTTGTTTTATTTTGCTTCTCCAACCCCATATCCTCTTTTTATTTACTTCTTTTGTAACAACACCAGTATATTCAATATACTAGGATGTTTTTATAAGATTTATTCGAGCTACACTCTCACACAACAACATCTAATGGTTAAAGAACATACGGTTTCCGTGGATGGTGAAATTCTGCCTCCCGAAATGATGATTGTTCAATACTCATTTAACACCTTCAAAGGTGGCCATTATGATGTCAATATTTTTATATATGATATATAATATGTTTCTGTTTTCCTTAAGCTTCTGTTTTTTTCATTTTGGGCATACCTTTATGGTTTCCATTATGGGTAAACGCGATATCTTCATTTAAGGAAGTGCGGACTACCGCCCCCTCAAAGTGATTTGATTCGTTAAATACCATATGTGGGACATATAAATGATGGAACTATGATATTATATATTATATTATACTGGAATTATAATATACCTTTATATCATTATTATTCCATTCTATAATATACGAAATAGAAATGAAAATAGCGTTCATGCATACGTACGGCTTACCGTCTCCATGAACGGTGCATTTCATTTCTTACCTCTAAATGATTATGTAATGTTATATATTCATGAATGTACTGGATATATATTACATATATGATATATACATCATTAATACAATTCTGGATATAATAAACATTTGGCCACACGAACAACATGTAATTGTAAGAAGCCCACTTTCGACTTAAGAACCAAATATCGGAAAAAAAAATTATTAACTTAAATGATTACATAATGTTTAAGACATGGTAATAAGTGATATAAAAGGAATAATGAACATTAAAAAGGTTTTTAAGGAAGTAGAAATTAACTCAAGTTTATTATTCAGGAAATTAAAGAACGATCGAGTCAAGTCGGACCCGAGGTAAGGGATCCTTCACCTCTCTTTCTTTTTAAGTACACTCTTTTATGTCATTCCTTTTTAGCTCATATTTCTTATGATTGGGATGTTCTTTTATATTACTCATACTGTACTTATTATGTTAATATGATGAGAGACCCTATTTCCTCTCATCAATCCATTTTGGAAGTTTTGAGTGGCGCCGTTAGGCTGTCGAATTTTCGTAAGGGATTTTTCATCTCACTTTTATTCTCATGAGATTTATGCTACATTTGGAACAAATTCCATTGAGTGGTGTATGTACTGCCCATTATTCAACTCTTTGTGTAATATACTTTCGTTTATGAGTATTTTCACCAATGATATATTGTCCTTCTTTCATGGGGTGTATGTTTTGAAAGATACCCAAGTCGGTAAGGGAACCTTTCACCCTCCTCTTTTTTTAAAGACTTCTTTTGTTGGGTCTTTTAATTTACATATTTTTATGTTGGTATATGTTCTCATATATCCTTATTGATGTAAATCTTATGTCCAAGTGGTGAGAAACACTTTTTATCTCTCATAAACTCATTTTGATGTGATGCCGTTAGGCTGTCAAGGGAACTTTTTAACCCAATTTCGATTTCTTTGGGTTCAACATGTAGTCATTGAATATGTCATCCATTAAATATGTGTGAATGACCTTTTATTGTTTTACACTTAATATCCACTTATATTGGGTGTATTTATATTTTAAACACATATTTTTGAGATTGATTTGTCCTTAATTTTAGGATACCTTCTTTATAAGGGATTTCATCACATTTGACATTTCTATTGAGGGTTCATTGTTGTTATGCACCAATTCACTCTTATATGGTGTATATACTGTCCTTTGGAGTATTATATCATGAATCCATTTATTCTTATGATATTATAAAGTTCTAATTAATGTTATTCCTCAATTGTTGTATTCAAGTGCCTCTAATTTTGGTAAAACCCATTTAACCAAAATATCATTTTCAATGTTTTAATTATTTGTTCTTATTAATATCCATGTTTTCAAAATGTTTTAAGGATTTATTTATATGGATATTAGTGGTTTAAAATTTTAAGCTTCAAGGTGGTATGGGACACTTTGATTCAAAAATCCTTTTATTAAATGTTTTAAATGGTTTTGGAAATGGTTTCTTTTTGTATGGATTCATTATTTCAAAAAAACTAAAATGTTATATTGTCATTGAAATGTGGAAATGTTTTGTTTCCTTTATGCATGTTTTATGTGATACGATTATGTTGAGGTTCTTGGGCATTATTATGAAGACGGGTGGTTCCGTGATAAACTAAGGGCGGGTGAGCCCGATATAGCTCTCCAATGCATTGGGTAACGTGAAGGAGTGAAACGTTAAGGTTTCTCCAAAGAGATTTAGGGAATATACTGTGATGGGTATTCCAAACGTAACCAAGAGGGTTACTCCCTACGTAAGAATGTTATGAATGCCTCAAGTTAGCTTTATGTCTTATGATTTCTAAGATTTATTCATGATTTAATGAGGTAGGTTAATGTGCCTATGTTTTATGGGTAAATTATGATTTCATTCTTATGTATATATGAACTCATGTTTCCTTTCCATATTTTTATATCCCTTACTGAGCTTTTTATGCTCATCCCAAGTTTTTTGAAATGTTTTTCACATGTCAAGGGAAAGGTACGTGATGTGATGATAGTGTCAAGGATGTGTCAAGAAAGAATCCTTTTTTTATTTTCAATATGTTTCCTTTGATGGGAAGAATGAATAATGTCTTTTACGTAACCACTTTTTTTAAATGTGGAATGTAATGAAAGTTTTATGATCTAATTCTCTAAAACTCTAACCCTGAAAATGTCCTCAATGTGTAATCTAGTATTAACACAAGATTAAGTAAGGTTTAAGGCCGGGGCCTTATAGGAATACTTCTTTTAAGCATTATAATTTATTTAACGGTTGTTCATATTAAATATAATTTATTCAATATCCTAGATTTTCAAAATTTATTATTTATTAAATATAATAAAGAATTATTTCAAGAAAAGGGGATGAAAAGGCCTCATATTTCAAGACTCAGTGTGCCCGGACCAATTACTTGAAATATTTTAATATAAAAAATAGCATGCAAACATAGTTTTCTCGAAAAGTAGAATAACGTTTAAAAGGGTTCCCCAAGATGATATCCATGGACACCATTGCGTTCAGAGTAGTGACTATTCATTTTGGTGGGGCCTAAATTTTCCTAGTACGGGTCAATAATGAAATATATTATTTGGGAGTTTAATAAATATAATAAATAGTGATGATATATTTTTAAATTTTCCCCAATTCATTGAAATTTATTTTAATAAGTCTTATATACCATGATTCTCGATTATGCTCATAACACTATAGTTTCTTAGAGGCACTAGAGAGATCATGGATAACTCATTCAATGAGTAACGATGATTGAATTTCATATTAGTGATCGATAAATGATATTTTTTATGGATCTTTCCAATGAGACTGATATTGAAATGGATTCTCTTCAAAAAAAATCTTTAACATTTAGGTTGGGAATTATTCCATGATTTTTTTTCCCCATTTCGATAATCAATCACCAACACTAATCATATAATGAATATGATGACCTACAGTTTGGTCCTTCTAACTAGTTGGTAATATATACATGAAAGTTTTAGCAGATGAATCATTTGACCATATTTCATCATTCTTCCTTCTAATTGGAATGAATTTTTGTCGACACAAAAAATGAATGATATTAATTCCACAAGTAATTATCTATGTTTTTCATGCCCATGTACTTCGCATTTGTCACTGTGGAACCCCTCAAATCATGACACGACTTTTTGGGAGGCTCCAAATGCAATTAGAACCCCCGAATGAAGAAAAACTAATAAAAAATCATGAAAATTGGTATATTGGGTATCATAGAACCTTGGTCTGTGATTATTTTTAATACTGTTAATCAGAGGATCTTGGTGGTCCATAGAAGGGACCAACGGAGCGTCGTCACTGAAAAACTGCAACAACGATGAGCGAGAGGTAGCACGAAGTTGATGTCCAACCCACATGTGCAGATGGTGGTGGTGGATGTGTAGGGATGCATCGATTGGGGGAAATGGTGGGTCCATGGGGGGATACAGCTATATGAATTTGTGAACCCTACAATGGTAGTGTGGCCACAGGACATACAGACATGACCGATAGACTATGTAGAGCAGAGGGGCATGTGGCTGGGGAGGATACCGTGTGGTGAAATAGACCGTTCTATATTCATGTAGGTCAAACCAATGGATCCATGTGGCTCTAGTGTCCAAGAAGGTCGTGGTCCAACATCCCCAACAAGCGGGGCCAAATCGAGCTGGGTCTAACTGATTGCATCGGACCCAAAGAGAACCAAGGTCTGACCTTTTTACAAAAATAGTCATATCATTGAAACCATTTTTATATTTTAAAATATTTCTAAGGTTTGGGGACACTAGTGATGTGGTCCATATTAGATATCATGTCTGCATTTGTGAGGAATTGTGAATATGAACAAACGGATTGAGGAGTAGGTTCTCCTAGAATGAGCGTGCTACGAGCAGAATCTTATGTTTTTCAATGACACTATGTCTATGTGACATTATGGTACTAAATTAAATACTGATACTATATTTCACAATTAGAATACATTTACTACAGATACTACATATTTTATTGCAACTGAGTGTCTCATCGGTAATACATGTAATATCGATAGTTGTTGTTGTTTTTATTACATATGATGTTTCTATTTTGTGTACAATATACATAGTCCCATGTGAGATTAATGTACTATTTCATTTTGTTATACATACTAAATTGTATTGTATTATACTTCATGTATTTATTTGTGGTATACTTTATGTATATCATAGAGTTATTTATATATGGTTTTACGGTTTCCAACACTATATTGTTTAACTCACACTTGCAGGGGATTATCCCATATGTGTTGTTTCTTGTTTAGATGATTGATGCTTTGATAGAGTCCTATTTGGACATGTACCATGAAGTGATTAAAGAGATCAGACATTCTAGGTCTGATCCTACATATTCAGACAGACGTCTAGTAACTTTCCCATTAGGTAGGGTTTTAAACAGATGAGTTTTAGGAACCTTTGAATTCACATATATAGGCTCTATATTTTAATGGGATTGTATTATGGACCAATTTTCCTTTTATTTTTATACTCCCATACACTGTGATTAGTATCATATCATATGCATGAATTTTTCAGTTATTTTTCTACATTTCAACATTTTAGGTGTGGAGAAGTTTGTCTGTGTATGTATAGGTATATAATAAGTGCCTCCCATTTGAAGCATATGCCTACTAGGTACAAGTGACCATCCCAAGGCCTATTGGAGGTAGTCTTGGGGTAGTCATAGCATGGTCCCCTCTAGGATAGTTAGGGATAGAGTAGTATCATATGGGTCATATCTACTAAAGGAAAAGAAGTCTGTGAGGCTAGTTAGGGAAAATAGTGTTCTGTGTTTTGAGTTCGGCATTCAAGATATGGATTATAGTGTCGGTGTGATGACTGAAATATTCATACACCTGGACTATACAGACCATATTTTTGGCTTAGAACATGAATGAACTAGTTGCAATGAAATAAATGGAACATGTATCTTATATAATTGTGAGTGTTCTTGTGTAATTCTTGAGTCAGGTCACCAATTATACTTAGTTAACCATGGTAAATATTTTTCTATTTCTGGATACCTACATGAAAATAGCCATCTCGGATTCTATTGCGTGGTCAAGAGGATGATCCTCTTAGTGATAATGTATATGTATAAGGGAATGTACCAGATATAATACCTCTGGGTGGTTTACTATTGATAAAACCACCCGACAAAAAGCATATACTACCATCACTATCAGTTGAGAATGAAAGAATAATGAGCATATTTCATGAGTTCAATAGGCCATGACCACTTTTTATTCATGGTGATCCAGACCACTAAATTGATGAGGATTGGCTATAGGTAGTTACTTGTGTTATCTTTTTTCGATATATACCAATTACCCTGATGAAAGTAATAGTCACGAGTCTTCTTTAAGGAACTATTAGGTGATTTTATAGAACAGTAACCCAGAAACACGATGATGAAACTCTCTCTTGGGAAGACATTGATAGTCTATTCAAAGAAAATTACATTCTAGATACATTTTGATAATTTTTCATATGTGATCTCCTACATCAATAGTAGGTCATTCAGACATTGGTGGAATACTTATTTAGGATTACTAATAATTCATTTTACTCCATGGATATGGTAAGAGACTCATTATTCCGGGCTTAGAACATTGATTAGGGCGTACACATCGAGATTAGGTAATCCGTGATATTTCATAGAATTCCTACATATACTGGGTTATAGAAGTGAGCTCTAAAAATTGATATATTTCAATAAGAGAATAAACCAGTAGGCACTAGTTAGATGAGTCATTGGTAGTAGGTATCCAACCTATTTTTTGGGAACTCAATTTGTTTAGGTACTCTGGGGATGCCCTGAGGAAATATGATAAGTAGTGCAGGGCTCCTAATGTAGAGATTTTCTATTGATGGACATGATGGGTTACTCATGCGGTGGTTTGGGAAAACTCGCATGAGGCATCCAAAACAATTTTATGACTGATTAGAAGATGATCATGGGACCACTAAGACAAAGTCATAGTCACTATTAGTGTTTTCCGTATGTTAGAAGGTGTGAAAGTGGAACCATAATGTAAGATTTTGGTTGGAGTAAGTTTGACACATTACCACCACCACCCTCAAGTGGTCCACGACATGCTTAAAGAGATTTTGAACAGATATGGGGCCAACATCAAGTGAGAGAGAATTACGACCCCAAGACTCCAAAGATAATTATTGGTATTATTTATTTGTTTTCCAATGTATCTTTAGTTTTAATAGACATAGGTGTCAAAAATTAATATCGTACCACGTCCCTTGTTCAAGACTCAAAGATTCTGGAGGAAACATTTACTCGACCCTTATGTTTAAGGAATCCAACATGAGGGGATTGGATAGTGACACACTATTGTCAACATTGTGACCCTACCCATATAGGAATGTGTTTCAGTCCGGATATGTTGGTATTTTCATTGATTACTTACAACATCATTCTCAGTAAGGACTAATTATCAACATTCCATATTCAAATTGAGTATTTTTGGTACAGGGTGAGGTGTGTTTTTAGTGAAGAGACCAAGTATTCTTTTTAATGAGAATTGAACCCAAGAATCATAGTATGGACTCAATAATAGTTAGGTTCAACCAATAACTCAACAATTGGATAGCCTAACCCTCAGGGCAGTAGATGATATGAGTCCCTGGTTTTATATAGTAGTGGAGGAGTATGAGGAATTATCACATAAATATGATCCGTAATTACCTGAATAAAATGAGATAGAAATTACCATTACTCTATTAGTCATGTCGAAAAATATATATAAACCTTCCTATCAGATGGATCATGTATTGCTTAAAAAGATGAGGTTACATTTGGAGGACTTGAAGAGAAATGGATTCATAAGACATATTATTCCAGCCTCAGTAGCACCGGTTTTGTTTTTTAAGAAAGAAGAAGAGATCCTAAGATTATGTTTGGACTTATGGAACATAAAACAGTTGACCATGAAGGACAAGTTTCCACTACATAAGATTTATGACATTTTCAATAAGCTAAAATGAGTGAGGTTGTTCACAAGATTGTCCTCATATATGGCGGTCACCTGCTTTGTGTACAAGATGAGGATATACAGAAGATGTAATTCAGATGAAAATACAACCACTATGAATACCTATTAATTCCATTTTGAATAATAACCAACACATTAGTCTTCATGTGACTCATTAATTTTATCTTCAAGATTAGTTAGATGGGGGTTTTGGTGGAATTCACTGATGAAATACTTCTACACTTGGTGTTCGTGGAGAAACACTTCATACAGTTGAGAATGGTCCGAGACATAATCCAAGATACCTAGAATTATGGGAATCTATAGAAGTTTAAGTTCTATATTTGAGTGTTTCATTTCTTAATAAACATCACTTTAGAGGATGGGGTTTTAGTGGATACAGTGAAGATAATGGTGGTTATTTCTTCAGAATCACCCAAGAGTGATATAGAGGAGTAGAATTTACCTGGTTTGGATTGGGATTGTTCAAGATATGTAACCATATTTTCCACGGTAGATGATTCCTTCATAGCTTTGACATTAATGAGACAACTTTTCATCTGGGAGGAGAAGTTCCACTAGAATTTTTGGCAGTTGGGGTAGATATTGATGAGAGCACCAAATCATTAGTTTCTAGAGGAGGGTATTGAATACATTGTGTTCTATGATGCAATAAGAACTAGATATGTTTTTTTATAATGAATGAGAAATAATTGAATGCATATGGTTCATGATATTTGATACAATTGGGGTAGAACTACATGACCAACGATCATGAGTTGGCAGTTATAGACTTCGCATTGAAGGTGTGGAGACACTACATTATAGCATAATAGTTTATCATCCACTCTAACCACCATATTTGAAATTACATCATCTCTCAAAATGATATAAACTGAGAAATTGGTGAATTTTATATTTCCTCCTGGACTATATCATTGATATTTTCTATAAATGTATATAGGGTAATGTGGTTGCATGTTCACTCAGAAAGAGATTGAGTTAAATGCAACTGAATTAGGCATTAGATCAATTTCCTTCATTATAGATATAAATTTGTGGATGGAGACGGAACAAATAAAATTAATTTGATGGTTTTCACCCCTCAACTCTAACAATGTGTTAGGGAGAAACATCTCATATATAATGACTGTGAGACATTACGTGCTCAGATGTCCACATGTAATGCACCTAATAGATATTCAAAAGGTGGGGATAACATTGTTCATTTTTTATGACACACTATAGTTCCAGTGGAATTATTTGAGGAGGTATTTAGAGAGTTACATATGTCCCCTTTGGGGGACTCCCATGTGTTTAGAAGATGTAAAATGTCCTTTGACAACAATTATAGTGGCCAAGAATGAATAAGGGAGTTGCTAAGTATTTCTCTCAATGGATCAAATGTCAAAAAAAGAAGGCCAACTGGCCAAGTTCCATGAATATTGACTCAACCACATGAGGTGATAGAATGGATTTTAGATGGGATTTCAATGGACATTGTGAATTATTTATGATGTATGTCCTTGGACACTATAACATCTGGGTGATGGTTTATAATCTCAACATTTCGGCCCACTACTAGCTATTTAATAGTGGATTTTAGTAGAGAGAATCACATTCATCAATGATCAAGAGATAGTTCAACTCCATAACGATCCATAAATGATAGTCTTAGACCATGATCATCACTATACATCCCATTTGTGTAAGTGATTGATGGAGGTATTTGGTACTCATCTTCTTTTGATCTTTTCATTTTACCCACTAACGATTGACAAGACTTTTTGGACTATTTGGGTTCTATAGGATATTCTGTGAGCGTATATCCAATATTTTGGAATTATTTGGGAGTATCACCTACCTATAGTGTATATTTTGGAAAAAAATTAGCTAAAATAACACCATCAGTATGACACCATTTGAGGCCTTATACAAGTGACCATACAGGACACCACATTTTTAGTCGGTCCCAAAATAGTCAGTAGTCAGGGGGGTAGAGTTGGTGCACGAGACTATAGAGAAGGTGTAGGTTATTCATGTGTAGATTATGACTACACATAGCAGTCATATATCTAACATTGAGCAACTGTAGATTCCATTGGTGTTCTATGAGGGAGGTTATGTGATCCTTTGAGTCTATCCTCGACGCATGATACATATATTTTTTTGGGTTGATAAGTTATATCTGAGGTCCATCATCTCTTTCTTGTTACTATGTAGAGTTGGATCGGTGGAGTACCTCATATCTCTACCATCACAATTAGAGTGGGTGTACAATGCCTTCCATAGTTCAAATGTGTGTTGATACATGCATGATTCATCACACATCATTCATTAGGGCGAGACAGACATTGATGATGGGGAAACATTTGATGAGTACTAGGTGGAGATATAGGACCGATAAGAGATTATTATTCATGGGTAGAGATTCCTCTAGCTCATGTTCAGTGGTAGCATAGGAATCTATAAGAGAGAACGTGGGTGTGGGAAGGTGAGATTCGTGCTCTGAATCACCATTTTTTTAAAAAGTAATTGTTTTTGGATTTTGGGGATGTAAAGATACAAGGTGGAGATAAATTAACGTCCCATATTTTTTAATGACTTTTTTTTATTATTATATTGAAATATTTGGAGACTTGAAGATGAGACGTAATGTTATTCTATGATCAGTATTCCCATATAAATTGATCGAACAATTTAATATTATTAAATTTCAAACACATGAAATTTTCCTTAAAAAAGTGAATAACATATAAATGGTCTCGAGGATCGTAAATATAAGGTCACTGTTGTGTTTAAGTAAGACTCATTACCTTTGGTGGAGAATAAAATCAAAAAAATTGAGCCAACTGTTTATTACATTAAATGGAATTTTAATAAATAAAATAAATGGTAGATTTATTATATTTTTAATGTTTCAATCACCCAAAAACATTGTTTCTAAATAATACTTAGAGATATGGATCTAGAGTTATGCACGTAAACCCAAAGGTTCTATTAGACTATAGGGAGATCATTGAGAACTCTCTCGATAGTAAACGACGAATTGATTTTATATTGGATATCACCATATGTTGTTTTTGATGAATCTCACCAATGGAGGTGAAACAACGATCTGTTATATACATCAAAGTACCCATCATCATCTTAGATAATTTTTCATCAAATTATCATTCCCCATTTCTAGAATCAATGATGAACACATATCAACCAATTAATATGTTCACGCAAGGATAAAACATTACTTCAGTATGGATATATATGCAAGAAATCATTGGGGGATGAATTATTAATCATTGTTTCTTCATTACTCATTATAATATGAACTTATTGATAATGACATGAAAAAATTCTGATATTCATTCATTAGGGAATTATTGGTTCTTTTTATACTATCATTCTTGGAATTCATCACTTTTTATCAGTTTTGGTCATGTCTCTGCTTACTAGAGGACACCTTACGTGATTAGACCCCCAGATATGAGGAAAATTGACTTCCAAGGTTTCATAAGTGTAAATCTGATCTCAATGAACCATAATATATGTTCATAAAAAATTATAAGAATTATAGGAACCCTGGTGGTCCAAAGAAGTGACTACCATGACGTCGATTCCATTGACCAGGAAATGGGGAAGGGGCCACATGCAGGTGAAACCAGCGACATGGGTGTGGGGAAGCAGCAACACTGTCAGCTAGTGGGGTTTCATCAACTGTAGGATGGGTTGGTGCCTTAGGGGAGGATGTGGTGGGGTGACAATGCAAATCCTGTAGTGGTTGTGAGTCCATGGTGTAGCAATACATGGCGGGTCAACTGTGTGGGATGCAGTGAAACATTACATGTAGTGGAGGGGGATGCAGTGGGGGTGGGCTGCATGTGGAAGACTAAATCGGTCTACCAACATGCAGGTTGGACCATCTGTGTTGGGATGCTCTAGTGACCTAAAGGTCTAGACCAATTAGCTTAGTAGGCTAGGGTGGGATCATTTTGGTGGGTCGGATCCGAACCAACTCTGACTATTTTTAAAAAAATCCATAACTTTTATACAATTTGTTCATTTGATGGTTCATCTATGGTGATGGGTTCCTTGAGATAAAATATTACTTTTGAGATATCCTAAATGGGACGTTTTATATTTTTGCATAAACACTAATGTCTTGAGGTTTAGGATCTCCAAGAAGAGGCATGGAACGAGAAGAATCATGTGGTTGGATATGACTTTGAGACTATAAGACCATCTACAACTACATTAATTACTGATATTATGTGTCTTATCAAGACTACATGTCATATATAGACATAGATTCTCATAAGGAATACATGTCTTATTGATACTGTGTGTTTTGTGGATTAAATTTGACAATCCTATTTTGCTTACTATTGACTTAGACTTGTGTGAGATTACTATAAATTTTTTTTGGAATAGATTATTTATTTCATTATGGTATTTCTCATGTATTTACCTCACTTATAGCTCATGTATTTATTAGTGGTGTTACATTGTGATTTCATGGTGTCCTACTGATTATTTGTTTAGTCACTCATGAATGGGATTTACCCACACAGGTTCGGTCATGTGCAGATGATTGATGCTTTTATAGAGTGCAAGGTGGACAAAGACAAGGTGGTTCATAGAGACACCAAACTACCCAGGTTTACTCCTATGGCTTCATAAATTTTTACCAGTACCGTTCACTTTAGGTAGGTTTTTCTAAGAATGAGTTTCATGAACTTGTTCATTCACATTTATAGACTCTTTCATTTTGTTGGCCTATATTCTGTCCCATTATACCTTCCAATTTTTTATATTACTTTTTAGATGATATCTTAGTGTATGGATGCATTGATTACATAGTGTTTTTACATTTCATCAATTTGGGCATGGATATATGTACATGTGTACCTATTCTTAGGAATATTATACTCATTTTTTAGATATGCCTACACAGTTCTTGTAACCATCCCATGACCTATTGATGGCTAACATATGGTAGTCACATCATGGGACCCTCTAGGACGGGTCATGAAAAATTAAAAGAAATATTTTATTCTAATGGTTATGTACCTCTATTTACATCAAGGTCACTAATTCTCTATGATCACAATATTACTGTATATATAATTCTTATCTCTATAGTGTGTATTTAGTCAATCATGTAGATCAATCCCCATTATTAAATATTAATTTTTCTTATATATTTTTTTGGTTTCTTCAAATTATTAATGATACATTTATCTATTATTTTTAACTATTTTTTTTTAAATTTTGTATGAATTTATTCTAGAATATAATTATAATCACTTTGTGTAGGAATATAATATAAATTTTTTCCTATTCCCTATAATAATATAAAACTTGGGTTTCCCATCATCAAAAAATGAATCTGGATCTCATTTTATTAATACCATAATCTCTATATGGGGATTACTATTATTGAATATGATTACATGATTAGTTTTTTGATGGTGGAGTTCATATATTAAACAAGTATTCATTATAATTACTTTTGGTATATATAGGTGATTATTTTTAATGAAATAATTTTCATATAATATTTATATTGGCTATTTGACTAGGTAATTTTTAATTGAACTAAGATATGTTCATCATCATTATTTTAATTCTTTGGTTTTTATATTATTTGTGTTTTAATCTTCTAGTATCTAATACTCTACCTCATTGGTGGTTCTTCGTTCATAAGAACTTTTTTCCTTTGTCCAACAATATACATATTAAAATATTCGAAAGATAATATATTTTTTGTTATCATTCTAGAGTTATAATGGATGAAAACAACCCAATCCCTCTAGAATCATTTACCAATGTTAACTCATAGAATCTCTCAATGTGGTTTGGCGATCCACATGGGATGGGGACAGGTTTTAGGTCATCACTAATAAACAATATAGAATTAAATCACACAAATGAAAATAAAAAAAAGTAATTTTTTTAAAATAATGGGAAAAAATAATATCTTCATATATAATAAATAAAAGGAAATAATAAATAACTACACATTATAATAGTATAGTTCTAGATATAAAAAAATTCATGATATAATTTTACATTACTAATAATAATGTAATAGTCTAGTGGAAAATGAAAAAACAAAGCATAATACAACAAATGTATACATAACACATGGTACATCAACCCACCATTACACCCCGAACAAAAACATAATATCGAATGAATCACCACCACCACCACATTGTGTATTTCTATTTCCTATATCAAAAATGAATTATACTACACTCTCTGATTTGATTTATATTGATGGTGATTTCAATTTTCTAATATGGTCCAACCAATTATTCCATAAGTCAAATATGTTAAAAAATTAAATAACCATCAAATATAAAAAATAATGAATTATGAAGTAATATTTTAAAAATATATTATAAGATAAGAATAATGATGATGTTTTTATTATTTTAAAAGAGAGTAATGAAGAGAAAAAATTATTGTCATTGAAGAAGAACGTTGTATTCAAAAACATTATAATAGTTTTCAAAAAAATTATGAATAAATAATATTAATAATAAGACAGTATGACTAATAATCACATGAAAAATCGTTATCAAAAATTACCATCTTGATATGGAGTATAATGTAAATTCATTTTAGGGTTTCATGTGATCTCTGGATGTCATATTACTATAGACATAAAATTTTTTTCTCTCCATGTAAATCACTATCATCTGTCTTCATTCCATACAAATTTTTAGCTTGGTTTTTTAGTTATATCCAACACTAAAAAGGAAAACCATACCCTTATATTTTTGTATAATACAACCAAAATAATAAAAATTATCTTCTGTGATATTAAGTATTGAATAATTAAAAACTACTCATTGAATAATTCTATACATCCAAATGTAGCATATTTAATGACATAAAAATTCCCCCAAAATAGATCACAAATTATCCAAATAATATAATTTTACTATCAATTAAATATCAATAGTCAATATAAATTCCATTAAATAATGACCCTTACTTGGAAATATTAAAACAAATTACAAATAAACGAATTGAAGTGTTTATATGGGAATTTATAATTATGAATCCAAGCCCCTCAAATACTATGACTATAAAATCATATGTAACCTACAAACCAGTAGAAAAGGTAACCCATAAATTACTAAAGTAGACCATATAGAAAAATATATAATCAATAATGAGTGGATCAAATTAAACATATCTTTTCATCATAAAATTGAAATTTGAAAAGTCAATATTTAATAGAAAAGATCATAGATGGTGATAAAAACCACTTATCATTATATAACTTGAAGATCACGGGAGAATACATACTATCATCACACTATGTGTTAAGGGAGAAACATATACATATAAATAGATAAATTCAGGTTTTTGGACTTCCAAACAATATATAGGCATAAACCATTTTTTTATATAATTGAAAATTGTATATAATATTTTTTTCTCAAATTTTTAACATCATAAAAAATAATCAATTACATGAATATTCTATAGATGTTTGATTTAAATAATGATCCAAGGTCTTATATAATGTCATATGATTAATATTACATAAATAAATAATTATTCTAAGTATTTGGATAACACATCTGACCACATTCAAAAGATATAAGAACATAAATGTTTAGTTCCTTAGAAATTAACTATATAAAAACCTTATTTTACAACACCCATGATTGTTTTTTCAAAAATAACTTTCCTATAGATATTTTTATATAAATGATGTTATATAATCATCTTCCTAACTGTGAATTTTAATGATAAAAAATCATTGAGCTAAAACCATATGAATATGAATGTAATATCATAATGTATTATATTAAAAAATTATTGAGAATATGATGTTGTCATAAATATCAAAATTAATGATCTTAATATAATGGATGGAAATCATAAAACATGATGATTTAACTTAAGATCATTAACTATCATTAAGGAATGATAAAGAAATTTCATGGTATAAAATATATATCAATAAAATCAATTGTTGTGATGACATTAAATTGAGGATTATAGTGAAAAAAATTTATAATGATGAATATATATTATCACATTACAAAATATGAAAATGATTCAAATTCATAATTATAGATATAAAACAGATTTGAAAATAAAAAACTTTCCCAAAATCTAGTAGTCAACAAAAAATAAACTACATCATGTTATTAAAAAAATCCACAATTGATGGTGTGAACAAAAACAGACCCACACATCATGTTGTAAACAAGATAAATTACCAAGATTCAAGTTGTAAACCACAAAATTTCAAAACCTTCATGTTATATATAAAAAAATTCCCAATCATCATATTTTATGGAAACATTACCCACACCATTCATGATTTAAACAAAACAACATCCCTTTAAAAGATGTTGTTAAAAACCAATTTTCCACCCTTATTATTTCTTTATCATGAGGTTTAAATAACAAACCGATGTAGTGGAGGGTGATATAGGAACCCACCATTAACCATTCACACACATGAGTTTCATATGAATATTAAACATTCATCTCAAAAATAACCAATGGAAAAAATAATAGGTATCATAAAAAGATTACATAATCACATAACAATAACATAAGAAATCCTAGAGTATATAATTTTTTTAAAATAAATCACAACATAATTACAAATAATGGTTTAAAAAATAATATCTACATGAATGATAACCAGAATATATAAAAATAAGTGGTAATTTAAATATATTCAAATAACCATCCAAAACATTAATTACAAAATAGATTTTAATTAACTATTATCAGAAATGAAAAGTGAAGTGATTTGAAAATCATAATTCTAAATAAAAGATCATTGATAATTCATAATCGTTTCAAAAATGATAAGAATTATTACAATGAAAAAATTAATCTAAAATAAATATTTAATAATGTGTACAGTCAAAAAATAATTTTTGATGGGGAAGTGAAGGTAATATGAAAAATATTACATTTAGAAGATAAAAATTAATTTAAGAACCTTGAATAAAATATAATGTACCTAAACCAGTATGTGATAAATTATTGAATAAATTTTGTTGTAAAAAATTATTCAATAATATAAAGTTGAAAAATACATAATTTTTTGGACAAGGTATATGAAAATATTAATAAAATATTAACATATAAATATATTCATTGATAATAAAAACATGAAATGTATATACATCGTTCTAAAAAGAAAATGAAAATAATTTGATATCATTTTGTTTTAGAAATAATATTTTATATTACAAACCATTAAATTTAATATAGTTTTAAAAAATCATAAGTTAAAATGCTATGATATTTTTTACATTTTAATTGAATAATTAGTAACAAGTACAAGAAACAAATTACCAAAATCCAGTGTGGAGTGTATGATAAAATGTTTTATCTTAAAAGATTATAAATACCATTATGAAAATGTATCCATTGATGTATTGAAAAAACACATCAACTAAATTTTATTAACACATATAATTTAAAATATAGGGAATAAAAATTTATTATTACAAAATATGTGCCTAGAAGAAAAAATATATATTTTATTTTAAATTAATGAGAAAAAATCATAATATTTATATCCACAATTGGGAGATCATTATTTATTAATGAAGGTGAAAATAAATACTTACATATTTATTGTCATTTATATAAAACCAATTTAATTATTATTTTCATAAAAATTATCTTAATATACCACTAATTGATAATTAAATCGTGACCTAATGTATCATATTGTCATAATTTACACCTCATAAATAAAAATAAGTTTGTAATAGATATAATTATTCAATGTAAGTAATTTTATTTGACCATAGTCAAATAGAGACCTTCACTTTCTTCATAACGTAAAACATAGTATCCTACCATGTTAGAGTTATAGATCGTATTTTTTATAGATCCCTAAAATGGATCTCTATTACTATATTATTCATAATATAATTATTCTATAATCTATAAGTATATTTCTATACAATACCAATTTTAAGGGACTCCTACACTAATATTTTCAATCCATTAGGTGTCATTCCTAGTTTATATCCATAGGAGATCAACCCCAAACATTAACTATACAATGCCATCGTGGCATGTGCTACTTTGGAATCAAATAATTCGAATCTGACCGTAGCTTGTGTGAATTTAAAGATGTGTTCAGGCACACCAATTTTTTACTATTGTTCCCTAGTAGATATGTAATGATATGCATCGCACATAAAACATATGGAAAGGTTGTTGGATTAACATTCCCTCGCCCCATTTATCCCATTCTTCGTATCACGATGATATTCTATTCATACTCTCAGGATATATTTCATGTTTCAAGGACCTTCAACACATTTAATGTTCATTGATGCACAAATATAGGTATCCCTAGATACTAGGGATGAACAGTTTACCTTTTCATGCCTCCATTCAAACATGGCCCAACCAAACAATCCAACAGTACCCAACCCACCGAACCCTAAAAACATGCAACATAATGTTCAGTGGAACACCCATTTAAACATGACTAAACCATATTTGACTATAGTTTACAATAAATTTATGGATATATTAATATCACAATGATTTCTATTATTCAAGCCCATAACATTGAGAAAAAACATCCACTCAGTCACATGATATAGAATATGAGCTAGTTCAATGAACTACACTGTGAAAACATGCATCACCACATCTACAAATTCGTAGAAGTGTGCAATTAGTTTCAAAAAAAAGAAGTATCATCTGATGTAATGAGACTTCACATCAACCCATTATATCTTTGCGAACTATAAAATTTTTGAATCAATATTATAGATCTTGATTATATCACGACATGTGACGATCTATACAATAAATATCTATTCAAATACTTCCCTTCAATACAGATGTGGAAACTCTTTAACGATATTCAAAACATCACTCAGGTGAATTGATAATAAGCATGGGAGTCTTGGGAATAATTTCAAGTACTACTGTGGAAAATCCCACACCATGGACTGGACATGTTGATGTACTTCTTGAAATTTTATCAAGGCCTCCTACTATCCACACAAATATTTGTTTATGCTATAGCTAATGGAGGACTCATGTACAAAAAACCTGAAACCTGAAGATCCATTTGGGATGATGTCTTCAAAAATTACAATATATGGAAGAGTGATCATCTGCCACCTCAATATGGATTCCTCCCAGTGGAAGAGAGCACCGGACTAGAAGTACATGTGGAATTGCTCACAAAAACGATAGAATCATTTCATCTACCATCTACACTACCCCCTCATGCCCCAATAATAGAGATACAATCATGTGAATTTTGTGGTGGATTTTAGATGTTCCATGACTGAAAGTTTGGGGTTAAAAAATCAAAGATAAATATTGTAATTACATTAATAAAAACCCACCATTCCAAAAATATCAATATTATTATCATGAGAGGTTGAATCAGAAGACAACACAAAACAACCAAGGTCATTATCAACAGTAATGTGGTCAAGAACAATTCAATAATCAAATACCACCAGGGTATCCACCAATGAAATGTATATCAATACCAAAACTGAAAAAGTGACAAAAAACTATACCTCAAAGAGAACATAACTAGTTTAAACTAGCTCAACGAAGGCCTTAGAACAAAACTAATACTCTCCAAAATAATATTAAAACCCACCGAGCTAATTTTGTTCAAAATAAGACTAGTTAATTACTACTCAAGTGATCGAGATTTCGAACCAATGATCTGACTTGCACAATGTAGAACTCAATGTTGGTTAGATCTCAAATAAATTGTTCAACATATTACAAGTTACCATAATAGGTAACATAGTGAAACCCCCTATAAAAGAAGATAAGGTTGTAAATATTAGAAGTGTATTTTTTTTATATACATATACTTTGAGGAAGAGATAATGGAAAAAATAAGGAAACTATGAAACAATCCCCAGTAGAAGAATAAGAAGTTGATAAGACCACTCAAGTGATACCCAAAAAGGCATCACCAATCACAAATACTCCCACACATAAGAAAAAAAATTCCCAATTTATATTTCCCCACCACTATAACATCCCCCTATTCCTTTTCAATAATTATCATGATAAGGAAGATATAAGCCACAATACAATAAATTTATATAAATGTTGAAGAAAATTTATATGAACATTACTTTTGTTGAAGCTAATTCTCTAATGCAATTTAATTCCATTTTTTGAGGATATTCCTTACCATAAATGAAAAATGAAAAATTTGGTCATCATATCACTAAATAAATATTGATGTATTTTCATTGAGTAGAAAACACCACCAAAGATGATTGACCCTGAATTTCTTCAAATTCCCTGCGCTATTGGATAGTGTAAATTTTGTTAGGGCTTGGTGTAATATTGAATCAACAATCAGCCTCATGACAGTGAGTGCATATCTAAATTTAGGACATCAAAATATTAATCCAACTTGAGTAGAACTGCAAAATTTCAACCTATTAGTGATGTATATGGGATGAGTTCTTGATGATGTGTTAGTAAATGTTATGATATTCATCATTATGATTGTTTTCCTAAAACTAGAAACGGAATAACAAGATGAAAACACAATTATTCATGGATTAAAATTCTTATCCACTAGAAATCCTCTAATAGATGTGAATAAAGTTTTTCTAATATATCGAGTTAGAGAAGAACAAGTAGTCTTCATCTATATCAAAGATACACAAAAATCAGATGATCCAATTCATTGAATCACTATCGCTCTTAACCAGGAACGAAGGGAATACATGGCCATCAATGAAGATAGATATGATTCACCCTATTATGTATAGGAAGCGTATGATTTTGTGGAAGTGAGCTTCAATAAACCTCATACATGGGATACCTTCTGATCTGTCATCCCCTAAAATATTCTCCCATCAACAATGGATTTGAATACTCTATCAAGTACTCTTTTTAGTAATACATAAGAGGTTCAACCTATCTTATTGATGTAAATATTTTTGAACAATCATAGTTACATGAAATAAAATCTGTTGATGTTATGAAGAGTCACAAGAAATTAATTCTCTAGGTAGTGGAAAACATTAGGGGAATCATTACGACTGTGTAAACTGAAAAAATTCAACCTGAGGATGATGTAAAACAAAAAAACAACCATCGGAGGTGGATCACACCACCTATGAAGGTCATTTTTTAAATGAAATTACTGATTATTTTGGATTATAAAATAATCATTTCAATCATAAACAATGAGTTGGTGGGAAGAATAAAAGTATTCCCCAAGAATGGGTGAATCACATATGAGAAAACTGATAGAAATTAATTGATCTTAACATAAACTATAACTGTATGGATAGTTTGAATGGATTACAAGGGATTGAATGTAGTAATAAGAAAATATAATTTCATATCACCCTTAATGGATAAAATACTAGAAAGACATCCTAGAAATGAATTCAACTATTTAATTTATTGATATTCAGTTACAATAATATTTGAGTCGACCCAGCGGATTACTCAATGTCAACGTTCACATGTCCATTTGGGACTTTCAGCAGTAGGAACATGTTATTAGATATGTGTAATTCACCTAAAATGATTGAATAATCACAAAGAATACATTCTATATTATAGAAAATGAATTTTTATAAAGCATTGTGGATGATTCCTCAGTTTATTATATATATTTTGAGGTCTTCCTTAGTAAACTAGAGTTAGTCTTCCAACACTCTGAAGAAAAATGCATTGTTTAGAATTTTAAAAATCTTCATTTTAGTGTTAAAGGAGATATAATACTTGGGATTAATATCTTAAAATAATTTATATATGTCGACCCATATAAGGTAAATCCCATCAAGGAAATATATAACCCTTCAAAAATTAATGGTATAATAAACCTTCTTGGACAAGAATAATTTGATATGATATTTTAAAAGATATAGAAAAGTTTTACACATAGTTAGACAACTATGTTAGAATAGTTTATATTTAAATTAACTGGTGAATGTTAAAATGACTCTAATAGTTTAATGAAAAGCATTATAGGAACGCCATTATTGATTTCACCAAATTGGGACAATTAATTTAATTAATGATTGATGCCATTGACTTTATTTTTGGATATTTTTTAGGAAAAACTATTGGGAACATATTATTCATTATTTATTATTCCATCTACACACTGAATGAAGCTCAATAGAATAACACATCTACATAGAATGATCTCTTAGCTACTATGTATTCCTTCAAAAAAAATTTAAATACCCATAAATTTCAATGGAAAGTTTTTCTTAATTTTCTTTGTGATTTTACGAGTACACAGTTTCTGACGGCACCAGATTCCGAGGCCCAGTGTGCCCATAATCAATTTCTGATGTTTATTTCAGTTACGTTCAGTGAACGAATGTGTGAGTTTTTCTAACTTTTGAACCAGTGCTCAGAATCTAAATCCAAGGGCATTGATGAAACCACATCACCGGTAATTGCTTAGGAAGACTATTCCTGGAGTTGCGTTTGCTCGGGAGGAGATGTTAAAAATGTGAGGAATAAAAATAAAATTATTTTATAATTTATTTTTATTTCATTACCGATGGTTAAGCGTTTTGGAAAGTGAAGATGCAAGGATGTTGCGGTGGGGCCCACATGAGCCCCCACCTCCTTCAATTTTCCCTAACAACCTATTTATTTCCCCTCTAGCAATTATTTCGTAACTCTTCCACAATAATTTACTGGCCAATAAAACGCCTCTTTTTTGGACAATGCATGTTAATTAATTTGTGAATTCAATTTGATTTTCAAATTAATGTTGGCATGTGTGTGTGAATAAAATAAGACAAGGTCTTAATTTATTGTTGTCGGATTCATTGTGTGGAACAAGGAAGAGAACACCTGTGGTCTGAAGAACATCTTCTTCCTCGTCGAAGAACGCGAAAATGCCGAGTCTACGACCATGAACTCCATCACCGCAAAGGGAGATCATCGTACCGTCTCCTCTACTCTTTGTAGATGCTGAGAGACGCCTTCTTCTGAGAATGAAGACATGCCGCATCCTTCATTGGGATAACACCAACGCCGCTTACGGGGCCTCATTCGGCGACGCCGTCTTCCGCGATGTTATTTTCCCGCGACGAACCTCGTTCGACGACTTCATCGATGTAGGGGTTGTTTTGAGAATTCCAATACCCTCATGTTTGTATTCCTATAAAACATAAACTTGGACCAAATAATTATCATGTAGATCCAGTGATTATTAGTTTTGGGTAGTGGTTTATCATTTTCCGGGAATAGTTGGGAGTTGTTTCAAACCACTAACGCTGTGGGTGCAGACCAACAAAAAAATCTAAACCCACTGTTTTTCTATTATTCATGAACGGAGCATTTAGAGTTGACGAAACGAGATTGGAATGGAGATTGGAGGCCTTTTATGTAATGTACGGGGCCCAGGAGAGCCGTAGGCGCATACGGTGGGAAAATATGACCACCAGAGCGCGCCCGATGGTCCGCGGAAGACGCTGCCGGCACGCCAAGTGGCTGGCTCCGGCTGACTGCCAGGAGGCGGCGGCCCCATGGCACACCAGCCAGAGGAACCGCCGCGGCTTCAGCCGCAGCGGCAGGTGGACGGATCCTGCGGCCGCACGGGATCCGGAGAGGGAGGATGCGGCGCCTGCCACATCCGTGTAGTGCAAAGGGGGGAGACGTGTCCCCCCTGCTCGGCCTGCTGGCCGAGCTAGTGAACCACCCCTATCCGGGCCGGGGTGGGTTACACGGAGCACGCCAGACCCGATCCTGGGTCCGTTCGACCTGGTTTGGGCCGACCCAGGGGGGTTGGGCCTGGCCGGGCCGGGCCGAGACCCCCCATTTCGGACTGTTTTCATTCATTTTCCCATATCATGGGCTTCGGACCTCTGATCGACGCATCCTCAGTTCCATTGGGATACTTGTATCAAGAAGGCCATTTTGGTATATTACAATCCAGGTATAGGGGAACTTTGATTATGGAAGGGATGGTGCGAACACAAAACCTACCGGGCCCTCGGAGCAGAAACACATATAACTTGAGCTCTGGACATCCGATTGACGTGATGTAAACTATGTTGGCTTCCTCTTAGTGAGGCAGACCTTTTGGATTACTACACATGAGGATTGGACGCATTTGGAGTATGTTCAAGTTGGTTTTGACTTAACAACCAACCGGGCCCCTAGGACGAAAAAGCCAATAACTCTCAGACCGGGCATCCGATTGACGCGCCGTCTGTCATGTTCAGTTCCTATCAACGAGGCAGAACTTCGGGATACATCAACTCCATACTGCATGTTAGTTTATCTTTCGACCCCCTTGGCTCGTGGAGAGTATCCTCCCGGAAACAAGCATGGTTTGTGCGGGAACTCTAGAGCTGGCTGCGATGACGACTACACTAAAATCCTCTGTGGGTTCGGCAGTGACGATGGCTGCACTAAAATCCTCCGTGGGTTCGGTAGTGACTACGACTGCATTGAAATAATCCATGGGTTCAGAAGAGACGACGACTTTACTAGGATCCTACATGGGTTCGACAGTAACGACGACCATACTGAAATCCTCTATGCGTTCGACGGTGATGACTACTGTTATTGTATCCTATGTGGGTCTGGTTGTACGTGACTACTATTCTTATATCCTACGTGGGTCCGGAAGTATTTGACTCTGTAATTATATCCTATGTGGGTCCGACAGAGTGGCTGGTCTAGTATCCTACGTGGGTCTGACAGCCTAGCTGGTCTAATATCCTACGTGGGTCCCAGCTTAGATGAATCAGCAGTTACATCTGATCATCTCTATCACCTTACGAAGAAGTATACCTGTGAGTGATGAGTCTTGACTTTCAATCATTATATTCGATATGATTGGCTTGATTTCCTATGTGAATTGGGATGTGCTTTCTTGTGATGATTGGGTGGTACTATCCTATTCGGATGTGATTGAACATGGGCTTGGATGATGGAGTCGAACATTAATTTATGTCTTAGGTATATGTATGGGTATATACCTAAGTGGAGTTGGCTTTTATTTCATGGTTGTATACTTCCATTATGGTTTATCCTTCTTGGATTCTGGGATACCTTCGGGGTCTCAGGTTCCCTACTAAGTAGCGTATACTCAGCCCTGCACGGGTCGTGCTCGCACTATGTTGTGTTGGATGCAGACGACGGACAACACTAATCGTGGTTAATGATTGTGGATCATGTCGGTACCTCGAGGTGGACCACTGGACCTGATGTACACGAAGCGGATGGTTGGACCCGAGTTGTTGAGGCAACTATCTGTACCCACCCTTCAGGTGGGATTTTTGCTGGATGGCTCGACATTGCTGCTTTACATTTCAGTTGTTGTACTTTCATTCCAGTTGTACTTTACTTTCAGTTTGGGTTTGTATTCTGGCCCACTTAATTTTCCAAACATACTTTTGTACCCAGTTTTAATTAGTGTTTACTTCTACTGGATTACTCTGTGGAGTTTGTTTACTTTAAAAAGGAAATGCATTCCCCTTTTATCGGGATTTACACCTTTGGTGCTAGTCCCCAGCCCCTGGCCGATGGAAGGTGGTCTTGGGGTAGTCATGGAACAGGTCCCGAGGACAGGTCGTGAAAAAATTCCATTCCTGTTTTTTATTACATAAGTCAATTGGGAACACTGATCATCAAGACCTATGTTATTTAATGAATAAGAAGGATTCAAATCCATGTATGGTAATTTTTATCCTTATACATTATGAATATGATATTTTCATCAAATATACAAAAGTATAAGAAAATGTGAACACTGATCATTTAACCCTACTTCCTTTTGAAATTAATCAAGGATGGTTACAATACTGACATTGAAGACAATTTTCCTAATGAAAACCTTTTAACCATTAATGTAAAAATGTGGTTTTCTGATATAGATAATTATATATCCATGAGTGTTTACACCATTTTCACTCATATAAAAAAGGATATCATTTTTGGGTGAATAAAAACATTATTAATATGATGAACCACTAAGGTTCAACCATTGTGTTAATGGTATGTTGTGATGATTCATTCCCAAAAATGAAATCCCAAATGTGATAGAAATGTTTCAACAGTTAGAACTAGAAGACATCATGGACCTAAGAACACAATAGCAACAATCCTACCAAGTGGACTTTACTATGTCACACTACATCAAGATGTTAGAAAATTTTGGAAATGTTTTAATAGGTTCTTCTGAAAAGGTAATATTGGGGAAAATGAAATGATATAAAACCCCATTATATAAGTATAAATATTCACTATATGGGAGATACAATTCATGGTGCAATTTTCTGATTCATATGAAATATCAGATATTATAGTTGGTGTTGACCATATATTATAGTGGGTAGAAGTTGATGCCACATAACATGACACATAAAAACAGGTCATGTGTTTTTGAAAAATGATTGTGTTCTCAAGATTTTGATATCTTAGATTACTAATTTCTGATTGAGGAACAGATATTACAATGTTCCCAAATGATTCTGGAAAAAGTATGGAATATTTATATAACACAAGATCTCTCTATGACCCAAAATCAAGTCATCATGTTGAACTATCAAATAGTGTGATCAAGAAAATCTTTGAAATGTTAGTAAACACAAGTTAAAGTGATTAGAGATTAAAACCAGATGAAACACAATAATCATACCACTGTTCACACAAAAAAACATTAAGACCACACCCTTCAGAATAGTTTATGGGAAACCATGTTATCATTTAGTTGAAATAGATCATCACTCATACTGGAAAATTAAGAAACAAATTATGGATTCCCAGAAATATGGATAAGAATAGATAAAGAAATTGGATAATATGGATGAGATTCCAAAATATTATTATGGAATTTACAAGATCTACAAAGGGAAAAAATGAAATGGAATGACTAATAAATTTCTTGTCGCACAATTCTCCCAGGAAACAAGGTAATATTATTCCATTCCAAACTAAACATATTCCATGGGTAGGAGAAATCTAGATTGTCCTTACCTTTAAAATTCTTTCATGATGTACACTATGGGACCATTGACATTCAGATTGATTGTGGAAAATAGTTAAATGTTAACGTTGAATGGTTAAAAATATTTCACTAACCCTTCTATGAAGGTTGTTTCCTTGGCCTAAAAGTCATCTAATCTATTAAGAAGTCACGCTCTTGATGTTAAAGGGTGTGTTGACTTGGAGGAAACCTATGGTAGGTCATATTAGGTTATAATAGGTTATATTAAGACTTATGGAATATTATTAACTATAAATATCTAACTGTGATGATTTGAACAAGGATATAAATAATCCAATTAGACATCATGTAATAGTAATACAAAACATGTATTTTTTTGTGATTTTTTTTTCAAAACAAAATATAAAAAATGTTAAACTCTTCTACAAATTGTGTAATCACTCAAATATTTTTTTATTTCCAGACATCATACATGGTCTTGAAATTAAGGTTCAGGATTGGAAAGTCACCATTCTCTTGGCCGCACAACTCACATCCCTTCCATGACCCCAAAACTACACCTCTAACCTTCTACCTCAATCCCACAATGACACGTGACCCATCCTCTCTCTCATATGGCCATTGAACTCCCTCCCTACTTTATCCCACATATTCAACCTCCCCATTATCTTTTAATTGAAAATATTTCTCCCTTATCCTTACTTCATGACCAGCTACTGAACTACCTCCCTCCTATATCTGTAATGTAACCCGCCCAACCCCCAATAACGAAATAACTAACACCTCCCTCATCATTACCAAGCTATCATTCATCCATGATGGTAAGGAAAAAATGTTGTTGATAAAACCATTTAAATCATCATCTTTAAATAATGAAAAACCTCCAAAAAAGTGACTGGAAGGCATCACACCTTCTGAACTGTAAATACCTATCACAGTTTCCCTAGATACAGTAGCTGGTCAAGCTAAATCCTCATCATGATTTGAAGACACATATAGTGATGAGAACCTACATCTTAATCAAATTATTTTCTTCTCTAATTCAAATCATCATTAAAACCTTCTCCAGCTATTGGAAAATCCCATGCGGACCAACAAGACACAAGATATGTGCATACTCAGTCGCCTGAAGGTGTAGAATTATTTTTGAAGGGGTAGTGACACTACCTTATGGGATAGTAGTTTATCCTTCACTTTGAAAGAAATATTAAAAATTATATCATCTCTCAAAATGATATAAACTGAGATATTGGTGATTTTTGTATTTTCTCTCGGACAATAACATTGAGATTTTCTATAATACTATGAAGGGTAATGTGGTGGCAGGTTCACTCAAAATGATATTGAGTTAGATGAAACTGAATAAGGAATCATAATATTTTGCATCATTGTAGATATACATTTTTGGATGGTGACGGAACAAATAACATCCATTTAATTGATTTCACCCCCAACTCTAATAATGTGTTAGGGAGACAAAACATAGATATATCGAATATGCAACTTTATGTGCTCAGTTTTCCACATGTATTTCCCCTCATAGATATTCAAAAGGTGGGGATCACATTGTTCCTTATTTAGAAAACACAGTAGTTCTAGTGGTATTTTTGGAAGTGGAATAGAGAGACATTCATATGAAACATATGGAGGTACTCCCATGTGTGGAGAAGATGTAAAAGGTCCTATGACATCAGTTCTGGTTGCAATGAATGAATAAGGGAGTTTCCAAGTATTTCTATCAATGGCTCACATGTTAGTAAAATAAAGCCAAATGACCAAGTTCAATGAGGATTGACTCAACCAATTGAGGTGTTAGATTGGATTTCAGATGGGATACCGATGGAAATTGTGAATTTTTTACCACGTATATCCAGAGATGTGATAACATTTGGGGTGACCATTGATAATCTCAACAAGTCGGCCCACTACTAGCTGTTTAATAGTAGATTTTAATAGAGAGCATCATATGCTTTAATGTTCAATATATATCTCAACTCCATAACAATCCATCAATGATTGTCTCAGACCATGATGATCACTGTACATCCCAGTTGTTCAAGGGGTTGAAGGAGGCATTTGGTACTAATCATTATATGATATCTTCATTTCCCCCACTAACGAATGGCCAGACGTTGTGGACTATTCATGTTTAGCAGGACATTCCCTAATTGTGAATCCTATATTTTGGCTGTATTAGGTAGTATCAGCTACCTTAGGTTGATATTTCGTAAATAAATATTTAAAATAACACCATCAGTATGCCACCATTAGAGTCCTGGTATGAGTGATAATGCAGGTCACCACATTATTAAACCGTCCAAAAAGTGTCAACACTCATGTACTTAGAGTTGGTGTAGGAGACTACAGAGAAGGTGTAGGTTATCCATGTGTGTATAAAGACTAAATATAGTAGTCATAAGTCTATATTTGACCAATTATAGATCCCTTTTTCATTCTATGTGGGAGGTTATGTGTTCCTTTGAGTCTAACCTCGATGCGAGGAACATAAATTTGTTTGGGTTGATAAGAAATATCTGATGTCCAACATCCCTTTCCACATACTATGTAGAGATGGAAATGGGGCATAATTCTTGGTCTCTACCATCACAGTTAGAGTGGGTGTACAATTCCTTCCAAAGCTCGCTTTTGTAGTGATACATGCATGATCCATCACACGTCATTCACTAGGGTGAACCAAACATTGATCATGGGGTAACATTTGATGTGTACTAGGTGGAGATAGAGGATCGAGAGGAGATTATTATTCATGGGAAGTAGATTCCTCTACTGCTTGTTCAATGGTAGAATAAGAATATCTAAGAGAAAACACGGGAGTGGGAAGCTCATATTCGTGCTCCAAATCACCATTTATTAATAAAGCCAATGCTTTTAGATTTCTGGAATGTGAAGATACAAGGTGGGGAGAAATTAATGTCTCATATTTTTTCATAATTTTTTTTATTATTTTGAAATATTTCGAGACTTGGAGCTGAGACATAACGTGATTCTATGACCCAGTGTTCCCATAGAAATTGATCAAAAAATATAAAATTAATAAATTAAATAAATGGGCAGTTTTCCTAATAAAGTTGAATAACATGTAAATGGTCCCCAATATCTTAAATCTTAGGTCACCGTTGTGTTTAGATAAGATTTATTTTAATAGGTGAGGAATAACATTTAAACGTGTGAGTCAATCATGGAAATTATTATTTGGCATTTTAATATATTCAATAAATGGTGAATTTTATTTATTTATAACGATTCTCTGACCGAACAAAATTGTTTCTAAATAATTCTTAGAGACATGGATTTATGGTTATGTAAATAAATCTAGACATTCCTGTAGTTTCTTGGGAGATCATGGAGAACTCTATCAATAGTGAACAAAGACATGATATTAGATTGGATATCACCATACATTTTTTTGACGAATATCACCAATGACAATGAAATAACAATAAATTATAAACATTAAACAACCCATCATCATGTTAGGGAGTTATTCATTGAATTATCATTCGAAATTTCTAGAATCAATGATGAACACATATATACCAATGAACAGGTTCACACAAGGATAACACATTACTTCAGTATGGGCATATATGCAGGAAATCACTGGGGGAAGGATTAATTATCCTTGATTCTTCATTACTTTTTATAATAAGAACATATTGATGATGACATGAAAAAGGCCAATATTCATTTTTTTGGGAATTATTGGTTCTTTTCATTCCCTCAATCTTGGAATTCATAGCTTTTTATCAGTTTTGGTCATGTCTCTGCTTACCAAAGGACTACTTGCATGATTAAAACCCCAGATAAGTGGAAATTTGACTACCATGGATTCATAAGGGTATATATGGTCATAAAGAACATGAATATATGTTCATGCCAAATTAATAGCATTATAGTAGCCCTGGTGGTCCGCATAAGTGTCTACCAGGGTGTCGATTCAATTGACCAGGACACGGGGAAGGGGCCAAATGCAGGTGCGGCCGACGATATGGGTATTGGGGTGTGGCACCGCTACTGGATAGTAAGGAAACATCAACAATAGGATGAGGTGGTGCATTGGGGGAGGACATGGTGGTGTCACCATGTGGATCCCATAGTGGTAGTGACTCCATGGTGTATCCAAATACTACTGGTTGACTGTGTTTGATGTAGTGCAACATTACATGGAGTGGAGGGGGATGCAGCATGGGTGGGCTACATGTGGTAGACTAGATCGGTATACCTACATGCAGGCTGGACCCTAGGTGTTGAGATTCTATGGTTACATAAGGGACTAGACCAAGTAGCCTAGTAGGCTAGGGTGGGATCAGTTCTGGGGGTTGGGTTAGACCCAAGTCAAACCATTCTACAAAAAATCCATAACTTTTATACAGTTTGTCAGTTTGATGGTCCTTCAATGGTGATGGGTCCCTAGATATAAAATATTCTTTTTGAGATATCCTAAATTTGTCTCTTTAGATGTTTACATAAACACTAATGTCTTAAGGTGCAGGTTTGCCTAGAAGAGGCATGGAACAAGAGGAATCATGTGGTTGGCTATAACTTTCAGACTATGTGACCATATGCATCTACATTAATTATAGATATTATGTTTCTTATCAAGACTACATGTGATATCTCGACATAGATTCCAATCAGTACAACATTTCTTATTGATACTGTGTGTTTTGTACATTACATCTGATGATCTTGTTTTGCATTCTAATGACATTGATCTCTATGAGGTGACTGTACATTTTTTGGAATACATTCTATTTTTAATTGGGTTATTCATTATGTATTTATCTCTAGTATACTTCATGAATTTATTAGTGTTGTTACATAATGGTTTTTTGGTGTCGTACTAATTATTTTTTTAGTCATTCATGCATTGGAATTACCCGCACATGTTGTGCCTTGTGCAGATGATTTATGCTTTTATAGAGTGGAAGGTGGACCAGGAAAATGTGGTTCTTGGAGACACCAAACTACCTAGGTGTACTCTAGTATATTCGTAATGTTTTCTAGTACCTTTCCCGTAGGTAGGATTTTCTAAGAACGAGTTTCGAGAACTCGTCCATTCACATTTACATACTCTTTCATTTAGTGGTCCTATATTATATCCATATATACCTTCTAATTTGTTATATTATTTTTTGGTTGATATCATTGTGTATGAAAGTATTTTTTACGTAGTATATTAATATTTCATCAACATGGGCTCTGATATGTGTGTATGTGTACATGTTCTTAAGAATATTCCTCCCATTTATTGGATATTCCTATACATTTCATGTAAACAACCCCTGACCTATTGAAGGCTAACATATGGTAGTCACGTCCTGGGAAACTCTAGGATGGGTTATGACAAATTAAAAGACATTTTTTTATTCTAATGGTTCTGTTACTCTATTTACATCTAGGTTACTAATTATCTATGATCACACTCTTACTATATCTAGTGTTGTTATCTATATAGTGGGTGGTTATTCAATCATGTAAACTAGTCCCCACCATTAAATTTTACTTTTCCATATCTATTTTTGTGGTTTGTTCAAATTATTCAAGATTCATTTATATATGAATTTTTATCTATTTTTTCTAAATTTCGTAAGAATTTATCCTAGTACATATTTATAATCCATTTATGTGGGAATCTAATATAATTTTTCTTCCATTCCCTATAATAATATCAAACTATGGTTTTCCATCATCAATCAATGAATACTGATCTGGTTTCATTAATACCATAATCTATATATGTGTTTTTCTCTTATTGAATACAATTACCTGATTCGTGTTCTGATTGTGGAGTTCATTTATTAAACAATCATTCATTAAATGTTTTTGGTATATATAGGA
Organism: Viscum album; assembly: GCA_963277665.1. Taxonomy (NCBI): domain Eukaryota; kingdom Viridiplantae; phylum Streptophyta; class Magnoliopsida; order Santalales; family Viscaceae; genus Viscum; species Viscum album. Next base: position 1,064,381,999 of record OY728165.1, on the reverse strand, counting down.
TATTATTGTTAATGAAATTATTTTAATATAATATTTATATTGGTTGTTCAACAATGTAATTTTTCATTGAACTGAGGTATGTTCATCATTGTTATTTTAATTCATTGTTTTTTATATTTTTTTAATCTTCTAGTTTACAATCCTCTACATCACCACTGGTTCTTCATTCACAAGACCTTTTTTCCTTTATCCATCAACATAAATATTAAAATATTAGTCATGTGATCTATTTTTCATTATCATGATGGAGTTATAATGGAAGAAAACAACCCATGTCCTCTAGAATCATTTACCAATGTCAACACATGGCATCTCCCAACGGGATATGGTGATCCACATATGATGAGGTCATGTTTGAGGTCATTACTAAATAACCATATATAATTAATTCACTTATATGTAATAATAAATGTATTCTTTTAGAAGAATGGGAACAAAAATAATACCGTCATTTATAAAAAAATAACAGGAAATAATTAATAACTACACATTATAATAGTATAATTATAGAGTTAAACAAATTCATAAAATAATTTCACATAACTAATAATTAAGATATTGTATAGTGGAAAATAAATTAACAAATATAACTAACACATATCCATAAATACCACACGGTACATCATCCCACCATTCCACCCCACCCACTAGACAAGAACATAATATAGAATGAATTTCCCCCACCACCACATTTTTTATCTCTATTTTGTATATCAAACATGAAAAAGACTATGATCTCTGATTTGATTTATATTAATGGTGATTTCAATATCCCAATATGGTCCCACCAATAATTTCATAAGTCAAATATGTTAAATAATTAAATAATCATCAAATAGAATAACTAATTAATTATGATGTAATATTTTAATAATATATTATGAGATAAGAATAATGATGAAGTTTTCTATTTCTTTAAAATAAAGGAACCAAGAGAAACATTTAATGGTATTAAAAAAGAACATTGGGATCAAAAAAATTTATAATAGTTTTATATGAATTTGCGAATAAATAATATTAAAAATAAGATAGTATGACTACTAATCACAAGAAATTCCTTTATCAAAATGTACCTTTTTAATATGGAGTATAATTTTAATTCATGTTAGGGTTTTATGTGATCGTTGGATGTCATATTACTATAGACCAACAAATTTCACTCAATGTAAATCACTATCATCTATCCTCATTCCATACAAATATTTAGCTAGGTTTTTAATTAAATTCATCACTATAAAGGAAAACTATACCCTTATAATATTTATTAAAACAACCAACATAATAAAAATTATATTATAAGATATTAAATATTTAATAATTAAAAACTACTCATTGGATAATTCTATACATCCAAACGTAGAATAGTCAATGACATAAAAAAATCCCACAAAAAAGATCACAAATCATCATTAATATTTTATTTTAGTATAAATTAAATATCAACATTCAAAATAGTTTCCATTAAATAAACACCATGACCTTGAAATATTAATACAAATTACAAATAAACGAATGGATTTTTTTAAATGGGAATATCATATTATGAATCTATGCCCCTAGAATTCTACAAATAAGAAAAAAATCATATTTAACCAACAACCCAGTAGATAAAGTAACCCATCAACTACTAAAGTAGACCATAAAACATAATATGAAATTGATAATTTTTATATCCAATTAAACATATCATTTTATCACACAATGTAAATTTGAAAAGTCAATAGTTTATAGAAAATATCATAGATGGTGATGAAAACCACAAACCATTATATAACTTGATGATCATTGGAGAATCCATACTATCATCACACTGTGATTTAAGGGAAAAAATCTACATATAAGTAAAGAAATTCATGGTTTTGGAATTCCAAACAAAATATTGGTTTAAATTATTTTTTATGTAATTGAAAATTTTATATAAAATTTTACCTTTAATGTTGTATACCATGAAAAATTCATCATTACATGAATCTTCTATGGATGGATGATTTACATCATTAACTAAGGTCTCATATAGTGAATTATGATAAATATTAAATAAATAAATCATTATTCTTAGTATTTGGATAATACATCTATCCATATTCACATGATCTAAGGACATAAATGTTTAGTTACTTAAATACTAGTTATATAAAATCCTTATATTACATCACTCGTAATTGTATTTTCTATAATAACTATCCTATAAATATTTTTACAGATATGACGCTATATAATCTTCTTCATAATTTCTGAATTTTAATCATAAAAAAGATTTAAGCTGAATCCGTATGAATTTAAATGTAATATCATAAAATATTATATTAAAAAATTAATGAGAATTTGATGATGTAATAAATTTCAAAAATTAATGATCATAATATCATGGATGGAATTCATATATCATGATTATTTAACTTATGATCATAAAATATCATTAAGGAATGAAAATGTTATGTTATGGTATAAAATATATACCAACAAAATAAATTGTTGTGATGACTTTAAATTGAGGATTATAGTGAAAAAAATGTATATTGATGAAAATATATTATAACATGTAAAAATATGAAAATGATTCAAATTCATAATTATATATATATTCATGATTTGAAAATAAAAAAATTTCCCAACATCTAGTAGTCAACAAAAAATAACCCACATTATATTATTAAATAACAACAACAATTTATGGGGTGAACAAAAATAGTCTCACACTTGATGTTGTGAACAAGAAAAATTCCAAATATTCATGTTGTGAACAAAACAATTTCAACACCATCATGTTATATATAAAAACATTCCCTATCATCATGTTGTAGTGAAACATTACCCACACCTTTCATGAATTAAACAAAACAACATCCCATAAAACATGTTGTTAAAATCTAATTTTCCACCTTTAGTATCCCTTTATCGTTAGGTTTAAATAAGCAACTGATGGAACATATGGTGATATAGGAAGCCACCCTTAAACATTCACACTTAGGAGTTTCATTGGAAAATTAAACATTCATATCAAAAATAACAAATGAAAAAAATAATAGGTATCATAAAAAGATAACATAGTCACATAAAAATTACATAACAAATCATAGATTATATCTATCAATTTTTAAGATAAATCATAACCTAATTACATAAAATTGTTTAAAAAATAATCTCTACATGAATCATAACCATTATATATAAAAATAAATGGGAATTAAAATATATTGAAATAACCATCCAAAACATTAATTTCAATATAGCTAATAATTAACTATTATAAAAAATGAAAAGTGAAGAGATTTGAAAATCGTAATTCTAAATAAAATATCATTGAAAATTAATAATGGTTTCAATAATCATATGAACGATTAAAATAAAATAATTAATCTCAAAAAATATTTAATAATGTAGACTTTTAAAAAATATTATTTTAAAAGGGGATGTGAAAGTAATATGAAAATTATTAAATTTAAAAAGAATAATTAATTAAAGAACCTTTAAAAAAATATAATGTACCCAAATTAGTATGTGATAAATCATTGAATATATTTAAGTATAAAAATATATTTAATAATTTAAAATTTAAAAATGCATAATTTGTTGGACAAGGTATGCGAAATTATTCATAAAACATTTACATATAAATATTTTCCTTGATAATAGAAACATGAAAGATATATAAATCTTTCTAAAAAGAAAATAAAATTAATTTAAAATAATTTACTTTTAGAAATAATATTTTATATTAGAGACCATTAAAAGTAATATATTTTGAAAAAGATAAAGTTAAAACACAATGAGATTTATTACATTTTAATAGAATAATTAGTAATGAGGACATCAATACAAATTACCAAAATCCAATGTGGATTATATGATAAAATGTTTTATCTTGAATGACAATAAATATCATAATGAAATTTTTTTCATTAATGTATTGATAAAACACATAAAATAAATGTAATTAACCTATATAATTTAAAATATAGGTAATACAAATTTATTAATAAAAAATATTTACCTAGAAGAAAAAAATTATATTCAATTTTAAATTAATGACAAACAATTCACCATATTTATTACCACATTTGGGAGATCATTATTTTTTAATGAAGGGGAAAATGAATACTAACATATTGAGTTTAATTTATATAAAAACAATTTAATTATTATTTCCATAATAATTATCTTAATATACCATTAATACATAATTAATTCAAGACATAATATATCATATATGAATAATATACAACTCATCATCAAAAAGTGGTGTGTAATAGAAATAATTATTCCATGAAGGTAATTTGATTTTTCTATAGTCAAATAGATACATTCACATTCGTCATAGCCTAAAACATAGGATCCTACCGTGTTAGAGTTATTGATCATATTTTCTATAGATCCCAAAAATGGATCTTCATTCCTCTATTATTCATAATGTAATCCATATACCATCTAGAGGTATTTTTCTATACTAAACCAATTTTAATTGAGTCATACACTAAGTGTTTCATGCCATAGGGTGTTATTCCTAGTTCTTATCCCCAAGGTATCAACCCCAGACATTCACTATACTATGCCGTAGTAGCACGTGCTGTTTTGGAATCAAATAATTCATATTCGACCGTAGCATGTGTGAATTTAACGATTTGTTTGGGCACAACAATTTTTTTCAATTGTTTCCTAGTATATATATAATGATATTCTTCTAAAAAAATCATTCAAGGACTTTGGATTACCTTTCCCTCACCCCATCTCTCTCATTCAACTTATCATGATGATATTGTGTTCCTACTTTCATTATATATTGCATGGTACAAGTCCCTTCAACACATTTAATGGTCATTGATGCACAAATATAGATATCCTTATATCCGGAGTCCGAACAATTTATATTTTCATGCCTCCTTTAAAACATGGCAAAACTAAACAATTCAATAAGACCCAACCCACCGAACTCTCTGAACATGAAACATCATGTTATAGTGGAACACCCATTTAAACATGACTAAAACATCATTGAAAACAATTTAAAATCAGTCTATGGTTCTATAAATATCATAATGAGTACTATTATTCAAGACCATAACTTTGAGATAAAACATCCACTCAGACACATGATCCAGAACATGGGCCAGTTCAGTGAACTATAATGTGAAAACTTGCATCACCACATCTACAACTTCCTATTGGTATGAAATATCATTCAAAAACAAGAAGTATCATATGATGTAATAAGAATTCACATCAGCCCATTATGTCTCTTTAGACGAGCAAATGATGGAATCCATATTCATGCTCTTGAGTATATCAAGAAATCGGTCAATCTATCCAATAAATTTATAGTCAAATAGATCCCACAAATACATATGTGGAAACTCTTTATGACATTCCAAACATCACACAGGATAATTGAGAATAAGAATGGGAGTCTTGGGACAGATTGAAATTACTAATGTGGAAACTCCCACAACATAGACTGGACATGTGGATCTAACTCTAGAAATTTTATTAAGGTCTCATACTAGCCACAGAAATAGTCATTGATGTTGCAGCTAATGGGAGACTCCTGTTTAAGAAACCTGAAACCTGAAGAGCCATTTGGGATGATGTCTCCAAAAATTATAGTTTATGGAAGAGTGATCATACACCACCTCAATATGGATTCCACCCAGTGGAATATAACACCAAGCTAGACACACATAAGGGATTTCTCACAAAAATGATATAATTATTTCAGCTTCCAACTACACCTCCCCTCATGCCCCAATAATTAAGATATAATCAGGTGAAATGTGTGGTGAATATCAAATGATCAATGACTGAAAGTTAGGGGTTAACAAACTCAATGATAAATATTGTAATTACATTAATAAAATCCCACCATTTCAATAATATCAATATTATTATCATGAGAGGTTGGCTCAGTAGAAAACACAAAACCACCAAGTTTATTATCAATAGTGATGTGGTCAATCACAATTATATAATTATAGACCACCAGTGTACCCACTGATGAAATTTATATCAATACCAAAATTGAAAATAAAACAAAAATCTATTTATAAAAGAGAAAAACACTAGTTTAAACTAACTCAATAAAGACCTAAGCAGATAAATAGTACTTTCCAAAATAATATTGAATACCACCGAGCTAATTTTGGTCAAAATCATACTAGTGAATTAACAATCAAGAGATGGATATGTCAAACCAATGATCTAACTTGAAAAATCTAGAATTTAGGGTGGATCAAATCTCAAATAAATTGTTCAACATATTAAATGGTACCATAATTTGTAATATAGAGACACAGCCAATGGATGAAGATAATTCTATAAAGGGAAGAAGTGGAATTTTTTTATTTATATAATATAGGAGGAATAGATAAAAGAAAAGATAAGGAATCTATGAAAAAATCACCAGTAGATGAATAAGAAGTTGATAAGACCACTCAAGTGGTACCCCTAAAGGAATCAGCAGTCACAAATACTCCAACACTTAAGAAAATAATAGACGCAATTTATATTTCCCCACCACAATAAAATCCCCCAATTGCATTACTATAATGATCATGATATGTAAGATAGAAGGAAAAATAAAATATATTTCTATAATTGATGATGAAAATTTATATGAACATAAATTTTGTAGAAGCTATTTCTCAAATGTCATTATATACCAATTTTTTTAAGGATATTCCTTCCCATAAAAGAAAAATGGAATATTTTCTAGTCATATCACTAAATATATATTGATATATTTTCGTTAAGTAGAAAATCCCACCATAGATGAGTGACCCTGAATGTCTTCAAATTCCATGAGCTATTGGATAGTGTAAGATTGGAAGGGCTTCGTGCACTATTAAATCAACAATCAACCTCAAGACAGTGAGTGTGTATCACAAGTTAGGACTTCAATAGATTAAACCAACCTGTGTAGCACTGCAAAATTTCAACCGATTAGTGATGTATATGCGAGGAGTTATTGATGATGTGTTAGTAAATGTTTTTAAATTCAACAGTAAAATAGTTTTCCTAATAATAGAAATATAATTATAAAGTGAAAAAACAATTATTCATGGATTAAAATTATTATCCACTAGAAAGCCTCTATTATATATGAATCAAGTATGTCTAATATATCGAGCTGGATAAGAACATGTAGTATTCATATATGTAAAATCTGCCCAAAAGTTAGATGATACAATTCATTGAATTACTATCTCTCTTAACCAAGAATGAAGGGAATACATGGCCATCAATGAAGATAGTGATGATTCACCCTACTATGTATAGGAAGAGTATGATTGTGTGTATGTGAGCTTCAATACACCTCATCAAAGGGATACCTTCTGACCCGTAATCCCTAAAATTATTCAACCACCAACAATGGAGTTGAATAATATAACTAGTACTCTTTTTAATAACATTTTAGGGCTTCAACTTATCTTCTAGTAGTCAATAGCTCTGAACATTCCCAGTGACATGAATTAAAATTGGTTGATGTTATAAAGAGACACAAGAAATTAATTCTCTAGGTAGTGGAATACATTAGGCGAATCAATGAAAGTATGTAAACAAAAAATTCAACCTAAGGAAGAAGAAAAAAAACACAACCCTTAGAGGAAGATCACACCACCCATGAAAGTCGTTTTTAATAAGAATGTACTGAATCATATGGATTATGATATAATCATTTCAATTTCCAAAAATGAGTGGTTGAAAACACTATAAGTATTCCCCAATAATGGTGGACTCATAGTTGAGAAACTAATGAATATTAATTTTTCTCAACATGTACTATAACTATGCGGAGAGTTCATATGGATTACAACAGCGTGAATGTAGTAATAAAAAAGACAATTTTCAATAACCCTTAATAGATCAAATTCTAAATAGACATCCTAGAAATTAATTCTACTATTTAATGTATTGATATTCATGATTCAATCGGATTTGAGTCAAGCCAACTGATTACTCAAATACAACTTTCACATTTCCATTTTGGACATTCAGTAGTAGGCACATGTTAGTTGGTTTGTGTAATGCACCTAAAATGATTAAATAATCATTAATTATATAATATATGATATAGAAGAGTTATTGTTTATAAATCTTCATGGATGACATCTCAGCTTACTATTAATATTTTGAAGTCTTCCTAAGTAATCTAGAGTTAGTCTTGCAACATTGTGAAGTAAAATGCATAGTTTATAATTTTAATAGGTGTCATTTTAGTGTTCAAGGAGGCATATTACTTGGCAATAATATCTAAAAAAAATTAATATATGTCGACCTAGATAATATAAAAGTCATCAAGGATTTATATGAACCCTCAACAGTTAACAGTATAATAAACCTTCTAGGACAATAATGATTTAATATAATATTTTAAGAGATTTAGAAACATTTTCCCACCCAGATACAAAAATATGTTAGAGGAGGTTCTATTTAAATTAACTCATGAATTTCAAAATAACATCAATACTTTGATGAAAATCATGATATCAACCCCATTATATATTTCACCAAATTGGGATGAATAATTTGAATTAATGTTTGATCCCATTGACATTATTGTTGGATATTTTTTAGAAAAAGTATTGGGAACATATTCTGCTTTATTTACTATTCCATACACACACTGAATGAAGCTCAATCAAAGTACACATCTACAAATAATGATCTATTAGATATTATGTATTCATTCAAAAAATTCCTTTCTTATTTATTATTATATAAGGATATTGTGAACACTGATCATCCATCCCTATGTTATTTAATGAATAAGACGGATTCCAGTCCATGGATGGTAGTTTGGATCATTATATATTATAAATATGATATTTTCATCAAATATAAAACTGTAAATGAAAATTTTAACACTGATAATTAACCCTACTCCCTTCTCTGTTAATCAAGGATGCTAACAATACTGACAATGAAGTCATTTTCTCTAATGAAAACTTTTTCACTCTAAGGTAAAATTGTGTTTTTCTGAAATTGATAATTATTTCCCCATGATTTTTTACATCATGTTAACTCATATAAAAAACGATATCATTTTTGGCTGAATAAAAACATTACTAATAGGATGAACCACTAAGGTTCAACAATTGTGTTGATGGTATGTTGTGATGTTTCATTCCCAAAAATGAAATCCCTAATGTGATATAAATGTTTTGTATGTTAGAACTGGAGAACATCATAGTCCTGAGAACACAATATCAATGATCCTAGTAGTTGGAATTTTCTAACTCACACTACATTAAGATGTGATAAAATTCTGAAAATGTTGTAATAGGTTCCTTTGAAATGGGACTATTGGGAAAAAAATAAATTGCTTTAAAACCCCATAATGTACGTAGAAATATCAATCATATGGGGGATAGAATTCATGGTACCATTTTTCCATTCATATGGAAAATCCTATATTACATTTGGTGTTGACTACATATTATAGTGGGTAGAAGTTGATGCCACATAACAAGACACATCAAAATTGTTCATTTGTTTTTTGAAAAATGATTGTGTTCTCAAGATTTGGATTTCTTAGATTTCTTATTTGTGATCGAGGAACAGATATTACAATGTTGTCAAAATGATTCCAGAAAAAGTATGTCATATTTATATAACACAAGATCACTCCATGACCCACAAACAATTTGGTATGTTGAACTATCAAATTGGGTGATAAAGAAAATCATTGAAAAGTATATAAACACAAGTTAATGTGATTCGAGTTTATAACTGGATGAAACACTATAGGCATACAATTGTTCCCACAAAACACACATTATGACCACACCCTTTAGACTAGTTTATGGGAAACCTTGTCATCATCTAGTTGAAATAGATTATCACACGTACGAGAAAAATTAAAAAGCGAACTATGGATTCCTAGAAATAAGGATAAGAATAGATGAAGAAATTGGATAATATAGATGAGATCCCAATATTTTCTTATGTAATTTACATATTCAACACAAATAAACCATGATATTGAATGATCAATGAATTTATAATTGCATAATTTTCCCAGGAAACAGGGTCATATTATTCCATTTCAAAAAATAATTATTCCACTGGTAGGTGAAATCTAGATGGTCCTTACCTTTCAAATTCATTCATGATTTCTACTATGGGACCATTGAAATTCTGAAGGATTGTGGACAATAGTTAAATCATAACGTTGAATGGTTAAAAATATGTCATGAACCCTTCCATTAAGATTGTATCCTTGTCCTAAAATTGATCTAATCTAATAAAAAGTCATGATTTTGATGTTAAAGAATGTGTTGACTAGGAAGAATCCTTTGGTAGGCCATATTATGTTATAATAGGATAGAATAAGACTTATGGAAAATCATTGACTATAATGAGCTAACAGTCAGGATTTGAACATGGATAATCCAAATAATACATGTACACACCATTTAACAGTGATACACAAAATGTACTTTTTATGAATAAAATAATTTCGAACACAAAATAAAAAATGATAAACTCATATACACATTGTCTAATCACTCAAATATTTTTTTTAAATACATCTTATCCTATCATGAACATATGATTCAGTATTGGAACTTCAACATTCACTTGGTCGTGCAACTAACACACCCTCCAGGACCCTAAAACCATATATTTAAACTTCTAAATCCCTCCCACATAGAAACATGACCCCACCTCGCTCTCATATGTCCATCAAACTCCCTACCTATTTTCTCCCACATAGGCATCCTTCCCCTTATAATTTACTTGAACATCCATATCCCTTCTCCCTGCTTCATGACCAGCTACTAAACCACCTCCCTCCTATAGAAGCCATGAAACTGACACACCCCCTATAACCAAATAGTTGACACCTCCCTCATCATTACCTATCTATCAATCATCCAAGATGGTATGAATTTTTTTTTGTCTAGAACCCTTTCCATCCTCATCGGGAAATAACGAACATCCTCCAAACAAGTGACCAAGAGGCGTCACACATTCCTTACAATCAGTACCTCTCACAGTAGACCTAGATACACTAGATGGTCAAGCTAAATCCTCATCATGATATGAAGACTCATATAGTGATGAGAATCTACATCCTCATCATATTATTTTCTACTCCAATTCAAATAATATTGTCAACCATGACCAGCTATTGGAAAAGCCCACGCAGACTGAAAAGACAAATGATATATGCATCCCCGATCACCTAAAAATCACCATTGATATCATAGCATCCATTGACACCAATCATATTTCATTCATCACTGGGGTATGCAAGTAAACATAGAGATATATTTTCATGGACTTCCTATCCAACATTATTTTATCAGTGGGAAGCCTATATGTCCCCTTGGTTGGTCAACCACAATAGTTATCCTTTTCTAAATTATACTTCGGCATAGTAATTTACATCGAGGAGTTTTCCATAGCTACAATATTCCTGACATATCAGAAAGAGACTTCCCAGTTTGATTCATGAATATTTTTTTTAGATTATTACATAAAATTCATATTCAGTACATGAACCCTAGATCACCAATTCTACCCATTTTTGGAGCCCATCACTATACATACTCCACAAATCCTTGATAGACGCAAGGGTTTCCCATGGAGAGTCACATGGCAGAGTGAGCTAAGTCGATATACACAAATAATAATAACCATTTGAAGTCTGAAAGTCTACATGGATTCCTTGTTCACATAATACAACAATTATTGGGAATAATAGACTCGATGTATATTTATGGGAGGCTATTTTATTACACACATTTCATTCAATCCGGGATTCGTTGATGCTTCACTCCACCTAGATCACTAGGTCCCCTGGAGGCTATCGATATTATGATGCATCACAATATAAAACTACTATTTTTTAAGGATATTGTTTAAATCTAATAACCATGAGTACAACAGGTTGATTTCACAACTTATGATGATCCTAGAATGATAAACACAGATTCACGATGGACATTGCATCTTAGTAATTTGTTCCATCAGTTTAGTTGAAGATGTTTCTTTTATTTCTTTATGGTAGGAAACTCATATTTGATCAATTTTCTATTTTGATTTGTCATACTAGAGATTTTTCTATTCATTTTTAGACCCTTTTATGATTACTTGGAAACATTTACTGTATTTAAATATCATTAGTTACCCTTACTCATTACACTATTCACTTGACTAATATTCTAATTAAAAATGTTTTCATCATATGGACTATTCTTTAATCTAGTGTATGATTTATTTTCTAAGCCATTCTCTACGTATCATTTCAGACTAACCAAATATATACATGCTTCCCAATCTGATTGAACAATATACAAAGAGCTTCTTATTCCCATAACATTCCATTGTACAATTTCCATTTTTTTAGATTAATTTTCCCATTCCCCTCCATAAAATACTTCAATTTATAGTTAAACCATTATCCACTTCATAGTGTGGGGTATTTTTTCCGGACTTTTAATTTTGATAAACGTGAATTATTTTTTGTTCTAAACTCTCTAGGTGAAGCTTTCGAAATGGGAATCCCTAATTAAACATGAAAATAATTAGTAAATATAAAATAAAATAAAAGGATAGGTTTGTAGTTGATATAATCTCATTTTTATCTCTATCTAAGTCTAGACCTGACCTAACCGGGCTTGATCTACGACTCCCCAAGCTTTCCTCCATATGCATGGTGGTGGCGATCAATACAGTGTAGGCTATCACATATAAGAAGGATATATCTGAATATACCTATACTCATGAAACCACAATCAACTCCATGAAATAGTGCACTGATAAAAAATTGGAAAATAAATTCATGTATAAATCAATCCCCAGAAGAGTATAGTAGATGTATAATAGGGATAAACAAGAGACCACCAAAAGATAACTAAAAAAGAGTAAAACCTTACCTAAAATAGGCGATTGTTCTCAAACACCTGCCAAAAATCTCCACATCCAAGATCTAGTGAACAGATTAGTTCATCCAGCTTCTATGATCTACTTACACTTGGTCTAATTGGGATCATGTCGAAGGACCTTTGGTTTACACATTAAACGAGACTTAGGAGTGAAAATACCATGCACAAGTTAGTATAATAATACTATAGAGGAATCCCATAATAAAAAAAAAGAAATTTTCTAAATGATAGGCATAAGTTAACTCGACCAAGACATCGGGAACCCAAGTAGGAGAGAACCTCTATCTCGAGACCATCACCATAAATTCATAATTAGCAAGCTTGACCTCGTAGACAGGTCAACGAAACGACCATTGCCATGTGGACTCCATGAAAACACCAATAAATATACTACACCATCACCATGACTCAAGGCCTTAACCATAGACTGTCTAAATTGAAAAACAATATTTTACAACACAACAAATGTAATGATCTTATGAGGTACCAACCTCATAGAAAATAACTAGAACCAAGACACCCTAATTTTTATGATATTGAAAGGAGGAAAGAATTGATAGTTCTATGGTGAATATCCAACCACACAACACATATCGAACTCAACCGAGAGATGGAACTGCATCATTACAACAAATAAATGGCACAACTCCAACAACCCTCATGATAAAAATATGTGAGAGAATGATCGACATACCTAATTATGGAAGAATTCACCTAGTGACCAAACTACCTCCAACTCCTCATGTTGTGTATCCCACCCATGGTCTACTGGGGGGTTTTAAAACCCTATATTGAACACTAAACATTGAAAGGGATATATCACAATAATCAAAATATGAAAAAACTCATCTCTTAGAGGATCAGTGACCAAGTAGTGTTAGTCATGTCGATACAGAGAATACCCCTGAGTAACTCTTGGAACACAGTACAAAAAGCCACAAAACAACAAACAATGCCCAACTAGAGGGTCATCTCCCAGAGCTCAATGGGGATCAATCCCCTACTGGATCATCTTGGGTATAGGATAGATTCCCACATTAATATTTGTAACATTGATTCCAAGAACTCTAGTAGGGGAACCTGAAGGGGTGTGAGAATTGCCCCGGGCCTCTCGTAGCGACACATGCTCCAAATCCATTGAGATTTCTATATAAGAAGATTGAGGAAACTCACTCTAGAAAATTAGAATGCACTCACCTTTTATGGCCATGAAGTAGTCAAAGTGGGGTCCCAGTACGCTGAATGAGACATGATATGGAAAACACTCATAGTAGATGAAGAGGGGTCCCATAATGTTAAAGATGACAGGATAACGAAACCTCATAGCTAAAGGACTAGCGGGACCCACAATCCTAGATGATCAAAACATTGAAAATAGTAACCATTCTATCCTACTCAACCGATATATTTGTAATGTCACCTTCTGAAATGATGGTGAACCATTAAAACAAGCTAGTAGTAACATCACCAAGAGTTCGTGGGGGTCCCACAAAACCCTACATGTCAGCATCACAAACTCATGTGGAAAATATGACATGGTCTACACACTATGTCTCATATGCCCAAATAATGGCCTCCATCACATTCTTTGTGAAAAAATATATCAAAAAAGCTATTAACTCATCCAAAATAGAGAATTCGTTAAATGGGTAATATTCACCACTACAGGTCATTATATGGCCCACTCATCAATCTTGGAACTCAACTAAAAAATCATTACATAGTGATCCTCTTGAGAAATCAAATAGGATGAACTACTCATTCGTCCAAAACATATTCCCAGTGAAAATAGAACATTTTCCCCCAAACACATGAATCGGACCTCATTGGGCCTACACCACAATTTGGGTTCAACAACTCCAAATTAGTCTAAAAATTTTATACCTTAATCTCTCAGTCCCAATTTAACTAATGGTGAATCAATCAGACATCAGACACAGAAGATACATCCAATTCATGGAGATACAAATAAACATTAAATATACTATTATTATTTTTATTATTAAGGGATGTTTCATGCCACCATGTATCTATCCCTTATCATAAATTCTATAAAGCTAACTCAAACCATATGCCATGAAGATAAGATTATGTCACCAAACATTTCATGTAAAATAGACTGAAGGATTTATAGTTACATGGTCTTTGATAAAATATCGAGCCCAAATCCATCTGAACTAGTCCAGCTCTCTCAGCCAGCCTGCATCTGCATCACCTAGTGTTTCTTCTCCTAGCCATGTGGAAGTCCCTGTTTTGGCACACATTCTCTACAACCCAACCATCTAGATGTTGTTCCCCCATTCCTAGGTACGACCTCTACTACCCAGTCACAACCTTACTCCTCAGGTAACCCACACTATTATGGCCTCCTCTCCCCCAGAATCTGAACCACGTCATCCTTGTACCCCACTAAAACTGTCATGAACTGCCACAACCATCTAAGGGAAACCAAGAACAATATAGTGGTACAAAAATTATTCAGTGAAAATTTCATGGAATATTAGAAATTCCATCTACATAGAGAAGGACTCTAAAAATGTTATAACATAAAAAACAAAACATAAATATGGATCAAAATTATGATTGAAAATTCCCCTATCTCTTGGCGGATCTACAAAGACAGAGGTGCATAACAATGATTTCAATTCACTAGTGCCAAATCTGTTGACATTCGTCATCGAAAATGGCCTTATGTGGAACCTTGTTTCAGATAAGGACGAGAGGTGGATGTTTGTTTCTTCGCCGATGAACGAGGAGGGAGGGTAAGAATGAAGAGAGAGAATTTATTAAAACATCATCAAACGACACACCACCAACTATCCTTTGACTAGAAATCGAATACAGACTACATTATGCTGGTCCTGTAGTATTACTATCTTTTTGGGATCAACTGGGATATTAAAAATATTATTTGAGATTGAGTTAATCTATTATTCAAGTTGATGTCCAAAATAAATTAGTTTAATTTATTAATGATAACTTCCAAGATTATTTTTTCTACAATTAGACTGAAATGACAAAACTAATACCCTTCAAAGGGAATATGGAATGCTCTAGACTCAAATATGATCTTGGATATCAGATCTAGGATACCGTTGGAGAGATAATAGTTTTCTTCCATGTAAATAGTATAAAACTAATAAATATTTTAAAATATTTTTTACTGGTCACAACGGGCCATAGAATCAAACTTCGTCTCGACACTGTGCTCTAGAATTATTCATAGAAATGTTACAAATTCTGATAGGGAATAACCTATGTCACAAAATCATACCCACCTTAAGGATTTTCATCCCTGAAAAGTGAAATCCTAGGATCAAGGGAATGGATCTGATGTCTCCACAGGGACTCCCAAACTAGAAAGATCACCATGGATTCATATTATATAACAAACATGCATCAAGAAGAACCACAACACCAAGACACTTCAAAGGAAATAAACACCTTAGAACCCAATATCGCCATGTTCCTAGTTTTACACCAACCCATGAAATGTTGATGTACTCCCCCTTTAGGAAAATCCATTTTGAACATGTCTAATTAATATCTCACCACGTGATACCTCTCAATAAAACTTATAAACCTTAAGAAAAACGTTTTATACACCTGGATAACAAATAGGGTCACCCAAGTGTACACATTAGGTCTTACAATCCCTTACAAAAACACAAATAATTCAATAATCCAACCTCAAACTCACAGGTTGGAGGAACTCATCCACCACACCTCCACACTATCCACTATGGGAATCACTAACTCTCCTGTATATTTTTTAGTCATGCCTCAAGGAAAAATTATGGGGGGGGTGGCTCCATTATTCTGATGAAATCGATTCCATAGTAAACCACACAAAAACCACCTTGATCATCCTGAGTACAAACTGATGTTGAGAACATGAGGGAACTAGCAAATAGAAAAGTCCATCCCACACACACACACACTCGGCCATATCAGGCCTCCAACTACCAACATACTGATAAAAAACATGTACACATGTCAATGGAATTCAACTACTACACCTTGATACTGTGTGATTTGGGTGGCACTGACATGCCAACACCATTTTCATCACATCAAAAAAACACATCTTTGTAGGGGAAGGATCACTCTTACTTATATACTCAAAGAGAGATAAAAATCTCCAACCCAAGGACTCGCCAATGTGTCTCTCCCACTATGGAAAAAACTTTTATGTGGAACCATCAATTTATTTCATTGTAGAAACATCTTAAACAAATTCAAGAATCACCACGTCAAGAAGTAAATCATAGGAGATGACTGATGAAGGAAAAGAGAAATCAAAAACCATGTCCAATATGTTGGATGTACCATTATATCTCTGTCAACAATATCCTAATTTACAGAGTCAAAAGATAGGTTATCATATTTATAATGTGTTAATATTTCAGTTTCCCATACCAACACAAGAGTCCCTACCCTGAAAGTTGAACTAGAAACATCCTAATAGTGATGATATAAACTGAAACTAATCTCATAGCAAGACTAACAATTCTATGTAGTCTTATAGTTTTATCCTTTATTTAATACCACTTTATCATGACTTGACCTAATCGTGCTCGATCATTGAATCCCCATGCCAAAATCCTCATGCCTAGAGATGAAGAATAGGATTGTGTAGGATATGACACAAAAGAACGACATAGCCTAAAGTTCCAGTACCGACGCACCCAAAATCACCTCCATGAAACATTACAGATATATTAAAAAGATGAAATGAAATGAATGAAAAAATCTATCCAAACCATAGTATAGTAGAAGTTGAAAAAGGAAGAAAACATATCCCAAAAAAAGAAAAATACAAAATTGTCCAACCTTAACTGAGAGAGGAGAATTCTTTCAATCACTTTCCAGAAAGATCCTCATCAAAGATCATAGGATAACCCTTTTCATTATAACTAATATGATATACCAGATCTAGGTCTAACTGGGACTCCGTTAAAGGACCAATGATCTGAACAAGACACAAGACATGTGCAGGAAAATCATTTGCATGGATGAGTATAAGACTACTCTATAGGTTCCCCAAAATCCCAACCGAAAAAGGGAGTAAACTATAACCATCATTTAAATAAACCCAACCTGAATAAACCCAAAGAGAGATAATCTCCATCTCAATACGATCCTCATCAATACCTTACTAGTCAGCTCAACATCCCTGACATATCAAAAAAATAAAACAAGCCATGAAGACACCCAAAACAGACCCATAAAAACACAATGTCATCAACAAGTCTCATTGCCCCAACCATATACTATCCGTGGTGAACAACTTGAGGATGAAACATAGAACTCACAACAATCTATTGAGGTACATACCTCATTGAGAAAAACAAGTTCCATGACATCCAAAATATATAAAAAATATAATGGGAAAATCATAAACAACTCCAAGTCAATCAACCATCCACACCATCCCCAGTATAACTCAACTGATAGATGAATCTCCTTTAGTAAAACATACAAACTGCACAACATGACCATCCCTCATGATACATATCCATGAGAGAACACTTGAGGGAAAATTTCATAGTTGAAGTCACCTATTGACTAAACTATTTCTAATATCATATGCAGGGGAACCCACCCATGGTTCACAGACTGACAGAATTACCATAGCTGGAACACTGAACACAAAATTGTTTATCACCCTACTACCCAAATATATAACATCTCATTTTCTAGAGGATCATTAGACATGTAGTGTTGGTCACATTGATACTGGGAAATCCAAAATTTAATAGGCCGAACACACTAAAGAAATCCAAAAGCACTTTTATTGACAAAGAACTATTGGGTCAGATCCCATGGCTCACTCAGGCTCTATCTACTACTAGAACACCCTTGATATAGGATCAGTGTCGGGCTAAATATTGGTCACATCGATTTCGAGAACTCCACCAAGGACACACGAAGAGATTTAAGGATCACGTTGAGCCTCATGGGGTGAAAAATGATCCAAATCTGCTATGTTTTTTATTGAAATGTATTGAGATAACTCACTCTTGAAAATGAGATCTCACCCCCACTGTACATACACAATGGAATCGTTGAGGGGTCACTGTATGGTGGAGGGGACATGATACCAAAAGAATTTTTAATATCCAAAGACGAGTTATAGTATGGAGATGTGGAAAAGATACATAACCCATGTACCTAAAAGAATAGGGGGACCAACTCAACCTAGCTAATTGAAATGTGGAAAACAGGAACTAGGGGGCCCACTTAACTGTTCTAATCGTAACATCGTTATCCAAAACTAGGGGGAACCACTCAAAATATCTAGTTGTAATATTGAAAGACCACACTATAGGAAGATGTCCCTAAATCAAGTGACCCACACAACATCACCAGCACACCACATCTCCTAAGTCCAAACTATGGAAACTATCACATTTTAAGAAAAAAACACGCTGGATTTGAAATTTACTCACCCAAAATAGAAAACTAGTGAAAATGGAACTATTCACCACAACAGGACACCATGAAGCTCATTCCATTGTCCTAGAACTCATCAAATGGATCACACCATTTTGATCCTCTTAGAAGAACACACGGGGTTGATTACTCCTTTATCCAAAATGGACACTCAACAAAAATGATATTTTTTACTAAAAAAAGCCAAAAAAACCTCTTGGGTCCCACAAAAAAATTATTGATTATGAACAAGAATTCATTATTGAACAGTTTTTTTCTTTGTCAGGGTCATAATTCATCTAACGGTGTTTAAATTGGACGTCATACGCAAAAGATACATCAAATTCAAGGAACTTCAAATACCAATAAATATATTATCATTATTATTAATGGATGTTATGCGCCAACAAGCATCGAGAATAAATAAAAAACGTCCTAAAAAGGCCTCAATGTTTTCACCATAATGGAAGGGTCATGTCACTATAGATGGCACACAAAATAGTCCACTTGATTGAGAGTTTCGTGGTTTTTGACAAACAACCTGGCCCAAAACCATTCGGACGACTCACTCAACCAGCCCCCAGCTACCTGTTGTGCCACCGTCCCCATTTTGGCACCCCATACTACCTCCAACCCAGACATGATCCTTTGTGATGTGAAATATGTCATGGAAGCTAGCATCTCCCCACCACATCTTTCCACCTCCAACAACGGACACCGCCAGGACCTCTGCCCTGCTACACCAGAACCCAACACCCACTGTTCCAAGAACATGCAAGAATCACCCCATGACCACACCTCCATTAGGGTACAACTAGGAACAATCCGGTCTTCTAAAAACTAATCCAAGACCTGTTCCTGAAACCTTAAAAGTGACTCTACACATACATGGCCACTAAACAACAATATGATGAAAACATTGAAGAATAAAAATGGATTAGTTTTAAAACTCAAAATTTTCCAACCTCACAAGAGACCACCAATTCATTGGGTGCAGAAAAATGCATGTGAAACACAAAATCCATATTATCTGATGATAAAATGTGAAAATATCCTTCTTTGGAACCTTTTTTTGTCATTGGAAGAGAGGAGGAGGGTTGTCGCTTCACCTAAGCATGAGGTGGGATGAGGGTGATGAGGAGATAGTTTTTTCAAAATTCTCCATTTAATAGCCTATCACCAACTCACCCCTGAACCAACACCCGGTGTAGATAACAATATGTCTCTCCTTGGGTAAATACAGTGTTCTAGGCTCAATTGTGACCTAAAAATTTGATGAGAGACACCATTTATTATTTATTCAAGAAAATGTCCACAAAAATAATTTAATTTATTTATGAAAAGTCCCTCCATATATTTTTCTACATAAGGATCAAGGTGACAAATCTTATACCACAACTATTGTAAATGACATGCTCTAGACTCAACCAAGGCCTGGGAATTCTCATCCAAGATACCATCTAAGAGATACTACATTTCATCCATGTTCATAGTATAAAAATATTCAAAATATTTATTTTATTTATTCTGGGCACATTGGGCCTCAAAATCGCCCTCCATCTCCACACCATGCTCTAGAATTATACTTAGGAAAATTATAATGTCTACTAAGAAAAAACCCAATTCACTAAAATGTTTTTTAATTGAATGATTCTTGAGGATAATTATTTAATTAAAAAATAAAAATTTCGTAAATTACATTTTATTTACATATTAAATTATTTCATACCCATAGTGATTTCATGTTTCTATTTTTTACTCATTACAAATAGATTAATGAGTCCACAATTGCATCTTATTTATGATAATATAATTTGACTGATACATGTGACATGTAATCCAAATCAATCTTTTATTGAGATATTATTTAGGATATTATTTAAAAAATAAAATTATCAAATGATTGAGGAAGTAATTTTTGAGAATTTTATTCCTAATACCCATATATAATCATTGATTTTTTAAACCTATAGTTTTCATGAACCAAATTTTATGATAATGCAACTAAAAGAAGATTATACCTTTTTACACATCCCTTTCTGTATTATATGATAGTATTTTTTTTAAATGTACAGTATTTTTAAAAAAAGAATATGATGATAATATTTGTGGAGATGTATTTTGTTGGTAATCATAAATTTTTATTGTGATCCATGTACACCTTATAACATTTCTCATATATCCTATTCCATTGAAAAACGAAAAGGAAAGGGAATACAATTTACAAGAGTTGTGTATTAAGAAAGTAAAAAATCACCATTTCTGGGCCAATGAATACACTAAATGGTCATAAGTGGTTAAGGGATCGATTTCAGATCTAACCTTTACATGAATTCCAAAAAAATTGAAATAAAAATATATATGTTACATGATACCCCTTTTTCACATACTAGACATATATATCAATTAATATTGAAATGTTGGGAGCATGGATTTGATGAGATATGGATGAATCCTTTTATTTCACTTTTCTAAACATTTATTCATTATACATATGATTATATGCTTCTATTTGAGATTATTTTTCAATATTTACCTTGCTTCCCACAACCACAACGTCATTATAAAATAATATTTAAAGAACTAATTATTGATTTTGTATTTTTCTTTGCAAAGTGTAGATGGTAGAACCAATTCCAGATTATAGTTAGGAGAAGGTATTCAGTGTATGAGAATAAATCTAGTTAAATATTACCTAGTGTGATAATAGAAAACTCATTGTGAGATAAATTGAAAATGGGGTATACAATATATAGAATAAATAATAGATTGTAATTAAAATATAAGAAATTTTTAATTAATTGAGCAATGAGATATGACCGATTTGGTCTATAGAGATTATTCTAAATACCATCCTTTTATATTTAGACATTTTTTCCTAGAAAAAATTAATGCTCCATATATTAGAAAATTATTCCTCTTTGAAATACTTGTGGAGATATTTTTTCATGAGGACAACCAATTGTTCATGTGGGGATGCGAATTTAATAATATGAAATAATATATTCTTTTTACTATCATTTTTTTATGGATTTATAAATATTTATTTGATAATAGACATGGTTTGTGATAAATATTATGAGAAATATACTTCCAATATCTCAAAGGATAAGATGATGAAAATGGGATAATATATCTTATTATACAATTTCGAACAGAACTACACGACATGTTGAAGAAAATCACAACATTATACATGTTGTGAATCATTTTGTGACTAAATTTAGGAAATCTACAAGTAGAAAACCCCTTACCCATCATTAGTGTATGACACACATAATGAACCCATATATTGTGTTTACCTATCTGAAGATACTGCATAATGGATGGAACATGTTTTGAGTCTTACATACATGATATGAAAGGATTCAAATCCTCAAATATCTAACTTGATACACACATGATACATGTGGATTAAAAATACATGGATGAACAAAATGATTGAAATTACCCAATGTTAATACCCATCACAAATTCTCTAATATTTTCTCTATAAATAAAGCATTAGAGAAACAGATATTAGAGTGCTATAGTAGAAGAATTTTGTGATTTTCAATCCCAATGTGTTACCTATTACTCCATCTCCTTTAACTACAAATTTATTAGTCACATTTAATTATTTTTATTTATTTCAAAAATATTGAGTAATTTATTTATATCGAATTCTTTCCTTTTTTAAATCATCACCTTCATTAACCACAAATCGATGATTGGAATTTTCATACATTCATTTCTGATCCTACTCTGAGTATGTAGCATGTTGAATTGTGTTTGATCTAAAATACAAATTTTTTAATTTAATTCCCAAAAAAATAATTTCATGATTTTTATATTTTTAACATGAATTGGAAATAACATGTTATGAAAATTACGGACTCTTTATTTACCTGTGTTCAATATAATAATGAGTTGGTAAACCACCTTGGTTGGGGATCATGGTTATGGGAAATTGAACATAATTAATATTTTATTACAAATGTTGTTTACTTAATGATTAGTAATCAGGATAAATAATCTTCTTTTATAAAATTCATCCGAACAACTATAAACACATCATATTTGAGTGAAAGACATTATCCTGGTAGCTGTATATTTAGTTTTGACCAATATTTTAAAATACTTTTGTCTATAGAATCCATTATTAATGCATTAAAGGTGCCAATATATTGAGATCAATGGATCGTTACATAAATGTTTGAAATAGTTTACTTAACCATTGTGAACTACTGACCTCCTCTTGGTTCGCAACCTAATCCTTAGGAACCTACCATGTTTGTGTTAAATATTATATTTTTTACAGATCCCCAAAATTGATCAGGATCCCTATCTAATTCCTAATGTAATCCCTTAACAGTATAGTAATCACTTTATTAAACTGGACCAATTTCATCGGACTCCTACTCCACAGGGTTATAATTTATAGCTTTGAAATCCTAGTTTAACTCCTTATGTTTTCAAATTTGGACTTTAAATATACTAAAACATATTTTCAAGTGATGATTGAGAGACAAAAAATTCTAATATGATCGTATCCCACAAAAATTTAATTTTGTATACAAGTGTGTCAGAAGGTAATTATGGATATTAGGTATAATAGTATTTTCTAAACCAAATTGTTGATTTATGTAATAATTGTAGTGGAGAGTGGGTCTCCTTTTTAGAGTGAGGTGTGTGGAACACATGTAACTTTTAAATATAACATGATGTACCCACATTTTTCAAATAAATAGGGCCTAATTTGGTCTATTATAAAAAAATTATAAGGGATAAATATTACAAAAAAATGTATTTAAAATGGTTTTGGATCAATGTTAAGCCTAATATATTTAGTTTAACAATGGGTAAAAATATATTTATATAATCATTGGTAAATATGTTTTTTTAATTTATTGTGTTAAAATATAAATTGAAAATATTGTATGATGTTGAATATTTCTATTTATAATCAGCAATACGTTTTTTCAAATTCAACTCATGCATGTGGTTAGTATAATATAATATTAATCTCTCAAATGTGACAGGAAATCGTTTTTTAAAGAGAATGTGATCTAATCTGGAAACAATTTTATGTAATAATTCAATATGATGTTGACTCTAATTACGTAAATTGGAAATATTTAAAGATAATTTATCTAATATTACATTTAAAACTATATTTAATTTGTATTAATGTTTTTAAATGGCTTTATGTGAATGATAAATCATTATAAAAATCATTGTTTTTCATTATTCATTAAAATGATTATCTATTTAGAAAATTATAAAACATTAAATCCTAGAAAATATTTATATGATTATTTAAAAAATATTTTTAATATTTTACAATGAATTATATAAAATGAAATAAAATAATTTTACAATATCTGTGAAAAGGTCGAAAAAAACTATTTTAATTGGAAAATTCAGTTTCTAGAGAAAGATTTATTTCAAAAAATGGAAAATTTATTTATAATAAATACTTTCCCATAAAATTTATTTTCTATATTTGGTAGTCATATTAATTTAATTAATTAATTTTTATTCTTAATGAACACAAATTAAATGTTTGTGTTATAATGATATATCCTGATATGATTAATTTAAACTCAGGGCTTCTTATTCAGAAAGCTATCAATGTTATATTTTTTTAAAAAAAATTATAATAAAGTAATAGTGTCTCAAATTATCGTTTGGTCTAGTGATTCATTTCATATATGTTGTAAAACACAATTGTATTCTTTTAAAAAATTATCTGGTTAAATTTTCCCCACATTCAACAAATAACGTCCTTGTAATTTTAATATGATCTCATTAATTGAATTCATGACATATGGATGTACCATTATTGAAAAACCCACATCATAAAAAGGTTAATTAATAATTATTATAAATACATAGGAATAAAAATTTATTGGTTATATAGAGTAATAACTAACTAGATTTCCATCTATGATAACATAGGTCTTATTTGAAGATGCACACATTGATGAGAACAATAAATATATATGAAAAGTGATAGATGACATTGATCTCATGAATCATAATGATTAATGTAAATTTATGTTAATATTACCCATAAATGAATGATTATTTAAATACCATTGGATTTATTATATATGATGGTATAAGATAAATTTTTTCATTCAACATATTTTCTATATAGTTGTGGAATTTTTTTCATGGTTTATGAATATATGGATATATAGTTAAATTCTACATTTCAATTTAATAAGAATAATTTCATATTTTAGTTTGTTCTTTGATCAGTTCATACTTCCTTTCACACTCATTGAAATTAATATCTAAAAATGAGATTCATAATCCTAAATCACTAAAATTTACAATAAATAGATAACATAAATCATATAAGGTTTTATTTTATTTCAATAAATTTCTATATATTTTCCATATCCATTAGGGTTAGATAAAGTTATGAAATATAATAAATTAATATCAGAACACCAATAGTAAAAAAATTTGTTGAAATTTATATTTTTCCATCAACTCATTAATATAAAATGTCATAATACCAATAAAATAAAGTAGGCTAGTGATATAAGACAAATTCGTATCATACCTCTATTTTTGTTTCCAACCACATAATCCAACCAGATTCGATCGGTTGTCACCTGGTATATTGGTTTTCCTTTTTCGAAAACCATATTGATATAATTCTCACATTGTTCCAAAATTTTGGTGACCCATAATTACAAATAAATTAACGATAATATAATATATAAATGTAACCAATACATTTATTATTATCTACAAAAATATTTAAATAATGCTTACTTCTGAAAAATTTCTTATACTATTACAAATTTTCATTCCCATAAATACATTCTAAAATATTATTCATCATTGTAAAATTGAATCTCATTAATTATAAAAAGGGATGTTAAATACTTTTATCTTATTATCAACATTGAAATTATAAACCATGATGGTATCTGTAAATATGATGTCAATGAGTAAAAATATTCTTCTAAATTTTTATACAATCCTTAGAAATATTTTTTTATTCTTATTACCAAATAACATTGTAAAATCAAAAGAACTCTAAAAATTGATTCATGAATCAGAATAGATAAACACTTCAAGAATTATATTTCATCAAATTCCATTCATTGTTTTAGGTGTAAACCATTTTAAATGGTAACTGATTATGATAACTGTTTGGCCCATCACTTTTTTGAAAATAAACAAAAAATGGGTCCCTATATCTAAATTTATTTCCTTTCATCATAACATTTATGTTTTCTAATAAATAAATTTCATTGTGTCCGTATTTTTAATAAGTAAAAAGTTTTCCCTTAACTGTAAGACAATTTACTAGTTGTCTCTTTCCTCATTTCTAACATTAAGGAATTAAATCCTTCATTCAACCTTTGAATCCACCTCGCAATCTCTTAAAAATTCAATCTTTTACATCTTTTTTAAGGTTGGGTTTTAGTTAATTTATAGGTTTTTAATATTATTTTTGTAAAAATGATTAGTTATAATCACAATATCATTAAATACCATCATCATCTCATATGGTTTCTCATAGTCAACACATTTATTATAAATATCAGTTTTAACATATATCCATTATATTCTATACATTTACTAAGAAACCGTAGGTTTAACCTAGGTAAATAATCATCATATATTCAAATACTTCATTATGTTTTGGATTTAAATTGAATTTATACAATGAATATCCCATAGAGTGACAAATTAAGTATGTAGTAATTCCAATTATTGTGTACAATGTAATTCTCATGTCAATCCAAACACAACTTTTTGTGTTATATTCAATAAGTGCATTTGTGCCTGAACAATGTTCACATGTAGTATCCCAATAGATATTAATTTAAAAAAATTTGTAACCTCTACCATATAAATAAATTATGTTATTATTAAATTCTTATTCTTTGAGTCTATAAAAAAAATTCTTTCCATAATATATAATTTTTTAAATATAGATCACAATGTTTCTAATAAACATTCTCTGATTCCAACTGCAACTTCCATGACCTCTATAACCTACGATACATTACATAAATTAATATTACATAAATGAGGAAAAGTATTCATTATAAAATATAAAAAAGGCATGTAATGATCCTATAAGAATAATTCATATTGAGATTGGCAATCCAAAACAACTTGATCATAAGACATGTGCCCTCTGTCCAACTTATTTAATGATAACTTGACGCCTTTATGGCATATCATACTTAATAACATTCAATAAGTCTAGGGGAAAATAAATATATGAAGGGGTGATCTCATATTAATATTAATGGAATAAATGGAGTATATAAATCACATTATAATCATTAGATATAATAATAAAACATTTTAAAACCTTATCCTGTATATCAATGTTCATGATATGACGCCATGGGTTAAATTGAGAATTTCCATAAAAATCAATGAAAATAATCCCAATATTCATAACATAAGACATGATGTTTTTAGAATATGCATAAGTTTAAAAAAAATTCATTTTAGTCAAGGCCCATTCCCAATACCATCATAGAAGATAATGTCAATAACTGAACTGAGTTCACTCCTTATTACAGCCCCATATTTTTGAATAGAGATCATTTCCCATTCCAGGAATTTATATCTCATGAGATATAATTCCTTACCCACTGAATTGGTGGGATATATAGGTATCAGCCATTTCATAAATAAATCATTCTTATGTGTTCCATAATCACATAAATCATTCATCATAACACATGGAATTAAATGGGTCTCTATAAACGTCATTCCCCTATAACATTATCTAGGTAAATCAAATGGATTTAAAAAATAACTTTTCCTCATAAAAAATAATATAATAGTAACAAAAAGTATATTAAACTTGAGACATAACCCAATTAATGAATTTGATCTTCGATAAAAAATAATTTTATATAACTCTTCATATTAAATCTTGAGAAAAATATCCATTTTTCTTGAAAAATGTTTTCCAAAAATTAGATGAAATTAGAAAAGAAAAATATTAATTTGAAAATAAAGATGAAACTATATAGAGGAAGATTCTTGGAAATAATTTTTTATAATTATTTAAAAATATACTCTTGCCATATAAGTTTAAATAACATTATTTTCATATATTAGATGGAAAAGTAAAAAAGTACCTTGAATAGAATAACAAAAAAATATTCATTTTATTAAATTTAATAAAACATAAGAAATGTGTAAAATATACATTTAAAAAATTTATAATAATATAAATAATATTATATTTTTACCAGAAATGTACATGGATTATAAATATACTGCAACAAATACTTACTTATAAACAATCTCATATAATAATGAGATTTCAAACTTATCCCTTAACTTTTAATCTGGATTTCTGTTGTATGTATTCAAACATATTATATAATAATTTAATTAATTTAATTGACCTATTTCAGAATCATATTAATTATTCTGATTTCATATATTTTCATATTATTATCCATTTATTAATAACATTACATTATTACTTGTTGATCGAGTATAAACATCTTCATTTACATATGCATGTTTGGCCAAATAAGATCTGGTTCCCCCTCATTGTCCATAGTTATATCATTACTAAATGATATTAGAATTATAGATATATATATTGTATTTATTAATTATATACATTTATATAATCATGATTTAATGAAGATCTTGTAGAATGAATCACATCGCATTGTGGAGATTGTAGGTCGTGCATGTGTACAAGAGATGATATCATTCCCATTATTATTTAATGGTATTGAAGTAAATTGTGTAAAAATTTTTAGAAGCAATAACATGTTATAATAATAATATATTGTTATTATTTCCATCATTATACCCATCCAAGTATTGTGGTGGTTAAAAAAAATTGAACTACAACATGGAGATGGTATGTCATACGTACTCACATGCAGAGATTTTATTTTCTATAAAATGGATAGAAAGAGGAATATTGAGGATCCATATTCATTATAACATCTTGTATACAAGTGATATTGGTGGTATAACTTTATTTCAACTCAAATCCAGATGAGGATGTATATGAAAAATAAACATTGAATGAATCAAAAGATTTTAATACCACTTTTTTTACATGCTTCCACTAAATCTCTTCTTAGAGGACTATAGTTGGTATTTGAAGAACACCAGAACCAGTAGATTGTTACTAGGGATGTTTAGAATGAAATACGGTAGGGTATGTTCAAGAATGATGTTTCAATGTGAAGTTTAGAGGTGAGAGAAGAGAGTTTCTTTTATAATTGAGGTGAGGGGCACTTTTGGGATCTCAAATATATTAATATAAAGTAATATGAAACCCCGTCTAAAAAACTATAATTTACACAATTCAAATATGTGATGATATAGGGTTTTAATATCATAAAAAACATATATTTTAGGCATGTTTTTATGTAAAATTCATCATTATAATTATAATTTACACTTAGTAATTATTTCTAATTTTTATATTGGGTAACAATTATTTCTATATTAATTAAAAAAAATATTTATTTTTTTGATGTCAGTTAGATAATAAATAAAGACCATATAAAATTTTATAACATATAATAATAATTATTTATATTTCAAAAAATGTATTATGATATTTATCTTATTTAATAAAATATTATTTTGATAATATACCAATGGTGATAATTTTGACACTATTCAATTTATAAATTTTAGGAATGTTAATATTTAAAGTTATCATAAAAAATTTATTATATTACTAATAGGTCATGTTCATCTAGAAATTTAATTATACATATTATTTATACATAATTATATTTATTTTGATATTTTTAATAATATTTATTTGTTATCTCTATTAATAAAATAATTACTACCTAAATTTAATGTAATTATTTAATATACGTATTTTTTGAATAAAACAAAGAAATTAAAATGATTAAGATAAATATAATATAGATCAGAAGAAAACTTTTAGTCAATTTAAACTTTTATAAATCTTTTTATTAAAAATAATATACTTATTAAATTATGAATGTGAATGCTATAACATTACATTAAATAAAATTATATAAGTGTCACAATATCTTCTATCAGGATCCAATTGGTCAATAACTCTACCATTGGTTTTTTATTTCTGATTTATACTATACCCATAAAATTTTCTTATGTGTTTCAATGTTTTGATGGTTATTAGTATTTTAAAAAAATTTTTTTTATTGATTTCTCCTTAATTAATTAATTTTTTCGTCATCAATGTATAAGTATTTAAGGTAATTGTTTAGTAACTAAATGATATAGTTATTATAAATCAAGTAGAACATTTTGAAATATTATTTAATGAAATTGAATTAAATGTTCAAATCTCATCCATGTCTCTTATAATGGAGTATATTTTGACCAAAGGATGATTTAGCTTGAAAAAAAATCATCTAATGATATTAATAAATGTGTTACTGTAATTTTATAATAATATTCTAACCCCTAATTACATAATTTACACTTTTAACCTATTAATTAAAATTACAGATGTTATTACTCATAATGACTAAAAATTAAATAAAGATAGGTAAATAATATTTAATTAACCATTTAAAATATGAATTCCATTTTTCAAAATTTAAAACAAAGAAATTTTAGTAATTAATTTGAAATTACTCTTGTTGTCAAAATATGATAATGTGTTTTTGAAGTTATAATGTTACTAAATATTAAATTGATTTATATATAAATTCAGTGTAAAATCAATGATAATTACATGTAATATATTGAATGGTAAAAATATTCTTGATTTATTCTTTAAAACCATTAATTATTATTTTTTAACCATATATGTTATTTCAATGAAAAAAGTGTCTTGATTTAAAAATTATTGTATTTGTACTATTAATAAAAATTATAGTTAACCAAAAATAAAAAATATCTTCTAAACAAAGCTTTTATATCCCACATCTGATGAAAATTATTACTTTTTCCTAAAAAAATATTTCTATCAAAATGATAATTTATAATGGTTTCCCCATTAAAAGGTAAAAATTGCCTTTTTTAAAAAATATAGGTTATAAAACATAAAATAGTTTATATACGTAACCTATGACAAAAATATATATTTAATTAATATAAATAATATTTTATTAAGTGTATAATATATTTATTTAATTAATTTCATCTATAGTTTTTAAATCACACAATTTATTAACTAAAAAAATAAAAATACATAATGGATTTATTCATCTCATAAATAATTTTTTATGAATGAATTAACCATAAATTTACTTAAGTTGGTTATATTTATTCATGATAAACTAATGAATATTTTATAATGGTCATTTTAAATAGTCATAATATCAAGGTTCATTTAAAATGAATATTTTGTGCAATCGAAGCTATTAAAGAAGAGAAAATATTTAGAGAAAATAAATCATAAAAACATCTAGGTGTTACATTCTACCCCTTTAAACATAATTTTATCCAAAAAATTATACACATAAATAAAAATAGATGATTATATATCTACCTGATCATCTCATCTTGTTCCCATGTAGCTTCCTCAAATTGGTGGTTCCTCTGTAAAACATTAACCAAGTGAGTGGTCTTGTTTCACAGAACGCTTCCACTATGATCATGAATCTCTCTATATTGTTCTTTGTAAGAATTATCTTTCTCAAGTGGTATGAATATTGAGATTAATACACATTAAGGAACATGTATGTACATTCTCAAAAGAGATACATGGAAGACATGTTGAACATGATAGAGATTTGTTGGAATCACTAATCGGTATGCTACCTTTCCAACACAATCTATAAATTCAAACGTTCTAATATACCTAAGGGTCAACATTCTCCTCATTAAAAATCTCATTACTCTTTTCTAGAGAGATATTTATATTAACAAATTTTCACAAACTTAAAAAGCATTATTCTTTATTCATTTTTCAGAATAATTTTTTTTACTATGATATGATCTTATAGGTTGTTGAATAAATCTGACCTCTTTTGTCTTTTCAACCACAATATATGGTCCTGAAATATTTCATTCCAAAACATCATAACATGATGTTGATGCTGGGAACATCTTTACATGGAGATGCATAAAAGGATCCATCTGAATACTTGTGTGAAATCTATTATAGTAACAGAAATCCACCAAAGGTTGGTTCTAATGTCAATAACGTTTGAATTCCATAGAGAATGCTATTGAAATTTCTTTGAGAGTATTAATAGTCTGATCAAACATGCTGTCTATCTGAGGATGATCAAATTTGATAAAAATAATGTCTATTTCCATATCCTACTGAAGACTTCTCCTGAACATTGAGGTAATACTCTTATGCAAATCAGATATAATGGAATGTGGTACTCCAAGAAATATTTCCACATTACAAATATCTTGGAATTATAATCAAGAGAGAAATAATATTTCCTAAATATTAAGTGTTTCAAATTTGTAAAGAGATAATTTGTAACCCATATAATATTATTGAATTTAGATGACTTGGGACGTATGATGATGAAGTCCATAGTGATGTTTTCCCATTTTTGTTCTTGTATAGGTATTGGTTGTAACATCCCCTTATACATTTATCTCTTAGCCTAAACGTGCTGAAAAACCTAGCACTATGAGATATATTCAACAATATCTCATATCATGGCATTCCACTATAAATACACATTCAATTCCATGAACTAATTTTTGATTCTAGAGTGAATAAAAAATGATGAACAATGAGACTCATCAAATAAAACCTTCTTTAATTATGTTATGGGTGGAAACAAACACGATTCATAAACATTATTATTCAATCACAATGAACGTTTAATTAAAGAAAATTTCTCACAATATTTATTATCTCTACATCTTCCTTCATCCCCTCATTAATCATCAATTGTATATATGGTAAAAAATTCCTTTGAGAATGTTATGATTTCTCCCATTCCATCAAAATTAAAAGATCATTCCTTTAAAAATCCATAAATATTGGATCTTTTTTGATCCCTATCATTGATAGTCTACCATGGTCTTTTCATTCAAAGCATCATCTACCTGGTTTTCCAACAATGGTGGTAATGTATTGGGAATTCATAATCGTTATTCGACCTCAACCACCATCTTTTTTGGACATTCAACTCTATTTGTGTGAATGTATAATTTAAACATTAATGATGAGTATAAAAATCACACCATTCAGTATAATGATAATGACTTCATATCATTCATAAAATTATTACCATAGCTAACTCTAAATCATGAGTTGGCTAATTTTTCTCTTGGATTTTCAATTGTCTCATGGGATAACCAATCACAATATCATTTTGTTTGAGAAATAACTATATACATCCCTATATATCCCCAACCATTAACCACTACATGAAAAATTTATAACCGTTCCATTGGATAACATTAATTTTAGCACTTTTAAATACTCTTCACATTTTTGCACCCACACAAGAATAACTACTTTATGAGTCAACATGGCGAGTATATAGATAATCATGAGAAATCATTAATAAAATTTCAATAATATCCATCCAATCATAGAAAACATAGAAGCTCAATTACCATCATTGGTCTCATCCATCGTTCAATACTTTTGGTTTTTTTTTGGATTCATAAATTTCTCCTCTTTGGAGATTGCGTGACCCATAAATGAAACATTCTGAAGCTTGAATTTACACTGGGTAAATTTTTCATAAATTGTATCCTTGGTCTATATCATCACTAAAATTATAAATTAATATTCATTTACATCCTTGATCTTCAAATATGAACTAATATCATATATAAATACCCCAACAAACTATTCTTCGTAGTCTATATAGAATCTATTCATTAGATCCAGAAAGATAGTGGGTGCATTAGGAAGAACAAAAGACATCACAATAAATTCATAGTGTTCTTACCTTTTATGGAATTCAATATTTGGTATATCCACATCATGAAAATTAGATGAGGATATTCTGAAATAAGATAAATTTTGAAAAATTCTTGAGCTCCATCTAGTAGGTCAAACAAGTCAACAAAGTTGTAAAGACCCGGAAAATCCTGTGGTATTATTTTGTTAAATTCATGGAAATTTTATGAGTCCACAATTTTTTATGGTTCTTGATTCTGAGGCCTAGTTTTCCCAGAATCAATTTATGATGTTTTGTTCGAGTATGATCATTAAACGCATGGGTGAGATTTTAGAACTTTTGAACTGGTGCTCGGAATTAAAAACCGAGGGAACCATTGTAATTGTAGTTCCGATATTTGCTTAAGGAGAATATCACCATAGTTTCATTTTAATGAGATTGGATGTTAGTTTATGGGATTTGTGATTATGTTAAATAAAAATTAAAATGTTACTTTTATATTTATTTGTGGAGGTTTAATCCTCCCAGGGGAGGTTAGAGGTAGGGCCACCCGCACAGAACCTCCCTTGGGAGGATATTTTTTTATGTGGGCCCACATGAGATTAAACCCCCATTTAACTCTCTTTAAGTGGGGGAAGTCTTTTTTAACTTCCCTCAATAATGTGTCAAACCCCCATTATTAATTAATTTAGCACCATCAATTAATTAATTAAAACCTTCTTTGAATTACATTGAATTCTTTTTCCAAAAATAATATAATGGGTTGGCCTAACCCATTATTTTGTTTTGGATCATTTTTGTGGGAGATTTGGAGAACTCATGGAAGAACTTCATCCTCTCCAAAAAAAGAATGCACCATCTCCGATGAAGAAAAAGGATGATGCCTGAGCCCACGATTAGCAGCATGTGACGGGCACAACGTACGACGAAATCTTTGAATTCATTTTATATGCCTTTCACAACATTCATCGAAACAAGGTAGGGGTTTGAGTGGAATTCTTATTCTTGATCATCATTGTTCAAACCTCGGATTATTTATGATGTTTTTTAAAAAATTAATCAGTAGGGATCAGACTGCAAGAACACAGTCCGACCCTCCCCCTTGTTGGTGTTCTCATTGTGTTGACAACGGAGAAGGAGAAATGGCTGCTGACATCGGGCTGACCACGAAGAGAACCTATGGTGCAAGGTCGACGGGTAACTAAGAGGGCACAACATTGTCACACCACGCGGAATGGGTGTTGCAGCCACGACGGGCTGCGACAGAGGCAGCAGGGGGCCACTACCATGTCGGGCTGCGGTGGAGGGGTCGCAGCGCCGTTGCGCCGCATGGTGGAGGGGGAGGCCGTGGCCAGGCCGGGGTGCATTAGAGGAGGTGTGGTGCCATTGCGCCACACGGAGGGTAGCAGTATTGCGGTGTCGTCATGATGCGGCAGAGATGCTGGGGGGCTGGTCGAGCTGGCTGCAAGAGGAACCAGAGGAGGGGGAACCTTAGGGTCCTACGTTACCAGGACCGTTCCCACATGGCACCGGTTGGAGATACCACCCAAATGGATAAGCTATTCGGGCACCAGGGGGAACGTGCCTCCCCCTGGGAGCGGCTAGGTCACGTCGCCCTCGGCCAGGCTGCCACGGGCCATACCGCTATCGGCCGGGCTGCCACAGGCCGGGTCGCCCTTAGCTAGGCTGCCCTCGTCCAGGCCACCATCAGCTAGGCTACCCTCGGGTGGGCCACCTTGGGCCAAGATGCCCTCGGTCGGGCCACCCTCAGCCGGGCCGCCCTCTGGCTGGGATACCCCTTCAGGCCGACCGCCCCATCAGGCCAGACTATTTCCTCAGACCGGTTTGGACCCCGGTAAAGACCAGGTCGTGTCCGGTCTGTTCGGATGGGCCAGACCGGGCCTAGACCCAATTTGATCCATTTCACCTTTTCGCCCATATCTTGGGATACATGTTCCCAATCCACAAACCATCTATGGAAACAAAAGGATTAGAGAAATGCAGTTTTTCTCCAAACCCCACATGAGGTTTGGACATAGTTGGGGTACGGTCAGGTTGGTTTGAACTAAAAAATCTATCGGACCACTAGAACGGAAATGCCAATAACTCACAGACTGTGCGTCTGATTGACGCTCCATCTATCACGTTGGGTTTCTTATGATGAGACAGAACATTGGGATACATCAACTCATGACTTCATTGTAGTTGATGTATCGAAACATGGCTCGTTGAGAAAACCCTCCTGGAATCGAGCGTGCTGTGTGCAGAAACCCTATGGCTGGCTACGACTGAGATGATATGATCCTACGTGGACCTACATCTATATTAGGATCCTCTGTGGGTTCGACAACGATGAATTATGTACCAGGATCCTCTATGGATTCGACAACGGTGATATTGTACCGTGATCCTTATGGGTTCAACAGTGATGACTTCTGTATCGGGATCCTCCTTGGGTTGGACAGCACGGATACTGTTTCAGGATCCTATGAGGGTTCGACAAAAGAGATGATTCAGTTTTTATATCTAATAATCTCTACCCCTCTACATGATTTGTACACATGTGTGAGCTGAGTCTTGTCTTTCACTTGTTTTCATCGATATGGTTGACTTTACTTTCTTTGTGGATTGGGATGTGATTGGGCTTGAGTGTTCGAGTCGGACAAAGATTGTTAACTTAGGTATATGTATGGTCATATACCTATGAAGTGATGGTTGATAATTCGTGATTGTATCTAAGGATAGCATGGCTATCCTTAGTGGATTCTGGGAGACCTTTGAGGGTCTCCGGGACCTCTACTGAGTATTTTTATACTAACCCGTACACAAGCTTCACCCTCACCTTGTTGTGTTATGTGCATACGATGGTCAGTAGTGATCGTGTCAGAGGGTGTCAGACGGGAGGTTGCTCGAAGCTGGACAATACAAGACATACCTCAGAGATGAGTTTCTCGAGATCTGTACCTACACTTCATGTATGATTCCCCATTGGATGATCCAGGAACTGTTTTCACTTTTTACATGTAAGTGTACAAGTTATTCAGTTGGGTTTGTATACTGGCCCACATACTTTCAATAAACTTTTCTCTTCTATATTAGTACGTGTTACTTCTACTACATGGGTTTAGAATTTGTGTGTTACAGGTTTATAGGCCATTCCTTCCCTTTTATCAGGGTTTCACCTTTGGTGCCAGTCGCCAGCCCCTGGCCTATGGAAGGCAGGCTTGGGGTAGTCACAACACGGGCCCCGAGAACGGGTCGTGACAAATCGGTATCAGAGGAGTCGGTTCTAGCATAGAACATGGACTCTTATTATTTTAACAACAATAGTGTTATGTGTTTTGGGTGTGGTTATTAGTTTAGGGAAATCATTGTTGGTGCGGTGACCGACATATCCATACACTAGGATTATGACTTCTGATTTCTGACCCAAGACACGAAAACACTGATTATGTGAGAGTTTCCATTGAAAAGTTTTATTCATTATTGCATTGTGTCAGATCACCAAGTATATTGTTATGACCGTGGAAACCATATTTATTTTTAGGACGTCACCACATATGCATCCAATTAGGTTTACGAGTTTCATACGAGATGGTAGCCCACTGAGCGATGAGGCCTCGGTGTAGGGACCTATTACAGCGGAGGTACCAGAGGTACCACTACCCGCTGGGCCACCGATACCACCAGCTCTAGTAGTAGAGAGTGCACACCATCTGAGTGTGTTTCATGAGTTCCAGCACCAGAGGCCGCCTAGGTTCTAGGGACTGACAGACCCACATGCTGTTGAGGCTTGGACGGAGGCTATTACGGGAGTTTTCAGATTGATAGGGACCATCTGACCTCATGGTGATATTTTTCATGAGTCTCCTGCATACAGCAGCAGGTAGATGGTGGAGCCTGATGCTCAAAGTTCATGATGAGGCATCAGAACTCTGGGGAGACATCATGAATATCTTCTAGTCAGATATTGTTACATCGACCCTTTGTGCAGTGTGGATATAGGAGTTACTACATCTACAACAGGGTATCATAAAGGTAGCTCAATAATCAGCTAGATTCACTAACTTCTCACGCTACACCATGGATATGGTGCATGGCCCATTCTTCTAGGCCCAGACCTTCGATTAGAGACTCGGACATGAGATCATGGCTCTGATGATCTCCCTCAACATCCCGATGCCGGCGGGGGTGCTGGAGCGAGCTATTCTAGTAAAGAGTTTTCTAGCTAAGCAGTCACCAGCAGTAAGACTCACCATAGGGTGACACATAGAGGAGTCTTATACACCCGGAAGTAGAAAAATGTTGCAGAGGTCTAAGAAGACCAGTCCATCAGGTGGGTGACCCCAAGATATAGGTTCGGATGTGCAGGCACATGAGAAAAAGCCAGCCCCATGAGGAGCAGGTAGTGCTATGCATGTGGCAGGTAGGGTCACATGGCTCGTGACTGCCTGACCCGCTATGCAGATGAGAAGAATACAATAGAGGGGCCTCCCAGGCAAAGGAAATGGTTCGACTATGGTGGTCCTCTAGGAGAAGGCGGACGTGACAGTGGAACTGGTTGAGCAGCAGGTGTTGGACGACGTTTCGAGGCCCTACCACCACCACTACTAGGAGGTCCACCAGGACCACATGGAGCTGGGGGAAAGGGGTGGGAATAGTTCTAGGGAGTCAGGGCCTACGACCACGGTATTGATGAGATGATTCGAGGTACTATCTGTGTCTACTCCAACCTTGTTGCAGTACTTCTAGACAAAGGTTTGAGTGATTATTCTTTTTCCACTACCCTCGTTCGGAGCTCGAAGAATCTGAAGGAGTTGTTGGCTTGATCCAAACGAATAGAATCTCTTATAAAAATATACTTGATGATTATGCACTGGTGCCAGCAGTGTGAAATTACTCTAGAAGGCTAGAGCTTCAACTGGGATCTCCTTGTAGTGGTGTTGTGGCCTTACGACGTCATCTTGGGTATGGACTGGTTATCCACATTTAATGCACAAATTCACTGTATTAGGCACAAACTACAGTGTATACGCATGGATGGGACCATTTTTACCTTCACCGGCAAGAAGGGAGCCCTTGTAGCTCAGGATGGACTTACCCAGAGTAAGGGGTAGCCAATCACACATCAGTTGTCTAGCCTCATTCTCTGAGCGATTGATGTGAAAAGTTCGAGTTTTCCTGTTGTGGAGGATCTGTACCTGGATATTTTCATTGACGATGTACTAGGACTACCTCCTCATAGAGATGTGGACGTCTACATTGACCTGTACACTGGGACGACACCTATATCTACTCCATCATATCGGATGTCCCTCGTAGAGCTTTGTGATCTTCGGGTAAAACTGGAGGATTTGCAGGTGAATGGATTTATCAAACCCAGTGTTT
Organism: Viscum album; assembly: GCA_963277665.1. NCBI lineage: Eukaryota > Viridiplantae > Streptophyta > Magnoliopsida > Santalales > Viscaceae > Viscum > Viscum album. The sequence goes on along the minus strand of OY728165.1, from coordinate 1,064,342,494 downwards.
CACACTTGACATCCTTGATTTTGTTCTCCAAGAAGGAATATGGGAGCTTGAAACTGTGTGTTGATTATCAGATCCTGAACCTGGTGACTGTGAAGAAGAATTACCCAATTCTGATAATTGACAAACTCTTTGATCAACTAAGGGGAGCGCATTGGTTTTTGAAGATAAATCTTCAGTCGGGATATCAACAGCTCAGATTACGGGATGAGGTTGTCCAAAAGACAGCCTTTAGATGCCCTTATAGCCTCTAAGAGTTCATGGTTATGCCATTAGGCATATCCAACGCACCAGTAGACTTCATGGGACTCATGAATAGGATCTTTCACCCATATCGTGATCACTTTGTGATAGTCTTCAATGATTACATTATGATCTACTCAGCTACTGAGGAGTAACATGCCGACCATTTTCATGTAGTACTGGACACAATCAGAGAGCCTAAGATTTATGGTAAGCTCTCGAATTTCCAGTTCTTGATCTGAGAGGTACACTTTCTGGGGAATGTCATCTCATAGTCTAGAGTTGAAGTGGATCCAATGATGATCGATGTAGTATTTTCTTAGGAGCCACCCAGTAGTACGACGGAGGTACGGAGTTTTCTGGGACTGGCTGGTTACTATCAGATATTTGTGCCAGACATCTCAAGAGGTGAAGCACCACTTTCAGATTTGACATAGAAGGGGCGGCCCTTCATGTGTTCATAGATATTATTGCAGAGCTTTCAAGAGTTGAGGAAGAGGTTGACTAGTGCTCCCATCTTGAGGCTACCGTGGGAGTAGGATGGTACGTAGTTTACTATGACACATCAGGGACCAGACTCGGGTGTGTCCTGATGCAGGACCAAGAATTGATGGCTTACGGTTCCCAGTAGTTGATATAGCATGAGCAGAACTATGCTACCAATGACAAGGAGTTAGAAACAATGGTCTTCAACTTTAAGATGTGGCGACACTATCTAATGGGCGAGCGTTTTATAATGTACTCTGACCACTAGAGTCTCAAAGACATCTTCTCACATAAGGACCTAAACCTGAGAGAACGACGTTGGATTGAGTTCCTCGAGGACTATGACATCGGGATTGTCTATACTTCTTGTAAGGGGAATGTTATAGCAGATGCTATCAGTAAGATATCAGGCATTTAGCTGCTAGGAGATGCGATAGAGGAACTGGTCGCATTGCATATATCCTATGTGGATATAGATGGAGAAACCTTTCAATAGTCCATCACAATCACTCCTCGCCTTCTTTAGCGAGTCAGGGAGGCACTACATGGAGACGTTGAATGTGAGATGCGACCTTCTTAGATATCCTCAAGGCAGGCACCTGATAGTTTTTCTGAAGGAGGGGAGAATGAAATAATCTCCAGAGGACGTGCCATGGTGTAAGTTGGACATCAGGAGGAAGTGTTCAGGGAGTTCCACACATCTCCTCCATGACCTCCGACGATAGCACTGGTGTCCAGGTATGAAGAAGGCAATAAGAGTGTTTGACTTTGGATGCCTCAATTTTCTAGAATTAAAGGCAGAGCACCAGGTTCCAGTAGGCTTAGTTCATACATTAGAGGTCTCAGAGTAAAAGTGGGATGGGATATCCATGGATTTCGAGACGGTACATCCACGTGCATCCAATTGAAACAACTCTATCTGGGAGATTGTTGACTGATTCACCATGTCGGCCCAATTTCTACTGATTAGAGAGCAATGTTCAGTAGAGTTGCATGGGACGTCTCTTCGTATAAGAGATCGTATGTCTTCATGGTGTGCCATTGACGATCATCTCTGATCGAGATGCTTATTTCACTTCATGGATTTGGAAGTTGTTGTAGGAGGATTTCGGGATACAGCTTCGCTTGTGCACTACCTTCCATCCTCAGAAGGATGGGTAGACTGAGAGGGCCATTCAGACTCTTGAAGACATGCTCCATGCATGCATCCTTGACTTTAGTCGTAGATGGGAGGATCATTTACCCTTGGTAGAGTTTTCATAAAATAGAAGCTACCACTCCACCATCAGGATGACACCTTTCGAGGAACTTTACGACCATCTTTTGAGATCACCACTGTGCTGGACTGACCTAAGGGAGTCAGCACTTATGGAACCAGAGATGGTGTTGACTACGACGGGGAAGGTACAGATCATCCAAGAACAGATGAAGACTGCATAAATTAGGAAGAATTCCTATTATGATAAGAGATGGAGACCACAAGAGTTCGAGGATGGGGACATGTCTTTCTACGGGTCTCACCTCGATGAGTTCTACAGAGATTTGGCAGAGGAGGCATGTCATCTCCGCGATTCATCGCACCGTTCTAGGTCCTCAGTAGAGTAGGGGAGGTGGCTTAACTCATGGCTCTTCCACATCAGTTGAACCAGGCACACGACATCTTCCACGTATCTCAGCTGAGGAGATGCATACACATCCCGTCCCACATCATCGATCACGAGGAGATGGACATCAATGACGAGGTAACATTCACGGAGGTTCTAGTAGATATTGAGGATCGATAGAAGCGAGTCCTATATAGATGGTCGATACCTCTATTGCACATTCACTGGCTGCACAAGAATCTCCAGGAGAGCACATGGGAGTGGAAGGCTCAGATTCATGGTTAGTACCATCATTCGTTTACGTAGTGTGAGTTGTAGCTTACGGGAATGTAAATCCCTGAGGTGAGGAGAATGAAAGGTCCTGTAAATTATGTGGATTTTTTTAAAATTCATGAGAATTTTACAAGTACGTAGTATCTCACAGTTCTTGATTCTGGAGCCTAGTTTTCTAGGAATTAATTTATGATGTTTGGTTTGGGTACATTTAGGAAACATATGAGTGAGATTTTATAAATTTTGAACTGGTGCTCGGAATTAAAAACCGAGGGCACCATTGAACTCGAAGTACCAGTATTTTCATAAAGAGACCATCACCACATTTGCGTTTTAACGAGAATGGAAGTTAGTTTATGAGATTTTTAATTAAGTTAAATAAATATAAAAGTGTTACTTTTATTTTTATTTCTGGCAGTTGAATCTTCCAAGGGGAGGTTGTAGGGGGGGCCACCCACACATAACCTATCTTAAGAGGATATTTTTTCAGGTGGGTCCCACATGAGCATAAACCCCCATGTAACTCTCTTTATGTGGGGGATGACTTTTGAACTTCCCTCATTAAATTGGCAACCCCGCCATTATTATTTAATTTAGCTCCTTCAATTAATTAATTAAATGTTTTTTGAATTCCTTTTATTTATTTTTCCAACCATAAAATAATGGGTTGGCTTAACCCATTATTTTGGCTGGTGATCCTTTTTGGTGGAGCATTGGAGAACTCTTGGAAAAACTTCATTCTCTCTCATGAAAAACACACCATCTACGATGAAGAACAAGGATGGCGCTCAAGCCCATGATTAGTGGAGTGTGATGGGCGCAACATACGGTGACATATTTGATTTATTTTTCCAAGCCTTCGACAATGTTCGTCAAAACGAGGTAGGGGTTTGAGTGGAATTATTATTGTTTTTCATCATCATTCAATCCTCGGATTATTTATGCCGATTGTTAACAACTTAAAGAGGAGGCCTCAGACCGCACGAACACGGTATGACCCTCCCCCTTTTTATTGTTCTGCTTGTGTTGACGATGGAGGCGGAGAAATGGTGGCCAGCATCAGGCCGACCATGAAGAAAATCATGCGCTCAAGGCCGCTAGGTCACCAAGAGAGTGCGGCACCGTCGTGCCGCACAGAATGGGAGACACAGCCTTGATGGGCTGCAATGGAGGCGTGCATCGCTGTCACGCTACATAGAGGGAGCAGTGGGCCACCGCTATGCCGGGACACGGTGGAGTGGGTGTGGTGTCGTCGGGCCGCGCAGGGGAGATAGAGGTCGCGGCCATGTCAGGCCACGATGGAGAAGTCGTGCAGCCAGTTAGGCTGGCCACCGGAGGAACTAGAGGAGCAGGACCCTTAGGATCTTGTGTGACTTGGACTCGCACCACATGGAACTGGTTGATGTTACCACCCGAACGACTAAGAAATTTGGTTTCCAAGGGGAATTCACCTCCCCCCATGGGTGCAGTGACGCCCGGCCACCACGGCCCGGGATGTCGTCGTCCAAGCGGCCATAGGCCAGGTTACCGTCGGCCCAGCGACCACTGGTCGGGCCGCCATTGGCCGGGCAGGCACAGACCAGCTGTTGTTGGTGGGGCCACCCTTAACGGGGCCGCCACAGGCCGCTCCACCCTTGGTCGGGCTACCTTTGGCATGGCCACCCTAGGCCGGGCTGCCGTCGGCCGGACCACCCTCGGTCAGGCCGCTTTCGGCCAGGCCGCCCTTGGGTCGGGCCGCCCCTTCGGGCCAGTTCATTTCCTCGGACCGGGTTGAACCCGTGGATCAGGTTGGACCGTAGTATGGATCAGGTCAGGTCGGGTCGCTTCGGCTGGGCCGGACCGGACCCGAACCCAGATTTATCCATTTTACCATTTTGCCCATATCATGGGCTATGGGTGTCCAATCGACTAACCGACTGTTGTGTATGAAGGCTTATAGAAATAAGATTCTTTTGGAACACCCCCCTTGAGGTTTGGACGTAGTTGGGGAATGGTTAGGCTGGTTTGAACCTAATAACCAACCGGGCACCTAGAACAGAAATTCCAATAACTCACAAACATGCTGTTTGATTGAAGAGTTGTCTATCACGTTGGGTTCCTTATAATGAGACGGAACATCAGGATACATCGACTCGAGAAATCATGGTAGTGTATGTGTGGACACTTGGCTCGACAAGCGTACCCTCCCGGAATTGAGCGTGTTGTGTGTGGGAACCCTATGGCTAGCTATGACTGAGATGATATGATCCAATGTGGACATACTACTGTACTAGGATCCTCCGTGGGTTCGACAATGATGAATTCTGTACTAGGATCCTCCATGGGTTCGATGGTGGTGATATTGTACCACGATCCTCCCTTGGTTCGACATCGATGACTTCTTTACAAGGATCCTCTGTGGGTTCGATAGTGATGACTTCTGTAATAGGATCCTTCATGGGTTTGACCACGTTGATACTGTTCTAGGTTCTTATGTGGGTTCGACAGAAGAGATGATTCAGTGTTTATATCTAATAATCTCTACCCCTCTACATGAGTTGTATACCTCTGTGAGCTAAATCTTGTCTTTCACTTGTTATCATCGAGATGACTGAATTTACTTCCTTTGTGGAATGGGTTGTTCTTGGCCTCAGGTGTTAGAGTTGGATTGAGATTAGTAACTTAGGTATATGTATGGTAATACACCAAAGTAGTGATGTTTGATACTTAGTGATTTTATCATACTACTGTGGTTATCTTTTGTGGATTGTGGGAGTCCTTCGTGGGTCATGAGGACCCCTACTGAGTATTTTTACACTCACCCTTGCACAGGATTCACCCACACCTTGTTGTGTTCTGTGCAGATGACAATTAGCAGTGACCGAGGTAGAGGGTGTCGGTCGAGAGGCTGCTCGGAGCTAGACAAGATGTGATGTACCTGAGGGACGAGTTGTTCGAGATCTGTACCTACCCTTTAGATAGGATACCACAGTGGAAGATTCAAGAGCTATTTTTCCTTTTTACTATTACTTGTACTTGTTGTTCAGTTGGGTTTGTATACTGTCCCACTTACTTTCAGCACACTCTTCTTTTCTATATTAGTACTTATTACTTCTACTGCATGTGTTCATACTGTGCGTGTTATAGGTTTAAATGCTATGGATTACCTTTTATCGATGATTCGCCTTTGGAGCTAGTTGCCAGCCCCTGGCCTATGGAAGGCGGGCTTGGGTTAGTCATGGCACGGGTGCTAAGGACAGGTCGTGAAAAAAGCTGGGATGAGGACATTTGTTCTTTATAGTGATCATTTTATGTTCTTGATAATCAATGCACAGTCTCATTGACCCATCTCTCTTCTTAAAAAATGAATAGGGGTCACCCATGGTGACATACTAGGTCATATGAATTTCTTGTCCAGAATCATTTGGAGTATCATCTTCAATTCTGGAAAATCAATTTGGTTCATTCTATAATGTGTATTTTAAATAGATATATCACTCATTATAGGTTCTATTGAGAACTCAAACTCCCGATTCAGTATAAGACATAGAAATTATTCTTAAAACACATTATCTAATACATGTAAAATGGGATTAGTCATATTGAGATTTTATCCACTTACATTATAGATATATAAATTTAATTTATTAGAATCAAAACCCCTATGTTGGAGTAATTTTCACCGGAATGTCACACTAATCCATGCAACAATAGATGATCATAGATTTATCTGGAATATGAAATGTGACTTAACTTCCATGGGAATTGATATGAGCCTGATATAGATCATTCTAACACATTCCATAAATCCCCTAAAATTTCACAATTTGATGGATCAAAAGACTTGTGGGCAGAAATTTCCCACAAACAACAATCAGTGAAGAATTATTAACAATTGATGTGGCCATTTCTCCATTAAGAGTTGTCATAGCTAACTCAACATATAATTATTGAGATAATATGTGATAGCCATATAAAAATATTCACAAATAAATGAGTGGGTAGATCCTGTATCAAATAAAACATTTTCTACTCTAATTTTGAGTGTAAGAGTACCTTTCACCATATAATTATCATACTCCATATCACTGATATGGATCACACGTGAGTTGACTCTGTCTATGGACTTATGATTTTTATGACACCAAACATTATTAATAACTAATTTATTTTGGAATTGATTGGTATAATGCCCCATTTTAATGCACCCTTGACATTGAAGTGTAAGAGGTGAATTTTATTCAATATTTTCACTATTCGCATAATTAGATATCTATTTCCCATCACATAGGAATTCAACATCCCGATGGGATTATATTCCACACATAAAACATTTAATAGTAACATTAAGTCAATTTTCTCCATGATTCATTCCATTGAATCTGTATAAGATAATACTCATATTATTTTCAGTTGGTCTTTATATTTTTTGATGAATTCCAATTTTCTCTTCTTATCAAACCCATATGACTAATGTGTTACTTCAATCCCCATCTCATCTGTGAGAGATGTCAAATGATTTTTCAGTATCTATTTATGTCCCTTATGCATAATTCCCTTCATTGGCTTAGTTTTATTCCCCTAAATAATCAATCAATATTACTCTTAGGAAGGATAATAATTCTATAAGGTTACCTTTCAAGTCGTGTAAAAATTTCTATGTAAGCCCTAAATGATTCATTATTATTCTTATTAATTTCATGTAACTAGTACTACATATTTGTTTAAATAATATGAGAAAAGTACTTATTGAAATATATGTTCTTGAACTCATCTTATTACATGGATGCAATTTCATCTCATTGCATCGTATTATTTATAAAGATCGACCATTGATCTGCTACACATTCCAAATGATTGACGGCTAAGATAAATTTATCATGCTTGAAACATTAGAGAACTACAAGTAACATTCTATTGGTACTGATCCATTATTCATCAACTAATGGGTTAGAAGACCTATTGAAAAGAGATGAATGTCCACAATTATGGACTAAATGAAATTTTGATCCCCCATTTGATCTTTTGGAAGTCTATCATGACTGATAGGTTGAAAATGTTGTGTGACACAATATACATGTTTTCTCATTCTAGATCCCATGACATTTGGTTTCACATGAAGAAAATTATTACATTTCCCATCACATTTAGCATTAAAATGGATGGTTTAGATTATAACCATTTACTAAATAAAAGAATAATATTTTGATAAACACTAAAATTAATGGTGAAACCGCATACTAACAAATAAAATTTCAATTTGGGACACTTTTTGTTTTATTTGTGGTTATTCATGAAAATTTCAAAAACAAATTTATTATAACCTATACATTCACATATCCTTTGGGTTGCTACTAATTTAGTTTCATTGTAGTTTGAAATTTATAACTATAAATTTACTCTAGTACCAACAATAACAACCCATATATTATATACATTGATGTTACATCAATGATAAAGACTATTCAATTTAGAATATAACAAGAACATGATATGAATGTAAAATATTATTGTCATAAGTAATAGGAAAATTCAAATAACAGATTGATAAGACAACATCATTATCTCCCACCAATTTTGGCATAACAATACCCCTTCTTGAAATTTCATACATAATTCCATTCCACATGACCTGGTGAAGAGTAATAAATGAAGTGGTGAGCTCAGTTTTTTTAAGTGTAAAAAATAGATATATCAAACATAACATAATCATATGATATATGAATATAATAATTTAAAATCATAACCTATATATGAATTATCGGGATAACATTCCAACGGGGAAAATCATGAAATCTCATAAGAATAAATGAATATAATACCGAAAGCTATAACCTAAAACATGATTTCTTATGTTATAACTATAATCATATAAATCATTTCTAATTTGTCAATTCTCATATCAAAACCACAAGTGGAAAATTTTAATTACCAAACCAGGATCACTCCTCATTATAGACATGTATTACTGAACCAAAATATCTTCCCATTACATCCATCCTATAATAATATATTTAAATCACTGCCCCATGAATTGGGGGGAGATATAGGTTTTACTAATCTCTTAATGTAATCATTCTTACGTATTCCACAATATTATAAATCAATCATCATAACCGAAGGAATAAAATTGGGTTCATTAAAGAAAATTACACTATAGCATAATCCTTGTAAATGATATGAATATCATAAATAAAATTCCATCATAAGAAAAATAAAATTATAGTAACAATAATATAATATACTTGAAACAAAATCAAATTAAACAATTCCATATTAGTTGAATATAATTTTGATATAATACTATAAATTACTTCTTGAGGAAAATGTTCTATCTTCTTCATAATTATTTTCATTTGTCAAAATGCAATGCAATTTTAAACAATAATATATATTAAAATATAAATTAATTTTTGAAGATAAATAGTCGTGGAAATAATTCATTAAGAATATGTCAAAAAATTTCATAAAATAATATTTATAAAAAATATCATCATACTTTTGCTGGAAGAGTCAAAAACCCCCTCATAGAGAATAACGACAAAAGAATCAATTCATACAAAATAATAAAACATAATAAATTGGTAAAATATACTTTAAATAATTTTATAATATAAAATATTTATGAAACATTGATGTTTATGATAACAATAAACAATCAAATACTTATGTATAAACAATATCAGATAATAACTAGATTGTTAAATGATCCCTTACCTTTTATGTATGATTTCCTTTATATGTATCTGACCCTCATGTGTAATGATTTGAATAATATTATTGAATTATTTTAGAATCCTAGTAAATTTTATAATATCATATAGGATCATATTATCTTCTTTTTGTTAGTAAAATTTCATTATTAGTTGTTATTTGGGTAATAACAGCTTCATTTTATTATGGATGTTTCTTCAAATAATATTCAGTTCCCAGTAATAAGTCATTGTTATATCATTAAAAGATGAGATTAACATAATATATATTCTATTTAATAATTATATAAATTTATATTAGAATTATTTATATAATATCTTATATAATGAATCACTTTGGATCGTGTAGACGGTAGGTCATTCATACGCAAGAGCAGTGATATCATTACCATAACTATTAAATTGTGTTGATGTCAGTAGATTATATTATTCCATAATCAATATTATGTTATAATAATGATATATAGTTTTTATTTCCATCATTATACCCATCCAAGTATGGTGGGGTGAAAACCCAATTACACCACTACGTGGAGACGATAAGCACTAAATATGCATGCATGGTTGTTTCATTATTCAAAGAAGGATAGAAAGTTGAATTTTTTTATTATATAATCATAATAACATATTAATTTATATGTTATACTAGATTTATTAATTTATAATGAAACATATCATGATGAGTATGTATAAAAATAATGATTTTTGAATAAAACGGTATATGGTATTACCTCATCTATGATGTTCTTCCTCTAAATATCCTCTTAGATAACTAGAGTTTATATTTATAGAATACAATAACCTCTATAATGTGACTTCAGAAGATGATAATGTAAAATGGTAGGTTATTTTTGATCTTTAAATCCCAATGTGATGTGAAGAGGTGAGTGAGGATGTTCCCTATTATAATTGAGGGTCGGGGAAATTTTGGGATGTCAAAAATATTACTTTATAATAAAATTGAAGCACATAAAAAATAATCCAAAGTATCTAAATTTCAAATTTAAGATGAGATAGAATTGTAATATCATAAAAATATAGATTTTAGATAGTTTTTTCATTCAAATTAAACAACATAATTTAAATTAATACATAGTTATTCTATTTACTTTTTAGTAAGGGTAACAAATATTTCAATATTAAAGGGTGATATATTTACATATATGATAGCAATGAGACCATAAATTAATTAAATAGAAATATTATATCATAAAATAACAATTCAATATTTCTTAAATATTAGTAATTAAATAATTAAATAGAAAATCATTTTGATAAACAATCAATAGTGTCGTTTTTGAAACTATCCAATTCATTGATTTTTAAATATATTTAAATAACAAGTTAACATTGAAAAAAAATATTTTATTATATTCCTAAAAGGTCAATTTTATCAATGAAATTAATTATCGATTTTATTAATCCCATATTATATCTGTTTTGATATTTTAATAACATTTATTTGTTTTCACAAGTAATAAAATAATTACTACATAATTTCTGTGTAATTACTTAATAGAAATTTTGTAGAATAAAAATTAAAAAATATTATATAATTAATATAAATATATTATCTTTCAGAATAATATTTTTAGTCGAAATTATTTTCTATAAAATCAATTATTTAGATTGTTATACTTATAACTTATGAATGTGACCACTTTTGTATCACTTCAAATAAAATAGTATATGTTTCACATTCTATACTATATGGCTCAAAATGGTCAATAACTCATCCCTTGGATGTATATTTTAGATATATAATACATAAATAAGATTATTTCATATTTTTGGGGTTTTTATGGTTATTAGTATTTTAAAAATAACTATTAAATTTTCATCAATTAATAAATTTTTTCATCATTAATGTGTTAGTCATTACGGTAAATAATTATTCCATAAAAAATGAAAATATAATTAAAAGATAAAAAAAAATATTTATCATTATAATCAGTATTTATAATCAAATTTATCCTCATTATAACCTTATATACAAATGATATAGTTATTAAAAATTTATTAGGACATATTGAACTTTTCATTATATAATATAAATTAAATATCCTAGTCCCATCCAAGTGGATTCAAAATTACACCATTTTTTCCCATGAAAAATCTAAGTCGATAAAATAATCCAATTATATTACAAATGTGTTAGGATAATTTTAGAATAAAATTCTTACCACTAATTTCATGGTTTTCCCTTTTCATATTAAAAAAAATAACGAAGTTACTAATCATAATGACCAAAAAATAAATAAATTTGCATTATTTTGTGATAATGATATGAAATATGAAATCAATTTTAAATATTTAAATATACATATGTTTTAGTAATTAATTTTAAATTTATCTCGTGGTTAGAAAGAGAGAATGAGTTTTAAAAGATAAAACTTGTAAATGAATCATTTTTTTACATTTAAATTCAATGTAAAATTAATTATAATTACATATATTATATTTAATGATAAAAATATATTATATTTATAATCTAAAAACATTAGATATTATAATTTGATCATATATATTATTTCTATAAAAAATGTTTCTTTGATTTTAATTTTAATCTATTATTAATATTCATATGAATTTAAAAATTAACAAAATAACATTAAAAAAAATACAAATTAAATTTTTATAACCCAAATAAAAATACCATGTTTACATTTTCATATAAAAATTAATAATGTTTCAAAATCTTAATTTAAAATGGGTTCTCCAAAAGAAGGTGAAAAATCACCATTTTGAAAAATATTGCTTTTTGTAGTTGAAATAGGGTTTAATAATACCCTATGACAAATAAATTAATTGAAAAAACATAAAAAATATTTTATGTTTTATATAACATATTTATTCTGTTATTCAATTTATTAATAGTACATAGATCTATTTGAAAATAAATAATAAAAAAATACAAACATATAATTTATTTATAATTTCCATAAACAATGGGTATAAAATAACATCATGATTCGTTTTCATAAGATAATTATATTTATTCATGTTAACCGAACAACTAGGTTAAAATTCACATAAAAGACTATATTCATATCTGATTGGTTTATATTCACAATTTCAGGGAATGAAAGCTTTTCAGGAATTAAAATTATTTGGAGATAATATTTCATAAAATCTTCCTGGTCTTTCAACCTTAGTAACCTTAATCCAATACCTTATTCACTAAATTCTCAGAAGATAAAAGTTATAAAATCCTGAAATTATGAATTGTTTTTTAGTTCTGTTAAACTACATTTACACATAAATCCCATATTATATTGAAAACCAAAAATAAAAACATATTTTATTTAAGAATAGCTATTTTCTCTATATTATATTCTTTAATATCAATCATAGAACAATTCACAGATTATTAGGACATGAAACAATATATTGGTGATCTAAAATTTTTTTCTAAGTATATTTAATACAAAATCAATAATGAATATATTTACAAAATAAACAAGGAATGATAAATAATTGAACAAAATATCATTTAAATAACATGAATATTATAATATGATGACAAAAAATCAATATGTAAATGTATATATATAAAAATATGTTATCTAAAAAAATTTACTCTACGGATAAGTTAGCACATAATCAATGTATAATGATAAATAAATTATCAATAATAACATTTAAACTATATTACTATCATGAAAAGGTTATTCATTAAAAATATTACAAGGTAAAAAATATATTTCAATTAATCAATAACATAACTATCATAAATGGATAATGAATAGTTTATATAGAAAGATAAATAATTGAATAGTTATTCCATTTATTTAATCGATGAATAATGAAATATATTAATAAATAATATCAGCCCAAAACTATAATGGATAAAAATAATTAAATGATAAAATAATAATTATTGGTTAACATGATCTTAAAAATCAAGATATATTTTATTATAAAACCTTTCTATAGTCATTTTAAAACTGATGGATATTTATACACCAAATGCTCCTTTATCAATGATCAGAAAACCAATTTATCTCATTAGATCATTGATGAATCATTGGTAAATCTATAGTTTGGATTAGAACAAATTTTCATGTTCCATGAAGTCCTCAAAAATTGAATAATCTAATTACTCATGACAATACACATTGCCACTATATATTAGTATTGAATAAAAAATAATGATTATAATTATATCCCAATTGAATCAAATAAGTTCAATGTAATTTTTTTGAATAAGAAAGATATGTTTTATTAAAAATGAATACTCGGATTTAAATTATTGGTATTATGGTAAATTTAAATTCCAAAGTTCATAGTAAAGTGAGTCCTTCAGGATATTATTAATGACAAAATGAATGATTCAAATAAGTCAGTTTCAATACTATACATGGAAAATATAATCATCATCCATGAAACTTATTAATAAGACTGCTATCATGAAAATATATCTTTGGTGGTGGATATTTAAAATAAATAGTTGTTTTTTATGATTAAAAATATAGTAAATATAACATTAAAAACATTCATGGTAGAAATATAATATTTATTATGTAAATTACATTTTAAAAATAAAATAAAAAGAATATTTTTTAAATTTTTTTCATTGATGATATCATTTGAAACATAGAAATAAATTTTTAAAACATTTACTTTTCATAAAAATGTTAAATTATATATATAATTTTAACTTTAAAAAAATTCTTTTTCATTGATTTATTAAACCTGAAACGGAACATGTCTAAATAAAGACTATAATATTACATAAGATTTTATAAAAATTTAAAAATTGGTAAAAAATTAATTAATAATTAATTAATATTTTTATATCAATATTTATATCATTTTTTAAAAACATGAATATGGGAGAACAATGATATTCTACCAAATAGAGAAATGAAGTACTGTTTAATTAAAAAACATTTTTCATTCATTTTATGTTATAAATATTAGATAAATTGTAATATTTCATTAAAAGATGAATAATAAAACTATTAGAAGGAAATAAAACTGGTTTCATCATCCCATTATTAGATAATGTTGTTAAATGGAAATTAAAGAATGAACATTCTTGAATAAAAATAATATTGTGAAACAAACTATCACAAGGATCAAAATGTTGAAGTGAAAATTAATCAATTAATTGATTATGTATACAAAATGAAAACAAAAAAAATAATGGGAATTAATACATTCAATAAAAACTATTTATTACACACATAATCTAAAAATATCAAAGATAGTGATGATATAATATAACAATATGAACATTTAAAGATTTGTAAAATTATTTCAAATGTTGTAATTTTCATGTCAAATAATCTTGGATGAAATAATAAAAATTTAAATATTTAATAAAATTAAAAATGAATAAATGATGATATTAATTTTTATTTCAGATATATCCACACCATATATTGCTAATTAGGTTTAAAACATTTCAATTTCTGTTAATGAAGTGTTATTGAAATAATGTCCCTACTACATGATTTCTATAATTTGAATATGTATTAACCTTCTATATAATAGATTAAATAATATTATAAATTTATAAAATAACAATATTTATATTTATAATATCATATATAATCCTCTTATAACAATTATCAAAATGATTTCTCGTAATATTTCATTTTTTAATCTTTTGGGTGTTTTTGTGACTGTTTCCTCATTTGTGAACCAACGTGAATGTTCTAGTTCACAATAATATTTATAGTATCATAATATCAATAATAATACTATTTTTAAAAATATAAATTAATTTCAATACATACATAACTAGAGATATTATTGAAATTGAATAATGAAAATTTATCACATCGCATCTTGGTAATGGTAGGGCACACATACACACAACAGAGATTGTCATTTCCTAAAATATTGAAATTATAAGGGATTGGGTTGTATATTAAATTTCCTTAATAAATTTAATTTAATATTTATAATATAAATTCATTAAATTTATCTTTATTACATTCAATGAAATGTGATCATGGAAAAAAATAACATCAATTCGTGAGGTGGTGGTTCTCCAGAAAAACTAGTGACATTCTCATACATTGAATGGATGAAAAAAACGAAAAAGTATAAGTGATATAAAAATTAGATAAGTATAATTATACTGTAAATTTCATATAACATTTTAAAAAAACCAATAACTCAATCATTTAAACATGGTTATAGTAAGTGAATTTCACAATTTTGTCTGGCAGTAGTATTATTTATGGACATTCAACATATTAGTTTCCCATATGATGGGATGTGAGAAAGATATAGGTCATGAAGTTTACAAAGTAATACATCATTATTTGTAAGATACATGGGTTATTATGATATCTTGTTTAAATATGATTTTATGAATTTTAATAAGTAACAATATAAAAACTGCTTATTAAAAAACATTACATCATCTTCAAAAATCATCATTATCATTGAATGGAATTTCATTATTTCATGGATAAATGATAAAAAAGGTTTTTGAGATATTTGGAGGGATTTACTAATGTTATTTGGGTATTTCATGGTTGGTCCAATTTTTTTTGGATGTCTGGATAGTAGAAGATAGTGGGTGGCCTTTTAAAATTGAAGTGGGTGAAACACATGTACTTTTTGAAAAGGGAAATTTTTAGCCACCATTATAACATATAATAATAATTAAAATGGACCTTTATATATCTTAGAAGATAATATTTATGTATTGCAAGATAATAAGATATGTTCAACCAATTTTTCATTATTGACATTTATATTTCCATATTAACACCTAGATTAACCCATTATAGCCTTAAATGTCAGATTTTATTTATTTTTAAAATTCCTTATGATGATAAATTCTCTAGTCATTATTAAATAATATAAATAATTCTAACTAAAAATTTGGATTCTATTTTCAAATTTATACTCATTTATTTTCAAAATTTAAATTTCAAATTATACCCACATATGTGATCATAAATAGGGTTTTCAAAGAGAAAATAATGTGTTGATTAAAATTATTTTATATAAATTTTAATAATAAATTGATTTAACATAACTATTGCTTTTTATTATATTTAAAATTTATCTAATTTAATTTTTAAATTAATAAAAAAACATTTTGGTTGTTTTTAAATATTTTAATATTAATAAAACAATTAATAAAATAAATTTTTTTTAAATATTCATCGAGAAATTATCTTTCAAAGAAATTGTATGAAATTAATTCAATGATAATTATTACAACTTGATTTCCAAAATTAAATTAATTATATCTAAAATATTATCATATATTGAAGAATTACATTTCCAAATAAGAGTGTAAAAAATTAGAATACGATTTCCCATGAAAAATATAGTTTTCCAAAAAAAATTTGTTTTTTTATTGAAATAATTTGTTTTTAATTTATTTTCAATATATTTATTTAAATTATTTTATACATTTTTAATCCATTTAAACATAAATTTTTTTACTTCTCATACCCAAAAATATAACAATACTATTATCAGGGTATATCATTTTACTCTCCATTTAGAATCAGTTTTAGGTTTTCAAAATCTTTTAAAGAGATCAAATTTTCATAAATAAATTAACATTTAGTTTATGGGTGTTAAATTATCTTATAACATTTTATTTCTATGTAACACACTCTATAAACCTGAATTTTCTTCTTTTTGACACTTGGTGTGTTACATTTTCCCCACCTTCAACATATTTAATCCTTGTAATTTCTACATTATCTTATTAATTATGGGTTTCAAAATGTGAAATCACATCAATTAAAATCCCACATCGTATGAGGGTTACTAATAATTCTTCTTGTTAATAAATAAAGGCAAAGAAGATGGTCATATAGGAAAAAATCCAAACGATTCCATGTAAGAGAACATAGGTTGGACTTGAAAAAATGGAAATTGAAAAAAGTATACATATTTTTGGAGGGTGGTATAGGTTATTGATCACAACACTTTTTCTAATAAATGGAAATTTAAGGACCTCAAAACCATAATTTATTAATTATTTAGAATTTGATATGATATATATGATATGAACTACATAAGAAAAAAAATTCTTTTAATATCCTTTTACTATCATTTGGAAATTATGTTCCTATCAATAGATATTAAAAACTGTAGTTTGTTGATATCATTCTATTTTGTAAACATAATCTCATCCTATGGTTTATATTCAATGATTGTCAACTTCTTCTAACAATCTTGTAAATTAATATCCAAAAATAAATTATAGGTACCTAAAGCACAAAAATCCAATTTTATCATGTAGCATAATCTATTATAGAGTGAAAATTAATTCTATATATCTAAAAATATTTTAAATATATAATATGGTTAGAAAAAGTTATCCAATATAATATATTAATATCTAAACCTCAACTATAACACCAATGGTTCAATATTAATATTTATTAATTAAATATATTATGTAAAAAATAAAATATTCACCAAAAAATTACTTAGGACATAGTTAGTATTGAACCATATTCATTATTTAGTTGTGGGTTCAAGCCCCTTAGCCGTTCAGAATAGAATGAGTTTTCACTCAGTAGGCAACATTTCCATTTTACAGTAACCAAACTAATATAATTCATAATGAATTCAAAAATTTTAATGAAACATAATAACTACAACATAAAATATAAGATAATGCTAAAATATTAACAATGAAATAAATTTTTCGTCCAAATAATTAATTGAATTATTCCTAAAATATTTTTTTCTTATAATAAACCAATTTTTTGTATTCCTATAAATAAATCCTATATATTCTTATTTTTATGAATGTCTAATAACAAAAATCCCAAATATTAAAATTGATACATTGGATATATAATCTACTATAACTCATTGCCCTTGAAGGCATCCATTAATATGATTTCAAGGAAGATATGTATTCATCCAAAATAATAAAACAATACTTATACATTTAATTATTTTTATACCCAAAATTTCATTGGAAAAAAAATTCAATAAGAATTTATTTCTGATATCACAATACCAAAATACATCACTTATTATATTTTAACACAATCCCTTCTTGGTTTTATGGGTTTACCTTTACAAGAGTTATTTGACTCAGATAAACCCTATAATAGCCAAAATTTAGAAAATGAACTATAAATATATCCCTATGATTAAATTTAATTTCAACCATCATAAAAAATATTTTTCCTTAGTTATTCATTCGTATATTCTTTTATTTTTCATAATTTTAAAAAATTATTCATTTGAGACATTTTTCTGGGTGTTTTTTTAATATTTCTAATAAGATTTAAATAAAACATTATTTTATACATATTCTCCACCATTCAACTCGTTAGCGTACTCCATCACTATATTAATTATATAATTTAAGTTTATGTTATTGTAAATGTATTTAATAATACATTGGTAAAACAGATAAGTATAGATCACAATATATTTCTCTCTATTCATTAGACCATTTTTTATTGATTTAGTCACCATATTTTTTTCATATAAGTTGATTATGTGACTCCTTTGGCTTCCATATGTTGACTAAAACTAGAACACATTTTTTAAGAAACAATAACAATAATGGAAATATCTTATGATCATTAATAGTATGTCTAAATAGTGATACATTATTTTCATTCTATGAATCTATAAGATTATCCAAGGAAATTCCTTATCACTATCTACAAAAATCGTTCATAATGATTTGTAAATATAATTTGAATTATCAATGTAATTTTATTCGGGTGTATCAAACCAGGTTCTGAGTAAGGGATATTTATTCATTCCAGGTATCATTCATGTCTTGTATAGGGTTTCTTTTTTATATTATTACCTATATATTCAAATTTTATTTTATATTTTTCGTATTTTGTATCCAGATAGGGATGTTATTTTAGAAAAAAATTATAATATCTACATTAAAAATATACTAGGATTATTTTATATATTTTTCCCCAAAATATATCATAGGGTTCTTTTCCCCAATTTAAATTTTCTTAAATCAAATTACATTAGATTTTACTCCACATTCTCTAAAAAAACAATAATAACCTTGATCCTTCAAACATAAATCCAATGTATACTTTATTAAATTTAAATAAGATACAAAGAATCAGATATTTAATGATTTAATAATTTATTATGCATGGAAACTACATAGGAAAATTATTCCTATAATATATTAGAAAAATAAAATTAAAAAATAATTTTTTCATGAAAATTTCATTATCAACTCTAATATATCCTTCCACATCAAATAAAGGAGTCATAATTTAGTATTGAGAATGTAAAAAATGTATAATCTCAATATCCATGTAAGGGTTAAGTACATAAAATTTAATCATGGAATAATAATCATAATGAACATATAAAAGTATATAAAAACACATAATCAATTTAATGAAAGTGACTTTCATGATAAAATATAAATAATCAGTATAAAATATTGAATAAATAAATCACCTTCTAATTATAAAACAAGTATCATGATAAGATAATGAAAATGACTATGAAATGGTAAATTATTGAACACACATTCCATTTCATCTTGAATACCCTTATAAGATACAGATAATCTATATGAAAAGTTAAAAAACATAATGTAAATTACATTTAATCAATATCATGACTATCATAAGTGGATAATACATAACCATTATGTACGGTAAATAACATAAAACACATAAGATAAAATATATAAACTGATATGGATATGTATAATTAATCAAAGACAGTGCAACTATATAGTGGATAATAATAATTGAATTATCAACGAATGAAATGTTTCTTTGTTAGATATCATGGTGTCGAACATCATCATACCTCTACTATCAAGACCTATCTCAAAACATCTTAATAATGATGGGTATGTACAAAAATCAATCGCATTTTACTAATTCATACCATCATATTCATCTCATGATACTCTTTTTGTATCAAGGTTCTATCTATAAATAAGCCCTACTCATAACTCAATTCCTAAATCAATCCTCATACATCCGGTAATCAATTCAAATAAAAATTTATTTTCTGGAACATTAAATATCATTATTGAATAATGGATATATATTATCAATATTTCCCTAGTTAATGACATAATATTCAATTTCAAAAACTATATAGATAAATGTAATATGATATAAGAAATAACATATCCAAGAAAATTAATTTTTATATTTTGTTGAAATTTAATGTCCAATGATTACTTTAATGTGAATAATTCAATGAATTACTAATGGATAAAAAATGATCCATGAATGAGATTTTTGATACCACCATTAGTTAAAATAAACATTAAATATCTAGATTAATATTAATATTAGTATCAATCCATGATATTCGTAGTTGTGATTATGAAAAATAATGTTATTTATTGAAAAAAAATACTATAAAATGAAATTTATAACACTCCAGATTATTTATAAATTTAATTTATATTATAAAATTCATCTAAAAATGATCAAAATTAATTTGGAAAATAAATATTATTGAAAATTACCTTTTAATTATATAAATTATACATTAAAACAGTTAGATATCTAGAGAGCGGGATATTTTGTAAATCCT
This sequence comes from Viscum album, assembly GCA_963277665.1. Taxonomy (NCBI): domain Eukaryota; kingdom Viridiplantae; phylum Streptophyta; class Magnoliopsida; order Santalales; family Viscaceae; genus Viscum; species Viscum album. Next base: position 1,064,321,694 of record OY728165.1, on the reverse strand, counting down.
ATACACATTAAAAAAATATTTTTTTCTTTTTCTTGTAAAACCCAAATAGTCGTTGGTTGGATTCTAACATGGACAACCCATTGAAAACATTTTTTCATATTTTAGTAATGATTAAACTACTTTTTAATAAATAAATTTAAAATTTTTATTACATTTATTAGACAAACTATGAAAAATGGATTTGTACGAAAAAGTACTTTCGACTAAAGAGGGAAATAAATTTGGCTTTTAAAAAACTATTTTCATAATAATTTTATGTAAAAATGTCTAGATAATTGGTAATATTACATGTAAAAATAATAAATAGCATTAATAGATGTTAATTAAGGGGGGTTTATTATACAGTGATTAAATAATATTCTTCAATGTAAAGTTAAGCATTAACATTCTTGATTAAAATCAGATTATCAAATTAAATCTCACAAACATCAAAATGTTGAAGATATAATTAATCAATTAATAGATTATGTTTATTAAATGAAAATACACATAAAATTGATAAATGAAACATTAGATAATAAAAATTCATTATATAAATTATCTTCTAATATCAACGTCAGTAAAGATGTAATATAACATAATTAAATGAAATGAAATTGTGGAATTATTTTCTAGTTGATAATTTTAATAGGAATCATCGTCAATGACAAAAAGTAAAATTTATAGATGAAAAACATTGAATTTTATATGATTAATTATATTAAATTTAAAAATTTTATTATATAAACTATTTAAAACATATTATTTTCATTACGTTACAATATTGCTCAATGACGATAAATAGAGGGAAAGTCCCTTACCTCATATTTCTTTTTTTAGAACACATTAACCTAAATTATAAATGTTTTATAAATTTTATTATTTTATTAAAGTAACATATTAGTATTTATAATAGAATATATTATCCTCTTATAATATTTTTCTATTTGATTGTTACAATATTTTATTGTTTTCTTTGTTTTGGGTGTTATTTTCCTTGTTTACTCAAATATTTTCTCTCATGAATGTTTTGGTTCAATAGAATATTTTTTTATTAAAACAAATCCAATGATATAGTTGTCATATAAATGTTGTATTTTATATTATATACATATTTATAATCATTATTTAAATTTGAAAATGAGAAAACCCTGAATCACTACGTGGATACGGTAGGTCATTCGTATCCACAAGCGACATTATAATTTTCATAATGACTGATAGTTTAATGACTTATGTTATATATTAGTTTAAAATAATATATATCACAATATATATAACACATATATTATTTAAAATTTTCCTAATTTTATTCCATGTAATGAAAATTCAGGAATCATATCTCATTGCTTCACATGATTCTACTTTGTCGAACACATGAGAGAAATTTTCAAAATTTAAACACAATGTAATGAAAGAATATATGTTTTAAATTAACCTATAAAATTTTAGTAATATAATTATCATTATATTAATATGAAAAATACCTCATTATATAATTATGTTAATGATGGTGGTAGAAAATTAATTACATCTATTCACAAGATGATGGTCCACCACAGAAGCTATTAACAGTTGCATTACCCATTTAATAGAAGAGGATATGGATATCGGTTATTTCCTTAACAATATAAAAAATCATCTAATTAAATATATAGATATTATTATATAATAATGTATTTCTAATATTTGAATAGACGGAAGAAGAAATTTTTTTATAATTATTGTTTAATAAACATAACTTGGTTTTAGAAAACATTGTTATGTTTGAACTGAATAATTCCTAGGTTTTTTTTTTCTAATAAAAAAGTTATATATTATATTTTGTTATTTAGGTATGTTATTTTTTCATGTATATTCAATCACGGTTTTTTAATCTCTTACGAGAAGTGGAGAGGGTGTGGTCTTGTACACATGAGATTAGTGGCACAATTTTAATTTTTAGAGTGAAAAATGTGCACCCCTATTTTTATTTTTAAATAATGATCCAAAAGGGTCCATTAAAAAATATGTGTGTATAAATTATTTTCATTATGTTGGTGTTGGGATTGTTTTAGGCCAGTTTTAATAAATATAATATATGTTTAACACTTCTTAAACCCATTTTTAGTTTACAAAATTAAATAACCAATAAGTTACCCATGGTCAGACATGTATCAACCAATAAGGGTAGGTCACGTTTAAGGATAATTAATTATTATTTAAAATTATTTTTTAGCCTTATTTACCAGATTTACCCTTTAACCATGGTAAATAAAATATTTACCGATTTAATTATTCAAAAGGTCTTAAAATAAAAGATACCTATTTACATAATTTGAACATCCTAATTCCAAATATGGAATCCATTTTTCCATTTTCGAAACACAGAAGTTGTAGAAATTAATTTAAAATTAATTCTCGTTGTTAAAACAAAAAGTATGTTTTTAAGAGATAATAACTATCAAAAGATTGACACGTGTTAATTTCGGGTTTAATTTTCATATTATGTCCAATGACCAACATTTTATAAAATGTAAAAAATATATTCTATATATAATTTAAAACCACTAAAATTCATTATTTATCACTATTAATTATTTTAATTTAAAAAGATGTTTTAAATTAAAATTTAGTAATTTTTACTATTCATAACAATATTAATGTTATCTGAAAAGTTCAAAACTTTTACCGTATGCTAATTTAGATATTCCAAATCCAAAAATGAAGTCAATTTTGAGAGATAAAATTTATAAAAATTCTAAAAGTGGGTATTACTATTCATAACGGCGAGTTTGATTGGTTATGGTGTGTGTTAGAACTCAAAGTTATGTACAACACATGCTACTATATAATTCAAAGAGAAGCATATCGTGGAAGATTGGGGTATTACAGTTATAATGGTATAGTATATTAATATCTATTTAGACATGATCTTATGTTTTCTGTAAGCTATTAAGGATATAAAATTTATTTTAAAAATTATATCATAAGGTATTGGGGTTATACATTCTCGAACATTCTCTATATTTTGTGTCATATATTCAATAAAACCATATTAACATAGAAAATCATTGGTTGTTAAAATGATAAAAAATGATATATTCCACTCATTGAGGTGATAGTCTGCATATACGCTTGAGCTACATTATCATATTCTATTTAATTTGGATGAATGAAATTAATTGATAATTAAGCATTAAAGAATATTATATTTATCATATATATTATATTAATCCATTATGTACATTCTTATAACCATAATAGTTATTTGATGGTGATAAATGAGATGTGTCATTCATTGATGTAGAAGTGCACATATATGCACGGGCGGTGATTTCATTTACCCAAAGTTTATCGGAATGTATAAAATGGCTATTACTACCAAATATTTAAATTAAAATTAAAAAATTATATTGATTTATTTATGTAATAATTTTTACAATATATTTTCAATAAGTAGAAGAATATTTTATGTAATAGAAGTAAAAAATTGAGTTAATAGGAATTGTTACCATATAGATTAGAACAAATCCATTAAAAATGGGATTAATCCATTCATGGTTGGTCTTTTGAAGAAATTATTACCTCTATTATGGTTTTATGAGTATTTTTAGGTATATACCTACAATTTCATTGAAAAAAGATATATGGTATTTAAGGATAACTTGTTTTGTCATGGGAATATTTTTTAAATTAAAGGGATTTTAGGTTTTTTTAATATTCATATATTTATCATAATGGTGTTCCCCATTCATAAAAAATTGTATTAATAGTGTTAAATAATGGATATGGGAGTTATATTGCTTGATCCACCACTCATACCCACATATAACGGATATGGTTTTACATATTTTATGAAATTCAAATTAATTTAAATTTCATTAATGATTTATGTTTTTTATGAGAACTCATTTTTTACATTAATATTTTATTTTAATGAATTAAAATAGTAACAATATTACTATATAATATTTATATTCTAATTCAAAACATGAAATAGAAATTATAGTGTTAAATTTCCAAAATTTCAAAAAAATATTTTAATATAATTAATATAAAATTATTATAAACAAGTTTTTAGGAAATATTACTTCTATGGATGATTTCTAATAATTATTTTTAAAATTAAGAATAAAATTTTACTATTTCTCATATCACTTATTATATATAATGTTTCATACTAATTTTTTTCATAAAATATTATTTCATTCATTTTCCATTATGATGTCTACAAAAGCATCTTATATGTACATATGTATTGTTATAGAAATCATCTCAAATTCAAATTTTTATAATAAATCTCAATATTGTATTCTATATAAATATTTTTTGGATAAGAAAAAAAGTATCTCCTTAATTCAATTTCAAAATGAAAAAATTTATTGTTTGTGTAACATCCCAAGTAAGTAATTAATAATAGATATTTTTATCTATGTCTATTAATGATTAAGATAGTGTTTTAGAGGCTTAAAATTAAAATAAATCCAATCTTAAGCATGAAATACACTAATATTCTTAAAAGATTGTTTTACTGCCTTATGATGGAAAACCCTTTTTAAATCTATCTTTTGACAATTTTATAAACTATGTTTGTCAAAATAAAATTATTCTTTATTATTGGGACATAAAAAATTACATTGTGTGAATTTTTGATATTTTTCTAACAATGTTCATTTTTTAATGAATAGTGAAAAATACTGCATTTTACATCAAAACTGCTTTTTAATCTAATTTATTTATATGATTAGATTATCTTTTTAATTGGTCTTAATGTTTAATATGAATATATTTTTACCATTTAATCCAATGGTGGTCATTGGAATCAATTTCACTATGAAATTGGACTCAAACTACTGTCAATCTTTTGATACTTATTGTTTCATAAAAACACGCTATTTGCTCTGACTGCGGGAATTAATTATTAAATTAATTAATGTGACTTATATGTTTTGAATTTTGTAAAATAGACTTCATTTTTGAATTTGGAATATCAAATATAGCTTAGGGTTAATTTTTGGTAATTTTATGAAAAACATCAATTTTTGATGAATAGTGAAACCACTAAGTGGTACTTATAAAAACTAATTTTCCATTTAAATGAAATTTTTCCATCATTGTGTTTTGAATTTAAAAAATCTGACATACATGGTTGTCATTAAGAAGCATAATGTGGTTCAATGAGATTAAAATAATTTTTTGGTGAATAGTAACTTATTAAGTTCTTAATCACGAATAGTGGTAATTAAGGTAGTCTAAGGTATAAATAATGCTTTAATATTATGAAACAGACTTCACACATGTCCTAACCTCATTGGATGTGTAATGGCCGACCGAGACAAGACATTGGTGAACTTGGGGACCCAATGGAGACACTTTGGTTGAGAAATTACATAAATAACTTTTTATTTAATGTGAAAGTAAAAATGACACAAACATAATATGTCTTACGAAAAGAATTTTTACATGGGGTTATAAAGATAAGATTTTTGATTATAAATAGTCATTGGAAAGCTAAAAATATTTCATATATCATAGTATTATTTTTATAATTTTTAGACATTAAATAAATTAAATTATTTATGACATCATGATGATGCAGCGATGACCTCATTATTTATCGATTTAAATAAAATGGAAAGATAATGTAAAATATATGAACTAAAATGTCCAAAACCAATTGGATGAGTGGATTTAGAACCCTTGTCACCTTATCCACGACTTATATCAATGTGGGACCTTTTAAAACCGAAACACATTATCAAATAAAGTAATATTTCTTTACTTTCCAAAAGTGCCCCTCCTCTCCTCTTATAAAAGGCCCCCACCTCTACCTCATTTCACACACTCCTCAAGCATTTGGATCGGCCAAACCCTGCCCGTTTACTCTCTCCACATCCCTCTCTTCATCATAGAGGATTCCCTTTGGGCAGAATCTTTTCAAAGGAATCCTTTAGGCTCAAATCAAAAGGAGTTACACTTTTAAAGATAATTCATTATCTCATGTTCATTTGTTTTATTCTGCTTCTCCAACCCCCTAAACTCTTTTTATTTAATTCTTTTGTAACAACACCAGTATCTTCAATATACTAGGATGTTGTTATAATATTTATTTGAGCTACACTCTCACACAACTACCTCAAATGGTTAAAGAACATACGGTTTCCGTGGATGGCGAAATTCTGCCTCCCGAAACGATGATTGTTCAATACTCATTTAACACCTTCAAAGGTGGCCATTATGATGTCAATATTTTTATATATGATATAGAATATGTTTATGTTTTCCTTAAGCTTCTGTTTTTTTTCATTTTGGGCAAACCTTTATGGTTTCCATTATGGGTAAACACGATATCTTCATTTTAGGAAGTGCGGACTACCGCCCCCTGAAAGTGATTTGATTCGTTAATACCATATGTGGGATGTGTAAAGGATAAAGTTAATGATATTATATATGTTATTATACTGGAATTATAATATACTTATATATCATTATGATTCCATTCCAGAAAATACGGAATAGAAATGGATGTAGCGTTCATGCATACGTACGGCTTACCGTCTCCATGAACGGTGCATTTCATTTCTTACCTCTAAATGTGATGTAATATTATAAATACATGTATATGATGAATATATATGATATATATGTTATCCAAACCATTAATATCATTCCGGATATAATGAACCTTTGACCAAATTATCAACATGTAAGTGTAAGAAGTCTATTTTTGACTTCAGAACCAAATACCGACAAAATGAACATTATTAACTTAAATGATTACATGATGTTCATAACATGGTATAAAACGAATAATGAACTTGAAAAAGGTTCATAAGAAAGTAGAGATTAACTCAAGTTTATTATTTAGGAGATTAAACAACGGTCGGGTCAAGTCGGATACGAGGTATGGGACTTCGTCTCAAACTCCTTTCATTGAGGCATATTTTATTTTATACAAAACTTTCTTTTATACGGTGTATAAACCCCTTTGACTTTTACGTTTATTAAAAAGGAATCTTTTTTATACGAAGCATTTTACTAAACGACAAAAGGGAACCTTTTTGTTGTACCTATGCGGCGACAATGACTTCTCCGCCGTCGTGACCGTTATTTGAGTTTCGGCTTCCTCTACAAGCCATACCTTCTTTTTAAAAGAAAAACAAATACCATGTTTTACTTTTCTTTTATTTTGGTATTGAAAATGGTTTTCACAATGTTTTTTGTGTTGTATTGATATCTTGTGATTGAAATGTGGAAATGTTATGTTTCCTTTATGCATATTTTATTTGATACGATTATGTTATGGTTCTTTGGAATTATTATGAAGACGGGTGGTTCCATGATAAACTAAGGGCGGGTGAGCCCGATATAGGTCTCCAATGCATTGGGTAACGCGAAGGAGTGAAACATTAAGGTTTCTCCAAAGAGATTTTAGGGAATATACTGTGATGGGTATTCCAAACATAACTAAGAGGGTTACTCCCTACGTATGAATGTTATGGATTCCTCAAGTTACCTTCATGTCTTATGATTTCTGTGATTTATTCATGATTTTATGAGGTATTTTAAAGTGCCTATGTTTTATGGGTAAATAATGATTTCATTCTTATGTATATATGAACTCATGTTTCCTTTCCATGTTTTTTATAACCCATACTGAGCTTTTTATGCTCATCCCAGGTTTTTTTGAAATGTTTTTCACAGGTCAAGGGAAAGGTACATGATATGATGATAGTGTCAAGGAAGTGTCAAGAAATAATCCATGTTTTATTTTAAATGTGTTTCTATTGATGGGAATGAAGAATACTATCTTTATGTAACCACTTTGTTTATATGTGGAATGTAATGCAAGTTTTATGATCTAATTATCTAAAACTCTAAACCCGAAAAGATCCTCAATGTGTAATCTTGTAATAACTCAAGATTAAGTAAGGTTTAAGGCTAGGGCCTTATAGTTGGTATCAGAGGTCGGTTTAGATAACTTTAAGAGTTATAATTCTATTAAATTATTATCCAAAAAATATTTTTTTGAAATGATATAGCATTTGAAGATTACCATGTTGCTTCATCTAAGACATGTTTGTTAAGAATGGGTTTTCGTAGAGGAAACAGAAATGATTTTCTGGGAAGGTATATAGAGGGAAATGACCTTCTAAATCAGCAACTTGAGATGGTCAGAATCAGAATTGAAGAGTTTGTTGTAGTGAAAGCTCAGTTGACCCAAGTGATAAGTTATTGGTTGTTTTCATTGATGATATTTTGGGGTTTTCTAAAAGTAAACAGGAGCATGAAAGACATTTAAGGGTTATCTTGCAAACCTTAAAAGAAAAGAAACTATATCGGAAATTCAGAAAGTGTGAGTTTTGGTTGCAAAAAATTTCTTTCCTTGGTCACATTGTTTCTAAAGATGGAATAACTGTTGATCCTGCAAAAACAAAAGTTGTTGAAGACTGGCTAAGACACACAAATGTAACTGAGATTCGTAGAATCCTTGGTTTGTCAGGCTATTTCCGAAGGTTTGTTAGAAATTTTTCACAGTTATCTAGTCCAATGACTATGCTAACTCGGAAGGGTGTTAAGTTTATCTAGACAAAAGAATGTGATGATTGTTTTCAGGAATTGAAAAGAAGATTGGTGAATGCTTTAGTTTTGGCACTACCGTCCAGGAATGGTGAGTTTGTTATATACAATGATGCTTCATTGAAAGGAATTGGTTTCATCCTAATGCAGAATGATCAGGTAATTGCTTATGCTTCCCGATAGTTGAAAACTCATGAGGTAAATTACCCTACACATGATTTGGAATTAGCTGTTGTTTTTGCTTTAAAAATTTGGAGGCATCATTTGTATTGAGTAAAGTGTGAAATATATACCGGTCAAAAAAGTTTAAAGTATATATTCACACAGAAAGAGTTAAACATGAAACAAAGGAGATGGCTAGAATTAATCAAGGATTATGATTGTACAATTCATTACCATATGGGAAAAGCAAATAAAGTGGATGATGCTTTGAGTCAAAAATGTAATGCTTCATTAACAATGTTGCGTTTGTAATGTGATGCTTTGGTTAAGGATTTGATGAACTTTGGCATAGAAGTTGTTGGTGCAGGAAGTCCTTCTGTTTTGTTTCAGGTATCAGTGAGATCTTCTCTATCAGATAGAATTAAGCAAGCACAGAAGGAATACAGTGAGTTACAGAAAAAGGTAGAGCTGGTTCAGAAAGGTAAGTTGCCTGAATTCAACATTGAAAATGATTGCACTTTGAGATTTGGGAAGAGATTATGTGTGCCTTGTGATTCACAGTTGAAGAGAGAGTTGTTATGTGAAGCCCATAGTTCTCCATTTTCAGTTCATCCGGGCATTACTAATATGTATAGAGATCTGTGGGAGTATTACTGGTGGGATGGAATGAAAAGAGACATTGCTGATTTTACAGTGAAGTGTTTGACTTGTCAACAGGTTAAAGCAGAGCGAAAGTTACCAAAAGGGATGCTTCAGCCTTTTCCAGTGCCATAGTGGAAATGGGAGAATATATCCATGGACTTTGTTGTGGGATTACCGAAGACATCTCTAGGTAATAATGCAAGATAGGTTATTGTTGATCGCTTGACCAAATCTGCTCATTTCCTTGCTATATGAGATAATTTCTCTCTTGATCAACTTTCCCGTTTGTATAATAAAGAGATATTCAGGTTACATGGATTTCCACTCTCCATTATATCAGATCGTGATCCCAGGTTTACTTCTAACTTTTGGAAAGGCCTTCAGAAGTCGTTGGGTACTGAATTAAATTTTAGTACATCTTTTCATCCTCAATCAGATAGGCAGTCAGAATGAACAATTCAGACATTGGAGGACATGCTAGGTTCATGCTCTATGGATTATCAGGGAAGTTGGGACCAACATCTTTCTTTGGTTGAATTTTCATATAATAACAGTTTTCATTCCAGTATACAGATGGCACCATTTCAGGCATTATATGGGAAGCGGTGTCGAACTCCAGCATTCTGGGATGAAGTGGGTGAAAGGAAGTTGATGGGACCAGAATTGGTAGAAGAGATGCCAGAAAAAGTTCAGCAAATTCTGAAACACATGAGAACAGCTCAGAGCAGGCAGAAGAGTTATGCGGATAATCGGAGGAAGGATCTATCTTTCGAGGTAGGTGATCATGTTTTTCTCAAAGTATCACCATGGAAAAGTGTGATGAGATTTGGTAAGAAAGGAAAGTTGAGTCCAAGGTTCGTTGGACCATACGAAATTCTGGAGAAAGTTGGATCAGTTGCATACCGAGTGGATTTACCTCCGAGTTTATCTCAGGTACACAATGTTTTTCACGTTTCGATGTTGAGAAAGTATATGCCAGATCCATCTCATGTTTTGAGTCCAGAGGTAGTTCAGGTGGAAGAGAACCTATCTTATAAGGAACAACCGGTCCAGATTCTTGACCACAGGGAGCAAGTGTTACGGAATATGGTGATTCACCAGGTAAAGGTTTTGTGGAAAAACCACATGATTGAAGAGGCAACATGGGAATCTGAAAATGCAATGAGGGATATGTACCCCCATTTATTTGATAAGTAAATAAATTGCAGGGACGCAATTTTCTAAAGGGGGGAAGGATGTAACATCACAAGTATGTAATGAATAATAGATATTTTTATCTATGTCTATTAATGATTAAGATAGAGTTTTAGAGGTTTAATATGAAAATAAATCCAATCTTAAGCATGGAATACACTAATATTCTTAAAAGATTGTTTTACTACCTTATGATGGAAAACCCTTTTTAAATATATCTTTTGACAATTTTATAAACTATGTTTGTCAAAATAAACATATTCTTTATGATTGGGACATCAAAATTTCCTTTGTGTGAATTCTTGATATTTGTCTGACAATGTTCATTTTTAATGAATAGTGAAAATACTGCATTTTACATCAAAACTGATTTTTAATCTAATTTATTTATATGATTAGATTATCTTTTGAATTGGTCTTAATGTGTAATAAGAATATATTTTTACCATTTAATCCAATGGTGGTCATTGGAATCAATTTCACTATGAAATTGGACTCAAACTACTGTCAATCTTTTGATACTTATTGTTTCATAAAAACACGCTATTTGCTCTGACAGCGGGAATTAACTATTGAATTAATTAATGTGACTTATATGTTTTGAATTTTGTAAAATAGACTTCATTTTTGAATTTGGAATATCAAATATAGCTTAGGGTTAATTTTTGGTAATTTTCTGAAAAACATCAATTTTGGATGAATAGTGAAACCACTAAGTGGTACTTATAAAAACTGATTTTCTGTTTAAATGAAATTTTTCCATCATTGTGTTTTAAATTTAAAAAATCCGACATACATGGATTTCATTAAGAAGTAAAATGTGGTTCAATGAGATTAAAATAATTTTTTGGTGAATAGTAACTTATTAAGTTCTTAATCGCGATTAGTGGTAATTAGGGTAGTTTAAGGTATAAATAATGCTTTAATAATATGAAACGGACTTGAAACATGTCCTAACCTCATTGTATGTGTAATGGCCGACCATGACTATCCATGGGTCAACTTGGGGACCCCATGGAGACACTTTGGTTGTGAAATGACATAAATAACTTTTTATTTAATGTGAAAGTAAAAAATGACACAAACATAATATGTCTTACTAAAAGAATTTTTACATGGGGTTATAAAGACCAGATTTTTTATTATAAGTAATTATTGGAAAGATAAAAAGATTTCCTACATCATAGTATTTTTTTTATAATTTTTAGACATTAAATAAATTAAATTATTTATGACATAATGATGATGCAGCGATGACCTCATTATTTAACGATTTAAATAAAATGGAATGATAATGTAAAATCTATAAACTACACATGTCCAAAACCAATTGGATGAGTGGATTTAGAACCCTTATCACCTTATCCATGACTTATATCAATGTGGGACCTTTTAAAACCGAAACACATTATCAAATAATGTAATATTTCTTTACATTCGAAAAGTGCCCCTCCTCTCCTCTTATAAAAGGCCCCCACCTCTACCTCATTTCACACACTCCTCAAGCCTTTGGCTCGGCCAACCCCTTCCAATTATTCTCTCCACATCCCTCTCCTCATCCTAGAGGATTCCCGTTGGGCAGAATTGTAGAGACCCGAAGCTTGACGTACATGAACATTACATTACTTTTGCGGAATACTTAGTACATAACAAAAACACACACACAAGGATCGTAATAGTTTAGTGTCTTTGGAAACTCGGAATAAAATCTTCTAATCGTGGTGAAAGATCTTCAACATCTCCCATAAAGATCTTCCTTTTTTTACCTAAAACCTTTCTTTATATCCTGGGGAAAAGAAAACATAAAAGGGTGAGCTCAAATGCTCAGTAAGGGTAAACAAAAGAAATATCAATCACATCGTATTCATAAGAACATAACATTTTGGAAATCATAACCTGCAAAAGAGAGAATAATTTCATAACATGGAATAAATCATGGTAGTGAAATATAATCACAATAATCATAACTTAAAACATGAAACTTTGTGGAATTCACACATAATCACAGAGAATCATTTCTGGTTAGTCAATACTCATTGCCAAGACTATCTTAGTAGACAAAGTCCCTTTCTGAATCGAGTAACCCTCGTTTCAGTCCTGTTTCACTGAACCGGTATAACCTACCATTCCAGCAATGTCTATCTCATGAGATATAAACTCTTTACCCAATGCATTGGAGGGAGATATAGGTCCCACCCATCTTATAATGAATCCTTTCTTATGTGTGCCACATAATCATAAACCATACATCATAGCGTAACCCATGTAATAAAAATGGGATTCTTAAACAACATGACATCATAAAACAATTCATATAAGATAAATGAATTCATAAAAATATTTCCATCACAACATAACCAAATCCATGTAATAATATGGATAAAAATAGAACCCTTTTATTATCTTAGATGGAAAATAATATTGATAAAATACTTGAACTCCATTTTTGAGGAAAATATACTTTCTATTTCAAAAACATTTTTCCTTTCATAACATGTCATATGACATTAAAACAAAAGAAGATGATTAAAAATAAACTTGAAAACTTGTAAAGGAAGCTTCTTGGAAATAATGTTTTAAAAATTCATTCATGCCGTATAAGTTAAAAAAAACATTCTTCTCGTACTTTTGTCGGAAAAGTCAAAAAAGTACCTCGTACGAAAAACAACAAAAGATTACATTCATATCTTTTACTAAAAACTCACCGAAGGGTAAAATAGGATTTAAACAAATGAAGGAGAATGTAAATAATATTACATATTAGGAAACATGTATGTGGATGATAAAATACACCCCAGTAAATACTAAATTATAAACAATCTCGGATAAAAATGAGATTGTGATATTTCCCCTTACCTTAGGTCCGATTTGCTTCGTATGTGTCCGAACCTCCTGTATAATGATTTAAATAATGTCATTGACTTATTACAGAATCATATTCAATGTTATGATATCATATATGGTTCACTTATGACTTTATATTACCCGTTCTTTTGTAAATTCCATGTTAAAGAAGCGTTTTGTGTAAAATCGTTTCATTTATCGTAGGTGTTTTGACTTGTTGTTCTTGACATTATTATTACTTATATTATGATTTAATTACTTCCAGAATATAAAATATGATTTATATATCATATATATTCAGTATATATATATATAAGATAGAAAAATGAAATGAAAAACACCGTTCATGGAGACGGTAGTCCGTACGTACGCATGAACTCTGTTTTTCATTCCTTATTGTCTTGAATGGAAGTAAGTAGATGACATACATATACATATATACATAAATCCAGTAGCTTTATAATGTCATATATTTCATTATTATTTCTTATATATACTTTTTAATCATTCTTAAATGGTTAACATGGATAATGAATCTCATCGCGTCGTGGAGACGGTAGTCTGTACGTACGCACGAGCGATGATATCGTTCCCATGGTCGTGGAATTATGTTGAAGTGTATGTATACTATTTCAGTATCAATATTACTTTATAATAATCATATATAGTTACTCATCACACCATTATACCCATCCTATTAAGGTGGTGGCAGAAAATAGATTACACCACGGCCTGGAGACGGTATTCCGTACGTACGCACGCGCGGTGATTTCATTTTTCCGTAGGATGGATAGAAAGTGAATTAGAGTTGCTTAATAATTATAATAACATATCAATATATAAGAAATACTGATGTTATTAATTTATCATGAAACAACTAAAGAAGAAGAAGTTTGAAGAAAAAAAATTGAAAAGATCGGTAATGGATATTACCACTTCGTTGAAACGCCTCTTTGAATCCTCCACTTAGGGAACTAAGATTGGTCTTTGAAGAAGACCAGGACATCTATGATTATTCTAGGTATGTGGATAAGGGATTTTGGCAGGGGTTGGCCGAGCTTGAGTGCTCAAATTGGTGTGAGGAGGAGGGGGAGGATGTGTCCTTTTATAAGGGAGGAGAGGGGCACCTTAGGAATATCTCAAAATATTATTTTATATTAAAGTCAAAATCGGTTTATAATGGTTCCAAAAGGGTCTTATTTCTAAGATAAAGTGGATATGGGTCGAAATCCTATCATCCAATAGGATTTAGACACGTTTAGGGTATTATTTTAACCTTATCAATTATATTTAACTCTAAGTTAAATAATTTAACTTTTACCGTGTCTTTTTGTTTTCTTTTCACTATATGGTTAATACACTTACTATAACATGCCAAAAGAACCCCAAATTTTTTATTATTAATATATATATATCCTTATATAAGTCATTTGGCCGAACCTTAGATTTTTAGGAATAAAATAACAATTAATAATATAATATTTGATTTAAAAACTATTTTGTGTCAATTTTGACACTATTTGATATATGATTTTTTTGAAAGTCATAACAGAATAATATATTCGAAGAAAGTTGATTAAATCAACACTAATATATCATAGTAACCTATAAAATTAGTGTAATTCATAAAAAGTCTCAAATTACATTCATTTGAGCATTTATAACATTAATTATGTTAATATTTCCTTAAAAAGGGTAATTACTGCATCATCGTTGTGTCATAAATAAATTAATTTATTTAAAGACTAAAAATTATAAATAAAATATCATTATGTAGGAAATCTTTTTGGATTTCTAATTAATATTTACAATCGAATTTATCTTATGTATAACCCTATATTAAAAATGTTTTAGTAAATAAACTTTGATTTTAACTCTTTTAACTCTTCTTTGATTTAAATAATAATAAATGTTCTAATCTAATCCAAGTGGGGATAAATGATAATATTTTACACCTAAGGTTGTTTTTGATCGAGATACACTTGTCCAGTAGAATTAGGACATGTGTTAGGGTAATATTAATATCATTCTTACCCTTAATTACTCTATTTACTTTTAACCGTGGTAAATAAAAGTAAAAAGTTACTATTCACCAAAAATTATTTTCATCTCATTCAACCACATTTTATTCCTTGATATTAACCGTGTCTGTCGGATTTTCGAAATTCCATTCACAGAAGCGGTAAAATTAAGTTTTATGCAAAATTGAGTTTTTAACCTACCACTTAGTGGTTTCACTATTCATCAAAAATTGAAAGTTTTTAGAAAAATACCAAAATTTCATCATAAGCTATATTTCATATTCCGAATTCAAAAATGAAGTCTATTTTACCAAATTCATAACATATAATTTACATTAATTAATTTTATAATTAAATCCCACTGTTAAAACAAATAGCGTGTTTTTAAGAGACAATATCTATCAAAAGATTGACACTTGTTTATGTCTGGTTTAAATGTGAAATTACATCCAATGACCAACATTGTATTAAATTGTAAAAATATATTCTAAATATACTTTAAAACAACTCAAATTAATAATTTATCACTATTAATTATTTTGATTAAAAAGTTGTTTTTAATTATAATTTAGTAATTTTCACTATTCATCAGAATATGAAAGTTATCTGAAAAGTACCAAAATTTCACCTTAGGCTAAATTCGATACTCCGAATCCAAAAATGAAGTCCATTTTGAGAGCTAAAATTTCTAATATTTTAAAATGTGGTTATTACTATTCATAACGGCTAGTTATAATAAAATTTAAATAGCATATCGTTGTTTAGTGAAACTCGGTATTGCGTACTACACACGCTATCGAGGAAGGTCGCGATTGCGTGTAATGCAAGGCAAGTCAAGGATGTGTGTTGTGAAAGCTCCTTTTGGTGTATCATACAACACAAGACATTAGTGAAATAAAAAAGAATATTTTTCATAAAATCTCGGGCTGTTACATTCTACCCCCCTTAAAATGAATTTCGCACTCAAAATTCGTCGGGGTTATAAATGGTTTACTATTCGAAAGTTTCTTTAATAGAAACCCACATCGTAAAACTGAATACCAAAACTTGGCTTTAAAAACTAAAGTATGAAATGTAACGATTACCCAAATAAACTAATCACTGGGTTTCCACATAGGTGAAAATATGGATATGGAAGAGAAATCTAACCATCATGTTCTGAAGGAGAGTGGTAGAGAACATGGCTATGGAAAGTACAGTAATCACAAATCCATAAATTTGTGACGATCTAAGGTACCATCTGATTCATCAGGTATAAGATCACTAGGACAACATTTTTGGTTTTCCAGATCATTTCCCTAAAGTTGAAAATTTAAATTAGAATAAATACTTTCTTTATTTTGGTACAATCTCACTGTTGTTCATGCCTTGAACAATTTACACTTCATCTCTTAAATAAATGAAGTTGATTTTGTTATTCGTGAAGTGTTAGAAGATCATGTGATTGAATGACAGGTCATTCCATCTGTCTCAAACAAAAGGTTAGCAAAAATTATATACATAAGTCGATCTATAGTGAGAATAATCACATATGGTTCCTAAAATGGACGTATACTTCATATATCATACTGCTTAATATAATAAAACTAGTTTCTACTAAACAGGGACTTCCTGTAGGCCAGTGGTAGGCGATAAAGGCCAGTCGCACTTCGGTTGTGGGTTCGATTCCCACGGCCTTGTCCGACGCGATGGGCTGTCGCCCGTCCTGCAGGTTGTCCTTTTTCTAAAACTATTTTACTATAAAATCCCATCAATTATATCGAAAAAAACTTCTATCCTTAAACAATACTAACTTATTCCAACATAATCCATTCCAATCTTTAGGCTTACCCATAATACTGCAGTCCACTCTCATAATATAGTGAAAACAATTACCAGAGATTTAATACCATCGTTGATCCACATAAGATATGTCTTTTTGGTCACATTCTAAACATTCAAAGTCCTTAATAATGTATTCTCTTGAATACCTTAGTGAAAACATGAATGCAGTTTAAAGTTAACACTTTCCACATACCAAAATCCTCAAAATTCTATATACTCAAACCATGATATCACTTAGTCCTTATATCAATCATGAGCTCATGAATACTGTCAAACATTTCATTTTCTCATTATCCCTTCATTATGCACATATCATCTACATTCCAAAAAATATCTCAATCACATTGAATACCACATCAATAAATATTGCAATACTCAATGATACAACATTATTTTGGAATCCCATTACATAAACACTTAATCATTCCACCACATCGTTTTCATATTCAAAATTGCCAATAGTGATCGCATGTGACTTCCCATTGTCCTTTGCCTTCAGTGGTTGCTCATGTTGATCATCACAAACCCTTGGATTAGGGCATTTATTAGCATAATTCCCCATTTCCTTGCACTTGAATTATTGAAGTGTTGGTGGTGCGTTCTCTACAATTTTTTCTTTATTCACATCATTAGAAACCCTTTTTCCATTACTTCGACACTCAGCTGCTCGATGACCTTCTTTTCCACACTTAAAACATTTTCTAGTCCCTTTAAGAAAATCTCCACCATGCTTCTTTCCACACTTTGAGCATAAGGAAACATTCATCTTCTTTTCACCATTATTCTGAGATTTCTCCTTGAACTCCATCTTTCGTTTCTTATCAAAACCATGAGATGGATATGTAACACCAACTTCCATTTCTACCTTGATAGCACAACGCACAATTTCTTCACAGCTACTAAAGTCTCTTATAGATAATGCCCTTCGAAGACTTGGTTTTAAGCCACTGAAAAATCGATCAACTTTACTTTCAGGTTGGATGATAATGCCAGATGCATACCTTGCATGTCTTGTAAAATTTGGTTCATATATACCAACAGATTCATCATCCTTCTGATTCAGCTCAAGAAACTCCTTTTCCATCTTTGTTTGAAGAATACGAGGGAAGTACTTACTGAAAAACAAGTTCTTGAACTCGTCCCATTCCATGGACTCAATTTCATCTCTTGGCCTCGTATTCTTGATAAGATACCACCATTGATCAGCTTCACCTTCCAAACAATATACTGCTAAGATGACTTTATCATGCTCAGAACATTGAAGAACTGAAAATATCTTTTCAGTGGTACTGATCCATTGTTCAGCAACAAGTGGATCAGAAGACCCACTGAAAGAAGGTGGACGTTGCCTCATGAAGGACTCAATAGAATATTGTTCCCTTCTTTGCTCATTTGGAAGTCCTGAATGATTCATAGCTTGTGTAAGTATTGTAATATGATTTTGCACTCCATCTCCCATAACATTTGTTTGTTCATGAGGGAAATCATTGCATTGTCCATTGCATTGATCAACACGGTTCCTTCGGGTTCCAGCCATCGTCTAAAACCCAAAAAGAATAATGTGAGAGGAAAAAATCATGCTAGGGAAAACAACATAATAAAGGGGGAGTACCTTAAATATCTAACATCTTAGGTTTAATTCTATGATCGTTAGCATAATTCTAGTACTATAACCTATACGTATACTTAACCTTAGGGACATCCCTAGACATACCTTAGAAATATCTCTAGGGGTCTCACTAAAGATCTCGCATCCTAGTTTCCTAAGGTTGACTAAACCTTTACTATGATACCAACTATAGAGACACGAAGCTTGATGTACATGAACATTACATTACTTTTGCGGAATAATTAGTACATAACAAAAACACACACACAAGGATCGTAATAGTTTAGTGTCTTTGGAAACTCGGAATAAAATCTTCTAATCGTGGTGAAAGATCTTCAACATCTCCCATAAAGATCTTCATTTTTTTTTACCTAAAACCTTTCTTTATATCCTGGGGAAAAGAAAACATAAAAGGGTGAGCTCAAATGCTCAGTAAGGGTAAACAAAAGAAATATCAATCACATCGTATTCATAAGAACATAACATTTTGGAAATCATAACCTGCAAAAGAGAGCATAATTTAATAACATGGGATAAATCATGGTAGTGAAATGTAATCACAATAATCATAACTTAAAACATGAAACTTTGTGGCATTCACACATAATCATAGAAAATCATTTCTTGTTAGTCAAGACTCATTTCCAAGACTATCTTAGTGGACAAAGTCCCTTTCGGAATCGAGTAACCCTCGTTTCAGTCCTGTTTCACAGAACCAGTATAACCTACCATTCCAGCCATGTCTATCTCATGAGATATAAACTCTTTACCCAATGCATTGGAGGGAGATATAGGTCCCACCCATCTTGTAATGAATCCTTTCTTATGTGTGCCACATAATCATAAACCATACATCATAGCGTAACCCATGTAATAAAAATGGGATTCTTAAACAACATGACATCATAAAACAATTCATATAAGATAAAGGAATTCATAAAAATATTTCCATCACAACATAACCAAATCCATGTAATAATAGGGATAAAAACAGAACCCTTTTATTATCTTAGATGGAAAATAATTTTGATAAAATACGTGAACTCCATTCTTGAGGAAAATATCCTTTCTATTTCAAAAACATTTTTCCTTTCATAACATGTCATATGACTTTAAAACAAAAGAAGATGATTAAACATAAACTTGAAAACTTGTAAAGGAAGCTTCTTGGAAATAATGTTTTAAAAATACATTCATGCCGTATATGTTAAAAAAAAACATTCTTCTCATACTTTTGTCGGAAAAGTCAAAAAAGTACCTCGTACGAAAAACGACAAAAGATTACATTCATATCTTTTACTAAAAACTCACCGAAGGGTAAAATAGGATTTAAACAATTGAAGGAGAATGTAAATAATATTACATATTTAGGAAACATGGATGTGGATGATAAAATACACCCCAGTAAATACTAAATTATAAACAATCTCGGATAAAAATGAGATTGTGATATTTCCCCTTACCTTAGGTCCGATTTGCTTCGTATGTGTCCGAACCTCTTGTATAATGATTTAAATAATGTCATTGACTTATTACAGAATCATATATATTGTTATGATATCATATATGGTTCCTTATGACTTTATATTACCCGTTCTTTTGTAAATTCCATGTTAAAGAAGCATTTTGGGTAAAATCGTTTCATTTATCGTAGGTGTTTTGACTTGTTGTTCTTGACATTATTATTACTTATATCATGATTTACTTACTTCCAGAATATAAAATATGATTTATATATCATATATATTCAGTATATATATATATATATATAAGATAGATAAACGAAATGAAAAACACCGTTCATGGAGACGGTAGTCCGTACGTACGCATGAACGTTGTTTTCCTTTCCTTATTGTCTTGAATGGAAGTAAGTAGATGTCATACATATACATATATACATAAATCCAGTAGCTTTATAATGTAATATATTTCATTATTATTTCTTATATATACTTTTTAATCATTCTTAAATGGTTAACATGGAGAATGAATCTCATCACGTCGTGGAGACGGTACGAGCGATGATATCGTTCCCATGGTCGTGGAAATATGTTGAAGTGTATGTATACTATTTAAGTATCAATATCACTTTATAATAATCATATATAGTTACTCATTACACCATTATACCCATCCTATTAAGGTGGTGGCGGAAAATAGATTACACCACGGCGTGGAGACAGTATTCCGTACGTACGCACGCGCGGTGACTTCATTTTTCCGTAGGATGGATAGAAGGTGAATTAGAGTTGTTTAATATTTATAATAACATATCAGTATATAAGTTATACTTATGTTATTACTTTATCATGAAACAACTAAATAAGAAGAAGTTTGAAGAAGAAAGAAATTGAAAAGATCGGTAATGGATATTACCACTTCTTTGAAATGCCTCTTTGAATCCTCCACTTAGGGAACTAAGATTGGACTTTGAAGAAGACCAGGACCTCTAGGATTATTATAGGGATGTGGAGAAGGGATTTTGGCAGGGGTTGGACGAGCTTGAGTGCTCAAATTGGTGGGAGGAGGAGGGGGAGGAGGTGTCCTTTTATAAGGGAGGAGTGGGGAACCTTAGGAATATCTCAAAATATTATTTTATATTAAAGTCAAAATCGGTTTATAATGGTTCCAAAGGGTCTTATTTAGAATATAAAGTGTGGATGGGTCTAAATCCTATCATCCAATAGGATTTAGACAAGTTTAGGGTATTAATTTAACCTTATCAATTAGATTTAACTCTAAGTTAAATAATTTAACTTTTACCGTGTCTTTTTGTTTTCTTTCACTGTATGGTTAATACACTTACTATAACATGCCAAACGAACCCCAAATTGTTTATTATTAATATATATATCTTTATCTATGACATTTGGCCGAACCTTTGATTTTTAGGAATAAAATAACAATTAATAATATAATATTTTATTTAAAAACTATTTTGTGTCAATTTTGACACTATTTGATATATGATTTTTGTGAAAGTCATAACAGAATTATATATTCGAACCAAGTTGATTAAATCAACACTAATATATCATAGTGACCTAGAAAATTAGTGGAATTCATAAAAAGTCTCAAATTACATTCATTTGAGCATTTATAACATCAATTATGTTAATATTTACTTAAAAAGGGTAATTACTGCATCATCGTCGTGTCATAAATAAATTAATTTATTTAAAGTCTAAAAATTATAAATAAAATATAATTATGTAGGAAATCTTTTTGGATTAATAATGAATATTTACAATCGAATTTATTTTATGTATAACCCTATATTAAAAATGTTTTAGAAAATAAACATTGATTTTAACTCTTTTAACTCTTCTTTGAATTAAATAATAATAAATGTACTAATCTAATCCAAGTGGGCCTAAATGATAATATTTTACACCTAAGGTTGTTTTTGGTCGATATACACTTGTCTAGTAGAATTAGGACATGTGTTATGGTAATATTAATATCATTTTTACCCTTAATTACCCTATTTACTTTTAACCGTGGTAAATAAAAGTAAAAAGTTACTATTCACCAAAAATTATTTTCATCTCATTGAACCACATTTTAGTCCTTGATATTAACCGTGTCTGTCGGATTTTTGAAATTCCTTCACAGAAGTGGTAAAATTAAGTTTTATGCAAAATTCAGTTTTTAACCTACCACTTAGTGGATTCACTATTCATCAAAAATTGAAAGTTTTCAGAAAAATACCAAAATTTCATCATAAGCTATATTTCATATTCCGAATTCAAAAATGAAGTCTATTTTACCAAATTCATAACATAGAAGTTACATTAATTAATTTTATAATTAAATCCCGCTGTTAAAACAAATAGCGTGTTTTTAAGAGACAATATCTATCAAAAGATTGACACTTGTTTATGTCTGGTTTAAATGTGAAATTACATCCAATGACCAACATTGTATAAAATTGTAAAAATATATTCTAAATATAATTTAAAACAACTCAAATTAATAATTTATCACTATTAATTATTTTGATTAAAAATTTGTTTTTAATTATAATTTAGTAATTTTCGCTATTCATCAGAATATGAATTTTATCTGAAAAGTACCAAAATTTCACCTTATGCTAAATTCGATACTCCGAATCCAAAAATGAAGTTCATTTTGAGAGATAAAATTTATAAAATTTTAAAAGGTGGTTATTACTATTCATAACGGCTAGTTATAATAATATTTTAATAGCATATCGTTGTTTAGTGAAACTCGGTATTGCGTACTACACACGCTATCGAGGAAGGTCGCGATTGCGTGTAATGCAAGGCAAGTCAAGGATGCGTGTTGTGTAAGCTCCTTTTGGTGTAGCGTACAACACAAGACATTATTGAAATAAAAAATAATATTTTTCATAAAATCTCGGGCTGTTACATGAATCCTTTCAAAGGAATCCTTTAGGCTCAAATCAAAAGGAGTTACACTTTTAAAGGTAATTCATTCTCTTATGTTCATATGTTTTATTCTGCTTCTCTAACCCCCTAAACTCTTTTTATTTACATCTTTTGTAACAACACCAGTATCTTCAATATACTAGGATGTTGTTATAATATTTATTTGAACTACACTCTCACACAACTACATCAAATGGTTAAAGAACATACTGTTTCCGTGGATGGCGAAATTCTTCCTCCCGAAACGATGATTGTTCAATACTCATTTAACACCTTCAAAGGTGGCCATTATGATGTCAATATTTTTATATATGATATATAATATGTTTATGTTTTCCTTAAGCTTTTTTTTTCATTTTGGGCATACCTTTATGGTTTCCATTATGGGTAAACACGATATCTTCATTTTAGGAAGTGCGGACTACCGCCCCTTGAAAGTGATTTGATTCGTTAATACCATATGTGGGATGTGTAAAGGATAAAGTTAATGATATTATATATGTTATTATACTGGAATTATAATATACTTATATATCATTATTATTCCATTCCAGAAAATACGAAATAGAAATGGAAGTAGCGTTCATGCGTACGTACGGCTTACCGTCTCCATGAACGGTGCATTTCAATTCTTACCTCTAAATGTGATGTAATATTATAAATACATGTATATGATGAATATATATGATATATATGTTATCCAAATCATTAATATCATTCTGGATATAATGAACCATTGACCAAATTAACAACATGTAAGTGCAAGAAGTTTATTTTTGACTTAAGAACCAAATACCGACAAAATGAACATTATTAACTTAAATGATTACATGATGTTCATAACATGGTATAAAAGGAATAATGAACTTGAAAAAGGTTCATAAGAAAGTAGAGATTAACTCAAGTTTATTATTCAGGAGATTAAATAACGGTCGGGTCAAGTCGGATACGAGGTATGGGACTTCGTCTCAATCTCCCTTCATTGAGGCATATTTTATTTTATACACAACTTTCTTTTATACGGTGTATAAACCCCTTTTACTTTTATGTTTATTCAAAAGGAATATTTTTTATACAAATCGTTTTACTAAACGAAAAAAGGGAATGTTTTTGTCGTACGTATGTGGCGACAATGACTTCTCCGCCGTCGTGACCGTTATTTGAGTTTCGGCTTCCTCTACAAGCCATACCTTCTTTTTAAAAGAAAAATAAATACCATGTTTTACTTTTCTTTTATTTTGTTATTGAAAATGGTTTTCACAATGTTTTTTTGTGTTGTATTGATATCTTGTGATTGAAATGTGGAAATGTTATGTTTCCTTTATGCATGTTTTATGTGATACGATTATGTTAAAGTTCTTGGGCATTATTATGAAGACGGGTGGTTCCGTGATAAACTAAGGGCGGGTGAGCCCGATATAGCTCTCCAATGCATTGGGTAACGCGAAGGAGTGAAACGTTAAGGTTTCTCCGAAGAGATATTAGGGAATATACTGTGATGGGTATTCCAAACGTAACCAAGAGGGTTACTCCCTACGTAATAATGTTCTGGATGCCTCATGTTACCTTTATGTCTTATGATTTCTATGATTTATTAATGATTTTATGAGGTATGTTAAAGTGCCTATGTTTTATAGGTAATGTATGATTTCATTCATATGTATATCAGAACTCATGTTTCCTTTCCATGTTTTTTATAACCCATACTAAGCTTTTTATGCTCATCCCATGTTTTTTTGAAATGTTTTTCACAGTTCAAGGGAAAGGTACATGATATGATGATAGTGTCAAGGAAGTGTCAAGAAATAATCCATGTTTTATTTTAAATGTGTTTCCATTGATGGGAATGAAGAATACTATCTTTATGTAACCACATTGTTTATATGTGGAATGTCATGCAAGTTTTATGATCTAATTCTCTAAAACTCTAAACCCGAAAAGATCCTCTATGTGTAATCTTGTAATAACTCAAGATTAAGTAAGGTTTAAGGCTGGGGCCTTAATGTTTTTATTTTATATGGAAACATTATATAATTATAAATGAAATCAATTTAATGAATATTTTATATATTACATGTTATAATTATTTTTTCCTATGAATTGATAATTATATTAGTGTTTATATATTATTAAAATGAATATTTATATATTTTCTTTATTTAAAAAAATATTTAGATACATAATATCAATATTCCATAGTGTATAAAATTGAAATTTTAACGTAATATAAATTTTTATCTTATAATGAATATGTTCTCATTACTAGCATTATAATAACATTTAGATGAATGTTAATTAATTTTCGTATATATTATAAATAATTTTATTTTAATATAAGTATTTATTAGTGAAAATTTTTTAAGATAACAATACTTTCTACATTAAAAACTATTCATTTAAAAATATCACTTTTAAATTATATTTACCAGAGAATTCTAAATTGAATTATTTTTATCATAACAATTTAATTTTTACCATTATAAAAATATTAATATCACTTCATGAATACTACATATACATAAAATAATTAAACTTTTTTCATAAAATTATAAATATATATATTAATAATATAATAAATAAGTTAAATAAAATGTTTTATATTTCATTATAGAATTATGAAAATTTATTTATTTTTATATTAAATTATTATATTTTATATTAATAAAATGAATCAAGGTGTCATTTTATTTTCTGTTTATTATAAAATAATCTACTCATTAATGTGTATATTTAATTCAATCCACATCATAAAATCATTGGGTGTTACCCGATAGGTTTAGGGGGATCCTTATATTATGTTAGTTTTATATTGGGTATCCAATATTTAAACATTACATTTGGTTCATTTAGGTAGTATTATTATTATATTATATGAATAATTTTTTTTATGTCTATCTTGAACTCTATTCCAATCAATCACAATTGTGACCTAATATGTGATGGGGATATGAGCTTTTACTTTCGCTAAATTTGTATTCACTTTACCAATTCCAAACCCATCAATATTCACACTACTCATTCACTACATCTCATACACCACATTTATATATGAGTGATTCCATCACAGAAATTTGATTTGGATTATTTCAGGAAGATAAATAAGGTACTAAATTTAAGAATAAAAAAATTAATTTTTCAGATGAGGTTCATCATATAACCAAATTATAATGGAAAAAATATTCTTTGAAAAAAATTAATATTTTGAATAATAATATAGTTTTACAAATCATAATTCTAACCAGAAAGTCCAGGAGTCTGGAATCTAGACCCATAAAAAATTTTATTATAAATTATACCACCAAGAAAGACATTATAAAGAACCATTACAATGATGGTTATGAAATTATCCATTATAAATCTGCCTCAAAAATAACATATCAACAATATTGTAACATAAAATAAAAACATGAAAATAGATCCATAATTTCATGCTTAAATAGGGGACCAATAACATTATTTTCCAACCTATTGACACGAGTAAAATAAAGGTTAAAGGGGTCCTCAAGATGAAGGAAATCAATCTAGGTTGGAGTAGTTTTCCTTGGTACATTCATGGACCTGATTTTGATAGTATAACAATTTCATATGGTGTGACAGAAATAACCATTATCGGGGCCCTGGTAGGTATGAAATATTATAGCACAACCTGAAGGCCATGATACACCTAATTCCCCCATCAACATTTACTTTTAAAAACCTTGTATGTGGATGTATACATCCAATTTATTTTCCCAATAATGATTTCTTTACACTACCCGTAACACCACGTTATTGGAAAAAACAAATCAAAAAAGTCTTTTCCATTTTCCCAGTTTGAATTTTAGATGCAAGAATTATCCCATGATGTATGGAAGACACACCACCATAAAATGATGGTCCATGATTACTAAAGACCAAGTCATTCCTTTCTCACTATGTGTGTGAAAAAAAAACAACACCAACCAACATGATAGTGTGAATTTATTCACTACATGAAATATTCCATATAGAGAAAAAAAATTACCTCAATAATATGAAAAATTATCCTACATAGAAATAAATCCTCAATAAGTCCATAATCAGATAGAAAGTCCACATCACACAAAAATATGATTAATAGAACATCTACCATTAATGTATAATAATAATTAAAACGATATTTTATTGCCTCTATTATAGATAATAAATTGGATAAATAAACTATTTTTCTTGATTTTCAAAATTAGCAAACTATCGTCTATAGGAATAAAGGGTTTTTTAAAACCTAAAACCAATGCCAGAAAACCAATTGAGGAAACAAATTTCATTAAGTGATTTTTCATATTAGTAAATATTTTATCTAGGTTGGGAATCCATTCCAGTCTATCAATATTAGAATAAAAATAAATAGAAAAATACTCAGTATATGGTATGGGTAGCAGATCACAAATAACATTTCACATCATTAAATCGAAAATAGATCATTTCATCAGATTTGCATAAATAAAAATATAATTTATATTTTTTTTCATAGAACCGAGGAGTGCTTCAACAGTTCATTTATTACTATCTACAAAACACATATTTTAGACATCCCATGACTTCAAAATAAGCATACCAAATATCTAGATAAATAGAAGAAGAATCATACATTATTTTACCATGATGAATTTTTTTAACAAAAAATGTCCCAAGCAATTCAAATGAGGATTAAAATGTGGAAATAATTCTCCATGAAATTTGTTTTACCATTATATCATTGAATATCATGTGATCCATTATCCTTAGAATATCAATGTTTATAGGTTAAATAATACCGTTCTATGAAACTGTGATGATAATTCTATCTTAAATGGACCTAGTCGATATAAAATTTAGGATTATTGATTACATCTCTTTAATTTGTTATCAATTAAATTAAATCATGGAGAATGAATATAAATAATTGAGCTTATAATAGACTTAAAAAAATATACCCTCATGAGACATCATCTTCCCCTATAGTGTTTCTATCCGATTAACAATTATTAGGAAAATATTTTCCATATAGCATTTTCTCACCCTACCGCAATAGAGGGGAACCCCAAGGTAAGTGAATGGGAATGATCCTCTCTTAACACCAAGACTTCAGGACATCATGTTCTTCTTATAAAATATCACTCCAATTCCGAACATGATATATTACTTGTTCCATCTAGTAACTATCTTAGAAACATCATCATAATGTGAAACTGTTATCATGATGTAAGAGGGAGTACCTCTTTCAACTATCCCAAAAAGAAAAATATCATTTGAAAATATCAAATTTTAGGGATCATAGAAATATCTTCCAATCATTATCCATCGATAAATATTGATAGTAACCACATCAGTAAGACAAAAACTTATATCACCCTCCTTTAGGGAAAATATAATCCAATAAAGAGGATCCCCATGTTAGACCCCTCTGGAAGAATAAAATAAACCCCTTGGGGACCCATTCACAAGAATTTAAATTCTATAATTTTTCAGAATAAGGAAAATAAACCAAATAAATATCTTATAGAAATCATGTATCCATAGTAACACAAATGAAACACTATTTTATTGTGTCAAAGGCATTAGAAATATTAATTTCCAAGTCCATATTACCAACTTGTACCATTATCTCCATAATGTTCACACATTCAAATGAAGTGAATAGGATTTTCTGAATATATCATTCACGAAGGAACCCAAATTGATTTGTAAAAATAGAACCCTTATAAATCTCACCAACATGTGTGTCATACTTCTTATAATAACTTTTGGTATAGATTTTCCAATAGCTATATGCCTTATTTCATTTATATCCATGTCATTTTATTTCAATGGAATGAATTTAGTAAAATTTGAATTCACACTATAGTGAAATGATGAATGAATCAAATATTCACTCATATAAAGTATTACCTCATGAAAAAATTTACTAATAGAACATGAATGACTTGTTGGTGAATCTATCTGTATAAGAAACATTATCTATATTTATGTATAAGAGAGCAGCATAGATCTCCATTAAAATGGGAGTATAAATAATCTATTGATTTTTTATTTTCATAAATGTCAGGATCAATTATTTGATGAATTTTTACAATTATTCTATCCCCATTATAATATATATAGCTCCTGAAAATATGACGTCATAGAACATGAAATTTCATTCTCAGAAATGAACATATTACCATCAATTTTAAGGAAAATGAGGCTTTCCATTTATTTTTTATCACTATTCATGCTTTGAAATAGTCATTAATTTTGATCACCATCCTTAAATATCTGATATGGAATTTATTTTTTGAGATAACAACATTATGATTCAAGAAACTATATTTATTTTAAAAATATTGCATCTCCACTTGAGAGGGAACCTTTTGCAACATGTTATTTTTCACACAATCCACCAGATGAGATTCAACGTCCATAATGTAACTCTCAAGATTAGAAAAACATTATTTACTCAATACATTAATTCTATACTTCAAATTTTTTAATATTCTAGAAACAATTTTTACGTTCTATTGAAAATATAAACCTTCCAAGCATCCTGATAAATATATCTATAACATCACAAAATGTCAAAATATTTATTAAAGATAAAAGGAAATGGTGATGAATATAAATTTATTACTCCAATATAAATAAACGAATTATTTCAATTAGAATTAAATATTGGAAGGTTGAGGGTAGTCATATCCCTACCTCATTCCTCTAATCCACCTATACAAAAAAATCAATCTAATTTACTTTTATTCCTCCCATTTAATGGACACCTACGTAATTATAGAAATCACTAGATATGGGGTCTTTAACCAATCCACATTTTTCAAAACCATTAGGTAATTTGTTTGATGATATTATATAGAAACAGCTTCAAGTATACCTATATGGACTCAAAATAACATTAAAATCACCAACCAAAATCCAATTTCAATCCATATTATCTGAGATAGATGATAAATCTTCCCATATAAACATTCATCTTGTATTCATATTGAAATAATAAACTAAATATTGTTAAATAAAAATGTTTTTTATGCTACTTGAAATGTTCACATACTGACAGTCATTTGAAAATTTGTTAATAATGACACTATCGTGCTTCGGAACCCAAGATGACCGAGTGGCAATAAGAAAATCACTATTGGAAACAAAAGTTTAACATAATAAACTCATCTTGAAATCCATTCAATTTTTAAATTTCATTACAATCTTGGAATGGCCAATAAATAGATTATCATTGTTCATAATAATGTTCCTATGGGTCTTAACTATAGATTAATTCCCAAGCCCTAGGTTATTACCAAAGTGTATCTTCATTGATTTTATGATAAAAGCCTCATAATAATATCATCATGAATTTTAATCTAGCCTTTATCAATATCAATTAATTTCATCATCCTTCCTCCCTTTCCTACTATTGAATCAAAAGATGAGGGATCATTCATTCCATGACTTTATTGGGACAAATAATTATCACTATTAGAAGAATATTCATTATTTAATAAATCAAAAATATTATCTGATCCAACTTGGATATTAAAACTATCGAATAATTTTATCCATGAAGACATTGAAATGGAATCTCTGAGACTCAAATTTATTCTAATCATATTAAGAAACCATAAAATTACTATAAATTGCACAATTTGAAGAATTAGTGGCATCATCATCTTAAAGTACTACAATAAAAGGATACTTATAACATGGTAAGTATTACTTATTGTAAGGAGAAGTATAATCCATAATATTACCATTATTATAAACCTCCTTCAGTTACATACAAGAGGAATGTCTTGTGGCTTTTTTGGGACTAACCTATTGACCTGTTCAAAATCTAAATTAGAGACTGGATTAATAGCCCACTCCGGAAACATGGTAGTGGCCCGCTCAGTGGATAGGACACCACGTGAATAAGAAATACTATTAGAGGCCTTCATATGACTAGAATTGAAAAGAACAATAGTAATATGAGGAGTATCTATTTTTTAAGAGGGAACTACATCATCATCATAGGAAATTAACACATTAATCACCATAACCAGAGGGGCATAATTGATCAGATCATATTTGATTCCACTCTAATGATAATGATTTGTCTGATCTTTATGTGGTAAATTTTCACTAGAGTATGGGACCGTACCATTTTCATTCATCCTTGTATGGTTTATTCTATCGTGTTCTCTAATATTACTAAAATCAAATAGTTTACCACTATCCTAGTCAAATACCAACTACATAATGAATTGACAGTTTATAAAAAAACTGGATTTCTCTTTATAGAATATTTCAAGATTAATACTATCATCTCTACTGGTTTTGAAAACATCTCCAACAAGGGTTATATACATATCAAACTCTATATCAATAATTTAATATTATCCAAAACATGGATTATATTTTTTTTGTCCAACCTAATAGGATTTCCAATAGAAGATGAAATATCCCAAATCATTTGTGGGTTCCAATAAATTCATTTCAATTTGAAAAAATGAATCCAAACATGAATTTGTGTGTTCTTAAAATTAAAGGGGTAAAAATTAAAATCTCAATCATGAATCTAATGAAATACAAATGTTATATAAACTGATCATAGACTCCTTGCACATCTTTTTCATTAATCTGAATGAAAAATAATGTGATAAAATCAACATGAAATTTCCTTCATTTTAAAATAATAAAATCCATCTATCTCATTAATCCAAGGAATTATCACAAGAAATATAAATGGGTTCTCCCCTTATGGAATTATGACATGCGTAATAATTGAAAATTTACAAATATATATGCATTCCTCAACAGAGTTCAAATTCTATGATACATAACCTATTATACAGTTCTTAATAAATAATTTTGGGGTAGGAAAATTATAATTTATGAAGGAGATATTATATTTGATATATTTATCAAAATCCATATTTTATCTTGATCCGTAACAATTTTTGATCGATTAAAATTGTGTTTCAGGCATATAAAAATAGAGATTTGTAACAAATAAGCTCAATGGAACATCAACTCAATCGCCTTCAAAATGCTTCCCAAGAACATAGATTTTCACATGGCTTCTTTATTTTTTGTGTTTTCAAACATCTCTTTATATTTCTCGGTTATCTATATAATAATTATTCTATTTTAAATACAATTAAACTATTTAGATATATATAAATAGATACTATAAAATATACAATTAATAATTCATAGTGTATGAATTGTAGTACATGTATTGAGTAGAAAATATTCATGACTAATAAGAAACTTGTTTAATATACATACTGTCTTACTAGATTTGGATATATTAATATTAATGGAAACTATTGATGATAAATTATTGGTAGTATGGATTAATATTAATTGGATAATGATAAAATAATGAAATTTTATGAAATATTTCATTACTATTATAAATAAGGTATGTATTGAATAATATATTTAAATGGTAAGTGAAATAAGAGACTGATTCACATATAATGGTAGTTAATTGGTATTAGTAATAAAAAAATGTTAAATTGATTGTAGTTAGATATACCATTTGAATTATGAATTCCATATCAGTATTTGGAGATTTATGGTGGTAGGATACATTCAGGGAACCCATGATGAAACTGATAGAGTCATGTTCATATATATATTTCGTGGTTTTGTGTAATCATTTTAAGGATTCAATACAAAAAATAGTATTCAGATATAAATTAAATTGTTTTTTATGACTGAGGAGCTGGGGGAAAATTATAAGATTTATTGTGATGAGTTACAAGGTGAAGTTAGTATAGATTAAAGTGTAGTTCATTTTGAAAATATTTTATGTATTTTTATGTTTTTTCGGAGAACTAATCATTTTATTGGTGTTAATAATAAAAATCAATATAAAAAATAAGTTATTTTAATAATTTATGGATTATAATGTTTAATTCATAGTTTGTGAACAGTTGTATAACACTGAATATCATTTTTTGGGGATGATATATGGAATCACTTTTTATGTTCCCCATAATGTAATCATTCCTAATAATTATAAATTATTTAATGAATATAATTGTTTTTGATTTTAACCATTAACATAAACGATATTTTTTTTAATTAGTTAATTATATTTTCAGGATTTTATCAATGCTTAGTCTCATTATAATGTTATTTTGAGTTTTTTGTGATGTTATTTGGTTCTTTTTTAATGTAGGGATATATTTGTCATCTGCATCACAATATTAATCATCATAATCATTGATATTATCATAATAATCATTATCATCATTATCATCATTATTTATTTATATTAGAAAATTTTTATCTTGGTGGTATTGCAACAAATTAAAGTTTAAGTGGTCTCTTCTTCAACATATCAATTATCTCTCTTGTGATCTATCTATCTCTTAATTTTCAAATATATTTAAAGGCATATA
Organism: Viscum album; assembly: GCA_963277665.1. NCBI lineage: Eukaryota > Viridiplantae > Streptophyta > Magnoliopsida > Santalales > Viscaceae > Viscum > Viscum album. The sequence goes on along the minus strand of OY728165.1, from coordinate 1,064,288,072 downwards.
AGAGTTATAATAATATTATATATATATCCTAATGAGTATATTATATTATATATACTAAATACATAGGATTTAATTAGATTGTTCTTACACTATAATAATATTGGTCTAACTACGATATTTTTAGTTATTTTCATTTTTCATGAGATTATAATTGAACTAGTGGTTTGAATTAAGGAATGACGACCCATTCGATGAAATTCAGATGAGTGGTAGGTGAAAGTGATATTTCATATATAACTATCATGTTACTATTTGTTGAGTTACATAATTTTTATTTTATTTTTAAATATCTTTTGGTTTATCAGGAGATGTACTAAATTATAGAACATTATATAGCATAAAAGATACCATACCATAATATGTGGTTTTCGGTGTGGGGATAGTGTACGACTAAAAATAATGACATATTATAGATAGATATAACATAATTTTGTGGGATATAGCCTTGGTGATGTTTAATATGAAATTAGTGCATAATGATTGGATGAGGCTATGAAGTATTGAATTATTCATAATAGTACTATGAATGTATAAAACAGTTAGGTTATGACACATTTCCTAGGCTTCCCAAAAATGTTTTTTTAAAATGGTATATCCTGATTTTAATTATGGATCAAAATTTGGTCTATGATACACCCATGGACCTTATATAATCACTATGGGGTGGAATAATGTTTTACCTATATGCATACCAGTTAGAAGAAAATAATATTCCAAAGGGCTATGGTATTTTTAATAAGAGGTTGTTCTGTAAATTTATTATTGTGTTATATACGGATGATGGATTAAAATCACATCACATTTTTATGTGTTGTGCAATTTTGTGAGTTTCATAATGGTAGGTACACATATTAGGGTTGAAAATATATTATAAAGGTCCTTATTTTAGGATACTATCTAAGGGTGGTCCATGGGTTACATCAAGGTAGGGCCTCGAAGAAATGGGTAATTAAGTCAAAGACGGAAATTGGGCGTGTTATTCACCATAGCCCAAATATGAGACGGATGTGGAACATGCTCATGGATTCATGAGATCATCAGACATGTTGGGTCATTTTTTATATAAAACAATTCATAGGGGCCTCCATGATTAGTGTTGTACAATGATCCCAAGAACAAGCCATAGCCCCCGGTTTGTATAGTGTTTTTGATCAAATATTTTCTTTTACAGTTTTATATTTTAAGAGGGACTCACATATTTTCTCTATAATTTTAATCAATCAAAATAGATTGTGACATAGGGTGTCCCCCTCATTTTCATTAATAAATATATGTCAAATTGATTCCATTTATAGTAAATTTATTAATGTAAATTACCCGATACTTATATATTTTTCTTCTCCTTCCCTTCTCCCATTACCCACCGGTTCCACTTCCTCCAAAAAAAGTGGGGCTATTAAGTTAAAAATATTGTTTAAGGTAGATTATAAAGAGTGAGTTTTATTTTTTCAAGGTTTTATGGGTAATATTATTTATTTTTTATGTATTCATCATCAAAGGTGACTTATCATAGACTATTTTGTTCTATTTCATATTCATTTGAGGTCTCTAATTTTATGGAATTTATTATTTTAAGGCATTAAATTTTTTATAATTATAATGATAATTTCATATGTCAGTTTTATATGAGATAGTTATATGGGTTACATAATGTGTTTGAAGTAATTTTTTATTGGTAAAATGTATTTTAATATATACAATGATTAATTTCTAGAAATCATAAAATTACATGTGTATTAAAATGTGAAATGGATTATTTAATAGGGTTATGGAATTAAACTTATTTGTGACCCCTTTGGGTTTTAATGTGGGAATAATGTGATATTTTGGACCCTAACTAAATGTTACTAAATTAGAAGAGATCTTCCATTAATTGATTTTATAATTTAGTTTCAGTGAAATATTTTCTGAAATTTGTTTTATATAATTATTAATTAATTTAAATTGTTATGTAATGCTATGTAAAGTTTAAAGAAAAGATTTTGAAAACTATCTAATTTTTCTCCAATTTTTATGATAGTGATATTCTCCAATTTCCCATTTTTTATATTTCCATTTAGGGGTTGTTCTAGATGTACTTCTTGATCCAGTGACAAATGGAATGGGGATGATTCTTCTGAGGTCATTGCTGGTGATGTTGAGTTAACATTTATTCTTGATGATTATTATACTGACTAATTTATTTCTCTTATCCACATATTTTTGGTTATAATATCACATGTATCTATGTGGGATGTCCACATGCGTACCAAACTAGATAGTTTTACACTTCTTCTACCCTCTCTATAGTTAAATATTAATACAATGAGACTCCCCTCATTAGTTTGGCACATTATATATGAGTATTTTATTTTTTTTAGATGTGCCCTATTTTGGATGTCTATTAAATGGTATTAAAATTATTGTTATGTCTTTGTTTTAGATATATGGCATAGTCCATGACACATATTACTTGTTTGGTGATTTAATAACAGGGGTTCCCTTGAAAACTATTCATATATCTATTTTTTATTATGTCTCTAGAACCTATATTTTAATATATTATTACTTTTAATCAATTACTTTGAGTACATTATTCATTTTACTTGATATTTTTTGTGAATGTAGTGAGATATGGTTTTCTAGATGATTGCAGATGTAGTTTTAAAATGTTTTTTTAAATTAAAAATGGATTACCCTATATGTGTTGGTGAATCATATGGAATTGTTTTTGGAGTTGTTTTTTAATTCAAATGAAAATTAGTCTAATATTCTTATTAATATTGAATTACCTCAAAAATGTATTTAGAAAAATAAATGGAATATTTCATGGAATTATTATCATAGGGAAGTGACAAGAGATATAAATATTATTCATAACACATAATTGTTGTTGAGAGCGGTGGTATTCCATGTGGTCATTAAAAGTCAAACAATAACAATTCATAAGAATATTCTGAAAATTTTTGGGGATGTATTTTTTTTAAAGAATAATAAACAATTTCTTATTAATTTTCAATGGCATCCTAGAGAATAAATAATCATATGTGGTCATCTTGAATATCGTTAAAATTAATGGTAATGGCATTTCATCTAGTTCCTCTAATTCATTAATTATACATTTTTAATATCCAAAATAAATTTCATTATTCATCCCACAATACATGAACTACTACCCATTTTATTTAGTTCATTGGTTATCATTACCAAAAAATCCCTTTGCAACACTAAGCCTCACAGACTATAGTACCCAAGGATATCGTTGAACTATAATAATGAATATAACTCCTTCCCAGACCAAACATTACTATATACATTTTTTTCCCTTCTAAAACAATGAACTCCATTGTTTGAAGAATTTATTAAGAGATGATGGAGGGAATAATTGATAATTATTGAATATAAAATGTTCATATATCACATGAAATAGTGATTATTGACCATGAAACCAATAATAAGAAGTGAAATAACACCATCATATATATAATAAAATTATTATTAATTGTAAATTAAGGATTTGGGTGTATTAATAAAATGCCACATTACGCCAAGCCTCTGGTTTTCTAGAAATGATAATTATTAAAAGATATTATGATGAATATTGTGAGGGTATATATATATAATACAAAATATATTTTCTTAAAAAAATGAGTTCTCTAAAACATTAAATGTAATTAAAATTATAATAGATAATTAATTGAGATTCAGGGACCATGTATCTATGGGAATAAGATAATATCCCCACACATAAACAATGTATAATTCATCACATGAATTTAATCCTCCATTTGATACTATTGTAATCCTCAATGTCTTTAAATATTTCTATTTAAAATTTATGTAAAATAGATATTAATTACAATACAATTATCTCACTAAAAATTTTAAATATCAGGACCAATGACACAACATGTCCTCCCTCGTGACATATTATTTTATGATATTTTTCTCAAGATACATTCTAATTTTCACATGATTTTATTTAATGTGAATTCTCCCATGTATAGTATTGTTATCATGATTTCACTTATTGAATGATCCTTGCATACCTCCATTTCAATTACATCTATATATATAGATTTAACATCAAAACTATATTTTTCTATTTAATAAAAATCTAATCATTCACATGGATAAAAAGGATTCCAATAAATATTCTAATACAGATGTATGATAGTGTACTTATATAAATTTATTAATATATCCATCAAATTTATAAAAATTATCTCCCATTTGTATAAATTAATAATTTGTTAATCCATTCATAATTAAAACCCCACTGATTTCTACATAGATTGGAGGGAAATTTTTTCATATGAAACAATAGAACATATATATTCTATATCAATATATTCTCACATCATATGAAATGAATTTGGGATTCAATATATTAGAAAAACAATCATATAATTAATTTCAACTGATGATAAATATTTTTCATTATGCTGTCACCGAAAAAGAAATTCATGGGTAAAGATATGTCAAGCATGAATTCTCTCTCAAGAACATATTTTAAATAGGGAAATTCATTAATCATATTATTTCCATGAAGATACAAATATTCTATTGGTGAATTGAGTATTTTTTAGTTCCATAAATCATAAAAAACAACCTGTATTGGGATATAATGAAAGATTCACTGAAAAGTTAATTTATAAACATGGATTCCTTTCACTTTATAGATTAATTTATGTGGAATGATTCAATTCAATAATAATTATAATGACCCAATCATTTTGTACATAAATATTAAATATCAATATATGAATATTAATTATATATCATGAAATCCCTAACAAGATTCAAATGGGTTTATCTTCTTTGGAAACATAGAAATACCAATAAACAACTGGTTCATAAAACATACAGATAGTCTTATAATAATTCTTCCAAAATAGATCCCTTTTTGACATATCATACTTAATACCATTATTCAAATTAAATATTAATGAAATAGAATAAAATGGAGTGATTGGTTTCTCATTAAAGGTAAACAAGGGAGATATCAATCATAAAATTAACATAAGGTTATAAGAACTTACATGAAATACATGAAAAATATAAATTAGAAATCAAATTTCAAAATAATGAGTATGGTAATAAATTACAGATGGCTAAAAGACCTGATTTATTAAATAATCAAAGAACAAAACCCATAAGAACATAATATTTACATGAATAATGAATGTGTGGAATACATCTGAACTTATAACATTATAAACATATATAATAAAGAATATTTTCAATCATTATGTTATGGAAAAATAAACATGCCGTTTAAAACATATATAGACATAAAAATAGGGCCACCAATAATCTTATAGAGATTAAAAATACATCTACACAAAACCATATTGGCATGAAAATTATTTCTATGCATATAATTATGATCATGAAACATGCTAAGGAATAACATATTAACCTAATGCGTTTTCTATATTTACGTAATCCATTAAAAGAACATATATTTCCCCCACATCACATAATAAAAAACATATAGATATTTTTTCAAAAACTCAAATTAAATTCACTATATCATATCCCCCATAAATAAATGGGTTTTATAAACATTTCATCATAACAAATGTCCTGGAAAAAAATGATATTTTTAAATTTATGCAATCCAAAACATAAATAAACAATAATAAAATTAATATATTATTATTGAATTATATCCCCAACAAACCATTACTAACTTAAATAATTTTGTATTAGATAGAAATTTATTTGTAGGATAACTTGAAATAATTATTGATAAAATAATATACCAATTTTAAAATTATATCTTTTTAAAGTGAGTGAATTTTAACAACAATTATTTGAAAAAACCAATGTATGATTGTTATATAATATTTAATAAAGATATTAATAAATAAATATTTCAAAAAATTATCTTTATGTATATGTTAAAATCACTCAATTCATATTTGTTTCTGAAAATTTAAAATGAAACATATTTAAAAGATGATAAAATAATCAATTTGACATTTTAAAAAATAATATGTAATGGATATAAATGAATTAAAATAATTTTATTAGAATTTGAAATACCTTTTTGAGATCCTATTTAAGGATACATGTTAACTATAGTGAATTATTACGTATAATATACTTTTCAGAAATAATCCCCAATAATGAATATATTATAAATTTTACCCATACAAATATCATATAATTGATGTTAGAATTAGCAATAAAATAAGTTATGTTTATTTTTTGTCAATAAAATTAAAACAACTATAAGTTTAATATAATATATTAAAATTTCATTTAACACATAATCATAGAATGAAATAACCAATGAAATTGCAGATTGACCCAAGGAATAGAAATTGAGATAACAATTACATTACCACATGTCATTTTATTAATTTTTAAAATTAAATCTTTATATATAATTAATATGTATTTTTTATAAATTTATTATATAACCTTGTATATATAATATCATGTATGATATTTTATATCACATATCACCAGTTAGATAATAATTTATACTAAAAGAACCATTTTAGTTGATAACCTCTTAGTTTTCCAAGCATATATCAATTCAGCACTATTAATCCCTACACATTGATAATGGAATCATCATTTAAAAATTCATTTAAATGGTGTAATAATAATTTAATTTCACTATATATATAGTTCAAATAATTCTTATAAAGTAGGCATAAAAAATGCAATAATCTATTCATAATGAGACTATGTCATACATATGCATGACCATGTTTTCCATTTTTAATCTAATAAAATGAATAAATAGAAAATAATAATTTAATTTTACGGAATCATTATAATTATATTGAAAAAACATATTTTCATATAAAAAAAACTTATTACCATCCATGTAAAATATAAGTGAATATTAATCATGTCACATCTTGAAGATGGTAGTCCACATGTATGCACATATGACATTATCGTTTCTCAAATGATTGGATGATGAAAATGTAGTGATAATTTTATCATTAAAAAGAAATATGTATATCATAAATACCATATATAAACACTTATATTTTCTTAATACACAACCATATAATATAGTGGTGAAATAGTTATTATATCTCTATATGGTGATGTTCTGATATCCATACGAATGAGCAATATATTCACTTGTTGATTGATTTTAAGGATGCTATATAATGGTGTATTAATTATCATAATAAAACTTACAAATATTGAGGATACTAAATTTATTATTTAATGATTAAAATTTAATATTTAGAGTACATAAGTAATATTAGAAAAAAAAATGTGATTGGTTTGAACCATTACCACGTCTTTACGATATCTCTATAGTTCTCATACCAGGAGCTCTAGCGATGGTATTATGAGAATAGAAACACCTCTAGAATGTGTATATTAAATATTTAAATAGAAATAATTTTCACAATGGTAACATGTTTTTCAATATCATCCAATAATTGAATTTATACAATTTATTTGTATTTTTTTAAACCTTATCATTTTGATTAGACCATAGTTAACATATTATAATTTTCACAATGGTAACATGTTTTTCCATATTCAATGGGTGTAATTTTTAATTATTTAATTTAAATTGGACCATAAACGAACGGTAATGAATCTGACAAATATATGATAATTAAATTGTATTTTTTGAATATAATTTTTTATTTTTAATAAATTTAATAATATATTATTCTTGTAAAATATCATCATTGTCGATTTTGACATTATTCAATACATTGACACCACAAAAATAAATAAAATAAGATAAAATTTCAAAAAAAACCTCCAATGAATCACTAAAATGTAAATATAATATATTAAATTACAATATCACATTATTTAATTTAAATAATCTATTAATTTAATATTATTAATAGTATTTTATTTATTTCTCTATTAATCATTTGATTATTTCATCAATGATGTGTAATTATTTGAGGTATTTTATTTATAATTTAAAAATTAAACAAATAAAATAAAATAATATTTATGTGAAATTGATGTAATTTCATAAAATTTAATATAATAAAATAATAATTTCATTTTTATAGCACCCCAAATGTCATAAATAAAATAATATCTTGAAAATAAGATTATTGTGTTCAATGTGGAGACATTAATGCATTCATAACCTAATTTTATCCATAGATGGAAACATAATTGTTATTTATGATATAAATATTTTGATTTTCTGACATTCAATGAATTATATATTATATATGAAATTTCCATGTACCTGTTTTTATTAAATAACTAAATATAGATTCATAGGATTAATTTAATGAATTAAAATCATCCAAAAAAATTTGGGCCCGTTTTAGGGTAATTTTATTGTTCTTATCATTTTCTTTTAAATTGATGTTAGAAAAATATCTATATTTTGTGGTAAAACATTAAAAACGATATTATTAATAATTGAAAAATATTAAAGGAACATATTTACAGAATTTTGAGACTATGAATTAGAATATGGAATAAATTATTCAAAATTAAAAACAAATATGTTGCAAAATTTCATTTAAATATAATCCCACTAAACATAATGAAAACATGATTTCATGAAATTATATTTTGAGATAAAAATTTAATTATTGATAAATAGATATAAATGATTTTTGAAATGTTATAAATTATATTATATCTGTATAAATAGTAATTATTTTAATTTTAAATAAAAATGAAATCATTAATGTATATTAAAAATTAATTAAAATGAATGTTTTATAAAAAAATATTTTTAACTATTATTTGAAAAGTCAATATTTTTAAAATGATTCCTAAAAATTCCACATAATATATTTCTATTATGATTATTTAAATAATTAAATTTTTTATTTAATAAAATTTACAAATTTTCAATAAATGTTTTATAGTATATACTAATAGTGAACATTAAAACTATATTTTATGGAAAACAATATTATAAAAATGAATTGCAATGTACCAGAAATTCTGGTCAACTAAATTTTCAAAAATCTGGTGTCGAATGTTACATGGTTTGTCAATTTTACTCTTTTCAACATTTTTCAAAATTACCACTTATTGATGTTATCTAAAAGCATATGATCGCAATGGTGCCTTATCCGAATGATGCCTTATCCCAGCAGTTCCTTATCCCAACGATGCCTCATCCTAATGGGGAATCATCCGAATGGTGTCTTTCCCATGTGGTATTTCATCTTGGAGGTGGCTCCATGGTAGTGTATCACACTAAGGTGGATCACTGGTGGTGTCTCACACTACCTATTTTTGCTGGCAGTGCTTACCGGTAGTCACTCGTATGGTGGTGCCTCATCTGGCAGTGGCTCATAAGTAGTGGATCATCCAGAGTTTCCTCAGTGGTCATGCCTCATATCATGGTTTCTCATCAAGATCTATCTCACTGGTGGTTCTATATGATTCGTATTCTCAATTCTTCATGTTTTCCATTTTGACATTGTCATTTGAAGAAACCTGGGTTTAATGTAAAATATAAAACTCTTTGAGACCAATTTCAAATTCCATTAATTATATCATTAATTTCTTAATTTTTCAATGGTTTTTAAAATGCTAATCCATGTGATTTAATTTGATATTATTTAATTTTAATTTGAAACTAAATCAAATTTCCCACAATCTAGATCCAATCTTTTTAAGAGAAGAACATTCCTAACCTAATTCGACCATTATTACTCTCCATACAAAATGCACCAAATAACCATTTCCATAAGAGTCTTGGAATGATGTAATGTTGTTTTCTTATGACCCCAACTAAAGTTGTTTCCTCTTTTGAGCACCCCCAGTTTTGGGTGAACATGTATGTGAAAAAGACATATTTCCTCAACGTAGGATTTCCTTCATCTTTTTTAACTGTCTATCATGGCGGATGGGTATATAAATATTCATCTTTATTTATTCATATTTTTTTAACTATCTTCGATGGGTATATAAATATAATAAAATTGGAATAAGATAAATACAATGAGTTGTGAGAAAGTATTGTATGTTATTCATTTTTTATCAATATTTATTGCTATTTTTAATTTTATGGGTTAGTTACCCATTTGAAAATGTTGGTTTTGGGGTCCCTAATTATTCATAAGATGATGGGAAATATAGAATTCAGGTTGTGTGGTTGTTTAATCCAATTTTTATATAACAGGTTAAACATGTAAATTCTATTAATAAACTAGATTCCCATAGATATTCAAGGTCTTTTACAACATCGTTAAATAAATAAGTGAATTTGAATAATAAAAACCTTTTATATTCATGAATATGTTGTGTTTGGATATATGATGTGATGTCTGTGATTGATGTGGATTGTGTGTGTGGGAATAATGTAATGAGAAAAGTTTACATTGTTATTTGTGTGGTTGAATTGGATGAAATGTGGATGTACAATGAGGTTTTTGATGGGCGTGGTATAATTATACAGTGTGGCAATGAAACAAGATGTGGCTATACAATGATTTTGATGTGGAATTTTTTATGTGATGTTATTCTTATGATGTGTGGATTGTTCTATTATATCAATCCCAGTTTTAATGGAATGAATACTAGATTTTAATAAATTTTAATGGTCATCTATAATGTGGAAATTGATGATGGTCTATGATGATTAGAAGGATAATGTTTATATATAATCTAATGGGAGTGGAATGTAAAATAAGACATTTTTCAAAATGAAATGGATTCTCTACTAAATGTGGTCTATAAAAATCAATGTGTTTGATTATGAGTAATTTATTTATCAAACAACTGCACATTAGAATTTCCTAAAGACTAATTTATGATCATGGGATTCTATATTGATTGTATGATTTGTTATGCATCTATAGGTGGAAATGATTTTGTAGATATTGTTGGATGGTTAGTTCTTTTGGAAAACCAACAGGATGATATTTTATCTTTTAACTCAATATGTATTAACAGTTTTATATAATTTTGATTTATATATGGGCCACAACAAGATTTAACACGACGTATCCAACACCTGCATCGTCATGTGTGGGTGTCATTCACAAACATCATAGTGGGAGGATTGATGGCTTTCCACTTACTCTTTCATGTCCCCTATTCTATATGATATATTGATTTCATAGGCTTTGAATTATAGAATTATACTAGTGAATTTGACTTTTGATGTGATGAGGTATCCTAGGTATCATCATGATGAATTTTCTTGTGATGTCCTAAATGTAATCATGATGAGTTATGATGTTATGTCATAACTATCTTCCAAATGAGTTTTAATGCGATGCCCAAGGTGTCTTCAAGATGTGATTTGTTGTGTTCAAAGGACCAGTTGTTTGACGGTGGTATGTGTTGTGAAAACCATGTGTGTATGGATGTGATGTTTTTTGAGGTGAATCTATATACTAGTGGAATGTGTTGTGAGGCCCTTGTGTGAGTGGGTGGGATGTGAAGGTGTATATTCAAAATACATGGGATCAATAAGAAGTTTTCTTTTGGAGGATTGTGGATATTTAGTTGGAATGTGGTGTAGTGTACCATATAATCAATGTTATTTAGAATATAATATATTACATAAATGAGTTATTGGGTGAGTTGGAAGAAGTTAGATATGAGTTTTTATTATTATAACTATTTATCTGCTATTTGGATATACTACATTCACATAAGTGCATCAATATGATCCATTCACATGTGACTTAGATAATTTGTTTTTCCTATTGAGTATACATTTATTCTCACCCTATGTGTATAAAAACTATTTTCACATTTCTAAGAAGTCCTTGTGGACCGTGCTAGAAAATTATAGTATATACCATTAGTAATTTTGTAGTGTTGTTACCTTAGTTTTTAATATTTCGGTATTTTATTTTGGAGACATTTATCGATATCTGTTTTTATTTCTATGTTATGTATGGGACGGTTTTTCTATATTTTATGTTATGTCATGATTTTTTTTCGATGGATTCAACCTATCTATTAATAATATTTTTTTATATGGTGTAATTCCACCCATAATGTGATATATTTATTCCCTCAGAGCTACATGCCAAACCATGACCTACAAGAGGTGGGAATCAAAGGTCAATTTATCCCATTATTCATTTTAAAACAAGGAGGGTCATATTTAGTGGGACGTGCTCATAAATAAATGCAATCAAGGGAATATGTTTGAGAGAAATGGGGGAGTTTAGAGTTAGGCACAATGAGGAATTCATGTGTTGGTTTTGAAAAAATGTTATTTGATCTTGTTATGTGACATAGGATATGGAATACTAGCTAGGAATTGTTATTTTAGGTCCCCTCATGAACTGATGAAATTACTATGAGCCTACTGAACGACCAAGGGAGGTGATATCTTTAATTGGGTATAGAACTAGAAGAGTTACATTTATCATGATGACTTCTGTTATGATTTTAATTGGATTATTTTGGGAAGATAAAATGAATTAAATTAATCATGAAATTATATGAATGTTTCTTTTAATTTTACAATCCTTTCATTTAAAATAAAAATTTCATAATGATTTATTCATATAACAAAATGTAAAGAGTAATTATATTAGTTACACTCCTGTAATAATTACTTGAAAAATTCTTGAGGATTGAATGCGATGTTTCATTTCCTATTATATAATTATTTTTAATTAATTTAATTTCTATTACACTTTTGGAAATTTATAACAATCCATATAGTTTTCCTAATGTCTATAATTGTTTATAGAAGCATTATTAGTAAAATATTTTCATCACCAATTTTTATTTTGGAAACCCTTATTAAGCATATAACCCCATAGTAGACTTCACTCTAGAATAAAAAAATAGATCATTTTGAAAACATGGTTATAATTATTTTAGATTCCATTTTTGTTAATATTTATTTTTTGTCATTCCATTTATGATTTTCTTTATCATGTGTTATTGTCTTGTTGTAAAACATAGTTTTCAAAATATACATTTTAAAATTACTGAAATTATTGTTTTAATTAGTTGATTATTTATTTGAATTTGGAACCCATGAAAATAATAATCTAAGAGTTTTTTGTATATTATAGTAATTATGATGTATTGATTCTACCAAATATTTTAAGCATGTGCTAGTGTTTAAAATGTTTTTTCCTTATTAGTAAATTTTAGATAATGATAAACCTGAGTTTTTGTAACAAGTTGATACATAAATTCGTAGAAATGATTACATATTACATTATATGATTTATAATAATTTTTGTTAACTAGGATAACATTACATTACATGTTATGTCATTAGTATTTTGTTATGCTAAGCATGATTAATGATTAAATCATTGGGTTTTTTAAGTAGGTAAATTTTAATATGAGAGTCATATGCATGTAGAATGTTTAAAATTATATATTTAAATATTTATGTAGAACTATGTAATACTTATTTCAATATATAAGAATGTTTTATTAAGCTATTAAATGGTTAAATAATTTTTATCCTGTGCATGATAATGAATTATTTATAGTAATAGAACATGTGAATTTTTTAATTTCATGGTAATAAAAAATGATTTATATTAATTATTTTATAAGAATGTAGTGGATCTAATGGAGTATTTGTGCATAATAATACATGATATATAGAAATTCAATATGGGTAGTTTAATTTTTGTTTTCAAAAATAATGATTCCATGATCCATGAAATTATTAATGAATGATTAGATAAATAATGATAATTCATCATTCATAGTATTACAACATGTGTAGTTTAATTTTGTTTTCAAAAATATAGATTAACTCTGATGAATAATGCATCATTATTTTATATAATTTGGTATTTAAATTGAACAAAAGAACATAGAATGTATAATTTTTCTATTAAATTAGTATGAGTATTCCATTGATTATAATTTGAAAATATAATGTCATATTTAAAAGTATTAAACATTTTTCATCGTATAAAATCAGTAAATTTATTTCTTTTATAATGACTCATGTTAGAAATATTTTAAAAGAAATGAATTATAAGTCGCTATAAATAATCAATGAATGTTGAATGTTGTTTTTGGATTCATTCTTATCATCATATTTAAGTGTTGGTATGCATTGATAAGACATCTTTTTTAACCTCTACATGCCTTAAAATTATAATCTCTAACATATGGATAATTCACTTATTCACCGTAATTTTTTTTAAAATTATGTTATGGTACTTTTGATAAATAATCTGATAAAGTAATATAAGACAATCGATATTTATGTAAGATTATTTGTGTTTCTACTATGTGTAACTTTAATTATTTTTATACCATATGTGACATTTAATTTTAATCTTCAAAAATTTAAATAGGAGGTAACATGATACTTAATCATGATATGTTAATCATTTTTGTTAATGAAATAATGTGACTTAGTTAATGATTCCACAAGGGAATAATACCATGACATGGAAAAAGGAATTACATGATTTGTGTGATTTGGGACAGATGTGTGACTTTATTGTTGCCTGTTGGTTGTGGATGTGTGGAGTATGAAATGGTGAAAGTGGTTATGAGAAATGGGTATTGTCCGATTAATGGTAAAATATCATAGTGATGTGGTTGTTTGAAATGTATGGTGAACCTTTTTGTTGGTTGGTATATTTTGATAATGGTTATGCATAGAAATTATGGTGATGTATAGTGGCTTATATTTTTGTACCTTATGGAGATAGGGAGTTTTTTAGGAAATTATTTTATTATTTTGATGAAATACCTCGTCACCTATAAAAAAATTAATCAATAAAATTACGTAATTAATTTAAATAGTTATTTTTGAAATAATTCAATAATAAAGGGTGGATTTCCTCCCAAGATTAAATATTTTTATGAAGAGCGTGATTTGAATTCTTTCCCACTATATTTTTGGTTCGGTTTTTCTATTTATTTTAGTTTTATTAAAAGGGATGTGACCAAAAACAATCTATGGTAGGGAAACAATTTCTAGAAGAATGATGTTCTTTATTGAGACATGTTTTAAAACTATGTGGGTGGGTCTACGACATCAAAAGCATAAAATATTGTGTTGTAGTGTATGGTTTCATTGATTTTTATGAATTATTTATATCTTTCTATATTATTATAAGAGTTAATTTTTGTATGTGAAAGATATTAGAAACAGTTGTATGTATTATGATACACCTATAAAACTAAGATATTTAATGTCAAACCCTTTATGGTATCCAAATAAGTATGTTCCGAGTAATTAATGTCTTGATAAAAACATGGATTAATTATAAAGTTTTATATGGTGGTTTTTTTATAAACTCGTGTCACATTTTTTGCATTCCATAGTTTAATTCAATTATTTGAAAATATCATATCATTGTTTGTAAAATAAATTTTTACTCGAGCATGCAAGTATGGTTTATTCATGATATGATAAATCAGATATGTTTTAAATGTTTTGAATTAAAAAT
This sequence comes from Viscum album, assembly GCA_963277665.1. NCBI lineage: Eukaryota > Viridiplantae > Streptophyta > Magnoliopsida > Santalales > Viscaceae > Viscum > Viscum album. Next base: position 1,064,272,746 of record OY728165.1, on the reverse strand, counting down.
TTATGGATTAGAAAATGTGGTAATTCATCTATAGATGTTTATATATTTAAAGGTATAAATAACTCCATTGATATAAAAGGTATAAAAATGTTTTCCATTCTCTAAAATCAATTCATTCAATTTAAAATAATTTAATGATTTTTTTGAGTGTGTCACTATCCACGATGTTATTATTGTTGTTTGATTGCTATATATTTCTTTCTGTACTTCTTACACATATCTATGTGACCGTGTTATTTTTTTTGATGTTTCCCTTATGTGATATTGTGCTTCATGAATTGTGTAAATTTTAACTACTTTCCCTAGAGGTTGTTGTGATGATTATACATTGATAAACATGAGAGGTATCTCAAGGGATGGTTTCTAAGACCCTTAACCTCTTTTACTATTGAATCATTTGAAATTACTGAGAATGATAATATTTTTATAGTTTTCTAAAATAATGTACTATACTTTTTGGTCCATTACTTATTGTGAAATCTACTATATGGTGTGTCCATAGAAGTTTAGGAGTCTCTATTAAAAAAATTGAAATATTCTCAGTTATTTAACTATTCTAACAGCATGTCATCCCAATACTTCATTATATGATCGATTCCACATCCCAATGTTTCCCTAAACTAATAGATCAGCAAAATTAAAGTTATAAATCACAGTGGTGTCTCATGAATGAGGTGTCACACCCTTGGGGATTATCACTGGTAGTGTCTCACCCTAGTGGTAGCTCGTTGGCAGTGACTAACCCTAGCAGTCACTCACTGGAGGTTACTCATTCGGATGTTCCTTGTTGGGTGGTGGCTTACAAGGGACGCCACCTCTGTCATTGCGTCACTAGTGGTGCCTCTTCTAGCGCAGTCTCTCTAGCTATTCCAGATGAGTAGTCTTCATGTTTATTCCAATTTTCCAATTTCATGAATTTCATTCATCTAAAATATGTTTTATTCAAAATTGAAAAATCATTAAGACCAATTAAAATTACCAAAATTAAATCATTAATTAAGTACAGTTCTGAAAATATTAAATTGTATTGAGTTATCCTAATACAAAATATACTAAATCCTTCTTCTTGTAGGAGTCATGGAATAAGGTGTTGCATTTTATTTGATTCCCCCTTAATCATTTTCCTCTGTACGAACCCCCTATATTGGTGTAACAAGTCAGCGAAAATGGATATATAATTTTTTAGGTAGGATTTCCTTCATCATTCATGATTGGGTATCATGCGTGATGGGTATATAAATATTAAAATTTTCAGAGGTGGTTGATTAAAAATTAATAATGATAATAAAAAAAATTTATATTAAATTTGATGTGGGTTTGGAATCTGACATATAATTTTGATGTTTAATCAATAATTATGGGTATTGTGAATCTTATGGGATAGATATCCATTGAAAATTTTGGTAGTTGGGAATCCCTTCTTATGAATATGATGATGTGAACAATGAATTGAATGTTATATATATATTGACATCAATTACAATATAATTGGTTTACCACATATATTTGGTTATTTAAATGTATTCCCAGGATCTTATGACTTCTATGCTAACACCCATTAATATATAAATGATATTAAATAAGGACACCCTTTGGTAAACATTAATGTGTTTTGTTATGATATATTATGTGATTTTTGGGATTATTGTTGTTTTTTGTGTGTGGGTCTATTATAATGTGTTTTAGATATACTTTTATTTGTGTGTCTAAAGTGGTTGACATGTGGGTTTATAGTAGGGTTGTGGTGGGTGTAGTATGGTTCTGCTATTGGGAAAAAAAATTCGATGTCGATGTAGAGTAATGTGGATACAGAAGTTTAGATTTGATTTTGTGCTTATGATTTTAGGATGGATCTGTTATAAATACCCAAGAATTAATGGAATTAATATTTCATGTAAATAAATTAAAAGAATGATTTTTAATAAGGAAACTAATAATGTGATGTGCTGATTAATTGGATAATTTTTATAAATAACTTAGCGGGTTAGGAATCTAAAATATTATGTGATTCTATGTAAAACGGGGTCTTTAATTAATTTTGTTTACAAAAATCATAGTAACAGATAATGTGAATTTTTTTGTTAAAATAGATACTCCTAAAAATGGACTAAAGGGAAAATTATTATATTTGGATTCTGTCTTGTGTTTATAATTTATTATGCATCTAGAGTGATAAGTGGTTATGTATGTTGTGTGTAATGGTTAGTTCTTATTAAAAACCAATAGGATGGGATTCTATGATATAACAATATATGTATATAAAAATCAATTTATTTTTTATTTATACACATTTCTTACTCATATTGAGCACTTGGTGTCAGACACCTGCTTCATCACATGGGGGTTTCTTTCCAAAAATATCATTGTGGTAATATGGTTGGAGTTCCACCACTCTACCATGTTCTTTCATCCATGAGAGAGTGTTATTTCACAAGCTGTGATGGTCATAGTTATGTTAGTTTATTAGATGGTGGATGTGGTGAGGTATCATAGGTGACTTTAGGATGACTTGTGATGTGATACTTCTGTTTTCTTCTATAATAGTTGTGATGTGATAGACATGTTGTCTTCAGGGTTAAATATGTTTTATTGTTAGGTCCATGTGTGTTCAGATGAGATTTTCCATGAGGCCAATGTGTTTATTTATGCAATGTGTCAGGAGGCCCATGTTAGTTTATTTGGGATTTTATTTGGTATATTTTGGAATGTTGTGATCATCAATAATTTTTCTGTTTGATTGAGAGTTTCTAATTAGTGTAAATGTGGTGTCGGATTCCCTACCATCAATTTAATTTATTATATATTATATTCCATGGATGATTTATTGAATGAGTGAGAATGGGTGAGGCTTGTTTTTTTGATAGTATTATTTTTTAGGATGATATTGGTTCTACTATCATCAGATAGGTACATTATTATACCAATGACATGTGCATGATAGACTTTGGTTTTACTACTACATATACCTGTATTCATAGATTTGGTGTATAATTTTTATTATATTATTGGAGGACCTAGTGGTCCTTGATGTAAATTCATTATCTGGGCCATTAGATTTGTAGTTTTGTTGTTGTCTTAGTTTTTCCTCTTTTGGTATTTCATTTTGAGACTTTTATCTGTATTAGTTTTGATATAATCATTCATTGAGGTATGGTTTTGGATTTATTTTATGATATTTAATGGATTTTTTTTTGTTATTCATTTTTCCTATATAATAATCTTATTTTATTATAAACCATAATGCCACCCATGTTGTTATATCATTATATCCTTAGTGATAGTAACCATCTTGATGCATCCTAAAGGTGGTTCTCAGGGGTCATTATCTCCCATTCCTCATTTATACCCAAGATGGGTATCTTTGGATAGAGGTGATCATGATGTGAATTTTATTAAAAATAAAGTAATTCCTAAAAAATAATTAATTAATACATTATCATTGGGTAGTTCAATTATATATTTCATACTATTAGTCATTCTTTTTAATTTAACTAGTTTCTTATAATAGACAAATAAAATTTTAGTAGTATTTATCTATTTATATAAATATTATATTGGGATCATTACACACTATAAAACAAATGAAATTATTTTATTTTACAATTATTAAAGATCATGGGGTGTTACAATAATCAACATCATAAATTATTTTTACCAAAATTAATCATTCATTTGTTTATCATGAACATATCAATTTCCATTTCATTGTAGAATAACGTGTTTTCAAACATAAGTGATAACATTTGATACCCACACATATATTCCAGTTTCAAAATTTAATTATACTCATATATATCATTGATTTATTAGATGTTTTTATTTTTCGAAATTTGATTCCAAAAATCATTAAAGAAGGATTGATCATTGATATGTTGGATTGATGATTTAAATATTATATTTACAACAACATGTGTATCGATATTAATCTTTCTATATTCATTCTCATCAGTTTATCATCAATTTGTACTCAATCATAGGTAATTACATATTTTTAACTAGACCACACTTTATTAATTATCCATAAAATACCAGATATGCACATAAATTTGGTTCGCACAGAAAAGATTAACTATCAAAGGATGGTATGGATGTTTTGATGTGAGGATGAACAATATCTTCTTCCTGATCATAGCACCTGGAATATTATCTATTGTTGAAGCATTAACATAGTCATATATCACTACACAATAGTACGAACATGATTAGAGAATCAAAAGAAAAGGAAATGGTGAAATATTCTATCTCATCGTCCCATTCCCATGGTTAAAATACATATTTGAATTCTTATGGTCAAATGTGCACTTTCAAAATTCCATTATTGTAGGCTCATAGTCATTAGTATAAAAAAAATTTATTTAGAGAATATTTTACTCTAGTCTCGGTAACAGAATATCTTAAATTATTATTCACATCCAATTATATTTTTACACAATAAACATTAAAATTATTACCCTGTTTTTTAATCATTAGTTATTCATCATAATATTTAAAATAAATCTATCAAATATTCATAAACCATTAAATTGTTACCGAAACAATTTATATTCACATTGAAACTCAAAAATTAACTAGCCATGTAAATATATTATTTAAACCAATTTAAAATTACTTTTTATACTACTGTGATGTAAACAATTTTTGTATACGTTTTCATACATTTCACTTAGCATAAAAACTTTTTTTCACTAAATATCTATTTTTTATGGGTAAAATGCATTATTTGGGTAAATATGATAATTTTCATAATGTTTCCATCAAAAAGATAGAACCGGGTTTGATCAGAGGAAAAATTCACATATATACAGCGTGTACTCTTCTTACACGTCATTTTCATTTTGACCCCAACACAGATTTAATAGAGTAGATACATGCCTGTATGTGAGGCCCAACATTATAAGTCATGTACATGAATCCTACACACCATGTACGACTCCTCCAGAAGCTATTGGTGTCCCAATACTCACATACACGTCATGTCTGGCGTCACTTCATGTGATTTACCCTACCAACTGACCGCCGACATGTTAATAGTCGGGGGCAGCGATGTTGACCACCACCAAGTGAGAAAACATGGCCAAGTCAGAATGACCAATGTACATAGTGTTTACTTTGAAATACACACTGTATTTTAAAAATGTATAAATAGATGTACTGAACTATTTTTGATAACCAGGAAGGAGGAGAAGAATAGTGTGATTATATAGGAAAGAGAAGAAGAGGCAATAAGAGATTGAAAGTGATGGAGAGTATAGAAGAGGGGAAGATCTATCACTTTACCTTCTAATACGATCAACAACTAAATGATTCTGTGATGTGTGCATCCGTTATTATGGTCTAGGTTTTTCATGATATACTCCATGTATTTCTAGCATTCCCGTGTGTCAGGGATATTGATGATTATGGTTGGATTTTAATCTATTGTATTTTTTTTAAAATTTTGTATTAATGTAATTGAGAAATTACACTCTTTTAGGTTGTTTAATGATACTGGGAATTCCATATCAGACTAAGAACAAAAAATCTGAGAATCATCATGAGAAATTTTGTTATGTACACCCATGATCATTGGGTTCACCTGACGTCTGAATATAGTATAAAACATAAAATAAACTAAAAGTAATGAATTCCAGACCAATGAATCGATCACATAATATTTTATGTTAAACATACCGGACCAAGGGGGTCCACTACATTCAAACCCATTATGTATGAGTTATTATGAACTACAAAACATAAAAAATAAACTATTTAATTAATAACCATAAAAACCCACAACAATATAGTTGCTTCTACATTTGACAGAAATACCAGTTTCCACACATTTTCATATCTTTTAAGTAAATAATCAAAAATTGAGGAATCAATATATTTATAAATTAAAAATAAATTCGACTCTAAATTCCAGTAAACCATAAAATAAATAATATCAAAAATGGGGAACAAAAAACACCTCTATCTTCTAGGTGTCCAACCCCATACTCACACTATACTAGTTGCGAATTAAAATTTGCATGGCCAATCATAATACTTCATCTAAACCTGAAACCAAATTATGGCACTGTTTTTGGGGATTCAATTTAACATTATTTTTCTAAAACTATATTTGTATAATTATTGTGAAAATAAAAATAAAAATATTTAAATTTTTTCTTAATTCCATTTCTTTTTATCAATGTTTTTTCCATTGATGTGTGATTTGTTGTTTCATGTTGTGTAGATTTATAAGCATATGATCATCCAACTCATGTGTTCTAGGAGAACTGAATCATCAGATTTTTTCTTCTTAACCAAAATATCTAATTAATGATCCATAGGTGATGATGAGCACTTGTGGAAACACACAACCATAGAATCCCCATTGAAAACAATAGACAGGAAGGACTAGCTACTGCAGCTAATATTGGACATGTAGTTGGTCATAGTATCAACCAATACCAACATCCACAACTATTGGAGAGCTGGAAGAGCCTCAACCATCCATCATTATGGAGTTCCTGCTATGGATCGATCATAGGCTGCCTATAGAACTTATTCTAATGTTCAGACAACCACTACAATAGAGGTAGTACTTTCCCCCAGAAAGGATACAATTCAACCAACAACCCTACTTTGTGCCGAAGCACCAATACATTCCTCCGCCTACTCTTAAACATACTCCACAACCTAATATTATGTAGTAAATAATAGCTTCTATCCAAATATTTTATAGAACTATAGTCCAACCACCGATTCATTACTATCACTTTGAAATCAAATTGAACATTATGCCTCTAATCCAGAACATAGTGCAATTTAGTGGTTTACCATATAAATACCCGAATGCTTATCCCTCCATCATTTTGGTTATCTATTACACCTTATATTACCATGGATTTTCAGGAGATTCCATCTGTATTCACCACTTCCTATTCTCATTAAGGGATAAATTGAACAACATGGTCAAGGGAGAACCTCAACAATCTATCCTAACCTAAGAGTTGTTATCCCTTGCATTCCTTTCTATGTACTTTCCACCAAAAAATATGGTAATAATGACGAAAGTGGTCTATAACATCAAGCAGCATTACTCGTAATTAATATACATGTCATGGGAGTTCATCAAAGAGATGGTACACAAATTTCATCCTCACAATCATCTATTATGGATGCATGTACAAAAAAAATTATAATGGTCGGACCACAAACACTAAATCCTTGGTGGATACTATGACTGGAGGAATGGTAATGATGAAAACTTTGGAAGTACTCTTTGACCTCCTGGATTGCATATCACTGAATAAATTCTAGTGGAACTCAAAGCGAGGAACTAAAAAGTGTGTTATGCACAAAATTGATGCCACCAAGATGCCTCCTGCCCAATTGGATCTGGTGTTCAAGAAAATCGATGCAATAATCCTGATGAATTCGTCCCAAGTTCAAGATGAAAATGATCTTGCATGCAGTGAATATAGTGACAACTGCATCATTTGTGAATGCCCGGGGTTAACTATTGATCCTTGAATAAGTGAGGTGAGCTACGTTTCTAAGATACGATGGCTGTATTTTTACCCTTATCATTGTAACCCAACATGGTGATAACATAAAAGCATGGGTTACCCACAAAAGTAGAAAAATAATCCACCCAAGAGACCACATAGCAATGGTCAACAATAGTACCCAAACCCATATCCATGACAACAACAATAGTGGACTTAACATTACCTAGGGTACCATAACCCCCGCCTGTAACCAACAAGGCAGCCAAAACATCCTCCATATTCACAATAAACATAACAATTACCTCCATCAAAACTAAATGAAATAATTGAAAAAATTATCACCACTATTGAATCACTATTACAAAACTAGTAAACTTCCATTCAATGTTGTGAAAATAAAATTGTCCAAGAAGAAAACCATCTCTGCTCGAGGAAACACAATATACTACTAGGTAACACTAATAAGAACCTGTGATAAAAGGCTTATGTAGACACTTTACAATGCGTGAAAGAGTTACATCATACACCAACTGAAAAGAATGGTGAGGGTACAAATCAGCCTTATCCTTCAACCTCTTATGGAGATGAAAACACAATGAAGGACCCCTCATCATCAAATGATAAGGATGCCTCACTTGGTAATGTAGAAGAGGATGTAAATCCTTTGGAGCCTTCCAATCCCTATCTAGAGAGTATGATGAAATAAATGATAGATAAATAGTTGGAAAAAATCATGGAGGTATTCCCAAATCATTACCTCTGTATCCCTTGTTCAGAATCTTTAACTCATACGTCGACATAGACAATGTTCATGATGGAAATTCTCTCTAACTAAATAATGAGGGAGGATCTAGGAACCATTTAATTGAATAAGGAATTATTGGAAGTGGTACACTATCCTCTTCCACTAATACACCATGATCTAGGATGTTTCACTAACCAATGTACCATTGGATCTTGTGAGTTTTTAAAAGCTCTCTATGATATAGGATCTAGTGTTACCATGAAACCCTTCAGAGTCATTATGATGCTAGGGATAAATGATCTCAAACCAACATGAGTGGCCATCCATCTAGAATATTTCTACACTAAATATCTCAAGGATATACTTGAGGATATGATGGTGAAGTTAGGAAGGTTAATTCTCCTTCTCGACCTCACCATTCATGACATGGAGGAAGACTAGGAGGAAAATTAGATTATGGGAATCACTTCCTTTTACACTAGTATGTTATTGACCTATGTACATCAAGGAGAACTGATATTCCCAATAGGCGATGAAAGAGTATCTCACAATGTCCTCAAGCTTGTCAAGGATGCATCACTACTAGAACATGAAGACTGTTCTGCAGTAACAGAAATAGAAAATACTTCATCTATAAGGAAGATGTTTTGGTATGTTTTTTTCTCATTGATGACCCACTATTCCAAGATATCCATGATGAAACTGATGAGTTTCAATTCCACAATGTCTAGGGTGGACATTACTAGAAATATATAGTTGTTCCATCATTTTGGAGGCAGTAGAGGTGCAACTATTTGTTACATTAATCCTGAAGCCACATTTACCTGAGATAAATAATATCACTTTATCTCTAAAATATGTATATTTGTGTGATTAAAAAACACTACCAGTTATACTTAATTCATCTATATCTCAAGAGAATGAAAACCCACTTCCACATGTTTTGAAGAAATGAATGCAAGACATTGCACAGACAGTCTCAGTTCTGACAGGAATCAATCCCACAATTTGCTCTAATAAGGTTCTATTGGAAGAATGAGAAAAACCTTCTCAGAAACCACTATGATGGTTGACCCTTCCAATGAATGAAGACATGAAGAAAAAAGGTAGTCAAATTTTTATATACATGAATCATATACCCCATTTCAGACATCCCATCCGTTAGTGCTCTGCATGTGGTACCCCAAAAAGGGGGGTGTCACTATGTTCGACAATGATAATATGATCTAATCCATGCTTAGACAGTCCCATGTTAGAGTGTGTGTATAGACTACTGGAATCTGAATGATGCAACATATAAATATCACTTCCCACTGCCCTTCATAGATCAGATATTGGAATGACTGGTGGTGGGTGAGTTATACTGCTTCCCCGACAGTTATTCTAGATATAACCAAATATCTATTTCCCATTAAGATCATTAAAAAAACACCTTCACATGATCCTATGTTACATTTTCATATCGAACAATGTATTTTTGGAGAAAAAATGCTCTTACCACATTCCAAATATGTATGTTGGCAATATTCCATGACGTTGAAGAAAAAATCCTTGAGGACTTTATGAATGATTTTTTCATCTATGGGAAATCATTCAACACTTGTTTGAGGAATTTGGATCTTGTTTTGGAATGGTGCGAGCATAGTAAACTTTTTTTATACTAGGATAAATGTAATTTTTTTGTCCATATTGGTATCTTCATAGGCCACTAGATATCTATTAATGATATAGGAGTTGATCATGTAAAGATAGAAGTCATATAAAATCATCACATTCCCACTTCTTTCAGATCCATCTGATGTTTTCTTGGGAATGCTGGTTTCTAAAGATGTTTTGTTAGATACTTTCTGACGATTTCCTATATACTAACCAATATCTATTCCAAGGATTCCATCTGTGAGTTTTATGAGAAATTTTCCACAACATTTTATCATATAAAGCAATGATAGTTGGATTCTACATGGATGATTAATCCAAATTGAAAGGCGTAATTTGAAGTCAAGTTTATTCTAGAGACTATGAAGTTGGTGTAGTAATATGGAAAGGGATGAATCACATCTTTCAGACAATTTAAATCACCAACTAAACTCTAAATGAAGCACATGTGAACTACATTACCACAAAGAAATAAAATATTATATTGTTGTTCTCAATTGACATATTTTGTTCTTATTTGTTACTATCCAATGTTATTGTATATATTAATAATTAAACACTCTATTATTTCCTAGAAAAGAAGGATATGAAGCCACAACTCGTTAGTGGGCTACTTATCCTCCAAGAGTTAGACATGGATATCCGCAACAATAAGGGTACTGAGAATGTTATTGCTGACCAACTCTCAGGACTATACCACTCTAATTTGGAGAAGGGGGATGACAGAGACATTATGGATGACTTCCCAAATGAGAAAAATTTCTCCATCAAATGAAAAAACTGACATTGTATGTATATGTTGTAAACTATTTGGTTACAGGATCAGTTCTCCCCTATCTCACATACCAGTAGAAGAATTAGGTTTTCTCTAATGTGAAAAGACACTTCTGGTAAGACCCTATACTCTTTCGATCATGTGGAGATTGGATGATACGACGTTGCATCCCAAAGAATGATGTTCAAGGATTCTGGGAGTTCTATCACTCCTCACCAGTTGAATGACATCATCTCCAACACCATATGGTAGTTAATATACTACAGTATATATTTTTTCTATGCTTTCTTTCATATGGATGTACGTTACATTATTTCCAGGTGTGATCGATGTTTGAGGATAGGTAATATGAGACGGCGATACACGATGCCTAAACACCCTATCATAGAGGTTGAAATCATCGATGATTGTGGAAATAAAAGCATGGGACCATTTACACAATCATATGGGAACTCTACATACTCATCAATGTAGAATATGTCTCCATGTGGGTGGAAGCTTCTACAATGGAACATGACACGAACAAGGTAGGTGTAACCTTTTTGATGAAAAATATCTTCAACTAATTTTGTGTTCCTCGAGTGTTGATCAGTGAATGGAAAATGTTTTTTTAAAATACCTTAATGAAAAATGTCTTACATAAGAATGGGGTGAAAGGTCACATTGGAACAACATATCATCACCAATCTAGTAGACATGTGAAATTATCCAATTGTGAGCCGAAATAGATCATGGAGAAAACAATGGGAGCTTCTTGGAAGAACTGGTCCAAAATCATGATGATGAATTAGGGGAATTTCAGAATGCATTCAAGACACATATGGGATATCTCCATTCCACCTTATCTATTGTATTCTATGCATTATACCAGTGGAGCTGGAGCATGAATCCTATTGGGCAGTCAAGGCCATGAATTTCGATTTAATGGATTCTTAGGAGAAGAACATGTTCTAGCTAACAGAGAATGCTAAGACACGATGGGAGGAGAATGAAATCACTATATTGTACAAAGAAAAGACATGGGTGAACCCTTACCGGATGATTTCCCATAAAACCATCCAACCCGGTGATCAGTTATTTTTATTCAACTCCTGTATGAGATTGTTTCTAGGAAATTTGAAGTCCCGACGGTCTATACCATTCCATGAGATTATTGTCTTCCAGATAGGAGAAGTTGAAATTGAGGGTGAAGACAGAAACCATTCATGGTGAATGTAAAATGCCTATATAATTACCACCACATAAAGGATATGAAGGGTATATTATCTACCAATCTTTTTAGGTAACATGAGGTAGGTAGGTTGAGCTAACAAAATATAAAAATGCACATTTTGGGAGGTAACCTAGAGATAAAATGTCATGTACAATTGGCCCACATGGCATGTACTTGTACATTAATGTATATATTAATAAAACAAGTATTTTGACTATTTATAAATTAATTTAATAAATAGGTATGTGGGTTGTTCTTATGGAAACTGAGTTTGACTGTATCCGATCTGACTATGGTTTGAATCGCTCCACACCTACCATTGGTACATGGATCATCCTTTTTTATCTGTGTTTAGTTACATGGATTGTGTGGTAACTTCAGAAAAAATTTTGTTTTTCAAAATAAATGAAAACCCATGCTAGGGTTTGGTATGATGCTAAGGTATTACAACACGGAACCAAAAGACACAGGTTCAAACAATGACAACAGTCCTAGTTCCGTCATTTTTTATATTAATAATACCACACGACATGTGTTTTGATATATGTCATGTGCGCTAGGTTTTCATATAACTTTATAATGATTTTCAAATAATAATATACATGTCATTGAAGTAGGTGTGTTAGTAGATTCTTGGACCTCAGTTCAAGAGACCCGGTCTTGAACTTGGCTAATATCATTACATTATCTCAATATTTCAATTATTAATGCCACATGATGTGCCTTTCCTTTATCTTGTGTATAATTGACCCCATTCATTAAATATATATAATTAATAAACATGACCAGTAGTACACCCTATGCTCCAATGGTTTAGGGCTTGCGTTTGGATTTTCCAATCATCGGTTTGAACCTTTCCCCATGCACTGAAATGAAGGTTGTACTTCTATTTTTCAAATTATATAAGACACAACAAGTATATATCTGATACAAAACATGTATTGGTATAGTTGAGTTGTTAAATATTTTTCTTATAATTTTTATAGGTTTTTATGCTAATAAAAAAAATACATGTCATGAATGGTCTATACATGTTTTGTGGTGCAGATTTAAATGTCGGGAGTCCTAACCCTAAAATACCCATGTCGAGCACTCCCATTTTCCCGTTTTATTCAACAGCAAGCTGTCACCCACATAAAAATCTAAAAATTCATTTATAATTATTTATGTTCCGGATTTTTCTACATTATTATCCTCACACTATGTAAATGCATCCTCACCCACTATTTATATGTTTTCATATTGTGGCGGGATGTTTTTAGATTGGCATACCAGTTGTGTTTCTGTGCAATACACGAGGTGATTAAAGAACACATGATGTGTAATATATGTATAAGACCACACAATATTACTCTCCCAATTAGAACTAACATGTCATGTATGTTCCAAAAATTTCATGTACAGTGTCACAATTGTTGCATGTAAGGATCCCATGTAACAGACTCACACAGCTGACACACCATGCCCATGTACATGGTGTGAATGTTTAGTACACACTGTATCTTGAACTCCATTTCATTGGATGCCCCCCCCATGTACAGTTGTTATATGGACATTACACCAATGTTACAACCCACTACATTAAAAGTCGGTACACACAGTTTCCCATGTCCCATATAATTAGTCAGTGTGAAGGAAGCACATGCCTTGTACTTTATGATTACTCACACGCTATGTATATCACATATATAGAATTTATTATGTTATATTTCTCACTTCTAGACATCCGTGTCTTGGAATTATACCACCCTTACCCCGTGTGAATATGCATGGTGTGTTGCATATTGTAAATGTTGTGTACTAGATATCAACAAACACATTCCCACTCAGCCTGTTTATCCATCATAAATTGTTTCCAACCCCAATCTCACTACACTCTTGGTAGTTTGGATATACACACTATGTATATATATTTTTCTATTAATATTTCCCACATTTTATTCTTTTCTTCCTCAGTTCTTTTGTAGTTTTTTTCCTTCTTCCAGCTATGCCAGGTGATGATCATACAAGTGGGAAGAATCTTGATACTGATGAGGGGCGCTCAGATCTTAGTTGGATTCACATTTATCATTTCGTGACACAAGCTACCCTTGACCTTCTATTCCTTCATTCGCAGACCTTGGCGGTCTGCCAACCCTTTTTCCAGGACCCACCCATGCCGATCCATCCATGTTCACTGAGTGATCCACTACAGCTGATAATCCAACATGATAGGTTCCAGTAAAGACTTCCACATCTATGGGGGCCCAAGCTAAGCCTTCACAATCATCTACTAGTTCTGCAGACCCTCCTCAGATGGAACGTACACCACCCCAACCCGCTCCTGTAGTTTCCCATCCTCTGACATATCCTTTTCTGGTATTAGTAGAGGAACTCCCTGACACATATTGATTACAAAACTTTTCATGGAGAATGATATAGTTGAGAGGTCTTTTCTTTGATACTTCAATCCCTGACTATCTCAGCATCATAGAGGTGGTTGAGGAGATTTTGGGGCATACTCCCTTACTAAAGGGACTACATGTTATCACCATCACAAATATGGAAATATTTTTGTATTTTTGGGCTAACTTTGAGTTAGATTGGACAACCTATCAATAGAAACCCTCATCCACATCCACCATAGTGAGATTTCTTCTTGGTAGATGGTGAAAATCCTTGACCATGGTCATGTTTGGCCAAGGGTGGATTTTGTACACCCATCATTCCACGCCCCACCCATAGCCACCCTCACCCGACCCGAGCACTTTGACATAGTGGTGATGTGGTGGGATTTTGTTGGGCTATACAACTTGTATGACCTCATATCACAGTAGAGAATTATAATCATCCCTGTATCCCTTCGTTTCTCCCACCCGTTCACTAGTTCCATTATCTTCACATTCTACAAAGATATGGGAGTTTTTCGAGCCGTGACATGGAGCTCCATACCTGCGTGTTCCTGGGTGAGTACCCAGACCCCCCTTATATAGCCACATCCTATATCCACATCATGATCAATGGTCATCATGGAAACCTGAAAGATGGATTCTATGTCTCCCTGTTTCCACTAAATTTTGGCGTTTTTGAGCCCTCTCTTCCTCACGATCACATTGGCTCTCCCAAACATGTGGACAACTTCATGCTTATCTGCATGATACTATTCAAGCATTATAGAAAGAACTTTATGCTCGTGTAGGAAGCCCCATCTTCTGCTGGGGCGAGAGAAGACCGAGCTAGTACTTCTAGTGTTTCTATCTAAGGCCCACCACATACACCAGTGGATATTCGTTCACCACCAACCCCACTTCTTTCAACCTTCCATATTATTCCACCATCCCCTCTTCTTTGGTACCATTCACATCCCCACATCCACCTATACCCTCAGCTGATATCTCCACCACACACTCCTTGGATGAGATATGCTGTCGCAAAGCCACTCTAGAGCACCATCATGCACAGATCAAGAATATATTGGGATTCCTTCTTCAGAACTAGGACATGACCATACTTCCAACTCCTGCTCTACCTTCTGATCATAAGACACCTGTATCCCTGCCACCAATGATAGCACTGGCCATAGATTCCATTCTTTTATACACAACTTTTCCTAATATCACAACTCCTACTACCCCAGTAGCTTCTCCAGTGACCTACCCTGGTTTGTCGATTGGGTCTCCCACTACATGCACTAAGTAAGCTCTTCCTACATCCACAGTGGTAGACCCCCTCTCCCCTTACTCTTCTATAGTGGTTGATTCATCCTCGGATGTGACTTAGTTATTTATTCATGAACCTTATTTTCATTCTATATAGTTTGGTTCTATATTTTTCCTCTATTATGTTGTGTATGATTGAATTTTTCTCTCTACACATCAGTAACAGGTACCCTATTGTTCTTTGGGCTATACATTTACACAAATTGTATTCTTTTTTGACCTGGCCACTAGAGGATAATTATTTTATTGGATTCCATTTTATTTTTATTTTTAGTTTTAATTTTTTCACTTCTACCCATCATCTTAATCTACTATTGTGTCCCCACAACACCTTCTCCATCATTGTGTGGTACATGGGGGACCATGTTTTATATTTTGTGTGGGTGATAATATCCACCTAAACTAATTTTTTTCCCTTGAAATAATCTAAGAGACATAACGAATAGTTTTAATATTGTAAAATGTATAATATTTTTTATCCATTATATTCATAAATTATAAAAACATAAAAGGAAATTGTAAAAGATACATTCTTATTTTAAAATTTTGATGTATAGTTAAAATTATTGCTAATATAATATAATTTTAGATCTAAATGCTTGTCCATTTACATATATTACACTGTTTATTATTGTAAATTTCATGACCTGATTGCCCCTTTCTCTTTTTTTGTTCATAATAGGTACACTAATAATTATTTTTATATTATTTTTCCCCCTCTTTCTTAAGAGGTTGTTAGGATATTCATAACTACTAGAATTTTCTATTTTTTATTTTCAAAAACATAATTACTTTTGAATTATATTTAATATTATTGAGGCATATTATTGCTTTTATTCCATATATTTACCTTGAGACCTATCCTAAAAATGATCTTCTTTATTCCCATATAAACCATGAACTACCTTGATATGAAGCAATATTAGACTCTTATTTTCCCTTTTTACCCAAATTCATTGATAATATTGCATGATTTCTGTTTTTGATTTTTAAGAAAGTGATTTTGGGGATTCATGGTACATTTTTGTGAGTAAACAAGAAATAATATTTGGGGGAGTGTGCCACATGTTTATTTGGGGATGAAGTGTTCAAAGTCATCATTCATTATATTATTTTTGGTTCCCTTTCTAAAAAAATCCGACACAAAGGGACCTGATTCATCCTTTCAAAATTCATGATGGCTATTTAACAATTTTGGAAAGGGTATTTCATTATTATGATGATTATATATTTATTGATCCTCATCAGTATGAATCATCAGTGACCTTTTTTTGGAATATCATGCATTATTGTCTATGAATTAGGCATCCTTCATTATGTTTTTGAGATTACTTTTTCAAATCATTACCTACCGAACTATAGACTCAGAATAATTTGAACCCTATTTAATTCCCTCATGATCAGTTGTGAATTAATTTTCTATGGTATATAATATTATTTATTGAATGCATATGAATATAATGCATATACATGAGACTGAGCGTAACTCTTATCAAATGAATCTGGACTGATGAGTGTTCTACTTTCTGATATGGTAAATCATCATGTGAATTGTTTAATTATGAAAAGTTTCACTATGTAAATTAATGAGGATGTAAATCATTTATTGAATTAGATATGATAAATAATTAAAATACCTTGAAAATAGAAATATATTTTGTGCCTCTATGAAAGCATTTGTTATGAGTATAGTATTTATAAGTAATATAAATTGAATGTTTCTCTTTTTATGAATAGATTCTATTAGTTACATGTTTATATTTTCATGATGGAAATTAAATGGATATGTGTGTGGGATTTTGATGTACTTGATCTGGGTTTATATATTAAGACATTTTATTTAGCATAAAAAATGTTTTCGTGAAATGTATTTTGTTCTATATATAAAATGATTTATTTTGGCGACGATGATAATTTTTAGTATTTTTCCATAGAAAGTCCCAAATCGTGGCTGATTAGATGAAAAATTCACATATACATATCTTGTACTATTCTTACATTCCATGTAAATTTTGAACCAGAAACAGATTTACCAGAGTGGATACACACCCTTATGCCAAGACAGACATTACACGGCATGTACCTGACTCTTACACATCATGTAAGACTCTTAATTAAGAGTTTGTTGTGCAAAGATGCACATACACAACATGTGTGGTGGTGCAACATTCCAAGTAACCATCCAACTAACCTACAATGTGTTCATAGTCAGGAGGTAGTGTGGTTTATCACATACCAAGGGAGAAAACATGGCCAATTCTGCTTGAATCATGTACACGACGTGTACCTTTATAAATGCCATGTACTTTTGAAATGTATAAATATAGGGGATCCCCACCCCCCATTTTTTATATCCAAGAAGGGGTAGAAGAATAGGGAGAGAATCCATGAATGAGAAGAAGATAGAAGAAGAGAGATAATGATAAGGAGAGAAGATAATATGGGAAGCTCGACAACATTACCTTACTCAAAAATCATCAAATGAAGGCTTCCATGATGTGTGCATCTGCTATGAAGTTTATGGATTTCATAATCTACTCCAGGAGTAGCTAAAATTCCCATTTTTTGGGACTGTGGAATATTATGGTATGATTTTCAACTACAATATTTTTGTAATTTTATTATTCATGTAATTCATACATTCCTCATTTTTATCTTGTTTAATGCTGCTCAAAAATCTATATCAGATCAAGAATATAACATCAAGGAATCATCAAGAGAAATTATATTATGTACACCCATGATAATTGGGTGCACATAATATTTGAATAAGTAATTAAACATATCAAATGTAAAACAAATCAATTTCAGGTCAAGGAATCGACCACTTGATGTTTTAAGTGAAACCCACTAGACCATGGGGGTCCACTACAATAAAACCTAGTATATATGACTTATTATGGACAGAAAAATTTCAAAAAAAAAATAGATTATTTAATAAAATTAAAACCCCACAGCCTCGAGGTAGCTCCTCCATTTGTAAGTTAAACTAGTTTTCAAGCATTTGTTTATCTTATAAATAATTATCAAAAATAGAGAAATCAATGTTCTCATAAATCAAACAGAAAAATCTAAAATCTAAATTCTATAAAAGATTCACCAAAGAATTTAAAAAAATGGAAATAAAAAATAAATATCATTGTATGTGGTTTTATCCCATACAATCACTATACCTATGGGGAATTACAATTTCGGTGGCAGGACATATTACTTCACATAAAAATGAGACCTTACTCTAATTAAAAAATATATCTATTTCCCATAATTAAGTTAACGTTGAGGTTATTATTAATGAGAACTTACTAAAAAATTAATATATTTATTATTAAACCCCTCACCCCCCTCACACAAACATACAAACACACAAATAGATTATTTCTTTTCATCATGAATCTTTCTCAACATAAATCGAAAAGGAAGCACCACATATTAGTATTTAATCTTCAATATTAAATAAAATAATATTATTATCAATTTATAAAATCCTTAACAATAGAATGAAACTACTAAAACATCTCATGTTTTCAAAAAAATATAATGGAATTTAGATATTATAAATTCTCACTATCAAAATAAAAAAAATTCTTCTTCATTCCACTTATATTTCTCAATTAATTTATAATATTAATTCCAATTTCAATCAACCACAAAATTAATTTTTGTCAACGATAACTAAATGTAATAAATATATATTATTATTACTCAAACGACATGTACCTGTTAGATTCCCTATGATCTGAATTGATCCATTTACTCCACCACACAATGAAAAAAAGTATCAAGAATTGTAAGAGACTCGTCATGGTTCTAATAGATCTAATCCATCAGGATGGTAAGAAATGATCAGAAAAATATTTAAGACATAATTTTTTTAAATCTATATTATTATTCAAAATGAAAAAAAATTGAATTTAATACCTTCCACATAAATAAACACGAAATTACCCCACACCCCTAAGGAATCTTTTTAATATTGTGATATCATAGTTAAAAAAATGAATCATTCACTCCCCTTTGTTTTCATAATTATTTATTAATATTTTTACAATGGAGTACGAGGGATTAAAGGATTCAACATCAATATAACACTTAATTGGTTGAATAAAAATAATGGTTTTGATAGATTTAATAGATAATTAAAAATAATTCATGATATAAACATCAGGAATAATGAATTTTATCGGACTACTATAGAAATATGTTATCAAGAAATATAGATAGGATCTATTCAAGTTATATTTATAGATAATTTACTTTCTTTATAAATAAATATTACATCATCATAGGATATTTCTTTTATAGAGTTATTTCTTATCGTGTAAAACCCTATTTTTAACTATAGTCATTTTCATGTACAATCTATGTTTATAATCTCTATAGTATTGATACATATTTTATATTTTAATCATTTATCAACACCAATTGATTTTATAGTGCTAAAATTTATGATCAATAATCTTTTTTTTCTCTTGATCTCTTATAGAAAAATCACACCAAAAGGATATATGAATGTTCATGAGAATATGAGAGAAGTATTAATTAAAGAGAGTATTTATTTATGATATATGATATATGATTCCCAATTAAATTAAAATAATTGTCAAAAAAATTATTTATAGACTTAGGATTTATTTCAAAAAATATAACAGAGTTACATATTGTCCAATAAATAATTTAAAATCCATTTCTTACACCATTCCATGATAATATTAACAATATTATTATCTAATTTCTTGCAAAAAAACTGGAGAGATGATACATTTTATTAAATCATCTTGTAAAGTAATATTTATCATCACACATGATCTAGACATCATTATATTTATTTTCATTTAATTTTCTCTTGAATTTATAATTAACAAATATTATATTCATTTTTTTGAAATATTTCATACAAATGAATGTTTGATATTTCATTAATAAAATAAATATTTAGTAAATAGTTTGGGGAATAAATATTTATTTAATATTTTTGATTGATAATATATGAACAACATATTAACATTGTATTTAAAATAATATTTATTCCTTTAATTAAATTAAAATAAAAAATAACTGAGATCGATGAAAACACATAGTGTGGGAACCTATGGGATTCAATATCAATTCATGTATATTGGGTTTCCTAATGTTCATGAATAATTTTGATAAATTGGTCAATGGTTTTAGATGAATGATAATATTGATAAAAAATAAACAAATGAATAAGAAAGGTTGCTATGTAATATAATCAATTTGTCACTATATCTCATTAATCATCTTATGCATCCAATAAATCAACATATATATTTGTCATAGAAACCCACTCCCTTTAACTCATACTATTACATGGTTTTGTAATCATTGACAACAAAAAAGTAGAACCCCAATGTGTGTAAGGCCTAGTATATATATAAGGCTTGGTATGTATTACATCAAATGAAATAATGATATAAAATCCCCCAATTTATTCTTTATAATGATATTTTGAATATATTTTTTATCCTAAAAAGATGTTCGATAACATATTTAATACAAAACAATTTGGTGATAAAAAAAGATCATAAATTTAATAATCATGAAGAGGAAAAGTAAATTTTGAGAAAATGATATAACATGATGTCATAAATGTGATTGTACATTAGTAATCAACTAAAATCACAACCTAATACATATGGTATCATAACATAATATTACAATGGGATATTTCATAGAATCATAAAAACATACATAAAAATAATACAAGGATAACCACCATGAAAAAGCACAATGTAAAATAAAGTCACAGAATCGGTTAAGTTCGCTCCCTTATCACATACATGATATCTCATGAGATTAAAACATTTAATGATACATTTGAGTGTTGTATAATTTCTATCCCACACATCACATTAATTCCATCTGAATTTATATGTGCTTCAATAATTAAAATCAATCATAAACAATTAATATAAGGATTTTCATTATAATTAAAATGTGTTTCATAATCATTCATAATATCATAATGAAAATATGTTTCTAAAAGAAGAAATATGCGATGTGAAGATAAGTCACGAATTGCCCCATTATAGGAAGGGTAATGATATAGGTATATTCATGTATGATACATATGTATTGTTTATAATCATTTCAAAAAAATAATGAAGAATATAAAATGAGTTAGATAAGTAATGGTCATAACCTAATTGAAATTGTGGTTTAGGGAAATCTTGTACTTCAAGCATGATTCGTCAAATTTTTATATTATAGAAATTAATCATAAATATTTTTTCATTATTTATGAACATATATAATAAATATTATTATTTTTGTTCATTTTAATATATTTATTATTCTTCAATAATAAAATATTAGTTTGTTTTGGGTCATGTTGGATGTTTTGATGATTCTATCCTCCAATGTATGAAATAAAATTAGAATATATACTATGGTACTTGTTATTAATAATTGATGATATAGAGAATAATAAAATTTTCATTGTTTTTATTTTTATAAGTTTATTATTATTTCTTACCCAATTATGAATGGAGGTTATGAAAAATAACTATTTTATAATCATCAAGATGTTAATCCATACATACGCATGGGTAAAGATTCAATTATTTAACAATAATGAAAAATGATAAGGGAAATTTTATCTTCTCAAAAAGATGATAATATAATAAATATATTATTATTTTTAAAATACACTTACATATACCATCCATGTGATTTAGTAATAAAAAATTTAGTCATATCTCCTAGTGAGGTTGTGGTCCCCTGTTCAATGGAATACAAAGAAGCATTGTATTTTTTTAGTAGGGTAAGATATAATAAGGTACTAAAAAATTCATGTAATGGATAATATTTTATTGATATAGTATATAATAAATTATTCTATCATCCTAAATAATTATTTGGGCACTGATCGAATACATATTTCATCGATTCGTGAGGAGGTGGTCCGTCGTAAATAGGATTGACAATTTTATATCACATTTGATGAAAGTAGAGTTTTATTTATAGTATTCTATTAACATAATAAAACCATTATAAATTAGATATACTTTTGTTACTATATTATAATTATTGATTATTATTTTATTAATTTTGATGAAGAAATTAAACAATTATTGACGTTTAAGAATGTTACCACTTTTTCAAACCACCTCTTCAAGAGTTTAACATGAGACTTTTTTGATTTACATTATAATAAATATATTGAATATAATATGGGGGTAGGTATGTATGTACAATATTTTTATACATATCATATAAAATATTAGGGTTTTATGTAATTTTTTTATATTTTAGTGGGTTATCATTTATAAGGCATGATGAGTGTCATTTTAATAAATTTTCAAAAGTATTCAATAATAAGAAGTCACTTTCAATACATGGAGACCCAAAACATAAAAATAATGGTCTGAGGGAGATTTAATATTGATAAAAACCTCTAAAATATTAAATGAATATTTTTTAATGACATTATATCATTTAATTATTTAGTTTAATTGCCCAGATAAAGCAGTGTTAACAATAGATGTTGTAAAAGATTATTAGTATTGTTAATGTCGATTATGAAAAAAAATTATGTAGATATTAGTATATGATATTAATTATTCCAATTATAAATATGTAATAAATTTTTTAAAATTAAATTCAACAACTATAAATGATTTCAATTAAAATTAATCCAACATATGTTTTAAAAAAATAGTCTTTTCATGATATGCATCTTTAAAACATAATATGGTCGTAAAATAACTATATTAAAAGTAATCATCTAAAAATGAAATTTAATTAAAATTTATAAATATATACTATCTATAATTTTAAATAATTCATTCATAATATGGGAAAAATTTAAAATTTAAAATGTGAGAATCATTATGCACATAAAATCAGTAATAAAAATAATATTATATAAAACCAAAAAATTAATATATTTTAAATTATAATATAATGATGATTAAAATAGAATAAATTTTTGTTAATATAATCATTTAATATAAATGTTATTTTCAATATTGATTCGTAGAAAAATTATACTTTTAAATTACGTAATTTATTCAAAACATGATGTAGTTTTACCAAAAATATATAATTTTCAATATTCATAGAAAAATCGCTACGTTTCACACAATGTTTATATGTATATTCTTATTTAATATTTGTAAATAATTTTATAAAAAAAATAATCTTAAATATAAAAAAATCAATCAAAATATTTTCACACATAAATAAATAAAAATATTTTTTTGAAGAAAATTTGTTTTTATTGAATAATTGTCTTCATTAAAATTTATGTTATTTTATTCTTATAATTATTAAATTTTGTAAAACATTTAAAAATATTTAAAATTTTAATAAATATTATTTAAACTGTTTAATTTCATAGAAATATTTTAATATTCCTATTTAAATAATAATGGTCCATTTCATTTTATTTTTTCTTGTCACATAAGTAATAAAACATTTTTTAACCTTTTAAAAACATAGAGTGTTATATTTTCCCCACATGGGAAATTCATACCATCAAAATTTTTATTACATAATAAAATAAAAAAATTTGAGGGTACTAATTATTCATCACAAATTCATGATACCATGTTGCTTCCTCAAACAAATGGGTTTTCCAAAAAACGTTGACTAAGTGAGTAGTCTTGTTTCATAGAATAATGTCACTATAATCCATGATATTCATTGGGTTCTACTTATTTTAAATCTCATTATCTAATGGTTCCACCTACATATTAAATATATGTGTAGGTTCTGGTGTCTACCACCTCATGAGGGATACATTGAACACATCAGGTACAATATATTGGTTACTTGGGAGTGGTAGACTACGTCCTCCAACTCTGGTGTGATAAAGGATATAAAAGTTGTCTTTGTACCTTGGACTATGATTTCTAGTCTTCCCAAAAACATTGAATTTATTACAAGGTGATAAATGGAGTGACTCCTAATATATTACCTCAAACTATTTTTCTTTTCAGCGAGTTTGTTATAGATTTTATATCATCTTTGTATGCATTCCATGTGACACTGAATAGTTTGATCGTTCTATACCATCACTTGGAAAGTATCAGATCGCATAATCTTTGACTATGTAATGTAATCTAATCATGATGAATTCTAATACCACATCACATATAGTGACATATATGGTTTAATTTTTAATCATTACTGGAATTTGTTGATATATGAGATTTAGATAAGTTGAAGGTGAATATCTCAACACCCTTGGAAATACATTGAATAAGTTCTCAAAATATCATCTAAGTATTGGATGGTTATCTCAGGATAACCATCCATCTATGTGTTATAAGAGGTATTAAAGCTGTGTTTTGTATCCAACATAATCTGAATACGTATCTATCATTATGTGGTAAACAACATACATTGATCATATATAATTGGAAGTGGCACTCCTAACAATGTAACAACATACATTATGTATGTCAATGTGAGTTGTACTAGAGATAAATATTCCTTGTTGGAGGTGAGATGTGTCAAATATGTAATTAAATATACTACCACCCATATGATGTTATGGAAATTGGGTTTATTTTTTTTACTAGGATAAAAACTATTAGTATTATTTCAAATATTTATACATAAATGGGAGATGGATGCTTCATACAATTAAATTATAGCATTAACAACTAACTAAATTGAATACTATGCACTATGATAAAATTACACAATCTCTCACTTTATGTTTTCTAACCTAATGTTTTTTTTCAAAACTATATACATCAAATATCTTCTTAAATTAAAAGAGATAGATAAACTATGTGTATTACAAAGAAGTTTTGTCATCATCATTGTTTGTCATTGGACTCATATATATTTTCCACACATATAACTCTATCTTATGAAAAAATGGTTTATATAATAAAATATTTCATTTTCAATAGTGCCTAATATCATATCTTGGACTCCTTGGTTCCCCCAAGAATTGTTGGTTCAGAATATTTTTGAGAAATTTAGGATTAAGATACCATTATTTTACCCATATCAAACAATTAAAAATATAATAAGATTGGATCCATCTCAATTATCATTATTGAGAAAACTTCCAAATCATTTCTACTTAGAACAAAATCAAAGTTTTTTTGTTTACAATTATTTTATTTTATTAAGAAGTCATAGTTATTGTTCATCTCTAGCCATATTCATTCAATCATGATAGTTTCCTTGTGTGTGAATATATATTTTAGAATCTTTTGAAACATATATATTTCAATATTCGTTCATAATATAAAATATAACCATATTATAAATAAAATTATTAGTATAGCTAAGTCAAAATCAAATTTTGAATTTTTGTCTCAAAACTATAAACATCCATTATGTGTAATCTAGACCGTCTTATTACCTTTTTTCCTATATTTATTTGTCCTTTATTGGATTTAATGTGTTGTGATTTATGTTTGTTTAAATTAATAAGTGATGGAAATTTGTTATGCATTAAATTCTTAGGATAATTATTGTATTGGTTGAGTTTGAGGATTTTCTATGTTTTTTCATCTCTGGTTTAGCTATTTAATATGTGTTGGAAAAATTAACACAATTAATTTAATTCATAATGTGAATCATTATATCACAGAATCAATGAATCATTTTTTTATCAAAAATGATATTCACACCCTCAATTGTTATCATGACATGAATGCTTCAGGATCCATATTTTTAACATGTAGATACCCATTTTACAATATATGTAAACCACCCAGTATATTCAAGTCATGAATTGGGGATATAAATAATGAATTCCTCATTCATGTTAGTAAATTGTGTGCTTAAGCAAGATATTTTTTTCATTATGTATGAAACATATTCTCTTAACATCATGGGAAAAATTACATAATTTTTTCTACTATTCTTCCCATCTGTATGTCATGTATTTATCATCTGATCTCTTAAGAGCTTCATCAAAATGGATTTTACATCTATCCAAAACCAATATTTTTCAATGTTTCGAACTTGTAATTATACATTTATATTTTTTTTAACCATGATAATTTGGGATCTAGGATTTCATTTTTTATTTCCTCCTCCTTCAATATTCATTGTTATATCCCATCACAAGATTGGATTTGAATTGTGACTACTTGTATGTAAATCAATGAGATTTTTTCGACACAATTTAAACTATATATTAAATTATTTATTTAAAAAATATTTTTAAATTATTTTAAATGATGAAATTTAGATGGTATTTTATTAGTTTTAAATGAGAATGTAAATTGGGAAAACCAGATAGTTTATATTTAAATTTAATTATTGTGAATATTTGAGAGAAAGATATGGATTGATTTTTAATAATAATTAAATGAAATTATTTAATTTTTATACTTTAGATAAATGGATAGAATATATATATATAAATTGTAAGTTCATTAATTTAAAATAATACATTAAGTTGTGACGATAACTAAAATGTGAAAACATTTTTTTGGACTAATTTTTATTTTTGATTTTTCTTTGTCATATTGAGTGATTAATAGAGGAACATGTGATCTAGTGTATTTAGTGTGTAATTAGAAAATCATTCTAGCATATTACCCACTATAAATTTATTGACAATATCAAATCTTATATAAAATTCTTGTGGCCTGCTTTTCCCTGAAGGAGAGTTATATCCTAAGGGCCTGAGCTAATGGATATGTCCACACATTTAGATGACATCATTAATTTATTTTTTTAATATTTATATTTCAGTAATATATCATTATTAATTTCTTATAACTTATTTATGATATCTTTTATATCAGGATTACATTCTATTTTTGTCTGAATAATTTAATTCTTGAAAAAATATTTATAAAAATATTATTATATAAAATTTTCATTTTTTCTTTTTTCGATATATATGAAAATAATATAGTATGAATAATTGTTTTTGGTAGAATATAATTGACTTCCATTACATGGAATTTCATATTTATATTGAATAAAAAATTGTTGTAATTGTTATAGAATTTATTATTGAACAATTAATGAGAAAATAAGAATTATTATAGCTCACAGCTAACCATTTCATTTAAAAATTTGAATATTATATATTTCAAGTCCATAATTTGTAATTCTCCATATATAGGTTGTTGAGGATCTTGATACTTATGACCTGTATTGATGGATGTGTCCAATGAAGTTGTGATCAACTTTTTTCAAGCCTTTACTGAACTCTACCCTGTAAGATGTAATGTCTATTGATGATGTAAAAATTCTGTATTACATTACCTATTTGATTATGGAAAATAATTAATTTAGAGTATTGATCACATTGACTCATATATTCCATCTTCTTTGGTTTTGTGGAAAAAATGATTCCTTCATGTGTTTTGTATGGTTCCAGGTTCCAGTACCCATATTATGGGGATATGGAATGTCTATCAATCAATTTCAATGCCGGTTTTTGTGTTGTAAAACTATTGTATCCTAAATGATTCATAAAAAGTTTAGACATAGCTCCATGACAGGTTGTTCTCATTACGTTTATGTATATAGGAATATGGGTTCTTTTTCATGACTATATTTATGATTATTGGTAAATAAGAGAATGTTTTCAGTGATTACCAAGATAGTTCCAATTGTAGAAATCCATAAGTCACTATCGTTGTAAGTAATAGTTACATTGAAGAGTAATTTTATTTTTTTTCTTTAATTTTTCCTTCATCCGATCTATGGACATTATAAACCAATTATTGTATATTTCATTATGGAACTGATACTCATGTTTCTCTTTTTTGTGTTTTTGAAATATTTATCCATATTGATTCCTTATGTGTTTTCTATTAATATTTTTTATAATATTGTGTCTACTAATTAATTTGAATATTCCATTGGAGGATTTTTTGGTGATCCACAATAAGTGAATCATCTAGTGGATGAGAGTACTTTTGAGGTAGTGGTATATATTTTCTAGGTTCAAGATAGGTTCCTACACCAATTCTTATTCAATCTATGATAGAGAAACCACAAAATTGTTATACTTGAAGTCATTTTCAAGAGTTTATTCATCAATAATGCAAATAATTCAAACATTAGTATTATTCTCAAGGGTATACAGATTTGTTGAAATATATTGATCTAGATATTGAGTTCTTTGAATAACATGACTCTATAAAATAAAAAAAAATTGGTTCGTTTTAGATTGATGGACCAAATAATAGATGTTGGGTTTTAGTGTTGCTGGAGATGAAGATGAGAGTTGGAGAAGAAAAAAATATTTTTATTTTCACTAAACAGTTATACCCAATGGAAATGTTCTCTAACAAATCCGTTGAGTTTATTAACATTTATTAGTATTAGAGGACTATGAAAATGTTTGTGAACTATTTTTTATCCTTGATTGGTTTTAAAAAGAGGTTGTAAAAAATGAGAATATGTGTGCATGATTGTATTAGATGGGTATCCAACAATATATTTTATTATCAATTTTCATTGTGATGATCTTATCATGTATTGATGTGAAGTATACAATTTTTATGGTTGATCTTGTCATGGAAGGTAAGTCAATGTTTAGGGTAGTTCCTTTAACTCTTTAATGATATTCTATGATTTCCATTAAAGTAATTGGAATGTGTGATTAGGCTCTTAGCATTTCTAGAAACAACGCATCATTGAGATATCCTGAGGTTCCAGGTAGAGGCTCTTCAAAATTGTTTCATTGTGGAAAGTATGATAATTTAAAAAGACATTTCATTAAGGCACCAAATATGTATAGTTATAATTTTCTACCAAGACCTCTATATAGAATAGGACATTTCATTTCTACACCATGATGCTGAATAGTCTCATCAGAAGCAAAATGTTTAATGGTGAAATGTGAGGACTCATGAACTAAGGGGTTCTAGCCACATGCATCTGGAAGATATCATCATCACACATCGGAAGATCCTCCAAAGGACACCAATGCATGTCTATATATTATGAGTAGTTCCATCACCATTGATTCATATATAGTGACATCCTTATTCTATACTAGTTCTTGTCACATGATTATATCAACAAGTAGTGTGAGTCTGCTAATTATTATTATATAGATTGTTTCTGATGTGATGGATATTACTAAACCTTTATGAATTAATAGAGATAGTGCATTTCATTTTCTATATTATGTTATATCTTTATTAGATTTTCATAATATGTAATGTTTTATATGTCTTGGAAAAAAAACCCTTGAATCAACTTTAATAATTGGTTCGATGATTTCATATAGCACTTGAGTTGAATTTTATATTTAATAATAATTTTATTCAATACTCAATGGGGTGTTCTATAATGACTCGGATTTCTCCATTTTTATTTTTTAAAATTAATTGGTTAAATTATGATACCAAGTGTGGATATAGTGAATGATTTCAATGCATGGTGTGACTAAAAAAGTTCATTGAAAAATGTTATGTGTTTGAATAGCACTCTAGATTGGGTTTCCTGAAATGGTCGAACAACACTAAACGGTTTCCAGGATCAAACATTTGAGTGAAATGTTTCATTGATAGGAGAAAATTTACCCTAGGATGGTCCTAACATCGGCCATCACTAGTCGAATATGTAATGTATATTTCACACATTAAATAAAATAAAATAAATCAGTATTATTTTATTTAATGTAACATGATGACACATCAGTAGATTCCCTTTTTATGAAACCTGGGCATAGAAATTAAATGTTATCATCATTAACAAATAATTCCACTAATGAATGGTGATGGAAAATTCTCTATGAAATGAAGAATAACACTATTGGAATGAGGATCAATGATCACCTTGAACTTTGTTCTTCATCAATGACAGATCCAACCATGAAGTAGGATGTCGATCTGTTTATGATTTATTCTTCACCATGTTGATTCAATGATGAAGGTAAAACAACCGATTATTTGGCTGATCCATGATTTAACAACTCATGTAGGGTGTATAAATTGTTACAGGGTCTAAAAGGGGATATTGACCTTTGTGATTATATATTTTTGTTCTTCGTTAACCCTTCAAGAATTAATGCATCAAGGATGAAATGAACAAATAAAATATCTGTGTTTTGATGTTTTTGTTCTCTATATCTCCCCCCTCAATCTATCACATTATTTATGTGTTATTTTCCCCCAACACACATATAAAAACAATCTAACAGGGGCCTTTAATCAATGGTGAAATGACATCAGATTGGGGAGTTAAGATAATGAAGGAAAATAAGATGTGTTACGAAAGAATGGTATGGTTCAAGAGATGTGGTGGAATATGGATATAAGAGGTTGTTGTATAAGGAAGTTTTCATGTATGGAGGCCAACGGTGAGGGCCGAATGAGTCCAGAGGGGCTTGATCATGTGTATTGCGATATGGAAACAAGACATTGTAAGAGGAAGAAGGCCACTGTCTAGGATGGATGGTGTGGGATTCTGTGGCAGTTGGGGTTGTGGGAGGTGATTGGGGGCCATGGCGGGAGGCCTGGGTGGAGAGCTGGGACATGGATTGAATCTGAGTTAAAGGAACCTGTGGTGGAAAATATATAGGGATTGAGCGGAAGGCTTGCTGGACATGTGAATTGTGGAAAGACACTACATTGACTGGGTGACACTAGGTATTCCATGCAGTCAGGGTGGACCGCATGGACTAAAAGGCCCGACCAGGGAGGGAAATGCATGGTGGAGAAAACCTACCCATGTACAATTTTCCTACCTATGGTGGATGGGCCTCTAAAGTGGCCCACCGCAGTGGACCCTATGGGCCATCCCAATTATGGCCTTTCAAAAGAGAACAAGGTCATGTTAAGTCAGTCGTACTTGGTTAGGGCATTTGGTGGGTCAGGTCAGGCTCCGACAGATCGGGTCGGACCCATACATGACTTCAGATGAATTATTTACAAAAAATTATCATATCATTTATATTTTTTGTCTCATTAATGAGTTGTTTATGGATTTATAACCCTTTAAATGAGAATTTTCTTTTGAGATAATTTGTGTTATTTTTTTTGGACGTTAGCTATCTAACTATCTAATTGTAGAATAAGTTCTCCCAATACAAGTGTTCTATGAGAGGAACCATGTTTTGAATATGTGATCATGGTTCTTATGTGATCTTTGAGACTATTTTATGATTTTGAATATGTGAAATTGTTATTATGTGGCTTAGGGGATTGACTACCTAACAAAAAAAAATCCATTTTATCAATACATGATGGGTTACTTACACTCTAGGTGTTACCAATACTCATTGTTATGTGGACTATGTCTAATAACACTAATTTTAGGCCATATACATGTACATGTGTGTGATGAATTTAATTTTTGAGTTTACATTATTTAATATTGTATATATCATCATTGTATTCATTGTTTTTTTCTTTTTTCTAAACATGATGTATTTATTTTTAGTTTTCTATGTGTATTTCTTAATGTTATTCCATTGTGGTTTAGGGGTGACGTACTATATATTGTTTTACTCCCCCATACATAGGATTAGCCTAAAAGTTTTGTGTCATGTGTAGATGATCGATGATTTGAAATTGTTCTAGTTGGACAAGGTCTAGGTGGTTCTTATAGTGTTTCCACAAACGAGGTGTGATTTTATGGCTTTAGATAGCTCCATTACACCAACCCTTTAAGTAGGTTTTTCTACAGAAGAGTTTCAGGAACGTTTGTATTTACTAGTGAAGACTATTTCCTAGATGAGATGTTATTCTATCCCATTTTACTATCATGTATCCTACTATAATACTACGTTCTTGGTATCATAGTGTATGCCGACATTGTCTACATAGTGTTTTTATATTTAACCATTTTGGGATTGCAGATGTGTGCATGTGTACCGGTACGTAGAAAAATGAATCGCATTTGTGAGATATGTCTGCTTGTTGCTAGTGTCATGCCCGTAGTTTATATTTGATGTGGTATTGGGATACTAATGGATCATTAACCTCTAGAAATGGTCATGCCAAAGTTCTTTCAGAGTGGCCAATTGAACATAAGGACCACGAGTCTATGAGGATGGTTAGGGGGAAAGAGTGTTAAGTGTCTTGAGATTGGATTTATGGCTTGGGAATTCTGTGTTTGTGCAGATACTGAAGTATCCATACCCAGGGACTCTAAATTACACCTTCCATCTCGTTATATGAAAACAGTAGTTTTCGGGAAATTAAGGATACATGCATCATATATGATTTATGTGTGTTCCAATGTCCTTATTGAGTGATCTCAACAACTATACTCTGTTCGTATTGGTTGATCATGAACTAATTAAAGAATCCCCCACATAGATATCCATACAATATTACGATGCATAATCATGAGGATGATCTTCCTAGGGACTAGGCCATGGTACATGGACTACTATAGATTGAACCTCCGAGTAGTGTACCAGTGATACCACTACTCATCAAGAAACAGTTACAACCAGCACTACCGGTAGAGGATGCACAATAGTTGAGTATATTGAGTGACTTCCTAGTGCAGTGAAATCAATTTTTTTTGTGAGAATTATCCATAGGTAGATGCATATTGTCTAGAGGTAGTTACATGTGTCTTCCTATATGTGAGGAAGCCTTTTGAACAAGAAGCAGTTCTATCTATGAGCCTCATATTGGGTTTATTGGGGAGATGGTGGATATTATTGATCCATACACATAATTTTATGAATAAATCTATGGATTAATTTGATCACCTATTCATGGAGGACTTCATCAAAATGATTGTATGCTCAATGTTAATTTAGGATCATCTCTATGTGTAGTAGGGAATTCAAACAGGAGGGGTGTACATGGTGAAATACTGGAATCTTTCTCCCTACACTACGAATATGGTGAGAGAAACATTATTAAATGCCCTAAACATTGATCATGGATATGTTGGGAAACTAGGTCGACGATAATATCCATTTTCATTTTGACTGATACTGGTGTTCTAAAATGAAATTTACAAGTGGAGAGATTTCTCCTAGAGCATAAAACAGTAGTGGGAGTTTTTTGAAGGTACCATGTAGCTATGTATTTAGTGGATAGGAGCCAAAAATACAAGAAAAATTATAATAAGGTCAAGAATATGAATCGAAACCCCATTAAATATGATCAGCAGTGTAGGGATTCTAGGGAAGCGTTATTCAACTAGACGGAATGCTATGTTACTCTAGTGGTGGTCATGGGTATTTGGATAATGATTTCCCAACCCATCATATTACAAATCAAGTAATGGATGAGGGCCACCAAGATATAGAAGGAGACATGAGTAGGGTGGTCCATAATATAGTGGTCATGGTTGTGGTGTAGGTTAGGTATCAAGAGGTGGGAATAGGTTTTAGTTAATACCACTAATACCACTAGGTTTTCCACCGCAGGTTTAGGGAACCGGTGGACCGGGAAGAGGCTCACTTCATGAGATGGAGTCTTATGACCCTGAGCATCTCATGATGATTAGTGGTACAATACATATATTTTATTCTTTAACTTTAGTTTTTATAGACACGGGTGACATTTACTCTTTTCTCCCAATGACCCATTTTCAAGACAAAGTGATTATGGTAGAACTATTGACTTGAACCCTATGGGTAGAGACTCCAATAGTGGGATATTTGATGATCACACATGGAGTGACAATATTGTTCCCTTACTATATTGGTGTGTTTTTTGGTTTGGATCTCTTCATGGAAGCATTGAGACCTTTTGATGTCATACTTGGTATGGACTGGTTATCTGTATTTCTTGGCTAGATTGACTTGTTTAGCCATAAAGTGTAATGTCTCAGTAGTTATGGGACCATGTTTTCTTTTATCACTGTAATGTCCCGGTTCTGGGTGCCACTCAACAGGTGCCCCAAACTCGGTTCTCCATGTGACCTCAAGCACATTTCCCCAAATTCTAGAGGCTGTCGACTAGTAGTGAGGGCCTAGGTCTGAATGTGGGGAAACAATGCCCTCATTTGTCAAAGTGTAACGTAGTGGAATGAAATAAAACATACAACAACAGTGGAATCTGTAAACCACACACAACTTAATTGAACAAATTTAGTAGAAATAACCAACCAGTATATAAATAATTGTGAAACATGCCTCAAATCCTATGAAAACAACCAGAACATGTTACACAACAATAGTGTACATCACAAGTACAGGAAAGAAAAATAGAACAAAACAGTCGGTAGCATCGCGAGCCACAGCACGGTCCCATGCTCCCATACTCCTTAGCAGTAGTCAAGTACCTGTATAGGGACTCTTGACCCTATCCACACCTGCAGAAATATAATATGTTTGGGTCAAAATCATGGCCCAAACAGGATGTGAGAAATTAATCCTAGTAGGAACCCACCATAGGCTCATGCCCAACTATGTGTAAACATTCAACAATAGTGTGCAAAAGTAAACGAAATAAACTAAGAAGTACTCAAAGTAACTAACATACTAGTTATATTTCAATTTTAATTATTCATTCAAGCATTTAATATTAAAAAAACACCACCGTGAATTTATAATTAAATAGTCAGCGTCCTCGGACTAAAAAAACCTCACCCCTAGGTAATCAGAATATCACACTCAGGGATAACATAATCTCTCCCTCAGGCATAACATAATTTTCCCTCAAGCATTTGAAGTGCCACCATCAGGAACAATAGTCAATCCCTTAGGCACGAAAGGTTTCCCTTAGGCGAAATAGAAATTTTTCCTCGGGCTAATACAGTCACGCCATCAGGCTATACAAAACATCACCCTCAGGAATACGTAACCATCCCATGCCCAACATATAAACATGAAATTTAAATAGAATTCCTCTCAAGGAAAATAAAATTCTTAATTAAACATGGCATACCCTTGGGTATCCTGGCCAAATAGCTAAATTGTGGAACGCACCCCTAGGGTGGTCCTGGATCCAAGCAGTGATCCAAAACAACATTTTAATATCACATTTAATTAACTATACAATTATAGGTATTTTAAACAACCCAGACCTCTGCCACAAAATACTCCATCATGGTTTCATAGCACAAAAATACAAAAAACACACATCAGTTGGAAAATTAAACACCATGCCACCTACCTTTGACACCCACGAATGATATACGTGAACGACGATCTTCGATCCGTCCTAGAACGACATAGATCTGAGGTGAAAGAAAACCATTTTCAAACATAAATAACATCCCTGTGGGAAGGAATTGGTAATAACTACTCTAGGAGAAGGGAGAACTCACCTACGTGGTTCCAGGGAGATCGACGGTGCAGAAAACGGATTCTCGACGTGCGCTCGGTGGATCTCCAAAACTCCGGCCTCCTTATTCCACAACTTCTCCCCATTCTATGCCTTCATTGTGAACATGGGAGGCTTCTTCTCATTTTAATCAATAAAACCAAAGTACAAGGCATGTACTTCCGAGTATATGACATGTACTTCCTTCATTTAACTGTTTATCTGGAGGTTTCCCGCAAGCACGACATTATTCATCTGCCGACATGTCTACACAGCGTGTCTTCTTGAGTACACGGTGTGTTCTATTGCAATGCTGGCCATCGTCTTACTATTTTCCTGCCGAAGGACTACACAGCGTGTAAGGGACCACTACATGGTGTGTAGTCGGTTTCTACCCCCTTCATCACCGACATGGCCACATGCCTCGT
Organism: Viscum album; assembly: GCA_963277665.1. NCBI lineage: Eukaryota > Viridiplantae > Streptophyta > Magnoliopsida > Santalales > Viscaceae > Viscum > Viscum album. Next base: position 1,064,236,606 of record OY728165.1, on the reverse strand, counting down.
GTACTCATCCCACACAGCCAAAAGTACACGGCATGTGGAAAAATTGCACGATGTGTACTTCCAAAATTTGGTATTTCTAGAAAACACATAAGAAAAGGAGAAAAAATGAATCCCGTACCTAAAAAATAAGAACCAGGTTCTTACAAACATCCCCCCTTAAAGAAATTCATCCCAAAATTTCCCTTCCAAGGATGGCGAATATATATCCGTAAATAACTCCAGCCACTAAGCACATAAATCGGTCTCCCGCTCCTAGGTTTCATCCTGCACTCGACCATGCTCCCATAGCACCCGTACGAGAGGAACTGACCAGCCTCGGAGAACCTTCGTGTTCCTATCAACGATACGAATCAGAAGATCCTCAAAGGACACATCTACCTGATGCTCAACCTAATCAAGCTGAAGGATATGATCTCGGTCTAAATGATAGAAGCACAATTGAGATACATGGAAGATGTCATGCATGGCCCAATACCTCTTTGGAAACTACAACCGATAAGCAACCGGCCCAACTCTCTCCAGAATCTCAAAAGGCCCCACATACCTCGGTGAAAGCTTACCATGTCTCCTGATCCGCCTGTGTCCCAACCTCGGAAAAGTACAAAAGAAAACTAGGTCCCTGACCAAGAACCCCAAGGGTCATCTGCGGTAATTAGTATAAGAATTATTATGAGACTTTGCAGTATCCATCCAATTCTGAATCAACTGGACCTCCTCAGAAGTCTCCTGCATGAGACATGGTGATAGTAATGTTTCCTCACCTTCCTCTAACCAGCACAAGGGTGATCGGAATGGCCTACCATATAAAGCCTCATAAGGTTCCTTATCAATAGTTTCCTGAAAACTATTATATAGGTAAACTTTAATATGGTCATATGATTCTCCCAAGAGCCCCCAAAGTCTAGGACACACGCACGCAGCATGTCATCAAGCACTTGTATCGTACTCTCAGACTGACCATCGGTCTGAGGGTGGTAAGCTGTGCTCAAAAGCACCTTTATACCTAGTCCACTCTGAAAACCCTACCTGAAACGAGACCTAAAATAGGCATCCCTATCTGAAATGATAGAACGAGGGACCCCATGAAGACGTACGACCTCTCGGCTATACAACTTCCCGAGCTCATCAACACCAAAGGTCTCTTTGATCGGAAAAAAGTGATCTACCTTCGTGAGTCTATCCACAACAACCCACACAACATCATTGCCTCAAGGTGACCTTGGAAACATAGTCAAGAAGTCCATAGTGACATCATCCCATTTCCACATCAGGATGGGTAACTACTATAACAATCTGGCTGGCCTCTGATTCTCCTCCTTCACCAGCTGACAGGTGGAACAACTCGTAACAAAACCAGCTACATCTCTTTTCATACTTGGCCACCAGTACAGATGTCTCAAGTCACAGTAAATCTTGGTAACTCTGGGATGAACTTCCCAAGTTGAAGTACGGTACTCCTGCATCAGCTCCTCACGTTTATCCAATAGTATCCAGACTCATCCCTAGAAACACAATACTTCATCATCGCCTATCATCCACCCTTGAGGAGGGTCATCACATTGCACCGACTCCTGTAGAACTAGGACTTTTGAATCAGATAGCTGTCTCATCCTCACTCTATCCAAGATGATAGAAGTCACAGCTAAAGATGAAAGATAGGTCTGCCCCTGACTGTCATGCAAATCCAAATGCATTTCAGAGAACAAAGCCATAAGATGCCATTCACCACTAGCCTCCTACACTGCCTGTATCTGAGTCTTCCTGCTCAGTGCATCAACTACTACATTGTAGGATCGAAATAATTATGTGTATTCCCAATATACAAGAGGGGGTGGGGGTGAATTTTACACTTTAAAAATCCTTTGGAACTTTTAATGTTGGTTATAGATAACAATGTTTTCCTTAGACAAGGAAAGATCTAACATTAACAAGGTTAAACTAAGAAGATTCACAACACCTCAAACTCAATTTGTAGAATTTGAACTATTGTATACAATATGAGATTCTACCTTAAAGTGTATAGAATCTGAACTAATCAGAGTACATGTGTAAGGAAATATAAGAAGATTATACTTTCCTTACAATACAAAAGTGTAGCAGAAAAACAAGTAGTAAAACTACTAGTAACAAGATATAAGTCTTTTAACCCAAAGAGAAGGGTATCCAACAACCTTGGATAAAGGTCCCTTGATTTATACTTTCAGGAAAGTCTGTCTTACCCACACTAGGGTAATCCCTCGATACAAAGATCTGAATCTCTGTCTTGTTATCCCCACAATCCCTCATCTTCAAGGTAGTTGGAACCTATGTCTTCTTCAGCAAGGAAGCTCTCGAACTTCAAGTTAGTCGGCACCTCTGTCTTCCTATCCCTGGAAGTCCTCGAATGTAATCACCAACATTCAGAGTCACACAAAGCAATCTAAATGAGCAGTTTAGTACGCACAAGGCATGAGAAGGCTTCTCTCTATATAAATCACCTTAGCAGTGTGTGGTCTCTAGATCGATTGACATCTTTCATCTATCACACATATATTGAGATATTTCAAATGAGCTCCTATTTATAGGAAAATTTCCAACGGTCAGATCCCTCCTATAAAGGCCATATTTTCAATGAAATTCGGAGGGACCTGTACACATGTAACTCAGCCACCAGTTAATTTTAAATATAATAGACGACATCGTTTTATAACAAACCATGTATAACTGAATTCCCGACATTTTTTTGAAATGAAGCTTATGTAAGAAATAGCTAATCAATATTTCAGAGTGTAAGAAAATTGAAAAGTTTGGAGTCTAATAAAAAATGAAATTTGGATTCTATGTTAAGAAATGTTTGGAATCTGTTTTATAGGAATTTGGAGTCTGGTTTCACCAGAGATTGAAATCTGAACTTGCAGAGTTCAGATTCAAACCAGTAAATAGTTCGGAGTCGAGATTTTTATGTGTTTGGAGTCGAATTACTTAAGAGTTCAGAGTATAACTACTTAAGATTTAGGAGTCGAACTTCTTAATAGTTCGGAGTCAAGATACTTAAGAGTTCGGAGTCGAACTACTAAAGAGTTCAGAGTTGAACTTCTTAAGAGTTCAGAGTCGAACTACTTAAGAGTTCGGAGTCGAACTACTTAAAAATTTGGAGTCGAACTACTTAAGAGTTCGGAGTTGAACTACTTAAGAGTTTGAAGTCAAACTACTTAGATGTTCGGAGTCCAGAATTTGGATCCTTAAAACAGAATACTCCATAACAAATCATTATATGATTCCGTGATTTTGGTTAACAATCCGGTTTTTAAAATTAAGAATAATATTACTATGCATAAGAAACTCTAGGTTAGGATAAATTTCCTTATGGAGGTAAAACATATATTTTATAATGATTAAGGTGTTTGTGATTTTAAAAACAAGAAGGAATGGAAATGAAATAAGGAAAACCTTATTGACTCAACAATCTCCCCCTTTTTGGAAAGCACAAACAACCTTGCGAAAAAGAATATAAGGACTCTGAAAAACAATTTCCATAGAATTTGATATTAAAACTTATCTAGCTTTGTTCATGAATGAAATTGAATACAACTAACCCCCCCCCCCCTTAGGCATTGAAACTATAAGGATTGTATTCTGAATGTCCGGAGTGGGGTTTTCATTATTGTGGGAATGAAAAAGTTCAAAAAGAAGATCTCCCCCTTAGATAAACTCCCCCATACATCGGGATTGTTCATTGGCATAAATATTTTCATTCTCACTCTTTTGAGTAGTTCTTATCCTTCTCCCCCTTTGTGATTTTAAAAAATAATTAAAGGGAATGGAAATAATTAAAGTACCTAAAACATTAGTTCATAAAAGCACAAGATACACATAACAAAACATTCATTAGAGTTGGAAACATTTTTACAAGGAATGATAAATACAATAAATGATCGGAGTGGAGCCATTTGTCTTCCTTTTCCTTTGGGATGAGCTTTTTCAACAAAACTTTGAGCTTCTTTAGATCTCGTTGATCTTCCTCAGCTTGCTTCTCCAAGGCTGAGATCCTTTCCTCTTAAACTTTTAATGCTTATTCCTGAGCTTTCAGAGCTTCTTCTTGCATCTTGACCAACTCATCTTGCTGGACGACTCTCTTCTCAAGCTCAATCCGGAGATTTATATCATTTATAAGATATTGAGCCAAAGAATTTGCCTTGTCATTTAGTTCCTTTACTTCTTGATTCTGGGAACTCTGCTCAATAATCAAATCATCATGAAAATTATTAATCTTTTTATCTGTTGGGTCAAAGGCTTCTTTCACATCATTCTGGAAATTATCAAACACAAGAAAATCTTCTTCAACTCTCTTAGACCCCTTGGTTACCTTGCTGCAAGACATTCTATGCACTTCATAATCGATAAGAAAACTTTTATTTTCCACTTCTATCTTCACACACTTTTCCATTAACAAGGATAGTAACTCTGATTTTTAATTTTGGGTTTTCGGTAGCATTTGACATCTAGTGTCAATGGTGTGAATGATCGGAATGACGTCCACCAACTTCTTCAAAGACTCAACAATAAAATCATGATTCTGAGATGATGATTCCTAATCAGATACATCTCTTTGAGATTGCTCTTCTTCAATTTGCACCAAATTCCTTTTAGAGGTACCACCAACCTACTTCTTCCTGATAACATTTCTAATAGGAGTCTGCATCAAGACTTCCTTCCATTTTTCAGATTTCAGAATTGGTTCCTCATCAAGAGATACTTCCTCGGATTCAGAAACTCGAATAATCTGGTCTTCATCTGGTTTCTGTTTTTCTTGACCTTCCTCTTGAAAATTCATCTCATAGGATTCTTCCTCATAAAAAAACATTTTATTCTTCTTCCTGTTGTTGCTTACTTGTTTCTTCATTTCCCTTTCCTGGAGATACTATTTTTGTGGATTCAGCCTTTTCTTTATATTCCTCTACCTACTTTATTAAGGAATCCAAATCATTACTATCCTCTTCTTCTTTCTTAACATATTCCTCAACTTCAACTTCTACTTCTTATTCAATTTCTTCCTCTACTTCTATTTCTTCAGTGACTTCTTTTTCAGCCTCTTCAACTACTTATTTACCCTTGGTCTTATCCGGAGTGACATAACTCTTTTCTTGAATCTCTGGTAATGAAGGTTAAATGCCGAAAGTTTCCGGAACGGGAAGCATTTTGGAAGCTATCTCTGTATCTTTCAATAAATATTACACCAATTCAGTTGTAGACATTTTCTTTTTCATTTTCTTCTCCCTAGCTTGCTTCTCTAACTCTTTAGTAGTTCTTTCTATCAAGTCCTTATCCTCTACAGGATCCAATCTGAATTGTGGATCCACTTACTTTATCTTTTCTTTGTCTTCCCTCTACTTAGCTGCTACTTAATCTGTATAAGTTTTCGGCATCTTTGACTTGGGGAAAGCGGACTGAGTTCCCTTACCCTTAAGATTATCTTCATCAGTAACCACATCCTTAACTTTTCGCTTCCTTCTCTGTTTCATGGATGGTTTCAGATTCCATGATTCTTTTTGAGCTGCTTCAACCTCTTCTACAGACAGAGGGAAAAAATCTCTAGATTCACTGGAAATACCCATATTCATCCTTTTCAGAGTATCACCACTGACTTGCATAATCTTTCAATTCTGGATTTTTTATTTGCATGCAACTTTGAATGAATTTATGCAATGAACTATCACCCTTGATAGTAAAGTAGGGTACATAATAATCTAAGCTCTCAAATCCCCTTCCTTGATGATCTTGATTGTAATCAAGACATGCCTCATCAAATAAAATTTCCTTAGATTCACCAAGAAATCTAACACATAGATATCACTCTTCTTCATATTTTCCCTGTCACCTCTTCTCGGAATGAGAAAACTTTGCACCAAAAGTTGAAGAATATTGTTGTTCGGAGTGAGATGAGAAATATTGGTTGTTGTTTCATCCTTAAGTCCAAGGCATTTTAAGGCCTTCACCTTATTGAAACATCCTTGTTCATCTGGAAGCTTATGAGAACAAAACTCAGCTTCCCCTTCATAAGACAACCATACCAAGCTCGCAGACTTTGTGTAGGAAAGTTTATAAGTCTTACCGCAAGACTTAAAGGAAAACCTTTCTCTGCCATCTTCCATATGGAAGGAAACAGACTCATAGAATTCTACCAATAAATATGTATACACCAGATCCTGCTTTTTTGACTTGAACAAGAAAATATCATCCCATCCATTCAATTTGATATTCTCGGTTACTATATATTCAAGCTTGTAGAAATTTGGATGCACTAATCTTTCCCTGAAGACTACACACTTAGATATTGGTTTTGTGGTTGACATATCTTGAGATGTAGCTTCTACAGACATTATGAGTGGAGAAATATGAATGATTCGGAACGCCTTTGCACAGTTTAGAACCGGCCTTCAGAAATGCTGCAGGGCTTCGAGACACAAAAGCTTGAAAAACCAATGTGGGATGACAAATAATGTCCCCTTTATATATGCCTAAAATGTGACCGTTGATCATTTAAAATACATCTAACGGTTGAATAACTTCTTGATATGATCTGACGGTTGAGAATATTCCGGCAAGAAAAACATGACTCTGATATTTTGAGTTTTTAGGGAAAACATTCGGATTTGAAAAAACAATTAAAATCCGATTTTTTTTAAAAAACAAGGAAAATACCAGCAGTCAAAATAGAACTAAGAAAATATAAGTAAGGAAATTATAGATTTTGGATTGATATAAAAAATGTTCGTATTTGGTAATATTCTTCTTGTAGAAAAAGAAATTTAAAAACAGCAACATTACGAATGTTTCAGTATGAAAACCTCATTACGAAAACTCTAGTCCGTAAATCTCCATTCTGAAAGTTCGAGTATAAAAATCTCATTACGAAAACTCCAGTCTGAAAATCTCCATTCCGAAAGTTCTTGTTCCACAAATTTCAATCCTGAAAAATTTCAGTTCTGAAAATTCCAATTCTGGAAATTTTTGTTTCAGGAATTTCCATTCCAAAAATATTAGTTCTGAAAGGTTTGAAAAACTAGTTTTGAAAAAAATGGTTATATTAATTTTGAAAAAAAAAACAGATTCCGAGAAAAAATACTAACATTCAAATGTACTCCCCCTATGAAAAGGAGTTTATTACTATTAGGAGAATTATTCAACAAGAAGTTAATGAAGAATGATTACCATACAATTATCATTCCTTATTTTTGTTTAATATATTCAAATCTATCGGAGGGTAAATATTTTGTAAAAATATCAGCAGGTTAATCTTGTTTTCCGATAAACTAGAGAATGATATCCCCTTTAAATGTGTTATCCCTTATGAAAGTGATGCCTAATATCTATGTGTTTCGCACGAGAGTGATGGGCAGGGTTCTTAATAAGGGCAATGGAACATGTGTTATCACACAAAATTTGTGTCTTAGTAATACATAGGCCATAGTATATGAGTTTGTGTTGCATCCACAACACTTGAGCACAACAACATCCACCTGCTACATATTCGGCTTCAGTAGTGGAAAGTGCTACAAAATGTTGCTTCTTGTAGGACCAAGAAACTAATGAATATCCTATGAAATGAAAAGTTTTGGATGTACTCATATATCCATTCTACATCCACCAAAGTTTTCATCAGAAAATTTTTTTAGAACAAATTCATTTTTAGAAGTTTAAAATAATCCTAGATCCATGGTTCCATTAAAGTAGCGAAAAATTATTTTTACTACCATTAAGAGAGATTCCTTAGGATTGGATTGATATCATGCACATAAGCATATTGAGAACATTATGTCTGGTCGACTAGATGATAAGTAAAGTAAACTTCCTATCATACCTCTAAATGATGTTTGATCTACTGGTTTTCTAGCTTTATCAAGATCTAGAGAGTTTGATGTACTAATAGGAGTACATATACTTTTAGTATTGTCATATCCATACATTTTGAGAATATATTTAATATAAATATGTTGATATATTTAGGTTCCTTCTTGTTTTTGGGAAATTTGAAAAACAAGGAAAAAAGTTAACTCACCCATCATTCTCATTTCAAACTCAGATTTCATTAGATTTGCAAAAGAATCAGTTAATGATTGCTGAGTTGAACCAAATATGATGTCATCAACATAAATTTGAACAATAAATTTTTTTATCTTTCTTTATAAAAAGGGTCTGATCTAAATTTCCCTTAACATAGTTATTTTGAAGTAAAAATATAGTGAGTCTATCATACTAGGCTCGTGGGGCTTGCTTAAGACCATACAGAGCTTTGGTAAGTCTAAACACATGATCAGGATGTTTTGTATCTTCAAATCAAGGAGGTTGTCCAACAAAAACATCCTCTTGAACATAACTATTATGAAAATAACATTTCACATCCATTTGAAAAAGTTTACAATTAAATAATACTGAAAAGGAATGTATAATTCGGATAAATTCAAGTCTAGCTACTGGAGCATAGGTTTCTTCATAGTCTATTCCCTCTTGATGATTATAGCCTTTAGCAACAAGTCTAGCTTTATTTCATACAATGACTCCATTTTCATCATATTTTTTTCTAAAGAGCCACATTAATCAAATAAATGAAGTTTCCTTAGGTCTTTCAACCAAAGTCCAGACTTTGTTCCTTTCAAATTCATTTAGTTCATCTTGCATAGCTTTGATCCAATCATTATCACCTAAAGCATCATCAGTGATTTTTGGTTCTAACTGGGAAAGAAATTCAAGATGTTATATTTCATTTCTTAAAGAACTTCTAGTCCATATAGGTTGATTTACATCACCAATGAAACTATCACTGGGATGATTCTTAAGAAACACCCGATTTGGGTTTTGAAAATCCTGTTCATCAATATAGGGTAAAAAGTCTTCTAGGGTAAATGTTTCATAAGTATCTTCTTGAACATTTACCTTATCAAGTAGTTATTATATCAAAGTTTGACAACCAGTGTTTTAAAACACATCTGACGACGAATATTGGGCTAGTTTAAAAAATAAGGGATCAGACTCATCAATTGTTACGTGCACTGTTTCTTCAACAGTACAAGTATTTTTATTTAATACTCTATATGCCTTAGAAGTTGTGGAGTAGCCTAAGAAAATTCCTTTATCAGATTTTGGTGAAAATTTATGTAGATTATATTTATTATTCTGAATGAATACTTTGCATTAAAAATCCTTGAAGTAGGAAAGTCTTGGTTTTCTACCATTCCATAACTCATAAGATGTTTTATTAAGAAAAGGTCTAATAAAAATTCAATTTATAGTATAGCAAGTAGTACTTACAACTTCATCACAGAAATTTCTAGCTATTGAATATTCACTCAACATGGTTATAGTTATCTCTTGAAGAATTCTATTTCTTCTTTCAACTACAACATTCTGTTGAGGAGTTATAGGTTCTGAAAAATGGTGAGTAATACCTTTTCTACTACAAAAAGTTTCAAAATCAGAATTTTGAAATTCCCCTCGATGATCACTATGAATAGTTTTCAATGGAAGGTTTCTGTCATTTTTTTAATTGTTATCTAATAATTTTTATGTATTAAAAATATTTATACTTCTTTTATAGAAAATAGACCCAAGTAAATATAGTGTAATCATCAACTAGAAACAACACATAGTATTTTCCTCCAATACTTCCAGTTTGTGTTGGACGAAAAAGATCCATGTGCACTAACTATAATTCATCAGTTGTTGAGACTTCATCGATTGATTTAAAACTAGATTTATGTTGTTTTACATATTAATAGGGATCAAAAACTTTAAAAGAATCAAATCTATGATTCGGTAGATCCTTAACTTGTTTATTCTTAGAGAGTTTTCATGTGTTCCTAAGGTTACAGTGACCTAGTCTTCTATGCCATAGCCTGGAATGATCTTCCATTGCACTTAGGCAAGGTAAATCTTGGCTCCTGAGATCTTCTAAGTTTAATGTGTATACATTCTCTTGCCTATTGGCAGAGAGAATAAATTCTTCCTTGGAATTGTGTACTAAGAATTTATCATTCGTAAAATTCACAAGGTACCCTTCATCACATACTTGACTTATGCTAATGAGGTTGTGCTTAAGACCCTTAACAAATAAAACATTTTAAATCAATGTTTTACCTAGAAAAACATTGTTTCCAATACCAACAATTTCTCCCTGTGCATTATCTCCGGATGTTACCTTTCCTCCATTCGTTTTGATAATCTTTTCAAAATATCTTTTATTACCAGTCATGTGCCGGGAACATCCACTATCCATGTACCACAAATTGTTGTAGGTAATTCTTCTATTTTCCTGAAAATATGATAATAATTAGACTTTTAGAATCCAAACATGCTTGGATACGAGATTTCCAGACAACAAAATTTTAAGAACCCACATCTTCTTTGTAAAATATGCTTTATGAAAACCAAGAGATTGGTTTTTTTTAAAGAGAAGTTCTTTTCCCAGTGACCACCATATTGTCAATTGGTACAAAATGGGGCACTTTGAGGAACAAAATAGTTGTTACTAAAAATTGGTTTTGCATGGGTATAACCAAATCCATATTTTTTTCTTAAAGGTCGTATTTGAGAATATATTTTATCAAAACATTCATTACCATGGGTAATGTTTGATAAACCCTTCCTTAAGGAAAATATTTCAGACTTGAGTTTTATAACCAAGTTTTTATCTTCAAAATCATTAGATTTAGAACTAGAGCTAGGCATGAAGATAATTTTCTTAGAAATTACTTTTTCTAATTCTTTAGAAATTTTTTTCTTCTCAGAACTTACTTCATCAAGATTTTTTAAAATATTAAAAAAATCATCATTTTTTCTATCAAGATCTTTAGAAAGATCTGATATTTATTTTGTAAGAATATAATTCCTAGAGATTTCCTTATCATGTTTTTTATTGAGTTTAGAATTCTCAATATCTAGAAGTTCAGAAAACCTAGAATCTTCTTCATAGGTAGGTAACGTATTTTATTCATCAGAAGAGGATTCTTCATCAGTAAAGTTATAATAATTTTTATCATTGAAATTTAAAGAAACATTGGTCAATGATTCAGCATTTCGTACCTTAGCCATAAAACAATGATTGTTAATAGGTCAACTGGATATAAGACCAAGTTTCTTCTGTCCTGACGATTCATAATCAAACGATTCATCTAAAGAGTCACCACCACTGGAACTCCAGGTGTCAATTGATTTCAAGACTTTCTTAGATTTGGATTTGTAAGAAATCTTTCTATTCCTCTCAGAATGCCTTTCATTCTTTTCTTTCTTTTTAAGAAGAGGGCAATATGGTCTGATATGTATAGCTCTCTTTCATTCATAACAACTGATATCTCCATCATTCATATCCTTTCATTACTTTTTTTATATTTGGAATGTAAATTTTTCTGTCCAGCTATCTTGTTCATCCTTTTTGAAAGATTTGGTAACTCATTTTCTGAGATTTCACTTTCGCTTGAATTTGATTGAATAACCATCTTCTCAGACTTGGATCTGGTTACTCTATGTAGAGTATTACCTTTCATATGATTTGACGTTGTTGTAAAAGCAACAACACCATTCTCATTATTCTTCTTTATGTGGTCAGCATCTCTCTTCATTCTTGTTTCATCTTGGAGAAGAGTACCAAATAGCTCATCAAGAGAAATTTGAGTTACTTTCATGTTCTCATATATAGCTGTTCTCTTTGATTTACGCTCATTGGTCATAATATCGATTATCTTATCCACAAGGGCTTCATCATCTAAACTTTTTTCTCCCATAGACTGCAAGCTATTTTCTATAGTCATAATCCTCTGTTGAACATTACAAATTGGTTCACCATAACCAAAAATTGAATCCATGCTATTTAGCTCTAAGCATAGCTCTCCTAGTCTCAATCACTTTATAAGTACCAAAGTGTGTAACCTCTAACTTCTTCCAGATACAATTAGCTGCTTCACAAGAAGCAATTTGGCTATATATATTTCTAGTCATTGAACATAGTAGAGTACTGCGTACCTTATAATTGAGTTGATATTTTTCTTTTCCTGGTTTGTGAAAGTTCTAACATCTTTATCAAGAATTTTATAATCTCCAGTAAGCATAACAATGTTTTCCACTCCAGTATTGATAAAAAAAGTTTTCATTCGATCTCTCCAGTACTAATAGTCATTACCATCAAATAATGGTAGTCTTGTAGGATTTAGATTGTCAATATAACCAACATTTACTCATACCATTTCAATAAAAACCAGGAAACCAAACTACTTAGTAGACACAGTTCATCACTACAATGTTCGGAATGACAATGTTCGAATGAAAAAGTTCATAATGAGAAAGTTCGGAATGACAAAGTTCAAAATGACAATGTTCGGAATGAGCAAGGAAAACTTATATGTGAGTATAAGTATTTCAGAGACCTGCTCTAATACCAATTGTAGGATATAAATAATTATTTAGATGCTCAATATACAAGAGGGGGTGAATTGTACACTTTAAAAAATCCTTTGGAAATTTTGATGTTGGTTACAGATAACAATGATTTCCTTAGACATGGAATGATATAAGTTTAACAAGGATAAACTAAGCAGATTCATAACACCTCAAACACAATTTGTAGAATTTGAACTAAGGTTTACAATATGAGATTCTACGTATAGAGTCTAAACTAATCAGAGTACATGTGTAAGGAAATATAAGATGATTATACTTTCCTTACAATAAAAAAGTGCAGTAGAAAAACAAGCAGTAAAACAACTAGTAACAAGATATAAGTCTTTTAACCCAAAGAGAAGGGTATCCAACAACCTTGGATAAAGGTCCATTGATTTATACTTTCAAGAAAGTCTGTCTTACCCACACCAGGATATACCCTCGATACAAAGATCAGAATCTCTGTCTTGTTATCCCTGCAAGCCCTCAACTTCAAGGTAGATGGAAACTATGTCTTCCTCAGCAAGGAAGCCCTTGAAATTCAAGGTAGTTAGTACCTCTGTCTTCTTATCCCTGGAAGTCCTCGAATGTAATCACCAACATTCGGAGTCACATAAAGCAATCTAAATGAGAAGTCCAGTATGCACAAAGAATGAGAAGGCTTCTCTCTCTAGAAATCACCTTAGCAGCGTGTGGTCTCTAGATCGATTAATCTCTTTCATTTATCACACATATATATTGATCTCTTTCAAATGTGCTCCTATTTATAGGAAAATTTCCAATGGTCAGCTCCCTCCTCCAATGGTCAAATTATCCATGTAATTCGGAGGGACCTGTACACGTGTAACTCATCCAAAAATTAATTAGAAACAGAATAGATGACATTGTTTTATAACAAACCTTGTATAACTGAATGCATGACATCATTCTAAAATGAAGCATATAAAAGAAAAAGATTATCAATATTTCGGAGTGTATGAAAATTAAAAAGTTCAGACTCCAATCAAAAATTAAATTTGGTGTCTATGTTATGAAATTTTTGGAATCTGTTTAGAAGAATTTAGAGTCTAGTTTCACTAGAGATTGAAATCTAAATGTGCAGAGTTCAGATTTGAACCAGTAAGTAGTTAGGATTCGAGCTTCTTATGAGTTCGAAGTCGAACTACATAAGAGTTCAGAGTGGAACTACTTAAGAGTTCGGAGTCGATCATATTAATAGTTCAGAGTCTAGCTACATAAGAGTTCGGAGTCGAACTACTTAAGAGTTTGGAGTTGAACTTATTAAGAGTTCGGAGTCAAACTACTTAAGTGTTACGAGTCGAACTACTTAACAGTCTGGAGTTGAACTACTTAAGAGTTTGGAGTTGAAATACTTAAGAGATTGGAGTCGAACTACTTAGAAGTTCGGAGTCCAGAATTCGGATCATTAAAACAGAATACTCCAAAACATATCATTATATGATTTAGGGATTTTGGTAAACAATCTGGTATTTACTATTAAGAAAAATATTTCTATGCATAAGAAACTCTAGGTTAGGATAAATTTACTTATGGAGGTAAAAAATATATTTTCTCAAGTTTAAGGTGTTTGTGATTTTCAAAACAAGAAGTAATGGAAAAGTCATAAGGAAAACCTTATTGACTCAACATACATTACCTTTACCAGGTGTGTAGACAAGATCAAAATCAAAGGACCGAAGGTATTCGACCCACCTTCACTACCTCAGTTTCAAGTCATGATGTGTAATGATATACTTGAGAATTTTATGGTTGGTGAAAACCACAAAATGTTATTCCATGAGATAGTGTCTCCAATAGTGCAACACATGCACAACTGCAGCCTATTCAAGATCATGCATCGGGAAATTCCTCTCATGTGGCCTCAACTGCCGAGAACCATACGCAAATACTCAATCTCCCTTCACCAACACAGCTCCTAGCCCAATACAAGATGCATCACAATAAACTCTATAGATTTTCCCCTGCTCAGGGTGTATCAGGATCAGTGCTGATGTAAAATTTCCCTTCAACTCATGAAAGGCTATCTCGTAATCTTATGACCAAACGAACGTCACACGCTTCTTAGTCAAGCCTGTCAATGGTGCTACCAAGCGGGAGAAGTCCTGTATAAAATTCTTATAGTAACAGGCCAGCCCTAAGAAACTATGTATCTCAAAAAATTTTGTAGGATGCTTTTCAAAAACTGCTATTCTCTCCTTCTCTGGGTCTACTACAACTCCTGCCTCTGAGATGATATGACCTAGGAAGTGTATCTAGTCCATCCAAAAGTGGCACTTTGAGATCTTAACATATAGAGGATGCTCTCTCAGTGTAATCAATACGATCTCAAGATTGGTGGCATGGTTGTGTCGAGTGTGAGAGTACACCAAGATATCTTCCACGAATACTATGACAAAGGAATCCAGATAAAGATGGAACCCACGATTCGTCAGATCCATGAAAACTGCTGGTGTGTTCGTGAGTCCGAACGGCATAACTGTATACTCGTATAGACCATACCTGCTCCTAAAAGCCGTAATCAGTATTTTTGATGGTATCATGCGTAGCTGGTGATATCCTGATCTCAATTCAATATTTGGGAACACACATGCTCCATGAAGTTTATTGAAAAGATCATCAATCCTTGGAAAAAGATATCAGTTCTTAACCATAAACTGGTTCAGCTTCCGATAATCCACACAGAGTCTGAGGGTATCGCCCACCTTCTTCGAAAAATGGACAAGAGAACCCCAAGGAGAAGTACTGGGTCAGATGAACACCTTTAACTATAACTCCTCTAACTGTCTCTTTAGCTCTTGCAACTCTGGTGTAGCCATCCTATAAAGAGGTATGGATATCAGTGCTTCTCCTGGTACACGATCAATAGAGAACTCCACCTCACGCTCTAGAAGAAGACCTGTAAAGTCATCCGGGAAGACATTCCTTAAACGATCCAACACTGGAGGGAAATCCTTCTGACAAGTCCCCTGGTCATCCAGATATAAACTCGCAATCTGGGCTGTGACTCCACCTCACCCATGATTCTCTAGTCCATCTCGACTCGCCTGAACATACCACTCTCCCTTGTATAGATACTCTCCTCCTTATGGTGATGTGAAACTCCCCATGCGATGATTGAAATCCACAAAGGCTCTAAAGGGAACCAACTAGTCCATCCAGATAATGACATCATAGCTCTCCATCTCTATGACATAGAGTTCCCAAAGGGAGTGACACCCACCAACCTCAAGGGGGAACTCATTGAACTAATGCACACAATCCATCCTGGTCCCCAATGGAGTGTGTAGTGTCATGATATTAGAAGAAATAGAAACACAAAGCCCAATGCTCTCCACAACGAGAAAAGATATAAAACTATGCGTAACACCTGTATCAAAAAGTAATGAAGATAAGACAGAAGCTACTAGAATTGTTCCTCCGACTGTAGATGGTCTGAGATCCTACTCCTACTGGGTCTGTTGCGCTGCATATGCCTTCCCAATGCCACAGCCTTGGGAAACAGCCTGGCTACCCTGAGTTGTTCTGCCCTATTGCCTCTTTGATCCTGGTGTCTGGCTACCATGGCCACAACCACTATCTCTTCCTACATGCCCTGACATATTTCAGTTCCCTGACTGGTAAGAAGCCACTGGTCCTGCTCCCGCACGCGGAGTCTGCACAAAACCCCTCTCACAAGCCACTGGTAGAAATGCCCTACAAAATTACTATAGATGACTCATCTTGCTGCAAGCTTGGCACTCCACTGGATCATGTGTACATTGTGGTATTTTGGGCCCCTCCTTGCCACACTGGTAGCCCCTAATTGGGCTACCTGAAGAAACTGCTTGGCTGTTACTTCCACCCTGAGAGAAGTCCATCTGTCTCTTCCTCTAACCAGCGGAAATAGTAATATTAACTGGTGATGAACCGCCCTAGCCAACACCACTAGCTTCCTACAGGTTCCTCTCTGTAATCAGTCCCTGACTCACAATAACATATACTAAAGGAAACCTGAAAATATTCACCAGTGCTCAGATGTCATATCAGAGACCATCTTCAATGCACCTGGATCCCAACATCTCATCACCCACCAGAACGGGCGCAAAATGATGAAGCTCTGTAAAGCGAGAAGAATAGTCCATCACCACATTGCTCTTTGCTCTAGATTCATGAACTCTCAGGCTCTATCTACCCTCAGTGTCTCAGGAAAAAAGAATTCATAGATGAATGCCTGAAAATCTTCCCACGCCATTTCTATGTAATGCTATGACTGGGTGGTAACATCCCACCACCTCTTGGCAGAATCACGCAACATTTATGTCACGAGCATGACCCTCCGCCCTAGAGGCGTCTTAAGATGCTTGAAAATAGTCTGCATCGATCCTAACCAAGACTCCACAAGTTGTGGTCTACCATCCCCTAAAAACGTAGGCGGATGCTGTTACTGGAAGACATGAGTCATCTCAGCCATAGATGTGGCATCCTTCGGTGCTCCCAGAGAGGTCTGCATGAACCGCATAAAGCTTTCACAAAACTATGCCTCCGCACTGGTGTCCGGTATAACAGGTGGTGCCACATCTGGCTCTGCAGGAGGATCCACTGGTAGCCCATGGCCCACCATCTCTGGAGTCTAATCATTTCCTCTCTCTTATAGATTAATGTGTTGTCATCTCGGTGGCATGACACTACAAGGTAAAACACACACCTTAGACAAATATTATCACACTCTAAAAATGAAGGAACCAAAAGGGAAACAGGAGGAAGAAGGAATTTCTAATTGCACAACAAGAATACATGGCATGTATACTGACTACACAGCATGTACCTGACTTTTCTTCCCCTTCCCAGGTCCTTCAACACGGCCAAGCCACACGGCTCCCGTTAACAAAACTACATGATGTGTATATAATCTACATGGCCTGTATGGTGTTATTTTCCAACTTCCGGTGTGGTTTGTGACCCAGCCGACTACTCAGGTTGATACTACACGATGTCTTACACCCGCACACTGCGTGTTCACCACTCCGTCTTCCCTACCACAAGGCATAAACCACACGGTCTTTCCATGTACAAGACTACACGGCGTGTCCCACAGGTACACGACGTGTACTAGACGAGCTCCTCTGACCAGTGTTGTTTGTTACATGGTCGGATAGATGGCTCACACTACACGATGTGTTCCATATACAAACGGAATGTACATGGAATGATTACACCGACCCATGATGTTAGTTACACGGCTGGGTTCCCACGTCACACTACACTACATGTTCTTCATTGAAACGACATGTTCAATAAACGACTACACCGGCCCGTGTTTGTTTGTTACACGGCTGGGTCTCCGTGTCAACACTACACAACGTGTACATCTGGTACACGGCGTGTTCACCCCAAACATTTCCCTTCCCCGTGTCGCCTCCCACACAGTTTGTGACACGGGAAGAGACTACATGGCGTGTACTCCGGGTACACGTTGTGTACCCAATAAGTTTTATTTTCTTCCCGAATAGAAGAACATACATGGCGTCATTAAGTACTACACAACGTGTATGCTAGGTTTTAAGACAGTATGCCTCAGAAACTTCTCTAGAACCTATAAAACACTGAAAAACAACACCTAAGTGCCAAATTATGATCTGTGAGGGCCTATACTCCCCACGGGTCAATGTTTGTCATCTTTTCTATGTCATGAAATAAGGTAAACACCCAATGTTCCACCAAATTCCGGTCAATGAATGCCCATACTCCCCAAAAACCAATGTTTGGTGTCCATTCAATAAACAAACTCATACAAAAATACACTATCACATAGTAGGTATTTATCAAGCAACTATCACAACAACTTTATTTACTCACACAATAACTATAAGGACCCATCCATAAACCTTACTTAATCTTGAGTTATTACAAGATTACACATTGAGGATATTTTTAGGTTTAGAGTTTTAGAGAATTAGGTCATGAAACTTGCATTACATTCCACATTTCAACAAAGTGGTTACATAAAAGACAAATATTCATTATTCCCATCAACGAAAACATATTTAAAATAAAAGACAGATTCTTTCTTGACACATCCTTGACACTATCATCACATCATGTTCCTTTCCCATGACCTGTGAAAAACATTTCAAAAAACTTGGGATGAGCATAAAAAGCTCAGTAAGGGTTATAAAAATATGGAAAGGAAACATGAGTTCATATATACATAAGAATGAAATCATACTTTACCCATAAAACATAAGTACTTTAACATACCTCATAAAATCATGAATAAATCATAGAAATCATAAGACATAAAAGGTAACTTGAGGCATTCATAACATTCTTACGTAGGGAGTAACCCTCTTGGTTACGTTTGGAATACCCATAACAGTATATTCCCTAAATATCTTCAGAGAAACCTTAACGTTTCACTCCTTCATGTTACCCAATGAATTGGAGAGCTATATCGGGCTCACCCACACTTATTTTATCACGGAACCACCTATCTTCATAATAATTCCCAAGAACCTCAACATAATCGTATCACATAAAACATGCATAAAGGAAACATAACATTTCCCCATTTCAATCACAAGATATCAATACAACACATTGATGTAATAAAAACATTATTAAATCCATTTTCCATACCAAAATAAAAGAAAAGTAAATCATGGTACTTATTTTTCATTTAAAAAGAAGGTATGGCTTGTAGAGAATGCCAAAACCCAAATAATGGTCACGACGGCGGAGAAGTCGTTGTCGCCGCATACATACGACAAAAACATTCCCTTTTGTCATTTTGTAAAACACTTATTATAAAAAGGATTCCTTTTGGATAAATGTAAAAGTCCAAGGGGTTTATACACCGAATAAAATAATGTTGTGTATAAAATAAAATATGCCTCAATGAAAGGAGATTGAGACGAAGTCCCACACCTCGGGTCCGACTTGACTCGATCGTTCTTTAATGTCCTGAATAATAAACTTGAGTTAATTTATACTTTCTTATTAACCTTTTTCAAGTTAATTATTCCTTTTATATCACTTATTTCCATGTCATGAACACTATGTAATTATTTATGTTAATAACGGTCGTTTTAACGATAATTGGTACTTGGGTCAAAATAAACCCTTTATAATTACAATTTGTTCATGTATCCATTATATCCAGAATTATAATCATGATTTATATATCATATATATCATATATATCTAGTATATATGCTCATTTATAATATTACATAATCATTTAGAGGTATGAAATGAAATGCACCGTTCATGGAGACGGTAATCCGTACGTACGCATGAACGCTACTTTCATTTCTATTTCGTATTTTTTTTATGGAATGGAATCATAATTATATAAAGATATATTATAATTCTAGTATAATATCATATATAATACCATTAATTAAATCCTTTATACGTCCCACATATGGAATTGACGAAATCAAATCACATTGAGGGGGCGGTAGTCCGCACTTCCTTAAATGAAGATATCGCGTTTACCCATAATGGAAACCATAAAGGTATGCCATAAATTAAAAATACAGATGATTAAGGAAAACATAAACATATTATATATCATATATAAATATAGTATCATCTTAATGGCCACCTATGATGGTGTTAAAATAATGTTGAACAATCATCGTTTCGGGAGGCAGAAATTCGCCATCCACAGAAACAGTATGTTCTTTAACCATTAGATGTAGGTGTGTGTAAGTGTAGCTTGAATAATTATTATAACAACATCATAGTATATGGAAGATACTGGTTTTGTTACAAAATATATGAATAAAAAGAGTTTAGGGGGTTGGAGAAGCAAAATAAAACAAAAGGACACAAGTGAAGACATTATCTGAAAATCGGGTAACTCCCTTTGGTTTGAGCACAAAGGCTTCCTTGGGAAGACTTCGGCCCAAAGAGATGCTTTAAGGAGTTATTGAGGGATTTGGAGAGACAAAATGGGCAGGTTTTTGCCGAACCAAAGGCGTTGGAACTGTGGGTAAGGAGGTAGAGGTGGGGGCCTTTTATAAGAGGAGAGGAGGAGCACTCTTGTAAAGTTACAAAATGTTACATTATTTTCAAAAAAAATCGGATTTTAAAGGTC
The DNA here is from genome assembly GCA_963277665.1 of Viscum album. NCBI lineage: Eukaryota > Viridiplantae > Streptophyta > Magnoliopsida > Santalales > Viscaceae > Viscum > Viscum album. The sequence goes on along the minus strand of OY728165.1, from coordinate 1,064,216,097 downwards.
CCACATTGATGTATTTCAAGGATAAGGTGACAAGGGTTCGAAATATAGTCATCCTATAGGTTTTAGAAATGTTTAGGTTTTAGATATTACATTACCTTTCCATTTTATTTAAATCGTTAAATAATGAGGTCATCGCTGCATCATCATGATGTCATAAATAATTTAATTTATTTAATGTCTAAAAATTATAAAAAAAATACTATGATGTAGAAAATATTTTTATATTTCCAATGACTATTTATAATCAAAAATATGACTTGTATAACCCCATGTAAAAATTGTTTTAGTAAAACATCTCATGTTTGTGTCATTTTTTACTTTAACATTAAATAAAAAGATATTTATGTCATTTTCCAACCAAAGTGGCTCCATGGGGTCCCCATGTTAACCCATGGATTGTCTTGGTTGTCCATGACACATCCAGTGAGGATAAGACATGTGTCTAGGTCATTTAATCTAATTAAAACATTATTCTTACCATAAACTACACTAATTACCTCTAATCGCGATTAAAAACATAATAAGTTACTATTCACCAAAAAATTATTTTTATCCCATTGAACCACATTTTACTTATTAATGACAACCATGTATGTCGGATTTTTTGAAATTCAAAACACAAAGATGGAAAAATTTTATTTAAACGGAAAAATCAGTTTTTATAAGTACCACTTAGTGGTTTCACTATTCATCAAAAATTAAAGTATTTCAGAAAAATCCCAATAATTCACCCTAAGATATATTTGATATTCTGAATTCAAAAAATGAAGTCTATTTTACAAAATTCAAAACATATAAGTCACATTAATTAATTTAATAATTAATTTCTTCTGTCAGAGAAAATAGCGTGTTTTTATGAAACAATAAGTATCAAAAGATTGACACTTGTTTAAGTCTAATTTCAAAGTGAAATTAATTCCAACGACCACTATTGGATTTAATGGTAAAAATATATTCTAATGTCACTTTAAAAACAATTCCAAAGATCATATAATCATATAAATAAATTAGATTAAAAATAGGTTTTGAATTAAAATACTACATTTTTCACTATTCATTAAAAAATTGAACTTTATCGGAAAGATACCAAAAATTTACACAAAGTGAATTTTGATGTCCCGATTCTTAAGAAGAGTTTTATTTGGTCCAATAGAATGTATAAGATTAATCAATACTATATTTAATGACGGTTCGCCATCAAAAGGTGACAAGTGAACCTTTAGTGAAAATTAGGGTATAAATGCCTAAAATTGAATTCTTTCCATATTTTAAGCCTTTATCTTTTATTGGATAAATGTAAAAACATTTAAAAAACATATATAATCATATTTTCATTATTTCTATCTATTCTCGCCAATACAATGGCTACATGTTAACTACCATTTAAAATAATATTATTTTATTATTAGAGTGCAACGTAAGATTCCCAAGATACTCATTGTTGCGTGTTGGGTACGCCATCGAGCATAGTGTCCCCTTTAAAGACATATTAATATTTAATTCAAAAATATTGATAAATATGAAAATGTCATATTCTTTATTTACCTGGGGTGTTACATCCTTCCCCCCTTTTGGGAATTGCGTCCTCACAATTTTTAAAATTAAGCTTGGAAACATCCTTGAAAGTCCCACATCGGAACAAGAGTCGGTAAAACAATCAATTAATAAAAGAAGATAAGTACAGAGGTCACCCGAGTTAACCCATACTAGGATTCCATGTAGAAAAACATGGACACTGAAGAAAAAGCTAAGGGACATGTCCTTGAGGGAGAGTGATAGTAAACATGTCTAGGATAAAGTTAACCATAATAAAATCACAAACTTGTGATGGGTTAAATGGTATTCGAATCCCCAATAGGAAAAGTTAATAGACAACATTCTTGTTTTAAGTTACTTTTTATTGAGGAATTTATTCATAAGTAAACATAATCACTTATCATGTTGTCTTTCAACTTTTACTAGATTCCTTAATCAAACTCATATTTTTTTCCAAATGAAGAGTATTTAGGGAGACTTGTTCGCATTAAGAGTACTATAATCAACTTCTAGAGAATCACCTAATCCACCAAAGAGAACTATAAACTTCCCATGTCATTAGACATTAACCAATACCAAACCAAAAAGGTTAGTACAAGATCAAATAATCTAGAAAAGGATTACCCTTTATAAGAAGAAAATCCATTCTTAATCTCCAAAATGTGTCCAACAAAACCCAAAGTTCAATAAGGACCATTCGATAAATAATTTTTCCATAAAATTTGTCAATGTAAACCAATCTATGATTGAAAACCAAATATATGAAGGATTTAGTCACATAGTCTTCCATGTTAAATCGTAACATTTATCTCCAAACAACATCAGTTACTCCTAAAGTCTCGTATTGAAAAGTAATTAACCTAATCACATATCCTCCATGATAGGTTTATAAATATCCATAGATAACCCAAAATCAACCTACTCTTAATTCATAAAATCAACTATCTAAAAATAATTAGTCAAACTAACCAGGGACATCACGTAGTCCAGTGGTAGGCGATAAATACCAGTCGCACTTTGGTTGTGCGTTCGACTCCCGCAGCTTTGTCCGACACGATGGGTAGTAACACGGTCTGCGTGTTGTCCTTTTTCCAAAACTATATAATTCTCAAATCATTCCCCAAATAGAGATAAAATCATCAAAAATAACCATAACATAATTTAACCTCAATTTTATCTCATGCCTTTCACATCCATCATAACATATAGTAACCCATAATTACGTCAAAAGTAAGGATCATATAAACCCTAATAGTTACCTTTATAATTATTACATGAACTTCCACATAGATTGGTTGTCTCGTACATGATGCATTATAGAACATACCAAGGTTCATGTGGTTGATCATGACTCCTTGATAGTTGGTTTATAATAACCACGAGTTTCCTCATTGAATCCCCCATTTTATCTAGTATCTTAATCATAGAACCACCATAGTTTCCTTCAAACCTATTGTCTCTTTGGTCCCTGCTAGATCCAGCCATTTACTAAAACCAAAAAGGTCAGTGTGATTATATCAACAAAACCATCATGTACTAATGAGTAAGATAAACACTAAGATATACTTACTCATTCACTTTATCTAAAAACTATTACACTTTCTAAAATCCTAGCCAATATGGTAAAGTCACTTATTCTTAAAAAATACCCTAACCTCTAAAGTTAACTAAACCGACCTCTGATACCAACTCTAAGGCCCTAGCCTTAAACCTTTCTTAATATTGAGTTATTACAAGATTACACATTGAGGATATTTTTAGGTTTAGAGTTTTAGAGAACTAGGTCATGAAACATACATTACATTCCACGTTTAAACAATGTGGTTATATAAAAGAAAAATATTCATTCTTCCCATCAACGAAAACATAATTAAAATAAAACACAAATTATTTCTTGAAAAATACTTGACACTATCATCACATCATTTACCTTTCCCTTGACCTGTGTAAAACATTTCAAAAACATGGGATGACCATAAAAAGCTAAGTAAGGGTTATAAAAATATGGAAAGGAAACATGAGTTCATATATACATAAGAATGAAATCATACTTTACCCATAAAACACAAGTACTTTAACATACCTCATAAAATCATGAATAAATCATAGAAATCATAAGAAATATTAGGTAACTTGAGGCATTCATAACATTCTTATGTAGGGAGTAACCCTCTTGGTTACGTTTCGAATACCCATCACAGTATATTCCTTAAATCTCTTTGGAGAAACCTTAACGTTTCAATCCTTCATGTTACCCAATGAAATGGAGAGCTATATCGAGTTCACCCACCCTTAGTTTATCACGGAACCACCCATCATCATAATAATTCCCAAGAACCTCAACCTAATTGTATCACATAAAACATGCATAAAGGAAACATAACATTTCCCCATTTCAATCACGAGATATCAATACAACACATTTATGTAATAAAAACATTATGAAATTCATTTTCAATACCAAAATAAAAGAAAAGTAAAACATGGTATTTATTTTTCTTTTAAAAAGAAGGTATGGCTTGTAGAGGAAGCTGAAACCCAAATAATGGTCACGGCGGCGGAGAAGTCATTGTCGCCGCATACGTACGACAAAAACATTCCCTTTTGTCATTTTGTAAAACTCTTCATATAAAAAATATTCAATTTGGATAAACATAAAAGTCAAAGGGGTTTATACACCGTATAAAAGAAAGTTGTGTATAAAATAAAATATGCCTCAATGAAAGGAGATTTAGACGAAGTCCCATACCTCGGGTTCGACTTGACTCGATCGTTCTTTAATGTCCTGAATAATAAACATGAGTTAATTTATACTTTATTAATAACCTTTTTCAAGTTCATTATTCATTTTATATCACTTATTGCCATGTCATGAACACTGTGTAATTATTTAAGTTAATAACGGTCGTTTTCACGATCATTGGTACTTGGGTCAAAATAAACCCTTTATAATTACAAGTTGTTCATGTATCCATTATATCCAGAATTATAATCATTATATGTATATCATATATATCATATATATCTAGTATATACGTGCATTTATAATATTACATAATCATTTAGAGGTAAGAAATGAAATACACCATTCATGGAAACGATAAGCCGTACGTACACATGAACGCTACTTTCATTCCTATTTCATATTTTTTTATGGAATATAATCATAATTATATAAATATATATTATAATTACAGTATAATATCATATATAATATCATTAATTAAATCCTTTATACGTCCCACATATGGCATTAACGAAATCAAATCACTTTAAGGGGGCGGTAGTCTGCACTTCCTTAAATTATGATATCGCGTTTACCCATAATGGAAACCATAAAGGTATTCCATAAATTAAAAATACAGAAGTTTAAGGAAAACATAAACATATTATATATCATATATAAATATAATGTCATCTTAATGTCCACCTTTGAAGGTGTTAAAATAATGTTGAACAATCATCATTTCGGGAGGCAGAAAATCACCATCCACAGAAACGGTATGTTCTTTAACCATTAGATGTAGGTGTGTGTAAGTGTAGCTCGAATAATTCTTATAAAAACATCCTAGTATATTGAAGATACTAGTGTTGTTACAAAAGAAATTAATAAAAAGATTTTAGGGGTTGGAGAAGCAAAATAAAACAAAAGGACCTAAGTGAAGACAATACCTTAAAATTGTGTAACTCACTTTGGTTTGAGCTCAAAGGCTTCCTTGGGAAGACTTCTGCCCAAAGTGAGGCTTCAAGGAGTTATAGAGAGATTTGGAGAGACACAATGGGCAGGGTTTGGCCGATCCAAAGGCTTTGGATGTGTGGGTAAGGAGGTAGAGGTGGGAGCCTTTTATAAGAGGAGAGGAGGGGCACTCTTGTAATGTTACAAAATGTTACTTTATTTTCAAAAGAGTTTCGGATTTTAAAGGTCCCACATTGATGTATTTAGAGGATAAGGTGATAAGGGTTCTAAATCCACTAATCAAATAGGTTTTTCACATGTTTAGGTCGTAGATATTACATTATCATTCCATTTTATTTAAATCGTTAAATAATGAGGTCATCGCTGCATCATCATGATGTCATAAATAATTTAATATATTTAATTTCTAAAAATTATAAAAAAAGTCTATGATGTAGGAAATCTTTTTAGATTTCCAATGACTATTTATAATAAAAAATATGACTTGTATAATCATATGTAAAAATTGGTTTAGTAAAACATTTCATGTTTGTGTCATTTTTACTTTAACATTAAATAAAAATATATTTATATCATTTTCCAACCAAAGTGGCTCCATGGAGTCCCCAAGTTGTCCCATGGATTGTCTTGGTCGGCCATGACACATCCAGTGAGGGTAGGACATGTGTTTAGGTCAATTCATTTTATTAAAACATTATTCTTACCATAAACTACACTAATTACCTCTAATCGCGATTAAAAACATAATAAGTTACTATTCACCTAAAAATTATTTTTATCCCATTGAACCAAATTTTACTTCTTAATGACAAACATGTATGTCGGATTTTTTCAAATTCAAAACACAAATATGGAAAAATTTCATTTAAACAGAAAAATCAGTTTTTATAAGTACCACTTAGTGGTTTCACTATTTATCAAAAATTAATGTTTTTCAAAACAATCCCAAAAATTCACCCTAAGCTATATTTGATATTCCAAATTTAAAAAATGAAGTCTATTTTAAAAAATTCATAACATATAAGTCACATTAATTAATTTAATAATTAAATTCCTCTGTCAGAGCAAATAGCGTGTTTTTATGAAACAATAAGTATCAAAAGGTTGACACTTGTTTAAGTCTGATTTCAAAGTGAAATTAATTCCAATGACCACTATTGGAATTAATGGTAAAAATATATTCTAATTTTACTTTAAGACCAATTCAAAAGATAATATAATCATATAAATAAATTAGATTAAAAAGAGGTTTTGAATTAAAATACAACATTTTACACTATTCATTAAAAAAATGAACTTTATCGGAAAGATATCAAAAATTTACACAAAGTAAAATTTGATGTCCTGATTCTTAAGAAGAGTTTTATTTGGTCCAATAGAATGTATAAGAGTGAACAAAACTATATTTAATGACGGTTCGCCATCAAAAGGTGACAAGTGAACCTTTAGTGAAAATTAGGTTATAAATGCCTAAAATTGAATTCTTTCCATATTTTAAGCATTTATCTTTTATTGGATAAATGTAAAAACATTTAAAAAACATATATAGTCATATTTTAGTTATTTATATCCATGCCCGCCAATACAACGACTACATGTTAACTACCATTTAAAATAATATTATTTTATTATTAGAGTGCAACGTAAGATTCCCAAGAAACTCGTTGTTGCGTGTTGGGTACGCCATCCAGCATAGTGTTACCATTAAAGTCATATTAATATTTTATTCAAAAATATGGATAAATATGAAAATGTCATATTCGTTATTTACCTAGGGTGTTAGAATAACTATCACAACAAAATGCAATTTCAAATGAACCTACATAGAATGAAAACTATCCATGGCATGTGATTTCTAGCATGTTCCTAAATGATGCATGAAATGACATACCCTCATCTCTTTGGGTTGAAACTAAATATAACCCATGGATAAAATATAAACAACACAATACATGTGTGTCACCCTTCGGTGAAATCAATTCAACTGTAAAATTTCAATATAAAAAAATGCAACAAGTGGTAAATTGGCTTTTCCCTGTACACGGGTTAGCTATGACCGGTCTCAAATTATTACCAACTACCGTCCTCATCCTATTCCTGACTAAGGCTCCAAACAGTAATTCAAAGAAAATAACTCCTCTGATAGAACATTTTAATGTCCCGGTTCTGGGTGCCACTCAACGGGAGCCCCGAATGTGGTTCACCATGTGACATCAATTTCATTTCACCAAACGCCAGAGGCTTCCAACTTGCAGCGAGGGCTCAGGTCTAAATGTGGGGAAACTATGCCCTCATTTTTCAAAGTCTAACCCAACGAAATGAAATAAAACATATGACAATAGATGAATTCGTAAACCATACACAACTGAATTTAACAACTATAATAGAAATAACCAACCAGTATAAAAATAATGGTGCAACACGCCTCAAATCCTATGAAAACAGCCAGAACATGATACACAACAATACAGTACAATAAAAGTACATGAAAGCAAACTAGAACTAAACTACCTGCAACATCGAGAGCCTCAGCCCGGTCTCATGCTCCCCTACTCCTCAACAGCCATCAAGTACCTGTATATGGAATCTTTCCCCTATCCACACCTATAGAAATATAATCTATTTGGTCAGAAAAACATGGCCGAAACAGGGTGTGAGAAATAAATCCATGTACCCACCCACCAAATTCTCGTGCCTAACTATGTGTAAACATGAAACAACAATGTGCAAAAGTAAATTTAATAAACGAAGTAGTACTCAAAGTAACTAACATAATAGTAATATTTCCATTTAATTTATTCATTAAAACATTTAATATTATGAAAACACCATACTGAATTTCTAAATAAATAGTCATCCTCCTCAGACAAGAAAAACCACACCCTCAGGTAATCAGAATCCCACCATCAGGCATAACAGAATATCACGCTCTAGCATAACAAAATTTTACCTCAAGCGTACAATGTGTCGCCCTCAGGCACAAAAGTCAAGCACTCAAGCATGAAAGGTTTCCCTCAGGTGAAATAGAACATTGCCCGCGTGATAATACAATCACGCCCTCAGGCTATAGTAAACATCGCCCCCAGGAATAAGTAACCGAGCCATGCCCAACATATAAACATGCAATTTAAATACAATTACTATCATGTAAAAATTAATACATAATTAAACATGGCATACCCTCAGGTATCCTGGACAAAGGGATAAACAGAGGAACGCCCCCACGGGGTGGTCCTGGATCCAATCAGTGATCCCAAACCACATTTTAATATCACATTTTATTATCTATACAATTATAGGTATTTAAAATAGTCCAATACTCTCCCACATGATACCCCATCATGTGTTCATAGCAATGAAATACACAAAATGCACAGCATTCGGAAAATTAGACACCAAGCCACCTACCTTTAACACCCACGAACGATATATGCAAACAAATATCTTCTATTTGTACTAGAATGACAATGATCTGAGGTGAAAGAAAATTTCGTTAAAACTTAAATAACATACCTACGTGAATGAATTGATAACAACTACTATAGGAGAAGGGAGAACTCACCTGTGCGGTTCTAGGGAGATCGACAGTGCAGAAAACGGATTCCCTACGTGCGCTTGACAGATCTCCAAAACTCTGACCTCCCTCTTCCGCTCCTTCTCTCCATTCTAAGCCTTCCCTATGAACATGGGAGGCTAATTCCAATTTTAATCTAAAAAAACAGAGTGCACAACGTGTACATACGAGTAGACGACGTGTAATTCCTTCATTTAACTGTTTATCAGGTGGTTTCCCGCCAGCGCGACACTGTTCATCTACCGACATGTCTACACGGCATGTCTTCTTGAGTACACATCGTGTTCTATCGCACATCTGGACACATCCATATTATTTTCATGCCAAATGACTACACGATGTGTAAGTGACCACTACACAGCGTGTAGTAGGTTTCTACCCCCTTCATCACCGATATGGCCACACGCCCCGTGTACTCATCCCACACGGCCAAAAGTATACGGATTGTGGAAAAAGAACATGCCGTGTACTTCCAAAATTTGGGATTTTCCCCCATTTTCATTATTTTCTCAAAAACACTTAGGTAAAGGAGAAATGAAGAAAATCATACCTCAAAAATAAGAATTGGGTTCTTAAAATCACTGAATAAGAAACACATGTAGCATAAGAATAACTCAAACATAGTAGGGTGTAGCGGATTATTCAATATTTTGCTAGTCTCACCCCCTTTAAAGTGGATGATAAGAGACCTCAATTTCCTACTTCTGTGGAAACGTATGAGGACGTCTTTCTTGAGTATGTCCTCAGATTACCTCTCTAGAGGGAGGATGACTTCTGCATTGATATATACCCCGATATTGCACCGATAACATCACCCACATGTTGTATTGATTCTGTTGAGCTTCATGAGTTTAGGGTACAACTTGAGGACTTGATGATTAAGGAATTTGTGAGCCCTAGTGTTTCCCCCATGGAGACCCTAGTTTTATTTACCAAGAAGGTAGATAGAATCCTGAGATTATTTTTCAACATCTTTTATACAAACCATGTTACCATTAAGAAAAACAATCCTCTAAAAAGGATTGAATACCTCTTCAATGAGATGTATGGATTGAGGTTCTTCATTATGATAGGCCTTGGATATGGATATCACCAAATTTTAGTATGGTATGTGAAAATTCAGAAGAATTATTTCAGATGTCAGTATAGACACTAAGAGTACATTGTGATGTTGTTTAAAATGAAGAAATCCCCACCAGAGTTCTTCTTACTAATGAACATGACATTGTAGCCTTATTTAGACCGGTTCATCATGGACTTCATTGATGACATCCTATTGTACCTAATATATGAGGAGGAGAAAACAATACACTTGATGATGGTCCTAGACAAAATCATAGGGCACCAGATTTTATGTATGATGTTGAAGTTTTGGTTTGAGATACGAGAGGTCCACTTTTTGGGACACATAATTCCTAGGGCAGGTGTTGTAGTGGATCTAAAGAAGAAAGATCCACTGCATGCTCGGTAGTCTCCTAAGAGTCTTTCCAATATTCATAGTTTCCTTGGTTTGGCTAGGTACAATCAAAAGCTTTTTTATGGCATTAATATAGTAGCATCATCCTTGATTTATTTTATGTGAAAGGGGAAACCTTTTTTCTGGATAGAGAAGTGCCCAAATATTTTTCAAAACTAAGGCAGAGTTTGATGAGCTCTCCTATCATGAAATTATTGGAAGAGGGTGTTGAGTATGTAGTTTTTTGGGATACCTCGTGGATAGGGCATGTATGAGTACTGATTTAGTGTAATTTGGGGATTTCCAAGGGATCATGAAAACTAAGGCCACAGGACCATAACAATGAAACTCGTGAACATGAGTTGGTAATAGTAATATTCACCTTGATGTTGTGGGGACATTACATTAATGGAGAGTGGAGTTTTGCATACTCTAGACAAAATGTCACAAGTATATCTTCCCTTAGAAGGATTTTAACATGAGATAGAGGTTATGGATAGAGTCTAACCATGGACATGTATTTGTGATTTTTTATATTCTTATGAAGGGGATCATGGTATAAGATTATCTCAGTATGAGATCCAGCTTACAATTGCTAAAGTGAACTATCAATGATGATTGTCATGTTGCATATATCCTTTATGAATGGAGGAGGTGAAGCATACATCTAGTGTATGGTTGTCACTCAAATAATATTACTATGACTTAGGGATGAATAACTTGCAGATAACAAATGTGATACATGACATGCTCATATCTCTATAGGGCATTCCCTGATGGATATTATAAATATGGGGAGAACATTGTTATCTTGAGAGGTAAGATATTAGTACCAGTGACAATGTGGGAGGATGTATTGAGGGAGTTACATATATCCTTTTTGGTGGTACATCCAAGAGTAATGAAGATATTCCAAAACATTCTATGTCTATTTTTTTGAAAAGGGATGAAGAAGGAAATGACATAGTTAGTTTCTAGATGCCTCACATTCTAGAAATTGATGGTTAAGAAGTATGTTCCGTCGGGTTTGAATCAAAACCTACATTTTCTCGAGTGGATGTGGGATATATCAATAGTCATCGTGATGGGTTAACCTCAAATATATATATATATATATAATTGTCATGATACTATCTGGGTGAACATTGACTGTCTCACCATATCGGCCCAGTTGCTAGCAATTCAAGAAAAGAGTTCAGTAGAGACCTAGGGAAGCCTTTACATGTCAGAGATAGATCATCTCCACAGAGTCCCATTTATGATATTTTTTAATAGTGATTCACACATTACATCTTAGATGTGTAAGGGATTGAATGAAGAGTTTTATACTCAATAGGGCTTTAGCACAACATTTCACCCCACATAAAAATGACTTAATAGAGAAAACCATATATGTTCTAGTGGAAATGCTATATTCATACATCCATGATTTTGACCACATTTAGGAGGATAAATTAAAAATAGTAGAGTTTTCAAACAATAGTAGATACCACTCCAAATATAGTGTTTCACTGTTTGAGGCATTGTATGGCTGACCATGCAAGTCACGACTTTATTGGAATGACTCTGGAGAGTCATTACTCATGTATCCAGAGTTGAATTGGGCTACCACTAAGAAGGTATAGATCATATGGGAGTAAATGAGGATTGAACAGAGCAAGAATAAGTCATATTCCAAGAGGAGAAAGAGCACTTAAGGGTTTTAGGAGGGAAATAATTTTTTCATTCGAGTCTAACCATGATAGGGATTGGAGAGTTTGGTCAGTGAAACGATATATTTTGAGGTACATTATACCATTTTAGTTTTTGCCTATATTTGGAATGGTGGTGTACCACCTAACTCGTTCACCCCCGACCCCTAGTTGCACATGGTGTACAGAGTCTTCCTTGTGTCATAGCGAAAGATTTACATTTATGATTCATTGCATGTTTTTTTCTATAGTGAGCTGGACATTGACGATATGTTTACATTCACAAAGAAATCAGTGGAGATAAAATATTGATAATAGAGAATAAATTGTGGGAGTTCAATATCACTTTATCACGTTCAGTTACAGTACGTGAATCCCCCATGGTACACATGGTAGAGGGAGTCTAAGATTCATTCACAATATAACCATTTGTTTTTATAGTTTTTCTGTATTTTGGGGACATAATTCCCTTATATTGGGAGAATGTAAGGACTCATATTTTCTTCAGTATTAATTTTTAAAACTAATTGGGAAAATTTTGAAACCATGAACTGGCATGATGTATGATTCCAAGAACTAGTGTTCCCAAAAATAGTTCATTCATAAATTATAAATGTTTTAATAGAGTGTATGAAATGGTTTCCCAATAAAAACTCATAAAGTGGTTCCCGAATCAAAAATTATAGGGCACTACAACTTTTAGAGTTGTGCTGTTACTTTACCTATGACTTAACATCAGTAGGCATGGGTCCAATTTGAAATGTAGTTTTCAAAGGATAAAAGGAATAATATAAATCGAGTTTATTTTATATAATATTTCATGATGAAATTGTAGCTGTTTCCATTTTTATTAATCCTTGTCAATGAAATTTAAGAATATCATCAAAACCCTGTAAATCCTCTAGGACAAGGAGAAAAAACAATCTCTGATGAAAAATGATGAATGTCGGAGGACCATGGATTGATGATGACATAGAACACTATTATTCTTCAATGATTAATCCAACCATGATGTAGGATGTTTATATTTTTGTGACTTCCTCATCCCCTCTTAGATTAAATAATAAATTAGTACCAACCAACGAAATAGTTGATCTATAGTTAGAACGTTCTTGTGGTGATGTACCCCCAATTTAATGTATGTAACCCTTTACATATAATTTTTTAACAAAATGTTTATGGGTAATGGTTGGGGGTGTTTGGTGAACATCATTTATGTGTTTTTGGGAAAAAGGAGTGGCACATGGGATATGTTTGGGTTATCCAAACTGAAAAATTCATAGAATAAATTGTACACAATAGCAAGTTTATGGCAGTAGAATTAAAATGGTGGATACACGATTAGAGGGATTATATGAGCGGGTTGTTTGAGGCCATTATTGAGGTATTATCTAACATGATGTTATTGCATAAAATTTATAACAATGTGACTAAATCGTAAATGGGTTAAAAACACCATCCTTAAAAGTAGATCATGGTTGACCATTCCATTAATCTATTTTTTCCCCAAACTGAATCTAAATCCTTATTTTGATTATCCAAAGGATAAATAAGGTTCTCCCAATGATCTAGAGGAAATATGAAGGATTCCCATAGTTATTTGTTTCTAGACTCTTGAGGTATGTCATCATTCTTCTTCATTAATATCTTGTTTTCTTTGATCTTCATAGATCTACATGTCCTATCTTCCCAAATTATAATATATACTCTCATTATGAGTATGTATAATATTTTGGATTAAAATTATGTAGATATATTGTCCCTTTTATATAATAATATATTTAATGTGGTTTTATAGAGAATCTACATGGTGCATAATCATTCTTGGTCTCTTTTCAGTTTTCTTTAAAATGATTGAGGTATGTGGCTTCACTGTCAACTCCTATAGATATAACAAATTTGAATTCAATAGAATTGACATAATAGTGATGAATTTATTGTGATTTTTATCTTTACAAATTTTTTAAATATATTTTTTGTGAATGATTTGTATATTATATAAATCTAGAAAATTGGTGTTCGTAATAATGTGCTTTGGTTATTGCTTTTAAATTGTGGAATTAAAAATTAGTCCTTTTGGAAATATGATAATTGTATGAAATTAAATTGTTTTTAATTAAATAATTGTTTTTATTGAAATGAAATTTTTTGTTTAAATTCGGTTTTTAATGGATTCTATAAAAGATTGGTTTTATTGAATTTGGCGAAAAGATTTTTTTGGAATTGGGTAATGGAATAATGGTTATTTTTGTTGATATAATATTTTTATAGATAATTTCAAAGAGTTATTCCATCATTTCTGTGATGGATAAGGTTCATAGATATCCCCTTTCAAATATTCATGTGCATTTAGGTCAGATAAGTGTAAGAAGCCATCACATGAATTGTTTGGAACATTATGGTTTAGGGATTTTTACCTCTTTCAGATTTCATGCATGGGAATTTGTGTGCATATGTGGAATTGTAACAAAAAATAGAATGTCATGTGATTTAAAATATTATTTATGGGAGTCACTTAAAAATCATTTTACTATGGTTGTAGTTTATATTTTTCTATAAACAATTTTTTGAATTTTCTTATATAAACTAGTTTATATAAATGTAGATAATTTTTCATTACTTGTGTCATGAGTAGGGATGTCACCGGGGAAATCCCACTGAATTTTACAGTCACCATGACTTTGTAACTAGGTTGGTTTTGTATATGTTATCTTATGGGCCATGGTAAAAGTTAAAGTATCACATTTATTTTACACCACCTTATGATACCTAGGATGTTGGTAATTTTGGAGCATGGAGCTTGTGAATCGTGGGGTCTTGTCATTGGCTTGGAGTTTGTTTTTTTATCATCCAAAAACTACATTTATAGTTAATTTCAATTATATTATAGTACACTTTTGTGTGGTTTTGATAAACATAATTTAGTTGACTTGTCTTGTTTTATTTCATGCATCGTATAGTGGTTTTTTGGTTATGGTTATTTGGATAGAGGTTTTTTATTAAATATTAAATCATCCACAACATTTATTGAAACCCTTCCAAAATTACATCCAACCATTGGAATCTTGAGGGTGTATCCTATGGCTTGTAATGAGTCATTTTATTCTCAAATCAATGATAATTGTTGTGTCATTACAAATGTTATCGTCTTATTCTGTACGTCCCATAAAATTGGTCATGAGTTTCACAGCCTTGGAGTTAAATTTATTATTATCTATTCGTTTGGTTGGAATCATATAAAAAGTACTTTTTAGGGACCAGAAATGTAGATAATAAAAAACCATCTAACCTTTTTATTTTTAACTACATGTTACTACGGAGTTGGTTGAATTTGTGTTTTGGGGACATTGATAAAATATTGGAATCTACGTGTCTTGGGTTTTTTCTAGAGAGATGATCATGAAATGAATTGTTGAATAATAACATCCAAGATGTTCTGAACATTTAATTTTGGTGAATTGATATACAATGTGAAACAATTTTATGAATTTTGAAATATGATGATTTTTTTTCAAATGAAATATTTTTAGAGTGACATGGTTGGTAAATTAGGAAAATGGGATAAATTTTAAATGAAAGAATCAAAATTCTAAAAACAGATGAATGAGGAAAATATTGTTTTTTGAAATTATATTTAATAGTTGATGTGATATAATTTCAAATGTTAAGTATTCATTTTATGGAGTGTGTGACATAAAATGTTATTTGTTGGTTTATAAAATGACACATAGGAGACCTCGTAGAAACCAAATGGAAAAATATATGGAGAATGTGGTTGCACCTAAATTACAGGTGAAACAAGTTCTAGTTCATACTATTATTTAATAATTTAATACAGTGTACACAGAAAACCATATGGATGTGTGAAGGCATGTCGATCATTCCATTTTGATCACGAAGAAGAATATACCCATCTTTTTTGGTGAATATGTACCTAAAAAATTGGTGTGGCAGAATGTGATGAATCTTAAAATTAATTTTATCAGCATCCGAAAAGATTTCGTTGTTAATCTAGAAACGTATATTCAAGAGGATCTTACACTCTAGTGGTGGGATCTGACAGTTCAATATAATATACATCTAAGCCTTAGATGGGAGGATTTTAAATAATTCTTTAATAAAAAATTTTATCCTCACACATTGAAGATACACCAAATGTAAAAATTCATCTTCCTAAATTTGTAATCCCTCTCCCTCACATATTATATAGATATATTCAAACATATCGTGTGATTTGAACCAGAAGATGCAGATATTGAGTCGTTGAACGAATTCAATTTTGAATCAAGTGTAATATATAATATTTTTTTGAATATTATGATACTATTTATTATAGATTATACAGAGATAGTGAAAAAAGAGATTATGGAAAAATGTGATATCTCATGATCTTTTGGTGGATGAAGTATGAAAATATCAATAGGAAATGGTGGGAACATGAATTGTAGGAACGAGAGTATGATGGACACCTATTTCTAGATTTGAAATGGGAATCAAGATAAAAATGATAGATTATTGATCCTTCATCCATGACCCATGATTTATGAAAAATGTTTTAAATTTTTTTCATTTAATCACATTAAGAAAGAGTGTACCACACAACCTAGTTCAGGCTATAACTACAAGGATATTGTGATTCTTCAGAGTTATTGTCACAGTGGCTGGAGGCTAAGTGCTCGGGAAACTTCTCAGGTGTCGCAACCATATAATTCATTGACAAAAAATGGAAAAACTATTCAATGTCATAAGAAAAATATGGATAGACATGGTGACTATAGGAACACCTTTTCTCCCCAACAAGGGAAATCTCAATAAAACTATATGGATAATAGTGTTGCAATGAATCAGTTGTATGAAACTGATCATGTGATTGGAGATGATTTGGGTGGAAAATCTATGATGATAATTACTATTCTATTGAATTCTATAATTATTCAATTGTTGTTCGATATATGTGTGTCACATTCCTACATTGATTCTTGTATTTTTTATTTTTTTATTATAAAATTTTATATGATTTACTCTAGGTTAAAACATAAAACCCCCTCAATGAAAGAGAATTTCCACCCTATGTGTTTATTGCATGTTCTATAAAAATTCATGGAGATGAGTGGGAGAAGGACATATTAGTGTTGTAGATGGATATATTAGATGTAATCATTGGGAACAATTGGTTGAAAAAGTTCAAGTCTCACATAAACATTCATAGTAGAATAGTTATTCCCACAACATAGAATGGTGTCTAGAATCTCTTAACAGGAAAATTGTTTTTAAAAATAGGTGTAATGGGTTTTCTGGTTCCAGTAGTAGGAAAGATATCATTATAGTAGGTGGAATTAATTTTTCATCAATGATAGAGACTTAGGATCGTAGTTTTCCAACATTTATGGATAAATTTCAATATGAAATTCCCAACAACTATTTTGGGTTACAACCTATATGGTAAATAGAGGTTACAATTTATATGATTATAAAGACGAATCATATTCTCCTATAATATTATAGTATTGAACGAATAGAATAATTTTAATTGAATGTGATGTTGCAGGAGCGGGAATGAAAAGGTTCAATTCAGCAGAGCACGTATTTCTGGGAAGCACCAATCTGGTTCTTGAATAATGTAGGAATACATATAAGGAAATTTATGGATTATTGTAAACATAAACATGTTTAGATAATGAATTTGTATCAATAGTAATGATTTTATGGTCTATTTGATCAATTGATGAGAGCCCAGGAGTTCCCTAAAATTAACTTCTGATCAGGATATCAACAGTTGTGTGTTCTAAAGGTAGATATTCAGAATACATTATTTTAAATAAGATATAGCCACTTTGAATATGTATTCATTCCTTCTTGTCATAAGAATACACCATTAATCATTATGAAATTAATTAATTAGATATTTCAGTGATATCTCGATTATTTTTTTATGGTCTTAATGGATGACATATTAGGGTATTGAAGGATAAAATCTAAGCATGATAAACACATGGATGTATTGATGGGAATCATTTTTTATCACAATTTTTATACCAACTTGTAAATATTTAATTTTTAAATACCATAAGTAATAAATATTGACGAAATAATTTCTTTATAAGGTGTGTTTCAGATCATAAAATGATAGATTCTATTATCTCATGTAAACCCCTGATGAAAGTCTTTGAGATAAGATGTTTTCTTGGTATTTCTTATTATTACTGACAAAATTTTAACAACTTATCACAACCACCATCACCAATTACATATTTCAAAAATTATAATTCTCAATTCTGATGTATTAGGTAATTGAATAAGTGTTTTCAAATGATATATAGGTTCTTACATCATCACAATTCGTTATTTTTTCCTAATCAAGACAGGGGTACATTTTATACTGTGAATCTTTGATATTTTTGGGGATGTGTTCTCATACAATAAGACCATGCGATTTATTATGGTTTAAGTATGCTGAGTGTGTATTAGAAGAATAACCCAATAAAGGATTTGGAGTTAGTAGCGGATGTCCATGATTCGAATACATGGAATCATTACCACTCTGGTTAAAAATTTAGTGTTCTTACAGATCATAAGAGATTCAGGCACATTTTCTATAAACAAGATCTGATTATGATGAAAATGATATAGATGGAGTATCATCAGATGTTTTAATTTTTCTTGATGTATACACCATGAAATGGTATTTCCATGTCTGATGTATTATAAAGAATGTATTATGAGATTCTTGTGAAAGAAGCATTAGATGAGTGGTATTAAATGTCAGTCCTAGAAATCATGGATGTGGAATGTGAAGACTAAGGTGGTTTTGTGAATTTAATTTCATTCACCATGGTTTTTGATTTGGTAAATTTGGTCAAATAAGTACAAACATCTAAGGCATATTTCCTGGTTATGAGTTTAAAACTCAATGGCGGGGAGACCATTAAAGCAAGGAAACTTGATGGGAGTTCATTTTCATGGTTCAGTGATTATATGGTTGTACCTCTTTCTTGTTTAATACAACTTCTTCATTCTTACCAATACGCTAGATTGTCTATGCATCTTGGTATTCATATCATTTATTAGGACTTAATGGATTTGTTTTGGTGGATTTTTATGAAATGAAATGTTGATGAGTTCATTTTTTGGTGCTTAACTTGTATGTAAGTTAAGTTATAACATCAATGACCAGAAGGTATAATGCATTCATTACCTATAACTACATGGAAATTGGTGCAGATTGAAATCGATTTTTTGACAGGCCTCTAAGGAATGGTTTAGAGACAACATTCCATATGGGTGATAGTGAATCAGCATACAAAGTTCGATCATTTCATCCCTATTTGTGTAACTCATACATTAGAGGATCTGTCAAAAGTATATATCAAATATATAGTAAACAAAAATAGAATACTAGTATCAATAATCTCAAACAGAGATATGATATTCACATCTCATTTCTATAAATCCTTAAATAATTCCATTGGAACTCATTGCACTAAGAATAATGTGTATCGTTATCAGACAGACAAAAAGTCTAAACAAACGATACATACATTGGGATAAATTCTATAAGATTGTGTAATGTATTTTGGTGAAACATTGAAAGATAATATACCCTTAGTAGAGTTACCATTTAATATAACATATAATTCCTAAATATATGTGGATCTGCTTGAATAATTTTATGGGTTTCCTTTCAATTCTCCACTTTATTGGGTGGAAATATATGAAACTCCATTAGTCATTCCGACCATTGTCCAAGAAACAAGAGATATGATTTATTTAATTAGGTAATGGATGGAGAAATCATAAAGTAATGAAAAATCATATGAGGATCATTATGGAAGACCACTGTTGTTCGAGGTGAGTTATCATTTTTTTTAGGGTTTTTCTACGTATATGACGTCATCATTTTGGGAAGTAGGGAATTTTATGTCCTCGATATATTTTCCCTATCAATATACTGGAATGAAATGTATATGTGTAATATAAATTATCGTTTCCAGAATGCATCAATTTGTTACATAATATGTTCCACATTTCATAGCTGAAATTGAATACTCCTAATCCTAACCGTATGATCAGTTGGGATCACGTTGACCTATAGCCCAATGATTCATTAGTAAAGATCCCGATGTGGATTTTGGATTTGCAAGAAAATGTCTAGCATGTAAAAAAGAATAGGTG
The DNA here is from genome assembly GCA_963277665.1 of Viscum album. Lineage (NCBI taxonomy): Eukaryota > Viridiplantae > Streptophyta > Magnoliopsida > Santalales > Viscaceae > Viscum > Viscum album. The sequence goes on along the minus strand of OY728165.1, from coordinate 1,064,195,971 downwards.
TAGGGTCAGTTTTATAGAAACATGCTCAGATTTCGGAAGAGACTGGGGTATGTGAGAAGGAAATGAAAGTGAAATGGTCAAAACTCTTTCAGGAAAAAATGGTTTTCTACTTTCTGGGGACATAAATACCGATGTCGGGGGGAATGGCTTACACATTTTTTCTGGTATGTAGAACTTAATTTATATATTTATTTTATTTAATGTTTATCATTGATCGTTGGGACATTTAGTTGAACATTCCATATGTTTTTTTGTGGATAACCTTGAGGAAAATGGGTTGCACATGGATTTTCATAAAAGGGAAGGAATCCTTCGATAAACCATGCTTAATACCAGGTCTGAGACAATTTCTTCAACATATTTAGCTCAATATTCAAAAGCAAATGTGAGGAGGGTATGATAAGATATTACTGAGGAAAAAAATAATGCATCGTTAGAACACCATTTTTCTAGACGTGTATCTAAACTATGAACATGTTAAAAACAACCTCTTTGAAAAGTGGATCTATGTCTCCCTTTCTAATAACCCACTCATTTTTACACCAATCAATCTCTACTAAATTAATGTTTTTATCCTAAGATGAAATACTTTAATCCCATTATTCAAAGGCATTATGAAGGATTTTGTTGGAGATTTAAAGGCAGATTTATGAGGTATGTCATCGTTCTTCTTTGTTCTTGACTCGCTTAAATAGATTTACCTAGAAATGCTTCTCTTTGCTTCTCATATTCCAATATCTACACCCGTTAAGGATAGATATAAGATTTTAGATTCTAAATAATTTGATATTTGGTATCTTTTTTGATAGTATAAGATATCTAAGGTTGTTTCATGGATAATCGACCTAGTTTCGTGAGTGTTCTTTATCTATTTCTAGTTTTAATCAAAATAGTCAAGGTAGGTGGCTTCACTCTTTACTCCTCTTGTTAGAATGGATTGGTTTTATTTCAAATTAATTTATTTTTTATTAATTGATTATGAATTATTTCTATTTAATAATCTTTCAAAAAAATATTTTGTAAGAGTATGGTAAAATGTTAATATATAGTAAATTGGCGTTCAGGATAATGTGCATTGTTTATTGTTTTTAAAATGTGTATTTTAAAATTGTAAATTTTTTGAATTGTGTTAATTGGATTTAATTAATGTGTTTTCAATAAAATGAATGGTTTTATTGAAATGAAATATATATTTGAAATTTTATCATTTAATGGTTATCAATAAATCAATGGTTTTATAGAAATAGATGAAATGTTTGTTATGGCATTGATTAATGGCATAATGTTTGTGAGTGTTAATAGATAATTCTTGATTGAAAAGGGTTAGTAGTCTACCACATCATTGATGGGATATATAAGGATTTGGGAAATCCACCATCAAACGTTCATTTTAAATAGGGTTGGATAAGGGTAAGAAGTCTCCCCCGTTATTTATATGATAGATAAGGGTCAGGGTTTTCCCCCTCTTCCAGGTATCATGCATGGTTTGTAGTGTGGATAAGTAGAAATTATACAAAAAATAAAATGTTAAATGATTTATATTATTGTTTATGTTCAATTCTTGGAAAAATATATTCTATGTATTTAGTCAATATTTTTCAATAAACCGTTTTATATATATTGTTTTATATAAACTATTTTATATAAATATGGAAATCTTTTTAATCCTAGTTATTTTAGTGGATAATTCATTTGGGAAAATCTACAATTTTTAACAATCGTACATTCTGTGAATCTATGGTGGTTTTGTTGATTTTATCATTCATTACATGGGAAAAGGTAAATGATCACACATATTAAGCACCTCCATGTGATACGTGGTAATATTGGTGATAAGGGAGAATAAAACATATAGAGCATTCATCCTAGATATATCTTGTAGTTTCTGGTTGTTAAAAACCACTTTTTTTTATTTTTTTTACTTATGTTGTATTATATTATGGTGTGTGGTTGATATAAATAAATTGGTTGAGTAGTACATTTATTATCATGCATATTATACTGTTTTTTGGTTATGCATTTTTGGATGGTGGTTTATTTCCTAATATGTAAATCATCCCTAACATGAATTCCTAACACTTTGACATTTATTGTAACATTTTTCATCTTCTGGATGTCACTTAAGGCCATGTAATGATTCATTTTATATTAAATCCATTGATATATGGTGGTTAAATACATGTCGAATGGATAAATTATTATGATGATTAAAAAGGATAGATAGATCACTGTGATTATCTATTCTAGTTCATCATTAAATATACTAACATGAATGGATCACGGAAAACCGGAACAAGGCCATGATCTGTTCTTTGAGTGTTCATGTTCTATATCACTTCCCCATTATTCTATCGTGCATTTAACGAATTCTTCTCCCTTGAAACCTGAATGTGAACAATCAATCATTGTGCTCTCGATCCATGGCACAACACCCCATGATTGAGCAATTGACCCCCCCCCCCGCCCAAATGGTATAATAGATGGGTGACTAATGTGTTGTATTTTATGAAGGGGTGGAAGTTCAAGGAAAAAGGATGTCATGATGCATAGAAGGCCATCAAAGATGGTAGGATGAAGGCGGGGGTTGGTCCAAGGGGAGCACGAGTCAGTGATGGGCTGCCATTGATGGACGTAGGCTACCGTCCAGGTTGGACCATGAGGGAGCCTATGGATGATGAGGTTGGGGGTGGTTACTGATGGTGTAGAAGGAGGCCATGATAGTGTGCTGGGATGCAGCATGAAGCTGCATCAAAGAAACACACAATGAAAAATATTGTAAGGAATGTGGGGGAGGAAGTTCAACCATGTGAAATACTGAACATCGTAGCATAGACCGGATAACATGGGAGGAGACACATGGGGAAAGAAGACCACGTAAAAAAGGGGGTGCCGACAAGGTGGGCTTCCTCTGGCAGAGTAAACCATATTTCATGATCTGGGCCGGACTAGGGTGTTTTGGCCACATCACGGGAACATCTAGCCAGGCCCAGAAGGCCTAGTCTGTCGGGTGGATTTGGGCCAAACGGGAATGGGTTGGATCGGGTCTATCCAGTTGGGTCACACCCTATCTGACCCTGGGTCGGACTACTATACAAAAATTGACCATTTCATTCAAAACATGTGTCCATTTGATCTTCTATTTGTTGCATTTAGATCCTTGTGACAATAGTGTTCTTTAGATATAGTACATATGAATAGTTATTGAAATTGGAATACGACTTAATGGATTGCGTAGTAGGTTCTCCTAGTACAAGCGTTCTATGAGTGTAATCATGTAGCTGTATGTGGTCTTAGTGACTTTGTGATCTTTGTGACCATGTGATATTTTTTACTACTTGACTATGTGATTACGTGACTTCAGGGTTGCATGACTTATCGCCACTCTACGTGTTACCAACACACCATGTGATACCAATACAATGTTTTTTACCGACACTTCATTTGTTATAGAAACTCCATGTTCTATCGACACTTATTATCTTACCGATATTGGGTGTTATGTGGAAAACATATGATAACCCTACTTTTATTGATATAGAATTGTATATGAGTTAGGTGGCTAAACGTCATGTATTTATTTTGTTGTATAAAATGTATTTATTTGTGGTATACCACATTTATTTCTTTGTGGAATACTTCATGTATTTATTTCTGGTGTACTATGTGTATATCTCAGTGTTATTCCTTTTTGGTTTCGGTTTTTCCTAATAAATAATGCTTTACTGGCCCAAACAGGAGCTTGGACCCCATGTGTCGTGTCTTTTGAAGATGAACAATGATTTGATGGAGTTATTTCTATACAGAAACCTGGAGTCGCTAAGAGTTTTCGAATAGATGATGTGTGCTCATTTGGATTTAGATATCTATCCTACACTTACCCTTCAGATAGGGTTTTCAACAAATGTGGTTTAAGAACTTGTGTATTCACTAATGAAGACTCTTTCTAGGGTGGGATTTTATTTACGCACTATTTATATTCTAGTTCCCTACAATAGTAATCTATAGTTGGTATCTCACTATATGCATGAATTTTTGACTTAATTCCTTTTCATTTAATCATTCAAATCTTTGAGATGTGTGCATGTGTACAGGTACATAGGAAAATTACTCCCATTTGTGGGATATGCCAAATCGGTGCTATTTTCCAACCCGTACCCTATTGGTGGAGGGCATGGGGTAGTCACAACATGAGGGCCTCTAGGATGGGATCTTACATGTGCCTTATATTTAAGAGATAATGGTACATTATGTCAATAATATCTTGATATTCATTTTCATAGTTGTGTATATTAATATTGATGCATTTTTTTATACGAGGAGAGAATATTTGAGTGATGATCTCTCTATAGTTTTCATCTAGTTACCTAATGGTTGTTAATATAAATTATTTGTATTTCCATTAGTTATATAGGGGGTGTTTTTTATTTATTTACCACATTTTACTTATCTAGTGTCCATTCCTTCATACCATATGGATGTAGTGGATTTTAAATTAGATTAATAATAATTTTGATGATTTGTTAAAAAAATGTTTTATATGCATGAATGAATCACATTAGATAGAACCTATTTATTTTATAATAAAATATGATGGGACAAATAGCCTATTTGGTAAATACCGTACACTATATAGAATCATGGTAAAGAACAAAAATCCATTTCAGCTTATTGGATTTCTCTTTGGATAGTTGAATAGTGATTTTTTTCAAGAATATTGATTTTTAATATGGGTATCACAAGTTTAAATTAAAATAATAATAAATCTATAAGTCTACCATAAATATCAGGTATTTCCATTATGAATATCATGTTAGGAAAAAAGGTCAAAGCAAATATCCAGATTCTTCTATGGATTTCATGAACCATATATTTTAGGAGTAACATGACTTGTTCATGGTGTTAATTTTTGAATATATCCTAGTTTAAAACCAAACTAATGAGATCCATGTGTGTTATTTATGATTAGTTCGGTAAATAATGATATAAAATAAACTCATCCCAATTTATTTGAATTATAATTTCTTGATTTGAGATGTGGTATTTTTGGGAAATACGGACATAAAACATATTATTTTAGTCGATCCTAACAACATTAATTATGTAATCATACGGGAGAAACCACATCATGTTATTGATATTCAGAGCATATTATATTTGGTGGGATACCAACCATGGTTCATAAATGATTTATCTATGATAGAACAGCTAATACACACTCTCAATAAAAAATGAGTGAAGTACATTTGGGATTAGAGATGTTATATTTAGGTTGTTATGATTAAATGAATTTGGAATTTACACTATTTTGGACAATTAATGAGTTTGGATAGGTCTATTTGGTCTTCTATTATAAATAATTTTTGGGTTTGGTTAGTGTCCATAAACCTAATTATCACAGGATATAATGTAATTTGATATAACATAGGCTACATAAGTAAAATTATTTGACCGATGATCTCAGTGTCCTAAATGGGATGTAGGATATTCATATTTGGCTACATTATCATTTCATCGTCAGAATTTACATTTATTCTTACCACAAAAGATTTAGTTTTTTTTCTCTCAATGGATATGAAAAAATAAAATTGGTGTTGGGTGGAAAACCTACAGTCTTTTGATTATGACATTGACTACACCTCTTGGTGGGGAAATTTCATTTCTAGGATTTGTAGTAGAAAAAATATTACACCATTCATGACATAATAATTATATGTATATAATTTGATGGATCCCTTTGGGCCATTGCATTTGGGAATATGGGAGTATAATATTGAGGTGGGTTTTCCCTGCATCTCATTAATATCATCTCTAAGTGAGATGATTCATAAAGTTAATTAGTTTGAGGCTGAATTGTGTATAAAATGTGAAACTATTTATACTAAGGAGACCAATGGTGGTTGGTTGATCTCAACAAACTATATATTGTTCTTCATCCATCAGTTTTGTGAATTTACCATTTAGAATGGATGTGATGTTAGAATCCCATAGTTTATAATTGGAACTGATCCTAAAAGCCAAACTGATGTTCTATAATCTATGGTGATGATTTTAGTTTCCTTGTATGATATGTGACATAACTAGACATGGATCTAACAGTTATAAATTCCAATAAACCAATGTTGAGAATTAAATACATTTAGAATTTCATGAGAAACATCCAGTTGTATCATAAATTTTGTTTGATAATTCAATGGAATTTATGGTTGGGCTTACACATTATAATTAATTTAATAATGTGATATGGGTTGTTCATGATAGTATTAACAAATCTTCTAACTTTATAACCATTAAAAATATATCCAACATATGGAATTGGGACATTTATATGAGGAGTACAATGTATGATTTCATGGAGATCCATATTAAATGGTGTATGATAGGGATACCCTTTTTACATACCTATTCTAAAGAGTCATAAAAAAATCCATGATATATTAGGTACATTTAAGATTGGAATATCATCTAATGAATGATTGACAGACTGAATGGGTGAAATAGATTCTTTAGGAAAAGCTATGTGCAAGTCTATATGACTTCGTTTGAGGTTGGGATAACCATTTTGGACTATTTGAGATCTCCAACAGTTAGAGATACCAATTTTCTATTAGAGTGGATCCTTTTAAGGAAATTTATAGTATTCCACATAGATAATAATTTTTTAGTTAGATATTAGTGATATTTCTTTAGTTGTAAATAATTTCTCCAATATATTATGGTGAGTATTTAGTTGATTCATTTAATAATGGTGATGGAAAAAACCTTGTATACATCCTATGCTAATCATAATTTGTATATATTGTTGTTTTGTTAACTGACATGTGTTTTTATTGTTTATCCTTTGGTTGGTCACACGTGTCTTGTAAAATAAAGAAGAATTATACAGATTTTTGTGTATCCCATTGGGCATGTTTCTTGTGTTGGGTAATGTCATCTAACATATGGAACAACAATCATAGATGACTTCATTACATAAATTTATTCATGTATCATATATTATAATGTGTCTTTATAAATCATGTTATCTTTTAATCTAGTAATATATTGATGTTGATCATGATTTATTAGTGACAAGGTATCTATTCATGAATGTTGATTAGGAGACAAATTTTCCAAATGGGAAGATGATATTGTTTCTTGAACTGAAATTATAACATGGTTCTTATACAAATAAAACATTGTAACATGGGTCACTAATGATTTAATGTTGTCCACATATCTTAAATGTGGTATATTAATGATTGGATTTTTGGGGACATACTATGTTTCAAGTTTTGGAGGTTGCAATATACCATAATCCTCAGTCATGTATTTCTTATTCCTTATTTTAATGTATTTTCTAGGATAAATGTATTTTTTGAATTAATAGATTCTCGATATAAATGTGTTCTGGGTTTCAATAGAAACTATTTGGTTGTAGGATGATTTAGAGGGTATTCAATGTTTTTTCATCAAGTTAAGTATATTTATTGTGTGTAGAACATATTCACATCGTCATGTTAATTCATGACGAGAACCCATTGATCATAGAAGCCATGAAATTATTTAATGAACTTATTGGTAGTAATGATATATATTTTATTACACTATGTTATGGGAGGGGACATAAATTTTAACTTATGGTGTTGCATATTTTTAAATATATGACACACCATATATTTACACCATGAAGAAATGATTCATGTTATAAATTCCATGTTTATAATTTGATTTTTGAAAAATTTTCAGAAAATTATTTCATTATTTTTGGATCCTCTCCGCTTATCCTTCGAGGTTTCTCTAATTGTATTTTCTTAAATGTATTCATTTCATGATGTTTTATTTTATCATTTCACATCTGATGAGTTTCATCCTTATGGGGTTCCACTCTCGGCTTCCACTATATGGAAGTGGTATAATATAACTAATTTATACTGAATTTTAATTTTATCTAGATAATATTTGATTATATTTATCCTTGTTGATCTCATACGCCTCATTATTCATTCTTGTTCATATTTGGGTGTTTATTTGATCACCGATGAAGGGCATGTGGCTTCATATTTATTTTCCCAACAATTTAATACATAAATTTCATAATTAATTGAAATGAGTACAAAAGTTTTTAAAAAATAATTTTCGATGACTCTTGAGTGGGGGATTTGAAATTTTAACATCCCAAAATTTTAATATAATTGGGATTGTTTAGAAATTATGAAAAAAAATTTATTTCATGAAGTGGACATTTATTTTAATAAATGTTTAAAGGGTAAAAACCTCATAATAAAAAGCTTATATTTATAATAGAATTTGAAAATTCTGGAATTGATGACAACACGTGATTTTTTTAAATGATAAATTATTTATTAAATAAAAAATTAGAAATTATATATATAATATTTGGAAATAAGTTATATTACCATTATTGAGTGATTTTTTTGACTGAATCACATGTTATTCTAAGTAGTTAGTAGGTAATTAATGAAATTATTCCATGATCTCAACCTTTAGAAATGGATTAATAATGAGAAAACATATTTTAACAAAAAATGAAATTATTTTATATAATGGGGAGTCGACTCCTAATATCCTTAGATGAAGGATGTGTGAGCACATGGATCTGAGGTCATTGATTATGTTTTCTGAGGGTCAGATTTCCAAAAACTACCATATCACAAGGTTTAATACATGGTTCTGTAAAATGATTGTTTTTATGATTGAATTCTATTTCTTAGTAAAATTTTGTACTCATTATATATTCTATATATGAATAATTTATAATAAATTTTCATTCAAAAATATTTTGATATATGATCAATCATTTTAGTCACAACGAATGTTTTATTGAAATATTTGATATTCCATTCCATGTATTATTTTATTTAAATCCAATAAATGAATGGATTAAATATAATAAAATTTATTATAGAAAACTAATTTATACCCTACTATGATTTATATATCAATCCCAACAATTTTTTTCTTACTATTGAAAATTATCTATTGCTATGAAAAAAATATAGAAGGTGGCACTAGGGTGGTAGTGTATGTTCCAGATCCATGGTTACCTAAGTGTGGGAAGATACCAGTGGTGATGTGATCCACTTGTTATATGAGTTTTATGATCTTTTTCATGGAAAGTGTTGTGTCTTGTGATTATTAACAACCTTGGTTTTGTTTTTAATTTTTATTTTCTACATTCTCCCTTTGGAGTGTTGATCATACCCACAACCATATTTATTCATTCTTATTTTTGATGAAAAAATCAATCCATCATGATTTTTATATGTTGTTAAGTTCTAGTCACTAATCCCAATTGCTTTGTAATTCTCATATGTCTATATCATATCCATCTTGATTATCATCCTACCATTGTATACATGTTAGTTCATAGAATATACTGTTTCATTTTCATCATTCATTAGTACAAAAACAAAAACATGTTTAAACAATAAGTTTATACCCTAATAATTTACGCACATGAGATATGTTTGATTATCATTTTTATGATAAAATTGTTTTTAAACACATTTATTATGTATATTAATTCACTCCATATAAAAAAATTACTCCCATCTGATTTATAATGGTTAATGAGTTTGGAACATTAAATAATTTCTTAATAAATAAAAATTAATATCTAGCAAGTCCAAGAATACCAGGAATATCTTTTACAAGTTCTACTCTAGGACTCTCCTCCTTTATTTTTTCCTTATAATATCGAATAAGGATCTATTTTTTATAGTTTCCCATAAGAAATATTGATCACTAATCCATAAGTTATATATTTTGTACTTTTCATGTTTCTTCATTCTCAAAAAATTATTCATTATTGTATTAAAATGAATAGTATTCATCCCCTAGAATTTCGATTTGATCAAAATATCATTTCTAAAGTCTAACCAAAAAATTTAGGTATTATCTACTGAATCTATTCATTATGTGCATAAAAATATATTATTTGTTATTGTGTCTCGACGACATCAAAATTAACACAAATTTCAACACCTTGTTTGATTGGATGTTTTGGAAATATCATCTTTATACACATTTAATATGAGATATCTCGACTGATGGTCTCCCTAATTGAATGACTAGGCTCTACATATCATTACAAGAAATTCATATTACCATGGTATTAGATGCTTATTCATTATTATGATTTTTTTGAACTCATGAAAATCATAATAATGGTTCATTTATCACTCTATCTTCTGAAATAATAGGACTAGTGTAACCCATAGTGAAGAACATCATTATATAGACCAATTATCTATATTCTAACTTAGTTTATTCTTCATCTCCTCATATTAAATTTTCACAATTCAATATAACATTAGATATTAAATATTTTCCATGTATAATCTAAATTAAAAATTTAACATATTGGTTATGATGATGACAAAGAAAATATTCATGAAATACATCATCCATATCCCTCCCATTAGGTAACTATTTTCTATGATGCATAATTATTCACATTCTTTTTATAAAGATAAATATTCCCAAATAGAAAAAAAAATCCAATCATAATATTGTGATACCAAATATGATCAACCATCATTTCACTTGTATAAAATCATATTGAGATTCATTCTTTGGAGGGTGAAATATACCACTCATCGTTTTAGGGTGGATTGATATAATGATATTCAATATAAAAGATATAATGTCACCAAATTCTTCTAAAGGAAGCATCAAATTGTTTTCTAGTTTTTTCATCATGAATATATAGATAAGGGATGAGTTATTTAATTTGGATTCAATAATTTTCCCATACACAATATTCAATAATAATTCAACAACAATGTTTTTATGTGGTGGGTAAATAGTTATTAAAACATGTGTGATATGAAATAATGTGTGTATGGATAATAAAAAAATTCATACGTTGTTATTGACTAAAAATAAGCATAACTATCACCACATAATTGTTGGTATCCACCTCATTATTTGTGATGGAATATGCTATACAATGACCACTAGGACATTGAGGTAGTTTTCATTGTCTACTTATCCCTATATGGTCCTTGAGATTAACTAATCATCACTTTATCTTTGATGCAACATTAGAAAATTTCCACATATATATCGAAGTCAAAAATTTACATCGATTTATGTAGACATAGATTTAGCACATTAATAAAGGGGAAATTATAATTTCACGGGAGATGAAAATGTTGGGGGAGTATCATAAAATTCATATGAAGTTTGATTAGTACACTCTGATGGATTTTTTATCCTATTGGTTGAAGAATTTGAAATACCTTTCCATTTTATAATATAAAGAATGAATAAAATATATTTTTTTTGAAAATTTTCTATATTTAACTCCACAACGTTATTTTTATTTGTTCTACATGATTCGTACTCTTCATCAACATACATCACTAATTGGATTATACCTATATACAATAAACAACACTAAAATATTTTTCTTGATCAAATAATTGATGGATAGAGAATAATATTTCAATATAACTTATCCATTATTCCACAATTTATTGATAATAAGATCCATATAAATCTATAGGCCTCTATCACATAATGATATCAAATATATCAATCTATTTCACTGGGGGATTTAGTCATTTCTCATAATTGATGTTTTTTTCAAAATACGAGGCATATGAGAATGTACTACCATGATGTTTATTTATCTTTATTCGATTGGGTTGGGAATCTCATTTGTAAATTCATAACATTATCCCTCACTTTGGTTACAGATTAGTTTAACTTATTTACTAGAATTGACTAAATCAATGGGTATTAAGTTTTATAATTTTTAATATATTAAATAGAAACATTGAGAACCATGAACATTAATGAAGTAATGCATATATTATTTACCCTATGGATTTATAGGATTCAATCTATGTTATGAACGACAAAATTCCGAATATGATATCCTATGAAAATTTATTTCACAGTCATAATGATTTATAAGGAAGTTGTTAATTTAAAAAATCATATCATCCAAGAGTTTCTAACCTACTGTGTAGAGATGCCCATTTTAGTGCACTATTTTATGATTGAGTCCATCTCAATGAGACCAATTTTAGGATATTACACACATGTTCATTATAAATAGAGCCACATAAACATGTAGTATCTAGATATGGATGTTTTTTCTTTGAATACACTCTCTATATAAATCACCAAAATTCATGGTTATTTTTTATACATGTATTGACAATAAAATTATCCTTAGTTTTATAAATATAGTATACAAATACTATTTTCAAATGTGTAACTAAAACTACACTCTGATACGATATATAGAAACTTAATCCATTTTAGGTATATTATTACCTGATATTTATGAATAAATATTCAACAAGCACTATACTAACAATCTCAAGCCCTTTTTTTATTGGATGACATGTTGAATTTTATATAATATAAAAATTAATCATGATATACAAATATTATTATAAATAATGATATTATAAATCCTTCTAAAATCCAATGAAATGTATAAGATATCCTGATGAATTTATAGAGAAGGGGTTTGTAAAAATCATAGTGAGGGAATAAGCATGATATAAAACCATAACATTTGATTCAATGGTATAACATGAAAACATAAAATAGAATGAACATGTGTAGCTAAATTGAAGCATAATATAATGGACCTGGGATCATTATATCATAATATCATCTTAAAATTATAAGAGACATAAAAATTGAAATTAACAAAAGTTAATAGTAACTATAGAGACAACATCACATGGTGGACAAAATCTGTAATAGAATTGGTTCGATCCCTAATCCCATACACAAAAAAAAAACAAAATACTATTAAATTTCCTAATTTATTGGAATGATTTATAATTATGGGCCCAGCCATCACATAAATTTTCTGAACATTCATATGTATTTCTCATAATGAAAACAATCATAAGTTATAATCATATGATTACCAATGGAAACCATATGTGATGGAGAATATTACCTCATATAATCATAAAAATAAGACTCGTAATAAATATTTTTGAGAAGTGATCATGATGAATGAATTACCCCATAAATATAATGTGGAATGAGATATTTATATATACGTAGGATACATATATACAAACTTAAGAAGCATTCCATATCATTAACGATAATGATAATATTTATTAGAGAGAGAATTTGAATACAAAATAGAAACGGTGGTTTAGAGAAATTCATTACCTCAAGCATGATTTACCACATAAATTCTATATGTTAAGGAATAATAAACATTTTTTAATAATTTACACTGACACTATATTTTATCATGTATATTATTTATATTACATATTTTATTAAATATTTTATCTATTTAATTATTCGTTTAGGTTCCAGTTTACTGTTTTCATGATGATTGGATCATATATCCAATATAACATAATAAATTTGATGAGGGTGATAGAAAAATGTAATAAATAGTATCATAAAAGAAATTAACGAAACAATTATCATTTTATCAAAGTTATTATATATTTCATTCCAATCGTGATGGGTGGTTATTAAAAATTAACATTGTTATCATCATGAAAATGAAAATATATACCTAGGAATGAGTAATGTCTCTATTCTAAAAATTAATGAAACTTTATAATAATAATTTTATAATAAATATTAGAAAAACTCATTAAATAATGTTTACATATATCATCCATGTGAGTCGGTAATAAAAAACAACCCCATCACTTCACGTTGTGGTTGTCTTACGTACACATGAATGACATTGTATTTTCATTGGATGTTAATTTAAGAAATTTCATGACCATTTAATTGACTAGAGTATTTAATATGTAAATTATGAAATATATAGATGCATTATATCCAGCATTATAAATTTTTCTTTGAGGAAACAAGGGAAAATAAATTATATCTTATTGTGAGGTGCATGTCCACTATGAACACAATCGAATGTCTTAATTCACATTTGGTGGAAGTGGAGGTGGATCTAGTGTATAAAATTGACATACTAATAAAAATATATATGAGTGATAAGGATGATTTTATATGATCATGAATTAGTATGATTTGGGGAGGTATAAGAATAAAAAAAGAAAACTCTAAATCAACGACATTACATCTTCTACAGACTGCCTCTTTAAGACTATATTTAACACCTTCCTAGATTGAATTTATAATAAAACCATGTAACATTGAACTTTTCTAATATGTAAGGAATTTATTTTTTAATATATTTTTTATTCCTATATTATTTTAATTATGCAAAATAGAGTATAAGGGTTTCTCTTTTTTATGTGAGGATGAGTGACATTCTAGAAAATATCAAAAACTATACAATAATTGGATGTATCTCTAATGAGAATATTCAAGGAATTAAATAATAAATTAGTGAGGGGTATAAAAGGACCATAAACAACTATACAATTTAAAATAATCATTTAAATAAATCAATAACATTTAACTCTTTAGTTTTTTCACCCCGGAAATTTTTTTTAAATGACTCTATTGTAAAATGATTTTCCAACTTTTATTATTATTTATGAAAAAAAGTATGAAAAAATATTATAAAAAATTAATTATTTAAATAACAAATATGGAATCAATTTTTAAAAACACAATTCAAATATATGATAAAAATTAGTTTTAAATAAATTTAATTTTCAATAATAAGTTGACATTATAATAAAAATATGACAATTATTCAGAATAATTTTATTTTCTATTAATATTTATATGAATATTATTAAAATTAAAAATAAATAATTTTTAATCAATTTTTATTTTAATTAGTTAAAATAAATAAATACTGTACACTTTTATGTATTTTCCTGTAAAATGTGTTTTCATGGTTATAAATAACATTATATTAAAATATATTATAAATATTATTAAAATGTAAGTAAATTTTTTAAAAACGTGTAATTAATATATTTAATAATTATATATTATATTATAATAATAATTATACATATATTTTATTGAAATTATTAAAAATATATTAAAACATTATTGAAAATTTTAATTTTCACTGTTCAATGGAAAATCAAAATTTTCTAAAACATATAAAAATAAAAAAACAAAAAAATATTGAAATAATATTTTAAAAAATTATTTTTACTTTATAAATTATAATTTTTCTATGTTCCAAAAATTAAAATTAAATTTCTCTCACAATAATTAATAGTAACTATTGATGAAGAAAAAAAATTAACAAATACCAGATTTTTTAAAAATTTAATTACTTGTTTCCAAAGAATTTATAAATATATTAAATTAGTTATATTCATTTCAAATTGTTTTATATATTATTTATTCCTGGTAAATTATAATCTATGTTATAATAGTCATATTTAAATAATCAGGGTTCATTTTTTTAGTGCTTCATGTTTCATACACTATCGATCATATTTTTCAATTTTAAAAACACTTGGTGTTATGCATGATAATATTTTTTCCCTATATAAAATATATTTAGTTACACCATGACATTAAATTTAATTTGAAATATCTATTTCTCTCAAATGGGAGAAAATATCAACATCAATAAAGAAGGTATGATTAAATCCTTCTCAACTTATTCTTAAAATCTTGACAAATTGTGATATATCCAATATAGCTTACTACCCGTAAAGATATAGAATCATTGTTTTTCGTAGAAAATATATATGAGATATTCATCATATTTTTTAATGAGAATTTTTAAGGATAAAGGAAATTAGATATGATCAAATATTTTAATATCTGAGGATACATAAACATGAGTAATTTATACTAAAAGATATCTTCTCATAATCGTGAATATTATATATTACCATGTTATGAAAAATTATTAGAATATCTCAAATTCCCTTATGAGTACTCATTCCTGAAAGTCCAAATAATGTATTCCTAATCCTAAATGTTGACCAACCAAAATAATAATACATTTGAGATATTTTCACAACATCTCAAGGTTCATGATATAGTGGTGAACTCATATAGTCAATAAATTTGTTAGAGATACTCAAGAACAATACGAGAGATATATTATATATATGAATATAAAGAAGTTGTAATGTATTTTAATTAATATTAAATTTATTGATTTTTTTCACAGAAATGACAATATATTTTATTCTAGGGAACGTACTCTCATAGTCTCCCATATTCACTAGAGTCAACTCCTAATGATTATTTACTTCCTACGTGTTAAAAATTCATCTATGGTATATGGATAAAGATTATAGGGAAGTCACATTTTCATGACTATAGTTTTTAAATCCACATTATCATGTAGAGAATATTCTTATTGAAAAATTCAATCATTTAGAAAATCAATTATATTGGGATGTAATCAACTATTAATATTTAGTTCCAATGTGATACTGTTGAAATCCTAACTACTTCCACACAAAAAACATATCATAATAATGATGTGAGTGCATCTTTTGGTATACTCTAACACTGAAATAGTACATTGATACACTGAACTGTGTGGTACATCAGAACCCACAAAACACTTTTCTATATTAGATATCGACAGAATTGGTTATTGAAAATTTTCCTTCTATATTACTTTATCAATTACTTGAATACAGGATCATATAAAACAATTAGAGAATTTTTTACCATTTAACTTGATCACTATAATTCTCATATTTAGAGACACTTGAGACACATATATATGTAATTTTTTTTGTATTATTAGATTGTTCTAAGTTCATTTTCATGTAGTATGTTGGATAAGTTTTATCTCTACCTTCTAACATCATGGGTCATTATTATCAGAAACTAATTCATATAATGAAAAAAAATATATATTCATATCACATAATCTTGTGAATATTTTATATCTCATTAAACTCTTTTTAAAAAATTAATATTATACTAGAAGGATTATATGAAATCAAATATTTGATTATGAATTATTTAACATGTATATTCTTTACTTTTTTAATAAATGTACTATGACTAGATTTAGAAAAATCATTAATATATTTAGTATATATATTTCCCTATAACACATTTAACACCTTAATTTATACTTACTGATATTTTACTCATTTTTAATAAAAAATATCAAGAATTAATATTTGGTTTTTATATGTTTTTAACATATATATATAGGAAAACATATACTAATATGACTAGCCAGTTGAAGGCACATGGTACTCATTAATTTCTAAATAAATATTATATGTTCACTATGCATGATCGGTTGAAAAATAAATTTGATTAATTTATAAATAACATATCCATTTATATATTTTATTGACAATTTATTGATTTAATTAAGGAAATATAACATAGTATCCCCATTCTATTGCATCATATTGCTGTAATACATAAGGATTCTTTCAAATGAGGGTTAATTCATTATTAATAAACCAATATTATAATTGTATATATATTATTTTATAACTATACTTGATTATGAATTAAGTCATGATGATTAATATTTAGGCCAAGACTTAGGTTCAATATTTCATCAATCAATCAAGCCTTATTGGTAAAATATAATTTTATCCTAGTACATGTTATCTTGAATAATCACCAGCAGTATCAAATCATGTAATCATTCTAAATTTGAAAACCATTAATAATTATAAATGGAGTCCAACACATGAATTTATAAACATATTTCAACAATTTAATATTACTATAAACTAATGTTATGTAGGAATATTAATAACAAGGAATAATATATGCTATATTGAAATAAATCAAATATGTTGTTATAAATACCAACACATTATTTGTTTCTATAACTACTCCACCCACAATGCATTGTGGATTATAATATTATATGTCTATTTATGATCCTAATGGTCCTAATCCCATATATGTTAATTATTCTCCATATATTATAAATGAGATCACATTCCTTTATTGAAATATAGGTGGCATTGGATAGACTTCAATATGCATAGCGGGTATAGGATTATAAACACATTTAAAATTTAATGTTTTATTATTATTTTGGGGCTAACCCATCCTTTAATGATTTTTTATTAATGAAAACATTTGGTAGTTTAATAATATATTACTATAATATCATAGTTGATATGATATACATTAGATAATATGGTAATGATATATTTAGTTGATGAAGATATATTTCCAAACCATTTGTTTGAAGAAATAATTAATTATTTTTAGGATATATAAATATAGATGAATTTACATGTATATACCTTTTACTATAATCATGAAATTTATGTAAATAAAAAAATTTGAGTTTGGGATGTGATTTACTCTATTTTTCATTGGATTTTAAATAATATGGTCACTGACAAGACATTTCAATGATTTATCATTATTTACCAACTCAACTCATTTACATGAATATGTATTATATACTATACTAGATTCCACTAATCTGGTTCCCCGTTATGGTTATTAATAAGGGCTCAACTGCACGTCATCATACTCTAGTGGCTGTTGACTTTCAGTGAGAACCTAGGGTGGGATAATTGAGAGAATATTCTCTTTTGTTTGAGTAAGAAATATGAGGTAATGATTAAAAAACAGTCATAACATCTCTAATCAATGTGATGGAGCAATAATTGAATAAAAATATTATAAAAATATAATAATATATGTAAATTAGTAATGTATCTAATGGAAATGTCAACATGTAAAACAATGATACTGGAATGGTATGATAATAAATATAAGAGTACATAAAATAATGAAAAACAATATAAAAGCACAAGGATACTATTCTATCCCATATCAAAACCACATAAAAAAATCTTCTGGTGTGATTCTAAAAAATTACCTCAATCAATCATAGGCCTCATATCCACCGGTATTCTCATTAATGTGAACTTTTACTAAGATATCCAAGAGAAATGGTTTCCTGAGTAGGGTTTGAGTACACATATAACTATAGATATTCCAAAATGTTCTCATGTTAATCTAGAAATATAATTTGTATGAAAATATAAGATACCTATAAAGATATCAAGAATAATAATAATAAATTCAGGAAATTATTTAAAAGACAAAGTAACATGAAGCATCCTAAACGAATGTTCACAACAAGATGAGACCGAGCTATAATAAAGTGTCATCATGTATACATATATATATTCAAATATATATATATATATATAACTATTTATATTTTTAATTTGACTATTATTATGAATAAAATTGAAACCAAACCATGGGTCTATAATCTTGATCGTCTGGACGACTAATGAATAAGGCATTGCGATAATTTTTTTACCATTAAAGCCTTGTATAATAAGGTTTATCCTTTGTTTCATAATCCATTATGATGATACATTATTAATCTAAAACTGTAAATTTCACTATGAAACATCATTAAAGGGGTTTATATATCATAACCATGGGAATACCCTTGCTCACCTCATATAAATATGATGAAGGAGTCATAATTGTCAACATGGAATCCTAGAAATATAGTCCTTGTATTTGTTTATACCGTAATATATATGTGTAACCCATACCAATCATTGAACCCAATGTCCTTCTCTATAAAAAACCAATATATTAAGCCCAGATAATCTCTAAGGGGGTGACCCTTAAGAAATGTTTTGGAATAACCACCATAAAGCTGATAACACATAGAATGAATTGAAAAATCGGATCAATATCCAAATCCATGAATATTTATATGAATAACCATAATGGGGAATCTACCTTACTATAGGGAGAACCAATTGAATCAATCATTGAGATTTTTTTCATCCATGGATAGCTTAATTAAATCCCCTTTCTTCATGGTATATTTTCCCACCCGAAAACCATTGGCATACCGTCAACACCATAAATCAAATCTTATATATAGAGACACATTATATTATATTTTATGTTTTAATATCATCCGAATACATTTAAAACTCTCATTAAATGAGTAATACTAGTGATAATGTGCATTTTTGAAATAATTGAAGTACTATCTACCAAGAGGTACAATAAGCATGATCCCAAGAAGTAACTAAATAAACCAAATAGTAAAATATGATCCAAATTCTTAGATTTTATATTCAAATAAGTATATTTATCATAGAAACACAACATAATATTAAATAATAAAAAGCATCAAAATCTGTACCAAAAGAATTCATTGATGGAAATTGATGAAAATATAACGACATAAAAAATATCAAATGAGGCACACCATAGAATATCGTATCTAATATCATGACCAATCAGGATCATTAGTAATGAACTAAGGGGAAACACTATCATTCATAGTTGTATTATTACTAACCATGTAAATTTACAAATAAAATAGTAATTATGGAAGAAATATTTGATATAAAAGCTCAGAAATGGTCAAACATTGAGTCATCCACAAGGTGCCCTTTAGAGTTCTCAATAATCGAATCATACTAGAGATACTAATGGTTTTTATGATAATAGAGGCATCCCTCTCTGGATCAATTAAGTCAATATAATTAAAAGGGAACATTTCAAGGTGTCATAAAAAGTTTATTCTAGAGGAGGAATCCAACATGGTGTCCTTCCGGGAAAAAAATCATAGATGGAATCATCCAAGAGGGGATATTTGGACTTATTATATTATCATGTTTATTTATGGATACATCATGTATAAGATAGTTAGTGAAACATGGATGTAATCCATTTTGTCTAGTTGATAGAATAAATGATGTAGGTACATATAATGAATCTAAATTGGTCGAATTTCCCTTAGGGAAATTCCCATGAATACACCTAATTTCATAAAAAAACATTAATATTTTAAGGCATGCATTACAGACAATATATATTCATAAATATCCCCATTTACATTCCATTGGATGATAGTACATTCCAAGGGCTTTGAAATATCAACTCATTCTTATTTGGTCCATTCTCATTGAAAAAACACTATAAATGTTTTTATATAAATATAATTATAAATAAAATAATGCCCAAAAATTCTTTTCAACGGACCCTTTTATTTAAAATAATAATAAATCATTACATCTTGTTGGGTGATCCTATCAAGATATAATAGTGACCAAACCCTCACCAAGACCTTTTTTCATAAATCAAAAAAAATACAACCACATTCTATAATAAACTACATAAAAATCATTTTAAAATTTAAATTAATTGATTAATTATGTATATGTTCACCGATGTAACATAACTTTATGAAACAACATGTAGAGAAGTGAAAATGATATTTTCTACCACCATCATACTATTAATAATGAAATACCATCCACCAATATTTTATATTACATTGATATATTTGAATTATGTTTGAAAACACTTAATTTGTACAACCAAAAATAATAAAAAAATAGATGTGTAATCCTTTGAAATATTTTTAGATGGGAAGTAATAATTTAAAATTCCATGAAATCCCATTAAATCACCCACATGATGGGTTTTGAAGAGATATAGTGGAAGGGGTGCCATATATGTAACTTGATAGAAGAAAGTGACGAAAATAGGGGG
The DNA here is from genome assembly GCA_963277665.1 of Viscum album. NCBI lineage: Eukaryota > Viridiplantae > Streptophyta > Magnoliopsida > Santalales > Viscaceae > Viscum > Viscum album. Next base: position 1,064,174,620 of record OY728165.1, on the reverse strand, counting down.
ATTCCCTTTAATTATCATTAGTGAATAATGTTAGTTCACATATAAAGGTAGTATCATTGTTTGGTAGCACATTTAGTCATATTATCTACCAACCATTCACCTATATTTGTAGGTGAATACTCCACCTCCCACAATTTATGTATATGTTAATTGAACTAATTTACCAACCAAGTTTAATGTTTTTAAAAACCCAAAGTCTTCATCCCCATCATTGAAATGTTTTTTATATTCTAATTCATGATTTCTCAAATCGATCACATTAAAAATGAGATGCATGGTTGGGATACCTTGTAATAATTAATGATGAAGAAAACATGTTCTTTGAGTTAATCCATTCCAAAAATACATTTTCGATCCCTTATCGCATTTGGATCTCCCAACACCATCAAAATAAAATATAATCATCATTCAACATATAAATGTTTTTCATTGAATCCCATACTTATATCATCCATTATAATAAAGTTATAATCTCTTGACCTATATGGTAATTTAAAAATAAATTTCCTTTTGGAAATATGCATGTCTGAAAAATATGGGACGTTATAATCTCCACACCAAATAACTTCTCATCCATGAGATGTATTGTTGTGAATAAAAATTAACAACCAGACTTACATGGGTTTTGAACTAAGTTGAAAGGTAATGTTTCTATTTTAGGTTCATAATGTGTCTTGAGGAATTATATAAATAATATGGTTCTTAACTGAAAAAAATTATCCAATGCTCACAACTATTATTGAAAAATAAATTCATATCTTATATGTACTGCATAGAATGAATTTCAAATACAAATAATTTGGTTTCTTCAACCCTCATACGGTGTCCCTACCACAGTTCCTTCCTTTCAATGTAATATTCTAATCAATGAAGCCTCCAACATTAAAATTTTATAAAAAACACATCCATGGTTTAATGATTATTGTTTTAGAACATTTCTCAACACTCTAAACCCGATTAAATATAAGTAAAATTTTCACATTCATTAATTTGAAATAAAATTTGATTTCCATTCGAATATCCTCAACATAGACTGGTCATATTTTACCTAAAATTCTATGGTGTACCTCATTTATTCACCCTTATCATAATCATGGTGCACTCAATGTTGTTCCTTACTTATTTCATCATACTTTCAATGACTATGTAGGTCAAGCCACTTTCAGCTAAATTTTATAAAAATTGCATAATTCCCATAGTAAACACCCCTAAAAATTACATCATATCTCCATTATACCAAGGAACACTTATATCACCTTTATATATGAAAATAAATCCTATAACCATCTTTTGGAGACATATATTGGCCATGAAATACACATTCCACTATAATTATGTTCCCTGATAGGAACATGTTCCAAAAATTCACCATGGAAACAAAAAATACATACGTCCATTAATACAATGTAAAAAATCATAAGGACCTTCAATTAACTTGTTACAAAATCCCATGACACTTATGAAATGAATATTACAAATTATCATCCTTCATCCCTCTCCAAAAATTAATAGCATCGATGTTGTATTTATAATGAAATGAGGTCCAAATCGTATTGACATTTTTCTATACATATCTATACATAATCACTATCATGAAATGAAAAATTCCCATATCAATCACTAACATAAACTTTTTAATGTATCATGTTAAATATTAATGAAAATATATTACTTGTAAAATAATTAATATAAACTAAAACAAGGATCACTTAACTCAGTCATCCAATTATTCTCTCACCACTATATATATTACCTTATACCACTCCACAGTCACATCACCAATAAGTTGCTTCATCAATCTATAAAACTATTTAACAAATACTGACATATTTTTCATGATATGTCAACCCACATTGGTCAATGTCATTATATAGGTCATGATAATCTCTAAATTAGGATTACAATAAGATACTATCAATTGGGGTGTATCACTCTCACATTCCATGCTCACCTCAAATAGGATATAATTTTTACTGACTAAACCAAAACAAATCTGCCAAAATTGAATGGATAAGTCCATTGATGGATAAATCACCATAAAACGACCAATTTAGTTAAATATTATTACTCATCAATGGGACATTCTATCATTTTACTCGATATAAAGGTCATTATTACTACATTCATTTGACTAGAAAACATCGATCTTTATCTTGTATCTGATATCTGACGATCATCAAATTATAAATAGTTTCTATAAATATATGAATCTTATCTAAATCATGATATATAGTGGGAAAAGATATCATATCACATGATCATCATGTAACACATTCTCCAACTATTTTTCAATCAACATGGTGATTCTGGATCTGCCATATAACACGTTATTCATAATATTCCAGGTGCTCCTAGTGAACTCCTCCTAAAACTAAGTTATTTGACACATTACATGATATATTTTTATAAATTAATGTCATGTGGAATTAATTTTTGCATAAATTTAAGAACTAGTTATGGCTCTTATGGTCAACATTTCCAAGAACTCGAACTATCCTCACATCGAAGCGAGTCTCCAAACTGAAACACCATATTGTTCTACCTATGGAACCTGGAATCATCATTCACATTTTGTAAAATATGAAAAAATATCAACTAACCTATCATGTATTAATCTCTAGATAAATTTTCATTAATATTTTTACCTAAAAATGCATTTATAAAACCAGAACATCACATAAGGTAGTTTTTTCATGATTAAACTATATTCCATTTAATAGGGTTCTATGTCACAATAAATATAATATTGGTATCTCATGTATTCTTACTAATATATTATCATAAGAGGGTCACCAGTTCTAACCACATCCAATTTTTCAAACAAGTCATAAAGGTCACATTTCAAGGGGCATGATTCTTCCACCCATCAAGGAATAAGGCATCAGACACTCCTATATACTATCTATATAATAGTTAATGAAAAATTAAACATAAAAGCGTAAATATTATTAAGAATCATCAAACAAGGGAATGAATCACAACTGATAATTTCCATAAGGACTGCCCCTATTGTTCATGGTGTAAATGTATGATATATTATGATCTGGCCATTACAATATATATTTTTTACTATAATGGCCCCATGAGGTCATGTTTATTATAACCATTTAGGAATCAATCAGGATCATAAAAATTGACTCTGCTACATAAGAAAAAATTATTCTATTTGCTACTGTTGTGGGCATATGAGGGATAAAATTTTACTGACAACATCATCTTAATTTTCTATGTCATACCATAAGTATATGGTTTGATCATGCATAATCTCATTTTAGGATATAAATAAACACACATTATGGGTATTTAATAGCATGTTGAATTACCAAGACAAAGAAATAACTCTATATTCTGGGTTCACTTCATGTTTATCATATACTATATTTTCTTAATGGGGTCACTAAACATCTTCTACATGAGGAATATTCCATTAACCCGCACATAAAATGTCTCACTATTTAAAAACAGCTTCTCTTATCAGAATTATATAAATAATCAATCTAGTAATTTTGTGTATAATAAAAGAACTACTTATATGGATAATATAATTTATGTTTTTTAAATACACATTAAACAATTTTCCTCTATTTTCATAAAAATCCCACACTATCCACTTTATAACATGTAGTTCATATATTTTAAAAAAATGCATGATACACAATTTTTCTTTTCTGGAGAAGAGTAGAAATTAATCAATGGCCTTTTTCCAATGGATATGAGCTAAAAAAAGATCAATGATCTGTCACAAATGGTCAAAAAATAAAATACATTATAAATAAAATACGCGAACCAAACATATACATCCCCAAATGTAAAATTATTATAAAATAATAACTTCTGATATCAAGAACAGTGATTTCATGCCCCTGGAAACTAGTAATGTATACATGAACAATCGTTATCAATGAACCAGTTTGATATCCATCACATGTTCAATCAAATATGTAATTCTCATTTAGATATCCTAAATAGTATATGAATAGTATAAATACCCCTTAATTACAATGTGAAACATCCCATCCATGATTCCACTAATTTAATGACCCATTATTTTTTTCATATGTCCTCCAGTGAATCTCCACATATAGAAAACGTTTTCAACTCTCAATGTGGTACTATGGATTGACCTTGTGGATATTATTCTTTAATATGAGAGTATGAAAATATAAATAGTAAGACAATTAACATTTATAATAGTAATAATCAGAGTTCATATGAAATAATTAAGCAAAATATGGATAATTTTTTAATAATAAAAGGAATTTAGTAGTGGTCCTAAAGACACTTTTAACACATACATCACTAACTACCCACATTAATGATCAAATATATAGAAGTAAACAATTGTAATAGAATGAAAATAAAAATAAAATTCTCTATATTTATCACTGAGTGGAACAATATAACAAAACACCATGTGCATATATGATCAGTCACACTAGATTACTCTTAATCCTCCTCCCACTTTGTGCCTATAACAAACTGTATGTATTCTCGGGTACCCCAATGAAATTGAAGACATATAAGAGTGTGAGTAAATTACTCCACAGGGTGCCACTAATTATTTCTCATACATATAAATTATTATAAAATGTATATATAATCATCATGATATTTATAGTAATTATTAAAATTTTCTTATCAGAACTTTTAATAAGATAAAATTTAAAATAATATGAAGCATGATAAGGTAATGTGCACAAACTATCTAGGAAAAAATAGGAATATTGTAACATCATGTATATATATTTATAAGGGTAAACATGTGTTCCCTTCAATATATAGTGACACACCCACAAATATATATATATTTATATATATTTTTATATATTTTTATATATTTATATATAATTAAGGAGGCATGTAAATTTCATCAAACCAAATTTACCCTTGTGTATGTAATCATGATCATATAGATTTATTTTCAGAAAGGCATTGATTTATATGCCAGACCACTCAATCTATTTGTAGATAATTTGAATCATTTTCTTGTAAATGTAATAGGTGATACCATGTAAGGTAGGGAAGAAAAATTCTTTTAATAGTGCTATAACTACACATATTATTACACCTCTACACACTATTATCTCCCATACACGCCTCATATAAATAAGAAGATGGAATATCATGAGTCAAATGTATATCTAGTAAATATGGTGTATATATGGATTAAATAACACTATCCACTTGTAATAAATTTTGATTTCAGATTCCATGGTCTCATCCTATAGGTAATAATGATATTGAACATCAATAATTTTCAAGGGTGTGAGCCCTGGATAATCTGTAATGAATTTTTCTAGATCAATGTAGAACATGGAAACCATTGAATCTATATCTCAGTCACCCACTCTATGAAATTTATAATGAGTAACAATAATGGTGTATCCACCAAATTCATTGGAGTATCCTAAGAATAAATGATGTTATCAATTAAATCATATGGGATCCCTTCCACATCTGGAAACATAAAGGAAATGTGACCATATGACAACCATTAACATCCCCATGGTTACAATGTTCTATACAACCCTAAAAGGCCTAATATAAATGGGGCGGGGGGTTGAGACACTCTTAGTGACCTAATTCCATGTTTCTCGTAAGAAATGTAAGCCCAAGGGCAATGAGAATTCATATAATATAATTATTCTTATTAAATTAATATTTCTCATAATCATAATCCCAAAAAGTGCATATAAGGCTACCAATAGTTATATATTTTCAAAAGGGTCTTTATTTAGATTCTGTGAAATATATCTATGCATCCCAGTAATCTAATAAAATAAAATGGATCATAATACAGACCCATGTAAGTCCATACGATAATCCCAAAAAAGTGAAATTTGACATAAGTTAGATCCCATAATGTAATATTGGCATCACAAATCAAATATTACTTCACAACATTATATTCACCATGTAATAATTAAAATCCAATGGAAATTGTATCTATATTAGGGGAAACCATGTTATTTTATAAAAACAATGTGGGTGGATGAACACATAGGCCCAAAAATTCTACCATTGCATCATGGGATTACATATTAATTAAATGGTGTAGGTGACACCCACTACTATCGATACCCAAAACCATTATGTAATTGCTCATGGCCATTCAAACATTGAGAAACACCTAATTTCTCTAAGGATTGTTCTCACTGATTGAATCCTCCTATGTATCATTGATGTTTTCCTAAAAATATTTGTGTGCTTATTTGGATTCTATATGTCAATAAAGAGGTATGAGAATAGTTCTTATGGCCTCAAAAGGATATCTATGTATGTGCATATTACATAATACAATTTATGTCAAATATTCTACATATGAATATAAATTGGGATCATCCATCTCAGGGATAGTCTCATGTCAATTTATTGAGCCAACACACCAGAATTGTTACTGAAACCTCACATTCATAAATTCATCCTAGTAGTCTAATTTAAATAAAATATTTAATAGAATTAGTTTAATTATGGAGAACATCAATTTAGAAAATTAGTAATCATAAAATAAATTACATAAACATACATAATAACTATAAGGCTGGTATAACAATCCAACCAATACTTATAAAGATCCTTACATATTTTCATAATTTTGGTAGCAACTACCAAGGCCCCGAAAACCCCAACAATGTCATGTTGGGACTTATATCACTATAAAACTACCAAAAACTGTTAATTATACTAATATTATATTTACATTAATAAAACCAAATAATTTTTATTCATGATACTCTTTATTTATATTAAGTATATCATTGATTGTATTGTTGTTTGATCACATCACACTGGAATGGTGTTAATCGCTCTCCATCATTCGACAACATAAACCCATCTATATGTCAGGTGTATTCCCTATGAAATAACATAAAAAAATTATTCAACAATTTTTATCAATCCCTTATAGATTTATAAATTCATTGTGATGGTATATCATAATGAAATAAAATTAGGAGTAGGGTAAATGGAAAAATGGTATATACTTTTATGCGAGTAACTTGTTTTTGATGCAATATTGGATAAACCATGTTCCAATTATGCACCTTTATTATCTATGGAATAATCATCATTTAGTAGTCAAAGTTCATGGTTAGTAAAACCCTAAACCTACTATAAATTATGTCTATATAAAATTGAAGTCCCACTGCATGGTTTCCTTTTTTCCTTTCGTGTATTATCTCAATCTCTATATATGTATAAAATTACCCTCATTGTGATTTGTATTTCTTATAAATAACAGTGAAAAATGTGATTAATCTTTCCAAAACATTGGTTTTGGTACATGAACCAATGGGTTTCTCCTAAAACCTCGTATTTACAAACAAATCCATATTTGATGCCTATAAATATTAAAAATATGCATTATATTATTTTAATTAATAATCATAATCTCCCACTGTGGTTTGACCCATCCAGTATTTAGAAATTAAAATTCCCTCTAGAAATTTATAACAAAAAAAACAATGGACTATATAATAATTGGTTATAAAAATTAATAATTGATGAAATTTTAGTATTTTAAGTTACCTATATATTTAGATTAATTCTCATTTAAATTTTGAAATAACTCAAAAAATAATTAAACTTAGAATTATTTTTAATGGTATATTTATGTAAATAATAATATTTATTTTGTATTTAAATCCAATAATATAGACCAATTGATACTAAAACAACATTATAATCCAATATAGTTCATGTTCATTAAGTATGATAAAATTAATTATCTTTACTCAATATGGTAAGTCATTTTTTATTTTTTATTTATCATTCATTTTAATAGATATTTGTAATTTAATACAAATTATCTGAAAGTGTAGTATTTAAGTTACTATAAATTATATTATTCCAATTGGAATATAGTACGACATTCTGTATATCCGGACACTAAAAAAATATTTTGTAATTCTTATTACAAATTTTCAACCATCCATTTTGAAAATGAGATGTACTGACCCTCTAAGGATAATAAGGAAATACCTCTTTCCCATCATCTTTAAATTTTACTCTCTAAATTTTATATCATTTCTCATTTATTAAATTTAAATACATAAATATTATGATCATATTTTATTAAATACACATATTGTGAATAAAAAAAATAAAGAATATACCAAAAATAGATTCTTCATAATACTTATTCTATTAAATTTAATTTCTTCTCAAGTGTCCACTCATTCAAAATAAGAATTATGTAACAAAAATTTCATTCTTAATCCTTTTAATCATGAGCCTCCTTGTATGACACTATATGTATTATTTTGGATTATGATTGTAGATTAAATTTTCATCTATTTCCTCCATGATTTTCAACATAATTGGTTGTGAAACCTGATTAATAAAATATATATATATATGCTGATGTTTAAAAAAGTATAATTATAAAATTAATCCATTTAATTTATCATGGATGAGATAAATTAGGATTTCAATGGTGTTATGGATAAAAAGATATGTTTATTGGTTTATTTTTTATCCAATAGGATTCTCATTTTTTACCTACTAATCTAAATACCATTGAATTTTTAAAGAATTATTAGTTTTTAGTTTATCATCATTCAACTTTTTGTTTAATATAGTGCATTTAAAAACTTTTTTGAATGATGAGTTTACTTAAATTTATCAATAAAAACAATATGACAAATTAGGATCCAAGAACACATATTTTTTTTGGATAAAAAATCTCTAAACATTGTTGATAATATTAAAAAAACAACAATAGGAATAAATGATATTACATCTCTTATAGACAATATTCTCACCTTTTCTCAAAATCAAGGGTTGTATAAATGGAATAGGGTATTCAAACATATAATATGGACGTTTTTAAAATAAGTCATCACAAAAAATATTTTATCACATCTAATTTTTTTATTTGTATGAACATTCCTAGATTTATAGAACAATTCAACAGTATTCAATGTTATTCGTTATGTTTAATAAAATAATTAAAATTGATAATGAGTTCATAACATGATTGAAATTTATATGATTCCCAATAAATATTTTTTATTAAGTCTCCCACTATTTTACCACGTCTTAACAATACTATGAAATAATAATACAATGTCTAGTTTCTAGTACATTATACTATAAGGAATCTCTATAACCCTTTATATATCCCTAACACGGGTCATAAAAGGCACATGATGTTATTTATGTTGGAATGTATTTCTCATTTGCGGGCTTTCATATCCATGACTCATTGAGGGGACACCACAATCTAAAATTCCAAACATATATTTCCTTAACTCTTTCGTCCAAGATTCATCATTCATATTTAGTGTTATATCTCTTGATGTAATATGATTAACTCAACGAATATCCATTACAGTAAAACCATGAAAACGGTTAGATTTTTATGATGGTTGGTCAAAAAATTATGTTTATAGATTTTACTCTTAATCATGTAAAAAATCACAATGTCTCACACAATTTTTTGTATATTGATATTATTTAATATTCATACATTCTGTAATATTTTATAATTTATATTCCTCTTTAATATTATGTATATCTAATTTTATATATTTTACTTAACTGATTAATAATGTTTTTATATATCATTTATGATTAATAATTTAATTTATATTCCATTATTAGTCATTTCATAATTTATTTATGTGGTAGTAGTTTTGCAACCAAAAAATAAATAATTCATAATACATATATAAATTAAGAAACAAATGTCCAAGTCAATATCTAATATAATGGTTGATTTAATGATTTGATTAAAAATCAACATACGACCTATGGAAAAATCATTGTGATGGTCTTCATATTTATTGAAACATTCCACCTATCCATGTGTGCATCCCCTGGGTTGGTATCCAATTAGTTTTATCTTGAACTGCTTTTACAAAGCATATGCTACTTCTATTATTACATATATTTTTTCAAACAATCATTTGAGGAGATGTGAAGGTTATATTAATGGGATATGTGTATATATATATATACATATATTGAAATAAATGTCCAATATAATAATGGAAGGATAGATGACTGACATGCCATCATTTTACATTTTATAATTAAAAATTGTAATATCATTAAATAAATTAAATTCATTAACACCCAAACATAGATATGTTTTGTTCAAGAAACTAAGAGATCATAGAAATTATAAAATTAAACAAAAATGAAACATTCTAAAATTAATTAATAATCGTTGTTTGTTATTAAAATATATACACTTAAATTTATATATATTAAATCACATTAATTTTTATGGCCATATAAATTAAAATTAAGATATCCATTATTTATGAATTTATATATAAAAACTAGATAAAAATATTTAAAAATAATTATAATGAAATAATTTATTTATTTTATTATTTGAAAACCATTATTAAATTTTCAAACAAATCATATCCTAATCATAATAAAATGGTTTTAATGATGAAAATTTTAATTTATAGTAATTTAATTAATTAATTTGTTTTCGGACAAAACAACATGTATTTATGATCTACAAATCATCTTATTCAAATTTTCTATAATATAGATAATGAAACGGATCATAGGTATATACATGGGCTAGGAAAAAACAGGTTCTTTGACAAGAATTAAGTTTCATGTCATTCATTTAATGTGTCATTCCAATACCACACATTTATCAAAGTGTTCATTAGTTTATGGAGCACACAATGTGTACAATAGCTACACTTGATGATTCACGATTTTTGTGTCTCTCTATAAGATACTTAATGAATCATTTTGTTCTTGAGTTGTGGGGTTACAAGACAAATAATTTAGTTACATTTAATGTCTTCTAACATCCATGTATTAGTATGACTCACAAAATGAGTCATAGTGTATATCAGATGTTGGAAATAGTAAAATACATGCTATATATGTTAACCCCAAATCATATATGTCATTAATTTTTTAGGTCATCAGTATCACAGGGGGTTTTTCCATTTATTTTACCATATTTTTTTGAAAACTGTTATGTCATAAATCATGTAGAGTGCATGATGTTAGTTATAGATACACAACATGTAATTTTTCAAACTATATGATAGGTTTGTGCATTCTACATGTTATCTGAAATAAATTGAATGGTTTTAGTCACTACATTCAATATCTTGTTTCCTATGGAATGTATAGATGCATTTTAAATTGCTTCTTATTGTATACTTCATCTATTGGTCATATAACCCAATGTAAATAATCCAATGAATTTGTAATCCCAACTATAATACTTATTCATCCATAATTTTATCATAATCCATTACAACTTTTTGAATCTTAATTTATGTAATTAAATTGATGAAATATTTTTAATTATATTTTTTTATGGAAATAATATTCTTGAAATGAAATATATACCCAAAATTATGCATAAAAGATAAATAATAAATATAAAATATATATTTTGATATATAACCTTTATCTGATAACATTTTTAGTTTCATCTAATAGTATAATTTTCATTCTATGAAAATGCCAATATTTTATTTAGATTCACTACATCAATATAAAATTAGTATGAGACATGAAAACATGACCAATTAACGTTTTCCACTGTATATTGACATAAGAGAACCAAAAAACAAGATTATATCATTATTTGAAAAATTTATAAATAATATTATTTATAACTAAAAAGTATAACCACTTATTATGATCATTCATTGATGGAAATATTATTGATCATCCAAAAAACACATTTCAAATTATATTCATTGAAATTTTAGTATCCATGTCCTGAATTTCCAAAATGGTGATCTTAAAATTATCCTATGATAAATAAAAATCATTTATTTATTGATGGGTGATAGTTTAGTGTGTCAATAATTTTTTTATAGACCAAATCAAGATTATTTTGGATTATATGAGATATTATCCATATTATTAATATGGGATATTGAACAACTCATAAGAGAAGTCTATTCTTTTCAAATATTCTAAATTATCAATTTAAAATATATATTAAAAAACTATCAGTTGGTAGACATATGTTTTATGAGAATGTATTATTTAATTTTATATCATCCATTATATTTTGTAAAAAAAATATTTTTCCCCCATGGAATAATAATAACATCCTTATTATTAATTTGTATCTTATGTTAACTAGTGAAATAAAAAATATTATTTTACTCACTTTTAAATAAATATATTTCAGCAAAGATGATCTTGGCCAAATCCCATCCCTCATATTTTATTATATACAAGAATTAATATATTATTTAAAACAATATATTATTCAAAATAATGTGAATATATAATTATGAAATTTTAAAATAATTCATTAAACATTATATCCACAGTTTGATAATTAAATAATTTTTCAAAATTTAAGGTCAATTTAATTTAAAAAATTATTCCCCACCATTGAAATTATTATTTAGTTAATAAATAAATTAAATTATAATTTTCATAATATCTACATAACAATAATCTGTGTAGACCTATAGGACTCACTCACTTTGTCATTATGTGAGATTTTTTATTATATCTCATTAAAACCTTTCAATTGGTCATGTAACTAAATATAATGATGATAATATCACAAAATCCACAAAAAATAGAATTATTTTTGTATAATAAAATAAATTTTTTTCAATATTAAATTACTATGGTTATAAGTCCATTTCATCAACCTATGTAATTAATATCTCTATCATTGACACATTGAAATAAATGTGGTTAAAATATTGTCAATGAATTAAATTTGATTGTTGAATATCAATAAAATCACTAACATGTCAAATTACATAAATATTGAAGTGAAAAAAAATTCCACAAATAATTATAAATACCATGAAATTCGTTAAGAATATAACATGCCCCACTACCCATAAACACATTGTTTTTAGTTGGGCTGTGTAAATATAAGTGATTGAGTTATGACCTGGACTAATCATAACATTATTGTATATGGAATGTTTCACATGTTCATATATAGTAATATTAAATGGAAAAAAAATTGAATTATACAAGAATTTATGATCTTTAAACATATATTTTTGTAGATATATATATATATGTCATGAGAAGAAGATTCATCTGATTACAAGTACTCAGGCCTAACTCTAAAAATTCTACATGCCCCATAATAGAATGTTATCTGATCTTATTACTAGGATTTATGATATTTAATCAATTAATATCAATGTTATCATAATTTTATGGAAGTATATGGAAATATAGAGATATGATATATAATCTAGTACATTTTTACATCATTTTTATATATAGGTCAATAAATATGAGATAATATATTAAAATTAATAATTTATCATTCAAATTATTTTTAATATAATGTAAAATATAGTTGGTTATATGTCACTAAATATTAAAGTTAAGGATCTAATATCCCTCACCTAAATCCATATGATCATATTATTGGTTGTTTATAATTTTTGGTTTTTGATAAACCCAAGTTACAACCAATTTTTTCCCTATTTTTCACGATGGGTGAACAATAATGTACATTGTAAGATAACAAATGAATCCACAGAAAAAAAAATAAAACTAAAATATATCATCCTTAGTTTGTAGAATACAAAATACATCATATATACCCTCTTCACAACACTTATCCAAATAGATATCATTAATATATAAAAATAGTATGATTATAAAATGATAAAATTAGCATCAAATATAAATCCTTTCATATGATGTTATTTTTTTTGATTATATGGTTTTTTTATTATTAAATAAAATTTAATGTATATCGATAAGGAGATATATTATTAGATTACACAATTATTTTAAAAGTTATATTGCAATGAAATGGAATTTTGAATATTCCATGCATGTCTTATAAGCTAAAATGAAAAAAACATTCATGAAATATACTTATGAAAGAGGCAAAAAAATTTGTTCACATTTCCTATCAGGATTATGAAACATATAATACTTTTCCAATCAGTTGTGGTAGTGAAAAGAAGTAAAATGAATATGTTCATAATTTCAATAAATAAAAACATTTTAAATATATGATGAATGACATTTACATAAGTCAATTATTTCCCACAAATAAATATATTTATATTTTTCTCAATACACATTCCATTAGTAATAAATTACTTCATTTTTGAATCAAATATTATTATTTGTGAATTTTAAAATATGGAATGATGAGTATCTTAAGGTATATTATTTAATGTTGATCAGAAAATTAACATGATGTGTATGGAAAAACATGAAGTTTTTTTTCTAAAGAAACATATTCAACTAAATATGTTGAGAAATAATAATATCATATATTTAAAAGTGAAATCCCATTTCATCATTAGGTTCAATCCATTCCACAACTGCTCCATTAAACTAGGATTCTTTTCAGTAGAATGTTCCATAATATTCACAGACTTACTATTGAAAATGATTTATTTAATGTATACATTACACAACATTAAAGAAAAAACCATATATGAATTGAGAACTAAATCATTATATGAATATCAAAATTCTAATGTCCTAAAACGTGTTTTAAAATAAAATAAAATAAGGATAAATCATAGAGTAATCCCCTAAGTGGGTATAGAGTGTTGACATCGCTTAGTTGTGTATTTCTAGTATTCATTAATATTAGTACATTGGTTTGAGTTTCACTAAGTTGAACTACCACATAATTTTGGTTCCAACATATATTCCTCCATTTTCTATGTTATGAAATCCTAGGATTCATAACACCAACTAAGTCCATGTTTCAATCAAATATTGTTAAAATTTTTGTGATAGGATAAATAATAGATCATCCATTATTTTTCATTTTATTTTTTTAGTTTCACCTACGTTCATCATGGATTTCTATTGATATAAATTATAAATCCTCTTCTATTTTAATTTATATTTTTCTTGATATGAATACACAGATGTATAATTTCAATAATATGTCCATTCCATGAAAACTATTTCTCTCTTATGAGTAAAAATTCATAATTGGATAATATTTTACGAAATAAAATCACACTAACATCAACATGTATAATTAGGAATGCATATTTCCCCCTCCACAAATATGAATCCCCTATACTAATTTTAAATATATTTCCTTATTAGTATAAATGAGTTGGGAATTTATAATATCATTTCATATAACATTAATTTTTATTTAAAGTTTTATTATATTTCCATCTATTCAATTCATCAATAGTGAATATAATCATTAAACAAATGTTGATATCGACTACTCCCTCAAGCTCGAATGTTAATTTTGGAAATTATTGGAGTACCAACTATACCCACAAATTCAAATTGAGTTATATTCTTTTGGGGAGATTCGTGGTCTCACAAATTCTATAAGTAACCTATATAAGAAATGAATTTAATAACTAGTGGTCACTTCATTCCTGATAATTATAAATGATCTACATTTTAGTCTTGTGGAAAAATAATCTGAATCATAGCACAAAATGAAAGTAACAGAACATAATCTCAATTTTAAAATTGACCACAATTATTGAATCTATTTTTGTTTTAATAATGAATAAAATCTCATCAAAAAAATCATCTCAGTTTGGTTTCTATATTATCTTGGTTAACTAGTGAAAAATTTCATCATTCATCCTCTATTGAATTTAATTAAATTGAAATTCAATATTAAAATATGGTCCGCATCATTTATGGAATGATAATTGATCAAATTGATTTAATATTTCAATCACATATTTCTAGCTACATGTTAACCAAGATTCTTTATGATGACTTCTTCCAAATTTTATTATACATAATTATTACTCTAGCTAGTCAACATGGACTTGTGAGATTCAATCACTCTTACATTATTCTCCAATCTATTTAAATGTTTTAAAGGTGGACATATTTCATAGATAATATCATATAATTATTGATAATATAGAAGGATGTTGGTAAGGTAACTTGTTAGCTTTTTCATAATCATAATAATAGTCTCAATTCATATTGAATCTCAAATATATACACTCTATTGAAATATAGTATTTATATACATACAAGTTTCATACTTTTCGATAATTTAACATTAATATACACAAAAACCTATTGAGGATATTAATGGTGTATTACCTTAAGATATAAGGTCCATGAAATATTATTATTTATTAAATTAACCTAATAATATTTCGTAAATATCATCCTACTTAGTACACTTCTCAGACATTCCAATCATTATAATGTTCATCATAACCTAGTGAAATAAAAATATTAAATGGGGAACCCAAATGACCAGAAATGGTAAACTAGGGAGACACATAAACATAACATGGTCATAAGATTATGTGAGAATGAAAATGACATTTGATAAACATACCAATCATAGAAAAGATCATTATCATGAGCCATAGAATTAATATTTCCATATCCTATGTGTTGGGAAATAATCCCCCAAGGTATCATTGAAGCATTTTTGTGGTGATTGTGTTTGATGACAAAGTGGACAACTTTGTTGTGATTGTTGACAAAGAAAACTATTACATACAAATTTGTTGACAAAGGGGATTTTATGGTGGAATGTCGAGTTCAAGAGTTGTGTTCAATGATCCATGTTTGATTCGAGAACGTCGACAAAGGAATGAATGATCTGGGGGTTGCACAAAAAGAACAGATACAAGGTGGCGCTGTTTTCCAGTGTTTGCCAAATGTTTGGGCCAGAAAATAGAAAAATAAATAAAACTAGTTTTTGGCAAAGGGACTTGCGTGAAATGTACTTAAAGGCTTGGAAACTTGAGCACCATATTTTTTTCAAGATCAGATCATCAAAATATGGAAAAGGGATAAGGATCGTGCATGTATTGGGTTGGTCGCGCAGGTGACTTGTACGCCAAGAAAGGACATGCCCACTCGTGCCTAGGAGGATTGAAAACTAGCGCACTTATTGTTTTTAAAGCTCAGAAGATCAAAATATATAAAAGGAATGTGTGTCTCATAGGTATTTGGTTTGGTCTTGCAAATTACTTGCAGGGGAAGAGACCTGCGCACCAAGACATGCACACCGAGAGGTTACTTTCATGCCGTCACATAGGTTGTTCAAACGCCAATAAATACAGGACCACCCCTCCACATTTTCAATGGAGTTCACCACATTGAAAAATCAGATCTCCCGTAACGCAGGTGTTGTGGTCACACAGGTGTTGTTATCGCGCAAGTGTTGGGGGGTCGCGCAAGTAGGACTTGCACGCCTAATTTGAAGAAGTGCGGTTGTTGTTAGTTGTGCACCAATATTTGTTTGGGCGTAAAGGGAAGGGAGTAACGCATGTTTGGAGTTGTATAATCTTGTGTCGTTCAAGTAGTTGAGGAAGACTTGAATGTCTATTGTAACTTTCGTGCTGATACGTGCGCGCCAGATTAGACTTGTGCGCCAAGTAAGCTTGATTTTCCGGTAGTGTTTTCAAGATTCATGGAAGCTGGATGTTTTCCTGATTCCTTTGGTGCAAAGTGATATTCATCTATGGTTGATAATTGGACATCAACAGAGCATATACATATAGAGGAAGATTCATTCCTTCATGAAAATGAAGAGACTAAAAAGTCCATAAACTGTGAGTCCGTCCTTTCCAGAGTAGTGAGAAATGGAAGAGGAAGTAGGTGATCCTCTACACTGGCAGTGAGTCATAGAGAGAGATACAAGAAGTGACACTTGGGAATGCAGTGAGCTAACCATAAACCTTGTAAAGTCAGTGAGTTTGGGACAGATTGACTGTGCTGGAACCTTGTAATCCATATCTAGTGAAGAATAGTGGAATTTGGTATGACCAGAAACTTATCGGTGTATGCTCCTTGGATATAGCCCAATGAGGGTGAACCAAGTAAAATATCTATGTCTGCCTGCTTACTTTTCTGCATTGCATTTAAAGCATCATCATCAGATAATGAAGAAAATAAGTGATCATAAAAAACACACAAGTGCAAACAAAGTGACCCTTGTAACAAAGAGGTCAAGATCTAGTGGGGCAAGAATAACTTTGAAAAAGAATTTCCATACCCTGATTTCCCCCCTCTCAGGATATATAGGCCCCTATTGGTCCTAAAAATTGGTATCATAGGGAAGGTTTCTTTTATCATACTTTTTTTCTCTGACTCGGTTCAGTCGATTGCTCATGTTAAATATCTAATCTGCTCTAATCATATTGTTCCATGGAAAAGGTAAGAACATCAATGAAGAAGTAGAAGGCTGGTGGAATTACCCACTATGGAAGTGTCAATGGAAAGAGTGTTATCTAGTTAATGGAATCATATAGTGAACAGAAAAATGGTTTCGATGAATAATTCTATGAAAATAATTACTCATTCAATGATGCTGAAGGAATGAGTGAAAAACATAATTTTCCATGTGACTTTGGAAACACTGATGATGAAGAAACACCAAGAAGTCGAGAAGTTGAAGTTGTCCACAAGGAAAAGGAATTGGATCAGAAATTTGTTGATGAAGATAAATCTAAAAATATCAGGATCCAAGTATTGGAAACTGATGTCATCAAGCTAAGTGGATTAAATCAAAGGCTTATTAATTTCGTTACTGACCTAAATGATAAGAATAATTCTCAAGGTGAAGAACTACTAAAGGTTGTTAAAATTAAAGGAAAACAAAAGGATGGTGATTATGAATAGAATAAAATTTCAGATGATGTTTAGAATCTGAAAGCTTGAAATGATGATCTAGCAACACAGTTGTCTGAAGATGTTCATTAGAATCAAAGGCTACTACAAGTGATTAAATCATTCTCTGAATATTTTGATCATGAAAAATTGAAGGTTAATGAGGAAAGTGACATTGTGGAAAATCTCACACGGGAACATGAAGATGAGTTGAGAATCTAGAAGACTCTATGAAAAGAACTTAATGCTCAACTTGAATCAAGAGATAAAATGATTTCGCAATTGGAGGATGAAATAGAATCAATCAAGATAGAAATGGATAAATTTGAATCTGATGATAAGACCATATTAAAGGATGCACTACACTTATTATTTGATTATCCTTTAGTAGGTGATGATAAAATGAATGCCAAAAATGCTACATAAGAGGCCAAGCATGAGAGGATTGTATCATCCCAAAGGCATCCATATTGGGAAAATCTAGAATTGGATATGATTATCCCACTCTTATGTGTGGTAAGAAAAATGCATTGAAAATCTCCAGAGGTAAGAAAAACATTGTAGGTGCTTGAGATAGACCTAACAAGGATTTTTCAAGAAGAAATGATGGAATGTGATATTTCTGTGGGATTCATGGACACACATCAAGTTTTTGTTTGGAGGCTCAGGAATACATTTCATATTGTGAAAATAGAATAAGTACAAAATCAATGAATAAGATGAAGCATCATGAGAAATTAGAGATAATATTATCTCAGAGGAAAACATTAATTAGATGTTGTTACTATGGAATAAAGGGACACACAATCAGTATGTGTCAGGAAGCTCAGGAGCTAAATGTCAGAAGAGGAACACAAGCTGCATCAACATCTCGATAGAGAAATGTTGAAATGATGTAGGTCGTTGACAGAAAATTTATTATATGTTCTGATTATGGGCATCTGGAAAGACATTGTAGCATGATGAACGAAAGAAAAAGGAAAGGCACCTGAAAGGAGATTATAGACTCCAGTGATGTATAAAGGGAAATCCAACAGTGGGAGACAAAGTGGAAAGTTGTAGAATAGTCTTAGGGCCTCAGGGGAATCACATTGAGCTTAGAGAAAGGTGTAGTTGTCACCTCCTTTTTCACACTCACAACCTCCCTCTAAGAAAGAACATGAAACAATCTGGAAGAAAAAGGGAGGAAACACTAAGGCTATGTGTGAGAAGAATGTAAATTCAATGGAGGACTCACCACTTGTGAAAAAGACTGTGGTGATATTGATATCTGATAAAACAAAAATGAAAAAATATTGTATTGAAAAATTACCATGTCGTGTCCCACAACAAAAAGTGGAATAAAGTGAATGATCCTTGAAATGGTGGAAGAAGGAAGGGAAGACGTAATGAAAATATATTCCTTATCACATAAGGAATAAAGGGAAATGGAATTTTGGTGAAACATCCAAAACAATAATGTGTACTAGTGGGTTTATACCCCAAATGGTTAGAAAGGACAGGCCTGTAGAATCTTCATACCAGAAAAATACTCAGCATACAGGTGATGGATTCTTAGTCATATGGCCAGAGTAGTTAAAGTTGGCTAGGCATCTAGAAGAAGCTAGAATGGAGTGTGATGCTCTGCAAGAAAGAATCAAAGGGATGACCCATCAGGATCAATCACAATCCTCATCATGAAGAGTCCAGACGATCCCCTATCTCTATGTATAAATACTCTATAAAATGAAGATTCATGTGTTTCAGGTTTTAGGGAGATACGATCTTAGGGGAACTGGAATCTAAAGATTAAATTTGGAAAATTGATATGATCCAGAGGTTCAATTGCCTCAAATCTGGTATATAAGGTGAAATAAGAAAGGGAGAAATAGAGAACAATAGGAAGTGATTATGTAATGAACCCCATATCTTGTTTCCTACACTAAGTTCCAACTGAGTAGGCTTTGAGATTTGGTTAATGGCTCAATGTTGTGTGCCAGATTAGAATAAATGATTTATCAGGAGAAGAATGGTTATGAGTCTAAACAGTGTGACTAACCCCAGGAAGTGTTTCATAAAATAGGGTGAGCATCATTTAATAGAAAAATAAGATACAAGATCCATCAATGTAATAATCAGATGAATCAGCTCAGGAGTTTGAAATCGATGGAAGAGTTTTTTTCAGAGAAGCAGCAATAATCATGCATGTCATGTTTATCTATATTTCTCAAACAATGTGGTATCATATGGCTACATTTAGGATACCATGAAGCTGCGAGAGAAAATCAATGGTGTTTCAACAAAAATTTGAGATAATATGTTCAATGAAATGGCGTCATTGAACAATGACATAGTGAAAAGTTTTCTGTTAAAAGTGATGATGAAGTAAGCAACACAGGGGGAGTAGAAGTGTCAATGGATATCTCAGAAGAAGAATTTGATGATGAAAAAAAAGTGTCAAGTTAGTGTCTGCAAGGAAGCCAATGAGTCAAGCTAAAATTCATAGGTTGAAATCATAGGAGATCAGACAACTTTAGTTCAGACTAGAAGAATGAAATCATTACATCAAACATCGGTTTTATCTCAGGTAGAGTTGAAATGTTTTTCCGATACAGCTAATGATTAAAACTGGGTTCAGGCTGTAAATGAAGAGTTTGAGTAGATTGAGAAGAACCTGACATGGGTGATTGTTTTGAGGAAAACATATAAGAATTTCATAGGGACTAAATGGGTCTATCACAACAAGATGAATGAATATGGCATAGTGATTTTGAATAGAGCATGGCTAGTGTGCAAGGGATACTCCAAGATAGCGGGAATATATGTTGATGAGACATTTTCACCAGTTGCAAGGCTCGAGACTATCCGATTATTTTTGTCCATAGCATTGTAATGAATGTTCAAAGTGTACCCAATGGATGTTAAATCCACATTATTGAATGGAGTTCTAGAAGAGGAGGTGTATATTGAGCAGCTAGATGGTTTTCTTATTCATGGGGATGAGAACAAGGTTTGCAGGCTGAAGAAGGCATTGTATGGGATGAAACAAGCACCAAGGTCATGGTACTCAAGGCTTGATCAGTACTTGATGAAGAATGGTTTTCAGTGAGGAGGAGTTGATTAAAATATCTATTTCAAAAAAAATAGTAATTAAAGGATGACGGTGTTGGTTTATGTCCATAACATAATATTCGGTGTATCAGATGAAGCATAGTGCAATCAATTTTCCAAATTCATGAAAAAACGAGTGTGAAATGTCAATGATTGGAGAGATAATGTTTTTACCTGGTCTACAAGTGACACATGGAAGGAATAGAACATTCATTTCTCAATCCAAATATTCCAAGGAGGTTTCAATATGGTTTGGAAGGGAAAAATCCATGTAGATGAAGACTTCGGTTGCTACCCGGATGAAATTATCAAAAGATGAGGATAGAAAGGTAGTTAATATCACAGAATAAAGAAAAATTATTGGAAGTCAATTCTAATTAACTGAAATAAGGCCTGATATTGTTTTCACAACATTCCAAGCTGCGAGATATCAAAGTAATCCCAAGGAAATCCACATGCTTTATGTAAAAATAAAACATTGGTATATCAAAGTAACCGTGAATTTTGGTATGAAGTATAATGACAAATCTCAATCCTTGTTATTGGGTTACACAGATGCAGATTGGGATGGATCAGCAGATGACAGAAAATAAACTCTCGGAGGTGAATTCTATCTTGGTGGATTGTGTATTTATTTGATTAGCATGAAGTAAGATAGCATTTTATTGAGCACCGCGGAAGCTATGTATATAGCAGCCACTCAAGCATAAACACTGTTATTGTGGATATATCAGTAGCTTAAAGATATGGGAGTTGAAGTGAAGTCTCCGATAGGAATCTAGTGTGATAACTCAAGTGTTATAAATATCAGAAAAAATCTTGTCCATCAAACAACGACAAAGGACATTGAGATAAAGTATCATTTTATCAAGGAGAGAGTTGAGTAGGGAATCGTGATGTTGGAGTATGTGCCTACAGAGCTACAGGTTGCTGACATTCTATCAAAGGCCTTGACCAAGGAATCATGTGAATGGAATTGACTAGCTCTGGGAGTTCAGTCGACTCCCCACACATGAAATAGTGTGGATGTGGAACCACCCCCTCTCCCTGAGGTATGATGTGTTTTTCCTTAATGTGCTGTTATGTATTCTCTTTTATGTTATAGACTACAATGGAGTGAACTTTGGGTTCATTGACAAAGGGGAGAAAATCATGATTTTTCAAGGGGGAGACAGTGTGGTTATTTGAGAAATCATGAAAGATACGGGGAGAAGTAGATAGGTGGAGAAGCCAGATAGGAGGAGTTTAACGTGATTAAACAGATATTAGTTTGGAAAACACAGGTAGTAGGGCTAATGAAGTTTTGAAGTTGACATGGGTTAATGTTGTGAGTAGAAAGGGGGGGCGTATTAAATCTGATGATGCTATAAGTGATCGATCAAAGAATAGATATCATGACAGGTGAGGATCGTGATAAAGAAAAAGAGAGATATTGGAATGTGTTAAGAAGATTCACAACAATTTGTATCAGTTTGGTAAAATTTGGTATCAGTTTGGTGTCAACGGTGGATGTCAAAGATGAAGTGATTCATTGATGAAATTTTCATTTACTCTTGTTTCCCATGCTGGGCATTGTTCATGTGGGCTTAGAGTATGTGTTGAGTGAATCCATGATTGCTATCAAAACAGCAATAGGCGAATGGTTGCTGAAGAATTAATTATGTATCTTTTTATGGAGGAGTTTTCAACAAAACCAAAGGGGGAGATTTTTGGGGAAAAATACCTCAATTTATCATTGAAGCATTTTTGAGGTGATTGTGTTTATTGACAATGTGGACAACTGTGCTGTGATTTCTATCAAAGAAAACCATGACATACAAATTTGATGACATAGATGATTACATGGTGGAATGTTGAGTTCAAGAGCTATGTTCAATGATCCATGTTTGATTCAAGAACTTCAAAAAAGGAATGAATGATCTGGAGGTGGTACAAAAAGAACAGATACAAGGTGGGGCGATTTTCTATTGTTTGCCAAATTTTTGGGCCTGAAAATTGAAATATTAAGAAAAGTTGTTTTTGTCAAAGGGACCTGTGCACCATGTTCATGAAGGTGAGGATACCTTCTTTCCATATGTTTTTCATGACCAAATCATCAATATAAGGAAAATGGATAAGGACCGCGCATGTATTGGGCTGGTCGCGTAGGTGACTTGCGTGCCGAGAATGGACTTGCACGCCGGTTCCTAGGACGTTTGGAAACATGCACACCTGTTGTTTTCTCAAGATCAGAAGATCAAAATATGGGAATGTAAAGAGTTTAGCGCAAGTATTTGGTTGGTCGCACAAGTCACTTGAAGGGGAAGATACCTGCGTTCCGAGACTTGTGCGTCGAGGGGTGACTTGAGCTCCGTCGTGTAGGTTGTTCAACCGCCTATAAATAAAGGGACACCCCTCCTCATTATCAACGGAGTTCTACACTTTGAAAAATTAGATCTCCTGTCATGTAGGTTTGGTGGTCGCGCAAGTGGTGGTGGGTCGTGCAAGTAAGACTTGCACGTCTGATTTGAAGAAGTGTGGTTGTTGATAGTTGCACGCCAATATTGGTTTGGGCATAATGGGATGTGAGTCACAAAAGTATGGAGTTGCAAAATCTTGTGCCATGTAAGTGGTTGAGGAAGAATTGCACACCAGTTGTGACTATCACGCCGATACATGCGCACTGGAATAGACTTGCGCGCCAAGTAAGGTTGATTTTTCGATGGTGTTTTAAGGCAGTGTAGAAGCTGTATGTTTTCTTGATTCCTTCGGTGGAAAGAGAGATTCATCTACAGGTGAAAGTTGGCCTTCAATAGATCATATACATAAAGAGGAAGATTCATTCCTTCATTCATATAAAGAGACATACAAGTCCATAAACTGTGAGTGGGTCCTTTCCGGAGCAGTGAGCAAAGGAAGTGGAAGTAGGTGATCCTCTCCACCAGTAGTAAGATAGAGAGAGAAATAGGAAGTGGCCCTTGGGAAAGTAGTGAGCTGACCCTAAAACTTGTAAAGGCAGTGAGTCTCATACTGAGTGACTGTGCCGGAACCTTGTAATCCACATCTAGTGAAGAATAGTGGAATTCGGTATGACCGAAAAGTTGTCTGTTTTTGCCTCTTTGGTGTAGCCCAGTGAGGGTGAACCAAGTAAAAATCCATGTGTCTGCCTGCTTACATCTATGCATTACATTTAAAGCATCATCCTTTGATAAATAAGAAAATAAGTGATCATAATATACTCAATAGTGAAAACAAAGTGACCCTTGTAATAAATAGGTCAAGATACAATGGAGTAGGAAGAACTCTAAAAAAGTATATACATACCCTGATTCACCCCCCTCTCAAGGTATATTGGCCCCTATTGGTCCAATCACTAGGAAATGATTCATAATGAAAACAAAGACTATTGTCCATGAGAATAATATATTATCAAAATATATAGATACTTGGTATAAAAAACTAGTAAATATTAATATTTCCATAACAATCAAGGATAATATAAAATGTTATCATAGTTTAGTGGGTTCACTTCTCACACCATGATAGTATTAAAGGTTGACTCCCAAGACAATAATAGTAGACAAAGTACCATATTAATTTGAGTTCACATCCAATTATAGTCCTATCAAATTAAAGAGAGATAAATCATTACACAATGTTTTTTGGGATATATATGTACAAATCTTTATTGAATGATAATAAAATTTGTGGGTTTCCAAATATCATAAAAATTTAACATATTATAACACTTGAAAAAAAGTGGGTTACTAAAACATTTCATTATATCATAACTCATAGAAACCTGATATGTTTTATAATCATTTTATCATTGAACAAAACCTGAAAATAAGTGCCTTTAATATGAATTTATTCATTGGATAACCCATAAAAAATAAAAAATATTCCAAAATATCATTCCATCATAAATATAAACCATTTGTAGAATTATTAAGAATGTTATGCTAGTATTATATTCCCAAAAATGAATATGTGACATCAAAAAATTTCATGTTAGATGGAAAATGAAATTTAATGTACAATTAAATGATTTATTATGGAAAATAACATGTTATTGGAAATATTTTTTTATAACGAATAATTCGTAACAAATTTTGTAAATCCATTGGGTCTAAAATAAAAATTTAATCATATAAAATATTATTCTAAAATAATTCAAAAAATAAATTTAAGAAAATAAATTTTCAATCAAAATTTATTTTTTGAATAAACATTTCATCCAAAATATTATTTCAATTTCATCAAAAAAATAATTATGAAAATTTAAATTATGCATTAGAAAAAAATTTAAATAACATCATGAGGAAAATAAAATTTCTTCATTGAAGAAATTTTTTTGAAATAAATAGAAAATTTAAGTATAATGTTATATTAAAATATCATTGGATGATTATAGTGGATGTCTAAATAATTTTTTTTGATTGAGGGGTATTGTGTTCATTCTGTAGATATTAAAATGAAGATTCCATTTTAATTTTAGTAAAATAATGAAGGGAATTGTTTAAAAACATGAATATATCTCTCACAAGATTTTGAAAATATTTAAAAATGGGTAAATATTTATTTAATATATCTATTCAAGAATGAAAAAAATTGAAAACATTTTTATAATACATTTAATTGGAAAGAAATGTGTTTTCAAAAAATAGGAAAATAATGAATATTTTTCAATAGAAATATATATTTTAACTGTTAAGTACTTAATTTTTTGAAATCGAATAGAACACATGTATTATTATTAAAAAAGTCGAATATAAAATATTTGGTGTGTTTATTTAGAGTAGTATGATAAGATTACATCCTTATTAGTATGAATGTAAGACATCTAGATAAATGATTAAATTATATAATAATACAATTTTATCTTTTATACTATATTATCTTAAGCATTGTGAAAGTGTAAAATTAAATGAATATTAATATATATTGAATATAAGTATATTAATGATATAAAATAACAAATGGTATGTATATACACCTTGTAAATGTTTATTTATTAATAACACAACATATATCTGAAAAATGAAAAATTTTAAAAAAAACCTCATCGCTTTGTTAAAATTTTTAACGAACACCCCAAAACAAATATATCCTCACATGTTTTTGATATATCAATAATTTTATATCTTATAATATTAAAAAATTTTAATTTTTATTGTTTACACCAATTTAAATAAACACATGGTGATTATGGACTACGCCACATAAAAAATGAATATGATATGAAATAAATTACTTTTTTAGTAATACTTATTATCATAATAACCTATAATGATTAAAATGATGTGAGTCATTAAATATCAGAAAAATAATGTGATTTATGTTATAACAAGTCAATGGAGTTGTATATAGACAACACAAAAGAAACAAGTGGTAAATTTTTATATGTATCCCATAAATGAAAGAGAGACTACAAATCCGTTACCATATGTGTTAAATTATTTCATAAATATTTAATAATAAAATTTAATAAATATCAATTTTTTATATTTTTCATAATTAACCATACATACATATATGATCTCATATATTTTTTACTTATGAACTTTTTTACCCATCTTTTATAAATTCTATGTTAATGCCAGTTTTGGGGAAAAACTTATTTTTGTTTCATTGATGACATGATTTGTTATATTGTGGTCCTCTCAAATAAATCCTAAATACATCATATAAAGAATTCAATCCATTCTATATATCATATATATTATGTCTATATGTACATATAATTCTCCATAAATTCTAGATTTTGAAAATGTAATTCAAAATTGATGGAAACGATTGCCAATTTGTACACAAGAATGTCATTTCCATTTAATCAATGAATCTAATCAAAGAAAGTTAAATAATATATTACAATTATAAAATCTTTTTTATGACATATATCACATTTTTCTGTTAAAAAAACATTATTACATTCTATTTAATGCATCAATTAATCACATCCCTTCATGAGGTGTTACTCCACCGTACACATGAGAGACATCATCATATTTCAAAAAAAAAATAGACTTTTCAAAAAATATATCTGATATAATAATTATATAATTATAATAATATTTTATAAATTATTTATAAAAAATTATTACAAGATTATATCCATCAATGGGTGGGGGTGATAGTAAATGAATAACATCAGTTTGAGAGGCCGTAGTTCGAGGAAAACACGAATAATGATTTTCTAACCCTTATGATGGAAGAGGAGAATGATTTTGGTAATTAATTTTCAATAATATATTATAATAATATTAATTATAATATAATTATAATATAATATTATGATAATAATAATATAATTTGGCTGAAAAATAAGTTATATAAAATGCTTGGTTAGGGAAATTACCTCTTATTTATATATATTCTTTTAGTTTGATCTTAAAACATATGTAGGTTGGGTTTATGAAAATTACAATTATATTTGGATGTGGTTTTGGAATTAATTTTCTAATTTATGTACGTATTGTTTAAACCAAAAATGTTTTGATTTTTAAGATACTTTGAGAGGGATTGACCTTTTATAAGTGAGGTGAGTTGCACATTTGAAATTTTTGAAATAAAAAATATGAACCCACATTTCTGACATTAAAATAAGAAATATAATATATTTTGTGACTCCTATAAGTGATATGATATAAATATTTCTATAATATGGGAGTTTTACAATATTTTTTTGGTTTTTTACTGTTATTATTTTCATTTATCTTACCATCGAAAACTAAATTTTTTATTTTACCATGGTAAAAAAAGTAACATTTTTCTTGTATTCATCATGGTAAAAAATTAATCAAAAGAACATTATATATATATATATATATTTTTTATTCTATATTTAAATTATGAATCAATTTTTTAATTCAATTAACATAACTATAAAATATATATTTAAAATTATTTTCACAGTGTCAATGTGAATGAGATTTTTAAAAGTGAAAATGCACAAAGTATTAAAAAATTATATTAAAATACAATATTAAATTTTTAAAAATGAACAAAATTGAATTAATAGTAATATATTTTAATATATTATAAATTTAAAACAATAATTATATAATTTAGATTTTTTTTAATTTTTTTTCAATAACTTTATAATTCTTAAAAAAAATAGTTTTTTAATAATAATTTTAAAATATATTTTCAAAAAAACATATCCGAACAATAAATCTATGCCAATTTGGGAATAATTATTTTAAAAATTAGTTTTTTAAAAAATAATTTTTCTTAATGGAGAAAACTAAATTCATAACATAGGTACAAAAGCTAATAGAACTACTATTTAGAAAAAATACATTCTTCAGTGTAAATTTGGATTATTTTATATATCCTTTATTAAAAACACAAAATATAAATGTAAAAAAATATATATAATATATAATATATAAATATAATTTATATAATACATCATAAGTAATTTTTTATTCTTCTTGAGTTAAAAAAATGTTGTTTAAAATTGTTTTCTAGTAAAACAGTAACCTTATTTTAATATAGTGTTTATTTGGATTTTTATTATTGATTACTAAGTAATTCAATTTATAGGCAAATTGAAACCATATATTATTTTTATTTAGTTATTCCATTTAACTTCGAACATTCTAATGTCTAGATAATACATTTCATATTAGCTAATAATATTTAAATAGTAAGTCATGATTCATTTAATGTCAGTGTTGTGTGTAAAGAAATATATCCATAAGTATAAATTAATTAGAAAAAAATATTTTTCAAAAAAAAATTGGGAGTTATATTCTACAAAAAATATAAAAATTATTTCCATTCAATTTTAACATCTTCTCAGTAAGAAATGTGTAAAAATTGGAAAATACAATTCATATAAATCAATATCGTAAATTGGTTTAATAAAACATCCTCCTATAAAAGGAAACGGGATGGGTTAACGTTAATTGGCATAACAAATACTATGATTTAAAATATTAAAATGTATGTGGGAAGAAAATCATGGCAATATAAGATAAAACTAACTCCCAAATATTGGTGAGTGGTATAGAACATTGTCATGCAAATGTAAATTACTAAAAATGCATAATCCAATGTGGTTTGAAAATGGTTATTGATATCCCCAAAAATTATGATCATATGAGAAAAGATTATTTCAATACTCATTGCTAATGTTTTTAAATTTTTTGAGAATCTATATTTACATTATTTCATTTAATTTATAGAATTTTCTCATACTATTGTTTGCAGTGATAAATTTCCATTACACTTATTACTATAATATATGTATTTTTATGTCTCATGCACTAAATAATATCATTAAAAGAATTATAATTCATTAATTATAAATATACTTTTTATCCAATGTATTTTATTATCAAAATATATGAATAAATATTCATATGAAAGAATAATACATTAATATCTAAATTCTCATCCAAAATTCATCTTAAAAAATTGCACAAATGGTTAACCTTATTACACATCAAAATTTTAAAATTTTAAAATAGTCATTAAATTTATCAAAAAAACATTAATCCTTCCAAAAAAATTAAGAATTTATTGATTATGACTTACCAAATATGTGAATTCCGTATTCATATATTTTCATTGAAGAATGTAGTATCCAGAATTACCATATATACTTTTTAAAAAGATACATGTTTCCCCATTAGTAGAATAGAACCACATATTATTGAATGGATCCTATTAATAATTCAATTTTATAATAATAATCAATGAAAACATATAAAATTTACTCTATATATCATTAATTATTTCCAATGTCCTCTATATTATCCAATTTATATTATCCATTCCATTCTTCAATTTACCTAAAAATCATTATCTTGACATCATGAATATATTTATGGGTTATCTTACCGTAATCATGTTATTTTTAATATAAGATTTAAACATTAAATTAAATATCTTATTCATTCATTATTAACATTTAACATATTATTTAAACCCCTTAATGAAAGAATATATTGAACAACCATTACTTATTTCATGAATCATTTAATATAATTATTTAATTCAAACACATAAATACTATAATCAATTAACATAATTACTAAACCATTAAATAAATTTCATCATCACATTTCATAAAACACCATTCCTTTTATATGACATTTTTATGCTCATCATAAAAAATATATATATTTCTATTTCAACTTCTGATTCCCTTCATGAGATTTAGCCTTTAGAAATAAATTATTTCCCATTAATTAAATATTTTAAACATTCAATAATCAAAGATATATTATAGAAAATATTATACATGTAATATTTCTCATTACTGTGTCATTCTAAAAAAATTAAATTCAACTATTTTCAAATTATAATTTATACATGTAATATTTATAATTATTTTTTCAATTATGTAAATATACATATAAATATATTTTAATTATTAAATTTCTTTAAATTCGTTCATAATTATTAAAAATAAATTTATTTATTTTTATTTTACATAAATTATTTTTTATTCATGATAATATCAATAGAACCCAATTATTGAAGGTACATTACTTATTTGTTTACAAAAATTTAATAACATTAGAATGATAATAATTTTTTCCTTATATATATCATACTTATAATGAACTAAAAAAATTGAATTTCATATGAAATTAAAATACATAATAATAGACCTTAAAACCTCATTGGATATGCATTTTATTAGATCCACTATATTATTATTATATTCTCCATTATATATAATTATATATTTATAGGAAAATTAACAAAAATTATTCTAGTATAATGGACACTAAAATTTAATATTATGAAAATATGATAAATAAAATTCCATTGTTTTAATCATGGAATGGATTTCAATAATTTTTAAATTCTAATAATTTATATCAATATATTTTTTTAAATATTGAACTCTAAATAACTCATATTTTTTAAAAAATATTACAGGTATCTAGCATGGATTGTATTTAGACATGTTAATATTAAATAATATATAAGATTAAATATTTTTATCAATCAATTTTCACTAAATTTATCTTAATGAATTTTTTGGGTGAACATTTAATTTTGTTGAAGTATAATATAAATTCCAAAATTAATCATTATATGTATTATTATATGTTGTCCTGAGATTAATTGATATCCATTTTGTTAATCGGGTGTATAGAAAAAAGAATTTATTAAATATAAATTAAAATCCATTACATTTATGGGAAGATATATATAATTCTATTACAATAATTTTTTTCATTTATAATTGATTATATTTTATAAGATAGAGTTGTGTGGCTTAACTAAAATAGATAATAATCCATATAGAATGGTAAACAATAATATATTCAACGTCATCCCCACAAACATGAATTATCAATATATATATATTTTTATTGATGCGATGCCTATTAGGAGATAAAAAATATTTAGTGAGGAAATTTGTAACAACACTCACACAATGATATCCCCCTCATAGCTGGTAATGGAGGTGTTAGTTCCCCCTATAACCTACCTATATGAGGCTATTGTTAGAAAGCTATGAATGAGGATATATAAAATTTATATTGGAGGTAATTCCATTATAAATTATCTATAATAAAATTACAATGATACTAATCAACCCCAATGATTTTTTATTTAATAAGATAGTCCATCTAACCAAATGATATTTATAAGTGAATGCATACTATACTATCGTAGTATAATTGCTTGAAAAATATTCTGTCTCTAAATCATCGCTGATACACATATCAAGCTATCCAAACTATATTTCCCATATAATTAAATGTACCATGAAACACATCACACAATCTATTTAGCAGTAATATCTTTTATGGATCTGGTAGGATCATCCAGAAAAATAATAAAAAAACACACACACATAGATATAATAAAAAGTAAGGAGTAATCATCTATGAAATAAAATATTAAAAAACTATAAATATAATCATTGTAAGATGGATTTTTATAATCAATCACCTCCATATCCATTTAATTTACCTCAATTTATTTTATTTTCGACAACATCTTCAAACGGATTCAATCCAAATTCCCAAAAAATATTATGACCTACCAGGATACAAATTTTAAATTAGAAATCAGTAAAAGAGAAATATCACAAACTCGATCATCAATATAAAATTAATCATTAAAAATGGCCTTAAAATTTTCACATTCTATAAAATTTTCGAATAATTGTTCCACCATTAATGGGTAAAAATAAACTATGATTTCCTATTCTAATCTAATTTAGAATGTGACAGATATAGATCAAAAAATACAATTTTCTTATTCCTTATGATTACCACTATACCGCATATCATCTTATTAAAAAAAATATAATGTTTGTTTTAAAAACATATGTATAGCAATCTCATTTATCTTCCTTTCATATACGGGCCTCACCAATAAGTGAATAACCACATCATCTCCATAATAATCATAACTGCATAATCATTATAAACACATACCATATTCCCTATCATACCACATAATACATCCACATATCATCACCTAATAGCCACATTTTATTACCCCCATCATGAAGTGTATTGTGAACATGTAGGACATCAACCCAATCCATGATATAATAATTATTTCTAGATTAATAATTGTATCAATTTTTTTTATTAATTCTCCATTCCCATAATCAAATATTTATCATGAATCACTTTATCAATAGAAAAATGGTTAAATGTCATAAAAATCATATCAATAAACACTTTAAAACTATATAAAACCTTTCCAACCATTTCTGCCAAAATATAAATAATAATAAACCATAGAAATCACATCATACATTATTTATAGTAAATTTTATTTAATGATTATTAGATTCATGGATTAAATATTCTCAATTTTATTGACTTATTAATTTAATTAGCCAATTATGAGGGTAATAATTTCCTTTATAATTAATTGAATAAAATAATCACATTATTAAATGTAAACCATTAACAACAAAAATACATAAAAAATCATGAGTTTCAGTAGTAACTAGATGCATTACCATAATTACAAATAAATTATAAGATATTTTATTATCTTAATTTGATTTTATTCTTATTTTAATTTCATATCATCTAGGTTTAAGAAATAACAATTTTTTACCATCTTAATGTAATTATCCAATTATGAGAGTTACATTGGGCATTATAAATATTGGAGAAAATACCCATATTAATAAATTTCATCTTGTTGGAAGAATACATAGAAAACGTCATAGAATTTATACAGTACAATAATTTATCCAAAAGACTCCATTTTCAACTCTCATGTATTATTATAATCATATAATTTCATTTTAACCCAAGAATTATTTCTATATGTTTTCCTCTTCCCCTACTGAAACCACTCAAGAATATATAACTCATATATAAAAAAATATAATGATATGATCCATAAAGGATATATATGATAGGTAGTATATAATATTAATCTTTTAGATAGAATAATAGATCAAAAATACCCTTTCATTTATTGATCTGCGACAAAAAATGTTCATGAACAAAGTGGATTAAATTATAAACTGAACAAAACAACCAAATGAATCCAAAAATGACCTATAAAATTGTATAATACAATAATAACCCAATCCATCATCAGTTTACCAACTAAAATACTACCTCCACAACTTCTAAGGAATGAAAAAAGGAATGATTGTGAAGAAGAAGTGGATGAATTTTCATCCTATATAAAATATATTTGAGCCCTAAAATATAATAACCAAGATAACCCAAATTGGGGTAAAAATTATAAAGAAACACATTTAATTATATATGTATCATGGAAAAAATATTTTGGGGATGATTTATAAGGGCATAAAAATTTATGATGTTGCTAAAAAATTAAAAAATAAGAGCATGGATGGTCATGATCATTCCATGATGGGTATAAATAAAGAATATAATTAAAAATAAGGTTTTTATTTTCCCTATTACCGAATTTAAATGTCATTGGAGACAATAAATTTAGGTAAAATCATAGAAGATAAGGGTTTGATAAATTTATTTCAATGTGGAATCTGAATTCTCACAGTTCTCACAAAGAAAAACACATGTGGAAACCTCTTTACTGATCAAAAACAAATCTGGTTCAATGTAAAATAATAAATCAATGGTGTTAAAGATCCCAAATAAAATGGTCTAATTTATCATCTACATTGGAATTCACACTATTGTAACCATAAACACACAACATTATAGTCACTGATAAAAAAACATACTATGACATTTCACATAGTAATCGAAGATCTTCACACTATTACCAGAATATAGGTGGGTGGAATATTAATGATATATATCCCAAAATTATGTGATTGTTTAAAAATTATAGATCACTAATTAACACAAATCCTATATAAATCCAATTATTCTATGTCCAAAATAACCACATAACATCTATACTAGCTCCTTAAAAATGTAAAAAATCAAATTCAGTTGAATGATTCCCTAAAACAATATAATAGAACAATATTATTTCTAAAAAATTATAGTGTGAGACACAAGTGTCCATAACTAAATTATGATTCATCCAAACATTACCACTATTATACCCATGGCATCACCATGATACCTATAATCAAGATTAATCTTAAACTCCAACTACACAAAATTTCCTCAAACCTTCTCCAAAAAAATGTATTCAAAATATGATCAATGTAACATTACAAAAAAAAATTAGGACATTTCATGAGATATATCTGTAATGACTATATTCCTTGTAAATCAAATATAAACCAATATAAATAGTTACTAAATTCAATCGACTAAGGGTAGATACCTCTCTAACATAATTAATGATATATATAAACCCTTTAAGAAAAAACAATGATAGAATAATAACTCATTATAAAGTCAATAAAACTCAAAATTCATATAAAATATTGAACATAAAACCCAAATATGAGTATCACAATTAATACATACTATCTGAATACTAGATAAATGGTCCCACAACAAATTATTAACCGAAAACCACCTTTACAATGACTATGTTTCAAAATATCAAATTTTTGAATAATGAACTAGTCTAACATTAAATTATGTTTAAATAAACCCCCTATTGATTTTATTTAATTTAGAATTATTATATCTCTATAAATCTAATTATATGAAAACTTTAAAAATGGAATTAATATCAACAAAAAATGCTTTACTAAAAATGGTATGTTCTCCAATGCAATATCCCACAAGTAAAACTAAAATAAATATTGGGAAAAAATATGTGGGTGACTATAATAATATATATAATATTACAAAAAAATAAATTAGTATTAAATTAACATTTTATAATCATTACACATTGAGCTACTAAAACATAGTTATAAATGATCCACCGTTACTCAAGAATATATACTATATATCATTTTTTATGAACATGGAGACCTAGTATTCATAAATTTAAACTAAAACCCCTAAAAATGGGATGTAACTTCACTAAAATCATCCTTAACTGATAAAACATTATACATTATCAGTGATTGAACTAAAAAAATATGTCTCTTAATTCAAATGATATTCTAGTATAGGTTATTTAATATTCATCGTCAAAGTGGACTAAAAATGTTATTCTCATTCTTCGTTGTGGTGAGAAAAATGGAAGACCTTTTGACTAGTTATATAATAATATTCCCAATTATATAAATTATCTCATCACATATGAAATAATATAAATATGTTTTGAATAATACTTTATCCACCCTCCAGAAATTCAATCACAAATTAAAAACTCAATGAGATTCTAAAATAAAATCCCATATAGGTTTCTGTGATTAATCCCATGTCATATTTGAAAGTTATTATTGTACAATAAAACTATATAAGAATCAAATAAAATTATTCCATGATTGAAAAGATACTTCAATAAAATCTTTCGTGTATGCAACTTATTGTTTTAATTTCCCCCAAGGGAAATTCTGATCATCTTGCTTCTATAAAATTAAAAACACCCTATATTATTATTATTTATTCCCTATGTACATACAATGGTCTCAATTATGTTTTAACATTTATTATAAAAATAAAAATAATTATGATCATATAAATATCACAAATAAAATATGCATTACCAAAGAATCTAAAATTTTATAGGAATTAACATCAATCAATTTAATATATTTCTTAAGGATCTCATCTATAAGACACATCATATAGAAATATCTTCAATACAAACACCATAAAAAATTATAAAAATGAAATACAAAATATTATTCAAATAGTAATTCCTCACCATCCACCATATTTCTCATACAATAAATAAATGAAGATCTCACATGGGATTATCAGTTTCAATTCCTTACAAAAAGATATTTACTTCATCCATTTCATCACTATGATGAATCCATAATCTAAATACACAATATGATTTTCAAAAAATATATCATTAGATTACATTTCATATGTATAGTATTAACCTTATATTAAATAATTTTACTCTGACTGAAAATATAATCGAGGTGGGAATTAATAAATTGACATTTACTTGTGTATCATAGTTCACATGCTCTAACATAAAATTCCAAAAAATATATGACAACTAATTAAAAATAAATCACAATACAAAATGTAAATATATATAGAGTTATATATTATTAGATCCAACATATAAAACAAATATTCAATAATGGGAATATATGTGTTAATATTTACCTTACATTTCATGATAACATTATTTATCATTTGACATGATTATAATAATAATTACACCACATTTTAATCATTTTAAATTGAAATTTCATTTTAAGACTCTATTATATTTAAAAAAAATTTAAAACTAAAAATGACCTATTATTTACATATGAACATTTGACATATAAATATTAATGTATCCCAAAACCTAAATCAAAGTTGAAAAAATATGAAATTTTATCATTTGGGAAAAAATTTCAAAATTAGATGGATTATCCCAACGAATTATATTTATCTTTAAAAACTCCTTCAAAAATTATTAAAAACATTTAATAAATTCCAAACACATTGTTATAATTTATCATATTTTTAGGTTTATATAAGAAATAAATATTTATATTGAAATATAATATAGTAGTCCAATGTGGTTCTCAAATAATTCATCACACCATACAAATGGATTGATTTATGGAAATAATTGGTTTAAAATGTATCATATAAATTTAAAACTATATATTTATAAGACATTTTATGAATTAATTCTACAAATTCTATACAATGAAAGAGTTCACTAGATAGTCATTTAAATGAAATTCACAATAATGGAAAATATTATTTACTAATTAAGAAAATAATATATTTAATAATAAATAAGATATTATTGAAATAATTTCTTTATAACACCTAGTTTAAGGTATTTTATAATTTAATATTTTACTTATATTTGGGAAATGGTTTTTCTTTTATTTGTAGAAGTCGTTAATGATTTTAGGATTTTTTGGATGGGTTTCCAAGTGTTAAAAGTGACAAAACAATTTAGACAAATTTATCAACCATATTAATGTTGTGGTAAATCATTATAACTACTTATTTAAATTAATAAATTTATATTTAATGATTTATATTAATTATATGTGTATCAGAAAATTATTTTTCCAAAGAGAAAAAAGATTTATCTCTAACCAAATATTGTTTTCATGCATTAAGTGGTATCATTAAAAATATTACAATATAAATTCAAGAAATTTTTTTATAAAAAAGTAGAATCATCTATAAATTCACAACATCAAAATAAAACTTGGTTGAGTTTTTGTTAATTTACTAAATTATTTATAAATCATTGGTGAATTAATATTACTAATTTTTATTGAAATCTATAATTACATTTTATGTATTTTTAAAATCAATTTATATTTTAGATTTTTTTAAAAATTTATCAAGTATATTTTTAATAATGAAATTTTTTATTTAAAATGGAATAAATATTATACATTAATTGGGATGAAAAAAAAAATTATTTAAAAAAACTCATCATTAATATAAAACTACATTTCATTTCATTTTAAAGGGTTTCTTTGATTTTAAATTCTAAATCATCCATTAATTTAAAATTATAAAAGGTTTTATTAAATATTAATCATCATAATTAATATTTTTTTAATATGTTAAAATTTATTCATTATAACAATGAATGGTAAAAAATTTAAAAATATTCTACCACAGTTAATATTAAAAATGGGTTTTGAGGTTTATACATTAATCCTAAGAGTTAAAAAGGATAGAAAGATGTGTCTAAATCATATTTTCTTGTAAAATTTTTTACCCGATCTTGTCTAATATTCCTAATTCGACTATTTATTATCCAAGATTATTTATTATATCATTTATTCATTTTAGTATTTTTTTAAATATTTCATGTTTGTCTTCTCCCCTGCATATAATTAGATAACCCATATCCCCTTTTATATAAAATTAATATTCATTTTTGGCCAAATACAATTAAAATACAATACATACAATGCTGAAAACTTTATACTTTCTATTGATTGATTATAAATCAAACCTGTGATGGATATAAGATTAAAAAAAAGCTTTTAACCGAAGAAAAGTTATAGTTCTTATCTATGAGTTAATTTTTTTTTATTCCTCCTTTTAATTATCAATTAATAATTATGAAATAAGAAAATAACATATACATAATCTTATGTTGTTATTTTAATTAAATAATGTATATATGTATCCATCTTCAATCAAATGGGAAATGGATACATTTTTTGAGTGTACAGTGGAGCACCACCTCCCGAACCGAAATAAATCATTTATAATTACCTCCACTCATTGTTGGTTTAATGATGTATCATAAGTATTTATGTTATGTTCATAAAATATAAATCATTTTGAATACAAAATATGATATATAATTCCATATAATTCCATCAATTGAATGATTATATTGGCATTCATGCATATATGGGTGTTACCACCTCTATGAACCAATGTAATTTATTTTTAATGAACACATAACATAGATTATTTATATATGAATATTAAATGAAATTATTATATATTTATATATATAATAAACATTATAAAAATATAATATTCTAATTAACATTTTTGTCCACCACAATAACTGAATATTGAAGATGTTACTCACACATAAATATGACATACCTTATCATTGATTGTAACATAGTTCACTTTTTATAACCATACCTCATTATTGGATTTAAATATATATATATATATAGATAATTATTTTTATTTCATGATTATTTATATATAAAAGATTTAATAATTACCACAATGGCCATAGTCAACTTAACAATGTCATTATATATATATATATATATATTAGATGAATATTGCCAAAACATTTGACATGGATAAAATTTATTATATAATTGAAATTAAAATGAAAAAGAATATTACGATTAATATGGATTAAAATGGTTATTAATAAATTATTTA
Organism: Viscum album; assembly: GCA_963277665.1. Taxonomy (NCBI): domain Eukaryota; kingdom Viridiplantae; phylum Streptophyta; class Magnoliopsida; order Santalales; family Viscaceae; genus Viscum; species Viscum album. Next base: position 1,064,134,688 of record OY728165.1, on the reverse strand, counting down.
ATTAATATATGTTTATTAGTAAGGACTATAAAGAATGTATGAGGTTATTCTAACTCGAGATAAAGAACACTTTGCCTTAAATATTAATTTAAATGATTCTAAATGTTTATTTTATAAATCATTTTAACTGATTTAAAACATGCTAATATTATTTTATGGATATATTTTAATAGATATTTATTAATTAAAAAGGGTATTTTAGGCCTCTTTTTACTTTCATTCAATGGTTTTCAAAATGATTAATTTTACAAAATATATTAACATTCATTATAAAAGGAAATAATGAATGTTCAATATTGACAGATATGAAGTTATTTTTTTTCCTCCATCAAATAGTTATGTTATTATTGGTTCCCATTATGAAAATTATTTTATTATACAATAAAAACCCCTTATCAATTTTTATTGAAATTTTAGTTTGAAATTTTTTGTTTGAATGTAATGGGATATATCAATATCCGTTTTTTATCTTATTTAATAAAAAATATACTTTAAATCAGTTTGAAAATAGAGATGAAATATTTTGTGCATAATTTACCATATTATATATAGATATTTTATATAATTATTTATGGTCCTAATAAAGGTCAGTTTTTCATGCGATCCCGATATAGATCTCTATTGCATTGGGTAATGATTTCTCAAGGAACTAATATTATTTTTCTTTTTTTTTCAGATGAGTTTTTTGGGAAATAATTAATTTTCAAAAGTAATTATAATTATATTTTTTAAAATAATTTATTATCCTCTTTTCATGTAAAAAATCATTTTTTATGAAATCTTATTTTAGGGTTTTATTTTTTATAATAAACCCTCATGATTCTGAGTTTGATTTTAATTTTTTCATCTAAAGTGTGAAAAAAAATTAGGAAATACAGTTGATTTACATATAATGTAAATGATTATTATGAGTTCAAATATTATTATATTTAAGATATACACTCTTATATCTCATTTTTTTGAGAGGAAGTAATTTATTTTTTATTATTTTTTATATATCTTGCTTATAATTTCTTTCTAATTAGACATCTTAAATGTTCTTTGTTGGTTTCAAAGGTAAACTAGAATAATGAAGAAGTAAATTTATAAAACATAAATACTTTTCATGAATATATAATGTGGTTAATTTTAAACTACTTGTGTTGAATTATAAAAAATTAAAATTTAGGGTTTGTTATATAATATTTATCATTGAATTGTCTAAAACTCTAAAACTAACAAGATATTAATGAATTAAATATTATTAAATCATTTTTAAAAATGAATTTATTGATTGAATAACGGTTTTTTCCATTTGGTTGGTGTCATTAGATTTATTATGTAAATTTTAGACATTATTTTGATTGATATAAGTCCATTTAATATAATTCAAAAATTTTATATCTTGATATAATATTTTAATATTACTATATTTTTTGATTTATACAATGTCTATTGGGAATGGTTTTCCCAAGTGTATACATAGAAGATTAAGTATTATTGACCTAGTGGATATTATACTTCAAAATTGGTATCCTAAAATGGTAACAATTCCAATAAAAATATTTTTTATATATTAGATTAGTTATCACAAAAAATACATTGTGGTAGTAATGAGGTGACACTATATTCAACTTCACTATAGGTGAAGATGTCTAAAACACAACATTTTATAAAAAATAACACTCTAGAATTCAATGGAATATATTATAATATTATATTTATATTTATGATAAATCATTATAAAATATATTGAAATCCATGGGTTCTTATTATCATTAAAAGGTAACTATAACTGTATACATTCTTGATGATGAATCCATTAAATTACGTTCAATTGTTTATTAAACATATGACAAAATGATATCGACACCATGAAATGGGACACATTGAATGATATTTTCCTTGAGAAATAATTTCTTAATGAAATTATATATATGATGGAAAATAATTTATTCTATTTGATACTTTTGAAACACACTATTGTTGTGTTTAAATAAATAAAACCTTATTTTTTAGGCAGGAACGAAATTTTATCTAGTATAATAATAGTATTATTAAACTGTTTTAGTTATGATTGATTACAATAAATTAAAGGGGATCATCTTCCCATAAAATCAAAAGTTATATGAAATTATACTATGTGATATGAATGTAGAAATAGAATTTTCCAATAGTCATTATTTCCATATAAAAAACGTAAATTGATGGCATTGGTGGAATGATTCAAGGAAGTGTCCTTCAATAATGTATGAATGTATGAAAATCAATTTTCCATTTTTGTGATAACTATGGTAAAATAGAATACATATAACGTAATACAAAATAATGATGTTTTTTGATTTGGAATGTTTGTACATGTGGGTCATAAAGTCAATGGAAATGATCATAAATATAATTAATGTTCAATGGTATAATGCATTAATTTTAGCGAGGTGGTTCATTATGCTAGAACATTTCTAATGATAGGAATCAATGATAAGAAAAATCCTAATCACAAAAAAATTGGTTTCTATGTCCCTTTTTACTACTTTTTACTATGTTGGAGCATCTTAAAATGTGTTTTCATTTTTATACATGTTTATTTTGGTTATTTAATCTTCTTGTTTGTTTTGAGGTCTATACACTCATTAATTATGATGAGGTTTTCAATTAAATTTAATATTTTAATATAAATTAAAATGTTAACACATTTTTAAAAAAAAACTGGAGATTATAAATCCATGATAAGTTATTGGTATTTTCATTTTTTAATGGATAAAGGATGTCTGTGAAATCCATTTTTTCATTCCACCTACGGTGTATAATTTCACACATGGTATGAAATGGAATTATTCTTACCGTATTGTGATATATTGTAGATCTAAAGATGATTTAATCATGAATAAGTTTTATATGCTAAGCCATAATAAATTGAATCATTTCATATCATAAAAAGAAGTTTATAAATCGTTAAATTATATTAATTAATGTAATATTGAACATATTTTTTACAATAGGGATATTATTCATCTTAATTATATCTTTTTAGTGAATAAAAATCTTGATATATTTCATGATGAGTTTCACAGTGTTATACCATACTAGAATGTTGTTTATATTATTGAATTAGTTCCTAATGATAAATAATTTTAATAACACCATTTTTGATTGTATCATATTGAAATTATGGAATTGAAACAAAATGTATAGATTTTTGAGGAAAACCTATTCACTCAACTTATGAGTGAACCCTGGGGTGCACCTGTTTGATATGTTAAAAGGAGAGGTAATTCAATAAAAAAATTTATAGTTATAGAGACCTAAATCGCATCACTATTATGAACACGTGTTATTGTCCTCATATTTATTTTTCATACAATTAGATCTATAGAGTTCAATATTTTTGAAATATTGCTATCATGTAGGGTACAATATAATGATGTTAAAAGAGAAATATACTTTTAAGGAATCATTTCAAAATATATACTTGTAATATGAGTTTTTAGTTATTCACATTGGGTTATCAAATTTATTAGATATATTAAGAGAATATATTAATAGTGTTTCCATTACTATTTAGATACTTTTGAAGTTGAATTCATTGCTTATATTTTAGTATATTATAAAAATCATGATTATTATGATTGATAAATAAGAGATAATTTTCTAACCAAGAATGAAAATAAGTTATATTATTAATTTATAATTTGATACTTTTCATTTGAGAAAATTTCATTCCATGGGAATATTGATTCTAATGATAATTTGACTATCGAGCCTAGAAAAAATATTGTTTTTAAATAAATATCAATGCCACTAAATATCACATATATTCATATTCTTCAATAGTTAGTTGGTTACTAATTTTTTTTGTTGAAATATTTTCTTGTAATCGATCACACTGACTATGTTAAGTTGAAATAGTGAAATATTAATCTGGAAAGTGGAGGGCAATTAATTTTTCTAGTAATTAAAACTATTTTTGGTTAATGCTATTGTTTTTCACTTCACATTCGAAATTATAAATTTTTTATCCACTATGATGTTTCATTCAAGAACATGGTTCTTTTCCGATACAAAATGATCAGGTAATTTATTATATTTCATTTCAAATATAACGTCATGAGTTATATTAACCAATAAAATATCTATAATTAGATTCAATGTGATTTTATATACTAATGTGGATAATTATTTAAATAATGTTATGGGTGACATATAAATTTATCAAAAAAAATTAAGTACATCATGTGTTAATAATATATGAACATGAGGCAAAGAATAAGGTGGAAATTGAATATGATATATGAAAACATGATTCATTTCCTACCCATAAATAAAAAAATATGACATTCTATGATTCAGAATGATAAATTTATAATAACCATATTATTTTTCTAATGTAACCCATTGGTTAATTATGTGATGAATTTTGGCATAGAAATTTTGTTTGCAAGATCATACTATGTTTTTTATGTATAATTATAATCATATTTGTTAAAAATACATATTCATTATCAATTAGTAGATCATGTTATACATGAAAAGGTATAGTCTTTTAAGAATAATAAATTTGTTTATATTATTGTATATTAATTAAGATTTTTTATATTTTGTAGATGTTTATGTGTTCCTTGTGACTCCTAGTTTGAAGGATAATTATTAAGTGAATATTATAGTACCCCATTTTCCATTAACACTAGAAGAGTTATGTTGTACATAGACCTAAATTTGTATTACTATTGGTGAAGAATCATAGAAATATTTTGAAAATAACAAATATATGTTTTATTTTTAAATGGGTTAAATTTAGATGAAAATTAAATGAGGGGATTGTTTATCCTTTTTCTATATTAACGTTGAAATTTGATTTTTATCCCTTTATTTTTTGGGTAGATGTTCAAATAAATATCTACGAAAATATGGGATTGGGGTTTTTTTTGGCTGACTAATAATTAGAACATTTCATTCTAGATTGATATAAAATTCTATTATATTGGATTTAGATTCTATTATCATGGATATTATATTGATACAAAGATTTATAATCTCTATTGTCTATAACTATGATTCCATATCAATTTATAAATATTTGAATGCCCTTAAAAATCATTGGGTGAGAGATTAAATTCCAATACTACTTTTTATCCTCATTCAAATTGAATGTACATGTGAATAATTCAAACCGTATAATAATTAGTGGATCTTATTCAATGGAATAAAAAGGTATTCATGTTCTATATCATTAATTAAATAAAAATTAATTTAATATTTTTGTTATTGTTTTTGTATATTGATTTCTCCTTTTAGGGATTTATATGGAATGTTTCTTGACATTCTATATTCTCTTGGATGAAGTAAGCAGAAGAAAAATATTTTGAATAAAATAGTTAGATTTAATTATAGAGAGGGTTAAGTTTATTTTGATTCATGAGAGGATGTCACAATGTATGATTAAAATTTATGAATATAACACATGGAATTATCATTAATTCAATGTAAGAAATCATGTATATCTTAATGTTACTCAATCAATAAATTGTTATATGTTTTGGTATTAAATAGATTCTATGTACATGGATCATTGAATCTTTTTAAAGCCTATAGAATATTGGATTAGTTTCATACCTTGAGGCATTGAATCCTTGTTTATCTCTAGTATATGATGTATTTCTTGTTTTTTTTTGTAATGAAAATATATTCTAGAACCATATTACATATTTAGACCTAGTGTAGTTCTGTTGGAAGAAAATATTACATATAAAGAATATTTAGTTCATAGTCTTAACAATAGTGATAAGGTGTTATAGAATAATATTATTCACTAGGTTATTTTTTTTAAACTCTAGATAATGAAATAAGAAATATATAAATATGGTAATTCTATGTGGGAATTATATCCATATTTTCAAAATAGTAGATAAAATTTGTATGATAGGATTTCAAAAAAGTGGATGAATATAACAACCTTGGTAATGCTTCGGAAAGTAATTTTCATGTCATACTATGATTTTTTTATATTTCATAGATTAATATTCATTATAATAAAATTATATAATTTTTTATTCAAAATGGAAACACATTATTTGTAACAAAAATTAGTATTAAAACTATAAATGGACTTATTTGAATGATCTTCATCAAATTTTAATAAATTCGATATTAAAAAAATGAAACAATTTTTCAATATTAAGAAATATAACATTTTACTACAATGAATGTTTGATAATTTTCAGATTTTCATACTTTTTAATGAATAGTTAAAAAAGCTTATTAAAAAATTGACATTTCATTTTCGTTAAAAATATTTACAATTTAATATTATATCTTATATTTGTTTTAAAATTTTATTAGTTCTTTATGATTATATACAACACAATTATTATATTATGATGGAATTTAGTACTTTAGTTTGGAATAAAAACATTATTAAACAAAAAAACATTTTTCTAAGAAACCATTTTGCATCTGGATTTATGCGATAAAATACAAATTAAATTCCACTTTATCATTGAATTAAATTTGTTCAAGTGGATTAATGATTTTTAATTTTGAAAATAAATATTAGGTAGTATTTTCCAATTACTTATTATCAATAATGAATAGTATAATGAGTACAAATATGTTCTTTCATTTATGGTTAAAATTTGTTATATGGGGGTTATAATTATGTTATATGAGTGAAATTTTAAAAATAAAACAATTTTTAATGCTATTTTTTGGAAATAGTTTTACCCTATATAATCTAATACTCATCAATTTTACTTAATGTATTAATTTGGATTTATTAAGGCATTATTATAATTTAATGTTCGTCATCTAACATACATATAAATGTACACACCAATTAACGTTATATCGACACATAAATAGACTTTAGGTTTGAAAAATCCATACGGTAATTCCTTCCTAACATCCCACTCCCTTCCTAAACTCTATTTTATTATTCCAAAGCCATTATTTTAATTCTTTAGTTAGGAATGTAATGATTTTTTAAAAGAGATATACGGTTCTTATTAGAAAATTTTCGTAATTTTTTTTATTCAAATTTAATATATTACTCAACCATGATGGAATTATTTGAAAAATATATTAAATATTATAATATGAATCAATGTTGATTTAATGACCTAAATATATATTCTAACTCTATAAAATTAGAAATAAATTAAATATCCTTCTGTACAACTATCTACATCCTCGTTATCTATTTTTTTTTTCAATCACCACCACTCATGGGTGGTTATAATTTATAATTTATTATAAATCTATATGATATCAATTACTTATTTTTCATTATATTAATATTATATATCATCTATATTTTTATTATTCAATAAAATGATAAATTATAACATCGTTCATGCATGTGGATTACTATATCCACAAAGAGATGTGATTTATTTCATGGCCACTACACAGGGATAATTTACATAAGTTTATTTAATAATTTAATATAATATATATAATGTAATTATAATTATGAAATGTTGAAATTATACATACCTTGTTTCAATAATTCTCTTCAATAATTGAAAACATTACTCAAGCATAAATATTTCCTACCACCTTCATTACTATAACATATTTCATTGTTTATGTACATCATTCATGGTTGTTTTTAAATTATTAGTTTATATATAAAAAATATAATTTTTTTTACTGTTTATTATAATATGTAATAATGATATTTTTTACTATATATATCAAAAAAAAATCATTTTTGAATATGATCAAAATATCATAAACCCAAATGATTTGAACTTAATGGATTATGAATTTGTATATTAAATTGTTTTTAAAAAAATTAAAGGAATTAATTTTTTTTAGGATAGTCATGTAACTATACAATGAAAATATTTTTAATATTAAATAATATAAATAGTGTATATAATAATTTATTATTGAGTTCAGTGAAACAATACTATAAAAACTCATATTATATGTATTTATGGATTTCTTTTATAAATATTTTTCTTCCAGATCGATATTATTGAGATTCTTTATGGATATTTTTATATAGATATATATGAATAAAAATAGATATTTTACATATATTTTAAATTTTTCATTTGTTTATGAAATGAATATTTTTGTTGGAACTTGGGAATTTCATAACATAAGCAAAAGTAATATTCTATTTTATCATTTACAATATTAGTTGAATTTCCCACCACCAGAAATGTTATATTATTTTTTTATTCATTTATTAAATTAAAAATTTTCTAAAATGTATCCATCCCACAAATTTGGATTTTTTAAATTAAATTGGATTTTAAATAAAAGTGAAATATTAATATCTAAAAATGATATTGATATGTATTCAAAAATATATTTTTTATGATTATAAAATTTGAAATAAAATTATTTAAATTTTAAATGCCTTTAATGGAAGATGATTTTTTTTAAAGAATAGAGAGATCTATATTTATCATAAATACTGGTGACACAAATTAGTATCCCTAGTTTATTTTATAATGATTATGTTCTCAAGATATTTATATTGGAATCATACTAAAATAGTTATTCCTAAATTATGTGTTCTTATATGGTTTTGATAAATATAATGTCCTAGTGTAGTTAAACTAATTTTCTCTTCCTAAAGATGACATTTCATATGCTTTTTTATTTAAATATGTAATAATTCATATTTTTTTTAAAATATTAGATTCTTCAATTTATAGTTAAAAATATATGTTTTTAAGATAAACATTTTCATAGGTTATCATGTTTTATAATAAACCATTTGTATTATGATTAGGATTATAAATTTTATTATAATCTGTTTATGAAAAATATTTGTAATTAAATATATTTTAATGTGTAATAAATTGATTATTTTTAGCTCATTGTATATTACGATGCTAGATAACACTATGTTATCATATGGTTTTAAAAAGGAATAATAGGTTTATTTCCTATTTTTATTGGAAAAACTAAACTTTTTTTTCACATCACACATTTTCAAATGTTTCTATTTGTTTTTTAGGATAAATAGTATAAAATAATAAGTGTTGTTGAAAATTAAAGTTATTTTTTATAAAAAACATGTTTTATTTTAAATGTAAATATATTTTAGAAAAAATTGATAATAATATTAAGATTCTATAATGTATTATTTTTTGTTTATTTCTTATGTGTTAGGACTTACTTATGTAAAAAATAAAAACCTAACATTATATTCAAGAATATATGACATTGATTTCATTAAATGAAATGATATTTTGGATTGAATAATGATCGGGTACATACATTAACTCCTATGTAAAATGTGTGTTGCCTAATGGATTTCTATGGTAAGATGAAAATTTAGGGTGTGATTTAGTAAATACATAATGGAAACAATGTTATGAATAGTTCATTCTGGTCATATCAACATCACATATTATTTGTACATTTTTAATCAAATTGATGCTAAACAATATGAATCATTAAAGGGTTTTAAAAAATAAGATTGAAAACCGTATTTTATACCCAAAATAATAATTAATACTTTATAGAATGGTATCATGAATATAAATGGATGTCTGAGTCATATTACTTTTTTTCTTTCTATTTAAAACTAAATACCTAATAATTAAGAGTGATGATCCTAGGAAATCAAATATTCCATCCATGTTTTTCTATATTTACCATCTAATTAATTTCATTTATTTGTAAGAACTGTTGACTAGGTAACCTTTCCATGATCATTGTTATAGGATGTATTTTAATGGTCACATTATATGGAATTATACTATAATGGTAGTAGAAAAAAAATATTTAAAACTGGGGTATGATTCCTTAAGATAATCATGTTGGATTTGGTTTCCTTATTTATCACTGAACATATACTTATAACTATGTGATTTTTTTTTAAATAAGTTTAATTCTATATATTTTATAGAAAACCCAAGTAATGTGATTTTGGGGATAGTAACTATATGATACTGAAATTGACATTAGGTTGTTTGCTGAAAATCATAATATGTTTTACAAAAATATTTAACGGTTATTTTGGATTCGATGAATATGTCTGTTTTAAAACCATGTTATGGGAATAGTTATTGTGTATTCATTATTGATTAAATGATACCATGCGTCTTTTGATATGGTTTTTATATTAAATTTTTGAAACATAATATTATACCACCATGTAATGACATGGTTCTAAAGGGATAAGATTGCTCTCACTAGTAAATTCAATGATTTAAATTATAATGATTCATCATTATCATGTGACAAATTTTTTGAATTATATTATAAAGGTAAATTAATGTTTAATTTCATCTAATAATATTTTTAATGTCATGAATTTAATTTAATTATAGGTATGGTGATTAAGTAATATGATCAATCACGTAGTTGTTAATATAAAATTCCAAAAGAAACGTTATATTAATGACTAAGAATTATTATATAAATTATATTATGGGAAAAAAATTTCTATAATAATTAAGGATGATTATATGGAATAAATAATGTTGAATATAATGTTTACAATTTTAGTTTATGATAATGTTATTAAATAATATAGTGATAAATTGAGTACTAACAATGATAAATGATCTACTCCAAATTGGTTCCATCAAAATCAAGGATTCATTATTCATTATTAGGACTAGAGGTTGTAAAATATTTTAGAAAAAAATAATATTTGTGAAACATATATGAGAATCAATAGAGAAATATAAGAAAATATTTTGGGTGTGTTACAGAAGGGGTACATTCATATGTCATTTTTGAGTGTTATTTCCTCATATACTTATTCTTTATTGATTCACTATGTCATTTTTAATAGAAAGTGAATAATCAGTGGGTAAATATTCTATATGTAACATAAATACCCTCATCTACATACTATATATTTGTGGTGTTATTATATGTTAAATCTTACTATATAGTTTATCAATTTTTACAACATTTTACAATTACTGTTGAAATTAATTCATTAGATATGTACCATATTATAGTCATAAACATAAAATTTAATTTAAACATAATTTTTATATTAATATATAAAAATAAGTCACCATTAATTATAAATAAATTTTTAAATATTATAAATTCAATTTTAAATTGAAAATTTAATAGATTTTGAAACAAAATGTTTTTACAGAAATATTAAAATTTAAAATTTATTTCATCTTAATAACATTTTATATCAATTACTAACTAAATTAGTGGAAATAAATATTTATATAAATTCATATATTTTATTTTAATAATGCCTCGAAAATAATCAATTATTTATAATAAAAAAATTACCCATTATATAAAAACATTTCATTAAAAAATATTCATTTTTGTTATTAAGTTAGTTTTAATACATTCTAAATAGTTATTTAACATTTACATAAGAAATATTATAAAATAATTGGTATAAGAATTTTTAATTTATATTAATAAGTACATATATTCATTTATTATAATAATATATATAATACATATTATTCAACAAATAAATTATTATTATTAATTATTATATACATAAATCATTCAAAAAATATTTATTATTTTTCAATAATATTAGTTATTATTAATTATAAAAAAATTAAAATACATCATTAAACATCGTGGATAAATGAATGACTCATGAAAACTTATTTAATAACTACATATCGTTCAATAATATTTCGAATGACCATTTGGTCGTTGACAATATATGTAATGAATTTATTTTATCACTATATATAGGTTTAATAGAATCATTATAATAAATCATCCTATTCAATTAATTATCTATCAACATTCCAATTATAATTTTCCCATTCTTTATTAATATATTTATAATCAACATTTTTGTATTTATAAAAACCATGAGGATAAATATTTAAAACTCATGGACTTTTTATTTAAATGGGAATTTATTCAACTAATGGTTTTCTTAATAACATTTCATATTGTATTCTCATAATATATAAATGTTTATATATCATTTTAATGTTTTAGAAAAATAAAATACATCATAGTTCATATTATTTTGTTGTTTTGTGTGAAAAATGTTGTTCAAAATATTAATTAATTAATGGATGTCAACTGATATAATTTTGAGTTATTATAATCTACCAACATTTAATGAATTTTCCATTCAAGTTCCATTCATATTGGAACAAAATTATGCTATATTTTCCTCACAATTTAACTAGGTTCCCATGTCACATCCTCAAACATATGATTAATCCATTGAAAATTAAATAGGATGGCGATATTGTTTCATAGTACATTATATCTAACAGTAAATATTTATTCCTATTTATTCTCATAAATAGTTTATTCCCAATTTCTACATCCACAATTTCATGTAAATTTTAATGTTCATTTAAAAACATCATCATATCTGATATATAGTTCACATCGTTCAACTATGTCAGGTTTTGTGGTATTTAAAAATAATAATATTTCATCCCTATTCAATTGATTATTTATAAAAGATTTTTAAATATATGGAAAAACATTATCTTTTTCATGAATCTCATAACTCTATTCCATGATATCATTATAAACAATAACATTTCTCCAACATCAGACATCAAATTTCATTCATGATTACCTGTATATCACTACTGTTTACATTATGAATTGTTTATTGTTTCATTTAATTGGTTTAATTTTCCCAAAAATATCATAAGATAATTATTTTCCTAGAAACATACTCTATGGTGTTCTTTCCTTACATTCTGTAGTTATACTCATCTTTTCAAAAATATCCTAATTATATGAAATTTGAATATTAGAATATAAATTTTTTTTGTGATTAATTAAAATATTGATGTTTTTGATCCGAACCAATATTTAAATAGATTAAAATTAGATAATAGTATGTCAGAAAAATATTTAATGGTTTCTAAATGTTTCACATTAGTCAGAAATTGATAAAAAAAAGTTTATCGTCACTTTTCATCTAACTCATGTTGAATAATTCTAAAAACATTAAGGTAATCATAAAATCACAATAATATACTAGGGAACGTGAAACTAATTTTTATTTCACCAATTAATTGTGTTAAAAAATTATAGTGAATCTTGTGGGAAATATTCATTAATAGAAATAAAATTATGTTATTTCTTAATTTGGTCAATAAAAATATAACAATGAATTATGAACCATATAAAACATGGGAATTATTCAAGTATAATTCATGGATATTTTATCTAATTTAAATAGTGGTATAGGTAATTTTTTTATTATAACATTTTATTGCTATCAAACATCCTTAACATTATGGAATCTCAAGTATTGAGATATATAATCCACAGTCTGTATCTTCATATTTTCCCCCAAAAAAATTATTGATATCTATATATATAATTCTGCTTCCTATATGGATAGAGAATGAATAAATATTTTCATCATAAAATTATTCCAACATAAATTATAGTAATTATGGATCACATATTATTTTACCAAAATTATAATTCCGTAATTAGAAAATATGGTCACTAAAATATTAATCACATTGATTTTTAGTGACATATGATCCTTCTGTACCTAATAATTGTTAACATAGATGGATGGCTGAGTAGTAATATATACCCAATAGGATTTCATCCCTTACCTTATGAATTCATGTTACATAATTTTCCAATCCATAAATATTTTATCACATTCTTACTCATCAAGGAGAATATTAAACAAGACTTTCATAATAGAGAATCATATTACTTGTTCACCTTATAAAAAAGTTATTTAATGAAACAATCATTGTACTTTATCAACAACATTTATCAATATTGTCACATGATTAAAATATATACTATTAATATTCATTTTATACACTAAGGATTCATTTATATATTTTATTATTCACCATATTTATTTTTCCTCTGTATATATTTTGAAAATGTTCACACTTATTTCATTAAATCAAACACAAAGATAAATTTTTTGAAATCCTGTTAATTTCATTGAAGCATAATATAACACCATAATGTTTTATTTTAGTACTCATGAAAATAACAAAATTTATGAATCACTATATATTATCTCCTATTCTTTTTTTAGTGTGATTATAAATTTTGCGACAAAAACCTCTTTATATACATGAAATTTTATTCATATTCTTCGATCCATATGTCTTCGACTCAATTTCATGTTATAATAATAGAATTTCTTATTGGTATGAATTTCTCCCGAAAAATATATATGAATTATTTAAATACCAGAAAACAACAAATAATTGTTATAATGGTTGTCCTATTTAATTCATCAAATATATTTTTCTTTTTTGGAACCATATATATACCATCAATAGTGAATAAATACCCCATGAATGATATTTTTTATAGGAAAAATCCAAAAATTAAAAAAATTATATACTATCTACTTTCACAATGTCATTATTAGAACCCTCAAATAATCATCATGATCATAATTTCTCTAAGAATATATATGAATTACATTAATAAGAAACAACTAAAAACTCGTAAATGTAATATATAATGAATTTATTCACTAGATCTATAATGATATATGGGTATGTTTCCTGTATGAATTGTTCGACGTTGAATTTATACCATTTATATCTAGTATAAAATGATTATAAAGGTGTATCCATTATTTACACCATAAATTGAAGATATAACAAATGAATTATAAATCATTGTAATTTATTTATTACATGTACGATGATTAAAAATTCATCAATATATATTAGATAATACATGTTGATGGGTTTGGTAATTTTAGGTTCACAATAACCACCATTGTGGTTCATAAATCCAACTTTATTATTAAAAACAATTAGTGTTTAGAAATGTGTTGCAAATGGCCATATAAAACCCCTTTCCAATTATATTGGAATTCATTCAAAAAATATTTTAATTTATTTTTGGGTTAATCTATATGGATTCATTAATATTATAATTTCATCAAGTATGAATTATATTCAAAACTCAACTACAAGATCATGAAGAATAATATTTTTACTCTTCCAACAAGCATCAAAAAATCAATTCAAAATAGACACATTCTAGTTATTGTGTTTATCTGTATAATTAACTTCTGAATACATGTTCATAGTTATGTATCATGATTCATTAAATATATTCAATATACCTAGTCGGTTAAAATTTGAAATATATCAATAGATGACCATAGGTTTGTTTGTAATATGAAATATGATTTTCCTATCTTAGAAATTCATATGGGATCTATGTTAAGAGATATAATAAATTTAAAAAATAGCTTCAAAATCAACAAATGGGAAATAATAAAATTTAAAAAAACATTTCCCCTAAACATTCAATGATGATTATCTATATAAACAAGCCATGATATTCAAATAAATGACTCTTTTCACTAATATTTTAATTTTTAATCATTATTTTTACTATAACATTCCATTATAGAACATTCTTGATAAAATGGTATATTTGAACAATAATCGAACAAGATATTGAGTGTTATTTTGTAGGTAATGATTGTACCTTCTAGCATATTGTTTTGGTGACCCACTCTAGCAACTGTGAAGATATAGGTTTTAATTTTCATTAATGGATTATAGAAATTCAAATGTTGATTCTAATCATTTACATTTAGACTGGTGAACTAGTTGGTATAATGTATATAAAAATTATAATTAATGCCTTTAATTATGGTTTTTTAGGATTATAATTATTTTTATAATTTTCATTGGTTAAAATATTTATATATAATTTTCATTCATGTTCATTACAATGTTCTTTTACACACATGAGGATTTAACAGCTCACATTAATTTACTTTCCACTATGATTCCTTCTATATTGTTGGCATGTTTGAAAATACATTTTAATTTCTGAAGGAATTAATGAATTTTAGATTCCCCAAAAATATCATTTTCTCATCATATTAAAACACATTAGAGTAATTAGAATATATATTTTATATTTACACCTGAAAATATCATTAATGTATTTACTTATAGAAACCATGGACTCAAATAGAAAATCTCTTTTTGAGTCAACTTTTGAGGTCTCTAAAAAACTTTCTATAGTTTAATTCATATTCACTACTAATAAAACATGAATACCTTGCATGTCTTGAGATGTTTTTATCATTAGTTAAAATTGGTTCATCCTATGTTTTCATTATCATAGGTAATTCTCTATCCATTTTACTTTTAAATGTTTGGGGAAAATATTTTCTGAAAAATAACATATTTATATTCTAATGTTTCATAGAATTATGTTCAACCTCCATTACATAATTATTAATCATAGTTTTCCATTGATCAAATTCACTTTCTGAATTAATAAAAACCAAATAAGGAAACTCATCATCTTAACACTGATATATGGAAAATATAATCTCTATTTTTTTTTGATTTGTTACACAATAATTTATAGATTAAATATTTAATTAAATTAATTATGGGTTTTAAACAAACTAGAGTTATGTTTGGGTTGTACCAAGTATTGTTAATTTATAAATTTGAAAATACATTTTTCAGTTTATATATCTTGATATTATTGTTTGGGAACCATCATGATATTTTTCACTCCATTTCATATCATATTTGGTTTCAGATTTAGATTGTCATTATATTTTTCTTCACAAACATGTTATGATTAATTCCACTTAGTTATAACTATTTATTATTACAAAAATATTATGGATAGTATCAAGAAATAATATCCAAAATATGAAATAATATTATAAGAAAAATAAATCTATAAATTTAAATAAGAATGATACCATCATTTTGAAACAGGTCATTTTAAGATCCTCCAAGATCACTTTATGTATACCATGGTTTGATTTAGACTAAACCCTCTTAATATTTATATTATTATATATTAAATAACACTAAATAATATTTATACAAACTAATAAAACCTCTTTACACAATTCATATAAATTAGATTATTTTTATTTAATACTCTCCATGTATATTATTAAATAACAACATAGAAATGGTGTGATAAGATGCCAATCAAAGGTAAAAATAAATGAAATAGTCAAATATTATAAGTGTTTACATAAATAGATTGTTTATATTAAATAATAATGGTAGTTATTGAACATATTATTATAAAATCAATTAAAATAGATAGAGATCATAAATAATTTTTCAAGGAAAAATTCATTCAGGAATGTATAACACATCTGTAATGTGACTGTGATTATATGAGTCATAAATCAGGATTGATGATAACATAACATAGTAATTAACATGAAATGTATAAATAATCATAACATTAATTTATTATATTGGGGTTTTTCGTAACATTCCAATTTTTTTAATAAGAGATACTATATTCAATAATATACGTATTATGTTTCATCGAAATTAAGAGAACAACTAAATATTATTATATTACCATATAAAATCATTGTTAAAATAAATGAAATGAATATTTATAATTTATTCATGATAATATGTTATAAACATGGATATAACTAATTCTTTTTTGAATAATTATTTATAAATGAATATAAAACATTTTTTATAAAAAAAGGAAATGGTTTTCTGAAGAATTATTTAAATGTAAATAAATGACATTATAAAATAATAAAATCATTATTGAAGGGTCTTAGTAATGAAATATATATTTATTATATTCAATGTAATGTTTATAATTAGTATTATATGTCTTCTTGACAAGATATAAGAATAAATTCAATTTTTCAGATAAAATATGTATTTTAAAAAATGTAGTTTTACCGCATTTTAAAGATGAACCCATTTTAAATATTGTTTTTTTCACTATTTTATATGTTATTTTGGATTAAAATAAAATTATTCATTGAAATAATTTCATAAAATTTCACATTAAATACTTTTTCATATTTTTCTGAAAAAATTAATTTTAAAATGAGTAAGGAAAGACACTACATTTTAATTCAAAACTGCCCATTATAATATGAAATTTATATAAATATATTTTAATTTTAATTAGTTTTAAAGTAAATATAAATTATTTTTCTATAATTTTATTAAATTTTGGACATTAGAAGAAATTTATCATTTTAATTGGATATAAAAACTATGTGAACTGTTGAATGTTTTACTTAAAAACATAATTTCTTATTTGATCAATGTGATTAATTTTTATTTCATTTCTGACAATTTGGTGTTTTTATTTTTCAGAAACATATTTCATATTTTTATTCATAGGTTAAAATTTATTCAAATTGGTAACTTTTTTAATGACATTATGAATAGTAACATTTGCAATAAATATCATTACCTCAGTTTAAATTAAATCTGTTAAATAAATATAAAAATAATATTATAATAATATCAAACTACCCAAAAACATATCCTTAATTAATTGGATTAGTGTATACTGACCCTAAGAATCCATGGACCATTGTAGGACCACTTGTATCCACCTGGAGGACTTTAATGTATTTATAATATTATATTCAATGAAAAGATATTTTGGTTACACTCATTTTTAAATGTAATGTATTAAAATATGGAGTTATATATGGGAACTACCATATTATTAATAGTATTTAGAAACATAAAAATACTACCAATGTCATAGAAATTTGTTTTTAATTTTTATAAATTAAATAATTAAATTTAATTATGACATAATTATTATGCACTAATAAGTTCTTAAAGAAAGAATCCAATTAATGATATTGGTAATATTAAAATAAATATAACTTAAAATATTTGATTCCATACATGATTTTTTGGATGAATATGACATATGAGGATTTATTTAATGTTGTTTTTGATATTATCTATCAGTTATGTGTTTTCTAAGAATTCATGTATGAATATTTTCATAATTGAAATAATGCATATTTTTAGATAAAAAATAATTATTTAAATGAGTAATTTTTTTTAAATATATAATCTTTGGAAAATATTTTGACTTATGACTAAAAATATTATTAATTACACATGAATTGTTCTTTTTTCCATTATTTAGTAATTATTTTTACTCTTGTTGTGTTAATTACTTGATAAAATGGTAAGAGTTAAATGTTGTCAAAACAAAAAGATCAGAATTAAAAATATATAAATATATATTACAATGTTTAATGGATGTTGACTATTCTGTCAAAAATTATCATATATTAAAAAAATTTCATTTTTAAACAATTTGGAATTGAAATATAATTTATATTCACTTAATACTTTTAATAATTCTTTGGGTTCCACTCCACTCCCCTATAAAAAGGAACATATTCCTCTATATTACTCAAACATAAAAAACCATTTGGATCAAAAAAGAATCTGCCAAAACACCTTCCTAGAATCCATTGCTACATTATTAAAGCCTTATTGTCGGTAGAACACCCTCATTATAGGTGTTAAGGTTTTTTTCAATGATGATCAATGGAAATATAGATATCACTTTCTATATGCATTTCTATTTAATTTATTATTCTACTTGAATCAAATATACTCCATCCATGATGATATAATAACTTCTATATCATAATATACAATTATCTTATAGATTTTATACCATCACCTAAATCCTTCTCCAATTACATCCAATGGGACATGAACAGTTGGTTCATGTGTACGACAGACAGTGGGCTCGCGAACCGATATAGATTTTTTTCAACCCCCTCTATAAATAATGGTTATAATAATTGAATTAATATTAAAATTTGAAATTAAGGACATATTAATCAATATAATATAATAATATGTCATGTTCTTTTTATGCACATAAAAATGATAACATTGTTCATGTGTACATGTGAAGTATCACCTCCACAGAGAGATGTGCTTCATTTTTATTAACTACAGAACTTGTATTATATATTTAAGTACATTTAAAATATTAGTTTTATATTAATTATTTTATGATCATTTGAAAATTATAAAATAAAACATACCTTCTATCCATAATGATAAAAAAACCAAATAAGTTACTCATGAGTATGTACGGATTACCATCTATATTATTTTAACATTGTAAATTTTTAGTATTCATACTTAATGGATTTATTTAAAAGAATAAATAATATATAAATAATATTATTATTCCATTAATATTATTTTGGAGATGTTAAACTTTTTTCATCCTATATTTTTTACTTTTGATATGAGTACTAAATATCAACAAAATGCCTAATGTGAACGTAAATTATTATTTAATTATTATCACATGATAATAGTCATATAAAAAGAATAATAAACTTTATAAATGTTATTATAAAATTAAATAATTAACCTAAGTATATTATTTAGTAAGATTATGATTATACATGTTGATTTAGACGTAATGTAAGATTATTAATCTCAATCTTCTTTTATTGAGAAATATTTTTTAAAATATACACCTTTATTCTTTTATCTAATATATAAATAACCACATTGACATTATATATCCATATTTTATCTATACTCATGGAATTTCATGTTTCTTAAAATTATCAAATTTTTTGTGGCTTATAATTTAAAAGGTCAACATGGTATGAGACTCCTAAACTATAAGTTTGGAAGAAGTGTTTGAAATAATTCTTACTCATATACACGTTTTAAGAAAAATTTTATGGATTTATTTATATGGATATAAGTGTTTTAAATTATTAATTATTGATTATTATTTTGAAAGTTTCACTGTTTTATGAGGAATTTTGATTCAAAAATTTATTTGATAAATAGTTTATATTGGTTTTAGAAAATAGATTAGATATATTATGAATGAAAACAAAATTATAAGAGTACCATGTTGAAAATTGGATGTTTATAAGTTTCAGTAGTTTAAAATTTAATGGATGACCCTGAAATATTTTAATGAAGGGTTGATCCCCACTATTGCTCATAGGTGTTCATAGTATAGAATATATGAATCATTTATCCCCATTAGAGATCATGAAAGACAAATAACCCTTAAATAGATTACACGAAGGATGAGCACCATTAAATCTCTCCAATTAATTGGTTATTCCATAGGTATAAGTTTACTATATTTTTATTCCATTTGTAATGTTTATTTTAATAGTGATATGGTAATGATGTTCCTAGTAACCTACAAGATGTTCAAAAAATACAAATACATTTTAAAAAAAATTTATTGAATGGGTTTTCATGTCTTCACAGGGCTAATGAACTACTTTATTTTTGTCCCATACTGCGATTTTCTTCTCATCCAATGTTTTAAAATATTTTTCCATTGTCTTAATATTTATAATAAATTTTAATATTCCTTATGAAATTATTGAAGAAGTACAATGAAATCAAATCAGGTTATATTTTAAAAGTGAATAATTTGGTAAAAAAATAGGATAATGAGTATAATTTTCACCTAGTAATTTAAGTGAATACTATGTAAGATTATTTTTCGTAATTCTATAAAAATATAAAACTAAAATATCCTCTAATGTGAATCATAGTTTAAAAGAGCTATAACTATATATGATTAAGTCTAGGACATTATAGTTGGTTTTGTAGGATTTTATATACAACATTAGAAATTATGATATATTTTTATGAGATTGGGATATTATATGTGTTTAGAATTTTCATGTTTAACATATGTTTATTGTCATATAAATCTATTTTGATTCTTTATGGTCGATAATATTAAATTGATTAACTGTATTTTTGGAGACATTTATTTTTGAGATAATTATGGGTTATTATATTTTTGGGATGCAAAATGAAAGGTATTATATATAAATGGATGTCAAAATATTTTATGGTTATTTTTTAGGATATTACCATGATTTTTTTAATGTTTTTAAATTTTATAGATTTTGAAAATGGACAACACATAGACCATGTGATGACCCGTTGTATCAGATTGGGCTGTTGGAATCGAACCCACAATCAATGTGTGATAAGGATTTATTTTTTACCACTGGACTATGTAAATTACCTAGATAATATGAATTCATTAATTTTAGTTAAACAATTTGATATGATGATTTAAGTAACATTTTATTTATCAAAAGGATATCCTTTCTATTAGAATAATTGTTGATTTTTTTTGTAAGAATCAGTGGTTTTTTTATGTACTTATAAAAATTAGTTTATTTCTGGTAATTAATGACCTATAATGGAGAATTTGTGATTGGGAAATTACTTGTTGGTATGCGACATTATGATTGAATTATGTTAGTGGGAGATAAATTATAAAAAATATATTAGAAGATTATAAGATTAAATAACTTCAATTTTTTGGATTTATTCTTGGATATAATATTATGAGGAATATTAAGGATAGTCATTTTATGAAGAGCCTATATTGATGTTTTTATATTATAATTAAATTTTGGAGATTACATGTAAATTTTCTTTTTTCGATTGTCAATTATTTTTGGGGAATTATCTTATCACAACTATATTGGTTATGGTTATTGTTTAATTATAAGTGAAATTGATAGTTAATCTTTGGCAGTTAATAAGATTATTCATCCAAAATAATAAATTTTTTGAGAAAAAGGTGAATTTATATTGGAATATGACTAACAATTACAAACACTAATTTTTAGTTACGTATATATCGTTATTTTCTAATTATATATTTACTTAAATTATTCGTCTAATTTATTAAAATGTTTTTAATAAAAAAACATTTTCCATTTACTTCTCATACTATGAAATCAATGACCTTTAATCTAATAAAACATTTATGGTATTGTGATTATTAACATTATCTTGATCATGCTTTATTCCACTCTCCATTTCATCATGATAGATAGTTTTTTTTCTCTATCAATATTTTCTAACATGGAATCCATCTATCTTTTATCTATAGTGACCTTCGAATTATTATTTATTTCATTTAATATGGTTGTATTATAAATCAATTTTCTATAGTGGGAATTCAATAAAAGTAATTTGAAAAGTCATAATTTAGCTGGAACTCCTAAATTAAAAATGTTAAGTCCTTATTCCCATGTGGGGGATAATGTTACATCTCATGTTTTTTTAAATAGAGACACTATGTTCGATAACGTACATAATACACCAAATCAATCTTAATGAAAAAAACTGAATATTATTATGTTACATTTTAACCTAGATATTAAAATATAGGTAATGGGAGATATTAATTTATTTTTGAATATATTTTCTAAATATGGGATTAAAATATTACTTTAGATGAATTTTTTTCATGATAATATTCATTATTAATGAATATTGATGAATTCTATATTTTTATTCAAAAATTATATTTAATATAAGTTATTTATATAGTTATATTGACCTATAAATTGGATCTAATGTAATATTAAATTATGTGTGAATAATATAATTCATTTTTTTTATTTGGAATAAAATTTCACATTTAAATTTGAAATAAAAAAAATTTGAATTATTGAACAATTTACATAAAAAACATGTTTTCTTTTTTCATCAATAAAAATAATTTTTAATCAATTCATAAAAATTATGTGTTTTGAATTAGGAATTATCGGTCTATATTTTGGATCATAAGGTCAAAATTATGTAAACAGTAAACTTTTATTAGTGAAAATGATGAATATTAACATTAGTAATTAATTGTATTACCTTGGTAGGTGAATCAGTTAATAACATATAAATATATAAATATATAAATATATAAATATATAAATATATAAATACCCTAACACTTTCCCTAATTTATTTTTATGAGGTTTAACCGACCATGAGAATTGTTTTGAAGACTTTAGGACTACTTGGAGCCACTAGGACGACTTTAATGCATTTAAAATATTAAATTAAACGAATATTCATTTTTACAGTTTCGTTTTTAATAAGTAATTTATTTTAATATAGTTATCTATAGAGGGTGGCTAAGAATATAATTAGAATTTAGGAACCAAAAATAATTAAATAAATAAGGGTAAATTATTTTTAGTTAATTGGAATTACATAAATAAATTTAATTGTGACAAAAATATTATACAATAATAAATTTATTAAATAAATAATACAATAAATTTGATTAATAATTCTATAATAAATATAATTTGAAATATTTTATTCCATACAATAATTTTTCGATGAATATGACATGATTTTATTGAGTTAAGGTAGTTTTTATGAAGGAATCAATTGTTAAAAATTGGATAAAAAGTTATCTATGACTAATGCCAAAATTAACACAATTAATATTTTAAAATATAAAATATTTAATTAAATGATATAAAATTTTTACAAAATTATAATCTTCAAAAAAAGTTGGTATAATTCTAAAACAATCACTAAAGTCCAATTAATATGTGTTTTGGATTTATTTGTTAATTATTTTACCTCTTAAATTTAAATTACATAAAAATCAGTATCAGTTAAAAGAGTTAAAAAAATATATGAGTTCAACAAATAAAAAATTATCTAGTTTCAATTGGATGATGAGTATTAGAACCAAAATAATCATATCATCAAAATAATTTTTATACCATTTAGAGTCTACATTGAATATATATTAATTTAATAATTTCAATAATTTTAATTGTTCCCTTCCCTTCTCCATGAAAAAGGCACCCAATACATCAATTAATAAAACTTACAAACCCATTTTGTTATGAAAATATCTGAAAAAACCCATCTTAAATTCTCGTCCCACATTATATAATTATTATTTTAGGTGGAACACCCTCTTTAGAAGATTTAAGGTGTTCTTGAAAGGTGTTCAACTGAAGAAGATGTATTAATTGTTTTAATTATTTCTATTTTATTTATTATCCCACATCCTTAAAATAACATATATCAATGATGATATAATTACTAAAAAATCTTTAATATACATTTATATTATTATTTTTTAATATCAATACCTAAATCATTGTCCAATTTTACGAATGGAAAATGTGCATTTCATTTTTGTATATAGTGGACTACCGCCTCAGAAAGTGATAATGATCATTTAACATCACCATCATTATAGAATCGAAATACTGATGGATTTATAGTTTATATGATATATTCATGACATATTAATCATTACTATATAATAATATATTTATTACCTTTCTACCTTTAAGGGACATAAAAATTTTAATGTCGTCCCTACGTACATGTGAACTATCACCTCTACAATGCGATGTGATTCAGATTTATTCGATTATCAAATTGTATGATATATATAATTATAATTAAATTGATAATATTATATTAAATTTTATAGGATTATTAGTTAATTAGGAAAAATAATTACATTATTTCCATGTTGATCATTAAAAAATGAATATGTTACTCTTGAATACGTACATATAGTGGTCTCGTTGATTATAACGTAGTTCATTTTTCATATCCATATTTAATGGATATATTTAGAAGTATGATTGATATAATTTTTTTATTATTTCATTTATATTTTTCTGGATATGATAGAATTATGACAACATGGACTATTGAAATCATACTAGATACATTTTTAACTTGAGTATCCAATATGGACACAACACCAGATGTGAACATAAATAATTATGTAATTCTTATGAAATGATAATAGTCATATAAAAGTAATAAGATACATTATGATGGTTATAAATAATGTAAAAAAATTATCCTATGTTAGTTACAAAAAAGAGAAATATTTTATATGATGAGTCGGACTTATGGTAGGATATTTCTTCCTAATATCCTTTCATTTAGAAATTTGTTGATGATATGCACCATTAGTTTTATTAAATTTGTATTTATAACCCCTTTGTGTTTTTGAATCCATATTTTATGGATACTCATCTTATTTAATGTTTTTTAAAATGGTCTACATATGGAGAGTTTAATTTAAATTATTAATGTGGTTTGATTATCTTTAACTAAATCATTATTTTATGTGTTTCAATGATTTATTCTTATAAATATTTATCATTCATGTATATTTAAAAAAATTATTTATGGATTTATTTATGATGATTTAAATGTTTTAAAATATTAATTCTCAAATATTCTTTTACAATATTCAATGTTATATGGGACATTGTGATTCAAAATATCCATTTTATAAATGATTTTAATTGGTTTATCAAAATGTATTCATTATAATATTAATAAAAATGAAATTTTATGAGTGAAATGTTAAAATATTCAAGATTATATGTTTTTTACATGGAAATTTAATGGGTGAGATTGAAAGGTCTTATATGAATGGTTGATCCCCATTACTACTCACTAGTGAGCCCGATCTAGCTTATTGGAAGGGTTGATACCCATTATAGCTCACATGCATGCTTTATATGGCTTATAAGAAGGGTTGAACCCCATTATAGCTTTTGAAAGATGGGTTATACCGATATATATTACATAAAGTGTGAGCTCCATTATCACAATCCAATACATTTGGTATTCCGTAGGTGGAAGTCAAATATATGGTTTTTTTCATGTGTTAGTGTGATTGTAAGAGTGATATGATAATTATTTCCCAAGGAACCTATATGATTCTCAAAGATTTATAATATTTTCCTATGAATATGTTTTTGATTGGTATTCATGTATCTACATGGATAAAAATCTACCTTTTTATGTCCAATAAAATGATTTTATTATCAAACCAACTTTTAAAATGTTATTTATTTGTCTTAGGATTTGGAAAGAAAAAAATAAGATTCGTTGATGAATGTATTGAAGATTTGTCATGAATTTAAATCTTTTATTATTTAAAAAAGGTTTTATTTTGGTGAAAAAATTGGTTTGAGTATATGTTTCCTCATAGAATGTACTATTTACTATGTAAGAGTTTTTTGTCCTAATTCACTAAAACTATAAAAAGGAAGGATTCCATAATTTTAATTATAGTTCAAAACACTAAAATAAGATATATTTTATGTCTATGTCCCTATAGTCATATCCATTCCCATCATCATTTATTCAATAAATCACCATAGTAGATTGGGATCACCCATAATCCTATAAAAGCAGTGGAAAAGTCACATAGTCGAGTGGTTTCATTCTAAAATAGTATACATGTTATACCTTGAAATATAAATCATTAAATAATTCATTATATGCTAATATAGTTCAAGTTACTCCCATAAAATAGTGAAAACATGTATATGGGTAAGTCACTAAATTTTGAGAAATGGATAATTATATAACAAATTAATTAACACATGGAAATAAATGGGATTTTATAAGGATGATGAGAATACATATTAATATGTTAACAGTAAAAATATGTTGGATGATATCATTTTAGAATATCACTATTGAAAAATACCTTGTGAAGAAAATATTTATGATAAGATTTTTAAACATATAGTGAAAAAATTAGAGGAGTAATGATAATAAATTAGATATACAAAAAACAAATACCATTTTTTTTATTTTAGGAATTTTATTTCAATAGTACTACTAAAACATTCTTTAATATAAATTAGTATGTTATAAAATAGAAAAATATAAATGAATATCTTTAATGAATAATTAATTTTATGGTTTCAAACATGATGTCGTAAATTAATAAAGTGTTTGCTATCCAAATTCTGTAAAAATCATTAATCTAGAGAGAAAATGATATTAAAAATAACCTTAGAATAATTATCAAATTGAAAATATGTTAATAAAATTTAAAATTGACCTCTTGAAATAACCAATGTAGATATAATGAATACACAATTTTTACCAAATTGGAATATAAACATATAAAATATGAGTTATTAATATGAGAATAGATTAAATATCTTTACAGCCACTCCAGGATCCCATCGAATCTATTAAATCTCACTTATAATAAAAATTACTATCAGTCATATATTTAAGAATCTATTCAAATATATTATATTCTGTACCATTTATTTATAATCATTCATTATAAATATATTATATAGTATTTGTTCATTTTTATCAACTAATTTTTGTAATTTTGACTATTTTAAACCATGTTTCATAATTGTGATGTAGATACTAATTTTTTGATTATATGGTTTTCATTATAATAAATTTTAATATTGTTCTATATTTGTTCCATTTTTAATTACGTTCCTATTACATTTGATGTGTGGTATAGGTATGTATTTGGGTAATGTAATCTATGATAATCCTATTTTTTCTAATTTACAAGTAATAATAAACCACACTGTACGGAACATTAATTTTTTTGCAGCCCTTGTAAAACCATATTCAAGAAAATATATTAATATATTGTATCATATATTAAGTGTGTTAATTTTTTGATACTCATTTATATTTAAAATTGTGATGATCATATAATTTCATTCATATAGGTGATGAAACCATGAAAAACTAGTACATGATATACTAATGAATACATACAATTATTAAAATTTATCATTTTAATATTAATATAAATGAATATAAATGATGTAAATATAACATCATTATAGTCGATAATTTTATTTATAAACATTGTAAATGGGAAGGTAATTGAGAACATTTTGGATACTGGGCATCTATTTTGATAAACTATTTCTTTTTCAAAATAATATCATTGAAATAAAATGATTTATAATTACATATGTGTGAATGAGTCTTCAAAAATTTATATTGAATTTAGAAAGTAAACACTGTCTAAAAATTAAGAGTGTAATAGAGTTAAAGTGTTTTTTGGGAATGGTTAGGAAGAGACTCTTATAAGTCTGTATTATTATATTTTTCTAAAATTACTATTTATTTACCATATATATTAGACTTTTAATATTATTAGTTATTAAAAATTATAAATATAATGCAAAAAGATTATAAATCCACTAATAAACAAATTTTAGGGATACAATTTTATGAATAATCAAGTTTTTTTTCACGTAGCTTGACAATTCTAATCTAAGTTAACCTTCTCTCTATTAACATAATTATTTTATCATCAACATATTCATATTACTAGAAATAAAATTGTACATATTAAATAATTTTTATTTTATTATTAAAAATTTATATTTAATTTTGTATAATTCAATTATTAAACTTGGTTTGTTTAAATTAAATGTGAAATGTGAAAATAATCAATATATATATATTTTATTTAAACATTATTTTTTAATCCAATTTTATATCAATTAAAATTTAAATTAATTTTAATGTGTTTTTTAAATATTATTTTATAGTAATACTTTAATAGATTTCAATTTAATATTATAATATGAAACTCTATGATATATAAGAAATAATTCATCTAAAATTAAAATCTTTGGAAATCAAATAGATTTATTCACATATGGAATTTTTTTATCAAAGAATTAAATCATATCAATAATTCATTTTTATAATTATTAATTAAATTATATAAACCAAAAGTGTAGTTATTTAAAATTATAATATAAATAAAAATTTAACAAATATTAATACTTTTTATTAACTATATTATTTTTTTGTTATAGATTAATTTATAATTTTCTTGTTATATTATATTTACATCATATATATTTTAAAAAATATTAATATAACCCTCATATACTTATATAACCAATAAAAACATATCCATCAACCATATATCTTGCTTCTATATATCCAACAACTGTATATTCAATTATTACCCACCCAATGAAAAAATAAATATAGTGTCCATGTTTCATTCTTGTTTTTAAATATATATAATTATTATAAAAATCATTCATCTTATTTTTTTTTCAAGAAACATGAATGTTATATTTCGACTACGTTTTTATGATTTCCCTATTATAATCAATGTTATATGCATCATGGAAATCCTTAAATATATTTATTTCATATTCTTGGTACTTTAATTTACTAGTAGATTGATTCTTGTTGTGGTTTTTAATGATGATTAATATTTTAATCTCAAAATGTATTATTATATATCATAAATTATATTATATTATCGCAATACTATATATCATAGTTCTTTTTATATTGGTGTTCCATGTGAAACAAACTATTCATCATGGTATTTATTTTATGGGAATGGAATACTAAAATAGTGGGTAGTTACATATTAGATATTACTACCCCAACCTCCCATGAAGGAATATTGAAAATTAATTAAGATGAATTTGATAGAATCTTGACTCATATGAAATATATTACAACTCTCAATTCCCAAAAACTAGATCATAAAAAAACAAATTATACTAATTATACACCTATGAAAACCTATGGTTCAGGGAAATTGATTTAGTATAGAAGTATTAGATTGGGAATATGAATTTTTAATGGTTCTAAATATTTTCATTGTTATTATGTGTGACATCTCGAGCCTGTTTTAATAAAAAAACAAGATATTTTTCCACCTAGAATCCATAGAAGCTCCATGTATGTTATTGGTATAAAACTAATTGAAAGGGTCTCATTGTAGTATAATGGGGAGACATTACCCATAGAATTTTTACTAAATATAGTGGATGAATAAAAAATAATGCATCAAGTTAAAGATTTCAATTCTATAATTCATTAAAATAGATGATATCATTAAAGTAGCTAATAAAAAATCTAGGCATGAACAAGATAATCCATAAATAGAATGCATTACATATAAAACATGTAATAAATAACATTGTGATGTATTTAAAAATAATAACCAAATTAAATAATACCACCATATACGAAAATATGAGTACAAGATGTGTTGGCATGATGTAGAACATGAGTGAATCAGGGTGTGAGAGATAGGATTGTCTGAGGTACCATTGGATTCATATAATGGAAGACTCTGAGAAAATATATTTATTCACAAAATATTGAGTATTCCTTTAGATAGGAAGACCATGTGATCTCCTATGGTGGTTTACTAGAGAGCATGTGGGCCCTTAAGGTTGAGAAAATGAATGACCAAGTGATATTCCACTACTTTATACCAACAATTCTTATTTTCTCACTCTTGAATTTAATTTTTGTCTTTCAATATAGGTTATCATTGCTGACACCTAATTTGGATATATATTGTATGTATTAGATTATTTCCATTTTATGTGACGATATGTATTATTATTATCAATTAATTTCACATTTAAATGGTTATATGTTGTTGATGTTATTATCAACATTATAGTTCAATTAGGTAAATTTTTAAACATTATCCCTTATATAATATATTATAATCTTGATCCATGTTTCAAAATAGTTATGGAAAACAATGTATTATTTTGAAAAGGAAAACTGACGGGGCTTAAAGGGATTAAAGGAAAATTTATTTTGTATGTGGGTTAATTTTGAAACTATTTTCAGAATACAATAAGTTTTTTAGGGTTAAAATCCTATAATATATTTTGGGTGGTATCGTACTGGGGATCTTTCATTATAGCCCACATAGGACCTTTTGGGAATTTATAGATTTAATATTTTATGCCACATGTAATGGAAAAAAGACTAAGTACCAATGTAGAACTTTTTGATTTTCAACATCCATGGTTTTGGTGGAGGAGATTTAGTTCCATATGTATAGAATATTGTGGATTCATTTTACTGATATTGTTGTCATTGTATTGTAAATAGAAATTTTTGGAAATTTCAACCACTTTTTAGTTTGGGTTTCTAATGTTGGGAAACCATGTCTCTATCTTATTTTGTAATAATTGTAATTTAATGGAAGTCAATATTTATTAAATCTATTTTTAGACCACGATGACATGATTTTTCCTATCCCATTTTATAGATGGGCCATTCACAATTTCTAGAGGAAAAATGGTTTCCATGTGAATGTTTACTATTCTTGGAGCTAGTCATAATCAAATTATAAAAGATAAAATGCTTTGGTCTCTATTGTTGGCCTACTTCTTTGCAAAATGTTATCAGATAACATTTATTTTTGAACCAGTGGTAGTTTAAAGGATGGACCATCATGACTTGAAAGGTAGGAATGGGGGAGTTCTTGGCTATCTTATCGCCTTGTAGAACCATTAGATTTCAAGGGTAGTTTTTGATATTTGTAAGGTTTTGAACATGAATGTATGTCATTGTCAGTATTTTTTATCTCATTCTTATTAGAAATAAATTTTAATGTATCATTTGGTTCTTTTATTTTGTTATTTTATAGAGTTTAATGTTTTTTTGTATTTATGAATTATGTGCATTATGTGTTGTAGACAGTACCAACCAAAATAAACATATCCAGCCATAGAAAGGGTGTAGAAGAAAGTACCTCTTAGAAAAAAAATTACATTTTTCTCTATTATTTTTTATTTTTTATTTTATTGATCATATCCATATGTCATGTCAGAGGTCATTAGTCGACAAGTACTATGGTCCCTGATCAAGAGTTTTTTTTAGGAACATCGTGTTAATATTCCCGGGAGAAAATTTACTCAGTGTGTCTAAGGATTGGTTCAATCATGTGAATAGAATATTTTATTTCATAATGACCCATTAGAACTGTATGGTTTTCATTATGATATACACAGTAGAAGTTATGTGTAATAACATATGCAATGTGCTAGTTGTTTTAGGGTAGAATAACAAATCATGTGGATCACCTTTAAAAATTCATTTAAGTAGTCATTTGACACATAGAACATGTCTATGGAGGAGGCCCATGATTTTTTAAATATATTGTATGGTTATTAATCAGTGATGGATTATGTAAAATGATTTAATAATTTAGTTCATATTTCATTACATTTTTTCATAACTTGGTAGCATAAGGATGTAGTTTTGAGAAGGTATTGTAGCTAGTGATCAAATAAATTATCATTATTATGTTTCATAGAACATTGGTATAGGTGGTTGATAGGGAAACAATAGAAGTTGAAAATTTAACTGTAATGATGCATCTCTATGTTGTTCCTTTTGTTGGTGGTAGCCAAATTTCTTCTTAATGATAAAAGCAATAGTTATATATTTCTCCAATATATTGGTGTATTGTTATCAAGTTTTATTCATTATAATATTTATTTGATCCTACAGGGAATATAAATTTTGACTATTATCAGTGTATGAAGGATTGAAATACCAATCCCAATTAGATAGAGACCCCGAGTTTGTTCCACCCCTATTACAAGTCAAGTATTATCTAGTTTTTTTCATTTTTTTCTTGTGGTAGTGGTGTATGATATTATTTCTCAGAGGGTTGTTATGTGAATTTAGAAGAAAATATGGATTGATGGTCTCACCCTCAATGAATGGGGGATTAACTCTAGAGGAATAAGACTTAAAGTGGGTCTGATCTGAGGTGGCTCTATGGAGTGGAGGTCATACTAAGGGATTTAGATTCCATGACATCCCCTATTTGAGGAATGTGGTTTATTTATATTTCTATATATGTATTTTTATTTAACATATTCTAATCCCAATATTATATTTCAATAATTTTGATTGATTTCAATGTTATATGGGGTCATTTCAACCCATTTGTTATTAATTTTATATCCATATTGAGTAGGATGATTGATAAAGGTTTAAACTACAATCAATGTCATGTTTTGTTTGTAGTCACATAGGAAACTTGGGATTTCATTCTTGAGGACACATATGTTTTTTGACCTCTTTATCCTTTGGTAATAATTATTCAACTTCATGAAACTATTCAACTAATATATCCATTGGTTCTACTTTGTTACTAATGATGAGAGAAACTACATCTTAAAGGGTGATCAGAAACTATGTTCTGGGAGGGAAGGATCATATTCATCAAATATTGTGTTTATCTCATGTTACATGTCTAATTATTTCTTGTGGATATTGAGATGTGTTTCCCAATTGAAATGATAGTGTTCATGAGCGGGTAAAAAATTTTGATTTTATAGTATTTCCCTAGGTTTACACTCTATTGATATATAATGTTTAACATATATCTTCTTCCCATGATAAGTGTGATTTTCACATCACATTATAAGATGCCTCCGAATGAGCTAAAGAATTATAGATTTCAACAAATGGATCTAGTGAGAAATAATTCTATTAATACTATAAAATCATAACTAGACTCACTAGTTCTATTTTCAATGAGGTAATATAGTATTCCTTAGCTTTTCTAAATCCCTCAAATATTATCCATGATAAAATCAAGAATTAATAATTTTTTTTTAAAAAATTTTGTTCTACATGATCATCTAATGGGTGTCCATTGGTGTTTGAAAATTGACATGATATTGAGGTAACACCATTTGAGTTTAGGATAATTGGAATTTATAAAGACAATTGTCTAATTTCAGTATGTAAATTTGGAGTATTCTATTTTTCCATGTGTTCTTACCAATGATTCATCAATTTCCATTGTAGTAATGAAAAATATCTATTTTCATTTGGTGTATTAAATGATGTATGGGGATCATTTTTACCCTATAGAAGAATTTATTTCCAATCTTTGACAACACTATATATATATATATATATATCATATTACTGATGTTCTATTTATTATATTAGATAGTTGATGTTTCTAGTTCACATGATTTATAATGAAGAAATTTCTTTTGATCTTGAGATTGATTGACAAGTTGTGTGTTGCATGTAGCTTAATAATGTGTTTTGAGCAGTGGAATTAAATGAATGATCATGTAATGTATTACTTTTGTTTGTAATTATCCACACTAGTATATCCCGATAAGGAATTTTCCAGAAAATGTATTAATTTTCAATGGGGTAGGATGATCTACACTACATATGAGATGTTGAAAACTTTTCTAAAACCGTAGCCGGTTTAAATTTTTCCTTGATATATTATAAATTAAAATTTCTTTTTTGCATTCTTCTAGAGTAGGGATTTGTTATTTTGTTGATTATGAATGATGATGTGGTGTCATATGGATTATAGTATCTACACCCATATGAGCATAATTTTCCCACAAACAACATGGAATTTGATGTTGGTGTTCTTGACCTGAATATGTGGCATCCTTTCATCATGAGGGGTAATTTGAAAGAATCTTCCTATAACAATATCCTGATGTATATTATTCCATAGAGGGACCTTACACATTGGTAGAGGCACTATGCGTATTACCTTCATATTTTTTATTTAAAAATTTTATATACACACATGAATGGAAATGTGGTCACTCGTTCCTTGTGCTGGATTCTTACAATAAAAGGTATTTGATACTCAGTAAATTTGTGAGGTATGATATGATTATTTACTATACAAGTACTAGGTTTTTATGAAGATATAGGATAGTTGTTCTTAAACAATGTATATATTAAACCCATTATAATTAATATATTGAAGAACTATAATGTATCCTACCATATGATCAAGCATATTAGATGTGTTTTAAATGGTGAAGATACCTAGGGTGATTGGGTATAGCCTCCCAATTTTTATCTTCTTCTGAAAAAGGTGTTATTAGTTCCATTGATCCTAATGTAGTTGGTGATTAACGAGATATATCATTCATGTTAGGAAATTTACCCCAATATGACCAACACATTTTATACCTTGAGTAGATTGTCATAGCGTCTTATATTTATATTTTTTGTTGAAGAATTTGTTTCTAGATACTTGAAATTTTAGTGTCTAAAATTAATGAATCTGAGACAATCCATGATGTTGCGACCACATTCCATGATCATGTGGTTGTGGGATAATATCTATATTGATATATTTATTTTACTTCCATAGACTCTGAGTGGGATGTATGACATATGATTGATAGTTTATCTTCTAATGCAATAATCTTACATTAGTCATAACATGGATCTAACAAAGTCAAAGGATCTTGGAAGAGATAATTGCTTAGAGTCTTTTGAATTATTGGAGTTCCCTCAAAAATACTATGATGTTATTATTCTCATTATAGATGTATCTTTTGGAAGGTACTTCAAGAGGATTTGGGAACACATTTGAGATTGAGAACCACATTTTACACAAAAATGGATGGATATTCTATGTATTCATTCCAGAAGCTATAGGATATGTTATGGGTGAGTGTTCTCAATATCAGTGTTTCATGTGAATATGGAAAATTTTTATAATAATAATTAATGATAGACCTCAAACACAATTCAACCATGTGGGTAGTTTCTCGACATTTCATTCTAATCCCAACAATTATGGGTTGAGGTGGGTTATAATTCTTTGGATGGACATAGGATCATCCATAATAGGGTTGAGATAGTTTAAGTGATTCTGAAATAGAATGTGATAGAACATAGACATGAGAATTTGTATGTCGAATGTCTTCACCATCCATTTGTTTATGAGGTTTATTATCAGGTGTATATTAGGGTATCAGTTCATTTGTTCGATAATCACTTGGGAATTATTGGGATGTTGGAACTACATTATGTTAGGTAATTTCATTTTGTTGGGAATTTAGGGATTGTAGCCTACCATATCTAGAATACACTATAGAATAACGTGATTCATGACATATTTTAAATTTTCTAGCTACTGAGTCCCCATTGAGACCCATATCTCATGTTTGAGTGGGTTAATTACAATTTATATTTGATTCCACAATTATGTAGAAGCATGTTCATATAATGGACGATGAAAACATGTTTCCATGTGGGAATGTGGTCTCATTAGAACATGTGATCTTCCATCCTAGGGGCGAGAGCCAGTGAATCATGGGAGTGGGGTGATTGGGTTATGAAGAATGATCTCACCAATTTTCATTTAGCAAATCTTATGATCCTTTTTAGGGTTATAAACTAGAAAGATAAGTAGTTTGTAAAAAATACTAAGTCAATACTTAATATTATTTTAAGATTCTTTTTTACATGAGTTAATTCTATGAGTACCCATGTAAAGGGGGTAAATACTCAGTTATTTTAGGAGAATCATATCACATAGTTAGACAATGATTACTCTAAACTATGTATAAATTTTGCAATGGGTGATATAGTTTTGGAAATTTTTGTTTCACATGGTTTGAACGGGGCTTACCAAGAATGGTTACACTATATATAAAATTAGGAATCAAATTTTTGGTGGCATGTGGGACCATCAAAGTTGGTTCAAATTTTCCCTAACAAGACATTCAAACAATGATAAAACATCCAACTCATTAAAAAGGATAAGATTAATATTTTTAACGATCTAGATTTTATTTTTACTAGGATACTATTTCTTTAGCCCTTGCATGAAGCCCTCTTAAATTAGATTTGGAGCTTTAACACTCCTCCATTGGTGAGTTTCCCCATCATTTCTCCATGGTCTGTCATGAGGTATGTTTATTTATACAATATTTCTCATTATTTTCCCCAATATAATCCTTGTTCCTCATTTTTTGGAGGTGTATAACCCTAATAGTGATTGTGGATAAATCTACCATTTCTATGGACGATTTTTGCTTGATTGGTTTTTTATTATCTCTATGAGGCTCGTTAATATCTCATCAAGGTGGTACTCATCATGGGAAATGATATATAGAACAAATATAAGGTGGGTACCTGTATATATGGGAGATTGTGATGACATATCTTTGAATTTATTATCACCCTAGGTTTGTTTTCTTTATATTTCAATTAAAATGATCTAATGTTGTTTACTATTCTATTTTTGAGGTATTTAAATATTTTATTAGAAATTTGTTTATTTAAAATATGGTTTTCCAAATAGGTGTGTCTTGTATTCACACTATGTGATTGATAAATGGTGAAAAATGTTCTATGGAATTGAATGGATTTATAAGCTATTTTTAGAAATGATTTTTCATTTGAATGTGCATTTTGTTAAATTATGGATGTTTTAATATTAAGTGTCTTGTTTTATTTATTAATTGATATTGAAAAATTATTATGATTTGTTTCATAGTGTAACACATGGGATAATTGGGGTTTCTACAAAAGGTTTGTTGAGGGACCATCTGAGAAGTCAGAGAGTAGATTGTAGGATCCTCTATTTGATTCCAAAAAACTGTTTGAGCCTTTAGATTAGAAGACCCTTTGAAATTGAATATTGGATGATGAGAGATCATGTAATCGTTTAGAGTTATCCTAGAGGAATACCTTATGACCCTCCACTACTAATATTACTAGAATTTTTTTTTATTCACTCAATTTATGCCGAATGGTCAGATAAACTATGTGTAAATTTCCCATTCCATACTGTTTTGTCTAATTTATAAAATTTATTAGTGGTAGTTTAGGTGGTGATATGTATTATTCAATGTTTTCTATTTTCATTTTTTTTTTATGATATTGATGTTATGAATAAAATTATTATTCCTTTAGATTATGGTTTATTAATTTTTCCCTTGTAGTATAGTATATATTTTTGTTCCATGTTTAGATTTTTTTTGTAAAAACATTATTCATTTTCTAAAGGCAAAACATAAAGGATTAAAACATAAACATGAAATTGTATATTTTTAGTGGGTTATTATGGAACATGTCTTAAAACATTTTTATAGGGGTTCTTAAATAAAATACATTAGTTTATTCTTGGTGGAATCCTACCTGGTTTCTTCCCTAACACCATTCATTTTAGATTTTCACCATTTGTAGGTTTCATTTTTTATGACATTGTTATAGGGAAGGGAACCAAGTACCATAAAGTATATTGCAGATTGTAGAAATCCATTTTATTCTAGATGGGGCATGGTATTACATGGATGGACAAATGTGGACTAATTTTCAAAATTTTATACACATTTGTTTTTATGTAGAGCATGTTTTGAATTTTACAAATTCATTTATGTTTGGGTAATTCATTTTTATATAAAATATAAATGAAATGTTTTTGTATGATTTTACATTTAGCTACATTATTATTTAGGTGATCTGTTTATTTTAAATTTATTACTTGAGGACATTATTGTGCTCATTCCATTATATGGATGCACCTTCATACTTATCAGGGGTAAAATGTACCAATGTAATCGTTAGGACTACTTAGTACTTGTCTCTAACCCATGGTGATTTAGATTGTTCCTTGTTGTATGTGTAGATATCACTCATGTGATGATTTAGGTACGTCTGGGATGATTCATTAAAATAGGTATCATAAAATTCTTATTTTTTAGTTAGTTGTAGCCAATATCTTTTTCTACCATGACTCGATAGGTATGAATTTGGGTGATCATGTCCATATTTTCTTTATGTAAAATATTGTGTATCCATTGGGTTTTCAAGATTGTGTTTATATATTAAACCCTATTATGGTGGGTTTCATATTATTTTTATCCTTTGTAGATTATTTTCCTTCTAATCCCAATGTTGGGTGTTTTCTTTGGTGCTTTTAGTATGTTTTGTTCATTTTTTCATGATGAATTTTTTGCTTTGTGTATTATAGACATTCTCTCTAAGAAGGACCTCATCCTTGTGAAGAGAGGGTGAAGTGGAATGTATTATTTGTGGAAACACTCTAATTGATCTGGATTTGGTGGATTTTGTGATTTGTATGACCTAATCTTCTGGTCCTTGTTTTGGTCATGTAAAGGCACTGATCATTTAAAATTATCATGAGTCATCAGTGATGAATCTGATGGTGATCCATTGTGATCGGGGAACTAATGAGCATGGAGAGTATTTGGGTTATATTTAGTCGATGATATAGTTTTTTAAGACCCCTAAGACCTCTATGGGAGGATTTTACATATACATTCTTAAATGGATGAGTAGGAAGTGGTGAGATCCATTTTTCATTTATAGAAGCATAAAAATCTATCATGGGAGACTATTAACATGTATTTTAATTAGTAGTTATACCCAAGGACCAATATAATTGTGAGGGATATTTATTTTAGGAATTTGAAGGCGGGATAATATTTTATGATTGAATATATGACCATATTTAATGATTTTGTTCATGTTTCATTATATATTATAAAAATGATTGCATTATGGATTAGTGTTCTAATGTGGGACTGAAGAAAAAATGTCAGTCCTTACCTATTATTTTGTGTCTACAAACCTGTTCATGGGTGGTTAAAGAGTTAGGGATGGTACAGAAAAATTTTAAAAGAAATATAGGTATTTTCGGTGTTCCTTCCTAGGGTGGTAGCCAATTTTCTTCATCAAGAAAAAATATTAAGTATGGTTAATCTAAGAGAGGTAGTGGTAGGTTTGTTCAATAGTCTTCGAGATCAGCATTTTTAGATCCTATGAGAAATTTTGAATTGTTTATTTTTCATTACTGGAAGGTTGGAAAGACTGTGATAAATTCCCAATAGAATCCAAGGATATTCCACTGATGTCATAAATCAGGTTTTATCCAATTAATTATTTATTTGGATTTAAATGGTAGTGGTGTTCGTCCTATTTTATCTAATGTATATCATGAGATGATAGATTATTATATTGGTGTAGGATCCGGTCCTCATGGAAATGGAACAATTGGATAAATACTCGATGTGGTTCTATGCCATGGGGATTCCATGTAGTGGATGTGATACTAAATAACCCAAATTCAATGACATCCATTGTTTGAGGTATAATGATTATTACATCTTCTTTGGTATCATATTTATTTTACACATATCGATCACATTATTTCATTTCAATTGATATTATTGAATATTATGGATTGTGGTCTGAGTTTATTTCCTCAATTAACTATTTTATTACCCTTTTGGATAAGATTGTTGAACAGGGTTTTACATGCCTTGAATTTTATATTTTGTTAGCTTCCATGGATGTTATTTGGGAAATGTTTTACCAACAATATTATCTATATGATCTCATCATAAGAATTTGTTTTTTTATTCATCAAGGTTATTTTCAACTATTATCAACATAAATCCTAGTTCCATAATTTTTTCTTGATCACCCACAACATCATAGGTGAGTGAGCTAAATGGTCTGAGAGGGTGAAAATAGTAACCTCAGCATTTTTTTGATATCCTATTAGTTCTATAGGTTGTTCATTGAGCATATTGAGCTTTATTTTCCTGGTGAACATCTATCAACCATGATAACATACCTATACATAATTCTAGAGGATTTCTTGTGATATTTGGGTATATAGTGATCAATATTACCATTGATATGCTTCATTTGACAAATAATATTTCACCGTAATTATATCATATGACATCTAATAAGAAAAAAGAGACAAAATTTGAGTTAATGGATATTGGGGTAAATAGTTTTATTCAACCTTGAATGTCAACATGGGCTTCTCCAATTTCTTTATCATATAAGTTGGATATATTCCTATGAATTTTCATTGTATATTATAAACCAGTCCAATTTCGTTATCATATATGTTAGATCCATCTTCAATTTTTGGCCTCCTTTATGTTCATATTTGGAGATTAATTTTTTGGATATTTAAAGGTGAAGGTGGAGTGTGTATACAATTTTGATGTAATTTATAGAGTTTTTATAGAATAATTTATATATTATAATTGTTCCAATAATATTTTTGGATTTAGAAAGTGATATTTCAGGATAACATAATTTTTAAGTATGGAGTTTGAGTGGATGAAGAAAATATTTGATAAGGCCTATCTTGGGAGTTTCTGAAAAATGTTTTTTTAGATCCATATAATTTTTACATTGGTTATCTGTTATAGGAATATTATTTGGAAATTTTTTATAAGCGCTTATCCATTGACAGATTTGACTAGGAAATGAGAGTTGTTTTAGTGGGATGTGATGTACCAAAGTAATTTTCTGAATTTTATAACTATATATCTTCTACTATTATTTTCATTCATTAAAAACAACGGAGATATTATGTAATGTATTGTAATGATTCTAGTTTTTTTGGTTTTGTGATATTGAATGATTACCACGTGGTGGACTATGGATCAGGGATGTTACACACACATGTGTATAATTATCCCAACTATGAAATTGAATAGGATGATCTAATGCATTCAATATATTTTTGGAGACAATATATATTCTATAAGTGTACATATGTATATTCATATCACAATAGTATGGTGTTTATTTTCACTCAGAGTGACATTAACCTCATGAAGTGGAAAAGGTTGTTGTGTCATTATTCCTCCGATTTCAATATTTCACCTACACAATGGATGGGAAATGTGGTTGCTGATTCCAAGAGTTGAATACAAACTCTCTAAGTTATTTGAGAATCAGTATAGTAGTGGGGTAAAATGAATATTTTTTTTGTATATGGGACTAGACATACAGTAAAAGGGAGGGTAGTTTTTTATGGGTAGTATGCATATTACACCCACTCTCACTGATTAGTTGAATAATGAGAATGTATATTCTTCAATGTCATAGATTTTTATAAAATCACTTATTAGTTAGAATAATTATGGTTATAAATTTCAGTATCTCTTTGGTTATCATAATATCCAAAAGTAGTAGATACATCATTTAAATGAGGAATGAGGTGACATAGGAGGGTCATTATTCTAGTTGGTTCATTTAACATAAAAGGACCACGAATTGTTTTCATAAAAAAAATATTGGTTTCCCAATATGATTAATTATATAGAAGTAATTGTTTCAATATTCTTGATTGGGTGAAGTATAGATGTGGAACATTAGAGACTAGTTAGAGTGTTACATCCATATCTCATCCTAGTGTTGAAAAGAGACAATATATTTATGGTTATTTTGTCATAAGACCTCGTACTATGAGTGGAATGAATGCTAGTTTGGTGATTTTGAATCATACGATGAAAGAATCACACATAAATCCTTTCAAAATGTTGACAACGATAGATGACCTTGAATACCCAAATGTCCAGGAGTTTTTTTGGCTTTATTGAGTTCCCATGGTGACAGTATATGATAAGAGTTCATGTATACATATTTCTTTTCTAAGGTATATTAAATGGTTGGGGAATCCTAGTTGATTTTGAATATTGAGTATCACCTATAAATGGATAGATAGTCTGAGAATACCATAAAACTCTCAATGGTATTTTTTGGACATGCTGACACGAATTAGATGGTCTGTGGGGGAGCCACAATCTATTGTTTGATATTTCATAAAATAATAGCTATCATGTATCAATTAGAATGTATCAATTTGTGGAATTTCATTGGATCTCATTCCAATACCAATCATTCTAGGATGAGGTAATGATGGTTATTTGGTTATACAATGACTCAACCAGGAGAAAACATCCACAGTGCAGATGATTCAAAAAATATAAAGAGACAACTCATAAATTCCAGAAGACTAATTCCAACTATCATATTTTTTTGGGATTTTATTTTTGTGATATGTTGTTTTTTATGCTATCAATTCATTTGGGTACCCATTACACGTTAATGTAGGGAATGATAGTACTATATTTGATCAGGTCATTTCATGTTGTGAAGAATATGGAAAATATATCATAAACGATTGATCTACCATCATGGTTGAACTCGATTCATGATTTTTTAATTGTTTTCTAGTTGAAGAGATACCATTATGACCCGTGTCAAATGTTAATGTGTGAATAATTGGATTTAGAACGTGATTCAAAAATTGAGAAGCATCTTTTTTTATCTTAGATGTTCATAAAATTGTGCTCTAAGGGAAGGTGGCATAATTTTTCTTTGTGATCTTATTTTGTGGTCGAAAAATCCTTGAGTCAAGGGAGTGTGGTTTTTGTATGAGAGATTAGTGGCCTCACCAATTTTTTATAGATAATCGTAAGGATGTTTTGGATAATGAAATAATATAAGGGTGGTGAGGGGGTTTATGACACCCTCATGGGATCTAGTATGTATTAAATTGAGATTTTATGCATTATTTGGTGGATTCTTGAGTTTCTTCATTATTTGTGGTCATAATTGTGAGTTTTTGGGAGACAAAATAGGTTGAATAGTTAATTAATGATTTTTATAAACTATGATGAAACCATGTAAGGATGTTGTATAATTTCACATTGTAGTTTCACATGTTTCTTGGAATGTGTTTCAATATATTTGACACCCCAAGGAAAATTCTGCATCTTCTTTTGGGTGGATAGTGGAACCTACAAAGATGGGACATGGTTTTCCTATCAATGCAACCAAAAAATACAACACTACCCATCTCAGTAAAAATTTTAACATTTCCTTTTTATTGTGTAGGGTATTTATTATCTTAGGGATCATCGCACAAGCTATATGAGATTCTCCCCCGTTTTTTTGGAACTCCCTTCATCAATATATGGTTTTACCTTGATTTATTAATTTTTTTAATTTAAGTATGTTGATTGCTCTTTCCAATCCCCTATTTAAATATTATTTTTTATATTTTGGTTAATTTGGGGATAAATAGAGGTGGATGTGGATGAATCTAGGCTTATGATGGCCATTTTTTTGGATACATATTTATTAGATGTGTGATATTGGTTTATAACTCTTCTGGATCGTCTTAATCAAGGGAGGTTATCTTTGGAATGAATCAATGGTAATTGTATCTATTTATTGTTTTCAATAAAACCATATAATATTATAATCCCATTTATGGTATTATTTATATTTCTATTAAAATGGTTCATTCATTATTTTTATTCTCTGTTTTCGATTTATCATTAATTTTTTGTTCAAATTTTATGTGTATTTTTCCATATGTATTTAGATTTTATGCCATACAAGTGTATCATAAATTAGATAAAACATGTTTTGTGGGATTATATTTTTTTATGAAATTATTAATATATTATTTTATATTGGAAATTGGGTTTTGTAAAATTGGGCATGATTACATTATAATCTAATCATGTTTTGGTTTAATAGATATGGACACTTTATCATTATGTTTTGGTGTAGATAACAAGATTGGTAATACATAATGTGGGTGAGAGTTAAATTTGTGTGACCATTTCAGCCTTCATATATTGGTCCTTATGGGAATTCATTTAATTTTAGGGGAACATGCAAGCCATTCGATATGGAGAGCATCTGAC
Source organism: Viscum album (assembly GCA_963277665.1). Classification (NCBI taxonomy): domain Eukaryota; kingdom Viridiplantae; phylum Streptophyta; class Magnoliopsida; order Santalales; family Viscaceae; genus Viscum; species Viscum album. Next base: position 1,064,090,302 of record OY728165.1, on the reverse strand, counting down.
ATTCCATGGGGGTTGTTGATATACCATATGACCACTTGTAATTGTTATCAGAGAAGGTTATATTAGATTCCATTAGTAACTTATCAAGATTTATTTTTTAATCACTCTACATATTCTAAGTATTCATAGCCTGTAATTGTACATTAAATATGTCATGTTTGTTAATATCATATATTGAATTTACATTTTCAATTTTCTATAACGATATATATTGTGAAAATTATTTCATTTTAAAATTATATGTTTTTGTGATGATGTTGATTATTCAAAAAAAATTCTTTATTGTTATTTTTATCATGTTGTGATGTGTATCCTATTTTATCATTTTATTCCATGGTTGAATTTTATTAGAATCATGTTTTTTTTGGAAAGGATAACCAAAGGGGCATCAATGTTTTACATGAAATTGGTTTGTTTTCAAGTAGGATAATTCTAAAATTTAATTCCATCTAGTTTTTTTTCAAGGAAAAAATAATCAAATATATTGAACATCAACCTATTATAATTCATGTCTAACACCATTCATAGTGATTGTATATTTTTTTCCATGGCTTTTGTAAATGGATGGGAACAATGTATCAGAGTGTCTCTTCTGTATTTTCATCATGGGGTTTTTTGTGGAGGTGATGAGGACTTTTATTGATATACTCATTTATAGTCATTATTTATATTATAGGCTTATTTTGGTGTACTTGGGAATTCATTTTATTTTATTCCTTTATTTTGATTTCAGTATGTTTATTTTAATATACGATAAATATATCTTATTGTGGAATTTTTTTACATTAAATTATTCAAATTTTAATGACATCTAATTATTATTTTCAATTTAATCTAGTCATATTGATGTCTTCATCCAATTTATTGATTTTTTATTCCCATTTAATAGTTTAAAAACAATTCCCGAGTAGTAGTCAGTTATTCATGATTCTTTTCTCAAACCTTTGACAATCATTAACACAATAGGTATTATATTGTGGACCGACTTGGGTGATTGGTTAGGTCACCCCAAATTGGTACATTACAAGTTCCCCTTCATTCAATTTCAATTAAATAATGATGACTTCCATTTCCAGCACTCCATCCTAGGTAAAATGGATGCTTATGTCCAAAAATTCCAAATAAAAACTATAGAGAATCCTTTAAAAAATATAGAAACTAGGGAGTACGGATGGTGTGTCATCTGATTACTAATAATCGATGATGATAAGATTTTCCAACAATTCATAAAAATTAATAATATTTTCAATTTTATGTTCCTTGTTATGTGGTCTGACTAATTCTTTATAGTAATACATGTATGAAACATTGAATATTCTACAAAAATAGGTTCCTTAATTTAATAATTAATCAAAATACAATAGAAATTATACAAGACAATTTCATAATCATGAAAAACATCAATCATTTAATATATTTGTTCCCCAAAAGACAATGTTACATGTTTATTCCATTCATGTTTCAGAAAATCCCATATAATCATAGATATAATTTATAATATAATAAAGTCCATGTAATCTGGCCATACTAGTCACATTTCCATGAATCCCATTTACACATTGAAATTTAATCCATTAAAAATCCTTATCATTTACGAATGATAATGGCTAATGGATGTATTTATCCATGTAATCGATTCAGTTTCCATAGTTATCGTAAAATTATACATCCAATTGAATTATTGATTCATGAATGGAACTAGGGTGATTCATTTACATTTAATAATTCTGTTAGATATACTATTCTAGTAAATAGATTTATAAATTTCATGAATTCAAAATAAATTTCCCACATTATATTGCAATTAATTTAATGTATAATAATCAATACACTTTTTATTATTCTAGTCCGACACTACTAATTAGTGAATGATTTTTTACACACAATATTCAATGGAATAAAAAAGAAAACTTGTTAAGGAGTAATATAATATGTGGTAAAAATTCACCAAAAAATACATTGAGTGATAGAGGGGTCTACAGCGCAACATCAATAATTAATTAAAAGACTATGTGTTTTTTTTTTGAAATTTGAATAAATACTTCCATGAGAAAAAATAGAAACATAATATAAATTTGTGGAATGTTATAGGAGAGACATAGACCACCAACCGTATGCCATGGTAATTTTAACTTTTATATATCATCCATTTATTACTTGTAGAATGAGAAAAAACAACGATCTGACTAAACACCATGAAAAGGGTCCATATATGATCACACAACATTTTAACCAAAGAAGAGATGATAAACTGAGAGGAAATGTTAGTGGAATCATAGAATCACAATTAGGGATCCAATATCTCTGAAAAAATTCACTTCAAACCAATATAATAATATAATCCCTTCATGAAAGAGAAAATGTGGGAATGAATGGATAGATAATATATAAGGTAAAATGATGGTGAAAAGATGTTGAAACCTCTTAAATGATGGAGGGGTAAAATGAATTTTTTTCAAATTTTAATAGTTTCATATTTTGGAAAATATCTAATGAAATGTGTGGGATGAATTTAAAATAACCACCATGATTAATCCCATACACAAAATTTGGGTGATGTTTTTTGGAATCATATATATTCATAACAAATACAATTCCAAAACAAGAGATTCAGTAAGTAACAAATCCAAACCCTTGGATTGTCATTAGACATACCTTGATTATTTCCACACTCAGAATCCACCTAGTACATATTTGAAACTATGACCATTATTAATGATGATATAAAACAACACATTTTTTTTATTTAACTAACATGGTTCAGAGTCAGAAAAATATTTCACACAACTTATTTAAAAGGTCCCGTGAAGCATAAAAATTAGGGTCAACCACCAATCATCAACATATTCGTACCTTCCATTGGATTATCCTTGTACATTCACCAGGGAAATGTGTCCATATTTAAAAAATCTCCTACCTAGTATTACCCTATGAATAAAAAATCAATGGTTAATAATCGCACATCCCAAAGAACTAGAACAATCATAACCCCTAAATATTATTTTAGGGCACCCTTTCTAGAAATATCAATTTTTCAATTCCATTAAACCTATACTCACACAAGGGATCTCACCAATTAATTTTATTATTGGTACCATACCCAACACGTACAAACCATACACATATCACTCAACATATTTGGTTCACATTCCCATACAACATATTTAAATACATGGAAAACTCTCCAAGATTCTTCCATTAATGAGGAAAATATGTATACGCAATAAGAAATTTTTGTTTTGAATATGATTGAGGCACCCTTGAAACTCCAATTCATAATTATGATATTAATTTTATTTATTTATTAAATGATCTTCCACCTTGTGATATAATTTCATAAATTAAATCATGAACCACAAACCACTGGTCTATTTTTCTAGAACCCAAAATGTAATTTCTATCAAATCTAGTATTTATTCCCCTAAAACCCATGTAATTCATTAGAATCAAATTGAATTATCATACCAATAAAACATGAACTAAACGCCTTATATTCATCTGCCAAAAAAATAGAATAATTCCACGTTCAATACCATTAACGAAATAATAAACAAGGTCATTTCCCTCTCATATGTTTCTCTTGACCAAACCAATTTTGGTTTACTCAAAGGGTTTGATTCAAGTAAAATATATTATACTTCTCCATCCTAACCCATACAATCTAGAGTCAAAATAAAGACATATGGTTAGTCCACCTATTTCCAAGGTCTCTCACTTGAAATCCATATCTATCATCTGTTCCCATATTTCAAATAATATAATGCGAATATACAATCTATCTATGGGACATAAAAATGGATGGTAAAAAATCATCGACCCACAAGGGTGAAAACCTATCACTAAAAGAATTGTAAAACTACTTGAAATTCATCATTCTACAAGGACATAATCTCCTCTATGAATCATAATATTTAATTTATCCTTACTAGGGAACATTTATAACATGAAAGGATATAATGATGAAATTAACAGAGTATCATCATTCTAAAATTCCTCCTCAAGGTATCAACAGACTAGAGGACCACCAATCTCTTTTAGGGTATCATTTAATCAATTAAAATTCATTCCCCACACAAAGGATCGTCATGATAAAACAAAACATTCTTAGGAACACATAACCATAGTGCACATAAATACCTTTTCCATGGGTGATACCACAATGAGATAACCCCTCATTTACAAAAGTATTCAACTATAAAACTATAATCAAGTATAAAACATTCACTAGTCTATGCTTCTTAACCACTAGGTTCAAGAAAAAAACTATAGATTTATCAAACAAGTCTTGTAGGGAACATCTATGTCAATATTAAATATGACACCTAATAAAACACTAGAACTAAACCCTATATGATTCCCTTCAAAATCAACAGCACAAATATTATTTTAAATATAATTTGAAACATCATATTTATTATAAAAATTAAATATGTCCATTTACATGTGCAATTAAGATGACTAATTATTGAAAATACAATATTTGGTAGTCTATTGGTTGAACACAGCAATCATTGAAGTAATATTAGCTCATAATTTATATTAAAATTAATTATTTCTCAAACGATATCACAAAAACGTTTAACTGACGAAAATATTAAAATTATCATATTGAATAAATCATCCTGAATTTTAATTTGATATTTAGATTGACTATTTCATTAAATTAATAAATCAAAAAATGGAGACCAAATGAAATTAATTATTAAAATAGGAATATTCACCTATGAATCTACTATAAAATTATAAGAAACACCATATCTGTGGATAATTTTTCTTTAAATAACGATCCCATTAATAATACCCCTAATGGGTTTGTTACAATTTATAAGAATTATATTTTTGACCCACATGGGAAATGATATGAAATCATAGTTCCAAATATTTGAAAAACTATTACAAATTTATTGATGTAATTCACCATAAATTAATGTTAGAGTCCCATTTAATTGAAACCCATTCCCATTTGTTATTCATGATTTAATACACTTTTGGTGGGTTTATCTTATATATGAAATATATAAAAACTATACTATGTAGTTCAATTAATTCATTTAGAGATTAATATTTTTAGGTTACCTTTATCATTTATTAAAGGTATTATGCTTTATAATTTTCAAATGATACAATATTTAAGTAAAATCTATATATAGAAAATTTAATTTAATAAAAAACAAATCTTCCAGTTATAATTACATTAATGAAAATGGTTATATGTCTATAGGGATAAAACCAAGCATATAATTAATTAATTATCAAGATATCCATTTCTATATTATATAAGAAAATTCTATATAAGTGATATTTTTACTTACATTTAACCAAAATTATTAATAATGGAATTTAATATTTCAAAAAAACACAAATTTCATGAAATTTAACGATTCAATCCAGGTTAATTTTTTTAATATTTGGATATGAATTAAATTGTATTAAGTAATTATAGACTCACTAAATAGAATTAAAACATCACATTGTAAAAGAAAACCCAATTGAATTTATTTATACACACTATATAACTAATTTTTAACCATAACTATAGTTGGTAAAGTTACCACATTATCATAATTTCAAAGATTGTAAACAAGAAAACACAAAACCATGCAACAAAAATAGCCATGGTAATAAAATAAACATTCTATATAGTTAAAAGTGTTACATTAAAAATGGTCAGGTCATAACATTATGGTATAAGAGGTAAAAATAATAAATTATAATCCATACTAAATACATTAATCAGTTATGTTTTAATAATAAACAACACTAATAGAAAACACAATAAACAATAGTACAATCAATGGAAACTTATTCTTTACCTTATATGTAAACTAGATATTTCAATACATGATCTAATTACCTTTTTCCACGACATTACAAGGATTCATCCTATAATCACAAAATATTATGATAAGGTAAAATATACCTTTCATAAAGAAATCAAATCTTGAGGCCAAATCATTCATAAGTTACTTGACATGGTGGCCACCTTTCATGATGCATTCCTCCTCGAATTCCAATGGGGTCAAGTATTAGTAAAGGAATAATATTAATGCATTAGAGATAAAATACCATCCATATCAATACCAAATATTCTTCATGAATAAATAAATGAAATTGAATAGTTGAAGTTAACAATATATTAGTTGATAAATGAAATGATATTATATATATTACAAATAAAAAAATAATGAAAGAATATTCCAATACCTAATGAAAAATCAATAAATTTATAGTAGTAATATATACAACATGTAGAGAATAAAAAAAAATATCTAATAAAAGACATCATATCCAAATATAATCATAAGTACATTATTATCTATTACTCCCACTCCACGTTCTACCATAGAAGATAAATCGAATGAAAATTCATGATTATTATCGAATCCATGATCTATGATATCTATATAATTACTAATTTAGTGTTTCAAAAAATTATGAACAAAAAAGAATTCAAACAATAATGGTGTCTTTTTAAAATATATTTTTTTAAGATAAAAATTACAGTGTAATGGTATATCAAAATTATAGAAATAGTGTAAAAATAAACTATGTTGGAATGCAGATTCCGGTTAGATCTTTGGATAACTATACATTCTTCATCATAAATCAAAATGTTTTTAAAAACATTATAATATATACTAGTAAACTGGGGACCCATGTTATGAATCAATGGTGTCCTTATAAAATGGTAATTATAAAAAGATTTTTATTTAAATGAAGATCATAAATTAAAGAATATAATTTAATTAGGTGCGGCTAATCATATTCATCCATTCCATATAGAGGATGATATGTATCCTCTAAAAATATCAATTTGTAATGTACCAGTTCCAGAATCCACCAAGAGGTGCACCGTACTTGGTTGGTCACATGGCCTCATGTGCTTTTCCCCAAACGTTAGAGGCTACATACTAGCAATAAAGGACTTGGGTGTGATAGTGGGGAAACTATACTATCATTGGATGATCACACGGTGGATGTAAACAAATAAATACATTAATTAAAGTAGTAATAGTATCATACAAAATAAATAGCAGAAAACTGAAAGTATAAAATGGAGAATATATATAAAGTGATTCATGACACATATGTCTTGGAAAACAGCCAAACATGTCAAAATGCTGGAATACAATAGTGAGAAACCAATGTGAAAAAAGATATCAGATAAACTCCTCAGCATTGCAATCCATATCTTGATACCATGCTCTCCAGCTCCACAAAAAATCATGTTCCTGAAGTAGAAGGGAGCTTTCCCTTGTCTATACATGCAACAATATAATCTGTTAAGGCCCAAATGCAAGGCCCAAATAGGGTGTGATACTATATTCCAATAGGCAAACACCAAGAGATATGTTCCTAAGAGTAAATGATTATATAGCATGTAAAAGTATAGAAAACAAAAAATAGTAAGTATTCAACAATAAACAATCCATAGTTTCAATATCAAACAACAACTAACCAAACAGATAAACACGAACATGTAACCATCTGGGAAGTACCCACAGCCTATCCCCTCTGGTTCTACCAAACAATTACAAGCAGCCCAATGGGTAGTACACTTATTCTAACCCCTTTGGTTTAGCTTAAGAATAGAGTCTCTAAGGAATCACTCACAATCAATTCCACCTATAGTCTCGTGATGGTAATAAAGGCACTCTGGGGAAGCACTCAACTTGGTTCATCAGTTATATGAAAACTCTAGGTGCGTTCGTGAGACTGAACGACATAAACATATACTCGTATTGACCATACCTACTCTAGAAGGTTGTGATAGGTATATCAGATGGTCTAATGCACATATAAAGATAACCGGATCTCAAGTCAATCTTTGAGAAAACCTGGGCTCGTCAAAGCTGATCAAAGAGATCATCAATCCTTGGTAAAGGATATCGGCTCTTAACCGTTAACTTATAAGGACCTGACCTTAAAACATTACATAATATTAAATTTAAATAATAATTCACATGAGGATATTTCCAGGATTAGAGTTATAGAGAATTAAGATATATCTGTGACATTTCAAAATATTACAAAGTAGACACTTTTTCTAAGTTTCCATTTTTTTCATAAAATAAAAACTCTTGAAAAAAAAAGATTCCTGTCTAGTTCTATGTTTTAGTCATCATGACTTTTACTTTATCCCATAATTGACTCTATTCATCTTTAAGTCCTGTGAAAAAACATTTTAAAACCTGTGATGAACATAAAAAGATCAGTAAGGGTTATAAAACAAAGAAAGAAAATATTAGTTCATAAATACATACAGAAAATAAAATCTTTTAATTACCTCATGAAATCATAATATTCAATGAATTACACATAGAAATCATAAATCATAATGGTATCTTATGGAATCCATAACATACTTACATTTTAGCTATCACAGCTACATAGGGAGTTACATTTGTATACCCATCATAGAATATTCCATAAATTTATTAAGAGAAACTTCCATTATTACCTCTACCACATCACCCAATTCATTGGAAAGCTATCTCGGGCTCACCCACCCAAGGTTTATCACGGAACCACCCATATACGTATGCAATGCCCAAGAACCATAAAAAATTCAAAACACATAAAACAAACATAAAAGAAATATACAATATATCATTAAAATATATTGACACAATAAATCCATTATAAAAACCATTTCCAATTCCAAAATACATAAAAAATTATGTGGTATTTATTTTAATTTTTTTAAAAATCACTATGGCTTGTTAAGAATGCCAAAGATCATAAAATACTCGCAGTGGCGGAAAAAGGTCGGTGTCACCGCTTACGTTAAAAAAATTTCTTTTTGTATTTTAGTAAATCTCTTCATATAAAAATATTCCATTGAATGAAATTAAATTTCCAAGGTGTTTATAAAACTTATAAAATAAAGTCTTGTATTAGAACAAAATATGCCTCATTGAAGTAAGATTGAGACGAAGTCCATTACATCGTCTCCGACTTGACTTGATCACTCTTTAATCCCCTGAATAATAAACTAGAGTTAATTTATACTTTATTAAGTACCTTTTCTAGTCTATTATTCTTTTTATATCACTTATTATAATATTATAAATATTATTTAATTATTTATGTTAATAGTGTTCATTTTGTCGGTATTTGGTACTTGTGTAAAAAATGAACACCTTATATTTAAAAGTTGTCCATGTGCTCAATAGTATATTATATCATAAATTATATTAATTATATAGATATTATATATATCATATATATCATATATATCTATTATATATAGATATTTATAATAGTTCTTATCATTTGGAGGTAAGAAATGAAATGCACCGTTCTTGGAGAAGGTAAGTCATTCGTACGCATGAACGCTACTTTCATTTCTATTTATTATTGTATTGAATTAAAACATAATTATAAATAGGAATATTATAATTATATTATAATATCAAATATATTATCTTTAACTTCATACTTTATGCATCCCACATGTGGCATTAATGAGTCATATCACTTTGAGGTGGCGGTAGTATGCACTTCTCCAAATGTAATTATTGTGTTTACCCATAATAGAAACTATAATGGTATGCTATAAAAGAAAAATAAATAAGAATAAAGAAAAAATAAGCATAATATATATATATATATATTATAAATAGAGTCTCATATTATTGGACACCATGATAGGTGGTAATTGATAATCGCACAATTATCTTCTCGCGAGGCATTAGTTTTCCATTCAAAGAAACAGAATGTTCTTAACTCATTAGATGGAGGTGTGTGTAAGTGTATTTCAAATACCTTTTTATAACAACATCCTAGTATATTGAGGATACTGGTGTTGTTTTAAAATAAATGAATAAAAAGAGTTTAGAGGTTGGAGAAGTAAAATAAAAGAAAACAATGTTAAGAGAAACTATTACCTTTAATTTGGGTAACATTCATTGGTTTGAACCAAAAGGACTTCTTGATGTTCCTTATGCATAAGTTAAGGCTTCTAGGAGGAGGATATGGATGTAGAGAGATTAATTGTTAAGAGGTTGTATGAGCCAAATGGCTTGAGAATTGTGAGTAATTGGATAGAAATTGTCTCTTTTTAATAGGGTGGTGAAAGGGTCTTTAGGAAAGTGTTCAAATATTATTTTATTATATAATGATATTTGGTTTCTAAAGGTCCAAAAATCATTATAGTCGAAGATAAGATTACTAATAGTCTAAATAATACCATCTAATAGTAATTGGACAGGTTTTGGATAATATTTTTATTCATTATAATCTTATATTTAAATCATTTATCAATGAGGTAAATACTGCATCATTATTATGTCATAAATAATTTAATTTATTAGATGTATAAAAATTAAAAAAAATCCAAGATGTAGAAAATATTTTTAGATTTATAATGAATATTTATAGTCAAAGTTAATATTTATATAACACCATTTAAAAATTCATTTACTAAAAGAAATTTCATTTTATCATTTTTGCCTTAACATTAAGTTAATTAATCATATGTGTCATTATCACTCCCAAGTGGCTTTATGGGGTCCCAAAATCGACCCAAATATTCCCATGGTCTTATATGACTCAACCAGTAATATTTGGATATGTTTCAATGTAATTTTGAATTATTATAATATTCTTATTACAGTGAATTATCATATTTATCTTTAACAACGTTAAATAAAAGTCAAAAGATATTATTCACCAAAAATTATTTCCATCTTATTGAAAAAAATTTCACTTACTAATAACAACCATTTATGTAGTATTTTCGAAATTCAATTAAAAAAAGTGGTAACATTTCATTTAAATGAAAATTTCGGTTTTTTAACAACTACAATGTGGTTTCACTATTCATAAAAAATTGTTGTATTTCAGAAAAATACCAAAAATTCAACCATAATTTATTTGATATTGAATTAATTTTTTTTTCTATTTTGAAAAATTCAAAACATAAAACTGGAATTAGTTAATTTAAAATTAATTTCCGTTGTTAAAACAAATACCGTGTTTTTAATAAAAAATAACTATCAAAAGATTGACCCTTGTTTATGTCCAATTTCAATGTGAAATTAATTTCTATGACTAAAATTGGATTAAATAGTAATAATATATTCTAACTACACATTAAAACCATTTAAAAAGATAATATTTCCATCTAAATTAATTAGATTAAAACACAGTTTTGTATTAAAATACAATAATTTTCACCATTCTTTAAAAAATGAACTTTATCAGAAAAATTCAAAAAATTTACACAATGTAAATTTTGATGCCACCATTAAAAAGAAGGATTTTATTAGGTCAAATAAAATGCATTAAAGTGACCAAAGCTATATTTAAAGAGGGTTCACCATTAAATGGTGGTAAATTGAGCGTTAAATGTAAATTATGCTTATAAATAGATTCATTGACATTTTATGCCTCTAACTGTTTATTGGATAATTGTAAAAACATTTAACAAACATGTATAATCATATTGTAGTTTGTTTTGTTAATTCCCACTTATACAACAAATTGGAGTTAACTACCATTTAAAATAATAATATTATATTATTATTGTGTGACGTTAGATTTCAAAGAAACCTGTTGTTGTGTATCGGGTATGCTTTCGAACATAGAGACCCCTTTAAATTAAATTTTATATTTAATTCACAAATATTAATAAATATGATAATCTCTTATTATTAATTTACCTGGGATGTTAAATCCTTCCCTCCTTTTGGAAATTATTTCCTCGCAATTTTTATTCACTTATCAAAATAAGTGGTGGTATTTATCCCTCATAGTATTTTCAGATTCCCAGGTTTCCTCTTCAACCATATGGTTTTTACACAAAACCATTACCTTGTAAGTTACCTTATTTCGCAACACTTTCTCCCTACGGTCAGGAATATGGACTAGTTGTTCTTTATAAGTGATGATTAGACAAAAAATGAGGCTAATATTAATTGTTAATATATATATAATATTAATGTTCTTTATTATTAATATACACCATTTTAGTGCATTTTACATGTTGAAAATCATTTCACATTATGATTGTAATTCCTTCTTAAAATGCACTATTATGTGGTACATTTTTTAACATCAATTAAATTCCCCAATGATTCATCTGATTTCACGGAATGTAATTATCCATATTTTAATTTAATATTTTGGGAAAATATATCTACACATCAATATGAAAATGTTTCATTCAGGGATCAAGGGAGGATTCTTAAATGATGATGGGGATATTCGGAGATGAATAGAAGCAATTCTAGAGAAGGCAGATTGGACACCATCCCACTGATGATATTTCTGACCCAAGTTACAAACCCAATGAAGCCCAAATTTCATGGTATTATAGAAGAAATGTAGGTTAAAAAATATCTCCACATGTTCCAATGCTAATTCGGAATACATGGTGGTCATTATGGTGGCCCATGTTAGAGTTAAAATTATGGGCCAGATTCCGCGGCCCAGAACAACAGCCTGAAGATCTAATCATATCTCCGAATTTACAACTACAAATGGGCCCCAATTTTACAGTAGTTTAGAAGATATATTGGGATAAATTTTATTCTTATATTTCCCACTCTGATTCTACCATATAGAAGGTCCTACAAGCATGTATGTTCGGTTGATGAAAGGTGGCTGCCACCTCGGGTCAATGGTGGAAAAATCAAATCTCCCTCAACATTCCACCCACCTATGGCCTACCAAAATTATTTGAGATTCTTTCTACTATTTTAGGCTCGACCCAAGGCTCCCAAAATACCTATTAAGGTATTTTTGGTGTTGGTTTTGTTCATTTTTTATGATTTGTTCGATTGTAATGTTATGTTGCGATTTTGTTGTCTCAAGTTTGTCTTTCACATGTAAGTTGTTCAATTCACTTATGTTTCTTAATAAAATCTCTTCTTTTCCACTTATTCTGTTTTCTTAATATCAATTTGATACCGTTGGTTGAGGGTGTGAATTTATTCACACTAAACCTTGTGAAATTATTCACACAACAGTGGAGTGATCATTTTCTTTTATTTGTTTCATTTACTTCTTCAATTCCTCCCTCATGAGTCTACTTCCCGCTTCCATTGAAACCATGTGATCAATAGAAGGATAACCCACTTATGAGTTGATCCAAGGTATTAGAAAGGGGATTTATTGGATGGTATTTATCACCCCATTAATGTATAATCACTTCTTTAATTGAGATTTTTATTTGATGATTTTAAAACTCCACCGTCCTTGTCGAATTTAAGGCCACGGACTTCAAGTGCGATTACGAACCATTACCGTGATGTGCTAAAAAAATTGATCCATAAAGTTTATATTATATTAGTATTAAAGGGTGTAGGAATTAAACCAGTACGTGATGATGTTTTTTTATGTTATTAAATTAATCTATCTCAAATATAAGAAATTGAAATCACTGAAAATGAAATACGTCCAATCAACCCAGAGCAGTAACCTAGGATCAACTCATTATTTTAAAGTTAATTCACATAAATCTGTTAGATATCCTCTAAACCCATCTAATATCAATCCATGTTTTCCACTTCATATCCGGAAACAATCCATAGAATGTACGTTTTTGTAGGTTACTTCATGGGTCTCTGAAGATTCGAAAACCCAAGATAAACTACAAGGACCATTCTACCTTCATCGATTGGGTAAATTTGAGCGAGAATCAAATTTTGATTCCATTGTTGGGAACCTATGTAATTTTATTGGACAATTTCTTATTTTTCTATCCCAACATCTCCAATCTCATCCCCAATTTCATTCCTATGGAATTAAATTTTGAACAAGTCCAAACATGGGAAACTTATCCCTACTTTGATCAGTCAACCTCATGTGTGATGTACAGTGAGAATCCTAATTTCTGCATGTGGGAACATTAACAACCTAATGAACCACAATATTTTTACTACTATGATCCACAACACATCCCAACATATAATGAGATTCAATCCCCACAAAGCTAATCTGAACACCCTCCTGTGCAATTCCAAAAACATAATTATCCACCTGGAATATACCATATTTCTCAACCCATTACCAATAATGATCCAAAACCGTTACTTGAGACATTGTTTCAAAAAATGGAGAAAATTAATTTTTAGGTTTCATCTTTGAGATTATAATTGCAAAACGTTGAGATGGTTATGGAACCCATTCCCACTCATGTTATCCCTTCCTCATCATTGATAGAAGACTATTTTCTCCCACAAACCTCTCATAAATTTATTGAAGAACCAAACATTGGATTTGTGATAGATGAAGAGGATAAAATAATTGTTGAAGTGTCTTTAAATCAAGATTAAATTGACTTTTTGGATTCATAAGAGGATAATTTGACATCATGGATAGAGTCTCTTAAGTATAACTCCATTGATGAATTTTCAAAAACACCAACCATTGAAACATTCAGAGAAATCACAAACATTGAGCTCGTACCCATTACTAAAATTAATCATTCCAATTTTGCGGTTGAATTTTCTATTCAAAAGGAACCAATTCTATTGAGAAATTTTGAGAATGAAATGGAGTTTTATTCAAAGACCCAACCTATGTCTGAAAGTGTTACCCTACACAAACATGAAGGAAAGGACTTTCATCCACCCTCATGTTTCCATTCATTGGAGATATCCAAAAACATCCAATTTTCACAATTTATTATCTAGAAACCAATAATGTGGTAATTATTCTTAATGATTTTGGAAAGACTACAAAATAAATTGAATCCATCATTTTTATATTCCTTGGATTTAACTGCTCATTTTAGAACAGAGGTTTGTGCATGAAACAAATTCTAAAAATAATATAAATCTCAACGTAGTATAAGTGGGGAAACATGTGGTCCCTAAAATGATTAAAGTCGGTATTGGGTAAGTTGGGGGTGTCCATGTCAGGCTAACTACGTTAAACAAAGGGCTGCATGGGAGGCAACCCATGGTTTTCAAGTTTCCTATCATTTTGATTTTTTAATAAAAATTATATTTTAATTAATCATTTTTATATTTAAAAAAATAAACTGTTGACATGTTCTTCTATTATTACTATTGTTTAGTATGATAGGGGAGCACCATATTCATCCATGTCACATGGTGTGATCTTTGAGTAATGCCTTACCCAGAAATTTAAAAAGAAGACAATGTATCATCAGTTGGTTTTATTTTATTGTTTTTGTAGGATAAAATAAAAATACAAATGAATAAATAAAAATATAATAATAATAAATAAAAGGGACATGTTGTGGGTCGTGGGTCAAACCATGTCACAATCAGCGAATCCAAGGGGATTCGAACCCGAGACCGAAGGGAGACAGGGGCATGCGCTTACCACTCACATACGATTTTGTGTGCTTCCTTATTCTATAATTTTTATATATATACTAATATTTTACTTTATTATATATATATATATATATATATATATATTTCTTTCATTTTTTTGTTTTGTTTTTAGTTTTTCTACTAGGGAACTCTACAAGTTACATGGATCTAAATGGATTAAAAGGGAGCATCAAGAATTCCAACTTCAACCACCAGGTGAATTCATTCCATGATCCTCATTCTCAATTTCGTTTTTGAAAATCATTCTCTACCTCTAACCCCTTTTAAATTTTATTTTTTTAAACACTGGGGATAGTGTTATTTTTCGTTGGGGGGTAAGACAAATTAAAAAATGCTTTTGTGTCCAAAAAATGAAAGATTTGAAAAAAAAAGTGAAAATCGAAGGAAAAATTGCTTTAACATTGAACATGGTAATACACATTTCACACTTTGAAACTGAATATCAAATAATTTAGCATTCCCTAATTCTGATTTTAATCCTTGAATAGTTTCATGATCATAGATTTTGGAAATTATGGTTGTCCAATGTGATATTTCATTTTTTATATTTTCATCCAAAAAAATAACACAATGCACATCCATTGGATAGTGGGGTATTAGTTTGAGTTCATGGGGTCCCCAAAATAAATAGCATAGGTTTGGGTATCAATTTAGTTTTAAAATTAGTATTCAATGAAAAACAATACATTTGTGCCTAGAGCAATGAAATGACCTAATGTGTGGCTTTCGGCACTTGGGGATCGTGACTCCATAGTTGTCTGGCCCAAAGATAGTAAGATTATCACTATTTTTGGAAATTTAAATTTGTTTTTGACTGAGTTAACTCGAGATGATGCCCGAGTATGTGGGCTTCACTTGGAGCCCTAAGGTCTTTGAGCTTGGGATTCATCGGCAAAGTCTCGCTACAGGGGTTGACTCTATTGAGTTTAATTTAAATTACCATTGGAAAATTTCAAAAAAAAACAAGAAAAAATAATACAATGAAAAAAATTGAATACTCATCTTAATATTGAAATTTGATTCCACCTAGCGCTTCATTAATTTCCACCTTGAATAAATATGAACCCCCATGTCTATTGTGATGCAAAACACATCCTCATACTTATTTGATATTGGATGAAATATGGTAATGAATTTGAACAAAGGAATGTGCTTGGGATTGAGATCTGCTTATGAAACTATCTTGTGTTAAAATATTTATTATCGATTTCATGATTTTTTGGTATAATGGTTTCTGGTGATCATTGTGTATTAAAATGTTTTTAGAAAAGGGAATTCAAATTTCATATTGTTGAGATATATTTTTCTCGGGACTAGAAAAACTCAAGTTGGGGGTGTGATTAGATGCTAAATGAGGCTAATATTCATTGTTAATATATATAATATTAATGTTATTTATTATTCATAAACATCATTTTAGTTCATTTTACACTTTGAACATCATTTCACATTATGATTGTAATTCCTTCTTAAAATGCACTATTATGTGGTACATTTTTTAACATCATTTAACGTGAATAATTATTCATATGATTTTAAGGCATGTAATTATCCATATATTAATTTAATATTTTGGGAAATTAATTTAAACTTAAATATGAACATGTTTCATTCAGGGATAAATGGAGGATTCATAAAGGATGATGGAGATATTTTGAGATGAATGGAAGCAATTCTAGAGAAGGAAGATTGGACACTAGCCCACGGATGAGAGTCTAGGACCCACATTACATACCCAATGAAGCCAAAAATTCATGATATGGTATAATACATGTATTGGAACAGATAAATATTCAAGATCCAATTCTAATTAGGATTCCATGGTGGTCATTAAGGTGGCCCAAATTAGAGATAATATTCTGGGCCAAATTCTGCGGCCCAGAAAAACAGCCAATAATCTAATCATATCTCTGAATCCACAACTCCAAATGGGCCCAACATTTACAGGACGTTAGAATACATCAGGGTATCCATTTTTTACTTCTATATCCCACTCTGATTCGGCCATCTAGAAGGTCTTACAAGGGCATATTTTCAGTGGATGAAAGTTGGATGCCACCTCGGGTCAAGGGTGGAAAAATCAAGTATCTCTCAACTTTCCACCCACCTATGGCCTACCAAAATTATTTGAGATTCTTTTTACTATTTGAGGCTCGACCCATGGTTCTCAAAATTTCTATTTAAGGCAGTGGTGGTGGAGGGTTTGATCATCTTGGATGCATTGTTCAATTGTAATGTTATGCTATGATTTTGATGTCTCAACTTTGTCATTCACATGCAAGTGGTTCAATTAACATTTTTTTCTTAATAAAATCCATTATTTTCCCATTATTATGTTGTTCATAATATCACATTGATACTGTTGGCTCATGGTGTCAATTTATTCACACTAAACCATGTGAAATTATTCACACAACGGTGGATTGATCATCTTGTTTTATTTGTTTTCTTTACTTCTTTAATTCCTCCTTCATGAGTCTACTTTCTGCTTCCATTGAATCCATGTCATCAATGGGGGGCTAAACCACTTATGGGTTGATCCAAGGGAGTATCAAGGGGCTGGATTGGATGTTATTTATCACCCCTTTAATGTATAGTCACTTCTTTAATTGAGGTTTTTATTTGATTATTTTTAAACTCTATTGTCCTTGTTGAATTTAATGTCACACAATTCACGTGCTAATACGAACCATTACCTTGATGTTCTCAAAAAATTTATCCTTCAAGTGTTTAGGTGATTAGTATTGAAGGGTGTAGGAATTAAACCAGTAAGTGATGATGTTGTTTTATCGGCCTAAATGAATCCATTTCAAATATAAGAAATTAAAATCATTGAAAAGGAAATATGTCCAATCCACCCCAAGTGATAACCTAGGATCAACTAATTCTTTTAAATTTAATTCATTCAAATATGTTTGATATTCTCCAAACCCATATAAAATCAATCCATGTTGGCCACTTAATAGCAGGAAACAATCCATAGAATGTACGTGTCTTTTGGTTATATCTTATGTCTCTGAGGATTCGATAATCCAAGATAAACTACAAGGACCATTCTACCTTCATCTGTTGGGTAAATTTAAGTATGAATCAAATTTTGGAACCATTGCTGGGTACCTAATTATGTTATCTTAGACAGTATATTATTTTTCTAACCCCACTTCTCTAATATCTTACCCAATTTCATCCCTATGAAATTTAATTTTGAACAAGTCCAAACATGGGAAACCTATCCATACTATGATCACTCAACCCCATGTGTGATGTACAATTAGAATCATAATTTCTGCATGTGGGATCATCAGCATCCTAATGAACCATAATCATTTTACTCATATGATCCACAAAAAATCCCAACATATAATTACTTTCAATCCCCACAAAGACAATCTGAACACCCTACTGTGCAATTCTAACAACATAATTTTCTACCTAGAATATACCATCTTTCTCAACCCCTTTCCCATCCGAATCCACAACCATTACTTGATAAATTGTGTCAACAAATGGAGAAAATGATTTTTGAGGTTTGATATTTGAGATTTGAATTACAAAACATTGAGATGGTTATGGAACCCATTCCCACAAATGTTATCCCTTCCTCATCATTGATAGAAGACTCTTTTCTTCCACAAACATCTCATAAATTTATTGAAGAACCGAACATGGGATCTGGGATAGATTAAGAAGATCAAGGGATTGGTTATGGGTCTTTAAATCAAGGGGAAATTGACTTTTCAGATTCAAAAGAGGGGAATTTGACATTATGGATTGTGTCACCTATGTATAACTCCATTGATGAATTTTCAAAAACACCAACCATTGAACCATTCAGAGAAATCACAAACATTGAGTCCATACCCATTCCTAAAATTAATCATTCCAATTTTGTGGTTGAATCTTTTATTCAAAAGGAACCAATTATATTCAAAAATTTTGAGAATGAAATTGAGTTTGATTCAAACTCCAAAACTATGTCTGAAAGTGTTATCCTAACAAACATGAACAAAAGGACTTTCCGTCCACCCTCAAGTTTCCATTCATTGGAGATAGCCAAAAACATCCAATTTTAACAATTTCATATCTTGGAACCAATAAATAGGTAATTATTCTTAATGACTTTGGAAAGACTACAAAAGAAATTGAATCCATCGTTTTTGATATTCCTTGGATTTACCTACTCATTTTAGAATAGAGGTTTTTTCATGAAACAAATTCTAAACATAAAATCAATCTCATCCTAGAAGAAGTGTTGAAACATGTAGTCCTTAAAATGTTTAAAGTCACTATTGGGTAAGTTGGGGGTGTCCATGTCAAGCTAACGACGTTAAACAAAGCACAGCATGGGAGGAAACCCATGGTTTTCAATTCTCCTATCATTTTGTTTTTTTTAATAAAATTCATATTTTCATTAATCAATTTTATATTTAAAAAAATAGATTGTTTACATGTTCTTATATTATGAGTATGGCTGGGTATGAAAGGGGAGCACCATATTCATCTGTGTTATGTGGTGTGATCCTTGAGTAATGTCTTACCCAGAAATTTAAAAAGAAGGAAATGTATCATCGGTTTGTTTTATTTTAATGTTTTTATAGGCCAAAATAAAAATACAAAATAATAAATATAAATAAAATAATAAAAAAAGGGACACGTTGTGGGTCGTTGGTCAAACCCTTTCACAACCGGTGAAGCCGCGGGGTTTCAAACTGGGGACTGAAGGGAGATAGGGGCATGCGCTTACAACTAACCTACAGTTTTGTGTACTTCCTTATTATATAATTTTTTATATATACTTATATTTTACATTATTTATTATATAAATAAATTAATATATATATATATTTTTGTTTTGTTTTTTTCTGTTTTTTTCCATTTTTCTACTAGGAAACTCTACAAGTGACATGAATATTAATGGATTAAAAGGGACCAACAAGAATTTCAACTTCAACCTCCAAGTGAATTCATTCCATGATCCTCATTCTCTATTTCCTTTTTGAACATTCATTCTCTACCTCTAACCCCTTCTAAATTTTCATTTATTTAAACACTTGGGATATTGTTATTTTATTTTGGGTGGGAAGATAAATCAAAAAAAAATTTTTGTCAAAAAACTGAATGATTTGAAAAAAAGTGTCAATGGAAGGAAATATTCCTTTAACTATGAACATGGTAATACAAATTTAATACATTGAAACTCAATATCAAATAATTTAGCATGCCCTGATTCTAATTTAAATCCTTGTATAATTTCATGAGCACAAATTTTGGAAAGTATGGTTGTCCAATGTGATATTTCATTGTTTATATTTTCATCCAAATAAAAAAAAGGATCACAATGCAAGTAATTTGGATAGTGGGGTATTATTTTGAGTTCAGGGGGTCCCCTAAATAAAAAAGCACAGTTTTGGTGATCATTTTAGTTTTAATATTAGTTTTCAATAAAAAACAATAAATTTGCGCGTAGAGCAATGAAATGACCTAATGCGTGGCTTTCGGTACTTGGGGATCGTGACTCCATAGTTGTCTGGCATAAAGTTAGTAATTTTATTTCAATTTTAGGAAATTTAATTTTTTTTTTGACTGAGTTAACTCGAGATGATGCCCATGTATGTGGGCATCATTGGGTGACCTATGGTCTCTAAGCCTGGGAGTCATTGGCAAAGTCTCTCTACAGGGGTTGACTCTTTTGTGTTCTATTTCAATTACCATTGAAAAATTGCAAAAAAATAACAAAAAAAATACAATAAATAAAATTGAATTATAATATTAATATTGAAATTTGATTCCACCTAGCGCTTCTATCATTTCTCCCTTGAATAAAGATGAACCCCCCTATCTATTGTGATGCACAACACATCCCCATAATTAATTGATATTGGATGAAATATGGAAATGAATTTGAACAAAGGAATGGTCTTGTGATTGGGATCTTCTTATGAAACTATCTTGTATTAAAATATTTTTATGGGTTTCATTATTGTTCGGAATATGTATTTCTAGTGATCATTGTGTATTAAATTTTTTTTAAAGGGAATTCAAATTTCATATTGTTGAGATATATCTTTCTTGGGACTAGAAAAACTCAAGTTGGGGGTGTGATTAGACACTAAATGAGGATAATATTCATTTTTAACATATATAATATTAATGTGCTTTATTTTTCATAAACATCATTTTAGTACATTTTACACTTTAAACATCATTTCACATTATGATTGTAATTTTTCTTAAAATGCACTATTATGTGGTACCTTTTTTAACATCATTTAAAGTACCCAATGATTCATATGATTTTAAGGAATGTAATTATCCATATATTAATATAATATTTTGGGAAATTGATCTACACTTCAATATGAACATGTTTAATTCAGGGATCAATGGAGGATTCATAGGATGATGGAGATATTTCGAGATAAATGGAAGGAATTATAGAGAAGGAAGATTGGACACCAGCCCACTGATGAGAATGTGGGACCCAAATTAAAAACCCAATTATTCTCAGATTTAGTGGGATGATAGAAAACATTTATAGGAAAAAATAATTTTGCAGTATCCAATGATAATTCGGAATCCATGGTGGTCATTAAGGCGGCCCAAGTTAGAGATAAAATTATGTGCTATATTTTGCGGCCGAGAAAAACATCTCAAATATATGATCATATCTCAGAATCCCCAAATCCAAATGGGCCCAAATTTTACTAGAGCATAGAAGACACCCTAGGCTCCATTTCCTTCTCCTATGGACCAATATTATTAGGCCTTCTAGAAGGTCTTACAATCACGTCTGTTCGGTGGATGAAAGATGGATGCCACCTCAGGTCAGGGTGGAAAATTCAACTCTCCCTCAACTTTCCACACACCTATGTCCTACCAAAATTATTTGAGAGCCTTTGTGCTGTTTGAGGCTCGTCCCAAGGCTCCCAAAATTCTTATTTAAGTCAAAGGTGGTGGAGGGGTTTATCATCTTGAATTCCTTGTTCAATTGTAATGTTATGCTGCGATTTTGTTGTCCCATGTTTGTCATTCACATGTAAGTTGTTCGATTCACTTTTTTTCTTAAGAAAATAACTTATTTTCCTCTTATTATGTTGTTCTTAAAATCACTTTGATAACTTTGGTTCAATGTGTTAATTTATCCACACCAATCCTTGTGAAATTATTCACACAACGGTGGTGTGATCATTTTCTTTTATTTGTTTTCTATACTTATTCAATTCTTACCTCATGAGTCTACTTCCCGCTTCCATTGAAACCAAAACATCAATGGAGGGCTAAACCACTTATGGATTGATCCAAGGGAGTATAAAGGGGATGTATTGGATGTTATTTATCACCCCATTAATTTATAATCACTTCTTTAATTGAGATTTTTATTTTATGATTTTTAAACACAATCATCCTTGTTAAATTTAAGGTCACACAATTCATGTGCTAATACGAACCTTTACATTGAAGCGCTCAAATCATTGATCCTTAAAATATATATGTGATTAGTATTAAGGGGTGTCGTAATTAAACCAGTAAGTGATGATGTTGTTTTATCTTCTTAAATGAATCAATCTCATATATAAGAAATTGAAATCCTTGAAAAGGAAAAACATCCAATCCACCCCGAGCAATAACCTTGGATCAACTCATTGTTTTAGATTTAAATCACTTAAATCTGTTAGATATCCTCTAAACCCATCTAAACTCAATCCATTTTGGCCAATTCATATCCAGAAACAATCCATAGAATATACATGTTTGTAGGTTACTTCTTAGGTATCTGAGGATTCGATAACCCAAGATAAATTACAAGGACCGTTCTACCTTCATCTCCTAGGTAAATTTGAGCGAGAATCAAATTTTGGAACCATTTATATGGACCTATGTAAGTTATCTTAGACACTATGTTCTTTTTCTGACCCCACATATCTAATCTTATCCCCAATTTCATTAATATGGAATTTAATTTTGAACAAGTCAAAACATGGAAAACCTATCCCTACATTGATCACTCAACCCCATGTGTTATGTACAATGAGTATCCTAATTTCTTCATGTGGGATCATCAACCACCTAATGAACCACAAACTTTTTACTCCTATTATCCACAAAACATCCCAACATATAATGAGTTTCAATCCCCACAAATCCAATCTGAATACCCTCATGTGCAATTCCAACAACTTAATTATCCAACTAGAATAGACCATCTATCTCAACCCCTTTACCATCATGATCCACAACCATTACTTGAGAAATTGTGTCAAAAAATAGAGAAAATGAATTTTTACGATTCATCTTTGAGATTAGAATTACAAACTTTGAGATGGTTATGGAACCCATTCCCACTCATGTTATCCATTCCTCATTATTGATAAAAGACTCTTTTCTCCCACAAACCTCAAATAAATTTATTGACGAACCGAACATTGGATTTGGGATAGATGAAGAGGATAAAGGAATTTTTGAAAGGTCTTTAAATCAAGATAAAATTAACATTTTGGATTCAAAAGAAGAGAATTTGACATCATGGATTGATTCTCCTAAGTATAACTCCATTGATGAATTTTCAAAAACACCAACCATTGAACCATTCAAGGAAATCACAAACATTGAGTCCATACCCATTACTAAAATTAATCTTTCCAATTTTGTGGTTGAATATTATATTCAAAAGGAAGAATTTCTATTGAGAAATTTTGAGAATGAAATTGAGTTTGATTCAAAGTCCCGACCTAAGTCTGAAAGTGTTAGCCTACCCAAACTTGAACGAAAAGACTTTCCATCCACCCTCAAGTTTCTATTCATTGGAGATAGACAAAAACATCAAATTTTCACAATTCCTTATCTTGAAACCAATTAAGAGGTAATGATTCTTAATGTATTTGGAAAGACTACAAATTAAATTGAATCCATAATTTTTTATATTCCTTGGACTTACCTACTCATTTTAGAGCAGAGGTGTATGCATGAAACAAATTATAAACATAAAATAAATCTCAAACTAGTATAAGTGGTGAAAAAAGTGGTCCTTAAAATGTCTAAAGTCAGTATTGGGTAAGTTGGGGGTGTCCATGTCGGGATAACGACGTTAAACAAAGTGCTGGATGGGAGGAAACCCATCGTTTTCATGTTTCCTATCATTTTGTTTTTTTATAAAATTTATATTTTAATTAGTCATTATTATATTTAACAAAAATAGTCTATTGACATGTTCTTATATTATGATTATGGTTGGGTATGAAAGGGGAGCACCATATTCATCCGTGTCATGTGGTGTGATCCTTGAGTAATGCCATACCCAGAAATTCAAAAAGAAGACAATGTATCATCAATTTGTTTTATTTTAATGTTTTTGTATGTTAAAATAATAATAGAAAAGAATAAATAAAAATATAATAATAATAATAATAAGGGACACGTCGTGGGGCTTGGGTCAAACCCTGTCACAATCGGCAAAGTTGTAGGGATTCGAACCCGGGACCGAAGGGAGACAGGGGCGCCCTCTTACCACTGACCTACAGTTATGTGTGGTTCCTTATTTTATAATTTATATATATATACATATATTTTACTTTCTTTATTATATATATATATATATATAGTTTTGTTTTTTTGTTTTATTTTCCTTTTTCTAATAGGGAACTCTACAAGTGTCATGGCTATCAATGCATTAAAAGGGAGCAGGAAGAATTTCAACTTCAACCACCAGGTGAATTCATTCCATGATCCACATTCTCAATTTCCTTTTTGAACATTCATTCTCTACCTCTACCCCCTTCTAAATTTTCTTTTTTAAACACTGGGGACAATGTTATTTTAAGTTGTGGGGGGGGGAAGATAAATTAAAAAATGATTTTATGTAAAAAATGAATTATTTGACAAAAATGTGTAAATTGAAGGGAAAATTTCTGTTAACTTTGAACTTGTTAATACACATTGCACACTTTGAAACTGAATATCAAATAAGTTAGCATGCCCTGATTCTGATTTTAATCCTTGTATAATTTTATGAGCATAGATTTTGGAAATTCTGGCTGTCCAATGTGATATTTCATTGTTTATATTTTCATTCAAATAAAAAAAGGTCACAATGCACGTCTTTTGGATAGTGGGATATTAGTTTGAGTTCATGGGGTACCCCAAATAAATAGCATAATATTGATGATAATTTTAGTTTTAATATGATTATTCAATAAAAAAACAATAAATTTGCGCGTAGAGAAATGAAATTGCCTAATGCATGGCTTTCGACACTTGGGGATCGTGACTCCAAAGTTGGCTGGCCCAGAGTTAGTAATTTTATCACAATTTTTAGTAATTTGAATGTGTTTTTCACTGAGTTAACTCAAGATGATGCCCGAGTATGCAGGCTTCACTTGGTGCCCTAAGGTCGATGAACCTGGGAGTCATCCGCAATGTATCGCTACAGGGGTTGACTCTTTTGATTTCAATTTCAATTAACATGGAAAAATTGAAAAAACAGTAAATTATAATAATAAAAATTGAATACTCATCATAATATTGAATTTTGATTCCACATATCACTTCCATAATTTCACCCTTGAATAAAGATGAACCCCCATGTCTATTGGGATCCACAACACATCCTCATACTTAATTGATATTGGATGAAATATGGAAATGAATTTGAACAAAAGAATGGGATTGGGATTGGGATCTTCTTATGAAACTATCTTGTATTCAAATATTTTTATGGGTTTTATGATTGTTTGGTATAATGGTTTTTGGTGATCATTGTGTTTTAAAATGTTTTTGGAAATGGGAATTCAAATATCGTATTTTTGAGATATATTTTGCTCGGGACTATCAAAACTCAAGTTCGGGGTGTGATTAGACACTAAATGAGGCTAAAATTCATTGTTAATATATATAATATTAATTTTCTTTGTTATTAATAAACACCATTTTAGTGCATTCTACATGTTGAACATCATTTCACATCATGATTGTAATTCCTTCTTAAAATTCACTCTTATGTGGTACATTTTGTAACATCATTTAAAGTACCCAATGATTCATCTGATTTTAAGGAATGTAATTATCCATATTTTAATTTAATATTTTTGTAAACATATCTACACTTCAATATGAACATGTTTCATTCAGGGATCAATGGAGGATTCATAATGGATGATGGAGATATTTGGAGATGAATGGGAGAAATTCTTGAGAAGGAAGATTGGACACCAGCCCACTGATTGGAATGTGGGACCCACATTACAATCCCAATGAATCCCAAATTCATGGGATGGAAGAATAAATGTAGAGGAAAAAATCACTTCTTAGGATCGGATGCTAATTCGGACTCTAGGGTGGTTATTAAGGTGGCCCAAGTTACAGATAAAATTCTGATCCAGATTCTGCGGCCAAGAAAAACAGCCCAAAAATCTAATCATATCTCCAAATACACAACTCCAAATGGGCCTACATTTTACAGTAGGTTAGAAGACATCCGGTGATCCATTTTCTTCTTCTATGTCCCACTATGATTCGGCCATTTAGAAGGACATACAAGCTCGTCTGCTAGGTGGATGAATGATGGCTGCCACCTCGGGTCAAGGGTGGAAAAATTAACTCTCCCTCAACTTTGAACACACCTATGGCCTACCAAAATTATTTGAGATGATTTTTACCATTTGAGGCTCGACCTAAGGCTCTCAAAATTTATTTTTATAATAGTGGTGGTGTAGGGGTTGATCATCTTGGATGCAACGTTCAATTGTACTGTTATGCTGCGACTTTGTTGTCTCAATTTTGTCTTTCACATGTAAGTTGTTCAATTCCCTTTAGTTTCTTAATAAAATCTCTTCTTTTATTCTTATTCTATTGTTCATAATATCACTTTCATACTGTTGGTTCATGGTGTGAATTTATTCATAGTAAACCTTGTGAAATTATTCACACAATGGTAGAGTGATCATTTTCTTTTATTTGCTTTCTTAAATTTTTCAATTCCTCCCTTATGAGTCTACTTCCTGCTTCCATTAAAACAATAGAATCAATGGAAGGATAATCCACTTATGGGTTGATCCAATGTTGTAGCAAGGGTCTGGATTGGATGTTATTTATCACCACAATAATGTATAATACCTTCTTTATTTGAGATTTTTTTTTTACGATTTTTAAACTCCATCCTCCTTGTTGAATTTAAGGTCACACAATTCATGTGCTAATATGAAACATTACCATGAAGTGCTCAAAACATTGATCCTTAAAGTGTATATGTTATTAGTATTAAAAGGTGTAGGCACTAAACTAGTAAGTGATGATATTGATTTATCTTCCTAAATGAATCCATCTAAAATATAAGAAATTGAAATCATTGAAAAGGAAATACATCCAATCCACCCTTAGCGATAACCTAGGATCAACTCCTTCTTTTAAATTTAACTCACATAAATCTGTTAGATTTCCAATAAACCCATATTAAATCAATCCACGTTGGCCACTTCATAGCCAGAAACAATCCATATAATGTACGTGACTGTAGGTTAATTCTAAGGTCTTTGAGGATTCGATAACCCATCATAAACTACAAGGACCATTCTACCATTATCTCTTGGGTAAATTTGAACGAGAATTAAGAGAGATTCTCTTCCAACTAAACTAATTCTAGGCTCAAAGCATAAGATGGATTTGGCATATACTTTCTCAAAAACAAAACAAGAAAAACATTGTGTACCTGGGATTGATATGGATATAAAGACACTCTTAATGTAACTGATCCAGCTTTCTCAAGAATTTTATAAGGTCCAATGAACTTCAGACTCAACTTTCCCTTAATACCGAAACACATCACACTTTTCGAAGGTGAAACGTTGAGAAAGGCATTATCACCCACCTCAAAAGGATGATCCTTCCTTCGGTTCTCAGCATAACATTTCTGTCAACTCTAAGCTATTCTCATTTTCTTCTGAATCAACTAAACTTTCTCAACCATTTCTTCTAACAATTATGCTCCCATCAGCTTCTTTTCATGTACATCATCCCAAAAAGCTGGAGTTCGAAAACAATTTCTATATAATGCCTCAAAGGGAGAAATTTGTATAGTAGAATGAATAATTTTATTATAAGATAATTCAACCAAGGAATGATGATGGTCCAAACATCCCAGATAATCCATCAAACAAGCACATTGCATATCCTCTAAGGACTGAATTGTTCATTCTGACTACCCATCTCATTGAGGATAAAAAGTTGTACTAAAATTTAATTCAGTACCCAACCACTTTTGACGGCCTTTCCAAATGTTAGATGTATACCTGGTATAAGGATGAGATATAATAGAGATGGGGACTCCATGAAACCTTACTATCTCATTAACATTAAACTGAGCAAGTTGATCTAGAAACAAGGTATCTCGAATTGGATGGAAAAGAGAAGATTTAGTCAATCGATCAACAATTACCCAAATTTCATTATTATCTCAAGATGTCTTTGGTAATACCATAACGAAGTCAATGGATATATTTTTCAATTTCCACTCTGGCATAGGTAAAGACTGAAGCATCCCTTTCGGTAACTACCTCACTGCTTTAACCTCCTGATAAGTCAATCACTTCATAGTAAAATCATCAATATCCCTTTTCATTCCATCCCACCAGTAATAGGCTTGAAGATTTTTGTACATCTTAGCCCTACCAGGATGAACTAAAAATGGGGAACTATGAGCTTCACATAACAACTCATTCTTCAATTGTGAATAACAAGGAATGAATAATATCTTTCAAAACCTCAAAACAAAATCATTATCAATGATAAAATCAGGCAACATACCCTTCTGAACCAACTCTACCTTTTTCTGCAACTCACTGTCTCCTTTCTGTGCTTGCATAATTATGTCTGATAGAGATGATCTCACTAAAACTTGATACAAAACAGCAGAATTTTCTGAACCAAAAATTTCTATGTCAATGTTAACCAAATAAAAAACCAAAGGATCATGTTCCAAATGCAATATGCTTAATGAAGCATTACTTTTTTTGACTCAAACCATCATCCACTTTATTTGCTTTTCCCGGATGGTAATTGATTGTGCAAGCATTATCCTTGATTAGTTCCAACCATATCATATGTATCTTGTTCAATTATTTTGCAGTGAATATATACTTTAAACATTTGTGTTTAGTAGATATTTCACATATTAATCTATTAGAATGATGCATACAAATTATTAGAGCATAAACAACAGCAGTTAATTCCAAATCATGTGGAGGGTAATTTAACTCATGAAGATTCAACAGAAGTGAAGCATAAAAATTACCTAACCATTATACAAAAGGACACATCCAAGTCCTTTCAATGAAGCATCACTATAGATAAAAAACTCAGCATTTCTGGATAACAGTGCCAAAACTAGAGCATTCACCAATCTTATTTTCAATTCCTAAAAACAATCATCACATTCTTTTGTCAAAATGAACATTACACATTTTCGAGTAAAATTATTTATTGGACTAGATAACCATGAAAAAGATTCAACAAACCTCATGTAATAACCTGAAAAACTAAGAAAAATATGAACATCAGTTATATTTTTGGGTCTTTTCCATTCTTCAACAACTGTTGTTTTAATAGGATCAACTGTTATTCCATCTTCTGAAACAATGTGATCAAGGATAGAAATTTGTTGTAACCAAAAATCTCACTTGCTGAATGTCCCAAATATTTTATTTTATATTAAGGTTTGCAAGATTACACATAAATTAATTTCATGTTCCACTTTACTTTTGGAATAAACCAAAATATCATCGAAGAATAGAACCACAAACTCATCCATAAACTCAAGGAAAATTTTATTCATAAGATCCATGAATACAACAGGTGCATTGGTTAAACCAAAAGGTGTAACTAAAAATTTATAATGGCCATATCTAGTATGAAATGCAATCTTCAGAACGTATTCTTCCCTTAAATTCAAATAATGGTACCCCGAACTCCAATTAATTTTTAGAAAATAAAAAGATCCATAGAGTTGATAAACAAATCATCGATATGGGGAAAAGGTACTTGTTCTTAATAGTGATGTTATTCAATGCTATATAATCAATGAAAAAACTCATTGTACCATATTTATTTTAAACAAACAAGAGATGAGCACCCCATGGTGATGTTCTTGGTTGAATGAAAGATTTATTTAATAACTCACAGAGTTTATTCTTTAACTCTAAAAGTTCATTTTGAGCCATTCGATAAGGGGGTATTAAAATCGTCTTAACATCAGCAACTAAGTCTATAGTAAATTCAACATCCTGATCATGTATAATTCTAGGCAACTCATTAAAAAGACATCAAGTTTCTCATTTACCACTGGAACATCATTAATCTGAACACTTATTTTATTTTCAACAATATGAGCAAGCTAACATTCATTTCCATCTTCTAATAGTTTCTCAGCTTCCTGATATGTTATCAAAAGAAAGGGTTAATTATTGTATAAAAATTGAAAATAATTCTGAAAACAAAATTCATTAGCTCTAAATTCATTCTTAGCATGATAAACATAAACCCAATCTATACCCAAAATTACATCAAACTCTACTAGAGGAAAACAATATGGTTTTCAAGTAGATTCTTTCCACACGCAAGGACAAGAATGTTCTTATGTTTTCTATTTGTCTCAACAATTCCTCCTGGTATTTTACGCATCTGTTTTGAATTCATATCGTGAGATGGAATTCCTAATTTACTTGAAAACGTCTCAGAAATGAAAGTCTGTGTAGATCCTTAATCAAACATCACACTGGCATAATCTAAACAAACAATCATTGAATCTGATACTACATCATTTGATATCCCAATATCTTCTTAAGTAGTTGAAAAGGATCTCAACACCCCTTTTTTGCTTTGAGTCTGGCTTCATTCCCTTAGTTGATTTCATTATTGGACACTCATTTGCCTAATACCCATTTCATTGCACTTAAATCATTTTACTGACTGTAAATCAGATTTTGTCTTTCCATTACCCTGATCCTTTTCAGTTCAATTATGAATCTTATGTCCCATTTTACCACATTGGTAACACTTACCACAATTTAAAAGAAAATCCCCAATATGATTTTTACCTCAATTACCAAAAAAACGGAAACTTATGTTTCTTCCCATCATATTTTTTTGAAGATTTCTTCCCTTTCTCCTACCACCTTGACCACTTGTTCTGTTATTTTTCAAAGAACACATGATCATCAACAAACTCCATTTCCACATTCTCAGCACAATGAACAAGTTTTTTCATAACATTTCAACTAACGAGAAGCTAAATCCCTCTGATACATTGGCTTTAATTTTGAGTTAAAACGGTTGATTTCACTATGAGGATCTCGTCTAAAATTTGGAGCATACCTTTCATGTCGAGTGAATTTTTCTTCATAAGCAGCCACTTAGTCATCCTCCTTATGTAATTATGGGAATTTTTTTTTCCATCCCAAGATGATCCACTATAGAAAATATTTCTCAAGAAACATACCTTTGAATTAATCCCAATCAAGAGAATCAATCTCATCATTATCTCTGATATTTTTCACCATCAACCACCACTAATCAACTTCACCATCAAAATTGTAGACAATGAGATTGAAATTTTGATGTTTTTAATAACCAATGAAATCAGAAATCATTTCCAATGAATTAACTCAACCTTCTTCTAGCACCTGGTCATATGATCCCTTAAATGATGGGGGATGTTGCCTCATGAAATGATCCACTACTAACATGTTCCTCTGTGGTTGATCTGGCTGATCTCGTACATGGAAAACACCACCATTTATAGCCTGAGTCAACTGTGTCATAACTATAACAAACAGTTCAGTTCAAGTTCCGACCATCTTAGTTGTCTGATTTGGAAGGTCATCTTCCATTTGATATCGTCTCATCATTGATGCTCTGTTTCCTATGCATAATACCATTCTGAACACCGAAATATCATTGGAGAAGCAACATGGTATTCTATAAATGATATATGATTTCAATATGAGCATATATTACTTTATGAATATTAATTTAACAATACCATAACTCCTAAAGTTACCTAAACCAACTTATAATACCAATATTAAGGACCAGACATTAAAACCGTACATAATAATGAATTAAACAAATAATTCACATTGATGATCTTTTAAGGTTTAGAGTTTTAGAGAATTAGGAAATAACTATTAAATTTAAAAATATTACAATGTAGACACTTCTACTCAGTTTACATTATTTTCATAAAATAAAAACTCTTGAAAAAAAGAGTCATGTCTAGTTCCATATTTTAGACAGCATGACTTTTCCTTGATCCCACTTTAACCCTATTTATCTTTAAGTCCTGTGAAAACATTTCAAAACATGGGATGAGCAAAAACAGATCAGTAAGGGTTATAAAACAATGAAATAAAACATTAGTTCATAAATACATATAGAACATAAACTCTATTACTTACATCATGAAATAATAAGATTTAATGAATGACACGTAGAAATCCTAAATCAAAAAGGTATCTTATGGTATCCATAACATACGGACATTGTAGTTATCACAGCTACATAGGGAGTTACTTTGAAATACCCATCACAGTATATTCCCTAATCCTCTTAGTAGAATCATCCTTGTTTACCTCTATCACGTCACCCAATTCATAGGAGAGTTATCTTGGGCTCACTTGCCCTAGTATTATCACGGAACCACCCATATACGTAAACAATTCCCAAGAACCATAACATATTCAAAACACATAAAAAACATGAAAGAAAGATATAATATATCATTAAAATATATTGACCTAATAAATCCATTATAAAACCCATTTTCATTACCAAAATACAGAATATGTATATGGTAATTATTTTCTTTTTAAAAAAACACTACGGCTTGTTAAGGAATCCAAAGATCATATAATACTCGCGGCTGTAGAAAAGGGTAGTTGTCCCCGCATACGTTAAAAAAATAACTTTTTGATGATTAGTAAAACTATTTGTATAAAAATATTCCATTTTAATGAAATGAAAATTCAATTGACTTTATACAGTGTATAAATGAAATTCGTGTATTAGAACAAAACATGCCTCAATGAATTAATATTGAGACGATGTCCCTTACCTCTGGTCCTACTTGACTGGATCGTGCTGTAATCTCCTTAATAATAAAATAATGTTATTATCTACTTGATTAAGAACATTTTTAAAGTTTATTATTCCTTTTACATCACTTATTACCATATTATAAACATTATTTAATCATTTATGTTAATAATGTTCATTTTGTTGATATTTGGTACTTGAGTAAAAATGAACACCTTATACTTACAAGTTGTCCATGTGGTCAGTATTCCTTTATATCCAAAATGATATTATTTATTTAGATATCATATATATCATATATGTCATATATATATAGTTTATATAGATATTTATAACATTTCATATCAATTGGAGGTATGAAATGAAATGCACCGTTCATGGAGACGGTAAGCCGTATGTATGTATGAATGCAACATTCATTTATATTTATTATTTTTATGGAATTAAAACATAATTATACATAGATATATTATAAGTATAGTATAATACCATTAACATCATCCTTTCTGCATCCCAAATAGGGCATTAATGAGTCAAATCACTTTGAGTGGGTGGTAGTCTGCACTTCTTCAAATTAAATTATAGCGTTTACGCATAATGGAAACCATAATGGTATGCTATAAAAGAAAAATACAGAAGCATAAAGAAAACATAAACATAATATATATATCATATATAAATATAATTTCATCTTAATGGACACCATGATAGGCGGTAGTAGATAATCGAACAATCATCATCTCATGAGGAGTTAGTTTGGCACACACAGAAATAACATGTTTTTCACCCATTATATAGAGGTGTGTTTAAGTGTAGTTCTGATACATCTTACAATAACAACCTAGTATATTTTTTTTTTCTGGTGTTTTTATAAAATAATGTAATAAAAAGTCTATAGAAGATGGAAAAGTAAAATAAATAATAATAATATATGAGAAACGGTTACCTTTAATTTGGGTAACTTCATTTTGATTGAAACAAATGAACTTCTTGAAGTTCCTTATCCATAAGGTTTGGCTTCTAAGAAGAGCATAGGGATTTAGGGAGATTAATTTGATAGATGTGGGATAAAAAAAATGGCTTGAGAGGGGTGAATAATTGGATAGAAATGGTCTCCTTTTATAAGGGGGGGGGGGGGTGGGGCTCCTTAGAAACGTTTGAAAATATTATTTTATTATATAATGATATTTGGTTTCTAATGTTCCAAAAATCATTACAGTCGAATATAAGATGACTCATAGTCAAAATAATATCATCCAATTGGAATTATATTGGTTTTGTATAATATTTTAATCATTATAGTCTTATTTATTTAAATCATTTATTAATGATGTAAATACTGCAACATTATTGTGTCATAAATAATTTTATATATTCGGTGTCTAAAATTTATTAAATAAATTCCAGGATATAGGAAATATTTTTTTATTTACAATTAATATTTATAATAAAAAATATTATTTATATAATCTTTTGTAAAAATTCATTTACTAAAAGATATTTTTTTCATTTTTTCCTTTACCTTATGTTACTTAGTCTAATGTGTCATTATCACTCCAAAGTGGAATAATGGGGTCCCAAAATCGACCCAAAGATTCCCATGGTTTTAAATGATTCAACTAGTAATTTTTGGTCAAAATTCAAGATAATCTTGAATTATTATAATATTCTTTTTACCTTGAATTACCCTATTTACCTTTAACTATGGTAAAAAAAAGTCTAAAGCTAGTATTCACCAAAAATTATTTTCCTCTTATTTAACAACATTTTACATAATTATAATAACCTTGTATGTCAGATTTTTGATATTCAAATCACATAAGTGGTAAATTTTTATTTAAAATAAATAGTGAGTTTTTTAACTACTACTAAGTGGTTTCCCGGTTCATAAAAAATTAATGTTTTTCATAAAAAATACCAAAATTTCAGCCTAAGATTTATTTGATATGTCGAATTCAAAAATGATGTCTATTTTTACAAATTCAAAACATAAAAGTGTAATTAATCAATTTAAAATTAATTCCCATTGTTAAAACAAATAGTGTGTTTTTAAGAAACAATAACTATCAAAATATAGACACATGTTTTTATCCAATTTTAAAGTGAAATTAATTTCAATGACTAACATTGGATTAAATGGTAAATATGTATTATAAATAAACATTAAAACCAATTAAAAATAAAATCTAACCATATAAATAAATTATATTAAAACACGGTTTTGAATTAAAATACAATATTTTCACTATTCATTAAAAAATGAACTTTATCTGGAAAATTACAAAAATTTACACAATGTAAATTTTTATGTACCCATTATAAAGAAGGATTTTATTCAGTAAAATCATATCTATTATGGGGACCAAAACTAGAATGAATGAGGGTTCTCCATTAAATGGCATTAAATCGGACTTTTAATGTAAATTATGCTTAGAATTAGATTCATTCACATTTTATGCCAATAACATTTTATTTGATAAATGTAAATATAATTAGAAATCATGTATTATCATATTGTAGTTATTTTTTTCATTCCCTCCAATTCAACTTCTAGGATTTAACTATCATTTAAAATAATAATATTATATTATTATTGTGTTTCGTAAGATCTCAAAGAAACTCGTTGTTATGTATCGGGTACCCTATCGAACATATATACCCCTATAAAGTAAAATTTATATTTAATTCACCAATATTAATAAATATGAAAATCACTTATGCTTCATTTACCAGGGATGTTACATAACTGTTTCATCTTTCGATAATCCACAAAAAGTCTAAGGGTATTGTCCACCTTCTTCGCAAAAAGGACCGGCGAACCCCAGAGAGAAGTACTACGTCTAATGAAGCATTTTTCCTGAAACACCTCCAAATTCTTCATAATCTCCTGAAACTCGCCTGTAGCCATCTGATAAGGAGGAATGAACACTAGTTCTACTTCTAACACGAGCTCATTAGAAAAACCTACCTCAGGCTTCAGAGGAGAACCTAAAAAGTCTTCTGGAAAGACATCACTGAATCAATCCACCACTAGAGGAATGTCTAAATGTAAATTCCTCTGGTCATCCAGATATAGACTCGAAATCTGGGATGTAACTCCTGTCAACCAATGATGCTCGTGTCCCACTCTTCTCTCCTATAAATCTGATTCGTCCATATAAAGTTAGGACCCACCCTCGGTTGACATGATACTCACCCTACGACGATAGCAATCGATGAATTCCTAAAAGAGAACTAGACAGTCCATTCTGAGAATGAAATCATAGCATGTCATCTCTAAATCATAAACGCCCCATAAAAATTTACACCCACAAACTTCTAGAGGGAACTCCTTACACTGATGTACACCCATTGTTCTAGTCCCCAACGGAGTGTCTAGTGTCTTGATATCACCTGAAGAAAAGATGCAGAGCCCAAGGATCTCCACAAAAGAAATAGATATAAAGCTCTGGGAAGCCCCTGTATCAAAAATAGCCGAATCTGACACTGAGGCAACTAAGATCATACCTCAAATTGTAGATGGTTCAGGATCCTGCTCTTACTAGGTCAACTCCACTGCAAAAGTCTGGCCTGCTCCACGACCTTGTGACCCTGCGTGACCACACGAGCTGATCCACACTGATGTCGCTGGAAACCGGGTGACTGGATACCGTGGCCACGACCTCTACCTTGTCCTGGACAGCTTATATAACTTCAGTTCTCAGAATGGTGAAAAAATATTGGTGTTTCACATGACCGAAGAGTCATAGAAGTACCCCTGAAACAAACTGATGGTGAGAAGATCTGACATAAGCGCTGAAGATGACCCATCTTGCCGCATGACCGACACTCCAATGTGTCTCTAAAGTAGTGTGGCGTTGTATTACCATTCTCCCCACACTATTATTAGTCCACATGGACACCCTAAATAGTGTCTCGCCTCCTCGTATCACCGCTCGAAGACTCCCTGTGATGCTTCCTACAATAAGTAGGAGGAATACTAACCCCAGATGCCAAGACGCCCTGGCTCACAACTCTAGAATCCCTCAGATTGCACTATGTGATTAGTGCCTAGTTGATGATAGAAGTGATGAAAATCAACTTGAAGATGTTCACATGTAAATGGATATCGTGCCTCAGACCATCCTAGAACTTGTTTTCCAGGAATAACTCATCAACTCCTGGAATAGGCATGAAGTGATGTTTCTTGGTATAGTGTAAGGAATACTCTATAACAGAAAGAGTACCCTTCTGCAGACTCATAAACTCTTAGGCTCGATCTGCACTCAAGGTCTCTGGATAGATATAATCATAGATGATGAACTGGAACACATCACACGCCATAAATTACTGGTGTCCCTTCTGTGAAATCACATCCCACCACCTTTTGGCAGAGTCATGAAGCATATAGGTTGAGAGCATGGCCTTACTCTCTAGAGGCCTATCCAAATGCTCAAAGAACATCTGCATGTATTATATCCATGACTCTACAGCCTGATATCCTACTTCCCCTAAGAATGTGGGAGGATACTGTTGGTTGAAAACCTACATCAAATCAGTCATCGATGGGGTAGGAGGCAGCAACCCTTGAAAGGTATGAATCATCATCACGAAGCCTTCTATAAACAATGCATCTGCACCGATATCAAGTATAATATCTGGTTCTATAACTAGCACAATAGGAAGATCTGTAGGAAGTCCCTGATCAGCCGTATCTAGCATTTTATCACTGACCTATAACCAGCGGACAACCAGAGTACCTCTCAGTGGCATGACACTACATGGTCAAACGCACACCTTAGATGAGGATTAATGGGGACTGAAACATAGAAGTGTAAGAAGTGAACCAGAGAAGGAAAATATTAATGTTTTAAAAAACCTAACTACACAACATGTATAAACCATACATGGAAGGTTCCCTTAAGCCATTTACATGGGCGTGTACCTCTACCGAAACTAGTCGTGTAACACCAAAACAACACATCGTGTTGTCCTAACACACAACGTGTACTTTAATCCCATTCCCCTACCCGAGTCCATCTATACAGCTCAGCCGCACGTCTCTCCTAAGACAAGACAACATGACATGTTCTAGATAGACACAACATGTACTGGAAAAGGTTCACATGGCCCATTTTGTTAGTGACACTACCTAACACACGTCTCACACTACACGGAATGTTCCAGACGAACATGGGGTGTACAAGTAATGATAACACCGACCTTTGTTTTTTGTGACATGGCCGGGTACCTGGGGTAGACTGTACAACGACTTATATGGCACACGACATG
Organism: Viscum album; assembly: GCA_963277665.1. Classification (NCBI taxonomy): domain Eukaryota; kingdom Viridiplantae; phylum Streptophyta; class Magnoliopsida; order Santalales; family Viscaceae; genus Viscum; species Viscum album. The sequence goes on along the minus strand of OY728165.1, from coordinate 1,064,051,639 downwards.
TATTAGATATGACTCGGCCAACCTATGTTGTTAGTGACATGGGGGCACAAGGTTGACGCAACATGCCATGTATGGAAGGTACACGACCTATTCACACCATATTTTAACTATCCTGTGTCCCTGACCACATGGTCTAAGACATGGATAGAGACTACACGGTGTGTACATACGGTACATGGCGTGTACTTAAGAAAAACTGTTTCATTTCTAACATAAGACCAAATGGCGTGTAATAAAAACAACGCAGCTTGTATTCCAGGTTTTATTTGAATATAGGCCTCATAAAATACTCTGGAGCCCATAAAAACACTGAAACAGACATTGAATGTGCCAAATTCGTATCAGTGAGGGTCGATGCTTCCCACGAATCAATTCTTGGAATCCTATACATGTTATTAATAAGATAAAATAGGCAATGATACCTCAAATTCCGGTCAATTAGGGCCCAAAACACCTCAACAACCAAAGTTTGGCATTCATTCAAGAGAAACCTTAAAAACCAATACCCTATAAACCATCAACTACTCAATCAAGGACTCTATGAAAATAACATGCATACTTAGCACAACATATATCACAATAAATTCAATCTGTAATTCTCCCCAAATGGCATGGAAAAAATGCATTAAATTTTATTTCTAGTAAGTGCATATATGATGCATGAGATGGAATACCCTCATGTCATCGGGTTGCAATAGAAATAGAACCTCAACAACATCAATGATAATAGAACAAAACATGTGAATAACCCAACGTTGAAAATGAAATCGATAGTAAACTCTCCAAACCAGAAAAAATACACTAAATGAGGTAGATTGGACTTTCCCTACAAACGGGTCAGCTACTCCGGGGAACTACATATTACCAAGAACCTATTCATTCCTCTCCCTAGTTAAAGGCTCCAAACAGTAAGTCAAGAGAAAATAATTCCTCTGATAACACTTTATAACATATCGGTTCTGAAATCATCCTAGAGGCCCCATGAACCTGGTATGTCACATGGAGTCATGTGCATTTCCCCAAACACCAGAGGCAGCTAGCTAATAGCGATGGAATTGGTTGTGATAGCGGGGAAACTATTCCCTCAATTGAAGAGCATACCACAGAAGTAAAAAAATACATAAAAGAACAGTAGCAGTAATAATATAATACAAAATAAACAACTAAAAATAGAATGTATAAAATAGAGAACATATATAAAATGATTCATGATACATAAGTATAAGAAAATAGCTAAACATGTCACAATGCTAAAATAAAATAGTGCTAAACCAATGTTCTAAAAAAATAAGATAAAATCCTCATCATCGCATGCCATAGCTTGGTACCCTGCTCTCCAGATCCATAGAAAATCATGTACCTTTATTAGAAGGTAGATTTCCCTTTTGTAAAAATGCAACAATATTTTCTGTTTAGGTCTAAAATCATGCCCTAAATAGGTTGTGAGAATAAATCCATGTTGGAAACCACCACGCGATCTATGCCTAACAGTCAATGAGTATATGGCTGGTAAAAGTATGGGAAATAGTAAATAAGACGTACATAAAAGTAAACAATCCATAGTTTGAATATCAAGATATAACTAACTAAGAAGATAAACACAAATAGGTAACCCTCTAAGATGTACCCACAACCCAACACCTCCGGTCCAACCATACAAGTACAAGCATCGCTCTGGGCAGTACACTCAGTCTAACCCCTCTGGTTCATCTTAAGCAATGAATCTTTGAGAAATCACTCACCATCATTTCCTCCTATAGTATAGTAACGGTACGAAATGTGCTCTGGGGAAGCACTCAACATCTCATTCCCCCTATGGCCCATATCAAGTAACCACATACACACTGATGAATCACTCAATGTCCATTCCCCCTATGGTCTCATATCATAAGTAAAACAGACACGCTGGAAAAGCCCTCAACATCCATTATCCCTATGGTCTATACATCAGGTTCTCATAGCCCTATGTAAGTTAAGAAAATGTTGAAGTGGATAATGGCCAAGGTAAACCTCAAGAAATACATGGCTAGCATTCTACAGCACAACAGTATTACAGAATAAGAGTCACAATATCCAACAATACTATTCATGGAAAAGAAAAAAATATCCTAACATGCAATCTAGATGCAAATTTCAAAATGGAAAAATATGCATGGGAAACATATCCAAAGAATATGAATTCATTCTATTCACAATAAATTATCCTCTACTCTAGCATACCAGTATAGCGGAAAAAAAATATGGCTAAAACGGTAAACACACAAGACCTCATTCATGGGCCCTAGGAAAATAAGAACATAAACTCAACTAATTTTAAAAGAAAGGCACAAACCGCCCACCTCGATGTTAAGAGAATTCTATATGTGAAACTCGGGGGGTCGAACCACCCAAGAACCCCATAGATCTAAAACAATGCTCAAAACGTTCAACCGATGGTGACTTGGATAGAAGAGGAATTAGGAAACAGAACTCTAGAAGAAGTAATATACTACTGGGGAGATCCTAACTCATTTGATGGAGGTTGAATCGAAGGTCAAACAGAGGGTTGGGTGCTCAGAGTAGTGACATGGCCATACAGGTTCTCTCAGACGATCAAGACCTAGAAGTAGGGTGTTCTGTCCATCAGAATTGTCCCCGGTGAATTTAATGAAAAAAAATACACAGCATGTACCTTTGAAGTATATGTTGTGTACATTATATTTTTTTAATTCCCTTTAAGCGGGCACCGGGTCACCGCCACATAGCCGTGTGCATGTCTGCTATACGGCCAACACACGAGTACCTATGGTAACTGAGTACACAACATGTACTTCAAAATTTCTAGAATTTCCTCTTTCCTCAAAATCAACTTGAAAAGGAATAACATACCCAAAAAGAAGGTTTGGGTTCTTACACAATTAAATGATGAGGAGTAACACAACCATAATCCCAGAGCTAGTGAGTATATATAATAGTTATTGATAATTAAGAAAAATATATATGGAGTTTAATTACCATCATCCTAAATCATATGAAAACCGAGCCTTTTGTCTAGTGAATCCAATTAATTTATGAGAACACTCATTCCCAACACTACATAACCATTAAAAATTCATTCCAATTATGGTTCATTTATTTCATATTCAATGAATTTCTTATCAAATACCAAGTTTTTTAGGGAATAGTATTTAGTAAAATACAAATGCATTTAATTTTTAATCATATACCTTGAGAAAATATCTATTACAATTTACAATTATAGAATTACTTTTAAAATTTCATTTAAAATTTCCCATAATGGCTATGTGAAATATTCATAAAACTAATGATTCATTGAATCCCATTTTGTCATTGTAAAAATTTAAAATCTTACATGGGAAATGTGACATTGATTTCATGTCACATTTCATTGATTTCCATTTACACATTTCATCACAATATAATCCTTATAATTATTATTTACCATTAAATTGGATCAATAAATTTATCCCTACCATTAATTAATTCTATTACATGTGTTGGGGTAAAAATAGAAGAGAATATCATTTAATTCTTTAATCATGAAAAAATAATGAATCCATTAAATATATTAATTTCATTATATATACTCTCTTAATTATTATATTTATACATGTTATAAGTGATACAAAAACATCCTAGAGAATTTAGAAATTTATTTCATTCAAAATGATCATCATTGTTGTTATGAATCAAACCAAACACACCTAAATGGTACATTGTTTAATTAAACACAATAGAAAATGGTGTAAACAACATTAAAAACAATATTCGTTGTACTAAGATGATCAGAAGACCCACTGACTAAGTCATCAGTTCTACGAGCTTTATATTTCATAGTATACAAAATTAATTAAAGGAAATATAAATTTTTGAGAAAATCATTGAATTCCTAGAGTGTGGAATGATGCCAACGTATTATAAAAAATTAATAAATGATAGGAATAGACATAGATATCTCAAATTAAACCAAGGATTATTCGTTAGTCGAAGATCATTCTTTGATACAATCTATAATGATGTAAAATAAAGACCATAACGAATTCTTTAAAAATATGGAACATTTTACTACAAAATGATAGTACAAACAACTAAATCATAAATTTTAAATGTATATAAGATAAATATTTGGATCTCCTCTATGATTCCAGTTCATCTTATATAATTAAATAAATATATAAAATTATTAATCAATACATATAATATTTGAAAATTGAAAGGTGAGTTGCATTGTGTAATGATGGGGGAAGGCTAAACCACATTAAAGGATGAAGTTTTAAAAGGGTGGGTTTTTTCTATTAAGTGGTTCATGGTTAGAAAAACTACATTCCAACAATTACATCCTATTATCCAAATAAACACCTTATCACAAGGTTAACCCACATTGTTTAAAAAATATCTGCTAAACATATGGATCTACTTTCTAAGAACCCCATTGCCTAACACGATTGAGGATCATTGTTAATAAAAACACAAAAAAAGGGGTCAATGACCATAATTTTTTATATACCATGCATTAGATGGTGGGGACCCTTAAATAGTTTATAAAAGTGTGGTATATAAGTAAAAATCTAGGCGATAATATCAAATGATTAGTACAAACCAAAGACCAAATGGGAACATAGGGCGGTCTCTCCTAAAACCACACAATTGAAGAAAAAAGTTCTCAATACTCATCAATTAATTTGAGAAACAACTTAGGGTATGAACCACATATAGAAATCATTTAAAAGAGTTATAAAACTCATAATTCCATCAAGATTTATGGTTTATGGGTTATAAAACTAGTAAATTAAAAATATTTTTTTTTAAATTTATCTACATTTTCAAATCATGGGATCTTATATGGTGTTTTATTTCATGATAACGTCGTAATAGAGCTACATTGATCAACTAAAATCCATGTTCACATGTTATGAAGGCCCCTAGAGTGTGACATAATAAACCAGAAAATACCAACAGAATTAGTTTCCAAGGGATTTTTGATGAGGAATACACAACCATATATTGATTGAAACTAATGGGAAATTAATTTAGACATTAAGATTAATTTCATGGTATGAATCAATATATTCATTTAATGACCATAAAATCATGTTGGGAAATATTTATGATATTAAATCAATATGTTTGGATTTATTCAAAACATAATGGTCATTACTATAAAAATATAATATTTAAAACCTAGAAATTCTTGAAAAAACAAACTCCACTATAACCATAATTTTACCTTTATTAAACCCATTACATAAAACCATTCACATACCCACCAATCATTAAATAAAAACTATGCCCTAAAAATGATACTATAAGTATATTTGTACTAATTTATTATTATGTTAGTGGGATTTAGATTTCATGGGATCTTATTGACTAACCAAAACATGATGAATTTAATATTATTACTAATACATAAAATTATCATTGATAATTTATCCCGAAAATTAATGTGAGTGAAAAAAATGAGGAAAATTTAGAATTAGTACATTTGAAATGAAAACCATATTAATAATCATTTATGCTTAAAATAAATCAGTTTCAAAATTTAATATATTTATTAAATTAATATATATATTTTTGGTAAATATTATCAGAAATTTATTATTATAGTTTGAGTAATATTCCAATGATAAATAAATAACTAAATCATGATTTTTTTGTGATTTAATTAATTTTTTCTATAATCAAATTATTCAAGAGTATATACAGAACACATGGGTAAAATTTTACCCACATGAAGAATATATAATTTAAATAGGTAATAGTTGGTTCTAATTACCAATGAGAAATACTAGAATACATGTAAGTAATAATGGTTTTTATATTTCCAAAGATGTTAAGTAAAAATATATTTGATAACCCACTAATGTGCATTAAAGATGACAAAACATAAAAATGAAAACATATCTAAATAATTATAGTTTGAAACAATATATTACAAAAACTATATATGATAATAATATTATAAAATCCCATTATTCCATTTATATGTATACTTTAAAATTATATAATAAATATATTATTATTCAGTAAAATTATCATATTTGAGATAGGTTAAATTAAAAATCATTTTCATGATTCATTGACCTAAAATATATGTGAAAATCATGAATATAGTAACCTTGAGTTAGTACATTAATTTATACATTTCCCCATCATATGATATATATCATATAATAGAATCTAATATTTTAGTTTCCAAAATATTCTAGATACATGCATGATTCTCAAATCAAATTACAAAACCTGAAATAAAACATAAAATTACATTGTTTATTTCATAATTTCATATAGTATATCCCCCAAATAATTAAAAATTCACTTCTTATAAACCTTGTTTATGTCAGGTTTAGAAGAGATTCTTAGTAAGGTGAAGTGAACTATGAAATATGTCATACTTTAAATAAGGTATGCTTAATATGGTTGAGTTGATGAATAGTAAAATATTCTATATAAATAATACAATATAATGTCAATAATGAAATGATTGAAATAGAAACATAAATAATCATATTTTATGGAAATAATTGGTCTCACCATGATAGAATTCATAATATGGGACATTGTAATCATTATATAATGTTCTCATTCCACAAGATCATAAAAACATGTAGTGAAAATTCTAACTACCAAATCTTGTTTTTATCATGATTCATACCAATGATTTGAGGGATTATATACTTTTGGGTCTGAAATATCACTATATTATACAAATTAATAATATAAAAGGGTTAAGTTAATATGAAAACAAATAATACTATTAAATATATGAATTTGAAAACATGAATAAATAATATCAATGTTTTTCCCATTCAATAAATATATCAGAATGATAAATAGTAGTTAATTGAAATATAGTCTATGATTTCATTACAATATATACATAGTGAATAATAATAATATTTAAATTATTATTTTCATAGATTAAAAACCAATTTTACACTTATTTGATCGCTTCTCATCATTCGTGAAAAAAAATTATTTACAAATAAAACATTTTCAAATACAAAATTCCAAACTAATTTGAATAGTATAACCATTTAAAATATATGTAAAAATATTGATAAATATTTTTAACATACAAAATAAATTATGTCAGTAAAATGAAATTATTAGTAGATGTTAAAATGTTTTATTTTCATAATTTTATATTGAGTAAAAAATTAATTAAATTGAAAATATTGAAAATATTCAATTTAAAAATTGTAAAGAAATTATAAAATTATTAATACATACTGTATTAAATAATTTTATTATAGTGAAAAACATTTCATGAATATGATGAATAATGATGATAGAGAATAAATGGATTCCCAATTAAAAATGACATGTATGGTAGTTTTTATTAAATGAAATTAATATGGTTTCGATTAAAAATAGAAGTAATATTAAAAGAATAGTTTATTAAATAAGAATTTAATATAGAGGCTAAACATTTGAATAAGTTTCATTATTGAAATGAAAAATAACTTACACAATATACCTTTAAAGATAAATAATCTCGAATAAAAAAATGGATTGTGGAGTAAAGCTTATCCTTAGTTCCTTTCTGGTTGAACCTATTCCATCATCTTAGATAGTATATTTATATTAATTATTAAACTATTTAAGATCCATATTTATATCCTTATATTATGATATAATTTATTCATAACTTCTATTTTCATATTTTCTTGAAATTATTTTCAAAATTTAAATTTTTATGTTTTAATTTTTTGGCTTCCTTTACAAGATTTTATTTTATAGTTATAATCATTGAATCATTTTCATGGATTTAGAACATCAAAAATTTTAAAAACAAATTTGATTTTCATTTTTATATATTCAATACAATGGAATAACTATCTATATAAAGATGTTTTAGAGAATTATATACGTTATTTTATTGAAAGGGAAGTACACCCATATACGTGATATACATTTTTATTTTTTGATTTATTAAAAGGAAACAATATAGATTTTATAATACAATTAAATAATCGTAAATATTTTATAAATATCATAATTATTCATTATATTTATCATTATTAAATATCCAATATGGGAGAAATTAGAAAAAAACACATCACTTCGGGCATGTGGAAATCCATTAATACACATGAGTGATGATTTAATTTTCCAATAGATTGGTGGGTAAGAATGAAGATAAAATAATATCAATATATATTTATTATAATTTATTATATATCATATATATCGATTAAATCCATTGAACCTACCATCTATTAAAGGTGGTGTTGAAATATAAAATCCATTGATTGAAGGATATGGTAGTACGTACATATGCATTATGGATGTATTCATCTTCCATTTGTAGTAATGGAAATATATATTAGTTTTTCAATAATTGTTAAAAAAATTAAATAAATTTCATTATGTAATTATTTTAGGATGATTATAATATATTTTAATGTGGTTTATGAATAATTATACATTAAACGATTTTGTGAAACAAATTACTCCATCCTTAATATCTTATTTTTGTTTAATCCTTTAAAAATATAAGATTCTAATATTTATGAGACGAGGATATCAATGAATTGTGGTGGAATTAAATAAATTATTTATTTCTTTATCATTTTTTGAATAATGTTCTTATATTTTGTCCATACGTTTGGAGAGGATGAGTGATTTTATAAATGAGAGTAGTGCAACTACAATAAGTATTAAAAAATATTAAATATAGTAAATGTAATTATCATGTACTGTTATCAAATTTAGAAAAATATATATAATTGGATAATACAGGGTAAAATAAGACACAATAGTTCAATGTTTTACGTATTTGAGTTATATTTTAATCAGTCTCTCTTAGATTATCTCCTAACACTTTTACAATTAAATTTGGTCATAAAAAATACTATTGAAATTAATAATTTGGAAAAAAATAAATTTCAATATAATTCTAAATATTAATTATTCTAAATCAAAATTGGGAATCCATTTTTCATCATTCCATTTAAATATTTAGTAAAAAATTATTTGAATATAACTACTCAAAACATAAAAACTTATCATTTAATTGTATTTCTTAATTGTAAAATATTTTTATACAAGAATCGTGAATATAAATAATATTTTAAGATATTTACTTAATTATAAATAGTCAACTGTCCTTTATATGAAATCAAAAGCAATACAACCTCTAATGTATCCTGGTAATATTTCTATTTGTGAAAATGATTAATAATAATAGGATATTTGAATAAAACATCAAATATATATTAAAAATAAAAACAATGGTATCAAATCCAAAAAAAAATTTATTTTTTTACATTCATCAAAAATGGATTTTCTTTAAAAAAATGAAAAATTTAAAATTTCCTTCATTCTATAATGATGTCTCCAAAGTGAGAATATTTTTTAAAGTGGTTTTTCAGTATTTACCGAAAATAAATTATTTCATAAAAATATAAAAAAAGGACAAAAAAATAAATTCAACGTTTTTATATAAAAAATAATATTCATTATATGTAATTAAATCTCAAAATTTTGGAGAATTTAATTTTAAATATATCCATAAACAATATCTGATATATGGAAATAATAATATGTTGTGCCTTTATAAATAGGTGAGGGGTGAAGTGTTTACTTACAATACATTTATCATAGATATTAATTTGTCACCCCATAAATAATGTATTCAATGAAATTGTGATATATTTCATATGTTAACGTATTTTGTAAATCTATCATTATTGCCTCTTCAAACTCCTTGGTTTACTCTTCTAGTTTTGATTATTATTGTACATCCTTCATCTATGTTCACAATTTTCACAACATTTTTTCTCATGTAATAATAGTCTTGAATAATAATTCATTATAATATAAATCATGAATCAAATTTATTTCCATAGTGGTTATTACATTTGTTAGATTTTTCATGTATTTAATCTATAATGAAAAGTGAAAGATGTTTTATTCTATATAAAGGTTATGTATCATAACCAACTGGAATGTAAAGAATCTAATTATCAATAGAATTTAAAATATACCAACGTACATTGGTATTAACATTAAATATGTACAAATTATATAAATCCCTTCTATGTATTAACATTTAGTAATACATGATCTTCAAAATGAAATTTGAAATATTTCTTTCGATTATCATATTAGATCATTTAAAAAATTGATATTCACTGATATGATTCTCAACAAAATTCATGTTCATAGTTTTTGCCTCAAATATTATGGGTCAACTATCTTCTATTATACATTTTTTCACATAATTTTAGAGTGAGAGATCTCTTATCGTAAAATTATTAAAATGTTTCAAGAAATAGTCATAAATATAATCTATTTTTGTATTAAAATAACACTAGATAAAAATAATGATTCTACATTCCTTGAATGAAATTTGAGCATGATATCAAAATGTGTTATAGTATTTGAAAAATATATTCTAACGACCCATCATTTTGGGGATGATTATTAAGGATGAAATGTATCGTGGAACTACGATCCATTTGAATAATCATCCATAATTATAATATCAATTATGTTTCATGATTAAATATATATGAATGAGCCACAATTTAATATATCAAGACATAATTTATATTGATCTTGGAAAATATTTCAAGAGTATGTTCATCCCTTACTAATATGATATGTGAGAACATGGCATGGTGATAAATAATAATCTATATTGAATCATAATTCCAAATTTTATTTGGTAGTCCTGTGAAAAAGTACATTATAATATTTTCCAACAAGAATATTTTTAAGATAAGTGTTTCATGAATCCCATAATACGTCGTCATTTAGAATTTAACTAATGGAAAACAAATCACCTCGACATATAGTCTATAATATTCACTTTATACCTTACCAACTAAAGTGATCTTTTAATTCATGGTACATCATTTTTACAGAAGGGTATATATATAATTTGTAGTTATTTTATGTACCTAATAGATCCATATTCATATATAGTATGTAAAAACAAAAAACCTCATTACAACCAGTACCATGACATCTATATATATTATTTTAGATAGTTTCCCAACAAAAAATGATTAATCCTTCCATGTGAATACTTATCATCCTACTTTTATTTCAATATCATTTACATTAAATATTTTATATAAATTTCATGAATAAAGAATGATGTTCCCCGTAAATAAAAATTATAATGATTTATTTTAATAAATTCATGGATATAAGATCCAAATTAAACAACATTATGGTCATAACTCATTAGTACCTCCTAGTAAATTCATTAGTCACTTTATATGCCATCATAGTGTGGTAGTATATCATAAAATCACTATATCTGAGTTGTTTTCACAATATTATTCAACACATGTTCATCTCATTATGAGAGAATATTTTTATAATAGTATTTTGTTATGAATATATGATGAATCCTTCACCATACTAATATGTCCACAGTCTTTTAAATGAATGGATTGTAGTTTTACACTTCAGATCATGTTTTAATTATTTATATTCATTTAACATATTTTTCCATGTTTTAAGAAGAATATCTCTATTATATTGTATAATGGAACCCCATAGTCCATTAATTTTGGAATCATTATAAATTATAAACTATTCAATTATTCATTTTAAATTCAAGATACGTGCATTAACAATAAGTTATTTTAGATAAATACATTCCTTGAATCCCTATGGAAATAGAATTTAATCCAATTATATGTACAATAGTTAATGTGCATGAAATCATGATTTTTAATAAATTTGTGATAGAAATAAATAAAACCAATGAATCTATGTATCTATGTTTTATTAATATGTATGGGAAATTCTATATCTTAATTTATCTTTTACGAATCTATTGATATTCAATTGTTGGACACAATATATCTATGTAAATATACAATATTTGGCCAAAATTAAAAAATTACATAATATCTAATATAATTAAATTATTTAAATTTTATTTAAATTTTTAAAAAAATTTATCTCAAACTCTGTATATATTTTAGATAATAACATTAAATTTATAATGAATACAGTTGAAAAAATACTGTGTTAATTATTTACTTATATATTTATCAGATCTATAAAACAAAAAATGTGTTATTCAATTAGAATGGAATTACTATAAATCCATAGTGGTCATGTCATGACCCATCCCCTGGGGCATGTGTCGCGACTACCCCAATAATTCGTTCCTTAGGCCAAGGGATGTAGTCTCGTACCAAAAAGTCATATCCCTATAATAGAAAGGAATTTCTTTTAAAAATTTAAATACTCACAATCAAACAACATAATATGAAGAAACCACGATGTAAGCTGCCATAGTAAAAAGTTTACTGAAAGTAATGGGGTTGGAATACAAGCCCAATCGGAAATTAAACGTAGAACTGAAAGAGGAAACAACTCCTGGACTATCCACAGAGGATCTTACTTGAAGGGTAGGTACAGATCATGAATAGTATTCAATGCTTCATGTCATGTCAAATGGATCACCATTTGGAACCGTCCAGCCTAGCTCTCTAAGCCTCGATCAACGTTGGTTTTCATCTTCACAATGCACAGTAAGATGTGGGAGTACCCAGTGCATGGGTGAGTATAAAAATATTTAGTAGGGACCTCAAGACCATCATAGGTCACCCAGAGTTTCAAAAAGGAAAAACAACAAAGAACGACCTCAATCACAAATCACAAAGTATTCCTCAACTATACTTAGGGATATTCCCATACATATACCTATGTTGTCAAATATATTTATCTCATTCATGAGGAATTATAAGGCTCTATATTTTTTCCATTTTCAGGACTGATCCATGAGAAGTATACCACAATGGTAACTCCACGAAGGTAACATCCTGAAGGTAACACCACGAAGGTAACACCATGAAGGTAAAAGTACCACAAAGTAAACACATGAAGGTAAACGTACCTCAAAGGTAACACCATGAAGGCAATGCTACCAGAACGGTAACATCATGAAGGTAAAGACTCATCTCACCCCAAGTATATAACATCTATACATAAGTACAAATGATTAGTCCTAAAACTAGATCATGTTATTCTGTTGAGAGGCTCTACTATTGGCCCACACAGGATCGATAGATGTTGACCCACATAGGATCTCTAGGCACTGACCCACAAAAGATCAATAAATAATGACCCACAAAAGATCTCTAGGCACTGACCCACATAGGATTGATAGAATTTTACCCAGATAGGATCGATATTCTTTCTCCACGTAACAACCAGCCAAGAGATTCCCTCAGTATTAATGCTTGATTATGGTAGAATTTTCTCCTCAAGGAATCAATAATACCTTATCCTCCATGAAGATCCACGAAGAATAATCCCAACTAAACACCATTTTTAAGGGTTCTAATGTGACAGAAGTCGCGTCAATCATTTTCTTGGTATGTGACTTATAATTGCTTTAGTACCGAGGGCCCGGTGGGATTGGGGTATGATCCCACACACCCATATTTCGACATTCTCCAAAAATCAAGTGTATTATACCTAAAGGATGTCCTTTATCCATGGATCATAGTTCCACATATTATTTTTCAAATGAACATCAAATTCACTTGTTATGTCTCTTTTAGGGAAATTGGGCCTGGAAGGGTCTAGGTCTGGTCCGACCAGGTCGGACCGACCAGAACTGGCCTGGGCCGCAGACGGGCATGATCCGCCTATGCAATGCGTCCCACTTGGCTGAAACTACCTGGTCCAGGGGGAGGAGTTACCCGATGGGCATGCGTGGCCGGCCCCATAGCAGGAGCGATACTCTGGGCTCTTATTGCCCAACCCGTGGAGGGCAAGGCCCACTAGGCTCGCATGGCCCGACCCATGGAGGGGTGCAACCCGATTGAGGTGTGGCACACTATAGTAGGTCCCACCCTAGATAACATAAGGGAGTGGGGTCCCCCATTCGAAGTGGGAGCTGTTGTGCCACAGCGTGCCACCAGGTCACCCACAGGACCCACATGGAGCGTGTCCCGACACTCCGCTATAGCTTATATTCTACGGGTGGATGGTGCTGATGTACATTGTTTTCTATGGCTATATGTAATGATAATATGTGTTCCGGCATGAAACAGTGTGCCCCAATCTCCACTGTGGCAATTCAGTAATGGTCACCGCCATCAACTCCTCTGCCGACACTAGAAGCCGACAGTCTTCTGTGGGTCACCAGGTGAGCTCAGGTTGCAATTTTAAACATCTAAAGGTGCCAACAGAATTCCCAGGACACCCTCTTCATTTTTAAACCCTCTGTTATTGTTTTTTTTCAAACCCGAATAAATCCCTCATGATGAACACGTTAAATTTCAACAAACGACATAGGGTCTGGGCCTTGTTCAGTTGGCACACTCCCTCTACATTATCTTGATAGAAAAAAGGGTAGTATAATGATTCAAAAACTCTTGAAATTAGACAATAAAATAAACCATATCTTATGATTGATATAGTACATCCGTGTTTTAGGAAGAGTTTTTGTTCAGCGGTTTGTGATTCAGTGGTGCTCGTCACCGTTGATAGGAAGTAGTTTTATCCCCATATTGGTTAGTGTCGTGGTAATTTTCCATAGCTTCATCACTGGGTTATGTCATGACAATAATCTACCCTTAGATCTATGTAAATAATAGAGGTGGAGGGAGGGTAATGTTTTTGGGAATTTATGAGGATCTTTTACTAATAAAATTTCCTAATTCCAATGGTACTATTAGAAACATTGTGGAGTCAAGCTAATTAATGGCTTGACTTGTCATTAGTCCCTCCACTTCTTCTCATCTGTTAGAAGAAATGAAAAGTGTGGAATAAAATAACTTTTTAATTTTACTATTCTTCAGAATATCCAAAAATATATCATTTTCTCTCAACCTATTTCGGTTGAAGTGAAGCTTCTTTACGAGAATCTCAGTGCTACTAATTCAATTATTCTCTCATATTTTTAATCCAATCCCCAATTCAAAAGTAAGAAAATTCCACTCGCACTTTTACTAAACGTACATAAAAAATGTTCATAAATTCTTTCAAGGCAAATTTTGCCTTGGAATCACGAGACTTCAATTTTCACAGACTTGTTATAATTTTTTTTAATTAATAAATCACTTGGAAAATCCAGGTCATTACATTCTCTCAACCTTATGATTTTTAGTCCCCAAACACAACAACAATGACATAAGAAACAAATATGGGTATTGAGCATGAATTTGATCATTTTTACCCCATGTGATCTCCTGGAGGTTCCCATTTTGAATGAAAATGATCACTAGATGTATCGATCGTTGACTAAGGACTCTCTCATGTCGATCCTCAATCTCCAGTAGAACCTCCGTAAACATTTCCACATCATCAAAGTACATCTCTCCATGGTCGATGATGTGAGATGGGTTAGGCACGTGTCTCCTTAGCTGGGATATATAGAAGATGATGTGCACCATCTGAAACTTAAATGGTAGTTCCAAGAAGTATGCCACCTCACCTATCCACTAAAGTATCAAAAATGGTCTTATAATCCTTGATGAGAGTTTTCCACCTCGGCAAAATCTCTATATTCACCATTTAGGGGAGACTCACTGGAATACGTGTTCCCGCTCACGAAACTCCATATATCTTTGTCTATTTTATGTATATGTATTCTGTCTACTCTATGTAGTCTTCATCTTATATTGGATGATCTCCAGATTCTCAGTGTTAGCCCGTACTTCCTTTGGACCCATATGTGCTGACTCTCCTGGGTCTGTATAACATAGAGGTGATCTACATGGTCGACCGTTAAAATACTCAAATGGTTCCATATCAATTGTGGACTTATAAATATTTTTTATGGGAACTCTACTAAGAGAAGGTGATCCTCCAAACTGCGGACAAATTCTGGGACACAAGCACAAATCATGTCATCTAGTGTCTGAATCGTCTTCTCGGTCTAAACATATGTATATCGATTAAAGGCAGTGCTCAAATGTTGCCGAGTCTCAAATGCCTCATGTAATCCCTTCCCAAAAATGGATGTATAATATTTGTCACTGTCATAGATAATCATCCATGGTTCCCCATGAATTTGTCCAATTTCTTGTACATAAAGGCATCCTAGTCCCTCTATTGATCCCTTCTCTCGGATGGGTAAAAGGTGGACCGACATGGTGACTCGGTCAACAATCACCCAGTTGGAATCATGTCTCCTAGACACATGTGAAATCCCCATCACTATTTTAATGGAGATACCATACCACTTCCACTCTAGAATCTCTAATGGTGTCCCTAAGCCCGCTAAAACCTAATGCTCGACCATCACCTGCTGTCAAATAACGCATCGTCAAACAAACTCTTGCACAACTATTTTCATCCCTAGAAACTAGTGCTAATGATGGAAGTCCTGGTACATCATCTGCACACTATGATGAACCATGAGAGGGGACATATGGAACTCCCTAAACACCTCCTCTTGTAGCGCTACTCGTACCATGGTTCATCCTATTAAGAGGATGACGTGCTCCCCACCTTGAAAATTTCCATCAGGTGCCTGTCTTGAGGATATCTGAACCCGTTAATCCTCGTAGTCAATGTCCGAAAGATGTACCTCCCAAACTCACAGAAGTTATATGGGAGTGATAGTCTTAGAGTAGAGTTACGTTGCTCCATATCGATCAACAAAGCATATCTGAAATGCAGCTAACTACTTTTTCACCTCACAAATAAACTATAGATCAACCATCCTGCTGAGTTTTTATACTACTACGCTCCCCTTTAGAGGAGTGTATACTATCCAAAATTCATAGTCCTGATGAATCTCTAGCAAATGTCGATGCCTTAGGTTTAGGTCTTTCTATGAGAAGATATACTTGAGACTCTTGCGATTACAGTAGACTGTAAAATGTTCTCCCATAAAGTAGTGTCGCCACATTTTCAAGGCGAAGACCAGTGCTACTAACTCTAGGTCAAAGGAGGCGTAGTTATTCTCCTGTGGTATCAGCTATTGTTAACTATAAGTGATCACTGCTCACACCTATATCAGAACACATCCATATCTGGTCCCTGATGCGTCGTAGTATACTGAATACCCAACTCCTTCTTATAGTAGCTTCGAGATGGGGCATTCATTAGACTTTACCTATGATCCTAAAAACAATACTGTCATCTCTCCATCTTTATGAAGGGTTTTCCTGTTTTTTCATCACTGAAAATGGTTCCATAACTCTAGAAAAGTCAGGTACAAATCTCCAGTAGTACCCATCCAATCCTAGGATACTCTTCACATCAATCACACTCTTGGGTGGCTCCCAAGAAAGCACTACCTCTATCTATTCTAGATGAATAAAAAATTCATCCCATGAGAAAATATGTCCTAGAATGTGGGCCTCATGTATCCCGAACAGGTATTTTGAGAGCATTCCAAAAAGCCACATCTCTCAGCGTGAATTAAGAACAATCTGTAGATAATAGGAATGCTACCCCTCCGACGCCGAGTATACCAAGATGTCATCAATGCAGACCACCATGAAGCAATCGAGATATAGCTGGATGTCCATGTCCATAAGTAACATGAGCACTGTTGGGGTTTTGGTTGCACCAAATGGAATAAACATGAACTCATAGTAGCCATACCGGTGTATGAAGGCTATCTTCTGCACATCCTCATTTCGTACCCTGAGAAGATGAGAGCTTTATCTGTGATATATCTTCGAAATCCAATAGTAACCATTCAAATGTTCAAAAAGATCATCCTTCCTTGGATGTGGATACTTGTTTTTCTCGGTCACCTAGTTCAAGTACTGATAGTACACATAGTGTCTCAAACCACAATCTGTCTTCTTGGGGAACAAAATCCGGGGATGCACAAGGAGAAACACCAGGCCTTATGAACCCTTTTCTTTGTGAATCCCCTAACTGTACCTGTAACTCAAAATGCTCTGCAAGACCCATCCAATATGAGGGTGTAGATATTGGTGTCGTCCAAGGGTACATGCTGATGTAAAAGTCAACCTCTCCATGATGAGGTAGTCTCAAAACATCATCTGGAAAGACATCAATATACTATTCCACCACTACAAGATAGCTCAGACTCTCAACATGAACTAAAATACGGATAACTCTAGACAAATGATATGTGATTGGCTATACCCTCTTCTGGGAATGTCTATCATGTACTGCAATGGTAATCTTCTCACCATTAAAGGAAAACCTAGTCCCATCCTTGTGGAGAGACCACATTTTTCGCCTAATACAGTCAATCTGATCGTGGACTGTGGATAACCAATAAATACAAACGATGATGTCGTAAGGACTCGACGCTGCTCCTAAAAGATCGCATCTGAAGTTCTGACATGCTTGTGCAAACTCAATCTGCCGACACTAGTGTGTAATCGTAGAATCCCCAGCCATAGGTGTCTCTAGCCGTACGTATCGATTCAAGGGCTCCATCAGATAATATGAGCTCCAAAAATGGACCATTAAAATCAATAATGACTAGAAATATTGTCTATAAGTACTACATATAGCGTGGAGTAGAGACAGATCATAACTCTAATCATCTTTGAGGCTTCATGGTCGCAGGCCTCAACTGTCTAGAGCTGAGATCGTCCTTCTCCTCCCACTCCCTATGGTCAGTGTGGACCGCCTAGATGTTTTGATGGTAGAACCTCAATTCGTTGACAACCACCTGCTGCACAGCTAGCTTTTCTGCCATGTCTGCCACCCTATGGAACTCCTCATTCAAACCTCCACCTCTGCCTTGGTGGTCCCTCGACCATCTTCTGGTCATCCGTAAGGCATGTCAGGTAGTGGCAAGCCATGTGACCCTGCACACCTCAGGAGTAGCGCTTCCCAATACACATATTTCCTTCTCTATCTCGTGAGCACCTCACTACCGACTATGTATCCTAAGGTTATTCACTTGAAGGGTAAGCCTACATGGGCCCCCACGTCATCCTTCTATTTCCTGCTACGGATGAATCTACAACCTGACATCCTGTGGAGGCTCTCACTGTTAGTGCCTGCTATGCAAGGAATCGCTCCGCTGAATTTTCATGATCAAGCACCCCAGTCTATGTAAAAATGCTGAACGATATCATCGATGATCTGATCTCCCATCAGATACACTGTTAAAAGTACTGTTCCATGAAGAAATGGTTATGTACCATGTCAGTGGAGTATCTAGAGAGATCAGTAAACCGTTCCAAGTACAGGGCCACCATTATACATCCCTACATTAAGTGTAGTAGATAAAATATATGCAATGAGCATAGGGTCGCAACAATGATCTCTACATAGAAAATGACTACAAATTCCACCTAAGTGAGGTTCACCTCATTGTGTATCTGATGTTTCAGACTCCACCATCTCCTAACTGCTCCCTGGGAGAGACTGATAGTTAGAATCACCATCAGATCAGCTGGAGTCCCAACTAAGTGAACAACTCAATCCATATCCTCCATCTAGTCCTCAGCCGTCTATGGATCCATCTCACCTAAGATCCCTAGAGGCCTCTATTTCTGAAACTGTGCAACGCGCTCAATCTGCATCCACCCTCTACTGATGGGGATGGTAGAAATGACTACCCAATGTGTAGTGGTGCTACTGGTAAACCACCCTAAGGTGGTAACACCATAAAAGGTCCCTTCACTAAGGCCTCATTGCTTGGTGGGCCATCATCGTGTACTCTCTTGGGAATCCTAACTAGTCTCTATGTGGTGGAATCCTGAAATTAAATAGGTTTTCCATAGTGAATTGGTTAAAACTGGTGAGTTGACTTAATTAAATTATAAAAAAACATTTTAAAACACACACAATTAGTGTTTTCAGGAATTGAGTCAAAAATCAAAATTTAGGGCCCTAGTGTATGGATACATCTGCTACCACCCCAAAAGTGGATTCCCCCAACTAAAAACCATACTAATAAAACTTATCACTATTGTAACATTGAAAATATTATAGTCCATGTTCTTTGGTAGATCTGACTCCTCTTATACCAATTTTCCACGACCCGTCCCCCGGGGCCCGTGTAGTGACTAACCGAAGCCCTCCATTCATATAATAGGGTCTAGTGACTGGATCCAAATTTGATTATCCCTATAACGGGGAGGAATTTCCTTTAGACCTATACGAACACAAATTCCCAAAACACAAAAACATGAAACCACAAAGTGAAATACCATGGTAAAAATTGAACTGAAATACTAGGGGCTAGAATACAAGCCCAAATTTAATTTAAAAGTAGAACTAAAAGAGGAAACAACTACTCGAACATCCTCCGAGGATCCTAGCTGAATAGCAGGAGCAATTCATGATCAATTTTCACTACATTAGGTCACATCAAATCGTACACCATTGGGAAATGTCCTACCTGGGTTCCTCATCCTCGATCAATGTTGTCTGTCGCATACACAAGACACATCATGTTGTGGGAATAGACTGTGCATGGGTGAGTATAACAATACACAGTAAGAACCCCATGATCCTTGGAGGTCTTCTAGAGTTCCTTAAAGGAAAAACAACATAGAAAGAACATAGTCACAATCCACATAGTGGTCATCAACTCTACATAGGCATATTCTCATTCACATACCAACATTATCCGAATATACTATCACATACATGAGGAATCATAAGGCTCCATCATATACGCCATTTTCACAACTGATCCATGAGGGATGAATACAACAGAGGTAACACCACAGAGGTAACACCATAAAGGTAAAAGTACCACAATGGCAACAAACGATGGTAAAATTACCACAAAGGTAACACCATGATGTTAATGGAACCACAATGGTAACACCACTAAGGTAAAGACATATCTCACATTAGGTATATAATTTAAGTACATTAGTACATTTTATTTGTCATAAAACATGATCATCTTCCACTATCAAGTGGCAGTGTTGTAGACCAAAAAATGATCGATAGATGCTGACCCTCATAGGATCGCTAAGCACTAACACACAGAGGATCGATAGATACTGAACCACATAATATTTTTAAGCACTGACCCACATAGGATCAATAGATTTTTACCCACATATGATCACTATTCCTTCTCTACATTACAACCTGCCATGAGATTTCCTCACTAAGTACCCTTGATTTCATTAGAATCTACACCTCAAGAAAATTTTTATACCTAAAAAACCTAAACAACCCATGAATATGTATCCCAAAGGACCTCCATGTCATAAGGGTTCAAACATGACAAAAATCGCGTCAATCGGACACCAAGTCTGCAACTTATAAGCATTTTAGTATCGAGGGCCCAGTTGGATTTGGGTTCGATCCAACCTGTCCATACCGCAACATTCTCAAAAAATCATGTGTAACATACCAAAAAGATCTTCTATCTTCATGGATCCCATTTCCTCATATAGTTCGTCAAACAGTTGCATGGTTCACATGTTATGGATCTTTTAGCGAAACTGGGTCTCGAAGGGTTCGGGTTTGACCTGGAATATCCCGAACCAGGTTGATCCGGCCTATTTAGGCTATGATGCAGATCGGACTAGACCACCTGGGGGGTGAGGCCCCATATGTTGGTGTGTTCCAGCACATGGAGGGGTATGACCTACTGGGAATGAGTGTTGTGGCCCGTGGAGTGGTGCTGCCCACTGGAGCGGGTCTCACTTTAGCAATCACAAGGGGGTTCCCATTCAGAATCTGAGCAGTGACGCCATGGATGCCGCCAGGTTACCCCTGGGAAACTCAAAAAGTGGTTCATGGCCATCTTCTGTGACATTTGATCTATGACCATCTTCAGTGGGGCACGACGGTGCACGAGGACCCTTTATCCAGTGGCAAGTAGTTTTGCTCCGCTCCGCCTTCCACTGTCGGCCCGAGCTGGCCGCTGTCTACACCCGCCTCGACTACAACATAGGTCTTCTTTGCCAGCAGCATTATATGACATGATAATATCTCCTCCAGGGCCGGCTTGTGCTCTCCTAGTCCATCACCTCCTCTACTAGCGTTTGTTGTTAGCGGTCTTCTACGGGTCATCGACTGAGCTCTAGTGGCCTATATCTCCATTAGATGTTGCGAAAATACTCCAAGGGATGCCGTCTTCATCCCGAAACCCACCATTTCATGTTTCATCCAACCTGAATATATCGCTCTTCAATAACAAGTTAAATTTCAAAAAAAGACTAATGGCATGACCCGTATTTTTTTGGTCCACACCCTCCGCATTATCATGATAGCAAGAGGGTCGTATAATGATTCAAAAATTTCATGAAATTAGACAAAAAATTAATACCTACCTCATGATCATTGGAAAATATAAAAATTTGAAAAAGAGTCGGTGTTCATAAGTTTGTGATTTTGTGGTTCTTGTCAGTGCTGACTAGAACCAGTTCTGTCCTCCATGTGGCTGGTGTCACGGTACTTTTCCAAAGCTTCTTCACTTAGTGAATTCATTCCTATACTCTACCCCAATCTCCATATTAATAGGGTAGGGGGAGGGTGACTATAACGTCCCGGATCCTAGTGCCACACCACGGGTTCCACGAAGTCAGTTGGTCACATGACATCAAGCGCATTTCCCTAAATGATAGAGTCTGCCAACTAGCAGTGAGGGCCCAAGGCTGATAGTGGGGAATGTATGCCCTCATTTTCCAAAGATTAATGTAGTAGAAAAGACAAATAGGATAAACATGAAACATCATAAGAAGTAAACAATATATAACTAAAATGGATAACTGAAATAAATGAGATCCATCAGTTATATATATAGAGATGCATCATGTCACTAATTCAACAAAAACAACCAGAACAAGATAAACTACAATACAATACAATAAATCTCAATGTACAAGGTACATAAAAACAAAACAAAACAATGCAACAGCAACTCAGCAGCATCCCGATCCTATGCTCGGTCCCATGCTCTCCTACTCCTCTGCAACAATCATGTACCTATAAATGGACCTTATCCCCTATAAACACCAGCAAAAATATAGTCTATTTGGGATAATGACATGAACCAAATAGGGAGTGAGAAATAAATCTCATTAGGCAACCACCATAGGCCCATGCCCAACTGTCAGTGAAAATGTGCAACAACAGAGTGCAGAATTAAATACAATAAACTATGTTGTATTCAAAAGTAACTAACTTTACCATTTATATTTCCATTTTTAATATTAATTTAACCATTAAAATCATGTGATTTAACTTTTCATGTAAAACATATGAAAATCACCACGCTAAATATTCATGATACTCTGTCCTCAGACAAACATTCCTTACCCTTAGGTAATCAGAATCAAAACCTCCAGGTAATTGCCAAAGGGCATAACAGATATTGCCCTCAGGTGTATGAAGTGTCGCCCTCAATCTAATAATCTACATCCCATAGGAATGAAAGGAGTTTCCCTCAGGCTAATATAGAAAAATGCCCTCAGACTAAATAGAACTCTACACTCAGGATAAATAGAACACTGCCTTCATGCTAAATAGAACTCTTCCCTCAGGCTAAATAGATCACTGACCTAAGGAAAAATAGAACACTGCCCCCAGGAAAATGTAACTGGGCCGAGCCCAACATATAACCATGAAATTATATTCAATTCCTCTCAAGGTAATTAAAAATATGATAAATTTTATGGTATACCCTCAGGTAACCCGGCCAAATGGCTAAATAGAGGAACGCACCCACCGAGTGGTCCTGGATCCAAGAAGTGATCCCAAAAAGTAGTTTATAATTACATTCAGATGCCTATACAATTCTAGATATTTAAAAAAGCCAAGGCCTCAGCCATACGACACACCAAACATGGGCTCATAGAATAGCGGTACAAAAAACACACCGCAGATAGAATTTAAACACCATACCACCTACCTCGATCGTCCCTGATCGATATATGTCAACGTTACCTCCAAAAATGCACTAGAAAGATGTAGATATAAGATAATAAACTACACTCTAGACCTCAATTAACATCCCCACATGAATTAATTGGTAATAATGGTTTAAAGAGAAGAGAGGGCTTGCCGGTGTGGTCCCAACGCTATTGACGGATACGGAATCGGGTTCTCGGTGTGCAGTCATAAGATCCTCCAAGATTTGGTTGTCTCTCTTGCTCTCCTATAATATTCTGAGCATCCTATGTGAACAGAGGAGGCTACTACCTGTTTTAAGTGAAAAACGAAAACTACACAGTATGTACTCTCATGTATATGGCATGTACCTTTCATCATTTAACTGTTTCTCTTGTGGCTACTTTACACTGCCAAACTGTTCACCTGCTGACTAACTACATTGCGTCAAAATACCCACTACACAGTTTGTAGTTGGTTTTTACACCTTTCATTACCGACAAGGCTACACGACCTGTGTACTCATCCCACATGGCCAATGTACATGGCGTGTGGAAAAGGAAACGGTGTGTACCCAAACAATTTGTGCTTTTCCCCATTTTCCTTATTTTCTAAAAAACACATAAAGAAAAAGGAACAAAAGAAACCCATACCTCAAAAACAAGAACCAAGTTATTACAAACCTCTCCCCTTAAAGAAATTTGTCCCTGAATTTCCTTCCCAAGGGTGGTGAAGATAATTCTCTCAACCACTCTTGCCACTGAGCACGTACATCGGTCTCCTACTCCCATGTTTCATCCTGCACTCGTCCATGCTTCCATAGCACCCATATGAGAGGCACTGACCAGAATCAGAGAACCTTCTTGAACCTATCAAAAATATGAAACAGATTCTCCTCAAAGGATGCATCGGCCTGAAGGTCAACATTCTTAGGCAGAAAATTGTGAGATGGGTCTAAGTGATAACGGCGCAACTGAGATATATGGAATACGTCTTGCATAGCCCATACCTA
Source organism: Viscum album (assembly GCA_963277665.1). Taxonomy (NCBI): domain Eukaryota; kingdom Viridiplantae; phylum Streptophyta; class Magnoliopsida; order Santalales; family Viscaceae; genus Viscum; species Viscum album. Next base: position 1,064,026,888 of record OY728165.1, on the reverse strand, counting down.
TGTGGTAACTGAAACTAATCGGCAACTGACCCAACCCTCTCCAGAATCTCAAACGGAACCATATACCTCAGTGATAGTTTACCATTTCTCCTAATCCGCCTGTGTCCCAATAACAATGAAACACACAAGAAATCCTGATCTCTAGCCACATCCTCAAAAGGTCGCATGCGGTGATCATCATATGATTTAGGACGAGACTACGCATTAGCCATCCACTTCTGTATCAACTGGACCTGCTCTTTTGTCTCTTACATGAGACATGGTCCTTGTAAAGCTGCCCCACCTGCGTCCAACCAGCATAATGGTTATCGGCATGTCCTACCATATAAAGCTTCGTATGGTGCCATCTCAATATTGGCCTGAAAATAAATATTATAAAAAAATTCCACCAGGGGTATATGCATCGCTGAAGAGGCCCCAAAGTCTACGACACATGAACACAACATGTCCTCAAGCACCTGCACTGTACACTCTAACTGACCATCAGTCTGATGGTTGTAAGCTGTGCTCAGAAGTACCTGTGTACATAGTGCCCTCAAAAAATCTGCCATAAAAGAGATGTAACCCTATATGATATGATAGAATGAGGGACCCCATGATGACGTACTAACTCTCAGATATATAACTTTTTGAGCACATTAATATAGAAGGTCTCCTTGATCGACAAATAATGAGCTACCTTTGTATGTCTTTCCACAACAACTTACATGGAATCACTGCCTCGAGGTGACCTCGGCAACCCAGTCACCAACTCCATTGAGACATCATCCCATTTCCACTCCAGAATGGGTTACTGTTGTAACAGTCCAACTGGGATCTATTGCCCCGCCTTGACCTACTGACAGGTGGAACATCTTGTCACAAAACCAGCTACTTCTTTCTTCATACCCGGCCACCAGTACTGACGCCTCATGTAATGGTACATCTTGGTAACTTCAGGATGCACTACCCAAGCTAAATCATGAAACTCCTGCATCATATCCTTTCTTATATCCCCGGGAACCGACAATCGTCCAGGGAAACACAGTACCTCATCATCACCTATTGTCTGTCCAAGAGGAGGTTACTCACTTGCCATCGAATCCCGTAGGACTAGGACTTCTGAATCTTATAGTTGTCTCATACTCACTCTATCCAGGAGGGTAGTACTCATATCCAAGGATGAAAGATAGGTTTCCCTGACTATTGTGAACCTCCAAATGAATCAGCATGTCCTTAAGCACCTGTGTCTGAGTCATCATACTCAGTGCATCCGCAACTGTGTTATTCTTACCAGGTGTATAGGCAATCTAAAAATCAAAGGACTGAAGGTACTCAACCCACATTAGATGTCTCACATTCAAGTCATTATGAGTAAATATGTACTTGAGGCTTTTATGGTCTGTGAAAAACCCAAAATTCTCTCCCAATAGATAATGTCTCCAATAGCGTAACGCATGAAAAACTGCATCCAACTCTAGGTCATGCATCGGGTAATTCTTCTCTGGTGGCCTCAACTTCTCAATCCCATACACAACTACTCGATTGCCCTGCATCAACACTGCTCCAAACCCAATACCTCATGAATCACAGTAGACTGTATATCTCTCCCCTTACTCTAGATGTATCATGATTGGTGTTGATGTCAAGTGTCCGTTCATATTTTGAATGGCTGTCTCACATGCTTCTTCCCATACGAACATCACACCCTTCTTAGTCAAACCCGTTAATGATGCTACTATGCTAGAGAAGAAAACTATAAAGCGCATGTTTTAACCATCCATCCCCAAGAAACATTGTTTCTCAAACACGTTCTTAAGATTCTCCCAGGAAACTACTGCCCTTTTTTTCTCAGGGACTACCACCACTCATGTCCTTGAGATAATATGACCTAGGTAGTGTATCTGGTCCATCCCAAAGTGGCACATTGAGAGTGTAGCATATAACCAATTCTCTCTTAGTGTACTCCATATGATATCAAGATGGGTAGCATGGTCATGTTGAGTGTGAGAGTACACCAAGATGACATCCATGAAAACTACCATAAAAGAGTCCAGATAAGGGTGGTACACATGCTTCATCAGGGCTATGAAAACTGATGGTACATTCGTGAGTCCAAATGGCCACACCATGTACTCATATAGACCATACCTACTCTTGAAGGCTGTGAGAGGTATATTAGATGGTTTAATGTGAAACTAATGATATCCGGATCTCAAGTCAATCTTCGAGAAACTACGTGCTCCCAGAAGATGATCAAAAAGACCATCAATCATTGGTAAGGGATATCGGTTCTTAACTACTAGTTTGTTCAACTTTTGGTAATCCACACTCAGTCTAAGGGTACTAACTGCCTTTTTCACAAAAAGGACCAGCAAACCCCATGGAGACGTACTGGGTTGGATGAAACCCTTTAACTGAAACTCCTCTAACTACCTCTTGAGTTATTGAAACTCAGGTGTAGCCATCCTATAAGTAGGAATGGACACCAGTGCCACCCCTAGAACAATCTTAATTGATAAATCCACATCTTTCACTGGATATAGACCTGAAAAATCATCCCCAATTTCATTCATGAAATGATCAATCATTGGAGGTAAATCTGTATGATAAGTTCCCTGATCATCCAGATATAAACTCGCAATCTAGGAAATCACACCACCTCACCCATGATGCTCAGTTCTATCTCGGCTCACCTGAAAATCCCATTCTCCCTTGTATATAAACTCTCAGCCCTCTAGGGAGTAAAACTCACCTATGAAGATAATAGTTTAAAAAGGCTTGAAAGGGTACCAACTAGTCCATCCAATGAATGAAATCATAACTAGTCATCTCTAAGACATAGAGGTCCCATAGAATGTTGACCCACCGAACTATAGGGGGAACTCCCTGCACTAATGCACATCAGTTGTTCTAGTTTTCAACATAGTGTCTAGTGTCATAACATCAGAAGAAGAGGAAACACATAACCCAAGGCTCTCCACAATGGGCCTAGATATACAACTATGTGTAGCACCTGTTTTGAAAAGCACTGAAGATAAAACATCAACTACAAGAATAGTAAATCTGATAGTAGAAGGTTTGGGATCCTACTCATGTTGGGTCTGTTGAACTGCATATCCCTTCCCAGTGCTGCCGCCCTATGACATAGCCTGGCTACCCTAAGATGTACCACCCTGCTACCTCTGATATCCTAGTGTATGGTTACTAGATCCATGACCACCATCTATGCCTACATGCCCTGACATATTCTTGTTTCCCGACTGGAAGAAAGCTGATGGTCCTGCTCCTGCACATGTAGTCTTCACATAACCCATATCACTCGCCACTAGTATAAATGCCATGAAAAAGTGCTGACGATGACCCATCTTGCTGAAAGATTAGAACTCTACTGGGTCTCGGGGATACTGAGGTCGCTTGTGCCCCTATCTACCACAGTGGTAGCACATGACCTGCACACCTGAAGTATTATTTTGACATGTACTACCACCGTAAGAGAATTACATCTTCCTCTTCCTCTTACCGATAGAAATAGTAGCAGAAACTGGTGTCGAACTGCCCTGGCCTATACAACAAGCTTCCAACTGGTTATGTTCAGTAATCAGTGCCTGGTTCACAATAGCATGCACTGTACGAAACCTGAAAACATTCACCAGTGATGGGATTTCATATCGAAGAACATCTTCAAAGTTTCTAGCCCTCAACATCTCATCACCTCCTAGAACTGGTGCAAAACGGTGAAGCTCGGTGAAGCGAGCAGAATAATCCATCATTAACATGGCACCCTGATGTAGATTCATGAACTCTCGATCTCAATATTCCTCAACGTATCTAGGAATAAGTCATAAAATTCTGCCTAAAATTTATCCCACACCATGTTGCGGTGATTCTCAGACTGGGTGGTAACATCCCACAACCTCTAGGTGGAATCACGTAGTATATAAGTCATGAGTTGAACCTCTGCCCTGGAGGCGTCTCAAGATGCTCGAAAATAATCTGCACTAAATCCAGCCATGACTCCACAGCCTGTGGTCCGCCATCCCCTAAAAATGTAGGGGATGCTACTGGTGGAAAATATGCATCAGCTCTTCCATATATGAGGCGGCCTGCAGTGCCCTTTAGATGGTCTACATGAACCGCATGAAACCTTCATCGAACTGTGCCTCCGCGCCTGTGTCCGGTATGACTGTTGGCTCTACATCTGGCACTACTGGAGGATCATCTAGTAGCCCATGGCCCACCATCTTAGGATTATAATCGTCACCTCTCTCTTGTCGAACATCTCTAGGTCGTCTCGGCGACATGACTCTACAAGGACAAACCCACACCTTTGATCATGTTTATCAAATACTGAAAACAAGGATACCAAGAAGGGTACAGGAGAAAGAATGCATTCAAGATTTACTAAACATTACTAAATGGCGTGTATTCATACCACACGGCGTGTTCTCACAATCCATTCACAAAAGCGTGTACTCTAGCTAAAACTGGTCGTGTAACACCCCTAACACACAGTGTGTCCTCGGACTACACGATGTGTACATGAACCCTCTTTCCCTACCTGGGTCCTCTTACACAGCTTAAGCCACACGAATCTTCCAAAAACAATGCTACACGATGTTTCCCATTGGTACATGGTGTGTACCATACAAGCTTTTACCGACCCGTTTTGTTCGTGACACGACATGGTACTAGGGTCAGACTACACAACATGTTCAAGTTAGACACAGTGTGTATGTCTTAAGGTTTCATCTGTTCGTGTTGTTATCTACACGTGTGGACACCAGGTCAACACTAGATGATGTGTACAACTTGTACACGATGTGTTCCCCCAAGACATTCCCTACCCAGTGTCCATGCCCACATGGTCGATGACATGAGAAGAGACTACACAATGTTCACTAAGGTTACACGGTGTGTACTTAAAATGTTTTCATTTATTCCTGAACATAAGAACACACGGCATGTGTCCATAGAACTACACAGAATGTCTGAATGTTTTTCTAGACATTATGCTTTTGAAACTACTTCAGATCCCATAAAAACATAGAGCAAACACCTAAGTTCCAAATTCCGATCTGTGAGGTCCCATACTCCCCGTAAATCAATGCATGGAATCTTATAAATGTTAATACAAGGAAAACAAGTTAATGATTCCCCAAATTCTGGTTAGTGAGGGCCCATAATCTCTAAAAACCAATGTTTTGTGGTCATTCTATCAAAACCCCATACAATAATACCCTATCAAATAGCACGTATGTATTATTGAAGTTATCACAATGGCATTATTTTCTAGCACAACAACTATCACAAAAACATGTAATTTATAATGAACCTACATGGCATGGAAGGAATGAATGACATGTGATTCTAGAATGTTAATAAATGATCCATGAGATGGAATACCCTCAACTCAACGGGTTGAGACTAAATAGAACCCACTTATAACATATAAACAACACAATTACAAGTGCATCACCCAACAATGAAAATTCAACCAACTGTAAAATTTCAAAACCAGTAATAATTGTAATAACGAGGTAGATTGGCTTTTCCATGTCCGTGGGTTTTATACGTCGGGGAATAGCTTATTACCAACAACCATGTCCGTCCTATCCCTAAATAAGGCTAAAAACAGTAAGTCAATGAAAAGAACCCCTCTAACACCACTTTCTAATGACCCGGACTCGAGTGCCACACCACGGGTGCCCCGATACAGGTTGGTCACATGACCTGAAGAGAAATTCCCCAAACACCAGTAGTTGTTGACTAGCAGTGAGGGCCCATGCCTGATAGTGGAGAAACTATGCCCTCATTTTTCAATGTGTAACGTAGGGGAAATACAAATAAGATAAACATGCAACAACGGAAGTAGTAAACAATATATAACTGAATTTGATAACCGAAGTAATGGAGAACCAGCAGTCATATATATAGAGATGCATCATGTCACTAATTCTACGAAAACATCTAGAACAGGACAATCTACAATACAATAAAATACAGCGTAATATACAAGGAACAACCAAACCAAACAAAACCGTACAACAGGAACTCAGCAGCATTGCGATCCTAAGGTCGTTTCCATGATCTCCTACTCATCTGGAACAATCATGTACATGTATAGGGACACTTTCCCCTATCGACACCTGTAGAAATGTAGCCTGTTTTGGCCTAATACACGAACCAAATAGGGTGTGAGAAATAAATCCATGTAGGCAACCACCAACGAACCATTCCCAATTGTCAGTGAAAATGTGCAACAACGGTGTGCATTAGTAAATTAAATAAACAAAACAGTACTCAAAAGTAACTAACATTACCGGTTATATTTCCATTTTTAATATTCATTTAACTATATTAATCATATGCTTTAACTTGATAGGTACAACATCTGAAAATCACCACGGTGAAGATTCATGATACACTATCCTCAGACAAACAATATTTACCCTCTAGTAATTAGAATCAAAACCCACAAGTAATTTCCCACAGGCATAACAGATATTTCCCTCAGGCGTACAAAGTGTCACCCTCTAGCATAGAATATTTTTCCCATAGGCTTGAAAGGGAATGCCCTCAGGGTAATACAGAACACTCCCCTCAAGCTAAATTGAACTCTTCCCTAAGGCTAAATAATACATTTCCCTCAGGCTAAATAGAATACATCCCTCAAGATAAATAGAACACTTCCCTCAAGCGCAAGTAACTGGGCCGATCACAACATATAAAAAAGAAATTATATACAATTCCTCTCAAAGAAATTTAATGCATGCTAAATTTTATGGTATACCCTCGAGTAACCCGACCAAATGGCTAAACAGAGGAACACACTCCCGAGGTGGTCCTAGATCCAAGCATTGATCTCAAACAGAAATTTATAATTACATTGAATTACATATAAAACTCTAGGTATTTAAAAAAACCAAGGAATCAGCCATACGACACCCCAAACATGGGTTCTTAGCTTATCAGTACACAAAAACACATAGCAGTTGGAATTTAAACACCAGACCACCTACCTCGATCATCCCCGATCAATATATGTGAACGTCGCCTCCCGAAACGCATGAGAAATTCATATATCTGAGATAAAAAACTACACACTCAACCTCGATTAACATCCCCATGGGAAATAATTCGTAAGAACTGCTTAAGTAGAAAAGAGGGATTACCCGTACGGTCCCAACGTGATTGACGGATATGAAATCGGGTTCCCAGTTTACAGTCAAAAGATCATCCAGGATCTGGCCATATCTCTCTCTCTCCTCTGGATTTCTAAGCTTTCTCTTTGAATAGAGTAGTCTACTGACCATTTTAAGAGAAAAAATCATACTACACAGCGTGTAAATACCCACTACACGGCATATAGTAATTTTTTACAGCATTCATCGTCGACAGGGGTACATGCCCTGTGTACTCATCCCACATGACCAAAGAACACGGCGAGTGGAAAAGTACACAGTGTGTACCCACAAAATATGGGCTTTCCCCCATTTTCCTTATTTTCTCAAAAACACTTAAGTAAAAAGGAAGAAAAGAAACTCATTCCTCAAAAACAAGAACTGGGTTCTTATATTTAGTAACGACGTTGGGAATTTATGATGTTTATTTAATAATGAACCTTCATAATTCCAGTGGAAAACTTAATAACATTGAGGAATTAGTCCAATTAATGGTTTGATATGTCATTGGTCCCGCCACTATTGCTCGTCTATTGGAGTAAAAGAAATTCGAGAAATTATATAACTCTGTTATTTTATTATTCTTTTAAATATCCAAAAATCTATCTTTTTCTCCCGACCTACTATGGTTGAAGTGAATCCACTATTAAGAAAATCATTGTGTTGTGGATTCAACGGTGCTATCAGAATTTTAATCCATACACTCGTTAAAAAGTTATAATACAATTCTCTTGCATTTACAGACGGTACCTAAAAATGTTCAGAAATTCATTCCGGGCACAATGGGCCTCATAATCAAACACCAGCAGTTTTCGTAGAATTGTAATAAATCCATATAATTAAAATATACATGGAAAATATGGGTCTTTACAGTTCATACCTCATTGAACATTCATCATCGATATATAATCCTTATAAACCCATAATTTATGATTACGTTCTTTGAAGATAAATTTTTTAATTAACATTCCTTCATGAATTTTATCAAATATGTATTCAAATCATTGAAAAGTATAATTACTCATTATTATATGGAAATTGATATCCAAATATTAATTTATCAAATTATTATATTTGTCATTATTTATGATAAATAGGAAAGGGGTCCCCAAGGATAAACACAAGGGTGTATAAAAACTTTCTTACACAACTCTTACATATGATTTTTAAACTAATACCATTCATGTGGTGCAATTTATCCAGTTTATATATATATATATATATATTTCAATAGGGTTGAGATTATGTTTCAAAATAACATCACACATAAGTAAATGATTGGTAATTATTTCGCAAAAATAACAATTTAATCATGACCAAATTTGTAATCCGAAATCCTCGGAATATCATTTATATATACTATATGATTTTTCTATTCATCATGTCCATGAATTTTATTAAGGGAAAATACTATTATATGATCTGTAAATATTGATATAAAAATGTATCATGATTAAAATAGGGGATCATCTACCCCATTAACAAATATTTTTCTCCATATATCACTAAAATTTTTATCCATGATACATTTAAATTAAATCAATCTAGATGATCTTGACAATGTCAATCATACATATGACAAAAAATTCAATATATAAGGAACACATATTCATCATAAAAGAGACTTCTTAATGTATTTATATTGCAATGAATATTCCAAAAATATTCATAATCTCACAAATCTCTCTATAGAATGTTATGAAATAATTTATGGTTCTAAATAAACATATAAGGAATGAAAGTTTAATTAACTAAAAAGTCAAATACATAATAATATTATTTAGATTTTATACTAAAAATACATATAATCAAATAATTTAGGGATTCATCATCAATAGTATATATCGGCTAATATTTTCAATTATCACTTTAAATTTCTAAGGAAAATTCTATTTACAATTGGCGAATTCATTCAGAATGTACAATAATAAACTCTTTATTTACCTTATATTCCCATGCATGATTATCATTATCTCCAAAAATGAATAAAACTATCATTATATTCATTAATTATCCATAGTGATTCCTTCTAAAAACATTAAAATTTTTAATATAAACACTTCAATTATTCTATTTGGTTAGATTTGTTTTTTCAGGGTGATCATCCACCCACGTCATTATTTGATTTCTCCAGAAAACATAATACATAGAGAATTCTTTCTCTATCCTGATACAAAATAAAAAAAAATACATATTTATCGAAAACATTTGATAAACAAATTCTATATTAAGTATTTGATTTATCCAATCATGTAAGTGATCAATCATCCTACATGGTCTTCATGCATTATAAATTGCATGAGTTGTTAACCATGAATATTTTCTTCATAATAAGAAACATTTTCCTCTTAGTTATTTTCATAATTTGTTATTTTTGTTTTGATTTAGGAAATTTCATTAATGGAAAATGTTTTTCCTAACATATAATCTTGAAGGCTTTCTCATTCATTCTATATATCTCTTTGGACTCGTTTGTGTTCTAGATCAATGAAAACGATTGATCACAATATACCTTTAAATTATATATATATATGATAAATTTTTCACATTAACTAATTTTCCAAGTGAAAAATATCTTCTTCAGGGACATGATCTTTTACTATCCTAATATTGGAATAATATCCCAATTGAATAATTGATATTTTAATCATATCACGTAGATTATCATTATTTTAGCATGGTTGGGATCAGTAAGTTAGTCTTGATGAGAAGGATTATTATACACGATCTGATTCAATTATCCATGTATTATTATAATACACATGTCTCCAGCAGCATCTTAATTTTTTTAATTACCATCATCATGATGGAAATAATTATATTGATAATGGATGTTGATCGATTTTTGTTCCATCTACAATGAACTATTTAAAAAATTCAATACAATATATTAGATCACATCATCATGGTTTTTAAATCATACATTATAAAACCAATGTATAAAATATAATAATAAAGACATCATTAAAGATCATAGGTCATATAATAATGTTCTCATTATGTTTCAATATGATTATCTTTATCTACATGCCTTGGATTATACTATACTTGATCTACTCAAAATTTAATTACCCATACTCAAATAAATAAGAGACAATGGTTAATTTTCTACATTGACCCAAAAAATTGATATCACATCCTAAAATATCAAATATTTTATTAATTATGAAGGACATGATAAATACATGATTCCCTAATCACTGTCAAACACCTGAAATAGCACACAAAATTCTATTAAAAACATTATTATTTCTCTAATAATATTCACTATTATCAATAATATTACACTTTTTTGTAAAATTAGGTATGTAAAAAAGTAATATCAGGTGAGATCATATTTTATGACATGAGATTTTGAATCCTCTAAAATACAATCTATTTCTAATAAATTCTTTCATATTCTACACTAAATGTAAATATACCTTCAAAAATTATGATAAAATTATCAATTAATATATAATATACATTATGATAATAAACTATCCATAATTTCATCAATTTAAATGTCAATATTTTGTATCAGTCAATATTGAAGAGTTATTTTTCGTAAAACTCAATTTTTTAATTTTTTATATTTTCTTCATAAATATAATTATAAAATTTTTATTTAAATATAATAAAGTTTGATTCATTTTTAAACTCCTAAAACATTCTCTTATGATATCTATTTTATATTTGTTTAAAATAAATAATATTTAATATAACAGTAAAAAAACTAACTGTATTAATATTATCACATTTATCATTTTTTTATTAAATGAATGCATTAAATTCATTTAATAATTTTAAAAAAATAATATAACTTCAATTATGATAAATAATTTTAAAAATATATGTTAAATTTATAATCTTATGTTCAACATTTTTGATGTTTTTATAGATACCTAATGAAAATATAATTTTTACTATTATGTTAAATTAATTATAGCATGTTGAAAAAATGTTTCTGATATATTTTTTAATTAAAAAGTTATTTAAAATATTAATATATATCATAATTAAATTGGATTCAATTACATTGATAACAATATCTTAACCATATATAAATTTTTTATAATAAAAGTTTGTCAAAAATAATTTTTTTTTGGAAAGTAACAAGTTATAACATTAAAGTTAATTTCCTTCTACATAATAAAAATATTTATAAATTTATAACAAATATTTTATATAATAATCCTAATTCTATTTAATTTTGTCACATTCAATTTGTGTTAAATATTTAGATTATTTAGATTAATGAATATGGCATTGATAATGGTGAATTAATTATTCTAAAATTTTATTCCATTAACATTGAGAAATTTCATTTAAATTTATTAAATGGAACACCAACATACCCAAATATAAGGAAATTTGTTAATACTCATTCAAATAGTAATAATTACTAAAATTATTATGATATCATAGAGGTCAACCTGTCATTTTTCTATTAATATTGTTTTTCTAGTCAATATTTTTTTTTATTTCAAAGATATATTGTTATTAGTAGGGATTTTAACTGGTTTAAAATGATTATATATTTATATAATTCAGACCCAAATTATTTTAGAGGGGTTACATTTTATAATTAATAATAAAAAAAAATTAAAAAAAAAATATTACAATGTTTAAATGAAAATAGTTAGATGTAAAAAATTAATGGAATAATCCCTCTAAAATGTTTAAATAATTTATATGAACACATCCTTATGAAAATATCAATACCCACTGAATAAGTAGGAAATTAAAATTATTAGATCCATTTTCCAGGTACTAGTGTCAAAGAATTATTAAAAAATGATGGTTATTCATAAAAATTATCTTCAAATCACATTATAAAAGGATACCACTACCACCATTAACAGATTAATATATCATTATAATTTCATCTTGAAAAACATCCCTTTTAATCCTCCAATAACACTCTCTCAAAAATATAATCACCATTAAACTTGTTGTTAGAATATTTCCTTCAGTTCAGTTGAACATCGAAAAGAACAAATCATGTTTAAAAGATAAGTGTTGAAATTAATTTAGAATTTCATCATAATGTTACACATGCAAGTAACTTATCACAACAATTATATTTTTCAATAATTGTCATTAGTTTACATAAATATGAATATTTTATTGTTAAAAATCTTTATTATTCACCTTATACATTTAAAAAGTCAAAAGAAAATCTTTAGTCTTATTTAATGACTACCACCTCTACGAGGCAACATCATTTGTTTTTTATTATCAGTTTTCATGGAAATTCAAATTTGAGGAAATTTTAAAAAAATTATATAAACCATATATATATTATCCTGAAACTGATATTTAATATCGACATTAACCCCTATAATGAAATGGTAAATAGGAAATAAAAATAATGTGTACGTGCGGATTACACCCTCCAGGAGCAATCATTTTTCATAAATTTTTATTACATAATATATATATATATATAACATAAAATATGGTTCACCTTTATAAATTATAAAAATTATATCAGTATAAATATTTTTAAGAACATTATTTGAAAATAAACACATCATTAACCATATGTTATAATAGACATTATGTGTGTACACATTTGTGTTATTTTAACCATCTACATGAACAATGCATTAAAATCATAATATGGATGGATATGGGAATATATGAAATGAAATTATAATATTATTTTCCTAAAATCATGATTATTATTATTAGTGAAACATTCTATTTTGTATTTCAATAAGACGATTGTATCTTAAAATAATTTTTCAGGTAAAGTCTATATCTCATTGAATATAATTATTACATGAAAGGTTAAAAAATTATATATTTTAAAATTGGGTAAGTGTGATGGAATTTATCAATATGAATAATTTTATTAGTAATGGGATTCTAGGTTCACTAATGGATATGATATTATATGTGTATGATTGTTTTTCTATCTTTTATGTGTTCCATGGATAATGGATTATTCTTTATTTTTATTATATTATACAATGCTAAAATTATTTTTTTTATCATGTAGTCTGGGTTATAAATTAATGATTTTTTTTATGTTAAATATGAAATTTTCCATTATTAATACTCCCACATATTATTAATATATAACCAATATAGAAATTATCATTTTATCCCACGCAAAGCAACTAATCTCTCATATTTCATGTATTTTAATTCTCCACAATACAAAGATGATTGTATCATGTCAAATGTATATAATGGTTCTTTTGGGGATTGATAATGGACATTTTCTTGCAATTTTAACAAAATAATATGTTTTTATATCCAATCTAAAAGACATGATCCATTATTCATTATTTTTTGTGAATATGTTGGGATTTGTGATATAAATGTTTAGATTAATTTGTTAATTATGGAATGATTTTATTTGGTTGTCTCATTTTGGTGTAATATAAGAGTATAGTTATTTTGGAATTTTTTTTAATATTTTTATAGATTATATTTGTTACCTTTGGTGTTAAGTCCATAGATCATAAGTAAAAAAACCAACATTTTATTTAATGTATTGGACGATATCTTGAAATAATGGTAATAGGGTAATATTTTTTGATATATTTAAAAAATTAATTATGAAGATATATATGTTCATTCTATAAGATGTTGGAGTTTCATAAAATATGAAATGAAGTAATGTAATTTTTGTTGTCTCATGTTCACTTTACATGAGTAATGATTTCATGCTATTTACATATCTATCATTGACATAGTATAGCCACTATAGAAAATTAATTTATTATTTAAAATTAACACATTTTATTGAGATATAGACATTTGTTTTTCAGTCACTCAAACATATTCAGTTAGATCATTCACATCTCATGTTTTATAGATTCCATTTTGTCAAATTTGAGTCTCATAAAAGATATTGAAAATAAACTAAATGAATTTTAATTCGTGTAAATATTTTACCATTTTCATTATGTTCATGATTATTTTATAATCAATGGTTTTAAATTGTTTGTTTGATGTTCGGCATATTATGGGATTTTTATTTATATTTTACAGTGGTGGAAATGGTTTTTTTCACATGTATCCCTTCACATGGTCATAAAAAATATCTATAAGATCCCAAAACCCACAGTCTCATATCTATTTCTAAACTCATAAATATTTCATTATCAGTATTATACATATTATTTTTAAGAAAATTTTACCAACCAAATCATTATACATCAAAATGAAATATTATTTCACATACTTGTACATGGAACTTTTAGGTTTTGTGTTTTAGATAATTAATACTAATGCCTATAACAAAATTTCACATGAATCTAAAATTAGAGTTTATATCACTTAAACCATTTTTTATATTTGACATTAATACATGATCATTATCCATATAAAATCCACTATTGAAATAACTCAATGAATATAATTCATTAAATAATATGTCAAAGTAAAAATAAGTTGTATTAACTCAAATTATAATTATGGTTAATCAAAATCCTTAGAAATTGAATGTCATCAATGTGCATATGAAGTGAATAGTTGTTTGGGGACATGATCATAATGCATGGGAAAATTCAAGAAGAACTCAGAGCCATTAATACAGAGTTCATTATATATGCTATACACAAAAGTAAATAGACATCATAATCAATAATCATGATCCATTTTATATCAATCTTAGTCAGGAGAATCGTAATAAACCCATGAAAATAAATTAAATTCAATTTTTGGTAACATAGAGAATAATATTCAGAAATGAATGATCCTAACCTTTTTATGGAGATGTGTGAAGATTTTTTTCATGTTCTATTTGACCTGTAATTATATATATATTTTTTGGGGTATAATATAGTGACTTTTGGGTGAATTAGGACCTTTTTTGAGGGGTTATGGTTAGTGAACAATTGACACATTTTTTTTCCAAAACCATTCACCCAACCCATAAGGAATGAAAACCTTATTAAAAGGGTCATTTCATACTCAGTGCATGATTTTTATAAAATGTGAACCCTCATAGTAGAAATAATAAGACCCCTATGATTTTGATCAATGTAAAGTTCGCTATTATGTTAAAATGAGTCCTACACATATGAAACCATTCACACATTATTTAAATCCCCTAGAATATAACAAAAAATAATAAGACCTTTTTATAAACCCGGAATCATTCTCTCTTAGTCATAAACCAATTTCAGTATTTTTTTAGTCATTCATGAAGATTAAAAGAACCTAAAAACACCATTATTAAAGAATCATTGAATGGATTAAATAGTTTTCACCTATCTTAGTTAGATAATAAAAGCACTATTGGTTTCCTCCACATCTCATCTAGTAATATTATATATTAAAGGTATTATTTCCATTATTTATTATGTATTAAATAAGTGTTTTCTTAAATCTTTTCATTTTGATCATGGGACAAGGTTTTGGATCTTCATCTCATTGTTTGCTGTGTAATTGACTGGTCTACTTCAATTTTCGGATTTCTGTTTGAGACTTTCATCAATGAACTTATAGAAGGTGGTATAAATTTTAAATCATATAGTCATGGATTAATTATACGTATCTAACTATAAAATACTAATATACGTGATTAGGATATTTTATCAAATATTAAATTTATTGAATTGAATTTCACAGTCATAATGATTTGGGTAACCCTTGGGAAAAAAAATTTATTGAATTGTGATCATGAATTTGATAGATAAATGGGATTTTGTAGTTGTTTTATTGATTGTATTTTGAGCTGGTTTCCTATTTTAATAAATGTAATTTAATATTATCCTTGAATGTTTAATGGTTTATGTGATTAAATACTGAAAAGTGATTAATGGTTGAAATTTTATAATATTTCTTGATATTTAAAGTGTTCAACCATGTTCATTTTTATTATTAAAATGGAATAACAACACGATTTTTTTTATTTGAGGGTAAATGTGTATTAAAAATATTAAATGTGATATCTTTGATATGTGTGATTATTTTATAAATGGGGAGTGGGAAAGAGACTGTTTCACCAAAAACCATTTGCTGGTATTCATGAAATTCTAGAACAAATGGATCCATGTAAATTTTATTATATGGGATATGGGTTGATTCTTTAATTACCCATGAGGCGTGGGATAGAAATTGATGATATAATTTAATATGTGGTGTTAGTCATGACATTATACAAAAATAAGATAGTCATTTTCATTTGATTCATGTGATGATATTGGTTTGGGATTTCATTATTGTTTCTATAGTTTTCTGATATTTGTGTCCATGATCAGTACTTATTGAGAGTTGTGTACAAATCAATAATTATGGTTAGTCAGAAATTGTTGGAATATGCATCATTTTTATGTAGGAACTTGAAAAGAAAATTTATGTTATCTATTTAAATTAAAATATGTTATTTTCATTAGTAATTATATGAAAATTGATCCTAATATAAAATTTAATGTTAAAAATGATGAATTATTTCTAAAATAGGTGTGTAATGAGAAACAAGACTAAGGAGACTATTTTTAAACTTTTTTAAACATTAACTAGATTTAATAGGATTAATTGTAGTGATAGTGCCTCAGTTTTGACAGTGTGGTGAGGATTGGTGGGTGAACTATTATGACATTAGAGGATTCCACATATTTATGTAATTTTCTAATGTCTGACCTAATTTATTTGTTTGTAGTTGTAAAGATATTTCTCTTTGTTGAATGTTTTGGATAGGATGATAGGGGGAAATTGCTTGATATATGAGACCAGTAGTGGACCCTGAGACTGAAATAGCTTAAGGTGAGGAAGTTGGAGAGAACTTATGGGATAACTTTTCTCAATTCATATTGATTATTGAAAGAGACACAGAGGGGGATGTGAATAATTTTTCCAAAACGGCATAGACGTTTCAGTTATAGCAACCTAAAACAATCATTGGAGAGGGTTCCCCAAGGGTAAAAGATCTTCTGATTGAGCCTATGTAGATGATTCTTAAAAAATTTGATACTACAAATGATAAAAGATTCAAACTTGATGCATATATGTTGTAATGATTAGTGAAGCAGTTATGGGGTGATCAGAATTAGTTTGAGAATGTAGAAAACAATGTTTGGTAGAATATCCAAGAAATATTCAATGATAAAATTTATGTAGATACATTGAGACTTGATAGGGAAGCCAAGTATATTAGTCTAACCCAGGGGATTATCTCATTAATGAATTATTATGTTACCATTATTGAAATATAGAGATTTTATCTGGAACTGGATAAGAGTGAGAAAGATATAAAAATATGATTTCAAGATGGGCATAATTCTGAGATTGAGTCCCATGTAATCATGTTTTAGTTAAATAAGTTTTATGGGGATGTAAATCAAGTTATCAAATATTATATAAACCTAATTGAGTCTTCCAGCAGATGAGAAGTGGTCTATACTGGATGATCATAAGGTAAATATGATAAGTGTTGGGGGAATTATAATGAGAATATTGATCATAATAGTGGATATGAGAGTGTTAATGGTGAATGATCAGTTACTCTGGAACATTTCTCATGTTCTATTTTACCAGTGTGGTAGTATGGGTATGTTTTTTAGTCATTATCATTGACCACTGGTAGGGTGTATTTTTGATGTAGGATGTGATATCTAAGTATGTTATTTATGGAAACATGATATTTTTTTAATTATGGATGAAATAATAATAATTAGATTGATAGAATGGGGTAATAAATCCTATATCAGAAACGATGATTGAGTTACACTGGTCATGGAAGCCGAGGTAGTAGATGAGGAGATTTTGGGAATGAACGCCATGTTTTATAGCTCAACAGACTCAGACTAAATAACACAGAAGAGGGGAAATAGTTTTCCATGTTTTACATCATACACTTGTGGATAGAGAGGTTAGACCTTCAATATTTAGAGGTATTATTCTTGTAGATTCTAGAATTTCTATATCTCTATTTGATATTGGTACATCCCATTATTACTTATCTATTTTTTTGAATGAGTTGATTATATTATAGGAGTTTTTGAGAAGGAAAATCATGATTGACACATAATTTCATGTACCGTTGTGGGGATAATAGTTTATACACAAGGTGTTGTCATGAGGATAGGAGTGCAATTATATATGGAATATTTACATTCATGACATTTGAGGCATTGATCTAATATTGGGTATGGTTTGTTTAGTATAATACTTAAGCCACATATATTTTTAGAAATTGAGATTGAATTTTAGGTGTTATAAGGGTGAAAATTACATGTTTCTTAGAGAGTGGTATATTTAGGTAGGCCATGTTGTTCATCTTATGCAATTGTGGGACATTACTTCCCTAGTTCCAGGTATCCAACGTCATGAACTTGGTAAAGTGAATGATGTATTTCCTTCTATAGTGGATAGGTTATAGGATATGTTTCCTAATGACTTCTCATTGATTCCACCCGAGAGAGATGTGTGGATTATGATTGAGCCCATGTCAATGGATGATCTTCATTATATTCCACCAAATAGTAAAGTCCCAAATAGAGTATAAAGTGATTAAAAATCAACAAAAATAGTTTATGGATATGGTTATTTATATATTAGAGTATGTTGATATGTTTTTTTCTAGTTATTTATAAGTAAGGTTGATTGTATGTTGTGGTTCTATGTTGATTATTGGACGTTGAACCACATGATTGTGTAGAACCAACATAATCATATGTTTATTAATGACATTTTTAACCACTTGATGGGATCTTGTGTCTTCTCAAAGGTTGACTTGAAATCAAGGTTTATTTTTTATTGATATCTCTAAATTATGATATACAAAATATTTCATTTATAAGTTGGTATAGCCTATATGATTTTTCCATTATTTCATTTGGTACGTAGAATAAAATATTAGTTTCACGGACTCAATTGATAGAATCATACACAAATTCAAGGATATTGTTTTATTAGATTTTTTGGATATCATCTTTGTTTACATCGCGACCCATGATGATCATGACCAAAAACTAGAAATTGTCTGAAGTTTAATGTGATATAACTTGATATATTCCCTGATATCTATGTAAAAATTATCGATTGATCAGATATATTTTATATGACATGAAATTTCAGAGGATGTTGTTTCAGTGGACACCAATATGGTTCTGTTATGTTTATATTATGTGAAACCAAATAATACTTATTATATCCACTATTTTCTATGTCAGGAATGTTATTATCAGTGGTTTACCAAAGTTATTTCCCAATTAGTGGCACCTATTTTGGGATTGAATGATAAGGGTATAATGTTTTCCTAGTCCGCTGCATGTGAGAACGAACTTAATGAGTAGAAGAGGTTCTTAATAATAGAACAAATCACGATCCAACCCAATCTAGATCTGGAGTATATGGTATTTAATAAATCCTCTTGGATCTTTAATGGATTATGATTGATGTAGTTATATCGATTTTTGTCGATTGGGTCTTAGTAATTGATTCCACACGAATGGAATTACCATACATATGAACTCAACCTAGCTATAGATTATTTTGTTTGGAGGTTTTAGTGGAATCATATTTTAGGTGGAATTTTTACTATGTTTACTAATCAAAACAGAATAATGTATATCTTTTCACAATGAGAATTGAATATCATGTTGTTTATTTGGTTTTAGTATATATAGTAATTTTATTTTGATCTATAATATATTCCATTGAAAGGAAACAATGTTGATGACACATTGAAATGAATAAAACTAGACTGAATTAAATGAGGATTCTAGTTCAGTGTTGATGATTATGACCTTGCTGGCTATGATGCATTTTGAGGTTTTAGACGGATAAGAGAAGATGAACCTTGTATTCATTTTAGTGTAATACGCACTACTATTACATATTAGAAGAGGGTGTTTGAGGATCCATTTTGTTTACCCTAGAGGAAAAATCCATGAGGTGGGGAGTCACCATCCGATTAGACTATCGATGAAGATGAGATCATATTTTCCTGGGGTCATTTTGTTGCGTCTAATTGTATACAGGAGGAGCTGATGTGTTCATTCATTTCCTCAATTATTTTGGTTCATCATGGTTTTGAAAAAAATTTGCAACCTATATTGATAGTATTGGTGTCTAGTACGAGAAAGGGGATTAAAGTGTTCATGACATGGTGAAACACCTCTCAATAGGTGAAGGTAGAACATCTTTGACCATGTGGTATACTATACTCATTTTGTCTTCCGGAATAGATCTTGAAAGAAATTACTAAAAAACATTATAGAGGTTCTACTCAGGTCTCCATATCAGAATGGAAATATATGGGTTTTTGTGGACCGACTATCAAAAGTATCTCATTTCTTGTATATACGAGCAACTTTCTCAATGGACTAATTGTCATGTTTGTAAATTCGAGAGATATTTTATTTTCATCAGTTTCCATAGAGCATAGTTCATGACTATGAATCACGTTTTACTTAATGCATTATGTAGGGAATGTAGAAGGCTTGTGGTACACTATTTTTACTTATTAAATCATTCCTCAAACATATAGATTGGTAATTAGATCATAGAATTCATGTGCTTGAAGATATTCAATCACTTTATGTTTTATAATTTTAGTGGAATTTGGAGAACCAACTATAACTTATAGAGTTCACCAATAAAAATAGTTTTAAAGAAATTATTCATATGGAGCTATATGTGGAACTTTATGGTATGATATTAAAATCTCCTCTATGTTTTATGGTGGCATTTGGGTCATAGTTGTTTGAAACGAATCTCTAAAATGGGATTTTGAACAAGCTTATCTAATTTGTAGGTATATGGATACATAAAAAACTATGAAAATGTTTTACACTTATTTAATTTGATTACAAATAGTGTTTACAAAAGGTTATTGTTTTTTACATATGGTGTCCCCTATATTGTGTAATCATAGGATTTAAAGATAGGATATGTTGGATCCCATGTTTATTGGAAATTTAGATTTTTGGAGAGAATAAAGATAGTTTTTGTACTGATTGAAACATCCACCAAGGTAATTTTAATGCATGATGTCTTTTATCTATCATGGATTTAGTAGTTTCATCTTAATCCTTCCCATGTGATAAATGTTGATGATCCTAAGATTGAGGCTGATACGTCATTTGGGGAGCGTCGAATATGATTTTTTAACATTGTGAAAAAGTGAGGTGGGGAATGTTTTTTCAAATAGTTCATGTATTATGGTAGCATGGTAGTGGTTATGAAAAAACAAGGGTGATAGAAACAGATATGTGGGCTCACTAGTCTGATCT
The DNA here is from genome assembly GCA_963277665.1 of Viscum album. Lineage (NCBI taxonomy): Eukaryota > Viridiplantae > Streptophyta > Magnoliopsida > Santalales > Viscaceae > Viscum > Viscum album. The sequence goes on along the minus strand of OY728165.1, from coordinate 1,064,005,545 downwards.
TTTTCATATCTGATTCATAGTGATTCTTGGGTGTTTAACTCATGGAAAATTTGTTATAAGGTTGGGATATTATAAAAATCCTACCAATTTATTATTAATGTATCATGTACCTTATAAGATATTATTTTCCCTTCTTTTGGGTATATTTCTTTTTGTGGTTTACATTGGTATTATTTTCGTGAACTAGTAGATTTTTAGAGGGGTTTTAATAAGTTCATGGTTGGTGCACGATTTTCCGATATCGTTCTCCCATCAACTTATAAGATTGTAACACTATATAGAGGGGGGTTTTATGTTTGGGTATAGTTTTGGATAACCTTTTTTCCAAATAGTAGTAACCATGTGACCACTAATATGATGATCATGTTTACAAAAACCAAGCTCCCCATATAGAAAATGCAGTAGGCGAAATATAAATACCCAAATATTGGAATAAAATTCCTAAACCCTTGGTTATTAACAAATAATCATGCCCAATAAAACATGAACTAATTCATGCATTTTTTTGGAGGCCACTGGGTGGATTATAAGGCCATACAAAAAAAATTCATGATGTTTCAAATACTAGAATGAAGTATGTACACCTCTCCTTGTAAGAGGTTTTATTCTTGAATGATTTCCTATCTATCTCCCCCCCATATTTCACTCATCATTTGAATGTTTCATTTCCATTACTATTGATGATTTAGATTAAATTTTTCATAGATTTAATCATCATTATATGAGATCTAGGTTTGGGATCTAGATCACCATATTCATTATGAAATTAAATATTCCACATAAATTTGGTGGTTTATGTTATCAAGCATATGTCAATGATCATAAGGTAGAAGGTATAGATTTTAAATCAAAAGGTAATTATTTAATATTTTGTAGGTAATTATTAAATTATGATTTCGTTGACTGAAAAATTTCATTTGTTATAGAATTGATTAATTTTTATTTTTATGTTATAATGATTTGGGTTATTCATGGTTAAATAAAAATTGGTTTAATTTTGATAATGAAATTGATGGGTTAATGGGATATTTTAATTTATTAATTAATGAGATATTTAATTGGTTGGCATTTGTAATAATTGGATATTTTTGTTAATATTTAAAGGTAAATGGTTTATTTGATTAAATGATGTAATGGGTTTAATGGTGAAATGTTTATATTAATCCTCAAGATTTAATGTTTTGAACAATCATTGATTTCTTAATTGATATAGAATACCATGATGAGGAATTATGATAAGCGGTAAATGATTATTATGCTTATCAAATGTGATCTATGTGATATATGTGATATATGTTAATGATTGAGAAATTGGGTTTATGTCATCGATTGATTATCCAAATACACATGGGTTCTTAACCTATAAATCTAGACCCAAATTCATGCATGTGAATATTGTTGTATGGGAAAGGGGATGATGCCGCAAATTCAATTTAGGTGTGTGATTTGGACTGATTCCCAAAATATACATGGTGATCTAGATATGACGTTACTCAACCATGATATTAGAATTGGAATATTGTTCCTATGTTTTTAAAATTTGTTGAAATTAAATAGATAACTAAGCCCCACGATAAAATGAATTATGTTTACCAATGTGAAATTCATCAAACATCATAACAAGATAAATAATTTATTTTTGTTTTGAGTGTAATAATATTCCTTGGGGAAGTAATGTTGTTGAATGAAGTAAAATTAAACATGTAAACTACATTCCTTATTGAATGTTATATAATATTTATAAAATTTAATATTATTTTAATTACTGGATATAGTTTTAGACACCATTGGTTGTGGCCTACTTTGTTTTACTCACTCTATATATATTAGTACCTTATTATAATTCATGTTTATTGGACATTATATGGTCAAAATCCCTATGTTAGATAGGTGAGTTTGAATGGATCGTGGATATGGGAACTAGATGTTTTTTCCAGACCCTCCTAGTAGTTTCAATGTATCTATCTTGTATTTTTATTAGACACTTTAATCATATTACGAAAAAAATCTCTATTGTTTGGTATTTTATATTGTCTCATGATTTTTTCATCATTTGATACGAGTATTATTATAGTTTTGGTAAAAATAATTTTTTATTTTTTTATTTTTTTATTTTCTTTTGATTGGTTGATAATGATTTCTTTAGTCTCCTCATGTTATATAGTAGACAAACACTAATAACAAGAATCATATAATTTATTGCATGGAATCATTGAGGATATGTTACTGATATTTTAGAGGCAAAGATATGTGGGTTATGGTTCGTGATGTTAAAATAAAACCCATTCAAAAAAACATTATCGGAATAACCATATGTGCTTATTTTGATATAATAATTACCCAATATAATAGAGTGGTATCTAGGTGTACCATAATTTATGATATAATGGGCTCACCCAGTGATATATTTTCCACCCCATGTTTATGTTGTTATTTCCTTACTCATTGTCATCTAGTTCAACCCAAGATTATGATTTAAAGGGATTACCTAGTTCTATCTAAGCCATCCCACCTTTAAGTTATTATGTACATACCTACAGTTATATATGATATCCCTTATTATTCTATAGTGGGACTCCCCATCACTATCTAGTCTACCTCATGATAATATTTAATGGGCTTAACTGATGATGTCTCGATCACCCTATGTTTTCATATATACGTCCCGGAACAAGAATATGAAAAAAATATAGATTTTACAATAAATCAAAAATAAAAATAATTATTCTTATTATATATACAAAAAAAATAATATATAACAAAAGGGATCCATGTCATTATCTTCTAAAGAAGATTAATTTGTGGAAAATAAATATGTTCTATCACAATCACTTTCAAACATGATTAATCCATGAAAATAAAAAGGTTACATAGCATTCTCATTGAATGAATTATAATCCTTCCATTTAATGAAGAATTATGTAATCAATAAAACAAATAACATATGGATTATGAAATCATGGGGTTTTATAATTTTTTTAATAATTATCATAAAATTTCATTAATGATTTTTTATAGAAAATATCTATTTTATTTATAAAATGATATTTTAAAATTTAATTAAAATTTATAGTCTATTACTTTAAAAATTATTTTTTAAAACATTTTCATTAAATAATTAAACATTAAAATTCAAAGGAATATTCATAGAAATAATTTTGGGTAATTATATATATGTAGTATAAATTTAAAAAACATTCTGTTTTCATTTTTAAATAGTAAAAAAGTTACTTTGTCTAAAGACTGCTGGAAGGTTAGTTTAATATTTTTTTAAATTACAAATGGAATTATTTTGAAAATTTTAATAAAGATTATATAGAATTTTTTTTTACAAATTTCATTAAAAATAATTTTTATATGGTTAAGAAAATATCATATAAAATAGAACACATGGTTTTGGAAGGAAATATACTTTTAACATAAGAGAGATATGATGCCAGATTTCCATTAAAAAAATTTCAAAACACTATTATATACCAATGAATGGGAAATGGAACAATAAATTTAAAAATAAATGAACCCAGATTATAATAATATTAATGGTATTATCTAGATATGTATCTTAATTTTGTTTATTAGAAACATAATCATAAAAATCCTAATAAACGATAAGATTGTAAGAAATAACTATTACCACATTGGTAACTATGAATCATAATACCCATAAAGGAATAAAATTACATAAAACAAATAATATCATACATATAAGTAAGTTCATGACATAACATGTCAATTTGGATGAATATGCTCATCATAATTTTACATGGGTTTATAACACAACAAAGTCTCAATGAAGGAAAATTTTAAAAAAATCCATTACCTATTTCATATATTTGAGACCATAATATAAATTAAAGAAATAGATAAATATATGTATTTTTAAATATAAATAAATTTTACTATAATATTTATATAGTTTATTTATGAGAATCTTATACACCATAAAACATACATATTTTGTTAATATTGTATATATCTCGTAGAAATAAAAGACTGATGAGAAAAAAATATTCTTCAGACTGAATTATCATGTGTTTCTTTATATTATTATATAATAAACAAAAGTTAAATATTAAAAATATTTGGAACCCTTTTCAAATTTGTAAAAATAATTTAAAATTCTTATAATTAAAATATATTTACATAGTTAATTATTTATAAGTGAAATGTTATGACCATAATATGTTAATGTGTCAAAACAGTTTTAGGATGGTCAACATTGGCTAAAGTGTTATCATTTAATGATGTAAATAATAATAATAATGAAACAATTAACATAATAAATAATTATTTATTCAATCATAGAATGTGTTTTTTGACAAATTAAGTAACATTTTGATCATAGAGACTGTAGGTCGTACGTACGCATGAGAAACTTATACATTATTGAATGATCATTATGGAAAAAGGTATGTAATATTTTATCATTATAGAATGAAAATATATAACATATACAATATTATTTAATTATATATACTTATATATAACATTTTTTTGACAAAAAATTAATAATCAAATTGATTCGATAATGCGGTAGTCCACATGTCTATGAAGGGCATTATAACTTTTTTGTGAGAAATGGTTATATAAAATTGATATATTATATTTTTATATATTAATTATGTAATTAATAACATTATAATTACATTTTTATGATATATATTAATTATATATACCATTATTACATTCCATGTAATGAGTTGGTGAATACTTTTTCACATCACTTTGTGTGGCAGCAATCCACCATACACAAGAGTGACATTAATCATATCCCTTATAGAATGGAATTTAAAAATGATATATATGATATTATTAATATATCTATATCTTAATGTTATAAATATTAGAAATATAATATTTAAAATTATTCATATATCAATATTACTACCATGATAGTTGGTTATAGAAAAAATGAATGATATCATTTTGTGAGGTTGTAATTTTTTGTACCTAAGAATGTTGATTTGGTAAAACATTTGACTGTAGTGTGTATTTTTTTAGTTATTAACATTTAAATGAGTTTTTTTTATTAATTTTTAATAATATGGAAAATATATAAGAATTGTATAAGAAAAATTTAAGTGGTTGGAGTAATATATTAAAAAAATCACATGTTGGTGAATGTTACCTTTTCTTAGGGTAACTCCTTTTGATACGCTTACATTACTTTCTCTGATTGATATATCCCAAAAATATGTATTAAATTATGAGATTATGGAATTATATAATTTATTTGGTTATGTATTTGGTGATCTATGGGTCATGAGATGTGTGAAGAGTAAATGAGAGGAGGGTTCTTTAATATATACTGTGAGTATCATACTCATAACATTTTGAAAGAGTGAATTCCAACAATGATTATATCATTAAATGAGGATCCAAAAAGCACCAAACTATAAATAAGATGGTATATGGTCAATATATGGGCATAAAATTGGTTATTAACATGTTTCTAGCCAATTTGACCCCATAATATAAATGTGCATTCACCAAATTAACTTGTTTATTACCTTAATCGATGAGATGAATTTTAATTCCATTTACTAATCACATTGGAAAATAATTATGACAAAACTATTATGAATTATAATTTATTCTGATTAAAAATATGTTATTTATTTTTCCTAATAAAAATCGCATAAATGAAAAATATAAATTTAATATTAATCATTTAGAGATTGGTGGATTACAGTGTATAAAGAATTGTATTTTCTTAAAATATGATTATATATTTACTCAATGACTAAAAAGAATTATTATATAAAAATAAAATTATTTCAAAAAATATATTATATATAAATTTCATATAAAACATCACCCATTAATTATTATTTTTAAATAATTAACATGAACATACATTTTACAATTAAAAAACATTTATCAAAAACCCTATTATTATATAATAACTAAAAATTACACTAAAACTAATTATAATGATAGTTCATACTAATTAATTGGAATAAAAATAAATATTGCTACTTAAAAGCATAATAAAACCTTTTATACTTTTAAATTACATAATTTATATAATATAAAATAAATTTTCAACTAAAACTGGTATTCATCACTATTCACAAAAAAACCAATTTTTTTTTGAAAAATATGAAATTTCACTAAATGTAATTTTGAATAACATAAATCCAAAAAAAAAATTAAATTAATTTTATAAAATTTTAAAAAATATTTTTAAAATAATTTCACCATAAAAAAACATAAACTAAGATTTCTTAAATAAAATAAATAATTTTAATCATAAAATTTGATTTATTATTATATCATATATAGAAAAGGCATCAGATGAATTTATGAAAATTATACTGAATGTATAATATATAGTCCATTAATATAGTCCATCAATATTACTATTTTTTATGTACTGGTGTAAAACACACTTTTATGCCTTAAAATAGTTTTTCAAAAAAATCATTTTATTTTAAAAATAGATTTATTTTCTATTAAAATTTATTAATATCCAAATAGTATTTTATATATTCATGTGTCAACCAAATTTACACCGTTAATTTAATCATGTTCATACATTCTATTACAAAATCATGTTTATAATAGTAATATATATCATGTGACTTTTTTGTCTTGTATAGGGTGTTGAAGACATTATCGTACAATAATACCTTGGTTCTACATGTAACTCAAGATAATTATCGTGTTGTGTATAATTAATGACATTTAGAAAACTATTTTTCTGGTATCTCATGACAAACATAGTTTTGTGTTCCCTTTATACTATAAAAAATAATTTTATTCTTTTAAAAGAATTATTTGGGCTTTAAACCCTCCCCCACCCGAATTATTTAATTTTATCCATGAAATTTTAGGCATATATTGGTAATCAAAGGATAGAAATGTTAAATTACACTTTCATAACTGATGTCATGAAAATGTTTAATTAAAATCCCTTTAATAAGTGAGAAAGGACATATAATGTTCATCTAGAGTAACACATAAAAAAGTTTCCAAATAGAATAAAATAGCTTGGAAGGGAAGAAATGTGGAAAGGCATATTTGTTGTGATTGAGGTCATTAACCAATAAAATGAGAATGATAGATGAAATTTTAAGGGCCTCCAACCGATATATTTGTGATGATAAAAGTCCATCAATACAAAATAAGTTAATTTACTAGGAAAATACATTTATTCAAAAAAAAATTTATAAGGGGTAAAGAATACTTCTGCAAACTAAAATAATATATTATGGGAATATACAGACATGATGGGTAAATTTTTTTAAATTCTAATATACCACAGTCCTATATTTTTCACAAATGATGTTTTTTCAGGATGAATTTTTTTAGAGGAACTAAAATGACATTTTAATGACCATATTTATATATAAGTGAAAGAATGAGATTCACACTATCAATAAAAATTAAAAAACCCATAATGTTTAGAAAATGATAACATAATTACCAATTTAATCAAATATCAAACATTATTATGAAAAATTAAATATTAATAACCAAATTTAAGGAAAAAAATTTCTTAAATTAATATATCTAAAATAATTCATTTATTTTCTAACTAAGTTCTAAACCCAAAAATAAGTAGGATTTTATTATATACACTTTTAATATAAATCAATCATTTCCCCTTAAATAAAATCATATATGTCTCTGAAATGTACCAAATATTTACATGTAAATCATTATATATAAATAAGGACTTAATTTTGTCATGTGGTAGGTTCTACACTCTTAACACTCTTCAATTGTTTTTTCAAGCCCCATAAAAATATTGTTTAAGAAAATTTATCACCAAACCATTTTATTATCCTACCTTTTCTCAATTAGCATAAAAATGTGTTCCTCTATATGAGAAACTGCATGATTATCCCATGGGTTGTAAATACCCAAAACAAGTAAAACATATCCCAAAATTCTTATTAATTACATTAGGATCTCATCACTTAAAAAACTGATGTTGGAGACATTGAAATAATATCATCCATAATCTTATAGACTAATGATGGTATCCTTAGCTATTAAAATATCCTCGCATTAAAAATATCGTAATTCCAATGTTTTTTAAACCCTATTTTTATACCAACTATAATATGCTAGAAACAGCACTCCTAGAGTCCGTGTTAAATTCATAAACACTACATTAAACTTGACTAAAATTACCATATCTACCTATTAAAATTTCTTTTTCCCACATTAATAAATAACCATTATCAATTTTAAATCCTGTTTTTCCCAAAATAGTTCACCACCAATCATTAAATCCTATGGAAATGGAAAAATACGATGTATAAGCTCCAATTATTAAATTTTAAAAAAAATACTAAGTCACAATTTAAGTTCATTAGTGCATCTAATAAGTGCATATAGGTATAATGACATTAGCAGAGTACATGAGTGAATCAAAAAATAAATCATACTCATAAGTACATTGATCGTCAAATATGAAATCATTATAATGTGTAGAATCATAAAATCAATAATAATAAGTCGTTTGATTTCATTCATGGTCATGAAAAGTATTATAATCCCATAATAATAAAATAACATATTGTTATTTACATGGAGAATCATATTCTTAAAATCCAATTATACTTTTTATAATTGGAGTAACTATATTTATAACTTCCAATAGAAATATTACCCAATTCATGAAAGTGATAACAAGGCCTCACATATTTTATGACATATTAAGAGAACTAGATTTATTTTGGGGACCCCATGTTTAATATTTAACAGGCACACCCCTGGCAATTTTGACCACACCGTATTGAAGAAGTAACATCTTTACTCAGTTCTATAAGGTATACTCTATTATTAACCATGTTATCTTAGACCTCCCATGTTATAATGTTACAGTATTACCCATACCTTATTGGGAAACCCCATGTTTAATATGTAATGTCCATGAACAACACCATGAATAATTTACATAGACCATTCATCATAAAATTCATTAAAAAAATCCATTATTCATTTATAAACTCATCAATCAATGGATTGGAAATTGATTTCATAATAATATTTCTAGTCATTATTAATCCATAGAAAATAAATGGGTTGAATAATATTCTCATTCTCATATGATTAACCCATGGATATGAGATGAGTTCCATGAAAATCTCTGTGAAATATAAACAATTCATCTAATGAAAGAGAATGCATGTTTCCAAAATCGTATATACTCATTATATTTTTAATTAAAGATTAGTGATTTTTGATGAATAAAAATAGAATTAAAATAACATTAAAACATTCATCTGGAAAATATAATATTCATTTTATAAAATCTATTTTTAAAATATAAAATAGTTTAAAATTACTATTCTATCGAAATTAATTTTGAAAAGATATTTTCAAAAGAAAATAATAAATTTTAATAGTATGTATCAACAAAATGAATAGAGGTTAATTCCATATATGCATTATAATTAAAAAGAACATTCCATTTTCACTATAAACATGTTATAATTTTCACTTTTTATAAGATGACAAGAAATATCATTTCATATTAAAAAACAAAAGGCAATGGTTTTTAAATATATATATATATATGAAATAAATTTTTTCAAATTATTTTCATATGTCCTTTTTAAAAGGATAATACCATATTTAAAAACATTTTTAGAAAATATTTTTTTTGAAGAAAATATATTTCAAACCAAATAGAAAATTGCTGTCCTATTTTCATAAGAAAATCATGGACATTTTAAGAACTAATAAATTGAAAAAATATACTATTAAATGAAAATATAATGATTGTCTAGAGGAGAAAAAAAGAACTAGTTTCTTGAGAGATGGACCACATTACCTTTTCATAAAAAACAATAATATAAAATCATGATAAATGATGATATTTCATCCAAATAATCATACAAGTAGAAAAATTTTATTGTAATCTAATTGATGTAATAACATGAAATTTTAAAAATTAATATCAAAAAAATAAGAATATTCCTTAAAATAATTTCAAATGGGATCTATATTTTTCCATCACACACCTCCTAATTATCTAATATATAGGTAGAATTTCTTCTAGATCATATTCACCATCTAGAAGTTTGTGAAGGAGATAAATAACCCTTAGAGTGTTTCAATTTTAAGTCACCATCCTTAAAACATTACATAAACATGAATTATGTTAATAATACATATCGAAAATCTTTTCAGGTAAATAGATTAAGAGAATAAGGTTATAACATGTACTTAACTACTAAAATAATTACATGTAGACACTTCTACTCACTATCCATTTTTTCAGAAATAAAACTCTTAAAAACGAAACATGATTACTTATGTTTTATTGATAGAATTACATTTACATGATCCTATACAAGACCCTATTCAACTTTATCTATTGTGAAAAAAAACATTTCAATACATGGTATGAACATAAAATCTCATTAAGGGATACATAAAGAAGGAAAACTATTAGTTTTCTAAAACAAAATATAAACCATGAATACATTATCATAAAGAAATAATTTTCAATTTAATGAGGTAGAAAATAAAATAACTGAATTTAAGATAATTTCATACCCTTTTGTAAGAAAATATTTACAATAAAGCCAATAGAATACAATATATACCATATAAAGGAAACTTGTGACATAATTATACTGAAATTGAATAAACATAAGGTCGAATTCCACAAAAATCACTAAATGGAATAGCTCTTTGGCTTACTTCTAAACCCAATTAATTGGTGGTTATAACTTAACCACCCATCCATGATTTATCACAAAACAACCTATTATTTTTTTATCACATAACCACAAATATAATGTTTATGTACCCTTATATAATCACAATAAATATAATATTGCAAATATCATCATTTCACTAAAAACATTTCATTTCCAATAAATGAATCTATTTTGAGATATTGAATCTTATATCCATTTCAATAACCCTTTTCAATAATAAAACACCCAAAAAATATAATCATGGATTAATTTTCCATTAATAAAACATTAAGGCTTGTAGAGGAAGCCAAATAAAGATTACGGTGGTAGATAGGACATTGTCAACACATTCGTTAAAAACATTCATTGTTTAATTGAGTAAAACACATTATATATAAATGATTCCCTTTGATTGAAGGTAAATTTCATATGGTTTTATTATTCAATGTATAAAAGAAGGAGGTGTATATTATCAAAACATGCCTCAATGAAAGGATGTCAAGATGAAGTCCGTAACAAATATCATTTTGTAAATAAAATGGATTTATTGTGTGTATTACATATAATAACACATAAAGAAATTATATATAAATTATAAGGTATCAAAATAAATTTCTCACGTAATCATATAACAACATAAACTAGAAGTTGAATATCGCCTTAAAGAATGGAAATTTGGTTAAGAAGTTCTCATAGCACATGTCTGACTTGACTCATTCGTTATTTAATTTCTTGAATAATTTACTTATGTTAATTTCTAATTTCATAAGGGCATTTTCCATGTTTATTATTACTTTTTATATCACTTATTACCTTTCTATAAAAATTAGTTAATTATATTTGATCATATATAACATTTTTCAATTTTTGGATATTGAGTAAAAACTGATGTTGTTATAATTAGAAATTGTCCATGTGGTCAAAATTAAATTATAAATATAATGATATTCATGATTTAGATTTCATTTATATCATTTATATCATTTATATCATTTATATTATGTATATATATATTTATAATAGTCCATTACATTTGGATATAGGAGATTAAATGCACCAATAATGGAGATGGTAAGCCGTACGTATGCATGAAGGCTACATTCATTTCTTTTTCATATTTAATGGAATACATACTAAATGATAATAAGTATATTATAATTCATATATTTTATATATGTTTATATGTGACATACGTTCATTACATCCATCCTTAATATGTTCCATGTATAGAATGAACGTGTCATATAACATAGAGGGGTTAGTATTTTGTACTTCCTCAAATGAAATTATCACATATATAAAACATGGAAACTTATTTTATAAATGACAATTTTAGAAGAATAGATAAAAAATATAATTAGTATATATTTTATATAATTATAGTTCCTTCAAAATTTCTTCCCTGAGATGTGGGAAAAGAATATTTAATAATCATCGTTTTGTGAGACTATAGTTTGGAGTCAACAAAATAGTATGTTCTTTACCCATTATTTAGAGGTGTGTGTAAGGGTAGTTAAAATACTACTCATAAGAGAATCCTAGTATATTTAGGATAATGGTTTTTTATATAAAAAAATAATAAGAAGAGAATAGGGAATGGAGAAGGAAAGTAAATGAAAAGAACATGAGGGAAAATATTTCCTTTAAATAGGGTAACTCCCGTTGTGTTGAACCAAAAGGATTTAGTGAATTTTCTTTATCCTAGGATAAGGATTTTTGGAGTAAGATAGGGATTTTAAGAACTTATTGGATCAGATTTTTGATGCGAAAATTGACATGAGAGTTGTGAGTAATGGGTTAGAGGTGGTGTCCTTTTATAAGAGGGGGAGGGTACTTTAGGAATTTTTGAGAGTATATTTTTTATTATAAACATAAATTCGATTTCAAAATGTCCTGAAATAATTTAATTAGAACAAACGGTTATTAGTGTTCTATATCCTCTCATAAAATGGGTTTCATATATGTTTAAGGCCTAAAAGTAACCTTATCTTTTAGATTTAATCATTAGTCCTCTAATTTATCTTTTACCATGTTCACATGTATATTCTTACTATATGGTTAATATATTTACTCTAAAATGATAAATAACCCAAAAATAGATCTTTAATTACATATTTAACATCAATATATCATTTTTCAGCATCTTAAATTTTTATAAATATTATATCATTTAATAAAATAATATTTATTATAAAAACTCATATATGAAATTTATAAACTTTTCATATGAAGAATTTTTAAGAATGTATAACAACTGCATTCTATTGAAATACATATATTAATTGAAAACTACAATTTTTTTCATTCAGAAAATTCATGTACGGCATAAAATGTTTCAAAAAAATATTTTAATATTTATTTTTTTATTTTTTTATCTTTAATTAATAATGTATTCACTATATCACCATTGTGTCATAAATAATTTTATTTATCTGATGTATAAAAATTATAAATTTGAAACCATGATTTATGAAATATTTTTTGATTTCTTAAGAATTTTCATAGTCGATATTACCAATATTATTACCCTATATAAAAATTTTTCTTCATAAAGACATATGTTAATGTTACATTTTCCATAACATTAAATTAATTTTTATAAAATGACATTTTCACATAGAAGTGGCTCCATGGGGTCCCAAAATAGACTCAAGGATTCCCATGGTCTTACATGTGTCATCCAATGGGGTTATATGACGTGTTAGGATAATTTAGTACTATTATAATATTATTTTTAACCCATATTTACCAATTTTTTTCTTTAACCATAATAAATAAAATATTTACCAATGTTACTATTAATAATATATGAAAATAAAAGATATATATTTACACAATTTTGACCTCTGGATTGAAAATATGGAATCTGTTTCCCAAAATTCAAAATAATGAATTTCAGAAATTAATATAAAATTAATTCCATTGTCAAATCCAAAAAGCGTGTTCGTATGAAATTATAACTTTAAAAATATTGACTTCTATTTATTTCTAATAAAAAAAGAAATTACTTCCAATGACAAAAATTGGATTTTATGGTAAAACAATAATTTAATTAATCATTATAACATACTAAAATTAAAATTTATCTATATAAATAAATCTGATGAAAAGACAGTTTTGACATAAAACACTGTATATTTCACTATTCATTAAAAAAATTAATTTTATCATTAAAACATTAAACAATTACATAAAGTAAATTTTGATTTCCCATATGTAAATAAAAAGGTTATTTTTTCAATTAAATGATATAAAAGAAAAAAAACAAGATTTAACAGGAGTTTCCATTATAAGGTGCTTAGACTACATTCAACAAATATTCGAGTATTTATGCTTAAAATTATATTCTTTCTCATTTTAAGCCACTAAATATTATTGGATGAATGTAAAAACATTTAACAAGAATTTTTATTCATAATATTTTTAGTTCTGTTCATTCCTGCCAATAAAATGACAAGGTGATAACTTCAATTTTAAATAATAATATTATGTTATTATTTTTCAGTATGACTAAGACTAGTGCGCAAAATGTTATTTCAGAGAAACCCATTGTTTGGTGTAGGTTAATATCTCAAACATAACAACACCATTATGGTAAAATGAATATCCTCTTCAAAAATATTGATAGATTTTAAAATTTATAATTCTCTAAATAATTGGGTCATTACATCCTTCCCCATTTAGGAAATTGCATCCTCACAGTTTCAAAATTGTGATAAAAAACATCATTGACTGTTCCACATCAGAAAAAAGTTTCAATAAAACTATCACATTAAAATAAAGAAAGAGATATATTTATTTTTTATAATATAACAAATACAAGGATTCTATGAAAACATAGAAATGGAGGAGATACTATGTGTCAAGTTCTGTTAAATAGTGATAGAATACATGATCAGGAATTTGTTATTGACCAAAAAGCCAAAAACATAGTTTAGGTCAATGGTCTTTTATTTCCAAGTAGGAAAAGTAAATAGAAAACGATTTTGTTTTAAGTTAATTTTCTTAAAGATAGAAAATTTATTTCTGAGATTTACTAAGAACATAAATAATTATACTTACATTTCAAGAAGTGCTACATACATTAATATGTTTCTACCAAAAAACTCATCTTTTCTCCAAACAATGAATATTATTGATGACTTGGTCACACCTGAGGTGCTGGAATCAACTTCTAGAGAATCATATAATCCAAAAAATATGGAACATATATTTCTTATATCATTAATCATTAACCAAAACCAAAATGGTTAGTATAAGATAACATAATCCCCAAAAATGATAATATTTTATAAAAATTAATACTTTAATTAATCTCTAAATTTCAAAAAAAATCTCATAGCTCAACTAGGACCATTAAATCAACAATTGTCTTTAAAAATCTATAAAATAATCAAAATGATTTTTGAAACACAAAATTTAGAAGGACTTGATCACATAGTCTTCCACAGAAATCATAATATTTAACTCCAAATAAAATCAGCTACTTATAAAGTATCATTCTGAAAAGTAATTAACCTAATAACATATTCTCTATGATAGGTTAATAATATCCATAAATTTCTCAAATCAATATATATCTATAATAAAAACATAGAATCATAAAAAATAAAATTCCTTTATTACTTGTCTAATGAAATCCCAATTATTCAATTTTTGATAGGCATATAGTGTTCCCAAAAGAGTAAATATCTTCTAAAATGATATCTATCACATAACCACCAAATAATTTTCCTATACTAAGGATATCCATTTGATAAATAATAAGTTACAAAAATCAATATATTCATGCTCCCAAAAAAAATTTAACTAAAAAAATTAGTAATAATAACAATGTTCTTCATGTAGGCTAGAGGTTGGAGATAAATAACTATCGCACTTTGGTTTTGGGTTTGATTCACATGGCCTTTCAAGATAAGAAGATTTGTCACCCATCCTACGGGTTTCCCTTTATCTAAAACCCTAGCACATTTATAACATTATAAAAAATATGATAATTTCATTAAAAAAACATAACCTATATTATCGTAAAAGTTTATCTAATCCCTTTAATTTTGAATCCCAAAATGTAATAACCATTTATCACCTAAAAAATAGATCATATAATACTATATGGTTATCCATTTTTTCCACACAATAATAAAAATTATTTCTTGAATAACATTTTCATATTTCAAACATCAGAGTTACAGATACAACAAAAATTTAACCTATGTAATCCAATCATAAAAAGATCCTTAATAGTTTTAAGCATTCCATCATCCAAAAATATACAATAACTCTTGAATCGATTATATATTTATTTCATAACCATTAAAAATTAATCATGACCCATTATCTATTCCTTTCCAAATAATATTGTAATAGTTCTTTTTACAAACCAAATCGTTAATCATATACTATGATTCAAAAATCTCAAAATATTATCTAAGAAATTATCCATAACATTCAGTGGTCATTATTAGTTTTCTAATCTTCTATGGGAATAGAATTAGGAATTCTTAAAAAAAACTATTTTGTGGTACAGGTGAACCCATTACCAAACCTTCTTTGTAGGATATCTATTTTTTATAATAACTATGTACACCATATTTAAAAAATTATATTGATCCTTCAGAAACAACTTCATTGACATTCCAAGAGTCAACTGAACAATTCATTTTTATTTGAAAGGATATTACCTTATGACCTTCATTACCATATCTATAGCTTCTTACCATCCCATTGAAGCATTTTCCTAGGTTTTTCGTTACACATATTTTACACATCTGTATTGGAATTTACAAATAATAATGATTTTTACCAAAACCTCCATAGAGACTTGTTTCTCACATATATGTTTCCTTATAAAAATCAGCAAGGTTCATGTGGTCAATCATGACTTCATATATATGGTTTATAATAACCACACATTCTATCAAGGCAGCTCACATTTCATTCAATTTTTTTTGAAAACCGTCACATTTTTCTTCACATCCATTGTTACTTCGGTTCTTTCTAGATCCATCCATTTACCAAAATGAAAAATTTAAGTGTGATTGTATCAATAAAATCATCATTTACTGCCTTATGTGGAGGGAAAACACTAATATTTACTTATTCAAGTTTTCTTAAACTCATTCGATTTATCTAAAATAACTATCACTCTATCTATTATGATAACTGTTGTGGTTAGCTCACTTATTATTTAATAACACCATAACCACTAATGTTATCTAAACTAACTCCGGATGAAAATTTAAAGAGCCCAACCATAAAACACTACATAATATAGAGTTAAGATAATAATTCTCATTGAATATATTTTATGGTTTAGATATATAGAGAATTAGGTCATAACATATAATTAACAAATATAATAATTACTAGTAAACACTATAACTAAATATCATTTTTCCCATAAAAAAGAAACTCTTTAAAAATTAAATATGTTTAGTTCCTTGTTTTTGACAACACAACTTTTCTATGATCCAATCTCTGACCCGTTTCATGTTTAACTCATGTGAAAAAACATTTCAAAACATGGGATGAGCATAAAATGAATAGTAAGGGATACAAAAAGAATAAAAACTGTAATTTTTTCATCACAACATTTAAACCATGAATACTTTGTCATAATGAGAATATTTTCACTTTAATTAAGTAATTAAAACACTTTATTGAATATAGGCTCTTGTCTTATGATTTTTTAACCAAAAGATCACCATAAATCCCATAGAAAACAACATATAACATATAAAGGTATCATGGGACATAAAAATACTAAAATAGAATAACCATACGGTCGACGTCCACACTTATCACTAAAAAGAATAGCCATACGGTCGACTTCCATACCCAATGCATTGGAGGTAATAACCTAACCCCCCATCCTTGTTTTATCAGGGAACCACCCATCATTTTAATTATCATGTAACCACCATCAAATGTTCATGTACCATTATATAATCATCACACCTAAAATATTTAATATATCAAAATTTTACTAATAAAGTTTATTTTTAAATCACAATAATCCAATTCATGATATTGAAATATTCAATCCATTTCAAAAACCATTTTCAATAAAAAAATACCCAAAATGTAATAATGGATTTCTTTTCCAAATAACATTAAGGCTTATAGAGGAAGTGAAATAACGATTATTGTGGTGGAGTTGTCATTATCGCCACATAAGTTAAAATAGTCCCTTTTCATTTAGTAAAACACTTCTTTGATAAAATATTCTATTTGAATGAATGTAAATGTCAAATGGGTTTATTATACACCATTTAAAAGGGGTTGTATATTATTAAAACATGACCCAATGAATAAAGGTTGAGAAAACGTTTCTTAGAATGAACATTTTATAAATAAAATAGATCGATTATCTATATTCACTATAAGAACACATAAAAAATTATAAATTAAATATAAGATATAATAATTAATTTCTCACGTAATCATACAAATACATAAATAATAAGTAGAATATCAACCCAACGAACTGAAATTAGGTAAAGAAGTTCTCTTACCTCATTCCCTACTTGACTCGTTCATTTTTAATTTACTTAATATTAAACTATAGATATATTATAACGTCTTCAGAACCCTTTTCATGTTTATTATTCTTTTTTTTAACTTATTACATTTTTATAATAATTAGTTAACTATATGAGTTCATATCGTACATTTTTTCGATGTTTGGAACTTGATTAAAAAAAGAACTTCTCATAATTATAAATTGCCAATGTGTCAAAATTAATTTTTTCCCAGAATGATATCCATTATTTATATATAATATATATTATATATATCTAGTATATTTGTATTTATAGTAGTCCATATCATTTGGATAAAAGAAATGAAAGTCATCGTTTATAGAGATGGTAATCCATACATATGCATGAAATCTAAATTCATTTCTTTTTCATATTTAATGTAATGAAAAATAAATGATACATAGGTATATTATAATTAAAGTATAAATCAATGTTTTATGGGTTACATATGTTCATTATTTTGATACATTATACGTTCCATGTATATCATGAATGAGTCATGTCACATTAAGGGCGCGGTATTCTACATTTTGTAAAATGAAATTATCAAATATAAAAAACATTAAAAGAATAATGATACTTTCTAAATGATAAATAAAAAATCATAGAGATAAAATAAATATCACAAATATCTTATATATTTACAGTTCCATAATAATGTCCACCATTAGTTGTTTTAGGAGAAGATTGAATAATCATCATTTCATTAGCCCATTGTCCATCATCCAGAGAAATAGTATATTTTATAACCATTAAATGGAGGAGTGTGTATGTTTAGCTCAAATACTTATTTTAAATAAAATCAATAATATTTAGGATACTTTTATTTTTATATAAACAAATAATAATAACATTATATGGACTGGATAAAGAAAATAATAGAAAATAACATGAAAGAAGATGTTACCTTTAAATCGGGTAACCTTATTTGTTTTGAACCAAATGATATTCTTGAATTGTTTTCTGACAAGCATAAGGATTCTAGTAGTAATAGATAGATTTTGACACCTTATTTAAGTAGAGTATGGATGATCCAAGGAGCGTTATTTGTGTCAGTAAGGGGTTAGTGGTGGTGTGCATTTATAAGATGCAAGAGGGGTACATTATGAATATTTGAAATTATTATTATCTTATAAAGATAATTTCAATTTAAAAAGGTCCCAAACTCATTTAATTTTAAAATAAGGAGAGTAGTTTTCTATATCCTTATATCCAATTGGTTTTAGACATTTTTATGGAATAAAACTAATCTTTTCTTTTAGCTTTAATATTTAGTTAACTAATTTATCTTTTACCATATCCTGTTGAAAATTCATACAATATGGTTAATATATTTACAATAAAATGACAAAAGAACACAAAAATATATCATTAATGTCATTTATATCACCATATATATCAATAGGATGAATATTACATTTTTAGGTTTATTTTATCATTTAATAAAATTGTATTTATTTTGAATACTTATTTTTGTCAATTTATAAACTATTCATATCATGAATTATTAAATAAATTAATAAACATTATTTTTGAGAACAACATAAATTAATTAAAACATAATAAGATAGGATAATCTAAAAAAATCATGGATGGAAAAAATGTTTAAAAATTTATATAAATATTTATAATCTCATTTATTTAAATCATTCATTAATAAAGTAATCACTAGATCACCATTATGTATGAAATATATTTATCATTCCTATTACTATTTATAGTCAAAATTATTACTTATATATCCACATATAAAAATTGTTATACTGAAAGGTATATATTTATGTTACATTTTCCTTAACATTAAATTAATTTTTATAAAATGTAATTTTCACTATTTGGTGGCTCCATGGGGTCCCAAAATCGCCCCACAGATTACCATGGATGGAAATGTATGGTAAAATAAGTTTATAAAATATATTATGGGAATTTAATTATATAATATTATTATTTTTTATCCGTATTTAGTAGATTTTCATTTAATCATGCTAAATACGATATATACTAAAATTAAAATTCATAATGTCTAAAAATATACATAACCTATTTAAAAAATTTCCAACTCCTAATTATAAATATGAAATTTAATTCTAAGAATTAAAAACAAAAAAGCATAAAATTTTCATATAAAAATAATTCCCGTTGTGAAAACCAAAAATCATGTTTTTAAGAAATAATAACTATCCAATGATTGATAATTGTTTATGACTACTTAAAACGTAAAATTGCGTCCAATTAAAAACCTTAGATTTAATGAAAAATAATAATCTAATTTCACTTTAACACCAATTAAAATTATAATCTGACAATATAAATAAATTAGATGACAATACAGTTTTGACTTAAAAGGCAGTATTTTTCACCATTAATTAAAAAATTAGTTTTATCAGAAAAATATCAAAAATTTACCAAAGGAATTTTTTCCCCTGCTTCTAAAAATATGTTTATTTTGTAAAATAGAATATATAAATGTGTAAAATACTACATTTAAAAGGGTTTCTCCATAAAAATGTAGTAAAACTAGCTTTTAAAAATATAAGAGAATTAATTCTTAAAATTGAAATCATTGACATTTTAATCCTGTAGAATTCTTTAGATAAATGTAAAAAAATATAGAAATTTTTTTAATCACAGTTGGATTACTTATTTTCATTCCTGCTAAAATTGTTGCAGGGCGATAACTACCATTTATAATAATAATATGATGTTATTAATTTTTAGTATGACTCATACTTGAGTGCAACATGAGATTTCTGATAAACCCATTTTTCCACATCATCTGTGCCATCTAACATATCATCCTATATTAAATAAATTCAATATCATATTCATAAATATTAATATATATGAAAATGTATTATCCAATAAATACCTAGGATGTTACATCAATATAATTTGTAGTGATTTCCCATTTGAAAATTAAACAACCATAACCATGAATACCATATCAAATGATAATATAAATGACATAAGATAAAAGGGTACTAAAACTAATAATATTACCAAAAGACAAAAATCTAAAAACGTCCCATAACTAATCTCAGAGTACAAATTATGCAAAAATATCAGATTACAAAGAAGAAAAAACAAAAATTTTCAATGATTCCAAGGAGACTAATACTGATACTCCCATATATACCCAATGGCACAACTCCCTAATCCATACTGAATGTATAATGATGAATTACTATATAAATTAGATACATTTCCCTCACCAATGTATTGATAATTAAAATATGAAAAATAATGAATCTTAAAGTAGGGGTGAGTAATGAAACACATTTGGTTTTACCCATATAGATTCATTAGTCAATCTAGTATAATATAATTTTAAAAAACATTTATATAAAACAATATAAAAGAGTGTAGATCTAAATATATAATCATTTTTTTACAATTTATTTTCTAATAACAAAACCATTATTAATCCATGAAACAAAACTAATTCATTAAATCTCTTTAATGATATCCCTTCTGAAATCACCCATTACCTTACAAATTTCCAAACATCCAACCATGTAAACAATCTTGGACCTCACTATACTCATGAGAGCCTATTTATTCTTTCTCCAATCATGTAACAACCCAAATTTGTTTAAATAAAATTTCAATTTTTAATGTATTAAATTTATTATTATGTAATACGGTTATATAAAACACATTATATTATGGGGATTCATTATATCATGTTGGATATAAAATAACATTATGAATAATTACCATTTATAATATATTTTATGAATAGTGATCAAATTATTAGTTTAAGTATAGGGTTTTAATAAATCTAGGTGATATAGATATATTAATGGATTACATCAACTAGTCAGATCGTACCCTATAAATCCCATTTTTTAGGGACTCTATGGGAGAAAGAATATCTGCGATTTTACCTTGACCAAGACCATGATGATAATGAAAAACATAATCCAAAGAGAAATCATCTATAGGATATGTTGAAATTACTCAATATCATATCACAAGCCATATATGTTAAACCCCACATGAAATTTTAATCACCACACACCATACTCTTATGATTATTTTGGTGTATTAAAGTGATATGTATTAATACCATAGTAAAATGAGAATATATATTATTATTTATTGAATAATGAAAATATTTTTATATAATTATAATTAATTTATAAATTTTTTCTATTTTTATACAATAAAAGACAAATAATAATTTTTTGTAATATTTTATTTAAATTAAGAACTATATTTTTTTATTATTGGTCTTTTTAAATAAATAATAATTTAATAATATATTTCTATAAAATATTCTTATTAAATATAAATGATCATAAACTTATTTTTTAGTCAAAAGTAATTTTTCTAAGGGTTCAAAAACAGTTACTTTCATCTTCCCCATCATTTATCAATAAATGACTATTATTATTTTAAGAATTATACAAAAATAATAGAAAATTTTTTAGATAAAAACTAATATTATTTTTTAAATTATAATGAATGTATATTCAAACGGTGATTTTGTCATTATTTTATGACATAGTTGAATTTCTAGTAAAAATTAAAAAACATATAAATATAAATTCATAATTATGAAATCAAATTAACCGGAATATGATTTAATAAATACTATAAATGTGATATATCACCATAATAATTTCATCATGTTAAAATAATATAATATTATATTTATTTGATTAATTTTATATATCTATTATGACTCCTCCAAAACAATTAATATAATTTTTTATTTTAAAATAATTTCACTAAGAGTATGAATTATCTCCCCTTAAAAAAAGGGGTCAGTTTTATTAAAATTCTCTATTATCCTAAATGAATAATTAAAACATCCAGTTTGTTATAAACTGTTGGAAAAATTATCGAATGGTTTGTGGTTTGGTTATTTTATTATATAGAGTCTAAAACCTATAGTTGAGAAATAACTAACATATTTCCACTAATTTATTATATAATCCCTCCAAATATTAAATTAATATTCACTAAAAACTATAATACTTCATTAATATTACATTTCCACTCTAGACCCCCCATGGTTTCCCCAATCTCTCATGAATCTGCCCCAATCATTTTGTGTCACACACTCAAGAAATAGATCATCACTGTCACTTATTTATTCAAGTTTTTTTGTAATCATATGACTTATATTTACATTAGAAAATAACTGTATTTAAAATTTTATATACATTTAATTTATTTTTTCCCAAATTATGATAAAATCATTTATCTCTCATCAACCCATTTTATGATTTTTTATGTGACCTCATTCTTCTTCCAAATATTCACTGTAATTTTTAATGGAAATGAAATTGTGTAGTGAATCCCATACTAATTTCATATCAAATATGTTCACCATAATACACTTATAACACTTTTATAAAGTAATTAAATTTATTTTTCCAAAATTACATTTTCTTGGAATAATATGTGATGATATATGATTCTAGGTTTTCTGAACAATGTGGAACACTAATGGATTACAATGATATGAATGTGATAGGTGAGACAATATTTATAGAGATTTTAAAGAATTACATAATGTTTAGTATAATTAGATTCCACTTAATTATAGGGATTGAATTTGATTTCTTTATGCTACATTTTTTAAAATGAATTAATGGATGTTATCCTTGAACTATTTTAATTTTTGGATTTATAAGTTGTTACAACATTTCCCATGTTATGATTGTCATGTTATATGATGCACTATGATTCATGTTCCATTTATTACCCATAGATAATCAGATTCTTAAAAATGTATTACCATATTCTATTCTTGTTCCCATACATGGATTTATGTATCACCCCTTTCTTATAAATGTCCCTTTAATATCCTATGATTTTTTATGTTTGATAATGATAAAATGGTTTTAAATAAATATGATGTTTTTCATATCTCAAATTGTTATGTAATATATATAATTCCTTAATACAATATAGTTATCATTAATTTAGATATTATAAATTGTAATATTATTTAATAAATCCTGAATTAATGCGTAATATATATATTTTTTATTGAATTTGGTATTAGAGGAAAGGTTTTGTTATTTTTGGAATTATGATTTTAAACTCAAGTGAAAGACTTATGTATATGTATATGTATATGAAAACATCACTAGATATTGGAAAGTATATATTAAAATGTTTCCCAATAAAATATATCACTTTCAATATAATACAAGTTGATGTGGTTCTATAATAGATTTACTAAGGGTTAATAACTCTAATAATGTGTATTCGACCATACAGATCTTAACCTGGTACACAATAATGGGCCTTACTATGCACCAGGTTTGAATGTCATGGGTTATATTATTTGGTACATTCATTTACAAATTGTGGGAAATTATTTTTTGACCAAAAAATATCAATAGTATTATGAGTTATAAAATAGACCACGGAAAAAAGATTTAAAACAAGAAATTCAAAACATAAGAAAATACTTATAAAATATAAGATATCACATTAATGTCATTGTGCTACCATTATGTGTTTAATAGATTAAAAATACCCAATCCTAACTTTCACTTTATTATATTAAACATATTGAAATAGGACGAATCAGGTAAACAATAAATGTGATGGGAAATGAGATGACTACCTCATAAAGATTCCCAACTTAATCGAAGAGGAAATAAAAATAATTTTGATGATAATCTATCAACAATCTCAGATTTTGAATAGAATACTAGACTACGATGAGTTACCAAATCCCCTTAAGAATGTGTCGGCTTCAATTCAGATCTTCATGTGAAGATGAACTCTAATATTAGATTGATCATCAAATCAATTAATCATGGAAAAATTGAACACCTCCATTGACAATATCATCTCCCTCCTTCAATTTTATAAATAGGAGAATGTTGTAATTGATGATTATCATATGGAGGTATATGTTGTTCAATGGTATTAATTATTCAATAATACAAATCCTAATGATGATATAAATGTGATGGGGAGGAATGTATTCCTAGTTTTTTCAATTAAAATTTTCCTTACACTCTATTATAAAAATTAAATTAACATTCTTAACCTCAAGAATAAAGATGACGAATCTGTCATGGTGTTAAAGAAAAAAATCACCGAATTTTCATAATATTTCCCTAGATTTGTCATTATCCTTGCATGCATGGTTAATAACATCTTGGTTTGGATAAAACAAAATATACTAAAAGCACTAGTGATCCAAGACATTGATATATATGGTGAATTTTTTTGATGTTTTATAATAGTTTAAATGGATATCGATGAATCTTATGTGTATCAAGGGGATGTGAAGTGGAGAATGAAGTTTAATTATAGAATATTTATAGTGATATATAATGGTGACATGAAAATTCAACATCCCACTTTTCAAATTTTTTTAATGTAGTGTCCTAGAAATTGCATAAGATGGGTGGGGACAATGATCTAGGTGTAGGAAGAAAGGGAACATAAAAAGTAAATTTTGATGGGAAAACCCCACTAATGTGATGGAGGAATGGAATGGTATAATAAATCCTTTTTTAATTTTTCATTCACTATACAACAGTGAACTAGGGAATATTTCAAACCAGTGAACTATGACTAGGGATATATGAGACAACCAACATCATCCAAGGTAGTAAGGGAATGTTTTTTCCATCACAACCCTGGAGGTGGACCCCGGCAACAATGTAGAGACATGAACACTATTTATTTAAAATAAAATAGAAAATCTAATTATTTATTTTATTTCTATGGATTCCTTTGTATCATGAATTTTTATTATAATTGTTCAAATATCAGAACAAATCAACGAAGTAGAGGTGTGAGTGAAAATTGAAAATGGGGAAATTATTTAATTCAACGTTTATAACAACATACATGTCAAAATTTCTGTTTTTAACAACCCAGGGAGAATTTTCATACACCCATTGGTGCAATTTGAGTAATTTATAGGCATGGATTGGATTTACATATATATATCCTACATAATTTTCCATGATAATCAAATTTCTCAATGTATTATGAATCATCCCCTGATTATATATAATTTCAAGGAGGAGGATTAATCTTCTTTACATACAACACAATATGAATTGATACCATTTCCCTATAACAATTACTATCTAGATCAAAAGTTCATGTATATGTAAATAACTAACTTCAATGAAATTATAATTTTAACTGAATACACAAATGGGTTTCCTAAAGAATTGTTTGGTCTTCCTCAATGACAAGAAGTTAAATTTTAAATGGAACAGATACACAGGTAGTTAATAATATCCAAAAAATTATATATAATGGATATTATGGAACATTTTGATCTAAAAATCAAAAAGAGAGTCTGAATAAAGTGTTTATATTCCCAATTGCATCACCATGGGGTGTAAAGACCACTTCGTTGAGAATATGGATGTGTTAATTCCCCTTTGATTTATTATCATGAGATTTTCTTGATCATGATGAAGTAAAAGTATCATCTTCTTGGGATCAATTAAATGTTTGAGTAGATACATATAGAAAATTACTTCTCCAATGTGGATCTATGGTCTGGATATTACTATTTTATGGTGAGTAAGGATGATATCATGAAGAATTGTTTTCATACATGTTTTGGGCACTGTGATTTCGTAGTAAATTCATTCATACTCACTAAACCTCAATTATTTTCCATGGAAATGATGAATAGAGTCTTTAGATATCACCTAAAAATTTGAAGTATTTACAGATTATATTACAATATTTTTAAAATAAAGGATGGGGATGTAGAGAATCTAATCGCTTTTATGACCACCTTATGAAAGGAGACTCTCTATGACATGTAATAAAATTGAGTTCTTGTTGAAGGAATTACATTTCATGGGGAATATCATCACAATCAATGGAAATTATATGGACCCCTCAATAATATATTCAATCGGTGGATGGTCAAGGACAACAAATGTTACATATCTCCAATGTTTTCTTGGAATATTTAGGTAATATTGTTGATTTGTGATACATTTTCCAGATTTCCAAACCATCTAACAAGGACAACATGGAAGGGAGTCATGTTTTCATGGAATGATGAAAATGATAAGTTCATGAGAGTGAGTAAAATAAGGCTTATCACTTCTCTAGTTTTCACACTACTAAAAAGTGGATATTTTTTTATTGTATTCGATGATGCTTCAAAGAATGGATTACTCTATGTCTTAATTAATAATAATAAAATCAAATCTATTACATCAATGATGTTTAGTTTTCTTGAATTGAATAACCCATTACATGATCTATAGTTGGATGTAGTAATCATCGATTTGAAAATAAGGCAACATTATGTCTTTGGTGAGAAAATTTAAATATATACAAGTCAAAAAAGACTAAAAAACATATTCAAATAAAATGATATTAAAATTATCCAAAAAATATGGTTAGAGATGAAAAAATAAATATAACATATCATTCCACTACCACCATATTAAACTGAAAAATATGGTTGACACTAAAAGAATAAAATAACTAGAAATTCAATAACTAAGTATAATTGGGAAGAACCTTATCTTTAATGATTTTAAAAGGATAGAAATGTGAATAATAATGGAAGAAACAATATTAATAATTTCAAAAATGATTTATCTACCCTCCCTTCATTAAATTATCAATTATTCTCTGAGAAATTATGAGGGGATTTAAAACAATGTGGAAAATATTAAAAGTTTAAAATATTTTGAGTTCAATGTAATTGAATATATTGTTGTATGATTTGGGTCAAGACTATGTGTAACATAAAATCCTGAATAAAAAAAGTACCTATTGTATTATTCACATATATCTACATTATATATCTATCCTAGATAACAATGATGTATCAATATCACTAAAAACAATATTTTTGGGACAATATGTAGAAGAAAATCGTGGAATATACATATATATGTCTTGTATATCCACTAGTGATGGTGAAAAATCTTAAATATACAGGTATGATGTAACCATTCCCCATACATACTAAAAATTGGGGAAAAATCAACACGAAATTTGTCTACAGATTTCTAATGGAATTTAGTGGAAACTATACAATCTAGGTTATGGTTGAATATCTTACCAAGACAATGCGCATCATTGGAATTATTGAGGACTTCTCACTAGGTAAAAATTCATGGATCTATATCAGAGAAGTTGTGAGGCTTAATGGACTACTGATATTGATTGTATTTTATTGAGATTCGATATTCACCAAAAGGTTCTTGAAAATTCTTTAACGTACTATAAACATTATGTAGACATTCAGTAAGGATTATCACCACATTTGTGACGGCTAATCTGAGAAGGAATTCCAAACACTCAAGGACATGTTGAGAGCATAAAAAATTAAATTTAATGGACTATGGGATTAATATCATCCTCTAGTCAATCTCTATTTCAATATTATTTCCCATTAATTCACCAAAATGGATGCCTATGAACCCATTATTAGGAAGGGTTGTAAAAAACATTCATATTTAGATGATGTTAGTGAAGGAAAATTAATAGGTTCTTAAATGGTCTTGGAAATAGTGTAAATGGTTTTGACCATTCAATAGCACATCAAGGGTACTCAGAGTTAATAGAAGATTTATGATTAAAATCGTTGAAGATACATAAATTTTCATGTTTTAGACACCTTATTTTACCAAATATCTAGATGGTATAATGTGATGAGATTTGTGATAAAGGGAATTATTAGTCCATGATATATCATCCCCTTTTATATCATTGATCACATTAAAGTAGTGTCCTACTGAGCATCACCCCACGTAACAATATTTATTCTAGATGTATTACATGTATCCTTTTTATAAAAGTACATAAATACCCATAACTAGTTCTCAATCTGTAGGTGGTACTATTATTGAATAATCTCTCATATTAAGAGAAACCAATGAATATCTTAGATAGTAGATACAATGTTCTAAATTATAAGATTGTGCACCTATTCAAAGCATTGTTGTGAAATAACATGTTTGAAGAAGTGATTTGATAATAGAAGGAACTGAGGATACATAGTTACCCACATCTACTTTAGTTTGGGAAATATAAAAATTTCTTGTAAAATTTCTTAAGGGGGATGTTTGTAATGACCCATATACTTATAAATAAAATTTCCAATGTCATATTATTAAATATATAACTATTTAATATAGTTATAGAAAAAAAATGTTCATATTTGTATTTATTATATACTATGAAATTTAAAATACCATTTATCATCATAACCATTGATAATGTTGCCATTTAACAGGGATCTCATGATTATCATAAATAGAAGGGATTTAACAAATCCAACTGATAGATATAAAAAATGTGGTGGCCTCAACAAGTGTGACCATATTCTATGAAGCCCAATTACCATTGAATCTGATGGAGTTATGATATTTGGTATTTTCCCTTGACCAATATCATGCAATGATCCAATAACATTATCATTATTGAAACCTTCTATTAGAGAAGATAAATATCTTCAAGATCGCATCTCATACTATGTTTTTCGAACCTCCCCATGAATGTCTCATAGTCACAAAACTTGCTATTATGGAATTTTTTGGTTTATTAATGGGATATGTATCAGGACCCTACTAATATGTGTTTGTGGATTATTTTTTAAGGAATATTAAAAATATTTTAATAATATTATTTCAAAAATATAAGTTGTTTTTATTTTGATACAATGAAATAGAAATAATATTTTTTGGGTCATATTAATATTCCAGTAATGAATGTATTTTGATGAATTAATCTATATCTGAAATAAATAATATTGTAAAAAATAATTATTATATAATTATTTTCAAATATAATTTATCATATAAATTTTATGATGTAAACTATAATATTTATAAGGGTTATAAAATTATTATTTTAAAAAACTACTATTTATCAACAAATGTAAATTTTCATTCAAATGGT
This sequence comes from Viscum album, assembly GCA_963277665.1. Lineage (NCBI taxonomy): Eukaryota > Viridiplantae > Streptophyta > Magnoliopsida > Santalales > Viscaceae > Viscum > Viscum album. The sequence continues at coordinate 1,063,975,460 of OY728165.1, read as the reverse complement.
ATAATAAAAATATTTATAAAAATATATATAGAAAATTAAAATAATTTTTGGAATCATAATGACAAAATTTTATAAAATATATATTTTCATAATATTATGATAGATTTTAATTTTTTGGTAAAAATAATATACAATATAAATATGCTTTTCCAATTATGAAATAAAAATAATAAAAAAATGATGTAATGAAAAATATAAATCATAAATAAAAAAAGAAAATGTTTTTCTTTAAAAATAATTTTATTTTTTTCTTTATTTGATTATATTTAGAAATACATGGTGATTCCTCTAAAACCATCAGTATATTTTATTATTTTAAATTCACTAAATTAAGTGTATAACGGACCTATAAATAAATATCGTGATTATTTCTAAACATTATTCCATTTGAAATATATAATAATTAAAAAACTTCCATTTTTCTGAAACCACTGGATATCACCACGGTACAGATTTTGGTATTTATTATTTTTTCATATGGTCTCTGAAACATAAGTTAGGGAAACAATAGGGAAATCCCAAGTCATTAAAAATATAATAACACCCACGAACCTATTTATATGTAGAAAATATCATTGAAAAAATTCATTACTCTTCCATCCCATCTCTAGAGTCCTCTCATGGTTCCACAATGATCTTAAGATGCCCTTACCAATCATTTGGAGTCTCACACTAAATTAAGGGATCCTCACATTCTATTTTTATTCAATTTTATTTATTATATTATTTAATATATTTTCAATTACTAATGTTGGTATATGTCTTACCATGTACCTATTACTGACCATTTTATGTCCAAATGAATAAAGACCCTTCCTGAATTCGTCAGTCTAATTTATAATATTTTATATGACAATGTAATTCTATAGAATGATAACTGTGATTTTCCATAAAAAAAACAATTTTGTGGTGAATACCATAGCAATATTTTATCAAGGGTGTTACCCATTATAAAATTATACCACTTTGACAAGGGACATAAATATATTTATTCCACACCACAAGATGTTCAATGAATTTTTTTTGATATATGATACCTTGTTTTTTGATCATTGTGTCATACATAAGCATGCCAATGATATTAATGTGATATGTGAGCTCGCAATTATATAGTGGTCTGATAAATTTATAAAGCTTACTCTCATGATATATCATTTAGGGATATAGAGTGAACCTTATTTCATAATTCTACTTTCTCAATCATTACTTATGAGTTTTTATACATAAGAAATGATTATGGTACATTATTTTATGTTGTTTCCACATTTCCAATGTTATGATTGTAATGCTATATATGGCATTATTATTCACATTCCTTTTATTCCAACCTCTTTTTTCTATTTCATAACATGTATTACCTTATTCCATGAATATTACATAACAAGTATTCATATATAACCCCTTTTTATATTTTTATATAGGTTATATCATGTTGTTTTATGTGTGGTAATTCTAAAGAAGTTTTTGATAAAGATGATGGTTTTCTTGTTTTAAATTTTTATTTAATGATACTAATTCTAATTAATACTATAATTATTGTTTTTTTGTAATTTATTAATTGTAAAATTATGCAATTAATACATAATAAATTGTTATTATATAGAAGTGTGTTTATGAATCATTCACAAGGTGACCTATTTTGATTGGGGATTTTCCATAACCTTACCCATCACCCTGATGATGGGGAAAACATTATTCCCTATCTATCACAATTCGCATAAACAATAAAAATCCATTCTTCCAAAAAATACTTCAAAAATAATGATTCCAAACTATTTCAATAAAAAATTATATTATTGAAAAAATTACAATAAAAATATTCAATAAATCAACAAAAATTGAATTGTTAAAACCATCCAATAATAACCTTTTCATAAGATCCAAATTTAGAAAGTCCAAAACAATCACTAAAACGTTATTCTAATAGGGTTTTAAATACCATTTCCAATAAATTTCATGAAATTCAAAAAATTTGAAACTAATTCTTCCTGTTATAATAACACGAATTTATAGTGACGTCTCTTTCCTTAGAAACTATAGGGAAAATGAATAATAACCAGAATACTTTTACAATAGAGAGTTAAATTTCCATATATACACCATTGATCTTGTTCCCAAAAATTAAGAAAATACATATCTACATATTATTATAATAAAATATCATATATTCATCCCCATTTGACTAAAACTATGAATCCATGATATAGGAGAAAAATATATCTACAGAAAACCACCATCAACGAGGACTTGCAATGTAATCTATCCTTTAACACAAATATATATTCCTAAAAAGGACTAATTGATCAAAGGGAAATGTATCCATAACCAATTGTATAATAGAATACCATGTTAGGGTTATAGAAGTAGAAAAAAGAGTGTTTAGGAGGTAATTCATAATGAGAATCACAATTTAAATAACCAAATTTTAACATATAGTGGGTTTTTATGAACAATTTGGAAAACAATTATCAAACCATGTGTTATCCACTACTTCCAAACACCCATTACATTATTTTCTCGTGATGTTATAAAAATATTGTTCAAACCCTGTTTCTTCTCCTATTACAATTTTCATTTCTCTTCTAATTTTTATTGTTACTTCTTTGGGGATTCACGGTTAGGCCGATTTGTGTACCAAATCCAGAACCTATCAAATAGCCATTGATTTACTAGTTTAGTTTCCTAGAGCTGTTTCGTTGTCATTACTAACCAATATCAAACCATTAACATCAAGAAAATACCCAAAATGTATCCACATTTCTTTCCAACTACCACAAAAATCATGAAAAAACATTACATATATAAAATGAAAGAATAAATGGCAACATACATGAAACTGATGGTGCCACATTTTACCCAACACATGGATATAAATCCAAAGAATGTATGAAATCTCCATTTTTCAGAATTGGGTCAGTCCATTTCTTGATCGTTTCATTCTATTATTCCAATGTTTCATCCTAAATCTGATCAAGATAGCAGAAAATCGACAATAGATTGATGATTTTACACATAAGACTATCAATATCCTATCAAAAATACACACTAGCATATGTACCATTGAGTCTTTTAGATATAGGTCAACATATTCCAATTGAATCACATATTCATAAATAAGATGATACGTTTTCAAATAAAATACATGAATCTCATTGTGCATTCAAATGAATTGTTTTGGAAAATAAAAAAGACATTCCACCTCACCAACTGATTTATGTATAAAAAAGGGTCTATATATCGATGAGATAACATTACCAACATCAAAAAATGATGATGCCCAATAAAATGAGGGATTCTCAAGAACATGTGATCCCTCACCTCATATAACAATAACCATTGATGATAATACTCAACTTATTTCTGAAGATTCAATGTAGTCTATATCCTTTTCCTGATCAGTTAAATATTATTTGTTATATCTTGGAGAAGGCTTAGTCCGATTAGTGGTGTATCACATGTTTCCACCAAAGAATCTAGGGAAATAAATTCATTTAGAAACAATACATAACAAGGGACCCAATGTTTTATGGATAGATAAATGATGTTATATGAAAAATATAGTAATATTATGTTCACCTCTCATGGTCCACCAAAACCATTAAATAATCCCAAATAATGTCTTACAACTATTTTATCTTTTTTTCAGATTATCCATCAATTTGAGGATGAAAAGTCATACTCATAGCCAACTGATCCCTTAGGGATTGCTGTAAGGATTTATAGAAATGTGAGGTAAACCATATAACATGGTCCTACATTATCAAATCATGTACACCATTCCTCTTTACCAATTCATATATTCATATTTTAGACATTACCACCAATGTGTTATAGTAACGAATAGAAATTAAATGATCTCACATTCTCAATCAAGACAAAGCTGAAATTTGGAGATAATCCATCCATTTTGTTGTATCTTATATTCATATTCCATTTTTTTTATCAAATATGTTTCATACACATATAATTTATAAATAATATAAATTTATCAAAAAAGAGGTAGTGAATATATTTGTTCAACAAATAAAATAAGAAAACTGTATGAAAATCATGTGTTGTGTAGTTCCTCTCATTCACTAATAACATTCATGATACATAATCAATGACATGTTCTCCTTTAATGATAATGCATCTGAACCCTAATCATAATGAATCGAAATACATCACATACCCTAGTCCTGAGTTTGGAAAAATCAAGATTAGTTATAATGTAAAGAGTAATTTAATCTCATAAAAAGATATATGACATTATTAATTCCATTGGAATATAATAATATCTATTATCAAATCAATAGATATTTAGGATATTCTTGAAAAATAATGAAAAAATAATCATTCATATGCATCATTACCAAGGAAACTATATTTCTCGGATAGAGTATATGGATTTTTCCATGATATAATTGTTTATATCATTTATGAATCAATAGTAACACATCCTTCATAGATTTCATATCTAGGGAAACATAATACTTATATAAAATAATAACACAATTTTTTTATTTTTAATAGAGATGATGGTCATCAATAATTCCAATCGTTATCTATAATTTTTTATCATGTTCATCCTTTATCCTTGATTTAACCACTTTTTTATCGTCATATGCCACAAAAAATCAGTCCATATATATTTGAAATATCATATTCATCTAATCCAAAAATATGATTGGTGAATTTGTAAGAATTAAAGGAATTAACAGATAATCATAATGGCCACATCAAATCATGAAATCTATATTTAAAATATCAAATTTCAAAACACGCAATTGGTGATTTTATAATATCAAGTTAATTATCGAGAACCAATGGGATCCCCTAAATTATCGAACATGTCTTCAATGTGTGTTAGAAGATAAAAATAAATTATTGTAACATGGGTAAGATTATGATAATCAATACAGAACTGAAGTGTTACATCATCATTTTTTCCAATAAAGTCCAGTGTAACCCACAAGGATTTACTAGGTTGCCAAAACCCTTATCAATCCAACTCTTTCAATATGACATTAAATTTCGTTAATTATTTTAATGACATCTAGTAAGAAGTAAGTAAAATATGAAAACACCCTAGTAGGATTTAAGTCATATTCTTCACTACTCTTTTAGGTGGATAACATGATAAATATTCATGTTAACATATAGAAATAGAAATACAGTAATTGGGAAACTATTCTTCATGATCTCTTATATTGATTACAAAGTCAATGTTGTCCACTTGTATGATATCATTCAATTTTTTGGTAAAAAAACCAATTTCACATTCCTTTAAATTCTAATACACTCTGTTTATGACTCCTTCAATGGGGCACGTGCATATTTATGTTGAGGATGAAGTGTTTGTTTCCTCGCATTCATGCTTTTCAAATGTGTGTGGCATCTGTCACTTATTAAGGGTCATTTTCTCCTTAATCAAAATAGGATGCTAGGATATTATTTCTCCTTCTATGGATTCTTCCCCAAAATTCATATTTATATTTTAGGGAATTAATTATAAATTAATTTTTCCCTTTCAATCTTTACCAATGTCTGTCATGAAAAACACGATAATCCTATCATGGTATATATTTCACAATATCTAGAAAAACAATAGGAGACCACTATCATGGTACAAATATGGAATGTTCTTATGAAATAAATATTATTTCATTAATCAAGTTCAAATAATTATTTATGTTATTTCAATTGTGGTCAAAGAGTCTAAATAATTATATATTTATGATTAAACATAAATAAATAGAGATATAATAAATTTGAGGTATAAAAAGGTCATTGTAATTATTCTCACAAGAATAAACTACACAACATATCCTAATCACCTCTCTAGCAACAACTACCTTCACACGAGGAAGCAGAGTCCCATCCCCAACAACAAAAACCAAGAGAAACCCTCGTAGAACCATGGGTAAAAAAAACCATAGCATGACATCAATATACGAGATGAAAAAATATCAAACATTGATAAACTACTTGAATACACTGGAAAACATACCATGAATCAATACAGTTCAATTCAAATCAATGATAGAAGTCCAAAGATTGGTCCTTGATGATGTAATCCTAAAATTTTAGATGAGGTTTTCATCGGGTCTTCTGGTGTTTAGATGGAGCCGCTGCAACTATAGGGATTGAAAATCCAAGTAGAATGAAATTGTCTAAAACATAAAACATTAAGTAATTACATGAAATGTAATCCATTTTCACATATTTTATTATTTAGGGGTTTAATTATTCAAAAAAACACACTTCCACTTCATTTTATTTTTATTTTCAAAGCCCAATATATTACACATCGTGAAACCAATATTCACATTTGAAACATTTTTTCAAAAAATTAAATCCTACTACATATAGAATTTCTTAGGCATGTCTCACAAGACATCCTCTAATTCTCCTATGATCTCCACATAAAATAAGAAACACAAAATGGGTTGAATCATGCGGTTCTGGGCCATTATTCATTTTTTAATGTAACATAAGAATAACACGTAGTTTCTTTTCTATTATGCCATATAATATAATTTTCTTCTTTTTAAATAATCATTGGGTGTAACAATATTCTTGTAATATATTATTCCAAGATTGATAAATTATAAAAAATAAGGATGTTATTTTTTATTTCCACATTATTATGGTGAAATAACATCAATTTATAAATATATAATTGATTCATTAAATTTTTTACAATTCCTTTACCTACCCATAGGGACTGTGTCATTAACACCCCAAACCCACCTTCCATAGGCCATCGGTAGTGACCCACACCAGAAAGGGATTTCGAGACAAGGAATTCATTTCCTTTAAACCGGAATAAACACATGATCAACCACAACCCAAAAAATAGATATTAGGAAACAATTATACCACTAAAATAAGGATGAGTTCAAGTACAGCTGAATGTATGTGGGCTATAACAAAAAGATAACAAGATGATTAAAATTCTAAATTAAAAAAGGAAAACATGAAGGAAATCCATAGAAAAACCCACATAATCATGAGGCTAGTGAATCTATTGGAAGGAAAAGTAGCTTGTCCAGCATGCCCGACCCTAATGTGCCCCACCCAGTCCTAGTCCACCATGTCCACCATCATAGCATCCAGCAGTCTTGTCCCCCTAAGATACTCAGTTGAAACATTTATCATTTACAATAGACACAAAACATGAATGTGAAGCCCAAGCAGGGGTGAGTATGATAATACTCTATAGATACCCAGGGAACCATAATGGTCTCTTAGTAATACATGAAGTCAAACACCACAGAGTAAAAAATATCCCAGAGGAAAACCCACCATGCAAGGCCTCAACCACACATAACAAAGTAAATGACAGCTCAGAATATGTATAACATAAGTAAAAAAGTACATTTGGTTAGTCATAAAGCTATATCATATTATTCTGTCAAGAGACTCACCAGCTAACGAACAAATGATTGATAGATGATGACCCACACACTATCACTTGGGGATGACCCACATAGGATTGAGGAGCATTGACACACACATGATCGATTGGAACAGACCCACACAAAATCTCTAATCACTGTCCCACATATGAATTCTAGGTACTAACCCAGACATGATCTTTGAGAGATGACCCACATAGGATCGATTGGTATTGACCCAAACAAGATCAATATTCATTCTTCACATCAGAGCCAACCACTAGATTCCCACACATTGCACGCTTGATTTTAAGAGGATCTAGTCCTGAAGACATCAGTATTACATAAACTTCCATGAAGTCCTATGAAGAAGTAACGTAATGAATCATTATGTCATAAGGGTTCTAATATAATAAACAACATGTCAATCAAATGCCCGATCAGTAAGTTATCGCAATTTCAGAACTGAGGGCCTAGTGTGATTTGAGTTCGATCCAACCTAGGCATACTCAATCATTCTCCAAAACCCTTGTGAATTATTTCAGAATGACCACCTTGTCCTACGAGTTCTAGAGTGGTATATGGTTTTTCCAATGGACATTCGATTTAGAATAAACGAGCCTCTAAGAGAATATGGGTTGATATTGGTCCTGGTCTGGTTTGAACTGGGTTGTGTCGACCCGGGTCTAACCCAGCCCGGTATGAACCGGCCCATCCTGAATTGGTTTGGATCTGCTAGGACAAACTAGATTCGGTCTGAAGCAGCTAGACCCGGTCTCATATGTCAACTGGGTGTGGTCTTCCAGCGATGCGCGGACCCAGTTCCCCATAGAATGGAGAATGTTAGTTTGGTCTTAAACTGGTGGGCATTGCCCCTTTAGCTGACTGGAACCCTGGACCGGTTTTGGTCAAGATCTATGGTCTGGTTCTACCAAGTCCGCTTCTATTGAAGCAGCATCTCATTCACAGTCCATTCTATAACAACTCTTATGTGGTACAGTGCTTGCCTTAAATGCAGTCAGTGTCAGTCAGCTACCTATTTCCATCATGGCCCCCCAAATAAACTCCAAGTCCTTTTTAGTGGCATTATTTGGCCTCCTCACTAATTGTGACATACCATCGATGAATATTCAGGCTACGAGTGAAGCTCTAGTGATCGGATTATCTTACAGTCTGTGCTAATAGGCCTCCCGATACACGACATTCACTTTGTGGCCCTCGGATCCACGTTGACAACAATTTGACTTATTGTCCATAAAGAACACATAATGAACATGTTCGGGGAAGGTTCTATGCCCTATTCAGAATGGCATGTTCTCTTCGTGTTAGCTCTATAACATGTGAGTGAAATAATAAATATCAAATGATTTAATGAAACCCCAAAAAATGTTCCTGAAACAACCACCCATAAAAAAGAATGAGTTCTAAATCAACAAATTAGTTGGATGATCACTGTTTTTATGACAATAAATAATGGAGAGGGAATAGTCATTTAAAAAAATAAATCAATTTTAACCCCTACTTTGAACCCGTTTAATTATGCTAATGATGAAGGAAGAATTTTTTTTATCGAAGATGTTAGTCGGAAATTGTCGTCAGCCATCGATGTCTCTTTTGAGTCCCCAATTTCATCCTAGAATCTCTATTATTCTTTGGATGATTTAGTTGTTGGAGTTTCACTAGAACATCATCTTTTAGCTCTCCTAAAACCCTTGCCAAGGGTTCGATTAAATATAATGAAAGGAACTACCTATATTTTGTTCATTAATGTTCTTCATTAATGAAACACAATTAATGTACAATTACTCTTATGTGCATCGCGATATGCAACAAAATTATCATTTCAATAAATGAATCTCAATCAATGCCTGATGTTACACTGCAGTTTTTCTATCTACCACTCAACATTTGGAAAAATAATACAATAACTCATTATGTTATTTTATTTTTTTCCATAATGTCCAAAAATATAATTTTTCATCCGTACCTTGTCTGTTGATGTTATGTATTTCTTAAGTGTATCCTGGCATATTAAATCAAACATTCCCCTTGTTATTATAATTTAAGAATTAGTTCAAAAGAGAGAAATTACCATTTTAACTTTTACTAAAGGTACCATTAAAATGTAAAAAACAAATTACTAGCTGTCACCCTCTACCCACACTGGTCATGGTTTGGCTCTGTCTAAGGGGAACACGCCCTCTCGAGCTAAGTATTACTCTCATATTTCCAATCCAAGTCACCATTCAGAAGTTATATTAATATGTAAATAAAATAATTGTTTCTTAATAATTTTATTTATGGCCGAAAACAAACTTCTACTGTTGTCCCGCACAGGCAAATGCTAGGATCTACCTAATTAAATCATACCCTGATTAGTTCAGTGGTGGTCATAGATTTTTAATCCAAGTCACCAATAGTGTGTAACATAATTTCAAAAGATAAATAAATTTATTAAATGATTTTAATTATATTTGTGCCATTTTAGGGTATTCTCCTTGGAAGCCTACACCAACTAAACAGAAGTCGTACAAAGTGTAAAACCACTATCCTGAAGGCAAAATTAATATTCGATTTCTGATTCGAACAACCATTTAACTGTTATTCCACTTTTTCAAGAAATGTTCTCACTCAAAATATTTAATGATTAACATTTATTGATAGATCATTATAGGAACTCTCGGCCTCAGAATCACATGCTTTAAATTTTTGGAGTATTGTAATAATTACATATAATTTAAAATATATATAAAATTTTTGGTTCATTACATTCTCCCAAAATTAGGGATTTATGTCCTATAAATCCATAACAATGGATATGAAAACAAATTGGGGTACTGAGAACGAATATGAGCCTCTGGCTCTCTTGTGCTCTCCTGGAGATTTGTGTGGTTCCACCGAACGTGCACACAAGGAATCAACCTTCCACAAAGGACCAAGTCCTGTTGATCATCTATCTATACTTTGAACTCCACAAACATCACACAATCATCAAGGGTTAGCTCACTCCATTCAATGACATGCAATGAATCATTAACATATATCATCAACTATGACCCATGGAATACCATATGTACCTAGTGCATTATGGATGATGATCTATTTGGTATAATAACTCACCAACACTACTATGAATATGGAAAGGTCCTTCGAACCTCGAAGATAACATTACACCATGGAAAAATATTCGAAATCCATTTGGGATGATAAACTTAGAAAGATAAGGTCTCCATCCTCAAACTCTAAGGGTCTTCATCTCTTGTCGGCCTAAGACTTCATCTGCACTGTGTAGTTTTCATAAACTCTAGGATGATCTATACCTTCTTAGTGGAAGCATGTACTAACTATGGAAACTTATGTGTTGTCTCCCCTATGTCATTTCAGCATAGATGTGGACAACTGTAGCCTATACAAGGCCTCAAACGGTTTCATGCCGATGGCGGAGTGATAATTGATATTGCATGAAAACTCAAACTATAGTAGGTGGTCCTCCCAACTATGACCAAAATCAAGGATACAAGAATGTAGAGTGTCATCAAGGTCATTCCGGTCCACTCAATATAACCATCCATCTAGGTTAAAAGCATTGCTGAAATTTTCTAGAACCTGATGTTCATATTTCACTTTCTGACAATTGGGGAATCGTGAAACGAACTATTCCACTGCTTCCTTTGGCCCTGACAACAGGTAATAGTATCAGAGGTTATGGTAAATCATCAACATATCGGGATGTACCTCCCTAGAGTATTTATGGGATTACCTCAAATCCTCCTCCAGTAATGTCACTGGTTCCATGGTGTGTCCTTTAAAAAGAGTGACAATATCCCCACCTGTTAAAAATTCATCAGGGGAATGTCTTGAGAATATTATTGCACATCAGACCTTGATGTCACCATTCAAAAGATGTTCCTCCCTACCTCACTGAGGAAGTGGGGGAATGAAAACCATATACTAGAGGTAAGATGCACCATTATCATCCATGATGGATATCAGTATCGAAACTATCTGATCTGTCACCTTACTCAACACCTATAAATAAAAAATCCTGCAATTCAAATCTACCACTACATCCCCGTTCCTAATAGTATAGACTAACTTGATGTCATAGTCCCAAAAGAACCCCAACTATCACTATTGTCTCAACAGTTGAAAAGTCTATGGCCACCTTTCCATCCACATGAAAGTCTACACCATTTAACTGATTGATGTTCCCATCGACCCATTGTTTTTGGGTACTCATTATCGAAGGCCACTGGGTTAATGTTCCAATAATACACACATAACCTCAATCACTAGGTCTTAATAAGAAATTCCTCTACAAGTCCACCAAATTTTCTCTCAACTCACAATGATTTGTGGTAGCCATCTAATATGCATGTATATATATCATTTCCATCTGTCGGTACATGTTAATGTGGAATTCACTCTCCATACCAAGAGGTAATCCTGGAAAAATATTTTAATGGTTATACCCATAATCTACTATGAATGTTGGGAACTAAAAACTGAAAAAACATGCTTCCATGGGGGTTTGAATAGCCATATCATGAGAGATTGGTTACACCCTCCTATGCATGAGTATGTCTCGTGCTACCTGGTTTTCCATTTTCACCAACCATGGAAAACCCCATCCCAACATTATATTTATAATACATCATTTTTTCCTAAAACATTCGTTCTGAGAATGATCTATGGATCACCAGTTCATGCCCAAACTAACTTCATAAGGCCTCAACACTGTCTCCAAGAGGTTCTGACTGAAACATTCGCCTCAAGGGTCATATAACATAGTCCGAATAAGATTGATTATTATGTCTCCTCTGATTGGTATCTCCATTCATAAGGGTAATGTTAACAATTTAACAAGAAACTCTAGGTCTTGATCAAGATTCATGATATGAAAAATGATTACATATTTCTAATTATATGTTCGATAGTAGTAGACACATACCATAACTAAAATCATTCCTAGATCCCCTGGGTCACACTCCTTGATTGCATGCAGCAACTCCAATCCCATTCCCTCCAACTCCCTGAACATTGTGGGGGCCACATTGGGGTGGTCGTTATAACATGTCAAAATGTATACTACATCCGTCAGTTCTCCTAGATCTCCTTCAACATTTTCTTCCATGTAGATTCAATATTACCTATCACGTCCTATTCCCAAAACATTTTACATTTCCAGGTCTCTAAAACTACGGTCTGTTTCTTATTTTCACAATGCTAATATTCACTAGATTCATCTAAATAGTTAAATAATTTTCCAACCATAAAGGATTTCTAATGCACCATTACAAAAGTATAAATGCACAAAGTAAAATTTGTGGCTTGGATATTCCTATACACATCTCTCTCTAAGGACCGAACCCAGATGAACTGGTTTTATCATATTCATCAAGTACCTAAAATGGTAAATATGCATTGATGAATACTTAGATAGTGTATTTTCATCCTGCCAAAGCTATAGAAGCTCTTTTGAACACATACCCCTTATCTTCTTATGACAACATACCATTTCTCTGAGAATGGTTATCAAGATTTGTCCACAAAAAGTGATGTCATCATATGATAGGGGTAATCTATACCCTACCATTGAACTTCTATGACACATAGAATCCTCCCTGCTAGGACTGTGATCTGATCTAATGGTGCCCTCGAAATATGGAAACTCGGTCACCGCCTCAAGATAATCCATAGCATCCTGTGAGTCAGGCTGGACTCAAAACCAAAGGGGTATCTATCATAGAAACTCATGTAAGGCACTAAAAATACAAGTGTCCTCTACTGTTAAAACCAGCTAACCAATAGGAAGTGGTCTTCCTGGGACACTACCCGATGGTACCATCTCAGGAAAAACTCCTTTTACTGAAGCCTCATCACTCTGTGGAGCATCCTCATGGGCACACATTGGAGTCTTGGATTGCTGTCTTTGTAGATGCATCATTAATCAAAATCAAGATAAACCATAGTTAATAAGATATAACTGGCGAGATGATGCAAAAGATATTTGGAGAACAAAAAATCAAAACACATGCAACTAGTGTTTTCATGTACTGAGTTGGAAAACAGAATTCAGGTTCCTAGAGTATGGATATGTTGGCCTCCACACCAACACTGGAGTCCCTCGACTGAAATCCAAACTCAATAAACATAACACTATTTCCCACATTGAAAAATAAATACCATTTATTCTTCTGGTATAAATGACCTCCCTCAGATACCACTTTATTATAACTCGTCCCCTAGGGCATGTGCAATCACTACCCCAAGACAGCCTTCCATAGGCCAGGGGTTGGTGACTAGCACTTAAAAGGCATATCCCAAAAGATATGTCTTTTAATTTAAACCTAAATACACACACATCCATCAATATTCAAACACACTCAAATGTGGAAACATTTTTACCACTAATATAATGCTGAGTTAAAGTACAAGTGAGTGTAAGTGGGATAGAATACAAAACCAACAAGGAACTGAAAATAGTAAAGTACAAAAGGAAACATTGATGGCCATCCTCAGATAACCCCAAACAATTGTGAGAGTAGTGAAGCTAGTAGAAGATAAAGTATTATGACATTCTAACCCAGTCCTACTAGGCCCCATATAGTCTAATTTGACCCAATCCACCATTGTAGTGTTTGTCAGTCTCGTCCCCCTAAGCACCTTTATCAAAGCATTGATCGTTTGCACTTGAAAAAACATTTGTGGGTGAAGCTAGGGTTAGGGTGAGTATAACAATACTCAATAGGGACCTCGAGACCCCCGATGGTCTTTCAGTAATAAACAAAGGAAAACAAAAAAAAGAAAAAATATCCTAGACTTAAATAAACTAATCAAGGCCTCAACCACATAACAAAAAGTAAAAGAAAACTCAAACAAGTTATAACTTTTTTACATAAGTACATATGATTTTTAATAGAGCTAGATCATATTATTTTGTCTAGAGGCTCTACTACATTCCCAAACAAGGTCGATAGAAGCCAAGCCACACAGGATCGCTCGACGTTGAACCACACAGGATCAATGAATGCTAAGCCACATAGGATCAATAGGCATTGACCCACACATGATCTCTAATCGTTGACCCACATAAGATTGATATGTACTAACCCACATAGTATCATTGAGCACTGACCCACAACAGATTGATAGGTGCTGACCCACATAGTATCATTATTCACTCATCACGTCACATCAAACCACATGATTCACTCACATAGAACGCTTGATTTCAAGAGGATATACTCCTCAAGCCATAGGTTGTACCTAAACCACCGCCAAGTCCTATGAATAACTAACCCAAAGAACTTCCATGTCATTGGGGTTCCAACACAAGAGACAGTGCATCAATCAGAAGCTCTGTCTATATTTTATAGACATTTTAGTACTGAGGACTTGATAGGATTCGAATTCGATCGAACCTGGCCAATCTCCAACATTCTCCAATACCCATGTATAGTATCTCAAAAGGACGCCACATCCTAAGGAATATATCACTAAATATGGTTCATCAAATAGTCATCCATTTTAGAATAAATGACCCTTTTTGAGAATATGTGTCGAAATTGGTTCGGGTTTGGTCTGACTTGGACTCAGTCAACTCGGGTCCGACCCGGCCCGAATTGAACTAGCTTGGCCCAAACTAGCTAGGCCTAGCCCAGACTGGCTGGATGCAATCCAATCCATCTGTTGTGCATGGACCTAGTTCCCCACCAAATGGACAAAGTCTGTTCGATAATCAAATAGCATTGTCCCTTCAGATGGCCATTCCTAGGGACTGGTCTTGGGGGGGACCATGGTCTAGGTCTACCTCCTCTATGGGATCTCACATGTGGTGCTTGAGGGTGCCACCAACTCCTTGTCGTTGTCGGTTGTCATCACTGCCACACTGATGGTTCCCCTACGGAAGATCATCTATGGGCCAATGGTAATGCTTCGGTGGTCCAATTCACTTACTATTTATGCGTAGAGGACTCCTAGGATATCACCATCATTGTGTGGGCCTCTGTTCCGCATGGGTGATATGTTAACCATTCCCTCATGAAGAATGCATCAAGTCCAAGTTCGGTGGGGAGTCTGGGCCTTTTTCGCATTGGCCCACTCCCTTGGAATTAGTTTTTTTAACATGTTTGATAAACAATATTCATCATAATATTTTATAAAAACCAAAAATTAATTCCTACAAAAACCTCCCACAAATAATAATGAGTCACATATCAACCCACTAGATAGATGTTCTGCGTTCTTTATATCAATAAAGATCAATGAGCAGAAAATTATTTATGCAATAAAAAATTAACCCCTACATCAAACACGCTAGATTCCACTAATGACGATAGAGGAAAATACATTGTTTAAAGATTTTTGTCAGTTTTCCAAATCGTACGTCAAAGATCGGTTCGAATCCTCAATGGATACGATGAATCATTTTTCTTCATTGGAGGACGACCTCTTTGACAATCTTTCAGAGCTTCATCTCATAGATCTCCCAAATCCCATGCCTATGGATTGAATAAATAATAGAAAATGAATCAAATACTTTTCCTTTCTTAATGTGGTTTAGTAATAACACATAGTAAATGTTTCATTAATCTTATGGGTGTTACGGTTATGCATCTAAATGATTATATCAATAAATATCTCTCAATAATAGTATAAAATTTCATTGTGGTTTTGATAACTTCCACTCATCAAAGGTTGGAGAATGAATAAAATAAACATATAGATATTTTATTATTTTTCAAAAAAGTCCAAAAATTATCTTTTTCATCCGACCCTTTTCGGTCGATGTTATTCTTTTTCTGTGAAATTATTTGTACTATGAATCCAAAGGTTCCTTCTGAATCCCAATCCGAGTGGCAGTTCAAATGATAGATATTAATGTTTTCACGTTTACTGAATGTACCTTGATAAAAGATCAAAAAAATAATTAATAGTCACACTCGACCCATACCGGTTAACGTTAGACATCTTCTAAATAGAACACGCCATCACGAGCTCAATGATATTATCAGATATCTAATCTGAGTTACCATTTAGGATTTATAAGGATTTGAAAATAAAATAATTATTACTTAATTATTTTATTTACTCCAAAAAACTAACTTGCACAGTTGGTATGCACCGTCCATTGTTAAGAATTTCCTGAGGAAAGAATACTCTCATTAGTTCAACAGTGTTTTATGATTTGTAATCTGAGTCACCTTTTTGAGATATATGCATTTGAAAAATAAAATAATTTTATTTAATAATTTTATTTATTATTGTTCCATATTCCGGTTTTCTCACTAGAGGCATGCATTAACTAAACATAAGATGCTCCTAGGATAAACCCACAATCCTAAATGCAATGTTGCCCTCAGATTTTTAATTTGGAAACCCATTTAACAGTTATATCACTTTTTCAGGAAAACAATTACTCGTGTAATTTAAAGATTATCTTTTTTGACGGATCATTCCTGGAACACCGCACCTGGGCATCACGTGCCTTAAATTTTGGTAGTCTCATAATTATTCTAAATAATTACAAAAGAAAAACATAATTCCTTGGACATTACATAGAAAATTTAAATTACCATTTGTAAGAATAACACCATTCTTAATATGGGGGATTTTGTACAATTACATTATTTGGCATCCTTTACATTTTATTATCTATTATATGATATGTATTATTGATTATTTATATATATATATATATATATATATATATAAAATTATCTCTTTTTAAATGGAATATATAAAACTTTTTTAATTTAATTAGTTTTTAATAAGATATTTTTAAAGTGGTAAAATGGTTTTCCCATCCATTAAAAATAAAAAGTCTTATCATCTTATCCACATTTTATTTTGATATCCATTATATAATTTTGAAAATACAATTATTAATTTTTTTAATTAAAATATTGAATGTATTTTTAATTCACCAAATTGAAACAATTTCTTCATTAAAGGGTCTTTTTTGGAACCCTTTATTTTTTGATTTCCAAAAGTGTTCTTTTTCCATTGATAAATTAATTCTAAAAATGTAAGGGACGTGGTATGTTAAGATTAATTATTTTAGTTATAAAAATTATTATTTAAACATTTATATTCAATGATTTTTACTTTAAAATTCTTTTCATTTTTTAATAAATTGGGGAAATGAGGTTTCGAACTACTGTTATTTCTGTTAACGGTTTTCATTTTATTTTCCATAAAAATGGATATTTAATAAAAATTGATTAATATCGAAATAATTTACTAGGATTAAAAAATGTTTTTCCAAAGCATCAATTTTTAATTGGATTTAATTATCTCAAGAATGTTAAGCCATAATTGATGTTATATTTAATGTTTTTTTATTTGATATTAATTTATTATTTCATAATTTTGGGTGATCTAGTTTTAGTATTCCAACAATTATATTCATTATTTTATTAGGATTCTTTACCGAATACATTTTATTTCTCTTAATAATTATAAAATTTTAATTTTTTCCATTTTTATATTTTATGAATCCAGTTTTTTTCATTGGATCCTTATATTGTGATATTTAAATATCAGGTAACAAATTAATTTTATCTTCGTTAATTGAGATAGGGTATCCTTATATTTTATCTTGGTTGTAATTTTTTTTCTTGATTTGTAAAAATTTTTGGTTTACGAGATGGGAGGGACCTATATATCCCCCAAATGAATTGGGTAAACTCTTATATGTAATGAAATTTAAACATTATGTGAATAGGATAATAAGTAGCTCATTTTGAAAAGGGTGAGGATGATAGTGATTATATATACAAGTTTTTTTTCAATGAATAAATTGTATGGTAGTTTGGTAGATAAATCCTATTTTTATTTTGATCCTATATATTTCCATTGTTTTATGGATCAATATATATATATATATATATCATTTTTAATTTTTTAATTCGTTATTAAATTTTATATTCATTTGGGATTTTAGGGTTGTGGTCAACCCATAATATTTTTTTCTCTTAATGGAGATATTTTTCCTTAATCTTTATTTGAATATGATTATTATCTAACTATTATAGAATTTGTATATTATAAGATATTTATAATATGATATAACTTCTTCATGTTTTTTTTAATCACCATGTAAAGAAGTTGGTTTTATCATGTAGAGAGTCTAGAACGATTATACAGGGTCCTGAATTTTGGGTACTATTAAAATTTATATTTAAATAAGATATTAATGTAGATATTCTCCAAGACAAAAAACCTTTCAATCTCTGGGTTCTATGACTATTGTGATATGTATTATTTAAATAATTAGATTAATGTGATTTAGATAACATATTTATTTTGGATCAGATAGTCATATTATTATTAAAAAATAAATATAGTATAATATATCATACAATAAACAAGTGAGTAAAAATATAGTAGACAAAAATATAATTAAAAATACCATGTAAATAATATCATCAAATATGAATATATTTATAGATGACATAGAAATGAAAACAATAACATAAATATTAACCACAATTTTTTATGTCAAAAATCACAATATTAGACATCATAATATTACCATTATGTCCTCATTAAAATAAGTATGACATAAATAATAATTTGATACCCTGTTTCTCTCACGTGACCTCACAATGCATCAATGTGATATTTAATACCATTACACACTCATCACATACAATGATAAACACATTAACCATAGGAAATGAATATATATAATCAAATACATATTCATCATAAATAAAATATTTTATATATGTCATATTGAATGTTAATATTTTCCCTGATTAATAAATAGAACAAAAAAATCATGAGGCCTATAGAGAAAGAAATATAATAGTATCATTAAAAAATATCACCAGTGAAGAATAATAATATTTAAATTATATTTAGATTAATGAAAAAAACATTATAAATACATTTAAATTTCACTTTGAATAATTAAACAATTTCCTTTGCTTTTAAATTAATTTTTGATAAAAATTACCAGAATACTATTAATAATATTTTATTTGAAATACCATGGATACAGATAGACGAATCCTGATAAAATATAATGGATATTCTAGTGGTAAAATGTTTTCATACGGTTAAAATTAAAAAATATATTCTTCAACCACATTTTTATAGAGTAAAAAATAAATTGTTTTGAAAAATTTAAAAATACTTATTTTAAACAATTAAATATAAATTTATTTTAAATTAAAATAATCATTAAGAAAGTATTGATGTAATAAAATGAACATATATATATAAATATTATTCATATGCACATGTATGATAATGATTCATGACCAAATATGATAATAGATGTCACATCCCTAACATGGTATTCCCTTTCATAATCAAGAAGTGTCACTATAAGAACTCAAGAACACCTATTTGTATAATAGAGCATATCGAATAAAATTGAATATGTGATGATCATAGTGGGGAGACTATAATCTATAGACAATGGTATAACAATTAAATAGAATAATACAATTAAAAAAACATAAAATCAAAATCGAACTAAATGCATGATAAAAAAATAAAAAAATATAGTATATATAAAATAATTACAAGATCAGTGTAAAGAAACGAAATGTTAAAATTAAATAAAGTAAAAGGATAAACATACATAAAAAATAACTCAATAATTTACTTGGTACATAACCCTATGTTGACCTTATATAGAAGTCCCAGCTGATCAGGAATGCATTAAGTCAGTATTGGAAATTTTCCATTATATTGTTATGCATCCATCTAATCTACATGGTTACCATAAAAATACTTGAACTAGTTCTTATCATAACTTATTCTTACAAAAACTATGGTTCATAATGATATCTATAATAAATAATTTTTACATGAAATAAAATATATATCATAAGATCAATTACAAAATTAATGATTTGAATCCAAGAAACCTGACAGCCCTCAAGCTCTTGAGTAATTCTCGGGTTATAGAATCGTGATTTAGGTTGATGTCATAGTGTCTTTGAGATCATTGTGAATACATGGAAATATTATGCAAACACATAACATTTTTTCTGCCAATACGTATCTTGGATGAATTAGATGCCTCAAAAATGGGAGTGTCACATCTATACAGAAGGCTTATAATAATTTTAACATATCCATACATTAGTCCTATAATAATTAAAATTGAACTAGGTTGAAAGATAACAATTATTCAAGAATAATAGGTCAAAATACATTTATCAAAAATATAATCATAGAGCACATTCCTAATAAGTTATACAACATAACCACCTACAAGCCCTATAATCATTATATTGTGGTTTAACAAAATACTTGTATCACCATTACATTTTGTGAGATAATTTTTTCAAATGAATTAAATTTTTTTGATATTTTTTACACATAACATTTAGTTTAACTTGTGTCATATGTATCCCAATGTTTTAACAAATTAATTCATTTTATTAAAAAATTAATATTAATGTTATCACATAGACCATTTAATGATGTATAAAAATATGAATAAATATATTATAAATATATAAGGAATAAAAATTTATGTGAATAAATTTTTTCATGACTAAATTTTATGGAATGAAAATTAAAACTATTTGAATATAATAAAAATATTTTTATGAAAAACTATTTTTATATGAACAACCATGTTTTTCAATAGTAAATAAATAAATTCAATGTTTTTGAAATATATTAGTGAAATATATTCATTATATTTTTAACAAACTATTTAAACATCATATTATTTTTTTCTAAACAAGAAATTAGAAAAATCAATTTTTAATCTTAAAAACTATATTTTTTCTTAATAAAGATATATCCCATTTTGATGAATGGAATTTAAAACTAAATTTTTTAAAATTTTATAGAGTTTATTTTTTATAATAAATTTCACTTTTGATAATAATATTCAAAAATTGTATTCTGGTTAATTTTTTATAAATTTATAAAATGATTAATGTTTTAATGAATGAGAAAATATTGAATTTTAATTAAAAATACTATTTTTGATAAAATTAATTATAATATTAAATTATAATTATATTGGTAAGAAAATAAATTAGTTCAATTATATATATTTTAATCTTATTTATTTATTTTTAATCATTTTAATATTCATTGTTTATATAAAAACATAGTAAGATTTTTTATTATTTTCTCTTTGAAAAACAGATTTATCATCTTGTCTATGGGACTAATTTTATATTCAAATAGTCTAATTATATGAATTAAATATAGAATAATTTAATCCATATTTAGAAGAAAAATAATTTATATTATATTATAAGTTAATATTTGTTTTTTAACATAATTAATAGTAAAATCTATTTATCATTAATATGGGAACAATTTGATTATCTTGTGATAAACAAATAAGACGAGTGATAAAATGATCTAAAAAGTTGTATAAAATCAATTATATAGACATATTTAATATAAATAATGTATTATTATAGATAATAGTCTATTTTGGAACCATTGTTTATGTGAATAATATCGGTACATAATTTAATTCTATAACATTACAGGTATGACACTCATCTCAATTATTAAATTCTACACCTATCTTCTTTTCCTCAACCCATCAATCTCATTGTTGATAGAAAATTTACTCACAAATAACATAAAAATATCCACAATTTCATCCTTGAAGAATTATTATTTTTTCATAAATCTATTCTATGAATAAATTTATTACATACATTTGTTGGTTACCCAAATGAGAAGTAAAGTTATTCAATGAGTATTTTTATTTTATGTCATCCAAAAAAAATTTAATAAAAATATATTATATAATATTTTAATTATCATATATATGTAAATATTTTCTTTAATATTTCTGTTATTTTACAAAAAAAATTCCACATACGTCAAAATGGTTATGAAATCAACATTTATGTGTAGGGTGGGGAACCGCCTTACAAACTGTTTTCATTCAATTTTCTATTCAGCCACTAAGAGATCCCTATTATGATGTATTAATGTATAAGTATGATATTTCGAAAATTGTTATAAATCTGAGTAATTATATCATATATTCTATTTTACATTTTCATTCTATAGGAGATACGATAAGGTCACTCTTGTGTATGGTGGACTCTCTCCTGACACATCAATGTGATTCTATTTTAACTAATGATTCACAAGGGATATAATAAGGACAAATATATGTGATATAAATAAAATAATTAAGATATTAATTAATTAATTATTATTCATAAATGAAAATATAAATTTTTATTTATTCATAATTCAGTCACTGAAATATGATAATGTCATTTGTGTTTGCGTGCAATACAACCTCCAAAAAGTGATGTGATTCTATTTTTTCAAAAAAAAACATATCATGTATGATATGTAAACAAAAAATAAATAAATAAAATTATATTATGATAATATTATTATGATAAATATTATATAACTTATTTTCATAATTTTCATTGAAAATGAAAATGTTACTCATCTCTATGTACGTCCAACATCTTCGTGATCATAACATACATCAATTACCAAAACTAAAATTTCAAATTAGTTTTAGAATTATTATTATTATACAAATATGATATTATTATTATTTTTATTATTATTATTATTCTTGATATTATGGATCCTTGATCAATGTAATAGGAATGAAAAAATATGGAAAAAAAATCATTTCTAACTCGAAACCGAATTTTAACAAGGTTATTGTTAATTAGTGGTTAAAATGGCCATAATTAGATCATATATTCCATTATATATATGTAAATATGGAAATATAATTGAATTATAAAAACTCATATTTATTTTACAGTAGTTTATAACTTTTGTGAAGAAATTTGTATCTTATGATAAGGGTTTACATTATTTATTTTATTTAGGGAAGACATATAAAAATTCATCACTAATTGAGGTTAGTTGATATTTTCACTTAAATATATACCATTTTAATTATGATATGGGTTGGACTTATGTCTCCCCCTAGTTAATTGGGTAATTATTAATGTTATATGATCTCAAAGTTTACATGTAAGGTTATACCAAGCCCAAATGAGGGTATATGAAGGGTTTTATCATGCCTGAATGAGGGTATACATGTTGTCATACCGTGCTCCAACCAGGTGAATAGTTGATTAAATAAATTTGAAAAAGATATAAATGTTTTGTGGAGATCCTTTTTGTAATATTTTCTATTCTAATGTCTACGATAAAAGTATATACCCTACACCAATTATTTGAAATCATATGTCATTTTATTTAACAACCTTATTATTAATATATTAATAACTAACAATCATTATTCAATGACTCAATATTTTGTGGTTTTATATACATATTATAATATTTTAATGTTTTTTTCAAATTTCCATAAAAATAGTCATGCGATGATTATGTATCTCTATTTTGATTACATTATTTGGAATTTGAGCTCATTAATTTTTATATTACAATTACTCAGGTTTGGATAAATATTTTAATGTATTATTACTATATGGGATGACCATTCAGAGTGATTTTGAAGATCATTAATTAATTATGAATATTTTGTTATGTTTCCATATTCACGAAGCTATTATGGTTGTCAATATTGTGTATGTGTAATATAATAAATTTTCACATTAAATGATTTAATATACATTTATAAAAATATATTTTATATATTTTTTAATGAAAATATATGTTTTCTGTCATTGAAAACAAGGATGAAAAAAATACTGAGATGAAAATGGATAGTTCTGTGTATTTTAATAATGATATATATCGTGAAAAATATGAGGATGAGTCAGGAATAAGAAAATTTCATGAAATTCAGTTAAATTATTTTGCATGTGATTTCCAACAAATTACATCTCTATCTAGATAGTACATGGTTATTTGGGCTTATAAAATAGATAATTATGTATAAAATCCTGAATCCAAGTGCACTGACATGGACTCAACCATCAAATTTTTCAAGAAAAATAACCTTGGTATGTACCTAGTTTGACATTGGTGGGGTGATATGCTTTGGAAATACAAAAACACTTTTTCTACCATCATCAAAGACATAAATATATTGTAACTATTTTTGACCTAGGATTATAATAGGGTTTCATATATTAAAATGTCAGTCTTATTCTATAGAAATTAAATATTTGATTTTCTGGATTATTTTTTTTCCCATTTTGATTACTATTTCCCACACTATGATATTTTATTCAATGATGAGAACTATAAAAAAATAGGAAATGATTTAATATGATAGATACTTTTTAGAGGAAAAATAAAATGATATGATAATGTGAATGATAGATATTATGATTATTCATAATTAGTTATCGTGGGACATGACTAACAATATATATCATAACTATCTCTCAGACTGACTGAAGAAGATAAAGTTAGAGTTCACTAATGGTTAAATAATTGTATACCATAGAGTAAGAAAGATTCATCTTCAAATATATTGATAATGTTGAGCTAATCACTCATGGTAATGTCTCATAGGGTAAAGAAGATGTTATAATGTTGAATCATAATAACACCAATAATGTAACTCACAATGTATAATGAAATGTTAGTTCAATACAATGGATTATAATAATGGTCTTCAAGAGCTATCATCAACTATTGAATGTTTTAAAATTGAAAATTATATGCACTATGAAAATAGATGTCCTAAGGGGAAAGATCTTTTATTGAATTAGAATGTGTTTACAAGTAATGGTCTTTTGTTGAGGATGAGAAGACAATAATTGACATATAAAAGGATATAGGTATTAAGTTATATTACAACAAATCCTATTTAATTATTTTTGAAGGATGTGGTGTGATTAATGTATTATAGTATCAGAATTAAAGGTTTATATTTTATGAGTGTAGCATTTTATATGTAATGTTCATTATAAGTTTATTGATACTGTTGGACAATAAAATGCATTTAATGGAATGGTGGGATTTTTAATTAAGGTAGTACCCTTAATATGACCGCGAGGTTGATATAATTATGTGGGTTTAAACATATATTGGACTAGAATATAAAAATTGGGTTGTACTAGTTACCTTATAGGTCAATAATGATTTGATTATTAAATTGTTTTTGGCAACATTGTTGGAGTTTATATAATTTTTTAGATTTAATGAGTATTTATAATAATTTTTTTTAATGATAGTAATGTAGAAGTATAAATATTTTCATTATGGTCTAATGTTAATTTATTTTGTCACAATATATTGACAATAATACATGAAAAATATATTCACATTTTTCATATGTGAAAAACATGAGCTACATTATGATATTTGGTCATTTAATGTCTATTTTATTTTCAAAAATGTAGACACCTTAATTAAAATTTATTTATTTTTTAAGGGATATAGAGATTAACATTTATGGAATTTTTTTTGTTGATATTTGGATGAAAATTTATATATTAAATTAATACTTTACTATATGATGAGATTCCTATATTGGGTAATAAGTGTTATCATTTTTCTAAAAAAATAATAGAAGGAATACTTTTCATTATTTTATCGATTTTATGTACTACTAAATAAAAATATATACTATTAGAGTGATATATGATTTGAAAATGGATCAAGGAACAACCAAAAGATCAAATTATTCGTATAAAATACAAAGATATCATGTAAGTAAATGATCACATAATTTCAGACTACATGGAAAAAGAATTCCCCATCATTATGAAAAAAAATTGAAATAATTTTTTTTCTAAATATCATCATTTTTTTCTGATATCATTAACCTTGTTCATGAATATTTGGTTTAAGGAATAATTAACGTTAACTATCGCATATCTATATTCTCAACCACAAACAATTTTTATTTTTTAGTTATATTTCTCTTATATGTCCATGTTTTCTCATACCGCATATTTTCCCTGATTTAGAAACCGAATCTGTGTTATTACAAATGAAAATTTCACATACCATTCTCTTTCTCATGCTAATTTTTTATTAACAAATTATTAGATGACACATTTTATGGTTAAATATTTAAATGATAACCTCCTAATGGATAAGCAGAATTTGAATGGGGATATTAGTTTTTTAAGGGGGTCGGGTGTAACCCCCATAAAAATAGTCAAAAAAATTCCAAATTACTTTAAAACATTTTATGTATTGTGTTAGATGTAAAACATACATTATCAATTTAAATATGAAACCTTTATTTTAAATGAAACATATTTTATTATTATAATATTAGTATATGATAGTTATCACTCATATATTGGAATGATGGTTATGATTAAAATTCAATAAATTATAAAAATGTATTGTATAATCATATGTTTTAAATGATAAATTTGGTGAAAAAATTAGAATGTACAATAAAAAATATATGAAAATAAAGGAATATTTTTTATCAAAAAATATTAATATGTGTAAAAACATGTATAACATCTATAAATTAATAAAATATAATTTTGATGAATGATTTCGATGAAATTTATATATTTTATATTGAAAAATATATGTTATTTTATTATTATATGTGTTCTAGAAAATAAATATGTATAATTCCAATTTTATTATTCAAGACATGATTTTTATAAATATTTGTTTTGTAACCATTTTTCACACTTATTTAAAAAATAATTTTTGACAATTATTGAAAATTTCATTGACAAAAATGATGCTATATTTTCTAATCATCGTGTAAAAAATAAGATATAGTTCATCATTGAGATTTTTTTAAATAATAATATTTTGATTAATAATTTATATTATTGAATTAATAATTGAAAATCATCCGTTTCATTTTTATTATTTAAAAAATGAAATTTAAAATTAAATTATTAATATGACATAGAATTTAATAATATTTTGTTCGTTGGAATTTTTTTCAAATTTAATTTTGATATAAATATTTTATTATCTTATAACCATTATACCCTTCAAATAACATCTTTTTCATCACGTATGTGGGAATAATTTTAAATAAATATATTCCACATCTTTGAATAGAATTTGGGAATGATTATTTAAATATTTTTAATCATATTACATTGTACTATTTTATAATTTAAAGTTAATTGTTGAGAATAAGAATTTGGGAATCCGTGAAATTATTTATCTTGATTAAGGTAAAAATGGGGTTACCAAGGTTCAAATAAAAATATAAAAGTAAAAATAACCAAAAAACATGTATAAATTTTTTTGGACATATTTAGACCATATAATATAAAATTATATACATTTTACCATTATTTATACTTTTTTAATGTGAAAATAATTTTTACACCTTTCTCTATTCAATAATTTCAAGTGTGCGAATAACCAAACTTATAAAAGGAGACACACTCTCTTATCATACTCTCCACCTCAAAGTGTATTTTTCAGCCAATACCTACCCAAATAACTTAGTAAATTACTTTTTATCATACTTGAATTCTTATTTTTGGTATAAATTCTTCCCAGGAAGCCTTTTGGTGAAGATATTAAATTTTTTCCTTGTGAAGAGGTAATATTCTTCTTTCATTTTTTTTATTTTATTTATTCAAGGAAATAATTAAATTTTTTATTATGTAATTATTTTCTAATAAATTAATTATCTTATAGATTATAAATTTTTTTATATTAACTTCATTACCATGATACTTTTTCAATTCCATTGAATATGTTATGAAATAATCATTCATGTGTAGGGTAAACTAGAACCTCACAAATCTATGTCATTTCATTTCCATCCACAAGACTCATGGAAGTGTATCATGATGGATATAAATAATATATATTATATTTATAACATAATTATAACATTTAATTCATTATATATATATATATATATTTATTAATTCCCATTCTGTTTTGGATTTGATAATGTTCCTTGGGTATATGGCAGACTACCTCCTTGTAAATTGAGGAGATTCATTTTTTACTAAAAATTTACTCTAATGAAAATATAGATATATATATATATGTTGTAATTTATGTAATGTCAATATTAATGATATATTTTTCACTGTTAAAATATAATATATTATTTTCTTTCTTACTATTTCAATCAGTAAAAAATGATAACATCGTTTCTGTATGTGTTGACTATCACCTTCACAATGTGATGTGAGTCTCAATTTTAATCACTTAATCACATGGATTATATGTAAATCTATATATAATTAAATAATATTACATTTTCAATATTTTGGAAATCTAAAATATAACTTATATACTTTTCATAACTATCCCCCAAAAATTGGAATAATAAGGATTAATATGTACATAATTTCGTCTCTATGATATAAAAATACTTCATTTATCAAAATAATGATTTATTATTGATCTTAAAAGGGTAATTAATTTATAAATATAATTAATATGTAATTAATTGTTTTTGTCTTTGATGGAACGATGATCAATTTTTGAGTACCCACAATAAAAAATCAAAAAAATTTCAAAAAAGTAAATCATTTTTTAACCAAAACATGATTTTAACGGTTGGTTATATTATAAACGAGTAATAACCGGTCAGAAGTAAATAATATATGATATGATATATATAAAAATATTGTTATATAATTAATTTATAATGATAATTTATTTATTATACCGAAGTTATCGACAATTAAAAATGAATTCAATACATAATGTAACCCATTTCTAGTCTGTCATTTATTTATATGAGAAATATAAAATTCATCAAAAATTTCTTTTGTTTGATATATATAATATACCATTTAGATGTTATATAATTAATTTCTTAATTTTCATGATATTTTATTTTTTATTATTTGGTATAAGTTAATGGTGATTATGTTTCAAAATATTATTAGTGTGGAAAGGTATTTTCTTCTCAATTTTTTCTTTTGTAAGACACAGTCCATATTCACAACCTATTTTGATTTTGTATACTGAATACTACCCATTAACAGATTTTTTTATTATTATCATGAAAGTTATTTTTATTTATATATCCAATTTTTACCCCAAATTCATGAGTTTTATAGTTTAATGTAACCAAAGAGATAATGGATTTTTACCTCAATTTTCCTCCATTGATACATATGTCATGTTATGAATCATTATTATTAATTGTGGTTTATATACAACCCAATTTACAAGTAATATCGTGAACTTATTTTGTTCATGATATATTATATTTCATTTAACATTATTATTTCATGGTTATTGTGATTCAATGTTACCAATGAGGTAGGTTTTTTATGTTAGAGTCTATTTATTAATCGGATTTGTAAATTATCATACTTCCAATGTTGAAATTTTATAATATATATTTGAAGAAACTACATTATTTGAATTTCCAAAGATTATTTCATTGTAATATATTTTTTAATTTATTTTCGTCTCCTTATGTAATCAATAGTACAAAAAAATTTAAAAGAACAATTATTATTTCGGTCAAAAAACCCATTTCATGAAAACATTATTTTATACAACTATTTTTAATTTATTTCACATTATTAAAATACATTCTTATAGAATCTTTTACCCATGGTTTTAATTTTATTGAAAAATTTACAATGAATCCTCATGTAAGTTTCCAAACATTTCCTATATAAATTATACCAATAATGTGAAAAGAATCTTTTTTATTGCATATAGAACGAATTGAACATCCCATCGGTATAAAAAAAATTCATAAAATATATATTTTATGTTTTCATGTTCATTTTCAATGAAGTAAATTATCATTATAATTCACTTTTTTAAAAGTGTTAAAAAAGAATAGTTATTTAAATCATGAAAAGTTTTAAATAATTTTTAATGAAATATTTATATTTTTTCATGATTATTTTCTAATAAAATTATTCCAAAAATATATAGTAATTTTTTTAAAGTGATTTTAAATAATGTTTTATTTATTCAATAACATAGGATTACATATTTCGTTCAAAATCATTCTCAATATAATATGATGTCATTTTAGTTTTAATATTTTTTACTGGTGATTTGATCCAAGAACAATATTATTATTCTTTCTTTGAATGTTATATCGTTATTATAAAATTATGTTTATAAACCCCATTTCTCTTCAATGGTAAATACCATGATATGATTCTAATCATACTCAGTTATTTTTCCACCAGTTATGAAACGATTAAATGATTATGAATCCTATATCTTTTCCACATGTCATGAATTAATAAATTATTAGGAAACACATTTAATTTTATTCGTTATGATTTGATGAATGTTTTATTATCATATAAGATATATATACATTGTTTTTTAGGAGATGTTAGTGACCTATATATCTCTCTAATTCCTCTGTTAATTAAATATATTATATGACCTCAAAGGAAACATGCTAGGTTATCCATTTAAATATAATGGTACAAGATATATTATCCCAAGAAAAAATGATTGTACATGATAGGTCATCAAAAAATTGATGTATGTACATGGATTCTAATCCCAAGCCTAACATGTTATGAATGTCTTTGTGGGTATCCTTGACAAAATATTTTCTATTCTTATTTCTAAACCACATGTCTCTATTTTAAACAATTTTTATTCTCTCATGGATCATGTTATTTGATTACTTTTTGATTCTTGTAATATGAACATCTAATATTTATGACAACACTTTATATTATGATATTTGACATGAAGGGTATAGTTCAGAAACTTTATTCCCATGTTTTCATACCCTTATTATCATGATATGATTATATATCACACTTTTGAATTTTATTGATAATTTTAGATATGACTTTATTATATTTCCTTTACCCAGATTACCTAGAATGGTTTTAGGTTGGAGTTCCGAATTGGATGATCATTATGGGAGAAATTAGAATATCATTCATGAAATAAGAATATTTTGTTTCAATTTTCCAAATTCACAAAAATGTTATAGACTTCATGCATGTGTTTTGGGTAATATTAAGAATATTCTTCTTAAAAGATGTAATATCCATGTATGATAAGCCTTGATCGCAATAATCCACATATAAATTACAATATAACCAAAAACAATCTCTAAATGAATTATATAATAATGGATCAAAAGACATATAATCAATAACACATAATCAATAGTTTTAAAAATAAAATATTATTTAATGTAAATTGATAAAATGACTAAGAACATAGAATGTATAATATAGAATCAGATGCACGATTTATTTATTTACCATTTGCCTATTAGAAACTATTTTCCCAATGAATTATGGTAAAAAACATTATAATTGTTTTAATTCATTATCTTGCTTTAAAATAATTAATTCATCATTCTGAAGACATTATCTCATTGATGCACTAACATACTTGAAAAAATACATATATAATTCAATTTATTTAGTCATATCATGTGATTCTTATAGAATAATATTTACACATTATCATGGTTTGTAAATTATATAGAATTCCAATTCATATGTTAACAGTAATAACACAATAGTTGTTCAAGGAAATGAATGTACTTAATGAATCTATAAGGCTAGTCTCATCAATGATAGACCCAACACGATCTGTAGAGGGTCAGTGAATATTAATTTATGTAAAAAGGGGTTCAAAATTTCTTTTTTGTCACAAACATGTTGTTATGACATGGTTTTATGTGTTTGATATAATAAAAAAATATCTAAATAGACCGTAGTGATATTAAATAACTACCCACATTAGAAGACCATAAGATGATGAATATTTCATTATTATAATTGTAGAACATGGATTATTTTTCCATAAAATCAACATAGAGGTCTATACTCACCATGATCCAACAGAACCTAAATTTAGATCCCAGAGAAAACCCAAACTCACAAATGGTAGTCTGTAATATGAATGAAAAGGGACAATGAGTGATCTAGTAAACACATTGGAAAAGGATTGAAAAAAATAGTAATTTCAAATTCATGATGTGAATTTATGATTCTCATCATGAATCTTTATATGTCTAGATATAGTAAAAAAATTCACCTCAACTTTATACAAAGGATAACTCATTCATGGCTTGAATGATTTTCATAGAATATTACCTAAAATATTTACACCATGAATGTTTTATAGATGGTTTACATAGAACAAATATTGTCAAGAATTAAAAATTCACAACCTGAATATTTCATATATCTAGATTTCAACTCGACATTTTTTTCATTCCAAATAGATCACCCAACATGAAAAATAGAGGATATTAAAACCTCACCACCAAATAAATTATAAAAAAATAAATGACGAAGATAATCTATATGGGGTATTCATGAGAAATTATAGACATGTTATTTATATTTTATAATCCCATTCATATTTTCCCCCTTTAATATGCCCATTTCACCACCACACTCATTTTAGTGCCACGATCTTCCCTCCAATGATTATCTTACTAACATCCATGATAGGAATATTATGATCCTCAATGGATACATCAAAATGAAACTCAATTTAATCTACAAATACCATATTATAGGGGAAAAGATGATATCATTGGTGAATTCAAATTAGAAACACATCATTTAGGATTTTTTAGTTCTCGAGAAGGGACCAATAATATTCCACTAGAATGAATCAGATATAACTCCATTGGCCATCCTCGACTATTAGTTTAAAATATTATTCGATTAATGTGGTAAATAAATACATTCTAGTTATCGATAAATAAACATATAATTCTTTCAAGGGACTTAACATAACAGGTGATGACTCAACTAACTCTATCAAAAAAACAGTTGAATAATAATTCCTCCCATATAATGCAATTAATGAATCAATTTTTATTCATTCCTAGAATCTAATTTTATAAAAAAACTCTATGTTTGTCATATGATTCTCTAATGAACCAAAAAAATCCAAAACAAAAGCTTATAAAATATAATCCAGAAACAAATTTGAATTGTAGATTTTCTGTTTGAGTAATTATTATTGGTTATTCTCAAAATAACCTATTATCCCACAAATATAAGTATTATATCCAGTAACTAGGATGGTAAAAAATGATCCAAATCTTAAATGATACCCTACAAAGAACTCTTACACCAAAATTTGAGTTTTATATAGATTCTACACATTCAATTTATTGTTAAGTCTACCTATAAAGAAATAAGTGGTATTCCTTCCACTATAAATCCATGATCATCAAAACTCCAAATTTTATGATAGTTGTACTATTGAATCATTACGAGATATGTAGTGACATCATCATGATTCCATTACATAATGAGAAATAGAAAAAACCACCAAATAAAATTATATTGGTCATTCATTATGTTCTGATAAGTGAAAAATATCTCTAAAAAACATGTAATATCATTCATTATCATTAGAACCCAATACATCCGATAATGACCATAGTACATCATAGACAAACCTAAATTTATTTCCCATTAAGAAGCATGGATTCCAAACCATAAAAAATATCATAAGATAATAGGAACCCATACATAGGCATGTATAAGAAACACAATTGCATCAATGATACCATCATGATGGAGACTTCACACTATATGGGAAGTTTCACATATATAAGATAATTGAATGATAAATATTTTCCCACTTGAACTTTTCCTGAAGCACAAGAATAACAAATTTCAATGTTATAGTTTTCCACCCCAGAGACTATTGAACATCAACATGAATAAAAAATAGTTATCTGCTACAACTCATCATAAGACACATGAAACACATCTATATTTTTGTTATATCTCTTTGTATCATAAAAATTTGATTTTTTTTGAGTATATTATAAAACTAATTTGAAAAAATTCATATAATTTACCCCATCCTCTATTAAATGTTCATGTCATACTGATAAATGATGTACATAAGGCTCTTGAGGACTTTGTAGACAAAAAACCTCTCAAAGAAGTTATATTGATTCGATCATATCAGGGCACATAAAATCACATGATAATTAGGAACATGAGTAGGATAATACATATCATGTGGTCTCAACTACAAGGATCTATAATAAAATACTCAATCCTCATACATTAGAACTACACACTCTATAATTAAACATCTTCCATGGTACAATGTATATTCTTTATCCAGCACATGAAATGAGAGTATTAGTGTTTAGTTCTTCTGAATATTAATCTCATATAATCATGTATCATTATAATATACCCAATGAATCATCAAACATTTTTTGGTTAAGATGGGCCTCACTTCTTATAAATGGGATAATTATTGGATGAAATGTAGTTAATAGACATCATGACCTAGATTTCTCAAAATCAAGAAACAATCTTTGAATACTTCTAATATAACATGTTTTTTCCTGTATATAGTTATATTAACACATTATCCAATGATATAACAAGGAACGTGGTTATTTCTGTTTACCTAGAAATAAAATTTTTATATATTTTTTTTATTCAATGATCTTTCAATATAACCACGATGTCATGAAGATTCCATAAATTATAATCTATATAAAATGTATAAATAA
The DNA here is from genome assembly GCA_963277665.1 of Viscum album. Lineage (NCBI taxonomy): Eukaryota > Viridiplantae > Streptophyta > Magnoliopsida > Santalales > Viscaceae > Viscum > Viscum album. The sequence goes on along the minus strand of OY728165.1, from coordinate 1,063,940,789 downwards.
AGGAATCTCTGGAAAATAAATCCAAAAAATATTCTAGGAATGGGTAGAATATCTAATTTATTAAGGACAAAAATACTAAATTTTCAATCGTCCAACAATGCCACATCACCAAAAACTGATACATTCCATATATACTATTAAAATTATTTTTAGGATTTTCAATAAAACTCACTCATAAATTGTTGTACCCATACAACATTTGTATCATGAATAAAATTTTATAATATCATAGTAGATCCAATAAATAATTGAATAATGGAAGAGAAATCAAATTCTATATCATTATCTTGTTTAGTCTCCATGCATCCACAAACAAGATGAAAGTATCATCATCTTTCATGGAAAAAATAACATGGGAACAACCTAGTTAAGTACTATGACATGTGAATCCCATTTTTTCCCGATTTTTTCAATGTAATTTAATATATATAATACCTAGTAGGGACATTATTATTTGGTGAATGAAAATTCCATAGATAGATGTTTAAACATGGTAGTGAAATGAATACCCCACTCTACTGGGATTCATGATAACTATTCAGGATGGACATCTTAAAAATGGTCCACTACTATATCAAATATTCAATATAGGATATATCAATAATCGTAAATTTTTTCACAAAATAGTTACTGAGACAGTCTATATTATACTAATTTAGTCACACATGACAGGCCCAATGAACCCACAAATCCGAATGGATATAACTACCCACCTCTAGTTATATGAATGTAACTATCCAAAAAATAATGGTCTATATGAGCATTGTATTGAGTTTGTTAATTGCTAAGATGATTCTAATCAAATAATTCCATTTCTATTAAATCAGATACTAATGGACTCAAAAGATTCCCACATTAAGAAACAATACATTAGAATCATTTGATTCCCTCTATTCTCACTCTTGGTGGCAAGTCAATGGTTATAACACAATAAAATATATCCCTAACCAACTGCATTCCAATGTGAAATTTATAAGATATATATGAATGTAATTATCATAAATTAAAATAAAATTGGAAAAGATATTTTACATGATAATCCTTCCACTAGCGCTATAAGGTCCTATATATCAACTGGTCATAGTATACTATATTACATGGAAGTTCATATCCCTTTTACATTGGATCTAGTTTAAATAACCTATGTGTCTCCCTATAGCTGGTATTGATTCACCTAATTTGATGTACCAAGTACCCTACCTCATCCCAAACATCAGGTGGAAGTCATGTTACTAGTTAGTTGAGTAGTAACAATGTCTATCCTTGACACATGTGTTTATCTATATCCTTTATCACAAAATTGTTACTATATTCCCCAAAAACCCACCATTGAATGGAAAATCATGTTACATGTGAAACACTACACTATAGGAATTGGACAAGAGGGTCTCATCATCTCTAATGAATGAATAAAAATGATGTAGGTTGGTGAAGAACAACATATACTCTAGACATGACATGATCCACATGGATTGGTTCATGAGAACTCGATACCTCTCATCCCTCAACATCATTTGATTGAAGTGTCCAATGGAAATCCCATAAACATCCTTATAAGATATTCCTTATTTTGTACAGATAATTTATAGGACACCCCACTAGTTCATGCTTGGTCCACATTGCATATTAGAAGGAAATAACTATTATGAAAATATATTTCTTGGGTTGTTAAAGGACGCATGGAATAAATCTTTATTGAATGCATCTAACAAGATTCATCCATATATTGGTAGTATAGTGGGTCATATACCTAAAACATTCTATTAAGATCTATTAATATTGTATATTTGTGATTGATCACCATATCCTTGAGTTGCATTACCGGAAAAAGTATCTCATGAATATTCTGATTCATTTGATTACATAGAGTTATAGAAAGTTTCAACATAGTTATGTTATAAGAATATTTATTACTTCTCTCTCAATGCCATATTGGAAGAAAATGATGAAGAATTTTCTCTATAAGGTCAACACAAACTATATATAACTAAATAAAAAACAAGATCAATACATAGAGTTAAAAATAAAAATTTTGTTACACTAACTTAATATCACTAGATTGTGTTTTTAATATTTGAATTATAATTACATAAAATTAACATTACCTATAATTTTATGATAAAAAATTGATGTAATCACATTTCATAAACTGGGTTAAATAACAAATCACACATACTAAATTTTACACAAGAGTGAGTAATGGATGACAAAATTTATCCCTAAATTCCAACCATGATGAATGATTACTAATATAGTTATAGTTCTACCAATTTTTAAATGCTTAGAAAATATTTGGGACACGAAATAACAAATTAACATAAAAAATTTAGAGTAAAAAAAATAAATTTCACCATTAGAAATTGGGTTTCATCTTGTATATTGGTAACATACTCCCTTAAAGGAAATTATTACCAAGATTGAACGTATCCTAATATCTTTTTATATTTATCAAAAATTAAATAATTTTGATATAACACATATGATACATCATTAAACCACCACATTTAATTAATACATCACAAAAAAAGTCATGTCACTTATAGACCTTAGTCATGCCTTCCCACACACCATAACATGGAATCTTTTTGCGATGAAGTATGGATCATAGTGGTAATTCAATACAATTAGAAACAATGTAGTTTAAATACCCATAGGAAAATTATTATCAAACATGTAGTGAAAGAATAATGATATCCAAGAACATACAATACCAATAATTATAGATATCATGTCATATAATGTGGAAAGTGTTTATGCAACTTACTAAAATTTATATAAGTAATGTGTTTATCAACCTCATAAATTAACAAAAAAATTACTAATTCTCAAACAATATCACAATCTCTTCTATAATCATCAATCATTCATAAAAAAATCAACCCATCTATGGACCATTCACTTTATCTATAACATCATCTATGAAATTTAAATGGCATCCAAATAGCGAGTGAACCATGTGTGGGTAAGACTCTGTTGAAAAAAACCCATGGTGTAAAATCATATCTAGGTTAAAAAATTAGTAAAACAAACTAAAAACACAGAATTATATAATTACATAATTATAAGAATTAATATAATTATCCAAATGTTGAGCTCCAAGGTTATTATTCACTTAGCCAAAACTACTTCAACTCAATTCTATAGTTACTCCTAGAACATCGTAAAAACATGCACTCCATAGCAATACACATAACCTAGGATCCAAATCCATGATTACCTAAATTATATAAACCACATATATGGGTGTTCCATGTCTCAAAACAATCACTATAAGTATATCATCACTTTCAAGAGTAATCTATATAAAAATTTTAGAATTACCATTCTCATACACTATAAATATTACATTATAACTAGGATAAGTATCTATTAATAATAAAACATAAAAGGAAACAATCTCTATAAAAATTTTCGATTAATTAAGAATTTCATCTATAATAATTACACCATAATCAAGAAAACCAATTATATGTATTACAAGATCACTTGGCACAAGCTCCACAAGTATAACAAAATAATCCAGGAAAATTACTATAAGAATTAGAGTATATATATGAGTTTCAAAAAACAATTAATTCCCAGAAAATAGATAAAATATCCAAGAAAAAATAATATAATAAAATTATTTCAATAAACCATATATCTAATTAAATACTACTGACCATTTATTATATATAGTCTTGTTACATATTATAATAATATTTTTTATAAATACTTATCAAAATCAAATTTAATTAATTAATTTTTCTATGTCAGTTGTGTCTTTGATTCACCATCTTATTATACTAAATTAATATGTATATATATTCATTATTTTAATTATTGTCCTCTTAAATCAATCATATTTTCATTTTACCATGTTAATTATATTATATCATAATCTAATTTTATCATTAATAGTACTTATTCAAATCATGATAGGTGTACACACACCCCTTGGTTTCCAAACAGTACGTTCTCAAAAACAATAGACACACTAGGATCCATGAATGTTCTAGAAATGTGAAATTATAAAAAAAGGCAGGAAAATTTTTATTAATAGATTTTTGAGATATAATCTTATTTGTTTTACATAATAAAACCCACAAATTCCTTATGTACATGACATAGACCTCCTAGCTCAAATGTATATAAGTAAAAAAAAATTGATGAAATTGTTATAACTAGTTTCCTACATATTTTCATTCAATATCTGGGAATAGAAACACAATAATCATATTAAAAATTATTAGATCGAATTGAAAACATAAAATATATCATGGGATTGAAGGAAAATAATAGGAAAAATGAGAGTTAAAATCAACTAAACCCTAGGTTTTATGGTTTCAATTACCTACTAGGAACATCAAAATAATGACTTGAGTTTTGGATTATATTTATCAATACTAAATTTTACATATTTTAAAAACCCATTTCACTAAGTTAAAACCTAGGATATAATATTCATGCATTGAATGATTATCTTGGTGTATTACCCGCACAATAAATGCCTTGAGTATTTTTCAAGTTGTCTTCTTAGAATGATTCACATAATTAATATATAATCAAAAATCATAATACTTCAAGTGGTTTTACATCACATAACATCGGTTTTCCCTCTAATAATCCATCAAATATGGATTAAGTCCCTAATTGGGAAGGATTACAAAACAAATTGAATCTTTTTATTTATACCCAGTAACATAAAGAGGAACATACATGGAAAATATAATATCTAACATGTATGTTCATTTTTACATAAAAACATTCTTTTGGTAGTATTGAGTTATAAAAATATATTAAATGGATTGAATTGGGAAAATTAAAATACCTATGTGGAGAAAATATATGGGGTTTAACAGAGGAAAAAAATATATTTTACTGAATTAAAAATTAAATATATACAATACAAAATCAAAATGTATATTTTAGAATAAACACCTTCCTTTGAATTCTTCTTAGTATGATAGATTACAATATACTACATAATAATTATATATATTTTACTCAACTATATCATATATATTATTATTTCAATATTTCAACATATCGTTTATTCATTACATCCTTTAACACAATAACATATTATTTTCCGTTAAAGTCAATTATTTTAGTGTAAACTATTTTCTTCTTATACGTAGTTGGGTTTTGAGGATGTAACACATATGCTCTGCTCATGGTTTCATCATCAATGTATTATTTATAATTTTAAAACTATAATTTCTATATATTCAGAAATATTATCTAACAATCAATGGTACATTGTTATAAATAATGAAATAAACCACTTCATGGGAATGATATTCCTTAAGTACACATCAACATCATTTAATTTTTCTAATGGATGAAAATGGGATAATGTTAATAATGTTTTTATCGGCATAATAATAATTATAATTTAAATATCATATCTATTCATTAAATATTTTATTATTACTAGACTTGTATTATTGAAAGTAAAAATTAATCACATCAATTCAGAGAGTTGGTAGTCCATACATACATACATTTGATGTTATCATTTTTAAATTAATGAGAGGAGAATAAGGTAGAAAATTTTATATCATTATATAATTAAAATATTAATGAAGATCACATTTATCAATTAGATTAATTGAAAAAATCCATGAATGGTGGTGATGAAAAATATAAAACATCACTTTATAATGATGGTAGTCTATAAAAATGCAAGAGAGATTATTTAATTTTACATTAAATGGAAATGAAATGTAAATTTGTTGATTAATAAAATATTAATATTTTTTAAATTTAAACATATGGGTATACATAATTTTGGATGTATTGAATTTATTTTATGTTGGTATAAGAATAAATAAACGTGATAGAATCTTTTGAAGACTTATTTAGCTTCAAACATAAGAATTCTAGGATATACATTATAGAGATACAAGGACCTCTAATACATGGGGAGGAATGTTGGGGTGTTATCTAGTTCAGTATACATTAATTTAATGTTCACAATTATTGTATAGAAGTGAATATAGGTAATTCTATTTTTTAAGTGTTATGAGTGTGTCTCTAATAAATATCCAAAACCTTTAAATATAATAAATTACATTATTATAGAAAGTATCTCTAAAATTTTCCAATTTTATATATAGGATATGTTATGGTATATTTGTAGTCATATAGTAAAATTATACAATTTTTGAGACACTTGAGGCATAATCTCTTATATTAACCCCAATATAAATTTTTTTTAATAGAATATCATGGAATAAATTTTACCATGGTAAGTATTCATTGTGAATAAAAACATAAGTTGAATTAATTTTAGAATTTTTATTTTTATAATCCATAAAATTGAATATATTTTACATGTTTAGATATATATTTGTGGTAAAAATTAATTTTAATATATATACCCATAACTTAATATAATGAAATAATTAAAAAAATTTATTAAAAGTACAAAAATTAGTTTTGATTAAAGTCTTATAAGGATTAAAATATTATAAAACCTATTGTTTTTATAATAACTGAAGTGTATTTAAGTGACATTTCTACCTATAATAATTTAATTTAACCATGTTAATTATTAATTAATTTAAAGGATAGAAAAATGTACTTTTATAAAAATAAAACTGCACTAATTTAATAAAATTCCAAAAATTAGGTTCGGAATATGAAAAGATATTTCTAAATGATTTATATTACATATTATATTTGTATTTGGTATATAAAAATATTTTAAAATATTTTAATTATTTTTTTTATAACAATGATGTCATTGTATTGATATTATTTGTAAAACCTACATATTTCAATATTCAATAAAAAATAAATTACTTCCAAGAAATCCAGATTAATTGATTGGGAATTGGTCAATAATTTAGTGATTTAATGTTTTCCTCATATACTAGTATATATAATATGAAATTTCATCATATTATAATCATTTAAAATTATTCCACTTATGAAAGTAGATGATAGAAGAGTATTATATTGTGTCTCAAATTAGGAAATTTATTTTATCCCTTCAAATAAAATAAACATAAATGATGAATGAAATCTAAATTTTTATAACTCCAAGGGTGAACAATTGAAAAATATAATATGCAACTTCAGATCACACATTACATAAACTTAATTTTCAATATTCTGTAATTTGTGGACAATTTATATGAATCTATAAATAAATAAGTTATTTCAAGAAGAAAATAATGTTTCTCTTTTTAATTATTGGATATTTAAAAATGTGAGAAATTAAATTAATTATACAGGTTCATTTATTATTTAATATAATAAAAGTTATATTATGTTTGTTATTTATTTTTATTAACAATGGTTTTTAAATTTTGGACCATATATTGATGTTCTAGAAAGACACATAATTCTTATTTATAGTGAATAATGAATATAATGTTTTTGTTATAGATACTCATTCATTTTTAAACAGTTGTTTCTAATCAAAAATTATTATTGAGTTAAATAAATAAATAAATAAATATATTAATTTAATTTCATAAGAATATATTGAGGAGTATATTATATAATATATTTTTATATTTCAACCAAAGGAATTTGAAAAGAAAAATTATATTGGCCACCATGTTCTAGATATTCATTTTACCGCTACCATGGAGGAGTTGGATTTACAAAATGATCTTATATTGTGACATATTGAATAACCACCAAACATATATCACAAGTAACATTAATATAATATTCGATATCCTTAAATTTCAACCATTAACATTATATTGGTGAATATTTCCTTTGATGATGATAACTGTCTAGTGAAATAGTTTTTAATTATCTTGTTATGTCATTATTAAATTATAATATGATCAACTTAATAAATTTGTAGAAATTTTATTACTGAAAAAAATCCATGGTAGGATCAAATTAAAAAATAATTTCTGAATTTCAAAATATATTATAAAAATATTAGGGATCATTAGAGGGTATAAAATATGAATATTTTTTACGCAAAATTATTATTTTAAATTTAAAACCTAGAAAATCGTAACCTAAATGGTTTATATAATTTATTTATTTACATTTTTTGTCAAAACCCACATTTTCCTCAATCATTTTATAATTTTATTTATCAATGGATATAGAATAATAAACATAATTATTTTCAATATGAATTTTCGAGGTGAAACTAAGACATAATATCAATATAATATAAAGAGAATATAATATTAACATCTCCATTAGTTTCATTTTTAGTATTGTATTCATTTTTACGGTTCAAACTATTCAATAAAAATTTAAATGACCAATTATTAAAAAAATGTTTAATAATGTAAAATATATAATTATAAATAATATTTACTAAATCATCATATCATTTTAAGGTTGTCTTGATAGAGATGACTTTTTGATACAAAACACCTATGGATTATATGATGGATTCAAATTGAAAATTTCATTATTTCATTACAAATTAATGAATTACACTGGAACCATTATTTATTAAAAATTATTATTAGGGATGAAAAATATAAAAATTGAGGTATATTATTTCATTATACAACTTAATTTCATTACATTAATGTATATTTTTGGGGGGTATATTTTATGTTATACATAATAATTAAAAATTTATCCTTGAAGTAGAAAAGATTAAAGTTTTTATTAATCATCAAATATGGATTATTTCATTAAATTAATGATTGAATGGAATATTTAGTAGAATGTTAGGAAAGAGGTTTTATCTAATACCTTTGTTACAACACTTGATTTGCATATTTTTTAATATTATCTATATTACAGGTCAGTTTTTGGTTGGAATTTTATTTTGAATATGCTGATAAAATAATTCACCCATCATCCATGATAAATTTTTATGAGATTATAATAATAACATATATTATCACTTGAAATATGTTTGTGTTTTTTTTCAATTGGACTATAACATTCATATTATAATGCATAATTACTATTTTTCTTAAATTTACTGTACACATTTAGATACATTTTTTAATTAAAATTTCTGAAACTAGGGTCCAAACATTATTCCATCCTATACAAATTTTTTATAAAAATAAAATATGACATGAGTTTTAATATTTAAAATGAAACATTAGAAATTATATATTATTTTAATATCCTTTTGAGTTTAGACACAATTTCACAACTAATTATTTATTATTTGGAATTGAAATAATTATAAAAAATAGATTTAGGGGAATTAAAGAGTTAATAAAAAAATTAATAGTAAAATTTTTTTGATAAAATATCATATTTGGATTTTAATAAATTATATGTTGTATGTAAAATGGTATTATATATAGTATGATATTATACCCATTTATCAAATTAAATCATCAAAAAAACATATCCTACATGGATTAGGTGTCACATGATTGTGTGTCATGTTGTTAGATACACATTATGATGAATGTTAAATTTATTCATATTTAATATGATTTTATAGGGTTAGTTGAGGTTTAATATAGGTCATAACATTCAACTCATTAACTATCATAATAGTTTTTTATATTATTAGGTTCTATTTGAAAAATTTATAATTAATAATTAAAATTGAATTAGATTTCACATAGGAGAAACAAACATGTGAAATAACTTGAAGAATCTCTTAAAATTTATCTTTTATACTTAGGTGGATATGAAAAAAAATTCAAGAAAGATGTAATTTATATTTGAATCCATAGTCACACAGTTTATATAAAACCATTAAATACACTTAATTGTATATTGGTTTTTGGGAGTTCATAAAATAAATCAGAAAAGATAAAAGTATATATTTTTATTATATCATTTACATTAATTTTATGAATTATAAATTTTTTCTAATCTTTTGTTTTTTCTCTATAATTGGTAAAAATAATATGATAATAACACTATGTTTATATTATCTTGGAAATTATAAAATTTATAGGGGATAAATCTGTATGATTTAATTATCCTTAGATCATTAAAAAACATAATGCATAATGAGGGTACCAATTAATAAATTCAATTTTGTTAACAATTATCTCATATAATTCATATATTGAATTTCTTATGTATTTTATTATATATTGAGATATAAGTTGGTAATTTATTTTGAAAAAATAGGTAAATATAGTTTGTTGAACAAAGAATTTTTGAATTAATATATATTAACATGTTTATTTGGTAGTATCCATCAACCTTTTGAAAGAGATACCTATGAGAACCTCCAAACAGAAATATATAGTTATTTTAGAGGTTAGGATATGCATCCAACAAAATGAAATATTTTAGATTGGGAATAAAAAATGAAAGAATTTAATTGATAGGTATTGAGACATGAAATGTCTGTTATTTGAACTCTTTCCAATTATATTATAGTAATATGGCCAGGATCATCAACATTCACATTTTATATATAATTTTTCATATATTATAATTTTTTTAATAAATATTTTAATTATTTATTTTAATCTTTTTAAAATGACATATATCAAATTTTATATGAAAATAATATCAAGAGGACCCCATATACCATGATTATGATCCAAAATACTAAAACCCAAAAAATACATCTAATGAAACATGAGAAAAAAAACAAAACATCATAAAAATATCTTGTTATATAGTCACATACATTTTAATTCAATGGATTTTCCAGGAGAATTATCAATAAAATTTTGTAATAATCCCTTTTTAAAACAAAACTATTATAACTCAATATATATGTAATGGAATAGTTATATTTTTTATATAATCAATCAAGGAATCCAATAATTCATCATAATCAATGATTTATAGAACAAACATGATATTTTATATGGTATAAACATAATCATAATCTATAGTTGTTATCAAAGAATTACAAGAAAAATCAAACACACACAAACACACACACATATATATATACGTAGAAGTGATATTAAAATAAATTCACCCTCCCTCACAATTCATTGAAATATAAAATTGTATGTTGTAACAGAACATTAAAATATATACTTTATTCATAAAATATTTTAACAATTTTCATATTTACATGACTTGGATTGTGGCGCTGTAAATTTTGAATGAATCATAGTAGTGTATTCATGTATCTAATTTAATATCACATAATTAAATATATAATTCATCTATTTATCTAGTAAGGAATCACTAATATTCACATTTCATCACTAACAAAACACGATCCACCACTCATAGGAGAGTGAACATACCACCCCCAGTAGAAGTAAAAATATTTTTCAAAAATTTATAAATGTCATGAAAATATATAAAAAATAATAAAAACGTCATTTATAATCATTTTCATTAAAAAAAACAAAAAAATTTGAAATTGACTAATAATTTTTTAATAATTAAAAAAATTGGTACTAAAAATGTATAAAAATACTATAATCATTCATTAATGTTCTGTATCATAATTCAACATCTAAATACACATAACATGATTTTATTTTATTTATTATGAATGAATCATATCTTAATAGATTATTTTTATCACTATTTACATTTTAGTGAGTCCTATATATTATAAATAATTCATTATTTAAGATAAATAAATAAATATGGTATTTTTATTTACCATTCATATTCAAATATATTTCCGAATCATATTAAAAAATTGTTTTATTATAACTATCCCCCAATATAGACATCTCATCCCAGAGATTCATCTCTTGTATTTTTATTTCAACTACTCGGGCCACATAGAAACAATATCAGGCTCCTTTCCCACATCTTTTCTTATATCTATCTATGATTCCTCAAAATTCATTCGAGTTTACCATATTACCTTGATGTTCCCTATTTCTCCAATCCATATTCTTCACAAGAAAATCCTCATTATTTTCATTTTAATGTAACATAATAACATTCTATTCAATCGAATACATATGATGTACAATGTTTCTATGGATCCACGAAACATGAAAAATGTTCGGAATAACTCAATAGTAAATAGAATGAATCATATGGTATGCCACATTCCTATCCTAATCAATGATTTTAAGGGTCATACAAAATTTAGTGTTGGATATCCATGTTCCCTATAATAACGCAGACCTAATCGAGTAATCACTCTCAAAAAATATGATCTTCTATTGAAAACTAAAAAGGTCTACTCCTATGAATGGAATATGATCTTGGAGTACTCTGATAATTTATCAGCCTATTTTAAATCATTTACAAACTATTTAGTGTCTCTTTAACTAATTTTAGCAACATAACTAATGACTGACCTATCTTAGGCCAACAATGAAATTAACTAAAAGGCCTTTTTATAGAGAGGTTTATAATGTTTAACCGTAATTGATTCCTATAATATTTACTGGATGAAAACATAATAAATACTATATGAATATACCATACCCCATAAATGTATAGAATTCATTATTGTGCCATATATTCAACTATGAATATTATCCAACCAAATAGTTTATTTGTTTGAATGTGATATGATGTGATCAATCTCAAATACTTCCCCATATAATTCTTCCAAACCTTCCAACACATTTCATCAAATGTGTAAATATGTTAGGTAGAATTATCAAGGAAATTATATGTTTGAATAAAAAAATATTTAATGTAAATATTTTTTATATTTTCCCATTACTGAGTGACTTTGATCTGTATGATGTGGGAAACATTCATTAATCGTCACATGATTACATAGACAGCGTCCTAATTCATACAGGGCATCATAAACTCCCTTAAAAATTCCAACAAGAAATGCTCCCATTTACACATTGGAATTTGTAATCATTGGATAAAACCACATTTATTATAGTGGATTGAATATACCCTTTCACAAGTAAAGAAGCAAAAATAAATCCATCACAATCACACTCCAACCACATCCACCATAATTTTAATCTAATTGAATGATACATATTTGTTTCCCTATAAAGTAATGATCATCTATTGGTGTATAATTCCCCCATCAGATCCATTCGAATAAAAGATATGATTACTAGGCATCCTTGGAAAGTGATAAGTTCTTTCATCACCAAATAAACACACATGTCTTAGTTCACATTGATTTGTCTATGCATTCATTACAATATAGTCAGGGTTATTCTCTATTTAATACCTTACTTTTTCTATTATAAAAAATATCACAACCACTAGAGCACAATTTATCAGTAACTAGACACTAGAATCATACCACTTTTAGGCATCCAAAAATCTCTTCAAGAGTAATTTTTCTACATAGGGTTCTCACAGGCCTCTTTTCCTTCCTATGTATTACGGATATGGGAATCTAAAGTGTAATGCATCTAAAATGGTGTATAATACAAAATCATGTCAATATATAAATGATATAATACCCAGTGCCTCTATATTTGGAATAGGTCGTTTTGGGTTATGATATAGTGAATAAACTTGTAGTTTCTGTAGGGAATAATCATATCTCTTAAATGATAGTGTCACCAACACATTATATCATGGTCTATGGATTCTACATAATGATAAGGATCATGTTAGTTTGGATAATGCGATCACTACTTTATTGAACCATAAGATTCCAATCTATCTCTCTCTTTCTACATAAAAAACAAACCCATACCAATGATTGGAAAATCAAAGTATATTTTATATCTATTACTAGGCTCATTAAATTTCATTACGAGAGTGGAATTCAACCTCATATTCATATCAATAAATTATTCTTTAAACTAGTCCAACCACATGTAATGTACTAACATCTTTATCTGCATGGTTAGGATTACTGATAATTAGGAAATATCTGAAATACGCTATCCGTAATTCCCTTCTATGTTCCATATTACCTTTATCATTAACAAGTTATGTGTACATGTTCACATCAGGATCACTTCAAATTTGTCACAATCCATTGATATACATATCTCAAATTCCACATTCACTAATAACAGAACCTTATAAATCTAGAATATAAACATGAATTTAATAGTGTAAAGATCATGTACACTAAGAACACTCAATGTTGTCTATAACTATCAGGCATAATGCTCCGATTTTGGGGATAAGATGATGATTTCCTTGCGGAACACCCTTATTAATGATCAATAAAATGGTTGAAATATATTTTCCATGAGGTCTAAAAACATATCATTTTCTGTGGTCAAAAAACTTAGTATCAATAAATACTCATTTCTCTCATACCGACTCCCAAATGTCTTCTCCATGATTTCCTACACTCTATAATATAGTTGGTGATATTTTGGATGATGAGAAATATTTTAGAACCACTTATTACTATATAAATGATAAAAAATAACATTAATACATCGAAATTTATATCTGTTCATCTCTCTAACATTGTTTATCATACATTCAAATATGAATATTTAAATACTACTATCATCCTTATTTCTAAATAAAATATCTTCACCCCATCGTTAATTACTCATCATGATGAAAAACATCATCTTTGTGTCATCATGGTGTTCCTTGGTTACTTTTTTCTCGACTGGAGCCCTACGATACTGGTCTATTATAAAATACGATGAAACTAGAAGATTATATATATATAATCCAAACAACTATATCCAAAGGATCTCTTACTATTTCATTACAATATACTAACATATTGAGATCCATTACTATATGGAATAATAAAGAGGCTACCATGAGTCATGCTGAATGATCCTTTAATTTCCATTACATCTTGATTTTCTATTGCTTACTAAGGTATTGTCCAACAATTAAGTCTCAATGATTCAAATCATTATTAATCATGGATACCCCACCCCAATTAAACTATTTTTATAATGAAATACTACGCTATAAATTCATGTTATATCATAATATATTCTGGTAGTACATATTGAGAATCACATCAAAGGTCACCATCTCTAGAACCATGAAGCATTATATATTTTCATAGTTGAAGAACACTAATAGAATCTATATAAATATGTAAATTTGGTTCATTTTGACTCCAAAAATGTTATACTGGTAAAGGAACTTAGATGTTAGCTGCAGTATTTATTTAATTACAACAAATAATATGGCCAATATAAAGTTATTATAAGAAATATTTTAAAGCTAGATTGTAAACAATGTGGGAGTGATATTTATCAAACCACAAAGAGTATATAAATCATTATGACTATATTATAGAGTCTGATACATTATATTTACATTCAATAACATAGATTAGGGACATATCATTATGTTTCATAACTGGTCTGCGTATACAGTTGAAGACTGATGTTGGATACCTATTTTCAAGACCATTCATTAATTGACCACTCATGGTTTCCCCCATAATGAAATATCATTATAAGACCCATATTTTTACATTAGTTGATCATACATTTATTCTATAGGAATAACTTATTTTAATTATCAACATTCCCATTTTTCAACCACTATAACACCCTTCTTTCTTAAAAGGTGCTGACATTCCCTTGCTCCAACCTAGTTAACATCCACAAAAATGACACAAAAAATCAGAATTTCTCATACATTATAAGGAATAATTATTAAAAGGTCGTTTATTAAGAGGATTATGACCTAAAAATAAACCCTACTCCAAATAGTTCATGTTATTCAGGAACAATGAATAAAATATATGATTTATCTTGTTTAAATAGACATTTTCCTCTAGCTCCATCAGTGATCACTGAGTTCCTATAAATTCTCTATCACCTGTATACCATGAATTATTATTCCAAATAATATTTCCATGATATATTTATTATACAATCCATTATAATAAATGGAATTTTTCACTATACACTAATACTCCATGGCATGTCCATGAAGAAAAACCCCACTAGCATCCCTGTTATATCATCCAGTTTATTAACCATGTTGTAAATCCTATAAAAAATCCAATTTCAGTCCTCAGCATCATTATGGAATCCTAGTAAATAGAATATTCAAGTACTATAGAGCTTAAAATATCAAGAATAATTTATCATAGTTCTAATGGCCCTCCCTCCATAAGTAATAACTATGAAAAATCCTCATGGACGAAGAGGGCCTTCTACATGACCTACAAGGGCATTTTCGGGAGGGTTCACATCAGCATCCTCCTTCATAGTTGGAATTCCTATTAATAATATACCTTATGTAATATTCTTTAACAAAAAATGAATAAAATGATTTGAAATATATACTCAACAATCTAATGGAACAAAAAATGTGTACACATTAGTCTACCCATCAACAAATTTATAAACTAATACAATTTAAGAACATATTTTTTCACTCAGGTAAGTATCATTTAAATTAAATTCAAAATATATATTTTGGAACAAATAATGATTCCTAATGATTAAGGAAAGGACTCATGTTTCCCTTTGTATTTTTTTTTGGATTCTGGAACCCATCATTTTGGCTGAACTAGTCCTAGAAAAAAGTTTTTAGTAGAACCACATGGGGAGGCCACACTATTAGAGAATACCATATGAGTGTCACGCTTTTTCAGGTAGAGACCTACCACATGATAGGTGTATAGTTTCTTTAACAATTAATACTAATATTGAGGTATTCCCCATTCTCTAGTTACCCATGCATGGTTATCACATGGGTTGAAAAAACATGTGGAAAAAATCATAAAAGGGATAAATTTTGGGGTTTTTTAACATTTTTACCTGTAATGATCTAATTAATCCCTCCATTACTAATCTGATTACCAGTGTAATTAACCTAAATTGTCATCCATTTTAGAAGAAATTTACATCATAAAATATGAATTAATACAACTCCTTTATCTAGGCTCCATTTGATATTTTGTTTATCTTTTTGGATGCACAAAAATATGTTCTTGAGTCCTTCTTAGTTCTTATTGATCTATTTTATTATTGACCTTGTTATTCAGTTGTATGAATTTTTACCCTTTTCATATATCATCACAATTCAAATATTAATTAGAGGATAAAACTAGATGAATATAGTGGTATATGCCAAGGGTGGGAGTTCTATAACTCATTACACAAGTTCACTGATTTACGAAATTTCATGTTGTCCCATCGTTTTAATTTTGTGATGTTTATTGAATTTATATTCCATGATTATAATATTTAAAAACATATGGATATTTACATTCCAAATATTTGATTATTGTTTAGTGGTTAAACTGAAAACCCGATCAATCCCATTTAGGATGTTTTTCTATAATTGTTCTTTTAGTGTTTTTAAATGTTTCTTATAACTATCGAGTGTGACTTTTTTTACCTTATTAAGCGTAAGAATATATATATTAAATGGATTTATATAAATTTTTAATTTCTCATTAAAATTATCATGTATGATCAATTCTTGATGCACCTAAGTTAACTGCTTCATTTTGATAATAAAATGTGAACTGGAAATTTTCAAGTATACTATGTATATTTCTTGACCATTTTAAAACTAATTGAATAATGAGTATCAAATATATAGCACACTTTACCTTGTAAGTGGAAGGTAGAAGAGTGAAAAGTGATTTTTGGATTTCCATTAAATGGATTAAATTAATTGATTCAAGCAACATGGAATTTCCACAATAATTAATGGAAATGCTTAAACCAAATGTATGTATCGATTAATTATGAATTGATTAAATGGTTTCACACCACATTGACTTGTTAAACTAATGAATGTAAAGGAATAAAACAAATAGAATATTATAATAAATAGATATCAAATAAGTGTGTGATGACATGATATCACCTTATATTTCATATGGAATTCCTTGATAACTCTAGGACCACATTACGGTTAAAAGATATTGATTTCTTTGGTTGAGACCCACCAAGATAAAAATCTCTTTCTATAATTTCATGCCTAATATGACACCATAATATCCCTCCAATGTTATTTTAGGATGCCTTTTATACACTCCTTGGATCCAAAATCGGCATGTATATTCCATGGTGAAATCCCATCATGCCTAATTATTTCTTAGCCCCATTTTTCTATTAATGAACTCATCGGACATCATCAGTATATTATTATTGAATAACATAGACTATGATCCTTGGATTAAACTATTACCTAAATCTTGGTTATATTCATTTCTAGGATAGGGACCCTTAATGTGAACGTTTCAATTATTTTTATCATGGAACATTGTTATTAAATATCATTACCGGTTTCCTTTTTTACATTTTGGAACATTAAATTTTTCTAAGATGTGAAATATTTATAAGCTATTAATTATCAAATAATGAGGTGATTACATGATCAGATTTTATTAGAGGGTTGATGTAGGTAATTGTGTTTTTAATTAAATTGTATTTCATTACTTTATATATGCATTCAATCAAACTATTAAATTTCCATTACATGGCTCAGATGTTACATACATCGATGGTGGCGGCCCAATGATATTTATCTCACAACCTATAAAGTGGTTGTTTGGTACCAATGGAATATTACATGTATATAGTTGTTGATAAAGGTAAGTGTGATGCTTCATACATATGGTTTCATGCAATGATGGGACGGATCTGGTAACAGATCACTGTGTTACAGATCAGGATTCATGGGATAATTATTGTATTTATTTTTTCTGAATAGGGGGTTTTATGTAAGTCAGTTACATGGTTTACATATTTTACATCTTACAAGATACATGACATATCATCATTAGTATTTCAATGTTATTCTAGATATTTCAGTTATAATTATCAAATACTATTTATGATTTTCCGTCTCATTATTTATATTTATTTTTATATTAATGAATTTTTATATTTATCTAATGTTCTATATTCTAGTAATGAGTTCATCGACTCCACAAAAAAACACCTTAGGTTATCACTACACGTCGAAACACTATTGTTTTTTAGGATATGAACATCATGCCATGTGGATAACCTGGCTCAAGTAGTTATTTAGTGGTATCTGTGTCTCGGACCTCAAAATGTAAACTAATAGGTCTTTCATTTCTTACTTTACTACTGGGAGACAATATATTCGAGATTATGAAAACTATAGAACATGGTCTTAAAATGTTCTTAGGCATCGTGGACCGATGCATTAGAAAAAATCCATGTTACCCATAATATAATTTATGTCATATTTTTACTATTAAAATTGACATTATTTCACCATTGGGTGACACACACGATTTTTTGGTCATTATTATTACTCTGATTGAGGATTTATTCCACCATGGTGCCGTTGATATGGGGGAAAAGATTATTATTTCATAAATCATTATATAAATCCATCTTATACATGTCATGCATATTTCCATCTGATATAGGTTCATTTCACTAATATAATTTTGTGATATTCTTGTGATTATTGATTAATCCTTTCATGTATATATTTTTGTACATCATTCAGTATAAGATTGAGTGACAACCTATTTCCATTCTGGAGGTGGTATGTGCCCTCAGGGATTGGAATAAGTATTTTACTAAATCAATAATCAAATTAGAAATTTAATGAGGTTTTTTTTCAATGATAATGAAGATGTGGACTAATATACTATGAATGAAATTAAAATTTAAGGGAACATTGAAATAAGTCATAAGAAAATGAAATGATAAAAGTAGAATTGTCCCAAATACAAAAATATTAATGTAATAATTATGAATGTTAATGGGGTGAACCTAGAAGTTAAATAGAAAAGGAATGAAAATCGTTTCTAGAAAATGACGAGGCAAGGAATTATTAGCCCTTCATCTGCTAGAATCCTTAAAAATAATATATTATCACTTATCAATATATAAAAATAAAAGTTGGTAGTTTGGGTACAATGACTTGGGTGGTGTGTTTGGTTATGTTTAATATTTTTTTGTGATGTTATATTTATTATAAAATGTTTGTTCAGAGGCATGATCTTGAAAATTATAGAACAATTCGGCGATGATGTCCTCATGTTACATTCCATATTGGTGTCAAAGTCCATACTCTAGATGTGGTGGGCTTTGGGCCACATGTCTTACCTCTGGGAGTTTTGCATTAGGTATATAAGAACCCTAGACATTTACGTATAACATTACACGTTTTACGAATAATTTTACATTTTTGTACTAGCCAAGGATAGTAAAGTCTTGTGTCTTGGAAGAGTAATTACATATTAAAACATTATAAAAACAAATTTTTATTTAAACTACATAATGATCTCCTATGATCAATTTTGATAATACATATTCATAATTTAACCAATGTATGACATGATTATTGTGAAGAGCTAAATTCCTAGTAAGTGAAAAACAATAAGAACAACGAATTAGCACATGGAATAGAAGGCAAGAAATGATGATATAAAATGGAATGTAACATATCATAATATATGTAAATTAGAAATTTTTAAACATGGAATTATTAAAATGTGGTAGAAACCTAAAAATGAAATTAGTATGAGTCAAGGTAAATCATCAAGACCGTTTCACATAGTATTACAATCCATGGCTAACCTCCATGAATCTTACACATAGTAGCAAAAGCGAAGGATAACCACCACAACTGTTGCATATAACATCTCAATAGATTCAACATTACCAAATTAATTAGGGTGATATCTAGTTTCCCTAATATTTCATTTCATTAATATGTTTTCCAAATAATGAATCATATATAATCAATCTTACTTTAACATAATGGTTACTCCTGGAAAGAATTGGGTACCACAATCATTACATAAAGCATAACAAAGGGGCATATCATGAAAGTGTCCCTGAAATAAAGGGATTAGAACATACATAAAGGTTCATATGGTAAAATATGCATATAAAATGTTTATCAATGTCAAATAGAACTGAAAACATATATGAAATGAATTTGAGAAATTTTAGCATTAATTTTTTTTTTTGCGGTTATAAGAAAAATACTATAGGGTTTTTAAAATAGAAAAGGGAACAATGTTTTCTATAAAAAATGAACCAAGATGTTTCTCATAATAAGAATAATTATTTTAAAAAGACAATGGTTTCTTATTTAGAGGATAGATTGAACATGATATTTTGAGGAAATTTGGAAATTTCCCTTAAAACAAGTTTACTTTTCGCAAATTATTGAAGAGGAAATCACATAAAAACATGAATATCCTAGAATGGTAATGATGAATGGAATATGATACAAGTTTTTAAATATTACCCTATCCTTTATAATATAAATATAAAAATAATAGATAAATTTATTTATGTAAAATGAAAGATAACGAAAATCAAAGAATTAAAGGAGGTTAAGGTTGAATCCCTCATAAAATATCGAAATGGTATCGCGGGTACTTGTGAGGGATTAATGAGAGAAAATGGGATTTATAATCATTTAAACAACATTAGGGAATTATGGGGGTGGTTAATAATCATACCCCATCATTATGGATTATACATAAAAAGACATAGCGTAGATGTAATTCATGAATAAAATTGAAATAGAGAGAATCCCTTACATTAAGATCGTCTGTGTTCTCCACTTCTTATTAATGACCAGAATAAATAAATTTGTTTATTAATTAATAATTATAAAACCTATTATATATGTCAAAAAAATTATTATGACCTTTTAAAGTTCATTAATGACTTTTTGATGGTTATGTGGTCAATATCATTGTTTTGGTCCATTTGTTTTCTTGGTTTTTATGACTGATTTACATATTTATATGAAATAATAAACATGTAAGATTGAATTTTTTGTCTATAATTGAAATTAATTGAAATTTTTTAACATATAAGAGATTTAATGGTTGTAAATTTAATTTGGTTACTTGGAGTGAAGATGGATCATTACATAATAAATTAATGAGAAATTCTTGAATCAATTATAACGATTTTTCACACAATTTACATGTATTGTTTTAATATTTTAAATCAAGAAGGCATACGGATTATAGAACATTAAATAAGTTAAATTTAACATATAATAGTCTGGTTCATCCAAAAAAATTGTGTCATGGCCACAATTTATGATAGTAATAGAAATTGATAAACCTTCGTCCTTGATTGTTCTAAATTAACACATCTCAAATGGTGTTTTCATTTCATTCAAATAAAATGTAGGGAAAGGTAAAATGATAACAATATAATTCATTTTTATAAAAAAATTCCATTACATTTATGGTAATTGAGTTTTAATAACATTTGGATTATTATGGTTAAGGATTGAAAAAAAACAAATGAACATGAAAAAAAATGAATGGAATAGAGGAATTTACATCTTGAATCAATCTTCCCTAAGAGACACGTAAGGGGAAATAATTTGGTATTGTGAAGAGATTAAGGGCTTTTGGTTGTGAGGGACGAGCATGGGGATTGATTTGGAATGAATTTTGGCAAGGCACAATGTTGTATATGAGAAAATATAAGAGGGTGGAAGACGTGGAATTTATCGTGGTGGGGAGGATTGTTTTCACATTATTATAAACATTAATTTTTTATTTTATAAAATGAATATAACTAGTGAGTATTACATTACCTAGAATAGTAATAATTTCATGTAAGTTAGATATTTGGTTCCTATATCACTTATTATGTTAATAAGAGTGGATTAAAATTATAATGCTTTTATAAGGAAAATTAATATATTTAACTATTAAATAAAATATTATGTATTTCATAAAAATACAAAAAATTCACCAAATCCATTTTTGGACATGTAGTATCAAAAAATGAAATCCATTTTTTGAAAATTAATTATATAAATATGAATAATTGAATATTTAAATAAAATCATTATTTACATGAAAAATGAAGATTTTAAAATATTTATTTTCATATTCCTAGACACATGTATATCATACTTACACTTGAATATTAATTATATACATTAAAAGGTATGGTTACTATTCATTATGGTATGTCACTGTTCATAAGAGAATCATTACAATTCATAAGGTAATGTTACTATTTTACAAAAATTTAGTTGATCGTATTAGACTGTAAATAACATACTGGTCGCAACCTTTTATGTATTATTTTCAAAATTCAAATGACTGAAGTGACAACCATATGTTTATAGGTCACATAAAACATAGTAGTTCATTGTATTGGGATTTCATCTGATTAAATGACATATTTATAAGAGAGAAATTTCATTGATAAAAAATTGGGTCATTACATTCTTCCCCCTTATGATATTTCTCCCATGAAATTTCACTTCACATTCTATGACATAAGTAGTTGTGAGTACATTTCCTTCATTGCCTCTGCTAGTTCTCATGTTGCTTCTTCATAATTACGGTTACACCGCAGTAAATTGTTTTTTTGATTATTCTTTAACGTGGAACATTATATCTATAATCCATGATCTTTATTGGCTGCTCCTCGTAATGAAGATCTTCCCCCAACAGTACAACCAAATAAGAGAGTACATGTGAAGGTTCTGCTATGTACATCCTTAAGAGGGATACATGAAATACATCATGAACATTTTCCATGATAAGTGGAAGTTATAGTTGATATGCCACGTATTTGACTCAAAAAAGGATCTCTAAGGGGTCTACTTACCTAGGACATAACATCCCATTCTTCCAAAACCTCATGAACTTCTTCCACGTAGTTACGTGGACAAATTTCAAGTCTCCAATTTTGAACTGAAGGGATCGTCGATGATTGTCTACATAACTATTATATCAACATTGATCATCATTGATATTTTATAAAATGGTTTCACCTTCTCCACCTTTTATTCAACCATTATGTCCTAGTAGTTTATTCCCACTAGTTTCATCCCATCCTGCATGTGTTCTGATCGTTTTCCCCTAAATGGCTTTGTATAGTGCCATTTGGATACTTGAGTAGAAACTATTGTTGTAGGAGAATTCAACAAATGTAAGATGTTAGTCCCATCATCCTTTGAAGTCCATATAACTTTATCCCAACATATCATCCATTGTTTTATTAGTTTACATTTATTGGCCATCAGTTAGAGGATGATAGGACGTACTGATGTTCAGTTCAGTGCTTAGAGCATGTTAATGAATTTATCAAAACAACATAGTGAATCTCAGAGCGATATAAGCTACAATATATATTCATATTCCATGAATCCTTACCACATCATTGATGTATTTATGTGCAAGTTGATCTAATGAATAGTACTCAAAATTTGTGATAAAATGAGCTGTCTTTGTAAGATGATCTAGAATGACTCACATAGATTTTTCCCCTGGATGTCCGTGGATGTCCAGTGACAATGTCTGTGGAAATGTTCTCCCACTTCCATGATGGTATGTGTAGTGGTTGAATCATCCCATATGTTCTTTTCCACTCATCCATCAATTTATGACGTACCAGGAACATTAATATATATTAAGTAATCACCTTATTCATATTCTCCCACAAAATGTTTCCTCAAAGATCAGGATACAAAGTTGTGCTCCCTGGGTGAATTGAAAAGGTCGAGTTATGATAACCATTCAAATTATAATTCTTTATATCTGGATTATATGGTGCACATAGTCATGACCCAAATCCTACAACTCCTTTATCATCAATCAACAATTAAAAGGATTTCTCATTTGTAATGGCTTCCACCCTGTTCTAAATTTCCAAATATTTTCATTGAGATTATTTCATTTTCTCTATGAGACATGGTTGAGAAATAATTTGATAAAGGATGGATGATATTGTTACCTTAATGATTCCCATTCCCAATTTATGAATATATATGGTGATCATATCTTTTTCAATTATCATCATTGATAATGATCCATGATCAGTTCTACTTCGAGAATCCTCCACTTTTTTTCCAATATAGGATAATAGTGGACTGAATTGTTATTATCCTTGATGAGCTATATCCATCTTCATTGGTGCATATTAATTTATTTCTATATGAATATATATCTAAGGTTCTTTTGATCCTTATATATCTCACAGGTATCCCTATAGATATAATTTTTCCAGATTTTCATCATAAAGATCACATCCACTAACTCGAGATCATGTGTGGGATATTTTCGATTATGATTTTTTTGCATTCTTAAGGCGTAATCTATCACATTATCATTTTTCATCAGCACTCTACCAAATCCTTTATTTGAAGCATCAATGTTCATCAAGGATGTTTTCCTACTTATTGGGAATGTGATGACTGAGGCAGTGATTAGCCTCTTTTTGATTCCTTGAAATTGTCTCCACATTCCTTAGCCTATAAAAAAATTATGCACATCCTTATCATCTTGGACAGTGGGTTCTACAATAATTAAAAATTCTTCACAATTAATCGATAATACTCGGCTAGACCCAGAAAGCTGTAGATATTTATTACAGTTGTTTTCCTGGGCCACTATTCAATTACATTTTTCTTTGAAGGGTCCACAGATATCCCTTTGCTAGTGATAACATTCCCCAATAATGATACTTCCTTCATCAAGAACATACATTTAATATACATTTAATAAATACACTCCCTTCACAAATTCATTATCCCTGTATTCAAATTCCCCTCATAACACTTCATTCTCAAGGATTATATCAGAATATCGTCAATAAAGTCTACCACAATTTTTTATAGGTAATCTATAAATATTCTATTCATTAAATCCATGAATATTTATGGAGAATTAGTGAGTATGATGGGCTTTATAGTGAACTCATAGTGTGTATACCTCATTCGCAAGGCAGTCTTTCTAATATCATCCTTCCTTACCCTTAATTGGTGATATCCTGACTGCTTTTTCACATTAAAGAAATAAAATTCTCCAAAAGGATGAAAAAAAATTCATCTATTCATGGAAGGGTATAATTATTCTTTATCATTATTTTATTATGAAAAGTATAATCAAGGAAATGGTGAATTGATCCATTCTTTTTCTTAATTAAAAGGACTGACACATTCCCATGGTGAAGCCCTAGGCTGTATAAAATCCTTCTCTATATTCTCTTATAACTTCTTCTTCAGTTCCGCCAGCGCAACAGTGGTGATTCTATAAGGAATTATTGATATAGTTAGAGATCTAAGAATAATTTCAATAGATATATCAACCTATCGATCATGAGGAAAACAAAAAAAAACTCATTAGGGAATACATCACTGTAATACCTCATGATAGGAATGTCGTCAAGTATGATTCTCTTAATTATCTCAATCATTTGTGGTATATATTCTAGTTCATAAGAATGTACTATCAATACATCAGATAATGATTCTAATGGATATTAATCTTCCTCCTTAATCAATTAAATAATTAGTGGATGATTTGGGATGTAAAGTGTGACATCCCTTTCACAATAGTTTGTGTTCTCTTTGTATAAATATATCCAATACATGCCTAGAATAGTGTCAAACTCGAATAAAGGAAGTATGACATGATTTTAGGGTATGTTAATTCCACATTAATTAAATGGGGATGAGTTATCAACCATGGATAAAATAATATACCCATTATTTTTTCTCATAGATAACTTTCCTTACAAATTTTGAGGTGGAATTTTAATAGTTCTACAAATCATGAATTATTTGAAGGAATTGATACATCTACAATCCAATAGTATGTTCACTATTCATTAGTGAATAACTAGTGTACCAGTCACCACATTGTTATCCAACTCCACCTGAATAGTAGTGACATCATATGCCTTTCCTTGTTTCCTTGGGGGTTGTTGATGATTTCTCCGACAACCATTGACTTAGGGAAATTGTTTAAAAAATTCCCATTCTTCTTGAAGTTTTAATGCTGAAACAGTGGCTGCGAGTTGATCTAAACCTTTTATTATTAATCTAAATTAGCAGGGCATTTTATATCCCTTAGGAAATTCTTGTCCTGATGTCCAAACATTCTACATTTAATTAAATTCTTAGTTTCCTTTAGGTAGTTCCTAGAATGCTTCTTCCCAGAAATTTTACAAGTGGGGTATTTTTTTCATTCCATCATGGGTTTGTTTTGTTTAACCACCCATGTTTTATCATTTTTTCTTCTTGTCCCATTGTCCACGAGATCACTATGAATCTCCAATCTCTATTTAAATCTTGAGGACACAACAACCAATCTCATCATAACTGTCGATATCTAAAATAACCAATGCTTTCCATAGACCCATCATTATTCTACTAAATAAGTGATCCACCTTAAATATAGTATTCATGATAATAAAAGAGTAATACCATTAAAGACTTGTAACATTTTATTTATACACCCTGATGGACTACTCATCCATATTCTTGATACTGTTCAACTCTCTTTCCATATTGATATAGAGTGTTTGAGGAAAATATTTACTTAAAAACCACCTATGGAATTCCACTCAGTCCCTAGAAGCAATTTCTTATTTAGACATTGTATTAATGATTTTTTTCCACCACTAATTAGCTTCCATGTCGATATGATAAACAAGTAGTACAACATTCTCTTCATCCTAGGACTAGAGGATAGAGAATATCATTTCAGTAGTGTTAATTCACTGTTATGTGAGTAAGGGATCAGAAGATCTTCCAGACATGGGAAGAATTTTCATATGAAGGATTCTATGAAAATTTAATCATTATGTAATAGAGGAGGTAATTCCATATGATTCATGTTATCATTCATAACATGATCTACAAGAGCAAGTCATATCATGTAGTTTTTATCACCTGTTACCTTCATATCAAGCATATCATTAGGAATTTCAGCGTATTACTTATCACATTAGTTTTTGTAATTTGTTCTACTTTTTCCAACCTTTATTTATGAAAAAGAACGTGAATTTAGAGGGATTTAATACATTTTTATTTGAAACAAAAAATGAATATTTTTAACATAAAATGATAAATATGTAGAGGTGAATTATATCATATATTATGCTTCTATAGGATTAAATCTAGGTTATCCTCTATCTATTTATTAACATATATTTTTCTCATATTTTTTATTCAATTAATAATGGTTTATACTATGATCAAGGATTTAACCATGAATATCGGTTGGGAGTGTCAGACCAATAGTTCATCAAGGCTCGTTGTCGTGTATGAGGGTGCCCAGGGTCTAGCCTAAGACTCCTTGTTGATGTTTTCATTCCTTGTTACAACAATACAAGACCTTCCTCTACATGTTTGTATCTAGAAATGGATGTACTTTTTTGATAATCCTCTTACTCTATACTTACCACAAAATAGGGATGTTTTCTTATACATAGTCGAATCTATAAGGTTATTATTAATGTGCTCTATTCCAAATACCAAAAAATATATAGACCATCATCTGATACCCACTTTAGAAACGCTAGATTATTACATTTAAAAATGAAAAAATTTAAGAATAAATATATATTATAGTGCATACCAATGATCGAAAAGTCTAGTGTCTTAAAAGAATAGGTAAATAATCAAACATTATATGAAATTATTTTTATATAATGTGACGACCCATCCTCGGGGAATGTGCCGTTACTACCCCAAGCCTGCCTTCTAGAGACCAGGGGATGGTGACTAACACCAAAGGCGTTAATCCCGATAAAATGGAGGGAATTTACATTATATAAGTTAACAAACACAACATAGAATGAAAGCCGATGTAAACACTAAGTAAACTAAGTACAAAAGTAAGTGCTGAAAAGTAGATGGGCCAGAATACAAACCCAACTGAAAGTACAGTACAACTGAAAAGAAAGTACAACAGCAGTAAAGTAAATCAGCAACCATCGAGTCATCCTCCGGCTATCCCACCTGAATGGTGGTTATAGATTATCTCCTTAGCTCCTCAGTACTGGCCGTCCACTCCGTGTACATCCCGTCGAGTGGTCCACCTCCATGTAAAATCCCAATAAAAAAGACTCCACCTCAATAATTGTTGTTTGTCGTCTGCATCCAACACAACGTATTATAGGCATAGCCCGTGCAGGGGTGAGTATACGATACTCAGTAGGGACCCCGAGACCCACAAAGGTCTCCCATAATCCACAACAGATAAACCAAAATGGAAAGATACAAACACAATGTATCAAGAAAATCTACTTAGGTATATGCCCATACATATACCTAAGTCATCAAATTCCAGTTCGGCTCCAACTCATGAGCCCAAGAACAACTCAGCCCACACATGAAAGCACAACCTATTCCTCACATGATAGCAATTTAATAACATCAATGATAATGAAATAATGTCTGACTCAGCTCACATAGGTATACTACTCATGAAGAGGATTGGAAATGATATATGTAGCCTCTGAATCATCTGCCCTACCGAACCCACATAGGATCCAAGTACAGAATTTGTCACTGTCGAACCCATGTTGTATCCATGTACATTAACCATCACTGCCGAACCCACGTAGGATCCATGTACAATTGTCATCACAGCCGAACCCATAGAGGATCCATGTACAGTCTTCCTTGCTATCGAACCCACATAGGATCCAAATACAGTCGTCATCGTCATCGCAGTCTCAACCCACTCTAGGGATCCCACACACAGCATGGCCAATTTTGGTAGGGTCTGCTCCATGATCCAAGAGGTCGATACATAAATTTTCACGAAGTCCAAAGTTGATGTATCTCAAAGTTCTGTCTCATCAATAAGAACTCAACGCAATGGAAGGTGCGTTAATTGGACGCCCGATCTGAGAGATATTGCCTTTTCCGTTCCAAGGGCCCGGTTAGAAATAGACTCGTTTCTAACCTAGATGACATCCAAAGCTGTCCAAAACACACTCAGAGTATCAAAAAAGGACCATCTCTTCGAAGGAGTCCCAGTTCCATAGACGGCGCGTCGATTGGAAGCGTTGTCCTTATGTTATTAACCTTTAAGTAAATATCGGGCCCGACCCGTTTAGGCCAGTAGGCCGACAGGTCGGGCTAATCCAGTTTGACAAGTTGACCCGGCAGGGGTATCATACCTGTCTGAAGGAAAACTGAACTCGGCCAAAAGGGGCACGACCTGGACCGAAGGGGGGGGGGGGGGGTGGGGGCAGGTCGGATCGATGCGGCGCGGCCTGTCCCGGTGGTGACGCAGCGCTCCGCAGCCTTGCGTGGTCCGGATGGGTCGGCCTAATGAAGAGAAGGTTCAAAAGCCCCCCCCCCCCCCCCTCGTCTGCCGGCACCGACAACGCCACCCTTCCCCAAACTGGCTGGCTAGACCGGCCAGACATCTACGCACGCGGCCCGCATGGGCGGGCCGCCGGTCTCCCAGCACGGTGCCCTCATAGCACCGTGGTTTAGCTCTTCCCGGCCGACCGGTTTTGTAGCGCGGCGCCCACCTGGCTTCGCGGTTCAACATTGCCTGGCCGGCTGTCGGGCTGGCCGATTCTTCTACCGAAGTGGTCCATGTAGCGGGTCATGGTTCCTCCCGCACAACCGACGTGATGGTGCCGGTTTCCATTTCCATACACCCGATATGCTGTGATGACGTCATGCTTTTATGCCTTTATTTTCCAATGCTAAAATAATAAACATGATCTATGGACGGTTTTCGGACTGTGTTTGTTCGGCCCACACCCTCCGCGTAAAACAATAGCAATCAACCATATTTAAAAAACAATTTCCAATGAGTATGAGGTACGTAAACATCCAATTTCATGAATAAACCCCTACCTCAATAATCTATTTTGTTCGTAGTTGATAAGCGCCGAGAATGACGGTACCGTTTCCATCATCTTCGATGTGCACCTGAGGAAGAAATATGTTCCCTCTATTGTCACGAAGGATAGAAAAATAAGGTGCATCGTCATTAGTGAATTCCCCATGTCGGTGTCTCCTCTATTGTCGCGAAGGAAGAAGTGGATGAGAACTGTGGTTTCTGAGTTGTTCTACACTGAAGGGTCGATGTTCTTTGTTGGAGAATAATTGTCCTTCGATGAGGATGATGTTGTTCAAAAACTCTAGAGTTCTCCACCAATTTTCCTCACACAACAATTTCCAACCAAAATAAAATAAGGCTTGTCCTTATTTTATTTAATCTTGTCATCCCTTCAAAATATAAAATTCAAATACATAATTAACATATTTGAAAAAGTTCAATCAATTAATTAAAGTGTGTGTTGGCAAGAATTAATGAGGGAGAGAGGGGAGAGAAAGAGTTACTCAATTAAATAGAGTTAACAAGTATATAGGGGGAGTTCATGAGAGTTATGGGAATGTGAATGGTTGGGGATCGTGTGTGACCCACCTCACAAATATCCTTACAAGGATAGTTATATGCTTGTGGGTCCCACCCCTACTCCCCCATGTAGGATATAACCACCTTAGATAAGAAATAAAAATACATCCACAATTTTTATTCACATGTTATTTAATCCACAAATTTTCACTTCTCATCCCGTGCAATCATAATTGCAATAAAGGGCCCCTTAATAAATTATCGGCGTTGCGAGTTCATCGGTGCCCTCAGATTTCAATTATGTTCACCAGTTCAAAAGATAAAAAAACCCGCTCATTCGTTCATTGAACTTTCCTGAGCTAAACATCAGAAAATTATTCTGGGCACTCCGGGCCTCGGAATCAGGTGCCATCAAGAACTACGTACACGTAAAATCCCAAAGTATTTATGAATAAAAATTGCTTGAAATTTGTGGGACTTTACATTACTCCAACCTCAGGGCTATACGTCCCCGTAAAGCTACATCATAAACTCGGGAAAAAAATGAGGGTATTGTGCACGCATCTGAGCCTCCCGCTCCCATGTGCTCTCATGGAGGTTCCTGTGCTGCCAACAAATGTGCACCAGAGGAATCAACCATCCACATAAGACCCACTCTAATTGATCCTCGATCTCCATCAGAACCTCCACAAATGTCACCCCATCTTCGATGTCTATCTCCCTGTGATCAATGATATGTGTTGAGTCATGCACGTATCTCCTCAGCTAAGATAAATGGAAGATGTTGTGCAACATGTGCAACTGAGATGAATGGGTAGGTGGTAAGCCACCTCACTTACCCTACTGAGGACCTATAATGGTTCGATAGAGCGCTGGGATAACTTGCCGCCCGACCAAATCTTCGTAATCTACGTCGACGTGGGACTCGTATGAAAACGTGGTCACCATCCTCTAACTCCATTGGTCTCTGCCTCTTATCAGCATATGAATTATTTCTACTTTGTGCAGTCCTCATCCACTCCTGGATGATCTAAACCTTTTCCATCATAGCCTGAACCATCTCTGGTTCTACAAGTGCAGACTCCCCGGGGTCAGTCCAGTATATAGATGATCTGCATAGTCGGCCATAAA
Source organism: Viscum album (assembly GCA_963277665.1). Taxonomy (NCBI): domain Eukaryota; kingdom Viridiplantae; phylum Streptophyta; class Magnoliopsida; order Santalales; family Viscaceae; genus Viscum; species Viscum album. The sequence continues at coordinate 1,063,908,868 of OY728165.1, read as the reverse complement.
GTTCCTCGTATGGTGTCATTCTAATGGTGGAGTGGTAGTTGTTGTTGTACGCAAAATCAACCAAAGGTAGGTGATCCTCCCAGCTGAAACCATAGTCGAGGACACATGCACGAAGCATGTCCTCGAGAGTCTGAATGGTCTTCTCCGACTGGCCATCCATCTGAGGAAGAAAGGCAGTGCTCAGACGTAGCTATGTCCCAAAATCCTCCTGCAACCCCTTACAATGTAGGGAAGTAAATTGAGAATATCGATCAGAGATGATAGATGATGGCACACAATGAAGAAATATGATCTCTCATATGTAGAGGCATCCAATGCTCTCTACTGAGCCCTGCTCTATGATCGGTAGGAAGTTGGCTGACATGGGTTGCCGATCAATGATCACCCAAATGGATTCATGTCCTCTGGAAGTTCATGAGAGACCCATCACGAAATCCATTTATTTCTTGTCCCACTTCCACTCCGGGACCATTAAGGGTTGCACCAAGAATGCTATAACGTGGTGCTCCACCTTAACCTACTGGCAGGTGAGGTATCGAGAAATGAACTCTGCCACAGATTTCACCATACCCGGCCACAAGTGCTGTCATCTAAGGTCCTGGTACATCATCTCCACTCTTGGATGTACCGCTAGAGGGGAGGTGTGAAACTCCCTCAGCACTTCCTCCTGCAGTGCAACTGGTACCATGGTATGCCCCCTAAAAGGGATGACGTGCTCTGCTCCTTCAGAAAATCTATCATGCACCTGCCCTGTAGAAATCTGAACAAGTCGCATCTCATAGTTAACATCTCCATGGTGTGCCTCTCTGACCTACTCAAGTCTTGGAGGAGTGACTGTGAGTGAATGTATAAAGGATGTTCTATCTCTACCAATGAAGGATATTTGCAATGTAGTTAGTTGCAACGTCGCCTCCCCACGTAGTTGAATACCTGATCTTTTGATGAGAGCATCATCTACTATATTCAACTTACAAAGAGTATAGACTATCTCATGGTCATAGTCCAAGAGGAACTCGAGCCATTGTCGTTGTATCAGGTTCAGGTCATTATGTGAGATGATATACTTGAGACTCTAGAGGTCAGAGTAGGATGTAAAGCACTCACCCATCAGATAGTGCCACCACATCTTCAAGGTGAAGATCACTACTGCTAACTCCGGGTCATGGGTAGTATAGTTCTGCTCATGCTGCCTCAACTGTCGGAAACCATAAGCGATCACTGCCCGCTCCTACATCAGGACACACCATATCTCGTTCCCCGATGCATCGTTTTAAACTACGTATCCTACGCCCTTCTTCAATAGCCTCAAGATGGGTGCACTGGTCAATATCTATCTCATCTCCTAGAAGCTCTGCTGACATCTATCTGACCACATGAAGTGTTTCCCCTTCTTCGTTAAAGCTGAAAGTGGTGATGCAACTCTGGAGAAGTCAGGAACAAATCTACGATAGTACCCAGCCAGACCTAGGAAACTCTGCACCTCCGTCACACTTCTGGGTGGCTCCAAAGCAAGTACTACCTCAATCTTTGCAGGATCCACCATAACTCCCACCTCAGAGATGATATGCCCCAAGAAGTGGACCTCTCGAATCTAGAACTGACACTTTGAGAGCTTACTATGAAGCTAGTGGTCTCGGAGTGCGTCCATTACAACCCACAAGTGGTAGGCGTGCTCCTCCACAGTAGTTGAGTAAATTAGTATGTCGTCAATGAAGACCATGAAAAATCGATCGAGGTATGGATAGAAGATCATGTTCATGATACTCATGAACACTGCTGGATCGTTGGATACGGAGAAGGGCATAACCAAGAACTCATTGTGGCCATACCGACACCTATAGGTCGTCTTCTGCACATCCTCATCTCGAAATTTGAGCTGATGATAGCCTGACCTGAGGTCTATCTTCTAGAACTATCGTTCTCCATTGAGCTGATCAAAGAGGTTGTCTATCCTCGGGAGTGGATACTTGTTATTTACGGTCCCCTGATTTAGGTGACAGTAGTAGACACATAGTCATAAGCTCTCATCCACCTTCTTGGAAAATAAAATTGAAGAAGCCCAGGGTGAAACACTGGGTCAGATGAGTCCCTTGCCCTGCAAGTCCTCCAGCAGTACCTGTAGCTCATGAAGCTTAGCGGGATCCATCCGATATGATGGTGTAGATATCAGGGATGTCCTAGGGTACAAGTCAATATAGAAGTCGACCTACCTACAAGGAGGTAGTCCTGGAATGTATTCACGGAAAACGACCACATACAGATCCACCAGAATAGGAAAATTCAGAATCCTCACATCAACCACACCAAGGATGAGACTAGCCAACTGATGTGTGATCAGATGCCCTCTCCACTGTGTAAGCCCATCCTGCGCTGAAAAGGCTCCCTTCATGCCTTTGACGGTGAATCTTCTCCCATCTGTGTAGACACACCGCACTTCTAATACAATCAATCTGGGCATGGACTGTAGATAACCAATCTGTGCCCATGAAAACATTGTAAAGCCTTGATGCCACAACAAGAAGATTCACGCGGAATCTCTAACCTCCTAGAGCAATCTCACACTGCTGGCACTAGTTCATAATCATCGAGTCTTCTCCCATAGGAGTTTCTAGCCGTAAGGATCGAGCCAACGGCTCCGTAGGAATCTCCTAGATCCGAATATGGGAAAGTGAAATGAAAAAATGACTTGATCCTATGTCAATAAGAACTGCAACAAGGGTGGTGTAGACACATATAGTACCTGGAATCATCTCAGGTGTGCTATGGTCGTAAGCCTCCAATGCTTGAAGCTGAGCCTACCTCTATCCGCCAGCTCCCTTTGGTTTGGGTGGAAATCTTGGTGTTGGTGGTGGTAGAGCCTCAAAGCATCGCCCACCACCCGCTGCTCGGCCATCACCTCTGCCTCATCCGCCTTCTCCCTATAGACTGCCATGGTTGAACCACTCTCTCTGTCTGGGTGGTCTCTCAACCATCTGCTGCTCCTCTGCATGGAAGGTCGAGTAGTCATGAGCCATGTGGCCCTGCCCGCCACATGCATAGCACTGCATGCATCTCATAGGACTAGCTCTGCAGCATGTTCCCCACATATCTGAATGTGTATCCTGAGGTTTCCCACCTGATGGCCTGGTCTGCTTGGACCACTGTGACATATGTCTACTGCCAACTATAGAAGACTCCTCTACGTGTTGCCCTGCGGCATGCCTTACTGCTAGCGTAGGCTCAACAAGGAAGCTCTACACAAGAATGGATCTCTCCTGTAATCCTACCTATGATGGAATACTGAGGCAGATTTTCAAAGAACTGATCTCATGCCTCAGTACCTGCTCAATGGTCTGGTCCTGGAAGAATGGGTCTTATACCATGTCTGAGGAGTAGCACGAGAGGTCAGTAAACCTCACCGATTACTGGGCTACTGGCATACTACCCTACTGCAGCTGTAGTAACACCTGGATGCGCTCCGAACAGAGGGTGGCTGGAAAAAACTCCGAGCAGAAGATTTTATCAAAGATCATCCAAAATAGAGATGCCTCTTCGTGCACCTAGAGAATCAGGCTCCACCATCTACCTGTTGTTGCATGGAGGAGACTCGCGGAAAGGATCACCATATGGTATGCTGGTGTCTCTACAAATCTGAAGACTCGAACGATAGCCTCCAGCAAATCCTTAGCTGGCTAAGGGTCCATATCTCTACGGAACCTGGGTACCCTCTGTCACTGAAACTCTTGTAGCACACTCAAGCGATGTGTACTCTCCACTGCTGGGGACGGTGGTATCGGTGGCCCAGCGGGTAGAGGTACCTCCGGTGCCTCCACATTAATGGGGCCCTATAATGAGGCATTGTTGCTCGTTGGGCTGCCAACTTGTAGAAAGCTTAGAACCCTAGCTTTCTACCTTCGTGGGGCCATCGTGAAATTTAACAGGTGTGCCCCGGTTTAGTACAGTATACATGGTGAGCTCATAGAATGTAATCACAAATAAAACTTTTGAAACACACATGCAATCAATTTTTTTTCCACTGAGTCAATAATGAGAAATCAGGGTCCTGGTGTATGGATATGTCGGCTGCTACACTTACACTGGACTCCCTGGACTGATAACCACACTCAATACCCTTAACACTATTTCTTCACAAGAAGATATTATTAGAGTCTTATGTTCTGTGGTAGAACCGACTCCCCTGATACCAATTTGTCACAACCCATCCTTGGGGCCCATGTTGTGCCTACCCCAAGCCTGCCTTCCATAGGCCAGGTGCTGGCGACTAGCACTAATGGCATGAATCCCAATAAAAGGGAAGGAATTGTCTTTATATAAGTAAAAAAACACAATAGAGAATGCAAGATGAAGTGAACACTATGTAAACTAGGTACAAAAGTAAGTGCTGAAAAGTAAATGGGCCCAAATAAAAGCCCATCTAAAAGTACAGTACAACTGAAAAGAAATTACAACAGCAGTAAAGTAAATCAGCAAACACCGAGTCTTCCTTTGGCTATCCCACCTAAAAGGTGGGTACACATGGACTCCTCAGCTCCTCAGGTCTGGTCGTCCGCTCCTTGTACGTCCCGCCATGTGGTCCACCTACAGGTACGTCCCACTCCACAAGACTCCACCTCGATCAGTGATTTCTGTCATCTGCATCCAACACAACATAGTGCAGGCATATCCCATGTAGGGGTGAGTATACGATTCTCAGTAGGGACCCCAAGACCCCCGATGGTCTTCCAGGACCCTCAAAGGATAAACCAAAAAGGTAAGATACAAAAACAAAGTATCAACCAACTCTACTTAGGTATATTCCCATTCATATAACTAAGTCATCAATTCCAGTTCGGCTCCAACTCATGAGCCCAAGAACAACCCAACCCACAAGGGAAAGCACAACCTAGTCCACACAGTATAGAAAGTCAATCATATCAATGATAATGATTGAATCTATCAAGGCTCAGCTCACATAGGTATACTACTCAAGAAGAGTTGTGGAGATGATAGATGTAGCCTATGAATCATTACCCTACCGAACCCACGTAGGATCCAAGTACAGAAGTCATCGCTGCTAAACCCACGTAGAATCCAAGTACAGTAAACATCACTGCTGAACCCACGTAGGATCCAAGTACAGTCATCATCACTGCCGAACCCATGGAGGATCCAGGTAAATTCGTCCTCACTACTGAACCCACATAGGATCCATGTATTGTCGTCATCGTCGTCGCAGTCACAACCAGCTCTAGGGTTCCCCCACACAGCACGCTCGATCCCAGGAGGATCCACTCCACGATCCAAGGGGTTGATACATAAATTCTAATAAAGTCCAGTGTTGATGTATCCCAATGTTCTGTCTTGTCAATAGGAACTCAACACAATAGATGGTGCGTCAATCAGACACCCGGTCTGAGAGATATTGGCTTTTCCGTTTCATGGGCCTAATTAGAAATACACTCATTTCTAACCCGACCGATATCCAAAGTTGTCCAAAACTCACTCAGAGTGTCGCAAAAGAAGAGGCGGAATATATGGTGCATCAATCAGACGCCCGGACTGAGAGAAATTGGCTTTTCCATTACAGGGGCCTGGTTAGAAAAATGCTCATTTCTAATTCATCCGATATCCAAAGTTGTCCAAAACTCACTTAGAGTATCGTAAAAGGATTGTCTCGTCGAAAGAGTCCTAATGCCGCTGATGGTGCGTCGATCGAGCACGCAGTCCTTAAGTTATTCATGTTTAAGTGAATATCAAGCCTAACCTGTTTATCCCAATGGGCTGATGGGTTGGGTTAATCCCGTTTGATTGGACCAACCCGGCAGGGGTATCAGACCAGTCTGAAGGAAAACGCAACTCGGCCCGAAGGGGAACGACCTAGCCTGAAGTGGGGGGAGGGGGGGGGGGGGCAGGTCGGGCGTGGAACGGCCCGACATGCTCAGTCGGCCGGCCGAGCGGGTTCTAAAAGAGGGGGGGTGCCCCCCCCCCCCCCCCGTCTGTCCGCACCGGCGACACCACCATTCCCCGAACCGGTAATCTAGACCTACAGGCCTTATTCACGTGCGGCCGGCATGGGTGGGCTGCCGGTCTCCCAGCGCGGCGCCCTCCTGGTGAAATGGTTCAGATCCACCCAGCAGGCCGATGGGCTGACTGGTTCTCTAGCACGGCACCCTCTTGGTTCTGCAGTTCACCTCGGCCGGGCATGCCTTCGGGCCAGCCGGTTCTTCTGTCGAAGCGGTCCATGTAGTAGGTCGTGGTTCCTCCTGCACAACTAGCGGGATGGAGCCGGTTTCCTTTGACCTGCACCCATCATGGCACGATGGCATAATGATTCCACGCCTTCGTTTTCCAATGCTAAAATAATAAATGAGATCAACGGAGGGTTGTCGGGCCGTGTTCGTTCGGCCCACAACCTCCACGTAAAATGATAGAAATCATCCATATTTAAACAACGATTTCCAATGAGTACAGGGTACATAAATATCCACTTTCAAGAATAAACCCCATCCTTGATAATCGATTTCATTCGCGGCTGTCAAGCACCAGGTATGACAACGTCGTTTCCGTCGTCGTCTATGTGCACCAGAGGAAGAACGACATTCACTCTCATGTCACGAAGTAGAGAAAAATAAGGCACTTCATCATTAGAGAATTCCCCATGTTGGTGTCTCCTAACTTGTCACAGAGTATGAATAGGATAATAAACATTGATTCCGAGTTGTTCTACGTTGAAGGGTCGATGTTCTTTGTCGGAGAAGAACCGTCCTTCATTGAGGATGATGTTCTTCAATAACTCTAGAGTTCTCCCCCAATTTCCCTCACACAACAATTGCCAACCAAAATAAAATAACGCTTCTCCTTATTTTATTTAATCATTCCATGCAATGAAAATTTTATATTCAAACACTTAATTTACGTTATTTAAGAAGATCAATCAATTAATTATAGTATGTGTTGGCAAGAATTAATGAGAGAGATAGGGGAGAGGAAGAGTAACTCAATTAAAGGGAGTTAAAACATTTAAAGGGGGAGTTTATGAGAGCTATGGGAATGTGAATGGTTTTGGATCATGTGGTAACCACCTCAAAAATATACTAACATGGGTAGTTAGAAGCTGTTTTGTCCCACCCCAACTACCCCATGTAGTATATAGCCACCTTTTGTAAGAAATAAAAATTGTCCCACAATTTTTATTCACTTCTTATCTAATCCACAAATTTTAACTTCACATCCCGTGAAAACACAACTGCGGTATAGGTCCCCTTAAGAAATTATCAGCGTTGCGATTTCATCGGCACCCTCAGATTTCAATTCTGAGCACCATTCCACAAGATAGAAAAACCTGCTCGTTCTTTCACTGAACATACCAGAGATAAACTTCGGATAATTATTCCGGGCACACCGGGCCTCAGAATCAAGTGCCCTCAGAAAATGCGTACTCGTAAAATCCCAAGGAATTTAAGAAAAAAATTTCCTTGAAATTTACAGGTCTTTACATATAAACTCTATAATGATCTCTTATCTTCTATTGTGCTCTTACATCATCATAAGATAACATGGGGATAACATGAACAATGTGATGGGATAAAAGCCCAGTAAAGGAATAAACATAACAAAAAGCATTTGAATATGGTACTATTGAATATAAAATTAATTTATTATTAGTCAAGGCTATCCACCATGACTTTTTATAATAGTGTAACTTGCCAAGGCTAAACGCCAAGATCATTTCAGATAGTAGTAAAAGCCAAGGCTAACAGCCAAGACCGTAGAATATAACGTCTAATGAGACTAATATTTACCCAATTAATTGGAGTGATATCTGAGAACACCTATATTACATTTCATTAATAGATTTTCCACATAAATAATCAAACACCAACAATCTTACTTAAACAAAAGGTTTACCCTTAGACTGAACTGGGTACCATAATCATGTCATAAAGAATAACCAATGGGTGTATGATGAAAGTGTCCATGAAATAAATTAATTAAAATAGTAATGGATGTTAATAAGGTATAATAGTCATAAATAATGGTATGTTATGTCAAATAGAAGTGAAAATATATATAAAATGAATTTTAGAATATTTAGCAAGAAATCAATTTTGTGCGGTTTTAAGGAAAAATACTCTAGGGAATTAAAATTAAAAAATTTAAATTTATATTATATAAAACCTAAATTTATTAAATAAGGTTTTACTAATAAATTTTATGATTTTAAAAATAATATGGTTTTATAAAAAAGATGATATTGTTTACTTCAATTTTTGAGGAAATTTCAGATGTTCCCTTAAAACAGGTTTTCTTATCAGGTAGTATTAGGGAGAGAATAACTTAATAACATGAATATCCTCAAAAGATAATGATGAATGGAACTAGGTACATGTTTTTATAAAATTAAATTATCATTTATAAGATGGAATTTAGATTAATAGATTAACATATTTTGGTAAAAATAAGGATAAATAAACACAATGGTATATAACAGGTTCGGGTTGAATCCCTAACAAAATATATGCATGGTATCATGTTTAATAAAGAAGAAATAATGAGTGAGGATGGTGTTTCTAATCATTTAAAAATAATGTGTAATTCATATGGAGGAGTATAATTATTTCCCATGAATAATTATTACACATAATATGGCATATCATTGAGGACATTCTTGAATAAAAGTGAAATAGAGAGGACCCCTTACCTTATGTCTGTGGGTGTTCTCTACCTATTATCAATGGCCTAAATAAATAAATTGGGTTTATTAAATAAAACCTATAGAACATATTCTATATTTAAAATATTTATTACAACCTTTTTAAGTTCATTCATGACCTTTTTGATGGGTTAAGTTGTTCAATTTCAATGTTTGGGTCTGTTTGTTTTCAAGGTTTTTATGATGGATTTACTTATTTTTATGAACGAATAAACATGTAAGTTGAAAGTGGTTATATAGAAATGAAGTAATATGAAATTAGATATCTATTTAGTGGTTTCAGGTTGGTAAATTTAATTTTTTATCTAGAATTTATATTTAATCATTATATAAATCATTAATGACAAATGATGGAATTAATTTTTTATATTTTTATCAGAATTACATTATTTTGTATTGAAATTTTAAATCATGGGAGCATAAGGATTACATAACATTAAATATTATAAAATAAACATATACATGTCAAGTTTAACCATATAAATGGTCTAATTAACACAATTAACGATATTAAATGAAATTGATAACTTGCTGTCATTGATTGTCATAAATTATCACATGTGAAATAGTGTTTTCATTTAATTCAAATAAACGGTGGGGAAAGAAGAGATGATAAAAAATTATTCCATTATCATAACCAAATTACAGAACATGTAATGTACTAGAGTTCTCATATCATTTGGATGATGAGGGCTAAGGATTGAAAAGAGAACAAATGATCTTGAAATGAAAAATAATGAATGGAAAACATGAATTTAACTCTTGAATCAATCTTCCTTGAGAACCTCTTATGGGGGAGGATTTGTTTTTTTGAAGAGACTATGGGCTATTAGACATGGGGAAGTATGTTGGGGAGATATTTTGGAATATTTAAGTAAATTAATGAGTCATGAGATAAGTGAAAAAAAGAGGGTGGAAGGGGAGGTATTTATTTTGGACGGGAGGAGAGTTTTCATAAAATTATAATCATTAATTTATTATTTCTACACAAGAGAAAAATAGTGAGTATTACATGATATAAAATAGTAATAAATGAATTACAGTTCAATATATAGGTCATTACATAACTTATGATGTCATTAATAAGGGATTTAAAATATAATGTAACTATATGATAAATCTAGGTATTTTAATATTCACAAAATTTTTTAAGTATTTCAGAAAAATCCAAAAAATTCACCAAAACCATTTCCCGATGTGTAGTATCAATAAATAATATCCAATTTTCAAAAAAACAATTATATATTATTTTTTTATATTTAATTAAAATCATAATTTACTGAAAAAATACAGATTATGGAACATTTATTTTCTAATTCCAAGATATAGGTATATCATACTTCCACATGCATCTTTTTTATATACTATCATAGGTAAGGATACTATTTATTAGGGTATGTCACTATTAAAAAGTGTAACACTACAATATTCAAGAGAATGTTACTATTCAACAAAAATTATGTTGGACATATTAGACTCCAAATAACATTCTGATTGAAACCACATATGTCAGATTTTTAAAATTCATTTCACAGAAGTTAAAAACACATGTTTAAAGGTCACATAGAACTTAGTAGTTCATTTTGTTGTGATTTCATGTGATTATATGACATATTTAAATTAAATTAATTTCCATTGATAAAATATAAGTTCAATACATTCTTACCCCTTATGAAATTTCACCCTCAAAATCTCGTTTTACATTGTAAGCCAAAAAAAGGTGTACGTAATTTTCCTTCATTGTCACCTCTAGTTCCCATGTTGCCTCTTTGAACATATGGTTCTACCATAGTACATTGACCAGGTGAGTAGTCTTTTTACATAGAACATTATCTATACGATTCAAGATTTTCACTAGTTCCTCATCATAAAAAAGATCATCCTCCAACTATGCCACCTATAAAAACTGTACATGTGAATGGTGTGGAATTTACGTCCATAAGAGGGATACATGAATGGAATCATGTTATTTGGCCATCATATGTGTATGTTCTAGTAAAAAATCCATATTTTTAACTCAATCAAGGATCTCAAAGGGGCCGATTTAAATGTGACTTAACTTATCTTTCTTTACAAACCTCAGGACCTTCTTCCATAGAGATTCACATTGAAATACCATGTCTCCAACATTGAACTCAAGGTCTTCACATTCTCTATCATTTCTTAAACTATTTCATGTCCAAGCAGCTTACGCTCACTGACATCAACACAATATGCCAGAGTTCTGCACCATTTCTCATAAAGGTCTTCATATGGTTCCATTTGTAAGCTTGAGAGGAAAATGTTGTTGTAGGATAATTCAAAATGTGGAATATGTTGTCACCATCCTCAATTAAAGTTCATTGAACATTCTCTAAAAATATAATCTAGTTTATTAATAGTTCACTCAAATTGGCCATCAGTTTGAGGATTACTGGACATACTGATGTTTAGTTTAGTTTTTAGAGCATGTTGGAGACTTTTCCTTAACATCATGGTGAATACTATATCATAATTAGATACAATATATAGTGGTAATCCTTTCAACCTTACAACATATTTGATGTATATCCATGAAATTTTATCAAATGTTAATTCTCTCGAATTGTGATAATGTGAGTTATCTTCATAAGACAATCCACAATGACCCATATAGCATTGTTTCATCTAGATTTCCTTGGATGTATAGTGACAAAGAAAATGTTAATTTTATCCAAATTTCATGATGGTATGGGGATTAGATTCAGTATCCCCTTAGAAATTTTTATCTCAACATTTACATTGTATCATACGAGACACATTGATGTATATTCAACAATCATTGTTTTAATATTATCCCAGCAAAAGTTTTCTTGATGATCTTGATATATCCTTGTGCTCCCTGGGTGAATATAGAATTTCATGCTATGAGGATCATTTAAAAGATCCTATTTTCCTGGGATCATATGGTTCACATATTCATGAAAGAAATCATTAAACACATTCCTAATAAATCAAGAACTCTAAGGATTTACAATTTTTAATGGCTCCCATCCTTTTCTGAATATCCACAGCTTTTCTTTGAGCACCTTTTATTTTCTCTATTAGGATTAGAAGAGAAATAATTTGAGAAAGGATTAATTATGTTACTCCCATAATTATTCTTATTTCAATCCTCTACAAATCTACGTGGATCAGATACTTTTCAGTTGTCATCATTGGTAAAGATGCATGATCCTTTATACATAGAAAATCTCTCACTATGTTTTCCTTACTGGGTTGGTAGAGGAATGAGCAGTCATAATACCTAATGATACATATCCATATTCTTTGGAAAATATTATTCTCTCTTTGTATTAATATATATTTGATATTCTTGTGATCAATATAGATCTAAATCTTCTACCCATAGAGATTATGCCGTAAGATTTCCCATGTAATTATCACAGCCGTCGAATCCAGATCATGTGTTGGATAGTTGTTTAGATGAATTTTAAGATTCCTTAAGGTATAGGTTATCACTTTATCAATTTTGCATCATAACACATCCTATGACCTTATTTGAGGCATCATTGTTCCCCTCAAAGAGTTATTCATGTTTTCTTGTGGGTGAGTAATGGGATAGTGATTATCCACCATTTCAACTCCTTAAAACAGATATCACATTCTTACATCCAGACAAACATCAATCCCTTATGTGTCTTCATGGTCATTGGGATCAAAAATCTTGATATGTTCTACATAAATTGTTAATAATACCTATTTAGACCAAGAATGTGGTGCATATCCATTATAGATGCTTGCCTGGAGAACTCTTCAAGTTCCTTTGTCGTGGTAGGGTCTACATATAACACTTTGATGGTGAGAATGATACATCATCCATCCAGAACACACATTTACTATACATGGAAGACATCTTTTCCATTTGTATGATCTTTAATGTTGTTTTCAAATTCTCCTCGTGTTCCTACATTCTCTTAGAGTATATCAAAATATCATAAAAATGACTACTACAAATTTGTTGAGGTAATCTCAAAAGAATCAATTCATTAATTCGATGAAAATTACTATAGTATTTGTGAGTCCAAAGGGAATCACTGTGAAGTCAAATTATCTATACCATGTTTGAAATCAATTCTTGCGGATATCTTCCTTCCACACCTTTAATTGGTGATATCTAGACTAAAGGTCCACCTAAAACAAATAAATGGCCCCATAAAAATCGATCGAACAGGCCATTTATCTGTTGCATGGGATAATTGTTCTTTATCATGATTCTATTGGTCACATTATAATTAATGCAGAGATGCATTCATCCATCCTTCTTCATGAAAAAGTGGAAAATATCACCCCATGTTGAAGCACTAAGTTTTATAAAACCCTTCTCAATATTCTATTGTAACTAGTTCTTCAGCACCTTCAAAAATAGGGTGGCAATATTGTAACGTATCATTGATATAGAAAAGGATCTTAGAATACATATAATTGTGAACTCAACCAAAATGTCCAGAGGAAGACAATGAATGTCTCTAGGGAATAAATTAGTTTAATCCCTCATTATAGGCATGTCATAAAGCATAGTTATCTCATTTTCCAAATAATTTGGGCAAGATATGCTTTCTCAAAAAGAAGTAATATCCCCAAATGATACGATGATTCAAAAGAAAATTCATCTTCCTCTATAATCTTCTAAGGAATTGGAGGATAATTCAGAATATAACGAGTTATCTCCCTTTATCAATAGTTAATGTTGCCTTTTTATAATTATATCTGATCAATGTCTATAATATTTTTTAATACCATTAAAGAAAGTATGAAAAGATTTGTTGGAAGGTTCAGTCCTCAAAAATTATCTGAGGAGGAGTTATAGACCATGGATGTAATAGTTACCCTATTTTCTGTTCTCATATACAAATTAGGCTCCAAATTTTTATTTTTCCTTAAAATATTTCTACAAAACACGTAAGATATGGAAGAATGCATTGATCCATTATCAAATAGTACATTTTCTATTCTTTAATGAATAACTACAGTACAAATCAATGCATCTTTTTCCAGCTCCACCTCAGAAGTAGTAAATGAATAAGTATTTCTTGTTTACCTTTCAGGATATTGTTGATTTCTTCAAAAACCCTTGGCTTAGAGAAATTTAATGCATAATTGTTATTCTCCTTGTAGTTGTAACACTACATCATTTATTGAGCATTGATCTTAAACTTCTTTTATTCAGCCAAATTAGCATTTTTTTCATATCCCTTCGGTAGTTAATGTCTAGATATCCCATGTTTCCACATTTTAAGATATTTCTTGTTCCCTTTATAATGTTACCAAAAATCATCTTCCCACAACATTTACAAGATATATATTTGGGATTCTTTCAATCATTGGATTTGTTTGTCGAAAACCCATGTTGTTGTCCATTTTTTTCTTTTAACATGGCCCATGAGACAAGTGAGAATCTATAATATCTATTACAGCCATGAGGGAAATGTGGACAATCTCCTCATTCCTATCAAAGGCTGAACTCAACAAATATTTTCGTAGAATCATCTTTTGTCCACTAAATATGAGATCCACCTTACTTTCGATGTTCATTACAATTCTCAAGGCATACCCATAAACCCTTGTAATGTTTTCTTTATATTCCCCATGGACTCACCTTCCTTCTACTGGAGACCGAGGAACTCTCTGTCCATCTTGAGATAGAAGGGTTAATGGAAAATATATATACAAAAACATCCTCTTGAATTCCTCACAATCCATGGCATCAATTTCCTCATGGCTCATTTTATTCTTGACCAGTTTCCACCATTGACAATCATATATATAAAAACGATTGACCACTACTAAAGCATTATATTCATCCAAGAACTAGAGTATGGAGAATATCGTTTCAATGAAATTAAAACATTATTTTGTGTAAATGGGATCAAAAGATCAACTAATCATGGGAGGCCTTTTTCACATGAAGCATTCTATGACAACATTCTCTTTAATGAGAGAGAAGGATGCTCCACAAGATTCATGTTATTATTCACAACTTGAGCCGGCTAAGAAAGTACAATCATGATGTTTTGTGCCCCAATTCCCTTCATATAAGACATATCATTAAAAAAACTTGTCCATTTCCAATCAAATTGGTTGTTAGAATGTGTTCATCTATTCCCTACATTAACTACGACAAATAACGTACAATTAGAGGGCATGATTACTTAGTTATTGAACATTAGAAGGAAATTTTTGAAAATAAAAGGATATATATCTAGATGAGAAGTATATCCTAACTTGTGGTTCCTTAGGATTAAATATATGTTATCCTCGATCTATTTCATAACTGATATTCTTATGGTATTTTCTTTATTACCATAATAATGGTTTGTACTAAGCTCATGAATCTACTGATGCACATCCCCCAGGTTTTTCAAACAAAGAGTGAAGATAGGCCCATTTTTGCATACCGCGATACCTCAATTCAAGACCAAAACACTTTTTTGGAGTTCCCCCATGGTATATCTATAACAGAGCCTCCTATACATATTTTTTTCTGGAAAGGTATATATTTGTTTTATAAAACACTTTATTCTTACCAAAACATAGGGATATTTTCTTATACTTAGTCTCATCCTTAATGTTCCTAATAAAGCGCTCTATTGTTAATATCCAAAAATAGCTATAAAATCTTATGATAACAACTATTGAAAACCTATCCTTTTAAATATGACATTATACAATTGTATTTTTAATTATACATTAGAGTACAATCCAGTAATAATAAAGTATAGTGTCATGAATGATTAGGTTCATAATCAAACATTAAAAACACAACTATTTATTTATGCTTCATAATGAGATCCAATCATCCATTGTGCTCATTCATATACATCGGATAACTTGGGGATAAAATGAACAAAGGGAATAGCTAAAATCCTTGTAATGAAATAACCATAAGAAAAATGTATTAGCATATCGGATAAAAGGGATGACCTGATGATATAAAAAGGAATGTAACATTTCATAACATATAACCATGGGATAATTTAAACATGGAATAAGATAAATTAGGAAGAAACATAAAAAATTAATTTTTTACGAGTCAACGATATCATCCAAGACAGTTTAACCTTGTATCATAAGCCAAGGATAAACGATAATACCATTTCACAAAGTAGCACAAGCCATGGCTAACCGCAATGACCGTGGCACATAACATCTCTTGAGACTAAAAATTACTCAACACATTCAAGATAAATCTAGGAACACCCTTCATACATTTCAAGAATATTTCTAACTGATAAATAAGCATACATAATAAATCTTACATAATAATAAGGTTTACTCATAGAAGGAATTGGGTACCACAATCATGACATAAATCATAACCAATTGATATATCATGAATAATTCCATTAAATAAAGGAATTAGAACATAAATGAAAATTCATAATGTAAAATATTTTCATATCATGATATTTTATTTCAAATAAAATTGAAAACATAAAAGAAATTAATTTCAGAAATTTTGGAATTAAAACAAATTTGTGCGGTTTTGAGGAAAATATTATTGAGATTTCAAATTAGAAAAATGGTAAATATTTTATATAAAATTAGAATTCAAACAAAAATTATTTTATAATAAAATGTGGATATAATAAAGATAATGGTTGCTTAAAATAGTGAATATAATACCGTTGAAATTGGGATGGAACTTGGGTTGTTCCCTTAAAACATGATTACATATCGGGAAGTATTATAGAGGGAATCACTTAAAAACATGAATATAATAGAATGATAATGATGAATGGAACCTGATACCTGAGTTCATAAAAATCAAATATTATTTATATTATTAACATAATATGAATAGATAACCTAATTTAGGTAAAATGGAATATATTGAAAATCGAACGCATAATGGAGGATTCTGTTGAATCCCTTGTGAAATATCGACATGATATCGTGTGTACTTAAGAGGGATTATTTATAGAGAATGGGGTTTATCATCATTTAAACATCATGAGAAAATCATGGGGAGTTTCATAATCATACTCCATAATTATTTATTACACATTAAATGTCGTATCATAGAGGGAATTCTTAGATAAATGTGAAATGGGGGGGGTATCCCTTACCTTAAGTATGTTGGTATTCTCCACAGGTTATTAATGACCTTAATAAACAAATTATATATGTTAATTAATAATTCCTGAATTTATAAAATATTTAAATATTTTATTTTAACATTTTGAACATCATTCATAACCTTTTTTATGGGTTAAGTGGTTCAATATCATTATTCGGGTCTGTTTTGTTTTCATGATTTTTATGATGAATTTAGTTTTTTAATGAACGAATAAACATGTAAGATGATAGTTATTGTCCAAAAATGATTTTATATGACATTAGTGAACATACTTGATATTTCATGGTTTTAATTTGGTTTTTTATAGTGAATTAAAATCATTATATAAAACATTAATGAAAACCACTTGATTTAATTTTAGCGATTTTGGTCACAATTAACTTGTTTTGTATTAATTCTTTACATCATGAATACAAAAGGATTATAAAACATTAAATAATATAAAATACATATAATAGTCTGGTTAAATAATAAAATAGTTTTCATTACCACAATTTATGATAGTAATAGAAATTTATAACTTGTCATACTTGATTGTGCTTAATTAACACATTTGATACGATTTTTTCCATTTTATTCAAATAAAAGTTGGGGAAAGTTGAGATGATAATAACATATTCCATTATCATTACAACATTATAGTACTTGTAATTTACTAGAGTCATCATAAAAATTAGATAATGAAGGGTAATGATATAAAATAAAACAAATTAAAATGAAAAGAAAAGAAATGGAAAAGGGGAATTTAACTCTTGAATACATCTTCCTTGAGAGCCTCTTGTGTGGAGTGGATTTTGTATTTTGAAGAGAATAGTGGATTTTGGTCATGGGGGAGGAGCTTGGGGATTGATTTTATCATAATTTTTATAAGTCACAAGGCTTGAGATAGTAAAAATAATAAGGTGTTTGATGTTGTATTTATAGTTGAAGGGAGAGGGTTTTGATAATATTTTAATCATTAATTTTTTATTTATTCACAAGACAAAAAATAGTGTGTATTCCCTGACTGAGAGTAGTAATATGTTTTAGTGAGTTCAAAATTTTGTTTTGTACAACACTTACGATGTAAGGAATATTATATTTAAATTATAATGTATTTATACAGTAAATTAATGTTTTTTACTATTCACCAGAATTTCAAGTATTTCAGGAAAATCCAAAAAAACCCCGAAAACCATTTCTCGACATGTAGTTTTTAAAAACGAAATCCATTTTTCATAAATAATTTTCTGAATATTAATAATTTATTATTAAGTTAAAATTATAATTTAGTAGAAATAAATATATATTTAACCATTTATTTTATTATTACTAGAAATTCATATATCATACTTTCACTTCAATATTAATTATATACTATCATAGGTATGGTTATTATTCATTTGGTTTTATCATAGTTCATAAGGGTACCATTAATATTCATATGTATATGTTACTATTCACCATAATTATATTGGTCATATTTGACTCTAAATTTCTTATTGATCACAACCATATTTGTCATATTTTCAAAATTAAAATCATAGAACTGACAAACATAGGTATAGAGGTTACATAAAACATAGTAGGTCATTGTGTTGTTATTTCATAAGAGTATATGAAATATTTATAAGAAATAAAATTAAATTGATAAAACATTGGGTCATTACAAGATACCTCCTATTTTAATAAATCTAGTCACTAAAATACAAGTGCATCATATTTTATTATATCATATGAAGTCCATGAATGGTGCTCGATGAGCTGTACCTACATTGGAAAATATGAATTGTGTGTTCTCGCTCTAGCATCCAACCATCTTTTCGATGGATGGTCCCCCACATGCTAATTTAATGGAGTCCACCCTTTCTATCATTGAACATCTAGATCCTTCTCTAGAGTATAGGGTCAAGCTATCCACATATATTCATTGGTATTCTGCATAGCATTTGTGGGATGTGATTACCTAGGATGATCACCATCATTGAAATGTATGGGTTGATTTCCATATTTCTTTACTATGATCAGTTCATTACAAATATTCTATAAGTTGACAGAGCCAAATATTTCATAGATATCGAGTAGGGTTCTATGTCATCAATGGAGTATTTAAAATCTTTATCATTGTTACCCGACTTTTGACCCCTTCTTTATAGTGATGATCTTTCCAATACTATATACTCTGAGAATGTGCATTTGTACACCATCTGTATGCAGTTAAATGTAATTCTACTACCAACATATTTTGGAAATTTCCAATTTGGATTTTATCACTAGGTTGAACAAGAGGTAAAATAATAGAACTAGTAATATCGGATCAATTCTGGGGCATTAAATTTGTTATCATGTTGGTAGATAACATTCCGTTGAGGGTTCTCATTGTGTAAGTGACAACCAAATTACCTATTTTGATAACTCCACATTGTTTTGTCATTTTGGAGGATGTGGGAACTTGAATCCTCATTATGACAGATACCTAATATATTATTGGGCTAATGGTTTTATGGGGAATCTTCAATGATTTAGTATGACCATTCCAACATCTTTGAGTGGAAATGGATTAGCACTAGATCCACCTCTAGTAGTGCGTTATTTTTCATCATGTTAGTCGGGGTGTGGGAATAGAACAAATATGATTGGTCGATGTGGAGGTCATGGCCATTGTAGCAAGACCCCTAATCACTAGTATTTCCAACTAAATAGATATGACCATGGTAGTTTGTCTATTAAAAATGGTCGTCAATTAGGATTGTTTCATGAATTATAGTGGATACTCAAGAATTAGGCAGTAGTTCCATCTAAAGGACAAGTTAATATTATAGATTCTTCTAATATAGTATCAGCTTTATCCTATACATTTTATTCAAATATTTTTTTCATACATCTATTGTGGAATATCTCGGATTAGAGATACATTATTATGTTGGTGTTATGGCCCATGATTCCCCATTAGGAGTTAGAATAGAGGTCATATGAGAATGTAGGTATTCCCCCTTGACATATTCAATTTTCCATTCCAAGGTGACTTCTTCATTCATGTGATGATAGGTTTTATTTCATTATTCAAATGTATTTTTTCATTGTATCATTATTTTGTTTACTACTATCCTAACAGGGTATCTTTTACATCACCAGAGAGAAGATTTTATCTACAAATATGTTAGTGGCATACCCCGGATGGTAGAGAAAGACAATGGCATAATGGGCTAGGTAGAGTGATGAAATATATTGAAAATATCTTCGTTGAATATCATGGTATACAACATGATTATTTTCTTGTCTAGTTTGATCATTTTAGGGATTTTTTTTCCAATTAATTTTCTGTATTACATTTTTAGAGGGAGGTATAGTTTAATAAGGAGCTTGTTCTAGGATCATATATTGTTTACATTCTTCTTTATTGGATGGATCCTTCCGTGCTCTAGTTACTCAAGGGGAAAATACATTATCATGAGGTAAAATATTTTATATGGACTAGTATATCCTCTTGCAGTTCGTCCATGATTTTGGCCAAACATTCAGATATAACATTACATATATGAGTACATTCTATATCGATAAACCAGCCAGGAATAAAGAACTGATATCCACATCCATGAGTAGATAATCTATTCAACCATCTCCAATGATTTTCGTTCTTATCTATGATCGATATGCGGGTTGGATATCATCATGGGAAAGTAATCAAATTCGACATACCTCATATAAAACTAAATAGATGGTACGGTTTGTATGAGTACCTTGTTATATTGTTTAATATTATGAATGTTCCCACTGTTTTCATGGATCTAATGAATAGGGTAGATAATCCCAATCTGGATTCATTTTTCTTAGTCGTTGTGGATGACATATTGGTGTAATATCATACTCTTAGAGACCATGATAATTACCTTGATATCGTTCTATGTACCTTGAGTGATCATCAACCTTATGTTGAGTATGCTGTATTGCACATTAGTATTGAAAAGGTCCAATTATTTTTTAAATCATATCATAATTATGAATATTTTTTGCCAATATAGGGTTAGTGTGTTCGTTTACTTAGAGTATCCTACGAAAGTAATTTATATGTGGTGTTTCTTGGATATGGTTAGATATTACAGGAAAATCTATTCCTAATTTTCTGGCCATTATCCCCCACTTATTGTCCTTGCCTTAAATGGTGTTATGTTGCTATGATTAGAAGTATTCGATAATTATTTCAGATGATGAATCATGATATTATCTCCACACATACGATGAATCATATAGTTCATGGGATGGGTTATATCATCTACTACGATGCATCTGGAAGTATCTTAGGAGTAGTGCAGATGAAGGAGTATTGATTTTATGCATACATATCATAGAATTTGAGGCCTCATGAGAGAAATTTCTTGATGCATGTACTTGATCTAGTAGCATTTGTTGATTCCTTACATTACTAGAGACACAATCATTTGGGTGAGTGTACTGTGGTGGACAAGGAAAACAAGAGATTAAAATATTTTATTTCAGAAAATGAGTTCAATATCATATAATTAATATGGTTTGAATATCCTCTGTCATTTGTATTGGAACTTTCTTATATTCAAGGAAATGGAATTGTAAATGCTGATACGCGGAGTTTGCAAACTCAAAAAGAGGATTTACCGTAAAATAGTGATGAATTTATATTAATGGCTCAAATCGCATAGATGCAAATGGACATTCATGACATTCATAATCAATATTATCTATAATCCTTGAACAATACCTCTTCCATCCTTGAGAAAGTGAAAGTTTGACACTTTTCAGATCCCATGGTCTTGGTTATCATAGAGAGTATATTAGGTGTCATCCCAGATATAGATAGGTAAATGGGTTTGATGGAATGTTGAGTATTCATGGGTGTTTTGGGGTTCTAAAATATATTAGAGAAGATTGTATCCATGATTCCCACACATCTCAATTGTAAATTCATCATGGCATCTCCGAAATATGTCAAGATATGTGATTGCATTATTTATTGCCTAGGAGAAAACATCATATAAAAGGCTTTATCACTATGGGTTCCACCTATTACCAGGTGAAGGTAGATCACTAGTGATTTCCAGTCTCGATATAGACACTAACATTCCCATAATGGAAATGGGAATATGTTTCTGTGGAATTTTTAGTGGGGTTACCTAGGTTGCTAAGGTATAACGATGTTGTATGGTTATTTATTAATTGAATTCTGAATGTATACCTATTCATTACAATTTGGGATAATTTATCAGTTCATTTGATCATAATAATTTATGTACATGAGATCATATAACTTCCATAGTCCCCTCATATTGTAATTTTGGATAGGGAAATTAATTTCATATTTGATCCCGCCATCAAGAGTTCCCAAGATTTCCTTTCAAAGGATAAGATTTTCTATACTAAATGAATTGATTTTAATTGGGAATTTAATAATGATAAGTTACTTGTAGTCCAACCACTTTACCAATCTATGGTAAGTGCTTTAATATGATAATTTAATTTTAAATGTTAATTTTCATGTATACTAATTATATGACATGTACTTTTAAAATATAATTGAATAATATGTTGAATGTCCAGAAAATCCATTACCATGTTAATAAAATGTAGATGAATGATCCTTGAATTTCGAAATTACATTAATTGTTTGAATTAACTGTTGCATTATATGTTTGATTATCACACCAATTAATGGAAAAGATATAAATAAATGGATTAATCGATTAATTATGACAACATAAAAGTGTTGAACACTACATGTCCTTTTCAATCTAGAGAATGGAAGGAGATGAACCTAGTGTAATATTATATGAAGCAATTATAATATAATATTGTCCTGACATGATCTCATGTTGGATCCCTTAGAGAATTCCAATTTCGCTAAAGTACCCCATTATAATACATGAATGAAGCTTGCTTTGGTTAATTCCAACAAGGATCCTAATTATTTTCTGACATTAGATTGCCAGTTTGACATCTTTTGATACCTTAAATATTATTATAGGATGCCTTGTATACTCTCCATGGATCAACCATTAAAATGTAGATTACATGAATAAATCCCATTGAGACATTCCATTTCATAGCCTTGTTTTTATTGAATGAATTATTTGGAATTAGTAGTTGTATTATTGTTTAATTATTTGCACTATGATCTATGTATTATGCCCTAACCCTTATCCAGGTTGTAGTTATTACTGAGTTTTTACCCTTTATGTACTCTTTGACTTGGTTATTAATGTAGAACATTATTATCAAATATTATTATTGGATTCCTAGTTACATATATAGAACATCACTATTTCTTACAATTGTCTTTTTTATACATGTAATAATAAAATAATTAACATGACACATCATTAGACTCATACTGTGATATTTATATGGTACATGGGTATTGAGTTAAATTGTAATAATTTACATTATATATGGTCTGTTTTACTCAATTACAGACATTGTTGGTGATGGTCCACTAATATTTATCTCACACCCTCTCCAGACAACATTTGGTACCCGGGGAAGATTACATATATGCATGTGTTGATAATGAAAAGTGTAATGCTTGCAGGAACTTTATTTAATATTGTTCTATTATGGATTTACTATAATATGTCCAAGATATAGATTGGGTGATAAGGATGGTTTATGTATTTTCTTTTTATGCATTGGGGTTTTCATGTATTCTCGATACATGTTATCCATTTTTTCCATCTTACTAGATACATGGAATATCAGATTAGTTCTTGTATTTTATTCCTCTTATTTTAGTTATTGTTATCCTAGTCTATTTTTCGTGTGCCTTATATTTACTTATATTCCATCGTCTATTTACCTTTTTTAATATTTATCTGATGTGATACACTATGGTAATAAGATTTTAGTCTACACATGGACGAATCCTAGGCCCTCGATACTAGTCAGTATCCTTCGGCATTTGGGAAGAAGCACTTGAGACCACAAGGTCCATCAAACATGAGGCACCTATTAAGTGGCATCCGAGCCTAGGACATCACATATGTACGACGTATTATCCTAGTACATTCACATTAGTCAATATATTCACAGATATAATACCAAAACAAATTTTCAGTTCAAGTAACTCTCCTCAATAGACATATAACACTGATGAATAAAAAATTATATATATTACGCAATATTAGTTACATAACCAAATAGATAGCCCAATTCAAGAAATTTCAGTAAAGAACATGTATATAGAGGAACAACTTTTATATATATACGGATTTATGTCCTTCAAACCTAGTCATGATGAATAAATGCACATACAATTTTAGAAAAAATTTACATAAACACCATCCTTGGAAACTCATAAGTCTGTTACACATGACCTAGCCAAAAAACATGGAAACTCTTCCACCCAAGTCCAATACAAATATATATATATATGTTCATTCTTGTACCATGTTAGTAAAAAATAGATGATTAATACTAGTTCCCTAATAAAATTTTGTTGAACCCCAACCCAACCCACTGTATCTGAGAGGAGGGTATAATGAATTCATAAACACCTCCCCATACTCAATTGGTTGTTGTCTAAAAAAAGGAATAATTTTGTCAGTGGGAAAATTATAACATAATTATCATGCCATATAACAACTAAATTAATATAATAATGAATAATATAATTATCATAATATAATTTTCTAAAAAATTCAGTTTATATGGGTAATATAATTGACTAAAATGTGGAAGTCTAAACCAGTGATTATTGTACAAGTAAAAAAAAGTAAACAACAAGGTTTTATAGTTTCTTTCCATTCCACTACCATATATATAATCCTCCACTCAACCATCAACCATATGGACCTCTCCCGTCTTGAGATCCCAATTCCTAAAATCTATAAGCGAACCCAAATTCCAGAGTAGTGTGTGATTAAAAAATGATTCATGAAACATAAATGAATTCATAACTAGTTTGATAAAAAACTATTAAATTCAATAAATATATAATAAATGATGATTCATAACAAAAATAAAAAACCAGGAACTTATGTATAATCCAATCCACTAGTATCCTCTTTTATACTAATTTCCACTCCCAAATGGTTTGAATGTCATGGAATCAAAATTATTTTTGAACATTCCTTGAGATTAGTAATCATGATACATATCATCATGGGAATATTATACCCATCATTTTGTGGGAATAAAGTGGTTCATGTAATCAGAATTCCCTATGCATCATGTGGTAATCTACATCCATTAAGAATATAGTAACATGGTCTTTGGAATCCACATCGTATTGAGTGTTTCACACAACATCCATAAATAATAAGTATATCCATACCCTATTGTTATATCAATCACACCATTATTTATTTTGTTATCACCCCCAATTAAAGGCTATACAATTCATGGTTTTCGACATACATATAGTACCACGATTACTACTTCAATGTAATGAAGAATATAGAAAAAATAGGATGAAAGAATAGAATATCATCATGAGTAAATGTTGTTAAATATAAAACATCTAAAATACCTGAAAATGTATGTATAAAATACATATGTATTCATGTAAATTAGTTTCAAATACGGATCCCACGATATATACACAAAACCACATGGGATCATAATCATTCATGACTAGCTTGCATTCCAACACATGTTTTATATCCCGGAAACAAGTGTAAATAACTACCCCAAATGGTAAGGAACTTCTAACTCAATTTTTTGATATCATAGGAAATGAAAATTAACCCTACATAATTTGTATGATGATGTGGAAACCCTTATAGAAAATCACACCACTTCATGGGCCTTACAATCATAATTTTTTACATACCAACATTCATGGTTCTTCTAGGATTACATGATCTAAATATAACTATTATATTTAAAATATAAATAAATAATCAATTAAGACAACTATTTTTCTCATGGACAACCAAAAATATTTTTTGTTATTTTTGTATCCTTTGTGAAATTTCAGGAGGATTACAATTGGGATAACTATAACTCACTATGTTATTATAATTTCACTCTCCTAAATAATATTATATTTTTTTAAATAATTAAATTATTCTTTTATATGATTATGGTTGACTATAATTGTAGGATATAAAATTAATTTCCTAAAATAATTAGATGAATTGTTTCAAAAACTGATTAAGAATGATTTCGTTACATGGCTTTTTATCCTTGAATAAAACACTATCTAGAATAGAGGAGAGTGTGTGTGTGGTTTTTCCTTTCCCTCAACCAATGATAATAACTAATTTTGTCAATATAAAAATTTATAGATATGAAATGAAAGAATTTTTTAGAATCATTCAATCCAATTATTAATACAAATAGTTGTTGTATATGTCACAAGAATTATTCGATGATAAAACTACATACAGTTTTACCTTAATAAAACAACAAATTTTTTTATTTTTTTTATTTTTATTTTAAGAGATTTCTAAATGAACAATGGATAATTTATTACATAAAAATCACTCACCCAATGAAATGAAATTTTGATATAATTACACTATTTATATCATTTAAACCCATTGAAATGTGTTGTACGTTCAAGGAAGTGAAGAAGATTTAGAAATAGTTAAAAACATATTTTACTCATAAAAAATTATTGTGCGAGTGTAGCTTGGTTTACCATTATAGATATAGATCCTTTACAATATAGTAAGTAGATAATCAAATAAAATATCTAAAATTATTAATCCCCTTACACATAATCCCCATTATCCATATGTATTCTTTAAAGAAATTATGTTATAATTATTTATTTCATGGTCTATTATCACAATATTCCTTCTTATAGATAAAAATAACCTCTATGTGAGCTAGTACCCTTATGAAACTACCCTTACACGAACTATTATCCATAAGAACTCCATAGGGTTACCAGACCTGATTAGAAATAATATGGTATACACTTACATAACAATATGAATAGCCTTATGCACATGAGAGTTACCCTTAAACAATATCTACATAGCCTTTTGTGGTTCCTATCAAAAGGTATACAGATACATTTTACATTGAAACCCATACATAGAACACGTACTAATTGATTAATATTTCCCAATATTCATTTTACCCAATCATTCTATATGAATGTCTTTTTAACTACTATACTTGTTAGGTATTAACAGTATTACCCTGAGAAAAATAATTTTTAAAAACCATTACACTTATATAACACCAAAAAACATAAGAACGAGTTGTTGTTTTTCAATAAAAGGTATGTTATATTAAATTATTTATATAATAAATACAAAATGAGTTTTATTTTTGATTGATAAAAGATAATATTATGTGTTCCTTGAATGTTTCATTATAATATCATAATGTTTTTAAAAACAGTAAGGGTTCCCCTCCCCCCATATAAATGCATAACCATCCTCTCAATTCAAAACACCATATTGTGTAAAATATCATTAAAAAACCATTTGAAATTATCCAAAAAAACTTATCTAAAATGTGGATGTTATTGTATTCATAAATTACTATTCCAAGGGACCATAAAAAGGTGTGTGAATGTGGTCAACTGATGAAGTGGTGATCATCCTAACTGACATATTTCAATTTATTTCATTTTATTCCACATCAAAAAACATAGTACTTAAAAATATATTATTTTTATTATATAATATATATTTCAATTTAATTATAATTATTGATAAAAACTTATCCACTGTCTTTTATAATGAATGTGAAATGGGAATATAACTTGTTGGTATATGGGGACTACTAGATCCATGTAGAGATATGATTAATTCTCTAACACCATAATTCTTTATTAGTTTATATGACCAATATAATACATAAATATGATTTTTAAGAATTAATAATACTTCATAATCAATAATATCTTATGTACCATATAAAACACCCATTTTTGAAAAATTTATAACATCTGTTTTGTGTAGCTGTAGACTACCTCATTCATGATGTTATACGATTCATTATTCATTTTACATTAACAAGGATATAAATATGGATAGAATTAATGAATATCTTTTATATTAGTGAAATAATAATGATTATTGAAATTATAATTAATATATAACTTTTTCAATTCATCCTATCAAACAATTGAAATGATTCCCTTATGTACTAATAGAGTACCCTATGAACAAAGTTATATAATTTTTTATCATCAAAATAGTATTTAAAAAATTTGAAATACATTATATTATGAATAAATATGATACCTATGTCATGATTTTGATTTTATGGATTCGTAAATGAATACCATGGTTTTGGTAAAAAAGTCATCAAACATAAAAATTCTTAAAAATGGAAAAGTTTCCACATGAAATATTGATTCTAAAAAGGAACTAACAATAAGAAAGTGAAAAGTTTTTATAGTTACATAAAATTGTTTATGATATATATAATTAGTATTATATAATATTTTTATAATAAATATATATTTTCTATATAGAATATTTAAATGATAATGATGTAATAATATGCTTGAGGTAGGTGATATTTATCTCAATCCAATTTTTATTTTTATTATTTATGATTGAATTTATATTGAGCAATAAATTTGCTTATTTTCAAATAATCATTTTTAATTTTACTTATCTATTGATTATATACGAAATTGTTATTTTTATCACCCTCTTGTTTTATTTTCCACTAAAAAAATTTAAAAAAATGTGTTAATGAAAATTCATCCTTATAACCCCTATTATAGGTGGAATTTTTTAACATTATCAATTTTTTAGAAATAAATTAACAGGATTGTTTATTATTAAACAATATTTGGTAAAAAATATTTTTATACATGTTTCACAATTTAAAAAATCATTAAAAATAATATTCTTATCTTTTTATAAAAAAGGTACATTTCTTCGAAGATGTGAATAGAATCTCTTTTATAATGAATAATAAATGATTAGAATTTCCCATTTTTATGACCACACAATTATTTGAATAATATATATCATTTTATCATTATTCAATAAAGAAATACTAGTTTCTATATTATTTTTAAATATTTGGAATTTAAATATGTGACTAAAAAAATAAAAAGTTTATTTTCCCAAATAAATATTATTGTGATCTATAAAATATGTTTTTCATCTATGATAACAAACATTGTTGATAACTATGACTTATTTGGGATATTATCGAATGACTCCATTATTATTGTATATTTTGATCGTTTATTATTATTATTATCAGATGATTTGGAAAAAAAATATCCACTTTTTTTGATATGTTTATAAGAGGATTGTTTTATAATCTTATAGATTCGTTGTCAATATATTATCATTATCAGATAGTTGGGTTTGTTATAAAAATCGTATTATATGAGAAATGATCTTTATCTCATGAGTTAATTATGTCATGTATGGACATGATTAAATATTCAAACAAATATGCATGAACTTGGTTACATATACATGTGTTCAGATGTGGACTTGGTTTCCTATCTACTGGATTATATATGTACATTGATTCGGGCCCATAAATTTTTAAAAGACATAATTTCAATTCTTAAACATAATGAGTGAAATTTTATCAATTTATAATTATCCATAATGTTATAAACATTTATTTTATCCCCATTCCAATGTTAATGTTACCCTTCTGGGACAATAATTAATTATTAATGGTTCCAAACTCTTATAAATATTTAATTTTATTATATTAATTTTTTATTACTATCACTAATTGTTAAATATAATAAATTTATTTGGTTTTCTATTAATATGATATGATTATTTGTTCTTTCTCTATAATCATGTATGATCATGGATAGAACTAGATCTTTTCTTATGGTTTACATTTATTATGTTTAGTTTCAATGTTTTAATGAAATGTATTATGTATTATACATATAAAGTTGAATTTCTATGAGGCACACTATGGGAGATGAATTTTATAATTTTTTAGTAATAGTTGTGTATTTATCCATGTTTCAAAAGAAACTAAACCATTAAGACTATATTGAGTATCGTAATGTTATGTATTAACTATTCATTTATTAACAAGAAATATTTATGTATCAAATGTTTGGGTCAAAACAGTTGGTATCATACAAATTATAATATATTTTTATCTTATTGGATGAGAAAACATAATTTAGAACTCATAGGATAAGAATATACAACAGAGGAAAATAAATGATTTATAAATTAATAGCCTTTGGTTTCCCTGGAATATGCCATGTTTAGTATCCTACATGTGGAAATGGGTTTGGCTTAGATTAATTTAGTGTTAATAACAAATTAAATTGTTCATCTAGTATATCTCAACCATCAATATGGTGAATAGTGAAAAGTCCCTTGTCGTACACTTTTTTTAACACATATAGGATATTATTTGGTTTAATTACATTTTCCTTATATGAAATTATGACAGATTTGAATATATGATAAATACTATATCATAAGTTAGACCTAGTTTGTCCTAGATTAAAATTAAGGTTTCATGAATAAGGCATAAAATAAATTACATCCTTTTATTATATGGATTCTCACTTTGATTATTTTTCATAACGCTTTGAGTGTTTTCTTTATGCAATATTTGGAACCTCAAGGATACATATTAATGATGAATTTGATGGTAATGAAATGATTATCCACATGAGAAACGAAATAAAATAAGAGACCAATGTGAATACATGTGATTGTCTTTAATAAAATATTTTTTTATATAATTGAAAATACCCAAACAGATTATATTCATAGAATACCTAAATTTTTATAAATTGAATATTTTATTATATAAAATAATGTGATGATTTCAATACATTAATTATTTATTTGAAAAACATGATTGGGTGTTATGTGTTGACCTTTTGGAAAATTGATTTTTATTTGGGATACAAATTGGTATAACCATGTGGAATTACTACATATATATATATATATTTACATTAATACAATATTAATCTATGTAGATGAAAAAATAACTTCCCAATTTTGTTTGAGATTACTCATATGTTCTCCTAGATTAATTTTATTTTATAATTAAGGAGGATAAAATTTTACCTCAGTTGAAAAAGATATAATTTACTATTTAACAATATCTAGTTCTTCCACTAATTTTGATAATATCATTTCATATAGTACATTAATATCATTGAGAGTTGTGGAGTTAATTTGATAAATTTATTCATGTTGTTTTTATTAAATATATCATAGTTTTATATTAGTATATTGAGATTATTTCAATTAATTATAATTAATTCTTGAGAATAATAATATATTTAAGGGTGTATGGCCATGTAGTGGAAAAGATTTCAAATCCAATATTGATGATAATTTTTTTTAAATGTTAATGTTTATGAGTTTTTGTTCTATGATCATTTTAAAATATATGAATCTATAGGATAGGGTTAAATATAAAAAATATCCATAAGAAATATGTTCACTGTAATCATATTTTTTTTTTTGTATTTATTTCCTTAGGGATTAAAATTAATATACTAAAATAATAAAAAAAAATCAATAATCTATTTTAACATTATATAGATGTTTTTTCATTAGTATCTGGTTAAACAAATTTGGCTCATTCAATGACTAAGGAGGAATATAAATAGTATTTGAGGATAGTTTTATAATTTTCTGACTGAATTATTATAATAGTAATATTGATTTTATTTCTTTTGGATATATAATGTGTACTACATAGGATATATAATTGTCGAAGATGGTGTTTCAATAAACCTAATAAAGATCATCAATTTTATATCCTGGAACCCACTAATGAATATTTATGAGGTATTAATATTCATAGGATTTTCTTGTATAAATGCAAGGTTAATAATATTATAATTAAATAGAATGGTATCTATAGGAGGAAAATTTATCCTTTATGGGTCCCTTTAGATAAACATATACCTATACATTTTTATATATTAGGAATTGGGTACCTTTTCATAAGACATATATAATATTCTATGATTTATAATGCGTACTTTTGTCAACCATAGCATGAATGTATATTTTAGGAGTTATAATGGGAATTGGTGTTTGATAACACTATATTATTTATGTCATTCAGTAATGATATTTCAATATCTATTCACATGGACTAATGGGTGTTTTGGGGAGGAACCTACCATTTAAATTTTTACGATCACTCCTACTTCAAATATAATATTTTTTATAATTAAAAAACTAATTGAAGAGTGATTAGGTGATAATATATCATATAGATTAGATGATTTATTTTAGTTCCATAAAATATACCTTTATTAAGTTATAAGGAATTTATTTTTATTTAAATATATTATTTTAGTTCAAATATTTTCAATACTATTATATTAAATAAATTAAATTTTATTACATATAATTTATAGAGTCATAATTTATATAAAAAATAATTATATTTTTTTTTGTTTAGGATTTAACATTTAAAAAAGTAATTTACTTACATTTATTTCATTTTATTCTAATAATTATTTTATAAAAAATGATGCCGCTAACTTTTTTTCATTTAGTTTAATAATAAATCTCTTATTATTTTAATGAGAGTAATGTTGGGGTAAGATATTGATATAATGGTATCAATGAATATATTTTATGATATTGTTTAGAGGAGGAACCTGTTATGATTTCAAGGGATGGTAGTTTGGTTTTATTACATTAACCATGTGAATGAATTAAAACAAAAAAATCTATACAAGGATTCAAAATAATAGTTCCACATACATGTCCACCACAATTTGGTGAAACAATTAATAACATAATATTAGCTTCCATTATCTGTGAGATGCCCCAATCATAACTTACATATTATTTTTAATTTAAATAATTTATATAAAAATAATTAAAATATGTAAATAAAATAAGGTTTAGTTTCTTATATGAACACACATATATGTATCTTTTTTACGACACTCGATAACATATATCCATAATCAAACCCAAATAGACTCCATTTTAGTCTCTCTAGTTATTATTCTGATCGTCATACCTGATGAATAGTAACATTTGAAATGTGTAAGCTAATATTATTTATGAGGGAGAAATATATTCAAATTTTAAGAAGACAAAGATAATAATAATTTGAGAAATCATGAGTAGGGGATAAATATTTTGTATGATCTATCACTAAAATATTGTATTCATTTATAATTCCTGATATAAGGCCATGTAATCTAAAATGGAAAATTTGGTTTTATTTCATAATAATGTGAGATGATAAATTCATCCATGAAGCAAAATAATAGATATATAAATTTGTGAAACACCATGGAGATATATCATGAGAATTAAATATTTCAAGAAATCAATCACATGGATTCATTGTATTTTGAGTAAATTCAATCTTTGCCTCTCATTATATTATGAATAAGAAAAAGTTTTGGATTCGTGTTGTGAAGAAACAAAATGTATGTGTAATATGTAGAGAATGAAAAAATTAACATGATACATGTTGTTAATAAAAAAATTCCCATTGTCAACAATAATATAAAATGTGATATAATATGATAAATAGTTCATCGGAAGAATTTAACAACATTAAACCACAATATATATATATATAGGAACCAAAAACCTCATATTTGAAAAAATTTATAATTATTCAAAATATTTATAAAAAAATCATAATTTCATTATAGATTGACAATTAAATTGGAAAATGGGTTTTAAGGGAACATCATTATGACATAATAATCATTATCCATCCAAATTAAAGTGGTGGATAGTATTATGAGTATATATCATTGTGGTAACATATGTAACATCAATGATAGATTTGATAAATTATAAAAACAACTTTATATTTTTGGATAAATTATATTTAATACCCAATTAAATATACCAATTAATAATCAATAATTTGAAATTAGAATTAATCATTTACATTTGAATTCTTTTTAAATTTACATTCAATTTGAAAACGAATTATTATTTAATATCATTTGGAACTCCACTCAAAAATATAGAAGAAAATAATCGTATATAAGAATTGTATTAATAGAGATATAAACCATAAAATATTTTTTCTAATTTTGTTCAATTATATGAAATAATATGATAGTGTTTTTATTTAGAATACATTTTGAAATACATAATATGACTAATTATCAAAATGGATAATTTAATTTCATCATTAATGGGGTGTGGAAATGAATATAAAATCATGAAATGAATATTTATGTTAATTTATTCAATATTCCAATATTTTAACCAGTATTACAAAGAGGGTGATAATTATTTTAAATCAATTAATGTATATATAAATTCAAATATTTTAAAAATTAAATATATTTTAATTTCAAATAAAAAAAGTAAGACATTAGTGTAAGGAAAAAATGGACATTATGAATGAATGGAAGTTAATAATAATATCATGAATAATTATAATGAATGAATAAGATCTATACAATTCCCAAAAATTAATAAGGAAACCAATTAAAAAATTGTTATTCAACATAAGAAAACTAAATTTTAATAAACATAGAAAATCATGATGAATTTGGAAAGAAGAAATGAACTTGAGTTTAAACCACTTATAAATTGGTTTTCATTAATATTTTAAAACAATGAAAGTTATATCATCATATGAATTTCTAAATAACATATATTTAATGTATAATAATGATAAAGAAAATCAAAGTACAATATATATACACAAAAAAACTATCCACTATTGAATGATTTTTATATCTAAATGATAAAAAACTGAGATGAAAAAAGCCCTTACCTCCAATAATATGTTATTATGATCATGTTCACACAATATCAAAAAATAAAATTATTTCTATTAATTTCATTCATATATAAATTTTCTATAGATATCAGATTCAAAATGTTTTATTTATTATCATAGTTTATATAATTTATAAATATATATCACTTATGGTGGTCACTCAATATGGATCAGTCATTTTCATCAAATATTTGTCTTTATATTGAACATGGTAATTTTTTATGGAAATAGATTCATAATATCCATAATTATATAGGACTATTTTTTATATTAAACCTTTATCATTATATTTTTTTAGTAATATATGTTTAAAAAAATAAATTGTAATTAATAAATATTCTTTTGGGTGATCATTTAAGGATTCTCAATTATATATGATATTTTACTGGTGATATCGATAATATAAACACCAATAGTATCATTATATAAAATTAATAATTTAATAATCCTATTATTTTACCAATAGATAAAATTTTACTGTCACCCTAGTTAGGTGGTAATCAAAAAATAGGGTACAAAATTCATGGAGGTAGAAGACTTTAGCTACGGAATAAATCATCCTTATTTTTTATGATTTGGATAAATTTAAAATAGTTATATTGAAAAAGTGTTGAATTTGATAAGGATAAAGATAGATTTTTTGAGAACATTGAATCATAATTTGGATGTTCTCCATTAGGAAACACCTTAATGAATTTTTTCGTGATCATTTGGAATGGGCAAGGATTATATGATATTTGGAGAGATATTATTAGATATTGGTATATTTTTGATGACCTAAGGCTAGGGGAATATTATGGAAAATTGGTGTAAATTATCACATTTTAAAAGTGATTAAAGTTGATATTCTAAAAATAATCATTAATTATTCATATATTGAATGAAAATATGGGTGAATATATTAAAAATATTGAAAAATATTGTTTACGATTAAATAATGTAGAAAAATACTATACCATGTTATTTTAAAAAAAAATTAATAATGTTTTAATATTTTATCTATGGATTTTTATATTTTACAGTTTTGGTTCATGGAATGATAACTAGACAATAAAAAAGTTTTATTATTTAATTAAAAATAAAATGAAACCCATATTACCAAATGTTGATATTATGAAGATACATTTATGCATTAAATAATATGAATTAATTTAAAAAAAATCAGAATAACTAGTATTTTAAAACAGTTAATATAAAAGAATATATTATTTTAATTAAATGTTTATCCTATTATGTGATCCACATATTTTTAGTATTGGCTTAAAATTGATTTATTATTATTAATATATTTTTATATAATATTAATATTTTTATTATAATTTATCCTTAGAAAATATTAATTTGTTTGATTAGAAAAAAATTTAAAATGATAATGAAATAATTTAATGAAAGTAAATAGTTCTAATAATATAGTGGTAATTATCTTTCACACCAGTAATATTATATTTATTCTTAAAAATTTACTCGACCATACTAAATAATATTAATATTTATATCTTCAAAACGGAGTTTGTTTTTTGATTTAAATACTACATGTGTAGAATATTTATTTTTAATATAAGATTGTAAAAATATTTTTTATTGAAAAATATTATTTATGTCTCTGAATATTTTATAACGAGTTCTATAAATTCTATTTTTTTTAAATGATTTATGATTTAATGAAAATTTATTTTCTATAAAAAAAATGAAATTTATTCCTATTCACTCTTATAATATTATAATTTCATAGAAATTATTTTATTAGAAAAATATGTATTTTAAACTAATCACCTAAAATAATAATTTTATAAAAAAAATCATTTTGAAAAATCATTTTTTATGAATTAAAATATTTAAAATTAATTTAAATTTTTCATCTACTTAAATTATTAAATTTACATATTAAATAAAATTGAAATTTGTAAAAGAAATATTTATTTTACTAAAAAATCCCTTTTTTGAGTACTATGTGTTATTTATATTTTATATTTACATCAAATTGATAACTATATTTTTAATTTCTAGAGGATTTATTACTATTAAATTTGTATTAATAATATAAATTTACTATGTTATAATCCATTTTAATTCATTATGGTCTGTGTGAAAAGCTATCAAGCATGATATATTTTTTGAGAAAAATATTTTCAAAAATATTTGGATGTTATAAAAACTGATCATGTGATAAATATAACGTACTCTGATAATCTATTTAAAACCACAATTATAATATAATTTTTATTTTAATTTATAATTGTATTCTTTTATTAATTAACTGAATACATTTTTTCGATATTTTTGTATATGTTTAGTGTGAGTTGATCATTCGTGATGGGTAAAAAATGGAATAATATTATAAACCATTTTCTATATATCCTTATTTTGAATTTTATTATCAACCTATAGATTTTGTGAAACCATTGTGAAAGTTAACATTAAATAGATTTTAAATATCCAAATGAACTATATCATATTATATAATTAGTTTTTTGACATGTTATGAAGGAATCATTGATTTAGTTTTAGAAACATATATTTCTTGTTTAAAAAAACATATAACTAGTTGTGGGATTTAATGATAGTTTGTGGGAATAAGATTTTTTTAGTTTATATAGGCTAAGGATGAGCTCCATGTTGCAATAGAATTGTATTTTTTAGGAGAACATGTGAGTTTTTGGAATAAGATATACATTACTGGTCATCATTTGGAAACATTTTGATAGAATTAGTTTCATGGGATTTCATGATTTTTTCATATTATAGTCACTCATAGTATATAAAAATAACTATATACTATATATTAATCAATTTGGTTATACCATTCTTGATTTTAAGTGTATTTTACTGAGTTATTAAATTACACTTCAAAATTAATAGTTGATCTGAAGATAAATTCTCATATTTTCTAATGGTAAAAAATTACTATGATAAAAAAAAATCAATTATTTTTCCTCCATGACATTTAAAGAAATAAATATTTGTCACTTGGTTAAGATTAATTTGAATCATATGAGTAAATTCTTTTATAGTTATATCTAGATAGAATTTGAATGTTGTTAAATGGGTGTGAATTCTTAATATTAAGTGGAATATAACATTGGGATAACTATGAGTAGTTTCTTCCAATTTAAGATAATTTATCTATTATGTATGGGTTTGACCATATTGGTTACGGATGAAGAATTACATTTTATTGAAACTATTGTATTAGAAAAATATCTGGTATGATTATATATTATGTATGAGATATATATGTATCATGTTTTTATGTTTATATATGTTCTTGATATATATTATAGAAAATACCATTAAACAATCAGTAAAAAAATGAAATTTTGGAAATGATTAATATTTGATAATTGTTATGTATTAGAAATTGATATTTTGATTCAATGACATTAGTGCCCATAGGGAAGCATAATATGTTTATGTGAATAAAGAATTTTTGTTATATTGTATATATATATAAATAATACAATTATTTCCAATCGTATCCAGAAAAATTATATTGTTAAACAATTTATTTTCCTTATTCTAAAATATATAATAAATTATATGAAAAATCAGAAATTCTAATGAAATCATTGATAAGTCATTTTATGATGTATTTTTAAAAGATTATCCTTTAATGAATATATTTTGTGATATGATATAAGACAAATCACTTCATCTCATATGTATTTATTTTAAGATATATGGGTATCTTAAGGATAAATATATATGTTTCTGAATGTTTAACAGATTACAAGTCTTGAAAAATAATATATCTCATATATAATAAAGACAATTTTGTCCTTATATGTTTCTAAAATTATAAAATTATGTTATTCAATGGTGTAATAATAATGAAGTTATAGAGATGAATGTGTTAAAAATTAACAATTTTATAAATAATTAGTACTTATAAATATTATGAATATTACATGTAGTGTAATATAATCATTATATGAACCGTTTCTAAAAATCATGACATTACTCAACCATTGAAGAACTCATGAAATACATACTTAATTATAATAATATAATGGGGACACTATCAAATCCTATGAAGGTTGATTAATTCTTTTCAATTTATCATTTATCCATGTCCTTAAAACATCATTGAAATACATTGTGACCTATCAGAGGTGACTCCAAAATTGGTCATTTAGTTCATACCATTGGATGAAGAAGTAATTTATTATTTTTTTGATTATCACTATAAAAAATATAAAGATGTATAATATATATATATATGTTTTATTTTATTTATTCATTTTTATAAACTTATTTATCCTCTCATGGAGGATATAATAATAGGTTATATATATATATATATATATCTATGTTAAGATGTTAAATCTATCAAATAGAGCCTAATGTGTATATATGTTGATCAAATTAAGACCGAAAATAATAAAATAAATTAATTTAGATCTTTTTCATGTCTGGTACTTTAATTATTTCATCTATCATTCCATGGATGTCAATTTTACTTTCACTATGGTAACAAAAATTTGGAACTTATTATTAATATAATTTTTCACTCACTATATATATGTGTGTATCAAATTTATATATATTAACTCTATAATAAATATATCATTTTAACAACCTTATTAGTAGTTAAATGAGTTCTCATAATTGAGATTCTATTCTTTTCACAAAATCTAAATGAGGAGTCAATATTTTTTATTTTCAAAATTGAAATATTTTTTTTGTATTGATGTATAGATATTATATATTCCAATCATTTAAAATAGATAAAAACTAGGATACTAACATTATTTATATGTTTCTTGACTAATATAGATAAAATATTCCAGAAATATTATCATATAGTTTTAAAAATGATTATTTATAAAATATTGTTAAAATATAATTATATTTAAAATAATACATAATAATTTTTTACTATAAAGATGGTGTCATTTTATTATAATTTAATTGAACATATGTGTGAGTTAATTTATATTCATTTTCTAAATTTCATAGTAAATTTTCAATAATAATATTCATCTCTAATTGATACCTAAATAATGAAATTTCTATCACATCAACATTATATGATTCATTTATATTTCAAATGTGTATATTTAATGATGTCATATTGTCCGACCATAATTTTGAAAAATAATAATATATGATTAAATATTTCATTGAATCAACAGAGTATATATATAATATTTTTCTTCAATTTTTAAGGATTAGAAATATATTTTTATTATATTCGAGTAAATTTTTAGTCTATTGTTGAAAAAAATGTCATTGAAATATAGTATTATTTAAAAAAAACTTATGTATTTTAATATAGAAAATCATTAGAAAAAATTATGCATCAATAATTCTGTTATGAAATAAAAATCAGAAATTTATCACATTATGATATGAAAATTTCTAACCTAACGTGCTAATCTAAAAGTATAAGGATCCAATGAACACAATTTTACAAAATAATTTAAAAATAATAAACAGGATTATTATTTAATTAAATAAAATAGGTTTTGAATCATTAAAAATTGATATTTATAATTTTTCAAATGATTTTATATCTAGTCACTAGAAATTTATCAATGATATTTATATTCATTATTGATATAATTAATATTTACTAGAATAACTATCATAATATAAAACATCTTTTAAAAAAATTAATTATTTGAAATAATATTTTAAAAAATCATGTGATAACACAAGAAACATTTCCAAAATGGTAAATCCAATATGTAATATAAATTTATATAAATATCCCCTATAAAACAATTTTAGATGTGTTTATATTTTAGTTAAAAATAACATCATGTAATTATGAAATAACTTATTAGAAAAGAATACCTAAAATTTTTAGTGGAGGTCTATCACTTATTATTCTACTTTTTCAAAAAAAAAAAATTAATTTTCTAAAATAGATTATCCATGAGTAAAAATAATTAGACACTATTAAAAATAAATGTTAATAATTTTTTAATAAGAATGAAAAATATACTATCACTATTAAAACCTATATTGTCAAATAATGTGATTATGAATAGTATTGTATTTTTCTTTATTTACATCCAAAAAATTGTATTTTTTATTGAAAATTAGTTTTTTCAGATTAATATGCAAATTGTGACTTCATAAATATATCTAGTGTCCAATTGAGATTTTTTAGTAGTTTAATTAATAGAGAAAAAAATCATACTTACAATATTTTGATACACTATAAAAATTCTATCTGATTTATTATTTTTGACTGTTTAATTTTTTTTTCATGGATATTATATTGTAAACTGATGTTATGGTGAAGTAAGATAATGTGATATGCTATTTTTCATTTATTATTCAACGTTATTAATGTAATGGGTTCCTCCAAAGTGATATAGGTTTGGTCTTTGAATTATGGAAATATGTTTACATTACAATGAGAATCCATCATTTTTAGACTGGAGTTTGCATAAATTATTTTATAAGGTTTTCACATGTTCAGTGTGAGGAAAAATACAATATTATGGAACAATATAGTTAAGTAATGATTATTTCACTAAAATGGCTCTATATTCATGATATTATATATATCTAAAAATATCATTATATGTTGATATCAAAAATTTTGGGATTAGAATAGATATATAGAGATAATGTTTTCTAGAGGAATTAGTAAATGATTCTTTTTAGACTACAACATGTGAAATTGGAAATGATTTCATCTATACATGACCAAATTTTAAAATATCACATTTAGTATTTGGATGAGGTACCTCCCAAATACTCCCTTCCATCACTTGGGTAAATTTTTTAAAGGAATCTCAATTAGGTATCACCTATGTGAAGCACTATTTTTGGTCTATTATCACATTTATAATCATATGTACTATCTCATAGAATTATCCCATAATTTTTCATTTGATACATCTCCCTCATTCCACGCCCTTTCCCTCTTCATCTAGGGGATGAAGGAGTTTGTTGAAATCTCAGATCACATAATTAATTTGGCATCTTTCATCGATCATGACTAACATGGTAAGAGGGTTTAGTGTTGATCATGTCATTAGAATGATTAAATATCCCCAATTAGTATTCCTCTGTACTTTTAATCCTCATGTGATGTTATATATGTTGGAATTTGATTCCAATTCACATTTTATATTTAGGAAGAATCTAAATGTTTAAAACACAATTCCATCAACTAACCCTAATATTTTTTAATCAATATTACCATTAGGGTCACATTTTTAACACACTGATATTTTAGAATAATAATATATTCGATAGATTATGTTTCACAGCACACTTATGTCAAATGAACTCCAAATTTTTTTATTTTAATAGGATCGTGGTAAATTAGTCAATAAATTGTAATGTTTGAATATGATTAACTATATTATTAAATGAATATTATTTTCATATTTCATAAAAATTAAATTATTCATTGGAAATAAACATTTATTTCTTAGTAAAGTAATTTTATTCATAAAATATAGATTTTCTACAAAAATAGAACATTATTACATGTAATGAGAAAAAAATATAATTATTTTTTCAGGGTTTTATAAAAAAAATTAAGAAATATTTGGATATAAAAATGAAATTATCCTAGTGTATTTTTTGGGGAGTTTTCGGAAAATATTATTTTTGTGTTAATGGGTGAAAAAATTGTTTTAAAAAAATAATGAAATTTTTATGAAATTTTTATTAAATGTTTATTATTTAAATTTAATTAACATAGAGGATTGATTAAAAAATTATAAAAACATATATAGGGGTAAAATTTTGATACACATGCTTATAAATTTTTAATACAATTATTTTTATTTATAAAATTATCTTTTAAACTTATATGCATAAAATACTTAGTGTATATATTAATTTATTTGATAAATTCAATCATTTAAATATATTGTGTACATTTTATTTTTAGGTCAAAAATTATAATAAAATATCACATTCATTTTTATACATAAAATGGATAGCATTATATAAACATTTTAACGCATTATATGTAATATAATGTAGCAGGTAAAAATTTAAAGTAAATGATAAAAATTCATGAAAAAAAACATTAAATTGGTATTTTATGAATTTATAGACCATAACAATAATATAGAACAATATTAATCAACTAATTTTGTTGAAATTCATTCTACCCTAATATGGTATGCTTTAAATATAAAATAATCATTATTTATTCATTTAAAAAGACCCCTCCAAATGTATAAATACCATCCCTCATCCCCTAGGTTCTCTTCAAATTTCATGATGCTCTTAATATATCTACCGAACCATATGATCCACACATAAACCATATATGAGTGATTCTGGTCTCACCTAAAGAGTGATTCCTTGTTCCTTACGGTTTATTCTGGGGAATGATATTCAAGATGATTCTTTATAAATAATCCTTTATTAATTGCTTTTATAAATATACTATATCATCAACACATTCATAAAAAAATAAAAAATCACTCCTATATTATTTTTATAGGAATTTTATATTTCTAATGGAATATGTCTTCCCAAACCTTTTTCCCATCTTCTATTATTTAATCAAACAAAACCATTGTTCAAATTTTGGAAGTTATCTATCTCCAGAGAAAAGGATATTTTAATTTCTATTACATCCAACAATGCTGGTCCACAATGTATTATTATGGTACAATAAGATTTTAATGATTATATTATAACCTAATTCATGTTATGGTAAAAATATATAACAATATATAATTTAGTAAAATAAAACACATTTTTGATGGAATCATTAAAATAAACCAAACATTAATCATTTATAATTTATCAAATTAATATTCCTTCTCTCGTAATTAAATTGATGTATGTGACAATATAACATTATGGGAGTGAAGGAATACCATTTAAAATAACATTTTAGTTTTATTAAAACTTTACAAAACCATCTATAATTATATATAATTTAATAGGAAATGAAATCGTGAAAAGAACAAACCCAAAACAATGAAAATAAAAAAAATATTAATAATGAACGGGTGATAATATATATTAATAGTATCATATATGTTATTATATATATGATTATATATCTTGAATAAATTTTAAAAATTATTTAAACCATTATTAAGATGTTTTTTATGAAAAACTAAAGGGAAGCCTGAGGTAAGAGATTTATTAAATCAATTTTAATTCATTAGGTGAAAATTCTACTTCATTGATTTTTTAATGCTATGATTATGTGTATAATGAAATTTTATTATCTTATGATTTTATTTAATATTATTCTATTATTATCATTGAAAAAATATTAATTTATTTAACACTCACTTCAATGACATGATCTTTGTACGGGACATTATCTCAATTTTCTGTCATTAAGGAATATTTCAATTTTATAACACAATAATACTCTCTGAGGGGTATATCAAACCCCACATACTTGTTAGTAACAAAATTATTTATTATTATGATAATTTAATTTATTTTAAATAACATTCATTCATCTGGCATATGATTTGAACAATTATAAAGTGGTATGGGTTTATTTCACAATATCATCACTATTTGAGGTTTTTTAGGTTTAATTATTTATTGGTATGTAGTTATATTAAAAATCCATGTTTTATAAAAAAATATAAACTATTTTTTCTGGAATCCTATTTTTTAAAATCCATTTATACAAATTTTTTA
Source organism: Viscum album (assembly GCA_963277665.1). Classification (NCBI taxonomy): domain Eukaryota; kingdom Viridiplantae; phylum Streptophyta; class Magnoliopsida; order Santalales; family Viscaceae; genus Viscum; species Viscum album. The sequence continues at coordinate 1,063,864,859 of OY728165.1, read as the reverse complement.
CTTATTATAAATTGGCTTGAAAGGAATGTTTTGTAACTTAAATATATTAAGTAGATTTTAGAAACATCCTGATTCAATATTGATTTGAAGATTCATACACATTTTTATAAAATAAAATCAAATAACTTCGTTTTTGATTTAGAATTATGTAATTTTATATAATAATTACATTCAATGTAAAAGAAGATATTTTACTCAAGATTTTTTCAATGATCTTAATAATGTATTCTCATCTATGAAAAAATAATTTATGTAATCATATTATCTATTGATGTTATTATATTATGGTAGCATCTGAAATATTTTATGTAATGTTTTCTGATAAATTATATTGGGAATGCAATATTTAGATAGCATTCATAGTATATTTTGTTATGGTTTTTATTATGTTTAATGATTATGGAAATTTATTTACATTTTCATGATACTGTAAATAAAATCTTATAATTTGATTTTTTTTACCCCATTTATTTTATTACTTCATTTGGAATTAATATGTGATGGAATTTGTATCCCCTCTTTGAATAGGTAGGTCTCATGAGACAAACTAGTTTGGGTATTAGCTACTATGTAACCAAATTATGTGTGGTGTCTGGGACGAACTCTAAGAGTATGTTTATGGTGGAAGAAAATATTCTTTCTCTCATTATAAGATTACATTATGAATCCCATGTGATTATTAAATTATTATAATATCTATTGGTTTTATTTATAAATCATGTGATAATTTAAATAGAATTGTTAAATCAATTTTTATCACAGACAAATTATGATCATGTTATCAATTAAAATGGACCATCTTTCTATTCATTACCCTGAACTAGTTTTTGATTCTCGTTTACTGTATCTTTAGATATATACAAACTCTTACTGACCATATTAGATCACATTGCTATTATATTGTTTTCATGAAAATAAAATAATGATTATTATGCTTGATATGAAGGGTTATGGTAGGAAAATAATAGTGTTATTAAAGTATTGATAAGGATGTATTTTTATTTTATTCTATATTTTATGGTTAAATAATGTATCATTTTTCCAAACATGGTAGACCGTTTATCCCTTTGGGAAGAAATTAATTATATATTATGAACATGTATTAATGTAACAAGTAACTCTAGGATACTAGGATTGGGTTCTTCACAATCGATATAAATGGAATTTTATTTGAATCATTGTGAACTAAATTTACAAAAACATAGATTATGGAAAATAACATAAAGAATTACATTTAGGACACGTTTATATAAGGATAATATATTATTTATTTGGTAATGATCATGAATAAGCTATGTTAATACTATGGATTTATATATTGATAATCTATCATGACTTCGACATTCTATAAATGATTTATTGCGATTATGATATTTATTACCATGATAGTGTTTCTTACACTATGATTTTTTGTTTTAATTAGTGGATGGAACTAAAAGGAACTAGGTTAATGATTTATGTGGTAGAAAATGTGTTTTTTGGAAACTAAATGGGATAATTATGGGAGGAATGAATATTTGTGTTATTAATACCTAATTAATAAAAGTTATAATTAAAAAAATAAACCATAATTAACTCTTAGATAAACCAAATAAGTGTAGGTTAGAGTTAACTAAGGTCCTGGGTGGTTCTATTCATGGAGGTAAGAGATTTAGTTTATAATATTTCAAAAATCTGAGAAGAATAAATCATGTGAATTCACAAAAAAATAGGATAATATCTTCGGAGTGAAAAATGACATAAATCATGTAATTTTGAGAAAAATTGAAATTTATGGTTAACGAAACAAATGAGAATAATTGAATCCCTATTGAATCAATAATTATTAAATACAATGAATGTAAAATTTATGTCCATTTGGATCATATATGTCCTTGGGTGAAGGAATGTGGAGGATTTATGTGAAATGTTTATAGTATTAATGATGAATAGATTACAAATGACATAAGAAAATATAAGGTATTAAATAACAATACGATACATCCATGATAATAGTATAAGAAGTTTGTTAGATATAATAAATATATTTTACATGTATTTTATTGATTTTTTTTTGTTAAATGATTAATCCTAGTAATATTGTAATATTTCAAAATGGGTTTGAGAGAATATGGTTAATTGTAAAAATGACCAGGAAAAGTGATTCTGTTGAATTTTGATCTTTTTAAAACAAATGTTTGAAGGATAGACACCCCTTGATATGTTACTGATGTCGAGATAATTTTTTTTTGACGATTATATAGTTTATATGGATTATGAGAATTGGATAATATAGACTATCTTCTAATAGATTGATGATTTATTGGAAATGTATTTTATGATAACATTTATGGAGTTTAATACATTTTTGGATTCGTGGGAAATATCCAATAAAGTATGATTTACATAATGAATATGGAATAATTTATGTTTTTAATAAGGACTTATGGTAGTTTTTATTATTTCTATGTTCAAATACAATACCAGAATAATGTATAGGATTGTTTGTTATATGGGAGTTAATAACTACCTCATGTGGTTTGAGTGTTTAATGGTATGTTAATTTTGAAAATTTTGTATCATTGATTCTAATTTCTTGTGTATGGATATTTTGGAAGGTTATTATTATCAAATATTTGATAAATGTGTATAAATTTGGATGATATTCTTATGAAATCAATTTTAATATATATTGGATAAATTGTGATGAACATATTAGTTTATTAAAACAATTTTAGATAGATGGAACCAATTGCCAATCTGTAAAGTTTTAATGATCTCTTAAATGTGAATTTTGTTGATAAATGTATAAAAATTTATATTTTGGTTATTTAATTATTTGATTAAGGCATGAAATTATGTCGGTAAAAGTCCATAGGTCAGGAAAGACTCCATGAATGAATAATTTGGTATTGGTTACTATATATTTTTGACTAAGAAATGAAATGCATGTGATCAAATTTGTGGATAAAAAAATATTTAATAATTAATATAAAATGGTTTTTTAATGGTGTAATGATTATATTAATATTGTTTTAATAAATGTACAGCCCAAATTTCAGGGAGAAACATGTTTCATCTGGAAAGGTTTTGATGCATAAACCCATAATATAAGGGAAACAAGGGTGAATGACCCACCACTGCCCTTCATGATTTTTAGATTCATATAAAATAATTTTTATTTATTTAAATGGTATAAATGATAGATTGTATTTTCATTCTAAGAACCCTATATGATTACAATAAATAGTAAATTATATAATTTTATTTTAGGAATAAAGTATGAATAATCGTTTGGTGAAATATATGAATTTTGTTGGATATTTTTTAATAGATAAAACATTAAATGTTAATTATTTATATATACTTAATTTATTTCTTTATTAATTAATAGAAATCATTATGTCTTGGAAAATTACTTTTTTTTTAAAAGTGATATTAATTAATTTTTGAAAATAAAAAATAAATATACTTAAAAGACATCATAGATTTAGATTTTTTATGGTAATAATTTGATGACAATATTCTGAATTAATTTACATTAAAACATTATAGTTATATTAATTTTCTATTTCATTTTCTATGTTACTAATAATTTCTTCCAATTTTGATAACTTAGTTTTTTGGTTACCATTTCATTCTCATTTCCCTCTATTTAAGAGGATGTTTTATTATACCTTTTTATAATAGGAGTTTCCCACAAATTATTTTCAAACTATCAAAAATTGTTATTAAAATTTAATTTTAAAATTATGAAAAAAAAATTTAATTATGGATTGGATAATGTGACAACATGATATTTCAAAGTAACATCATGTTTAATTTGTTTCATCCCACAAAACACAGAGTATAAACTTACTAAAAAATATAATTATTTTGACAAGAACATTATTAAATTTTCATCAAATTTTCAAGAGTGCATGATATTAATTATATTTGGAAATAAATAATGATTTAACATTCAATACCAAATAAATTATTCTTATAAAATAACCAAATATTTTTTAGTAAAGTCATTTTATTTAATAGATATATGATTTTTTAAATGAGAAGGTGTCAATTTAAATTAGAAATAAAATTAATTTTAGAAACATTTTGAAAATGTATATGTGGAAGATTAGAATAATTTTGGGACTAAAATTTTCAAAATTGTCTTCATGTAGTTTTTTTGGGGAAGATTTGAAAAATGGTGATTTTTGGTTGAAAAGGGGAAATTTATTTTTTTGAAATACCTTAACTCTTATGAAATATCGATTATATGATCAATATCCCAAATTTAATAGCCATTTTTATATGTTGAAGTATATTTATTTAAGAACATAATTTGATTTTTTTTATATTTAAAAACACATTCTTAGCAATTTGAAAACAATAATATTCCCATTAAAACCCGTTTTAATAACCTATATGCCTATCATATTTAGAATATATTTTTATCTATATTAATAATTAAATAAATTTACATATATTTATTATTTATAATATAATGATTAAAATTATATTATATATTAATTTTAATTTATGGAATAAAAATTTCCATGTTTTAAAATAGATTTACCACAATATAAGTAATATAATGTATTATGTTAAACTTAAAAGGTAAAAGTTGAAAATAAAAAAATACTAAAAAATTAAATAAAAAAAGGATGTTTTTATAAACCTTAAATATCCTCTAATATATTAATTAACACCAAAAAATTTTAATTGTTCCACCCATTTTTTCCATTAAATATAAATTAACAAATATTTATCACATAAAACAACCCCGACTATAAATACCACCCCTATATTTTACTATTCTCTTAAAATACATTAAACTCAAAAAATATTGAATAATATATCTCCTCCACACTCTAAAAAATTAAAACTACTAATCTTGTTACCAATAAATTGATTTGATGTTCCACAATGTGTCTATTAATGATATTATATTCAAGAGGTTGCTTTATCAAAAAAATACCTCATAATTTTCATACATCTGATACCATCTCATCCACACCCTCATCCTTCAAAGTAAAATAACCCCAATATAATATATATATTTTAATATTAAAATTTTAATTTAACATCTTTTACCAAACCCATTTCTCTTATCCTTTTACATAGTGAAACGAAACCATTGACCAAAATATTGTGGTCAACTACACCTAGGTATAATGAGTTTATTTTTCCATTACATGGTTAAAGGCTGGACTTAAAATTAATATTGTAGTTTTATAATTTTTTAATAATTTTGTAATAAACTAGTTGATTTTATGGGAGTAATATAAATATATATATATGTAATATAAAATATAAGAAAATTAGTGTTTGATGGTAGGAAACACACCAAAATAAACAAAACATTTATCATTAATTTTTTATAAATTGAATCACCCACATACTAAACAAAAATGATTTATAGGGCCATATAAACATATGGATGTGAGATAATTCCGTTACATTTCACTTATTGAGTTTTATTTCAATTAAAACAGTTCAGCCATAATAATACACAACTGAACCGACCATTAATCCATGAAACAAAAACACCAAAAACTATTAAACAATGAAATATTATTATTTAATGTTTGTAATATGTTATGAAAAATATTATTAGGTATTATTAATATAAATAAATTTTTATAAAAAATAATTACATTCTTTAAACCACTATACAAGATGTTTACATACTCAACACTAGAGGTAATATTGTTGTATTGGATTTCAATTCTCATGTTCCATTAATTTCATCAAAAATCAAATATATAGATTATTATATTAGAAGATTTGGTGGAAAAAAATTTGTATTATCCTTTAATTTTATTTTTAATTTTTTATGTGAATATATAGGTAATACATATAATCTGAAAAAATAACGCTCCCATAAATGATATGATCTATCTATGGGACCTCATTTAAATTTCATTCAGTGGTGAATATTTTACTTTTATTCCCATATAATCGTCTCTTGGGATCATCTAAAACAATATTTAATTGTTTTATATATTAGTTTTTTTAAAATTGTATTCCTTAATGAGGAATAAAATATGACTGGTTAGAATTTTTTATTTGTCTATTTCACAATCTAATCATTATTCAGGATTGTTGATTTTTTAGTATTCACTGGGAAATTGTTTACTTCTACAATAATATTTTATAAAATGATTTAGAAAATTTCATTTAATAATATTCTAAGACTATTTAAAGCCATTTTTATACATGTTTTACCTATTATAAATGTTTTAAAAATAAAATTTTATTCATTTTCTAAATGAGGTACTTTTCGAAATTTCCAATTAAATCACAGGAGGAATATAGTTTTTTAAATTATATATAATAAATGTATTTTCCAACCTATATGATACCTTAATTATTTAATGCATAATTTAAAAGTTCATTTGGATCTTATAAAATAATATTTTATTATATATATATATTAATATATTTTATTTGAAATTAATAGAATATGTTTTCTTCAAGAATTTTTACATGATCTTAATAATTTATTTTCAAATTTTACATATTGAATTGTTTAATAATATGATTAATTGGGGTTAATATCGTAATATATCATTTACCATTATATTGAATGGTTTATGATTAATTTTATTGGGAATGTAATATTTAGATTTCATTCACCATATTACTCTAGATGGTGTGTGAATATTTTTACACATTGGGGAAAGTGACTTACATTTCATATTATAGATTAATTATAAATATTTTAGTATCTTATAGTTCACCCCATTTAGATGGGGAATGAATTATATATATTATGTGATTTGTGGGGCCCTATATATCTTCTAAAAACATTTGTGGGAGTCATGAGCCAAATTAGTATGAGTATTATATTATTTCTTATATGTTTATATATGGTGTATTGGGTGAAGATTTGATGGTATTATTAAGTCCTTTGACATTTTAAATATCCACATTATGAAGTTAGTTACTGATTTATAGGTCATTATTAAATCTTTAGAACATAAATGGTTAAATTTTTATTCTCGTTCAATTATTTATATAGAAATATTTTATAAACATATACTCCTTCTATATTATTATCATGTAATTGATTAGAATAGAATTTGAATCTATTATTTTCCTTCACAAATTGGTCTATTCTTAAATATGATAGCTCCTATTATATACATACCCCTACTAAGAATATACACTCAATTTTTATTTATGTTTTATTTCATCCATTGGTTTCCACTGATATTATTATGATTGATATATAGGGTTACAAAAGGAGAAATAATTTTTCTAATATGAATTTCTATGTTTTTTTATAGTTTCAATTGTAATTTTAGGTTCATTCATGTATCTAGTATTCAAAAACTAAAAAATTATTTGGCCACATATGTTGTGACTCCTTGTGTAATATTCATTTCTAATAAATTTTCCACTAACTCTGAGATTCTAGCATTGAGTTATTAACAATATTCATCCTAGAGGGAAACATTAATAGTGTCCCTTATATCATTATCCTCATTGTGACATATTAATTGTATGTTCATACCCTATATATGGAGGAATATATCCCATAATGCTCCATTAGATTTTTGGATCACTATTCCCACTATTTATTTTTCAGGTATACTTTCACATAAACATCCTTTACAAATGATGTTAAAGGACATGGTCGGGTCCATGTCACTTTTATTTTAAATGTAAGATGTTTAATGTTATGTGGAACTGAACAGTATTGGTTCTAATTCCTATCCTGATGATACATACAAAGTACTTATCAGGTCCTTTATTAATTCATAAAAAAAATCTATCTCCCAAGAGGATGATAAATTCCCGAGCACCCAATTGTGTTGCATGAAACCAGCAACACCAACAAAAAAACATGATGAATAGTAATTTACTCTCATACATAGATATGGTTTTAATGATAGATAAACTTGGATATATATATATATATATAAGAAAAGAATGAATATAATTTATTGTTAATAAATAGTAGTTAGTTTTTCAATATATATAATTTTATATTGTTCATGAATTTGTATTTAAACTTTAAGAGAGACCCAATGTATTTAATAAACCCCAACATAGCCAGTGATGAGACAAGCCTCACATACTCATGGCTAATTTTTGTTCTCGATATTATTTAGATATATTAACAAATAATGACTAACATTTGTAATGAAGGATTTTGTTCCACCATTGATATGTGATCCTTTTCAGTTTTATAGTTCAATGGATAAATTATATATGAATAAAAAACTTCATGATTAGTTGTAGTAACACACTTGTTGCACCAAACATAAAATTCTTTCATTAACAAATATATCCATCTCACACATAATCTAGTACCTTTATATCTCTCAAAAAATGAATTTGGACCAACACATTTCCTTTATTAAAATCAATTTTACATGAATTTAGTTATTATTATATTTTTTGATGATTTATAATTCTTGTGAATATCATGAAATTCTACAGAATCATCTACTAGAACTACCTTAAATCAATTGTAATCATACCACTAACCCACATGTATACATGAAAAACTACACTACCTATATTTTAATTTAACTAGAGGATATTATCGCTAACCTAGAATCCTAAATTCCATGACTCAAATGCATTAGTTTGGGTGTGCTACCACAATGGGAATGCACCATCATTTTAGACTGAACATGTAGTCATATAATACATGAGGCCCCGCCTATAATCAACACAATGATATAATGTTCGAAATCAATTACACTAACACCTAGAAGCTCCAAACCCACAACAAGATGATAATTTCATCATTCACGCACTAGATCGTTTTAATTACACTCACATAACTAACACAACTTATCAAGAATGGTGATCAAATAACTGAGAATGGGAAAAATATATTTTTTATACTATATAATTCAAACCACAAGACATAAAGAAATCCTATAGGAAGGGTAATAAAATTTAATTAACAATTCCATAAAACAAATATAATTTTAGAGTGACAAGAGAAGCCATCAAATACACTCTAAGAGAAAATAGGGGGCACATCCAAGACTATAACCTCACATATGATGATTGTTGTTATATAATATATTATAATAGATTAATGAAGTAGGGATATATCCCCTATCAAAAAAATGAATATATCCATTATCTATAAGATTAATTTACTCAATAACTGTGTGTGATATAATAAGTACAAACATTAGTCCATTATTACAATCTACAAACCTATAACGATATTATAACAGCAGAATCATTGGTTGGAAATTAGGCATGAATCAATACATATATAGTTTATGTGGTCTATCAGTACAAAAATATGGTCACTTTGGTGAAGAAAATAATATCATCCCATGAACACATTTTTTTTATACATCCTTGTGATAAGAGGAAAACAAGATCTTGTATATATCACCATTCTAATTTCATGTATCTGTACTAATTCAATGGATACTATTGGGTAAGAATATATCCCTACCATAATTCCATAAACCTCATAGAAAATAAGAATTATTGAATAATATCCTACTATATTATCTCTTAGGTATTAATGATGTTATCAATAACATGAAACTCCAATAACCAAAATGAGATTCCAAAAAAGGTATCACAAATGGAAAATTTAAATCCATTAAAAAAATACAAAATCATACACTTTTCAAGGATTAAATTCATTAATATAAAAAATATAAATCAATTGAATCCCAAGATCATTAATATTCATTACAAAATTATTGGAGTATTATTCATAGTTTTGATGGTCCTCCATGAATCCTGACAAATAGATACACTAGAGGTCCTCCCCCAAATATTCACCATGAAGGGCAATTTTATTTTTACGAAACCATCAATCATAAGAACCTTTTTATTGATTATTATTTCATAATCTCTCCTCTTGTTTATTAGATCAAACATCAAGATGTTCATACCCTTAATCACATTCACATTGAATTATATCACATGATCATAATCTATATAAATACATCCAATGTTTGGCCATTAATCCATGATAATAGTCATCTTCATTATTACATTAACTATGATGTCTGACCAATAGTACTATTTCATTATAAACAAAATTTCCTCATTTTACAGTATAAATTTTTACAATTTCATCAAATCATTAGGTACATGAGAAGCGATGTCCAGTCTTATTTTTTGTATTGTCCTTGAAAAAGTGAAATTATTTCTGAATTTGGAGACTACCAAAGGAAATGGTATCTCTCCAAACCACCCTTATATAATCTTCCATATATCTTATATAAGATTATTCATCATAACCCCACTACATATAATAGGTTAATTTGTAAATACCTTATTTGGTTTGATCAGTTGAATGAATATTATTTTTAAGAAAAATCAGACACACTTCGTCAATGTAAACAATTTCCAGATGTTAATATTCCAGTCATGGTTTGTCCCTTTTTTAATCATCAATATTTAAATAAATAAACATTGTATGATGAATTTGTGCATGAAATTACCCTGAACATATTGATGATTCAACCTCACCTAAGAAATAAATAATTATATCATAATTAAGATGAATCCCAAGTCAATGTGATCTAGTTATTTCAGCATGAAATTGACTTATCTTCCAATCCAACAATGTGGAACCTGAAATTGAGGAAATAATAGGAGGGTATCCAACATGAATGTTATAATGGGATAAATATATTAGGAATGTTCCTCACCAATGTACCACATGGGCTTTGAATTAGTGGATGGGGAGATCATATTGAAACGCGATCTCCCACACTCCATAGATATTAGGTCCCACTATAGGTAGAATCATTCAAAATAATTAATTCTAGATATGTATCAAAAGAAATATCTGCTCCTAATAAATAAAACACTCAGAAAGAATAATCCATGAAAAATAATCAAAAGAATCATTCTTAAAAATATATATTCATTGAAAGTCACATGTATGAAACATATGATAGTGTTGATCGTGATGTTGTAATAAATAATTCTAATATAAAATAAGGAAAATGACTTCAAAATAATGTATCTCTCATATAGATCATATGATCTACCAATATTAATCATGAACTATGATGTATTATATCAAAAGAGAAATCATTTATGTTTTATCCATAACAATAGAAGAGAATATATATCTCATAGGGTAGAACATTTTTATCACAACACATATTCATATGGTTATCACATATTTCAAAAAATGTTATAGTAGTGGGATGGAGACCACACTAACCTTCTAGGATGGGGATATTCTACATCCTTATCCTTTCTAATGAAGGATTCTCTTTTCCTTATTTGTAGGAATTATTAAATAGAAACCCTTACATTTTGTTCCAATTCTTGACCAAAACTACTTGATTCGAACATGTAAGATGAATGTTTAAGAGATATTCTTATATTAACAATTATATAGATGAATTTAAGGGGTTAGTTGATGGAAAATATGAGTCCCCACTATATTTGAAAAAATGAAATTTATAAAGGGTGCATTCATTCTGAAATATAACAGTCATTTTAGTAGATATTATCATTGAAAAAAGAAATATTATTATTCCAAAACTAATGTGACACATATAGTTCATTATACTTCCTTGAATGTTATTAGCATAACCAATGTGGCTGATGGTGAACATGAAGCCAATATATCAAAAAATATGGGTGCTATTTTCCTATGAACTACGTCATATATGGAAATACATGAAGAATATGTGTGTATTACGAACTAGAGACTCGATAAAAATATTGAGACTCATTAAAATGATCCAATAATCATTCTCCAATGAGTATCATCGAACAAAAAATTGAGATGGTGAATCCACATCTCACTATCTTCTGGAAGAGGATTAACATGACACACCAGAAGAATGATTCTATCTATATGATGAGGATAGATAAAAATTGAAAAAAAACTATATAAAATTACTCAATGGAAACATCATTACAATATATTTTCTTTATGTTGTTACTCATGTCTCTCTCTCAATATATTTACATTCACATTGAAGATTCTTTTGAAGAAAAGAAATATTCTAGAACATTCGATAAATGTGGTATAATGTAAAAACATATGGATGGACTGATGGATGTATGATATACAAAGTTACCTCAATTGGAAATGAAATTATATTTTGGACATATGCATGCTCATTTCCTTTCCTCTGTTGTTTATAAAACACAATTATAAGAAGAACCTCCATAGCTGGTTGAAGATATTTTTTCTCCAATTCAAGATTATTTTCAGTTGGATATTCCTCCCCATATCATCAAATGTTCTGATTCACTATGGGATTAGTTGGAACATTTGAATGTGAAAGATTACATAGTACAATTAGAAAACAATCCCTATCTTGAAGGGGCGGGTGAAACTCATCCCATACAGACTTTTGGTATCTTACATTCCTAATATTCTTTGGCTCTCGGGATCTAAAATAGTATTAAACACAGATTATATATCAATGAGGAAAATATTTTGGATCCCAAAAATATAAAGAGTAATCTGAAATTATATTTTCAAAAATTCCAATGTGGATTCAGACTCCATATTGTATTTTATTTTCCTAGTTTAATCAATAAAGGGTTGGGATGATCATAAAAAAAAATTCAACTATCCTATATGCTATGTGCTGTTGAAAATGAGAGTCATCAAATGATCATGTTTCATGCATTGATAAAATTAGAGGGTCTAATATTTTTATTCAAGATGTATGGGACATTATTAACCCATATAACAATATCTTCCTCAATAGTACATGCTGAGTCTTTTACAAATACAACATTTGTGTTGAGTTGTAAATAATTCATATCATTGTAAACTATCATGGTGTGTTCAAGGATTTTTTATTATTTTAATGAGGTTATATGATTTTATTTTTTTAATCACATAAAAATCTATAGAAATGGAGGAAACCAAGGGAATGAGATTTTGTACAGTTTAAATCGTGACCATCACCCTTAAATCAGCCTTTATTCTGGCTCCACCTCAAAATCCAACAACTATTCATGATGAATATCATCAAGAATGAAAAACTCATCAATAATACCCCTATTAGGATGAGTGAAGATAAAATAAATTATATTAATTCAATAGCTTGAAAAATAAATCTATTCGATCCAATACATGAATATTATAGGATTAAATAAATCATTGATAGAAAAACATAAAGACATTTTTTGGAGCCTATGTGGCCAGATCAAGTGTGTCTCGATTATATATGAAATTAAATCCCATTTCACTAAACATTGGGTAATAAAATATGAGATTTTTTATATATATCCTATAAAATATTGTTTAATTTTCGAAACTGAAGATGTTATTTCCAATATCACGTGCGATGCGTGTTTTTTCGAATACACCTAAATAAGGATTCTAGAAATAGTTTTCAAAAAACATGTACATTTGTTCAATGATTAAACAAAGTATACGATGATAAAATAAAATCATGATATGCTCACAGAAATATTAAATCTTCCATATACACCCTAATTTTACTCTTTAATAACACAACTAGATTCATCAGCACTATAGTTCTATGAAACTGATCATCTATGAAATGTAATTTCCATAAGAAAAAATAATAATTTTCATGAGGATGATCCCATAGAGATTCCAAATACAGTCCAAACTCTCCAAGATTTCATGACTCCAAACCTGTGATCAAAGGCTAAATCTGAAAAAAAAATTACTACTTTTATTTTCTCACCATAACGAAAACTATTTAGATTTGGTATTAACCATTAGTTTCACGAAGTTAATTCACATAATGGATACCTTCTCCAACTATTAAGTAGATAAAGAACCTATGTTACCTATGCCAAATCGGGGAACTAGAGGTAGTGGATGTAGGATTTCAAGAGGTAGGGGATGTTGGGGATATGGTGGAACCTATTCTTGTTTCTTTAACCTCTCAAAATAAATTTACATGGACAAAAATCATCAATGATAAATTTTGAAATAATGTGGATCAGAGGGAAAATAACCCACAAACTATAAGATTACTATAGAATTTCATTTTTTGAAGATCGAATTAAAGGGGTGGAATAGTCTCATTATCAAAAGAAGGAATGAATGACTAGCCAACCAAATAAAATAGCAACAAATGTTCTTCAATATATGGCCATCCCAATAAATCAATACTAGGACTTACACACTCTAGTATTCCTTCTAGGAAAAAAACCCCATAATGAATATGATAAACATGGACTAAAAAATTTCAATCATGAGATTATTGGGCAGATATTTCGAGAAACATTCAACTCTAAACATTCATGAGATGTCAAATGATCTCTTTGAAGGATTTTTAGAGTCCAATCAAGTACATTAGTAGTTTTATCCATAATTCATTGCTATTGAGGTATATAATGCATATATATACCCAATGAAATTTTTTGTAGTCATTTATTTTGGGGAATAGTGAATGGATATTATGTGTAAGGGAAAATAATTCCCATATATGAATTTATAAGGTTCGATGACATTGAAATATGTCAGTCTATCATTGAAAAGATGAATGTGGAGTCAATCACATTGTTTATCTAACCCTTACTTGATTGGGAAATATTGAAGCTCACCTATATCCTTCCAAATTTTCTCATCAGTGGTATGAAATGAATAAACAAAATCCCTTTCTCGGTGTTAATATTGGAATTTAATTATCATACATGATGTCAAAAATTGAATTAATGGTCATCAAGATTGTTTTACACTTAAACATTCATGCTAGGATATAGTTTTACTACCAAAATACCTAAATCTAATTCACCATATCATCAAATATCTCATGTTCTATATTTATTTGAATATTGTGACATTATATATTGATAAATTGTTATTTGAATCATGATAGATGAAATAAATTAATGCAGTATTCCACTAGAGATAGGGGAAACATCCCATGATTGATGATTTGACTAGGATTACATCCCCAAATGCACTAGAAATGACCGTGATCAAACATTTTAATATTTATGGTGTAGAGTATATTTTTCCCATTATTCAAATTTACAATTTGAGTTTATAGTTGGGTTTTTATTCTTCAACGATCATGATTTCATCCATTTCTCTCGATCATAGACATACTTAATAGGGCTATAAACCCTTAATTAGATGTTATGATTCACCATAAAACTCCATCATTTATTCTTTGGGATTTTAGCAGACCCCATTTTAATAAGCTACATCTAGTAGACAGTTTTCATCACCTTGATGGAATTAAGAAAACATTACTCCTTCATCTATAATATCAATATATATGATAAATATAATGATTTCCCATTTTAAACCATTATACTCCAATAGAAGGGTGAGAATGTGGAAGAGTAATATGAATGTGACCTTGAATATTATCATCATTCATTCAATGAATTTGCCTCTACCTGTATTGACGAATTGTGACATGTAAATGTAGGCATAGAGAATACATGTGGCCTATAATGGTTTGTGTGACTATTCCCACACCCAAAAAAAATTTATATACGTCTTCTAAAAATCAATAATCATTTAATGGTCTCATTGAATAACATATAAATGTTAGGTCTCCATATTGACCTCGATACCCACAACATGGCCCTAATATAAGATCATCATTGTTCCAAACATTTTGTAAGAAGTACCAATCTATCTTATGCTTCCAATGTTGAAGTTATATATGATAAGATCATCGGTTCTGAAAATATTTTGGTTGTCCATGACTGAAAATTGAATTTTAATATAGTCTAATACATGAAAAAAATTGGTTGATTATGGTTTTTCTTGATATTAGAGATCTCTACATGCACAATATAAAATATCACTTCCTGATTCAAATTATCAAAAATCTGATTGAAAAATGACTATCTACCACACCCTCTATTCATTAGTAGTTAATAAGGATATAACCAAATCTAAATGACACAAAAAGTTAAATAATACCCCATTGTGAGGAATCCCAAGAGGTATACTATTGTTGAGTAAAGCATATTGGTCTAATGATGGTTTGAAATACATACCATATTTCCTTACACTTTATATTCTAACCAATTATACAAAATTATATCAATATATATGTGGATGATATAGTAGTGAAATATCTGAAAAATTGCAACTATATTTATCAACATGATATTGGTTTTATCAAACATTGACATCATTAAAAAATGTATCCCCTAAAATGTGGTTTTGGTGTAATCTTGAGAAACTTTTTCATAATAATTACATTACATTGTGGCATAGATGGTGATCCGGAAGATATAATATATATCTTTAACCTGATAACACCTATAATAAAAAATGTTTACATGAATACAATGATAGATTTATTATAATTTATGATTTATAAAAAATCAGGATAGAAAGTTCATTCCATTAACTAAATTGTTGAATAAGGGGGTATGGTGTTTGTGGATAGATAAAAAATATGAATAATTTTATAATATATAGATGTATTTGTTGATTCATCCCATGATAATGTAAAATGTGGATTAAAATATACTCATATTATATTACAAATCCCTAGGTCAATCATTCAGTGATTTCCAAAAAACAAAAATACTAAAAGGGAAAACGTCCTTCACTATTTTAGATATGAAATTCTTAATACTATGATTTGTTTTTTTTTTTGTATCGAAGAGAAATATTTCTCACTAATCATTGAAATTATGAAATTTATAAAATACATGATGGACCATGATGTCCATTTGGTCTCTTGAACTAAACTTCTCATGTTCATAATCAACCATAGTATTTTGACAAGACATTTAGAATGGTGGGTGATCATCCAATTGTAGTTTCAAATGTTTTTAATACCATATAGGATAAAATAAGGAAATCTAAATAGATTTTCTCCCATGGTATCTTTCATTAAATGATATTCCTATGAATATTATTCAATCTGATGAAGCAATATTTTTTGACCAAGGAACCCCTAGAACATGGAAGATGTATTTTAATGGTTCATTTGGAATCCTAAGAGAAAATAGTATAGATGTCCCTACGGTAAACAATGATTTTTTTGGAGTAATCCATATCTCTCCAATGAAAGAAATATTTCATTATTATTTCTAAATATTATAAGGTATCACTAACAATGAGAAAATGTATTATTCCATCATTGTAGACTTAGAAACAACCCATCAAATACCAATGACACCACGAGATATTAATGATTATATAGATATTGAAATAAATAGGGATAAATTTAGGACATATTCATGAATGAATAGTTCATCGCCCAGATTGAATATTTCAGAAAATTGATTTCATAATTTCACTTATTTTCAAGGTGGATTCATATATTTCACTCACGTAATTATCAATCACATGAACATGACAATGATGGAACAACTTTAGATGAGATAGATAAAGGTTATATAGTCATCAAAATTTCAAATTAAATAATAGTATAGTTATCTATTCAAATATTCATTAAATATGTGAATAAGGTCAATAATACCAATGAACAAAATAAACCTATGAATTTTTCAGTATCTTCAATACTATAATACCATGAAATAAGGATTCTCCTATCAAACAGAGTCGGGGAAGAGAAAATACCACAATAGGTATTAAAATTCCTCATTTACAACACATCAAGTCATTAAAAAAATTTATATAAATGAGGCTTTGATGGAATCATCTTCAAAAGAATTTATGTACTGGACTGTATCACCCTTGTGTGAAAAACCATTGATGGTACATTTGGTTTCCATCAGTCAGGAACCATTATTCCAAATAAAATTAGGAGGCATAGATATTTCTATAATTTGATTAAGATATATTTTACAGAATTCATCAAGAAATTTCATCATTTAATATTTAATTTCAATTTCATCAATCATCCATCAATGTTTTTTCACACAACAAAATATACATAACCATTCTATCTATTGGTAGAGCATATTATGGGGCCATATCATCCCATTATTGCCATTTAGTATAAATATATTTAAATTGTGACCATGTTCATCACTAAATGAAATATAGTATTCCCAAAAAATGAAGTCAGGAAAAATTAATTATTCATTTAATGAAGTCAAACATTATCAATAGATGAGGTTTTTATCATAAGGTAAAATGGAATAAATACATATTCTTCTAAAATGATGAGGATGTAAGAGGAATATAGAAATTAATCTAATCAATCATCTTGCAAATATCCATTGACTAATTGATAATTTTATTTTTTTTAAAAATCATTCAAAAATACTCTATAAAATACTATAAAACATTATGAAATACTATATCAATAAATGTATCCATTCCTTATGGGAATAACATCTATGAAATACATATTCTTGGGCAGACTATCAAATATTTACATGTAGAAGGGAGATAATTTTTTTTAATTATTTCCAAGTTCCCTTCGATCATTATTTCATTCCATGATCCATTGTATGAATGACCATTTTCTGTCCATAAGGGAATTCAAATGCATCATATATTTTTATCACCATGGGTATAAAATGTATTATTCCCCTACCAATGAAATATTCCTCCAAAAATATTTCATGTGATTGACAACATGTGGTCCCAATAGTGTGAACTATAACAAAAAAACAAAAAACCATAGATCATGACATTATACTACATACATTGATCTCTATCTCATGACTTTAAAAAGAATTTACAATAATATCAGAATCAAAAGTCATTAAATTATATGAAAATTACTTCATCACATGATGTTAAAATGTATTATTTCTATAGTCACCAAGTAAACTATTCCCTAGGATAAAATTATCAGAAACATCATGGAATGATAATGGGATTCCTCTAATGAGACGATTTATTGAAAACATGGGAAAACACTCTTATAAAAATTTGTTCATCAATCATGGGAAACCCTTCTCTAGTTAATAGATCTTGACCTTTTGGGGAACCCTTATTCTGAGAAGATATTCTAATTGTTTGGGTAGTTATTAATGGATAAAACCCAAATCCATTGTTTCCAATAAATCCAAAGAACAAGTTCCAATATTTCATAATTTTAATATATCTTCAATTCATTGAACTATGTGTTTCATGATTTTCAATTTATTGAGATATGTAGTGATTCCTCGGTCACTCATATTTGGTACAAAGTCAAAATAAAAAAATGTTACCTCTTCCCTTATATATGGGATATATATGCATAGAGAAAATTTTCCTCAGAACTCTATATTGATTAATTTTTATATCCACAAGATAGGTATAGATGAATATACCTTCTATCTTAGTCATATACACAAATTCATAAATTAGGGATGATTTTATTCACTTATGTTTGGCTAAATATCATTTATTACTATCAGATTCATCCATACCAGTGTTGAAGCCTCTCCACGTCCACAGTTATTAGTTTCTGACTTCCCTTTTTTTAGAAACATTCCTATTTAATCATGGAATCCCTCTCCATTTCTATTATATTATACTATAAATATATTATGTGGGAAAAAAATGTTGTAATATAGTCTCCTTTCATCATTTGGTAAATTCTTGGGGCCACAATAATATCCTCAAATTTTGTGCATTTCATTCTTAATATGTGTGTATAACTTGAGACCACATACAATTTATTCACACCAGGTATCCTACTTAATTTCTATATGATGTTAATATTATGATTGATGTCTCTTAATACAATGTTAAATTATCCATTATTGTGACCCCCACCCAAGATACCCACCATTACCATTGTTGGCCCCTAATGAACATTTATCATATTACTATGTTTCTATTTATTTTATTATTAATGATATATGTAATTATTACCAAATTCTACAACATGGTCTATTCCCAATATGATAAGATTCCATATCCAAATAAATTACATCAATGTTGATGATTCAGAATTAAAAATAAATAATCTCATCCCAAAATATGGAGCACACCTATAAAATGAATTTTCTATTGAACTATGTGTCGATTGATTCCTTTTATCATAGGATATGAAATTATTCCCAGATCCCAAATCCTGGATCAAGATGAAAAATTTCTATTCGTTATATATGAGTTATACATATATAATAGAAACCCCACCCATTCCTAGTCAATACTATCCAACAATAATTCTTCTTAATAAGGCTTGTAACATTCATAAAACATACACCAAGACACTTGATATTCATATCTATATATGATTTAATCTTCTTTGAATGAAAGAATTTCCATACACCAATGGAAGACTATACTATGACAATGCCTGATATACCTCAAACAATGCTTTTCATAATTATCCTATAAATATTGTTGTCTAATAGGAGGCATATTCATCCGCATGTGATAAAATAATTACCTCTATGATCCTTGATTAAATAATAAAAAAAATTACATTTCAAATGGGGAACTGTCTTCTGATGTTTACTTTTCTAAAAAAATTATCAGTTCTGAGAATCTCATTACTGCATTTTTCACCATAACCCCTTCACTCCCATAGATTACTAGAGCATTCATGGATAGATCATAATGAAATGGATATTCCTAAAAACATGAACTTAATAGTCACACAAGTCATCTTAATCTAATAATGAAATATATTCAGGAAATATCCTCAACATATTAATTTATAATGTATGGTTTGTATCCCCACCATATGACATAAAACTATGTAATGTTGTTACCCTCTCTTAAGAGGACCATTATTCAAAGTGTTGGTATCTTAAAACACATTTATTTATGAACTATGTTATGTTTTATTTTCATTACAATGATATGTGAAGTGATACATGGATATCTTGTTCTAATCCTAAGCAACTGAACATAACTTTCTTCCAACTATTACCAACACATGGTCTTTAACTATCCTAGGTATCCCACAATGAATTAATTCATTTATTAAATACTAATTTCTATAAATTTTAAATCTGTCATTCATGGAAATTACTAATCTAAATGTTTACTTTATCCCCAGATGTATCCCATTGAAAAATAAACTTCATTGTATTGGGAAAATAATATGGTCACGAATTTCCCATGGAAATTGGTAATAAGAGAATAAAACTCTATGGGACACCTTTTTTTAATCTATACAATCTCCCTAAAACACATATTTTTAAAATATATCTAAAAATATAGCTAATTGATCAAAGGTATTCTCACCCTGAGAGAAAATAATATTTTCTGGTTTTTCTAGGATAATATCACAATGGAAGTCTCTTTTTGAACATGATCACTAGTCATGACATTCTAACTTTTAACATGTAATTTCATCGTATCATATGATTCCATGATCATGAATTCTTAGTTTCTATCCTTATATCGTGATAGTGTTGGACCCTCATCAACATGAATGTCTTACCTTGGTTAATTATACCCATCACACATGTTCAATGTTTTTCAACCTATAATGTTAGATCCACTGGTCTGGCTTATAAGACCATCATGTATCAATTAATGTTTCGCAAGACCTGGCATGATTAAAACCCACAATCTTCACCCCTGAAAAATTTCAACATTCATCTCACTGGATATAATGTGGGCAATATTTTTTAAAAATCATGAAATTGAAATTAAATTGGGGAAAAAATGTTACATTGAAAACCCATAATTTTTGGTATTGTAAATTTAATATTAATTATTTAAAATCATTATTTATATCATAAATAGGTAAAAATTAAGGTGATGATGAAAAAGTCACAATGTCCATACAATCATTCTTGTACAAATAGAAATTTTCTTATTACACTCTAATTTTCCCAAGACCACATGAAAGCTTAAAGAATCTTCATATTCCCAATTTTTTAATTTCATTTCATTGAGAAAATAGAATTCTGGAAAATGAGCTAGCTTCCATGTAATGTTTTAGTTTTATAGAAAATAAAACCATATAATATTATTATCAATAAAAATACAATTAATTTTTATATCAAAAATATATAATATCAAACATAGGATAGAGTCCCTTTTTCATTAAATAGTGTATTTCCACATTTTTTTTTCTAAATTTTAGAGAATCACTTAAGCCTTGTCTATAGTTTTTAAATTTCTAGTCAAACGTGTGGTTTCCACATCTTCATTATGATTATTTTACTCCTAATCCACTAAAATAATATTTTTTCCATTGACCTATAACATCATTAAATAGCGGTTCAATTAGACAAGATCTCAATTGATAAAATTAATATATTCTTGAAAAAACTATCATCTGAATATAGTTTTAATCAATTTTCACTTATTCATCAATATATTGTTAAATTGTTATACTTCACCTAAGTTATTTAATCTATAGTTTTTTCGATTTTTAAATGTTGTTGCACAGTAATCTTTTGAGACCTTTAATATTTCTCCAAGTGAAAAATAGTCTAATTCACTACATGATTGATTTAGAGGTAATCAAATATTTCATACCCTAAAGTGGTGAACATGGTCTAGTGTCAATGAAGTCATGAGGGTGATTCTTCAAGAGGTATCTCTAAAACCAAATTCTAGTACCCTCACTACGAAAAGTGATGTGAAATTTGAATGATATCATGGGCTATCAAGTCCATCTCATAGCCACTATCATATGTTGATATGTAGAATATAATCCATTCTCCAAGATAAAACCCTTGTGACTTTCCCTCTTGAGTAACATCATACCTGCCTTTCTCCATGGGTTGAGCTGTTGTGATGGATTCTCTTTGTGGTATTTACGGGTAAACCATTTGGACTGATTCCACCCATGCAATTTCATACTAACCTGTTTAAATTGGGATATCATTATGATGTCAACATTACTATGATTCCTTAGTACAATTATATATGGCAATGTTGAGTTCCCCTCTTTGTAAAAATGAGTTTGTTCTCCATACACAATGATAGAAACGTGGACCTTGGTTCCCTAGTCAGGGATCACATGAGAAATGTTTCAGATAGAAAATTCTGTATTATAAAATTCATTTGATTTAAGGAATAAGACATTACAAGGATTCTCATGTGTGAAGAAAATATAATATACATCCAATTTCCTATCAAAGGCCCCAAACTCATCTATGAAGGTAGTAACATTTATGTTATTTAATACATCAATATATTCCATTAGATTATTTTATAATGCCACACATAATTCTTCATCATCACTAGTTGGGGTATTTAATGCCTGAGAATTAGGACCCAAATTGGCTCCACTGTCAATTATGTACACCATCATATAGATGGGCATGACCTTTTACAAACCTACAGAATCACTATCATTGTTGAGACCTTCATAAGATATCCTAAGATCCTAATTTACCACTTCTAAAATAGTGAAATGACCGTTGGTTGTTACTATAGGAACCTATAGTATATGTGTTGGATCTAAAATATCATAAGTTGAATAGGTAAGTTTTTTTTACATGACACCTTATGATTATAATATTAAATTATCAATAATCTTAAATCACAATGTATAACTATAAATAGATATGGTCTAATCTCATGAAACTTCTCAAACTAGGTGTACTGACTCACTGGCATGAATTAATGCCTTGTCATGATTATCGTACTTATTTATCATAGTGTTAAATCTATTCCACTTTTGATAAGAGAGTTGAAAAGATTCTACAATCCTCCAGCATGATCATATGAATATTATAGAAAAATTGAGATAAAATTGTGTTCTAAAAACTACCCATGTCTAGTGACGCCCATGGAAAATTCATTTATTATTCACCATCAAATTAACTCAAACTATGTAATATAATACTTTTTTTCTTCATGTAATTGTATCAATGGAAGAAAAATACATCATTCCTCCATAATATCTTCCCCATGTTTATTGGGCATGGGGAAAAATCATGTGAATTGGTAGCGTCTTCCACAACACCAATGGGGGTTCCAATATGAGGACCCGACATTATTACATTACATAATTTTGAATTTAGTCAGGAAATCACATCAATTCAAATTGTAGATATTTTCTAGTATAGTGTTTTAGAGAAATTATAACATAATAAATTCATAACCTTTCAAATTATTACAGAGTGGATACCATAAAAACAGTATCCATTTTTCTCAAAATACACAATATTAATGCTTATATCATGATTTCATTGACAATTAATCAAACAATTAACATGGATTACTTCTTTTTATTAATGATTCTTAAGAAATATTAAAATAATTTAAAAAACATGTCATGAGAATAAAATCTCAGTATGGGATGTCATAGAAAGAAAGATCACATTATTCCATGAATACTTGTATCATATGAAATTTTTTCAAAAGACATACTTGTCACTCTTATATACATAATATTGAAAACATGATATTTCATCAATATTTAAAAAATTAACATGATCAATAACATAAAAATAAATTTATCTTGGGGAATTATTTACATAATCATGTAACCCTCTCATATACCTTATAATTTGTAAACATCGCGACTACCTTACAATTTGAGTAACCATCACAGTTACACTTGGAGTAACCATACGACGTCCTCCAACATAAACATACCCAATGAATTATAAAGATCTATAGGTCTATCCATTAATCATAAATAATGGCCAATTACCATAAAATAATCATACAACATGAATAATTTCATAAAAACATTTCTTTTGAATTTTGAAAAACTGAATTTTAAAAGAGGGATTTAAATGAAAACACCCTTATAAATATCATATAATTGAACTAATACTTAATAGTGTAGATAGAAAATATATAAAAACTATAAATACACATAATTGAAAAAATATAAAAAAATCATCTCACTAAATTTTTTACTAGAACATAAATAATGATGTACAATGCCAACCTAACGAATAGAAATCGGGTTATGAATTCCCTTTCCCTTAGTTAGTCTTACATATATCTCATTTAAAACATATTTATAATGGTTAAAAGAGTGTTATTAATATAATACAGTAACATATCCCCCTTTATAATACCTTATATGATCATTTTATTACATCATTTCATCTTTTAATTGATAGTATTTGTGTTCCCTTCATGGTTCTTGTTGAGTTATTTACATGATTTTCATGGTCGGTTCATGATGGATAGTTCTTATCGATTGGAAGAGAAACACTAGAATTTGAATTTTTCAGTAATTAAATATTTCTAGAACTATAAATTATATAATTTTTAATTTTTAATTCTTACATTAAGATGATTAAAAAGTTAAAACATTAATTATGTTCATTTAGATCATTTTCGCGGTTCTTTGATAATAACAATCTCATTTTGTTTTAACAATTAAATCCATGTGTAAAAATAAATTCTAGAACCATCGATGAGACAAAATAAATATATTATAACATGGGAATCATTAAAAATGGTTTCATGAGAAAACTTGAGGGAATTACAGAAAATTGAAATATCATCATCCATGTTGTCGAAAATTCAACACATCATGGATTTTTTTATTTTCATTAATTAGTGGGGGAGGAGAATATTATTTATGATTCATTTTACATAAATACGAGAACATCTAGAATATAAATTATTTTTGACATTTCATGCCTCTTGGGTAAGTGGAGGTGTGTAAATAAGAAGAAAATAATGTAACTCAAAATAAAAGAGAATTTAGGAAATCCCTTATGAAACTTCTGTAGCCTAATAGTTTCGCTTAAAATTCAATAAAATAATTTGATAAGAGAAATGTGTCTCTCATAATTATTACATAACATGGGAAGTAGGAGGGATATTGAATGAAATATACCAATAAAATCCCATGGTAATAAAAAATAATCACATAATATGAATGAAATGCATGAAAATAAAAAAGGATGTCTATCTCTTCATCTCTTCTCCTTGAGATCCTTCAGAATGCCTTTGGTTTAGGCCATTTGGTTATTCTAGAATCTCTAGAATGTGGGGAAAACCCTTGGTAGGGGAATTGGGTAGAAAGTTGGTATGGATCAAGGAATGAGATGTATGGAAGGAAGAGTGGAATGAGGGCGGTATTTATATTAGAAGAGAGGTGGTATTTTTCATTATTTCAATCATTGTTATAATATTTTTGTTGATGAATATGAGTAATTATAATTAATGTTACCCCAAAAATTAATAATGGAATTTTAGATAGAACCATGTGGGATAACATCACTTCCGCTCTCCTAAATATTTTATTTAACATAGAATTTAAATATATAGTATTTTATTGTATTTTATTAATCATTGAAAATTCATGAATTTAAGAAAAATACAAAAAATTCACCCTTACCATTTTTTGAAGTTTATAATTCAGAAATGTAGTCAATTTTATGAAAATAATTTTCTAAATATTATTAATTTATTTTTCAAATAAAATCATACTTATTTCGAAAATACATAATTTAAAAAAAATAACTGCTTTTATTTCACATGGAAAATTTAATCGAGAAATCATTATATTAAATCCATAAGAAAATAATATAATAACACAATTTACTATTCATTAGGTTCTTATTACGACTCATATTACTTTTGATAATTGTATGTTACTATTCAAATGAAAAGCATGTTTTTTCTATTAGACACCGAATGACATATTGAACATAATTATAGATGACCGTTTTTCAAAATTCCAAACATAGAATTGAAAAAATTAATTTTAATTGCTAGTTATAAATATCTACATAAAATAATGTTTCATGGATTTCAAAATTATTTTTAAAACCATGGGGTGTTATATTATCCCCGCCATCTGGAAATTGTGTCCACGCAATTTTATTTACTTATTAAAAAATTGAGGTTACCTTTCTTTCTTAACATTTATAGACTCTCATGTTACTTCTTATACCATGTGGTTTCTCTACAAAAAAATTACTTGGTGGGTTACCTTATTCTGGAATACCTATTCCTTTCGATCAAGGATCAAAACTAGTTTCTATTCATAATAAATTCTCTCTTCCAACTGAACTACATCTCGGTTTAACGAATCTGATGAATCTGGAACACACTTTCTCCACATAGAAACATGAAAATCATTGTGTACCTAAGAAAAAATCTGAGGTAAAGCTACTTGGTATGCAACTATCCCAGCTTTCTCTTATATTTCAGAAGGATAAACAAACTGCAAACCTAGCATACCTTTCATACCAAAATGCATCACACATTTCCAAGAAGATATTTTATTGAAAATGGTCATCTACCTCGAAAGATAATTCATTCCATATGTTACTTTCATATCTTTTCTACCTACTTTGAGCTACCCTCTTGTGATGTTGGATCATCATCCCTTTTCAGCAACTTCCACCCATATTATGGCCTTATAAAATTTCATTCACAGACATCATCACAGAATGATGGAGTTTGACATTGATTCCCAATCAAAGCCTCAAAAGGATTTAGTTAATTGATTATGAAAAGATATAGTAAAAATTAATTCTATACCCAATGAATTTTTATTTCCCTTCCGTAAGATAGATGGGAACCTTGGATCCTGGTCAGATATAATATAAAGAGGAACTTCATGTAACCTTACTATCTCTTTGGGGTATAGTCGAGAAAGCAAATCCAAGCACTATGTATCTTGATTAGAAAGAAATTGTCCTAATTTTTCAGCCGAACAATAATAACCCAAATAACATTGTTCCCATGAGAATTCATTGGTAGTCCCACCACTATGCCTGTGGATATATTCTCTCATTTCCACTCTGGAACTGGAAATGGATCAAGCATCCCATTTGGTAACTGTTGCTTTACTTTAACTGGTTAATATGTCAAGCATTTGACAGTAAATTTTGCAATATAATCATCCATTCTACCCCACCAGTAGTACTCCCATTGGTCTCAGTATGTCTTAGTACTTCCAGGATAAACTAAAAATGGAGAACAATGGGCTTTACAAAACAAATATTTCTTCAACTGGGAATCACAAGGCACACATAACCTTTTTCCAAATCATAAAACAGAATATTTATCATGGTTAAATTCTAGAAGCTTTCCCATTTTAACAAATTATACATTTTTCTATAGCTCACGGTCTTCCTTCTATGCTCACTTAATTTATTCTGATAAAGATGGATTCACTGAATCCTAAAACAAAATAGATGTATTCCATGCACCGACAACTTATTAGCCAAAATTAATCAAATAATAAATCCAGGGATATTTTTCCTAATGTATTATGATTAATTATACATGATGTTTTCAACTCATGGAATCCACCTCTTTGATTTCTTTTTTGGGATAAAAATTGATCATGCAATCATATTATATTACTAGTTCAAGCCATATTATATACCTCATGTTTAATTCCATCTGAGTGAATACATACATCAGACTTTTATGGTCAGTATATATTTGACATTTGGCTCCGTATAAATGATATCTCCAAATTTTCGAAGAAAAATACCATAGCTGCCAATTCGAAATCATGTGTAGGATAATTTAACTCGTGATGTTTGAGTTTTCTTGAGGCATAATAAATTACGTTATCATTATGCATTATTAAACAACCTAGTCACTTCAAAAAAGCATCATTGTAGATGAAAAACACACCATTTGGGAAGACAATTCTAAAAATAGAGCATCACCAATCTCTTATTCAATTCCGGAAAACAAGCATCACATTATTTTATCGAAACAAATTTTTCTTATTTCGTGTTAACATAGTTATCAGGCTATATAACCATGAATTTTTTTTAACAAAATGTCGGTAATAACCTGCTAACGCGAGAAAACTACAAATCCAAGTATCATTAGTAGGTCTTGGACATTTATCAATAACTACACTTTTCATAGGATTAACTATTATTCCATCTTTATTTAGAATGTACTCATTAAATAAATAATTTGCAACCAAAAATTACATGTACTGAAATTCCCATACATTTTATTTTTTTAGGGTTTTAAAAACAACCCATAGATATATTTAATTCTATCCTTTATTTTTAGAAAATACCATGATTTCATGAATAAACACAACCAAAAACATATCCATGATCAAATGAAATACTAT
The DNA here is from genome assembly GCA_963277665.1 of Viscum album. Taxonomy (NCBI): domain Eukaryota; kingdom Viridiplantae; phylum Streptophyta; class Magnoliopsida; order Santalales; family Viscaceae; genus Viscum; species Viscum album. The sequence continues at coordinate 1,063,836,150 of OY728165.1, read as the reverse complement.
ATTAATAATATTCATGAATCCAACAGGTGTATTAGTCATCCCAAATGGCATAAAAACAAATTCATAAGGCCCATATCTAGAATGAGAAGGTATATTCGAGATTTCATAATCCTTCACCTTCAGCTGATGGTATCCTGATCTCAAGTAAATCTTGGAAAATAACTATGCTCCCTAAAAAGATCAAAAAAGTTTTCAATGTGAGGAAAATGATACTTGTTTTTAGTAGTAATGTTTTTTAAATCTCTATAATCAATGGAAAGTCTCATGGAAGCATCTTTCTTTTTAAAAAACAAAATAAGAGCACCCCATGGAAAACTACTTGGATGAATGAAGCCATTTTCAATAAAATCCTACAACTGATATTTCAATTCAAGAATATATATTTCAACCATATGATATGTCATTTTTGAAATTGTCTTAGTATCAAGAATTAACTAAATTGCGAGTTCAATTTCTTGCTCAGGTATAACACCAGGAAACTCATTCGAAAAAACATCAAGGAATTTATTTACCATTGGCGCATCATTAATCAGTAGAGTTCCATTGTTTTACATGATATGAAAAAGAAAACATTCATTTCCATATTTCAATAGTTTCTCAGCTTCCGGATGTGTTATTAATTTTATGGGTTCATTCATGTATAAAAACTAAAACACATTCTAAAAAATAACTTATTTATCTATACATTCAATGTTATCATGATAAGCAGACATCCAATCCATTCCATGAATAACATAAAACATGATAATGTTTAAAACAAAAAGGTTTGTAGGTAAAGATATTCCACAAACCACAATTTAATTTTTCTTATAATTCCTCTTTGCTATAATATTTCCCCTGGTATTTTAATAAAATGTTCTAATATCACTGGTTGAGGTGATATTTCCTATTTACCAGAAAATTTCTCAGTGATTAAGGAATGTGTAGGCCCTACATCAAACAAAATGTTAGCAAAATCTGAGTAAAAAACTATGTACCTAATAAAACTTCATTGGATGGATCGTCATCTACTAACATAGCCGCAAAAGATATCACTACAGCTCTCTGCTTATAGTATCGCTTCTTTGAATCAATTAGATCTCTCTTTGGGCAGACATGTGCATAATGACCCATCTCAACACATTTAAAACACATTATAGTTTTCTTATCAGGATTAGTCTTATGATCATTTTCATTAAAATCTGATGCCATATGCCCTAACATACCACATTTAAAACACTAACTAGTTTGACTAAGACTTTCCCCAGGGTGCTTCTGGCCACACTTTTCACAAACTGGAAACTGGATTTTCTTACCATCACATTTCATTGTTTAATTCATACGGATCCCTTAACAAATATTCATCTTCTTCTCATTGTTGTCAAAGTGCACATGATCATTAGAAAACTCCTTCTCCACCGTCTCATCACATCCTAAAAGTTTCTCATAACTTATGGATTCACGGGAGGAAAACACCATTCGATACCTTTGATTCAAACCCGAGTAAAAGAGGTTGATTATTCTATCAAGATCTTGAATATTATTTGGAGCATACCTCTCTAGTAGGGTGATGTTTGCTTCAAACACAACCACTGAATCCTCCTCCTTTTGTTTTAATTTTAGGAATTTTTTATCCATCCTTTGTCTCACCACCTTGGGTAATTATTTTTCAAGGAGAAGACATTTAAATTCATCCCCCTCTAATGAATCAATATATTCTCTATCCCTGATATTATTTACCATTTACCACCACTGATTAGCTTCACCATCAAAATGATAAATGTAAATACTTACCTTTAATTATCAAAACAACCTATAACATATAATATCTTTTCAAGGAATTTAATACTTCCTAAAGCCACTACTGGGTCAGAGGATCCATTGAAAGCAGTATGGTTTTTTCTCATAACATTCTCCACTATTTCCTTGTTCATTTGTGGTACCTATGATTATTATTTTTTATGGATTCCACCACAATTTAATGCCTCATTCTGTAGACCCCATTGCTATCAAAAATTTATCAGTTCTATTCCGTACCATTTCGAGCTACAGATTTGGAAGGATATCATTCTGTCAGTGCCTCTCCTATTTAGGTTCCTCGTTTCTTTGGTAGACATACATTCTGAACAATCATATCTTAGTTGAAGAAACATGGTAATAATTAAACTCTATAACATTTCAAATTAATAATAAAATCAAATTCATTTATCATATTCTTTTAACATCATCGTAACCCCTATATTATCTAAACCATCATCAGTTACCAACTATAAGGTCCTAGACTTATTATATTACATAATCATGAATTTAGTCAAGAAATCAGTTTCTTTCCCATTTAATATCTCATAGGTATTATTGTTTTATAGAATAAGGATCAAATACATTCAAGAAGTAACCATTTTTATAGAGTTGATACCATAAAAATAGTTTCTATTTTTTCAAAATATAAAACATTAAAGCATCAAAATTAATTTTTTTTAGAATTATTCAAACATTTAACATGGATTCTTTATTTTCCTTAAACATACTTATTACATGTAAAAATCATTTAATAAAATTGGTATGAGCACAAAAATATCAGTAAGGGGTGTAAAATAATGAAATAGAACATTATTATATGAATACTTGTAACATATGAAAACATTTTCTAGAGACATATTCGTCACTCATATATTCTTACTTTTTGAATCATGATCCTTAAAAAAGGTTTATAAAAATTAAAAAGTACATAAATATAACAATAAAGCTATCAAGGGGATCATTACTTACACAATCATGTAAATCTATTACCTACCTTAATATTTTTATCCCTCAAGGCTACCTTACAATTTGTTTGACAATCATAGTTTCACTTTGAGTAACCATATGGCCAACCTCCAACTTACACATTACCAATTAATATGAGGGAGACATAGGTTATACCATTCATCTTAAACAATTCCCATGAACCGGAACATAATTATACAATATGAATAATTTCAAAAACAAATCTTTTGAATTGTTAAAAATAGAATTTTAAAATTGTATTTTAAATGAAAACCCCCTTTTATATATAATATAATTGAATTGAGTCTTAATAGAATTTATGGAATATGTATATTAACTATAAATACACAAAATTTAAAACAATATAATCCAAATTCAACTCAATTGTTTTTAAAAAACATAAATAATGAAGTAGAATGTTAAACCAAAGACTGAAAATTAGGTAATGAATTCATTTACCTTGGGCTTATCTTACGTCTATGTCGATTAAACATCATGTGTAATGATTAAAAGTGTGTTATTAATATCATAATGAAACATATGAATCTTTATAATAACATATATTATCATTTCATTAGATTATATAATCCTTTAATTGTTAGTATTTTTTACCATTCACTGTTTGGGTGATTTATTTAAATGATTTTATCGATCAGTTCATGATGAATTATTTGTGTCGATCGGAATTGAAACTCATTAATTAGAAAGGATTTGTACTTAAATATTTCCAGAACCATAAATTATACAATTTATCATTTTAAATTCTTACATGATTATGATTCATATATTAAAACATTATGGATGTTCGTTTATATCATTTTTCTGGTTTTTTATTATAACAACATCATTTTGTTTAATAAATTAAAACCATGTTTACAAAATATTTCTAGAACCATCGATCAGACATAATAAATATGTTATAACTTTGTTAAACCATAAAAATGGTTTCATGGTTATCCTAGATGGAATTAATAAAAATTGAAATCACATCATCCATGATGTCAGAAATTCAACCCATCACTGACAATGTTTTTAATTAATTGAATAAGTGAGGGAGGAGAAGAATATTGATGAGGAATTTTCCGTGAACATGATAACCATACAGAATATACAAGATTCATGATTTTTCACCCCTCTTGGATAATATGATGTGAGGAAAGAAGAAGAATAGAAAGCAACACAGAATAAAAGATAATTTGACAAATACCTTATGAAAATTTAGCAGCTTAACTGTGTCAAAAAAAATTCCATATAATAATTTGATTAGAGAAAATAGGTCTCTCAACAATATTAAATATTATTGTAATTAAATGAGATATGGAATAAAATATCCATACATAAGCAAACAGGGAATGAAAAATAATAACATAAAATGCAAAAAATAAAAAGAGATGATTACCTCTTTATATATTCTCTTTGAGATCCTTCATAAGGCCTTTTGTTTTGGACTTTTGGTGAGACCAGCTGCTCTAGGATTTGGGTAAGATCCTTGGGATGATTCTTGGGTAGAACATGGGTTAGGATCAAGGCTTGAGAGGTGTGGGAGGAAGATGGAATTGAGTGTGGTATTTATAGTGGATGAGAGGGGATACATTTCATTATATTAATCATTATTATCATATTTTTTCTCAAGACTATGAATAATCATAATTAATGTGACCTAGATAAGAATAATTTGATGTGAGATAAAATTAAGTGGTCTTACATAACTTATGATGTCATTAATAGTGTATTTAACTGATAACATGAAAATATGGTATTCTACATTATTTCACTATTCATAAATAGTTAAATATTTTCATAATAATACCTAAAATTAACATATACATTTTTTAGACATGTATAATTAAAAAATGAAGTCCATCGTTTGAAAATTATTTTCCTAATACCATTAATTTAATTATTATATATAATCATACTTGATTAAAAAAATAATAATTTAAAAACTATTATTGCTTTTATATCACATAGAGAAATTAATCAAGATGTAAATATCATAAATCCCTCAGAGAAAAATAATAACACCAATTTACTACTAATTAGGGTCATATTAATATTCATAAGATTATGTCACTATTCACCAAAAAATGTTGGTTCTATTGGACTCCAAATTACATACTGATCACAACTATAGATGACTATTTTTTAATTCAAAACATATAAGTTGAATAATAATTTTTTAATTCTTGATATAAATATCAACTTAAAACAATGTTTCATCAATTTCAATTTTTTTAAATCCTTGGGTGTTACACACAATTATCCATATTATTTTGATTCAGTCTCCACCCAAAGTGCCTATGGGAATTTCAACTATCAATTGAATTAATGTATTTCCAATAATCAAATTAAGATATATAAGAAGTAATGTAAACAAAATTAAATGAATTAAAAACTTTACCAATATTGATAATTTCAACTCAGTCATTTTTTTATTAATCAGACACCCCCTCAGTAACACCCTAGTTTACAATATATTTCACCCACTTCATTTATTGAATATGTTCATTAATGTAATTTAGAAAAATATCCATTTCTAGAAGGTACAATTAAACATCAACATTATTAGTATGATAGTGGAATCATGATGGGGAATTATTTTCCCCTTGATGTGTGACACATATTCCATCCTATAGAAATATCATTAATTACTCGATATCAGAGGTCATATCCTACTAGAATTATACCACATTAGACAATGCATAATATATTTATTCCCTATTAGGTTCTAAATAGGACCCAGACCCCCGTGATTTTAGATTATTATTCCTTATATTAAATAAAAAACATTCATGATGATCATAAAGGTATGGTTACTTTGGAAACATATAAACATAAATAGGTGGTTCTTAAAAATATCAACATCATCTCTAACATATTTTTTTTAACTAAAAAATATTATGACATATAATACATAATAACATTATTCTAATAATTTGGAAAATGAACATATTATTAGGTGAGGTATGATGCTCATTAATGTTAACTAATGTATATATCAAAGATTTCATATGCATAACCTGAAAATAAGTGAATATGAATATGATCATAATATTTGAAAATTATACAATGCATATCATATATCATACAATTTATTAATGTAATTAATCATGGATGTTAATTGGATATTAATCATTTATGAACATTATACATGATAAAATGAAATTTACATAAATCATGTAATTATTGAATACACATAAAAATAGAAAACCATTTCTTTACTAGTAAAAAATATATTTATAGGCTATCATAGTAGATTTTTTTTCACACCCAACCCATTATTGTTTTAATGTTTTAATACAATGTTTACTATTGAGTATTTATATAACTCTCAAACTATTTTAGTAGCAAGGTTCACTTATAAGACTACCATAATCAACAACGACCCTTACTGAATTGATATCACTCCTTATTTAAGTCTTTTTTATCCCGTGTGATATAAATCACTACCAAATTCATTGGGGGAAAATATAGGACCATCATTTCACTTAATTAAACAAATTTATATTTATTAACTTAAGATCAAAAATATTTCATCATATCATAACCCGTTAATTATAATTAGTTTCACAATCATTTCATCATAGAATTATCATTTGAAAAGGATCATGTTTCATAGATATCATGCCATCATAATTATAATCCCAAAACAAAAAAGAGTATGTATGGTATCATAAGATAATTTTCCAAATAAATTTAATGTATCATTAATTAATTTTTTGTTTTATGGATTTTTGTTAATGATTACATGAAATAATTCATGAGTTAAATATAAATTTAATTTTGAAATAATGTCATTTTTATATCATGTAATTATAAATGAAAAACATTATTTGAAAATAATATCCTATTATATTTATGTAAAATTATGAAAATTAATTAATCAATATAGTTGGAAAATCCTCTCACTCCATATATATTAAAAAAAGTTCATTGCATATTTTTTTTAAATATAGAGAGTTTCTCACATGTAAAACCACAAAAATTTCCCTTTCAAAAAATTTAAAATGAGAGAAATTATTAAAAAATTATTTTAAAAAATAATAGGAAAATAATAAAAAAATCCAAATATTATTTTATAAAATAAGATAATTTAATATAAATATTCCATCATGAATTCATTAGAATAAACAATCTTGAATAATGGTGAGATTGCAAAATAAACATTCGATTTTTGTATTACATTTACTTATTTATGTTAAAACCACTTTTATAATATATATTAATTTATAATATATTTTTCTTGTATCCATATTTATATATTACCATGTATGATTTTATTAAATCATCTTATCACCAGTTGATTAATTATCTATTATTAAATTCACTATTCTGCATGATAATGGATTCATTTTTCATGCATGTTTTTTTCACCAGTCTAGTTCATTATATATTGATTAGAGTAGAATTATTTAGATAATTTTTATCGTGGTATAAACACAATTTCTATTCATTATATGAAAATGTATAATCATTTTATAAAATTAAGCATAAAAAAATTAATTACATCATTAATCAGATGATAATTCGTATGTATTATTCCCCTACCAATGAAATATTCCTCCAGAAATATTTCATGTGATTTAAAACATGTGGTCCCAATAGTGTGAACTATAAAAAAACAAAAAACCATATATCATGAAACTATACTACATACATCTATCGCTATCTCCTGACGTTCAAAAGAATTTACCATACTATCAGAATCAAGAGTCATTAAATTATATGAAAATTACTTCATCACATGATGTTAAAATTTATTATTTCTATATGCACCAAGTAAAGGATTAGATAGGATAAAATTATCAGAAACATCATGAAATGATAATGGGATTCCACTAAAGAGACGATTTATTGAAAACATGGGAAAACACTCTTATAAAAATATTTTCTTCAATCATGTGAAACCCTTCTATGGTGAATAGATCTTGACATTTTGGGAAACCCTTCTTCTGAGAATATATTCTAAATGTTTGGGTAGTTATTAATGGATAAGACCCAAATCCATTATTTCCAATAAATCTAAAGAACAAGTGCCAATATTTCATATTTTTAATATATCTTCAATTCATTGAACTATGTGTTTCATGATTTTCAGTTTATTGTGATTTGTAGTGATTCCTCGGTCACTCATATTTGGTACAAATTCAAAATAAAAAAATTTAACCTCATTCCTTATATATGGGATAGATATGCATAGAGAAAATTTTCCTCAAAACTCTATATTGATTAATTTTTATATCCACTAGATAGGTATAGATGAATATACCTTCTATCTCAGTCATATACACAAATTCATAAATTAGGCCTGATTTTCTTCACTTATGTTTGGCTAAATATCATTTATTCATATCAGATTCATCCTTACTAGTGTTGAAGCCTCTCCACGTCCATGGTTATTAGTTTATGACATCCCCATTTTTTTCGAAAAATTCCCATTTAATCATGGAATCCCTCTCCATTTCTATTATATTATACTATAAATATATTATGTGGGAAGAAAAATGTTGTAATATGGTCTCCTTTCATCATTTGGTAAACTCATGGGTCCATTATAATATCCTCAAATTTTGTGCATTTCATTCTTAATATGTGTGTATAATTTGAGACCACATACAATTTATTCACACCAAGTAACCTACTTCATTTCAATATGATGTTAATATTATGATTGATGTACCTTAATACAATGTTAAATTATCCATTATTATGTCCCTCACCAAAGATACCCACCATTACCATTGTTGGACCCTACTGAACATTTATCATATTACTATGTTCTTACTTATTCTATTATTAATGATATATGTAATTATTCACAAATTCTAAAACATGGTATATTCCCAATATGATAAGATTCCATCTCCAAATAAATTACATCAATGTTGATGAATCAGAATTAAAAAATATAATCTCATCCCATAATATGGAGCACACCTATAAAATAAATTTTCTATTGAACTATGTGTGGATTGATTCCTTTTATCATAGGATGTGAAATTATTCCCAGATCCCAAATCCTAGATCAAGATGAAAATTTTCTATTTGTTATATATGAGTTATACATATATATTAGAAACCCCACCCATTCCTAGACAGTACTACCCAACTATAATTCTTCTTAATAAGGCCTGTAACATTCATAAAACATACACCAGGACACTTGATATTCATATCTATATATGATTTAATCTACAATGAATGAAATAATTTCCCTACTCCAATGTAAGACTCTACTATGATAATGCCTGATATACCTCAAACAATGCTTTTCATAATTATCCTATAAATATGGTTGTCTAATAGGAGGAATATTCATCCTCAAGTGAGAAAATAATTACTTCTATGAACCTTGATTAAATAATACAAAAAAAATTAAATTTTATATCGGGAACTGTCTTCTCATGTTTACTTTTCTAAAAAAATTATCAGGTCTGAGAATCTCATTGCTGCATTTTTCACCATAACCCCTTCACTCCCATAGAGTACTAGAGCATTCATGGATAGATCATAATGAAATGTCTGTTCTTAAAAATGAACTTAATAGTCACAAAAGTCATCTTAATCTAACAATGAAATATAGTCAGGAAATATCCTCAACATAATAATTTATAATGTATGGTTTGTATCCCCACCATATGGCATAAAACTATGTAATGTTGTGACCCTCTCTTAAGATTACTATTATTCAAAGGGTTGGTATCTTAAAACACATTTTTTTATGAACTATGTTCTGTTTTATTCACATTACAACGATATGTGAAGTGATACATGGATCTATCGTTCTAATCCTAAGCAACAGATCATAACTTTCTACCCACTCTTACCAACACATGGTCTTTAACTATCCTAGGAATCCCACAATGAATTAATTCATTTATTAAATACTGATTTCTATAAAATTTAAATCCCTCATTCATGGATATTACTAATTTAAATGTTTACTTTATAACTAGATGTATCCCATTGATAAATAAACTTCATTGTATTGGGAAAAAAATATGGTCACAAATTTTCCATGGAATTTGGTAATAAGAGAATAAAACTCAATGGGACAACTTTTTTCAATCTGTACAATCTCCCTAAAACACATCCTTTTAAAATATATCTAAAAATATTTCTAATTCATCAAAGGTATTCTCACTCTGAGAGAAAATAATCTTTTCTGGTTTTTCAATGATAATACTACAATGGAAGTCTCATTTTTAACATGATCACTAGTCATTACATTCTAAATTTTGACATGTAATTTCATCGTATCATATGATTCCAAGATCATGAATTATTAATTTCTATCCTTATATTGTGATAGTGTTGGACCCTCATCAACATGAATGTCTTACCTTGGTTAATTATACCCATCACACAAGTTCAATGTTTTTCAACCTATAATGTTAGATTTATTGGACTATATTATAAGACCATCATGTATCAATTAATGTTTTCTATGACCTAGCATGATTAAAACCCACAATTTTCATCCATGAAAAATTTAAACATTCATCTCACTAGACATAATGTGGGCAATATTTTTTTAAAATCATGAAATTGAAATTAAATTGGGGAAAAATGTTACATTGAAAACCCATAATTTTTGACATTGTAAATTTAATATTCATTATTTAAAATAAGTATTTATATCTTAATTAGGTAAAAATTAAGGTGATGATGAAAAAGTCACAATGTTCATACGGTCATTCTTGTACAAATAGAAATTTTCTTATTACACTCGTATTGTCCCAAGGCCACGTGAAAGCTTAAAGAATCTACATATTCCAATTTTTTTAATTTCATTTCATTGAGAAAATAAAATTCTGGAAAATTAGCTAGCTTCCATGTTATGTTTTAGTTTTATAGAAAATAAAGCCATATAATATGATTATCAATAAAAATACAATTAATTTGTATATAAAAAATATATAGTATCAAGCATAGGATAGAGTCCCTTTTCCATTAAATAGAGTATTTCCACAATTTTGTTTCTAAATTTAAAAGAATCACTTAAGCCTTGTCTATAGTTTATCAATGTCTAGTCAAACATGTGGTTTTTACATCTTCATCATGATTATTTTACTCCTAATCCAATAAAATAATTTTTTTTTTCTATTGAACTATAACATCATTAAATAACGGTTCAATTAGACAAGATCTCAATTGAAAAAATTCATATATTATTGAAAAAATATCATCTGAAGACAGTTTTAATCAATTTTCACTTATTCATCAATACATTGTTAAATTTTTATGCTCCACCTAGGATATTTAATCTATATGTTTTTCGAATTTGAAATGTGGTTGAACTGTAATCATTCGTGACCTTTAATGTTTCTCCAATTAGAAAATAGTCCAATTCACTTCATGATTGATTAAGAGGTAATAAAATATATCATACCCTAAAGTGGTGAACATAGTCTAGTGTCAATGAAGTCATTAGGGTGATTCTTCAAGTGGTATCTCTAAAACCAAATTTCAGTACCCTCACTTCAAAAAATGATGTGAAATTTGAATGATATCATGGGCCATCAAGTCTATCTCATAGCCACTATCAGAAGTTGATATGTAGAATATAATCCATTCTCCTAGATAAAATCCTTGTGACATTCCCTCTTGAGTAACATCATAACTGCCTTTCTCTATGGTTTGAGCTGTTGTGATGGATTCTCTTTGTGGTATTTATGGGTAAACCATTTGGATTTATTCCAAACATGCAATTTCATACAAACTTGTTTAAATTGGGATATCATTATAATATAATTATTACTATGATTCCTTATTATAGTTATATAAGGCAATGTTGAGTCCCCCTCTTTGGAAAAATGAGTTTGTACTCCATCCACAATGATAGAAACATGGACCGTGGTTCCCTAGTCATGGATCACATGAGAAATGTTTCAGATGGAAAATTCTGTATTATAAAATACATTTGATTTAAGGTATAATACATTACAAGGATTGTCATGTGTGAAGAAAATATAATATACATCCAATTTCTTATCAAAGGCCCCAAACTCATCTATGAAGGTAGTAACATTTATGTTATTTAATACATCAAAATATTCCATTAGTTCATTATATAATGCCTCACATAATTCATCATCATCACTAGTTTGGGTATTTGATGCCTGAGAATCAGGACCAAAATTGGCTCCACTATCGATTATGTACACCATCTTATAGATGGGCATGACCTTTTACACACCAATAGAATCACTTTTATTGTTGATACCTTCATAGGATACCCTAAGATCCTAATTTACCTCTTCTAAAAAAGTGATATGACCATTGGTTGTTACTACAAGAACCTATAGTATATGTGTTGGATCTAAAATATCATAAGGTGAATAGGTTAGTTTTTTCTATATGACACCTTATGATTAAAATATTAAATTATCAATAATCTTCAATCACAATGTATTACTATAAATAGATATGGCCTAATCTCATCACACTTCTCCCACTAGGTGTACTGACTCACTGGCATGAATTAATGCCTTGTCATGATTACCTTCCTTAGTTATCATAGTGTTAAATCTATTCCACTTGTGATAAGGGAGTTGAAAGGATTCTACAATCCTCCAGCATGATCATATGAATATTATAGAAAAATTGAGATAAAATTTTGTTCTAAAAATTACCCATGTCTAGTGACGCCTATGAAAAATTCATTTATTATTCACCATCACATTAAATCAAACTACATAATACAATACTTTTTTTCCTCATGTAATTGTATCAATGGAAGAAAAATATATACTTTCCTCCACCATATCTTCCCCATGTTTATTGTGCATGGGGAAAACTCATGTGAATTGGTGGCGTCTTCCACCACACCAATGGGGGTTCCAATATGAGGACCCGACATTATTACATTACATAATTTTGAATTTAGTCAGGAAATCACATCAATTCAAATTGTAGATTTTTTCTAGTATAGTGTTTTAGATAAATTAGAACATAATAAATTCATAACCTTACACATTATTATATAGTGGATACCATAAAAACAGTATCCATTTTTTCAAAATACCCAACATTAATGCTTATATCATGATTTCATTGACAATTAATCAAAAATTTAACATAGATTCCTTATTTTTATTAATGATCCTTAAGAACTATTAAAATAATTTAAAAAACATGTGATGAGAAAAAAAGCTCAGTATGGGATGTCATAGAAAGAAAGATCACATTATTCTGTGAATACTTGTAACATATGAATATTTTTCAAAAGACATACTTGTCACTCTTATTTACATAATTTTGAAAACATGATATTTCATCAATATTTTAAAAATTCATATGATCAATAATATAACAATAAATTTATCTTTTGGATTTATTTAAATAATCATGTAACCCTCTCATCTACCTTATAATTTGTAATCAACGTGACTACATTACAATTTGAGTAACCATCACAGTTACACATGGAGTAAACATACGACGACCTCCAACATAAACATACCAAATGAATTATAAAAGAGATATAGGTCTATCCATTCATCATAAATAATGGACAATTAACATACCATAATCATACAACATGAATAATTTCATAAAAATATTTCTTTTGAATTTTGAAAAACTGAATTTTAAAAGAGGGTTTTAAATGAAAACACCCTATTAAATATCACATAATTGAACTAATACTTAATAGTGTAGATATAAAATGTATAAAAACTATAAATACACATAATTGAAAAAATATAAAAAAATCGTCTCGCTAAATTTTTTACTGGAACATAAATAATGAAGTAGAATGCCAACCCAACGAATAGAAATCGGGTTATGAATTCCCTTGCCTTTGGTTAGTCTTACATATATTTCATTTAAAACATATTTATAATGGTTAAAAGAGTGTTATTAATATAATAAAGTAACATATCCATCCTTATAATACCTTATATGATCATTTCATTACATCATTTCATCCTTTAATTGATAGTATTTGTGTTCCCTGCATGGTTTTTGTTGAGTTATTTACATGATTTTCATGGTCAGTTCATGATGGATAGTTCTTGTCGCTTGGAAGGGAATCTTCAGAATTTGAATCGAGTAATAATTAAATATTTCTAGAACCATAAATTATATAATTTATCATTTTAATTCTTACATTAGGATGATTCAAAAGTTAAAACATTAATTATGTTTGTTTAGATCATTTTAGCGGTTCTTTGATAATAACAAACTAATTTTGTTTTAACAATTAAATCCATGTGTAAAAATAAATTCCAGAACCACCGATGAGGCAAAATAAATATATTATAACCTCGACATCCATAAAAATGGTTTCATGACCAGACATGAGGGAATTACAGAAAATTGAAATATCATCATCCATGTTGTCGAAAATTTGACACATCATGGAATTTTTTTAATTTCATTAATTAGTGGGAGGGGAGAATAATATTTATGATTAATTTTCCATGAATATGAGAAAATCTAGAATATAAATTATTTATGACATTTCATGCCTATTTGGTATGTGGAGGAGTGTAAATAAGAAGAAAATAAAGTAACTCAAAATAAAAGAGAATTTGAGAAATCCCTTATGAAACTTCTGTAGCCTAATAATGTCTCTTAAAATTCAATAAAATAATTTGATAAGAGAAATGTGTATCTAATAATTATTACATAACATGGGAAATATAAGTGATATGGAATTAAATATCCCAATAAAATCCCAAGGTAATAAAAATTAATCACATAATATGAATGAAATGCATGAAAACAAAAAAGGATGTTTATATCTTCATCTATTCTCCTTGAGATACATCTGAAGGCCTTTGGTTTAGGCCTTTTGGTGATTCCAAAATCTCTAGAATGTGGGGAAAACCCTTGGGAGGGTCATGGGGTATAAATTTGGCATGGATCAGGGAATCAGATGTGTGGAAGGAAGAGTGGAATGATGGCGGTATTTATATTATAGGAGAGGTGTTATTTTTAATTATTTCAATCATTATTATAATATTTTTGTTGATGAATATGAGTAATTATAATTAATGTTACCCCAAAAAGTAATAATGGAATTTTAGATAGAACCATGTGGGATAAAATCACTTCCACTCTCCTAAAGAGTTTATTTAATAGAGAATTAAATATATAGTATTTTATTGTATTTTAATATTCATTGAAAATTCATGAATTTCAGAAAATACAAAAAAAATCACCCTTTCCATTTTTTGAAGTTTATAATTCAGAAATGTAGTCAATTTATTGAAAATAATTTTCTAAATATTATTAAATTATTTTTCAAATAAAATTGTACTTATTTCGAAAATTCATAATTTAAAAACAATAACTGCTTTTATTTCACGTGGAAAATTTAATCAAGAAATCATTATATTAAATCCCTAAGAAAATAATATAATAACACAATTTACTATTCATTAGGGTCTTATTACTACTCATATTACTTTTCGTAATTTTATGTTACTATTCAAATGAAAATATTGTTGGTTCTATTAGACACAGAATAACATACCTAACTTAATTGTAGATGACCATTTTTCAAAATACCAAACATAGAATTGAAAAAATTATTTTTAAAGGCTAGTTATAAATATCTACATAAAATAATGATGCACACATTTCAAAATTATTTTTAAAACCATGGAGTGTTACATTATCCCCACCATCTGGAAATTGTGTCCACACAATTATATTTAATTATTAAACAAGTTATGGTAACTTTCATTCTTAACATTTATAGACATTCATGTTTCTTCTTATACCATGTGGTTTCTCTACCAAATAGTTACTTGTAGGGTTACCTTATTCTGGAATACCTATTCCCTTCGGTCAAGGATCATAAGTAGTTTCTATTCATAATTAATTCTCTCTTCCAACTAAAATATATCTGGGTTTAAGTAATCTGATGAATCTGGCACATACTTTCTTCACATAGAAACATGAAAAACATTATGTACCTAAGACAAAATCTGAGGTAAACCTACTTGGTTTGCAAATAGTCTAACTTTCTCTAAATTTTCAAAAGGATCAATGAACTGCGGACCTATCTTACCTTTCATACCAAAATGCATCACACATTTCGAAGAAGATATTTTATTGAAAATGGTCATCTACCTCGAAAGAGAATTCTTTCCATATGTTACTTTCATATCTTTTATGCCTACATTGAGCTACCCTCATGTGCTGCTGGATCATCATCACTTTTCAGAAACTTCCACCCAAGTTATGGCCTTATAAAATTTCATTCACTGACATCATCATAGAATGATGGAGTTTGACACTGATTCCCATGCAATGACTCTAAAGGATTCAGTTAATTGAGTATGAAAAGATATAGTAAAAATTAATTATATACCCAATGAATTTTTATGTCCCTTTCATAAGATAGATGTGAACTTGGGATCCTGGTAAGATATAATGTAAATAGGAACTCCATGTAACCTTACTATCTCTTTGGGGTATAGTCAAGAAAGCTAATCCAAGAACATTGTATCTTGATTAGAAAAAAATAGTTCTAATTTTTTTAGCTGAACAATAATAACCCAAATCACATTGTTCCCATGAGAATTCTTTGGTAGTCCCACCACTATGTCTATGGATGTATTCTCTCATTTCCACTCTGGAACTGGAAATGGATCAAGCATCCCACTTGGTAACTACTGCTCTACCTTAACTGGTTAACATGTCAAGCATTTGAAAGTAAATTTTGTAATATAATCATCCATTCTACCCCACCAGTAATACTCCCATTTGTCTCAGTACGTCTTAGTACTTCCAGGATAAAATGAAAATAGAGAACAATGGGCTTTACAAAACAAATATTTCTTCAACTGGGAATCCCAAGGCCCACATAAACTTTTTCCAAATCATAAAACACAATATTTATCAAGGTTAAATTCTAGAATCTTACCCATTTTAACAAATTATACATTTTTCTATAGCTCATGATCTTCCTTCTATGCTCAGTTAATTTTTTCTGATGATAATGACTTCACTAAAAACTGAAACAAAATAGATGTATTCCCTGCACCAATAACTTATTAGCCAAAATTAATCAAATAATAAATCCAGGGATATTTTTCCTAATGTAACATGAATAATTATGCATGATGTTTTCAACTCATGGAATCCACCTCTTTGTTTTCTTTTTCTGGATGAAAATTGATCATGCAATCATAATACTTTACTAGTTCCATCCATCTTATATAACTCAAGTTTTATTCCATCTGAGTGAATACATACATCAGACTTTTATGGTCAGTATATATTTGACATTCGGCTCCGTATAAATGATGTCTCTATGTTTTCCATGCAAAATACCATAGCTTCCAATTCTAAATCATGTGTAGGATAATTTAACTCGTGATTTTTTAGTTTTCATGATGCATAATAAATTACCAAATCATTCTGCATCATTAAACATCCTAGTCACTTCAAAAGAGCATCATTGTAGATGAAAAAGACAACATTTTAGGAAGACAATTCTAAAAATGAAGCATCACCAATCTCTTCGTCAATTTCGGAAAACAAGCATCACATTCTTTTATTCATACAAATTTTTCCTCTTTCGTGTTAACATAGTTATCTGGCTATATAACCATGAAATTTGTTTAACAAACCGTCGGTAATAACCTGATATCTCAAGAAAACTATAAATCCTAGTATCATCAATAGGTCTTGGACATTTATCAATCACTAATATTTTCATAGGATTAACTTTTATTCCATCATTATTTAAAATGTGCTCATTAAATAAATAATTTTCAACCAAATATCACATTTACTGAAATTCGAATAAATTTTATTTTTTTAGGGATTTAAAAACAACCCATAGATATATTTAATTCTATCCTTTATTTTTACAAAATACCATGATTTCATTAATAAACATAACTAATAACATATCCATGATCAATTGAAATACTATATTCATAAGATTAATGAATCCAACAGGTGCATTAGTCAACCCAAATGGCATAAAAACAAATTCATAATGACCATATCTAGAATCAGAAGGTATATTCGAGATTTCATAATCCTTCACCTTCAGCTGATAGTGTCCTGATCTCATGTAAATCACAGAAAAGTACTAAGCTCTTTAAAAAGATCAAAAAATTTGTCGATGTGAGGAAAATGATACTTGTTTTTGATAGTGATGTTTTTTAAATCTCTATAATCCATGAAAAGTCTCATGGAAGCATCTTTCATTTTAAAAAACAAAATAGGAGCACCCCATGGAAAACTATTAGGAAGAATGAAGCCTTTTTCAATAAAATCCTACAACTGATATTTCAATTCATGAATATATATTTGAACCATATGATATGTCATTTTTGAAATTGTCTTAGTATCATGAATTAACTCAATTGGGAGTTTGATTTCTTGCTCAGGTAAAAAACCAGGTAACTCATCTGAAAATAAATCAAGGAATTTATTTAACATTGGCGCATCATTAATTAGTAGAGTTC
Source organism: Viscum album (assembly GCA_963277665.1). NCBI lineage: Eukaryota > Viridiplantae > Streptophyta > Magnoliopsida > Santalales > Viscaceae > Viscum > Viscum album. The sequence goes on along the minus strand of OY728165.1, from coordinate 1,063,817,965 downwards.
CCTTGTTTTCCTTGATATGAAAATGAAAACATTCATTTCCATATTTCAATAGTTTCTCACCCTCCGGATGTGTTATTAATTTTATGGGTTAATTCATGTATAAAAACTAAAACACACTCTAAAAAACAACCTATTTATCTATACATTCAATCTTATCATGATAAAAAGATATCCAATCCTTTCCATGATTAACATCAAACCTGACTATGTTTAAAACAAAAAGGATTGGGGGTAAAGACATTCCACAAACTACAAAAGAATTTTTCTTATAATTCATCTTTCTATAATATTTCCCCTGGTATTTTAATAAAATGTTCTAACATCACTGGTTGAGGTGATGGTTTCTATTTACCAGAACATTTCTCAATTATTAAGGAATGTGTTGGCGCTACATCAAAAAAAATGTTAGCAAAATCTGAGTAAAAAAACATTATACCTAATAAAACTTCATTGGATGGCTCGTCATCTACTAACATAGCCGCAAAAGATATCACTACAGCTCTCTGCTTATAGTATGTCATCTTTGAATCATTTGGATCCCTCTTTGGGAAGACATGTTCTTACTGACCCATCTCAACACATTTAAAACACATTACAGTTTTCTTATCAGGATTAGTCTTATGATCGTTTTCATTACAATTTGATGCCTTATGCCCTAACATTCCACATTGAAAACACAAAATAGTTTGACTATGACTTTCCCCAGGGTGCTTCTGGCCACACTTTTCACAAACTAGAATCTTGATTTTCTTACCATCAGATTTCATTGTTTAATTCTTACTAATCCCTTAACAAATATCCATCTTCTTCTCATTGTTGTCAAAGTGCACATGATCATCAGCAAACTCCATCTCCACCCTCTCAGCACATACTAAATTTTTTTCATAACTTATGAATTCACGGGAGGAAAACACCCTTTGATATCTTTGATTCAAACCCGAGTAAAAGAGGTTGATTATTCTATCAAGATCCAGAATAAGATTTGGAGCATACCTCTCTAGTCAGGTGATGTTTTCTTCAAACACAACCACCGAATCCTCCTCATTTTGTTTTAATTTCTGGAATTTTTTGTCCATCCTTTGTCTCACCACCTTATGTAATTATTTTTCAAGGAGAAGACATTTAAATTCATCCCCCTCTAAAGAATAAATATCTTTTCTATCCCTGATATTATTTACCATTTACCACCACTGATTAGCATCACCATCAAAATGATAAATGGAAATACTCACCTTTTGATTATCAAAACATCCTATAACATATAATATCTTTTCAAGGGATTTAATACTTCCTACAGCCTCTAATGGGTCAGAAGATCCATTGAAAGCAGTAGAGTGTTTTCGCATAAAATTTTCCATTGTTTCCTTGTTCCTTTGTGGTACCTATGATTATTATTATTTATCCACGAAAATTTAATTCCTCATTCAGTTGACCCATTGCTATCAAAAACTGCTCAGTTCCAATCCCTACCATTTCGGGCTGCAGATTTGGAAAGATATCATTCTGTCAGTGCCACTCCTCTTTAGGTTCCTCGTTTCTTTGGCAGACAACCATTCTGAACAATCATATCATAGTTGAAGAAACATGGTAATCAATAAATTCTATAACATTTCAAATTAATCATAAAATCAAAATCATTTATCGTATTCTTTTAACATCATCATAACCCCTATATTATCTAAACCATCATCTGTTACCAACTATAAGGTCCTAGACTTATTATATTACATAATCATGAATTTAGTCAAGAAATCACTTTCTTTCCCACTTAATATCTCTTAGGTATTATTATTTTTATAGAATAGGGATCATATACATTCATAACAGTAACCATTTTTATAGATTTGATACCATAAAAATAGTTTCTATTTTTTCAAAATATAAACCATTAAAGCTTAAAAAATTATAATTATTCAAACATTTAACATGGATTCCTTATTTTTCTTACACATACTTATTACATGTGAAAATCATTTAATAAAATTGGTATGAGCGCACAAATATCAGTAAGGGATGTAAAATAATGAAAGAGAGCATTATTATATGAATACTTGTAATGAATGAAAACATTTTATAAAGACATATTTGTCACTCATATATTCTTACTTTTTGAATCATGATATTTCAACAAGGTTTATAAAAATAAAAAAGTACATAAATATAACAATAAATCTATCATGGGTGTCATTACTTACATAATCATATAAATATATTACCTACCTTATAATTTGTATCTCTCACAACTACCTTATAATTTGTTTGACAATCATAGTTTCACTTTGAGTAACCATATGGTCGACCTCCAACATACACATTACCAATTAATTGGAGGGATATATAGGTTATACCATTCATCTTAAACAATTCCCATGAACCAGAACATAATTATACAATATGACTAATTTAAAAAAAATCTTCTGAATGGTCAAAAATAGAATTTTAAAATTGGATTTTATATGAAAAACACCTTTTATATATTATATAATTGAATTGAGTCTTAATAGAATTTATGGAATATGTATATTGACTATAAATACACCAAATTTAGAACAATATAATCCAAATTCAACTCAATTGTTTTTTAAAAACATAAATAATGAAGTAGAATGTTTAACCAAAGACTGAAAATTAGGTAATGAATTTATTTACCTTGGGCTTGTCTTACGTATAAGTCGATTAAAATTCATGTGTAATACTTAAAAGTGTGTTATTAATATCATAATGAAACATATGATTCGTTATAATAACATATATTATCATTTCATTTGATAATATAATCCTTTAATTGTTAGTATTTTTTTCCATGCACTGTTTTGGGTGAGTTATTTAAATGATTTTCTCGATCAGTTCATGATGATTTTTTTGTATCGATTGGAAGTGAAACTCATTAATTAGAAAGGATATGTACTTAAATATTTCCAGAACCATATATTATACAATTTATCATTTTTAATTCTTACATGATGATGATTCATATATTAAAACATTTTTGATATTCGTTTAGATCATTTTGGTGGTTTTTTTATAATAACAACATCATTTTGTTTTATAAATTAAAACCATGTTTAAAAAATATTTCTAGAACCATCTATCAGACATAATAAATATATTATAACTTGGTTAAACCATAAAAATGGTTTCATGGCTAACCTAGAAGTAATTAATGAAAATTGAAATCACATCATCCATGATGTCAGAAATTCAACCCATCACTGACAATGTTTTTAATTAATTGAATAAGTGGGGGAGGAGAAGAATATTGATGAGGGATTTTTCATGAACATGATAACCATACAGAATATACAAGATTCTAGATTTTTTACACCTCTTGGATAACAGGATGTGAGGAAAGACGAAGAATAGAAAGCAACACAAAATAAAAGATAATTTGACAAATCCCTTATGAAAATTTGGCAGATTAACTGCGTTGCAAAAAAATCCATAAAATAATTTTATAAGAGAAAATAGGTCTCTCATCATTATTACATTGTATTATAATTAAATGAGATATGGAATAAAATATCCCAACATAAGAAAAAGGGAATGAAAAATAAGAACATAAAATGAAAAAAAATAATACCGGATGATTACCTCTTTATCTCTTCTCTTTGAGATCCTTCATAAGGCCTTTTGTTTTGGCCATTTGGTGAGACCAGAAGCTCTAGGATTTGGGTAAGATCCTTGGGATGATTGTTGGGCAGAACATGGGTTAGGATCAAGGATTGAGAGGTGTGGGAGGAAGAGGGAATTGAGTGTAGTATTTATAGTGGAGGAGAAGGGATACATATCATTATATTAATCATTATTATCATATTTTTTCTCAAGACTATGAATAATCATAATTAATCTGACCCAGGTAAGAATAATTTGATGTGAGATCAAATCAAGTGGGCTTACATAACTTATGATGTCATTAATAGTGTATTTAACTGATAACATGAATATATGGTATTCTACTTTATGTAACTATTCATAGAAAGTTAAAGAATTTCATAATAATACCTAAAATACACCTATATATTTTTTAGACATGCATAATTCAAAAATGAAGTCCATAATGTGAAAATTATTTTCCAAATACCATTAATTTAATTATAAAATATAATCATACCTGATTAAAATAATAATAATTTAAAAACTATTATTGCATTTGTATCACATTGAGAAACTAATCAAGATGTAAATATCTTAAATCCATTATAGAAAAATAATAACACCATTTTTATATTCATTAGGGTCATATTAATATTTATAAGATTATGTCACTATTCACCAAAAAATGTCGGTTTTATTAGACTCCAAATAACATATTGATCACAACTGTAGATGACTATTTTTTAATTCAAAACATATCAGTGGAAAAATAATTTTTAAATTCTTGATATAAATATCAATTTAAAACAATGTTTCATGAATTTCAATTTTTTTTAAATCCTTGGTGTGTTACACCCAACTACCAATATTATTTTGATTCAGTCTCCACCCAAATTTCCTATGGCAATTTCCACTATCAATTGAATTCATGTATTTCCACTAAAAAAATTAAGATATATAATAAGTAATGTAAACTAAATTAAATGAGTTAAAAAAATTACCACCATTGGTAAATTCAACTCAATAATTTTTTATTAATCAGAAACCTCCTCAGAAACACCCTAGTTTACAATATATTTCACCCACTTCATTTATTGAATATGGTCATTAATGTAATTTAGAAAAATATCTATTTCTAGAAGGTAAAATTAAACATCAACATTATTAGTATGATAGTGGAATCTTGATGGGTCATTATTTTCCCCTTGATGTGTGACACGTATTCCATCTTATAGACATATCATTAGTTCCTCGATATCAAAGGTCATATCCTACTAGAATTATACAACATTAGACAATGCAGAATATATTTCTTCCCTATTAGGTTCTAAATTAGACCAAGACCCCAGTGATTTAACATTATTATTCCTTATATTAAACAAAAAACATTCCTGATGATCATAATGGTATGGTTACTTTGGAAACATAGAAACATAAACAGGTGGTTCCTAAAAATATCTACATAGTCTCTAACATATTTTTTTTAACTAGAAACCTTTATGACATATAATACATAATAAAATTATTCAAATAATTTGGAAAATAAATATATTATTGGGTGAGGTATGATGCTCATTAATGTTAACTAATGTATATATCAATGATTTCATATGCATAACATGAAAATAAGAGAATATGAATATGATCATAATATTTGAAAATTATACAATGCATATCATATATCATACTATTTATTAATGTAATTAATCATTGATGTTAATTGGATATTAATCATTTATGAACATTATCAATTATAAAATGAAATTTACATAAGTCATGTAATTATTGAATACACATATTAATAGAAAACTGTTTCTTTACTAGTAAAAAATATATTTATAGTCTATTATAGATGTTTTTTTCACAACCAACCCATTATAGTTTTAATGTTTTAATATAATGATTAATATTAAATATTTATATAACTCTCAAACCATTTTAGTAGAAAGGTTCACTTCTAAGACTACCATAATCAACAATATCCCTTACTGAATTGATATCACTCCTTATTCAAGCCTTTTCTATCCCGTGAGATATAAATCACTACAAAATTCATTGGGGGAAGATATAGGTCTCTCATTTCACATAATTAAAAAAATTTATATTTATTAAAATATGATCAAAAATATTTCATCATATCATAACCCGTTAATTATAATTGGTTTCACAATCATTTCTTCATAGAATAATCATTTGAAAAGGATCATGTTTTATCGATATCATGCCATCATAATTATAATCCCAAAACAAAAAAGAGTTTGTATTGTATCATAAGATCTCTTTCCAAATAAATTTAATGTATCATCAATTAATATTTTGTTTTCTGGAATTTTGTTAATGATTATACTAAATAATTCATGAGTTAAATATAAATTCAATTTTGAAATAATGTCATTTTTATATCATGTAATTATAAAAAAAATTATTTGAAAATAAGATCCTATTATATTTATGTAAAATTAAGACAATTAATTTATCAATATAGTTAGATTATCCCCTCACTCCATATATGTTAAAAAAAAGTTCATTACAAATTTTTTTTAAATGATAGAGAGTTTCTCACATGTAAAACCAAAAAAATTTTCCTTTCAAAAAATTTAAAATCACTGAAATTATTAAAACAATATTTTAAAAAATAATAGGCGAATAATAAAAAAATTCTAATATTATTTTATAAAATAAGATAATTTAATATAAATATTCCATCATGAATTCATTAGAATAAAAAATCTTAAATAATGTTGAGATTGCGAAATAAACATTTGATTTTTGTATTACATTTACTTATTTATGTTAAAACCACTTTTATAATATATATTAATTTATAATATATTTTTATGGTATCCATATTTATATATTACCATGTATGATTTTATTATAACATCATATCACCAGTTGATTAATTATCTGTTATTAAATTCACTATTCTGCATGATAATGGATTCATTTTTCATGCATGTTTTTTAGCTGTCTAAATCTACATAATTTGATTATAGTAGAATTATTTAGATAATTTTAATCATGGTATGAACATATTTTCTATTCATTATATGAAAATGTATAATAATTTTTGAAAATTAAGCAGAAAAATAATTAATTACATCATTTATCAGACGATAAGGCGTACATATGCATGAACACTCATTATTTTTTTCACATGATGAAATTAAAAAAAGTAAAAATGTAATATAAAATTCTGAAATAATTATAATTATATATATATATATATTATATTCCTACAATCCTTTCATATTACTATCCATGTGAAATATAAATGAAAAACAAATCAAATCACATAATGGAGTTGGTCGTTCATACGTACACAAAAGCGAGGCCATCATCTATAAAAATGTTGCATGATTATAGGTAATATATATTAATAAATTTTATATGTATTATATTAAAATAAATATCATATATCAATATTATATACATCATTAAAATAATTAATAAAATATAGTGGTTAAAAAATTATGTCTCTATGTGGAGACTCTAAGTCGTACGTATGCATAAGCAATACATTTATACATTCTTGGATGGGAAAGAGGGGATATAATGTGATTTTAATATTAAACACTAAATTTAATATAATTTTTGATTCATAAGAATCAATTTAATAAAAAATACTATATATTTATATTAGGAGAGCAGAGTATAAAAAAGGTGATCAGTTAGAGTGATTACCACTTCCTTGCAATGACACCGTTAGATCTCCAAGGGATCTAATGTTGGCCATTTTAATATACTAGAACAACCAAAATATGTATAGAAAAGTGTGGAAGAAAATTTTGTATTGTATTTTTAGTATATATGACTCAATTATTTTTTATGAATTAAGGGAGGATATTTCTTTTTATAATATAAGTGAGGGGATATTTTGGATTTTTTATGTGGTTAAATAATAATAAGATTATTCTCGCTCAAAATTCATCAAAGTAGCCTATAAATGAATTTGGTATTACATTGTATTCAAAATATTTTACCCTTTAAGATTATTAAATATTTTTATAATTTTTAAATGGTTTAATAAGATAATGATTCCAAAAAATATTATTATTTTAATCTTTGATACCATTTATTATATTAACTAAAAAAATCATAAAAACCAGCCTCATTAGAAAAAATATTATCTCATAAACATGTATTGATCATATATATATTTCTTTTATAATTTAAAATATCTAAAATTAATGTATTTTAATATTTTAAAATCATTTATTTCATTTTTCAATTAATTGAATAATTGATGCATTGGGGTTGTGTTAGTATTTAGTGTATATATTTGATACCTAGAAAATAAAATTCAGTTACAAATATGAAGATTCATATTTTATAATTTAAAAATATATTTAAATTCCAACATATAATCAATATGACAACATATTAAAAATATTGTGGTCATTAATAATAAAATAGTGGAATAATTTACTTTTAATTAAATAAAATGCTATAAATGTGATAATAATATCAATGTGGTAAAATAATGTCATAAATTTGACAAATAGATGATAATGTTTGATATATACTTTTACATTAATATTTCTATATATTTGGGTCATTTAATAGTTCTTATCATTTTATATTTAACTATGAATTATTCAATTTATCTTTTTAAATGATGATAACATTACCATGATGAATATTAATATGTTCCCAAACCTAAAAGAAATTATTTAATAAATTTGAAGATAATTATTATAAATATTCAATCCATTTTCATGATTATAAACGTACATGTTTTAAAATTTAATTTAAAATCATATTGAAACACTCAAAAAACTACTATTTAAAAACAATTGTTTTAAAATGTAAATATATTTATACTATATTTATGTATAAAATCCATTCCAAATAATTATAATTGAATTGTCATATATAAAAAAATATTAAAATTTTAATAGTAACAAAAATATAATAATACATTGTAAACAATTTACCATAAATATAAGATTCATAATAAAATCTATATATTTCCACTATTCATTAATAATTCATTCTTTTATGAAAAGAATCAGAAATTAATATTAAGATAAAAATTAAATGATCATTTCAAAAATGAAAATAATTATTTAAAATTAATATTTTAATAATTTATTAATTTATTAAAATAGTTATCCTAATGGATACCATTTTACAGAAAATTTACTTTTATTAATAAAACAATAATACAAAAAAATTGTGATAATTTGTTAAGAATTCGTCAATACATTAATATTGAGTTATACATTGGCTTTTAATTATTAAAATATTAACTCTTACTTAATCCCTATAATCCAATGACTATGCGGATGCTAAAACATTTTATTTAAATACAATTCAGTTTTTATTCTTAGTACACTATTACATGAAATATAATATATCAAAGAAATAAAAATATTCAAATATAATTAATTCCTAAAAATTGAAGAATGATAAATTATGCAATAATTATAAAGAATTTATCCATAAAAATTCATCAAAAGGATACAAATGTATGAGGATACCTCTTCTTCATTACATTCCCATCTTCCCAAATAGATTCTTCAATATTATGGCTTCATTAAAAAACATTAATAAGGAAATCAGTATTTGTTCATAGAAAATTATCACTCTGGTTTAAAATCACAATCAGTTTTCCCCATAAGCATGATCATTACCCATTGGTGTAACCCGTTATTTTTGTGGATCTAAAGGATTAGGTATGTTCGTAATTATGAGATATACATTGAACCTATCATAAACATGATGTAGATTCGTTGGAAGTTGACTTTGATAAGAAATAGTCCAGATATGATCAAGATTTGTAAATTCACTGATATAAATATGGGTTGTATTGTCATTATTTTAAATTCTAATCATTACCTTCTATGTATATATTTTTAGGAATAACATTTCATGCACGTTAATAGTCATATTTTTTAAAAACACTTCTATATAAATATTTTCTTGCATTTCATCTACACATATGTGTTATTGAATGGATATAAACATCTTATATATTTCATCAAATAAATATGGTATTAGTAGACTTGTTTAGCCCAATTAGTTATATTATATTATATTTATTCACTTATTTCAATAGATTTATTCATAAGGATCTATATAAATTGCGAGGTGAAAGATATTTTTTTAATTAAATTCAACCAAAGAAATATATTGAGCACAAAAAAATTTAAATTGAATATATAAATCTATTAACATGTACTATACTTTTTGAATTGTCATATTTTGAAAACAATCGATCTAGGGGGGATAAGATGTAATGTAACCTAACTATATATCCAGAGTCTACTGAAGAATCCACCAGAACATCCAGGGAAACCACAGATTGAGATTAGATATAATAGAATGAAGTTATCTATGAAGGCTTAATAAATATTTATTATAGATTATAGAATGCAGATGAAGAAATATTTCTTATCTAGTTATAATGATGTGTTACATATTTTTAAAAATATTTATTATAATGCAGATATAATTATGAATTTTAGTTTTTTTGGGGATTCTTGAATAAAAAAATCTAACGTGATGTTTTCCCATTTCCATTTTGGTTTGGATAATGGTTGTAACGTACCACTATATTACTTCCCTTATCCTTATCATGCAAGTAAATAAATACCTAAGAATCATACTTTTCAATATATCTATTCATTCAATATAATCATAAATAGTTATTTCTTATATATATATATTTGTACATCTATGATAAATAGATAATTAGGAACTATTGGCCTCACCCAATAGTGCCTTCTTCAAATATGGTATGGGTGACACTTATACAAGGTTATATGGACATATAATTACATTGAAATCAATTTGAAATAGAAGAAAATTTCATTCCATATTTTTAGATCTATTATCATTTTATCCCTCTGTAATCTTAACTTTGATTGATTATTGAAATTCCATTTGTGATACATAATATTTCACTCCTTCTTTTCACATAATAATGATCATAATTTCAATGTATATAAATATTGAAACATCTATGATCCCCATCATAGATAATATACTATAATTTCTTAATACCAATCATCTACCACCATATTCTATTTCCCTTAGTAGAAGTGAAATGAGGATTCATAATCTTAAATAACCTCTAACCACCTTCATTGGTGAATTGTAAACTATTTTTGAGTAAAAATATACTCTAAACATTATAGAATAGAAAATATGTCACCCCTTTAAATATATAGAAAATTAATCTATATATTTATTGAAAAATTTAGTACAACCAGCTACAAATCATGATTTAGTGAATTTTTCCCACGGGACATCAATTGGCATGAATCATAAGTTGTCACCATATAATTTTTCATGAGGAAACCTACCAATCCCTTCTAATATGCATCACTATAGTTCCAATTCCATTATACACAAAAGGAAATTATATATAAAGGATCAATTAATTAACATATATTTAAATCCATGAACATCACTTAAAATTCCTCATTCCATAGTAATGTAACACTTTTTGGAGTCAAAATGGTGATTGTATTAGTTAACATGGATAAATATTTTGAAAAACCAAGATAAAATCTATAAACCCCAAGAAAACTACAAGTTAATATTTTCATTGTTGTTCTATTCTATTTATCAATTGTTTATATCATTTAAGGTTTTACTGATATATCCTCACATGAGATTGAATGTCCAAAAAATGTATCATTATGAAACCAAAATCCATACTTTCTAAATTCTTTATAAATAATCCTCTTCCATAGCATCTTCAATACCATAATAATGTGAAATTCATTATCTATCTTCTTCATTGATTATAAGAAAATTTCATCTACAAGTACCATCACAAACTCATCAATATATTATATACATACTCTATTTAGTAGGTATAAAAATAGTGAAGGGTCATTTGAAAGACCAATGAAATCACTATAAATTCAAAACTTCCTTACCATGTATTGTCTATTTTCGTAGATATATACACCATCATGAAAATAAATTCGTTATATCTTTAATGATGGTAAATTATGGATACAATGTTCATGAAAATTACTCGATTAAATATTTCATCAATGTTGGGAATATGATACTTGATATTAGTATTGATTTTATCATTTTTTTATAATAAATGCAAAGTAAAAATGATCCATAATTATTCTTAAGAAATAGAATAGGTGTTCCCTATGGAAATTCATAAGGGGATATGAATCCCTTAACAATATTCTAATATACGTTCTTAATCAATTCATACAAATAAATTGGGTTTTTTATATAATGAGTATTTGAAATTGTTTTAGCACATGAAATGAATTCTAATAAAAACTCAACATCATGATTCGGTGGTAGACCTAGAAATTAATTAGGAAATACATCACCAAAATCACATACAATCGGTTGATCATTAAATTATGGATTTACCATAACCATATATGTTATGTAACATTCATTAATAAAAATTAAGACCCAAAATATTTAAGAATAATCCATATAATCATCACATAAATCATTCAATTGATAAATTATAATTATGTCATTTAGAATATGACAATGTCACAACCCTTCCATAAAAATAGATATGATATCTCTATATGGAAAACTAATCCTTTCCAACAATCGAATAAAATTAAACTAATGAGAGAATAATACTGTTTTCATGATTCAATTTCCCACAATTTAAAATAGAGATAATCTATACATATGAGATGTGATCATTGTTCCATTAATAGTTTTTATAGGAAACTCCTCATATAATTATTTAAGTGATATAGTGAAACCAATATAAAATTAATTAGAAATGAAATTGTGGATAGATCTAGAATCAAATCAGATATTATATATTGTAGAGTGGGTCTATATAGATCACCTTCTTCGTGGAAAACATGTTTTTTACATGGTCTATTAATTATTATTAAAAATAATTTTGGATTTTATATAAAACAAATTTGTATTAAAAAAGTTTTCTTGTCATAGTTTCCAATGTTTCATAAATCCCATCCTCTGATAAAAAATAGTAGTGAAATATTTTCTTATAAGCATATATATTACATATTTTTAGATATTTATCCCTTATATTATATATACACACACCTCAGGATCATAAAGGTATAGTTCTTTTGGAAATATAGAATCATAAAAAACGTTTTGATAAAATATCAAAATAAACTACAACATCTTTTTTCATAACTAAAGGTATTTTATAATAATAAAACATAAAACCATTGTAAATATCATATGGAAAATAAACATATTAAAAAATGCTTCCTCGACAACTTAGTAAGGTTAAAAAATAGAGATATCAGTGATTTTGTAATCATAATGTCAACATAATCACATTATAACATGAACATAACATTTTAAAATTATATCCTCCATTTAAAATTTCATCATATTCATACATTTAATATATTTTTGTTGTTTATAAGAGATGAGTCATACAATAAAATTGAACGTGTGATAATAATATTGGAATAAGACATGGAAATATATTATAAAGAAAATCAAAGAAAATTAGTTCTTCTATAGTCATGTAATTTTTCCAAGAATACCACAATGGATTTGTTTCAGTCTGAAAACAATTTTAGTAGTTATGTTACAATTCCAAGATGATCACAGCAGAATGGTTTCACCCACAAAAACCATGATAGAAGTCAAAGTTCAGTTCTAATCCTTTTATAATGGAAAATATAACATACTAAACTAAGTTCACACTATCATCTAGTTTTTTTTTCTAATGGTATATAAATTAGTACCCAAGGAATAAGGGTAGATATTGGTCACACACATAATATAATGAAAACCAGACATACATGTTCTATAATAAATTAAATCACTCAACATATCAAAACCCGTAAATTTAAATGTATATAATAATCATTTCATTATATAATAAACTATAAAAAGGATCAGGTTTTATAAATATATTTCTATAATAAACATATCCCAACCAAAGAAATATTATGGATGGAATCATTGAATAATTTTCATAGTTAACCATTGTTAATATAATTTAATGTCATATTTGAAGGAAAAATATTTTTAATGATTACTTTATGTAACTGTTCAGGAATATATCTATCACATTTTTGAAATCATTCCATTTTTTATAGACAAAATAATAAATGGAATTTTTTTAAAAATGTTCTTATATGTTTTAAAATTACAAATAAAAAAATTAATGTGTCTAGAATATAGAAAAATATCTTTGTTATTTACAATTAAAAAAATATTTAGTATTCTTGTTTAAAGAGTCACAGAGTACCTAATTTGTAAAATGAAAAATAATTCCTTTCAAATTGTTTAATAAGAAGGCCAAAAGTGGTATAAATTGTTTTAAATTTATTTGGGAAAATCATATAAAACATTATGAAAACATTTTATGAAAACAAGGATATAAGAGTGAAATATTACTTAGTGAAACATAAACATAAATTATCTAGAATTATAATGATATTGTAAAATAAACACATACCTCAAGAATTTTTTTTCATAAATAATGCTAAAAAATCATGTATAATAAATACGTACTTATAATAAAGTATTTTCAAAATATTAATTTAATCAAATTATTTTTAATTTATTTATAACATTATATCACCCGATTATTAATAATTTACTATAAAAATCACAATTATGGATGACAAGAAATTCATTTTACATTAATATTTTGGTTCATCTATAAATGTCCCCATATATTTATCATATAATCATTATTTACAGAATATTAATGATTTCATTAGTTAAATATATATTTTTTATATTAATATTTATAAGGATTTAAATAATTAGTGTTAGAAAAATTAATTACACATTTCAAATAGGTAGTTGGTCGTATGTTTGTATGAATGTTATTTTAATTTTTCATCTAATATAATGAAAAATTTAAATAATAACAATATATTCCATATAAATTTGTATGTAATATATTTCATTTATATTCCAACAAATCACATCCCCATTATTATTGGTTTCATATATAAATGATAAATCAATCACAACACAACATGGAGGTGGTGGTCCTTACATACGAATGAGTAACATTATCATCTCCCATATGATTCCATGATGCGAATTTATAAATTATATTATCATTATAGAATTATAATAATATCATATAAATCTTATATATTTCTTATATCCGTTACAATTCACCTCTATATTGTATTATGGTGAAAAATAAATATTATGCCTATGTGGAGATGGTATTCCAGACATTCATAGGAGAAATAATTTCACAAAAGTTTTATAGGAATGTGGGAATATAATGTTGTTTCATATTAATAATAACATTTAATAATATTTTGGACACTGTAAATATTTCATATAATAAATATCATTTATTTAGAGGACGTATGGAAGAGTACAAAAAAAGCAATAATTTAAATTCATTACCCCTTATTCAAAATTAATCATTTAGATATCCTATAATGGGATCTTGGGATGAGATATTTGGGTGAAAATAGCCTATTGAATATTTCTATTGATGTAAATAATCTAATTTTGTAGAGGATTTTTGAACTATTAGGATCATATTAGTGTAATTATTTGAGGGAGGATATATCCTTTTATAATGACTGTGAGGGAAATTTTTTAAATCTATCATAAGATTAAAACATAAAAACACTATTCTAGATAATATTACATTAAATTTTATAATGAATAAAAATGGAATTAAATTTTATACCACATATTTTCTTCATTATTATATTTATGATTTTAAAATCATTTAGTCAAACTATAATAAAATAAAATATAATTATTTTATGTTTTGGTACTATTAATTTCATTTAATACATAATGATATACCATAGAAGAAAAAAATCATGACTATTCCAGAAATATTGATAATAAGATTTAATGAAATCAAGGAAAAAACATATACATTCTAGATAAACAATTAGATTATTTTAGTAAAATCTTATGACATATTTACATTGAATCATACTCCCAATATAGGAATATGAAATTACATGAAGCATAAAATATCATGGATAGATGGTTAATCATTATATAAAATTCAAAATGATAGTATATAAATATCCATAAATAATATTGGTGTATAACAAAACTCATGTCCCAAAAACTGAAAATTTATCAAAAACAATACTATGAACATGGTTACTTTTTTAAGATAAAACCAAATAATGGAGTGATAGTAAAATTAATGTTTATATACCCATAAATGTATGTATAATACTCATATATTACATTCATGGGATTTATATACCCCACTCAGTAGAATTAAAGGGGAATAAAGAATATGTTTTGTGAATATAAATATGAGACTAGAAAAACCTTATCTTATGTTTTGATTATAGATATTATCTTATAAATCTATTTAGTAACAAAATATATGTTTATTATACATATATTAAAGAATTATATTTCTATAATGAGAACCCTCTTTGATTTTTTTTATGACTTTATATTACACATTTTTGGACCATTCCATTTTAATGATACGCTTTAGGTTTTATCTACATTGTTTTTTCCTTAATGTTTTGTCTTATTATTATAGATTTTTTTAAATGTATGATGAATTAATTATTTCTAGATTCTAAAAAATAGTACTAATAATATATGTATATACATTAGTTATATAAATATTTATGATAATCTATAATATATATAAATATAAAATAGAATACAAAATTCATGGATTCAGTAATCCATAAGTTATCATGAAAAATGTTTTTATTAAATTACCATTTTGAAAGGCAAAATTTCAAGGAAATATATGTTTATATATATATTTTAAATTTAATTACCGTAGAATTATTATTTTAAATTTATAATATACCTTTGTAAACACATTTTTAATATGTTCCATGCAATGTTAGAATGTTTCATATCAATACTAGGATATAGTAGTCCAATCGTCAACAAATAAAGATATTGTATCTATGTAAAAGAGAAAAAATAAAGGTATGTTTAATATAATAATTTAAAAATATTAAATAAATAACATATATCATATAAATATACATTTTACATAATAATTTTTTAACATGAGAGGGGGTAATGTAAAAAATGATTAATGATGTTCCGAGATGAAGTAGTACATCGTACACAATAATTGTATGTTCATTACTGATTAAATGGATGTGTGTGAATATTTTGGATGAAACATGAGATTAAATAAATATATGTATAGTTAATAATTTTAGGTTATTATATAATCCTTGAATAATAATATTTTAGAGCTGGGGGAGAATGATAATAAAATAAAGGGGCTTGAGGATATATGTTTCTTCTTCTTTGGGTAACTCTTTTTTGGTTCCAACTAAGTGCTTCCTTGAATAGAAATCATCCAAAATTTAGGATTACATGAAAATGTTAAAATATTTTGTTTAAATTTATGGAGGGCTGTTCAGATCAAAGGTGGTAGATAGGTATGAATATATGGGAGGGGTGTGTGACTTTGTTATGTGGCGGTGGAGTGGTATTCTAGCATATTTTATCTAAGTGAATTTTCCCCCTAATATACAATAGTAAATTATATGAAATAGTGGATAAAAATATAAAATATTCTACATAGGGTCGAAATATTAATATAAAAAATCTTTTTAAAAGCTCTTAGATCCTTATGGGCCTTATGATTAAGGTCTATTCCATCATTAATCTTAATTTTCTCACAAGCACAATAATTAATTTTAATCACGTTGACTAATATTATTGTAAAAATAATAATAATTTGACCTTATTATACATTATAAATTATGATTATTAACAATATTTATTAAATTATTAAAATTTTATGCGCAATCTTGGCATAAATTAATTTAAAATTTTTCCAATAGACATATCACGCCTAGAGGATTCATAACCCAAAATGTATAAATGTTGGGGTTTCATTATTATCTAATTTAAATGTCAAATTGGTCACACTTAATTAAATTAGATAAATTTATTAATTTTAATTATAATCTATATTTAAAATAAATTAAAATGTCATTTTTCAATATACGTAATTTATAAGAAAAATCTTGTTTTGAATTAAAATTCAGTATTTTTTATAATTCCACCAAAATGAAATTTTTATAAAAAACTAAAAAAATTACATTGTTATAACATAAATATTATTAACTAACAATTTAAATTTCTTTTAACAAATTTATATTCAAGTTGTTTCTATAATTAATTTATTTTTTGTTTATAGATGTACATAAAATCATGTGTTTTGAGAGAATAATATTTCTAAACATATAAAGAATTTAATAAAAAAATTAATTTATAATGAATAGGTTTTGATTTTTTAAACCATTATAAATATTTTTTTATTATTATTACTAATTTTGAAGGTTAGGTTATAACTATATCACGTAAATAATTATAATAATAATATAATTTTTTACAGAAACTCAATGTTGCGTGAATTGTATGCCAAGTCAGTGTTGCATGTAGCACAAAAGGATTGAGTTTGTGTTTCATGAAACTCAGGAAATAAAATGAAATTAATTAATTAAAAAAATATTTTTAAAAACTAAGAGTGTCATGGTATTCTCCACATAAGAATAACTTCACCATCAAAATTCATTATTCGGATAAAAAATTAAGGACACATTTGAACCACCATGTCATTATATCCAATAATATCTTCTTATAACTTGTTATTTCTCCAATAATACATTTATTAGATGATTGGTAATATATTATAAAACATTATTTGTATGATCTAGACTATAATATAGTTATTCATTAAATGAAAGATATTTATCCAGCGACATGACCTATATGTCCAATATATACGAATGGAAAGTTATGTGATTTCTTATAAGAGATGCATGGAACACATTATAGAACTAATAAATATATGGAGGATGGTATATAAAATAATTTACAATCCTAAAACAATCTATAATTTCAAAGTTAACGATATTAATTTGTGCTAATTTTCCATTATTTTAGAATATTATAACCTTCTTCGAGGAAGAGACTCATATAAAAACCATTTCACTAACTTTAAATTCAAGATCACACCATCAATTGTCGTTTATTTTTTTCAATTTAATTTGAGATGACATTTTATGAAGATAGATGGATCTACCATATATTTCATATCTTCATCTATCCCAATTAATTATAGATTTTTTCTCCAATAATATCAAATCATGTTATATATCTACATTTCTCCAACTATAGTGTATTATAATCAGCCATATAAATGATTCTGTGTAAGATATTTTTTAATAATATTAAAATGTAGAATTCTTTTTATCTCTAAAACCTATTAAATTGAACAAAAAATATATCAACATATCTCTTATGTTTTTAATTTATATTTTGGACTGACTATCCTTTTGAAAATCATAAGAAGTGATGAAACCAAATTCTGTAACTTGTACTAGACGGAGACTTATATATAACATTGTGGTAAAACCCAATTCCTGACCAGATGCAATAGAATGTGGTACTCTATTCAATATTACCCACTATGTAATTCATAAACATGAAAGCTGATCCAGAGAAAATTCTTCTCTAACAGAAATAAACTACTGTGAGTTCTTAAGGTGACCTACTACCACCCATTTAGAATTAAACAGTTTTTATGTTGTGGGGATTCCAATGGAAAATCCATTGCATGTTCTCCAATTTATGTTATATTATTTAAAATGGAGAAATATCCACATCGACTTTTTTTCTACCAACACATTCTAGAATACCAAGAACTGAGATATGAACAATGTGATATTCCCCTTCATTCGATCCCTCAAAAAGTATTACTTCATTTATATATATATTTTTAATTATATGATGAGCACAGAATGTAGAACTATTAGATTCCTCTAGTATATACTTCATAAAATATTTCATGTAAGGAACACCTAAAAAGTTCCTAAATAAAATCATTACATCCATATAAAAGTGGAACTCTTAAACATTTCAATCATTCCTTTGCAACTCTATATCATTGTTTTTCACCTCTTTAAAATTCACATGCATGGAGGTTTGAAAAATCAATTGATAAATACTATATTTTCCACTTCATTTAATATTTTTATATTCATCATTTTTTAATTGATATATATTGGATATTCTGAAATATTCATCATAGATAATCTATCTTGATCCTTTCAACTCGATGAATATGCAAACATGTTCTCCTTCTGCTGGTGGAACTTTAGTGATTAGTCATAAAAATTTATATTAATCAACCAAATTCTCTATTACATGCTTAAATACTTTTATGTAAATATATAATTAATATTTATTGATTGAAATATATATACCACTTTTCTCCATAGAGAGAATTCCTACATATCATTAATTGAAACTTACCATGCCAACACAAAGTCATGATTTATGAAATTGTAATCATGAATATGCTAATTTTGTAAGGAATAGTCTATAAACATGTTATTATATATAGAAGAACATCCTAATACCTTCATTATATATTTTCTATATATTAGAAACCCATCATTTATATACGTTAATTTATGAACAGGTGTGTTGACAAACCATCTCTTTTGTTCCTTGAAATTTTCCTTGCATTTATATATCTAGAAGATCTTGACACCTTTGAAAATTAACTTTGTCATATAATTATGTATTAATGATAAATTATCCATAAAAAATTAATAATATTCATCTTAACAATGAGAACAATGGAACTAAGTCATTGTGGTTAGTCAAGGACAACATTCAATAGCCTATTTCATTTATGGATCTACTTCAATCCCATCTCTTGGGGTTTTGTAAACTAAAAATGAATCTTTTTATCGAGAAATTCACACATTGATAAATTTTTAAATAAATTATGTATCCATTGGCTATTTATTACATTTATCATGTGGTCAGTATTCTCTTCATTTCTATTTTAATAAAAATAATATCATATATAAAGACTAACACAAAATGTATGAGGTAATCTCAAAAGAATCTATTAATCAAGTCCATGATGTTAGAATAATAATTAATAAGAATGAAAATAATCAATATAAATTTATAGTTTCTAACCATTGTGTGGAATTTATTCATGGTTATATCCTCTTTCATGACCATAAATTCATGATATTAGTATTGAAGACAGATCATGGAATTGTATTGTGATTCATCCAATTAATTAAATTACTCATCAATATAAGAAATATGATACTTGTTATTGATCGTTATCTGGTTCAAGACCCAATATTCATTCGAGAGTCACATTTATCCATCATAAATTTTCACAAAAATAAAAATTCCACCACAGGTTGAAACACATGGATGAATAAATCCCATATAAATGTTTTCATGGAGTTGTTTCTTCAATTCAAATAGAAAAATTGGTGAAATTATATAGAGATTGATTGATGTTGGTTTTGAACTATGCATGAGCTCTATCGAGATCTTAACATCATGTTTTAGTTGAAGGCTGGGAAACATATCCAAATGTAACACCCCAAGATTTCATAGTGTGTTAGTTCTTCAAAATAAATCAATAACTTTCACTACAGGCAACACAAAGTTCAAGCACACCATGACTTACCAAACAAGCCGTTCAAAAGAGGTTATGAAAAGTATTAGATAAATTTTAATGTTTATATAATCCTTATAATTTTAGAATCCATATTATGAGTTTCTTAGATATAATGCAAGAACAAATTCATTTTTAGTATTGCACTTTTATCAACTTTAATAGTGAACCCTTTTTAAATACTATGTTTTAAACTTTTTGACTAAATGGGGACATCAAAAATTTAAAATGAAACATCCCAAGCTTCTACGGTACGCTTCCCTTCGAATAATGCGATAGCGTGTGTTGTACGCAACCTCGAGTTCTAACACACACCACAACTAATTAAACTAGTCGTTGTGAATACTAATACCTACTTTTTGAAATTATATATATTTTATATTTGAAAATGGACTTCATTTTTGGATTCTGAATATCAAAATTATCCTAGGGTGAAATTTTGGTACATTTCGGATAACTTTCATATTTTGATGAATAGTGAAAATTACTAAATTTTAATTAAAAACAACGTTTTTGATCAAAATAATTAATAGTGATAAATTGTTAATTTGAGTGGTTTTAAAGTATATTTAGAATATATTTTTACCATTTAATATAATGTTGGTCATTGGACATAATTTTACAATTAAACCGAACATAAACAAATGTCAATCTTTTGATAGTTATTACCTCTTAAAAACACGCTTTTTGTTTTGACAACGGGAATTAATTTTAAATTAATTTCTGCCACTTCTGTGTTTTGAATTTAGGAAAATGGATTCCATATTTGGAATCAGGATGTCCAAATTATGTAAATAGGTAACTTTTATTTTTACACATTTTGAATAATTACTGCGGTAAATATTTTATTTACCATGGTTAAATGGTAAATCCGGTAAATAAGGGTTACAAAAATAATATTATAATAATACTAAATTACCCTAAAACGTGTCTTAACCCTATTGGTTGATACATGGTCGACCATGGGCATCTTTGTGTCAATTTTGGGACCCCATGGATCCACTTTTAAGTGATAATGACACTTTATTTTAATTTAGTTAAAATGAATACAAAAATGACACAAGCGTATATCTTTTAGAACAACAATTTTTACATAGGGTTATATATGTTGGATTTTAGATTATAAATATTCATTAGAAAGATAACAATATTTCATTCATAATGATATTTTATTTATAATTTTTAGACATTAAATAATTTATTTTATTTATGACACACTGATGATGCAGTAATTACTATAATAGTGAAAAATTAAAATAATTGATATTATAAATACCCAAATAAATATAATATGAAACTTTTAATGAATTAAACTAATTTTCTAGGCTAATATGATATATTAGGATTGATTTAATGGACTTTGTTCGAAGTAATCAATCTGTTACGAGTTTCACAAAAATCAACTATTGAATAGTGTCAAAATTGACATAAAAGAGTTCTTAAAAAAAATATTATATTATTAATTGATATTAAATTACTAAAAATCTAAGGTTCGGTCAAGAGACTTATATTATGATAGTTTAATCATTAATGGACCACTTGGGGGTCTCTTGGATGTATATAGTAAGTTTATTAACCATATTATATAAAAATACAAAGAGACATTGTAAAAGTGAAACTAATTAACTTAGAGTTAATACTTAAAGATAAGGTTAATATAAGTACCCAAACCTGTCTAAATTCTATTGGTTGAGTGGTTTTCGACCTATCCCCACCTTAACCTTTGAATAGTCAACTTTGGAGCCTTTAGAAACCGAATATGAATTTATTATAAATTAATATTTCTAGCTTTTCCAAAGGTGCCCCTCACCCCTCTTATAAAAGGGCACTCCTCCTTCTCATTTCTTCACACCTATAAAGCCTTTTGGTTCGGCCAAACACTGCCCAAATACTCTCCCAACATCCCTCACTACAACCTAGAGGCCTTAGTTTGATCAAAAAGCCAACCTAAGGAGCCCTTTTGATCAAATCAAAAGGAAGAACCCGAAGAAGAGGTAATGATTTCACCACCCTTTTCTAAGTTCATTTCTTCTTCCACTTCTTCTTCCTTTGTTCTTACCATTCTAAAATAATAAATCCAGTATCTCACATATACTGTGATGTTATTATAAGTATGGTACAACCATATTCAGTATTCTATCCACCCTTTGAATAACATGTCACCATACGTGCGTACGTACGGCTTACCGTCTCCATGTCGTGGTGTAATTGTTATTCAATATAATATTATTTGGATGGGTATAATAATGATGTGTAACTCATGTAAATAATAAATATAACATGTTAATGATTATGTATATATGATATACCATTCATTTATATATTATTTTAATATCAAAAGAATGATATTGTCGCTCGTGCGTACGTACGGACTACCGTCTCCACGAACGCGATGAGATTCATTCTCCATCGTATCCATTCAAGTATAATTATCATTTTATGATTTAAAAATGATGTTTAAGGACTTGATATCATTCTGTATATGAATAAGATACAACAAACATGGCTTATGTAACAAAACATATAAAAGAAAATGAGTAATTTAACACCCGAAACGATGATAATTCTAAGATATTATTAATAAATCAATGTTAAAAGATCATATATGATATCATATTAATATATATGATTCTTGTATAATTTAATAACAATTATTTCACCATTATACAGGAGGTTAACCTACCCCAACCAAGGAAAAGTACAAGGTAAGGGTTATTTCACAATCTCTTCATTATCCGAGGTTGTATTATACGTAATAATCTACTGGGATCTCTTTATCATCCACATCCATGTTTCTTTGAAATGTATTTCAAAACATTTTTACTATTTACAAGAATATGGGTTAAAGTCATTTATACCCTTGTTTGACTTTTTATAAGAGGTTTATAAAGGAATCTTTTCGTCGTTTTCAAAACAAGGTCCTTTTTAACCTTTTCGACTGAATTGAGGTAAGAATGTTTTTTTTAACTTATACGGCGGGTGCGGTTATTTTCTGCCGTTATAAAATCGTCGAAGCTTTCCATACAAGCTTATAAGAATATTTTCAAAGAAAATGTTTTATTTTATATGGATCTTAAATGATTTCAAAATAAAAGGAGATACTTCTTTAAAAAGAATTTTGATTTCATCTATGTCAACATCCTTTGATGGATTTTATGATTATTTGAAGTTGATTTATTATGATACAAAACTTCTATATTGTATTGAAGTTTTTGTGATATGTTTGACTTTGGATGTGCTATTTTTATACCATTCATAGTTTATGGTGAAATTATTGACATTTCGTATGCTAGTTTTAATACGAATGTTTATGTTATGTTTAAACCTTTTCATATGGGAATGCATTGGACTTAATAAGTGACGGGTGGAGCCCGCTATAGCTCCTCGATGCATCGGTAGGTCTCATGAGACAAACTAGTGTCTTGGCACAAGGCCTTGACAAAATCTTATTTGTAGTCTTGGCACGAGGCCTTGGCTATGTGGTTATGATAGTCTGGTATTATGCATTCCAACATTATGAAAGTGGTTATTGATTTTTGCATGTGATTATTCGATTAGTAGAATATCCATGTGAACAAGTAAATGGCATTATTTCATTTTACTTTTTCCATACTATGTTGAAGTTCATGTTTAAAAGGCTTTTGTTTTAGTAATTCATTGCCTTAAATGTTTATGCTTATTTTGAATGTTCCGCTATATTGTTATCCTTACTGGGCATTTGAGCTCACCCCTTTTCTATGTTTTATTTTTCCCAGGTAGTGAAGAAGTAAATTATGATTGACTTGCAGGGTTATTATGAGGGGATTATAGTGTGGACGTTGGAAACATTATGTTGTTGTAGTAGTTTTTCATTTTATGATGTAATGTAAAACTTATGAATATATCTAGTGTTTCCAAGGCTACTAAACCAATCGGTCTTTCGAGATTTGATCTTTCTTGTGATCATGCCAATGTTACGAAGTAATGCACCGACTCAGGGTAGCTGGGGTCGGGGCGTTACAGTTGGTATCAGAGGAAGTTTAGTACAAACCATGGAAGCTAGATTTAGATAAACTCTGATTAGAGCACGTAGACCTAAGATGAACTTTGAGGATTAGTATAGAAGAACTTCCTAGAATTTTGGTATTGTAGAGATTTTGTGAGTTTTCCGAGCAATACATCCCTGTCTGGATACGAGCAGGTAGAGGCGGCTCTGGCACAGATGTACCTAGGGGTAAAACCCGAAAACACCGCTTTGAGCTAGACTCGAACGGGAACTGGTACACGACAACGGGCCTTGCTGCACTCTTGGTGACGACACTCCCGGGGGATATGCTTAGGAGAACTCTCATTTTCTTTACAAATCATTTTGAAGGGATTATTAGTATATACTTCCTCAAAGAAAACATTTTTATGATTATGGATTATATCCATAAATAGTTCAATTTATGTTAAGTGTATTATTAGTATGGGATTATGTATTTTGATTCATAAACTGATCTAGTGTATTCCATTGTTTAGAAATGGCGCCCAGTAGAAGGAATGAGAACTCCAGAAATGCACATGATCCAAAGAGAAGGAAGGATCATATCTTTCATGGTCTTAAGCTAGAATTTATAAGAGAAATATTCTCCCATGTATTATCATCATATGAAGAAATAACATCATGTGTTGATAAGATAAGTAAAGAGTTTACTGAGTCCTATGGCTTTGAAGGGAAGCAAGAGAAGAAAAGGATGGAAGAGAGAAAGATGGATAAAGGGAAGAGGGAAAAGAAGAATTTTCCCATATGTGGTAACTGTGGAATGAAACACCCTGGAACTTGCCTGAAAGGAATTGGAGATTGTTATAAGTGTGGAGGAAAAGGGCACAAAGTACGTGACTGCAAGGGTAAGAAAATGGTTTCAAATGTATAATGCTTCATTTGCAAGGAGTTTGGAAACTACGCGAACCTATGTCCCAGTCATCAGACTATGCCGCAAATGATGTTATTGGATAATAATCAAGTTATGATACTACCACAGATGAAGAGGAATGATTAGAGTTCTTATGTTTATTATGTCAATTGAGGGTTGTATCAACAATGTACTTGTTACAATAATCATGGAGTATATAAGGATTGTACTGCAGTACTATTTCATTAAGGACTTGAGATTGTGTGGAAAAAAGAAAAGTGACTCAATAGCATGATAAATTTTTGGAAAATATATGGTTGAGAGAATATAGTTCTGATACTGAGGAAGTTATTTTAGAATAATACATGATTGATTTGGATAAATTATATTGGATATTATTGACTACCTTGAAGCTGATTAATGATTTTTATATTCCATCATTGTTGGGTTTTAAAACATTTTTGGATTAATGAAGTATATCCAGCATTCTATATGGAATAAGGGAACATGAATGTAATCAATAAGGAATATGGTAATACATGATGAAGGTATTCATATGCTATTACGGGGTAAAAAGGATCTATATTATGTTTAACTTCCTTATAAATGTTGGACTGTGAGTTTGGATAGAATTATTTTGGATAGTTCTAGTTTGGATTATTTTGGATTTCCATAAAAGGACAACCCGGAGGTCGGGCGGCAACCTGTCGCGTCCGGCAAGGCTGCGAGACTTGAACCCGCAACCGAAGGGCGACAAGGGTGTATCACCTACCACTGGCCCACGAGATGTCCTGGATTAAATAATGTAGTTTTTATTAAAATATTGTTTAGATGAATTA
The DNA here is from genome assembly GCA_963277665.1 of Viscum album. Lineage (NCBI taxonomy): Eukaryota > Viridiplantae > Streptophyta > Magnoliopsida > Santalales > Viscaceae > Viscum > Viscum album. Next base: position 1,063,791,263 of record OY728165.1, on the reverse strand, counting down.
TAATTCGTTTATTTTGGAACCCTATACAAATAGTGTAAATAGAATTTTTTTTACACTCTATTATCTTTTAGAGTGAAAGATGAGTATGTGGTAGAAATTTATTAATGGATAAAACTCTAATTATAAAGTAAGTATATCTCTATATGATCTTAGCCAATCACATAAAAAATTCCTCAATATTAAGAAAAGCAAATTAGAACAAAAATGTTTTCCTAGATGGTACCTTAAATCATCACTAATATATGGCTTTGGGATTGTTGGCCTTTTCATAGCCATGTTCTCTACCACTCTCCATCAGGTAATTGATGGTTAGATTTTTCTTCCATATCCATATTTTACTACATGGAACCCTAGTATGTGTTATTTTCGGTAATCTTCATACTTTCGACTCTTTATTTTAAATAGAGGCCTCATTAATTCATTTTTCGATGTGGGATTTCAACTAAGATATTTTGAAACGTCAAAATGTGTTATCCTAATACCCTATGTTTTGTTGAACTGATGGTATTTCAAATCATCATAGATTGATGAATTTAAGGACCTCAATTTTATACTTGTTTGTAATTGATGACCTCAATTACTACCTATAAATATTTACGTTTTTCCTCCAATTATATGTCTCAAATTTCCACCAATGTTCTCCTAATCGAGATCATAATTTGGTGGTGACCCTTTCATTTCTCTTTTCCTCATATTAAGACTAAATTTTAGTAACCCAATTTCCGATGTGGGGTTTCCCACAAATATATTATATATTTTCAACCTTTTATTTTCGAAGAACAATTTCAAATTGCGAGGACGCAATTTATTGAAGGAGGGGAGAATGTAACACCCCAAGATTTCATAGTGTGTTAGTTCTTCAAAATAAATCAATAACTTTCACTACAGGAAACACAATGTTCAAGCACACCATGACTTACCAAACAAGCTGATCAAAAGAGGTTATGAATAGTATTAGATAAATTTTAATGTTTATATAATCCTTATAATTTTAGAATCCATATTATGAGTTTCTTAGATATAATGCAAGAACAAATTCATTTTCAGTATTGCACTTTTATCAACTTTAATAGTGAACCCTTTTTAAATAATATGTTTTAAAATTTTTGACTAAATGGGGACATCAAAAATTTAAAATGAAACATCCCAAGCTTCTACGGTACGCTTCCCTTCGAATAATGCGATAGCGTGTGTTGTACGCAACCTCGAGTTCTAACACACACCACAACTAATTAAACTAGTCGTCGTGAATACTAATACCTACTTTTTGAAATTATATATATTTTATATTTGAAAATGGACTTCATTTTTGGATTCGGAATATCAAAATTATCCTAGGGTGAAATTTTGGTACATTTCGGATAACTTTCATATTTTGATGAATAGTGAAAATTACTAAATTTTAATTAAAAACAACTTTTTTGATCAAAATAATTAATAGTGATAAATTGTTAATTTGAGTGGTTTTAAAGTATATTTAGAATATATTTTTACCATTTAATATAATGTTGGTCATTGGACATAATTTTACAATTAAACCGAACATAAACAAATGTCAATCTTTTGATAGTTATTACCTCTTAAAAACACGCTTTTTGTTTTGACAACGGGAATTAATTTTAAATTAATTTCTGCCACTTCTGTGTTTTGAATTTAGGAAAATGGATTCCATATTTGGAATCAGGATGTCCAAATTATGTAAATAGGTAACTTTTATTTTTACACATTTTGAATAATTACTGCGGTAAATATTTTATTTACCATGGTTAAAGGGTAAATCCGGTAAATAAGGGTTACAAAAATAATATTATAATAATATTAATTACCCTAAAACGTGTCTTAACCCTATTGGTTGATACATGGTCGACCATGGGCATCTTTGTGTCAATTTTGGGACCCCATGGATCCACTTGTAAGTGATAATGACACTTTATTTTAATTTAGTTAAAATGAATACAAAAATGACACAAGCGTATATCTTTTAGAACAACAATTTTTACATAGGGTTATATATGTTGGATTTTAGATTATAAATATTCATTAGAAAGCTAATAAGATTTCCTACATAATGATATTTTATTTATAATTTTTAGACATTAAATAATTTATTTTATTTATGACACACTGATGATGCAGTAATTACTATAATAGTGAAAAATTAAAATAATTGATATTATAAATACCCAAATAAATATAATATGAAAGTTTTAATGAATTAAACTAATTTCCTAGGCTAATATGATATATTAGGATTGATTTAATGGACTTTGTTCGAAATAATCAATCTGTTACGAGTTTCACAAGAATCAACTATTGAATAGTGTCAAAATTGACATAAAAGAGTTCTTAAAACAAATATTATATTATTAATTGATATTAAATTACTAAAAATCTAAGGTTCGGCCAAGAGACTTATATTATGATAGGTGAATCATTAATGGACCGCTTGGGGGTCTCTTGGATGTATATAGTAAGTTTATTAACCATATTATATAAAAATACAAAGAGACATTGTAAAAGTGAAACTAATTAACTTAGAGTTAATACTTAATGATAAGGTTAATATAAGTACCCAAACCTGTCTAAATTCTATTGGTTGAGTGGTTTTCGACCTATCCCCACCTTAACCTTTGAATATTCAACTTTGGAGCCTTTAGAAACCGAATATGAATTTATTATAAATTAATATTTCTAGCTTTTCCAAAGGTGCCCCTCACCCCTCTTATAAAAGGGCACTCCTCCTTCTCATTTCTTCACACCTATAAAGCCTTTTGGTTCGGCCAAACTCTGCCCAAATACTCTCCCAACATCCCTCACTACAACCTAGAGGCCTTAGATTGATCATAAAGCCAACCTAAGGAGCCATTTTGATCAAATCAAAAGGAAGAACCCGAAGAAGAGGTAATGATTTCACCACCCTTTTCTAAGTTCATTTCTTCTTCCACTTCTTCTTCCTTTGTTCTTACCATTCTAAAACAATAACTCCAGTATCTCACATATACTGTGATGTTATTATAAGTATGGTACAACCATATTCAGTATTCTATCCACCCTTTGAATAACATGTCACCATACGTGCGTACGTACGGCTTACCGTCTCCACGTCGTGGTGTAATTGTTATTCAATATAATATTATTTGGATGGGTATAATAATGATGTGTAACTCATGTAAATAATAAATATAACATGTTAATGATTCTGTATATATGATATACCATTCATTTATATATTATTTTAATATCAAAAGAATGATATTGTCGCTCGTGCGTACGTACGGACTACCGTCTCCACGAACGCGATGAGATTCATTCTCCATCATATCCATTCAAGTATAATTATCATTTTATGATTTAAAAATGATGTTTAAGGACTTGATATCATTCTGGATATGAATAAGATACAACAAACATGGCTTATGTAACAAAACATATAAAAGAAAATGAGTAAGTTAACACCCGAAACGATGATAATTCTAAGATATTATTAATAAATCAATGTTAAAAGATCATATATGATATCATATTAATATATATGATTCTTGTATAATTTAATAACAATTATTTCACCATTATACAGGAGGTTAACCTACCCCAACCAAGGAAAAGTACAAGGTAAGGTTTATTTCACAATCTCTTCATTATCCGAGGTTGTATTATACGTAATAATCTACTGGGATCTCTTTATCATCCACATCCATGTTTCTTTGAAATGTATTTCAAAACATTTTTACTATTTACAAGAATATGGGTTAAAGTCATTTATACCCTTGTTTGACTTTTTATAAGAGGTTTATAAAGGAATCTTTCCGTCGTTTTCAAAACAAGGTCCTTTTTAACCTTTTCGACTGAATTGAGGTAAGAATGTTTTTTTAACTTATACGGCGGGTGCGGTTATTTTCCGCCGTTATAAAATCGTCGAAGCTTTCCATACAAGCTTATAAGAATATTTTCAAAGAAAATGTTTTATTTTATATGGATCTTAAATGATTTCAAAATAAAAGGAGATACTTCTTTAAAAAGAATTTTGATTTCATCTATGTCAACATCCTTTGATGGATTTTATGATTATTTGAAGTTGATTTATTATGATACAAAACTTCTATATTGTATTGAAGTTTTTGTGATATGTTTGACTGCGGATGTTCTATTTTTATACCATTCATAGTTTATGGTGAAATTATTGACATTTCGTATGCTAGTTTTAATACGAATGTTTATGTTATGTTTAAACCTTTTCATATGGGAATGCATTGGACTTAATAAGTGACGGGTGGAGCCCGCTATAGCTCCTCGATGCATCGGTAGGTCTCATGAGACAAACTAGTGTCTTGGCACAAGGCCTTGACAAAATCTTATTTGTAGTCTTGGCACGAGGCCTTGGCTATGTGGTTATGATAGTCTGGCATTATGCATTCCAACATTATGAAAGTGGTTATTGATTTTTGCATGTGATTATTCGATTAGTAGAATATCCATGTGAACAAGTAAATGGCATTATTTCATTTTACTTTTGCCATACTATGTTGAAGTTCATGTTTAAAAGGCTTTTGTTTTAGTAATTCATTGCCTTAAATGTTTATGCTTATTTTGAATGTTCCGCTATATTGTTATCCTTACTGGGCATTTGAGCTCACCCCTTTTCTATGTTTTATTTTTCCCAGGTAGTGAAGAAGTAAATTATGATTGACTTGCAGGGTTATTATGAGGGGATTATAGTGTGGACGTTGGAAACATTATGTTGTTGTAATAGTTTTTCATTTTATGATGTAATGTAAAACTTATGAATATATCTAGTGTTTCCAAGGCTACTAAACCAATCGGTCTTTCGAGATTTGATCTTTCTTGTGATCATGCCAATGTTACGAAGTAATGCACCGACTCTGGGTAGCTGGGGTCGGGGCGTTACACCAAAAATAAAGAAAATTTCACAAGAAATATGTATATCATTGATGTCTATTTTATCTATAAAAATTGGAAAGAAATAGCCCCTCTGAATAGGAATTAATACCCATTCACTCGATTTAATCTCCAATATACCATTATACTTATCGTCAAATTAATTGAAGTTCATATGATAGTCTAAAATATCAAATTTAACAATACCTTCTCACAAATTTAGTCAGATTTATGAATAGAAAAATAAACCAAGGGTATGTTGACATAAAATGAATGAAGATTAATAATTACTAAATTTGAATGGAACACATTCCCACAAATTTAAACTAGAGAGGAATCATAGACATGAGAAAAATTTATCATACCATTAGTGGTTTGAACTAATAATTGTATATATTATATTTATTATATAATCTTAGTACCCATTAAAAATTATTTTTATATGAAATAGTTGCTAGATCTTGAATAAAATATGACATTAGTAGTTTTAGAGTTTATTGAATTTATACATTTAACTACATCAATATCGCACCCTTCATATGAAACAGTAATTGAATAAGATTACAATTTTTTCCTTAGCTGAATAGGTTTCTAAAACTAATCATCATCACTATACATTGAGATTGGGAATTGTTTAGAATAATTCAACTCTTCTAACACTTATAACACTAAAGTAGGTAAGCAACATCTTGTGCATTTTCCTATACATCCTCATTGTCAAATGGAACCTTACTATAACATTGGAAATAAATTGTCTGGATAACATCATTTATTGATATAAACCTTTATTATACCCCATTATTAATATTATTTCATTCATTTTTAAATTATTAAAACATATAATAAATCAAAACCTCTTTTCTTCAAGGTTTTAAGATTTTACTTTTTAAATCCATCAATTTTTTCATAACCATGAGTTAAATATGTAACACTAAACACTATTTGAACCCTAATTGAACAAAAAAAATTCACTTCAAGGCAACTAAATTTTATTATGGTAAACACCATTTTGAGACATGGAAATAATCCACTGAAGATACTATCATATTTACATTCGGTATGAATTATAATTCCAAATGAGTACATCTCAACCCTATGAAATTAGCCTCGTATGTTCCAAAATTATCACCATCCATTTTCTTTAAATAAAGGGACTCCTTCTATATATATTGATGAATAATTAGAGGTAATAAAGTTTTGAAAAACATGTTCTTGAAATCCACCCAATCCATAGATTATATTTTGTCATGATTCCTCATATATTGGATTAGAGTCCACCACTGGTTCATTTCTCATTCTTCCTGATAAACTGATAGAATTACATTCACATAATCTAAACAGTATAGAATAGAGTATATTAATTTTTAATGATATGTTAATCTATAATAATTGGAGGAGAATATTCACTAAATGAAGGTGGACGTTTTCTAATGAAGGAATCAATAGAATGTTGTTACCACCATTACTAATATAAATGTATATCATGATTAATATCATGAAAAAGATAGGTTATTATATAAATTTGATTATGAATTCATTCTCCAATACTATTTGGATTTCCATGTGAAAATTAACATCATTTTTTCTCACACTGAATAATGGCATGGTTCATTTGGGTTTTGGCCATTGACCTAACTATAAAAGGATAGAGTAAGAAATTATAATCATAATGGGAAACCTTTAAATATTATAAAAACTCATATGGGATGTCTAAATAGGGGAACATTCATTTTTCTATGACACCGTAATTTTATCCTAGGTTACACATTTACAACATATATATAAATCATTTATTATGTATTATGAATTATTCAATTTAGAATTAATACCCCTTAGGTGTGTCAAACTAGGTGCACATTAATGTCTATTGACATAAACCAATTACCAATTGAGTCTTACTCAATACTATGTTTTTTGTGGATTTAACCCGATGAATATCTAATCTAGATCAACATCCTCTTGTTTTATCTAGATGTGGATGAATTTCTAGGAAACTACTCACTATATTCTATATAAAAAAATCTAATACATTTTCCTATACATTTCCCCATCCTTACACTTATACCTATATATACCATTATGGTTTTCACAATGTTTTTTTGACACTGGGTTTCAAATGCTATCAGAAATTTTTATCTGATATGAAAAATAATGAACATCACTTTTCATTCATTAACATTATATTTTTTTCCAAATGCTTGATATATTAGAAAAATGATTCCCAAAGACTGTATTAGTTTTTTAGCTAGAAACATTGTAAAATAAACCCCGGTACTTAAGTGATATATATTATCTCCTGTTATGATCTTACTGACTGTCACACTTCATAAAAAGATCATTCATAATAAATATATTTGTAACCTTACTTAGTTAAACAAAAAAAGGGGTGAGATCAGATGCTCCAAAAGGTTAAACAAAATATATCTATAAGGATAAACCAGATCATAAAGGTATTCTAATGTATTTATGAAATTATAATATCATAAAATTCATAATAATGGTTATAAACATGGATCATGCTGTAATATTTTTTAGTTTAAATGAAATTAATCATAATGTAATCAAGAGAATAAGAAATGATGTCAATTTATAGGTATAAGACATGGAATTATGACCGAAATATATATATATATAATCACTTCAATATTATTAAATGAATCACTAATAAGGACATTATAGTAGTATGGTGTCTCTCCCCATATCTTCTTGGTTGTAATGGGTCACTTCCATGACCATCTTAATATTCAATGTTCATTACCAAAATAATCATAGAGGAAAAATTGATTTACTAAATTTAGTTCACACTCTAGTCTATACATGTATATCTCATAAGATATAAATTATTACCAAATGAATTATAGGAATATATTTTTCACACCAATATCATAATGAAATAAAACATTCATTTTCCAAATGATCATAAACATTCAAATGATAACCCATGAAATGAAATTGGGGTTATAAACATGTAATCATAGAATACCCTATGGAAGGACTTCTAGTTTTATAAGGATTTAATCAAATAATTACATTTGAAAGGAAGTGGTATTCAAAATCATAAAACTCATTTAAGAGTTACTTGATTCATAAATAAATTACTTACAAAGGGAAAATTGGTTTCATAAACATAATGTCATCAATACATAAACCGTTCTGAAAAAAATATGAATAGATAAATTGGATTATTTCAATGAAAGGCAATAGAAACACCAGGAAAAGTCATATTGCATTTAAAACAATTTATAATTATCCTTTAAAAAAATCAAGGGAAATATAACTTCTACATTGAAAATTTATTTTTAAATCATAAATATTTTTTAAAATCTTTTTATAGTGAAAAATACCAAAGAAGATTGAAGACATGTTGCACCCCATTTTCGTTGAAAATATATTCTAATAAAAATAATACATTTTTTAAATCCATTTTAAATGATTTTTTTTCTAAATATAACTTTAAAACCCATTTTAATAATTTTTTTAAAAAATTATTTTTGAAATAGACTGATATTTATCTGAAAAGTGAAATGAGATAAAATATTCATATAAACATATTATTATTTATCATTAATAACAAATATTTTAAACATTTTACAAATAAAAGAAATATATAATTAAAATAGTTATATGAATAAGATTCATGAGTGTTATTGAGTTATAGATCATAATATTTCATCAATGGATGCATAATCATAAACAATCCTTATAAGAGATTAGATTGTTTCAAAAAACAATTACTTACTAGTAATTTGACTAATACTCACAATTTATGAAAATGAAATTAAATAAAGAATAAGATATCATGAATATAATTATATTCATTAAATTTCAATTCAAAAGTTTGTATATACATATCATAAAAGAATATAGGTGGAAAACTAAACATGTGTCTCAAAGAATGGAATTTTAGGAAATTCTATCATTACTATTTGGTAACTTTTTATCTGTAAAACAACATGAAAGATAGACAATCCAATTGATATATTAATAACAATAAATTTATGTATAATAATCATATAATAAAATCATTTGATGTATATACACCACAAAATGGAATCAATATGTAGTAAATCAGTCGTCTTTTAGAAATAAATATGAGTCTATAAAATACCTACATTATATCATGTCTCTCATAGTTCTCATAAAAACCTAATCTATAATTAATATAATTATATTAAAAAAATACTAATAAACCATATTTTGATATATAATAACATATATTATTTTATTATTAATTTTTATACCCATTTTTTTAACAATTCCTTGTTAATTTCACTCTTGGGGTGTTATCTTCTTTATTATTCATCCATGTTTTGACATATTATTCTTGATCCTATTTCATAGAACATGAATTAAGTATTTAATGAATTTAGAATATGGAATAAATACCATGTATATATATATTCAGTATAATAATATTTATTACAATCAACTAAATATAGAAATATATAATGGAGTACACTATTCCTAGATACGGTAGGACCTACGCATGAAAGAATATTATTTTTGTTTAGTTATCATTTTGAAAGAATGTAAGTAAATGGAATATATGTCTATACGTATATATATATATATTATCATTTAATTATCATTATTATTTTATATATATATATATCATACACTATAATTAAATCCACCCTTGATATGTCATGTGTAATGCATGAACGAATCACATCCCTTTGAAAAGGTAGTAGTCCAGATATACAAAAATGATGTTATCATATTTAATAACATGAAAATCATACAGGTATATTTTATAAAATTTTTAATTAAGATTATATAAATAATAAATATAAAATATATCATATCAAAAGTGAGAGTCAATTATAATTCTCAACCATGATAGGTATGAAAGGAAACAAAAACAACATCATTTTGTGAGGCGGTAGTTCATCATACACACTAATAGTATGTTAATTACCCATTACGTGGAAGTGTGTGTAAGAGTATTTTGAAAAAATATAACAAAAACAATATTCTATATTTACTATCATTAAAGTATTATAAAATTAGGTAATTGGAAGGTTTTAGGTTTTATGAATGAATATAAGACAAAGTAGATTGAGGAAGGATGAAACATGTTCCTTAGGTAACTACATTTGGATTTCTATAAAGAGATTCCTGGGATAAATCTCTTCCCATAGTGTGAATTATAATCATGGTGTAGGTATTATAATAGAAGTATTAGTTAGAGTTTTTATATAACATTTCTTATTATATGTGAATAAGTGGGAGGGGTGACAACATTTTTATAGTAGAGGTGTTGTGGCATTTTGGTAAAAAATTTAGTATGGAATTCGAGATATGTATTTCAATTGAAAAGTGGTCCAAAAAAATAAAAACCTTATAAAATGGAGTATATTTTCCATATATGAACCTAAAATGGATTTTAGAAATGTTTCCAAATAATTTTGGGCCTTATGATTAAGATTTAGTCCTTTTAAATCAATTTTTTCTCTTAATCGTTGTGATTAATTTTATCAGTTTCACTATCATTTTTCATGAAAAACAAAATTGATTTTATTATAATCTATATATTTTTATGATTCCAAATATTAAATCAATTTTTTTATATTCTAATCAAATATGTGGAAGAAATCAATTTAATAAAATTCCTACAGACATGTCCCAACAAATGGTTTTTTATGAAGAATGATAAAATATTTGGGATGTTTTTATAACCAATTTTCATGTAAAATTGTTATAAATTACCTGAATTGGATTGGTTTATGCAAAATTATTATTATTATTAATTAAAATTAAAACTGAATATAAAAATAATATTATAAATAAATTTTATGATGTTGCAATTAGGAATTAAATTTCAATAATTGTCACTATTTATTAAAAAATTATGTTTTTTATAAGAACACAAAAATTTCACTTTATAAAAAATATTAAATTCAAAATTCCAAAATGATGTTTATTTTTTCAAAATCAATTCACAAATCATTCTAAAAATAATATTCAATTTTTCATATAATTAACTTAAAATTTGTTCGTTTCTGAAAATAATATTTTCAAACATATAAATAATGAGAGGGTATGGAAAATGCCATAAGTACATGCTTGTCTATGCACATCAAAGCATATCCAAATAGCCATGAGAAGGTGGCGAGATAATTTCATGATAAAGATTCTAGAGAGGAGCAGTTCCATGTAGTTAGTCTAGGTTGTATGTAATGACTAAAGCCTACGGTCAATGAATTCCTCTTAGGCATACATGCCATGTAATTATTACGCATAGGGGCCATGTATGGTTTCAACATCACCCCTTGACATGTGGATTATAAAAAATCATTAACAAAAGAAGTATTTAAGTCCATTTGAAGATTATTTCTTGTATCTCAAGCAATTTCAGTGATGAATTTACTTTTTTTCCATAGTGTTGTGTATAATGAATGTTTGACCTAGTGGAGAGTGGAATGAAATAAATCAATGAAAATTAATTTATTTGAAAAAAAAATTATTAAAATTCATTGTGTCACAACATTATTTTAAAATACATACACTTATTGAAAAATACCACTAAATCTATATAACTCTATGGAAGAAAACCATCATAAAACAAAGGAGTGGATCATTGATAGGTTAATCATAGAGGCTTCTCAAAATTTACTACAGTTATATCAAATGTGAATAACTAATCATCTAGCCTTGGTATATGTACATTGTACCAGATCCTCATGCTCCCACCATGTACTGAACTATTCTCATACTTAAGTAAAAATTATATAATTCAAAAATATTTCATCGAAATACTCCACTTGGGATCCACATCAGTTAATCATATACTGAAATGTAGTTCATATTTTCTAGTCTGGGTAGTGGCTCAAAATAACCATCACAACATATAATTACTACAATCATGGGACATACCCCTATAATTTGGTGCATGTTCAACATGGAAGATAGGAAAATCCTATAGTATCGATACCCACATATCATGAAAATATAATAACCCATTTAACAATTTTAAAACACATAAGTTATTCAAACCAAAATTAACCACTATAAAAATAATTCATGGAGAATACCATGATATACACATTGATGAAGATTCATCTAACAAAAGGTCAATATATTAACCCAATTTTGAAAAAGTGATTCTTAGTAACCAATATGGATCAATTACCATTTTCATTTTGTTTCAATTATATAAAACATAAGATGATCTGAAAAAAGTTGTATGTGATATTGAAATAATGCCCCAAATAATTGGTTTTACAAATACATAAACTTAGGGAATGTGCATGACGAATCACTTGAGAACATAGATCCTGGAACCTCCAAACAATATGTTTTAACCCCATAATTCCATTTCACTAGAAATAAAGGTAAGGGTATTGATATATCATAGTTATCAAGAGGAAAAACTAAATTTCCCTCTAAGGATTTAAATGTGGAATTGTATGAGGTCATTATATTCAATCTCTGACAGCTCAATGTGTAAGTTCTCAATGAAAACATTCACACATCGTATCATATAAAATTAGAAATCAATACAACTCATCGCACTCCTTAGAAGGGGTTAAACTACAAAAAAATCTAAACATTACAATATATATAATTATAGATAGTGAAGTTTGATTATATCTATAAATTATGTATGTGAAGAATTTCTATCCATTAATGTAACATCACGAGTTTTTAAAAGAAAACACTATGCTCAATAGCATTTATGATACACCACATTGAGCATAAGTGAACAACTAAATGATAATTAAATGTCCCTTCTAAAACTTATTTGTTAGTATGAAATGAATAAACAATATTAACTACATTATAAAAATTGTGTTTAATATTTTATACATAATTAATTATCTGGTAAACAATTAATTATAAATGAATGTAAACCCAGTTTTAAAATAAAATGAATTTTTTTGGTGAATTATTTTTAAATGTGATCAAGTGTTTTATAACAATAAAATAATGAATCTCGCATCTTGCACTATATTTATGATATATATATATTATTCAATATAATCTACTTTTTAAAGAGACTATATATGACTAATTTATGTGTTAATCCAATGTATGTCATTTATGTAACTTTTTTATCAAAAATATTAATATAAATTGTTTGAAATATTTAAAGTCTCTATTACCCACATTTTCACCAAATCTGTGCGATTAAAGGTAAATATAATTTAGCCACATCCATGATTTTAATTTTGAAAATTATAAAAACAACTTTTTAATCAGTTTATAAATTATGTTCTAACAGGATCCAAATAATTTTTTGTAAATTTTAGACTTAATATTTTATATCACATGCTTAAGGGTAAATAATTTAATTAAATGTAATAATTGTATTATCATTTTATAAAATTATCTTAATACATGTCTTAATTTTATTATATGCGTGTTTTTTACTAAAATAAAACATAGGGAAAACTAAAATCTTTTCCTGCCCCATGTGTATGAGTATAAGATATATTATATTTTATTTAGAGATACTTAAAAAATGTCATACTCATATTTAAAAATTATTTATCTATAACAAAATATTTGATTTATTATTTTTCAATATTTAAAACTCAAAATTTATTTTGACACATGATGATGCCGTAATTTATTTATTAAAAGAGGAATCTAATAAATTATATTAAAAATATTAAAATAAATATAATATGAAATATTTAATTCCATAAATAAATATTATTGATGAATTTGACATGTTAGGTTGCATTAATATAGTTTTTTATGAAATAATTTTTTAGTATATTTAAAAATAAATTAAATATTTTATAGTGTCAAAATTAACATTTATGATATTATAAAATAATTAATATTTCATTAAATGATATATAATTTGATAAAATATAAATATAATACAAAATTTGGGATTCAACTATTTTGATAATCCCAAATCAGTTTTAATTCTAAATTTTTTTTTGTTATTTTTGACAATCCATTTCATTCTATTTTCTATATCATGAATTTACTAAAATCATTTTACAATATAAAAAGTTTATACGTCAAGGTCACTGTTGGATGTTACTGGTAAGATCACACTTTTCTAGGCCACTATCATGGTCAAAATTGAAAAATCTACAGTTGAACTATACAAGTTACCGGTGAAAAGATCACTGAATAAGACCTTACTGGTGAAGATTACATTTATAAGAGATATAGTTGTAGAGTTAATATTGTAAGTCATTAGTACCACGGTCACTATTATAAAGCCTACTAATTGAAGTACTTACTGAAGCATACAGATACTGAGTCAATGTGATAGGTCACTATTGTGATAAGGTTGCTGCTACAAAATGTTTCTGTTAACAGTCCACTCTCAGACTTATTATATTTATTGAAGTCTACCATTGATAAGTCAACCATTGATAATTCTATCGTTGGTCAAGTCTACCATTGGTGAAGTCTACTATTGGACAAGTCTACTGTTGGAGAAGTCTACCATTGCTGAAGTATAACGACCTGGCCTTAAAACATTACATAATATGGAATTAAATGAATAATTCACATTGAGGATATTTTATGTTATAAAGATTTAGAGATTTAGACCATAACTATAACATTTCAAAATATTACAATGTAGACACTTCTACCTAGTATCCATTTTTTTGGTCAAAACATGAACTCTTGAAAAAAATATTCATGTCTAGTTCCATGTTTAAGACAACATGAATTTTCCTTGATACCATCGTTGACCCTATTCCACATTATGTCATGTGAAAAACATTTCTAAAACTTGGGATGAGCATAAAAATCTCAGTAAGGGATACACTAAGAAGTAAAACTGTTAGTTTTTTAAAACAACATGTAAACCATGAATACTTTAACATAAGTAATATTTTTCACCATTATGATGTATTAATACACTTCATTGAATAAAAATCATTACATACCCTTTTCTTACCAAAATATTACCATAAAACCCATATAGAGAACACATAACTTATAAAGGTAATTTGGGACATAAACAAACTTAAATGGAATAACCCTACGGTTGACTTGCAGACATATCACTAAATTGAATAGCTATAGGGCTAAATTCAATACCCAATGCATTGTATGTTTTAACAAAACCACCTATCTTGGTATTCACAAAACCACCTATCATTTGGTTTATCACGTAACCACCCGTCAAATGTCCAAGTACCATTATAAAATCATAACACATAAAACAATTATAATGAAAAGAAAACAATTTACACATTTCAATCACAACGTATCACTTAAATATATTAATATAAAAAATCCATTATCAAGTCCATTTTCAATACCAAAATACATAAAATAGTATATGGTATTTATTTTATATTAAAAACATTATGGCTTGGTGAGGAAGCCAAAGATCAAATAATAATCATGTTAGTGGAAAAGTTGTTGTCACTTATTAAGTTAAAAGAATCATTACATTTTTTTCATATAGTAAAATGTTTCATAGAAAAATATTCCCTTTGAATAGTCCACGGTGTTTATACAACGTATAAAATAAATTCTCATATTAAAAAAAAAATTTCTCAATGAAAGGAGATTGAGACGAAGTCCCTTACCTCGTGTCCAACTTGATCTATTAGTTCTTCAATCTCATGAATAAATAACTGAAGTTAATTTCTACATTCTTTTGAACCTTTTTCATGTTTATTATTCCTTTTATGTCACTTATTACCATGTTATAATCAGTATGAAATTATTTAAGTTAATAACGTTCATTTTGTGGATATTCCAAACTTGTGTCAAAAATGAGCACCTTATATTTAAAAGTTTTCCATGTGGTCAATAGTCCATTATGTCTTGAATGACATTCATTATTTAGATATCGTATATATCATATATATCCACTATATACATGTATTTAGAATAGTGAATAACATTTGGAGGTAAAAAATGAAATGCACCCTTATTGGAGATAGTAATCTGTACGTACGAATGAATGCTACTTTCATTAATATTTCTTATTTTAATGGAAACAAAACACAATTATACACAGGTATATTATAATTCCGGTATAATATCATATATAATATCATTAAATGCATCTTTTATACATCCCACATAATGCATTAACGAATCACATCACTTTGATGGGGCAGTATTGTAACATCCCAAGTAATTAATGATTAATAGATATTCTTATCTATGTCTATTTATGAATTATATTGTGAATAAATCTAATCTTAAGCATGGAATACACTAATATTTTTAAAAGATTGTTTTACAGCCTTTTGATGGAAAACCATTTTTAAATCAAAATTTTATCCATTTTATAAGCTTTATTTGTCAAAATAAACTTATTCATTATTATTGGGACATTGAAATTTACTTTGGATAAATTATTTGTATTTTTATGACAATGTTCAATTTTTAATGAATAGTGAAAAATACTGCATTTTACATCAAAACTGCATTTTACTCTAATTTAATTATATGGTTAGATTATACTTTTAATTGGTTTCAAAGTGTAAATGGAATATATTTTTACCATGTAATCCGATATTGGTCATTGGGATTAATTTCACTTTGGAATTGGGCATAAACAAGTGCCAAACATTTCGTAGATATTGTTTCTAAAAAACCCTCTATATGTTTTGACAACGGAAAATATTATTATATTAATTATTGAAATTTCTATGTACGGAATTTGGTAAAATGGATTATATATTTGTAATCATAAGGTCAAAATTATATAATAATTACTCTTTTGTTTTTGGAAATTATGGATACTGACAACGATAATTTTCTTTAATTATCTTGATTAATTAGTAATCTGGTAGTTAAGGATAATAAAATAATATCATAATAATAACAAATGACCCCAAAATGTGTCATAATGATACTGGTTGTGTCATGGTCGACCATGGTATGCCTTGTTCAAATCATGGGGACCCCATCAGATCACTTTTGTGTGATAATAACTTTTTATCTATTAATTTTTTAAAGAAAGTTAAATATAACTATGAATGTATCACCTGAATAAAAAAATTTTAATTTTGTCTAAATAAATGATCTATTATACTATAAATCGTCATTGGAAATATAAAAATATTTCCTATATAATAGTATTTTTTTATAATTTTTAACATTAAATAAATTATATTATTTATGACATCATGATGATACGGTGATTACCTCATTAATGAATGATTTAAATAAAATGAAAAGATAAGGTAAATTCTAAGACATACACTTGTCAAAGACCTATTGGATGAGTATATTTTGAACCCATATCACCTTATCCTCTAAATATATCAATTTGGGACCTTTTAAATCTGAAACACATTTCAGTATAATGTAAAATATTATAACATTCCAAGTGTGCCCCTCATCTCCTCTTATAAAAGGCCCCCACATCTACCTCTTTACACACACTTCTCAAGCCATTTAATTGGCCATGATCTTCTCATTTTGTCTCTCCAAATATCTCTATTCATCCAAGAAGCCTTAACTTAGGTAGAAATCACTTCAAGAAACCCTTTTGGTACAAACCAAGAGGAGTTTCCCGATTTAAAGGTAATGTCCTCTCTAATATTCTTTTGTTTTATTTTGCTTATCCAACCCCTATACTTGTTTTATTAATTTATTTTGTAAAAACACCATAATATTCAATATAATAGGATGTTTTTATAAGAATTATTCAAGATACAATTACACACACCTACATCTAATGGTTAAAGAGCATATTGTTTCTGTGGATGGCAAATTTCTGCCTCACGAAATGATGATTGTTCAATATTCTTCTACCACCTTCAAAGATGGCCATTAAGATGTCACTTTATTTATATATGATATATAATATGTTGATGTTTACCTTAAGATTCTGTATTTTAACATTTATGTCATACCTTTATGGTTTCCATTATGGGTAAACGTGATATCTTCATTTTAGGAAGTGCGGACTACCGCCCCCTCAAAGTGATTTGATTTGTTAATGCCGTGTGTGGGATGTATAAAGGATTGCGTTAATGATATTATACATGATATTATAATGTAATTATAATATAACTTTATATCATTATGATTCCATTCCATTAAATAGGAAATATACATGAAAGTAACGTTCATGCGTTCATATGGCTTACCGTCTCCATGAATGGTGAATTTCATTTATTACCTCTAAATGTTATGTAATATTATTAATACATATATATACTGGATATATATGATATATATGATATCTAAATCATGAATATAATTATAGATATAATGGATATTTTACCACATGAACAACTTGTAATTATAAAGAGTTTATTTTTGACTCAAGTACCATGATCAAAAAACGACCATTATTAACATAAATAATTACATAGTGTTCATAACATAGTAATAAGTGATATAAAATGAATAATGAGCTTGAAAACGGTTCTTAAGAAAGTAGAAATTAACTCATGTTTATTATTCAGGACGTTAAAGAACGATCGAGTCAAGTCAGACCCGAGGTATGGGACTTCGTCTCAATATCCTTTCATTGAGGCATATTTTCTTTTATACACAACTTTATTTTATATGGTTTATAATGACCTTTGAATTTTACGTTTATTCAAAAGGAATCTTTTTTATACGAAGCGTTTACTAAACGACAAAAGGGAATTTTTTTTGTCGTATTTATGCGGTGACAACGACTTCTCTGCTGCCGTGACCATTATTTGAGCTTCAGCTTCCTCTACAATCCATAACTTTTTATAATGAAAAATAAATACCATGTTTTAAATTTCTTTTATTTTGGTATGGAAAATGGTTTTTATAATGTTTTTATATCAATGTGTTGTATTGATATCTTGTGATTGAAATGTGAAAATATTATGTTTCCTTTGTGCATGTTTTATGTGAAACGATTATGTTATGGTTCTTGGGAATTGTTATAAAGATGGGTGGTTCCATGATAAACTAAGGGCAGGTGAGCCCGATATAGCTCTCCAATGCATTGGGTAACACGAAGGGGTTAAACGTTAAGGTTTCTCCAAAGAGATTTATGGAATATACTGTGATGGGTATTCCAAACATAACCATGAGGGTTACACCCTATGTAAGAATGTTATGAATGACTCAAGTTACCTTTATGTCTGATGATTTCTATGATTTATTCATGATTTGATGAGGTATGTTAAAATTCTTATCTTTTATGAGTAAAGTATGATTTCATTCATAGACTAATGTATTCATTTCGTACTTTTATATCCTTTACTGAGCTTTTTATGCTCATCCCATGTTATTGAAATTTTTTCACAGGACAAGGGAAAGGTATATGATGTGATGATAGTGTCAAGGAAGTGTCAAGAAAGAATCCATGATTTATTTTAAATATGTTTCCGTTGATGGAAAAAATGAGTACTATCTTTTATGTAACCATGTTGTTTAAATGTGGACTGTAATGCATGATTTATGATCTAATTATATAAAACTCTAAACCCGAAATGATCCTCAATGTATATTCTTGATTTAACTCAAGATTAAGTAAGGTTTAAGTCTGGGGCTTTATAGTTGGTATCAATGGTCAGTTTAGATAACATTAGGAGTTAGAATTTTATTAAATAATTATACAAAAATATTTTTTTGGTCAAATTGAAATGATATAGCATTTGAAGATTACCATGTTGCTTCATCTAAGACATGTTTGTTCAGAATGGACTTCCGTAGAGGAAAATGGGAAGCAGTTCTAAGAAGGCATACATAAAGAAATGACCTTCCGAATCAGCATCCTGAAATGGTCGGAATTGGAACTGAAGAGTTTTTTGCAGTAATGGCGCAGTTGACTCAAGCGATAAATGGTGGTGGTATCCATGAAGGAGATTAGCCAGATTAATCGTAGAGGAACATGTTAGTGGTGGAACATTTCATGAGGAAACATCCCCAATCATTCAGATAATCATCTGACCCTGTGCTAGCTGAAGGGTGGATTAAAGCACTGGAGAATATTTTCAATGTCATGGGGTGTTTAGACAATCAAAAGGCCAGTCATGAAATTTACCATTTGGAGGGTGAAGCAGATCAATGTTGGTCGATGGTTAAAAATATTAGGGATGTTGATAAGATTAATGCTCTCGACTAGGTTGAATTAAAAGGTCTGTGTCTTGAGAAGTATTTTCCTATGGTTGTTCGACTTATGATGGAAAAACAATTCTTGGAATTATGGTAAGAGGATGACTCAACGACTGTTTATGAAGAGAGGTTCACTCTATTGGAAAGGTATGCTCCAAATTTTATCTGAGATTTTGACAGTAAAATCAATCATTTTTTACTTAGGATTAATGCCAAAATATCGAAGGGCATTGGATTATCGTGAGTTCAAAAGTTATGAAAAGCTTTTTCGATGTGATGAGAAGCTGGAAATGGATTTTTCCGATGATCAAGTGTTCTATAACAACCAACAGATGAAGATACCGAGGTGGTAGGAGAAGGGGAAGAATTCTTCAAAAAGGTCTGATGGTAAGAAAACTAAGTTTTCAGTTTGTGATAAATGTGGTAAAAATAATACTGGGGAATGTCTTTTGAATTTTGGAAAGTGCTACCGATGTGGTAAGATAGGACATAAGGCTTTTGATTTCACCAAAAAAGATCAGGGTGATGGTAAGACAAAATTTGATTTACATTTAATGAAATGTTTTAAGTGAAATAAGATGGGTCACTATGAAAATGAGTGTCCGACAAAGAGCACGAGTGATGGGAAGCAGTTAAACTACAAGCAGAAAGGTGTGGTTAAATCCTTTGAAACTACTTCAGCAGATGTCGGGCCATCCAATGAAGTGGCATCAAGTACTTTTTTTGCTTTTTCAGATTATTCCATAGTGTTGTTTGATTCGGGGTCTACACATTATTTCATCTCTGTAAAATTTTCTTGTAAAATGGGAATTCCATCTCACGAAATTACTCCTGAACTTGTGGTAAAAACACTTGGGGGAAATGTTTAGGAAAAAATAATTTATAAGAATCTTCCTATCCTTATCCGTGGAAATAACCTACTTGCAAACCTTATTCTTTTACCTCTATTAGAGTTTGATGTTATCTAGTGTATGGATTGGAACTCTATTAACCATGAAAGATTGACTATAGAGCTAATGAAGTTTATTTTCAGAAAGAATTTCAGTTCGTGTACAAGAATGAACACATACTATTGATTACATACCAAGAGGCCGAGAAACTTGTAAAAGAAGGAAATGAATGTTACCTAGCACATATCATTGAAAACAATGGAACTATTCAGATTAATGATGTGCCAGTGGTAAATGAGTATGCTGATGTTTTTCCTGATGAGTTTCCTGGAATAATACCAGACCGGGAAGTTGAATTTACTGTTGACGTAGTTCCTGATTCTAAGACAATTTCAAAACCCCTTATCAAATGGATCGAATTTATCATTTAGAGTTAATGGAGAAATTGCAAGATTTATTAGAGAATGGATTCATTTGACCTAGCATATCACCATGGTGTGATCATGTTTTATTTTTTAAAAAGAAAGATGGTTCAATGAGAATTTTCATTGATTATAGAGCCTTGAATAACATCACTCTTAAGAGAAAACATCCTTTGCCCCATATCGATCATTTTCTCGATTAGCTTCAAGGAGATCAGCAATTTTCAAAGATTGACCTGAGATCGGGGTACCATCAGTTGAAGGTAATGGAAGCAGATATTCCGAAAACTGCGTTCCATATAGGATATGGCCATTATGAATTTGTAGTTATGCCTTTTGGGCTAACCAATACACATGCTGTATTGATGGACCTTATGAATAGAATTTTACATGAGTTTTTTGATAAGTTTTTGGTTGTTTTCATTGATGATATCTTTGTGTTTTCTAAAAGTAATGAGGATCATGAAATACATTTAAGGTTTTTTTGAAAACCTTAATATAAATAAAATTGTGAGGGAAATTCAACAAGTGTGAGTTTTGGTTGCAAAAAATTTCATTCCTTGGTCACATTGTTTCTAAAGATTGAATAATTATTGATCCTGCAAAAACAAAAGTTGTGGAAGAATGGCCAAGACCCACATATGTAACCGAGATTCGTAGTTTTCATGGTTTGTCAGGCTATTACTGAAGATTTGTTATAAATTTTTCACGGTTATCTTGTCCAATGACAAAACTAACTTGGAAGGGTGTTATGTTTATCTGGAAAAAAGAATGTGATGATTGTTTTGAGGAACTAAAAAAAAGATCGGTGAATAATATAGTTTTTGCACTACCTTCCATGAATGGGGTGTTTGTTATCTACATTGATGATTCGTTGAAAGGACTTGGTTTCGTCCTAATACAGAATGACCAGGTAATTGCTTATGCTTCACGTCGGTTGAAAACACATGAGGTAAATTACCGTACACATGATTTAGAATTATCTGTTGTTGTTTTCATTTTAAAATTTTGGAGGCATAATTTTTATGGAGTAAAGTGTGAAATATATATCAATCAAAAAAGATTAAAGTATATATTCACTTAGAAAGAATTGAACATGAGACAGAGGATATGGCTGTAATTAATCAAGTATTATGATTGTTAAATTCATTTCCATCCGAAAAAAATAAAGCGGCTAATGATTTGAGTAGAAAAATTAATTCTTCATTAACCATGTTGTGTTTGGAATGTGATCGTTTGGTTAAGGATTTGATAAACAGTGGAATAGAAGTAGTTGGTGCAGGATGTTCTTCTGATTTGTTTCATGTATCAATGAAATCTTCTATATAAGACAGTATTAAGAAACCATAGAAGGAAGACAGCGAGTTGCAGAAAAAGGTAGAGCCTATTAAGAAGGGTATGTTGACTGAATTCAACATTGATAATGATTGTATTTTTAGATTTGGGAAGAGATTGTTTGTGCCTTGTGATTCGCAATTGAAGGAAGAGTTGTTATGTGAAGCTCATAGTTCTCCGTTTTAAGTTCATCCAGGTAGTACTACGATGTATAGAGATCTTCTGGAGTATTACTGGTGGGACGGAATGAAAAGGGATATTGGAGATTTTACAATGAAGTGTTTGACTTGTCAATAGGTTAAACCAGAGCAGCAGTTACCGAAAGGGATGCATCAGCCTCTACCAGTATCAGAGTGGAAATAGGAGAATATATCCATAGACTTCGATGTGGGATTGTTGAATACACCTCGAGATAATAATGAAATCTGGGTTATTGTTGATTGCATGACTAAATCGGCACACTTCCTTGATATACGAGATACTTTTTTTCTAAATCAACTTCCCTGTTTGTATCTTAAAGAGATATTCAGGTTACTTGGAGTTTCTCTCTCCATTGGATCTGATCATGTTCCCACGTTCACTTCTAACTTTTGGAAAGGCCTTCAGAAGTCATTGGGTACTGAATTAAATTTTAGTACAGCTTTTCATCCTCAATCAGATGGGCAGTCAGAACGAATGATTCAGACATTGGTGGATATGCTACGTGCTTATTAGATGGATTATCAGGGATGTTGGGACCAACATCTTTCTTTGGTTGAGTTTTCTTATAATAAATGTTCTCATTCCTGTATAAAGATGGCACCATTTGAGGCATTATATGGGAATCAGTGTCAATCTTCATCTTTCTAGGATGAAGTGGGTGAAAGTAAGTTGATGGGACCAGAATTGGTAGAAGAGTTGGCAGAAAAAGTTCAGCTGATACAGAAACACATGAGAACAGCTCAGAGCGGGCAGAATAGTTATGCAGACAACAGGAGGAAGGATCTCTCTTTTGAGGTAGGTGATCATCTTTTTCTCAAAGTTTCACCATGGAAAATTGTGATGTGATTTCGTATGAAAGGAAAGATAAGTTCATGGTTCATTGGACCATATGAAATTTTAGAGAGAGCTGGATCAATTGCATATCGAGTGGCTTTAGCTTCGAGTTTATCTCAGGTACACAATGTTTTTCATGTTTCAATGCTAAGTAAGTACATGCCACATCCATCTCATGTTTTCAGTCGCGATGTAGTTCAGCTGGAAGAGAATCTATCATATGAGGAACAACCGGTTCAGATCCTTGACCATAGGGAGAAATTTTTGTGGAATAAGGCGATTTATCACATAAAGGTTTTGTGAAAAACCCACATTAGTGAAGAGGCAACATGGGAATCTGAAAATGCAATGAGGGCTAAATACCCCAATTAATTCAATAAGTAAATAAATTACGGGGACACAATTTTAAAAACCGGGGAAGGATGTAGCATCCCAATTAAGTAATGAATAATATATATTCTTATCTATGTATATTTATGAATTAGATAGTGAATAAATCCAATCTTAAGCCGGGAATACACTAATATTTTTAAAATATTGTTTTAATGCTTTTTAATGGAAATCCATTTTTCAATGAAACTTTTGACAATTTTATAAGCTCTATTTGTAAAAATAAACTTATTCATTATGATTGGGACTTTGAAATTTAATTTGGATAAATTTTTTGTATTTTTCTGACAATGTTCATTTATTAATGAATATTGAAAAATACAGCATTTTACATCAAAACTGCATTTTAATCTAA
Organism: Viscum album; assembly: GCA_963277665.1. Classification (NCBI taxonomy): domain Eukaryota; kingdom Viridiplantae; phylum Streptophyta; class Magnoliopsida; order Santalales; family Viscaceae; genus Viscum; species Viscum album. Next base: position 1,063,766,940 of record OY728165.1, on the reverse strand, counting down.
ATTAATTATATGGATAGATTATCTTTTTAATTGGTTTTAAAGTGTAAATAGAATATATTTTTACCATGTAATCCAATGGTGGTCATTGGTTTTAATTTAACTTTGGAATTGGGCATAAACAAGTGCCAAATGATTCATAAATATTGTTTCTAAAAAACCAATTATTTTTTTGACAACGGGATTTATTTTTAAATTAATTATTGCAATTTATGTGTTTAGAATTTGGTAAAATGGATTACATATTTGGAATTAGAAGGTCTAAATTATGTAATCAAGACTCTTTTGTTTTTGGAGATTATGAATATTAATGACGGTAATTATCTTTAATTATCTTGATTAATTAGTAATCTAGTAGTTAAGGATAATAAAATAATATCCAAATAATAACAAATGACCCCAAAATGTGTCTTAATGCTACTGGTTGTGTCATTTCCGACCATGGGATGCCTTGTTCCAAATTTGGGGACCCCATGGAATCACTTTTGTGTGATAATAACTTTTTATCTTTTTATTTTTTAAAGAAAGATAAATATAACAAAGAATGTATCACCTGAGTAAAAAATATTAATTTTGTCTATATAAATGATCAATTGGACTATAAATAGTCATTTTAAATCTAAAATTATTTTCTACATAATTGTATTTGTTTTATAATGTTTAGTCAATAAATAAATTAAATTATTTATGACATCATGATGATGCATCGATTACCTCATTAATGAACGATTTATATAAAATGAAAAGATAAGGTAAAATCTAAGACATACACTTGTCAGAGACCTATTGGATGACTATATATCAAACCTGTATCACCTTATCCTCGAAATATATCATTGTGGGACATTTTAAATCTGAAACACATTTCAATATAACGTAGCATTTTATAACATTCCAAGAGTGCCCCCCCCCCCCCCCTCTCCTCTTATAAAAGGTCCCCTCCTCTACCTCTTTACACACACGTCTCAAGCCATTTGATCGGCCAATATCCACTCATTTTATCTCTACACATCCCTTTATTAATCAAATAATCCTTACCTGAGGTAGAAATCTTTTAAAGAAACCTTTTTGGTACAAACCAAGAGGATTTACCCGATTTAAAGGTAAAGTCTTCTCTAATGTTCTTTTGTTTTATTTTGCTTCTCCAACCCCCTTACCTCTCTTCATTCATTTCTTTTGTGAAAACAATAGTATGTTCAATATACTATGATGTTTTTATAATAATTATTTGGGCTACACTTACACACACCTACATCTAATGCTTAAAGAGCATACTGTTTCCGTGGATGGTGAATTTCTGCCTCACGAAATGATGATTGTTCAATATTCTTATAACAACTTTAAAGGTGGCTATTAAGATGTCACTATATTTATATATGATATATAATATGTTTATTTTTTCATTATTCTTCTCTATTTTTACATTTATGGAATACCATTATGGTATCCATTATGGGTAAACGTGATATCGTCATTATAGGAAGTGAGGACTATCGCCCCCTCAAAGTGATTTGATTCATTAATTCCATATGTGGGACGTATAAATGATGGAGTTAATGATATTATATATGATATTATACTGGAATTATAATATACCTTTATATCATTTTGATTCCATTCCATTAAATATGAAATAGAAAAGAAAGTAGTGTTCATGCGTACGTACAACTTACCATCTCCATGAATGGTGCATTTCATTTCTTACCTATAAATGTTATGTAATATTATAAATGCATGTATATAATAGATATATATGATATATATGATATCTACATCATGAATATAATTCTGGATATAATGAATATTTTACCACATGAACAACATGTAATTATAAAGTGTTTATTTTTGATTCAATTACCAATTATCGAAAAACGACCATTATCAACTTAAATAATTACATAGTGTTCATAACATAGTAATAAGTGATATAAAAGGAATAATGAGCTCAGAAAAGGTTTTTAAGCAAGTATAAAATAACTCAAGTTTGTTATTCAAAGTGTTAAAGAATGATCAAGTCAAGTCTGACCCGAGGTATGGGACTTCGTCTCAATCTCCTTTCATTGAGGCATATTTTGTTTTATACAGAACTTTATTTTATACGGTGTGTATACCCCTTTGAATTTTTTTTTTATTAAAAAGGAATATTTTTTATATGAAGCGTTTACTATATGAAAAAAGGTAATGTTTTTTTGTCATACGTATGCGTCGACAATGACTTCTCTGCCGCTGTGACCATTATTTGAGCTTTAGCTTCCTCTACAAGCCCTAACTTTTATTAATAAAAAATAAATACCATGTTTTACATTTATTTTATATTGTTATGGAAAATGGTTTTCATAATGTTTTTATATCAATTTTTTGTATTGATATCTTGTGATTGAAAAGTGGAAATGTTATGTTTCCTTAATGCATGTTTTATGTGATATGATTATGTTATGGTTCTTGGGCACGATTATGAAAATGGGTCGTTCCATGATAAACTGAGGGAGGGTGAGCCCGATATATCTCTCCAATGCATTGGGTAACGCAAAGTGGTTAAACGTTACGGTTTCTCTGAAGAGATTTAGAGAAAATACTATGATGGGTATTCCAAACATAACAATGAGGGTTACTCCCTACGTAAGACTGTTATGAATGCCTCAAGTTACCTTTATGTCTGATTATTTCTATGATTTATTCATGATTTGATGAGGTATGTTAAAATGATTAAGTTTTTGGAGTAAATTATCATTTAATACATGGACTAATGTTTCCATTTCTTACTATTATTTCTCGTACTAAGATTTTTATGCTCATCCCAGGTTTTTGAAATGTCTTTCACAGGTCAAGGGAAAGGTACATGATGTGATAATAGTGTCAAGGAAGTGTCAAGAAATAATCCATGTTTTATTTAAAATATGTTTCTGTTGATGGGAAAATGAGTACTATATTTTATGTAATCGCATTGTTTAAATTTGAAATGTAATGTATGATTAATGATATAATTATCTATTACTCTAAACCTGAAAAGTTCCTCAACGTGTATTCTTGAATTAACTCAAGAATAAGTAATGTTTAAAGCTGGGGTCTTATAGGTAGTCTGCACCTCCTCAAATGAGATTATCGTATTTACCCACTATGGATACCATAATGGATTGATATAATTGGGAAGTACATAAGAATAAGGAAATAATAAACATAATATATATCATATATAAATACAGTTCCATCATAATGTCCACCATGAGAGGTGGTAGGATAACATCGAGCAGTGATCGTTTCGTGAGGCGTTAGTTTATCATCCACAGAAACATTATGCTCATCATCCATTATATGTAGAAGTGTGTGTAATTTTAGTTCGAATACTTCTCATAAAAACATCCTATTATATTGAGCATACTAGTGTTTTTACAAAATAAAGGAAAAATGTGTTTAGGGGATGGAGAAGTAAAATAAAAGAAAACTATTTAAGAGAAACTGTTGCCTTTAATTTGGGTAACTCTATTTGGATTGAACCAAAGGACTTCTTGAAGTGCCTTATTCCTAAGGTAAGGAATCTAGTAGGAGGAGATGGAAGTAGGGATATTAATTGGGAAGATTTTGGATGAGCCAAATGGCTTGAGAGTTGTATGGAATTGGTTAGAACTACTCTCCTTTTATAAGGGAGAGGAGGGGCTCTTTTGGAATGTGTGAAAACATTATTTTATTATATAATGATATTCTTTTTTTAATGGTCCAAAAATCATTATAGTAGAATATAAGATGGCTCATGGTCGAAATAAAATCATCCAATAGTAATTGGACCGGTTTTTGATAATATTTTAATCATTATAATCTTATTTGTTGAAAGAATTTATTAATTAGGTAAATAATGCATCATTATTGTGTCATAAATAATTTAATTTATTTTAAGTATAAAAATTATACAAAAAAATCATGATGTATTAAATCTTTTTATCTTTTTAATTAATATTTATAGTAGAAATGATAATTTATATAACCCCTTCTAAAAATTAATTTACTAAATGATATTTTCTTTTTTCTTTTTTCCCTTTACTTTATGTTAATTAATATAAATTTTAATAATCAATCCCATGTGGATCAATGGGGTCCCAAAATGAACAAAAAGATTCTCATTGTCTTTAATGGCTCATCTAATATGGTTTCGATAAGTTTTATGATAATTTTAAATTACTATAATATTTTTTTAACCTTGAATTACCCTATTTACCTTTAACCGTGGTAAATAAAAGTAAACAATTACTATTCAAATAATATTATTTTAATCTTAATGAACCACATTTTACTTCTTGATAACAAACATGTATGTTGTATTTTTAAAATTCAATTCACAGAAGTGGAAAATTTCATTTAAATGAAAAAGTCCGTTTTTTAACTATAACTAAGTGGTTTCACTATTTATAAAAAAAATTTGTTTTTTAGAAAAATACCAAAAATTCAGCCTAAGATATATTTTATATTCCAAACAAAAAAATCATGTATATTTTTATAAATTAAAAACATAGAATTGGAGTTAATTAATTTTAAAATTAATTCCCGTTATCAAAACAATTTTTTAAGAAACAATAACTATAAAACGATTGATACTTGTTTATATCTAATTTCAAAGAGAAATTAATTTCAATGATAAAAATTTCATTAAATAGTAAAAATATATTTTAATTTCACATTTAAACCAATTATAATGATAATCAAACAATATAAATAAATTAGATTAAAAGGAATATTTAAATTAAAATACAATATTTTCCACTATTCATTAAAAAATAAACATTATCGGAAAAATCCAAAAAAATTACCCAAAATAAAATTTTATGTTCCCATCCTAATGAATTATTTTATTTGTTCAATTAGAAAATTTAAAAATTACCAAAACTTGATTTAAAGAGGGTTCTCCATTAAATGGCTGTAAATCGGCCTTTTATTTTAAATTATGATTAAAATTAGATTCATTCCTATTTTAAGCCACTATATTTTTATTGGATAAATGTAAATCCATTTAAAAAACATGTATTATGATATTGTAGTTAGTTTCATTCATTCCCTCCAATATAATAGCTAGGTGTTAACTAACATTTAAAATAAAAATATTATATTATTAGTGTGCAACGTATGATTGCAAAGAAACCAGTTGTTGCATATCAGGTATGCTATCAAACATAGCAACCAATTTAATGTAAAATTAATATTTAAATCCTAAATATTAATAAATAAGAAATTTGTCTTATTCTTCATTTACCTGGGATGTTACATCCTTCCCCCTTTTGGGAATTGCGTCCTTGCATTTTTTATTCACTTATCAAAATAAGTGGTGGTATTAACCCTCATATCATTTTTATATTCCCACATGGCCTCTTCAACCATATGGTTTTTCCAGAAAACCTCTACCTAGTGAATTACCTTATTTCACAACACCAGCACTCTACAGTCAAAAATCTGGACTGTTTGTTCTTCATAAGAGAGATTCTCTTCCAATTGAACTACCTATAGGCTCAAAACATGAGATGGATCTGGCATATATATTCTCAACATCAAAACAAGAAAAACAATGAGTACCTTGGATAAACATGGAGGTAAAGACACTCTGTATGCAACTTATCCAAAATTCTCCAGGATTTCATAATGTCCAATGAACCTCAGACTCAACTTTACCTTCATACCAAAATGGATCATAGTATTCCATTAGGAAACATTGAGAAATACATGATCACCTACCTCAAAAGAAAGATCATTCCTCTATTTAACTACATAACTTTTCTGTCTGCTCTGAGCTGTTCTCATGTGCTTTTGAATCAACTTAATTTTCTCTTCCATCTCCTCTACCAAATCTAGTCCCATTAGCTTCCTTTCACCGAATTCATCCCAAAAATCTATAGTTCGACAATGCTTTCCATATAATGCCTCTAATGGATCTATTTGTAAACAGTAATGAAAGCTGTTATTATATGAAAATTCAAACAAAGAAATATGTTGGTCCCAACTTCACAAATAATCCATCGTGCAAGCACATAACATATCCGTCAATTTCTGAATTGTTCGTTCTGATTACCCATCTGATTGAGGATGAAAACCTGTACTAAAATTTAATTCAGTACCCAATGACTTCTATAGGCCTTTCCAATAGTTATAAGTAAACCTGGGATCACGATCATATAAAATGGAAGGAGAACTCCATGCAACCTGACTATCTCTTTAACATAAAATCGAGAAAGTTGATCTAGAGACAATGTATCCCGAATAGGATGGAAATGAGAAGATTTAGTCAATCGATCAAAAATAACCTAGATTGCATTATTACCTCGATATGTCTTCAATAATCCCACAACAATGTCCATTGATATATTTTCCTATTTCTACTCTGACACTAGTAGAGGCTAAAGCATCCATTTCGGTAACAGCCGCTCTGTTTTATCTTGATGACAAGTCAAACACTTCACCGTAAAATCAGCAATATCTCTTTTCATTCCTTCCCACTAGAAATAATCCTGACAATATATGTAAATCTTTGTACTGCCAGGATGAACTGAAAATGGAGAACTATGATCTTCACATAACAACTCATTCTTCAACTGTGTATCACAATGCACACATAATCTATTTCCAAACCTCAAAACACAATCATTATCAATGTTAAATTCAGGAAATTTTCCCATCTGAACCAGTTCTACCTTTTTCTGCAACTAACTATCATATTTTTGTGCTTGATTAATTCTATCTAATAGAGATGATTTCACTGACACCTAATATAATATATAAGAATTTCCAGAACCAACAACTTCTATGCCAAAGTTCATTAAATCAAAAACCAATGGATCTCGTTCCAAACGTAGCATGGCTAATGAAGCATTACCTTTTCGACTCAAAGCATCAACCACTTTATTTGATTTTCCCGGATTGTAATGAATCGTGCAATCATAATCCTTGATTAATTCCAACCATCTCTTTGGTCTCATGTTCAATTATTTCTGAATTAATATATAATATAAAATTTTTTCATCAATATATATTTCACACATCACTACATAAAAATGATGCCTCCAAATTTTAAAGAAAAACCAACAACAGCTAATTCCAAATAAATTCTAGTGTAATTTATCTCATGAGGTTTCAACTAACATGAAGAATAGGAAATTACCTGATCATTCTGCATTAGAACGCAACCCGATCCTTTCAATAAAGCGTCACTATAGATAAAAAACTCACCATTTCTGGATGGTAATGAAAAAACTAAATCATTCTCTGATCTTCTTTTCAATTCTGAAAACAGTCATCACATTTTTTTGTCTAGATTAATTTAAAAATATTTTGAGTTAACTTAGTCATTGGACTAGATAACCTTGAAATTTTTTAGAAAAACCTCTTGTAATAACCTTCCAAACCAAAAAAACTATGGATCTCGGTTATATTTGGGGGTCTAGTCCATTCTTTAACAACTTTTGTTTTAGTAGGATCAACAGTTATGCCAATTTTTTGAAACAATGTGACCATGGAACGAAATTTTTTGTAACCAAAACTCACACTTTTTGAATATCCCATAATGTTTAATTTCTTTTATGGTTTGCAAGATGACACTTAAATAACTTTCATGCTCCTATTTACTTTTATAATAAACTGAAATATCATCAATATACACAACCACGAATTATCACCTGAGTCAACTGATCCATCACTACAGTAAACTATTAAATTATGCTTCTGACCATCGAAGGATGCTGATTTGAAAGATGATTTCCCTATGTATGCCTTCCCCAAAAAGTTTCTTTGTTTCCTTTACAAAAAATCATTCTTAATAAAGAAATATTTTAATCGTTGCAATATGGCAATCTGTAAATTCTATATGATTTCAATATTATCATAAATTACTTTAGGGATATAAATTTAACAATACCCTAACTCCTAATGTTTGCTAAACCAACCTTTGTTACAAACTATAAGGACCCAGCATTAAAACATTAAATAATATTTAATTAAATGAATAATTCTCAATGAGGATATTTTCAGGTTTAGTGTTTTAGAGAGTTAGACCATAACTATAATATTTCAAATAATTACAAAGTAGACACTTTTACCCAGTATCCATTTTAGTAAAAAACTTCAACTCTTGAAAAAAAGAGTCATGTCTAGTTTAATGTTAAAGACAAAATGAATTTTCATTTATCCAATACATGACACTATTCCACATTATGTCCTGTGAAAAAAATTCAAAAACATGGGATGAGCAAAACAATCTCAGTAAGGGATACACAAAGAAGTAAAATTGTTAGTTTTTCAAAACAAAAAAGTAAACCATGAATACTTTAACATAAGAAATATTTTCACCTTTTTGAAGTAGTAAATACTCTTCACTGAATAAAACTCATTACATTCCCTTTTGTAACCAGAAGATTACCATAAAACCCATATAAAGAACACATAACTTATAATGGTTACTTGGGACATAAACATACTTAAATGGAATAACTATACGGTTGACTTCCACACATATCACTAAATAGAATAGCCATACGACCGAATTTCAAACCCAATGCATTGGAGGTTATAACGTAACCACCCGGCTTGGTATTCATGGAACCACCTGTTATTTGGTTTATCACGTAACCACCCATCGAATGTCCAAGTACCAATATAAATTCATAACACATAAAACAATTATAAAAAAAAGAAAACATTTCTACATTTCCATCACAATATATCACGTGAATATATTTTCATAAAAAATCCATTATCAACCCCATTTTCAATACCGAATTAACTAAAAGAGTATATGGTATTTATTTTCATTTAAAAACATTACGATTTGTTGAGGAAGCTAAAGATCAAATAATAATCGCGGAGGAGGAAAAGTCATTGTCACCACTTATGATAAAAGAAACACTACTTTTTTGTCTTTTAGTAAAACGTTTCATAGAAAAAGATTCCCTTTAAATAGTCTAGGGTGTCTATACAGTGTATAAAAGAAAGTCGTGTATTAAAACAAAATATGCCTCAATGAAAGAATATTATTCCTTTTATATCACTTATTAACATGTTATAATCATTATGCAATCATTTAGGATAATAACATTCATTTTGTCAGTATTTGGTACTTGAGTCAATAATGAACACCTTATATTTTCAAGTTTTCCATGTGGTCAATTAACTATTATATCCAGAATGGAATTCATTATTTAGATATCATATATGTCATATATTTCCAGTATATATATTTATTTATAATAGTAAATAAAATTTGGAGGAATGAAATTAAATGCACCGTTCCTGGAGATGGTAAGTTGTACGTACGCATGAACGCTACTTTCATTTCTATTACATATTTTAATTGAAATAAAACATAATGATACATAGCTATATAATAATTCCAGAATTATATCATATATAATATAATTAAATCTAACCTTTATACACCCCACATAATGCATTAACGAATCAAATCACTTTGAGGGGGCGGTAGTCTGCACTTCCTCAAATGAGATTATCGTATTTAACCACTATGGAATACATAATATCATGATATAATTGGGAAGTAAAGTAGAATAAGGAATTCTTAAAAATAATATATATCACATATTAATTCAATTCCATCATAATGGCCACCATGAGAGGCGGTAGGATAAAATCGAACAATGATCGTCTCGTGAGGCATTAGTTTTCCATCCACAGAAACATTATGTTTATCATCCATTAGATGGAGGTGTGTGTATGTGTGGTTCGAATACCTCTCATAACAAAATCCCAGTATATTTAAAATACTGGTGTTGTTACAAATGAAAGGAATAAAAAGAGTTTAGGGGTTGGAGAAGTAAAATAAAATAAAACATTTTAAGAGAAATTGTTACCTTTAATTTGGGTAACTCCGTTTGGTTTGAACCAAAGAACTTCTTCAAGTTCCTTCCGTCTTAGTTAAGGCTTCTAGAAGGAGGTGAGGGATGTAGGGAGCTTAATTAGGTAGATTTTGGATGAGAAAAATGTCTTTAGAGGTGTGTGAAATTGGTTAGAAGTTCTCACATTTTATAAGGGAGAGGAGGGTCTCATTAGGAAAGTGTTAAAGCATTATTTTATTATATAATGATATTCGGTTTTTAATGGTCCAAAAATAATTATTGAAAAAGATAGGATGACTCATGGTTGAAAAAAAAACATCCAATAAAAATTGGACAGGTTTTGGAAAATATTTTAATCATTATAATCTTATTTATTTAAATCATTTATTAATGAGGTAAATACTGCATCATTACTGTGTCATAAATAATTTAATTTATTTGATGTCTAAAAATTATAAAAATATTCTATTATGTTTGAAATATTTTTATCTTCTTAATGAATATTTTTAGTCGAAAATATAATTTATATAACCCCTTATAAAATTTAATTTACTAAAAGATATTTTCTTTTGTCATTTTTTCCTTTACATTTAGTTAATTAATCTAAATTGTCATTATCACTCCCATCTGGCTCAATGGGGACAAAAAATCGACCCAAATATTTCCATGGTCGTAAATGACTCAACCAATAATGTTTGGATAAGTGTTAAAGTAATTTTGAATTATTATGATATTCTTTTAATCTTGAATTACCCTATTTACCTTTAATCGTGATAAAAAAAAGTCAAAAATTACTATTCACCAAAAATTATTTTCATCTTCATGAACCAAATTTTACATCTTGATAACAAAAATGTAGGTTTATTTTTAATATTAAATTCATATAAGTGGTAAAATTTAATTTAAATGAAAAAATCAATTTTTTTACTACCACTAAGTGGTTTTACTATTCATTAAAAATTGTTGTTTTCAGAAAATTACAAAAAAATTAGCCTAAAATATATTTCATATTCTGAATTCAAAAATGATGTCTATTTTTCCAAATTCAAACATAGAAGTGGCATTAATTATTTTTAAAATTAATATCCCGTTATCAAAAAAAATAGTGTTTTAAGAAACAATAACTATCAAGAGATTGATACTTGTTTATGTCCAATTTCAAAGTGAAATTAATTCCAATGACCAACATTGGATTAAATGGTAAAAATATATTATAATTTCACTTTGAAACAAATTAAAATAGTAATATATCCATATAAATAAGTTATATTAAAAGGCAGTTTTGATATAAATTACAATATTTTTCACTATTCATTAAAAATTGATCATTATCAGAAAAATCCCAAAAAATTACGCAAAGTAAAATTTGATGTCCCAATTCTAAAGAAGGATTTTATTTGGACAATTAGAACATATAAAAATGACCAATACTAGATTTAAAACGGGTTTACCATTAAAATTTGGTAAATCAGCCTTTTAATGTAAATTAATCAGAAAATTACATTCACTCACATTTTAAGCCTCTATCTTTTTATTGGATAAATGTGAATACATTTAAAAAACATGTATTATCATATAGTACTTAGTTTCGTTCATTCCCTCCAATAAAATGTCTAGGAGTTAACTACTATTTCAAATAATAATATTATATTATTAGTGTGCAACGTAAGATTTCAAAGAAATATGTTGTTGCGTATCGGTTATGCTATCAAATTTAAAAAACAATTTAACGTAAAATTAATATTTTATTCAAAAATATTAATAAATATGAAATATGTCTTATTATTCATTTACCTAGGATGTTACATGACGTTTACCGTTAGATAAAGCCTTCTATTGGACAAGCCCACAGTTGGTGAAGCCTACCGCTAAAGACACCAACTAATAGAAGTCTACTACTGATTCAACTTGCTACTGAGGATGCTACTGATTGATAGGATACTGTTACCAATCAGCTTATAACATATTTTATACATTATCTATATTTTTGATATTATCAAAATGGTCATATTTGATTGATTAACTGCATCCGAATTTAATAAATTTTGTTTGTAGACATATCAGGAGACCATATAATGATAGTATGTGGTATGAGAAAGATTGCATGTTATGTACGTACTCCTATTATCGGACATCAAATAAGAATAAAAAATACCAATGAAAAATAAGATATATATATATATATATATATAGAATCATAGTGAAATACAAGAGATTTGGGTGTCGAGAAACTGAATGGATTACCGAAGAAGAAGAAGAACACTCTAGTGCATATACTGAAAATTGAAATTCTTCACGAAGATCTTTTTTAAGAAAACACTCAAGGTTGTCTTGTAATGCTTCATCAAATCTCTTATACCAAGAATTTGAACATATCAATACCTGTAATCTCGTACCTAGATTTTGCGACACTCTGTTTTTGGAGACAACATACAGTGAAGAAAAAAACCATCATTTTTTCATCTGCAAGAAGTCCTGAGTTGATCCTTAGACACACAGAGCATTATAAACTCCATTATAATTTATCTAGATATATTGTATTCCTTATTTTACATTTCTATGCAATGTATGTTTTTACATACAAACTGTCTCATGTGCTTTAACTGGAGGATACTGAAAATCCTCACTCAAAACACTCTCACCTTTTTTCCCATGCATAACGGTGGAAGAAGACTTGTGTGGATTGGTTGTTTGTTTTCCCACGCATAACTATGGAATAAGGCTTGTGTGGGTTGGTTTCTTGTATTCCCATGTAGTACTATGGTAGAGGTTGTAGAACCTAGATAGTTTAAAAACTGTTGTAAAACCCGAAACAGGTTTTGTATCAAGTTTAATAATACAAACTGCCTGGTGGAAGGTGATCACCAAATGGAGTGGATTAGGTCTCGACTAGAGACTAAACCACTTGATTAAATTATTGTGCTAATCTTAAAATACTCAGTTTTATTTTATCTACTACTTATATTTTATAAAGGCATAAAACTATTTTTACATTCACTCTGAAAGTAAGTTGTGGTTATTGTGTATATAAGCTTAATTTAGTAAAAAAAATCAAAATTTGAAATAGTGATTGAATTTCATTAACTAATCTTATCAACCTCAGAGAAATTTGATTTGAAATTAATAATTTATATCTCTACTACCTTAATTTAATGAGCTATTTTGAATTGGGGGATTTTTATCATAATTTTTTTAAGAGAAATTTTAATTTGAACTCAATTCATCCCCTTATGAGTATCTACTCCAACCAACATTTGGGGTCAGAGTATTTTATATTCAATTGTTCACACTCTTTTCAACTATCATTTTAGTTGTATCTTAATGATCTTAAAATTTCTGTCAAGTCGATATTTTCAGTTCATTAAAGTCTAAGTAACAATGGAAGCTATAGTTGAGGATGTGGCTACTAACATGCCACCTTTCGTTAATTGTAATAAAAATGCTCAATGAAAATTAAAAATAAAAATGTATCTAAAGAGAATTTTACCTGAAATCTGTGATACAATTGAAGAACAACATGTATTTCCTATTACTGCTAGGGACACATGGTCTCAATTGACTAAAGTTACATATAATAATAACTATTAAGTAATGAATTTCTTATATTGTTCTCTAGGTGATGATGAATTCAATATAATATCTGCTATAAAATTGCATATAAAATTTGTGATAGTTTAGCCATTTCCCATGCAAGAACAACTAAGGTTAAAGAAATGAGAATGAAAACATACATTATTAAATATGATAATTTTAAAATGACATTCGATGAACCTATCTTTGAAATGTATCTCAGGTTTAATGAAATAATGAACACTATGAGTTTTCTTGGAAAACCAGTGGGCAACAAGGACCAAATCCTGAGACTACTTCGATGCCTACCTGACAGATGGAGAGGAACTTCTATTTCTATACGAGAATCATGCGACATAAGAAATATTCCAATGAAGGAACAAATTGGAAAACATATGAGGTATGAAGAATAACATAAAGTGAATCATGTAGTAGATGAAGATCCAAGGAAAAAGTCAGTAGCATTAAAGAATTTATCCTCAAAAAGAAAATATAAAGAAACGGTTCATGTTCTTGTAGAGCGTTCCACTAGTGAAGATTCAGGTCTAATCAGTGATGAGGAGATAGCTCATCTTTCTAGAAGGTTAAAAAAGTTTTACTAAAAGAATAAATTCATTAGGAAGTCAAACTACATGGGATTGTATGATAGTAAAGGAAAATGTAAGAAATACAGAAAATAGAATGACATCTCAAATGGAGTAATCTGTTATGAGTGAAAATGTATAGTTCATTTGAAGGAAGACTGCCCCAAGATAATATTTAAGATGAAATATGAAGATAAGGGCAGGGGTTACAAAAAGGATATGAAATCAACTTGGAGTGCTTTAGAAGATATCTCTAGTGGATCTAATGATTCTGATAGAGAATAAAACTACAATTCCAACTTTTGTTTCATGACAGAAACATGTGAGGTAACACTTAACTCTTCTATCCATAATGCCAATTATCCTAGTAATAAGATTGTGTTACATAGTGATGAAAATATGAATAAGGATGAACTCTTTTAATACTATGAAATTTATGACGATACTTTTAATGAGCTCAATGAAAATTGTCAATCAATAAAGAGACAACTTGTTATAAATGAAAATTATATGTCAAATCTAGATATTGAAAAGGGGAAATTCTCCCAACTATTAAAATAAAACACTAAACATAAATTATCCAATGGAAAATTAAGAAGTGATCTTGAGAATATTAATGCAGGTAGAGATAACATGACTTATTTTCTAGGAAAACATATTTCCACAGAATATACAACTGGTCTTGGATATCATCCAGGATATAGAAGGATCATTAAATATAAAATTATTCAAAAATATAGACAATTAATAGCTAGTTCATGTTCTGTACCATTTCCTGAAAAACAATTCTCTAAAGGACCAAAAAAAACTTTTATGTCTCAAAATATATCTGTTGATTATAGGAAATCTATGAGACAAGTATGGGTTCCCAAAGTTTTTCTATATAACCTCTCTAGACCCAGGAAAATCTGGGTACCATAGGTACCCCAAGTCTAATCTATTTTGTAGGGATGATACCTAAAGAGTTCTTATAGGAATCTATAGTAATTGGATAGTGGACATTCAAGACATATGATAAGAGATCATTTTTTCTTCAGGAGCCTAATCAAAGTTAAGGTCGGACATGTAACTTTTGGTGACAATGCAAAGGGAAAAATCTTCATCTTAGGTAATATTGGTAACCCTAATACAATATTAGTTTCCAAAGTAGTTTTTGTTGATGTAATAAAGTGAAATTTACCTATCATCTCTCAGTTATGTTATGATGCTTTCATTGTCAAATTTGAAAATGATACATGTAATGATTTTAATTATAAAAATGATTTAATATTAACAACTATAAGAAATGAGAATGTTGAGGTTGTTGACTTAAATTCCATAGCCATGCAAAATTTTTCTTTCTTAAATGCTTTTCATAAGGAATACTTACTATGGAATAGATGATTAGGACACTGCAATGTGCACTCGCATAGGAAACTAACTAGGAATGGTTTAGTGAGAGACTTACTTAAATTAAAATTCCATATTAACAAAGTGTGTAATCCCTGTCAAAAGGGAAAGCAACGCAGTTTTTCATTCAATCAAAATAATGATGTTTCTACTTCTCAAGTGTTTGAATTGGTTCACATGGATTTGTTTGGACCATCAAGAGGTTCATGTTTAAATGGGAAGCACTATGTTTATGTTCTTGTAGTTGATTTTTCTAGGTATACATGGGTATACATTCTATCTCACAAAAGTGAAGTTTGCCCTTATTTTATCAAATACTCCATGTCTGTAGAAAACCGTAGTGGACATAGAATTAAGACCATGAGAAGTGATCATGGATGTGAGTTTAAAAATCATGAGTTTGAATCTTATTTCTCACACAATACCTATAGTCACAATTTCTATGCTCTTAGAACACCTCAACAAAATGGAGTCATGGATAGATGAAAGAGGACCCATTAAGAAATTCCTAGGACAATGCTCAATGACTATGATTTGAGAAATTATTTTTGGGCTGATGCTATAATTTTAGCTTGTTATACCGTCAATAGAGCCTTGATTTGACCTGTTCTAAAGAAGACCCCTTATGAACTTTGGAATAATAGGTAGCCTAATGTTAACTACTTCAAATATTTTGGTTGCAAAGTCTTTTTCATTAACACTAAGGAAAATCATGACAAGTTTTCCTCCAAATGTGATGAAGGAATTTTACTAGGTTACTCAATCTCGAGTAAAGAATATAGAGTATTTAATAAGAAGACAAAATACGTGGAAGAATCTATTCATGTCAAATTTGATGAGACAAATCCACATGAACCCAAAACCTCTCTATAACACCTTGAGGAAGATATGTACATTTTGGACCTTAATGATATGATAGTGAATTCCCTGTAAAAGCAACCAGTTTTAGGAATCTTCCAAAATCTGCACCTGTGGAGTCTAAACCAACAAAAAATCATGGCGAGTCTAGTTCAACTCTTTCTCAAGGTATTAGATTTCTCAGGAATCTTCTATTAGATTTTTCAGTATGTGATTTAAATCGTGGGACACAAATAAGAGCTTTTCTGAGAAAACAGGTTGAACATCAAGCTCTTCTTTCACAGCCTGAACCCAAGAATATTAATGATGCAATCAATGATGTATTTTCAGTGATTCCTATGAATGAAGAATTAAATAAATTGGACTGAAACAATGTCTGGGAACTAGTTGAAAGGCCTATGGAATCTTTGATGATAGGAACTAAATGGGTTTTGAGGAACAAATTTGATGAGTTAAGAAATTTAGTTAGAAAAAAATCTTGGTTACTTGCACAAGTTTACAATCAATAAATGAAATATACTACAAGGATACCCTTGCACCTATTGCTAGGTTAGAGGACACTGGGATACTACTTGCTTATGTAGATCATTTGACTTTTAAACATTATCAAATGGATATTAAAAGTGCATTTATAAATGGTTCTATAGTTGAGGGTGTGTTTGTTGAACAACCCCCTAGTTATACAAATTCCCATTTTCAATATCATTTTTTAAAACATTCAAAAGCATTATTCCGTTTAAATAAAGATCCAAGAGTTTGGTATGATTGTCATAGCTCTTTTCTTATTTAAAAAGGTTTAACTAAGGGAGTAGTCGATCCTACACTCTTCATTAAATGAATTTCCAAAGGTGTTTTGATATTAAAAATTTATGTAGATGATATATTTTTTAGATCTTATTAAAAATTATTTATGTACTGATTTTTCAAAAATAATGCAAAATGTATTTGAAATGAGTTTAATGCGAGAACTCAAACGTTTCCGTGGATTTCAAATTTTTCAAAATAAAGATGGTATTGTTTTAAATAAAAGAAAATATGTTAAGGATATTTTAAAACTTTTTTGTTTGGATGGTAGTAAAGGTAATGATACACCTATGAGTACCACTTTTATATTGGATGTTGATGAAATTGGAGAATTAGTGGATCAAACCAACTATAGAGGTATGATTGGGAGTCCATTGTAACTTACAGCTTGCAAAAAAGGCATTATGATAAATGTATGAATGTGTGCTCGCTTTCAAGATAAGCTCAAAGAATCTCATTTAAATGCTATCAAAAGGATTTTCAAATATCTCAAATACACTACCAACTTAGGTCTATTTTATCCAAGAAGAAAATAATTTGATCTGATAAGTTATTTTGATGCTGACTTAGTAGGTTGCAAGTTAAATAGAAAATGCACCTCTAGGACATGTCACCTTTTAGGAAATTCACTAGTATTATGGTGTAGTAAGAAAGGGAATTAAGTTGCATAATCTACTGTCAATACATAAATTAATATGTCTGGTAGTTTTTGTGCTCAAATTATGTGGATAAAACACACTTTAATAGACTTAGATATCAATTCAAACATGTCTCTATAAAATGTGACAACAGAATTCCTATTAACATTTATAAAAAATCAGTTTATCATGCTTGGACAAATCGTATTGATGTAAGATATCACTTCTAGAGAGATCATTATCAAAGAGGTGATATCACTCTTGAATTCAATGGCATTTAACATCAATTCGCTGATATATTCACAAATCCTTTAAATTTGAAGATATTAATCTACATCAAATTTGAATTAGAAATGATTAATTTGAACTATTAGAACCTCACAGTTTCACCTCACAGTTAGAACCTCACTATTGTACGTCACTGTTAGCACCTCACTATTAGAATCTCACTGTTGGGTGCCTCAATGTTATACCTTACTGTTACATTATATTTTATGTCAAAATCATAATTATTTTATTATTATTTTTTGTTTATTTTCTTCTATTTGTTTTTATTTCAATCCCTAAATGATAAAATTAGAATAAAAACACATTTTGATCCACCCTCTTCCTCTCTCTTGAACCCCTTCTCTCAAAATCCATAAACCCTAACCTTCCATTAAACCCTCAAACCCCATAGAACCTCAATGGAAAGGGTCAAGAGACCTTCGGTTGGTGAAAGAGATATGATAAGGCCAAAGATACCCCAAGACGAATCCATTGGTGGCGATAATATATCAATAGATCTTGTTAACTTGCATTTATGAAAGAGGACAAATGTAGGTGAACAACAATTAAACAAAGATTTTTTCCTTTCGAAAAAATCCGTAGTTATAGAGGGACTATAGGATGAAGGATTGGTGGAGTGAATTTCCAATAATAATGGATCGTACTATCCGAGGCTAGTCAATGAATTGTATGAATATTTGAAATTTGAAAAGACAGATGATGAGAACCGACTACTGTCAACTGTAAATAGAACTGAGGTAGATTTTTCATCATCTGAATGGGTTGAATGTCTAAGGGTGCCTCATGAGGGTATTTTTTAATACAATTTTGGAGTGATTCCTACTGAATGTGATATTTTTGGATATATGAATGCATTGGAAGAGATGAAACGAAATGGTACCTCAAGAAATATTATTGCTACTAAAATGAATGGAGAGTATAATCATTTGTTTATGTTTATCAAACATGTGATAAGTCCTAGAAGAGGGGACTTCACAATGCTGAAAAATCATGATATATTCCAGTTTTATTTTCTAAAGCATAGTCATAAGATCAACCTGTGCAGTTTGTTAATAGATTAGTTAGAAGACATGATGAGGAAAATTTCTAAATCAAATTCTCTATTTCATGATAAACTAATTTCTGAGATGTTGATGGTTAAGGGTATTGCTGGAGATAAAGAGGATAGAATTGTAGCCAAGATATTTTTTTGAATCTATAAGATAGTTGGAATGTTCATGAAGATCAGCTAGAATCCCTAGAGAAGAGAATGGGTAAATGATGAAGGGATGAGTTTTGAGAAGATTGACCCTAAAAATAATCCTTCTAGGCCAAAGTATAATAGGGATCCTTGTCTGAAACATAATGAAGAAAAACATGTATATTTTGACGAAGAAGTAGAGGTGGTTCTGGAACATGAGAAATATTGTACTACTATAGATGATAGGAGTGATCCCGATCTACCTGCTAGTCCTCTTTCATGAATGATAACTTATGGAGAGCCCAGTCCTCCATGAGAGTTACCAATATGATAATCTATCTTAAGGGACAATGAAGTTGAAGAAACCTGTGAAAAAGCGTATGATGAGGCTCATATAACTATTAGAGATACCCCAGAAGAGGAAGAGGTTGTTGAATCTGGTCATTCTGACTATGGGGAACATGAGGTTGATACTGATAAGGATATTGAAGTAGTGGAACTCAGTTTGAGTCCTCTTATGGGAGTCACTAAAAAATTATTGAGTGAACAGGCAGAAGAAATTGTATTTACATCCCTTTGTAGGGAAATTGTGTATGACTCAGTCGAGGCAGTAGCTCACTCTAATTTTGAGACATTTGATCAAGAAATAATAGTTTCCAAAGTTTCAAGGCATCCAGAATATGAATTTGATGTCCAAGAGGTAGCTCAAATTGAGGGGGAGTGTCTAATTGTGAATGGTTCAGTATCGGTTGTGAATAACATTGAAGGATGTACTAAGGACCTTGGGATTCTAGTATTGGGACTATATTTTGTTTTCTCAGAAGATGATAGTCCCAACAGAAGATGTTCAGTGAAAAATCACATTTTTGTTCCACCAGAAAACACCTTCCCTCAAGACTATATTAGAATGGAAAACCTTGAATCCTTGAAATATGACCATCTGAGAATGTCTAAGGATAGGTCCTCTAATATGGACATGGTTGTTGCTCTTATTCAGGAGAATTTGACATCTCTGTTAGCCAAAATACTAGACATTATTCACACTGATCTGCTTCAGTAATTAAGGAAGTGTTAGAGTTTCAACACATACATAAATATAATTGGTTTTGGAACTAATATCCTCCCAAATAGGTTTTTTGGAAAATCCATGTAGTCTACTATTAATATATTCTATATCATCCAGTCTGGGAAATAAAAACTGACATTGCGTAGATATATTTTAATGTCAATAATTTATGTAATGTAAATACCATGATACAAACATTAGACTCAACTGTTGTGTGAACTTATATTCATTTAATTATTTATATTCCATTTTAAAGGAATTTATATATGATGATCCCAGGAATGTCCAAGGGAAAATATAACAATAATAAAAACATAGGATCTAAGGTAATAACCAAGGGATCAATGGTTATGATAATAATAAAGAGGATTCATGGTAATAACCAAGAAATCATTGACCTCATGGGTTGTTATGACTTTGTGATAACCAATATCTTGACTATAAGGGTTCATTGTGTAATTAATGGTGTATCTTATAAGTCATTTAGCTGATATATGATTCTAATGAAGTCTAAGGATCTCATCCATGGTAATCAAAGATAAGCAATGACTGGTCGTAATGCATGAATCCATGGTGCCACATTTCTGAATACGTAATACTAGATCCACATAGTGTATTAGTGGAATGCTATTTTGGATCAATCCTGACTACTCCTGGAACAATGAATAAGGCCATATTAATAGCACCTTATATTTGATTCATTATTTAATTATTCGATGTAATAATCTTTCCATTAGTTATTTCATATGGTTCATTTACTACCTTTTATTAGTGTAATAATGTATAATAATTATGTGCAACCATTTTTCGCATAAATTACTTAAACAATTAGGTGGTCACTCCTTTAAATTTAATAATCATGAAATTGAATTTTAAGTACATGAAACTATATTAAATTCAAATATAATCATGTAGGCTTCGATATATGAAATAGTATACAATATATTTAACAATTAATGGATCATTAAAATAATTCAAACAATTACCTTTGAAGGGTCTAGTGAAAACATGCATGTGCAACGAAATAACTACAAATTCTATCAATTATAACACATACCATAAGAATGGGAAAGTCCTGGAATAGCCAAATGATGGAATAGATAGACAAAATAGACTATAAGGGATTAATGAAGAGGGAACCTTACATATGATGGAAGGCATTGAGGTATCATCCTCTGATGACATCATTTAAAAATATGTAAAAAACTATATAATTTGATAAGCATGAATATAACAATGCTATATGAATTAAATAGGAAATTTTGTATGAGAAAGTTTGTTTTACAATGATGGAACTTCAATACATTGAGGGAAATGAGGGATGAATTACATACCACCTACCTAATGTATGTGGCAGATGCATGAACCAATATCATCCCTTTGTTTTTCTTAGATTTGATGAAATTTCAATAATAGGTCAATTCCATAAAAATTGGTCATATGAGACTACATTAAGATAGCATCATCAATATAATGATGAATGGTCAATTGTGTTAAATTAATTAGTCACTTAATGGCCTGAATCTGAGTAGAAATATAGATATGAAATCGTAGATTGGATAATGAAGTGGCAGAATATCCAATATTGGGGATTCTTTTTGTGATTTTTCATGATAAAGAGTATATGGTTATGTTCAATTCAAAAAATAGGATTACCTTAGTATTTTTTTTAAAATGATGTTGTTTATTTATATAGGGTGTAACTTTTTTACACATCTTGTAATTATCAGGGTATTCCCCCTATAAAAACTATCTCTATGATTTGAATTTTTCTGGCCATGAAATTTCATGTTTTGAAATAGTAAAATGTCTCGAAATCCAATTACACATCGAGTAATTTGCCTCAATCCTACCATCTTCCTAATTTAATCATCCTTACCAAAAAAACCAACCATCCAACATGATAACATTGTGTTATAATTGAATAGTTGAACTTATAATATCTAAAAACATAAACTAAATGGACCATTAACAAAAAGAAAAATCAGTTTCATACGATCTTTCCCCTAAAATTAATTATCCCGTAGTAGTTTTCATGGGTTTGTAAAACATTTTATGAGAATAAATAGAGACATTGATCATGTATGATGCCCTCCCTCTCCAATTTCTCATCATTTACATCTCTTTGCTTCCATTACATCCATACTAGTTGGACATACCTTACCCAGTGATCCTTCATGCTTCGTTAAATAATGTATATAAGATATTCCACAAACTGAGAATTGGCATCCACCTCAAATTTCATCATATTGAAAGAATGATAATTTTCTCCATGATAATAAGAATGTCATAAAATGTCAAATATATTTTTTTCTTGTAATGGTACCTATGATGTAATAGAAACATATACGCTACCAGACGGACTCTATCCAACATAATAATAAGATCTATAAATGGAGATAGATTCCCTTTCCTTCATATCTATCTATTCCTATGCTTTTTTGATACACCCAGGAAAACATGACTCCCAAAAATGAATTTAAAATATCATTTGTGTTTATTTTAATAAAATTAATATCTAGACTGAGTAGTATATATATACTTCTTATCAGTTAATCCATCTCTTGAGTCTCTTAATGATAAAACTAAAACTTAGTGGTTCCTCTCTCCCCAAAATACGATTTTTCATTAAAAATACTCTTTAAGGAAAAGTGGGAAACCATTGTTTATAAACCATAGATCACTAAGTGATGAATGAGCTCACAAAATTATTAAACCCAAGACTAAGATGATTCAAATAAAACACACTATATAAATCACATTGCAGAGTTCTAACTTGAGTTTCCAAATCATACCTGATAAGGATTTCAATGTGAGAAAGCATTCTATCCATTGTCTGGATGAATTCAACCATGGTGATTATGCCTTGGTTGAAACCCTGGGAAATGATTTGGTACTTCTTGAAAATATAAACTTCTTGCTCCTCATTTGCCTCAACCTGCAGCCTCTTATTATAAATTCTTGAAATATCCTCCTCTGAGGCAATGGGTCTATGGAATTTTTCCATCATTTCTTCTGTGGAGTGGATAATGAGCTTCAACCACTCTTCTACCTTTTATTTCATCACTCATGGTTCTCTACATGGATCACCACTTTCCCCATCTTGTAGGCCTTTGTTTCACCTTTCGTGGCCAATCTGGTTTCCATCAGTTTTGGTAAGTGAGAATAGTCTTTGTGTCCCTTGGGTATTTTCCCCTGGACCATGATGCAATCCCAGATAATTCATCAAAAATATATATCGTATATTGTTATTGGACATCGATTTGAGGTGAAGTCATATTCTGAGAAGAACCTATATACCCATATCTCTCTGTAAACCCTACTATAACATCGATTTGAAAAATGATAATTAACATAAAAATATAGAATACATGACATTTTGTAGTTGTATGATCATGAATACGTATAGTTTGCATGTCTCATCAACCAAGAAATTATCTTAGATAAGAAGAAAGTGTCTTACAATTTTCTATTGATCTAAGACTGCACAAACTATGTTTTTACCTTGAGTAAACCATTGTAATCTGACTAGAAAGACCATATTAAGATATTTATTTTTCCATCTTGGGACCATAAAAATATTAATTAGCCAGAATTCCACTAGTTCTTGTCTTCACATATTGATAGGTGGGATACCTACTGATAAACCATTTAATCTAATGATTTATCACAGAACACTAATACAAGACTTGTATATCCTATAAACCTAGGATCGTACTAGATGAACATCACACTAAGATTCATGGGGCTTACTCATCAGATCCTCTCTCATGTATTTTGAATCATATAAATCCCCATGTTTATAGATGAAATCATCTCTGTCAGTAGTACATTTTGAAGGCCGGTCGTCACTAGCAAAACTCATCTAGAGAAACAAGCCTTCTTGATTTGGAAAATGCATTCTATTTTCCCATTCATGGAGGGATTTATTAAATTAATGGGAATTATAACTATTAAACTCATGAAACTCCACTTGTAGGTTAAAAATGTGGGCCAAAAATTTCCATTCAATACTAGCTTTTAGTACGACATGTTCTCGAGTTTTTGGACTTAGTACGTTCACTATTACATTTACCTTTCTGGGTGTATAGGTAAGAACAAATTTGAAATAATTAACATATTCAACCCATATATACTGTCTATGATTCATTTCATGTTTCTTGATGATATTTTTAGTGTGTTATGTTCTATATAGACCACAATTTACTCATCCATTAACTAGTGTCCCCATCAGTGTAAGGCATGGAAATAGCTATAGGCATGTGGTCATGCATCAGGTTGTTTCTTCACGAGGCCTCAAATGCCAATATTTGAAGGCAACTACTCTATTTTACAACATTATAACTATTACCCGGAGAATTATTGATGCATTATATAACACTATATATCCTCTTCTAGGATATTATAGAATCAAAATTAGTGCGAATCAAGACTTTCTTTAAACTCCTAAAAGGATTTATTACAGTCCTTGGACAATAAGAACATTAATACCTTATTTTTATGAATAGAAAGAGGTGAATAATGGTGTAAAAATTACAATATAAAACACATTTCATATTAGTATACCATGATTTTAATTCTACTATCAAACATGTTCTTATGATGATCCCTGATAACCACACCACTAACCTTATTTTTCTCACCAAATACATATTATTGTAATATAATATGCTCCAAAAGGTAACGTTATTGATAAATAAGTGGAAATTAGAAGGATTGGAATTTTGGTGATGTTATCTTAGGGTATTCAAATGATCTTATGTTTTCTCAAATTATCACTAAAATATTTAGAATATTCCAATTTGTCATCCACAAATACCGCAATAATGTAATCTATATAGGGATGAACAATACAATACAACAGATCCTTGAAAATATAAATCACATTCGTGATACTAAGTGGCAAAACAAGGTACACAAAAAAACAAAACCTACTATAAAATTGTGGATGATGTATGTCTGAATTCTTGAATCACACCTGATGATATCCCTGTCATAGGTCATTCTTTGATAATACCTTATCTGTGTAGTGAATGTAAAATATATCATCTATTCGATGTAGTGGATACCAATTCATAACTAAATGTGTTATCAACCATAGGTACTCCTTCGATGGCCTTAGGGTTTCAACCTCCTTCCGTACAAAAAATGGTCAACCCCATTAGTATGTATTGGGTATGATAAAGGATTTAGAATCTCAATTATACCACTATATGTTGAGATCAAGGAGCTCGTTAGGTTCCAAACTATATGTAATAATGGTAACATGATCTTATCTTAGAATGAGGTCTATCGTAAAACCCACATCTCTCACTATAGGCAGGCCAATGAAATTTAATAGAAAACAAGGAACTATAATGATCTAATAATAAAGATAAGTCATAAATTTTTTAAACAATCCCATATTAATATGCTATATGATTAGGAATAAAATCCACATATCCAAGATTTTCATTATTCCATCTCCACTGCCCTTCACAATTTACTCACCATTTTATAGATAAATGCTTCTCTGTATTGATGAAAATGACACCCAGAAAGGATAGATTTCTATGATGTTGTGATATGGAACCAACCCTTCCATCCCCAGAGTGGAAATGAATCTCATATTCTTCAGGATGAAATGCATCCCATAAGAATTTAAAAATGCATACCGTAAGTGGGAAGTCCCTGCATTGTCTTATTCCCTCAAACCATACTCCCAACCATGTGTTTGGGGCCATCACCCCATAATAATAACGAATTTAAAAAATAAGGCTTTCCATGTCCAAAAAGAAGATAAAGTAGTGTGAAGCACTTATATTGAATAAATTAGATATATTATATGAGGATATGAAAATAGTACATCATACTATTGACTATTATCCACTATGATCATTGGGTATTCACTGAATGGCATGGAACTATAATTATCCATTTCCATGTTCTACAACTTGACAACATGTAGTAGGTCCGCTCTGATGTTGGTAATATTTATAGTTAAGGATACCATGGCCACAAACTCCATCATTGCATGCCCTTTTACTACTACTCTAACTCCCTCCTCAATGAAGTGTAAAATTTACATCCCAAGATGGTGGATCATGTGTGGTTCCCCTTTTACTTGATGCATAAGCAAAGGTTCCACCGAATCTCTGATGAAAACACATATGTCTAAAATCACAGACCTATAAATGATCTATATAACATTAAGGATCCAATTAACTTTCCATCCACATTGATGGAATATAGAATACCTTCATAAACATTTACTCTGCCAACCACTAATCTATAAATAAACATCAATAGAATATTTCCTGCAACCCTGAAAACTAATGTACATCCCCAAAAAAAGATCCTTTATGCCCACAACTAACAACCACCATCCAGATTAACTCATAGATAATGATTTCATTCAATATGTTAGAAAAAGTTGATAAGTGAGAGAAATTCATCTTAGTTCAAATGGAATAGTTAATCCCATCATGAAAGCATCTAGAATGTCATATCTCATCACCTGCTAGAAGTGGTGTAAATAAAAATAACTCAATTAAACACATATAAAAGTTGATTATTATCATAAAACCCTAATCTAGGTGTGTGAACTCTTTTTATTACTTATCTCTTAGGTTCTAATTAAAAAGGTACTCATAGAATACTCTTTGGATGTCATCCTAGATCATGACCATGTGGCAACCATCCTAGGTAATCACATCCCACCAGCACTTGGCAGAATCTTTCAATATGTGGGTGAAAATATCTCCCTATACTCTAGAGGAATATCCATATGCTCAAATATTGATATCATTGCATCTATAAAGGATATAGTAGGTTATGGGATACCATCCATAATTGGTGTAGGGGATCACAATTGGTGTAGGATGGGGATCCCAATTCATGGACTATATGAGACGTAGGAAACCATCATGAATATGAGTTTTAGTGAGAAGTTCAATAATAAAATGATATTTCTCCAGAGGAGATCTTGGCAAAAAAAAGGAGGTTCTTGGCTAACCATATCTATATGGTGGTCATCCCAATCTTCCTGGCATACGCCATTTGGAAATCACAGTGGAATTTCACTATAAATTACCAACACATTCCTCATAAAATGATTCTATATATAGATTAATTCACTATTTAAATTATATCATATTTCTATTCTCTTACTAACCAAGTAATAGTACCCGAACATCATTATTATGTTTTGAAGTATTGGTATGTGAAAATGTTTGATATATAGGGTTTCCAGTAGGTGAAAAGTCATTAACAATTTCTGTACTTAATTTATTGTAAAACATAAAATTTTAGGATTCCAATATCTTATAAAGATATATCATGGTTTTCTGAAATGGCTACCCATAACCAGTGAAGTTGTACCCATACACCTTATCACTGAAGTCGATACCCACACAATATCTATTTATTCCTCATGAATATCTAGTCCTAGAATGAAATGAGTAATATATGAGTTCTCATCTTAGTAAATTAATCATTCCCATAAAACGGGTCACATATAACTCATGAATTGATATTGTAAATCACACAATTTATACCAACGAGAAGCTCAAGTAACTAGAGGAATATAGAAGAAGTGGTTAAATAATAGCTATTTAAGATTCCACCATCAACTATAAAAGGAAAAACTATTTCCATTTATTATAAAACACTAAATAACCTAATACCTAACATGAATAATGTGTTATCGGACCATATATAGATAAAAAACAATGTATCACTCAACAATCACAACCTACACAACAAATATAAGCAATAAAATGAACCTATATGGAATGTCATATGCATTGAATGTGAATATATAGTGCCCATAACGATTCATGCAATGATTATCCAATACCTTATCCCATATAATCATGGAATATATCAATAAATAATTGAAAATATCACAACCCATGTGCATTACCCAATAGTTAATGGATATCAACTACAATAAGAAAATGAAGACCACTAAATCTTATTTTAAGAAACTCATTATTTATCCCCAACGTTCATTATCTATACCTAATAAAAGATTTTATCCAAGTTACAGGTTTTCCTAATCTCTTTTTTATTTTCATATAATACGAAGTTATGAAAATATATATCTTATACCAATTTGTGAAATCTCAAAGACTACATTAACTCAATGGTACCCAATACCTAGCTATCTACATTCCCTTGGGTGAGCCTATCTGTATGTTAGAGACATACACATAATAGTGAGGGAAAAGGGTGTGTTTTTGAGAAAACTACGACAAAAATACCCGAGTGGGTCCAAATGGATAAAAAATAACATATGAAATATCAAAATCATAATATAAAATAATAAGGTGGTGAGATATAGGACTAAACATCCCCAAAATAGATAATAATCACAACCTAGAAACTGAATCATATAAAAAATGATGATGATAAAGATCATGTCACAAAAAATTGGATATACTAGATACACGAAAGATATAAATACATGATATTAAAAGGGATAAAAAAATTCATAAAACAATACATCGTCTTGAGTACTAGTTTGTTCATCTTATACCAGACTCCATTATAAAGATTACAATCAATACCAGGATTCCAAATAGGTATTCTGCCCCTTCTAAATACAAGAATATATATAATCTTCATCTGATCCAATGACATAATGGATTTGGTTTGAGATAAATCTAAGTAGGTCACCCTTAATGGAATCAATACCATCTAGTCTGAGAAATATAAATTAAAAGTTTTTGTGTATATCTATAAATGTTAATCACAAATGTAATGTAAATACACTAATACCTAAATAATCATTATCTATTTTCTGAATTTTTAATAATTTCTGTAATAATTTTCTTGGTTATAATTTGTGATATATTAGGATCCAAGGTTCCACCAAGGAATCCTATATTAATAATAATTACATAGGAACCATAGAAGTCACAAAGTCATACTTTATGATGATAATAATAATGAATTGGAATTGATTTAATAAGTAAGGAATCCTCGACCTTCAGGGTTTGGAAAACTCAAAGTTAAACTATTTCTTGGATATAATTGTTCTACATGTTATCCATGGGGAATAAACCAAGGTATTCCAATAATATATGATTCTAAATAAGTCCAAGTATCTCATCCAACATAAGAATGATTAATGAATGACTTTTCTAAATGGGTGTATCATGTGCACCACATGTTCGATGATGGAAGGAAAGATCCATGGAGAATTTCAAATGCATTCTAATTTCAGAATGATAATAAGTGGATCCTCTAGTGTCAGTTAAAGAATCCACTAGTTAATAGGTATCAGGATCCAAAGTGGGTATCTCTCTTATAAATCTACATAACTAAATCGAAATGTTATTCATTAGTTCTCTGGGAATACTCTTAAAAATCTAAGGCTCCATTAATTCTGATGACTACTATAAATAGGAACATATATATAAGCAATAATAACCTTATACTTGATTCATTATATAATCATTCCATGTAATACTCATGAATTTTCAAAAGAAATTTTCTTCACTCCATACCATTAATTAGTGTTAAAATGTATAATATGTACATAGAACCATTTAATACTAAAATTACATATTCAATTATAGAAATCAATCATTTATTTTTCATAAAAATGAAAAGGTAGAAAAATGATGTGAAACCATATGAAATTTTGTTAAAATCAAGTGTATAATGTGATATCCTTATGTATAACATGCATTTAACAAATAATGAATCATGTAATTGATTTGAACTATTACCCTATAATGTAAAATTGAAACAATAATGGTTTTATTAATAAACAACTCATTAATTTAATTTTAGCTTGTACCATTAAGAAGTCAATGTAGAGGCATGCTCAATGGTGGCACATGTAGACATAACAGCCTAAAAAGGAATATTTAAGGGATCACCCTACTTATGGTGGAAGGTACTGATGTCTCAACCTCTGATGACATTGTTTAAATATATGAAAATGGACTAAAATATGAGAAATATAAATATAAGAAACTAATATAAATTAAAAGATAAATTCCTAATGAAATTGTCATGAACACTATGATGGAATTTTCTAAAAGATAAATACATGATTTATGAGTTCCTAGATTACATACATTATACTTGTAGAAAATCCCTCAATCTATACTAGCCACCTATTTAACATAAATTTGATGAAATATGAATAAAGGAACATCACTATAGAAAAATGGCGTATGATCCTACATCAAGATATCATCATCAATAGAAATCGAAAGATTAAATGAGATAATGGATAGAAGTACTTACCAATATATTCCCAATGAGATAGGCAACCCTATCATCTGTGATCATATAGTTAAATAACAAGATATCCAATCATAGGACTACCATGGGTGCTTTCATAAAAGATATTGGGAAGGGGTTAGGTTCTACTTTTAATGATGGACACTATATATCTTTTTTTTAAACTGATTTTGGGTATTTACAAAGTGTGTTAATGTTCTACAAGCCATGAAATTTTTGAAATAATCACACTAGAAACCCCATTTACTTGATGGGAAGGGTCCTATCAATGATATTAAACATTATGCAATGACTAGATATAGTGTAATCAAATTACATGTCATGTCATTGGAATATATCATGTAATATAACCTAGTACCTCTTCCTTTCCAAAACAACAACAACCCCACGTCCAAAAATTATTGCCTATGTCAAAAGATAACATCATAAGATCAAGAAATTATAATTAAGAGGACCCATAAAAGAAAAATTATCTTCATAAATAATGACTGATAACTAAAGAGAATATTATGTTTCCATAAATCAAGGAGTTTTTTCAGAATAGAAATAGGGATATATTACCCATCTGATTATCTGTAGATATAAATTTGTATAAAAATAGAACTAATATATAAAATTGGAAGATAATTTTATGATACTGTAATATAGAAAAATATACCCTGAAAATGGATGACACTAAATAATGATAAACCTATGTTTCATTTTCTATGAGTGATATATAGATTATAAATATGGAATCCAATAATAATCCTTTGGGAAAATATTTTGTATTGAGGAATTAGTGGAATAAAATTATAATATTATTAATCTATGCAAAATAATATTCCTATGGTATCTCCATATAATATAATTTGAATAATAAAAAATTGTTAATGATTCTAACAATTACCATTTCTATTAATTTTCAACAATTACAATACCCATTTTGAGTAGAGTACAATTTTGATTGGGAATGATAGTGTGAATCAGTAACCTAGAATAATGATTTTGATTTTTAATTATTTGTAATTCATATTGAATATTAAATAATAAGAATTATGAGTGTGTCACTATACTAGAATACAAATTAGATTTTTATGACTAGTTTTGGTAGAACAATATCATTCTTATAGATGTTGTTAATGTTCATATCATACCAATGATCTTATCTATGATATGTATTTGGAGGACCATCATAGAATTTTGATATCTGCTATAATGTTTGTTATAAAAATTGGGAGATTGTAGATATGTAATGGGATATATATTATTAAATAATATATAGGGACGCATTTTTTATTTTATGATAATCACATAGTAATACACATGGGAGTCATGGTTATACTCAATCAATCTCCTCAAGAATCCATAATATTTAATGATGTACTTTTTCCATTACATGTATTCAAAAAAGTAGTTTAGTGAATATATATATCTTTTACTATAACCAAACTCAATGTTCAATAGATACACACATTGTTGTTGAACCATATAACAACCCATGTGTGTTGTTGTCTCTTGTTTATTTAGTACAATGCTTGTGGTGGTGTGTGTTCGAAATATATAAATAAATATAAACACTGTATCTAATATAGTGATTCTAAAAACAAATTTGAGATAATGGAGTGTTTAAAAAATATTGTAATAAGGATCACACCAATAATGATTCAATAATTCTCATATTTATTTTTATGCTCTGTTAGGAACATGTAATAGTAGTTGAGCTAGTATTGTTACTTTTAATTTGTATTTATTATCTATATTGGTTTTATTATAATATATTTATATATATATATATATTGTGTAACATTGAATTGGATTTAAAATTACCTATGAGGGATAATATATTTTCTACTCACATTAAATTAAAAAAAATAGGTTCTATCTAAAACCATATATATTTATCATAATAAATCCACATGAAATTTAATGATAATTTCAAAAATAAGGATCGAAAAATAATAAAAAAAATGCTATGAGTTTGGTTAATAATATACTTAATCTGTTCATAATAATCCTCTAGAAGACTAATGTTCATTCCATGAAGAGTTTGAGGAGAATATATCCATTGAATCAGAAGAAGACAGTTAAATTGATGGTAAGTATTATATAAAAATGTTCCTATTGATATTTTAACTTTTGTATTTGAGTTTATTGACGAACTATGTAATGATAATTCACATCTGGTTGTAGATGTATATGCTATGATAAATAATTTTCAATAATGATACAATAGAGAAAATCTAGTATAAAAAGTGAAATCTTTATATAAATATATATTTTTTGTATAAAAAAATTATCTATAGTTAATAAGTTAATACAATATAATATTGATGAGAAAAATATATTTTTTATTCTCTACGAAATGAATATCTATGAATCGTTTGAAACAAACAGAGTTACCAAGGAAATTAAAATATTCTGATTGGAAACTATAAAGAATGATTAGCTCAATATAAGAATTATATAAAAATATCATAATGTACATGAATATCTATTAGAGATGATATATAATGAATTGGTGGATAGTCATATATCCTTTGATATAGATAAAAATACTCAAAAATAAACTGTATTGAACAAAATATCATATTGAAAAACATGGAATTCATATACATTGAATTCTTCCAAATTGCAGGGGAATGTTTTCCAACCCTGAATTTTTTTGAAAATGACACTTACACCGAAAACACTCATCTTAGTGGAATGAATGGTTTAACATTATATACCGATATATCTACTATATTATTCTGTCAAATGGTTACGATTTTCCTATAATATGTTTACTCTACTAATGATTCGTTATCTACTAACTATAGATAAAAATATAAATATAAAAAATATTGTTGAAAAAAACACTATTAAGTCCACCACAAAATCTCGGGTTTATATAATATGGTGATAAAAGAATTAATTTTTAATAATATCCATATAATAAAGGGTATGTTTCCAAAATTATAAATCTATAAACAATTTATAGGTTATAGTTTATGGAAAAAACATCATAGTTCATTTGTAAATTTTTGAACTATTGATAGAGTAAAATAAATAAATTATCTCTTAGAATAACAATTATGTGTCTATAGAATATAGATTTCATGTATTTATCAGGATTTTGGAACAGAAAAATAGACATTAACTATAATATACAAATATGAAATCTTGGAATCTATTTTACTATATTAATAGATTCTCAAAAAACAAAAATATGGGTGGTAAATGTCATAAATAGTGGTGGTATCAAACTATGATTAATATATCATTTATTCTTAATGAATGAATAAAATATGAAATTACATGAATGTAAAAAAATGTTAATAATTACATATTTTAAAAAAAATTGTTTATAAAAATGTTCCAATAAATAATGGTGAGAATGATTTCAGACTAATGAAGAAGATACATTTCTATAATGGAAATAAATTTCATATCACATCCTTTTTAAAATATTCCATGTATATAAAAATTGATTTATGTATGCTAGACTAATTGAAATATTATCCCTAATAGTAATATAAATTGATTGGTTTGGCATTAGAAATCCCAAAATAAAGTTAGTCTAAGAATCCATTGAAGCGTAACTTGACAGACAATAACGAACAATTTTTAAGGAACAAATAACCAAGAAACACTAAATTCTGGAAATGGATTCCAAGTCTAATGTCAATTAAAAAAACAAGTAAATAAAATTTTAATTTATGTACAAACCCCAAGGTGGTCTTCCATGTTACAAAATAAGGAATAACTATTTTTTCTAATCCAATTGTAAATTGAAAAAAAGTTCGATCAATAATAGAAAAATTGATGTCAGAATATATGTATTGTAAAAAATGATTTTTTAATGGTACATGATGAATGTAAAAAAATTATTATTCTTAAGTAGAATCATGTTTATAATGTTTGTAGTGAATTCTTGAATTTTCGGTGAAGCTGAAATAATTATATTTCCAAGTTCAAGAAATTTTACTGGACATTTATTCTCTAATTAATATTTAGTTGAGATACACAGTTATATAATATAATTTATTTTTTATTATATGAATTAATATTAGGGTGATTAATTTATGTATAAATCTATAATAATGTTGTCAAATTGAAAAATAATTTTATTTTTTGAAATTATGGAATTATTTGATTTGTATCATGAGGTATCATTGAAAAATTTCAATTGTTACCAAATTATAATTGGAGATTATTTTTAAGAGGGTCATTGAAAATGATGAATTGACATTTTTAATCTCTTGAGATGGATATATGAGACCAAATAATCAAGGAGATATTATTTCATGTGAATCTAGATATCTAACAAGTACATAAGAGATAGTGTTGTTGAGGCTTTGTAATCTCACTTTCCCAATCTAGTTTTTAGTGTAACAGTTTTTATTAAGGTGAAGTGTATGTTAATATGAAATATTTTCCAAGAAAGAGTAAAATTATTTTCATTAATGATATAGTTTTATATTAAATATAGTATATGTAATAAATTACAATTAAATTTTAATGAAAACAATATTGAAAAATAAAAACGTGTTTTTATCATATGATAGACAATATTATAGACATATTTTATTCCTAGGTTAATTACATTTTATATAATCTGATCATTATTAATTATATATATATATGATTATATGTTGTCACTTTTATTAGATATATGTGATTTAACCATTTTCTTAGGTGGACTATATTTTATTAAAGACTAACTGATACAATTTCAGAAAAATATCAGATGAGTATGATTTTCCATTAACATTGATCATTTTTTTAAAAAAATTAATAAAATGAAGGAAATTAATTTTGTTTAAAACATATTGATATGTTCTTCATGTGAATTAATCGAGGGTAATGCCAAAAATTCTAAATGGGGTATTTAATATCCCTATAAAATATTATGATTCATTAATATTTTAATAATAAATCCAAATTTCAATATGTGATTAGTGGTGAAGGAAGATACTAATCAATGTGAAGGTATTAGGTGAATCATGGAGAGATTATAAGATAGTTTAACTAGATTCATACATTTTAAAATCAATTTAAATATTAATTCATCTTTTTAAAATAATTTTCCTTGACTTATATACCTAATAGTGAATAATAAAGAAGAAAACAATCACACTACCTCTCAATGTTCATGGATAAAGATATTAAATGAAGAAACATATAAATAGGTTTAATATTTTGTGAAAATTAATAGTATTTAATGACATATTATTATTTCATATGGGAGAACATTCAACCTCCTTATATTGATGGTTGAACTATGTTGAGATTCAAATTGAGTACTTATAACATTATTTTTACCTTGAATTTTAGAAATTGTATTAACACATGTAGTACGATGAATTTGTAATTGTGATGAAGTTTTATGTCATTTATTAAAAAAATTATTCTATAATAAATATTTTTTTGATAAGTTTTGGAGTTTGTGATTTTGGAAAAAAATACCAATACACTTTATATAATATTCTCATATATAATCAAAGATATTTGTAATCGCCATGTGAACAGTCTAGTTCACATGTAACAGTAGTCTATAAATTCTATTCTATAAAATAATAGATCAATTAGAATCTACATTGATAAATAATGGGTTTCTAGGCCTAGAAGATTAATTTTTATGTTTACAATGTAACAATGTGACATTCCATGATACTGTTTATAATACATAATTGTTGTAATTATATTTTAAAAAAAATCATAATTGAATCATACAACTTTTTGACATTGAATATTGAAATGATAAAAATTATTATAAATCATTTCATGTAAATATTCCAAATGCATAATGGTATTCATAATTGTTCTGTAGAGGTACTCAATGGTACATGGATTTGGAAGAGTACCTAAAAAAACCATGATACATAAAATTATGTTTCATGATATGTAAATTATTTTCACAATGATCATGTAAATTCATATGATTAATAATATTTGGACATGTCTGGTTAACAATATGTTTAAATGTTTGTGCATAATATTTTATATACATTGTATTTATGAGTTTATCAATGAAAAATTGTATTTATAAAGGCAACATAATTCTTATATAATAGTAATATATTTTATTTTTTATAAAATTCAAGAGTTATGAATGTTAATGTCAGTCAATTTTGTATTTTACTATTCATTGTATATAAAATAAAATTGATTTTTATGGTTATTAAAATTCATGATTTTTTTATAATATTAGATTTTCTACAAAGAGACTAACACGAACCCCACAAAAAAATAATGATATTGATAAAAATAACATCTTGAACACCCCATGAAGATAAGAATAATTACAAGACAATATAAAAGCATAGAATCATTCATTCCAACATATACAAAAATCCATTGAATATTGTGGAGATGAATAAAAAATTACGATAAAATAAATTATAAATAATAAAAAAGAAAAAGAGGTATATGAATTCAGGGATGGAATTCATGACTTTTTTGATTGATACTATGAAACATTCATTGAAAATTTAAATATATATAATTAAATATTGGATCATGTTGCTTACACCCTTGGAGAAAATTCCATTCTGAAATTTCAAAATAATAATAATGCGATTTTTGAAGTTAGAATAATGAAGATGAAGAGTATGAATATGTATAATTTAGAGAGATGAATATAATACTGTAATATTCTACCAAATGTATATATTATTGAGAATACAAATGAGGATTGCGAAAAAAATTTATTCCATGAGTGAAATACCTATATCAAAGAGTGTGTGAATATGATCCTCATCTGTTAAGTAGATCTTGTACATTGAAAAGATAAATGAATCGAGGATATGGCGGTGAGGAGGAGAATATGAGGATGTTTGGATCCATGTCCTATGATATCTCAATGTATTAAAAGATGAAGAAGATGATGATTATTTGTACAGTGACTGATATTTACCATAGATGTTTCTTATCAGTTGTATAGATTTTATATAGGATTGAAAAACTATGAGTATTGAATATTACATTGTGAATGTTATCTCAGTCATAAATAATGCTTAAAAACTAGCTTAATTGAAACCACAATGATGACATGTATTCTATAATATCAGATCATAAATAGGAATTAGAAGACCTATTTTTGAATAAGATGAACATCCATTTCTATTTCAATCAAATTTTGAGTAATAATAATGATATTGGTAAAATACAAATATAGTGGAATAATTATGACTTCAGTTATCCTGTCTAATCTATGACATACCTATTGAGATACTATAGTGATTTAGAAATATATTTTTTATGAAAAATGATTGACTAATGTATTCTTACCCTCTCTCATTAACACTTACACACCTTTATAGGTGCTAAAAATGTATATTATTTTTCTCCTAATGAAATTATATGATTCATGTATCAAATATATCCTTCGATTTTATATACATGAGTAGTATAGTTACTATAAATTTATTATACATGACCCATTAACAACATGGAATAGATTCTTACAATAAGGTTAAACTATGTAATACATTCTTCAAGTGGTTTTCTCTTGAATACTTTTTACATTATAATAACAGGTTATTTGATTTAATATATTAAAAATCCATACAACATAACTTATTTAGTGGTTTATATATCATTAATAAATAATTATAAGATATTACAATTTTATTAAGAGGCTAACACTTATTTAACCTTTCCACTATTAAGATTGTATATATGATCTTCAATCCACCTTAGGAAAACAATTTCTTCAAGGATCTCCCATGTAATAAATTCAATCATTTGGAAAAAAATGTATCACTTCAATTATATTAAATATATTAGGGTTTTACAACATTATTGAGTAATGAAATCAAACGAAAATATAAATTTCCATAATGATATTAAATGATGTTTGTGGATTTATATTATTGTCTTAATAATTAAATAATATTGATATAAAGATGTAAAATTTATTAAAATTTTAAAAAGGTTAGATCTATAACACCCATGAAACCACAATGATAATTATTTAAACGTATATATTAATATATTAAGAAGTATGTTTTCAAAATCTCTAAAAATAGTGCTCCACAATAAGAATTTTGAGAAATAACAAGAAAAAATATTTTACACGTAAAATGATTGGATAGAAATTACAAAATGAACATTTAAATAAATAACCAAAATACTGAAATTCTTGGTATTTGAAAAGGGTTTTTCGGATATCCACGATACTAATTGTTTGATTTGTACCACACTAGATACTACAATAATCATTATGTAGTGCCAATAGATCCTAAATGCTTATACATTCCTACTACAAGACATCTTGTCTCCCAATTTGTTTCAATATAATTCAAATATTCATATATAAATAACAAAATATAATTGAAAATAAGTTAGTGAATAATTAAATTTAATAGAAACTAATTATTTGAGGTAGATTATAAACACAAAATACGCATGCTTCTTTAGATAAAAGAATTCATAAAGTGAAAATTTTGAGAATGGATGCTTCTATTGAAATTTTATTTCATCTTCTAATTAATTAACTTTATATTTAATTTTTTTCATGATGCTATTGAACACATAAAAAGATGAATCACATACCCTCTTATAACCATTTCACTCAATTATTTGATAGAAATATAATTTTTTTGAAAAATAATTATATAATGATATCGTCAAACCTAACTATTTTTTGTAGGATCAATTACATAATTAAATATTTGTGAAAAATTAGTTGAATATTTATAAAACAAAATATTGGTAGAAAAATAATCATTCATGCCCATTATCTAATTAACATTAAGAGATTGAATGATCTGAGTATCCCTAAAGACAACATCTCATGTTTTCCCATGTATCAATAACCCTCCAATTTAGAATCATTACAAAACACATGAATACAAATATAAAATTACAATATTCACCTATAATAAAAATTAGAAGACATCAAATGGATCTAAAATATGGTCATCCATTTCCATATCAACATCACACACATTGGAATATATTAATTTATATGAATCTTTAATATGGATAAGTCATGAAAATTAATCAAACATAATTAAGAATGAAAGGTTCCTTTATTATGTTCCATATATGATTACATATCAATATATACCTACTAAATTCATTATAGGGATCCCTATCTAATTATTGGTGATATATACATGATCTGCCAAAAAATGTATAAAAAATCATTAATGAGATATTATTTTTTTCTTTTATTAAAATTAAACTTCACGATGTTTCATTCTGATATATATATATATATGTATATATATATAATCATTTCGATATGATAATATATTGTTCACAATTCCTTCATCAGAATAGTAAACTATGTTATAAAAAAGTTTATTTTATTTTGGTCTTGGAATTGTTGGAAAATGGGAAAACCATGTTGTTTTTTCTAGAAATTTGTGATACTTATTTTGGAGTCCAAAATAGTGTTCACCATTAGTGAATTGTTATTCTGGTCTATGAAAACTTCAACTCAAACCACGAATTATATGAAATATTTAATTAAAATGATAGGAACACTATATTTTAAACCATGCACCAAAATAATATTGATCATATACAATTCTAGATCGGAAAAAATGGATTTTGAAACCATGAAGCCATACCATGAGACTCAAATTAATTAATCCAAAAGTTATTTTTTAACAATGAATCCCCATTTTTTCATCATTACACTTTTATTGAAATATTATTTTATCCTAAGATTCGCTTATAAGTTATTTTATAAATTAATTGCATATATAGTGTGAATCATTGGATCATTGAGACCTAAATATATGAAAATGAATTTGGGTTTATATTCTTCATTGTTCATTGTTATTTTATATGGTTCGTTATTTTCTCATTGAATGGTAACATATATTAGGACTATATATGCTCTATCTAATTTATATGACATGATAAAACATTGTTTTATATAAATATATCCTAGAGATGAAAATTATTATCCAGAATATCATTGATTTTTTTTATTCTTCAATAATAATTTGGGTAAGTGATTCATTTTCTATCTTGATATGAATGAATTTGATATTTTTTCTTTAGTTTTATTGGTTTTATGTTCCTCTCAATTTCCCTGATCCGATATACTCTTTAGTTGTAAATCCTGTGAAATTATACCAACCTATTTTTTTAAATTGGTATTTTTATATATCTCATTTCTTTAATATATCATGAAATTTTTTTCATTTAAATTTTTTTTTCAAAGTCAATGGATACAATGAATTATAGATCAAGAAAATGTGGTGGAATGAGATATTTAAATGAAATGGAATTTCCAATGGATTCTGTAATTTTTTTCAATGAATATTGTACATTAGTGAAATATTATTCAATATATTCTCTATTTTAATGGAATGTGAATTAAATTTATGTTTTTTCTTGAATGGTAATATCTATGCATGTTTTATTTTTATTTAAATGGATTTCAATGAAAATTATGTGAAAATAATTGGCATGTATGTTAAGGTGATGAATGTGGATGGATTTTAATTGATTTGACTTGATATGGGAAGAACATATGGTGAATATTGGTTCATAAGATAGGTGTGTAATTCTGAGGCACACTTGAGGCCATGATAATAAAGAGCTCAATGCACTGTTTTAGTGAACCACATGATATTACTTCACAAAGTGTTATCAAAATATTTTATTTTACTTTTTATTACCATTTTGGGATACTATATTACTAAGTATGAATTTTTCAGCACATGTTAAATAACAATTTCTGGGATTAATCAACCCACACAAGGGGAAAAGAACAAGTCGATAGATACTATAATGTGTTCTTGTTATTGGTTATTGTAGTTGAATATTATTTCGCTTTGAGTAATTAGAATACTTTCACTGCTTATGTATTTATCAGATTAGGGTTTTATCTAATTGGGCCAATATGGAAAATGTATTATTTTTACACTCATCATTTTAGGCACATAAAGATTCACATTACATGCATTTATCATTCCATGCATGTTTCATTAAATTACATCGTGGTATTTTTTAAATTTTTTTAGAATGTTTTTGTAGTATTAGTTTCCATATACTATATTTATGTGATATTTAAAATGGTTTTTATATATACCATGTTTCTTTGGTTTCATATTTATATGACTATATTTTCCTCTTCCATGTGATAACAAGCTAAGCTATAATTCTCTAAAGAAATGTGGAACATATAAATATGTTTTACCCATTTTATAAATAAATATTGATAATTTTTTTAAATAAATTATCCACATTTATAAGTGTGCGTAACATTAAATTTATCACCATTTTTAGGAAATGACTCTCAATTAGGGACACTTTTGAGAGAAAAGTCCCAAATTTAGAAAACAAATTTTTGAAAATCTGTCCATTTTATCATTGTATTTAAGATAATATATTCAATATATCATCATATTTTAGGAAGGGTAGATAATATAGCCATGTTTTCCAGAAGTATGACAATTTTATGTTTTGTTACTTTTTTATGAAAATGTGGCTTTTATTGACATTTAAAACAACTATTTTAAAACATGAATAATTATATATATGTATAATTATATTAAAATAAATATATATAAGTAATATTTTATAAATATATATATATATATATATATTTAATTATATTTATATACAAAAATAATATAATATATTTAAATATTATATTATTTATAAATATATGTTTACAAAAGCATATATATATATATATATATCAATATATAGCTCAGTGGTAGTTATCCCTCTCCATCTCAATGAGGGATTTTGTTTGATCTTCACTTAGTTATTCTTTATAATTGTTCATTTCATGTTTTTTGTTAATGTACCCCAATTCATCACATTACACACAGAAATACATAAACATATATTTATATATAAACACATACACTTAGATATGTATTTTCAAACACAATCACACACACACACACACGTATATATATATATATATTGACAATAAAACATGCAGACACACACACAAAGATATATATATATATAGTATTGCCACATTTTTTAGGAAATCATGGACATTTATATATATATATATATTTTAACTTTTGTAAATATATATATAAATAAAATTTAGTACTATATTTTCATATATTTACACCAATACATATATTTTGATATATACACACACAAACATATATATTACACATATATATATAACATTGTATGTGTGTTTGGACATGTGTGGGTGTCTGTAAAAACACACAGAAAATAATATAGAAACAAACATATAATATATATATATATATGTATATAATATTAATTTTTAATACTAAATTATAGTAATAAATTTATAAATGTGGAATAATATATTTTTATTATTAAAAATGTTTTCCGTCGATAAGAATAGTAACCATCTAGTTATGTCATTATTATAGGATCAATTATTAATACTTTAATAATGGGTTATCCATATATACAAAGTGCTATTGAAATATATAACCTTGTTAAATTCATGGTAACCATTTGATATGTGTGGTTTTGTTCAAGTGTCCTTTTTTCCTTAGTAGGAATCTAATTTTCTAAAATGAATCTTGGATTAGATAGGTTGTGATTGGGTAATTTAACTACTTTTAAATAGTTTCTTAATCATGAAATGCTTGGTTTTAATTGTTCAGGCATGCCCGGGGATGGGTACTAAGCTAAATAGGTCATGTGCCCCTAATTTTTCTCTAGTATTTGATTTTTTGGGGAATCTTCAACTGGATAAACAATTGTATGCAATAATAGTTCTATATGATATATCTTTAGCATGGGAAATAAGTTACTATAATAAATTGAGCTAATAATCCTATGGATAGGTTGATCATGGTTTCAAGGAATATTTTGGATGTTTTTCTGAAATTTTAATGTTGTTATCTGGATCATGAAGACTATTGTAATTCATTTGTGTCATTGGGATTCTTGTAATATGAATCACATCGATGGGTTGAGGTTTGGGTTGTGTTGGTCGAGACATCAATGGGGTATAAGGATAGTGACTGGTCTAGCAGCTGTCAGGTTTGTGTTTCTCCTGACAAATCTAGATTATGAGTATTTTTGTAGTCGTTTATGGTCTTAGAATACGTCCTTCTTGTTTATATGGAATTATTCTTGTCAATATCTTTTCTAACATCATGTTCAATTCCTACTCCCTAGGTCATCCTAGTGCGATGGTTCTCATGATGGTTATGGGATGTTCTGGTCAATTAGCTAATGGGTTTTGAAGTGGTGAGTCCTTTTATTGATTTGTTTATTTCATATCGGTTCCCATTATCATTTATATTGAATATATGTTATTTTCAAATCATATGTATGTGTATGACTTGAATATTCACTCAGCAGGAATTGATGTACTAGATTCAATTATTGGGATAGACACGGTTTGGTACTGTTTCTCTCTATTGTGGTTTCTTTGGTCATCTTTTTTGGGAGAAATGTCATCTATTGTGTTTAATTTCATGATTTTTTGTTATGTTTGGATAGAAAAATCTCCTAGGTTTTCTAATTTAGATATGATAAAATAATTTCATTTGGTTTTTAATATATATTGATGGTGATGTGAAATTTTTATTTATTCTCTAAAGACAATTTCTTGTGTAGGTAATGACTTTGATCATGTTAATAATTTGATATTTA
This sequence comes from Viscum album, assembly GCA_963277665.1. NCBI lineage: Eukaryota > Viridiplantae > Streptophyta > Magnoliopsida > Santalales > Viscaceae > Viscum > Viscum album. Next base: position 1,063,722,967 of record OY728165.1, on the reverse strand, counting down.
GGGGTTTTTTAATCTTATTGGAGGAAATTTGGTTTTAGTAAGAAAATGGGTTGATGCATTGACATTAGTGGTGGCATAATTCATAATGAATCCAATACATGTGGTGGGGTTATCCTCTATATTTTTATTATTCCTATATTTATATTAAATCCTATTTGATGAGGTTGTTATTATCTATCTTTTTTTGGGTATCTTTGATGGGTTTACACATTATCCCTTTAAATTTGATAATTTGAAAAATATCAAAAAGAAAATCATTTTGGATTATTATGCATTGAGCACCATCCATATCTGAGGTTGAGTGACCTCAGCATGAATGTAAATATGACTCATCCCTAATGAACTATAGGGTGTTCTAAGGAGGATTGTATGTTTTTACATGTCATTCATATTTTTTTATCTGGAATATCTAATAAAAAACATTTTTCTTGCATGGATTGTATGAACTTCATTCATACATCTAAAACCCACAGTTTCTATTAAATAACCATTTCCACTTGTTATTTATGATTATAATGGATAAGGGGTGTGTTTGGAGAGATTGGATAATTTATGGAGAGTTTTTGGGAATTTTATATAGGTTCACAGTTAGTGAGTGTTTTCATAAAATTGTGTAGATGCCTCCTGAAACCATGTATATTTTGACAGGGATAATAGAGAAGGTTCATGGTTAGTGTATGGTTTCCCAAACCGTGTGTCTACCCAGTAGAAACTATTCAATTTGAAATATTGATTTTCTTTTTTTTTGAGGCCCTGTATTATACACTATTCATACATGGATTGGATATTGTGTAAGGATACTAAGTGAGTTTTATCATTAATGTAGTGAATAGAAAATGATTAGTGAATGGTTTTATTAACCTTGTGAGTAAACCACAAAATATTAAAAAAAATATCGTCAAAAGGTTGATCTAGGACCTACTTATGTTTTAATTCATCCTTTAATGATAAAAAAATGTAACTAACATTGGATTTTTCCCTCACAAAGGTCAATAAGGTTCTCCCACAGATTCAGAGGATATATGAATGCATCAATTTGTTATTAAAATCTAATTCCCCAGGGTAAGTTATTGTTCTTTGTTGTTCATGATGGTTTACATGGAAATAATTCCCTCCTTCTATTTTCTTCATATATTTATTCCATTTATGGGTAAATATAAGGTTATGGGTTCCAGATATTAATATATTTGTATTTATTTATGATAGGGGAAGTGAACTAAGGTGTGTTCTTGGAGATTTCTACCATATTTTGTGACGATTTCGGTCCATTTTTCATTTAATCCAAAACTCTCATGGTAGGTGGATTCACTATTGAATCCTCTTACTAAAACTCTATGGATTATTTTCAAATTGATTTAGATAACTGGAATTTATTTTTATTTGTTGGTTCAATGTGTGATGTAAATCCCGTATAGTGATGACTTATGGTTCTTGGGAAAATTGTGGAATTGTGATAAGATGTTGTGCAATGTTATTTGGTTTTTTGAATATAATATGTTGATTTAAAAATATTTTTTTCTTTATTTATTAAATGGAATGTTGTAAAATGTTTTATAATAAAAAGTTCATTTTGTAATGGTTTTTGAATGTTTTTATTTGGCTGGGTTTTTTTGGACTACTTGGTGTGTGTGTGTTCGTATTTATTTTACGAGGCATGGTTAACATATGACCTTGTACTTGGTGCCAAAGGTTTACTGGTAAATGTGATATAACTACCTTATATTGACATGGTATATCAATGAGATATCTCTCATGAGTATAGAACTATCATAATGATGCATCCATTATTCGATTTGTTGAATGGGTTGATTATTCCAAAATGGAAATTGTGAATGGTTTAAAGCATTATTTGATAGTTTTCTTCGAAAAATGTATTTTGTAAGAAAACTAGTTGACATGGACCTTGATTACAGATAGTTATAATCTTTTCTAGAATTTGTTTTATATAAATTATTTTGTATAAATTTCTATGAATTTTCTATCCTACTAGAGTGAGTAGGGAAGTCATTGAGATGACCTATAGAGTTTCAGTACTCACCCTGACTATGTATCTTCAGTGATATAGCTTATTTCTTCTATCCAAAAACAAACTATGGTAACGTATCACACAGCTTTACCACTAAATCAAGATACATGGGATGTCAATTGAATTTGGAGCATGGAGCTTTTCGAACTATAGGGTTATAGTTTTCTTTGAGTCTTGTTGGTCTAATGTTTTCCACTATTTACTATTATATTTTAGTCTCCCTATATGATACATGCATTTAGTATAATTTCTATAAATTAAAGGACCATATTTATTTCATTATTATAATGCATTAAATAGTGTTTTTAAGGGAATGTTTTTTAGTTTTTTTATTCTGAAATGGAAACTTTTCCCCACATGAATTGAATCCAATCAACATTTTTTTCCATCCATTGGTATCTTGCAGATGTATCTTAAGGGCAGGTATCATACAACCACCTAATTGAGATAATGATGAGAAGAGATAAGTTATAAATTGTATTAGTTTCCTTCATTGTAGATGTCTGTTTGAGATAAATTGAATCAATTTTATTTGTTGAAAAAGTATGTTTGTTACAAATGGTATCAACTTGTTATTTTCCTTATGGAACAAGAAGTCTTCATTTTTCCCATTTTGTAGTTGAATTAATTATTATCTATTCATTAATTGGTATTATATAAATATGTTTAATTTTTTTGACTTGAATTTTAGAGCATAAAAATACATATCTAACATTCTTATGTTTATCTTCAAGTTACATGAGTGATGGGTACATAATTATTTTAGAGAAATTTATATATATTGAAACATGTTATCACAGGATTATCAAATTTAATGATCAGGATATGAATTAGAGTATTGAATTCCCATTAAGATTAGATTCATCATTTTGTGTAATGATTTATGATTTTCTTCACAAGTGTGTGTTTTTTGGAATGCAATGTTTGGTTATTTGAAGTTACATATTTTGAAATGATATTCCTTTATTTGCGAGATATTGACACTTATGGTTTTTTTGGTCTGTATAGGAACTGGTACCAGTATGTGTCATAGAAACCAACCGGAAGAGGATATGGAAAATGTGGTTTCACAAGTGAAACATGTGACAAAACAACTGGTGTGGGGTATCATCTTAGCATTTCATGTTGTGGAAATAGGGATCTAGAGGGCTGACCAAAGGCGAGTGGATCATTCATTCAAGTTCTATAATCAAAAACCAATAATCTTGTGGAACGACTCTAAACCATATATGTAATTGGATTGGATGAATATTATGAATCACATATTCTATTTCATCGACACACCACCAGAGTTAAAATTCAATCTAGAGATGTATATGCTTAAGGATATTGCACACTAATGGTGGGATCTGGAGGTACATGCTGATGTGGATCAGGGCCTTTGTTTGGAAGATTTTGAGGAATTTTTCAAAAAACAATTACATACTCACATATTCAAGATTCAAGGAACAATGAAATTCATCATCATGGATCAGGAAAATCTTTCTATCACCAATATTTCAGCTAAATTCTTGAATTTAGGGTGAGTTCCACCACATTTTGATGCTAGTGTATCCTCGAAAGAACAAGTTTTTGATTTTTGATTTATGTAGGACATTATCTCAATAATATTCATGCTCTATATTATAGATTATTCAATTATGGTGAAAATATGCACAATTGATGAATGAGATATATCAAGAGGTATGGTAGGAAGAAATATGTAGGTACCTACCTGAAATGGTGGGAACTCTATTATTGTGGGAAAGCCGAAGAGCGGTACCCACATGAAAGGTGGGATTAGAGATCAATAACACAAAGTTGTATTAGGGATTCTTACTCCGAGACCCACAAAAAAATTAGGATTCATGTATTTTCCTTTGCTCATAAAATTTAAGACAGAGCTTAGGAAACCACTAAGGTCATTCGACAACTGCAATAAGATTGAAAATATTCAATTCTACTATCAATTCGAGTCGTTTTATAGTTATCGAGGTACATTTTAGTAATTATAGGTAGATAATTCTTAAATGGGGTGATTTTATAAAAATCAATCTCATTAGAAGAACAAATATTACTATGGTTATTCTAGGAATATCATGAATCCTCATCAAGGGAATTCATAGAAAGGAAACAAAATGAAATGTGTATCAAAGAAACAATTATATGTAGGTATGTTGGTGATGGTTTATGATAATGTTGGACCATCTATGATGAGAGGTACAATTATATTGAATTATACCCTTATGCATGTGTTAATCGATGCTGGTTAATCACTTTCATTTATTTCCTATCCTTCTATTGATACGATGAGTCTAAATTTTAAATTATTTCCTCCATGATAAAACATCAAACACTTATTGGTCCAAGAGAATGTAAATCATTTCTGTATAGAGTATGTTAAATAATTGTTGATGGAGTCAATATTAAATTGGATTTATGTATGAATCATATGTATGTATATAATTTAATCTGTGGTATGGTTTGTATGACAACATTAATTTAACACTTCGACTGTTATAGTATAATAGTTAGTTTCATGTTGAAGGATCATATAGAGTATGCCTTAAAAAATAAATAAAATGTAATGAAATGTGAAGTAGGATTCAAGGATTCAATAGTTGTAATGATATACTACTAGTTTGGAGAATTGTCTTTGGAATCCATGGATGATATTGAGCATACCTGATTTCTAGTATTCATGGATCAGTTTCAAGAGGTGTTTCTCAAAAATTTATCTGGGTTACCACTGATATGGGATGATTAGTTTATGATTTATCTCCTCACTATTACTACTCTTATCTAAATTTGTTATTATCTAATGGAACCAACATAATTAAGGAAGATGATTTTACATTTAGAATAAATGAAAATCCGGGGTTTTATTCTTCTGATCATGTCTCCCTGGGAAAACCGGTCTTTTTTTATGAAGAAAGTAGTTGAATCACTATGGTTGTCTGTATATTATCATTATCAAAATCAATTTATGAATATGAATCAATATCCACTTCTATTCATTGACGATTTTTAGATCAATTGTAGGGATTTCATTGGTTCTCTAAAACTGAATTTGGAATAGGATATCACCAATTACGACTTCAAAAGTAGGATATTCAAAAGAAATATTTTATAAGAATATATGGCCATCATAAAAATGCAGTAATTCCATTCGATATTATGAATGAATTATAAATATTTTTTGAATTGATGTATTTAATATTTCAGTGATATCTATATTGTTTTTTTAGTGTTTGTGGATTATGTATTTGTTTATTCAAGGACAAGGGATGAGAATGCGAAACACTTGATAAAAATGTTGTAAAACATGAGAGATCATCCTCAATATTCCACATTACAAAACTGAAATTTTTGGATACAATACGTACTATTTCAGGGCCATGTAATTTGTGAAATTTGGATTTTAGTGCATCTAATCATGTATAAGAGATTATCTCATGGAAACTAACAAATAATATATTCGAAAGACGATGTTTACATAGAATTTATGGTTATTAATGATGCATTTTCTGGACTTCTCATGACCAGATTCTACTATGATAGATTTTTGAAAAATAAACTTTCTTTTTAATGGATAGGGGAATGATAGAAATATTTTCAATAGTTGAAATTTCCCCTTTCATCTCCACCAAAAATGATTTTTCATGAATCAGGACATGGGTAAGTGGTGTATTGTGATGATTTGAGGTCAAGGTTGGGATGTTCCCTCATGCAATGAGATCATTTTTTTTCTTTTGGATCCAAGATATTAATAGTGAATGAAAAGAACTACACAACATATAATTTTTAGTTTTATTATTTAGTAAATTCATTGAATACATTGAATCATTATCTATTTCATTGTACATTTACTCTATTCATGGATCCTAAAAGTTTGAAAAAAAATTATCACAAACATATTTAAAGTTGAGGCAATGAATATGAACAACGTATCTCCAAATTTTTTACTTTTAATTGATGTATACACTGGTAAAATTAAATATTGTGGGGGATTAATTAAGTAGAATTTTGTAGGATCATTTCGAAAAAGATGAATTAGATTATTGATAGCTAATATTGATTCTAGCTGACATGCATGATGAATTTAATGACCAAGGTTATGTTATTATTTTTATTCCATTTTATCTTTCTCATAATTTGGTGAAGATATTATTGGATATATATATATATATATTTGAATATAAATTTGATGAAACAATTTCAAAACTTAATGGTGAGGAGTCCTTTGAGGGTAGGAAACTAGACCGAAGATCTATGTTGTGGTTAAAAAATCAGTTGGTAGTACATGTTTCTTACGAGTAAAATCTTTTTCAAGATTGCAACCATTAATTATGGGTTGTTCATTAGAGACTACAGATGATGTATTAGTTGTTAATAGCTCATTTTTGGTCAGTTTCCATGAAACGAAATGCGGCAGAGTTTGTGTTGAGATGCTTAACATGTCATCATGTTAAGGTAGAACATTAGTGACGAATAGGTATGTTGCAGTCTTCACTAATCCATGTATAGAAATTGGAGTAGATAGTAATGGATTTTATAAAATTCCTACCAAGAACATTTTCGAATAATTATTCCATTTGGGTGACATTGGATGATATTACAATGTCCTCAAATTTCAACCCTATTCTTTAACCTCATACAGTGGTGCATCTAATCAAAATTTATATCCATTATGTGAAATGAGAAATTTCTATGTAGTTTCGATCGTATTAGATAGAGATCCATGTATTAAATATTGATTTGATAAATCCTAATATAATTACCTTGGGACACACATATATATAAGTACGGAATATCACCCATAGAAATATGGCCAGTCTAAATATATGATTCAATCATCGGAAGAAATGTTGTGGAATTGTGTATTGCATTTTAGTGGCTCATTGGATAAGAATATACCCTTAGTAGAGTTTTAGTATAACAACATTTATCAGGTCTCAATACATTTGTATATGTATGATGATTATTATTTGATTATTTTTCATTCAATAGATTTTTTGGTGGAAATCGGTGAGTCTTCACTAGTTGGGATATGATTTTACAAGGAAATAATGAATAGTGTTCTATTAATCAAGAATGGATTTATAATTCTTCAAGACAACATAAAACATATGTGGATCATCAATAATTGATTTTATCATTCATGGTGAGTGATCATGTGTTCCTGGGGATATCCTCAGTTATTGAAAAATGATGATTTCATAATTAGTGATTCTTTTCTCCTCGATACATTATTCCTTTGGAGATTCTAGGATTGGTCGTTGAGGTGTCATATCATTTGGAATTTCCACTATGGTTCAGTGTAGTGAAATTTGTGTTTCATTCATCTCAATCGAAAACATATCAACCTACTATTGACTATGTCATCAGATTTAATCACAGTAACCCAGATATGGATATTTTATTAGTACATACCCCGATATGGATTGTGGAAATGAAAGTTAAATTCTTGTGTGGAAAAAGTCTTAGTCAGGTGTGGGTTTTGTTAAAACATGGTCAGATATAGGATGCAATCATAGATGATGGGAATGAAATGAAAGATCCATGAATGAAACTCTTTTAGGGAAATGGTGGTTTTCTACTTTTTAAGGATGTAATGACCAATAGTGGGGAGAATGTAGAACCCCTAGTTTCTAGTAAGTTACCATTTCCTCATCATTTTTAATTATATAATGTATATGGTTTATATTTGGCAGAGTTTAGAGAATTTTTTTTCCTTTATGGTACTTTTCTAATGGTCCATTATTACTGCATGGTTTGAGAAAACACTGATAAACATGTTGGAAACCATCAATAGTTCCTCCTGGGAAAAAGAGACGGTGCACAATCAATACACTCTTTATACATATCATGATGCTGCCAAATAGAAACTGTCCACTTTAAATGATGTATTTATTTTTTTAGGAAGTGTATTCAGCATGGTTGGCTCATGGTTTAGAGGTCATGTGAGGAAATAATGTGAGGTACATCCTTTATGAAGTATCTTGTGTATGGTTAGTGTATGACTTTTCTAACACCATGAGTAAACTATGTAAAGTTAAAACACTATACCCAAAAAGGTTGATCTATGCCAGTCTTTTGATTTAATGCTTATCTATCTACCTAGAATGTCCCTAAATTTAAATTTTCTTATATCAATGGTCAAGGAAGGTTCTCCTACCAATTTATAGGCTATCAAAAGGATTCTTTTGGTGATTAGATTCTATTCCTCATGCTAAATGGTCTTTCTCCATCATTATTGATTGCTTTCTTATATCCACTTCTCTCTTTATATCAATTTCATACATCTACACTTTTTGTATATATATTTAAGGTGTTGGATTCCAAATATGAATAGACTTATTTTGTTTTTTTATATGAGAAGATATTTAATGCGGGTTCATGGAGTTTTCAACCCAGTGTTGTGATGTTTTTTGTGTAATTTATGGTTTTTTGACAACTCTCTTGTTAGGTGAATTCACACTAGAAACCACTTACTAGGGATGATTGGATTAATTTAAAATTTATTTAATTGATTGGAATTTTTTAATAAATAGTTGTAAAATGCAAGATATAAATCCCTTTTAGATAATAATTTTTTTGTGAAACTATGGAATTGTGATTACTAGTTATGAAAAGTGATTTGATTTGCTGATTTTAAAATGTTGATATTAAAATATGGATTTTCTAGATTTTTGAAATTCTTATTGGAAAAATATTTTCAACAAAAAAATTATTTAAATGGTTTTTTCAATATTGGATTGTCATGGTTTTTTGGAATACTCGATGTTTGTGTTCATATTGTATTTTTTGAGGTTTGGTTGAGGTATAAACTACTGCTCAGTGAAAAAAGTTTAATGGATGATAGGATATCATCAACTTATTAAAACATGGTAGACAGATGAGAGACCACTTATGAGTATGTAACTGTCATAATGATGCATGCATGGTTCAATATGTGGAATGTAACAGTTATTCCAAATAGAACCTCTAAATGGTTTTTAACCAATGTTTTTTTGTTTTCATGGAAAAATGAAATTTTTGTGAAAATTGGATGATATTAAACTTTTTTGTATATAGTTATAAATTTTTTTGGAAGGTTTTTTATCAAATATTTTTTATATAAATCTTTAATACATTTTTATCGTATTAGTGTGAGTAAAGATATCATTTGGAAAAACCAATAATGTTTTATTACGCACCCCTACTTTTCACATTGGTGATTTTAAATAAGTCATCAACATGGACATAGGAAGACATATATTATCACAAATATTTAGCACCACCTCATGATACATGGGTTTTCTGTTAATTTTAGACCATGAAGCTTGTGGATATTTGGGGATATAGTTTTATTCATGTTTTATTGGTTTATAGTCATCCTCAATTTACATTTATTTTGTAGTTTTCTACTGTGGTATATGAATTTAGTGTGATTTTTATTAATGAAGAGTTCTGTTGTCATTCATTATTAACATGCATTATATTGTATTTTGTTTTTTTATGTATTTTTTGGATTCATGATTTATTCCTAAAGGAAAAATATTCCCCCAAATGTATTGAATGCTTTCATTATTTCATTCCAGCATTTGGAATCATGGGAAAGCCACTTAATTTCATGTAGAATCATCCCTCCTTCTCTGGCCAAATTTGATTAGAGGGACATTAAAATAATTATAAAGTTTAATTGTCATAGTTAACGTATTAGAAATAGGTGGATCTATACATCTAGCTGTAGTGTGATAATATTTTGTTGAAAATGTACAAAACCTATTGTCAGTGGATGATGGAGCATGTGTCGTAGGATAAGTTTGTGTTTTCAAAAACCCAGTTAGTATAAAACTCTTAAGGTGGGGAGAATCGTGTTGTTCTTTTTCATCATTATACCTCCATGTAGAGGGAGAAACAAATGGATGACCATTTTAGAAATGGTTGTTATTTCTTTAAATACACATGGGGTTGGTGATTTTTTAAAAGTGTTCATGTTTCTAAATATACACAATAAGGATATATTTTTATGTGTCTGTGGCCATTAAAAACTTTTATTCACGTAAAACCTTCATGGAAATACATGAGGGATCATAGGGTTCCTCTGGTGGTAATGAATCCTTGTTAAATAATGTTTATGTGTTCAAATGGTTGTCCAAAATATATTAAAATGATACGGGAAGAGATGGTTTGGCCATTAATTATATAGGTAGTTGTGAAATTGATTGAAGAAAAACATTTCAGGGTCATTTTCCTAGATATGATAAGAGTTTCTTGTGTCTTAATAATAATATTTTATAATATTTAGTGTAATACTATATTTATGACTTTTATGATACCTATCCTGATATCATCAAGGATTCACAATGAGAGAGTCTGTTATAAGATGAATTATTGAAAAGTCAATTATTTTTTAAAAACGGACTAAATGTTTGAAACACATTGGAGGTGTGGTTTTCTCAATGGCTTGGATTTTCCAACTATATTCTCAGATTTATATATAAAAAGGTCATAAATGGTATAATGGACACCAGAAGAATCTATGATATGATCTACAAGAGAGATTCAGAATATGGTCTTAGCTAGTGTTTTGATATATTGATATTTAGACTATTCAGCAACATCTCACTTGTATACATCAGATTATGGAGAACAATTTACAATCTCCTAAGACAACAATTGATGTTTCTGAGAATACCCTAGACACAACTCATTTTTTTGAGGGATTTTTTTAGGTGATGTTTTATGTGTATTTGGTCAAGTATTATCTTATGTTCGTGTTGTGGCATGACAACATAAATGTTCATTATTTCTAGATACACCAACTGAAACTAGTTATGGGGATTAATGAATTTGATCAATTCTATTGGGAGTAGAATTTATATAAATGAACCAGGTACGAGTTTTCAAATTGCATTGACTGTCATATTCCAACATTGTTGAATGTTGTTTACTAGTGCTGGTTTGTCTTATGATATATTTATTTGATGAAATTGGTTAGGGACTATATCATGGAATTTCATTGGGATGAAGAGAGTGTAGTGTATTTAGTATGATGATTCTTATAAAATGTTGTCTTGACCAGGATAAATGTGTTTGATTAAGATTCAACTTTTTGATAAATACAAATACTATGTAATGAGGTTCATTTTAATTTTATAATAACAAACATGTAAAAAATATAAATAATAGAGGTATTATTGCTCAATAATGGTTGTTAAATTTTTGAACATATAGTTATAATCTCTATGTTTTGGGTAAGGAAATATGGGATGACATATTCTTATCTTATGTCTGATTATATTGGGTAAGAGAGGTATCAGTGTCAAAGTATTCTATAGAAGCATTGGATTCAGTTTTAATAGCTAACATAACATATGTCAAAAGTGATACATGAGGTTTGTTTGGTATTTGGAAATAAAAACAAGATCATTTATAAATATAAAATAACTAAGTATGTTGGGTGACTATTTTTATAGATCTAACAGGATTTTGGGGATGATAATTTTTAGAGTGAGAACATAGTAATTTTTCAAATTTATAACTTGTTCAATTTTTTAATATATTTTGTAATTTTCCAATGGTGGATGGGTTATGTAGTAATAATATATTATGAGTGATGATACAATCATTTTTACATATATAAGTTATTTTTAGGATGTAGGTTATGATTTAGGGGAATCTATAGGGGTTTGGGTTAACATAGGATGATTAATGGATGTCATGAGATATTGAAAATGGGTGTAGCTATCCATTCAACTTTTTAATTCCTATCAAAAATTGAATGGGATTCATGTGGTGCATAAAGGGAGGAATCCCAATATTAAATCTTGGGGGGTATACACTGATGAATTCAGGACATGAATCTTTTTCACATAGTGAATCATATTGTGCTGGTTTTTTTAATGGATAGAATATCGTCATACCCATCTTTTTTTCCTTCAGAAAATGGGGGGGGGGTTCCTTGGAGTTCATATTAGTATTTTCTCTCGATCTCATAGAATTTTATATATCATCCATCTAGTACAAAATTAGAACAATGTCTCTCACATTGGATAGCCCATAGTAATATCTTGATTCCACTTTCTTTTTTCATTCATTTATCTCCTGACATTAAGTGAGAAATCCATTTAAACTTCATCACCATATTTTAAAGTCATTTATTACAAATTATGATTTCTATCAATTTGTATAATGTAAAAAGATTGTAATGGATGAGTGGAACTCCTTTGGAAAAATGTATGTGGTATATATATTTTTGCTTAATATCATTCTCATATATAAATTATACCATTCTGAAGGGTGGTGTTATCTCCATATGACACATATAAAATTTAGAATTTTATTTATGGAACAGAATTCTTAAAATAAATAGTACTCACTCAAAAAAATTGAAAAATATTAGGTTTTCCATATAACCCAAACCAACCCCTTTGGGAGTGTTTCATTCATGACTATGAAATATACTTCATCTAAGAGATTAATATACCCTATTTTGGTGATGTTTTAAAGGCATTTAATGTTAAAACCATTTACAATTTTTTTCATTGTTTTTGATATAATGATTACTCTCTCATGTAAGGGTGGATTAAATTAAATTTTGATATTTTGGTATGAAAAACATCATGTCTCATTTTATAATAATCCAACCTATGTGGTGTGATACCTTCTTAAGAAAATGGGTTATCTAAATGGGAATGTTTGAATAATAAAGGGCATAGATATTCCCATGACCTCTATAAATTTATCCTAAATTAAATGTGTCAAATGAAAAGATTGGATTTTTGTTTCGAATGAATATGTATATAGCCTTCTATATAAATTATGAATGAGATAAATTAATTAAAACGATCATGGTGAATTTTTTCCCCATATATATACACTTTGAATTATGAATTAATTCTTTTATATTTGAGAAATGAGTCCCTAAAACATTGTGACACATGATAATTGAGTCCCTTATACATTTTTTAACATTATAATGGTGTTCCATATACAATTTATATACTTGAGAATTGTTTCACATATACATTGTGATACTCCTCCATGGATTTAGTTATACATATCGATAACCAAGAATAGTGTCCCTTTTACATTATTCTACTTCGGATTATACTCTATTATAAATTTTGATACTCATGCATGTAATCCTTTTTAAATTTTGATACATGAGTATAGAATAACTTATAAATAGTGATTCTTCGATATGGAATCACGTATTTGTATTGATCCTTTTGAATAACATCTTGTAAAGATTGTGAATATCTAGAATGGAATTCATTATGATACTTTGATATATGGGTATAGAATCCCATCTTACTACCATATATGATTCTTATGAATACACAAGGGCTCATGAGTTAAATCCTAGGTCCTAACTAGCACTATTTTTATAGATATAAATCATCCTATGTATAAGGCCCCATCCTTAAACCTTACATAGTCTTGAGTTATTACAAGATTACACATTGAGGATCTTTTCGGGTTTAGAGTTTTAGAGAATTAGATCATAAAACTTGCATTACATCCCACATATAAACAAATTGGTTACATAAAGATAGTATTCTTAATTCCCATCAATGGAAACACATTTGAAATAAAACATGGATTATTTCATGACACTTCCTTGACAATATCATCATATCATGTACCTTTCCCTTGACCTATGAAAAACATTTCAAAAAAACATGGGATGAGCATAAAAAGCTCAGTATGGGTTATAAAAACATGGAAAGGAAACATGAGTTCATATATACATAAGAATGAAATCATACTTTACCCATAAAACATAGGCACTTTATCATACCTCATAAAATCATGAATAAATCATTGAAATCATAAGACATAAAGGTAACTGGAGGCATTCATAACATTCTTACATAGGGAGTAACCCTCTTGGTTACGTTTGGAATACCCATCACATTATATTACCTAAATCTCTTCGGAAAAACCTTAAAGTTTCACTCTTTCACGTTACCCAATGCATTGGTGAGCTATAATGGGCTCACCCACCCTTAGTTTATCACAGAACCACCCGTCTTCATAATAATGCCCAAGAACCATAACATAATCATATCACATAAAACATGCATAAAGGAAACATAAAATTTCCACATTTCAATCCCGAGATATCAATACAACACATTGATAAAAAAACATAATGAAAACAATTTTCAATACCAAAATAAAAGAAAAGTAAAACATGGTATTTATTTTTCTTTTAAAAAGAAGGTATGGCTTGTAGAGGAAGCCGAAACTCAAATAATGGTCACGACGGCTGAGAAGTCGTTGTCGCCGCATACATACGACAAAAACATTCCCTTTTGTCGTTTAGTAAACGCTTTTTATAAAAAGGTTTCCTTTTTAATAAAAGTAAAATTCAAAGGTATTTATACACCGTATAAAAGAAAGTTGTGTATAAAATAAAATATGCCTCAACGAAAGGAGATTGAGACGAAGTCCCATACCTCGTATCCGACTTGACCCGACCGTTCTTTAATCTACTAAATAATAAACTTGGGTTAATATATACATGCTTATGAACCTTTTTCAAGTTCATTATTCTTTTTATACCATGTTATGAACATCATGTAATCATTTAGGTTAATAATGTTCAGTTTGTCGGTATTTGGTTCTTAAGTCAAAAATAGACTTCTTACACTTACAAGTTGTTAATTTGGTCAAAGGTTCATTATATCCAGAATGATATTAATGATTTGGATAAAATATATATCATATATATTCATCATATACATGTATTTATAATATTACATCACATTTAGAGGTAAGAAATGAAATGCACCGTTCATGGAGACGGTAAGCCGTACGTACGCATGAACGCTACTTCCATTTCTATTTCGTATTTTCTGAAATGGAATCATAATGATATATAAGTATATTATAATTCCAGTATAATAAAATATTTAATATCATTAACTTTATCTTTTACACATCCCACATATGGTATTAACGAATCAAATCACTTTCAGGAGGCGGTAGTCCGCACTTCCTAAAATGAAGATATCGTGTTTACCCATAATGGAAACCATAAAGGTATGCCCAAAATTAAAAAAACAGAAGCATAAGGAAAACATAAACATATTATATATCATATATAAAAATAGTGACATCATAATGGCCACCTTTGAAGGTTTTAAATGAGTATTGAACAATCATCGTTTCGGGAGGCAGAATTTCGCCACCCACGGAAACCGTATGTTCTTTAACAATTTGATGTAGTTGTGTGAGAGTGTAGCTAAAATAAATCTTATAACAACATCCTAGTATATTGAATATTCTGGTGTTGTTACAAAAGAAGTAAATAAAAAGAGTTTATGGGGTTGGAGAAGCAAAATAAAACAACTGAACATGAGAGAATGAATTACCTTTAAAAGTGTAACTCCTTTTGATTTGAGCCTAAAGGCTTCCTTTGAAAGGATTATTCCCAATGTTAATCCTCTAGGATGAGTAGAGGGATGTGGAGAAAGTAAATGGGCAGGGTTTGGCCGATACAAAGGCTTGAGGAGTGTGTGAAATGAGGTAGAGGTGGGGGGCTTTTATAAGAGGAGAGGAGGGAACTTTTGGAAAGTAAAGAAATATTACTTTATTTGAAAATGTTTTTCGGTTTTAAAAGGTCCCACATTGATATAATTCGTGGATAAGCTGATAAGGGTTCTAAATACACTCATCCAATTGGTTTTGGACATGTGTAGTTCATAGATTTTACATTATCTTTCCATTTTATTTAAATCGTTAAATAATGAGGTTATCGCTGCATCATCATGATGTCATAAATAATTTAATTTATATAATGTCTAAAAATTATAAAAAAAATACTATGATGTCGGAAATCGTTTTATCTTTCCAATGACTATTTATAATAAAAAATCAGATCTTTATAACCCCATGTCAAAATTATTTTTGTAAGACATATTATGTTTCTGTGATTTTTACTTTAACATTTAATAAAAAGTTATTTATGTCATTTCCCAACCAAAGGGTCTACATGGGGTCCCCAAGTTGAACCATGGCTTGTATTGGTCGGCCATGACACAACCAATAATGTTGGGACATGTGGCTAGGTCATTTGATATTATTAAAGCATTATTTATACCTTAAACTACCCTAATTACCACTAATCGCGATTAAGAACTTAATAAGTTACTATTCACCAAAAAAATATTTTAATCTCATTGAACCACATTTTACTTCTTAATGACAACCATGTATGTCGGATTTTTGAAATTCAAAACACAATGATGGCAAAATTTCATTTAAACGGAAAATCAGTTTTTATAAGTACCACTTAGTGGTTTCACTATTCATCAAAAATTGAAGTTTTTCAGAAAATTACCAAAAATTCACCCTAAGCTATATTTGATATTCCGAATTCAAAAATGAAGTATATTTTACAAAATTCAAAACCTATAAGTCAAATTAATAAATTTAATAATTAATTCCCGCTGTCAGAGCAAATAACGTGTTTTTATGAAACAATAAGCATCAAAAGATTGACACTAGTTTGAGTCCAATTTCAAAGTGAAATTGATTTCAATGACCACCATTGGATTAAATGGTAAAAATATATTCATATTACACATTAAGACCATTTCAAAATATAATCTAATCATATAAATAAATTAGATTAAAAAGCAGTTTTGATGTAAAATGCAGTATTTTTCACAATTCATTAAAAAATGAACATTGTCAGAAAAATATAAAAAATTCACACAAAGTACATTTTGATGTACCAATAATAAATAATAATTTTATTTTGACAAACATAGCTTATAAAATTTTCAAAAGATAGATTTAAAAAGGGTTTTCCATCATAAGGTAGTAAAATAATCTTTTAAGAATATTAGTGTATTCCATGCATAAGATTGGATTTATTTTCATTTTAAGCCTCTAAAACACTATCTTAATCATTAATAGACATAGATAAAAATATCTATTATTCATTACTTACTAGGGATGTTTCATCCTTCCCCCCTTTAGAAAATTGCGACCCCGTAATTTATTTACTTATCAAATAAATGAGGGTAATTATCCCTCATTGCATTTTTAGATTCCCATGATGCCTCTTCAATCATGTGGTTTTTCCAAAATACCTTTACCCGGTGAATCACCTTAGTCCGTAACACTTGCTCCCTGTGGTCAAGAATCTGGACCGGTTGTTCCTCATAAGATAGGTTCTCTTCCAGCTAAACTACCTCTTGACTCAAAACATGAGATGGATCTGGCATATACTTTCTCAACATCGAAACGTGAAAAACATTGTGTACCTGAGATAAACTCGGAGGTAAAGCCACTCAGTATGCAACTGATCCAACTCTCTCCAGAATTTGGTATGGTCCAATGAACCTTGGACTTATCTTTCCATTCTTACCAAATCTCATCACACTTTTCCAAGAAGAAACCTTGAGAAAAACATGATCACCTACCTCGAAAGATAGATCCTTCCTCCGGTTATCCGCATAACTCTTCTGCCTACTCTGAGCTATTCTCATGTGTTTCTGAATTAGCTGAACTTTTTCTGCCAACTCTTCTACCAATTCTGGTCCCATCAACTTCCTTTAACCCACTTCATCCCAGAAAGCTGGAGTTCGACACCGCTTCCCATATAATTCCTGAAATGGTGCCATCTGTATACTGGAATGAAAACTATTATTATATGAAAATTCAACCAAAGAATTATGTTTGTCCCAACTTCCCTGATAATCCATAGAACAAGCTCGTAGCATATCCTCCAATGTCTGAATTGTTCGTTCTGACTGCCCATCTGATTGAGGATGAAAAGCTGTACTAAAATTTATTTCAGTACCCAACGACTTCTGAAAGCCTTTCCAAAAGTTAGAAGTAAACCTGGGATCACGATCCGATACAATTGGGAGAGGAACTCCATGTAACTTGACTATATCTTTAAGATACAAACGGGAAAGTTGATCAAGAGAGAAAGTATCTCGTATAGCAAGGAAATGAGAAGATTTCGTCAAGCGATCGACAATAACCCAGATTGAATTATTACCTTGAGATGTCTTCGGTAATCCCACAACAATGTCCATGGATATATTCTCCCATTTCCAATCTGACACTGGTAAAGGCTGAAGCATCCCTTTCGGTAACAGCCGCTCTGCTTTAACCTGTTGACATGTCAAACACTTCACAGTAAAATCAGCAATATCTCTTTTCATTCCATCCCACCAGTAATACTCCCGTAGATCTCTATACATCTTAGTACTGCCAGGATGAACTGAAAACGGAGAACTATGAGCATCACATAAAAAATCTCTCTTCAAATGTGAATCACAAGGCACACACAATATCTTCCCAAATCTCAAAACACAATCATTATCAATGTTGAATTCAGGCAACTTACCTTTCTGAACCAGCTCTACCTTTTTCTGAAACTCAATGTCTTGCATCTGTTCTTGCTTGATTCTATCTGATAGAGAAGATCTCACTGATACCTAAAACAAAACAGAAGGACTTCCTGCACCAACAACTTCTATGACAAAGTTCATCAAATCCTTAACCAGAGGATCGCGTTCCAAATGCAACATTGTTAATGAAGCATTAGTTTTTCGACTCAAAGCATCAGCCACTTTATTTTCTTTTCCCGGATGGTAATTAATTGTACAATCATAATCCTTGATTAATTCTAGCCATCTCCTCTGTATCATGTTTAAATCATTCTGATTGAATATATACTTTAAACATTTGTGATTGGTATATATTTCACACTTTACTCCATACAAATAATGCCTCCAAATTTTTAAAGAAAAAACAGCAACAGCTAATTCCAAATCATGTGTTGGGTAATTTACCTCATGAGTTTTCAACTATCGTGAAGCATAAGCAATTACCTGATCATTCTGCATTAGGACGCATCCAAGTCCTTTCAATGAAGCATCACTATATATAACAAACTCACCATTCCTGGAAGGTAGTGCCAAAACTGGAGAATTCACCAATCTTCTTTTCAATTCCTGAAAACAATCATCACATTCTTTTGTCCAGATAAACT
This sequence comes from Viscum album, assembly GCA_963277665.1. NCBI lineage: Eukaryota > Viridiplantae > Streptophyta > Magnoliopsida > Santalales > Viscaceae > Viscum > Viscum album. The sequence goes on along the minus strand of OY728165.1, from coordinate 1,063,703,951 downwards.
TAACACCCTTCCGATTTAGCTTAGTCATTGGACTAGATAACTGTGAAAAATCTCTAACAAACCTTCGGTAATAGCCCGCCAAACCAAGGAAGCTACGAATCTCGGTTACATTTGTGGGTCTTGGCCATTCTTCCACAACTTTTGTTTTTGCTGGATCAATAGTTATTCCATCTTTAGAAACAATGTGAACAAGGAAAAAAATTTGTTGCAACCAAAACTCACACTTGCTGAATTTCCCATACAGTTTATTTTCTTTTAAGGTTTGAAAGATAACCCTTAAATGTCTTTCATGATCCTATTTACATTTAGAAAACACCAAAATATCATCAATAAAAACCACCACAAACTTATCCATGAACTCATGGAAAATTATATTCATTAAGTCCATGAATACAGCAGGTGCATTGGTTAGCCCAAAAGGCATTACTACAAATTCATAATGGCCATATCTCGTACGGAACACGGTCTTCGGAATATCTTCCTCCTTTACCTTCAGCTGATGGTACCCCGATCTCAGGTTTATCTTTTCAAATAACTGAGCTCCCTGGAGCTGATCAAACAAATCATCGATATAAGGAAAAGTATATTTGTTATTAACAGTGATATTATTCAAGGCTCTATAATCAATGAAAAGTCTCATAGAACCATCTTTATTTTTAACAAATAAAACAAGAGCACCCCATGGTGATGTGCTAGGTCTAATGAAACCTTTATCTAATAAATCTTGCAATTTCTCCTTCAACTCTAAAAGTTCAATTTGTGCCATTCGATAAGGGGGTTTTGAAATTGGCTTAGCATCAAGAACTAAGTCAACAGTAAACTCAACTTCCCGATCTGGTATTATTCCAGGAAACTCATCAGGAAAAACATTAGGATACTCATTTACCACTGGCACATCATTAATCTGAACAGTTCCTTTATTTTCAACGACGTTTGCAAGGTAACACTCATTTACATCTTTTACAAGTTTCTCGGCCTCTTGATATGTTATCAAAAGTAATGGTTCATTCCTGTAAACAAACTGAATGTCTTTCTGAAAAGAAACTTCTTTATCTCTACAGTCAATCTTAGCATGGTATATAGAGAGACAATCCATACCCAGGATAACATCAAACTCTACTAGAGGTAGAACAATAAGGTTTGCAAGTAGGTTCTTTCCACAGATAAGGATAGGAAAATTCTTATAAATTCTTTTTACCTCAACATTTCCCCCATGTTTTTTTACCAAAAGTTCAGAAGTCATTTCTTGAGATGGTATTACCATTTTACTAGAAAAGGTTTCAGTGATGAAAGAATGTGTAGACCCCGAATCAATGAACACACTGGCATAATCTGAAAAAACAAACAAAGTACCCGATACAACTTCATTTGACGGCCCGACATCTGCTGAAGTAGTTGCAAAGGATTTCACCACCCCTTTCTGCTTGTAGTCTAACTGCTTCCCATCACTCAAGCTCTTTGTCGGACACTCATTTCAATAGTGACCCATCTCATTGCACTTAAAACATTTCACTAACTGTAAATCAAATTTGTTCTTACCTTCACCTTGATCCTTTTCAGTGCAATCACGAGCCTTATGTCCCATCTTACCACATCGGTAGCACTTTCTAGAATTCAGAAGACATTCCCCATCATGCCTTTTGCCACATTTATCACAAACTAGAAACTTAGTTCTCTTACCATCAGAATTTTTTGTAGAATTCTTACCTTTCTCCTTCCACCTCGATCTCTTCTTCTGCTGGTTGTTATTGAACACTTGGTCATCCGCAAACTCCATTTCCACCTTCTCAGCACATCGAACAAGCTATTCATAACTTTTAAACTCTCGAGAAGCTAATGCCCTTTGATATTTTGGCTTTAATCCTGAGTAAAAACGATTTATTTTACTATCAAAGTCTCGGATAATATTTGGAGCATACCTTGCCAATCGAGTGAACCTTTCTTCATAGGCAGCCATTGAGTCTTCCTCTTGCCTCAATTCCAATAATTGATTTTCCATCCTAAGTCGAACAACCTTAGGAAAATACTTCTCAAGAAACATACCTTTGAATTCATCCCAGTCAAGAGCATCAATCTCATCGGCGTCCCTGATATTTTTAACCATAGACCACCACTGATCTGCTTCACCCTCCAAACGGTAAATAGAAAGACTAACCTTTTGATTGTCTGAACACCCCATGACATCAAAAATCTTTTCCAGTGCTTTAATCCACCCTTCAGCTAGAACAGGGTCAGATGATCCTCTGAATGATGGTGGATGTTGCCTCATGAAATGTTCAACCACTAACATGTTCCTCTGTGGTTGATCTGGCTGATCTCGTGTATGGATACCACCACCATTTATAGCCTGAGTCAACTATGCCATTACTGCAACAAACTGTTCAGTTCCAATTCTGACCATCTCAGGATGCTGATTCAGAAGGTTATTTCCTTCTGTAAGCCTCCGTAGCACTGCTTCCCTATTTCCTCAGTGGAAAACCATTCTGAACAAACTTGTCTTAGATGAAGCAACATGGTAATCTTCAAATGCTATATCATTTCAAAAAAAATATTTTTGGATAATCATTTAATAGAATTCTAACTCCTAAAGTTATCTAAACCAACCTCTGATACCAACTATAAGGCCCCAGCCATAAACCTTACTTAGTCTTGAGTTATTACAAGATTACACATTGAGGATCTTTCCGGGTTTAGAGTTTTAGAGAATTAGATCATAAAACATGCATTAAATTCCACATATAAACAAAGTGGTTACATAAAGATAGTATTCTTCATTCCCATCAATGGAAACACATTTGAAATAAAACATGGATTATTTCTTGAAACTTCCTTGACACTATCATCATATCATGTACCTTTCCCTTGACCTATGAAAAACATTTCAAAAAAACTTGGGATGGGCATAAAAAGCTCAGTATGGGTTATAAAAACATGGAATGGAAACATGAGTTCATATATACAAAAGAATGAAATCATACATTACCCCTAAAACATAGGCACTTTAACATAACTCATAAAATCATGAATAAATCATAGAAATCATAAGACATAAAGGTAACATGAAGCATTCATAACATTCTTACATAGGGAGTAACCCTGTTGGTTATGTTTGGAATACCCATCACAGAATATTCCCTAAATCTCTTCGGAGAAACCTTAACATTTCACTCCTTCGTGTTACCCAATGCATTGGAGAGCTATAACGGGCTCACCTGCCCTTAGTTTATCACGGAACCACCTGTCTTCATAATAATGCCCAAGAACCATAACATAATCATATCACATAAAACATGAATAAAGGAAACATAAAATTTCCTCATTTCAATCACGAGATATCAATACAACACATTTATATAAAAACATTATGAAAACAATTTTCAATAAAAAAATAAAAGAAAAGTAAAACATGGAATTTATTTTTCTTTTAAAAAGAAGGTATGGCTTGTAGAGGAAGCCGAAACTCAACTAACGGTCACGGCGGCGGAGAAGTCGTTGTCGCTGCATACGTACGACAAAAACATTCCCTTTTTTCATTTAGCAAACGCTTCATATAAAAAAGATTCCTTTGAATAAACGTAAAAGTCAAAGGTTTTTATACACCGTATAAAAGTAAGTTGTGTATAAAATAAAATATGCCTCAACGAAAGGAGATTGAGACGAAGTCCCATACCTCGTATCCGACTTGAACCGACCATTCTCTAATCTCCTGAATAATAAACTTGAGTTAATCTCTACTTTCTTATGAACCTTTTTCATGTTCATTATTCCTTTTGTACCATGTTATGAACATCATGTAATCATTTATGTTAATAATGTTCATTTTGTCGGTATTTGGTTCTTAAGTCAAAAATAGACTTCTTACACTTACATGTTGTTAATTTGGTCAAAGGTTCATTATATCCATAATGATATTAATGATTTTTATAACATATATATCATATATATTCATCATATACATGTATTTATAATATTACATCACATTTAGAGGTAAGAAATGAAATGCACCATTCATGGAGACGGTAAGTCGTACGTACGCATGAACGCTACTTCCTTTTCTATTTCGTATTTTCTGGAATGGAATCATAATGATATATAAGTATATTATAATTCCAGTCTAATAACATATATAATATCATTAACTTTATCCTTTACTCGTCCCACATATGGTATTAACGAATCAAATCACTTTCAAGGTGCGGTAGTCCGCACTTCCTAAAATGAAGATATCATGTTTACCCATAATGGAAACCATAAAGGTATGACCAAAATGAAAAAAACAGAAGCTTAAAAAAAACATAATCATATTATATATCATATATAAAAATAGAGAAATCATAATGGCCACCTTTGAAGGTTTTAAATGAGTATTGAACAATCATCGTTTCGGGAGGCAGAATTTCGCCACCCACGGAAACCGTATGTTCTTTAACCATTTGATGTAGTTGTGTGAGAGTGTAGCTCAAAAAAATCTTATAACAACATCCTAGTATATTTTAGATACTGGTTTTGTTACAAAATAAGTAAATAAAAAGTGTTTAGGGGGTTGGAGAAGCAAAATAAAACAACTGAACATGAGAGAATGAATTACCTTTAAAAGTGTAACTCCTTTTGATTTGAGCCTAAAGGATTCCTTTGAAAGGATTATGCCCAATGGTTATCCTCTAGGATGAGTAGAGGGATGTGGAGAAAGTAAATGGTCAGGGTTTGGCCGAACCAAAGGCTTGAGGAGTGTGTGAAATGAGGTAGAGGTGGGGGCCTTTTAAAAGAGGAGAGGAGGGCACTTTTGGAAAGTAATGAAATATTACTTTATTTGAAAATGTGTTTCGGTTTTAAAAGGTCCCACATTGATATAAGTCGTGGATAAGGTTATAAGGGTTCGAAATCCACTCATACAATTGGTTTTGTACATGTTTAGTTCATATATTTTACATTATCTTTCCATTTTATTTAAATCGTTAAATAATGAGGTCATCGCTCCATCATCATGATGTCATAAATAATTTAATTTATTTAATGTCTAAAAATTATAAACAAACTACTATGATGTAGGAAATCTTTTTAGCTTTACAATGACTATTTATAATCAAAAATATGATCTTTATAACACCTTGTAAAAATTCTTTTCGTAAGACATATTATTTTTGTGTCATTTTTACTTTAACATTTAATAAAATGTTATTTATGTCATTTCCCAACCAAAGTGTCTCCATGGGGTCTCCAAGATGACCCATGGATTGTCTTGGTCGGCCATGACACAACCAATAAGGTTGGTACATGTGTCTAGGTCATTTGATATTATTAAAGCATTATTTATACCTTAAACTACCCTCATTACCACTAATCGCGATTAAGAACTTAATAAGTTACTATTCACCAAAAAATTATTTTAATCTCATTGAACCACATTTTACTTCTTAATGACAACCATGTATGTCGGATTTTTGGAATTCAAAACACAATGATGGCAAAATTTCATTTAAACAGAAAATCAGTTTTTATAAATACCACTTAGTGGTTTCACTATTCATCAAAAATTGATGTTTTTCAGAAAATTACCAAAAATTTACCCTAAGCTATATTTGATATTCCGAATTCAAAAATGAAGTCTATTTTACAAAATTCAAAACATATAAGTCACATTAATTAATTTAATAATTAATTCCCACTGTCAGAGAAAATAAAGTGTTTTTATGAAACAATAAGTATCAAAAGATTGACACTAGTTGGAGTCCAATTTCAAAGTTAAATTGATTCCAATGACCACCATTGGATTAAATGGTAAAAATATATTCATATTACACATTAATACCAATTCAAAAAATAATCTAATCATATAAATAAATTAGATTAAAAAGCGGTTTTGATGTAAAATGCAGTATTTTCACTATTCATTAAAAATCAACATTGTTAGAAAAATATCAAAAATTCACACAAAGTAAATTTTGATGTCCCAATCATAAATAATAATTTTATTTTGACAAACATTGCTTATAAAATTGTCAAAAGATATATTTAAAAAGGGTTTTCCATCATAAGGAAGTAAAACAATCTTTTAAGAATATTAGTATATTCCATGCTTAAGATTGGATTTATTTTCATTTTAAGCCTCTAAAACACCATATTAATCATTAATAGACATAGATAAAAATATCTATTATTCATTACATACTTGGGATGTTACACTATGTATATAATCCATAATATAAAAAAATTTATTTTTTGATAATATTTCACACTATGGAATTACATAAGAGATATTTTGACTTGGGGAGAAGTAGTTTTTTTCCTTCCAGGAATTCCATGAGAATACCAATAATGTAATGGTTTTTTATATTCCACTTTTACTACATTTAATATCTTACCTTTACATTATTGTACTTTATTTTCATAGACTCTATAGATTCAAACACCATTATTGGTGTCTTATATAGTATATCTCTAAACTTTTTTGGGCCGCCACTCCATAAGATTACAAAAATAGACCACATCATTATATGATCTGGTTCATGATTAATATTTCATTTATTTATTTTTTTGTGTTGGAGTTTGGAAAAAATGAAATATCTGGAACTCAAAACCTATATAATAAATTCACTACTTGTCAACATCCAATACTTTATGGGCACATTAGATTTAGTAATTTTTACCAAACGTCTCAGGGATCCATTTAACTGGATCATGATTTGGGATGTTACAATATCCTTTTCTCCATTCATCATTAATGTAAACATAGATTGGTGGTATTGATTCATGCTTTAAGGGTCATACATGATCCATTTGGATTTAAAATAGATCAAATGTGGGGTTATGAATTATTTTATAGATATTTAGTGATTCATTATTATTCTTAATTAATCATTGTCCTAATTTATTATTCTCTATTCTGAATATCCTTTGATAGATTAATTATAGATTCTAGATTTTGTTATATTTTTATATGGTACTCAATTTATATGAGAACAACTATTCTCATTGTTTTTGGTTACCTTTTATTTTAATATATTATAATATATTATAGGTGGGTGATTTATTGGGAAGTCTTCATAATTTCCCATGAATATGTGAACACACTCATAATTATTTTTATAACCTTTAGGAAGGAATAATTTATTCTTATAAAAAATTATTTGGTTTGGGATATTTTTTGGAAATTTAATATCTCATGTATTGATTGAATTATTTATATTAAAATCATATTATACTTTCAATAAAAATGTTTTAAATGATTTTTAATTTTTTTTATGTTATATTAATGTATGTTTTGTTTTGTGGAAATTTAATCTCTATTCATGTTGTATTTTGATTAAAAATGGCTTAAAAATGATATGATAAAATTGATGTTCACAATGTATAGTGCATTATGGTTCATTAAATTAAATCATCCGGCCTGGATATAGGAATAAAATATAGAATCTTTGTGTATATAACAGTGAGGTGGAAATTAAACAAGGACACTGGAAATGATATATTTTTCTTAGAAAATATTTATGTTGAAAGCACTAATAAAATTATAAAATACATTAAATTGAGAGGGGTTTCACTCATCATTTTATGATTTCATCCATTTATCATTATTTTCTAATGGACATGTATTTAATAATAGTCATGACCATAAACTAAGGTGTGATGACTCCATCTTGGGTAGATCAATATTATTATAGGATTTAATTTCAATTTTTTAGATCATGAGAAATTTGTTTTTATATTTATATAATTAAAATTATTGAAATAAATTTCAATGTTTTCAATGCCTTTATTATAAAATTGATTCATGAAATTTTTTTGATTATTAGATTCATTAGAAATGTTTTTGGAATATATTTATATATGGTGAATTTTTTATGTTTAAATATATAATATAAAAATTTATTTCTATCTATATTCTTAATTTAAACGGGAAAATTATTTATCTGATAATTATTTTTATATATAACATGGTGGTTTTTACTAAATGTGCTTTCTACTCACTTTTACAGTATTTTGGGTATGTGTATAAATTTTTTATTTATCAATTGAATGTTAATGTTAATCATGGAGGTAAAAATTGGCCATGATGGTGGGGTGCGAGATTTTTATGGCGACATGGATTGTATGGACTTCGGATTACATCTATTTTGAGTAATCTATTTTGCTTATTTTTAAATTGGATCATGTTTTCCCATATTCTAATTTTTATTATTCTAATGGTTAACTCTTAATTGGTATGTTGAACATCTTTTATATATTATGTTGTGAATTAACATGTATTTATATTTGAGGTAAAATTATTTCTCAATAGTAGTTTCATATTCCTACGAATATATCACTTGACACTGGGGATCTGGAATCACTTTAGGCATTTCCACATACTTACTCAATTTTTAGCTCAAGAAATACCCTTGTAGTACATGACATTAACCATGTCTGGTTGTTTATATTTAATGTAATATTTCTTTTACTCTTTATTATTGAGGTTGGATAAAAAAATATTATTAAATTTTTATAAATTTTATTAGGATAATAAGATTTGAGGATGGTGTTTCTAGGTTACTTTGAGTTATAGTTGTGGAACATTGGGTATAAGTGGTCATCATGTATAAAATTTTTTGGAACAAGGTACTCGATGATGATCTTAGTGGGATAATCCATTCTAGAGTTCTTTCTGGCTGAATGTGGTGATCCACCAAGTACCATGTAGAATAGAAATATAATTTTAAAATAAATAAGTTTTTGGTAATTTTATTATTTTATTATATAATAACTATATTGTTAATTTAGTTCTAATGAAATCTCATTTATCAAGACCTTCTTGAAATCATTTTAGTATCCATATCTTCAAATATTCTTCCCTTCATTGACCATAAATAATAATAATTATTCCAATGAGTTTTATGTTTTTTATTCATTGTAATCTTTATAAATATTTTCAACTTCACACTCCTTGATTATTTTCTATTTCAATGAATAGATATTATAGATTTTAGTAATGGATTTTACCATGGTATAATGAAATTAATTCAAGGGATAGAGAGTATTTTTTTGTTTACAGTGATATTATAATTTTTTTCTCTATTATTTTTTTCTTAGAAGAAAGTTGAAGTTTAATTTAATTTTTAGATTTAATGATTTTGGGGTTAAATTGAGAAAATATAGGTAAAAATATTTGGTTATTTGAGAAATTATAATATTATATAAAATTTAAAAGTTTTTTATTCTATTATATAGTTATCATATTTTGTTATACAAATTATGGTAAAAGGATTTAATTTTTTTCGTTCTTTCTAGTGGTTGATTTATTATAATGACCGGACAAAAAAAACGTTTTTGTATGATATCGTATGACATGTTATGATTATTCAGGATATACTTGTAATGTGATAAATAGTTAATTTATATGGTAAATGAAAATTATATTCTTTATTTGAAATTAATATAGAAGGATATAATTTTAATTAATATATTCTAATACAAATGATTTTCAAAAGGAATATCCATGATATTCTGTGTGATTTTAAATTTTTTTATTTATTAAATTGGATACATGTTTTTTAATTTCTTTCATTTATTCAAATAATTATCTTATTTATTTTTTCTTCATTTAATAAAATATAAAATTTCATATATGCTTAGAATTGTGATTGAAACGTTTACTAGTTAACAATTCAATGAAAATAATTCTAGTTTATATTTTAATATATTTTAACACCATTTTAATTATCATATAAACATTGATAGGTATTTTATCAATTATTAATGAATTATATGAAAATATTTCATTTTTATACATGACATTCATTGGGAACAATGAAATCAGAATTAGTGTTACTCAATCTATACTATAACTAACCTAAATGCATTTGAAACTAATAAAGAAAAATTATTTTTTTAGAGGATTTGTTAGTGTGGTGTAATAAGTGGGTTTATTTTATTGTAAAATATATATTTGTTTTCATAAATATGTCAAATTCTCAATTCTGTATATTTATTATTTAAAACAAACTTCATAGAATGACAACTTATTTTTTATCATGATACAAGATCATCATATTATCATTATTCTATTAGTAAATTATTATTTACATCATAGTTAAGTTTTCATTTATTGAAACATGGCGGAACTATCATATTTATGAGTATTTATATTAACATCAAATATTTATTATTAGTTCAATAGAGAATGAAATTTTGGTAGTTCCAAATCATTGTTCCTTTTATTTTTAAAATTTCACTGGTGATAAGAATATATTTTAAATTCCATTAATGTTATTCTTTACTATGATGGTTTTAGGTATGTTGGAGGAAATATATTTTATTCTTTACATTGGGATCATTTCATTAATTTTACCCATAACAGTGTTGCACTTTTTTTTACTTAAAAAATTCTATTCACATAAATTCTACGGTGGTAATTTTTTTGATTCCTTCTCCATGAAATATTTAATTTCTATTAATATTATGTTTACATGAATTTAACTTTTATTATAATTCATAAAAAAATATTCAATGGGGTAATAAGTGGGATTTCTAGTAAATGAATTCAAAAAATAAGAAAGTGTGTTGGGGTAAGACATAATAAATATTATAGATAACACCTCGATCGGGAATATAGTCATTTAATCTGTAGGTATTGTTTTAGTGTACCTATCAATAGTTAATAAATATTATTAATTTTGTTATTATAATCTATATGTGTTTTTTGTTGGTTATTAATGGTTCACATGAAAATCCACATAACTAATATAAGGCATTAATAAGATTCTATCTTAATAGAAACATGGACATAACAAATTTTTTTATCCTACTCTTAATGAAGTATATTTTTCATATGATGATATAATTATAAGAAAATATTTATTATTATATTATAATTTTGTTATTTCATATTACAATACACACATGATTTGTTTCATACTATGTAATATCATTCATATTTTTGGTTTTTATTTATAATTAGTGACCATTCTGATGTATCATGATGTATAAACATAACATTATCACTATTTATAAATTGATTATATGATATTAATGATAATGATGAACATGGGAGGGATTTTTATAGTTTTTAAATATATATTAAAATATTTGAAAGTGTATTATTTGTGTTATGGAATTTTATAATGATATATTTATCTTCATGAAAACACGTACATATGAAACAAAATCAGAATCCTCATGTATATAAGAATATTTCTTGAAACAAGTATACTTTTGTGTATCTCTTCCACTATTTGAAGACATTAATTGTTTAGAAATATATTAATATTTAGATAAAATTAATGAATATAATGTTTCTATCATAATAGTTTTATTATTGTAATATTTTTGGTCTATGATAATGTTTCATTTTTACTATAAATACGGAGTAAATATTTCACAGCATATATAGAATTCCATATAAATAAAAACTAATACTTAATAATCAAAAATTAAAGTGGTCATATTTAATAAAAATTGATATTATATCTCATGTATTGTGAGTCTAATTCATTTGAGTTAATTAGAAAATATAAGACTCTAATTTTGAGGATCTATCTAATAGATTTCCTGTTAAATGATATTACCTTCACATAGAAAATTTCTCAATCACTAATCTTCCATTAGATTAATACCCCTTATATAGAGTATAATATTCCACTAAGGTCAATTATATATAGTGTAATAAGCAACATGTGTATCATTATCAACTTTAATTACAATATAAAAACCTATGGAATAATATTAAGTTGAATAATGGATGTGTAAAAATAATTTACCATAAAAATATAATATCAATTTCATATGATCATACCACATCTCTAAAAACTCATTAAATTATATTCCCCTTTCTATAAAATATATTTCATTCATCCATAAATATTACACTATGATTCAACCATTTCATGAAAAAAACCAATGGTAATGTCTATAAGGATACACAAGAAATAAATATTAATGAAATCCAAATTTCCAACAAATCTGGTGAAGATATTTGAAAGTAATAAAAAATAATCAATTAATTGGTTTTTAACAATTTTTTTAAATAATAATTGAATAGACAACTATTTAGATCTTACATACAAAATGAATTCAATTCGAAATGGACGAACATTTCATTATCTTTTAAAAACATCATTATAAGAATATAATTATATGTAATAATTAATATTTACAAGATATAATAATTAATTATTTGACTAAAAATCATAAATAATATTTTCAAATATTTCATCTATCAATATTATTAAAAAAATTATTGTTATTTCATATTATAAAAAACAAATACTCTATAAAATGAAAACTGATAAAAAAAACATGACTCTCTAAACATTATCATAAATATTAAATATAATTTTTATATTACTCATAATAATATTTCAAATATTAGTAACTCATAGATTCTTTATTAAAAGAAATTAAATAGATACACATATTTATAATCATATAATTTTATTCAAGTAGATGTTCACCTTCAATTTAGAGGTTAAAGGAGACCCTTGAGATATTTTAAAAATACCTAAATTTATAAAATACAAAATGAAAAATAATTCATAGTGAAACTCTTCAGCTACATATCCATGGAAAAGTAAGAAAATGAAAATATAAGGTATAAAAATAAATTTGTATTGATTATATCTGATCACAATAATATTCAATTCACATTTATGTAAAATATTAAATTTTTTATAATGAATAAGATAGTGATGGATGGAGGTCAAGACCAAAAGTTTTTTATATGAAAGGATGAAAAATTGGAGGATATATCTATTTAAATGTATTATAAGAAATATTAAAATATAAATTATTATTTGGTGAAAAGGATTGAGTACACTCTTAGGCTAACCATGACCCATCAATTCACATGTTTCTAGAATCAAAATATTTCCAAGTACAATTTACATGCATGGTTAGTGCATCTATCGGACCATACCAAGCTTTCTTGAAAATGTCACCAAATTTTATAAAATTTCATTATAAATACATGTATAATTTTTAGAACAAATATATTACATAATACATACCGAAAACATGTATACTGTGTTTCCTGATTCTCTATATCCTATAATTGTTCCCACAAAAATGTATATGAAAACCATTATATTGAGTAGTGATAAGGCTAATTCTCTTATATTAAACATTTTCTCTCCAAAATAAAAAAAGAATTATAATTTATTATATGATATAATTTGAATGAATCTGTTTACCTAGTGATAGGTTACTACCAAAAACAATATCAATATATCATGTGTTTTCCATTGTAGTAAAAAATTTATTAAGTTCCAAAAATTAGATCAATTAAAGACGATCATTTTTTTAGGAGGATCGAATTAATAACCCTCCTTATATTTGAAAATTGTTATCATCGGAAAATATTGATAATAATTATTGGATGATAACTATACCTAATAATTAAAATTTTCCTTTAAAATTATAAATTCCACGATCTAACATGTGATATATCATCAGATGATTAAATCATCCCATTAGATAGACCATTATTGTAAGGATGATACAACCAATAAAAGTCCAATTGATAATTTAAAACTCTTATAAAAATATGAAATATCCAAGAGGGGAAATAAATATTCATATATATTCCAAAATAGATGATTCACCACAAAACTTCATGCCTTATTATATCAAAAACATAAAAAATTATAAAATTTTATTAAAATTCTTGTTAAAGGAAAAAATAAACGATTTTCATATTCTATGGATCATAAAAATATTACAAAAAAATCATATATAGTTCATGATAATCCATTATTTATGTATGTAAATAACATATTATATGTTTGTGTGGGTATTGGTTTAGTATGAAACCCTTTGACATGTTTGGTATATTATAATTAAACATGAAAAAATAGAAACAATGATATCAAAATTTGTATGATAATATATATAATAAATATTATTAAAAAAATTCAATAAATATTATATCATTAATTACATATATGGATAACTCATAGTGAAGAATGTATTTCTTTTACTATATCCTTAATTAATGGGAAGAGGATTCATAAAATAATTTTTTGAAAGAGTAACTCCATTGAGGGAAATGGAATATTCTCTAGTGATCAACACTTATCTAATAATTTTGATAAATTAATGATTACAAATATATTATATATACATATGAATAATATGAATTAGAGATGTAGAAACAAAATAAATATTTGATATTTTGGGAAATATTTTGCGTCATTTTCATAAAAAATTAGACTAGTAAAATATTCATCTGATGTAATTACATATTCAGATCCTTCCCTACAAAAGTTGGATGTTCATTGAAAATAATTTTGATAAAATAATATATATTCTAACACCGCAATATTTTGTGATTTTTTTCTAAAATTAATATGTTATTTTTTATTTTTTGTCATTACATGTGACATTGAGTTTAGCTTTTATTACAGGCAACCACGAGTTCAAATAAAACATGTGATACTATTAACATACTGTTATGTGATACTTATCACCTATAAAATAGAATTACAGTTTTGAAAATAATTAAATATTTATTTTAAAATATTCAGTTCCTACATGATTGTAAAATAAATAATATTGTGGACAATTCATGATAAATGAAAATAAAAATTATTAAAAAGGAATATATTTCTAAAAAATCTTTTGGACGTGCTCAAATGTGTTTTATAGTAATAAATTATGAAAAACACTATTAATCAATCATATTAATGAAATTTATATTTTTCAAATTATATAAACAATTTAACAATAATCTTACGTGTTTTTTTAATACGAGATATGAATAAAAACATGTTATGCTTAAATACATTTTTTTCAGAAAATTAATTTATTCATCTTTTTTTTAACCATTTAAAAAATAAAATTTATAAAATTTATTAGAAATAATATTATTCATTTTTTAAAATTATAAAAATAAAATATTATTAGGGTGAATTTTTTAAAATAAATGATAATTTTAATATTTCTTGAAACAGTGAGAACTACTACATTTTATGTGAAAACATCCATTTCATTTAAATTAATTTAATGTCCAACAATATTACAGATTGGTTTTAAATTAAATTTATTTAAATTTTATATATATATAGTAATCCAATTTTTTTATATGAATTAAAATAATTATGATGTTTGGTAGAAAATCATATTGTTACATTTTTAATATTTCTGTTTGAAAATCCGGCCTTCTCATTACGTCATTGGGATTCATTTCAAAATAATTTTTTTTAAATTATTTTAATTTAATTTGAATAAAATTATCTCAAATTGGGAATCATAATTATTTATATTATATAATATGCTCAAATTATTCTTTTACCATAATTAGTATTACAAATAGGAAAAATTGTTCACCGTAATTTTTGAAAAATTGGGTTTACCATATCGTAAATTAGTATGATACATGTTTAAATAACATGAAATAATTATGAAACCTATTTTAATGATATATTTAGAAAATTAAATTTCTATAAATTAGTAACACACAATTCTGGTCCCTTTTGTCATTGAAAAAACAATGGTACAAATTTTTCTTTTTAAAAAATTACAAGTATACCACTAACCTCGTGTACAAAAGGTCACACCTATCCTATCTTTCTCACACATGAAACCCCATTTTTAGGAATTTAAATAATCATATAACTTCTCAAAAGACCTAATATCATCCTAAACTATACATTTTGGTTGTAAATCTACTCTTTGAAGTAATTTCATGTGAACATCTGGAGTTTACTAGAAAAAGATGTAACGTTCTTCAAAGATCATTTTTTATATTTCTTCCTCCACCTACATCAAATATTATTACTAAATTTTGTGAAAATAAACATTGTATCTTCGATTTAATTATTTTTTTAATTTTTTATTATTTACATATAAAAATATATAATTCTATTTGTTGTCTTGTGAGTTTATCATTTTTTTATGATGTACTATAGCCTTGTGAACCAATCTCATTCATTTTTACATTACCACAACTCACTGTTGGGTATAGTGAAGGACATAAAGTATATATATGATATGTTTAAAATTATTATACAACTGGATAAATTATATAATATATAACAATTTTTACATTCAATTTTATAGGGGATACTGTAATATCCCTCATGTACATGATGAACTATTTCTTCACGAATCGATGTGATTTGTTTTTTCCTCATGATTTACATGAAAGATAATAATGATGAATATATGTCATATAAATTGGAAAATTATGATATCAATTATATATTTATCATTGTTAAATTATTCTATATTATTTTATATCTTTCATTTTTACTCACTAAAAGATGAAAATGTTGTTGGTGTACGTGTGGACTACCACCTTCACAAAGCAGCGTGACTCCCTCTTTTCATCACCACATAAATTGGATGATATGTGTAATAATAATTATATATATAATATGAACTTATTATAAATTTATCGAGATAAAATATTACATAACTCCTTTCCATAGTGACCATAAAAAATAGAAATGATACTCTTGTGTATGAATGGCCATCTGCCTCCAAGATAATAGCTTTCTCCATATATTGAATCCATATTTAATGATTTTTTTTAAAATTATAAATGATATGTCGATATGAATATTTTTTTAATAATAAATATTTGGTATATGATTTTAAAGTGATCAAATTAAAAGTACCTAAATAAAAAATGAAAACATATATGAAAACAAAACGGTTATTACCTAGAACATTATTTTAACAAGAGGTTTATTAGTAAATGGTTAATAAGTAGTCAAATGTAATGAATATATGATATAATATACATATATATGGGAATATAATATTTTTATAATATTATAAAATTTATTATATAGAATTATTTAATTTGTATGATGGTAGTTGTTATTTAAGGCCTGTCATTTCAAGTCACTCTTTTAATTATGGGAAACATAGGAAAATTCACCAAAACTATATTTTTTGGGGGGTATATACAGACCCATTGACATGTTATATCATGAATTCCATATATTTTAATATATCTAATGTTTCATTTGATGTTATTATTTATTTGGTATTTTTATTAATAACAATAATAGTTAAATAAGGTATCTTTATATCAGTTCTAACTTCGGTGATACACTTTCAATATTTGAAGCCTATTTATTTTATTTCATGAAAATACTACATAAGAATTCATTTTATTATTATTATAATTAATAGTATTTTTATTTATATATACATTTTATGAGATATCTTTCACGTGATTATTATTTTAAAAGAAACTAAATATATAATGGATTTTTTTTCAATTTTCCTTCTTTGGTATATATGCAATATTATCAACCTGTCCTATCTTATGAGGTGAACATACATCCCAATTGTATTGTAATATCAGGAATATAATAACAATGAAGTTATTTTATGTTTATTATTATATAATTATTTCATTGGTGCATTCATCCAATGATAATAATATGGTACTATTATTATATTATAATCTCATATTTTATTAGTATTATTTATTATTATAATCCCATTACTAAGACATTGTTATATATGTCTTCATAAAATCCTTTATGTTTTTCTCCTATACAGATTTTATAAGAATACATTTTTTCCCTTCATATTCCTAACACTATTTACCCAATTTCTCAAAGTAATATGTTTAATAAAAAAATATTTTAATCCATAATCATTTCTATTACAAATATTTTCTAAAAATATTTTTAAATTTTCATCTTAAATTAATGAAATCATTTAATTAAATATTTTTTTTTAAATTTTACACTTAAAAAAAGTTAAAATAAACCTCGTTTAATTTAGTAAAAACCATTTTTTTTATTTTACACATAATGTGAAAGGATTCATTGTTTTAACATTTATATCTGGAAAAATAATTTCACAATGTCCTTGACATTATATTTTTAAAGCCTCCATTTTACTTTTTATTGGATATTTTCAAGGAAAAGGATTTTCTAAATGATTTATTATTTGAATTATTTTCCAATAGGAATGGATTTTTTTCATCAAGATATATTTTAAATGATTTTTAAAGAATATATTATATATTTTAAAGTGTATTTTAATTATAAAAGGATTTATAAATTATATTATACTGTTTAATTTTAAAGGAATTATTTTCATTGAATGGTAAATTTCCTTGAGAAATGATCAAATAAAATTTTCAAGGAATATTATTCACCATAAAATATTATATCAATTTAGGTTAGTTATCAATTACTATAGATATATCCCAGGGATACCATTCTTATTATTTATCTAAATGGTTCTTGTTTATTACCACATGATTTTTATGAAAACCAAACCACATCCATGAGTTATGATATGAGAAAATTCCTATAAAGGTGATTTATTTTTTTGACATGTTATGCATTGATGAAATGATAAATATTATTATGAAAGTTGTCTCTTTTCCCCAAATTATGATATGATTAGATGTTTAAAAAACCCATATTATTTTTTGAGTTATGATATTATTAAATTTTTATGATATTTTGTAACATGTATTAATTATTTTTACTATGAGATAGGTGGAAAATATATTTCTCTCTAACGAATTGGGTAATTATGTATGTTATATGTTATTAAAGGGTAAACTAGAGGCTATCCATGGCTTGACTGATGTTGATGGTAGGTCATCATAATCCTGAATAAAGGTACATGGGAGGAAATCCGAAGACCTATGAAGTTACGTAGATTATTATCCCAAGCCTAACATCATTGAATTTCTTCATGGGAATCCATTACATAAGAATTTATTGGGTTATCATTATTTCACATGTCTATGTCTTATTCCTATATTATTCTCTCAAAAAACATTATCTTTGATTCCCTTGTGATTATTGTCTTGTAAAATGTAATTCATTATTTTGTGACTCAATATTATGATCTATGATATGAAGGAAACTAGTTTCAAATGTTATGATCAGGTTTTTATTCCATAGTTCACATTTTCTATTTACGTATTTCCACTATTTACCCTTATTGCAGATCTTATATCCCCCATTCTAATGCTTCCTTTCACTATGATAGAAATAATTGTTTTTTGAATGATTACAAAATGAGAATATATTAATGGGAGGAATTGAATATGTTTCATGAATTAAAATTATTATGTTCTATGATTCCAATGGTAGTAAACTTTTAATGTCCTTAAATGTTTTCTTTTTAATATAATTAATATACATTTAAAAAAATGAAATATACATATATGAGAAGCATGGGTCTCTATAGTTGTGATTCTAGAATTGTTTTAGTTTTCTACTAGAATCTATGATTATGAACCATAAATGCGACATATAGTAATATTTATAATTGTATTTATATGGATATGTTTGAGGATAATTATTAGGATTACTTGGAGTATATTTAAATTTAATTGAAATTTTATAATAGACATAGAATGTGTTTTTGAAAAATAGCATCCCCATTTGAATACTACATGTGGTTTTACTCTAGTACATATGTAAAAATTGTAAATAAATATTAAAATGTCACATTGATATGGAATTTATCATCAATGATGAATAAAAACAATCTATTGTACACACGTAGTTGTACACTACTGATAGATATGCATTTGAAATTTGTAAACTATTAATGATCCATAATAAAGGATTTTAGTAGATGATAATGATTAATGGACTATTATTATCCTAATCAATCATTAGATAAAAATAAATTTTCATTACTACTACATCTTATATGTGATTTTCAAGATTAATTGGTTTCCAATTATGATTAGTGTTTCTCAGAGTATTCTTTTTTTAATTAATTGCCAAAACCATAAGAATATATGTTAAAATTGAAGGTCAGGGAAGAATTTCCAATGAGAATCTAAATAAGATAACGACTAGATTGAAAGATAATGTGATTATTCAATAATTGTTATCATGGAAAATTTATTAAAAATATTCACCTTAATCAAAATCATAGACTCTCTAAATAAATGGAAAATGTCCATTAATATATTAGTTGTAGATACCATGTATGATGGAAGGTTCGGTTATTGTTTGGACCAAAATGGGATTATTTACCCTAAGGCAGGGGGGGAGGGTGAATCAGGGTATGTATATTCTTTTTTAAATTCATCCTACCCCAATGAATCCAGACGTCTTTATTAAAAGGGTCACTATGTTTTCACTTGTATGTTTATTATGATCACTTATTTTCTTCTTTTTATGATGATTATGATTTGAATGAAATGCAGGGAAGCAAGCAGGAAGATGTAATTATTTTTACATGGTTCACCCTCACTGGACTACATCCAAAGAGCATATTATGGAGATATGTCACTGTACCAAATCCACTAAATTTCACTGCCAATAATGTTCGAGTTACATCACTTCTATGCCCAAGTTCACAACCTTGAAAATTGATAGGGTAATCTCACACTTACACTCAAACATTCCCTCATGAATTCAACGCCATGTCATCTCAAATCGCAAAGCTCCGAAGTTCCCACTGAAATTCTATCAAAATCACAAAGCACCATGGAAATTTTCCAATCGCGGATCTCATCGTAATCATGGAGAATCAACGTCATTTACTTCTCCCCATTGTCATGGAGCTCCATTCGTGATGCCCATCATCACCACAATGTTATTCAACACTTCCAGTAGAGAATCTCTTTGTAATCACAAAGCATCATTGTCAACATTTTTCAAGTCTTGGTGAAATCTAAACCATGAAGCCTATCTTTGATAAATTCATTCCATTTCCATATTTTGGTGAGAATCTTAAAGGAAATCCATATTTCAAAATCGTCACCAAACACAATTGAAGCACCTCCAGATCGTCTATTCCTTTGTCATGGTTCTTTCATAACATGTGTTGTCAACAACATCTCTAGAACATGACAATTCACCATGGAAACCTACTTTTTCAACAAACACAATCAACCCAATAATGCTGCAATGTTACCTTGATGGATTTTTTCCAATAGTTTCTTTTATATAAATAATGTGGAATGAATATTAATGGAATTTCTTATAGAGATGATAATTTGTTTTGGGTTTGGAATATATGGGGAAACATAAGTAAATATAATAGAAAAATGAAATTTTTGGTTACTAAAATAGAAGAAAATTTTGGTATGCATATGTTATATTCGACAACTGAATTTTTTTATAGGTAAATTATAAACATTATAGAAATTAGTCCCCTAAGGGAAAAATATTGAGGGGAATTAGAATGCTCAAATTATTAATATTTTCTATATTGATGATTAAGATACTACAAATGATATATGATATAATATATTTATTATGGAATTTAATAATGAATCCTAGGTAATGGGTTGGGAAGAATGTCTAATAATTTATTTATTAATGTATTTTAATTAAAAAATTGTTCTATATAAATCACAAAAAATAAAAGGATTGTTACATACATTTTTTTAGTATTTATTGAATATAAATGTGATTTAATGGAGTGGAGATATTATAATTAATTGATGATTGCTTTTATATGTTTCGTATGTTGATATAATTCTCATAGGATAATGAGATGCTAGAAATGAAAAAAAATCATATTACTAATAACCTTGAAACTAATTATTTATTTGTTGAAAAATTTGTTTATCCTATATTATATGTAGCTTGAATCATTTATGGATATAAGGAATATATCCAATAATTTGAGTTGTATGTAAGGAATGAGGAAGTATCTATTTTTTCAATAAGGTTTTATTATAATTCATGTTTTTTATAATTTTTCGAAAGAAAAAAATGATTGAGGCATGGACATGTTTTTTATGTGACAATAAATAAATATGTTAATATGTACATGGGATTAATGTTATGTTTATTCTATGAAATTTAGTGACCTTTTTTTTAGTTTTTAAATTTTTTATGGGTAATGTATATAACTATTTTTGGAAGGGATTATGTTGATGTATGGATTATATTTACGTATTAATGTATTCCTTCAATGTGTGATGATGAATCAGTATTTGATAAATAGTGTTAATATTTTTAAACTAGTTATATAAGTAATGAATTATCATTATCTTATGAATATATTTACTACATAATATATTAAAAAATAAACTCATATAGTAAGATATGATGTGGAAGTTTATCAAGTAATAACCAAATGATGAAACGTTTTCTATGAATTGAATAGATATCAAGTATGTATAAATTCATATATTCATAATATATATTTAAAAGGAGTAAAATATAATTAGAATAAAGATCTGGAATAAATAAAATTTACAGCTATCGTTATTTTCATGATATTAGTGAACTTTTATCATGCCGCTTTGTTTTATGCCTTTGAAGTATTCAACAATCCCCTGACCATGTTCTCCATAACTCTCCTCTAGTATTAGGGTGTTCGTACTGTCTTCTATGTCCATGGTTTAAATTCCAAAATATTTTCTAATATTTGGATACCCATTTATTGATATTCAATATAACATTATCACATCACTTCCTCTATTTTTGAAAGAATTTTTATTCAAAATTTTATAATGTGGGTTTCTATGAATGAATTTTCATCTATTAAAACTTTTTTAGACGAGTTGAATTTTGATGGAATAATTAATTTATAAGGGGTAAATGTTACCCCGTGTGTAGTTTATGGAATTATTATTTTTGAATCAACTTAATCTTTTTTTATTTTTAATTACTTTTAGTACTCAGTTTATCTCGCATTAGACATAACCGTAACTATAAATGAAACATGTCAAATTATTAAAAAATGATTATTTGATTATTATCTTCAAGCACTTGGAATTAAAGGTATAAATACGATTAAATATTTTATGAAAATATATGTATTACAAATCCATATTAAATAAATTCTTTTGTGCACAATTTATTTTTAAATTAAAATGAATATTATTTGGAAATAATGGTAATCTATTCAGAAAACATATTTTTATTTACACATTCATTTTTACAGTTAAAAATTAATAATAATTTATTATGAATTTGTTTGTTTTTATTTTTAAGATACATATATTTAAATATATTTACATTAATACTATCAGTGTTCTTCACACGATATAATAATGTAGAAAATTTTATACATAAAACTGTATTTTTCTAAAAAGAGGTTTTGGACTTGTTTTGTGCACCACTCTCACAAATAATTTTTCAAACCATTATAATATTTATATTACAAATTAATTATTATTCTATAGATCAGCATGACAAAATTATCGTTGGTTTCATTCTTGAAAATCATGTAAAATATAATGTTTTGATTAATAGTGAAAATTGTTGAATTTTAATTGGTAACATTTTTCATTTAATTTATTTATGATATTTTATTCTATCTCAAATTACATTTAAATAATAATTTTATAAATTATAATTATATTAATATAACATATGTAATTATAAACATTATCATATTGAATTTTTATATAAGATGAATTTAAACATTTAAACATTTCATATTTGAAGAACATTTGTTCTCGTTGTATTTGTGGGATAAATACTAAATAAAAAATTAAACATTATTTTATTTATTATATGAAAATTAATTCCATATGTCCAATAATAATATATATATTTATTTAAAATTAATTTTCAATATAATCAATTGTAAAGTCAATAAACAATATATATAGAATTTAAGGTAAAAATGGGTTTATCATGGCTTAAAATAAAATGATATTGTTTTAAATGACCATGTACATGTATAAAATAAATATTATAGACATATTTAGTTTATATATGATATATTTGATATTATAATTAATTTTCAGCCATCACTAATGTTAAAAATGCTGACACAACATTTTTTTTCTTTTAAAAAATTACTATTATTTCACTCATAGTGCCTATAAATGCACACCCCCAATCATCTATTAATAAAACCATAAAACACATTTATTTTATAAAATAACTACATAGTTAATGTAAAATATTCCCTTGTATAATCCTAGTATATTTAGTTTTTATTTAGTGTCGTCATAGGATGGTTTTGTTTCAAACATATTGACACTACTAGAAAAAAAGGTAACATCCTTCAATGAGTGTTTTTTCTTCCTCCACCTATTAATTTACTATTAAACCAGGATTATATAATATAATATTTTTAATAAATAAATTTTATTTAATTTTATTATAAATATATATTACCATCTCCACTTCCATCTAATAAATTACAAAATTATCAATTGTGTGTCTGTAGACTACATTTTCACAAACCACTATCATTCATTATTAAATTGACACAAATCCCTATTAGATATTATAATGTAAGTAAATTGTATATATTATATTTATAACATAAGAAAAATTATATTAAATCCATAACATATTTCTTTATTTACTTTCATTTCAATTGTGGATACAATAATGTTGCTTGTGTGTACGGTGGACCATCACCTCGCGAAGCGATGTGACTTGATTTTCTATACTGATTTTCAGGGAATATCATAAAGATAAAAATATGTGATATAAAGTAAATAATTTTTATTATAATGTAATTATTATATTTTTGAAATTTTAATGAATCATTTTTTCTGACCATTTTAATTACTAAAAGACGATTACATCATCCATGTTTGAGTGGACTACCTCTTTCACGAACTAGTGGGACACTCTATTTTCCTCAAACATCACATGGAAAAAATTTATAAATATATTTTTAGAAATAATATTATTTTATTCTCATTATTAAATGATATAATATTACATAACATTGCTCTATAATGATCACTAAAAATTGAAATCATTACTGATGCGTACGAATGTCCTATCATCTACTGGATCATAACATACTTCATTTCTCAAAACCAGCATTCATGATTGGTCCTAAAATAATAATATGTTTATAAGTATAATAATTATTTCATTATTATTATTCTTTATATTATGCAACAATTATCCTTATGATATGAAAAAATATAAAATCCAAACATACTATGGTTATCACACGAAACAAGATATATACAAGCGAATTATTTAAAAATGTGTTAAAAATTTTTATTACTAAATAATATATGATATTATATATATAAATATGGTTCTATAATTGACATATAATAATATTATATTTACTATAAAATAGGTTTTAACAAGTATGGTGTATGTGGATACGTAAGGTACGCGGTTTCTAGTCTCTCTTTTAGTTCTAGAAGACATATAAAAATTCATCACTCATTAATTATATATAGTATACATACATACACTATAATAATTTATTTACAATTATAAATATTAAATATTATTATCTATACGTCAATAAAATCAGTTTTTATTCCCCTATAATAATTTCATTATTATTTATTCGAACCCTAATTTTATCTTAATTTAGTTACTCTATATTTGAAAATAATTTTTTTAGTGAAATAATCATTTCAGTTGAAAAAAATTATTCTTCTAAGAATGTTATTTTCTAATAATGATTTCAAAAATGGTTTTAAAAATTTTCAAGTGGTTTACTAAATAAAATTCTCCCATGATTTAATTTCTTCAAAAAAAATTCTTCATGTGGATTTCAAAACATTTCTCTATTGGATTTTGTGGAAGATATCTTGGAAATAATTATACCAAATATTAAAAAAAGAACATAATTTCTTGTTTTCATGGAAATTAATTCTGTGGTATCATCCTTAATTTCTTTTGAAGATTATTTTTAATCAATTTATTTTAAAAAGATTTATGTTTTAAAAATAATTTTCCAGGGGGAATGTAGTAACACCCCTCCCTTCACATATTTTCTTGCGATGTCAAGATGTGTGTTAAAGTTCATCACTAACATCCCCACGAAAACCGAGTCTTTGAATAAATTAGATGGGCCTCATAAAAATGTCTAAATGATTATAAAATTTTAGAACAAACAACATAACCACATGAAAACACCAAAACAAAACTCTTATATGAGTCATGATTATATGGAAATAAAATTAAAATTATAACCAAACCAAAAACTATATCATGGTACATATAGGAAACCCAGAGACATATCCGAATGAAAGAAAATAAATAATCCACTCGACAGGAGACACCCAATGAATCAAGAAGTATTACTAATGAAATGTGATTTATTTCCATTTTATATGAACCAATTGATGAAATATCTAATTGTACAATAGTTACCCAGAAACCAGAGAGTCTATAATCTATTAGATTTACCCAATGACTTCCTAACTCACAACTATATTAAATAACATGTTATTATATTAATTAAAAAATAATTTAAAATAATTTAAATTATTTTATATGAATGAAAAATAATTTTTCATAAAAAAATTCTCCATTAAAATAAATAAAATAGGTCATTAAAATCATTATTAATTCATTTTGGCATACTGATTCTATTTCAACACATCCATAAATCCACGCATTCATTTCAACCAAGGATATCCCAATACTTGTTATTGGTGAGTTATCTAATCATAAATACATCACCATTTGAACCATTTTAATAGTGTGAAACACCATAACATTATCAATCCCATATTTATAGTGGAATATTTATTCCATTAATCATCCCAAATGCACTTGAATATATTTCCATATGGTATTATTGAATCCTCTACAAAACCGTCTTCCACAAAACCATTATTTCATTCAAACATTTAAAAAAATATTTACATACTGATGAAAGAAAAATTTTGAAACAATAATTTTAAGATCATGAACCAAAATCTCTTTCCTCAAAACCATCAAATTTTCACAGTTTCAAAGAAAACATTATAAGAGAGAATTACATTATATCATATATGCGTCTTATATCATTTTCAGGAAAATTTACCAAAATTAATCCAATCTTTAAAGTTATAATCAATATTATTCATGGGAGAATCCAACAACATCACAACAATTGTCCAAGCCCTGTGAAATCTCAACAACATCAAAAAACATATATTATATATTTTAAATTTTACAATTGATCATGTTACTTTAAATTAAAAAACCATTATACCTCTATGATTGAAATCACATAGCATAGATCCATTCCAAACTACTTATGTTTGTGATTCCAAGATAAGTAAGAAAAAGGGATCATAGAAAAATGTTGAAAAATAAGAACATACTTTATAAACTATATCTCCAATGGAAACTTTATATCATAAAAATTTCTCTTAAATAAAATAGGATATCTTGCTAAGTCTTTTGATGATATGGAATTCGGGTCAGGGTATTATTTTGAAAACAATGATTGAAAAATGGCCTAAAATATTGATAGATACAAAAAAGATGGATCTCAAAATTCACACTCCTTTGTTAGGGAGCATGGTTAAGAAATCTTTGTTCTAACCTTGCATGAGATAATACCTCAAGTAACCCCATGTGTGGTTGTCTCGCACGGTAAAAAAATCATGCCACAACCATACATTTGTCACTTTATAAAATTGTAGTATGATGACATGGTTTCTTTTGAGAATCATTATAGTTTGTCTAAACTATGTGTTATCCATGTTCTTTCTCATTAATCTTTATATTCATTGTCATAGTTTCTGGGAGGTATTTATTGGTTTCTACAAACCATGCTAATTTTTGGATAATCCAAAAGATCATCTGAAATATCCAAACCCACAAGAAAAATACAAATCATAAAAAAATAATTATGTATATATATAATAAAAATATATACAAACAAATAACTAAAACTAGGCAATCATCATTCTCCCCATTATTTTTATTTCTATCCCAAAAAAGTAAAAACCAAATTTTTTCATGGAATATTTCTATCAACTGTTCCAATATTTCTTTTTCACACTTCTATTCTTCCACATGACCTATTCTATGTCTCTATATAACACATAATAGAACTGTGATTTACCAATCAATTACTTTTTGTTTCCTATAAAATTTATACCAGTACATGAACCACTATATAATTCATATCTATATCAACATGATCACTTTGAATCACATGGTATCATGTTGATACTTCATCAGTTAAGATACTGAAAAATTATTATTCACTAAACTGACCCTTGGTTGAAAATCCAATTGATATACAAAATGAATATCATATTATTGTGTCTACAAATAGAAAATATATAGATTATATAACATTACCAACATACATTAATGAATATTTCCAATACCTGTACCGATTATCATGAACACATGATCACTCTTCTTGAACAACAACGACTATCAATTATGACCCCAAAATTAATTCTAATGACTTTGAGACATATCTATTTACAATTAGATTAATATATTATTCTATGTTGTATCATTCCCAATCCATGTTCCAACCGTAAAATTATTACGTATTTAGACCCAAAAAATTGTAGAACAATTAGGACATTCATACAATGCATAAAAATATCCATAAGTATTGAGGCCTAATAAAGGTTGAGGTTTGAGAACCCTAATTATAGTATATGACCCTCCCATGATGCAAGAAAATAAATTACACAAAACCTAATCATACCATATAATTGATGGATAATCATCTCAAATTGTTCATCCATTTGAGTATTTTACACCATGGTCATAGTTAGCTTAGTTCCAAAGGTGTTCTAGTAATTATTTCAAAAAACAATACCAAAACATGGGACTCTATCTCATACAATCGATACTGGTAGGCCTTGACACTTCATAACATCGAAAACAAATATATATTTTTTACTTATACATGACTATAAAATATTCTTGATTTGGTATCAAATCATCCATCATCATTAGTGAGACCACAATTATCCATGTGGAATCAAGTTTTATATCTTTATATGGGATACCTATAAAAAATCCATTGAAACATTCTCTCATATAATAATAAAAAAAATTAGTGATTGAAACATTCCTAATGGTCATTGGTACTCTCCAATTAACTTTTAAAATGTTATGCTACTTAAAAATATACTCTTCTATGACCCTCTTCATTCTGACTCACCAAAATTAAACATTCAATGATTTATGAAGCTTTCGAAATCATGGATGAACATTCCATTTTGAATGGTGGAAATCATTCTGAATTTTTTCTTTAAAAAACATTATCACCATTCCCTATTCTAGTAACTACAAAAAAAAACTCGAATTGTAACATCCTTGATAGAATCTCTATTTTTGAGATGGAATTATATATGAACTCTTATGTGCATCCCCATATGCAATAGGCCTCCGACTAGCTGTGAGTTTCTCTAGTAATGGTTTGGGGTGACAATACACTCTGTTTCGATTCATTGGAACATTGATCAACAAAAAGAATATAAATAGTTATAGTAAAATGTTGTAATGTATATTTGACTAAAATATAATGTATTTTCTCCCAATGGGTCAAGAAAACAAAACTAGTATAATGAAAATCATAATGTAAATGGAAATCATCCAGGAAGTGCTCTTGCGAATGTCTTGGTCTACATCTTCCCCATGCTCCACTGATAATCCATCTATCATAGGGCCCTTTTCCTTAAATGGATATCTAGTCAAGAAATCTTTAACAGTACCAAAATTCCCAAGTAGGGTGTGAATAAAAGACTTGGTAGGACACCACCAATTCATCCTCGCCTTGATGTGATCAAAATACAAGTTTATACCATAATAAATACTATGAAATAAACACATAATCCCAAACCAAGAAGTTGTGCACTATCAATAATACAAGAACCCTACCCATACCTGCTTCGGCCCTATGTCAGTTGGATAACCATGGTGTCAATTGAATAAATGATCATCTACTGTGCTAACGAATCATGTTTCTAGAAATCTTCATGGGACATGGTATTAATTCTATATAAGACGATATGTTTCTATATAAATGTTGTTAATTGGGATTTAATAAGAATCCCATAATCATCTAGATGATATAATGTGGACAAGAGATAATCCACATCCTTTTTTCATTGAAGCACACTAATGAGAAATCCTAATAGGGAAAGATCGCTAATCAACATCCCCTCTTCATGGGGAGAAATCCAAGGAATCATTATGTTCCTTTTTCATATATCGGATCATCTTCAGATGTCATATGCATCCTTCCACCAAAGGATAACAGAAGTGACAGTGGTCCATAACATGGAATCCCATAGGCATTGTCATGGGACTAACCCATGCAGCAAACCCTCACCATCATTAATGTGTATCCCTCCTCTCAAGGATAACACAAGTCGAAGGTCTACCTGTCTTCACCCAATGAACTAAAATGCAAGGTAAATATAACATGGATGGTTATATATATTTATATAAAGTAACACATAATCAACATAAAACGACATGATATTGTGAAAAAAATTAAAAATACTCATATAATCATGTCTAATATAGAGATTATGGGGATACACACATAACCACATCCATTCAGTGTCTATCATGTTCATTAAACAAGAATGCACATAATAATATTAAATGAAAACATTTTTAAACAAGCCCAAAATGTTAATGATCTTCCTACCCAAATTGTTGGAAAAAACCTCTAGTAGTTTTTCCAAACATCATTTTTGCACGTCAAAGTATCAAGCTACTGGCATGAATGTACGTGAGGTTTATCATATGATATCCTAGATAAAAAACATTTAAATTATTTCATCAGAGGTAGAACATCACATGTGGTAATTATCTATTAAATAATTCTCATAATATCTTTAAAATTATCACGTGCATTAATAAATTTTAATTATAACCTTACCCTTTCTTTTGTCACATG
This sequence comes from Viscum album, assembly GCA_963277665.1. NCBI lineage: Eukaryota > Viridiplantae > Streptophyta > Magnoliopsida > Santalales > Viscaceae > Viscum > Viscum album. The sequence goes on along the minus strand of OY728165.1, from coordinate 1,063,673,474 downwards.
AAATGATGATTCATGAAATTTAATTTAATTTTATCAAATTATAGGGTAAATTAATTTATTATTTTATCACTTATAAAATAACACATAAAATGATAACGTGGCACATTTAATTTAATTCTATGTAATGTGCTGGTAAATTAAATTATTATTTTATTATTTCTAAAATATCCAATAAACTTATAATTTACCACTTTTAATTTAGTTTTATAGTATGCACTGATAAACTGAATTATTATTTTATCAATTCCTAAAATATCATGATTAATGATAATTTCTTATAGTCAATTTAATTTTATTTCTTTCATTGATAAATTAAAATAATATTTTATCATTTCATAAATATCACATGAAATAATAATTTATTACATTTAATTTTATTAAATAATTTGCATTGTTAAAATAAATTATTACCATATAAATTCTAAAATATATCTTCAAATGTAATTTTTTTATCTCCAGCATAGAAATTTTAAAATATTTTGTTTCCATTTTTTAAAATGGTCACATAAATAGATAAAGATCTATCACATCAATTGATAATTTAAATTTAAATTTTACTATATGAAATGATAAATACAATTTTTAAATTATGCTATATGTCAATATGTTTAATGATAGATATAATTATTATCATTGGACAATATTACACATTGATAATTATAACAGTGATTTATAAATAAATTATCATGTGTGATGATAATAGTATTTTTTTTATTTATCTTTGAATTATAATTGGTGTTCCATAATTATAAATTAAAATTACCATTAAAAGTTTATAATGATAATTTTCTTAAATCATATCCTCTTATTTTTTTTGTTATTATTTTCATATAAAATAACAAAACAAAATAAAATAAAAGAATAATGCTTTCCCTGGAAGTCTACCACAATGTGCCACAAGAGAAGATGCACCCTAATCGTATCCTCAATCGGTGACTGTATTCTCTCGAAAGCATATTGATAGTGAAGTTGTGATGATCTAGGTTGTAGTTCTGAGTGTATATAGGGGGTTATATACATGCATATCCATCTATTTTTAACCCTAACATGAAATTTATATGAGAAATTAAATCGCCTGATTTAATCTATTAATCATTGAATTTATGGTGGAGAAGTCATTTAATCCTACCATGAAGCGCGGTTTTGGATTTTATTTTTTTTCAAAAAATACTAAAATTGAGCAACCATGAATCTTCTAGGAGGATGGTATTTATCAATTGAGGTAAAAAAATCCTTTTGGAGACATGTAAATAGTCTGCATCACCCCCTGTTCATTTTTTTTAATTTAAATGATTATTTTTTTCAACATTCAATCAGTTCAAAATATAAGAAGGACCAATATCACGAAAAACATGTTATACCCCCTTGAGTGAATCAACTACTTTGGAACCAATATAAGTGTCATAATTTCTGTGTGACACACCATTTTTGAGATATAAAATTATTTCCAATAAGATTTTATATTAAACATTTTATTTAAATACTTTTTTTGCAAGCATTTCATCCAAATGTATGCTACTTTTGAATATTATTCTCATACATGGGTAAAAACCATATTCAGGATCCATCAATGGTCAGTGTTTTTTTAACTAATTCAAAATTTAGATGATAAAAAAATTATTTTCCTAAATGAACTAAATAAAAATAATTATATAAATTATTTTAGCGAGTGAGGCCTCCAAACTCCTGATGCCCTCGATAGTAATTCCATTACTAGTGTAAGAACCACATTCTGGACCCAATGGGATCTCAATTTTAACGTAATATGGATAGTTTTATATTTATTAAATTACATTTTATAAATTCCTCATGTTTAAAATAATATATTTTATATTTTTATTCATTCTTTTACATGTCTTTCCACACCTCATAAACTCATAATTACACAGATTTTAACACAAAATATATTTATTCGAATATTACAGAGTATTAATTGGGTGTTTAATCATTTAAAATTTTTTTACCAAAAAAATAAACATTTAAATGATATAAAATTATTCTTATTTAACATATAAATAATTCATAAAATGGGGAATTATTGATATCGTAAAAACATGATGTACATTTCTCCCTCTCTATCACCTTCTCATCCTTTAGAAGCATCTGTAGTGGTCTTGCTCGAACAACTCAAGCTACAAGGTTCAAACATTAAACTCACGTTCCCACCATTATTCTTAGATCCGCCCATGCTTCCACAAAACACAGACCCGTGGTTAGGGTCTTCCATCATAATTTATTCTTGATGTGGTCCATGATTCCTATAAGATTCTCCATGTAGGATTCATCAATATCTAGCCCAATATCATTACATTCAAGAACATGTGTAGGATCGAGTATATACCTCTGAAGCTGTGACACATTGAAATGTTCTGTAACACCCCAGGTAAATAAAGAATATGACACTTTTATATTTATCCTTTTTTTTAAATAAAAAATTAATATTACTTTAAAGGTAACTCTATGCTTGATGGCGTACCCAACTCGGTAAGGGGACCTTTCACTCTACTCTATTTAAAAGACATTTTTTTTATGTATTTTAATTCACATACTATTATGTAGGGATATGTTCTTATATATCCTTATTTATTTAAATTTTATTTCCCAGTGATGAGATACCATTTTCCTTCTCATCAACTAATTTTCTGAATTTTAAAGTGACGTCGTTAGGCTATCAGATTTCTGTAAGGGAACTTCTTAACCCACTTTCAATTATTTGGGTTAAACCTATACTTATTCATTTTATCATTCCAAGATTAGGTGTGGAATATCTATTTTTTAATTTACACAAGACTTTGTGTGGATATACTATTTATACACATAATCATCTCATTGATAAATTCTTACGATCATGTATGTGAAATCATAACTAAATCTCATTTCATTGAGTTAAATATCTATGTCATTGGTTTTATTTTTTCAAGACTATGTCTGAATGACCTATGATTGTTTCACACATAATATCCACTTATATTGATTGTATTTATATTTCTCACACATAATTATGTGATAGATTTATCCTTAATTTAATGATACCATCTTTATAATGGATTTTATCTCAATTTACATTTCCATTGATACTTCTTGGTTGTTATGCACCAATTCACTCTTATATGGTGTGTATAATATCCTTTGACATATTATATCATGAATAAATTTATTCTCATTATATTATAAAGTTCAGATAAAATGTTATTCCGCAATTATTTGTATTCAAGAGTCTCTTATTTTGTTAAAAACTCTTTAACAAAAATATCATTTTAAATGTTTTAAAGATTCATTATTCTAAATTTTTATATTTAATTTCCATGTTTTCAAAAAAAAAATCAGTATTTATTTATTTGGAAATTAATTTTTTACAATTATAATTACATTAAAATCATCAAAGTGGTATTGGACACTTTGATTCAAAAATCTCTTTTAAATGATTTTTGAAAATGGATTGATTAATTCAATATATTGGAATTATTTATTGTGATTTCAAATCAAATTTTGTTAATAAAATGATTATATTTTAAATATTTTGTGTGCAATAATGGAACTTGGACATTTTACGGGTGGTTACGTGATAAACCATATGACGGGTGGTGTCGTGAATACCAGGATGGGTGGCTACGTTATAACCTCCAATGCATTGGGTATGGAAGTCAGCAGTATGGCTATTCCATTAAGTATGTGTGGAAGTAGACCGTATGGTTATTCCATTTAAATATGTTTATGTCCCAAGTTAGCTTTATATGTTATATGTTCTTTATATGGGTTTTATGGTAATCTTTTGATTACAAATAGGGTAAGCAATGATCTTTTATTTAATAAATTGTTTTTACTACTTCATAAAGGTTTAATGTATTACATTGATAAAGTATTCATGGTTTACTGGTTGTTTTGAAAAACTAACATTTTTCCAACTTTGTGTATCCTTTACTGGGCTTTTTATGCTCATCCCATGTTTTTGAAATGTTTTCTACAGGACTTAAAGACGAATAGGGTCAAGGATGGGATCAAGGAAAGACATTCTATCTAAAACATGGAACTAGAAAAGTTTCATTTTAAGTGTTTTTTTTAATTTTATGGAAACTTAGTAGAATTTTCTACTTTTTAATCTTTTGATATGTAATAGTTATGACCTAATTCTCTAAAACACTAAACATGAAAAGGTCCTCTATGTGAATTATTCATTTAATTCACGATTAATTAATGATTAAGGTTGGAACCTTATAATTGGTATCAGAGGTCAGTTTAGATAACTTTAGAGGTTAGGGTATTCTCTTTGTATAAGTGACCATACCATAATGGTTAGGATTTCAGAAATAGTCCTAGTTTTAGATAATGTGAATGAGTAAGTATATCTTAGTGTTTATCTTCCTCATTAGTACATGATGGTTTTGATGATATACTCACACTGACCTTTTGGGTTTTAGTAAATGGATGCATCTTGCAGGCACCAAAGTAACAGTGGATTTGAAGGAAACTGTGACAGTTTTCTGAGTGAGAAACTGAATGATATGGGAGCTACAATGAGAACTCTTGTGTTTATCCTCAACCAACTATCTGGAGTCATGATTGACCACCTAAACCTTGATTATTTCTATAAGGCATCATATATGTGAGAAAAAAATTCCTACAGAACTACAGGTAATAAGAATAATTTTATATGTGTTCAAAAACCAATCTGTCAAAGATGTGGAAAGAAATACCTAGGAAAATGTTCCAAAGGGACAAAAATATGCTATAGATGTGGAAATGAAGGTCATAAAGCAAGAACCTGCAATGGAAAAAGGAAGCATCCAGTTGACTTTGAGGAAAGGGAAATAAGTTCTTTCTGAGGGATCAATTGAATGTTTTAAATGTGGTGTGCGTGGTCATTATAAAAACACATGTCCTATGAAGATGTTTAGGGAATTGGATCACCAAGATCGTACAAATATTCGTTTACAAATACCTAATTCCATTCCGATTGTGGATGAAGAAACTGACAATGAACAATCAAAGGAATGGATTATTTCTTAACATTTGTTTTCCCATTTTGGAATCTTTGGACATGATTAATGATTTTGTTTGTAGGAAAGAAGTATTTCACAATACGTTCGAAAGGAATGGTTAATGGATCATGAATAATGATGAATGAGTAAGAAGTCAACATATAAGGGCTTCAAGAGTTACGGTGAAATTCTTAAGAGTATTAAGTCTATTTTGATTATGGAGTAACATTAGAAGACATTTTATAGTATGTGTAACTTTGATGTTTCATATATGAATATTTTATTCAAGGAATAGTTATCTGTTCTTTTGTGGACATAGTTATAAAGAACCATTTGGGTTTATATGATCCTTACTTTAGAGGTAATTATGGGTTACTATATGTTATCATGGAAAGTGAAAATAATGAGATAAAATTGAGGATAAATTATTTAATGGTTATTTTTGATGATTGTATCTCTTTTTCGGTAATGATTTGAGCATTATATAGTTTGGAAAAAGGACAACACGTAGACTGTGTGACAACCCGTCGCGTCAGACAAAACTGCGGGAATCGAACCCACAACCAAAGTGCGACTGGTATTTATCACCTACCACTGGACTACGTGAAGTCCCTGGTTAGTTTGACTAATTCTTTTTAGATATATGATTTTATGAATTAAGAGTATGTTGATTTTGGGTTATCTCTGGAAATTATTAACCTATCATGGAAGATATGTGATTAGGATAATTACTTTTCAATATAAGATTTTAAGAGAAACTGATGTTGTTTGGAGATAAATGTTATGATTTAACTTGGAAGACTATGTGATTAAATCCTTCAAATATTTTGTTTTCAATCTTAGTTTGGTTTACTTTTGGTCTTCATTGTACATTGGGTCTTGTTAGACAAATTTTAGAGATTAAGAATATATTTCCTTTTTATAATGGATTATCCTTTTTGAGTATTATCTGATCTCGTAGTAAACATTTGTTTTCTGATTTTGGATGATATCTAAAGACATGGGAAATATATAGTTCTCCTTTGTGGATAAGGTTATTCTAAAGAAGTTGATTATAGTTCTCTAAATGCAAACAATCCTTCCTAAATACTAGTCTTTTAGAGAAAATATGAGTTCATGTAAGAAATATAGTAAAAGTCGAAAGTCAACATGACAAGTAAGTATGTTTCCTTATGTTTTAGTTAAGCTCAAAAATAAATTTCTCAATGAAAAGTAACTAAGAAATTGACTATTAACTTTTCTTACTGGGGAATCCAATACCGTTTAACCCATCACAAGTTTATGATTTTCTTGTGGTTAACTTTCACCTAAACATGTTTTCTATCACTCTCCATCAGAAGATGACCCATTGTTTTCTCCTCCATGTCCATGTTTTCTTACATGGAATCCTAGTATGGGATAACTCAGGTGACCTCTGTACTTCTCTTTCTTTCTTTTAAAGTGATTGTTTTACCGACTCTTGTTCCGATGTGGGACTTTCAATGATGTTTCTGAGCCCAATATTAAAGTTGCGAGGATGAAATTCCCAAAAGGGGGAAGGATGTAACACCCTAGAAAAATAAACAATATAAAATTTTTATATTTATCCCTTTTTGTGAATAAAATATTAATATTACTTTAACGGGAACTATATGCTCAATGGCATACCCAATACGCAACAACGAGTTTCTTTGAAACTTACGTTGCACTCTAATGATAAAATAATATTATTTTAAATGGTAGTTAACGCCGAGCCATTGTAATGGCAGGAATGAATGGAACTAACTATAGAATTATTATATATGTTTTTCAAATATTTTTACTTTTATCCAATAAATGTTAGAGGCTTAAAATGCAAATGAATCCAGTTTTAAGCATAAATCATCTAATATTCTTTAAAAGGTCGATTGACCACCCTTTTGATGGAAACCTCTTTGAAATCCACTTCTTGAAAATTTTATGTGTTATACAAAATAAAATTCTTCTTTAGAATTGGGACATCAAAATTTACTTTTGGTAAAATTTTGGTATTTTTCCGATAAAGTTCATATTTTAATGAATAGTGAAAAATGTGGTATTTTAATTCAAAACCTCTTTTTTATCTAATTTATTTATATTATTATATTATAGTATGAATTATAAAGTGAAATTAGAATATATTTTTACCATTTATCCAATAGTGGTCAATGGAATTAATTTTACTTTGAAATTGGTCTTAAACTAGTGTTAATCTTTTAATAGATTCTGTTTTTTAAAAACACGCTATTTGTTTTTGCAGTGGGAATTAATTATTAAATTAATTATTTCAACTTATATGTTTTTAATTTTGTAAAAATAGACATCATTTTTGAATTCGGAATATCAAATATATCTTAGGGTTAATTTTTGGTATTTTTCTGAAAACTTCATTTTTTGATTAATAGTGAAACCACTAAGTGGTAGTTAAAGAAACTGATTTTTCGTTTAAATGAAACTTTTCCACTTCTGTGTTTTGATTTTAAAAAATACGACATACATGGTTGTCATTAAGAATTAAAATGTGCTTCAATGAGATTAAAATAATTTTTTCTGAATAGTATCTTTTATGTTTTAGTAATCGCGATTAAAGGTAATTACTGTAATTTAAGGAAAAAATATGGTTTTAATAATATGAAATGACCTAGAAAAATGTCCTACCCTCGTTGGATGTGTCATGGCCGACCAATACAATCCACGGGTCAAATTGAGAGCCCCATAGAGCCACTATGGTAGGAAAAAGACATAAATAACTTTTTATTTAATGTTAAAATAAAAATGTCACAAACATGAGTTGTTTTACTAAAACAATTTATAAATGGGGTTATACATGTCATATTATTGACTATAAAAATTAATTAAAAAGATAAAAATATTTCATATATCATTATTGTTTTTTTCTAATTTTTATAAATTAACTAAATTAAATTATTTCTGACACCATGATGACGCCGTGATTACCTCATTATTTAATGATTAAAATAAAATGAAATGATAATGTATAATCTAAGACCTACACATGTAAAAAACCTATTGGATGGTTGTATTTCAAACCCTTATCACCTTATTATAGAAATATATCAATGTGGGACCTCTAAAAGCAGAAACTCATTTCATAATAATTTAACCTTTTTTGACTTTCCATGAGTGCCCCTCCTCTTCTCTTATAAAAGGCCCCCACCTCTACCTACTTACCCACACCTCTCAAGCCTTTGGCTCAGCCAAACCCTAGAACTTTTGTCTCTCAACAACCCTTTCCTACTCCTAGATTCCTCAATTTGGGTAGAAGTCTTCCCAATAAAGACTTTGAGCTCAAATCAAATAGAGTTACCCATTTTAAAGGTAATGTCTTCCTTAGTGTTCTTTTGTTTTATTTTGCTTCTACAACCCCCTAACCTCTTTTTATTTATTTAGTTTGTAAAAACACAAGTATCTTCAATATACTAGGATTTTTTTATGTGTAGTATTCGAGATACACTAACACACACTTCCATCTTATGGTAAATTAACATAGTGTTTATGTGGATGGCGAATTACTGACTCACAAAACGATGATTGTTCAATATTTTCATAAAACCATTCATGATGGCAATTATGATGTCACTATATTTCATATATGATATATATGGTATTTATGTTTTCTATATGGTTATGAATTGTATATTTAAAACAGTACTTTATGCTTTTCATGTTGTGCAAATGCGATAATTTCATACGAAGAAGTGTGGACTACCGCTCCCTCATGTGATGTGACTCGTTCATGAAATACATGGAATGTATAAAGAATGAAATTAATGAACATATGTGACCTATATAACATATATATTATACTGGAATTATAATAAATATATCTCTCAATTATTTCTAATTCCATTATTATGACAAAGAAATTAAAGTAGCGTTCATGCGTACGTACGGCCTACCGTCTCAATGAACGGTGCATTTCATTTATTATTATCTCCAAATGTTATGGAGTAATATAAAATGAATATTTAATGGATATATATGATATTTAAATCATCAATACTATTCTGGAGATGATTTACTTATAACTACAAGGACAATCATTTTCAAACAAGTTCATTTTTCACTCATGTACCAAACATCGATAAAAACGTCTGATATGAAATCACATTATTAAACAATTCTTATAACATTATAATATGTTATATGAACTGAATAATAATATCTAAAAGTGGTCCTTAAGGAATTATAAATTGACCAAAGTTTATTATTCATGAATAATAAGAAACGAACAAGACAAGTCGGACTTGAGGTAAGGGATCCGTCCTCTCTCTTCCTTTTCAAGTAACCTCTTTAATGTCATTTAATTTATGCTCCATGTTATTATGTTGTAGGATGTTATTTTATCTTAAACATAATTTAATTTTTATTTTAAAATGATGAGATACCCCCTCTTACTCTCATCAATTCATTTTTATAATTTTTAAGTGGCGTCATTAGGCTGCCGAATTTTCGTAAGGGATTCTACCCCTCATTTTATTTTTAAGTACTCTCTTTTATGTCTTTTCTTTTAAGATAATCTTTCTTATGTTTGGGGTTGTTCTTTTATATTCTTCATACTGTAATTTTTTTGGTCATATTATGAGAGGTCCTATTTGATCTCATAAATCTATTTTGGGAAGTATTAAGTGGCGTCGTTAGGCTGCCGAGTTTTCGTAAGGGATTTTTCATCACACTTTTATTCCCGTGACATTTATTCTATGTTTGACACTATTTAATTTGAATGATGTATGTAATTACCATTATTATACACTTTGTGTAGTATAATTTCATTTTTGGTTATTTACATCTTCATTGTATGACCCTTCTTCCATGGGGTGTACGTTTCGAAATTTACCCACCTCGATAAGGGGACTTTTCACCCTCCACTTTTTAAAAGACTTTTTTTGTAATGTATTTTAATTCACATACTATTATGTTGGTATATGTTCTTATATATCGTTGTTTATGTAAATTTTATTTCCATGTGATGATATACCATTTTTTCTCTCATCAACTCATTTTATGAATTTTAAAGTGACGTCGTTAGGCTATCAGATTTTTGTAAGGGAACTTCTTAACCCACTTTCAATTTTTAGGGTTAAACCTCTAATTCTTGATTTTATCATTCTAAGATTACGTGCGGAATCTCTATGTTGTAATTTCAACAAGCCTTTTTGTGGATATACTATTTATACACATAATCATTTCATTGATAAATTCTTACGAACATGTTTGGGAAATCATAACTCACTCTCATTTCATTGAGTTAAATATCTATGTCATTGGTTTTGTTTTTCCAAGATTATGTGTGAATGACCTCTTATTTTTTAACACTTAATATCCACTTATATTGAGTGTATTTATATTTCTCACACATAATTATGTGATAGATTTATCATTAATTTAAGGATACCATCTTTATAATGGATTTCATCTAAATTTACATTTCCATTAAGACTTCATTGTTGTTATGAACCAATTCACTCTTATATGGTGTGTATACTGTCCTTTGACATATTATATCATGAATCCATTTATTCTCATGATTTTATAAAGTACAGATTAAATTTTATTCTGCAATTATTTTTATTCCAGAGTCACTCATTTTGTTAAAAACTCTTTAACAAAAATATAGTTTTAAATGTTTTAAAGATTCATTATTCTAAATATTTATCTTTAATGTCCATGTTTTAAAAATGATTTTTAGTATATATTTATATTGACATTAACGTTTAAAAATTATAATTCCATTAAAATCTTCAAAGTGGTATGGGATACTTTGATTCAAAAATATCTTTTAAATGATTTTTGAAAATGGATTGATTAATTCAATATCTTCAAATTACTTATTGTGATTTCAAATCAAATTTTGTTATTAAAATGTTTATATTTTCAATATTTTATGTGTAATGATGGTACATGGACATTTTACGGGTGGTTACGTGATAAACCATATGACGGGTGGTGTCGTGAATACCAGGACGGGTGGTTATGTTATACCCTCCAATGCATTTGGTATGGAAGTAGTCCGTATGGATATTCCATTAAGTATGTGTGGAAGTTTACCGTATGGTTATTCCATTTACGTATGTTTATGTCCCAAGTTACCTTTATATGTTATGTGTTCTTTATATGGGTTTTAGGGTAATCTTTTGATTAAAAATAGGGTAACCAACGATATTTTATTCAATAAAGAGTTTTTACTACTTCATAAAGGTAAAAAGTATTACATTGATAAAGTATTCATGGTTTACTGGTTTTTTTTTGAAAAACTAACAGTTTTCCTACTTTTTGTATCCTTTACTGGGCTTTTTATGCTCATCCCACGTTCTTGAAATGTTTTCCACAGGACTTAAAGATGAATAGGGTGAAGGATGGGATAAGTAAATACATTCTATCTAAAACATCGAACTAGACATGTTTCTTTTTAAGTTTTTATTTTATTTTATGGAAACTTAGTAGAAGTGTCTACTATGTAATCTTTTGAGATGTAATAAGTATGACCTAATTCTCTAAAACTCTATCCCTGAAAAGATCCAATATGTGAATTATTCATTTAATTCATGATTAAGTAATGTTTAAGGCTGGGGCATTATATTTTCATTCTTTAAATGATAGAGTGATGAGAGGTAAAGAAGACATGCCACCACCCATATCAGTTTGATTACAACAAAGGGTCCAAAAGAATATGGTTCTGGCATGCTATGATTCATGACCGGTCTGTTACCTAACTGAGGAGTCACTCCCACGAAAAACTATTCCACCAAAAAAACTCCAAGGGTCTCTTCCAATGGTTGGAATGAGATCTTTGTGTACTCCGATTAGTGAACAATATTTTATGTATCATCTAAACTCTCTCGAAATAACATTTAACCATGATGGGGAAAAATACAAATGTGTCTCCCACTACATGCCAAAAGAGTGGTGAGTGACATGAAATTCTGTAAATAGCCTCATAAGGTACCTTCTGAATCAATCCTAAAAACTATTGTTATATGTAAACTCAATCAATTCCAATTGGCTATACCATTATCTTCCAAGGTCAATTATTCATGCTCATAGCATATTTTCTAGTATGTGTATCGTCCTCTCAGACTTTCTTTTGTTTTGAGGGTTGTATGCCTTGGTCAAATTTACTTGAATCAATGGGGATTTCATTAAGCCCTATCATAAGAATGATTTAAAATGAGCATCTCCGTCCTAAACAAGACTCAAGGGAACTCCATGTAGGCACAAAATCTCTCATAAGTAATGTTTCCCCAACTCCTCCACTACATGAGTCTCTCTAGTCGGTAAAATATGGGCATACATTGTTAACTGATACAATCACCAAAACTGCATCAAGACCCCATGAGGTCCTGGATAACCACATTATATTCTCTATCTGAAGTGGCTGAAATTACCCTCTAGGATTTTGATTCTTATCCTTCATGATATAATATTTGAGGGATTGAGAGGCAAAACCACAATGTCCCTCTTCATCCATGTCCACCATAACTATCTTCATATGTCATGGTATATATTCTTCACACTAGGAAATATCATACATATAGGGTTATGGTAATTCCTCATTAGTTCATTTTACTTTAAGAAGGAACCACTAATTTTTATGGTCTGTGTCATGTTATTATGGTTCATCGACCATCTCGGTATCCATACTCCTCTATCGAGTCATTCTCTAATCACAGTAAACTCAGGGTCTAAATCATGACCAGTCATCTCCCTTTCCATAAGAGATTACTTCCTTAAGAAATGAGTTAAATCATATATCCTCGATTTTATAAATCATCAACCATCCATTAATCAAATAAAAAATTAATCGTCATTTAACTTTTGAATAGTATTCACCATGTTCCTATTCATATTGTGTCTTGTGGAAAGGGGAAGCTGCTATGATATTTCCCTTTATAGGAGAATATGTCATCACAATGTTGGCTGTCTATAGATACCCAACCCAACATCTCTACCTCATATTCTCGTCCCACTGAGTAGAGATATTGTGAAGGCTCTTGTGATCTATTTAAACAATAAGACTTTCACCAAAGATATAATGGCTCTAAATTTTTTCCGAGTGTACCATTTATTCCATAGTTAAATCATACGTAGCGTAGTTATTGTTCAGGGTTAATATCTAATGGGACCATACGCTACTACAATTTCTCCTTGCATCAGTACTGCTCCTTGAGAAACTTCTGATGAATCACAATAGAATTTATATCCAATCCTAGGATTATGATGATTTAGTAAAGGATCTGTCAACACCCTATTATTTAGCTCATGGAAGGATTCAACACAATGTTCCAACCACTGGAACATTACTCCCTTCTTCAATATATATTTCATGGGTTCTGATAGCCACAAAAATTCATCGATTAGCCATCTGTAATATCTTACTAATCCTTGGAAACTCTTAACCTCAATCACATTTTAGGGACGTGTCCATGAAATGACTACAAAAACCCATTATGTGTTTACTAATATATCAGTCTCAGAAATGACATGTCTTAGAAACATCGCCTATTTATTCAAAAATTCAAAGTTTTTCATCAGATTATATAGTATATGATCTCATAGGGTACTCAAGACTATATCTAAGTGCCTCAGAAGTTGTTATGATGTTGGTGAGTGTATGAGGATACCACCAACAATAAAAATTAGGTACGTCTCTAGGTGTGGAAGAAATATTTTTTTAATGAGGGAAAAGCACTCATATAGTACATTCATTAATCAAAATGGTAGTAAAAACTCTAATACATCACATATCTTCTCTAAAAATATATCTTATGAATATCCACCACCCTAACTCACAACTGGTGGAATCCCATTCGATGATTAATATTTGAGAAACAATGGTATCCTCTCAAATGATAAAAAAATATGACCAATCGTTTGAAAAGGATATAGATTCCTAACCATGAACTGGTTTAGCATCCAATAATCAACTCATAGTCAAGGACTTCCATCCTCCTTTTTGGCGAACAATACATGCACATCGTATAGGTATGTAACTGTTTTAATAAATCAATTTCTCTAAAATTATCCTAGTTAAACCTAGATTTCACTTTGTTCAGTTGGAGCCATATGATATAAAGATATCAAAATTGGTTATACACATAGTATGAGACCTACCTTATAGTCAATTCATCTATCATGTGGGATTCTGGTGAAGGCATCAGAAAATTCCACCTAATTGAGATCAACAGCTAGATGAATAGATGAGGAGGATTCCTCTAAAGCTTGTGAATGTGCCAATATTTCTATTTCTACTATTATTGAACCAATTTCGATCATTTCTAGTCCAAATCAACTGGATCCTTGCTCTTATTCTACATTCTGGAGGAAATTCTCTCCTTTTTTCAGAGAAAAATATAACAATCTTATAAAGTAATAAATGGGAGCTTAGAAACTGGTTGGCCAATACTTAATAAGAATCATGTTGAAGGTCATAATTTAAATAATAACAAATTATCCTAAATTTCCATAGTTGAAAAAACTAGTGGACACTATGGGAATCGATGAAGACATTCTACTATCAAACCCAAAGTTGTATCAAGGCAGACTATCATTGATGAAAAATTTACTGGTAAAGAAATTCCAATGACTACTTGATAAGATATAAAATAATTGGAAATACAAAGGCCAAATATGGATGTTAAAAAATAGATGTGGCTCAAAGAGGACCAAATATAAGGGATGGTCCCTCACTGCCATCTGCTAGATTCAGTTCCTAAACCTACATGTGACCTTCCTACCTCCTCTTCTTTTTCCATGAGGTACATGACTAGTCTGAGTTTGCTACTAGAAACTCTGACTAGTTCCCCTATTCTAAAACTCTACCTTGTTGAATTGTGTGTTCTCCATTCTATATAAATAATTAGAGAGATTCCCCTTCTTCATGAATTTTTGACACATATTTTCAGGTTCTCTAAAAATACTACAAAGTATCATGCGTTTACGTCATTGAAACAGTTTAAAATTTCCACTGAATGCACTTAATGACCCACACTATTCTCCACTTACTTGATAGTACTCTTCTTTATGTCTCTAGTAATCCACTTATTATTGAGAAAAGAAAATTTGGTAGAGGTGAGAGGAAACCTGGTCATTTTCATTCCATTATAAGAGTGTAATCCTAGTGTTATATCTTCTACTAGTACCTTTTCAATGGTAAGGGCCATTTGGAAGATCAGGGTATATGTATACAGTTCAAAACCCCTTACCAAACATATGATCTCAGGTCAAAGGAATATCTCAATTATCCATGCCTTTTGTGAGTCATTAGATGTTATCAAATGAGAAAATCAATGTTAATCCATAAAATGGGTAGAATAAGTAGAGATATTTATGGAACCTTTTTGCGACTCCATGAATTCTTGGGCATGATCCAAATTCATCATGTCTAGAAACTACATATTATGTAACAACTATATGAAGGTCATCCAAGTATGAAACTCTAATCTCAAAAACTAGTTCATAGAATTCTTCCATCTCTTAGTGGGCCCCAGTAACCTAATGGTACCCATTATTACAATCCCTTACTCATTAGTCTAGACCATTAAATATATGATCTCAATATAGTACACCCAATCATCAGCATCTTGTGGCCCACTAGTTTATTGGAATGGTGGAGGGTACTAAAGATGAAAATCCAGAGCATGCTCAGTCATGGTCCTATTATTAGCTCCACCCTAGATGGGAACTATACATAAATGTTCTAACTGACTGGGATCTACATTAATATTCTCTTGTGTTAGTACTGGTAAATTCTATGGAACATCCCCATATACCACACTAGTGGTGGTACGGGAGAATCCTGAGCTTCCATAAGTAGAGGTACAATCACACATCTTAGAGGTGTAATATCTACAAAATAAGGATTATTAGGGATATGAATACATCATAACCAGCCCATATGATCACACAAGGTTCCCCTAATTGTCTACTAGATCAAACATGGTTTTCTAGGGACTGTACCTTTATCACAAGGAATTCCCCAACGAAACTGACCCTTTTTTATCCTTTAATTTTTTTCATAATCATATATATACTATCACAAAAAGATTCTCTATTCAACTAATTGTTTCCAATAAAGATATATCATATAACATGAAACCAAAAATATATCACACATAACAAACTATCCCAAACAGATAGTAAAAATCAAGGATTTTAATTATTGAACTTATATCCAGAAAAACACCATGTATATTAATGGAATATAAATATAAATGAATATTCAGGATTAATTATCATTATAAATATCATATATATCCTATATAACTTCATGTGCATCAACCATGGTGAATTTAGTAATCTGTAAATCATAAAATTTCTCTATTCCGTGGAAACATCGAGGTCCACTATGTTATGCTAGCCAGACACTGAAATAGTTTCCCCCACCGGAGTCCCAAACATATAAGATACTATTTAACATGTCTCAACCCAAATAAAAGAGTTGAAACACATTCATAAATTCATAACCCTCTCATACCATTTGTAACATACCGACCCAAATTATCCTATCGGAGCCAGAATTTTAGATGACCTCTTGTGTGCATCCATGTATGCAACAGGTCGTCGATTAGTAGTGAGGATCTTGATTGAAATTTTGGGAAGTCTATACAATTTATATTGATTCATATTATAAATTATCATCAACAAAAATATAAATAATTAGATTAAAATATATAAATATAAATATGATAAACATATAATTTATTAACACCCAGTGATGAATGAAAAACATGGTAGTCGAATGAAAATAAAAAATTAAATAGAAATAATCAATAGAGTGCTCCAGTTCCTCTCCAGATTTTCTATCACTCCATGATACACCACTCAACCATTAGTAGTAGGTATATTTCCCCTCAACATATCTCTTGTAATAAATTAAACAAATGCATCAAAATTCCCATGTAGTGTGCCATTTCAAAACTAATTACCACACCACTATTGCATCCTCAACTTGACTTTCTCAAAATACAAGTGTGTTACATAATTAATAATGTTAAATAAACACACAATCCTAAACCGATCAGTTTTAAACTATCCAAACTATAACAACCCCTAACCGTACCTACTTTCGAATTATACTAGATGAAAGACCAAGGTGTCATATGAATCAACTATTAACCACTAGAATAATGAATCCTTTAGTCATCAAAGTACACTGTCAAGAAAACATACTAGTGACTGAGAGTTAATCAGTGTACCCTCCTCATTGGGTTAAATCCAAGGAATCATTGTGTGCCTTCCACATGTATTGGACCCTCAACATTAGTTATACACCTCCCTCCTCCAAAGGATTACAATAGTCATGGTGGTCTACTACATGGAATCCCCTATGCATCATCACGTGGCAACCCCATTAATCAGACCCTTGTCGTCATTCATGCACATCCATCCTTTAAAGGGTAACCCAACATGATGGTCCACCTATCATGAATCCAAGAACAAAACTAAATGATATACATAACATATAAGGATATATAAATATATATATTTATCATGTGACCCTTAATATACATGAAATCACACATAATCTGAATAATCAACTACAAGTACAAATTGCATCAAATGTAATTTAGTGTTTCTAGGGAAACAAAAATACCAACATGCTTTAAATATCCAGAATATTAATTAAAAATGTTTCCGTGATATCATATTAATGGAAAAAATATAAACAAGACTAAAATATTAAATAACGTATTACCATAATTGTTGGGAAAAACATCTCATAGTATTTTATAACATCAGAGTGGCACGCCAACATTTATTTTTGTTGTCATGTCGGTGTAATTGGCTTAGTAGATGTTTTCAGAGAATCATAACATTTACTTTTTTTCAAAATATATAATAATCACATGTGATAATTATTTCTCACATAATTCTCCAATTATCCTTAAATTTATCACACGCGTAGATAAATTTAATTGTCACTTTACACATAAATATTTCACATGTAATGACTATTCATGAAATTTAATTTATATTTATCTCATGCCCAGGTAATTTAAAATATTATTTTATAATTTCTTAATTATCCCAAGAAATGATAATTTATCACATTTAATTTTATTTTATTGCATACACATTTCAATTAAAATATTATTTTATCATTTCAAAAATATCACATTAAATTATAATTTATAAAATTTTGTTTAATTCTATTTCCTGAAAAAATAAATAAAATTATTATTTTATCATTAAATAAATATCACTATAAATTGTAATTTATTACATTGAATTTTATTTTATTACATGTGTTGATAAATTAATTTATTATTTTATCATTTCTTAAATATCACCTCCAATCATTATTTATTACCTTCAACATAGTTTTATTTTATATGCTGATGATGTAAGGGAATTTTTCATGAAAAAATTAATAAATATTTATCCCCTAGAAAAATTAAATATAGCATTCAGTGGGTTGTCTTTCATGGAGGTTGTAGTGTGAGTTTCAAAATTGTCACTTTTGATTGATGGTCTTTCCAAGAAGATAAAATTGACTGATTTTATTTAAAATTTTGAATAAAAATAAATTAATGAAAACTGAAAAAGAAGGATTAAATATTATAGACTGAAATGAGTTTTAAATCTAGAATAATATATTAGTTGTGGACAAGCTTTAACCTCACAGACACTTCCATCATCCTTGTTTAAAAGTATTTGACAATTGAAATTCAAAATTCCTCTAAAGGAAACTAATGAAAACAAAAAAAAATTACAAATCATATTGAGACCTCGATATGATTTTTTCCAAACTATGGGAGTAATTCAATTGATTAAAGTCCTCTAGAAAATGAATTCTAATTGAAATCTCTATGCCCAATGACAAGACCTCACTGATAAATTTTAAATAGTGAAATAAAATAGTATACATCATAGATAGAACAATATTTCAATTTCAATTTTCTGATAATATATGGAAGTTGGAAAAACCTCATTCATTCAAAGAAATATGTTTAAGAGAAATTCAAAAACATTTTACATGATAAGAATAAAACTTGTAAGAGAGTTTATGTTAGGTGTCGTCATCCACAACCACTTGGTGCTTTTCCACACATCACATAAGATTCCAAATTTATCTGTGTTGTAGAATTATTTCATGGAATATTAATTAGGATCTTCATATCCACCATTCCCTTTCCTTTTAATGGAATCTTCTATAAAATCGGATATCCTGAAATTGGATAAGAGGAACATATTTATTTGAAAATTGGTAAAGAAATCTTGGACAAAATTGTTACAATGAATGTTTATGCATATTGGACCAATTCAATGTCACAATATTTAATAGGTGTCTTCAAAAATTATCTTCAAAAATAAGATATTAATCCTCCCTAAAAATTTAACATTGATTGGAAATGTATTGAGGATGTTATGGATTAACTACTAAGAATGTATTTTTCTATCTGAGATTTTCATAATTATACCTCCATTTTATAACAAAAAATTACACCCATAATTGGTGAAAACCACCAAAAAACAATTTCCTCTAGGATTATATGTGTATTTTTTAAAAAAATGGAATCACCTCACTTTGAGGTTTGTGTCCCAAATTATTCTTCAGTTGCAGAGGTGGGTTATATGCTATCCGAATGAATAATTAATTTACTGGATTGATTTTTTAGTGATTAAAATTTTCAATTAGTAATTTTTTCATAGGAAAATTTTGATGGAAATATAACCAGTATTCTTAAAAAATAATTATTCAATTTGGGAATATATTTTATGATAAATGCCCAAAATAACTCTATAAAAAATCTGTTAAAAATCGAAAAATATGCAATTTTATCTCATTATCAGAAAAAACTCTAAATAATTTTTTTTAAATAAGATCAAATTGTTAAATTGGTGGTCTTTATATAATTAAATTAATCATGAAAAAATTGATATATTAGCTCTATCAATTTCCCTACACATATTGTTGGGCAAAAAACCCTCAAGGTAACATTGCAGTATTTTTGGGTTGATTGTGTTTGTTGACAAAGCAGGTTTTCATGGATAGTTGTCGAGTTCCCAAGAAGTTTTTGACAATCCTTGTTGACAAAGAACGATGACAAAGGAAAGGATGATCTGGAGGCGGTAAAAAAGAGCAGTACAAGATGGCGTCGTTTCCCAGTGTTTGCCAAATTTTTGGGGTCCAAAATTTAGAGTTTATTGAGCATCGCGAAAATAGTATTTCCATGAAGAGAATAATTTAATATTGAAAAGGCATGAATTTCACGAAGATAGGATGCATGTTTTGGAAATTGAGAAGACCAAAATAATGGAGGCGGTGATGCTTCGCGATTATATCAAAGCTTCGTGAACGGCAGAGTTGAAGCGCATAGCGGCAGTGAAGGGCTTTGCGAGGGAGCTTCACGGCGAAGGCGTGAAGGAATGTTGACGGTAAGGCTTCGTGACTACATCCAGCTCCACGAACGAAAACTTGCCATGGTGCTTCGCGGTTTGGACAAAATTCCTGCTGAAACTTTGGAGCTTCGCGATTTGAGATGACATGGCGTTGACTTCACGCGGAAGGGACGAGGGTCGGTGGAATCGCCTATAAATAGAGGCAGACCCCCTCAAGAGAAGTAGATAGTTATTTCAGAGGATACCCTTTGCTCTAGATTTTCGAAGGTGGTTTGCGGAGCCAGTGTGCTTCTGGAAAGAGGAGCTTCGCGGCGGCTATTGTAGCTCTGCGAAACCTGAGAGCTCCGCATTGGCTTATTAAGCTTCGCGAGGGACGTTGCTTTGCGATGACTTCAGCTTCCCGGTAGTTCTTCACGAAAGTTCTTCGCGAAAGTGCTTCGCGAAAAGGCAGGAGCTTCACGAAGGCTTGTTTGAGCTTCGCGAAATTGGGAGCTTTGCGAAGTTGGGTTCTTTGCGGAGGGGATTCCAAAAGGAATTTACCAGTGTTAAGAGGCAAAGATGTATTCATCAGTGGGTGAAAGATGGACTTTATCAGAGCATCTATCTACAGTTGAAGATGCATTCTTTCATGCAAATTAAGATACCTACAGGTCTATAAACTGTGAGTTGATTCCCTTCAAAGAGCAGTGAGCTTAGGAAGAGGAAGTAGGTGATCCTCTCCAACAACAGTGAGCCGAAGAGAGAGAAACAGGGAGTGACCCTTGGGAAAGCAGTGAGCTGACCCTAAACTTTGTAAAGGCAGTGAGCCTGGGAATAGAAGTGATCTATCCCCAACATTGTAATCCACAGCTAGTGAAGTTTAGTGGAATTGGTACGACCGGAAACTTGTCGACGTATGCTCCTTGGACGTAGCCCTTTGCAGTGAACCAAGTAAAATTTGTGTATCCTGTGCATGCTTTACTTTCTGTCTACTTTGTGCAATAGGAAAGATAGAGAAGTGTGTTTTTCTTAAATGCGAAACAAGATCAGAACGGGAGTTGATTTTAAATTAGTCATACCCTGATTCAACCCCCCCACCCACTCTCAGGTTATTCAGCCTTGTGGACCTAATAATTGGTATCAGAGCGAAGGTTGACAGTTGTTCTTCTCTCAAATAGAGGACACTAATCATAGAGGGATTCCGATCTTCGACGGATGTAATTTTCAGATATGGAAGAATCAAATGCAACAATATTTCTGATATTTGGGAATGGATGTGTTTGTAGCAGCTATGCATGGTATCACAACTGATATTACTAGTGGTGCATTATTAGAAGCAGAGCATAAAGAGTTTTATGGTGATTCCAAAGCAATCAATGACTTAGGGGGAGCCCTTTACAATCCCATAAATACAAAGGTGATTTCACGAAAAGAGTCACATGCCATGTGGGAAAAGATATTGAATATTTATGAAGGGGATACAAAAGTCAGAGAGGCAATGCTGCAAGTGTTGTGGAACAAGTATGAAGATCTGAGAATGAACCCGAATGAGTTTTTTGATCCATTCTTTGACATGGTAAATGTTGTGGTAGATGACATTCAGGGTCTTGGATAAATTATTGATGTTATAAAAATTGTGAAGTACATATTGAGAAAACATCCACCTCGGTTCAATCCGAAAGTTTCTGTTTTGGAAGATAAAGTCCCAAAAGAACTGACATTGGATAACCTGCACAGCACTCTTATTGCATATGAAATGAGAAACGATGATAACGAGACTATGGAAAAGGGTAAATACAAAGAGGTGGCATTCAAGGCCATGAAGAAACTCACCGTTGAAGATTCTAATGAAGAAGAAGAGACAAATGAGGTGATGTCATTCCCTTCTTCAAATCTGCAAAGAGGAAAAGGAAAGTTTAATGATCAAATTCCACTAGAATTATTTCGATGTGGAAAGGTTGGTCATCTTGCAGCAAGATTCCCCAAGAAATTTCAAGATAACGATGATGATTATGATGATGTTTAAATTCCCAAGAAGAAATCTCCAGCCTATGTTAAAGGGAAGAACCAGTTCAAGAGAAATTATTTTAAGAGGAAGAATATTTTTTCACAAGAAATATACAGTTTAGATGAGTCTGAGGATGAAGAGGTTGAGGTGTTTGAAAATTGTAATGATCATAGACAAAATGCTATAGTAGTGATCGTTAGTAGTTCTCAGGAAAAGGAAGAAACTGGCATTAGAGAAGATGAAGAAGAAGTTGAAGGAAGAGTTGATATGGAAGCCGAATTGGAAGCATCTCTTGAAGAGATAGATGTTTGGAGAGCCAAAATGAAGAAAGCCAATAAAGTGGTTCGTGATGCCAAACTCTATATGCAACAACAAGATGAAGAAAAGTCAGAACTGTTAGAAGAAATTGAAATACTAAAATCTTCAACACCAGAGAGCTCAGAAAATATTATTGAGAATAAGTTGAGAATTAAGGAACAAAAGAAGGAAAATGATTGCTTGATTAACACAGGAAAGGAGCAGGTCAGACGTATCAAAGATCTTGAAGAAGAAGTGGTCAGTCTGCGACGAAAAATGAAGGATCACGAAAAACTCTTGACCCCCAATGTGATATCATAAAAGCAGGGCATTCAGAAGATAGAGAAGACGAAAGAGGAGGCTCGTAGTTCAGCAGGAGTGAAGTAGTAAGAAATCTCAAATGCAACGGTTGATTCAGTGCTTGATAAGGAACAAAAATCGATGTCAGTTAATGTCAGACCGCAAGCACCCGTCCCGAAATTGAAGGTTGATTTGGGCACAAAACAGAATCAGAATATTCATAGATCCCAAAGGGAAAGTCGTAGTGTTAAAGTATCATGAAGGAATGTATCCTATATCAGGTGTTATTGATGTGGTAAAATGGGAAATTCACAGTTTTTGTGTTCCATAGCCAAGAGATATAGAAGGGAACATGAACAGAGATGGCGGCTAAACAGAGAACGGTTTTTCAGAACATATTTTGGACACTGTTTTTGTTGCCGAGGATTTGGGCACATGGCTAGGTACTGTAGTTCATCCATTCAGAGAAATGTGCCAAACCAAAATCAAAACGTTCGCAAGCAGCAGATCAATAAACCGACAGGTGAGTTAAAAACGCAGAATATATTTGCGGCTTTGCAAGATGGGGCTAGTCCATCATACTCTGAGAAAGAACAGAAATCTCAATCCATGCCGAGTGTGAACGAAAATGTATGGACCAAAATTAAGAAAAATGAGAAGGATGTGGTGGAGGAGATTACCCTCAAAGCATCAGATCGATCTGGTGTTTGGATCTTTGACAGTGGATGCACATCACACATGACAGGTAATAAGGATCTTGTTACAGGCATCAAATATGAAAAAAAAGGAGTTTTCAAATTTGGAAATGATAAAGGCCTGAATATTGTTGGCTCAGGGAAAGCCATGTTTGGGGGCAAAGAGATGAGACGTGCTGATGTCTTGGTAGTAGAGGGTCTCATTCATAACTTACTCAGTGTCAGTAAACTATGTGACTCTGGGAAATCTATCCGATTTAATGAGAAGATGTGTGTTGTGAATGGAAAATATGGAGAAACTTTTCTGCAGGGAAAAAGGTCAAAGGGAAGTCTCTACCTAGTAGGTGGGGAAGAAGATGCATATCTTTTATCCATAGAGGAATAAAACTAGCTATGGCATAAGCGACTTGGTCATCTATGCCAACCATCTATGGAGGATCTCATAAAGTGTGATGCTACTAGAGACCTTCCCAAGCTATCACGTGATCACACTAATACGTGTGATGCTTGACAATAAGGGAAGATCATCAGAAAGAAATACATGCCAAAGGAACAGAAATCAACTAGAGTGCTTGAACTGGTTCATGCGGATGTATGTGGACTTATCTCACCATGAGCTCTAAATGGGAAAAGGTACTATGTCTTTTTCATTTATGACTATAGCGGAATGGCCTGGGTATTCATCATTACCCATAAGACAGAGGTGTTCAGTTTCATAAAGCTGTATAGGAGGGAATCAGAAAAGATTCTTGGGTAGAAAATTCTATAGTTTCATACTGATAACGGTACAGAATTCACAAACAGTCATCTTGAAAACTATCTCGAGAAACATGGGATAAGGAATCAAGTTTCATCGGTAAGAACTCCCCAACATAATGGAGTGGTTGAAAGGAGAAATCAGATCACCAACAACATGGGTAGAACAATGCTTATTGATAAAGACCTTCCAGAGAAATTTTGGAAGGAAGCGGTTCTGACATCGGTCTATGTTTCGAATAGGTCTCCATTATGTCTGAAGCAAAGGAAGACTCCGTATGAACTGTGGTATGGAAAGAAGCCAAGGCTGAAATACATTCGATTCTTTGGAAGTAACTGTTTCATTCTCAACAAAGAAAATAACAGGATGTTTGAGGCATAAGGAGATGAGGCAATATTCCTTGGCTACTCAGAGAAAATAAAAGCATATAAATGTTTCAACAAAAGGCTGGGAAAAATCATTGAGAGCAATGATGTCACTATAGTTAAAAATGAACAGAATACACAACGATCCAGTGAACAGTTCCTAGATGAAAGTGAAGATGAGGTAAGAAACCCAGGGGGAGCAGAAGTGGTAGAAGCTGACTCAGACGAATATATTGATGATGAAGAAGAATGTGTCAAGTCTATGTCTGTGAGGAAGCCAAAGAGTCGAGCTGAAATTGATAGGCAGAATATCATTGGTGATCAAACAGCTACAATTTAGACTCGAAGAATGAAATCATTACAGCAAACATTGTTTTTGTCTCATGTGGAGCCGAATTTTTTTTCTAATGCAGCTGAAGATGAAAACTGGGTTCAGGATATGAACGAAGAGCTTGATCAGATTGAGAAGAACCAGACATGAGAGATTATTTCGAGACCAGCAGACAAGAATGTCATCGGGACTAAATGGGTTTATCGCAACAAGATGAATGAATATGGCACAGTGATTCGGAAAAAATCACGACTAGTGTCCAAGGGATACTCCTAGATAGAGGGAATATATGTTGATGATACATTTGCACCGGTGGCAAGGCTGGAGACAATCAGATTATTTTTGGCCATATCAGTTCAAAGAAAGTTCAAAGTGTCCAGATGGATGTCAAATCTGCATTCTTGAATGGTGTTCTGGAAGAGGAGTTGTATATTGAGCAGCCAGATGGTTTTCTAATTCATGAGGATGAGAACAAAGTTTGCAGGCTGAAGAAGGCATTGTATGGGCTGAAACAAGCAGCAAGGGCATGGTACTCAAGGCTTGATCAGTATATGAAGAAGCATGGTTTTCAGCGTGGAGGAGTTGATTACAATCTCTATTTAAGTAATGAAAATAATCAAAGGATGATGGGGTTGTTTTATGTCGATGACATAATATTTGGTGGATCAGATGAAGATCAGTGCAGACAGTTTTCCGAATTCATGAAAAATGAGTTTGAAATGTCAATGATTGGAGAGCTAACGTTTTTCCATGGTCTACAGGTGACACAAGGAAGGAATGGAACATTCATTTCTCAATCTAAATATGCCAAGGAGGTCCTGAGAAGGTTTGTAATGGAAAATTCCAAGGAGATGAAGACTCTTGTTGCCACACGGATGAAATTATCGAAAGATGAAGATGGCAAGGCAGTTAATATCACAGAATACAGGAAAATTATTGGATGTTTGATGTACCTGACGGCAACAAGGCCTGATATTATTTTCGCCACATGCCAAGCAATGAGATATCAGAGCAATACCATGGAAGTAAACATGCTTGTAGTGAAAAGAATACTTCGGTATATCCAGGGCACAGCGGATTTCAGCTTGACATATACTGATAAATCTCAGATAGAGTTATTGGGATATACTGATGCAGACTGGGTCGGTTCATCGGATGATAGGAAATCAACGTCAGTTTGTTCTTTCTATCTTGGTGGATTGTGTATTTATTGGCTAATAATGAAGCAAGATTGCATTTCATTGAGCACTGTAGAAGCTGAGTATATTGCGGAAACTCAAGCCTACACACAGTTATTGTGGATGAAGCAGAATCATGATGATATGGGAATTGAAGTGAAGTCTCCGATCAGAATCAAGTGCGACAACTCAAGTGCTATAAATCTTAGCAAAAATCCCGTCCATCATTCAAGAACAAAGAACATGAAGATTAAGTATCATTTTATCAAGGAGAAGTTTGAGCAGGGAATCGTGAAGTTGGAGTACATGCCTACAGAGTTACAGGTTGCAGACATTCTGACAAAGGCCTTACCCAAGGAAGCTTCTGAGAGGCATTGACTGGCTCTTAGAGTTCAGTCGATTCCCCACACTTGAAATTGTGTGGATGTGGGACCCCCCCCCCTCTCCCCGAGTTATGATGTGTTTTTCCCTAATGTACTGATATGTGTTCTCTACTGTGTTACAGACTACAAAGGAGTGACCTTTGGGTTCGTTGACAAAGGGGGAGAAAATTGTGATTGCTTAAGGGGGAGACATTGTGGATATTTACGAAATCATGACAGATACGGGGAGAAGCTGACCAGTGGAGCAGCCAGATAGGGGGAGAAATGAGAAAGGGGGAGAGTATTAAATCTGACGATGCGGAAGTGATTGCTCAAATAATAGATATCACAATAGCTGAGGATCATGATAAAAGTGGAATAGTGGTGTTGGAATGGTGAAAGAAGGTATCCAGCTATCACCTATTGGGATCAGTGTGGTTCTACAATTAGTATCAATTTAAAAATTGGTATCATGGTAGAATCGATAGTTGGTGTTTTCCATGAAGTGATTAATTGATTAACTTTTCATACTACTCTTGTTTCTCACGCCGAGAATTGCTCATGTGGGCTTAGAGTATGTGTTAAGTGAATCCTTGAACCCTATAAGAATCAAATGAGGCGAATGGTGGTAGCGGCTGGAAGAAGACTCAGTGAGGTATCAAAGTGAAGAAAATCATTCTGAGCAAAGTTGTGAAGAGTTTTCAACAAACCCAAAGGGGGAGATTGTTGGGAAAAAATCCCTCAAGGTAACATTGCAGTATTTTTGGAGACTAGTGAGCATCGCAAAAATAGTTTTTCCATGAAGAGAATAATTTAGTATGGAAAAGGCATGAATTTCTTGAAGATAGGATGCATGGTTTGGAAATCGTGAAGACCATAAGAATGGAGGTGGTGATGCTTCACGATTACGTCAAAGCTTCGCGAACGGTAGAGTTGAAGCGCATAGCGGCGGTGAAGGGATTTGTGAGGGAGCTTCGTGGCGAAGGAGCGAAGAAATGTTGACGGTAATGCTTCGCGACTTCGTCAAGCTCTATGAACGGAAACTTTCTGTGGTGCTTCGCGGTTTAGACAGAATTCGAGCTGAAACTTTAGAGCTTCGCAATTCGAGATGATGTGGCATTGAATTCACACGGAAGGGACGAGGGTCGGTGGAATCGCCTATAAATAGAGGCAGCCCCCCTCGAGAGAAGTAGATAGTTTTTTTCAGAGAAGATCTTTTTCTCTCGATTTGCGAAGGTGGTTCGCGGAGCCAATGTGCTTCGGGAAAGAGGAGCTTCGCGGTGGCTATTGTAGTTCCGCAAAACCTGTGAGCTCCTCATTGGCTTATTAAGCTTCACGAGGGACGTTTCTTTGCGACGGCTTCAGCATCGCGGTAGTGCTTCGAGAAAGTGCTTCGCGAAAATGCAGGAGCTTCACGAAGGCTTATTTGAGCTTCACGAAATTTGGAGCTTCATGAAGTAGGGTACTTTGCGAAGGTGTTTCCGAAAGGAATTGGCCAGTGTTCAGAGGCAAAGAGGTATTCATTAGTGGGTGAAAGTTGGACTTTAACAGAGCATCTATCTACAGTTGAAGATGCATTATTTCATGCAAATGAAGAGACCTATAGGTCTATAAACTGTGAGTTGATTCCCTTCACAGAGCAGTGAGCTTAGGAAGAGGAAGTAGGTGATCCTCTCCACCGGCAGTGAGCCAGAGAGAGAGAGAAACAGGGAGTGACCCTTGGGAAAGCAGTGAGCTGACCCTAAACTTTGTAAAGGCAGTGAGCCTGGGCATAGAAGTGATCAAGCCCCAACATTGTAATCCACAGCTAGTGAAGTTTCGTGGAATTGGTACGACCGGAAACTTGTCGTCGTATGCTCCTTGGACGTAGCCATTTACAGTGAACCAAGTAAAATTGGTGTATCCTGTGCATGCTTTACATTCTGTCTACTTTGTGCAATAGGAAAAAGAGAGAATAGTGTTTTACATAACAGCGAAACAAGATCAGAACGGGCGTTAATTTTAAATTAGTCATACCGTAATTAACCCCCTCCCCCTCTCAAGGTATTCAGCCTTGTGGACCTAACACATATTATTGGACACATGGACAAATGAGAAGTAAATAGTCTAGTTGAAATCACATACAAATAGAGTTTAACAATTTATCGCATTTAATTGAATGATATCGAGACTCTATAAATACAAATATATAATGTTTTAAATTTAAAACATTCCACCCTATTTCAACTTCATATCTCCTCCAATACACACAATTCACTTACATCACAAATATTTTCGCTCAACACATAAATATGGGGTTTCAACTTGGTTTTATCTTATTCAAACCCATGAAATAATCACCATAGGTTTAATAAATTTTTACATATCCACACGATGTGAGCAGATAACATGTGATTATCATTATAACCAAACAATTTTTCTAAGTGGGTCGGTGTTGTTAGGTAACAAATTTTGAAACTTTTAAGGCTGAAAGGTGTGTGTGGCTATTTTCAAAGCAAAAATTCATGATTCTAACATTTAATGAAGTATTATATCCTTTATACTAACCTATATATAAAATTAATATCCACCCCATTCCATCAATTTTTTAGTATAATATGTAACATTTTTTATATTTGTATCCTTATTTAAGAAATCTCCAGATACGGCCTAACTTAATTACATTGAGAGCTATATATAGGCATCACTCTATTTCATCTGACTGTTATAGATGGGAAACAATCTGAGTATAATTTGTGCCTATAGTACAATTAGGTATTTAATGATTGAATTACCTTCCAAATAACACTATATGAGGCATCACATTACAGTTAATGTTCCCCACAATCATGTTCAACAGGATCATCCATTTAAACATCCAAAGCATGTTGGAAAATGATAATTGTCTTGTTATATGGCTAACCTAATAGGATATACATAGCTAATAAGGGCTCAAGAATGATAAAATATACAAGGAAGGCCAAAAAATGTTTAATAATGAAAGTGGGATTTAAAATCCAAAAAATGCCTCAATAAATTTAATCCCTATTTTTCCATCCCTCGTGTTTTTATAGAAATAAATAATTTTCTGGTCCAGACAATAATGGATTAGTTATCTCAAAATAATAGGTGGATTTAATAAGATGTCCAAATGGGTTTAGGGCCCTCACAAAAAAAATAGAAATTCAAATTACAAATTTAGTGATATGTTCCAAGAGACATAAAAATCAGTGGTCTTTTAAAAATATTTCCATATTTTTGAAATTGAAATAATTTCAATTGTAGCATTCATTGATTTTTTGTTTTAAAGGATAAATTGGTTCACTCTATAGTAAGAGTTTCAAAATTAGATTAATTTAAATTCAAAAAGGATTTTCATTTAAAAACATCTGAAATCAAACACACAAAAAATTTAGGAATAGTGAAAGTGCCAGACCATTTGGAATCTAATTTACCTAGGGACACCATCGATGTGTCACCAAATAGCAACAATTTTTCTCCATAATTTAATTTTTTGTTCAAAATAATCACATAATTAAATGAATTGGATCATTATTTTCACAACCTGGAGATGTAATATGAATTGTGTATTATCCCCTCTAGTTTCACCAATCTAAATATTATTTCTTTTCTAGTAGAAATCATATTCATGTTATGTTCTTTAACAGCCCAAAAATAATAATATTCTAATGCAACTTGTATCTACCAAGCATTTTTCATATATTAATATAAATGTTGAAATTCAAATTGGGTTTTTGAATGCATTCATATGGTCCAGAGTGCATCATAAATTCTAAAACATCTTTATTTTCTATTTGGTTTCACTATTTTTTCTAGAATTTATTTGATTTCACTATTGGAAAACTCAACCAATCCTTTTTTAGGATGATAGGGTGGAGAGACCCTATGATGAACTCCAGATTCTTTCATGATGGATTCCAATGACTAACTAAAAAATGGGTTCATTGATCTGTAATCAGATACTTTGGTAATCCAAATCATGAGGAAAAATTTCCTTTCACAAATTATTATTCAGTTTTGGAATCATCAGTTCTGTTGGGAATGGTCCCTACCTACTTTGATTCATAATGAACAAAATTAATGAAGTAATGAAATACATAAGAATTGGGAATTTGTGACATGAAATCCATTAACCAATCATTAAATAAATAACAAAAAAATATGTTTTTGTGGCATCTCATTACATTTGGAAATGATTCCATCGAATTGTCAATTTTCAAAGGTTCTACGTTAATCAAAATCATATTTTAAAAATGGTGGCCAATAAAAAATCGAATAAATCACATTTCTTTCAGTTTTTTGTTGTACATGGTGTCCTCTAATGCACAATGTATGATAAAAATGTAATATAAATTTAAAATATAAATTTATAATGCATCTCTGAATCATATGGTCACTACCAATGTGCTATAAGTAGGGATCATCCCAAATGTATTTATTTGTATCACTCCAATGTTTTTCAATTTTTTTCTTGTAAAAAAACTTGTGAATTCATCAAAATACATATATATCACATGATTAGAAGACCATGGGATTTCATGTTGATAATAAGCTAACTCCTCGTCCAGAAAGGATTCATTTATTGGTGGAAATATCTAAAGTTTTTTATTCAAAACTTATGGTATCCTATTGAAATTAACAGAAAAAAGGTTATCACATCCTTTTTTATCCATTATTTAAACAAAAAAATCATGTAACATAAATAGAAATTGAAAAAGTCTTGGTTTTTCATCATATGTATCATAAAAAAACTGATTGTAGAAATATCTGTGAAGACAACCACCTATGAACCTAGTTGGTAATATCTAAAATTTTCCAAAAAAATAAAAGGCTAACTATTTCTTCTCAATTTTTGTGTAGTTTTATTGGTCCTGATATAAGGTTTTGTGGCATAATAAATCACATGAGATTTCATTTCAACCTTTGATGGAACACTTCCCCTAGAGAATGTCAGATTCCACTGTCATGATTTTATTGGTTCTATCCCATTTGGATGTTTTGAAAATGGTAGGTGCTCTAAGTTTTTTGTTTAAAATCCACAAGATAAATCTTACACATCCCATCATAGTCAAATGGGACATATTTTTGACGTAATCTTGTCAATGGAAGTGAAACCTTACTGAAATAATTTATTAATCTCCTATAAATTCCAGCATATCCGAGGATGGATCTCATATCTCTCATTGCATTTATGTATAGTATTGAAACAATAACATCAAAATTGGATTGATAA
Organism: Viscum album; assembly: GCA_963277665.1. Classification (NCBI taxonomy): domain Eukaryota; kingdom Viridiplantae; phylum Streptophyta; class Magnoliopsida; order Santalales; family Viscaceae; genus Viscum; species Viscum album. Next base: position 1,063,641,630 of record OY728165.1, on the reverse strand, counting down.
ACTTTAATTCCATCTAGGGACACCACATGTCTAGACACAATCCCCTTAACAACTGTGAAATGTCATTTTTGATAATTGAGAACCAGGTTCTTATTAATGAATTATTTCAAATCTTGAGCTATACTTTCCAGAAAACTTTTGAATGAGGAGACATAGACAATGAAATATTATATAAAAACATCCTTGCATGTTTCTATAAATTCTGATAATATTCTCATCAATTAAATTTATATCTTTATTGGCCGGTATATCATCACTTGCAAAATCAGGTAACATGTCTATGAAAAACCAATCGATCATGTTTATTTAGGGAGGTAAATGGTCCTCAATTGGGTCTTTTATTGAATGAAATGTATTTTAATTGACTACATCTCCTAAAAATTCAATATAATTTGTTCTATTTTAAAAATTTCTGATTTCCAATGTAGTTTTTGAAAACTACAACCAAATAATGAGTAGTGAATAGGTGATGAACGGGCCAACATCCCTCTCCAAGACATTAAAATCCACTAGAAAATCATGTCTTTCACTTAAAACGTCACATATTCTTTCACTATAGCATTCTTGGTCATACTTCAGTTGGCATGTTGATATTTAATTCTAGAGGTTATCAATTCTCCAACCTAAAGAGATGAGTGATAAAAATATAAAAAAACATTGATTAAGGCCCCTAAATAGAGCATGAGATCATTGAATTAAAATTTTTTCATTAAATTTCAATGGAATAGATTTTTTAGTCACGGATGAGACATTTCTCCCTATGTTGACATTTTTTCCTCCTTTGAACTTCCTCTGGTTAGTACACATGTCATTTAGAAACATATCATACCATTTATTTTTATTCACATCATCTAGAAAATGAATATTGAATTTCACTTTCTTGAATTTTTCTAAATCATATGCATCCCACACTTTTTCATCACATGATATCACTGGTGGTTCACACCATGGATTTGGATGTTTCTTGGGAATTATGATTACGGTTTGGAGAAACATAAGGAGCATATATTCTCCTCCAATCATTTCTAATTCATTAAAACTTTATTTACTCTATGGACTATGTGTTTTAATTCTATTAAACTCTATAATTTCCTTAATTTCCATCCCTATTTAGATTCTCATTAATAATATTAGTAGTGGGATTGATGTTCTATGTTTGAGGTTAAATCATTTTTGTACCAGTTTTATGATTAATGGGTCTCACATTTTCTATCCCATTATCCCTCAGATTTACATAGGGCTATGATGGTAAACAACCAATCTTTTTATTTTTCATGTAACTCAAATCAGTGGCATGTTAACCCATTTAGGTTATCAATGTATTAATGATATTTTTTTCGTTGATTGAATGCTTCATCAAAGCCACTTTTTAATTTTCGAGAGGCATGAGAAGGCTAAATATTTCTTCCTAAAATAGAATTATCTTGTTCATTAAAAAAATGTGGATCAGAATTACATTATTTTCAATAAAAGAAGCCTCTTGGTTGTTTTGGTTTTTTAAACCATTCATTAAATTGTTATTTCAGCTTTGATTGACATTTTTTTATGTTTAAATGGCCTTTATTGATATGGTATTCTCTTAAAAATCTCATTGTAATTATATGAGGGCCCTTTATTTTGGGGGAATTGGCCACTAAAATATTCATTCGAAAATAATATTCCTTGTTTCACTTTTTAATGGGATGTTTCTTCTAGTTTTGGTGGTGTTGGAGGTTTTTTGGATAGCATCATTGACCAGTACGTGGTGGTAAGATCAGATTGCGGACTTCCAATTGTATTGATTTATGACCAATAATAGAGAATTCTTATAATGATTTGACACGAAGAAGGGCCATTATTCAAAATTCTTGAGCTTTATGGATCACATTTTCAATTAATATCCTAACATCAATGGTTGTTATTTTTCAATTAATGATCTTTTTTAGATGCATTGATCATATTACTATCAGTATGAAAAAATTCCTCATTGAAATATTGAACCTAATGTTGGTCAATGATTTGATGGTGGGAGTAGAAAAATCAGAGTATTTTTATGAAAACCTTGTATTCATGCAATGTCTCACCTAGAGTCTGCATAATTCCATAAATATCCTTGTGAATGGTGTTAGTTCTTGAGCCAGGGAATAGTATTTTGAGTAAAATGATCTTTAATTCATTCTAGTCTCTAATAAAGGTCATGTGAGAATAGCAAAACCATTACTTAGAAACTCCTTCTAGAGAAAATGGAAAATATATAAGATTCCTTTGATTGGGATCTAATGCATGAGGTTTCATGTTAACACAATGATAAATATATTCATGGAGGTGTTTGTGTGGGCTATTAATAGGCAACACATTGTGTTTTGTAGCTGGTGGATGAAACTGCTTTTTATATGAAACCCAATAGTTACTTTGTGAAATTCCATAGGATGGTCTTTGATTTCAACATAAGAAGAAAAAAATTATTATAAGGTACATTCATTTGAAATTAAAAGTGTATTTTCAACCTTGTTACCTCTTGGTGTGCTATTAGAGGACTCAAAAATTGGGAATTGGGGATTGTTGGTGGTCTTAACCTTAGAGAGAAATGTTTTTCACCCTTAAAATCAAATGGTAAGATATTTTGGGCAAGAAGTGTGGGTCATGTAAATATAAAATAAACTGAAGCAACCTACCAGGAAATGACACTATTTTATGTAATGGTTTTTTTCATAAAAACACCAATCAATATATATCCCTTATATAAATGAAACCTAGTATTCCCTTGGGTTTCTCTCCAGGAGGTAGCAGTTTTAGTTAAAAAATTGTCACTATTGTTTGATTTTTTCTGTAAGAAGGGAAAATTGGATTATAGGATTTAAATGTTTAATTATAATAAAATGAATGAAAATTGAAGAAAAAGGTTGAAAATTTTCATAATGAAATGGGATTCAAATCAGGATTAAAATAGTAGTTATGGACAAGATTCAACCTCTAAGACACTCCCCTCTCAGACACTCCCCTCTCCCTATTATAAACATATTTCCCAATTGAATCTCAAAATGACCCCAATGGACCCCAAAATGAACACTAAACCTTCAATATTAATAATATTGAGACCTTTATATTATTTTTATCCCTCCTATATAAGTTCATCAATTTCTTGAAGACATCCATGAATCCAAACATAATAAAAATCTCTATTCACAATGAAATGTCATCACCATAGAATTTTAAATAGTATAATCATATAATTTATATCATATATGGAACAACAATACAAGAAATTATTTTGTAAACATATTTAAGAAGGATGAATCATTAATTAAAAAACATATGTTCAAAAATAAATTTAAAAAGTGATAACATGATAAAATGAAACTCGGATTAGAGTATATGTCTGGTTTCGCTGTCCACTACCACATCGGTCAACGATGTACATCACTTGAGAATCCTCCTTCATCTCATTTATAGAATCATTGAATTTAATATTCATCAGTATTAATATATCTAACTTTCTATTAGTCCCTCAAGAAAAATCAATTGAAATTAGATATCCAAAAATGGGAGAAGTAGATGATATTCATAGGTGAATGGGTGAAATTTTTATCCCAAAATATTTTCCCTCAATGATTATGTATCTCATAACCATTAAATTTCATAATATGTATTAGATGTAATTAAAAAAATATTTATAATTTTTTTTATAAAATATTCCATATAATTTCAAATAGATTGGATAGGTAAAAGCGACGTTTTTTATTATATAAAAAGAATGTTTTTTTGGATGAGATTTTCATAGTGGTACCTTCAATGTATAACGCCCAATTACTCATTAATTCAGTTAAAACCACTACTAAACTCATTCACTAAGGGATTATATGTTTCCATTTCAAATAAAAATGTAATAACATCAATTGGAGGTATGTAGCTCCTAATATGTTTCAATTATGTAGGAGGGGTACACAATGTCCACCCGAACAATAGTTTAACTTGATTGATTTTTAGGGAATCATTTTGTTCAAATATAGTCATGAAACATAAGACAATGTTGATGTAAATATAACCCCAAATTCCAAAAAAATAAATAATTACTCAATTTGAATATATAGTTAATGATAAATGACCAAAATAACCCTATATTTAAAAACTGTTAAAATCTACAATTATTCAGTTTCAACATTTTATCCCAAAACAGACTCTGAATCCAAAATTGTTAGAATTAATCTGAAATTGATATATTATGGAGGTTTAAATAATTAAATTAAATATTATGAAAATAGAAAATATAGGCTTTATATAATGATAAATTAAATTATTACCTTATATATTATAAAACATTACATGAAATGATAATGATTTTACCTCAATCATTGAATGTTTAAAATATTACAATATCATATTTTTTAAAAATGGAATCATAAAAAATATATATTTCAATCAAATGGGTTAATGATTTATATTTTCGTTTTCTTACATTCATTGATACTTTACAATTTAAATTTCTCCCTTAATTCATCATGTTCAAAGATAAGTTATGTTATTATCATTCGTCAGTCATACAAATTGATAATTATAAATTTCAATTATAAATAAATTATCATGTACATTGATAATAAATTTTTTAAATATATCATTATTTATCAAGTAAATTAGATAATTATAAATTCATATTTACTTTAAAATTATTAAATTATAATTTTATTAAAATTAAATATTTTATGCTATAATTATTTTTTAAAATAAAATAAAAAACAAAATAATAAAAATGAAGGAGAAAACCTTCCATGGATGTCTATCACCACGATCCCGAACAGAGGAGGCATTAGGGTCAGATCGTTGTTTGTTGATTGGTTTATCCTTGGGGTTCGTCGATCATGGAGAGGTGAGCATCCTGGTTGAAGTTACATGTATATATAGAAGTTTGCCGCACGAATTACCACATATTATTTACCCTAACATCGTTTTTTCGGGGTGAAATTAATACACATGTTTCAATCTGTTAATAGCTAAAATTATGGAGGTGGAGTCATTTGTAACTACATAGAGACATATTTTTTGGATTTCATTGTAGAAGAAACAGACCGAAATAAAGCTACTATGATGCATCTTGGAAGATAACATTCATCAATGGAGGGAAAACTCCTAGGGGAGATGCATGAACTATGTGCACCACCTAATATTAAATTTCATTTAAACATATTATATGATTAATTATTTTTTTGACAATAAATCAATTTAAATTATTAAGATGTCCAATAGAACATAAAAAATATTATATATCCTTTGTTAAAGCACCTCCCCCCCATTAAGTACACAATGGATGTGTCAGAACTAAAGTGTGATAAACAATATTTGGTACATAAAAATATTTCCAATAATTTAAATAATTTAACACTTTATTAAAATAATTTAATTAGAGAGAGGGGCATATAAATGCTCATTGTAATGGCCCGGACCTCCCTGGTCCATTACTTTGTGAAAATGTGGTGTTGGAGGTGTTCTGGGAGGTCAATGTGACTTATACCCTAGCTGTTGCCTACCGGTAGCTCGGTCTACCGGTAGCTGCTGCCTACTGAATGCTCGGTCTACCTATAGCTGCTGCCTACTGGTAGCCTCCGCTTACCAGTAGCTCCTGTCTACCAGTAGCTCGGTCTACCAGTAGCTGCTGCCTACCGGTGGCTCGGTCTACCGGTAGCTGTTGTCTACCGGTAGCTGCTGCCTACTGGTAGTCGGTCTACTGGTAGCTGCTGCCTACCGGTAGCTCGGTCTACCGGTACCTGCTGCCTACCGGTAGCCACCGCTTACCAGTAGCTGGGTTTACCAGTAGATGCGGCGTACTGATAGCTCGGTATACTGGTAGCCGCAGTCTAGTAGTATCTCGGCTAACACTTTGCCAAATTTTCCAGTTTAGTGAACAATGTTTTTATCAGTGAGGTTCAGTGAACAGTGTTTCTATCAGTGAGGTTCTATCGGTGGACTTCTATCGGTGAGTTTCAGTGAACTGTGTTTCTATCGGTGAGGTTCAGTGAACAGTGTTTCTATCGGTGATGTTCTATCGGTGGACTTCTATCGGTGAGGTTCAGTGAACAGTGTTTCCAGAGTTCATAAGAGCTACTGATTCCATACTTTGCCAAATTTCACGAATGAACAGTGTTTCCAGACTTTATGAGAGCTACCGATTCCATACTTTGCCAAATTTTGAGTATGTGAACAGTGTATCCAGCTTCGTAAATTTGACATTTTCTTTGACGAAAAATATTTTTAAAACCTTATTTTAAGGACATTAATACCGATTCAAAGGGCATAAATTCTATATTAATTATTCCTAAGGCCAAAATGTTTTTACTTGGTCAAACCGCGTGGGTTAATGCGATCCATTTTTAATGGAGAATAAATCATATCTTAAATCGTCGCCTCTCTAATTTTTTTTAAAAGGAACGATATATCATTCTTTTTTGTTATTCCTCCTGGTTCTCATATGTATGACTCTAGAACCTTTCAATCCTTCCCGTAGGAGTTTCACAATCAAACGTTACTCGGATCAGTTCTACTCTGTTTGATGCTACCAAGCTGTGTCCATCATTCTTCCATATAAGGTATGTTGAATCATCATTCTTTTGGGGTTTTTCTTCTCTTATCCTCCTTTCCATAATTATACCATGTAATTTCCAAGATTCTAATGGGTTTTCTTGGGGTTGGTTGGTACTGTCGTACCGCAGCATCCTCTGGTGGATGTAGTTGTCGCGAGGGGAGGATCGTGACCTGTTGTGTGGATAAAGAACATGAGGAACTGTTTGAGGTAGGGGATTCATGGCTTCTCTAATTGTTTATGTGCAACTGTAGAATTAGCATGATTTAGTCCTTTGGATCACAATGAAATTGACCTAATTAAATACTTGAACCGGATTAAAAGAATTGGTTGATCGCATGTTGTTGCTTTGTACCGTGATAACGGTTTGCCTCATGTTTTCCTAGATAGAGTGATATCTATGTTTTCTTTAATTAGTTTCCCATTCATGATGGAAATTGATAAATAATGTAAATCTGGAATTATTTGTTAAATAATTTGCTAATGATAAAGAGGCATGTTAATAAATCTATTAATTCAAAATGGATTAAAGAACAATTAGTTTGATAATTTCAAAAGGGTTCTGAGTCACCTGCTTGCTTGTAAGGCTGAATGCCTTGTGGTTTGGAGCTCTGAGTTCTCATATTGTATGAAGGCTAAAGGCCTTGTTAAAGGGCTGAGAGCCCATTTTGTGAGCTTTTATTTCCTGCTGCTTGTGATTTGATGTGAGCCTGGATGGCTGTTGTGATATGTGGTGGTATGGGGACTTGTGGTTGTGGCAGCGGATGACGCCTAGTGTGGCGAGATGCATCGGTTTATGCATGTGGGTGTCGGGGAGGACACCAAGGATGATGGTATGAGATGAATGTGATGGTTTGATGTTGGTGGATTGGTTTGGTTGTTTATCTGCTTTACTTTTCCCCACTTCTCAAGGAAGCTGGTATTGCTTACCCACTTTCCGAAGAGGCGAAGACACACGGGGTATGAGACGTGATTTCCGTGTTTAGCCTCTCGATGGTGGATGGATCTATGCTCTTGATATAGGCAGAAAAGACTCGACGAATAGTATATCTACTCGCCGTGTTGAGCCCCTTTGTGTTTAGTAGCATAGGATGCTTTTCTAGAATTCCTTGGAATATGGGAAAGTAATTCCATAATGAAAGTTTGTTTAAATGGTGATAATCCACGGGGATGGAGAAACTGGAATTTAATAGTGATGTGAATCCTAAAAAGGAGCTGTTCGGGCTTGTGGTCGCTGCCGTTTTACTTTCTTTTGGGTACTTTTAGTTTTCCCTATCAGTTGTAGTACTTTTGCATGACATTTCATATATGTACTTGGGTTTCTTTTATATTTCAGTTATGAGTTGGAGTTGGTTGGAGTCTATTCTATCTCTCTCTTCTGCATGTATTCTCTTAAAGGGTAATGCCTCCCATTTGTGTGTGTATTATACCATCGGTGCTAGTCGCCAACCCGGGGCCTACTGGAGGCGGGACTCGGGGGTCATTATCTCCCTTCTCACATTTCCGACCCAGGAGGGGTACACTTTGTGGGGAGGGGGTCGTGACAGAGTGGTATCAGAGGTCTGGTTGAGGGATAGGATGGAGTTTGGAGTTAGGCACAGGTGAGGATGCAAGGGATGGTAGAGCAACAGTGTCATTCATGTTTAGAAAGTGGGGTAAAAACTGGAGATCGGCAGAGACATAGGCATTTAGGGCCCCCTATGATCTGTTTCATGGAAATTTAAGCTTACGATGGCTACTAAACAAAGTGATACCAGTTGCAGGGTAGAGACCTAGGAAAGGATCATGCATCATTATTCTTTGTGCTTGTGTTTGAATGGGTAGACCTTAGGATAGGTAACCTAAAATAAATAAAACAAAACAATTAATTAATTAATGTTGAGTCTTCCATATTCCAGGCTTAGGAGCTCTAACAGTTGTTACTTTTCAGGTATGGCTCCAGGTCGACGTCCTCGTCAGGTTTGCACAGAAGATGCCCATCAGGCTATTCCAGTAGATCGCCGCCAAGTAGAGGTTGACGACGATGACACATGGACGAAGACACTTCGAAGGTTTCAGCGCCAGAGTCTACACAAGTACGAGGGATCCGTTTCAGATGCAGTCACAGAAGACTGGTTTGAGGAGATCGAGATAGGCTTCAGTTCGATTCGTGCTCGGAAGGAACACTGGGTGTCCTTGGTTGTGAAGATGCTGGGTGGAATAGCGATGTAGTGTTGGTTCTTGTTCCTCGGTGATCGTGAGGAGTCAGCAATCTCATGGGAGGAGTTTCGAGACAGGTTTAGAGTCGAGTTTCTTTCGTTGACTGCGAAGGTGTCCAGTCGCCAGGAGCTTCTGACATTTCGATAGGGGAGCGCCAGTGTTCCAGATTTTGGAATACATTTCAGTAACCTTCTATGATATGCTTCAGACCTGTTACCAGATGATGAGGCCAGGGCAAGGCATTTTGAGGAGGCTTTGCGTCCAGAGATCCAGCGCCAGGTCACCCCATTTATGCTGAAAACATAACTTGAGGTGCTGGCGAGGCCAGAGGTTGTTGAGAGGACTTTGGCCAGGATTGGATCGTCACGAGAGGGGAATCATCATCATTTTTCACAAAGTAGTGCTCTCGTCTGGGGTTCCCGGTTTTTAGGACAGAAGAGTTTCCGTTCACCTGGGGGTAGGTCCCAGCCCTTCCCATCTCGTTTCTCCGGAGGCAGAAACTCTTAGACCTATGCCAAGGGATCAGGCGCTTCTTTTTCTTGTGGTGGTCGTGGTCATCACCAGCGGGAGTTCCTGACTATTCAGAGCAGTCATCATGCACCGGGCGCTCCACTCCAGGTTCCTCTATAGAGGTAGTTCCAGCCGAGGCAGCAGCAACATGTTGCACCAGTTTTAGATCACCAGAGGGTAGATGGAGCAGGCAGAGGACAGCCCCATGATGCTCCCCGTCCTCAGAGAGCAGAGCGCAGCCATTGTGGTGGTCATCATCAAGGTCAGAGAGGCCGTGGAGGAGGTCGTGGTCAGCTCCATGCTCTAGCGTTTCCAGCCCCAAGCGAACCAGATGTCGTTCGAGGTACCCTTTGCTTGTTTTATACCTTGGTGTATGCCTTGTTTGATTCAAGAGCAACACACTCCTTGACATCACCTACCCTTGTCCATTCTTTGGGACTTGATGTAGAGAGGCTTCCAGTGCCCTTGGCGTTGACTACGCCAGTTGGAGGTCGAGCTGACTTGTTTGAAGTTTGTAGAGACTGTGAGCTAGTGTTGGGGCAACACCGCTCTTGGGGAGATTTCCTATGTTTGCGAATACAACCATATGATGTCATAATTGTCATGGATTGGTTGTATTCGGTGCAGGCTGTTGTGGATTTCTATAGGAAGAAGGTCGTTTTCTTTGATGAAGATGGAGAGAAAGTGGTGTTTGTTGGTGAGATAGATCCTCGGATGAGTCATAGATGAGTTCCGTCCTTGTCATCCATGATGGCTGGGATGACGCTGAGTTCTTCAGAGGTTCAACAGTTGGCGTTTCCTAGGGTCGTAGAGGAGTACCCTAACATCTTTCCAGAAGAGGTTGTATCCTTACCCCCTCGACGAGAGATCGAGTTTGGGATCGAGCTATAGCCAGGAGCATCTCCTATCTCTATGTCTCCGTATAGGATGGCCCCTTTTGAGTTACGAGAGCTACGTATTCAGCTCGATGGTCTGTTGCAGTGTGGTTTTGTTTGGCCAAGTGTGTCACGTGGGGTGCACCAATTTTGTTTGTGAAAAAGGCTGATGGAAGTTTGCGGTTGTGCGTCGATTATTGTCTGTTAAACAAAGTGACAATAAAGAACCGCTATCCTCTCCCGCGGATTGATGACCTATTCGATCAACTGAAGGGTGCAATTTGGATCTCAAAGATAGACTTGCGGTCAGGATATCATCAGATGCCTGTAAAGGATGAGGATATCCCGAAGACTACTTTCCGCTATCGTCATGGGCATTATGAGTTTGTTGTAATGCCATTCGGCATGACGAATGATCCAGCTATTTTCATGGGGTTGATGAATGATGTGTTCCGTGAATTCATGGACAATTTTGTTGTGGTTTTCATCGGCAACATCCTTGTGTACTCCACATCTGAAGAGGATCATGCAGAGCATCTACGAGCCGTTTTTGGAGTTCTTCACCAACATTAGTTGTTTGGGAAGTTGTCCAACTGTGAGTTCTGGGCTCAAGAAGTTCGTTTCTTGGGACATGTTGTGTCCCAACAGGGAGTAGTTGTGGATCCTTCGAAGATAGAAGTAGTGGTGTCTTGGCCATCCCCCAAGACCTTGTCAGAGGTGCGTAGTTTCCATGGTCTCGCAGGCTATTATAGGAGGTTTGTAGCTAATTTCTCATGAGTTGCAACTCCTCTGACAGCTTTGACCAGGAATTATCAAGCGTTCATATGGACTGATCAGTGTGAGAGAGCTTTTGAGTATCTAAAGGAGAAGTTGGTAAGTTCTCCAGTCCTTTGTCTTCCAGTTGAGGGAGTCCAGTTTGAGGTTTTCTGTGATGCTTCACATCTAGGGCTAGGCTGTGTTCTCATGCAGCAGAGGTCAGTTGTTTCTTATGGGTCTCGGCAGTTGCGTCCCCATGAATGCAACTATGCCACCCATGATCTTGAGTTGGCATCCATGGTGTTTTCTCTAAAGTTGTGGAGACATTACCTCATTGGTGAGCACTTTGTGGTTTTCACCGATCATAAGAGTTTGAGGTATGTTATTTCCCAACGTGACTTGAACTTGAGGCAGCGTCAGTGGATGGTGTTCTTGCAGGAATACGACTTTGAAATATCGTATACACCTAGAAAAGGGAATGTTGTAGCCGACGCACTTTGCTGAAAGATACGTAATAATGTTGTGCGTGAATCTGGTGATTATTGGACAGTGATGGAAGAGCTATCAGCTTTGCATCTTGATATGGTAGAAGCTGGGGGTAGAGGTTGTCTTTTCTAGATGACGGTGCAGTCATCCCTGATGCAGAAGGTGGAAGAGTCTCAGTTGGGTGACCTAGAGGTGGATGTTTGGAGAGATAGAGTTGTATGTGGTGAGGCCCCTGATGGTTGGTCCGAGGATGAACAACACCGAGTGTTGTATCATGGCAGGCTTTTTGTTCCCTTGGAGATGCGCGAGACGGTTCTCTGAGAGTTCCATAGTTCACCCTTGGTGGTACATCCTGGTGTGAAGAAGATGTACCGATCCTTGAGGAGTCAGTTTTGGTGGCCTGGGCCGAAGCGTACAGTTGCAGAATGTGTGTCTCGATGTTTAGTCTGCCAGAAGGTGAAGGCCGAACACCGTGTTCCAGGTGGTCTTCTCCAGCACTTAGAGATTCCTCAGTGGAAGTGGGAGGACATCTCAATGGAATTTGTTACAGGTTTACCTCGAGCTCTGGGAGAACATGATGCTATATGGGTGGTAGTGGATCATTTAACAAAATCATCCCACTTCATAGCGATCAAGGAGTCGAGCTCAGTGGATGTTTTGTCGAGGCAGTATCTAGAGGAGGTGGTGAGACTCCATGGAGTACCTAGGATGATCATTTTTTATCGAGATCCTCATTTTACCTCCAGGGTGTGGAGAGGTCTCCAGCATGCCTTTGGCTCTCAACTGTGCCTTATCACTGCTTTTCATCCTCAAACGGATGGTCAGACAGAGCGAACCATCCAGACTCTTGAAGACATGTTGCGCTCTTATGTTCTTGATTCTGGAGGTTCATGGAAAAAGCACTTACCCTAGGTAGAGTTCTCTTAAAATAATAGTTTCCACTCTACCATCGGTATGGAGCCGTTTGAAGCCTTGTATGGCCGGCCATGCCGTTCTCCATTGTGCTGGACTGGGGTTGGAGAGTCAGCAATTCTCGGACCAGAACTAGTGCAGAATACAACAGAGATGGTTCAAGTGATTCGTGAGAAGATGAAGACAACACAGGATCATCAAAAATCATATGTTGATCAAAGAAGAAGACCCATAGAGTTTAATATTGGGGATCATGTGTTTCTGAAGGTGACTCCCTGCCGTGGGTAGCGAAGGTTTGGTCATGGAAGTAAGCTTTCTCCCCGATTTGTTGGGCCTTTCGAGGTGTTGTCTCGTGTTGGAGCTATGGCATATCGAGTACCACTTCCCCCTCAGATGAGTCAGATACATGATGGTTTCCATGTATCACAGCTCCGTCGTTATCTTCATGATGAATCTCATATTATCGATTGGGGAGAGATCGATATTGATGATGATGCAACCTTCAAGGAGTGACCTTTGGAGATCCAAGACTATAAGGAGAAGGTGTTGCGTGGGCGTTCTATTCCTTTAGTTCGTGTCTTGTGGCATCATGGTGGCATGGAGGAGAGTACCTGGGAGCGTGAGTCATAGATACATGCTCAGTACCCAGAGTTTTTTTATTGTTTAACTCTTTTCATGTAATGACGTTTCCTTTATGGTTAGACCTTTCATGTTTTATTTATGTACCTTTTTTTGTGTGATGTTATGATTGAATTGTTTGGATATGGATTGTTTGTTTCCATATTCTCGGATATCGTAGCTTTGTTCCAGCTTTCAAACAACTCATGGTGGTTTTCCCCTGAGAGGTATCTTATGGGGTGGTTGTTCGGACCCCTCTGTTCCTCTGAGTTGTTTTTTAATTCTCGAGGACGAGAATGTTTTGAGAGGTATCTAATGTAATGCCACGGACCTTCCTGGTCCATTACTTTGTGAAAATGTGGTGTTGGAGGTGTTCCAGGAGGCCAAGGTGACTTATCCCCTAGCTGTTGCCTACCGGTAGCTCAGTCTACCGGTAGCTGCTGCCTACCGGACGCTCGGTCTACCGGTAGCTGCTGCCTACCGGTAGCCGCCGCTTACCAGTAGCTCGGTCTACTGGTAGCTGCTATCTACCGGTAGCTCGGTCTACCGGAAGCTGCTGCCTACCGGTGGCTCAGTCTACCGGTAGTTGCTATCTACCGGTAGCTGCTGCCTACCGGTAGCACAGTCTACCGGTACCTACTGCCTACCGGTAGCCACCGCTTACTAGTAGCTGGGTTTACCGGTAGCCGTGGCGTACTGATAGCTCGGTATACTGGTAGCCACAGTCTAGTAGTAGCTCGGCTAACACTTTGCCAAATTTTCTAGTTCAGTGAACAATGTTTCTATCGGTGAGGTTCAGTGAACAGTGTTTCTATCGGTGAGGTTCAGTGAGCAGTGTTTCTATCGGTGAGGTTTTATCGGTGGACTTCTATCAGTGAGGTTCAGTGAACAGTGTTTCCAGAGTTCATAAGAGCTACTGATTCCATACTTTTCCAAATTTCACGAATGAACAGTGTTTCCAGACATCATGAGAGCTACCGATTCCATACTTTGCCAAATTCTGAGTATGTGAACAGTGTTTCCAGCTTCATAAATTTGACGTTTTCTTTGACGTAAAATATTTTTAAAACCTTATTTTAAGGACATTAATACCGATTCAAAGGCCATAAATTCTATATTAATTATTCCTAAGGCCGGAATGTTTTTACTTGGTCAAACCGCGTGGGTTAATGCGATCCGTTTTTAATGGAGAATAAATCGGATCTTAAATCGTCACCTCTCTAATTTTTTTTAAAAGGAACGAGATATCATTCTTCGTTGTTCATTCTCCTGGTTCTCATATGAAAGACGCTAGAACCTTTCAATCCTTCCCGTAGGAGTTTCACAATCAAACGTTACTCGGATCAGTTCCGCTCTGTTTGATGCTACCAGGTTGTGTCCATCATTCTTCCATATAAGGTATGTTGTATCATCCTTCTTTTGGGGTGTATCTTCTCTTAACCTCCTTTCCAAAATTATACCATGTAATTTCCAAGATTCTAATGGGTTTTCTTGGGGTTGGTTGGTACTGTCGTACCGCAGCATCCTCCGGTGGATGCAGTACTCGCGAGGGGAGGATCGTGACCTGTTGTGTGGATAAAGAACATGAGGAACTGTTTGAGGTAGGGGATTCATGGCTTCTCTAATTGTTTATGTGCAACTATAGAATTAGCATGATTTATTCCTTTGGATCACAATGAAATTGACCTAATTAAATACTTGAACCAGATTAAAAGAATTGGTTGATCACATGTTGTTGCCTTGTACCGTGATAACGGTTTGCCGCATGTTTTCCTATATAGAGTGATATCTATGTTTTTCTTTAATTATTTTCCCATTCATGATGGAAATTGATAAAGAATGTAAAGCTGGAATTATTTGTTTAATAATTGGCTAAAGATAAAGAGGCATGTTAATAAATCTGTTAATTCAAAATTGATTAAAGAACTATTAGTTCGATAATTTCAAAAGGGTTCTGAGTCACCCGCTTGCTTGTAAGGCTGAATGCCTTGTGCTTTGGAGCTCTGAGTGCTCATTTTGTATGAACGAAGAATGCCTTGTTAAAGGGCTGAGAGCCCATTTTGTGAGCTTTTATTTCCTGCTGCTTGTGATTTGATGTGAGCCTGGATGGCTGTTGTGATATGTGGAGGTATGGGGACTTGTGGTTGTGGCAGCGGATGACGCCTAGTGTGGCGAGATGCATCGGTTTATGCATGTGGGTGTCGGGGAGGACACCAAGGATGATGGTATGAGATGAATTTTATGGTTTGATGTTGGTGGTTTGGTTTGGTTGTTTATCTGCTTTACTTTTCCCCACTGCTCAAGGCAGCTGGTATTGCATACCCTCTTTCCGAAGAGGCGAAGACACGCGGGGTATGCCACGTGCTTTCCGTTTTTAGCCTCTCGATGGAGGATGGGTCTATGCTCTTGCTATAGGCGAAAAGACTCGACGGGTAGTATATCTAATTGTCGTGTTGAGCCCCTTTATGTTTAGTATCGTAGGATGATTTTCTAGAATGCCTGGGAATATGGGAAAGTAATTCAATAAGGAATGTTTGTTTAAATGGTGATAATCCATTGGGATGGAGAAATTGGAATTTAATAGTGATGTGAATCCTAAAAAGGAGCTGTTCGGGCTTGTGGTCGCTACCGTTTTACTTTATTTTGGGTACTTTTAGTTTTACCTTTCAGTTGTAGTACTTTTACATGACATTTCATATATGTACTTGGGATTCTTTTATATTTCAGTTATTAGTTTGAGTTGGTTGGAGTCTATTCTATCTCTCTCTTCTGCATGTGTTCTCTTAGAGGGTAATGCCTCCCATTTGTGTGTGTATTATACCCTCGGTGCTAGTCGCCAACCCGGGGCCTACTGGAGGCGAGACTCGGGGGTCATTATCTCCCTTCTCACATTGCCGGCCCAAGAGGGGTACCCTTTGTGGGGAGGGGGTCGTGACACTCATTTCCTTTGAATATTATACATCCACATGGATAAACACTATATTCTAGATCCAACAGTTGTCTAAAATTTATCACCCAACACACCATTTGGATTATTTAATTTTTTTTCCTAACTGAACTAAATAAAAATCATTAAATAAATTATTTTAGAGAGTGAGGCTGACAAAAGCCCAACATCCTCAGAAGTTATACCCTTCCTAGGTTAAACACCGCATTTCATACCGAATGGTTGTCTCAATTTTATCATACAATGTTTTTTGGTGTTAATAAATTATTTCTTGAATAAATTTCATTTTATTACAATAATATATTTAATATTTTTTATTTATCCTTTGCCAAGTTTCCCCATAATTGAGTTTTTATGTCATTGAAACATATTTTTGATTTGACATCTTAGCCTCATATACACGATGAACCAAATAACGAACAAACAAGGATGGGATGAAAATTGTAACAACACCTTCATTAGTATTATCCATGTTCAATGATTCTATAGCTAAAATCAATAAACACTAATAAGAATTTTCATTATCCATCTATGTATAAAACTTTTAGATTAATGCATCCACCACTGAAACATTATTACATATTGTATACATCAGTTCTATGTAATCACTTTAATGAATTCAATCTATATTCATTACCATATATTCTAATCTCTTGGTCAGAAAGTGTGTTTTAACTTCTAATGGTCTATAAAACTGCAAATTTAAAAAAAAAAGAAAAATGATTCAATGTTTTTAAATAATGGAGAACATCATATATTTTCAAATCATGTTTTTTTCATTATTCACATAAAATTACAACATCCATAGAAATTATGAACACAAATGTCCTACAGGCATGAGAACACATCCCATCCCTGATATTGATGCATCACAAAAGAATAAGTATCCTTTTCTAGACTTTGAAAACATGAGAATAGTTACTTATGAAATTCTATGACTAATCAGTTCTAGAAAATTATAAAATTATTCATTTTAATGTAAGGGAAAATATTTCACCATCTAAGATATTATTCGTGACGGTAAAAATGAAAATACATGTACAAAACATCAATATTATACTGAATTTATTAAGAATGTACATATATAAAAGTTATTTGTTGGTTTTTTATAATGGAATAGAGTATATATCATTTTTGTATCTACATAAATTTTATTTAATAAAATAAATTTCTATGAACTGAAAATTACCATTTGAAATAATTATTTTATTACTAAATAATTCAAATGAATTATTCCCCACACCAAAAAGGACTCTATTGATCATCCATGATCACATTCTCCTCTAAATGTAATTTATTACTTAGTGCACAATTTACTTTATTACCTTGTTGAGATTTCACCAGTAGGGGAGTCATGGTATTTCAAGAATTAATATGGGTTGCATGGTTCATCTAACAAGATTTTTTTGGACACATTTTTTAAAAGAATAAGATTATGGAGAATAATTAGATGATTCTCTGGTACCCTATAATGATGATTGTGATAGTAGAGTAGAATATCTACCATCTGGTGGAATCTATGACATTCTGTAGGTTGTGATTTACAATCTCACATGATGTTATCTAAAGAAACCAAAATGGAAACAACTCTCCTTAATTTTGGGTCATGTAAGTATGTTAACTGATCATGCGGTACAATTATATAGTTCTCCTCTTACATGATAATATGTGTCCCTCTACCTCTATCTAATAGTTTTCATGTTCTTGAATTATCTAATATTGATGACCATACTTCCTCAAACTGTATTTTTTTGCAGTGTCTTCTTCCTTCATTGTCCCTCTACAGGTTACATCTATAAAATGCATAATAAATATTATAGATATAATATAAATAATATATTTTATTATTCCATTCTAAATAATTAGAAACTACTGAATGATGATTTTGACAAACTAATGGTCCAATTGTGGCTTAGGTGCAACCACATTTTTAGAATCCTCTTCTGGTATGTTTTTATGGTGCCTACATGGTACCATTATCTTTAAAGAAAATAAAACCCCACTTACAATCACATTGTATTATCTAATACCATAAAATTTTCAAAATTACCACATCACATATTTCATAAAAATCTTTTCCACAAAATAAAATTTTATATTTTCAAACCATTTTTGAAAATTCCACCATGCTTTTGGAAAATCAATCAACATTAAAATGTTTTTTAAAATTAAAACTAAACGACTAAATCCTAAAATATTACTCAGAATGAATTAAAATTTCAATACTATCAATGAATGTCATTTTATTCTCAATAGTTAAACCCATGATGATAATGTGAATACATAATGAAGTGTCTAAAAACAATAATGTCACCTAACTTATTGGTTACTTGATTTTCAGCCAAAATATGTTTACTATTAAATTTCATGATAAATATTTCATGTTTCTAGAATCCTATAAAATTATACCTACCCAACTCAATGACCCAACAACTTGTTTCCCATTTTATTGAAAAATCAAAAAATATGATATCATTGGTAACATCATGCCCCTCCACCATTATTTGGAGAAGAGATTGTGGGAGTTAAATGAAATAGGTTAAAAACCCATGAAAATAATGTATGGAAATAAATTAAAAGCATCTCATAAAATCGGAGGATAATTTTCCCTTTGATGACAAAAAAATCGTAAGAGAAAACCAAACAAAACACTATATTAATAATGATTAAAAACAAATAATACACACTATATAGAAAAACTAACAACTAAATAATTGTATAATGTGGAAAAAAATTCTCATAACCAAAATCATACATGGAATAAAACTCAAAGACACTAATGACACCATCCAAAAACTCCCAACCTATCTCAACTGATGTTAGCTACAAATGAACAATAATTCTAAATAATGGATGAGTCAAAACCAGGTAATATTTCCTCAATAACATATATACTCGTGTTTCTATGAAAGAACTTATCATTAAATATATATAAAAAGTTCCAATAATATATTATGTGGTTAATATCATGGAAAAATAGTATTCCAATTTAAAAAAAATTATACATAGTAACATGTAAAATATTTTTATAAATCCTTCCTCAATTCTATTTGGCTTACACATTCAATTTGAAAAAAATAAGATTTCCATAGATGGATGTCTCTCATGGACCTCCTTAATATTATGAGTGGCGATTCATCCATTCACTAATCCATAACATGGTGAACCATTTCTATGGGGTAAACATCACTCCCTTGTCCATCCCATTTTAATAGGGGAAACTTCATGTCGTTATCTATCCCAAATGCACATCAATAGATGCCCACAATGTATTCCAATAACCAATAGTAGATTATTTTTCCTATGAACCAATATTTTATTAAACTATTTCAAAAAAGTTACCATTCATCAAAACAAATCCCTATTTTTAAACCCATAATTTTGAAATCATGATCCAAAATCCCTTTCCATAACACCATCTAATATTCACAATTTCCTTGAAAACATCACTAATTTTTTTTTAAAAAAGTCACACAATTATTTCACAACAATTTTAAAATTTTGATACATTTGTAACCAATAATGACTGCCATAATCCAGAGGAGTCAAGAAATAATTCACATACATCAAAACCATTATTGAAACCAATGAACAACATAACAACATTTAAAATTAATATTATATATTATAAAAATTACCATATATCTTATTCCAATCAATCAAAAAATTTATATTCCATCAGGATTGACATCAAGAATCGTAGATTTGTTCCCAATAGATTAGATTTATGATTCCAATTGAAGGAAGAAGAAGATATATAAGAAAATAAATGAATAAAGATAACATACCAATGAGACTAGATACCTAATGAAATTTGGATCACCTATAACATGCTTCCAAAATAAATGGGAATTACTTCCAAATAAAATTATGAAGGTGAATTATTACAATGGGAGTATTAGGTGTATAAAAGGTTTATAAAGAAATAAACTAGTTTAGATCCACAATTTTATAATCTAAAAAATCATGGTTCATGGTTTGGGTGCACAATTAGGAAAACTATAATCTAATCATATAAAAGATAATTCTTTAAAAAATCCCTCACAAGGATATCACACATGGATAGATGAACCATTCACTCACCATGAATTATCAATTGTACCAAAAGATAGTACTCTATTATTTTTTACCTTGTAGATCATCACAATTTTTCTAAATCATGCAGTAATCATGAACCTACAATTTAACATTTTATTTACATTTCACAATTTCCTAGAGGTGTTACATAGTTTCTGCTAACTCTCCTCAACCTTGGGATCCATTAGAAAATCCTATTACATGTTCCAAAACCCATAAAACCCATATAAATTATAACCCAATCATTATATATAAGTTATATAAATAAATAAATTGTCATGTACCTGTATTTAGGGGTGCTATGGAAGGATATTTTCTTCAAAAAATGTTTTAATTAATTTTTAATCAATAAATTATATGTTTTCATGTCTCTTTTAAATAAAAAAAATTCATAAAAATATTTAAACTTTTGTGTTTTATAATGTTATTTTAAATGAAGGTTTAATCTACTTAAGAAAAATACAATGTGTTTTTTCATTAAAAATAATTCCCTATATGTGATGAAATACATTTTGGATATATATATATGATTTATGGGGGGATATGATCCAAGGTTACCATTATAATTATTTATTTTAATGGTTTATATTTAAGATGATATGATATTTATGAAATCCATTTCTCCTTCACAGTTTATACCATTATAAAATTCCCCTGAAACCTGCTTATTTTTTCATGGGTAATGGTTTGTTCAAATAATGAAATGATTATGAAAACTATCTATTTTATCCAATTTATGAGATGATAAAATTTTCTTGAAACGCAATTCCTTTTTTGGGATATTATATAACAATGTTTTTATGGTTTTTTTACACATATGTATGAGTTTCATTGTGATAATTGTGGGACCGATATCCCTCTCATATGAATTGGGTAATTATTAATATTATATGGTGGCAAAGGGTTCATGGGATCTAATCTGAATCCCATAATAGTGTACATAGTATTTTATCCAAAGAAGAATATATGGATCATATGTGGTCATTCCATTCTATATATAGGTGAGTGGGTGGTTATCCAATGACAAATATGTTAGGAATGTCTTTGTGGGTGGCCTTGTAATAATATTTTATATTCTTATGTTTATTCCAAATTCCGTTGTTTTACACCAATGTTATTTTGATGTGCCAATTAAGGATCCACATACTAATATTCTATGACAGTTCCTTTCACGACCTCAAGAACACCTCCCCATATTTAAAATGATGTCAACATATATGGACGGTATACAGTGTCACCATGGGAGACTATGGAATATTTATTACAGTAATGAATAATGGATATCAATACGAACCACAACAAAAATTATAAAATAATTCATAACCTTCAAATACTAATAATAACACAATGAATCCAAAAAAATCAGTAAAAGTCATCATTTCGATGCTCTGGATATGTCATGTTTTATAAATGTCATGTGTCACATGATAACTGAAAATAAAGACACAATAAAAAATCTCAAGAGGGTCACATCATCATGTTTGGTTCCCTCATCCATGATCCGTCATGAATCCCAACACATCCTTTTATTATAGGGCATTTTCCATTATATTTTCCTCCATATAAGATGTCTATTTGGGTAACAAACGAAATACTAAGTATGGTGTGATAAAAAATCAATAGGAAACCACTTAGAGAGTGTAAAAAATATCTACTCTATAAAATTGTATTATGAGTAATAAATAATTAAAATAAATGATAAAGGTAAATATATTTCACATTTATATTTCATTAATCATCCACATTGACCATGACTTCATGGTGACACACAAATCAATCATACAATCTCCTACACATGCATTATTTTGATCCAAGAACCAAAGGGACATAATAATTGATCATTTTTTGGATTTATGTAATCATATTAGTTCCAATTTCACTTTAGTACCTTAGAGAATTGGTCGCGTACTGTTATCAGAAATACAAGGATATTTAGTACTTCATCATTATCTATGGTACATATATAATTAGTCTAGCCACAATTTCATCAGTACTTCAAGAATAATTCTATAAAAAATCATAGGTACATGGCCCATTATTTTTGAACAAATTCACATTCATGTATCTTGGTTGAATAAAAGTAGTCTGGCACCCAATTTGTACTTGGAGAATGAGTTAACCACCCTCCTAATATTTCCCACAATTACATATACATGTGTCATGGCCCAACATCAGTGACCACCTAAAAAATAATTAAAAAAACAGATAAAATTTATTAATACTATTTCATTTTAAAACAATTACCATAAATAATCTCACATCGTAATAACTTATCAATGTTGTTCCAACAAATTATTTGTAACAATGTATCATGACAAAAAATTAACAATTGTTTTCATTTGATAATCTCTTTAAGCCCCATTTTTCATTCCATAATAATTCTATTCAATTAAACATGGAACACCCAATGGGTTTACATAAATCCCATTCTTATAATATCCCATAGATTGAATGGGATCTATGTGGCATCACACAATTTCATTTTAATTCAGTTCTATTTTATAATGTAAATGAAATTTCACAAAATGGAAATGTAAGGATGATATAAAAAACTTCATTCATATGAAATACTATATAAATTAGGAAGTTTAACACCAACCATAATGATTTTGATGACTGATCACCCATATTATTCTTTCATTCATGGTATAATGTCTTAATTAAAAATGGAGAACAAGATGTAGGATTAAAAACTGGGATCAAGATACAAAAAACCTAGATCCAACAAAACGCAGATCTATACAATCAACATCAGAACAAAATACATCACTCTATAAAGGGGAATAAACCTAGGAAAGTGAGTAGAACATAAAATATTAAGAGATCTCTAGTTGGAGAGAGAACGATTATTCCCACCAAGTATAAAATTTCTAAATGATGTGGCTTTAGATGCCCATGAATCCACATAGGATCCTGAAATAGTAAGGAAAATCATATTAGTCCATGTGGGGTGATTATGTAAATAAATTATGGTGTTATATAGTTTATAATTTAATTTTATTGGGATTAAAATTTTGTTCACATATTATTATAGAAGGGCCACATGGTTAGACAAACTATACACCCCAACCATGTGCCCCTACATTCTAGTGGAGAACAGTTTCTCATTGAGAACCATGGTTTAATAAAATATATGAAATCCAAGAATAACAATCTTTACCACGGTTATATAATATTTGGGGTGATAATATATTTTATTCAAACTGTGTACCCCTTTCTAGAAGCTACAAATGGGTAACATATTTTTCTATGAAAAACTGCAATGTTTTCCATAACCATGAACTATCAAGAACATCTCTATAGGCTTCCACGAGTTTCCAAATACACCCAAAATGACCCTGAAAAATTACTCATCAATATTATGAGAAATAAAATAAAATAAACACTAAAAATGTCTATGAAACATATCAATAAAGGATAGTACCATTCAATCTCCCCACCTTAAAACATTTATTCCACAAGATTGAATCAATGTATCAATAATACATTATGGTGAAAATGACCAGCCACTAGGGCCATATATCTCAATCCCTCACCCATGATTCCATTGAAAAATAACTATTAATAGACAATATTAATTATAATAGAATGATCTTTCCCTTAAAAACATTCACTATGTGATCTATAACATGAACTAGATATTCCTCGAAGGACGTATCAGACTCAATCTTACCATCATCACTATTAATCAAATGAAAATGTTTTTTGTGATATTATCACATATCTGACACATGAAAAACATCATGGACAATGCTATACATTTTGTTAATATCTAATAGGTATGTCACAGTTCAAATCCCTTACACAATCTCAAACCGTTCGAATACATTGGGTGCCATTTTTCCCATCATCTTAATTTGAGGGTGACCTATTCACTATAACACTTAAAGGAACACATGAACACCTAGAGGGAACAATACTATTCGATGAGGTCCATTGGAAAATTACTTTTCTCCACACACTGTTGTTTCCATTCATTTCCAAATTATATTAACCTATTCAGATGTCTCCTTCATGAGACTCATCCAAAACAACTTCGAATTTCCCATCTCCATCCATCGTAATGTTAATCTAGATATCCATCTATAAAGTCGCACATATATTTCCATATGAATAGTTTCGTAATAACCATATTTATATGTGAAATAGACCAGTTCCATATTATTCTCCCATGATCCCCCAATGTCTAGAATTCATTCCCACATTATGATCCCTACCAACTAAATAGTGTCCTAAAATAATCCCTTTTTTGCGTAAAAACTATACTAAAAAACACCTAATTACACCACACTATTGAAAAAACATTCAACAAGTGGAATTTAAAATATATATCAAAAACGAAAATAACAATTCATGAAATTTCATGAAAAAAAAGAATAAATTTTGAACATTCGTATCCCCCAATTGACCGAACATTAATGTTTAAAAAATTTAATTAAATGAGATACTTTTACAACTTATCCCCAATAAATGATATTTGTTTATTATTATGAGGATTACATATAAAACAAAACTAAAAAATCATTATAACAAAATCACATATCGATTCTGAAATGTGTAATGGATTTAAAAAACCACAAAGTCTCTTTTGAAAAGGCATCACCTACTAAAAAGTGTAGAATCATTCGACAAAATGTGATATATCAGTGTCCATTCCTAAACCACAATACATTCTCAAAATATCGTAGTAGATATTGGTCAAAAAAGAGTATACTTCATGCTTTGACACACAAAATTCAATCATTTATTTCTCTCACAAACATATAGAAACAACAACAGAACCCAGAAAATATATGATCAAATTATTATCTATAGTCCAATCGTAATGTGAATCCAAACATTTCAGGATTTACATCATGGATAAACACTCCCTATCTTCAAAAATCCTATCTTTAAACCAGAAAATTTCTTTTGACTTGAGGGATAATTTCAGGATAGGAATATTCTATTGTTCCTCCTAAACATCTATAGGAATTTAATCCATCAATTCCATTATCTCCCAATTTGTTCTGTATTTCGCGATAGCTTAAGTCTATTTCATTCTACATGATGTATCAGAAAAAAATTTCCTTTCTATAGAATATAGTATATATCACATTCAAAAGACTACATATACTCAACCCATTTCCACTGATGGATATTCAAATCCCATTGGGAATAAAGTGGATAAAAATATATTGAGGTCAGTATACAGAATAAACAATTCACCAAATAGGTAATGTCCAAAAAATTTAAGGTATAACACACCATGTCCTACACGAGAGCTTCTCGAGGTTAATTTCTTTTATTTATACTCCATATTCATTATCCAAATGTAATAAATCCATTACTTTTCATTAAAAGTGCCCTCATGTTCAATCCCATATAAATATAAAAACATGGTATACTTCTCACTCAGCTCAGTTAGGATCAAAATTATTATAGAATCCAAACATGTATTCATCTTTAATATATTATTCTGACATGTCTGGACTATTCAAATTGTATACCCTTCTTGTAAAGAATAAAATGTATAACTTCCAAGGGATTAAATACTTGTAAGAATATATTAAAATATCCCATCAAAAGATGATTCTTCATATTTGAAAAACTATTCCTAGGGTTAACCTATGAAAAAACTACATAAACATTATTTAGGTTCACTAACACACATTTATTAGAGATAATGTTTTCCATAAAATATACCTTGTCAATAAAAAATTTACACCTAGATATCTAGGTGTTAATCCTTGCTCTATATATTTATTCAGATGATGTAATGTTTAACACAATTATAATCTAGAGTATTGGATTACACCTTGATTTTATCAACAATGACAACCAAAAAATCATAAAAAATTGGAGGATGATTTGGTTAATCAAAAACATTAACATAACTACAACATTTTTCTTTGAAAGAATAAAAACAATGAAATATTACATTACATAAATACTCAAGAATGTAGGCCATTATATATATAATTGTCTCACTATTAACTGATTAATACCTAGACTCATATTGATCTTGGAGAAAAAAATCACCCCACACCTATTCAAGATGAACATTTATACACATTACCGGATATTGGTTCAAAAATCTCATCATGTTAACCATCCATTAATGGATTCACAATCATAGAGTTCCATCAGGATTTGTGGAATACAAGGCTGAAGAACCCCATAGTGATGTAGTAGGATATGTGAATCCCTTATCCATTAATTTTTCTAAATAATTTGGAAGCTCTTGAAGATATTATGGTTCCATCGAGTAAAAAGTAATTTAAACTGGTTCTGCTCCAAGAAGAACATCTATTATGAACTCAATATCACTATGTAGTGGAATCCATGAGAATTCTACACGAAATTATTTTGGAAAAAGATCCACTATGGGTGGAAAAGACACTATGTATCATACCCCCCATCATTAAATAGAAGAATAACAACCTAGGTAGTTAGATCCACTCATTGCTAATAAATTTTCCCTATATGGCCTACCCTGATATTCCATTATACATGACAAACATTATTTTTACCCTAATGAGATGCAACGTTTACTCTCATACTATTAATATTTATATGGTCTTGCTATAATACTAACCAATCTTTCCTCAATATCAAGTCAAAACCTAAAACATGAGGTATATACACATCAAAAAGTAAATGATACTCACCAACATGGGGTCACACCTCATTCATAGATATATTTTCATCGATTATACACCTAATGATGTGTCTATCCTCACAAGGTAACTTACAAAATCCACATTTTGACTCAAACCATTCACATGTGTAGAATATATAAAATAATGTGAGGTTCATATATCAAATGAATTTATAGATAATGCAAAATCCCTAAGAATAGTATTGATAACTATTAATGTCCCAACCTATATATCAAAAAGTGAAGACTAAGCTTAATGAAACTAATTTTTTTCTTATTTCATGTACTATGGTATGAGTATTCTATGATGCACTACTATGATAATATAGATGATTTTAACCTGAAGTACCACAACTACCACCCTGAATGATACATCTAATAGAACACTAACAACAAAAATGGTACAGGGTAGAAGACCACCTTATCATAATCTGATTCATACAAACTCCTTCATCATAATCCATCTGGTGTGGGTTCCTACAGTTCCAAGGTAAGCGTCCCATCCTTATACAATGTTTTAACTAAATAGATTATTGATGAAACTAACTATGATTGTGTCCTATCCGACCATAATGATGTAAGAACATTCTAATAATTCCTTGAGTAAATGATTTATCCCACTAGTTACTCTATTTTCCACTACCCTAGTGATCTTCTCATTATGTTTCATCCAAATCCCATAATATTTACCTCTTATTCATATTGAAGAAACCAATTTTCATAGACTAGAATCCCCCATAAGTTTCCCCTTTTATATAAGATCCTGATTAAAAAAATCAAAAAACTCGTTCATTCAGATGATATTAACATGGTACTGAATTTCAAATTTAAGTCCTTACTGAATATGCCCCATCATTTCATCTTGACATCCTCCAATGCTTTGATATTGTGATTAATGTAGATAAAAGAACATAAATATTACATCATTGAAAAAATTGTTTGGGGAAACTTCATAAATTCTGCTACCCATACCTTCATAAGAATATATAGGTAAAAGTGTTATGAGAACTTCTCTGTGAATTGTTTCTATACCATTCCCTCCAACTTCTCTTACTAGGTCTGAATATCCCACTAGTTATTTTAAGAACATCATATCATGTAACATTTGAACATGAATGTTTTCTATGGAGGTCTATCTAAATAATCAATCATTTTCACAATGGACCCTATCTATAAATCATCTACATCGGGGAAACCTTATCTTGAGAACATTATAAGTAGTTGTGACTACAACTCTTCATTATCAGAAAAATACTATATTTATATCCTATGATCTCTTTCCATGAACTGAATTAATTGACTAATATTATGTGGTAACTTCCCTTACACCCCTTCACTCGTAACTACCAAGGTATCCTTTCCCACTATTAGAGGAAAACTATAAACATTTTACTCTTCTCATTCTACCAAAATATGTTGTCATGGTGGAATGTCTATATAATTATAATCAAATGTATTAAGACATATATCAAATTTTTAACACCTTAAAAAGATATACTCACATATGTTGACAATTTGATATCCAACAAAATCATAATTGTGGTTAAAATTGAGGCACTACCACAACTCTCAACCAAATATAACTGAGTTTATGGCTATCGTAGGCGGAAAATATCATATTTATATGTTTATAACTAGACATTACTTTAAAAAATATATAAATAACAAATTTAACAACATTTATTTATTATAAATTGATGAATATTAATCATATTGTCTAGATTAGTTAATTAATGAAATAAATTTTCATTTCCCCAAACCCACATATAACATACTTTTTTGTACACGTCTAAAATGATGCATGTAACATAAAATCATGAGTTCCTAGATTGATGCATGTGTGGAAAACACTAATTCCATACTTGTTTATAAATAAAATATCAAGAAACAAAAATATTACAGAAAAATGTAAATCAACCAATATGAAATAAAATTTAATTGTAAACAAAACAACAAGGAAATCAATACCATCCATGATACTTGGTTTTTACCCAGAATATGGGCTAGCTACTCCCATTCACGAGCTCATGAACAAGTTCTAACTCATCCTGGTCTCCCATACACATTTCTATAATAGTAATACAACTTAAATGATAAAATAAAACTCTTTAATTCAACTTTTTGATGTCCTGGTGTGGGTTCACATTCGAGTTCACAGATCGGTTCGTAACATGGCCTCAAATTTTCCTCACCATATGATAGAGACTATTGAGATGCAGAGAAAGTCTAATAAATCATGTGTAGAGACTACACCCTCCTTATCAAAGAAATACTTCTATTAGAATCAATATGAAATATAAACAAAAATGATATAGTAATCCTTAACCAAAAAATTATAAGAAAACAAAGAATAATCTCAAAAATATAATGAAATACCATAAATCATGCCTTATATATTCCATTCCATATATGTGTCATTTTTTTAAAGGAAAAACTAAAATAAATACCAATTGAGAACACCCAACATGTCCCAACATCATGTCTAGTTCCATCATCTATAATCTATCTCAAATCCCAATTCATCCATCTAACATAGGGCTATTTCCATTATCATGGATTGCAAACATGAAGTCTATTATGGTACCCAATGGTTTCCTAAGTAGGGTGTGATTAAAAATTAGTAGGCCCCACTATTGTAATCTAAATAATATTATAAAATATTACTATTTATTCATCTCATTAAATAACTAAATAAAATAAAAATAGAAAAAAATCAAATTAATTAATCTTTAATCATCGATATTGTCTTTTGGATAATGGGGAAAAAAACCTATCATACATGCTTTAGTAAATGGATGATTAATAATAATATACTATAGGTAAATCAAAATTATTCATTTATTAGATTTCAGTATTTTGATTAATTAAAATTTCATATTTGTACCATGTAGAATCATTGAGGGTATCATTATCATCTACAGTTGGTGTATTAGTCTTGTGTCATTATATTGGGTTCATAGATAATGAGTCCTACACCCATATCACTGGTAAATTGAGAATCAGTGTTGAAAAGAAATCCCATATACATGGAGAATCAGTCTTGAACCAATTCACCTACATGCATTAGGGGCCACGAGTACTAGTCTATCACACCATGAGAATGTGGAGAATCAGTCCATCACCCTCACAACATTGTTTTCATTTTCAAAAAAATATATCGAGGTTAATCATTATCAACCATATTATAAATTATTCTCATCGTATTTCAATTTCATTTATAAATGTTTCCCCTAATTATCATATATCATCTAACATGTCAATAATTTTTCAATATTAATCCAATTATTCCTTTGTAATAATGTGTGATGCCAAAAAAAATCATTGTTGGGTTAATTAATAATCCCACTAATTCTTTTTCATACAATAATTATCAATTCACTAAAACATGTCACACCCCATGGGTCCCCATTAATCTCAATCACAATACATTTAACAGATCAAACATTATCTAGTAAGGGTCTCAATATTTTATGGGAATTTAAGTAACTTTAATAATTTTAAAGAATATGAACACAATACAAGTTTAACACTAAAAATATTAAATTAATAATCAATATTATGTTAATTACCATCTATAATACATAACATTGTGTTATTGACAAAAACTCACCAAACCCTGGCCGTTAAATTAAGGTAGAATAGCTGAATTCAAAATGAAACAGAATATCTTGGATCAAAAATTAAGATCAATGAAAAAGAAAATTAGATTCATTAAAATCAATATCAATATCATAAATATCTGGAGATAAATTATCCCTCTCAAATGGGGAAGAAATATGAAATATATAGATAAAATCCTAATCAATAAAGAAATCCCTTGTTGGAGAGTGATCGATTCCTTCCATCATATCATCCATTCACAAATAAAGTAGTTTTAGAAGCCTTGTAATCCACTCTAGATCCTCCATGATGAGGTAATGTTATTGTAGGGTTGGTGGGGTGATTATGGATACAAAAATGGGGGATAAATAATTTTTTATTTTATTTTACGTGGTTCAGAAGTTTGATTTCATAGTGTAATGGAAAGGCTTCTTAGTGAGACAAACTGTGCACCCAAACCATGTACTCCTACTTTCTAGATTGTTTTCCATTTATTGTTTGCGGTTAAAATTTTGTTAACACATGTAAAAAATCATGAAGAACCCATTTTTATAGGGGTACATAGTCTAGGGAGTGACCACAATGAATTTCCAAACCGGGCATCCCCTTCTTGTGGAACAAAACTAGTTGCACATTTCTCTTGGGAAAACTATATACTTTTCCATATCCTTACACCAGCTATGAACAAACCCATGGTCTTCCAAAATTCTTAAAATTCACAAAAAGTGACCCTATAACATAACCAAAATAATGCAGGATTAATATAATGGTAAAATAATACATGAAATTGGGTTGGAGATGTCTTAATAACTGTTATTATATTATCATTATTCTCTCATAGATCATGTTCGTTTATTCTATTATGATTAATTTCATATAAAAACCCAATATTTATTACATGAAAAAATAATATGATCCTCAATATATAGGGTATAGTTTATAAATTATGTTCTTGTGTTCTCATACCCTTATTCTCATGTTATGATTATTTATCTCCCTTGTTTACCCTCATAGATCATCTAATCTAAAAAATTCATTTGTTTCCATTCCATTGTTTACTATGAAATGGTTTTAAGTAGGAGTACAATAAGGGAATATCACAATTGGATACATTCAAAATCTATCCTTATGAAATAATGTTGGGTTCCTTATTTCTAAATGCCCTAAAATATTATGTTCCTCAGACTATTCGCAGTGTATTGTAGATAACATTCATCTAATAAGATGTAATATAAATATATAACAATCATAGATCACTATAGTCATTGAATGATTTTCTATATGGTTCTGTCAATGATCCATGTATTCTATTATAATATGAATATGAATTTATTACTGGTTACATGTTAAAACTATTTCATTAGAAACGTTTATGGCTTTCACGTTTTCATCCTCTAAAAATATCAATAACTAAAAACCCAACACTAGACGTACAACTATTTTGAACATTATTGGTGAGATTAATATTCTTCTATATATTTTACACACCCTAAATAATAATCAATACATAACCAACAATATATCTAACCATTACAAAAAATTAAAATAATTTTGGAGTTAAAATTTGTCCCTTTCAATTCATTAAAGTAATCATGATATTTTTAGAAAAAAAATAAATAAAGATAGGGATATTGAAAAAATTGAAATATATTATATAATGTTATATTAATTTAGGTAATATGTTGTTTATCAAAATAAAAAACCAATTAATCATTTTTTAACATAGAAAAAAATAATAATATTCTCAAACAGAGACCAATATTGGGGGTCATATTATCGATATTTCTCTACTAAATGAACAGATAAGAGAATGATTTTTAATATTTATAGAAAATTTTCATCAGAAAATACAACTAATGAAAATAAAATTTGGGTACCTTCATATGATACTATACATATTTCATATTTATCAAGAATATAGTTTGTTACATTCCCATTCCAAGATTCACATTGAGCCAATATATTATCACCAAACAATGGAATCGTCTTAAATGGCCGTAATTTCCATTTTGTGAGATAATTTTTCCATTATATATGAGGAATCTAACTATAATTATAAATATATTATGAATATTTAATGATATTAAAATTTTCATTTATAACCTCCTCAATAAATTATTTGGAGATGGAAATAGTATAAATAAAAATATTTTTTTAAGACACTATCTATATAAAATTGTATATTTTTTTCAAACCAACTTGAAGGAATACTAAAATAATTATCTTCAAAAATATTAATGAATAAAATTAGTATGATATCTTGATTCCAAACCCACCTACACAACTAATCTCACAAGATTACTTATTTTCAAAAATGATGGCTCTATCATAACATAAAGATATAGTGGAATCAATCAACATACATTGAATCCATGTCATGAAAACCCTAATCATCACTAACTATTTCCCAAATTCTATTTAAAAAAAAGAATCATATAATAAAACCTTTGACTAAATTTACATATAAATATAATCTTTAAAATATTAAGCAATAAGTGATTTATATTTGAAACAATTATGAATATTAAAAGATATTAAATTGAAATTAATAGTAATCCTCTTCACTATATGAAAATTCTATTAGAGGCATAAATATTATGTATGATTTTCAACATTTATAGGTTAAGGGTAGAAATATTTAATTTAAAATTCATTGAATCCATCCTATGAGTATTCCATATATTTATATTCCTAAATATAGACAAACATATTTATATATCAAATACTGGTGCAATAACATGGAAAAACATAACATTCAATTATTATAAAATTCAAAAATATTTACAGTCCTCATGATCCATTTCACTAACTACTCACCTCAATTGGGAACCTTACTCCCTTTGGAATCCAACAGTATTATATTCAGGGAATTGATGAATCATTCCTAATTATTATATTCAAACTAGGATAAAAAAAATTTCATAAAATGAATTTCATGATCAATCAATATATTTGGTATAGAGTCCTCAATATTAATTAATTAATAAAGAATATACATTCATCCAATTTGAAAATTAACTAGAACTTCTATGGGGCTTAGGAAATTATAGAAATTTTATAAAATGAACCAATGATAAGAAGTATTCTAATATAATTGGAAAGATATTTTATAATATATATTAAAATACAAAACATATTATATACACAATAATATATTCAAAAATGAAAATATAGAAAGACCTAGAAAAAATCAATTATATTTTTCATGATATGCGTTTTATCATCAGTGCTAGGGAGACCATGCATCAACCAACAAAATATGATCAAAACCATCATATTGGCTTGCAAAATTTCATTATAATGGTCTAAAAAACATCCTCAATAATCATTAATCCTAAAAATTTCCATCAAATTTTAATTTTCAAAACTATAATTTCAAAATAAATCAATAACTATCACCATTAAAATATCCCACAAAAAATATAATTAATGAATAAAATAAAAATATTCATCTTAAATACTCTTGAAAAATGATATATCACAATGGAACAGTTTTTATTTTTTTATACTAATAACATATCTCCTGAGTTATGTGGATATTTCAACCTATTTACATTATTTCAAAAATAATATAACCAAAATTATACTCTCATACTATTTTATATGGAACCAACATGGGCCACCCAATTTAAATACGTTACCCATTATAAAATAAGTCCTAAAGCATATTCCAAGCACCCATGGGATAAAACAAAACCCTAAGGAATCAAATTCTTTCATTTGAAAAAAAACTCAAAATAAATTTTTAAAGAAAAAAATAGACTCCAACAAGGAATTTCCCATCACCACTCTATGTGTTAGAGGAATCTACCATCGGTGATAAAAATATTGAAATAATGTACTACCAAACAATTAATAACATAAATATATAATTATTAAAAAACCATATAAAAATATATATTGGACATCACCAGCAACAATAATAATATTCATTCCATATTTATTTACATATCAACAATTTCATCATAATTTATTAATAAATAATTTTGAATGGTAAATTGGTCAAGTACATATATGAAAAAATTTAGATGACTAAAAGCACAATTTAAAGAACACTAATTCACACTTTTCTAGGGGAAAAGAAAGGTCTATTAATTTGTATCCTCCTCTAAACCCAAAAAAACACACAGCCACATCTCTACAATAAAAAAATGGTGAATTTAAATTACTTTCATCATGTTAGACTACATCTACATACAAAAAATGATTATATAAATGGATTGATAAGATATTGTTTGTAGGATTCCACTGCATTCTCCATGAATAATCATTATAAAATAAAACCTTCTAATTTTTTTTGAAATACTTGAATTAAAAATATGTATTTTATATTATTTAATAAATACCAATAGATGATATGAATTTATAATACCCATTACATTTAGAAATATTAATTTCATAATTTTAAGAAAAAATATATAATTTTATACATGAAATAATAAATAAAATAAAGATGAATATCCAATTAATTTTTTATTAAATTATTGGAAAATAAATATTAAGAATGGTTATTCAATTTATAATGTAACGCATGTACTATTAAGTATGATCTAATATTACTTACTTAAAATAAATCAATACATATATTAACATAACCTAATAAATAAAAATTATATTATTCTCATATAATAAACATAAATATCATTCTTATATCATGTTTTATTTATGTGATGTCGAGGCATGAATAAGACAATTTAATAGTTTTTATTAGAGGAAGAATCTATTGGCTAGTTGGTTGTGCAATCCAAGATATAATGAAACCTATTTATCTATCACCAAGAATCCGAATACTATATAATCCCATGCTATAATAGAATGATATATAATGATACAATAAAAATGGTGTAATCATGAACTTATAAAACCAATGTACATCAAATTCTTATATATCACCATACATATTTCCTCTAATTTAATTAATGAGATATTGGATAATTCTAGAATACAAAAATTTAATATAAATATCATAGGATTATACCTCTACCTATAACACCCTTTAAATAAATAACCCATTTATCATAAATATAAGTCATTTATATACACATATTATTATATTATTTTACCATTACCAGAACCAATCCTATTTAATTTCTTAAAAGATATAAAAAATCAATATTATTCAAATAATATAAAATAATAATAATAATATAATATATGAAAACATTTTTAAATCAATAAGTACTCTTTTTATAGATCAACTAAATCTATTAAAAACAATGTAATTATGTAAAAAATTTAATATATATTATTAAATTAATTCACTTATAAATAGCCAATATATACTTAAATTTTGAAAATAATAGAAAAAATCTATCTTGGTATATAGTTATCAAAATATTTCATTCTATGAAATTAATTTCAATTATTTGACAAAAATAGATTAATTTATAGGTTTAATAAATCTATCTATTTATACATTATAAAAAATTGATTTTCTGATTTAAATATAAAACATTTTCCATGAAAATTATAAATTTAGTGAGAAAAATAAACTGAATTTATTAAAAAAAAAATTAGTTATAAATTATAAATTCTTTACTACAAAGAAATTATTTTCATTTATAGATGTGTTGATAGGGTTTATCAATATAAAAAACTAAATTGATATACTTATATGTAATCTGAAAAAATGATGTCATTTTCTGTTTTTTGACTAATAAATTGTGAAGAGAGATCCTTATTAAATGATTAGAGTCCCTAGTATTATAAACAACCAAATTCAAATGAATCAATGTGAATATGTATGCTAACATGGACATGGATGTGTGTGAAACTATAATAATATTTCAAGTAATGAATATTTGTTGATATTTGATGTGGCTGAACATTATGTTCTCACTACATTGATATCATTTCAAAAAAAATTGTTTATAATGAATAAAGGGTTGTATAGAGGTCTAGTCTATGAGTGACATTGAGTGAACGTGTGGGAAATAAAAAGATATATAATTAAAATTATTTTTATTTAATTAAAATATATAGTTTTTTAAAAATATTTATTGTTTTCATATATAGATAGGTTAACCAATTGCCAATATCCCATATTTTACTAAAATATAAATTTTATTATCCAAATAAAACATGAATAGTTATGGTAACCATAAACCATAATCATGCATTGAATTAAGTTATTAAAAATGTCGATATATCCCATATACATACCTAAGAAGATATAAATAAAAAAAATTCTAAAAACCAAACTTTTCAGTTCCTCATAGGGTGATAGATTTTATTACTCTAGAATTAGATTACATATGGAATTCAAGTTGATGTCCATGATTGAAACTGGTGTTTAGTTGGAATATTTCAAAGTTTATTTTTTAATTAATCTAGTTGTATACCATCCCCTAGTAAGTGTTCATATCATTATAATGGTTTATTGGATAATTTGTATTCATATAAATATCATTTTCTTATAAAATTATAGAATATATTCAATAACATACTAGCTATGAGAAATTGTGAAAAAATAACAGTATTTTGATTTTTCAAAACATCTAATATATAGATGGGTGATAATATATGTTTATAAATTGTAGCCATGAATTATAATATTTTTTAATTAAGATAAATCATTTTCCACTAATAAAGAACCACTGTTGGAATAAGTCACCACCCCATGAAAATTGAAAATGGTCTTAGGCTGTATAATGACCAAAATCATAT
The DNA here is from genome assembly GCA_963277665.1 of Viscum album. Taxonomy (NCBI): domain Eukaryota; kingdom Viridiplantae; phylum Streptophyta; class Magnoliopsida; order Santalales; family Viscaceae; genus Viscum; species Viscum album. Next base: position 1,063,604,794 of record OY728165.1, on the reverse strand, counting down.
AAATTTTATGAAGTTTGATTGAGAAGTTACTAGATGATCGGAAAACACTTTATGGGGGTTTTTGGGTAACATTTTATAGATATAAGAAATTATTCTAGGATATGGGTGAAACACCATGATTATGTATAGTAATTCTAGATATAGTGTAAATATAAGTCAACATATATGACAAGGAGTTTAGTCTTACCACAAAAAGTATGTGTAAGATCTTGATTATTGTATCTTAATATAAAATTATAAAACATAGATAATGGAATATGAATTATTTCAGTAAAAATATATACATTTGTTCAAATATGATATTATTACATTCAATATTATTTAATGTTCAAAATATATCTATTCTAACTATTAGAAGTGATTAACATAAATAAAATATATTTTATTAATAACGTAATCATTATTATTATAAAGACATCATTAGGGGTGGATTATATAATTAATACTAGTTAAATATATATTTACATTGATATTTATTATTCATATATTTTTAATAAATATACAATTAAATGATTCAAATAATGATTTATTATATATCCTTCATATATGATACTTTTTTTAAGGTTTAGTAAAAAAAATTAAAAAATTTTCTTCATCATTCCAATTGTTATATTATTAATGTAATTATAGTTTGTGGAATCATAATACATTTTTATCTTGTGAAAATATTTTAGTGTCTACCAAATTAAATTGATGTTTTTTTATAGACATGAGTTTTAAATTAATGTTATGTTTTTAGAAATAATATGGAAAAAGTTTTAACAAATATATTTCTAATGTAAATTTATTTAAAAATATTCAATATTTCATAATTTGAACAAGACATGGGATTTATAAAAATGAATTTATTTGGTGTCGAAACCATATAGCTAAGGGTAAAAATTGATAAATTTGAAATTCAGTTGTTGGATGGACATGTGCAGACCAAAGGTGGTTCAGTTGGTTGGGAGCTTAATATTTCAAGGAATAGGATGATTATAAATGTTTTCAGAATTATGGTTATGTCAAAATGAATTATTGGTATTACAAACTTATGATACTTAATGTTTTATATTGGTTTTGGGTGTTATTAATCTAATGCATTTCATATATTTTGAGATATGTGTCAGACTGTTAGGAATTAATTTCTATAAATGATGCGGGTGAATTTTCTGTGATACTATATAATGAAAAAAATAATAATACCATTTGAAATAGTATTTTAACTGATCTAACACTATCTCAAATGGTGTTTCTAGTCCCCAAGGGTTAGTGAAATGTGACAAAGAATCAGTAGGAATGAAAAATGGAACAATTTCACCTATAAAAAACAATAATTCATTAATATAATTAATTTATATAAAAACATGGTAAAATTTGTTACATGTAAAAATGTAGGAAATTTCATATATACAATAGACCAAAAAATGTTCATTGGATTATATAATAGACCATACAAAAAAGTTAAAATAATCCACTACAAACTACATGGGAAAGTGATGTAACACCACACACACTTCAACTGTAACTAGAACTACGAGATTTTGGAATATTTGTTTCACTAAAAACCATTCTAAATAAATAATATATGTGTGTCTCTTTGTGTGAGAGAGTGTTTGTTTAAGATAAAATCTTGGTATGTCTCCCGACACCATGAAGAAAAACAAAAAAATATAGCATAATCTACAGCATACTTGTTTGAAAAAATAAATACAATATAGGTTTTATTAGTTTAAACCTAAAATAAGTGTAAAATAATTTCTTTGCAAACCCCAACTTTACAAAATCTGAATTTTTTCATGTAAATCCACAATTTCATTTTTTATAACAAAATATTTCTAAATAATCTTTAAAACTACTTAAATGAATCATTTATGTATAATAACATATATTTTCACAAATTTCCATATATCCATTCCCTGTAAAATATATATATATATCATTTTTATGGAATTCAATGGAGCTAAATATAAATAATCTATAATAAAGATAACATTATCAGTACTGTAATCAATTTAGTGTCCTTATGAAAAATAAACACACCAATCAACATAAGCCAAAAACTTCCGTCTTACCCTATCCTCGCCTAAGATATGTGAAAACCCCCATAGGATGATCATTGTATTACCTTGGGCCCAGAGTTAGAGAATAATTCTAAACTACAAAAATTTAAACCAATACTTGTCCCCTAGCCACCCATTTCTTCCGAATAAATTCAACAATTTTGGGATGTTTTATATGTATAATCCAAACCACCATCATTTTTTTACTTATAAAGGATCTTTTCCAATGAATTTTATTTTTTTAATAAATACTTTAATGTTACCAACATACCATTCAACTCTACACAAGGAATACAATGTCATTCATAATAATTCAAGGCCATTTATAAAACCAATATCAAGTTATATCACTTTAATAAATTAACAATTTCAAATTTTTTGACAAAAATGGGAAAATATAATTATTTTTCGAACATTGAAAATTTACCCATATTATTTAGAATATAAAATAATCAAAAATTAGAAATACATTTATCATGATCCAATAATGAATTTAAATTACCAAAACATGATACATTCCATTGAAAAAGATTTAAAATTATATGTTAGTACAAAGCCCATTTTTCAACTTTTTCAAAATCCTATAAAAAATGTTCTTTGATATGGATAAAAGATATATGAAGAAAACATTATAATATTTTGAGAAAAAAATTTAATCACATTAAATTCATAGATATAATTTTAATGGGATTTTATTGGGGAAGATGACTAATAATATTTAAAATCATAATCATCAAATGGAAACAATAAGAAATAATGGGGAGTGTCACAAAGAGGTGATATATAGTTCCCTAGATTCCCAGTACAGAATTAAAAATCTAGGATCCAAAAAATCCTCAAGATTTCATTTTCCTCATACAATAATCACAAGAAGACAAATGGGATCTAATACCAATAGAGAGAAAGAAATACTGATTGGGATCTACATAGATGAAGAACACATTGATCCACCAAAATCCTCAAAGGAGTTCCCCTAACCCCGTGTAGGTTGGGATAAGATTGTGGGATGTGGTAGAAATAATAAAATAATGTTTTTTTAAAGAAATTTAAAATTAATCCTAATGAAATTAATTTTTAGTGGAGGCACTAGTATGAAGTTCTGTTTATACATAATGTATACACTCTTTTCCCCAACTATAAAGCCTGTGGGAACCCACTAATAGGTTATTGGAAATTGAATAATGTTTTAGTCAGTACCAAACACACTAGATAAAACATATATAGTTGATATGGGATCATTTCCATGTCCAAATTAACTATATACATTCGAGAACACCGTCACCCACCTTATCATCTCAATGAAAAACTAAAATTATATCTTCTACTCAGGGAAAACTCAGATTTTACAATTATCTCTAGCATGATACATTCGAAAAAAAGTATTTTTGAAAAATTTCTAATCAAGAGAAGTGGGTAAAACACCCATTAAAATTACAATAGTTACGAATAAGCAACTAAATCCAACATTAGGGTGACACACAATGATCAACCTAGGTGTCGGATAACTGAAATAGACTGAAAACATACTAAACAAAAAATAAACATTAGATAAACCATAAATTATATATTGTAACCCATGTTATTTTTCATCATAAACTAGATAGTGGGACTTCAACTACTAATAATTCCAAATAATGAAGGTTATAAACATATCATCTTGATAAACCTATAGATAACCACACATGAAATTCAGTGACATCATGATAAAAGATGGGTCTAGATTTTATATCAAACATGAGCAAAGAAACCAACAATATAATGAAATAAAAAAATAATGAATAATTGAAATGTATTGGGTAAAAAATTTATCCTTGAGATATATGTAGTATTACTTTAATTCATGTTACTGTAACCCAGGACTACACTTTAAAAACACTATATTCTGTTAATTCCTATTGTAGAATTGTATCATCATCTACACAAGCTCTTGAGTACCCCAACACCCCCCACCAAAAAATTTCTATAGAAACCGGATTTCAATACCATTACTCATAAATAGGGCACCATTTTCAATGTGTAAAGAGAATAAAAGAATTCATGTATCAATCATTGATAAGGAAAAAATATACGAAATGATATCTGAAAAAGGGCCACACTAGAATGTGAACACATACCGATCATGTCCAAATAAATGAATCCAAACCAATGAAAACCCCACCCTAAAGTTCACTAGAAGAGATATAAGTTCATCCATCCACAAGTATTTTTCCATGGAATGATCAAAAGAACCACCTTAGTGAAACCCAACCATTCAAAAAGGGATAATATATATATTATAAAGGCACTAAAAGTACAAACAAAGACATTGGTTATGGAAAAAATTAATGTGGATTGATCAAAAAAATATATATTTGATTATAGTACTATATGGAAAACTCATTGTAATGTAAACGGTACTACTAATTTTGATTCTATAAGGTCAGGTGGAATAATTTTGATGGAAAACATGTTATGATAATTCCACATGGGAAATTATATTATAAATTTTTCCCACCATATTTTAATTTTTCGGCATATACAAATTCATTTGACTTAATTCATCATAATGATAATTGAATCAAATGGATGAATGAAATATATTATATATAATATATATTCTTACATCACTATGATAGAATATATCAATGAATCTATAAATAAATAACCATTACACACAACAAATTAGGATAAAAAAACAAATCTCCAAACATTTACATGATAATTGGTGAAACGTACTACATCATTTAAAAACTCAAACAGTCTAAACTATGAAATTTGGTGTAATGAGCTAGACTATAGTGCCTTAAAAAGGATATATATCACTTTATATTTTTTTCTAAAAACCACTAAACATATTGTTCGAAATAACTAGATGGCTGAAATCATGATAATATTTATGGTGATTCATAATATTGATAAACAAACAACCAACCCTACAACACTAGTATAATACACTGTGATTATATATATCTTAAGATAATTAAATAACTATATCATTTTAGTATTGATACTCCTAGCATTGGACAACACATTATTCCTTTTTCAGTAGTCATAGATTCCACCTCCACCCCATATTACACGAGACACTTCAAATGCCTCTACTTATCCTATTAATCCCACTTCATCCATGATATACATCCTCACCATTAAATAAAATGATTCTAGGATAATATTAAACAGAACCCACAAAAGATATAGCTGAAGACATTCCCAAATACATTATGTCATTATATAGTCATCCATCAACAAAGGAGGAGGATATGACACCAACTCTGTAAATAAATTTGAATACTCTTCCAATGTTTTATCTCTATACTGAAGACCATATAATTCTATATCCACTACTATATTCACTATATTTTTATTGAATTACTAAATAATATTTTCCTTGAACGTATGTTTAGAATGGACCTCAGGTGCTTATTATAAAAAATTTTCACTCACCACATCCAATATAGTCCAACTAGATTAAAGGATAAAAATTTAATGTTGAATGATTCAAGAAGATAAAGCTAGATGAATGTCTTTTGATTAGTCATTATTCCAACTGTGTATTCCCAAAAATGTATTATCCATAATAATTTTGCGTCATTTGTCGTTTAAAACGTTGAATAAAATTCTCACAAAGGAAGGAAGAGGGAGAACACATAGCCTTTAAACTAGACCAACAGAACATCCGTCCCAACAGAATCATGATCAGCTATCAAGTAAATTAAATATGTGTGTGGTATACACAAAAAATAATGAATCCAAAACTATTATAATTATATTCAAAACACATGTATCACGGTTAAAAACATAAATTGTTAATTTATAAATATACAAATATTTTAATAATTATATATCAAACAATAAAAAAATTTAAAATCTAAGAAACATGTATAATAATTTATATTAAATTTAAAATTTCCCATTGTCCCATTATGAATTTAATTACAAACATTATTTCAATTATATAATTAATCAATGACATTAAACAGAATAATTTTTTATAATTATTATTTTCATTAAAATAAATTTAAACTATATTTTAAAATATGTGACTTTGAAACTCTTCAAAAAAATATTCAAATTAATATTTATAAACACCACATAAAAATATATAAAATATTTATGACTCTATCTAATCAATAAAATTATGAATAGATATTCTTGAAATAATTCATCATTTTAAATTAAAATTATTATACAAACATAAAAATTGAAAAAAAAAACAATAAATTTAGAACATTTTAAGAGTGAATAATTCATATATGTAGTCAAAAATCTTTCTATAAATTATGAAAAAAATTTCTAAAATATTTTCACAACACAGATATTTTTAACTCCTTTCATACAAAATAAGGGGTTTCATTGAAAATATCAAATTAAACATGCCAAAACATGAATCAATTTTCTATAAGAAATATTCATAATAATATTAATGAAAATGGATATTAAATTACAAGCATTGAGAAACTTAAATAAAGAATATATCCATAATTACAATGAAATATAATTTTTACATGTTTTGGACACATGGTTTGGAAGACCTTGCTCCAATTTTATGAAGCCCATTTAATGTCAACTAGAGTTAGTTATGATGTCTTCACATGGTTTTCAAAAATAAGTAATGTATGAATGTTCCCACCTAGTATAGTCTTAAATACCCATATTAAATTGGATTATACCAAAATAATAATGAATTAAAAAATCCATAAATAAAAACTCAATCATAAAAATTATAAAACTTATTTAATAATGGAACATAAACTAGAAACAGACTAAATTATATAAACAAAATTTAAAACATGTTTTTCCTTTAATGTGTGGTTATCAAGAACTATCTTCAATTATACTACATGAAATTTTTTATTCAAACAAACAAACTGATATAAATCCCATTACAAAATGCTAAAACCACCATTTGATAGCAATTTTAATGTACAAACTCAAAATAACATTTTATTTAGCGTCAAAATCATTATATTTTAACACACGAATCTTCCATGGTATGCTTATTTTTGAATAATACATATCTTACATTGTACGCAACATTGAATTTTAACACACCATAACAAATAAAATTAATCCTTATAAATAGTAATAACTACTTTTTGAAATTTGATATATTTTAGTTTTCAAATTTGACTTCATTGTTGGATTCTTAATATCAAAATTATCGTAGGTCGAAATTTTGGTATTTTTCTAAAAACATTCATTTCTTTATGAATAGTGAAAAGCACAACATTGTTGTTTAAAACAAACTTTTTATTTTAATAGTTAGTTAATTTATTTAAATTTATTTTAGGTAAAAATTGATACCTAATACCAATACATGTACAATGTAAATAATTGGAGTAATTTTTAATTAATATTAGATTTATAAAATTTTATTGTACTTTTTACCGTATTTTATTCACCTTTTAGACACATTTGAAATTCTTAATAAATCATAAATTTACTGCTTCTATGAATTTAATTCCAAAAATATGAGCGACACGGTTGAAATCAGTATGTAAAATGTTGTTCAATAAGATTAAACTAATTTTTGGTGAATAGAAACTATTGACTTTTATTTACCATGGATGAAAGTGAATAGGGTAATTAAAGGTAAAAATGATGTTATAATTACCCTAACCCATGTCATAATTTTATTGGATAAGTTTATTTATACAAAAATAAACCAATGGAATAAAATATTATAATTTTGGTCCACTTTGATTAGAATAGAAGAGTTAATATTATTATTTTTTGAAGAAGAGTTTAAAGTGTTAAATTCCATGTTTAATAACTAAACCATTATTAATATAAGGTTATAAATAAGATTAATTCGTCTATAAATATTGATTAGAAATATGAAACTATTTCTTACATAATTGAATATTATTTATATTTTTTATACATTATATAATTAAATCTATTTATGACACAATAATGATGCCAAAATTACCTTAATATTGAAAAATTATAATAATTAATGTAATAAATATCTAATAAATTAAAATTGAGACTTATGATGAATTACACTAATTTTATATTTTAATATGACTTATTTGGTTTGATTAAATATTTTTTTATAAAGTGATAATGTTTTTATAACATTCACAAAAATGAAATACTAAATAGTGTCAAAATTGACATAAATTATTTTTTAAAATATATACCATATTATTAATTGATAATATATTCATAAATATCTAAGGATCATCCAATGGACATAGATAATGTTATATATATCAATAATGAACAAAATGAGTTTCTCTTGTATTTTATAGTCATTTTAATAAATATTTATTAAAATTATACATGAATATATGGTAAATGTTAAACTATTTAACTAAGAGTTAAATCTAAAAGATAAGTTTAATATGGTGACCTAAACTAGTCTAAAACCTATTGTAACATTGTTTTTTGACCCATCACTACCTTATACTTGAAATAAATTCTTTTGGAGAAATTATAAATGGAATATGTATGTATAATAAAATAACATTTCAATCTTTCCTAAAGTGACCCTCACCTCTCTTATAAAAGGGTACTTCCCCTTCCCTCAAAATCAATCCTCCAAATGAATTTGTCTCGTTCTACCCCGTCTAATTTATCCTCCCAACTACCCTAAATTAAAAATATAGGCCTTTCATTGATCATAATCAACCTAATGATCCATTTTCATCGAATCCAAAGGAAGCACCCGATGAAGAGGTAAAAATTTCATCACCTCTTTCAATGTTCTTTTCTTCTTCCACTTCTACTTACATTGAAGTTTGCATACCAAAATAATAAATCATGTACCTAATACATATTATAATGTTATTATAAATATGGTACCACCATATTCATTATTCTATACATCCTATGAATGAAAAGTCCTCATACGTGCGTACATATGGCTTACCATCCCCACTTGGCGGTGAATTTTGTTATTCAACACTTCGTTATCTGATTATAAATGATGTAAATAAAAAATATAATGTGTTAATGATTCATTTTATTTGATATCCCAAACAATTACATATTATTTAACCTTCAAAAGTATGATATTATCGCTTGTGAATACGTATGGATTACTGTCTCCATGAACACGATGAGATTCATTCCCCATCATAACCATTTTTGAATAATTTCAATATTATTATTAAAATGAATTTTAAAAGAATTAATATTTTTATGAATATAAATCAAATGCATCATTTCCATAACAAACATGTCATATATAAAAATGTATATAAAAGAATACGAATCAGTTAACATCCAAAACAAGGATACTGCTGAAATATTATTAACAAAGCAACATTAAAAGATCATATAAGATATAATATTAATGTATGTTGTTCTTGTATAATTTAATAACAATGATTTAACTATTATACAATATTTTAATGCACCCTCGATCAATGAAATGAAAAAGGTAATAGTTAATTATACAATCTCTTTATTATCTGATTTGTTTTTATCTCAATGTCTACTAGGACCACTTTATCATCCACATCCATGTTTCTTAAAAATGTATTTCAATTTTTTTATACTATTTCCTATACTTTGTGATAAGTTCATTCATACAATCCTATTACTTTTTATATAATGTTTATAAAAAATCATTCCGTCTTTTTCCAAATATGGTCCTTTATGACCTTTTTGACAAAATTAAGGAAAGAATGTTTTTTAACTTATACGGGTAGTGCATCTATTTTCCACTATAATAACATCATTAATGAATTCCTTAAAATCAAATAAAAATATTTTGAAATAAATTTCTTCTTTTATTGTTATGTTTCATTTAAATTATTTCAATATAGAATGAGATATTTCTCTCAAATAGTATTGATTTCATATTTTTCAACATCGTTTGATGGATTTTACCCTTGCTTGAAGTTTATTTATTATGATACAATCTTACATATTGTATTGAAGGTTATGTGATATTTTTTAATACGGATGAGTTATTTTTAAAACATTCATGATATATGGTTAAAGAATTAACATTTCATATTCTACTTTTAATATGAACTACAATGTTAGATTTCATCTTTTTCATATGATGAATGAATTGGAATTTGAAACTGACAGGTGAGCCCGCTATAGCTCATCTTTGCATCTGTAGGTTTCATTATTCAAAATAGTGTATCGTATCAACACCATGACAAAATCTTATTTTTTGGTCTTGGAACGAGGCCTTGACTATGTGGTTAGGATGTCCTAAATTACGCATTCCATCATTATGAAATTATCTATTGATATTACATTTGATTATTCAACTGCTAATATATCCATGTGAATAAGTAAATGGAATTATTTGATTTATCTTTTCATTATAATTTTTATGTTTAAGTTTAAAATTCTAGTGTTTTAGTGTTATATATTTCCTTAAAATTTTATGCTTACTTAAGATAGTTTCTGCAATATTGTTATCTATACTAAGCTTTTGATCTCACACATGTCTTATGATTTATTTTTCCCAGGATGAAAAAATCATTTTATGATCTACATGATGTAATATGATATGATATATAAGGGGGTCGGTGGAGATTCAATGTTATTTTTTTATTTTATGATTAAATTTAAATATTTTGTATGTATCTAGTACTTCTATGGATACTAAATTGATCTGTCTTTTGGGACATGATTCCTTGTATAATGCCAATGTTATGTAATAATTTCTAGACTCTAGGTAACTGGGGTCAAGGTGTTGCAGTTCGTATCAAATAAATATTAGTACAAACCATTGAAGTAAGAATTTTAAATAATCTTATTAGAGAAAATTACTGTAGGGTAGAATTTAAGTATTAGAATATAATAACATCTGAGAATTATGGTAATGTAGTGATGTTTTGTATTTTCCACGAAATTCATCTCTGTCTAGATTTGAGCAGGTAGAGGCGGCTCTGGCACAGATGTACCAAGGAGTAAAAACATTGACAATGTGTTTCATGCTTGACCTGAGGTATCCTAGTACATAACAATGGGCCGTACTACACTCTTGGTAACAAAAATCTCGTGGGATATGCTTAGGTTAATTATCATTTTCATTACTAACTATTATAAAGGATTTATGATTATATACCTCCTCAATGAAAACATTTTTTTGATTATGGATTATATCCATAAACTGTTCAATTTATCATAATAGTTTTACACGTTGTGAATTATATAATGTGATTTAGAAACTAATCTACTATATGACACTGTTTAGAAATGGATCCTAGTGGAAGGAATGGAAGCTATATTAATGCACGTAATCCATGTAGGTATTTCTCTCCTACTCAGGATAATTATAGTGGTGCTAGTGAAGAAACTGTTGTTGATCAGCTTATCACAAAACGGGGACAAATCACTCAGTTATAAATAAAAACCTTACATGTATAGAGCAACCTGGGCCACAATGCAGAAGATCAATGTTAGAACACTTCATGAAGAAACAACCACCAACATTAAATAGGACAAAAAATCTACTTATATCTAAGCTATTGATATATTCCTTAGAGAAAATATTTCATTCTTTGATGAGTAGTGAAGGGAAAAAATTTGTCATGGTAGTTTATCACCACACGGAAGATAGAGATCAATGGTGGTGATTAATTAAAATCCCAATGTAGGTTGATAAAGTATAAAATATGGAATAGAGGGAGTTTAAATAATATTTCCTAGAAAAATAGTTTCCCTATGATCATCTAGAAGATATATAATGTCAATTACTGAGACTGAGGCAAAAGGAGGATGAAAATGTAACAAAGTATGAGGCTAACATTACAAGGATAGAAAGGTATGAAAAAGATTATATATGTACACTAAAGCTTAATATTGATCGATTATTTGATGTGTTATACCCTTTTCTCCATCAAAAACTAGTCTTAAAATCTGTCTCATTGTATGAAAATATTGTATATTTATCTTTCAGAACAGAAAAAAAATTCTCTATGTCTTATGACTTTAAATAAAAGAATGAGACTAATTGATCTACTTAACACACTGGAAATGGAAATAAGGTAAATAAAAGAAAATTATAATTTCTATCTGGCTGTAAATGTGTGAAAATACTCCACGATACTTTTATGAAATCAATGGGAGTCTGTTACAAGTATGGTCAAAAAGGCTACCAAACTCGTGGTGGAATTGGAATGAAAGAGTTTGTCGATTTTGAATGAAACAATTACAGATAAATAAATAATTATGAAAATGAATTTCCTATGAACCAAGGAAACATTCATTAGGAAAGACCATGGGAGAATGACCAATCTTATGTGATCAATACTGCTGAGGTTGAAGTTCTGAATTACCAATTGGCAGGTAATTTAATGCTTTTCACAAGATTAGCCAATGCTTTATTTTATTCTGGATCATTGTATTGTTTCATATCTTCATTGTTTTCTAAAAAAATTAGATATTTTTAATTTATTTGAAATGGGAGTTGTCAGTCAAAACTTATTTTTGAAGTGTCCTTTCAACAATGTTTTGTGAATCAATTCCCCTTTGGGCATATAAATATACTTTATCTGTTGATCTCAACATCTTACACATTATTTAAATCGATATAATCATCATCATGGATTGGATTATGGATCATGATGCGAAAATCAATTATATGAAGATGATGGATACAAATTTTTTTGATGATAAGGATTACCATATCATTACTATCATTACAGAAGAAACGTCACCATCTGATTCTTATATAGTTCTACCTCCTATAGCTCTACAAAATTCCATTATAGGGGAGGAAGAGAGATAAATAACTATGGTTTAATAATGGAATATTCAAATATATGATGCACCTATTGGGGAAGAATATGTTTATTTTTTTATAGAGCATCTACCAAGACAACCTACATAGTGAGAAATGATTTTTTCATAGATTTAATTTTTGTTTCAAGGCCCATATCTAATACCCCTTATATAATGGCCACTATAGAATTAGTGGAACTAAAGAAAAAACAAGTGAAATTGAGTAATAAAGTATTTAGTTACCCTAGTGTTTCTCCATGAGGATCCCCTATTCATTTTTTATGAAGGTAGATGGGTCTATATGGTTTTGTATTCACAACATGCAGATCAATGTTATAACAATAAAGATCTAGTACCCCCTACCACACATTGATGATTTATTTGATCAACATCTTCAAGAAAAGTATTTTTTAATGATTGGCCTTCGATTGGGATATCATCAGTTGTGTGCAAAGAAGGAATATATCTCGAAGAAACCATTTCATACCAGGTGTGGGCATTATATGTTTAATGTAATTCCTTTCAAACAGACTAATACACCATCAAATTTTATTGATCTAATGAATAGGTATTTTGAGTAATATCTCGATGTATTTTTAGTGGTTTTTTAATGATATCATCATGTACTTATAAATATATGATGATCATGAAAATCACTTGTGTGCTACTCAAAAGACTCTTAGATGAAATGATGTATATGGGATGTTAACAAGTGTGAATTCTAGCTTCAAAGGATTTCTTTATTTTGTCCATGTTTTCTCTAAGGATAGAATCTATGTTGATCCTTCTATGAATATACCAATAAAAGAATGTCCAGCACCAATGAATATAATTGAGGTGTGTAGTTTTATTGTTTTAGCTGGTACTTATCAATGTTTCATCCAAGATTTTTTCTTGATTGGCTAAACCATTATCCAAGATTACACATAAAGGGGTTAGTTTTGTTTGGAAAATAGAGTGTGAAAAATGTTTTGAAGAACTAAAAAAGAATATTAGACAATTATTATTTCTTGACACTACAATTGGGGAATGATGGGTTTGTTATTTATAGTGATGCTTCACTGAAAGAAAATGATTCTGTCCTTTTGTAGGATGATAGGGTTTATTCCTATGCATCACGATAGCTAAAAATTCATCACCAAATCTATCATACTCATGATATTTAGTTAGTAGAAGTATTCATTTCTTGGAAGATATGGAGAAACTATCTATATGGTGAAAATTTTGATATATATACTGATCACAAGAGTTTTATGTATATTTTCTCATAGAAATAACTCAGCATGTGGCAAAGAATATAGATTTAACTACCCAGAGATTATGATTTCACTAATCATTACCAGCCAGGGATGGAAAATAAGGTGGCAGATGCTTTGAGAAGAATGGATCATGGCGTTATAAAGAAGAAGACAGTTTAAAGGGATCCTATATTCTTCGATATAGTAAAGATGGATATGGGAATAATCATAGAAGAAGAAACTACAACACTTTTTCAAATGGTTTTGAATCCCACTATACTATAAATAATAAAAAGTTATCACACTGATAATGAAGAGTTTCAAAAAAAATTAAAGATGTGAATGACTGGAGATTTGATGGCTTCATTTATGATGATTGAATTTAGAAATTTGGGAAGAGATTTGTGTTCCTGATATAACTAAACTAAAAAGGGAATTTTTGGATGATGCTCGTAGCTCCAATTTCTATATAAACTTTAGTAGCACTAAGATGTATATAGATTTGATGGAAAATTTTGTGTGGGATAACATGAAGAAAGAGATTGCTGATTATGTGTCAAGATGTATGGTTTGTCAACATGTGAAGGATGGAAGAAAAAATCTATCATGAGTCAAACAACCTCTTCCCAAACCTAAGTTTAAATGGAATGATATTACGATGGACTATGCCATAGTGTAACAAAGAATCCTAGAAGGAATGATGCAATATGGTTCATTGATGATTGTTTTACCAAGTCTGCACATTTTCATGCTATAAGATATGATTTACCACTTCAACGTTTATGAAGACTATATATTAATGAATTTTTATGAATTTATAGAGTAGCCTTATAAATTTCTTTTGATCGTGATCACCATTTAACATCAATATTGTGGAAATGTTTTTAGAATTCCCTTGATACTGAACATCTTTTAGTCATTTCTTACCACCCAAAAACTAATAGAAAATCCAAACGGGCTAATCAAACCATAGAAGACAAGTTGAGATATTTCTCACCTGACAGTTAAGGTATGTTGGATCAATATTTAACTCTAGTATAATTTTCTATAATAATAGATTCTGTTAATTTTTTCAAATGAAACCATATGAAGCATTATATAGAAAGATATGTCGTACACTAACTTATTGGGATGATATTGGTGAATGAAAACTCATAGGACCAAAACTTGTTGAGAAAACAATGGAAAAGGTGATGATTATACATGGAATGGTTATATATGATTCAGTAAGAAAGGTCAATTACGTACCAAGTACATCAGACATTTTTAAACTCTAGAACAAATTGGATTTGTAGCATACTGTTTGGAAAAGCCGCCAGGTCTCCCAAATGGTCATGATGTGTTCTGCATATCACTGTTTAGAAAATACATGCCTAACCTGATGCATGTACTCCGCCATGAAGAAATAGAACTAGAACATGACAAATCTAATTTCGATGAGACTATCATAATTCTTGATACCAGATAACAAGTTTTGAGAAACCAAACGACTCGTCATGTGATTGTTCTGTGGAGAAACAATAAGATGGAAGAGGCAACATGGGAACTCAAGTAACATAAGATGAAGAACTACCTAAATTTTTTTATGAAGTAATATTATTGATATTTCAAGGATGAAATTATTTGACAGAGCGAAGAATGTTACCCACTAAGCTTCCACAATACGTTTCTCTTTGAATAATACAATAGCAAGCGGTGTACGCTACTTCGAGTTCTAACACACCACAACTAATCAAATTAATGGTTATAATAATAATACACACATTTTAAAATTTTATAAATTTTATTTTTCTAAAAGGAATTCTTTTTTGGATTCAGAATATCAAAATTATCTTAGGGTGAATTTATGAAATTTTTCTGAAAACATTCAATTTTTAATGAATAGTACAAAACACTACTTTATTGTTTAAAACTGACGTTTTATTTTAATATTTAGTTATTTTATTTAAATTTATTTTTGGTCAATATAGATACATAATACCTATATAAGATTAATGTAATTTATTGTGGTCATTTTACAACAATATTCTATATATAATATTTTACTAAACATTTTATCGTCTTTTACTCACCTTCTAGGAGCTTTGGAATATTTTAACAAAACATTATCTTCCCACTTCTATGAATTGAATTTCAAAAATCAAAGGGACAAGGTTAACATCGGTATGTAAAATTTTATAAAATAATATAGAAATAATTTTCCACAAATAATATCTTTTGAATTTTAATTACCACAGTTAAAAGTAAATGGGGTAATTAAATGTAAAAAATGATTTATTAATTACTCTCAGACATATCCTAATTCAATTGGATATGTTTATTTCAAAGATAATCAATTTTAGGAATAAAATATTATCATTTTGTCACACTTGGATTTGATTTGGTCATTTATTAATATTTTATTTAAAGAAGAGTTAATTGTGTAAAATTAAATGTCAAATAACTAGACCATTTCTAATTTGGTGTTATACATTAGTTAAATTTGACTAGAAATAATCATTAGAAATCTAAAAATATTTACTACATAATTTTTTTTATTGATAATTTTTATTTTAAAAAAAATTAAATTTAGATAGGACATAATAATGATGCGGTAATTACCTTATTAATGAATAATTAAAATAATTGATGTTCTAAATATCCATATAAATGTAAATTGAGACCTCTGGTAAATTAAAATAATTATATATGTTAACATACATGTTAGGGTTGATTAATTATTTTTATAAGTGATAATTTCTTTACATCATTTACAAAAACAAAATACCAAAGTTTTTCAAAATTGACAAAAAAGAGATTTCAAAACAATACTAAATTATTAATTGATATAATATTTCTAAAGAACTTTGGATCAGAAAAAGGTCATATATATGGTTATATATTTCAATAATTAACCAATTGGGGTTCCCTTGGAATTTTATTATATGTTTATTATCCATTTATTATAATAAAACAAAAATACATGATAATGTAAATCTATTTAGCTAAGAGTTAAATCATAATGATAAGGATTATATGGTGACATAAACCTGTATGAAACCAATTGGTTGAGATTTATTTGACCCATCACCATATTATCCTAGAAATATATACATTTAATGCCATTATAAAACGATTATGATTATATAATAAAATAATATTTCAATCTTTTCTTAAATTGGCACTCACCTCCCGTATAAAAAGGTACTTTCCCTTCTACCAAAATCAGATCTTGAATGTCATTTGTCTTGATTGATCCCAACTCAAATATCCTCTCAAATACCCTCACATAAACCTATATTCATTACTTAAATCATAATCCAACCTTAGGAGACCTATTTTTCAAATCAAAAGGTAGCACCCCAAGAAGAGTTAATAATTTCACCATCTCTTTCAAAGTAATTTTCTTCTTCCACATAATATTTCTTTGTTTTTTCCATTTAAAAATAAAAAATCCATTTTATTATACATATTGTCATTTTATTAAAAATATTTTGCAACCATATTTATTGTTATATCCATACTATGAAGGAGAACTCATCATACGTGCCTACGTACGGCTTACCATCTCTGCATAGTGGTGTAGTTTTTTTTTTATTCCACACTTCATTATTTTTATGGGTATAATAATGAGTATAAATAATGTAAATAATAAATATAATATTTTAATTACTCTGTATATATCATATATCATCCAATTACATATTATTTCACCATTAATAGACTGATATTTTCACTCGTGTTTGCAAACAGATTACCGTCTCCACAAACGTGATGAGATTCATTCCCCATCATAAACATTCATGAAATATTGTAATTTTATGATTAAAAATAATGTTTTTGAACTTTATATCATTCTGGATATGAATCAAATACATCCTATCCATAAGAGACATGGCTTAAGTAACAAATCATATAATGAAATAAAGATACATTAACACCTAAAATAAATATACTACTGAAATATTATTAACAATGAAATATTAGAATATCATATATGAAATCATATTTATGTATCTGGTTCTTGTATAATCTAATAAAAACAATTTAGCTATTATAAAAGAGGTCAACATATCCCTTATCATGTAAATGTACAAGGTAATGTTAAGTTCAATAATCTGTTCATTATCAGAGGTTTGTTTTACGTGAGATTCTTCTAGGACCACTTAATCATCCATAGCCGTATTTCATTATAATATATTTCAAAACATTTTTAATATTTCCTTGACTATGAGTAAAATTCATTTATACCATTATCTTTTTTTTATATAATGTTTAAAATGTAATATTTTTTTCATTTTCCAAACATGGTCCATTACAACATTTTTGATAGAATTATGGAAGGAAGGTTTTTTAAAAATATACATCGAATGCGGATATTTTCCACTACTATAACATCTTCAAAGCGTACCTTACAATACTATATGAATATTTTAAAAAAAATGTCTTCATTTATAATTATGTTACCTTTAAATTATTCCAATATATAAAGAGATATTTCTCTAAAATACTTATAATTTACTTAATGTCAATATTCTATGATGGATTTTACACTTGTTTGAAGTTGACTTATTATGATACAATCATCCATATTTTGTTGAAGGTTTTGTGATATGTTTGTCTATAGATGTGTTATTTTTATACCATTTATGGTTTGGTGTTAATGTATTTAAATTTCTTACGCAGGTTTTAATAAGAATGTTTATGTTTTGTTTTAGCCTTTTCATATGAGGAATTCATTTGAATTTGTAAGTGATGGGTGAATCCCACTATAGATTCTCGATGGATCGATAAGGTGTCATGAGAAAAAAGAATTTCCTGGAACAAGGACTTGAAAAAATATTATTTGTGGTCTTGGCATGAGGCCGTGACTATGTGGTTATGATGTATAGAATTTTGCATTCAATCATTATAAAATTGGAAATTGATGTTACATGTGATTTTTTAACTAGTAGACTATCCATGTGGATAAGTAAATGGAATAATTTGATTTATATTTTCCCTAATATGCTTATGTATATATTTAAATGTCTTATTTTATAGTCCATTACATTGCCTTAAATGTTTATGCTTATATAAGATAATTTCATCTATATTGTTATCCTAACCGAGTATGTGAGCCCACAATTTCATTTGTTTTATTTTTTCCAGGATGGGAACAAATATATTACAATTAACCTATAAGAATAGGCTAAGGGATATAAGAGAGTTAAAAGGGGACGTAATGTTGTTGTTTTTAATTTCATGATGTAATGTAAAACTTATGTATGTATCAAGTACTTCCAAGGCTACTAAACTTATTGGTCTTCTGATGCATCATTCCTTGTATCATGCCAATGATATGTAATAATGCACCGACTCTAGGTAACTAGGGTCGAGGTGTTACATATGCCACTATATATAATAGAATTCATGATCCCTCACCAATTGGAAACAATGACATAATATTTAGCATGAATGAAAGTTGAATTAATTATCACATAAACATAATAATAAATACTAATTTTTAAGAAGGAAAAAATGAGGTGAAATTTCTGAAATCAAATAATGATATAAATAATAGATGTACAATAAACTATGAAAATAATTATAGTGGTCGATAAAATATAAAATAAATATAAGATAACACATTCTATCATTCTCACCTTGTGAAATTTTAATAATTCCACACATAGATCATTCATATCACTAATATTATTATATAAGATTATATTCAAAATGAGAAACCATCTAAAAATTTATTATATACATGCATGAGTTAAAACAACACATGGACACTATATTCTCACCAAAATAATAACACTTTAAATTATTATATATATCATTTATGTTGGAAAATAATGAATTTTTTGGTTTTCTAGGATTTATGTCGACAAAATTTGTAACGAACAATTTCCTTGATAACATACATTTTAATAAATCTTTGATTTTCATATAAAAAAATTATTTTATCATAAAAATAATAATAAATTAAGGATACATTTGTATAAAAGTTTTTTTAAATTAAGTAAAATTAATCATTCCACAAATATCCAACTAAATATAACATAGAAAATATTTTTTAATATTTTTTACAGAATTAATGGGTTTTAAAGGGAAACATACTAGAACATTGAATACAAGGGAATCAATGATGAAAAGTAAAAACACAATAAAACTATTATCACGTTAATCAGTCACAAACCACATACCCAATCATAACCTATCGTGGTATAACGCATGGGGGACATCATATATGATGACCTATGTCCCCCATGTTCCACTATATCATACATAATTATAAATATGTGAAAAAGTGTTCCTAGACATTATACATAGTCACCCAAGACTTCCTATAGAATGAATATGGATGTGAGAATTTTAAATTAGTATCGTATCATATTTTGTAACCCTTCAAAAAAATTTAAAATATCATATAACTATTATTCAACCCTCCATCCACCCATCTTTGATCTTCCCATTTATCATGAATAAAAATTCAATTTCATTAAACATAACTAAATAGGGACATTTCATTACAAACATTCAAACATCAATAGTTTCCATTAAAAACTGTGAATTTGTAATGGGTTTTCATTTTCCAATAAATCATTTAATTTCCCAACTCATCCTTTATATACTCTTATCTAATCACTGATACTTTAAAAATATTTTAGGGGTTCTTATAAAACCATTATAAAATCATGACCAATTAAAATGAACATAGTTTTGTAAAATTTTTACAAAAAATGTCCAAAAACACCAGATCGATGAAAATATAAATTCCCCCAATCATATTTTGAATCCTACTTCATAATAAATATCAATTATATTTACCAATAAGCAATTAAGAAATTCAGAATTTATAAAATAAGGATACATTCCTCTAAATCAGTTTTCACAAGAAATCATAAAACTTGACCCCTTCTTCAATACTTATCAACATATAATGAAAAAATGTTCATTGATATAGATACTATATTTATGTAGTAATTTATTATTATATGTTGAGTACATAATATTAGAACAAAATGAATAATATATTAAAATTTTAAGGGGGTGATTACAGAACATACATAAAAATACTCAAAATACCAATCACTGGATGGAAACCAAAAACTAAGAAGGTGATAGTATCAATGAATCAATAATGATATTGTAGATTCCCAATTCATAAATAGAAACAATAAATACAAAATACATTATTGGATTTCAGTGGATTTTGGAAAAAATAACACTAAGAAAAAGTGCATCCAAGATGATGATCGAGAAATATATCCCAATTGGAAACCACCATGATTAATTACATATTGATCCACTAAGAATTGATTTTGGGGAAAGAATAATAATACATGAGGTTACCATAAGTTCACATAGGCTGATATAAGGTCAGGGGACATGGTGGAAGAAATAATACTTATATTTCTAGTCAAAGGGAAAGATATACCATGATAAGAATCTTCTCCAAATACCCCCATAAAAGATGTTGTGTGATCCATCGGCTAGACAACAATAACCATCTAATATAACAGTGTGTGTATGAAAAAATCATGAAGTATTCCTCTCCCACTGGTGATCTGGTTAGAACCCATTGGATTTTTGGGGGATATAGTAAAATGTTTTAGACACAAACAACCTCTACGAATTGAATGGTTTCTTTTATGGATGGGAAAGTTGACCGCCTAAATTTACAATGGATTCAAGTTTAGGATAACACTAGTTCACGATAACTGATTATCCCTTCTTCCCCTTGATAAAAAAATTGAAAAAATAATATTCCTATATAAATATGGAAAAATGGGATATTATGTATGTTAATTTGAATTTTTAGGAATGAAAGGTGTTATATTATAGAGTTTATAGAGACTTATTTCCAAGTGTATTTTTTAATAGTGAAATTTGTATTACATTTTTAAATTTATTTCATAAAAAATAAAACAATATATTGAATCCAGAATATATATATATAACATTTTAGAAATTTTAGCATGTATTTTCTATGATGGGTCTTGAGTGTTATATAAATTCTATAAAATGGAAAAACATGGTGTAGTGATATTAATTATTTTAAATATATTTAATCATGTGTGGGAAGTCATCTATAAATAAATAATTACTATTTAACAATTTCATGGATTTTAATTATAAGACCAAAATTAAATTTTTAATATGGGATTTTCCCCTAGAACAACATAACCTATAATAGCGTCCGGCTTTTTGTTAATGTCATGTCATGGAATCAAATAAAAGATTATCTAATCAATTGTTTTTGTAAATAATTAGACGTAATATAATTTTATAAAATCATGGTTATGGAAAATCCCTTGTGATGTACACATAAACTAACAGATTAAAGAGTTCCATTGGAGTAGAGTTCATGAATGAGTGACAGAGGATCTGGGCATCCAATCGGTGTGCTATTGTAGTTCATAGGTCACTCTAATGACAATATATATTGAAATTATCTTTATATGTGATCAATAAAAACTTTAAGTTGGGAATTTTTTGGTTGGTATTATCACCATTTGATTTCCATTTTTTTATTTTTATCAATGATAAACACTTCGTTTAACATAGGATCAAAGATTGATTTGTGGTTATTTATTTATATTCCAAAAATATGACATTATTACTTGATATGATGGATTATATTAATTAGATATTTCTCACTGATTATAGATCAATGAGTTCTGTTCAATCAAAAAGTGTCCAATTTCTATTCCTCAAATCTATGTTTTGTGGTTTTCTCCCCATTTTATTTATGTGTTGGTATTTAATATTATTTTTACCGATAGTTGGAAAAATTCTTAGTGATTAATTATTTCTAAATAATTATTTGGTGAAATGGGAAATAACTATTTTTATAGTGTGTAATCATTCCCCTCAACATTGTATTTAGATAGGGTGAAATTTCTAATCAGCCGTAGGCTACATTCCCAGTGCATCAAAGCCTAGAAATAATTTATAAGGTATTTAATATTATTAGTAAATAATTTTCCATTCAAAAGTATAACAAACAAAAACGTGTTTACCATAATGAAATAACTATAAGATGCATGATTAATATTTTATACAACTCAATGATACCCCAAAATACCAAAATACTTACTACACCATAACCAATAACAATAAACCAAACACAAACTAAAACCAATATCAGAGTATGTAGAAGAATAAAAATAAAAAATACATAAAGACTCAAAATACACTTACTCCACAACCCCCAAGATTCTCCAATCTCTAACCCCATCATTAATTTGCACAGTATCCTGTTGAATTACTAAATAAATTACATACTATTCCATTTCATGTGTCTCCATAAACAACATTTTCAAAAGCACCAATGTTCTAGATAATTGGGTCTATAATGAAACTCAATATGCATTCCCAAAATGAGTTCCCTAATCAAAACACTAGATTAAAATATTTTAGAATATTTATACAAAAAATTAATACAAAATCATTAAAAATGTATTAATATTTTACATCGAAATAATGAATTTTCTCAATTAAATATTTCTCATTGTAAGAACCAAATGAGTCCATCAAACCAATTCACAGTCTATTGAGTATAAAAATTCAGATCCACAAATACATACATGAATTATTAGATGATAGTTAAATACTAATTAGTGGTCTCTAATTGATTTACTCAGTCATCATAGGGTAACCATATAACAGTACCCCAGTTGAGCACACACCGTCCATAGGGTCACATCAATGAAAATGAATACACACCATCCAATTATGCTGCAAAACTGAAAAAGTGTGAAAAACTATTTCAATACCATGAAAGTATTTTTCAAAACCACTCAAAAATCCATTTTCCCTTGAAATAAACCAAAAAACGAATTTTAATATCATTAAATAAATCACTCTACAGAAAAATTCCCATTTCACAAACCGACATACCATCACTGAAGTAGATTTGAACCATGATATTCACAAAAATATCACAGTAAATTTCGATCAATTACAAATATTTGAAACTTTTACTTCATGTTATAATAGTAAGTGTTTAGATTTAATCCACATAAATCAAAAACTACATAAAAAGGAAGAATAACACATAGCCTTCATCAAAACCTTGTTAAATATACCAAAACCAAAGTTAGATCATGTTCTATAAAATAAATAACGAAATACGTTATAATTAGTTTCCTAAATATTCATAGATATATCCCAAATGGACTAAATATATGAATCCAAGATATTGAAGAAGAATTTATCTATGAAAACCTATATAAATATATATATTCCATAAAATCTAGTCATCAATGCACCAATATTTTCAAATTGATCACTCGTATATTAAAGAAAAATTATTCATAGCCATTGTGTGGAGATAAAACTGAGTTAAAGTCCGAAAATAGGGGTGGAAAATACTATATTGGTAATACCAAATTAGATCAAATTTGTAGGAACTAATTTTTAAACAATTCATGGTCAGGTTGAATGGTTAGATAATCCAGGGAGAAACATTACACTTACCTGGTGAAATTTTCAATAACATAAATCAAATTCCCTAAATCTAACAATTTAAATACTAAATGATTAACAATTTTATATTTATCATAACATAACTATAACAACAATTCTTTCAAAAATCAACACTTTTATTTTTTAACACATTTTTAAAAATTCCACCATAAATTTGAAAATAATACCATTTTCAAAATACCATAATTGTTAACTCATTAATGTCACATTATAAAAAGAATTCCAAAATCAACATATTTTTACCAAATCATAAATCATCACTCAAAATGAAATAATTACTTCTAGTGGGAAGTCATTTATATTAATACATGTCATGCTCTTCTAATTATCAATAACCAGGACAATGAGATTAAAAATCCTATAAGTGTCCCAAAAACTCTTATGTACCCAATTCCCAGATAACATGAGCTTTATCACATATAGTTTATAAATGTTGTTTGATAATATATATTTAATATTCCAAAAAAACTACTCTTTTATACTACACCAACATAATTACTAACCATGAATGAATTTGGTACTCAAAGAACTCCACAACTGGTAGATAAATTTTAAAAACATTGATGCCACTCTTCTTAAAATATTTGGACATACCAGTATTGATATAATTAATAAGTCTTGTATGAAAAAGATGGTGCTACATTTAACTTCTCCCTATCCATAATGGCTCAATTCGTTTAGAAATTTCATCTACGCCATATACAACATCCCCATGGTTCCAAAGGCTGGAAATAAATGTTAAGGGGTTTAATTGATATGGGAAAAATATTTTTCATGAAAATAAAACATGAAAAGAAATTATACCTTAACCAAAGAACAACTATATTATACAAGATGTTTGTTTAATACCACCAATTTTAATAAAAATATATATAAACCTACTAGACCATAACTAATATTAGAGTACCAAACTGAAACTATAACCAATATCAATGTTTAAAGAAGAAGATATTAATAAAAATCTCAATGAATACAAATATAAGGATGCCATAGATCCCAACATGTTTTGATCTATAACTGAAAAATACATTCTAAATTTATCATGACGATTCAATAAATAAATTATATAATTTCCTTCCAATGTGTCTCAATAAAGAACATATACAAAAAGAACCAATGTTCCAAAGTTAAGGGTGAGTAATGAAACTTAATAGTTTGTTCCAATATGATATCCCTACCCATTCAACTATGATATAGTATATTAAAAAAATTTATAATACTATTTATATAAAATCATTTAATACATTTTAATCATTCAAATCAAAACCTAAAATTCTCTTAATATATTATTTCACTTGGAAGCAACCAAAATTGTTCTTTTAACTAATTCACAATCCTTTTTCTAAACCCCATTCAAATCTAGTCATCCACACATAAATGCCCTACATATAGTTCTATACTCATAAGCGGCCTTTCATCTAACGAACAAGTCATCTGATGGTAACCATACACTAGTTTACCAGTGGAAAACACCCCTTTTACAAGATTACAAAAATTTAAATAACACATTCTATCTAATAGTGAATAAGTCATTCCAAAAACAACTATGCCTAACCATTTTAATAAAAAATCATTTTAAGTGTATCCCATTATAAAAATCATTTTTTCCATAAAACAAAATTAACAACCATTTTTAAAATCACTATTTTAAAACAATTCAATAAATCACTTTTTACAAGAATTCAAATATTTCAAAAATCCAAAATATATCCCTAAAGATGATTTATACCATTACATTCACAAATATTTCAAAATCAATTTAATTAAATTCAATCATATCGAAACTATGAATTCATATTCATGTATGATAATTTGATTGAGAATCAACATAACTTGTAATGTATAGTGAATATTTAAAACAGTATGAATTCATCAACAAAACTGAGTTGAATCACAAATAACCCTCCATACAAATTTTTACCTTACAAAATCACAAGCATATCACATCATGATTAGCATAAAATAAAAATTTTTAATTCCCAATGGACTTTATACACGAATCTAGGTGAAGGGGTAAGAATATATCTAATGAAAACAACTAGGAACAAAGACTTTCCATGAAATTCTATGATAAAAAACCATGATTTTCCATTGGATCACTCCAAGATAGAGGGGAAAAGACTCCACATAATTTACAAGGAGATAAAACAGATTTAGGGTTGACATTGAGGGAAAAAAGTGGGTTATATTTAATCCTAAATGAGATCCAGTTTTTAAGATAAATCATTTAAACTGTACATTGTATGGTATCATGGTTATGAAAATTATTCGGAAACTATACTCCTGCTAGTTCATCCAAAATCCATTCAAATGTTCATCTTTCATGATTTAAAACCCAATTACCACCATTTTTTTCTTTGTTCTAGTTTTCATAGTCACTCTTTGGTTTCCCCATGATTTTTCCACACTATATTCATAAACATGCACATATAAAAATGCCTTTGTCTCAATATAAATGGGCCCTATTGTAGTTTCCTTGTTTCTTCTAACCATCTTCAATATTTTAATCTCTATAAATGTTGCATACCATTCAAAAATGTCTCCAAAATATACCATACACAACTGATACTATTTATATACATAAAATCAAAAAATAATGGATTACATAATTTATACTAGGGGTTCTATATTCAGAATCCTCATCTATGGAAGAATTAATATTATTAATAATAAGATATGGCAATGATTAAATTTAATGATCCTCAGATCATATTTTCTATTGTTTAGATTTCACAGTGTGAGGGAGGGGATTTTTAATCATGTTTATTGGAAACAATATAGTCACGTATGGCAACCATTATTTGTTGATCCAAGATTCCCATTTAACAGTTGGGTTAGATAAATATTATGTGTTAACAGTGGCATGAGTGGGACGCATTGAGTATGTGATAATTTCCTAAAAAATATTTTCTACCCGACATGTAGTTAATAAAATATCCATTTAGTAAACTATATGTGGCGGATATTGTTATTTATTTGATAAAAAATAGCTCATGTCATTTTTTTATTCTCAACATGTGTGGATGGACCACACACCATGTGATCCTTAGCTTTGAATCTAAGTATGTACAAGGGGTATATACCTAGGGGATATGTGATCCAAAATTCATTAGATTGTGATATCATCTCATGAAACCCCTTTAGGTTTGATGTTATATACATTACATTCAATGGATAACATCATTCCCCTAATATAATTTATAGTGGGGATACACTACGTAATTTGGATTATACAAAGTATTATAATGAAAAGACACACCCAGTTTCATCCCAAACCCTACATGACATTTGATAAGGAGAAAATTCCATTTTTAATTTCTAATAAATATAAATATTATAAGGGAAAAATAGATTGTATGGGAATGAGAAATAATACATGGGATTTTCCATGTGACATGTCATGTTCTATAATACATTCTTTATGTTTTGTACCCTACTATACACACTCTGAATTTTATAAATATTCATGTTTTGTGAGCATGATTCATAGGAATAACCTGGATTAGTGAGGAACATTCTACAACCCTATGGACATGTCAAATACTTATTAAGGTTCATGATAGTTCCCTTATTCTTCTCAGTTTATCTTTGGTCTAATCTAGGCTGAGTTCTATCAAATTGTTTTAGTGTGGAAATATTTCTACAAGGTATTATTCATTTATCAATCCACATGATATAACTATTAGGCATCACATACTGGTACAAGAATGTGATCTCATAAAATAAATTAGTATCATTTAAAGTAACAGAATCCCTTCAAGAGGCATAGCGTGTCATCCTAGGTCATTCTTCAATTTATTGAGAGTTCTAGAATAATTATGACAAAGATGCACAAGCATAAAACCGAATACATATTGGGTTATTCCAATTCGGGTCAGGTTTATTTATTATACCTTAAGAATGAACCCTATCTTTTATTCATTGTATGTTTTGTTTTTATGAGCTGTAATATGATAGAATCTGTATCTCAGATGATCACCCTTAGAATCCTTAGTTATACTACATGGATAGACTCAACAACTGTGATCTCATGGATTATTTACATTAGTATAGTTAGACCATATGAGTGGGACCTCCTAGATGATGTCCACCAGGGATGGAAATCCCCCTGGAGTGATTTCTCGAAGATGACTGGTACCTTTGAGAATCTACAGTAATTTTAGGCTACTAGTGAGGTAGTGAACTCATCATAATAATTAGTGTATATCTTGGGGATATCATTGTTATTGTTGTTATATATTATTAAATCTCAAATTCTGATTTACATGTTTTTTTTGGTGACATGCCCACACTTTTAAAGCTTTTTTTGTTTTGATTTCATTATGTCTATTTAGAAAAGGTAATTCAAACCCATAAAAGGTATTTTCCAATAAATATAATGCCTTATGTAGAAGAAAATGTTATCATGGATGACCAAGATGGACATACAGATAGTGGATCATAGTGGAATCATAGTTATTATATATGGTTTCCGAATGTACACAAGGGTTTTATTTGTGTAGTTTCCCCATGTTGTCAGCAGGTTGGGTTATCATAATGATTTTAGTATTCTTGTATTTTTGTCCATTTCATATACATTTTTAATTTTTGTACTCTAATTTGGGTTAAATTTTTGAAATTCATTTATTCTGTAATTTATTTACCTTTATTCTTGACACTATTCCATGGATATGAATTATTATATACAAGTACTTTAGGATGAGGCCTCTCATGTGTGTGAAATGCATATTTGGAACTATTCCCTAGCCTCAGTCATCTAATTGTTTGGATTGTTTATTAATTCCCAT
Organism: Viscum album; assembly: GCA_963277665.1. Taxonomy (NCBI): domain Eukaryota; kingdom Viridiplantae; phylum Streptophyta; class Magnoliopsida; order Santalales; family Viscaceae; genus Viscum; species Viscum album. The sequence goes on along the minus strand of OY728165.1, from coordinate 1,063,575,589 downwards.
ATTATCGATGTATAGGAAGACCTTAGTGGGATAGGTCAGGATAGAAGGTTATTTGTTATGGATATCAAAAGACCAAACATAAAATATTTTTTGGATGAAAATGTTGGTTTGGGATCTTTGGAAATAATGTTAAAAATGATGATTTCATCTCTTAGGTAAGAGGCTCTATTTTTTGCATGGCTGGTAATATAATTACTCACCAATAACATGCTTACCTGCTTATTGACTCAAAACATATAGGCATTGTTCGTTGGCCAAGAATCGATATGTTCATCGTACTGTAGTGGGTTGTAGTTCCATATCCTTATGGATTCATTTCTCTAGATAAGTTATTTTGATGGTGGTGTGTCTCCATTATCACTGGATTATTTTACAATGATATATTTATTTCGATATATAGATGTATTATTGTTAGAATACAAAAGGATATTTGGATTTAGTTGTGGATATTTATTAGAGTTAGTTCCTGCAATTTGATAGAGAGAAAAGAACCCACCCATTCACCAACACACTTACCCTACTCTTGTGATTTCGGTGGATGTACTCTGTCAAGATTCATATAAGTTTTTTTGGGTAGTGTCCATTGATAAAACACATGTTCATACTAAGATTCAAAATTTTTATATAGATACATCACACTAGTATCATGGGGAGTCAATCCTCTTCTCAGGTGGTCGAGGCTAGGCACGAGCCTATGTTGAAAATTTGATTCATGGATATCAACACTCTTAAAGATGGACCTAGTACTGTGACATAACTTCGGCGACTGCGGATTCAATATAGACCTATGCTTGCGAGGTTTTATGTGTCCAAAGGAATGAAAGGAAGTGGGACACTTTCCACACAATGATGAATCCTTATAATGTGATCCAAATGGTGTGGGTGAGTTAGTGCAGCACAGATTCGATATTTTCAAAGAATCAGGGATGATTTCCTTTTACATTTACATTTTTTGGTGATGTAATGTTATAAGGTTTTAATGTGAGCATTATTTTTTAAAAATAGGAAGTTTAGGGAAATAATATAATCACTTACATTAATATTTTTTCTTGGGTGTTTCAATTGTGGTTTGAGGTATGACATGACTATTCTCTGCTTCATATATTGTTTTAGTACATAGTTAGAAGCCACATTTTCATGAGCATATACTCTATTCTAGGGAACGTTATACTACTGGAGCCTTATAGAATGAATAATATACTTTTAGGATCATAAATAGAATATTAAAGATAACACACTATTTTAAGATCAATCAGTTGACTCTGGATATAGAGATATCCTCATTTGAAGCCATTTGGTAGCATTAGTGAAGGAATATGATGTTTTCCTTATTGTGACTTTTTCTCTTCCATCCATTTTTAGATATCTATTTTGGTTGAGGTTTTTTTTTATAAATAAGATAGTGGGTTGGAAATTTCTTTCATTTGTGAAATGGAATCATAGGAAAAGTATGATGAGATCATGTGTTTGAGGATATAAAAGATTTTATATATATTAGATTGTATGACCCTTTGAGTAGATTTTTCAAATATATACGAGTTCCCTATATTTTTTGAGAAATATAAGGATGTATTTTTTGAGAATGTTGTGGGATTAATAGTCCAAAAATAGTTTTTATATATAAAATTACACATAAGTATGTCTTGATATCAACATTAGTGTATCATATAGCCTCATGTGGTTTCAATATTTGAAGGAGATATTTGTGAAAATATCTTTGTCATTGGATTTTTTAGAACCATGGTGTTCTCTTGTGTAGCATATTGTTGTTCTCCTAGAATTTATATAAGAGATTTTGGTTTTGTGTGGAGAGAAATTTATTTTAATAGGTTATGTATTATGGAGTGTAAGCCCTTAAAATTAATTACATCATAGACCTTTAGTTAGGAGATAAATGTTTCACTGTGTTTAACCCTAGTTAACGCAATCACAAACTATAGGTGTGAAAGGATAATATACTGAATGTGGATTCCCGGAGCTATTACGGTTTTATTACTTTCATATTGATAATCATATGAATTTTTAATTCCTCATTGTTTTTCAAGGAATTATTAAACATATCCTCACCCCCCCCCATCTTGGATTGGTTCATGGTTTTCATTATTGAAAAAATATTTATTTACTTAGCATCACAGGTGGTATACACAAGAAATTCAAGGATGGTTATAGAAATAATCTCAGATTACCTACTTCATGGGATGTTCTCAAAGGTTCATCTATATATTAATGTGTTCCAATGATTGAGATATATCTTCTCATACATGACAGTGATATTGAATTGAAATATGGTAAAATTAGTTCTATCTTGAGTGCCACCCCAGAGTATGGTTGTAGTTGAAGGTTCTCACATTGAAAGTCACATCCATACTTTTTGATCTAGGTGAAAGATAACTTGGATAAAATATAGTTGTCTATTAAGGTATATGACAGTGATGTATACTAATTATTTCTTGTTTGTACCCCTATACTTAATCAATATTTCTGAGAGGCACAACATAGGACCATTGATTATGAGATATTATATGACCAGATATTCATTAGATATATTCCACAATGATTTTATAAATACTACACAATGAAACCGATGTTTAAGGGTAGACCATTTCACCAGTCATACAATGAGAAAAAATTTTATTATTTACCCTACTAGAATATCCAGAACATATTCGAATGTACATGAATCTATTATCATCATCTGGGTATCTGGTGAATTTGTATCATGTTTTTTCTGTATAATACATGATGTGAAAACTATAAGTATATAATGGTCAACATTCCATGATAGATGTGAAAATACAATTATATTTATGTGCTTCTCGTGATGGGGAATCAACTATTTGTCAGAGGTCAATGAATTATTTTACTGATCATAGACAAAATCATCAAGTTGGACCATTTCCAATCTATATGAGAGTAGTGGTTATTTGTGTGGTTTGGATTCTTAGGCATAAAAGGTGTATTTATGAATCATGGTATTCCCTTAATGTCTATAAGAGACCATGATACTCTCTTTACTATATGATTTTAAGGAAGATGTCGGCAGTCATTGGTACTCGATATCATTGGGCATTGGTGTTTCTACACTAGATAGATGACCATCTAAAGTAGGACGTTTTGGGTTTGGTGAATATGATTTAGGTGTTCATGATAGATATGGTCCATATCTAGGAGGATAATCTTCCACATATGTCAGTTTTTTCTTTTAATAATTACTCATCCACCATTAGTGTTTCACCATTTGATTCTATGTATAGGTGAACATACGGGTTCCCACTTTACTAGTAAAGTCTAAGAGATGATTGCACTATTGTTCCATGATTTGTTTCTAGATATGGTTTTGATAAGTGAATTTCATCTATGTGTGTATGAAAACTACCACTGAGGCATCTTAATTAATTTTATTTACTAATTATGATTTTATTTTAAGTATGATTAAGAGATCATATATTCGATAGATCTCACCATATCAATGGTTATAGAGATTTTTGTGAGGTGATATCATATCTATGGGGTTTTTAGGCACTTTTTCAGGCAACAATATTTGGTTTGTGTATTCTAATACCACTTCTCATTATTAACTCATTTAAATCAGTTACAATTTTTTTTAATCTGATGTAGCTTAGGTGAAATCTGTACAACTCATAAAACAATTTCCACCAGGAAGAGATTGACATTGAGGTTAGATTTACAATCTCATGGGGTTTGATGATCCCTATGGAATTTGATAACGTACCATTGACAATCATTGATGTGAATGTGTATCCTTTGGGTGAATGTTAGTTGACAACACATGAACGTTCAGGGGGAATCATTGGACATGGATAGTGGTTTGAGAGTTAGTTATCCTCACATGTGAGTAAATTTTTTCTTTACAATAAAAAATACATTAACGCATTGGGGAATGTGAAAACTCTAAAATATCTAAGTAGCACTATAAAATTGTTTTATATGATTATTTTGAATAAAGGACTCATGGTCAGTGCAGAATTTTATATACTAGAGAGCTTTGGTTATGTGAAATTAAAAATATTAAATGATTATATAACATGTAATATTTTTTTGATAAATAATGTTATAAATCATGAATTTTGTATTGGATAGGAATTAAAATACCTATAATTAATCTAGAATGTGGGTGTTACCATAGGTGTACCAAAACATTTGCTGGACTATGATTTTGTATTAAAGTGTATTAATTGGAAAAATAGAAAAACTGTTATATTAGTTAATTGATTATATGAACACTTCTACCTAATACTCTATTATTATATCAATTCTATATCAAAGAACTATTCTTAGCGGTATAACCCAATGAATTATGATATTGTTTTTAGGGGTGAGTTCTTAGACAAATGAAAATAGATCAAGGACTGACAATCTATATGTCAATGAAGTACGTGGATATTTCCATCAACATTGAAATATAATAATTAATAATAAGAGATTGACCCAATCATATAGTTGAATTTTAATTGTGGAAATTATCATAATTGGTTTATCTGATGTCTACGATGATTAAATCCTTCAACAAGATTTATTTAATGGTTGATGATTAATTTCTAGGTATTTGATTTTAATTATCAAATTTGAAACTAATTTTTTAAGATTCCTTTTGTAAATTTTACTTAATTTCTATATAATATGTCAATATAATACAGAAAATACCAAAAATGGATAAGTATAATTTCACGCATGTATGTATAATTGTCCCCTATTTTAGTTCCACATGTTTTGGTGCAGACAAGATTGGTTATTCAGATGAAAATTCCATGAATAATCCTAACAAAACGACACAATGTTTAGAGATAAATTCCATGTAGTCACTTCGATGTGGTGAGTAGAGATTTTTATGGGGGTAAATATCCAATTCCATGTGGGGTATCCATATATCATTTGGCCCTTAACTATATAACCTAGAATATATATATAGAGTACACACCAAGGGGGTGGTTTGACCAAACACAAAGCATGGTGTGGTCAAATTCCATGAAACTCTAATAGATATATGTGTACATATGGTACATGCCAAGAAGACCATATTTCTTCCCTAATCCATGTTTTGGGGGGAATATGTCATATACATTGGATTGTACATTTTCATGGGAGGATATAACGTTTTATGTGTCAGACCGTCCCATATATATTGTCTGATCTAGGTAAAACACTATATACATTGAAAAGTACTCAAACTCATCCAGTGTACATGGTTATTCCATTTTTACATGTCTAGAATATATAGTACACTACCCAGGGGAATATGGTATGTTGAGTTCTACATCAGCCTCTACAAACAACATTCCCTTTGGTACATTCCATTTATTTTGGATAAATTCATACCAATTAGATTGAGATGTGGGTAGTTTCAAGATTATGTGACACACCATTTAACCCATGAGAGACATCGTGTTTTCAGTAAAAGAAAATATATACCCATTGAGATTCCTAGTTCATATTTGGTGTGAAAATGGGTGAGTAAATTCAAAAAATTTAATTATAGACATATTTTAGTTGGCTATGTTCCCTTGGTCAATCCCTTTGATGATTCTATATAGATTCATCTATAGGGTTCATGATGTGTCCCCACTATGATATTAGTCTTGTGTAGAGTTTTAAAATCCCGCTATGATGCATGAAGTTTGATCCTATAGATTTCTACACATCGTGAGAGTTTTGGAATCCAGAAAACCAACATACATAGACATATGATCTTGTATATATTGGGTTATTCTATATAGGTTCTAGAATAACCCATTACCCAAGGTGTGATCCACAATATTTTTATTGATATTTCTTTGATGAGGTGTAGTCTGATTATTTGTGTGTCAAAGATGATAACTCTCAATCTCCATAGTTCGTCTCCTAGATAGACACAATATGTGTGATCTCATGTATTAGTTCTAACCCTTTATTATATCAAGATGAGTGATTCCTCTCAGATGAGTTCTATTTGGGATAGGAAGAATCGTGGATAGCATTCACTAGAATTAGTGTTACCTTTGAACCTCTATTATATTCCTAGGCTAAAAGTGAAGAAGGGACCACAACAGGAGTCATGGCTTCTATCTTGGGAATATCTTGGTTATTTTTCATATATAATGCTATGTATCATATAATATTTGACTTAAATTTGTGGTGATTATATTACCTATCTTTTGAGGGTTTGGGTTTATATAATTTTTGGAGTCAAAATTTGAATATATATATTGAACCATGCATGGGATCTTCTGACACATGTCATATCTTATTCAAATTCCAAGGTTATTGTGGGTGTCCTCAGTAGATCAGGAGTAAGTGAATTTTTTTTGGAGATTATTAATTCATGAAAGTTCCTATAAAGACTAGTTCATTTATTTTTGATAGCTTTCCCAATTTAGTAACATGGTTATGGTATTTTAATGTTTTTTATAATCATTTGTTGTTTCATTACTTCTTGATATACTCTAATGTGGGGTGTATTTTATACATGCATTTATATTTAGGATTTTTAGAATTATATCTTATCTTAGTGAATCTAGATTCATTAGTGTATATAGTTAGTTTAGAATAAGACCTCTCATATGTGTGACATGCCTACTTAGTGATATTTTCAAGCATTGTTTTTATATATGTGGAATTATGGTGTTATTTTTGGTTCATTTTCAGCCATGTGGTAATTCTTTTTGATTCATGATGGAAATCATTCAAATATGAAATATTTTTTTAGTGACATTATACTTTTTGAAATTATAAATTTCATATAATGTGTATATTGAGCTATTAAATAAATAATTGGGTATAGTTTTTGTGTAGTGGGAGCTTTTTAGTACTAGTTTTAGAGTGGTTTCTAGTAGTTTCCATTACACACCCAAACGTATATAACTAGGTACCAGGTGATTGATCTAATAGGATAGTGACTATAAGTGTTACACCCGGGTGAAAATAGTTTCAGGAACCTTACATAAAAAATTTTCCTAAACATTTATTTTTATACTTTTTTTATTTTATAATTTCCACCCTAATTTAAGGTAATCAGGAATGCATAAATCTATAGAGGGTAACGTTATTTTCTAGTTATTCTCTTATACTAGAAAATTTCAGTCATCGATGTTCAATGAATTTCTATATTATCAATTCACGGATTTTATCCTTGATTTGGTTTCCCTTCCATATTCTTTATTTCATTGCCATTTCTAACATGGGGGTAGGGATTTATGTTAGATATTACACCATACTGGGGTGAAATCACAACTGGGATTAGGTATTACTTTTATGATTTTTTTATGTATGGTGTATGATATTTTATATATATATTAAATTTAGATTAAAATTAGGGAATTTTTTTTCGAAATCGACTAAGGGGGATGGTAATGATTATATAAGATTTTACTCATCAATTATTTATAAATATATTCTCTTTCATTGGTTATTTTGGATTTATAATGATTGTGAACATTTCTATATTGATTATATCAAATTAAATTAATGATTATTGGCATTAAATTTTTGAATTTATTGTTCGTTAATCTCTAGATGTAATTGTTTTGTTAGGTAGACTTAATATTTTAGGTATTAATAATTTTAGGTTAATTATAAGACTACTAATCGAATACAATTTATTATTAATGTTTAAAAAAATAAAAGATTATTCGTTTTATTATTCCATAATACTCTATAGTTCTAACCCATATAAATTTCATTGGAAACATCCACAATATACTGAGTGTTTATAGAACTACTTATTTAACATAATGTATAGATGATTGTTCATTAATTTCCTTGATTACCACAATAAGTATATGGAATTTTTATTATTTTATAAACATAATTTATTATAAATATGATTAAAAATTATACTAAAATATATAAATTTGTACATTTCTTTAAATATATTGTTATCTAATTATGTTATTTATTTAAACAACATATATATTCTTAATTTAATTTGGATTGTTCTCGTATTGATGATAATTTATTTATACTAATATTAATATTATTCATGTTGTATTACTTCTTTGATAAATTTTTTGTAGTAATTAAATCCTATAATTTTTGGAATTACAATAACAATAATCCAATAAACAATAAAAAATATTTTTTTAGGTTACATTATTCGTATGGAGGTTTTTGGGGTAATTGGATATGGAAGGAATGATTTTTTTTATTTAATTGATATTTTTTCCTTTAATATATTAATGGTTAATATGAAATGGCCAAACAATAAATCTTACTAAATTCACTAAATATGTGCTCTTGGGATTAACATTCTTGTATTAGTTCCTTGTTTGGTTTATAATAGTTTCATTTAATTTTAACAAACACAAATGTATGATCACCCCGGTTTGGGAACATTATTATAAAATATCTTGGTAATTAATATTTTTATTATGTTTACTAGTTTTGTTGGTTCATTATAATCCTTGATTTTTATTTCGGTAATCTCATGTGGTGATCATTATACAATTATTTTTTCTTAAAATTTATATTGTTATATATTAGTTAAATTTTTTTCAATACATTAGTGGAAATACCTTCATGTTCTTAAAATGGGTTGGACTCATATATTTGACATGTCAAAAAAAATATTCATTATATTATCACTTGAATAATATATGTGGATGAAACCTTTATATTTTCATAATATGACACATCTCTCACTTCAGTTATCATTTTTTTCTAACCAATATAGGTTTAGAGTTGAAAATTTTCGTTAGGAAAATACCTCATATTTATTTTTTAATTATTTTACATATAATGAGGTATTCAATTTACCCTCAAACAATGTTAACAGGGACTATAATGTGTTTCATTTAAGTAATAATATTATATTATGTATAATATATTATTATTATAATGTTCATGTGATTTTGTGTAATAATTTATATATTTTTTAACCAAGATATCAGAAGTTAAATATGAAACAAGTTTTCATCAATAATGGTTGTTATACATTTGGGAATACATAAATACTATTCATAATGTGGTTTTTGTGTTCCCTTTATTTTTTTTAACACAATTAAAATACCATTTTTATTACATCAAATACCCTATACACACCCTATAAATTTTCATCTATGATATCTATATTTGGATAGATACAATTTTCATCGGTATAAACCCAATATAAATATGAAAGAGAAATTTCCTTGATCATGGAGGAATATTCATCAATGATCAAATTGCATGATGAGCACGAACCAGACTATGGATATAACAAAAAATTAAATAAATAGCATATATTGCATGATAAATGGGTACATGATATCTTTTTCTCCATTTTTTATATAACTCATAATGAAAAAATTAATAAAAATTCTATTATCATCCCTCAGCAATTTGTTTATTTTTCTTAAGGGATTCATCCTTATTCATGGATTCGTTTATTCTATGATATAGTCTTATATTATAAATATTTTCTTATTTATTATTTATTTAATTTTCATTCTTTGTTTTTCAAATATCTTTCCATTATTTTCTATGGAATTATATTAACTTAATTTTGATATTTATGATTTTATGGTGATCAATAGTGGATGTTGATGGTACAATGAGGATATTGGTCAGTCAATGAAACAACGCTGTATTTCACCCTACACTCTATTACTCGCAATTTTATATGAACTCACATTTTAATGGTGAGTAAGGCTCTACATAATTTGTGGTGGTAAATGTTGGTGAAGAAATTAGGTATCATTTTATAGGGGTTCATATGAGATGTGGTTGGTATAATGTGGATCAGATGATCGGAGAACATGAATGACAATTTGGAAATGATGAAACTAGAATGAGACAGAGATGATGGTGATAAAACATTCATGAATGGAATGTCAAAGGGGAAATTTCCATAATAACCAACTCATTATGTAGCAAGGTGTACCATACCTTCCATTGATCCACCTGCGATATGGGTCGTTATGGTGATTTCCCCTCACACCTAGAAATCAACCATTTAATACCCATGGGGTAAAATTTTGGCCTTCCTTTCACATTTCATATATGATGGTTGACGGATGAGAGTGGTGAGATGATATACCTCAAGTAGTTAGTTTTTGACCCACTAAACTGGACTTGGGATGGTGTGACAATTTTACAATGGAAGTCTAGTACAACATAGTGCAATACATTCCTCCATTGATCCACGCATGAGACCTGACACAGCAAATAAGGATTATCCACCCTCTTACAATTTGTGAAATGGAATTCCTAGGGTCATCTAGAAGTCCCACTATATCCATTTTGATTTTCATATAACATGTATTTCACTACGAGTCCAATTTGAATTAATAAAAATAATATCCAGATAATTATTTTCTTCAGATCACAATTGATTCTAATGATTGTCCATCCAAATAAATTGAGAGTTATTATTATAATATCATAATCATAGATCCATTGGGATTACAATGGAAATCAAGAAGGGTTATCAAATGGTACATAAGGTTAAGTATTCTTCTCTCAACCTCTATATACTATTTGGAAGGCATGGGACCCCCATATTAAAAATATCATTTGATTCTCTTCATTCGATATGTTTTGTGGTACCAATATATGTTGTATACATGTATGATTCTACATGGGGTGTTGGATGCCAATCTATGAATACAAATCCTAACCCCATTGAATATGTGTTATTTGGGAAAAAAGTCTTCTATTATTATATATTATTCCCCTTTAAAAATATATTTCCATTAATTAGGCTTGTATCCATTATTATAGCTCTATGTGAGGTGGTGGATGTTTTCTCATAGACTGTGTGGTTATGGTATTTAGGGTTATAAATCCCCTAAATGATATTCACCCATGTATATGGTATGTGTTACAATATTTTTGGAATAAATATTTTATTTAATGTTTTTTAACATTAAGTGTCACCCCCTCAAAAGATGATCATACAACAGCGAAGACTTAGTAATCTATTATTGTTTTTAGTGGGTGTGTGGATCATTATATAGTTCCAAAATTGTCACTTCTTGAATACCCCATGTATTCTATTTTAGGAGTTGCACATAGTTGGGATAATGAAATCTTACAATGTGAGAATTTTGTTACTGCATGAATATAAATATTCTCGTGAGGTATGGCCATGATGGATTGGAACTATGTTGAACATGAATAATATTTTCCCCTATGAATATGAGTTATATATTATTTAGGAATATTATTTTAATTTCTCCCTCCTGTTAACTTTTTTATTGATATTTGGGAGTGACGTATTCTCATTTACTTCTTCTATTGTTTATAGGATTTATACTAAATATATTAATAAACAACCATGCCTGAGACTTAGGCACACATGTGTTGTGTATTTAAAAATGAATTTAGTTTCATATATGTTATTGGTAAAGATAAACGTATTTATTCTTATTTAGATCTAAGATATATTGATTGTCTGGGAATATATAGTGTTTCAATGTCAATTTGATTCTAGGAGATGATAGCAGTGGAAAGTGTTCTTTTGAAGAGCCATCCTGCTGCGGGGAACTCATCTATACAGCTATGATTTTCACATTTTTCATCATTGGTTGAATCTAGACCCTTTTTTATTATTGGTATGCACTGGTGAATCTTTCTGATTGTTAGTGTCTCTCAATTTTAGTATACATAATATTTAGTTTTCTTTACTTATTTAGTATAATAATGTTTGGTGTGTAAGTGTACATTTTTTATAGATGTAATTTGATATGACCTCTAATAATGAATGATATTGATACTAAATTCTAGAAATCATACCATTTCCTATTAAAATTGGTATTGCGGTGTATCTCTAAGAACACCACCACACATGAGGATTTCATGTGGTTCAGGTTATGTTAATGATTCATTATAGTGTGTTTTCCCATGTTTTGATTTTAAGAGTGATAAATAATGTGAAGAATGGTTAAAAATGTAAGGGAAATTTTTATAATTTTATGTTGAGATCTATTATTAGAAAATGGAAACCAATGTAGGTATGGTGTTCAACACATAATATTTCTAATTAAATTAATTCTCATTACTCAACACATATATTTATAAAAACCATCGTAGAATTCCTAAAATCATTATTTTCATCAATGAGTGATTGGTTATTATTTTTCTTATTCTACTAATGATATATCATCAAGATATACTATAATCATTATGTATTAATCTTATATCTATAAATGAGTTACCCTATGAAATATAGAATGTGGGAAGAGTTGCAGTCATGAAGAAAATTTTCTGGTAGATGGGCCTACTTCTGTATATAGTTGTAGATGAGGTGTTCTTTTTCATATTTAATAAGAAGATATAATTTTCCTTTGAAATTGGGAAGTTATTATCTTATTTATTATATTTTACATATTTATTATAGGTAGGATAGTATTTGATATTACTTTTTATGAGACTACCCGTAGGATAAGTATGTTTCATATGTTTCAATGGTGGATGTATCCAGGTTTTTGGTGTCGATTTGGATCCTTTAGTGATTGAGTTTTGGGTGGAGTCAATGACACATATTTCCAACTATATTTAGATCATAATCATGAAATGTTTACTCTTGTATCAAGATTTATATATGTAATAGATATACATTATGGGATGAAAATTTTTCAAACTCATTATACGAATTTTTAATTATGGTAGGTGTATCACTACATATCCTATATTTGGTATTTTATAAGGATAATGAATCGCCCCATCCTTATAGTACTGAAAACCAGTACTAGTACCTATTAAGGAAAAAATAACTAATTATTTATTCCAAATGTATATATCATAGTGGATTTTTATATGGTTAATGAAATAGGTAGAGACTCTAAAGGATGACTAAACAAGTGTTGGTTATGTTTTCATCTAACACCACCAATTTTGGGAACACTCGGTGATCATTCAAATATTGTAAATTCTTGAATATTCTGAAATTTACTTATGGAATAAAGTGAGTAATTCCCTTAGTGATAAACCAAGTTATTTAAATGTAATTACCACTATGTAAAATAAATAATCAATTTTATATATATCGCTATTTTTGGTCTAGTTTCTTTTCACGGTTCTTTATTGGGTGATTCAGTCGGGTGAGATAAGTATGAGTTAGATAAATAATAGATCCACTCACCAAGGCATCACCTTTAGTTGGTTCTAAATTATATAGATATAGAAATATTCTAGTGAGATATGGATTTTGATAATCCTTAGGGTTTTCGCATTCTAATATAACTCATATCCCTTATTCATGGACCATAATAATTGATGGTGAATAGTTGAATTATTTTTTAAGAAATTTATTTTTTTGTGTAAATTATTCATGAATAAACCCATGGTATGTCTATTTCATTTAGATTAAGTCTCCATTGATGGTGGAATTCTTTCAATCACCCATTCTCGTGAATAGATATCATCATATTTTGGGATGGTGATAAAGTGTTCTAGTGTTGTAATATTTTAAATTTTTTTACTTTATTAAATGATATAAGCCATTGTATTCCTTGATTAGAATTATTCTCTAAATAATTTCGTGATAATTCAAATTCCATGGATGCCTATGAATGTATGAGTTAATATAAAGTTAGACCATTTATATTTCATTGACAGAAAACCAACATATGCATGGGATTGATTTTGGAATATTTCATTAAACTATGTTAGTGTAGAATGATGAATACCTATGTGTTTTCAATAGGTTATGTAGAACAAAACCAACACTTTTTTTGATTTTATAACATCCTATTATAAGTTTTAGTAATTTATGTTGTTCTACCAATAGTATACTAGTTATATATTAGCCTTATTTAATATGTCATCGATTGAGGCAGTAATTCGTGGCCTTCATGAAGTTGAAACGATCATGGTATTTGAGGTTATAGTAGAGATATATTGATGTTATAAATGAAATAATTAACATATGAATTTTTTATGGATAATGGAGTAGTTTATTGAGTAATAATCATCAATTTATATGATTCTTTTTTATAGGGTGATTTTTTTTCACACTTAATCGATTGAGGGGCCTAACAATTTTACCTTATGTGATAGGGTTCAAAGTGGTAATGGTGAAAGAGATGTCCAATACAACTGGTTGTTCTTATACAATAGACCAAAAAGGTTTTTATGAATGTGCTTATGTTTTCAACAACTTACCCAATGGATAATTATTCTCACTTTCATTAATATTAAATATTCTGAAGAAAATCATAACCATTGATCACCAATGTATAACATTTCCATTGGTTTAAAACACCCACCGATTATTTTTAAAAGTTACCATAGTTTCAGAATATTTTTTATTCAGTGGGCATTGATTTTTCATCGAATGTTTGGATTTTTTGTTACTCATATATATATTATCCTGGGTTTTGTAGTTACCAATACTAGATAAAATAAATATTAAATAATATCCACTATATATTATGGTAGATATGGATCCTTGTTGAAAAATTTAATGATTTTATTATTGTTACTGATGTTTTCATCAGAATCCACTATTAGAGACTAATGAAAAAATAACATGTATATCCATAACAATGGGTAAAAATCATTTTGGGTACTGGGGTGAGAGTGCGGGATTTATTTGGATATATATATTGATGAATAATTATTATATATCTTATATACTATTTAGTAGTTACATTGGATCATTTTTTGATACTAGGAGTATATGATATAGAACCTAACATGTGTATAGAGGATCAAGTTACCATGAAACGTTTTTAGTGTTAGTGTGGATTTTTTTTCATAGTGTTGTAGTGTAGTATGGATGATTTTTTTCAATGAAATATCCATATATAACTATCTATTAATGTGGGAGTGGGATTACACTAACATAGATATCCTTATTAATGATCCAATCAAACATAGATTAAAGTGGGTTTCACTGTAATGTTTTTACATGTTAATAATGTGATCTTTTCATTGGAAATATTTTTTTGATAATGAGTCACATAAAGATCTAACTATAGTAGAGTCATGATTCCATTTTTGTCCAAATTACAGATTCTATAAACATAGTATCTTATATATTAATGAGTTTGATTCTAACATAGATAGTTGTGTACTAATATTTATTAAATATATACATGTATAATGAAAGATGTTCATGTGATGGGTAGTTCTCTCCAAATGTGGTTGATTTTTTAGTTTCCTTTTCTAGAAACATTAGATGTTTTATTTTTAAGGAAAAAATTTTGTATGGTTGAGAATATGTGGTGTCCAATGTTTACAAAAACTATGTAATAACCCAATTTTTTCACTCAAGTCAAGTAAATATCTTAGTGTTAAATATTTAATTAACATTTAGAGAAGAAATAGGTTAAAAATGATGATGATAATGTTTATTCTTGGTTTTTGTGTTAAAACATCAGCTAATCCTACATAAAATAATAGGTGTTGTAGAGCCTTTTGAATAATATACAACATAAATTATATTTTATTATTTTATCCATTTTTACTTTTGAAGAAATTAATGTATCCTTTAAAAAAAATTTTATATTGGAAATAAGAACCTATTGTTTATTTTTGAATGGTTTTTTTAACCAAGGATGTATATAATGAAGGTACATATTGATAGGAATGAAATAGAAGTCAAATAGTGGGGGAAACATTATTAGTGATCAGATCATCTGGTGAAAATGAATAGGTCCATAGATACTTTAATATGTTGAGAACACTACAATTATTCCATTAGGTTGGGATTAATTATTTATTATTATAATTTCATCATGAAATTACAATTTAAAATATTAGAATAAAATTTATTTCCCTCACTATTTAAATTTATGTTAGAATTTTTTATTGGTTTTTTCATTCTCTGTGATTTACTTTATTCCATGATATATAACTAATTTCTTTTTATTTACTTATGGAAACATCAACAATATTTTAATAAAAATGTATTCATAGTTTTTATAATCTAATCATTTATTGTGTTATATTACGGTAATTTTGTACTGCATAAAATTGTAGAGTTTAGTTATGGAAGTCAATGGAACAATGTGGATGTGGTTGATCGATGCATATTTGATGTCTTCATTCATTATATATCATAACTAATAATTTCTATCATATCATATTTACTTTATTATGGGATTTTGTTATTCTTATTAATTGTTTGTGGAAGCCAATAGAGGAGGTGGATCAGGAGGTATGTTTTAGATACATGCAGTTACCGAGAGGTGGTCCATAGAATGTGACTAATAAGAGAGGAAGAAGTCTAAGATATTTTGGAAATGCATTAAATGGTTTGATATCAATATGATGATGAAAATATATGTATGAGTAGTTTATAAAGGTTAAATGTTTTGGAGAAATGTTTCTTTGGATCAATTGGATAGATCAAACTCTGTGGTGTCCCAATGTCTAAGGCCAGAGCACTATATTGTGGGAATATAAGAATATTCAATGGATTCTAATGTGGAAATACTTCTCCATGAGATGTGGGTCAGGAAACCATTACTGTAGACCCCACCGATGTGGGTCAGGTTTTCAAAACATGAACATAGGTAACATGAAAAATGAAAATTTTGTGTGGCCTTTACACACACAAAAGACCTTCTGTCCAGCACCACTATCTAATTGGTTATTATAAACCTCCTTAAACTCACTAAGTGGACTATACGACCATATATGGGATCTCTATATCCTTGATGATCTATTTTTGAATAAAAACAACTTCTTAAGATGACTGATATGGGTCATAAATTACATGTCTTCAGTAAATATTCATTTTTATTGAAATGGTGTTCTTTTATAAGACAAATGATGTAATTTTGAAAGTGATATAATTAAATTATAAGCATAAATTTATATGTAAAAATAGGGGGTTTGGTTTGAAAATCATATCTCATTTGGGGTCATGTATTTCCCATCATAAACCATATGCAATTTAACATGGTGAGCCCCCCCCCCCCCCCATGTTACAAATGGTGTTGAATTATCTTCCTCTCCCTTATTGTGTATCAGTTGTGTGCTTTTTGTACACAAATAAATGTATGGTTCTTATATCATTGGATTCAAATCCTAACCCTTTTGAAGCATAATACATAGGATATATGTCTTCCACTGGTATTAGTTATCCCCATGGATTATTTTTATTCACCTTATTAGTCAAGTATCACAAACTAAAATTATCTATCAGGTGATGTTGGTTTTCATATAGTGTGGTTTGTTAGGGAATTTGGAATTAATAATCCCTAGACAGACAACTATCCTTAGTTAAGTATTATTTTTTCATGTGGGTTATAAAAGGGATAATGATATTAGTTGTCATGGGTGATGGTGTGTGGTACACCCCTGAATGATCCTCATACATTAACAGGGAGTGGGTCCTTCATTATTTCTTATTGAGGATCCAAGGAATGATGTAACAGTATAATTGATACTTCAATGCACGTGTCTCCTTCGGAAACCGTAAGCATCCTTTTAAGTTTGATATATAACTAAGAAAATTACTTCTACCATTGTGAGACATATAATACTCTTGAATTTGTTTTTTTCATTTGTTATTGAATTCATGGATTGGAATAGAGTTGACAATGTATTATATATTTTAATTGTAATACTAATTATATATCTTTTAAAGATTTTCATTACTTTTCCAAATTTAGGTAACATTACTATTCCATAGTTTTGATGAAATTATTTATTTTCAATTCCTTTATTATTTGGGGGAATCCAATATGGTTTTTTATACTCACACTTATATAGGATTTTTACCCACACATGTTTGTTATATGTAGGGGATTGATGGTTTAATGGAGGACTTTTTAGATTTGAGTGTTTTTTTGTCTGTTCAGAGCTAATAACTAGTTGTTAACATGGCAGTTAGGGTGTTTCTAGAGATTATTAGTGTTTTTGTGATATTACAGGGTGTAAATCAATTCAGAAGACAACTTGATGCATTAATGATACATTTATAAATTTTTTCACTTTTAATTTTTTTATCAGGAATGTACCATACCCAATTTTCCTTATTAGTATTGAAATTATTTTTCTTTTTAGATCATTGAATTTTTCACTTGAATTATATATTTGTCATTGGTTTTAAATATAATTTTGAGAATTAGTATAACTTATATTGGGTTTTTTTAATGGTCCTTTAGAATAAGGAATACAATCATTTTTATTACACCTACAATTTGATAATCCCCATCCCTTGCCTATTGATGGTGGGATCATGTGGAACTCTTTTATTATTGATGCTTAGGAGGGGTATCAATGAGTTAGGTAACATCATTTATAGTATATACTATGGCAATGAGTGTCATTATTCCTTCTAAATTATTCCACTAGATTTTTTTTATTGATTTGGTTAACATGATTATCAATCTTATGGATCCCATTGAGAAAACTATTCTTTTGAGTTTTTGAAGAAATAATTTTGATTAAATGTATTAAAAAATTTCAAATTCTTATGAGGTGCGATAGAGGGTTGATAGAGTAGATATTATATGTAATACATTGGTCTAGGATTAGGTTGTTCAATTTTAGAAAAAATTGGGGTGCCTTGTTGTATATGTTTATTTTTTCCACTAACTTATTGAGAATTATTAGCTGTGGTTTATGTGCCTTTTAATAGTTAAAATTATGTTCATTCAAAGAATAAAGACAGATTTCTTATTATTATATATTTATTATAAACATGGTTAAACCATTATGTTATGATATTATTGTTGATGTATATAATTATCAAGATTATTTAATTAACATATGATATTGGATATTTTTGTTAAATTGTGTATTTCTTAATTACAATTAAACATTAATTGTTTCATAATGAGTTATATCATAATTTTTATATGTATTTTTATATTTATCGTAATATTATTTTCATGTCCTGATGTATATACATAATGATATCACTATTTATGCCATTATTATATGTTTTTATAAAGGATATTTTATATGTGACATTTTTATATCAATTTTTAAATTAAACTTTTTTAAATTATGTGATGAAAGTATTGAAATTTTATAATGACTTATTTTCATTATTAATGATTAAATATAGAAAACGTTAGGTGAATCTTCATTTGTTTAAGTGGGATTATAGTGGAATGTATATTGTTATTCCAACATTATGCTCTAACTATCATTTCCAATAAAAGTCATTTATTTCAACCTCTATTGAATGGATTATGTTAGTATTCTACTGCACCTACATCCATTTTAGTAATTCTTATGGGCTATGATCACTCTTTGTTAATTGTGAGACATACAGTACATGTGTGTTAAAGGGATTATATGATATATTATTTAAATCCAACGGGATATTTAAATTTTTTTTGTTTATGGATTTGAATTATATATATATATACATGGCCACCTATAACGAGAATTTATATGTTTCTTATTTCATTCATCTCATCTACCTTTATTCTAATCATATATCTACATAGGTATCACGGGTTTAGAGAATACCCATATAGGGAATTTTCTATTTTTATAATTATTCATTTTTGATTGATTTTTTATTTTTTTAACATGATATGAATAGACTATATAAAAAATATTTATTTATTATGTGAATAAATTTTTTGACATCATTCCTTTTTAAAAAGTGTCATTTACCATGGGATAAATGACCCAATAAGTAATGTTCTAAGGATTATTATTACCCATACCCTACATGTACATCATGGTGGAAAATATGTTACATTGGTTTTAAATTTTGGTATGAACATAGTTAATGTAAGTGTTTTATGAATATTTTAAAAATTATATGATATCATTGATTTTTTATACTCAAAATCAATGATGCATTATTCTGGGACTCCATGCTTGGTTGGGGAATTCAATTTATATAATTTCCAATTTTAAATTTTTTTTGAATCTCTTCAATTTTTTTATTTGTCTTTTCCTATTTTTTTATCATCTATATTCTTTTATATCTATATTTTTCAATGTTCCCCAAGAGGGGATGAATTGAGTTCTAGAATATCACCAATAAAAATTCAATCTTTTTAAAAATGAATAGTATATTTATTATTCCTATTACTTCTATTATATTTTAATTATATATTATATTTAAATATAATATTATAAAATAGTAAGATATAATTGGTTTTAATATGGTTCTTAGTTTCTAATAAAATGATCATATTCTTCCTTATAAACACTTATTTTCAGTGGTATGATTTTCATTCCAATTATTTTCCTAGAAATCTAATCTATGAGTATTAGAAATAGAAAATTATTCAATGATAAATTGTAGGGATATACTTCACTATGATCTTTCTCAAAATTATTTGAAAAGGACCCATAGTACCACATAGTCTCATAGATGGGAAAACAATAAATTTGAGAAGCTATAATGTTAAAATTTCAACTGATTACTAAAATGAGGATGATTCCTTTTCAATATAGAAAATATAACATAAATGGGTATATCTTAAAGATCATTACTAATAACTCAATATTCATTGTTGTATAAATATGTATGAGTGATATCTCAATATTTTTATTTCTTTATTTCCATCACAGTATATTTAATAGTCGATATTAAGATTTATAAAATTAAAAAAAAAAATATTATAAATGATTATTCATATATTTGATCTCTTGTATTGTATTATCTTTCCATGTCATGTTTCTTATCACCATATTGAGATAATACATACATAGTATCCAAAAAAATAATTTAGCAAAAATATCCCTTTATCTTATTGATTGAAATAGGTACTCACATTCTACTAATCATACTTCTTCTATAAAATATACCATAAATACATTTCCAAACCATTCATAATATCATACATTAAAAAAATTTATACATTATTAATGTGAAATAACCTCTTATAAAATATCTAGAGAACATTACCCTTGAAAATATTTGAAATCTAAAGTCTACCTCCCAACTAACATATTCATCAATACAAATATCAAACATAACATCATCTTTAATTTATTATAATTTTCCTCCAAAACATAATAAATCATTCCATGAATAATAAATTTTACCGATACATAACATCTATAATTAGTAAAAAGAATGAAAATTAAAATGTATGAATCACATATCCATATTTAATATCCAATTATTTTTCAACAATTAATAGGAAATAAAAAATATATAAATTATACTAAATATGTAAAATAAATATATACATAAGTTAGATTCTTCCATTTTTTAAAAACCAATAACTTTTTTTTCTTAACATCATAAAATACATATTATCCAAAACCTTAAAATTATATTCAATGTAAAATAAACAACTATTGTTCTCTTAATATGAATGAGATAAAATTATATATCTTTAATATTTTTTAATATTATGATTTTAGTATATTGAAAATTTTTAAAATGAAAACAATAATATGAAATTAATAATCATTATTAAACATGAATAAATATCCTAATATTTACATAATGTAAAATAATTTTTCTAATAACTAAATGAACTTTTTGAGAATCAAAAAAATATTATATGTCAATATATGGGTACACTAAAACATTTCCATAATCTCTAAATATATCAATAATAAAATAAATATTTATCATCATAAGAAAATTTTATATTTTCCTTATATTTTCCTAAACTCTCACATGTTGGGATATCAGAAAAAGTTAATGATATGGTAAAACAAATTAAATACTAAACACTAGAAGAAAAATTGTTTTAATATTACATTTTAATGATGATAAATATATACGAATGGATTTGGTTTTCAATCCCAATTGTATTCTAGTGTAAAATTAAATTACATATCAAATAGAATGAAAAAAATAATCATTTTTACTTTGAATATTGTTTTTAGAAAATGATGGTAAATGTTGTGATGGTATAGATTTTTATTTTTTCTAAGAATTTATACATGTTTTGTTCAATTTATATTTTTTATATATTGAATAACTATAATATTTTCTTGATTATTTAATAAATATAGTTATATATATACATTCACTTTATTATATCAATTTTTTTAATTATTGTTTTTACTTGATAAATTTTTTCTAATTTTTATCTATCTTATATAGACTAAATATTATTGAATAATTTAAGATCCAGATTTTGAATTTTCTTATATGAAATAAGATACTTGATTTGGAATACATCATGTAGTTTGGGAGGGTGTATGGCATCTCATGATGCTTTTCATTATATAAAATGAATGAAAATCCATTTTTCACCCCAGATGTGATTACTGAGATAAAAAAATAAAACTAATATTTTAATTTATATAGTTTTTTATGAGAACTACTACATATTTATTTTATAAAAGTTTATAAAAATAATTCCTAATGTCTCAAACTATTGAACCAATTTTATTTTTGATTTTTTCAATTGTATATTCACATCCTTTTCTAACAAAGAACCCATAAGCCCTCCTTATTTTCTTCATGTATCCTCTCGCAACATAGTCATAAAAAAACATATTATGTATTTGTTAAAGAAATTATATTTCTTTTTTATCATCTCATCTAATATCTAATCATATTTTAGATAAAATATTTAGATAATGATTTCTATAACTTTTTAATTGTCTAATATCTCTATAAAAGAAGTCATTTTTTAAAAATCAAATCATATGAGATGAAGTTCGAAATTATATATCATTCTTAAAGATTTATTATACACTTAGGGTGTAATAATAGATTTAGTAATTGTTACTTATTTGTTATCAGAAATTATTTTTCAAATTTTACTTTATAAGACTTAGATTTAGGATAATATTTATTTTAAAATATATATCTATTCACAAAAACAAGATTAAAATCATTAACTAATATTAATATAAATTTTCATCAATTGAAAAATTTAACATTAATGGTTTTCATGATTTCTTTTTATTTTCTCTTTTTTTGTGCATATATTATCTTTAAATTATATATCAAATTCATAGAGTAAAAGTTTCATCGTATTTTGTTATTCATTATATTGATTAATTATCGGACAAAATTTAATTTCAAATTTTAATAAAAACATTAAATCCCATGATGAACATTAAATTTTCAAAATTTATATCAATAACTCTTACATTTTTTAATCCAATATGAATAAATATTCTATAATAATTTAATTTATTTAATTTGATCAAATCAATTTTAAAGGAAATCATACTCTCATTTAACATTCCCATTTTAGAATATGAATTTAATATATCAAATTTTTTTATATATTATAACTATAATAAAAGAGAAAAGTGTTATTTTATTGTAATAACATATATTTCAAATAAAAAAATTCTTAATCTTACATCATTTCCCTTATCAATTCAGGTAGAGACCACATATTTTATGTTTAAAAATTATTGAATGGTTTTTTCAATCCTATCTCAATACGTTGGTTATTTTTATCATTTCTGAATTGATCAATTAAAAAAACATTCATTTCATCGAAATATATTTTTGAAACCATGTATGATTTAGAATGGTTAATGGAATATTTTAATCATAGAATTATGTTTTCTCATTTTTTACTAATTTCCATTATATATTAAAACAAAATTCAATAACGGAATTCCTAAAAATGTGATATGAAATTGCGATAATATATGAGATAAAAATTTATATAAATTTCTCTAAAAGATATGTAAATATTATTATATATTTAGTGACTACACAGAATTATCCAAAAACAATATTATTAATTCTAATATCGTTATACCTCCTTTCATACTTCAACTATTTGAGCTTCAACATTTTCCAATTTATTATTTTCTATACCAGTATTTTCTTCTTATAGTAGTAAAGTATCATTAAAAAATATATTCAAGTAATTTTATAATATTCCAATCCATCATCTCTTCATGAACAATATTTCCCATAAAATTTTAATATCTATAAGTATCAACTACAGCTAATAAAATTTCATAAAAATAATATTTATTCAATCAATTGGGTTTTAAAGAAAATTTTGATCAATATTTTTCATTTATACTTGTTTTCGACCACCTCATACAAATAAATAGATGTAATTTCCTAATCTATTCCACATTTAGTATAATGTTCTTATGATGTTGAAAAAATGTATGTCAATATATTTAATCTAATTTCCTCAAATTTTATCTCAATGCTCCCACACAAAAAATTGAATTTACTTATATATTATCCTTAAATTCCTATTTTATATACATATCTATAACATCTTCTATCCTATGGAAAAAAGGATACATTAAAAATATATCAGATTTTATAATGTACTAATAGAACCAAAATATTTATTTGATGAAACATAGTAGGTTCCAAATCATTTTATTCTTTTTATTGTTTCTCAAATAAAACTGTAATCTTTTTATAATGATAGAAATTAAATTTATTTATTTCATGGATTAAATTGTTTGTGTACTTTAACATGAACCGTTAAAAAATAATTATCTTCTCATTCAATGTATTATCCAAAATATATATATCTTGAAAAATAACATTCAAATACTAAAACGTTTTGTGTATAATAGTCTGATTAAACAAAAAAATATTTATATTTTTTATACTTCCACATATATTTAATACTTCTTCTCAATATTAGTAGTTAAAAAGATAATGAACCTTATGTCCATGGTTCATGTGTGACACAGAATAAAAAAAGTCTAAAAGAACATAAATTTTACTCCTTGTGGAACACTTTATATCTTAATGAATATTCCCAATTTAAAACAAATAACTCTTCAATTAACGTATATCTATATATAATATTTTTACTTTTTTTCATTAATTGATCATTGAAAAAATATATTTTTTTTTAAATAAAAATAATACTCATATTCTCCAAAAATAAAAACAAAATTATGCATAATATATTTTTTGGTTTTATCTATCTTTCTCACTGATAATGTTGAAGGGCCATTTCATTTTTATTTTTCCCATATCATGACATGTTGGAGGATTGAAGATTTAGGTCTGAATAAAAAAGATAAATTACCTTCATAAAATCAAATTTATTTCCCAAAATCCAAATAATAAAACATTTAAAATGTATATTAAAATATTAAATCCAATATTATCTTGATAATAAATTGATACATATGAATATTTAAATTAAAAACATAACATGTAAGAAATATGAGTCATATATAATTTATTACTTTTCATCATGTTAATATTGTGTAATAAAATATAAAAATTTACTACCATAAGATTTATATAAATTTTCATAAAAATATATTAATATTTATATTATATATGATTTCAAAAAATGTCCATAAGAAAAATAATCTATTTGTATATGATAAAAGACATTATAGGAAAATATAAAAATTAATAAACAGAAAATATAAGATTAAAATAATTTAAATTATAACAATCCCAACTCATAATTAATAAAATAAAATAAATCAAAAGTTTGGGTCTTACTAAATATATTTGATAACTGGTTTCCATTATCCATTAACTAAATTGATATATCACCTTTATAGTATGATCTCTCAATAAAAGAGTTATTATATAAGTATAATTATTTCTTAAATAGATTATTATATTTTTTTGAATCATTTATAGAAATTATATCATCTCATTTGATTTACAAATGTTCGTAATTGAAATGAAAATATATTATGTGGTATTTCATCCATAAATCATATTTATAAAAACTAAAATCATTTATATACTATGATTTATGACTATAAAATAGAAAATATTATTTTTTCTTACTAGATCATGAAAATCAAGATCATCATATAAAATTTATCTTTCAGGAGGTACTCTTTCAATATAGTCTAATGCCCCTAAAATCATCACCATGATATAAAATTTACTCAAATTCATATAATTTAAGAAATAATAAATAAAAATTTAACCATTACGTGATGTTAAATTCATTTTGGTTTGTTTTTTCTAATATTCATTTAATTTTCATGAAATATAGTTCAAATATATACATTAAACATTAATAGTTTTCTAATTTTAGTAATATATGACAATATCCAAATAATTCCTCTTTAAAACATATTTTCTTGTAGTTTCCTAAAATTATATATATAATTATTAATATTAAAAATAAAAAGATTTTGGAATATCCTATCGTTTATATTTAGAATAATTTCTCATATGACATATAATTTTTTTAATTGATTATGAACATTTTAAACATCGTATGAAATATATTAAATCTTATATTTAAATAAAACTATCCCAAAATGTTCTTTTCTTACTATTTTCTCATGAGATTAAAAAAATTCTAATATAAACTCTGATTTATTAAATAGAAAAACAAGAGATTAAAAAAAATTGGACTCTAGAAGTATCTGTACATTATTTCTTCATAAACAGTAGAGGATTAACAAAGCCTACCAGACAATAAATTGATAAAATAACAAAAATATTACTATACTACAAAGCATTAGCTTCCAATTTAAATTAAATGGGTCTAACCTTATAAACATGATAAGAAATAATAAAAATTTAAATTGAATAACAATAAATAAAATGTTTTGAAATATTTAATAGTTTTAAATTTAAAATATCAAAATATTTGAAATTTTGGATGAGTATATATTCTAGATTTATAACATTTCAAACTCAAATAATTTTCCCTCTATCATTTTAGAAATGGTTACATTGTATATCTAAATTTTTTATAAAGAATATAGAAGCTTCTGAATTATCCACCCATATTTCATGAATACCAATTATCAAGATAAAATTTAAAAAATATTTTTTTTGATTGATACTACATTATATAAATATAAAAAAATATGTTTTCCTACTCAAACACTTTTGGGTCCAACTATTTTTCCAATATACTAATTTTTCGACCAAATCTATTTTTGTTGTCCTAAACATCCAACTTAATAATTTGAAATTTTATAACAATTTCATTAATGATTAAAACCATGTATTGTAGTTATTTTAATGTAATATTGATTTTCATAATTTATAAAAATACCATACTAAAAACATATAAAAAAATATAAAAAAATCAATAATAAACATAACAATATCCCCAAATCATTGGATTTTCACCATCTCTTCATAATCCATACATCATTGTTGTATACCTTTGACTACCAAAAATATATTTTTTGATTTTATTCCCAATGTAAACTTACATGTTTCTATTTTTAATATATTAACTTTAGATATAAAATCATTTATAGTAGTACCATCTATTGAAAATTATATTTCAATTTTATTAAATATTAATTTTATCATATAAGCTAATTAGACATTATATCATTTAGAAACTATGTAATCATATTATTTATTATATTTTTTAATTTATTTCATTTATTAATCATATTTATTTTTAAAAAGAAAAAATACTCATAAATATAATCTTGTGATAATTTATATATTCATACGTAGGTCATATTAATGGTTTTATATCTTTATTATGAGCTATAATGTAGATGTTAGATTATTCGTTTTGTTTCTCATTTTCAAAATTTTATATATCACATGAATCCTCAAAATCACTCAATGTTAAATTAATAGATCATTTTACATTCCTATTTGATATTTTTTTTTAAGTTAGGTTATTCTTTATAAGACATCTGTTCATTAATTAATATAATATTATCTCTGTCATATTCCCA
Organism: Viscum album; assembly: GCA_963277665.1. Lineage (NCBI taxonomy): Eukaryota > Viridiplantae > Streptophyta > Magnoliopsida > Santalales > Viscaceae > Viscum > Viscum album. The sequence continues at coordinate 1,063,548,187 of OY728165.1, read as the reverse complement.
CTATTCATTTAGAACCCATTAAAATAGTTTATGAATCACATTAAGATTTTGTAAAATAGATTGAATCTTATAGTTATTTGAGTAAAGTCATCTATGGAATTTTTAATACATTCCCATTCTTAATTATATTATTTAGGCAATAATTATATGTTATTTTTAATAATAATTTAACATATTGAATTTGAGGGATTCATTTTCCATCTAGAGAAAATTGTTACACTCTGTCGCATAGTGGATTTCAACATCACACAACATGGGTGTTATAATAATATCAAGAATTTTTTATCTATAATGGGTGGGGATTGTCATTTTTATAGTTTATATACCACTCTATCTACTATATAAAAATATTAAATATATAAATGTATGTTCTAATTCTTCTACTTATATTATACCCTTATAAAAGTGAAAATTAAAAGAATAAATGGTATGAATAATGTTAAAATGATTCATGTAGTTTAGATAGCATTCCATACATATATATTAAATCATGATAGAAAAATATTAATTATATTACAGAATAACATGCTAGGGGAGAATAATGGTTTAGTGCCTTTATAATCTTGGTACATAATCATCAAATTTATTAAAAGATATTAAACATCTCCCATAAATATCATAACCTTAGTCTACTTCACAAAAATAACCCACTTAAAAAATTACATCATAACCGATGGAACGGATACATCAAGAGGGTGAGGAAAAATTATTTAAAGTGTAAAAAGTGAGATATTAATGATTACATAATAATGAAATTATCATATGGGTATGAGAGCATGAGAATTTCATTTGAAAACTATATCCTATATATCAAAAATCAAAATCTACAGTCATGTAATATATATTGGTAGTTTATAAGACATGAATAATTAGGAAATAAAGTAAAACTAAACATAATATTATAATATTATCATATGATAATGAATTGTTTTATGAAAATATGCAAAGAGAACAATTTCCATAATAGTCAAGGATCACTTCCAAGGACATTTTAGTGTAATGGTTTCACTCCCCAAAACATTATATTAGTTATAGATCACTCTTGAGACAATGTTGATGTATTCATTTACAGAACAGGTCTCACTCTACATTCTAGTTCTATGTATCTCATGAAATATAAATATTTACCCATTTCATCAAAGGTTTATATTTCTCCCACCAATTAAATTATGAATATTATATGTATGTGTGCTATAAGATCACTGAAAATTCAAAATTTCATAATCCCTGAAGTGAAATGGGTTTTATAAGAATTTAAAAATATTATAACATATGGAAAACAGACAGGTTTCAAAATAATTTCATTACTTTATTCATGAATAACCAATGAAATCATGTAAGTTTCATAAAAAATTTATCATGTTATAAACATTGGAAAAGAAACTGATTTCGTAAACATATTTTCATCATAATCATAAACAATCAAGATAATGAATAATAATTGTATCTTATGATCATATCCTTAGTAAATACTATTTTTCATCAATAAGTTTCATCATAAATATAAAATTACTTCAAAAGATTATTTAAAAAAAATTCTTGAGGCAAAAAAATTCTTTGAAAATATCTTTTCAAAATCAAATATTAAGAAATATTGTTTTGAAATAAAAATTATTGGAAATAAAAATGAGAACATATAATGGAATCTTTATATATAATTTTCAACATCCTATGATTATAATATAATTTCCAATTTGATAATAACATTAAAAAAATTAAATTTTTTCAAAAATACATTTTACAAAAAATAATAATAATTGAAAGTAACATGGATTCTTTATAATGGAATCATGAAACGAAATTATTCATGCGATTAGAAATTTCCATTCTTCTATACATTTTAAAACAATGATTGAATTCAAATTATTGGTTTAATCTAAATGATAATTATTTTCAAATATAAATAAATATTTTGTTACAAAAATTAAATCTCTGACATTGTTATAAATATCATTAATTAAATTTAAATAATTCAAAAATCCGTGATGTTATTTTTCAAAACATTGTTTTTGATGAAAATTTGATTTCACCAAAGTGGGAAAAATATTTCGTTTCAAGAAAAATATTTTTTTGAATTATTTAATACATAAATAAATGAAAATTAATGGAAAATTATATTTCAAATATATTACTAGTATAGATTCATAGAGTGGGTTTTTGGAGACATTTACCATGATATTTCATCCTTATAAGCCTAATCATAAACAATAATATTAAAAAAATACATTATAACTTAAAACACTTACTACTTTGGTAAATTGGAATCATAATCTACATGAATGAATAAAATTAAATTTGACTTTTAATATCATTTTAATATGGATATTCATGATATATAATGTAAAAGGGGTAGTATATACACCTCATTGAACAATATGGGTGAATAAAATAACATAGGTCTCCAAGATAGAATGTTGAGACAAAAATACCATTTTGCTTTGGTATCATTTGGACAAATAAACCCCATCAATTATAGATACTAATATGGACATTCAAATCCACATAATTTTACTGTTTAAAATAATAAATTAAATTCATCAAAAATATATATACCCCATAAAGGAAACCCCTACAAAATATAGACTGGGTCTAATAATTAATAAATGTAAGATGTAGATCCCTTACAACTTTATCAATCATTTGGATAGTAAGCCCCGATTAATTATAAAATAAAACAAAACAGTAAATATAAATAAAATAATTTTATTCATTATATTATATGTCAATGGAGTATTATATTAACCACTCAAAAGAATCCTCTACTGAATATTCATATCTCCCACAGAAATAAAAGAGAGACCACAAATATCTTATCTTATGTCTCGATATCCTTCATAGAAATTCAATCCACCAGTATAATAAATATAATAAAAATATAAATATATTTTAAATCCATAATTATATATAACCTAACATATTTTTTACCAAAGGTTCATTTATTACATGACTGTTAATAATTCATTGTTAAAGTCACATTTCAGTTCACAACTGCTTTTTTTGTATATGTTTTGCTTTTCTATTTTGTTGATCATGTTAATGTGATAATGGTTAAATAATATAGATAATTTTATAAAAATTATAAAAATTATATTTATTTATTAAATATTTATCAATAAAAAACAATCAAATTTAGATATTTAATTAAAAATACATCATTCATGAGGAAGTTAGATCCTAAAAATGCATGAACATAGTTTCCATTTTATTGAATGACTGGTAAAAATAAATTAATAAAATATATTATCATAAAATAATCATTTTATGTCATATATATAACATTTTCTCATTAAGGAAATCCTTTATACATTTATTGTAACATAATAATGAATCGTATAGCTTAGCAATAATGTAGTCTATCGTACAAAAAAGAGACATTATTATATTCCATGGAATGAAAATTTAGATGGAACATATGAGAGTCTGATTCCAATATCATAATAATATCATAAATATCATATATAAATAATAAATTAATCATTACATATATTTATTAAAGATGGTAGTGGAAAACAAAAAACATCGGTTCTTATGTTGTAGTTTGTGCAATCATGAAGGATGATTTCGTAACCCATTTTGTCACAACCTCCTCCCCCCAATGTGTACCCCTCCAGGGACAGCAATGTGAGAAGGGAGATAATGACTCCCGATTCCCACCTCTAGTAGGCCCTGGGTTGGTGACTAGCACCGAGGGTATAGTAAAATCACTAATGAGAGGAATTGCCCTATAAGAGAACACATGCAAAAGAGAGATATAGGATAGATACCAACCAACTGCAACTCAGAATTGAAATATAAAATAAAACCAAAGTGAACATTTATAATGTCATGAAAAAGTACTGCAACTAGAAGGGGAAAACAACAAGTAACCAAAAGAAGGTAAAACACCAGCAGCAACAATCCTGAACATCTCCTGCAACCACAAGTTATTAGTAACCAGCCTGGCCTCCAACCTGTTCCAAGTGACATGAAAAATAGTTTGTATATACATAGGGTGAGTATAATAGTATACTTAGTAGGATCCCCCCAATGCCTCTTGTGAAAAAGTAAAGAAAGCATGCTAAAGCCTAATGAACACTAAGTGAATCTAAATCATCAGCTAAACAGATATACTAATTTTCCAGCCTCACCATGGATACTCTCACCATGTAACACATTCAAGAATATATCATATAACAAATAATATCAAGGGTACCCTGCTACTACATCCCCGCTATTTTTCTGCTATACCCCAACATTATAATTCCTAAGAATCTCTCTCCAAAAAGGATTTCCTGCAAAAACCTGGGAGAGGAACCCCAATATGCACCTCGTGCAACAAAACCACCACATCAACACACCAAAGTAACCAGGTAATTTTCGGGAGCCACCACAAATCTCATTACGTATATCATACATCGGGTATTATACCCCAAGACATTATAGCCCATACACCAAGTAATGCTCTTCAAGCCATCCCATCCTTTACACATTACACCTATAGTATTCCAAAGAAAACTATATCCAGAATATATTTTTTGATTAACCACAAGACATTACTTCCCTCTACACACATATATGAGGAAAACTAACCAATGTGCCTGCCAGCACATGTAACTACCATGATAAGAGAGCGGGGCCAAAGGGGTATTCAACCATCCATCCTCCGAACTGAATGTTGGGGAAAAAACCCCCCAAGGCTCAGAATCCCTAGGGTGTCAGTTTCCTTTACTCAGAGGGTGGAGTAGCATATAGAAACACAAAATGTACAGAATATACTATATGTCACAACCACACTATGGGCATAACCTAAAATTACACACAACTATAGCTAAAATCTCTCATTCTATGGACTGCTACTTCTAAGACTAGCTATAATATAATCACACAACCAATTAATGAGATTTGTTAGATTACTTAATTCCATTTTTATCAGTTTCACTTTATGAAAATTAATTCATTAATCATTAATTATTCATGAATAATTCCACCTTAAATTTCATTAGAATCACGCCCAAAGTCAACCATTCCTTCAAAAGTACAACCTCATCATTGTGTTCCGGAAAACTCCTTCCACATGGGTTAACACCATTTATTCAATTATTCATTACATAATTACATTCCCACATTCCCATGCATTCTATAAGAACATTCTATGATACTAAACACAAAGGGGATCAACAAGGGGAGTAGATGTATTACCCGTTGAGTATTTTCCACTTATAACAAGAGAATATACCCATCCTCCCGTGAGATTCTAAACACAGAAACCACATGGCATACCCCGTGTGTCGTTACCTCTTTTAAAATAAGGGTTTGTAAGAACAGCTTTCGTGAGCAGTGGGGAAAAGTAAAGAAGATAAAAAACCAATAAGAATCATCTAGCATCAAAAAATAACATCCATCCCATTCCATCACCCTTGGTGTCCTACCTAATTCCCACAAGCATAAACCGATGCATCTCACCACTCTAGGAGTCATTTGCTTCCACAACCAATAGGCCTCCATGCCCCCACATATGAAAACACCCATCCAGGATCACATCACAACACATGCAGTAGGAAAAAAACTTCTTAACAATTGTGATCTTTTCCCTTTTTCAAACAAGTGGAAAACTCGGATCCCATCATGGAATTATGAAACAAATAATCCATATTTAATTAACCAATTTATTATACGTAGGTTCTACATTCGAGAATCCTAAACAGTAAGCTATCTTAAATAAATTAATCATTCTTACTACACCATTTTAATTAATATCAATATTACAAGAAGAAGAACCAGATTCACTTACATGCCTCTTTACCATTATCCAAAAAATTATCAATTAATTTTGGTTTACATTCATTACCAATTTTTATCACGAAACAGCTATACGAAGAAAGCACAGATATCACAATATCTTAAAAAAATATTAAATAACATACGAACAATATCAATTTATTTATTCGGTTACAATATATATTATGTAAATTTTATTGTCATCCAGTGGGATTAAACATGCTAAAAATACAGTCTCTCATAAAATAAAATGGAATCAATGAATCCCCTAACTCAAATAGTTCTTGATGTTCTTTATCCACCCAACGGGTCACTATCCACCTCTCGCGACAAATACATCCACCCAAGGGTTCCACGGTGCGACCGCACCAACCAAAACCCAAGAAAACACTATTATAAGTGTTGATATTTCATGCTATATTATGGTAAGGATAAATAAGATAAGATGAACCCCAAAAAAGAAGATAAACATTCCTTATATCGAAGATTGATCGATACATCTTTGTTGCATCAAAACAGAGGGGAACCAATCTGAGGAGGAAATTTTTATAGTGTAACTACTATGAGAGGGAATGAGATGTTTGAGCACCTCACACCTAAGAGCAAGGAGGAAGAACAAGGGAGGAAGATATATTGTTCCTATTGATGATTTAGCAGAGTGACAGTTTAAGATATGCTTAATTTCCCACTAAAAGCGCATCACATTAAACCACGCAGTTTAACCTAGTAAAAACATTTAGAGCCTTAGGAATAATTAATATAAGAGTTATGGCCTTTTAATCGGCCTTAGAGTCTGTATAATAAGGCATTAAATCCATTTTACTTCAAAGGAAACATCAAAGGGGAGAAACTGTGGGAATCTAGAAACATTGTTCACGAACCTCACCGATAGAACAATGTTCATGAACCTAACCATTAGAAAACTATTCAAGAACATCACCGATAGGACACTGTTCATGAACCTCACTGATAGAAATATGTTCATGAACCTCACCGACAGAACACTATTCATGAGCCTCACCCATAGAACATTGTTCATGAACGTCACTGATAGAACATTGTTCCTGAACCTCACTAATAGAACACTGTTCGTGAACCTAACTGATAGAACACTATTCATGAACCTCATCGATAGAACACTCTTTCTAAACCCCACCGATAGAACACTGTTTATGAACCTCATCGATAGAACACTGTTCATGAACCTCACAGTTAGAACATTGTTCATGAATCTCACCGATAGAACATTGTTCATGAACCTCACCGATAGAACATTGTTCATGAACATCGACATTAGAACCTCCCCTATAGATCATTATTCATGAACCTCACCAATAGAACACTGTTCATGAACATCACCATTAGAACCTCACTGATAGAACACTATTCATGAACCTCATCAATAGAACATTGTTCCTGAACCTCAACAATAGAACACTGTTCATGAACCTCACTGATAGAACACTGTTCATGAACCTCACATATAGATTAGTGTTCATGAACCTCAATGATAGAACACTTTTCATGAACCTCACCAATATTACACTATTCATGAACCTCAATGATAGAGCATTGTTCATGAACCTCTTTGTTAGAACGCTGTTCATGAACATAACCGATAAAACATTGTTCATGAACCTCACCGATAGAAAACGGTTCATGAACCTCAATGATAGAACAATGTTCATGAACCTCACCGATAGAACATTGTTCATGAACCTCACCATTAAAATAGTGTTCACTGATGGGACTATTAACATAATTGGAAATTTGGTAATGGAAAGATAGGTTACTGATTCTAATGTTCACCGAAACAGATAAATTTGCAATGTGTTGGGGATGAGTCACCTTGACCTCCCGGAACACTTCAATCCCCATATTTTCACAAAGGAATGGACCAGAGAGGTACAGGCCATTACATCTGATACCACTCAAAATATTCTCGTCCTTGAGAATTCAAAACCCACCTAAAGAAAAAGAAATGGGGTCTGAAAAACAACACATCAAGATATCTCTCAAAAAAGACCAGGCCAAAAAAGCAACAATATAAATGTATAATAAAAACATGAACGGTCTAACCACAAAGAGGAAATTGTTACATGAAAAGAGTTAAACATCAAACAAGTCATGTTACTGAGAACATATTTGTGAATCATGTTCCCAGGTACTCTCCTCCATGCCACCATGTCTCCACAACACATGAACCAAGGTCATAGAACACATGTGCAACACCTTCTCTTTGCAGTCTTAGATCTCCACAGGTTGCTCTTAAATGGTCTCATCATCATCAACATCGATATATCACCCATTCCTGAATTGAGAGTCATCATGAAGATAACGAAGGAGTTGTGATACATGGACGACATCATGTATCTGACTCATCTATGGGGGTTGTGCAACTCAATACCCCACAACTCCAACATGGGCAAACACCTCAAAAGTCCAAACAAACCGGGAGAATTCTTACTCCAATAACCAAACATTCACTGCCCATGATAGGGAGTTTCCATAAAAAACACATGATCCCCAACATTAAACTCTTAGGGTCTCATTATTTGATCAACATTTCATTTTTTTTGATCTTACACTTTCTTTATCCTCTCACGAATCACTTGAACCATCTCTGTTGTATTCTTCACTAGTTTCGGTCTGAGAATTTCTGACACTCTGACCCCAGTCCAGCACAATGGAGAATGGAAAGGCCGGCCATACAAGGCTTCAAATGGCACCATACCGTTGGTAGAGTGAAAAGTATTCTTGAATGCGAACTCCACCAAGGTTAATCACTTTATCCACAAATCCCCAAAATCAATAACAAAAGAGTGTAACATGTCTTCAAGAGTTTGGAAGGTTTGCTCTGTCTGGCCATCCATTTGAGGATGAAATATAGTGTTAAGGAATTGTTGATAACCAAAATAATCTTGTATATTTCTACACACCATGGTGGTAAAATGAGGATCTCGATCAGAAATGATCATCCGTGGTACTCCATGATGTCTCACCACCTCCCCTAGATACGGCCTCGACAAGACATCCACTATGCTCGACTCCTTGATTGCTATGAAGTGGGATGATTTCGTTAAACGATCCACTACCACCCATATAACATCATGTCCTTCGGGGGATCGAGGTAAACCAGTAATAAATTCCATTGAGATGTCCTCCCACTTCCAAAAAGGAATACCTAATGGATAGAGTAGACCTCCAGGGACACGGTGTTCATCCTTCACCTTCTGGAAGAACAAACATCGAGACACAAACTATGCAACTGTGCGCTTCAGCCCAGGCCACCAAAACTGAATCCTCAAGGCTCAGTACATATTTTCCATGCCAGGATGCACTGCTAAAGGAGAACTATGGAACTCTCTGAGAACCGTATCACACATCATCAAAGGAACAAAAATCAATCCATGATACAAAACATGGTGTTTTTCATCCTCATTCCATCCATCTAGGGCCTCACCATAAAAAACTCAGTCTCTCCAGACCTACACCTCTAGATCCCCTCACTGGGACTCTTCCACCTTCTGCATCAGGGGTGACTATACCATCATCTTAAAAATACATCCTCTACCTCCAACATCTCCCATATCAAAATGTAATGTTGATAGTTCATCCATTACTCTCCAAGAATCACAAAATTCATGAACAACATCACTAGAAGACTTTGGACTCAACGCATTAGCTATAACAATCCCTTTTCTAGATGTCTATGTTATTTCAAAGTCATATTAATATAAGAACTCAATCCATTGAAAATGTAGTATGTTCAATTCACGCCGGGAGAAAATGTTACTCAAACTCTTACGATCGGTGAAAACTAGAAAGCACTCACCAATGAGGTAATGTCTCCACAACATCATATAAAACATCACAGTTGACAACTCAACAACATGGGTGGCATAGTTACGTTCATGGGGAGACAAATGTTGAGACCCATAAGAAAAAACTAACCTCTATTTATGAGAACACAACCTAGCCCTAGATGTGAGGCATCGCAGAAAACATCAATCTGAACTCCCTCAGCTGGAAGACAAAGAACATGAGCACTTACTAACTTCTCCTTTAGATACTCAAATGCTACCTGACACTGATCAATCCATATGAATGACTGGTCTTTCTTGGTGAAAGCTGTTAGAGGAGTTTCAAATCATGAGAAATTGGCTACAAACCTCTTGTAGTAGCATACATGAACATGGAAACATCAGACCTCTGACAATATCCTAGGGGCTTTCTAAGACACAACTGCTTCTATCTTCGATGGATCCACAACTAATACCTATTGGGAAACAACATTCTCAAAGAAACAGACATCTTGGGCCCAAAACTCAAACTTTTACAACTTCCCAAATAGTTGATGTTGACGAAGAACTCCGAAAACGGCTTGTAGATTCTCTTCATGCTCCTCCTCAGATAAGGAGTACACAAGAATATCGTTGAATAAAACTACCACAAACTTGTCCAGGAACTCATAGAACATAGCCATCATCAATCCCATGAATACAGCTGGAGCATTTTTCATGCGAAACAACATTAAAATGAACTCATCATGCTCATGATGACAACGGAAAGTAGTCTTTGGAATTTCCTCATCTTTCACATGCATCTGATGATATCCAAACCACAAGTCGATCTTTGAGAACCAACTTGCACCCTTCATTTGAAAAAATAAATCATCAATACACGGAAGATGATAGCTATTCTTTATTGTCACTATGTTTAAGTGATTCCAATCCACACACAACTGTAAACTACTGTCATCCTTATTTAGGGTGAAAACTGGTTCACCCCACAGGGACGCACTTGTCCCAACAAAACCACACTATAACATATCATCAAGATATATACGTAGCTCTTTTAACTCATAAGGTGCAATACTATATGGAGACATAGATATAGGAGATGATTCTAGCTGTAGCTCGATCCCAATATCGATATCTCATTGAGGGGGTAATGCTACAACCACTTTTGGAAAGACATCAGGGTACTCCTCTACGACCCTAGGAAATTCCAACTATGGAACCTTTGAAGAACTAAGAATCATCTCAGGAATCATTGATGATAATGATAGAATGTTCCTATGACCCATTCAAGGATCTCGCTCACCAAAAACCTCCACTAGCTCTCTATCTGTACTAATGAAAACAGACATCTGCTTAAAGCAATCCACGATAGCCTGCACCAAATACAACCAATCGATGTCGAGGATGACTCTATATGGTTGTATTCGAAAATATAGGAAATCTCCTCAAGATAAGTATTTCCCCAACACTAGATAATTGTCTCTACATACTTTAAACAAGTGAGCTCGACCTCCAACTGGCGTAGTCAACGCCAAGGGAACTGGAAGCCTATCTACCTCATGTCCAAATGCATGGACAAGGGTAGGTGATATGAAGGAGTGTGTTACTTCTCAATCAAAAACCGCATACACCAAAGTAGAAAACAAGGAAAGGGTACCTGGAATGCTGTCTGGATCGCCTAGAGCTGTAAATAATATAGAATGAAGTTGACCACAGCCTCCTCCATGAACTCTCTAACCCTGATGATGACCACCACCATGACTATGCTATACTCTCTTAGTATGGGGAGATTTATGGTGTTTTCCTCTGCCTGCACTATCTACCCTCTACTGATCTAAAGCTAGTGCAACCTACTGCTGCTACTACTTTGCCTAGAACTACCTCAATAGAGGAACCTGGAGCGTAACACCTGGGGTGCGATGACTGCTCTGAAATGCCAGGCACTCACACAACTGATGACCATGACCACCACAATAAAAACAAGTGCATGATCCCACATCATATGACTAAGAGTTTCTTCCTCTGGATAAACAAGATGTGAAGGGCTGGGACCTACCCCCAGCTGAACGGAAACACTTTTTCCTGAAAACCAGGAACTCCAGACCATAGCTCTGCTTCGTGAAGAATCATGATGATTCCCCTCCCATGATGATCTGGTCCTGGACAATGTCCTCTCAACAACCTCTACCCTTGCTAGCACTTGAAGGTAAGTCTTAAGCATAAATGGGGTGACTTGGCACTGGATCTCTAGATGCAAATCCACCTTGAAATGTATTTCCCTAGCCTCCTCATCAGGAAATAGTTCAAAGAATATCGTAAAAGGTTCTTCAAATGGATTCCAAACTCTCAAACACTGGTGCTCCCTTGTCGTAGGGTAAGAATATCTTTGTGACTGGACGCCTTCATTGTCAAAGAATGAAACTCGACTCGAATCTTTTATAAGAACTCCTCCCATGAGATCACTAACTCCTCGAGATCCCCATGGAACAAGAATCCCCAGTGCCTCTCTGAGCTATGCATCATCATCACAACCAAGGACACTCAGTTCTCTTTCCGAGTAGGGATCAAATTGAAGCTGATCTCGACATCCTTTAACAACTCTTCTATAACTGCATATAAAATGTATCCCTTGTGATTCTACAGACTCTATCGCTAAAATTCTCATAGTTACATCTTCTACGTGTCATCGTCGTCAACCTCTACCCTATGACGATCTGCTGGAATAGCCTACTGGACATTTTCAGTGCAAACCTGATGAGGGAGTCGACCTAGAGCCATACCTATAATATAACAAGTTGTTTGAGTTCCTAATCCTAGAATATAGAAGAATCAACATTAATTAATTAATTGTTTTCCTTCAATGATTATAGGTTAACTTATCCCATGGTCTACCCATTCAAAAACCAGAACAAAGAAGAATTATGCATGATCCTTTCCTAGGTCTCTAACCTACAATTAGTATCACCTTGTTTAGTAGCCATTGTAAACTTAAAGGTCCGTACATCAGATCATAGGGGGCCCTAAATGCCAATTTTACGGCCGATATCATTTGTTTACATCATTTTCTAAACATAAATTATGCCATTTCCCTTCCAACCCAAGCTACCTCACTTGTTTCTAACACCAATCTCCATCTTATCCCTCAATGTAACCTATGATACCACTCTTTCAAAACCCCCTCCCCCCAAAGTGTACCCCTTTTGGGCTGGAAATGTTAGAAGAATGATTATGAACCCCTGATTCCCACCACAAGTAGACCTCGGGTAGGCGACTAGCACTGAGGTAATAGTAAACGCACAAAATGGTATGCATTACTCTCTAAGAGAGCACATTAGGAATATAGAGATAAGATAGACACTAACAAAATACAACTCAGAACCGAAATATAAACGAAAACCAATGTGAACATATGTAATTTCATTAAAAAGTGCCACATATAGAAGGGGAAAACTGCATCTACTGGAAAGATGGTAAAACAGCAGCAACCACAAGCCCAAATAACTCTTGAAAGAACAAGCTAGTAGTAACCATCCTGATCTCCATAATTCTCTAAGTGACCTAAAAAACAGTATGTATCTACATACGGTGAGTATAACAGTATACTCAGTACGATCCTCCCTGAAGCCTATCATGTAAAAGTAATGAAATCATGTTAGCTCACAGTGAACAACAAGTGAAACTAACTCATCACATAAATAGGTATACTATGTTCCCACCCTCACCATGGATACTCTAACGAAGTAATGCATACAGGAATATATAATATAATAATGTATATCAAGGAAACAGTGCTACTACTTTCTCACTGGTTTGCCGCTTTTCCCCAATGTTGTATGTCCTAAGCATATCTATTCAAAAAGGCTTGCCCATAGACACCAGGGTGAAGCACCACAATATGCACCTCATGCAATAAAACCATCACGTTCACACAAAAAAGTAACCTGGTAGTTTCTGGAAGCCCCCACAGCTTGCATAACGTGTATCATATGTTGAGTATTATACCTCAAGCCATTACAGCCAATACACTGAGTAAGGATCCTCAAGTCATCACAGCCTATACAGGTTACACCTATAGTAGTCCCTAGAAAACTATTTCAAGAATGCATGTGTGTGAATAACCAGAAGCCATTACATCTCTCTACACACATATATGGGGAAAACTAACCAATGTGTCTGCCAACCGAAGTAACTACCAAGAGAAGAGATCGGGGCCAAAGGGGGTAGTCATCCATCCATCCTCCCAATAGATTGTTGGGGAAAACATCCCCCCCTAAAGGGTAAAAATCCTTGGGGTGTCAGTTTCTCTTACTGACAGGGTGGTTTAGCGTATAGAAACCCAAAAATTATAGGATATACTATATCTCACAAAAACAATATGGGCATAACCTGGACTTAGAAACATCTTCAGCTAACATCTCTCAGACTCCAGGCTACTACATCTAAGACTAGGTATCCTATAAGCAAAAAACCATTTAAAGATATTTATTATATTACATCATTGCATTTTTATTAGTTCCACATTATGTTAAATAATTTGTTAAACATTAATTATTCATGAACAATTCCACATTAAATTTCATTAGATTCACACACAAAGTCAATTGTTCCTTCAAAATTACAACCTCATCATTATGTTCCAGAAAACTCCATCCCCATGGATTAACAACAGATATTCAATTATTCATTAAAAAATTACTTTCCCACATTCCCAGGAATTCTAGTAAAACATTCTATGATACTAACTACACGGGAACTCAACACGGTGAGTAGATGTACTTCCCGTTGTGTCTTTGCTGCATATAGTAAGAGTATTTACACATCCCCCCCCCTGAGAAGCTAAACACAGAAAGCCCATGTCATACCCTGTGTGTCTTCATCTCTTTCGAAAGACGGTAATTAAGTGCACCCGCCTTGAGTAGTTGGGAAAAGTAAAGTAGATTAACAACCAATTAGAATCATCAATCATCCAAAAACCACCTTCTTCCCCTCCCATAATCCCTAGTATCCTACCCAACACCCACATTCATAAACCGATGCATCTCTCCACTCTAGGCGTCATCTACTGCCACAACCAAAATGCCTTTATTCCCCAACATGTCACAACACCCATCCAGGATCACATCACAACACAAGAAAAAGGAAAATAGACATCTTAAGAATTAGGCTCTTGGACCTTTTACAGACCAGATGATAACACAAGAACCCATCAAGGAATTATCAAACAAATAATCCATTTTTAATTAACAGATTTATTATATGTAGGTTCCACATTCAGGAAACCTAATAACTAAGCTATCATAAATAAATTAAACATTTTTATGGCACCATTTTTTTAACATAAAAATTATATCAAGAAGAACATGATTTATTTACATGCCTCTTTTTATTTATCCAAACAATTATCAATTAATTCTGGTTTACGTTCTTTATCAATTTTATAAAAAATAAACAGATATATGTAGCAAAAATAAATATCACACTCTCTAGAAAAATAAATTTCAACAACATACAATCGATATCAATTTATTTATCCATTTATAAGATTTATTATATCAATTCCATTGTCATCCAGTCATACCAAACATGCTAAAAATACAATAGCACATAATATAAAATCCATGCAACGAATCCCCTACCTTAAATAGTTCTTGTCGTTCTTTATCCACACAATGGGTCACGATCCTCATCTGGTGTAAATTGCATCCACCCAAGGATGCCACGGTACGACCACACCAACCAAAACCTAAGAAAACTTGATTAGAAGTATAGAGATCTCATGTTATAATATATTAAGGATAAACATGAGAAGATTCACCCCAATAGAATGACTATAAACATACCTTATATTGATGATTGATCGATACAGCTTGGTTGCATCAAAACAGACCGGAACTAATCCAAGGAAGAAAGTTTGCATGTTTAACTACTATGAGAAGGAATGGGATGCTCGAGCACCTCACACCCATGAATAAGGAGGAAGAATAATGAATGAATATATCTTGTCTCTTTTGATGATTTAACGGAGCGATGGTTTAAGATACGCTTAATTTCCCATTAAATGTGGAGTGAATTATACCACTCGGTTTGACCAAGTAAATACAACCCGAGACTTATGAATAATTAGTATTGCTATTATGGCCTTTCAATCAGCATTACATCCCATAAAATAGGGCTTTGAAATCATTTTACGTCAAAGTAAATATCAAATGAGAGAAACTATAGGAATATGGAAACACTGTTCATGAAACTCACCGATATAACATTGTTCATGAATCTCACCATTAGAACACTGTTCACATACTTCTTTCATAGAACAATGTTCATGAACCTCACCGATATAACACTATTAATGAACCTCACCAATAGAACATTGTTCATGAACCTCACCGATAGAACAATGTTCATGAACCTCACCGTTAGAACACTGTTCAGAAACCTCACTGATCCAACAGTATTCATGAACCTCACTGATAGAACAATGTTCACAAACCTCACTGTTAGAACCACATCGATAGAACACTATTCAGGAACCTCTTCGATAGAACACTATTCATGAACCTCACCATTAGAAAACTATTTATAAACATCAATGATAGAACATTGTTCATGAACCTCACCATTAGAACACTATTCATGAACCTCGCCGATAGAACACTGTTCATGAACCTCACCATTAGAACACTATTCACTATAGAACTATTCACACAATTGGATATTTGGAAAATAAAATAGAGGTTACCGATGGTACTGTTCACTGAAAGGGAAAATAGGCAATGTGTTGGGGATGAGTCACCTTGACCTCCTGGAACACCTCAAACACCATATTTTCACAGTGGAATGGACGGGAGAGGTTCGGGCCATTACACATTTGATGGAAGAGGGGAAGAATTTATGTAAATATATTTATATAATAACAAATGATAATTTTAAGGAGAATAGTAGTGTTTTTTATTCATCATATAATAATAATAGAAGATAGTTTATGAATAAATTAAATAAAATTATTGAATATAGGTGTTACCACTTCTTTGGACAACTTATTTTGTTTCACATAAAAAGAATTTGTAGTATGTATTTATGAAAAAAAATTGGGTACTTGGATAAGATAAGTGAATTTAGGAATTTTTTGGGGTATTTATTTTTATATATAAGGAGTCATATATGTGTTAATAGGAGTGGAGAGTGGTTGGTCTTTTAAATATGATGTTAGTGGCACAATTTTAAATTTTTAAATGGTGTGCCAGTACTTATCAAAATTCAAAAGGACCTTAAAATGAACCATTATTTTTACTAGAAGAAAAAAAGTCATTATATTGGAATAAAATCGGGGTTCAACATTATTTGGGTCATTTTTATACATTATCCACTTACTTAAACCCCACCCACACCCTCGGGTAAACCCACTTTTACCTTAACCATATTTAATAATTTTTATTATTGTTATTATTAAATATGGTAAACATTTAATTTGAAATTATTAGGATGATTAAATTATTTTATTAAGTATATTGAATTTTTTAATTCAACTCACATAAGTATAAAATTTTCATTTAATATCAATCTCATAGGAGAAATAAAATAGAGAGTTTCCAAAGAGAAACTATTGAAGACTTTAAAAGGTTTTTATATCAAAATTAAATTTTAGAATCGTTTTAATGAACTTAATTTGGTTAATATATATGAAATTTAAAGAATTTTTCTTTTAAAATCATATTAAAATTTATAATGATTATGAAATATTAAATTTAAATGAAAATTCTAAAGAAAAATCAACACTTTTTCAATATTCATCGAAAAATTTATCTTCCCATAAAAGTATAAAAAGTAACCATAATGAAAAATTTTACATGATGACTAAAAAATTAAATTTATGTTCATAATGAATTTATAAAAAATTTCAAAATAACTTATTCAAAATAAGTTCACATAATGCGACAAAATGGCCTTTTTGAACTATAGATTTTTTAGTGTAAAATTGGATTTAGTATTATATCTTTTATTTAAAACCCATAACATGTTTTTAAAATACCTTATTTAACATAAAATATTAAAATTTAATTGAAATAATAAATAAAAAATTATTTTTTTAACTTATTGAGTTAAAATAATTTTTTATGGAAACAACATTTTTTAGAAAAACAATTAATTTCCTTCAATTATTTGTTAATTTTATTTCTAAATAATTTCACATCAACGATTAAATTATATTTATTTGTTTATAAGCAATATATTTTCTTAACATAGTTAATCCTAATCATATTCCCCATTTTCACAGCTACATGATAAATATCATTTCAAATAATAATATTTTCATATTATGTAATTTTTTGTTTTTTCTAAGTGTTTCATATAATGAAAAACATTATAATATAAAATATAAAAAAATCACAATATATCGTGTTTTTACATTGTACCTCCCTTGAAATAAATTGTTTCCAAAAAATTTATCACTTGGTTTCCATAAAAAATACGGATACGAAAACTTCATCATATCATTATGTTCCCACATATCTTCTTCTAGTTGGGACATTCACCACAACACACTAACTATAAAAGTAGTCTTATTTCATTGAAAATTTTATACACTATTTATATTTCTTAATGATAGTTAAATATATGATATATCATGATCTAGTGGTAATAACTTCAAGTTAATTATATGGAAAGGATTATGTTTTTTCATCCACATTATAGATACATGGATCAAATTTTTAACTCGATATATGATGAGTGTAACTTTTAATTAAAAGCCTATCATCCCTATTTGATGAATAATTTCAAAGAGACTGATAACTCTAAAACTTTTCATTACATTGTATTGTAAGAAAAATTATATACTTTTAGTTTTCTTCGATCAATTATATATTCATATCCTACTCCAATAATTTAATATTAATTTTATTGATCCTAAAGGACTAAAGAATCACAATATCTATAATCAAATTATAATTCAATAAATTTCTCTGTATTTTCAACAAAATGGTTTGAAAACATTATGAATAAATCCTCATATAGTTAAGTATTTCCTTAATCTATAGAAAATCATATAATATTAAACATAAATAACTCTATAAATGTTTTATTATAAACCTTGAAAAATTAAAAATTTATATTGATGCTCACTAAATTTTTAATAAAAAATTAAAATTATTCCCCTAATTATCAATAATTATCTCTTGATTATCATATTGAATATATTATTATTTCATAGACCTTTATTTTAAACACACCCAGAAATTATATTAATTAACATAAATCATTAATGTATACGTACATTCTTCCTCATTAATTACATAAAACACATATTATAATATATTTTCCAAAAATACTAAAATTATGCACACTCCATAAATGATAGAATAATACACATTGGCAAAAAAAATCATTAATTAGTTCCAATATAATATGTAAAATCAAATTTACATTATCAATATTAATCTTCTCATCATCCCTACTAAACACCATGTTTTCAACATCCACAACAAATTATGGGATATCATTTTTTTTAAATTGGTTTTCTTGAAAAATATCACTTTAATATTAAATATTATTTCTCGGTCATGAATGAAATTAAATACATAATTTAGAATCATTAATGTATAACAAATGAAAACAATCTTCATAAATATTAATATTCATTGAACATAATTCTGGAATTATAACAAAAACACTATTCCATCAACATACTTTCCTCTCAACCACTTCACTATGTTTAATTATCTTATTCCTTAATACCTATATCCTACCATATGAAATATGAATCTTGTATAGAAATTTATCAACTTTAACATATTCATTCATATCCCTTTGAACAGAAGCAATACTGTTAGAACAAATCAGACCTTTCATATGCCTTTTGTAATAACCTCATCACCATGATTATAAATATTAATTATACATAAAATGGTGATTCTATTAATGATAATTCCCCTTATGACAATTTATTTAATAATTACCATAATTTATAAATTTAAAATAGTGAACTATTGATAATACCTTAGGGATTCCATTTCTTACATCTTTAGTGTTAAAAAAACTTTTCATTATCCCATTGTGATTACTTTTTTAGTGACTTTCTTTTCCACTGTCAAAAAACCATCTTATAACTCTTAAATTTTTCCTTATTTAATTCATCCAAAATCCATGATATATATGAAATAAATTCTTGTTTACTCTATTATCCCTTCAATAAAAATGCTCAAAGAACAATATATTTCTCTTCTTCTGTTGGTCCAAGAGTTGGTTTGGGTTTATGTTTTCAATTATATATATAATTGATTATTAACAATCACAATATACTTCACTATAGTTATCAACCCATTTGGTTTCTTTTCAACACATTTTTTATCACATTCAATGCTGATCATATTTTATATGGTTCCCTCTATTGACTAAATTGAGAACCCATATTGTAAGCAATGAAAATCATTATGTGAAACCACATAATAATAAAAATTGTCTATTGTGATTTTTAAATCATGAAAATTTCTTTTAATATATGATATATTATTTTTATTATCTTTATTTCATAGTAATAATCTATTAATATCCCTCATAATGGTTAATAAAGAGTTTTAGAAATTCCAAATCTTATCTCCTGGGAGTGTCAAACCATGTATGAAGCAGGTCCCATTGTCGTGCACTAAGTGATGATAGAGTGTAGTCCAATGCACCTATTTGGAGTTATTACACCTAGGTAGTTGTATGATACATCTTCATCATAATATCCTATCCATACATGGATGAAATTGTCGGTAAACCACTAGATCTATCATTTACCAAAATTCAAGGACATTTTCCTTGAATCATCCTTAGACTTATCCATGTATACATACTAAGACATATTGTTATGATTATAACATATGGATATCACTAATATTTTCTCATCCATGTTTCCAATGGTTTTCCAAACCTTGACTTAGAAACTAACTAAAAAGTACCTGTATTTTCATGCATAAATGTTACATCATTTAAGCTGAGTATTCATTAAATTAAACAAACACATTTTTCAGAACTGTAATTGTTTTGTTAATTTATATACAACTTATTAAATATTGTTCTTTATTGAAATATATTCAATATCTCTATTAATTATCTTCCAATTTAGTAAACATCCAAAAAAACATCTTAAAACTATTCTTCCTAACCTAGGAATTCGAAACATATGAAAGTAGTAACTCAGATGATCATTAATGGTCAAAAAGTGAGATATCAATGATCACATAAGTATGAAATTAGATTAAGTGTATGATAATATTATCATAATATCCAAAAACCATACCTTCAATATCATATATTAAAATTACATGTAATGTCCTTAATTTTGGTAGTTTATATGTAATTAATCATAAGAAAATAAGAGAAAAAGATCTATGAGGGAATAGTATTGGAATAAGACATATAATTTTGGTATATCCGTATCCATAGAAAATAACTTCCATAAAAAAAGGCTCACATAATAAGTTATCATAATTTAATGTGTTCAGTCCCCAAACAAAAATAGTATTCAAGGATCACTTCAAGATTATCGGGAAGACAAAGTTCATTACTAGAGTCATTTCACTCTCCATTCCAGTTCTTTCTATCTAATGAGATAAAATTATTTACCCAATATATTAGAGGGAGATTTATATCCCACCTATCACATATTTAAATTAAACATTATGTTTCCCACATGGTTATAAAATATTCATCTTACCAAAACCCATGAAATGAAATTGGATTTCTAAATATTTTATTCAATCACAAACACTATAAATGAGATTGGTATCACAATCATTCAATTATTTAATTGTTTTATAACCATTGAAAATCTTCTAGATTCATAAAAATTTTATCATGGAATAACCCTTATAGAAGAAATAGGTTTTATAAACATATTTTCATCCTAATCATACACCTTAAAAATAATGTATGTGACTTGTATCCATGGATCAAATTATTATTAAAGAAAAACTATTAATAATGATTTCCATTTAGGATAGAAAATTCAATTTCAATGATTATATGAAATATTTATGAAGGAAATATTGATTTTATATTAAAATCACTTCTTAAAACTAAAAATTCATAAGATATTTTGAAAACTAATTTCGTTAAAATTAACCATTATAATATATAAGGGATGCATTAAAATTAAAATAATACATTTCTTGAGGAAATTATCCACTCTTCTTTGAAAAATAATTTTGAAAACATAAATCATAATGAAAATATTTTTAATTGAAATGAACCTTTATGAAATATAAATGATTATTTAAAAAAAATAAAGTTCATAATGGTTAAAAATCACATTCAATTTGTACATGATAAAACATATATTCCTTTTAAATTTTCAATAAAAGACAAAAGAGATTTATTTTTAAAATGATTCAAATATTCTAATAAAAATATTTTTTAAAAAACTAAATCCATTGGGTAGAAATGTGTTTCAAAAACCCTTTTATTATTATTTAAAAACTTCATTCAATTTTTTTAAAAAACATGGTTTTTTGAAGAAAAACAGATTTTGACTGAAAAGTAAAATAAAGATGATTTTCTTAAAAAAATATTATTGACATATTATCTACATGAAGAGAAATAATTTAATGGAAAAAAATATTCTCTCGAAATAACCCTATGATAATTAAATGTATTATATTATTGAGGTATGTGTCATTAAAATTTCATTGATTTATTCAATAGCATAACCAATGCCAATAAATGATGATATTGTAACACAATACTCCTAACACTTCGGTAAGATTGAATCATTATCTCCTTGAAATAAAATATATATATATTTGAATAATAATATCCCATAAACAATGAATTTAATGATATAAAATTTCAATTTTTTATTATATTTACCACCTTATAGAAAACATGATCATAATATAGCATATGATTCCATGATGGAAATTTAAGATAAATACCCCTTTCAACATTGGTATATTTAATCATTATAACCCATGAAATTGAGATAATAAACTTTTTATATAAATGTAAATTATTTTAAGGATAAAAGTCATAAAATAAATTCATATTTATAATATATAGCACATAAAATAATCACATGCTGAATAAGGCTTGTGTCCCATATAAAATAAATCTGATATAAAAATCCATTACAGAATTAGTAATCATTTTCATCATAATCCCCAATAAATAATAACTTTAAATTAAAAATTAATTATCAATAATATAATTATACTTATGATATAACATGTCAATTATGATGTTTATACATCACCCAATCGAAATGGGATACTATAAATTTGTATATGTCTCCCAGAAAAAAAAGGGTGACTATAAATCTCTCACCATGTGTCTTAACTTCCACCATACATGTTAGTTCCTCTTGTATAATCAATATATTATTATAAAATATATATAAAAAACCATAAATAAAAAAAAATATTTATCATAATATATATTATTTACATATAACCATTTATTACTTGTTTATTAATAATTCTCTGTTAAAAACATGTTTCGGGTAATAATGGATTTGCTTATTTTATATTTTTGGATTTTTTTTGGGTCTAATTACGTTGATCATGGTTCCATAATCTCAAAAAAAATTACCATGAAAAAATTATAAAATGTATTTAGTATATAAAAAGATATATCAATCTTTGAAATTTTGAATTACAAATTAAAATACACCATTCATGGAGAAGGTCGGCTATGTGTATGCATAAATATTTTATTCATTTTCACAACTGGTTAAAAGAGACAAAATTAACTAATAAATAAACTATTGAAAATATTTTTTTTGTTATATGAAACAAATATTTTCATTAAACCCATCCTTCTTACCATCCCTTTATATTATGAACGAATCACAATAATTCATGAGGTTTTAGTATGTCGTAAACATGAAATATGTTATCACATTTTAATTAATAGAGAGATAGACTACTAAACAGATGAATGATGATTCTTTAACCCATTTGAAATAAGACTAGAGATTTAGATTATGAAATTAAAATTAAAACATAGCATTTTATGGAAGAATATTATGTTATTTTATAATAATGGTTTAAGAAAAAATTTAAGTGGTGGATAGAAAAACAAAATTAAGTCCTTGAGTAGAGATGTCAACTCTTTTTCAGAAAACATATATTATTTTTCACCAAATGGTTACATAGGATAGATTTGTGACAAAAATATGTGTTCAAGTTGGATGAGGGAATTAATTTTTTTATTTGTGTGTTAATTGTCAAAAACATTTGTTCTTGTATGTGTGTAGTGGAGAGGATGTGGGTGACCTTTAATAATTGAGGTTAGTGGCATAGTTTATATTTATGAAAATAAAAAGGATTTCCAACATTTTTCAAATACCAGAAGGATCAAAAATATACCATTAATGTTAATATAAAATTTATGTTCGATATATGGACTTTAAATGTGTGTGGAATATTATTTTCTTCCATTCTAAATCTCATCTGTTTATTTTAACTCCCTCTAAACCAAATTTTACCTTAATTATGGTAAATAATTGTTCCTATTATTACTATTCATTATGGTTATCAATTAAGTTGGAATTTTATAAAAATATCAATTATAATGATTATATCTATTAAATTTTATTTTTCAAATTAAATTCATAGATGATTCATTGTTTTATTTAAAATTAATCCAGTAGTGGTGATGCAAAATCATATATTCATAAAAAATATTGAATTTTTTAGTATTTTTATATCAAAATTAAATATGATATTGTTTAAAATGAAGTAAATATGACTATTAATAATTTAAATGAACTATTTTTCCTTTATAAAAAATGTAAAATATTGTTCTTGTATTTGAAAGCATTAAATGGAAAGAAAAATCTTAATAAAAACAAGTATTTTTTTATTATTTATACAAATTTTATATTGTCTAGGAATTCATATATATTTACCTAATTATAGTTTTAAAATTATAACTGAAAAATCTAATTACATTTTTTCATATAAATTTATAAAATTGAAAAATTTTATTTTTAAAATAATTTTGTAAAAGGAAATGAAACATAATTTTTTTAAAAATATTCTTTTCTACATAAAATTATATTTATTATTATATCATATGTATAAAAAAAATATGATTGTAAAAAATTTTAATGAATATATAATAAACTTTTTTTGATAAATTAATTTAGAAAAATTATTATTTAAATTTATAATTGGAAAAAATGTTTTTGTGCATAAAAATATTTTCTAAAAAAATATTTTTATTATTTTATAATATTATTAATTTTAATTTCTAATTATTTGGTCCACAAAAAATATATTTAATATACATTTGTAAAAATATGTTTTAATTTAATAGTTTATCGTATTAAAACATGTCATTCCAAGAGAATGTATATAAGTATATTTAAAATAATAATATTTTATTAGAATTTTAAATATTTTTTAAACAAATTATTTTGGGAAATAAAAATTATATAAAATATAAAATTCATTTTAAGAACATAACATAAAAATATTGATCATTTATAGTGTAATTTTTTTAAAGAATACATAATTAAACATCCGGAGATAAAGGTTTTTTGTTTGTATTACGGTCAGAATGGGTGACCTCCTTGTATGTTTTTTAGGGTGTGTTGGTTTGACAGAAAAACACTGAATGAACATGTCTGGGCTTGTGTGTATAGTTTCAAGACATAAAAATGGCCTCATAATATCTTATGGATTATTGGGAATACAAATTAGGTTTTATAGGATAACTTTGTTGTAAAATTATGTGCTTCACGAATAGTGGAGTTTGGATTGTGGGAAATGGTATGAAATAAAGTACTCCTCTTAGGTTTTGTTGATTATGGACTATAGAAAGAACTTTGTTCTTTATAGTAGATGGATATTATAAAAACCCTAAAAAATTAATACATACATAAAAAAATTCTATCTATGTAAATTATTTGTTCGTTTATTTTCAAAATCCAACTTAATCAGAAATCCATTGATAAACAATATTGGTCTTGATTAGTGTTAGGATAAGGGAACTCATGGGACATTTATTGGGGAGTGAATTTGTTAGGAAGAAGAACATGAATAATACATGTAATTTACTATAAGGATATCTTTTATTCATACAAGTGATATTAGTGTATAATATAATATTATGTGTCATGATTTAAACCAAGGTATTATTATATAAACATGGGGTGAGACGATTAGGTTCAATGCTTAGAGAAGCAGAGTATTGACAACTACATATCCCAAACTAGAAACATTTTGTACTCTATCAATAAATATCATATTAACTTATGTTATGCATTCTATATAAATTGTTATAATAGTGTAAAATTTTAATTTAGAAATATTATTCTTTAGTTTTCTCAAATTCTCATTACCTTCATAAGAATCAAAAAATGATTCCCATATATTCTAATGAATATATCATTTGGATAATTAATTGATTTCATTCGGACCTAATCAATTGAGGATTGAATAAATTATGTTGGAATTTATTCAATAACATCTTCTGGATTAGCACACCATTATTCTAGAGCTTTGGAATTAACACTGTAATATTTTACCACCTCCATGTAAAATTTAAATACATGATTTTTCATACTATCAATATATATATATATAATAAAAAATAATTTTCAAAATTAAAATAATGTGGTATTACCATTTAAATACATTTTCATATGTCATCCATTATAGGGGTAAAATTATATCATTATACTTCACCTAAACAGAGTTGATAATTTAAAATATAGGATTTGATACCATTTTTGTACATTTATTGATATAATAACTAAACTGGGGATAAATTGAGATCTCTAATTTCCCCCAATTCAAATTTAAAAATTTAAATTATTCCTCTTAGATTATGATACACTATTTATCCTTATTCTATTCATAAGATATCTAACAAAAATATATGGAAAAATATATTTAAATGCATGAGGTTTTTAAAGTATTTTAGGGAATCCATAAAAATAATTTCTATTCTAATATACCAACAACAAATTTATATATTATGGAATTATTTTAATACTTTTATTGGGATATCATGGTTAATATAATTTATAAAACACATAGTTTATCTTAAATTAGGATAAAATATTTTACTATAATATTTTTATCATGTAAATTACATGGAATCACTCTAACTTTTAGTATAATAGTTTTTAACCAAATAAATTTTAATTGTTATATATTTGAAATTATAGTTGACATATCATTATTATGCTACATAACATATAGGTAATAAATCTCAATATATTAAATATATTTTTTTTAGTGTATATCATAAAATATCCTCACTCATACACTGATCATCATTGTATATTAATATAGAAGTTGTCGTATTTCTATCAACTTTATCTTTCTTCTCAATATCACTATAAATAAAAACACGAATAATTGGATGTGTGGAATAACAGATACACCTCATAGGACAATATTATTCATATAGTAAATATATTATGTTATATCATCAATCTATTTATTAAGACTTATCATCTTATTTAGGTAAAATATATAACATATCTAGTAATTAATTGAGTTGAAATAATGTTTTATATTCATCATAAAAATTGGAGTTCTTATAGTGGTTACAATTATTTCGTTTATAAATAATATCTCATATATATTTTTTCAACTCTTCATGAAATCATTTATTTGAAAATAAACTATATCTTTGTTCAAAAATATTATTCTATAAAATAAAAATGAAAAATATCCATAAAATATCAAAATTTTAAATACAACTTCAAAAATGATATTTTATTTGGTACAAATGTCAAATATAATTATCATAAAAACAAATGATCGTTCCTCCAAAACATATGAAATATTTCTATGTGAAATAAAAGTTACTAATATGTAATATATTATTCTTAGGAATAAAATGAAACTAAATAAATATTTTTTACTTATCTATACATAATATTACATATATTTTAAACTATTTATATAGAATAAAAATAAATAACCATAATTAATTTATAAGTTATGTATCAAAATACATGAGACTATTCCTTTTTAAGATAACCAATATGTAATATTCATCATATCATAAAATAATACTTATAATCTAATTCAGTGAAATAATTAATTATGTATGATAAATCGATATCATTCATTGAATATATATGAAATACTCTCCTATAGATAATATTTAATTCTTGAAAAATATATCTAATAAAAATACATAATAATCATATAATAATAATTCCAGAATGAAAAATATTAAACATATTAAAAATTATCACAAAAATAAATTAATCTAAAATATTTTGTAAAATAAAAAATGTATTTTTTCAGCACTATCAACATGAAAACCTGAATTAATATTCATTTATTTATTTTTCAATATTTTATTCATCGACCATGTATTAGTTTAAATGTATTTATATATTGGGAAATATTATTATATTAATTAGGGGAAATGTATGAGTTATATAAGAGTACCTATAATTTATAAACAACATCTTTTCACTTTTTTTATTAATTAATGTGGTAAAATAATTAGTAAGAGATAAATCGAGAACTTGAATTTTATTCAATGATCCTTAAAAATTATGAAATTATATTTGGTTCTCTAAATACTTAATTATTGTACTATTTAAATATATAGATTGTATATGATATAGTTATCATAAAATGGATATTGTAATGGTGGTGATTAGATATAATCTATCATAACTAAGTGAGTATATATTTTCACAACACATTCCATAATAATAATTCAGATATCAATTCCTAATCTAATATAATACACGATTGTACCCCATGTAGAAGCATGATTTCCAAAACAAATAGGATTCCTAAATGTTATTTAGAGGATGATTTATAAATATATTGAAAATTTTTATTATTTATCTATTGACTTTTGATCATAAAAACGTAATCCCATACTTTTTACTATAGGGTAAAAACATTTTAATTACCATACTATTTCTACAGGATTCAATACCCATATGGGAATTATTTGTAAGAAAATAGTTCATCATTAATAATTATTTTATATAATTAAAATTGAAACCTATAAAGATAAACATATAATCTTTATTCATTTTATGATTCCACTGAATCTATATAAAAATTTCATGATAAACATTTTAGATAATGGAGTGAGAAATACATCTATATGAGTGATATTTTTCTATAAACTCCACCCTCATAGTTGTATGAACTGGAATACGGAATATAATATAGGGAAAATGGTTAGAATCCTATAACCTTGAATCTAGATTATACCCACCATTTCATCCTTCTTAAATAATTATATAACCCATATTATAGTTTTAGGTTCTTATAAATTAATCTAAATAATATTATTATCTTGATATTTTGAGATATATTCATTCCTTAGTGGTCTTTGTAAACATAAACATTATACTAGAATTGACATAAATATATTATATTCTTTTTACTACTACCACATTTAAGGTTGATATTTTATGTTCAACGAAATCATAACACCTCTTCCAATTAAAAATTTAAATTATATTTAAAAATAAAATTATTCCAATTATTCCCTCAACTGAATCAATGTTAATATAAAATAAAGATACAACTTATTAATTTGATAATTTATCAATCTATTTAAAAAATTTAGAAAAATCATCGATAACATTAAATCAAGAACAAGAATCACTAGTTCAAGTTCATGAGTCAAATATTATCAAAAAAAGATTAATATTTTCTTTATCTATAAGCCAGAAAATGTGGATCGTGCAGTGGAAATTAACAATGAACCAAAATGGATATGATTTAATAGAACCCAAACCCATCATAATAGATATTTTTATTCATTAATATTTTATGTTTATCATGTAATTAACCATTATAGCGAAATCCATAATGAAATCGATGAAATATTAATAATTTAAAAAATGTAAATTTACAAAAAATTTCATAGGAACATTTAATTAAAATCCTACTCTACATTATATAGGTAAATATAAATTCCCACATTGAGCATAATATAACACATGTATTTTACTTCATAAGACCAAAAATATATTTTCAAAATTGAAACTTAACAATGAAGTTCTTTTAGTATCTCGTTGACAATATAAATATATCTCTCATTATCACAACATGATAGTTAATTAAATATGTTATCATCTAGGAAACCCATCACAAAATAACATAATGTCTGTGAGATATCATTTTCAATAAATTCATATACACTATATAATGATTTTTCATAGCAAAATGTATTACTAAATACTCAATATTCTTATAGAGATATTAGAAACAGATTTTAGAATTATCCCATGGTTTAATATGAATATGTTGATATAAATAATTCATGAATATAAATTTATATTCCTTTTTACTATTAAATTTTTTAATAAATATTTAGTTTCTGAGAATGGAAAATTATTCTTAATGATTAGTAGTTTCATCATCTGATAATCTATATATATATAATGACTCCAAAAACTTTTTGTCGAAAAAAGGATGAGTACTCCCTATGTTTATGTACATTTTCTAATGATACATTATTCATGAGAATATTATATTTTGAATATTATCGATCTTAATTTATTTATGTTGTTTCAATATAATATAAGAGAAACAAGCTAAAAACTAGTGAAAATACCCATAGAAAACTTGTAACACCCCTGACCCGGAAGCCTCTAAATCGGTGCTCCGAGCAGTGTGCTTACATGACCTTAAGTGCACTTCCCCACATGCCCATGGCTGCCGGCTAGCACCGGGGGTTTATGGGGTCATGTGAGGAGACTATACCCCCTTTTTATCAGAGTAAGAACAACAGAAATCAACCAATATTGGAAACAATAATAAACAAACAAGGAACATGTATAACAACCATTTCTAATAATCAAATATGTCATGTCATACTAAATGTGAAAAAGTGGAAAAAACCCAAAAATAAAGGGTACGACCAAAATCCCCAAAATGGTCCCAACTCCAAGTCCAAATCCTCCACCAAGTGCTACCCATGTCCACTAAAATATCTATAAAATACCATTTCCCTTCTCCTGACCTGCAAATATAAAGTCTGCTCGGGTACCCAATGGTAACCCGAGTAGGGTGTGAGTACAACTTAGTAGGCCACCACCAACGGTGTCTACAAAACATTCAGTATAAACAGGTAGTGCATGGAAAAATAATATGAATGATAATTTACACGTAGTTAATTTAGGTGACATTAAAATGTTTAGAGAAAAATCCATTTTTTTCCATTCCATTCATTTGTTACCAAATATCATCACTTACCATTTCATCACATCTCCATGGGTTAATCATATACATTATCTTACATGGGTCTAAGTCCAACAATCACATGCAAGAGGTTAAACACATAATTATCCTATCTCACTAGGACTAACCCTCTCATTGAAACCATAAACTCACCTCAAAGCCTCAGTTCGGGTTGATGCAACCGTTAGGAGAATAGACCCTCAATCGCCTTTCCTATCCTATGCATTTGGTGTGGAGTTTAGAACCACAGTCTTTACTCTACCTGTGGGCATTGATCCTCATGTCTTACCCCACTCTACGAAGCCATGTGAACTTGCTTATATATAAGTAACCATCAACCATCCAAACCATTTCCCTTTAGCAAATACTATTCACAGAAACCCACATGGGAATCCACATCATGCCTTAACCCATTAACACATTTCCATTTCACATCATTTAACCATTTACCCAATTCCCAGGGGTTATGACTATCTCAATAAGAAATGAACATTAAACCCATAACCTATCCCGTTATGGTCTTAAATCATTTTACACATTAACCCATTTATCTCATTCATTATTTTCATGAATCAACCATTCATTCCATTTCAAATAAGGCCTAAAGTATTTCCAAGTATTTGTGCATCACCTCACTTCTATTCCAAGTTCAACTGATCATGACAACATATTTATCAAGGGATCAATAATTCATAACTATAAGGTCACATGTTTAATATCAATCCCTAAATCTGGGAAAAGTCGGCACATCCCATGGATGGCCCCAATTAGGTCAAGTCTATCCCAACTCATCACATGGGGATTGTGAGGGATCCCATTTTCCATTTTAAACACCATTATTACCAAACATGCCAAGGTTATCCAAAACATAACCAAAGGAAAGCAATAACACAACTAAACATGCACAAATACACAAATAACTATGGGATATCACTTGTAGACTACCTACCTCAAAACCATAGTTGAAAGCACTCCCAATCGAGTCCTTAGACCTTGATCCAACCAACCTGTAAGAACCCAGATCTTCGTTTTCAGGTATGTCTTCCCTTTTTCTAGTGTTTTTTGGAAAGGAGGAGTTTTGGAAATTTTTGATGTACACGCCATGTACTTTATAAGAGCACACCGTGTAATCCCTTACCGTTCCAGGCTGTGTGTTGGCCATGACAAGCCACACACACTGTGTCTAGGGGTTAAGTGGAGACCACATAATGTGTAGTACAGAAAAATAGAGTACAAGACGTGTACTCAAGAAGTACACGCCATGTATTTTCATTTTTTCATTAAACGGACCAGGCTCGTGCCTAATCGACAGAACCTTCTTCTTCTAGGTCACGTTCGACCGAGATATGATGTACGATCACGGAACTTCTTTGAATCCCCAAGCCTTCATACTTTCTCTGAATATACCATCGTCGATTGCATTGGGACCGCAGTGTTGAGTTATTCGTTGACCTAGATCCTCATTTTCCAATTACTCATCTTTCTTAAGTTATTGTGGGTTTAGCATTTTGTTCATTTTTGTTGATCTACATCGTTATGAGAAGAATCAAGCCTCGTGGTTCAAGTATATTGATCTCCTAGGATCGAGGTAGGTTTTTTGTTCCTTACAATTCGGTTTCTTTGAGTTTTATGTGCAAATTCCACCGATACCCGTGAACGAGGTATTGCGTGTTTACCTATTTTCCCTTATGGTTATTCCAGCACTACTAGAATGCTTCTGTAGAGGTAAATTGATATTTCATGTGGATAATTCTCATGCTTGGATGTTTTTCCCATGACTTTTTATTGTTACAACCCTTGGGTCTTGTTAGCATTTGGCCGTTGTACATATTTCCAGGCCTTGTGATCATAGGACGGAATGATGTAGTTAGTATGATTATTGCATTGTAGACTGTTTAGCCACGTACCTCTATAGGTGTAATTTGGTTAGACAATTAGCTCTATAGGTGTACTCTGGCATTATAGCATTAATATGCACTTACAAGAATGGGACCGTGATAACCCAGTGTTATAGTCTATAAGGGATTGACTGAGAGATCTTCCTAGTGAGTCTTAGACATTATGTACTATACGGGGATAGACCGAGTGAGCTTCCTCAGAGAGTATTGGAAATTATTGACAATAGGGGATATATCGAGTGAGCTTCCCAGAGAGTCTTAGTTATTTTAGACATCCGTAGGGTAGACCAAGTGAGCTTTCATAGAGAGTCTTTTCCTTGTTTGAATGTCTTTAAAACCTTCCAAGGCTAGAGGAGGAATTGACCAAGTGAGCTTCCTCATAGAGTCTGTAGTATACCTGATGCTAAAAGAGTCTTGATCGAGTGAGCTTCCTCATAGAGTCTCTAGACCTTGGGGCCAAGAGGGTTAGACCGCATGATCTCTATCAGAGTGTCCCTGACTACCCTAGACTATATGGGGAATTGACCGAGTGAGCTTCCCGAGAGATTCTTATAATTTCATATGACCAAACCAAAGCGGTTAGGCTGAGTGCATTTCCTAGAGGGTTGTGTTACTTTATGGATAGGACTAGAGGGGTTGGCTGCGAGTACTTCCCAGAGGGGTTCCTATTGTGTTTAGCTGTTTGATTCACTACTCCATGTTGTTTTATGGATTGATTATGGTTGTATATCATCTTGTTACTGCTTACTGTGTAATATCTCCTGTTTATTGTTACTGTTTACTGCTTTGTGTACTATTACCTGCCATATACTCACTGACTATTAGGCAATGATATTCAGTTGGTTGCATACTGGGATTTTAATCTCACACCCTATTTGGGTCTTGATTTTGGGCCTAGAGAGACAATGTTGTTGCAGGTATAGACAAGGGAAAGCGCCCTTCGACATCTGGTAGTTGATTTCTTGGAGCCGGAGAGCATGGGACCAAGCTTTGTCTTACGATGAAGAGGATATATTTACCTTCTTTTGTACTTATTTTAGTACTATGGATTTGTTCAACATTGTGACTTGTTTGGATTCTTTCCCAGATATGTATCATGCATCATTTCATTTATATACATATGTGCCCCAGTTGTGTGTTGATTTTGTTATCCATTGTGTATTATTGTTGGTTATTTACTTTTTCTGTTCATTCATGTTTGTTTACATCCTCTATGTACTCTACCAATGAGGGAATAGTTTCCCCACTATCACACCCAAGACCCTCACTGCTAGTCGGCAGCCTCTGGCATTTGGGGAAATGCGTTTGAGGCTATGTGACCAACCGGGTATGGGGAGCCTCTGTGTGGCTTCTGGAACCGGGTTGTTACAAAGTTGTATCACAGGAATTATTTTCTATTGATTTACTATTTGTAGCCTTTAGCCAGGGATAGGATGGATTCGGTACTTGGTAATAAGTTCTTCCTGAGTATAGTTAACCCGTGTATAGGGAAAAGACATACTACCTCTTTTATTGATGTTTTTGTTTTGGAGATTTAACAGTTGATATGATTTCACCTAGTCTGATTCACATCACCTGTGCGGTTATTGTAGTTTATATTATGGTTCAATTTCTGTCGCAACACGATTAGATAAGGGTATTTAATCTCTTGCATCATATTGGATCTTTTTAGAAATCACATTCAATGCCTTCTTTCCATGCCATCTTGGATGCATTAGCGATTGCATGCTATTGTGATAGAACATGTGTAGATTATGCATGCTACTGTGATAAATTTTTTGATAGAATCTGTATTGTTTGATAAAGGATTGGCTGAATAGTACCTTGCTTAAATTAATGCCAACTTTTAGTTCTTGAGGTGTTATGGGCCCTCTTGAATCGGATATTGGTGATTCATTGACCTGTTTTTCCTTATATATGACTGTATTGGATGCCTAGCTTTGATTTGTGGGGAGTATGGGCCCTCACGGATCAGAAATTGGCACCTTCATGCCTTTTTTTTCTGTGTTTCTGGAATTCGGTGTAGTTTATGAGCTACTGCCCAGAAAAACCCAGAATACATGGTCTGTACTTTAGGACTACATGCCGTGTAGTTTCAGACAGTGTCACCGACTGTTTGAAAAGGAACAATGGGTTGAGGAAATGTATTTAGGAATAGTCTGTTTAGTTTTTATACACCCCATGTAGTATAGAGCCGTGTACCTAGTTGTGTCACTGACAACATGGGCTTGGGAAACTCTTGTAGGACATGCCGTGTTGGTCAAGAACATGCTGTGTAGTTTTATTCTAGGTACTCAGCTATGTGACTAACAAGACGGGTTGCCGAAACCTTGTCCACTACACATCATGTACACAGGGAACACGCCGTGTACTCTCAGTTTAGGAAAACCATGTGGGTTAGCCATGTAAAGAGACACAAGTAGGGGAATATAGTTCAAGTAAATGATGTTTGTGGGAACAACATGCCATGTAGTTCAGGGTGTTATACGACCAGAGTTGGTATGAGTACATTCCCATGTCTTTGGTTTATGAGAGCATGTCGTGTAGTTTTTATACACATCGTGTAGTTTTGTTTTGTAAACTAAAATGTCTCCTTATCATGTTCCCATTTTGTAATCTTGTGTTCTAAGTCTTTGATAATCCTAATATGAGGTGTGCTTTTGGTATTTATATCGATATTCCTCCGAGACGTCCTCCGGTTGTACGTCTGCTACCAGACACTGATCAGACACCGGATACAGTCGACTAGGGACCTCCTGCAGATCCTCCTATTGTGCCAGCATTGTAACCAGCAGTTATACCCGTCGTAGGTTCCAATGCACAGTTCAGGGAGGACTTCCTAAGGACGATGCAGACCTTTCAGGGAGCACCGCCTCCTTCCCCGTCGATGTCCGAATTGGTGTGGGTCTTTCAGCAACAGAACCCTCCTACTTTCTCAGGGGATGGAGGTCCCCATGCTGTAGAGTCATGGTTATAGGCCACGCTAATGATCTTTGAACATCTGGATATAAACCCAGAGAAAAAAGTTAATCTGGATACTTATATGCTCTGAGACACTGCCAAGAGGTGGTGGGAGGTGATCTTGCAGTCGGGGCACCAGCATAGTATGTCTTGGGACATGTTCCGCCGCACCTTCTTTGACTACTTTTACCCGAAGACCTTGAGGGCTAACCGGGCCCAGAAGTTTATGAGTCTGAAGTAGGGTACTCTTTCTGTTATGAATTACTCTTCTTACTTTACCTATCTATAGCGCTTCACGCCGATTCCATCAGGTGATGAGTTATTCCTTGCTAGGAAGTTTAAGGATGGTCGCAGGCAGGAGATCCGCTCCTAGGTTAATATCTTCAGGTTGACTTTGATATCCTCTGTCATCAACCAGGCGCTGATCACTGAGGGCAACCTGAGGGATTCTGGAGTAGTGATCTAGGGCGGTTTGACATCCAGAGCTGGTGGTCCTCCTCTAGATACTAAGAATCGCCGTAGAGAGTCATCTCAAGGAGATCAAAGCAGGCTGAATGTATCTTCGGGTAGCTAGGTCATATGATACCAGTGTTGTAGGAGCGTACATACTAGGCCTCAGTGCTAGAGGGACCTGATCGAGTGCCGATCTTGTGGCATGATGGGACATCTTCAGGGCTTCTTCCAGATCCTCACACCTTCAGCTTGTGGTTGGGGTTCTTCTATGACCCCTTGTTCAAGAGTTGCTTCACCAGTTTCTCGCCAGTCTAGAAACTGGAATTCTTCCAGCCGTTCTGGATGAGGTGGAGGTGGCAGTTGTGGTGGTCAGTCACCCGGTTACCAGCGAAAACATAGTGGATCAGCTCAGAGTGGTCAGCCAGGGGTACAGGGCCACGGTATAGGCCCGACATTCTCCATGGAGATGACATACTAGAAGCAGGATCCTGGACCTTCTACAGTTCGAGGTACGATTCTAGTAGCCTCGGTTTTATCATCATCCCTTTTCGATACTGGTGTTACGCATAGTTTTATCATTGATGTTGTTGTGGAGAGCCTTGGGCTCTATATATTTTAATCTGACAACATGTTGACCCTTTACATGACATTGAGAACGAGGATATCTAGCATACATTAGTGCAGAGAGTGTCCTCTTGATGATGCAGGCTACAATTTCTTATGGGTCTTCTATGTGTTTGATATGATGGGCTATAATGTCATTCTCGGGATGGACTGGTTGGTTTACTTCCAGGCAGTCTTCGATTGCTATCACCACAGGGTGAGTTTCGTTTCACCATAGGGCAGACCATTCCTTCAAAGAGGTTAGTTGGATGTCCAAGCGGGTAATGCTGGACTAGAGCATCATGGTATCGGAGGAGTTACAACCCATATTTCTTGTCTTTATTTGGATGACCAGGGGACTTCGCATTTAGACTTTACTTCAGTGGTGGATAGTTTCAGGGATGTCTTTCCAGAGGACTATTCAGTTTTACCTCTGAAGTGTGAGGTAGACTTCTCGATTGAGCTCATTCCAGGAGCGGAACCGGTGTCCATTCCTCCTTATAGTATAGCTACACCTGAGTTATAGGAGCTCAAGAAGTAGTTTTAAGAGTTGCAAGAAAAGGGTTTCATCTGACCCAATATTTCTTTATGGGGTTCTCCTGTCCTGTTTGTGATGATGGAATACAATACCCTTTGCCTCTGTGTGGATTATTGGCAGCTGAACTAGTTGACGTTCAAGAACCGATATCCCTTTATAAGGATCGATGACCTCTTTGACCAGATTCAAGGATCCCGGGTGTTCTCGAATATTTATTTGAGGTCAGGTTATCATCAGTTGCATGTTAGACCATCAGATACACCTCTTACATCCATCAGGAGATGTTATGGTCTATAGGAGTATACAGTCATGCTGTTATGTCTCACGAACGTGCCATCAGTTTTTATGGCACTAATGAACCAGGTGATCCATCCGTACTTAGATTCCTTTGTAGTGGTTTTCGTGGACAACATCTTGGTGTACTCTCACACTTGAAATGACCATGCCACACATATTGAGATTTTTCTGAGTACACTGAGGGATCATCATTTATATGCTAAGCTCTCAAAATGCCACTTTTGGGTGGATCAGATTATCTTCTTGGGTCACGTCATCTAAGAGATAGAAGTATCAGTGGACCTAGAGAACATGAGAGATATAGTTTCCTATGAGAATCCAAAGAATGTATTTGAGGTGTGGAGTTTTCTAGAGCTAGATGGATACTATAGGTGTTTCATACAAGACTTTTCACACCTAGAAGCACCACCGACAAGTCTGACCAAGATGGGGGTGATGTTTTTGTGGTCAAGTTATTGTGAGTCAACCTTTCAGGGGCTGAAGGGGAGGTTGACATCAGCACCGATACTGGTCTTTCCATAGATGGGAAAAGGGCTATACTGTTTACTGTGATGCTTCAGGTATCGGACTGGGATTTTTGCTTATTCAGGGAGATGGAGTCGGTGCTTACGAGACTAGGCAGTGGAGGCAACACGATAGGATCAACATGACGCACGATCTGGAGTTGGAAGTTGTTGTTCCCGACTTACGTTGTTGGAGGCACTACCTTCTGGGAGGGCACATTGTGGTTTTCACCAACCACAAGACACTCAAGTATTTCTTCATTCAGCGTGAACTAAATTTGAGAAAACGCATGTGGGTCATTTATCTTCAGTCTTTCAACATCGAGCTCGACTATACACTGGGAAAGGGAAACATAGTGGCTAATGTGTTGAGCAGGATAAATCAGATTCAGGAAGATCAGGAGGCCAACTGTGAGTGGTAGCTTATGGATCTGTTCACTACGATACACTTAGATGTGCACGAAATACAGTGACAATTTTTCCTATCTTCTATAGTTGTCACCTCTTCTCTTCATGATCGAGTACGAATGAGACAGATATCAGACTCAGAGAGATTAGTACTACGAGAGAGTGTGTTAGGAGAGAACCCTCTTCCTAGATGGACAGTGGGCGAGGATGAGACCTTTCATTTCTAAGGATGTTTATAGGCTCTATCAGACATACACGAGGAGCTAATGCTAGATTTTCATTCCTCAGATTGGGTAGTTTGTCCTTGTGTCACCAAGATGTATCATGATCTACACTACCAGTACTGGTGGCCAGGTATGAAGAGAGATATTGCTGGTTTTGTCATGAGATATTCTACTTGTCAGCTGGTGAAATAAGAGCATCAGCGACCTGCTAGGCATTTATAGTAGTTACCCATTCCCGAGTGCAAGGGGAATGATGTCGCGATGGACTTCGGGACCGGGTTACCGAGGTCACCGCAAGGGAGTGATTTTGTTTGGGTTGTCGTCGACAGACATACGAAGGTTTCTCAATTCTTGCTGATCAAAGAGACCTTATTTGTTGATGACCTGGGACGGTTGTACATCTGAGAGATTGTACATCTACATGGAGGTCCAAACACTTTTGTTTTATACATGGATGCATGCTTTACATATCAGTTTAGGCAGGGACTTCATAAGGCATTGGGTATACAGGTACTTTTGAGTACAGCATATCACCCCCAGACTGATGGCCAGTCTGAGCGTACTATCCATGTGTTTCAGGATATGCTCTATGAATTCATTCTAGACTTTGGATATTCATGGGAAAAGGTTATACCTCTTGTGGAGTTTTCCTATAACAATAGTTTCAAGGAGACTATTCAGATGGAACCTTATGAGGATTTGTACGATAGGCAATGCTGATCACCCTTATGATGGATGGAGATAGGAGAGGTAGCTTTGCTGGGACCTCATCTTGTTCCGGAGACCTCAGACCATATCGAGTTGATTCGGAAGAGGATGGGTACAATACAGTCTCGACAGAAGTCTTATGCTGATCAACAGAGACGACCTCTGGATTTCGAGGTCAGGGATTAGGTTCTCCTATGTGTCGCACCGAGGTTGGGACACAAGAGGATTCAGAAGTAGGGTAAGCTTTATCCACAGTGCTTTGGGACGTTTGAGGTGTTGGAGAGAGTTGGTCCAGTTGCCTACCGGCTGCAGTTACCTCAGAGGTACCGGGTTATGCACGATGTCTTCCTCTTTTCTCAGCTATGACGTTACTTTTCATACCTATATCATATCTTTCAACCTGAGGTGGTTGAACTTGAAGAGTATGTGTCATTTGAGTAGCATCCCATCCAAATTTAAGATTACTGTATGAAGGTTCTATGTGGCCAGTCTGTTCCCCTTGTACGGGTGATATGGCAGAACGGGTGAGTGTAGGACGAGACTTGGGAGAGGGAGGATGATGTATGATCGCAGTGGCCTGAGCTGTTTTGGAGTTCTTTTTCTACGCCTCTCTAGGGATCTTCAGGGATGAATTTCTTTAAGGGCGGAAGTTTGTAAGAACCCGGATCTTCATTTTCATGTATGTCTTCCCTTTTTCTAGAGTTTTTCAGAAAATAGGAGTTTCTGGAAAAATTTGAAGTGCACGCTGTGTACTCCCTTACTACACCAGGCCATGTTCTAGCCATGTCTGGGCCACACACACGGTGTGTAGGAATGAAGTGGAGGCCACTAAAACTAGAGTATAGAAAAGTATAGTAAATGCAGTGTACTCAATAAGTACACGATGTGTACTCAAGAAGTATACGCTGTGTATTTTCTTTTTTTTTCATTAAAGATATCGGGGTCACGCCTAATTGACAGAACTGTCTTCTTCTAGGTCTTGTTCGACTGAGAGACGCCATATGGCCGCAGAACTTCTCTAAATCTCTGAGCCATCATCCATTTTCCAAATCAACCGTCGCCGATTGTGTTGGAACCACAACGGTGCATTATTCCTTCTCCTAGAGCTTTGTTTTCCAATTCCTCCTCTTTCATAAGTTATCGTGGGTTGAGCGTTTTGTGCATTTTCGTAGATCTATATCGTTCGGAGGACAATCAAGTGTCGTGGTTCAATTATATATCGATCTCCTAGGATCAAGGTAGGTGATTTGTGCCTTAACTTTCGATGTCTTTTCATTTTATGTGAAAATTCCACCAATACCTATGAACGGGGTATTGCGTGTTTACCTTTTTTCCCTTATAGTTATTCCTGCCTTGCTAGCATTCTTGTGTAGACGTGAATTGACCTTTCTTGTGGAAAATTGTTGTGGTTGGATGTTTTTCACTTGATTTTTTCTTGTTATGACCTTGGGGTCTTGTTAGCCTTTGGCCATTGTACCTATTTTCATGCCTTATGATCACAGGAGGGAATGATGTTGTTAACATGCTTGTTGCTCTGTAGACTATTTATCCATGTAGCTCTATAGGAGTAATTTAGTTAGCCATGTAGCTCTATAGGTTTACTCTGGCCTTATAGAATTAATATGCACTGACTGGCACGGGACCATGAGAACCTGATGCAATAGATTATAACAGATATACCGAGAGAGCTTCCCATAGATTCTTAGAAATTATGGACTATACGGGGGATAGACCGAGTGAGCTTCCTCAGAGAGTCTTGGACATTATAGACTACATGGGATAGACAGAGTGAGCTTCCCAGAGAATCTTAGTAATTATATACTACAAGATGATCGACCAAGTGAGCTTCCTCAGGGAGTCATTTCCTTATTTGAATGTCTTTAAAACCTTCCCAGGATAGAGGAGGAATTGACAGAGTGAGCATCCTCATAGAGACTTAGGTATACCTGAGGCTATAGGAGGATTGACCGAGTAAGCTTCCTCAGAGAGTCTCTAGACCTTGAGGTAAAGAGGGTTAGACCGTGTGATCTCCCTCAGAGAGTCCCTAACTACACTAGACTATAAGGGGAATTGACTGAGTGAGATTCCCCAGAGAGTCTTATAATTTAGTATGACCAACCTTGAGGGGATAGGCA
The DNA here is from genome assembly GCA_963277665.1 of Viscum album. NCBI lineage: Eukaryota > Viridiplantae > Streptophyta > Magnoliopsida > Santalales > Viscaceae > Viscum > Viscum album. Next base: position 1,063,506,732 of record OY728165.1, on the reverse strand, counting down.
AAGTGCACTACCCAGAGGGTTGTGGTAATTTTTGGATAAGAATAGAGGGGTTGGCTATGATTACTTCCCAAAGGGGTTCCTGTTGTGTTTAGATGTTTGTTTCACTACTGGTTGTTGTTTTATGGATTTATTACTATTTTATATCATCTTGTTACTGCTTAATATGTATTGTCTGCTGTTTACATTTACTGTTTACTTCTTATTGTACTATTAGCTTCCATATGCTCCCTGGCTATTAGGCACAGATCTTCGGGTGGTTGCCTACTTGGATTTTAGTCTTACACCCTATTTGGGTCATGTTGTTGGACCCAAACAGACTATGTTGTTGCAGGTATAGAAAAGGGAAAGCACTGTTTGACTTCTGGTACTTGATTTCTTGGAGCAGGAGAGCATGGGACCATGCTTTGGCTTGTGATGCTGAAGAGATGTTTACTTACTTTTTAACTTGTTTTGGTACTATTATTTTGTTCAGCATTGTGGCTTGCTTGGCTCCTTTCCTAGATATGTATCATGCATCATTTCATATATATACATAGGTTCTCTAGTTGTTTGCTAATTTAGTTTTTCGCTATGTATTATTATTGGATATTTACTGCTTCCGATCTAGCTTGTTTATTTACTTCTGCTGTGTACTCTACCAATGAGGGAATAGTTTCACCACTATCACACCCAAGGCCATCGGTACTAGTCAGCAGACTCTAGCGTTTGGCGAAATGCACTTGAGGCCATGTGACCAACCGGTTATGGAGCACCTCTGGGTGGATTCCAGGACCAGGATGTTAGACAATGTTTGGAGCATAAACCTAAAACTAACCCAAAATTTAGGGTTTTAGAGAATCGGAATGAGAGGGAGAGAAGTTAAAAACCCTAAACCAAAAATAGAAGCAAGGATGGGATATGCCTTACACGGAGCTTTAATCTACAACCGATGGAACCCAAAACACCATTAAATCATAGTAGATCGGTCTCTTGGAACCTTTGGGTGATTTGGTTCATGCCTAGGGTGGAGAGGGAGGAAATTAAAGGAAATCCCAAGCGGGGTTTTAAATCACAGAGTGGAATACTTGTTATTTTTCCCAACATTAAGTGGCCGCATGGTATGTCTGCACAGTTTGACAAATCGTGTGAAAACTGTGTGCGTGCCACTATTCGGAGGAGGAGGGTTCACAAAATTTAGCCCCTTGGTTTGGAAAACCATGTGCAAACTGTCCACATGCTTTTGTCTGGAGGAGGAAGGGTCGCACGATTTATCCTGTGTAGGCCACATGGTTTGCCTGGCCGTGCACAGGCCGTGCGCCCAAGCCTGTCTTGCCCAGATTTCATTTCTTCCATGACCCGAGCCCCCGAAACACCCCCAAGGCCTCTCACACACTCAACAAACATCCTTTGAATCCCGAAACAAGGGATCCAACCAAAAAATAATGAAAACATAACTTTCCAAAAATCGGTATCTTGCCATATCCCCACCTTATAACGGCTCGTCTTTGAGCCAAACATCCAAGCCTCATCAATCCACCAAAGAGAAGAGTTTGGGCCACTAAGCCCACATATTCGATTCCCACAGCCAAGTTTCTTCCTGAACATTATCATGCTTCCATAGTACTCACACTAATGGAACAACCTTTCCTCGCAAGAGCTTTTCACTACTATCAACCACACGAACTGGATACCTCTCAAAGGACGCATTAGCCTCAAGCTCCACATCTTCAACATCATCCACCTGAGATGGGTCAGGGTGATACCATCAAATCTGTGACACATGAAACACATCATGCATCCCACCATACTGCTGTGGAAGATCCAATCATTAAGCCACTTGTATGATCCTCTCCACAATCTCAAAAGGTCCCACATACCTGGGAGCTATCTTTCCCTGCTTTCGTATCTGATGGTGACCTGAACATAGTAACACCTGAAGGAACACTTTATCACCCACCCCAAACTCAAGAGGTCTAACCCTCTGATATGCATACGACTTCTGTCTACTCTGAGTCGTAGCCATTATCTTCCTGATCGACAATGCTCTCTCTGAAGTCTCCAACATGAGCCTTGGTCCCATAAACTTAGATTCACCAGCCTCTAGCCAACACAATGGAGATCTACATGGCCTCCCGTAGAGTTCTTCAAATAGTTCAATCTAAATTGTAGCATAAAAACAATTGTTGTAGGAAAACTGAACTAAGGATAGGTGCATCTCCCAAGAATCACCAAAGTCCAATACACAAGCTCATAACATGTCTTCCAACACCTGGATCGTACATTTCGACTGCCTGTCCATCTATAGGTGGAAATCCATACTCAAAAACACATACGTTCAAATAACCTTCTGCATCCCTTTCCAGAAACACGATACGAAATGAAAATCTTGGTCCGAAACTATGGTTTTTGGAACACCATGCAACTTCACTATTTCCAGAACATAAATCTCACCCAACTAGATGACTGTATGGGTCTCCTAAACTGGTAAGAAATGATACACTTTCATTAACTGATCCACAACCACCCATATTGCATCATTCTTCTGTGGTATCCTCAGAAGACCCAAGACAAATTCCATTATCACATCATCCCACTTCCATTCCAGGATGGGAAATGGATGTAACAAACCACCTGGGCGTTGATGCACAACATTCACCTGCTGACAGGTGAGACACCATTCCACAATGCCCACAACTGCCTTCTTCATTCCAGGCCACCAAAACTGCCTTTGGAGATCATAGTATATCTTGGTCAAACTGGGATGCACTTCCCACTTTGATGCATGGAACTCATGCATCAACTCTTATCACAAACACTTTGGAACAACCATATGATAACGAACACGAACAACACCGTCCACATCGACATCCCAACCAGAATTTAGTTCCCACCTTTAAGCTTTTCCTTCATGATCAAACACTCAATATCATCAAGCTGGCCTTCGTTAACTCGAATCACAATCATTGAATCCATTGTTAAGGAAGCAAGAGTGACCTGACCATTCTCCTTCTGCACCACCAGGTGCATTTCTGCAAACAAAGACATCACCTTCCACTCGGTGCTGGACTCCTGAACCATCTGATTATGAACCTTCCTTCTCAAAGAACCAGAAACACTCTTTCCCTTTCCCATCGTGTACCCCAATTCAATGTCAAAATACTAGAGATATTCAACCCATCTTCGCTGCCGAAGATTCAGATCCCACTGTAAGAAGATGTAATTTAAACCCTTATGGTGGGTAAACACGGTAAACCTTTCTCCCAACAGATAGTTCCTCCAACACTTCAGGGATTACCCTACTACAACCAACTCAAGGTCATGAGTGGGATTATTCATCTCATGGGGTCTCAAATTCCTTACCCATAACCCACCACCCGCTCATCTTTCATCAACATAGCCCCATGTACGATTCTAGATGCATCACAAAACAGAATGTACTTCTTACCCAACTCTGGTAAGATCAAGATAGGTGTGGTTGTCAGCCGCTTATTCAACTCTTGGAAGGAATTATCACAAGCCTAAACCATTAAGACCTAATTCCATTCTTTGTCAATCCTGAAATTGGTGCTGCCAAGCGAGAGAAATACTGAATGAACCTTCGGTAACAGCCGGCCAAACCCAAGAAACTCCGAACATCAGAAACACTCTTGGGTTGCTCTCAGGCTACAACTACCTGCACTTTCTCTGGATCCACTAACACACCTACCTCCGAGATGATGTGACCCAAAAAATGCACCTCACCTATCCAGAATTGACACTTTGATATCTTGGAGTATAGCTGATGCTTTCTTAGAATACCAAAGACGATGTCAGGATGTTAGGCATGATCGTCGTGAGTTTTCTCGTACACTAAGATATCATCAACAAAGACAATGACAAACCGATCTATATAGGGATGAAATATCCGGTTCCTAAAATCCATAAACACTTCTAGTGCATTGGTCAAGACGAATGGAATTACAACAAACTCAAACAACATGTACCGACTCCGGAAAGCTATCTACAGTATGTCGGAAGACCTCACCCTTAAATGTTGGTAAACTAACCTCAGTTCAATTATTGAAAACACCGATGCACCCCTTAACTAATCAAACAGGTCATCAATTCTTGGAAGAGGTTACCAGTTTTTCAATGTCATCTGATTCAAACTTTGATAGTCAACACACAGCCTCAACGACCCATCGACATTCTTTGCAAAAACCACAGGAGATTCCCAAGGAGCCATACTAGGATGGATAAAACCTTTAGACTCCAACTCCTCAAGTTGAACCCTCAGTTCATGGAGTTCTTCTGGTTCTATTGAGTATGGTGGAATTAAAAATGGATCTTCTCCTGGCAGCAACTCGATCGTGAACTCAACATCCCTCTTGGGGGTAACCCTGAGAAATCTTCTGGAAACACATCCTTAATCCGATCCACCACAGGAGGCAAAACAAACTGGTCCCCTCTTTCAGTGTCATCAAGAATGAGACATGCCACTAGAGTTGTGAGTCCACACATCTATTGACAAAATGGACTTGCACACCCTGCTAGAACATCCCATTCACCATGGTGGACATAAGCATCACCCTCAAGAGACCTGAATGATACTCTGCGACGGTAACAGTCTATGTGTGCCTGATACAACACCAGTCAATCAATTCCCAAAATTAGGTCAAACCCTGATAACTCGAGGATGAACAATCCCACAGAAAACCATACCCACCAACTTCCAAGGCACACCCCTTTCATTGCTTGATATCCTCAACCTGCACCGAAAACGGAGTGTCAATTGACATAACTCCACACACCCTCTCCACAGGCAATCCCAACACTACCACAAGTTGAAAAGAGTCAAAATAGTGTGTCTCACCTCTGTCAAACAACGCACTAGAAAAATTAGAAACTATAAGGATCATACCTCGAATAGTCGATGGTCCATCCTTGCCACCATTAGTCACAAATTAAACTGCCTGAAGCTGACATGCCCCTCTACCTTGGGCCCCACCCTGAACACCATGCGCTGCACTGATCTACTGGTGTGAGTGATCTTGGCCTGGAGTTCCACATCCACTGACCCAACCAATATGGCATGTGGAGCTCCAACTGCCTGCCTGATACGGGGTAATTAATCCCATTCCTGTATCTGGTACCTGCCTTCCACCATCATACTCACCAACCTACCGAGGGTTCCTGCAAAACCTCCGCACTTCCCCCATCCTGCAGCACGAACGACACTCAACTGGAGGTCGAGGACACTGACCATCGGTATTCCACGACCTACCCCTCTGATAGCATAACACCTGATTTCCACTCTGAGAGGATTATCCTCTCTTCCAACTAGTTTTCACACTTCCACCATTTTGTGAGCTCTCATGCCATCACGTTCGACCTTCAGTAGCTGCACCACTCGTCTATCCCACTGACATCACAAGCCCACTACGCAAAGCTCCCTTTAGGTTTCCTTCCGATATCAGTGCCTGGTCAACTACCTCTGCGAACCCCTTCAAGCGGAAGATGTTTACTTGAGACCTGATCTCATGTCTCAGCCCATCTTGAAAATTCCATACTACTACTGCCTCAACCCCTACTAACACTGGGACAAAGTGTCTCAAATTAGTGAAGTGACTAGCATATTCCATCACCGATTGTGATCCCAGAGTCAGGATCATAAACTCTACAGCCCGCTCCTGTATCAAAGTCTCTAGGTAGAAATGATCCGGAAACTTTTCAGGAAAAACCTTCCACAACATTCCCTCAACCTGCTCGATTTGAGCACGAATTTCCCACCAACACCTAGCCTGGCCTCGCAACATATAAGTGTCCAGCTTCACTCGCTTTCCAATAGGGGTCTCTAGATAGTCCAGTATACTCTTGACAGTCTCTAATAAGAACTCCGCTACTTCAGGACCACCCTCTCCTGTAATGGTCAGAGGGTGTTGTAGCTAGAACTCCCTGGTTAGCTCAAACATACTGGGTGCAACCGGCCCTGTGTCCCAATCCATAATCTGCATAAGGTGAGCCACGTTCTCTCAGAACTGGTCTTCTATACCTTCATTGATTACCACATTTTCTTTCTCTTCTACTGGATGAGTGTTCTCAGCAACAACCTCCCATTTCCCAACTTATAACTGACGTCGTGGTGGAATTTATCTATAATTCAAAGCACGATATTTAGCACTCATACCATAAAAATTCACGACATCATTAAAATCTCTATACTAGCTATGAAAAACTACTTGTTTTGATTCATTCTTCTAATTATTTCTTTGTTTCATGAAAATCATGATGCACCCTAATTTCCTGCCTCACACACCCATCTCGTGCGTGTGAATAATCAAAATTCACATCACCTATCTACCTAGGTGTCTACAATGATGTATGAATGCAAATCCTCATGCTATTAAGGCCATGATCCAAATATCATAAAACAGTCACATCAAACCACATATGAATCACCCAACTGTGAAATATCATCAACTGTAACTTCACACAACCAAGAACCCTATTTCCCACCCAGGGTGACATGGGTTTTCCCCCATATGTGGGTTAGAAACTCCCAAGAACGAGCTCATTAAAAAGGCATTACACATCTTAACCCTTGGATACTAATCCCAAATAACAAGACCTCAGAGAAGGAGAAGAAAGACCTCCTCTAATACCACTTTGTAACATCCCTGACCCGGAGGCCACTAAACCGATGCTCCAAGATGGGTGGTTACATGACCTTAAGCATGCCTCCACATACACCAAAGGCTGCTGACTAGTTGTGGGGGCAATGGGGTCATGTGGGGATACAATATCCCCTTTTTATCAGAGTAAGAAAAATCGAAATAAACCAATATCGGAAAAAATAATCAACAAACAAGGAACATTTATAACAACCATTTCCAACAATAAAATATTTCATGTCATGCTACAATTGAAAAAGTGGAAAAAACACAAAATATAGACAATGGACAAAATCTACAAAATTGTCCCGACTCCATGTTCGGATACTCGAACATGTGATACCCATATCCACTCAACTATCTATCAAGGACCCTTGCCCTTCTCCGGACCTGCAAACATGAAGTCTGCTCAGGTACCCAACGGCGACCCGAGTAGGTTGTCAGTACAACTCAGTAGGCCACCACCAACGGTGTCTACAAAATATCTAGTATGAACAGGTAGTGCATGGAAAAATAATATGACTGAAAATTTCCACATAGTTAATTTAGGTTCCATTAAAAAGTTTAGATCAAAAGCCATTAGCATTTCCATTCAATTCATTTGTTACCAGTTATCATCACTTGCCATTTCATAACATCTACATGGGTTAATCACATACATTATGTTACATGGTTATAAGGCCAAAAATCACATGAAAGTGGGTAAACTCATCGTTATCCTATCTCACGAGGACTAACCACCTCATTGCAACCATAACCTCACCTTGAAGCCTTAGTCCTGGTGGATGCAACCGTTAGGATAATAGACCCTCAATACCCTTTCCTAACCTGTGCATTTGGGGTGGAGTTTAGAACCTCAGTCATCACTCGACCCATGGGCATAGATCCTCATGTCATACCCCACTCTACGAAGCCATGTGCACATTCTTATATATAAGTAACCATCAACCATCCAAACTGTTTCCCTTCGGCAAACACTATTCACTACAACCCACATCGGAATCCACATCATGCCTTAACCCATTAACACATTACCATTTCACATCATTTAAACATTTACCCAATTCCCATGTTTTTTCCTATCTCAATAAGTATTGAACATCAAACCCATAACTTATCCCGTTATGGTCTTAAATCAGTTAACACATTAACCCATTTATCACGTTCATCCTTTTCATGAATCAACCATTCATTTCATTTCAATTAACACCTAGGTTATTACCAAGTCTAGCTGCATCACCTCAATTCTATTCCAATTTTATCTGATCATGACAACATATTTATCAAAGTCTCTACAATTCATAACTACAAGGTCACTTGTTTAATATCAATCCATAAATCTGGGAGAAGCCGGCACATCCCATGGATGGCCCCAATTAGGTCATGTCTATCCCAACACATCCAACTGGGATCGTGAGGGTTCCCATTTTCCATTATAAACACTATTATTACCAAACATGCCACATTTATCCAAAAAATAACCAAAGGAAAGCAAGAACACAACTAAACATGCACAAATACCCACATAACTATGGGATATCACTTTTAGACCACCTAACTCAAAACCACGGTTGAATGCACTCCCAGTCGAGTCCTTAGACCTCGATCCATTCAACCTGTAAGAACCCAGATCTTCGTCTTCAGGTATGTCTTCGCATTTTCTGGAGTTTTTTAGAAAAGTGGTGTTTTTGAAAAATTTTGAAGTACAAGCCGTGTACTTTATAAGAGCATGTCGCGTACTCACTTGTCATGCCAGGCCGTGTGTTGGCCATGTCTGGGCATCACAAAAGGTGTGTAGGGGTGAAGTGGAGTCCGCTTAAAGAGGAGTAAAGAAAAGTAGATTACACACCATGTACTCAAGAAGTACACACCATGTATTTTCATTTTTTTCTTTAAACAGACTAGGGTCATACCTAATCGACAGAACCATCTTCTTCTAGGTCCCATTCGACCAAAAGACGATGTATAGTCGCAAAACTTCTCTGAATCCTAGAGCCTTCATCCGTTCTCTGAATCGACCGTCGTCGATTGCGTTGGGACTGTAGCAGTGAGTTCTTCCTTCATCTAGAGCTTCATTATCCAATTCCTAATCTTTCTTATGTTATTGTGGGTTGAGAATTTTGTTCATTTTCATTGATATACGCCATTATGAGAAGAATCAAGCCTCGTGGTTCAATTATATCGATATAATGGGATCGAGGTAAGTGTTTTTTACCTCACCTATCAATGTCTTTGAGTTTTATGTGCAAACTCCTCTAATATATGTGAACAATGTATTTCCTGATTACCTTTTTTCCCTTATGATTCTTCCTGCCTTGCTGGAATGCTTTTGTAGAGGTAAATGGATCTTGCTTGTGGATAATTGTCATGCTTGGATGTTTTTTCCATGATTTGTTCTTGTTACAACCTTTGGGTCTTGTTAGGCTTTGGAGGTTGTACCTATTTCCATGCCTTGTGATCATAGGACGGAATGATGTAGTTAACATGCTTGTTGCTCTATAGACTGTTTTTCCAAGTTTCTCTATAGGTGTATATTGGTTATCCAAGTAGATCTATAGGTGTACTCTGGCCTTATCGCATTAATATGCACTGACTGGCACTAGACCATGAGAACCTGGTGCAATAGACTATAAGGGATTGACCGAGAGAGCTTCCTATAGAGTCTTAGGCATTATGGACTATACGGGGATTGATCGAGTGAGATTACTTAGAGAGTATTGGACATTATAGACTATAAGGGATATACCGAGTGAGCTTCCCATATAGTCTAAGTTATTATAGAGTTCAGGAGTGTAGACCGAGTGAAATTCCTCAGAGAGTCTTTTACTTGTTTGAATGTCTTTAAAACCTTCCAAGGATAGAGGATGAATTGACAGAGTGAGCTTCTTCAGAGAGTCTGTGGTATACCTAAGGCATTAGTAGGATTGATCGAGTGAGATTCCTCATAGAGTCTCTAAACCTTAGGGCCAAGAGGGTTAGACCATGTGATCTCCCTCAGAGAATCCCAGACTACCCCAGACTATAAGGGAATTAACCGAGTGAGCTTCTCCAGAGAGTCATATAATATCATATGGCCAAAACATAGGGGTTAGGCTAAGTGCACTACCCAGAGGGTAGTGGTTTATCTATGTAAAATTTAAACAAGGATTTCACCTAAAATAAAATAATTAAAAAAATTATTATTTTCATATATAAAAATAGATCATGAATGGTGACTCAAAAGGGATATTTAAGACCTCCTTTGAGTTTCTAATGTTTTTTTCCCTATGTGAGACTTAACTTTATCTAGCACAGAAAGTTTGTGAAAAAGTGTTCATGGTATGAAATGGGAATAATATAATTTAATAAAAATTTGATTGTTGATGTAGAGGTAGAAAATATTTAAAAGAATTATTACGGATAATTTACAGGACTAGTTGAATAACACAAGAAACTATAATGAACTATTAGATAGAGCTTTTCAGATTCTCTCTTAGGTGTTAGTGATGAATTGTGGATCGTTTACCTACGAAAATCAGATTTAAAATATTTTTCCTAGAGAAACGACATTGAAACCATTGACAATCAGTGAGAAATAAAAATCAATGTAGGGAATGTGTATCAATATTTTATTTCCCTGTTATTAATTTCAACAGTAAACATGAATCTCTCAAAAAGAGTATAGATTCATGAATCATGTGTATTTCGATAAGGGAATTATCTTTTTGGGCTATTAACGAGAGATTATTCTTTGTGATTATTTTGTTATTTTATTTTCATTCTAATGGTGATTGATCGATATTGGATGAAACATTTATTAAAGTTAATTCTTTTATACAGTTTGTGTGATTTTCCCTAAAATTCATTATTCGTCACATGCATTCTTTATTTGGCCTGTGAATTGAAACCTCCTTATCAATCGATTGTTCTTCACATGATTCATGATGCAAAAATATGATATCGAATATCATTTATTGACATGTAACAATGGAGGAGTGAATATGGATATGGTGTAATTTAGATGGTGGATGATTGGTGAATTTGAGTTTTTCGGTGTTCTTGGGCACAAAATGAAGAATTTTGTTTTGATCGATTTTGTGAGAAGATCATAAGATCAAACATGTAGATATAGGAAAGACATTACATGAAAAGATAAAATCATTGACTAGTAGGTAATTCGGTCATAAGAGGAGTTTTGGTATTCCACATAAGGGAAAACCATTCTAGCACCAACGATGTACGGCGAGGGCACGCGACGGGGGCCTGTGGCGGTGGAGCTGTGTGTAGGGGTTGTGGCCAGTGGTGGCAACGGGGGACAGCGGTGAAGAAGGGTGCAAGAAGGCAGCGAGACAGAGTGATGGTGGAGGGGTATGGGATATAGATAGAGAGGTGGACATGGAAGTGATATAATTGTTCAGTCAGTGTCGAACCAATGGACCAAGCTAGGCTGATAGGCCAAGTCAGGCTGGCGTGCCCGGTAGGGCATATGGGTGGGTGGATTGGGTTGGACGAAGCAAACACTGGTTGAATCTAGGGTGGTCGGGGTACATACCAGTTACTTTCAACCATGAAGAATGACTTTGGGGAATTGTAAGCACATGCTGACATGGGCGTACCAACCACAACAGTTGACCATGGGTGCAACAACCATGCGAAGGGCGATGTGGTTAGTCAACCGACTGTAGCGGTCAACCCCAATGGTATTCCTATGGGTGGTTTTGAAAAAAATGATCATATATCTTAAATGGGGCATCAAATCGATGATACATCTACAGTATTGATACCTTGACACTGATATGATCCTTTTGAGGGAAGTTGTGATTTGTAATTTTGGACAAGGGTAGGTTGAAATTGTTCCCCAGGACCACTCCTTGATGGTTTAGTATTTAATTATGTCAACACCACTAGATTATAATCTTCATTAGAGGATAAGTCCTATATAGAATATGGTATCTCTATAAGGTATTGGATTTTGATCCATTATCCCCCTAGTGGATTTCTTTGGAATCGACATAAACACCGAGGGCATGGCTTTGGTCCTCCATCAAGTGTGCCACATCAGAATGAACATTTGTATTCCCCAGTGTATCTGGGAAGGATCCCCAAATCTGTTGGTTGATCTATATTGGGTATGTGGTTTTCCCTTGTATTTTTGGGTAGGATATCCTATCAGTGTATCATAGTCTTCCATGACCAATGTGTTCTCATAGGGCGTGGCCTAAATGAGCGAGAAATCTTCATTACTTTCTTTGATGATTTTGTGGCTCGAGGAGGGAGTTATCCTTGAATAAACATGATTCAAGAAGAATATAATGGATTTTAATTTGTTTTTTATTACCTGTAGACTATATGTATTGGATTGAGTATACTATATATACTTTTTATTTGTGATTTAGACATATACCTATGTAGAGATGACATTACATTTCATTGTGCTAATCCATTATAGTAATCTTGTGTGGTATTCCTTTGTGGTAGTCCTATATCATATTGATTTATGGTAGTCCATTACATTCATCATACGTGGTATTCCTTTGTGGTAATGTTGTGTGGTATTACATTGTGATAATACTATGTGGTATTCCATTGTGGTAATGCTTTGTGGTAATCACGTCTGGTATTCTGTGGTGGTAATCAGGTGTAGTAATCTTTTTTTAATACCTTGTGTTAATCTCATATTTTATTAAATTGTTGTAATCTTGTGTGGTATTCCATTGATATTATCCTTCATGATAATTATGTGTGGTATTACTTTGTGGTAATCATGTTTTTTGTTACATTGTGGTAATACTCTGTGGTATTTCTTTGTGGTATTCCTTTATGTTATTCCTTTGTGGTATTGATTTGTTGTTTTAGAGTTTCCTTCTAAGTATTGTTATAATCAAACCTGTATATGATTTTTTTGCATGCGTCATGACTTGTGCAGTTGATTGACCCTTTGATGGATTACTTGTCAGACCCGAACCAAAAAATGATTAGTGAGACAAAACAGACCAATGTGTTCCTAAGGCTTTCAAACAATTGTCCCAGTACAATAACTTCCAGGTTGACCTTGTGTTACAAAATCATAGTGTTGGGATTGTATTTTACCATGTTTTCATTATAGTTATTTTACTGACATACTCTGTATTGGGATCGTGGTTGCATGCCTACATTTTTGAAATATTGATTTTCACATTTCAGTATTTTGTGGCCTTGGAGATTTTTTGTGCATTAAAATATATATGAATTGTCTTCTATGTTATTGATATTCATACTCAGTTCATGTCAACATCCCCTAGCCTATTGGAGGAGGGCTTGGGGAGTTTCTCCATGGGATGAATGGGACAAGTCCTCATAGAGTGAAATCAGAGCTGGTCAGTTCTACTATAAACTAGGAATCTATGAGTTTGGTTTGGTGAAATAGTGTTATGTGTTTTGAGTTCGCATTTCGGTCCAGGTACTATTGTAACCATGCCTATTCATTATTGCAAATGAATTTTTGTTTATGTTTTTGGTCAATCCATGTTCTGTTGATGAAGGAGTTGTCAAGGAATCTGGACCACAAACAAGGTTCCAAGAATAGTTTTCATATCATGAAGACTTTAATCCATGTAATGGTGCACCACAAACCTTCATCTGACAAAAATTTTCGAATCACAATATATGGTACAAGGAATTGTGATATGTGATTCACAAATTGGAAATTGTATGTGGGATGCATAGGATTACTTGTTTAGGAAGCGAGGAAGGTTCATGGTGAAGACATGTAGTTCACGGAAATACATGTTGTTCCTGGGAGGAAAATGATTTGTGGTCTGGTGTGTCATTTGAAAAAATTAATGGGGTTTTAAGAAACCATGAATGATGTCATTTTTATAAACTATTTGGTGATTTGTTGCTGCCACGTAGGGAGAGTCTTTATACTAGTATAGTGTAAGCAATAGAGTTGTTGGGAGATAATTGATAAGCTATAAAGGAAGATTGATGTCAAATATATGGTAAATCTCAGTTTAGAGGATTATACAGATATTATTTCTAATATATGGGGAACTAATTCCTTAATTAATGAGTATCTCTCATATTAAAAAACAAAAAAGAATTTGGTGAAATATACAAGTAGTTCATGGGAAAAAACCCCAGACTAACGTAAAAAAATATGGATGGATTTCGGTGAAGTCCCATAAATTTCATGGAATACAGTTTGAGGAGGAAAATTTTGGTCTATAATGAATATGTAGTACACATACATGGTTTGTGAATGCATTACTAAATCATAGTATATAGAGGAATTAATATAAGGAAGCATTGTAATAAGTGTAGTAGGGTATTAAAAAGTGGAAGCATAACAATATACAGAGCAATCAAGTACACAGTCGATGTAGTGCATTAGGTGGCAATGCCAGAGTATTTTGTAGAGGAATCACTCACGGTTCGTGGTACAGTATAGTTCGTGGAAAAAAAGGTTAGTATACAAGGGAAAACATCATGATCAAAAATTTCACATAAAATTTAAAAACATTTATAGGTGAAAATAAGACATCAACAGATAATCTATCAACATTTTATGATGTATGATTTAATTTCAACCAATTGAAGAAACATTCAATTCGATAAATTGAGTTTTGATTCATCCCAATATAACGAGAAAGGGTGAGTTAATGGAAGTGATCTTGTGGATGTAGTGGGTGACCCTTAATATATTTTAATGATTGTGTGCCTTTAAGAGAGTGACTCTCACAAACTATTATACTCTACAATTAGTGTAGATTAGTGGAAAATGAAATGTCCAAAAACATATCAGGGTATGCTCTTTGGTTGTATCCCTTAGTGGTGAACCATGTAAAATTGTTGTGTCTTTTCTTTTCATCTGATTATTTTTTTATTTTCTATTAAAATTGAATGATTTAATAGGTTCTAACTGATATGAGAACAAGATATATAAATTTAAAAGTACAATTTGACACCATAATACCCCCCCCCCCCCACATCTATATTGTTTTGGGGTCATTCAAGGACTCCACTGTTAGTGTAGTGGCCAATGATTACATGTACCAGGATGATGATTACCGATTTTCTGACTCGGTACATGAAAGAACCAGTTGCAGTGAAAAAAATAGTGCATGCACTATATAAGAATGGATTTCTCATATCCTTATTTGGTCATCTTTATAGTTATACTCAGCTGACTATTGTGCATCCTTTTTTATTTTAGGATTTCTTCACATAGAATACCTTGTAGGATTCCAGCACATGATCACGAGAATGATCCTCTGGGTGGTGAGGAAAAAGTAAATGGATTTGTACAGGATATAGCACCTCCAGATGGTGCATTATCCATACCACAACATATGAAAAAGAACATGGTATATGTAGTTCCATTAGATGATGTTCAAAACTATTCTCAACCTATGAGTTTCAGTAACCAAACCCCTCGTGTTCCAATGTTGGTCTACCACATAGGATACTGTGGAATGGCTTGAGGTGGTAACCATATTTTTCCAACATGTCATGACACCAGAAGATCATAAGGTAGTACTAGATGGGAGCCTTCTACATGGATCAGTAGGGAGATTGTGGGGATTAGTTACATGATATTAGGAGGAGGATACTCTTCCATTGACATAGTTTTAAAACATTTTCAGAGTGATGTTATCACCTTATAAGCTAAAGGCTATGCATTTCGTGGTTCATCAATAGCTCCAACAGAGTGACATGTTTTTATCTAAAAATTCATCAATGCATTCCAACCTCTTCAAGTACTTGGAAGATATAATACATGATCCTTATGTAGGAGCTCCAACCTTTTAATAAGTGTTTCATAGGGAAATACAATCAGGAGTTATCTCTCTGATAATTCCTACTTATGATGGGGTTCTTGACAATGCTTTGGTGGTCGAATGTTTTTTGGCTATGTGTAAATAGCGATTGATTATCAATAGTGTGAATGTAGGAGAAGGGACCTTAGTATTAGGGCTCATATCCCAGTATCAATGATAGAGACTTGTGAGATGTTTCAAGAGGAGGTCTCATGACCGAGGATAAGTTGTTCATGTCTCACAGGGTTGGTCCAGTCATCCTAGATAGACACAGTTCTATTATTGTGATGGAAGAGGACATCTCACCCAAGATTTTCAAACCCATAATAATTTTGATGGATAAACTATTGTTAAATAACTGTGGAAAAGACAATGATAATAAAAGACAGTTCTTTAGGGTGGCGGATTATGTATATGAGCACATAAAGCAGTAGGAGGTGGTTTATGTCTTGACATGTTACCACCACCTCCATCAGGTGATCCACACCAGGATGAGGAATCTATAAGAAAGGGTAGTGGATATCTATATGCAGTTAAGACATATGAACTAGCGGCTCCATGAATGATTATAGATATGATTCTTTTCTTTTAATCATTATTTTACCAATTGATAGACACTAGTGCTAGTCATTATTTTCTTTCCGTGATTCAGGTTCGAGACTCGGAGATTCTATTTGAACCTCTAACTCCACCCTCAGGCTTAGAGTCTCCAATAAGATGATCCCTAATGATCATGCACTTTTGCCGATAGTGTGACCAGAATTTTTGAGGTGATAGTTTCTATTGGGATCTTTTTGTAGTGGCGTTGAGAACCTACAACTTAATTCTTGGTATGGAATGGTTATCCATTATTTATGCTCAAAATGACTTTTTTAATTGTGGAGTGTGGTGTTCATGTAGTGTTGTAAGTAGGATATCCTTGATGGGGAAAAATAAACCCCTTGTTGCATATGATATACATACACATAAGAGGTTATGTACAATATCTCACCAATTGGACTGTTGAACCCTCAATGCAGTGGGTGTTATGATTCCTCAGTTTTCTATATTGTTGAAAGAGTTTTAGTGGATCTAGTTGTGGTTTATATAGAAGGGTTAGTTAGAGTTCTTCCTAGATAGTGACTTCGAGTCTATCTATACTCTTGGGAAGAGGAACGTGGTGACAGATGCTCTTTGTAAAAGATTTAGATTATAGTTTTTTGCATGAGGAATCAGAGTTGTTTTACTCATTACCGTTATCCTTTGTGGATGGAGAAAGTGTAGCATACCTCCAGTTGATAGTTTTTGCACCTCCAATCTTATAATGAGTCAATGAGTCATAGCATGGGGATGTTAACTGTGAGATGCTACATTCTAAGATATCCATAGGTCATGTTTTTCATGGATATTCGAATTGTTGGGAGCACATCATTCTTTTTAGAATATGCATTATAGGGATAGTGGAATTGAAGGAGGAGGTTATGAGGGAGTTTCATACATCCGCTTTGGTGTTACATCATGGTGTGGTGAATATGTACAAGGACCTCCTACATCAGTTTTTTTGGTTGGATATAATAAAAATATTTTCATAGTTTTTCTCCTCATGCCTTACTTGTCAATAGGTGAAGCTTTAGCACAAGGTTCCAGTTGTTTTAGCTCAACCCATTAAGGTTCCATAATGGGAGAGGGATGGGATATTTATGGACTTAGTTACGGTTTTACCATGTATATCCTAGGTACACGCTGCCATCTAGGTGATCATTGACTGAATCATCAAGTCTGCCCACTTCATCACTATTTATGACACTCATCACCCCTTCTCGGATATCAGGTTGTTTTACAGAGGTGGTGTAACACATTTCTCTACCACTGTAGCTAAATTGGGTGCACGACGTATTCTATAGTTCATAGCTAATATGATACATGTATAACTTGTTGCACGTCATCGACTAGGGTGAGCTGGACATTAATGATGGTGCAACATGTGTTGAGTACCAGATTCAGATTGAGGTTTAGCATGAGAAGAATCTTCAAGGGTTATCAATACCCTTAGGGGGTTTCGATTGGAAACAAAAGAATCTCTATGAGATAACATGGGAGCAGGAGGCTCTGATTCATGGTCAGTACCATCGTCTATTTGAGTAGACCTTATTTTTTAATTAGGGATATAATTCCCCAAGGTGGGGAGATTTCAAAATCTCAAATTTTCAATGTACTACTTTTAGATATTATATGCATTTATTTTGAGACCTTTCTCTGAGACAGAATGTTCTTCCAGCACTCAACGTTTTAGGAATAATTGTTTAAAAAATATTAAATTATTTAATAGCTCACGTGCACGGTTTTCCTAAAAAAGTGAAACAAATCATAAATGGGTGCTCAAATAAAAAATCAGATGGAACATATGAGATAATAATGTTGCTTTTACACTAGGAACGACCTAATGTTGGTCAGAATGGGACATATGTTGAAAATTTCACCATGAACGTAACTGTAAAAAAATATTAAAATAAAATTTATTTGACTTTTAAATAAAAATAACGATTGAACTATGACTCAAATTGGAAATATGATACCACCATTGAGTTCATAATGTGTTTTTTTCTATTGTTGATAATTGAACATTTTCATCATTGGTGGTTTGTGGAAAATATATCATGATACATAACTAGAATGAAATAATTAAATAAAAATTATTTTGTTCACATAACTATTGACATTATTTAAAAATATTGTTAAGGAGAATTTCCAAGGTTAGTCATATATACCAGAAAACCAGGATGAACTGATGGATAGTTCATGGAGGGTTATCTCTTGGATGATAGTTACATATCATTAATTGATTGCCGAAATGTTTTTGGATCAAAGGATCTTTCCATTGAAAACGATGTAGCAAGCGATCCGAATTGAGGTAGTGTGTGTGTTTCAATTTAATTTATATCCATTCATTTATTTCGACAATTAATGTAAATAAATCAAAAAAAAAAGATTGATTCTTGGAACGTTTGTCTTGCGAGAATAGATTTATCTATGTGAGATTTTAACAAGATATTAATCTTTGTCATTATTAGTTAATTTTATTGTCTTTCCAATAGAGATGGATTGATATCAACACAATCATTGACCGAGTTTCATCCCCGGATTTGGTTCTTCTACTTTTCTCCGCTGATTCATCGTTCACTACAATAATTCTTAGATTGTCATGTGTCTCGACACAGTATGATAAATCTATCATTGGACACCCAGTTCTTGGTACAATGATGTGATATCATAGATCTTGGTTCATCATGGCACAAAGAAGGTGAGATGATAGAGATAGAGTGATTAAAATGAAGGGTGATTCGATAATTTTTATTCTTTTTCATTCTTCATCATGAAGAAAATAATGGTGGTTTGATCCATTCTATTTGAATATAAGAAGATCAAACTTTTGGATCAAATGATGATTAGATTAAAAGGGATTGGATTTAAGATCGTTCACTTTTTGGGAAATGAAGGAGGTTTGGTGTTCTAAAGAAGGGACCAAATATGAAACAATAAGGAATAAGGTGAAAGTACCTAGACTCAGTTGGTAGATGCATTGTTTCCACATGGAATGGAAAAGGTGGATGTAGTGGAAAAAATTGGTCGAGCTGGGTGAGCATAGAGGGTAGGATCACACCGATGGGATGGGTTAGACCCGAGTTAGATCTAGGTTGGATAGGGTGGATACCAGTCATGGTAGAACGTGTTGGTCGACTTTGATTATTGGCCATTGGGATAGGGTATCCCTAGATGTCATGGTCACACATAACATGACATTCGACCATGGGTGAAGCAATCGAGCGACCAACCCTGGATGAAGACCACGGCTATAGGTCTATAGGCATTGATTGGCCTACGAGAAATTGTGATTAAATGAGTATATCTATTACACGAGGCATCTAATCAATGATATGTATATGAAATTGATACCATGACATTAATATGGTCCATTGAGACAAATAGTGTGTTTTTAGTTTTTACTAATATAGGAATGGAGAATCTTTTGGTACTTTGCTCAATGGTTCATTACAACATTAATTCCATAACACGAGATTATAATCCCCTCTAAAGGTCAAATCCTGTATATAGTTTTGTATTCATTATTTATACTAGAGTTTGAGACTCTATCAATCCAAGTGGTGGTTTTCGGAATCGATGAAACCAATGAAAGTAGGGTTTTGTTCCCATATATAGTGGGTCACATCAGTAGGGTCAGTAGTATTCCCCAGTGTATCTAGTAATTATCATCTATATTTTTTATTGATCCAAATTGGTTACATCGTATTTCCTTGGATTTTTTAGCATGACCCCTTCTCCATGTATCATAGTATTCCAGGACCAATGTTTTCTCTTTTGGTGGGGACCAAATGATCGAGATCTCATCCTACGTTTCTCTAATGATATCATAGCTCAATGAGTGAGATCTCTTATAATGAACATGCTTCATAAAAAATCATATAGGAGGTAGTTTTTTATGCCTTACCATTAAACTATGTGTATTGCTTCTAATATATTTGGATCTCCATGTTATATTTTCCTAGGAATCATACCTATGTAGAGGAGATTGTACATCCCTTTGTGGTAATCCTTTTTGGTAATCCTGTATTATTTTTTTTGAGGTAATCATGCGTGGTACTCTGTTGTTGTAATCATTTGTGTAATTCATTATGGTATTATTTTAGGTCAATCCTATGTGGTTTTACTTTGAGTTAATCATGTGTGTATTCATTTGTTTAAATCCTATTTAGAATTCCTCAATGGAAATTCCCTATTTTATGGCATTGTGGTAATCCTTTGTGCTAATATTTTGTGGTATTCATTTTGTTGTAATTTTTATGGTATTCCATTATGTTAATACTTTGTGGTTATCAAGTTTGTAATTCCATTATGGTAATCCTATGTGGTATTATTTTGTGGTAATATTTTGTGGTAATACTATGTGATATTGCATTATTGTATTCATTTGTGGTATTCCATTATAGTATTCCTTTGTTGTATTTCTTTTTGGTTTGTATGTGTGGTTTCTGAGTTTTATACTGAGTATTGCTATCCTCACACCTATATGGGATTTTGCCACATGAGTCATCTATATTATAGATGGTCGACCCATTGATGGATTCCTTGGAGAACCAGGAGAAGAAGATGCATATTGAGACCAAAAATACTGAGGAGTTCCAATGCCTTTCAGATCATAGTCCCAGTACAATTACTTCCATATTGTAATTGTTTTATAGACCCTTTATAGTGGGATTATATTTGGCCTTATTTAATATTATTACTTTTACTATCTTACAATATGGTGATAACATGGTTGTATTCATGCATTGTTTACCTAGTGAATTTTTATGTTCCATCATTTGTTGGGCTTGGGGATGTGTGTCTGCATACAGATACGTTGTAAATTCTTCCCATATTAGTGATATTCCTACTAGGTTTTAGTCAACATCCCTTATCCTTTTGGATCCAGACATGGGGATTCACAACTTTTGCCCCACTAGGATGTGTCATGACCCCAATATTATAATCCATTACTAATTTTCTACCATGGAAGTTTTTTTCAAACATGTTTCAATCATAAAATATCAAAAATTTCTAACATTTTTAGGTTGTGATGGTTAAAAATGATTAAACTGAACATATAATAATTATGATTTGGTTGTGGAAAAATAAATTCCTTGAAACACCTCTTCAATATATAGTGGATTAACTCTAAATTATATAAGCCATCTATAAATGACACGCTCTAGGTTTAATCATTCCATCACACCAACCGTTAAATTAATGTGACGACACTAGAAATATTAGTTTTGGGTGGGGGTGGATATTTTCTTTAGGTAATTGACATTTTTTTATATTTAATATTTTTATCACTTTTGCTTTTTCTTATGGTATTTTTAATTTATTTTCCACTTTTTTTCGTTTTAATCATATTCTCTCTCAATTATTTCTAGAATACTCATATAAATTCCAGTCTCATAAGGGGATATATTGAAAACTATTTTTTAATTTATATATTTCATTTCTTCATAAAAATTGATTAAAATATATTTTTTTGATGTTATGTGGGATTGAGAAAGATATGAACTATAAGGACCCAGCCTTAAACATTACATATTCTTGAATTAAATAGATAATTCACATTGTGGATCTTTTTTTTGGTTTAGAGTTTTAGAGAGTTAGGCCATATCTATTACATTTCATCTCAAAAATTACAAGGTAGACACTTCTACTCAGTTTCCAATTTTTCATTAAATAAAAAATCTTTAAAAAAATAGACATATCTAGTTCCATGTTTTAGACAGCAATACTTTTCCTTCATCCCATCCTTGACCCTATTCATCGTTAAGTCCCATGAAAAAACATTTCAAAACCTGGGATGAGTCTAAAAATCTTAGTAAGGGTTATTAAATAAGAAAGAAATCATTAGTCCATCAATACATACAAAACATAAACTCTTTTACTTACCTCATGAAAACATAAGATTAATCAATAACACATAGTAATAATAAATCATAATAGTACTTATGTTATTCAAATCATACATACATTGTTTCCATCACAGCTACATATGGAGTTACGTTGGAATACCCATGATAGTATATTCCATAAATCTCTCTGGAGAATCATTCACGTTTACCGCTGTCACATTACCAAATGCATTGGAAATCTATCTCGATCTCACTCACCTAAAGTTTATCATGGGACCACCCATATACGTAAACAATGCCCAAGAATCATAACATATTCATAACATAAAACAAACATAAAGGTAAGATATCATTTCCACATTTCAATAACAATATATCAATAAATTATATTAAAATAAAAAATCCATTATAAAAACCATTTTTAATACCAAAATACTAAATAAGTATATGGTATTTATTTTCCTTCTAAAAAAACATTACGACTTGTTAAGGAAACCAAAGATCAAATAATACATGTGGCGGCGGAATAAGGTCGTTGTCACCACATACGTTAAAAAACGTTTCATTTTGTCATTTAGTAAAACTATTCATATAAAAAGATTCCCTTTGAATGAAATAAAATGGAAAAGGGGTTTATACACTGTATAAAAGAAAGCGGTGAATTAAACAGAATATGCCTGAATGAAAGGATATTGAGATGAAGTCTCTTACCTCTTGTATGAATTGACATGTTCATTATTTAATCTCGTGAATAATAAAAAAAATTTCATTTTCTACTTTCTTAAGAACCCTTTTCAAGTTTATTATTCATTTTATATCACTTATTACTATGTTATAGACATTATGTGATCATTTAAGTTAATAATGGTTGGTTTGTCGATATTTGGTACTTTAATAAAAAATAAACTCCTTATAATTACAAGTTGTCCATATGGTCCAAAGTCTATTATCTCTAGAATTATATTCATAATTTAGATATCATATATATAATATTTATCCTGTATATATATGTATTTATAACTGTACATAACATTTTCGAAATAATAAATGAAATGCACCGTTAATGGAGATGATAAGCCGTACGTACGCATGAACACTGCATTAATTTCTATTTCATACTTTAATGGAAATAAAACATTATGATACATAGGTATATTATAATTCCATTATAATATCATATATAATATCATTAATTTCGTCCTTCAAACTTCCCAAATATGGAATTAACGGGTCATATAACCTTGAGGGGCGGTAGTCCGCACTTCCTCAAATGAAATTATCGCCTTTACACATTATGGAAACCATAAAGGTAGTCTATAAATGTAAAATTTAGTGCAATAAAAAAACATAATCAAAATATATCTCATATTTAAATACAGTGCAATCTTAATGGTTTCCATGAGATGTAGTAGGAGATAATCGAAAAAACATCATTCCATGAGGCGTTAGTATGACATCAATAGTAACAGTATGTTATTCTCCAATTAAATAGAGGTGTGTGTAAGTGTAGATAAAATCCATCACATAAAAAAATTCATAGTATATTATGTTTTTTGGTGTTATCATTAATGAAATTATCAAATACTTTTTAGGGGTTGGAGATGTAAAATAATGGAAAAGAAGTTAAGATGAACCATTACCATTAATTTGGGTAACTCCATTTGGTATGAACCAAAAGGACTTCTTGAAGTTACTTCTGCCAAAGGTAAGGATTATATAAGGAAGAGAGGGATCATAAAAGATTATTAGGTTAGGGTTTGGATGAGCCAAGGGGATAGAGAGGTGTGAGGAATGAGTATGAAGTGAGATCTTTTTATAAGGGGGAGGAGGGGTTCTTCAGGATAGTGTGAAAATATTATTTTATAATAAAATGATATTCAGTTTTAAAAGGACCAAAACATATTAAAGTTGAACATAAGATGAATCATGGTCGATATAAAATTATCTAATTAGAATACAAAATTTTTGGATGTTATTTTAATATTTATAATCTTATTTATTTAAATCATTTATTAATGAGGTAAATACGGCATCATTATTATGTCATAAATAATTTAATTTAATTTATTTATAAAAATTATAAGAAAAATTCCATGATGTAGGAAGTTGTATTGTTTTTACAATGAATTTTTTTTTGATGAAAATATAACGTACATAACACCATGTAAAAAATTAATGTACTAAAATATATTTGTTTATGTCATTTTTGTCATTACTTTAAGTTAATTAATCTAAATTGTCATTATCACTCTTAAGTGGATCTACGGGGTCCCAAAATCGACCCAAGGATGATCATGGTCGTAAATGACTCCAAAATTAAGGTTATTCTATGTGGTAAGTTATTTTTTTGTTATTATGATATTTGTTTTACCTTGAATTACCCTATTTACCTTTAACTATGGCAAAAGGTCAAAAGTTACTATTCAACAAAGATTATTTCTATATTATTGAACCACATTTTACTTAATAATAACACCAATGTATGATTTTTTTTCAAAATTCAATTCTCAGAAGCAGTAAAATTTCATTTAAATGAAAATATAAGTTTTCTAACTACTTCTAAGTGGTTTCACTATTCATCAAAAAATTGTAGTTTTTCAGAAAAATTCCAAAAATTCACCTTAAGATATATTTGATATTATGAATTCAAAAATTATGTATATTTTATAATTTTAAAAACATATAAGTCACATTAATTAATTTAAAATTAATTCCTGTTGTCAAAATAAATAGCATGTTTTTAAGAAACTATAACTATCAAAACATTGATACTTATTTATGACTAATTTCAAAGTGAAATTAATAAAATTGTACAAAAATGGATTAAATGATAAAAATATATTCTATTTACACTTTAAAAACAATTAAAAAAATAATATAACCATATAAATAAATTAGATTAAATTGCACTTTTGAATTAAAATACAGTATTTTTCACTATTTATTAAAAAATGAACTTTATTATAAAAATATAAAAATTTTACGCAAAGAAAATTTTGATGTCCCCAATATAAAGAAGAATTTTATTTTTGTCAAATAGAACATATATAAATGACCAAAACTATATTTAAAGATGGTTCTCTATCAATAGGTAGTAAATTGACATTTTACTGAATAATAGAGTATTTAGACTTAAAATTAGATTCATTCATATCTTAAGCCCCTAAATTTTCATGGATAAATCTAAAAACATTTAACAAACATATATAATAATATTTTAGTTAGATAAATTCATTCCTACCAATACAATGGCTAGGATTTTACTACCATTTAATATAATAATATTAATTTATTAGTGTTCAATGTAAGGATTCAAAGAAACCCATTGTAGCGTAGCAGGTAATCCATCGAACATAGCATCCAATTTAAAGTAAAATTAATATTTAATTCACAAATATTATATAATATGAAAATAGATTATTCTTTATTTACATGGGATGTTACATCCTTCCCCCCATTGGAAATTTCTTCCACGCAATTTTTTCACATATCTAAAAAATGGGGGTATTTATCCCTCCTAGCATTTTCATATTCCCATGTTGCCTCTTCAAACATATGATTTTTTCATAAAACCATTACTTGGTAAAATACCTTATTCCGCAACACTTTCTCTCTATGGTCAAGAATCTGGAATGGTTTTTCCACAGAAGAGAGATTCTCTTCCAACTAAACTACCTCTGGGCTCAAAACATGAGATGGATCTGGCATATAGTTTCTCATCATTTAAACATGAAAAAAATTGTGTAACTGGGATAAAAATGGAGGTGATGCCGATCTATATGCAACTGATCCAAATTTCTCTAGAATTTCATCATGTTTAATGAACCTCAGACTCATCTTTCCCTTCTTACTAAA
Organism: Viscum album; assembly: GCA_963277665.1. NCBI lineage: Eukaryota > Viridiplantae > Streptophyta > Magnoliopsida > Santalales > Viscaceae > Viscum > Viscum album. The sequence goes on along the minus strand of OY728165.1, from coordinate 1,063,481,040 downwards.
ACGTATCACACGTTTCCTTAGAGAAAAATTGAGAAAATCTTATTCACCTACCTGAAAATAGAGATCCTTCCTCTGATTATCCACATACCTTTTCTTCCTTCTTTGAACTGTTCTTATGTTCTTCTGAATCAACTTTTCCTTTTCTACCATCTCTTCTACCAATTATGATCCCATCTGCTTCTTTTCACATACTTCATCCGAAGATGTTGTAGTTCGACAACACATTCCGTATAATTCCTCAACTAGAGCCATATATATTTTGGAATGAAAACAGTTATTATAAGAAAATTCAACCAATGAAAGATGTTTGTTCCAAATTCCCTTTTAATCTAGTGAAGAAACACATAGCATATCCTCCAAGGTCTGAATTTTTCATTCGGACTACCCATCTGATTGTGGATTAAAAGGTGTACTAAAATTTAATTCACTACCTATTGATGTCTAAAATACATTCCAAAAGTAACATGTATACCTATTATCATGGTCAGATACAATGGAGATAGGAACTCCATGCAACCTAATTATCTCTTTAACATACAACTGGGAAAGTTTATCTAGAGATAAAGTGTCTCGAATAAGAACGAAATGAGTATGTTTAGTCAACCGATCAATAATAAAACATATTGCAATATTACCTCGAGATGTATTTGGTAATACCAAAATGAATTAAATGGATATATTTTTCTATTTATACTCTAGCACTGATAATGACTGAATCATCCCTTTCATTAACTGCCTCTACGCTTTGACCTGCTGATAATTCAAACACTTCGCAGTAAAATTAGCAATATCCCTTTTCATTCCATCCCACCAGTAATACTCCAAAAGATCTCTAAACATTTCAGTACTTCCAGGATGAACTGTAAACAGGGAACTATGAGCTTCACAAAACAAATAATTCCTCAACTGTGAATCACAACGCAAGCATAATATTTATCCAATCCTCAAAATACAATAATTATTAATCATAAAATCCGGACACTTACCCTTCTAAACCGACTCTACCTTTTACTGTCACTCACTATATTCTTTCTACTCATTCATTATTATGTATAATAGAGATGGTTTCACTAACACCAGAAAAAAATAGAATAATTCCATGCACCAACAACTTATATGCCCAAGTTCATCAAATCAAAAACCACAGGATCTTGTTCTGAACGTATCACGGTTAATGAAGAATTACTTTTTCAACTCAAAGCAATAACCACTTTATATGCATTTTATAGAAGGTAAAGGATCGTTTAATAATAATCCTTGATTAATTCCAACCATCTCCTCTATTGCATGTTCAATTTTTTATGAGAAAATCTATACATCAAACATTTTTTATCAGTATATATTTCACATTTAAATCTATAAAAAAGATGCCTCTAAATTTTTAAAACAAAAATAACAGCAACTGTTTCCAATTAATATGTAGGGTAATTTAACTCATGATGTTTCAATTGAAGTGAAGAGTAATCAATTACCTGATCATTCTGCATAAGGACATAGCCAAGTCCTTTAAACAAATCGTTATTATAGATAACAAACTCACAATTTCTGGAGGGTAGTTCCAAAACTAGAGCATTCACCAATATTATCTTCAATTCAAGAAAACAATCATCACATTCTTTTGTCCAAGGAACTTAACACCTTTTCAAGTTATCTTAGTCATTGGACTAGATAATCGTGAAAAATTCTCAACAATCCTCCTGTAATAACCTTCTAAACCAAGAAAACAATGAATCTATGTTATATTTCTAGGTCCTGGCCATTCATAAACAACTTTATTTTAGCAGGATCAACCGTTATGCCATTTTTTGAAACAATGTGGCCAAAGAAATAAATTTTCTGTAACAAAAACTCACACTTTCTGAATTTCCCAAACAGTTTATTTTCATTTAATGTTAGCAAGACAACCCTTAAATGACATTCATGTTCCTATTTAATTTTGAAATAAACCATAATTTTATCAATGAACCCAAACACATACATATCCAAGAACTCAAGGAAAATTCTATTCATAAGTTCAATGAATGTAGTAGGTGAATTTGTTAAACCAGAAGGAATAACTATAAATTCATAATGGCCATATCTAGTATTAAATGTGGACTTTGGAATGTTTTCATACATTAAAGTCAATTGATGGTACCCCTACCTCAAATAAATCTTCAAAAAATACTTAAATCCCAGGAGCTAATCAAACAAATCATCGATATGATGCAAAGGATATATGATCTTAACAATGATGTTATTCAATGCTCTATAATCAATGAAAAGACTCATTAAACAATCTTTCTTTTTATAAAACAATAAAGGAGAACCCCATGGTGATTTTCTAGGTTGAAATAAACCTTTATCTAATAACTCATGTTATTGCTTCTTTAACTCTAAAAGATCAATTTGATCCATTCGATAAAGGGATTGGAAATTGTCTTAGCATTAGAAAATAAGTCAAGAGTATATTCAACTTCCCGATCATGTATAATTCCAGGAAACCCATCATGAAAAACATCAAGGTACTCATTTAGCACTGGAACATCATAAATCTCAACACATCCTTTATTTTCAATAATACATTCAAGGTAACATTCATTTCCATCTTTTACGAGTTTCTCACCTTCATGATTTGTTATCAAAATCAAGGGTTCATTCCTGTACACAAACTGAAAATATTTCTAAAAAGAAAATTATTTATCTCTGTAGTCAATCATAGCATGATAAACAGAATGCCAATCCATCACCAAAATATATCAAATTCTGCTACAGACAAAACAGTAAGTATTTTGTGTAGATTCTCCCCACACACAAGGACATGAAGGTTCTTATAATTTTTTTTGTCTCAAAATTCCCCCCCGGTGTTTTTACCATAAGTTCATGATTCATATCACGAAATGGAATTCAAAATTTACTATAAAACTTCTCAGAAATGAATAAATGTGTAGACCCTGAATCAAACAACACATTGGAATAATCTGAACAAACAAACTGTGTACCAGATACTAATTCATTTGATTTCCCATCATGTACAGATGTAGTTGTAGAGGATTTCACCACCGCTTTCTGCTTGTTTTCTGGCGGAATTCCTTCAGTTGAGTTCATTTTTGGACACTCATCTGCATAATTACCCATTTCATTACACTTAAAACATTTTACAGACATTAAATTGAATTTTGGATTACCATTAACATGATCTTTTTTTAGTGAAATTTCAAGCCTTATGTCCAATTTTAACACATCAGTAGCACTTACCAGAATTCAAAAGGCATTCCCCATCATGAATTTTACCACAATTCTAACAAACTATAATGTTAAGTTTCTTACCATCAATATTTTTTGAAGAGTTCTCCCCTTTCGCCTACAACCATAACCTTTTATTCTATTATTTTCAATGAACAACTAATCATCAGAAAACTCCATTTCTATATTATCTGCAAAATGAACAAGTTTTTCATATCTTTTTAACTCACAAGAAGTTAGATCCATTCAAAACTTTGTCTTTAATACATAGAAAAAAGGGTAGATTTTACTATCACAATCTTGTAAGAAATTTGGAGCATACCTTACCATTCGAGTGAATTTTTCTTCATAATCAGCCATTGAGTCATCCTCTAGCATCAATTCGAGGAATTGTTTTTCCATTCTAATAAGAACAACCTTAGGAAAATATTTCTCAAGAATCATACCTTTGAATTCATCCTAATCGATAGCATCAATTTCCTCACTATCCCCAATAATTTTGCATCATCGACCACCACTGATCAGCTTCACCTTTAAAATTATAAATATAGAGACTAACATTTTGAGCTTTTGAATAACCCATGACATCAAAAATAATTTCCAGTGATTTAATCAACCCTTATTCTAGCACCGGGTCAGATGATCCCCAGAATGATGGGGGATTTCACCTCATGAAATACTCCACTACTGACATGTTCCTCTGTGGTTGATCTAGATGATCATGTACATAGATACCACCATAATTTATAGCCTAATTGAATTGTACCATCATTTCACCAAACTGTTCAATTTTGATTCCAACCGTCTCAGGTTGATGATTTGGAAGGTTGTCTTCCTCTTGATGATGCCCCAACATAGCTACCATGTTTCCTCTGCAGAAAACTATTCTGAACAAAGATATATCTTAGGTGAAGCGACATGGAAATCATTAAATTCTATATCATTTCAATATTAACATAAATTAATTTATGGATATTAATTTAACTATTTTATAACTCCTATTGTTTTCTAAACTAACATTTGATACGAACTATAAGGAAACGTCTTTAAACATTACATATTATTTAAATAATTGGATAATCCATATTGAAATTTTTTTCAAGTTTAGTGTTTTACAAAGTTTTGGAATAACTGTTAAATTAACTCTCATAATTTACAAGGTAGACTCTTATAATTAGTTTCCATTATTTTCATAAAATGAAAAAAAGAGTCATGTATAGTTTTATGATTTAGAGATAAAGTCTTTTCCATGATCCTATCCTTGACCCTATTCATCTTTAAGTCCTGTGAAAAACATTTTAAAACATAGGATGAGCATAAAATTCTCAGTTAGGGTTATAAAATAAAAAAGAAATCATTAGTCGATCAATACATTCAAAACATAATCTCTTTTACTTATCTCATGAAAACATAAGATTTATAAAGAACACATAGTAATCACAAATCATAAAAGTACTTATGGAATTAATATCAAAATTAAATTGTAGCTATCACACCTATATAGGGGGTTATGTTGGAATACCCATCACAGTATATACCCATAGTCTCTTAGGGTAAACATGCACGTTTACCTCTGTCACATTACCCAATGCATTAGAGAGCTATCTCGAGCTCACCTACCCTAGGTTTATCACAAAACCACCTGTATACCTAAAAAAATTTCAGGAACTATAACATATTCATAACATAAAACAAACATAAAGTAAAGATCAAATTTCGACATTTCAATCACAATACATCATAAAAATATATTGAAAAAAATATCCATTATAATAACCTTTATGAAAACCATTTTTAATTCCAAATTCAGTAAATCGTATATGGTATTTGTTTTCCTTTAAAAAACATTATGTCTTGTTAATGAAGTCAATGATCAAATAATACATGTAGTGGTGGAAAAAGGTCGTTATCACCGCTTACGTAAAAAAATTATATTTTTCATTTATGAAAATGCTACGTATAAAAATATTTCCATTGAATGATATGAAAAGTAAAAGGGGTTTACACATTGTATAAAATAATGTCCTATATAAAACAAAATAGGCCTCAATGAAAAGAGATTAAGACGAAGTCCCTTACCTCATGTCTGACATGACCCGTTCATTTTTTAATCTCATGAATAAAAAACTTAAGCCAATTTATTCTTACTTATGAACCTTTTTCATGTTTATTATTCCTTTTATATCACTTATTACCATGTTATAGACAATATGTAATCATTTAACTTTAATAACAGTTGTTTTTCCGATATTTGGTACTTGAGTCAAAAATTTACACCTTATAATTAAATGTTGTCCATGTGGTAAATAATATATTATCTCCAGAATGATATTCATGATTTATATATCATATACATCTTATATATCCATTATATATATGTATTTATAACAGTAGATAACATTTTGAAGATATGAAATGAAATGCACCGTTCATGGAGATGGGAAGTCGTACGTACGCATGAACCCTACTTTCATTTCTACTTAATACTTTAATGGAATTAAAACAAAATGATACATAGGTATATTAAAACTACAGAATAATATAATATATAATATCATTAACTCCATCCTTTATACATCCCACATATGGCATTAACGAGTCATATCACTTTGAGGTGGCGGTAATCCGCACTTCCTCAAATTAAATTATCCCATTTAGCCATTATGGAAACCATAAATGTAGGCTATAAATGTAAAATAAAAAAGCATAATGAAAACAAAAACATAATATATATCACATATAAATACATTTCCCTCTTAATGTACACCATGAGAGGCGGTAGGAGATAATCGAACAATCATTATTTCGTGAGGCGTTAGTTTATCATCATCAGAAACAGTATGTTCTCACCCATTAGATAGAGGTGTGTGTAAGTGTAGTTATAATCCTTATCATAACAGAACCCTAGTATATTGATGATATTGGTGTTGTTATAAAAAATAATAAATAGATTCTAGGGGTTGTATTTTTAAAATAAAAGAAAATAAGTTAAGAGGAATTGTTACCTTTAATTTGGGCAACTCATTTTGGTTTGATTCAAAATGTCTTCATCAAGTGCCTTCTGCCAAATATAAGGATTATGGGAGGAAGAGAGGGATATTGAGAGATTATTTGGGCAGGGGTTTAATGAGCCAATTGGCATGAGAGGTGTGAGGAATGAGTAAGAAGTGAGGCCTTTTAATAAATGGGAGGAGGGGTTCTTTCAGAAAGTGTGAAAATATTATTTAATTATATAATGATATTCAGTTTCTAAAGGACCAAAACTAATTAAATTGGAATATATGATGACTAATTGTCTAAATAAAATCATAAAATAATAATTTTACTGGTTTTGGTGTTATTTTAAAATTTATAATGTTATTTATTTAAATCAATTATTAATGAGGTAAATACTGTATCATTATTCTGAATAAAATAAAATAATTTATTTGATGTCTAAAAATTATAAAAAAATACCATGATTTAGGAAATATTTTTTTCTTTCCAATGAATATTTATAGTATAAATTATAACTTATATACACCCATTAAAAATTAATTTACAAAAAGATATTTGTTTATGTCATTTTTTGTCATTTCTTTAAGTTTATTAATCTAAAGTATCATTATCACTCATAAGTGGTTCCACGGGGTCCCAAAATCGACCCAAAGATGACAATGGTCGTAAATGACTCATCCAATAAGATTAGGACAAATTTTATTTAAATTTTCTAATAATGTGATACTCTTTTTACCTTATATTACCCTATTTAACTTTAACCGCGTTGAAAAGTCAAATGTTACTATTCTCCACAAAATATTTTCCGCATAATAAACTATATTTTAATAAATAATAACAACCATTTATGTAATATTTTCAAAATTCAATTCATTGAGGTGGTAAATTTTCATTTAAGTGAAAAATTTAGTCTTTTAACTACTACTAAGTGGTTTCACTATTCATAAGAAATTGATGTTTTTCAGAAAATACCAAAAATTAACCCTAAGATATATTTGATATTCTAAATTTAAAAATGATTATTTACTTTAACAAATTAAAAACATAGAAGTAGCATTAATTAATTTAAAATTAATTCCCATTGTCAAAACAAATATCGGGTTTTTAAGAAACAATAACTATCAAAAGATTGATACTTGTTTATATCTAATTTCAAAGTAAAATTAATTAAAATTACAAAAATTGGATTAAATAGTAAAAATATATTCTTATTAAACATAGAAACACTTAAAATTATAATATAACCAAATAAAAAGTTTATATTAGATGAAACATTTGAATTAAAATACAGTATTTTTCTTTATTCATTAAAAAATGAACTTTATCAGAAAAATACCATAAATTTACCCAAAGTAAATTTTGATATCCCGAATCTAAATAAGTTTTTCATTTTGTCAAATAGAACTTATAAGAATGAACAAAACTAGATTTCAATAGGGTTCTCCATCAAAAAGCGATAAATTTGCCTTTTACGGAATATTAGAGTATTTATGCTTAAAATTAAATTCATTAATATTTTAATCCCCTAACATTTGTTGGACAAATGTAAAAACATTTACCAAACATGTATAATCATATTTTAGTTAGTTCTATTCATTCCCACCAATACAATGGCTAGGAATTAACTACCATTTAATATAATAATATTATATTATTAGTGTCCAATATAAGATTACAAAGAAACTCGTTGTTGTGTATTAGGTATTCCATAGAACATAGAATCCCCTTTAATGTAAAATTATTATTTAATTCAAAATTTATAAAAAATAAGAAAATATATTATTATATATTTACTTGGGTTGTTATATTAACATTAGTTTAATTTTTATTATCATTTTATATTTTTAACACTCTAATGTTTATACCCTCTATGTGATTAGTTTATGGGTTCTTAAATAATTGAATATATTATCACATAATTTAAATAAAACATGATGTGTGAAAATTTATAACATAATTAATTATATATATAACATATGTTAATGTTATTCGGTATCACAAATTGGTTTTCATAAATTTCATTTTATTTTATTAGTTTTATTACTATACTTTTTAGGCCTATGGTTGATACCTAATGTTTGTATTAAATAAATATAAAAAATAAATAAAATATAATAATACATAATGACATATAGAATGAATCAACTAGATTTTTATTTATGAGAATGATCAAGTGAGTGGGTTTTGAAATATGATTAGGAAGGGTTTAAGATAAGTTTCAAGGAAATAATCTAGTATTAGAATGAAACATATAATTACAAAGTAGTATGTTTAAATATAAAAATGAAATATTTATTTCCCTATCACATCGGTATTTAGTATCATTTTTTTCTTATGAATTTTATTTTGAGATATGATATCATCTATCTCCTGGAATTCCATCCTGATATAATTGATTAGAATTTATTTCCATGCTTATTGAGATTGATTAATTTTGGTGCTTCTTTCTCTAATCATAGTTATTTTATTAAATTAATTAAATAAAAATTATATATCATTTTTATCTTGAGAATATATACATGAATTATTTTAAGAAAATTATATAGATTAATGGTAGAAGTCTTTATGAGTGGTTGTGTGTTCAATTCATAATTAAAAAATTTATTCAATCCACATACAACTATTTTTTATATTTTTTTACTTTTTTAAATTAAAATTATTCAAATCAAGTAAAAAATTTAATTTGATTAAACCTGACAATGTTAAATAATTTATAAAGGTTATATATATCATTCATTACTTTAAAATTTTATAGGGGAGATATTTAGTGAGACTAGGATGATGTTAATGAAGAATGATTTAAACTTCATGGAATTCGAGGAACACATGTACATTCCATTTCACATTCCGATAAATATTTATGTCAAATTGGGATGAAATTTTGTCAATGTATACCAAAATAGGTGTGATATGACTCATTAAATGAAATATAAACCCAATTCATCAATCCATTAGCACAAATGATGTGATATCTTTAGAAAACATACCATTCATTACGTGAAGCATAAAACTCATTATTCTAACAATATCTATAATTATAGAACTCTAATAGAAACATTAAATTTCTAAGAAACATTAATCTTTACATTAATCAATAATCTAGATATGTTTTTTTATATTCACAATAATAATCTAAAAGAGGTATTGTGGAATCTTTGTTCAATTACATCAACCTCCTGTTGCACACAAATTGGCACATTGGTCACCTTAGTAAAATTATACTCCTAGGGAAATAGTTTTGAGATTATATAAATTTTGACTTATTCCCCCCAAATTTGATGATTTGAATTTATATATCCACATATTAAGATCTAAAATAATGGTCTATATTCACAGAAAAATATTTCATTCTCTTGGTGGATTGTTAAATCGTGGGTAATCAATTTGATATATTAATTCACTTTCCAAGGGAGTTTCAACACACATAGATTCTACATTTCTTGTATATTAAAGATTTTAAAACATTTAATTTAGTAGTATCATAATTATATTGACATTTTAATTTTTATTTTGATAGAGTGAGTAAAATACACTTCATTTCTAAATAATCTGTGTGAGAATTCAAGTTTTTGACATATCATCTTCCAATTATATAGTGGATCAATCAATTTATATCAAATACATTTGTGATATAAATTTTTTTTATGTTTTTCTTCCATTAATAAATTATATATATTCAATAAAATATAGTTAGATCACATTTTGGTTCATCACACATCAATATAACTGGTCGGAGGATAATCAAAATTTTGGTAAATCAATACCAATGACATACCCAATAGCTTAAATTAATTCTATGAATTATTAATAGTACATATTATGTAGTGAACATGAATTTATGACCATGTTATAATTCTCTCAACATCCACAAAACATCATAGAATGCATTATATATTTTATTTATTTTATTTTACATAAACCATTAAACCCTCAACCCGCCCCCCATGCACAGAAACACATTTAGTTTTCATTTATATAAAATAAAAAATATTCACGTTCTCAATAAATCAACACTACATGAGTGATGATCTAAAATAATCCATATATTATATTTCCAAACTAAAATAAATTCATATAATGTTTCTTATCACCACTACATGACCTGAACCAATATGGAACCAACACTGAATACCCTATTTTAGGCCATAAAAGGGTAGGGTATATAGAATGGTGGTGAGATGGTATATCATTCATGTGGGAGTCCTTATCATAATGTACATGTAAACATGCACATCATGAAGAAAATGAAATTTTGAAATCTAAACATCTTAAATGCACTCATTGAAAAATCAAGAAATACCACTGTCAAAGTATGACAAAAACTAATGGAATGAATTGATAAATAAAATCCCACCAATAGTAACTAAAAAAGTCCAACATGTCATTTATGAATGGAATACAACAATTAAGCAACTAGAATACACCTCAGTATATCTGGATCTTTAAGATCTACCAAGTACCTATTACTCTAGGACTCCATCAATACAGTGGTCATCTGCAAAAGACTTGAAGAAATTACTAAACCCATTGGGGGTTAAGTGCAACAATACCCAGTAGTAATCCATGACATCAGTCAGAATATTTCCTCAAGAATAGTAAACTTATCACAATAATATGTCAATATCATATATAATATAATACCCAGATATACTCAAAGTAGACACATGGTCTAAAGGTAAGATCAAAACTACAATGACACCCGAGGATTCCTACTTGATAGTTCTATACAACACTCTTCTAGATAACACACTCCACATGTCATGTTTGTCAAATTTTTTCCATCTTATATGTCATGATCATTTTTACTTTATAAAATAAGTACCTGATAGATGTTTGAAAATATCCACACACAGTTGGGGATCACAACTATATCCATGGGCTATACCAACAACTTAATCTTGATTAACCCTCTAGATATGGGATTTAATCCCACATAGAGTTAGTCACGATGATACAATGAAACACACCTAGGGAAAATTTGAATATATAGGATCTCACTATAGTCCAATAGCAATGATTACCACAAATCTATTAATGACTGATTTTCCTTAGAGGGTATCACCATCCTATGAATAAGACACAACTCCATAATAAACCATTTGGGGTTGGATCAATAGATCATACCCGCTAAAAAAATTAAAAATGAACTGCGAAAAGGCTTCCATCCATTATTGAATTACTACATGGTGTTTCAAATAAAAACATAGATTTTTCAATATGCTATGAGTTCTACCTATTTAACACTACCCATTTCCATATATATGACTATGTATGTGTGGTGTTTGATCTAATGAACTCTTGGTTGTGTCCATGTACAACTAGTTGAGTCTGTGTCCAGCTAGCTCTTTCTATGTTGTTGTACCTCCCTAGTTAGATGTTTAGATATAAGTTAGGGGTCACAAAAACTATGACATGCGTCACAATATCTATGGTACATAACTCCAAGATATATACTAGCTTTGTATCTAGGTATCGACCAACATCCTATGTTCATACATTAAAAACTATTTATCTTAAAATTTAATAGAATCATAATGTACATTATAGAGATTAAAATCATTCACATTCCATTAAAAAATAACGAAAAATACTACCAATATATTTTTCATATGGTTCAAATGATATCAATCGTCATTAGGAATCCCATTTTATGTCATCTTGATTGCACAAAATTCAGAATGTACCTCCACCATCGTCACAATTTCTAACCACAAGAATAAAAATGTCAATCAACATCATAATCCATAATCACCGTCATAATATATAGATCACATCATCGATCACATTCTTTGTGATAAAAATTCTGTGGGCCATGAAATAGTTGTGAAAATATTATTTATCATTTATTTTGAAAACGACCATCCAAAAAAGTATCGGTTATCGACAAATAAATAAAATTTTGAGAATTTCAAGGAAAAAAATATTAATAAATAATGAACATATTAAGGATTGGATTCATTCATTGATTTTATAATGATGAATTACGATCTAAAATAAATCATCAATTCTCCCAAATCCCCTACAAATAAAACCTAACCTAAAAAAGGATAGATCCATTAATCATTTCGTTATTCAGTTGATTATTGCTTAGGGTAGGATTAGAAAATTTGGATAAATCTATATAACAAATATTTCATACCTCAAGGATGACTAATTATTCATGAAAATTGACTCTATGTCATTTTCATTTGTGAGATCCTGGAATTTCATTATATTGAATGATATTCAATCAATCATTGTCATTCACCAAGGATCACTAAATTTTTCTATATTAATTCATAAGATTATTTATCCAGTCCAAATAATTTTTCACTAGATTTTTTATCTATAGAAATAAAACATGTCAGATCGCAAAATAATAAAATAGTTAAATATTGTAATTTATTCTGTTATTAAAACCCACGATGACTTATAAGAAAATAGAAGATAGAAAAAATATTTATGGCCTAGGGTAATGCCAACACCATTACATAACCTGACACCTAAAATTTATAATATGGCCCTCTATTTAATAGCGATGAAGCATTTTATGGAATACATCGCACGTGTGATATTCAGTATATTAAATATATCTAAAAAATTAATTTCAATTTCATAGGGCCTAGAAATATCAACTCTTCATAGCACCAAACTCCAAAAATAAACCATATAATTTCCTAATGAAATAAATGGAAGAATAGGATTGATTTCATTCTCACCACGTTGTTTATGTATGTCCTAAAAAGCTAAAAAACTACAGAAAAATATTTATGTCATGAGAAAGCATAAGGGTCTTCCACTCCCATGTACTCTCCTGAAGATTCCCGTTCTACCACCCAAATAAAAATGAAGGATTCACTCTCACATGGGTGATCATATCATTCTGAACATTAATATCTATATAGTACTATTAAAATTTACATACATCCTTGATTTTCCGCACTCCCATGACAATAAAATGTGATCAGAAAATCACGTACCACCTCAGCTGTGACACATGGTAGTGGTTGTGTACCCAGTCTAACTACACTGGTTAACCTAAGAGGAAACACACCCTCAAAACATATGCAATATCATGAATCACTCAATGAGTCTAAGTGATATATTTTGACCAAATACAAATCTTCACAATCCCAGTCGAGGTGAGACCCTCAAGAACACATGGTCTCCCATTTATAACTACCGTAGAATATGCCTTCAGTTAGTCTAGAACATTTGACTTATCTGTACATAACCCATATGCAACATGATGATTTATACCTTCTCTATAGTGTCTTGGAAAATATCTAGACCAATATGTACAAACTATCTTTGGTCAGTCCAACATAGTGGTGACATATAGGGTCACCCGCACAATGACTTGAATGGTTCTATTACAACGGTGTAATGGTAGTTTTTTTATTCATACTCATAAAATATTGGGTGATCCTCTCAACTATAGTGAAAATCCAACCATCATGCCCACAACATTTCCTCAAAGACTATATTTTTCCACTCAATCTGGCCATCAGTCATATGGTGGAAAGTCATTCTCAAATGAAACAGATTCTTAGAGCCCCATAGAAATTATTTAAATAATATATATGTGATCCAATCATCATTTTGAAAAAAAATAATCAAGGTAACTCCATCGATCCAAACTATCTCGTTCACATTGAAGAATCACTTTCACTCTATAGAAATATGCTCTAGAATAACTATGAAATGGTATGACATGGTGAGTCGGTCTACAATCACCCAAATGGAATCTTTTCCCTTAGATGTATATGGTAAACCAAACAATATTTATATGGATATTCCATCCCACATCCACTATAGAACTTCATGGGGTTTATCAAAAACTGATGGAGCCTGATACACACCCTTTACTTACTAACAAGTTAGTCATTGAGATACAAACATTGATACTCCCTTTTTTATCCCCATTCACCAAAACTACCACTGGAATTCCTAGTACATATATATAGACCTTGAAGTACTGATTAGCTTCATCTATGGAATTACCTTATCCTACCCTCTCATAGTGCATCTTGTACTAGCGTTATTCCTCTAAAATGAAGGACATTCTCCACATGTCCAAAAAACCATTAGGACCATGTCTAGTGGATTTTGGAGTACATAGGGTCTCATAGTGGGTATTAAAAAGATGTGCCCCCAATTATTGTAAAAGAAGTGTTTTAATAACCATAAAATAATGGTAAGATAATCTGTCCCCTACATCTAATATCAAAATTAATGAGGCCAACTAATCGGAGGCCCCTCTCATCAACAATGAAGAAGATATTTCGATTAGTTTATCACCTACATTGTTCCCCATATTAATAGTATAGAAAATATTCAATTCCAAATCTTGGAGGAACTATAGACATTGTATCATTTACATGTAATGTTCCTTTGGAGATATGATATACTTTATACACTTTTTGTGAGAATAGATGATATACTACTCTCCCCATCGGTAGTTTCTCATTATCATTAGTAAAATGACTAGTACCTTTATATCAAGATATTGGGTCAATTAATTCATCACATTTTGTCTCAAATGGTGTAAGACATAATAAAACATCTCTTTCTATGAAATGTTAAAAAAACTAATCATGGTCAGTAATGTATCACATAACAATATTTACTCAACAACCTCCACTGAAAATCTCATGATGGGAGTTCTCTTCAATATTAACCTCAACTCCATGAAGGCCTACTACAATCTCTCTATCCCAAAAATACTACCCCTTCTAGTAAAAATATATCAATGGATTACTTTTTATAGAGAAATAGGGTAAATATATATAATGGTAGAATTTAATCTCAAGAATGATCTAATACCCCATCATGACAAAGGGTGGCTCATTTTCTATCACATCCTTGACCATTATCAAGACTAATATGACACCATCATCTGATATAAAAATTCCCATAACATGGGCCAGCTAAACCCTAAATGGAACCTTAATTTATTCACGTGTATCTAGTCCCCTCAGAGTATGTCTAGAACCATCATGATAAGTGGGAAATAAAGAGTGGATCTCCATTATATCTATCAATACAGTAGAAAAATTAATTAAAACACATATCATACACTGAATAATCCCTATATCCTCAAATTCATATGTCTGGACTACATAAAATTTCTCTCTCCATTATCCCCCAGCTCCTAGATACTGGAGCAGGACACACATGGCCCTTAGTAGAAACAAATCATAACTTATACCACCTCCTGTTTATCTACCAAATAAAATTACATTCTCACATACCTAAAGACCTATGTTTTTTTAGTTCTACATCATCATTGGTGGCCCATCCACTATAAATATACTAGTCTTATGTTAGTCTAACCAATTCCATGTTAAATATATCCTTCTGCCACAACAGTATCATTGCCTATAATTAGGATTTATAGATTTATCCTATGAGTCTTGAACTATATCCACTTTATTCAAGGATCACTTCATGAAACATCCATAATGATCAAAACCCAATTTCTACCACTAGTTACCATATAATAATTTAGCATATCTCATGTTCGCACTTTCTACACCAACTACATGGTTATACTTATCCAAGAAACTATCAACTATAGAAGACTTCATGGGCATGATATCATAGGTTACAATAAATTGTGTTATCACATCGACCTAGATGTCTCTATATTGTCCTCACATGAAGGTCTTTGGGAGAAATAACAGATCACACATAATATCTATCTTGTGTAGAGTTATGTTCAAGATCCTTGATGAATACTTAACAATATTATTTATTCCCCACTGATGAAATTGAATCACATTGATTCATATATCTATGAAAATATCTGGAGAAAAATACCCACTTAAAGAATTGGAAAAATCATACCATTAAAGAGACACCTCATCATATGTTTGGGTCACTAATCCTCACCATCATTCTATAGAGAATATGGAAGGCTCATTTTCAGGACAAACATCTGCTGTTCTAGTTTTTTTAAAAAGTAAAAACACTCGTGTTACAGCCTCAAGACCATGATTGCAAACATGTTGTTATAGATCACCTTCTAACCTAAAATTATTTTATCACTAAAACTCTTAAAGAGAATGTATAATTCATACATCATTATCTGACATTTAAGGTATCATCCTATGATTGATGTGTAGTGGTAATACAAGTACACCACCAAGACGTAACAGCTCCTTTAAATCCCGCTATATAGAAGACTCATCACTCATGTGAATATCCTCATGATTATGATGCTAATTTCTAGTAGGAATCCATCATGAGGTATCCTAAAATATACAATACACACCATGGTAAATGAGTATATCTATAGAGATGTATCAGGAAGTAAATGGAAGCCACAACCCATTCACATATGATGCTTGTATGGATGTCTTACCTAAAACCTATGTCAACATATACTGAGATAACTAGAATGTTTTTGGGGTCCTAATGAATTGATACATCAACGGTCAAACCGTCAACAGAGTCCATGGCCTCCAAGATGAACTCAAAACACTAAACACTATAACCACAAACCAATTTCTTAAAATTCAGTGTCCTTTTAGAACTGACTCCTCTAAGACCACTCTATCACAAAATAGTCTAATGGACTCTGAACCAAGACTATGCTTATCACAACTCTAATAGTCTAATGGGTGAAGACCAACTCAGAATATGCTTATCACACACATGTGAGGCCTTATCCTCGTATACAGGCACACATATACATGCCCATACAATGTTGAAATGTAAAAAAGAAATAACCAAACCTGAATAAATCTAATAATAACACCATTATATGAAAACAAAAAGTATGATAAATAAATTCCAAAGAAAATTCCACTAAAATAAGATGAAAGAAATTAAAACATTTAATATATGATTGGAATGTTGTAAATGTTGGCACTAGAAAACACCTTGGACTATATGACCCACTAATCTCACCATGGTCCTTGTCCCTCTATGAATCCTTCAAATGGTTTTTCATTTCCACAAGTCCCAAAACATTGGGGAAACCTCACACATGGATGAGTATAGGAATACACAGTATAACACCCAAAAATCACTATAAATATAACTTCAATCATAGTAAAATTATCATAAGAAAAGCTAAAAAAATTACATTATAGGATATCATGATATAATCAATGTAGAGACATAGTTTTATGGTAATATAAAAAATGTAAATTACAGAGTGGATTCTTGCAGTAATGTTCCATATAGAACTCATCTAGGATAACAAAATCTGAGAATCCGATAGCACTAGTATCATATCTCTGATATGTCATGCTCTCTCAGTCTGACTACATGATTTAAATCATGGAAGGATAAATATATTGATACATATAAAGGGATAAAACCCATGAACATTGGGTATTCAAATAACTATATCTAGATTAACTTTCAATGTAGGGGATTGAAAAACAAGTACTATTAGCCCTAATGATACCAAAAACCCCACCGTGGGAAAATATTATTATAGAGTAACTCATCTTGGGCCTCAATGAAAAATTCCCACATTCTAACCAAGTCTAATATTCCAAATAGTGAATCTCTATATTATTAATTAGATTAAAATTAATACTAATCCCTAGGGGAATAGATCAAGGGAATGTACCTAAGGAAACTTATACATGATAAATTGGACATGGGATCCAAGGAATCATTAAATGAGTACATAGTATTTACTAGAAGTACATGATATGTTTCTTTGTTATTGGGTTAAACTATTTTATCATATCCCATTCAAACATCTGTTTCAGTGTAAAAAACTTTTCTAACCCCATGTACTCAATGTTGTGTCCATTATTTGGATCATTTGGTCCTTGCATCCTCATTTACATGCTAAGCCTCCTAGTTGGGGTCACACACGGTGTCACATTAATCACATGTCGTGTAATACCTAACTCTATGTGAAACCATATATCCACATACAAGGCTTTATACACATCATGATATCATGAGTTACATTATATGTAGTTCAAAATATCATTCAACATGTAGGTTCATTGAGAATATTTAAAATATATATTCATCACTACTCAATCAACCAAAACTCCCACCTATGAATTTCATATATAGATCAACTGACCCCGATTTCAATAAAATATCTGATTTCTAGCCAATTTGGTAGCTCATAAGTCTTCCAATAGCTCCATATTCATCACAAGTCCCTATGAAATTCATGCACATCCCTGATCAAGTATTGATACATCATCACCATCCTTGTAGCTAGGTCTCATCATTGATCCATTCAATGATCTATTATATAAATCTATTAAATTTTGAAACATGTGTGAAACTTATATTTATCCCGTATTTTTCAATATATTAGAAAAAGATAACAAAGATGAACTTATAAAGAAAAATGGTTGGGGGAAACTAAGGAATAGAAAAGAAGAATGATCTTGGGCCATTTTTCCATTTTCCTCAATTCATTTTAATTAATATGATGAATAAAGATACAAACTATATACACAATTATTCAAAACTCCCAATAAATAAAATCTCATCCACAATGGTGGATCAAGGAATAAATATGGATGCCTATTGATTTTTTGACATGGTATAATTAAATAGGGATAAATCCATAGAATAAACACATCTTACTAGAAGGTGGATTGATCGCTGATGAATAGTGAGTGTGTATTGATTCTATTGGCGAGATCCTCAAGTTTCATTATCATGAATAATCCCCCATCCATATTCATATTTTTATATGCCCCTAATTAATGCTATCTATATATTATATGGGTTATACTTACGAGATTGAGAATTATTTCATAGTTTTTTTATGTTTATAAATTATTTCGTTCACTACAACACCATATAAAATAAAATAATTAATTTTAACATTTTATTGTTTATGTGTGCGATAACATTTAAACAAACACACAATGCTGAAAACTTTAATGTTACAGGTAGGGTAATTCAAATGCTATGATCTCAACAAAAACAATAGACATCTAATAATAGTATCCATATAATAGTTATTTCATTTTTAGGAAAACTGTGCCTACATGACATTAAATATATTTAATATATTTCTTAAATTAATTCTTACCTCTGTGATCCTTGAAATATCATGTCATCTTTATTCCTAGGTCTAAAAATAATCTGTATAATATTATTAATCATTACATGGAAAACTGGAGTCTTTACATCAACATTTAGATGTTGAAGAATCACATTAACCCAAACCTCCCAAAATGGATATACCCCTTCATCTAATTCTACATTCCTCAAGATTCCTTTAAAATATCCCTCACTATTACTATAACCCAGAAGTGACTTACAATCTACCATGTTCCCTTAGGATCTTGTATTAGAAAAAACTAATTTATATAAACCTGTAAAAGTATATAAATTGAAAAAAATACAACCTTGGTTTAAATAACATCCTTTAATCATATCATAAACATCATAGCTTATGGTGCCTTATCTCTTCTCAAGTAACAAGAAAAATATAGTTTTCTTCCAAATGGAGTATAATATTCTATTGGCGAAATAGATACTTGTTATTGTTCCATAAATTACTGATATTTACCTCATAAAAATTCTAGAATAAATTTAAAATAAAAAAATTCCTAGAATCCCATCTAAGATAGCTTCTAATTCTTTATTACCTCAATATTTACATCACACCATCATCAACCAACCACTTAAATAATAAATATGATTTAAAGAACAATGATCTATTTATATTTATCAATAGCCTCAAATTATAAATAGATATGATTCAAAAGGTATTAAAATTTACAGAGGGAAATATATCCATAGAATGAAATCGGATTATGGAACTACAGTTCTCATTTAATAATCCAAATTGAGGGTTCATTCTTATGATTTTGTGATCTTATATTATTAATATTTTTGATAACCCATCGATAACATGATGATTAACATGGGGCCCAACCATTTGATCATAACTTATATCATCAATGTATCGATAATCTAATGGTAAATTTGGAAGGATAATTTACATTAAATTTGTGAATCATGTTATATTTCCAACAAAAAAAATATGTAATTTAAAATTTAATTTAGCATAAAACTAATAATTTTATACCACATCTCCTCTCTCATTATTTATTTTTCTATTAATTCCCTTTATAATTTTAAAATATTTCAAAATATTTCATCCATAAATTAATCATAATAATGAATAATGAAACTAAAAATTGTATAATGTATAATTTAGAAATAAAATGATCTTGTTAATAAGATATATATTACTAATTTTCACTACTAAATAAATATAAACACAATTTTGTTATTATATTTATTTCAGTTAATATTCTTGTAATGTTATTCCTATAACATTACAACAAAATACAAGAAATAAAAATATTAATTCCATTGTATTTTTACCATCAAATGATAACAAACTATATAGTGATATTGTCATAATAAATATGGATATTACATTATTTTGGATGAATATTAATACCATTACAAATGTATATACTTAAGGACTATAATAGTTTTATTTCATTAGAAACATGGAACTCAATTTATAATCTTGGTGAATGGTGATAAATGATTCCCACAAAGAAATTCCCCTCTATTACCCCTACTCAAAACCTTTCTTTACATCATGGGGATTGAAAACATAAGAAATATTGGGCTCAGATTCCCCACAAGGGTAAACATGGAAGATCTGTAATAAAAATCATCTGAATAAGGCTATGAGAACAATATCATGACACCAGATGATCATACCCTACATATCAAAGATAAAAATAATTATCACGGAATAAATATTGATTGTTAATTAGACATGAATCTTAAGGGAAAAAAGAGTGTAATCCGTGATATTATGACATTAAAAAAAGATATAGAATCATGGCAGAAAAATTTGAACATAAAATGATTTCCATAGTTGTAAAAAATAAATTCTCGTGTCATTTTAGTGTAATGTTTTCACTCCCCTAACCATCATGGTAGTGATGGTTGACTCCCTTTACCATCATAGAAGTCAACGACCACTCCGAAAACCATCATAGTATATAAGGTCCTTTACTAAACCGAGTTCACTCCCTGGTGAATCATTGTCTATATCAAGTGGTATTAATCATACCCAATGCATTTTAGGGGGATATAGGCTTCACCCATCTCATAATAAAATAAAAAATATGTGTTCCACAATATCATAAAAAATATATCATAACCCATGAATTAAATCGTTATCATAAAAAAGAAATCATATCATCACATGTGGAAAAGATATAGTTTTCATAACGGTTTCGTCTAATAAATATCCTTTTAATATAAATGGGTTTCATAATCACATAACCCTTGAAATATAAATTGTTTTCATATTCATTTCATCATGAAATAACCCTTGTAAGAGAAAACAGTTTCATAGAAAACATATCATTTTCAACATCAACAACTTAAATAGTTGTTTGGAATAGTGTACAAGGATAATATCACCAAAAAATCAGAAACTATAAAAATGGATGACATCATATATAGAGAAGGATTCTGAAATACCACTTGAATCATTTCATAAAAAAACATAAACATTCTTTGAAAATCATTTTTTATTATATAAAACAATTTAAAACCCCATTTATTTGATATCCACTTGCAAACACATGATGTATGATTTAAAAATAATTTTATAGAATTTTTTAGGAAAATATTCTTTTTGATATATAAAAATATTTTTTTAACATAAATAATTTTCCAAAATATTTCTCTGAAAATATATTTTAAAATTTATAAAGGAAATATATATATATCATTTTATTTAAATATTACATGTGAAAAAATATAATTTAATCATTGAAAAATAAATTTAAACATATTTAAAATAAAATAAAATTTAGACGAAATTCTTATTTGAAAACTAACATATGATCATTATAATGAATGATTCAAAAATCATTAAGAACACTTCATGAAGTTAAAACAATTTTGAAAACCTTTTTATTTGAAATTTACTTAAAAAAAATTTAATGTCCAAAATATTAAAACAACATTTTTAAAAAAAAATAATATTTAAAACATTCTAATGTGGATTGAAATTAATAATGGTTATCATAGTGGATAAATCCATATATGACAATCAATCCTTTTATTCCTTATAAATATAATAATAGTTATTCGACCAGAAAATGAAAAGAAGATTACTTTTTAAAACCATTTTTTGTTAAAAAGTTTATACTCTATGTAAATATATATTTTATAGAAAATAGGATAATAGTATAACTTTTTTAAAAATATTTTTCGAACAAAACTTTTTGAAATAATTCTCATTTTTGACTGAACAATGTGATAATATAAAATTTTCTTCAAAAATTATTTCTTAATTTTCATTGGAAAAAATGCGTAGAAAAGGGGAACCATTACTATAATATATAATTAATAACAATAGGATAACAAAATTCATGATATTTTTTGAGTTATAGAACACAATATTTATTCAAGAGAATCATAATCATAAATAATCCTGATAATTTATGAGATTATACCAATATACTATTATCAACTTGAAAAAATTGAATCAAAATCCCCATGAAAGAATAAAATTTCATGAATATTAAAAAATAATTGATATATATATATTATTTATAAAACATTTAAATTTTCTTTATATTAAATTATTAAAATATTATACGTGCATAACAGAACGTATCTCTCAAATATGGAAAATAAATACAAAATTAATTTACCCATTTGGTAACTTTAGAACCGTAATCCCCATTAAAGAGAGATCATAAAATAGATTTTTAAATACAAATAAATTATATAATGATTATAATATACTAAAATCATATATAGTATATACACCACTAAAATATATTATTGGTGAATATGGCATATGTCTCATAGAAAAAAAGGTGAGACTAGAAATCCCCTTACTAGATGACAAACTTTTGAATAATAAGGTCCATGAAAACAATATATATATATATATATCATATACTTAAATTATTTAAATTCAGTATATACCAAGTCATAGTTAATTATATAAACAACAAAATAATAATAAGTGGTGAATATGACAAATAACTCTGAAAAATAAATGTAAAACCATAAAAACCTTACATTAATTTGCGACATTCTTCATACACATTGAAACCTCCAATATAATATATATAAGGTTAATATAAATCTACAAAAAACCAATATTATCATATTTCATAAAATATATAATATTTTATTATTATTTTATATTACCTATTTATTAAAAATTCTATGTTATTGTTTTGTTTAGAGTAATATGTACTTTGTTCTAGTACAGGGTTTGACTTGAAATTTTTAGAAATTTTACATATATCATGATTTAATTATTTAACCAAATTTAAAACATTATTTAAATATTATATATATTCATTACATGTGAATTTATAATAATCTATAAAAAAAATACTAAATCGAATACACCATTCATGGAGAGGATAGGTCATATGTACTATTGAATGTTGTTTCCATTTCCTAATCCCATTGAAAGAATTAATGTAATTAAAATTCATATATATCACTATTATATTATAATTATTATATAATATATATCTTATATTATTAATAAACCCATTCTTAATGTTGACCTCACCTGTTTTGATAATCACATGTATGTTTTAATATTTTTTTATAATCCTATGTATATGTTAAATAATGTTGACAATAATATTAAAATAATCATTGGAATATGTTGATAAATGTTTATCTATGTTTATTCATGTTTTGAAATAATAATAACTCAATATGGATATTATTTGCATAGAATAGATAAGTATTATGTTTTTGAGACACTGATACAGACCTACTGATACATAGTCACCTATACAGACACAGTCTACCAATAAGAAAAGATCGCTGATAGATAGAGTTTGTTGTTATATCAAGAGCTACGGATACAGACATACAGACCTACCGCTACAAGTCTATTGATAAAAAGAGACATCCATTGATATGATGTCTACTGATATAGACATATCCACTAATATACAGAGAGAGCCACCAATACAAGAATCTACTAATATAGGTGAGTTTCTGATGGAGAGATCCACTGATACAAGAATGCTACCTATACAGAAGAGCTACCGATAAGAGGAGCTACCGATAAAGAGTCATTGTCACTGATACATAGTCTACCATTATAAATAGTAACAGCTACTGATACAGACTTACTGACTCAAGTCCATTGATATAAGCTCACCGATAATAAGATCTACCAATGGAAATGAATCACTATATCTCTAAAATCTAATTATATTTGTTTATTAACAACGGTCATATTTGGTGGTTTTAATGCAACAGATATTAATTAATTAATGTATGTTTAATTTCAACAAACCATACCTTACACCTGAAGAAGTTATGATACTTTTTGTCAGACCACATGAGCTATAAAATGGAAGAAAAAGAAGATCATAAGTAGAGGATGTGCAAAAAGTGGTGACACACTTAGGGAAGAAAGGTGATACACATGAGAGATAAAACACAGAAGAACTTTTTCTATGATTCCGAGGGACATTTCTGTGCTACAAAGGTCTCTTCAATCCCGAGAAAAAAATTCCAATTCGAGGAATTCATAGAACGGAACTGTGATACTCTGTTTCTCAGAAAAATTTAAGATAAGGATTCAAACAACATCTACTCAATCCAAAAGGATTCTAGAGCTACATTTCCATCACATAGAGCCTTCTAATCTCATCTCAATTTTATTAGCTCTATTGTAAATTGTTTATTGACATTTCGAGTAGTGTGTCTGCTTCTGTTCTTCTTAGACACACACTAAATCCTAAGCATAACTGGAGGATATATAATATCCTCACTCAATATTTCTAAATCTTTTTGATCCACACTATGAATTGTGGTATAGGTTAAGTGTGACTTGGATATCCTGTGTGATATTGTTTTGGTTTTTCCCTCAAAGAACTGTAGTATAGGTCATAGGACCTGGACAGTCTGAGTAATATTGTTTTCCCCGATCCAGGGTATGGATCAATGTTTATATAAACTGTTTGAGGGGACTAAGTCTCATCATGAGACTACACCTCTTGGTTAAACCTGTTGTTCATCCTATTTAATTTAAAACTATATATTATACTCTGCTACTAATTACTTTGGAAATCAAATCTGTTTTAAGGAATATTTGATAGTTAAACAAGAAAGTGTTTGTAATTTTTGATATCCAAAAAGTTAGATACAAATTTATCTTAATATTTTGATTATGTTAACTGAGAAATAACCAATATTTGGGAAAATAATCGAAACCTTTCAAGCATTATAAATTCACTACAGTTTAATTTTTATTTAATTTGTGGAGATTTTATTGAAAATATTGATAACATATATCTTAATTGGAACTCAATTCACCCCCCTCTTGAGTATCCACTCTGAAAAACATTTGGTATCAGAGAACATTTATTATTGAAGGATTTCCAAACACTCTGTTTTGCAACTTTGATTTTAGTTGTATCTTAAAGATATTAAATTTCTGTTAGTTCTAAATTTTATCTCATTAAATATATTTTCTAAAATCTAATTATGGATAATATATTAGAAGATGTTGTTACCAACAGTCCACCTTTCATTAATGGTGTTAATTATTTACAATAGAAAATCAAAATGAAAATTCATTTAGAAAGTATAGGATTTGAAATTTGAACTGATATAAAATCTGAGTACGAGATTAAAAAGACTCCTTGATCTACTTGGAATGATGCTACAAGATCCGATTACATTAATAATTGAAAATCCCTGAATTCCCTTTACTACTCTCTTGGAGATGAAGAGTTTAAAAGAATTTCTGCTTGTAAAACAGCACATGAAATCTGGGATACATTGTTTGTTTCTTATGAAGGAGCAACCAATGTGAAATAAATGAGATTAAACACTTACACTATTAAATATAAATTTTTTAAAATGATCATGATTAACCTATTTCTGACATATATCCCAGTTTTAAAGAGATCGTTAATACTATGAGCTCACTAGGAAAATCTATTCCAGAAAAGGAGAAAATCATGATAATATTCAGATGTCTTCCAGAAAAAGGGAGAGGCACATTAGTTTCAATTATAGAATCTTGTGATATTGATACTTTTACCATTAAGGAACTCATTGGTAAGTTAATGATGTATGAGAAAGAACTGAATATAAACAAGGAAGAAGATTCTGAACCAAGGAAGGACTCTGTAGCATTCAGTACTTCTACTTCAAAACATAAGGACAAAGGGAAAATTCAAAGTGAAAGTGATAGAAAAATATGTGTTGAAAGTGCATCAAACAGCTATACTGAAATGGCTCAGATATCCATACAATTTAAGAAGTTTTATAGAAAGGAGAAGTATTTCATAAAATCCAATTACAATGGAATTTATGACAATAATGGTCTTTGGAAGAAGGATTGGAAAAGAACCAATAAAAGTGATGACATAGTCTGCTACGAATGCAAGAGGAAAGGACATGTGAAAGGTGACTATCCAAAGTTAAAATAAAAGAAGAAATTGGAGTACAAGGATAAAAAATATATATAATCTATGAAAGCAACATGGCGTGCTTTAGAAGACAGTTAAAGTGATTTTGATTCCACTAAGGATGAAAAATCTCAAAAATCTAACATATGTTTCATGACAAACACATTTGAGGTCACATTTGATACTCCTGCATTAAATTCTTATTATTCTTTAGATGATTTTGATTTGGAAAACATGTCATGTGAAGAGTTATTTGAATACTTTAACATGCTAGAAGATACCTTCAATGTGATAAAAGATAAGTAAAAACCCTAAAAGAAATATTATGCTTTAACTAGAACTGTCAAATCTACAATAGAAGTAGAAATTGAAAAGAATGCTCGAAAACTCAATGAAAATACTAAACTCAAATTTTATAATGATAAAATCATGAAAGATCTAGAAAAAATTACTAATGGAAAGTAAACTCTTACACATATACTAGGAAAACAAGTAACACCCAAATATATTACCAGTTTAGGCTATCAGCCTGGACAGAGACAGATTACAAAGAATAGATTTATTCCAAAATCTGGACAGTATGCTTCTAGTTCCAGTTTTGGAAATTTTTATGTCTCAACCGGATATTCAAGTATTTATAGAGCAAACAAATTTTATCTTTCAAAATATTTTGAATCTATTGATTATATGAAACCATTAGGAAAATCTGGATATCAAAAGTTTTGCTTTCTAACCTGTCTGGAACCAAGAAAATCTGGGTACAAAAATCATTTTCTATATAAACCTATTTTGTAGGAGACATTCTTGAAGAGTTCCTATAATAATATATGGTACATGGACAATGGATGTTCAAGGCATATTATTGTAGATTAATCAGGTTTCAAAAGATTAACCAAAGTTGATGGAGGACATGTCACCTTTGGTGATAATTCAAAAGGAATAAATCATCATCTTAGGCCAAATTGGTTACAATGATTCAATTTTAATCTATAAGGTATTATTTGTTGATTGATTAAAATACAACCCATTAAGAATTTCTCAGTTGTGTGGTGATGGTTTCAATATTAAAATTTTAAATTATGCTTGTAATATATTTGATTCTAAAATTGATTTGGAATTTACATCCTTGAGAAATGAAAATGTATATGCTGTAGATTTTAATTCATTAGCCAAAAAAGGTAACTTGTTTAAATGCATTTCATAAAGAGTCTTGGCTATGGAATAGAATATTAGGACACTGCAAATTTCATTCACTTAAGAAACTGACTGTGAAAAATTTAGTGAGAAACCTACCTCAACTAAAATTCCAAACAGATAATGTTTGTACTCCCTATCCAAACGGAACTAAAAATAAAGAGTCATTCAAATTAAATAAAGAGGATTCAACTTCTCAACCTCTCGAGTTGGTTCGCATGGATTTGTTGAACCATCTAGAATTTCTAGTTTGAATGGAAAACACTATGTTTATGTCTTAGTAGATGAATTTTCTATATATACTTGCGTATATATTCTAGCTCACAAAAGTGAAGCTTGCTCTTACTTTATTAAATAATCCATGTATGTAGAAAACTTTAGCGGTCTTATGATTAAAACCTTGAGAAGTGACCAAGGTTGTGAGTTTGAAAATCATGAATTTGAATCATGCTGATCACAAAATGGATATAATCACAATTTCTCTGCCCCTAGGACACCTCAACTGAATGTTTTAGTTGAAATAAGGAATAGAAACCTTCAAGAAATTGAAAGAAATATGCTTAATTAGAATGACCTACCTGATTACTTTTGGGCGGAATCCATAAATATGGCTTGTTGTATTATAAATATAGTCTTGAATAGACCTTTTCATAAAAATACCCCTTATGAACTGTGGAATAATAGGAAGCCTAAAGTTAGTTACTTCAGATTTTTTGGTTACAAAGTCATTATTCTTAATACTAAAGATAATCAAGATTAATTTTCATCTAAAAGTGATGAAGGAATTATTCATGGTTACTTTTTAACTAGAAAATCATATAGAGAATTTAATAAATGAACAAAATTTATAGAAGAATCTGTTCACGTAAAATTTTATGAAACTGATCCACATGGATCCAAAACCACTCTTGAAAATCTTAAAGAAGAATTGTCTATTCTATACCTTAATGATAAAAGAAGTGAACCTACTGTAAAAACAAGTAATTCTGTAATTTTTATAGAACCTGATTCTATTGGAACAAAACCTACAGAAGAAGCTGAATTCTCTAGTAATACATTGACCAGACCAACTAGGATTCTAAAGAACCATCCTTTAGATTCTATTGTGGGAGATTTATATAGAGCAACACAAACAATATCTTATCTATGAAATCAGGTTGAACATCATGTCTTTCATTCACAGTTAGAACCTAAAAATATCAAGGAAGCAATCAATGATGAATTTTGGGTTATGGCTATGCAAGAAGAATTAAATCAACTTGAAGGAAAAAAAGTCTGGAAATTAGTGGACAGACCTAAGGACACTTTGACCATAGGCACTAAATGGGTTTTTAGAAATAATGTAGATGAATCAGGAATTATCATTAGAAACAAGGCAAGAAAATCTTTACATGGATATAGCCAAGAGGAAGGAATAGACTATGAGGAAACCTTTTCACCTGTAGCTAGATTAGAAGCTATTAGGATTCTACTTTCCTATGTTGCTAATCTAAATTTCATGTTATTTCAAATGGATATTAAAAGTGATTTTCTAAATGGTTTTATAATTTAATATGTTTTTTAACAACCATCTGGATTTACTAATCCTCATTTTCCAGATCGACTTTTTAAGATATCTAAAGCATTATATGGTTTAAAACAAGAGCCACGAGCTTGGTATGATAGGCTTAGTAGTTTTCATATTTCAAAATGTTTTTTCTAAAGGGATTACTGATCCAACTCTATTTATTACAAAATTATAAAGATATTTTTATAGTACAAATCTATGTTGATGATATTTTTTTGGATCTTCTAAAAATGTATTGTGTATTTATTTTTCAAATTGAATGGAAAGTTAATTCGAAATGTGTTTAATGGAAGAACACTAATATTTTCAGAGATTTCTTGTTTTTCAAAATGAAAATGGTATTATCTTAAATCAAGATAAATATTCGATGGATATTTTAAAACGTTTTAGTTCAGATAATAGTAAGGTTAATGACACAACCATGAGTATCACCTGTATGTTGGATGCTAATGGAACTAGAAAACCACGGGAACAAACCAACTACATAGGTATGATAGGGAGTCTGCTCTATCTTACTGTTAGTTGGACAAATCTTATGTTTAGTGTGTGAATGTGTGCAAGATTTCAAGTTAATCCAAAATAGTCACACTTGCTTGCTATTAAAAGAATTTTAAAATATCATAGATATACTACTAACGTATGACTATTTTATCCAAATAGAAAATCATTCTATTTAATAAGTTAATCAGATTGTGACTTTTTTGGTTGCAAGTTAGATAGAAAGAGAACTTCTAGAACATCTCATATTTTAGGTAAGTCCCTGATATATTGTGGTAGTAAAAAGTGGAACATTGTTGTATTGTCTACTGTGATGTGGAATATATAGTTGCTGGTGGTTGCTTTTTAGAAATTCTGTGGACGAAATAAACCATATTGGACTATAGATTTCAGTTTAGACATGTATCTATAAACTGTGATAACACTAGTGTGATCAATATCTCTAAAAATACTATATCCCATATAGGACAAAACACATTGATGTAAGGAACCACTTTTTGAGATATCATTTCCAAAAGGGTGATATTACTCTTGAATTTATAAGTAATGAACAACAATTTGCTGACATATTCACCATGCCTTTAAGTTAAGATAGGTTATGTTACATTAGACATGAGTTAGGGATGATAAAATTTGTAGAAGCAAGTCCTCACCGTTAGCCAAATCCTCACTGTTATGAAAATCCTCACCATTAGCCAAATACTCATTGTTAAATAAAATCCTCACTGTAAGCCAAATCCCCACTGTTAACCAACTCCTCAATGTTTTCCAAATCCTCGATGTTATAAAAATCCTCACCATTATCCAAATACTCATTGTTAAGAAAATCCTCACCCTTAGCCAAATCCTCACTGTTAAGAAAATACACACTGTTAGCCAAAACCTCACCGCTAGAAAACCACACCACTAGAAAAACTCAATGATAGAAATCCTCACTGCTACAAAACCACACCACTAGAAAACCACACCTCTATAAAACCTCACCGCTAGAAAACCTCACTGCTAGAAAACGTCACCACTAGAAAACATCACTGCTAGAAAACATCACCGCTTGAAAACCTCACCTCTAGAGACACCTCACCACTAGAGACACATCATCACTAGAGACACCTCACTGCTATAGACACATCACCGCTAGAGAAACCTCATCTCCAGAGATCTCACGTATAGATAAACCTCACTGTTAGGGTTCTCCCCGATAATTGTCACTGGTATGTAATGCACCATTTGATTTTTGGTTTCTTTAGCCAAAAATCTTATTGTTTTTAGTATAATACTTTTTATTACATTTTTAATCCTAAATGATAAAAACTAAGCCTTAGTAACATTTAAATCAACCACAAACTCTCATCTCTTCAATCCTCACTTATCAAACCCCCGAATTACACAGAACCCTATGTTATTCGATTGGAGATGGCAAGAACAAAACTCTCGATAGTCAGATATTATAGTGATGCATCAAGTGTGAAGAAGTAGAAAACAGGACTTGAAGCTAGTGGTAGTGAATGTATAACAAGGTCGGGGAAGCATTCAGTGAACCCGCATTTCCATAATAGGGAAATATTAATCGAAAAGGAACTATGTGAGGACTACCTCTTGCCAAGAAATTCATTGGTTCTAAGAGTATTGGATGAATAGGGATGGATCGAATGTTTTGAATACAGTAATGAACCTTATTATCCAAGGTTGTTTCAAGATTTATATGATTTTTTTCTTTTTGAGAGGCCTAAATAAGAAAACATAATGGTTTCATTTGTGAATGGAAAGGAAATTTCTTTTTCTTCTGTAGAATGGGTTGAATGTATGAAATTCCAACATGAGGTTGTATTTGGGTATACCTCTTAGACAATTACTCCTACCATTGGAATTTTTGACAATGAGGTCACTTTGGAAGAGCTCACCAGTAGTTGAATACAAAGAAAGGTAGTGGCTACTGAGATGGATGGAAAAAAACCCTCTATTATTCAAATTCATCCAACATGTGCTAAGTCCAAGAAGAGGGGACTTTACAAATCCGAGATACCAAGATATGTATTTTTTTCATTTGTTGAGGCATGGTGTTCAGGTAAATTTGTGTAGGATTTTGGTGATCCAAATTGAGGATATGATCATGCCTAAGTCAAAGTCCAATGCTTTATTCTTTTCAAAGTTTATTTTGGTAATGATCCAGGTGGAAATAGTAACTGAGTCTTAGGATGAGGTAGTAGTTGTGAGAAGAAATTTTTGCATCACAAGAATAATCTGAGAGTATATAAAGATTGTTCGTAACCCATGGAGAAGGAAATGGGTTGTTGATGATGAGAAGGTTTATGAGATTTTCTACCCTGTTGACCATCCCAATAGTCCAAGGGATAGAAGTGATACAGGTCTTAGACCTATTGAAGAGGAACCTCAGTATAGTGATGATACTGATGAGCATGATACCACTGTAGCTGATAGAGGGATCTGGATATGCCTCCAAATCCAGTTGTGGAAGTTGTATCATCTGGAAAGGAAACTGTGTTGGGATTAATCATTCCCTATTGATGAGGAATACCTGCTTTCTCTAGAGAATGTGGAAGAACATGAATCTGAAAATGAAGCATGTGTTTTTGCCTGCTTGAGTCTCGGTCCACTGATTGGGTACTCATTAATTCTTACTGAGGAAATTGTTGACGTAGATAGACTTGTATCTAGTCCTCAGTTACCATAGGTTGGGACACCTGATGTTGATATATTTATTGATGATTCTTCTGAGGAGAAGATAATTGTAGTTCATGGTGTAGAATAGATGCTCCATTTGAGTGGGAGCAACCTGCTATTCTTGGATCTATCACAGTTATTCATGAGATAGAGGATTGTACTAAAGATCTATGATTCATGATGATTGGACTTTATTACACAGGATCTATTGATGACCAACCCCAAAGAAATATTGATTCTTTTTCTGAAAGGTCACCTGTACTTGTTCCTGAAAATCTAGTTACTAAGGGTGATCTTGAGTCTTTAAAGGCTGAGTTAAAGGATTCTTGGACTGCATCCCATGTAAAATTAAAGATAAGTTTTGTTAAAGATCATATCAAAATGGAACGACCATTTGAACTCTCTATTGGATGTATTGTGTCAAGAAATGTGGCAGTGATGGCCAATGAAGTCAAAGTGTGTCATATTTAGATTGAAATATGGACAGAGGTTGTTAATGCATTGAAGAAATATGTTGATTCATTCTATACCTTGGATAGTTCCCAAACCCAAGTTTCTGGTGACATAAGTTATATCAAGAGCGTATTAAAGTAGTTTGTTGATGTGATTGAAGCCTTTAAGAAGACATTCAAAGAGCATGTCAGTACACAATATTTGGTTGTCAGGAATTTGATAAGTAATTTGACTAAATCATTTAAGTAAACTATTTCATTCAATGTCAAACCTCTTGTTTTGTCCAGTGCATCAGTAGATATTGATCTGTTTAGAACTGTGGTGAAAGTGGAGCTTGGTCAGGATAGTACCAGTTGCTCAACAGATTCATATGTATTGTCTACCTCAATAGATATCAGAAAATTTGTTTAGGAGCATATGAGGGATGCAACTGCTGCCCAAAAAGAAATATTAGATAACATTTACCTGTACATTCAAAAAGTTTATACCAAGCATCATCTCAACACAATTTCATGATTCTATTAGAGAACATGAAACTACCTCCAGTCTGTAACGTCCCTGTTCCAGAAGCCACCCAGAGGCACCATGTACCCGGTTGGTCACATGGACTCAAGAGAATTTCCGAAAACTCTAGAGGCTTCCGACTAGCAGCGAGGGCCTTGGGTGTGATAGTGGAGAAAATATGCACTCATTGGCAGAGTACACATTGGAAATAGATAAACATGCAATAGCGGAAGTAGTGAATAACCACCAATAATAAACATAAAAATACTAAATCAAAACATTGGAGCAGAAATGTATATATATGGAATGATGCGAGATACATATCTAGGAAATCTGTATAGCAAGTCACAATGCTGAAAAACACCACAGTACAAAAACAAGTACAAAAGAAAAGTAAACATCTTCTCAGCATCGCAAGCCAAAGTTTGGTCCCTTTCTCTCCTGCTCCAAGAAATCAAGTTCCATAAGTCAAAGGGAAATTTCCCTTGTCTATACCTGAAACAACATAGTCTGATTGGTCCCAAATGCCTAGCCCAAACAAGGTGTGAAATAAAATCCCAGTAGGCAACCACCCGAAGATCTGTGCCTAACAGTCAGTGAGTATATGGCAGGTAAAAGTACAATAAGAAGAAAAAAGAAACATCAACCAGTTGGCAGTAACAGTATGTAGTGGATCAAGATGATACACAATAGTAATCAATACACAACCAACAACAAAAGTAACAAAAAACAGCTAACACAAATAGGAAACCCACTAGGAGGTACCTACAACCATCCCCTCATCCTAACCATGAAATACCACAACCCTCGGGGCAGTGCACTCAGCCTAACCCCTCTGTCTTGGTCATACGAATTTATGAGACTCTATGGGGATGCTCACTCAGTCAATTCCCTTTATAGTATAGGGTAGTCAGGGACACTATGAAGAAGATCACGTGGTCTAAACCTCTTAGCCCCAAGGTCTAGAGAGTCTCTGAGGAAGCTATCTCGGTCAATTCCTCCTATATCCTCAGGTATACCATAGACTCACTAAGGAAGCTCACTTGTTCAATTCCTCCCCTAGCCTGGGAAGGTTCTTAAAGAGAAATCAAACAAGGTAAGACTCTCTGTGGTAGCTCACTCAGTTTACCCTCCTGTAGTCTATAAAATCTGAAGGAACTCTGGGAAGCTCGCTCGGTCTATCCCCCGTGGCCTATAATGTCTAAGACTCACTAAGGAAGCTCACTCGGTCTAACCTCCTATAATCTATAATGTCAAGGACTCTCTGGGAAGCTCACTCGGTCTATCCCTTATATTCTATAGTACCAGGTTCTCACAGCCCCATGCCAGTCAGTGCATGATAATGCTATAAGGCCAAAGTACACCTACATAGCTACATGGCTAACCAAAGTACACAAATAAAAGTATGGGAAAAACATCCAAGCACAACAAATTATCTTCTAACATGATTAAATTAACTCTACCCAAGCATACAAGCTAGGCAGGAAAACAACAAGGGAAAAAAGGTAAACATGTAATACCCCGTTCACGTTTATTGGTTGAATTTTCACAAAAAACTCAATGAATTTGAACGGTAAGGCGCACACCACCCACCGTGATCCTAGGAGATTGATATACTTGAACCACGACGACTAATTCTCCCTTGAACGTCGTAGATATGAGAAAATGTACAAAAAACTCAAACTATGATAACATGAGAAAGAGGAAGAATCAAGGAATGAAACTCAAGAAGAAGGAATAACTCACCGTTGTGGTTCTAACGCATTCAACAGTGGTCAAATCATCCAATAGATGGAGGCTCGGGAATCCGGAGAATTTTCACAGTTGTATGGCGTCTCTCGGTCGAACCAAACATAGAAGAAGATGTTTGTGGAAATCGGGTGCGACCTTGGTTCGATTACTGATAAAAAAGAAAGTACATGACGTGTACTTGTAGAGTACATGGCGTGTACTAGGTCTTTCTGTACTCCGCCAAAATCGGCCTCCATGTCACCCTTACACACCGTGCGTGTGGCCTAGACACAACCAGTACATAGCTTCGAGTGGGAAAATGTACATGGCGTGTACTTCAAAAATTTCCAATAACATTATTTTTCTCAAAAACCACAGAAAAATGAAGGATATACCTGAAACGAAGATCTGAGTTCTTATAAACTTCCCCCCTTGAAGAAATTTGTCCCCGAATTTCCCTTGCGAGGTGTAAAAGAAGAATCCCCGAACAGCTCCAGCCACTGCAATCGTACATCAGCCTCCCCTTCCCAGGTCTCATCCTATACTCTCCCATGCTTCCAAAGCACCAATACTAAAAGAACAGACTTCCCACGGAGAACCTTCAAATTATGATCGAAAATCCAGATGGTATGCTCCTCAAAAGATGCATCTGCATCGAGCTCAACTTCCTCGGGCTGAAAGACATGTGACGGGTCTTAAAATTAACGTCAGAGCTGAGAGACGTGGAAGACATCATGAATGGCCCTGTACATCTGAGGTAACTGCAACCGAAAGAAAACCGGCCCAACTCTCTCCGACACCTCAAATATCCCGACGTTTCATGGTGAATGTTTACCCTATCTCTAAATCCTCTAATATCCCAACCTCAATGCGACATGCGAGAAAACCTAATCTCCGACCCCGAACTCCAGAGGTCATCTCACCTTATCAGCATAAGACTTCTGTCGAGACTATGTTGTATCCATCCTCTTCTGAATCAACTCTATCTGCTCTGAGGTCTCCTGAACAAGACGAGGTCTTAGAAAAGTGCCTCTCCTACCCCAAACCAGCATAAGGATGATCGGCATGGCCTACCGTACAAAGCCTCGTAAGGTGACATCTGAATGGTCACCTAAAAACTGTTGTTGAAGGTGAACTCCACTAGAGGGATATGATTATCCCATGAACCTCTAAAGTCTAGAATGAAAGCTCAGAGCATATCCTCAAGCACCTGGATCGTGCGCTCGGACTGGCCATCTGTCTGGGGATGGTATGTTGTACTCAAAAGTACCTTCTTACCCAAAGAATTTTGATGCTCCTTCCAGAACCGACAAGTGAAGCATGCATCCCTGTCTAAAACAATGGAGTGTGGAACTCCATGTTGACGTAAAATCCCCCGGATGTATAGTCGTCCCAGATCATCAACACAGAATTTCTCCTTGATCGGGAAGAAGTGAGAAACCTTCGTAAGCCTATCGATGACAACCCACACATCAACACTTCCCTAAGGTGACCTCGGTAACCCGAACACGAAGTCCATCGTGACATCGTTCCACTTCCACTTGGGAATGGGTAACTGTGGAAAAAGTCATATTGGTCATTGATGCTCTGATTTGACCTGGTGACATGTAGAACATATCATGAAAAAACCATTAATATATTTCTTCATACCTGGCCCCCAGTATTGGCGGTGTCGATCAGGATACATCTTGGTGACTCTAGGATGAACTTCCCAAATGGAGGAATTAAAATCCCACATCAGCTCCTCGCATATGTCTGCTGGCACCCATATGCATCCCTGGAAATGAAATATCTCATCCTCACCCACTGTCCATCTAGGAAGTGGGTCCCCTCTTGACACACTCTTCTACAAGTCTAAGCCTTCTGAGTCTGATTGGTTCCTCGTCCGTACCCGATCATGTAGTGTAGAGGTAACAACTACAAAAGATAGAAAAGTATGTCCCTGTCTGTCTTGCACCTCCAGATGTATCTCATAGAATAGATCCATCAGCTTCTACTCACTGTTGGCCTCTTGAACTGCTTGAATCTGAGTTCTCCTACTCAAAGCATCAGCCCCTGCATTTCCCTTTCCAGGCGTATAGGTGAGTTTGATGTAAAAGTACTGAAGATACTCAACCCACCTACGTTGTCTCAGATTCAGTTCACATTGAGTGAAGATATACTTGAGACTCTTGTGGTCAGTGAAAACCAAAATTTTCTCTCCCAAAAGGTAATGTCTCCAACATCATAAGGCATTAACAATTGCTGCCAACTCCAGATCGTGCGTAGGGTATTTCCTCTCGTGTGGCCTCAACTGCCAAGTCCCATACGCAATGACTCCATCTCCCTTCATAAGCATAGCTCCCAGCCCGATACCTGAAGCATCACAGTAAACAGTGTAGCCCTTGCCCAGCTCTGTCAAGACTAGTATCGGTGCTCACGTCAACCTAACCTTCAGCTCCTGAAAGGCTGAATCAAAAGAATCTGACCATAGAAACATCACCCCCTTCTTGGCCAGAACTGTCAATGGTGCTAATAGTCATGAGAAAACTTGAATGAAGATTCTATAGTATCCATCCAGCCCTAGGAAACTCCACACCTCAAAAATGATCTTCAGTTTCTACCAGGAAACTACAGCTTTCACCTGCTCTGGTTCCACTGAAACTCCTATCTCTGAGATAACGTGACCCAGGAAGTTAATCTGGTCCATCCAAATGTGGAACATCGAGAGTTTAGCATATAGTTTATGCTCTCTCAGTTTACTCAGAACGATCTCATGATGTGTGGCATGGTCGTGTCGAGTTTGAGAGTACCCCAAGATATTTTCCATGAAGACCACGATGAAGGAGTCCAAGTACGGATGGAACACTCGGTACCTTAGTGCCATGAACACTATAGGTGTGTTCGTGAGATTGAACGGCATGGTTGTATACTTGTATAGACCATACCTTCTCCTGAAGGTTGTAAGAGGTATATCTGATGGTCTAACGTGCAACTGATGATAACCGAACCTCAAGTCGATATTCAAGAACACTTGGGCTCCATGAAGCTAATCAAAGAGCTCATCTATCTTCAGAAAGGGATATCAGTTCTTTACCATCAACTAGTTCATCTTTCGATAATCCACACAAAGTCGGAGGGTGCCATCTACCTTTTTCAAAAATAGGACAGGCGATCCCCAAGGAGAAGTACTGGGTCGGATGAAATCCTTTTCCTACAACTCCTCTAACTACTTCTTGATTTCCTGCAATTTAGCTATAGCCATCCCATAAGGATGAATAGACACCGGTGCCACTCCTGAAACGAGCTCAATCGATAAGTCTACCTCATGCTATGGAGGCATACCTAAAAAGTCCTCTGAAAAAACATCCCTCAAACGATCCACCACTGGGGAAAATCTAACTTTGAAGTCCCCTGGTCATCCAGATAAAGACTGGAAATCTTGGATATAAATTCTCATATCCCATGATGCTCTGGTCCAGGTCTACCCGCCTGGACATCCCACTCACCTCTATGAGGGAAATATCTGCCCTCTGCTGATATGAAACTCACCCTTCGGCGATAGCAATCGACGACTACGTGGAAACATACCAACCAGTCCATCCCAAGAACGAAGTCACAGCCTGACATCTCTTGGACATAGAGGTCCCATAAGAAGTGACACCCCCAACCTCGAGAGGGAACTCTCTGCACTGACCTACGCTAGATGTCCACATTACCAGTGTCTTTTCAAAAGTCAAAAAGTCAGTAGATGAAAAGATACAGAGCCCAAGGATCTCCACAACAACAACAAAGATAAACCTATGTGAAGCACCGGCATCGAAAATAGCTAAAGATAAAACTGAGGATACTAAGATTGTACCTTGAACTGTAGAAGGGTCGGGATCCTACTCCTGATAGATATACTCCACGGAAAAAAACTAGCATGTACCACGGCCCTGCGCCCCTGGATGACCGCTTTGAGCTGATCCACTCTACTGTCGCTGATGACCTGGTGACTGACCACCATGGCCGCGACCTCCACCTCGGCCTGAATGGCTAGAAGAACTAATGTTCCCAGACTGGTGCGAAACTGGTGAAGCATCTCCGGAACACGGGGTCATAGAGAAACCCCTACCACCAGCTGAAGGTGAGAAGATGGGACAGAAGCGCTGAATATGGTCCATCTTGACGCAAGATCAGCACTCCATTGGATCTCTCTAGCACTAAGGCCTGGTATACCCACTCCTACCGTACTGGTAGCATACAACCTGGATGCCAGAAGATGCATCCCACGAACCTCTATCTTTTCAAAAAGACTCTCTGTGACGCTTCCTACTATCAGTAGGAGGAACACAAGCTTTGGACGTCAAACTGTCCTGGATCACTGCTCCAGAATCCCTCAGATTGTGCTCATTAATCAGCGCCTGGTTGACGATTGAATATATAGAAGTCAACTGGAAGATATTCACCTGGGAATAGATCTCCTTCCTGAGACCATCCTTGAACATCCTATAAAGGAACAACTCCTCACCTACAAGGATCAATGTCAAACGTTGCAGCTCAATAAAACGGGATGAGTACTCCATGACAGAAAGTGTTCCCTATGGCAGACTCATAAACTCTCGGGCTCAATCAGCCCTCAGGGTCTCCGGATAGATGTAGTCATAAAAGTTGCGTTGAAACTCATCTCATGACATAATCTTCTAGTGTCTTGAGAGTGATATCACCTCCCACTACCTCTTGGCGGTGTCCCAGAGCATATAGGTGGCCAGCTTTACCCTTTTCTCTGGGGATATCTCCAGATGCTCAAAGATAGTCAGGGTAGCCACGAACCACGACTCTCCAGCCTGGGGTCCTCCATCCCTTGAAAAAGTAGGAGGATGCTGCTACTATAAAACCATAATCCACTCAGCCATCGATGGGACCGGAGGCGGCGCTCCCTGAAAGGTCTGCATCAAACTCAATATATCCTCCCTGAACTGCGCATCAGCACCTACGATGGGTATAACGGCTAGTGCCAAGGCTGGCACAGTCGGAGGATCAACACGAGCTCCCTGATCAACCATATATGGTGTCTGGTCACCATCCGGCAACTGACTTACGGTCGAAGGACATCTCGGAGGCATATCTCTGAAATACCAAAAGCACAGTGTAGATTTGGGTAACAAATACAGAAAACCGAGGAGTATAAAACGGGAACAAGGGGAAGAAACTATCATGTTTTTCAAAACATGACTACACAGTGTGTATAAAAACCACACAACGTGTACTTTTAGCCATTAACATGGGCATGTACTCCCGCCACTACTAGTCGTGTAACACCTCAAACTACATGGCGTGTTGTTCCCACACACGGCGTGTACCTTAACTCTAAACCCCTGCCCGAGTCTCCATACATGGCTAACCCACACAGTCCAACTAACCACAGACTACACAACGTGTTCTATAGGGACACGACGTGTACTAGAAACAGTCTCGGCGGCTCATGTTGTTAGTTACACATTCGTCTACACAGCTGCCCTTACACGGAATGTTCCGAAGAAACATGGCGTTTATAGGAACAGATAACACCAACACCTGTTGTTCATGACATGGTCGGGAACCTAGGAAAGAACAACACGGTGTGTTCTTTACCAACACTATGTGTTCTACTAGAGCTTCCCCATTTTTTTAGTGACGTGGCTAGGTACACAGCTCTAAACTACACAGCATGCACCTACCATACATGGCGTGTTCCTAAAGTTATATTCACAACACCGTGTTTCTGCTCAAACAGTCAGTGACATGGCCTGAAACTACACGCCATGTATCCAGAAATCACACGCTGTGTATTTTGGGTTTTCCTGGGAAGTAGCTCAGAAACTACACTGAAGCCCAGAAAAACGGAAAAAAATACAATGTGGTGCCAAATTCTGATCCGTGAGGGCCCATATTCCCCACGAATCAATGCTTGGAATCTTCTATAGTCATGTACAATAGAAAACAGAATCATGATCTACAAATTTCTGATTCAAGAGGGCCCATAACACCTCAAGAATTGAACGTGGGCATTCATTTAAGAAAAGTACAGCACAATCAATTTCTCTATAACACCACATGGGATTCTATCAAGTATCATTCACAACAGCATACATAATCTACACAGATTCTATCACAACAACATGCAATCACTAATTCACCCTATATAGCAAGGAAAGAATGAATGACATGTGATTTATAACAAGTTCCTATATGATGCATGAGATGGCATACCCTCTTCTCCTTGGGTTGTGATAGAAATAGTACCGTAATATTAAAAAAATAACAGCACAAGTCATGTGAATCATTCTAGGTGAAATCATTTCAACCGTAAAATCTCAAAACCAGTAAACTACAATAAACGAGGTAGTATGGATTTTCCCTATACACGAGTTAGCTACTTCGAGGCACAGCTTATTACCAAGTACTGAATCTGTCATATCCCTGGTTAAAGTCTTCAGACTGTAAAGAAAGAGAAAGAAACTCCTCTGAGACCACTTTGTAACGTCCTAGTTCCGAAAGCCGCCCAGAGTCACCCGGTACCCAGTTGGTCACATGGCCTCAAGCGCATTTCCCCAAACACCAGAGGCTGCCGACTAGCAGTGAAGGCCTTGGGTGTGATAGTGGGTAAACTATGCCCTCATTGGCAGAGTACATAGTGGAAATATATAAAAATGCAATAGCAGAAGCAGTGAATAACCAACAATAATAAAAAGAAAAGACTAAATCAACAAACTAGAGCCCAAATGTATATATATATATATG
Source organism: Viscum album (assembly GCA_963277665.1). NCBI lineage: Eukaryota > Viridiplantae > Streptophyta > Magnoliopsida > Santalales > Viscaceae > Viscum > Viscum album. The sequence goes on along the minus strand of OY728165.1, from coordinate 1,063,439,061 downwards.
GAATGATGTGAGATAGATATATAGGAAAGCATCTGACCAAGTCACAATGATGGAAAACACCAAATTACCAAAACAAGTACAAAAGAAAAGTAAACATCTCCCTAGCATCGCAAGCCAATACTTGGTCCCTTTCTCTCCTACTCTAAGAAATCAAGTTCCAGAAGTCGAAGGGCGCTTTCTCTTGTCTATACCTGCATCAACATATTCTTCTTGGGCCCAAAAGCGTGGCCCAAATAGGGTGCGAGATAAATTCCTAGTAAGAAACCACCTGAAGATCTGTGCCTAACAGTTATGGATTATATAGCAGGTAGAAGTACAATAAGAAGTAAACAGCAACAGGAAGTAGTAAGCAGTAACAGTACGTAGTGAAGCAGGATGATACACAATAGTAATCAATCCACAACCAACAACAGCAGTAAAGAAAAACAACTAACACAAATAGGAAACCCACTGGGAAGTACCCGCAGCAATCCCCCCCGGTCCTAACCAAGAAATACCACAAACCTATGGGAAGTGCACTCATCTTAACCCCTCTAGCTTGGTTATACGAATTTATGTGACTCTATGGGGAAGCTCACATGGTCAATTCCTTTTATAGTCTAGGGTACTCAGGGACTCTCTGAGGATGATCACTCGGTCTAACCCTCTTAGCACTAAGGTCTAGAGACTCTCTGAGGAAGCTATCTCCGTCAATTCATTTTATATCCATAGGTTTACCACAGACTCTCTGAGTAAGCTCACTCGGTCAATTCCTCCTCTATACTGGGAAGGTTCTTAAAGAGAAATAAAAGAATGTAAGATTCTCCAAGGAAGCTCACTCGGTCTACCCTCTTGTAGTCTATAAAATCTGAAGGTACTCTGGGAAGCTCGCTCGGTCTATCCCTCGTTGCCTATTATTTCTAAGACTCACTGAGGAAACTCACTCGGTCTAACCTCTTATAGACTATAATGTCAAGGACTCTCTGGAAAGCTCACTCGGTCTATCCCTTATATTCTATAGCACTAGGTTCTCATAGCCCCGTTCCAGTCAATGCGTGATAATTCTATAAGGAAAAAGTACAACTACAGAGCTACTTGGCTATCCAAAGTACACCTATAGAGCTATGTGGATAATAGTCAACAAGTCAACAAGCATGTAATGCAAAACAATTCATCCTACAGACACAAGGCATGGCAACAGTCATAACAGCCAATGGATAACAAGACCCAAAGGTCATAAATAGAGCAAAGCATAGGAAAAAATCCAATCACAACAATTTATCCTCTAAGATAACAAAATTACCTCTACACAATCATACAAGAAAGGTATTGAAACAATAAGGGAAAAAGGTAATCACGCAATGCCCCGTTTATGGTTATTGGTAGAATTTTCAGAAAAAAATCAAATACATTGAACGGTATGGCACAATCCACCCACCTCGATCCTAGGTGATGGATATACTTGAACCACGATGACTGATTATCCTTTGAACGTTGTAGATCTGAGAAAATGTCCAAAACGCTCAAACTATGATAACTTGAGAAAGAGAAAGAATCAAAGAATGAAACTCAAGAAGAATGAAGAACTCACTGATGTGGTTCCAACACAATCGACGACGGTCGAATCAGCCAACAGATGGTGGCTCGGGAATCCGGATATGTTTCGCAGCCGAACGACACCTCTCGGCCAAACCAGACCTAGAAGAATACGTTTATGGCCATCGGGGCCAACCTCGGTCCGATTAATGAAAAAAAAAAGAAAGTACATGGCATGTACTTTTAGTGTACACAGTGTGTACTAGGTCTTTCAATACTCCACCAAAATCAGCCTCCACGTCACCCCTACACACCGTGTGTGTGGACTGGACACTGCTAGTACACGGCTTCACGTGGGAAAAGAGTACACGACGTGTACTCAAAATGTACAGGGCGTGTACTTCAAAAATTTCCAAAAACATTATTTCTCTCAAAAAATCCATAAAAAATTAAGTAAATACCTGAAACAAAGATCCTGGTTCTTACATAGTCACAAAATCTTTTCGATAACATCTAAAAAAGCATAGGGATTTGACTCCTACTCTAAACAATTTTATGTAGAACCAGGATGACTTTATCTCTGCTATGGAAAGAGGAAGAAAAATCATTATGGGCTTTAGGAACCTATAACAACCATTTTTTCATGTAGACAGTACCCCTATCATTGTACATCTAGCTCTGCTTGCCTCTTCTCAGTCTGCCTCCATTCCTCATATCACACCAGCTCAAGAAATTAGAATCATCTCTCCTATGATCACCCAAAGAGCTCCACATTATAGGTTTGGAATTATAATAGTATCTCATCCTCCTCTGATTATCACTGGTGTTCTCATGCCTCCACATACATCTACAAAGCCTGAATCCACTTCCGAATCCAAGGGAAAATCAAAATCACATCATGAGGAGGTAAATTGAATAGTTGTCGGGACATTTGATAGTAATAACTTATACTCTTTTTGCCTTAATTTTGTATCTATATATATTTTTTTCCCCAAGAAATTTATATGATCCTATTCTCTTTTACCTTATATTACTTCTCTCATCCATTGTTTACTACTTTTTGAAAATCACAAAGGGGGAGAAATATAAGCATACTATAATTCTACCTCTGGTAAAAAAAATTATAATTCTACCTCTGATATAGTTGTTTCATACCTCTGATACATTTTCATGTAATACTCTATTCTCTTATACATTTAAAAATTTCAATACTCACACCAAGAAGTGAGAGCCAATGTATTTCATAGTGATATATTAATGATTATTTTGGATTATAATACCATAATTTGTGATTATCAAAATGGGGGAGATTGTTGGCCTCACATATTTTGATAATCTCAATTACGTTTTAATGTGTTTTGATAATAAAATCTATATGTTAAATTATGTTGATAAAAATATCAATATAATCATTGGAATATGTTAATAAATGATTTTCTATTTTTATACTTGTTTTTAAATAATACTAACTCAATATGGATATGATTTGATTAGAACAGATAAGTATTAAGTTTTTGAGTCACTGATACAGACCTACCGATACATAGTCACTGATACATACATAGTCTACCCATATGAAAAGATAACTGATAGATAGAGTCTACTGTTATATCAAGAGCTACCGATACAGACAGACAGACCTACCAATACAAGTCTATAGATACAAACAGACAACTACTGATATGACGTCTACCGATACAGACAGAGACACAAATATACAGAGAGTTCCACCGATACAAGCACCTACCGAGATAGGAGAGTTACCGATGGAGAGAGACACCTATTAAATAAATCTACCTATAAAGAAGAGCTACCGATAAAAGGAGCTACCGATACAGAGTCACTATCACTGATACATAGTTTACTGTTATAAATAGTAATTGCTACCGATACAGACCTACTGAAACAAGTCCACTGATACAAGCTCACGGATACTAAGAGATACTGATGGAAACTAGTCACTATATATCTAAAACCTACTTATATTTGTTTATTAACAATGGTCATATTTGGTTCTTTTAATGAAACGACTATTAATTAATTAATGTCTTTTAAATGTTAGGAAACCGTACCTCGTACCTGCAGAAGTAATCATACCTTTTTTCGGACAGCATGGGCTATAAAAGGGATGAAAAAAGTAGAGTATATGTATAGGATCTGTAAATAGTGGTGAAACAGTTTTGGTAGAAAGGTGATATGCAGAAGAGCTAAAACATATAAGAACATTAGCTAAGAAGCTAGGGGACATTGATGTGCTACAAATATTTCTGCAATCTCAAGAAAAAAGACCAATACAATGAAGTCAAGGAACCGAACTGTGATACACTTTTTCTCAGAAAAATTTTAGAGAAAGACTGAATCAACATCTACTCAATCCAAAAAGATTCCAGAGCTGCATTTCCATCACATAGAGCCTTATACTCTCATCTCAATTTTTTAGCACTATTGTTAATTGTTTATTCACATTTTGTGTATTGTGTGTGCTTTTGTTCTTCTTAGACACACACTAACTCTTGAGCCTAACTGGAGGATATCTAATGTCCTCACTCCATATTTCTAAATCTTTTTGATTCCAACTGTGAATTACGGTAGAGGTTATGTGTGACCTGGAGAGCCTGTGCGCAATTGCTTTGGTTATTCCCACAAAGAACTATGGTAGAGGTCATAGGAACTGGACAGTCTGAGTACTGTTGTTTTCCCCGATCCAGGGTGTGGATTAAAGTTTATATAAACTATTTAAGAGGACTAAGACTCGACTTAAGACTGAACCTCTTGGTTAAAACTATTTTTCATCCAATTTAATTTTAAACTATATCTTATATTTTGCTGATAATTACATTGAAATTCAAATCTGTTTTAATGGAACTCATATAGTTAAAATATCATGTTCTTGTAATTTGTGTTAGCTAGTAAATTAGTTTCAAAAGATAACATAATATTCATATTAATATAACTGAGAAATAATCAATCTTTGAGAAACTAATTTAAACTTTTCAAGATTGATAAATTCACTACAGTTTAATTTTTATTTAATTTGGGGAGATTTTATTGAAAAAAATTTTAATAGAAATTTTAATTGGAACTCAATTCACCACCCCTCTTGAGTATACACTTCGACAAACACATAATGCATTCCATGTAAAGTATGAAGGAATCACGTCTCTTTTAAGAGACAGTAGTCCACATGTCCACAAATGATGTTATAGGATTACCAAAAAAATGGAATGCATGAAGTCATGTGTTTTATAATTATTCAAGGATAATAAATTCATAATAAATATCATATATATCTTATAAAAATATTAATTCCATCATTATTCCCAACAATTAATGTTTTAAATGGATGAACGCATGACATTAGTTTGTGAGGTCGTATTTCTTCTGTACACAATCATGATGATTGTGTATCCAATTTAATGTACTGTGTAGGAGTGTGGGATTTTAAACAAAATAGAAAAACAGAAAATTATATTGAAGAAAATTATTTTATTATTTTGTAATTTAATAATATTAATTAATTTGGTGGAGAAATAATTAAAAAAATGTTCTTTTTGCAGGATGTTACCTATGTTTTGGCTAACTCCGTTTGTTTTAAACAAATGGTCTTCCATGGATGCTTTTAGACCAAAATAGAGTATTATTGTATTAAGGGAATAATTTCGGATCTTATTTGGTCAGTTTTTTTACATCCCAAATTGGGTTGAAATGTTTTATGATGAGAGGGGGATTGAGTTCGTGTTTATTTGTATGGAAAGGACACCATTGTCATTGTTGGAAATAATTTCTTTCTCCACATGTTTTTACCTACCTATAGGATTACATAATGAAAAATGTTATATAATAGGATGTTTATGGTTTATAAATGTCCATAAAATGGGTGTTGGAAAAGTGTTGTTTTGTTTTTACACCTTGTACTCCATGACTAGTCATTAAGTAAACTCATTATTACCTTAATCACTATAATAAATTTTATCTTCTTTCACTTAACACGTTGGTACAAAATTATGATGGAAATTTTATAAATTATAAATTCCTCTTAATTAAAATATTAAATCCCTTTTTCAAATTCAAATCACATAAAATCATGAAATTAATAGAAAAAATCATGTGGTAGGGATAGAAAATACGATTTTAAACCTGAAAATGTTCAAAATATCACAATGTTTTAATATCTAAATTCATTATTAAAATTATTATAGTGCAATAAATTGTATTAATATTTGTAAAATTTATCTAATAATGCATTAAAATGTATCATAAATATAATTTAAAAAAATATACTCTTTAGGTGAAATGTTTGTTTTTAATTAGAATTCAGTACTTTTCAATAATAATCAAAAATTGAAACTTCACAAAATATTTCTAAATGTTCTCCCTAAGATAATTTTTTCATTTAAAATTAAGTATTGAATATTATTTTTACAAGTACAATTTTTCATTTTTCTGAAATTTAGTTTTATTATAGGTACGCTATTAAAATTTAGTTAAATTACCTTTTAGAAAAAATATATCATTATGTGTAGTATCGAATTTTTTCATCTCAAATGTCTAGAAAACACAAAAGTTGTTTGTTAAATAGTTTAAATAATATAATATATATATAATTCATAATAAAATTTATAAAATAGGCTTTAATTTATTTATTGTGGTAAATGTGTTTGATTAAATAATATGTATTTTTCAAGAAAAACATTTCCCAAATTTTGAAATGGATTTTATTTTCATTTATTGTTAATTGATAACCAAATAATTATTCTTATACACAATTGAAACCCATATTTTCATAATTTAATTAATATAATTAATTATCTCCATTCCAAAAGCAACATGAAAACTATAAAAAAATTATTAATAGTATAATTTAGTTTGGTTAAACCTTGTATTATGTGTAACCGATTCTATAAATGGAAATCAACATTTTATGTAACACGAGACATAGGGTGGTATATATAAAAATATAATCAAACTATTTCATCCAAAAAAATATTATTCTAATGTTTCATTTAGTTTAAAGAAAAATCAGTTCTCTCATATAACACAATTTATATTCAGCGTTGTTTGAAATTAAAAATATCTAAAAGAATAAACTAATTAGAATAAAATATTTCACTAAATATTTGTTTGTTAGATTCTAGTACATGAAAATGAATTTCATCATTGAAATTCATCTGTTCTATCAATGTTTTAATACTAAAAATTTATTTTAATAGAAACCCACTTCAAAAAATGAATTCCAAAAAATCCATTAAAAAGGGAAACATTGAAATATAATGTTATACCAAAGTAACTCATAACTACATTTCAACATGTGAGATCATATTTAGAAAGTGAAAATATGGTCATTGAATAGAAATATAATTATCATGATCTTAATTAGAGTTCTCGAAAAAATGGTTTGGATAATTTTAATGATAAAAAATATATGAATCAAATATTCTTGAAAAAGGTCATTGATATCATTAAAAATGATTAGTATTTGAGAAAATTTTATTTTGGGGTCCCTTTTATTAATGTTAAATAATTATCATGTTAATATAAAGTTAATTGACCTAAGAATAATCTCACACTTAATTGTTTCTTCATCAATTTCATATTCAACTCTTATTCAATGAAATGATGGTGAATTATGCATTCATGATGAATTAGCAGTTCATGATATCTATAAAGAGATTGGAAAATATTCTAAATGACTTTATCATAATAAAATGTATATCACAACTTTTTCAATACGAATAAATCCTCATGTGTTGAGATAATACATTAATCAACAAAACATCATTAAAATATTAAAATAAACCATCTATAATTGTTAAACGTTATAACGCATAGGAAATATGAAATGAAAAAAATTTAGAATCAGCATATCTATGTTTTTCAACAACATGTTATCATTGATCCCCAATAAAACATAATGTATTTTTTGGATTTCATATACCAAAAATTTGAGTACCTTAATCATGAATTCTCTTTAAACATGATAATTACCATAAATCCCAATTAAAAAATGAATTATTTCTTATTCTAGTAATTAATGAATATATTACTTAAATCCAAAAATGTTTTAAACTCTAGACCTAATATCATAAATATAATTGACATAAAATCCATAATCATCTATAATGTAATCAGTACCATCAAATTCACCTATTCATATATAATAAATATTTATCCAAACATATTTATCTTAAAATTAGGAACATAATAAGGTTATATTTCTTTAAATAATATGTTTACTTTAATTCTCACCTTTCTATAAAATCCAATTTCTAGTCCATTAGAACTAATCAAAATATTATTCTAATTTCATACAAAATATCATAAACTAACAATTTTAAATATTTCACAATTCATATAACATATTTATTCAATAAAAATATATAAAACATCAAACATTCAACTCCATCCTTAAAAAAATAATAAGGATTCCTTATATAATTTATTAATATGAATTTACATTCAAGTTTTAACTATTGTCTTTTCATCATCTGTATTATAACCATTAATCATACAACCATGTTGATTCTCTCCAAGATCATTCCACTTAGGAAATCAATTTGTATAATTCTGAATCATTACATATTTAAATAATTCAATAATTACAATTGTATTAGGAAGGTCGTTATTTTAATTCATTGAATTAGTGGAAATTTTCATTTTCCATTTTTAATTACATGCTCTGTGTCTATAGTTTCCTTTATCAAAACATCTTCTTGTTCCTCTAATACAATCACATGTGTTCTTCTTTCCAAATTCTCGATATTATGGAAAAATAATCGTATTTCCTCCTTGGTAAACATTAGTTGGCATCCTAAATAAATCATTATTTCTCTTCTTTGGTGAGTCTAATATATGGTTTATTTACACTATTTTAATCATTTTCCTTGAAAACCTTTTAGGCTTGATCACCAAATATTTCTCTCTAGTGAACCTCCCATTTCAAATCTAAACTGTAAATTATCCATCATATTCAGTGTTTTCCCAATTCTTTATAGATACATCCATAGAAAAAAACTAGAATTAATTTTTTTAGGAACCCTCCTCATAGTATAAAACCACATAATCATGAAAAATCACTTATCGGATTTATAAATCACTAAAGCATGAGTTTCATCATTGAAAACATTGGATTTTCCTTAGAGACATCCCTAACCATATCCATATAAATATACCATGGTTTCTCACTGAAGTTTTATCATCCTAGTTTCCATGGATTACTAAAAATTTCCTCTGATACCCTATATAGAAACACAAGATTAACATACATAGATAATAAATTACATTAGAGTAATATTCATCACATTATAAAATTACATTCCTAAGGACAATAATAATATTCTATATTAGGAAACATTGTCCAAAATATTCTATTATTTTAAAATATATTCATTTATTCCAAAAAATATCATCACTTTTTATACTCCTACTCGAAATTTATCTTCATAAACAAGGGATAGGAAAATAGAAAATGGGATACATTAGATGCTTGGTATGGGTATTTTGGGGATATATTTAAGAAAAATCAAGGGAACACAGGTATAATAATAGGTTCCTAACATTAGAAGATCATTTTATTCATATCAAATATAATAAACAAGATTCATGGAATGAAAATTGATAGATTATAGGACATGAATAATAAGGTAATAAAGAGAAATAACCATGAAAAAAACACTGAAATAACACATGTAATTATGGATGACATATAAATAAAAAATTGATTTCTTTATTTATAAAGGCTTATTGTCAAGTCCATACTAGTGGAGTGGGTTCACCCCCCAAATCATCTTGGTATTCATGGTTTACTAACATGACCATCTTAGTTGTCATGGTTCACTCTCAAAACCATATTAGTTTACAAATCCATTTACTAAACTAAGTTTATACCCTATTCCATCTATGAAAATCGTATGAGATATAAATAATTATCCAATACATTAGCAGGAGATATTATTCCCAAAAATATCATAAGGAAATAATACCTACAAGTTCCACAAGTTCATATGAAATAAAATCACAATGGAAGAAGTGTAATGGGTATCATAAACTTGTCAACATATCCTAGCTAGTGGAAAAAACAAAAATCCATAATCATTCAATCAAAATCATAACCCGTGAAGGGAATGGGGTAACGTAATTATATATCCCATAAAATAGAAATATGTTTTATAATGATTTTATCATGGTATAACCCATGAAAATGAAATAGGTTTCGTAGAAAACGTTTCTTATTAAAAATAAACCATTAAATGAATATATAATAATGGTTTCCTTTGATCATATCTCAAGAAAATAATAAACTATAACAAAGGATGCCATCATAGACGGGAAATATTCTAGAAGACTGATTGTATAATTTTTATGTAAAAATAATATTTAATGGAAATAATTTTTAATGATATATAATATTTTCATAATAATATAATAAAAACCCAATTATATAACTCATGAAGTAAAAGTTAAAATTTATTTAACATATTTCTTCAGGAAAATATCATTTTCCCAATAAAATATTTTTCTTCAATAAAACATGGAAATGATTTTTTCAATGAAAATGTCATGGAAACATTATAAATGAATATTTTAAATTATATAAATAATTTTTTTATAAATAACCTTTAAAATCATGTAAATTATTATTTGAATCAACATTTAAAACAAAATTAGAATATAAATAATTTTGTAATAATTTTTTGTTTTAAAATGATGTTGATGAATTATAAATGATTCGTTGAAAACAAATTATAACACCTCATGAATATAGAAACAATTTGAAAGAATTTTTTTTAAAACCTATTTAAAAAATAGTCAATATACAGAATATGATGAAAAAAACTATTAAAAAAGAAATAATCTAAACATGAAAATATGCTTTATAGAAATGATGATCATGATGGAGGAAAAATATACACTTGATGAACATTTCATTTACTTTTTGTAAAATTATTAGAAATGATGTTATATCTAAAAAATATACTATTTTCTGAAAACCATTTTTTCAAAAGGTAAGAAAAATATACAAATATATTTTAAATATAATATGATTATATTTTAAAAATTATTAAAGGTTTTTAAAAAATAGGGTTTTGAAAGAACACAGTTTTTCAAATAAAGGGAGAGATATCATCATATTTTCAAAAAAACAAATTCATAATATTATTAAATAAAAAATATTATAATAATTGTACCATTATATGAAGATACCATGAATAGGTATAGAAGATTTTTATTCCTAAAAATTATTGATAAATTTATCATAATATTTAATCAATTGAATAAAATTATAGTTAATCCCAAGAATAATGATATAGTAGGAATGAACTCATACCATTTTGGTATCTTGGAATCAAAATCCCTATAAAATAATAACATTTCATGAATAATAAAATATCATGAAAATAATTATATTCATTATACAAAATTTCAATGGGAAATATATACATGTCGTCAAATAAGATAGATGAATATTAAAACAAGAGTCTCGAAGAAATAAAATAAAAAAAATTTCTTTACCAATTTGGAAACATTTAAACTAAAACCCTAATGAAATATAGACAATAAAAAGGATGTGTAAATTCTCCATTTATTATACATAATAATTATATAACACTTCCATGGTAATTTTATACACCACAAATAAAAACAATTGGTTAATATGGCATAATTCTCATAGAAATAAATGTGAGACTTGAAATCCCCATACTACTTGGGTTGCTTATAAATCATGAGATACATGAAATGATAAAATAAATTTTAAAGTTTTATAAAATTATATAATTTAAATTCGTTATATAAAATTATATTAGGATATATATAAACCCCATAAAAATATTAACTGTTGAATATAGAATATATCTCGAATAAATAAATGTGTGATTAGAAAAACATTTCCTTATATCTTGAATTTTTTCATTCATGTTAGAAACCCATTTATAATAAATATAATTTTAATATTAATTTAATAAAAAACTATATTATAATAAATTATAAAATATATTATTTTTAAAAGAAAATATATTACACTTATTTTAAATTTCAAGTGAATTTTATGTTTTTGAGCACAACCACTTTGTTTTTATTATATGTTTTGACCTGTAATTCTTAGTACTATTACATAGATAATTATTTACTTATCTAAATAATTTAAAAAATGACATAAATAATATATATATTCAATTTATAATTATTTATAAAAAATATAATATATAAATATTAAATTGAATAACCTGTTCATGTAGACGGTAGTTCGTACGTATGTAGAAATGCTGATTTCGTTTTCATACCATATTATAAGAAATAATTTATATGAAATATAAATATTATCATTCTAATAGAATTATTATTTCAATATATCAAATAATTTAACTATACACCTAATTAATACATTCCATTTAAAATACGAATGAATAAAATCACATTGAGGATGTGGTAGTCCAGACATCTACAAACAAAGTTTCCATATTCCAAAAAAATAAAAGGAATGATGGTATCTCTTATATAATAATTCCATAAGAATAAAAAAATCTTAAATATAATAAATCTTATATATAAATAGTAATTAAATAATTATTCACAACCTGGTAATGTTGTGATGGAATAACAAAAGACATCAGTTCGTGAGGCTGTAGTCTACTGCACATAAGAACGATGATTGTGTATCCCATTTGATGGAATTGTGTATTATTTTAGTTCATAAAACATACATAAAAATTTTAATATATTTAAGGTATATATTTTATTAAATAACCATGTAATAATAATAATTAATGGAGTATATAATGGAAAAAAATCTTGATGGAGGTTGTTAGCATTCCTTTGGGTAACTTCTTTTGGTTATCACCAAAGGGATTCCTTGGTTGAATTTTTACCAAAATGATGTCTAATATGATGAAGGGAGGGAGTTTTGGAGATTTTTTTTCATTTTCGGGATGATAAAAATTCTTTCAAATGTGTAATTAAGTGAAGGGGTTAAGTTCTCTATTATATGTGGGGGAAAGGACACACATGGCATTTTTTGAATATAATTGTGTGCTCTAATTGTTCTTATATACCAAGAGTATTACGTAGAAACAAAACATGAATAAAGTGTATTTTAATGTCTATATATATTAATAAAATCTGTTTTGGTTGAATTTAGGTTTATTTTATCTTATTTTACTATAATATTCTTAATTATGTAAAATCATTTTTACTTTATTCACTATAATTATTTTAAACTACCTTAACTAATAAAATTCATAAAAATTGTCTTTTCTATATTATAAATTATAGTTTGTTAGGATTCTAAACATTTAATCCATTTTTACTAATTCATGTCTCAAAATGTACCAAAATTTATTTAAATTTAATCCTGTATAAGGGATGGAAATGTGTCTCTTTTGAAGTGAAAATGTTCAAAAGTAGACTAACTTCTTATATCTAAATTAAATATAAAAATGATTTAAAAGACCTATATTGTGTTAAAATATGTAATATTTATCTAATGAAACATTAAAACCAATTAAAAATCCATTTATCATTATAATTTTTTTAGATGAAAATTCAGTTTTCAATTAAAATTCATTATTTTCACTATTTATAAAAAATGAAACCTTAATGAAAAATTCCTAAATCTAACTCTATGAAAATATTGACATTAAACATTTGAAAATAATTTTTATTTTGAAATAAAAAATTTATAAAATGTCTAAAACTTAGGTTTAAAATATGTTCCTCAATAAAATTATTAAAATTAAATTTTAGAAAAATATATATCATTATGCATAACATTGGATTTATTCATATCTCTTGCGTAGAAAATATGTAATATTAACATTGAATGTTTGGTTAAATATAATATATATACATGTAATTAAAATAATTTATCAAAATAAATTTTATATGAGCCTGACCTTAAACATTACATATCCTAGTGTTTTTTTGTATTGAAATTATCATTCAATGATCATTTAAATTTCATGTTATAGTGATTAGGACAAAATATTACAAAGTAAACAGCTACCATACAAATGTAAAAACATCCTTAGTATCCTATTTTTCAGTAATATGCAACTATTTACAATAAAACATGATTTCTATTTATTAAAATATTCTCAGTTGTCTCATTGACCTCATCTCTGTCTCTAATCCCCCTTTTATCATGTATAATAAATTTTAAGAACATGGTATTATGTAAAAATATCAGTAAGTGATATAAAAAATAAATGAAATTGTTAATTTCGTACAAATATTAAATCTCATATAATGTTTACCATTTCATAATTGTAATTTTAAATTATTAATTAAAACATTTTTATATGAATAACAATCACACATTTTACTTAAACAATATCATTAAAACCGATAACATGAAATTTAAACTCTTACAGGCTACATCGATAAAAATATATATAAAACTATTTCAGAAACCCTATTATTTGTAATACCCATATATCAGAAATTCAATATTATTATTACCCATTGCATTGGAGATCTATAATAGGGATCGCCCTTCGTATATGGTATATCAGGATCACCTATGAGATACTGAGATATCAATATGTCCAAAATTTAATATTATTATTACCCAAATAATTAAAGATCTAAAATTGGGGTAACAAATAGTATAATCTATATCACAATCACCTATGATCTATAATGTGTTTAAACACTTAACATATTATATATCAGACTCACCCATTTCCTATCATCTATAATGGGGATCACCTCTTCGTCTAATTATAATTAGGATCATCTATTAAGAATAGAACATTCTTTTTTTTGTGTTAGTACATTATGTATGAAAATATTAGAATATTACTTTTGATAAAATTTGAATGAAATTAAAAATAAACCTAAAATTTCCCTTATAATCACTTTATATTTATATAAATAAATATGTAAAAAAATATAAATAATATTGAGTTGAAGAGAAATATTTTATAATAAATCATTAAACATTCAAGGTGTCCCATACCACATTGAACATTTAAATCATATGGATCCTGAAAGTATAAAATTTCATAATATGTTAAATAAAATTATATCAAATAAACTAATAACATTATAATTCATAGGGGATGTATATACACCTAATAAAATAAGGCTGGTGTACAGTGTAAAAATATTCCTCAATCAAATGAGATTGAGACGAAATCTCTTACATTGAGTTTGACTCATTGCGTAATATATTTATATTCTCTAATGATCAACATTTGTTAATTATTTAAATTAATTATAAAAAAAATTAATTAATTTTATTCTTTTTATTATTTTTATATCACATATTACTAGGTTATAGAAATTACTTAATTATATATGTTTACATCGGATATTTTTGTTGATATTCAATACATGATTCCAAAATGACATTGGTATGATGTGTATAGTCAAAATAGGTAATTATTCTATCATATACGGAATTATATTAATTAAATTATAATCATATATTTATATATATAATTTATTCTTTTAAAGACAATAATGGATTATGGTTATGAAAGATGAACAAATGTTATGATCATGGATACGGTAGGTCGTGCGTACGCATGAGTGACATTTCAATACTACAATTATCTATATATAATGTAGGTATGTATTATTATATCATTCTATAATGATAATAATATTACTAATATCATTGTAATTATTTAAATAAACTTTAATATTCCATCTATGTGATTTGGTGATGAAAAACGAATTGTATCGCTTTATGGAGATGATAGTTAACACGTACGCTAGAATGACATTTTACTTTTTCCATTTATGGAAAGGTTAGAACATAAATAATTTATCATAATTAATGAAAAATAAAAACATAATAAATATAATATGTATAATTTAATTCTTCCATTATAACCACTCATGATGTAAATTTATGGAAAACCAATAATATTTGTTTGTGAGGTGGTAGTTCATCATACACACGAATGATAATTTTTTTCCATTTTACGAAAGTAGAGACGTATTGATAATATAGTATTAAAAAAAATTAATTATACATAACTTTTTGGAGATATAACATCATAATTTATGAACAATATTTTGAGTATGTTGAAGAAGAAATAGAAAATAAATAAATGATTAAAACAATACCTCTTCTAGTGATAATCTCTTTTGTTTAACCGCATAAGACCAATAAGGGAGGTTTTATGGAAAAAAATAAGAGATCTAGAATTTGTTTCAAAATGATATGAAGTTATTTTATAGATATTGGATGAACTAAATTGGTTTTTATGTGTGAGGAATATTAAATAAGAAGTTCTCTTTTATAAGAGATGGCAGGGACACTCTTAGAATTTCTCAAAATATTAAGTTAATATAAAGTAATATTATATTAAAAATGGATCAAACATCATTTAATTATAACAAAATATTATTATGGGTCAATATTATTTCATCTAGTATGAATTTGATGTGTTTTGACTATTTTTAATCCATTTTTAACACTTATTTAACCTCTTCAACTCTTACTATGATAACATTTGTGTTATCAATTTGATGGTTCATATAAATACTATAAAAAACCAAAGAAAAAAATGGATCATTTATGAAATTTTATACATTATGCATATCATTTTGGAATAATTTGATATTTTTATTAATTTTAATTAATTTCTTAAAATACTATTAATATTAAAAAGTCATTAATGTAAATTCCCACACTATTCATCACATGAATTTGTAAAAAAAATTAAAACAACATGATACGGTCTAATAAAATATTTTATAACATAACTAACGTATGAAATATATCTTTAATATTATTAGAGGAAATTAATTAAATAAAAATATATAAATTATAATATTTTTAATATTCATTACATGATATTTTATTTAATTAAATAATTATTTCATCATCATTGTGTAATCTTATAAGGTGATTATTTGTTTTCGAAAATTTAAAAATACCATTCCATCATGTAGGTAAAAAAATTCCTTCCAAATTAAATTTATAGTATAATATATCTTTAAAATTACCATATATTAAAAAATATAGTAGTTATTAAAACATAAGTATGTCATCTTTGTCTTTTATTTAAAATAAAATACTATTAAGCGATTAATGTCAGTCATGTGACTCTGATAGGTCATAAAATAGTACCAAGAAAGATTTAAGTCGAATATAAAAATCCAATATACTTAGGATAAGAAATATTTTGGTTTTATATTATTTATAATATTATTTTTACCCTTAACTGCATGATTTACCATTAACTGTGGTAATAAAAAATTATTAATGCTAATATTTATATCGTCTAAAAATAAAAGGTACCAATTTACTAAATTTTTAATTTATGATTACAAATTTGGAATAAATTTTTTAATAGTCAAAAAAATATATCTATAATGAATTATTTTAAAATAAATCTCATTGATTTAGTGAGAAAATAGTTGATTAAAGTTGAAATGTTCAAAAGAATGAAATTTTTTTCTATCAAAGTTCATTGATATATTTATTCTAGAGGTATAAATTGGATTAAATGATATGAAATTGAACTAATTGTACATTAAAAAAAATTAAAAATATTATTTAACAATATAAATTATTTATAATAAAATTTATTTTTCTTATAGAATTCAGTATATTATACGAGTCATAAAATCATGAAACTTGTCAAAAAAATTCTAAAATTTCAGCCCAATTTATTTTTAATATTCCACTTTCTATGAATATACTTATTTTAAAAAAATTATTTTATAAAATTTTAAATATATTCATTTGAATAAAGTTCACTTTCACAATGTTGAAAAAATAATTTAAATAATTTTGTCTTTTATAAGAAAAATCGTATTTTTTTTATAAAATATCTAAAAATAGGGAAAATTATACAAATTTTATTGCATCAATTTGAATTATTTTCAGTATAATCCAAAAATATATATTGGTTTATTAATTTTCATAAACTATTGTTGTGCATATTTAAATAGTTTTTTTAAACATTGTTTCTATTATTTTTGAAACTTTTTAATTATTACTAATGATTAATTTGTCTAAATAAATATATATATATTTAAACAATAATTTAATTATTTAGTTAATAAATTTTATTCCCTATAATCTAACCGATATTCTAAAAAGGTAACATTTATATAATAATATTAAGATTTTTTTCTTAACCTCGATGTGGAATATCATGTACACTATCAAACACAGTCATTCTTTAAAAAAATAAAGATGTTACATTCACCCACACACAATAATAAATTTTATCCTATTAATTTATTCATGATCATGGTAACTAGGTATTGACTGTTCAAAATACCTTTATTGAAATCCCTCATCAAAAATCGGCTTAATAAAACATCAACAATAAAATTAAAAAATGGAAGAGAAAAGGTCACAAATGATAACATAAACTAGGGTTTTATATAAAGAAATAATGACATTGAGTAAATAAAAAAATATAATGTTGGGATGGAGTTTTATAAAAAACACATTCAATATATTGTTATCCAACGTAAAATCATAAATTTGTAATGGGTTAAATAATCATTGATTTCTATGTATGAATAGAAAAAGGATAAAAAAATTAAGATAATTTCATTGAGTGGTAGAATTATTCTATTTCTAGACTGTAAACATAATGAAACATACATACATGTATTGTGTAGTATCAACCTTTAATCAATTTCCACAACAAACTCTTCTTTTGTTTCAAATAACTATTATTCAATATCTATTTTTCATCCCAAAATATATGGAATCAACATATATATAATCACATAATCCGGAAAATATTTAATATATATTTCTTATATCATGAATCATTAAACAACACCCAAATTGTTTGTATTATACAAGACAATTATTTATAAATTATGAACATTATATGAAAAAAATTACTTCTATCTCCAAAATTCAATAGTATCACTAACTATTAGACATGGATCATTCAAATAAATCCTCAAATTTAATTAAAAAATTATAGACTATGATTGAAACCTAATAACTAAATGTATTTTATCATGTAGTCTTCCATGATAAATTTTATTAATTATCTCTATATTGAATTAATTACTATTCCAGTCTCATACAAAAAAGTAATTTCACTTTTAATCATCATGATATTCTAACCAATTATATAAAGAACTTGAATCACCATTAGTCTATAAGGAAATTATATTGCCTTCCACAATTTAATTCATCCTTTAATCATAAAATTATTTCATATAATATAATATTTATACAAATCATATAGGATTCCCATTATAGTTAATGTATTATGATATAACATTAATCTTATAATCACCAAATCATTTTCCGATCATATAGAAAACTATTCATTAAAACCCTTGTTCCCATGATAAACAAATTCTTCATCCATAAAATCAATTTACTAAAAAAAATAAACCATACTAACTGGGACTTCTTGTAGGCATGTGGTAGGAGACGAACCCTTGTTTTCCTTCATTTTCATATTAAAAACTCACTAAATTTTTAAATGTGATGGATTGACCCACTATTTTCATGTTCTCCTTTTATGAAAAATATATAATTCAATTTTTTTTTGGAAAATATGATAAAAATTCAAAAAAAATCTCTAATATATTGTATCCTCAAAGAATATCTTATACATTTCCAATTTCATCATAAATTGCAAAAACCCTTAATTACCTCACAAATTATTTTCCCCAAAAATATCAATACTCTTCATAAAATTTTATAACATAAATCGTCAGAACATTTTCCTAATACATTTATCTTGTGATGAAAAATTTAATTATAAACCGTTGATGGTATGACTAACACATAATATTATCTCAATTAAATACATCATAATTTTTAGTATTTTATAAACCATCAATGGATACTAGCTATAAGGAACTGGCTTTAAACATTGCATGTCCTTTGTTTTTTAACTATAATTCACATTTGATGATGATTTTAGTTTGGGGTTTTAGATAATTATGAAAATTTCATTCAAAGTAAACTCATACATTACCATTTCACTCCTATACTCAGTATCTATGTTTTCAAAATATAAAGTAATTTAAATTAAAACATGATTTCTCAATAAGAAAAACATTCCCTATTATCCCCACGATATCATTATTGTCTTTATTCCCCCATAAACCCTGTGTATGACATATCAAAACATAATTTGTGAAAAAAACTCAGTAAGGGATATAAAAATAAAAAAAACATTTAGTTTAGTAAAAATAATAAAAATAATATAACGTTTAAAATAATATTCATAGTTATTTTTGAATATGAAATTAATATTTTTTTATTAAAAGGCACACTTATTGCTGAATGAAATTCATTAAAACCCATAAAAATAATTTAAAACTCCTTTTAGTGACACACCGACTCATATATATATAACCCATTTAAAACCACTTTGAGTTGTAATAAGCATGTGGTAGACATCCAATATTATTACTACCTAATACATTGGATAACTATAATGTGGATCTCCCTTTTTATAATCTATCTTATGATCAGTAGTGATATATGATGGATCTCAACCCTTCATTAAAGCTATATCAGGATCTCCCATTTCTCATGAGCTATAATGGGGTTGAAATTTTTGTATAAACTATCCCAGGATCACCTGTGAGTTATAATGGGGATCAAACATATGTATAATATTTATTATGATCACATTTTTCATATAACTCCCTACTATAATTTCATGAAAAAAACACTATTATCATAAAACCATTTGAAAAACTCCTTTAATCTTATAAGAAAAACACTTTCCTATTGAAATATCATTTTACTGTAAAAATTCAATTTACCATACCTATAATCCAAAAGAAGTTAGATTTTTCTAAATTAATAAATTATTTTTTCATTAATAAGAATTTAGATATGAAATATTTTACATAGTTGTAGATAATCCATTATCATCTTGTATATTATGAGTATAACATTCCTCTATTTTTTAATAAAAATGTTCTGTATAAAACACTTAAAATGTTTCTTTTATGAAAACAATAAATGAAATTACAAATTGAAATAAAATATATTTTATAATCCTTTTATATCAATATAAATAAATCACTAAAACAATATCATGAATATTAACATGGAGAAAAATATTTGATAATTTAATTTTTAATCATTCAAGTTATCCCATACCAAATTGAACATTTAAATCATTAGCCTCAAAAAATTTAAAATAATATTAACAAATTAAAAAATAGGACAAAAAATTAATTATCTACATGAAAATCAAAATGTAATATTTATATATAACTCAAAAAATATGGTTAGTGCATAAAATCAAAATATGCCTTAATGAAAGGAGATTAATAAGAAGTCCCTTACCATGAGTTAAAGTCATCATATAAAATCATTAAATTCGTAAATAATAAAATTAAGATAATTATTTACTTGAGTGAGAACAATTTTTCTTCTTATTATTCATTTTATATCAAATATTACTATTTTATAAAAATTACTTAATTATTTATGTTCATGTCGACCTTTTTTATGATAATTTGCAGATGAGTCCAAAATGACTATTGTATTATGTATATAATAAAATGTGGTCATTAGTCCATCATATCTAGAATAATATTCAGTATATAATAACCATATTTATGTGTCAATTATTATTTAAAAACCAATCATGTAAGATGAAAATTAAAAATAAACCAATGTTACGATCGTGGAGATGATAGGTCGTATGTACGCCTGAGCAACATTTCTATTTTTAAATGATCATTATGGAAACAAGGTATATATTATTTTATCATTACATAGGTTTAATTATATCATTAATATCATACTAATAATTATAATATCATTATACATATCATCCATGTTATGTGGTGATGAACAATGAATCACATCAATTGGTGGAGGAGATAGTTCACAATTACACATGAATGACAATATCATTTTTATCATCATGTAAAGTTAATCATTTAGATGAAATATAATATTTTAATAACTAAAAATATGTCCTTAATGTAATGATTAATTTTCAATTAAATCATTGTAATCATTATTATGATATGGTGATGGATAACGAATTATATCAATTCGTGAGGTGGTATTTCCTTGTACACATGAATGGTAATTTTATCAAATTATATGAAATTGAAGATAGATTTTGGTGACGATATTAACATATTAAAATATCATCATATTTACGATATTATTTTTAGTATTTAATCATTTTTGGAAAATATTTTAAGGGGGGAGAATAAATAAAACAAAAATACATGATTAAAGAAGTACTTCTTTCTCAAACAATATCCAGTTCATAAAACCATAAGAAAACAAATAGGGGTGATATTCATGAAATAATAGCTATTTAATGTTTTTACAGATAATATTAAGGTATATGGTTAGATATTGGTCATGAAAAATAGTATTTCAATATTGATGAATATAGATGAAGAGATACACTTTTATAAGATATCAGATAGGCACTCCTTGAATTTCTAAAAAATTAAATTATTATTAATTAATTTTATCATATAATTGGATTAAAAAATAATTCTTTGAATATATTATTTTCAAATGTCAAAATAAAATCATCCAATAAAAATAAGATTAGTTTTTACTATTTATTGTTCTTTAACTTTTGGCTTTAACCCTTATTTAGCCTCTTCAACTATTATGATGATAACAAGGGTTTTTACTCATTATGGGTTAATATTGATACTATAAAATTAAAAAATTACCATAAATGAATAATTGATAAAACATTAAAACATATCCCTATTCTTTTGAAAGATTTATGATTTTTTTGAATTTTAAAAAAATTAATAAAATATTATTTATTATAAGATATCATTAATGTAAATTTTGAAACAATTCATTACATTACCTTTTAAAAATAACATAACAACATGATATCTTATAACAAAATATTTTAACACACAAATAACACATCAACGTCATATATTACAGTCATTTATGACACCAATTATTTCATATTATATTTAATTTTATATTTTTAATATCATTTATTTGATATTTGAATTAATTAAAAAATTATTGCATCACAATTTTTTAATTATGTAATATATTTAGTTCGTTTATAAAATTTAAAAAAAATTCTTTGACTAATATATTCTTTTTATATTTATAAATACTATTGATAGTCAAATATATCTTCCTAATAACCCTATATTAATGTTTTTATTGTTAATAAAACATAAGTATGACGTCATTGAATTTTCTTTCAAATAAATTACTATAAATGGATTAAATTTGTCCACACATTGTTGACATGTTTTGATATCAATATTCAATGATAAATTCATTATTATGAACAATTTTCGATTAATTGATATAATATTAGATTAATTATTCTTTAAAAGACATTAAATTATAAATCAACAGTGTAAATTATTTAGATGGATTTTTTTCGTTTATAATTTAGTTTTTTTCATTATTCATCAAAACCTGAAACTCAACAGAAAAATGAAAAACTTTATTCCAATGTAAAATTTCATATTCCTTTTTTTAGAAGATATTTATTTTATTAAATATAATTTATAAAATTTTAAAAAAAATTGATTTATAATTATTGTTCTATGAGGTAGTAGAAAAACATCCTTTTAAGAAAAATAATTCATTTATAAGTAAAATTATATTTGTTCTTATTTAATGTATAGAAACACAATAGAAGAATTTTAAACATTTGATTGAATATATTATATATTTAAATATTATAAATAAAAATATTTTTTTTGTTTACATTATTATAAAAAATACCTTTACATATTTAAATAGATTTTCATAAAAATATTTCATATTATTTTTAAAAGGGTTTTATATTAAATTATAATTAATTGGTACCCAAAAATTTAATTATATATACATTTTAAAACCATTTTATTATAATTTAGTTAATCATATTAAAAAGATTTACATAACCATTTTACACTCTCAAACATAGTATTTACATTTAAAAACTAAGGATGATAGAGGTTCAAATAATTTATTGATGTAAGACATGGTTTATTTCATAAAGATACTCTTCATGTAAATGATTTCTGTTCTTTCAAAAATGGTTTTATTTTCATTTCTATTTAAGTGGTGACAGAATAATTCATATTATATACATGTAAACTATATTTTTATTATCTAATTAATATTATACATATATTTCATTCAAAAGGCTACCTGAAAACTATAATAATATTTTAATTATAATTTTAATATTACATCATAGTTTGGTAAAATATTGACTCATGTGTAATGAAAACTAATGGAGGAACTGGGCATAGTTTTTAAAACAAGCCTAACATTGTCCTATATGTACCCGAATTTAATAAATGTTTTTTGTCTAGTGAAAGACTAAAATGGTGTTACATGAATCACAAAAAAAATTAATTCATTCATATAACACAATCTATGTAATGTGAATCGTGAAATAGAAAAATGTAGAAAAATTTAAATTTATTCAAAAAAAAATCACAAAATCTTTAGGAGTTACAAAAATAGGACGAATAACACTAAGTGGAACAGAACAAACTCAATAGAGAAAAAAACATAATCGAACATCTCTTAATATCTAAATCCACATACACTATTATATTATATATGTATATATACGGAGTAATAAATATCATTTTTACAACTTATATCATACTAAAAATACCATAGTGGGTTTTTATACAATTTTTTAATGACTCTGGCATGGGTACCTAAAAAATAAATGAATCAAGAGGTTAAAACTCCTATATAACACCACTTCATCACTAACGTATTTTAAAAATTAAATGGGATATATATTACTGATATGAGATATTTTTATCATCTTTCTAACATAATTAATCAACCAATATTGTTGTAAAAAAAATTGGCATTATCGTTTTAACTGTCCTGAAACATCACTTCTAAATTTGGTGCAGAAAACATAAACCTCACATTTCTAGATATAATACTGTTAAATGTGTCCCAATTAATTTTTCCATCCATAACATACAAAATAATTTGGAAAACTTTAAACAATTACATACTGTAATACCTTTTTAGGATTTTGAATTTTAGAGATTTATGATAAAAAACTAACAAAATTGATCATAAAAAATTATCTTTTAAGGATAAAAATTATCTAAAAATATACATATCATTTCAAATTTGAAAATAGATCAAAAATATAATCCATTTGTAATAAATCTATACATAACACATTTAATATCATTCCTAGTGTGTTGGGAAAAAAACTATAAGAATAGTGAGCTCAAATGCACAATAAAAGGTAAATAAATGAGATTCCAATGATCATATAAACATAAAATGTGAAATATGTTATAATAACGTGGTATTATCACATTGAATCAATACCCATTTATTTATTGATTTCAATCTTGATTGATGACATGAATCATGTATGTTTATAATATATTAGTTAAAAAATAAGTAAATATAGTGATCCATCCGAATACAACATAGGCATAAAACATTATATTATGGAATATATATAATCATAAAAAATCCATGGGTGGATGAACAATTGGGATTGATATTCCACCATTCCAATTGAAATTAACTTCCTCATAGTTTAATGTGTTAACTCCCCATACCATCATAGTTTTCATAGTTCACTCTCAGGGCCATCATTGTTAAAAATGTCTCATAATAAATCTTGTTCACCCCCTTTATCAATCCTATCTATCCCATGTGATATAAATAATTATCTAATTAATTTGACGGTGATATAGGTATCTATTATCAATCAATTGAAAACATACATATGTGTTTTTTAATAACAATAATCTTTCTACATATCTTAACCCATAGAAATAATTGGGGTCTATAAACATTTCATCAAAACAGAACTCATTGAAATGAATCATGATTCATAATTATCATACATTCATAAACATAAACTAAGTAGAAAAATATCAAGGATGGTTTCATCATATAATATTCCATTTATATAATAAGTAATGCCAAATAATGTTATGTAATATGGGAATTGGTTTTTAATGGTCACATGAAATAGTTATTGAGGAATATATACTTTTAATTATGAAATCATTTACTTTAGAATTCTCATAATTATAAAAGAAAAATATTTTATTTCAATATATCCTTATATTCATGTGAAATAATCTTTAAATAATTACATAATCATAATTGTTGTAAAATTTTCTCACATTTTATATATTAAAACACATTATTTCATATTTTTTGTTAGAAAATTTACAAAATAACTCATTTAATAAATGACATGAAAATTCTTTCAAAAAATGTTTTTAAAATTTATATCACATGATAAAATTACCTTTCAATATCATTGTAAATTATTAAATCACTTTTAGAAAAAAATATACATGGAAGATAAATATTCTGCAATTGGAAGCATAAACCTAAAAAATCAAGAATACTGAAGAGATTATGAAATAAAACCTTACCTCTCTGGTTTCTTTTGAATCATAAGACACATGAAATAAATAAATTAGTAAATAAAAAATCAAATATAATAATCATAAATATATTAATGAGATAAAAAATAAAATGTAACAACATACACCAGAAAAAATATATAAGGGGTGAATATTACATATGTGTAACAGAAGATAATGGGAGGTGAGAAACCCTTACCACTTTGTAACCAGCCGAATTGTATTCCCCAAGAAACAAATAACAATTAGAAAAACATTAAATATAATGATTATAAATAAACTAATGATATAAAATGCATAAGATGTGTTTTAGACACATTATAAGTTATTACATGCGCAAGACATAAAAATATGCCTAAACAAAGGAAAATAGAGATGAAGTCCCCTACCTTAGGTTAAATTTACATTATATGTTTTTAATGATCTAATGAAATAAATAATGATTTATTAAAAATATGTTCTAGAATAATAATAAATAATATAATGCCATATATTATATACGTATAATATTTTTTCACCCATTTATTATCAATTCATTGTTATAATAAATATATTCTGGTGGTAACTACTTCATTTTTCTTATACTTTTTGGTTTGGTAGTCTAAACCTTTATAAATTGATTATGATAAAATGAATTCTAGAATTTAATCATGGTCAGAAAAAATATATATTAAAAATAATTCATAAAAATTATATATATAAAAATGAATTACACCATTCATGGAGATGGTAGGTAATACGTACACATGAATGTTATTTCCATTTTTCTAATGATGGAATTAATGAAAGAAAATAATAATTCATCTGTATATAAGTATTATTATTTCACATATATCATATATATTTATCAAATTATTCCTTATTTCAATCTATTTAATGTATTAATATCAACCAAATGACATTTCCTCATGTATATGGTAGTTCAAACGTACGCACGAGAGACATTATCATTTCACAAAAAATTTGATAGTAAGAATATAGACATGATATTTGTATTTAATAAGTATAATTATTTGATAAATATCACATATTAATATTAAATCCATCATAATACCCATCCATTAAATATTTTTTATGAGATATAAATTGTATCGCTATGTGGATACAGTATGTTGTATGTGCACATGAGTGATACTTTTATTTTTTACTTTCATTAGAAAGAGGGTGTATACTGATATTTTAATAATCATAATTTTTTTAAATATTGGAGACACCAAATTTATAAATTAGTTATAAATAAAATTTATTAATTGTCGTTGATTAAAATAATAAAAAAAGTGACAGATTAGTGTGCTTAGCTTTTCTTCAAAACCATACCTTTATATCCCCTCCAAATTCTTTAAGGGATGGTATTTTAAGTAGTCGAGAACCTCTAGAATTTGGATAAGTAATTTTATTATAGATTTCTGTAGGGTTCGATCAAGCTAGACAGATTAAAGTAGTGTAGAGAAGTGAGGAGGGAGGTGTCCTTTAATAATTGAGGTGAGGGTACATTTAGAATTTAAAATAAAATAAAATAAAATAGGAAAATTCTATAGCCAAATACATATAAATGGTAATTAATTTGAAGATAAGTTGGGATAGTGTCGTAATATTGAAATATATATTTTTTAGACATGTTTTTATGTAATTTTAAAACTTCTCATTTTGATTTTCCGTTTATTATAATATATTAATTTTAACTTTTGTAACAATTATTTAAATATTAAAATGATGTAATTTATATTTATAAAGTGTAAATTGGGCAATAAGTTTCTATTTTATGATATTTTATACCACTAATTATCCACAATTTCTTTATTTAACATTTTTATGTTTTTATATAATTCAATAAAATATTATTTTCATAAAATATAATCATTGTCAAATTTTACATTATTCATCACAATCACATTAATAGCACAAATAAAACACTTCTAATTTGAAATAATTATTTTAACATATCTCTAATATAACATTTAAATATATAAAATTTTTACATGATAAAAGTATCTCAAATTATAATGATTATAATATTTTTATTCCCATTAATTTTATTTTTTCATTAATTAAATACTGATTTCATCAAAGTATTATTAATATTTTAGGTAAATATTTATTTTATAAATAATAAAAATAAATTTAAATAATAAAATTAAATCTCAAATATTTAAAATTATTATTTATATTATAACATATCCTCTATATTAAATACTATTAAAAATATTATAATTATTAAAACATCGGGGGCGACATGTTTAACATTTCTTGGAATAAAATATTATAAATCATATAATCATATAAAAACTAAATGAAATGTAGTATAAAATAAATTAAATGAATATGAAAAAACATTATTAATATAATAATATTTTGAAAAATGTAAGCGTATTTCACAAGTCCTTATCTTTTTTAAACCCTTAAATATCTAATATAATATTTTCTGTGGTCACTAAAATTATTACATAAACTATTCATAATTGATAAAAATAGAATGGGTGTATTTAATAAATTTTGACATCATCATCAAAAATATGCGATCCATTTTTAAAAATTCATTGCACATGAAAAGATGAAAAGTTTTTCAAATTATACAAGAAAATGTATCACAAATGTTTTTTAGGAAAAAATCCAATTAT
Source organism: Viscum album (assembly GCA_963277665.1). Classification (NCBI taxonomy): domain Eukaryota; kingdom Viridiplantae; phylum Streptophyta; class Magnoliopsida; order Santalales; family Viscaceae; genus Viscum; species Viscum album. The sequence continues at coordinate 1,063,410,628 of OY728165.1, read as the reverse complement.
TATGTATAACTTTTTTACACTTAATTAATATATAAAATTAATAATAAAAACAATATATAAAATATTTTTTAATAATAAAAAATTATTGAAATTTTAAAACAAGTCCAAAATATTATTTTTCTTTTATTTCTGTTTATAAGAAAAATACAGTTTTTATTAAAACCAGAATTTTTCATTAATCTATAAATATTCAAACAATTTATAAAAAACAACAAAATTAATAACTTAATTTTTGAAATTATGAATTCAAAAGTTTTATCAATTTTTGGAAATAATATTTCTCAAACTTATAATAATTTCTTATATTATTTAATATAAAAGTAAATAAAATTCGTTTTTTAAAGACATGTCTATGATGAATAAAAAAGATTTAAAAAAAATTGAGTTATCATTTGAAAAATTTGTATTCATTAAAATTTTTGTACATTTATATATATATATATATTTATTTATTTCTACTTAAATCATTTAATTGAATAATCTTATTATAACAGTCCTATTTGAATATAAATATTCAGTTGTTCCTTTATGCACAGGGTTTTAAGTAATTAAACTTAATATTTACTTTTAAAATCAAGGTCTATTACAATCCTTGAAGGTGTTTGATCAATAAAACACATATAATGTCAATTTTGGAAGGTACCTACTTACCTAAGATTACTATTGTATTTTTATATTTCTAATAATGAATGAAACCAAATAAACATGAAACTTATCCAACCATAATCTGAAAATTCAATATAAGAAACTTTTAAGGTGTAACAATATAATAATATATAAAAATGATTAACATAATCCCATATATAACCAAAATTAAGAAATTTTTTCCCATGTTTCAGCTATCTCATAAAGAACATCTAAAGGTGACACATTTTCCCATCAATGATGGATTGTCAAGAAAAAGAAAATGGATTCATTTCAACTACAAAATAAAAATACTTTGAACTGCGATACACTGGTGTTTTACCTTTTCCTATTTCATATAAAAAATTATCAACACACATCACTGGGGGAAACATTTATAGTGTAATTTTTTCATAACCATTAGTTAGTTACCACGCGAAACCATTCCTATATTTCATAAATCCAAGTGCATTCTGTAGGAAGGATATATAGGTAAATAAAAAAACAAGACATCCCATAATATTAGATCGATATATATATATATATATATATATTAAATATTAAAAAAATAGTGATAATTTATTATATATCGTAAGAGAGACTAAACATTATTTTACTTTATTAATGATTATGTTATAATCAAAAATATTTACTACATCCTCTTTCAAAAAAACAATAGAAAATTAATGTACATATGTGTTAACTACATTCTCTGTAAAGTGTGAAAATTCACCATGGAAGGGGAATGCATCCTCTATATCAAACCCATAAAGGGAAATTTATTATTGTTGGGGACAATATAAATATATGTAACATGTTTTGAGAGAATATTATAACACTCTCATGTACGTCCATTAAGAAATAAATAGTTTACTACTCATCAAAAACATTATACCCACATAAGATAAAAAGAAATAAAATATACATATTTTGATATAGAAACATAATATTGAATAAAATAATTCATGATACTATTTCTAAGAAAAAATATAAAGACCCTAAATGATCATAACATGAACCATTTATATTAATCGATCATTCTCATCATATAAATTAAATCTTTTCTTCTAAATCACAACCCATATTAAGGGAATATTTTACAAAAAAAATTAAATATATGATTTAGATTTATTATAATAATTATTCTAAAATTTGTAGCTAATAAACACTAGAAATTATGTATTAGAGGAGGCATCACCTACTATAACATATACATATCAAAATACATAGGCTGAATGGAAGGAAATAATACAATATAAAGGATTAAAAATAGAATTTATAGAAAAAATTAAATTATTGAGTTGATTCACATATATTAAATATAATGTTTATGGATAATGAAGCCAACATAAGGATTTATTAATCATAAAATTGTTTCACCACGTTATAGAGGAAGAATGAGCAAATAGTGAAACAAATTTAACAATATAGACTAAATAATGGATTAGGGGTTTAGGAAACTGCCACCTTGATTTTTGAATATATATGAATATCCCAGATGAATACACCTTATTCATTCAAATGGATGGATTCGAAACCCCTTGTAATAAATCCCAAACAATATATTATGGTTGATTTTCATGGAAGTGGAGGGAAATTTTTGATACCCTTAAAGAAGATATCAATAAATGAAATTAGGAGAATTATCATGTCAAAATGTCATGGGTGTAAATTTTTTATTTAAAATGATTAAATTTATCTTCATTTAATAATAACTCATAGTTGGAATGTATCCATGATGTCTTCCACATCTCTCAACTCCGTCAATATATTATCGATGAATCCAATGTCAATGATTGGGGAGTGTTGGATATCAAAGATGAAACGATGTTCATGGAGCAGCAAGTAGAGATCCAGGATCATCAGAGGAAGTTGATGTTTGGGGGGACCATTCCTTTTGTTCACGTGTTGTGGAGGCATGGTTTCATTGAGGAGAGTAAATGGGAGAATGAAGTAAAGATAAATCCCAAGTATATTGAGTTTTTTTGACTTATAACTTGTTATATTTTTTCTTATAATGTGATGTTTGAACATTGTTTTCTATTAGATAGGTTTTTTTCTAGTTCTGTGATGTGTGATATTGTCCTCACATGTGAAAATAGGTTTAATGGATTCTTAATATTGACACATTAATTTTGATGAGATTAAACTCATACAGGAGAGTTACTTCCACCCAGATCATATAGTATCAGGACATGGAGGACGGTATTCTTTGATTTTTTATTAGATATTCTAGTTTTTTTCCTCTGTTGTGTGTATTCTAGATGGTTGATTTAGAATATGTTGGATGATTTGTTCTTTGATGTTCATGTATCACACCTACTTTAGAACAACAAATGGTTTTTGGTCATTGAACATTTATGTGTATTTTTAGTATGAGTATTCCATGTATAGAATAATTCATGAGAGGTATATCATGGGGTAGTTTATCATACCCCTTTTATCCTTTTGGGTTTGATTTTATATTCTTGAGGGTGATAATATTTTGACAAATATCTGATGTAATGACCCGGGCCTCTCTAGTCCATTTCATTATGAAAATCCTGTGTCTAAATTGTTTTAGGAGGCTATGGTGATTCATTTTAGGAGTTTCTCAAAATCTATTTTTCCCATGGATAGATCATCCGATGGTTAGTCATCCACAGATTGGTGGCAATAGTAGGTCACACCAGCGAGTTAGAACGGATGAGTTAGGATGGAGAGTAGAAATGGTGACATGAAATGTTGAGTCGCTGATGGTGGGATGTGATGGTAATTCACCAATGGTGAGTCACCCATGAGTCACTCATCCACTATTAACTCATCCATCAGTGTCTCAAGGAAGAGATTCACAATAACATGTCTCTAGTAGTGACTCATAATGTTGGCGTGTCCAATGGAGAGTCATCCAATGGTGACACGCCCAAATGTGACTCGTACACTAGTAGCTCATCAAATTGTGAGTCATCCACAAGTAGCTCAGCCACTGGAGACTTATGATGGTGATACAACTAGTAGGGATTCATACACTTTTGAATCACCCACTAGTTACATGAAACAATGAATAACTCAATGGTGATTAATTTCTAACTATTCTTCAAAATCTTAGTTTCTCCCAGTTTTTCTGGATTGACCCCATTAACATTTTATTTGATGTAAAATGATATTAAAAATATATTTAGGTGATTTATTATCCATTTTAATTGATATAAAATTTAACATCGAATTCTTAAAGGTTGGGGGGCATTTAGATAGTCAAAATGCACGGCCTTGATCATGATCTGTCTTTAGTAATTTTCGAAACTATTTCTTCCATTGATATAGGGTATTGCCCTTATAAAGATGATAACCTTTATTCCTTGTAATTTTAACACTACTATTGTTACCAGGAATCCCCCAAAACATTCTTCTCAATGGATCTATGTTTATGTGTTTCACACTTGGATCATGTTTCCCTATAACATTGTGCACCCCCTATTGGGCACAAGGAGGAGGTGTTGAATGTCTGTTTCTAGTGGTAGGGATCCCTTAGTCTCTATTTTAATTGTGTATAATGCACGGTGGGTGTATTGATATATTATGATGAAAATAGTAAAATTAAAATTAATTAAGGGCAATTAAATTGTTTTAATGATTAAAATGCAGGGCTATGGGAAAAATACTTCTGTTATGCTTTGTTATCTATTGATATTGTCATCTGTATGGTCTATATTCCTGCTGAAAATCATGGTCGTTGGTGGTATTTGTGTGGTCACCTATGATGAATTTTGAATTCGTGTTACTGTTCTTTTAATGAAGAAATGTATATATATGAAATTTATTAACCATGTGTATTCAGTTAAATAAATGGATTCTCCATCATCAAACTTGTTCTATGACCATCCCTAAATCTAAAATTTTATTTAAATAACGGTATCCTTATTAAATCATTATTTTTTACACTATATGATTGTGTGGTTCTGATGTTGAGTGTATGGATTTGTGTGGGGTGTCTTGGGTGGTCTAATGTAATCTTAGGTTTAGATAATGATTAATTAATGAATGAATTATCAATGTTGTGTAGTGGGGTTGAAACTGCATTGTGTTTTGTTTGTGCTGTTGGATTTTGTGTGTTTTTGTAGGTAGGTTATTGATTATTGAAATACTAGGATTTTATGGGAGTGGGTTTGAGTTGGTGGATTTTTTATATGGATGATATGATTTATGGGGAGGAATTACATAGAATAATTATGATGGAAGTGGTTGACATGGGTGGGGGGTGTTGGGGGTGGAGGGATGGGTGGTGGTTAAGTGAAGAGGAAATGTGTAGTAGGATGTTTTTAACTCCATTATTAGTCCACTGTGTTGTTTATTCTCTTTAGGCTATGATTTTTTGTGTTTTTTTTTGTGGTGATGGAATGAAAAAATTAATTGATTAAAAAATAATGAGAATTGGTTAACTGAATTGGATGGGTTATGAATTCGTTTTCATGGCTAGTTTTGTGGTTGTAAATTTTGAGGTAGCAACAAATGCATTTTTGTGGGATACATTTTTCTTTGATAAAAACCCCTATTTTTGACTGAGGGTTTGAATATATATATATATATATTATATTACTTCCTTTTGATTTCTATATGCACCCCACCTTAGATGAGAACTATGTGTCGAAAACCACCATTATCATGGGGGATGGTGTCTTTTCCCAAAATCCTAGTGGGAAGATGTATGGATAGTTATTCGATCTTCCCTGCTCCCCATTTAAAGCATCAGTATCCCAATACTCTTCAGGAAGGGTGTGGTGTGGTTATGAGGCCCCGGTGTCTGTGGGAAAAATGTTTTTTCCCAGATGTCTACTCTATAAGATGTGGTGTGCTATCCAAGGTGTCTTTTGGATGACATATGTTTGTGTCCCATGTGCCTTTGGGTGGGGTGTGGTATGGTTTTGGACAATGTGTCAACGGGAAGGACATGGTGATCTTAGTTTCTATAGGTTGTGGGACTAGCTCGAAGACATAGGTGTGTGATGGTGAGTTTGGACATGGGGTTTATGGAATAATGTGGATGCACCAGGACATTCTCCATTTGTGTATGAGTATTTTACATTTTGGAAGTGGGGTGGGGTACCCAAAAATCGATGTTCTTATTAGGAAATCTATGATCTATCTATCTATTCAGTTTTGGTGTTTTGCAGATCTGTTGTTATTGCTGCTTTTTCTCTGTTTTGCGTTTCTCTAATTGCTGGGTTTTGAATATCATCCTACATCGAACAAAGATTGGTTTTTATCTTCGGATCCCCAGGGAAGCATGCCTGGAAAGATGGGTTTGGTGATCTGGGGGTCCTTATTGGCTTGGATATGGATTTTTTCATATGCATATTTTTGCAGGTTGTTTTCTCTGAAGAATGGTTCTTCTATCCTACTCAGAATTTTATATTTTTGCAGAAAAGTGTATGCCTAGAATATGGGACCATATGGGGAGACTTTTTGGTGAAGCTTAATTTTTCTCGACTTCCCTGATTTCAAATTTCTTGGAAAGTGCAGGACTCTCACTTGGAAATGCATTGACATAAAGATGGTTATGTGTATGTCACTTCTGTCTTGTTTTTGTTTTGATCTTTTGTGGTGTTTTCAGTTGAAAATCATGTTCTAGGTTTTTCATTTGTTCCCCCTCTAATCCCTTGTTGGTGTAAGAACCTTACACCTCGTGATTATACTATTTTCTTGTTTGTTTTAATAAAATCATTTAGAGTCATGAACTGGGAAACCGGCTCATGTCTCCACACTTCTTAAAAAAATCATATCATTATTCTGTTGAAACTTACTTTAGATGATTATTTTATTTAGTTTTCTTAGTTGAAAACATTCATGTAGGATGGATTTTGGTTTTATTTTATATAAATTTCATGGATATTTTTTAGTATAGATCGTATTATCTACCGATCTTATTTCCTATAAAAATTGAAATGCCTTCCATTTTATGTGATTATATACCCTAGGTACTGGTCGCCACCCTAGGACCTAATAGAGGCGGGACTAAATGGGTCATTATCTCTTATTTTTTATAATGATGAAGGATTTTCAAGGCACATCACCTTAAAATATCCATCTGGATGAAGGGGTTTGTGATAGTCAATATCTCTTTTGAATGTTTCCTATCAATATATTTTTTATAAAAAATTGGAAAAAAATTTTACCATAAAATTATTAATTACTATCTTTCCCAGAATTCCTTTATGTGTAATGTGAAATCCATGTTTTTCTTAGTGGGTATAATCCGTTATTTTTTAAAAATTGAACATTTATTATCCTAACCAATTCTCCAATCAGCCACTTAGAAACAATATTTTATCTAAACACTAATTCTTAGGACCAAACACAATTTTGTTTAGAAATAAAATTTATATCCATGATAATAATTGTTATCTTATAAAATATAAAAAAATATATTAAAAGTTATGAAATAAGTTTAAATAAATTTTATAAATATAGTATTATATTTCCTAAAATATTTTATTTATGGTTTTTAGGATAATATTCATTATAATTTTCAAAATAAATTAGTAAATATCTTTGATACTTGAAAAAAACATTATATCATTTATAACAAAACCATGTTATAGAAATCAATGAATCATAATCCATGTGGATTAAAATTATATTCTATCAGTTTTCACAATAAAAAATTGATTAAATAATATTCTCTTATAATATAAAATATTAATATATATATATATATCAATTATTTAGATCTATTTGGTGGTTGAGTATTTATTATTTATCCAACACCTTGAATTAGATACATATTTCTTCTTTACATTAATGAATACAAAAATATTTATCAATACATAAATTATTTTATAACCATTGTATATATAATATTTTTAATGTATAACATTCATATCAGATTTCATTCAAAATTAATTAATTAATTAAATTTACAATAGTAAATATCATATACACTCCATAATTTATCTTACACACCTTCATTTATTCGATATTTTTCAATCTCTTATTGAAAAACTAATTTTCTATCCTAAAACCTCTATTATATTTTAGTGATCTATGGTTGTTGTTTTATCATATGATCCTATTCACACAATTAAAAATTTCTCCCATATATATTTTAATTATACCACAAATGTGTGGACATCTCATGGCCTTCTCAATTATATTAAATATATTTACTAATTTATTTTAATTTTTCAATGAATTGATTCATATTATTGGTTATTTTTCATCAAAGGATGTAACATTAATTCCATATGCATATAAAGTAATAAAAGAGTCCATTATTTTCTAAAAATAATTGGCCTACCCCCATTATATTGATTAAATAAATATAGAATAATGTTCATTTAGTCAACATTTATAAAATATTCCTTTGAAACTTTCTATATTATCTATTTTATACTTCTTATATACATATTAATTCACTTATTGAAAAATATCTATAGACTATAAATTAGGAAGGATATTACATAACATATATAATTGTAATTAATTCTAAAAAAATGATTCTTAAATTTTCATATCAATATTGGATGTTTTTTTCATTAAGATTCTTCAATTCAATAATTTATCTCAAATTTAGGTTTTTTCATAATATTTTATTATATTTTTAAATATATATTATATCATTTGGTTATTATATTGTAAAACTATTTAATAAGTATTGCTAAATGGGGCTTATAGAAAAATGATAACACCATTTAAATATTACATAATATTTAATAGTGTGACAATATATATATTCAATTATAGATTAATTTTTTCTTTTTTGTTCTCAAATATTTTATCAAAATTTGAAGTCCATCATGTCATTCGTAACATATATAACACATGGATAACTGACGGGACAACTCTTTTACAAAATATAATGTATAGATTTTATATACCCTTCTTATAACACACAATAACGTAAATAACCATAATTACATGATTTATAAAAACGGTTGAATTTTGTTACATTTCCATGATCTTTTTCATTTATAGTTATATTTTATTAGGAAAAAAATATAATAAAAAAGATAAAATTTCCACAAAAGTTTCATATTTTCCACAAAAATAAGGTAACAATATCACACACATGTTTCATTAAATGGAAAATATCATTGTTTTATATGAGTCCCATAGAAAAAAATATTGACCTTGATAAAATTTATACTTATTAATACATCCTATAAATAAAATTTTAAAATTTTAGATGAGTAAAAAAATTAATAATGGATATAAAATTAATGTAATATCATTCGTACCATGAAAAACATGAAAATCTGTGAGGATATATACCTTATTCAAAATAAATGTATGAGAAATTATATAAATAATTTCTACTACTAATAATAAATTTTGGGACAAATTATTTTCTGAACCCTGTTATAAATCCTTGAAAAAATATGAAGACATCCCAAGTCATGTGGGAACTCATAAAAACATTTTATTGAAAATCGGACCATTCAAATTTAAAATTTCCTAAACACTCCTTACCTCATTAAAAAATATATAAAAACAAAATAATTTTTTTCAATAATAATATAGGTATTATATATCATTATATTCATAACCACGCAATTGAATCCGAGTTAGTTCCACTGGAGTATCCAACCTAGTCATATACTTCATATTATACCTTGAAATACAACATCATTTCCCAATTTGTTAGAGATTTTTATTGGGATAACCCCTCATTTCAAGCTATATCAAGATCAGGCATCATCATATATGACTATATATTATCATATACTGAACAAACAAAATTATGATTTTACTTTTTGATCATAAAAATCATGAAAAATCATTTAAAACCAAAAGAAAAACACAATTTATTTTCAAATCATCATTATGAACAATGTCATATTTCATGAAAAACACGTAAAAATAAAAATGAACCAATAATAGTGATAATATGATATATTTTTAGTAATGAATAACGTCAATGTTAGCAATAAAATTTCCATGATATTTATATGTAATAAATCATTATTTTTGAACAATTTTAAAATTTAAAAAGAACAAATAGGAAAAGTATTGTAAATATTACTTTTTAGACTATTGTAAATTAATTAATATATAGCTAAAAATGAAATATATAAATATTTTAAGAATTAAAAGTATCAATTGTTAAATGTTTTAAAGAACATGGATTTTGGGGATAAAGAGTTAAAACATTTTGAAAAATGTTTTAATGTAAAATACTTTAACATAATTCTCATGTAGCATCATTGTTCTATAAATCATAAATAATAAAAAATATTAATTTTATAACATATGAATAGTATTTTTTATGATAATTTAGTTAAATTTATACCATTTACATCATGTATTAAATGTTGTATTTAGTCCTTAAAATGGTAATGTTAATTTTATATGTTTTATGGTCATTCATTTTGTAACATTAAAACAACATAAGTGTGTTGACTATAGTCAAATGGTTTGTTGTTAAATTAACCCAAAATTTAAAAAAAATATAAAATAAAATATTAATACATTAAATACATTTATAAAATCTACCAGTTATTGCTATCATTAAAAATGAACCATCTCCTTTCATAGTTGTGCATATATATGAATGAACTACATTTTCATTTTCCAACTAGGAGGAATTTTTATTATAATAATATAATTTTACATAATCTTAAATATGATAGAAATTTAGTATTTGATTATTATATCTATCTTTATGACAATTGTTTTAATATTTAAATAATATATTAATGAAATCTCTTTATGGATATGGTGTATAACAACCCTTGAATATATTAAACGTCAATAAATGATGTAATAGCATAAAATTACAACGCATAAAACCCGAATTATCAAGAAGTATAGTGCCTTTTTGAATTAGGTATAATTCATTATAACATTAATCATGAAGTACCTCACCTTTATTGAAAACATCTTTAACATACTTTAGCTATAAAGTTCATTGGATACCCTAGGATAATACATAAGAATGGGGTGAACCATAGATCCCACTAAGGAAATAAAAATGGAATAAGGTCAACAATTTTATAAAATAAGAATAAAAAGGCTCATTAAAATAGTAGGAATCATAAACAAGAATTAGAAGACATGATATGTCATGATAGCATAATGTATGTAAGGTAATGTGGCAACAAAATAAAATACTGCATCATCTGTCCTGGCTAAATACAATGAAATAATAATCGGTAATGTACCATAAAGGAATCCAGTTCTCTCCCAATACTAGTATGATGTATCATGATACTAACCATTACCCAATTCATTAGATATCTATTTAAATCTAGGTGCACCTATCACATTCATTTCATTGTGATACGCAAGTGTTCCACATTAATCATAAAAAATGGATTTTTTTTCTTCATCATATTTAATTCCAATAACATGGAGTATGAAACAAATTAAGGTAAATATATATTAATAATTTTTATATTTTAATATTCAATAACACCATAGAAATTAATTAGGTATGGTATACAATACAAAATATTTTTGGCATATATTCCCATAGGGAAATTTTAAGATCATAAGAAAGAAGTTTAAATATTCATGAAATGACATAATTGGTGAGAGACTATAATAATTTAAAAAGTATTTAGATATAATGGGGAAGGTTAGAAAACATATCCCAAAATTATAATTTTAATATTAAATGGCATTAAATAGAATATGATTCTTGAATAATCCAAATAAAGAGAGGCTTCCTTACCAAATTTCGCTATCCAAACGACATCAAATAAAAATTCCTCAAATGGGTATATGAGAGAGAAATGGGACTCTCATAATTTTCAAATAAGATGGTCAGTTAGAGATACATGAAATAATATATCTCATTATTCGAAAAATGATAATAGATGGAATAACATAATAATGATACTTGAATAATGAGGATAAAGAAAGAACCCTTACTTGTGTGTCTGACTCCAAATGCATAAATAATGGACTTCTTGAGAGCTTGGGGAACCTTGGTAGGATTATAGATAGGAAGGGTTAGAGTAAGGAAGTGATAAAAGGATTTCAATAAAGGATAAATGGGGTCTTGGGTGAGTTTATATAGGGAAAGTGATTGATTTAGTTAAAATTAGGTTTTATATACTACAAAATAAAATATTCCAAACCAAAAATCCATCCCATGTTTTTTCTTATGGTTTTTTCTAGGGGGAGTGATTTAATGATTCTATTAGTAAATGGTATGAACTTATTCAAATATTATCTTTTCTTAAGTGTAGCTGAGTCACTCTTTTAATGAAATGAATTCAAAATCATAAAATACATTATATATATTGGAGGTTTCATAGTGTTATTACAATGATAACCAAATAAACATAAAATCACATTATTATTTTTAAACACATATTTTGATGGGTATACCAACTATAGTACTTATTACATCATTTTGGGTCATTATGATGTCATAAAACACACTATATATTTATAAAATATTTACATTTTACTAAAAAAAATTATTATCTAAAAAAATTATAAAAACATCAACATTGGATAATTTTTAAGTTATAAATCCAAAGAAATTATTTATTTCTTCTAAATAAATTTCTAAATATGTTAATTTTCACTTAAAATTTTATTTGATATTATTAAAAAATGCTTAGATTTTTTATTATAAAAATTTTTGGAACCATAGTGAATGTAATTTTATCTTTATAAAAATAATATGAACATTTATTATTAATGATAATAATTTATTGTGATCATTTTATTGAAATACTATTTATTTCAAAAATCCATTAATTCATCAAAATAAATCCCTTAATTTAATTATAATATCACATGAAAATAAAATTCGTGTTTAATTGAATCAAAATCAATATCATTTTTAAAGGAACAATAAAAAATAAAATTAATTAATTATTATATAAATTATTATTAATATTATTTTCATGTTCTTGATAAATATCCATTCATTACACCACCTTAATTCCTAATAGTTTTGTGTGTGACTGTGAAACGTTCATGGGGTAGTTTGAAGAGCATGGTTTGGGTTGTGATCTCTATGAGATTGAACTTCTCCCATAAATGGATTTTCATGTTATTATTATTTTTGGGTCTCAACATGAGTATTGTCAAGGGAATATCCTAGTTATTCTATCTCCCTTCAATGCTCTGATGAATGGGATTCAAAGGGTATAGTTCTTTAGGATAAGACCCTCACTTACTTTTTCTGTGTCAGTTGGATTTCTTAAAGCCCAATATTTATACTAGTCATATGTTCACTGTTTAATGGATTTATTATCAATGGTAAGGATTATTAAAGATATTTTTAATGCAATTAGATAAAATAAAAAACTATTTCATATTTTTTTATATCATTAATTCATACTAAAACATCAAATTATAGTTCGTGTCATTTCAATATTTACCCCATGAGAAATTTTGACATTGAAATTTCCATTTGATAAAATAAAATAAATGATGTTAATTTTGTCACATCACTTCCTAAAGATATCCCATTTCCTCTTCAAACATTTGGTTTCTCCAAAGCACATTAATAAGGTGTATTATCTTTAGTCAAATGTTCTCTCTATGATTAATGAACATTCTTGCCTACTCCTTATATAGAAGTTAATTCTCCAATGGGACCTTCTTGGGATTGAAAACATGTGAGGGGTATGGAATTTACTCCCTCAAGTGTGATACATGGAATAAATCATGAACTAGAAATAGATTAGGTGGGAGTGCAAGTCGATAGGTCACCCCTCCGATGTGATCAAGGATCTCAAGGGGATGATGTATCATTGACTACACTTTACCTTATTCTGAAATTTCATCACAATATTCCTTTTTGATATTCTAAGGAATTCCATATCTCCAACATAATAGTCTTGGTATCTTATATGAATTCCATCATATCTATTTTTATGACATTGATCAGCTTTGAGGTGAATTTGAATTTCCTTATCCTTTACCAATATTTCCTCAAACATTTTAGGATCTAGAAGTCTTTTTCCCTAAACATCATCCAAGTATGTAGGTGTTCTACATCTCTTCCCATAGAGGGATTCATAGGGTTACATTTGGATAATTGAGTGGAATCTATGGTTTTAAGAGAACTCAAACAGAGGAATATGATGATCTCATCTTCCATTTACGTCTGTGATGCATTCCTCTAACATGTCCTCATGTGTTGAGATAATGTACATAGACTGGCCATCAGATTGAGGGTAATAGGCCAGGATCATTTTAGAATTAGTATTTATATATTTCTAGAATCTTTCATAACATATAGTTGAACCTTGGATCTCTATAAAGTATTCATTCTGTGTAGGACGATCCGCCACAACATATATAGAATTATTCCCTTGTGAGGTCTTTGGGCAATCAATGACAATGTTAATGGTGATTTTTATCATTTATATGTAGTTATGGTTAATGGTTTCATCATCCCCTTGGATTTGATTCTATCTGGTTTCACGTGTTTATATATTAGAAGTATTAATGTATATTCTACCATCTACTTCTTCATATTTTCCCACAAATAATGTTCTAAGAGATCTCAAAACATCTTTTATCTTCATAAGTGGATGAATAATTTTGAGCTATTTGCATCATCCAAAAGATCATTGACTAATTCTAGGTTTGATGGAACCTATAATCAAGGCCCAAATCTCGCAAAAACATCACCAATAAGATTGAACTCTATGGATTTAAACTTCCATATAGCATACACATTCTTCAAAATTTCCACATCAACTATTTTATAATCTTCTACCATCTGAAAAACAATGGTAGAGAAATAATTTGTTAAAAGATTGATTATTTTCCTTCCTTTATGATTCCCATGTCCATCTATTCTAAATATAATAAGATAGGATCAATCTAAATTATAATCAATGATAAAATTCCAAGATCATTTCTACATAGAACGTCCACCACAATATTGACATTCCTAGGATGGTAGTGTATTGAATAGTCATAGACTTTTTCAGCTCTGACCATCATTTTTGGTGAATATTAATCTCTTTCTAGGTAAATATATACTTGATACAATATTTGACCATATATATTTCACACTTCTCCCCAAATAGAAAATTTCTCCATATTTGATAATGTAATATCACAATAGAAAACTCTATATCATGTTTGGGGTAGTTCAATTCATTAACATTCGACTACCTTTAATCATAGGCAATGAATTTTTCATTTTTCATCTACACACAGCCTAGGTCCTTCTTCTATGAATCACTGAATACCTTGAAATTCTCTCCAAATGTAGATAATTTCAGAATTGGTACAATGATAAGCCTCATTTTAAACTCCTTGAATATTTCATCATAGTTATAATTCTACAAAAAAATTAACAGACATCCATGTTATCATTGTAATAGGGTTTTATTATCGTCAGAAATTTCTCACAAATCGGAGATAATACCAAGGTAACCTAAGGAAAATAATAATATTGTTAATAGATGTTTGCCTTGATCATACTTTAATTGCATTAGTAATCAAAGTGTCCTTAGATAACCCATTTCATATGATTTAATTACCCATGGAAGATACATCCTTCAACCATAGCTCACACTTATTATTATTTTCATAAATAATCACCATTCTTAAGGTTATTAGGATAGTATTAAAATGAACCTCATGATCCTTCTTGATATTGGATTATATTATAATAGAATATATAAATAATAATAAAATAATGTCGAGGTAATACCTGACAACACTATTCATCAATTCCTTGTAAATTTACGGAGTATTAGGGAGTCTGAAAGGCATCACTATGAACTTATCAAGCCCATAACATGAATGAAAATAAGTCTTTGGGATATCATAAATATTCACCCTAACATGGTAATAACTTGACTATAGATGTACCATAGAGACATATTGTGCACTATGTAGATAATCAAACAAGTCATCAATCAGAGGCAGTTGATACTTGGTACTTATCGTGATCTTATTGATAGAATTATAATAGATGCATAAGATGAATTTACACATCCTTCTTATTGATGAAGAGGATAGGTTCACCACATGGTGAAGCACTTGGGATAGAAAATCCTTTATCTAAATTCTCTTATAGCTATTTCATTATCTTATAATGTTTCAGAGCATCCATTCTATATGGAGTATGCGATAATGTTTAGGAACCATGTTTAATATCTATTATAAATTCAACATCACGGCTAGGAGAAAGACCTGGAAATTCCTCAGGAAACACATTAGTGTATTCCATCACTATGGGTATGTCTTTAGGGATAATCATATCTATTGACTCAAACATTTGGGTGAGAAATTCTATCTCATAAGAAATAATATAAATTTTTGAGAAGATGTTGTTATAGAAGATTCATTATTTTCCTTGAATTTTTATAGAATATAATGAAGATTTGAAAAATTGATATTGATTTCCCTCTCATGGATATTTATGTTGGATCTATATAGGGAAATTAAATCCATGGCTATAATAGCATAAAATTCCACCAAAGGGGTTATGAAAAGTTTTAATGGGAAATTTATCACACAAACATTGATAGGGGGAGTTATGAACATGGTATGTAATAATTTCCCCATTTTCCATTTTCACCTGTAGCTCAACTTTATTTGTTTGTGTGAGTATTTGAATAGTTCTACAAAACATTTTTAATAGGAACGAATGTGTAGAAATATAATCAAAAATTATATTCAAAATTTTTAAATGAGTAACAATCATACCTATCACCACTATGTTTTTAGGATTCACTTCAAAGGTAGAGATGGAAAAATCCCACCCTCGTTGCCTTAGAGATTGTTGTTTCCCTCAAATAACCCATTGATTTGTTAATAGGTTTGTAAAATTCCACGGTTCCATGAAATATTACAAATGAACAATATGTTGTAGTTTTATTGTATAATTCCTATTATATTTCATAGTAGTGGGTTTCTCCTTTTATAAATCACTGGCTAGGTTGCCTTCCTTCGCTCACATAAAGCAATTCCTTGTTCGCTTTTGGGTTGTTCTAGGCTTATTATTTTTGCACAATTAGAAAGTAGGATGTTGAAATTTATTGTCACCATTATATAACTCTATTGGAAAAAAAATTGATCTCTACTTTCCATTTCATATCCCAGTGATAAACCTGAGATTCTCCAATCACCATTTCGACTTTGACATAACTTCAAAAAAAATTAATAGCTATCATAGTCAAAGATCGCCTGGAATTTCAATAAACATGGCTTTAGTTCACCCAAGAAGTTTTAAAACATTATCTCTGGGGTAACAAAAAATTAAAATATGTATCATTCATGACTTTAGATGTTTTCCTCATATGACCCTATATATTTATCTTCTTTTCCATTGAGGGAAATGAAATAACATTCCATTTTTAGGAGATGAATGCACAAAAAATATTTATCTATAAACCTTTTGTAGAAATTCTACCACACCATTGCTTCTATCTCTTACTATGGATTTATATTTTTTATAAATGTCCATCATTGATCAAATTCACCTTCTAAATGATAAAAATCAAGAAGAACCTTTTCTTGTTAAAAACATTGAATTATAGAGAAGATATTTTCAATGGAGATGATCCACTGTTTCATGACTAAGGGATATAATTACCCATTGAATGTAGGAGTCATTTGATGCATGAAGCATTAGATTGTAGAATTTTCTCTCGTAGGGGGGTTTGTACACTCATCATGTTCTAGGTATCATATTAAAAACTACATCATATGAGAGAGTATCATCCTAAAGTGTGTGATTCGTAATCCAATAAAGTTGATCATCTCAATGGCACAATCATGACTTTTCTCATTACGTTGATTTTTTACATGATTCTTCTTATATTTGAACATTTTCTCGAATAAAAAGAAATTTAATGACGAGTATATTTAACTTTTAAGCACATAAATGGGAGTTTATTGAAAATTAAGGGATAACATGTAACTTACATTTATTTAGTAAACTTATGGATTACTAGAAATCAGTCTTGGTTATCCATGTTCTATTTCATGACATATAATCATTTGGTAATTTATTTTTCTCCCTTAATAATGGATTTTTAAGATATTATAAATTAATAATGAATATCCCTAAATATTTTCAAAACCAAGTGTACAGTAAGGCATGTTGTCTTGGACCAGGTTACACCGTGTTAGTCTCTGAATTGATTTTCTGAGTTTTTACTCAAATTTTGATATATTCCAGGACTACATCCACATATAGTATCCACACAAGAATATATTTTATTGGTAAAAAAATATATTCGAAAAAACATATGAATATCTTCTTAAACTAAGTATTATCCCTATATCTTTTAAAATATTTTTCTAATCATAATCCCCAAAAAACTAAACCATTCCTCTCATAATTACTATAACACCATTATTTTTAACAGACATTAATAGATGATTTAATTATATAAAATTAAACTTAATAAAATCTGAAATATATAGAAGACCGATGCCTTTTTGAATTAGCTACATTTGATTAAAAATTTAACATGAATTACAACATCTTTATTGAAAAAATATTTCACATGTTTGAGCTTCAAACTACATTGGATAACCTAGAGAAATACATATGAAAGGGGTGAGCCATAAATCTGAGTAAGGGAATAAAAATGGAGTGTAGAAAAACATTTTATAAAATAGGCCTATAATGGGGAATAAAAATAAAATGAGTCATAAAAAATTAATGATAATACATGATATTGAATAACAACATAAAGGCAACACGGGATTGTGGAAACAACATAAAACACTTCGTTATATGTCAAGATAACTACCAAGAAATAATAATGGAAAATCCCATAAAAGATTATTGTTCACTTCCTTACCATAATAGTTATGTCATGATATTAAGCATTACCCAATGTATTGAGGTGCTATTTTGTTACAATTGAACTCATTACATTTATTTCATCCTTATGGTTAAGTATGAAACATATACCATACAACCCGGATTCATTCATTATCATATTTCATTCAAAAAACATGAAGTGTTCAATAAATATATTTAAATCCTAATATTTAATGATTTTAAGTGCATAAATGTGATCACCCTTGAAAGAAATTGGGTATGGTAATCACTAATAAATTGTTTTGGAATGGATTCCCGTGGTGAAATTTTAGCAGCATAATAGTGAAGTATAAATAGTCATGGAAGAAATAAATAAGAGGGAAATGAGTATATAAAAATTTAGAAATCATAATTATAGTATGTAGAAGTTTGAAACCATACCACATCATTATAAATCGAAAAATAATAGGAAAAAATGAACATTATTCTTGAATAGTGGGAAGAAAAAGAGGTCACCTTACAAATGTTCAGCAGCCTAAGGACATCACATAAAAACTCATAAAACGGGTTGATGAGAGAGAAAGTGTAATATTCTAATATGGAAATAAAATGGGAAGTAATAGGGACATATAAATACATATCCAAATATTAGTAAGTGGATAATTTAGGGGATAACATAATAATAAAAAATGAAAAAAAATGGAGCACAAAAATACCATTACTCAGGTGCGTGAATCCAAAATCTAGAAATGGGTCTTATTGAGATATTGAAATGCCTGGGGTGGATAATAGGGAGAGTAGAAAAAAGTAATCATGTCTTTTATAAATTTTTAGTGATGTTAAATAAGATCTTGGTGGTTTTATGTTGGAAAAGATAAGGATTCATTTAAAATTTAGGTTTCAGACTCTACAAAATAAAATATTTAAAACCACAAAAAAAATACCTTGTTTTTTACAGAGGATTATAAAAAAGGGGGTGTTATTCATTATTTTATTTGTAAATAGACCAAACGTATTAAAATATTACTATTTCTTTTGTGGAGGTGAGTAGCTCATTTAATAAATTTAATTTAAAACCTTAAAATATATTATATAATTTCATAGATTCATAAAAGAATTATAGAATTAATCAAATAATCAAATATCCACATTATATTAAAGGGAAAACTAAATTTGTCATAGGATACCCATTATATAATTTTTTACATCATAGTTTGGTTTTTATAATGTCATAAAATATATTTTATATTTATTCGGTATTTATTTTTTTCCTGAAAATTCGACTGTCTAATTAAATTATGAAAAAAATTCCATTCGATAATTTCAAAATTTTGATTAAAAATTTCATATTTATTTTATAATTTTTTTTTAAATATTTTAATTTTTACTTTCAAAATAATATTTTACATTTATAGATAAAATTTTGGGGTTTTTTTCAATATTAGTTTTTGAACCCTTATAAAAAGTGCGTTTCAATTCATTAAAATTATATAACCATTTATAATTAACAATCCTTTTTCAATAATAAAAATGTATTAAAATAATTTTTTTCCCAAATTCAATTAATACATCCAATTAAATCCCTCAATTAAATTTGAATATTACTTGAAAATTCAATTTTTCATTTAATTAAATCAAAACAAAATCATTTAATAAGTGATTTTAAGAAAATGAAAAAAAAAATCATAATTATATAAAATTTATATATTAATATTATTTAATTCTTCATATATATCTATTTACACTAGTGTATGACCTAGGCGTAATGCGTGTGATGGTGAGAAATTCATGGGGTTGTTTTGCAAACATGGTTTGGGCAGCGATCACGATGAGGATAAACTACTCTCATAAATGGTTTCCCTCATTTTTAAGTTATTAGATCAGAGATTAGAATGGGAAAAGGGAAAATAATAGTGATTATATCTCCCTCAAAAGCTCTGATAAATTGGATTCGTATGGTAAAATCCAACTGGATGAGGCTATCACTACCTTTATCTATGTCAATTGGAATTATTCGAGACCTATATTTATAATAGATTTGTTATCCAAGTTTAAAGAATTTATTATCAATAGTAAATAATATTAATTGTGTTTTTAAATAAGTTGAATTTAATAAAAAAATAATTTCTTGTGTTTTCTATATCCATATTACATAATTAAACATGAAATCATAGTTCCTATGATTACATGGTGTTCCAAACACATGAATGAAAAATGATATTAATTTATAGTGTGTGGGAAGGGTGAGATGGTATATAATGTTTCATTTTTAATAAATGGAAATTATATCAGAATAATAATTTATATTCATTTGATCCATAATTTTTTACCATTCATATAATCTGGTGATGAAAAGTAAAACCCATCACTTTGTGTTGGAGGTATCCCACATATACGCATAAGCTTTGAT
Source organism: Viscum album (assembly GCA_963277665.1). NCBI lineage: Eukaryota > Viridiplantae > Streptophyta > Magnoliopsida > Santalales > Viscaceae > Viscum > Viscum album. Next base: position 1,063,389,908 of record OY728165.1, on the reverse strand, counting down.
TCATTTACCATGGAATACAAAAGATAAATAAAAATTTTTCCATCATATTTTTAATAACGTTTATTTATATGAAATATACTTATGTTATTATTAAATAATTTTTATGAATGATTTTTAGAATATTGAATATTTAATAAATATAATGTAATTTTTTAGTAATTATACAATTTTCATGAAAAATATATATTTTCATACACCTAAAATCATCTTTGAATTGTCATTTTCTATGGCTATATCTTTTAAAATATTGGTAGGTATGTTTGGATGGTATTTATATATGTAATTTTTGAGATTAAATAGTAAATGTCTATGAATAAGTGAGGAGATTATATTATTTTTATATATGAGGAGAGTGTCACATGTGTAAAAAATTACTCAATTAAAGACAATATATCTCATTCTCATGTTCTAGTGAAAAAATGAAAAAAATTAGAATCCAATATATTGTATATTCTAAATTTATACAAAGAGTAACATGTATACTGTTTTAATGATATTTTATTCTTTATTTCTTAGTCTAACCCCCTCCCCCCAATAGCGATCACTTTTAAACATTACTAGGGTGATAATGTTTTACCATTATTTTAATTAATTTTGAGAAAAATAAAAATTTAACCAATCATGTAATTTGAAATTCATTAATCAAAATACGAAATTAAATTTTAAAGATAAAAATTATAGATGTTTAAAAAATTATTTTTAATATAAAAACACAAATTGTAAAAACCATTTTCTAAAAATCATTAATTAAAGCATAAAAAATAAATTTTACCAAAATAAATTATAATGTTGATTACTATGAAATTAATGGAATTGTTAATGGTAAAAGGGGAATAATTCCATTTTTTCCAATCCATGATAGAATCTGATACTTTAAAATTTACTAAACAAAAATTAATTTTATTAAACCTTGGTCCTATTTATTATTCCCTAAAAATTAATATTTTCATAAAACTCCCAATAAATATCCAAATCCATATTTCATATAATGAATCCAAAAATTAATTCCAATTTCTAGATATCGAACACTATAGTAATGAAAATAAAATTTTAAATAAAACCATTTAATCTATGAAAAAATAATTTATTTAAATAATAATATTCCCTTCTTATTTAAAAATTATATAAATTCATATATAAAATAATGATAAATATGAATATTGAAAATAAATTCATATAAATTTTAATATTTATTTAATTATATAATTAAATTGTTTTCCAAATTAACCCCCTGAAATTAATTTTTTCCTTATAATTTTACTCAATATTTATACATGTGATGGTATTTTTCCCTCATTGAATTTTTTGATTCTTTTGTTGCCTCCATGATCATTTGATTCGACTATAAAAACATTACATGTTGAATCATATTAATTTTAACGTCCTGATATCTCTAAAAAATAATTTAAATTCACATTTCTTCTTATGAAATATTTTTTCCCCACTATACCACCGTATGGAATCTAACATAAGATGCATCTAGAACATACGTCATTTCAAAGCAAAAAAATAAATCATGTACCTGAGATAAGAAAGGAATTATGTATAACAATTAATAAAATAAACCCACATTATCAATAATTTCATTGAGATCAAGGAACCATAGCATCAAATTTTATTTTATAACAAACCCCTAAATCATTTCAAATGGATAATTTTAGAAAAACATTTTCTCACACATCAAATGAGATATTTTTCATTTTATTGAAGTTTTAATTTTTCTACATACTCTAGGGTTCCATCCTTTAATATTGTAAAATATTTACCATATCAACCATATCTTCTACAAATACTAGTCCCAAAAACATCTTTTCCCCAATATCATCCCAACATGATGTAGTTTGAAACTAATTTCCAAATAATTCATTTAGTGGTCGCATCTATATACTCGAATGAAAATTGTAATTATACTAATATTACAACAAAGAGATTTATTATTCAAAAATTCATGAATAATTAAATTCTTTATCCCAAAACTAAACATTTAAATTTAAAATAGATTTTTTCGGTTTTTTATCAGCTTGAGGATGAAAAGCTATACTGACATTTAATTCTATTCTCAATGAATTATTATGTCCATTCACGAAAATTGATGTATATATGAGATAAATATTAGTTAAAATATATAGAGGGACACCATGTAATATGCTTATCTCATTATGTTAATGTATATTAATTTTATGTAAACTCATAGTTTCTCGAATATGATGAAATTTTATAGATTTACTCAAACTCTATTCAACAATGTAAATCCCATTAATATATAAAAATATATTTTGAAATAATCCCAAAAAGTCAATGTATATGTTTTCCATATTCCATTTAGGAATTGGAAAATCAAAAAAGCACCACATTTAATATTTTTCTCCCTATATTTACATATTGTTAATTACAAAAAATATAGTAAAATCAGGAATAAAATTCTTCATTCCATCACCCAAAAAATATTAACAATTTTATCCACACATATTTATGTTTATTGGATTAATATAAAATATAAGTTATGAAAAATTATTCACAAATAAATATTATTTTAGTAATCACTTTCCACACACAACCTATTTCAAAATTACATAAAACCGTATATTTAAATGTTATCGTTAGAAAATGTGAAGAACATTATTAATTCTAGAAGTACTTGAATATCCCGATATTCATTCTAATCAAGCTTAATTTTATATTACATTAATGAGTATATGAAAACCTAATACAAAATGAAGAAACCTTTTATTGAAAAAATTTTATGCTAATATTCACCAAATCATTAACCATAGGATCATGTTCGGGACATAAATTCATTGATTATTATTTTTTTACTTATAGAATAAACTAAATTGTTTTGTTTATCAACATGATAGTGAATTGTGACATCAGAATCCTTCATCAGTTTAAACCATATTTTCATCCAAATATGAATCTCATTTTATTAATTATGTGCATTTAATTTTATTGTAATTATTTATTTCACATTTTATCCTCTATAAAAAAGGCACCCATATTTTTTCAAAAAACTATTGTAGTAAGATAAATATAATGTTTAGGTTAATTATTCTCCTAATTTTTTATATGATGTATATAATATTAAATTTATAAATCATATTAATTAATGAAATATACATATACCTTTAAGGAGATATCATTATGTATAACAGATTCATAATTTATTATTGGAAAATATAACATTTGATAGTTAACCAATCATATTTTCATGAAATTGAATCATTCATCGCATTCCACTGTCTAAATGTGTTTAAATACTGTTTCAGTTATCAATGATTTTATGAAATATATATGAAAAATTTTCAACTAACTTTTTATAATAACCCACATTTTAATGAAAACATATAATCACATATATATTTTGTTGGCCTTAGTAACTCTTCCGCTATTTTTTTTTTATTTCTACCAAATGATATGATATTTTTTAAAATAACATGATGAAGAAATGAAATATAATGTAGAAAAAATTAAAAATTAAAAAATATAATATAAAACATATGTTATATTAATATTGGAAAAAATAATTATTTATTTCTCATGATCCAAATAAATTTTACAATAACCAATAATTTCCTCAGTGAAACCCACCTAGTTAATTTCAAAATACGTCATGAAAACACTATTCGTAATATCCCTTAATAAATAATGTGTATTCATCAATCCATAATTCATATCCGAATATTAAATATTCCTATACATAATATAGAATTTCATCCAATAAATATACTTCCCCATTAACTTTATTATTAAATACTTTGATGTAATATCAATCATCAAAAAAATTCTAAACACCCAGTAAAATATTATATCGATAAATAAATTAAAGATTATGAATTTAAGGAATGAGATAATGTTTTATTGATGTTTTCACATATAAAAGTGCTTTATGATCCAGTTAAAAAGTAATATATTTAAAATTCATAACATGATTTTTGAAATTATTAAAAGAATTCATGTAGTGCATTACTAATTATATTTTAAACCTAACCTCTATAATGTACGTAATTTGTTTAATATCTCATTAATTCAAAATTTCATTTCTGACCAAAACCATGTAATCACTACTAATGATATGTAATTTGAACAATTTTTTTCATAATGTGAAGATCATATCCAGATTCTTAACACTGTAGATCAGGTGTGGTGGAATCGGATGATATATCAGGTAAAAGTTATTTGGAAAATTAATAAGATAGAATAGGTGATGTGGGGACCTAAAAAATGTATAGTGAATAACCTTTCACATCTATTTATAAGTTTATATTATATAAATTTCAAGGATGAAATTTTTCTTTCAGGTAATAATTTAATACTAATGATTCTATTATAATAAGTGCACATTTATTCCCAAAGAAATGGTATTATAATGCACATAGATTTATTCATGAAAGTAATTAATTACTAAATTCCGATATTTTGTAAATTTTATTAAATTAAATTAACTTAATTTTCGAATTAATCATATAAATATTATCTTAGGTTATGTTTTTATAATTTTTTTTAGAAATGGTTTTTTTGGTTGAATTGTGAATGATATTAATTTTACAAAAACAATCACATTTCTGAAATTATATGGATACAATTATAACATGAATTTTTAACGAAACATTTTTATAGAAAAATATATATATCCATTTTGTAAAATAATTCAGATAATGATATAATTTATAAATTAAAAATATATTCTTAACATTTATAAAATATAAAAAATATAAGTTTTACTGCTTCAATTTAAATAAATAATTAATAAGGATACATAGAATTTTTTTTGGATTAATGTCAAAATAAGTCTAATTTTTTATCATAATCTGATTAATTACATTTGAATCAACATTATATCTGATGTTACTATAAAATCAATTTTATTATTAAAATAATCATTAAAAATGGGTTTCTCTACATCTTGAAAACATAAATTGAATGTAATATCTATCACTTATAGGTGTTTAATAATGTAAAATGAATTTAATATTTAGAATAAAAATAATAAATATTATTTAATATGGTTAACATAATTTTTAGTCATAATCTATTTTGACCATGGAAAATATTAACCACTCGAGTTAATGGAAAAATTTGGTTAAAAGGATAAAAAATAAAGAGATATGGCTTTAAGATAACATAAATAACTTTATTAAACATAATATTTTGGTTATAAATGATCCATGTCATTATAATTATTATATGTATCAAAAATAGGTTTCATGATCCCAATAAAATGAATTTAAATTTGTAAATTCTTTTAATAACATGTGTGTCCCTCCCCTCACTTAAAAAATTGTGCTTCTTCTCCTCCATATTCAAAATAATTTAGAAATATATCTCAAAAATACCTAAAAAAGTATTAATAACCTCCTTAACATCATTATTAATATTCTAGTGTTCTCCTAAAACCATCTTACTAAGTCTTAAACAGTATGCTAAAGGATCTCTCCTAATGAAGAGGTAATTGTCTTTTCTAAATTATATAAAGATTATATATTCATATAATTCCTATAATTATATTATATATAACCTATGATAATGAATTTATTGTAATAAATATACTATAATTTTTTATTATTATTGAAAAGAAATTCCCTACCTTTTTTCAATCCTAAAAAATATTTACAACATCACGTTTGTGTATGTACAACCTATCATCTTCATTTAGCAGTGTAATTTTTTTAATAACCACTTAAATTGGATAGTTATAAAAAATAAAATATTTAATATATATAAGAAATAATTATGGATTAATTATTATATTTTAAAAATAATATACCATAAACATTTTTACACTTCCACCCCTTAAAAACATCCACATCGCTCATGCGTACATGTGGCCTAAAAACACCCAAAAGTGTGGTGATTTATTATTCATTATTTTCATTCATCGATAACTATAAATATGTATATAGTTAATATATATTATATTTCAATCATTATTGATATAATATATATTATATAACCATAAGAAATTTTAATTTAATGAATCTACTGAACATATTTTATTTCAAAAATAAAATAATTAATACTACGAACCTATGATATTAATAAATTATTATTTAGAAACATGTGTTTAAATGTTATATGTGGAAAAAATATGATATTATAAGTGTATATATGGTTTCATTATATAATAAAAACAAATTTTAATTTATTGTCTTCATTATTAACATCCCATATCAAGCCTTTTGTAACTGGACAAAGGGATTATTTCAAATCTTATCCTTATTTGGGATTGGAAATGTTTATGTTCATATTAGAGAAATTATATTATATTTCTATCTTTAACACCTTTTATTTTCTATTTCTCAATTTATTTATATAAATTACTAGTTTTCAATTTATTTTCATCTATCTATGTACTCAAAAGTCAAAAAGAATGTTTATAAGGAAAACAAAATTTGTTTTAATATTCAATATGAAATATTTTTTATTCATGTCCATATTTCTTTTAAAATTCCCTCCATAATATTATTACTATACCAACATTATTAAATAATTTTATTTTTACCAAAATTTTAATTTTTATTAGATTGTTTAATATAAATTTTCTTATCATTTTCTAATTGATGAAGTTTTTCTAAATTTTTTTAACCCTTGCCAAATGAATGTATTTTCCCACCATTTTAGCAATTTGTTTCTTTATAGGATCCTTTAAAAGTTTAAATGGATATTTTCAAATAATTTTTTTCTAATAATCATGAAATTTTTATCTCTTAATATAATTGATTTTAATATAAAATGGGTAATTTCCTTAAAAATTCATCCTGTGAAACTATTAATATATTTTAATCTATGTCAACATACTTTATTGAGTCCTGTTTTTTTTTTCTCGGAAAATAATATATGGAAACTATACTCTATGTTAATATGGATGGATTATAGTCATTATTATTATATATTTCTTGGGTAAATATTATCATATCATTTACAATTTTTTCATTTTGAATGTTTATATTGGTTATATATTGAATTTTTATTCATTTATTTCATATTCAAGAACGTTATATACTTATTATGTGATCTGAGGGGTCCATTATATCTAGTATATGCCTTCATAGGTCTCATAAGGAAAACATGTTTTGTTATTTTGTGTACACATTATTTATTTATAAATTATGTCTTTTAACAAGGAATTGATGATAAAATTATGATGACTGGCATTATGAATTATATCATTGTGAATTTACCTTTAGTTACCAATAAAATTATTTATATTTTTATATCTTCTATGGATTTTTACCACATTTAATATTATTCTTTATCTTTCATACTTGATTATTTTTCATCTTTTCCAAATTATTCATGATTTTTTTCTATGATAGATTCTATTTTACCCTTTCCCTTACAAATAATATGATCTCACCCTTTTTTATTTATTTTCTTTCCCAATGATACAGAGAAGGGTTCAATAAATGATTTTAGGGATTTATTAGAAAAAATGACAATTTTTTAAAATGTATTTCAATGTTTTATTTTATTTTTAGATATATATGGATAATAATGTATTTATCCAGTGTCTCATGTCTAATAAACTATTTAATCCTTTATTATAAGAATCATTATATTTTGTGCTAGTGAATTAAAATAATAATTCCCTCCAATTTACTAGAGTTAGGGTGTTAGCAGATCCCTTAAGAAAAATAATTTTCATTTTCAAATAATCATATTGAGAAATGTTCATTTTCTAGGAATTCTCTTATAAATATTAAATTCTTAATATTTTAGAAATATGATATATTTTCAAAATAATTTAATCCACTTTAGATATAAGGATAATGAATAATGACTATATAGGTGGTAAAAGGTGGTAATGTTATAGAAGTCAAAAAAATATTGTTTAATTACTTTAGAAAAATGTATAAAAATCTATATGGAAAAAAATATTATGATTCATTTTTAAACCTTCTAAAGAAAATTAAAATATTGAAAAATTGACATTAAAAAAAGGAATCATTAAAAAGACCATTACCGGAATATTTTTTAAGAACATAAATATGGGGAAGAAAGAGTCTAGGATCTTTAAACACACATTTGAATGGTAATTTAGTTCTGATAGGTGTATTTTCCATCCTTTAATCACTCTATGAACAGAAACCAGACAGGTTCACCAAAAGGCCTCAGGCAACCCTACTCACATGCTATAGGAAACCGACTAGAAGCATGGTCCAAGGTTATGTATTTTTTGAGAAATTACCAACATATTATAGTAATAAAAAATGGAGTAACCAATCATCATCTATATAAGTAAAAAATTAGTGGTAAATTAATAAATTTAAATTGGTCGTAATAATGAATAAAATGAAATTTGGGGATTAAATAGCTATGATATTCATGCAACATTTGTCACCCAATAAGCTGCACATATATATAACAATACATATATTAAACCAATGAAAAATTTAAATGTCTCTATTACCCACAAGCTTGTTTAGTTGAGCTACTCAATAGGGTAATAAAAATAATTATAACCAACTAATGAATATAAACACAATGACAAATCATGTTCTGAGGGCCTAATTGCTACCATGTTCTAACTATACCTACTTTATCCAACCCTAGAATATCTCTGAGAAATCTACAAAACCACATTGGGATATCAGTCATTTCCCTGTGATCAATCATTATCAACACCAAAAATATAATGTATAATTCCATAAATCACCCAGAAATCCCATAACTAAGGAATAAATATAAATATCATACCACTCATATAAGAACCTGGTTCGGGTTTTTGAGGTATAGGTTTCTTATTTTCCTTTTTACTTAAGAGTTTTTGAGAAAATGAGGAAAATGGGGGAAAATACCAAATTTTAGTGGTACACGCCATGTACTTTTCCAAACTCCATGTAGTTAGGCCATGTGGGAAGAGTACACATGGCGTGTAGGACTGAAGACGATGAAGGGTGTAAAAACATACTACACAAAATGTTCTTAGTATTTACACGTCATGTAATCATTCGGCAGGTGAACTGTATGGCACTGGAAGATGGCTGCCAGCTGAGTGATAGTACACTCTGTGTTTGCGGAAATGCACACTGTGTATTCAGAAATACACGTTGTCTACACATGTCGTCATGTGAACAGTTCGGCGGTGAAAAGTATATGCCAGAGGAATAGTTAAATGATGAAAAGTACACGCTGAGTACTTGAGAGTACAAATCATGTAGTTTGTTTTTTCACTTAAAATGGGTAGTAGCCCCCTCTTTTGGTAGAGGAGGCATTTGGGTTCATTTTGGAGCTCAAGAGGAGCCTGGAGCTTTGGAGATTTCCCGCTCGCACATCGGGAATACGATTCTGTATCTGTCGATCACATTGGGACAGCATGGGTAAGCCCTCCCATCTCCTTGATCCATTAATACAAATTCATTCATGAGGAGAAGTTAATAGAGGTTAAGAATGTATTTTTTACCTTTAATCTACGTCTTTCTTGTGTGTTTTGGGAGGCAACGTTCACATAAATCGATCAGTGGAGATCGATGTAGGTGGTCTGAATTTTTTTCAAATGTGGAGTTGAAATAGTGTATTGTTGTGCTTTGAACCCACGTTTTTGGTGTCATATGGCTGAGGCCTTGGCTATTTCAAACACCTATAATTGTATTGGTAATTGAATTTATTATAAACTACTGTTTGGGATCACTTCTTGGATCCAGGACCACCCCTGGGGTGCGTTCCTCTATTTAGCCATCTATCCAGTTTACCTGAGAGTATACTGTAAAATATAGCCTGCTTTAAATTACCTTGAAAGTAATTGTATATAATTGCTTTCTTATATGTGGTCTCGGCCCGGTTACTTGCGCCTGAGGGTAGATTTCTATTTTGCATGAGGGGAATGTTCTGTTTAGGCTAGGGGCAATTCCTTTCAGGCTTATGGGTTGTAGATTCACGTGCCTGAGGGTGACACTTCGAACTCCAGAGGGGAATATCTGTTATGTCTATGGGAAACTACCAGCGGGTTTCGATTCTGATTACCTGAGGGTAAGGATTGTTTCTCAGAGGACAGTGTATCATGAATATTTATCATGGTGATATTCATATGTTTTACCCGTCATGATAAAGAACAGTCTTGTCATGGTTAACTGAATATTAGAAATGGCAATATAACTAGTAACGTTTGTTACTTTTGAGTACTGCTTAGTTTATTTCACTTAATACAGCACTCTGATGTTGCACATTTTCACTAACAGTTTGGAATAGGCGTTTAGTGGTTACCAACTGGGATTTATTTCTCACACCCTATTTGGGTCATGTCATCGGCCCAAAAAGGCTCTATTTCTGAAGATGTCGATAGGGGAAAGGTTCTTTATACAGGTACATGATTGTAGAAGAGGAGTAGGAGAGCATGGGATTGAGCTTAGGCTTGTGATGGTGTTGTGTTCTTTTTACTCTTCTTTGTTTCATTTGGATTTACCTTGTACTTTGATTTGAATTGTATTATATTGTGGTGTATCCTGTTAAGGCTGTTTACATATAAATAGTGACATATTGCATCATTATATATATGACTGCTGGTTATTTTTTACTATAGTTGTCCATTTTAGTTGTATATTGTTAACTTTTTCCACTATTATATGTTATATTTTTTCCACTGTGCTACACATTGAAAAAGGAGGGCATAGTTTCCCCACTATCATACCTAGGCCCTCGCTGCTAGTCGGAATCCTCTTGCATTTTGGGAAATGAGCTTGAGGTCATGTGACCAACCGGGTTCGGGGAACCCGTTGAGTGGCTTCCGGATCCAGGATGTTACAAAGTGGTGTCAGAGGAGGTTGTTTTCATTGAAATGTTGTTTGGAGCCTTAGTCATGGATAGAACGAACATGGTAGTTGTTAATAAGTTGTTCCTGGTATTAGCTAACCTGTATACAGGGAAAATCCATTCTACCTTATTTATTTCAATTTATTCTGATTTTCCAAATTTGACAGTTGACTTTATTTTCCCCGTTTGGTGACGCACTTGTGATTGTGTTGTTTATATGTTTTTCATGGGATCTATTTAGTTGAATCCAGATGAGATGAGGGTATTCCATCTCATGTATCATTTTGAAACATGCTATAAATCACATGTCATTCATTTTTTCCATGCCATGTAGGTGCATTAGAAACTGCATGTTGTTGTGATATTTGTTGTGCTAGAAAACCATGTTGTTGTGATAGGTACTTTAATAAATACATGCTATTTGATAGGGTATTTTTGTGTGAGTTTGCTGATAAATTAAACTCTAAACATTGGTTCTTGAGGAGAATGGGCCCTCAATGATCGGAATTTGGTGTCTCATTAAAGTGTCTACATTATTATAACATGTGTAATATGTCAATCTTTTATTCGTGGTGAGTATGGCCCCTCAAGGATCAGAATTTGGAACTTAGGTGTTTGTTCAGTGATTTTATGGTTTATGGAGTATTTTTTAAGGATTACTGTCTAGAAAACCCAGCATACATGTCGTGCAGTTCCTTGGACACAAACCATGTGTTCTCTTATTCTGGAAGAATGGGAAACCTTTTAAGTACACATCTTGTGCCCTCAGTAAAAACCATGTAGTGTATTCTCTTGTCAAAGGCCATGGGGGTGGGGACATGGGGTAGGGAATGTCTTAGGGGAACATGTCGTGTACCTATTGTACATGCCGTGTAGTGTTGACCCAGTGTCTACCCATGTAACTAACAAAATAGACATAGGAAACCTTAATACATACACACCGTGTCTATTTTTAACACATCGTGTATTCTGACCCAAGAACCCGGTCGTGCCACGAACAAGATAGGTCGGTGTAATCTTTCCTAGTACACGTCGTGTCCTCTTGGGACACACTATGTTGTTTCATCCATGTAGCTGACCATGTAGAGAGCAACAGTGGTCGGTCTGGGGCTTCTTTGAATATGTCGTGTCTTTTTGGAACACTTAGTGTAGTGTGACCTGGGTACACAGGTCGTGTGATGAACAACACGGGTCGATGAAATCATGTAGAGTACACGTCGTGTCTACCTCTGAACACGCCGTGTAGTTTTTTTAGGAGGGCAGTGTGGCTTAAGCCATGTATAAGGACTCAGGTAGGGAAGGAGGATTCAAGTACACACCATGTATTCAGGAATACACGCCATGTGTTTGGGTTGTTACGTGACCAGTTTTAGTTGGAGTACACACCCATGTGGATGGCCAATGAGAACACGCTGTGTAGAATTTATACATTTTGTGTAGTCAAATTTTTAAATCTTGAATTATTTTCATTATCATGTTCCCCTCTTGGCCTCCTCATTATCGGTCTTTGATAATCTTGATCTATGGACTGTGTTTGACCGTGTAGATTCATGCCACTGAGACGACCACTGGTTGTTTTCCAGGAGAGCGGAATTGATTATACTCCTAAGATGGTAGGTATCGGGCTACTAGTGAATCCTCCAGTAGTGCCAGATGCAGTGCCAATTGTTATACCAGACCCAGGTATGGAGGCGTAGTTCCGTGAAGGTTTCATGCGGTTCATGCAGACCTTCCTGGGAACACCGTAGGCCGCCACATTTATGGCAGAGCTAACGTGTATCATCCATCAGCAGTATCTACCTACGTATTCAGGGGATGGAAGACCACAAGCTACAGGGTCATGGAAGGATTTGATGTAGATGCTATTCGAGAATCTGGATATGCCTCCTAGGATGAGGGTCAAGCTCTCTACATACATGTTGTGTGATTCTGCCAAGAGGTGGTGGGATGTTACCACTCAGTCTGAGCATCAGCGAGACATGGCATGGGAAGATTTTCAGGAAGCCTTATATCACTACTTCTTCTCGGAGACACTGAGGTAAGATAGAGATCGAGTGTTCATGAATCTGCAGGAGGGCACCATGTTAGTGATGCATTATTCTTCTCACTTCACCATGATTCAGTGTTTTTCACCCGTTCTGGTTGGTGATGAGGCATTGAGAGCTAGATGCTTTGAGGATTGTTTGTGATATGACATCTGAGCACTGGTGAATGTTTTTAGGTTTCTTACAGTGCATGCTACTGTGAAACATGCACTAATTACTGAATGGAACCTGCGGGAAGCTAGTGGTATGGTTAGGGTGGTTCGACTCTACTTTCTCGTACTATTTCTAAAAGTAAGAGGAAGGGACAGATAGACCTCTCTTATGGTGGAAGTACTAGCTAGAAGAATACATCAGGTGGGCAGGTCATGTGCTACCAGTGTGGTAGAGAGGGGTACAAGATGCCTTAATGTCTCCGGGACTCCATGGAGTTTCGAGATTACGGCAAGATGGGACATCTGCAATGCTTTTGCAGGGAATTTCTACTAATGGCTAGTGAGACGGGTTCTATGCAGACTCCGCTTGCGGGAGCAGGACCAGCTAATTCTTACCAGTCGGGAAATCGGGGTACGTCAGGGCGTGAAAGAAGAGATGGTTGTCGTAGCCATGGTTTCCAGATGCCAGGATCATAGAGGAAATAGGGAGGGATAGCTCAGGGTAGCCTGGATATATCACAGGGTCGTGGCATTGGGCAGGCATATGCAGTACAACAGACCTAGCAGGAGCCGGATCCCAGACCTGCTACTATCAGATGTACTAATCTAGTAGCTTCTGTTTTATCTGCTAAACATTTCGATATGGGTGCTTCACATAGATTTATATCTGTTCATGTTGTTGAGATCCTTGGGATATGTGTTTCTTCTTCTTCTGATGTTATGACACTACACACTATATTTGGAATTATAACGACTAGTATGTGTCAGTGAAAGGAGTGCCTCATTGAGGTTAGTGGGTGTCGCTTTCTTTGGGACTTATATGTCTTGGAGATGACGAGCTATGATTTCATTCTTGGGATGGATTGGTTGGTACCTTTCTGAGCCATTGTGGATTTCTATCATTGCAGGGTGAGTTTTACATCACCAGAGGGAAGATAATTTCTATACAAGGGAGAATGGAATGCCTAGATGAGTTGATCCTGACACGAGCATCATGGGTGAGGTTGAGTGACAACCCAGATAAAATGTTTATATCTAGATGATCATGGGACTTGTCAGAATTATTTCCCTCTAGTAGTTGATCGTTTTAGGGCTGTCTTCCCGGATAACATTTCAGGTCTACCTCTGGAGCGAGAGGTGGATTTCTCTATTGATCTTGTTCTATGAGTTTCACCTGTTTCCATTCCTTTTTATAGGATGGATACACCTGAGTTGCAGGAGATCAATAGATAGTTATAGGAGTTTCTATCAAAGGGTTTCATCTGAACCAGAACATCTCTTTAGGGTTCGCTGGTCCTCTCTGCGAAGAAGGCGGATGGTACCCTCAGACTCTGTGTGGATTATCAGAAGCTGAACCAGCTGATGATTAAGAACTGATATCTCTTACCATGTATTGATGATATTTTTAATCAACTTCAGGGAGCACGAGTGTTCTCAAATATTGACTTTATATCCAGATATCATCAGTTTCACGTAATACAAACTGATATACCTCTCACATCCTTCAAGAGTAGGTATGGTCTATATGAGTACTTGGTGATGTCGTTCAGACTCCAGAAAGCTCTAGATGTTTTCATGGCTCTGATGAATCATGTCTTCCACTCTTATCTGGACTCTTTCGTGGTAGTTTTCTTGGATAACATCTTGCTCTACTCTCACACTCAACAATACCATGCTACCCATCTTGAGATCATATTGATTACACTGAGAGAGTATCAGTTATATGATATTCTATCAAAGTTCCACTTTTGGATGGACCAGATACACTTCCTGGGTCATATTATCTTAGAGTCAAGAGTGGCGGTGGACCCAGAGAAAGTGGGAGCAGCCTAAAATTGTGTTTGAGATACAGAGTTTGTTAGGGTTGGCTGGTTACTACATGTGCTTTCTTCAGGAGTTCTCCGACTAAGAAGTGTCGTTGATGGGTTTGAATACGAAGGGTGTGAAGTTCGTTTGGTCAAAAGCATGCGAGACAAAAATTAAAGAGTTGAATGGTCGATTGACATCAACACCAATCCTGATACTTCTAGAGAAATTTAATAGCTATAAATTTTACTATGATGCAACAGGGATTGGGCTGGGAGTAGTGTTGATGTAGGGCGATCGATTTGTTGTGTATGGGTCTCGGTAGTTGAGGCCACATGAGTGGAATTACCTGATGAATGACCTTGAGTTGGCTGCAGTTGTTCATGCATGGAACTATTAGAGAAATTATCTCCTGGGAGAGCATTTTTTGCTTTTCACCATCCCCAAAAGCCTAAAGTACATCTTTACTCAGTATGACCTGAATCTGAGACAGTGAATGTGGGTAGAGTACCTTCAGTCCTTTGACATTGACCTTTCCTATACACCTGGTAAGAGTTGTCACGACCCGACCTCGGGGCCCGTGCCGTGACTACCCCAAGCCCGCCTTCCATAGGCCAGGGGCTGGAGACTAGCACCAAGGCGTAAATCCCGGTAAACAGGGAAGGCATTGCCTTTATAAGTAACAACCACCACAGAGTCAGCAAGCGGAAAGTAACTACAAGTGCAGAAAAGTAAAGGGGGGGCCGGAATACAAGCCCAACTGAAAGTACAACTGAAAGGAAAAGAACAGAAACTGAAGAAAAGACGGCAGCCTCGTGTCATCCACTAGAAATCCCACCTGAAGGGTGGGTACAGATAGCCTCCAGGCTCCTCGGGTCCCACGTCCGCTCCGAGCACGTCCCGCCCAGTGGTCCACCTCTAGGTACCGTCCTGCTCCACGCCCCAACCGTGATCAGCGCTGTCCGTCGTCTGCATCCAACACAACAAGGTGCGGGCATAGCCCGTGCAGGGGTGAGTATAAGCTACTCAGTAAGGACCCCGAGACCCCCGAAGGTCTCCCGAAATCCACAAAGGATATAGCAAAAAAAGGAAGGTGCAATCACGAAGTAACATCTGACTCGACTTAGGTATATGCCCATACATATACCTAAGTCCCCACTTCTAGCTCTGCTCACGAGCTCAAGAACAACTCAATCCACATAGGAAAGCAAGCCTCAAATCCACAAAGGAGAGTAAACAGTAAATCCACATAGGATAGTTCAACACAATTCACAAAGGAGAGTAACATAAGATTCAGCTCAACCAGGTATACTTTTTCAGATGACGTCAAAGATGATCACTGATCCATCTAAGTCGTCGGACCCACAAAGGATCGATAGGTACTAACCCCCGCAAAATACCCACATAGGATCGGGCTCACACAGAACCTGTAGGCAGTGGCTCACACAGAACCGGTAGCAAGGACCCACACAGGATCGGGCCCACACAGGACCTGTAGCACTGATCCACGTAGGATCGCTGAGTGCAGTAGTCGACGCAGTCCACTGAGGATCTCTGCACAGTCGTCGCCGTAGTCCACGAAGGATCTCTGCTCTGTCGTCGTCGCAGTCCACGGAGGATCTCTGCTCTGCCGTCGTCGCAGTCCACGGAGGATCTCTGCTCTGTCGTCGTCGCAGTCCACGGAGGATCTCCGCTCTGCCGTCGTCGCAGTCCACGGAGGATCTCTGCTCTGTCGTCGAAGTCACAGCCAGCACTAGGGTTCCCGCACATAGCGAGCTCGTTTAGGAGGGTCCGCTCCACAAGCCGAGAGGCTGATACATCAACTGACACGTAGTCTGAAGTTGATGTATCCAAAAGTTCCGTATCGACAACAGGATCTCAACGCAACAGACGGCGCGTCAATCGGACGCCCGGTCTGAGAGTTATTGGCATTTTCGTCCCAGGGGCCCGGTTGGTTTTTAGGGCAAAACCAACCCGACCGTACTTCGCCCGTGTCCGATCCTCGGGCGGAGTATGCCAAAAGTTCCGTCTCACTTAGAGGAAACTACCACAGCTGACGGTACGTCGATCGGACGTCCGTAGCTCAAGTTATGAGCGTTTCCGCTCCGAGGGCCCGGTTGGTTTCGTGTACGAACCAACCCGGACGAACCCAAAGTCCTCCGAAACCTTGAGTGTAATATACCGAAACGACCGTATCGATCCAAAGATCGCGTAGCCGCTGACGGTTCGTCAATCGGAGGTCCCAGGCCCAAGATATGGGCAAAAGACCGAAGAGGGACCGAAAACGGGGGTTCTGGGCCCGGGGCGACCCGGCCCGAACCACCCCTGGGGGTCGGCCGAACCGGGTCGACCCGACCCGGCCCGACCCAGCTAGGCCGGGTCCGGTCCGGCCTGGGCGCGGCCCGGCCGACCGGACCGGCCGGCTCGACTTCGGCCGCGCGGCCGAAGGGAAACCACCGCGGGTTTGACCCGCGGCTTGGAGGAAAGCGGCCCGCGCGGGCCGCGTGCCGGGTGGCCGGACCGCGGACGCGGTCCGGCGGTTCGCCGCCGCCGCCTTCCGCGGGCCGCCGGAGTTGCTCCGGTGGCCCGTTTTGCCTCCCGTCTGCGCCATAGCTCCTCCCGGGGGCCGATCTTCACTACGGGATCAACGTATCGCCCCTGCCGCACGGTTCGTCGTCGTCCGCCAAATCCGCACAACAAAAAGATCGGCGGAGGGTTGTCGGGTCTTGATTGTTAGACCCGCACCCTCCGCGTTAGTCATAAACTCAACGGGAGGAAAAGAAAATAACCAATCAACAATTTTAAAATAAATTAAAATTGTTCCGTGATCGGGTTCTTTATTTTAAAAGAATAAACACGGGAAATAAAATATCCCAACAACCCCTACCTCGAAGTTGCCGTCGGACGTGAGGTCGTCGTGGAATCGCTCGTCGCGAAAGGAGGGGATCGTCATGTCGTCGCGGAAGAGACGTTCGTCGCACCGCGGGAAAAGCGTCGCGCCGACGATCTCCGGATCTAGAACAAACAGATTTAATTAATTAAATCCGTTGTCATTGAAATTAAATAAAAAGGAGACTTAAAAGATCTGTTTCTCACCTTAGTTGCCAAACGAGGATCGGCCGCGGAAGAAGGGGCGTCGCCGAAGAACGTCGCGGGTAGAGCTCGTCGACGTCGCAGATCACGGTGTGCGTCGTCGAATTCCGGTTCCGGCGTTCTTCGCGTTCTTCGCGTTCTTCGCGGGGAGGGTGGAGGCTCAGAGGATTCGCACAACGATAGCAATCCTCCAAAATAGACAAGTTTCCCTATTTTATTAATTTGCCAACGAACGCAAACGCGTAAGTAACGACCCATTAAATTCGTTGAATTAATTCAACGAATGAAACAGCCCATTTAATACACGAAATAAACCGCCCAATTAAATGGTCTGTTAAGAATTAAGGAAAACGCGTCGGTTGACTTTTCAGTTATTTTGACGGGTTTTCGTGGGTGCGTTACTTAGCGAAAGAAACGGCGGGGCTCGTGCGGGCCCCACTGCACAAATATCCTACCAAGAGGGTAGGATATTTCCGGATAGCACCCTATCCGCTTTAACTCTGCTCAAGTGGCTTTCAAGTGACTTCCAAGCGGCTTAAGTGAAATAAAATAAAGTTGTCGCACAACCTTTATTTTATTTCCGACTTAAAGCCCAAAATTTTAAAAACCACGGTTGAGCAAACGCAACTCCGGAAGAGGCGTTTCTAAGAAAATACCGGCGCTGCGATTTCATCGGTGCCCTCAGAATTCGATTCCGGGCACCGGTTCAAAAGATAGAAAAACCCGCTCGTCCGTTCACTGAACGTACCCAAGCCAAACTTCGGAAATTGATTCCGGGCACACCGGGCCTCGGAATCAGGTGCCGTCTGAAGCTGTGCTCTTGTAAAATTCCAAAGAAAATGAAGAAAAAAAAATTCCTTGAAATTTGCGGGTCTTTACATTACTCCCACCTCAGGGATTTACGTCCCCGTAAAGATACATCAAAAACTAGGGGAACAAATGGGGGTACTGAGCACGCATCTGAGCCTCCCGCTCCCAAGTGCTCTCCTGGAGGTTCCCGTGCTGCCATCTGATGCGCACAAGAGGAATCGACCGCCCACGTAGGACCCGCTCCTGTCGATCCTCGATCTCCACTGGGACCTCCGCAAAAGTCGCCCCATCGTCCACGTCCAGCTCCCCAAAGTCGATGATGTGCGTCGGGTCGTGCACGTATCTCCTCAGCTGAGACACGTGGAAGACGTCGTGCACCCGGTGCAACTGAGGTGGTAGAGCCAGGCGATAAGCCACCTCTCCTATCCTGCTGAGGACCTGGAAAGGCCCAATGAAGCGTGGAGACAACTTGTCGCCTCGGCCAAATCTCCGTAAACCACGTCGAGGTGAGACACGCAAAAAGACGTGGTCGCCATCCTAGAACTCTAGTGGCCTCTGCCTCCTGTCAGCATATGACTTCTGCCGGCTCTGAGCTGTCCTCATCCTCTCCTGGATGATCTGGACCTTCTCTGTCGTGGCTCGGACCATCTCTAGTCCCACGAGTGCTGACTCCCCAGGGTCTGTCCAGCACAACGGTGATCTGCAGGGTCTGCCGTACAACGCCTCGTATGGTGCCATCCCGATGGTGGAGTGGTAGCTGATGTTGTACGCGAACTCCACCAAGGGTAGGTGGTCCTCCCAGCTGCGACCAAAGTCGAGAACACATGCACGGAGCATGTCCTCGAGTGTCTGTATGGTCCTCTCTGTCTGACCATCCGTCTGAGGGTGGAAGGCTGTGCTCAGATGGAGCCGCGTCCCGAACGCCTCCTGCAACCCCTTCCAAAGCCGGGAAGTGAAACGAGCATCTCGATCGGAGACGATAGACGATGGCACACCGTGAAGCCGTACGATCTCCTGGACGTAAAGACGTCCCAAGCTCTCCACTGAGCCCTGCTCTCTGATGGGTAAGAAGTGTGCCGACTTGGTGAGTCGGTCGACAATCACCCAAATGGAGTCGTGACCACTGGAAGTTCGTGGAAGTCCAGTCACGAAGTCCATAGATATCCCGTCCCACTTCCACTCCGGGACCTCCAAGGGTTGTACCAAGCCTGCTGGTACCTGATGCTCTGCCTTCACCTGCTGGCAGGTGAGGCATCGTGAAACGAACTCTGCCACAGCTTTCTTCATGCCCGGCCACCAGTGCTGTCGTCTAAGATCCTGGTACATCTTCGCCACTCCAGGATGTACCGCCAAGGGAGAAGTATGAAACTCTCTCAGCACCTCCTCTCGTAAAGCGACTGGTACGAAGGTACATCCCTTGAAAAGGATGTCGTGCTCTGCTCCAAGGGAGAAGCCATCAGGCGCCTGACCTGAGGATATCAGTGCATGCCGGGTCTCACAGTCAGCGTCCCCACGCTGAGCCTCTCTGACGCGCTGTAGAAGTGGAGGAGATACTGTGAGAGACTGAAGAAAGGCTGCCCCGTCTCTATCCACGAAGGATATCTGTAAGGAGGCTAGCTGCTCCGTCGCCTCCTCATGTAGCTGAATGCCCGTCCTCCGGCTGAGGGCATCGGCTACCACGTTCCCCTTCCCAGGAGTATAGACTATCTCAAAGTCATAGTCCTGGAGGAACTCAAGCCATCTCTGCTGTCTCAGGTTCAGGTCCTTTTGAGAGAAGATATACCTGAGACTCTGGTGGTCAGAAAAGACTGTGAAGCGCTCGCCCATCAGATAGTGCCGCCAAGTCTTCAGAGCGAAGACCACTGCTGCTAACTCCAGGTCATGAGTGGCGTAGTTCTGCTCATGCGGTTTCAACTGATGTGATCCGTAGGCGATCACGGCCCGCTCCTGCATCAGGACGCACCCGAGTCCAGTCCCTGATGCATCGCAGTAAACTACGTATCCAACTCCCTCCTCAGGCAACCTCAAGATAGGTGCGCTGGTCAATCTCTGTCTCAGCTCCTGGAAGCTCTGCTGACATCTGTCTGACCACAAAAATGGTTTCCCCTTCTTCATCAAGGCTGAGAGTGGTGCCGCAACTCTGGAGAAGTCTGGCACAAATCTCCGATAGTATCCGGCTAGGCCCAAGAAGCTCCTCACCTCCGTCATGCTCCTGGGTGGCTCCCAAGCTAGCACTACCTCAATCTTCGCGGGATCCACTGCAACTCCCGCCTCAGAGATGACGTGCCCCAAAGAGTGGACCTCACATAACCAGAACTGGAACTTTGAGAGCTTTCCATAAAGCTGGTGCTCTCGGAGTGTGTCTAGCACAACTCGCAGGTGGTAGGCATTCTCCTCCTCAGTCGTCGAGTATACCAAAATGTCGTCAATGAAGACCACGACAAATCGGTCGAGGTATGGCTGGAAGATCCTGTTCATGAGGCTCATGAACACTGCTGGAGCATTGGTTACGCCGAATGGCATAACCAAGAACTCATAATGGCCATACCGACACCTGAAGGCCGTCTTCTGCACGTCCTCGTCTCGAACTCTGAGCTGATGATAGCCTGACCGGAGGTCTATCTTCGATAACCACCGCGCTCCCTTGAGCTGATCGAAGAGGTCATCAATCTGTGGCAGCGGATACTTGTTCCTCACTTTCACCTGGTTCAGGCGACGATAGTCGACACACAGTCGCAAGCTCCCGTCCGCCTTCTTGGCGAACAATATCGGGGAAGCCCAGGGTGAAACACTGGGTCGGATAAACCGCTTGCTCTGCAAGTCCTCCAACTGTACCCGCAGCTCTCGATGCTCAGCGGGGGCCATCCGATATGCTGGAGTAGATATCGGGGTTGTCCCGGGGTACAAGTCGATGTAAAAGTCTACCTATCTACGAGGAGGTAGCCCTGGAACGTCGTCGGGAAAGACGTCCACGTACTGGTCCACCACTGCAGGAAAAACTGGACTCCGCACGTCCACTGCTCCTAGGATGAGGCTAGCCAACTGATGAGAGATGGGCTGCACTCTCCTCCGCGGAAGTCCATCTTGTGCTGCAAAGGTTCCCTTCTCGCCGGTGAAGGTAAACCTGCTCCCGTCGGTACGAACACATCGCACCTTGCGCCTAAAACAGTCGATCTGGGCATGAACCGTGGATAGCCAATCCATGCCCAAGATGACGTCGTAAGGCCTCGACGCCGCTACAAGGAGATCCCAGCCGAAGCTCTCGCCTCCTAGAGTAAGCTCACACTGCCGGCACCAGTGCGTAATCGTCGAGTCTGCTGTCGTAGGAGTCTCTAGCCGTAAGGATCGAGCCAACGGCTCAGTCGGAATCTCCGAGCTCCGAACAAGGGTAGAGGCTATGAAAGAGTGACTCGCCCCTGTGGCTATAAGTACTGCAGCAAGGGTGGAATAGACACAGATCGTACCTCGAATCATCTCTGGCAAGTCGGGGCCGTAGTCCTCCACTGCCTGGAGCTGGGCCTGTCCCTGCCCGCCAGCTCCCTGTGGTCGAGGTGGTCCTCCTGGTGGTGGTGGGGGTAGAGCCTGGAAGCGTCGCCCACCACCCGCTGCTCGGCCAGCTCCTCTGCCTCATCCGCCTCCTCCCTGCGGACCGCCACGGTCGACCCTCTGCCTCTGCCTGGGTGGCCCCTCCACCGTCTTCTGCTCCTCTGGTCGGCGAGTCGGGCAGTCACGAGCCATGTGACCCTGCCCGCCGCAGGAGTAGCACTGCCTACCTCTCGGAAGGCTGGCACTCCGCTGTGTGCCCCGCACTGCTGAGCCGGTGTCCTGAGGCCGTCTGCGTGGGGGTCTGGTCTGCCTGGACCCGAGAGTCATCCGTCGGCTACCTGCTGCCGAAGACTCAGCTACCTGACGCCCTGCGCTAGGTCTCGCCGCTGAAGAAGGCTCTGCCAGGAAGCTCTCGATCAGAAGGGCTCGCTCCAGTACTCCCGCCTGGGTCGGAATGCTGAGGGAGATCAGCGACGCCCGAATCTCCTGCCGCAAGCCCTGCTCGAAGGTCCGGGCCCGGAAGAAGGGGTCCCGTACCATGTCGGTCGAGTAGCGAGATAGGTCAGTGAACCTCACCGCGTACTGAGCGACTGTCATGTTGCCCTGGCGCAGCTGGAGAAGCTCCTGGATGCGCACCGCTCGGAGGGTGGCCGGGACGAACTCAGAGCGTAAGAGGCTCTCGAAGTCCGTCCAGAGCAAGGATGCCTCATCGTGAACCTGGAGCATCAAGCTCCACCATCGTCCTATCGCCGCCTGCAGGAGGCTCGCCGCGAGAATCACCATGAGATCCGCTGGTGTCCTCACTAGCCTAAAGATCCGTACCAGCGCCTCTAGCCAGTCCTCGGCGGCCTGGGGGTCCGCCTCACCGCGAAACCTGGGCGGTCGTTGGCTCTGAAACTCATGCAGTGCCCTGAGGCGACGTGCATCGTCAGTGTCTGGTACTGGTAGCATCGGTGGCTCGGCGGGTAAAGCTACCGCCGGTGCCACTGCTGGCAAAGGGCCCTGCACCGAGGCCTCGTCGCTCGGTGGGCTGCTGTCACTCCCTACACTCGGAACCCTAGCTGGCTATCGTCGCGGGGCCATCCTGAAAGGGGAAGAAGAGCACCACAGTCAGAACAGTATACCTGGTGAGCTGGCACAAGTAATCACAATGAAAACTTGAGACTTTCATGAAGCAGATCAGTATACCCGGTGAGCTGACACAAGTAATCACAAAGAAACTTGAAACACACACGCAATCAATGTTTTCATGCATTAAGTCGGAAATCAGGAGTCAGGGTCCTGGTGTACGGATACGTCGGCCGCCGCACCAACACTGGGCTCCCTGAACTGATAACCACACTCAATACACTAAACACTATTGCTTCATATAGAAAGAAAAGACGATCAGAGTCTGCGGTAGAACCGACCACCTCTGATACCAATTTGTCACGACCCGACCTCGGGGCCCGTGCCGTGACCACCCCAAGCCCGCCTTCCATAGGCTAGGGGCTGGCGACTAGCACCAAGGCGTAAATCCCGGTAAACAGGGAAGGCATTGCCTTTATAAGTAACAACCACCACAGAGTCAACAAGCGGAAAGTAACTACAAGTGCAGAAAAGTAATGGGGGGGCCGGAATACAAGCCCAACTGAAAGTACAACTGAAAGGAAAAGAACAGCAACTGAAGAAAAGACGGCGGCCTCGTGTCGTCCACTGGAAATCCCACCTGAAGGGTGGGTACAGATATCCTCCAGGCTCCTCGGGTCCCACGTCCGCTCCGAGCATGTCCCGCCCAGTGGTCCACCTCCAGGTACCATCCTGCTCCACGCCCCAACCGTGATCAGCGCTGTCCGTCGTCTGCATCCAACAAAACAAGGTGCGGGCATAGCCCGTGCAGGGGTGAGTATAAGCTACTCAGTAAGGACCCCGAGACCCCTGAAGGTCTCCCGAAATCCACAAAGGATATAGAAAAAAAAGGAAGGTGCAATCACGAAGTAACATCTGACTCGACTTAGGTATATGCCCATACATATACCTAAGTCCCCACTTCTAGCTCTGCTCACGAGCTCAAGAACAACTCAATCCACATAGGAAAGCAAGCCTCAAATCCACAAAGGAGAGTAAACAGTAAATCCACATAGGATAGTTCAACACAATCCACAAAGGAGAGTAACATAAGATTCAGCTCAACCAGGTATACATTTTCAGATGACGTCAAAGATGATCACTGATCCATCTAAGTCGTCGGACCCACGAAGGATCGATAGGTACTACCCCCCGCAAAAGACCCACATAGGATCGGGCTCACACATAACCTGTATGCAGTGGCTCACATAGAACCGGTAGCAAGGACCCACACAGGATCGGGCCCACACAGGACCTGTAGCACTGATCCACGTAGGATCGTTGAGTGCAGTAGTCGACGCAGTCCACTGAGGATCTCTGCACAGTCGTCGCCACAGTCCACGAAGGATCTCTGCTCTGTCGTCGTCGCAGTCCACGGAGGATCTCTGCTCTGCCGTCGTCGCAGTCCACAGAGGATCTCTGCTCTGTCGTCGTCGCAGTCCACGGAGGATCTCTGCTCTGCCGTCGTCACAGTCCACGGAGGATCTCTGCTCTGTCGTCGAAGTCACAGCCAGCACTAGGGTTCCCGCACACAGCGAGCTCGTTTAGGAGGGTCCTCTCCACGAGCCGAGAGGCTGATACATAAACTGACACGTAGTCCGAAGTTGATGTATCCAAAAGTTCCGTATCGACAACAGGATCTCAACGCAACAGACGGCGCGTCAATCGGACGCCCGGTCTGAGAGTTATTGGCATTTTCGTCCCAGGGGCCCGGTTGGTTTTTAGGGCAAAACCAACCCGACCGTACTCCGCCTGTGTCTGATCCTCGGGCGGAGTATGCCAAAAGTTCCATCTCACTTAGAGGAAACTACCACAGCTGACGGTACGTCGATCGGACGTCCGTAGCTCAAGTTATGAGCGTTTCCGCTCCGAGGGCCCGGTTGGTTTCGTGTACGAACCAACCCGGCCGAACCCAAAGTCTTCCGAAACCTTGAGTGTAATATACCGAAACGACCGTATCGATCCAAGGATCGCGTAGCCGCTGACGGTTCGTCAATCGGAGGTCATAGGTCCAAGATATGGGCAAACGACCGAAGAGGGCCCGAAAACAGGGGTTCTGGGCCCGGGGCGACCCGACCCGGCCCTAACCGGCTAGGCCGGGTCCGATCCGGCCTGGGCGCGGCCCGGCCGACCGGACCGGCCGGCTCGACTTCGGCCGAGCGGCCGAAGGGAAACCGCCGCGGGTTTGACCCGCGGCTTGGAGGAACGCGGCCCGCGCGGGCCGCGTGCTAGGTGGCCGGACTGCGGACGCGGTCCGGCGGTTCGCCGCCGCCGCAGCCGAGCCGCGGCGGATTCCTTCGGCGGCGCGCCGGGCGCCGCCGCCGCCTTCCGCGGGCCGCCGGAGTTGCTCCGGTGGCCTGTTTTTCCTCCCGTCTGCGCCATAGCTCCTCCCGGGGGCCGATCTTCACTGCGGGATCAACGTATCGCCCCTGCCGCACGGTTCGTCGTGGTCCGCCAAATCCGCACAACAAAAAGATCGGCGGAGGGTTGCCGGGTCTTGATTGTTAGACCCGCACCCTCCCCGTTAGTCACAAACTCAACGGGAGGAAAAGAAAATAACCAATCAACAATTTTAAAATAAATTAATATTGTTCCGTGATCGGGTTCTTTATTTTAAAAGAATAAACACGGGAAATAAAATATTCCAACAACCCCTACCTCGAAGTTGCCGTCGGACGTGAGGTCGTCGCGGAATCGCTCGTTGCGAAAGGAGGGGATCGTCACGTCGTCGCGGAAGAGACGTTCGTCGCACCACGGGAAAAGCGTCGCGCCGACGATCTCCGGATCTAGAACAAACGGATTTAATTAATTAAATCCGTTGTCATTGAAATTAAAAAAAAGGAGAATTAAACGATCCGTTTCTCACCTTAGTTTCCAAACGAGGATCGGCCGTGGAAGAAGGGGCGTCGCCGAAGAACGTCATGGGTAGAGCTCATCGATGTCGCAGATCACGGTGTGCATCGTCGAATTCCGGTTCCGGCGTTCTTCGCGTTCTTCGCGTTCTTCGCGTTCTTCGCGGGGAGGGTGGAGGCCCAGAGGATTCTCACAACGATAGCAATCCTCCAAAATAGACAAGTTTGTCTATTTTATTAATTTTCCAACGAACGCAAACGCGTAAGTAACGACCCATTAAATTCGTTGAATTAATTCAACGAATGAAACAACCCATTTAATACACGAAATAAACCGCCCAATTAAATGGTCTGTTAAGAATTAAGGAAAACACGTCGGTTGACTTTTCAGTTATTTTGACGGGTTTTCGTGGGTGCGTTACATAGCGAAAGAAACGGCGGGGCTCGTGCGGGCCCCACAGCACAAATATCCTACCAAGAGGGTAGGATATTTCCGGATAGCACCCTATCCGCTTTAACTCAGCTCAAGTGGCTTTAAATGTCTTCCAAGCGGCTTAAGTGAAATAAAATAAAGTTGTCGCACAACCTTTATTTTATTTCCGACTTAAAGCCCAAAATTTAAAAAACCACGGTTGAGCAAACGCAACTCCGGAAGAGGCGTTTCTAAGCAAATACCGGCGCTGCGATTTCATCAGTGCCCTCAGAATTCGATTCCGGGCACCGGTTCAAAAGATAGAAAAACCCGCTCATCCGTTCACTGAACGTACCCGAGCCAAACTTCGGAAATTGATTCCGGGCACACCGGGCCTCGGAATCAGGTGTCGTCTGAAGCTGCGCTCTTGTAAAATTCCAAAGAAAATTAAGAAAAAAAAATTCCTTGAAATTTGCGGGTCTTTACAAGAGTAATGCAGTTGTTGATTCACTCAGTAGGAAGACTCAGACATATGTATTTTATTAGGCTAGTGGTGAGTGGAAACTTATGGCTTTGTTCTCTGAGATGCATTTGGAGCTGCATGATAGTCAGGGGAAAACCTATCTTTCATCATTACCTGGTACTTATAAACTCTTGGATAGTGTGAGGATGAGACATCTATCTGATTCATAAAGCCTAGTTCTATGGGAGTCAGTAGAAAGTGAGGACCCACCTCCTGGTTGGGAGATAAGCGATGATGATGTACATTGTTTCCATGGAAGAGTATGGGTTCCAGGGGATATACACAAGGAGTTAATTCTGGTGTATCATGGTTTGTCTTAGGTAGTGAATCCCAGAGTTACCAAGATGTACCGTGACTTGAGATGTTAGTACTGGAGGCCGGGTATGAAGAAAGAAGTAGCTGGTTTTGTTACGAGATGTTCCACCTGTCAACAGGTGAAGGAAAAACATCAGAGGCTAGCTGGACTGTTACAGTAGTTACCCATTCCAGAACTGAAATTTTATGATGTCGTGGTGGACTTCGTGACAGGGTTGCCGATTTCACCTCGAGGCAATGATGCCATGTGGGGTGTTGTGGACAGACTCACAATGGTAGATAAATTTTTTCCGATCAAGGATACCTTTGTTGTTGAAGATATTGGGAATTTATACATCCGATATGTTCTACGTCTTCATGGGGTTCCTCATTCTATCATTTCAGATACGGACGCCCTCTTTACATCACATTTCTGGCAGGGTTTTCAAAGGGCATTGGGTACACAGGTGCTTCTGAGCACAGCATACCACCCTCAGACCGATAGCCAATTAGAGCATCCGATACAGGTGCTTGAGGGCATGCTTCATGAATGCGTCCTAGACCTTGGGGGATCTTGGGAGAAGCATATACCCCTAGTTGAGTTTTCCCATAATAGTAGTTTTCAGGAAACTATTTAGATGGCACCTTATGAGGATTTATATTGTAGGTCATTCTGACCACCCTTGTGTTGGATGGAGGCAGGTGAGGTAGCTTTACTGGGACCACCTATTATGAAGGAGAATTTAGAGAAGGTCATGTTGATACAGAAGCAGATGGATACTGCACAGTATCGTCATAAATCTTATGTTGATCACTGTAGAAGACCCTTAGTGTTTGGGGTCAGGGATCAGGTTTTCATGCATGTTTCACCTAGGTATGGAAACAGACGGATCAGGAGACAGGGTAAACTTTCACTGAGGTATGTGGGGGAATTTTAGATTCCAGAGAGAGTCAGGTCAGCTGCCTGTCGGTTGCAGTTACCATAGAGGTAATGGGCCATGAACGACGTCTTCCATGTATCTCAGTTGCACCGTTATCACTCATAACCTTCTCACTTCTTTCAGTCCTAGGAGTTTGAGCTTCAGTTCGATGAATCCTTTTAGGATCATCTGATTCATATTGTTGATTGTAGCACAAAATTCCTCTAATGCCAGTCAGTTCCTCTCGTATGGGTGATATGACATCATGGCCGAGTGCAGAACGAGACCTGGGAGTAGGATACTGTTGTACGTGCTCAGTGGCTTGAGTTCTTCACTACATTTTCTTCGCCACCCTAGGTAGGGAAATTTGGGGATGAATTTATTTAAGGGAGGAAGTTTGTAAGAACCTGGTTCTCGTTTTTGTGGTACAAGATGCTTCTTTTTATATTTCCTTAACTTTTTTGTGAAAATAAGAAATATGGGAGAAAATCCCAGATTTTCTGGGTACACGCCATTTAATTTTCCACATGTCGTGTGCTTTGGCCGTGTGGGAAGAGTACAAAAGATGTTTAGGACAGCTGGCGATGAAGTGTGTAAAAACTGACTACACGCCATGTGCTTAGTATTTACACGACGTGTAATTAGTCGGAAGGTGAACAGTAAGGTGGTGGAAGATAGCCGTCATCTGAGTGATAGTACATAACATGTATGAAAAAATACATGCCGTGTATTAGAAAATAAACTTTGTGTACTCATGTCAGCAAGTGAATAGTTTGGCAGAGAAAAGTAGCTGCCAGAGGAACAATTAAATAATGAAAATTACATGCCGTGTACTTGAGATTATTGGCCATGTAGTTTGTTTTTTTCACTTAAAATAGGTAGTAGCCTCCTCTTTTGGAAGAGGAAGAATTTGGGTTCATTTTGGAGCTCAAGAGGAGGACAGAGCTTTGGAGATCTCCCGCACATGCCCCGGAAATCCAATTCTATATTCGTCGATCATGTTGGGACCGCACAAATAATCCCTCCCTTCTCCATGAGTCGTTCATACCAATTATTTCATGAGGGGATGTAATTTGATGTTAAGCCTGTAATTGTTTATCTCAGATCTATGCCTTTCTTGTGCATTTTAGGAGGCAACATTCACATATATCGATCAGTGGAGATCGAGGTAGGTGGCCTGATGTGTTTTTCAAACTATGGATTTGAAATTGTGTATTGTTGTGCTATGAACCCATGTTTTGGGTGTCATATGGCTGAGACCATGGCTATTTCAAATACCTTGAATTTTAAAGGTAATTGATTGTAATTATTAACTAATGTTTAGGGTCGATGCTTGGATCCAGGACCACCCCTGGGGTGCATTCCTCTGTTTAGCCATATGGCCAGGTTACCCAAGGGTGTACCATAATTTTTAGCATGCTTTAAAATACATTTAGAGGAATTGTATATAATTTCATTCTTATAGGTGCAGCTCGGCCTGTTTATTTTCACTTGAGGGCAGTGTTCTATTTATCTTGAGGGCAGTGTTCTGTTTATCCTGAGGGAAACTCCATTCATGCATGTGGGTAGTTGATCTTATGCCTAAGGGCGACACTTCATATGCCTAAGGTAAATACCTGTTATGCATGTGGGCAATTACCAACAGGTTTTGATTCTGATTACATGAGGGTAAGGATTGTTTGACTGAGGATAGTGTATCAAGAATACTCACCATGGTGATTTTTATATGTTTTATGTGTCATGTTAAAGCTAGGCTTGGCATGTTTTATTGAATATTAAAAGTGGATATATAACTGGTAAATTTAGTTACTTTTGAGTACTACTTAATTTATTTCATTTACTAATTCACACTTCTGTTGCACATTTTCACTGACATTTGGGAACGGGCTTTGGTGTTTTCCTATTGGGATTTATTTCTCACACCATGTTTGGGTCATTTCATCAACCCAAACAGACTATATTGTAGAAGGTGTCAATAGGGGATAGTGTCCCTATTAAGGTACATGATTGTAGTAGAGGAGTAGGAGAGCATGGGACCGAGCTTTGTCTTGCGATGCTATTGTGTTATGTTTACTCTGCTTCGTTTCGTTTGGCTTTACCTTGTAGTTTGAGTTTTATTGTACTGTATTGTGGTGTATCCTTTTCTAGATATTTTCTTAGAACTAGTGACATGTTGTATCTTTATATATATGACTGCTGGTTCTCATTTACTACAGTTTCCATTTCAGTTGTATATTGTTCACTACTTCCACTATTGTATGTTATATTTCTTTTCCGCTCTGCTATACTTTTACAAATTAAGGCATAGATTCCCCATGATCAGACCTGGGCCCTCACTACTAGTCGAAAGCCTCTAGCATTTGGGGAAAAGCATTTGAGGTCATCTTACCAACTGGGTTCGGGGCACTCGTTGAGCGGATTCTGGAACTGGTTCATTACAACTCAATCTATGTGTACCTAGGGGAACCCAAATTACATATAATAATTACTCAATCTAGTATGATATTAGATACAAGGAACCCATGGCATAGGAAGTCAAGGTATGAGAAATAGGATAATTCCTAAGGGGATTGAACCTTAGTCAATGTGCAAGGAATATTCTCCTAGAATTATACTAATAACTTGGTATCCACCAATCAATATTTTAAAAACTCATCCCAATGTATCCCGTGTAAATTCAATAAATGTACATCACCCAATACAAAAGGGTATCCTAGGAATAATTATAGAAGATCTTTATTAGTACTTAGGGATGTCAAAGCATCAAGTGCTTCGGGGAAATGTGTTCTCTTAGAAATATATGGAATCCCGTAGATACTAATGAGCAATAAATTCTTTGAAACACACTCTCTATGATGGGATTTGAGATACACCAATAATTTCCTCCATAATCTCTATACAGTGAGGAATCCAAGTTATAATATGTATCCCAAAAAGGGTTTCTATAAATCCAATAATTATCATATACTACATCCCTGGAAGTACTTATAAAAATCCCCACCATACCATCACATTGCATTTGTTCCATGGGTAGAGCTATATGAAGAACCTCTATCCTCAGTGTCTCTATAAACAGTGATAATTGGAAGAATAAATAAGTGATAAGGTTTGGATCTACACATAAACCCATCAATACTGTCACAACCTATCAAGATCTCATACATGGTATTGGTTCTTAGGTGATGCTTTTTACCATCTCTACCCAAACCCATAACACACTATATTAGGGTCAATATACTAATATCCACCCATGGGAGTCCCCTATATCAATACATGGGAGAGGTATGTACTTTAAGACCCTCAAGGATGACACATAAGCTGAGGATTCCCTCATGGGTTCCTCAAATGAGGTCATAGTCTTTTGTCAATACCAAATGAACCAAGAAGTCAGTTCACATGGAATCAACAGTAAGGAAACTCAATAATTCTATCTAAATATGGTCTTCAAACTATATCCATCGTCTTTATATGGTTCATGGCCCATCTTGGTTCTGAATTTCCCCCATGAAAAGGCCACACACCAAACCAAATCATTATCTACCTATGTTATCTCCACCTAGACCTGTATATGTCTTCACACGCCTCACTAATTTTATCGTCACCTAATAAGGGTTAAAGATCACACTACATGTCTCAATGGTCTATGTCATATCTATTAAGAGTCATTTCATGAGGATAGAGGGCATGGGATGTTCATGAAAACAATAATTCATATATTATAATGGACCTAATTAATTAATTAATTAATTAACTATAATATAGTTATAGATGGAAACATCCCTTGGGGGAGGGACAATGATTTCGCATATTACCATAAACATGACTAAATTCCATATTCCATGTATGGTAGTTATCCAACCACATAATAATCTTTCCATTTTTTAAATGGCCCAACAGCTTTTTTCAAAGCCCATCCATGATCATTTACGACATAGGTGGACTTTTCTCAAAACCAATCCATGAAATAATAACTAATTACAAATATATTTTAACTATTTAATGAAATATTAAATGTTTTTAACAAATAGCAAGTACATTTATAATATCATAATTCTATAATTATCATAGATTGTTCCAATCATACAAAATCAATACCAAACACATTACAAAAAACTGACTCACGTTCTCAAGCATGAAAGAAGCATCATCCCCATGAAAAATCATTAAAACAAACACCATAGAAATTTAATTTAATATTTTTAGATTTGTAAAATCACTATGGAGACACACCTCAATGAAACATTATGCAGCAAAGTATAGATGGATTCCCAGGACACCCTATTTATTGGTAGTTAAAAAGTATCATTCCAATTATTAGATAACCCAATGATATAATGGAATCATTAATAAAAAACCAAAAAAAATAAATATAATATTTGAGGAAGATTCATATATCCTTAATAAAGTATAACCTCATAAGTGATATTCCAAAACTCATCAAAAAAGTGCTCTTAAAGCCACCCAAAACCAAGGGAGAGAGTATACCGATGAAGGCAGACCCACTTAGACATGCATGAGGGAGAAATTAAAAGATTGTATGCATCTATATTTTAATCACAATGGGGAAAAGGTAAATTATAAATTGTAACTGGTGACTGGTTTTTCATATTGATAGAACAATAGTTCCCCAACTGTGTACCCCCACTATTAGGGGAACACTCACATTTAACTGATACAGGGCACAGTTTAACAAACTATTCTCAAGTCAAAAAAATGTCTATAAAATATTTCATACCCCACATGGTTACCCCTATATTTCCATGTGGTATTTATAACTCAAGTCCCAATATAAATTGTTCCATTTTGTTAGGAAACATGTTTAACACTAATTATGTGCCAATTTCTCCCTCAGTGATGAACTTTTCTAAAACATTGAATTTGGGCCCTAAAACCCCATGATTCTTCAAAAACCAAAAAAATACTCTTAGTTCCTTATTATGCATATAGAAACACTATTTTAAAATAGTAAAACATTATAAATCCTTTCATGAGTCACCATTCTAAATTTAACCCACCCAGTAGTTAAAATTTTAAATCCCTTCAAAACCTTAAACTCATATAGATGTATGGTATCACAACCGACCCAAAATAAATCTTATCATCATTGAGAATTATTTATTGGTCTAAAAATAAAAATCCATACGTATATTTTTCATTATTTCATTCATATGGTCTTTTTTCTTTTCATAACACCCAATGTGCTTCTCAATTCCCCATTAATCATACAAAACCTAACATTTTAAATATTAAACTTTTTCTCAAAAGCACTGTAAAAACATTAATAAGGAACATACCTAAGCACATATATGTTGGACAACCAAAACATCATTATCTGATTACCCAACCATCAAATAGTAATTCCTGCAAAAGGTTTTTTCATTTAGAGTAATATTCTAACCAATAGAATATCCAATGATAGAATGGACTACTGATGCAAGCCTTTATCTTCCTAACTACACTCACAACATGTTTTTAAACATTCAAAACCTATTGGAGAAATAGGATAATAATCTTGTTCATGAATTTTATCTAAATATTCGAACTCTAATCCTCCATGACTAATTATTTTCCTCAGTCAACCCTTTTAATCCACCGATTGTATCATTATTGTGTGTCTGGTGAGGTTTCCCGCTAGTTGTGTCCAATTATTCAATAGAACCTAACTCAAACCACATTTTTAATACTATTCATGGAAATACAAGGTCATCCTTGACCAATTTTTACCCAAATGCCAATTTTTATCCCTTTATCCCAAGGAACACTACAATATTTCGAAGAAAACTCATAGGATCTCATAACTATCTTCCTACCACATTTCATTTATAAACCATATACTAACCAGTTCTATTTTAATGCAATAGCATGAAAATCATCACACATCTAGTCCAATACATATAGATCATAAAAATGACATCATGCTCCATTCACATAATTAGAATCCACTAACACCATTCTCAAACCCATAATAATTTTTGTCTATGGATTACAACAACAATATATTCCATCTAATAAACAATATTTGAAATACAAATAACCATCAAATTTATAGTATCATAATACATTTACCTTATTACATGAGGGTAAAATTCAATGTTTACCAACACCTCTCTTCCCACGATAGGATTATCCTAGTATTCAATCCAACTAAACAAATTCCCAATCAACTTTTTCCTCACCCAATCCATCTACCTATATAATTTATATCATAAATATAAACCATATATTCCTAGTGTTTCTTCATAACCATCATAAAGAATCCACCGAAAAATCTATGAAAATGTACTCAAAACCATTCACTGAGTTATATATCATAAGAGGTCTACCAACCTTGATTAATTCAATATATGACATTATTAGTAATCGTGTGTCACTCCTACTGAAACCTGCTAACATAAAACTAGGTTTCACTTTCCTTTAACAAACACCAATTACCACGTCTTAGATAGTGCATGTAAAGGTCCACCCATGGTTCAATCATTAAACAACAACCTATTTATTTCAATGATGTCCCTCATTATAGGTCACTTTCCTTTATTTAATCAAATCATCGATTCACCATGCCTTATAGCATCAAATTTTAAACCATCGATCCCTGGAAATTCATCGACATTCCATTAAAAACAATTACCATGTGAAAAAACATCAAACTAAACTCAATCTATATAATATGTGTGAAATATAATAAAACCTTATACATTATCCTATAAGTGTAACTTTACAAGGATATGTTGTCCATTATCTATGGAACAATAACATTAATAATGAAGAAACTCCCTAGGAAACCATATTCATAATTTAGAACCAAACTTGTGCCACTATTCATCAATAGTTGTTTTCTCTAGTGTGTAATTTTAACATTCTAGATATGTACTTGTGGCCTAAATCATGATTATATATTCTAAAAGATTATCCATCACATATCACCATTACATACATGAGAATCTTCTCACATTCCAACCCAGTAGCTAACTAAAAATTCATTGGTAAAAATGGATGATCATCCAAATAGCCACTCCCTTTGATGTCGATAAATATAAATAAGAACCTAGGTGCTTCCTCAAAAACCAAAGGAACCATATTGACTATGTAATCAACTAATTGATATATTATATGTATTAACCACATCACATGTGTAAAATCATGCTCACAAACATTACTGGTATTTGTAAACCTATTCCAGTCCCTCTCATAAGTTTCCCTCAATGAAGTTAACTTCCGACTCACTAGATTTTTAGTTAAAACTAATGCCCGATAGAACTCATAACTAGACATAACAATCATGTATTCAGATGGTTAAATAGGTAAATCCACCTAGAACAATTTTCTCTCACATAAAAACCATATACCAATTTATTTATAACACATGAGGAACATAATTTTCCCACATTGATTGTCAAACGGCAACGAACGCTCCTAAAAACTTATCTAAAATACATTTTCATGGGTTATCAACCATAATCCCAAAATATAGTTAAAAGTTAGAATATTTTTTTGAATTATTCAAAATTATTTATCTCAATGCCTCAATTTTTAATAGTTTTGAAATATGTACACAAATTTGATAAAAAATACCATGTATTCCTAGGTTCTTATACTCAATATGAAATCCATGAAGCAATGTGATTTATTTTTTATAATATATCATTTTAAATTATAAACTAATAATGAATTTATTAGGATACAAGTGGGTATTAATTTAATAATATAAATCCTTCCAGTGAGGGAGAGAGATTTTCCAGTCTATGAAGATATATAACCTTTTATTTTTTGAGATATATAATTGAAACGAAAACCATTATTAATTATCCAAAATAGTGTAATACTAAGGTATGGGAAACATATCCTTTGTTTTCTATCGCCTAATATTCTCATAATTAAAATCCTTCACTTAGAGATCTATTTTTGGATTAAACAGATGAGATATTTCCCATAGTTTATGTTATAGTTTGAAATATACCCCTAGTGATAAAAAATACTCTTTATATTTTTATGATTCCTCAATCCAACTGGAAAATATAATATCAAATCATTAACATCGACAATATGCGTTAGATAATCAAGACTTCTACGAGCCACGATGGTATTGATGTGGTCCTTATCTACCATATCAATAATAAACTGACTAATATAGTTCTAAAAAACTATTAAAAGGATAATATAAAGAGTGTTTCTATAACTAATTCTATATGAACATGAGATCTAACAAACATTTTCTCCATTCAAGAATGAAAACATTAATTACAGATTTAAAAAGGATAGTCATTTTTACATTGAAAAGATAATTGAAACAAAATTTATTTATGAACATGATCATAAATTGACAACTTATGGAATCAAGGTCCTTCTAGGAATCAGTATTTAGTGAAATTATTTGATTTCTCATATTATTCAATAATTGCTTAACAGACTCACAAGAAATTAAAAAATATTCTTTAATGCACCTTCCATGAAAAAAACTGAATTTATTATTAGATTTCACCTTATATAAAATGGTATTATGTATTATATCTAAAATCATACATAATATACTAGAGACTGTGTTAGAGAGTGTGAAATCCATAAATGTTTCAATAGAATTAGTAGCATCCATTTTAGGTATATGGGCAATGAATTTCAAGTTCAAATATTTTAAATTATTTCTATTTTAAAAAAATGATGATTAACTTCAAGAGGTCATCTAGAATAATAACTTTGTATTCATGGATGAAATGGATGGTGAAACCATATTTCCTAGGAACACTCTCTAATTTGAAGGATATTATTGTATCTCTAAACACATCCCTATTAGGGAGTCTTATAAGTATCACATTATCCATTTTATTAATAATTTTTATATTTTTTTCCATTAATATGTTTGGGAGAATATCAAATAATAATTTTTTTTGAAATTATTGGACCACATTTTCCAAAGGCTCTTTATTCATAGAGATAATTTCTTTTCCATTTTTTATTAAAAAATGGTTCTCATCACCTACCTGTATATTGGAATAATATTTAGAAAAATATATGCTTTTATACTATTTTTAAACCATAATTATTTAATTTTATCCATTATAATGCACCCCTTAAAATAAATCCACTCCTTTAAAATAAATTCTTGATAAACATACTTATTGACTTTGAATATGGGAAAAACGTCATCATAGATGTTCTAAATTTCTACTAATTTAATTCAAATAACCACAATGTCCATATCCATAGATTTAATGATTTTTAATATTGATTTCAGTGCATATTTGATGCATATATGATTTGAGACCTAAGAATAGTCATTATTAGTGCATGTGGTTCTCTCCCAAAACACAGCAATCACCTATATACAATCCTGATTATCAGTCCATAAATTATTTAATATAAAAGGAATATGCACCCTATTTTTTAAAATTATAGTTTTTAATATGGGAGGATGTATATAATTATTATTCATATGGATTCAATATGGAATTTCCATCTACTTCTCAAGATCGTAAAAATCAATAAAATTTATATTAATCAAGAAATCAAAAATCATATAAATGGATTTATTATACCATGTGAACCCATAACCAAGAATAGATACTTACACTAGATCATTATGATCGATACATTCCCTTATTTCATATTAACTATAGTGATCTCTTCCACCCTAGTTTTATCATGTGATCCCAAAAAACACTGAAACCACTGAAAAATACCCAAAACCCAATGATATTGTTTTTTAGATATATAATATCCACTAAAATATCCCATCATCCTTAGTAACAGATGAGAGAATTGATAATAGAGTTGATAAAATACCACATTCAATGAATACTATGGTGGTAATCCTTAACTAGATAGTATGCACTTCATACCCTATATTAACCATTATAAAGGAAAATAACCATCGGTTTCCTAATATCTCGTTACCATTAAAATTTTGAATAGTGTCCTATCAAAATAGTCAATGTTTAAGACACCCATAGTTTCCAAATGAATTTTGGGCACTATAATATAGATCAAGAAATGATAATGTGTTCTGATAAAATTTTCAAAAAACATAATAGCTACATCATTTTCAATATATTGACATATCCAGATGTCGAAATTGATTTTCCTAGAATGATTATATTTTTGACATCTAACCACATTAAGATGTATATTTAGATCTAGGTAAGACATTCGATGTTTGATGCATTGAATAAATAGATTCATATGTTTCATCCTCCTAGTAAGACTCTTTTTTATGTAATAGACAAATTCCTTAACAAAATATTTATTCCCATGAGAAATCATATAAATTATTAAAAACCCATTATAAATATCCTAAAATAACGTGTCCTTTTCTTTAGTAGATATAAATCTGTAAAAATAATTTGTTCTCCATTTGTATCCTACTGAATAAGAATCCAAAATTTCTCTTTATATACAAGATGAGGCAATTTTTCTCAAGCCACATTCTGATGCTTTCCAAGAGGATCTCTAGTAATGGGATAATCTATAATATCCTCTTCCTATGTTTCTTTCTACCCTCTATCCACATTTCAATTTATCATTGAGACATATATTAAATGTTATTTTCCTTTATCAGTGTTCTTTGATTCGAGGGTTTTTCTTTCTATGACACTCACAAGTTCAATAGTGCATGTTATTTTTAGTTTTATTTATCATTAATTTCTTTCATAGGGATCTCGAGTTCCAAGGGTCAAAACAAGAAGCTTTTTTAAAGATATACTAGGATGAATAGTTTGGGTATGGTCTATCTAAATCATGTGGTAACCATGTGATAAGTGATATAGTTTCTTATGATGTTGTAAAACATGATTTGAAAATGGTTTTTCAAAACATGATACTCCTCATAGGAAACTGTGTGCCCTATTTTGGTGGATATTGTCAAATGAATGGTTAGCACACAATTTTCCCAATTGTGTGTCCAAATAATATGACCCTATACAGAACATCAGAGAATTGAAAATTACCATTTTTTCATGTCTTTTTATTACTTGTTTGTAATATTATCCCTCTCCCCAAACATTCATCCCACATCCTTTGGACAATGATCTCTCCCCCTCCATCCATTATAGTTTTCCTCTTAATTTATTGCTTATTTGTTTTGATGTAAGTATATTTATTCAGGATTTTTCCTTCCTTAACCTCCTTTAGTATTTTTATTAATTTTATATTGAATATTGGAACCCTATTTGTGGTGGATTAATCATGGGTTTTGGTGGTGTTTGTGAAGGCAAACATGATTTGGACTGAATCTCATGTATTTTGATAGAATTGTCACAGTCATATCATTACAATTTTTATCACTTTTAGACTATTTTAATTAAAATTACATTATAATGATTTATTATGAGTGTTTATTCTATGATTGATTTGTTTCATGGATTTTTGGGAAATGTTTTTCATTTAATGTGGTGACTTTTGAATTAGTTTGGCTTCTATGGACACTATGTATCTAATAAAATAGATTAAAGATATTTTTTGGGCATAAATGGATTTATAATGTGATTTTATAAATAATTTTACCATGTAAATGGATTTAGATTAAATTTATAATGTTTTCATTTGAAATTAATTTTTTACTAGTTAATTGATATAGACACTTGCATGTGATGTTTTGGGATAGTGTAGAACATGGGTTAATAAGAGTATGTGTAAGAGGTTTATTTGATGGCCTATGTGAGCCTTCAAGGGGAGGACCGTGTGGGCCTTATTTGTATCAATGTGATTGAGTGATACCTTGTTATAAATAACTTGAGATCTTCCATATTGGTTTCTAGGAAACCATGTGAGATATTATAGTTGGTCTAGTGGAAGACCACATGGGATTTCCTTACGTAGATGTCCATAAATATTTTTCACTCACTCATGATTGTCCTTATGGTTATATTCTTTAAGTTCATATTACTCAAGTTGGATTGGTTTATATGATTTATGAATTTTATTAGTTCTATTTGATTTGATGATATGTATTTTGTACATTCTTTCTTTTTATATTTTTTACCTATTTAATATTGAGTTCATTTTCAAATTTATTTGGCTTTTTGGTTTTATAAGAGCATGTTATGATGCAGGAAATTGTTTAAAATTTTGGACATGTTTAAAATTTTTCTTTGGAAACCATGTTTTTTCAATGTGGGAAACCGAATTGGATATAATGATTTACTTGAATTTTTTTAGTGGTTTAGTTTTGATATTTTTTCAAACAAGATTATTATTTTTCATTGATTAAATCCTTCAATATATTTGTGGAGTGACATTTCTGCTCATCCTATATTAGACACTACATGTGGCCTTTTAGTGGATATGTGGTTTCTTAGGTATAGACTCATATTGAGTAACTTTTCGAATTCAATACCTGTTGGGATTAACAAGATCCTTCCTGGGAAATTTACCCGTTATTTTCAGTTTTCTATTTTATTCTGATATACCATTTATATACATTGTTGTGGAATATTTAAACATTGATTTATGTTTTTTATATTATATATTTTTTTTGACTATGTTGATATCATTTTGAATATCCGATTTTATGGATGGTTCATAACTATTTACTCGTAGAGAAACTACTCCCAAGGTCTAGTTGTTTATTCCTTGGGCATGTCTCTAACACATAGTGACCATGAACACACTTAGAGCCATTTGGATAGAAACTAAAGTGACAAGTTTGGTCAACCTGTATTGGATTGTAAAAAATGGTTTTAGAAAAGAATTTTTATATTGAAGTTAGTGGTTGGTTGAGTCTTTGATAGTATAGAATAATTATATGGGAATGGGTAAGTGCATATACATCTCTTTCAAATGATAAAACACAAGATGCAATGTGTGTTTGTTTTTTATTTTGGTTATGTTTTGTACACAATTATGTTTTGTTTTCTTATTTTCTTCTACGTCTTAGTTGAATATTCTTATGATTATAGTGATGTTTTATTTATGTGTTAATATTTTTATGTCAATCTTGGATCATTATTGATGAAGCTTCAGTTTTTTTATTTTAGAAAATTCCTCCCAAATGTACCTTGTGAAAGCATATATAGTGTGCATAAAAAAGTACCCTAATGGAAAACCCTCATGTTTATCCATCTTCAATAGAGTTAGTGATTTGTATGTTCCATGAAATAGGTCATTTGGGTGGGAATTATCAAATAAAGACCATTAAAAATGAATAATATTTTTTAAGGGTTGATCCACTAGTGTTTAATGGAAAAAAGGGACCATATGCACCCAATGAGTTGTTGGATTTACATAGCTGAGATATGAGTTCTATGAGACCCATGATTTTTAAAATCTGGTTATTTCCTAGTACATACTAGGAGGACCAAGTAATTTGTAGGGCGTGTCAATTTTACATTTAGGAAAGAATTAAAATACCACATGGACTGCTATTAATGTGGTGTTTAAATAGAGGTTCTACCTTTAGAATATGAGATTTGCGAAGGCTATTGAGTTTCTAAAGATTGAGAGGTGAGATCAGTCAACGAAAAAGTTTACCAAAAGATTTTTAAGTTGGACCACGTATCCCTATATCTCATCATAACTTATTATCATTAGGTTTGACATTTTGATATGTTATTTAGGGAATAGATCATATCTATGGTCGTTATTTTATTTATACCATTCAATTCAGTTGTTCTTGATAGGGAAGTGGTGGATGAGTATATTTGATAGGAAATATAAGTCATAGTATTATACCCTTAGTGGAAAGTTTATAGTGTTCATATTCATGATAGAAGTTTAAGTGAGATTCTTCATTGAATGAAATGTTAATAATATATGTCAGTCATCAAGGAAAACATATCTGGTTCCTACATGTCATAGACCAGTTTTCAATATTTTGTCCACAGTGGAATGAAACAAAATTCCAAATTTTATTGTGATTCCATGTATATTCCACCGATGTGGGAATTCCATTATTATCAAGTTATTTTCTTAGTTTACTTTTCATGGTAGTAGTGTAATATCAATTTTCACTAAGGGATATTAGGTGTAGTTATTGGTTTTCATGGGTGGAGGATCCTTTCCACATGTAAATAGAGATTATACCTTTGGAAAAAGTCTAAGATCAGGTATGAGTAATGGTGAATCCCAAAAGCATTGTTTATTTTTGAGGCACGAGATATCATTCCATCCACAATTAGAGGTATGGTGTTTATTACTCCTTCCATGTAATAAGTTTTATTTGATACAGGAGAATCCCATTATTTAATTACACATAAGTTGTTGAAGACTTGGGTATGTGGGATATGTTGATGTCATATGTTATATATTTGACAACCCCATTTTAAATGAATAAAAGGAAGGATTTTATGTTACCTGGGTTTTATGTTTTGGAAGATAGAGTAGAGGTCATTTGGGACTTCTTTGTCTGGACCTAGACATGTTTGACGTCATTATTTACATGGATAGGATTATTTGAATCAATGTTGCAGCCTACAAAAATCGTTATAGGTTCCAATTAATTTATCTTACTGGGATAACATATGTCGTCCAAGGAGATTTAGGTCCACGATCAGGAAGGTAAGGAATTGTTTCTTCAATTTTTTGGTTGATCATATATCATTTGTCAAGGATTTTCTTTGAGGTTATTGACAATTATTTTCCGAGTGAAATTACATTGGTCATTGGAAAGAACATACACGTGTTTCTATATAATTTCTTCAAAATTCCACCATTTCACAATATCATTTTTATAATCAATATGTTTCTATGAATGATCCATGTTTCGTTAATGTCTTATTATATTTCACTCATTATGTTGGAGGCTATAAAGGTTTTAAATATATGATATTGAGGGAAATAATTTTATTCACTCTAGTGTGTCTCTGTGGTATTTTATCATTATATTTGAATATAAATTAAATATTACCCTATGATCATATGTTTAATTGGGTGATAGTTAATAATTTTTATCTTTTTCCCAAAATTGTTGATTACTCTGACCAACATAGTGGGGCCCATTTTATTTCAAATACTGAACTAAGATTAAAGTACCACTAGATGTGGTTTCAAAAAGAGGATGACCAAATAGAAACATTTAAAATCTTGGATATATATTTTTAGTGTTTAATTATTCTTTTTGGGGTTAATTAATACTTCACCATTTTTCATAGAGCAAATTTTCATTTATTTTTAGATGGATTCATAGTCATGTTTTATGAGTACATCATTCTCTCTTCTATGGAGGAGGAAAATGAGGACTACATTGAGGGATTTTTGGTGATTTGAGATAGAATATTCTATATGAAAAATCTCCCATGTTCTTGTTTTTTATTTTGGAAGTGATGAATTGGGATCACATGATTTCCATGGTAAGATTTTTAATGGATCTAGAGAATTTTATTGATGTAATTTCTTGTAATAAGACTAATAAGATGTTCAAGATGCATAAAAGTTTGGTCTTGGATAGTTATTATTGGAATTTCATTAGAGAATTATCATGATTGTATTCTCCCTTAAAGGATTTTACCATGAATGGGGTGAATTCTCAGTGGTATGAGAAGTTCCATAATTGATTTAAGATGTGGTAGATTCGTTTGAAATCCACTCATATTTGGATTTTAAATGAACCTATGATAGCTTGTGAATGGTTTTTTTATTTTGATATGGGTCTGGGTGTTTGTTGATCAGGATGACTAAGTAGTGGCCAATGGATCGTGGAATCTGTGTTCGAATGAGTGTAATTATCCCTCCCATGACAAGTAATTCTCATATTTTATTCATGCACTAAAAAAGGTGAAACTATCTCATTGAATTGTGTTTCAAAAATTATTCTAATTATAAGTTCTTAAATAAAATTTTCACTTAGAGAGACTATAATATCATGAAAATTTACTAGGTGAAGTACCATTATAATTTTGATTTAAACATAGTGTATACACCTAGGATGG
The DNA here is from genome assembly GCA_963277665.1 of Viscum album. Taxonomy (NCBI): domain Eukaryota; kingdom Viridiplantae; phylum Streptophyta; class Magnoliopsida; order Santalales; family Viscaceae; genus Viscum; species Viscum album. Next base: position 1,063,345,748 of record OY728165.1, on the reverse strand, counting down.
GAAATGTGGTTTTCAACTCTTGAGAATGATACATTCATTATAATATGTTTTATAATCCTTTGGTTTATCAGGTCGAATGATATTTGTTCTAATTTTAGACTAGACATGAAAGAGGATAGAGGGTAGGTGTAATATCCTAGTATGCATATTAAACGCTAAAAAAATCGGTGATGGAAAGAGAAGGTAAAAATCCATAATTTCTATAAGAATAGTAGTTATTTACATTGAGGATAGATCATGGGTGATTGGTCTCAACCTTCCAATGGATCTCTTTCATTTTTGATATGAATATAAGTTACTTTGAGCATAAGGAATGAGGTGATACATGAGAAGCATAATTCTAGTTGGTCCATTCACCTCGGGATAACACATATTTATTATAACATGTATGTCTTGTAATAGAATCCTAGGATGAGATGTACTATGGAAGAATTTTTTTTCTTGATGTGTAACCAAAAATAGGATCAAAGATGGAAATCTGAGAAACGTCGGGTGGTTATATCCACTTCTCAATATAGTGTGAAAGTGGGATGATATTTTTATTGATTTTTGTATCAAACTTCCGCACAGTCTAAGTAAGAAGGATTCTATATGGGTTATTTTCAATCATATAGTGAAATTATCCCATTTTCTACCATTCAGAAAGTCGACAATGGTAGAGGACCTTAAATACCAGTTTGTTTGAGAGTTTGTTAGTCCTCGTGGAGTTCCATCGATAATATTTTCTTATCAGGAATCCCATTATATATATCAAATTTGGAAGGCACTCCAACAGTCCATGAGAATCAAGTATAGGATCATCACTTGATATATCCAATAGTTGGATGGCCTGTATAAGTGCAACATATAGTCACTTAAAGATAGGTTTTAGGCATGCATTCTCTAATTAGGTGGTTTATAGAAGAGGAATTTACCATAGGTAGAGTTTTAATATAATAATAGTTATTTGGAATCAATCTGAATGGCCCTATTTGAGTCCTTTTGAATTTGTTATTTCTATTCCTTATTGAGTTTGGATGATGTATGTGAGGGATATTGGGTTGGACCGAGCTTCTATCGGAAAATGAATGCAGCAGTTTTGATGATTCATAAATGTCTAGTGACAACTCATAAAACAACAAAAGCAGTATACCAACTATGTTCATTATTTTTTGGGAGTTTAGGTATTGTAAAAATGTTTGTTTTGGTATCTAGTCAGTCGAGCCACCCTGAATTTGGAATGCATGAGAAGTCGGTGCCAAGTTATGTCTCTTTGATTAGTATTTTGAAGATGATGGGGATGATAGACTAAAAATTCAAGAACCCAACAATGATGAAGTGAATTAACAAAATCACACACATTTACCAAATAAGGAGATTTCTTCCAAACCCATTTCATATGTTGTAGTGGGATAAATATTAGTTTGATCCAGATTCCACAATTATGGAATGTTCTTTTTGTATCATCGATATTTAGAATATGTTTTTCATGGGAAGGTGTTCTCATTGATTTGTAAGCCATGGAAACCTAGTGATGATATACATGAGATATAGTATCATGATGGTTGGTTGAAGGAGTAATGGCCTCACAAATTTTCGTCTAGTGAATCATTATGGCCATTTGGGAGTAGAAAATGGAATTTGGGGGTGTTTATGAAACTTATAGAGTCTCTAGTGCGTGTTCTATATTGTTTTATTTAACCTTTGGATAATTCAAGGTGTTCTTCAGTTACAAGTGTCATAAATATGAGTTTCTTTGGGAGACTAAAAATGGAAAAATGTTAGTACTTTTTTTAAAACCACGCAGCAACCATGATAGGGGTGCTTCAATTTCTAGACATTCATTTCCACGAAGTTTGAGTACAGTTTCTCAAACATTGATACAACCTATAGTAAATTGTGAATCTTATATTCGGTGATTAGTTTCACCTAAATGGTTGGTGCATCGTTTTCCTAATTGTTCATCCTAGACATTTTACCATGTCCATCTCAATAAAATTTTGAAAATTAACATTTTTTCCCAATTGTCTTTTTATGATTTGGTGGAACTTTTTTCCTTTCCCTTATTCGATATCCCTCCACCAATTATCGTGGAGATATCCCTATCCTTAATTGGTTGTATTACACTTGATTTACTAGTGGTTTCACTTGAGTTATGTTTATTTTCATGGGTTTCTCCTTAATTTCCCCATCATTAGCCTTATTATATTATTTTCTTGGTAGTGTGGAACCCTATATTTTGACGAGGATGAATATAATGATTTTCTAGGGGATTTGGAATAATTCTTTATGCATATGATGTATGAGGCTTTATTCTACCTTTTATAAGAGGAATTAATCAATTGATATAATATTTGTACTAAATATGATGTAGGAGTCTATATTTAAGGGTGTTTTTCATGACATAATGTTAACTTTATTTTTTCCTTTGCTGTGTTTTATTTTAATTTCCATTAAAGTTATTTACACTTTGGGTGTATCCCTTGTTTGATGTGCATCATAAATATTTTTTTGTAAATTTTGATATTTAATGTCTTATTTTTAAAAGGTTTGGGATTATATGCCCATTGATTATTTGATAAATTGGGTTAAAGACTATTTAAATGGAATAATAAAATAATTATTGAAATGATATTACCAAAGAATTGGGTTTTTCATAAATTGGGCATGTTTTCTTTTAAAATAGATTATGTTATGAATTAATTTAAATTTGAAATTTCACGTGATGTGTTTTCATAGTGTATCGCATGGATTAATTACCATGAGAGAAATATTTTGGTTCAAGAGATCACATGATAAATTTGAGGAGTATCGTGAATGCATCCATTTTTTTCCAAGGTATCAAGGGACACTTATTATAGGAAGACCGTGTGAGAATCCATGTCAGTTAACAATATACCATGTTAAATCACAGAGTATGTCCTAGGGAATAATATTTGAGCTTCCATTTATAATCTAGATAATGTGATTCTTTACTATCCAATTATATTATATATTCTTAGATCCCATAGGCAATCATTACTCGTGTTGGACTGGTTTCTATTCATTATAAAATTGATATTTTCCATTTGATATGATGATACATAGTATGATCATTTCATCATTTCCCATTTATATGGTTATATTTTGTTGATGTTATGAAAACCATTATTAACAAGTTTTGTTATGTATGATGATGATGTTTCATATTACCCTATTTTACTTTTTATGACATGTTGGGATTTTTTTGGAAGGACAAGTTTTTTAAGTGAAGATAGATTTGTGTTTTATTGTTTTTCTTGGAATCATTTTGATTTCATTTATTTTTTTATTTAAATTTTTTTCAAAATTGTTTATTGGTTTGAATATTATAATTATATGACTATATTTCCAATGGAATACACTAGTATCCAGGCCTCATTCTGTACGTGGGAACTTTTGGTTGTTTTTATATTTCATTTTCTAGGACACATTTAATTTCACTGAAAAATGTACAGGGGTGATGCTTCTTGGTTTCTGTCAATTAGTTTTTTTGGGAAGATATGGTCTAATAAGGATGGACTCATGTGGAGTTTTTTTTCTAAATCCATTGGTATTTACTTTTTTCTTGTATATAATTAAACCATTTATTTTGAGTTTGGGTTTATTATTTTGAGATACTATATAAATTAAAATTTTTGAAAAATTTATACATTGATGTATGTCATTTATTATGCTCTCTACATTTTTTTAGTTTTTAATATGGTGATATCAGTATTATTGTTCCATTTTATGGTTGGATCATTCCCATTTTTGAATTTTAAAACCATTCTAAAATTCTTTTTCGTTATGTTATATTCATGTCACCATCCCATGGATATTAACTTCATGTGTTAGGTCGTGTGGTGGGATGAATTGGGTGATGGGTTAGGTAAATTCATATTGGATTATTACACCAAAACCAAATATTTATATATTCCCTTCTTGAACATCTTGGCACCTAACTGGGAGATCATTTGTTTTTTTCTATCATTGAATCTAACTATTTCCTTAATAATCCGTGTATCCTTGGAAGTTGTTTGTTTCATAGATTAAAACCAATGAAATTAGATAAAATTTTATATATAATTCCCTATATATTTTTAAAAAACAAATAATGTAAGAATTAATTCATATCCAAAACCATCCTCAATATTTTGAACATTCATAATCGAAGTACTATTATTATGCTTATGATTTAAAAGATACATGTCTACCAGAATCATTGTACAATTTCCTTACAATCAATAAATAGTGACTTCATCAATATTGAGAGGGTCACCATTGAAAGTGTGGATATCCTTCAGTATAGGATAATTCCAAAATTTCAAACTAATTCAATGTATTCGAACACATGCATAAGCAATGTGGTGTTTTCAAAGGTGTAAATTAATTGATATTTCCCATTATGTGATTCTAAAAAATAAAAAAAATAATAAATGAAAATAATAGAATAAATCCATTAAACTATAATCCTTATTGACGAGGAAATAATAAATTTATCCATTAGTGATGATATAGTGAATAGTTCATCTCTCTGGTGAAAAGTGAGTGGGATAGGATTCATTCTTGAAAAATTTTAAATTCCATATTTCACTTGTAAATTTATTTAAACCCTATATTATTTATTCATATAAACAAATTCATTAAATTAGATTAATATTACTTGCACCACGATCCTTATAATACTTACGTTATTTAAGGATTTCATTCAATATATTGATCAATCGACTAATTTCATAATGGTCAATCACCAATATAAGGTAATAGGTCATGTAAAACAAATAAACCTTATCATTAAGAAGTATTTAAGAAAAAATATAGTCAAATATAAAATATATTTCTTGATCAAGAAATGACCTACTTTGTAAGATTGGTCAACCTCCCATTCCCTCGATTCAATGTGTAATACCCTGATCTCAATTGATTCTATGTATGGACCAATCCGTTTTCATAAGTGGGCCTATGGAAATATAAAACTGAGGAACATTGAAAACAACCAAATTATTAAATATTATATAATATCATCTAAACATATCATAGATGATCACATGTTTGAGTTTTATAATTTTAATTCGTTTTTTTAGATAAAACATTTACCAAATAAAATTATTCACATAAAACCAATGTTTTGAGTTAGACCAATAACACATAAGGAACTAAATTTAGTAATTTCTCAAGTATAAATACAAGACTATTGCATCCATTATGACATAGAAGCCAATTTTACACTATTTATTGGGTCTTCCTTAAAAAAAACCCTAAAATTCATTATTTTTATTAACTATCCTTGTGTATTTGTATAAAATTTAAATTTAGTAAAAAAATTCATATTGTATTATTGTATTAATCTTGTCGGTGAATTAGTGAACATAATTTAGTATAATTTAAATTTAAATACTAAACAAACTAGAATAATATTATTAATTGTGGTAAATTGAAACTTTTATTTCCAATAAATATAAAAATAATAATAATTTACACATATTTGAACCTATTCCATAAAATTATGTTTTCTACATCCTCTAAGAGGTCCGACTATAATTTTTATGATTTTTTATAATATGGTCATCATATAATATATATATATATATATATATAATATTTTTAAATTGTTAGAATAAAAAATCAAAAAATTTGTGTATTGAATATTATAAATATGTTCCCATTTATTTATAGTTCATTTGATCCTAGGTACATGCTTTTATTTTTTCTTCAAAATTATATCATTCTTGTTCATCACTTAATCTAAGTACCTATAGATTATAAATTGATAATTTATTACATGTGCTAATATAAAAAAATATTAATATTGTGAGAAATCAAATTATATTCTCTAGTGTATATAATTTCATGAAAAAATATTCTTCAAAACTAATCTATGTCTCACAGTTTTATTTTGAGCATATAAATCAATGGAAAACAATATATTTTAGTTAAACCCAAAAATTTATTTTTGAAATTGAACAATTTATATAATTTTAAATAATCTATTTATTATGACACAATATACATTCAGATCTGTGATATGACCATTTTTAGGAAAAATTACTAAATTAGAAGAAACTCATCAAAAAAACACATGTATAAATTACATTGAAATAATAATAAATTATTGTATAAAGAAATAAAATATGTAACATTTGGTTTCATTAAATCTTGAGGTATTTCATTTTAAAATAGTTTTTATTTCAGATTCTTTTTTTTATAATCTGATTGTTCCATAATCGTACGTTTTTTCGTAATTGGGGTCATAATATAGTGTAAAATGTTCTTAAAAATTTAAATTATTTTTATTAAATAAAGAATTATATCGACTATAAAATCACATACAATTTTAAACATTAAATGGTTCATCATTTTTTAATTATGATCTCTCTAGAAACAAATTATTCAACAACAACTTTTATTTGATTCAAAACAATTCTATCTAATAATGATATTCTAAATTACATCTATATAAATGTGATCAATGAGGGATATATATATATATATATATATTCATCAATTTATAAAATTATTTTTATTTTTATAATAGGATGATAGATAAGGATAAATCATTACTAATAGACAATAAACATGGTATACATCTGTTAATAATAATGAATGATTTTTAATCAACCATGAAGTGAAAAATAAGATACATAATTATGTTTAAATTATCCAAATATCATTACATTCAAACTAGGAAGTCTCTAATTTCTTTAAAACAACTATTATCAGTGAATTTTTTTTAGACTATATCAAATATTTTTTTATCAATCTCTAATAGTATTAACTAAGAAGTATGTTATTTTATATAAACAACTCTATAATTATTTAGTTGACCTCGAATTTAGAGTGTTAAATATACCTTAGGTTCATTCATTACCATCCATGTATGTAGGTTACATGGATTTATTAAAATACGAAAATGATATTGAATGTGTCCATCTTTACCAAAAGGACACGAATCACATTTCTAATGAACAATACTTACAATAGTAAAATTTTGAAGAAAATGTTATATTTAGATGATGAAAGATCCATTATTTTCACCGTTTCAGGAATTATTTTTCTGAAGCATTCTCCAGGGCATGCACATCCATCTGTTTGAGGATGATGAGGATGTGCTGGTTGTTGCCTTGTATTCCCGCTTTCCAAAGGAGGGCTGCACATGTTTCTTATTCAGGGAAATTTTCTCTATGATATAAATAGGATGATGGGATGTCGGTTCTCCCTTCCAAGGATTCCTCCTCAAAACACGTTACCTATTCCCAGTCTCATTTATAGATTAAGATGTCGTTCTAGAAACTCTTCCCACTACCATATCTTTATCAATGGGTGTTAATTACACTGATTTTTTCAAGACATTCCTAGGGGTCCATTAAGGGCATCAACCTTTGGTCGGGGGAGTATTCACGTTGGACATCACTGGCATGTCTGGATACTATAACACTAGAACATCTAGGTTTCTTCCCCTTACAATAGGGCTTCTCAAGGGTGTGAAAGAACAAGGCATACCATGTTGAATACAGGGAATTATATACCCTAGGAATGTATTCGAGGTTTTCCTCAGCTTCCCATGTTTAAAACAGGGCATGCTACGAGTATAACATCTAGAAGAGACAGATCAGACTGATCAGAACTCTTACTAGAGTAGATCGGGTGGGCGGAACCCCTAGAGGGAACACTGATACTGGGAGCTGAATTTGCATGATCTCAATGGGATGCGGTGGCCTGGTTAAGAATCACGATGGATAATGGATAGTTATGTCAACTGGATGGATAATGAAATTGAGTCGACCTGAGGGAAAGAGTGTTGTTGGGATTGGTCCTCGAAAAGACCTCCAACGTATCCATGTGGCATGAAATCAACGTCCATGTAGATCAGGATGGGGTATAGGATCGATTTTTCCGTAGAGGAAATTTACCCGATAATATACTAGGGATTATGCAAGATAAGCAGCCCAAAGTTGATCTGATGCCCGAGTGATGACTAGAGATGTAGGTCCCAACAAAGAGTATAACAATGGATTACCATCGATTGGGGAACATGACAGCTTACCATCGATTGGGGTTGAAAATGGCTTACCACTGACTAGAGATGGGAACAGTTGACCGCTGAATGGGGATAACAATGGCTTACTACTGCGTAACATTCACAACCGCATACCATTGGGTAGAGGATCACAATTTCATGTCGTAGGATGTTGTTTACAACGGCATAACACTGGTTGGGGGGCACTTCATCTTACCCCTGAATATGGTACTATTTAGTGTCATGCGGTATAAAAGGGGAATATAGTTTAACATCACAATGTATGAGGGTGGACAACGTGGAGATAGTTGGGACCAATTGGTGTTGGGATTCAACCTCAGGGAGGCTTCCAGTGTACTTTTCATTGGAAAGGATCAATGTCCACATAGTTCGGAATGGTGGGAACCAATGTGAAGGGGGGTAACGACTAATGGTTATTGGTTTTGGACCCTAGGTATGCTTCTTACGCACCATTCCTTAGAAAGGATCAAATTCTACATAGATTGGAATGGTGGGAACCAACGTGAAGGGGGTGAAGAGCAATTGTTGTTGGGCTTGAACCTTAGGAAAGCTTCCTAATGTACCTTGCCTTGGTAAGGATCAATGTCTGCATAGTTCAGAATGGGGGGAACCGATGTGAAGGGGGTTGGGACCAATGGTTGTTGGGCTGGAATCTCAGGGAGGATTCCTACGTACTTTCCTTGGAAAGGATCAAAGTCCATGTAGTTCGGAATTGTGGGAACCGACGTGATGGTGGTCAGGATGAATTTATGTTTGGATTGAACCACATGGAGGCTTCCTACATACCTTTCCTTGGTAAATATCAATGTCTGCGTAGTTCAGAATGGTATTTGGGTCTTACACTCTAGGCTACCTAGGAAGGATGTCATGGTCAATTCTTACTTTAAGAACATGTGAGTCATGCTCAATGTGAGAAACAAGAGGCAAGGAAGACGTTACGATCACATCGCTAAAGGTGCATCTATGGTTAGTGGAATGGATATTACACGTGGTTAGCAGCCCAAAATGAAAATAGGGTCTTAGGTGTGGTTCAGAGCCCAATGAAAAAATAGTGGCCTCTGCGTGTTCTACAACCCATGGAGATGGAGATTGGGACTTACTCGAGGGTGGAGTCCTTGGGGCAACAAATCCCAAAGGGATATGGATTTGGAATGTAATATTGGAGGGCTCCTGGGCCCATCCCCCCCTCCCACTCTAGTCCTTGGGACCTAAGAAGAAAGGATGAGCAGGGATTCTACCACTGGCAAGAATGGCTAGGGGCCTACACCATGATGGTTCCCCATTCCTTGCGGATAGATGCCACTCCCAAAAAGAGGATCTCATTCAATGTGAGGAATAATCACACTCTTATGGAGGCTAGTGGGAATATAGAATATATGAGATGGGGAAACCCGCATATAATGCACAGGGCAAGGCCACAGTTTAACATCATGTGGTGAGGACTATGGTGCTTGGCATTTTAACGTCCTACTGCTCAAAAGAGGTGGGTTTACTCCACACCCCGAGGACTTACATAACTGATACTCTCCCAACCATGGGGAAGGGATGAAATCTGAAATGTCATGGCATGAGAGTTTTATAGAGTGATCAATTTAGGGGTCCGTGTTAGAGTGGCGATGAGATGATGCAATAGTCGTTTGTGTGCCTATGCGAAGAAGCTTTAGGTGATGCAACACAATGAGAATCAATTCCCAAGGGACTTTGAAGAAACTTCGCATGAGCATATAGTTTTGTACCAGAAAAGGATGTGTAACGTAGTTGTTTTTGGAGTATGAACTGCCAAAATATGATATCTGAAACAGGTAAATCGAAGATAAAGAGTGCGTACAAGGAGTGCATCTTGCACATAAATGGGGCAGATGCGCGGAAAAGGTCGGGGTGAGCGGACCTGGTTGCATGGATGAAATAGGAGAGGTTTTCATGCAATTTTCATGAAATTGGGATAGATGTGCATAAAAGGATGGGTGTGCGTGCTATTGAGTATGTTTGCATGCTAAAGGTGGCCGAGGTTTTGAGCAAAAGTCGGAGGAGTTTCGCACACGGAATGCCCCAGGTTTTACGTGCTCATGGAAGGGCTATCATGTAGGGAATGCCTGAGGTTTTGGCAGCAAGGGGAAGCGACTGAGCATAGGGAATGTTCAAGGTTTTATGTTCAAGGGGATGGTATTGCATGTAGGGGGTCTGAATTTTAGAGACATGGGCAAGGATCAAGCCAGAGTGGTCCCGCAAGAAGGAAGACACTTGGGAGACCTATGGTGGGAATTTTCATACCTAAAATCCATATTTTTATATCAAGAGAGGAGTATTTCAAGCATAAGAGATGGTTCATATTCTTCATCCATACGAATTTGAAGGGGTGTACTTCTATTTATTGTTTCCCAGATCAGCATGGAAAAATCTGGTCCTGGTGTCGGTGGGGCAAAAGATTATATGCCCAGTGTTAGCGCCATGAAAGATTTCGAGCCATGTGTCAGTCGCACACATGTTTGCGCACCCGGTGTTGGTCGCACACTTGTTTCTGCACCTAGACTCGGCTACGATCTGGTTTCCACGCATGCTATCGGGTTCATGCTAGTTTCTGCACATTCATGAAAAAACTTTCAAATCCCATGGTTTTTCATGCGAGAAAAATGTTTTTTTGTGTTCTATTTTGAATTCTCACGCATCACTTACATTCTTTTTGGAATTGATCACTGCGTAGAAATATGTCTTCATTTTTTTCCAAAAATTCAATCTTAATGAATTAATCACCTTTCATTATCAAAAAATAGACTCCATTGAATCAGAGCTGTGAGGGCACACAAAGGTCAGCTTTCTTGGGAAATGTAGAGACATCAAATCTCCGGAGGTCGGTGTGTGAAAAAAAAATTATATTCATTATATAACAGTGAAGTATAACATAAACCACTTTTCATCCATGAAAAAAACAAGTCCCCTCCTATAAAAACCCTAACGTGTCCCCTAGACCATACGGATTTCCTCGAGAAATATGTCTTGAGCTCTCATGCGTGAGAAATCTCCTTTACTTTTCACGTAATTTGACTTCTGTTGAGCGTAATTATAGTAGTTCAGTCGTAATTTTACACAATGATATGGATTTTTTTCCACAAAACATCAGTTTTTTTGTTGGTTTCTGATTTTTCACTTCATGTGCGGGTCTTTTCATGTGAGCTCCATCAGAACATTACCGAAAAAGATGGCTGCTAATCGGGGAGATGTTGAGAGAGAAGAAGAATATGCCGCTAGAAGGTCTGAGATTGATGAGAACCCTGAGGATTATGGTTCCTGGATGGTTGTATCCAACAACCAAACTCTCTTCAACATGTTGACCCCTGTACAGAAGGAGTGTTTATTGACTGACAACCTATGAATATAGGAATTTGGTATTTTAGAGGAGGTACTCATGCCAGGATTCAATGTCAATACACCGCGGTCATGGGCGACCTACGAGGATGATATCCCCTAATATAACAAAACAAAAAATTGTCATCCTGCTAGAGAAACTATGAACATGGATGTTTAAGTTATAGACACAAATACTAGGATCATCGTGGTAAATGATCCGATCACTGAGGATTATTTGGATAATTATGCAAGTACCTTCTGAAAGTGTATAACTAATGAGAATAAAGGCCAGTGTCAGGACTCGGAATTGACGTCTAGAAGAAATTTCACAAGTGAGTGGGCTTGTAATGCCCCGACCCCAGCTACCCGGAGTTGGTGCATTACTTCGTAACATTGGCATGATCACAAAAGATCAATTCTCGAAAGACCGATTAGTTTAGTAGCCTTGGAAACACTAGATACATTCGTAAACGTTACATTACATCATAAAGTGAAAAACTACAATAATAAAGTCTCCATAGTCCACACTCACATCCTCTTCTGACAATCCCTGTAGGTCATTCATAAAATACTTCTTCACATCCTGGAAAATATTAAAACATTGAAACGGGTGAGCTCAGATGCTCAGTAAGGATAACAATATTGCGGAAGCCTTCATAAATAATCATAAACATTTAAAGCAATGTATAACTAAAACAAAAGCCTTATTGAACATGAACTTCAGTATAATATGGAAAAAGTAAAATAAAATAATGCCATTACTTACTCACATGGATATTCTACTGGTCGAATAATCAAATGAAATATCATTAACCACTTTCATAATGATGGAATGCATAATGCCAGACATTCTGAAACATTTTGTCAAGGCCTCGGCCAAGTCATCTAAAATGATTAAGGCCTCGGCCAAAATCACAAATCAAATGGGGAAAGGGCCTCGGCCAATTCCACGTCTAGTTGTCTCATGAGACCTACCGATGCATCGAGGAGCTATAGCGGGCTCCACCCATCACTTATTAAGTCCAATTCATTCCTCATATGAATAGGTTTAAACATATCATAAACCATAACACAATCGTATCACATAAAACATGCATAATGGAAACATAAAATTTCCACATTTCAATCACAAGATATCAATACAACACATTGATATAATAAAAACTCTTTCAAAACCATTTTCAATACCAAAATAAAAGAAAGTTAAAACTTTGTATTTATTTTTCATTAAAAAATATGATGGCTTGTAGAGGAAGCCGAAACTCAAATAATGGTCACGGCGGCAGAGAAGTCGTTGTCTCCGCATAAGTACGGAAAGAAAAACATTCCCTTTTTGTCGTTTAGTAAAATGATTCGTATAAAAAATATTCCTTTTGGATAAACGTAAAAGTCAAAGGGGTTTATACACCATATAAAAGAAAGTTGTGTATAAAACCAAATATGCCTCAATGAAAGGATATTGAGACGAAGTCCCATTCAAAGATCATTTTTAAAATAAAATAGATATATTATGTGTATTCACTATACGTACACATAAAGAAAGTACAAATACAATATTGGACATAATAATATCATGACATAATTTGAAAGTAAGAGATTAACCCAAAGAATAGAAATTGGGTTAAGAAGTTTCTTTACCTTGCGTCATGTCCTGACTCGACCGTTCTTTAACTTCCTGAATAATAAACTAGAGTTAATTTATATTTACTTAAGAACCTTTTTCATGTTCATTATTCCTTTTATATCCCTTATTACCATGTTATGAACATTATTTAATTATTTAAGTTAATAACGGTCGTTTTGTCGATCTTTGGTACTTGTGTCAACAATAACCTTCTTATAATTACAAGTTGTTCATGTGGTAAAATATCCATTACATCCAGAATTATATTCATGATTTAGATATCATATATATCATATATATCCATTATATACATTCATTCATAATATTACGTAATATTTAGATGTAAGAAATGAAATGCACCGTTCATGGAGACGGTATGCCGTACGTACGCATGAACGCTACTTTCATTTAAATTTCATATTTAATGGAACTAAATCATAATGATATAAATGTATAATATAATTCCAGTATAATATAGTGTATAATACCATTTACTCCATCCTTTATACATCCCATATATGGCATTAACGATTCAAATCACTTTGAGGGGGCGGTAGTCCGCACTTCCTAAAATGAAATTATCATGTTTTACCCATAATGGAAATCATAAAGTATGCCATAAATGAGAAATACAGAAGCATAATTAAAACATAAACATATTATATATCATATATAAAAATAGTGACATCTTAATGGACACCTTTTAAGGTGTTATATGAGTGTTGAACAATCATCGTTTCGTGAGGCAGAAATTCGCCATCCACAGAAACCGTATGTTCTTTAACCATTAGATGTAGGTGTGTGTAAGTTTAGCTCGAATACATATTATAACAACATCCTAGTATATTGAGGATACTGGTGTTGTTACAAAAGAAATGAATAAAAAGAGTTTAGGAGATTGGATAAGAAAAACAAAACAAAACAACATTAGAGAAGACATTACCTCAAAATCGGGTAACTCTTTTTGATTTGAGCCAAAGGTTTCCTTGGGAAGAGTTCTGCCCAAAGTGAGGCTTCTAGGAGTAATAGGGGGGATTTGGGATAGTATTTGGGCAGAGGTTGGCCGAGCCAAATGGCTTGAAAGTGTAAATGAGGTGGTAGAGGTGGGGGCCTTTTATAAGTGGAGAGGAGGGGCACTCTTGGAAAGTAAAGAAAAGTCACTTTATTATAAAATGAGTTTCGGATTTTAGAGGTCCCACACTTATATAATTCGAGGATAAGATGATAAGGTTCGAAATATACTCATCCAATAGGTTTTTGACAAGTGTAAACTTTGGATTTTACATTATCTTTCCATTTTATTTAAATCGTTAAATAATGAGGTCATCGCTGCATCATCATGATGTCATAATTACTTTAATTTATTTAAGGTCTAAAAATTATAAAACAAATACTATGGTGTAGGAAATCTTTTTAGATTTCTAATGAATATTTATAGTCAAAATTTGGACTTGTGTAACACCACTTAAAAACTGTTTTAGTAAAACAACTCATGTTTGTGTCAATTTAATTTTAACATTAAATAAATATATATTAATGTCATTTTCCAACTAAAGTGGCTCCATGGGGTCCCCAAGTTGACCCATGGGTTGTCTTGGTCGGCCATGACTCATCCAATAGGAGTAGGACAAGTGTCAAGCTCATATCATATTATTAAAACATTGTTTTTACCTTAAACTACACTAATTACCTCTAATCGCGATTAAGAACTTAAAAGTTACTATTCACCAAAAAATTATTTTAATCTCATTGAACCACATTTTACTTCTTAATGAAAACCATGTATGTCGGATTTTTAAAAATCAAATCACAGAAGTGGTAATATTTCATTTAAACGAAAAATCAGTTATTTAACTACCACTTAGTGGTTTCACTATTCATCAAAAATTGATGTTTTTCAGAATAAGACCAAAATTTCACCGTAAGCTATAATTGATATTCCAAATTCAAAAATGATGTCTATTTTACAAAATTCCAAACATATAAGTTGCATTAATTAATTTTATAATTAATTCCCGTTGTTACAACAAATAGCGTGTTTTTAAGAAACAATTTATATCAAAAGATTGGCAATTGTTTATATCCAATTTCAATGTTAAATTAATTCTAATGAACACCATAGGATAAAACTGTAAAAATATATTCTAATTATACTTTAAAACCACTCAATAGTATAACTTATCACTATAAATTATTTTTATTAAAAAAGTTGTTTTATGTATTTTTCACTATTCATAAAAATTTGGAAGTTCTCAGAAAATTACAAAAAATTCAACATAGGCTGATTTCAATATTAGGAATACAAAAATGAAGTCCATTTTGAAATATAAAATTTCTATAAATTTAAAAAAGTGGTTATTACTATTCATAACGGCTACTTTGATTAGTCGCGGTGTTTTAGAACTCGATGTTGCGTACAATGCAAGCTATTGCATTATTGAATGAGAAGCGTATCGTGGAAGCTCGGGGTGTTACATTCTCCCCTCCTTCAATAAATTGCGTCCTCGCAATTTGAAAATTTTCTTTGAAAATAAAAGGTTGAAAAGAGAAAATACATTTGAGGAAAACCCACATCGGAAATAAGGTTAATAAATATATAACATTAAAAGAAAGCAAGATAAGAACAAAGGTCACCCGAGATTGCCCATTCTAGGATTCTATGAAAATATGGATATGGAGGAGAAACAAACCATCAAGGTCTAGTGGAGAGTTATAGAAAACAGGATTAAGATAATGTTTAACTACAGGAAAATCACAAACTTGTGATTGGTTAAACGATCATTGATTCCCCAGTAGGAAAAGTTAACCGACAACATTTTTGTTTTGAGTTACCTTTTATAAAGTTTAGGAATTTATTTAGGTGATTTACTAAGAACATAAGGGAATATATATACTTGTCATGTAGACTTTCATTCATTAATAAATATTTACCACAAACCCATCATTCACTCTAAAATGTAATACAACTCAAAAATATTCTATTAATCCTAATTGTATAAGGTTCCAAATATTAACACATATCATTTAGATTAGTAAAAATATTTTGTAATAACCAGGGACTTTCTGTAGGCTAGTGGTAGGACATAAAGGCCTATTGCACTAAGGTTGTGGGTTCGATTCCTGCATCTTTGTCCGACGCGACGGGTTATGCCCCACCCTGCAGGTTGTCCTTTTCCTAAATCTATAGTATTATAATATTCCAAAAATAATCTTCAAAAATGCTTTAACCTTAAACAATACTATCCATGGTTCAACTTAATCCATTCCAACCTTAATAGTTATCCAAAATACCTCCGTCCAGACTCTCTCTAAAAGGTCTCTAAATTCCAAAATCAATTTATCAGATTCCCCAAACAAAGTAAAGTTTCTCTTATTGTCACATACTAAAAATATGATTACCTTAATCATATTAAAACCTTACTGAAATCAACAAGTACTTCAGTACAATCCTTATATATATATATATCACATTATTCTTATAACCAGAATATAATCTTTGAGTCCAAAAGCACCAATACATTAATTATTCCGCTTCAACTGTAGTCACAGCATAAGATTGGCCTTGATACCTTGGCCTTTTCTGAGGTAAGTTTTCTTGATTCTTAGAACATTCATTTGCATAATGCCCCATTTCCGTACAATTGTAGCATTCAACTTTGACAGCCTCATTCTTTCCCTTGCAATCACGAGCCTGGTGACCCTTTTCTCCACATTTATAACAAACTCCCATTCCTTTTAGGCACGTACCAGGGTGATTCTTCCCACAATTATCACATAATGGAAAATCCTTCTTTCCATTTTTCCCTTTATCTGTCTCTTGTTCCCCCGTTCTTTTCTTCTCTTGCTTTACTTTGTTGTCATATGACTTAGAGAATTCCTTTTCCGTCTTGATAGCACAGGATACAATATCTTCGTATGATGAGAAGGATTGTGATACTAAAGCTCGACGGAGAAATGGTTTTAACCCATCAAAGAAACGATCAATCTTACTCCTTGGGTTACGTATATAATCGGAAGCATGCCTTGCTAACCTTGTAAAGTTGGCCTCATACTTTGCGACATTCTCATCCTCCTTCTTCCTCAGACTCAGAAATTGCCTTTCCATATCTGCTCGATGGTCACGAGGAAAGTATTTTTCTAAGAAAATCTCTTTGAACTCCCTCCATTCCATATTCGATATGTCATCATCTTCCTTTGTGTTTTGAATTAGTTACCACCATTGATCGGCATCTCCAGTGAGGCGGTAAACTGCCATGACAACTTTATCCCTTTCACTACTCCCCAAGGCATGGAATATTTTCTCTAAGGAATTTATCCATTGCTCAGCTACTATAGGATTTGTACTCCCATTGAAGGTTGGTGGTTGTTTCCTCATGAAACGGTCTAGCATTGATCCTCCACGTTGCGGATCAGGGTGCTCCATACGAGTAAGGTTATTATTCATAACCTGAGTGAGGTGTCCCAGTATGGTAATAAGTTGATCAGCACCAGTTGTATCTCAAGATCCATAATAATTATCTTGAGCAGGAGGGAAATCCCTACACGGAGTGCGTGCATTGATACGGTTTCCATTCCTTCCACTAGGCGCCATTTCTAAACAATGGTATAAACTAGATTAGTTTATGAATCAAAATGCATAATTCCATAACTGTAAAATACTTAACATAAATTGAACTATTTATGGATATAATCCATAATCATAAAAAGGTTTTATTTGAGGAAGTATATACTCATAACCCTTCATAGTGGTTTGTAAAGAAAATGGGAATTATCATAAGCATATCCCCCGGGAGTGTCGTAACCAAGAGTGCAGCAAGGCCTGTTGTCGTGCACTAGTTCCCGTTTGAGTCTAGCTCAAAGCGGTGTTTTCAGGTTTTACCCCTAAGTACATCTGTGCCAGAGACACCTCTACCTGCGCGTATCCAGACAGGGATTTATTGCTCAGAAAACTCACAACATCTCTACAATACCAAAATTCTAGGAAGTTCTTCTATACTAATCCTCAAAGTCTATCTTCGGTCTATGTGCTCTAATCAGAGTTTATCTAAATCTAGCTTCCAGGGTTATTACTAAACTGCCTCTGATACCAACTGTAACGCCCCGACCCCAGCTACCCGAAGTTGGTGCATTACTTCGTAACATTGGCATGATCACAAAAGATCAAGTCTCGAAAGACCGATTAGTTTAGTAGCCTTGGAAACACTAGATACATTCGTAAACGTTACATTACATCATAAAGTGAAAAACTACAATAATAACGTCTCCATAGTCCACACTCATATCCTCTTCTGACAATCCCTGCAGGTCATTCATAAAATACATCTTCACATCCTGGAAAATATTAAAACATTGAAACGGGTGAGCTCAGATGCTCAGTAAGGATAACAATATTGCGGAAGCCTTCATAAATAAACATAAACATTTAAGGCAATGTATAACTAAAACAAAATCCTTATTGAACATGAACTTCAGCATAATATGGAAAAAGTAAAATAAAATAATGTCATTACTTACTCACATGGATATTCTACTGGTCGAATAATCAAATGAAATATCATTAACCACTTTCATAATGATGGAATGCATAATGCCAGACATTCTGAAACATTTTTTCAGGGCCTCGGCCAAGACGTCTAAAATGATTAAGGCCTCGGCCAAAATCACAAATCAAATGGGGAAAGGGCCTCGGCCAATTACACGTCTAGTTGTCTCATGAGACCTACCGATGCATCGAGGAGCTATAGCGGGCTCCACCCATCATTTATTAAGTCCAATGCATTCCTCATATGAATAGGTTTAAACATATCATAAACCATAACACAATCGTATCACATAAAACATGCATAAAGGAAACATAAAATTTCCACATTTCAATCACAAGATATCAATACAACACATTGATATAATAAAAACTCTTTCAAAACCATTTTCAATACCAAAATAAAAGAAAGATAAAACTTTGTATTTATTTTTCATTAAAAAATATGATGTCTTGTAGAGGAAGCTGAAACTCAAATAATGGTCACGACGGCAGAGAAGTCGTTGTCGCCGCATAAGTACGAAAAGAAAAACATTCCCTTTTTGTCATTCAGTAAAATGCTTCGTATAAAAAATATTCCTTTTGGATAAACGTAAAAGTCAAAGGGGTTTATACACCGTATAAAAGAAAGTTGTGTATAAAACCAAATATGTCTCAATGAAAGGATATTGAGACGAAGTCCCATACAAAGATCATTTTTAAAATAAAATAGATATATTATGTGTATTAACTATACATACACATAAATAAAGTACAAATACAATATAGGACATAATAATATCATGACATAATTTGGAAGTAGGAGATTAACCCAAAGAATAGAAATTGGGTTAAGAAGTTCCCTTACCTTGCGTCCTGTCCTGACTCGACCGTTCTTTAACCTCCTGAATAATAAACTAGAGTTAATTTATATTTACATAAGAACCTTTTTAATGTTAATTATTCCTTTTATATCCCTTATTACCATGTTATGAACATTATTTAATTATTTAAGTTAATAACGGTCGTTTTGTCGATCTTTGGTACTTGTGTCAACAATAACCTTCTTATAATTACAAGTTGTTCATGTGGTGAAATATCCATTATATCCAGAATTATATTCATGATTTAGATATCATATATATCATATATATCCAGTATATACATTCATTCATAATATTACGTAATATTTAGAGGTAAGAAATGAAATGCACCGTTCATGGAGACGGTAAGCCGTACGTACGCATGAACGCTACTTTCATTTCAATTTCATATTTAATGGAACTAAATCATAATGATATAAATGTATAATATAATTCCAGTATAATATAGTGTATAATACCATTTACTCCATCCTTTATACATCCCATATATGGCATTAATGATTCAAATCACTTTGAGGGGGCGGTAGTCCGCACTTCCTAAAATGAAATTATCGTGTTTTACCCATAATGGAAATCATAAAGTATGCCATAAATGAGAAATACAAAAGCATAATTAAAACATAAACATATTATATATCATATATAAAAATAGTGAAATCTTAATGGACACCTTTGAAAGTGTTATATGAGTGTTGAACAATCATCGTTTCGTGAGGCAGAAATTCACCATCCACAGAAACCGTATGTTCTTTAACCATTAGATTTAGGTGTGTGTAAGTTTATCTCGAATCCATCTTATAACAACATCCTAGTATATTGAGGATACTTGTTTTTTTACAAAAGAAATGAATAAAAAGAGTTTAGGGGGTTGGAGAAGAAAAACAAAACAAAACAACATTAGAGAAGACATTACCTCAAAATCGGGTAACTCTTTTTGATTTGAGTCAAAGGCTTCCTTGGGAAGAGTTCTGCCCAAAGTGAGGCTTCTAGGAGTAATAGGGGAAGTTGGGAGAGTATTTGGGCAGAGGTTGGCCGAGCCAAATGGCTTGAAAGTTTAAATGTGGTGGGAGAGGTGGGGGCATTTTAAAAGTGGAGAGGAGGGGCACTCTTGGAAAGTAAAGAAAAGTCACTTTATTATAAAATGGGTTTCGGATTTTAGAGGTCCCAAAATTATATAATTCGAGGATAAGATGATAAGGTTTCTAAATCTACTCATCTAATAGGTTTTTGACAAGTGTAAACTTTGGATTTTACATTATCTTTCCATTTTATTTAAATCGTTAAATAATGAGGTCATCGCTGCATCATCATGATGTCATAATTACTTTAATTTATTTAATGTCTAAAAATTATAAAAAAAATACTATGATGTAGGAAATCTTTTTAGATTTCTAATTAATATTTATAGTCAAAATTTGGACTTGTGTAACACCACTTAAAAACTGTTTTAGTAAAACAACTCATGTTTGTGTCAATTTAATTTTAACATTAAATAAATATATATTAATGTCATTTTCCAACTAAAGTGGCTCCATGGGGTCCCCAAGTTGACCCATGGGTTGTCTTGGTCGGTCATGACTCATCCAATAGGAGTAGTACAAGTGTCAAGCTCATATCATATTATTAAAACATTGTTTTTACCTTAAACTACACTAATTACCTCTAATTGCGATTAAGAACTTAAAAGTTACTAATCACCAAAAAATTATTTTAATCTCATTGAACAACATTTTACTTCTTAATGACAACCATGTATGTAGGATTTTTGAAAATCAAATCACATAAGTGGTAATATTTCATTTAAACGAAAAATCAGTTATTTAACTACCACTTAGTGGTTTCACTATTCATCAAAAATTGAAGTTTTTCAGAATAATGCCAAAATTTCACCCTAAGCTATAATTGATATTCCAAATTCAAAAATGATGTCTATTTTACAAAATTCCAAACATATAAGTTGCATTAATTAATTTTATAATTAATTCCCGCTGTTACAACAAATAGCGTGTTTTTAAGAAACAATTTATATCAAAAGATTGGCAATTGTTTATATCCAATTTCAATGTTAAATTAATTCTAATGACCACCATTGGATAAAAAGGTAAAAATATATTCTAATTATACTTTAAAACCACTCTATATTATAACTTATCACTATAAATTATTTTGATTAAAAAAGTTGTTTTATGTATTTTTCACTATTCATAAAAATTTGGAAGTTCTCAGAAATTTACAAAAAATTCAACATAGGCTAATCTCAATATTAGGAATACAAAAATAAGTCCATTTTGAAATATAAAATTTCTAAAAATTTAAAAATGTGGTTATTACTATTCATAACGGCTACTTTGATTAGTCGCAGTGTTTTAGAACTCGAAGTTGCATACAATGCAAGCTATTGCATTTTTGAATGAGAGGCGTATCGTGGAAGCTCGGGGTGTTACAGGGCCTGTGAGTTTTGGGTATGCCAAACTTATGATATGTTTAGGGCCAAACTGTGGCACATTGGGTAGTTCAAGGTGATGTGGTGGTCGTAGTTCCATTTCTACCGCCAGCATGAAATTGGGATGGGGATGTTTACCCAATGGTCCCGTAATACCAAAACCAACAATATCAACCATGGGGAGGTTGGTATTAACCTTTGTGATGTTCATTTAATAAGGAAAATTCTTTTGGATGGGAACTAGTATGATGAATTCCTTCTGACAGGGAACATCTAGGCAGACAAATCACAAACTCCCATCCTCACATGGCATCTGTTAGAGCCAGCAAAATAGAGACTAGTGGTCATGTAATTTTAGAAGGACATTACCTATAAAAAATGGTTCAGCCTATTTATTTCGAAAGACCTTAATGTTAAGATGTCTGGGCGAGGAATACGGTGTCCAACCACAACACAGATAAGTAAGAGGGGATCATAGTTGAGGATCTTAGAGGCGGGGGAATATCAATCCTAGGGTTTTGGTGTGAATGAACTCCAATAATTGTACAACCGATATGTCAGATTTCAGGGAATCTTCTTCAGAGGGAGGATCCTACCAGTGAGGGACAAAATATTAGGAGTTTGAGCTACAACATTGGGGATGGATGGTATTATGGATGCTAGTTTGATTTTTAAATTGGGTGTCCCTGTGTTGGACCGTTTGTACGCCATCCTTCGATGCATTTCAAGGGGGGTTCACTGGGGAGAATTTATGGCCCTTTCCAAATTATTCATAGATGGATCACAGCTCACTGTGGTGGTTCCAACTTTCCAAATGTCATTCAACCCCTAGGTAACGGTCTACAGCCATCCTTATTGAAAATTTTGGGGGTCATGTCATTGACTCTCACCAAAGAGGGGGTATGGATCAGGATCAGAAATCACACCAATTTTAACTTTAGTATGTTCCCTACCCTGACTTACCAGATGATAGACAATGGGAAAGTATCAATAAAGAAAAGGGAATACTTCCAAAGTATCAGAGGTGGGGTTCTTGTGGCCTTGGTTGATGGGAAGATTATTTTTGAGCCTTGCATTCCATCATGATTTTCCAAGACGTTTAGATGCCTCCATCAGATGCCATAGAAAGTGTATACTAAAGTCTAGGAGGAGAGGCATCACTATGTTCATCACCAAATTTGGTTGATTTTTACAACATACAGCTTTGGCGAAGTCATTACTTTTCCCCCACTGGATTTAATGCTAGCCTTTCGATAAAGTACGTTGAACATTGGGTTGTGGAATACCCTAAAGGGATTCTGTGTAAGTGGGCCTGATAGCTCAAGGTGGCCCATGTAAAACCTAGATAATGAGGGAGAAGACAAAGAGATGTCTGGGGAGGAAAGGCGGGGGGGCATGTTGGGCAACTATTCCAATGCACGTCGGGACTATATCAGTTGAAACCCCACATGGTGTGTTTGTTCCTTCATCATCTAGGGGAGGAGGTGATCATGAAAAACCTCTTGGAGTAGTCTGGGAGATTCTCGGGAAGCAGATAGGGTACCTAATACAACCTTTTAATGATGCAATCTTCCCTGCACTATTGTCATCTTGGTTTACACTAAAACAATCGATGGGCACTAAAACCCTTTGGAAAATGATTGTACAAGACGAAATCCATCTGTCAGAGGTCAGACATATTTGGATTGATGAAAAGGTGAATTTCCATCATTGGCACGCATATTTGATGGCCATGGAAAACTATTCACATTAGCGGGGTTGGCGCGAAGAACCACCTTTCATGGTGAAGGTACTATTCTCCTAGTAGCATGATCTTGAAAGGATGTTGTCTGAGAATGATGACAATGATGTGGAGGTAGAGGGTAGTTAGTCCGAAGAATAAGGAGGGGAATAAAGGGTAGAATGAAAAGGGGAAGCCGAAGAGGATCTCGTGGTGGGGGTCTTAGGAGAAATCCCAACCTAGAAGTTCTTGAGATTGAATCAATATTGTGGGATCTAGCATAGAAACAACTAAGTTACTCATGGTATGCCTCAACCATCATCATAGCATTTCCAATTTTCATTGCTCACAATCATCAATGTGTTTTCTATCCTGCTCTGGTGCATATTTGTTCTGGCCAAGGAGATCAATCCAGAGTTGTGGAAGAAACATCAATATAACATAGTGGGGAGCCGACACCCATCATTGAATTTACATGGGATAAAGGATACCCTACTATGATAGCTCCTCAAGGAACTGAAACGCCGGACGCTGATTCATTGGGCTCTTGTATGTTTCATCACATAGATGCCTGTATTTATCGTTAGAGAGCTCATCTGATTAGGGTGTTCATTTTCTATGTAGTAATAACATCCTTGGAGGATTGATAGGCTACCGAATCCAAGCCATATTCGGATGCCTCGATGGTGAACACACCGACCCACTCGGGACCCATATCCAAAGTTGAGCCGGCCCAAGCACATTTTGAGCAATGAGCTATTGATACTGGCTATATCAATGATAGATTTGGGTCTAAAGTTGGTGGGGGAAAATTTTCCGGGGTTTAGGTGAGAGAGGTAGTCCTCTCACCTAATGGGAAGCCTAATCCCATGGGAAGGGTTCCAATAGAACACCATGCAGCTGATCTATTGGCTGATTTCCCCAACTATCAACCTACATACCCCAAGGAGATGGATGAATCCAATTAGAATGCAACTGATGAGAGCTGGATGACACAGTGTAAGGGATTAAATTGCACCAAAATCATCCTCAGTCAGACATTTTCATAATGGATAAAACTGGTGGGATCAGTCCGGACCTGGTTTCCCTTTCTTTTCATTTTAGGGGTTGATGCTCATAGTTTTCACCAAACATTAAATGAATACATTGATGAGAATATGTGGGAAAACAGCCAATGATCAGTCATTGCATGACACCAAAAATAGTCACGTAATACACATGCATTCATGAAGGTGTGGTATAAGGTCTGATTCATTGAATAGAAAGGGAAAGAAAGGGATTTATTCATTGAAAACTTATCTAACCTTATTTAACAATTAAGGGACTAGCTGGTAGACTCCCAGGAGCAGATAGTAGAGGCAAACCACCAAATGACTGAGATTCAAACTTAAAAGACATGGGTAAAGGCTAGGGCCAATGAGTTGCGATCTGCGGCCGCTGATGAAGAGAAGGGTCTCAGGGGGCAGAAAGCAATGCTGGAGGCCACAAACCAGAGGTTTCCAACAATAGAGAAATTCCTCCAAAATTCAGATCCTCATGGGTCAGGTCTTGGCCAAAATAATAAACAAATTTCACATTACTTCTTCTTGTTCTGAACAGCAAGTATGAATAGATTATTTACTTGTTTGTTCCATTTAATTTATTCCACCCACAATCCCTAAATAAATAGCAAAAAATTCCTCACCTCGAGTGGGTCATTCCTGATGTGAGAAACAAGGAATTCTCACATTGTTACATCAATTTAATGGAGGAGTTGAAACCATACTTCAGATATTCGAGGTATAAATTACCCATTTGGGCTTCAAAAAATAAAGTGGAAGACCTAACTTAAGAATAATTTCCTCAGAACAGTCGAACTATCACTTCCCCAATATGCTCTAGTGCACAAGAGGGGTATATATGGGGGGTTCTAGAATAAATCAAAACATAGGGGAGAAGAATCTGTGAAACATAATAACCTGAATTGGGAATATTATGTGGGTATCAAGACAATAAAGTATAATATTTTACTATGTTCGAAACATAATATCCTTATTTTATTATCCTGATATGCGGATAACAGATGATGGCCGACCACAGACCATGTTTGAAACATAAAGCCTAACTCAAAATTTCACCAATTAGTTTTCCAGAACATTCACCCATGATAGTAGGTGAGCCATAGTCTAAGAATCCTTACTGTTAGGGGGTTAATTTAGACGAGAAAGATGGTGATGTTTCAAGTAAATGGAGCACTATGTGTGGAGAGTGGAGTGATGGGTTGTCCGAATGGATTCCAAAACCATTGAAATCATACCATCATAGTGGAAACACATTAGGTGGGAATATCTATTTGATTAGGGATCAAAAATACATTCTAGTAGGACCTCTCTAGTATGGACCTGGAATGCTCTGTAGTATTACATCATACGAAAATAGACAATGAATGGAATAGTTTAACATCACATGACTAGGATGTTGCATATAGTTCTATGGTTATACTACATGGACCAAGGATAATAGTTTAATGTCATGCTACTTGAATTATAGGCTTGTAGTTTAAGGTCATAGAAAGTGGACCATGATCGACGTCGGGGGAAGAGAAGGTTTAATGACCCTGGGGCTGTGCCCAAGGTAAATTACTTAGGCATCACTACATATCCCATAAGGATGAGAATCAAGAAAAATGTAGTTCTTCAAGCACATCATGTTCAGATACCAATTCTGGTATGAGGAATCCCTTTTAGTGAGAAAACTAATGCATCCCATTATTAACATGGGGTATCCAGAAATTTTTCATGGTAGAACTGCAGTTTAGTGTCTTGCATTGAGGACATATGGACTCGTGCAGTTTAATGTCATACGATATGAAGAAGAGTTAAAGGGAAGATCCCAACAAGGGAGCATGAGATGTGGTTGCTATAAACCCGACGTGAATGAGAACCCAAGAGGTTCTCTCCACACCACATGCTTTCAAAAGGGATCAGGACAAGGGGATAAAGAAAGGGGTGAATGATTTTTAGATTCCTTGGGCTGGACCTAGAGGCAAGATGTAGGGGCGTTCCTATGTATCCAATAGGGATAGAAATTAAGATGTACATAGTTCTAAAAGATGTCATGTAGTTTAACATCATACAGAAATGACATGGTGTGGCCTTTGTTTATGGTCATATAGCATGGACCATAGATGGAATTAAAGGAGGGAGACACATGGTGAAGTAATTAATAATCCTGACGAGAATGAGGATAGTGGGAGTCTATATCACCACAATGTGCACCACGGGAGACCACTAGGTCGGGGGACCAAAAGTGAATCTTAGGTTGTGAATGAGGGAAAGTTCCAGGGTGTTCCTAGATACTGCATCAGAATGTGAATAAGTCCATATTTAGTTCATAAGGGTCGCATGGTTAAATACCTGTGTCTGAGATAATAAGGTCGTGCGGGTCTGGCCGTCACACCAAAAGAAGCGACATTTAATAGTTCATGTTTGTCCTTTAGGATTAATGTGTGTTTAATTGTAAAGTGATGGACCTAAGATAGAATTTCCAGGAATCACCACAAGAATCAAGACGTATGAAGGCCAAGAAAAATGGTATGGTGAGTGACGGATAATAAACATGATGTCCCCTCGAGTGAGGACACCACAATGCAGTGCAACATTTCATTATGAAACCAATATGATAATGTCATAGTTTAGGGTCATGTGATGGGACAAACCATGCAATTTAACATTGTGCAGTATAGACTAACAAATTAAAGTCATATGGGACTAGGAATCATAGTTTAATGTCATATGGATCAGTCATATATAATAGATATGAGGTTCATGTGGGAATGTGCATGACGTGATAGAGCATACATGATGGGAATGAGGGTGAGTTCAACATCACACCATGCGTGATTCCAAGAAAGAAACCTTGGGCTGAGGGTCCAGAAAAAGATAAAGAAAATGGTACATGAAAGACTAGCTCTCAGTTGAAACTGACCCATAGAAGAGATATACGGGTTTCCAATGTATCCCATGCGGATGGGAAACAAGCTAGATGTAGTTCTATAAGATGGCGTATAAGGATATCTTATTTTATGATCTTAGAGCTCAAACCAAAAAGAAGAGACACTCTTCCAAGCGAGAGAAGACCTCAATATGGTTCCTAAGCCCACGTGACTCAACCTTGGTGTGGGAGACAAGGGAGGAAGAGGTCTTTGAAATGCATGGGATACATATAAAGGGGAAGTTGGTGCGGAGAAACAAATGATTCCCTACCATGGCTTTATCCTCCTAATGTGAAACTGTACACTGAGGGAGTGTACCAAGAGCATCGAAATGAAAAATTGACATGATGGGGTGGAAAATGATTTGAACCATGTAAATGAAATTTAAGGAATGAAGGTATTGTCATGATGATGGAGGATAACTGTTGATAATGTTATAAACACAACATCCATATAATTTGACCTGAAATGGGAACAACAAGTGAGAGTCAACCGATGACAACATTCACAACATGGGACTTGTATCAATTTTTTGTTTTAAACCCATGATGGCGTTGGCAAGTAAAGGTAGGAGAGCCCTTGGGACAATCTTCCATTCTATTTGGGGGTCTCCTCAGAAGTGCAATATAATGAAATCCCAAATGATGTGAAACATGATTCCACAACAATGGGTGAAATAATGTTCTGATAGAATCTGACAATACTGGATCTGAATCAATGTACTCTTGGTCACATTGGGAAATCATTGAAGAGGTTTGAGGGACCCAACTTAAGAGAAGACAACTAGACATTATGAGTGTAGTTAAATGAAGCTAAGGGAGATCAGATGAGAGAGTGGTATGTGGCGTGGTTGTTATAAACCTGACATGAATGGGGACATAATCCCATACCACACCATATATCCCTCCCTAGGGAGGACAATGAATAAGGGGCTAGAATGATAAGGAGGTTTCAATGGGATGGTACTGGACCTATGGTCCAAATGTCTGGAATTCCTATGTATCCCATAAAGATGGTTATCAAGCCATACGTAGTTCTAATTATTATGTTGTGCAATTTATCTTCATGTAGAAAAGATAATGGTGCACTTAGTTTAAGGTCATAGGACCTGAACCATAGACTCCTAGTTTAATGTCATATGCATGGGAAGACAAAGTGGACGAAGAACAATCATGTCCATGGAAGACCATGAAGCGGTAATGATGATAAAGGATAACTTTTGACCAAGTTCACAAAACAGTATCCATATTTGTGTGTCCATAGTTTGGGGGATATAATTGAGCGTCGACCGTTAACCCTATTTGCAACACGGGACTAGTATCAATTTGACATTCAAAATCCTCATGGAAATTGTCCTATAATCATAGGAGATATCTTTGACCAAGAATCCATGCCATTCAGGGGTCATTTTAGATCTAGAGGATGATGCAAACCAAAATGATGGGGTATGTGAAGCAAGCCAGGGCATGTACTCGTGGAAAAGAATATAAAAGGAGGGATGTATCGAAGGTTGTATGTGTGGCCTGAAACAATAGCCTGACATGAATAAGAACTTGAGCCCAAACCACCACACACAATCCTAGATGAGAACTTGGTCCTGGGGGACGTAATGGTTGAGGGACCAGAGGCTGGGTGTCCCAGTCAACTATAACCAGATGACCCCTCATGCTGGTATTTCCATACCTCAACTCTTAATCCCACATGAGCAACACCCAGTGTGGGAAAAAGGAGTAAAACTAGGATCTTCCCATCACATAAGGTTCCAAATTCAGGAATCACACTCATGCCAGAGGCAGACCAATGCTTGAAGGGACAATAGGGGAAAATGATCCACTACACTCAATTATTTGGACATGTGGGGGTGGGGAAAATAGAAATGGATAGATATTGACCAAGTATGAAACACAACATTTATATCATGTGACCTAAAATGGGAAAAAAATGAGAATTTTCCACTAAAAAATATTTTCAATGCGGTACTTGTATCAATTTGTCGTTAGAGGTCCTCAAGGTTGTTGGACTAAAATGATATGAGAGCCCTTAGGCTTTGTATCCCTACAATTAAGGGGCCCTTTCGGACGAGAAAGGTAATGGAAACCCAAATAATAGAGTGTGTGGAACACGAATGTTCCTGAGAAACATAATGTCGAGATGGATAGTAGAAGAGGTGGGGATCTTCAGGGAGGAGGGATACATAGTATGTTCATGATGAACGTGACATGAATGAGGAAAAAACCCTACACCACCCCATGTGTTTCAACCGAATGGGAGGTCCTAATGTTTGGGGTCGTGCATGTGGACATAATTTCTAGGCATTCCTATGTATCCCATAAGGACTAGAATCAAGCCACACATAATTATGAAGTCCATGCAATTTAGCATCATGCAGTGAGAACGTGGGAGGAGAGAAGAATGTGGGAGGGTACATGATGCTATCATCATAATTCCAACATGAGTGGGGGAAAAGAATCATACATGATAACATAAGGGACCCCCCAAGAGAACTATACCTTGGGGGACAGTCAAAGAGGGAATATTGGACTGGACTCTAGTCAAAGTGTCTGATCATTCATAAGTATTACAAAATGATTGAAATCAAGCCATATGTATGTCTTGAAGTTTAACATCTCATAGGACAACACACAGTTTATCTTCTTGTAGAATGATATATATTTTATCGTCATGAAAGACAATATATAGTTTAACATGATATGGGATGAAAAACATCTTAACCTCATGCGAGACATTATACAGTTTAAGGTCATATAAGACCGAATAGTTTATGGTCATATTGGATAGAACAACTTATGGTCATGTAGGACCCTAATGCAGTTTAGAGTAATGCGGGGTAGTACAGTTTAAGGTCATGCATAACCAAAATGTAGTTTAATGTATGACTGGACCATAATGTAGTTTAAGGTCACATGGGACCAAAATAAATTTTAAGGTCATGCAGGACCATAATGCAGTTTAAGATCATGTGGGACAATAAAGTAGTTTAAGTTCCTGTTAGACAAGGGGACTCAGGAAAAGTATTTATAGAGGAACTTCTCATTAGTGGGAGGATTATACGCTCACCATCCATGGTAACTAGGGAGTATGTGCCATTCGAGTAAAAATTGTGAATGATGTAAGCTCCTTCCCATTTGGTCTCCAACTTTGGTGGTTTCTTGCCAGGTATCAATAGTGTTCTCAGGGCCGACACCAATTCACGTTGGAAGAAGGATGGAATGTGATATTTCTTTTTGAACACTCAAGATATCATGTTCTCATGCCTTTCCTAATTGTTCTAGGCACGATGCTTGGTCTTGTATAGCACATCCAACTTAGCATAATGGATTTATGCAACATTATATGGAACTTGGTAATTATACACATCTGTATGCAATGAAGAAATTGTATCTCTATGGGTTGGATGGTCGTCATTCCATACACCATAGAATATGTGGTCACCTGGGTGGAATTACAAGTCGTGGTACGATAATCCTAGAGTGCATTGGGGAGCCTGTCTAGCCAAAACTTCTTATTTTGACCAAGAATTTTCTAATTAATGTTAGAGAGGGTTTTTTTGAACACCCCAATCTGGCAATTTAATTGCACATGATAACAGGAGGTATGGTTAAAACTGATGTTGTTGTTAGAATATAGTTTCATCAGCTTAGCTACCCGAAAGATCATGTTGTTATCATTGTGGACGGTGTGAGGGACTTCAAATCGGTAGATGATGTTAGAGCTCATGAAGTAAATGATTGAATGGACCTTAAAATCCGAGGGCGGGACTACCTCAACCCTTCTTGGAGAAGAAATGCATAGCGGTCTAGATGAAACTGCACTGGTGAGCTATAGCTGGAGGATATGGTCCCATGAAATCAAGTCCCCATACCGCAAGTGTACAAGACTACTTGGTGGAGTAGAGAGGCTATGGAGGTCAATGCATAATTTTGGCATGAATTTGGAATGCATGGCACATTTTGGTGAACTCAATTTAGTCATGGATCATGGAGGGACAAATATACCCCATTATCTAGATCTAGTAAGATATTTTCTGCCCAGTCTGATATGCCCCACAAGAACTGGCCTGAACCTCCTGCATGACTTGGGAATATCGACTCCTTTAATGAAATGGAGGAGGACCCTGTCAAACCCACACTAGTAGAGGAACTTCTCATGAACATGACTGTCCTTGAGGGTAAACAGTAAGGCGTGTTTTTTAATTCACTCATGCACGGCCCGATATGCCAGGAGATCACCATTTTGTTGGTATTGTGAAAGGAGGTTCTCCATTTAGGAGTCCCTTAAATCACTGCATCTAGGGGACCTGGGGGTCCTGGCATAAAGGTGTTGGTGGTATGGTGTCTTACCTGTGGGATTTCATCATCATCTAGAGTGACAGGAGCGATGACTCTCTATTATGCCACGTGGATAATCAAATCACCTTATTCAGGCTCTAGAAGTAATGCGTCTATAATAGACAGGGTGATAGGTCGATCATTCGGAGAATGAGGGACATGTGTGACTTATGGCCGATATAGTAACTAGGCCACTAGATAGATAGTGCATCCCAAAAATGATACGAGCATTGGCTTTCTAACGTCATAGTCTCCATTTATCTGCATGATGAATAACTCAAAGTACCCATTCACATGAAAATGGGGAATGTCAATATCGAGGGCCATCTCGAGGCCAGTAATGAGAGTATGACACTCTACCTCATTATTGGTGAAGCATTTTTACAATAAGAATGAATACAATATAATGACATGTGCTAGGGTGATGAAGACAATAGCCATGCCTACTCTATTAAACCAGGGGTCATTGAGCCTTCTACCGGTGGGGTTCTGAGAAGAACCATTGAATTGAATTTTCTGACATGAGATGGATTGGTCTAATGAGTGGATTTCCTCATCAAGAAAATTGAGGACTATGTACTGGTCTATAATTGATGGATGGGAAGAAAGGAAGGCATCCATCAAATTCTCCTTAATATCCTTATGAAGGACAAACTGGATGTCGAACTGCAAGAGAATCACTGGCCACTGAGCTAGATGGCCTATCAACATGGGGCGATTCAGGATTTATTTCAGCTGATCTAATCGAGACACCAGCTGTACCGTGTGGTGCTACAATTAATGTCATAATTTCTGTACTAAATATACCATCACAAGGTAGCATTTCTTGGTAGGGTTGCATCTAGTATCAGTATCGAGGAGCATGTGGCTGAGATAGTAAAGATTGTTATATGTCCGCTAGATATTCTTATGGGTGAGAAGGGCACTGAGAAACCATGACATAGAGGTGACATAAAGGACCAGTGGGTTTCCAAAGATAGGTGGCATTAATTATGGAGTCTAGGGTAGGTACTGCATTATTTACTTGAAATCGTTATAAAATTATTCATCCCACTCATTTACAATTCCTTTCTTCATAAGATGTGAAAAGGGATTACACTTGTCATCCAGATTCATGATGAATCTGATTATGTTGACCAAGATGCCTTGGAAGCCTCAAAGCACCCAACTGTTGCTCAGGGGAGACATCTGACTGATGGACTTAATCATCTCAGAGTCAATCTTGATGCCCCTATATTTGAAAATAAAGTCAAGGAACTTTCCAGAGGTGACCCCAATGTTACACTTCAATGGGTTCATCTATAGGTGGCGAGAATGGATGAAGTCGAACACTTTCTCAAGGACTTTGAGATGGTCCTGGTGATGGAGTGATTTGACCACAATATAATCCACGTAACATTTCATCTACATTCCTTAGATTGTTTTGAATATGTGATACATAGCCCGTTGATAGGTGCCACCTGAATTCTTTAAACCAATGGCCATTACTTGGTAACAGAAGGTACCTTATGATTCCTTGAAGGCTGTAGACTCCTCATCATTGGGGACAATTCGAATCTGGTTATACATGGGGTACTCGTCCATGATGGAGAGGGAATGGAACCCATATGTAGTGTCGATCAAAAAAAATTTCAGAGGAAGGGGAAACTCATCCTTCATACAGTAAAGGTTGAGATCTCAAATGTAGATGTAAACACTGATCTGTATGTTCTTCTTCCTGACTATAAAAATGTAGGCTTATCATTTAGGATACTAGACTTCCTTAACAAAATTGGCTCTGATGAGCATATCTAATTCTGCATCAACTATGGTACTGTGAGAGGGGTGTATCTTTCGGGGAAGAAGCTTGAACTAATGATAATTTTCCAGGAGACTGAGGCGGTGGACCACTACATGAGGATCTAGTCCTGGCATCTAATCATAACTCTCGGAGAATACATCATGGTGTTATTTAGGGAATTCTATGAAATTTTTTTTCTCCTTGAGGGGCATGGAGGCACTGGTCAATGTGGGTTTTGGGTTTTCCTCACCACCGAGGTTCACTTACACCAATTTTTCAACCATGGCTAAGAAACCCTCTTTAATGGAGGGGGGATCATCCTCTAAATCATATTCTACACTTATGGAGGAGGGATCATTAGTGGGAGGAGTTTACTTCAAATTGATAGATCTTGATGGGAGTCTGATACCAGCCTGAGCTGTAGTGTATACTGCATTAGGGAACTCATGTGCTACTGAAACCATAATGATTAAGGATGTCGACCTGATACCATCTAGTATTCATCCAAATGGTTCACATTTGATGATATCGAAGTAGTAGTGGTGTCTCAGCATGAGGTGATCAATTTCAGCCTAGAAAAACAAACAAGTATAACGTATTGTCATTTCCATGAGGGGGACATCTCTATACCTTATAGGAGTAGGAGGCTCTGGGATAACCCGAGCCTGATTTTGTGTAGGATTATGAGGTGATCTTCCTGAATCACATAGACTTGGGAAGTGTTCCCCCATAATTCAAGAAATAATGAATCATAGTCCCTTTTCCGGAGTTGTAGCATCCAGTTGGTGGATTAAAAAGATGTTTTTGTCATCTAGATCTGTCCATGGGCCGATCGCAGTCATGGCATGATCACCCTAGTTTTCTAGAATCTGCTTGTCTTTGATCGTGTAATAGTTTGCATTTAGATAGTGGTCTTCAAATGAGGAAATGTGTGATGCGTCACATTGAAGCATGCCCACTCAACCATTAAGGAATTAATTCAGTCATGGGTGATATGAAGATTGAACCATCGCATGCAGGTGGTGTCATTGCCTTCCCATCAACACATTGTTGGATGTGTTTTGAGAGACAACCATAAACTCGGTGTTGGAAACTAGGCCACCACACTGGGTCTCCAAGAGGATCTGGTCGACTAGTGTATGTTTTGACCTCTCATAACCTTGGATTCTTAGGTCAGAGGGACTCTTGTCATCCTCTCAAAACCATAGTTTTCATAGTGTCTGATTCAAGATTTGGTTGATTCGAGAGCCTATGTCGACAAGATAGCGATGAACCTCCCATCCAATAAGCTAGACGGTGATGTACAGTGGGTAAATTTTACTCTATATGGGAGAGGCTTCTTCTTTTCTTGATAATGATATGATGGCCTAGCATTCAGGATTCTCGTCTGCCTCATCATGAAAGGCTTCTACATTTTCTACCTCTTTCTCAAACTAGAGGGGGCATTTTAAAGACTCGTTGAGGTTCTCACACATATTTGATGACATTTGAGGGGCCTTAATAATGGATTACTTTGCTGGAATGTTGTAAAGATGTTTGAAAACATAATACATTGGTGTCAGGGATGAACATATTCTTATTTAAGGTCTCTCTATGACAAAAGGTATGGTGGGCCCTACCGACTGCACAGGCAGCTAACTCGTGCAAGGAATATCCCTCTACCCACTAGTTGAAGCCAATCTAGTAACTACCAGATTAGGTCCCGATAACTAAGACCGGTCTGGAGCAAAGCATGGCTGATCATGACGTAGTCCAGGTGGATCTACCTAATCCAACAACACGAACGATGGTGAAAGAGAGCATAATGTCACCATATGAGAAGGTTGCGTGTGATGAGCTCTGTGTTGGGCCTTTTTCCTAGTTTTGGTAGCCTTGATAGCCGATCTAGAAGTGTTGGATGAGGCACTTTGATGGCCCATATGGTCACGGCCCCTTCGACGTTGTCGATGGTTTGGGATGATGGGAGGATCCACCTGGTGCTCCTCATCTATATGAATCATGTAAGGGTTTTCCAACTCTATGGTATTTAACACGGCATACCCTTGAATATCACTGGAAGGGTCATCCAGTAATAGATAGATTCGGGGAGGAATCACTATCTCTAGGGTCATGAAATCACTGATAGTACGAGATGACTATGGCATTGGCTGTGTACTTTGTTCTTGCTTGCGTAGCTGGTGCTGGATATTCCAGGACAAGGACGGCTGAGAAGATGAGGTAGAAGTAGTTGTTGTTGATTGTGAAGTCTATATTCAATTTAGGCGTTCATGGAAAATACCATGGGCTTGGCCGACTGTCTCAGAAACCATCCATTCATCATGCTTATGGGACCCATGGTGAGAAACCAGATGACACTCAGCTTCATTGTCACTACTGTTGTCTGGATTCCTGAAGACAAATTCCACCTGTCCTGGAGCTGGTCCTAACCAGACTATGTTGTTATCCACCTGGTCATGAAGCCATTATTTAAACATGTAGCACTATTGGATGGTGTGCCCATAGATCTGATGATTTAGGTAGTAATTATATTGATCAGTGAGGTGCGCATATTCTTGCCTCCAGCATTAAAGAAAACACAAAATCCCCTACTCCACGGAACTTCGGAAATAACCAAATAATTGGTCCTCATTGAATGAGTAGTTCTAGTTCCTATTATCTATGAAGGGGGCCCTGGGAGCCTAATTCTAATGAGGGGATGGATGAGCCTATCGATGATGTGGAACCTTGTTATCTTGCATAGGCGGTTGTGCATTGCTCGGGGGGCACCTTCCACTTTTGAGGTGGGCGTTGCTGGGATGGAGGTTGTGCCTAAGGTGGAGGGCCTCTATGAGGCTGTAGAGGTGACTCCACTGGTAACAACTCTAGTTTCTTGGAGGCCTCTATCTGAGCCACTGAGTCGGGCTCGACCCTGGCATCCCTTCTCACGGGGTTTGAAGGAGGCTAAGGACGTGATTGGATAGCCTACTACAAGGATTCTTCTAGGAATTGGGACTTACAATAGAAGTCTCTGAATCACAAAGGGATGTTCTAGTTGATCAAAAAGGGTAGCAATTCTGTCTTGACATACCCTACACAAATCATAAAGAGTTTATCTTGAGTCAATGACATGTCAAGAGAGTATGTGATCCATTTTAACCGAGCAATAAAGTCTGTAACATGCTTATAGGGCCAATTCTTGCACTTGAAGAGGTCTATGATACTCATCTTCTGAGTGATGGAAATGAACTGGTAGAGAAACTGCCTACAGAGGTCTTCCCATCTTGCTACAGATCCGATGAGGAGTTGGTTGTACCAGACAAATGTCAGCCCCTCCAATGTCTGAATGATGCACCAGTTCTTGGATTCTTCCTACTACGGTAGAGTTCCCATAATGGGCCCACACCATGAGATAATGTGGGCCAGGTGTTGTGGAAAGTCCCCTATCTCGTTAAAGGGTGAAAAGGTGGGATATCTGAAACCCAGGGGTACTGGAATATATTCTACCCATGTTGGATATGGAATTTCATCATGAGATATTTCCACCTCTCTCATTTCTAACACCTTGAGGGGGGAAACGTGGGACACCATTAGATCATCAAGGAGAGGGGGTCCTATCTTGATTGGGATCCCTAACCACTGGTGCGTTGGTAGGATCTTTAGCATCATAAGCAGGCCAGAAGACCCATGTAGCGGCTGGTGGAATGACCTGCAGAGCAGCTGGGGGATCCTTAGCTAGGTCTTGAGTGTCATCACACTATTCATTTGGATTTGGAAATACATACCATGTCATATTACCATATGTTCTGGCCTCAACATTATCTATGTGGGCATGGTGATCAGTGTCACCTAAAGGTAATTCACCAAGGGGAAGTTACACCTACCCTTATAGCCACAGTCATGGATCATCGTAGTATAGTTTTCTCTCCGCAGTGCCTTCGGCTAGGAGGTCGTTGACTATATTCTCGTGTTCAGCGAGTTGCTAAAACAGCGTGGATTTTTTGGTTCATCATCCTCCTTCTGTTCTAAGGAAGACGATTTAGAGGGTTAGATGGCTCTGAGGTACTTTTTACCCATGTTGGGATTTCGGTTGAGGGCCAACGCCTCGGTGGGAATCGGAAGAACCATTAGATTCCACTTTTGAAGAGTAATTCATCCAAAAGGTCCAAAAGGTGTGATATTTTCTTAGTGGTAGGTCCCCTCCAAGAATCGCTAGCTCATTATCTACCCCTGGTAGGTCAGCAATGTAAACCATAACCCTACCAGCAGGAATATCCTCTATGGCGCCTGGAAAATCTGGCCGGCACCAGATGGAACTGAAATGGAGGGCCGTGTACTACCCCCGGTATGATCGAAATGATGAATGTAGATGCTCAATATACAAAAGTTGGGTGGAATTTTTACATTAAAGATTCATTTGGAACATTTAATTATTATTTTAACAATGTTTAAACAATCATTCATAACCCCTCATTAAGAATACTTTTATCAAACATTACAACCATAAGATAAAAAATTAAGAATGATTTTCTTAGAAGAATGAATCTACCGTAAAGTGTATTGAATCTGTAATATAGTTAGATTAAGGTAATTAGAAAGTATAAGAATGTTATACTTTATAACATTAAAAAAGTTAAGATTATAGCGGAAATAAAACAACTTGAAATAGAAAACAAGTAACAACAAGATTCTTTTAACCCAAAGAGAAGGGTATCTAACAACCTTGGATAAATGTTCCTTGATTTATACATTCAAGAAAGTATGTATTATTCAATACTAGGTATTCCCTCAATCCCAAGATCAGTATCTGTCTTTCTATCCCTGCAAGCCATCAATTTAGAAGGAAATCAGAACCTCAGTCTTCCAAACCCAGAAGCCCAAGATCAACGCGATCAGAGTCTGCACGGAGCAAGTCTGACAAGTTATTCGGACCCAAACAATTTGTTCAAAACATACACCCAAAGCACTGAGAATTGAAAGAGCCTCTCCCTCTTGAAATCACTTCCCAGCTTTTTCACATGCGTCATGTTCATCCACTCTCCACATTGTATTCTACTCGTTCAAATGAACATGTATTTATAGGGAATGATTCCCAATGGTCAGCTCCACTACAACGATCATATTTTCCTACAATTTCAGATGGACCAGGACACGTGTTAAACATACAATGATTAGTTTTTAAAAAATTTGTTCAACATCGTTTCAAGTATAAGAAATGATGTTAAGTTCAAGTTGAATGTTATGTAGGAATACATGGAATCTGATAACATTGGAATGATACATTAAACAACTCTATCATTATTAAGAAAAATGGATTCATAAGATAAAAATTATCAATAAATAGAATTCACAAGGAAAATTAAATAAAATTCTGAAATTGTTATCTCATTTGTCCTAGAATTGGAATCATAAAATAGGAATCCCTTATACACCAGATTTAGTATTAGAAAGATGGTTTCACTTATACAATAGATTTAGTATCAAAAAGACAGTATCACTTATACTCTGGAATCAGTATCATAAAAATAGTATCTCATTTACACATGAATCAGAATCATAATAACAGTATCACTTATACACTAGATTCGGTATCCTAAAGATGATATCACTTATACATCAGATTCAGTATCTCAAATACGATATCAATTATACAATGGAAGAAACATCATTAAAATGGTATGAATAATCACTAAATCTAACAGAATGTAATAATACATCTGTAAGTATAATTAAATTAAAATTCTAGTTTGTAAGGAAAAGCAAATCTTAAGAAAAAGACAAAACATAAGAAAAAGTGTTTGTTATTTTCAAAACACAAAACCCTAAGGAATTGAAAAGTCATAAGATAAAATTATTGACTAAACAATATCCCTCTTTTGGAATGCACAAAAAACCTTTCTAAAGAAGAATATATTCAATTAGATAAAAAATAATGAAATACTTATCTCCCCTTTGAATGAGATTTCTGATGAGTACAACTAACTCCCCCTTAGGTTATGTTTCCCAAGGAATGTATTCTAGATCTTTAGTGTTGTGTTTTTTTAGAAAATATCTCCTCCTTTGATAAACAACTCTTCTTAAAAGAAAACTCTCCCTTACTTGGACATTATCATTTCTTACCATACTCTCCCTCAATAGATTCTCCTTCTTTAATATATTCATTAAATTTTTCCATTAAATAAATTATCCCCCTTTGTTATTTTCAAAAAGAGGTTAAGTAATGGAGAAGTATAAGATATACCAGTAAGGTTAAGAAAGCATACATTCAAATAAAAAAGAAATATATGCAAGAGTCTTTTTAAAGAAATTTTGGAAATAAGGTTTAGATTACAAGAAAACATCAGAAAAAATCATCCATCTTTCTTCTACTCTGACAATATATTCTTTATCAACGAATTATGTTTCTTCACTTCCTTATGATCTTATTCAAACTTCTTTGAAAATATCTCTAAATCCTAATTCATCATTTTTATGACAAGATTCTTTCTTCTTGAGCATCCACCTTTCTCTCTAATTTATATGTGACTACCTTTTCACTACTTACATATCGGGCAATGGAAATGAGTTGAATATCATTCTCAGAGAATGATAAATTGACCTTGATGAACTTGGTTTCACAAGAATTCAAATCTCTATTTGATGAATCCATAATGTCCTCAAACTATCTTATGTTTTCATTTATATTTTTTTTGTGGTTAAATACATTCTTACATGTCACCTTCTAAGGTTTCTAATCATTCAAAAGATTAATAATGTCTACTTCTTCATTGACCACCATGTCCATAAGAATATAGGTTGATTCCAATTTTTTATTTAGAGTTTATTTCAACATTTGACTCCAGGAATCTATATTTGAAAGAACTATAATAGTGCTAACCAACATTCTTAACGATAGCTTGACAAAGCCATTTCCTTTGAGGATGAGGTTTTAGAACCTGAATCATATTTTCCATTCTGATCTTCTCTTGGAGTTAAAGAACTTGATTTTTCTATATTCTTATAGGACTTTTGATGTGTTTCCTTTTCGAATGAGGCAACCAAAACCCTCATAACTTTGACAAGATTTTGAACTGGAGATTTTTCATCAGATACCTAAATAACGTTAAGATCTACTTTTTCACCTTCTTCTTCTTAAAACACTTCTTATTCACCACCTTGATGATCAACCTATTCTTTCTATTCTTCTTTGAATTCAATTCCAAATTTTTATTCATCATCAGCATGAACTTATTCCTAAACTGCTACTTTTTCCTCACATTTTACTTCTTCTACAAATTCTTCTTCAACTTTTTCATTGACTTGTTCTTCTAAAACAGATTTAGAGACTGAACTTGTATATGTTACAATCTAGTCTTTTACTTCCATTAAAACATAATCATTATCATATTGAGGTTTCTGATATTATATTTCAGAAATAGGTTCTAATAATGATAGAAAATTCTTGGATATCTGGATTTCCAGAGTGACAACCGGCTTCTTATGAATAACTTGTGGTTTAGAATCTTCTTGAGATTTCTTTTCTTCTGCATTTAGTAAAGAATGAAAAACTTGTGCTTACTAGGATTATGTCATTAACTTCTCCTTCATTTCTTTCTCATGATTTTCGGGTTGCTTGATTTTCAATGCCTTAGCCTCTGTATGATTTAAACCAAAGGAAGGATATCCTTCCTTTATGGTAACCTCCATTTCTCACCACTTTGCAACATTTTTATCAGAATAGGATTTAGGTTTATTTGAATGAAGAGGTACTGATACCAGGACATCAGAAGCGGGTACTAGCAAACTTGGTTCATCACATTTTCTTTTCGTGGGTACCAATTTTGAATATTTCGGAACATCTCCCTTGTTCAAGACAACCATTTCATTCAATCATTTGGATTTCTGTAAAAACTTTATTTTCATCCTCATTAGAGTGTAATCGCTGAGAAAAAAATTCTTAAAAGACTTTAAGACTGATCAGCATGGGACATTCATATCTTTAAGTCCCATAACAATTATCCTGAAGATAGTTGCCGGATACATAAGAATTTGATATCTGATGGATCCACCTTTTATTGCATGGATGGTGAGGAAGATGTACTCAAGAAAGTTAATATTATTTAAGTTGGTGTGAAAGTCTAAAAAATGATATCACATATTTTTGGAGAGTATGTATCTCTTTTTCAAGGGATAAAAAAGCCTTGCATCCATTGAGCTACAATCTTGTGGTTTGTTGTAAGATTTGTAATCTTCAGATTCTTAACATACATGCGCCCAAGATAATCCAAGGCCATGAATTTCTCAAAAGAACCTTCTTTCTCTGTGAGTATTTGAGAGTATAGAATAGCTTTCCCTTCATACGGTATGTTGAGAAAATTTTCTACTTTCTAATAAGGAACAATATAAGTCATATCATAACATTTGAACTTAAACAGATCCTTGCCATCCTTTTGGATTAAAATGATAGATTTGTAGAACTGAATAACTACTTTAAGAAAAACCGGATCCTGAATCTTGTCATTAGCCACACAAACACCATCCCATCAAATAGTTCCTATCACCTTAGAGATAAGGGAGTCATATTTTTCATAGAAGTTAAGGCTTACCAATAATTCCCTAAATATTTACCAATCCTTTATTTCTTTGGTAATCTATATCTGATCTGGTGAAGATTCAGAAGTCATTCAGGATAAAGGGGACAAAAGAATCGGAATGAGGGCTCTGATAGCAATAGAACATTGGAACTAAGATCAGTAAGGATGGTTCGGTGATAATAAACGAGAAACCCCTTATATAGACATAAATATGGCTTTTCATATTTCATAATATTATCAAATGGTTGAACATAACTTGATCTGATCTGACTATTGAGGATGGATACAGGAAGTATAAATTCAAATATTTTTTAGTAATGTAAACCAAAATTTAATGTTTTGAAATAACAATAATTGACACACAAGATAAGAAAATATAAGATAAGAATACTTACCTTTTATAATACTCTGAAAATATTATCGGTATTATAAGAATTTTCTTGGAAGTATTGATTTTAGGATATCAATACTGAAATATCCAATACCGAAATTTCCAATACCAAAATTTCCAATACTGAATTTTTTAATACCGAAAGTTTTAATACCAAAATTTAAAATACTGAAGTTTTCAATACTATAATTTTCAATACTGACAATTTAATAAAGAAGGATAAAATTTTAAGAAAAAAACATAAGGAAAGATAAAATTTTAGGAAGAATAAGAATTTTCTTAAAGAATGATAAAAATTTTTAGAATGAAACATTTCCTTCAGGAAAGATGAAATTTTGTGATAGAAAAAATTATCTTAAGGAAATATATAATTTTGAGAAAGAAAATATCTTCTTAAGGAAAGATAAAATTATAAGAAAGAAAAAAATTCCTGATAGAAAGATCAAATTTTAAGAATGAAACATTTTTCTTAAGGTAAGTTAAAATTT
This sequence comes from Viscum album, assembly GCA_963277665.1. NCBI lineage: Eukaryota > Viridiplantae > Streptophyta > Magnoliopsida > Santalales > Viscaceae > Viscum > Viscum album. The sequence continues at coordinate 1,063,302,667 of OY728165.1, read as the reverse complement.
TAAGAAAGATAAATTTTATTAAAGAGAAAATAAGAATGAGAAACAAAAAATCATATGTACTCCCCCTGATATAAGGAGTAGTCTTTAAGGCCTTTTACAAAAAAGAACATTTGAAATAATATCATTACTAAAAAGAATAATGTTACCTCTACTGAAAATTTCTTCTTGATAATTATATCAAAAAGTAACATTTCCACCCTTAGTCTTTAAAATAATTTTGAAATAGTATTTGTTTCCAATCATGTGTCGGGAACATCCACTATCTAGGTACCATATGTTGTTGGTACATCATTCATTAGCCTGAAAAATAGAGTTAGGTTTTTAGAATCCAAATATTCTTAGCTCTAGAATTATTAGATAATAAAATTTTGGGTGTCCACATGTGTTTAGAAAAGTATGCTTTATGAAACTGAAGAGATTGAACATTATATAAAGAATAGCTCTTCTTCAAATTCCCACCACTTTGACATTTAACAAAAAAAAGGGGCTCTTGGAGGAAAAAATAATTGTTTCTAGAAATTTGTTTTTCATGAGAATAACATAATCCTTGATTATTACTATAAGGTCGGATTTGAGAATACATCTTGTCAAAATTTTCTTTTATAGAAGTCAAATTTGCAAGAAGCTTCTTCAAAGTAAAAATTTCAGACTTTAGTATTAGGACTAAATTCGTATCCTTTAGAATAATTGAATTAATGTTACGTTTATCCTCTAAAAAACATTTTTCAACAAATAAAATTTTAAGATCTTTAGATAGATAATCCTTCTCATAATTAGATTTCAAATTTTTATTAGAACAATTTTTTAAAACACAATTATTCTAATCAAGAACATTGGTATGATCTGAAATTTATTCTGTTAAAATAAATTCTATAGAATTTTCCTTTTCATGCTTCTTTGAAACATTACAATTTCTTATCTCTAGCAAATTAGAAAACCTAGAAACATCCTCTTTTGAAGGAAAATCATTACCATTATCAAATAAAGAAGTTTCTCCATCTGAAGATAAATATTTATCAACAAAATTATCACTCAATGGAATTTTGGTTAAGGATTTAGCAGTTCATACCTTACCCAAATAAAATTGATTTTGAAATGGAGCTTAGGCTATTAAAAAATATTCTTTTTCTCAGAGGATTCATAATCTATAGAATCATCAGAAGAATCTCCACCAATGGCACTCCAACTGTCATTGGATTTTACTACTTTCTTATGTATTTATCTACAAAACTTCTTCTTGTTTCTCTCATAATTCCTATACTGTTATCTCTTGTCTTTTGTAAGGGACAATCAAATCTGATATGAAAAGTTCTTCTACATTAATAGCATTTCACTTATCCATATTTCTTATCTTTACCGTCATTCTTCTTGTATCTATATTGAATGTTCTTCTACTAAAAAATCATGTTCATCCTCAGAGAAAGATTGGATAACTCATTTCTAGAAGTTTCACTTTCACTAGATTCATATTGAACAATAACCTTCTTGGATTTAGATCTTGTAACTATCTCAAGAGTTTGGGCCTTCATATGATTTGACGTAGTTGTAAAATCAACACCTCCATTCCCATTATTCATCTTAATATTATCATCATCTCTCTTCATTTTGGTTTCATGTTGTAGAAGGGTTCCAAACAGTTCATCAAGAGAAATCTGAGTAAATTTCCTATTTTCATCAATAGAAGTACTTTTGGAATACCATTTGTTAGGCATGATATCTATAATTTTTTCTACAAGAGAACCATCATCTATAATTTTCTCATCCATTGATTTCAAGTTTTTGAAAATAGTCATGAATATTTATTGTACCTTACATACGGGTTCTCAATATGGAAAGAAGAATCCATGATTCTCAGCTCTGATCATAGCTCTTCTAGTTTCAATAACATTGCAAATTCCAAAGTGAGTGACTTGAAGCTTCTTACAAATACTATTTTTAGCTTCACAAGATGAAATTTGGATATATATATTTTTGGTCATGGAATAATGAAAAGTATTGTGTACCATAATGTTCAGTTGGTATTCAACCTTTTTTGGATTAATAATAGTTCTATGTTCCTTATCAGGAATATTATAATCTCAAGTTAACAAAATGTAGTTTTCTACACCTATTTTTATTAAAAAGGTCATCATTTTGTCTCTCCAGTACTCAAAGTCATTTACATCGAAGACTTCTGGTCTAGTAGGATTATGATTATCTAGAGATCCAAAATGAATGTCTGCCATACTAAAAAGAATTTCTTTCCATATATCATGTTAGAAGTAAAACTTTATAATCAAATATGAAAAATAAATCTTGAGAAAGAAAACCTATATGTGGATATATGTATTTCAAATACATCCTTGGATACCAATTGTATTATCTAAATGATGATTGTAGATGCTCAATATAAAAAAGGGAGGAGAATTCTATACTTGAAAAATAGAACCTTTAATGTTTAGTTTAACAAGTTTAAAAAAAATTCACAACACCACTTCAATAAATGATTTCTCAAACATTACAACCATAAGATAAAAAAATTAGAATGATTTTCCTAGAAGAAAGATTCTACCTTAAAGATTATAGAATCTATAATATAGTCAGAGTAATGGAATTAGAAAGTATTAGAAAGTTATAATTTCTAAAATTAACAAAGATAAGATTGTAGTGGAAATAAAACAACTTAAAATAGAAAACAAGTAACAACAAGATTCTTTTAACCCAAATATAAGGGTATACAATAACCTTGGATAAAGGTTCCTTGGTTTATACTTTCTAGAAATTCTATCATACTCTAACCAAGGGAAGACATCAATCCAAAGATCAGTATCTGGCTTCCTATCCCCACAAACACGTGATTTAGAAGTAAATTGAAACCTCTATCTTCCAAACCCAGAATCCCACGATCATCACAATCAGAGTCTACATGAGACAAGTTTGATCATGTTGTTCACACCCGAACATGTTTTTCCGGACATCTGTATGAAGCACTGAGAGTTGGAAGAGACTCTCTCTTTAGAAATCACTTCACAAATTTTTCACATGTTTCAAGTTCATCCACTCTTCACATTGTATTCCACTTGTTCAAATGAACATGTATTTATGTGCAAATCATTCCAAAAATCGGCTCCACTCCAATGGTCGTATTTTCCTTAAATTTAAGAGGGACCAGGACACATGTCAAACATAAAACAATTAGTTTGTAATAGATTGTATGACATTGAATCATGTATATGAAACGATGCTAAGTTAAAGATTAGTGTAATGTAGGAAAACATGGAATCTGATGACATTGGAGTGATACATTATACAACTCTAACATTATTAAGAAAAATGGATTCATAAAAAAAATTATCCATACAATGGTTGCATATGGAAAAATAAATCTGATTGGGAAACATGTATCTCATTTGTTCTGGAATTGGAATCATAAAATTGGAATCAATTATACACTGAATTCTATATCATAATGATGGTATCACTTATAAACCAGATTCGGTATCACAAAGATGGTATCCATTATATACTAGAATTAGTATCATAAAAATGGTATCACTTATACACGAGATTTGATCTCATAAAGACAATTTCACTTATACACTAGAATCGGTATAATAAAGACAATATCACATATACACCAGAATCAGAATCATAAAAATGGTATCACTTATACACTGGATTTGGTATCACAAAGACGATATAACTTATACACCAGATTTGGTATCACAAAGACGGTATCACATATAGACCTGAATTGTTATCATAAAAATAGTATGAATAATATGTAAATCTAACAGAACATAATAATACATCTGTAAGTATAGCGGAATGAAAATTCTGCCTCTTAAGGGAAACATATATTAATAAAAATACACAACATAAGAAAAAGTGTTTCTGATTTTCCAAACACAAAACCCTAAATAATTTAGAAGTCATAAGATAACCTTATTAACTCAAACCCTCCAAAAATGGAATTTATTAAGGGGAGAATCCTCATGGATTATCCTAAAGAGAACTTTAATGCTTTGTATGCATCGTTGATGGAGTTTCCTATGGCTAGGGGTAACATAGGGCGTTGAGCCATGAGGAGTGCAGCCAAATCAACCAAACAGAATTGTTTTACAATGTCATAAAAGTGTGACAGAATATTTTTGTAGGGAAATATTTTATTCCAAAGATGTAAATAAGTTTCCCAGAGGGTTTTTGGAAAAAACTCAACCTCTTCCAGGGTGAGCGCTTTTGGCACCCTAAAATTTGGCACTGCAACTGGCCAAAACATATCAGGGAAATGGTCTGTTGGATGAATGGTCCACAACCTACTTGCATCTGACTCAGGGTTTGTCCCTTAATTTTTACACTCTTAAACCAGAGGAATTTTGGGAACTGGTAGTGGTATTGAGGTAGACCGTTAGGATGGTGGGATGGTCGACAGAGAATATAGTGAACGAGCTGACATGTCACCGCATCTCGGGATATCATCCTAAGAGTGTAGCGACATAGACACCACATTACAGTAAGATGATTTGGTGATCATGGTTTCTAGTGAACGGACTATGGCATCTGGTGAGGGGCTACATTGTTTCTCATCCACTATTGGTCTCCAGAATAGCTTTCTGTGATGTTTAGTTGAGGAAGAGAGGGATTCTGGTGATGATGGTGGCGATTTCATGGACAGAACCTATTGAGCTGCCAAATTTTTTTCATCCTTGATATACCTATGGAGGTAGGTGGGAATCTGATGGACCTAACATTCTAGAACTATGAGGATGATTCCCCTTGTTCCTGCCTCAACCCTTGACACAGAGGATATCGTAGAGGGTTCCATCGCTGAGTTGTATTCTGCCTCAGAATATGAGATGTTAACCAGCTTAATCTCAGTATGAATCTTCGTCGAATTTTTTTATGGCGTTGATGACCTTCCATCCTTACCTATGAATGTTCTTTGGGGCCTGGTAGATATCAGGCTTAAGGAGGACATTCGGCAGTACTGCTGCCGGGGTGGAGATGATTTCGCCTGACTGAGCTGGGGTGTGAGGGTAACCTGGGAAGATGTCAAAGGGAACATGGGTAGGACCTCTATGTCCACTGACTTATGTGTGGGGGAAATATTTATGGAAAATTATGGAGAGGGTTGGAACTTTTCTAGAGATGATAGGAGCATTGGTATGACCTCCATGCTTGTTTCCCCTAGGAGCATCAACGTCAAGAGAAACCTTTTACTACTCAAGTTGAACACGGGTAGGACCTCTGTGCTAGGTGGTGGTGAAGAGAAGCTAACCTTTACACCTCTGATAGCCGAGGCGAGGAGGACCTTCGCCATCTGATGAAAGGATATGGGGAGGTCCCCCACACTAATGATTTACTAGATGTGTAACGTTCTCTCACAGTCTATCTGTGGAAGGAGGAATGACACCATACTTGATGTAATGAGAACGGGAGAGGCTTCTATACTTGGTGTCACTTCCAGGGGAGTAAACCTTGTTCGTATTAAATGTGACACATGGAAGACCTCAATTTCGATCATAGAAATGAAGTGGACCTACATTCTTTATAGGGACGGTACGGGGAGGACCTCTATACTGGGGGGTCATTGTCGCTGGTTGGTCTGTGGCTGGAACTCCCTACACCGATGACTAGAAGAGTTGACCCATCTTGCTCGTGGGGTGGTTGGGGCCTTGATTTTGGATGGGTATATAAATTTGTGTGCTCAGCATACATAGGGGGTTGCTGATATACCTCGATGGTGGCCCGAGCCACGATAGTTGTTGATGTTGACACCCCTTGGTGGGCATTCATGTTGGCATGTTCCTGATGCAGGCATCTGGTTAGCCAAACTAGGGCCAACGGTGCATGCGCATGGCATAACTACTCTTTGAATCATGGGATTGGGTGGCAGCACTGGCACGACCTAGAGGGAGCCCTACTTGGGGGCCCCTGGAATGAGACCCTGGTCGGGCTGGTCCAGAAATCCCCTACCTCATCACCGTATGGGAGGGAATAATCATGGTGCTCCGAGGAGAGGATCCCAAAATGATTGTATGTTGGAGTGGGTAAAAATGAGTCCCTACATGGCCCTTGGGCTCTGTGGTGGTGATAAGGTGCCAACACATCTAAATCATTGTGGTCCATATACCGAGTCATTATAATCCCCTCCTCCTCGTATCAAAGTATGAGGTCATTTATCACATATCGATGAATGAATTCAGAATGGGATACGATGCATGGGCACCCAACTGATGTGGTTTTAGAGGTTATCGATGAAGTAGTGGAGCCATGTGTGATTATCGCATTGGCGCTACCCCATGCCCCTACGTTAGTGGGTCGGTGGATATCAGATTCCTGATGCAAGTGCTTGGTTTTTGAAAAGCAGGTAGATTACACCATTAGTGATGAAACAAAGAAATCAACATCCAATACCCTCAGTCCATTATGTATTACATGGCCGGTATGAAGGATCCGCGTTGACAACATCACAGACTGGGGTGTCCAATGTTTTAACTTCCCCTACATCTGGTGAGTTTCACATCGGGCCCACTATTATCTTGGAGGGACCCAGTGTTGGATAACTAGATCCGATGACATGATAATCCACTGATGTCTTGAACTCTTCTAATATACAAATTTAGTATAAAAATTCACATCTATTTCAGAAATAATGATTCTAATTATTTTGATGGGGTGTATGCATCCATCTGTTTGAGGATGATCATTACGTGCTAGCTATTTCCCTACATTCTTACTTTCTAATGGTGGGTGGATTCCATCTCTTATTTAGGAATGTTTTCTCCTTGATCGAAACTAAATGGTGGGACGTCAATTCTTCCTTCCATGTATTCCTCCTTGGAACTCATTACCTAGTCTGTGTCTCCCTTATAGATTAAGCCGTTGTACGTGAAACTCTTCCCAGTTCCATATCTTCAAAGACACCAATTAATTACACAACATCTTCCAGGACATTCCAAGGGTTCCAGACATGGTGTCAACCTACAGTCGGGGGGGTTGTCACATTGGACATCACTGACGTGTTGGGACTTTGGAACACTAGCATGTCTGGTTTTCTTCCCTTTACTATAAGGCCTCTCAAGGGTGTGGATGATCGAGGAATCCTACATCGAATGTGGGGAATTATATTCCATAGGCATGTGTTTGAGGTTTTCATTAGCTTCCCATATTTAACACCGGGCATGCCAGGAGGTTAATGTCCAACAGAGACGGATCAGACTGATCTAAAGGTTGACTAGAGTGGATCTGCTGGGCATGACCCCTGGAGGTAACACTGATGCTAAGAGGGGAATTATCGTGATCTCACTGGGATGTGGAGACTCAATTAAGAATCAAGATGGATAATGAATGGTTAAGTCATGTGAATAGGGAAGGAGATTTCATCGACCAGAGGGAGACCTTGATGATGGGATTGGGCCTTGAAAAGAACTCCTACATATCCCTATTGTAGGGAATCAATGTTCACATATATCAAGATGTAGTATAGGATCAGGGTGTGCATATAGGACATTGACCTAATGATATATTGGGGATTTTTCATGGTTACCATCTTGAGGTTGGTCTAATGATCAAGGGATAACCAGATATGTGGGTCCCAACAAACAAGATTACAATGTCTTACCATCGATTGGGGAACATGACAACTTAACATCAATTGGTGTTGAAAATGGCTTACCACTGACTAGGGTTGACAATGCTTGACCACTAAATCGGGTTTGCAATGTCTTACTATAGTGTGAGGTTCAAAAATTATTATTTTTTGGGTAGAGGATCTCAACGGCTTACCACTGGATGGGGTTTACAATGGCTTAAAGCTAAATAGTGGCACAACAGCTTACCTCTTGATGTGTGACATTTTAGTTTCATGTGTGAAAAAAGGGGAGTACACTTTAACATCATGTTGGATAATGGTGGACCGATGTGGAGATGGACGATACCAATGGGTGTTGGGCATGAACCACAAAAAGACTTCTATGTATCATTCCATTGAAAGGATCAAATTCCACATTGTTTGGAATGGTGGGAACCGAGGTGAAGTTGTTTGGTACCAATGGTTGTTGTGCTTGAAAATTGGGGAGGCTTCCAACGTACCTTACCTTGGTATGTATCAATTTACTCATAGTTTGGAATGGTGGGAACTGATGTGAAGGGGGTCGGGACCAACTATTGTTGGATGGAACCTCAGGGACGCTTCCTACGTACATTTCCTTGGAAAGGATCAATGTTCGCGTAGTTCAGAATGGTGAGAACCATAAAGAAGTGGGTAAGGACCAATGGTTGTTGGGATTGAACCTCAAGGGGTCTCCCTACATACCTTGAATTGGCAAGGATCAATGTCTGCATAGTTTGGAATGATGGTAACTAACGTGAATGAGGTCGGGACCAATGGTTTTGGGATTTAATCTGAGGGAAGATTTTTATGTAACTTTCCTTAGTAAGGATAAATGTTCTCATAGTTCGGAATGGATTTTGGGGCTTACACTCTAGGATTCCTATGGATTATGTCATGTTTGTTGCTTACTCTATGCCCACATGAGTCATGCTCAATGTGAGAATGAAGTGGCAGTGAAGACCTAATGATCAAGTCATGAAGTATGCGTTTGTGGGAAGTGTAATGGGGCGCACACATGGTTAGTGGTCCAAAATGGAAATAGGAGCTTACATGTGGTTATCAACATTATGAGGAAATCATGGCTTGTTCATGGTCTGAAACCCAAGGAGATGAAGATTGGGACTTACTCCAGGGTGGGGGCCATGTGGGGACAAAGCCCCAAGGGATAAGGATTTGGAAAGGAAGATAAGAGGGCTCCAGTTCCCATCACCCCCACCCCCTCTGGTCCTTAGGATTGAAGAAGAAATGAGTTTTTGGGATACTTACTCCCATAAGAAAGGCCAGAGAATTACACCATGGTGGTTTCCCTTTCCCCATAGACAGACACTGCTCCGATAAAGAGGATCTCATTCTCAGATAATAACGATCACACTCCCATAGAGACTAGTGGGCGTAGAAACTTTCTGAGATAGGGAACCCCGTGTTAAATTCATGGGGTGAGGACCAGTTTATCATCACATGATGGAGACAACGGTTCTTGGAAGTTTAATTTACAGTAGTTCGTAAGAGGTGGTTTTACTCTGCACCCCTAGGACATACAAAATTGATACCCGACGACCTTTGAGGATGTGAATGCATCATCAATTTCGTGGTGAGGGAGTGTTATGGAGTGATCCATTTAGGGGTCCACATTAGCATGTCTATGTGAAGAAGAAATATCTGTTAGCATGCATATGTGAAGAATAATGAGTTGAAGCAACACAATGGGAAGCACTGCCCAAGGGTCTTCGAAGTAACTTTGCATGAGCCTTAAGGGTCGTACGAGAGAAGGATGTGTAATGTGGATGTTTTAGGCAGAAGAAGTGCCCCAAGATGATGTACTAAAGAGGGACGTCTAAGCGAAAGTATACATAAAAGGAGGGTGGCTTGCATGAAAATGGATCAGCTTTATGGAAAATGTTGGGGTGAGCGGACCTGGAGGCTTGCATGCAATTCGAGAGGATTGCGTGCAACTAGCACACAATTAGAATAGCTGAACATAAAAGGATATGTTTGTGCAAAATTGTGGATGTATTCAGGCTTAATGTGACAGAGGTTTTGAATTCATGTTGGAGGAATTGTGCCAAGGAATTCATAAGGTTTTACGCGCAAGTGGAAGGGCTTGTGCGCAGGGAATACCCGAGGTTGTATGTGCAAGAGGTAGAGATTTTGTGCAGGGAATGGCCTAGGTTCTACGTGAAAGGGGAAGGGATTATGTATTTTTGATTTGAAATTTAGGTACTTGGGAGAGGGTCAAGCCAGAGTGGTCCCGTGTGAAGGCACACCCTAGAAGATCTGTTGTAGAAAATCTCGTACCTAAAAGCCATCTTTTTACCATTGTAGAGGTGTATTTCATTTAGAGGATATGTTTTGAATTCTTTATTCATAAAAAGTCTAAGGGGAAACCTTCTATTTATAGGCCCCTGGATCGATGTAGAAAAATATGGTCCTGTTTTCGGTGGCACGAATTATTTCATGCCCAATGTTGGTGGCACGAATGTTTTTGCACTCAGTGTTGGTCGCACACAAGTATTCACACCCAGTGTTGGCCGCGTGCAAGTTTCTGCACCGATTGTCAGCTGCACACGAGTTTCTAGGAGAGGTGTCCTTGGCACACAAGTTTCCAAGATTTTGGGAAAAACTCTTTCAGATCCTATGGTTTTTCGCATGAGAGAAATGTTTTTTTCGCGTGACTTTTGGATTATTTGGGTGGCACTTCCATTCCTCCCAGAGTTGATCACCTTATCGAAATATGTCTTCATTTATATCTGCAAATGCCTTATTGAGGCTTTAGTAACATTTTAGTGTCTACAAATTAATCAACATAAAATTTATAGAATATTAAAAAAAATTAAATGTCATGATTATTTTGTGCTTTTTGACTTATATATTGACTATAATTTGGTTGAAACAGAAATGTATTCATGGATATTTATAATAAGAAGTCAAATTATCAATGATGTATTTGTTATTTTATATCACAATACCTCAAATATAGGATAATTAATTAAATATTCTTAATTAGTTTAGTATAAAATACATAATTAAAATATAATGAGATGTAATCTTTTAAACCTGAATAACTCATTTGAAAAATGATCCATAAAACATTCACAACCATTTTCCTTTCATATTGGTTTTCACGAAATGTATTTTATTGTTAGGAAGAAGGAATTTACTATAGTTATTGCACAATTTAAATAATTATATTATATTTATATATTTTATTTAATGGAAAAAATTTCCTAACTACTTATAATTTACTCAAATACAAACCATTGTATAATGATTCCATGAAAAACAATTTCATATCATGAAATTTATATGATTTATCCAATTATTTTTTAAATCCATCTCTATTATTGTAAAATACATTCCTCTAACCATGTGTACTGAATTTTGATATTTTGAGGGATTATACTAAAATAACTATAAATTTTATTATAGATGATTTTTATAATGTTGGTAATATAAAATATAATCTGATTTACACCCAAAATATAAAACATCATATTTAACAAGAAAAAAATAATAATTTATCCGGAGAGTACATATCACTCGGTACACATAATTTCTCATTTATAAAAAATATATATTAGATTATTAATAATTTATCATTTATTATAAACTCTATTTATAAAAATTATTTTATATAAAACCATATAGTATTTAAATGACCTGACTATCTAAGATCAAATAATAGAATTTTTTATCAATTTCAATATAAATCTTAAATGACTAGTTTTAATGTAATATTTTTTTATCATCTAAAAAATAATATTTACACAATTGGGAAATATAATATAGTATATCTATAGACTATATCATAGGTATTCAATTTAATTGACATTATTTTTTGTTATTTTTTTAAATTTTCAAAATTAATGTAAATGATTGTTTGTATTTGATTAATTTTTATTGAGAACAAAGTAGGTAAATAATATTAATAAATAGATGATATATTTAAAAAATTGTTCACTAGGGAATATTACCTAGGATTTTCTAAATATTTCCCCAAAATGTTAATCCTTACTTTTAATCATTTCAATGAGTATATATATAATAAAAAAACACCTCAAATTGAGTTGAAATGAGAGTTACAATATGATTTAAAAACAATATATTGGTATTAGTTTCCTATGTGAAATATTAGAACCACCTAGAAATAGAAATTTATTTTAACATAACATATGGTCCATACTACTGAAATAAGTCCCAACCAATTGAAATTTACATTATGTAAAAAATACATTAATTTTTATCCACTTTCCATTTATATAATGATAATCAATTCCAAATCCAATTCATTCCAACATGTTTAGAATAAAAAATAGTATGACATAAATAATAAATTAAAACCAATAAGTAAATATAAATAAAAATGGAAATGAAAAAATAATTTCTTTTCCTATATCATTTATCACACAGTAAACCTAAGAAAAAAATTAAATAATGAATTTTAATAATTTATGTGTATGTGATACTATTTTTAGTCAACCCTTATAAGCTCAACCACTAATATTTATCTTAATTATTTAGATATAGATTTTCAAAAAGAACAAAAATAAACATAGAGAAGTTATATACTCCAAAAATTGAATTCTAAATAAAAACCTCACCACATTACATTTGGATTATAACTATCATAAATAAAAATCATGACCATCGTCATAATATGATAAGTTTTATAAAAAAATTACAAATTAAAATTGATTTTTTATTAATGTTCTTTATGTCACGGGATGAAAATTTTGGAAGAAAAATTTATTAATAGTCACTATAGTAGTGGAAAAAAGTGTAGGGAGAGGTTTTTTTTCCAAAAACCATTACTTTATTATTACTCAAGTATCATGTGTGATTGAGTATTATAATCTACTATTCTGAGATTTTTGTGAGAGATTTAAATTATTAATAAATTATTTTTTACATAAATATATGATTTTATGGTTTTGAAATGATTTTTGGTTATATTGTGTGTACCTTTATGTATTAAGAGGGAGTTGGAATATAAACATAAATTTTTTTATCAATTTTTAAGGACCCTTACATATAATTTAAGGACTAAAAGTTTCACGTACACATCTTTTAGGGTATGTAATTGACCTATATGTGAACCACATACTACGTTTGGGCCCTTATGTAGCCTTCTATTTCAGGGTATGGCGCTTGTGTATCTATTTAAGCCCCATACATAACGTTTGAAAGGTCTTGATGACCCTTAATCTAGTCTCTATACCAATGTATAGCTTAAAACTTCACCATTGTATGATATTTCCCTCCAAAAATATATAGGGGAAACTTATAAGTATAGTTATGCAGTTCCATTCCTCCGGTGTTGTTTATGGCCTAAATTAATGCAATATTTTTTTATAACTCTTTCAATGAAGTCTTTGTGTAACTCATTTGATTCCCTTATACAATAATAACATTTTATGTATAAAGGTCGTCATTTGTCGATAATTTCCTTGTTTCTTAGAAAAACATTGCAATGTAATTATTATATAACTATAATTATTTAATGTCAAAAATTATGGAAAATTGATATTGAAAATTATAGATTAATATTTTTATGATTTTATTAATTAAAATTCATAAAATAAAACCATTTATAATTATTTAAAAAACATATAATATCAAAAATTCTTTTCGAATAACATTTTATCCTTCTTCTAGATATGTTCTACAGATATGTTTTCTAAAAATAGAACTAATATATAATTATAAATAATTAGACATGAATGATTTATTATATTAATTATATTTCCTTTACTTATTTAAATTCAAACCTCGGGTTGACGGAAATTAAATTGTTCGCCCATAATAGAAATAATGAAAATGTATGAAGCATGTGGGCTTTATGTATCTAATATAGTTGGTATTTTTTAATTTACACTCCACCATTCCTTTTATTATTTTTATAATTATTATTATGGTATTATGAGTATAAGTTGGAACCAAAGTGTTATTTTGAGTTCTATTATGTGTTTATGGGTTTTATTCAAACTATTTCTCTCTCTCCATCTCATTTTTCTTAGATTTATCCGAAAAATATTTCCTGAAAAATGAAATCCAAATCATACTACATGGTTACTCTATGAATGCTTAGGTTTAACCTCAATTGAATATGATTTTTTATAGCATATTTACCTCTTCATGTACCAGTTCACCACTTCCCTATATGTAAGGGGTTTTAATTCTTTTTCTTTTTCTTTTATAATAAATTATAGATTTGTATACTGGAAATTATAATAAGCTAATTATTTTTCAACCAAGTAACCCCATTAGATGGATAACCATTAGAATTTAAGGACTATAACTATCATCATTAATGTTTTATTTTAATCCAATTCATAATGAGTGGGGGGAAACATCCTCATTCAATAAATTGAAAACTAAAAATTTCACTCTAAAATACATTATTTCATATGGAATTATAATAATACTTGTAATCTACTTTTCCTTAACCTCAAAAAGAAATGAAATATTAACTATGTCGTTAAGCTATGTGGGAATAATATTTTCTAGGGTATGGATTATGATATAATTATACATTCACTATTATTATCTCTCATTATGCTTATTGGTGGATATTTGGTCTAGGTAATGTTATATGATTTACTTATTGTATTTCGTGTCATAATCTTTTCTAAACCCCTTATTTTGTCTGACAGAAGGGGTCAATTAATGTTGTTATTTAATTTAATTTCTTATTATGTATAGTTTTTTGTTCCCTATTGGGTATTCAATGATATGTTTCGCCCCTTTAATTATGGGATTCCATGTGAAATGGGAATACATGGATTGAAATGGAAGGTGGAAAATATGAAATGGTAGTGTTAAAAAAATTAATAAAAATTTGATTTCTATTTTATGTCTTGTGTTGATGATATTTTGCTATGTGATGATATTTTATTTGATGTCACATGGGTGTTGGAAAATATTCATTATGTGCTAAAGAGGGTGGGAGTCTAGAATGAATATACTAGCATTGAAGAATGTAATTCCTTCACTAGTGTACTTGTCACTATTACTGTGATAAATTTATTCATGTGGTTTATACCACTGAAATATATTTTCATAAATCACTACTTTTATATGATAGTTTGATGCTAGAAATATTGGATTAGTCATGTTAATAAATTATAGTTCTGACATGAAAAATAATAATTAAATTTGCGAAATATAAGATATCATGGAAATGAATTTTCAAAAGCATGTAAATTGGAAATATTTTGAACTATTATAGAAAGAAACATGAAAATAATTTAATATAATAACCAATGTGTTCAGATTAATATTACATAGTAATATTTTACTAAACTACCACATATTAATTTTTTTATAAATTATAGTGATGAACTTTGATACATCTGTTATTATAAGATTAAATCACTATTATATTTCCCTCAGTTGAATATTTTATGAATATATTAAAATAATATTAGTAAATGGATGATAATATAATTATTTATATCTTGTGTAAAATTGAGGATTAATTTTATTATAAATAAATTTAGAAGAGATATAAAATATAAGGTAATCTATAATTAATATAGTTAAAGTGGGTAAGGATTTTTTGAAAATTATTTTAAAGGATAAAATATAGGATTTAAATTGGGGTATTGAATGATATGTATATAAGTGAAATAGGGAATATAATAATTAATAGAAGATAATTTAAAATGAAATCCTTATATTAATTCTTTGTAATGGAGATTATGTAATTACTTGAAATATAGTAACTTATACACATTATATGGGAATAGAACATATCTTAGAAAATATATAATTCCTAGGAATGGTATCGTAGATAGTTTTGTTTTGGAACCTCAATAGTTATGGATAATTTATTAACATGTACATTGATAGTTTTCCTTTATAATGTCTTGTGTTGTTCCATGAATTTATTATTTTCTCTCATATGATTATAAATTTATTGATTGATAATGTTTTCCATTGATTATTTATTGATAATGTGTTTGTTTGTTTTTTCATTTTTTGACACTATATATGGGCTTTATTGGATCACTCTTATGAATTTTGAAACCCTTATAAGATGTAGTGTTGCAACTCGTCCTCGGGGCCCGTGCTGAGACTACCCCAAGCCAGCCTTCCAGAGGCCAGGGGCTGGTGACTCGCACTAAAGGCATAAATCCTGATAGAAAGGGAAGGTATTGCCTTTATAAAGTAAACAATCACCACTAAGAATGCAAGCTGAGTAAACACTAAGTAAACAGAGTACAAAAGTAAGTGTTGGAATGTAAATGGGCTAGAATACAAACCCAACTGAAAGTAAACTACAACCGAAAAGAAAGTACATCAACATAAAAGTAAAGAAGCAATTCTGAGCCATCCTCTGGAAATACCACCTGAAGGGTGGGTACATATAGTCTCTTATGCTCCTCGGCCCCAACTGTCCGCTCCGTGTACGTCCTGTCCAGTGATCCACCTCTATGTACCATCCAACTCCATGAGTTCCCACCTTGATCAGTGATGTCTGTCATCTGTATCCAACACAATGTAGTGCTGGTATAGCCCATACAGGGGTGAGTATACGCTACTCAGTAGGGTCCCCGAGACCCCCGAAGGTCTCCCAGTATCCACGATGGATAAACCACAAAGTAAAGATAAAATAACCAAGTAACAACCAACTCTACTTAGGTATATGCCCATATATACACCTAAGTCATCAATTCCAGCTCGACTCCAGCACACAGGCCCAAGTACAACCCATTCCAATTAGGAAAACATAACCCATTCCACATAGGAATTAACAAACCAATCCACCCAAGAAATAACAACAATCATATCGATGATAATGATTGTAAGTTAAGACTCATCTCACACATGTATACATTTCGTAAAGTGATAGAGATGATCAGATGTAGCCACTGATTCATCTAAGCTGTCAGACCCACATAGGATATAAGACGAGCTAAGCTGTCAGACCCACAAAGGACACAAGACCAGATACTCTTCCGGATCCACATAGGATACAAGTATAGAGTCAAATAATGCCGGACCCACATAGGATACAAGAACAGTATTCATCGCCATCGAACCCACGGAGGATTCCAGTATGGTCGTCGTCGTTGCCGAACACACGGAGGATCCATGTACAGTCTTCATCGCTACCGAACCCACTTAGGATTCAAGTACAGTCGTCATTGCGGTCGAAGCCACATAGGATTCAAGTACAATCGTTATTGTTGTCGCAGTCGCAACCAGCTCTAGGGTTCCCGCACACAACAAGCTCGATTCCAGGAGGGTCCGCTCCATGAGCCAAGGGGTCGATACATCGACTATCACAAAGTCTAGAGTTGATGTATCACAATGTTCCGCCTCGTCAAAAGTAACTCAATGCGACAGACGACGCTTCAATCGGACGCCCTATCTGAGAATTATTGTCTTTTTCGTCCCAAGGGACCGGTTGGTTTTTAAGCCAAAACAAAACGGACCGTACTCCAACTACGTAAAAACCTCAAGTGGAGTAATTAAAAAGAACTGTATAACTAAGAGGAATCCAACAAAGTTGACAGCACGTGAATCGGACGTCCGGAGCTGAAGTTATAAGCGTTTCCGCTCCCAGGGCCCGATTAGTTTCGTGTTCGAAGCAACCCGGTTGTACCCAACGTTCCTTGAAACCATGAGTCTAATATACTGAAATGACCGTCTCGATCCAAGGATCAATACGCAATGAAAGGTGTGTCAATCGGAGTTCTGTAGCCCATGTTATGGGCATTTGAACAGATTTGTCCGAAAACAGGGGGTTTGGGCATGGTCCGACCCAACCCAATAACCCATGGGTCAGCCTGACCCGGCGGGCGTGGCACGGCGTGGCCCAGCGCGGGTGGTCCGGCCCAGCGTGGGCCGCGGCTCGTCTCGAGGATGAGCTGGACGCATAGGGGGTAGGCGCTGCCTCCCTCATTTTGAAATAGCGACCCCCCATTATTGGTGGGGTCCACCCTAAATAAACTGGGGGTTACGCCCCCATATTTTCGGACACATTTGGCCCTATTGGCTGGCCAGTGAGCTTCTGCGAGACCCCCCCCCCCCCCTCGTGGGTCCCGCCATCCGATGCGTCGGTGGCTGACTGAGTCTGGCAGCCTCCTCTACACCGCCGTAGCCTTAGATCGCAGCCCCTGTCTGACTGGCATGGAATGATGGCACCTCGCCTCTTCGCCGCGGCCCGCACTTAGCCACGTCCACCTTCGTCTTCACCTGTGTGGCACAACGGTGCCACGCCCCTTCGCCATGGCCCGTTCCGGCCGTGGTTCTCTCGTTCTCGCATGGTGCGACGACACCGTATCGCCCCCATTCCAAACCACAATGAAGACCAACAACAAAGGGGGAGGAGGGTCGGCCGTGTTCGTGCGGTCCGATCTCCTCCTGTTATATTCATAACAAGCATCCAGTAAATAATAAATAACATCAAAATAATAATCATTGAATGATGAAACAACCCCTACCTCAAAGTAGATTGCGGAAGATAGCGTCACTGAAAACGGTGTCACGGGGTGTGGCTCCATATATGTTGACGGAGGACATCTGAGGAGGAAATGATGTCTCACACCGGCTGTAGATAGTTGAAGGAATGACACGCCGATCTCTTCTTACGATGTCGGCATTCTTCGACAAAGAGTGTTGTTCTTCGCGGAAGGTTGAAGATCTTCAAAGGAACAACACAAGGGCTCTCACCATTTCTTCGCACATCAAAATCCAAACAAAAAAAAGGCTTTTCCTTATATTATTTACTTATGCCAACAATTCAAAACTTCAAAAGTTGAATTCACCTAATTAATTTTCAGTTGTCAAAATTAAGGGTTTTCTAAGTTGGAAACATTAATGTGAGGGGGAGTCACATAATTTAAGAAGGTGGGTTTAGAAGAGTTAAGGAAATTGAAGGGGTGGGGCTCGTGTGGAACCCACCTCACTAATATCCTATCTAGTGGAGTTTGGATGTAGTGGGTCCCACCCAAACTTCCACACAAAGTTTTTAATTTCTTAGAGTAGAAATAAAAAATTGTAACACATATTTTATTTCACTCTTCAATGAATCCATTTATTTAACAACATCTCCCGAGCAAACACAACTCTAGAAAATGTCTTATTATGAAAATATCAGTACTGTAGTTTCATCAGTGCCCTCAGATTTCGATTTCGATCACCAGTTCAAAAGTTAAAAAAACCCGCTCGTTCGTTCACTGAACATACCCGAGCTAAACTTCAGAAATTGTTTTCGCGCACACCGGGCCTCAGAATCTGGCGGTGTCAAAAAACTGTGTGCTCATAAAATCGCAAATAATTTAAAAAAAATTATTTGAAACTTATGGGTATTTACATTACTTCCACCTCAGGAATTTATCTCCCCGTAAAGATACATCACAAACTAGGGGAATAAATGGGGGTATTATGCACGCATCTAAGCCTCTCACTCCTAGGTGCATTCATGGAGGTTCCTGTATTGCCACATGATGTGCACTAGAGGAATTGACCATCCACGTAGGACCCACTCCTGTCGATCTTCAATCTTCATTGGGACCTCCGCAATAGTCACCCCGTCATCGATGTCCAGCTCCCCATGGTCGATGATATGCGTTAGGTCGTGCACGTATCTCCTCAACAGAGATACATAGAAGCCGTCGTGTACCCGGTGTAACTGAGGTGGAAGAGCTAGGAGGTAAGCCACCTCACCTATCCTATTGAGAACCTGGAATGGTCCGATGATGTGCAGAGATAACTTGCCGCCCCGGCCAAATATTCGTAATCTATGTCGAGGTGAGACCTGTAAGAAAACGTGGTCACCATCCTCAAACACTAGTATTCTCTGCCTCCTGTCAACATAAGACTTTTTTTGGCTCTGAGCTGTCATCATCCACTCCTGGATGACCTGCACCTTCTCCGCCGTTGACTGGACCATCTTAGGTCATACAAGGGTAAACTCCCCAAGGTCTGTCCAGCACAGAGGTGATCTGAAATGTCATCCATATAATGCCCAGTATGGTTCCACCCTGATGGTGGTGTGGTAGCTATTGTTGTACGCAAACTCCAAAAAATGTAGGTGATCCACCCAGCTGCAACCAAAGTCGAGAACACATTCACGAAGCATGTCCTCGAGAGTCTGAATGGTCCTCTCCATCTGGCCATCCGTCTGAGGTTGAAAAGCAGTGCTCAGGCGTAACTGCATCCTGAATGCCTGTTGTAACCCCTTCCAAAGCCAGGAAGTAAAGTGAGCATCTCGATCGGAGGCAATAGATAATGGTACTACATGAAGCTTCATGATCTCCTGAATGTAGAGGCGTCCCAAGGTCTCCACTGATCTCTTCTCTCTGATTGGTAAGAAGTTGGCCAACTTGGTGAGTCGATCGATGATCACCCAAATGCAGTCGTGTCATCTAGAAGTACGTGGAAGCCCAGTCAAAAAATCCATAGATATCCCATCCCACTTCCACTCTAGGACCTCCAGGGGATGTACCAAGCCTGCTGGTACATGGTGCTCCGCCTTCACCTGCTGGCAGGTGAGATATCATGAAACGAATTCTGCCACAAGCTTCTTCATACCTGGCCACCAGTGTTGTCTTCTGAGATCCTGGTACATCTTCACCACTCCTGGATGTACCTCTAATGGGGAAGTGTGAAACTCTATTACCACCTCCTCTTATAAAGAAGCTGGTACCATCGTACGTCCTCTGAAAAGGACGATGTGCTCCCCTCCTACAGAGAATCTATCAGTTGTCTGTCTTAAGGATATCTATGCATGTCGTGTCTCACAGTCATCATCCCCACGATGTTCCTCTCTGACCCACAAAAGTATTGGTGGAGTCACTGTGAGATATTGTAAAAAGTCTTACCCATCTCTAACCACGAAGGATATCTACAACATAGCTAGCTTCTTTGTCGCCCCTCCAAGTAGCTGAATGTCTGTCCTCCTGCTGAGAGAATCGGCTAATACGTTCCCCTTACTAGGAGTATCGACTATCTCAATGTCATGGTCCTAGAGGAACATGATCCATCGCCGCTGTCTCAGGTTTTGGTCCTTCTGCGAGAATATTTACCTGAGACTCTGGTGGTTAGAGTAAACTGTATAGCACTCGCCCATCAGATAGTGCGGCCACATCTTCAGGGCGTAGACCACTGATGTTAATACCAAGTCCCGGGTAGCATTGTTCTGCTCGTGCTGCCTCAACATTCCTAATCCATAGGTGATCACTATCCACTCCTGTATTAGGACACACCCGAGTCTCGTCCTGGATGCATTACAGTAGACTATGTACCCTACACCCTCCTCTGGTAGCCTCAAGATGGGAACACTGGTCAATCTCTGTCTCAGCTCCCGAAAGCTCTGCAGACAACTATCTGACAACACGAAGGGTTTCCCCTTATTCTTCAAATCTTGAAGTGATGATGCAACTCTATAGAAGTCTCGAACAAATCTCCGATAGTACCAAGCTAGACCTAGGAAACTCTGCACCTCTGTCACGCTCCTAGGTGGCTCCCAAGATAGCACTGCCTCAATCTTCATAGGATCCAACGCAACTCCCACCTCAAAGATGATGTGCCCCAAGAAATGTGCTTATCAAATCCAGAATTAACACTTTGATAGCATACCATAAATCTGGGGCTCTCGGAGTGTATCCAGTACAACATGCTAGTGGTAGACATGCTCCTCCTCAGTAGTCATGTAAATCAAAATACCGTCAATGAATAATATGATGAATTGATCAAGGTAAGGTTGGAAGATCTATTCATGAGACACATGAACACTGCTGGAGAGTTGGTTACACTAAAAGGCATAACCATGAACTCATAGTGTCCATATCGACACCTAATGGCCGTCTTCATCATATCCTCGTCTCGAACTCTAAGCTGATGATAGCCTGAGATGAGGTCTATCTTCGAGAACCACTGTGCTCCCTTGAGCTGATAAAAGAGGTCGTCAATCACCGGAAGTGGATACTTGTTCTTAATGGTCACCTGATTCAGGCGACAGTAATCAACACACAGTCACAAGCACCTGTCCGCCTTCTTGGAAAACAAAATCGGGGAAGCCCAGGGTGAAACACTATGTCAGATTAATCCCTTTCCTTGCAAGTCCTCCAGCTGTACCCAAAGCTCTAGAAGCCCACCAAGAGCCATCCAATATAATGGAATAGATATCGGCGTTGTCCCAGGGTACAGTTCAATATAGAAGTCTACCTCTCTGTGAGGAGTTAGTCCTGGGACTTCGTCAGGAAAGACGTCTGCATACTGATCCACCACTACAGGAAAACTCAGACTCCGCACATCCACTACTCCTAGGATGAGGATAGCCAACTGATGTGTGATCGGCTGTCCTCTGCTCTACATCAGTCCATCCTGCGCTATAAAGGCTCCCTTCTCACTGGTGAAGGTGAACTTTCTCCCATTGGTGTGGACACACTGCACCATGTACCTAATATAGTCGATCTGAGCATGGACCGTACATAACCAATCCATGAACAAGATGACGTCATGTGGCCTCAACACTGCTACAAGATGATCTCAGCCGAATCTCTCATATACTAGAGTAAGACCACACTATCGGCTCATGTGTGTAATCGTCGAGTCTACTCCAGTAGGAGTATCTTTCCATAAGGATCGATTCAACGGCTCTGTTGGAATCTCAAATCTCCAAACAAGGGAAACATCAATGAAATAATGACTCACTCTTGTGTCTATAAGAACTGCAGCAAGGGTGGAGTAGACAAAGATAGAACCTCAAATCATCTCTAGTGCATCATGGTCGTAGGACTCCATTGCCTGGAGCTGGGCCTGTCTCTGTCCGCCAGCTCCCTGTGGTCGGGGAGGACCTCATGGTGGTGGTGGTGGTAGAGCCTCAAAATGTCGACCACCACCTGCCGCTCAGCCAACTCCTCTCCCTCATCTGCCTGCTCCCTGTAGTCTGCCACGGTTGATCCTCTACCTCTTTATAGGGGGTCCCTCAACCGTCTGTTGCTCCTCTGCACGGCGGTTTGGGAAATCAAAAGCCATGTGGCCCATCCCACCGCATGCATTGCACTATCTTCTCCTCGTAAGGCTGGATCTGCGCCATGTGCCCCGCACCTCTGAGCTATTATCCTGAGGTCATCCGCCTGATGGTCTGGTTCGCTTGGACCCCTGTGACATCCGTCAACTATCAGCTGCAGAATACTTTGCTACGTGTCGCCCTACGTAGGTCTCACTGTCAGAGTAGGTTCAGCAAGAAAGATCTCTACAATAAGGGTTTGCTCCAGTACTCCTACCTGTGTTGGAATGCTAAGGGAGACCATCGAAGCCCTGATCTCATGCTTCAGTCCCTGCTCGAGGGTCCGGGACTAGAAGAATGGGACTTGTACCATGTTCGTGGAGTAGCGTTGGAGATCGGTAAATCTCGTCGAGTACTGGGCTATAGTCTTGTTGCCCTCTCACATATGTAGTAGCTCCGGGATGTGCACCGCACGGTGGGTGGCTGCAACAAAATTCGAGCGGAAGAGGCTCTAGAAGTCCGTCCAAAGAAGAGATGCCTCGTCGTGCACCTGGAGCATCAGGCTCAACCATCTACCTACTACCGAATGTAGGAGACTCGCCGCAAGGATCATAATGAGGTTAGCTGGTGTCCCTACTAATCTGAAAACTCGAACAACAGCCTCTAGCCAATCCTCAGCTGCCTGAGGGTCCATCTCCCCACAAAACATGGGCGGTCTCTGATGCTAAAACTCGTGTAGTGCAGTGAGGTGACGTGCACTCTCAGCTTTTGGGGCTGGTGGCATCGGTGGCTCCACGGGTAGAGGTAACGTCAGTGCCTCCACTGTAAAGGGGCCATGCACCAAGGCCTCCTCACTCAGTGAGCTACCATCTCGAACCAAGATCAGAACCATAGTTGTCTACTGTCATGGGGCCATCCTAAAAAGAAACAGGTGTGCCACAGTCAATGCAGTATACCTGGTGAGCTAACACAATGTAATCACAAAGAAAACTTTTGAAACACACATGAAATCAATGTTTTTGTGCATTGAGTCGAAAATCTGAAGTTAGGGTCCGGGTGTATGGATACGTCAGCCGCCGCACCAACACTGGAATAGCTGGACTGATAACCACAGTCAATAACCTTAACACTATTGTTTCACATAGAAGAATGATCATAGTCCTGAGTTCTGCGGTAGAACTGAACTCCCCTGATACCAATTTGTCATGACCCATCCTCAGGTCCCGTGTTTTGACTACCCAAAGTCTGTCTTCCATAGGCCAGCGGCTGGAGACTAGAACCAAAGGAGTAAATCCTGATAGAAAGGTAAGGCCTTTCCTTTATAAAGTAAAAAATCACCACTAATTATGCAAGCTAATTAAACACTAAGTAAACAGAGTACCAAAGTAAGTGCTGGAAAGTAAATGGGCCAGAATACAAACCCAACTGAAAGTAAATTACAACTGAAAAGAAAGTACAGTAGCAGAAATGTAAAAAAACTTTGAGATTTCCTCTTAAAATCCCACCTAAAGGGTGGGTACAGATATTATCCCCTTCTCCTCGGCTCCAGCCATCCGTTCTGTGTACGTTCTGTCTAGTGATCCACCTCCACGTACAGTCCAGCTCCACGAACTCCCACCTTGATCAGCGCTGTCTGTCGTCTACATCCAACACAATGTAGTGCAGGTATAGCCCGCGTAGGGTTGAGTATACGTTACTCAGAAAGGACCCCAGGACCCCTGATGGTCTCCCAGAATACACGAAGGATAACCCACAAATGAAAGATACAATAACGAAGTAACAACCATCTCTACTTAGATATATGCCCATACATATACCTAAGTCATCAATTCCAGCTCGGCTCCAGGACACGAGCCAAAGTACAACCCAGTCCACTCAGGAAAACATAACCCATTCCACATTGGAATTCACAACCCAATCCACACAGGAAATCATAACAATCATATCGATGATAATGATTGTAAGTTTAGACTCAGCTCACACAGGTATACTCTTCGTAAAGCGATACAGATGATCAGATGTAGCCACTGATTCATCTAAGATGTTAGACCCACATAGGATACATAACCATCTAAGCTGTCAAACACACAAATGATACAAGACTAGCTACTCGGCCAGACCACATAGGATACAAGTACAGAGTCAAATACTGTCGGACCCACATAGGATACAAGAACAGTAGTAATCGATGTCGAACCCACAGAGGATTCTAGTATGGTCATTGTCATTCCCGAACCCATGGAGGATCCAAGTACAATCGTCCTCACTGCCAAACCCATGTAGGATTCAAGTACAGTCGTCCACGCTGTCGAACCCACGTAGGATTCAAATACAGTAGTCATCGTCGTCGTAGTCGCAGCCAGCTCTAGGGTTTCCGCAAACAGAAAGCTCGATTCCAGGAGGGTCCGCTCCATGAGCCAAGGGGTAGATACATTAACTATCACGAAGTCTAGAGTTGATGTATCAAAAAGTTCTGCCTCATCGAAAGGAACTCAACACGATAGACAGCGGGTCAATCGGATGCCCGGTCTGAGAGTTATTGGCTTTTTCGTCCCAGCGGCCTGGATGGTTTTTAAGCCAAATCCAACCCGACTGTACTCCAACGGGATCCAAACCTTGATCGTAGTAAGCCAAAAAACCATCTCACTTATATGAATCCAACAAAGTCAACAGCACATCAATCAGACGTCCGGAGCTCAAGTTATAAGCGTTTTCGCTCCGAGGGCCCGGTTGGTTTCGTGTTCGAACCAATCTGGCCACAATCAATGTTCTCCGGAACCATGAGTGTAATATACCAAAACTACTGTCATGATCCAAGGATCACTACTCAACTTATGGTGCGTCGATCGGAGGTACGTATCCCATGTTATGGGTGTTTGGACAAATCTGTCTAAAAACAGGGGGTTTGGGCCCGATCCGACCCGACCCAATAACCCCTGGGTAGGCCCGAACCGGGTCAACCCAACCCAGGTCCAGATATGTCATGTTAGGGCGCGGCCCGGCCCAGCTGGCGTAGCCCCGCCCAGCGCGGCGGCCCGGCCTAGCACGGCCGGCCCGACCCAACGCTGGCTGTCCGACCCGGCACGGGCGGTCCGAGCCTGCGCGGGCCATGGCTCAGCCCGAGGCCGAGCTGGACGTGGAGGGGGGAGGCACTGCCCCCCTCATTTTGAAATGGAATCCCACCTTTTTTGGTGGGGTACACCCTAAATAAATAGGGGTTACACCCCCCGGATTCTCAGAAACAGCTGGCCCAGTTGGCCGACGGGTGAGCTGCCACAGGACCCACCCCCCTCCGCGGGTCCTGCCTTCTGACACGCCAACGGGCGGTGAGTCCGGCCGCCTCCTCTGCACTTCTGTGACCTTAGGCCGCGACCCCTGTCTGATCGGTGTAGCACGACGGCACCGCGCCCCTCCAACGTGGCCCGCACTTGGTCTCTTCCACCTTCACCATCACCGGCATGGCGCGACGGCGCCGCAAGCCTTCGCCACGACCTTCTCCTACTGTGGTTCTCTCCTTCTTGTGCGATGGGATGACACCATGTCACCCGTATTCTAAACCACAATGAAGACCAACATCAAAGGGGGAGGAGGGTCGGCCGTGTTTGTGCGGTCCGACCTCCTCCCGTTATATTGATAACAAGTATCCAATAAATAACGAAGAACATTAAAATAATAATCCTTGACGGATGAAACAATCCCTACCAAAAATTAGTTCACGGAAGCTAGGATTACAGAAAATGAATTCGCAGGGTGTGGCTCTGTATACGTCAACAGAGGACATCCGAGGACGAAATAACGTCTCACACCGGCTGCGGAGAAGAGAAGGAACAGTGTGACGATCTCTTCTTGCGGTGTTGGCATTCTTCGACGAAGAGTGTTGTTCTTCACGGAAGTTTTAAGCTCTTCAAAAGAACAACACAAGGTCTCTCTCCTTTTTTTGCATAGAAAAATCCAAAAAAAAAATTAAGGCATTGCCTTATTTTATTTACTTATGCCAACAATTCAAAACTTCAAAAGTAGAATTCACCTAATTAATTTTGAGTTGTCAAAATTATTGGTGTACTAAGTTGGGAACAATAATGTGAGGGAGAATCACATAATTTATGAGGGGAGGTTTAGAGGAGTTAGGTAAATTGAAGGGGTGGGGCTTGTGTGGACCCCACCTCACTAATATTCTATCAAGTGGAGTTAGGATGTACTGGATCCCACCCTAACATCCACACCTAGGTTGGAATTACTTAGAGTAGAAATGAAAATTGTAACACATATTTTATTTCACTCTTCAATTAATCCATTTATTTAACAACACCCCCTGAGAAAACACAACTCCTGAAAAAGTATTCTTACGAAAAAAATTGGCACTAGGGTTTCATCGGTGCCCTCATATTTTGATTCCGAGCTCCGGTTCAAAAGTTAGAAAAACTTGCTCGTTCATTCACTGAACGTACCTGAGCTAAACTTCAAAAATTGTTTCCAGGCACACCGGACCTCAGAATCAGGTGCCGTCAGAAACTGCGTACTCATAAAATCCCAGAAAATTTTGAAAAAAAATTCCATGAAATTTATGGGTCCTTACATGTAATTTATTGTTGTTAACATGTTCAAATTACATAATATGTGATAGCATGAAATTTGTGTTATGTTTTGGGTTATAATGCCTTAATATTATAACATGATTCATGAAGGTGATGTGTTGATGTAAAGGATATGATAGATATATAGATATGATGAGTTGTAAATGGTGATGTGTGTGTGTTTCTTATGTAGTCATGATAGGTTATTTTGTGATAAACTCTTTCAGATCATGTGGTTTTTCACATGAGGGAAATGTTATTTTCGCATGACTTTTGGGTTTTTTGTGTGGCACTTCCGTTCCTCCCAGAGTTGATCACCTTGTCGAAATATGTCTTCATTTTTATCTATAAATTTCCCCTTGAGGCTTTAATAAAAATATAGTGTCTACAAATTAATCAACATAAAATTTATAGAATATTAAAAAAACTAAATTTCATGATTTATTTTATGCTTATTGACTTATATATTGACTATAATTTAGTTGAAACCAAAATTTATTCAAGGATTTTGTTAATAATAAGACAAATTTTCAATGTTGTATTTGTTATTTGGAATCAAAATTTATCAAATATTGAATAATTAATTAAATATTCTTAATTAGTTTAGTATAACATACATAATTAAAATATAATGAGGTGTAATCATTTTAACACGAATAACTCATTTGTAAAATGATCCAAAAAATATTCACTATCATTTTCCTTTCATATTGGTTTTTACGAAATGTATTTGAGTCTTAGGAAAAAGGAATTTACTATAGTGTGTACAAAATTTAAATAATTATATCATATTTATATATTTTGTTTAATGGAAAAAATTTCATAACTACTTATAATTTACTAAAATTTCAACCATTGTATAATGATTCCATTAAAAACAATTTCATATCATGAAATTTATATGATTCTTCCAATGATTTTTTTAATCCATCTATATTATTGTAAAATATAGTCCTCTAACCATGTGTACTAAATTTTGATATTTTTTAGGGATTATACTAAAATAACTATAAATTTTATTATAGATGATTTTTATAATGTTTGTAATATAAAATATAATCTGACGTACACCCAAAATATAATACATCACATTTAATAAGATAAAAATTATAGATTATCCTGAGAGTGAATATCTTTCAGTACACATAATTTCACATTTTTTAAAAAATATATATTATATTGTTAATAAATTATTATTATTTATAAACCCTCTTTATACAAATAATTTTATATAAAACCATATAGTTTTTAAATGACATGACTATCTAAGATCATATAACAGACTTTGTTATCAATTTCAATATAAATATTTGATGACTAGTTTTAATGTAAGAGTTCTTTATCAGGTAAAAAAATAATATTTACACAAATGGGAAATATAATATAGGGTATCCATAGACTATCTCTTAGGTATTCAATTAAACTGACATTATTTTTTTGTTATTTTTTTAAATGTTCAAAAATAATGTAAATGATTTTTTATATTTGGTTAATTTTTATGGAGAAGAAGGTAGGTAAATAATATTAATAAATCAATGGGATATTTAAAAAATTGTTCACTTGGAATATTACATGAAATTTTCTATATATTTCTCCAAAATGTTAATCCTTACTTTTAATCTTGTCAATTAGTATATATATTATAAAAAAATAAACTCAAATTGAGTTAAAATGAGAGTTACAATATAATTTAATTACAATATATTGGTTTTAGATTCCTATGTGAAAGAGAAGAACCACCTAGAAATAGAAATGTATTTTAGAATAAACTATGGTTCATACTACTTATATAACTCCCAATCAATTGAAATTGCCTTTATGTAAAAAAAATAAATTAACATTTATCCACTTTACATGTATATAATGAAAATAAATTCCAAATCCACTTCATTCCAACATGTGTAGAATAAAAAATAGTACGACATAAATAATAAATTAAAACCAATAAGTAAATATAAATACTAATAATAATGAAAAAAAGAATTTTTTCCCTCTATCATTTATCACACTGTAAACCTAAGAAAGAATTAAATAATGAATTTAAATAATTTATGTGTATGTGATACAATATTTAGTCATCCCTTATAAGCTCAACCACAAAAATTTAGCTTAATTATTTAGATATGAAATTTTTAAAAAGAAAAAAATAAACATAGAGAAGTTATATATGCCAAAAATTGAATACTAAATAAAAACCTCGCCAAATTACATTTGGATTATAACTATCTTAAATCAAAATTTTGACCATCATCATAATATGATAAGTTTTCTAAAGAAAGTATAAATTAAAATTGAATTTTTACTAGTGTTTTTGATGTCGTGGGGTGAAAATTTTGGAAGAAAAAATTATAAATAGTTACTATAGTAGTGGAAAGAAGTGTAGGGGGAGGTTTTTTCTCAAAAAACCATTACATTACTCAAGTATCATGTTTGATTGAGTATTCTAATCTACTATTTTGATATTTTTGTGGGATATTTCAATTATTATTTAATTAATTTTTACATAAATATATGATTTTATGGTTTGGAAATGATTTTTGGTTATATTGTGTGTACATTTATGTATTAAGAGGGTATTGGAATATACACTTCAATTTCTTTTATCAATTTTTAAGGACCCTTCTATATCATTTAAGGACTAAATGTTTCACGTACACATCTTCTAGGGTCTGTAATTGACCTATAAGTGAATCACATACTACGTTAGGGCCCTTATGCAACCCTATATTTTATTGTATGGCCTTTGTATAACTATTTAGGCCCAATACATAATGTTTCAAAGGCCTTTATGACCCTTAATATAGTCTTTCTACCTATGTATATATAAAAACTTCACCATTGTATGATATATCCCTTCAAAAATATATAGGGATAATTTATAAGTACAGTTATGTAGTTCCATTCCTCCGGTATAGTTTATGGGTTAAATTAAAGAAATAATTTTTGATACCTCGTTTAATAATTTCATTGTTTAACTCATATGATGCCCTTATACAATAATAACGTTTTCTGTATAAAGGTATTCGTTTTTCCATAATTTCATTGTTTCTTAGAAAAACTCTACAATGTAATTATTATATAAATATGATTATTTAATGTCAAAAATTATGGAAAATTGATATTGAAAATTATAGATTAATATTTTTTTGATTTTATTAATTAAAATTCATGAAATAAAACAATTTATAAATAATTAAAAGATATATAATTGAAAAAATTCTTTTATAATAACATTTTATCCTTATTCTAGATATTTTCTATAGATATGTTTTCTGAAAATAGAACTAATATATAATTATAAATCATTAGACATGAATGATTTATTATATTAATTATATTTCCTTTACTTATTTAAATTCAAACCTTGTTTTGACAGAAATTAAATTGTTCACCCATAATAGAAATAATGAAAATGTATGAAGCATATCGGCTTCATGTATATAATATAGTTGGTATTTTTTTAATTTACTCTCCACCATTCATTTTTTTAATAAATATTAGTATGTTATTATGAGTTTAAGTGGGAGCCAATGTGATATTTTGAGTCATATTTTGAGTTTACGGGTTTTATTCAAACTATTTCTCTCTCTCTCCGTATTATTTTTCTTCGGTTTATCCTAAAAATATTTCATGAAAAAATGAAATCCAAATCAGCCTACACGGGTAATCTAAGAATTTTTAGACTTTGCCTCAAATGAATAGGATTTTTAACAACATATTTACCTCTTCATGTACCAGTTCACCACTTAACTATATGTAAGGTGGTTTAATTATTTTTCTTTTTCTTTTATAATTAATTATTGATTTGTATACTGGAAATTATAATTAGCTAATTGTTTTTCAACCATGTAACCCTTTTACATGGAAAACCATTAAAATTTAATCCCATTCATAATAAGTGGTGGGAAACATCCTCATTCAATAAATTGAAAACTAACAATTTCACTCTATAATAAATGATTTCATTTGGAACTCTAATAATATTGGTAATCTACTTTTCCTTAACCTCAAAGAGAAAATAAATTTTAACTATGTCGTCAAGCTATGTGGTAAAAATATTTTCTAGGGTATAGAGTATGATATAATTAGACATTCACAATTATTCTCTCTCACTATTATTATTAGTAGAGATTTTGACTAGTTAATGTTATAGGATTTACATGTTTTATTTCATGCCATACTCTTTTCTAAACCCCTTATTTGGTCTAAAGGAATGAGTCAATTGATATTGTTATTTAATTTAAATTCTTACTATGTATAGTTTTTTGTTCTCTATTGGTTATTCAATGATATGTTTCACCACTTTCATTATGGGATTCCATGTCAAATAGGAGTCTTTAGAATGAAATGGAAGGAAGAAAATATGAAATGGTAATGTTAAAAAATAAATAAAAATATGATTTCTATTTTATGTCTTGTGTTCATAATATTTTGTTATGTGATGGTATTTTGTTTGATGTCACATGGGTGTTGAAAAATATTCTTTAAGTTCTAAATAGGGTGGGATCCTGGAATGAATATACTAGAATTGAATAATGTAATTCATTCACTAGTGTGTGTGTCACTATTACTATGATAAATTTATTCATGTGGATTTTACCACTGAAATATATTTTCATAAATCACTACTTTTGGATAATAAATTATGCCATAAATATTGGATTATTCATGTTAATAAATTATAGTTTTGACATGAAAATTCATTTTTAAATTTGGGAAATATAAGATATCATGGAAATGAATTTTCAAAAGGATGTAAATTGGAAATATTTTGAAACTATTATAGATAAAACAAACTTATAAATAATTTAATATAAAAACTAATGTCTTTAGATTAATATTACATATTAAATTTTTACTAAACTACAACATATAAATTGTGTTATAAATTATAGTTATGAGCTTCGATACATGTGTTATTATAAGATTAAATCACTATTGTATTTCCCTCTATTTAATATTTTATAAATATATAAAAATAATATTAGAAAATGGACGATAATATAATTATTTATCTCTTGTGTAAAATTGAGGAATAATTTTATTATAATGAAATTTAGTAGGGATATAAAATATATGGAAATCTATAATTAATATGGTTTACGTAGGTAAGGATTTTTTGTAAATTATTTTAAATGATAAAATATATGATTTAAATTGGGGTATTGAAAGATATGTATATAAGTGAAATAGGTAATATAATAATTAATAGATGATAATTTAAAATTGAATCCTTATATTAATACTTTGTAATTGAGATTATGTAATTACATGAAATATAGTAACTTATACACATTATATGGGATGAGAACATATCTTAAATAATATATAATTCCTAGAAATGGTATCCTAGATAGTGTTTTTATGGAAACTAAATAGATGTGGCTAATTTATTAACTTATACATCGATATTTTCCCTTTATAATGCATGGTGTTGTTCCATGAATTTATTATTCTGTCTCATATGATTATAAATTTATTGATTGATTATTTGTTCCATTGATTATTTATTGATTATGTGTTTGTTTGTTTTCTCATTTTTTATACTATATATGGGCTTTATTGGATCACTATTATGAATTTTGAAACCTTTATAAGATGTAATGTATTGTGGTAAACATGTTCAAATTACATAATATGTGATAGCTTGAAGGCCATGTTATGTTTTGGGTTGTAAGGAATTAATATTATAACATGAGTTATGTAGGTGATGTGTTGATATAATGGATACGATAGATTTATAGATATGATGAGTTGTAAGTGGTGATGTGTGTGTGTTTTTTATGTAGGAATGATGGGTTATTTTGGGTATATGATGTGATGATGTTGGGATGAATGATACATGCTTTGAGTGGGGATCACCTTTTTTTAGTATGTGATGATTATGGGATTCATAGAAATGGTTGAGAGTGGGGATTTACTATTTTACCCACGTTCTATGACATAATATTTCGATGGTCTGGATTATACTATTATTGATGCAATGAATATTTCATTATTTTATGGTGAGAGGTAATATATTTTTTCCCCATTATGATTATATAAGTATGTATCTATTTTATTTTAACTTTTTTATTATGGAATCAATTGTTAATAGAAATAATGTTGACAAGTTCCACAATTTTAGTGATTAGTATACATTGTATTATATTATTATTGGGTTAACCCATAATTTTTTTTACTAAGATGTTTCAGACAACCCTAATTATCATATCTGTTGCAAAATGGCATAGTATTTCCAAGAAAGATGATATTACTATGTACTCTAAAGTTCTCACCCCTCCACATTTTATTGAGTTTATTTATAGGACTAGTCGATGGATATTTAGGAAAGATATTTTTTGGGTATATATTGTGGATACTTTGACTATTTTATTCATATTTTTGTCTCATTTCATTAATTTCTAGCAAATACGGTTTATTTACAGAAATTTTAAACTCTTTAGTTCTATATATAGAGTTTATTGGTGGATTTTTTTTACTTTCCATTGGTTTTGTTAGAAAAGTTCTACTGATTGGAATAAAAAATTCCTCTACATGCTAGTCCCAAACTTATGGCATGTTAAAGGTGGTCCATGAGGGTCAGGCTCATATATATGGGGTACATGACATGAAAATTGGGTCAATCAATGGGGATCATGGGTATATGTCACTAAAGTGTGTAATTTTTGAAAATGATTACATTGTATATATCTGATTGGTTTTATATATATATAATTAATCTAAAACATAATTTAATAATTAAAATAAAAATATGATTTTCAAAATTGAGAAATACATTCAATCAGTAAAATGGTCATGAAATGAGAATATAATTATAATAATTATTAATCACTCCATATAAATATATACTATAACTGAAAAAATCAATTATCAATAATTTTTTTAAAAAATAAAATGTATTTTTTTATTTAATAATTAATATAATGTCCCAATATATAGCTATTATAAATAAATTAAGAGATTTTTTTGACTTCCCAATTTACTAAAATAAAGTCACAAATTTTTTCTATAAATGATTCAATTAACATTATTTTAATCTATCACTTAATAAATAATGAATTAAATTTTCTCAAACAATTTTTTTAATAATTTTTCATCAAAAATATTTTAAAAAAACTAAACAAAAAAATAATACTAAATCAAGCCACAAAAAATATATTAAAATATGTCGTGCACAATATTATTCATACCTATATAACATGCTGACAAAAAAATAATTTTCTTAAAATCATGATAAAATTATTTACTCGATAGTAAATATAATAATATGTAAAAAATAATGATTATGTAATAAAAAGTTTTTTATATTGATCTAAATATATCATTAAAAGAAAGAAACTCATAATCATTAATCTATAAAACTTAAATAAAAACAATTTCATGCATCTTCTTCTTGAGAGAACAATCATAACATGAAAAACACATCAAAAAAACATCTATATAACTCATCTCTAGGTTATTCTCTAACAAAATTCCAAAAAATTGTATTTAATTTGTTTTTAATGATAAGTGGAGGTCATAAAATTGCAAGGATGGAAAACCAAACCAAGAATTATTGTCATGTGTTGTGGAAATAAGTGGAATGGCCATTTCACAATGGAGGAGGCCATTGATAGGTTGTTTCATAGTAAGTGGTGAGGAGATATTTGTGAATTTGTTGATTTTGGTTTAAAAATTAGGTTTTTGGTGATGTTGCTTAGATAAATATACTAGTTGTTTAAAGAAAGACTATTGTGGTAAACCACAAATATAGAGATGGTCGATGGAGTTGATGATGGAGAAAAGCATGAGGGATTGTGTTAAGAAATGATGGATGTCTAACTATGAATACAATACTAGATAAAAAATACACATATAATTAAATATAAATTGAATACTTCCATAATTGAAAATATAAATACTATTGTCAAATTTTATAATAATATTACTCTTTAAGTAGTATTTTTAATCTATTTTTACATAAAACTCAAAAGATAGAAAAACATACACACCCACCCCCTCTAAGTAGACTTAGCCAATACCCCCCCATGGGATTGCCCACATCCATTTACTAGAGATTCCTATAATATGGTGATATGGTTCCTTTCTAAATACAAAGATATTTTACCCTTTAACAATGAGGCTAAAATACACATGTGGTGTCCCCATCCTATAGTCCCAAAATATTAACTCAAAAAATGTCAATATAAATTGTGCATAATAATAATTTAAAATATTTTTAAAAATTAATATATATATATATATATATATTTTTAACATACACTAATAATCATAATTACTAATATTATCATATCATTAACCCAAAATTAATTAAATAACTAAAATACTAAAAATAATAAAAAATGATCTAATAAAATTGTAATTGTTTCAAAAAAATAATAGAAATAACGTTAAATTTTTTATAAAAATATGGTGATTTCCGTGAGTATTTCAATGCAATAGGATTTCAACTTATTCCTCATTTAACACTAACCACCCATTTTAAAAGTATAAATTTCATAAAATAACCCACTTTTGGCCCCTAAAAATCATCATGTTGATAGATGTTCTCTTTTCCCTATTCAAGTCACCATGTCTAAATAGTGAAAGCCTTTCAATTATTCTAAAATTTTGTTTGATTTAGGTGTTTTATTGTTACATAACATTATAAAACATTGACTTGTCTCTATTGTAGATAACCCTTATGAAACCCTAGTTGAATACCCATCTTTAATTATATGGTTAGTGTAATTTTAAGTCCTCACTTACACATCTCCTGATAATTCTTATAAAACACATCCATATATTATTTTTGATATATGTAATATTTTTTCCAGAATTATTTTATTATCAAATATAAAATCTCACTAAGCATTTTGATTCCTTTTTTACATTATAAATTTTTCTTATATGAGTTGTCAATTCCTTCAATAAAATTTCTGCAAAGTGTAGGAATTTAAATTCTCTTCTACACATATGAAAATAAAAACAAAAATTAACATATAACAAAATAATGATTATTAAAAAAATTATTAATTCAATAATTTCAACATTTTAACTAAATTAATCAATTCTTCTAAAAAACCAATGTATTATAAAAGATCTAAAACACTTTTAATTTTCAAAAACATTAATAAATAAATAAATAAATTTTATTGAATCATCTGTAATATTTATATGAATATTTTGACTTATCAATTCTACTAATAATTTATTTTATGCTACTATAAAAATTGAAAAATGAATGCATATAATATTAAAATATTTAATTTAAAAATAATATTTCATAAGTGAAAAAAATTATTCAATCATATTTATGAAAAAACATTAATTCCTCATCTATGATCTTAAAAATCACATTCAATGTAGTAATTATTCAACAGTAATTAATAATATTTTATTAGCTCTAGAAATATATTTTTTCATAGGTAAAAAAAATAATTTCTTGAGCTTATTTAAAATTGAAATTATTTTATTGATGATTAAAACAACTGATAAAGGCTTCCATTATTAGTGTTAAAAATGAATCAGTAAAGGATTCCATTATAAACAATTATTTTGGTGTTGATACATGATGAGTTTATAGTTCCTATAACTAGAATTAATAAAATCCATTACTGGTAGTAGAAAAATTCTAGTAGCTATATCTATACAACTATTTACAAGCTAATAAGAGACCTTAAAATTATGTTGTAGTAAAAAATTATATTAAATATAAAAAACAATCTAAATTTACCTTAAACCATAGTTATGGGAAAAAAATTTGCACTCAAGTATATAATTATAATATAATCACATAAATGTAAGGTATAATTTCCAAAAAATAATTATTACAGCCCACAATAAATATAAAATCCTCTAGAAATCCTTCCCCAATGATTAACCTAGCCTCGTGAAAATCAATTTTATTCCAATAAAAAAATCTATTTTAATAGCAATACATAATAAATAAATATAAAAACTTCATAATTTATAGTCATTTAATGTAAATTAAAAATTATGAATTATATATTTTTTAAAAATTATGTGATCATTCGATCATGTTTTCTCAGTTATGGTTTTTTCATACTCGTTTTGAACTAAAATGAAAATTTTAAATGAAAACATACATGTTTTTTCATAACTATCACAATTTATATTGGATAAACATGAAGCTTATTTCTAAACTCTATAAATGATCCATGGATCATCTTCAAAAATTATAAAGACAATGTGAATTATTTTCCCTATTTTTACAATATGACAGGTGTTGTGAGATAAAATGATTCCTTTATATTGAAGAAACACACTTTGAGTCATACCTATCATAAGAAATGTTTGAGTGAAATGATGATCATTCAATAAAATAACATATAATTTACCAATTAGTCTTTTAAATTATACATATTATTCACACATTTTTCTCAATTTGGAGTATATGAGAAGATTTTTGGATTAAAATGTTACATTTAAGCCAAAAAACATGTAGTTTTTGTCCATTAGACCATATTCTATGTTAGATTGAGTTTTACCAAAATCTAATATATCATATAAAAATCATGGGTCATTTTTTAAATTTAATTGTAATATTTGATCATATTTTCTTATTTTTGAGTGTGTGATTCATTTTTTGGCAAAAAATGTCACTTTTAAATAAAAAATACCATTTTAAATCAAAATGGACACATCATTTTTCTTTTTTAAGTTTTATTAATTATTATATTCCAAAAAAAATATTGGAAGAATTTCCAAAATGGTCATGAAAATATGATCTCATTTTACCATTTTTGGGAATCTAACATGTGTTATAAACTAACAGATAACATTTCATCATATTACCTAAAATAGGTTAAATATTAATGTGTCTATAATTTCAACTAACATAAAATAACGAAATTTTTTATAGATTCATATAAAACCATGAATGATTGAAAATTTAGAGGAGTGTTGATGTGGTGGATCCCTATGGAATATCCACATACAATGTTATTAAAATCCAATTGTAAAGGAAAAATTATTGAGTATATAATCTTCATCATTTACTAATCATGATTTGTGGTTATTTAATCTACCAAAATATTTACCATGAGCAAGTTGTGATGTATATCTACTTTATGATAGAGTATGGTTCTCCATGATCTAATTCCATGGGATGTTATCTACTGACTAGAATAGTTCCCCTACAAGAACATGTCCGCTAAGGATGAATTTGATTCATCCTATAAGAGAAAATTACTGTTAAAATTATAGATACAAATCTTATATATCATAGTATAGGAATAAATGATAAGATGTATACCCAACCCATTGTCAATGGATGAAGCCTATAAGATAAATCCTTGATGGTCCAGAATAATACCCCCTCTATATATTATACCATAATCATATTATGCTTCAAATTTGAGCTTGATATCATCATTACGCTATTTCACGAAAACTGTACCCCATTGTTCCTCATGATTAGATACTTATATAGATTAAAGTATCAAGCAATGTTTTTCCATTAAAATTAAATAAGTGAAACATTCTTGCACAACCATCTTAGATAAACTTATATGAAATAAAATTTATCTTTTTGGAGATATAATGTAGGTAACAACAAATTATTTTCAACATAATTTCATCTTTATCAAAAATACAATAATCTAGATGAGGAGAGAGTGGATTAGTAAATATAGTCCACTATGGATTATGCATTATATTGTAAGTATATAGAAACAATGTGGTCTATTATGAAATATTTGGAATTCCCCCCCCCCCAAGACCATCAATGGAAAACTAAATGAAAATTTTCCATCCTCCTTTAGTAAAAAGTGAAAAATTAATTATTATTATTTTGAATTATTACCATGCGTAAATTTATATTATGTATTATTATTGTAAAACCAAACATATTTTTATGTTCCTATGTTTTCAATAAATTTGTATTTTGATCTACAGTGGGGATCAAATCTATAACTAGGAAATTAATTTTAATTTATCATGTTTATAAATTATTACAAAAGGGTTTTCAACTTGTATTATAGCCCCATTAGAGGTATGGTTGTATGGGTGGTCTTCAGGGAAGGACTAGAGTGGATTTTGAGGGTGAAATTAATGTAGTAATTTATACCATGAACGTGGAGATAACTCCGCAAATAGAGATGTTTGAGGGGTTTATCCCTATTCTTTATTATCTCCTAGAATGGAAAATTGTTTACAAAAAATATCTGGTAAATATATTTTTAAAATGGTGGGTTAACCCCCCCCCCCCACAGTTTTGATATAGCTGGCATGCATTAGGAGGGTTATTTCGTCGATGAATCCACCTACTTTGAACGCATTATTTAGCCTATATCCGTGGAGGTTTTATGACAAATCCAATGTGATTTTGAGGTATGTTAGTTTATTCCCAATATTTAGGTTTCCCCTTGGTCACCGTTGATTTAAGAACAAATTTTTTCAGAATTTTGTGTTAATTCTATTAGAACATTGTTTAATCAAGTTATTGTAAAGTGAATTTTCTCAATAAGAGTAAAGGATCTCCCAAGATGAGGGCTTCTTGAAATTTTGACCATTCCATTGAATGTATCTAATCATGGGAATTTATTTTTTATTTTTTCTAAGGTAGTATAATAAATTTCATTTGAGTGGTATAATGTTTGGTTATTTTTTGTATTTTAGCTTTCGGTGTGTGTTAGGAATAAACCATAATAACTAATTATAAATGGTTTAATTTTGTAATACGATACATTTTGAATTAAAAAAGTACCGAGGACCATTTTTTAGGATAGATGGTATTGGAATAGGTTCAATGAGGTTTGTAAAGTTGTTAGTATTGTATTCAGAGTAGGTGATCTCTTTAATATAAATCCATAATTCTGTTAAGAAATGTTTACTATCATACATTCTTGTTCATGGGACTATGTATATTTTATGGGAATATTAGTTACTTGGGTAAAAGAAATAGGATGGTTTTTGGACTAAAATGATTTATATGAGTTCTCCTTATCAATTTTATAGGTTGATATTTCATAGATATCATGTCTTTAAGGGGTGATATTTTGACTGAGTTGATGAGATACCCATAACAGGTCATGAAATGTGAGAGGTATTTATAAAATATATTTAGTGGTTCCTTTAGGAATATTAGTGGTGGAATGGAAGGATTTTTCCAACATAACATATGTAAGATGGTTTTATACCTCATTCCTGATGTGTGAAGCCCTCATAAGGGTAGTTTGATACCGAGTGAGTGTTGTAATTTGGATGATTTCTATAGGATTATATTTTTTTATAATGTTTAGGGTTTAATATGAGTAATTTGTAGAGGTATATACCTTAGTATATCTATAATGGGACCCACATGGGGTTCTTAGGAATCATTTAGTACTATCATTAGGATTCCATTGGTATCAGAGCTTGATTCCTTGTGTGAATCCATGAGTAGTTGAACAAGGTGTGCCTAGTGGTCATGAGTTCTAAAATGGAACATGAGGTCTAGGCTGGGATGAGCCAACTTGTTATGATATCATTGAATGGGGACGGATATTAGATTCTACTGATTGAAAGAGATCGATACTGATCTAAAGGACCCTGGTAGACACCTTAATGGTCATGATGAGACTTGCTCAGGAAGATGGGATGGGTATATTGTTCATAGGGCCTTATTGAAATAGTGATAAGATTATGAGTTGGTGATGGTATTTTCCACTTTTTGTTTTTATTGGGAATGTGATTGGAGATATACTTAGATGTGGGTGATGGATCTTGTGTCTTTACCCCACTATGACTGATATAGTGTGGGTGGTACTATCAATGTGATGTGGATTCCTTGGAATTATTGTGATGTATTGACCAAAAATGTGTTATATTGTGTTTCTTGAGATACTAATTTCCACACAATGACTGATCTAGTATTTACAATGGATAACCATGAGTTATAAGGTTAGGTTGGGATACAGATATGTCATCTTTGATTAAGATAATTTTATTCCGAGTGATTGATCCAGCATGATTATAGTGGTGGGAACTAAGGATAGAATGGTGGTACCACCATCAGTGATTTGGGACCGTAAATGTATCATAAAAACATTATATTATAGGAACTCAAATAGGGTGATTTTGACTGGACGTGACATAGGATCGGATGGACAAACCATACCTTGAGTGATTTCATAGTGTTCAAGTAATTTTTATGGGATCAACGTGAGTGGTAATTTTTTTTTGGGAACTATGATTTTCATAAATTGATATTAAAATTTTTATTCAAATATTCAATATATTATACAAAAACATCCATAATAATTATAATGGTATAGTGAATTTGGAAAAATAGAAACATAAACAACTGGTTCATAAGTGAAGTACATCATCTCCAATTCAGATCTTCATAACTATCTCGATTCTTAGACATGTCTTACATAATAAAAAACATCTTAACCTGGGAAAAGGAAACATAATAATGGGTGATATAAGATGCTCAGTAAGGGTATCCAAGGGTGATATGTAAGTATGACATGAAAATAAGGTAATTATAACATATTTAAAAAAATTTTGTAACTGTACCTTATATATTAAATATCATAATCATGATTCATGGCATGAGTATTGTCTCTTCATAAGAAATGAATCATATGGAAATCAATGAACATGAACTATGAGAGAATAATATTTCCATAAGAAATTACATTGGTTCATAAACTAATATCACAGAAAATATTATTTTAAGGACACCCCTAATGAAATCATAACATGTTCGGCTTGGGCTGACCACCCATGGACATTCTTTTGGATTGGGATCACCTCTAATGTAACCTATTGTTAAAATGGGATAAAATCACATGTAACATCATATAGGCTTGGGATAATATTTTTTGTACCCTCATCCATGGTCGGGAAAACCTTTCATATACCCATTATGATCATATAACATTAATCATTAACCAATGCATTAGAGGGTGATATTGTTCTTATATATAAAATAATGAAATTCACACATTAGTGTGACAAAAGACCACAAAAAATCCTTATACCATAACCTATGAAAATTAATGGGTGTAATAAACATTTAAACATAACGAAGATTTCTAAAAAGAAAAAAGTTCAATAATTATTTCATCATTTTATCATATCATAAACTATGGAAAAAGAATTTTTTTCATAAGAATTATATCATCATATAACCCATGTAAGATATAATGTTTTCATAAATATATTTTCATAATAAACATAATCAATCAATAGAAATAATATGAATTATATTCTTGAATAATATCACTAATATATCAGAAGAAAAATCAAAATATATCATCTTATATGGAAAATGACTTTGAAAGAAAATGACATTGAACATTTCTTGAGGAAAATAAAATTTG
This sequence comes from Viscum album, assembly GCA_963277665.1. NCBI lineage: Eukaryota > Viridiplantae > Streptophyta > Magnoliopsida > Santalales > Viscaceae > Viscum > Viscum album. The sequence goes on along the minus strand of OY728165.1, from coordinate 1,063,260,220 downwards.
TTGAAAAAAAATAAATTTTAAATTTTTTTAAAATATTATATAATTATTAACATTAAAAATAACCTTGATAAATTACATAATAATCATTAAAAATAATTTAAATTATTTCTTTATAAAAGTAACAATTCTTTGAAAAGCATTTTATAAAAAAATAAAAAAAATAAAAAATATATTTCATTTAAATAATAATTGAATCTTTTTAAGGAATAATTAAATATTAAAGTAGTTATAATGGTGTAAAATAATATTCATTTTGATAAGGTTTAAACAAAAATTGCATTCACATTTTAAGTAATATCTAAATAGTAATTGTTTGGAAAACAACAAGAATATTTCATTTAAAAAAATTAAAAAATTATAAATTTAAAAAAATTCTTAAATAAATCCTTTGGATAATTTTAAAATAAAATTTGAAAACAATTTCAGATAACAAATTTTTATAATAAACAACATTATTCATCAGAAGAGAAAAATAAGGATAATTTTTCTTAAAAACATTATTTTGAACTCTCGTGTATTTAAAGGGCATAAAATGAATGGTAATATGTACTATCAGGAAATAACAATAAGAGAATAAAATTTATGTGTTTAATGAGATATAGATTATAATATTTCCTCATGGTAAGAATAATCATAAATTATTATTATATATGATGAGATTATAACTTAAAACCCTCAATACGTTAATAAATTTGAGCTATAAACCCCATGAAAAAGAGATCCTTAAATATATATATAAATAACATTTATTTTAATTATAATCTACATAAAACACATTCATGGGTATTCTATTCCCAACATTAAAGAAACACACAGTGAAAATGGAATGTCTCTCTAAGAAAATTAAATTAATTGGGAAATTCATTATTGTGTTAGTAATATGCTGAATTATAAACCGAAATAAATAATGGCATAAACATAAACTATAAATATAATGAATATAATTATATTCATTATACAACTAGTCACCGGGGTAGAATATACCCCCCAAAAAATAAAAAAGTGGTAAATTTTCATATGTCTCCTAGATGTAAAACAAGGACTAGAAATCCAATTACTTAAATCATTAAATCCCAATACATGTCCATACCTACTTTATAATAAATATAATTTTTTCATACATCTAATAAGTAACCATAAGTACATATGTATTAACATATAATATTTACTTATGAACTCTTATTACCTATTTAATAAATATTCCACATTAAAGTCAGGTTTTAGAAAACAATTGTTTTGGTAATATTATGTTGATAATTGTTAAATCATATCCATAATTTTTCAAATGATATAAATATCATATTTTTTAATTATATATTTATTTATATCAGTTTATAAATTTTATATAAATAAATTAAATACATCATTCGTGGAGACGGTAAACCATATGTACGTATGAATATTGTTCCCATTTTCATGAATAATTCAAGGAAATAGTGGTAAATAATATATTACCATTAAAAAAAATTATTTCATATATATCATATATTAACATTAAAACCATCCTCATTTACACCCATTCAATGTTTAAATAAATCACGCCACCTCGCAAGGTGGTACATCACCATAAAAATGAGCGACAAAATCATATTCTTTGAGAATGGAAAGTATGAAGGAATATGTGGTATAATTATTAAATAATAGTAATAAAATAAAAAATATCATATATAATAATTTATGTAACTATTTTATCCATTCATGATTATTGGTGATATGAAATGAATAACATTGGTTCACCAGGCGGTAGACTTTCGTACACATAAATGATGATTTTTTATCCCATTTGGTGGAAGGAGGTAATATTAATGGTCCTTGAATTACCAAAAGTAAATATAACTATACATTATATACATATTATATTATATCATATTTTTTTTATCTAAAATTTAAGGAGGTTGGGGGCAGAATAATATAAGATGTTCACTTAGGGGTGTTACATCTTCTTCAGAAAACAACTTTTAGTTTCCACAAAAACGATAATTAGATTGTCTTTAAAAACAATAATTATAATTATAAGATAGTGCGATCAAAATAATAATGGTATTTTTCTCATTATTGGATGATCCAATGTGTTTTGGAATATTGACAAGGAAATTAGTGGAGATGGGTGGGTGTTTATTTTGGTGGTGACAGACACACTTGAATATTTTAAAAATAAAATGTAGTACCAATGTATTTCACATGCCCCCAAAGAGAAAAAAGGGACCATTATCAATCCTAAAATTTACAATGTATATATATGAAAATAAAATAGGTTTTTTAAAAGTTTTTATTCATTTTTAACCATTAATATCTTACTTCACCCCCATAAGAAACCCATTTTTACATTCCATATGGTAATTATTTTTACTGTTTTCACAATTAATTATGGAAAAAGAATTAACTTTTATTTAATATATAGTAAAAAATATTATTATTCAAAAATATGTAATAATTTTTTCAATAATTAGTTAACATAAATAAAAAAAATATATTTTAAAATTTATCCTGCATTTGCGATATGAAAGTGAGTTTTCAACAGAAAAAAGATTAAAATTTTAAAAGGATTCTATGTCAAAATTCAATAAAAATTATTAATTTGAACTTAATTGGATTAATTTATATATTTATTAATTATTTATACTTATAATTTTTTTTAAAACAATAATGAATCTAATAATTTCCTTTAACGGAAATGTAGTTTTCAAAAAAAACTACAATTTTTCACGATTCACTAAAAAATTAATATTTTTTGGAAAAATCTAAAAATCCACAATAATAAAAGTTTTAAATGTGGCTTTTAGAATGATATTTATTTAATAAAATTAATTTTCTAAATTTTATAAAAAAATTATTTTATTTTTCAAAAAAATGAATACAAAATATTTTTGGGGGGAAATAGTATTTTCGAAACATATATTGACATTACCAAAAATTATGTATTTTCTATCAATTTTTTTATTTAAAATCATTACATATAAAATTTAAATATTATTTATTATTATTAATATCTCTGTTTTTAATGTCCATTTTATATTTTTATAGTTTCAATAACAATATTAATAATATATTGTGGTTTTTTATACTTGGTGTTTTGTGTAATGAATGATAAACTTGTTGTTACATGTAATGTAATAAATAACATAAATTTAATTCATTAAAAATATAAAAATTATTTAAAACATGGTTTTTTGCATTATAACCCCCATAAAATTAATTCCTCCAACATAATTCATCACTCTAATTTAATCAATTGAGGATACATCTACCTCATCATTCCCTCAGGTTCCCATATTGCTTATTCAAAAAAGAGTTTTCCAATAAAACATTAAAATAAGGTGTTGATTTGTTTAAAATAATATTATATATATTATCCAAAATCTGTACTGGTTGTTCCTCATAAAAATGATCATGCCCATGTTTTACGAACATTGAGTTTGATATATATGAAGGATCTAGTATGTGATTTCCTAGGATAAATACATGGAGACATATTAAACATGTGATACTATTGGTGGAAGTCCCATATAATAGGATACCTTCCTGATATGATCAATTATTTCAATTAAAATGGTATACCTAGGTATTTTCAACCCATTAGTCCTAAATATTATACCATTTTTTCACAGGGAAATTCTCAAGAACACCTTTTCACAAATATAAAATTCTAGATCACATTGACGATTGGCATCATATCTTTTATTCCAAATATAAGCTACCATGATGTTTTTCTAAATTGATATAACCTTTTATTTAAATAAATCATTTGTCTCATGTCCTAACATCTTTCTTTCTATAAAATTATTCCTTAACATTAGAGATATTCACTTCTTTCAATTGAGGGATTCATAAGGATCCATCTAAATTATTAATTGAAATATATTATTGTTAAATTAATTTACATTTGGAACGTTTTGATTGCAAAAACCATTCAAAAATCTGAAAGTAGATATCAATATATCCTCTAGGGATTTTAATTATTCTCTAAAAATATACATCTTGCCAATGTATGACATAAAATGATAAAACATAACTCTCTATCGAGAACATATTGAAGATTTCTCTCAAACATCACGTAAAACATAGATCTTAATCAAATACAATTTAATGTAATACTCCATGAAACCGTTCCACATTCTTAATTTATATTATATCTTTTTTATCAATAATAAGTCGGATTGGGTAGCTATCAAGAGTACCGAATTTGTAAGGTGATAAAATATACCCCTTATTTAATAATACACAATAAATGTTTAGGAGAGTGTGATGAAATAATCATGGTGATGTTCTCAACATTCCATTCTGGTATGGTTAATTCGAGTGACATCCACATAAAATATTTTCTCTGAAAATTAATTATATTAACTATCAAGCACTAGTATGAAAACTATGTAATATCTATCTTCATGAATCCCACCAGATATACACTTTCAAATATTTATAAATATTTGTACATAGAGGATCAATATAGAATAAAGAATTATGAGATTCTGTTAACAACTCCTTCAATTCAGGTGTGTATGGAATGTATACCTTGTTTTTTAACATAATAATTCCAACATTATCATGTTTCAGCACCAGAATAATTCTAACAATCTTTTTGTACTCTATATCTTCCTTGTGTACCTTATTAAAATTTACATTGATATATGATTGTAAATTAAATAGAGAAAGATATTATTTCTCAACATCATTCAATAATTTTGTATTCGTCCATCTAAAATCTTTATATATATAATCTCTTGTCATCATCATTATGGATAATCTAGAATTATCGTTCTGACTCAAGGAATCATCCACCTTTTTCACTTTCCAAGGGTGGTAGTTTATTGTGAAGTCATGATATTTAGTCATATGTAACCATATTCTCTGGGGAATATTCAACTAATTATTAATGAATATATCTTATAATATTTTGTGATTAGTATATATATAAAACCTTTATCTGAAAAGATAATTACTCCATATAATTAATGAAAACATTTTTGTAGCTAACACCAAACCATTTTTTGAGTAGAATTTCTGATGAATCTTCAGTTTTTTGTAGTAAGAAACAACCATATCATTATTCAGATGAAAAAATTCTGAATCCATATTTTTGCATCACTAAATATTATATACATTTTCTAATGCGTTTTAATGTGTTCCTAGGTGAACTAAATAATATTCATTTCATTTCTTGGAAATTTTACATTCTCATTTGTCAAGAGAATCTTATCTCTCTTCGAAGTTAACATGGTGGGTATAATCTATTTCCATGAGAAATTCTCCAAAAATCATGTATAATATCCATCTAAACCAAGATTGATTTAGATATAATTAACTATGGTTGGTCTAGGACAATAATCAATAGACACTTTCACTGATGGGTCTATTGATATACCCACTCTTGTTATTATATGACCAAAAAATGTAAGATTCTATAGAAAAAATAGATACTTTGTAAATTTTCTATATAGATTCACCTTCATTAGAGAATCTAGTGAAATTTTTAATCAATCATATATTTCTTCATTTCTCTGTGAATACATAATAATATTTACTATAATTACTACCACAAACTAACCAAGATACTCTCTAATGACTTTATTCAATAAATCCATGAAGAACTGGGTTCATTAGAAAGAACTAATGGAATCAATATATATTCATAGTCTCTATAACATGTATGAAATGTTTCCTTGGATTTATCATCCTTCATGAACCTCAGTTAATGTTATCCAAAATAAATTTATATCCTGGAATAGTATTAAGCTCCCCACAGTTGATCAGATAGTTCATCTGTAAGGGGTGGAGGATATTTTTTCTTGATCATGATCATGTTTACTTCCCAATAATCAATTAATATTAACATCCATCCATCCTTACTTTTAACATAACTAACAGGATCTCCAAATGGTGACACACTTGGATAAATGAATCCATTTTCAAGGTTTTCCTAGAGTTTCATCTTTAATTCCTATAACTCAATCCGAGACAGTCAATTTGGAATCTCTAACTTTGGACTGAAAAAATGTATGAGTTTTCTTAGAAACATAAATTCATAATTTGGAGGATGGATTGAAAACTCATTTGGAAATTCATAAAAAAAGTTCTCACACACTATGAATATTCTTGATGTCATGTTTCATCCCATCCTTCTCATACAAACACCCCTAGTAAATGGGAATATAGACCATTATAATGGATGTGATATTTATTAGTAGTTCATACATATTGCCGTGTTATTAAACGATTATATGTTGGTTTTTAATATCACATATAAATTCCCTTCCCTTAGAATTGATTTGGTATTTCTAGGGAGAAAGTTAATCCATTCCCAAGATAACATAAAATTAATCTATTGGAATATTGAAATGATTTACATGAAGCACATTCCTATAAACATCAACAAGATATGAATCAAATACTTGATATTTTATCATCTTACCATTAGGTATTTTCACTTTTAAATCTATATTTTACAATTTGGGTTGAATCCTTATTCCATTATAAAATTATTTATATATGAAATAATTGGTAGTCCAATGTCAAATAAGACATTAGAAGTTGTATAGCGGATTGTAATTGTATTGTTCACCACATCCTTATTACACCCCTTGTTAGAAATTGTAATCTCATTAGATTCTCCATTTTCCAATAGATATTAATGTTTTATATGTTGATAACTTATGTTAATCCTCATATTTGGGAACTTGTTAGCTTAATGGGAAAATACCTTACAGATGAAAAAAACGAGGATGGTTCATTCTGTATATATTTATCATTATTCATATCATTATCTAATTTCATCTCATCACATTAGTATTGAACATTTCCATGACCTTCCTCTACACCTATATAAAATTTTTTAGTCCCCGTAATATAATTTCTTCTTTCCTTCCTTCTACAACACAAGTATGAGAGAAAGTTTGTTTTATTACTTACATCGTTTTTATAGTTTCCCTTTAATTTAAACCTTCTTTTCATATAAAAACCATGCGGTTGATTTTTCAATCCAATAAACATTTCTACCATGGAATCATGAGGAATTATTTCATCATAACGATAAATTTCACTTATGGATAACACCCTACAAATTATTGGTTTTAAGCCACTAAATTTATGATCAAAATTACATTCCATATGGATGAAAATTCCAAATGTGTATCTCCTAATTATTTTAAAATTTTCTGCTTAGGTTCCAAAAGAATCATCATCCTTTAGCTTTATCACTAGGAATAATGTCTCCATTTATTATAAATAATTTTATAGAATTACTTATTGAAAAATAATCTCCAAAAATAATCTGACCATATAAGGTTAATTTAATCATGTTCCCTAGTATTCTAGATGATATTACACCATTTAAATTATTTATGATTCAATGATAGACAACAAAAATTATCGTTTCATATTTAGAACACTAGAGAACATATAATATTATTTCAATGGTATATATCCATTTTTTCAGGAACTAGCATATTAGTAGATCCACTAATGGATGTTCGATGTTTCCTCGAGAACATAATTGAACATTATTCTCCCCATTTCACATTCAGAAGTTTAGCATGATGCATTGATTTTGAATATTGTGCGAGTATGACAACGATATTATTAATTTCATCACCTAAAAATTTTAGAAACTATAGAAGAAAATATTTTCATTGTTCATCACAGGAAGCATTAGAATTATTCTTTGAGGTTCAAGTTATTGATTAAAAATAAATCTTCCTCATGTAAGAAACAATAATTTTAATGGGGAACACCATATTTATGATAAATTAATCTATAAAATATATAAACTATGATACATTATTTTTAATATAACACATATTAATTTAATCTTATGTCATTTATAGTCATCATATATTTAAATCCTTAATGATTGTTCATAAAGAGATTTTTTATTTACATATAATATCTCTCAATAATGTAAAACTTTTTGTGTATCAAAGCTTGTTTTCATACATCAGGTGATGATCTCTTCTCAAACAATGCACACTCTTCATATTTATAACCCCTAGGTACCTCTGTACTAGATCCATATCTACTTTTACTATATAAACAAAGACGTAAATTCTTATCATCCACTCAAACTATCTATTACCAAAATTCCAATACATTTTCTTATACATTGTCTCATCATTAGACATATCCCTGGAAATTTCCTTAGAGATCTCACGAAATAATTCTCATCATAGTTTCACATGGTAGATTAAACCTTTCCTATCATAACACCTAAAGAAATACAGGAATTTAAAACATAGATTCTACATCTTTTAGATCAATAATCATTAGATTAAACAAACACATACCTATTGATCAAATAGAACTAGTTCTTTTGGAAGATTGGAATCATAAAATTTTTGTTCATATAAGAACATCATCATTTCCCACAAATTTTTTCATAACATTAATCCCTCTTCTTCATATCATACATAATATATATTCTACATAAATTGCAGAAAATAATCATAAGAAATAGTGCCATTAGATTCTCAATAAGGGAAAATAAAGGGAATAATTAATAATAAAATGAACATATTGGTATAGATACATGGGAATAAGATTTGAAATTCATACCCTACGAATTGAAGATCATAAATTTGAGGTATAATGTAATGATTTTTTGTTGATAATACAAGAATCACAAGAATATTAGTTATCATTATCTCTGAGAGCATACCATTAAAACAAAACATAGTATTATGGAATATATATAATTATTGAAAATATTTTGTCATGTATAACCACCATTAAATTCAAAACATTTCAATATTACTATAACCACTAATTTACCCAATCCGTGCATAGGATACAGTCCAATGTACCGTTTTTTGGATTGGGATAACCCAATATATAACCTCATTCAGGCTTGGTATAACCTACTATGTACCCATTATCGTCATCTAAAATTAATCATTAAATAATTCAATGGTAGTAGATATAATTAATTATTTCCACATAATAAAAAAATACAACCATATGACATAATATCATAAAATATTCATGATATCATAACCCATGAAAATTAATGGTTTTCATAAACACTTCATTAAAGCATAATCTATGGGAAGGAAATTGGTTTCATAATCAATTCATCATTTCATAAAAGAATAACCCATTGAAAAAATTTCATATTTATGGGAATTTTATTGTGGTATAACACATTAAAGTGAAATGGGATTCATAACCATCATTCTAGTATAATAATCGAACATCCATAGAAATAATAAAAATTGTATCCTAGGATCTTATCCCCAATAAATAAAATGTAACTTAATAATATGATATATTTGACTAAAAAATATATTGAAATAAAAATCAAATGGAACACTTATTAAGAAATATATCATTTCATCGAAAATCACTTTTTTCTAAATTAATATCCTTAAAATATTATGGAAATCCTTTTCTTTGAAAATAACCATGAAAATATATTATTTAATCTTTAAAATAATTTAATACATTTGTTTAGGAATATTAAATTTCCTTAAAAATAAAATAATAAATGTAAATATTCAAAAAAAATTAATAATAAATTAATTTATAAATATATTATTAAAGTTATAAATGAATCATTAAACTATTGACTAGTCATGACATCATAAAATATTTTTCATTCCATACAGGTTAAAAAAACATTCCTTTAGGAATTTTTGAAAAACAAACATGATTTGTTTGGGAACAAAATTTGAATAAATTGTTCCAATAATTTTTTTTAAAAAATTTGAATAAACATTAATAAATCTTTCTATATTTTTATAAAAATTAAAATATTTTTTAAATATATGTATTTTGAAAAAAAAATATGGTTTTGGATGATGAGATAAATAAATATAAATTCATTTAAAAACATTCTTTTTTAATATCATTTAAATTGACATATTAAAATTAATTAAAAACATATATTATCATAAAATAACAACCGGAATAATAAATTAATTTACTTCTTTACAGATTTATCATAGTATTTCATCATTGAAACCATAATCATATGTAGTCTTGATAAATAATTAGATTGTATCCTAAAAATCATACCACTTTGGTGAACATGATATATAAACCCCATGAAACAATGATAGTGAAATGAATATATAAATCCAAATATTTTTATTATAATAATAATAACATATATTCATGGGAATTATATAACACACATGAAAGAAACATTTTGTGAATATCTCATGTGTCTTAATGAAATTAAAAGTGAGATAAAAACCCCTTATGGCTTTAAAAATATTTTTAATAATAAGAAAAAATATATAAAAACAAAAAATTGAAGAATAAATTTCTTTAAAATTAGTTGATTAATGATGTAAAATGTCATATGGGAATTATATACACCACATCAAAGAATCTAATGGTGAATTTTTGAATATATCTCAAAAATAAAATAGTGAAAAAAAAATCCATTATCTTAAGTATTAAATTCTATCAAACACATTCATACATCCTTATAATATATATAATTTTATTATAAAACTATTATATAACCATAATTATATATTTCATACCATATATAAATTTCTTTTCACAATTTACAACCTTTTTATTAAGAATTCCATGTAAATGTCACGTTTAGGAAAATAACTACATTGTTTTTTCATGTATCCATAGATTTTAAATTTTTTATCCTCTTACAATTATAATGATTCAATAATATACATTATTTTATCTCTGACATAAATATCACATATATTCATTATATATGTATTCATAGTGATCCATGGAATTTAGAGATAAAAAAATGAAACACACCGTTCTGGTAGATAGTAGGAAATACATATGAAAAAACACTATTTCCATTTTAAAAATGGATTGAAATAAATTAAAATATATATATATATTATCATTCCCAAACTCTTTTTAGGTATTTTATAACATAGAGTTTCATTAAAACCCTCAGTATTACCTTCCATGTAAAGTGTTGACGAATCACATCACTACAAAAGGTAGTAGTTTGTTGTACACACAAGAGACATTATCATATCCCCATAGATAGAGAGTATAAAGGTATATATGATATAATAATTCTATAATTATAATAATATCATAAATATTAATTTTATTATTTTAATCCACCATTATATTCATCCATTAGTGATGGCGATGAAAAAAGATTAACAAAACTTCATGAGGTGGCAGTCTACCATACACATGATTAATGATTTTGTATACCATTTGATGGAAGAGGAGATTTATGTAGGTTTAGACCATCAAATGAAAACATCATAGAATATTGATGACACTTATTCTATTATATCATAATATATTAACAAAAATTTAATTATTTTGAGGAATAAATATAATAAATTTTGTTGTTAATTGTGTTACATATTCTTCGAAGAACTTATTTTGGGTTGCAACAGAAGACTACATAGTTTTTATTTATGACCATAATTAGTCCTCAAGGATTTCAATTGGAATTTAAAAAATATATTTTTTCAGGGATTGGCCAACCTAGTGGGTCTTGGATGTTTGATAGGGAGAGGAGTGATGGTCGCATTACATAAGTAAGGTTAGTGGAACACTTGTAAATGTTTATAATAAAAACAAATACCCAATGTTTCTAAATTTAAAAAGTAATATAATGGTATATGGTAGAAAATATATGGTTCAATGTCAACATATTTCTCGAAAATGGTTTTTCATAAAAAACATTGGTCATTTTACACCCATATCTCTTTAGTTTAACCCTTGGTAAGACCATTTTTACCTTAATATTGATAGATAATTTTAAATTTTTGTAATATTAAATATTTTAAAAGTGAAATTGAAAATTTTAGATAATATAAATTCTTTTGATTAAAAATATTGAATACATTTATAAAATTCCAAACAAATAATTAGAAATTTTAATTTAAAATTATTCATGCGAACACAATGAAAAACAGGTTTTCAAAGAGAAACTGTTCAAAATATTAAAAAAACTCAATAAAAATTCAATATTAAAATGATTGAAAAGAAATAAAATTGATTTAATTACAAATAATTAATGTTAATTTATTTTTATGAATATTTTAAAATGGAAAAAAAAACCTTATAAATTATTTAAATGAAAAGTTTTTTTAAAAAAAACATGACTTTTCATTATTCACTAAAAATTAATCTATTTATAATAATACAAAAAAAATTCCCTAAGTAAATTATATATGATAATTAAAAAAAGTATATTTATTTTACCAAATAATTTTTATATAAGTGTTAAAAATTAATTTTATTTTTGTTCACAAAACTAACAAATTAACATTTTATGAGAGTGTACTTTTTTCAAAACATATAAAAACTATATTAAAATTAAGTATTCTTATTAATGTGTTTTCAATATATAAATTTTTTTAATTTATATCTAATATTTAGTAATTAATATTAATAATACTAATTTTAATGGCTAGGTTATAAGAGTTTCATTTAAAAAAAATAAAATTATTAACATATTTTTGTTTTCTAAAACTCTGTGTTACGTGTAACAAAATCTATGCTTTGTGTTACATGTAACACAAGAAATTAGTTTGATTTATGATATTAGAAAATTAAATAAATTCATAAATACTCATTTTTTTACATGGTGAGTCTAGAACATGGACACATAACCCTACCCTACACCTTTAGGTAGCAGTTGTGACTTGGATGGTGGCATATCTTGGAACCTTAGGAATTGTAAGTGTTAAAAGCTAATTTCATGAGACCATGTTTGGAATTATTTAATGGTGATAATGAATGGATGCTGAAGTTCTATAGGGGAATGTTCAAAACATGATGTTGTGTTGTTCAATGAGTTTTGGAGGCCTTGTAACTTCACAACATTAAAGGAGCTAGTATGACTGTTTATTTTTTTACACAAGAATACATAGACATATAAATATATATATAATGGTTTGCGATATTTGAACATTATGAATCTTTACTGAGATATATTTATCTTAAAATAAATGAAAAATATAACTCACATGAAAATTATATGGATAATATTAGGGTCATTGCATATGTTGTTCCTAGGTTCATGGTGGTGTAAATCAAGTTTATGTTGATACTATGACTGTAGAAGACTATAGATGGTAATAAGGACAATTGTGTAATTTGTTGGATTCTATTATATTTAAAATCATCTTGGTGGCCAATAATTATAATGACCCAAAGTATTTCAATGGAAATTTCCCTTCTTTTAATTATTTCATGAAGTCACACAGAAATAATGAACTACCAAGTGCTAAGTTACCTTTAAACATAGGTTTTTCACTTCTATGATTCGAATTTTGAAAATATGACAAACACGGTTGTGTTCAAGATGATTTTTGGAGTCTATTGAAACAAAAAAAATTGTAGAATAGTAAACTACCCTTATGAATAGTAACATACCCTTATGAATAGTTATATGACCCTTATGAATATTAAATCATCCAACATAAGAGTTACCTCACCCATGAATAAATAAATAAAATTTAGACATCTTAGAAAGTGACACTTTGACAGTAGTAAACGTTTTGGTATTTTTTAAGTCATAAATAATTAATTTTAATTAATTAATTAATTTAAAAGAAAAAATTATTTTCATAAAATGTGTTCATTAATTATCAAATAAATGTCTTCTAGTTTTTAGGCAATTTTATAAGGCCCTACATAAATTTTGAAAGAACTATAAAATCAGTTTTAGTTTTTAAAAATTGTTTTCAAGTAAATTTTGATTTTAATTAAATATTAAATTAATAATATTTTAAAATTTTTTTTGGAAAATGGACTTCATTTTTGAGTTCTACATGTCAAAAAATGTATGGGGAAATTTTTTGGGATTTTTCTGAAATACTAAAAAAATTTAGGACTTGTGAAATACCGTAATTTACAAAAATAAGCTAAATAAGCTAATTATAGAGTCATCTGTGATGTTCTACTGATGTAATCCCACTTGGTTATGGATTACATGATAAAATTACTATTCCTATTCTTGGAATACTCACTATTCCATGTCTTGTGAATAAATAATAAACTAATAAATTTTATATTAAGGAAAACCCTCTCCCCTCAACTAAAAATACCACACCTCATACCTTCATTTCCATACACCTCTATAGCTCCATGACTTCTCTAAAATCTGACCAAAAATCCTCTCTAGCCCTAATAACACTTTCAAGAGTTACTTGTCTCATAAAAAGACCAAGCCAATCTTTCCTAAGGAGGATCTCAAGGGGAAGATTTAAGAGGTAATTTCTCTCCCTCTTCTCCTTTAATTTCCTTTCATGTTCAAGTTCATTTCTTGATCTCCCCCCTATATTCATCTAAATTTTATTTTAACTCCATTATTATACATATAATGGAATTTTATGATGCTAATGGGATATTATATCATTGAAACCCCTTTATCTCTTCCTTTAATTATATTAAATAGAACGTTGTTCGTGAGGTGTTAATTTTTCACCTTCAAGAATAACATGATTTATTATTCCATTTCTACCTCAAGATCTGGTCATGAAACCATTTTTATGGTTGAACCAGAACATTTAATATGTATTATCTCTTATTTAAAGTTCTGGAACTAACTTATGACCACGGTGCTAGTGATAAAATAAAACAAGTTCATTATGATCGATAAATCGCTCAAATTAACCAAAACAAGCATCATTTAATTTTTCTCTAATGATTAATCCACATGGATCTAATATAATTCACTACAAGATCATCCAAACTTTTGTAATATCTTTAATAACATGTAAAATCAGTTCTGGATGTTTACCCATGTTCTACCCAAACTTCAATTTAAGAATACAAGTGAACCACTCATGAAACTATAAAAACAAACATTCATAAAATAATGTTTTTAAACTCTATAACTCATACAAAGGATCATAAAATCACTAAATGAAACCATAATGAACCATATTAATTTAAAAAAGGTTCTGGATTTCTAATTAATGAATATAATGTCATTATACAGGACATTAAATAGAATGAAGCATTCAGATACAAGGTAAGGGGAAATCTCGAACCCAATTTGCTTCCATTGGGTTCTCCCTCTTTCACTCCATTTTTTACATGGTTACTACTTAAAGATCATTTGTTCATCATTTTCATTACTTTTATGGGATATACATGTTTTTCACTGGTTTTTATGTCCAACAAAATTTTTTTCAAAATAACTCCTCTTTTAAGAACACCCCATTTACTTCTCACTCAAAGTGGATGGTTCTTGTAACATGTATGTTATTACCTCTTTCTTTTAGGAAGCCAAATCTTATATATGTGTTATTATGAGATGAAACTCATTCCATTCCATGGGTTAGATATGTACATTTTTATATTTGTTCTATGTGTCAGGCATGATGATGATAATGTTATGATGTGACGGGTGCACCCGGAATTATAAAGCGCAATATGAATGTTTCATTATGACATGTGTGCACGGAATTATACAGTGCTCCAATGCATTGGGTAAAGTGATGAATATCATGAGTAAATGTGAAATGATTTTTTTAAAAAGATTCTATCTTGGTTCATAAGTATGTGTGGTAGTTAACCACTAATACATGATGTTTCATTTTTATGCATTGCCACATTTCAAGTCATATATTAATACATCCCCTCAGATTCATGATCTTTTTACAAGTTATGATAATTCTCACACCATGCTATATTTTTCTTATCTATACTCTTACTAGGCTTCTAGATAACCCATTTTGATGTATATACTCATGTTTCTACATGTACTAAGCAGAGGAAAAGTTCCAATAAGAAGCTAGAGAAGAAGAAATTAAATAAATGCATATTCTTGATGTTGTAATTGTTATGTATGGTCCTAGTTTTTCCAAGACACTAAAACATTGGATCCTTTATGTGTAATGCTATTATGTTTTGTATCATTATAATAATGTAATATTAAAGTAAAAAAATATTGGTTCACTATAGTTGGTATCAGAGGAAAGGCTTAGTTAATTTTGGAATTAGGATTAGTGAACCCTAGAGAAAACCTATAGCATGAGACTAAGTAAAAATATGAACACAAGAATATTTACATAGGGACCCCATATGTTATTTTTTTTGTATAAATTGTTTAAATGAATATGTTATTCATGACTTATTTACTTATGTTTTGTTCAAACCTTTTCTATTTTAGAAAATGGTGTGAACCAGGAGAAATCAGTACAACAAATCGTGTGAGGGACAATGCAACAATTGCCCAAACGACATCCCCAATGATTTGGGAGGTGGAGCTCAGAACTCCATGGCGATTCTTACCCAATTATCATAGGTTATGAATAATAACCATAATAATGTGGAACTTCCTCTTTCACCAAAGATGGAGCAACTGGCTATCGAATGTTCTATGCGGCAACGACCACTGACGTTTAGTGGATATTCCGATCCATTAGTTATAGAATAGTGGGTCAACTCCATGGAGAAGAACTTTTCTACTCATCATTGTTCTGAGATGGAGAAGGTGACCCTATCCATTTATCATCTAGGTGAAGAAGCCGATAAATGGTAGTATTTTATTAATAACACCAATCCAAGGAAGGAAATTGAAGAAATGGAATGGGAAGACTTTATGATAATGTTTCTTAATAAGTACTCTCCACAAACTCTTCACACGAAGATGGAGAAATAATTCATAGAGCTCAAGAAAAAATATGGAGAATCTTTCACAACCAATGAAGCGAATTTCACAAGGCTTGCATTGTACGCTTTGGGTTTTTTTATCAAACAATTATAGATAGATTGATAGATTCTTTAGTGGATTAAAACCACACCTTTGAAAGTCACTTGAAATTAGAGACTTTGGGAGTTATTAAGAAGTTTTTTGGTGTGCTCTCAAAGTGTAGATGGAGTTTTAAGAATGTTCCCATGGATATGGTGACAAGAAAATAAAGATGGAGTTTTAAGGTGGAGGATCTAATGACAAAGGTGGGAAGAAAAATCAATAACAGGCATGCCAAAAATGTGGGAAGTTTCACCATGGTAACTGATTCAAAGGGGCTAGGTAGTGCTTCATGTGTGGGAAAGAAAGACACCATTATCTATAGTGTTTAAAAGACAAGAAAAGGGAGGAGAATGTAGCCGATGAAAGGAGAGAACCACACAAGGTTCAATGCTACAACTGTAGGGAGCTAGGGAACTAGGAAAACTAGTGCACTAAACCAAGAGTTATCGAGGTTAATCAGTGTCAGAAGCCACCAAATCCAAAGGAACAAGGGAAGGCTTATGCCATCACTACTGTAGAGGTGGAGAATGATAATGAAGTCATAAAAGGTACACTTCCTATTCACTCAATAATTGCAAAAGACTTATTTGATTACAGTTCTATGCATTCCTATATATATTGCACGATTGTTAGAACTATAGAATCGAAGCCCCAAAACCTTGAAGTATAGATATCTGTAGAAACACAAAGTGGTGCAATCGTTGCAACCCAAGTTTTTGACTCTTCTCCTGTTGGCGTTTGTGGGAATATTCTTCCGGAAAATCTCTTAATACTTCCCTTTGTAGAATTTGATTCTATAATGGTAATGGATTAGATCTTGTTATATAGAGAACATATCAGCTGTTAGGAAAAGGAAATATCTTTTCATATTCCGAACCATCCCATGATCCTATACAAATTCAAGGAAGATCATGAATATCCTTTGAAAAATACTTCAATGGTGTGGGTGTTGATTCCTTGTGAATATGCATACCTCGACCAAATGGTTGAGTTGAAGGAAGTTCCAACCTTGAAGAAATTCCCATCGTCAGGGAATACGACGATGTATTTCCCGATGAGTTACCCATAATTCCCCTGGATCGTGAGGTAGATTTCTCAATTGAACTCATACCTGGAGCTAATCATATCTCGAGGTGTCTCTATAGGATGTCTCCTATCAAACTGGAGGAGTTAAAGAAGCAGCTGTAAGAGCATCTAGACAAAGGGTACATATTCCCTAGTGTAACAACTTGGAGTGCACTGGTGCTCTTTTTAAATAAGAAGGATGGAACAATGCCATTGTGTATCAATTATTGGGAACTCAACAAGATCACCATAAAGAACAAGTATCCTCTCCCAAGGATTGATGACTTTTCTGGCTAGTTAAGAGGAGATAAATACTTCTCAAAGGTGGATCTTCATTCTGGATATCATTAGGTAAAGGGGAATAAGGAATATATTCAAAAAACATCCTTTCGTATAATGTATGGGCACTATGAGTTTTTTGTGATGCCCTTTGGACATATTAATGCCCCTAAAATCTTTATGGATTTGATGAATAGAGTATTTAGACATTACCTCGAAAAATATTTGGTAGTATTTATTGATGATATTCTCATCTACTCCAAGAGCATGAACGAATATAATGAACATCTAAGACTTGTGTTGGTGACATTGAGATAGGAGAAGTTGTACGCCATGTTCAGAATGATTGACTTTTGGATGAAACAAGTCAGGTACATGGGACATGTGATCATAAGTGAGGGAATTTCTATGGATCCTTTAAAAACAAAGGCGATCGAGGAATGGCCCAGGCCCTCTAGTGTCACAGAAATCCGTAGTTTTCTTGGATTAGTTGGGTACTACCGATGTTTTGTGAGAAACTTCTCACGATTGTCCATCCCACTAACTATGTTAACAAAGAAAGGGGTAAAGAATGTCTAGATAGAAGAATGTGGGGGATGCTTCAAGGAGCTAAAGAGAAGGCTGATCACTACACCTGTACTCACACTACCAAAAATTTGAGAAATTTTTTTGATATACAGTGATGCTTCAAAGAAAGGCTTGGGTCGGGTACTAATTAAAATGATAATGTGATAGCCAATGCCCCCACAACATTTGAAGATCCATGATCAGAACTACCCGATTCATGATCTAGACTTGGAAACAGTTATTTTTCCCTTGAAAATCTAGCGGCACTACCTTTATGGAAAGAACTGTGACATATACACTAACCACAAGAGCCTAAAATATACATTCACAAAAAAGGAACTCAACATGCGTCAAAGGAGATGGTTATAGCTAATCCATGATTACGATTGCTCTTTTAACTATCATCCTGGAAAGGAGAACAAGGTAGTTGATGCTCCATGCAGAAAAGAACCTACTACTCTATCCATGTTGTGGATTGAGAAAGACCCTATCTTCTTGGATATGCAGAGAATAGATTTGGAAATCATTATGGTAGGGGATACATCCTACCTTACCCAAATGATTCCACAACCATCCATCCATGAGAAGATTAAGGAAGCACAAATGGATTATGTAGAGAAACAAAATATGGTGAATGTAGTAAAGGAAGGGAAGATATAAGAGTTCCATATCGATGATGATGGTGTGATTCAGTTTGGAACATGGCTTTGTGTGCCTTCATCACCCGAGATAAAGAAGGAGATATTGAAAAATGCACATAGCTCATCTTTCTCTATCCATCTGGGGAGTACCAAGATGTATAGCGGTCTTTGGGAACACTTCTGGTTAGATAACATGAAGAAAGATATTGCAGAATATATATCAAGCTTCTTGGTATGTCAGCAATTTAAAGCAAAGTGACAAAAGTACAAAGGTATGATGCAGCCATTACCTATACCCATGTGGAAATGGGAAAATGTTACTATTGACTTTTTCATGGGTCTCCGATAGATGTCAGAGGGAAATAATGCGATATGGGTTGTGGTTGACCGACTCACCAAGACTGCCCATCTTATCACTATTTGGGAAGATATCTTCCTTGAACAACTTGAAAAGATATATGTGAAGGAAGTGGTGAGACTGAACAGTGTTCCACTCTCGATTGTCTCTGACCGTGACCCAAGGTTCACATCTAAATTCTGGAAGAGCCTTCAAAATGCTTTGAGTACTATATTAAATTTCAGCACGACCTATCACCCTCAAACTGATGGCCAGTCTGAAAGGAGTATTCAGATGCTTCATGATATGGTAAGAGCCTACTCTCTTGAATTCAATGGTGGTTGGTATTATCATTTCCCATTGGTTGTGTTCTCATACAACAAAATCGTTTACTCAAGTATTCAGATGACTCCGTATAAAGCTCTATATGGAAAGTGAAGTAGAACTCCAACCTGTTGGGATGAAGTTGGAGAAAGAAAACTACTTGGACCAGATATTGTTCAAGAGATGACAGAGATGGTTCAAGTCATCTAGAAACACATTAAAGCTACTCAAAGTCAGCAAAAGAGCTATGTTGGCAACCGTCGAAGGGAATTGGTGTTTGACATTGGAGATAATGTCTTCATTCGAACCTCTCCATTGAAGAGGGTCATGCGATTCAGGATGAAATGGAAGCTAAGCCCAATGTATATTGTCCCATTTGAGATCCTTGGCCACATAAGAGTTGTGGCCTATCGTCTTGAACTTCCACCAAATATGGCTCAAGTTCATGATGTGTTTCATGTTTCACTACTGAGGAAGTACATACCAGACCCCTCACGTGTACTAAACTCAGAGGCGGTGCAGTTGGAAGATGATCTTATCTATGAGAAGAAGCCAATAAAGATTCTGGACCGGAGAGATACATTTCTACGCAACAAGACAACCCATCTTGTCAAAGTGTTATAAAGGAGCCATAATATTGAGGAAGTAACTATGGAACCAGAAGAGGCAATGAAGGAGAAGTACCCTCACCTGTTTGTGTAAAGTGAAATTTCGGTGGTGAAATTTCTTAAGGGGGGAAGAATGTAACAACCCAAGGATTATCAATGGAAATTTCTCTTCTTTTAAATATGTCATAAAATCACACAACAAAATGAACTACTAAGTATTATGTGACCTTTAAACATAATTTTGTCACTTCTATGTTTTGAATTTCAAAAATACAACATACATGGTTGTGTTCAAGATGATTTTTGGAGTCTAATGAAACAAAAATAATTTTGGGTGAGTATTAACCAACCCTTATGAATATTAACATACCCTTATGAATAGTAATATGACCCTTATGAATATTAAATCATCGAACATAAGATTAACCTCACCCATGAATAATTAAATAGAATATAGACATCTTAGAAAGTGACAACTTGACCTTAGCAAACGTTTTGGTATTTTGTAAGTCATCAATAATTAATTTTAATTATTTAATTAATTTAAAAGAAAAAAATATTTTCTTAAAAAAAATTCATTAATTGTCAAATCTATGTCTTATAGTTTTTTGATAATTTTATAAGACCCTACATAACTTTTGAAAGTACTATAAAATCAGTTTCAGTTTTTCAAAACTTTTTTTTATGTAAATTATGATTTTAAATAAATATTAAATTAATAGTATTTATAAAATTATTTTTAAAAAATGGAATTCATTTTTTGATTCTACATGTCAAAAAATGGTTGGGGTAAATTTTTGAGATTTTTCTGAAATACATGAATTTTTTATGAATAGTGAAATATCGTAATTTACAAAAATAAGCTAAATAAGCTATTTATAATGTCATGTGTGATGTTATTCTGATGTAAGCCCACTTGGTTCGGGATAACATGATAAAATTACAATTCTTTGTCATTAAATACTCACTATTCCTTGTCTTGTTAAGAAATAAAAAACTAATGAATTTTATATTAAGGAAACACCTCTCCCCTCCAGTATAAATACCACCCTTCACATCCTCATTTACTCACACCTATCAAGCTCCAAGACTTCTCTAAACTCTTCCCAAACATCCTCCCTAGACCTTATCCCATGTTCTAGAGCTTCTAGTCTCATAAAAGTCTAGGCCTATCTTCCTTAAGGAGGATCTCAAGAGGAAGATTTATGAGGTAATTTATCTTCCTCTTCTCCTTTAATTTCCTTTCATGTTCAAGATCATTTCTTGATCCCAACACAACCACATTCATCTAAATTTTATTGTAAATATAGTTTAATACATCTACTAGAATATTATTATGCTAATGGGATAGTATATCATCCAAACCCATTTCTCTCTTATATTTTATTAAAGAGAACGTTGTTCGTGAGGTGTTAATTTTTCACCTTCAAGAATGACTTGCTTTATTATTCTTTTTCTACCTTCAGATCAGGTAATGAAACAATTTTTATGGTTGAAACAAAACTATTTATATGTATTATATCTTATTTAATGATCTGTAACTAACTTATGACCACAATGCTAGTGATAAAATAAAAGAAGTTCATTATGATCAAAAAATCGCTCAAATTAACCAAAACAATCATCATTTAATTATTATCTTATGATTCATCGACATGGATCTAATATAATTCATTAAAATATCATCCAAAATTTTGTAATATCATTAATAACAAGTAATATAAGTTCTGGATGTTTAACCATGTTCTACCCAAACATCAATTTAAGAATACAAGTGAACCACTCAAGAAAACCATAAAAACAAACATTCCAAAATAATGTTTTTAAACTCTATAACTCATCATAAGGAACATAAAATCACTTAATGAAACCGTAATGAACAATATTAATATACAAATTGTTCTTTATTTCTAATTAATGAATATAATTTCATTATATAGAACATTAATGAGAAGGAATCATTCGGATACAAGGTAAGGGGACATCTCAAACCTAATTTTCTTCCTTCGGGTTCTCCCTCTTTCACTCTATTTTTGATATGGTTACTCCTTAAATATAATTTTTTCATCATTTTATTTACTTTTTTGGGATATTAATGTTTTTCACTGGTTTTTATGTCAAACAAAATGTTTTCCAAAATAACTCCTCTATTAAGAACACTGCTTTTACTTCTCACTCAAAGTGGACGGTTCTTGTAGCATGAATGTTATTCCATCTTTATTTTCTGAACCCAAAGATTATGAATGTGTTATTATGAGATGAAACCCATTACATTCCATGGGTTAGTTATGTAAATTTTTTATATGTGTTCTATGTGGAAATCATGATGTTGATAATGTTATGATGTGACCGGTGCGCCCAGAATTATATAGTGCAATATGAATGTTTAAATGTGACGGGTGCGCCTAGAATTATACAGCACTATAATGCATTGGGTAATGTGATGAATCTCATGAGTAAATGTGAAATGATGTGTGAACAAGATTCCATCTTTGTTCACATGTATTTCTGGTAGTTAACCACTAATATATGATGTTTAATTTGTATGCATTGCTGCATTTCAAGTCTTATATTTATGCTTCCTCTCATGTTCATGATCTTTTTTGCATGTTATAATTATGATCACCCCATGATATATTGTTCTTATCAATCCTCTTACTGGGCTTCTATCTCCTCCATTTTGATGTATATCCCTAGGTGGCTACGTGTACTAAGGAGAGGACAAGTGCCAATAAAAAGCTAGATAAGAAGAAATTAAATAAATGCTTATACTTGATGTTGTAATATTTATGTATGGTCCTAGTTTTCCCAAGACACTAAACCTTTGGATCCTCTATGTGTAATGCTATTATTATTTTTATCATTAAAATTATGAAATAGTAATGTAAAAAAAGTTTGGGTTGCTATAAAAAAATTTTTATGACTATATATATTCGATATTTTGTATTTAAAATCACATAGTTGTTTTTAGATTTTTTATATTCTAATGATTGGGATTTATGGTGTCTCTTTTTTTATCTTTTGGTTTTACTCTAATTTGGTAGAATAGTATCTGTTTTGAATGGATTGGGACCTTTCCACAAAAAGCTGGTCTCCATTATATAGTAATTAATGCTTAATTCTACTATATATCTAGATCATATAGTAGTTCTAGATCAGTTTTTCACTACTACATTTCCTTTTCACAGAGATTTCAGTTAGAAAAGACTAGTTATAGAAAAGGCACACTAGGTCATTCATTTTCAATGGATATACCAGCACTATATTCTTGATAAAAATTAACTAAAATCACGATACACAAAAAATAAGTCATAATAATCATGAATCGTAAAGGAACCCCATTCTTATGTAAGGAATATTCATTGTATGAGTTCATTAATGAGTTGAATATTAAAAAAAATAAAATTTATATCATCATTGTGGAATGTTCCAATGAACCCCACATGTTGGTCAGACTATCGAAATCTATGCTCTAAAAACAGGTACCCAGAGAAGTAGATATGGTTTATAGTCTATTTTCATTTCAAAAAATAATTTAAATATCTACCTATAATACACCATGAGCTACCATATATTAAAGAAATGGAACAATAGAGGCTTGCGATAACTGATAGCTAATTGAATTAAACTCTATATATCTGATTGGATAGTTTTCATATTTTTTGTAGATAAACTTATTAAAAAGGTATTTCCATAACATCATATCCCATACTAATTTATCTACCATTAACATAATTATGTCATCAATCTCTTAGAGATTTATTCTACTTAATTGAATCAGATTCCTGACCTAGACTAATTGGCCCAATGGTGTCAACCCTCCTATTACAAATCCAAAAAACATCTATTTAGGTTGACCTCAACTATTTTAATTGTGTGATTTACATCCGAGACAATTTATATAACATAAATAAGGATATATAAGAGAATCGTATTAAAAAGATTCATTTTCTATCAACAAGATCAGTGGTTACTCTTAAATTTTTTTATCAATTCGAAAAGAATCTTATATGAACCATCAATTTATTGAGTTTGGATTATTTTTTTTCTATTGGGAACCGAGATAAAACAAATGAAAGTCCCATTTGGTGATATTGAGTTGATCAATAATTTGTTTGGAATGCCTATTGGGGCATTATTATTAAATATTGGCAATTCAATTAGGAAAAATATTGTTCTTACTAATTTTGATGGTCTGTGATGAAAATATATTCCTAAACCAGTTAATTGAGTCTTAATTTCAATTTTTAATGAATTTCAGATTTTTGTTGAAGAATAAGTCGGTGATTATAATGAAGTGAAATCTACATATTACTGGTTCCATGCTATCAATAATAATCATGTGGTTATTATTCTAACTAAGAACATCCTAAGTAAATATAAAGAGGCTTGAAGAAATATAATCCCCTTAGTGATGCTTATGGGTGACTTCAAAAACAAGAATCTTTTTCCCTTAAAAGAATTCATGAACCATTATAAAGATTATTAGTGAAATAATTATTTAGAAATACATTTATACAAACCACAACACCTCTCCATTATTATGATAATTACCCATTAAAATCAATAAAATCTTTTCATATTTATATTTTCACCATAATTTTAAACCCAATCACTCTATTGTATAGATAAAAATTTATTTATTGAAAATATATTATAACTCCATATATGATTATAAATTAAAAGAAAACATGTTTTTTGTTTTATATTAGATGAGGGAGTATAAATGATATAATTTCTTAAAAGATGGAAGAAACCACTTTTAAGAAAAAGTACACAAACTAATGTGGCAAGAGGGAACAAAATCATTTGGTAGGTTCCCGATTAGAATTAAAATAAGAATAGTCAATTTGCTGAATCTATATAAAGATCTAACTATCATTTAATATAATTATTCTTAAATATCTTATTTTATTTCCAAATTTCCCCAAAACAGTTTAAAAAGATAATGGGATGAAATCAGGCCCTGGATAATTCCCTTTATTACGAATGATGATTGCCTTCGAAATCATATAATAAATTGGCATAGATTTGAACATGTTATTATAATACTCATTTACTATTAATATAATGTTTTAAAATAATTTATTATGATCTTCCTCCACTAGGTACCATTATAGTTTTCCTTTTAATGGCTATGAAAGTAAGGCAGTGATATCTGATTTGTGATTTGTTTGATAACTTTTACAACTCTGGTGTGAGTGTTGTCCTCACATTTCATGTTTTGTTTTCATATAAACATTCTATCTTTGATAAATTTATAAAATATTGTAATATATTTTTCTCCCATTCTCATTCATATAGTTATTTATTGTTTACCTCATTATTCTCAACCCTTCATCAAGATTCTCTTTGAGAAAACTTCATTTTTAGATGAGGTTATGAAATGTTTCATCATACCAATGGTCCTATAACTGACCATCAATCATTATAATCTCTAACAAGAGCTCTTCCATGCAATCATTTTCGAATTTTTTTTCACCATTCCATACATGAATATCCCCTTTCAATCATCACTCTCTATTTTGATGTGATGTATATGAAATCCCTTATATAGGTGTATTCCATGATGATTATACAATATACGTGAATGTATAATCCCCATAATTTTTTTATAAAATAAAAATATTTGTTCTTAATATATTATTAATTTATTTTTAAATTATTTTGTGGAATTATTGGATAGCATCTAAGAAATATGGCTCATTTCTGAGTGATAAAAAATAGAAATAGCTTACATGTTTTCTAGGAACCTATTCATCATAGTCTATTTTTAGTGACTTCCCAACATCCTATAACACCATGTGTAAGAATCACTATTTCATCCCTAGTCTTTGATATTTCTACAATAAATAAATAATATAAAGTCAATCATAACCCTCACATGTATTGATCACATCAATTCTCTTCTATTTGTCCAAGTAATGTATTTGTGTTTTCCCTATCAAAAAGTTGTTGTGATCTGGATTAAAGAGAGAGTGTGTGAATTGATGATATCCAATTTTTCATACCTCACAGTTAACATATAAATTGTAAATAGTACATGATATATAATATTTACAATCTTTAAATAAAAACTTATTAGTGAGACACCATTTAGATCAATATAAAATTAGTTTTTCTAGAAAATATATATAATGTTGTTAATTTTTTTGTCATGAGAAATATCTATGATTTTTTTTGAATGCTTCTGAATAATAGAATCCATACGTTTTGGTGTATAATTACTAGTGTATAGATGTGTTTTTGGTATATATACTTTGAAAAATATTCACATTTGGTCAGAAATATAATTCCTAAAAAATTAATGAATATTAAGGATCTAATAAAGGGTATGTATTGTCAACCATGAATCATGAATTTCTTCTTCATTGAGTATGAAGATATGTAATTATAGATATGTACATTAAATGAGTGGCCTCCTCACTAGAGGTCAAGATGGAAGAGTTGTTCTTCCTTTGATAGCCTCAATAAGGATGACTCATTCGGTTATACACCTTAACATGTGCTATGAAATCAAAATAATATTTTGGAAATATTGGTTCTCCCAATGTATCAGTAACTAAGATATTTTCATGTTTTATTGTAGGAGAGGAATCAAATTAGGAGTCTTACAGAACATCATTGTTTGTTATTTTTACCACCACATCATCTAAAGAAGCATGGATTACTAAGAGGGTAAATATTATCAATGTTGGATCTATATCTAAAATAGGATATGAAATACCTTGTAGTTGTGTGGCCAAAATCTCTATAGGATAGTGGGTTAAAAAAGAATAAAAAATCATTTGTGCATTTAAAATAGAAGGATTTAAACCAAAACACCCTTATTAATCCTAAATAATAATAAGATAGCATCCCTCTATAAAATTATATGGTGAGAAGGGGGGAATTCCCATTATATAAAAGACCTACATATCATCATTAAAAGGAAGGTTCAATTCAGTAGACCCCAATTCAAGTGAAAGACTCTTTATTTTAGGATATTGGGTCAAGTCAAACCAACCATCCTTAATCTATAAATATAGATCAACCTGAGGGGATGTAACACCTAAATCCAGTAAATACCCATATGGAACACTATTTAATGAAGGTTTTTTCTTGATGTAATTTTAAAATGATTCTAAAACCATATGCATATATTGTCCCCAGTTTTTGAAAGTGGTAAAAATTCACTCCCGTATTGAATTATTAAACTGCTGGGGGTGTCGTTTTCTATATAATTGATCAGAAAAAACTTCAAAGAGTTTAATAAGAATTAAAAGACGTATTAAATGGTATTATGGTTCTATCTGAATCTATTGGTGTTTGATGGGGGTTTCTTAAGAATCAAAGGCTCAAAGCTAAACATTTGGAGTTGCAGGTCGAGGCACAATATTTAGGGTAAACCATGTGTCCCATTCTATGTAACTGTGCAGCTCATGTTTGAACTGGTGAATGGATGGGATAAACTGTTCGAGTGTGTTTCATTTTCATGTGATGTTTTATTTGGTTGTTAGAGGGTGCTTATTTAGTTTTTTTACACGGTTATGTTTAATATTTTGCAAGCCACCTGACAAAGAGCATTTGGGAAGTATCTCAACATTGTATCTCATACAGATTGAGTATGATTTGGAATAGAGATTGAGTAAACCATGCAACCTGTACTGGGAATTTTTATGTTAATATTTTTAATTCGTTTTCTTTTTTTTCTCCTTCATTTATCCCCTCCTAGATTAATGATGCATTGTAGGTTATCCCTCTTTTCTACCTTCCACCATATTTTCCTCTATCTCCTGATTTGTTTCCCAATAATCAATCGATTTTTAGTATTTTAACCCTATCATTAAGGCTATAATCTCCCTTGCCTCTTTATAATTTTTGTTTTTCTATACAGAGCACTAAATATGTTTCTACCATTTTCCTTATTTTTAGGGTGTTCAAAAAAAACTAAGATCTCTTCCAAGAATCATTGAGTAATAGATCAATATCATATAAGCCTCTATAAAAAAGTCCATGGAATCGGGTGCATATCCTACTTATATTTTGTGTTTCTAATTTTTTGGATAGTATTTTTAAAGAATCATTAGGTTGTAAGCGACACCTGTAGTACAAAATTAAATTAATCATTAGAACCCATGGGACGATTCTATGTATTCCTTAACATTTTCATAGGTGTGAAGATGAGTTAGAGGTTGTTTACCACTAGGGTGTTATCTCGGGAGGTGTTTTGTCCTATATTGAATTGTGTTTTTTAAAATTTATGATTTATTGAAATTATGTTGTTCAATTCAATTATATTGAATTTTTAAATTTAATTTTAGTTTTTCAATTCTATCATGTTAAATTTAACTGATTTTTTTTAAATTGATTTCATTATTGAATTTGAAAATTGACATTACATTTCATTTAATTTCATGTTTCTATAAAACTGAATTATTTATATATAATTTCTTTTGAATTAATACTAATTCTCATTGGGTCATGATGGGATCTCCTTGTGATTAAGGTGGTTATGTGATTTGGATAGAAGCAATTTTTATAATCTTTTGGTCTTGGATCAGATTTCATGAGAGGTTTTTACGATAGGATTGGGTGCCAAGGATGTTTGACTGCTGCATAGACTACTAGGATGGGGCATGGCTTGTGATATTTGATAGATCACCCATTAGACATTGGTGAAATGGCCACAAGAGAATGTGGTTATGGTTTATCTGAATTAGGAACTATATTAGTGAGTTTCATTCAC
This sequence comes from Viscum album, assembly GCA_963277665.1. Classification (NCBI taxonomy): domain Eukaryota; kingdom Viridiplantae; phylum Streptophyta; class Magnoliopsida; order Santalales; family Viscaceae; genus Viscum; species Viscum album. Next base: position 1,063,231,017 of record OY728165.1, on the reverse strand, counting down.
CCGTGATTTCTGAAGCACTGAATTGAGTCATGTGCACATTGGATGACTCTATGATGATGTGTTTCTGACCGCTCGTGTGGGTAGAGGCCCGCTATAGTGTTGATTATAATTTTTTTGGGGTTTCATTTCATATAATATCACATGGAATGTGATGAGCATTCATATGATAGTGATGACACTATTGATTGGGGTAAGCCTTGTCGTTATTGAGGTTGATGTGCGTCTATTTACATTGGAGGATAGCTATAACTATTCTAAAATATGTCGTGCCATGGGATGATGTTGTCTTTTATTTGAGGACAGATATCATTTTTCCTCCATAGGATAAATGTCTATCAATGAGTAATTTCAAGATGGGGTTCGAGGAACCATTATCACGGTTTGGGCCTGCCTTCAGGACATCCCTGATTATTTGAGATGAGGTGTCGAGTAGTCACAATCTATCGAGGAATATTTATGTGGAACCCAACTGTTCACCTGGGATTTTATACATCCGAAGGATACCTTGTGCCATAGTCCAAGGATCCTTTCATATTATGACATCTAGTTATTTTTGAGGTATGTGAAAACCCCCTGGTGGCTATTCAGAACTACTCTAGTTTTCATTTAATTATCATTCATTGAGCTTCTTAAAATTTTATTATAATTCCTTATCTTTTAAACACTTATGTTTGGTATTCACCTTTAGGTGGAATCCTAATGATACACATTCTCACACTCTATAAGGTCCCTTCTAAATGTGGGTAAGAATTATGTATTTACATTTAGGTTAGGGATCAGCTTTAGCAGATGTTTCAAAGATTCATTTTGGCATGGAAACTATCATAGGACCTTAAGGTCTTTACTTTTTTAGAGTTTACCCTTTTTAATTGGTTTAATTTATGTATCATCAAGCTTATTGGTTTACAAATGTTTCTATAATGGTTTCCCATATGTGTTCCTCTTTGGTATATTGACATGTATGACATGTCTCATTATGTATGCTCTATTTTTTTGTTTTAGTTACTACTACTGGTGGTATGGAATGTCACTATTTTCTAATAATTGTTCTACTATGCTTAAACTATTTATTTTTATTAGTTGGGATTCTACCATTGGCAGGTCTTGTTTGGGTATGTTGAGTAATTTAGTTCAAGTATATAGATATATTATTACTCAGAAAAGTATTATTTCATTCCTTGAGGGTAAAACTTCTTTAGTATACCTATTTCACACCTTTGATTCTAGAAAGATAACTTTTTGATTTGATTTGGTGCACATAAAGCCAATCTCGCCTAGTTTTATATCATTGTTCGTGTGGCTAATTGGGTCGAGGATGCAACAACTGCTATTAGAGAAGTTATCTACTAGGATTTAGATGCATCACTTAACTAAACATTAATGAGATCGATAATGATTTTATTTTTATTTTTATTTTCTATTTTCTATTTCTATTTGGGATATGGTAGAATTGATACTATGTTTTGGTCAAAACTATTTGAAGAATATCATTATTGGTTCCGGAAGCCCCACTTATTAAGTATGAACTCAATTTTCAGAGGTGGGAATTGCCATTAATTTTTTTCTAATTTTATGATTGGTTTTATTTCTACCTAGAGTTTATAATTTGTAATGTGATCATTTTGTGTTATTACAAGTGACCTTTTTCCAATTATTTAAAGGTATGATGTTGTTGGTCCCTTGGCCCTGTATGGATAACAATGATTATGATGTTGACATGCATGTTTATTATTTAATATGTAAATGATAGGATATTCAAATTAAATATGCACCTGAATGGATTTGATGCTCTGTGATTTTATATTGCATCTATTATTAAAGATATATTTGTTTTTTTGTGTGTGGACCGTGATATGTGAAATGGTTCAGGATCTTATTCAAGAAGGCATGTACTATGAGATGGAGTGATTTTAATCCCCTAGTTGAGTGACAAAATAATCATTTTTAGGAAATAATATTAGTATTTATGGGTGTGGCTGGGGGTACCACTGATACATTTCTCAGTTGAGGGAGTGTAAGGAGTCAATAAGGATGGGATTCTAGGTATCATGATTTCGGTGGGTAAGAGTAATAGTAGGGAGTTGACACTTCCATTTTAATTTTTTCTTAATCTACGTTTCATATATAAATACAAGTGTGTTTCCTGACCATTTTTATGGTATTAAAGGGGTTCCACCTAAATGAATAAAATGGAGCATCATGTGGGTGATAGTTTAGTCCCACTAAAACATGATCATTTGGAGGACCCCGAGGGTCATATAGAGAATAATATACAAGTATATCCCAATATAAAACCATAGTGACATTAAAAGTTTATAGTTAATATAGGGAAGATGATAGATGTTGATTAATTTGTTCATGGATTGATAATATTCTCTGAGCGATCCAAGTGTGGGCTCTATAGTTCATCAAAAAGGGTGCCTAGGGGGAAGACAAAACTATGGAATATCTAATTTGAAAGTTCATGTTGTGGAATCTACCTCTATTTCCAGGTTAGGGTAGCACACATGTGGTTGGGAATTGGTTTGAGAGTGTGTAAATGATTTTCATCTGTTGGATATGCCTCTAGGGTAGAGGGTTAATATAGCCATCAATATGCTAAGAGGACCAGTAATGCTCTAGTGGGATGTGGTAGTGTAGGAAAGAAGAGATGAGGGACTGGCCTAAAATTACATTGAGTCAAGTTTCTTTGATAAATTCTTCCCCAAGTAATTTAATGATGAATGATCTTGGGAGTTATTAATCCTTTAGTAGGGTGACATGACTATCATGCACTATGAAGTGATGTTCCCTTAGTTATCTCTATTTTCACCTGACATGGTTAAAAATGACTCATTAAGTGTGTGGAACTTCGAGGATGGTTTATGATATTCCATTTGGGCGTAGGTATACGTATTTATATTGGACTTATACTCAATGTTGGTGAACCATGCACTCATACATGAAGTTAACCTGACTAAAATGCTCTACATGAGTGAGATAGTGGCATTGGGTGATTTGAGTGGTGACACATAGGGTGATATAATGACATACAAAGATGTGTTCCATGAGGGAAATATCATGGACGACTTTTCTATAACACTTAATAGTGGGCCTTTAATGGTTTTATTTTGGTCTGGGAAGCCAGTAAATATATGGACCTAGTGTTAGTGGACTCCATAGTAGTGTTGGGAATGTGGTAGATTCGGCATATCAAGAGGTTCTGAAGGAGTCCATCTCATTATTTTGTAGATCTGGATCAGGGGAAGACTCGTATTTGAAATATTGTTTTGGAATCGATACAAGGTGAGGGAATATGAGGTTCAGCAGGATGTTGAGGTAATTGTAGAGATAGTGGGGCCAAATGGTTGTGTCAGTTGTTGGTGGCTATTTCAGTACCGTAGGGAGGCCATGCTTCATATGGTTATTTTTCTGACCAGGTGCTTGTAGTGGAACCTCTAGGGGCTAAGATGGATGGTGAGATGATGAAGGTAAGAGGTAGGTCATAGTGTGTCCATGATTTATTATTCTATCATTTGAAATGGCCTTCCATGACTTTTAAATTTCGGCATGTCCTATTGAGGGATGTCTGTTTTAGTGCATGAGGTTAAATGGATATGTAAATTCACTAACAGGACGACACTCAGTAGTTTGGAATTGTTTCAGATGTATTACATATATTTGATTTTAAAAGCACCATGTTTTATGTATTGTGAAAAATTGCATGTGGGATTTTGATATGTGAGGCATTGGGGCATTGGGTATGTAGGTTAGTTGATTTGTGAGGTATTTGGGACCCATTTTGGCCTGGATGATAATTGAGGTGTGAGGAACCAATATTTTTTTAGCATATGTTGAGATGTAGGACCTCAAAGGTTCCATGCAACCATGTTCACAAGGATGTCACTGACATACTGTAGTACATGAATGGGTGTCTGGTATTACAAAAGATCACCTTGTGAGGTGCAGGATTGATGATTCATCATGGGGGAAATTGGGTATGATAATTGGTCGATGGACCATTGATTGTAATGAGTTTCTAGGTCTCTTGAGATCAGAGAATGTCTCTCCAAATGTGGGGAGTCCCCATCATGTAGTCAAATTGTTCCCTTTAGACCAAGGAAGTGTTTATTTTTTTTATATGAAATTAGTATTTTCTGTACCACCTCTATATTTTTTTTATCTCAGGGATGAGATATTCTTTTGTGGAGATATTTTAACTCCCTAGGTTATTAAACCTGGTCAAAATCCACTCTCATTTTGTATTTCTCATTTGGTGGGGATAGCATTTTCAATATCGTTGTTCAGAACCTATTTCAAAGAGGTCGGTGATTTTTATATAATTATTTTGGATAATTTAATGGGTTTATCAGAAGCCTCAAGTGTCCAGATGTTGTTTGGGAGCTTTTTAATCCTCAATCATAACTTTTAGAGTTGTGTGTACGAGCGAACAATTTAGGTTATACCATGTGAACCATTCCTGGTAATTGTGCGTCTATTATTTGAACTACAACATGGTTTTGGAAAACTATAAGGGTTATAAAAATGTTTATGGAGTGTTCTATATAGTATTTTAATGGTTATTTCACATATATTTAATATGGCTTGGGAAAATAGTGTGCAATGCATGCAAGGGATCCCTTTTAGGAAATACCTCAACACTGTTTCTTACACGGTTTAAGAAACATGCATGTAAATTGTGAGTCCCATATAAGGGTTTTTAATGTTACTCATTATATTTATTTTTATTTTTACACCTCCCTTATACACTCTTTTTCACACACTACATAGATGGTTATCCATCATTTTTACTTTATACAAGATTTTCTCTGATCTCCTCATCTATTGTCCTCTCTTAAATATTTTAGTGGAGTTAGAACCACCATGGTAAGCCTAGCCTCACCCTTACTACATCATATTTTTATTTTATCCTTTCGAAACACTAAATCTGTTTGAGAGATTTATCTCTATTTTCATGTCGTTCGATGTAAAAATTATATCTACTCAAAACAAATTAGAGTTACAGCTTGATATGGGACTTGAATATCTCTACGAGTGGAAGTTAGGTGGTGCATTTCATACTTTTCATTTTCTAGATTATTTTTTGGAGAGGAATTTTAAACCATCATTAGGCTTTGAGAGAGACCTTTTATAGAATATTAAATTAATTGTTTTACCCTATGGGATATATCTAGATGCTCATTTACCTCTCTCATAGGTGTCAGGTTGGGTTAAAGGTCATAGACAACATTGGCTGATCAGTTTGGATGTGTTTTAGTCTAATTTTAACTATTTATATTTAAATGGAATTTTAATTAATTAAATTTATTCAACTAAGTAATATTGAATTTTTTGATTTAATTTTTTTTGTTCAATTCAATCGTGTTAAATAGAATTGAATTATTTAAATTGAGTTTTTTATTCATTTTGAGATGTGCAATTAAATTTTTATGAGTTTATTGTTCATGTAAAATTAAATTATTTATATATAATTAAAACTTACATATTGCTCAGACCCAATGGATTATGATGGGAATTTCCTAAGATTGAGGTGGCTAGGACATCAGGATTGGGGTGAGTTTGATTGTCTAGTTTGGATTGGATCAGATTACATTAGTTGTTCTGACCACTAGATTGGATCAAGGACATATGATTGGGACGAAGAGGCCATAAACATGCTGCATGGACCATGCTATTAGATGAATCAGGTATCTAACTTGATGATCATGGTCATAGCATAATGATTTTCCGATTAATGAGAATTCAGAACTATATTGATGATTGTGTCTCATCCATGATGTGAAATGAACCAAATTAAGTTGTGTGCACACAAGTTGACCCTCTCATGTAGAATTTTTTAACACTCTTTTAGGTAGAGGTCCTCAGTATTGTAGATTAGGAAATGTATTTGGGGGTCCATTCGATAAAAATCCATATGTAAAGTGATTTTCCTATAGTTGTTGTTGATGAGGATAACAGTTGGGGGGAAATTATCACCATGATTGAGGTCGATGAGCCTAGATTTATTTTGGATGATGGATATATCCACTTATTTATTCATCATGCCATGGGTAAATGGTCAAATTTATTTTTTGATCAATATTTTTGTGCCTCCAAAGGTTACCTGTGTGTTGATAGGTCCATTCGAGCATAGATCTGAGGGACCAGTTACTTGAATTGGTTATGCCTTTTAGAGGTTGGTTACTATTTGAGATGATGTGTGAGGTTGCAATCAGGTATTAGTGACAATTTTACAGATTCCCATTTGTTCATATGGGATTTTATACATTTGATGGATACCATGGGCCATGGATGAAGGATTCCTTCCTATTTAGACTTCCAGTGCAAGCTGAAGTAGGTGAAAACAACCATGTGGTTGTTGAGCGCCAATGGAGATTGTATTTAATTAAAATGCATTGATATTATCTAAATATTATTTTAATTCATACCTACATAAACTCTAATGTTTGGTATGCTCCTTTGGGTGGAATAATACTGGGGAATGTTATCACACCTTACATGGGCCCTTTTGGATGTGTGTAGACATTGTGTCTTTACATCAAGGTAATGGATCAGTATTAAGAGATGGTTCGTAGTAGTGGTTTGGAATAATGATTGGAATAGGACCGTGAGGTCCAACCATTTTTGGAGTTTCAATTTTTTCTTTGTTTTCCTATATATAACATCATGCTACATTGTATATATATGTTTCTATAGGGTTCAACCAAGGGTGACCCTCTTTGAATATAGATATGTATAACATGTCTTATTACACATGCCCAATTTGTTTTTTTAGTTTCTATAAGTTTTTTGAGGGTATGTTATTATTTTATACTTTTTATTTTATTGTGATTATGATATTTATTTTTTTTATTGTGCTTTATCCATTGGATGGTCTTTTTTATGTCTATTGGGTCATTTATTACCACTACATTATATATATTTTTACTCGATCCAATATTGTTTCATTCAAAAAGGGGATATACTCCTCACTAGACCACTTTCACACCCTTTTGTCTAGTCATAAGCCTTTGGAATTCGAGGAGGTTTTTATAAGGCAAGTGGCACACAGTCTGATATCACTATTCATATTGAAAATCATGTTGGCGTTGTTTCAATGTGAGGATTAGAGAGTCTTAATCTAATAGTAAAAATATAAAAATGAGTTCACAAGATAGTTAAATAGGGATAGAAAACCAATGGTATTGGTGTCTAAATTATTGATCCATAATTAAATATTATTTCTATATTATTGATGGAGTCAATGCTGTATTGGGGAATACAAATCCATATCTACATAAATAATCACAATCATGGTATACACTATTGCCAAAGTGGTTTCATCATCATAGAAGATGTATACAAGGACATCACAATATCCATTATGGATAGAAGAGTGATGTAAATAAATATTTTCTAGGATATAAAGATCTAAATCCATTCCAATGAAGATTATTAGCCCCTTAGGGAGTCCAATATGCAATATATTTTTTACGAATTCAATCTTATCATATCTCGGTTTCATCATTGTCCAAAACCTTATAAAATATTTCTCAAAGAATAAGTGTATAGATATTGATCATTAATTTAGAAAGGAAAATGATTTTTTTTCTCCAGATTCTTATATATGATGAAGTGGAAAAACACTTGGAGGGATGGATCATTTATAACAAAATTATAAAACAGAGACAATTTGTGGATTAGTATTGATATTTTAATGTAATCCATGGATAAAGTAAGAACGGGACTACCATCCATATATTCTTATTTCTTTAAAACCATTAAATTGAGATGTATAGATGGAACTAGATCTCTCTAGAGGAGGGGGCCTACAGTGAGAACTGAGATGAATGACACTCTAGGGATGTTGGAATATTTAGAGGTGATGTAGAGACATGAGATGATTGAGATCGAATGGTCCTTCAAAAAATAAAATTTAATAATGGGATCATCTTCCATAAACTCTAAAAGGGAAGGGATATTCATGGTCTAGAGACTCTCACGATTTAAGTGATGCACTAGGGGAACTAACATGGACTGGAGGATCCTGAAAATTACATCACTATGGAATATGTTAGAGTGGTCCCCTAGAATGAAAGAGGATGACACCCTCTCATGGAGCCAATGTTGCGATGTTAAGCACTCCAACATATCAAAACATAAAACCGGGCCTCATCTTGAGACTGATGAGTAGGGATCCATAAAAGATTGATAATTTCAAAAATTATACTTAATTATTTATTTTGAAAATAAATCATTTAATATTTTTTGTAATTTATCAATAAAATACTATTATGTTTTTCTATTTTTTAGATTTTTATGTGATATATGAATATAAATTTAACTTTTAAACTAGAAACATTCACATTAAATCATAAAAACAACACCAGGTGTTATATTGATTTTAAATTAATTTATATATTTCAGAAAATTGTCATGGGTAATTTTATTATTGTTTCATTACAACATATTGATTTTCCTTAATTTCATATATATGAAACTTATTTAAACTAAAATTCTCCTTTTAACATGAAAACATGAAACTTCATCCAATTATCCACATATACTATCCAATTATTATGTTTTTAATTTATACAAAAAAATAATCATGCCTTGTTTTCATAAAGTATCAATCCATCTTAGTGAGTTTTTTTTCACTATGTTATGTGTTGGGAAAAAATGTTACTTTTATACTAAAAACACACAATTTGATTCATTCAATATTCATCATATTATAGATTGATGTCTGATTTATTCATACACATCCAAAATGAATAATGGATTATTATCATAAAATAACTAGGAAATTATAGTGAATTTTCATTATTTAACTATGAAAATTTCGTTGTTACCAAAAATGTTGGTTTTATGCTCAGAAAAACCGTTAGTCACATCAGCCACACTAGGTGCCAAATTGACATACAAGTGATTCCTAACCCAATGAAATCTATTATGTATGGTTTTATTAATTTATCAATACAATAAAATTTCATTTTATTAGTTTTGACTATGGGACACTTGTTTCCGACTAAAATGTAAATTTAATATGAAAATATGAACATTTAGTCATATTTACCACATTATGTGTATAATTGATTTCTGGTATATTTTGACTCATAAAAATGAACATCTTATTGTTTCTCTAAAAACCCAGTTTATGTAACAAAAACATGCACATTAAGTCATCCCATCCACACAATGTGTCATGTTCAGTTGAAAAAAATGCACTTTTAGGCATTCCATCCACCCAATGCATAATTATGTAGTGTTTCAAGTTCCATTGTATATAAATTAATCATCAATATTTTTACCAATGTATCAATAAAATTTTGGTACATTTGAAATGTTTTTCGAATGTGATGCATGTTTTGAACAAAAATGTTATATTCACAGGATTGGCATGCCTCAAGAATAATTGGTCATTTCCAAATGTATTAGGTTGAAATTTATACAAGTACCAAAAAGAGAGTTTCTTGGAATATATAATTGTAATACTTTCATTCAAAAATCACAAAATGTTTAAAATTCAGTAAATTTTTTTAATTGGTAAAACGTAAATTTTTCTAACCATCGCTTTATTAAAATGGTTTTAATAGAAAATTTCATATATTTCATTACTAATGACCAGAAAATCCCAATAAATTAAAAAAACTCATAATATAAAAATATTAAACAGTAAGTGAGAGAATATTCTTAACCAACTCATTTTGTTGTGAACTCATGTCCAAAATAATTTCTCATTCAAACTCCCACTTCATGTCAACTCTTAATTTGAGCATCAGAAGGGAGAATAAATTTATCCTTTAAATAGTAATTCAGATTGATGTGGAATCATACATTTACATCATGGTCCAATCAACTAGTATAGTTATTTCTAAACTCTAGATAAACCAACTCTTCATGATATATATGAAATGTTAAAAAATCAAATGTGAGAGGAAATAACCTTTTTTAGATGTTTGGTAAAATTTTGAAACTATATAAGTTTCCTACTCATCTATAAAATATCAACTACCTCATTGATTATGTGCACTATCAACTATACTAGTAGTACTAGAAAAATATTGACAATGAAACTATAAATAAATAAAATTAATGAAATTTCAATTAACTTCAAAAATTCTTCTTTACATGTGCTTAATAATTGATAAAATATAATTTTTTCATAAATTTATAATTGTACTAACCGAAATCATTCTCATTACAATGATTTTTTACATTGTAGAAACATTGATAAATATATGTTTCTACTCTAATTTTTGTTTAGTGAATCAATACTAAATATACCCTAATACATATCCATTTTATGTAATCAATAGGATCCTTATGAACATTTTTTTAACCATATACATAGATTTTTATGAAAATTAGGGACCACCATATGATTATAAAAATATCGTTATAGCCTAATAAAAAAGGTATAATTTGATATTATTTTTTAAATTTTAAATTTATTATATTATGAATTGATAAATTACATCATGTATGGTTTATTTTTTAGGAATCTATTATTTATATCAAAAAATAATTCTTTATTTTATCCAAATTTGTTTCAATGAGAAACCAGTTCTTCCAAAACAAATCTAAATAAGCTGGGATAAAAATTGAAAATGTAGTTTATATGATTAGATAAAAAAGTATTACACATAAATTTTAGATATTATCATTATTAAAAATTATTTTATATTTTGATCAAATTTTATTCCTATTATCACAATCCTTTTTTGTATTTCATATTATCCCATTGAAAATTCTAGTGTACAAGTTATATGAGGACAATTGAGTTCTAATTTCTCGTCACATGGGTTTCCCTTCACATAGCACCTATTTATTCACCTATATAATATATGAATATTATTTATATATAATTAATATATTATACAAATTATTAGGTTAATTTATTAAGAATAAATTCCTCATGTATAAATTCACAAAAAAGGATCCTAGTAAATCATTATTGATAAATAAATTGACACATTCAAGACTAATCTGGTATGGAATGGACACTCAAAACCATTCTTCTTGAAATTCAATATATTTCATAGATTTACTTCAAAAGTAATATTTTAATAACCTTGTAATGATTTTAGTATTGGTAGTAAAATTTGGGTAGTAACGTTAAACTGAAGAGGTATTTTTTATATATTAGATCATCATCTATATTATCTAGATATCGATTTTTTCCACTTATTTTATCAATATCCAATAAAATTACATAGTTAAAAACATATTTATTTTATTCCTAAGGAATTATCATATAACTAAATTTTAAAGGATATAAAATCTTTCATCATGAATCATTATCAAATGTAACAATGAATCTAAGAATCTTATTAAATAATTTTGGATTGTGAGAACATTCAGATCATCAAGGGGAACTAATAAAAACACGGTGGATGGGGATGGTGACTACATGGGTGAATACATGAGAAATATTCTTCCAAGATATTGACAATGATTATTTTAATATTGGGAATGGTTAATCCCCAATTATCTAGATCTACACTCACACCATGGACTCCTGCAATCTAGAATTATAATTCTCCATTGAGAAGAACTGTCCTACATAAAAAGGGAATAAATGTAGTCAAAGGATAAGAAAAATCCAAAATTTGAATTGATTAGTTATCCTTTCTCAAAATATAATATAATTTCATTCATGTTGGTTTTAAATGGTACATATATACTTATAATAGCTACCAAAAATCCTTATATTTACACAATATTTGAGGATGGATGTTTATCTGTCACCATTGATCTTGAATCCATTCAACAAAGGCTCAATATATATATATATATATGTTCTCTATTTTTGGCACATTAATTATCTTAAAGTGATAAACCATGCGCTATTATAGATATAATGTCTGGAAGATCCCAATGTTGGAACTATTGTAATCAGAATTTTTTAAAATTGTATGAGGTTATTATAAAATTATTCTTGATTTACAAGAGGTTCTAAATTATGTTTGGAATCATTAAACCATGAAATTGTAACTTTTATTTCTATATATATCTTAATGTAAAATTTTATTTAATAACATCATTCAATGAAATTATATGGCACAACTAGGTTCTAGGATCCTAGTCTAATCCTAGGTTTTTTAGCACCTAGATATTTTAAATAACATTATTTCATTTATAGTTGGTATTTTAATGATTAATCAGTGAACTTTAAATGGATATATAATCCTATAAACAATAATTTTGGATGAATTAATTATATATTCAAAACTAATATGCGTAATATGAATCACTGATAAGAATGAGAATGTAGATATCAACGTTTTAAAATGAGTACATGACACCTTTTAGTACGGGGTCCAAAAAAATTTGGAAATCCATTTCTATTTTTACGGAAATTTAACAGTATCTAAAACTATGCCTTAAAATGAATGGAATGTAGTTAACATATCTAAAATGGAATATTACATGTCATTGAGAAGATTAAACCCTAAAAAATAATGAGAGTGGTAAATGGGTAGAAAACAAGGGCATCATTCCTACTTCAAAAATAGATCTTGGAACTCATTATGGTGACTTGGATAAAGAGGAAGATAATGATATTGAACATGATATCATATCTAATGATTTTTCTTAGTATGTATAGATGATTTTCAATCACACTCAACATGAGGATACTCTAGAAGATTTAAATCATCATAAGGACATACATTATGTATATTCTTTTTACATTCTACTCCATATTTGGGAAATGAGTAACATAGTAACTAAAGGACCCATAATAAGAAAAATTCCATAGAGTTTTCACATCTTGTTATGAATATGAAAAATATATCTACCTAATAAAAAATAAAAAAGTATATACCTAAAGGCATGCACGTTTCATCAGAGTAGTGACCTTCTGATGAAAATTTTCCTCTAATGGCCTTGTATAGCAAGTAAATGTCTTAATAGAACATGTTTGGTGATGTATTAATACCAATTTTCAAGAATATGTGTCTAAGGAGCACAATACTCAAATAAATAGAGATAAATCATAACCTAATAAATCTAACAATCCTAGTGATTTTATAATTTCTCAATTTAAGGAAGATATTATAGTGTTGTAGTCCATCATAATCGAAATAATAGTCCCATGATCCTAAAAACTAATAATATCACATGTCATGATCAAAAGACCCATATAGTTACAAAGGGAGTTGAATGTAACATCATTTATTATTTTTCTTCCTTTGTTCTCAAATTTTATGATTATTCATCTTCTTCTAGTGAACAAATATATAGGCTCACATACAAATGTGCTAGGTTGATGTGTTATGAAGTTCAAAATATGGGGGTTCCATCTTCAAAATCACATTCAAATGAATTTTCTTTTATTGATATTTTTGAGTGAGGAAATATCTAACAATATCATTTCATTAGATACATTTATTTATAATTCAAAAAAATTAATCTGTCTCTTTCTAAGCCTAAGAATAATTTTTTTCCATAGTCGTTTTGGTTTTGATCATAATGGATATAATTTTATGTGTCATAGAAGGAATAATTCTTCAGTAGATTCGCTATGGGGTTTTCCCCATTCCATTTAGTACAATATCTTTGTTTTATACATTTAAGAACAAGTTTTAATTTTTTAAGTGGTCATTCAAAATAAAAACTTGTTTTTACTTTCATATGTGATAAAAAAGGCATCAAGATAAATTCTAACATTAACATCTTTTTACCGTTGCAATAAATACAAGTCATGATCCCTATATCATTATTGGGGATTATAATTCCATTCTAGGTTCGAGAAAAAAAATATATGGATCATTACCATATCTCATTTATGGGTTTTAATTCCTCCACTAAGGAAAATAATTTGTTTGAGATCAACATATTTGTATCTAAATATATTTTTTATATTAGTAATTACAACAAATTAAAAGAAAAAATACTTGATAACTCTTTTTCTAATAAACAAGCCCCTGATAAGTGGGATATTGTCTCCAACATCAATATTCCTAGATTAAATCATGATCATCATCTAGTTTTGTTCATCCTCTCTATTAGAATCTCTTTTCCATACCTTCTTTTAAAATATATTAATTACTAGGATTCCTTTACTGATTGTGGTGACATTTTTAGAGAGATATGGAACACTATAAACAATGAAATGATTTTTTCTAACATTATGAACCAAAAATTGAAAAAATAAAACAAATGTTGTTGTAAATTCACATCCATTGAAATTGAAAATGAAATTATTTATTTAGAATAAAAAAATAATTAGATATAGGATTGTTCTTCAAAATATGACTTGGCTTCTGATTTTCAGCCTCATATAGTCCTTTATAACAAGTTAAAAACTCTTCTCTCTATAAAGGATAATATTGAAAATGATATCTCAAAACCAAATTGCTCAATGATGAATATAAAAAAACTAAATTTTACACTCCTATCGAAATGACAAGGAAATATTTTGGTCTCATTATTTTTTTTAAAGGATCGAAGTAATATTATTGATAATGAGGAAGTACTTGAGGAAAAAATTGTTTCTGGTATTGCAATTATTTTCAATGTGAGAGAGTTTAATATATATTTAATCCCTAATATCATTCAAACAATTGTTTGTAATGATGTTAATATTTATTTAAAAGTTTCCCTCTTGATTATGCGATCAAAGAAGATGTATTTAGTGTTAATACAAATAGTTCTCTAGGGAATGATGGTTTTACTAATTCTTTTTTCATCACTATTTGGATATCATTCATCTGGATGTGTGTAATTTCGTTAAATCATTCTTCTCCAATGGTGTTATCTCTTGTGAACATGAAATTATAAATTCTTTTGATACTATTGATTGGAGTTTCATTTATAGAATTGTTCATGTATTTGGTTTTAGTGTTTCTTTTCTTAGAAAGATTAAATCCCTTTTAATCTCTTCTCAGATATCTGTTATCATTAATGGATCTTCTGAGAGATATTTTAAATTCAAAAAAAGGGTTAGAAACAAAGACCCCTTATCCACTATCCTATTCTCTATTATTAAGGATTATTTAGTCATTATCCATTCATAAATGGTTGATCAAGGTAAACATAATCACCTTATTGCCTCAAGAATTCTTATTATTTCTTCTCATATCATTTATACGGATGAAATTATCTTATCATTACATGGTGAAAAATGATATATTCTAAATATAAAGGTATCTGTATCACATTATGAATCTATTATATGTCAATTCATAAAGTATAATAAATCCTTTATTCTCAAGGGAATAGGGTTTTTAACTTAAAGAAAAATCAATATCCTAAATGAAATTGGTCTGAAAGAGGGGACTCTTCCATTCACTAACCTTGGTGTCCCGGTTTTTTTGGGAAGACCAAAATTTTGTTACATTCCTAAAATAGTTGATCAAAAAAGAATCTATTTTCTTTATGTAAAGGGAAATTATTTTTTATTTATATAATAGTTTTCCTTATTAAATACACCATTATTTCAAAAATATTTTATTTATTGACTATTTAAAAATTTCATATTAGAATTCTTATAAATCACATAATCTTTATTAATTTTATTTCAGTGGGAGGACTCTATAATGGATTATAATTACCATACCTTGGATTGGTTTGTGTAATCCTTTTACTAATGGTGGAGTTGGAAAAAATAATCACAAGTTATTTAATGATGATTTTTAGGCAATATTCACATTGAATGTTTTGAATAATAATTCCATAGATATCAATTTTATTAGATTGATGTTTCTATAAAAATTTATGAAATGATGGTTTCACTATATCTGCATCTATATTTTATGAACAATAAAATATTCTTTTTATAACATTATTTCTTAGTTTATATTGATACTTAATAAGTATTTTTCTCTATTTTTTTATAATTCGACTAATTCTCCCCTTATATAAATGATTAATCCAATACACATATTTTTTTATAATTATATTTATATATAATATTTTTTTCAACTCAACTACACTAGATTATCCTGATTCTATAAAATTAATGGTTATAAATTAAATTTTTTCTCAAACTAATTATTTTTTAATCTAAAAACAATATTTAAATCAAAATCTAGATTCTAATATTTTATATAGTCATAATTTTTAAGGGTATAAATTATGATTCTTCTTGGTTTTTTTGATAATCCTTGGACATGGACTTCTAGATTCACTCTGGTTTTAGAGTATTTTACATAATTGAATCCCTACTAAAACATTTCATTAATATTTAGGTATCCAATTATGATCTAAATATTGTTTGTGAAATCAATAGAGAGAAGATGTTGAAAACCATTTCCTTTAATGAGCTCCTTCTATATAAATATAGAAAAATATTCCGTGAACTATTTGACTTCAGGTTGATGGTGGTTGATATTAGATGACCTTATATATGAAATGTAGGACTATATATAACTCTCCATAACACAATAATCTCTTCTTCATTATAGTTGAATGACCTTATATCATTGTTTGGTATTCTAGAAACATTTTCATTCATCATAATTTTGATTTTAACATCCATGTTGTGAGGGTGAAGATTCATTTTTTTCGTTGAATAGTTCTCTCAATAGTAGGATACATTCAACAATATTATTGGAGACTTCATTAATATTCACTATTTGGGAGATGATAGAAATTGTTTCTAGATTACTAGTAATTTTAAAGTATTTTGGAAATTCCCACATCGTAGATGGATCAAAATAAATGTAGATGGAGCCTCAAAAAGATTTCTAGGTCCTTTAAGTTGTGTTTCTTATACATTAAAGTTAATCGGAAGATTCTTAGATGCCTTTATGTAATATGTGGAGATGTGTCCTCATTAAAAGATGGAATGT
Organism: Viscum album; assembly: GCA_963277665.1. NCBI lineage: Eukaryota > Viridiplantae > Streptophyta > Magnoliopsida > Santalales > Viscaceae > Viscum > Viscum album. The sequence goes on along the minus strand of OY728165.1, from coordinate 1,063,214,239 downwards.
TTAGCATTATTCACACAGTTTATTTTGAAATAAAAAAAAGATGGAACAACATATGTATTTAATGTGAATATACCACCATTTTCTAAGAGGTTTAGAATGGAATGAACCTTCCATCATAGAAACTTATATCCAGATAGATATACTACATGATTTTTCTATTAGGGCTTAGCCACATTATCAAGAATGATTTTCATAAGTCGAACTCGATGGTAGATAGGCCTTCCAACAAAGGAGTCAATTCTCATCTCACAAGCTATGTCAATCCATACATCATGTGATCAATTGGAATTTTTTTGTCATAATATCTCTTTGGATATTTTACAACGTACCTATCACTACAATTTTATGGTTGGTTGTTGAAATTTATAAATAATAATCAATTTTAACCAAAATAAATTTATTACAGAAAGTTATTAATAGTTATTTGTTTCACATATAGGGGAAAATATTAAGAAAAAAATATTACTTTGGGTATTGTAGGCCTAAAAGAAAAGGGATAGCCATAAACCATGGGGGATAAGTTACATTGTCATCATTTTTATAAAAAATCATTTACATACTTTCAAAAAGAATCTTGTAAAATAAATAAGAAACAAGTGAATTTTATCACATTAAGAATTATTTTTTATGTTTAAAACCATCTAATCAAGATATTTAAAACCATTTTTTAATAAATTTTATTGATTTTATTAAAAATTGATCAAAAAATTATATTTAAGTAGACGCATGAAAAATAAATTCACATATTTATAAAATAATTTGTTAGAAGTAAATATTTATCAAACAAAATATCAATAAAAATATATTATTCTAGAATATCTAAAAATAAATAATAATAATAATAAATCACTTTACATTGTAACATCATTAATAATTAAAAATATTTTTATTCTAAACATATAAACAATAAATTTCTAAAAAAATATAAAATAAAAATCTAATAATTTAAACAAAATATATTAGTTTTCTCTTATGAATGAACAAATATGTCTACATCCATTTTGTCCATATATTTTATAAATATAAAGGGATAATACAATCCTTGGAAGTGGATAAATGATAAAAATATAGGTGAGATGTACTAAAAGTTTGGGTAGAATGGTAGAGGATTTAAATCATGGGTTTTTCCTTGAAAATTGTGAGCAACCATGAGGAGGTGGAATTAATATCTGTAATTGTATCAAAATGTTAAGGTTAAAGTGGTTATACTAAATAAAAAGGGATGATATTATATAACATAATTATGAGGGCCCATCATGTCATTTTTAATAATATTATAGGTATTATGTGTTAGTTATCCTGATAAGATAAGTATAGAGTGATGATCACTAAAAAAGGTTGGAATTAGAGAGTGGGGTGGTAGAATTCAATTGATGTTAAAGGAATATGGAGATCAATACAATTGAAACATGGTCACATACATCATTAAATTTGGTGTTCATTCAATTAAACAAGGGAATATGGCTTTTGTATGGTTCAATAAGTTGCAAATTACTAATAAAAATTAAGGGAAATTATAAAATAAGAATTAACAATAAGTACTGAATATCATGCCTTTGGTTTAAAGGGTTGGTTCATTGAAAAATTTTATGGATGTAGAAATAAGAAATAACTTCTACAATGTATTAAATAGAATGGGTAAGAATCATGATCATTTAGGGTATTTTATAACAGGGTATGGTTTTTATCATAACAAGTAAATATTGATGATAATAGCTACATTTATTAGTGTTAATACAAAATTTTCTGATAAACAATCTTAATTACCTCGCAAAATTTATCTCTAATAATGTATTCACTTTATAAATTATCCAAAATTGTTGCTAAATCCAAATTTATTATCGATAACTAATTGCACGGATAATGATTTAAATTTAAAGTTCAATATCTAGATATGATAAATATTAGTGAAATATTAAAATATAGAAATTGAATTTAAAAATTAAAATTATTTGCTAAATATATAAAATTGAATATCAAAAATTGTATTATAATAAATTGGGTTAATATTTAAAATGAATAAAACAATAAAATATTATCCATAAATAAATAATAATAGTTATATTAAATGCCTGAAAACATTTATAATGCTATGATAATTTTACCCTTTCCTGCGGTAACTAATTTTAAAATGGTACCTTGATTTTCTGGATAAATATCAAATTAAACTAATTAAATAATATGACCATGATGATTCTACATATTAAATGGGTTTTATAATAATTTTTTAGTTTTTATCTTCCACTCCACATTTCCAATTTTTAAATCCATTTTTTTATTGTTTGTATATTTATAAATATATTAATATTAAGATTATCAATTTCATCCTTTCACATAATGATATTCTTTTTTGAAAGTGACTAATATTTTTTATTTAACAACTGTATTACAAAATATTTATGATTTTTTTTATAATATATCTTGTATTTCCCTCTAAAAACAATTAAATAATTCAATATTTTTGAAACATTTCTACAGTTCTCATAGATTATATGATATGCTCTTCATTAAATAAATTTATATACTGGTAAACATTCATCAAATTAATATATAGTAAAATGATAATACAAATTTTTTATTTAAAAAACATATAAAATATTTATAAGAAACATAAGAACCGTATAATGTAAATTCATTATTAACATAAACAAGGTCTTTATTAGCATCAAAGTATATAACATGTAAGATAATATTTTTACACTAAATCTTTCCATAAAACTCCCACTTTTTCTGGATCACAAAATCCATTAAATTATAACATAAGAATTTATATATTAGTAAACACTTATTTGAATAAATGAATATAAATCACAAGAATAAAATTTTATATTTTCTATATAATTTCATTGTCTCAAATTTTTTTGATATCAAAGATATATATAATAATAAAATTTACATAACAAAATACTAAAATATAAAAAATATTACTATTTGCATATAAAATTAAATTGATGAAAAATATTGTAATGAAATATATCTGCAACCAAAATTAAAATTCATAGTAAAATTAAATCGATAATATAACAATATAAAATTTATTCAACTATCCATGAATCTTATTTCTTTGAAATAGTGGTTGTATAATGTGTATGTGTAGTATTTTCTACGTTCACAGGATGTATAATGGATTGATTAAAATTTTTAGGTTCACATATTGAGGAACCATAATAATGTTCTAAAGAAAAAAGAAGATTGATATTTATTTATAAAATATATCATTATTTTATGAAAAGAAAATTGTGATACTTGATGGATTTATTTATATTTACTTCTTTCATCCCCACACTAAATCATTTCAGATAATTTACGAGTAGGACATGGAATAGGCATAGTTGAAATTTGATACAACACTATGGATTTGTAAATTTATTTTAGATGGAATTTATCTTCTTCGACATCTATTTCCCAAAGAAAATTTTGATAATCCATTTCTTATTAATTATATGACTAGCTGTATGTAAAAAATAATTTAACTCTATCTTGGATTTAATAATATATTAATGGGACTGTTCAATGTTTCTCACATGAAAAGATAAATAAATATTTCTTAAAGGACCCAAATATTAAAATAATTCCACCTTTGATATATACAATAATAGTATCATAACCTTATCTCATAATGTATCCATAAGACTTATTTAATTCCTTCATGTATCCCCTCCCAACATAGTTAACATAAATTGACTAAGCATGTATTTTAATTTTATTTTTTATTCATTATTATATCATCCAAAATATTATCATATTTGTGTTATAACACACACACACACATATATATATAATTATTATTTATTTTTCATTAGAAAATATCCCTATGAAATTAACCATTTGTTGAAATGCATGAAATGTCACATATAACATTATTTTATCATAGGCGATGTTTTCTCAGGCACATAAGATGTAATAATTGTGTTATTTTTTAATACATCCACCACAATAGACTTAATGAAAAGGTCACTTATTTAATACACCTAGATATAAAATAATATGACACTTTATCATATTTGAAAATTTATTTCCATAAATTTACAAAAAGTTAAAATAAATTCATTCACAGTAAATTTTTATTCCATAAAAAATATATTTTTCATTATGACTCTGCAATATTTATTTAAAATGATTCTTATAATGTTTAATGATTTTCTTAAACTAATCTTGCACAAGAATGAGAGGAAATGTTTACAAGCATCAAACATTCATTGAATTGATTAAGAACCCGATTGGGTTGAATATAAAATATAAAAAACTCACATATATATCCTATGGAAAATATTTAATTATAAAAAGTTATTTAATATATTTTTGGTTTATTGGATTTAATAAGAACCTCTCTTCCAAAATAATGAAATTTATCTAATGTGGATGGATCAGCTTTAAAATAAAAAATCCTTTCATTTAACATTTCTATTTCATAGTTTGAATATATTATATCCAACTAATATTTAATATATTCAAATTATTATAAAATATAAAAAATAAATTTATGTTTTAATATAATTTATTTTCTTCAACAAATCATCTTTAGATAATATAATTTCTCTCTACAATTCTGACTCACCATAGGCCTTTTATCTAATCTTTTTCTTGAATGATTATTCCATTCCTATAGGAATGATTTGATTATTCTTCATTATATTACATTTTATACTTAGAAATTCATCAAATTAATAAAAATATATTTTGGGTACCATATAATATTTTAAGTAAACAATGTTATATTCTAAAACATAATTACATATAGATGATGTTTTCTTAAAAAATATAGGATCTACCAAACATATATAAAATATAAATTAATAAAAGAAAACAATAATTCCACTCTTATCAATGTTTAGGTTCTCATTTAAATAAAATAATTTTAACCTTATAAATATAATAATTATTATTGGAAAATGATACTTAATAACCATCATAAAAATTTAAAGATACTTAATAGGTTCCACATTAAACTTTTAAAATATAAGACATAAGTGATGAGGGAATATTCTAGATTTCCAATAGGATAATATCTAATAATATATGATCTAGAATTTTCTCAAAATGATACATAAACTCTCTCAATTTTTGATAATTATTAAAACATTTGTAAATATCAACTCGTATTTATTTTGTACCCAATAACATTATACCATTTAGAACTGTAGTTTTTTGGGATACTTTCATATAAAAATATACAAATGATTTTTTTTAGAAACCATACTATTTTAAATCTAGTTATGTTTGCAATATATGTATTTGGTAACATAATTAATATAATCCATATAGAAATTGAATCTTAAAATTTTGGTATATTTTTAAAAATTTATGTGTTCCAATCCCCACATATGAGGGGGCCTTAACAAAATAATCAGTACCATAATTCCCAATAACACAATTGTAAATATAAGTAATATTATATATTACTACCCTTTTTCATCATATAAAATACAATATATATAAATCTAAGGAATTTTAACATCACATCATAATCCTTATTTTCCATTAACATAACATTGGAAAAAATACTTAATTTGAGGATTTTATCCCCAGAGTAAACATACTATTATCTAATTATAAGATATCAATTTTAGATAAAAATTAATTAACTCTAGTATAATTTATCAAATAATTAGGTCCACATTTTTCAACATTGTATTTTAATTCCCCACGATGATAAGACATTATATATTTTTCAACAATAAAATAATTTAATTCCCAAAAAACACTATTTTAGATTTCCTATTAGCTTTTATTTGATTGAATTAAATAATTTAATTCCCAATATTCATATATTAATAAAATCTAGCGCTCTTTTTATATCATCATTCTTTTTTCAAAATTTAAAAAATCATGAATACATTTATCTTTTTATTAATATTTTTGAATATTATTTTAATTATATAATGTTGCACTCTAGAATTTGAACCAATTGATAAATCATAATCATATTTTTCAGAAAATATTTATTCATCTGTTTTCTCATCTTTTGAACATGTATGTATGAAAATAGTGTTATCCATCTTCAAAAAATTATTAAAATCATCCACATAACAAATTTCAACATCATAAATCATGATTTTTATAATAAAGTCTTTCTTATTTTTATTTTCAATAGGTGTGGAGTAACTTATTATAGTCTAAATATCAAACTATTTAGTAGATAAGATACTTAAAACTAAAAAAGTATAATCTATTTATATTATAAATATAGAACCATAGGAAACGTGAGACACGAAATTCTAAATTATACTTCCCATTCCAACAATATAAAAAATTCATTTCATTATCCTACTGAGTTAGAAATCCATAGTTAAGTATGTTTTTCCTTTATAAGTTACAAAATGTGTGACTTCCTGGGATGTTTATCAGGGAATATGTGTGTGTTTATAGACAAATAACATTGATAGAAATTCTGTTGGCTTATATGGATAGCCATTACTCTTATAAGTGACCATAATGGTTGATAGTATATAGTGTTTCATGAATTAAATTAATAAATTATAAGATTACAATACTATATGATGAGAAGGTTCATGGATCGAGATTTTGGGTCATAACAAATGGTATTACAGAATATACCCATCATGAAGAATATTGTAGTTTCCATGGTTTCTGGTTTGGGTTTTAAAATGATGTAATTTTGAATAAATAGGGGGAGAATATTACACCCAATAAAAAGATATTTTTAAAATAATAAATGATATAACCCATCTCAATAAGGTTCTCCATTCTTTTTGAAGCCCACTAGACGAGATGTCCCAAATTAATCATGTCTGGTCTCTAGTAAGGTCAATATGGAAGAAAACCAATGAATTTTTTAGGTTTGCGTGACTAGGCTAAAAAAACTGAAAGAATATGTACATTCTTATGGGGACAGACATTAGTCATTTAAGATACGCTAATGAGTAATTTTATGTGGTGTGCCTAGAAATAATCCGATGTATTATAGGATACCCATGGGGTTAGGTAACTCAATTTCTAACTCAATGAAGTTTGTTTGTGAAAATTATAGATGGAAAACTAACAATATAATTTTATATATAAGTTAATATACCATTCATATAAGTGATCCTTTATCTATAAATCATTGTAAAGGTGTTAAACTTAAATATATTAGTATCATACATGAAATGTATCATAGGTACTGATATTCTCATAAGAAACATCAATAATTACCCATATATTCCAGCTAGCATCACATTGAGTAACATAATTGAAATCATTAGGATCTAAAAAATATATGATACGATTCATTAATTTGAAATTTATATTATAATCCACCACATGATTAGCATTTCATTGGTCATGTTTAGAAGTATGACCATAATATTCTTTTACCACAGTCATGTGAACTTTTACATGAGGATTTCTCAAATAGAAAAATATTTTGATTTTCCAACAACGATTTTTTTCTACAACAAAAAAAGGTTCACATACCATTGACATAGCTTATATTAAATGAATAATAATTTAAACCAAATTTAATCCTTATGTTTCTTATTAAATGTGTATAAACTAAAAATATATTATTTAAAACCATGTGTATTTCTATATTTTATTTATAAATGTAATCAAGAAGGGGTGAATTGAGATATAAAATATCAGCAATAGAAATTTAAACATTTACAGTCCCCATTAAATTAATTTTTATATATGTTACCTCATTCTATTAACAAGATATATATAATAAATTTTAAAAAATTAAATAGATGGGTTTAATTGTATTGTATTGTGGTTAAAGTATTCCATGAAACTATCTATACACTAAACCACCAACACCCAATGTATCTATAGTGATTTTTATTAAAATACCTTTCCTATGGATCTCATAGTTGATTGTAAGACACTCACATATATTTAATAATACATAAAAATAATAAATTTTACTATGATATTTATATCATGGAATTTATAAAGCCTCAACCTAAAACATAGTTTACTAAATTTTAACTCAAAAATTTTTAAAGATATTTATTTAAAATTTATGTTTATAGTTCACTACATCCATAAAAAGCAATAGATGATGAATTTTCAACATAGCATAAATATTTCTCCAAAGTGTATCGATAAAAATATCACCAGGCATAGATTGGTATTCGAGTTATTAAACGACATCGATAATAATATTTCTATAATACAATCAATTTTTTCAATATCACTATAAATGTAATTATATAATAGTATTTAAGGTAAAATCATTAAAACTAATAATACATACATTTTCATGTATTATAAATCTTCTGTGGTATTTTTAATTTTTTTCCTTTTGAATTATCATTCTATTAAGATGAAATATATAAAATATCCATAAATTAATTGATTTAAAATGACCCATCATATTTTCATTGAAAAAAGAAATTCGCATACTCATTACTGTTCCTTTTCAAGAAAAATATCTTGTAAATTCATGGGTATCTTTTAATATAAATAACTCTTTTTAAAAATAATACATCAAAGTTTATAATTATTTTCAAAAAAATAGAAATGGAAAATTCTACATGAAAATCCCATAAGCATAAAATCTAGTTGATAAATAGATTTTTATTTAGTACACATGTCTTATAAAATGTCATTTTCAAAATGTATGATCTTCCAATAAAAATATAACAAATAATATAATTTGTACTATCATTTAACAATGTGTAATATTTCATAGATAAGAATATAATTAGAACTCTATGTATATGTTTTAATTATACATAATTAATATCCCATACTCAGTCAACATTTAATATTGAATAAAATTTAAAACTCTTATATAGTACGCAACATAAATATTATAAAACATGGGATTTATCCATTTCAAAATTACTAGTATGTATTATTTTTATTAACTTCATATAATACATATGATCTCATGCTTCTAAATAAATCTTATATGGAGACAATTTACATAAATTATATTAAAATATATGAAATGTTATTCTATATGTAATATTTAATACCTGTAAAATTTATTCAAACTAATATATAAAAAACTTATAATAAAAATTTCATATTAATAAACATTATAAAATAATAATAAATGACCAAAAAGTCACTTAAAGTAGAAACATTATTAGAAAAAAATGAAATTGTGGGAGAATTATTACAATATTAACCAACATTCTAATAAATTTAATAATATTTTTCTATTATATTATTTTACAAAGAATTAAACAACGTATATGAAACACAATTTAGAGAAAATGTTTTATGTTTATTTCTTGAAATGTATGTATTATAGATGAATCATTATATATTTTCAGTATAATATCTTGATGCATTATTTTAAAAAATTAATATGGAAACTCATTAATAAATAATAATTCAATACCCTCAATATTATTTATAATAAATTATATATAAAGGAATTATTTTTGAGTGTATGAAGACTCGGTTAGTTCACTGTTCAATTATCAAGATTGGGGATGTTATATTTCTCTCAATCTAGAAATAGATTTGCAAGGAAATTAATAAATTTTACCAGAGTATAAAGATAATTTCATATCTATTTATGAAAACAAAATGTAAATCATAAATCATAATTGAAAATAATATCATCTGTTATTTATATTGATTAATAATTTCCCTAACATAAACTATTCTTAAATATAAATCATATGGGGAATCCAGAATAGGTATAAAAAGTGTTTTCTTACTCTATTTATTGAAGTTCACCCTAGTATAATTACAACACATTTAATATTTGAGTATTTTTTAAATTAAATTTATGGTAATTCCATTCCACATAAATACCAGAAGATGAATTAACTATAATAAAATTTAAGATAAATGACATTATATTTTCATTTCATAGTATGTGAAACACCTAGAGACAAAAAATGAAATTTTATTATTGGTATTAGTATACCAAAACTACATATAAACATAATAAAACATTTTTAACATAGTAAAAAGGTAAAAAAAATAGATGAGTGATATTCCTCTCTCAACTCCTCCCTGATAAGAGTACAAAACAATTACCAATAATGAATATAGAGAAAATAGATTGAATCCTTTACCCAAATATGTAAAATCTCGCCACCATTTTGTACTTCTTAAATAATGATTCTATCATGATCAATTGGTTTGAATTTTTTAGATCAAAATTATATTGATAATGTAAAACTAATATGGTATAGATTATTTCTTATGTCATCCTTATAAATATGAAATTTATGTTATTATAGACCTTATATAAATATATATTATTATTTTAAAACCAAAACCATTTATGGTAGAGAATTTATATTTAGTGAATTTATTATAACATTCCCCCCTTTGGGTGCATACTGTATATCTAAATCAAGGGAAAAGAGGAATTACAGGAATAAAATCATATCATTTTTTAATCAATCTAAAATATATTTATTTGAGTCTTTTTTGTAATATCTATACTTAAGTAGAATTTCATTGAACATTAAATCATATACCACAACAACTAGATTTATTTCTTGAGTCAGATAAGTTTTCTCTAGTGGTTAATTTGTTCATTCAATTAATTCCATCGTAGAGTGATCTAATATAAAAAATAACCTATACACCCTAAGGAGGTATTGAAAAAGACTTTAAACATCTTACTCTATATAATTGGACTCATTTAGTGGTTAGATAAATCATGGGAGTATCCATTCTGGAAAAAAAATATCGAAATAAATGTAATATTCTTCATGTTTTTTAAAAAATAATTTCAAGAATAGTCATTGGAATATTATATGTAACAACCTTATCAACCCTCTTTGGTTCAACAGAAATAACAACTTTAAAGAATAAATACTTCATAATTATTTAGTTCATAAATTTAATCAGAACATATGGACTAATATCATGTTGATTCTCTCTCAGCACCTCCCTCACAATCTAAATATAACTTGTTTTCCTGCCTCAAGATTATGAAAAAAATTTAAATCAACCATGAAAACCATAACAAAAGAATAAAAATTGGATGAAATATCCTAATCATTAAAAAATAGGATAATTATTCATTTCAAAATACAAATAAAAAACTCATGATGATTTTAAAAACATTGAAATTACATTTAAAAATATTAATTACTTTTACTAGAATCTGGGGATGTCTATAGGGTTTGAATATCTCTTAAAAACATTTTTCCCTTTTTATGTGAAGAAATAAATAATCTATTTGGGGTATTGGATAATGATTCGTGAAAATTGATATATTTTTATTTTGAAAGTATATTTATAACCAAAATCATCTATCATCTTTTCAATAAGAAAAGATCAGTAAATCCCAAGGATATGTGGTTAGTATAATGAAACCATTTTCTCAAGATCATATAATTAATTTATAATCATTATTATTTTATTTAGATCTATTTCATATATATTATATAATCTATAAAAATATTAATGAATATTACAACAGAAATACATACCTCTCATAAATTATTTAGTTCCAAAAAATCAATTATAATAATTTGAATAAGGACAATTTCTACTAGAAAACACATTTTCCCATTTCACAGTAATGTTTCAAGAATTATCAATTCTATCTAAATGGTATGAGGCCTTAGGTTTCTCTGAATGCGTCATTATGATCATACCATGAATTTCTATTCTCTTATATTTTTATATTGAATAACCATATAGATGAAAATCAGAATATAATGTAGTAATAATAAATATGAGTTTGGAACTACTAATATAAATTCATTCCAAATAGTATAATGGGTATTGGGTAAAAATTGGTGTTGGGAAATGTTATTGGAATTTTCAACAAAAATATAATAACACATAACAAACCTAGATAAAGAACAATTCACCTTTATGGAATGAATATTTAAATCGAATATAGTTGTAACACTAGAAAGATCTACATTCTAGAGTAACTTACCTAGAATGCTATTTTTGATTCTGCACAAATTTTTAATGGAAGATATTATATTGGAAGGAAAAAATTTCTAATGATGGATTTCATATAGGTTTAAACTGATATATAATAAGTGTGGCCTTAGTTTTTTAAAGGTTGTGTCTAATGATAAATATGAAGGATTTTGGTAGATTTATCTAGAATAGGATGATGGTCCAAAAACCCATTACGGTTCTTTATTTGGATTAATATGTATTTTAAAGGAATGAATTAATACAGGAATAGTGGAAGATAGTAATTATATTTAATTATTCACTAGATGGTTCTATTGATGAATTCTAGGATTAGGATTGTAAATAATATTATCACATTTTGGTATCATCTTTTGTTCACAAGAAATTATCAATGAGGAATATATCACCTCCCCTTTTTTTTGAATAACAATGTGGTCATAATTTTCAAAAAATCAGATTCAGTTTTACTAATAATGTTAATATTATAGAGAAAATGTTTTTTATAAGAAATTTTTCATCAGACTCACCTAGGGTCTGGATTAAGGTTATGATCATTATGAGGAAGGGAATCTTATTCAGCATGGATCCAATTGGATGTTGATGAGGCTTTGATAATTTGTATTTAAAAATTATCATAGGTTTTTTGGACCACTTTGGATCAAATACATAGGAAGAAATAAAATATTAATAAGTATTTCCAATTATATTAAGGACAATCATATTTTGGTTTGACTGTGAAGAATTATATTGTTGGACCAATGAGATGTTACAATACTTCCCAATTTAAGTTAGATGATGTCAAATATGATCTAAAACAAATTTAAAGTCATTAATGATTTAATTCTTACAATTATAATATTTTTAAAAAATAATTTATTGGTTTTGGATTGTTCATATGTATCATAATTTGAAGATAAAATTAGAATAATATGAAGTTTATTTAAATATTTAAATATTTTTTGTAAAAATTGTTAAAGGTGGAATGTTAGCTTTCAGGATTTCCCATGAATTTTATTTACATCTATTTTTATCAATTAGTGTGGTTCATTATAATGGTTAGACATATATTTTTTGAAATTAATACAGACAATTGATTTTAAAAAGTTTTTTCATAATTATAATGAAGAAATTATAAAGAGAGTTTGTTCCAAGAATCAAAATGAGAATACATTTGTTTTACTCCAGACATATGGTGCTAAGAAACATAATGAAATATATTCAGTTCTGATTAGTTATTCAAGAAGTTTAATAAAATTATAGTGTCAAATTGTATTCACCTAAATGGACAATAGTAATGGGAAATATAATAGAAAAATTATAAGCTGATTGAATATTTTCATTAAAGACTGATGGGAGATGAATTCAATAGAATATATGAAATTCAAAAAAAGGTTAATAAATCCAAATAAGGACCCATATTTTGATGTCAAGTGAAGTAGTCAATGAAGGACCTATATTTCATCAAAAATTAAATGGTTCAAATAGATATATGATATTTAATAAATATTAATTATTCATGAAATTTGGTTAAGTGGGAAAAGATTTCTAGTATCCCGATTAAACCATTATGGTGTGTTTATCAAATTTGTAAAATACATTGTGTATTCTATGGCATTAATTTATCAAATAAAAGATACAGAAACTATAAAATTATAGCAATATAAGGTTTACAGATTTTGTTTTGTTGAAGAATTTATCCAGGGAGAATAATAAGAGAAAAAAGAACATAATAAGAGTTTTCAGAATTGGACTGAACTTTTCATATTTTTATTTATAAACATATAATTAAGTAGTGGAATTTATTTAATGATATTATAAAAATGTTACATTTTTTATTTTTAGAAAATCAAACTTAGGAATCAGACATGGTAATGAGACTAGGTTTTCAAGACTCATATCATATGTGTTGTAGAATTTTCTTAGCGATATTCTAATAGAAGTATATTCTCCGTGTTGAGAAAATAATATTTTGAAATTGAACTGGGAAATTGGACTAAGTATCATTATAATGTCTAGAATGTTCTTACTAGCTCCTATTTAAGAAATTAATGAACTATTTTTAATGATTATATTTGAGAAATTCTATCAATAAGCATTATAATATGTTTCTTAAAAAAATAGTATGACATAATTTTGTACTATATGAAACGCAGGCGTAGTTGTATTGAACATAGTCATAAAAATGTTTAAAGGAATATTCTACTCATTATATTCCACCAAAAAGTATTTCTTTTTAGTAGATTATGGGGTTTTGGATTATTTCGAAACCATACCAATGATTAGCTTCTCATTTTGTGTTGTGAACCTTATAAATTATTTTTTTCATTGTTTATGTGATTAATTTTATTTTAGTAGAGAAATAAATCATTAATAGGAAGTAGAGTTTCTATCATAAAAAGGGACACTTGAAATAAAAAAAATCATAGCTTCACTACTTCCACTCTTAGTGATTTTTGAATCCTGGTTAGGTATTCTTAATTGTTATTAGATGAACGGTTCCCCTAATTTACTCTTTATTGATGTTTTTTAATGAGAACTTGAGATTTAAAATTTTTATTGCGTGAAAACTAAGGAAATTTAAATCTTAGATAGTGAAAACTATCATATCTAGAAAGATAAAATCTTTCCATAGATTATGTCTCTTAGGCATGATGTTCCTAAAGTTACAATAGATGAGATTCCACCAATTTATGAAAAGTATCATCTTACTTTCATTAATGATTATAATATTGAGGGTGATTTAAGAGATAATAATTCATTACTCTCAAGACTTTCTAACTAAGATTTATTAATAGTGAAATGTGTATCAACTTTCAAATGTCTCTAGACTAAGGATAAAAACACTTACTAAGATAATTGAAAGGTGAAAAATGAAAATTTAAAAATATAGAGGTTGAAGTCTGATTATCTAAAATGGGTGAGTATAAACCTACTGGGAACCTCTTTACTATGGTAAATGAAATTTTCTTCACCATTATATGTCTTGGTGAAAATTTGGATGATTATATTTTGGTTGAGAATATTATACGAATTATTCATGAAATATTTGATGGTAATGATTGTTTATTAGAATATAGAGACCTCGTAATGTTATATCTAGATTTTTTTCATAGAACTGTCATCACATATAAAATAATAATGGAGAATATTTTGAAGTGAAATAAAAGAACGTATAGAGAAATGTCTTTTATAGCTTCCATAAAAGAAAAATGAAGAATTTTATTGAGAAAGATGATATTGCTCACTCTGACACCAAAAATGATGTATTTAATATTCCGAATGATATTTTATAATTTTTTATATGAATTTTAGAATAGATATATGTAAATATAAATTGAAACATACCATTAAGTATTTTTTAATGTGGATTAATTCGAAACATCGTGGCTAATTTCCCTAGTGGAAGTAACTAGATATTAATGATGAAGAATAAAGAAGGTCAAGTAGTTCATTGATGAACCAACATGATATGTATAAATCCTTTTACAGAGGGTAATATAATAAAAAATTTAAATAAATAAGAAAAAGTTATTTATCTATAGGTGACGAATAAGGAGAGAGTGAAACTAAATCCAACAAATATTTTTAAAATTTTAGAGAGAGTTATTTTTTTAAGATAGATAATAAACAAGAGTTTAGGATCATGAGTTATGATGAAGTAGATGAAACTGAATTATAATATTATCTTAAATAATAATTGATGTAGTCTCTAATAATTATTTGAAGGTAAGATAAATATATCCAGAAACTAAATAATTAAAACTCTTAAAAATAATTAATAATGTTTTCCAAATGATAAAGGCAATATGACCAAAATGATTTTTGACTTGAATGATGATAACGAATAAGAAAAATATTATAAAAATCATATGGAATTAAATCTAAAGGAAGAAAACAATGATTTTTGGAACTTTTCCAACAAAATCAATTAAAATCTTGATAGAGGGATCCAAGTTTCAAAATATCTATCTCGGATATTGAAGAAATTTATAGTATGGTTAAACATGATGGGGATACAAAAAATATACCTTTACAAATTAGAGTAAATTTTATATTGGTTCTAAGAAGAAGAAATATTAGATGGTTATTTTTGTGATCGAAGTTAACAATGTTTAAAAATAATAAATTTCTATAAACATTGAATCCAAAATTTTTTCTAAACATTCTGAATATGGAATATTTCTCACATATATTGATTATGATATGGATATAAATTATGGTGGGGAATAATATTCTGGTCAAAAACAAAAAATATGGTGCTCAACAATGTTTTCTTATTAAGGTTTAATATAAACTTACTCACAACATTTGTCGGTCTGAATGTTTACAAGGAAAATAAAATTTATATGGATACTACTGGTTCTGTTTTTTATCGAAACATATAAAAAATATTTGTTTGGTTAAATGAAAACATTACTACTCTTCCACATTTTGTGTAAGGAAATAATTTAGGGGGATCCAATCCTCTCAAAATAATAAGATTGAAGAGGATGTTTGGAAGAAACTTGAGAAGGGTGGTGTGAAATTTGAGAATATGCTTTAACCCTTGAAAACTATTTATGAATTTTGTGAACAAGCTAGACATATTGCTAAGGTTTGTCTAGTTTTTTACCACAACAAAAAAATGTCTCTTAACATTACTCTTAACACAGGGGATAAAAAATATAAATGAAAAGAAAACGATATAGTTGTAGAAACAACTTGGCAATCTATAAAATGATAATGGCCTTAGATTCTAGATATTGGGTTTTATTCTCATATGAAATGAGATATAATGTTTTTAATTAATGTTAAATACCTCATATAAGTAACATTGACATTTGGAAATGTGGAATATTTGATAATAAAAGGTCTTAGAGCAATCATTATTAGGAATGAAAAAATAAAATAAAGGAAAATAAAATATATGTTTATGTTAAAACACTACATGTTGAGTGTTTCGCAACTATTTTATAATAGTAAAATATTTACATTAAAAATAATGTGATTATTTTGAACAGTGAAGAATATGGGAAAATATTTACTAGATGAAAATATAAAAAATGTTAATTATTTCAGGTTTTATAAAAAAAACTCTTATTACAAGGGCTTGGTGGAATAAAATCAATTATGGAATAGAGGATGGGACACATGTGTCAAAGAAACATGATAAGGCTATAAAAATGTTATCATTTCTATGACATTCTTAATATATTATTAATATGATATTGGTGTTACATTACTTTCAAAAAAGGGAAAATTGAATACTCATTGGACAAGAAGGTACATATTTTTTTCAAAATAACCCCTAGAACTTATTCATTATGATATTCATAGCCCGATGATAAAATAATAAGTCAATGAAAATATTTACTTCATAAAATTCATTAATTAATTTATTTTCTTTACTTCTGTTATGTATATGAGATATAAGTTAGATGCTCAGAAAATGTTTACAAGTTTTAGGGGGAATGTTGAGAAGGAATGTGAGTATTTGGTGAAGATGTTGAGAACTGGTAGTAGAGTTGAGTAGAAGAATAAATATTTTTAAAGTAATATTGAGAATCATAGAATTCATCATCAGTCGACTTCATCATACACACATCAAAAAATGGTTTTGATGAATGAAAAATTAGAATTATTTTGAAAATGGGGAGAATTATGATACATAAATGTGGTCTTTCTCATCACTATTGGTGGCCAATGATGACTATTACTGTGTACATTAATTTCAAATGTTTCAATAAGCCATGTTTAAATGTGAAACCTTATGAAATTTTTCATGGAAATACTCCATGTTTTTAAAACATATGATATTTTGGTAGTCAATGGATTATAATGAATAAAAGTGAAAACCTTGGAATGATTGAGCAAAGAGGTGAATATTGAATTTTGCATTGCTATGATATATAAGTAAGAGTATAATTGTGTTTTGACAAGGAATCATAACAAATTTTTTAATATATGGATGTAAAAGATTTTGAAAAGGTGGAGGAGTATAAACAGACACGTGTAGATAAGGAATCCAAGCATAATAAAGAATGTTTTGTTAACATTTATGATAAGGATGTAGACAATTGTAATCCTACTCATGAAGAATAATTAGAAACAGTTATTTCATGTGATGAGAATGAAACTCAAATAACTTATCATAGTTTGTGGAAGCTATTGGAAGAATAAAACATTATTGTTTGTCAACATCTTAAGGTTCAAACAAGAAGAACTTCAAAATTGTTACACAAAATTATTTGTATTAAAAATTAAATCCAAAAAGATTTGAATAATTATTTGAGGATTAAAAATTGTTTTCTGATATGAATGAATAGATTTATCATATAAAAATGAATGATACTTCGGAATTTGTAACAAAACTGGTTAACAAAAATGTTATTGGTAGAAATTGGGTTTTCTAGAACAATTCAAACAAAGAAGGTAACTGATAAAGAACCAAGAAATATTAGTGGGAAAAGTTTACTCAACAATTTAAAGTGATAATTTTTATTAGAATATTTCTCTAGTTTCATGGAAATAAGCATTCAAAATATTTGTTTCAATTAATGTAAAATGAAGCTATAAAATCATTCAAATGGATTTAATATCTATAGTCTTTAATAGAGAAGATTATGATGATGTTTACATTGAATAAACTTGTGGAATTGTTTTAGGAATGATTAATGTTATGTGTGTAATTTGGAGAAGGATTTTTATGGATTGAAACTAGCTATGAGGTAATGGTTTTCCAAATTGGATTCTTACATATGGAAGATTATTTTCCCGAATTTAAGAGTAAATATCCATATTTACATCAAGAAAAGTCAAGATTGTTTCTCATAGTAATTGTCTTTGTTGAGGACATTATCATCACTATGAATGATGAAAGAATGTTTCAAAGAGTTCCTGAATAGATGAATTTTCTTTAAAATGTCCTTGTTTTGTTAAATAAAACACATTCTTGGGTTTGAAATCATATAAAATAAAAAAATATTTCTTATCAAAAGTATTCTAAGGAACTTCTTAATACGCTCATCATTAAATATTTCAACAATTTTATACACAAATTTCAGTGGCAATTTTTTTTCTAAACATGAATAAGGTAAGGAAGTAGAGTAGAAAGAGTTTTCCAAGCTAATTGGATATTTTTTATATTTGAATTTCTCAAGACCTGACATTCTTTATGAAGTTAAATTATCTCAAACATTTCAAGGTGATACTAAAGAATAACATTTACATTTTGGGAAAAAATTCTCAAATATATAAATGGTTCAAAAAAATTTAATTTTTTATGATACCTCAGAATATATTAACTTATTTGGTTATGAAGATGTCGGTTGGGAAAAACTTTGATGATAAAAAATCCACTTATGGTGGTGTATTATTTCTCAGTAAAAATTCTTAATGTGGGGATACAATGAAAAATAAATTAGTAACTCCTATTATGGATGATTCTGAGAATTTTTCTTCTACTCATGTTGATTCCCAACATATGTGTATGAAAACACAGTTAGAAGACTTACTTTTTGATGTTATGTTACCATTACTATTGGGATGTGAAAAAACAATGTACAGTCTACCATACAAATAAACTGTTATAACATTCACATTCACAATATATTGACATGATGTAGCACTTTATCAAAGAGCATGTGGAGAAGAATGAATTGAGTCTAGAGTATGTTCTTACATCAAATCTAGTTGCTGAAATTTAAGAAAACATATTCTAAAAGAACCTTTTTATAAATTCATGTTGAACATGGGAATCCATCACTTTCTCATCAAGGGTTAGGCATGTTTTGTTCATCCATCTCTAATATTATAATTGGATGGTGTTTTCATTGGGGATTGTTTTATAAATATATCCTTATAGAATCATCCACAATGGGGTAATTGTGGTTAAGATGTGATTTCACCATGTATGTGTGTGAACTATTCTATCTATTTTTTAGAGTGGCTATAGGAATGAAAATTTTAGTATTCAAGCGAACATAAAAGAGTGATAAAATCTCATGAAAAAATATAAGGATTTTTCATGAGTCGCTAATTTCGGAGAGCATGGTTTTTTTGTCAATAATTATAGATTCCAACAATTAGTTAACTCACATAGGCATAGAATGATAGATAAGTAATTCATACCATGAGGTCACAAAGTTCAGTGATTAATGAATCTTATTTTATAACAAAAAAAGGGGGATATTAGTAGGACAGAGATGATAAGGAAGATTATCATATTTAGGTATTATATTTGGTATTCAAGGAATTATCAAAGAGAGTGATATCGCCACACATTGTTTTTTATTAAAACCAGACATACTGTTATTTTCAAAAAAAATTAATCGCTTTTCTTATGAAATACTATCGTATTTAGAAGACTTTTTCTAGATAAAAAGGTTCATCGATCTCACTGTGGGTCTGAAATGAGTTTCAAATCATAATGAGTAATAGATTTGAATTTTGAATTGATCTCCTAGGAATTTTATGATTCTTTTGTGAATTTTATTTCAAAAATATCATTAGTTGTTTGAAAAAAATTTGATTCAATCCTTATGAATCAAAGGGGGAGAAAATTTGATACAAATCGTATTTAGGTTAATTTTATTTATGTTTTATTAGAAACAATGATGTTACTAGAATAATGAAAAGAAATAATAAATAACAATTTAATTCATAAAATTCCAAATATGATCATCAACGCATTCAAATTCAAGAAACATTTCATTCTTATTAAAATGACATTGTAAAGGAAATAAGATATAGGTTATGGATAGTTCACTGGTGTTATAATTGGATGGGAAAATAAGAAGAAGAAGAGCCTTATTTATAGAATTTGTGAAATTATTTCAAAAGGGTGAAATGAATACTTATAGATGTTCCAAGAATTTTATTGTATCTATTTTTATCAAATATTATTGCGAATAATAATGGGAATCCATAAGTTTTTCATGTTTTATATATATAAATGGATTTTAGAATGATTTTTCATTATGGTACTGAAGAAATATGAATAAGTGCTAGTTTCTATAATAGTAATGAGAATACATTTGACTTATTTATTAAATTTTATGTAGAGAAACGTACTAAAATATATTTAGTTTGGATATGCTTCTTCAAGATGATCAATAAAATCATAGTGATAAATTTTCATCATTGTAATGATGAATTTCAATGGAGAAATATAAAATTAAAATTAGAATTAAAATGATGATTTTTTTGGAATGACTGTAGGGATCTGATGTCAAGAGAAGATATGAAATTCAGGGATGGATGAAGATGTCAATAAAAAATAAATATATGAAGGTTAATTGAATGAGTCAAATAAATATTAAGATTTAAAGTGGAATTGAATGAGATAAATATATATCCATGATTCGAGTGAGATTAATGTTTCGGGAAATATTTTGTAGTTGGAAAACCTTTTCAAAATACCACTTAAAATAATTTGGTGTGTTTATCAAAGGAGAATAATTTGTGTATTATTTAAATTTCATTTCTCATAAAAGGGGATATAGAATCTCTAAAATTATAATAAGAATCTATTTCTAGATTTTGTTTTGTTAAATAATTTATCTGGATAGATGAATAATAGAATAAGATAATATTTTAACTTTCAGGAATTGAAATGACATTTTTGTATTGGGATTTATGAAATTAGACAGAAGTTATACTAATTTTTTTCAATGTTAATATAAAAGTGATACATTTTTTCTACTGATAAAATCTAACTCATGAATTTGACTGGGTTTTCTAGACTCAATTTATATGTTGTTGGGATTTTTTATATATTTTTCCTGATAGAATTACATTTTCTACAGAGGGAAGATTAAATATATTTTTCCTGATAGAATTATATTTTCTGTAGAGAGAAAAGTAGACATGGGAATCATACTAAGTATCATTAAAAAGAATAAATATTTCTTACCATCATATTGTTTAGAAATATAATAATTTTTTGGAAGATCATATTTTAGAAAGTTTATCAAAAAGTATCATAATATATTTGTTACAAAAAAATTATTAAGTCATTTAATTCTACTTGAATCTCGAGCACTACTATATTGACTGTAGTGCTATATGGGTGTAAGGTCATAACATACTCATTGTATTCCACACAAATGTTTTTTTTTCTAGTGGATTTTTTTGGTTTTTGGTAATTTCAAACCATTCCAAAGAAAAGACAATCTATTTTTGTAGTAAACCAGATAAATGCTTCGGTTCATATGCTTATATATTTGATTTTTTCTATCAGTAATGTAAATAATTAATTGTAAGTGATGTTCATTTTTTAAGAAAAAAAATTAAAAGAAAAATATATCACTCGTTCAACTCCTTTCCCTCTCTGTGATACATGAATCTTGGTTGGGTAATATCATGGAATTCATGCTCAAGATGTTTTCTTATTCGAATAGAGGTATAAAAATGATGTTCAGAAAGAATTTGAACAAGTAGATGTTTTTGGAATATACAAACAACCTATGTAAATAGATGGTGTATGCTCAATTTATTAACACAACAGGATCATGTTATAGGATACATATAATAGGATGATATTATGTGTAATCCCATGTTGGGAACTACCCTACCAAATTTTTTTGGATGTTTATGTTTATTATTTTAATTGATGAAATTTTTATTTTTTTTTTCCAAGAAGGGTTCTAGATCAATGGTTTCCTTATAACTCAAATTTATCCCCATAATGAAATAAATAAATTTATTATCATGAGGAGTGGGACTATATATGGGTAATGTAATTATTTTTTTCTGTGTATTCTTTTTTTTCTTTTTCTTTTTCTTTCATATTCATTATCATTATCAAAAGAAATTATCTGGAGGAATTCAAATAATCGAAACCATAGGAATAACAATAAGTATAATTGTAAGGTATAAACATATTACTGGTTTAATATGAATATCTTGTAAGGGTATCATGAAAATTTAGGACATCTCATGCTCATGCTCTATATTTTAGGTCTACAAGAGGATTTTGATAGTAGGATGTTAGCTTATTTAAAATTTCTAGTTCCAACCTAAGCATTGGGATTGGAAGGGAGGGATATCCTCAATATCACCAATAAATTGTATCATAGATACTAATATTATGATGAATGGGATAAAAACCAGTAGTTTATTAGTCTTTGTTATAGAAGTGTTATATGTTTTCCAGTGAGAATTTTACTAAATTGCGAATGAATTTCACTGGTAATATAGTGGAGGTACTAAGGAGTCTGGGTTTGCTAATAGATATCCCTGAATTATTTATCAGAATTATATTCTTTATTAAGGTGAAATTATTATATTTTGTGGAATACTATTAAATACATCTATAATATTTCCTTGATATATATATATATAATATTAATATTTAGTGGGATTTCATTATTTATTGTAGTTGGAATTACAAGATGGTAAGGTTCAGATAAATGGATTGAGAGTAGAATTTTTTTTTCATAGCATGTTCCATTTTATACTCATAAAGAATCGATGATTTCTAATGATGGGTGTAGACCAGATGTCAGGTTATTTTTAGAATAGATATCCAAGACATAAAGCATGAGGAATTGATTGTCACAGTGTAACCAGTATTTATATTTCTTGATCCTAAGTAGATATTTAAATCACAATAATATATAAAAGGATACGGAGAAAAAAATTATCTCATTTAGTTAGAGCTCTGTCTATATATATATCATTATGAAGTAAATTTTTTCATGAGAATGGTCAGGCCTAAATGTCTATTGAAAATTTTTTATTTCAAGGAGTAAAAATATATCTTATTTGAGAGAGGGTTTTATTTTCCCTTCCAATTTATCACAAGCCAAATGGAGTCGTTGTTATTGGATTTTGTTTCTTATCTCATAGAAACATTCAATGAGAGTATGAATATTTCATTATAATATTTTTTTTAAAAGTTATAATTAAAATTTTAATGGAAGGTTGTTCTATTTGGTTTTATAATGGAGGCTAGTAGGTTTTCAAGGACTGTGACATGGTCTCAATCTTTTAAAAGTTAATTCCAATGATCATGAGAATAAATGGTATAATATTTATTGTTTTCATACGATTCATATAGAGGGGAATGATTTCTGTTTATTAATATTTTTTAATAATTGTTTTATATATCTTTCATTCTTAAGTATTAGTGATTTTTTGAATTCAATTATTTTTAAAAATTATTTATACCAATATTTATCTAAAGGTGAGGATTTCCATTTTTCAATTTTCAAATTTGGTTTAACCTAATATTTTTACTTAATACATATTATTCATTTTACATTATTGAAAAATTAATTGAACAATTATTCAGATGTTTTTAATGTTTTTTCCTATTCAGGGTAAATTATATTCAATAATTTATTAATTAAATTTTAAATATGTGTTTTGGAATATATTTCAATTTAATCATTTTTTTAATATTTTTTGAAAACTTCTATGTGTGTTTTTTTCTTTCCAAAAAGGATGAAGCTTTCATGTAATATAATGTATTTTAGAATAACTTTTAATTCTAATTTCAATTATATGTAGAAGGAAAAATGTAAATATGATATTTTAATAATTTAAGGTGACCTTCGCCTTATGAAAATAATTCTATATATAAATAAAAAAACAAAAGATTCATCGTAGGTTTGTTAAGGTAAACATTCTACATTGAAATGTTACTAAGGGATTATATATGGTATGTGATGTTTTTTATAATGTCAAGGTGATATTTACAATTTAGAAAAGTAACATCATAGTGATGTGTTAATTTTAATATGTTTTAGCACATCATATTTCCCTTTATGAAAAATCGAACTAGTTCTAATGAATATTCAATGGGAACAATTCTTGAGTCTCAAAGTAGAATTAGAAATGATTCATTAGGTTTTACCTTTACTCAGTGTGTCTTTGAGAAAAAATTGAATGATTACTCCTGGTTAATTCTACATGTGTTATTATGGAAGAAAAATATGATTAGTTTCCATATTTAAATGAAAAAATTTATTTCTCATTGATGCAATTTAAGAATGATGAGTCATGATTTTACATGTGTGAATCTATTTGTAGAATTGAAGTTGTTTTCTCTAAAATAATAGGTGTGGATGTTGAAAATATTCTACTTAAATAGATTAAAGTAAACCTAATATAAACAAAAAACTGATCTAAAATCAATATAGTATTAAATATGAAGTGTTATATAAATTTTTATTGAAGAAGATCAATAATGATATTAAGATCAAAATACATGGGTGTCGAAGATATTGGATCAAAGTTAGTATTTAGTGAATCAGAGTTCATAATGTTCTTAAAATTGCATAATAATGACCATTACTAAATCATGAGATCAAATGATTCTTTGAAGATGGGCGTATGATGGTGGAAATAGCAAAGTGAAAAGTAAACTGACCAAGATGCACCTACATAAAAAGATGTTGAATAGGTGAATGAAATTATATATTATTCTATATAGTGGATCTTCTATGAAAATATTTGTGGAATATTATAAGAAATTTAATTTGAGCTATTTTATTGGAATAAATCTAATGAATATATGTGATGTAGCTGAATAATTAGTATTTTTTCGAGATCTTTTATTTTTTTTATGATCAAATTAATGAAGTTGAGGGGTCATCAAATTGACTTGATTGGAGGGATTCATAAAATAGTACATCAACTACTCAATAAATTTCCACATTAAATATTGGAATTAAATTATTCCTATGATTGAGGATTAATAAAATCATTGTTTTACATTCATAACAACTATTATAACTGAAGAAGAAGAATTTCAGGTCTTTGATGGTGGATTTTTTCCCGTTAATATCTAATTGTACATGGAGAATAGTTTCTCATGGAACAAGATTAATTATGTGAAATCACAATTAATATTTAGGAATAGTTCTATTTGGGATGAATTAATAAAATAGGATAATGCTTGTGTGGAATTATTATAATAGGAAAAAAGGATTATGTAAGCATTGGTATTTTTTGGATTTGTTGCCAATTAATGTAGAGGAAACTAAATCAGATGCTTTAGGGATAAAAATTATGTTTGGGTGATAAATAGGGGCGAAATTGTTAATTTAAAAAGTGATTAAAGTGGCTATGAAATTATACTATTAAAAAACCATGAGTAGTAGAGTCTACAGATTATGATCTGGAGAAACATGAAGAAATAAAGTTAAGGAAGGATGGGGGTGAAGACACCATATAAATATAAAAGAAAATCTTTTTCCTTTTTAGTTTTTGTGATGTACTTATCACATAATTTTCATATATTATCCTCTTATACATCTAAGAAATCTCTATCATTAAATTGATTTACTAATATATGATTCATTTAGTTAATTATTTCATTCACTTTACTGACCTTGTTTCATCATGATTTCAATTAATTATTATTAGACCTCTTTATTTTGATTAAATTAATGATTTTAATTGATATATTAATGGATGAAAATAAATATAGTAATTTTTTAATTAGTTAAAAATATAATATATCAATATATTTTGTATGCTATTAGATAGAATGATCATTCTGGAATGAATGAAGATTTATTTATCTAAATGACCCATAGAAGGATTCATTCCTTCCTATAGTATAAAAACACTTCCTGTAAAACACATAGTTCATTAATAATAATAGTTATAATTTATAAAAAATATTACAAAAAAATCAAATATCCTGTTTTTAATTTTTTTAAACCATTCAATTTAAAACTATTTAAAACAAGATATTTTAATCGAAATACCCCTTAATCACTTATATCATGTGTCCTACCCCATATTGTTAACTGCTATACTTTTTTCTAACACCCCACACCCACATATTAACTGTTCATTAGTCACTAACTTCTAATTATGCATTTATTTTTCTCTCACGCAAGAATTTTCTCACTATTTTATATTGATAGAGATAAAAAAGTTACATAGATCACTCATCATTTTTACATTTGGTTCGGCCATTCACTACATTAAATGTGAAGATTTATAAATGAAATTTTCTAGATTGTGAAAATGTAAAATTCAATACTAATTTTTTGTGTCATTTTTGGGGATGGATTTTTATTTTTTTCTTATATATATAAATAAAAAACAAATAAATAACCAAAAATGGATTAAATGGAAGTTTTTGTAATAAAATATTTGAAAATAAGGGATAGAATGAAAATGTGACGTTTATATTTTAGAAATATACCTACATATAATGATACCAAAATGAGTTGTATATTTTCATATATTACCAAAATTCATGATCATTTGGACTTAACAAGAAATTAATTTAACAATGTTATTAAAAGGAAAGTGTAACAAATTTTTCCTATGGATTTATTTTGAAATCCTAAATTTTAAATTTTTGATCATTTGAAAAGTATGTGAGTGCTTTTGATGAATTTACATATCCTTGAAAAAAGAAATATTGTGAAACCATTTAATCTAAATTATGGGAGACTAATCAAATAATAATAATTTTTATGTTTTCTTCTAGTATATTTTCTGTTATAAAAGATCCACCACACGTTGAGATAAGAACATAACATCCAAACAAGTCTATTGTGGTGTTTTTAATTTTATAGGTATATATGAATTTCATTAATGATGTCTCAAATCTCAACATTCACAATCATGGAGAATTATACATGAGGTCAGTTAAACAAATTTAAAAACTATAAAAAATGGGAATGGGTATTAATAATTCCTTTCAAATTATACTGTAATTGAATAAATACTTCTTGGATATGTTTTTCAAAACATATCCATTTGAAACTTTTTAAAATTACATCATTCTCTCAAATGAGTTACTAATTCTGGCTAATTATTCTAACATCCTAGAAACACTTTACCTTGTTATCTTCCTTTAAGAAACACAAAAATTCATCGATTATCAATCCATCATAGAAGTGGAATTAAAGTTGTCAAACATTGTAATGTGGTGATTTCACGGCTGTTTCAAATAAAAAATATTATATTATATTCATAAGGGATTAGAATCCCTAAAAATTAAATTCATGAAAATAAGTATTGTAATCAATTATTTTGTATTTACTAACAAGAAAGGGCCACCCTTCATGAGATTTTTGATATATTTTGAGGTAAGTATCACTAAATAATATTAATTTAGAATTAAATGTGAGGAATGAAATGATTTTATTGCTTTAAAATAATTTATTTTTTTTATTTCATCTATTTTCCCTAGTATTAAATGTCCAAGAGAAAGAAATGTATACACATATAGGGGGATAATTAATTTAAACCAATGTTAACAATTTCATTTTCCTTTGAGAATCTATCCCCTATAACTGGTTAGGATCAAATTGTATCACTTTAGTAACACATATATCCATTGATAATAAAAGTCGAAAATAAAGAATAATAACAAACACAATGGTTTTTATATGGTTTAGGCTAAATATGAGTGCATGAACATTGATGAAATAGGTTGTTCTTTCATGAAACATTATTCCCACTAGAATTGTGTAATAAATTTTATGATGTTCTTTCATTTATTAATTTCAAACCCATTATTACTTGTAATAAAATTCCCCTCATATATTTCACCATCTCTCAATAGTTATAATAAAAAACCAACAACACCAAATAAGTGAGTTATCTTTTTGTGTGTAAGTTACATTAGTAACATATTATAGATCCTCCTATATAATTTAGTAAGATAGTATACAAAAAACACTACATAACTAATTCAAGAACAACAAATTGATAATATTCCTGTTAAAAAAACTAAAAAGAACTAAATCTTCTTGACTCATGGAATATATAACCTCAGAGGATTTTTTTACTTCTTCTATGTATATACTATTCCATTAAATTCAAATAAATAAATATTTAAATATAGATACAACATTATCTTTTGGATATCATCCTTCTTCATCAAAAAACCTCAATAGTGGACACAACATATTCTAAAACATATTGATGGTATTTTTTTCTTCCCACTCCCTCAATTTTTGATACACTAGATATTTTAAAATCTATGTAGCTGAGAGAATTAAATTTATCCATTTATTTTATGTATCAAAAAATTGAATACATAAAATTTATATTTAAGGCACTATCCAAAAGACAAAAATATTAAATTGATCTTTTTGTTTCTCCATGATTTTTCCAAGATTACTCACCAACTCCTTCAATTGTCTCACATACCCACTTTCTCAAAAAAAATTCATAAGGTTCACTTCTCCTCTTATAATTCTTAAAACATATAATATTCAAAAATTATTTTCATTTTTCATTTAAAAATTCCACAAAATAATGAACTCATTATATATAGGTCATCTAATGGATCAAATACTCTATTTGAAATATCATAAAATTATCTCATAAAATAAATTGAACATATATTAAATCACTATATTGTTTTTATTGGATTTTAAGAACTATTGGATATCAATACATCAACTCAATTACATCATTATTGTCCTTAAAATAAAATATATAAATTTCAACATTATTAAATCCCACTCATTTTTTTATACTAGTGGATATTATATTTATTTATGATGTGTACGTCATATATTCTATATTTATCTAGAATTGAATTTTAAATGTATTGTTTTGATCAATGAAAATCAGTTGTAGTTTAATATGGTATCATTTATTAATTAAAATTTAATCCGGAAAACATCATTTTTAATCTATTAAATTCTAGGGATTTCCTTAGA
This sequence comes from Viscum album, assembly GCA_963277665.1. Taxonomy (NCBI): domain Eukaryota; kingdom Viridiplantae; phylum Streptophyta; class Magnoliopsida; order Santalales; family Viscaceae; genus Viscum; species Viscum album. The sequence goes on along the minus strand of OY728165.1, from coordinate 1,063,184,807 downwards.
AAGTAATCATAGTAAATAAAAAATTTCACTTTGACATAGGCCAATAACACATATGTAGCTCATCATATAAGTGAATGACCGTTGGATGGATTATAAGTCATTCATATGTGAATTATAAAGTCTCATATACATATTACATTTCTTTAGGATAACTTTTACACTATATCAAAAGTCACATATAAATTTTATAAAATCACTCATATTCACATATTTTGGCCATGAATGAATCATACAAAACACAAGTAATGACTTATACACTAAATTATATTAGAAAGTTTTATGCCCCACCCATAAATCTAGATTTCTATAGAATAATAAGAGAATCATTTCAACTCAATTTTAAGTTCCATTAAACTCTTCAAAAACGATTCAAACCTATTCAAGCAAACCATTCATATATTTTATAGAGAGATTAAAAAACAAAAACTATAAATATTTCTCATTGAAACATTAATCATACCATTTGAATTTTTTGTCAATGAAATTTCAACTCTTCATCTTGTGACTCAAAGACATCACTAATTTATGTGACCTCATTCAAAATTTATTAAATTATATCCTATATCATATAATATGAATATTTATGCTACACCATTGGAAAATTTATTTTTTTGGAGACAATTTATTCCCACAGTGATAAGAATATTTTTTCTAAGTGATTAAAATGATATTCCTTTATAATATTTGTACAATCATTACAATCCACCCATAAATTTCTATTTATTTGGAGGATAAAATATGTTCACACTTGTTCCTTGATAATCATCTCCCCTATCGAAAAATATGTTATATTTGTTTCAATATTCTATCCAACATTGATAATGTACTCAAATTCCCTATGAGGGTTTGTGTCCACATAATTTTAATTTAGAGGTGAAGCGTGAAAATGATGTTTCAGCCATAATATTTAGGATATAACCCATGTAATGGCATAGAATAAATATCTACAATACTTTATTTATTTAAAAAATATATTCTCTTTGATAAATTGATATCAAAGATTAATATAATTAGAGGTTGAGTGTTGCAATAGATTCTAAGAATACTATATAGCACTATCATTATCATTTGTAATGAAAAGTTTCTTGACATCCTTAACTACCATGTTATAAAGTTGAGCATGTATCCATATAATCAAATTATAGTCATGTTTTGTATCTATATACTCAATTTTCGTTCTACTTAAGGACACAAAACGTTTTTTCTATCATTATATGATAGAAAAAATTCACTAGTGAATATTATTCCACTAGAAGGGGAATTACTTTGAACATAATATACATACCAATTAGTGTTTTTAAATCCCCACAAGGTCCAATATGAACTATATCAATAAAAAAATGTAAAAATCAGGGTATTCGTGATGTGTATTAGTATTCTCTTAGGTAGTAACAAGTAATATTTCGTTGGATCAATTTGAAATGTGGAAGAAAATGTAGAAACAAATATTTTTTCAAGTATATAATATTTCATTTAAAGAAGGATACAATAAATTTTTAATATTCCATTTGATACAATAAATTTATATCAATGCATTTTTCGGTCTATTTACCATGACTATTGATGTAGAAATACTCTTTCATTTATCCATTCAAAACCTATTCAACAGTTATCTGATATATTTTTCTAGCGATAAGAAAATATAATCACCTATTAATATGATTTTCACCCTAGAAAGTATAGAATCCCACCCAATATACATATTTCAAAATTTATTTTCATTTCATTAGTAAAACAATTAATACGAATATAAATTTTCACCAATAAAAATTATTTTTTCAACTTATAATTTTACAATGACAGTATATAAGGTTAGTTCATGCACATATATATTACTATCAACTATCACATTATAGAAATACTATATTATCAAGATTCAATCTAGCTTGGAATACCAAGAACTATATATCTAATTTAATCAGTAAAATAAATTTTAATATTAATACCCATAGTCTTATCAGTATCAAGGATGAAACCCGTATGTGTTTCTATGTGGATCTCTTCTTTCGGGTCACCATTATAGAAGGTTGATTTTTCATCCATTTGGTATTTTCTAGGATGCGTCAAAATTACAAATAATAAGAATATCATTGTTTTCTCATGTATTTAAACTACTAAAAAAGATTATTCGATTTCAACTAATTAAATCTAATAATACACCATAAAAACCAAACCATCCTTATTCTATGTCACATTAACATTCTCGTTCATTTTATTTTTGGAATCCCACTTGTTCCCTACAATGTTTTTTTCTTAAATCACTGAATCAATCAACCAATTGGAGTTATTTAATAATTTATCAAGTTCTTAAATGAAATATTTAATCCATTATTCATGTTCTACAACCTCATAAATAGTTGTATGTTTAAAATGAGGGATATGGGTTTGAAAAACGTTCAACAAGGTATCATGGAAATTCTATTAGGCTGATCATTTCTATTGAAAAAGTGAATTTACAAGGATAGTTTTTGAGGTCTAGATATATTTTTTACTAAGAATATTCACGAAGATTCATGAAAAATGGATGGATTCCCTGGAATAAGAACATAAAATTACATTGACAATATGGCATCAGAATAGATTTATTTCCATGAAGGCCATTAAAAATAGGAAAACCCTTGAGTTTCACAAAGAATGGGTTGTATGATGGTTATTTCATGAAGGTATAGGACATTGAAAATGAGAATCTTGGAAGTGTGAAGATTTGACGATAATATTTGTAGCTATGAGATCTTCTGAGAATGGGAGATTCCCATGGTGGTTCTGGAATATAGGGATCATCTTGAATGAATTGGGAGAGAATTTTAAAATTATAATTACATGGAAAGAATCATCTACAATGGGATGAAATTCCAATAAATATTCCACTACCCTTTAACGAATGTAGTGATACATAACAAATATTATATGTGTCTATATTTTCAAAGGGTTTCTCTAAGGCAGTACATTAAAAATAGTTCTCCAAGAAATGATGTTCACAAAGGCTATAAAAAGTTGACAAAGAGTTTTGAGTTCTATGAAGGCTTAGTGAGATTCTTGAATGTTTGTTAGATCCAATAAAGAATATTTTTTTGCAAACACCTATTGAGTCTCATAAATGATGTGAGATTCATGAAATTTTTTGGGATCACAAAGGAAGTACATGATAGTTAAAATTGTGTAGTTACACACAGGATGTGAGCATCATGAATTCAGTGTGCCTTGAAAAAGTGTTGAAAAGGTATTCCCTTATAAATATATGGAAAAGTGGTATTCCTCAATTAAATGAAGGTGAAACATCAATAGAGCATCTAGATACAATTGATGCAATGTACATTATTGAAAATTAGTGGTTGTAAATTTCCATAAAATATGTTTAAATATTTTCGAGAATAGTGAGTAGTGGAAGTGAAAAAAAGGTGATCCTTTTTTCGGAAGTGGTCCATTAGAAGATATTTTTGGATTTACCCTTGGGAAAAAAGTTATATGACCATAAAAATTGTAATGGAAGAGAGCCTAGTCATAGAAGTGATCTAGCTAGAACATTTCAATTTGGCATTGTGCCTTAGTGGATTTGGCACCTCGGTATATTGTTGTTGTGTACTCTATGAACGTAGCCCTATGTGGGTGAACCAAGTAAAATCATTATGTCTCATGAAGTATTTCATTTTTTTTATACATTTCTATATGAAAGTTAAAGAATACTATTTAATTATTATAAAACAAGATAAGAAGGTGGTGTTACTATAATCTGTCATATCCAGATTCACCCACCCATCCCCCCCCCCAAGGATTTAACCTAATTAGGATAACCATTGGTATAAGAGGTAATGGTTGAAAGTATATGGTTCTCTCATACTATAAAAATGGAGTTTTTCAAAACAAAATCCAATATTTGATGGAAATAATTTTCAATTATGCAATATTTCGAAACAACACTACATATGATCATTAAGAATCAATGTACTTATAGTAGAGATGTATGTAATTTCAGCTAATATCTACACTTGTGATTTATAAAAATCTAACTGAAAATAATTGTAAACTGATTATAAAGGATTCAATATTTATTAAGGATCCCCATAAAATTAAGTATATATAAAGGTTAGGTCATGAAATTCATCAAAATCTATGTGGTAATAGTTGCTGAATTTTTATGAGGGTGACTCAAAATTCAGAGAAGACAATCTATGGGTTCCATGGAAAAATTATGTGGATCATATAATTCACCTTAATAATTCATTTGATGATTGTTTTTACTCCATGATTTTTTTGGATGAAATTTGTGGTCTCAGATAAATTATTCAATAAGAAATTATTTTTAACTTCTTCCTGAGAATACTTCCACCTCGATTTAATCTAAAAGTTCTATATTGTAGGATAATGATCCAAAAGAGCTAACATTGGATAACATGCATAGTACTATTGTCACAAAATTGATAATAAATTGATATAATGAGTATATGGAAATGTATAATCCCAAAAGAAGATAGATTTAAGTCCATAAAGAAGCTCACCATTTAATATGGTTCAGAAGAACAACAGATAGATGATGTGATGTCATTATTTTCCTCATATCATCAAAGAGGAAAATGAATTCTCAAAGGGAAACTCCCATTTTCATGCCTTTGATGTGTAAATATTGGAAATAATATTGAAATGATCCTTGGGATGTATTAGTAATGGGAGGTGGATAAAATAGTAAATTGTTAAGATGAATTATTCGTCCTAAGTGAATAGAACAAAAAAATTTATGAAACTTATCTTAAAAAATAGGAGATTTATTTCAAAAGAATATGATAGTTCAAAAGAATCTAACTTAGAAGAGTTTTATTATAAGAAGGATCATAAAGAAAATGTTATAGATGAAGTTGATATAAATTCCCTACAATTTGATGAATCTAACAATGTTGAAGAAAATGTTGAATGAATATTTGACCTTCATGACTAATTAGAATACCATTTTGAGGAAACAGTTCTTTTGAGAGACAAAATACCGAATGAAAAGAAAAGTGGTTTGGGATGAAAAGTATTATATTTAGTTGAAGTAAGAATAAAATACTAAGATAAATGATGAAATTGAAAATTTGAATTATTTAATTCTAGAGAGAATAAAAAATTTGGTTCATTGAAGACTCAATATCAGGGAACTTAAAAGAGAATTTGATAGTTTGAATTTCACTATAAAAGATCAAATCTAGAGAATTGAAGAACATGAATGGGAATTCATCAGCCTCTAAAAAGGTGAAAAGGATCCTGAAAAACTCTTTACTCTAGGTATGACAATTGATAATGATGAGAATTTAGGTAATAGATATATTCATATGGAGCATATAGATCTAGTAGAACAAAAGAAACACTCAAATACAAATGAAAGGGATGATATGAAACATTATTGAAGATAAAATGTAGTAATGGTTGATGTCAGGCCATAATAACTTTCTCTAATATTGAAGATTTATTTGCGTATGAATTAGTACTATAGGAATCATAAAACTCAAGGGAGAACCATATGTTCAATATTTCACACAAGATTGCAGCTCTCATGAGATATTATTTTTTAGGAAGGATGAGACACTCACCAATTGTTTGTTTCATAGTAAAGAGGTATCAATGGGAAAAATAATGAAAAAAAGAAACCGTACGGAACTTAGTATTATAGAATAAAATTTCATGGTCACTATTTTAGGTATTGAGGATTTTGAAACATGGAATGATACTTCTCATCATGAATGTAGAGAAATGTGGTGAATCAGAATGAATGTGGTAATAAGAATCAATAAAATGTATCATAAAATATGATAAAAATGAAAAATCAGTTTTTAGTGCTACAAGATTAAGTTGTTTCATCATACTTTGATTAAGATCAAGACTATCAATATTTACAAAGTATGATGTAAAAAATAGATAAAAAATAAGTAATATGAATAAGACGTGGTTGTAGAGATTGATTTTAATGAATGAGAACACACTAGAATATAGATCACTTATTGTGGATGCACCTCACATATAATGGGAAATAATAACTAGAGATAGTAATCAGATACGACAAGGATTGTATTGTATGATTTGGTAATAATTAAGGAAAAAATTATTCACTCAGGAATAGCATTTTTTGGCATAAAATACATGAGATTTGTAGATGTATTGCTTATAGATGGTCTTTGTCTCAAATTGATAAGTTAATGTAAACTATCTGACTTGAGAGAGGCCATAATCTTTTCAATGAAATTATGAATCATTACAACAACTTCTGATGCGTTAGTTTTGTAGGGAAATCAGAAAAAAGTAAATCATCACCAAGATAGGAATTGTTTATTAGGATCATGGTTATCTAAAATAATGATGTAACAAGGTTTCTACATGAATAATCTTGACTACCTCAGAGGGGAGTGATATGAGGCCTGTGAAATAGGAGATTTTCACTCCCTGAATCACAGTTGATTCCATGATATCCAAAATAGTATTCCCTTTACACCATTTATGACTCAACTCCATGAAATTTTGGATCAACCCTTTTGGACCATAGGATAGATTATTCGATGGACCATATGACAGATCTAATTGAACAATGATAATTGTAAACTATAAGTGATTTAGTTTCAATAACCACAAAAAGAATATAATTATTCCTATATAGTTGAAGACCTATGAGGACTGCTAGAACCTCTAAAATAAGGGAACCTATACCTCAATAGAAATAACCAAATGAATGTACCATTGATCCTCTAGTTCCTTGATAAACCCCACAACCAGAAATCAGTCCCACGCTACATGCTTCATTAGTATTCTTTTTGAGACCCCCAAGGGAGGGGTACCAGCATACCCAATTTCTAGGCATGTTACTATATTTAATGTGAATGTGGGTTCCCACATTTATCAGATGGATTGATTGGGTGGTCTCACAAGAATTTTATATCTGGATGAGATTAGTCATTATATATGAAATTCAATGTATAAGGCATTTGTCGGTGCCCATGGTTCCTTTGTGTGGATCTAGATTCCACTCATTCCATAAATGACAATAGACTACCACAACAATTATCACAATTTCCATTTTTTCAAGTCTATATATCACTACTCCCTGGATCCACTAAATTGGGTATATGTAATTATCCACCTTAGTGGATGGACACCATGTAATGTTTTCAAACTCATGCCATACCTCACTTTCCACAACTGTTTAGAATAATAATTCTTCGGAAAAAATCCAACATTGATGTACATTAAATTATTTAGAATTAAGTTCCTGATACTCAATATATATAAACATAGGATGTGGGATTCCATATAATACGAAATGATATTTTATAGCTTCTCAGAGAAAATTAAACAATATAAATTCTTCAATATGTAGTTAGAAAAGGCATTCTAAATCACTGATATTACTATAACAGAAAAAGAAAAGAATATTTTTAAAATACATGATCAGTATCAGTAGGATAACAATGAAGAGGTAAGTATATCAATGGAGGTGATGTTATTAATTTGGATTTAGAAAAATATTTATATAAGGAAAATTATGATCAAAAAAATTATTTTCACAATGATCGATGAGAATATCCTGTTTTTATGAAAGAACGTAATTGGTGGTCATATAGCTCTAGTGCAGAAAAGGAGGTTGCGAATTTAAAAGAAATAATTTTTATTATCATAGGTATATCCTAATTTTTTTAAAGAAGTATCTAGAGATAACCAATGGTTCCAAGCTATGAATAAAGAGCTTGACCAAATTGAGAAGAATCATACAAGGGATATTTTTTAGGACAACATATAAGAATCTCATTTGGCATAAATGGGACTTTTGCAATAAGATGAATAAATATAATGATTTGAAACAAAAATTACTAGTGTCTAAAGGGAAATCCTAGATAGATGTTATCAATGATAATGAAAGAATTTAAACTAATTCAAGGGTATAGAGATTCAAATTATTCTTGGCCCTAGTAGTGAATCAAATTTTTTATGTTTTCTAGATGGATTTTAAGTCTAAATTTACTAATTTTGTCCTTGAAGAAGAAGTTTATATTAATTATATAGATTTGTTTCTCATTCATGAATAATATATAGAGTTTTCTAGGTTACGAAAGCTCTATATGTGTTGATATAAGCGCCAAGAGAATGGTATTCCAGGATATATTAGATTTGGATAATCTATGTTTTAAGCAAGGTGGATTTTATTAAAATTTGTTTTTCAAAAATAACAGTAATCACAGGATTATAATTATAGTATATATCAATGAAAAAATATTTTTTGGAGTAAGTGAATCACACTGCACTCGTTTCATAGACATCATTAAAATTAAATTCAAAATTTCAATGACTGGTGAACTAAATTCCTTCATTGATTATAGGTTGCACAACAAATGAATGGAACATTTATTTATTAATATATAATTCAAATGTTGATTTTAAATTATTTATGATTGAAATTCCAAGGATATAATGACTCTGGGTTTTACCCAGATAAAAGTATCATTGGATTATGATGAAAATAGAGTTGATGTAACCGAATATAATAGAATCATTTTATGTATATTGTACATGATAGAGAAAATAACTGATATTGATTTTTCCACATTCCAAGAAATACGGTATCAATTAAATTCCAAGGAAAGTCACTTTCTTGTATATAAAATAATACTTTGGTATACCAAGGGAATAATGTATTTTTGTTTTTTGTTCGATAAAAATTCTCACAAAGGGTTATTAGGATATATAGATACATATTGGGAATGATATGATAATGATATAGAATCCATGTTAGGTGGTTAAATATATAATAGATAATTGATTATTTATTAGATAATAAATAAACAAGATTGTATATTAGTGAGAACTATAGAAGAATAATATATTTTGAAAGCACAAACATGCACACTGTTATTTTAGATGAAAAAGTTGCTTGATTATATTAGATTTGAACTGAATGTTCTTATCAGAATCCATTACAATAAATCATGTGCTATCAATAATAAAAAAATTCAGTACATCATTCAAGTATAATGAACATTGAAATAATGTATCATTTTATCAAAGAGAATGTGTAGGAAGGGCTTATGAAGTCGAAGTATGTGCCTACAGAACTACAAGTTATAGACATTCTGATGATAACCTTCTGAAAATAACCATTTGAATGGAATTGAATGAATAATGGAGTTCAGTTGACTCCCTACACATGATAATGTGTGCTTGTGGTACCCCCTTACCCTGAGGTATGGTGTGTGTTTTCCATAATGAAGAGATTTGTGTTATTTACACTATAGCAGAACAAAATTAAGTGAACTTTGGGTTCATTATCAAAAGAGGAGAATTTTTTTATATAACAGGGATAAATTTTATTATGAAATATAGGGGACTAACCATGAAGGTTGTTAAGTGAATTATGGGGAGTATTAAATTTAATTATTATAATATTGATAGATAAAAGATTCCAAATCCGGATACTAGAAATGCGTAGTCAGAGGAAAAACTCTTATCCATTTATTAAATTAAAGAAGAGTTTAGAAAAAAAGTACAAAAGACCCAGAAAAACCATTATAGATTATCAAATTCAAACTTGTCACTACCCCGATGGTAAAAATATTCCTCTGCACTCGCCGATTCCCACTCCGATCATTCATGATGCTTTAAAACATTATAGTACTTCCTTATAAGATTCTACCACTCCAGTGAGAGGAACTCATTAGGATTTTCAATACCTTTATTGAACCCTGAGATTACCCCACCTTTTTTCCTGGTAGAATATCTGGGGGACATTGATGAACTTTTCATGCTACTCTTGATGAACTTTTCATGATACTCTTATTTCTCAAATTGATCATTGATCACATGGCCTAAAATCATTTGTTGAGGAAGTCTTCGACCATTATTTGAATCATAATATGTAAATGGTATTAAAAGATATAAGATGATTTAACAATGTATAAAATTGAGAAGTGTTTTCAACAAACCATATGGGAGATATTTTATGGGTAAATACCTCTAGGTAACATGGTAGTGTTTTGGGGTTGATTGTGTTTTTTGACAAAGAGGGTTTTCAAGGATAGTTGTAGAGTTCCATATATATTGTTGTATAGGAATGTGTATAATGTTCCAATAAAAAGGAATCGATTCCCTAAAATAGATATGGAAAACGTTATACACGATGTGGCACCATTTTGTGAAGAATGGGTTTTGTGAAGGATATTTCACAAATGTATGGGACATCACAGATGGGTAATACGAATTTGAGATGATTAGAGAGTAATATCTATGACTTCAATAATCAATATGAATTAGAACTTCCCATTATGCTTGTGAAGACAGGTATTATTGCAAACAAAATGGGACAACATCACTAAATGGTGATTATGTGGATGAAATATTATGGAATTGGGGAAAAGCCTATAAATAGGCTTGTAGAACCTTTAGAAAAGTAAAAAGACTTAATGAAGATTATATGTCTCCAAATTCTTGAATGTGGTTCATAGAGGTAGTTTTTGTGAAATAGTTCTTGATTAAATAATATTAATGAAATAAATTAAAATCCAACATAATGTTTTGATATTATTTATGGCTGTCTGATATTCATGAAAGTGTGTGATATTTTCGAAATGAAATTTCTCTAGGTTGGATTCTTGAGCATCATGAAATATGTGAGCTTCATTAATGTCATGAGGATCATGAAGCAAGTATATTATCGATAAAAATTGAGTATTTTCATGATGGTTGTGAGCTTCATTGAGGCATTAATCATCAGAAAATTGTTGAAAAGGGATTTCTTATTAAATATATGTAAATATATTTTATCAATTATATGAAATTGGAACATCAATAGAGCATCTAAATATAGATTAACATTCATTTATTATTGGTAATAAAGGAATATAAATGTCTATAATCAAATATTGGATCCATTACTGATCAATCCACAATGGTGGGGGAAGAAGGTGATCATTTCCATTGAAAGATAGTTAGGGACTATACCTTGGGAAATCATTGAGATGTACCTACATATTGTAAACCTATTGAGCCAATTAATAGAAGTGATATAGCATAAACATTATAATTTTCTAGTGATCCTTAATGGATTTAGTACATTGGAACGTTTCTTTTATTTGATCCTTAGACATAGGCCAGTGATTGTGAACCATGTAAAATTTTTGTGTCTTTTGTGTGATTTCATTTCTGTTCATATATTTCTATGGGAAAAAGAAAGAATTATATTTTTCTATAATGAAGAAAGATCTAACAGGGAAGCTGTTTTAATATATCATACCCTAATTCACCCCTATCCCCATATCAGGTTATGTAACCTATTTAGGCTAAATATAAGAACATTTTCATCTTCAAATATTATCCTTCATAATGTCTTAATAGTTGTATCTTGTTTTTCAATAATATTTATATAATCAACATTTTTCTTCAACTTTAATTATTCTTCCTCTAATCCCCATCTTTTTCTTCCTCATCCACATATTTCTCATTTCTAAAATGTTCAATAATCTATATTTTAGAAATATTCATCTTTTGAGAATCAATTTATTCATATTTATGCTAAAAAACATAACCATTTTGTTATTATTTTATGGTATATTGACACATGATCACTCTAATATCTTATATCAATTTTTTTATATATTTTGTACCCAACCCCATAAAAAGGAGTCCCTATAAATAAAAATTCATCATATATTTATTCAAACATTAGTATATTTTTTTATTTATCTTCTATAACAAGACATTACATGTAAATTGATGTATATGAAAATCATTTTTCTATGATATAAAATCTCATATAGGTCTCTGTATGCCTTTGTTCTCAACAATAATCAATTCTGAATGTGAGAAACATTTCACATAACTTCTTTTAAAATAAGTATGATAGATTAATTTTAGTTAGCATAGTTTTTCCCATTTCCACAGTTTTAGAAATGGAGTGTTTTCAGTGTAAGAATTTTGAATAATCCAAATAGTTTTTTTAGATCCAGGGGCTATGATGGTGCATGATGTCGATTCCTGGTGGGCCAAGAATTATTTTTTAAAAAATATGAAATATATTTTTATTTCACACACAAAGTGTTCCTAAGAAATTGTATTATCTAATAAACATAGTATCTTTTCAGAAATTTCAGACCATGGTTGAATCTGAGACATGTATTTTAAACCACGTGCTACCTGAAATAGGTCATCACTATACATTCATATGGGATATCCATAGGTGGGAACATTGGATAAATTAAAATATTTATTTATCAACCCAAACGCAAATAACTAATAGAAGGAGAATCGAATTTGAAATCAGATCTATCATTGTATTCAGAATGTGGTGTTTTCTCTATGTGTATCATATAGTTAGTCTAAGTGGGACGTTTGGATTTTGAATTCCTTGGTATTTACGTTTAATTAAAGTAAATAAATAATTTATTTATTTATTATATTAAACAACCAAATAAAATCAATTATAAATACTCTCTTATGAAAAAATTTCAAGAGTTAGGCACATAAACCCAATTGGATATAATAGTATGAGGAGGGAAACATTTATTAGATGATTGAGGCTAGACAAGAAAAGTTTTTCGGATTGAGTTATATTGATATAAGTTAGATGTAGTTTATCCTTGTCATAAAAAAAACTGATGCATTCTTCATCAAAGATCGATCCATAATTGTGGTAGGTCTTGTTAACTGTGATTTAATCCCCTTTTGATTAACATATATAGCCTGATCAAATTTATTTCCTTGATTTGTGTTTAAACTAAACTTCACATGAACCCATAAATCTAAATAAATTTCTCTTTAAATTTATTTCTTTTCCATGCTATGTTTCTCCCCACCGCTTTCTCAATATGAATTTTTTGTCCAACAACATGAGATCAATGATGTGTATCAACTTTTTTATTAGTGATTTTCCCCAACTATTCTACATTTTCATTATCATTGGACCATGGGTTCACGATTGGACTTTTTTTGGGTGAGTTCTAGCATGGTCGAACCCCCAAAATTGTTTTAAGGGAATTAATGACATGTTGATCAATGGTTTGTAGAAAATTGATAAATGATAAATATGGTGTTTGGTGAACGGATTAGTATGGTTCCATGGGTGTGATCATTGTGATCAAATGTGGTCCGGGATAGGATATGTGACCCCATTTTCTTAATTGGTCAGTGGCGATGATGTGAAATGTGACAAGATCTATTATGTGTAGAGGTTGTGTGTGAAATACCATGATAGAGGCTAATCAGCGTGGACATGATGGTGGTCATACTTTGATCTATGATAAGTTGGTATACATGGTCAACATGGAAAGTGTTAATTAATAATAATAATAATAATAGTATTGGTGGTGATTTGATAAAAAGTAATTGGGGATTATTATTATTATTATTATGTTTTATAATGATAGTAGTAGTAGAATAAAATATGTATGGGTAATAAAATTATATGGTTTAAATTTAATAAATAGATACTATTTTAATTAAATGATTTTATGTAATATCATTTCCATTGAAACCAAAACGGTGGAACCAAGATGGGCACTCATGTAGTGAAGGAGGAACAACACCTATTGTAACACCTCATGTAAATAAAGAATATGAAATTTTTATATTTATCCCTTTTGTGAATAAAATTTTAATATTACTTTAAAGGGAACGCTATTCTCAATGGCGTACCCAATACGCAACAAAGAGTTTTTTTGAAAACTTACGTTGCACTCTAATAATAAAATAATATTATTTTAAATGGTAGTTAACGCCTAACTGTTGTAATGGCGGGATTGAACAGAACTAACTACAAAATGATTATATATGTTTTTCAAATATTTTTACTTTTATCCAATAAATGTTAGAGGCTTAAAATGCAAATGAATCCAGTTTTAAGCATAAATCTTCTAATATTCTTTAAAAGGTCGATTAACCGCCCTTTTGATGGCGAATATATTTTAAATCCACTTTTTAACTATTTTATGTGTTATACAAAATATAATTCTTCTTTAGAATCCAGACATCAAAATTTACTTTGTGTAAATTTTTGTTATTTTTCCGATAAAGTTTATTTTTTAATGAATAGTGAAAAATGTTGTATTTTAATTCAAAACCTATTTTTAATATAATTTATTTATATGATTAGATTATCTTTTTGAATTGTTTTGAAAGTTAAATTAGAATATATTTTTACCATTTAAATCAATAGTGGTAATTGGAATTAATTTTACTTCTAAATTGGTCTTAAACTAGTGTCAATCTTTTAATAGATATTGTTTCTTAAAAACACGCTATTTGTTTTGAAAGCGGGAATTAATTATTAAATTAATTAATGAATCTTATATGTTTTTAATTTTATAAAATAGACATCATTTTTGAATTCAGAATATCAAATATATCTCAGGGTGAATTTATGCTATTTTTCTGAAAAACATCAATTTTGATGAACAGTGAAACCACTAAGTGGTAGTTAAAGAAACTGATTTTTCCTTTAAATGAAACATTGCAACTTATGTGTTTTGATTTTCAAAAATGCGACATACATGGTTTTCATTAATAAGTAAAATTTGGTTCAATGAGATTAAAATAATTTTTGGTGAATAGTAACTTTTACGTTTTATTAAACATGGTTAAAGGTAATTAGTGTAATTTAAGGTAAAAATAATGTTTTAATAATATGAAATGACCTAGAAACATGTCCTAACTTCATTGGATGTGTCATGGACGACCAATACAATCCATGGGTCAACATGGGGACCCCATGGAGCCACTTTGGTAGGCAAATGACATAGATAACTTTTTATTTAAAGTTAAAATAAAAATGTCAAAAATTTGAGTTGTTTAACTAAAACAATTTTTAAATAGGGTTATACAAGTAATATGTTTTACTATAAATAATAATTATAAATATAAAAAGATTTCCTGCATGATGATAGTTTTTTAATAATTTTTATACTATAATAAATTAAATTATTTATGACACCATGATGATGCAGTGATTACCTCATTATTTACCAATTTAAATAAAATGAAAAGATAATGTAAACTCTAAGACCTAAACATGTCAAAAACCTATTGGATGGGGTGATTTAGAACCCTTATCACATTATCCTCTAAATATATCAATATGGGTCCTCTAAAATCCGAAACTCATTTCAAAATAATGTATCCTTTTTTGACTTTCCAAGAGTTCCCCTCCTCTTCTCTTATAAAAGGCCCCCACCTCTACCTCCTTAACCACACCTCTAAAGCCTTTTTCTCAACCAAACCAAGGCCCTTTTGTCTCTCCACATACCTCTCTTACTCCTAGAAACCTCAATTTGGGCAGAAGTCTTCCCATGGAATCCTTTGAGCTCAAATCAAAAAGAGTTACCTGTTTTAAAGGTAATGTCTTCCCTAGTGTGCTTTTGTTTTATTTTGCTTCTCCAACCCCCTAAACTCTTTTTATTTATTTCTTTTGTAACAAAAAAATTATCATAAATATACTAGTATTTGTTTATGTAGATTATTGCAGCTACACTAACACACACCTCTGTCTAATGGTTAAAGAACATACTATTTCTGTGGATGGCGAATTACTACCTCACGAAACGATGATTGTTCAATCTTCTCTTAAAACCTTTCATGGTGGCCATTATGATGTAACTATATTTTATATTTGATATATATGGTATTTATTTTTTCTATATTACTCTGAATTTTAAATTTAAATCATGCCATTATTCTTTTCATGTTGTGCAATTGTGATAATTTCATACGAGGAAGTGTGGACTACCCCCCCCCCCCTCAAGTGATGTGACTCATTCATGCAATACATGGAAAGTATAAATAATGAAATTAATGAACATATGTGACCTATATAACATATATATTATACTTGAATTATAATAAATATATCTCTCAATTGTTTTTAATTCCATTAATATGATAAATAAATGAAAGTAGTGTTCATCTGTATGTAGAGCCTACCGTCTCCATGAACGGTGCATTTCATTTGTTTTTATCTCCAAATGTTATGGATTAGTATGAAATGAATATTTAATGGATATATATGATATTTAAATAATTAATACTATTCTGGAGATGATTTACTTATAACTACATGGACAATCATTTTCAAACATGTTCATTTTTTACTCATATACCAAACATCGATAAAAACGTCTGATATGAACTCACATTATTAACCAATTATTATAAAATTATAATATGTGATATGAACTGAATAATAATATTTAAAATATTTCCTTACGAAATTAGAAATTTTCCAAAGTTTATTATTTAGGAATATAAAGAAACGAACAAGACAAGTCATACTTGAGGTAAGGGATCCGACCTCTCTCTTCTTTTTCAAGTACCCTCTTTTATGTCATTTCATTTATGCTCCATGTTTTTATGTTGGAGGATGTTATTTTATATTAACCATACTATAATTTCTATTTTAAAATGATGAGATACCCCCTATTACTCTCATCAATTCATTTTTAGAATTTTTAAGTGGCGCCGTTAGGCTGCCAAATTTTTGTTAGGGATCCTACCCCTCTCTTTCTTTTTAAGTACTCTCTTTTATGTCATTTCTTTTAAGCTCATATTTCTTATGTTTTGGGATGTTCTTTTATATTACTCATACTTTACTTTTTATGGTCATATTATGATAGACCCAATTTGATCTCATAAATCCATTTTTGGATGTTTTAAGTGGCGCCGTTAGGCTGCCTAGTTTTCGTAAGGTATTTTTCATCTCACTTTTATTCCTGTGACATTTATGCTATGTTTGCCCCTATTTAATTTGATTGGTGTATGTACTGAACATTATTATACAATTTTTTTAGTATAATTTCATTTATTGGTATTTAAATCTTCATTGTATGACCCTTCTTCCAGGGGTTGTATGTTTCGAAAGTTACCCAACTCGGTAAGGGGACCTTTCACCCTCCTCTTTTTAGAAGACATTTTTTGTTATGTCTTTTAATTCACAAACTATTATATTGGGATATGTTCTTATATATCCTTATTTATGTAAATTTTATTTCCATGTGATGAGATACCATTTTTTCTCTCATCAAATCATTTTCTAAATTTTAATGTGACGTCGTTAGGCTGTCGGATTTCTGTAAGGGAACTTCTTAACCCACTTTCAATTTTTAGGGCTAAACCTCTACTTCTTGATTTTATCATTACAAGATTATGTGTGGAATCTCTATGTTGTAATTTACACAAGCCTTTGTGTGGATATACTATTTCTACACATAATCATCTCATTGATAAATTCTTACGAACTTGTATGGGAAATCATAACTCAATCTCATTTCATTGAGTTAAATATCTATATCATTGGTTTTGTTTTTCCATGATTATGTGTGAATGACCTATGATTGTTTCACACTTAATATCCACGTATATTGATTGTATTTATATTTCTCACACGTGATTATGTGATAGATTTATCCTTAATTTAAGGATACCATCTTTATAATGGATTTCATCTCAATTTACATTTCCAATGAGACTTCATTGTTGTTATGCACCAATTCACTCTTATATGGTGTGTATACTATCCTTTGGCATGTTATATCATGAATCCCTTTATTCTCATGATTTTATAAAGTTCGGATTAAATGTTATTCCACAATTATTTGTATTCAAGAGACTCTCATTTTGTTAAAAACACTTTAACAAAAATATCGTTTTAAATATTTTAAAGATTCATTATTCTAAATATTTATTTTTAATGTCCATGTTTTCAAAATGGTTTTCAGTATTTATTTAAATGTAAATTAATTTAATAAAATTATAATTCCATTAAAATCTTCAATGATGTATGGGACACTTTGATTCAAAAATATCTTATAAATGGTTTTTGAAAATGGATTGATTAATTCAATATCTTGGAATTAATTATTGTGATTGGAAATAAAATGTTGTAATTAAAATGTTTATATTTTAAATATTATATGTGTAATGATGGTACTTGGACATTTTACGGGTGGTTACATGATAAACCATATGACGGGTGGTGCCGTGCATACCAGTACGGGTGGTTACGCTGTAACCTCCAATGCATTGGGTATGGAAGTTGGCCTTATGGCTATTCCATTAAGTATGGGTGGAAGTAGACCGTATGGTTATCCCATTTAAGTATTTTTATGTTCCATGTTACCTTTATATGTTATGTGTTCTTTATATGGGTTTTATGGTAATATTTTGATTACAAATAGGGTATGAAATGATCATTTATTCAATAAAGAGTTTTTACTACTTCATAAAGGTGAAAATTATTACTTTGATAAAGTATTCCTGGTTATCTAGGTGTTTTGAAAAACTAACACTTTTCCTTCTTTGTGTATCCTTTACTGGGATTTTTATGCTCGTCCCAGGTTTTTGAAATGTTTTCCACAGGACTTAAAGATGAATAGGGTCAAGGATGGGTTCTAGGAAATACATTCTCTCTAAAACACAGAACTAGACATGTTTCTTTTTAAGTGTTTTTTTTATTTTATAGAAACTTAGTATAAGTGTCTACTATATAATATTTTGAGATGTACTAGTTATTCCCTAATTCTCTAAAACTATAAACCTGAAAAGATCCTCTATGTGAATTATTCATTTAATTCATGATTAAGTAATGTTTAAGGTTGTGGCCTTATAGTTGGTATTAGTGGTCGGTTTAGATAACTTTAGAGGTTAGGGTATTCTCTATGTATAAGTGACATTACCATAATGGTTAGGATTTCAGAAAGAGTCCTAGTTTAATATAATGTGAATGAGTAATTATATCTTAGTGTTTATCTTCCTCATTAGTACATGATGGTTTTGTTGATATACACACACTGACCTTTTTGGTTTTAGTAAATGGCTGGATCTAGCAGGCACAAACGTAACAGTGGATGTGAAGGAAACTGTGACAGTTTTATGAGTGATCAACAGAATGATATGGGAGCTGCAATGAGAACTCTTGTTTTTATCCTCAACCAACTATATGGAGTCATGATTGACCACCTAAAACTTGGTGATTTCTATAAGGCATCATATATGTGAGAAATAAATCCCTACGGAACTACAAGTAATAATCATAAAGGTAAGTGTGTTAAAAAACCTATGTTTCAAATATGTGGAAAGAAACTCCTAGGAAAATGTTTTAAAGGGAAAAAAATATGCTATAGATGTGGAAATGAAGGTCATAAAGCAAGAACCTGCGATGGAAAAAGGAAGCATCCTGTTGACTCGAGGAAAGGGAATGAAGTTCTTTCTGAGGGATCAATTGAATGTTTTAAATGTGGTGTGCATGGTCATTATGCAAACACATGTCCAATGAAGTTGTTTCGGGAATGGGATCACCAAGATCGTACAAATATTTGTTTACCAATACCTAATGCCATTTTGATTGAGGATGAAGAAACTGACAATGACCAATCAATGTTATGGATTATTTCTTAACATTTGTTTTCCTATTTTTCAATCTTAGGACATGATTCATGATTTTTTTTGTAGGAAAGAAGTATTTCAGAATAAGTTGGAAAGGAATGGTTAATGGATCATGAAGAATATTGAATGAGTAAGAAGTCAACATATAAGGGCTTCAAGAGTTATGGTGAAATTCCTAAGAGTATTAAGTCTCTTTTGATGATGGGATTACATTAGAAGACTTTTTATAGTATGTGTAACCCTGATGTTTGATATATGAAAATTTTATTGAAGGAATAGTTTTCTGTTCTTTTTTCGACATAGTTATAAAGAACCATTTGGGTTTATATGATCCTTACATTAGAGGTAATTATGGGTTACTATATGTTATGATGGAAAGTGAAAGGCATGAGATAAAATTGAGGTTAAATTATGTTATGGTTATTTTTGATGATTTTATATCTTTTTGGGGAATGATTTGAGAATTATATAGTTTGGAAAAAGGACAACATGCAGACCATGTGACAACCCATCACGTCGGACAAAACTGTGGGAATCGAACCCACAACCAAAGTGCAACTGGTATTTATCACCTACCACTGGACTACGTGAAGTCCCTGGTTAGTTTGAATAATTTGTTTTAGTTAGATGTTTTTATGAATTAAGAGTAAGTTGATATTGGCTTATCTATGGAAATTATTAACCTATCATGGAGTAAATGCGATTAGGTTAATTACTTTTCAATACGAGACTTTAAGAGAAACTGATGCTGTATGGAGATAAATGTTACGATTTAACTTGGAATAATATGTGATTAAATCCTTCAAATATTTTGGTTTCAATCTTAGTTTGGTTTACTTTTGGTCTTCATTGAACCTTGGGTCTTGTTAGATAAATTTTGGAGATTAAGAATAGATGTCCTTTTTATAAAGGAATATCCTTTTTGGGTATTATCTGATCTCATACTAATCTTTTGGTTTGGTTTTGGTTGATATCTAAAGACATGGGAAATATATAGTTCACTTTTTTGGATTAGGTGATTCTCAAGAAGTTGATTATAGTACTCTTAATGTGAAAAATCCTTCCTAAATACTCATCTTTTGGAGAAAATATGAGTTTGGGTAAGAAATCTAGTAAAAGCTGAAGGTCAGCATGAAAAGTAAGTATGTTTCCTTATGTTTTAGTTAAGATCGAAAATAAATTTCCCAATGAAAAGAAACTAAAAAAAATTTGTCCGTTAATTTTTCCTACTGGGGAATCCAATATCGTTTAACCCATCACAAGTTTGTGATTTTCTTGTGGTTAACTTTCTCCTAAACATGTTTTCTATCACTCTCCATCAGAACATGACCCATTGTTTTCCCCTCCATGTCCATGTTTTCTTACATGGAATCCTAGTATGGGTTTACTCGGGTGACCTTTGTACTTATCTTTCTTTCTTTTAAAGTGATTTTTTTACCGACTCTTGTTCTGATGTGGGACTTTCAATGAAGTTTTCGAGCCCAATTTTAAAATTGCGAGGACGCAATTCCCAAAATGGGGGAAGGATGTAACACCCCAGGTAAATAAAGAATATGAAATTTTTATATTTATCCCTTTTTGTGAATATAATATTAAAATTACATTTAAGGGAACGCTATGCTTGATGGCATACCCAATACGCAACAACGAGTTTCTTTAAAAACTTACGTTGCACTCTAATAAAAAAAATAATATTATTTTAAATGGTAGTTAACGCCTAGCCGTTGTAATGGCGGGAATGAACATAACTAACTACAAAATGATTTTATATGTTTTTCAAATATTTTACTTTTATCCAATAAATGTTAGAGGATTAAAATGCAAATGAATCCAGTTTTAAGCATAAATCTTCTAATATTCTTTAAAAGGTCGATTAACCGCCCTTTTGATAGCGAACCCCTTTTAAATCCACTTTTTGATAATTTTATGTGTTGTACAAAATAAAATTCTTCTTTAGAATTGGGACATCAAAATTTACTTTGTGTAAATTTTTGGTATTTTTCCGATAAAGTTCATTTTTTAATGAATAGTGAAAAATTTTGTATTTTAATTCAAAACCTCTTTTTAATCTAATTTATTTATATGATTATATTATCTTTTCAATTGTTTTTAAAGTGAAAAAAAAATTATTTTTACCATTTAATCCAATAGTGGTCATTGGAATTAATTTTACTTCGAAATTGGTCTTAATCTACTGTCAATCTTTTAATAGATATTGTTTCTTAAAAACATGCTATGTGTTTTGACAGCAAGAAATAATTATTAAATTAATTAATGCAACTTATATGTTTGGAATTTTTTAAAATAGAAATAATTTTTGAATTTGGAATATCAAATATATCTTATGGTGAATTTTTGGTATTTTTATGAAAAACATCAATTTTTGATGAATAGTGAAACCACTAAGTGGTAGTTAAAGAAACTGATTTTTCATTTAAATGAAACTGTGCCACTTCTATGTTTTGATTTTCAAAAATTTGACATACATTGTTTTCATCAAGAAGTAAAATGTGGTTCAATGAGATTAAAATAATGTTTGGTGAATAGTAACTTTTAAGATTTATTAATCGCAATTAAAGGTAATTAGTGTAATTTATGGTAAAAATAATGTTTTAATAATACTAAATGACCTAGACACATGTCCTACCCTCATTGGATGTGTCATGGCCGACCAATACAATCCCTGGGTCATCTTGGGGACTCTATGGAGCCACTTTGTTAGGAAAATGACATAAATAACTTTTTATTTAAAGTTAAAATAAAAATGTCACAAACATGAGTTGTTTTACTAAAACAATTTTTAAGTGTAGTTATACAAGTAATCTTTTTGACTATAAATATTAGTTATAAAGATAAAAATATTTCCTACATCATGATATTTTTTTTATAATTTTTGGACATTAAACAAATTAAATTATTAATGACACCATGATGATGCAGTGATTACCTCATTATTTAAAGATTTAAATAAAATGAAATGATAATGTACAATATATGACCTACACATGTAAAAAACCTATGGGGTGGGTGGAGTTTGAACCATTATCACCTTATACTCTAAATATATCAATTTGGGACATCTAAAATCTGATACTCATTTCAAAATAATGTAACCTTTTTTGACTTTCCAAGAGTGGCCTTCCTCTCCTCTTATAAAAGGCCCCCACCTCTACCTCCTTAACCACACCTCTCAAGCCTTTTTCTCAGCCAAACCCTGGCCATTTTTATCTCTACACATCCCTATCTTACTCCTAGAATCCTCAATTTGGGCAGAAGTCATCCCAAGGAAGCCTTTGAGCTCAAATAAAAAAGAGTTACCTGTTTTAAAGGTAATGTCTTCCCTAGTGTTCTTTTGTTTTATTTTGCTTCTCCAACCCCCTAAACTCTTTTTATTTGTTTATTTTGTAACAACACCAGTATATTCAATATAATAGTATGTTGTTATGTGGAGTATTCGAGCAACACTAACACACACCTTCGTCTAATGTTTAAAGAACATATTGTTTCTGTGGATGGTGAATTACTGCCTCACGAAACGATGATTGTTCAATCTTCTCTTAACACCTTTCATGGTGGCCATTATGATGTAAATATATTTTATATATGATATATATGGTATTTATGTTTTCTATATTCTTCTGAATATTATATTCAAAACATGCCTTTATGCTTTTCATGTTGTGCAAATGCGATAATTTCATACGAGGATGTGT
Organism: Viscum album; assembly: GCA_963277665.1. NCBI lineage: Eukaryota > Viridiplantae > Streptophyta > Magnoliopsida > Santalales > Viscaceae > Viscum > Viscum album. The sequence continues at coordinate 1,063,161,723 of OY728165.1, read as the reverse complement.
GGACTACCGCCTCTCAAATGATGTGACTCGTTCATGCAATACATGGAATGTATAAAGAATGAAATTAATTAACATATGTGAACTATATAACATATATATTATACAGGAATTATAATAAATATATCTCTAAATTATTTTTTATACCATTAATATGACAAAGAAATGAAAGTAGTGTTCATGCGTACGTACGGCCTACCGTCTCCATGAACGGTGCATTTCATTTCTTTTTATCTCCAAATGTTATGGAGTAGTATAAAATGAATATTTAATGGATATATGTGATATTTAAATCATTAATACTATTCTGGAGATGATTTACTTATTACTACAAGGACAATCATTTTCAATCAAGTTCATTTTTGACTCATGTACCAAACATCGATAAAACTTTCTGATATGAACTCACATTATTAACCAATTATTATAAAATTATAATATGTGATATGAACTAAATTATAGTCTTTAAAAGAGGTCCTTAATAAATTATAAATTAACCAAAGTTTATTATTTAGGAATATAATGAAACGAACAAGACAAGTCGGACTTGAGGTAAGGGATCTGACCTCTCTCTTCCTTTTCAAGTGTCCTCTTTTATGTCATTTCATTTATGCTCCATGTTCTTATGTTGGAGGATGTCATTTTATATTAAACATAATGTAATTTATTTTTTAAAATGATGAAATACCCCCTCTTATTCTCATCAATTAATTTTTAGAATTTTTAAGTGGCGTCGTTAGGCTGCTGAATTTTCGTAAGGGATCCTACCCCTCTTTCTTTTTAAGAACTCTATTTTATGTCATTTATTTTAAGCTCATCTTTCTTATGTTTGGGTAAGTTCTTTTATATTACTCATACTGTAATTTGTATGGTCATATTATGTTATACCCTATTTGGTCTCATAAATCCATTTTTGGACGTTTTAAGTGGTGTCGTTAGGCTGCCGAGTTTTCGTAAGGGATTTTTCATCTCACTTTTATTCCCGTGACATTTATGCTACATTTTCAACTATTTCCTTTAAGTGTTGTATGTACTGACCATTATTATACACTTTGTGTAGTATAATTGCATTTAGGGGTATTTACATCTTCATTGTATGACCCTTCTTCCATGGGGTGTACGTTTTGAAAGTTACCCAACTCAGTAAGGGGACCTTTAACCCTCATATTTTTAAAAGAATTTTTTTGTTATGTCTTTTAATTCACATACTATTATTTTGGGATATGTTCTTATATATCCTTATTTATGTTAATTTTATTTTCAAGTGATGAGATTCCATTTTCTCTCTCATAAACTCATTTTTTGAATTTTAAAGTGACGTCGTTAGGCTGTCGGATTTCTGTAAGGGAACTGCTTAACCCACTTTCAATTCATTAGGCTAAACCTCTACTTCTTGATTTTATCATGCCAAGATTATGTGTGAAATCTCTATGTTGTAATTTCCAAAAGACGTTGTGTGGATATACTATTTATACACATAATCATCTCATTGATAAATTCTTAAAAACTTGTATGGGAAATCATAACTCAATCTCATTTCATTGAGTTAAATATCTATGTCATTGGTTTTGTTTTTCCATGATTATGTGTGAATGACATATGATTGTTTCACACTTAATATAAACTTATATTGAGTGTGTTTATATTTATCACACATAATTATGTGATAGATTTATCCTTAATTTAAGGATACTATATTTATAATGGATTACATCTCAATTTACATTTCCATTGAGACTTCATTGTTGTTATGCACCAATTCACTATTATATGGTGTGTATACTGTCCTTTGACATATTACATCATGAATCCCTTTATTCTCATAATATTATAAAGTTCGTATTAAATGTTATTTGGCAATTATTTGTATTCAAGAGTCTCTCATTTTGAAAAAAAAACTCTTTATCAAAAATATCATTTTAAATGTTTTAAAGATTCATTATTATAAATCTTTATCATTAATGTCCATGTTTTAAAAATGGTTTCCAGTATTTATTTATATGGACATTAATGTTTTAAAATTATAATTCCGTTAAAATCTTCAAAGTGGTATGGGACACTTTGATTAAAAAATATCATTTAAATGGTTTTTGAAAGTAGATTGATTAATTCAATATCTTGGAATTACTTATTGTGATTTAAATTCAAATGTTGTTATTAAAATGTTTATATTTTCAATATTTTATGTGTAATTATGGTACATGGACATTTTACGGGTGGTTCGTGATAAACCATATGACGGGTGGTGCCATGAATACCAGGACGGGTGGTTACGTTATAACCTCTAATGCATTGGGTATAGAAGTCGGCCATATGGTTTTTCCATTAAGTATGTGTGGAAGTCGACCTTATGGTTATTCCATTTAAGTATGTAAATTTCCCAAGTTACCTTTATATGTTATGCGTTCTTTATATGGGTTTTATGGTAATCTTTTGATTACAAATTGGGTAAGAAACGATCTTTTATTCAATAAAGAGTTTTTACTACATCATAAAGGAGAAAAGTATTACTTTGATAAAGTATTCATGGTTTACTGGTTGTTTTGAAAAACAAACAGTTTTCCTTCTTTGTGTATCCTTTACTGGGATTTTTATGCTCATCCTAAGTTTTTGATATGTTTTCCACAACACTTAAAGATTAATAGGGTCAAGGATGGGATCAAGGAAAGACATTCTATCTAAAACATGGAACTAGACATGTTTCTTTTTAAGTGTTTTTTTATTTTATGGAAACTTAGTAGAAGTGTCTACTATGTAATATTTTTAGATGTAATAGTTATGACCTAATTCTCTAAAACTCTTAACCTAAAAAGATCCCCTACGTGAATTATTCATTTAATTCATGATTAAGTAATGTTTAAAGCTGGGGCCTTATACCTATATTATGAAATATGTTATAAATATTTATTAATATAAAATAATAATGATTATAATATTTAATAGATAAAATGTAAATAGAAGAAAAATTCTAAAATAAAATTTATTATTTGCATGGAGGGACATGTGTGCATACAATAAAGAGTCTCTCGACCTTATGCAAGAATCACATGAAAAGAATAAAGTGTTAAAAATATAATAACATTACTATTATAATTTTTGTTGGGAAACCCATGTTTCAATCATAACATCTTCATATGAACTCGTATAGACATGTCAGTTGTGATAGTGTGGCCCTAAAATTAAGATGATCATTTTAATATATATGGTGGATAACATTTTTAGAATTGTATCATGTTAATGAAATGACTAATAATTTTAAAATTTTTATTATTACAGAACTTTGAATCAGACATAACTCATCTATACAGTGTCATATTGATAAATGATCAATGAAATTGAAACCCTAAAATTGATGTTTATTTTTTGAGACTAATATATGTTATTTAACTATATTAATTGGATTGGTCCCACAAATCAGCATTTTTGTGCGATATGGTGAAATGTGACCATTTCACCACATGCCCAATTTGGGAATGCCAATATCCTATCAGGATCATTTTCTCTTGAGGATCACAATGGAATGATTTTTTTCTCCATCTAGTTCCATTTACCTAGAAATATCAATGAAATTATGTTTTTACATTTCCTACCAATGACGAGACTCATGTGTTCCCTTACACGCAGTGTCATGAAACATTGTCATTAACACTTTTGTTGGTGAGGAAACATCTTGGTAGAGGTGTATGGATTAATGTCATGTAGACCCCTTAAATGTAGTTTACTCTTTTATAAATCATGAATATTTCATATATATATCGTTTTAAATCTTATTTTTGGATGACGATTACCATATCCTGGGTGTTTTTTCATGTAGAAAGTGATGGTTCCATAAGATGTAGCTTTGGAGATATGATATGAAATCATTTGAGCGTGGCGCCTGATAAGGGAATTCTTGATAAAGGTATTGATTTCATAGGACCACCAAGACCTTTCTGAGTGGTACCATATAGTAGGTATGGGATGAAGAGAAACTTGATGACCTTACAAGTTTGATCATAAAAAATATATGGGCAGTGACATCCTCAATAGATACCAAGTCAACCCTATAGTGACTCTCTAACAAAGGTGGGTTGTGGTGTCTCTAATGAATACCAATATACCCCTCCATCACATATTGGATCTGGCTTCCTCAAAAGATTCCCAATTGACCCTCTAGTATAGATGGGAAGTGGATTCCTTAGTGACTATAGAGTGCACCCCCCCCCCCCATGTACATGGGTGATCTCCCCCTATATTGAGTTTGTTCCCACTTGGTTTTGTGACATAGTGAGGCTACTTATTTAGACATGGATGGTTACATATAGGAAGATGCATGATATTTTGGGCATCGTTGATGGACTTTTGGAACAGTTGGCTACTCTCTTTCCATGAGAGGAAAAGATAATCAATGTAATCCATGTTATTACTATGTATAGATTCTCATGTCTTAATATGTCTACTCTTTTCTAATAGGTGTCGAATACTTGATGTGTCTTTCACTTACTCACCATATCAATCCCATAGTTATTTGATTATGATACTATCCTTCATAGGATATGTCTTTATTTAGAGATACCATTACAATCTCATTTAGGATTATTTTGAGTGAGCACATATATTTTCTATTTTATCTACAACAAAAATTTGGTTAATCTCTTTCTTTGGGAGGTTAAGAAGAATCGGTTAAGCCACATTATTACCATGTTTAGATTCTCATGAATGAATGATTCTACTATCTAACAATAGGTGGTGATGACTCGATGGGTAGTTCATCTACTCATTATGTTGATCTCCTTGTACTTGTATGATATTACTTTCCCTATATATTTTGAGATATTCGTCTACTATATTTATATTCATGTTTTATCTCTTACTGCTCCTAATTCAACATTCACGGAGTCTTACTGGGTATATATATTTACTCACCACTACATACAATTTTCCCACTTGTGTTGTGTTTTATGCAGATAATGGACAGTTTGGTGGTCACATTATAAGAGCTTAGTGATATTGGGTGCTTTGAAATATGTAAAGTAGTTACAACATAGGAATCAAGTGCTAGGAAATCTATACATTTTACATTTCCAGTTTTGTTAGGTCAGGAAATATTATTGGTTGGGAAAGTATTCTTCCCATTTACATTTTATTTTTCACTTCCATACACTTGTACACCATAAAGGCTAGGAATTCCTAGATTACTTTCTTATTGTGTTGTATCATTTACCCTTTCCCTATGCACTTATGATTTGATATGGTTTTGTGTGTGAATATAGGAATATAGGAAAATTATTACTTGAGTTAGTTGTGGCTTTTGAACTTCTCTCCACCCCCTGGCCTACGGATGTAGTTATGTGGTAGTGATGCCTTGAACCCCAGTAGGGGTCAAGTCCTGTTAGATTGGTATCAGAGCAATTTTAACCCTTGTTATGTTGTTCAGACTAGTCCCCTTAAGAGGATTTTGGTAGTGTTTAGGGAAAAAATGTCAAATTTTCTCATGTTCAGCTCTCAGGCATTGGAATTTGGTGATGGTGTAGGAGGCCAACGTCTCCATTCACCAATACTTTAACTACCTTCCTGTCAAATCGATATACAAAGACATTGGTTGAAGGAATTAATGGTACATTCATAAAAAAAGATTGGTTATTTGAATACCCTTATAGAGTTATATCCCCATATATATATATATATATTCTCTTTTGATTGTGTAACATCTCAATCAATTTTGGGATGCCTTCATGTTATCAGCTATCAAGATTATCAACTTCTAAATCACAACGATTATCTGATAAGAGAAGATGCCTTAGTTTTGGGTCCATCCCATGATCGTCCTCCTCCTTGAGGGTTGGTCATTGTTGCACCACCTATCTTTCATTACATTATAGAAAAATAGTATGTTGATGAAGCATACAGGAATAGAGCACTCTACGAGTTCTTGAAATAGTGGATGTTGAGTTTCCATGATGAGATATTTCCCTAAGAAGTGGTTGTTTGGATTGAGTAGGGGATCTGAGCATTCATACTAGTGTAGATCCCAAGCAATTGGATGGTTTCACTCGCAACCAATGGTCATCATAGTGCATAAAATGTTTCAAGATATACCATCAGATGATGAACTAGTGCTAATTAAAAATTATTGGTTCTATAGAAATATGCTAATTAGGATTCATGTTGAACAAGACTTCCATTTCATGTGGTCGTGGTCAGGCCTGATCCAATGGATTGGATATCCTTTTTGTCTTAGATACCTTTAATAGTGATGACTGTGGTGGGACCTCTTTTAATGACATTGGGCATCAGTGGATTCTTGAGATGGAGTTGTTTTGTTGTGGCATAAAACATGCAAGGAAGAGGGTAACATCCACCATTAAGACATTTCCATTAGATAAGACTCAATAGTGTGTGGGCAAGTCAATTTTGTCTAAATGTTGAAATGGACTAGTTGTGATGGAGGAGTTCCTTTTACTTTTCTGTTCAGGATGTCTGAATGTAATATGGTGTTAGAGAAGGCCTAGTTTGAGGATATAAGACAAGAGAGGGAATGGATGAGCTCATGGAGGGTGGAGCTTCTAGACGGTAGGCTCAAGTGTGGTTTGAAGAATGGCCTATGGCTGCCGAGTTTTCGTAAGTGATTTTTCATCTCACGTTTATTCCCGTGACATTTATGCTACATTTTCAACTATTTCCTTTGAGTGGTGTATGTACTAACCATTATTATACACTTTGTGTAGTATAATTTCATTTATGGGTATTTACATCTCCATTGTATGACCCTTATTCCATGGGGTGTACGTTTCGAAAGTTACCCAACTCAGTAAGGGGACCTTTAACCCTCATATTTTTAAAAGATTTTCTTGTTATGTCTTTTAATTCACATACAGTTATGTTGGGATATGTTCTTATATATCCTTATTTATGTAAATTTTATTTCCAAGTGATGAGATTCCATTTTCTCTCTCGTAAACTCATTTTCTGAATTTTAAAGTGACGTCATTAGGCTGTTGGATTTCTGTAAGGGAACTTCTTAACCCACTTTCAATTCATTGGGTTAAACCTCTACTTCTTGATTTTATCATTCCAAGATTATGTGTGAAATCTCTATGTTGTAATTTCCACAAGACTTTGTGTGGATATACCATTTATACACATAATCATATAATTGATAAATTTTTACGAACTTGTATGGGAAATCATAACTCAATCTCATTTCATTGAGTTAAATATCTATGTCATTGGTTTTGCATTTCCATGATTATGTGTGAATGACATATGATTGTTTCACACTTAATATACACTTATACTGAGTGTGTTTATATTTCTCACACATAATTATGTGGTATATTTATCCTTAATTTAAGGATACTATCTATATAATGGATTACATCTCAATTTACATTTCCATTGAGACTTCATTGTTGTTATGCACCAATTCACTCTTATATGGTGTGTATACTGTCCTTTGACATATTATATCATGAATCCCTTTATTCTCATAATATTATAAAGTTCGGATTAAATGTTATTTGGCAGTTATTTGTATTCAAGATTCTCTCATTTTGATAAAAACTCTTTAACAAAAATATCATTTTAAATGTTTTAAAGATTCATTATTATAAATCTTTATCTTTAATTTCCATGTTTTCAAAATGGTTTTCAGTATTTATTTATATGGACATTAATGTTTTAAAATTATAATTCCATTAAAATCGACAAAGTGGAATGGGACACTTTGATTAAAAAATATCATTTAAATGATTTTTGAAAATAGATTGATTAATTCAATATCTTGGAATTACTTATTGTGATTTAAAATCAAATGTTGTTATTAAAATGTTTATATTTTCAATATTTTATGTGTAATTATGGTACATGGACATTTTACGGGTGGTTACTTGATAAACCATATGATGGGTGGTGCCATGAATACCAGGACGGGTGGTTACGTTATAACCTCCAATGCATTGGGTATGGAACTCGACCATATGTTTATTCCATTAAGTATGTGTGGAAGTCGACCGTATGGTTATTCCATTTATGTAAATGTTCCAAGTTACCTTTATATGTTATGTGTTCTTTATATGGGCTTTATGGTAATCTTTTGATTACAAATTGGGTAAGAAACGATCTTTTATTCAATAAAGAGTTTTTACTACTTCATAAAGGTGAAAAGTATTACTTTGATAATGTATTCATGGTTTACTGGTTGTTTTGAAAAACAAACAGTTTTCCTTCTTTGTGTATCCTTTACTAGGCTTTTTATGCTCATCCCATGTTTTTGAAATGTTTTCCACAACATGTAATGATGAATAAGGTCAAGGATGGGATCAAGGAAAGACATTCTATCTAAAACATGGAACTAGACATGTTTCTTTTTATGTGTTTTCTTATTTTATGGAAACTTAGAAGAAGTGTCTACTATGTAATCTTTTCAGATGTAATAGTTATGACCTAATTCTCTAAAACTCTTAACCTGAAAATATCCTCTACGTGAATTATTCATTTAATTCATGATTAAGTAATGTTTAAAGCTGGGGCCTTATACCTATATTATGAAATATGTTATAAATTTTTATTAATATAAAATAATAATGATTATAATATTTAATAGATAAAATGTAAATAGAAGAAAAATTCTGAAATAAAATTGATGATTTGCATGGAGGGATATGTGTGCATACAATAAAGAGTCTCTCGACCTTATTCAAGAATCACATGAAAAAAATAAAGTGTTAAAAATATAATAACATTATTATTATAATTTTTGTTGGGAAACCCATGTTTCAATCATAACATCTTCATACGAACTCGTATAGACATGTCGGTTGTGATAGTGTGGCCCTAAAATTAATATGATCATTTTAATATATATGGTGGATAACATTTTTAGAATTGTATCATGTTAATGAAATGACTAATAATTTTAAAATTTTTATTATTACAGAACCTTGAATCGGACATAACTCATCTATACTGTGTCATATTGATAAACGATCAATGAAATTGAAACCCTAAAATTGATAGTGATTTTTTGAGACTAATATATGTTATTTAACTATATAAACTGAATTGGTCCCACAAATCACCATTTTATTGTGATACGGTGAAATGTGACCATTTCACCACATGCCCAATTTGGGAATGCCAATATCCTATCAGGATTATTTTCTCTTGAGGATCACAATGGAATGATTTTTTTCTCCATATAGTTCCATTTACCTAGAAATATCAATGAAATTATGTTTTTACATTTCCTACCAATGATGAGACTCATGTGTTCCCTTACACACAGTGTCATGAAACATTGTCATTAACACTTTTGTTGGTGAGGAAACATCTTGGTAGAGATGTAAGGATGAATATCATGTGGACCCCTTAAATGTAGTTTACTTTTTTATAAATCATGAATATTTCATATATATATCATTTTAAATCTTATTTTTGGATGACGATTACCATATCCTGGGTGTTTTTTCATGTAGAAAGTGATGGTGCCATAAGATGTAGCTTTGGAGATATGATATGAAATCATTTGAGTGTGGCGCCTGATAAGGGAATGCTTGATAAAGGTATTGATTTCATAGGACCACCAAGACCTTTCTGAGTGGTACCATATAGTAGGGATGGGATGAAGAGAACCTCGATGACCTTACAAGTTTTATCATAAAAAATATATGGGCAGTGACATCCTCAATAGATACCAAGTCAACCCTATAGTGACTCTCTAACAACGGTGGGTTGTGGTGTCCCTAATGAATACCAATATACCCCTCCATCACATATTGGATCTGGCTTCCTCAAAAGATTCCCAATTGACCCTCTAGTAGATATGGGAAGTGGAACCCTTAGTGACTATAGAGTGCACCCCCCCCCATGTACTTGGGTGATCTCCCCCTATATTGAGTTTATTCCCACTTGGTTTTGTGACATAGTGGGGCTGCTTAGTTAGACATGGATGGTTACATATAGGAATATGTATGATATTTTGGGCATCGTTGATGGACTTTTGGAACAGTTGGATACTCTCTTTCCATGAGAGGAAAAGATAATCAATGTAATCCATGTTATTACTATGTATAGATTCTCATGTTTTAATATGTCTACTCTTTTCTAATAGGTGTAGAATACATGATGTGTCTTTCACTTACTCACCATATCAATCCCCTTATTATTTGATTATGATACTATCCTTCATAGGATATGTCTTGATTTAGAGATACCATTAATCTCATTTAGGATTCTTTTGAGTGAGAATATATATTTTCTATTGTATCTACAACAAAAATTTGGTTAATCTCTTTATTTGGGGGGTTAAGAAGAATCGGTTAGGCCACATTGTTACCATGTTTAGATTCTCATGAATGAATGATTCTACTATCTAACAATAGGTGGTGATGACTCGATGGGTATTTCATCTACTCATTATGTTGATACCCTTGTACTTGTATGATATTACTTTCCCTATATATTTTGAGTTATTCATCTACTATATTTATATTCATGTTTTATCTCTTACTGCTCCCAATTCAGCAATCATGGTGTCTTACTGGGTATATATATATACTCACCACTACATACAATTTTCCCACTTGTGTTGTGTTTTATGCAGATAATGGACAGTTCGGTGGTCACTTTATAAGAGCTTAGTGATATTGGGTGCTTTGAAATATGTAAAGTAGTTACAACTTAGGAATCAAGTGCTAGGAAATCTAGACTTTTTACATTTCTAGTTGTGTTAGGTCAGGAAATATTATTGGTTGGGAAAGTATTCTTCCCATTTATATTTTATTTTTCACTTCCATACACTTGTACACCATAAAGGCTAGGAATTCCTTGATTACTTTCTTATTGTATTTTATCATTTACCCTTTCCCAATAAACTTATTATTTGATATGGTTATGTGTGTGAATATAGGTATATAGAAAAATTATTCCCTGAGTTAGTTGGGGCTTCTAAACTTCTCTCCACCCCCTGGCCTATGGATGTAGTTATGGGGTAGTGATTCCTTGAACCCCAGCAGGGGTCGAGTCCTGTTAGATTGGTATCCGAGCAATTTTAACCCTTGGTATGTTGTTCAGACTAGTCCCCTTAAGAGGATTTTGGTAGTGTTTAGGGAAACAATGTCAAATTTTCTCATGTTCATCTCTCAGGAATAGGAATTTGGTGATGGTGTAGGAGGCCAACGTCTCCATTCACCAATACTTTAACTACCTTCCTGTGAAATCGATATACAAAGACATTGGTTGAAGGAATTAATGGTACATTCATCAAGCAAGATTGATTATTTGACTAACCTTATAGAGTTATATCCCCATATATATATATATATATATATTCTCTTTTGACTGTGTAACATCTCAATCAATTTTGGGATGCCTTCATGTTGTCAGCTATCAAGATTATCAACTTCTAAATCACAACGATTATCTGATAAGAGAGTTTTGGGTCCATCCCATGATCGTTATCCTCCTTGAGGGTTGGTCGTTGTTGCACCACCTATCTTTCATTACATTATAGAAGAAGAGTATGTTGATGAAGCATACAGGAATAGAGAACTCTACGAGTTCTAGAAATAGTGGATGTTGAGTTTCCTTGATGAGATATTTCCCTAAGAAGTGGTTGTTTGGATTGAGTAGGGTATCCGAGCTTTCATTCTAGTGTAGATCCCAAGCAATTGGATGGTTTCACTCGCAACCAATGGTTATCATAGTGAATAAAATGTTTCAAGATATACCATCAGATGATGAACTAGTGCTAATTAAAAATTATTGGTTCTATAGAAATATGCCAATTAGGATTCATGTTGAACCAGACTTCCATTTCATGTGGTTGTGGTCAGGCCTGATCCAATGGATTGGATATCCTTTTTGGCTTAGATACCTTTTAATAGTGATGACCGTGGTGGGACCTCTTTCAATGACATTGGGCATCAGTGGATTCTTGAGATGGAGTTGTTTTATTGTGGCCTAAAACATGCAAGGAAGAGGGTAACATCCACCATTAAGACATTTCCATTAGATAAGACTCAATAGTGTGTGGGCAACTCAATTTTGTCTAAATGTTGAAAAGGACTAGTTGTGATAGAGGAGTTCCATTTAATTTTGTGTTCAGGATGTCTGAATGTAATATGGTGTTAGAGAAGGCCCATTTTGAGGATATAAGACAAGAGAGGGAAAGGATGAGCTCATGGAGGGTGGAGATTCTAGACGGCAGGCTCAAGTGTGGTTTGAAGAATGGCATATGGCACTGGGGCATCATCATCAGTTATTATCAAATAGTCGCAATTCATATTCCTCATTTTATATCCCATGTTTGATACATATTAATAATAGAGAATGCCATTATTAATAACAATTGAACTGGAGGCTCCCATAGAGAGGATTAGGGATCACACTTTTTTTCAGACCATGTGACTTGACTCTAGGAAGAGAGAGAGACTCACATTAAATCTTCCCATAGTGGCAATGGTACCCTATGATGTTATTCTCAGCATGGACTGGTTGTATACTATCCATTCATATATGATTACTATCAGGGATTATGGTAGTGTGTCTGGGTTGTGGGATAATTTTTTCCTCGCTGATAATGACTGATCCCTGGGCAGGGAATGATAACGTCGTTCATGGGAAGATAAGGGAAATTTTTTCATTTGTATAGTATTACCCTTGGACAAATTGAAATTGTGAGATCTCCTCAACCTCCAAATATAGTGGGGTATGATGAAATGATTGGATTACCTCCCCAGTATGAGATGATACTTTCTGTATACTTTCACCAGGGAGGGCCAAATGTTTGTGCTATCACATCAGATAACCCCATGGGGTCGTTAGGGAGTTTGGGGTGGTTTTAGGGTCTACAAAAGTAGGGATTCATAATACCCATTGTTTTTTCAATAAAAACCCTATGTTTTTATAATGGGAGGCGATTGATATCTAGAGGCCTCGTGTTGATATACATCACCCAAACCAGGTGACTAGGTGGAGTGAGTATTCACCCTTGAGAATCGATTTCCTCTATGCCTTATTGATGGAGGTGAAGTGGATCTCAATTTGATGTTAGAATGGGTTATAACCAGCCCATCTATCAAGAGGTGAATGTAACAAATGTGGCATCTTATATCCTCTTTGGATTCATGGTGTTATTAATGAAACCCATTGGTGTGCTGAATACCGCACTAGAGTTTACAAGACATATAATACAGATACCTAAACATTCTTTGATCGGTATGTGGTAGTATTCTGTGATGGAACCCTCATGTCCTTAGTGTTAGAGTTGGTGCATGCAAGAAATAGTTGGATGGTTCAGCATATATTTAGTACTTGGTTGTTTCCCATCACTTCTCTATAGTGTGAGGGTGGATCATTTGCTTGACATTGACTATAAGGTCCATTGTGAAAAATAATTCTTAGGTGATTCACCAGATAGTTTATCTGAACAATTGAATCACATCATCCTTTTCTAGGATAAAATGGCGTTTTTATTCATGTTATGAGATAAGGTAATGTAATAGTTTCACACTTCTCTTTTGGATATAGATCTCAGAGTAGGGAGTGGGAGGAACGATGAGGTATTAGGGTCCTTATTATTTTCATTATTTTTTCCTTTTAAGGATGAAAAACATTAATAAATTGAATAATATAGAGACTCTAATTTCTCTGTGTCATACATTAAAATATTCCTAGGATTTGGTTTTGGATCCAGAGAATGAGATGATGCATGATTCTACATCCTACGGATCCGAGAGATAATTTTATATTAATATTAAATATATATTTATTTTTATGCATTATTAACCTAATAATTTGAAATACCTGATAAATAGATTCTTCTATTGTAAATCTGAGACCACGATGGAATCTGGATCATGGATTTTACCCAGTGAAAGAACTAATGTTTGTCAGTGTGGGATGTTCAAATGGGATTTTGTTTAGTGGGTTCATTGGATAAAATAATTAATTTTATTAATTTATTTAATAACCAAAATTCAAATAACTCATGGATATAGACTTATATGGAAAATATAATACCACCATAGAGTGTAGAATGTTTTTATTACTCTCAGTGCGACCTGAACATGGTGGGAAATGGATTTTCGGATTGGAAATAGTTGGAAGGTACATTTAACTAAAATAAAAAAAGTAATATAATTTTTCTAATAAACGAACTAATTAATTTTTCTATAAATACCCAATTATAAAAATTATCAATGGTTTTTTAGTATAAACCATGTTGGATTTATGAGGAGGAGGATAGAATGCATAGTAATGGGATTGTGATTGGATGATGGACTAGGATTGGGAAAGAGGTGAATTGACTTGTGAAAGAAACAGTGGATCATATTCTTTACTGGAGAATGATTTCTTCATCAATGATAATGGAGGTAGCACTCAAAAATATTTGGTTTACACCTCTTTAAATTAATAGATTAATCATGATCAAATTTGTTTCCTTAATCTGCATTTAATTGAACCTTTTCCTGAGCCAGTATATCGAAATAAATTATAAATTTAATTTATTTCATATCTATGTCATGCTTCTCACTCTGGTTTCCCCACTGTGAAAATTTTTTCCAACAAATCTTGGTCAACGACGATTATCACCTTCGTTATTGGCTCTTTTCTCCGACTTGTTTTCTTGTTTTTCATCATTAAACCACGAGGACATGAATGGACCTTTCCAGGCTAGGTTTGAGAATGGAAGAACACCCAGATTCATTGTAGTGGCCTGGATAACATATCTATTGATATTTTGCGGTCAAATTGATAAATTTAGAGTATTTTGTTTAGTTAATTGATCACTCTTGTATTGCAGGTGTGAGATTTGTGATCCAACATGGTTTGGGATCGAATAGGTGATCATTGTTTTCCATGTTGGAATGTGGTGATGATGTACGGTGTTACAGTATTGGTTCCTGGATGAGGTCATGTGTGGAATTTCATTGGAGTGGCTGATTGGTGTGGATGTGATGGTGTCTGGACTCAGATCTCTAACTAGGAAATCAGACATGATCAACACTACAAACAATAATTATTACTAACAATAATAATAATGGTTTTGAGTTGATATAAATTAATGAAAAATTTGGTTTATTATTATTATAATAAATAATAATAATAATGGTGGAATAAAATTTTTGTGGAAAGTTGAGTTCATTAGAGTTAATTTAATAACAAAAACCCATTTTAATTTATTAGTTTTAATTAATATAATTTTTCTTGACATAAAAATGGTGGATCTGAGTAGGCTGTTAGGGCAGTGAATGCGTTTACTACCTATTTTAGGAAGTGAGTAATTTATTATAATAATAATTATTATTTTTATTATTTTTATTAATATTAATATTAATAATATTATTATTATTATAAAATAATTATAATATCACTGAATAGATAAAAGATAAATTTATAAAAAAATCTAAATAAAATTTAAGAGGCTTATAAAGGGCTAAGCACACATATATCAAGGACTCATCCCACCTTAAGAGTTAATCTCTTAAAAAAATATAAAGTGTTAAAAAAATAATAATATATTATTGTTGTTGTAGTAATTGTTGTTGGTTAATCTATGTTTTGGTGGTAACTTCTACACATGACCTCAGATTGACGTGCAATCAATGGCAGTGTCACCCTAACATTGAAACAACCATTCAATAACGAATTTTGGAAACCATTTTTAGACTCATTCCTTGGGTAAAAAAATTCCCCTTGATAATTTAGTTATTATTATTATGGAACCTTTTATCTAATATAAATCATATGTACTATGTCATATTGATGTTATCTCTGTGGAATTAAAACCCTGAAAATGAGGAGTATGTTTTGAGACCAATATTGGTCATTTAATTCAGGTTTGTGTCTTAGACCTATCAGGAACCATTTTTTCATGATGTAGAAAAATAAGATATTTTCACCTCGTGTCCAATTTTTTCCAAATGGGTAGTGTATCTTGATCATTTTTCAAGAGGTTCACGAAGGTGTAATCTACTTCACCATCTAGGGATAGTTGCATATGAATATTAATGAAGTAACGTTTTTTACTTTTGATTGATGAAGAGCCTCATGCGTTCTTTAGGATTTTGGTTGATACATATTGTATAGTACCCTCACACATTGTATAATACTACATTTTCAGAAATACATGGGTTAGAGAGGACACTGCCATGATGAAGTGTGGAGATGTGCATCATGTGGACCCTATAAATGTCGTGAAATTATTTATGAATCTTCATGACTTTTTTATCTAGTTCATTTAAACACTCATTTTTTCCAGTGATTAGCCTATATTTAAATTTTTTTCTATATATATAGTGATGTTGCCCTCAATTTTAGCTTCACTGATATGTTGTAAAATGTTATGAACACAAAACGTGATAAGGAAATTCACACGGAACACAGTGATCATCTAGGATCACCTGGATGTATCAGAGTGGTAACCACTAATAGGGATGGGTAATGGAGTTTCTTGAGAGCCTTACTAATTTTACCAACCTTCATATCGGGGTAGTGTAATCCCCAACGGATACTGATTTGACCATCTAGTACGGTTGGGTAGCAGAGTCCTCAAAGGATACCGAGTCGACCCTCTAAAAACGTTTTGTAGTAGAATTCTCGACGGATACCAAGTCGTCACTCTGTTAGAGCTGGCAAGTGGAATCCTCGATGACTATAGAGTAGACCCCCACCCCCACCCCACCCCACCCCCAACCCAATGTACTATGGTGTGGTTCCCCTACATTGATTTTGTGTCTACATGGATGTGAAAGCAAGTGACAAGGTGTGGATAAACTTGTATGATTACTTCTTGGCAGAATCGAGAGATGATGGGCATCATTGAATGACTTTTGGAACAATTGGATACTATCCTTCCATGAGAGTTAATGATAATAGAGGTATTCATTGTGATTTACATGTTTAGATTCACATGATTTAACGAGTCTACTTTATTCATTTAGGTGGTGAATGACTTGTAGTTATTCTATTGACCATATCGAACACCTTTTTCAGGGATTGGGATACTCTTATTCTTGGACTAAGCTGTGAGAAGAATATCACCTTAATCTATTATTTAGGATTATTTTTAACCAGAATATATATTTTCTTCTATATCCTTGCCTTATATTTGGTAACTCTCATTCCATGGTATGTGAATATGTGTGGAGTATTCCACATTATTTTCATTTTTATATTCTTATGGTTGGATGATTCTAATATCACACTATGGGTGTTGAAGATATGATTGGTATTTCATCAACTCAGCATATTCAGACCATGGTACATAGATTTTCTTCAATTCATTATTTATCAGGTTGTGTTATTCTCCTTGAAAGTATATTGCATATACACTCATTCGATTTCTGTTGTATCTCTTATTGCTCCCCCTTCAGCTTCTGGGGATTCTTATTAGGTATGTATATACTCACGCCCCCCTTGCAAGGTCTTTTATAACATGTTTCTTGTCTTCTATAGATGATAGAATGGTTGATAACTAAATCAATGTTTCTTAGGTATATATTGTTATTTGGACCTTTTACGATGGTGGTAGATTGGGATTTAGGAGTTGGGATCCCTCACTCGTTTAATTTTACAACTTTTCTATATTAGGATATATTCATGATTTGGAATTTATTTTTTCAGATAACTATTCATTTTTAATTGTCATACCCTTATACATCCTAAAAATTATGAATTCTTTGTTGAATTTCTTGCTTTGTTTTATCTTTTACACTTTCCCTCTGCACTTTTGAATCATTATGGTTGTGTGTGTTCATATAGGTACTTATAATAAGGACTCACTGATTTAGTGGTGCATTTGGTGCTTGTTTCCACCCCCTATCCTATAGAGGTCTGTTGGGGGTAGTTGTTCCTCAACCCCTAGATTATTTCATGCCATAATAATATTTTCCTTGCTTTGCCCTCAATAACTAAATTTTTAAGGGTTTTATAGTGTCTTTTACTAATATATCATGTCATTGTTTTCATTATAACATTCTAAATCATTGTATGTGAAATCCTCACTATTACCATACATCGTATTCTTGATATAGAAACCATTTTATTTCTCAAATTATCTTCTGATAATTTTAATCATATTTAGAGCCTCTAATATGTGCTTAATAATGAGAACGTTATTCATCAGATTGTATTTGCCTATAAATGTAATGAAATTAATATTACCCACATATTCTTCTAAATATTTGAATTAAAATGGTCTATTGGATTGAATGTACATTTTATTATTTGACCACTGAACCAACATTCCATTATTTTATAGACTTTTTGTCTATTGATTTTTAGTTTGTTAATGTTAAACACCAACCTAGGTTTTCAAATATTCTTCATGATTTTATATCCATGATGACTAGTTATTCTATTCCATAAATCATTCTAATATTTTCCCCTCATATAAAATGAATTGGATATGTTAGTAATTTGAAATATGTTCCCACATGTTATTTCATCTCAGGGAATGACTCATCCATAATTAAAAATATGGATAATTAATGAGTAATCTTCAAAAATTCACTTTGTTTCTTTTATCACAAATTGACTAATGAAATGAATATTGTATTTTAGTTATTCAAAAATAATACATTTTTTGGGATTTTTGTGGTTACGAATCATTATCAATTATTCCAACATAATTAAATATCATAGAGCTATTATAATAAGATTTATCTATATATATTTCATTATATTTTACATCATTAAATATTTTGGCATACCTATTCATCTATAAATAACACCATCTATCAATTATTCATTGTCTTCAACCATTGTATTCATTCAATTTCATATATACTATCAATGAATTCTCATATTCATTCTACTTTTTTAATCTTCACCCTTATCATTATTGGATATGTATATAGGGATATTTTTTATACACATAATAGAAAAATTTCTAGGGTACTCTGGTCTACCATATGTATTATTCTCACATTCAAACATATGCTAAGGGGGATACCTATAGAAATGGTTTTTCATGGCTTTCTCTTTTTTATATTCATTATTTTTTACATTAAAGGTAATACACCGTGATATTTTTCAAATTTCAGGTAATGATATATCTTTATACCTTTTATATGATTTTTGGATGAAAATAGCATAGCACTAACAATATCCATTAAATATAAATGTTCATTCAAATCCATAATTCTATCAATAAATTTGTATTTCAAATTCTATCCATCACTATTTTTATTGGTAATTTTTTTTAATTCTTCAAGGGAGTTGAATTTTAATAAATATTTATGTATTGAAATTATGTTTAATAGAATTTCTAATTTTCATTTTTACCCTAAATATATAATTATTTTTAATTAGAACCTCCACTATTTGGAAAAAACATATTACAATTTTAAAGTAATTTTTAGTATAAGTTTGACCTAAATTGATGTCCTATAAATTGATAATATTGTAGATGATTTCTATATTAAATAAAAAAAATTATAGTATTATTCTAGAAAAATTTTCTCTATTTAAGAAGTAAGTGGTTTTTACTCCCTCTTTTATTTTTTTTATTTTATCATGTGTTTTTTAGGAAGACCTTTTTGGACTTTTCATTCTCAGTAGACTTCATCATTAATTTCATTATTTGTTAAATAATTTAGTTATCCCTTTTGGGATACTATTTAAATTCATCAACTATACTCATATCAAATTTATTATGGTCAAAAATCCCTTCTATAAATCAGTATTTTTATCAAGATAAGCCTCTAACACGTATTTGAGTGTATTCTCGATATAAATCTCTTAATCATCTACTATATCACTACATAAAGTGATTTATTGGTTTTTTATATGGTAAATAATGTCATTAATCATTTAGGTGACTCATATTTAGATTGGATGATAGAAAAAGAGTGTCCTTATTTTTCTTTCCTCATTAAGATTCTCTTTTTTCGTCTTGAAAATATTTGCATGCTTCCACCTATCGTGTCATCTAATGTAGATCTGTCTTCCAATTTATTCTATAAAAAAAGTTCTTCATGTTCATAAATATTACACCATAATATTTAAATATAATATTACCCTTAAATGATTCATCTTTCTTTATACGCAACAACAAACACAGATAAACCCATATATACATAGATAAAATATAAATATTTTTTTATTACCATTAAAACCAAACCATTTAATTAGTAATATTGAATAAGAGTAACCAATTTATGAAATATTTGTAGGAGATAAGTAAAAGGATAAATTTAATATTAATTAAATTAAATTTTTATATCTATAATGACTAATATGATTATTTTATAAATGGAATTTTAATTTTCTAAAACATTAACTTCTATGAGCTATTATTTATAATCACAAGGAACTTATGATTAATTGGTTTTAATATATTCTGATATGGGTTCGTGGTTAACACTAATTATAAAATGTTATTAGATTTTTACATCATTAGATTGTGTGGTGATGTTTTTCCCCACTATATAAATAGTTTTTCAATATATTTTATACTATTATTTATAAGATAATTTTAAAATGTTCGTAATTTAAATATTTTTAAAAAAATTATTAATTTGGTATTAATCAATATAATATTTTATAAGATTAATTTTTTTGATTTTTTTTGAAAATATACATTTCAATGAGAATAATTAAATATTATATATTTATAAATTTCAAAATTTAATAAAATTATTTGTATGTAATTATGTCATAGTAATTTATGAAACCGTTTTCATAAAGAAAAATATATTATTTGTGACATGATAAATATGAAAATATTTATTCTAGTTAACAAACCTATATACAATATTTTACAACAGAAGAAATAGTTTTCCCAAGATATTGTGTTTAATACATTATAAATTTATTTTTGAATAATTAGTTTTTATAACTTGTATAAATTGAATAAAAAAATATAAATTTCATGTCTAGAATCAATATCTCAAAATTTAATTCACAAGGAATATTTTATTTCATGTCATAAAAAATAAATTAATAAGGTAAAAATAGTTATTGAGGTAAAATTATAAATGGTAAAATTGATAATTTTAAGGTAAAAGACATAAATATATTATTCAAATATGTTTTCAATTTAATTGTGCAATATTTATCAAATGGGTCCTCTGTATAAATCTCATTGTGAAAAAAATGAGTAATCTTTTTTTTGTAAAATATCATCTCTTTATATTTTCCCTTTCTATATATAATTATATAATACTTATATGGTAACATATATATTTTTATATATTATATATTATTACATTAAATGAATAATCATTAATATCCTTTTCCTTTATCCATAATAAAAATTAAAGCATATTTCGTGAATGTGTATGAATAACAGCCTCCACGAAGCTTAATTGTTTTTCATTAACTACCAAACACAGTTGTTCCAAATGATGAATTTAATAAATAATTATAATATATATAACATATTATAGATTATAATATGATATAAAATGTTATATATTAATCTTTTTCTTTGGAAAATTAAACCATCAACCTTGTATAAGTTGGGAATGTCGCTTCCAAAGAATGTTTGATTTTTATTTTTCTCTTTCATCACAAACATATATTTCTACTAAAGATAATATAATGAATTAATAAATATTATTTTTAAAATTACATTAATATTCTTGTATGAAAAATTTTAGAACCAATTCATTATATGATCCACAAATGATCATCATTAATTATATGGTCTAGAACAAGCATACTAAGATAAAAATATATTAATTCATATTATTTAAGATATTTCATATCAATTAAATATTAATATAATTCCCTAAAATAATAATATATCAAACTAATAAATTCTAAAAAATTTCATCATTATTTTTGGTAAAATTATATTACAACCAAACCACAACATAATAATCCATAAATCTTGGTATATTCTTATTTGGGTTAGTTTAACCACCTACTTGATCAGAGATATGAATATATATCATGCATAAATATAGAAAATTAATTAATGGAAAAATATGTTATAAATATGTAAATAAATACTTTTTTATGGAAACTTTTTATTAAACTCACTAAATTATTAATCAACTTTCATTCGTTACGAATATCTAAAAAAAGATTATTTTCAATTTAATACTCATAAATTGGAACCAAAACTACCATGACATGATATTATAACTATATAAATATCAGGTAAAATCAATAATTGTACATTTAGTGATATTTTAATTATGTAATATGTAATAAGAATAAATATCAACAATGTTTTTAAGAAACTAGTTCAAAACAATCAATATTACACACACCCGATATTGAAAATAGTTAATAACTACCTAGAATTCACATATTTATTGATTTAAATATTGTTATAATTAAAAATATATATAATTAAGATTATAGATTATATAATTAATATGGTTATATTTATGATATATCTAATTAGATATCATTTGTCAAAGTTTAGGTATGTGATATGGGTTTCTTGTCTCAATTTTTACCCCTTTAAACATATTTCTCTTTCTGCACCATGTTTTCTTTAAAATGGTGTATCTATTATCCCTTTAGTATTTTTAGTCATTATTTTATCATTATTTTTTATATTTGGTGTTTTATTTTAAATAATAACCTTCAAATGGAGATTTCATTCTAATGATTCTAATGTCCAAATGGTTTTCATGGGCTTCAATCAAATTCTTTAAGGCAAAAAAATATTTTCTACACCATGATTCCCATGTATAGTGTATTTACTACTCATTTATTTAATTTCATATTTTTTATTAAATTTTTTATAACAATTAAAATCAATATCATTTATTAATATAATATTTTACTCAAGTGATCCCCCAATCATATATGTTTTTGTAGCTCAATTATCATTCATTGAGTTGTTATCATTCTCCTGATCATATTTTATATAAGTTACAAAAATTTTATCCATGATTGTATTATGTGGTATTACATTATAACTTTCTATATATTTACATTACAACTAAATAAATTCATATCTAATATTTCTTACCATATAGATTATGTTACTCGTATGGGATATTGATATCTCAAATCACATATATATGGGTGATAAAATTTTATCATTAAACAAATCTTCCATTATTGGTTACTCTAACTGCATTATTTTGTTATATAGTATTTTTATAATACTATTTTGAAAAATTATTTTTTTTCTGAACTAAAAATATTTTACTTCACATTTTATAATGTGTGTTCTCATCAATGTAATTTTTGATGTATTAAAAAGGATCCATTCATAATAAAATGTTTTATCTTTTGGATACACATTTCCATTGGTAAATTTTTAGTCATTTTCAAGGATATTTTATTTTATATTGTTTTTAAAAGTAGATTTTCTAAATTCATTCACATTACCTTTTAAAAACAATATTTTTAATTTCAGAATTATGTTTTTATTTTCATCAATATTAAAAATGTTAAGTATAGGATATTTTAATTTCTTAACTCCATTTTCCTTTTCAAATAAAAATGGATTTACCCAATTTGGATTCATATTACATGTATAATCCCAATTTATATATATATATATATATAATTTTTGCATTTAACTCAGGGTATCAAACAATTATTTTATTTATCTCTTCTTGTATGGTACTATATAAATCACTCATTTTCAAAGATGGGTTTTATCTATTTCAACATACTTCAATTATTGCAATATTAAAAAATGGATTTTCACTTTTATACCCATCCAACTAATTTCTATGAATGTATTATGTAATGTTCTCTAATATATTATATATTCTCAATCACTACCTCTGTCTTTCGACGTCATTATCTTCTATATGCATGATTTAATTTTCAATTCTCTTACTTTATAAATCATTTATTTTTCATTCTATTGATTGAGTGGTGCTCAACTAGATTTAATACATTGATTTATTTGGGAAATTATTGTCTTAATTATATACATATTTCTCTATATGGTTATTGTATGATAGATACTTATATAGAATTCGATTCTATTTATTTAATGGGAAACTATAAGAAATAATTAATTTTTTTTCCTAATAAGTATGCTTATTGATTACTTAGGATAGTTATCTATATATTATTTCACATTTCATATTCATTAAATATATGGGTTATAATCATGTTATTCCATTTATTGACTTGGGAAAAGTATTGGAATTATATATGTTATTCGTGTGATATATTCATTTCCATTAGTATCAATTGATATATTATGCTTCAACATTCCTTCAATAATATATTTATTCTTACTTTTCAATTATTTTAATTTATTAAATCATTTATTTTGAATACTTTTGAAATTTTATTTTCATTACTTATCATTACCCATACTGAGTGTTTTATCTCACCTATTCTTATATTTCAATTTCCTAATTTTATGAAGAAATTTACTACAATTAAAAATTATCACAGAATAGATTATGTGTATAATTTTTTTGAGATAATGAAAACTTATTATGAATTAAATAATTTCTCATATGGTGGGAAAAATCATTTTGATTCAAATAACATGGAGTTTGTTAGTAGTTTTTTTCCTAATTCACTAAATAATTAAACCTAAATGGTAATGTGAAAATATATAATGTAATATTATCATTGATTAATTTAAATATGGGATAGTTATGTCTGGGAATGTAGATTTGGTATAAGAGTCAGTATGTAATGTTTCTATTTTAATAACTAAACATGAGTATGTGAGATTGAGGCATCACTATTTGTCAGAGACTGGGGTGTAGATGACCTTAAAGATTAGGAATATTTTTAATGATAATTTATGATTTTATAAGTTGAGGTTACTAATAATATAAAAGTTCTATAGATCCTTTTTGGGTCATCTATTTAATATTTAATATATTGGATATTAGGATAAAATATCATTTTTGAAAACTCTATGGAGATGTCTATAGGATATATCTAAGGATATTATTATATCCAAATGTTTTTAAGGTATATATTATTTCATTGTATTATAAATTTCACCCTAATATGGATATTGGAAATTATATGTGGTTGTATCATAGATTACCTAGGGTAAAATCCCCCAAAATGGAATGTTGAGTATTCAATCATTCTTCACTCTAGTGGATGAAGAGTGGACCCAAGACTACAACCCTAGATAAACCCTCCATGGGGATATTATGTTTACAAGAACATTCTATTTATGAACCTTTATGAGAATTTATTTCAAAATTACTCTACAAGATTAGGATTATAGGTATTATATAACTTAACTTAAATAAATATACATCGAACTAGATGTATCAAAGGTTGAAATGAAGGGTTCACTAGAGAAGACATAGTAGGATTGAGTTTTCCAATTCAAATGATTGTTTCTATTTTTTATTGATATCGATTAGGGTATTAATATTTGGTTGAAATCAGTTCATTGAAATTAGCTAGAGATAGGTATGTATCAATAAAAATGTTTCTCTTATAACCAAACAAGAGAGAATATAGAAATAGATAATAATTATATTACATTCATTTTATTATAGAAGAAATGAGTTTCATAGTCTAACAAAGTTAATGAGTTTTATATCAAATTAGAAATTATTTCTTGATACTCCTAACTATTTTAATTGTTAGTTTACTATTATTTATGTCATACTAGATTACGATAAAAATTATTTGGGTTCTATGAAACATTCAAGGATTGATCCTTTGTATTTTTTCATTGAAGGTTTTTAAAAATATATAATATGGGATCAATGACCTTATAATGTTATTTTAGGAAAATGTTATATTCTTTTGTGATTAATATATCAAAAAAAATTGTTGAGGTATAGAAATATCATTGAATTAATATATGACTTATTTTGATGTAAAATGTGTTGATTGATTTTGATAAATATGAGTTATATAGTATTGGAATTTATTATTGGTTTAGGAAAATTAATCCATGATATTTTAGGGATGTGAATATAATTTTGGAAATTATGATACCAATTAACTAGTTTTTTACATTATGAACAAAATATTAATACAATATAGGATTAATGATAGATTGAATTTTTTTATGAATATATATTTTAATATTTGATTAATTCCATAGATATTAAAATGGTTTCATGAATGCTAGGTTATTGAGTATATCTGATTAGGGTGTATACCTACTTGGGTATGTGATTGTAAGAATGAATAATATTTATTGTGTAGGGTGTGTATTTTGATATAGCCTTAGAGGGTAATGTATATTTTTTATTATAAGTAATATCCCATATGATACACATTCTATGAATACCCTCCCCTATATTCATTAGTAATTGAAAAATAAAATTATGAGGAATCAATTTATATAATGTGAGTAGCACAGAAATATTACATAATTATACTTGAAAACTCACCTGATTCGTCTCTCTTTATGGCCTCAAGCACACATCCAAGTATTCGAGATGTTACCAACCAGTTTTGAGGGTAAAAAAATATATTTGGTTGAATATACACTCTGGTCAGTGTGCAATAATATTGTAAAAAATAAACCAAACCCATATATGTAATTATAAGTAAATTTTTTAAATATAAATAATAAAACAAAAACCCACTTTAATAAAGAAAATTTGGAAGGGATTCATATAGACTCAAAGAATTATAAAACCCAATAGTCATTCTCCCACTAGTTTGTCCATATATATAAAATAATCAAAATAAACAAAATATAAAGGCTTCCACTACATGATCTGTTATGCAACATATAATACATCTAAAATCAGACATATGTTATACATGAGCATCTAAGTACACATTATGGGGTATGAAATAAATCCCAATAGGCTTCCCCTAATGGAGAGCCTATAATCATCCATTAAATATAGTGAATCCAAATGTGATATACCCATCCTATTTAAGAACTAATAAAATTTGGTATAAAAAATAAACATGACATTAAATAAAATAATTAAAAAATCCAATATTGATTTATAACCTAACACCCATGGAAAATGTACCCTCACTCTGGACCACAAAAGTGTACATATAGGATGTGGATCACGTATCCACATTACATTACTCATGTCCACATGATCTGCAAATGTTCTCTAAAAAATCTAAAAAAATGTCAATAAATGTCAAACACTAAGATCTTATCACTTGGATCCAAAACCAATATACACACCTAATAATATTTGTGGATCCAGTAGAATTTTTTAATCTAGAAAAAATACTTTATGATGGACCCTATAGATCTTATAATGTTCTAAAAATTATTTAGATCCAATTAGAGTACAAATGAGTTCTAGATAGTCTACACTAACCAAGGGGTCCCTCTATTCGTAGTCTTGATAGATTATGCATATTTTCCAAGACATCCCAACATCCATGAGAATGAAAATATATAGAAATTTTCCCAGGGATCTCGACCAATACATATGGATTTATTTACAACCATGACATCAAACATCTAGCCGTTTCATTACTCCAATTAGGAGGGGTTCAATAATCTATATCACTAACTAACACCCTTGACCCCTCTAGAGAAAACCAACAATTTAATAGACGAGAGTTGAAATCTTAATCATGTCTAATTCCTGGTCCCATGAAATATATTAAAATTGAAATATGAATTTTAAGGTAACAGTTTAGTATATAACAACCATTTCCAAATTAATCTGATCTTAAATGGCCCAAAATCCCTCTAAGGAGTATCCTTCAAGAAGCCCCGATCCTTCCACCCAAAAAACCACCATCATTAAATGTGTGAAGGCATGATGGTAAATCTCCACACAGTGAGTTTCATAGTCATGGAGATCGTTGTGAACACATGAATCCTTAACGTTGTCATTATGTTCTTGAATTGGGCATCACCTATTCTTGAATCACACATGTTCTTCATAAAATACCTACATGCATTGCAAAACCCCTTACCTATAAATACCCCCTTTGTTAAGATATTTTGGGAATGGAAACCTAACGTTTTGGATTCTAAATTACCCCTAATTCATAGACCTCCTGATCCTCACAAACCTATGTCAGTAAGGATCATCAATGGTATCCAATATTTTTGAAACCACGTACATTGTGTTCTTTAATTCATCCACCTAATGTGGTGATTCCATTTGAGAAGGCCTACATCCTCCATGAAGGAAGGAGTACCTATATGTAAGTAATGGATATATGAATATTTCAGAATTTTTTGAAGCAATATCCTCTTGGAAAAAGACTTATATTTTGAGGTAGGGTCTTCCTATTTTGTAAAACGTGCTCTCTTGTGAATTTCATGACCTCTAAAAAGAACATATTCTTCATAAACCACCTCTATATGAGGCCCCAAGAGTCATGAAACTTCTCTTCTAGGCTTCTCCATGGATCCTCCCTTCTTCTAACCATCATTCAGGAAGGTTGATTATCCATGGTCTCCACTCCCATCTTGGACTAGTCTATCTCCCCCTCAAGTCCCCATGATACATGTTCCACCGACTCCCGTATCTTCCAGCATCACCTCAAGTGTGGTTTAATCCTACCACTAACCTTTTTCTTCTTAACATAGGGATATTAACCCCTATTTATTCTCATTATAGATATATTAATGTGGAATTTACGAGTGTCCACTTCTCTTTTCATTATACCATGTTAGTTCCAAAGTAATTCCTTACCCAAGTGTGAAATAATTGTGGTAACATAAGCCTAAGGGGTGAGAATTGAGTCCCCCAATGTCTAGGTTTGAAGACATAAAACTTCTTAGTTCCATGTACTAGTCATATGATATTAAACATCATGAAAACATTCTCAACAAATGATTTCAAAAAATGGATATAACATGTGTGATATGCCGGGAATGCTCTTTGTTTGAGAGGCTTTGGATGACCTTCAAAAGGATTTCCAATGTACCACTCACAATGGATGAGATCCTTTTGGGATCCTTTATAGAGTAAGCCCCATTATATATTATGTGGTGGCATTATTACCCTTCTTAACCTACCCAAATCATATCGGTATTGATCATCATATGTGACTTTCTAGTTTACCAAAATAATAGAGGATACACGGACATTCAAAGCCCTATATATCTTCTTCTAGGCCCCAGAATCCATCCAGTGGTGGAAAATGGTGTATCGTGTGATCTTCTAGTCTACTACTAACTCATATTTCTCACACTGAGCATGAAGCATGTGGGGTTAAAGGATAGTAGTGATCAAAAAATATGTATGATCAAAAATCTCACAATAGGCATCTTTTCATGTTTAAGTCCCAACCATTTAGAACTATGTGGTATTTGAGTCCCTTTTAACTAGGATGTATATAATGCTTTTTTGAGTTCGAAAACCCAACACCCAAATGCACACTAATGTTATATAGGCCCAAAACCTAGAAATATCATTCTCCCACCCGAAAACTACATTTCTTCTGATTCCCTCGAGCTTTCTCTACATAATTCCCTTACTAGACCTTCACTAAGAATATTTCACCAGGTCTTCCTTATAGAATGGCATTAAATTGCATGGATCGTACAATTCACATGACCTTAAACTGTATCCTCGAACCACATGGGTTATGATCCCAAACTTCTAAATAGGGTACGTTGGATGTCTAACTGAGTTTCAACCATGTCCAATAGTAATCCCCGGTGATCCGTCCGAGGGACTCACCTCTCAGATCCATCTTAAGGGGAGTTCTGATCTATCCATGAAGTTTCTTCCCCAAGGGTTTTTATAATCCACATATACCAAGTTCACCTACATGGGGTATTCCTATCAATCGGTAAACTTGTGTGATCCATCATAGCGATGTACCTACTCGATCCATATCAAGTAGATTTCTGATCAATCCATTCCAGATTATCCTCAAGGGCTATTCAAATTCACACCTCCCTGGTCCCCCTCCAAGGGCATTCTAATCATCCACCCTTGAACTATCTTACAGGTATTTTTAATCCATACATCCCATATTTACATTAAATGGTGTTCTTTTTCACACATCCCTAATCTTTTTCAAAGGGCATTCTGATCAACCGACATTGATATATCTAATGGGGCAGTCTAATCCATCCATCCCAACTATTTTTCAAGGTGTTTTTTTCATTAAAACCTACCAGGATGGACTCCATGTGACATTCCCATCATTCACTAAACAAAGGTGATCCCTCCTAGGGGGGTTCCTATTGGATCAATATCCAGGGGGTTTTCTAATTCATCCATCCAAGATTCTACTCATTGGATGCTTTAGTTGACACCTTCATGATCCACCCCAAAGGGTGTTTTGGTCAAACACCATGTATATTTCTCATGGTTAATTTCAATTCATTCATACAATATTATCCTCAAGGGGTGTTCTGGTTCATAAATATATAATCCTAATTAATGTGAATTCTCATTAACCACCCTCGATTTATCTTAAGTGGCATTCAGATCTATCCATACCATATATTTTTCAAGGGGAGTTCTAGTTCAAACCTCCTTGGCCCACCTCCATGGGAACTGAATTCTTCAAACCTAGATCAATCTTAATTGGAATTCAGATCCATTTATCCTAAGTATTCGTCAAGGGGAATTCTAATTCACATATTCTTGGTTTACCTCTATGGGGAATTCCCATCCTTTGGTAAACTATATATGTCTAACATATTCCCTCATAGGGATGCAACACTTGGATCCACCTTTACGAGGTGTTTCAATCAATCTACTATGTCCCAAGAATGCATTCACTCTATGACCATCTCTATATGACTTTAAAATCATACCCTGATCCTTATCAAAAATACATTCTAATGCATCCCCATAGGATATATAACTTGTTACATGTCCAAAAAAAATATACACCATGAAAACAAGGGATGCCTTATGTTCCAATCTTAAGATCCATCAAAATGGGATTCCCTCCCATTAGAAAGAATACAGGTGACCTATGTGCCCATCATCTTGACATTACAGCTATGCCCAATGTTACTACTATTCTGACTAAAGGCCTTTTACATATCCTAAAGGAATCAAATTGTAAAAATTGAGGCAGTATAATTTCTAGTTTTATGGATAGATACGGCACTGATAATGAGTCCCACGAACATGACTTTAGTATATAAGGGGGCTGAAACTAAACAATTGTTTCCAAGGAGGAATCTATGGGATGAGTAACTGATATCCCATGACCCATTTCGATCAAGGAGAATAAAAATCCATTAAAAGTAATGAAATCTGACCACTTTTGGAAAGCTAAAATGTAGGTACACAAAGAATACAGTGCTCACAACAATGTGTGGATGTGCATGAACACCCTATAGAAAGGGTCAGAAATAAATATATTAAACCCAATGAAAAAATCATCACCATAACATGGGGACGAGTAGCATTGGGGTTCCATAATATTTTCATGTCCTTATATCTAGATATCTAGAACTCGGTTCCACCAATAAAATGGTGGGAATATAATTGAACTCAACAGATATTGGGGCAGTTTTCAATTGGGAATATTTTGTCTCTGACACTATCGACATGGATCTCACGACATCTCCGGAAGATTAGATTATGGTAAAGAATTCATAATCTCCATACATGCATCTATACTGATAGATTAAACCAACCCCTTATATTACCACATCATAGTAAATCATATAACCAATGCCCACAGGTTCTAGGGAAGGGGAAGCGTTGATGTGATGATCTTGAACCACTATGTTCTCACGACAAAGTCCTTTATGGCCTCAACTACCAAAATTCAGGCCCTTTATCACCCTGCAAAATTTTCTATAGTATAGTTATGGACACACGTACATTCTGATACTAGTATGATGGGGTCATTCCCTTAATGTAAATGGCCCTCTAGGACCTACAAGATTATATCCCTCAAAGATACCACTGCCCCAATGTCCACACCAAGAGAAAACACATCCATTACCACATAATATTTTTTCAGAAGACTCTCTCTAGAGAGATATTATAACTCTTCCACCAATACTAAAGTGGTGGGGTATTCCCTAGTCACTCCGTCCACCACTACTATTCAGTATCCTCTAAGTAGGGCTCCAACCAATCCCCATAACCACCATCGATGACTAATCTTTCATGTAGAAGAGTTGTGGGACTTTACACCTACTTCATCAGTCCTAGTCTAAACCACTCAACACCAGCATCAAGGATAAGCCCTCGAGATTTCCAGACAAGGGGAATCATTTTTTGTGGCTCCAGTAGACCATCCCCCACCATTGAATCCTTACATATCCAAATAATAGGAGTATATGAAACTATATTATTCTAATTGAGATCAGTACCCCCAACCACTTTATAAGAAGGCTGGGTTGACACTCCCAATATTGGGTACGAGCGACAACCGTTGTGGGGAAACCCATAATGATGAGACTATGCAGAGGTTTTTAGTATGCCATCATCAATCCAATATGAGGTCAGCCCCACTCTATCAAAACCAATAAAGAGGTATTATCGATATCCCTACTCTTCATAATCATGTTCATACCCATGCTGTAGAAGTAACCTTCGTTGAAGAACTATCCCTCGAAAAAGGGGTTAGAAAATTCTGCCCAAGATGAAATACAGAGAAATGATAGGTCCTCATAGACCACATTAATATTTTTGAATCTTAGAATACAAACTACTTGGTGATGGTATTCAACCCCCCAGATTCCAGAGTCTTGGATATGATCCCCCCAATTGATGATCTCCATCATGTAAGGTAAAATCCAAAGGATCCTTGGATCCCTCCACATGTACATGCAGGGGGAAAAAGTCCTGATTCCCTTTTAGGGGCTCACAGTGAAGCAATTTCTAACATCACTAGTCTCTTCTCTACCATTATATATGATAATGGAGAGTGGTTCTAGTTAAGGATAACTCTTTCAAACTATGGGATAACTGATGATTAATTGAAGATCATCTCTTCCCACACACATGAAGCATTGGTGACCATCTAGTCCTATAACTATGTGATGACGTACTTTGTTCCATCATCATGAGATGTTCCAAAATGTATTGAACTATTTAATTTTGTTATGACACCTATATTGTCCAATAATCATCCAATCTCATCCACATATGTGTTTCCACTGATCTTGTGGAAAGTGAAAATCAGTGCATGATCTGACTAATATGATTTCCCTTCCACTATGAAATAGAGAATGTGGAAGAATATAGCTGTTGACCAGTTGTATATGGTGTTTTGGAAAATTTATATTCAAAAATTTTACATTCTAGAGTCCCTAACTAAGGGCCACAATGTGTCTTTCTTACAAACCATTTGAGTAATGCTTCACCACCTCCGTAATTTTGAGTTGGAATGACTAGGAATCCATGGGCACCTCAAGGACATCTATTAGAAGTGTTGATATCTCAAGTTGGTGATGAAAGTGATAGTTTATCACCTTGGATGTCATGGGTACCATTAAAAAACCCAAAAATATGTGTCAAGGTCCTTATAATGATCATTTAAAACATGCAAGAGGCATCTCTACATGTACATATTAGTGGGTGGGGAGGGAATGGTACTCTCTATGTCAGTAAGATCCTAGGACATCATGACTTTTCCATCGATGATGATATATATAATTCAAATATTAATATGATAAACATGGTTGTCGACAGGTTTTCTAGAGATACAGACTCTGATGTAGGGTCTTTTGGGTGAAAATCAACACCCTCAGGAAGCACAGTACCAAATGGACCCCCTTACAAGTGTTCACACCCACTAAAAAAGAAATATACTTAGATGTAAACATCTATCTAAGAAAATATACCATGTCAGCATCTCAACAACAATAAAGATAAATTTTGGTCCTTAAATCCCCATAATCCTTCCAACGTTAAACTGAAGAAAAATCCTAGACCCATCGTTTTATCCTTTCTTTAGCAGGTTTTAGGGTGAAAAATGATAAATGATAATCTCATTTCTACTCAACACTTGAATTATGGTACCACCCTATAGGGTCCCATTTACTCTTCAGTGAGTCCCCAAGTCCATATTTCCTATTTCACCCATTTTAGATCTATGATCTCATGCATCCATACAAATAATAGGTAGGGACAACTGATAAAAACATTGATATTAAATTTCAAACCTTTATGGGAAGCATGACTACCCTCCTCCGAATCCTGTTTATGTCACCCCTCAATCCATTGAGCCTACCCTCCTAGTTAATGGGAATCTTGATGCTTTAGTGCTCAGAAACACTTGTCTTGACTGGTCCCTCCTGGACGAATCGACGTTTGAAGAAATGTGCTATGGAGAAGAAACGTGACCACACTCCAATTAATCAAATAAAAAAATTACATGGCATGTTCATTTAAGGTACACACTGTGTACAAGCCTCATTTATCCCTCACTTTTTGTGGACATCCATGTAACATACACTACCATGTACGTGGCCATTACACGAATAGTACATAGCTACACATGGAAATCGAGTACATAGTGTGTACTCAATAGTACGTGGCATGTACATAGAAAATTATCCAATTCATCATTTATCCCAAAAAACACCCTAAAATACAAATCCATACCTTAAATAATGATTTAGGTTCTTATAAACTCCCCCACAAAAAGAAAATTTTTCCCAGATTTCCCTTCTAATGGTGGAAAAGAAGAATCTTTAAACAACTCTTTCAACTGTGATCATACGTTGGCCTCTCTCTTCCATGTCTCATCATGTACTCGCCTCTGCTGACATACCACCCATACAAGTGGAACAAACTGGCCACAGAGAACCTTCATGCCGCATTCCACAATCTGTATAGGGTGCTCCTAAATGGAAGCATCCACCTCCAACTCATATAGGGTGCTCCTCAAGCCTTCTCCTACTAACAGATGGAACATTTCATAACAAAACCAACAACATCCCTCTTCATAAATGGCCACCAATATTGGCACTGTAGATCTCGATACATATTGGGGATACTAGGATGAACTACACAAACTGATGAATGAAAATATTGCAAAAGCTCCTCACGTGTGTCTAATGACCCCTATACGCACCCATGAACATTCAAGATCACATATATACCTACGGTCTACTCAAGAGTAGGGTCCTCTCTTGATAAACTCTCCCATTTGGATATGCCTTCAGATTCTGATATCAACCTCATTCGTACTCGATCATGTAGAGTAGAGGTAACCTCTACAGAAAAGTAAACTTATGCCCTTGTTCGTCGTGCACATTCAAATGCACCTTAGTAAATATATCCATAATCTTCCACTCACTACTGGCCTCTTGAACTTCCTATATCTGAGTCCTCCCAATCAATGAATCAACCAATGAGTTGTCTTTCCCATGGATGTTGAAAAACTCAAAGTTAAAAGACTAAAGGTACTCTACCCACCTTCAGTATCTGAAATTTTGATCACACTGGGTAAGAATATACTTGATACTTTTGCAGTCTATGAAAACCAAAAAATTCTCTTCCAAAAGATAATGTCTCCAACAGTGCAAACCATGCACAACTGCAGCTAACTCGTGTTCCTTTGTCGGGTAATTACTCTCATCTGGCCTCAACTGTCAAAAGACACACACGATGAATCTTTCCCCCTATATAAGCAATGATCTTAGTCTGATACCTGATGCATCATAGTAAAGGGTGAAACTCTTCCCCGACATAGGAAAATCAGTATCGATGTTGAATTCAATCTCTATTTCTGCTATTGAATGTCTGAATCACTAGAATCTATTCACAAGTTTGACTCACCCTTCATAGTCAGGCCTGTTAGAGGCACTACTAATCATGAAAAGTCCTATATAAAGTGCATGTAGTAACAATGCATCCCCACAAAACATTGTACCTAAAATATGTTCTTCAGGTTCTCCAGGATTCTACTTCTCCCACTTTCTCTGGTCCTACTGATACTCATGTATGTAAGACAACATGAACCAATATGTGAATATGGTCCATCCTAAAGTATCATTTTGAGAGATAACTATACAACTGATTCACCCTCAGTATACTCAATACAATCTCAAGATGTATGGCATTTCCATGTGGAGTGTGAGAGTACAACAAGATATCATCTAGAAATACAACCACCAAAAAATTTCACGTAAGGATGGAACTCTTAGTTCATTAGTACTATAAAAATTTTCAGTGCATTCATAAAATCATACAACATAACCAAATACTTTTATTGACCACAACTTCTCAGAAAAACTATAAGAGGTATATTTGATGGTTTAACATGCAACTGATGATAATCGGAACTCTTGTCAATATTTGATAACACTCATGCTCCATGAATATGATCAAAAAGATAATCAATCCTTGTCAAGGGATATATTTTCATGACCATAAACTTGTTTATCTTTTGATAGTCACACAAAGTCTAACAGTTTCATCCACCTTTCTTCAAACAGGATAGGAAACCCCCAAGGAGAAGTACGGGTTCAGATGAATCCATTATCCTTTAACTCCTCTAAATACTTCTTGAGATCATGTAACTCATGTGTAGCCATCTTATAAAGAGGAATAGAAACTGGTTCCAAACCAGGAACATGCTAAATAGATAAATATTCCTCTCACACTAGTGGTAAATCTGAAAATTTATCAAGAAATATATCCCTAAAATGATCCCCCACTAGAGGAAAGTCAACTTGTGAATTCCACTAGTCATCCTGATTTAAAATATCAATATCGGTCGTAATACCATTCAACCAATAATTCTCAAGTCCCATGCTACTTGCCTGGATATCCCATTCTCTATTTTATTGAAAAGAACCACCCTTAGGTGACATTAAATGCACCCTATGGTGATATTAGTCAACAAATTCCTATAAAGAGACCAACCGGTCCATTCCGAGAAATACATCGAAACCTATCATCTCTAAGACATAGATTTCTCATAATAAGTTACACCAACCAACCTCAAGAGGGAACTCCTTGCACTAATGTACACTATCTATTATAATCCCCAACAGAGTGTCTAGAATCATAACATACTCATTAGTAATGATGTAGATCCCATGCCTCTCCGCAACAGCAATTGATATTAAACTATGGGAAGCCCTACGATCAGAAGGAGGAGAATATGAAACTGTGGAAAATAGAATTGTACCTCTATCTATATAGGGAATATGATCCTACTTTTACTAGGTCTACTCCACTACAAAATTATAACCTATACCATAGCCCTATGACCCTTCCTGACTAACCAAAGTTGAACCACCTTGCTTTTGTTGAGAACTTGTAGCCTGACTACCATAGACACAACCACCTCTTCAGCCTGAATAACATGAAAAACTTCAGTTCCCTAACTGATGAGAAATCAGTGGTCCTTCTCTTAAATGTGGAGCCATAAGTGAACCCCTCGCACTCATTTTTGGTGAGAATATCTAGAAAAAAACAGAATATGACCCATCCTACTCCAAGATCGAAACTCAACTAGGTCTCTCCAATAATGGGGTCTTGTATGAAATCTCTTACTGCACTGGTAGTATACCTCCTATCTACTTGAATAACCATCTATTGAAGACTCCCTATGGTTGTTCCTACTATCTGTCAAAGAATTTATCACCCTAGATGTTGGACTGCCTTGGCTCACAGCTCCAAACTCTCTGAGATTACACTCAGTAATCAGCACCCGGTTCACTATAGTTGTCACTGAAGTCAGCCTGAAGACATTCACCTCTAACTGGATGTCATACCTAAGACCATCCTCAAATTCACTAGCCAAAGATAACATGCCACCACTCTGAACTAGAGTGATGCACTGAAGATCTATAAAATAGGAAGATTGATCCATCACTAAAATAGTTCCCTACTCCAAAGAAATGACCTATTGTGCTTGATCGGCCCTCAATGTCTCAGGATCGTAGTAATCATACAAGATTCCTTAAAACTCATACCAAATCATATCTCAGTGACGTGTCGTCTGTGATATTACATCCCACCATCTCTTGGAAGAATCATGATTCATGTTTGTTGAATGTTTCACCATCCTCCATAGAGTCCTCTCTAGATGAGAAAATATAGTGACCATGTCCTCTAACCATGACTCTGCAGCTTGTGGTCATCCATACCCAAAAAGAGTTGGAAGATGTTTCTGCTAGAACACCTTTGTTAACTATGCCATAGAAGTTCTTGATGTAGTGATCCCTAAAAAGATTGTATCATCCTCACAAAGACTTCATGGAACTGTGCATCAGCACATGTGTTGGGTACAACAGTTGGTGCCAAGACGGACATGATGGTAGGATATGATGTTAGTACCTAATCTATTTGTTATTGTGTTTATTTTTTACCTAGTACCAAGTGTACAACCGGATGACATATTGGCTGGATGACTTTTCATGATCATGCTCACACCTTAGTTCAATACTATCAAGGAAATAAACTAAGTAGTGAAATAAAGGAACAAGAGAAGGAAAACATTCAATTCTTGGAAAACATAGTTAAATGGGGTGTATAATCTCTACACATCATGTTTCCATAAGCTTTTAACATGGCATTTACCTCCACTAGTTTTACTCGGGTAACATCCCTACACACAATGTGTTCCTGTTATGACACAGTGTGTACTCGATTTTTCTCTCCAGTCCGAGTACTTCTACATGGCCAAAATACATGTGGTCTATATGCACAACACTACATGGAATGTTCACCCTATATGTGGTGTGTACTTATTAGGTCCCCTAAACCTGTGTCATTGGTCACCTGGTCGAAGACACGGTCAACATTACACATCAAGCAAGAATGGGACCCGGTGTGTACATCCGATGTTTTTTCTACTCATTTTGTTAGTCACATGGCCGGACACAGAGTCCTTACAGAAAAACATGTACTCCTAGTACATTTCATGTTCTACAAATGTTTCCCAACCACATATATATTCTCATACAGTCATTCACATGGTCAAATACTACCAAATTTGTATATACAGTACCCATCGTTAAATTAATAAAAGTTGTTTCTTCCAGAACAGAATAAAACATGGCATGTGTTCATAAAACCTCGCACCGTGTTGTCTGGGATTTCGGATATTAATCCTATGAGAATCATCTTGAACCCTTGTAATTGTAGAATTTTTTACAAGGTATGGCAAGTTATGACCCATGGAATCCCATACTCCCCCCCCCCCCCCCCGTAATCCATAGATTGGCATTCTTATTCATATTAAAACCTGAAAAAATTAAATTAAAGTTCAAACATGATCCACCAAATTTCGATCCCCAAGGCGCCATAACACATGTGGGACCAAAGTTTGTTGTCCATCCAAATGAAACATTACATAATCCAGTACCCTATCAAAATAGCAGTTATTCAATCATGGCATCTTTCACAACAACATGCATATCTAGCAAAATATCTTTCACAATAGAATGCAATCAGATATTCTTCCTAAATGGCATGAAAATAATTCATGACATGTGATCTATATAAAGTACATGTATGATTCATGAGAGGGAATACCCTAATCTCATTGGGTTTCAAAAAAAATAGAACCATAATAATACCAATGATAACAGCCCAATACAAGTGAATCACTCAATGTTGAAATAAAATCAACTGTAATAATTGAAAAAGAAAGAAGAAAATAGAAATATTCAAAGTAACATGGCTTTCCCCTATACACAGGTTAGCTACTATCGATCACCTCTTATTAACAACTACCTATTCCTCTATATTCCTATATATAAACTCCAAACAAAAAGACAAGGTAGAAAAGAACCTCTTCTAATACATCTTTGTAACATCTTAGATCTGGGTGCCTCCCAAAAGTTTCCCATTCTTGGTTGGTGACATGGCCTCATGAAAATTTAACTGAAATACAGAGGATTCTGAATAAAAACGAGGGCCTTGGATGTGGTAATGGGGAATCTATACCCACATAGGCAGAGTAAAATAGAAAAAAAATAATAGTAAAGAGTAGTATAAGAATTAATACCATATAAAAAAGAAAAAAGAGGAAGACTGATCATATAAATAACTATAGCATGTATAAATAAATGATGCATGTCACATTTATCTAGGAAAGAATCCAAACAAGTCACAGTGATAGAAATACAATTCTGAAACCAAAGTATAGAAAATAGTAAAGTCCAATTGTATCTAAAGCCTCATCAAGGTCCCATGCTCTCGAGATCCAATAGCAATCGAGTACCTGATGAATAATGGTGCTTGACCTTATCTATACATGCCACTGTATAATCTATTTAGGTCAAAATTAATGACCCCGACATGGTGTGAGACAAATACCAGAAGGAGACCACCAAAAGGTATGTACCTAACTGTCTGGGAATATATATATAAAGCATGTAATATGAAAAACGAAACAATAAACTAGGAAGTACTCAGAATTAAACAATCCTACTATTTCCAATTACATTCATTACATTTATTAATAATTCAAATCATTGAATAATGTATCCTCTGGAGCTATCCTAAGATCTATATCACCCAGTACAATATAACAAATATATGTCTCAATAAACTGTCTAAACAAACAAGTAATACTGAGACCAAGATTGTGGTTTGGCTTGGAAGACTCGTCAAAATCATTCTATCAATAAAAATAAACCCTTTGGGAAATTTCTCATAGTCTAACCCCTATAGTTAAACATATCATCAATTAAATAAATTAATGACCCTCTGGAAAAGTTCACACATTTAAACCCCTACAGTCTCACATAGCAATTATCATTTACAACCAACTTCCTGGGAAAATATCACGGTCATTACCCCCTTGTTCTGTATAGAAATAATGAATTATAATGACCCCCTATATTCTCTCATAGTCAATTCTATATATTACTACATTCAATTAATAAGGACCCTATGGGTAGCTCTCACATTCTAACCCCTCTGTTCTATGACTACATGGAAGCTCTCTTGGTCAATACCAATCTGTCAACATAATAGTAATTATACATAAAAGACCTTATCTCATGAAGCTCTCAAAGTCAATTTCACTTTGTCGACTTTCACCAATCAAAACACATGCATCTCATATAATCTGTAACTTCATCTTAACAATATGAGGCATGTGAAACATGCAATCCTAATATATTTCCTAAACTCAATGGTCATAACCAAAAAAAACATGGAAAACCCATCCATATTCGAGGTCTAAACCTTATGCATAATCAAATCACCCTTTCTCAAACAAACACACAATAATATATCTTCGATTGGGTTAAATTCCAAAACACACAATACCCAATACATGGGTATTTGTAACTTTAGAATATATAATCCAAATAAAACCAATGAAAGGAAAAAACCACATACCTTCATGTTGTACGATGAACACTCTTGATCATTGGCCCCTGAAGCATCCTAGAATGATTTAGATCTATAAAAAGGGTAAAAATTATCAACCCTTGATAACTCATGAGATAGGAGAAATCATGAAGAGTGGTTCAAGTAGAAATAATAAATCACTCTTGGGATTCCAAAGCACCCTCTAGAGTTCGGATTGGACCTAGAAAGGAGAAATAGTGTCTTGGAATTTGATCATAAATCTTGGTCTCTCCTAGAAGAACTGAAGTTATAAGATGCAAATTTTCAAGATGAGATGTGACCTCGCTCTGATTAATAAATTTAAAAGAAAGTACACAAAATGTTCATTTAATATACATTCCATGTACTACCCTCAACTGACCCCTGCTTTAAGAGGTATTCTAGGTCACCTACTTGGACATGTACATAGTGTGTAATTAGAAAATTTCCCTCTGCTTCCTTGTTTTCTAAAAAACAACCCTAAATAAAGATTCATACCTAAAATGAAGATCCAGGATCTTGAAAATATATGAACCATTATAGTCTTTCTAAAAAATTCCATAAAACCTGATCCTTTATTAAATGAAATAATTAAGAAAATGGATTGAAATAAAATGAAATTATAAAATAACAAGATTCCATAAAGTAACTAAAATTTTAATTAGGATGAATTTTCAAATTTGTGGGGGAAATCTAAAGGAAACGGTCGAATAAACTACCATTGGAAACTCTACATAAACCTAGGAAAAATTTAAATTTCAACTCCCTCACATTTCATAGTGGTATCTCACTAAAAACCCAAATAACCCTTCAATTATTTTCATCCACACCATAAGAAACCATTATTCCAAACAATCCTGATATTCCAAAATGAGAAAGGTCCTTATCCTACAAGAAGTCCTATCAAAAGAAAGAGATATCCTATTGATGAGCCACCAAGCCCAACTATTCATCATCTATTTTCCAAATGGTCTTCCCAAATAAGGAAACCAAATGAATCTAAAATTTACAAGGAACAATTAGAATAATTAAAAAAATTGTCTGTAAATTTCCTTTGATTGATATTTTAAAGGAAATTATTTAAAATACCATGTCCCAAAAGGATATGTGTACGTATCAATGAAGTCATAGAGGTGGTAAAAGGGTTATACTGGGGAGGAATTTTAAAAAATTATTCTAAACATAAAATACCACAAATTTAAAGGATTGTGGAAAATTAATTATTCATTATACTATTGGGGAAATCATCCTTCTTTATAAAATACTTAATTTTCGTGCCTATATGAATGTGAATCCTCACTCTAGTTTCTCCTTTTTTTTGGAGTTGAAGAATATATTAATAGTTTTTTAACTTGTAAATCATTGTATCACACACTCCAATAATGTTCTAGAGGATATTATTGTGATGCTTAAAATATAATTTTTCATACTTATTTTTTATGGAAAAAATGGATGGTGATATGAATATTGGAATTAACCCATTATATTAAGAAGACCATTCTTTTTAAACAATCAAAAATATATTTGTTTTTAAAAATGGTATATTTAATGTGGATATTTGTAGTGAATTTTTTTACATTAAAATATATGATTCCATGAGTCCCATTTAATTGATAATTCACTTCATGGAGATATTTTCATTAATGAAATCCCTATCCTTATGAAACCTTATGGTTTTTCCCAAAAACCCCATTTAATGTTTTCATTATTGATAGACACTGTTTTTAATGATTCATTTGTTGAATTTTGTAAATTACCTCATAAATGATAATGAATGTCAACAATTTGGTGATTTCATATGGATTGGGGTTAATTAACATCGATGATTCTTCCTAGCTTATGAAATCTTAATTCTCCTCTGTGGATGTTACTATTGAGTATTTTGATGAGATCAATTTCCTCTATTATCCCATTTATTTTCCATCAATATAAAATCACCATAATTGAAAAACTTACTTCTTCATAAAAATTTAAAATATTCATATGTTGGGAATAGAATTTGTTTCGTTTCAAAACTTATAGTTCATTCCATTCAAAGCGTGAATTTTAATTTGTTTGACTTTTAATGAAGTAAAAAAATCATTATTATGGATATTATAAAATTCTTCTTATTATCAAAACAATTTACATTCATGATATATTATTTAATAATGATGTTAAACCATAGTGGTTGTCACAACACTGACTAGACCAAAACCACCATAATGTTTTTAAAATATAGGTAACCAAATTATTAATTATTGGAAACATTGACCTTACCTCTAATATCTACTCGTCTAGTCTAGTGTTGGTAGTCACCAATAAAACATGTTTAATATTAAAAGAAAAATAATAATGTTGAATTGGTACCATCTTATGTGCAGAATAGTTGATGTGTCCTTATAGATTATCAACAACTAAATAGTATAAAATGAAATATAGTTTTCCATTTTTTCATGGGCTATATGAAATAGAAGTTAGTGGGGTTGTCCCATTATTGATTTTTGAAGTGATATTTTAAATATTTATAGATACCTATTTCCCATGAGGATCATTGAAATAAAACCTTCAATTTCCCCTCTCTCACATTTTATATAACAAGATTCCATTTTGTTTCATCACTAATATAGGAACATTCATGTTTTTCAAGAATAGTATTTTCAATATTATCCAGATAATTTCAAGGAAGTGTTCCATGATGATTTCACTGTCTATGTTTCCTCTTGTGTTGAGAATTTTAATATTTTATATATTTTTCTTCATCACTATATTGAAATAAATCTACTATTAAATTATATTAAATTAAGTTTCAAGGTATGATATGATTTATTACTTAGACATGTCTCTTCTAGTGATGGAATTAAATTCATTAAATTGAAAAAGAATGAAATTTTTCCAATATCTCCTTAATGTTTTCTCAAATGTGCATCCTTCATTAGATAATTTGGTATTTTATCTCTATTTTATTAATGATATTATTTATATTACAATCCCCCTATGAATATTACTCCAAATGAACAAATAGTTTTTGTTTGATACAAAATGTGAGGATAATTTTAAAATTTTCAAATAGAGTCTGATATCACTAATAGTAACCCAAGGAACATGATGGTATTACCTTTTTAACACATGTGTGATGATTAGAAATATGAATTTTGTGTATTCTTATCACAAAATTTCTATCTAGTTCCAAATGTAATTGTATATTACCGATATAAAATGAATCAATCCTAGAGAATATACACCACTAGTGGAAAGTAATTTCTTAACATTTTTTCCCTTGGATAAATTGATTTCATATCATTTAGGGCCCAATGTGATTGTGTGAACTGACCATACACCCATTTGGATTCTCAATAAGTAACTAAGAGATAATACATGTCACATTCATTGGATTATCCACTTCCACAAATTAAATATAAAAATCAAGGAAAAAATAAAATACAATAAATTAGTGGCAAATCATATCAAAATGATACTTCCATCCACAAACATTGACTGATCTAATTGGATTCTAGTAAATGATATTTTTCAAGGCAATAACTTTTATCAAGTGAAATATTTTATTCCATGGTATAATGACATTATAAT
This sequence comes from Viscum album, assembly GCA_963277665.1. NCBI lineage: Eukaryota > Viridiplantae > Streptophyta > Magnoliopsida > Santalales > Viscaceae > Viscum > Viscum album. The sequence goes on along the minus strand of OY728165.1, from coordinate 1,063,117,120 downwards.
TTCTATTGTAACATCTTGTATTAAAACTAAATTATATAAAAATAATGTTCAGTATCCTAAACATGAGTCTCATAGGTACATTTTGGATAAACTATACCTTTAGAGCACAAGTGTAGATCCATTCCTATTGTGTTTTTCCTCACAATGAGTTTCAGTACTTTAATTGGTTTCTTCAAACTCTACCATGTTGGGTCCACTTCATTCCCCAATATAATTATCATATGGTACTTGATTATAGGATATTGTTTCCACATTAATTGGTGATACCCATAGTTTTTTTCTAAATTTCATCATTTTAAAAGGATAAGGAATGTCTCTATAAGATGTAAAACTCAACAATAAACCATTATTTTTGATGAATTTTTTTATTATTGGGGAATTGAATTTATTCTCTCATTCTATAATTCATTTGAAAACTTGGGCATTCTTCTAAAAGTGCATTCTATGTATCAAAGGGTAGAGTCACCAGAAAAAAGGATTGATGACTCAAAGTACTCATAGAATTTTAAAGGAAACAAATATTCTATTTTTTTTAATTTTCATGGATCATTATTACTGTTCTGGGTTCTCATTATAAAAACCACCAAATAAAAGATACTTTTTATTGAAATTTTATTATTCCTCAAATTACAATTTCTTATCACCCACAAATAAATGGTAAGGTACATTTTTCAATTATAGGGTCAGAAAAATTATTAAAAAAATAGGCCAACCAAATAAAAAATATTAAATTATAAGAAATGATGAATCATTATGGGATTATGATACTTCTTTCAAAACCCCCAAAGGCATGTCAACTTATCATGTTTTATTTGGAAATAGTTGGAAAATTATTTTTAGGATATAACATTTATCTTATTGTGTTTTTAGAAAATGAAATTAAAAATTTTATGGTGTAGGTGATTAAATAATATTACATTTTTAATTGTTAGAAGAAAAATTATTTGATTCAAATGAGTAATCCCAAATCAAAAAGTATTGAAATAAGTCTTCCCATGACACCTCATCCATTATTTCTTATTTCATATTGGATAGAAGGTCCACCGTCATAATGGAATTATAATTTTTCACCTAGGAAAAAAATTTCCCAATGGATCAACACATACATTGTCCCTAATAAGAATTTTTTTGGGGTTGTATAGGATAAAAATGGAAACAAAAATTTGAAATTCATATAAAATTGGAAGTGACTAATGATTTTCTATGAAACCTATATAGAGTCCCTATTAGAGTAACTCCATCTTCTGTAATCCATATATCATTGATTCCCATTAGTTTAAATCCTTATTTCACACATTCTCTTTAATTTCCATGAGAAAACTACAAATTAAAGGTGATGTGTAAAGACCCGTAAAATTCAAGGGAAATTTTTTTCTTAATTTTCTTTAGAATTTTACAAGAGCGCGGTTTCAGACGGCACCTGATTCCGAAGCCCGGAGTGCCCGGAATTAATTTCCGAAGTTTGGCTCGGGTACGTTCAGTGAACGAATGAGCGGGAATTTCTAACTTTTGATCCGGTGCTCGGAATTGAAATCCGAGGGCACCGATGAACTCGCAGCGCCGATATTCGCTTAAAGAGACCTTTTCGGGAGTTGCGTTTGTTGCGGGTTGAAAGTTACGTTTTGGGGTTTTTAGATTGAGTTAAATAAAATTGTGAAGAACAATTTTATTTCATCAAGTTAAATCCTATCAAAGGTGGTTGGGAGTGGGACCCACACCCACTTAACCTCCCTTGGGAGGATTAAGAGTGGTGGGGCCCACACGAACCCCCACCTTTTCAACTCCCCACTCTCCCTCTTAATGGCTTGATAACTTAACTTCTTTTTAATTATACAACTCTTGTATATTAAATAAGTGAGTTAATTTTGGGGTTAGCCTTTTTGAATTTCAAACTTTTGAAATTCTTTTATGTTTTGTAATAATAAAATAAGATGTTATCTTATTTTATTTTGGGTTGATCGTTTGTCTTCTTGAGAGGTGGAGAGCTCCTCTTCTTCTTCTTCAACCTCAACGAAGAACGCGAAGAACGTCGTTCTTCAACGAAGAACTTCTCCGCCGAAGAACACGATCCATCCGCGACGCCGTATCTGCGACGCGACGTACTTCTTCCGCGTCATCCCTTCCGCGACGGTTTTCCGCGACGAACGCCTTCGACAACGAATCTTCCTCCGACGTCAAAGGAATCGACACCGATATTCCACGACTCCGTCAACGTGCGACTATCGAGGTAAGGGTTCTTGAGTTCGTTGTTTTCTTTATTATTTGACTTTCCTCAAGTCTTGACGAGGAACGCTCAATTTCCGACGAAGAACGCCGCTCTTCTCTTCTTCGTTTTCCGTGTCAACGAAAGGGGACGCCACTTCTTCCTCGGACAATCTTCGTCGGCGTACAAGTTTCGCCAACGACGTGTCACTTCGAACGCTTTCCTTCGTCATCGGATTTGACGAACGGCTTCCGCGACGCCCGACCTCCGCGACGTCGTCTTCCGCGGAACGTTGTCAAATCCTCGAACCTTACACCCGAGGTAGGGGTTGTCGAATTTCTTTTGGATTCCTCATTTTATTCTTGATCGTGCTTTTAGCAAGATTAACGTGTGACATGTTTTTCTTTAAGTTGCGTTATTTTTATTAACGCGAGGGGGGGGCCGGACCGCACGAACACGGCCGAACCCCCCTCCAACGTTCTTGTTTAATTCTTGCGATGGAAGCAAAGTGGCGTGGTGCCGTCGCACCACGCGGTTTACCGTGCGTTTAATTTACGCAACGCCGTCGCGCTACGCCGAGGAAAATCTTCAAGAACGCGACGCCGTCGCGCCGCGTTGAAAAGAATCGAAGCACGGCGAAAGGGCGCGGTGCCGACGCACCGCGCCGGATGACGAACGCCGCGGCCGGTTCCGGGCCGCGGCGGGACGAGAAGACCGCGGCCGGTTCCGGGCCGCGGCGGAAGGGAAGACCGGCGGCCGGGCCGCCGGCGTCGGAAGCCGAATAGGGGACCGGAAAATTCCGGTCCCGTTGAGAAAACCGGCCGGCCAGCAGGCCGGCCGGATGTCTTAAAACCGGGGAATTTAATTCCCCGGCCACCTCTTAAAACCCCCCTCTTTAAGAGGGGGGCGGTCCATGAAAGGGGGGGCAGCAGCCCCCCGGTTGATCCTCCAAAACCGGCCCCCCACGTGGGGCCGATTTGATACCCAGGCGCGGCACAAGGCCGCGCCACCTTGAGCAAGCGGGGGGGGGGCTTTGCCCCCCGTTCCCTTTCAATCAGCCCCCCACGTGGGGGGGGGGGGGGCGGTTTGTAAAAAAACAAAGGGGCGCGGCTTATGCCGCGCCGACACCCAGGAACCGCGGGGCATTGCCCCGCGTGCGCAGCCCGTGCGGCGCACCCCGCCGCCAGCGCGGCCCGCTGCCGCCGCCAGCGCGGCCCGCCGCCGCCGCCAGCGCGGCCCGCCGCCGCCGGCCCCCGCGTCGCCGCCGTCCGCCGCCGCCGGCCGCCCCCGCCGGCCACCGCGCCGCCCAGGGGGGGGGGTCGGGCCGGGTCAGCCCGGACCCGGACCCCCCCGTTTCGAACCAGTTTTGGTTTTTCGCTCATAACTTGAGCCTCGGACCTCCGATCGACGAACCGTCTGCGGCAACGCGATCCTTGGATCGAGACGGTCGTTTCGGTATATCGCACTCAAGGTTTCGGATTACATTGAGTTCGGCCGGAATGGTTCGTTCACGAAACCAACCGGGCCTTCGGAGCGGAAACGCTCAAATCTTGAGCTACGGACGTCCGATTGACGTGCCGTCAGTCGCGTTGTGTTCCTTTTAGTGAGACGGATCTTTTGGCATACTCCGCCCGAGGGTTGGACGCAGGTGGAGTACGGTCGGATTGGTTTTTCCTTAAAAACCAACCGGGCCCCGGAGACGAAAATGCCAATAACTCACAGACCGGGCGTCCGATTGACGCGCCGTCTGTTTCGTTGACTTCCTCTTGATGAGACGGAACTTTTGACATACTCCGCCCGAGTTTTGGATACAGTCGGAGTATGGCCGGGTTGGATTGTACCCGAAATCCAACCGGGCCCCTGGAACGGGAAAGCTGATATCTTTCAGACAGGACGTCCGCTTGACGAGCCGTCAGCGGCGTTGGTGGTTACGTTGAGTAACGGTCCCTTTGAGTATACCCTATGGGAGTTCGGGGTGCAGTTGAGATACGGCCGGGATTGGTTTCGCTCACGAAACCAACCGGGCCCCTGGGACGAAAAGGCTAATAACTCACAGACCGGGCGTCCGATCGACGCGCCGTCTGTTGCGTTGAGACCCCTGTGACGAGACGGACTTTTGAGACACTTCTTCGTGGGACCTTGTGATACTTGGAGTATCGACCAGTAGCTCGTGGAGCGGACCCTCCCGAAGACGAGCGTGCAGAGTACGGAGACCGTGTAACTAGCTGAGACCTGACGACTGCTTGACCGACTCGACTTGGAGTGAGTCGACTAGCCCAGTGGACGGAGCACTACTTTCTGAGGTGCAGACCCATGGCGGACGGAGTACGTGTGTGACAGTGCAGACCCGCGGTACTCGTCCGGAGAGTACCTCAGCAGGCTATCTGGGTAGCGCCCGGTATTTGGCGACAGACCCTCAGCGGACGGAGCGCCAGGTAGTTGGCCGCAAACCCGCAGTACTCGACAGGAGGAGTACCTCAGCAGTCTTAGGTTAGTGAGCAGTACCTCGAAGTCGTGACAGGACTACTGCACACTTCAGAGACGGGGCTCTTCAGCAGTTACGGTTTCGATAATGAAAATCCTGGTTTGAGCTGAGACTTTTGACCTTGTGTTTACTTCATGATTGGGATGGGTCACTTGCTAACTTTGGTATATGTATGGGCATATACCCGGGTAGTGGTTATCCGTCGTTTTCACAATCCTTGTGTTTCCTCATGATTGAGATGGGTTACTTGATAACTTAGGTATATGTATGGGCATACACCTAAGTAGAGTTTATCTGTTGAGATCTTCTTGTGTTTATCCTTGTTGGTTTTAGTGAGACCTTGAGGGTCTCGGGGTCCCTACTGAGTATCGTTATACTCACCCCTGCACGGGCTATGCCCGCACCTCGTTGTGTTGGTTGCAGACGACGGACAGTGCTGACAGAAGCCGAAGGTTCGAGGACTGGACGGTACCTGGAGGTGGACTATACGACGAGGCGGTACCCGGAGGAGGACCACTGGGCGGAACATACTCGGAGCCGATGGCGGGACCCGAGGAGCAGAGGAGCTATCTGTACCCACCCTTCAGGTGGGATTTCCAGTGGACATCTCAACGTAGCAGCTTTACTTTTCAGTCGCTGTTTTTCCCTTTCGAGTTGTACTTTACAGTTGGGCTTGTATTTCCGGCCCCTTTTACTTTTCAGCTCTTCTTTTTGTACTTAGTGTTTTACTTCCGCTTGTACTCTGTGGTGCTTGTTTTCTTTATAAAGGCAATGCCTTCCCAGTTATCGGGATTTTACGCCTTTGGTGCTAGTCGCCAGCCCCTGGCCTATGGAAGGCGGGCTTGGGGTAGTCACGGCACGGGTCCCGAGGACGGGTCGTGACAAATTGGTATCAGAGGAGTTCGGTTCTACCGCAGAACTTATAACTCTGATGTTTCTTTCTGTGAAGCAATAGTGTTGAGAGTACCGAGTGTGGTTTTTAGTTCAGGGAGTCCAGTGTTGGTGCGGGCGGCCGACGTATCCATACACCAGGACCCTGACAACTGATTTCCGACTTTGTGCACGAAAACACTGATTGCGTGTGTGTTTACAAAAGTTTTTTTCCCCCTTAAAACAGCTCAAACCAGGTCAGCTCACCAGGTATAATCGTTTGATCGTGTTACGTTGTTTCTTTCAGGATGTCTTTTCTCAGACGACCAGCTAGAGCCCGGAGGGATGAGCGTGTTGACAGTCTGTCGAGCGACGAGGCTTCGGTACAGGGCCCTCTTGCAGTTGGGCCACCGATGCCACCAGCCCCAGCAGTAGGCGATGCATGATGCTTGAGCGCGCTGCACGAGTTCCAGCTCCAGAGGCCACCCAGGTTCCGGGGAGAGACGGACCCGCAGGCGGCTGAGGTTTGGCTGGAGGCTGTGGTGAGAGTCTTCAGGCTAGTGGGGACGCCGGCAGACTTCATGGTGATCTTTGCTACCAGCCTTCTTCAGGCAGCAGCAGGAAGGTGGTGGAGCCACTTGTTCTAGTTTTGCGATGGAATGGCTTTCACATGGGAAGACTTTGAGACCTTCTTCAGGGTGGAGTTTGTGCCAGTATCTCTACACCCCGAGCGTGTACAGGAGATTCTGTCTTTGACGCGTGTTTTTCGATCAGAAGCCGAGTCATCTGTGGGCAGTAGACAGATGATGCAGAGGTCCAGGAGGACCAGCCGAGCAGTTGGGCGATCTCGGGTTTTAGGACCGGTGGTGCGGGGCACCCGAGGTGGGGTCAGAGCCAGGCGTGCCAGAAACGGACAATGTTACTCCTGTGGCGGAAAGGGTCACCTAGCACGTGACTGTCCGACTCCTCGATCTGCAGGCTTGGAGGGAGCCACCGAGATAGAGGCAGCGACAAATGCTTGAGCAACAGTAAAGCAGGTGGACAGGGGAGGAACTAGTGGATACGTCTTTTGTACTTCTAGTTCCATGTTGATGTTGCTTTTATGTAGCGTCTTGTATTATGAGCTGCAATAATAAAAGACGCATCCTTTGCGATGTTTTCATTCCTGTCTTCTTTTGTGATGTTACTAAGAGGTTCCAGTTGACTGTTGACTTGACCCTCACTTGTGAGACATCTACTGGAGGAGACCAGTTACCACACACTGATGCCGACAGTGTGACTCAACCCTTGGAGGCGAGAGTAACGGTTGGATCTCTTAGTAGTAGCGTCGAGGCCTTACGACGTCATCCTTGGTATGGATTAGTATCATCCATGTTAGGATTGACTGTTTTAGGCAAAGAATGTGGTTCATCCAGGGGATGAGACCAGGTTTCTCTTTTCGGCAAAGAAGAAATCTTGCAGCTCTTGTGGGACCAGAGATGGTCCGGGCCACGTCAAAAGAGGTCCATGTCATCCAGGAGCGGGTCCTACATGGACGATCGATTCCTCTTGTGCGCAACAGATGGCGGCACGGGAATCTCCAGGAGAGCACTTGGGAACGGGAGGCTCAGATGCGTGCTCAGTATCCTCTTTTGTTTCCCTGGTTTTTGATGTAGCTTTACGGGGACGTAAAGCCCTGAGGTGGGAGTAATGTAAAGACCCGTAAAATTCAAGGGAAATTTTTTTCTTAATTTTCTTTAGAATTTTACAAGATTGCGGTTTCAGACGGCACCTGATTCCGAAGCCCGGAGTGCCCGGAATTAATTTCCGAAGTTTGGCTCGGGTACGTTCAGTGAACGAATGAGCGGGAATTTCTAACTTTTGATCCGGTGCTCGGAATTGAAATCCGAGGGCACCGATGAACTCGCAGCGCCGATATTCGCTTAAAGAGACCTTTTCGGGAGTTGCGTTTGTTGCGGGTTGAAAGTTACGTTTTGGGGTTTTTAGATTGAGTTAAATAAAATTGTGAAGAACAATTTTATTTCATCAAGTTAAATCCTATCAAAGGTGGTTGGGAGTGGGACCCACACCCACTTAACCTCCCTTGGGAGGATTAAGAGTGGTGGGGCCCACACGAACCCCCACCTTTTCAACTCCCCACTCTCCCTCTTAATGGCTTGATAACTTAACTTCTTTTTAATTATACAACTCTTGTATATTAAATAAGTGAGTTAATTTTGGGGTTAGCCTTTTTGAATTTCAAACTTTTGAAATTCTTTTATGTTTTGTAATAATAAAATAAGATGTTATCTTATTTTATTTTGGGTTGATCGTTTGTCTTCTTGAGAGGTGGAGAGCTCCTCTTCTTCTTCTTCAACCTCAACGAAGAACGCGAAGAACGTCGTTCTTCAACGAAGAACTTCTCCGCCGAAGAACACGATCCATCCGCGACGCCGTATCTGCGACGCGACGTACTTCTTCCGCGTCATCCCTTCCGCGACGGTTTTCCGCGACGAACGCCTTCGACAACGAATCTTCCTCCGACGTCAAAGGAATCGACACCGATATTCCACGACTCCGTCAACGTGCGACTATCGAGGTAAGGGTTCTTGAGTTCGTTGTTTTCTTTATTATTTGACTTTCCTCAAGTCTTGACGAGGAACGCTCAATTTCCGACGAAGAACGCCGCTCCGCTCTTCTTCGTTTTCCGTGTCAACGAAAGGGGACGCCACTTCTTCCTCGGACAATCTTCGTCGGCGTACAAGTTTCGCCAACGACGTGTCACTTCGAACGCTTTCCTTCGTCATCGGATTTGACGAACGGCTTCCGCGACGCCCGACCTCCGCGACGTCGTCTTCCGCGGAACGTTGTCAAATCCTCGAACCTTACACCCGAGGTAGGGGTTGTCGAATTTCTTTTGGATTCCTCATTTTATTCTTGATCGTGCTTTTAGCAAGATTAACGTGTGACATGTTTTTCTTTAAGTTGCGTTATTTTTATTAACGCGAGGGGGGGGGGGGGCGGACCGCACGAACACGGCCGAACCCCCCTCCAACGTTCTTGTTTAATTCTTGCGATGGAAGCAAAGTGGCGTGGTGCCGTCGCACCACGCGGTTTACCGTGCGTTTAATTTACGCAACGCCGTCGCGCTACGCCGAGGAAAATCTTCAAGAACGTGACGCCGTCGCGCCGCGTTGAAAAGAATCGAAGCACGGCGAAAGGGCGCGGTGCCGACGCACCGCGCCGGATGACGAACGCCGCGGCCGGTTCCGGGCCGCGGCGGGACGAGAAGACCGCGGCCGGTTCCGGGCCGCGGCGGAAGGGAAGACCGGCTGCCGGGCCGCCGGCGTCGGAAGCCGAATAGGGGACCGGAAAATTCCGGTCCCGTTGAGAAAACCGGCCGGCCAGCAGGCCGGCCGGATGTCTTAAAACCGGGGAATTTAATTCCCCGGCCACCTCTTAAAACCCCCCTCTTTAAGAGGGGGGCGGTCCATGAAAGGGGGGGCAGCAGCCCCCCGGTTGATCCTCCAAAACCGGCCCCCCACGTGGGGCCGATTTGATACCCAGGCGCGGCACAAGGCCGCGCCACCTTGAGCAAGCGGGGGGGGGGGGGGGGGGGGGGCTTTGCCCCCCGTTCCCTTTCAATCAGCCCCCCACGTGGGGGGGGGGGGGGGTTTGTAAAAAAACAAAGGGGCGCGGCTTATGCCGCGCCGACACCCAGGAACCGCGGGGCATTGCCCCGCGTGCGCAGCCCGTGCGGCGCACCCCGCCGCCAGCGCGGCCCGCCGCCGCCGCCGCCCGCCGCCGCCGCGCGCCGCCGCCGCCGCCGCCCGCCGCCGCCGCGCGCCGCCGCCGGCCGCCGCGCCGCCGCCGTCCGCCGCCGCCGGCCGCCCCCGCCGGCCCCCGCGCCGCCCAGGGGGGGGTCGGGCCGGGTCGGCCCGGACCCGGACCCCCCCGTTTCGAACCAGTTTTGGTTTTTCGCTCATAACATGAGCCTCGGACCTCCGATCGACGAACCGTCTGCGGCAACGCGATCCTTGGATCGAGACGGTCGTTTCGGTATATCGCAGTCAAGGTTTCGGATTACTTTGAGTTCGGCCAGAATGGTTCGTTCACGAAACCAACCGGGCCTTCGGAGCGGAAACGCTCAAATCTTGAGCTACGGACGTCCGATTGACGTGCCGTCAGTCGCGTTGTGTTCCTTTTAGTGAGACGGATCTTTTGGCATACTCCGCCCGAGGGTTGGACGCAGGTGGAGTACGGTCGGATTGGTTTTTCCTTAAAAACCAACCGGGCCCCGGAGACGAAAATGCCAATAACTCACAGACCGGGCGTCCGATTGACGCGCCGTCTGTTTCGTTGACTTCCTCTTGATGAGACGGAACTTTTGACATACTCCGCCCGAGTTTTGGATACAGTCGGAGTATGGCCGGGTTGGATTGTACCCGAAATCCAACCGGGCCCCTGGAACGGGAAAGCTGATATCTTTCAGACAGGACGTCCGCTTGACGAGCCGTCAGCGGCGTTGGTGGTTACGTTGAGTAATGGTCCCTTTGAGTATACCCTATGGGAGTTCGGGGTGCAGTTGAGATACGGCCGGGATTGGTTTCGCTCACGAAACCAACCGGGCCCCTGGGACGAAAAGGCTAATAACTCACAGACCGGGCGTCCGATCGACGCGCCGTCTGTTGCGTTGAGACCCCTGTGACGAGACGGACTTTTGAGACACTTCTTCGTGGGACCTTGTGATACTTGGAGTATCGACCAGTAGCTCGTGGAGCGGACCCTCCCGAAGACGAGCGTGCAGAGTACGGAGACCGTGTAACTAGCTGAGACCTGACGACTGCTTGACCGACTCGACTTGGAGTGAGTCGACTAGCCCAGTGGACGGAGCACTACTTTCTGAGGTGCAGACCCATGGCGGACGGAGTACGTGTGTGACAGTGCAGACCCGCGGTACTCGTCCGGAGAGTACCTCAGCAGGCTATCTGGGTAGCGCCCGGTATTTGGCGACAGACCCTCAGCGGACGGAGCGCCAGGTAGTTGGCCGCAAACCCGCAGTACTCGACAGGAGGAGTACCTCAGCAGTCTTAGGTTAGTGAGCAGTACCTCGGAGTCGTGACAGGACTACTGCACACTTCAGAGACGGGGCTCTTCAGCAGTTACGGTTTCGATAATGAAAATCCTGGTTTGAGCTGAGACTTTTGACCTTGTGTTTACTTCATGATTGAGATGGGTCACTTGCTAACTTTGGTATATGTATGGGCATATACCCGGGTAGTGGTTATCCGTCGTTTTCACAATCCTTGTGTTTCCTCATGATTGAGATGGGTTACTTGATAACTTAGGTATATGTATGGGCATACACCTAAGTAGAGTTTATCTGTTGAGATCTTCTTGTGTTTATCCTTGTTGGTTTTAGTGAGACCTTGAGGGTCTCGGGGTCCCTACTGAGTATCGTTATACTCACCCCTGCACGGGCTATGCCCGCACCTCGTTGTGTTGGTTGCAGACGACGGACAGTGCTGACAGAAGCCGAAGGTTCGAGGACTGGACGGTACCTGGAGGTGGACTATACGACGAGGCGGTACCCGGAGGAGGACCACTGGGCGGAACATACTCGGAGCGGATGGCGGGACCCGAGGAGCAGAGGAGCTATCTGTACCCACCCTTCTGGTGGGATTTCCAGTGGACATCTCAACGTAGCAGCTTTACTTTTCAGTCGCTGTTTTTCCCTTTCGAGTTGTACTTTACAGTTGGGCTTGTATTTCCGGCCCCTTTTACTTTTCAGCTCTTCTTTTTGTACTTAGTGTTTTACTTCCGCTTGTACTCTGTGGTGCTTGTTTTCTTTATAAAGGCAATGCCTTCCCAGTTATCGGGATTTTACGCCTTTGGTGCTAGTCGCCAGCCCCTGGCCTATGGAAGGCGGGCTTGGGGTAGTCACGGCACGGGTCCCGAGGACGGGTCGTGACATGATGGGGGAAGATACATTCTTTATTTAGTCGTAATTTTATTATCTTTATCCGTTTTCTCTATTTTTTATAATATTTTTGTAATATTTATCTTCTTATACTTACTATTATTATTTAATCAATCATTTAATACCAAAATACTCATATTAAATTCTTGCCTCATTATAGAATTTATTGAAAATACATATTGAATTTTCTTATTTAGATACTCTAAATTATTGAAAAAATATACATTAATTATTACATGTGATTTTTTGAGTGAATTTAACATTAATTTTTTATTTTAGTATATTTTTTACCATTGAGATAATCATAACCACATTGACCAAATATTATGGGTAAATTATGTAATTTCAGACCACCAAACATCAATTTACTCAACCATTAACTGTGAATATTTTAAACATAATTAATGATATATTTATGTTATGGAAATGTTACTCATCATTCCGAACATCATTTTGTTTTATATTTGATTCATATTTTATAAGTTATCATACTATATCAAATTGACCTACTGTTAATAAATAATGTTGTTATTGAAATATATATATATATATATATATTAACATAAAAAATTAAAAATAGAAGGAAAAAATAATATAACACAACATATTGGATGCAATGAAAATTTTTTTACTTTTGAGAATGATTATGTGGTTTTTGAAATTTCATTAAAAATTTTATTTAGCCGAATCATTAAAAAGAATTAGGTAACCTGAAAAATTTTAAAATAACCTATATTTTCATACTATGAAGAAGAATGATACGAATGAAATGGATTTCACACATACACCCAGATATAGGGATTTGGTAGAATGGTTTTATAGGAATTGTTTTCTAATTTTGAAATTATATATCTCCATGAATTTCATACTAATATAATTTATAAAATAATCATTTTCGTTCATGTTATGATTGATTAATTATTGTGGTTATTCCTTTTCCCTAATTACTACCATAAATTGAATTTAATATGAATTTTATTTCCTAATTATGTAGTGAATATATTCATATATCATTTTCTAAAATGTGACATTTCTCATTGGTGAAAATATTCAAGTGTGGCTATTGTCTTACATTGATATTCTTGTTTTTATTCCAACCTAATACCACTATATTAAACAAAATTTGTATTTTAAATTAAAAAATATACTAATAAATTGTAATTATCATTTTATTTAATTATATAATGTTAAATAATATTAAATAGTTCAATTACACTTATTTTTCTATTTACATTATAGGTGACGGTGACTTAGAATCCCAATATTATATTAAAGAAGAATGTAATAAACTGCATGGAACCCTGAGAAGTCATGTTCACTAATTTTCCTATTCAAAAACATATTTACAAAAAATTGGAAAAATATTTATATAAGGATCCATAAATATGTGGTATTCAACTCCTTAAAAAATCTAAATCCAAAATTATCCAAATTTTATCTTTAATGACGTGGATTGTTTAGAAAACAAAAACTGAATGAATTAAATATTAAAACTCAATATTTTGAAAATAGATATCAATATCAAACTATATTAGAAACTAATGTTTTCAAGGAGAAATTAAATATTATTGATAACAATCCTCTAGTGTTTTTGAAGCCACGATATCAAAGTTTAATAGCCCAAAACCAATCTAAAATTAGTTTAGGAAAATATATACAAGAAACAAATACCTCCAAATTCTTTTAAATTAGAACCTTGTGAACCTCATATTCAACTTAATCCTAGGGAAATGGTTTCTTAAATTTTAGAGGGATTTCTTGTTCATCTCATCATATTTATGGTTCTAGATCTCCCTATTCTTATAGGTGGATCTAAAATGAATATAGAAATCCACTTGAAATATCACCTCATCTTGATCAAAAGATAAAAAGTGGGTAATAGTTATAAGGGATTTTTTAACTTTTCAAATGAGTATTGAAACACCTATTTTATACTAATTGGGTATAATCTATGTTTAAAAATGTTGTATTCAATTTCATCCCTACATGGTTGAGATTTTAATTTTTTGGGGAAATTGAATAAGGACAGGGGATGAAGAACCTCAAATAAAATTTTAAAAAATTAGAACATGAAATGTTTTATTGTGAACATTAAATTATTACCTTCTTACAATTATATTAAAACCCAAAACCAAATCACGAAACTCATAATGAATTTTATTTCTTGGATTTAATTAAAACAATTTAACCCCCCTGCCCCGCCCACCCATAACACACACACACTTTTAAAAAAATATAAAAATGTATTGTATATTCACACTCTAAAATTTACACCACTTTTTTGGAGATGATATAGGATACACCCTATACTATAAATTAAGTAAAAATATACTTAATTTAATGTTTCATGAAACCACATTAAAAAGTCTGATAATCACTTCCACCATAAACTCCCTAAAAATATATACCCCTACTAGTAACTTATCAATTCCATTAAATTATACTAAAATATCACTCACTGGAAAAATGATACAAACGATAAATCCAATTTAATACATTTCATTTTGAGATTCTATCAGAAAAAAAAACATTCTTTGAAACCATAATAAAGGTAGATATATGAAAAATCCCAACCTGAATTTGTAGCATGTATGGTTATCCCATCTCAAACCTCCAATATTTTGAATCCTTGTCCCATCTCAAGTAAGAAGAAAAATTAATCAGGTCAATAAATAATGTTAATATTCTACCAATGATATAGTTCTCTAATAATTTCCCAAATATTCCTTTGATTTAAATAAATTAATATTTTACACATTGAATTTTTAATATATTATGTCCTAAAATCCCCTATTGAAAATCATCTAATACTTATTTTATTATACTATTACCTTCCACAATCAAAATCCAACCAGATATAACATAAAGATGGAAAATCATAATTAAATTATAGTCTCATTGTAGTCTAAAATATTCAACAGATATTATTCACTAACTCTTCAACATCCTAATTTGAATCTATTAATTGGAAGGTAATAGGATGATGGAACTAGAAACATACCATAATATTCATAGTTGTTGGCTCACATTAGTGATCATTATAACATGTAAATTGGCATTATTTTGATATCCACTCAATAACATTAGGGTTAATAAGGGTTCAAACTAGTGGATCATGCTTTCCAACTCCTTATTCTCAATCATTTGGGGGTTCACATGGTGGTATCCATGACATCGTATAATATCATAAAGTTATGTTTATAATAAAATTTACTAATTTAAAATATAAATATGTATAATACTCATCATTTCATTCCCCAGCCCCTCTTTCTTCATTCCCATTAAATCAATTCACATCATACATTTACCATGATTTGAAAACAATTTAGGCATAATTTAATAAAAAACATTAAAGACAGAACTATGAAGATCATAAAATATAATTCCGAAATCAAATGACCATGATAGTAAGTTATATCATCATAATACTAACTAATAAATAAATATAAAAATAAAAATTATTTATTATAGTCATTTTAGTTAATATATCTTTCTATGTGATTCCTGTAATTTATTTACGAAACCCAAGATATAAAGAACATTCCATGAAATTAAATCAATATGAACCTTTAAAAACCTACTCATGATTCCTGAGACTTAGAGAAAGAGAACAAAAACTATAGTGGAAATCAAAATCACACTAGAACAACCCCTAATAACTCAAATTTCCACAATAATTATTTTGTTCAAGTATATTTATGGGTTAATTCATAAGTCCTAGAGAACTTATCTTTTGACTAGTCCCATACGTAATATCCCTAATTGGGATGTGATACAATTTAGTAATTATTTTGACCCAGAAATTTAAAAAATACTAAAATTGTGTCAACACAACTCTTTAGGAACACACCCTTGTCACTAAAGGACTCCATAAATTACGTGGGATATATAATACTCTAGTAAGAGATGGTTTCCATATTTTAAGATAAAATTTCCAATGAATATTTTTGGAAAAAAAAATAATGAACATTATAGGTTTTGGAAAATAGAACACATATTATACTATGTAGGGAAGGTACCTACATGTTAGATATTTTTGTTGTTACTGGATATTAATAATAATGAAAAAACTAACTGAACATGCATCTCATCTTGATGAAGTCCAAAATAACTATATAATACACTAGTAAGATTTATCTAGATAATAAAATATATAAAACACTAAATTAAACTCAAATATAACTTAAACAATGAAGAAGAATTACCATATGTAAGAGATCTCATAATGATCATAAAATGAGAGCCATATCATCCTTATAAGGATGAACTCTCAAAAACACTAAAAAAGATCATTTTTAACTACAAACACTATATATTATAAACTAAACATAATGGTTGACTCAAATTCTACTTAATAATTTACTTTCCCTAGTGAACCATGTGGCCTCAAGCATGCCTCTCCATACACAAGAGGCTCCCAACTAGGGGTGAGGACCTATGAGGATACTATGGGTATATTATTCCCTCATTATCAAAGGATTAAACCTAGTGGGTATAAAGGAGCCATCATATAACATATCTAAATATAATCATCACATCTTGATAATAAAATTATAATATAAAATATATTAAAGCACATTACATGAAATATCATAATTATTATACAACATATTGGAACACAAACATATTAGTCACGATAAGTACAACTTCACAAAAAGTAAATATAATAAAGAAAAATAAAAAATCTAAACCATATAATTCGTAATACCTTGATCAAATCTTGACTCCCAATATCCAATTGATCATAATAATAAAACATCACATTAGGAATTATTACAACCCTCTAAATTTTAAACAATATATATTGGATCAGGTACCAAAATTCCATGGTATCTCGGTCAATGTGTGATTACAATTTCGTAAGCCACCAACACTGGTGTCTAATTTAATTCTATTATATTGTTTTAAATCATAATTTTTTTAAATAAATAGGTGAAATATTTATAATTATAACCAATATAAAAAAAATAAAACTCAACCACACCTCAGGTCTCAGTGGGATATCCTAGGCTTGCACTTTCTTCTTTAGTCAATATCTATATCTTTGGCCTCTATCTAAGTATTAATTTTTTTTTAGTTCTCAGTTGCATCACTGAGGAAACCATAATCAAGTATCCCAAGAGAAATCCACCTTGATTATATAGTCATTCCCTCTATCAAAATCTTAATAAAAACTACATTTCTATTCAGGACTCAAGGTAATTCACTCAATGTTTTCAATATAATTGGAATTCATTAAATCCAAGGAAGTCTTCATTCCCTATACTCACATGATTCCTTTAATAGTATCCAATTTGAGTCTATGGAATTCCATGATAATACATTTCATAATGAATCTAATAAATCTTTCCAGGGAATTAAAATTTTTATATAAAATTCAAATAATGTCAAACAATTCATTATCCATATATAAACACAATGAAATTTAACTATTTTAACCATTATAAGACATTTTTATTTCACATACGTTAATGTCTATCTATTTAATCCAAAACACTATATAATCAAAAAAAATCATTTATTAATTCCAATTACATAAGCACTATCAATTCCAAAGGGTCACCCTATAAAACCAACATACCAAATTAATTAATTACATTACCAAGGTAATCCCTAAACCTATAAGACTATATGTCTATAATGTTTGAATATTATAGATGTTATTTATTTTTCCTTCATCTAGTGGATGTTTCATCATGACAAATAAGATTTATAATTAGAATCCAAGTGTTTTAGAAACATTGAAGGGTTTTTTTGGACATTTTTTAGTCTTAGGAGAAACCATAGTGGACCAAAAAGTCCTCGAAAGAGGTCTGGTGGCTGCTACATCCAAATATGAAATAGAGCCAGCAAATTTCCAATTGTGAGGGGTGGGAGTAGTAGCTACATCTAGTACCCACCATTCAGCTGGTGGCCTCCGTTGAATAATCTATGGTAGTATTAAAATAATTAATATCCCATTTCCTCTTAGGGTTTTTGAGAGGGTCCATTAATTTCATCTCTAATTTGGTCACAAATACCAAGGGATTTTTTCCCCTTCCCCTCCTTGTTTCACCTTGATTGATGGATTGTTTTTGATATTTTCCAATTATCTAAGTCAACTCTCCAATTATGTTAGACTATGTTATCCTTGTATTCTTCATATTTTATAATTTATGTTTCAAAATCCATGTATTTCATTGGTGATTCATTCTATTAATTGTTGAATTACATATTTATCATGGTGAATCCATGTAGTAATTGACGAGGACATATCAATGCTCCATATGAACTCGGTTAATCCATGATTGGACTATGTAAGTAATAATCTAATTTTTCTATTGGTTTCCCCAAAATTTAAATTAATTTAATTATTCTTTTAGTACCAATGGTTGGGGTTTCAGTTTAGATCAGGTTTAGGTTAGTGTTGGTGGTAGAAAACACCTCATGGAATGAGGTTTCATTATACGACCATGTATTGGAGAGTTATCAAGATATATGATGAGTTGGTTTGGTTTTTATAAATTAATTATAAATTTTATAATTGTTTAATTTAGGTAATATGGGTTGATATGGTTTCCAGGTTGGTTAGTTTGGGTTCACATAAAATATTGGGGGGAACATCATTCATTGGAAGAGTTTTTAGCACATAACGAATTTTATCCAAAACAAATAAATAATGGTGGTTGGTCTATATAATTTACCTCATGGTATTTATGATGTTGATTTACACTCATAGATTGTGGTCTCTCAACAAAGGATTGTAACACGTTTAATTAAATTAACTACATTATTTAAACATATTAGTTGAATTATTTTAATTAATTTAACTCCCTAAATTAGTTAAATTTAAATGAATCAATTAGGCTACATAAAGTTCTATGGCCCAATGAACCTTGGTATTGGAACATTTTCCATGGTCGTGAATCCCTAAGTAGTTGATTTATAAATTATTTTCCAATGTGTAAAGATAATAGGAATTGGATGGTGGGTTGAGTAAGGATAACATAGTGAAACTTTGATAATAAATATGGTTTTGTGAAATATCTATAACTATTGGCTATATGGGGAATCACATGCATCTGGAAAGGACATTTTTTCATGTAATAATGTTATGGGTTGTGAGGTCCTTAGAGATTCACCTATTCAACCTATACCTTTAATGAGACTGAGGATCTCTGTGAGGGTTACTATATGGTAATATGTCCAAGTGTACCCCCTTATATTCCCATTCAACTCACAAACCTCGATGGGAGAATATAATCTTGGTAGAGAGAGTAGTGAGTATCACCCAGGAATCTTCCCCGAACATTGATGTCAGGGGTCTTGTGATGATGATGATAATTGTTTATGAGTTCATCCAACATCTAAATTTTATATATGTCTCATATGTTATAAGATACAACAATTACCATCAAGATGTACTACTTGATATTCGAACTATGGGTCAAACAAGATGTAATGGTGTGGTATGGATGTGTTGTGGTTCTTCCATGGATCCAGGAACGGGCCTCAGTTGATACTGCAGTGATATATGTCTATAATGATGATTTTGTGGTCAATTTTCATGACGTGACCATGGATTTGGTTTTTGAGCTATGTAAAGAATTCCCCAGATGATAAGATTCAACCTAAACTTCATATGGGATGCCTCAAGTCCATAATACTCCTATATTTTTTATTATATAATTTTATAGGATTGTGGTACTATTTTATTATGATTATTATCCTCAAGAAAATATTTATAGTTCATGCCTAAGATCTATTTAGTCTCACATAATGATATAACTTGCTCTATATTGAGATTCCATGGATTCCTAGGATTTGGATATCTGGTATTGTGACATGGTCTGAATTCTAATTTAGTGAGTACCATGGTGTTAGGAATTGGAATTGCGTAATTTTGTATAGTCAATGTTTTTAGTGATTCGTGTGACACATGTGATATTATTATTTATTCACATTCCTTGATATATTGTTCATGGATCCAATATATGAAGTATGTTATAGTTACACTATGATCTATAATTTATACTTTTGTCATTGTATCAAGACACACTTAGAGACCCCCTTGCATTGGATGAAGCTGGTATGGTAGAGTAGGGTTATAGTCCCATGGATTGAGAATTGTATGGTGGGTACGTAGGTTGTAATTGTCCACACAATGTCCTCAAATATAAACTAACACCAAAAGAAAATTGGTATCATTTTTTATTGTATTTATAATTCAATATTTTATTAATTTATATTGAGCATGTAACATGAACATACCACTATATAAACCATTTGATATGAGGCCATGTTGGTGGTTCCCTAATTTGTTTTTTACTCAAAACCTTATTGGGACTCCATTCCACATGGGCACTGTATCATCTTTCAAGTGGTTATTACAAGCATTGGTTGATATGTGGCCTAGGATTTCATTTTCAAGAAAGGTGGATTGAATGATGTTGTGAGATAAAAATATATTTTGACTCAAATTGGTTTGATAATCCTATTTAAATTTTTATTTATTATAGTTTTTATATGTGACTAGACCATGGGGTTATATATTTTATGTATTTCTTGAATATTCAGACCTTTATATATGTCATTCACCATCCATTATTTAAAAATTTTAAGGCTTCTACTTATAGTATATTTTTTATGATAAATGTTATTTAGTTATTTTATTTGTCATTATTATAATGTTTTATCTTATATAAGGGATATAACCACCCTAGAGTACCTCCTTAGACCTTCACAACTAGTCATATTCCTCCAGTGTTTGTAGAGGTTCTCATGTAGTACAGAAATGACAATTGTTCTAGAAATTGACCTATGATCTAGGGAGGAGGTACACTAAATTTTTTTATTGGATCCTTATTTTTCATTTTTCTTACTATTTGAGGAATAAGTAGAATGAAGACATGGAAATGTTTCAGATCATGGGATGGAACCTTAACTAGTGTGTTGCAAACATGATTTACAGTGGAAGTATAAGTTACCATGGGTATGTAGTTTATTTTCATGGATTATATTGTTTGGGTGGATATTATTTTTTCCTCATTTAATTTACATGTTGTTTGAGATTTATGACCTATTAGATATTGGTTTTGGGCTCTTGTCTCATTCACAATAGCTCAATTATGGGTTTGGATCTTATCCCGTAGAGGAAATTGGTATATCAATGATCATAAAAATAACATATTATATACATGATATAGGATTTATAGTGTGGTTATTTACAAATAATGTTGAGAATATTCTATTCAACATGTCAGAAACTTCTCATATGGTATTTTTCAAGTATAAGTACATAGTGTCATTAGACCCAACTAGACTGACTTGTACATTTTTTTCTTTTAGTGGTAGGTTATGTGGGTCCTATAGAAATAACATTGGTGGAGTAAATGGTAATTATTCATTCATATGTATTATAGGACATTATACACCTTAGTATATCATTTGGTTTCAGCTATTTATTGTTCCTGTAACAATATATATGTAGTTTTCTCTTATATCTTAGAATTCTACTCTATATAACTAATCTAGTAAATATGATTATATGGGTATATATTTCCTATTATTATTGATTTATTTGTATTCACATGAATTTTAATTTTGAGAGTGTGATTATATAGGATTCATTCTACATATTGATTCATAAAAGAATTGGTTCCCTTGTGGGGGGTCCTTTGGCATCTTGATTTCATCAGTCAATAAAAAAATTGTGTAACATTTCCCAGAGTTTATGATTCTTCCTATTACATGGTTCATTAGGCTATGATGGATACCCTAGTGATCCTTCTAGCATGACTCATACATTGCTGATAGAATTACTGGGGTTTTCATGGGTGACCTGTTAGTGGGGTTTTTTGGGCATTTTAATTCCTTGAGGTATTTTGATAGATATTTAAATGAAACTCCATGGGTTTTACCATTCCATGAGACCTAACAATTGAAATATTTTGGATACTGATAGACCATTAGTTTTTTATTGTATCTTAGTGGGTTATTGTTAGCTATCTTATTAGGGTATCCATTGAGAGGGGTTATCCAAACTCATGTTCCCTTCTAAAAAGAAAAGAACTGGATGAGGATTTTGTACGAGATAGATGCACAGTTGGTGGTTAGGGGTTTACAGTATAGGTATGACGATTCATTAAATTCATGATGATTCACATGGAGTGTATTAGTACTATTACTAGAAAGGAAATTAATTAATATTCAGGTGTCATGAAATATTTTTATGGTTTCATTTAGCACTCGATAATATTGTGATTAGGTAATTTTGTATTTTTTATGATTTCTGGTAGTAGTTAAGTGTGTGAATGATATTGAAAAACCAAAAAAAATTAATGGAAAGTCACCATTTTGGGATTATTTCCTCGAATAAGATGATTGTGAGGTTGACCACAATATAGGTAAGTTTCCTAATTTTTGAGAGGATTACCCAGGAGCACCTATCTTGATGAATAAAATTGTCATTGAGCATGGTCAAATAGGTCTGATTATAATAAATATTTGATGGGATGGTGATTTGAGTTTTCTAATTGGTAGTTTGTGAGTTTATTATTATTCATATACTGATGAAATAAATTTAACACACATTGGAAGTGTGTGGTGTTCTTAAATTATGAACTAGTAAGTAGTCATGTATATGATGAGTACCAAAGTTCATGATGAAATGTTTTGAAAATGGTATTTTGATATTTTTTATGAAATTATAAATGTACCTTGGTCGATGGACGTAGACATTGTGTGGTGATGAATCTTTGGTATGAGAAGGTAGGTCATATCCCATCATCACATGTGATTACGGATAGAGTGTGTACTGTGATGGATTATATTTTGATAAAATGAAGTAATGATAATAATGGTCATATATACAGGACTGGGATGCCAATCATGGTTGCGGGACCCTCTTGGGAGATGGGTATAGGGAGTTGGTTTAGTCATTTTATGTTCATTTGGAATTTAGAAACCAATGATAAAATTTATCTAAGTACATATGAATTACTCGATGAATTCTGAGAATGAATACTGATATGGTGTTGGGTGGATCCTGAGCATAGATTATAGGCTTGGAATTCTAGATGAATATTCTCACACAAATAATTTGTTCATGTGTTAGTTCTCATAGTATGGAATGATGGAGAAAGTTTATGGTTGAAGTTTTAACCATAGAACATCAATTAAAGTGGAGAACAATCATTACTGAGAAAGCAATTATGTTCAAGAGATGACTTCAGTATTATGGTTAATGTGATCAAGGATTTTATTAATTCCTCAATCGTGTGAGCCAATAATTTCCAACATGGGTCAGACTGAGGAGGCCTGATCATTTTTTTACTTAATATCAAATGTGGTTAGTTAGGAACCACATCAGGTATGTTGTTTTGGATATGATGGATTTTTTTATTCATTAGTTAGGTCTCTTCAAAGAAAATATGGCATTTTTTGGAATCTAAATGGATGGTGGGTAATCAACCATTTTATATTGGAATTATGAAAAATGAATTATACCAGTTTTGGAATGGTGTTGTCGATTGTGATTAGGCATAGAAAGTTGTAAACCGTGATAGAAGAATCATTAAAGCCTAATTATGTAATTACAATAGGAAATTCAAACATTGAACTTTCCAAAGGATAGTAATTTCATTATTATTACAAAAGAACTATCATGTAAATCACAAAAAGATGGTTGATGTTTCATAAAATGGAATTTTTTTTTTGATAGACAGTTTTAGGTAATAATCAACTAGAAGTTTAATTTTGGTTATGGGAGTTGTAATTTGTCTTGATGGCTGAAGAACCCTAGTTTAGATGTTTCATAGTTTGATTATTCAAATAATTTCATGTCGGAATGTTTCTTCTTGACTGAAAACTGATGGTCGTGGTAGGTTAGGAGATTTGGATGGTTGACTACTGAGATTTGATGGAGATGATATGTTTTATTGTGTGTAGATTGTAAGACCGTGTGTCTATGTGGTTTGAGTTCCCCATATGGTATTTTTAAAAAATAGTGTTCATCTTGTTCTAAGTAATAGGATTCATTATTAGACTAATGGAGTTTAAATGCCATTAAAGTGAGGTTCTGAAAAAATATAGATGATTGATAGTCGTCTTAGGGGATTAGAGGATCCTCGGGAGAGGACGGGTGGATGATACAACCAAAGATGTAGTAGAACCACTGGAAATCCGATGGGTACTAGTAGCTTCACAATGGTGTTTATAAGTAGTAGTATCTAGTTCTATCACCCACTAGATGGTTGGTGGCCTCTACTAGGATTTTTTTGGGGAATTAAAGAGTCCAAATAACCCTTCCCCCCATGGTTTTTATGGGTATCACATCATTGTTCTCACCAACTATCCATATGAACTATGGGGTCTCGCGCCTTTTCCTTACTTATTTCACCCATTATTTAGGGTTCTTTTGGTGATTTTCTCGGTTGATCTATGGTGATTCTACAATTTTGTGGGTCTCTTTTGTTCTTATCTTATTATTTTTTTTAAATTTCTTTTTCTCTAGATTACTATTGTTCGGGTGATCTCAATGGATCATGGTTTAATAACCTGATTCTCATGTTGCATTCCTACATCCGATGATGAGTGTCCCAACACACCATCTACACTCAGATTCTTGGGGATTTGGCATGGAATATCTCTGTTTCACTTTTTTATTTGTTTTTTTACCAAATTTGAATTAAATTAATTATGGTTTTGGTACTAAATTTAGGGTTTTTGGTCCATATTCAGTTTAGGGGTGTCTAGGTATTTGAAACCCCATTTCATAAGGGTTTAATATATGGTTAAGGATTTGTGAGTTATTTGGATTCACTCCATCTTAATTTTGCATTAATTGATTAATTACAAGTATTATAATTAATTAATTTGGTAGTTATTGTTTGAGATATGATCTTGGGAAGTTGTAATGGATTCAGATAATATTGTACAAGGATTGGTGGGACTTTACAATGCTACCATCCTTGGATGAATTTAAAGAGAAAGCATTAAAATAGGTATTTCGTTTTGGTACATGATTCCATGGTATTTATTCTTTTGATTTATTCTTATGTCATGTGGTCATACCACTGAAGTGAGAGATGTGATCAAATAAATGATCAACATAATTCAAATATATTATTTGAATATTTTAATTTATTTAACTAACAAAATAAAATAAAATAAAATCCATAAAATTGGTTGCATAATGTTCAAAGGCTTGGTCAACATTTTTACTAGATTTATTTTCCTTCCCATTGATGGTCAAGGCCTTGAATATAGAAATGATTAGCCTAGGAGGATAGACAAGAGTATATGGATTGAATTTTGGGTGATTGGACTATCCTGATTATATTGTTAAAATTAATATTTGTGATAGGCTATCTCTTAACTATTTCTTAAGTGGTGTATCCAATGTAGACATTGAGGTCATTTTACCATATCATGATGTTAGGGGAAATTCTTTCCATAGAGAATCGAGTGTCAAACCAAGACCATTGATGAGACTAATGACACGTGTGAGGGTTCCACTATAGTATTGTGGCCTAGGGGATCCTTGTATGTACCTCATTAACAAAATGAATGGGAGTTGGTGTGTATGTACTCGGTAGAGATAGTAGCTGTTGTCACCAAAATATATGATCTTGACATTTAATTGTAGTTAAATTAGATAATAATAATGGGTTCAAAACTATTCTAAACTTAAATTTTTATATAAATGTCATGTGTTTTTTTGATACAATGATTTAGGCTTAGATATAATTCTAGGGACATGACTTATGGGCCCAATGTGATTTTATGGTTTTGTACGGATTCCCAGAGGTTATTCATAGGATCTTGTATTGGGCCGCATATGATACTACAATGGTATATGTATGGTATGATGATTTAATGTTGGGTTACCTATATGTATCTAGGGATCTCACTATTGATCCATGTGAATATTTCCGACATTTTCAGGATTTAACCTTAAATCTATATGGGACGTCTTGGGTGTCGTAGGTCCCAAGTATTCCTAGCTTATATATGATCTTGCTATGTAGGGATGTGGGATTATTTTATTATGATTATTTTTATGATTAATGAATGACTTGTTCATCCCTATGACCTGTTCAACAAATATAGATTATATTACCAATTATAGATTTAGATTCCCAACTTTTTCAAGATCCGTTCGTTTTTCATGGTGAAGTTGGGGATACTGTTTTATTCAATTATAACATAATATTTTGGGAATTTTCCCTTTTGTATTAATTATAATTGTAGAATTCAGATATGAACAAGATTCCTGAGATATGTTCATTGATTAATTTATCATGAGTTATTGGTTAGTGAGCCTATATTTTAGGGATTCCTAGGATACACTATGACATGGTATATATATTGTTGGAAATGTATCATGATGGGATTGTAAATACCCCAATACAGAATAAAGTAGGTATGGTTGATCAGGTTCACATGATAATGGATTAAAAATGGGTTTGTAGGTGTATGGGTTAGCAATTCCCACACAATGTACATTGAGATAACATAACATATAGATGAATAAGGTGTCATGGGATTATTTTATTTATTATTCCTCTATCTATTTATATATGTTGATCATATCACATAAAGAAATAAATACATATAACGATTAGTACTAGCCCAAATTGATGATTCCTAACTGAGTTTTATACTCATACCCTACTAAGGACACTAATATATATGGGTACTTAAGAATCTTTTATGTTGTTACTATTGGAATTGTTTTGGAAGAGGAAAAGGATAGCATGTTTGAGTAGTATGTCATGAATGATATCCAAATATAAATATTTGGTGTGGGATGAATCGATATGATACCTTTTTTAGTTTTTTAGTTTTATTCCTCTATATGTGAATGGAGTAGTGGGCGATCATCTTTTGAATGTATGACATGTCTCTTCATGAATTTAATGAATTTCATTTATCATATGTCTTATTTATATATATTTTTTAAAATTATACTTTATTATTAAAAAGGATGTTATTTCTTTATGTAATATTTAGATGCACACTCTGATATAGGGGGTATAGAATACACAAAGTACCTCTTTAGACCTTCACTATTAATCAAAAGCCTCTCACATTTGGGGAGGGGTGAATAAGGTCTAGTTGTGACCACTAGTCTGAGAAATGATCTGTAGCCCATGGTGGAGGTACATTAAAAAATATCCAAAATTAATTATCCAATTCTAAGATACAATCTAAATTTACCATATTAATATATCTAACAATGTTTCACCAAATGTAATATGTTCCCCTAAGTCCAATAAAGTCTTCAAGACACCCAAAAGGAAACTAGAATTTTAATTGAAATAATAGTTCAATAATAAAATTTATTGGTGTGATTGAATAAGATTAAATGAAATAAAATAGTTCAAATTTAATATAATTACACTTATATGATGAAACGCAACCTTGGAGAGATCCCCTCATCTGACACCATCCGATGGTTGGAGAATAAATTATAGAAATTGGAGATCCAAACAATTTTCCTAAAAATATGGTATACAACAAATAAATAGTGTGGGGAAATATGATATAGAATGAAGAAAAATATAATGAAAGGGACTCTTAGAATCATCAAGTTATGTTTAAAAAAACTTATGAAAATTTATTCTCGTAATAATCGAAAGAGATCCATGCAACATAATGAGATGAATAAGAGGTTTCATATAGAAGCTGTAAGTTGAGAGATGGGGGAAAGGGGAAGGGTTAAACGATTAATGGATTTTATGTTATGAAACAAAATATTTCACTATTTGTTGTGGAACACAATTTGGTCATGTATTTTGAAGTATCATTTTCTTAATGTTCTATCATGAACAACCTAGGGACAACCCTTTTACACGGTTATGATGAATAGTTTAAAAACTTTTTGTGAACTATATGAAATGCCTACACCACTTTCTATAATGATTTTCCAGGTTTCTTAGAGTCTCATAAACAATTAGAAAACCATGTTCCTATGAAATATATGCCTCGCTATTGGGGTGTAGAGTTAATACTAATATTCCATGAACTATTCACTTTGGGACATAACTCTATAGAATATATATTTTAAAATATGAACCCCTGGGACACTATTAAACCCACTAATCCCACGAAATACTCATAAAATATAAATATAGGGTTTTATTGAAAATTAAATAGATTTGTACCTCGATGTAGGGGTGACATCATACAACCTACCCACCATAAAATAGGTCATCCTTGAGATGTACTCCTGAGAAAAACCTAGATTCATATGGAGAAAACATTACACACATCCAACTGGTTATGGTCATATCAAAATTGTGTCAACTTGGGTCATTATTTAATATCGTATTGTCTGGTACCATAAGATTTATATCCATCTCCCAAATAAATCATGATTCCCCAATACTATAAACATACCATAACTCGTTATTCATCAAAATCACACATCATGGGTTGATTTCTTCTTACTAACCTAAAAAACTACCAACCCCCTAGTCTCTATTCAGGGACTATCTACCTCACAAGGCTTGACCTCATAACTATTATCATAATTTCACCATAAATTACTAAACACTCATACACTCGGTAACCCAAATAGATTACCTCCAAAAACATACAGTATGTCTGAAAACCTAGGTTACTAGGGAAAACTACTAGTTGATAACTTTGAACTACATTATCTAATAAACTATAGTCTATTATCACCTACACCTCGGTGTGCTCAAAAAATTATTCCTTCACTCGGTGGGTTCATCAAAACATTGTTCCTGAAATTGACCGAAAATTCCTTGAAACAATTAGCATGTGTATCCACAATATATAGGGCTCTCTCTACAATATGACATCCTTATTACTTCTCTATGAGGAAAAACATGGATGATACCCACCACTATATAGACAATGGATTTCATGTGCCTCAATCACGTTACCTAATAGACTCAAAAAAATGAAAAATTTTCTATTATATATAAATATAATGATTCCATACATAGCCACTTTCTTGATTTTCCAACCCACTCGTAGAACCTTGTTCTAGAAAATTACAAATTAGGTTAAAAAATGAATCACTCCACCATTAAACTGAGAACTAATCAAAATTTAGTACTACACCTTGCTCAAAGTCCTATACCAAACTGAAAAATTTTACCATACCCCATTTGTAAGGTATAATTCACTAGTTTTTATTGAAAGTAATGTTTAATACTAAATTATTCCAGTTATGTTGAATATAATGAAACATAAGCTATTTATAAACTACCATGTCCATTTACAATGAAAAAACAATAACTAGACCATTATTGGGTGACTAATCTAACCACATGGGTGTACCCGTTGATAGATCACTAAATCACCAAATCATGATTCCTTATACTATAGATGAATTTTGTGAACATAAAAAACATTTTCAATAATGTTATACACATAATTAAATATCCACATTTCAGCCTCCAAATAATTGAGCTCATCATCGAGCTCTACCATAGGAATCAACACCCAATCGATTAGAGTCATCCTCAGACCATATATGGAATGTCTTATGAAAATACAACTATAAAGAAATAATTAGACATAACATCTAAATTTTCCCCTATAATCCACATTGTAATCCATATAATAATGATCCTTGATGGTAAACCTTTCATGGTCAATTGATGCTACTAATATAGGGAGTTTCCATATATTCATCCATTGATAAAAACTCTCAATCTCCATTGCCCATGCCCCACGTTTCCCTAAAATGATGACATGATGTGGCAACCCATGTCAAACCAGAGAGCAATATACCATTCAATACTAACTTATCATCTCCATATTACATGAATGGCATCCAAATCATCTATTGACAACTCATTCAGGATAACGGTCTCACCCTACAAAATTGAATGTGGAGAACACCCTACGGCATGGCCTCACTAATAATTACCTTGTAAGAAAACCTAATTGGAGTAAAAAGAACAAACAAATACACATTCCAACTCTTATAAGACATTCCCATCCATGTATTCTTCCCCTGAATATACTATTAAGACCAACTAGGATTGACACTTCTAGAGCACCCCGATCATCTACGGTGTCACCATCCCATTATAGAATACATCTTAATTCACATTAAAAACCATGGAATGTTAGGCCTGAGGAATATGCGATTTCATTAATCACCACACATTAAGAGGAAAAGTCCAGTTAAACCATTAGGGGTCTATGATTCTCTACCAAAAAGTGATAAACCCATGATCATCAAGACACTACCATCATTGCATCACTCAATATAGTCTAAAACCCAAAAGATTTACCATGGGCCCATTTGTAGTATGTTCTACAATCCCAATGTAATTAAACCTACCCATGGAATGTAACCAAATTGAACATAAAAAAGGTGTTTTACATAGATCTATCTGATCACATCAACTCAATGGTACCACGCCCCCATAATGGAATGTACTACTTTGACTCTTGATAAAACATAGGGTCACTAATTCTTAGTGACCAATTACTACCCTTAAATCATATACCCTTGAGTCGAATAATCGTGAAACAAAACCACATTTCTATTCAGGATCTCTATCTAACAATAAATCACCCCATTAAAATAATTGAATTGTGTGTCATTCTTTCCCAGATTGTCTAACCTTCTTCCCGACATACTATAATGTATCAAAACTCCACAAGTCCATGAGTCACATAGATCATTATGTCACCATAAATCCTAGACAGTAGGGGAACTTGTGCTTAAGTTTTCCTAAGTAACAAAATATTAGGGAACTCACATGTCCTTACCAAACCCTTCCCAGGGTATCCTCACCCATATGGAACCTCAAAATCAAACCCAAACACCTCACCAAAAATATCTCTAAAAATCCAAAACATATTGATAAAACTATATGCCTTAACTATATGCCCTACATAACTTATCATGCCTTGATTACAACCTAGAGTGTTTCACTATGCTTCACTAAACTCAGACTCTCCCAATTAGGATTATCATTGACCATCCCATAGTTACTCCATCGCAACATAATCGACCAAACATCAAAATATTCTTTTCTTATAATTTCCATCATAAAAATATGGCAAGAGAACACCATTTTTCTTTATTGAAACACTCAAAAAATTTAAATCACATAATCCACATTCTCTATAGTACCTCTTGTTAACTAATATGATATGTTAAAGGATCTATCCACACTTCACGCACCCAACCATAGACATGAATGGGTTAGCCCCCTTATAGGTCACCTTCATGGATTTATATTTGTTAGGAATCCAATTACTAATGTCATGTATAAGGAAATATAGGTCCTTATTCTAGGTATAAACACCAAAAAACAGTTGATTCCTCTCAAGAAACACCATTTACACATCTCAAGATGAAAAAATAGCTATCTGGCCAAATGTAACCACTGATTTCTAAGACATTACACATATACATAGTAACACACACATAATTATGGTATTGTAACCCATTCTCACTCTCTATCGTAGAATTCCCATAAGCAAGGTAAATATTCACCTCATGATGTAATAGAACATTATTCAGAAAGGATCTATATTTTCTCATCAATTTAGGGATCTCATAATTACACATGATTTATATTTTTCTAATTCCATTCACTCATATCACATTTCTACTATGGGTTAAATAATATTTCATTCAAAAGATAGAAGGTAAACCACCAAATAAATATCTTATTGGAATTTAACGTGATATATGTAAAACTATGAATATATATTTAGGGAATTATCAATTTTTATAAAACATAAAAATTCAAATTACAACACCACAATAATGTTAGAAAATGTTTCAATAAAAATTTATAGTGGAAACCCCCCCTTTATGTTCTATTTTGAGCCCCATTTAACTTACAACAATCCAGATTCAAAATTAAGAAGCCATAATTTTAAAGTAACTACATGTAATATAAATCCCAGATCATTATAACATGGGAACACTATTAATCCACATTAGCAATCCAAAACCATTTATTATTATTCCCAAGGTTTAATATTTTCAGTTTTTACATTATTAATCAATATTCCAATAATTAGCTATTGGGAATTTATTTAGGTTCCATATCCCAGTGTGATTAAATAGGATTTTATTTGATAACTAATAAAGTATAACACATTATTTTTTTTACCAACACCATATTTAACCCCACCCATTAAATTAAGAACCCATTTATATCTGTCCAATTTAGAAGGGTGGTTACTCTGGGGGTTAGTTGTGTGTAATGAGACTATAAATTTATATGTATGTAACCCCATAAAAATGGGTTAAAAAACATGAATAGACAACCCACTTATTCATTTTATTATATTGAAATATATAAATCACTAGCAGTTATAATCCTTGGACAACAAACAAACAACAAGAATATTTGAATCCTACGTCGCTATAAATCCAAGAAAAAATATATATAGAATAAGAATCATATATTCATAGAATGATGGATGAACACACACACAAAAACAATATGTACCATACAAGATTAAAAATACCATAAATCAGTAACATCACATCCAAAATCACCACTCAATGTGTACATCATTCAACAGTAAAATAGTAAATCAAAATAATAATTCTCATCCCTAAAAACACAGTTTATACATAAATATTGTCCAAAAAATACCAAAAATTATCCCATTACGAAGCCCCAACAATAACCCACTCTCTAGTATTCAATTCCAAAACTGTATAAAAAAAGAACCGACATCTCAGAATCCACTTTCTAATGCCAAAAACCAAACACCACTATATTGTTTCCTTATTCTGCTGAAACAAAAGGCCTATATCATGACTCCCTATATTTTTTAGGCTTATAACTAATGAATAGGGCCTATTAGGTAACTGTGGGGTGACAAATCCCACATTATTAGAGTACAAAACATATTATAAATAAAGAAAACATCAACAGATATAAGCATAACATCTTGAAAAATAAACAGTGTGATCTAAATTAATTAATCACATACCATGTGATATCATAATGATGCTATAGCATATAGGTAGTCATATATATCAGTCATATCATGTTCAACCAATCTAAAATTAAATAAAATTAAAATTAAAAATATATATAATAGATCTATAATTATTAATCTCTAGTCCAACCTTTCTAATCAATCAAGAATCATGCCATGCCTTTCCCAAAACATATAACATGTATCCATAAAGTATATTCTTGGGTACCAAAGGGAAATGGTGGTCAGTGATGGTTGATATTGAATCTTGGTAGCCAACCAAAAAATATGTACAACACAAAACTAGTCTATAGTTATAAAGAATTCCAGTGTGTAGTGAATATTTGAAACCATCTATTATAGTAATCTTTATATACCAACAAAGCCCAGTCTATCCTTGTGTATCAAAGGGAAAAATCATTCCAACACTACAATCATCATCCAACACTGGTATCTAAGATATTAATGAATATATCTTGTATCCATCTAGTTATATTGAACATCACTGAGGAAACCAAAATAATGTATCCCGAGAGAAATCCATGTGGCTCATATGGGAATTTATTCCAAAAATTCCAATCAAAAACTACCAATTAGGGATAAACTCATTGGAATTCCCTTGATATTAAGAATAATTACAATATTTTAAGCCATAACTCACACTTGAGGTATTCTATACAAATAATAATCCAGTTTAAATTCTTAATCTCCTCTTATAACCTTCAACAAGGGTCACCCACAATAATCCATCGCATTAATCTATGGAATCTAAAAAAGGAATAATTTAACAAAATATAAGGGGTTCCTTACCTATGAAATCATGATACCGAATCTAATTAGAATCTAATAGTTCTATTGAGAAATTCCACTACATTTTACTTCATTGAATAGAATTAATTCTCCACTCACTCCATTAACATGAGTCCCACAGTGAAATCCAAGGCTCCTCTATGGAATTCCATGAAAATATATTCATTAAGGAATCTAATGAATATATATAATTCTTTAAAATTATTATATAGAATTCTAATAAATTAATACATGTTTTAATACAAATATAAATACAAATAAATTTAACAATTTTAACTAAAATTAAAAAATTAGTTCATTTCATATATATGGAACTCTAATAATTTAATACAAAATCAAATTTAATAAAAAATTTAAATTTAGTTTATGATTTAGAATGCCATGTGAACTAATGATTACTAATTTTAAACCAAGGAAACCCACATTCAAAATACATATATATGAAAATTACAAGTCCAAAACAAAACCATCAAAATTTATAAAAAAAACCATAAAAACAAGCTAAATTCACCATTTTAGTAGCTCCAATGAAGTCCAACCCTATCTCAACTAGTTTCTCCTAATCCAAGGGGTGTTTCAAGGCCCCCAAAAAATTCAATTTAATTTATTTACTAGGTTAAGAATCTGAAAAATAAACTTTTCTTCATAATATGAAATGATATATAATGTAAATAATTTAAGGGAAGGTAAATTAGACCACATTCCTTTAATCCTAGAGAGACCCACTCATCTAAAACTAGCATTCAGTTCAAGTAGAAATGATAAAAAATGATGAACCAAAACAAGTCCATACAAATAGGTTATAACCTAGACAATCCACATTTGAAAACATAAATATCAATGAAGAAAAGAATACACGGAAGAGAATTATTATACTCTCCTCAATCCTTCTAACATAGCTGATGATAAATAAATGACCATGAATTTATTGGGATCCATAAAGAATAAGGTAATGAAGAATGGTTGTATGTATGGGTATTGTAGTTGAAAGGAGGAAAATTTGTGTTGAAATATGTGGGTTTTATGAAGTAAAAAATATAATTTTTCACTTTTTAAATAAGGATAAGGTTTGGTTACGCATCTTGAAAAACAATGCACTGAACATGAAATAATTCTATATTTAGGTACAACCCTACAGATAGTTGTGATGAATATTTTAAAACCATGATATTTTCACGAATAATTCATTTCCCACCATCTATATTGTTTTCATTGTTTCTCATAGCCTCAATAATGGTAACCAAATAATGTGCATATTAAATCCAAGATGTATAGTTTGAGATCATGGCTAGCACTAACCATGAGCTAACCATGTTCTATAGGCAAAATTTTTTAAAAATCTAATATTATGATCCCAAACCCCCGACACACTCCCAAACCCAACCTACACCATTAAATTTTTTATCAAAGGTAAAGGTAAGGGGTTTATAAAAAAAGAAATTGGATATTTCTAGGATAAAGGGAAGGAGTCCTTTTCTACCATAATGTATCATATTTCCTTTAACACATCATGTGCAAAATGAACTCTTTAACATATTATTATTTAAATATTATAACTATAAAATATTAATTAAATTGGTGTGAATTATTTTGGTTAGACACATTATGATATATATATATAAATAATATTAAATGAAAATGTATTTTTCAATTCATAGTAAATAATCACTCATTTTCCCACTAGATAGATTTTATTCTGAAGAAAATGATTTCTTCAAAGTTAATTCTCATTGATTCTTCGAGAATATAATGTATCTAAACACTAGGAAATTTAGAATTATAATTATATATAAATGATATTATTTATAATATTTTCATATCAAAATTATTATAGGGTGATATTTTTGAGTTTTTAAGAAAATATTGATTTCCCATTGAATAGGGAAAATTCAATATTGTTGCAATTTTTTCATTCAATTTCCCTAAATAATGTAATTTAAATTTCCAAGAATGATTTTAATTTAATTTTAATGTAAATAAGTATTTTTTAGTTAGATTTATTCTAATTAATTACATTTTAATAATCCTTATATCTGCTTTTGGTATAAGAAAATTTTGGGGTTTAAAACCCAATTTTTATGATAACCCATTATCTTTAATTTTGAGTAGTTTAATTTTATATTGTATTCATCCACATATGTGAATTGAATTTTAGAAAATAGACTTTATATTTGGAATCATCATGAATAATATCAAGTTATAATTTCTACATAATGTTTTTTCAAAATGATATAAACTAAGGATTTAAACAAATAGTTATCAACTATGTTAATCATTTTCTTATTTTTTAAGTAAAATGTAAATTTATTTATTGAAATTATTTTTATAAAAAGGCCAAAGTGAAAGATGAGAGATAACCCATCATGTTTGGAATAGTCATGGGGAACAAACCCATTATAAAAGGGAGTTAAAGAAATAATTCTTACCACCAACTGATGTGTTTCCCTAATTCCACCTTCCATAATTTTTATATATATAGTTAGATCTATTTTATTAAATTCCTGAATGTTTTTAAATATATTGTTATATTTTATAACTTTATTACTTTTAAAAGTAGTATTATTTTCAAATCACATTGGTAATTATGTCAATGTAATTTAAGAGTAAATAAATCCTTGATTATTTTTTTAGTTATAATAAAATTGATTTTATTATCATGAGAAATTTTATTTATGGTTAAATATAAATAATAAATTATCATGAATTTTATAATTATATTATAGTTCACTTAATTTAAAAAAAAAATTTATATCATTACGTATATATAGTTTACTACA
This sequence comes from Viscum album, assembly GCA_963277665.1. Classification (NCBI taxonomy): domain Eukaryota; kingdom Viridiplantae; phylum Streptophyta; class Magnoliopsida; order Santalales; family Viscaceae; genus Viscum; species Viscum album. The sequence goes on along the minus strand of OY728165.1, from coordinate 1,063,081,088 downwards.
TTAAAATATTCATTTTCAAAATGATAAGTGACATATTTCATAATAAAAATACAATAAGGAATAATTTCATCAATTAAGAACAATACATGTAATTAATGATTATATCGAATAAAATTCCAACATTTACATAAAGTAAAAATACAGAAGACCTTTACAGTTCATAAAAAAATAATACGTCATACATCAATGTGGACTAATACAATGGGAAATAATAAATGGGTATTTACTTTTAAAAACATTAAATTTATGTAAACATTTTCCATAGGTTTTATTTCCTCTAATAAGATTTCCCTTTATAAAATGAACAAAAAAATAAAGAGAATTGTTACTAAAAAATGGCATTATCAAAGTGTGTATAAGAACCAATGTAAGTGATGTAGTGAATAATGAATAGAGAATGAAAGTGTGTTTATAAAGTTATATTTCTATTCAAAATTAACAACATTATCCAATAAAAACGTTGGAAATTATTATTATTTTATGTATTCACATTTATGTGAAATTTTAGATTATTTTATAAAATAACTAAATTTTTTTTTATATATAATAAATATATTACATTAAAAATATATTTTTGATCTATCCATATGTTTTAAATAAATCATCTTTCATTAAACCACCTAATAAAACACTTTTTAGATGAAATTATATTTTAAAAAATCCAGAAGCAATTTTTATAATTGCCAAAATGTTTACTAAACTATAAAAATTATTATTTTAAATAGATTATTGTTTTCATTTGAAATTAATAGTTATCATATTTATAGAATTATTTTTATAAAGTAAATTTCATTCTTGGACTTGAAACAACAAAGGTAGGCCAGACTGGTTTTTTTTTGTAATTTTTTAATAATCTTGATTTTTTGTGAAAAGTGAAAATTTTCACGTTTCAAGTATGATAATTTTAGAAAATAATTATTTTTTATTCATGATTAAATATTTTATGAAATATTTTATTCAAGTATTAATTTCATTTAATAGTTATAAAAATTAATCTCAAATTTTAATTTTCATTTTTAAATTTATACATTAAATTTTTGAACTAAAAAATGGATTTCTAATATAAAAATTATTTTTCAATTTTGTGAATTAAATTGGTTTGATGGAAGGTATATTTTATATTTTAGTGGATATTAACATCCAAATATGGTTACCCACTCACAATTAATCTAGAAAAATAGTATTAATTCATTTCTCCCACAATTGGTTGGTTATATAACAAAATAGAAAATATTTAATCCTTTAGAAATCACCCCTGATCTAGTATAAATACCACCCATTCCCATTCATCTACACTAAAAAATCATAATAAATTAACTCCTGGTCATTTTACCACCCGTATAGGTCTTCAAATGTTTCCTCTGGGTATGATGGTTCCATACACATGTATTAGGATGTAATTATTCAAGTTAAATAAATTAATATATTTTCCTAGTCTATTATAGTAGCTCTTTTTTAATATATCTCTAAATATAGAATTGAATTATTTTCCTAGATCATTTATAATCCCTTTACTACCAAGTTATAATTTTTTAACATGGTAAGACCTTCATTGCCTATAATTATTCATTCCCTTTAATCCATGTTGTATATTATCTTTAGTCGAATTAATTTCTTGAAATTCATTCTTTTACATGAGAGATTCCAATATTGTGATTATAGAAACCACATAATTTTAATTAGGTATAACCTAGTCGTAATTATATCATATTTATTTGTTATTAATAATTATCATATCCAAATTTTCCTCCCTTGGGATAAAAATTATCTAATTTTTATGTTTCAAATAACTTATACACATATTGATTTTATATAAAACCCATTACTAATTTTTCTCTGTTGATTGGTTAAATTATTTATTATTATCAATGGGGCTCCCATAAATTAATAAATATTATGTTTGTTCCTTGATACTGAAAAAAATCAATGGATAGTGAATTAATCTCAATAAATTACATATTTTATGATACCTTGGTGAATAACCTTGGTAATTATGATTTACGACACCCCAGTGACAAACTATGATGATTATCATACTAATGTAACATTTTTATATTGTACCTACATTAATATGTTGGGATTCATGTTCTTTAAATTATTATATTTATTTTGTTCACATTATCATTCCTTACTGATATTCCTCATAGTCACATGCTAAGTATCTCCTTTGTTTAATCCCATGAAAATCTTTATGCTCACCCCTTTCATTGATATATATAACTAACTTATTAATGGATGAAAAACATAAATTTGGATGAAAATATTAAGAATCTATTCTAGTGTATTTGGAGATTTTTTATGTTTTTATTATGTTCCTAAATTTAAAGGCATTGAACCTCAAAATAACATCATTATTATTAATAGTGTTCCATGTAATGAAAGGTTTATGAAATTATTAGGTGGGTGTTCATAATTGGAATCAAAGGAAAATTTAGTTATTTGTAGAAATTTGGCCAAGGAAACAATAATAAATCCCTTAGTGATAAGTTTAAATTTTGGAAAAAATCCTTAAAATTTGTTGAATTTCGATGCAAGTGTTTTCAAAGTGATGAAATCACAGATCAGATACAATCAGTAGATATAGATCTCGCACAATTATAACTGGGGATAATAAACCTTTAAAATGAATAATACAATTAACATGATCATCACCTTGTTCATGAAAATGTTCCCTTATACCCCTCATTATTGACCCTCCAATGTGATATTCTTTCTAGAATTCACAAACTCATTATAAACAATAATGATTAATATGAATGGATTTATAATTTAGAAAACCTAAATGGAAAATTATCAACGATTACCAAGATTGAAACCTAGAGTCTCTTAATATAAGAAATAATTTTCATTGATAAGTTATCCCTTTTAAGTTCCCAGTTTCCCATTTATATGTTTTAGAAGTATTCTCATCTCTTTAATTCTTTTTAGTAAATAGAGTTAAATAGATAAAATTGTGCCAACAACCAATGTGATAGGTACTGTGATCATTACCCAAATGTGATGTCTATAAAGTTTAAAGCTGATGTAAGTAATATTGTTTTTATAATAATATAGTTATCAAGTGATGAAGATGATAAGGAAAATAATATTCAATTTGAAACATTTTAAAAATGTGGTAATAGGTACCATGGAAAATGTTGTAAATTAACTCGAAGATTATTTATGTATAGAAATTAAGGGAATGAAGTAGAAATTTTCTAAAGAAAAATGAAAATCATAGATAAATGAGTGGAGGAGAAACAGTTTCAAAAAAACGAACCACTAATTACTCAATTTCATGGATATGGTGAACTGGGGAAATATCCATGTCAATTCCAAAATCCAAAGCCAAATAAGTGTGATAATAGCATGTAATCACCGAAATAAGGGAATTATATAGGGACTACACTGCGATGATTGTGGCACATCGCTCCAAAGTTTTCTTTTCATTTTATTAGTTATTTTTATGAGGGTTTTTTTCTAAAATTATCAATTCGTGACCCTAAATGAATTTATTTATCAGGAATAAAACATTTATGATTAATTTATCATCTGTAATAATTTAACGGGAATTTACTTCTTACAACGAAAATTATGCCTCCATTAGTGGAATTTGTTGCTATATTGTGTTGGGAATGTCTATCTATATATAAATCCAAAATATACTATTGAGAGAGGAAGAACCTGATTAACTGAATTAAAGGTATTAATTATAATTATCAATCATTAATATAAAATTTTTATGCTACAATTCCTTTTATGGGTGTAGAATTTAGAATCCCATATTTCCAATGAATGGATTCTTTATAAATATAAATATAAATGATTATTGACATTATTTGTCTTAATAAACCAATGATATTAATAAATATTTATCAACAATGTTATTTTATTCAATTGTTTTAATTGAATTTATTTTTTTAATAAAAAGGTTTTTAGAAAAGGGGATGCTCGCAGGCCGAGCAACAACCCATCAGGCTCTACATTGACCCAAGGCTCAAACCCATGAGAGAAAGATGCTAAGGGAAAAATTCCTACTATAAGTCTAAATTCTTCCCTAATTCCATCATTTATTATTTTTATATATACTATTATTTCTCTTTTATTATTTTCATTAAACTTTTTAAATATAGCATTTTATATGAAAAATCCAAAACTTTTACTACTAGTTTTATTTTCAAATAATATGGTTAATTAATTGTTTATAATTTAATAGTCAATGATACATGATTCACGTTATCATTATCAAATAATTGTATTCATTTTTATATGAAATTTTATTTTATGATTTAAAATAAATAGTAAATTATTATGAATTTTCAATTTACATTACATTTCATTTAATTTATAAATGTTTCTATTTTATCTATTTCTATTTATCTATTTTATTACATTAACATATTAATTTTAATATTCTATAGAACATTTTTCATAATACAAATTAAATAAATATTTATTTCATTAATTAAAAACCATACATTTACCGAACGATCATATCTAGTAAAATATCCACTATTGCATCAAGTAGAAAAACAAAAAGTCTTTTACATTTTAATGGAAAATTATAAATCATGTGCTGATATAGGCTAACACAATTAGGTAAAACAAATGGATATACACAAGGATTATTTTTACATTCTTTTAAAAAACTATATAGGTTTTAATTCCTCTAAAAATATTTTCACCACTATAATGATTGTAAAAATAAAGGGAAGCATTGGAAAAAATTTACATTATCAAAGGGTAAGTAATAAACTTTTTATATGATATAGTAAATGATTTAAACAAAATTATCGATTATTTATAGGTTGATATTTTCATTCTACATTAATAAAATTAGTAAATTATATAATTGTTCATTATTATTGTTGGTTACGTAGATACATTTAATTGATTGTCAATATTATTTTATAACATAAATAAAAGTGTATTCTCAGAGACAAAAAATATATATTCCATTAATAATTTTTTTATGATAATTTTATTATTTTTAAATAACTATTATTTGATTATATAATGTTATAATATACTTTTTAAATGATTTTATATTCTAATAAATCCCTATTTAATTTTTACAATGGTCATAATTTTTACTATAATATAAAAATTGTTAATTTCTAACAAATAAGTATTTTATTTCCAAAATTAAAATTCTAATATATAGATAATTATTCTGTTAGAATATTTTTCATTTTTTAACACATCCTATCAAAATTATCTTATGGTGAATTTTTGGTAATTTTCTGACAAACTTGTTTTTTTGTTAAAAATGTGCAAATTTCCGCTTTACAAGAACATTGATTTTAGGAAATTATTATTATTTCAATTGTATTATAAATGTTATTAAATATATTATTCAATATAAATATTATTTAATAATTATAAAAATTAATTTTAAAAACAAATATTTGATTTATAAATATTTACTTTACTTTTTTGAGATAAAAATATGACTTTGGAATAAAAAAATTTAGTGTCAATTAAATGTGTTCTTTACAAGGTAATTTATGGATTGGGAAGGATATTAATATAAAACAAAATTAACTCTCTTATTAATAATCTAGAAAAATTGTGGTAATTTATTTCACTCAAAAGTTGTTGGCTTATATAATAAGATTATCCATATTTAATAGTTTAAATATCACCCTTCTTCAAGTATAAATACAAACCTTTACCCATTCATGTCCACTCCAAATTCATAATACATAATATTTTTGTAATGTTTCCTCTGAAATATTTCTTCAATGGATCCCTCATGTTATCCAGGTTTCATCCTCAAGGTTTAGGAAACAAGTATTCATTGTAATGAAATTTTAATTTCTTTTATTCTATTCTTGTACCAAGTTTTTATATTTATCTAATGGTTGATTTAACTTATTTTATGAAAGATTTTGTATTATCCATTTATATAAAAAATAGTGTTTTACCAATGGAACACGTTTTCCCCTCTCATTATTTCCTCCCTTTAATATATGTTGTATACTGACATGCTTCCAAATTCATTTCCAGAATTTTTCTAATTTACATTAAAAATTACAATATTATGAATACCACAACCACTTACATTTAAACTATTGTTCAACTAGAAATAAATATAACTTATTGAATGTGGATTACATATATTAAGGAAACATTCCCCTCTCATGGATTAAAAATAAATCAATGTTCATATTTTAAAACACTTTTGAATACAATTATTTTTTATGAAACACGTTCATTATTCTCCTCGGGATATTGGTTAGATGATTTCTTATTATAGATGTGGCTCACTTGAATTAAGATATATGAATAGTTGACATGGATAGTGATCCAATTAATTGGATAGATAACTAACAAATAAAGAAGATATGTTTTATGATACCTTGGTTAATAAATGTAAATACCTGGATTTTCCAAGTAAGTTTTTATTTTATGTTATATGGAATTATTCTGATGTTGTGTAATCTGATGATGTTTGATTATGATGTTTGGTGTGCCGGGAATGGATTTTAAACTTTCATTAAGTTACGTTTAGTAAACGTCCAAGCGGGAAAAGAAAACTTTTGAACCAGTGTTCGGAATTTAAATCTGAGGGCGTCGTTGAACACGCAGAACTGAGATTCACTAAGGGAGGATTAACCTTGACCATTGTGGGTTGAGAGGAGAAGATGGTTTTTGTGTTTTTCATGGAGAATTAAATAAAATAAATATATTTTATTTTAAAAATATCCTCCCACCTCTCCTTTTAATTTTTGGTGGTGGGGACCCCAACTGGGTGGTCAGGAATTTAATTTTGGGCATTAAATGCCTGGTGACACAAAATGTGTAACCACAAATACATTTAATTAATTTTATTCATTAATTAAACATAAATGAATCACCTCTTAAATTAATATTTTTATCAAAACTTCTTCTGGGTATGGTGTTTTATTTCTATTTGCGAAAGGAGGAGGTGGATCTTGATGCTCTTGATAAAGAAAGGATCCAATAATCAAGAACCATAGATTGTCGTTCGAGCAGTGTCATTGGAAGATTGTTACGTGAATAACGAACACTAACCCAAATTCAATCACAAACATTCTCCAATGGATTTATGAGGTAGTGTTTAATATTCATTTTTTTCAAATATTTGATGAATTTTTCATTAACTCCCTCTTGTTATCAAGCTAATGCAGAGCGCTCGAGCCAAATAAACAAGGCTCGGAACCACATCTACTTGTTTAATATAATCTTTCTTCATTGGTAAATTTTCAGGTTGAATGGAATCTAGTACGAAAGGTCAAGCGGTTAAGAGGTCGTCCTAGAGAGGTCATAGACATGATAAGATAGAAATATGGGTCACCAGAGCTCACCCGGGGACCAGTGGAAGACAGTAGGAGACTGGTGCCAGTGGGCTATGGCGGCCACTGGCATTGGCCAGCCGTGGTGGTGGCAATGCACCATCATGCACCTCCGATGAAGCGGGCTGATGTTCTTTAGCCGCAGTGGCCAGCAGCGGCCGGCTCCGGCCGACCGTCGAAGGGAGGGCGGTGACCCACGCGCATCACCGGAGAAGATGGTTGGAGATTTTTATCCGTAGCGAACCCAATATGTTGTTGAAACTAGATTTCCACATGAGGAGGCACTGGTGCAAAACCGCATGCTTCCAAAATAGACGCGGCTCTGATGTTGTGGTGGCAGGACCCGCTCCCAGCATGTCCTGCAGCAGATTGAGTAGCACCATGTGGTGTTGCTGCTGTGGAGGAAATCAAATCGCCACTCGGCCATTCGGGAAATCCGGGGGACTCCCCCCCCCCCATGTCGGCTAGGGAAGGCCATGCTACAGTGTGATGTGTGTGACCAAAGGGCCATGAGTGCCCAGCGGGCCGTGACTCTGTGAGCCGGCGAGGTGAGCGCAGCGGGCCGCGCCTCCGCGGTCCGGGCCACGAGAGCCCAGCAGGTCACGCCCTTGCAGGCTAGGCTGGACCTCGGCCCAGTGGCATGATCCTTCCTCAGACCAGCCCATCCGGGTAAGACCCTTACCGGGTCAGGGTGACCCGAACCGGGTTTGGTCGGCCGAGGCCAGGTCAGGCCGGACCTGAACCCACCCAGACCTAGTTTCACATAAAAGGGCCATAACCTATGAATCAAACATTTGTTTGACGTACCTTCTATGGTACTGAGATCCCTAGAGAGAGGAGGACCTTTTCGTATACCCAAATTTAGTTTTGGAGAACATTGGATTATGTCTAGGTTGGATCGAACCTGAATCCAACCGGTCCCTCAAAACTAAAACAGGTATAAGTCACAGACTGGGTGTCTGATTAATGTTTCGTCTATCATGTTTGAACCCTTACTTCAAGGAGGTCCTTTGGGATACTTCATCATTGATATTTGTGGAATTTGAGGTATGAATGATTGCTTGACGATCTGATCCTCCCATAATCAAGGGGGCTTAATGCGGGAATCTCATGGCATGTTGGGATGTGAAGAATGAATAACGAACCTATGTGTGTCAATACTTATTGATCATGTGTGATTCAATGCTTAGCGATCTTATGTGGGTCAGCTCAAACTGATCTTGTGTGGCTCAGATCTTGTGTGGGTAAACTCTCAGTGATCCTGTGGGGGGCAGCGCCTACCAATCCTATGTGGGTCAGCAGTAGAGCCTCTCGATAGAATAAGATGATCAAGCATTATGACTAATCATATGTACATCTGTAATTAAGTTATATACATGTTGTGAGATTATTCATTTACCTTTTGTGTGTTACATTTGTGGTAATTTTACCTTCATGGTGTTACCTTTGTGGTAATTTTACCTTGATGGTTTTACCCATGCCGTACTTTTACCTTCGAGTTGTTACTGTTGTGGTGTTACCTTGGTGGAATTATTCTTTCGTGGGACAGTGGTGAAAATGGCATAGAAGTTGGAGCCCTATATTTACTCATGTATAAGAAAAGAATATTTTGATATCATAGGTATATGTATGGGAATATACCTAAGTAGTGTTGATGACTACTTCGTTCTTTGTTATTGATTTCTTAATTTTTTGTTTTTTTATTTGGGAACTCTCAGAGGCCTTCAGGGATCTTGGGGTCACTATTTTGTATTGTAAAACTCACTCCTGCATGGGCTATGCCCGCACATTGTTTTCTCTTTTTCTAAAGACGAACAGTGTTTATCGATGAATATGGAGTCAGGACTAGATGGTTCTCGAAGGTGGGCTATCTGATGTGATGAGCTATAGTGACTACAGATCATGACCAGTACCTACCCTTCTAGAAGGATTCTTGGAGGGCATCTCAGAAATTATTTTCCTTTTTTAGTTGTACTTGAACATTCTAGTTGGGCTTATATTATTACCCCTATTATTTTAGTACAGATTTTTTCTACAGTAGTTTACTTCATGGTTTTTTCATATTGATTTATTGTATTGTGTGTTTTTACAGGTCTAAAAGAAATTATTTCTTGTTGTAGGGATACACATTTCTGATGCTAGTCGCTAGCCCTTGGCCTATAGAATGTTGGATTGGAGTAGTAACGACACAGGCCCTAGGGGATGTGTTGTGAAAAATTGGTATCTGTAGAGTCGGTTCTATCGAAGAACTTTGACTCTAATATTTTATATTTGGCAATAGTGTTAAGTGTTATGAGTGTGGTTTTCAGTTTGGAGAATCTAGTGTTGGTGCATCGGTCGACATATCCATACACTAGGACCCTGAATTATGATTTCTAACTTAGGGCATGAAAATAATTATTATGTATGTTTTTTGAAAGTTTTTCTTTTGATTTCTTTGAGTCAACTCACTTGGTATAACTTATTGACCATGGATCACATGTTTTATTTTAGGATGACACCAATTAGATAGCCATCTAGGATTTCTGAGTGATTGTATGATGATGGCCCACCAAGAAATGATGCTTTGGTGCAGGGCCCTCTTACGGCGATGGTACCATTAGGTGGTGCACCTGTAGCTCCACCACCCGTTGGGAAGAATATTCCACATACCCCACCAATATAAGAAGCATGTAGACTAAGTTATTTTTACAAGTTTCACCGGTAGAGGCCTCTATGGTTCCATGGTGAGATGAATTTTCAGGTTGCTGAGGACTAGTTGGAGGCTGTGGCCATATATTTTCACTTAATGGGGACACCAACAGAACTGATGGTGATCCTATCAGCTAGTATCTTCCAGGGAGCAGCTGGGAGATGGTGGAGTCTGAAAATACACTAACACAATGTGGCGACCCTCACCTGGGAATACATTGAGAGCCTTTTCAAGGAATAGTTCATCCCATCAAATCTATGCCTAGTGCGTATACAAGAGCTACTACACATATAGCAGGGCAGCCTGACCGTGGCCCAATACATAGTGAGGTTAACATATCTCTCCTGTTTCTCCACTGAAATGGTACGAGACCCTTTCTTCAGGGATCAAACTTTTGAGTTAGGTCTCTAATGAGAGATCATAGAGTCAATGATATCGATTAACATCACGATACATGCAGGAGTGTGGGAGATGGAACTCTTAATGGAGAGTTTCTTTGCAGATAAATCATTGACAACGGGAGTCACCACTGGACGTCACGTAGTAGGGTCATATGTAGATGGAATTAGACAGATGATGTAGGGGCCCAAGCAGGCCACACCTTCTAGTGGATAACCTCACAATGAAAGGTTGGTGGTGAGGGGCTCATGGGACAGAGGAGGATAGTTGAGGAGCAGGCAGTGCTACTCATGTGGCGGGTAGGGTCACATGGCTCGTGACTGCCCGACATGTCGTATGGACGACCAACTGATGGTCTAGAGGCCACTGAGGCAGAGGTAAAGGTTCAAAGGAGGAGGTATGTAGGGCGGCCTACATGGAAGAGGATTTTTCTGTGCAGCAGGCGGTGGATGGTGGTTCAGGGTTCTACCGCCACCTCCTCCATGTGGTCCACATCGATCATATGGAGTGGGTGGATATGGACGATCTCACCTCCAGGTAGCTGAGTCCTCTGACCATGGCACTCTGGATATTATTCCAGGTATGATCTACGTCTACTCCACCTTAACTATAGTATATATAGACAAATGTGTCAGTCAACCCTTTATTCCCACAGCCCTCATTCAGAGCTCTAAGATTCTGGTAGAGTCTTTGGCTCGATCCGTATGGCTAGAGACTCCTATGGGAGGGGATTCAACAATTACACACTGGTGCTGACAATGTGAGCCTACTCTAGGAGGTGAGAGCTTTGGATGGGATCTTCTAGTTGTGACATCAAGGCCATAAAATGTCATCTTGGGTATGGATTAGATATCTACATTTCATGCTCATATTGACCGTATTAGCTGTAAAGTACGGTGTGTCCATAAATATGGGACTCGTTTTTCCTTCACCAATTAGATGGGAACCATTGTAGAAAAGGGTGGACTGACCCAGAGTAGGGCGCAGCTGATCACTCAGTAGTTGTCTAGCCTTACCCTTGGAGGAGTTGATGTTGAGAGTTAGAGTTATCCTATAGTGGTGGACTAGTTTGCTAATGTCTTTCTTGTTGATGTTATAGGACTACCTCCACCTAGAGAGGTAGTCTTTTACATCGACCTGTACCCCAGGACTGCACCTATATCTACACTAGGATATCAATTGACTCCTGCATATCTTCGTCAGTTATGGGTAATACTAGAGGACTTTCAGAGGAAATAATTCATAAGGCTTAAGGTTTCTCCATGGTTATCCCCAATGTTGTTTTCCAAGAAGGAATATTAAAGTTTGAGGCTCTTTGTAGACTATCGGTGCCAGAAACAGGTGATAGTGAAGAATAAGTATCCAAATATGAGGATTGATGATATCTTAGATTTGTTGAAGGGATATCAAAGGTTTTCGAAGGTAAACCTCAAATAAGGCTATCAATAGCTCAGGGTATAAGATGATGATGTGGAGAAGATGACCTTCAGATGTCGGTATGGCCACTATGAGTTCTTGGTTATTACATTCCGTGTGACCAATTCCATTATAGTACTCATGGGACTCATGAATAGAATATTCCAGCCATACCTCGATCACTTTGTGGTGGTCTTCATTGACAATATCTTGATATTATTGGTGTTGGATAGGAGCATGACTTTCATCTGCAAAAAGTACTGGATAAACTCATAGAGAACCATCATTATGGTAAGCTATCAAAGTTCCAGTTCTGGATATGGGATGTCTACTTTCTAGGACACATTATCACAGAGGCTGGTGTTGCGGTAGATCCAACGAAGATAGAGGTTGTGCCAGATTGGGATCCCCCCAAGAGTGTGCTCGATATGCATATTTTCATGGGATTGGTTGGGTACTAAAAGAGATTTGTACCCTAATTTTCCCACGTAGCAGCACCATTTTCAGCATTAATAAAGAATGGTATCCCTTCATATGGATGGAGAGATGCTAGAAGAGTATTCAAGAGCTCAGACAGAGACTGATGAGTGCCCCCATCTTGAAGATACCAGAAGAGGGCGTTGGATATGTAATCTACTGCGACGTATCCGGGACCGAACATGGATGTGTCCTGATATAGGTGCAAGCATTGATCACTTATGGTTCATGACAGTTGAGAAAACTTGAGCAAAACAACACCACTCATGACCTTGAGTTAGAACCAGTGGTATTCACCTTGAAAATGTGGTGACACTGCTTGATGGGTAAAGGTTTTATAGTCTAATATGATCACAACAGTATTAAAAATATCATCTATCATAAGGACCTGAACCAGAGACATCGAAAATGGATGGAATTCATACAGGATCATGACTTTGCAATATTATACACTCGTGTAAGGAGAATGTTTTGGAAGACACACTCAGCAGGAGGTCTATTTTACAGCTACTAAATGAGGTGACAGTGCAGTTATCCATGTTGTAGATATCCATTATGGTATGATATGGAGCAGATTACCTCCATTTTCTGACTGTCTCTCCCCCACTTCATCTGCGAGTTCCAGAGGCACAGTTTGGGAACATTGACTATAAGGCTCGACATGCCCAGATATCCTTAATATAGGCACCTAATTGAATTTCTAAAGATTGGGAGCACGTTATCCTCTTTAGAGGACGCACCTTGGTACCAGTATCATTACAGGATGACGGGTTGAGGGAGTTCCATACATCCCCTTTGGCAGTACATCCTGGTGTGGTGAAGATGTAACAGGACCTCTGATGTCATCACTGGTGGCCATGAATGAAGAATGTTATGGAAGATTCTATTTCATGGTGCCTCATTTTCCATCAAGTGAAGGCTGAGCATCAAGATCTAGAAGGAATAGCGCAGCCACTAGAAGATCAATAGTTGAAGTGGTATGGTATCTCTATGGACATTGTGATAGGGAATCCATGGGCGTCCAGGGGATATGATTACATTTGGGTGATCGTTAACTGACTCACCATGTTGGCCAAATTCCAACCTCTCTGAGAGCATGGATCAGTATAGGTCTTGGGAAACCTCTATGTACAGGAGATAGTGTCACTTCATGGGGTTACATCGATGATCGTCTCTGACTTTGACACATATTCTACATCTAGGTTGTGGAAGGGATTATAGGAGGCATTTGGGAATCAGCTACATTTGAGCACCGCATTTCATCCTTATATGGATTATCAGACAGAGAGGACCATATAGAAATTAAAGGACGTTCTTCGTGCTTGCGTCCAATATATTGGTCGTAGTTGGGAGGATCAATTTCCCTTGGTGGAGTTTGCGTACAACTTTAGTTATCACTCCACGATTTATATGGTACCATCTAAGGCCTTTTATGGTGGACCTTGCAGATCACCTCTATGTAAGACAGACCAATGGGATTCAACACTTATGAGTCTAGATCTGGTACGAGCTACCACTAAGAAGGTGCAGATCATCATGTAGAAGATGAAGATGGAACACAGCAGACAGAAGTCTTATGCTGGCAGGATATGGAGTCATTTGGAGGTTGTGGAGGGAGACCATGCCTTCCTATGGGTCTCACCTCGACAAGGATTGCAGATATTTAGCCAGGGTGGCACGTTATCACTAAGGTTTATCGGACCTTTTCTGGTACATTGAAAGATTAGAGAGGTGGAAAACCCATTGGAACTGCAAACGCAGTTGGAGAGGGTGCATGACGTCTTCCATGTATCCTAGCTGAGGAAATACGCACATGACCCATATCACATAATTTACCATGGGGAGCTAGAATTTGATGATAGGGTGACATTTATGGAGGTTCCAGTGGAGATTGTGAATTGATAAGAGTTGGTTCTTCGTGGACTATTGATACCTCTGGTGAATGTTTTCTAGTAGCACGAGAACATAAAAGAGATCACATGGGAGCGGGAGGCTCAGATTCATGCTCAGTACCCTCATTTGTTTTCTTAGTATATGTTATGGATTTCAGGGATGAAAATCCCTAATGTGGGGAGAATGTAAAGACCCGGATATTCCATGTAGATGTTTTTAATTATATGGAATTTTTATGAGGCGGAAAAATCAGACAGCATTGGATTCCGATGTCCAGTGTGCCTGGAATGAAATTTCAAACATTCTTTGAGGTACATTACGTAAACATGACAGTGAGAAATCCTATATTTTTTACCAGTTCTTGGAATTCAAATCTAAGGGCACTGTTGAACTTCTAGTGCCAGGATTCACTTAAGGGATATTTTAACGTGACCGTAGTGGGTCAAGAGGAGAAGTTGGTCTTTTTATTTTTCATGGAGGATTAAATAAAATAAATATATTTTATTTGAAAAATATCCTCCCCCTATATTTTTATTTTTTGGTGGTAGGGACCATAAGAGGGTCGTCAGGTCATTTAATGTTGGGAATTATATTCCTGGATACACAAAATTTATATCCACCAATCCCTTAAATTAAAAGGATTAATTTATTCTAAATAAATGAATCACCTCTTAAATTAATAGTTTTATTAACTCCTTCTCTGGGTATGGTGTTTATTTTCTATTAGCGAAAGGAGAAGGATGATCTTGAGGCTCTTGACAATGAATGAATCCCACAAATGAGAACCAAAGATTGTTGTTCGTGTGGTGTCGTTGGAAGCATGTTCTCGGAAAATTGAACACCGACCAACCATAAATTGTGAAAGTTCTCAAAATAATTTATGAGGTAGGATTATATCTTTATTTGTTTCTAATATTTCATGAATGTTTTCTGGAATCCCTCTTGTTATCAAGCTAACGCATAGGGCATGGTCCAAACAAAAAAAGTTCGGACCCCCTACTATGTTTTTAATCTAGGTGTTATTTATGGATAAATTATTTGGTTGAATAGAATCCAAAATGAATGTTCATCTAGTGAAGAGGGAATCCTGGGGAGACTGTAGACATTATCTGATGTAAAAACGATTCACTAGAGCTCACCCGGTGACACGTGGAAGACCGCTGGTGACCGGTGCCGACAGGCTATGGTGGTGGCCGGTAGTGGCCGGCCGTGGTAGTGGTGGTTTGATATAGAGCACCACTAGATAATTAGTCCATGGATGGAAGGGGGGGGGTATTCCCATAGGCATCGTCAAAGAATATTATTACAGTTCAATTGAAAAAGCAGTAGGACTATATCCCTATAGGTCTCGCGGTAGATGGGGTGGCCCCACAAGGCGCAGCCACTGGGGAGGAAACTGAATGGCTTCTTGGCCGCTCGATCATTCATTAAAACATAGAGACTTCAACCCCCCCCCCCTCCCCCCCCCCCCCCCCCCGTATAGTCTAAGACAGACCCCACTCCAGCAGGACACGTGTGATTGGCGTGTCGAGTCACGCATGCCCAGCGGCGAGCGCCTCTGCGGGCCAGGTCATGCGAGCCTAGTGGGTCACACTTCTGCGGGATGGGCCATGCGACCATAGTGGGCCGCACGCTTTCAGGCTGGTCCATGCCTCCAATGGGCTGGGCCGGACTGGGTTGGGTGACCCGAATAGGTTGGGTCAGGCCAGATCGGTCGGGCTGGGTCAGACCGGACCCTGACTTACCCAATCCCCATTACGCTTATGGGTTCATAAATTTTGAACTGGATGCCCATTTGATGAACTATATATGTCATTGGGATCCACAGAGCAAGGTGGTCCTTTTGGTATACTCCACTTGATTTTTAGATAATGTTGAAGTATGACTAGGTTGGATCAAACCCGAATCCAACCAGGCCCTCGAAACAAAAACACTTATTAGTCACAGATCGGGCGTCTGATTGACACGATATCTGCAATGTTGTAGCCCTTATTTCATGAAGGTCCTTTGGGATACTTATTCGCGGTACTTTGTGGTGGTTTAGGTATGACCACTTATATGACGATCAGATCCTCCCGCAATCAGTTGTACTTAGTGAAGGAAACTTGTGGCTAGATATGACATGATGAATAAATAACAATAATTTGTGGGTGAGTACCTATCTATCATGTGTGGTTCTGTGCTCAGCGATCATTTATGGGTCCATGCATACTGATCATGTGTGGGTCAAATCCTATGTGGGTCAGCACTTAGCAATCCATTGTGGGTCAGCCCATACCAATCCTATGTGGGTCAGCAGCACAACCTCTCAACAAAATAAGATGATATAGCTTTATGACTAATCATATGTACTTTTGTACTTAAGTTATATACATAGTGTGAGATGGGTCTTTTAACATTGTGTTGTTTCTTTTTTTGTACTTTTACCTTCGTGGTGTTACCTTTGTTGTACTTTTACCATCATGGTGTTAAATTTGTGGTACTTTTACTTTCGAGGTGTTTCCTTCGTAGTGTTAACTTGTGGTATTCTTCCTTCATGGGACATTTGTGAAAATGGAATAGAAGTTGGAACCTTATGTTTCCTAATGTATGAGACAATTATATTTTGATAACTTAGGTATATGGATGGGAATATACCAAAGCATTGTTGATGACTGCTTCGTTCTCTGTGATTGAGGTCTTTCATTGTGGTTTTTCCATTGTGGAATTATGGGAGACCTTTGAGGGTCTTAGGGTCCCTATTGAGTATTATTGTAATAACTCCTGTATGGGCTATTCCTTAAACTTGTTATGTCCTTTGCTGACATAATAAAACATTGATTGAGGCAGAGGGAGCCAGGACTGGATGGTTCTTAGAGGTAGATTATCTGACATGATGATCTGCAGGGACTACTGATCATGAGCAGTACCTACCCTTCTAGTAGGATCTTCAGTGGTCATCCCACGAGCTCTATTCCTCTTACAATTGTTCTTGAACTTTCCAATTGGGCTTTTATTCTAGTCCCTTTACTTTCAGTACACTTTTTACTATAGAAGTTTTCTTAGTGGTTGCTTCTTGTTGTGTTCTGGGATCGTGTGTCTGTAATGGGTTAAAGGCAATGCCTTCCCATTGTGGAGATATGTATTTCTGGTGCTAGTCACTTGCCCCTATCCTATAGTAGGCGGGCATGGGGTTGTCATGGCACAGGCCACAAGGGACGAATCATGACAATAAACTTTATAATTATGATTTATGATACCCTGGTGACAAACCTTGGTGATTAGCTTCATAATGTATCAATTTGATGTTATAGATGAATTTCCATGTTATTATTCATGTTATTTAAATTATTATATGCCTCATGTACATATGATCATTCATTATTGATATGTGTTGTGGTCACATGCTATGTATCTCCTTTCATTATTCATTTACAGATCTTTATGCTCACCCTTTTTTGGGAGTAGCTCCCTAATATATCAGATACTATAAAATTTTCTTAGTATGATCCAATTAAGAAAATTTTAATGTGTATTATAATAATATTTTTATTTTTCATATATTATAAAACAATGTTCTAAGAAAATGATCCTCATAAGAAACAATGTATTATTAAAAATTTGTAACATGTATTGAAATGTTTTTGAAATTAATTGGTGGTCCATCATATTGTTGATTAGACATAACCTTACAGAATCCCTTACATCCCTTCCCACAAAATAGAGTCCTTTTTTACAACTAAACTATACTACAAAGGAATTAATTATTAACCTAAATAGGTTTTTTGGATATGATGTTAAATTCTTAACAATGAGTTAACAATTTTCTACTCCGAATTCCACCTTCATATATTCTTCCAACATGCTGAAATAATAACAACATTATCTTACATATATCTATATGTAATTTTGTTAATGAAATAACCTTTATCTATATACTTTTCTATCATATAGTAAACTAAAAATCATTCGTTTGTTCAGAAAACTACCTCCTCATGGACCGATGTAATTCTTTATCCATCAATACCTCTCACAGTTGGATATAATGTTGGATTTAATGTATATATATATATAATATCATTGATGTATTTAAATTTTTTTTGAAAAAAATATTAAATATTACGTTACAATACCATCCATTATAAATGATAACATCGTTCATGTGTACTGGAGGATCACCATATCCATGAAGAAATGTTATTAATATTTCATTATATCATCACTTAAAAGATATATTACACTGTATTTAATGTAAAACTATGATATGTATGATACTGCGAAGGAATATGAAGACAATGATTATAAACTAACTATAAATATGAAAACCTCACAAGATGATCAACCATATGAATTAGCACATCTCATAATCATCACCCAAATAAATAAGATTATCACATATCACTTTTCATTGTACATGAATATACTTTATCAATATATTTCAAATAAGAGACCATATGTCTTTCTTTTTATATGAGAATAAAAATAAAATCTTCATTAAAACTAAAAATATGACTTGAAAAACATTTGTAAAAACCATATAATTATCTAATACCCAATGTAGGTGTATAACTTTTTCTGTGTACAAACATTCTCATGTTTCATAGCATTTCCAAAATAGGTGTGGGTTGTCAAGACCCGTCCTCGGGGCTCGTGCCGTGACTACCCCAAGCCCGCCTTCCATAGGCCAGGGGCTGGCGACTAGCACCAAGGAATAAATCCCAACAAAAAGGGAAGGCATTGCCTTTGAAAAGTAAACAAGCACCATAGAGTAAGAAAGCGGAAAAGTAACCACTAAGTAAAACTGTAACAAGCTGTGAGGAAAGTAAAAGGGGCCGGAAATACAAGCCCAACTGTAAAGTACAACTGAAAGGGAAAAACGGCAACTGAAAAGTAAAAGCCTCTACACCGAGCTGTCCACTGGAAATCCCACCTGAAGGGTGGGTACAGATAGCTCCACTGCTCCTCGGGTCCCGCCGTCTGCTCCGAGGACGTCCACCCAGTGGTCCACCTCCAGGTACCGTCCTGCTCCGCACACCTCCACCACGATCAGCGTTGTCCGTCGTCTGCAACCAACACAACGAAGTGCGGGCATAGCCCGTGTAGGGGTGAGTATAAGCTACTCAGTAGGGACTCCAAGACCCACAAAGGTCTCCCGAAATCCACCAAGGATAATCCACAAAGGAAAAATGAAATCACGAAGTAACATATGACATGGCTTAGGTATATGCCCATACATATACCTAAGTCATCAATTCCCGTTCAGCTCCAACGTCCGAGCCCAAGCACAACCCAGTCCACACAGGAAAGCAAACGTATGCCCACACTGGATAGCACAACACAATCCACAAAAGAGAGTAAATAGTAAATCCACACAGGATAGCTCAACACAATCCACAAAGGAGAGTAAACAGTAAATCCATACAGGATAGCTCAACACAATCCACAAAGGAGAGTAACACATGATTCAACTCACACAGGTATACTTCTTCGGAGGATGATAAAGATGATCACTGATCCATCTATGTCGTCGGACTCACAATGGATCGATAGGTAACCAACCCCCACAATGACCCACACAGGATCGGGCCCACACAGGACCTGTTGGCGCTAGCTCACACAGAACCGCTGAGCGCTGACCCACACAGGATCGGACCCACACACGATCGGGCCCACACAGGACCTGTAGTATTGATCCACGTAGGATCGCTGAGTGCAGTAGTCGTCGCAGTCCACTGAGGATCTCTGTACAGTCGTCGTCGCAGTCCACTGAGGATCTCTGCACAGACGTCGTTGCAGTCCACTAAGGATCTCTGCACAGTCGTTGCTGTCGAAGAAGTAGTTGCAACCAGCACTTGGGTTCCCGCACACAGAAAACTCGTTCGGGAGGGTCCGCTCCACGAGCCGAGAGGCTGATACATCAACTGACACAAAGTATGAAGATGATGTATCCAAAAGTTCTGTATCGTCAACAGGAATTCAACGTCGCAGACGGTGCGTCAGTCGGACGCCCGGTCTGAGAGATATTGGATTTTTCGTCTGAGGGGCCCGGTTGGTTTTTAAGGCAAAACCAACCCGACCGTACTCCACCTGCGTCCAAAACTCGGGAGGAGTATTCCAAAAGATCCGTCTCACTTATAGTAATTCAACAAAGCCAACGGCATGTCAATTGGACGTCCGTAGCTCAAGATATGAGCGTTTCCGCTCCGAATGCCCGGTTGGTTTCGTGTACGAACCAACCTGGCCGAACTCAAAGTATTCTGAAACCTTGAGTGAAATATATCGAAACGACCACCTCGATCCAAGGATCATGTTTCCACTGACGGTGCGTCATTTGGAGGCCCGTAGCTCAAGATACGGGCATTTTACCGAAAATGGTCCGAAGACGGGGGTCCGGGCCCGGGCGGACCCGGCCCGACCCCCCCCCCCCCTGGGTCGGCCAAACCGGGTCGACCCGACTAGGTCCGACCCGGTCCGGTCCGGCCAGGGCGCGGCCCGGCCGGTCGGACCGGCCTGGCTAGGTTCGGCTGAGCGGCCGAACAGCCATGCGCCGCGGGGCGCTGCCCCCGCGGCCTGGAGATGCCGCGGCCCTCGTGGGCCGCGCTGGAGAACCGCGGACGCGGCTTCTACCACATCCCGTGCGGGAGAACTGGACCCGCATGGCCGCGGGTACGTTGGTCTCCGCCTCTGGCTGCCGGCGCTGCCGGAATCATCCGTGGGCCACTGGAGTTGCTCCGGTGGTCCGTTTTCCTTCCTGTCTGCGCCGGTGCTCCTCCCGGGTTCCGTTCTTCACTACGGAATCAACAAACTGCCCTTGCATCACGATTTTCCGTCACCCGCCAAATCCGCACAACCACGAAGAACGATGGAGGGTTGTCGGGCCGTGTTCGTTTGGCCCGCACCCTCCGCGTTAGTTAACAACAACGGTAGAAAATAATTCAACACAAGATACAACAATTTTAATAAATTAAAATTGTTCATTTGCATCTGGTTCTTTAATTTTAAAGAAACTTTCACGGGAATAAGGGAATTTCCAAACAAAAATCCCTACCTCGTCAAGTAATCGCTCGCGGGTTCTTCGCGGAATTGGGGATCGTCGCGTCGTCGCGGTATCCGGCATCTCATCGTCACGGAAGGGCGTCGCGTCGAAGAGCTCCGAGGTTCAAGAACAAAAAGATTTAATTAAAAATTAAATCCATCTTGAGTTACAAAACCCACAAAGGAATTTTTAAGATTCGCAAACACTCACCACAATGGATGATCGAAGGTTCTTGTTGAGGGTTAAGGAACGTCGCCGAAGAACATCGCGGGAGAGGAAACGTCGACGTCGTGGCACACAGCATCGCGTCGTCGATTTCTGCGGGTTCGGCGTTCTTCGTCGGAGGTCGGCGTTCTTCGCGTTCTTCGCGAAGGAGGATGAGAGCTCAAGAATTCCATCAAGCCTCTCAACGTGTAATCCTACAAATGTTGTGTTGGTCTTATTTTATTATTACGCCAACAAACGAAAAAGGGTATGTAACGACCCATCAATTCGTTGAATTAATTCAACGAAAGAAACCGCCCATTTAATTCACGAATAAAACCGCCCGATTAAATGGTGCGTTAAGAATTTAAGAAAACGCGTCAGTTGACTTTCATAATGATGGGTTTTCGCGGGTGTTTTACTTAGCGGAAAGAAACGGTGGGGTTCGTGCGGTCCCCACCTCACAAATATCCTACCAAGAGGGTAGGATATTTTTGGATAGCATCCTATCCGGATCAACACAGCTTAAGCCTTCTTTAAGTGGCTTCAAGTGGCTTCCATGTGGCTTAAGTGAAATAAAATAAAGTTTGTCGTAAAATTATTTTATTTCTTAACCTTAAACCCGAAAATTAAAAAACACACACACGCAAACGCAACTCCAAAAGAGGCGTTTCTAAGAAAATACCGGTGCTGTGATTTCATCGGTGCCCTCAGAATTCGATTCCGGGCACCGGTTCAAAAGTTAGAAAAACCCGCTCGTCCGTTCACTGAACATACCCGAGCCAAACTTTGGAAAAATGATTCCGGGCACACCGGGCCTCGGAATCAGGTGCTGTCAGAAACTGCGATCTTGTAAAATTCCAAAGAAAAT
The DNA here is from genome assembly GCA_963277665.1 of Viscum album. Lineage (NCBI taxonomy): Eukaryota > Viridiplantae > Streptophyta > Magnoliopsida > Santalales > Viscaceae > Viscum > Viscum album. The sequence goes on along the minus strand of OY728165.1, from coordinate 1,063,058,823 downwards.
TAAGAAAAAAATTTCCTTGAAATTTATGGGTCTTTACATGGGTAAAAAATATGAAACATGTATCCCTCATATACCAAATACATAGTGTATGACACTCCAGGTGTTAAAGGTAGTGGGTAATTTAGCACACAAGAATTTCTCAATACCTCATGAGTTAATCTTGATTCTACATTTAAATCCCAATCCATTATAGACCTCATTTTTTAGGACAATCTATAATTATCCAAAATGGCCACCAATAAAGGATAATTCAAACATTACCATTAATCTGTCAATTATCATTATAATTCATGAAATATATGTGGAAAACAATAAATAATGATAAATTGGATATTTAAATTGGTATAACATAAAACAATTAATATTCTAAACTCTTTTAAGAATATTAACCTACCCATACATAGGAACTCATCTAATCATATCCTACATGGTTCACCTATTTAGATACCTTACGATTGTTATATTTTTTAGTTTTTTGATTGACTCCTAACATATCTCTTTAACGATCTCTCCATCTCTATGTGACCTTATAATAAATCCACTCACTAAAATCCTTTAAATGGGTATCATCTACAATTAAATACTCATGAAACAATGGTACAATTTGGATTCATGATCCTTATGTTCAATTTTTTTTAAATAATATTCAACCATTTTCCCCAGAATATCCAATGTTATGATGATGATATCTTCAATTATCATCTTATAATTAATTATAATTTCAAAATCAACATATTATTATATTTTCATTCAATATTTTTTATTAGTAAATATCAGAAAAAAATAAAAACACCAAAATCAATCTTTACTAGAATTACCTAATCCATTTAATATATAATGTGACATTTTCATTGATTCGGAATAGTATAATCCATTATTTGATACACTTTGGACTTCTATAAGACTAAAATGCACTCCTCTTATTCTCTTAGAAACTATATTTTCTTTAAAATTAATTTATAATGGATAAAAATTATTATATTAAGAAATAAAATTTATTTTCTTAATATTAATAATTTAAAAATAAACTATTAACAGTCATATATTATATTATTATTGCATGTATTGATATAAATATTATAAAAACTATTATTCATTAAAATAATACATAAAATATATGTGGGGAAATATAAGTCAAATTTATGAAAATTTCTTGGATAAAATCTTTTATTATTTAACAAAAATCGCGAATCACTTATATTTAAACCATGTTATAGAGATTAATTAATCATAATCCAAGAGTATCAAAATATTAATCTCATATTGTTAAAAACAACATGTTGGTTACAAAAAAATAGTATCATATAAAATAAAATAATATGAGAATATATAATTATAATTTATAACCATTTGAGAATTATGTTTTTTGTTTTCCAACTCCATGAAGTATAGACATATTTCATTATTAAATGAATTAAAATTTCAAGACATTTCTATATAATCATAAATTTTTAACTATTATATATTTATAGTTGTTGTAAAATATATATTTCGTATCATATTTCCTTCAATTTTACTGAATTTATTTCTTTTATAATAATGCATTCTCTATAATCACATAAACCCCTAAACATATTCTTGAAAATTATATCTCTAATATAAAAAATTATCTCTTATCATAGCACCACCATTATGTTTTAGTAACCTAGTATGACTATTGGATCCTTTAATCAACTTTTTATAAAATAAAATTTTTATTTCATATATTTTCAATATGGAACAAGAGCCTAGACATCACCCCCCCCCCTCCTTTGTTCTCTTTAACATATAGATTTAATTGGGTGAATGTTTTGTAAACACATTCATATTATTCAAAAAATTCCAATAATTGATGAAAAAACTCACATAGCTAGACTAACACATAGATAGAGGCTTATATATTCTATAATTAATTTATACATATAATCATATCAATTACATGAATAGAGAATAATGTTCTTTAGTCATAGTGTATTTAAAAATTAATTTAAACCCATCTATAAAATCTATCTTATCCTTCCTGTAATAATATTTATCCACTTCTTGAATAAAATAAATTGTCAATAAATATTTAAGTATTACCTCTTACATATATATTTTCCCTCCTTTCTTAAAAAACATTATAAAAATTTATAAACCATTATATTATGTTCTTTACATTAAGTTTATTCCTCTCGATAATTTATCTCAAATTCATGTTTGATAATGGTGATTCATTCTTATCTACATTATTTGTTTTTATTATATGAGTACCATATTGTATGTAAATTTAATACATTCTTTTTTAAATGTTCTCCCATTGAAAATATAACTCCTTTTAAACATTTTATAATATCTATTAATGGTAAAATATATTTATTCCAATAAAAATCTAGTTTTTTTTGTATTACTCTCATATATTAGCTTCAAAAGAACCCATCATGTCAAACATAACATAAATTAATATTCAGTAACTAGTTGTACAACTCTTTTTTAAATCCATCATAAATAATGTTAATACTTTTTTCATCTGGTATCCTTTATCTTATGGTGGAATAACAAAGAGTGACAAAAATCTATAGAAGTATTTTGTAACCTAATTCAAATTTTTATCCATTTATACCATACCTTACAAATTATTATCCATACTACCATTCATCAGTCTGAAATTAATAAGTTTTATAATCAAGAATATGACATGTGTTTACATTTGAAGGATTTGAAAACATTTTATTTTTATGGGATTTTCATATCCCACCATATTATCTCATTTATTTCATTTAATTATATAAGTTTATAATTGTTTAGATTTCATATTATATACTTTCAGAAAATATAATATATTTAAACCATAATAACATATAATTCTTTAGAAAACACATAATTTTTGTTGCAAAAAAAATGTAATCTAGTTATGCACACTTATATATAAATATATATCATGTATAATGTATATGAAATCCATTCATATATTGGATTAGAATAATATGAAATAATCATACCCACAAGTTCATGAATGATGTCATAGGTATTCATCCCCACTTTTCTATGTAGATCTATAACCCTAGGCTTGTGAGTAGTTTAGCTCAAAGTCCCACTATTCATGGATCAATACCCAAGAGAGGCAACAATTACAATATAATCACAAAACCTAGTATGTATAAATCATAACCATCCTTTACCTTCATGATCATACCATACAAAAAAATTATAATCATAGTGGAATGCAACTAAATCTTATGTCATACTTTTCATGTAACTCCTTATATGAATGGAATTTAATTTATCAGAATAATTTTCAAACATTAATATTATGTATAATATAATACTTATATATATGAATAAAAAATCAAGAAACCCAAAAAAATGAAAAAATAGTAAATTTAGAGATGATTTGAACAATTATGAAAAAATTAAAAAATTAAAATTAAAATCACATTATAATTAAATAATATTTATAGAAAATACATGACATTAACAAACTTAATCATTTCATTTTTATATAAATATAGAATAATTAATATTATAATCTTATATTGAATTTAACATAATCTATTTCATATTCATATATATGATATTTATAAAAACATTAATAAAAATATAACAATTTAATATTTTATAATCATTACATATATATTTATGAATCCATGATTTCTATCCCCATGGATATGAATTGGTTTCATTAAAAATCACATTTGAATGCTAACAATGAGAATTTAATAGGTAAATTATGACATAATATAATCATTTTATGACTCTCTATTTTTCATAATCCTTTTACGTGCCTCTTTTTCATAGCGTACAATGTGGATTTATATATTCTATAACCTATAATAATTTTCCTCCCAAAATAATCCAAGGTAATTAATGACTTTAATAACCAAGACAGTTTTCATAAAATATGTCTTGGTTTTCAAAAAACACTTATTTTTGGTTTCTAAAACTTCTTAAAAAAAATCAATTCTAGTGATATGGATGTGGCTTTTATACCACTAAGGGTTTTATGGTGATAAGACTTGTCCAAACATAGTATAAATTATTAAACAAAGCCTATGTATTTATTAGATTGATACATTAATTTCAATTGAATTAAATAATTGAAAAATTCATAGATTTAGTTTAATAATCTGTTCTATCAATGATTCTCTAAATGACCATGATATGGATACCTAAGAACAAACAAATAGACTCCATTCTCACAGGGTATATATGGGTTTTTAAAATCTCCCAATGATTGGGTTGAATCCGCTCTTCCACATCGACCACTAGAATATTTATATATTAGACTGAGTGATTGAGAGATAGAGAGAGGTAGAGATAGTGTGTGTTTTATGTGGGTTTGTGTCTATGATAAAGAATGATAGAGATAATTAGTTTTGATGAGTCTTTAAATCATGAATCATAGTCTAAATACTTTTCATGTCACATTTATAAACCATAATCCTTTTTATATATTCCTCTAATGGATGAAATGTTTTTTAGAATGATCAAACTATTTATTAAAATAATTAATAAATGTTTCATTTCTTATAATTCTTTCTAAATATAAGGTTATAGTTATATTTAGTTTCTTTTAAATAGATTTTATCTTTGAAACAAATTTAATTGTTATCACCTAATTATAAAACGGAATATGACAGATTACATTAAGAGAAATAAATTTAATTTCATAACATATTTTCATCCATGTTCTAAACCATGAAATAGTAACCTTCACTACATTATCGCTTACAAAAACACAAACCACATCATAGTTTATACCCCTACACAATGGTTTGTTGTTTAGTTAATATTTCAAACACATGGGTACCCCATAGTGGAAAACAAATTGACCACATTTGAGGTATTGTTAATTAAAATAAATAATCATGTTTTTAATTTAGATTATACTCTTAATAATCAAGAACAACCCATGTTAAGTCTATACTCATTTTGAGGTCAAATTCAAAGAGATGACTGATCCTTAACATAAAACATTAATGAAAATTTCACATTCGTGAAAAGGATGGTTGAGATATTAATGAAACGAATAATATTTTAATAAATGTAAGAAAATAAAGAATTTAAAATTAGGAAAAATGGGAAAGTGGTGTTTTCTAATATCATAAAAGAATAAAATCTCCATTTTCAAAATTGGGACTAATATATCATTGTCCATGGTGATTGTTCTCTTATTATTATATTATTATTTATTTATAGTTATTTATATAAATACACTTTTTATTAATGGATCCAAAACCATATTTAAACTTATTATACTAAAACTCATTCCTTTTGAAATAATAGATCAAATCAACAAGTACAATAATTTAAGGGTGACTCTTCAAAAAATAGTAATGATCATGTTAATTTAAATAACGAGGTATATAGAAGACTAAATGATTACATGACCCCAAAAAACTAACATTAATGATAAAAGAACAAAATCATTCATTCACCCTTCATTATAAATCTTGGAACAAAGGTTTTTGACCTTAAATTTTTCACTATAATCCTTAAAAATAATTCAGTTATATATTGAAGAGGGAAATAAAAAATCCAAATTATTTTTAAAATAATATTTTTCTAGCTTCTACAACCTCTCGTTAAAAAATATTACGTATTTATATTAACATCTAGAAAATATTCTCTGACAAAAAACCTTCTTTTTAAAGAGATAATTTATCTTTATAAAACATATATCTCCACATTAATTCTCCTCTTTATTTAGTGGATCCCATAAACATTTTTATGAAATGTTTAGTGGTACATAAAAAATAAATTTCCTAATTTATTTCTAAATTTTCATATTTAATGGAGATATAAAATACTAAAAATAGTTAAAATTTCTAGAAATGGGACATAGGTCATCAAACCACAACATGAAATATTAAAAATAATGTTCCAAAACTATACAACTCAAGAATAAAATTTTCCTTAATCTTTGATGATGTTTATATTACATATATTTAATTCATTTAAAACCAAAAAATAATATTGATAAAAAGTGATGTTGTGTTATCCATTCAATCACATTTAGCCATGATCCTTAAAATTGTGGAATATTTCAATCCAATATTACATATATATCTTCATTATATATAATGAAATATTAACTACAATAAAATATTTAATAACATGGCACAATTTATATAACCACAACACGATTTTCCATTTTTTTTCTTTGCTCATTTACGAAACCACTATTTAAAATGGCCATTCTCATTACGATTTAGTTCTATATGAGATCATCATTTTTAATTATTATATAAAAACAAGAATGTTGTTTATCTATTACTACACCATAGTGTTATAATTTCCATTAAAATAAAATATTAAACATTGGTAAAAATTATAATTAAAACATAAAATCTAAATATATCAAAATTATCATTTTAATACATAATTAAAATTATAATAATATCTAAAGGTATATAATATATTCCAGATAATTAATTTAATAAAATTTTATGAAACCCTTATTTAGATTAAAAAATTTATTACTATGATATTTTGGACCCATAATTTTCCAAGTAAATAAATAATGACAAATATGATGTAATCATTTTAATAAGTCACCATCATATAAATGAATTGACATACCATTTTAAAAATATTTAATTAAGTACTTTTAATGATTTCTTTTGTTCTTATATCCATAAATAAATAGTGTAGTCTTCATCTAACCCAAATTTAGCTTATCAGTTTGACAACAAAATGCCTATTTTTCCAGTGATGATTCTTTAAATCAGTATTTTCTACACATTAAACAATTAAATAATGTCCCATAACCATTTTATTATATGATTCCATAATTTTAATAATCATTAAAATTCTTAAAATAAAGGCCCAAACTATTCAAAATATTCATACTTTAATAATACTTTTCTAGGATATTAATTTTATTTCGAATAAAATATTTTACTAATTCATTTTGAAATTTAAATAATTAATTGAATTAATAAAATATTTATTTTAATATCCAAAAATTATTTATTTTATTTTAATTTATTTATCTTTTATCTTTGATACAGTGATTTCTAAATTTATTTCACCATATAAACAATTTAGTTGATTGAAATTTAGTATTTCCTTTATCATTTTATATTTATTTATATGGAAGTCTTGTATGTTTTTGTAATAAAATATTAAATTTTTATTAATCATTAATATTGACCCTTAATGTACTTATATATGTTGTTCTCCAAGTTGATACAAAAAAATAAACTCTAATAAAAAATAAAACCAAATAAGTTAATGTTAATGATATTAAAAAAATTTATTCTTCTAATATCTCATTCTTTGAAATAGTTTTTCACAATTATTTCATTAAATATATAATTTTATTTTGAAAAAAATTGAAATACTTCAAAATATTAAATATAAACATGATTTATACTGAAATAATGTGTTTCATTCAGTAACATATTTAATTATGATCACATAATAGAGTTTTTAATTTATTTTCAGATGAATCATCTTCATTTTTACTAAAAAAATAAACAAAAATATATTATATTAAAAAATAATTTACATAACATGTAATAAATTTATATTTATTTTACATTAACTTAAAGTATATTTAAATAGTATACAAAAAAATTTAAAATAAATAGTGTAAATATTATATTCATTTAACAATATTTATATTTCAAAATTTATATTTATAAATTCAATTAAATATATTAATAACATAAATTTAATTTTATGAAACAAAAATAAGTGAAATCATTTATTGATTTTTAAAATTATATTATAAATTACTATATATAGGGTAAAAGAAACATTTATATGTAAATAAAGTGTGTCCTGATCTAAAACTAATATATAAATTTAAATAGTGATTAATTCTTTTAATATTACAAATTTTAAAATGTATGGAATTATTAAATTTCACAAAAATTAAAATATAGTGCCAATTAATTTTTTAATACTATTTCAGGTTATTATTTGAAAAAATTTAACTTTTTATATAGGAAAATCAATTCATTTTTTCACATGAATAATTTCATATTATAATCCCAATGAAAGATGGATTTAAAAAATAGTCGATATGGATCAACATTATTTTATAAAGTGAAATTTTATTTTTGAACATTTATATCTACAATCTATAGAAAAATAAATTGGATCTTAATTATTCATCAATATAATGGAAATTTTATATATTCATTAGTATTGATTATTCATTATTCTAATATCCAAGAATATATAAGTGATGATAAATGAGATTGGGAGATTATATATCTCATTTTTTTTATTATGTTCTGAAAAAATGGATCATATGATTATCCATGATTTATGAGGTACATATTGAAGATTATTATATGGATATATATCTGTTTCTTATAGATAATACGAAATACCTTTAAATCATTAGTACCATTGTAATTTTTTAGTGGTTTCTCTTTTTATATGGATGTGAATTATAAATTTATAAACAGTATTAAGACTACAATGTCCAATAGGGTAAAAAGAGATTGTTTGAATAAGGATTTAGTTATAATAACATGTTTGTAATAAAATTGGGCTAATAGTGGATATGTTTTTAAATAGAGTTTTTGAAGATATAATTAATAATATTTGGTGTTGTCTCAAATTTTTTTACATATGTTATGACATAATTTGAAATTAGTATAAAATCTATATATATTTCATACAGTTTGAAGATATTGGGAATTATGATCTATATCTTATATACATGGTGTGATAGGATAAATCATTTCATGAAATATGTAAGAATTGCGTTATAGAAGTATATTTATTATAGTGATATACTCATAGTATAATGTGATATGGTTTTTTTTAACATGTGGTATTTGATAACATGTATCACTGTCCAGTCACATTATCTAAATATGAAATCAATATTTTCCCATTCAAACATTTGATTGTGTAATAGTATGGGAGTTATTATATTTAATATTTCAACATTAAATATTTCTATATTTTCAAGGATTGATATAAACAATGAACATTATGTGTTTTATAAAATAATCTTTCTGACTACTGTTTATGAATAAAATTTGTTTTTATTAACCTTAGAGTATATATATAAACCAATTTTTACAATTAAAACCTATATGGGGTATACATTAATCCATTTATAGATGAAACTCACTTACTTTTTATCATTTCACAAATTTACTTGTAAATTTTGGAGAATTTGGATATGCATTCAATGATTTTTTAATTCATACGTATAGTGGATAAGAATAAATCTTTTAGATTCTATTTAGAGATCATCATCAAATAGGAGAAAAATTAATTTATTTTTTTATTCAATATAGAAATTTTGGGCCCCAAAATATACCACTATCATTAATATAAATACCATGGTATGATTTTCAAGTGGATGAAACAAATCTAAAAAACAGGCCATTCAATGAAATATAGAAAAAAGGGATATAAATTTATTTTAGGATTTTTTTACTCAACAATGGATATATATTCCTCAAATATATTATCCAATTCAATATCATGGTGTTAAGATCCTCTTATCATGAGTAGGTCATAGAACACATCATTTTCAAGAAGAAAGGATTCCAAAAAAATTACCCATTATAATATTTATTTTATATTTATGTTCTCTATTAAAGGGCTAGGTTAGGAATATTCCTAATCCTTAAGGTGGTAAAGAATTATATTATCTTTAATTTGATTTATCATGAAATAAAAATATACTCCTTGGTCAGATGTTATGGTTGTTAGAAGTTTGAAACTTATTTAGATGGATTTGAAGGAATAGAGCGTAGAAGTAACTTATGTTTTAATAAAAAAAAGGCTTCCTTCCTATTAATGTTTTACAAATCCCACTCATTGTTTTCATATCTAAAGGCAATGTGTAAATTTCCCATCATGAATAAACAACTTAGATGAGGTCAGTGTCATGGATCCACCCTAGATTCTACACAACTATGGTATTATAGAACTTTCCAACAAGAAATGTATCAAGATCCATCATGAAAATATCACATCATGAAACAATATCCAAAATGAGGTGAATATCACACATCCACCCACACATTGGAATAAATGTGGTGCATCAAAACTATTTTATCATGTAACACTCCATATGTATTCCTTGTAAATCATTAATAAAAAATAACATCCACAAATTGTCACTTTCATGAACCGACATATATGTTCCAACTTTTCGGTACATTTTTCTACACATTTTATGAATTTTACTTCATATTCCCTCTTCTACACACCTATATCAACATTAAATATGACTTTCACTCCAATCCATAACTTTTTTGTGAAATAAAATACTTCCACACAAGAACATCATTTCCTATAAATATCACATCATTTCATTATTTGGAATTATTTAAGGAATTATAAACAACCTATCTTTGGGAAAACAATCAAGATATAAAAAAATTTACAAGTACACAAAGGAAGTTCTTTGAAAAGCCATGATAAAACATACAAACTTTCATTGGGTAACTAATTAATCCATAAAAATATAAAATGAATGAAATACTTCTACACTGACTAATTCAATAATGTCCCCAACATTTGAAATAAGTAAATAATTATGGGATCATTAATTGAAACTCTACTTCTTGAGTAAACCGAGGGAATTTCACTCCACATATTCATGTGTGAGATATTAGGATTGAATATTCCTATGACTAAATTTTCTGTATAGCACCCACATTCCCAGGCTTTAGTAAGTTATGGGTTTTTCATAAAATAATTCATCACCTATAATGACCATGTTTATAGGTATTTAAAATTATGTTATTCCTTTGAATATGAATTCCACTTTCATTATATATTAAGACATTCTCACATGTGTGTATACAATTTTTCTAAATGCATCAAACCAATTCACCCACATTCATCAATGATAGAATCAGTTCTCCTTTTGGCCAATTTTGATAATATTTTTAACATTTCCTCATATCTATAATCATAAATTAATTCCATATTAACCCTTTGTAAACCCCACTAAATTACTAATCCAACAAAATACGAATTCAAGTTATTTTCCCTAGTGTCTCGGAACAACTTGATTAAATTTGTTCACATTTTTTGAAAACCCATAAACCCTATATCATTCATGAATTATCTATATCCTCTAAATATGAGTGATAAATTCATTTAGAAAATTTATGTGGCCCTCTTGATCATGTATTATTTTAATAATATTAATTTTGTGGTTCTCCTACCTAAATGATGAGATTCAATTAGTATAGTCAATCATATATCCCTTCTATAATGTGAATCCATCAACATAGAAAACTACTGAAACCTTTTCCACGATCAAAATTCACATCATTGATACTGTTAATTATCCTTCATATCTCTCAAGAATCTAGTGCACATCCCTGTTTCTTATTAATAATCTAGATGTAAAATGGGTAGTTGATCCTCCATAAGTCCCATCTTTTTTTCAACTGTTTGACATTTCTTATGTATCTAATCATCCTTCCTACCTATGTACTTACCAAAATTTTGGATATTAATATGATATAGCTTATTACATAGTTTAATACACCCACCTATTCCTAATTCATGTGTTTATTTAAAATATAATAGTATAATTTAGAATAAGCTTCAAACCAAATTTTTTTTATTACTTTATGCTCGTATTCTACCATGAATAACTACAAAATACTCTAAAATGGTCATGGTCCAAAAAAAATAATCTACCTAAATAATGGTCCTAGTTAAAAATCCCAAAAATGTTACACCATTGGTCATTAATTCATTCCCTAGAAGGAACCACCATAATTCTTTTCACAAACCATAAAAGTTATGACATGCATCAGTACATAGAACCAAACTATGTGGATTTTGATTACCTTAATATAAGTGTATAAGATGAAATAATCATAGAACCAATACTAAATCAAACAAAACATATTCCTACATACAACCCTTAATCATTCTTGTATGGAATGACACTCCATTATACCCCTATTATTTGTTAATTACCCTGATACATTCCTCTGTAAAAATACCTTCACATGTGATGGGATAATAAACCATTGGAAAGGATGAGGAAGAACTATTAAACCATTGAGTCAATAATTAACAATCCAGTGAACCCCTTTCAAAAATTTAAGCCTTAATTAATAGAAAAAACCCCATAAAAATCGAATTGGAGATGTTTTAATATAAAAATACACTAGTGATGAATTAGTGAACCCGTACTCACATTGGTGAAAATATCTACTATTGATGAGTCTATAAAAAATATTATTGTTGGTCATGAGTCAATAGTTATGCTAAAAATTGAAGATAAATAAAATTACCATTCCTATTAGTGAAGATATTATAGACTATCCAACTGGTGACGAGCTAATGAGCCCATATTTATAATCATTCAAATCTAATTGATTAGCTCATTAGTGAAAATATGGGTCACTTGTATACTTTTATATTATAATAAAATAGATGAATATTCTAGTGATGAGCTAGTAAAACCATATTATTAATGTTGATATTCGAATAAATAAGTCCAATGATGGAAATAAAAAAACATTTTATCTCTATTAGTGATAAGCCAACAAATCAATCCAAAGGTGATAATCCAAAACACTACACTTCTCCTTGGAAACAAGCCAAAAAATCCATATAATAGTATAGATAAAGTGATTTATCAACATTATTGATGGTGATATAATAAATAAATTCTTTTATATTGATCCAGTGAACATTAAATCACACTAGTGATTAGATTGTGGGTTTAAATTCTTTCCTGGATTTAATTATATTCCATAGTTCTTTATACATGGATTTAATCAATTTATTTTTCATATGAATACACTTCATTATAAAATAGAATATAATTATACGAAGACCATGATAATAAAAATATTTATTTTAATCTAATCACTAGTTCCATGTTTTGATCTAATGACTCCATTCATAATGGGGGACCACCCCACTAAGGTTATAGGGGATGTCATAAAAATATGTACTCTAATTAAGAATTATTTCAGAAACATATTTTCAAATATATAAAAGAGTCTTAAACTGGATAGTAAGATCTATGGTAAGATGATTCAATATCCCATCCTCTCAATATAAATGTGAAATACAAGAATCCCCATTCATTTTCTTTATTGGATAATTAGTTTTCAAAACTAGTTTCATGGAAATGTGAACATGGGAATTTAAAAAACTTTTGTTTTCTTTATTTGTATAAAATTTCTTCTAAAAACATCATTGATGAACTTTTGGATGAGTTTTATAATTAAAATTCATATTTTTTAGAAATAAATTTTAACCAAGAAAATAAAACACTTATAACCAAATGTCTAAATAAAAGGAATATAAATCATCATTTTAAGACCTAAATAAGCTTTATGAAGTTTCAATGAAAAGATATATGGAGGTGAAAAAAATAATTATGAGTCACCATCACATGGCCTAAATATTTATAGAATATTTATAATTAAAAATAGATAAATTATTTTATTCTTATCAAAATATATAAAAAATTGAATTTGTTTGTAATCGAAATATACCACAAAATCAAGAAAAAAAGTATTTTTTTTCTATGTAGTATTTTAAAAATTTATACATGAATATTTTACATGATGGAAAATTAATATAAAATTAATAATTACCATATTATAATATATTTAATTATCATATAAAAATATATAATCAATTGAATAATAATGATTCTTCAAAAAAACGATCCAAAAATTATGAACAACCTTTCCACAGTCAAAATAATTTTCAGAAAATGTTTTTTTTCTAGAAACGTGGATTAATATGAAAAATGTACTCAATTGAAAAAAAATTTATATAGTTTCAAATTAGATTTAATTTATTTAAAATTCCTAACATCTTCTAATTTATTAAAATTGAATCCATAGTATAATGATTCCTTGACTAATTTTAGCACATCCTAAACATTTAGATAAATCAAAATGATAATTATTATCATCATTTTTTATGTTTGGAAAATATAGTACTCAAAAACAAAAAATTAATTTTGAAATTATTATGGATAATTCACCAAAAACACTAAATGGGATTATAGATGTTATTTACTATATTATTACTAAAAAATATAATCTGATATAAAAACCAGAAAATAATACCTTAATTTTAATGAAATTAGAAAAATAATAAGATAAAATCTTTATCTAGTTGTCTTAATCATTCATTTATAAAAAAATTATATATTTGATGATAAAAATAAGAAATTATTCCATAATATCTTCATAAACATGTTTTTATTAGAACAGTTTTGTTTTTCAATGACTTTCCCACCTCATATCATGTAATATACTTTGTTATCCATTTTCAAATAAATCTTCATCCATTATTTTTTTGTATGATTATCATGGGTGTGTGAAAATTAATATTTTAACATAAGAAAAATATTTTATAGTTTAACCTTAGGTTCCACTCAAGGATTCTATCACACCCAAAATAAAATATTTGTTACAGTATATATTATCTTCTAAAAGTATTAAAAATAGTGTAAATGATGGTTTAATTTTGTTTATTTGTAATGAATAGAATTGAATGAAAAAATAAATAAAAATGGGATATAATGACAATTAATCATTGGATATATTTCTTATTACATTCCAAATATTCCTTTGAAATTTGTAATCTATAATTTTACTCTTCTTTAGTGAGTGTAATAGGAATTATAGGTCACAGATGTCAAATTTTATTGAAATGTGAGTTTCAATATACATTTATAACAATATATTGGTCATATTGTACTATTTAAAATGGGTGGAATCCCTCGAAATTATAATTTATTTTAATAATTCCCAAGTTCAATACTACTCAAACAACTCTCAATCCATAAAAGTGGAATTTATGTAAAAAAATAACATACTTAATTTACCATCAATATATTCTCAATTTTTAGACACTCACCTTCTAATTTAAATTATTACATCATCTTTACAGTAAAAGAAATCTAGGAAATGAATAATAAATGTAAATAAATATGTCAATACAGTTAACAAAGATTCTCATACCAATAAATTATATATTATTATATTATTTATCTTAGATAAAACTTGGAACAAGAATAAATTAAAGAATTAAAATAAAGTATGTGTACTTGAAGACAAAATTAGTTCTCCCCCATAAGATTAACTGTTGAGATGATGTAAAATTCTCTATGAGTGGTTTTTATAAAAAAAATGAACCTATAATAACTATAAAATATAAACATTTAATGTTAAATAAAAACCAAATCACCTTAATTTTTTTTATATTCTTTTTAAATCAAAGTCACACCCTATATAATAATCAGAGATGTTGAATGATCAACTCTAATTTGTAATATAATTTAATTGTGGTGTGTGATGTCAGGGGGAATAAATTTTATAAAAGCTTTTAACTTATAAGTTACTTAATTACTAGATTGAAGTGTAAGGTCCAGTTTCCCCTAAAAATAATAAATTTATTATTCCACCAGTTTCATGTATATTTGTTGAATTTGACCAATTGTTTGAGATACTGGGGAGAGTTTTCAATAATATTTAAAAGAATTTAAAATTAAGTATTTGATTATTTGGTTCTAAAATTTTTTTTGGTTAAGTTTCGATTAACCAAATTTATTAATATGGGATTAGAAGATTCCCATATATTTTCTTTTCAACTTTTAAATAACATTATTCAATATTTAATGGTTGTAAGTCACCCTTATACATATTATTGGATTTTTAATTGACCAATAAATGAACCAAAATACATGGTATTACCATTATACAACACTCTATGTCATGGGTTGACCCTTATGTAACTATCTTGGAACCGTACATAACCTTTTTTAATTCTTTGATGACCCTTCAAAAATACCATATCCCTACCTAAAGGTATATTGTTCACCCTTAAATTATTTTTCTCCCATACTCTATGTGTGGGTTATTTCATTATACCCTTTCAAAGGTCGCATCATCCAATGTTGTGTAACATTAAAATAGAAGTTCCCATACATGAGATCTCTTACAGAAATATATAAGGGTAACTCTAATGTCACCCTTACGTCAGACCCTTTTACAGAATGAATATAGAAACACTAACACCAGTATCTTAGAGCCAGTGTCTTCTTTATTAAATTTTTATATGATATTAGGAATCACATCCTAAATGAGGAAATAGTTTATTAGTCTTGGTAAAAAAGATACACACTTAATGCTTTCATTAAATTTGAAAATAAATATACAAACATAATTTTTTTTAGAATACAATCTTCCCATTGGAATTTACTTTCATATCAAACATATTACACTTCATTTCACAAACCTTGTCGTGCTACCATCCTTTAGGACACCTGACCCAGCATGTGGCATGGACTAAAGAGAATTCCAGATAATGATGGGATAGAAACAAGTGAATGGGAATTGATTAAAATATTTGGTAATGGGGGTTTCCATGAAATTTATATCTATAAATCAATAATAATAATACATCACATCATAAACAACATCCATGACACAAAATATCGAAAGTAAATTCTACTAACATAAATTAAAAATTTAACATTTAAAACCAATAACCTAAAAATAATGAATAACAACCCAAAAGAGAAGGTTTAACTATTAAAATGATATAAAATGTAACAAAATGGTTAACACTCTCATACCACCTCCAAAAAAACATTAAAAAGAGGAAACACAAGCACATGGATCCACCATCACGATAATGGGAAGAGTTTCTTTTACCTGGTTCAAATGTAACAAGATCTACATACACATGAGTTTTTATATTGGGTGTGTGACAAAATTCCCATTAGGATACCATAAAAATATATAATATGAAATGAAATCATAAGAAAAATTAACAAAATATTTTTTAATGAATGGAAGGATTCAATTTTAAATAATATATGATATTAAATTTGATGAATGTAAACATGATAATAACCTAAATAAAAGGAATATCAAGACTAGCATGTTAAATCTATAAGGAAATAGATTTTGTAAGGTTTTAGGATCCAGAAACACTCGGTGATCAAACAATCACCCTAAATAAACGATTCTTCTAGATCCACTAATCCTCATCTCATGAATGTTTAGTTAATGTTGTTATGTAATCCTGTTTGGGAAACGGGCCTCATCCCTACAAACTCACCTAATATATATGACCAATTATTCCCCTCAAGATACCTAGGATTTCATTTTGATTATTTTCATTCCTTATGTCACATTAAACACCTCTTAAACAAATAATTTCAAAAAAAAATTACACCCACGGAAAACATCAATTTTAAAAAGAAATCAATTATATAACCATTATACACACTATAAATCATGGAAAAAAATTCACCAAACCATACCATTTGTAGAGCCACTTGATATCTAAAAATATAATTCTAAACTCATCATACAATTTGAAATCCGAGAACCATTTACCAACTTGCTATAGAATTCACAAAACTGGGTGGAAACCACCAACCACCCTAAGGAGAGACCCTATAAAGAAAACATAACACCATCACTAACATGATTCAACCAAAATAATTATGATTGAATCCACATTGGTTCATCATGTCATCAAGAGAAGGAGAACCCATGAAAATAATACGTAGATACAAAGAAGAGTGACAAAAAAGGAAAAGCTAGTTTTACTTGGTTATTTCTTGAAGATTCCACACAAAAACCACCCTAATATTGAAAATAAAGGGAGAAACGAGGTAGTGGGAGGTTTGAATCATCCTAGGGAGTTATAATGGAGGAGTAAATTTGTTATCTATTGGTAAAAACATAGAGTTTAAACAAGAATTTAAATTTTTTAATGATATTGTAGGCCTCAATGTTTAGAGACGTGGTCTACCAAAATTTGCACCAACTATGAGGATCCTCTATCCCAAAGGAAAATAGGCTGCATGGTTTCTTGGTTTATGGTTCATGACAATGTGTTAAACCATTTACTGAAGATAGTTACACTATCTAGGGAACATGGTTAGCCTGCATGATCTAGTAATTGTTTTCGAAACCTGGATATTGTCACTTTATTTGGTGCATAATTTCCACTAATCAGGCCTATAGTTTTCTCTAACTATACACCAACTATAATCCACCGTCTTCCCATTCCAAATAAACCCACTATCTTATTTCAAAAACATTTGGTAATACAATTAGATAAATATATAACCATTATAAAATAGATAAATTATTTAAAATAAAACCATTGATGTAACACCTATTGTATTTTGTAGAATATTAAATAAATAATCCTGATCTCAAATTCTTAGTAAGAGTTATGTAAAGTGGAATATATAATGAAACAATAGTCCTAATAAATATGTAATGTTGAATAATTCAACACACATGAATCTTAAATAACTGAATTATTATTATACAATAAGGAATAATCAATATTTAGAGGAAAATAAGTAAAATTACATTACTTTTAATAAATAATCTATGAATTAAATGAATATAAAGGTAATATCATAGTGAAGTTATCATGGATAAGAAACATAATTTAATACTCAATGATAAAAATTATTAGTAATATTATTTCAAATCTATCGAAAATTATAAGTCCACCATCTAAAACTATCCTCAAGATAGTTTAATACAACTATGTATAGTCCAATCTAGTTTATCCAACTAAGTTAAAATTATTGGGTAAAAATGATCAGGTTTTCCCAACTATTTTTCTATTGTGAATACCTTTCATAAGATGGTTTAAAACTATTGGGTACAAATTCACATGGTTAGGAAAACTGATTTTTTACATGATATTGATAAATGGATTTATTGGATATCTATATAAAACCCCCACTCTTGCCTTTATGTCCAAACCATTCCTTAAATATCAAATAATCAATTTAGTTCCAGAATGATGTTCCTTATCAGAAAATATTTTTATTCAGTATTAGATACGAATTTATCAATATATCCATATTCAATCAAATAAATCTCAAAGTAAAACACTATATATAGGAATTATATTTTATTTAGTAAATAAACCTATACATGAAACATAATATTGACATTCAGTGGAATTTAATTTCCCAAGGAAACTGAATAATAAAGGTAATGTTAACGACTAAAAATTAATCAAGGAAATGAATTTTAAAGCATTCATTGTTAAAAATGAAAATAAACTATCTATATGAAGAATAAGTATAATATCAATACAACATATACCCATTATATTGAGAATAATTAGATTTTATAATTTTTGAATAGAAATACTATAAAAATATTTTTTAAAACATCTCGAGGAAAAAATCCTTTTCATATTAAAAATCACATTGTAAAACTAAAATTTCATAAAAAAATTGAAAATACCCTCTAAAAATTATGAAATAATATTTAAAATATTCAATTGGCCATGATAGTTGGAAATTTCATTCAATTCCAACATATTAAAACAAATATTCCTTTAACATTATCTATAAATCCAAATATGCATTATTTTGAAAAAGACAAGAATATAATATCAAAACAAAATTTAAAAAGTTTAATTGGGTCAAAATTTCTTTAATGAATCATTTTAAAAAACATAGAAACATTTCTAAAAACTTTTTTTGAAAACATGGATTTGGAATTAAATGGATTTCTTACTAAATAGTTTAATGAAGTTACGTTTCAATAAAAAACATTTTCTCACTTATTTTATATACCATATAGTAGAAAATGGTAATATAAAATGAAAATATCATGAATAATCATAGTAGAAGAAAATTAAATTGGTTTATTAGACAATGATAAAATAATTTTCTTCAAATGAAATTCAATAATAAATAATCTTGATTAGAATGATATTGTTAAATAAACCATTAAATTTATCATAATATGGATGTGATAATTATTCAATGAATCAATTGTGTGTATAAATTGTAAATCTACATAATATCAGTGAAAATAAAATATAAATAAAATCCATTACAAACATAATCTTGGAATATCATAGATAATTAAGTTTAATAAAACCCAAAGAATGGAATTTAGGTTTTGAAATTATTTACCACTTTGTATCTTTTAATTAAGATACCCTTAGATAAATTAATTAAAATTAAAACATAAAATACCATAAATAATTTACTATTTATTATATTACATGTCATAGGGTCATTAGATAAATTGTGTATAATAAATTTCGTGCATAACCTTATAATGTGCCACATTAAAATAAAATTGAGACACAATCTATTACATCTCGCTTACTTTTACTTGAACATTATTTATCCTCATGTAGAGTGATTCCAAAAAAAGTAATTAACTTATAATATAACTATATTCATACTAGTAAAAACATATATGATCCTTTAATAACATATCATCACTCATTCATTAATAAAAATTCATTATTTGTTTTGTTTCATCCGTGAATTGACTTGTTATCAAATTCATTCTTTATCATGATATTTTCAGTTATTTTTCTTCATATATAGATTCATAACCTCCAAAGTTGTAAGGTTGAAATCGTTATAACATTTTTATATCAATTTTATTTTAATAACCTATCATGAATATGGGTATGAAAAATCAAGTATGTAACGATCATAGAGACAGATTGTTATATATACGCTTGAGTAGCATTTCCATTTTTCTATTATCATTATGGAAATAAGGTAAGTAATATATTATCATTCCATAATGATCATAAAAACATATATACCATATTATATTTTTATTTATATCATCCATGCATTTTTGTGATGAAAATAGAGTCGCATCACTTTATGATGGCAGAACTCCACGTGTACACGAACTATGTTATCATCTTTAAGTGAGTAAAAAGGTAAGAAATAAAATGATATATTATAATTCCATAATTATAAATATTTAATTAATATCATAATTATTTCATTTATATGAAACATAATCATTAATAATATTTTTATCACCTTCTATGAAAGGTGTTGGTGAAACACGAATCACATTGCTTTGTGAGGCAATAATTCACTGTACACACAAGTAACATTATCGCATCACCAATAGAAATGGAATATAAAAAAAATTAATATAATATAATGAATTCCTATATCTTATTATTTTATAAATACCATATATATATAATCTATATATATTGTCATACATGAAAGTGATAGGTGGTAATTGAAAAATGAATGCAATTGTTAAATGAGGTAGTAGTTCTCTATACAAATGAATGATGATTTAGTGACCCATTTGATATATAAAATCCTGGATCAAGGTTCTGCCCAAAGGTACCCAAAACCCGGTTGGTCACACAACCTTAAGATAATTTCCCCACCTACCATAGGCATATTACTTGCATCGAGGTCCAAGATGTGATAATAGGGAAACTCTGCCTTCATTGGCAGAGTATACATAGAAGAAAACAAATAGTAACAATAGTGGAATCAACAATATCATAAAACAGAAGTAAACAACAGAAGACTGACTGTAACAAACTAACTAGATCACATATATATATATATGATTTATGTAACATGTTTCTCAAAAATCATCCAAAAAAGTCACAATGTTGGAAATACAATATAGAAAACAAATTATAGAAAATCAAGTAAACTCTAATAGAATTGCAAGCCTCATCTTGGTCCCATGCTCTGTAGCTCCAACAGAAATCATGTACTTGATAAAGAATGGTTCTTTCCCTTATCAATACTAGCAGCCATATAATCTGTTTAGTTCTAAAACAAGTCCCAAAAAGGGTGTGAGATGAATCCCAGAAGGCAACCACCAAAAGATATGTTCCTAACTGTCAGTGAATATATTTAGCATGTAATATGCTTAAATAAAGTAATAAAGTAGGAAGTGCTCAAAAGTAAAAAAATCCAAAAATATTCATTTATATTCATTTACATTTATTATTCACCTTTAAATCATGTAATCATAGGATATATCCTATGTTATATATACCCCTGCGTAATAGTAACAAACAGATGTCTCAGAAGACCATCTAAACATTAAGGTAAGACTACTTCCAAGCTTGTGCTTTGGCTTGGAAGACTCATCACAATCATTCAATAATTTATAATCAACCCTCTAGGAAAAATCTCATAGTCTATCCCCTATGGTCCCACATAGTATAGATCAATTACAATGACTACCTCGGTAGCTCTCATGGTTAATACCCTTGTGTCAACATAGCATCAAAAAATTAAAAGCAACCTCCTAGGTAACTCTCATGGTCAATACCCCTGGGTCAAACTAGCATAAGGTAATCATAAATGACCACTTGGGAATCTCTCATGGTCAATAACCCCGGGTCAACATCTACACCAAGTCTATCATAGTCCAATGTAAATAATGAACAAATCCTCATAGTATTCCTGTTCCAAGGCTCTCACGGTCCATTTGAAAAACACTGCTCATATAATATCAAAGTAGCTCATGTAATCAGAAACTTCTACATGGATAATTATTCACAAGGAATAGTACATGAATTTTATATAATCAGTCATAATCTATAATAATCTTGAAAGGCATGGAAAACATGTAAAGCCTAATAGGAATCCTAGACCAAATGACCATAAACAATCAATCAAGGGAAACACACCCAATAGGTGTCCCGTAAATAAGGTAGCTAAACTTATGCATAAGAAACAACCCCTTTTCAGTCAAACCAACTATAGAAGCTATTAATTAGGTTTAAATTATAAATCAAACAATACCCCTTTTTTATATAGAAGGTTTATCATATATAATCCAAAGAATAACTACAAAAGTCCCAAACGGCCTTCCTTGTTGATATAAAATCAATACATTTGATATTTGGACCGTGAACCGGCCTAGATCAGCATAGATATATAAAAAAGGGAAAAAATAAAGACCTTGAATAATTCACAAGAGAGGAAGAATCTAAAATAATGGCTCTTGGGGATTCAAGATCTCACCGGTGGGATATTTATTCACCCGACGGTGTCTCAATCAGAGCTCGGGCAAAGAATCAGGAGGGGTTTAAAGTTCATTAGTCATCTTGTTGCTCTTATATACTAACCTCAGGGAGAAGAAGACATATCTGGACATAAGATGCACCCCCCCCCATTATATCAAATAAAAAGAAAACTATACAGCATGTTATATAAATATACACACTGTGTAGTAGTCTTAACCATCCCTCATATTAAGTGGTCTTCCAAGTCATCACACAGCCATGTAATCAGCTATTAAATGGACAATATATGGTGGTATGTATAAACCAGGTACACAGTGTGTACATAAGTGAGCACAACGTATTCATAGTGAAACCACATTTCTTCCATTCTCCTCAAGAACAGCCCCAAAATAAGATCCATACCTAAAATAAAGATCTGGGTTCTTACAAACTTCCCCCTTAAAGAAATTTGTCCCAGAATCATCCATCCAATGGTGGAGAAGAAGAATATATGAAAAACTCCAGCCAATATGATTTTACATAGGCCTCAGTCTCCCAAGTCTCATCTTGTAATCAGTGGTGCTTCCATAGCACCCATACTGGAGGAACGTACTGGCCATAGAGAACCTTCATTATACAATCCACAATTTGAATCGGGTGCCTCTCAAAGTATGAATCCATCTCTAACTCAACATACTTGGAGGGGGGAGTATGAGATGGGTCTCAAAAATAAAGGCTTAGCTAAGAAATTTGAATGATTTCATGCATAGCCTAGTACCAATGAGGTAACAGCAACTGATAGGAAACCGGACCGACTCTCTCCAAGACATCAAATGGCCCGACGTATCACAGTTAAAGCTTACCCTATATCTTAATACTCCTGTGTCCCATGCTCATTGTGACACATAAGAAAACCTAATCTCTGTCCTTGAACTCCAATGTTCATATCTATCAATCAACGTAAGACTTTTGCCTAGATTTCACAGTATCCATCCTCTTAGGAATCAAATCCACCAGCTCAATGGTCTCCTGGACAAGATGAGTTCCCACCATAGTTGCCTCTCCTACCTCTATCCAACATATTGGTGACTGTCATGGCCTACCATACAAGGACTCATATGGTTCAATCTGAATAATTTATTAAAATCTGTTATTGTATGAAAGCTCCACCATGTGTATATATTTCTCCAATGATCTCCCAAAATCTAGGAAGCATGCTTGATGCATGTCCTCCAAAACCTAAATCGTACACTCAAATTAGCCATCTGTCTAGGGATGGTAAGATGTACTCAATAGTACATATCTACCCTAATCCCTCTATAGTCCATTCTAGAGATGATAAAGATATTGGGTGTCCCTATATTAAATGATAGAGTGCAGAAACCCATCTAAATGGATAATCTATCAGATGTAAAACCTTCCAATATCATCAATAGTGAATGTCTCCTTAATCTGTAAGAAAAGTTCAACCTTTGTGAGGTTGGAAAAAATCAAAATTTCAACATTTCTAAAAGGATACCTCATTAAACTTGTCACAAAATTCATCATGACATCATTCTACTAACTCCCAAAAATGGGTAACTAATATAAAAGTCATTGGGGTTAGTGATGCTCTTCCTTCACTGGATGATAAGTGGAACATCTCATAACAAAACTCATTACATCCCACTTCATACCTATCCAAAAATTATGAGGATGTAAATATCAATAAAATTTTCTGACCCTAGGATGAACTACCCAAACTGAGGCATGAAAATCTTATAGCAGCACCTCGTACATGTCTGCCGACACCCAAATGTGTCAATGAAAATTTCAGGACCTCGTGATCACCTATAGTCAACACATAATTTGGGTCCTCGCATGAAACACTCTTTAATTGGACTAGGCCTTCGGAATTTTATAGTTTCCTCATTCTCACTTGATCTTGAAGAGTAGATGTGACAATAATAAAAGAAAGAAAAGTCTTGCCCTATCTGTCATGCACCTCCAAATACCTCTTAGAGAACAGAGTCATAATATTCCACTCATAGTGGTCCTCCTAAACTTCCTGTGTCTAGGACCTCCTACTCAACGCATATGGCATTATTTTTCCATTTCCATGCATGTATACAAGTTCAAATTAAAAACACTTCAGGTACTCAACACACATTCATTGTCTCGACTTCATATCATGTTGAGTAAATATACACTTATGGCTTTGTTGGTTAGTTTATACCACAAAATGATCTACCCAATGATAATGTCCTCAAGAGTGAAAAGAATGAAAAACTACAACCAATTCTAGATCATGTGTCAGATAATTCCTCCCATGTGGCCTCAACTATCGAGACCCATATGGAAGGACTCATTCCCCCAGCATTAGAATTGGCCCCTGCAACATACCAGATGTGTTGCAGTAAATAATGTAACTCTTTCCCATATTTAGAAAACTAAGGATTGGTGCTGAATTAAATCTCTCTTACATCTCCTGAAAGGCTGAATCATTGGAATTTTTTCACAAGTACATTAATCCCTTCTTAGTCAAGCCTATCAGTTGTATTGATAATCATGAAAACTCCTGAATAAAATACCTATAGTAACCAGTCATCAATAGAAAACTTTGTACCTCAAGGATGTTCTTCAGCTGATCCTAGGAATCCACAACTCTCACCTCTTCTGGGTCTATAGATTCCCCAATCTATTAGATGAAATGACCCAAAAAGTGGATCTGATCCATCCAAAAGTGGAACTTTGAGATCTTATCATATAAATGATGCTCTCTAAGTATAATCAATATATTCTCAAGATGGGTGGCATGGTCATGTCGTGTGTGATAGTACACCAAGATATCGTCCACAATGACTACCACAAAAGAACCCATGAAAGGATGGAACAATCATTTCATATGTGCGATGAAAACTATCAGCATGTTCATGAGATAGAACGGAATAACCAAGTACTTGTATAGACTATACCTACTCCAAAAGGGTGTAAGAGGTATATCCGATGGTCTAATGTGCAATTGATGGTAATTGGATCTCAATTAAATCTTTGAGAACACCCGGGATCCTTGAATCGGATCAAAAAGATGATCAATCCTAGGAAAGTGATATCAGTTTTTGACCATAAACTAGTTCATCTTCTGATAATCCACACAAGGTATAAGGGTATCATCAACCTTCTTCATAAAAAGGACTGGCGAACCCCATGGATAAGTACTAGGTTCTATGAATCCCTTCTTATTCAACCACTAAAACTCCTTCTTGAGTTCTTATAATGCTTGTGTCGTCATACTATAGGGAGGAATGGACACTGTTGCCACTCCCGAAATAATCTCCATAAAGAAGTCTACATCTAAATTTGAAGGAATACCTGAAATTTCATATGGAAAGAAATCCTTGAAACAATCCACCAATAGAGGAAACTCATTCTGTGAAGTCCCCTAGTCATTCAAAAATAAACTATCAATATGGGATATAATTCCACCAAACCCATGATGCTCAGGTCCCTCTCTGCTTGCCTGGACATCCCATTTGCCCTTTTGTGGAAAATATTCACCCTATGGTGATTTGAAGCTCACTTTGCAGTGATAGCATTCAACAAAGGCCTGAAAGTAGAACTACTAGTCCATCCATATAATGGCCTCTAATCATGTCATCTCTAGCCATTATATTTCCCAAAAAAGTGTCTAGCATCATAACATCATTAGATGTAAAGATACAAAGACCAAGGATCTACACAAAGGGAACATATATAAACCTATTGGAAGACCCTATATCAAAAGGAGCAGAATACAAAACAGTGGAAACTAGAATCATACCTCTAATCGTAGAGTGTATGGGATCATGCTCATGATGGGTCTCTTCCATCTCAAAATTCTAACCAGTTCCATGGACCACTGACCCTTCCCAGCTACCCTGAGCTAATCAACCCAGATGTCACTAAAAACCTATCATCTGGCTACCATGGCCACAAACACCTCTTCATCCTTTGAAACTCCAATTCCATCAGTGATGAAAAACTAGTGGTCCTACTCCTGAAAGTGGAGTCACAAAAGATACCCTATAACTCATTGTTAGTGATAAATTCTTTAAAAAGTGTTGACAATGACCCATCCTACCTCAATATTGTCACTCAATTAGGTCCCCTGGGAATTTTTGTCTCTTATGCCCACTCCTTATACACTAGTAGCACACAACTCTGCTACCTGAAGAAACATCACATGAGAGATCCCTACGATGATTCTTGCTACTGTTAAAAGGAGTACCAACCCAGGATATTGAACTTACCTAGCTCATAGCTCCTAACTCCCTCTGATTGCATTCGGTAATCATTTCCAAATTTAATCTAGCAATCACCGAAGTCAAACAAATAAAATTTACCTATGATCAGATGTCATACCTAATACCATCCTCAAATAACCTAGTTAGTGATAAATCGTAACCTTCCAAAATAGGTGTGAATTGTTGAATCTCTATAAAAAAATAAGAGTAATCCATTACTGAATGAGCTCCCTTCTCCAAATGAATGAACTCTTGGAATCGGTTGGCTCTCAATGTCTCGTGGTATAAGTAATCATAGAAGGTTCTCTAAAACACTTATCAAGCCATATCCTAATGACATATTACATGTGAGATAACATACCACCGTCTCTTAATGAAATAATATATCTTGTATGCTATGAGATTAACTCTCCTATCTAGATATTACTTCATATTCTCAAAGATATAATCATGGCCTCCAATAAAGACTCTAAAACCTATGGTCCTCCATCCCCTGAAAAAGTGGGAGGATGCGGCTGCTGGAACACCCGTATGAAATACTCTATAGTTGGGGTAGGATGTGGTTCTATTTAAAAGGTATTCACCATTCTCATATATCCTTCCTGAAACTATGAATTGGAACCTATGTCAGGTATAATAGTTGGAAAAAATAAATTCTCAACGGAAGGATCTACTGGTAGTCCCTGACCTACCATTTTGGTGTCTGATCATTGGCCTGTACTTGGATTACAACTAGAGGATGTCTTGGTGGCATGACTCTACAAGGTAATGTGCACACCTCAGAATGATATTATCAATGTCTACAACATAGAAGGGCAAGAATGTAATAGGATAATAAAAACATTCATGTTTTAAGAAATAGGGTTACACGGTGTGTAGAACCCATTAATGACATTTTCCCTTAAGACTTAACATGGGCGTGTACTTCTACAAACCTGGTCATGTAACACCCCATACACACAGTTTGTTCCCCCTAAGACACAACGTGTGCTTGAATATTCCCTTATTCCCAAATTCATCTACATGGCTAGAACTACATTATTCCCTCCTTGTATAACACTACACAACATGCCTTCTCTAGACATGGTGTGTACCACGTATGTCCCATCCAGACATGTTGTTAGTCACATGGATGGATTCATGGTCGATTACTACACAACATGTGCAAGAAAGACATGATGTGTACAACCCATGTTTCATCCACCTTTTTTTTAGTCACATGGCCAGTTACATGGTCTTTTATAGAACAACGTGTGCTCCCAGTACATGGAGTGTTCTACTAAATGTTTAACAACCCTGTGTCTCTGCTCACACAATCAATCACACAATCAACAATTACACATCATGTGCAAACGGTACACATATTCCACTTAAGAAAACTAAGTTCTTCCGGAACAGAAGAACACATGGCATGTGTTCATAACAACACACACCATTTTGCCTAGGTTTCTAGATAGTAAGCCTCTAAAACTCCTCCATAACCCCCAAAAATATTAACTATTTGGTTAAGGCAATCCAAGTTTCAATCTGGGAGAACCCATACTCCCTGATTAAAAATATTTGGCATCCTTATTCAACATGTTCCATAACACCTTAGGGACCAAAGTTGAGAATCCATCCAAATTAAACATTACATATATCAATTCCCTACAAAAATAGCAAGTATTTATATCACGGAATGTATCAAAATAGCATGCATATATAGCACAACATATATCATAATAACATGAAATCAATAATTCACCCTAAATTACATGAAAATAATGCATGACATGTGATCTCTAGAAAGTGCCTATATAATGCATGAGGTGGAATACCCTCATCTGATCAGTTTGAAGCCAAAATAGAAACAAAATGATATAAATCACAATAACAAAAAATTAGTGAGTTACCCAATGGTGAAATCAAATCAAATATAAAAATTGCAACACCAGATAAATTGAAATATTCAATGTAACTTGGATTTCCATCAACACGTGTTAGTTAATCTCACGAACAATTATTACCAACTGCCTATTATTTCATATCCTAGTTTATTGTATCCAAATAGTAATTCAAATTAGAAAATAAAACTCATATAATACCACTTTGTAACATCCCAGATCCGAGCGGCACCCAGAGGTTCCCCAAACCTAGTTGGTCACATAACCGTGATCGCATTTTCCCAAATACCAGAGGATACTGACTAGAAGCGAGGGACAAGATGTGATAATGGTGATACTATTCCGTCATTAGAAGATCATATTTTGTGGAAAACAAATAGTAACAATAGGAGAAGTAGTAATATTATACAACAGAAGTAAACAGCAGAAAACCGGTAGTAATAAAACAATTGGAGAAATTATATATAAATGATTCTTGTAAAATGTGTCTGGGAAAGCTTCCAAATAGGTAACAATGTTGGAAATACACTACAAAAACCATAGTATATAAAATCAACTAAAATCAATAGCATCACATTCCTTATAATGTCCCATGACCTTCAGCTCCAAACCAATAAAGTACCTGATGAAGAAGGGTGCTTCCCTTATCTATACCTGAAACCATATAATCTTTTTAGGTCCAAAACATGACCCAAATAGGGTGTGAGATGAATCCAAGTAGGAAACCACCAAAATATTTGTTCCTAACTATCAATGAGTATGTAAAGCATGTAATAAGTTGAAATGAATCAATAAACTAGGAAGTTCTCAAAAGTAAACAATCCTAAAATTTTCAATTACATTCATTTACCTTTATTATTCACCCTTGAATCTTTTAATCTCGGGATCTATCCTAATATATATATCCCCCTATATAATCATAACAAATATATATCTCAGAAAACCATAAGACTAAGTTGACGATTTTTCTCTATCTTATAAGACTTTTCGGATTCGTTCAATCATTCATAAGAAACCCTATGAGAATGCTACCACATTATAACCTATTTAGTTCCAAAGAGTATATATCAATTAAAATGACTACCTCGGCATATATTATGGTCAATACCTATATGTCATCATAACATCAATAAATTATAAGCAACCTCCTAGGGAGCTCTCACGGTCAATACCCCTGGGATAGCATAGCATAAGGTAATCATAAATGACCTCATGGGTAGCTCTCACAATCAATACCCCTAAGTCAACATCTACAACAAGGCTCCCATGGTCATGTGTAAATAATTTGGAAGTCCTCGTAGTCTTCCTGGTACAATGAACTCACAGTTCATTGTAAAAACACTACATATATAATATCAAAGCAACTCATGTAATCTGAAACTACTACATTGATAATTTTTCACAATGCATAACATAGAAATTCGATATAATCAATCAAACTCCATACAAATCAACCAAGTCATGAAAAACATGGAAATCCTAATAATCATCTGAGACCAAACTTCCGTAAAAAATCAATCAATGGAAACACACCCATGGGGAGTTCTGTAAACAAGTTATATAACTTTACGCATAAGCAACAACCCCTTCTCAATGAAACAAACTATAGCAGGTATTAAATAGGGTTAAATTCCAAATCAAGAAAAACTCCATTCATGGTTGTGTGGCACTTTTAGCATATATAATCCAAACATAAAAAAAATGGCACAAACCACCTACCTTGATATCATATGATCAATATTCTTGAACGTTGGATCTTGAATTATCCAAGATCAGTGTAGATATAAAAAAAGTGAAAAACATCCAACCTTGAATAACAAATGAGAGAGAAAGAATTTGGAATAAATGATCTAGATTATTCAAGAACAAACTAGTTGGATTCCAACGCACCAAACAGTGTCTCAATCGGAGCACGGATAGAGAATCGGGAGGGGATCAAAGTTTGTGGGTCGTTCTGTTGCTCTTTTGTACAAACCATAGGGATAAAAGGACATATACAAACATAATATGTGACCCCACTCCATTATATTAAATTAAAAGAATATTATACGACATGTTATTTAAATGTACATGCCATGTAGTAGCCTTAATCGGCCCCTAACTTAAGAGGTCTTCTAGGTCATCACATCGTCATTTACTCAGTCATAACACAGTTGGTACATGGTTTTATATAGAAACAGGGTACATGGCGTGTATATAGAAAACCCTCATTTCTCTCTTTTTCCTAGAGAACAACCCGAACAAAATATCCATACCTGAAATGAAGATCTGGGTTCCTACATGAATGAATTGGATATGGATATAATTAATTCTCTTAACATAATATCATGTATATTTATTAAATATAGTGAGGATTTCATATAATAATTATTTAATAATAACTGAAGAATTTGGAGGAAGAAATAATCTAAAAACTCTCATTGAAGAACGTTGCCTATTCTTCCGTAAACCTCCTTATGTTTTCACCAAAACATTCTTATGATATATTTATGTCCAAAATAAGGATTCTGTTATGAGAGTATGTATGTTAAAATGTATTTTGTTAGTTTTTTATTCAAATGGATTGGGTGGTTTGAAGAAGTGAATGTAGTGGGTTCACTTTTATAATTGAGGAGGGGTGCCATTTTTCTAAAAACACAAATGTATTCACTATTAGGAGGTCACTCTTAACTCATATGCTTCCAAAATGGATCAATAATGGATTAGAAGAATTATTTTTTTGATAAAAACCTAAAACATCTAGAATAAAAAATATCATTATATTCATTAGACATTATGTTTACTCAATTTTACCTATATAATTTTGTTACCATGATAATTTTCATCTTTTTATTTACATAGGTAATTTATCTTTTAATTATTAAAATAAAATAATATTTTTTAGATAACTCATACATAATTATTCAAAATATTATATAAAATATATTAAAAAACTAATTGTTTGAAAATTTTAAATTTTAAAAAAATGAATATAATTCACAAAACCTCAATTTAACCATAATCACAGTAATTAATTTTATATATTTTCATGAATCTTTATAGTCAAAAAATAGTTCACCTTATTAGATAATATAAATTATTTTAATAAAATATATGGAATCTGTTTTTTCAATTTCCATTAACACAGTTGAAAATTTTAAATTTAAAATTAACCTGTAAATGCGGCGAGAAACTGAGTTTTCAAAGGGAAAATATTCAAAACATTGCAATGTATTTATATCAAACCTAAAATCAAAATGATTCTAATTAACTATATTGAATTAATAGACATATAATTGAACTAATTATATATTTAAACCAATTTAAAATATAATATGGTATTATAAATAATTTAAATTAAATGTTAGTTTTTTATTAAAATTTCCGAGTTTATACTATTCCTCAAAAAATGAATCCTTTTAGAGAAATCCAAAAAATTAACCAAAAATATTTTTTTTAATATGATTTAAAAAATAATTTCATTTAATAAAAATAATTTTATAAAAGTGGTAAGAATTAATTTTAAATTATGTGTAAAAAGCATGAAAAATCGGTCTTTTTGAAGAATACAATTTTTTTAGAAAACATTTCTTTTTGTTTTAAATGGTTTTTATTATATTTCTAATTAATATGTAACAATAATTTTAATACTTTATTTAGTACAATTCTAACCTTCCATTCTAATGGAAATTTTATGAACCATGTCGGAGTGTCATCCAACCTGACACCCAACTCTATCTGTGGCATGGTCCAAATGGCGGTCATGATCCCCTTAGGATGTAAACAACTATCTAGGTATAAATAATGATACATGGGAAACATTTTAACCCTTGTTGATAATCATAACCAACCAACCATAATAAATAAACCAAAACTGAATGATCCCAACCCTATAAGGCTAAAAAAATCACATTCTAGTTTACAACATATAAACAAAGTCAAAAATGCTACAATAAAATGGGAATAATATGTTATCCAAAAATCAACCATTCAATTAAAGTATCAACATTCTAAAGCCACCATAAAATCATCTACAATGGTAAACCAATAACATCTTGAACCAACATCTCCAAACATCTTTCCTTTACCTATTTCAAAAATAACAAACTCTACTTACACCCAAAGGTGTATGTATGGTGTGAGATAAAGATTAGTAGGATTCCACCCAATAAAGTGATTTTATGTGATAAAAGTTATAATAGAATTCACATGAATGTTTTATAAAGTACAAACTAAATATATATATATATATATTTTTAAAGGAAAACATTTTAAGGGAAATGTTTCTTAAAGTAAAACACTTTTATACGGATGCCTTTTCCCCCAAATAATCTCACATTAAAAATAATAAAAATAAAGTTTACGGGAGGTCCCCTATATTCTGATGGATCAAACCAAATCATAAGAGATAAATCAGTCATGGGAGATTTGTATAGTCACTATCTTAGAGTGGGGTAGTATAACCTCAGGCCTTGGTGGAAGATGGTATAGTAACCTCAACCACTAGCTTTCTCATTCATGAGCCACATAAAGAGGACAACCCATGGGACTAGTGGTCTCCAATCATCATTAATGTTTATTTAGGGTTGTAATTTTCAATCCATCAATGTAAAACTATGCCTAAAAACTGCTAATTCACTAGTGTATTAGATCCATTCATCCCACCAATATACTCAAGAATCCTTTCTGCTCAATTTTCATTCCACATGTCACATGGGTTTATACACTCACATGAAAACACAACCAAGATGAATACATATATTAAAAATCCAATTATAATAATCTAAAATCTATTTCAATTTCATATCTAGACTAAATATGTAGAAAAATAGGTTTCTCACAACTTGGAAATTTTATTCAATTATTAGCATAATTTATAAAACATGTTGAAGGTTCAAAACAAGGGTACACACTTAAAAAAACCAAATTACTTTAGAAAAAACCACTTTCAAGACATATTCATACAAAAACTATTCTAAAATTTGTTTCAGACCACTTGAAAATTTTACTCATCATGTTTCATAAATTATAAATCACATTCAAAGGCAAAAAAATGGGCAAAACTGGAAATATAACCAATTTCCTTTATAGAAAACCCTTTTCTTTCCATATTCATATGAAAATCATAAAAAAACATATTTTTCACACCCACATTAATCAAAAAATACTTAAACACTAAATAAATAATATCAAAATCATCAAATAATATTTACGCATGAACCACATACCTCAAATATAGAAACTTCTATAAAACGTCGTGAAAACACAACCGTCCCTCAACGAGCCCTATAAAGGAAATATCAAACCCTAAACATCAATATGGTACCTTATATAACAATATTAAACCCTAAAAATTTCACAATATCTTTTGGAAACTTGAAACCCCAAGAATTAATTAGAAATTAAACCCGGAAAGAGTGAGATATCAAGAAGGAGAGTCAATTACGTTAAGAATAGCGGAGAATGTACACCAAAATCACTTTTAAAATGGATGTATAAGAGAGAAAATGGTTGAGGGAGATGTGAATAACATATATGAAACTGATTTATGATTCTTTGGAGGATTTATGATTAAAAAATTTTGAGAAATAAAAAAAACTGATTTTTAATTATCTTGACATGTCACATTGTTTTCCCACACGGTTTTACAATCCTTACAAAAATAATGTGCCACTCAATATACAAGAAGAATATATTGTATGGACTCCCACACATCTTTACATACAATGTTAATTCCATGTGGTTGCTACTAAAAACAAATATCCACCTACCACACAGTTACCTAGGTAGGGGTTACGGTTTCCCCAAACTATTTACCAACCATGCGCTACATGTTGTTTACCCTATTTTTCTCATTTTTCTCCAAAAGCACAATGAAAATTCAAATAGAAAAAGATAGACTAATTAAATTGAAAAATTCCTCGATAGTAAATCATGTCTGTAATAATTATCCACAACATGAAAAAAAATTTCCTCCATTATGTATTTCAAAATCTTGATCATAAAATAAAATGGGTACTCCTACTCAGCCCATGACTTCCGCTCCAAAGTCTCATTCATGTCATTACCATTCTTCCAAAGGATCCAAGACAACAACATAGATTTCCCATGAATTACTTTATCTAGGGAATTTACTATCCTCATTAGCCACTCAAACATAGATAAGTTGGGCTCTATTTTCAACACTTCCCAATTTAACACATGAGATAGATCTGGGTCATGCTTCATCAACTGAGAAACATGGAACAAGTCATGAAACGACATAAACTATGAAGGAAAACCAAACCTATATGCTGCCTTACCTACCCATTTTATGATCTCTAATGGTCCAACATACCCTGGTGTTATCTTTCCTTGATTACCCAAATGATGATGACCTAAGTGAGGTGTCACCTTCAATAACACTTGGTCACCCAATGAAAACTCAAAATCTCAGAGTCTATTATCTGCATAAGATTTATAGTGGATCTTGGATTCTAACCAATTATTCTTAATTAACTTGAATTTATCACGGTTCCCTATGACAAGGATCAATCCAATTTGTGGGGTCTCACCACCTCAGCCCTGCATAAAGGACAAAGACACAACTAACCAGAGAATGCCTCAAAAAGATCCATTTAAATCAAATAATGGTTACTATTATTATATGTAAACTCATCCAATCACAAATGGATATCATGAATCATGACCATTCTCAAATATAATGGCACCACAAGTTTCTCTAGAGCACAAGATTCCCATGGGAGACAATGACCATTCCCAAGACGTCTCCCATCCATAAATGTTCTACATAGACTATTTGCACAAATCATCAATAGTTTTCTCCTACAAAATAAATTCCAAAAGAGAAGTATTTAGCTAAACACTTTCCAAGAATGAGAGTTCAATATACTCCTTGGTCTCTATGTGAAATTAGGAAAATAGACCCATTATGATTCACTCTTCACTGGACATCATTGGAGAATGAACTATCACTTTTTTTCTTATAGAAACACCCACAAAATTCCCTTTTACTATGGTATAAAAGATATCAAAATCAACCCCCTAAAGGTAATAAACCCAATGACAATTCCTTGGATTCAAATCATTTTGGTAGAAAATCCCATAAAAACATCCATGATCTAAATCAACTACAGACTTCTTCCCAAATGGATAGTGGCACAATGTTTTCAAGGAATTTATTACTACTTCAAACCCCAAGTCATGGGTTGAGTAGTTATTTTCATGTGATTTTAATTGGAGAGATATATATACCACCAAAAGATCATTCTATATAGGCACACATCTGAGACCCAAACATGAAACATCGCAATAAACCACATAAACCTTCAAATATTTTTGAAATATCAAAATAGTAGGGGTATTAAACTGTCACTTTAGCTCCTCAATGGAATCCTAACATTCTAGGATCCGTTAGAACTTTACCTCTCTTCAGGGATGCTCCATCATAGATGAAGCAATCCGAGATAAGCTTGGAATGATTTCTTTTAATAGTTACCTTTTTCAAATTTTGGTAATCAATGCACAACCAGAGATATCCAGCAGACTTTTTGGAAACCCAAACTGGGGAGACCCTTGGAGAGATTCTCAAGAGAATGAATACTTTTGATTACAAATCAACTAGTTGTACCCTTTATTACCACAAATCTATGGGCGCCATATGATAAAAGGGAACATACATCAGTGGGTATCTTGCTGCCAATTCTATATATAACTCCACATCCAACTTCAGAGGCAAGCTAAAAAAGTCATCTGGAAACACCTCTCGTAAGTTGTCCACCATTGTACGTAATCATACCTAAGGATCACCACCACCACCCTATAGTTCAAGTGATGATAACATAGAACATAGGCTTTATAACTCCAGAAGTGGAGTTCAAACATGACTAGATCAAGGATCCCATTCACCATGAAAGAATAGAGTACTCCAATTAGTTGCTAAAAGACTCAATTTATCCCTATAATAATTTATATGCACCTATAAATTCACCACCCAATCCATACTACGTATTGTGTCGAAGAGGTTCATATCTAAAAAAATAAAATCCAGCTCCAATCTGATCCCTGACATGGTGAGTTCACAAGATGGAAACCTAAGACCCATATATCACTTCCTAATATGTTTCATTAATGAATCCATCACATACTAAGTAATCTAAGTTAACAAATTCAGTTTATCCACACAATAGGAATAGATAAGAAACCGAATAACCATTATCGAAGAGAAAAATAGTTATAGATGATCCTGTTAGAATGGTACCTAGAACATTCAAATGCCTTGTATCCAGTTATTCAAGTGCTTGGTCCACATCATGAATATGTCTTGTTTAGACCTGAGTCTGAGAGCCACCACTGACTTTTGGCTCTACTCTAGGATGACTCTTACTTGAAGAGAATTCAGTCCTACTACTACGACCACCAAACTGAGATCCCACCATCCTTGTTGGCTCTGAATGGATTGACATTTCTCTAAAAACCACATATCCTTCACTGCTCTGGTAAGGACCTGCCACTTTCTAAAAACACTGCAAGCTCCCCATCACTCCACATCAGTGAAAACAATTGTGAGGATATGTACACATGGTTCATATGTTCCTTTCCTTCCCACTTTATTGGCATATAATAGACACTAAATTGGAATCCACAGATGATGTATGGTAGGAGGGATGGCCTAAACTACTACCTCTCATCTTCCCCAACTCATTTCACTTCCCCTTATTTTATAATGAGCTAACACTTCCCATAGTTGACACTAATCCATAGAAAACATGTTGGTTGTTTTAATCAACCTCTAACACCATCTCATGATCAACCACCTCATCATGGGTCATTATATTAAATAAGAAGGCCTAAGACCTTATTTATATATGTATCTCTATCTCAAAACTTTGATCCGTTGTTTTATCATTAGAAGCTAGCTTAGGTGCATACCAAACCAACTCTGCAAAATAGTTGGCATATTCTTTCACAGACCAATATCCCTATCTAGGATCCATAAATTTCTAGGATCTGGCATAGGTTGAAACCTAATGACAACACTGATCATCAAACATGACCTTAATGTCTTTCTAACCCATCTGGTAATTCTTTCTATCCTTCACCACTGAGTCTCACCTCTTCTAATAGGGACCTACCAACATAAACTAAGAACATTTAAACCTCATAGATTTAGTAGAATCAAGGAACCTGAACATCTACTCTATCTTCCCAAGCCACTATTATTCATCACAAGGTTCATTTTTAACTCAAAAATAAGTATGTCCATTCTTGAGGAACTCCTAATATTTTCCCTTTATAGGACCACGCTCTTAATATCAAATCAGAATAGGACCAAAGCCCACTCATTTCCCAAAACATGAATATCTAGAACCATTGCTTCCACTAATATCTGCCCAATTAGTGAGGGATAAATCTCTCCAGTCTCTTCCTGCAGTTTTATAGGAATTCTAAAGGGAGTCATTTTTCTAAAAGAATTATTAACCACATGAAAAAACATCAACACATCCATTATGAGTATTTTTTTCATTGACTACAAATACTAAAATTACATAAATCAAACAAAACCAAATGCATCACAATAAAAAAAAGAATGACCAAACCACTCCTACCTCGCCTAATTTCTAAATACTATCTACATCTTACATGTCTCACATGTAGAAGAAGTCAAATAAAAACCCAACATCCTAGGGTGAATCAATATCTTCTACGTGGTGTGCTGACCACGCACCTTACTTACAAATAAAACATCAATCCCGAAAATTCCTAGCTATTGTATATCTGGAATTATACCAAAATAACTTGACCTAGAAAGAGTGTTACCTTCTATAATAACATTTTTTCAGGAACCAATATAGAGTGTTATATAGCTGAATCCTCAACCCTATTCATTGCATGTCCTGAAGGGAATTCCCAAACCCCATGGCCTGGAAACAAGTTCCTAGGTATCAACAATGTATATTGGGTATGATTCCATCCATGTAAATAATCATAACAAAACAACCCTAATAAATAGACAAAAATTGAAAAATCATAACAAAATAAGGGATAAAAATTTTTAGATTAATGTTTACAACATCTTATCAAACCTATAGAGGTTACAAAAAAGGAATAAGACATTGTCACAAAAACAACATTACAATAGGAGGAGCATCATCCTCAAGCTTCCACTACATCACCTTTAAGGGGAAACCACTAGAATCCCAAACCACTAACTCTAAACATATTTCCTTGAGCTGTGTCAAACATAACTGACTCTACTTACACCGAAATCTGTAAGTAGGGTGTGAACCAAATCCCGATAGAATTAAACCAAAAAACAAATTCCATTATATAAATATTATAAGACAATTATCATGTATGTTTTATAAAATAAAAACAACATACATTTTTATAGAATGTTTTTAAGTGATTTTTTTTGGAAAAATTCCTCTTAATAGACAACACTATTAAAAGAAAATAATTTTCGTCAAACAAGCTCTCTTTAAAAATAAGAAAACTGATGCATACTCGAATTCCATCGTATGTAGATGAATAGAACCACATCACAAGAGAGAAATCAATTGTGGGAGAACCCTACAGGCTCTATCTAAGAGTGGGACCCTAGAACCATGTACCTTAGTGAAATGTGGTATAGTTATAACAACCATTGCATTTATCATGCATGACCCACTAGTAGGGGACACCCCATGGGCCTAGTGGTATCAACTAATCATACATGTTCATTTAGTGATGTAATTGTCAATCTAGATAAGTGAAACTGGGACATTCCAAATCCAAATCACTAGCAAAATTGTTCTACTTAGCCCACATAGATACCCATGATTCCCTTGTGCTCAATTTTCATTCCTCATGTCACAGAAGTTTCCATACTCATATACACACACAAGAATGATGAATACATATAAAAACCCGCCATTTATAATAATACAAAAGCTCATTGAATTTCATATGAAAATCAAATCAACTTAAAAATTGGATTTTCTCCACTTTCAAATTTTATTAAACCACTTTCATAAATTATAAAACAGGTTCAGGGTTCAAAATAGGGGTACACAATTGAAATAAATACAATTTCATTTAGATAAACAACTTCCAACCCACATTCACACCCAATAAATTCTAAAACATGTTTCTAAACACATGTACAATTTATTGAAGATGTTTTATAATTTATAAATCACATTTAAAAGCCACAACAATGCAGCACATTGTACATATAACTTATTTCCATTAGAAAAAACTATTTTCATGTCGTATTCATATTAAAACATTTCAAAAACACCTCTAACACCTAACACATCAATCATTTAACAAATTTAAACACTCGTTCGAGAATATAAAAATAATCAAATAATTTTTATGTGTAGAAACACATACCTCAAAAGAATAATCATCAGGAAAATAGAGTATAACCACATAGACACCTCAAAAAACCCCTATAAAAGAAATATCAAACCATAAATATAACTATTGAGCCCTATTAAACAATATTCAACCAAAAAAATTTCACTCTACTAACTAGAAACATGAAATTCAGGGATGGAAGAAGAAAAAATCCTAGAAACAAGGGGAAATCAAGAAAGAGAGGCACTTTCATGAAAAATATTTGAGAAATCACAACAAAATTGCTTCCAAATAGAGGAATATGGGAGATAATGGATAAGGAAGGGCCACATATGGAGGATTAATCCATGTGAGGAGGGTTTGGGGGGTTTATGGTTAAAAATTGGGGAGAGATAAAACATAAAAACCACATTTAAATAACCCAAACGAGTTGTGATGTTTTTTTCGCATGTTTTACCAAACTTGGTGGTAGCCATGAATCTCTCACTATCTAATAGAAACCTACCATATGGTCAGTCCACATGACCTGAATTACTTTGTGCAAACCATGTGGTAGTTATTTCCAAAAACCATCCATCTACTGCATGGTTACCTAGGTACGGTTTCACAGTTTCCCCTAACCATGTGCCACTCATGTACTACATTCTGTCTACCCAATGTTTCTCATTTTTTACAGAAAATCAAATAAAACTTAAAGTCAAAAAGATACAATGAAAATAAATAGATAAATAACTTAAAATAAATTCATTGGTGTAACAGGATAAGTGATAAATATCATAATAAATAATAGTATTTAAACAATATATTACATTTTTTTTAAATTGATGTTGTG
This sequence comes from Viscum album, assembly GCA_963277665.1. Lineage (NCBI taxonomy): Eukaryota > Viridiplantae > Streptophyta > Magnoliopsida > Santalales > Viscaceae > Viscum > Viscum album. The sequence goes on along the minus strand of OY728165.1, from coordinate 1,063,017,823 downwards.
TATAACACAAGGTAAACATTATGTTGTATGTAATAGAAGCTAAAATATGTGATTTAGGAAAACAGAATCTAAAATAATTACTTCAAATAATTCAATCTATTGAAGAGAATGAATTTATTTAAAAATAAATATATCATAGTGACTGGGGATGCTATATTCCTATCTACACTAGGTGTTGCATGTCATACATGTTATCAAATATAATATTCATAATTACAAATGATTGGATGTTACAATGAAGTAGTATTTATTTTATATTTTCCATGTTTCTTCATGAACTCATTTAAAACACATTTATTATACAAATATGATTATTTGAATTTAAAATTCGTGGTAAATAGTTATTTATAATCATAGAGTAATGTTTCTATGATTTTAATAAATATAATTTAGAAACAAAAAAAAGAATTAAAAGATATTTTGAAGTATAATTTATCTATGTATAAAATGATCATATTATTCCAAATAAATTACTTGTTTTTATAATTTAATAATATATATTTAAATATAAAACCTCATAAATCAATTTTTCACTACATAAATGATATCTTTTTAATCCTATAAAATTAAAACCACTTGTTTATGGTAATTAAATATTAGACCCCTGATTAAAATAATAGAGGGAATGTAGTGGGTTACGTGCATGTTGTTAATGTGTTTGGTATTTTACAATTTATTATGCACCATCACATTACTTGTTTGTATTGATATTTGGTAGGTATTAGATTATTTTAATTTAGAACCATTAGGTAGTTGGACACATTTTTTTGTTTATTTATTTAATGAAAATTATCTCCCTCTCTCTCACTATATATTATTTTTCTTCTATATATATTATTCGTAATACAAGATTAAATATGATTATTTTTTCCTAACTATATTCTCATAGAATATAGAGGATCAAACTCAGTATTCTAGGATATGTAATCACTTTTTCCCTATTTTTATACCAGTGCAGCATATCATAGAGGATATAGGATTTTAATGAAATTAATTTATTTTTAAGAAAAAATTATTGCTTGTAATTCTAGGAAATTTTCTATTTTGACTGATTTTGTCCCTTGAAATAAATTTAGATAGACACCCCCTATAATTTAATGAATATAACTATCATCGTTTACTTTTAATTAATTTTCCCTTCAAAATATTTGAAATGAATCCTCCTCATTTACTAGAATGAAAACACACTATTGTATTCCATAATATAGGATTTATTATAGAACACAAACAATATATATAATCCATCATTTCATAACCTTCTAGAGAAATGTTATTTTAGAAAAATCCATGGGGTCAATATTGATGATATTTCTAGGGGATAGGTTTTGATATACTTATGAATTTAATATTATTCTCTCTCTATATGGTCAGTCAAAGAGATTTGGTTTGAGGGAGTAGATATGATTTACATGTTGTGTAGTCTATCATGGTCTTATTTTTATCCCTTTATTTGATTTGGTAAAGGGATACTTGGAATATATTATTTCATTTAATTTATTCATATTTAATGTTTATTATTATAGTGCTAGGGTAATCAAATATAAGGTTTATTGATGTGATTATGTGATTCCATGTGAAATGGAAACCCATAGAATAGAATGGAAATATATAAATATGAAATTGAATTGTTAAAAGAATGGAAGAAAAGTATTTCTTCCTTTTTAGTTCATATGTTAATGACATGTTGATAGGTTCTTCTTTTTTATGTGATCTCCCATATGTTTAGGGAAATATTCGTGAAGTATTAACAAATTTGGGAATCATTAATGAAAATGTTCTCTTGGAGGCATGTTGTATATTCCTTAAGGTGCATATTACTATACCCATGAAGAATTTATACATGTTATTCCTACCTTTGAAATATATTTACATATTCTGGTACTTATTAATGAAAACATTATATGGTAAATATTCTAAAGGGCATGTAAATCATTAATAATTTTTATTTGAAAATATAGAATTATGCTAGGGAAATAGAGGATGTCATGAGGATTATTTTTAAAAGGGATGTAGTATATAATTTTGTATAAATTATTACAATGGAAAGTTAATAATTAATCTTATCAGGAAATAATTATTTTTTTAGGATTAATATATCTATATAAAACTTTAATAAACATCCCCATATTAATTATGTGAAAGTATAGTTTTGAATTTAAATACATGTTTTAGTAGAATATTAATTCCATGATATATTTTATTTTATTGAATTTGTAATAACTATGTTGAAACTATATATATACAGGTAATAAAATATGAAAATTTCAATTGTGAATAAATTCAAGGATTAATGTGATCAGAAAGAACTCGGGAATGGATATAAATTAGAAGGTAATAATGAATTAATATTGCTTTTTAGTTTGAGAACTATTAGTGAATTAATTATAAATATTAAAATGTAGTTTTATAATTAGGGGTTTAAATTAAATGTATATGTAATTAAGTTATATAGATAATATAATAATTAATGGTAAATATTTATTAATTAAATAATCACAAAAATATTTGGTCATAGAGATTAAGAAATTCATTAAAATAGAGTAACATATAATGTATGGTTGAGATAAGAACATTACTGAAAAATTATATGGTACAAGAAAATTTTATCAAGTATAGTGTTATTTTGGATCCTAAATAGATGTGGCTAATTAATTTACTTATAAATTGAAAAACACAATTTATAATTACTTGTGACATACATGAATATTATTGTTGGTGTTCTTGTCAAATTTTGAATAGATTGATTTTTTATGTGATTCCTTGTTTTATTATTGATTTGGTATTTTTTTCATATGTTTTTTCACTATATATTGGTTTTGATAGTTCATTATTATGAATAATTAAAATATTATAGGATTTTATTCATTTTAGTTAATGTGTGAACATTTCCTTGGGATGTGTTGTCTTGAAAGATATGTATTGTTTTGGGCTGTGGTGGATCAAGGTTATAGCATGAGTCATGGATATGATGTGGGGATGTGGAAGATTTAAGGGTGATGTAGATATGATTGATTGTACTGGGTGTAGGATGTGATGATGATGTGGATACTGTGGATTTAATGGGGTATAGGATGTTATGATAATGGAATTCTTGACATTGGCTAGGAATTGGGTAATCTGATTATGATGATGTGATAATTGTGGGGTGATTCGAATAAGATGAGAGTAGAGCATGTATGTTATACCAGAATGTTGTGATATGTGATTTTAAAGGTATGAATATATTATTATTCATGTGGTGACTATTTTTGAATAGATTGAAAGAGGTTATTAGTTTTGATCCCTTTTTGATTATGTGGTTCAATAATTCATTATACCAACATCATTTATTATGGATGAAATTATTAATCTAAATAATTATTGATGGTTACACAATTATAGTGATTTTTATATAGTGTATTACATTACTATAAGATTTATCCCAGTTCTTCACATTCATAGATTATTCATGCATTCCTTCCATGTTATATTTATCTCACATGGATATAGAATTTCTTACAAAATCAATCCAACTAAGTACTCCGACGAGATCACCCCTCTATAACATGTCAAGTATTTTTGTAGGACTAGTCGATGGGGATTTGGGGTAATTATATTTTAGTTTCAATAGTGGATTACTATTATGTCTTCAAAATTTTTATCGTTTCATTTAATTTGTTTTAATTCCCATATGGGTTGCATATGGTAATTATAAACTCTTTGGTTTTATATGAGTTAATTGGTGAAATTTTGTTATTTCCCTTGAATTTTATTGGAAAATTTCTACTCATTTGAGGAAAATAAATATCCTTAGTACTAGTAGCCATCCCAATGCCTATTAAAGGAGCTTCTCATGGGCCATACTAATCTCCACTATGTATGATCCATGAAAATTTGGTTCAATCCATAGGTAAAATGGTTCTAGGTCCCAAAATTTTATATTTTTCAATAATGTATCAGTCATCATCCTATGATGGTGTTTAAATAATTTTTTATTTTTTTAACATAAATATTTAGAGACTATTGAAACTATAAATTTATAATTTTAAAAAGATAAAAAAATTAACCAAAAAAAGTGTATATGATGACACTTTCAAAATATAAACTACTATGCACAACATAAAAATACTTTCTACAAATAAAAAATTATTATTCTAAATTTTTACCAATTTTAAATATAATAAAATTTTTATAGTAGTATATTATTAATGCTAATTTTATTTAATTTATTATCCTTTTGTTTTATATTTAAATTAATTGATTGCTTTGATCTAAAAAATAAATTCAATAAAATTACTTATTTTTTCAATAATTTATTGAATAAACTTTCTAGATAGTTATTAAATAAAAAATAATGAATTTAATTGTTGAAACCTAATTTTTAGAAATTTAATTTAGAAAAAATATATAGAAACAAAATAATATATTTTTTATATATTTTTTATATAAATTATTCCAAAATAAATATATAAAGATATGTAAGGATTAATAATCTTCTTACCCCCCTAATATTCCAAAAAAGTTAATTATATTGAGTTTTTTAATAAAATATTCACAATATAATAAAATTAATAATATGTAAAAATAATAAAAGTGATACTGAAATGAATTTCAAGTCGATCTAAAAGTCTCACCAGCCAAAGAAAACTCATCTTCATCGATCTATGGAATATAGAGGAAAACAATCACACACATAATCATCTTGTGTGAGCTATAATCAAACATAAAATGAATCATGAAACAAATCATTCACAAATCGTTAAGAACATCCTACCCAAACTACCACAAAAATGGTCATTTATGGGTTTTTAGTGATGGATGTCCATCAAAAAAGCAACAGTAAGGGGAAGGAAAGTATTCATGACTCCAGTTTATTGTATAGAATTGCAATATGGATAATTCATAATAGTTTTGGAAAGGGGAGGACTGCTAGTTAGTAAGTTATGTGGGTGATGTATGTTTATGGGTGGCTGGTTTTCCATATTAAATGACGGGTGATGCTGGTTGGTTGAAGGAAGTTGCTGGCAATGTCGAGCAAGAGCATGGTGGTGAGACACTGATATACAAATGGTGGATAGAATAGATAATAGAAGACAAACATGAGGTCTAGTGTGAAAAAAGGATGGATATATTAATATGGAGGCACTACTAGAGAAATATAAACATATAATTAAATATAATAGAAATATTACCAAACTTTTAATAAATAAATATAATCATTTGATATTTTGTTAATATAAATAGTTATGGGATCATATTGAACTATATTTGTGGTATAATTCATCAGTATGACAAAGAGATGCACCCACTACCTCTAAGTATACAATTACAATATCCCCCACCCAAGGGAAAACTCTCACCCATTTGTTAGTGACACCCATTGATCCACAAGTTCATCAAAAACCGATATAGGCCTCCCAAAGACGCTATTATAGTACCACATAGTGTCCCACTAGAGTGCTCAAACAATAGTAGGTTGCTAAAGTGGTGATCTAGTGTCCATCTATAGTTCATAAGCTATAATTCATGCATACTAACTCAAAAAATGTTAATAGAAATTAGAAATAATAATAATAATAATAAATTTTATAAGAAAGTAATATATATATATATATTATTAATTAATCTAACCAAACAATAATAATAACTAATATTAATATATAATTAACCAAAAATATCCAAATAACTAAAATAAAAAAATGGATTAAAATAATCTAAAAAAACTAAAAATAGTTAAATTAACTAATAAAAATTATGTTTTAAAATATAAAAATCAAACTAATTTCCATGTGCATCATACTTCATTAATCTCTCAACATGATATGCCTTTAAAACTGATCACCCTATTTCATATCAGTCATTTACATAAAAAAGTCATTTTTAGAAGAAACTACTTTTTTGGATTGATATTCCATTTTCCTGATTCATATCACCTAGATTTAATAGTACATGCCTTTTATGTAATCTAAAAAACGGTTTTATTTTGGTCTTTTATTGTCACATATCATTATTCAACATTGACATGTGTCTATCTATGTTTAGAAAACTATTATGTGTCTCTCAATGAATATCTATATTCACTTATGTGGGTAGTTTAATTTCATTTTAACTATTACATAACTCCAAATCATTCTTAAGAAAATCCCCCAAATATTTATTTTCATATATGTAATTTTTTTCAAGCAATATATGATTCTCACTTGAATATTATAAGTAAATGTTTTTTTATGTTTTTTACTCTTCCATTCAATCTTATTTAAGTGTTTGATTTATTGAATAAAATTATCACAATGTGTATAATAATTAGTTCTAATATGAAAATTAAAAATATAAATAAAAATGAATTCTTAACTAATTATATTTACTTCAAAAATAATTAATTCAATAATTACCATATTTGAATAAAATTAAACATTAATTCAAGAAAAACAAAAATATTCCAAAACTTGGAAAACAATGATAAATGGCTAAAATTACCACACATTAGGGAATTATTTAATTAAAACCACATAGAAATATATAAAACATTTGATATATCAATTCTCTTCCACTATTGGTAATTTCCTAAAATTACCAAACAATTGGGAATAACATTAATTTAATCATTAGTAAAATATATTCAAAAAATATATTTAAAAATTCTATTATTCTTTTAATTTTATAATCATATAAATAAATTTAAAATGAAAACACAAAATAGTACATAAGTTAATTTTAAAATCACAATTCGTCAATGATAATAGTTATTCAATTATAATTATCCCAAAAAATCCCTGTGTCATCTATGAGATTAATTATCACATTTTTAATATTAATTCAACACTATAGAATGTGTGTTTGATAGTGCTAAAAATTGTTTTTATGATAACTAAGAGTGATAATTTTTTAGAATAGTTAGAATCTTAATTCATTTATCAATGCTAAAAACCCATTGTAGATTCCTCTTTTAACAGCACTAAAATGGGAGTTAATAAATAATCCCCTTATCAACACTATTTTTAGTGGTGATAAAATATAACTCTAACAGTTCATAAATTAAAATTAATAACGAATTTAGGATTTTCACCAAATTTTTAATAGCTATATCAATAGATCTCTACACCTGTTGATAAAAAACATTAAAGATAATTTGTATTACAAATACTACATTAAAAATAAAAAGAAATTTACATTTACATTTCACAATAATTATAATAAAAATATTTCATTTAATAATTTTAGTATAATATATTTATATTTATATAAAATTAAATTACAAAAAAAATTACAAACAGAACAAAAAATAAACTCATAAAAAAGCCTTCTTCATTGATAAAACGAACATTGTACAAATGAACATTGTGAATATAACAAAAAAATGTTTATTTCATTAATACTGGATTAACAAATGAAAAAAATTAAGAAATTTTATATAATAAATTATAAATTTCAATTGTAATGATATGTGACCACTACCTATAATTCATTAATGAAAAAACAATCTTTATTTGAAAATATCATTAAAATTTGAGTTTGTTTTCCCTATTTTGAATATCTGATTCATGTTTTGAGCAAAAATGTAACTTTTAAATGAAAAAAATAAATTTTAGTCATATAAATAACATTATGTGTAATATTAAAATTATGTTAATTCCTAAAAATTAGAAATGAATAAATAATAATTTTTTTAAAATATCAAGAAAACATGAGATTGGTTTCTCCAATTTGACTATGTGTCAAGTGACGTGAACTAAAATGTTACTTTTATTCCAAAAATAAGAACATTGAGTCATATTGGTCACACCATGTGTGGTATTGATGATTTTTTCAATTCTTTACATCATAAATAATTCACTGATTAGTGTCCCTAATTATAAAGACAATTTGAGAATGTTTTCTTGGTTCTAAGTATATGATGAGGATTTTGTCATAAAAAATTGATTTCATTCTTTAAACATGTAATTTCAACCAATATGACCACATTTTATGTTATATTGATGTTTAGTTAATTAATACATTCCAAAACTAAATCATGGATCATTGTTTTGAGTACTATGGTAATATGAGTATGCCTTCTCTGTTTTGAGTATGTGAGGCATGTTTGGAACAAAAATTTACTTTTAAAACAAGACATGGATGTTTAGTTATATTGGACACATATTATACTGGATAGACCAAAATTTAATTCCCACATGTGAAAAATAAATAATTTCTTTTTATCCTAAAATATCAAGATAATCATATTGAATTTTATTCGTTTGGATTGTCTGATATGTGTTTTGATCTAAATTTTCACATGTATATTAAAACAGCCACTATTAGTTATACCATCAATACAGTGTATTATATTTAGATGTTTTTTATTCCGGTTGTCTGAAAAAATAATAATTTTATTGAAATATTCGTTGAAATCATAATAGATAGGAAGAAAGTCAATAGGAACTTAAGTGGTGGAGACCTAGCGAATCCCCACATAATATATTCTTAAAGCCTAATGATAAATAATCAATGATAAAGATGGTAATAATTACCACTTCTTAGTTTCATTTGTAGGTTTTCATATACAATGTTATATTTCCCTTACACTTGGATTAATGGATCTCCAGTTCTTGATGGAGCATTTTTTTGCTTGCTCTAATGACATAGGTAGTGCTCTAGTGACTAAGAGAGTGCCCCTACAAGAACGTAACCCCCAGGGATAAATATGATTCATCCTATGAGAAAATATTATTGTTTAAATTATAGATAGAAATCTTAGTAATCATAGAATAGGGTTTAGTGAGAAGAAATCTAACCTCCTCATAATTGTAAAAGTAACCCAAGTGGATAGATCCCATATTGTCATAAATAATACATCCTTTATGGGTGATTCAAAAAATTCTTAATCCAATCAATTTGATCATAATGCCATGACTAGTCCCTTTTAAGAACACCTAAATCCATTAATAAGATATATTAACCACTACCTCTGACTAAATCTAGTATGGAATCTGAGACTTTAAAAATGAGTAAGTGTAACATTTTTGCATAGTGGGAAGAGAGAAACTAACAATGAATGAAATTTTAAATTAAGGTGGTCATCATTATGTCATAAGCTGTGATCATTAATTTCGATACATGACTCTCAAGTCACCCAATATCTAACTAAAAAGAGACTACATCAAGCCTGATATTGCATTATGATTCCTTCATTAAAGCATATGTATGTGGTAATAAAGTGGTCTAAAGAGCTATATTGGGTGTTTTCCCCCCTGGGACCCCCAATGGAATATTAGATGAATCATTCCCACTCTTATTTAGTAATAAATTTTGAAACTTGTTTTTTTTAATTCTTACAGAACATGTATTTAACAGCAAGGCCAATCCAGTAACACATGACAGATTTTTAGGTTGTTATATTTTGGAGGAAGCTAGAATTTTGATCTAGTACATGGGTCTGATAATTATTTCACACTAAAATTGTAATTTTCAAGGTTTTTACCTCCTTAATTGTTGTGTTTTATACATTTTCAGGACATATTGGTGGTGTGGGTTCTTAGGTGGACGTTAGGGATGGTTTGGGTGACCAAGTAGGCTGAAATTTAGTTAACTATAGCCATTCACATCATTAACCATGGGTTCACACCCTAAATGCAACTATCTATGTGGTGCTAACTACTTCTTGAGATTTCATAATGTTATTAATATTTCATGATTTTAAATTTTTGAACTGATTTTATCTAATATGGAATTGAACCCTCCTATTTTATATGAACAGGTGTATATAAAGACGGCTATTTTTTTAGTGCCTCCAATATATTCAGCACCATATTTACTGTTGATCTATTTTTTAGGTGATATCTAAGTGTTTATTAAGGTAATTATTTCCATTATTTCATTCATTTTTTCTCCATGTTTCCGCTGTTTTTTAATTGATTCTCTTTAAACATTGAGGGAGAATTCAATCAAATGATGGTTAAATTATTCATTTTTCATAGAGATTTTATTTATCTTACATAAAGGATGTACCATAATGGTTTTTACATATAGTTCTTCATAGTTATATTGAAGTTATCTGACCTAATGAATTTATTTAGGTTATCTTCTTACACTATATAAAATCAGTTATTATAATGAGTATAAAAATTGGGGATTTATAGTGTCTTAGTTTTATTTGTGTGTTGGGAGTGGATCACACCCAGTTTCTTGATGTTTTGCTGAGAGGACGACTCTTAGTGATTTTTTGTAATATATTCTAAATTAAATTAAATTCAATAATTAGTTTTAAATGTTTATAATTAATTACGGTAGATTATTAGAAATAAATATTCACATGGGTGTATTGATGATGATCGATGGTCTTGGATGTGTCTTGACATAGCATGGAAAGGGGTTAACTCTATGATTTATGTGTGTGGTACCATTATATAAATATATATGTTCTTTTTTTAATGACTATTTTATTTTATAAATGGAAATTATACAGAGTAGATGGCTAAGGATCATGACAGAATTTTGAAAAATGAGAGATATGATGGTGTTGGTCCTTTAAGGCTTAGGATGAGTTCTATTTAGCTCTTTTGTATGTTTGGATTTTCTAGTAACCAGTTCTACAATGGACAATAGAATTGATTGAGTTTATTGGATACCTCTATGAGTTCTTCATATGTTAGATGGATTGAAATAATATCTTTGGTTTTGTTTCCCTAAACTCACACTCCAAAATCAAGTTCCATAAAGACACACTTTACATACTATCTTTGATACCAGTAATAAATTACCAGACATAAGTATCCCATAATTAAATTAATTACTAAAAATATTTTCTTACATAAATTCACTATTCATTTTTTATAGATTTAGAAAATTATGGAAAAATAATATAATAATAAATCCCATGTATTTCTCAACTAATATACATTTTTCAACTATATAAATAACTACTTAATCCATAATAATTCTTAAATATCTCAAAAAATAATATCCACAAAAGTTATCATGTTAGGTATGTAATTCCAACTAATTTTTGTATACAATAGGGAAATAGAAACCTAAGAATGGGTCATCTCAAGTGCACAATTAAGGAAAACATATAACTAACGTCATAATGTCATTAACATAGAATAAATAATTTTGAAGGAATGAATAAAAAACATAAATCCATAATCAATAGGATTTGATAACCTGGTATATCCATGATATTAAATTAACATATGGATATAAATATTTATGATCTCATGCTCATGGAATGCATAATTCTAGACAAACAAAAATTTGTTTTCAAGGCCTTGTAACAAAACATTTACTTGTACTTGAGGCCACAACCAAGAAATCATACTTTATTAGAAGGCCATACACCAAATACCCAAAGATGATTTGTATCATAAGACTAGTAGAATCATAGAATGATATTAATTTTCCCTCTGTCAATAAAAAAATATAATATAATCATAACCCATCCTATGAAAAAATGTGTATTTTCAAACAATACATAATCAAATTTATAATAATTGTCTTTATTGAAATAAGAATATATGGTACAACAATACTATTACCCATGTCGATAGAATAACATTTTTTTGGTGAACATCATCCAATATGGGTTATGTAAAAAAATTTGTTCACATTATATAATGAAATGATTATATGGCTAATTAAATACAACAATAACATAATCATAAGATATCCAGAGAAAGAATGTTTATGGTTTCCAAAAAACATATCCTTAAAGGTGATAAATATTTTACAAATGGTTAATGTGGTAGTAATTTATATCACCATAAAGCAATGAGTGAATACAACATAATAAATTAATAGGGATCAATGTACCAAATATAAATGAAATATGTTCAAGATAATGATCATACCTCAATGAATAAATGTTGAGGGACCAAAAAAAATTACTCTTGGGGAAAACAATTGAATCAATAACTACTTCCAATGTCCTGAAGGCCTTCATTTTTATTTATTTTTTGATAATCCACCTTTCAAGAGGGGAGGTAGAACCCTTATAAGGCTCATAGGCGTAAGTATTACATGGACCATAGGCCTTATAGGAATTCATTGCCCGTAGGATTCAAACATTACATGCAACCCAGACTCACTACTTAGAACTTCTCCTCCCCAGCATCTTCATAATGAAATCAGCTCGCAACTTTTTCATGGATGTTCGCCTAGGCTTTCCCGTGCATACACAGACCTATCTTGATGGCAGGTGTCATACCCTCTCACTCTTTAAATATTTTTAGCTTCTGCTATGGTGAAAGCTCCTTTCTCTTCCTCCTTCTGAATCTTGTTCTGTGTAGGTTGTCTGGTTTGCATATGCACTTAAGGTGGCTCGAAGTCCTTGAGGTGGCCTGAAGGCCTTACTAACCCAAAGGCCTGGGTGGCCAGAAGGCCTTAAAGGACTCGAGGACAAAATAGGTGGCTCGAAGGCCCAAATCGGGAAATATTCCTGACTACTACTGTGAAAAGCAGTGCCTGCAACAGTTCTTGCTACAGTACTGCAGAGTTTATGCTACAGTACCTACTACAGTACCTGCTACATTCCCTGCTATAGTACTGCTATAGTACTGCTACCATACCGGAAATTAGCCTCTGCCTAGATTTGTTAAAAATATCTATATAATACTATAATACACCATAAAATTAAGACACAGTGAACAAAATGTATTACATATCAAAAAATTAGAATTGTGAAAAAGAAAACCCTTATGTATTTAAGAACATTCGAACCAAAAGCCCTTGAAATAGATGTCTTGTAATTGAATATAAAATATCAAAATAAGTATATAAATAATGATATTATATCTAAAATATGTATTATATAAACCACATAAATGAAATTACGTTCATAGTAATAAACATGTCTCAAATAGATGAATTTGAGACAATATCCTTACCTTGATCCTCATTCTTTCTTCACTTGCACCAAATGTCCCAAATAATTGAATTTACTACATTAAATACATATACATGAACCATATTAATGACTATAAACATTTATAATACATATTTTTACTCATTCAATACATATATATATATATATATTAACACCGTAACATTTTAAAAATAAAACTATTTTTGATAGCATATACGACATGAAACATCGAACCAAAACAAAACTTAAATTATATTTATTCTATTATGTTCGTAATAACTAAGAAATTAAATTAGAAAGTTAAATATGAAATATTTTCAATAATTTTACATCGAAACAAATGGTTAATTTTCATATTTTATAGGCAATTTTCACATTTTAGAGTTTCTGAATTACTTTGAGCTTAATTGAAAAAATGGTCTGTTTTGGATTTTTATTCTTTTAATTTATTTCTATATTTCTGCCATAAATTTTTATACACTAATTAAATCTTAACAATTCCTTTTTTGGACTTATATAAATTACGAACCACATTTAATGCTTCTGTAAAAAAATCTAAATCAACCATTTGGAGGCCTAAATCTATCTCATAATTAGGGCCTCAAAATCATTGTACAGATCTAGAGATTTTTATTGTCGATGACATATATAATAAATGGAAGAACAACATGAGATTAAATTGAAATTAAATAAAGAGGATATACTTATTAACAACATTAATTAATGTGAAAACATGATACTTTTTCATTTAAGAAGCCATATATTCATGGGAACTTGTAGATTGGAATAAAACACTTAGTGAGGGTAGAATAAATTCCTAGAATAAATTAGAAATATATCTCTAAAGCTATTGAAAATGAAGATAAATTTTTGTGTAAAAATATGGGAAATAATATAAAAGATTTCGAGAAGTAATAATTCCTTAATTCATTTATTATGTGAGGCTAACATGTGAATTATTTTCGTTGAGATATTTTGAGCCTGAAATCTCACCCCTATTGCCTATAAAAATGAGTTCCTTCTTGATTTAAAAAGTTTGGAAGTATATGTGTCCATTTTAAGTATCATTTTAGTGTTTTATTTTTCTATAATAAAATTATGAATTTTATTTTATGTTATTATTATTATTCCTCTCATTGTCTTATTTTTATCTTTTGTGTTTTCAACTCATTTTCGTCACCATTGTGATTTATTATACTCATGATCTTGAGTAACTAACCTAAGGAATTCTCGGGGGATCAATCAAGTGTTCAAATAATTTTTTTAAATTAATTCATATGTTTATTATTTAATTATCGTTGTGTCAAGATGGATCTTAGTGGAAAGGTTCCCTTTTGTCTCCACTTGCCACATCAGGCTTGGATTCTTCTTTCTATAATATTCTCTCTTGATCGATAAGGTGGATGTTTTGCCTCCTAGTGATCATTGAGTGAAATATATATTAATGACATCAAAAGTAGTAGATATTAATCCATAAAATGGTGGATGTTCATTATGTAAATTTGAAACTAATTATGAGTTGATGAAGGTTCACTCTTGGTGTTTTCATGGGAGGATCTCTTTTCTGTCTAAAATTATTCTGTCTGTATTCATACTTTTTTCATTGAATTTTCATGTTTATGTTTTTATTTCATTATCAAATCTCAATTTCATCGATTTTTATTTAATTATTAAAAAAATAAAAAAGGTGAATTATAAGTAGAGAATGATTTACTATAGTAGCTTCTCAAGAGAACACCCTATGGCAGCCCCTCTGTAGCACGTAGTTATAAACATTTTTGAGAGCATGCACTTCAAAGCTTCTTCAAATTGTCTACGTTTCCAAGGAAAAAGTTCCAATAGTATAATTCTTGAATTTTATAATTATTTTCTTTAATTAATTTCACAAAACTAAAAATAACTTTTCTATGATACATGAAAACTATAATTATTCTGCTTATATTGATAACTCGTTAGTTCTAGGAGAGATTGTAGACAATGATGATGTGTCCCACTTACAAAAGGTTGATGAACTCACACTTTTTTTAAGAAAGTGTTGAATGGCCATGTTTTAGGACTCTCTTTTCAAGAACTATTGAACATGGTTAATTAAGTCAAAATTGATTACCACATACTAAAGGATAAGGTATTACATTTATTGGATGAGGGACATCAACCCAAAATACAATCCAACCCAGTGGCGGAAGTGATTTTCCAAATAATCATTCAAATAGTGGGTCCTAGTTTCCTGCCTATATAAAGTTGAATTTAACTCTAAGTGGCACCTCCCACTGATGAATCAATTGATGTCGAACCAACTAAGGGAGGTGATCTTTTCATAAACTCATTGTCTTATGATTTTATTGAAAATAAATTGAGTATAACCTACCCTTGTTTAAAATTTGTATATTCACAATACACTGGTATTTACATAAATGATGAAGAAGATTAAAGATAAGATTCAACTGATGAGAAACATATGGAGTTACCTGAATATTCTGAAATTATATAAGGGTATATCAAGAGGATACAAAAGTTCCTTTATTGCAAGAAAATGAGACACAAGCTACTAACATTGAAAGGGAATAATTCGATATTGATTCTTTATAATTTTATTTTGATAAAAAACAATTAAACACTAACATCCCCTTTTATTATTCCATTTATGTAAAATACCATGAGAAATCCCTGGTGACTAAATAAGAGTTTGTGTAAATAGAAACCAATAAAGGGAAGGAATTATTTTTTTCTTCTAACCCCACAATAAAAGATACATCTCATTTTCGTGGCAGTTTGTTTTCTGAACTATATCTATATAGTCCTCACTAAAAAACAAAAAGTGAAATATTTAATGATGTTTTTTGGGTTCATCTCAAAAAAAACTAAACCCTCTATTAAATTGGGGATAAACAATAGGTATTTCCCACAGGGAGGAAATCAAAACCTAGATCTCACATTGGGGATTAAACCATGATCTATATTTCTATTATCATTATATTTTTATTTTCTATTATTATTGTAAATATCTAATGTAATCTTCTCTAATTTTTCTATAGGTTTTCGTTGTTCAGTTTTTAAATGCTTAACTCAATGTTTCAAAACCAATAAGTCCGGTTGTACCTCTCTTTTAATCTTTCATGACTTATTTCTGGTTATTTCAAATATGATTACATGTTAAATAAAGTTGATTTCATAGAGTAAATTTCATAATTTATGGGTGTTGGGGGTAACCTTTGTATTCTTAGGAATATTAATTCCTTCTATTTTCGAATGAGAAATCATATTTTTAAAAATTTTGTGTGTTTCCTTCTCATTTTTTAAGGATTTTTGATAATTGTGATATGATATGATTATAATTTCCTTTTTTTAATCAAATTTTTATGATTGAACCAATTAATTACATTAAATTGAGATTAAATGAATGCTGAAAATGAATTAGTTTCATGTTCAAATCCTTGGTAATATCATGAAAAATAATCTTATTTTTGAATCCCATGACACAAATCACTACCATTATCTTTTAAATGTATTTCCCATGAGACTTATGAACTATTTTTGTCATATTTTTTTCACTCACCCCACTTATTTATAGAAACATACCTTTCTTGTTTTGACCTATATTTTAGGTATTACTCTAAAAACCTGTGGGTTTGAGGTACTATTATTAAATTTGATTGGAGATTTTCTTTTTTCTATGCCATTTTCCAAGGTAATCATTCTTATTGTATCCTTAATTGTATATGTAATCCTTTTATCACTTAGAATCAACAAAATTATAGTAATTTTATCCACATTACAAGCCTATTTATCATATCTAACCTACTCTTGATGTAAAATTCCAAGATCTAGTGGAATTTAAGAGTTAGGGGATGTTGTCTTGTGGTTTACTACATTATTTTCTTCAACTCTGGCTAGAAAATAAAATTCTAAAGAGATGTGTATTCTGCTGAAAATAAATTCTTTTTGTAGAAATTTGTTTCATTTCTAAATATTTCCATATAAAATAAGTATTTCCTTTCTTGTTCTTCCAATGGAGAAAGAACATTGTGCCTATCCGGAGCTTCAAAAAAATCATTTGTGGGATGATTGAAATTTTTTCTACTAAAATACAAAATTTTGGGCACATTCATTTATTTTTCATGATTAATGATGTGTTCATCTACTATGGGAAGTGAGGAGGATATCATACTTGAGTAAATATTAAGATCTTGTAATTTTTCTTCAAAAATATTAAAGTCCTCCTCATTTAGCTTCAGAATTTTTTACATCTAAATCATGCCAACCAAAATCCATATTACATCCATGAAATTTAATAATGATAAAAAAAATTCATTAACTCCCATCAGGTGCAGATGTAGGAATTATCAATCCTAGGGTGACTCTTCAATAGTTTTGGATGAGAAAATCCTTATTGAAAATTAGAAATTGTGAGATGAAAGAAAATTCATGTAATGTGGCTATTTTCTGTGCATGTGATGAGAAATGATGTATTAGTATATAGAATGATATAAACTAAGAATGTAAAATATTTGTTTTTTATAAGGAATTATCTCTTTTTTTAATTGGTGCATCATATGGGTATGTGTTTTGAATTTTCTTTGATTTGATTTTGATGTTGACTTATCTAGAATTAAAATTTATATGTGTGGGTAAATTGATATAGATAATATTTTCTTAACACTTAATTTATTTTTTTATTGATTTAACCACTTCCAATTATTCATTTTGGGCTGATTTGGATCATTTTGGTATTTTTTTGGTGAATTTTAGGCTTAAGTATGAAAATTTCTTAATTCTAGAAATTTAACAGTTCTCTACTACATATGTTTTTCAAAAATAACTTTAAAATAATTATCCAATTCAAGTGATTATTTTTTAAGATTCAATTTTTTGTGATCTTTGACTTTTTCTACTAGACCCAAATCTAATTCAAAACACATTTGTTCATAAAATTATATTAAGTGGATAAGTTTTTTTGGGTTTTATAATGGATCCCACATCCGTAATTGAGAAATATCACATCCTATATATATAATAGATGAATTTATACTATCTTTTTAAGAAATAGGGCTTCAAGTAATATTTTAAAATTAAATTTCAGGAACAATTTCAATCATTAAATAATCCAATTTTTGTTCCAAATTGGAGAGAGTTGCAGAGTGTCCTCAGGAATAAAACATTTTCCTCAGTAATTTGAGAATAATTTTATTTAAACTTATCCAAAGGATATAAAATCTTAGAGAATAATTTATAATAGATATAGGAACTTCTTTAATGAATACACCTTCATGAGGTTCGGCTATTTATAATTCAAAATAAACTAATAATTTTGATCGACATAACTTAGAGGTAAATTTTATTACCAATGATCACTAAAATTATGAGTTTCCACTTTAATTCAACAGTTTGAATAATGAGAATAAGGGGATATGCTATAATATTTTAGCCTTCAGGTTCTAGGTATTTTTCATATTTTATTTTCATAGATTCATAATTCTCTCTTCTCCCTCATTCAACTATATTACGCTTTATATAGAGGGGTAAATCATTTAAGTGACCAAGGGAGGTGGTTTTTTTCTTTTGTAATTTCAGAGTCTTTCATTTCAATTTTAAACTATCTTATTCTATTCAATGATTTCTATTTTCAGTTGTTTATATGTGATCATATTTAGTGTTTTTTCCATCCATTGTTTATATAATTGATCGAATTTCTTTAAAATCTCTCCGCCTAGAGAAGTTTGTATCGATCGAGTAGATTTTGTTTGGTGGTGAGTGTCTGTTGATTATTGGAACATATGAGAAATAAGTGAATTGTGTATTGATTTATATGGAGTAAAAACTAACTATTGGGAAATTATTTAGTTTTTTATAATGTTTTATGAACTTTAAAAAAACATGAGTGATTTACATTTCATTCTTTAACCTAGGGTGTTTGAAAACTCGATTGAGGATTCGTTTAATTTATCATTCAATTGGGAGAGATATGGAATGTTTTTATGACCCTGATGACATTGAATAAATTTATCCTATCTTAACCCCATAAATATATTCATCAATTTTGTTTCAAAGATTATGTTAATTTCATTATTAAATTTAAAATAAAAAAATTCAATGGAAACCTCTACTTATCTAACTAATTTCTTGTGAAAAAACTCTATTATTGAGTGATCCTCTCTAGAGACAACCCAGGTTTACCAAATAAAAAATTTAACTTAGGAAATAATTTTTTTAGGCCACATGATAGGAATGTGTCGAAGTGAGTAATAATTTAATTGTTTATGGGACTATAAGTAGAAACAACTCTTGATCAGTACATTCCTTAGTTGTTTGGCAATGGTTTATGATCATTCATTCACATGGGAGTGGTTTCTATTTATTTCTTCAAAAAAGTGTGATTGAAAAATCAAACAATCAGTCTTTTAATTTTTTTATTCATTATTAAGATAGGTGGAGTGTCTTTTATGACCATGATGACATTTAAAAGGGTTATCCTTCCTTAACCCTATTACAATATTACTCAAATTAGTTTTAAAATTCATTTTAATTACAATAAGTCTTTTTAAAAACAAAAAAAAAATTAAAACAAATCTCCACATATTACTCTAATTTCAAGTAAAAAACGTGACGTTTTGAGTGTTCCTCTCAAAAGAAAACCTATTATGGACACTATACAACATTTTCACTTAATAAATAATTTTGTTTTGACACACTCCATGATATAATGGACTCCACTTCAGTAATTAAGGAATATCTCAGCCTCGATACATCAAAATGAAGTGATTCTAGTTGGATTATAAAGTGTAATGTAATTCTTATTTAAACATTAAATTGTGAGGATTATATATCTCATTAATGAATCCATTTAAGGTTCCAAATTATAGGGAGTTGAGGATTCTCTTTAGGGAGAAATGATTTCTTCAGTAATTTGAGAATAACATTTTTCACTCATATTTAATAAATTAATGATTTTGAGTGAACATGAAGAAGTGATAGAGGAAGAACTTTCATGAAGAAAACTTGCCAATATTAAGTCATTAATCTTGGTAAATAACTCATTCTTTAATTTAACATAATATCAAGGGAAAATATTCCACACCTCGTCCTTATAAGAATGATTGTCCACTTACATTAAAATTGTTTGATAAAGTGAACGATGGGTTGTGTTGGAGGGAAATAAACTTGATGTTCGGTGAATTTTATCTTTTTATTATCTTAGTTTCATAAAAATAAATTCATCCTCATTCAACTCTACTACCCTTCACATGGACTGGTAAATCTTTTGAGTTGTCATAGAAGGGGAAATTTTCCTTTTGTAATGTCAGAATCTTGCACTTTAATTTAAAAATGAGATTTTTCTATTGAATTTTATTCTATTGCCAGTTAGTTTTAACTCTCTTATTGATATCATATTTACGTACTTTAGTTTCATTCTTTATTTATATCTTTGGTTTATGTTCTTCAAAATCGCTTTGCCTCGTGATGTTTGTCCCGATTGAGAATATTGTGTTAGGTGGCGAGTGTCTATTGATCATTGGAGCATGTGTGGAATAATTTAATTGTATCTCAATTTATAAGCACCACAAACCCCTGATTCAGACATGCCATTGTTTTTTGGGAATGGTTTATGAAATTTCCTTCACAAGGGAGTGGTTTGCACTGCTTTCTTAAACCCAGGGTGATGTACAACTCGATTGAGAATTCTTTTCACTTATCGTTCTATAAGAAGATCGGGGGAATGATTTGTATAAACACGATGACATTTTAAAATGTTATATTAACCTAACCCCATAACTCTCTTTTTAAATTTTGTATCAAACTTCCTTTTATTTTCTTTCCCTCCCTTTAGAAACAACCAATTTCAAAAACAACCTCCACTTATTTCTATAATTTCATATGAAAACCTCTATTGTTGAGTGATCCACTTTAGACACAATCTAGGTTGACTAATATAATTCATTTTAACATTGTAAATAATTATTTTTATCACACCCCATGATAGGAATGTGTTGAAAAAATAAAATAAATGAATTGTTTCTAGATTCATAAGGAGCAATAACCATTTATCAAGACTAGCCTTAATTGTTTCGAAATGATTTATGGACTCTCAGGTATAGAGGAGTGGTTTCCATTACTTCTATAAGCCAAGGGACATTTAGAAACTTGATCAAATAGTATTTAATTTATCATAGAATAGTATGAGAGGTGTAATGATATTTATGGCCATGATGACTTTGGAAAATGTGATCCTACCAAAAACCCCATCACCCTCTCCATCAATTTGCTTGCAAACAACATTTTAATTACTTTTATTATTTTTAATAAAATAATTTCAAAAATAACTCAACCTTATTATTTAATTTCATGATAAAAATATGATTTTGGAGTAATCCAATGTGGGGAAATCTATATTTACCACTATATATCATTTTAACATAGTAAATAATAGTTTTTGTCAAAACCCCACAGCAGAATGGACCCCACATCAGAAATTTAAAAATATCATGGCCTACAAAAATCCAAATTAAGTTATTCTAGATAGATTGTAAAGATGTGCACCTGTTCCATTTGAAAATAAAATTTCATAGATAATTTTGGTCACTATGTAATTTATTTAATGCTCCAAATTGGAGGGTCTTGAGGAGTCTCCTTAGGCAGGAATATTTTTCTTCGGTAATTTTCGAATTATATATTTGAATCTTTTTCTATGAAGCTAATATTTGGAGGGAGAATAAAAAAGGAGATATATGAACATCATTCATGAAGAAACCTTCAAGATATTCATATTTTTTTATGTGAAATGAACTCATACTTTTTGTGCAATGAATTTGGAGGAAAACTTTTCCATCCCTCAATCCTATAAATATAAGTGTCAACATCCATTAAAAGGGTTCAAGGAGTAAAAGGTGGGTATGTGAAGAAGGATTGTAACATTGATGTGTTTTCAATTTTCTCATTTTCTATTCTTAGTTTCATAATTCTCTCTTCTTCTCCATTCATCTCTATTAGCCTTCACATAGAGGGGTATGTATTTTGGGTGGTCGGGGAAGAGGGAGTTTTCCTTTCGTAATGTCAGAGTCTTCCACTATAATTTCAAACGTTACTATTCTATTTAATGATATCTATTTTAAGTGGTGAACAGTTCTATTATTGTGAATATATTTTGGGATTTGTGTTCATTCATTGTTTATATATTTTGTTACTGATTTTTAACCTCCCTCTACCTATTAATGTTAGTCTCGATCTAGCAGATTCTTTCTGGTGGTGAGTGTCTTGCATTTGTTGGCATGTGTGTGGAATAAGTTAATTGGTTCTAGATTTTAAGTAGAAACAATTTCTCCTTAGGACTACCATAATTTTTTTGTGATTATTTTTTGAATTTTCGTGCACATAAGAGTGGTTTTCATTACATCCCACAACTAAGGTGGATTGAAAAAAGGTTGAGGACTCATTTATTTTATCCTTAAATAGTAAGATAGGGGAATGATTTTTATGACTGTTATAACATTGAAAAGGGTAATTCTTCCCCCATACCCTTCACTCACTATTGGATTTGGTTCCTAAGGAAGAACTTATTTTTAATTTATGATAAACATATATTCATTATATGAGTATTAATGAACTCTTTACCACATCACAATTTTTCATCTATGTAATATTTCTTGTGATAATGTACCAAGAGTATTTGTCTCACTAAAAGGTCGTTCGCCTGTATAATGAGAACCTGGAATTTCAATGACACTAGTATTAAATATATGTTCTATAGTCAGATGATATCATTTTAAGGACCCATATTATCAAATCTATCATTAGTGGAGACTCATAAGACTTTGACAAACCTTCTCATGGTGTACACCCTTGGTGATATCTAGTAAGATGTTATGAGAACGAGACCCGACAGTATGAAATATTGATTTATAATAATCATTTGATGTTCCTATCTACAGATGTGTGTATTGGTCCATATACATTAACATTATTATTAATTGGTATTATGACTCACACACTTAGATGTGTAGGTGAAAACCATGATGACATATCTTCACAGTGAGGTAGGATATTTTGGGTGTGCCATGAGTTACACTACATTAATTACGAATGAGAGAAAGGATTTTCTTTCCTTCAGTTCCATAATGGAAGTTGATAACTCAGTCCCTTTGAAGAAAATAATATATCCTAAATAAATCAATTCCCATGGTGTTCTTTTGAAATGTTCAAATATAGAGAAGTTAAAGAATGAGAAATCGTGTACATGGGTTGATGGAAGTTGTATGCGACCTACTTGATTGGAGGTATCGTGAAAAATTGATTATATTACATGGTAAGTGTTCTTATGAGGTGACAAGTCATTGTGTCATTAACTTCATTCTCTATGATTGCCTTGGTTTGTTTCTAGATGCTAACCTTGGGCTTTAGGCCACTCCACCTAATTACACAGAGAAAGATGCTAGAGTGTCACACACTAAGTGTATCCAGTATCTCAGTTAAATAATATATTATTTATTATTTATAAAATTGAATAAAGATTATTTTTATATGTGCTTTAATAATTATATATGTATGCCTGATCGCATTTATTTCAACACTAGTTTTTCAAGAGAAAATAAAGTGAGCAGAATAATTAAAAACATATTTTTTCTATTTAGTAAATATAATATTTATATTTTTATTGGTGAATAATGCAGTGATATTTAATTAATAAATTAATAGTCATTATTCTAGCTTCAATAAATGTAATGGAGTATTAGCGGATATATCTAGTGGTTAAATGAGAAATAATAATACTGAATATTATTTTATTAAATAATATATAATTATAACTCATGTGTTAAGTGAATGTTAGGAAATAATAATGTTGTTTTAATTATTTTAATTGGGGGGTTTTTCTATAATTTATAAAATAATTATGGCACTTGTGAAAATTATATATTATTGCCCTTGTGAATTAAACTCATGGTTATATTGTTCTCTTATTAGACAATTCCTTGAAAAGAGATGATTATTATTGTTGTTCACAACTAATTAGCTAAAGCTCTCAAGCCTAGATATCTTATCCCTCTCCAATAATTCTCTCAAGAACAAGAGAGATCCTTCTCCATCGGATCAAGGAGAACACTAAAGAAGTAGTTCTCAAGGTGATCATAAACGGACATCATAAGAACAAGGATCTTTCATGCTAGCACCTGAGGACTCCTTCAACAACATCTTAATATATGTGGAATACATGTGGATCACTGATAAAGTATATCTACCTTTAATCTCTATAAAATAACTATGGAACACCTATATATATATGGTCGAATAAATCAATGAAGAAAGAATCACCTTGGAGGTAATTATTATTCAGTAAAATTAATTATAAAAAAATATGTTGATCATATCTCCTGGTTCTGGGTATCTCTTCCTTTTCTTAAATCCTTGATTTAATAATGTGGATATAGTTTCTCATCATGGTATTGATCCTAAATTGTTCATTGAATATGGGAAAAACTAAAGTTGGGCACCGTCACTCCAGCCTTTTTTGCACCTATAATATACAAGTCATATCAGAGTGGTCATATTATTTCTTATAATCGTTTAAATAATTTGTTGATGATTTAAACATTAATAATTTAGTTTCTCAATTCATGGTTTATCATTATTCTGAATCTGAATTATGAGATCTATTTAGTTATTTATCATTTTTCACAGATCTAACAGAAATAATCACTTTTATGCATAAAATAAAATCATACATCTCATATAGAAGTTCCAAATATCATGGTTGTACAACACCAGACTACAAACCGTGTAATTATAATTACACACCATGTGGTATTCTTTAATGCATCAAGATATTGTTCGATATTAAATTTTAGATATTGCATTAATTATGCCTTAATGATTCCATTAATGACCTTTAATTCATGTGGTCTTGATCAAGATTAATTGGAACATATAAACCATACTACTCGTTGTGAGTCCCACTGTACATGGTGTGTTTTCCCTTCAATTTAGTGTCGATTCTTGTATCCTATGCATGGCTTGCCTGGATAGTGACCATGTAATGCAAAGTCTATATGATATGTGGGACAATGAAAATGTCATGTACTCTGAAGATTTCTGAGGTACAGATCACATGTCATTTCCCCATGCATGTACTTTGGATGTATGGTGAGGAGGGTACACATCATGGAGTCAGATCTACAAGTTCTGTACTTTTTCTAGATTATGCATATTAAAATTGTATTATTATATTATGTAATTCTTGAGACATGTACCTTCATGTGAGAGTAATGTTGGGACACAATATGTGATAGGTGATTTATATATATATATATGTGTGTGTGTGTGTGTGTGTCAATTAACATCTGCATAATGTTCAAATATCTTTACATAACATATGAGATGTATTACAGTTATAATTCCACATGAATGCCACATGTCAAAAAAAATAAAGTGTATAAAATTATAATACATTGGGTAGTTTTGGATGGTTATTCACTAGGTTACCTCCAAGATACATCTTATGTACAATGTAAATTTTAAATGAATTCTAATTTTCATAAATTTATATTGGATGAGATCCTCAAGTAAATTCATAAAATTTTTAAGATAAAAGGATTGATTAATTGAAGATAATAATTATTTGATTCGAGCATGATTTATCTACAATAATAAAAATTAAATAATTGAATTCTATTTATATTAAATGTGTAATTCATTGGATTAATGTGGCTGGTCATGATCTGGACCAAACATTTATATGTGATTAGTTTCCATTTATATTTACTATTAAATTATATTGGTGGCATTTGTGCCTTCTCTCCTCATTAATATGTAGGACATGTGTTCCCATGGTTTCTTTTATGTAAAACCCATTTTACCTATTTCCTACATGTGATTAAAATAATATATAATGGTTTCAACTCCTAAGAAAGTGGATGTGGTTCATGGTAGGATAGGAGAAAAAATCTAATCTAAGGAGATACTGAGGTGGACAGGTGGAAAGCTTTAAAAACAAACCAAATTGGTTCAAGGTATTTCTCCCCTAGGACAGCGGTTAGTTTATCAATTTCTAGATAAACTACCCATTATACCAAGATCGTAATGATACCTTTTATTTTATTTCTATTTTATAATGGTTTATTCATTATGGGTGTATTGTCGCTATCACATAATTAATTAATTAAACAAGCATGAAAGGTGGAACTAAAACGAATTGTATTATGCATAAATATTATCCAATAAATGTTGATCACTTAAGATTATCCCAATTAATATTAACAATCATGTTAAAAGATAATAAATTCCAATTTCTTCATAAAGGATAAAATCCTTCCGTAAAATATTATGTCGGTATAGCCTTCCATTACTTCTGTTAGAATCAAACCTAAGTTCTAAGTGCTTGACCATCCAAATTTGGGGTGCCTTCAATTATCGGGGAATTCTAATTTTGGATTTTGTGTTGACTTCACATATTTTAAATCAATGGTTAACTAAAAAAGTAGGACTTTGTGTAATTTAGAGGAAAAGGTTGAGGAAATAAAAAATTAAGGATTTTGGTATTGGGGACTCCACTCAACTAATCAAGGAGCTACAACTTAATGTAGTTCTCATTTGGAATGCCTACATAAAACATTTCAAATTTCTTGACCATCCAAATTTTGGGTAATCAAAAGGAAAATATGGATTATTACTTCTATATTTTCCAAGAAATATGATATTTTGAAGACAATGTTGAAAGATATTGTGTTTTGATGAAATATTCGGAGACTAATTAATAAATATTTGTTTGTTTGTCTTAACTTTATCAGATAAATTAAAAAACCTTATTCATCTTATTTGTATAAACATAACTAAAAATGACATCAAAGATATCATTTTGATCCATATATGAGAAGTAAAACCTTCTCACTAGAACTAGTTTCAAAGAGTGGAGAAGTCAACTTAGGGTCATCCTTTTACATGAATGGAAACTATTTGTGTTGGGGGAACCATTACCAGTTGCACCTAGAAATTAGGCAAGTGGTGAGGAGATCCTTTTGTATGATTAACACTCGAATGATGTTACAGATGTTTAGTACCTCATGTTATCATCCATGACCAATGTGATCTTGAAGCAACATGATGAAATGGATTCTTATAGCATGATGTCTCACCATTGGGGACTCTATCAATTGAAGGTGAGACCAGATAGGTATGTGATCTCCCACATTGTGTTCCCCACTAAGCTTAGAGAGTCTAATCCAACAAGGCCACATGTATTCAAACTTATTGGATACATTTAGCATCTAGAAAACTTAGGGGATAAATTCTAGGATGAGTTGCATACATATCTCATACAATCATCACTACCCAAGATCATCTCTAGTATTATTGTGAATTATAATTTGATAAATAATGAGAAGAGTTTATCATAACATCCAACTCTGATTCGCCAAGTGGTTAAGAACATGGGGTGTGAAAACCCATAGTCCTTATGGTGAATAGGAAGAGGAAGGACAAGGTAATGGTGCCTAAGACATGTAAACAATTTAAGGCCCCCGAGCACCATCCTCCCAAGAAGAAGAAGATCCAATGGTAGGCGAAGGAAAATGAGGTAGTTTGTTTTTCATGTGGAAAGGCAGGCTACATGAAGAGTAACTACACCCATAGGTAAGGGGAATCCAAAGTTGTGTTCGTTATTGAGTGAAATATTTCCATTTCTACTCATTGGGTATAAGATATAGCTTGTGGTACTCACATCTATAATCAAATGTAGGAAGGAAGTATATTTCTGAAAATTTCTGGAGGAGAGATCTGCGAGCTACCAATGGTTCGTGGATGGCTTCTCCTGCCATAAATGACTACCACATTTCATTACTATCCAAAATTATTTTGGTTTTACATGACTATTATTATGCACCATGTGTTACTAAGAACATAATTTTTGTATCGTGTTTAGATACATATGGGTATATTTTTAAATTCAGAAATAAAAGTTTTTTCTTTTATAAGGACATCATATGTTATGGAATGTCACATTTAAATAATGGACTGTATGTAATAAATTATGAAAACCAAGTGTTGGAAATCAAAAACAAATCAAGTTCAAATAACACATATGATACCTAGTTGTGGCATCATTATCTTGATCATGTAAATGTGAATTGCTTGACAAATCTCTAAGAAGATGGTTATTTACACTCTTCTGAGATAAAACTACGTGATAGATTTCATGCTTGTTTACAATGGAAAATGGCCAAACCACCATTTGGTCGACAGGTTGAAAGGGCCTTTTTACATATAATATTGTTATATAATGATGTGTGTGGACCATTTCCAGTAGATTCTAGAGGTGGATATTCTTACTTTAAAACTTTTACTAATGAATTGAGTAGATATGGATATATTTACATAATGCGGTATAATTATGAATCCTTTGATGAAATCAGTGAATTAAAGAATGAATTAGAGAATCAATATGTTAAGAAGATAAAGATTCTTCGATCGGATCAAGGTTGATAATATCTTATACAATATTTCATCGACATTCTGTGGGATTTTGGGATTCTATCTAAACTCAACCCTCCTTATACACCACAGTGGAAATGGGGTTTGTGGGAGGATGAACCATACCTATTTGGAAATTGTAAATTCAATGAAGATTCATACAAATCTTCCATTATCCTTTTTGGGATATGCATTAAAAACATTTTCATACACATTAAAATGAGTACCAAATAAGGTGGAAAATAGAATTCCCTTTTGAGTTATTGAGTGGAAATAAAACCATTTTATTGCATAAATGTGTATGGGGATGTGAGGCATTTGTCAATTTTTTCTCAAGAAAAAAACTATAATTATAGGTAACTGGGTGTATATTTATAGTGTTTCCCAATTAAACAAAGGTATACTACCTATAGAACCCCTAAAAAAAGAAATTAAATGTTTCCATCAAATCCATATTTCTTAAGAGGGTGAAAATACTCAACAAAATATAGTGGAAGCAAGACTAAATTCAATGAATTTGATGATAATGATTCAGAGGGTTGGTATAAGAACAAGTTCCATAGGTACCCATGGAAGATGTATTTCCTAAAAACACTAGTACTGTATAGGAGTATAAGAGAATTAGGGGAACCATAGAGATATTGTTTTCTTGTCACTGTGGATGGTGAATAATTATTATTTGAAAATGATGAATCTATCTCTTACAAGGAAGTATTAGATATCACAGAACCTACAAGATTACTATAATCTATAAAATATGAGATGAAATACATGTATCAGAACCATGTTTGGGTTCTAGACGATGCGCCAGTTGATGTAAAACCTGTTGAATGTGAATCAGTATTCAAGATAAAATTAGAAATGAAACATAAATTAAAAAACTATAAATAAATTCTACGGGATAAAAGGTTTAAACAACATCAAGGAATTTACAATGATGAAACATATTCACCAACTTCCATGTATAAATCCATTAGTCATATTTTCCATAGCATCTTTCCATGACAATGAGATTTGGAAGATGGATATCAAAACATTATTATGTAATTGGAACCTTCATGAAGATGTATATATGACACAACTACAAGGTTTTTTGACACCTTGTGATGAGAAAAGCATTTGAAAGTTGCATTGTTCTATTTTTGTATTAAATCAAGCATCTAGGTCCTGCCAAATTTTATTTGATGAATCCATAAAAGAATTTGGTTTAACTAAAAAATGTGATTCATGTGTATCCAAAATGTTTAATGGGAATTTATTCCTTATCCTAGTAGTGTACATTAATGACATATTACTTATTGTAAATGACATACTAGTCTTGCAGTCAGTTGAAGATATGTTTAATAAGTTCTTCTACATAAAGGACTTATGTGAAGCAGTCTACATTCTAGAGAACAAGATCATTCGTAATAGATCCAAGAGGCTTCTTGGACTATGTCAAAGTACATATATTGACCAGATACTAAAGATATTAAGTATGGAACAATACAAGTGGGGATTGGTTTCGGTGACGCATGGATTACATCCTTATATGAAAATGTGTCCCCATAGAGAATAAGAGAAAGATAGAATGATTAATATCCCATATGCTTTAGCAATAGGATCTGTCATATCTTCCATGTTATCTACAAGACTTAATGTTTCCTATGAAATGATAAAGGTAGGTATATATCAAGAAGATCCATGGGGATAGAATTGGACTATTGTTAAGACTATCTTAATTTATCTGAGAATAAGTAATGATATGTTCCTTATGTTTGGAGGAGATTAGGATCTTTCTATTAGAGGGTATATTGATACTAGTTTTTAGGTAGATCAGAATGATCTAAAGTTGAAATCAGAATATGTTTTGTATATCAATGGAAGAGATATGGGGTGGAAGAGTTCATATAGTTTTTTCTAATTCAACAACAGATTCATAGTATATAACTGCTTCTAATGTATCTAAGGAAGAAATATGGATTCAAAACATTTTCCAAGAGCATGATGTGGTACCCAAAAATAAATACACCATCACATTGTATGGGGATAATACTACAGTGGTGGATCTTTCCAAATATCCATGGTCACATCAACATACAAAGAACATATTCTACATGTATCACCTCTTAATGGATTTCTATCAAAGGGTGAGGTTGAATTGAGCATATTATATACATAAGAGAAGGTGGAAGACCTACTGACTATAGGCATATCTCAGTAGAAGCATGAACATCATGTGATAGCTAGTGAACTAATGATTTTTAGCAATTAGATCTAGTGAAATTGGGAGTCTGTTAGAGTTGGTTCCCTATAACCAACTACTTTGTACTTTATGAAAAAAACATATATTCATTGGATGGATGCCAATAAACTAATTATCACATCATGTTTTTTATTTTTCATAACATTGCAAGTGATAGTGTCCCATGGGTAGTTGTCGTACTAAAAGTCAATGGTAGTTCCCCGCTATAATGAGAACCCAGAAGTGCTATGAAACTATTATTAGATATATGTTCTCGAGAAATATGATATCATTTTTGGATCAAAAATGATATAGTTTATCAGGGGTGGATTCTCATTGGACATCGAGACACCTTCTCATGGTGTAGACCCTTGGTGGTTTCCAGTGTGATATTATGTGAATGAGTCTTGATAGTATGAAATCCACAATTATAAGTGTAATTGGATGTTCCTATCTACGGATGTGTGTATTGGTCTTTAGAGATTAATATTATTAGTAATTTCTAAAATGACTCATGACTTAGATGTATTGGTGAAAACCATGGCAAAATCTATTCACGAAGAGGTAGGTTATGTTGAGTGTGTCATGGGTAATAGGTATTAATGAATAATGTGAGAGAGGATTCATCCCTTCTATTCCATAATTAAAGTTGACATCTCAATCCCTTTGATATAAATGGTATATCCTAAGTAAATCCGTGGTCATGGGGTTCTATAGGCAAGTTCAAATTATGGGAAGTTAGAGAATGATAAATCAAGCACATGAGTTAATGGCACTTGCATGAAACCCGCTTGATTGGAGATATCAAGAAAAACATATTATATTACATGGTAAACATTCATATGAGGTGACATGTCATTACAGTATTAACTTATTTTCCTATGGGTGACTTGGCGTGTTTCTAGATGTTATCCTTGGACTTTAGGCCACTTCTCTGAATGCCACTATGAAAGATGCCTTGAGGGTCACACTCTAAGTGTATCCAGTATCTCAGTTAAATAATATTTATTTACTATTTAACAAGTTTAATAATGATTATTCCCATCTTTGGGTTAATAATTATTCCTGGATGTCTGATCACATTTATTTCAACACTAGTTATTCGACAGAATATAATGTGGGAATAATAATTAATAATTATTTTTTATCTCTTTAGTGAATATAATATTTATATATTTATTAACGAATAATATAGTGATACTTATTTAATAAATAAGTAGTCATTATTTTAGGTTCAATGAATATGGTAGAGGAATTGTGGACCGAGTTAAGGGTCTACTGATAAATAATAATATTGAATATTATTTTATTAAATAATATTTAACTATAACCCACAAGTTAAGTGCATGTCAGGAAATAAAAATGTTTCTATTATTAATTGACATGGATTTTTTATAAGATCAAGAAAATAATTATGAAACATGTCAAAAATATATCTTATTACCCTAGTGAGTTAATTTTCTAGTTATATTATTCTCTTTTTATCCAAGCGCCAGCCAAGATACAATTATTTTTGTAGTGAACAATGAATTGGAGAAAGCTCGTAATCATAGAGAGTTTATTCCTCTCCAATAATGCTCTCAATAATGAGAGATATCCTCATCTACTGTATCTAAGAGAACCATTTGTAAGAGTTTATCAAGGTGATCTAAGGTGGACTTCACAAGCCGAAGGATCTTTTATTCTATCACTGGGAGACTCCTTCAGTGACGTCCGGAGATACATAGAACATGTGTGGATAACCACTACATGAGATCTAACTGTGATCATTATAACACAATGATGGAACACCTATAAATCTATGGAATAATGCATCAATGAATAAAGAATCTACTTTGAGTTAATTATTATTTAATTAAATTAATTATAAACCAAATATGATGATCCTATATCTTGGTTCTGGGTTTCTATTTCATTTCCTAAATCCTTGATTCAATTGTATGGATATTTCCATTCATAGTTGTATTAATCCCATATTATTAATTGAATGTGGAAAAAATTAATGTACGGCACCATCCCCCCCCACACACACATCAGCTACACCAAGAACATACACTCTCTTCATCAATTTGGTTTCAAACTACATTTTTATTACTTTTCTTATTTAAAAAAATTTCAAAAACAACCTCCACTTATTTCTCTAATTTTATGTGACAAATGTGATTTTTGAGTTCTCCTACATGGATTCAACCTAGGATTCCCACTATACTACATTTTAAAATTACAAAAAAAAATTATTTTCACACCCCATGATAGAAACATGAAAATACATGGAATAGGTGAATTGTTTCTAGATTTTTAAGCATAAATAACTTTTAATTAGGACTTGCCTTAGTTTTCTGGGAATAATTTATAATCTATCATGCACACATGAGTTATTTCTATTAAATTCTTCAACTAGGGTAGGTTGAAAACCCGATCAAGTAGCATTTTCATTTATCATTAAATAGGAATATTGGCGGAATTATTCGTATGACCAAGATGACATCGAAAAGGTGGTCCTACCCTAACCCCATAACTTTATTCATCAATTTGATTTACAGATTAATTTTAATTGCTTTTTTATTTTTTAAAAAAGTCAATTTCAAAAACAACCTCTACTTTTTTCACTATTTTCAAGGGTAAAATACTATTTTTGAGTTCTCCTATATACAGACAACCTATGTTGACTGCTATACTGCATTTTAACATAGGAAATAATTTTATTTGTCACACCCCATGATATAATGGGCCACACATTATTAATTGAGGCATATATTGACCTATAGAGCAGTATATGAAGTGATTCCAGATGGATTAAAAATAAGACTCCTATTACCATTTCAACATAATAGTTCAAGGCTAATTTTTTTCATTAATGAATCCATTTAATTCTAAAAAGTGTATGGATTTGAGGATTCTAATCATATATAAAATGATTTATTTTTTAATTCAAGCATAACTTTTTTGAATGTTTTCCAAAGATGATGTGATTTTGAGTGAGAAAGCACAAGAGATATATTAAAAGATTTTATTAATAAAACTTCTCAATATTCATATATCATGTGAAAATAAAATCATGGGATGAGAGGTAAAATTATTTTTAAAAAAATTATCACATCAAAAAATGTGATCTTACCCTATTCCTGTCACCCTTTTCATTAATTTTCATTCAAACATCATTTTCATATCTTTATTTTATTCTATAAATAAGCAATTTCAAAAACACCCTTCTCTTATTTCTCAAATTTCAAGTGAAAACATGATTTTTCAGTTCTCCTCTCTAGAGGCAACCAAGGTTGTCCACTATATTTCATTTTAACATTTTAAAAATAATTTTGATGCCCCATGATAGGAAGCAATAAAAACATTGAAGAGGTAAATTTTTTCTAGATTTATAAGGAGAAATAACTATTGATTGGTACTTGTCTTACTTTTTTGGGAATGGTTTATGCACTTTCATGCACACTAGAGTGGTTACCAATACTTCTATCAACCTAGAATGATTGAATATTCAATAGTGGGGTCTTCTCATTTATCCTTCAATACGAATAAAGTGGGGAAAATTTTATGATCGTGACAACATTGAGAAAGTTGATCCTACCCGATCCGTCTCACTCTCTTCATCAATATGGATTCAAAGATCAATATAATTTCATTATTTCATTTTAAAAACAATAAATTTCATAAAAAAACATCCACTTAATTCTCTAATTTTAGGTGAAAATTTTGATTATTGAGTTCTCCTCTATATAAAAAACCTACATTAACCACTATACAACATTTTGACATAAGAAATAATTGTTTTTTTCACACCTCATAAAAGAATAAACCCCACATCAATTATTGAGGAACATCATGGCCTAGATACATCCAAATAAAGTTATTCTAGATAGATTATAATGAGTAATCTGAGTCACATTTGAAATTAAAAATTCTGGTAACATTTCAGTATTTAAGGCATACATATAATTCACTAAAGTAATGTGTGATGTCTCGACCCGTGAGGCCCTAAACGGTAGCCCAGGTTGGTTGGCCACATTCCCTCAAGTGTGCCTCCATGTATGCCAGAGGGTGCCAACTAGCAGTGAGGGTCTGGTAAGTAAGTAATGAGGATACTATACCCTCTTTTTTCAAAATAAAACATGAGAATAAGTAAATAAAAATAACTAAGTATGGAAGCATATAAATAAATAGAACAATAAGATTGCATGTTATAGTCAAAGCTAGATAATACAATACTCAAATTAAAGGTAAAATATACTATGACAATGCAAGTATAAAGTGTCTATAATGCCACTAAAATTTAAGACACAATGACTCCAAAATGGGTCTCTAAACATGTATTGTTCCCTCTCCCATGCTTCAATCCCAAACATCAACCTATCCCAAGGCCTTGCCCTAATCCTATACTAAAACAACAAAGTCTACTCGAATTCCAATCAAGATACCCGAATAGGGTGTTAGTACATATTAATATTCCACCCTCAATAGTGTCTAAAACAAGTCCAATAAAAAGATACTACATTTAGTTTTACGAAGGAATAAACAAAATTCATAATTTAAACAATTATCACATTGTCATTTAATATTTAATCAACTCATTGGGACAATTATAATTCATCTTTCCCATTTAAATCATAATACAGTATCATTAATCATTTGGTGTAGGTCTCCATTCCTAGCACTCCAATTCTCAGTTGAATCATCATTCATTATTATCAGTAATCATTTGGTGTAGGTCGTCAGGCCTAGCACTCCAATTTTCATTCAGTGTAGTTCATCCTTCCAATCACTCAAATTCTCATTTGGTGTAGGTTTTCATTCATAAAACCCCATAATCTCAATCATGGATAACTATTGGGGAGGAACAACTTGTCTACATCCCAAATTCGAATTGGTCTAGGACGCCATGCCTAGCACCACAAATTCTCATTCATTAAATCATTAATTAAGTCATAATAATTTTCCACATTATTCATTTACTAATCCAACGATTAGTTGATCATTTCAAAAGCCTTGAGTTAAATCAACAATGAGCTAAGCATATAACGCATTAATTAATTCATCAATTAATAATTAATCAACCCAATTCCCCTTCCATAATTAATTATTCTCAATTAATTATACAAATAAAAAACCCCAAAAATCATAATTAATTCTCAGAATTTTTTATCATGGATCACATCCAAGAATATAATTAATTCTCCCAGTTAATTATCTTAGTCAATATAATTGAATATAATCTATTCACATAATCAATTATCCTACATAGACAAAAATAATTTCATAATTAATACCTCCCAATTAATAATCATTTCACATTCAATTAAACATCTCAATTAAAAAATCAAATATCCAAAAGATCTATTTGGGAAAACACTCATCCTTTGTTCCATGATTCAATTATCAATTAAATCACCAAAGCAACTCAATTCAATTCCACATTCCTAAAAACTCCAATTTATGAAATAAATCATCAAGTGAATCTATAAATCATAAAATCAAATTCCCATACAATAAAACATAACTATGGGAGTTTGATTTAGACCACCTACCTAAGTTTCATGATGGAAGTTAGCCCAATGCAAATTCCCAAAATCTGAGAAGCACAATGTCATCGATCAAGCTCCAGATCTAAATCCCTAAACCAAAATTAATATCAAAGGAGTCAAGATCTTGTATAACTAGATCTAGATAAGAAAAACTAGATATAGATCTCAATCCATAGGTTTAGATTTAATAAAATGGTGGAGATCTTCCATAAAACTATTTAAGAAAGATGGAGGAAATAATGGTAGAATCATTGGAAATAAATACACATACCGGGAGGAGAGTGGATCTTTATTCTGGTCTTTTGATCTCGATGAAAAGTGTTCGGATCACCTTTTAATTTTTCTGGGAGGCTTTGGAATCACCTATAATTCCTCAAGCCCGAGCCATGGTCCAAATATTGGATTCACAGGGGTTCGAGTGGTTTTAAAAAGGATTTTATGAATTAAAATCCCACATACATTGTTTCCTAGGAAGAGGTGCACGGTTAAGAAAACTATGCTGCAACCGTGCCGACCTCTCTATCTAGGTTTCCACAATTGGCATGGTTTGGCCGCATGGTTTTTCAAACCATGCACAAACCATGTAGACATCTCTCTCCAATTTTTCACGTGTGTCATGGTCTGGTCGCACGGTTTTTCAAACCGTGCACAAACCGTGAACAACCCATTGTCCATTAGTTTTCCTTAAACATTCACCCAACACAGCCCGAGCCACTAATCAAATCAAAATTTCCTAAAAACGTTCTAAAGATTACTCCATAAAAGGTTGGGATCTTACAATATCACCACATTAAGAGCTCATCCTCGAGCTTCACTCCTAAACTTCTCTAATATTCCCCACCAAAAAGATTGGTCCATTGAGCCCCCTCGTTTTCTTCTCGATATTAAGGCTCCTTCTAAACATTTCTACATTTCTAAAAAAACATGAACTAATGACATAGTCTTTCTCTGTAACACTTTCTCGCTGTGACCCAGCACACGTAGTAGATGCTACTCAAAGGACGCATCAGTATGGAGGTCAATGTATTCCACATCAATCACATGAGAAAGGTCCAGATGATACCATTTAATTTTGACACATGGAAAACATCATGCATAGTGTTGTACTTCTACGGAAGTGATAATCGGTACACCACCGACCTGATTCTTTCTGGAACCTCAAACAGTCCAAAAAACATGGTCACTAACATGCCCTACCTCTGTACCTTGTGGTTACCTAATCTAGGTGACACCGAAAGGAATACACAATCACCCTTCGTAAACTCTAAGGGTCATCTCTGTCTATCAGTATATGACTTCTTCCTACTCTGAGCCATATCCATACATTTTCAAATCAACTGCACCTACTCCGATGTCTCCTAAATGAGACTCAGTCCTAAAATCTCAAACTCACCCACCTATAACCAACATCGCAGTGGTCTACAAGGTCTACCATATATTTCCTCATATGGTGTCATATGTATTGTTTCTAGATAACTGTTGTAATATGAAAACTCTACTAAATCCAAGTGTTTTTCAAGAACCACCAATGTCAAGAACACATGCTCGTAGCATGTCCTCTAACACATGTATGTTATGCTTTGACTTCCCATATATATGTGGGAGGACGGTTATACTAAATAGAACATGTATACCAAGAGCCTTCTATCATCCCTACTATAAGAAAGAAGTTAATCATGAATAATGATATGAAACTATAGTCTGTGGAACCCTATGCAAACTGACTATCTCTCTCACATGCAGTACCCCCAACTACTATACTATAAAGGTTTCTTTGATTGGAAAGATGTGTGTTACTTTTGTTAGTTCTTCAACAATGACCCAAATAGAATAATTATCCTTAATAGTTTTTGGATTCCCAACCATAAGATCTATTTTCATTTCATCCAACATCTATTCTGGAATAGGTAATGGCTGCAATAGGCCTCCAGGTTGTTGATTCTCTACTTTCACCTTCTGACAGGTGGAACATCTTGTTATAAACCCTACAATCTCCTTTTTCATGTCTAGACACCAAAATTGTCATCGATGGTGATGGTAAATTTTTGTCAGTGCAGGATGTACCACCCACCCTGAAGCATAAAATTTTCCCATGAGTTCCTATCGCATACTCATAGTCACAACAACCTGATTTTTTACATAGATGATTTCAACCTCATCTATTTTACAATTTGAAGGTCTCTCCCCGCTTTCAAGGTTTTCTCCCAAGGTGAAACTCTCTGGATCCTCATTCTACCAGTCACTGATCTATCTCAAGAGTGTATACTCCACTACTATAGAAACCATAGCCATCCTCTCCTGAATCTTCTGAACTACCACATACATTTCCTCCTGCAAAGTCATCATCTTCTACTCTACACTCAACTCATGTACCAACTGAGTTTGAGTATTTATGATCAAGGAATCAGCCATATCATTCCCCTTAATAGGTTTATATTTCAATTTAAAATCAAAGTATTGGATATACTATACCCATATTCACTACCGAAGATTCAATTCATGCTATGAAAATATGTACTTCAAGATTTTCTAGTCTTTAAAATTGTAAAATTTTCAACCAAATATAGTGTCACCAACACCTAAGAGCAAAAACCACTACTTACAACTTGAGGTTATGTGTAGTGTAATTTCATTCATGTGGCCTCAACTACCGTGACCCACAAGAAATGACTCTATCCCCTTGAATCAACACTGCTCCTAGTCAATCCCCATAAGCATCACAATACACTGTGTACTCCTCACCTAACTCAGGTATGATCAAAATTTGTGCTGATGTCAACCGCTTATTGAACTCCTAGAATGAATTATCACGTGAATCTATCCAAAAAAACCTTTACCCTTTCTTTGTCAATCCATTAAGTGGTGATTCGATTCAAGAAAAGTCCTGGATAAATCTCCGGTAATAACAAGTTAAACCCAAAAAGCATTAAATATCAAAAACATTCTTGGGATTCTCCCAAGAAATCAATGTATGTACTTTTCTTAGGTCCACTGCCACACCTTCTTCCAAGATTATGTGCCCCAAAAAGGGTAACATGTAAATCCAAAACTGAAATTGAGATAGCTAGGTGTAAAGCTCATTCTCTCTCAGTGTACCTAGGATGATTTCAAGATGTTGAGCATGATCACCAAGAGTCATAGAGTACACAAATAATTTTTCCAAAAACACAACCACAAACTGATCTAAGTATTAATGAAATATTTTATTCACTAAGTCCATAAAAATTGCTAGGGAATTAGTCACCCCAAATGGAATTACATAAAACTCATAAAGTCCATACCTACTTCTTAATGAAATTCTTTTTATAACAAAAGTCCAAACTCTCACATGATGATACCCATATCTCAGATCGGTCATTGAGAACACACTATACCCCTTCGGCTGGTCAAACAGATCACCGATATGTGGAAGAGGATATTGGTTCTTCGTAGTCATTTTATTCAACTTCTGGTACTTGACACATAAGCATAAAATCTCGTTGGCCTTCTTTAAAAACAAAACAGGTGATCCCTAAGTCGATGTACTTGGGCGGATAAACCCTTTATCCTCATACTCCTCCAATTACATTTTGATCTCTTGAAGCTTAGTTGGTTCCATTCTATAAGGTGTAATCGATACTAGATCTTCCCCCATCATGATATCAATAGTGAATTCCACTTACCTCTCAAGTGGAAACCCTAAATAGTCTTTAGGAAAGAAATCCTGAAACAGTTCTACTACTAGGGGAAGGACATATTTCCTACCACTCTCATCATCCTGTAAAAGACTAAAAACTTGGGTTGTGATCTCTCTCAGTTTCTGAGTAGTTAGCCCACCTATTCCTGCACAGATGATAAAGGTCATATTGTTTAACCTTAGGAGATACAAAGGTCACTCTCCTACATTAACAACCTATGTCGTCTCGATACGCAACTAGACAGTCCAATCCCATAATCAGATCAAATCCCATTATGTCAAGGACACAGATATCCCAAAGGAAACAATACTCTCTTATATCTAGTTAACATCCCATGAATAAACAGATATCCCTAGTTCATGATCCCAACTGTTTATCAATATTCATCATCCCTCTTACAGACTCCACCTCTAGGATAAATCCATTAACATGATTTGCATATATAAAGTAATGATAAGCATCAGTATCAATCAAGGCAATAACTAAAGTATAATCAACTAGAATTGTACCTCTCACTATCGGTGGACTAACCTTTCTCTCTATCAGTGTAGGTTTCACACCATGTAACTGTCCCACCCCTATTCCCTATGGTGTCGTCTGACTCCCCTGAGTAGCACCACTCTACTGATATAAGGGACAATACCCTGAAGAACTATTCCCATATCCTCTACTACCTCTTCTAGTAGAACTCCAGATTCCAAACCTATATATTGTTGAAGAACCCCTTCCCACACTCTGACTATAAGCAGCTACTCCCTCAGCACCATCCCGCTGCTGCTTCCTACAGAACTTCGACAGGTATCCCATCTTGTCACAAAACAGGAACTCCACTGGTGGTTAAGTACAATGTTCATGAAAGTGTCCCTTCCTACCACACAAGTAGAATATCATATGAGAAATATTTGGTGCAACTATTCCTCCTTACATTCCACCTTTCATTCCACTACCCTGAAAAATATTCTCGTGAAGGTGCTTCCTGCTTTCAGAAGGCACACTATTTGTTCGTCCAGCTACCTACCCAGATCGTACCTTAATGTCCTACTAGATTATACCTGAATGTCCCACCAATTCTTCACAGAACCCCACAGCATATAATCATACAACTAGACACACCCCTTAGTCATAGTCTCTAATTTTTCAAGTATCATCTCTATTAATTCAATCTAGAATTCAGCTCCCTCAAGTCCACCCTCTCTAGTAAAAGTTAGAGGGTGTTGTAGCTGAAACTCCCTTGTCAACTCAGACATGCTTTTCTGAAAACGCACAGGGTCTCTCACCATGAATTGTATTAAATGAGAAAATTTTTCTAATAACTTCTTCTCTACTTCCTTAGCTTTCACAAATGGTGCCTCATGCTCCATATTTGGATGTTAATTCAAGGTCGTACCCCTTCGTCTCTCCCTCAACAAGCGTCATGGAGGTATACCCCTACAAATCGTGAAATGCATCTTAGGTCTCCTAATTCAACCTTATGAAATTTATATAAGGGAATAAACTAACACAAAAAGTTTCAACAAGTCATTTCTCCCTTTTTTCACCACACAGTCAACATCGAGGCCTTATCACTAACCTTATCTATCCTACACCTTGGTCTTGTTTAACGAGGGTATAATCACTCTCATTAAGTAATCCAACCATTAATTAATCACATTATTTCAAAATAATCAATTCAACAATTAATTATTTTCACATACTCATTTCAAGAATCAAGTTCTCATTAGAAACTCATTTATTATCATTTTTCATCATTGTTTCAATCTCGCATTTGGTAAAAATGGTTCATGCTCAACAACTTTACCATAACCCAATTTCTCGTGAGTTCGTAGAATGATGAACATCACAAAAACCTTGAGTTCCTAGAATGATGAATTCAGCCTCATCTATTGTGCCTCTTTAGGCCAATAATCAAAAAGTCAACAATTTTCAAAACAAATATCACATATCACCACAAGTGTGTAATCCAAGGTGAAATAATATACAACTGTAACAACAAACATAAATCACAACAATCCCACATTGTGTAATCGGATTTTCCCCCATACATGGGTTTGGAACTCCCATGAAGGAGCTCATTACCAAGACCCAAATCTTACTATTCTCATATCTACCTTTCCTCAAAATAGTAATACAAAGGAATAATAAAGGAAAAAACTCCTTTGATATCACTTTGTAACGCCCTGACCTGGGAGCCACTAAACGGTGCTCTAAAGCGATTGTCCACATGCCCTCAAGAACGCCTCCTCATACGCTAGAGGGTGCCGACTAGTAGCAAGGGTCTGGTAAGTCAGTCATGTGGGGACTACACCATCTTTTGATAGAATAATACACAAGAAGAAGAAAATAAAAATAACCAAGTATGGAAGTGTATAAATAACTAGAACAATACAATTACTTATGATAGTAAAAACTAGAGAATACATTACTCAACTGAGAGTTAAAAAATGCTCTGACAATGAATGTGCCATGTGTCTATAATGAAACTATATGTTAAGACACAACGACTCCAAAATGGGTCCCAAGTCACGTTCAGTTCCGTCTCCCATTTTCCAATCCCAAAAAATCAACCTATCCCAAGTCCTTTCCCTTATCATGTTTTCGACTACAAATTCTGCTCTGGTGCTGATCAGGTGTCCCAAATAGTGTGTGAGTAAAACTCAGTAGGCTAGCACCAATGGTGTCTAAAATGAGTCCTATTAAAAGATAGTGAATGTAGTTTTATGAAGCAGTAAACACAATTCATTATTCAAATAGTTATCATATTGTCATTTAATCTTTAATAAACCCATTAGACCAATTTTAATTCAAATTTCCCATTGGATTCATTAGCCATTATCATCAATCATTCGGTTTTGGTCTTTATGCTGAGCACTCGAATTCTTAGTTGAATCATCATTCATTATTAACATTAATCATTTGGTGTAGGTCATCATGCCTTGCACTCCAATTCTCATTGAATGTATGTCATCATTCCTAGCACTCCAATTCTAATTCAGTGTTGGTCATAATACCTAGAACCTCATAATCTCAAGCATGGATAATTATTGGGGAGGAACACTATGTCTAAGTCCCTTCTTCTAACCATTCTAGGACATCATTCCTAAAACAACAAAATCTGATCCATTTAAT
This sequence comes from Viscum album, assembly GCA_963277665.1. Taxonomy (NCBI): domain Eukaryota; kingdom Viridiplantae; phylum Streptophyta; class Magnoliopsida; order Santalales; family Viscaceae; genus Viscum; species Viscum album. The sequence continues at coordinate 1,062,974,995 of OY728165.1, read as the reverse complement.
AATTATTTAAGTAATAAGAATTCTCCACATTATTCATTTACTAATCCAATAATTAAAAAGCATTTCAAAGGCCATTATTTAATTCAACAATTAAAAAATCATATAACCCATTAATAAATCATCAATTAATAAATTAATCAACTCTATTCTCTTTCCATAATTAATTATTCTAAATTAATTCTAAAAATCAAAACCCGAAAAATACATAATTAATTATTACAACTAATTATCTTGGATCACATCATGTCTTATAATTAATTCTCTAAATTAATTATCTTATTCATTGTCTTTTATATTAATAAATTCTCACAATAAATTATCTTATATAGAAAAACATCATTTCATAATTAATTACCCCAATTAATTATCCATTCACATTAAATTAAACATCTTAATTACAAAATCAAATATCCAAAAGATTTATTTGGGAAACTCTTCATCAGTTTTTTGTGACTCAATTATCAATTAAATTACCAAGGAAACTCAATTCCATTCTACATTCCAAATTGCTCTAATTTAGGAAATCAATCATCAAGTGACTCTAGAAATCATAAACATACATTCACATATCATGAAACAGGACTGTGGGAGTTCTATTCAGACCACCTACATTAGTTTATTGATGGATGTTAGCCTAATAGAAATCTCCAATATTTGAGTGTCACAATGTCATCAATCATGCTCCGGATCTAAATCCCTAAACAAAAATATGATCAACTGCATCAAGATCTTGTAAAACAATATATAGATCCAAAATAATAGATCTAGATATTAATCTATAGGTTTAGATATAATAAAATGGGGGATATAGTCTATTATAATTTTTAAGAAAGATGGAGAAAATAACGGGAGAAGCATCAGGATGAAATCCTCCTACCGAGAGGAGAGTGCATATTCAATCTGGAATTTCAAACATGAAGAACAGAGTTCAGATCAACATGTAATCCCTATAAGAGGGTTTTTAAACACCTTGAATTTTTCATGACTGATCCATGTTTGAAATATGGGAGTTTATGGGGTTCGTGTGTTATTTAAAAGAATTTTCATAATTAAAATCCTACTTGTATGGTTTCTTGGGCAGAGGCGCACGGTTAGGCAAACCATGCGCCAACCGTGCAGACCTATAAATCCAGGTTTTCCTAGTTTTCATGGTTTGGTCACATAGTTTTTCAAACTATGAACAAATCATGTGGACTTCTATATATAGTTTTTCACTCATGGCATTGTTTGGTCGCACAATTTTTCAAACCATGCACATCCACAATCCATTATTTTCCCTAAAAAATTCAACCAATACACCCCAAAAAACTAATCCAAATCAAAGGTACCTAAAAATGTGCCTGAGATAACTCTTGAAAAGGCTAGGATGTTACATATATGGTGTTGAGGAGTATCCTAAAATATAAAAAATTGTCATCAGTGAATTGAGAATAATTTTTTTTTACATAACCATGTAAACTTAGATTTTGTGGGTGTGCCAAAAATGATATATGAATAGATTTAATGAAAACAACTTCTTGATATTTGACCATTTATCATGCAAAATTAACTCATTATTTCAGTTGAACTAATCTCAGAGTAAAATTTTTAACCACTCAAACTTATAAATATGAATCTCTACTTTAATTCAATAGGATTAAGAAGGACAAGGAGTGGGTGTTCTAGAGAATTAAAACCATGAATTTCTTTTTATTTTCTCTTTTATTTTTTTAGTTTCATAATTATCTCTTCTTCTCCATTCAACTATATTTCCCATCCCATAGAGCGGTAAATATTTTGACTGATTGGGGAAGGGGTGTTTTCATTTTGTAATGTCAGTGTGTTGTTCATTAATTTTAAACTCACATTTTCTATTAAATGATTTATATTTTTATAGGTTCCAAATTCTCTTAATGTGGTCATATTTAGGTTTTTGTGTCATTAAATTTTTATAGATTTCGATGATGTTATTTAAAAACACTCCACCTAGTGTAGTTTGTCTCGATCGAGTAGATTGTGTTATGTGGTGAGTTTCTTGAGAGTGTTTCATTTTGTGTGGAAAAATTCAATTGTATCTTAATTTATAAGGAGAAAAAATAATGATTGGGACTTTCCATAGGTTTTTCAGAATTTTTTATAAACATTCATTTGCACAAGAGTGGTTACCATTTCTTTCATCATCCAAGGCTTATCAAAAACTTGATCGAGAAGTATTTTCATTTATCATTCAAAAGGAAGAGAGGGGAATTATTTGTATGAGAATTATTCCATTGAAAAATGAGATCCTACCCTAAACCAACCTCTATACAAAAATTTGGTGTTAAAATTAATTTTAATTGCTTTCTTTATTTTTAAATAAAAACAATTCAAAATACAACATGTACTTATTACTCTAATTTTAAGTGAAAAAGAATGATTTTTAACTATTACACTCAAGAGAACCTATTTTTACCACTATAATTCATTTTAACATAGGAAATAATTGTTTTTTCACATCGAAGAATAGGCATGTGTCAAAACATATAATTGTTTCGGATGATGAAAATGGTATTAACTCACTATTTTTATTCACATTTGGAAAATAATTTTCTTTTCATTCATTTTAAAATATAAAAAAATCATAAATTTCAATAAAATAAAATAAAAAACTCATTGTTTTTGAATAATATCATTTCAAACTATTCTGTATGGACTGATGGATCTTCAGTGCAAGAAAATTTTCAAAATATCTATAATCTTGATTAGAAAGGATTAGTGATGAAATGAAAATCATGGAGATCCAAAAATTATGGAGTGATAAATATGTACATGCATCATGGGAGGAATATCAACATAAACAAGAACCTGGCTCAGAATGAGTGGTGTAAGAGATTTCACCAATCATTATTTAAGGTAAAGAACTTGAGGATGGTGAGATGGATCTTTTAAAGTAATTACTAAAAACATCTCTCCCTAAACCATTTCTCATGTAGGTATCTAAATAACCTATTCATGCTAATGAACTTATGGGAGATCAACATTTTTTAGAATAATCCTAGAATAGATTTGTTGATGATAACCTGAAACATGATATTCACAACTTTGATATTAAAAAATCTCCATCTCTATACATATCTCTTGCTTTAAAAGACCGTGATGATGATTCACATAATGATATGGTGTTTCCAGTGGTTCTACTAGAAGAGATCAATTTCTAAGTTGACTTACGTAAAAATGGACGATTTTTTTATTTATTCTTCATGTTTTAATCCTATTCATGATGAATTGATTTCTCACGTATCTTTCTCTGAAATTTTTAACATAGAAAAAATTGATATAGAATTAGAATTCTAGTAAGAGACCCCCCAAGTGGTGGTCATTAATGAAGAAGAGTTAGAAATGATGGTAGTGGTGTTACTACCTCCTCAATAAAAAACTTTCATACCATATAGATGTGGACACCATAGAAGTCAGTAAGGTGCACCCCTATTTTCTTCTCCCTCCCACTTGTAACCAAAAATAATCTCTATATTATTTCATGGGGTTCGTAATTTTCTTATATTATTTGGGTTTCTCCATTGTTGGTGCATACTAATGGAAACAGGAAAATTTCACATTTGGTGGTTCATTTCAATGAAACCACATCCACCATCTGATTGTGTATAATCATATACAACTATATGACTAGGGGAAGTAAAAACCTATCACCTTCTTGGGTGTCTAAACCATGCATCATTCCTTTTCTATCCCCTTTATCATTCATTTCCTATATTTTTTATGTATTATAATTTATTTCCTGTACATTTAAACTAGTACCGTCTATGAGAATAACTCAAGGATTCCACTGAAACAAGAATCAAGTTGTGTCATTACTTTTCTTTATTTTATTTTCTACCTAATATGATTTCTATTTGAATATTTTTGTTCATCAAATTAGAGCTAAAAATAGGGTAGTAAATTGAATATGTGTGAGGGATGGATTTCAATTTTCCTTAGGATTATTGGTGTGGTTATCTTTTATTTTCATTTCTTTTTATTAATTTGAAATGTTTTCCTTTTTTATTTTTGGTTTGTTTTTAGGATTCTTGAACTGAATCAAATAATTTGGAAAATTAAAACCATTATATTTTTTGGAACATTTCATTTTTTGAATATTTGAAATTATAAATTATTTTTTAATGGATTTTTTTATTATTCTAAATATTTTCATTTAATGAAGTTTTACTGATTTTGAAACTCATGATCACTAGAAATGCTCAAAGTGAATATATTTTCTAAAAATAGATTTTTATATCCTTTTATGACATAATCTTTATATTCTTAATTTTCTTGAGAGTCTTTAGACATTTTTTCATCCAGAACTTGTTGTTTTTTTATTTTTCAAATCTTTTAGAGTTCATGGAATGTGTTGCGTATGATTGAGAAACCACCATGAAATCCAATTTTACATTGAACTCTAATATCGGAAAACCTTTTAATATTCCATTTATTAAGCCCCTAGTATCTATGAAATACCCTATTAGTCAGCCACATTATAATCCAGTTTTTCCATTCCATCTTTCATTGAAAGTTAAATTTCTAATTATTATTGAACTCAAATGTGGGGATGGATAAAATGAGCCATATTTTCCTTTCCTAAATAATCTGTTAGATTTTAAGTGAGAAAAAGTGATTTCATATACATTTCTGATTTTGATAAATAAATTTATCTATGGAAATATGTAAGGGTGTCCCTTATATAATTAAAAATATTGGAAGGGTATTCAACATTATTTGAACATCAAAATATTCCTATCATTTTCTCAAAAATACGATTCAAAATAGAAATCCAAATCTAAATTTAAACTGAAGAAAAAAAGATACAAGAGGAGGAAATGGGGATGAAATTTTTCATTTATGCTAAAATTCAATGTATGGGGTTCCAAAATAAATAAACATGTGGTTGGAGGTGATTTGTTTTTGAGACAATTGGGGAGCACCTAATTCATTAGAAAAACTATTTCCATGTATTAACTTAAATGTATAGCATAACCCTCCTCATTCTCTCTTAGATATTTTTACATATTAATCCTGCCAAACCTCATCCTTAGAAAACCCCATGAAAAATATATCATGACTGTCCGATTTTTGACTCAGTGAAGTGTAGATATTAGGATGATAGTAAGCTTACGGAGATCACACATGTTCTTGGGAATGGAAAAAACTCCAGATAAAAAATCAGTGAGTGAAGAGAGAAATATTTTTCTAGGGAGGTAGGTATGACAGTCATGTGAGTATTAAAATGGTATTGAATGTATTTTTTTGTTTTTTTGAGGATTTGTGGAATTTTTCTCTATTTATGAGGCTTCATATTTTCCCTTATATGATAATTGAGTTTTTTTGTCATTTAAACTTTTGGATGTTTGTTTGGAACTTGGAATAGAATGATTCCCTAAGAGTGCAATATTTATTTATGGGGGAATTGGAAGAGAAAATATTTTCAATAATTTTACTTTAAATTTAAATAATTTTAATCCCACGATAATGTTATTTTAGTGGAAATTATCACTTTTTATGGTTTTTGAATTTTTTTGAGCATAATTGAAAAAAATAGTATATTTAGGATTTCAACTATTTTCATTTATATCTATATTTTGGTCATAAGATTATATAAAATAAAAAAAATGTAAATTTTCCTTTTTTTAACATCCATATATTTTCATATTCATTTAATTCTTCTAGACCAAAAGCTCAATGAACCATTTGGTGTCCTAAATATTGATCAAAATTCAGGCTTCGAAATCTATGTATAGATCTGGATAATTTTACTATTGGGATGATATCTTATAAATGGCCTCACTAAATCTTCTCAAATTCAACATACTAAAAGATTAAATCCATATAAAAAATATATATATTTAGTTGGATAGGTGATAGTTCCTCATTTTCAAGGACATAAATTCACAGTAACTTTGTCTATTGGGGTATGAACAGTCATCTTATGCAGAATAAATTCAAGGAGTAAATTAGAATATATATATATATCCACTTGTGGAAAATGAAGTTGAAATTTTGTGGGATTAAATAAGATACATAAACTGAAAACTTCAAGGAAGAAACAATTCTATAATTAAAGCATTAAATTATGATACGAGACATATTCTTTTCGTGGATAGATTTGGAGAAATAAAGTTCACCCCTTTTATATATAAAAATTCATTTCTTCATCATTTCAAAGGGTTTTCAATTTATGTGTATATATTTTTTATATTTGATGTAATTTATTTTTATATTATAATATTTTTCATTTTTATTATATTTTATTCTATTAATTCCTCTCATGCTCTCATTTTTATCATTTGTGTTTCTACCTCATTTTCTATGCCATTATGATCTCTTATACCCATGATCTGGAGTAACTAACCAAAGGAAGTTCTCAGGGGACCAATCTAGTGTTTAACCAAAGTTTTTGTGCATTCATTTATATGTTCCTTATTTTATTAGAGTTGGTTCAAGGGGGGTCATTGTGTAAATGGATCCATTATATCTCTACATGGAACCTGAGGCTTACCTTCTTCTTTCTGCGATATTCACCCTCGATCAGGGAGGATGATGTGTGGTCTCTCGATGATCATTGAGTACACCATATTTTCACAGCATGGAAAGAAGGGGATTTTTATTCATTTTAGGGAACATGTTAATTATGTAAATTTTAAATGAATTATGATACAATGAAGGTTCATTCTAGATATTCTTCTAGGAGGACCAATTTTTTGTTCAACACCATTCTTTCTGCATTCATTCTGTTTGTATTGCATTGGAATTTTAAATTTTGGTATTGATTTCTAAAATATAACTTTATTTTAGTTTTATTTAATAAATAAAATAATATGAAAAACTAAATTAGAAGTAGTGTGTGATTGACTGCAATGACTCCTCAAGAGAATGATCTATGTCATCCCCTAGGCAATACATAGTTATAATTATTTTTCACATCACACATGAAAACTCTTCATAAGAGGGTATGAATTAGATTAAATAATTTATGAAATATATATAAATATATTACTCAATATAAATCCATTGATAAATTATTAGAAAGTATATTATCAATTTTTAATAAATACATTTTAATCTTCAAAAAATATGTTTTCTTTACAAAATATTTTAATTTTTTAAAATATTATGATTATTTTCTAGAAAATTTAGAATTTTTTCGATAAAAATGACTTAGTTTTTGAAATTGTGACATTTAAATAAATATAGAGTTAAAGATTAAAATTTTTAAAAATGAATAAATTTTCAATGAATAGTGGAAATTTCAGGTTTTTTAAATACTATCATTTCCTTTCATTAAATTAATTATTAAAAAAATCCAATTATTTGGAATAAAATTTAAATATGAAACATTTTATTTATATTAATCTAATTAATTTCATTTGAATCATACATTTTTCATTATTTTGGTATATGTTTATTTTTATGCTTAAAAACATAGTTTTCTAATAAAAGATTTTAATTGCATATTGTTTAGCCATTAAACTAATTAATGTACCCTATAATAGGAACAGATTTAAATGAGATTTATATATTATTTAAATATTTATATTAATTAATATTATTATAATGATTATTTCTAGTCATAAGCTTAATATAAGATCTTCTATTACTTAAAAAGTCATTTTTTAGAAAAACTCATTTCATTGTGTCATACGGGTTTAATTTTAATTTAAATGCTATTAATTTTGTGAATTTCATCATGGAAAATAAATTAAATATTTTCAAAAATTAGTTACAAGTGTTTTAAATAGATATATTTTTTAACATTATTTTATAGTTTTTTGGGTATTTCTGGAACCTTTTTTATTCTGTTTTTGGTTAAATCTTATTTAGGGGTGCTTCATGTGAATTTGGAAATCATTTTGATGTTTTTTGGGATATGAATGGTTCATAGATTGTTTTCTTAAACTATGACCCCCCTATTGAGTATTGTAAAACATTGGATGGTGGTGGTTTTCTCAATTAATTCATGTTTTGAAAAACAGTGTGCCCATAGTAGAAACTATGCAACTTGGATAGTGAGTCCAGAGGGGGATCACAGTTATGGTGCATGGTTGGTCTAATCATATGGCCATCTCCATGAAACCATGAACGTTGGTCTATTTTATTCCCTAAAATATTTTAACATTTTTCAAACTCATGTTTATGCTCTCAATCGATCTCTATTTGTCTGAACATTAATTGTTTGGATTATTAGGATCTCAAGAAGTGGTTTTCTTACCCTAAAACCCTTCTCTTGGTGGACTGAAGCATGGTTGTTAATATTCCATATCATCTGGGTATGTAAATGTATTCTCATGAATTCTCATATAGTGTAATTTTATATCCTCATTAAAGGGTATTAGATCTTTTTTTTGTATGGATCGAAGATCTATTTTATGGGATCTTGATGCTAGGTTTTATTTCATAATCTCTGATACCTTCATTATTCATTGCTCAATCCCATTGTGCATCTTGTTTTTTATTCCATGGTTAAATGTAGTTGGTTCCAATTTATATTTCTAATATAATTAATCCTTTATTTTGTTCATTGTTTTTGAAATAGAATTAAATTTTTTTACTGAAACCGAATTTGATATGAATTGGGATTTGGATTTGAAATTTCATAGATTTTTGTGAAAACTCCTCAACTACAATGGAATTGTAATTTGGGACATATATTTATATTTATTTAATTGATTAAATGGTTTTATAATTTATTTGAGAAAAAATTATTAAATTAAAATGATCCAAATCTGTGATTTCTTTATTGAAAATGCCTAAAATGATGAAAACCCAAAGTTTATATTATCAAATTGTATTGAAATATTTAAATTCAAAAATTTAAAATTTAATTATAAATGATGAATTACAAGAAATGATATTATTTTACCATTCTTAATAGATTTATTGGTAACATGAGAATCTAGGTAGGTAGTGGTTAATTTGGTACAAGAACCCTAGCATTATGATTCCATATCAATATATTGACAATAAAAACTCTAAAAAAACCATGTTGAGAATATCATATCTATCATGGGATGTTGATGAGTGCAATTCATATTTATCATGAGAGACATGTTTACACATAATTTTCCATGATGACTAATTTGAGATGTGTTAGGATACTATAGCTGGAAACTATCACACAATGGTACAGATAACCATGGTTCTTGTTAAAATTGTTTTTATTTTATCTTTCATTAATTCTCAAACTATTTAATCATGACAAATAATTTTTATAAATTTTTTTATATAATATTTTTATTCAATACATGTTTGAAATGTTTTCTATCATTTGAAAAGAAACATTTTTTGTTTAGAATATGAAAATGAAAAATTACCCCATGCACTATTTTATTAAAAATTGAATTCATGATTTGATTTGTTATTATTGTGTTAGTTATGGAACTCATTATTTCAGGCTATTATTCTTTTTATCTCAAACACTACCATTTCTTTTGGAACAATGAATGTTTCCTTCTACTAGGTTAGAAAAAATTTAAAGAACCACTTGGATTTGCTGCATGTTCTTGATCATTTATGCTTGTGGTGATGTTTTATTAGGGTTTTTTCGGTTTTATCTTGACATTTGTTATGTAATTTGATGATATAATATTTTGGGTTTTTTATATTGATTTTTTCTAGTACTTTCACATTTTTTATTGTTGATAATACTTACCTGTCTCTCAATATTCCTCTATTGTGTGGAAAATTTATTCCCTCTTTTATCTTGTTTGATGATTAGTGCTAGTTTTCAACCTCTGGGGATCAGGAACGCCATTCATGATATATAAAAGATTTCTAGGGTATTAGGGTACTAGGTATCTAAGTTGGTTCATGAAAAAAATGTATCAAATGTGTATCTTAAGAATCATTACTTGATTTCATTATGAAATTTTCAATATCATTTCAGCACTTATGAGGTTGTTGCAAGTGATTGTATGGACATCTATAATCGTAATGAGCCTTAAAACACCTTTAGTGTTTTTTAAAGGTTTCATGTAGAATAATTTGATATAATTATAGTATTTTTTCAGCTTTTTATTTGGATAGGTTGAAATATAAATCTTAGCTGCTTATCTAATGGGATTAATATTTCTTATTTCTCTTGTTTGATTTGTTGCTATGAGTAATCTTATGATGTCTTCAATGTTATTTTCTAATGTTTTGTAGCCTCATACTTCCATGAATCCAGGTTAATATTCACAAGGAGGAATATTCTAGTGAACAATAATTAGAATATCCTCCCATGGACTAAAATATTTTTTAGATTATTTGATATGTTTTCTAATACCTGGGACATGGATCTGTATGTGCCCTCGTTCAGGCACATGTTATGGAACCTTGTAAGGATGAATATCAAAATCTTGGTCATAATTTCCTTTACCAAAATCCTCTAGTGTTATAAGGATACATTTATCCTCAAGTGTACATGGATTGGTTGAGAAATATAGATATTATTTTTGTGTTCTTGGAAAATCTAGATTGGATTAAGGAAAAATGTTCCATCTTCTAGCTAGAAGGACCGAGCAGGAGATGGTGGTACTCGATGGTAACAGACAAAAATGATGAGGGATTATAGTGGAAAGACATTATGCTTATTTTAATTGAAAAATTCTATAATAAATTTTATGGTTCTAGATAAGGATATGGGGTTTTTTAAATCAAACAGGATAACAGGACTGTGATAGAGTATGTGAACCACTTTTCCTAGCATGGGCAACTTTCACCTAAGATTGTATTTAATAATATAATGATGACTCGATAGATTGATATATTTCTTTAACCTGATATTTTTATCATCTTTTCTTATTCAATCATGATTTTTATACTAACATGTTGGATCAGGCATTACTGGTTGATCTTGACTTGGCTTGTAATGCAGGGTTATGAGAGTTGATTTTTCACTTAGTGGGTGTTTTTATAGTTATATTAATGGAAATAGGATGCTTGATTAATCTCAAGGTGTATCTTGAAAATATAGTCCTTTTATACCTCCTATAGTGCTTGGTAGAGGCCCTTCAACATTCTTCTAGTGTGGAATGCCTAAGAATTCGAAATAGATTTTCACCAAGGCACCCAATGACTTCAGTTCCTACAGATCCTCATATCAATTATAGAAATAATGTTATATATTTTTTCCCATATAGTGTAAAGTGATCAAAAATACCTAAAATTAAGGTGGTTAATTTATATTCTTCACAAATAAAGGAACTCCAACCATAGGCATCCAGAATAAAGCTTCTTCATGTAGTGGATGAGCCTCCAATGGAAGCATGTTTGGGTCTCGTGATTGTGATAGGTACCATCACTATAGATTCATCTATAGTGACCACTTTATTTGATGATAATCTATCCAATTAATATATATCAACTTCTATTATGAACCTACTAAATCATTCTATGAATCTTTTCTCTTATGTGATGGATATTATTATGCCCCTCTGACAGAAGTGAGAGCATGTTCTCCACTTTCCTACTTGTACTGTGTCTATATCAATGATCTAGAATACCTGGGAATTTATGGTTCAGGACATTAAATATATTTATGATGTTATTGGGATTTATTGGTTCATTTATAATAACTAATTAATTCAGTACTATATTTGACAGGTCTCCTCTACTATTCCCGATGGGGTGTTTTGTATCTTTTATAGAGAATGGGTCCTGATTTTTTATAGATCGTGAAATTATAATTTATATTTCATAAAATTAATATCAATATTATCTTTTGATATGGAATGAGAATATCATATTGATGTTCCCCTATCATATTTAATTGAGTAACCAAATGTGTTTCCTTTTGATTTATATCGATTTCATTTAGAAACAGAGGTAGAGTTCTATATTGATTTGTTGTATGGTAATCATTCGGTATTTATTCCTTCTTAAAATATTGGAACCATTAGAAATGAATGAATTGATGCATAAATTGGAAGAATTATTTTAGAAAATAATTGTACACCTTATTGTGTCACATTGGGAAGAGCCTATTTATTTTTCAATGAAATATGATGGGAGGCTATTCCTTTGTGTTCATTATCAGAAACTCTATCAGGTTGTGGTAAAGAAATATTATATGTTACCATGAAATGTCAATATATTTTACCAGTCGAAAGAGATAAAGTGGTTCTCAAATATTGATTTTCAGTTCAGTTATCACCACTTTAGAATAAAGGAATCTGAAATTTAAAAAATATCCCTTCGGCGTAGTTATGTCCATTATGAGTATCATATCATTCAATTGGGTCTATCTAATTCTCAAGAAATATTCATGGATTTGATGAAAGGTATATTCAATGTGTATATTAATAAGTTCATGTTGGTTATTTTGGATGAAATCCTGGTTTACTCTAAGTATAATGAGGATCATGCGTGTCATCTAAGAGTAGTTCCAGAACTATTGAGAAAGAACTATAATTATGCCAATATTTCAAGATGTGATTTTTGGATTCATGATGTAATGTTTTTTAGACAATTGGTTTTATAACATGGTATTTCAGCAGACTATAAAATGGATTGTTATGTTATGCATCAGAGTAACGAGATATTTTTTTGAAGATAATTATTTTCATGAGCTTGGTGGTGTATTACAGCAAGTTTGGGAAGGATTTATCAAATATGTATTCTCTATTGAATACACTCTCTTTGAAAGAGGTGAAGTTTTCATGGGATGGAAAAATTTATAGTTCTTTATAGGAAACAAAATTTTTATTGACTCTGGCACGAGTATTAACTCTTCAAGAGTAAATGTAGGGCTATGTGATCTTTAATGATGCATCATGTTTACGTTTAGGTTGTGTTCTTATGTAGGGTGATAATGTTGTTTCCCATAAATCATATCATCTTATGACACATAAGAAGAATAATCCAACCCCTGACCTTTAACTCACATTCATGATACATGAACTTAAGAGTTGGTGGCATTACCGTTTTTATGAGAATGTTTAAATGTGTATTCTTACCATCAAACCCTAAGTTATATCTTATCTCAAAAATATTTGAGTCTATGAAAGAGGCATTGGGTGGAGTTCCTAAAGTATTTTTCTTTTGAAATATTTAATACACTATAGCAATGGAATTTATTTTCTAAGGCATTGATCATGAAACTTATGACCCAAAACATAAAAGAATCATCAAATGAGAGGAACTTTAGAGATATTTTTGAATTGTTTCATATAGGACTTTGGGAAACATGGGCCATGGTTTTATTATCAAATGTTCAATTTTCCTCTACTCTTCATGATATTATTATTTAAAAAATGTAGTTTTATCATTTATTTAGTAAAATTAGGGACACTCTTCATGGTTTGGAGACCATTGCTAAGTGAAAATTCTCCACAGAGGGTCTCATAGGTTTCTATAACTGGTATTTTGAAACTTTTTGATCAAGAAAATATGTGATGGGGGATGAAAATAATTCTTAATGCGTTATGAACCTAGTAACAAAAAATATGTTATATAAAATTCATAGAGTATTATGGTGGATATGTATGGTACAAGACATTTCTGATTTTTTCACATTTCTATACTAACGAATAGGTCAGGGTCGAGCACCAGAGACCTTTGGGTTTCCTTCAGTCACTTCCAGTAATGACTTTATAGTGGGATGATATCTCTTTGGACTCTGTGTTTGGGTTTCTATATTCCCCATGAAAAAATATTGTGAAATGGGTATTTATTGATATGATGACCAAATTAGTTTAGTTTATACAAATTCATAATTCAAAAAAAGATAAGGAATTAAGAATTATATACATGAAATATATTTTCTATTTTCACAGAGTTATATATACTATAGTCTCTAATATAGATCCATGTTTTACCTCTCAATTTGGAAAATGACTTTTGGATCTAATGGGATCTCATGTTTTTTTGAGAATGACATTCTGTCCATATATGGATGTCCAGATAGAGAGGTCTAGGAAGTTTATTATGGATAATATTCATGACTATGTCAGCAATTTTAGTGGAGCTTGGGATTACCCTTTGGGACTACTTGAGTACATTTATAACAATAGATTTTATTTTGGGATTATAATGGCCCTTTTGAGTCCTTGTATGGAAGGCCATATAAATCATTTTTCTGTTGGTCATACATTAGTGAAACATATATGGTTGGACTGAGTTTGGTTCAAGAGATGATAGAAAAGATTCATTGGATTTTTTAGAGAATGTTAATGTAACATAGATGATATAAATACTATATTAATCTTCATCATATACCATTGTAGTTTTTAGTTTGTGACCAGGTTTTCTTGAGACTTTCAACCCATTTGGGTCATCAATGGAATGGGAGCTAAGGGAATCTTACTCCGAATTTTTTAGAGCAGTTTTTGGATGTTGATCTAGTGAGGAAAGTGGATTTCCATTAATCAAATCCACTACAGTTGATTCTATTACATCACATGATCCATGTATCACATATATGAAAGTATATTTCTTACCAATATCATATCTCAAGATAGGGGATCTTGATATTTATTTTTGTTTATAGGTGATTAATTGTCCATTTAGGGTTTTTGATTCTAGGAAAAAGGCACACCATGGGAGGATGATACCTTTGGTCTATGTGTTATGGAATCATTGTTCTGATTCTCAAGAGACTTTGGAGCATGAGGCATTGATGGGAATGTAGTGGAATCTTCAATTTTATGTGGAATATTTTTTATAAGATTTTTTGGTATAAAAATTTCTTATGGTGGGGAGGTTGTAAAATATAGTTACTATTTTTCAGGTACTCCCTGACCCGTTTTTGTTTTTATTTTTGGAAGGATCTTGTTTAGGGGTGATTTGGGTGAATTTGGAATGATAGTGGAGGGTTTCTGGGCTGTGCATAGTTGGCACAGAGTTTTCCCAAATCATGTCCCCCCAATGAAAATCCAAAAACCCTAGATTGTGAGGGATATAAAGGTTTTTATACTGTTTGATAAACTATTCTCCTAATTAATAGAACCCATTAACCATGGATAGTTAATCTATATGGGGTTTATGGTTATAGGGAAAGGTTTTTCTAATAGTGTATCCCACTCAAGGAATCTTTGCATGCATTTTTCCCTTATTCCAAAAAAATGTTTTAAAATTTTACAAACCCAATTTAAGTTCTCAATAAACCCTCATTTGACGTAACTCAATTAACTACTCTAATTAGGCTCTCAATATGTAGTTTTGGATCCCCAAACCCCATACCTTGGTTGATCGAAGCATGGGTGATCGTGTTTAATATCCTCCAGGTAAGTGAATCTTCTATCACTAGTTCTCTTACTATATCTCATTATATCCTCCATAGAGGGTATTAAATCAAAATTATTTTGGTGGATCTAAGATACATTTTATGGAATATTGATTCAAGGTTTTATTTCTCTATCTCATATGTGTCTGTTCTGGGTTTGAGTATCTCACTTATGGTGTTGATTATTGATTCTATGATTAAATTTATTTGGTACGATTTGATATTTTTCATGTAGTTAATCCTTCTTTACTTTAATTTTATAAAATATGATTCAATTAATTTATGGATAAACAATTTGATATAGGTTGGAATTGAAATATTAAATAGAATGGAGTTTTTGTAAATCCACCCAATTCTACTAGAATTGGAATTTTGGGAATATTTTAAAATTAACAGAATTTATGAAATGATTTAATAATTGATTTGAGAAAACTTGTTAAAATTAAAATGATGAAAATATATTATTTGTTTTCTATTAAAAGGGAATGAAATGATGAAAAAAGCATGTGTTTGGTTGAAAATTGAATTATAATTTTGAGACTAAAATTTTTCCAATTTAATTGTAAATGATTATTGATTTTAAATGAGATTATTTTCCAATTTATGATTGATTGATTGAGCACACGCAATCTAGGGTTTTTAGTGGGTAATTTAGGACAACAATGATAGAATGATTATTACCTTACAATGGATTTACAATGAAACATTTAATAAAAACCTAGTTTATAAAATCTTATCCCCCATTAGATTTTAATGAGTCTTGTTCAGAATGATCCTAACATACATGTGTACACATATTTATTCATTATCACATATATGAGAAGTTTACGGATCCTTTAGAAAGAAAATATCATACCTAGTGCATATGACCATGGTTCCCTTGGTAATTTTTTTGATTATATATTTCACTGATAATGAAATATTTACCCATGGAAAATGATATATATAAAATATTTTATATAAAATATTTACTTAATATATTTTTGAAATGTTTTTCATATTTTAAAAGAAAAATTTTTTCTTTTAAACATGAAAATGATAAATTATACCTTGCCTGTTTTTATTTAAAATTGAAACCATGATTCTATTTAGTTATGGAACACTTAGTGAGAAAATTCTAGGATTTATAGATCTCACCCAACCTTTTCCTTTAAGTGATTTTATATTTTATTAATCCATGTTCAGGAAAAGTGAAAGTAGAAGATTGAGGTGATGGATGATATTGATCATTTTGGATTATAGTGGTTTTTCCATTGGGATGATTGGGTTTTATCTTAAGTGTTTTTGTAACATCCTGACCCGGCTCACCATCAACCCGGTGGCCAGACCGATCGCCACATGGCCTCAAGCGCATCTCCTCATATGCCAAAGGATACAGACTAGTAGCGAGGGTCTCGGGAGGTGATAGTGGGGAGACCATACCCTCTTATCAGAGTTTCACTTGGGTATCTCTGAGTAAATAACACTAGTAGGAGATGCAGTAATAGATAAACAATGAAAAAATAGCAATGGAAGACTAATAGTGGTCATTTTTATAAAAGCTGGCCAAATCCAGTTTACACGACACAGGGATGATTAATGATACAAGATGAAACTAGAAACAATACAGCATACTTACAAAATAATGAAAAAGAATAAAGAAAATACACCAAGGCCCGATGGGCGATCTCCTGAGCATCCCAAGCACCTGCTTGGTCCTTTTCTCCTAACTCCTCAGGTAAAAACAACACATCACACATCCTAGGTACTACAAGAAATAATGTCTACTTGGGTACCCTAGTGCAATGGCAGCCTAAGTTGGTTGTGAGATATAAATCTCAGTAGGCCGGCACCACCAGTGTCAAACCCAATCTAGATAGTGTATAATAATTAAACAGTGAGCGGGTGTGGAGAAATAAGTAAGTAGAAGTACATAAGTAAATAACACCCATCTACATTCCCATGGGACACCTGATGGTTATACCAGCTTCAGCTCATTACCGGTGAAGTAACCAGATCATGTCACCATATATATATATAAATATAAATGCATTTCATGTGGGGTAAGAATTCCTCCCACACATTAATCAAGATTAGCGGGCATGAGGTAATAATGCTTCTCTTCCCTACAGGTAAACTGGAAAGGGTTAAGAATTCCTCCCTTTAATACACGTATCGAGATTAGTGGGAACAAGGTAAGAATTCCTCTCGTCCCTAATTCAACTGGAAAGGGGTAAGAATGCCTCCCTTCCATACACGTACTATCACACTGGCATGGGGTATAAATTGCTCTCATCCAACCACGTATATGTCACTAGGTGGCCTCATCATGCACTCACCTTTATTATCATTCATTATGTGTAATCAGCATGAGTGCACTCACAATACAAACATGTCTATAGTATACTGCTTATGGAATTACCTCATTAGAATTCAAAGAATAATATCACAATCACAATCAATAATTTAGACCATATCCACGTAAATGGTTATAATCACATCCATACAAATATACTGAAGGCAGACCATCTCAAGTATCATTATCACATCATTTATCATATTCGCCACATTGATATAAGGTACATGAGGCAACCCACTCATGTATGGTATTGTCTAACCCCCAATTAATTCTTCATTCATTTTATATCATTTCAAAGACATATAGGGATTTACAATGCATAAAGAGGTGTTGTGGACTACCCCTCCTAAGAAAGTCCCATTCCCTAGATCCATTCCATTAACCTAAGTCATGCTTATTCCATTATCCTAAGGCATGGTTTTACCACCCCAATCAATTTGATTCAAGTTAAACCATTTCATCAAAAGAGAACAACTATCATTCTTTAACCATTTGGTACAATTCAAAGGAAACATGAAATCATAAATTATCACCCACGCATAACAAGAATTTAGCATGCAAGCAAAAGAATCTACTTCCTAATTTTATCTTAAAGACAGTGTGCCTCTGATCGAGGGGTTTTATAATTAAATCGTTACTCTAGTGAAAAAGAAACCATTTTAATCTTGTCTCTACAATTTTCTCTCTTTGCAAAAAAATAATTTAATTGAAACTAACTTTCATAATTAACATACTAAAGGAGTGCAGAAATAACTCACTAATACTTCACTTTAAATTAAAGGCAGCGAGAGGGATCCTACCTCAAGGTGGATCCTTCCGTTTTCTCCGGATCTTGATGCTTTCTAACTAAGAGCCACTGCTGCTCCCCCACGAGGCATATGTGATTTCACATACGACCTATGCCTACACAGGCAATCCGCCTAAGCTCCGACAAAGAGAAACCAACCGAACCTGCCAATCTCACTAAGAAAAACATACAATGAACCTCTAAAACAACCTAAGACACTAATTGGAAGCTATGAAAACCAAAAATAGGTAAAAACCTTACCTCGTAATCAAACCGGTGAATCGAAATCACTGCAATCCACCTCTCCTTCGGCGGCAGATGTCATACGCACACCAACAAGGTCCCGAGGGACATTCCGCATCCCTTTAAAACAAAAGAAAAAAAGAACAAAAAATAAATAAACAAAAACCCTAAACATGGGGGTTCGGCCGAAATAGATTATGGAAAAGGGGAGGCTGAAAATCAGCCAAGGAAGGAGAGGGAAGGAGGGGAGTGACCTTCCATGGAGATTTAGAAGAAGAAACTTCCAGAAATGATGAGAAACGGTGGAAGAGAAAGAGGATGTCGGGCTTTGCGTGTTGCGATAGGGGAGAGCCCTCCCTAGGATAGTGTCACACGTCTGGCTGAGATGAGAGGGGAGAGGTGTGTTTAGTTTAGGTTTTTATTTTAAATTAATTTTAAATATTTTAAAAACCCAAAACAATGAACTGGGGACATCTTTGGCCGCAAGATTTGGAAAACTGTGAACGAACCGTTCGTCCCCCACTAGACACCCCACACAGGTTGGCCACAGGGTTGGGGGAACTGTGCGCAGGCCGTGCAGAATCCTGTGTCTCCCTAATTTTAGCCATACAGTTTGGTCCGCATAGTTTGGGAATCCATTTTCCAACTGTGCGCCTTCTGTGGTTCTTTAAAAACCATCATCCTTATGGTACGACTCACCCGAAACACCTCAAGACACTCGAGAAACTTCTCGAGCCATCTCCCAACCCCAAAAACATTAAAAAGAAGGGTTCAAACCTTCAGAACCTCGTTCTGAAGCCCGATTATAAAAACAACCGGTTCAGTAATTGAAAATTTTCAATCTCCCCCACTTTTTAACCTAGTTCAAAATGCGGGTCATTACAACCTTCCAAACATAGAACTTCTCATCCCTGAGAAGCCATCTGGAACAATACACACCTCACTCGACCTACATGGGTCATGAAGCGTCATTCAAACGATCATGTTACATTTCCAAATGTCCTACGCACCAATGAACATCCACTTAAGCACACGGTACTCAATCCGTCAACACCCGATCCAACACTCGTTTTCCTAACAAAACACCCAGATGACTCTTAACAGATCCCGTTATACGAGAGACAAAACCTCATCCCCGTCTCTCCAAGAATCTAGCCATAGGTACTTCCCACCTTAGATATTTAACGTTAAGCAACCAACTGCAAACTACGGTTCAGACCAAAGATGGTATTAACTTTCAAAGCACTCCCCAACCATTCCCACGATGATCCTAGTGTGATTTGAAACAGATCAAACGGTTGATTCTCCATCGACCTTGAGGCCCAAGTCACGTCAGTTGTTCATATTAGGCATTGGACGACACAAACCACACTTGCCTCTACCTGACAACATGCCAGAGAGCGGTATGTCACCGACTACAGACATTAAACAAGAACCCCGAGTCAAGCCATCTCCGACTGACTATTCAAGAAGATACCCGGCTTAAACAGCCGACACTTTATAAGCTGATTAACATTGCCTTCTCCCAAGGCATCTCACACTTAGCATGAGAACGTTCACCGAAGCTCATACCCAACTCTCGGTGACCCCTCTAAGATCAAACCATGATAGAAACCACGCATCCCGTGTGCAACACCGAAAGAGAAATACCAAAATAGCTCAGCAGATTTTAAAAACATTCGCGTGGTGTAAGACCGACGCTATCTTAGTGAATTTAGGAACAAATCAAGATTGGGGACATTCTCGTCGCGTAGCAAAGTACACTAAGAGGATTGAAATGGATTCCAGTTATCATTTTCCGAGAACTAGAAAGGAAGAAAGGTCAAACCACAACTGGTCGACTATAAAGAGAAGACTCGGCTTCACCTACTGATGCATCGTGATTTCAAACTGAGGAAAATTACTTTTCCAACATGAGGCATTCCATCGATCAACCTTACCACCAAAACGCAAAGGCATTGGAGAAAAACTCGACCATTTCCAAAATGGTCTTTCTTGGTGTGTTCCTTCTACTCAGAAAGATAAACTTAACTAAACCGACATGAATCTTCCCACCTTATAAGTGTCAGTGTCTCCAAAATAAGAAAATACCAGCTTCTCATCAGTGAACTAGTTCATAACGACTTGACAAATGCATGTCTCCCCTCCAAACCACAATCACCACATCGAACGTCCGAAGAAGCCAGAACAATGAGACCGGCATGTCATAACACCTGAGTCCTCTGAAAATCATTCCGAGCATTGGGAAAACATGATTCACAAATTCTTAGGTCACTCTTCCATTAAGATGGCCCAAGATTGTACACAGTAGCACAAGATATTTAACAAAAATCGTATTACCTTATATGACTGTTCACATGGACGATGAATCACTAATTTTATATTACATAAGGAGTCAAATGACCAACAAGCAACCAACCAAGCCCAAGGCATGTATACAGAGACTTACCCGATGCTCAATTCCATAATAATATCAAAAGAAGCATGACCACCCATTCGAACAAGGGCATCATTGGAAACTAAAAGTCCTACAAGGAAAAACGGCACCCGAATGATACCAAACGTCTGAAAGCTCACCGCACAAGCAAGACACTGAAACACTAAGGGTTCTACCTACCACAGGCTAGCCCCTCACGTAAAACAAGAATCAACCCAATCACTTGTTCACACCCAAAAAAGGTCATCAGGCTCAAGCCTAACATTCAATTTATTTACAAAATAAAAAACACCCACGGAAAACACCTATGGTTCTATCTCAAGGCACTCACAAGAAAGACTTTACTTACCCTCAAATGAGGTTTCAAAGGAGGACACCACTATAGGTTACTTTTCCAATCCCTTTATATTTAATCATGTTAATTATTTTAATCACTTTAAAATAATCAACTCAAAACTTCAAGTAACCTTTCAACACCAAAAATCACTAGGCATTTGATCGTTTTTTTAACAAACAGCTCAAAGAAAAGCAGGGAAGTCTCAACAAACTCCCTTTTAACCATTAAACATTTATCATACATCCCGTCTTATTCTGGAAATTTATCATAATTAATTCATTCAAATCAAGCGACCTATGCGGGTCCCAAAAAGCCAACTCACATCAGATCAAAGACAAACATATTTCACAGAAAAAAGCATTTCGTAACGCATGTAGTCATCACATTCATTATGGGTTTCCATTTTCCAACTCATGAAGCGCTCATACACTCTATGGGTTAAAATTTGGCTCTAATTAGATGAAACAAATTACATTCCAGAATTAAACATGCTCAAAGTAATCATCCAGTCATATGGGTGGCCACCTACCAATCATTAAAGCACCCATACACTTTATAGTTTGGAATTTGGATCCCTTAAATCAAAACCAAAATCATTTTACAATTTGACTTTAGCATCCCCTTTTTCTATAAATTCAATCACATAGTTTAACCTTCCCCAGCTATAAGGTGCATATACACCTTGCAACTGAAAATTTTCTCCCGTCGTAATTGAAATTATTTAATTTGGTCAAAGCAACCAATTCCATATTAACTGAACCTATCATGTTATCGAAAGCAATACCATAGAAACATGCTATATCACATAAGCATGGAATAACTACCACAACACCTATCACAATAGTAGGCATCAACTAATGCATCCTAGATGGCCTGGAATAATGCATGGCATGTGATTTCTAACAATGTTCCTATATGATACATGAAATGGAATACCCCTGTATCATCGGGTTGCAATAGAAATGGAACCCACAATTACATCAACAGTATCAATAGAAACCATTTGTGTCACCCAATAGTGAAATAAAATCATCTGTAATAATCAAAATCATTAAAATAACAGTTTCATTCGAGGAAATTTGTCTTTTCCCTCTAGATGGGTTCGCTACTCCTGAGCACCGCTTATTACCGAATTCCATCTCCTTCCTCTTCCTGTCTACTATCGCTAAATATTAAAACAAACCAGAAGAAGAAACCACACTGATACAACTTTGTAACATCCCGACCCAGCTCACCATCGACCTGGTGGCCGGACTGATCATCACATGGCCTCAAGCGCGTCTCCCCGTAAGCCAGAGGCTACCGACTAGCAGTGAGGGCCTCAAGAGGTGATATTGGGGAGACTATACCCTCTTATCAGAGTTTCACAATGGTATCTCAGAGTAAATAACACTAGTAGCAGATGCGGTAATAGATAAATAATAAACAAACAAAAATGGAAGACTAATAGTGATCATTTTTATAAAAGTTGGTCAAATCCAATTTAAACGACACAGGGATGATGAGTGATACAAGATTAAAACAAGAAACAATACAACATATTTAGAAAACAATGAAAAAGAATAATTAAAATTCAAGAAGGCCCAACGGGTGATCTTTTTAGCATCCCCAGCTTCTGCTTGGTCCTTTTCACAAAACTCCTCAGCTACAAACAGCACAGCACACAACCTAGGTCCTGCAAGCAAGAAGATCTACTCGGGTACCCCAGTGCAATGGCTGCCCTAGTAGGGTGTGAGTAATAAATCTCATTAGGCCAGCACCACCAGTGTCAAACCCAATCCAGACAGTGTATAATAATTAAACATTGAGCTGGTGTGGAGAAATAAATAAGCAGAAGTACATTAGTAAATAACACATGTCCATGTTCCCAAGGGACACCTGATGGTTATACCAGCTTCGGCTCGTTGCAGATGAAGTAAACTGATCATGTCGGCATATATATATATATAAATATAAATGAATTTGGCATGGGGTAATAATCCCTCCCACCCATTAATCAAGATTAGTGGGCACGAGGTTAAAATATGTCCCTTCCCAATAGGTCAACTGGAAAGGGGTAAGAATGCCTCCCTTCCATACACGTATCGAGATTAGCGAGCACAAGGTAAGAATGCCTATCATCTCTAAATCAACTGGCAAGGGGTAAGAATGCCTCCCTTCCATACAAGTATTGTTACACTAGCATGGGGTATAACTTCCTCCCATCCCACCATGTATCTCTCACTAGGTGGCCTCAGCATGCACTCACCTTTATTATCATTCATTATGTGCATCAGCATGTGGGCACTCACAATAAAAACATGTCTATAGTATATTTCTTATGGCATTACCTCATAAGCATTCAAAGAATCATATCACAATCACAATCAATCATTTATCCCATATCCATGTAAATGGTTATAATCACGTTCATACGAATATAATGAAGTCAAACCATCTCATGTATCATTATCACATCAATTATCGTATTCATCACATTGATATAAGGTACATGAGGCAACCCACTCATGTACGGTATTGGCTAACCCCCAATTCATTATTCATTCCTTTCATATCATTTCAAAGACATATAGGGATTTAAAAATCATAAAGAGGTGTTATGGACTACCCCTCGTTGGTAAGTCCCATACACTATATCCGTTCCATTAACATAATTTGTGCTTATTCCATTCTTTTAAGGCATGGTCTTACCACCCTAATCCATTTCATTCAAGTTAAACGATTTCATGAAAAAGGAACAACTATCATGCTTTAACGATTTGGTACAATTCAGAGGAAACATGACATCATCAATTATCACCCACACATAACAAGAATTTAGCCGGCAAGCATAATATTCTACTTCCTACTTTTATCTTGAAGGCAGTGCACCTCTGATTGAGGGGTTTTGTTATTAAATTTTTATTTTAGTGACCAAAAAACCATTTTAATCTTGTCCCCACAATTCGCACTCTTTGCAAAAAATCATTTCATTGAAACTAAACTATCATAATTAACATACTAAAGTAGTGCAAAAATAACACACTAATACTTCACCTTAAATTAAAGGCAAGGAGAGGGATCCTACCTCAATGTTGATCCATCCCTCCACTCTGGACCTTGAAACTTTCTAAATAAGAGCTTCCACTACTCCCCCACAAGGCATATGTGTTTTCACATACAACCTATGCCAACACAGGCAGGTTGCCTAAGCTCCGACAAAGCGAAACCAACCAGAACTCGTCGATAACACAAAGAAAAACATACCAAGAACCTCTAAAACAACCAAAGATGCTAATTAGAAGCTATGAAAACCAAAAATGGGTAAAACCCCTACCTTAGAATCAAACCCGCAGATCGAAATCACCGCAATCCGCCTCACCTTTGGTGGCGGATGTCATACACAAACCAACAAGGCCCTGAGGGACCTTCCGCATCCCCTTAAAACAAAAGAAACAAGAACGAAAAATAATTAAAAAAAACCCTAAACACGCGGGTTCGGCCAAAATAGATTTGGGAAAGGGGGAGGCCGAAAAATAGCCAAGGATAGGGAAGGAGGTGAGTGACCTACGATGCAGATTCAGAAGAAGAAACCTCTAGAAATCATGAGAAAACGGAGGAATATAAAGAGGTTGCGGGGCTTCGTGCGTCGCGACAGGGTAGAGCCCTCCCTAGGCTAGTGTCGCGCATCTATCCAAGAGGAGAGGGGAGGGTGTGTTTAGTTTAGGATTTTATTTTAAATTCATTTTGAATATTTTAATAACCCAAAACAGGGCACGGCGCACGGCTTGGGCCGCACTGTTTGGAAAATAGTGTGCCAACCGTGCGTCGCCCACTGGACACCCAAGACACCCTGCATTGGCTGGCCACATGGTTTGGGGAAACCATGCATAGGCCACGCAGACTCCTCTGTCTCCCTGATTTAAGTCACATGGTTTGGGACGCACGTTTTGGCAAGTCGTGCGCCAATCGTGTGCCTTCTGTCGTTCATTAAAAACCAGCCTCCTTCAGTTACGACACCCCTGAAACACCTCAAGACACTCGAGAAACTTCTTGGGTCTTCTCCCAACCCCAAAAACTTTAAAAATAATGGTTCTAACCTTCAGAACCTCATTTTGATGACCGATTCTAAAAAAAACTGGTTTAGTAATTGAAAAAGTTCAATTTCCCCCAATTTTTAACCCAGTTCAAAACATGGGTCAATATAGTTTTTGAGTACTTTAATGATGTACTATATTGGGATTTGGTATAACTGTTTGTTTTTTCATACATTCTCACTTTGTAGTGTCGAGCATATTTAATCTTATCTTTATTATCCTCTATTTTTTGGAAAATTTGTAACCACTTTTATCTTGTTTGATTCTAGGTGCGAGTCACCAACCCGAGAGGATTGGGAATCATTTTAGGAAATGTGTTAGAAAGATCAAGTATCAAGTTATTGGGGTTCTAGGATGGTTTATGACACTTTTATTTTTATTCATCATGATTAGTAACTATAGTAGGTATTTATTACCACAGTAAGGATAAATCTGGTAATTAATGTTAAAAATAATATGATAAGGACTAAAAAGTAACCATAAAACATTCCTTACTTTTATTTGATAAATACTTTTTTTCATGATCATTATAATTTATATTATTTTAACTTTTTACCATATGATCATTATTTTTACCTTTATAACACTTTAGGTATTGAATACCCAAAAATGTAACTTTCTTACCTTTAGTATCTATAATATTTTGTGATAGGGATTAAAATAACCTTTGTTAGGTTTTAAATACTCATTTAAATGATATATTATTTTATTTATCATGTTAATTTATTTCTAATTTTTAGTAATGAAATACTATTACCTTACATTATTACGCAATGATGATGCATTAATTATTGAATTAAAAGTAAAAATTAATAAACAACATTAAAAATATTAAAAATAATACAAGTTGAATAAATTATTGATTTCAATAATTATATTGGATAATTAAAACATTTTAAGGAATTATTAAATGTAAATAATGGAATTAAATCTACTTCTTGATGTTTTTAAAGTCAAATTAAATGAATAGCAACAAATTTGACATTCATGATATTTTATTATTAAAAATGTTTTATTAAATGATTTATAAATCCAAAATTTTTTATAATTGGCCAACAAAATGTTAAATGGTTCATATTATTAGACATGGTCCTTTTATTTTATATTTTACTATTTATAGTAATATTATTGACCACAAAATATAAAAACATAAATATCATAGTTATTATCCAAAAGTATTAAAACATGTTAAAGCATAAAGATAAGGGATAAATATTCACTTAAACATGTCAAATTTAAATTTGATGATATCATTTATAACTAAAATAATTTTATCTATGAATTTAATCAATTATTATAAATTTAAAAATGAATATTAATTTATATTAATTTAATACTCTAAGAAATTTTAAATGTCCCCCTCCCCTCTCTTATAAAAGGGTACACCCAATCCACTTTTCTTAACACTTAAAATAACTTTTGGTTCACCCATGAACTACCCTAAAAAATTTATTCCTAAACCAAAAACATTCCATATTCATTTTTTATCATAAAACCAATATAGAAATGGTTTTTTTGTAAACCGTAAGGGGTTTTCGGAAGAATATGTATAGTTTTAATCAAGAATTTTCATTTTATTTCTTCTTATAACTCTTAAAAACCTTAAAAAAAATTGATGAAATTTTTAAGCCCGTATATTCTTTATACTGATATGTTTTTTTCTTTAAATAATTATATATATCCATCTCATGTTACATGAAGTTGGAAATGAAACCATCATTCATGTGTACAACGGACTTTCGCCCCACTAACCAATGTAATTAATTTTCCATAACCTCCTCTCATGGTTAGTTTTAATGATAGATTTGATGTTTATATATGATAATAATTATATATTTTTCATTATTAAAATATAATATATGGTTTTATTTTTTACCATTTCATTCATTTAAAAATGATAACATCATTCATGCATATATGTGAATTACCACCTCCATGAATCATTGTGATTCATTTTACATCTCCACATAACACGAATGAAATATATAAGTATATTTAAAGAAATTATATATTATTTATTATACTCTGATCAATATAAAAATAAAGAATAATACTTACATTCATTCCATAATTATTATTGATAAATGGAAACGTTGGTCAACTATATGTATATCCTAGCAAGTCAATGATTGTCGCATAGTTCATTTTTCATAAACATATTTCATGATTCGTTTTATAAGTATAATTGATATATAAAAATGATAATTATTACATTAAAATTACTCTATATATGATTTAAAAATGTCCACTTTAACTATATTAAACCTAACAAAGTCATTTTGGATACACGATTCAAATATCATAAAAATATTTGATGTAAACTTAATTGATTAAGTAATTTATTATCAATTTTTAAAAGGAATAATAAAATTGAAAGGGTTATTAATAATTTAAATAATTAACATAATTTTTTTAATCCTGAAGATAAATATTTTATCTGATTAAAATGACTCAAGTTAAGGGGCTCTCTTTTAAAAATATCCCTTTTTATTGTTTCCCTTACACCTCTTTTTTCATTAATTTTGGTTTTTTTCTAAATACTTTAAGAAAATTATTGTTTATTAAAAAATAGTTTCCAATGGTAAATTTTTACAATTTTTGACTTGATTTACAATTTTTTAAAAGAATTAATATTTTTATTTTTTTTATGTAATGGTATTTCTTTAAAAATTACTATATTTAAGTTTCCCTTGAAAATGTTTTTCTTCCATGTTCATATTCTTCAAGTTTTTTTACATATGATTTCATATAGAAACAAGAGAATTATATATTATATTTTAACAATATTTTAACTTTATTTTAAAATATTAGAAAATGAATATTCCTTCATATTATTTTTGACATTCTTTACAAAGGACAAATGGAATGTTATGTTTTAACAAATATGGAGACAATGATTTTTCCTATAATTGTAACCATTATTTAATTCTGTGATTCCTTTAAGTGTTTTAATGTTTTCTTAACGTAAAAATAATATTTTAATATCTTATAGTTATTTTATCTATTAGAGTATTGTATGAAAATAAATGGTATTTCAGTATCCAAAAGTGTTTTTCATATGGATTCAAAATAGAGTTTGAAGGTTTTAAGATGAGAATGTGAAATATTAAAATGTGTTATTCATGTTATTGTCCTTTTACATTGTTTTTGAATATAGGTGAAACAGGTATATCATATATTATGGGTTGATCCCCATTATATCTTATTATTAATGGGTGGTCGTGGGAAAACTTATACAATGCTTAAACCCCATTACAACTCTCCAATGAATTTGTTGATAATTTTGTTTTATGGAGAGTGATATTAAAATTCAACCATATTTTTTCTAATTGTATGGTATTTATTAATATGATGTCACGTGAAAACTAAATTACTTTTATATTCTTCCAAATGTGTTTTTATGGAAATGTTTGTATTTTCATAAGATAAGACAATGATGTTTTTAAAGGAATAATTATACCATTTTTGTGCAAAAGTTTATCGTTTAAGAAAATGTTTTCTTTGGTTCTCATGTTTTATAAGAAACCCTTATGGTATTATTTTCCCCTTCTATTTTCTTATAATGTTTTTTATGAAGAAAATTTGGCATTAAAGATGATCTCATTATGATCAATCAATGAGGGAAAACACTTTTTTATGATATAATGGATTCAAAAGGGACAAAAGGGTTTACTTATTTTTATTTTTATTTCCCTTATTGATATTTCTATGTTTTTCCCACATTAAATAATTTTTTTCAGAACATTTCTTGTTGATTAAAAATAAATAGGAATGTGTGTTCAAAATCATGAATATTTTTCATGAATAGAAAATGTGTTTCATAATAAAAAATTTGTATTATGGGAAAAATGGATACTAATAAAAAGTTTACATTTTGTAAAATATAGTTTCATTATGTATTAATTATTTATTATTTATGAAAAACTATAAATCTATAAATATCATTGAAATGAAATAAATTTAATATTTTATAAAAATAAATATTATGGTTTCAATAAGTATCAGGACCTTGTAGTTGGTATCGGAGGAAAGGTTTATAAAACATTAGAAATCAGGATTCTTTTTGTGTGAGGTTAAATTCAGAGTTATTATCATGAAACAAACCACTGAGGAAGCCCGAGTTAGTATAAATATTAGTGTAAAACCCCAATACTACCTCTGATACACTAGGTTATGGTGACTAGAACTTGGAAGGAAAAAACTAAAATGGGATACCATATCCTAAAGTACTAGTATACACATGCACAACCATCTCCCTTAAAAGGTGTTTAAAAAAATAAATGGTTGCAACATCTAAAGTATAACCATGAATCAAATAACCACAAGGGAATAAATAATATTACAACAATATAAAACTATATAATAATTAATAAGAATACATGACCAAAAAAATGAGGTCTCAACATAACAATAACTTGATAATGGAAAAAATAAAGAGTTCTCGATGCCTGATCTCTAAATCTAACCACTAAACCCTATCAATGAACCCAAGTTCCACTATGCTCCATTGATGTCACCACTGATATTCTTATCATATATATAATAAAATATGTTTCTAGGTAAATCCCATTGAAGGGTGTGTTTTTACATAACTTGTAGAATTCCTCAATAACCACAAACTGAGTAGAAGAAATATAAAATAGAAGTGAAATCAACCCATAGAAATATGGGAACAAAACAGAATATATATGAACATAATGAACCATATTGTAAAGAAATGGGATGTCTATATCCACAACCCATCTAAAAATTATTAGTTAACCAATAGATCCAAAGGTCCATATCTAATTCCCAACATCTTGGGTATCTGAATATGAAAAAACATGGGGTGGACCAGTACCTCACCATTGTTCTCCACAACCTGATAGGGAACTATAACAACCATGGTATTTATTACATTTTAATTCATGATTTATTATATAAAGTCATACATAATAAAAACAAAAATATCATGATTTGTAATTTATTTGGTAACTAAATACATAGAATAACATATTGAACATTGGATACTATAATACTATTGAAAAATTCCTAGACGTGCTTCTAAAATTCTATGGATTTTAAAATGACACATGATAACATTGGGCCATACATTAGAAATGTGTAAGATATAAATCCAACTAATCAAATAAAAATTGAATAAGGTGATCATTTTAAAAAAATATAATATCAATGGGGAATAAAAATAGTAGGAATCATAAACATGAACAATGATACATCATATAGGATGCTAATATTAACAAGGGAAATTTGGAAACAACTTAATACACTGAAATATAAAGATAGGTCTAGGTTAAACCACTAATACATCTTGGTGTAAAAATTTCCATAAAGGAATCAGGTTCACTACCAATCCCATCAGTATGTCTCATGAGACTAAACGTTACCCACTGTGTTAGATAACTATATAATAATGGGTTTATTAGTCACTTTTATTTCATTCTCATTCTTATGTGTTCCACATTGATCATACATCAAGGATTAATTCATCATAATATTCTATTCTGTTATTATTTACATTGAAATAAATATTTTTATGTCTAAATTCAAAGAGTTATAAGTGTATAAAGGTTAATACCCTTGATAGTAAATGGGTATTGTATTAATTGCACAATATTTTGGGATAGAAACTTGTGTTGAAATTTCAGCAGTATAACAGCATCGTAGAAAATTTCAAAAAATGGGTTGATGAGAGAGAAATAGGTATCTCATCATTTGAACCTAAATTGGATAGTAATTTTGAAATATAATAACATATCTAATCATAAGTAGATTAAGATAACATACATAAGGTAAATAAGATACTTGAATAAAGAGGAGAATGTAAAAGATCTCTAAAATGAGTGTGTAACTCCAAATGCTTTTTAGGGGATTATTGAGAGCTCAAGGGAAACATAGGAGGACTCTAGAGAGTGGATGCCAGAGTATGGATGTTCTCCAAGGTGTTTGGGTGAAGAGAAATTGGAGTTTGGGTGCATTTATTTATGAAAAGAAGGTGGATTTATTAATTATTTGTTTTAGAAACTACATGATAAATTAACCAAAACCACTAACCATCTGATGGTTTCTTCCAAATTGGATTGGTTCTCATTATTTTATAAGTTGAACCTCTTAAAAAATAAAATAATACCATTTCATTTTGTGGAGGTGAGTCATACTCTTAATGTTATGGTTTAAAAACCTTAAAATATATTAATTCTTTTGGATGATTCATAAGGTCTTTAAAAAATTAATCCAATAAACATAAATTTTCATTATTTAAATTTTAAAAAAATATCTTTCTTTGTTTATAAGATTTATAATATTTATTAAATCACTTTTCTGTCATTGTGATATCATTATACACAAAGTATATTTATACGGTATTTAAGTTTCACCTAAAAATTCGACCGTCTCGGAAATTTCTGAAAAATTAACCATTGAATAATTTTGAAATTATGATAAAAATAATAATAATCCTTTTATAAAAAAAATTCAATATATTTGAATTTTCATTTTAAAATATTAATCAACATTAATTAATAAATACTGGGTTTTGTCACAACAACGTTTATTGAACCCTTATAAAATTTTCATTCCACTTCAGAAAAATTATATGATCATATATATTTAATAAAAATCATTTTTTAAAAATATTTTATTAATATATTATTAATTCCAAAAATATTTTAATTCATCAAAATAATTTCCTTATATAAATTTGAATATTACCCAAAAATACTATTTGTGTTTCATTATATCAAAATTAAAAACGTTTAGAAAGTAACAATAATTTGATGAAAATATATTCATTATTTTATAAAAAGTATCTTATATACTCATAATTCTATTGTCTTGATAAATATCTATTTAATAAACTAGAATACTCATGAAGAGTAATGTGCATGACTGAGATAATTTCATACTGAAGTTCAACATACATGGTTTGAGATATGATCTCGATGATCTTGAACTTCTCTGGTAAACTGCTTTACTTGTGCATAAGTTGTTTGATATCATCTTGGGATTGGTTAAGGGTAATTCCTAGTAATGCTACCTTCCTCAA
Source organism: Viscum album (assembly GCA_963277665.1). Lineage (NCBI taxonomy): Eukaryota > Viridiplantae > Streptophyta > Magnoliopsida > Santalales > Viscaceae > Viscum > Viscum album. The sequence continues at coordinate 1,062,942,521 of OY728165.1, read as the reverse complement.
AAGCATTGATAAATGAGATTCATAAGGTAAAATCAACTATCTTAGTCCATCACTTTGTTTGTCTGTGTCAATTTGATTTTCTAAAACCCTATGTTAATTCTAATCATGTGATCACTATTCAATAGTTATATTATCAATGGTAATGTTACTTAAAATTCATTTAAATCTAATATTATATAATAAAACAAAATAAGTGCATGTTTTTTACATAACTATATTACATAATCATATATTTAATTAAATAAAAATAGGAATTTTATTTATAACATCTCAGGTCATTACAATTTTTCCCCCTTAAGAAATATCACCCGAACAATTTTGATTTCTCACACTAACATAGATTAGGGTAATTGTGTTTCATTACTTACTCTAGTTCCCATGTCACATATTCAATATTTTGGTATCTCCACATCAATTTCACCTGGTGCATTTTCATATTTTGTAGAAATTTTTTTTATGTTCAAATATCTTTATCAACTTCTCCGAATGTGAGAGATCATGTTCCAATGTTACCACTAATGGATTGAGTACATGTTAGGGGTATGGTATGTACTTTCTCCAGATTGATACATGGGAGACATCATATACTTTAGATAGTTTAGGTGGGAGTTCATGTTGTTATTCCACCACTCTAATGTGATCAAGGATCTCAAATGGGACAATGTATATCTGACTACGATTACCATTCATCCAAAGTCTCATCACTTTCTTCCATAGAGATATGTGGAGGAATAACATGTCTCCAACATCAAACTCTAGGTCTCCTCAATTATTATTATAATATATCTTATATCAACTCTAATAATCCGGGATGTGTTTCTGAATAGTCTTAACATTTCCCACCATTTCCTCAACCATTTTAATAACAAGCATTTTTCATTCCCAAAGATCATCCTAGCATGTAGTCGTTCAACACCTCTTCCCAAAAAGGGGTTCTTAGGGGGGGGGAATTAGGATTCTTTATTAGAAACTATTATTTTATAAGAACATGACAAGAGTTATATTTCGGACCCATCCTCTTTAATGTCAATAGAATAGACTCACAACATGTTTTCCAATGTCTAAATAGTCCACTCATATTTTCCATCAATTTGAGTGTGATAATTTTTTTGACGTTCAAATTAGTGTTTATAACATTTATAATACTTTTTCAAAACATGGATGTGAATTTCATATATCAATCACAAATAATGGATATGGGTTCTCCATGAAGCCTTAGCACTTATCAGATGTATATAAGTGAAAGATGATTGAGAAAGAAATCCTCTCAAATTGAAATAAAGTGTGTTATCATAGTCAGATGATCCAAAACAGTCCATATAGACTTTTTTCCCATGAATTATTTTATATTTATGGTGAAAAAGTCCATAGTTATGTTTCCCAATTCCATTTTGGTATGGGAAATTATTGTATCATCCCCATATAAATTCTACCATTCAAACTTTACTTACTTTCCTACAAGGAATTTTGATATATATTCACCTATCACCTTATCCATATTTTCCCACTGATGGTGATCTCAGATATCTCAATACATATTTTTTCTTCTTGTGTGAATGTATAAATTCAAACTATGTGAATCATAAAACATTTCATTCATTAACTTGGGATTTGAGGGTATATATAGTCATGACCCAAATCATACCACTCATTCTTCATTAACGGTCAATTATAAGTATTCCCATTTTCTTATAGTTTTCACATTCTTCTAAATTCCCATATCATCCATTTGAGTATCTTTTATCTTATCTATAAGGTATCGTTCATCAATCATTTGAAAAATTATTGATGGTGTTCCTTCCTTTATGATTCGCATGCCCATGCTTTTCAAAACATGGAAGCGTAGATCCCTATGAACTCTCATCAATGATAGAACTTCCATATAATTTCTACTTAGATCATCTAAATATTATTCTCTTTCTTAGGATTGTATTGGATTGAGCTGTCATAGTCCTTGATCATCTCTATCCATCTTTGTTGATTCATATTCTTCTCTTTCTGTGTGAATATATCTTGAGGATTTTGTTATCTATATATATATCATACTTCTCCCCAAATAGATAATTCAACTGTATATTCAAATAAAAAATCACTACAACCAACTCTATATCTTGTTTTGGGTAGTTCTGTTCCTTAAATTCCAACTTCCTTGAAGCATAAGCTATGACCATTTCGTTTTTTCATTAACACACAGTCCAATCCCTTATTTGAAGAATCATTGAATAGCCTGAAAATCTCTCTAATTTAAGGTAGTGTGAAAATATGTTAAGTGATAATAGACCATTTCAACTCCTTGAAGATCTATTGTATTGTATCATTCCATGAAAAAAGACTCATTTCTGATATATCTTCATTAGAGGGTTTGACAATCGTGAAACATTTCTCATAAATCATTGATAATACCCAACTAATCTAAGGTAAATATAGATAACTATCACACATATAGTCCTTGGAAATCCTTTAGTTAATTATATTATATAATGGTCTATATATATCCCATTTTTATAGAATATATGTCTCGAGAATGAATCATCCTTCAAACAGAACACACATTTGTTGTACTTTTAATGAATTTTATCCTATAGAAAGGTTTTTAGTACAGTGCTCTGATACTCCTCATGATCCTCCTCGGTTTTTTACAATAAATGAATAACTTCTACAAATAGAACCTCAAATGTATTTAGTTAATCTTTAAATACTCTATTAATCTAGTATATTAACATTTATGGAGCATTATTGTGACCGAATGGAATTACAATGAACTCATATTGCACATACATTGTATGAAAATTACTCTTAGTGATATCCTCTTTCTTCACCATAACATGGTAAAATCCTAACTACGTATCTACCATGTATAACTCTTGTGATCCATTTATTGATTGAAAAACTTATCAATATATTGAAGGGGCTACTTTTTATTTACCTTTATCTTGTTGAGCTCATAGTAATCAATGAAAATTTGCATTAACCCATCCCTCTTCTTGATAAAGGAATCTTGTTTGCCTTATGGTGAAGCACTTGGAAATTTGAACCCTTTATCTAGATTCTCATGTTATGGTTTCATCATCTACTTGAGTTGCATAGTAGCTATTCCATAAGAAGTATTGGATAATGGTAATTCCCTATGTATAAGATTTATTCAAAATTCAACCCATCATCTAGGAGGAACTATAAGAAATTCCTCAAGAATCACATCAACGGATTCCATCATAAAGACAATGTCTTAGATGATGGTTCTTTCCTTATACTAAATCATTTAATCTAGATATTCTCTATTATAGGTAAATAATATCAATTCTAGAGATGTTTGTCCTCAAGAATATTTTTCCTCCTCCATTAACTTATATAGAATCGGGGGTTGATTTATAGTATGGAGAGTGGTTTAATTTCCACATGAATTTATGTTGGTTCTATATTGGGAAAACCAATACAGGCCTATAATTGAATCAAATTACACCAAAGGGTATATTACAAGGTAATATGTGAATTTTATCCCACAAACTTCAATATGGGAATATTTATATATTTGTGATACAATAATTTCCCCATTTGTAATTTTTATTAACATATCTAATTCAATTATTTTTTGAGGTGTTTGAATAGTCCTACAGAAATTTATGATATTAAGGAATGAATAGATTCAGAATAAAAAAGTATGTTCACTATTCTTGAATAAATAACTTGTGTACCTATCACCACTTCATATTCTAGATCCACTTATGCAGTTCTGATGGATATATATCACCCTTAATTCCTTGGAGGTTTTTGGTTGTACCCAAAAACCCATGGATTAGTGCATTGATTTAAAAATTGTATTGGTTCCTTGCAATTGAAGAAATGAATAATTTCATGAGGGTTGAACAGACCATTTAATTTCTACATCACTTTGGTGGGTTTCCCCTATCAGTAATGTCAAGCTAGGTTTCCTTCCTTACAATTCCTAAATCATTTCCTCATCCCCCTTAGTAAATTTCCAAGCTGCTTCTTCCCTCACCTTTAATAAGTGGGATGTTTAAATTTCATAGAAGCATTATATTTCTCCATCAAACTACCATAATTAAAATACACATTACTCTAAATATCCCAATAATAACCTTTATATTATCTATATCCATTTTGACTTTGAGGGCACACTGAAAAATTTCCTCATAATTATCAAAGTCATGGATCACTAGGGATATTTGTAGACTAGGTTTTAGCCCACCAACTAAGAGGTCAGCCTTACATTCAAGGGTAACAACAAATCTGGAGGCATGTCACGTATGTATTGTATATTTTTTCTTACACACCCTAATATATTTTTCATATTTATTCTCAAGGGAAAGGACATACATTTATATTTTAATATGTAGAGTCTGAGGATAATATTTATCGAAAAAACATTGGAATTCCTTCCACCCCATCACTTTGTTATCATCCTGAGGCTTTACATTCTTGTTCAATATACACTATTGATCACCTTATTATTTTATATGAAAAATATTCATTACAATGATATCTTGATCATAAAATTGAAATATGGAGAAAATAGTCTCAATGGAGTAGATCTATTGTTCCTTGGTTAAGGGATCAGATAATCCATTGAAAGTCAGCACCATTTATCATATAAATGTCTCAATTGCAGAATGTAATCTATTAAAGGGATTTGGATTCTCCTCTTGATACATATATCTATTTTTAACCTAATTCATCTGAGATTTTATCTTCATAAATTTTTAAATTCATACTCCCATCGGGTTGGGCATCTCATTAGGTCAGTCATCACATTTATCTTCACAATGATTTTTTTCCTGATTCCTCTTATTTCTATCCATTGCCTAGAATAAAAAGAAAATTATGGATGATTGTTTTTAAAATATTAAATACATAAAAAAATTAATGACATTAAATATATAAATTATAACATACATTTATTTCCTTAACATGTTAATTTCTAGGATTTAATCTATGTTATTCAAAATCTATTTCCGAACATATATTAATATGGAAAATTTTTTTCCCTTAATAATGTCTTGAAATGAGATTATAAATTTTATAAAGAATAACCCCTAGTATTTTCAAACAAGGAGCATATTAAGGCCGGTTTTTATGTACTATGTTATAATGAGTCAGTCCTGGATCACCCTATCAGAGTTGTTACCCATAGGTACATCTCTGCCAAAACCATGTCCACTTGTAATATCCCGATAAGGATTTATTTTCTTGATAATCCAATTAATCTATACATAACAAATAACTTTGAAGTTTTCATATACTTAGTCTTTTATCAAAGGATTTTTATAAAATTTTATAATCTTATTCCCACATATAAATATAATTTTCATCTCATACCAAAAATTAAAATCAAGTACTTTATTACATATTTTTTCTTGATTTATTGCGTAAAATTACACATCATACAACTAGAAAGATAGATAGGTGTAGTGCATATAGGAATTAGGTATGTATAATAACATATTTAACACGGGATATGATAAAATTATTGAATAAATCCTTAATATGCTTCAAAAATACCATGGATTTTAAAACTACACGGGATAACCTGGGGACAAAAATAAGAAATGGCTGAGCTATAAAGCCCAATAAGGGAATAAAAATTGAATAAAGGGATACATATTAGATAGTAGGAATATCAATGGGTTACAAGAGGAGTAGGAATAAAAAATGTGATCAATGAGACAAGATATTACATGAATATCTTAAAATGGGAAATGAGGCAACAACTTAAAACACTACATCATATATATAAGTCAACACTAAACCGGTGAGATATCCTGGTGGAAAAAGTCCCATAAAGGAACCAGGATCACTCCTTATTCCAACATGATGTCTGTTGAGAATAAAATTTCCCAATTGAATAGAGTACTATATAATTTTGGGCACACCCATCACTTTCATTTCATTCTCATGCTTAAGTGTTCCACATAGATTAAACAACATGGATTCAGTCATCATAGTATTTTATTCCATAAAAATAGAGTGTGTAATAAATATGTTTAAGTCCCAATTAAAATATTTATAATTTTATAATGTTGAATACCCTTGATAGAAAATGTCTAGGATATTCACTACATAATTATTTTTTCATGGAAATTAACAGTGAAATTTCCGTAGAATAACTACATCATACAAAAATTTAAAAATTGTTTCATGAGAGAGAAAGGGGTATCTCATAATTTGGACAAGAATTAGATAGTTAGAGGAATATTTAATAACATATCCCATCATAAGTAACTTAAGATAGAAGATATAAGGTAAATGATATAGATTAATAAAGAGGATAAAGTAAATGATCCTTTTATTGAGTGTGTAACTCTAAATGCTTGTCAGGGGATTATTGAAATATTAGGGGCACCTTAAGAAGTTTCTATAGAGTTTATGGACGAGTATAGACATGATACCGGGAGTTTTAGTGAAGTTATATGAGATCTTCGGTCGGTTTATATAAGAAAAGAGGTTGACTTCTTCATTATTTTGGTTTTTGACTCTACCAAATAAAATAACCAAAACCACAAACCAACTCATGGTTTTTGTAATTTTTTTCTAACAAATGGGAGTTGTTCTCATTATTAAATAATTCCAAGTACCGATCTTAATAAAATAATACCCTTTCTTAAGTGGATGTTAGTCATACTCTTAAAGAAATGGATTAAAAACCTTCAAATATATTAATGGTTTTGGATAATTCATAAAGTATTTATGAAATTAATAAAATAAACATAAAATCACAAAATTTTAAATTTAACTCCCATATTTGGTTCTGTATACCCTTTATAGTATTTATTACATCAATTTTGGGTTAGTATGATTTTATGATACATAATATATATTTATATGGTATTTAATTTGTACCTGAAAATTTGACTATCATAGAAAACTATGAAAAAATCACCATTCGTGAATTTTGAAATTATTATTACAAAAAATGTTGTTATTTTAATAAAAATAATTTTCTAAACATGTGAATTTTCTCTTTTAAAAAAGTAATCAATATTTATTGAAAAATAATGGGTTTTCTAACAATAACAGTTTTTAAACCCTTTTTGAAAACCATTTGAATTCATACAAATTATATGATAATTTATATTTAATAATAATATTTTATAATAATATTTTATTAAAATGTTATTTATTTAAAAAAACCATTAATTCATCAAAATAGATTCCTTAATTGATTATAAATATTACTCAAAAATATTATTTCTTTTTTATTACATCGAAATAAAAAACATTTAAAAGTAACCATAATAAGATGAAAATATATTCGCAATACTATAAGAAATAATTTTCATTTTTATAATACCATGCACTTGATAAACATCCATTTAATAAACTAGAAAAATTAGTAATATTAAGGTGTGTCACTATGAGACTTTAAGGAGGTGGTTCAGGGTATATGGTTTGGGTCGTGATCTCGATGGTCTCGAACTTCTCGCATAAACAGTTTAGCTCATTCTTAAGTTATTGTATCTCAACTTGGTATTATTCAAGATCAAATAACAATGATACAATCTCCCATGGGAGATTTGATAAATGGGTTTCATAAGGTATGATCCTACTTATTGGTGTCATCACTTCCTTTGTCGGTGTTAATTGGATTCTTTTAAGACTTATATTTATACTAATCATGTGATCACTATTAAACATTAATATTATCAATATTTATGTTACTTAATTTTTTTAAATAAAATTGAGTATAATAAAACAAAAGTAATTCATATTTTTTCTATAACCATATTACATAATGAGACATTAAATTAAATTAGAAGTGGAATTTTATTTATAACACCTCAGGTCATTACAATCTTCAACCATTAAGATATTTTACCCTTAAAATTTTCCTTTCCCACAATAAATAGATTATTTTAACTCTGTTTCATATCTTAAATTGGTTCCCATAACACTTTTTCAAACTTATGGTTTCTCCACAACACTTTCACTAGGTGCATTGTCTCATTTCATAAAACTTTTTCTCTATGATCAAATATCTTCACCAACTGCTCCTCATATGATATATCATTCTATAATGGTACCACCTATATATTGGGTACATGTTAGGTGGTTGGTATGTACTTTATAGATGGGGATATATGGAACACATCATATACTTGAGATAGGTTATGTGGGAGTTCAAGTCGGTAGGCCACCGCTCCAATGCAATCAAGGATCTAAAAGGGGTGATCTGTATTGGACTAAATATTCCCTTCATAAAAAATCATATCACTTCCACTCATGAAGATATAAGAAGGAATACCTTGGAACCAACATCAAACTCTAGGACATTTCAACAATTGTCAGTATTGATCTTATTAGGACTCTGGGTAGACTTTATATACTGATGAATGGTCTTAACATTTTCCACCATTTCCTAAAAAAATTCAAGACCCGGTAGTTTTCATTCCCTAACATCATCCCAGTATGCATGTGTTATGCACCTATTCCCATAAAGGGCTCCATAGGGGTTGATTTAGATTCTTGAGGGGAAAATGTTCTTGTATAAGAACCCTACAAGTAGTATATGTTTGTTCCATCATCTTTTTAAGTCCATATAACATGTTCGCAACATGAATTATATTGTATGAATTGTCATCTCATATTTTCCATCAGTTTGAGGGTGATAATCTGTTTTGAATTTCAACGTTGTGTTTAGATAATGTTGAAGAATTTTCCAAAACATTGTAGTGAATCTCAGATCTCGATCGGATTCAATAGATAGTGGTACTCAATTAACCCTTACCACTTCTCTAATATATATCCATGAAAGATTATTGAGAAATAAATACTATCAATTTGAAATAAATTGAGTTATCTTTATAAGAAAATCCAAAATAACTCTTATAACATTGTTTCCATGAAATTGCTTTAGAAATCTGGTGAAAATTTAAATGGTGATTTTTCCCATTTCCAAGTTGGTAGGGGAATGGCTGCTTCATCCCCTTATACTTCGGCCTTTCATCCTTCAATTTATAACATACTAGGAACATTGATCTATATTTAGCAATATCCTTATTCATATTGTCCACCAATAGTGATCTTGGAGATGACAATAAATCTTTCTGCTTATTGGGTGAATGGATAAAGTTATACTTTGCGAATCATCCAAAAATTATTTATTTTTCATATTATTTGATGGTACACAAAATCGTGAACCAAATCTCAAAACTCCTTATACCATAAGACTCAGTTAAATGGATTCCCCTTTTTTACGGTTTCCAGTTTCCTCTCAATTCTCATATCATCCATTTTATCATCCATTATCTTTTCCATAAAGGATGGATGATAAATTATGTGTGAATAGATTGATGATTTTCCTTCCTTTATGATTCACATGTCCATCCTTTTCAAATCTAAGAAGATTGAATCCCTATCAATTCTCTTCAATGATAAAATTGATATCTCCTTTCAACATTTATCATCTACCACTTTATTAGCTTCCCCATGATGGTAGTGGATTGAGGAGTCACAATCCTTGATCATCGCTAACATTATTCATTGGTTCATATTCATCTCTTTCTATATGAATATATATTTGAGGTATTTGTGATCTATATATATTTCAACCTTCTACCAAAAGAGATAATACCACCATATTTCCACATTTAATATCATTCCATCCAAACCTAGGTCATGAATTGGGTGGTTCTATTCACGAAGATGAAAATGTCTTGAATCATAGTCTATGTATTTGTCAATTTTCAATAACACATATCCAAATCCCTTATTCAAAGCATTTTTCAATACTAAGAAAATTACTCCACATGTGTGTAGTGTGAGAAGAGGTGAAGAGATAATCCTCATTTTGAACTCTATGAGGCTCTATTAACAGTAATCATTTCATGAAAATTAACTCCCTTCTGAGTTATCTTGGTTAGATGCTTCGAAAAGCATTAAACATTTCTCAAAAATTGACAATAGTACCCAGCTAATCCAAGGAAACTATAGATAAATATAATAGATGTTGTCCCCATACATCCTTAAATTGATTCTATTTTTAGGGGTCCAAATATATTCCATTTCTTGTGATGGTATGTCCCAAGAATGATACTTCCTTCTACAAGAACTCACATTAATTATACATTTCATAACTATTATTATTCCACAAGATTTTTATCATAGTTCTCAGATTATCCCCAAGCCCCTACTTGGTTTTGGAGTGTATTAAAATAAAATATATAATGAATACCATAAATGTATGAAGGTAATATCTAGAGACTCAATTAGTCAAGTCCATGAATATTTTTGGAGAATTAGTGAGTCTGAATGGCATTGCAATGAACTCATAGTGATCATACCAGGTACGAAATGTAGTCTTTGGGATATCCTCCTTCTTCACCGTATATTTTTAATTTCCCTTCTACAGATACACCTTAGAGAATTATTGTGTTCTATGTATCTGATTGAAAAAGTCATCATTCTATGGATAATGATACTTTTTATTTATCTTGATCTTTTTGAGCTTATGATAATGAATTAAAATGCACATTTACCCATCCTTCTTCTTCACGAAGAGGAATTATAGCGACCCGAGCCTTTTACATAAAACCTTTTATGATTTTAAGAAAAAATAATCATCAGAGTGCAAGCCAATGATCGTTAAGTCTAGAGTCTTGGAAGACTAGGTACATATGACATAAAACATGGGGCTAAAAAACTTCTTTATTTAATCCCCATAAAGAGCTTCTAACTTCTTTTGAGCCCTTAAATCTGCATAGGGTACCCTAGGGAACACATGAACAAAGGGATGAGCTAAAAAGCCCAATAAGGGAATAAACATAAAGATACATCTCAATAACATGAGTTAGGAGGCATGAAATAATGATATCCAAAGAATTAAAATCAAAAAATCATTTAATATATGCATGGGATCATATAAACATGGAATCATATAAATGTGGCAGAATCATAAATCATATCTTTAGTACGGGTCAAGGCTAATCGCCAATCCCGTTTCACATCGCATCTCATGAGACTTTACCTTACCCAATGCATTGGAGCGCTATCTGGGCACACCCATCTCAAAACATTCAAGAATATTCTTTCCACATAAATATTCTTACCACATATACAATCATACATAATCAACCATACACAAACATAAGGGTACCCATGGAAACAATTGAGTACCACAATCATGACATCAATCATAACCAATGGGCATATCATGAAAGTGTCCATCTAAGGAAATAATTAGAACATAAATGGACGTTAATAGGGTAAAATAGTCATATGACATGGTAAGTGTTGTCAAACATAAGTGATAACATGTGAGAAATGTATTTTAGAAACATTATTATTAAAAAAATTGTGCGGTTTTAAGGAAAATACAATAGAGCTTTTAAAATAGTTAAAAAGACATTATTTTATATAAAACCAAAATTGAACCAACATGGTTTTCATAATAAAAATACAAAATTTACAAAGACAATGGTGTCTTAAAACATAAGATAGAATGCACTTGAAATTGGGGAAAATTTCTGGAAGTTCCTTTAAAATGAGTGTGCTTATTGGGAAGTATTGAAGAGAGATTCACTAAAAAGCATGTATATCCCTGAAATTGAATGAGAGATGGATCTTGGAACATGAGTTTGAATCATATAAACATAATTTTCAATTTCTAAATAAAATAAAATATTACAACAAATTGGTAAAAAGAAAGATATAGAAACCTGAAGGGATAAAGGAAGTTCGGGTAAAATCCATCATGGTTTATTGGCATGGTAGTGGGTGTAACTAAGAGGGATTGGTGAGAGAAATAAGGGGGTTATACTCACATATAAAATATTATGGAAGTATTTGGAAGTTGTATAAACATATCCCATCACATGGTATTACAAAAAAAAGCATAGCATAGAGAAAAATCTTAATTAAGAGTGAAAAGGGGAGGATCCCTTTCCTCAAATCCGTCGGTGTTCTCCATTTGTTATAAAATACCTAAATAAACAAAATAGGATTATTAATTAATAAGTTTGGAACCTCTTATATATTCAATTTATTTATTATATCCCTTTTTAGTTCATTAAAATCATTTTTGATTAGTTACAATGTTCAATTTCATTGTTCGGGCTCGTTTGTTTACTTGGTTTTAAAAGATCGGTTCACTTATATTCAAGTTTGGATTTTATGCAAGATGAAAGAGGTTGTCCAGAATTGAAGTTATATTATTTATTTCATATCCATTATATTAAATCGTTTTAATTTTAATTAGGTTACTTTTTGTGATGTCGAATTATTATTTATATAACTATAGTGATAACTGTTTTTGTTAATCGGTGGATTTGATTACAAAGAATGTGTTTTTCTTTATAACATAATTCCATTTTTAGCAAAGGATAAAAGAAAAAAAAAGAATAGTATATATTGAATATATAATAATCTGTTTCAACTATAACACAAATGGTTTCATAACCAAAATTAAATATAATAACATAAATTGATAAACTGTTGTCCTTGAATATGCTAAATTAGCACATCTCAAACAGTGCTTTCATTTATTTCAAATAAAAGGATGGGAAAAGTATAGAAGATAATAAAATATACCACTAGCCTGAATAAATTCCATTACGTGTATTTTACTGTATTTATCATACTATAATAGTGATGGGAGGTGAGGAAATAAATAAAAACGAAAAAAAACATAAAAGAAAATAAGAATTTGGGAGAGGAATTTACCTCTTGAGACTTCCTCCTTTGAGAACCTCTTAAGGGGAGAGGTTTTGGTATTTTTAGGAGGGTGAGAGCTTTTGGACGTGGGGGAGGACCTAGGGGAGAGATTTGGGGAGAATAATGGCAATTCACAAGGCTTGAGAGGAATGGAGAGAAGAGGGGTTGAAGGGGGTTTTTATAGTGGAGGAGAAGAGGGATTTCATAATATTATAATCATTAATTTATTATTTCTTCCAAAGACAGGGAATATTAAGTATTCCATGACCGATAATAGTGAATGGGTCATGTGAATTCAAAACATGGGTGGTGAAATTATCCATGATGAAAGGAATAGTCTATTTAGCTTATAATATATGTATACGGTAAATTACTGTATATTACTATTCATCAAAAAATATAGTAATTCAGAAAAATCTCAAAAGTTCACCCTAACCATTTTTTGACATGTAGAATCCAAAAATGAAGTCCATTTTTGAAAAATAGTTTTATAAATATTATTATTTTAATATTTAATTATAATTATAATTTATTATCAAAAACCAATTTTAAAACACTCATTAACTCATTCTAAAATATAGGTATATCATACTTCCAACTTGAATATTATTTTTATACTATAATAGGTGAGGTTACTATTCATTAGGTTATATCACTATTCATAATGGTATGTTACTATTCATAAGGGTAGGTTACTACTCACCAAAAATTATTTTTCCCTTATCGGAGTCCAAAAAACTTACTGATTGCAACCATGTATGTCAAATTTTTGAAATTCCAAACACAGAAGTGACAAAATTATATTTAAAGGTCACTTATCACTTATTATTATGTGATTTTATGGAATATTTACAAGAAGGTAATTTACATTAAAAACATTGGTTTGTTAGAGGACTGGTTCACCCCATGGTGTAGAACTTGGGCCAATGAACCCTTTATCTGGACTCTCATATTTTTTTTCTTTAACTCCCCATGTTCTACCACATTTATTATATATAGATTATTTGATAATGGAAACTCCTGAGGAATAATCTCGATTGAAAATTCAACCTCTCAGTTAGGTGGAAGATAATGAAATTCCTCAAAAAACACATCTGTTTATTCCCTCACAGTAGGCAAGTCTTTGAGGATGGTTCTTTCCTTAGACTCAATCATTTGATCTTGATATTAATTCTTATAGAGAAATAATATCCATTCTTGAGATTATGGTATTAAATAAGATGTGTTCTCATCCTTTCACTTATACAATATTTGGGGTAGATTAGCAATACATAGAGTGATTTCCTTTTTGTGGTAATTTATGTTGGCTCCACATAGAGAAATCCAATCTGTGCCAATACTTTATTCAAATTACACCAATGGGAAAATAAAAAAGTTAGATGGGATGTTCAACCTATGAACATTGATAAGGGGGGATTTATAAAATTTATATTTGGTAGATTCCATATTTTTTATTTTCACTGAAGGATCTACTTCCATACTTTTTGGTGGTGTGTGAATAGTTCTAATAAACGTTTATGATATGAATAAATTCATAGAACCATAATAAAAATGTATGTTCATTATTCTTTAATGAATAGATAGCATACCTATCACCACATCATTGTCAGGATATACCTCTGTGGTTGTGAGGGAAAAAACTCTCCCTTATATCCTTGGAGGTGTTTGGTTGTCTATGAATACCCTTGTCTTTGTTCACTTATTTGAAAAGTGATCTGGTTTCTTACTATTGAAGCAATGAAGAATGTGCTACTAGTTGAAAGGAGAATTCCTTTCCACCATCACATTGGTGGGTTTCTACTATTGGTAATCACTAGCTTGGTTCTCTTCCTTCCTACACCAAAATAATTTCCTCCTCCCCTTAAATAAATCTTTAGGGTGCTTCATCCGACACCTTTGACTTGTGGGATGTTTATACTTCTTAGCACTGTTAGATTTCTCCATCGAACCTACAAAATTAAGCTCCACTTTATTCTTTGTATCCCTATGATACCCTTGATATTCTTTGATCTTTATTTTAACTTTCAGGGCACAACATACAATTTTATCAAAGCTACCAAAGTCACAGATCTCTAAGGATTTTCATAGACTATGTTTTATCCCAACAGTGAAGCGTTCAACCTTGCATTCGGGGATAATAAAATACTAGAGGCATATCAAGCATGTCTTGTGGATTTTTCCTCATATTTTCAAATATATTCATTATATTTAATCTTAATGGAATAGAAATAACTTTTCATTTTAATACAGAGAGTGTGAGTAATATATTTATCAAAAAACATTTTCTAAAATCAATTCCACCTCATCACTTTGATCTCTTCCTAAGCCTTCATATTTTGGGTCAATGCTCACCATGGATCATCTTCTCCCTCCATATGATAAATATCCAATAGAACCTTCTCTTTATCATAATATTGAAATATGGAGAAAATCATATCAATGTATTTAATCCATTTTTAGGTGATAAAGGGATCATATGATCTATGGAATTTCGTATCTCTTTGTCGCATAAAGTTCTCAATCGCATCATGTTATCTCTTATGAATATTTAGACACTCTTCTTCATCCAGGTATCTATTTATTACGTGATTCAGCTGATAGATTATCATCATAAATTTTTTGATTCCTACTCTCATTATTTTGTACTTCTCATTGGGATAGTCATTGCATTTCCCTTCACATTAATTATTTACATGATTCCTCCTATTTCTGGTTGTTATCTAGAATAAAAGGAAAATTATGAATTATTATTTTTATACTATTAAACACATAAATTGATATTTAATTAAATTAAATAGTAAAATTATGACTTATATTTAATTCCTTAACTTATGAATTTATAGGCCTAAATATATGTTATCCATGATCTATTTCTTAATATATACTATTATAGGAATTTGTTCCCCTTAATAATGGTTCATAATGAGATTGTGAATTTTTTATGGCATATCCCCCAAGATATTAAATCAAGGTGTGAAATAAGGAATGTTGTCGTGTACCAGGTTACACTAAGTTATACACGGAACACCTTGTCGGAATTGTTACCCCTTGGTGCATCTATGTCAGAACCATGTCAACTTGTAGTATATATATAGGGAAAATATTTGTTGATAAACCACTAACTCAATATATAAAAAAAATTCAGGTTCTTTTATTATAATTATTCTTATCTGTAAGTCCTACCAAAAAAAATTAAAATCCTATATCCCTAAATAAATAATGTTTTCTTTTGAAACCAACTATAACAAAAATTTTCATTATTACATATTAATTAATGATTTATTATATAAAATTACATAAAATAAAAGATAAATTATTGATAAGTCTATTGTATTTTAAAATCAGGTACATAGAATAACATATTGATCATGTCATACAACAAAATTATTGAAAACATCCTAAACATGCTTCAAATATTTCCTAGGATTTTAAATTGTATGGGATAACCCAGTGAAACATTGAAAAGGGGTGAGCTATAATGCATAGTAAGTGAATAAACATGGAATAAGGTGATAAATTTTAGACAATAGAATTATAAATGGGGAATAAAAAGTGAATGAATCATAAACATGAACAATGATGCATGGTATAGCAAGATAATAATAACAAGGAAAATGTGGAAACAACTTAAAATATTGCATCATAAATATAGTTCAATGCAAAATTGATAAGAAATTGTGGTGGAAAATAACAAATAAAGGAATTAGGATCACTCCCTATCCAATCATGATGTCTCATTAGACTAAAAATTAACCAATGCATTGGATCACAATATTATTTTGGATGAACCAGTAACATTCCTTTCATTATCATTCTTAAGTGTTCCAAATAGTTCATATAACATGGATTCATTCACCATCATATTTTATTCCATGATGAAGAATTGTAGAATACATAAATTTAAGTCCTAGTTCAAATGTTTATAAGTTTATAAATTTTAATACCCTTAAAAATAAATTGGTATGGTATTCACTAAATAATTGTTTTGGTATCGAAAATCGTGGTGAAATTTCAGCAATATAACAGCATCACATAAAAATTAAAAAATTGTTTCTAGAGAGATAATGGGGTATCTCATAAATTATAAATAAAATGTATGGTAAGTGTAATATGTAATAAAATATCACATAAAAATAAATGAAGAAAAAATAAAAATGGTAATAAATATACTTGAATAATGAGGAGAAAGATGAGATCCCTTACTTGAGTGTGTGACTCCAAATGCTTGGGAGGGGTTTCTTGGGAGATTGGGGCACCTTTGGAGGACTATAGAGAGTTTAGGGAAGTGTATGTATCTGATTAAAGGAGTTTTAGTGAAGAGAAATTGGATCTTGGGTGGGTTTATATTAGAAAATAGGAGGATTTCTTCATTATTTTGGTTTTGGATTCTACATAAAAAATAACCAAACCCGCAAACCATCCCATGGTTTTTTACCATGGTTTCTTCTAAATGGTATTTTTCATCATAATACTATAATTTCAATGTCTGAACATAATAATATAAAACCATTTTTTATGTGGAGGTGAATCATACTCTTAAATAAATGTTTTTAAAACCTTAACATATATTAATGGTTCTAGAGTATCAATAAGGGATTTATAAAATTAATCAAATAAAAATGAAATCACATTATTTTAAATTTAAAATATATATTTTGTTTTTTATAGAATTAGTAATACTTATTACATCACTTTAGGATAATTTTGATGTAATAATGCAAAATTTATATTTATATAGTATTTAATTTTATCCAAAAAATTCAATTGTCTCAGAAAATTATCAAAAAATAACCATGAGAAAATTTATATATTTTGATTCCAAAAATAATATTCTTTTAATCTAAATAATTTTCATAATATGTGAATTTTCACTTTTAAATAGTATTCTATATATATTTAGAAATGATGTGCTTTTGACAATGACTATTTTTGAACCCTTATAAAAAATAAATTTGACTTCATAAAAATTATATGATAATTTAAATTTAATAAAAATTATTTAATAATTATATTTTATTAAACAATTATTTATTTCAAAATTCCATTAATTCATGAAAATATATTCCTTAATTGAGTTTTAATATTATCCAAACATATTATTTATGTTTTATTATTTTAAATTAAAAAACATTTATAATGTAACCACAATAGGATGAAAATATATTCATCATTATATAAAAAATATTGTAGAAACTCATAATGATATTTTTCTAATAAATATTCTTTTAATACACCAGAAAACTCCTTAACAATAATGTATGTGATTTTGAGACTATCATGGGGTGGTTAGGCATACATAGTTAGTGTCATGATCTTGATGAACCTAAACTTCTCCCATAAATGTTTCCTCTCATGGATAATTTATTGAATATAAGTTTGAGCTTGATGATTGGAAAATACCTTGTGATGTTATATTTCCTTGAAACCCCAATAAATGGGCTTCATAGGTTATTATACTATTATGTAAGTCCATAACCTTCTTTTTCTATGTCAATTGGATTTTTTAAAAACATATATTTATACTAATCATGTGTTCACTATTCAACAACAATATTAATAATGGTAATGTTACTTAACTGTCATTAAAATCCAATTTTATATAATAAAACAAAATAGTTGTATGTTTTTTCTACACCAATATTACATAACAACGCATTTAATTAAATCAGTAGGTGAATTTCATTTATAATGCCTCAGGTCATTATAGGCCTTATCTTTATTGTAGTACTCATACCCTTGTGTGGTATGTGGGTTACACTCAAAAGATAAAAGATCAACACCATAGTGCATAACAGGGTTCCACTAAGTAGATAGAGAACTTGTGACCTAGTGCATTAGGGGGTGATAATCTATAGTTAGAGGAACCGAACCCTAGTTCATTAGTTGGGTTCCGCTCAGTTGATTATCAATTCACACCCTAGTGTTCCTGGGGAAAACTCGATTGGTAGAGGGCCCTCCACCTAGGGTAACTGGTTAGTGCCACTATATTGATAGAATACCCATACCCCAATTAATTTATTGGGTTTTTATTGGTTAATAGATGAATCACAACCTCTATAAAATAAGGAGGTAACAATCGACCTATGTAAATATAATAGGGAATCGACAACATCATGTTACAGGTGGGTTTAAAAACTCAATATATCTCTAATGATCCATCTTGATCACTGTTATTGGTCAAGAATATTATAAAGAAGAACCACACATGTGACACCTCTCTTCATATCTCAAAATCCATAATTCATTCTATCATTTCATCAAAAGTGGAAAACTGCTCTGGTAGGCCACTCGCGGGCCAAAAATATGAGTCAATAAGAAAGAGATATAGAAGGTAAAAGATATCCCATGAGGTACACTATATATACCTAGGTTTACATGGAATGTGATCTCTACTAGACTCTAGGTTGTTTCTTGGCCTGCACACAGCTTGGAAGGCCATATGGGAATACACTGCATGTACAGGTTGTACATGTTGAGTCCTGGCCACCCAAGGCATGATTGTATCCTTTCAGCATATTCCCATGTACAATAGTCTCTCATATATACACTAGTCATTATTTTGTGTCTAGATATGTTAATTCCCATATATTCCCAAAGTTCACTCTAGGACACCAACACCAGGTCACACGGTGTGTATCTTCCATACACATCATGTGATACATATCATCACCCAAAACCCAAGTCATCAAAACTCGAGGACTACATTGCATAATTTCTTACACTACACTCCTTATAAGTTAGGATTTTATAGAAAAATTATAAATATTCAATAATCCATCCCACAATACCACCACATACATTCCTATCTCAAATTGTGCATTAGAGTGTAGATCTAGGACCCACCGTGCCTAATCTAATGTTGGTGGCTGAATTCTGACCACCCGAAACACATGTGGGTCACGTAATAACTCTGTGAATCTCCTGTCGATTAGAAAAAAAGGACTAAAGTATAAAATATGTATATTTAACCCTCTCCATTAATCTAATGATTATCCATCCAAATAACTGATTTTCACATCTTTCGTGTATCCTCCATGAATTTAGGTGTTTGATCATGCTCAAACCCACCACAGAAATGATGAATTGTGACCCCAATGACTAATTGTGATGAATGTGAATAATTTTAGGGGGAATTTATAATAAATTTGTGTCTTGGTAATTATTCAATAATATCTTGGACAATGATCATAAAACTGTGAAATGCATGGGAGAAATCAAGTTTATAAAAGGAACAATTGTATCAAGAATACAAAAATAATTTAGGGAACATGTGATGGATATAAATCATAGTGGAAATAAAGAAGATCAAAAAATCCAATATTATCAAATTTAATAAAGTATAAATGCATAAAATCATGTTTCATAACTTGATATTTCATTGATCCTAGTTGAAGAATGAATCTTATAGTTATTGAGTAAAATATCCCTTATGTTTGTTGTCTATTTCACAATTAACCTCTACTTGTTCATCATTGATCCTTGATATAAAAATGAATAATGGTTCCTCCTCACAAATACTCCATGGATTAAGAGTCTAACCATAGAAAAAAATTAAAATGGTGTATTTATAGAGGATTATTAAGCTTAGGGTTGTTAAATTAATTTACTATTTTAATTAAATAATTCACGTCATGTACTGTCCAATAGTTGCCTCAACTGAATATCTATCATTGACTCTAATTATGTCATTACTAGGCTAAAACCCATGTTTCGGAATCAAAAGTGGTCTCGGATTTCACATATGATGTCCCAACAAATGCGAAAACAGTTTATTCATAATTATGTGTGTGATTAAATATATCTAATATTTATAATATATTAATTGCAAGCCTCTTCAAGACATGGATTCTCGTACTAACTCACCTCCTATCTCTAAATATATTTTTTATGATATTACAAAGACTTTATAGGAAAAGATGGTGTCATTACATTCTCTCATCCTTCAAGGATTTTCACATCAAAAAGATTAATCAAATAAATATATTGGGGTACTTATACAACATCCTTCTGTTATACTCCTATGATATCTCTCTCACCCTACCATGAGTCCAAAGTACATGATCCAAAGGGATGGTCCATCCATGTAAGATCTTCTCCAGCTAATCCTTGATCACCATTGGGTACTCTGCAAAGGTGGATCCCTCCTCGATGTATGTCTCTCCACATTCAATAACATGCATCACATTAGGAATGTATATCCTCATCAATTATAAATAGAAAATTTTCATACACTGTATCCATATATGGGGGAAAGAATAAGTGTTGAAAAACCTCGCCAACCCTCTATATGATCTCGAACAGACCAATGTTCCTCAAGAATAGCTTTCTTCTCGAGACAAATCTCTATTATTCTTGTTATGGGAAGGCTCTCAAGAAAATCTGTTCTCCCTGCTCGAACTCCAAAGTCCAATGATATAAATATATGAATGATTTATGTGGTTTGGAATGTCCTCATACTCTTTTGGATCACCTAAACCTTATTTTTCACTAAATGAAACATCTAAAACTGAAAAAGAGATGTTCTTTCAATATCAGTAAATTATAATGGTGACATATTGGGTCTCCTATAAAGGGAATCAAAAGGTGCCATGATGATATAAGAGTGATAGTTGTTATTATAAGAAAACTCTATCAATGGAAATAGTTCCTACAATATATGGTCAACCTCTAGCACAATGTCTCTTAGTATATCCTCTAAAATATTGATAGTTCACTCAGAATTTCTATCCATCTAGGTGTGAAATATAATTCTTATCAGCAACTGATTCCAAAAAATATCAAGTTGGGCTCTCCACAACCATTATGTAAACTAAACATCGGGGTCGAAGACTATATTCTTGGGTGCCCCATCCACCCTAATGATCTCCTATAAATTCAACAACCTCAAACTAGCATCTAAACATTACAACCTAATGGTAAGAAAGTATTCCAACTTCGTATGTTAGTTAATAATCACCCATATATCATCATGGAATCTCATTATCTATGGAATCCCTATCATAGAGTCTATAGATATTCTGTCTCATTTACAATATAGGATATCAAGAATTTGTGTCAATCTTTTTGGATACTGATTCACAGCCTTTACTAGATGACTTTTATTCACGAAGAGCAGAAATCTGTCACGACCCGACCCAACGGGGCTCGAGCCGCGACTCCCCAAGCCCGCCTCCAATAGGCCAGGGGCTGGCGACCAGCACCGAGTAGGCTATCACACACATGGGAGGCATTAGCCTAAGGTACCTGTACACACGCACCCACAAACACCTCCATGAAACAGTGTAGAGATAAAGAAACTGAAAAGTAAATGCATGAATACAATCTATCCCAAACCAGAGTGCAACAGCAAAAGTAAAATGGAAAAACAGGGCCCACCAAAAGGAAACTACAAAGCGTGTCCAACCTGCTCTGAAGAAGGGGAACGCTGGCACAAACACCCGCCGGAAAGCTCCCTCGTCACAGCTCCGGTAAACACCCCGGTCAACTTGCTCACTAAGCTCCGCCTGCTCCGGGTCCTCCTAGGACTCTGTCAAAAGGCATGTGGTCTGCACAAGACACAAACATGTGCAGACAAAGCCCGTGCAGGGGTGAGTATAAACATACTCAGTAGGCCCCCCCAAAACCCAAAACCCAAGGGAGCAACTGAAAGGCAACAGTCCGCTCAACCCTGCCAGAGGGAACCCAGACGAGAGAGAAACTCCATCTCGTGACCATCCTCGGCTAAACACAACAAGTCAGCTCAGCTCAGCTCAGGTGTATGCCCATACATACACCTTGAACAATCCAGATATACACAGCTCATGCCACAAAGCCACAAGAGGTACCGACCTCATCACCAGCAACTGTCCACAACCATGAGAGTACACCACAAACACTGTCATACCAGATGACACACATCCGAGAGATACACTCCATCGGGTCCCAAACAAACATCTCAGATGCTCACCTGAGAGACCATGCTCGTCGGATAACATCACTGAGGAAACATCGCTGAAACACCATAACCACCAAACTCCTCGGATAGGGGATCGCCGCTAGGGTCCGCTAGGGGATACCAAGACCCACCCCGGTATACGTAGCTCACAGATAGGGGATCACTCCCAGGGTCCGCTGGGGGATACCACGACCCGATCTGGAATACGTAGTTCTCACAGATAGAAGATCACACCCAGTATCTGTTGGGGGATACCACAACCCGATCTGGCGCTCGACAGAAGCTCCACACTCAGATAGAGGATCATCGTCCATATAAAGATGCTCACGATGATACCGGAACCCTATCTGGTATAACTCGCGATGTAGGGGATCGAACCGACGATGTCGCAACCCTACCGAAACCACGCGCTGAGTAGGGGATTGTATAACCAACGATACCGCAACCCTACCATAAACATCATGCTGAGTAGGGGATCGTAAGCCCGACGATGCCACAACCCTACTGTGCATGACCCACCGCGTAGGGGATCATATGTCTGATGATGCCACAAACCCTACGGGGTTAACCTGCTAGATAGGGGATCGTCGCCCTTAAATAAGCGGTCACAGCGATACCAAGAACCCAATCTAGGGTAAAGATGCTAGAGGATCCACTCCGGGCCCACCGGAGGGATACCACAACTCTAACAGTTTAAACATCCCATCAAGAGGATCACAAACCCATACGAAGGTTGTGATACCACACGAACCCTCGTAGGAACGAACCAAGGGAGAACCCTCAACCACTGCTGGTCCAAACGTCGCTAACCCGAGCGACTCTCCACAACGCCACACTGCGCACCTCTGAAGCCAAAACCGAGGCCACCATCGCGTTCCACGCAGAAAAACACGCAGGATAGGTTGTTTACTCGCCCGAAACGGAGCACCGGTGAAAAAGAAACTATTCACCGTAGCTAGCTCGTGCGGGGCCCACACAACGATCCCGAAACCCATCGAGTGGATCACACCACGATGATCCCCTCGGAAAAACAAGCAGAATCGACTACTTGCTCGCCCAAAACGGACACCCGGGGAAAAAGGTACTATTCACTGAAGGACGGCTCGGGTGGGGCCCATGCCTGGATTCCTAAACTCAACGAACAGAACACACCATTGCGTTCCTCTCGGAAAAACACACAGGATCGACTATTCATCCGCCAAAATCGGACTCCTGGTGCAAAAGCTGCGTTTCTCAGTAAACGCCAAAACCCGTCCTCGTGGGGCCCGCACCCCGTTCTCATACCCAACACCCGGAAACCATCTCAAAAAGTCCTTCATACCATCAAGGTCTCAACGCCACTGACGGCACGTCAATCGGACGCTCCGGGTAGAAGTTACAACGGCCCGAAGTCGTAAAATAATAAAATAATATTATTTTATACGACGTCTCTAGATCCCGGGCCACGATCCCGAACCTTTAAACCCTAGAACCCATACTGGAAGGTTCACCTCATCGTCAGGGTCACGTTGCCGCAAACGGCGCGCGAATCCGACTCCCGGAGTGCAAGATACGGGGGTTTAAAGACCCACGTATGCGAAAAGAGGCCAGATCGACCCCTACCGGCCGGCCCGCCCCGGCCAGCGGCCTCTGCCGCGCTGGGCGGCCGGCAGCCGCGGCTCCACTGCGCGTCACAGCGCTGGGCTGCCGGCTGCCACGGCTCCGCCACGGGCCGACGCGGGCCACCGGGCTCCGCCGGCGCCGGCAGACCTTCCGCGGACCGTCGGGAGCACCCCGGTGGTCCGTTTCGCGATCCGGAGGCGTCTACAAGACCCTCGGGACCCGATCTACACTGCTACGGCTTCAATTTGCAGAAAAACGCAACAAAAAATGGGATCATGGGTTAAAACTCAAATCCGCCTACCTTGCGGGCGAAACGCCGACGTTCTGCCTCAAATCCGCGCTCCAAAGCATCCGTTGCGCGCTCCTGAAACGTCCGTCGTCGAATTCTGAGCTCGTGGGCGCTCCGTTTGCTCGATTCGGTGGAGTGGCGGCGAAGAACGGCGAAGAACGGCGAAGAACGATTAAAAGGGGGGGGGGCGCTGATATTTATATCAGCCGCCCGCCGGCGTCAAACCCGCCTCGGACCCGACGCCCGATGCGAACAAAAGTAAGGTCACCCCTAGGGTAAACGCGTCGTTCTGAACGCAACGGCGGTCTCAGATTTTCCATCCGAGAATCCGTTCAGAAGTTATTCGAGTCGACGCTCGCACACTAACTTGCTACTTATTTACGGAAATGCCCCTGGTGGCATTTCTCACCGCAGGCCCGCGCCCGCAAAGATTACACCCCGCCTAGGGTAAACGGCACATTCCGGACGCAACTGTGCCCTCATATTCCCGTTCTGAGCTACCGTTTAGGAGATATCACACCCCCGCCACGTGCATAGTATAAAAAAACATACTATTTTTATAAAATTAATTTCGGGCACACCGGGCCTCGGAATCGCACGCCGTCTTCGCGCCAAGCTCTGGAATTATTCATAGAAATATTCCAAAGTCTGACAGGGCCAAAAACAAACCGAGTCGCTACATCCTCCCCAACTTAGAACTTTTCATCCCCGAAAAGCCCTAAGCACAAGGAAAGCGACTGCACTCTCAACTGGGTCTCACACACCAGCGAGCTCACCAACAAACAACCACTCAGGGTCTTACCAACGCTCTGAACAAAACATGAGCAAGAAAAAAAAGGAAAGTGTACCGCTAAACAGTGTCTGACAAACTACTGCAGTTAGTAGAAAAGACACAAGGCGTACCTCTATCCATCTGTGGTGCCTCTGGGTCAACTACCACCATGGCATGCAGCTGTCCTCGCCCTCATCCACCAGCTCCCTAAGCTTGGCATGGACCACCTGGGGGTGGGGGTGGTGGCAACTGGTACTGCCTACCACCACCTCCCACTGCACCAGCTCCACCGCCACGTCCGACGCCCTACAGACCTCCTTGCTCGAGACGCTGCCTCTGCCAAGGCGGTCCATCGACCGGCTCCCTCTCAGCAGCACGTCGGGTCGGACAATCTCTAGAAAGATGTCCTCAACCGTCGCAAGCGTAACACCGCCTCTCCTGCAGCTGACCAAAACTGGCATGCGAGCCATGAGGCTCAGATCCTCCATCCTGGGGTCGACTCCTGAAACGTCGGCCACGTCCAGACCCCTGAGTCTGACGTCGTCTACCAGATGCCGATCCAACTGACGAAGTCTCAGCTCTCGAGTGCCCAGCACTAACAGGGGGAAACTGCTCAGCCAGAAAACTCTCCACCACCAACGCTCGCTCCAGCACTCCAGCATAGGTGGGCAGGCACAAGGAAACCACACCTGCTCGTATGTCCCTGCGTATGCCCTGCTCGAAGGTCCGAGCCCTAAATAACGGGTCTCGAACCATATCCAGGGAGTAGCGCGACAGGTCTGTAAACCTCGCTGAGTACTCCGACACAGTCAGGCTCTCTTGTCGAAGCTGTAGAAGCTCCTGGATCCGCACTGACCTCAACGTCACCGGATAGAACTCCTCCCTGAAGAGCCGCTCAAACTCTTCCCACGTGAGCGTCTCTTCATCATGGGACTGCGTCACCAAACTTCACCATCGCTCGGCCGAACCATGCAGAAGGCTCGCTGCTAGGACCACCATCTGATCAGGAGGTGTCCTCACTAGGCAGAAAACTCGGGTGACTACCTCAAGCCAGTCATCAGCTGCCTGGGGGTCTGGATCACCCCGAAACCTCAGAGGTCGCTGCCTCTGGAACTCGTGCAGTGCACTCAGCCTGTGTGCAACCTCGTCCTGCACCGCCGGCACAACCAGCTGCTCGACAGGTGGTGGATCAACTTGCAGACCACCTGGAGGTGCACCCTCAAGACATTTGCCCTGCTCCACAGCCACTACACGAGGCGGGTCATCAGCACAATCCTGCTGCGGAACCCTCGCTGGCTGTCATCGTGGAGGCATCCTGAAATACATTCAAGAGACACCATAGTCAAAGAGTATATCTGGAGAGCTGACTCAAGAAGGACAAGGAAAAACCAAAAACCCAGTCCTATATGATGCATGTACCATTATGTCCCCGCGACCAGTGTACGAATGTCCCGAGTCGAAAAGCAGGTTATCAGAGTCTTGGTGTATGGATACGTCGGCCGCCGCACCAACACTGGAGTCCCTGGCCTGAAAGCCTAACTCGAAACATCCTAACACTGCCGCTATGCAACCCAAACCAAACTCACAGCTAGACCAGCTATGCTCTGAGATCCCAAAGGTGGAACCTCCTTTGATACCACTCTGTCACGACCCGACCCAATGGGGCTCGAGCCGTGACTCCCCAAGCCCGCCTCCAATAGGCCATGTGCTAGCGACCAGCGCCGAGTAGGCTATCACCCACATGGGAGGCATTATCCTAAGGTACCTGTACACACACACCCACAAACACCTCCATGCAAAAGTGCAGAGATAAAGAAACTAAAAAGTAAATGCATGCATACAATCTATCCCAAACCAGAGTGCAACAGCAAAAGTACAAGGGCAAAACAGGGCCCACCAAAAGTAAACTACAAAGCGCGTCCAACCTTCTCTAATGAAGGGGAACGCTGCCACAAACCCCCGCCGAAAAGCTCCCTCGGCACAGCTCCAGTAAACACCCCAGTCAACTCGCTCACTAAGCTCCGCCTCCTCCGGGTCCTCCTGGGACTCTGTCAAAAGGCATGTGGTCTGCACAAGACACAAACATGTGTGGGCAAAGCCTGTGTAGGGGTGAGTATAAACATACTCAGTAGGCACCCCAAAAACCCAAAACCCAAGGGAGCAACTGAAAGGCAACAGTCCGCTCAACCCATCCAGAGGGAACCCAGACGAGAGAGAAACTCCATCTCGTGACCATCCTCGGCTAAACACAACAAGTCAGCTCAGCTCAGCTGAGGTGTATGCCCATACATACACCTTGAACAATCCAAAAATACACAGCTCACGCCACGAAGCCACAAGAGGTACCGACCTCATCACCGGCAACTGTCCACAACCAGGAGAGTACACCACAAACACTGTCATACCAGATGACACACATCTGAGAGATACACTCCATCGGGTCCCAAACAAACATCTCAAACGCTCACCCGAGAGACCACGCTCGTCGGATAACATCACTGAGGAAACATCGCTGAAACACCATAACCACCAAACTCCTCGGATAGGGGATCGACGCTAGGGTCCGCTAGGGGATACAAAGACCCACTCCGGTATACGTAGCTCACAGATAGGGGATCACTCCCAGGGTCCGCTGAGGGATACCACGACCCGATCTGGCATATGTAGTTCTCACAGATAAGGGATCACACCCAGGATCCGCTGGGGGATACCACAACCTGATCTGGCGCTCGACAGAAGCTCCACACTCAGATAGAGGATCATCGTCCATATAAAGATGGTCACGATGATACCGGAACCCTATCTGGTATAACTCGCGATGTAGGGGATCGAACCGACGATGCCGCAACCCTACTGTGCACGACCCACCACGTAGGGGATCATATGTCTGATGATGCCACAAACCCTACGGGGTTAACCTGCTAGATAGGGGATCGTCGCCCGTAAATAAGCGGTCACAGCGATACCAAGAACCCGATCTAGGGTAAAGATGCTAGAGGATCCACTCCGGGCCCACCGGAGGGATACCACAACTCTAACAGTTTAAACATCCCATCGAGAGGATCACAAACCCATACAAAGGTTGTGATACCACACGAACCCTCGTAGGAACGAACCAAGGGAGAGCCCTTAACCACTGCTGGTCCAAACGTCGCTAACCCGAGCGACTCTCCACAACGCCACACTGCGCAACTCTGAAGCCAAAACTGAGGCCACCATCGCGTTCCACATGGAAAAACACACAGGATAAGCTGTTTACTCACCCGAAACAGAGCACCGGTGAAAAAGGCACTATTCACCATAGCTAGCTCGTGCGGGGCCCACACAACGATCCCAAAACCCATCGAGCAGATCACACCACAACGATCACCTTGGAAAAACAAGCGGAATCGACTACTCGCTCGCCCAAAACAGACAGCCGGTGAAAAAGGTACTATTCACCGAAGGTCGGCTCGGGTGGGGCCCACGCCTGGATTCCGAAACTCAACGAACGGAACGTACCATTGCGTTCCTCTCGGAAAAACACACAGGATCGACTATTCATCCGCCAAAATCAGACTCCTGGTGAAAAAGATGCGTTTCTCCGTAAACGCCAAAACCCGGCCTTATGGGGCCCGCACCCCGTTCTCAAACCCAACACCCGGAAACCATCTCAAAAAGTCCGTCGTACCATCAGGGTCTCAACGCCACTGACGGAACGTCAATCGGACGCTCCGGGTAGAAGTTACAACGTCCAGAAGTCGTAAAATAATAAAATAATATTATTTTATACGAAGTTTCTAGCTCCCGGGCCACGATCTTGAACCTTTAAACCCTCAAACCCATAACGGATGGTTCGCCTCGTCGTCAGGGTCACGTCACCGCAAACGGTGCGCGAATCCGACTCCCGGAGTGCAAGATATGGGGGTTTAAAGACCCCTGTATGCGAAAAGAGGTCAGACCGGCCCCGATCGGCCGGCGGCCTCCGCCGCGCTGGGCGGCCCGCAGCCGCGGCTCTGCCGCGCGCCGCCGCCGCGCCGGTGTCGCGCCGGCAGACCTTCCGCGGACCGCCGGGAGCACCCCGGTGGTCCGTTTCGCGATCCGGAGGCGTCTACACGACCCTCGGGACCCGATCTACACTGCTGCAGCTTCAATTTGCAGAAAAACGCAGCAAAAATAGGATCGGGGGTTAAAACTCAAATCCACCTACCTCGCGGGCGAAACGCCGACGTTCTTCCTCAGATCTGCGCTCCAAAGCATCCGTTGCGCGCTCCTGAAACGTCCGCCGTCGAATTCTGAGCTCGTGGGCGCTCTGTTTTCTTGATTCGGCGGAGTGGCGGCAAAGAACGGCGAAGAACGGCGAAGAACGATTAAAAGGGGGGGTGCTGATATTTATATCAGCCGCCCGCCGACGCCAAACCCGCCTCGGACCCGACGCCCAATGCGAAAAAAAGTAAGGTCACCCCTAGGGTAAACGCACCGTTCTGAACGCAACGACGGTCTCAGATTTTCCATCCGAGACTCCGTTCAGAAGTTATTCGAGCCGACGCTTGCACACTAACTTGCTACTTATTTACGGAAACGCCCCTGGTGGCGTTTCTCACCGGAGGCCCGCGCCCGCAATGATTACACCCTACCTAGGGTAAACGACACGTTCCGAATGCAACCGTGCCCTCAGATTCCCGTTTTGAGCTGCCGTTTAGGAGATATCACACCCCCGCCACGTGCATAGTATAAAAAAACTTACTATTTTTATAAAATTAATTCCGGGCACACCGGGCCTCGGAATCGCACGCCGTCTTCGTGCCTAACTCTGAAATTATTCGTAAATATATTCCAAAGTCTGACAGGGCCAAAAACAAACCGAGTCTCTACAAAATCAGTGACACTACACCTCATGATTTCCCACAAAAACTGCCACTAAATGTCATTCTACATTTTCAACAAACTTGTACACATAGCCAAAAAAGGAAGCGTGAAACTTCATCGTGACCTTCTCTCATAATTTGATTTTAACCATGGTCCTTCCTTTGTAAATGATGACACTATCGACTCTATAAGGTTCATCTTGTGCATCTCCAGAGGATACCTAGTCAAGTAGAACCTCATAGTCAATGTATCTCATATATTCTTCTCTCTCAATCTAAATAAGAAAATTAATCACTACCATAAACTAAAGAAAAATGATACCCCTCTACTACAACAGGGATAGTTATAATGAATCTTACTACATAGACGCCTCCTCTACCATATGAGAGTGGAAAATCCTACTTAGAAAATATACCACCACATTCCCCTTCACAAAAAAATAGACTATCTTGAATTCATAATCCCATCAAAACCCCAAAAATGTCTCTATCCCATGTTATGATCTCTATTAGTACAGATGTACTAGAGGCTATGGTGTTCTGATAAAACATCAAAATAATTACCATAAGATAACATCTCCTAAACTCAACAGTAAAAACTATCACTAAAAACCCAATTTAGTCATATAAAACATCTCACTGATTCTCAACTTACTCAACCCATAATAAATAACTTCTTTCCTCCATGTAAACATGCATTGGAGCCTAGATCCTTAGGCATCAAAAAACACTACACACTCGACTCCAACCTCTGGAAGACTCAACACTAGAGAACTAGCCAGGATCTATCTCAGCTCCTCAAAAGATTCAGCATTATAAGTGATTATAAATATAATTTCCATTCCATATTATGTCTTTTTAAGTGATTTTTATTATAGAAATTATTCTATGAACCTCAAATATCACCCTACAAAACTGAGGAAAGTGTGAACCTCAGTCACCCTCCTAGGTGGATCATAACAAAACATCACACCCACCTCTTCTGGGTCCACTATAACACCCATGTATGATATGACTTATCCTAGGTGGTGGACTATTGAAAACTACATTTGATGCTTAAAGAGGTTCCCATATATCTATAACTCTCAGATAATTCCTAGAACCATCCAAAGAGTATCGTGCGCTCCAAAACTGATTTTGAGTAAAAAAGGATGTCATCAAATATGACTACCATAAGTATCCCAACCAATGTTGGGAATTCAACATGATAAAGGGTATCATGAAGAACTCAATCAAATTGTATTGGATTTAGGAACCCACACTTGTTATAACTTCCTATTGCAAATGGATCTAGTGATAACTGGAAATAACTTCAAACTCTTATAATCACATTTCCACCAAACAAAAATTAATTTATTCACCTATTCTTGTGGGTTGAAACTCTTCCTTGAATCACTTAGATCAGGTAATGTCATTGTGAACCTAACCTCTAGATCTCAAAAACCTCTTAGTAGAACAACCCTAGTCAACCAATGGAAAAAATTAGGTCTAACAAAGGAACTTATTTTTAGATTATCCAACTCCACAATCATCTCTCACAGTGACATGGGGTCATCAAATATACTCATGAACATATTAGTCCATCCCTCAGTACAATTTTATGTAGAAAACATACTTATTATGGAAGATACAGCAACCACATCATCAATAAATCCATCTTCATTCTCCTTTTTTTTAAATGTTGGGGCCGAAGCCTCATTTTATTATTAAAGCAAAGCAAAGACCTCTTTAACTGGGTAGAGGGAGTCCCATTACGTAGCCCGAAGACCCAGTGGGCATTTAGCCCATTACATGACACGTAGGCCCATTTTTTTAGCCCAAAGCCCATTCTGTGAATAGTAATGCTACAGTACCGTGTTGCTACAGTACTGCATAGTACCCGCCGCTGCTACAGTGCTCTACTGCCACTATAGTGACCTACCAACCCTACATGTATACATCAACCCTCTCTAGTAATTGTCAATATGGTCATGGATAAAATTAAACTATTCCACTCTAATGGAACAATTATAAGGTCTTGCCGCCTATTATAGTAAGATTTCATATGACGGTCTATCTACTCTCAAATTCTAGTCACACTATTAGTAGTGTTGGCCATGTATTGTATCAAAAATATTCTATCAATCATGTTGATTTTACTGCTCAAAAATATATTTTTTTAGAATTGAAATTAATTTATTTGTTTTTTTGGAATATATTTCTTGATAATTTTTTCTTATTTATGGGTTAATGTTTTTCTCTAAAGTGTTCAGGATCTGTTTTTAAATATTTTGTAAACATTTTTCAGACCATGCATTTTTAAGAAAAACATTAGGTTTCGAAACCCTATATTTGGAGAGAACATATGGATCGACTACTGAATGTTTTTGAAAAAGTATACAATAAGAACTATATTTTTGGGAGAAACCCTATGTTTTAGAAACTAACATATCGTTCAAAAACATAACTTTTTGAAGATAATCATACATTGTAAACAACACTTTCAAATTTAACCCTAAATTTGGCTTCTCAACTATGGAGTTTAAATTAAAGATATTTTCTGAGAATTCTAAATTGGTTTTGAATAGATTATTTAATCTCTTTTGAAAGATTTTTAAATATAGATTCAAATTATCATGTGCATATTATTAATGTTTCCCTAATTTTAAAATATTTTATGACTTTATTTGAATGTTTTAAATTTAAATACTCAAAATTTCTACGTAGATATTTTTGTATGTGTTTAACAAAAATAAAATCAAGTTACTATTGTTAAATACAAAGAGTATTATCATTTTTAGACATATAGCGCCTTTTTAAATAAATTAGAAATTTCTGGTGTTATAAAGAGCTACACTTTGGATATATAAATGTTTTTAACATGTGTTGTTTAACTATAATTTTATTTTTGTTGCTTCTATTGTTTTGTTGTTGTGTCTCTTGAAGATTATTTTCAATCTGGATCTCTTTAAAGAAATTTATTCTTGAATACTATTATTTATGAAGAATAAGATACATTATATATCTATTGCCACTAAAACTATGAGCTAAAAATATTTCTCCTAAAATAAAAATAATTTTGATTTCTTAGAGTATCGGCTTCTCATAATCAATCATGGTGGAATATCAGATTATCACACTAAGATATCAATTAAGAGTATTTCTATAAAGGTAACTATCTTAATATAATTTCAACATCCTTCAGTCAGTTGTGGAGGTCTTATGATAATAGCACCAATTTAGTTAAAACCACTAAACTCACTGAGAGAGTGTTGGTGGAGTGGAATAAGGGATCATTATTCCTTGAAACACTACAAAAACTATTATGTTCTTATACTATAAATTTTCACCTCATTACTTGATTAAAGGACAGAACGCTGTATCTCTTTATAACAAATCAAGAGGAAAAAAAATTTGACTCTATCACGATATATAAAATGAAATAACCCCCCCTCCACACACACACACTTATATATCATCACATTATTCTGAAGTAAGAATTTTTATTGTAATATTTTTTTAAAGAAGTCTGATAATATCTAGAAAGTTTGAGTGAAAGTTATATATGAAGATAGATGTCGATTGTAGAACAAAAATAAAAAAAATCCCTAATTCATGATCCATCTTTTAATGGTGATAATTCTGGATGTTGGAAAGCATGAAAGATTTTCTATTTGAATAATTATGGATAAATATTTTCATGAAGATGTTAAAACCTTATGAAATCTCTACAGAACTAGAAAAGTAAGATGCTACTAAGGAACAGTAGAATGTTGTTATTTAAAGATAAATGAACGCTATTATTTATGTGCCTAAGCCAGATGAATTTAATAATTTATATGAATGTAAATATTAAAATGAGATATGGAAGACTATTGATGATTCCTGTGAAGGAAGTGTAAATGTCATGATATTAATATACAATAATGAAAATAACAAATTTGACACTTCCAGAATGTATGATGGTAAAAGAATCCCTCATATTAATAGAAGATTGACTGAAATAGTAAATGTTGTTTCTACCTTGGAAGACCTAATTTATCTAATAGACAAAACCATAATCATTATAATATTTTTACCCACTAAATATAAGAGGTTATCTACTCCAATTAAACAATTTACTCATGTCTCAAAATTATCAATGAGGGAGGTTATTGGAACTCTATTAATGTATGAAGTATAAATTAAAGATAAAGTTGAAGATAATAAGAGGAAAAAATGGATAATACCACCCTTAAAGTTATATCTCAAATACATGAAAATAAATCACAATAAGATGATGTATTCTCAAATAATTCAGAAATATCAAATTCTATAAAGTAACTAGCTTCTCTATCCAAAATGTATGGTAAATTTTATATGTAGAAAAAAAGAATCAAAAAGTACTTAAACAGTATCAAGAAATATGGTATAGGACATAAAGAAGTAATATTCTATTAATACAAGAAAATCGGATGTATATTAACTGATTTCCCATAGCTAAAACAATAGAAAATAAATATGGAAATGAAATAAAGGAAGTATTGGATGAGAACTAATTTATATCACAAAGGTAGAAAACCAATAAAGGGTACATTGGGTGTCTCTGGGGACTCCATATTTACTTCTAAAACTAATTCGAATAAATATCCAACCAATATGAATGAAAATATGTTCTTTATTGATAAAGGGGAATAAGTGGTTTAGTATTATTATTCTTTTTCTTCTGATTCTAAAAGATATTCTCACAGTAAATTTTCTTCTAACTATTTATTGATTGGAGAAAAATATGAATCACTACTAAAATTTCATAAATCACTAAAAATATTTATATTGTATTTTAAAAGAAAAATATACCATGTTAAAACAACTCTTTGAATTTAAGTAAAAGTTTAGAAAATCAACCTCAAATTACGCTATTTCTCAGAAGAAAATTAAAGAGTTCCAGTCCAATGTATAGTCATTCAAAAGTTATTCCGGTATATTTTCTAAGGTAAAGTAATATATAAATTAGATTCTTTTTCATAATGTATTTAAAGAGGATAAATATGGAATAGAAATAAATTTAAAAAATTCAAAATTATGTAGAAATTATTTAGACCCATATTCTAATAATAACAAAATAACAAGAATCACCTTTTTTATTATGAAATTAAATTCTATTATTATAAAACTCTTTTTTGAGAAATCCTCAAATTAGTGGAATAAAAGAGTTATTTTTTCTAGAATTATGTATAAATCTATCCCACCAAATTTTCAAAAAAAAATAGAAAATCTAGATACCTATATATTTTATTGTTGATACGGTTGGACCTAAGAAAAATATGGTAAAAAACAATACTTTATTTAAATTTTTTTTATGGAAAATGAGATAATAAAAAAGCATGTATTATGGTATACAGATAGTGGATTCTCAAGAAACATGAGTGGATACTCTTTTAATTTTTATACATTAGAAAATTATATGGACAACTAGTTACCATTTATAATAATGAAAAAAAGAAAATTAGTTTGAGTTGAATGAGTTGGAGATCCAAAATTGGTTTTGATCCAAAATATTGTATATGTTCAAGGGTTGAAGTAAAATCTGATATGTATATCTAAAAAATGTGATGATGGTTTTTTATTTTATTTCTCAAATAATTCTTTCTTTATTTTTAATGATAAAAAAACTCTATATATCATGAATAGAGTATTAATAATACCATTTATTGAAAATACACCCTATGAATTATGGAGTAATAGAAGACCTAAGGTCAGAAACACTGAAGTTTTTGAATAAAAGGTTTATATATTAATTACTAAGGAAAATATTTGTAAATTTTATCCAAAGAATAATTTTGGAAAATTTCTTGATAATCATCTACTTATAAATATTATAGAGTGTATAATAAAATTTAAAATATTTCTGAATAAGTTTTTATGAGATGTTTCATTAAACTAGCCCTTTTTATCACAGTAAAAATTAAATAGATGAAGTTGATAATTCTTTAGAAAATGTGATACTTGAATATCCTAAAAGAATTTGAAAATAAAATAAAATATGATTAAATTTAGTCTTGTTTAAATGGATGTGAAACTGAAGAACTCTAAACTATCTTACCTTGATAAACTAGAACCTTAAAGGATCGTCCTTAGGGAAAAAATAATATAAAATCTAGATAGAGGGGTTAGGAATATAAGGAGAGTATGAAATATTTAGTAATTATTTACATTCCTATCTCAATTATATACTAACACTTTATAGAAATAATTATAAGATTAATGATAGATAATAAATAAAAAATAAGACCTTAACCAGTTTTGAAGAAATATTGTTTGGGAATTAGTTTGCAGTCCATCCAATCATCGAGAAATAAGAAGAAAAAAATATGGTTTTAGGAATAATAATTATTATTAAGGAATAATTACAATCAATAAATTTATATTAGTAGATGAAAGAAATAATCATGAAGAATAAATATATTCGGACGAAACCTTTTAACCTATTTCAAGATTAAAATCTATTATAATCTGTTGTGATTAAACATCATATACAAATTTTAAATTATTTTCTATTGATGTAAAATCGTCTTTTCTAACTTGATATTTAATAGAGGATTTTTTTACTAAAAACCACCTTGTTTTGAAAATTCATGTCTCCCAAATTTATTTTTCCAAATTAATAAATATATTTATTCCCTTAAATAAGAACCAAGAGCTTGAAATGAAAGACATATTGTTTTCTACATGAAAAATTGATTTTCTATATGATTGGTAGATCCTACACTCTTTAATAAGAATCTTTGTTATGATATTATATTATTAATTATTTATGTAGATGTTGTTATTTTTTTCCACTAATATAAAACTCCATATTGATTTTTCAAAACATATGAAAAAGGAATTTGAAGTAAGTATAATGGGAGAATTAAATTTATTTCATTGTTTTTAAATGTATAAAAAAATATTATATGAATTTTTTAAATAAATTTAATTAAATATTAATTATTAATTAAAAAATTTTAAAATATAAAATAGTGAAGAATATAAAACTACCATGTGTACCAATATAAAACTAGATTTGGATGAAGCTGAAAACTAGTTGAGAGTATGTTATATAGGGAAATTATTGGAAATATTATATATCTTACTACTGGTGTACAATACATTATGTTTTTATCTATCTTTATGATTAATTTCAATTGGACCTAACATATTCTCATCTTCACATTGATAAAATAATTTTTATATATTTTATATGAACTATTTTTCAATGTTTACTTTACTAAAAACCTTTTCATTTTAATTTAATCTCAAATTAAATTTCCAATTTTAGATGTTATAGGTTAGGTAGAAAGAGTATGTGAGGAATGTGACACTTTTTTGGAAGTCCATAGTTTTATAGTCAATTAAAAAACAATATTCATATATTTTATCAATGGCTGAGAAAGAATATGTCTCATCTAGTAGTTATTGTTATCAAGTATTGTGGATGAAACACACACTAATGGACATGGGAATAAATTTTAATAATATTCCAACTTTATTTGAAAATAAATGTGCAATTAATATATATAAAACTCAGGTAATTAGTTCAAGTAATAGTAATATAGATATGAGGAATCATTTTCTAAGAGATAATGTTCTAACAAATAACCTAACATTTTCAATTTTTTATATATAATATCAACTTTCTAATATTTTCACTAAACTACTTTCCCTGGCTAGTGTTAAATTTATTAAGGGGGGTTAGGTATTTCTAATTTTAAATAAAATTTTGATTACTAATATTTTTTTAATTAACATTCTCAATTTTTATCTAATTTTATGTTAAAATATTATTTATTTACTACTAATTTAATTAAGTATGGATTTATTACTCTTTGGAAATTCTTCCTTTCAAAATTAAATTCTATAATGTTTACTCTATGTATTTTAGATCGAGAAACTAAACTGATTTAAAAAAACCCATCAAAATTATATTTCTCTCTTACCATCAATCTTCAACCCATTTGACATTCATAGATCTAGATTTCACTTTGGAATCATAAAATTTAAACATAAAACCTGAATATTTTCTATAATTTTAATGAAAAATAGGATATAATAATGAGGAATAATCAAATCTAATATCCAATATACTTCAGGTGATAACAGATGAGTCCTTCAAGGGAATTTTGTAAATTTTGAGTGCTTGTTTTTAACAATGATACTATTAAAAAATCTATAGATTTTCACATTGTAGAATATATATTCAATGGTGAAAATAATAATTATGTATTTTATAGTGGATAAAAAGAGTTCTATGAACATTCCTAGTTTATTTTTGGTGACATAGTGGATTTTTCCTCCTCAAAGGTAAATAATATAGATTTTTCACTCTCTCTTTAGTAAAAATATCCAAGTTTTCTATGTGTCCCCATGAAGGGTTTGCACTTTAATCTTCAATCAATTTGAAATGAAAAGCATAAATATTGGGATATTGTTTATTTTATTATAGGATCCACCCATGTAAGAATGATACATTTAAAATATCTTGATGTTGACCAAAAGGTACTTGTCCAATTTATACATTTTTCACTAGATCTAAGGATTTTCAAGTTAGAGAAAAGTATCTTTCCTGATTTGTATATCATTATTTTAAGTTAAATCAAAATTGAATTTATATAGATATATACAGATGTATATGCACCACTATAATAAAAATGATTCAAGAATTTATTTTTACCCATATATAAGGATTTTATATATACTTTTTTATAAAATGAATAAGATCTGTGATTTTCTTATGGTCATTAGATGTTAATAGATTGATCTTATTTTTGTTGGTACCTTAAGAAATTTTATTTTCTTTTGGAGAACCTCAAAATGGAATATGATTCATGTCGGTGCAGATGATATAAAATTATCTAGTGTTCATCCTCAAGGGGGTCAAGGAAATCAAAAGTCAGCTGGAATAGTACAACTTATTGGTGAGGATTTTAGTGAATCAATAATATAGGATGTTGTCGAGGTAACAATTAGGGGACTCAGGGTTAATGTTAGTGCTCTTAATGATTTAAAATATCTCCACTAATTTCTTAAATAACACCTAGGAGAATCCAATAGTGATAACCTTACTATAAAGCCTATAAAAAGATAAGAGCATGTATTTCAAGAACAAGTGGCTGAAGATGTATATGATTAACAGGTGAAATTTTTATGTGATACAAATACTTCTTTAGAATCACCAACTAAAAACAGATATGATTTTGGATCTCATGATGAAGATAATATTAAAATGAATTATCAATATGGTGAACAGGACAACAAATATATGGTTGAAACTATTAAAATAATTGAAAATTGGAAATTATATATTATTACTGAACACTTAATTAATGTTGTTAGTGAATTAGGTGGGAAAAAAGCCGTTCTTGGACCATTTTATACATAATCTATTGAGAATATTTAATTTAAGTCTCTTGTAGTCGTTTAAGTAAGAAAACCATCATGTATTCAAGAAGATGAATCATCTTATTCTCTTAGTGGTCAAATTAAAGATATTTTATGAAGATGTAATCCGATGAAATAAGTGAATACAACCTTGAAAAGTAATGTGTAATTTTATATATGATATTTGGAAGATTTAGAAAGTCAAATTATTCTATAAACATAGTTAGAATTAGTTAACTATTAGTTTCACATCCTAAGAGATAAGTCTAATTCCAAATGATATTTTAAAATATTTCAGAAATAAATGTCTAGATATCTTTAGGAACTCAAAGTAGAATTATTTTCAATATTATATTTTGGTGAATTAAATAAATAACTTGGGGTTCAATATGAATCAATAATAAGTATTACAAGTCAATCAAGGGCCTCTACATCTATTCATCCAACTTTCAAGATTTAATAAGAAGTTTTAAATATATTTCTATTGTTATATATTCTATAAATATTCATATTGGGATTATACAGTATGATTTTGTTCCATATAACATATTGATGTAAAATCATAATTATATTGTTGATAAATTAACATCTGATGAGAATGATATTAGGAAGCATGTCAATCATTTAAGTGGGATTCTGACAAAGTTTGTACACTGAATAGTTTCTATATATGTGTTTTTAAATGTAAATTTAGTAATAAATAGAAAAATGGAATGGGACTGAAAGGGTTTGATGAGAAAGAGGGATGATATTTTTAATATCAATTTTAATGGAATGATAGCAGAGATAAATGATGTATGAAAGAATATTTGATATTCATTCACATCCAACACCACATATGAAGGAGAAGCTTCTCCCTCATGCAATAATACTTCTTAAGTTTTTGAGACATATATTTAATATAATAAAAATTGTTTACATAATTTTCTTCATTATAATAGTTTTTTATTTCTTATTTTCTATCCAACATTATTGACTATATAGGATTCACTAATGACTAAGCATAACAAAATATTAACTTTCAGTTTTATGCTACATTAACTACTTTATACACCATTTTTTTGATACATTCTTTTTGATATTCCAAAAAGTGGAATAAAATTGGTTAAAAACAATATTATTATAACTATAATATATTAAATAAGGATAATAAAAAAAATTATAAATTCAAATATTTAAAATAAATCTCTTTAGTTTCATAAACATGAACTTTTTATAATATTCATTATTTATTCACATTTTTTAAAACATTAAATGAGAACTCTAGTTTCTATTATATTTATTTTTGAATCTATTTTAATTGTGATTACATTTTGAATATTTTCTAGAATATTTTAACATATTGGTTTTGTTTTTATCTATATGGGTGGTATTTTTTTCATGTATTGTCTCAATAATATTCTATGAATCATTTTGATTTTTTTGCTCACAAATACCATTGTTTATTTTACTAAAATAATTACATTAAGTGTTTTTTAGGGTTATATTTAATGAGAAAATTATCTTATTTATGGTTTAATGTTTTTTCTAAACTATTTTTGATATTTTTTATTTATTCTAAAAAAATCGTTCATACACTACGTTTGCAATTAGAACAAATGGTTTTCAATCCTAATATTTTCATATAAAATATTTATTAGATTCCACACACTATTATAAAATTATGTATCAAGAACTATAATTTTAGAGCTATCCTATGTTTTTTAAAATAATGCATGGTTAAACCACCAAAAAATTTTATGATAAAAGTACATTTTCAATTGTACTTTCAAATCTAATCAAACATTTTACTTGGTCAACTATATTGTTAATATCAAGATATTTTCTAAGATTTCTACAGTGGAATTCATGGGATTATTTAATATTTTTATATATTTTTAAAGACTGATTCAAATGAATTTATTCAATAGAATAATTCATTCCTATGTATTTGGGATGTAATGAAATTCATTTGAACATTTTAAATTTTAATACTCATGATTTGTTAGGTGATATTTTTTGATCAACTTAACACAATGAAAATCAAGTTTCTCTAGTTAAATTCCTAGATATATACCATTCATGTATATGTTATACTTTTTTTAGATATAATTAATATATCTTATATTCTAAAGAGATGCACTTTGGAGACATAAATGTACTGATATTGTGTTTTTTAACTATTTTTCTGCTATTGTTGTTACTTTTGTTATGATGCTTTATTTATTAAATATCATTTACAATGAGGATATCTTAAAATATATTCATTATTGAAGAAACTTATCTAAAAAGAAAAATATACATTATATTTTAGTTTCAACTCTAACTGTGAGCTAAAACTATTTCCCTTAAAATCAATTAATATTTATTTTTAAGAGTATTAGTTTCTTGTATTCAATAATAGTGGACTGTCAGAGTTTTGCACTAATATTTGGAATAAGGGGTTATCTATAAAA
The DNA here is from genome assembly GCA_963277665.1 of Viscum album. Classification (NCBI taxonomy): domain Eukaryota; kingdom Viridiplantae; phylum Streptophyta; class Magnoliopsida; order Santalales; family Viscaceae; genus Viscum; species Viscum album. Next base: position 1,062,900,604 of record OY728165.1, on the reverse strand, counting down.
TCCTATATTAATTTAAGTTATAAAATAACATCACTCAGTTGTGGAGGTCTTATGATAAGAGGCCATATTTAGATAAAATCACCAAGATTTCTGAGATTGTTTCGGTGGACTGGACTAGGTGATCTTTATGCCCTAAACCACTATTAAAACTAATTTGTTCTTATTATCCATTATTCTACTACATTACTTGCATAAAGAATATAATGTTTCAGATCTTCATAACTTGAGAATAGGGATACAGATTAAATCTATTAAAAATTGTAAAGTGGTGAAATCCCCCCCCTCTTATGTATCTTTATAATATTCTGGCCAAACAAGTTGAATAGTTTGATCACTAATCCTCTTCTATAAGAGTTACCTTGAATAAGTTTAGAGAAAAAATGGTCCCACTAAAACCACTAGGTATCAGATAGGGGATGAATATAGGGAAAAGGATTTCATGTTTTTACAAAAAAAGAAAATAGGGAAGGAAACTACCAAGTCATACCTCACATCACAAATAAGGCCTCTAAGTCACAATCCCTTACACCATAAATCTATCATTCCTCAATCTACCTTTCATTCACAACTGGAAATTTATTTGACAATTTATCACATCCAACAACCCCAAAAATACAAGTCAGAGGGTCTCACCCACAATACCATGAAAATATACAGTTTGGGAGGAAATATATCACATACACGATTATAAATACTATAATAGGAACATTACATGGTTACAGAAGTTCCCCTATTCCTTGTATATATGAAAGCACCTCAAACATTACCAACATAGTGCTCTTCTAGTGATCAACATCACCTTGGAGAAGTATCAATGCTAGAGCCACTATTAATAATGGTCCTAACCAAGATGTACACTCACACCATATGATCATCCAATACTATTCCACTGAGGTTGGGGGGTCTATAAAACCATAAAATCTAGGTCATCTAAAACCATGAAATTTACAATGTTCACTCAACCTAGGTGTGTCATATCTTAGTGCCACCCGATCAAAATATTACTCCATGATGACGACTTAGCACCCGCCTACCATTTTGTTGGGGTCTGAATGCTAGAAAAATTAAATCACTACATTGAGCCAATCCTCTACATCATTAGGTTACATTTATCCACTAAACCTTTATAGTATACATTATTAGATCTCATGTAACATGTTAATCCTATGTGTGTAATCTTTGTGATCTACTAGAACTATCAGTAGCTCAAAATATATTTGATAAATCATGTAGTACATTGGTGGTGTAACTATGTACTACTCAAAAGATGGTAGAACCTCTCTGTGACACTAGAGGAAATACCTCATGAATATCTTCCTATCTTGAGGCCTCATCTCTAAACTAGTTTTCATATCAACACTATTTAAAAATGTTATATGGTTGAATATTGGATATATATTGAAATTTATCAAGACATATAGTGGTTATATGATCATATATGGAGAGGTGAATCTAGAATGACAGTCAAATGAATCAATACCATATGATGTATGTACCATTTATTCCATACAACCAATGTCTTGTTATATCAATTTGATAAGAAAGTAGTAAAATTTCAGGTGAATCGATTTTTCATTTGTCACACCAACACTGGTTTCCCTAGAATGATATCTATACATGGGACACTACAACACCATTTCCATAAGTCCCCAAACAACCCTCACCATGGGTCCAACTCCAAACACTGACCTGAGGAAGAACAACATCTTATACCACTCTCTCATGACTCAACCCACCAGGGTCAGCCTTGCAAGTGGTAAGCTTATTGTGACTCCCCAAGACTACCTACACTATTCAAGGTGTTAGAAAAAAGTTTTATGAAGGCGTAAAGAAAAATGGGAGGCCTTATCCTAAACTACATGTATGCATGTACATAAAAATCTCAATATGAATGTATCAAGGAAAAATAAATTTATACTATATATAGATTATAACCATTAATACAATATCTTCTCATAAATACATCAGATTATGATAATATAAAACCAAATCATAAAGGGTAAAAATACACACCCAACCATAAATTTAGGGGTGATTATATATATAACCAGTAGGACACCCTAAAAATCACAAAAGTTGAAATAAAAATATACAATATAAGTTAGCATAATCTATTTCAATAGGTGAATGAAACCCAACATATATGTTCATAAATAAATCATGATAATAGAAAAAGGCAGTTTCTATCTCGACACCCCAACTATGAATTGTGAGTGAGATTGAATTTTCAAAGTTCTATCTATGATTCCCATCATTTGAAATAACTATAAAATAGAAACCATGTAGAGGACATGCACCTCACCACTATTCTTCATATCCCAAAGAGGCACTATCTCCATTAGTGGACTCCTTTATTAGTGTGATAAGGATAGTTCTACTCAGTTGATGGGAGACCAATTACCTAGTACGTCTATGGGTTCCACTCAATATATATTGGACCTACACCATGGTGTGTTTGGGGGTTCCACTCGATAGATAGAGGACTCACACCCTAGTACATTATGGGATTTCCACTAAGTAGATAAAGGAAATGTACATTGGTGTTTCTGTGGGTTCCACTCAATTGATATATGAACCATTCCGTAGTGCATTAGGGGGGGTTTCACTTGGTAGATTGAGGACCCACATACTAGTGTGTAAGGGGGTTCCACTGGGAAGATAGAGGCCTCATTCCCTCAATGACATGTGGGGTGTACCACTCTTCCAATGTAAATATTATGGGGGGACCCATTACCTTATCTAATATAGGGGTTTTCAAACCTAGAATCTCTCCAATGATCATATGTGATCAATTTTTTTGGTCAAGCATCGTCTGAAGAAGTATCATTCTTGTAACACTTTATGTTGTATCTCAAAAACTAATATAAATCCTACCATAATCATCTATATGGAATAACACTAAAGATATTATACCCACGATCCAAAATATGAGTCTTAAAGAAAGATATATGGAAGGTAAAAAATCTTAAGGGAGGTCCATAACATGTACCTATGGTAACATAGTGTGATATTTCCTAAATAACTAGTTGTTTCCTAGCCTGCACATAGCTCCATAATACATATCGGAATATAGTGCATTTACAATTTGTTAATGGAATGTCCTGACTGAATGAGGCCTACCTATGTCCCTTCATCCCATTCCTATGTACAATGTTCACACCTGTGTACTCTAGTCTTCCATGTATTCCTACCCATGTTCATTCATGTGTACTCTTCGTAGACTATACATCATGTATGTTTAAATCTTCAAGAAACAACAGAATGATTCACGTGTCTCATCCACACCACTTCAGCCACCGTTCTCACTATAGATCGCACTGAGTAGTGTTGATTATGGATCGACCATGCTTGATATGTCTCTAGTGGAGGAATTATTTCCACCTTTACCCTATGTGGTTCATCCTATCACACTAATCATCTCTCAATGATGAGGAACCAAAAACTAGCATCTGATTCATACCACCATAACCCAAACCACACATCACATCGTGATCCATCCCCAAAACAATGGTTCAAACATCATGAAAGAATCATCCATGAAGCTAGGTTTCTGATCACACTTGAACCCTCTATAGAAAACTAAAATAGTAACCTGCTGTAAAAGGTGAAAATACAATGAATTATGGGGAAATACACAAGAACGGAGTGAATCTATTGTTGGATGATGAAATATCTCCCAAAAATAACAGAATTTTTGTATCTAAGGGTGAAATAAAGTTTAAACAAATGTAAAATTAGATCAATAATACCATTATAAATAAGGGATTAAGTGAAGGAAATAAATCATAGTTAAAAAAATCTAATCTAATAGTTCATTATTACTAAATATAATAGGGAATAATCAATAAAATAATGTGTTTTACCTCAATATTAGATCAATTATTGGTGAATAACTCATCCTATATGTTTGGAGACGAAGATTTTTTGTGTTTGAAATCCATCTCAGAGTTCACCTTGATCAATTTTTCATCGATACTTAATCTTCTAATGAAGAACGGTTCCTCCTCCTCTCTAATACTCCTAATTCTATGAATCTAACACTATAAAATTATCATAATTATATATTTATAGTGGATAATGAGTTTTAGGGTTATTAAAAAAATTATTAATTAAATTTATTAATTCATTTAATGTACCCTCCAACAACTGCCTCAACTAAATTCTCAACCCTTAACAACAAAATGTCAAGCTTAAGGTAATCTCTATATTTTCGAATCAACCATGATTTCGACTTCCTATCTGAGGTCCCACAAAATGAGAAAACCATTTATTCTGAAAATATTTTCATTCATGATATAATATTTCTAATATTTTTAATATATCAATACTGAGACTCTCTAGGACAGTAAATCTCATGCGGACTCAACACCTCACTTTGAAAATATTCCTTTAAATATTCCAATTTCCTATAGAAAAAATAGAGATATTATAGTTATGGATACCATTATGATTTTAATTTTGATCATAAGTACAATGTCCTAGACACCCCTTTTGTGGTTTTAAGTGATGGTATTTTATTTGAGGAGTAATGGATAGATTATATTTTTGTAAAATTATATGATTATAATGTGTCTTTATAGTGATTCAAGTCATTTATGAAAATTATTACCACATATTAGAGATTATATTATTAGGGAATATACATTTTTGGTATGATATATTAAAAGGGATTGGTGTTATTTGGAGGTAAATATTATATTTATATTGTAAGTATATATTTTCAAATCATTATCATATTTGGATTTTAAAATTAGTCCATAATATTTTGAATAATTTTAAGGATAGTTTTTTATTGAATTATCTATGTTAAAATTTAGGTGTCGTTGTTGAATCGTTTGTGGTTAATTTGGTATTTATTAATATGATGGCTTATTGATTTTGATAATTATATTATGATAACCATTTCATTCATAATAAATATAGGAGGAATAACTTGGGATCCCTTTATGGAATTATGTAACCCATAAGATGTTGAATTTTGTGTTTCATGAATAAAAAATTAATCTTCATTACTTATTGTTTAGATAAAAAGACGATATTGTGGTAGGAAATGATTAAATGCTAAACTCATTGGTTTATGGTTCTGTACTATTAAACTTTCCCGTGATCATTCCCTTTCCTATGAATAATGATCTACGTCACTCTACTTTTTATATGGACATTATTATTTTTCTCTATGTCCATATTTTTACTTCCCACTAATTTTCTTCAATTTAGAAACCAAGTTATTTGTTTTTCTCAGACATTCATTTTTATTTTCCCTCAAGAGGAAGTTTTATTAACCCTTTTAATTATTTGGTATTTCAATAAAGGTATCCTGAAATTTAAAAACATTGATTAGAGATCTCGAGTTCAAATTACAAGGTTTAAAGTAATTAAAATGGGAGAGAATATAATACCCTAATATTTTAAAAATAATATGATGTTTGATGGTGTATACGAAAGGAAACACCAAGCATAAATGAACCATAAAATATTATTTTTAAAATATGATCATTATAAAAAATTTATTAAACTATAGGATATGAATAAGATTAATTTATTTATGAAATATATAAAAATATGTTACGCAATATAAATTTTTATATAAATTCATTAAAATATGCACGCAATTTTTAATAAAGACAAATTATTCTTCTAAGAATACGTTTTTCAAAAACGATTTCTGTTTATTTTTGTGATAAAATATTATAATTAATTTCTAGAATATTTAGAAAATTTATTTGATAAAATTAAACAAATTTTGAAGTCAACATATCAAAATCCTCTTAGGGGGATCTTTTGGTATTTTCTAAAAAGATTGATTTTTCAATTAATATTGAAAATTACCTATTTTTCAAATTCTAATATTTATTTTAATTATACCAAGTAATTTAAGTTTCACATTGTTTTTTATTTGGTATTAATTTTAAATATGAACCAATTTATTTATAGTAATATAGTTAATTTCATTTGAATCATAGATTTTATTTATTTTGGTTTACGTTTTTTTAAGCTTAAAAACTGAAAATTGTTTTTATGTTTATAAAGTTTATTTATTTTAATTAATTCAAATAAACCTTAACAATTAAATATTTAAACCAAAATTATATATTATTTATATATTTATATTAATTATAATTAATATATATATATATATATATATTTGATCTATAGTTGTAAAGTTAATATAAGATCATATATTTATTAAAAATCCACTTTTATGAATACATTTTTCATAATGTCTTGCAAGAATATTTTAAAATTTAATTATAATATTTATGTGAATTAAATATTTTAAAATTAATTAAATAATTAAAATCATGAGGTCTAAAATTTTTAAATTATCCCATTTTTTTTAGTCATCATAAATAGTAATTATTATAAAAATTTATTACCATGGTAAGGGTTAATTGGATAATTAATGTTAAAAATAATATGTTAAGTATTAAAAAGTAACCCTAAAACATTTAATAATTTTATTGGATAAATATTTTTCATCTATAACCAACAAAACTTCTAATATATTACCTTTTTTTCATATAGAAACAATTGTGACTAGTAAAATACTTTTTGTAAAGAAAATCAAAAAATGTCACTTTATTCCTTTTAATAACCATAATATTTTGGTTCTAGGATAAAAATAACCTATTTTCATATATAAATATTAATTTAAAATACAATTTGTTGTTTTTATAATATTAATTAATTAATATTCTTTGTAATTTAAAAATTATCATAAATTCTTACGCAATGATAAAAAAGTAATTATTTTTCAAAAAGAGAAATGAAATAAGTGATTTTAAAAAAAATGAAAAACAATATAATTTGAATAAATTATTATATTACAAAAATGTCACTATATTTATACCATTTAATATAAATGTATAGGGTATATATTTAAATCAGATATTTTTCATGATTCTTTTAAAGTCAAATTAAATAAATAGTGTTGAAATTGACATTAATGATATTTTATAAATAAAAAGTTTGATTAAATTATTATTAATTAATAAAAACCTAAATTCATACATGTGAATATTAAATGGTTGATAATAAAAACCATGTTCTATTTATGGTCTATTTTTTCTCTTATGGTATCTTTTTTGTCACCAATAGTTTAATAACATTTTTATCACGATAGTTGTCAAAAGGGGTTAAAACATGTCAAAAAATAAAGATGAAAATATCTATTAAACTTGTCCAATTTTTATTTTATGTGAATATTTATTCCCAAACTCATATTATCTTTTAATACGATCAATTTGAATTCATTTTAATATTAAAATTAATATATATTAATTTAATACGTTAAGAAATTCTAAGAGTGTCCATCCCCTCTTATAAAAAGGCACCCCTATTCTATTTTTTCCAAACTTTAAAAGCCATTTGTATTATCCAATACCTACCTAAATCCATTCCTTACATCCCCTTAAATTTCTTACAGTCCTAGTAAACGTTTTCGTGTAAACCTTAATGTATATTCCAAAAATAGGTAATGTTATTAATCAAACATTTTCATTTTATTTCATCTTATACCTACTTAAAACCTTAATCATGCATTATTTAATAATAAACCCAATATATTATATATACTGAGTTTTTTAAGTATTTATTTCATGACCTATGTTTATCTCATTTTCCATCAAATGGAAAAAGAAAACAATGTTTGTGTGTTTTGAGGACTACCACCTCGCGAACCAATGTAATTTGTTTTCCAACACCATCTCTCATAGATAGTTGTAATTATTTATTTAATTTATATAAATTATGTTAGAAAATAGTTTTCATTTATTAAAGGTAATATATCATTTACTACGGAAAAAAATTCCCTCAATGTACCTTTTTAATATTTTTTGGGTTGATTTTGTTTCATGAAAAAGTAACTTGACAAGGTTATTTGTGATGTTCTAGTGTGATTATTGAGAATAAATGTTGAAAAACATCCAATAATGATTTTTTTATGCTCTATAAGTTGTTCCAGATTTTTTGTGTACAAATTGGTATTATTTCCCCATGATTTCCAAATTTTTGGCGTCCAAAATTTGGAGAATGACATAAGTTTTGTGAAAGTTATATTTATCTTGTTGGCTCATAAAATTTTTTAAAAGAAACTTAATTATTAAAATCTTAGTGTTTCCTTAAAAAATTATTTTTAAAGGTTTATATATTTATGAAATATTTTTTTGAAAAAATGATAAGTTTAGCAAGAAATACAATAAGTTACACGATGATTTGAAGTTTCACAAAAGGAAAATTTTCTTGAGGTTTTAAAAAAATATATTTTCCCAAAAATGGAAGAAGAATATTTTGAAAAGGATGTGGAAATATTGTATTCCTTGTAAACGAGATTATTCTTATATAAATATGTATTTAACGCCTTCGTTTTTGTTATATTATTCCTTAAAGAAAATATAAAGCATCTGAATTTACAATTAAATTTAAAAAAAAGCTTTCATTATATGAAGGATTCAAAAGAATATCAATTCCAAAAATGAGGGATGTTTTAAACAAGTTAATGATTAAATAAAAATGCGATTTTTTTTAAATATTAGAAAGTTTTTTGAACGTTTATAAGATTTTTTAAAATGAAAATTTTCTTATCAAATTGAATATTTTTACAAATAATTGGGTAGTTTTGTGAATGTTGATAAATGTGTTTCCAGAAATTGAAACTTACATGAATCAGATGGTATTTCCTATTAATTATGTTCTAAATTGGTATTAATTATTTTAATGAAAGTATAGTTTCATGAAGCATAAAATATTATATCACCAATATTGATTCAAGTGATCAAAAGAAGAATTTTCTAAAGAAGTAGTGATCACACATAAGTTGAAAGAGAATTTATCTTTAAAATTGTGAATAAAATTGAACCAAGAGGGGGAGTGAGTTAACTCCAAACTTTTTATAACATGTATGATTTAGTGGATTTTTTACATAATAATATTATATTTTATTCTCAATGTACATAAAACAGTTCTAGTGAACCATGTAAAATTCAGGTATATTTTACATGCTTTCATTTATTCTCATACATTTCTATGGGAAAAGAAGATAAGAGTGGTTTGTTCAATTAAGATACAGGATCCCAAGTTGTATTTTTTTCTAATATATCATACCCATATTCACCCCCCACCTACTTAGGGTATTTAAAAAAGTTGGTTTAACCATTGTTATCAAAAATAATGGATAAAATCAGTAATTATCTCTCAGTGTTTTCAATGGAGGTTGTTCATCATAAAGGGAATAATTTCTTTGATTAAAATATTTTATTTATTTGGAACAATTGGAATTAGCACTAATTCATATCATTAGGTATGATTTTATTTAAAGCTATGATATATGGTATTTTTTTATGTGTGTACAGTGTAGTTTTATGAGAAGATGTCTTAAGGGAATTAGATGATGATTATAAAATAATAAATTCATTAGGATAAGATTTATCTAATATAGTCTACAAGAAGTTTATGCCATTTAAAATCATACAATACATGTGGGAAAAGATATTAAATATCTATGAAGTCAAATTAGTATCCTGAGAAGTAAAATTTTAGGCATTGTTAAATAAATATGAGGACCTGAGAATGCCCCCCAATGAGTCTATAGATGCATCATTTGAGAAGTTTAATGTTATTATGGAATATATACGTTGTCTAAAATAAATTATTAAACATTTAATTACTATTAAGGTCATCTTGAGAATACTACCACCTCACTTAAATTTTAATATTTCTACATTAGACTATAAATATCTAAAGAAGATTACATTGGATAGTTTTCATAGTACTCTTGGTGAATATGAGATGAGAAATAATGATAATGATTCTATGGGAAAAAGAAGAATTCCAAAGTGGGTTCATTCATGTCCATGAAGTATATCAGTATTTAATTTATCTAGTATGAAGAATATATGGATGAATTCATGTTATTCCATTCCTCAAATATATATAGAGTAAAAGAAAAGTTCAAAGGGAAACATTTAGTTTCCTGATTTTTATGTGGAAAGGTTGGGCTTGTTGCAGAAATGTTTCCCAAGAAGTTTCAATATCATAATGAAGTCGAATTCAAAATTACCATGAATAAGTCTCCATCCAATGTTAAAGGTAAAAAAATTAAGTGAAAATTCATCAAAAAGTTGATTATCCATTCTCAACAAATTGATAGTTCTGAATAATATGAGGTTAAAGAGATTGATAATTGTAAGGATTATAGAGAAAATGTTATGGTGGTAGTTTTAGATAACTCTCATATAATGTAAGAATGTGATAATGATAGATAAATCTATGTAAGTGTTGATCTTTAGGGTAAAATAAATTCTTCTCTTGAGAAAATATATGTTTGGAGATCCAAAATAAGAATTTAAATAGTGTGGTTCATGGTGTCAACTCCATATATAGTAGTAAGAAGAATATAATTATAAGATGAAGGAAAAAATTGAACATTATAATTCTTCAATGGTAGAGAATTCGAAAAAGTTAATTGTGTACATGATCAAAGTAGAATAATAGAAAGTAAAGATAAATGGTTTTACTAACATAGAAAATGATAAAATAAAACATATCAAATAAATATAAGAGGATTTTCTCAACCTAAAAATAAAGTTATAAGATCTAGAGAGACTCTTGATTCCATGTTTGAAATAAAGAAATTATATCACTAAGGATATAAGAAATATAGAAGTGGAGTATATAGGTCTAGGTAAATAGAGTAAATATTCCTATCCAAATGAAATGTTTGGTAATCACAAAAATAAACTATAATGATTGATGTTAGACTATAATTATACACTATAGAGGTAAAAATATATTAAGGTAAAATTTAGAATCATAAGGTTCAATGAATCCATGAAAAATTACTCTAATAATAAATATTCATTGTAATTCATTAATATCATCCCACAACAGGTTTGAAGTCAATAGCGTGGATCAAAAAGAAAAGAGATGAGTAGGTATTAGTTATAGAAAATTACTTTAAATCATCATACAGTGTTGGTGTATGCATCAATGATAGTGGATGAACATCCTAAATGATGGTAAACAAGTATCTTGTTATAGGCCTCAAATATGACAACGAAGGTGTTGATAAATTTCAAAATTATGAATGCCTAGAAATTATTTCTTCAGAAACACCCAAATTTGGAAGAAAATATATGTGATGTGATGACATGTTGGTTTTCAAAGGTCTCAGTCACAACTTCTGTAACAATGTTCAATTTTGTGATGCATGGAATTCTATAAAACATTAGAAATAATTTTTATATCATCAATGTAAAAGATGGTATGGTTTTTTATAGGGAAAATGTGTGAAGTGGAATCTTTACCTTATGAGTGAAGAAAAGGATATGTGTTTTCTATACGAAGAGGAAGAAAAAAGGTATTAAATAAGAATCTTTTCTATCTATTATAATCATCCCCATAAGATATATAAAAATTTTATTTGTCCCAATATCTCCACAATCTATCATTTTATTATACTCACACACACAATGCTTGTCACCAAGGGAATGTTATTAGAATTTCATATAAAGAAAAAGGTCAAAAGTCAACCTGGGTGCTTAAATTGGTTTTGAAGATGTTTCTAGACCAATATCACTAAGATCTATTTATGGGAATAGGTATTAATTTATTATCATTGATGTTTTAGTAGGATGGAAGGGATATGTTTCATTTCCCACAAGCCCAATGTGTTAAATTACATAATACAATGTCATGGGGAATAAAAAATGATACTTGAATAGAAGTTTCTAATTTTTCCGAACTGATAATGGTATATAACTCACAAATATCCAAGGGGAGGGTTATCACGAGATACTTGAGATAAGTCACTATGTTTTGGAATTGAGAACTCCTCAAAAGAATGGCATGGTTAAGAGTAGAAACAGGATCACAAAATATATTACAAGAACAATGGTTATTAAAATGGACCTACCATAGAAATTTTGGATGGAAGCAGTCTTAACATCGGTCTACTTGCCTTGTAGGGATTTTTGTGTCTGAAAGAAGAAAATACTCTATACATGTGGTATTATGAAAATAATCCAACATTGAAATATTTTTAAATATTTTGAAGTAATTATGCCACTCAAATTAAGAATAAACACATAATTTTCATGTCTTATGAATATGTGGGGATATTCATTGGATACATAAGAAATATAAAGGAAAAAAATGCTTTAATAATATGATGGGAATGATTTTGCAATGAAATTACTTCATTGTAGTAGAGATTGATCATAATCTTCAACAATATAGTAAAAAATACTAGATGAAAGTGATGAGGAGGATAACAGCTCAAGGGGAGTCGAAGTTTCAAATTATAATTAAAAATAATATATTTATGATGATAAATTGGAAGTATAACCTATATATTCATATAATATGATGAGTGGATATGAAATTGACAAGAACAACACCATTGGTGACCAGATAACTCTAGTTAAAACATGGATACTAAATTATTTGTTGTAGGCATCCTACCAATATCTGGTGGATCCTAAATTATTTGAATAAGAATCTAGATATATGAACTGGGTTCAATCTATGAATAATTATCTTTACTAATTTGAGAAGATTCAGACAAAGGAGATTGTATCAAGACTGGAAGATAAGAATTTCATCCGGACCAAAAGGATCTTCTAGGAAAAAACTATATGAAAATTGATCGGTAATTCCAAACAAATAATGAACAATATTTAAGGGATAACCTAAAATTGAGGGAATTGATATTGATGATACATTTTCACATTTTTTATGTCTTGAGACTATTTTCCTATTGTTGACCATAATAATGAAAATTAAATTCAATGTTTTTCAGATGGGCATTAAGTTAGCCTATCTGAATGGGGTTATATAAGAAGTGGACATTAAACAACCAGATGGGTTTCATATCCATGAAAGTGAGAACAATATTTCTTTATTGATGACGAATTATATGGATTAAATATGAAACCAAGATCATGGTATTCACATATTGATCTGTAAATAAAGATGATTGGTTCTTAGTGTGTTAGATTTAGTTACAGTCTTTTTGTAAATAATGATAGTAATCAAATTATTATGTTTCAGGTGTATATATATGATATAATATTTGGTTTATCAGATGAAAAATAGTGAAAACTATTCAAATAATTCCCAAATAGTGATATTGAAATTTTAATGATTAGTGAACTGACAATTTCCCTTGGTTTACAGGTGATGTAAGGAATAAATGGCATATTTATTTCTCAATCCAAATATCTCAATGTGATTAGATGAAGATTTGGAATGGATAATTCTATGGAAATGAAGACATCAGTGGCTGACTAGATAAAACTGTCATGAAATTATGAATACAAAGTTTTTACTACCACAAAAAATAATCATATCATTGACATTATATTGTACAAAATGGTCAAACTACATGATATTGTTTTTTACAAATTACAAAATATGGTATCAAAGTAATCCAATGTAATGAAACTTATTTTAGATAAATATAGTTAATTATAAAAAAGACATAGTGGATTTTTGTTTCTATGTAATGAAAAATATCATCAATATTTATTGAATAATATAGTTGTGCATTGGGCCAGTTCCACAGATGATATGATATTAACATCTGTTGGTGTACTAAATCTTCTAAGATTGTGTATTTTAGGTCTAAGAACAAAAAAAATATTTCATTTTATTGAGCACCTCAGAAGTTGAATATATTGTTTCCAATCAAGCATACTGTCACGAACCGCCATCAACAAAAAGGAGGGAAGGGTTAGCATATTGCCAGGACCTTCCTTCTTTAAGTTGAAGGAGAGATAATGTCCCCTGATACCCGCCTTCAATAGATCCCGGAGTGGCGACTAGCACCAAGGGTATAGAAATTTCTCAAAAATGGAAGGCATTACCCATTTTTGTTTTATAAGATCGAGAGTTAAGATGATGAAACTCATCAACACCAAGGTAAAAGAAAAGTAAAGCCAAAAGTAAACCATCCCCACATGCATGTTCCAAAAGTAAATCCACAATGTAAAAAAGGTGACTACAAAGGTATGTACCAAAGAAGAAAAGCAACAACTGCAACTGCCCCAAAGGTCCGAGCTAGTATGGTCCCGCGTGATCCCCGAAGTCCTCCTGGAAACCTGAAAGCAGGTTTATATACGTAGGGTGAGCATACAAGTACACTTAGTAGGGAAAACTAAAGACTCTCGTGCACAAGTGGGGGAACGTGCTAAAGTCCTGTGAGAAAGGAGTAAACCAAACGCCTAACAAGGTAAAATATCCACCCAAGCCTCACCAGGGAACACTCCCCAAATAACGCAAGTCAAGTAATATATATAATAGGATCACATCGATGTTTGGGTAACCTGTACCACTTTCCACTGGTTATTGAGACATCCTACGCATCGGACCAATCCCGCCATTCTCACCGCAGTCCCACTGCCACACCCGCCCGCACACACCTGGGCCACAACCACACGCAGTCCCACTGCCAAAATCCCGCCCGCACACACCTAGGCCATAACTGTCATATAAAAACACGCTTGCAAATACCTAGGCCAGAACAACCACCACCACGCCTGAAGACACCTAGGCTAGAAAATCCACTACCACACTCGAAGACACCTGGGCCTCATCCTAAAGACACTTGGGAAACCACCTGCCGCACACACCAGGCCAACCACCACACTACCCCGCCCGAAGGTTCTTGGGCTAATAATGGACCTTAGGCCATCACAACTTGCCCGAAGATCCTTGGGCTATTCGGGAAAGGGAGAAGAAAATGAGCTAATAACCAGTCACCAAAAATAGTGTTGGGAAAAACACCCTCCCCCATGAAATGGGGGTGTTCGGCACTAAGTGCTCAACTTGGGTGGGGCGCGAATAAGAAACAAAAAACTACAAGTATAGATATAGGTAACAAGCACTCACCCAAAGTCTAGGTTTTTATAACCAGCCTACAGAACACAACACCACTATATCCAAGTCACAAGTCACGACTCTCACCAACAAAACCCATTTGTCCCATTCTTGTCTCATGTTCAGTAGTAATGTTTAAGTTTAAGCACTACTGGGAAACTAGTAGGTATAGGCATGAGTCCATGAAAGTAAACAGTCAAACACCAATTTAAAAATTCTCTTATAATGTTACAACAATAAGGAAAAAGTGAGATCCCCGAAGTATTGGAACCCATGACAACCCGGGACAGTACCCTGTGTCCCCTCCCAGAATATTTTTCATCAACAGAGGATCCCACCCGAGTTTGTGAGATAAACAAGTACCCACCCGGTATTAAAACTCACAGCCACTGAATCCATACTAACAGGGGATCCCATCCCCAATTTCACACAACCACCGAGGGTATAAAGAGAGGGGATCCCATACCCTCCCACGTCTCTAGAAATCGGCCCAAAAGGAAAACAACCAACTACCACCACCAACACAAGTCAGTACCATGTTGGTATTTTCAGATTTAAACAACTTAACACACTCCATGATTTCAATTTTCGTGTGTTTTAACTGGGGGTTATCAAGGAAGGATTGATCCTGGTGCCTCAATTTATTTTTCCAGATATACATGATTAACCAATTACTTTTCACAGTAGGAGTTTAAAACCACAACAAGAAATTTAAAACATCAGTAGGGGTTCATTAGTGCACAGACAATGACCACCAAGGGCCTTGATTTTCAGAATGTGCAAGCCAGCACAACTCAGAAAGATGATTTTAATATAACAACATCAATGATCACACCCCCCCCCCTTCATTCTTTACGGGATTCGTTCATTATCTTTAATTAGGTCTGGTTTACCCAATTCTATAGAATCAAAATCATTCCCAACCTGCATGATACACAAAAGAGAGAAGCAAAGGAGAAATTCCCTACTTGTTGATAGATGATCGACGTTTAGGCCAAGCACGAAACTTTACGGATAACGATGCGGCGTGCCCGATGCACCAAAAGCTGTTTGTGAACAGCCACGATTGAGGAAAGAGAAACCACTACTAACCCTTAGTTTATAAGAGACAGGGACGGTTGAGGTGAAAACGTGAAACCGCGTAAGGTGCGGGGGTTTGGAGTTGACCATGCGGCTCCACTCGTCAGTAAAGGGGGGTCGGGTGGTTTAAACTGACTCATGAACTGATTAAGTATTTAATTAAAACTCTTATGCACATTACAGGTCTTTAAAACATGCTTAAACGAGTCAGAATAGGGTTTAAAACCCTATTTGCGCAAAAAGGAGCGCTACTGGAAACAACTCGACAAGGCCGGGTGAGGATGATCGGTCACGTCGATCGGTCTCACCGATCGGTCACCCCGATCAGTCTTGCTGATCGGTCTCGCCGATCGGTCTCGCCGACCGGTCTCGCCGATCGGTCTCGCCGACCGGTCTCCCCGACCGGACTCCTCAACCAGTCTCGCCGACCAGTCTGCCTGACCGGTCTCGCTGATCGGTCTCGCCGACGGGTCTTGCCGATCGGTCTCGCTGACCGGTCTCACCGACCGGTCTCGCGGATCGGTCTCACCGAGACTCCACCCCTTTTGGACTCAGATTTTTGCAAAGGGAAGAACCAAGAGAGTCTGGGTCATCACATCAGATACCTCTCAAACTATTATCGTCGTCGAGAATTTAAACAACCCAGAAGGAAAGGGCGGGTCCGAACAACCACCCTGAAAGATACCTCTCAAGAGTGAACCTCGTTGTCAACTAAGAACACTTTCTGTCACGAACCAAGCAACATACCATGCCAAACTGCCCGGGCATGTGGGTTGGGGAGTCTCCTCTCCCATGTCAAGATATTATCCACTTTGGGTGGCACTGACTCACCCACACGGGTTTCATCGAATCCACCTTAATGTGTCTTGATTAGGGGTCGGGTTCTCTCCTTCCCCATAGCCGGGGCTTTTCACGCACAAACAGAGGAATGAAAACCAGTACATTTCATAGCCAAAAGACAAAACGTTCTACCACAACAGGTAAAACAAGGAACAAAACTCAAAACAACCCTGGGTACTGGGCATGCATCTTTGCTTCCCTCTCCCACGTACTCTCCTCAAGCCCACCATGTCTCCACAACACACGAACCAAGGGGATGGTTCGCCCGCGAAGCACCTTCTCCTTGTGATCCTTGATCATCACTGGTCTCTCCACAAAGGTCACGTTGTCCTCGATGTCCAACTTACCCCAATCAAGGACGTGTGAATCGTCGTGCAGATACCGATAGAGCTGGGACACATGAAAGACATCATGTATCCTTAGTAGCAGCGGTGGTAACGCTAGCTGATAAGACACTTCATCGACCCGCCGCAACACTTCGAATGGTCCGATGAATCTGGTAGAAAGCTTACTCCCCTTGCCGAACCTCCACTGCCCACGCCGAGGGGAGACCTTCAAGAACACATGGTCCCCAACCTCAAACTCCAAGGGCCTCCTCCTGGTATCAGCATACGACTTCTGTCAGTCTTGGGATGCCTTAATCCTTTTATGTATGAGTTGAACCTTCGCTGTCATGTTCTGCACCACCTCTGGGCCAAGGATGCCTGCCTCTCCTACTTCGTTCCAACACACAGGTGAACGGCATCGCCTCCCGTACAATGATTCAAATGGGGCCATACTGATGGTAGAGTGGTAGCTATTATAGTAGGAAAACTCTACCAGAGTAAAGTATCGCACCCATGATTCTCCTAAGTCCAGAACACATTCCCATAGCATATCCTCCAAAGTCTGGATGGTGCGCTGTGTTTTTCCATATGCCTGGGGATGGAAAGCAGTGCTAAGGCGCAAATGGGTGCCAAACACATGCTGAAATCCTCTCCAGACTTGTGAGTTAAACTATGCATCCCTATCCGAGACTATAGACCTCGGAACTCCATGCAACCACACCACCTCATCCACGTACTTTCGTGCCAAAGCATCCATAGTACTCGACTCCCTGATTGCCAGAAATTGAGCCGATTTCGTTAACCTATCCACTACCACTCAGATGGTGTCGTACCCTCTATGGACCTTGGGTAGTCCCGTGACGAAATCCTTCGAGATTTCATCCCACTTCCAATCAGGGACATCTAGAGGCCACCGTAGGCTGCCTGGAACTCAGTATTCAGCCTTCACTTGCTGACACACTAAGCACTTGACCACAAACTCTGCCACTGCTCGCTTAACTCTGGGCCACCAAAACTGCCTCTTCAAACCCTGGTACATCTTGGAAACTCCTGGGTGTACCACCAGGGGTGATTTTTGGAACTCACTGAGAACCTTTCCATGCATCACCTCCGGTACAAACAACCTTTTCTGGAAAAGCATCTAGTTCTGACCATCCTCTATCCATCCTTCTGGAGCATTGCCCTGGTCAACTCGGTCATGCATCACTTCACACTCTAGGTCTCCCCACTGAGAATCCTCCACTTGATGAAACTGGGATAACTGCACTGTCATCTAATATAGGCAGCCTCTACCACTATCCATCTTTGCATCTAGGTGTAAGGCGGCCAACTCCTCCATTGCCTTCTAGGCGTCTGCCGACTCTCGGACCGCATCCTTCTGCATCCTCCTGCTCAAGGCATCGGCCACCACATTACCCTTTCCCTCAGTATATGAGATCTAAAATTCGTAATCCTAGATGAACTCCACCCATCTTCATTGTTTCAAGTTTAAGTCCCGCTGGGAGAAGATATACCTCAAGCTTTTGTGATCTGTGAAGATAACAAAGCTTTCCCCGATGAGGTAGTGCCACCATAACTTTAGTGCAAAAACGACCGCCGCAAGCTCCAAGTCGTGGGTGGCGTAATTATGCTCATGGGAATGCAGCTGCCTGGACCCATAAGAGATCACCCCTTGTCGCTGCATCAACACGCATCCCAGGCCCTGTCCTAAAGCATCACAGAACACCTCATAAGCCACCCCATCTTCTGGTAATCTCAGCACTGGGGAACTGACCAACTTCTCCTTCAGATAGCTGAAGGCTGATTGGCACTGCTCACTCCATATGAAATCCTGGTCCTTCTTGGTCAGAGCCGTCAAAGGGGCTGCTACTCAGGAGAAGTTGGGTACGAGTCTCTGGTAGTAACCTGCCAGCCCGAGGAAACATCGGACTTCCGCCACATTCTTGGGTGCTGCCCAAGCAAAAACTGCCTCAACCTTTGATGGGTTGACCACTACCCCCTGCTCAGACACTACGTGCCCGAGGAAGTGCACTTATTGTGTCCAGAACATGCATTTTGACAACTTCCCATAGAGCTGGTGTTGTCGGAGGACCTCCAAAACTGTCCTCAGGTGCTCTGCATGGTCCTCTTTTGACCTCGAATAGATTATGATATCATTGATGAACACAACCATGAACCGATCCAAGTACTCCGGGAAGATGGAGTTCATAAGCCCCATGAACACAACTGGGGCATTTGTAACACCGAAGCGAATGACTAAGAACTCAAAGTGTCCATACCTTCACCTGAACGTTGTCTTCGGGATGTCGCTCTCTTTCACCCTCAGCTGGTGGTACCCAGACCGCAGGTCGATCTTCGAGAACCATCTTGCCCCTTTCAGCTGGTTGAAAAGATCATCTATTCTCGAAAGAGGGTAGCGATTCTTGATTGTTGCCTGATTCAGCCTGCTGTAGTCGATGCACAATCTGAGTCCACCATCTGCCTTCCTTGAGAACAGGACTAGAGCGCCCCACGGTGACGCACTGTGTCGAACATAACCCCTCTTCATCAGATCGTCAATCTGTATCCACAACTCCCGTAGCTCTGAAGGTGCCATCTGTTAAGGAGCCATCGAGATTGGACGAGCGCCGAGCTTTAGGTCTATCTCGAACTCGATATCACGTCGAGGGGGTAGAGTCGTCACCTCCTCAAGAAAGATGTCCATAAACTCACGGACGATCTCTGGAACTTCCACCATTTCAGCATCTACTGATTCCACTGTTGGCTCGGTCAACATGGAGAGGAGAGGTTCCTCTCTCTTGTTTCCCTTCGGACTGCTCCGCTCGCTGGTGAAGGTAACATGCCACAAATCCATGTCCGTGAACACCAACCTTCTTCGGAAACAATCGATGACGGCACACACAGAAAATAACCAGTCGATTCCTAGGATGACATCATATGGCTGGATCTGTAGCAGAAGAAGATCCCTAACCGACTGATGTGGCCCTATCATCAGTCTACATCCCCGACAAACGAACAACAAGTCGGTCTGACCTCCGACTGGTGAGATCAACACTAGGGGCACTGGAAGTCTCTCGGCATCCAGACCCAAGGCACATGCTAGACTTGGTGCAACAAAGGAGTACGAAGCTCCGGTATCGAACAAAGGATAATCAAGAGTGCTAAACAGACTGATCGTACCTCAAACAACCTATGGCCCTGCTTGAACTGCTGCCTTCGCGGCGTGTAATTGTCCACGCCCAGCTCCCCTGCCCCTCGGCTGTCGGCCACCTCCCCGACCACGCCCCGGTTGAGGTCCCTGTGGAGCTCCCTGAGGTCTGCCTCCTCCTCCTACGTCTTCCCTCGAAGGAGCGGGAGCTCGCTATCCCTACTGCTGCTGCTAGAAAGGTCTGGCTGGAAGTTGTTATTGGGGAGGGTGCTGGGGATGACTGCCACTGCTGTACTGCACCCGGTCGGGGCACTGACTCCATAGATGTCCAGGGCTCCCACAGATGAATCACCATGGTCCCGGCCCCGAAATAAAGGGCGAGGGTCGGGGGATCGAAACTGAAATTGATGCGGTCTTCTCCCTGCGGGTCGGAACTTGGAGGGTCCTAACACTGGAGGCCTGGTGCTGATGGCCTTCCCCTTCGATGGTCCCAGCTGGATCCCCTCTCGTAACACTCCTCCTAGAGCATGCATCCTCTCCACCACTTCGGCCTTCTTCTAGACCTCCAAGTACGTCGGAAGGGTAAAGGGGGTAATAGAATACTGGAGGGAGGGTCGGAGCACCTCCTCCAAATGTCTTGCCCGAGACTCCTCGTCGGGAAAGAGGTCCAGAGAAAAACATAGGAGGTCCTTGAAATTGATCCCCAGCTCCCTCACGAACATACTCCTCTGCTGGAGGGAAAGTAGTTCCTGCCTCTTTTCTGCCTTCATCGTCGAGGAGAGGAATTTCGCCCGGAACTCCCTCTCGAAATCCACCCAAGCTACCTCAGACTCTCTCCTCTCCCCCAGGTAAAGCATCCACCACTGACGTGCCAATCCCCGCATCTGGCTAACGGCCAGAGGAACCCAGTACTCGGTCGGGGCCCGAAACAGGCCGAAGGCTATAACTAGCTCTTCTAGCCAGCCTTCCGTCTTCATATCGGAGGTGTTGCCCTCATACTTCTCGAGGGCCTGTCGCTGGAAGGCCCGAAGAGTCTTCTGACACTGGTCGCCCTCTTCCTCTCGATCATCTCTTTGCCGATCATCCAAAGTAGTCTCCGGGGCCTCGATCGCCTGTACCGCATGTGGTTGCCTTCCAGGTGCCATATATGCAAGGTAAACAAGGAATTCCTAAGCCCAAGCAGTGCAGAATATCGTTCTTAAAACTTCATAAAATTTAAAATTTATTCTTAATTCCCAAGACATCCCAGAAACACAAGAACACAAGTCATTATGATGCATGTACCTTTCCTAGCGTCTCTACCCTACAATCAGTGTGGTCTAACAAGGTCGTTTGTTAGGTTCAGATTCCTTGCATCAGATCACGGGGGGCCCTAAAATCTCGTGTCTTATCCGGTCTTCCCTGACATAATTCACACGCCAAGGTCACCCAACACTGTTGCCTTACCATCCCATGCAATCCTCACTGTGCCTAACTCCAGACTCCATCCTATCTCTCAACCTCCCTCTGATACCATTCTGTCACGACCCACCTTCACCAAAAAGGAGGGAAGGGTTAGCAGATTTCCAGGCCCTTCTTTCTTTATGTTGAAGGAGAGATAATGACCCCCCGAGACCCACTTTCAATAGATCCCGGAGTGGAGACTAGCATCAAGGGTATAGAAATTTCTCACAAATGGAAGGCATTACCCCTTATTTTTATAAGATAGAGAGGTAAGATGATGAAACTCATAAACACCAAGGTAAATGAAAATTAATGCCAAAAGTAAACCATCCCACATGCATGTTCCAAAATTAAAGCCACAAAGTACAAAAGGTGACTACAAAGGTAAGTACCAAAGAAGAAAATCAACAACTGCAATTGCCCAAAAGGTCCGAGCTAGTATGGTCCTGCGTGATCCCCGAAGTCCTCCTGGAAACCTGGAAGCAGTTTTATATACATAGGGTGATCATACAAGTATACTCAGTAGGGAAAACCAAAGACTCTCATGCACAAGTGGGGGAACGTGCTAAAGTCCCGTGAGAAAGGAGTAAACCAAAAGCCTATCAAGGTAAAATATCCACCCAAGACTCACTAGGGCACACTCCCAAAATAACGCAAGTCAAGTAATATATATAATAGAAGAACATCGATGTTTGGGTACCCAGTGCCACTTTCCCACTGGTTATTGAGACATCCTACGCATCAGTCCAATCCCGCCATTCTCACCGCAGTCCCACTGCCACACCGACCCGCACACACCTGGGCCACAACCACACACAGTCCCACTACCGAAATCCCACCCACACACACCTAGGCTACAACTGCCATACGTAACCACGCCTGCAAATACCTAGGCCAGAACAACCACCACCACGCCCGAAGACACCTGGGCTAGAAAATCCACTGCCACACCCGAAGACACCTGGGCCTCATCCTAAAGACACTTGGGAAACCACCTGCTGCACACACCTAGACAACCACCACACTACCCCGCCCGAAGGTTCTTGGGCTAATAATGGACCTCAGGCCATCACAGCCTACCCGAAGATACTTGGTCTATCCGAGAAAGGGAGAATAAAAGGAGCTAATAACCAGCACCAAGAATAGTGTTGGGAAAAACACCCTCCCCCATGAAATGGGGGTGTTCGGAACTAAGTTCTCAAATTTGGTGGGGCGCGAATAAGAAACACAAAACTAAAATTATGTATATAGGTAACATGAACTCACCCAAAGTCTAGGTTTTTCTAACCAGCCTACAGAACACAACACCACTAAATCCAAGTCACAAGTTACGAATCTCACCAAAAAACCCGATTTGTCCCATTCTTGTCTCATGTTCAGTAGTAATATTTAAGTTTAATCACTACTGGGAAACTAGTAGGCATAGGCATGAGTCTAGGAAAGTAAACAGTCAAACACCAATTTAAACATTCTCTTATAATGTTATAACTACAAGGAAAAAAGTGAGATCCCCGAAGTACTGGAACGAAAGACAACCCGGGACACTACCCTGTGTCCCCTCCCAAATGATTTTTCATCAACAGAGGATCCCACCCGAGTTTTTGAGAAAAGAAAGTACCCACCTGGTTTTAAAACTCACAAACACCGAATCCATACTAACAGGGGATCCCATCCCCAATTTTACACAACCACCGAGGGTATAAAGACAGGGGATCTCATCCCCTCCCATGTCTCCAGAAATCGGACCAAAAGGAAAACAACAAACTACCACCACCAACAAAAGTCAGGACCATGTTGGTATTTTCAAATTTAAATGACTTAACACACTCCATGATTTCAATTTTCATGTGTTTTAACCGTGGGTTATCAAGGAAGGATTGATCCGGATGCCTCAATTTATTTGTACGGATATACGTGATTAAAAAATTACTTTTCACAGCAGGAGTTTACAACCAAAACAAGCCATTTAAAACATCAGCAGGGGTTCATTAGTGCATAGACAATGACCACCAATGGCCTTGATTTTTAGAATGCATAAGCCAGCACGACTCGGAAAGATGATTTTAATATAACAACATCAACGATCACAACCCCCCCCCTTCATTTTTACAGGATTCGTTCATTATCTTTAATTAGGTCTGGTTTACCCAATTCTACATAATCAAAAGCACGCCCACCCCGCATGATACACAAAAGAGAGAGGCAATGGAGAAATTCCCTACTTGTTGATAGATGATCGACGTTTAGGCCAGCCGCAGAACTTTATGGATAACGATGCGGCACGCCCGGTGCACCATAAGCTGTTTGTGAAAAGACACGATTGAGGAAAGAGAAACCACGACGAACCCTTAGTTTATAAGAGTTGGGGACAGTTGAAGTGAAAACGCGAAACCGCGTAAGGCGCGGGGGTTGTGAGTTGAACACTCGGCTCCACTCGTTGTTAAAGGAGGGTCGGGTGGTTTAAACAGACTCAGGAATTGATTATGTATTTAATTAAAAATCTTATGCACGTTATGGGTCTTTAAAACATGCTTAAACAAGTCAGAATAGGGTTTAAAACCCTATTTGAACAAAAAAAAGCTCTGTTGGAAACAACTCGACAAGGCCGGGTGACGCTGATTGGTCTCACCGATCGGTCTCACCGATTGGTCTCGCAGATCGGTCTCACCGAGACGCCACCCCTTTAGGACCCGGATTTTGGCAAAGGGGAGGACCAAGAGAGTCTGGGTCATCACACATACATGAAGATATTGTTGATAAATAATCAACATGATGTTATGGGAGTTAATGTGACGTCTCTGATTAGAATCCATTGACATAATTCAGGTAATATAAATCTCATAAAAACTAAATATCATCAATCATTGATGAAGCATATTGAAATAAAGTATCATTTTATCTTGGATAAGGTGGAGAATGGGATTCTATATTTGGATTATGTACTTAACGAACTATAGGTTGTATACATTCTGCCAAAGGCCTTAAACAAAGAGGTGTTTGAGTTTCATCGAATAGGTCTTGGATTTTAGTTGAATTACCACACTTGAAAATGTTTGGAAGTGGAACACCCACTCCTAGATGTATGGTTTTTTCCTATGGGTTGATATGTGTTCATTACCATGTCATAGCTATAGGATTGACCTTTGGATTCACTGACAAAGGGGGAAATTTTATTGATGATAGAAGAGGGGAAGTTGATATGGGGAGAAATAATGGTAGTTAGATTAAATATTACTATGATAAAAATGACTGATAAATGGTTATATATCATGTAATATGGGGTTATTGATAAAATAACGTGACTGTGTTTGTAATTAAGTGATTCAGATATGAACTTTTCATAATACTCATGTTTCTCACGTTGGGCATGGATCACATAGGATTATAGTGTGTGTTGATTAAATCATTTATTTCTATCTAGAATCAAAAGAAGAGAATTTTGGTACAATATATAAGAATAATTAAATTCATATCAATGGTTGATGAGTTTCCAAAAAACCCAAAAGGGGGGACTTTTAGAGAAAAATCCATTAAAAACTTATTATTTTTTGGATGGATTATGTTTGATAAAAAATAGGGTTCAAAAGGTCTGTTTTTTGAGATCCAGTGTGATTTTTTAAAAATAGTGTTGAAAATGATCCAAGACGGATATATGGAAGCCATGTAAGTTTTTCAACAAGTTTTTTGTATAAATTTGTTTTGTTTTATAGTGTAAGTAAAATTTTTGGTGTCAAAAATTTGGAGGATGGCATAAGTTTTGTTAATGTTAAATTTTCAAGGCTGCCTTGTGAAAATATGGAAAAGACATGGAATTATTAAATGTTTTGTCTTTAGTGAAAGTTTTGTGATATAAAAATTGTTAGATATTCTAAAAATAATATTTCATGAAAGATGGATAAGTAACTAAATAATGAAATTATGTTACACAACAATGAGAAGTTTCACAGATAGAAAATTTCCCTAAAGTTTCACAAAAATAGGTATTCTCATGAATAGATATAAAGATTTTCACAAAAAGGTTGTGGAAATTATTGAATTTTAGAAAAATGGGAGAATCCTAAATAATTTGGTGGCTTCCCCCATCAACTTGTTAGAAGAATCCTTAATAAAAATACAATGGCTCTAAATTAATGAAAGAATTTTTTGAAAATTAACTTACCCAAAGGATTCATTAGAATTCCAATTTCACGAAGGAAAAAAGTTTCATGAAAGATAATGTTTCCTGAAAAATTGTGAGTTTCATTAAATCTTAAAAAATATTATGAGATTTATAGAGTTTCATTAATGGAAATATCTCTTTAAGGATTGAAAATTTTATTGATTAATTGTACAATTTCAATAAAGTTGAGAAAGGGGGTTCATGAAAGAGAATCATAAGTCAATTAGAAGATATCGACCTATAATTCAGTGGAAAATAAGTATTCATCATTTATACGAATGTAGTGCTTCATGATGCTCGAGATTATGTGTAAAAAATATTGATTCAAGTGATCAAAATAAAAATCTTCACAAGATGTAGTGATCACACATAAATTGAGAGTGCAGTGTGATTTTAAATTGTGAATGGTAGTGAACTATGAGGGACAATATGTCCTCTCTGAAATTTGTAATATTATCTCTCTTTAATGGATTTTTTACATAGTCACATTCAATTTATATGCTCATTGGACATATTCTTGTGCAGTTTAACTAAGTAATGTTATTGTGTCTCATGTATTCTTTCATTTTTTTTTCTCACACATTGCTATGGGAAGGCGAGGGAAAAGCATTTTGTGTAATGAAAAAATATGATCCAAAGGGGAGGTTGATTTATTTTTTCATACCCAATTTCTCCCCCACCCTCCATATTAGGATATTTATCCTAGTTAGGATAACATTAACATTCTTACCTTTCAATTCACTAAAAATCAATAACATATTTTGTGCCTACTTTTAGACCATCACCTCCACAAAGAGATGTGATTTATTTTTCATCACCACATCACATGGGTGATATATTTATATATATAAGTTTATTTAAAGAAATAATAATTTATTTATGATATTATTATAATTATATAAATATAAAATAATATTTACCTTCATTCAATAATGATCACTGGAAAATAAAAATGTAAATCATGTGTATGTATATCTTACCATCTCCATGATAGTAACATAGTTCATTTATCATAACCATCATTCGTGATTGTTTTTAAAAATATAATTGATGTATAAAAATTATTATTTTTCTATATATTATGAAACAATAACATGTTTGAACCTATTAAACCTACTAAATTCATTTTAAAAATACACGCGAATACTATAAAAATGTCTAATGTAAACTTAATTTATTAAGTCTTTTATTATAACATGGTAAAAGTAATAATAAAATTTCAAAGGGTTCTTAATAATTAAATTAATTAACATAATTTTATTATTTATTAACATAATGAATATATGCGATGAGTTAGAATCAAGGTAAGAGACTCTATTCTTTAAAAAAATAATCTCATAATGTTTCCCTTAGGAATTTTTTTATCCATGTCCATGTATTTCTAAATGTCTCAAGAAAAGTCATTTTTATGAATAAGTGGTTGAAAAATAATATTTTTGACCCTTTTAATTTTATTTAAAATATCTTCAAACAAATAATCATTTAAAGGATTTATTTAATGGAATTTCTTTTATATTTCTCTTATAACTCTTTTTCTTTCAGGTCCATTTTAATTAAATTATTTTATAGATATTTTTATATTGACATAAAAGAATTATAAATGGAATTTTATGTCCACTTTTAATTTTTTTTAGATGTTTACAATAGGAATATTTCTAAAATACTTTTTTTATTTCATTATAAAATAAAAAAAAAGTAATTTTTTATTTTAACATATAAAATAACAATGAAATTTCTCATTGCCATAAGCATTATTTTATTTTAAGATTATAGTATAATATACATTTTCTTATCAAAATAAAAACCCATATTTCCTTTCTTCTGGGTATTTTCTTTTAAAAATAGGTTTTTAAAATAAAGGTAATTTAACAATCTAATGTGTGTTAAATATTGTTTAAAAATATTTTTTAAAGGGTTTTATAATGAAAATGTGCAACCATAAAATGTTTTATTGATGATATGGTCATTGGATATTTTTTAGGATAATGGGTGATCCTGGTAAATCTTATATGATGCATTAATCCTAATTATATCTCATGATTAATTGGTGTGACCGATACATATTATACTATGGTAATACCCTATTATTGATCTCCAATTCATTGGGAAATGATTATGTCCTCTGGAAAATTATACTAGAAGTTGACCATATGGTTATTCCAATTGTAAGGGTTTTTATAAGGGTTCAATGAATAGTTTATCCAGAGGTACCTATATTACTTTTCTATGATTTATAATGATGATTTGTGGAACTTTTTTGATTTTTAAAAGGTAATAAAATCATATTTTTAAAAGGAAGGATTATACACTTGTAGGGTAAAATGGTATGTCTTTAGAAAATGATTCTAATGGGTTCTCATGTTTTTAATGAAAACTTCATGGTTATGATTTTTCTGTTATTTTTACATATAAATTGATGTATTAAATATCTTTTGAAGGAAATAAAATTTCATTATAATCAATGAATAATGGAAAACCCTTTTTATGATCTCATGGTTTTAAAATGGACAAACCGATTTTTTTCATTTTCTTTTTATGTATATTACAAATTTTTTTTTGCTCAACCCAAATTAAAAAAAAATTAAAAATGGTTTATGAATGGGTAAGAAAAAAAATAATTTTGATTTAAAGTTATGAATATTTTTCATTAAAGGAAAATGTGTTTCATTTTAAAAGTTATATATTATAGGAAAATAGATACTTATCAGAAGTGTCCACTTTGTAAAATATGGTTCTATTTTGTATGATATATGACCGAATTATCTAAAATGATAAAACATAAAAGATCCAAATATATAAAATAATAAATTTATAACTTAATATTCAAGATTACGCAATGTTTAAGGATGGTTCTTTATATATATTAGTTATTTTTACCTCTTTTTGAGAATGAGTATAAGTAATGTTTATCCCTTGGATCTAGTTTCAAAAAAAGTAGTGTATATGTATTCCTTTTTTACAAATTCCATAATTCAAAGAAAATATATGTTTCTAGAATATATTTTTTATGACAGTTTGAAAATTTATAATTTCATTTCATTGTCATTTTTATCCAAATCAAAGAGGATAAAATTAGTGAAAGTCATGTTTTGATTATTCTAAAAGAATGAAACAAATTTTCTTAATTAGTGAGTTAAATATTGATATAACATTACTCGAACAAAAAAACATATTTATATAATTATATAATATTATACCATTAAATAATTTCTCATATTCGTCCAAATATACATGAATATTATTATTTAGTTGGCTAGTTAAACCTACCTAAACATGAACCAACCATGATTAATGAATGATTATGAGGTATTTTTTTTATAAAGTTATTATAATAGAAGAATAATGATCTTTTTTAGTGTTTAATAGTTTCATATATCATAATTTTGATGTACTATAAAGTGATTGTAATTTATATAAATCCATTACTTAGAAAAAAAATAACATTTTTCTCTTAGTTACCTCTTTTCAAATGTTTGGAATAATTCTAATAATTTGATGATAGTATCATTAATAGTTTTTATAACTTTCCATAAAATAAAATTAAAGATGTCATAAATATATTGTTTATCCTTAAATAACACCCTCAAGAACACCCATGTTAGGTGGTGATGAAAAGAAAAATGAAAATCAATTGATTCAAGGAGGTAATAGTCCACACATATTCATGGTTCAAAATTTATATTTACACAAAACAAGAGATATAAGTAATATAGTTTATTGTTTTAGAGTCATAAAAATGATAAAAATATCATATTTTATTATCAAATTCCCAATTCAATCCATCCTTGAATGTGGTGATGGAAAAAGAAACAAGTTTCACCATGGTGGTTGTAGTCCCTCCAATGTATGAATTATTGTTTCAGTTTTTAAATTTAAAATGTAAAAGGTAATTAATTATAATTATCCTGACACGACCTATATAGGCCTTCCAATCTTATGAAAAGTCTAAGATGAAACTTCCCCAATCCCACCTTCATATGACAAGCAATGGTAACAATCATTGAAAGTAATTACTAAAATGGGAGGCCTTTTCATAAAGTACATATATGCACACACCCAACCATATTAAGGCATAAGTGAAATGGAAAAATAAAAAAGAATGTAAAATCTAGAGTAAAACCGCTTCATATAATAACCTATAGGTAATAAAATGGTGTATGAAAGTGAAAAATTAAAAGTAAAGGGAAAAAATAACCACAAACTGTGAAATATGTCCCAATCTGAAAATAACTATAAAAAAGAAACCCTGAGATAACCCAGATCCATAAATCCATTCCCAGCCATTTTAAATGTTCTATGCAACCGTGTATATCTATTTTCCCCTAAAATCATTTCTACCCCAACTTTAATTTGTGTAAGACTTGACAAGTGTGTGAAACTTCTATGAAGGGATGATTGTATACATACCTAGTAGGGCACCCTGAAAACTGAAGAAGGTAAAATATAAGACATGATAGAAGTAGTCAACTCAACCCAAAGTAAGATTAAAATGAAACCCAACAAAAATATAAAAGATTATATAATAAACCCTTACAAAAAATAAAGAAGAACTACATGTTATATCCCATCCCAAGATGATGAGTCTCTCTATAGTTCTAGAGGTACATCATCGATTCTTGTCATATTTTGTGTCTATCTAAAGAATTCATGAGGAGGACCCATCCACTGGTACAATATGCCAGAACTATCATGATATTTATTTACAAAGTTCAGAGGACTCATTCTCTTTTATGATAGGGGATCTCCATATTTATTGATAGAGGACTCACACCATAGTGTGATCAGGTAGTTCCACATTAGTATTTGTATAATTAGTATAGAGGACCTATTCCTCGATGCGATAAGGGTGTATCATATATGTGGATAGTGGACATGCAACCTTTTGAGACCAAGGAACTAAACCTAGGTATTTATACAAGGAATATCGAGGACCCATGCCTTAGTCGGATATGGGAGAGCCATCACTATATATAGAGGACCTATTCCATGGTGTGGTAGGGTTTTTTTACCTCTCTATCTTCACAAAGAGTATGGATGAATTCTACCCTAGTGTGATAGGGGTGTGTTGCCTCTATATATGTGCAAAAGGTATGTGAGGACCTACGCCCTCATGAAAAATGAGAGTAACATTGTCACGACCCGACCCTACAAGGATTCGAGCCGCAAATACCCCAAGCCGGCCTCTATAGGCCAGGGGCTGGCGACCAGTGCTGAAGGCTATAAAACTTGGGGAGGCCTTTGTATAAGTACCTGTACGCACACACGCAGCACACTCAATGCAAAAGTGCAGAGTGAAAAAGAAAAAAACAAAGTACCAACTGCTATAAATGAACCACAGAGTGCATCAACCTTTAAATAGTACAAAGAAAGTGCTAAAGGTAAACTGAAAGGAAAAGGGAAATCACAAGCCCAACCAGAAAAGTGCCACAACCTGGAAATAGGTAAACAAAAACAAACATCAAGGAGAGTCCCACACTTGGAACCCGACTACGACCACCACACGTGGTCCAAGATCCCGAACTCTTAAGCTCCGCTGAGGTCACGACCAACCTGTCTGTCGTCTGTAAGGGCACACCAAGTACAGGCAAATCCCAAGTATGGGAGAGTAAAAATACTCAGTAGGATACCCCAAAGGCTTGAGGGAGCAACAGAGGAGGTACCAAAGGGTGAGTAGTAGATCGAACTGTGGAATGTAAGGAGTACAACCGAGAGTGCAGAAGAGTAACAGTAGAGAGTCTAGCTCAACCCAACCAAAGGAAGGATGTAGACTCATCCAAACGCAAGGAGATAGAAACGGTGAGAAGATAAACTTCTCTTCAAGTCTTCGCTACCTATAGAAGGAGAGTAGACTCGTCCAACCATGATAATATAGACACGGAAAGCACGTGGCATACCCTGCGTGTCTTAACCTCTCTTGAAAGAAGAGTAACCAAAACCCAAGAAGTGGGTACTAGAACAAGCTATATATATATATATATTCTCTGTCAAGAAGGATGAACAAGATCGTAAGGGGATCTCTATCCCATATCTCATCCCAAGAAAGTGAGCATCCAACAGTCCCATATGTAAACCACCATCAATGCCCAGTATCCCGCACGTCTGCCACGAACTACAAGTCAAGGGTCTCAAATCACCGGACCTTGATACTATCCGCTTTGGGTGGCACTGACTCGCCCTCATGGTTGTAGGTCATGTCACAAGGACTCGTCTCGGTGGGAGAAAGCACCCCTCATTCTTGAGAGTTTTGGGGAAAGTCAAACTACACATCGTCACTATCACACAGTAGAGAAGTCTTCTCAAGGTCAAAGATGTCACATCACTAACCCATACAACCAAGGGTCCTACTCTAGTAGTCATGGAAAAAACCATATACTAGCCTAGTAGAATGGAGTGAGTCTGAATGAAGTTGTTGGGTAACCCACTGTCGAGTCACTACTGGAGGGTAACCCCTAAGAGGTCGTCGGGTGACCCACTACCCAGTCTCTATTGGAGGGTAAACCCTAAGAGGTCGTCGGGTGACCCAGTTCCTAGTATCTACTGGAGGGTAAACCCTAAGAGGTCCTCGGCTGACCCACTTCCCAATCTCTACTGGAGGGTAAACCATAAGAGGTCGTCGGGTGACCCACTTCCCAGTCTCTACTAGAGGGTAAACCCTAAGAGGTCATCGGGGGACCCACTGCGTAGTCTCTACTAGAGGGTAAACCCAGAGAAGCCAGTGAGGAACCCACTACCCAGTCTATGCTAGAGGGTAAACATGAAGAAGTCAGTGAGAAACCCACTGCCTAGTCTCAGATGGAGGGTAAACCTAAAGAGTGACCTACTACCCAGTCTCTGATGGAGGGTAAAATCGGAGAATTCGGTGAGCAACCCACTGCCCAGTCTCTACTGGAGTGTAAACTCGAAGAAGTCTGTGAGAAACCCACTACACAGTCTCTGTTGGAGTGTAAAACCATTGAGTGACCCACTGCCCAGTCTCTGCTGGAGGGTAAACTCGAAGAAGTCGGTGAGAAACCCACTGCCCAGTCTCTGCTGAAGGGTAAACCCAAAGAAGTCGGTGAGCAACCCACTGCCCAGTCTCTTCTGGAGGGTAAACACGAAGAAGTCAAAGGTACGTAAAGTAAAACATGACACACACATGGGGCCCACATGACGTGTGGTCGCAACTCATCTCCAAACCAAGCACACAAACATTCTCAGGTACAAACTAAAACATGTACCTCCATACATTCCCGTATACTCCTAGATTATACCACATTTCCATCCCAACGGTTATCATGCACACGACACACAACATCAACATGAAGGGAGAAAACGTAATTTTGCCATCCTTCTTCCTCCACGGCCCTAGCATGGCCAACCACACCTCTTCTAACATGTACTTCACTCTCACAGGAGTGAACGTGATCTCACGGCAAGGGTTTTCTGCAAACACCGCAGGAAGAACCTCTACTGGTACACCTTTCATTCTTCCACAAATGAGATATCGAATGAGACTCCGCACATCCAAATGGATCGCACGGTTGTAATACTCATGAAAAAACATATGATATAGACTATTTACTCACCTACAATGAATATCTGACGGAAACGTTGTCCAACACCGCTTTACACCTGAATGACGTCTCGTGGTCCTGAGCCTCGGTCCCGAAAACAGTCGGGTGCATCGCATCATTGTGATTCCCTCAGAAAAACACATTGAATTGACTGCTTGCTTGATTGGAACGGATGTCCGGAGAAGAAGATGCATTTGGTTGTACCACACACGAGCGGTGCTACGTGGAACCCACATCACGGTTTTGAAACGCAACAAATGGATTGCACTGTTGCGATCTTCTCGGAAAAGTACACAAGGTCGACTATTTGTTTGTCATAAATGGACACCCGGTGAAATAGCTGAAATTCACCGTCAATGCCCAAAATGGGCCTCATGGGGTCCACACCTCGATCTTGGTTTAAGTGCTCAAAATCAGTCTTGAAATGTCCGCCTCAATATTAGGGTTGCGATGCCGTTGACGGCGCGTCAATCGAATGTCATATGTAAACATACGATCCGATACAATATTCCCTCAAATAATAATAATTATATTATTATTATTATTATACTTGGGTGTTAAATGCAATCATGCCATGAGATTGAATTAAGCATCCAATATTGGACTCAAAATGACCGTCTCAAAAACAGGATCATGTCGCCGCTGGCAGTGCATCAATCTGACGTCGCACGGGGGAGTTATGACCAAAAACAATATATGATAACAAAAGAATAATAATAATATTTTATATTATTATTATTATTATTATTTATTTTTATTTTTATTTTTATTATTAATTAACTCAATCAATCACACCCCATTTGTTTGTTCCTCACGGGTGGCGCCCCCCTCATGCCATATTTCTTTTACTTTTATTCTTTATTCTCCATGTTTTTTTGTCCTTTTCTCTCCAATCAAAACCAAAATCTCTCCTTTCTCCCATAAAACACCAGACCCACACCGTGCAGGTCTTGTTTCCCCCACTAGTCACCCAGGTCGCTGCCTCGGGCAGCTCGCCGCCAGATTCCCACCGTCCCGGCTCACCGGTGCACCGCCGTCCAGCCACACCAGCAACTTCCTCGGCCTGCGTCCTGACGCCACACTAGCTGCACCCCACCGTGCGTTGACCATACTCCACTGGAGTGCCTTGCTGCCAGTTGACTCGGACCGCTGCTGTGACCCGCTGCACACCACCACTCCAACCAGGCTTTGCACACCACTATGTCGTCGACCAGCTGTGCACCACCACGTCGGCCAGCCTTCACCTATGTGACCCACTGGGCACCACATACAAAAACCCTCAATTTGTTCTTGGGTTTCCTACCTCTCGTACCTCAATCGCGGTCTCCAACCCAAATCTATGTCAGCATAAAAGATCCATTTCATCAAGGATTGATCCCATGACAATTTATTATCGGGTATTTTATTGATCTTCCGATCAAAAGAAAAGTCGGTGATGAAGAAGAGAATAATGAAGAACAAGAGCACAATTAACAAATTGAGGAACGAACATTAGTTCATCGTCATTAAAATGATGAACTAAGATGAATGTTTATAACAATAATTAATAAGCTGTGGGTTCATTCGAAGGATGATAATCGCAGATCAAATGAAAATAAAGTCAATAATCAATATTTTAAATCAAAGGGACTAAAACCACAAATTGACGAATCCTACCTGGATTTGGATCAATCATCGTTGACGAAGAATGAGCTCGCCAAACTTCGTAGTTCCGTCGTAGTCCGCCAAAGGGAGGAGAAGGAGGTGAAGGGGGAAGAGAGCATGGGAGGGGGGGAGTTGCTTGGGAGAGGAATGGGAAGGGTTTATCCAGGGAGAGGGTGGAGGAAGAAGAAGAGATTAAATAAAGAAAATTAATTGAACCTTTAATTAATTAAAAATTCAACCCAAATTTAATTCGCATCTGAAACCCCAAGCGCAGTGAAAGTTAGGTGGTTCCTAGGGTAAAAAATGCCTCCCGAGCCCAACGGTGGTCTTAGAATTTTAATACGACGCTTCGTTCGAAAGATATAAAATCTATCATCCGAGACCACTTAATTACGAAAATGCCCCTGGGGCCATTTTTCACCGAAGACCCACGCCCGAGAAAATTACAACCCTCCTAGGGTAAACGGAATTCTCCGGAATCAACGATGCCCCCATTTTTCAAATCCGAGCAATCTTTTAGGAGATACTTGAGATTAAGCAGAAAAAAAATAAATTAATTATTTAATTTATCCGTTTAATGTTCCAGAAGCGAGCGAGGGGTCCAAATGTCCCGCGCCAACATGTTTTATATCATTCATAGGGTAAAAACCCCATTCCAAAGCCATTCGTACACTCAGATTTCTAATCTGGATCACTATTTAGGAGTTATACCATTTATTTGGAGTGTCCAGTGTGAACACACTGAAAATTTAATTACAGCCACACCGGGGCTCAGAATCGCACGTTGTCTGAAAGAGCTGCTCTGTAATAATATCAAGAATATTCCAAAGTATTTTATTGAAAAAACCAGGTTATTTCATCATTCCCTTTTTTAATCTTTTCGTCCTTGAAAAGCAAAACCAGGGAACAACTCAGTGTACCAAGCCCGCACATGGATCTTTAGTACCCAGAAGAACTCTTGCACAGTCCCGCGTCACCGCACACAGACCAAAGGATTTGATATGTTCACGCGTGGTTGACCCTATATGATGACGTGCATAGGAGTAAGCACACATCTCCTCAGGTAAGCCACGCAGGATACGTCATGCACCCACTCCCGACCTTGGGGTTAGGGCAGGTGGTAGGGAACCTCTCCATCCCTTTGCACGGTCTCAAACGGCCTGAAGGCCATTGGGTGTATCCCACCTCCCCGATCGAACCTCGGTGTCGCATGCTGCAACTGGAATCACCTCCCGCACCTTGAACAAGGCCTGGTGATTCCCTCCTTCAAAATATCCATATGTTGAAACACCCAAGGATATCTGGTCACGCAAGGTTCCACAGTCGATGTCCCACAACCCAGACCCTCTTACATGCTCGGAAGCGAAGGAGTCAACGCCGTCGACTAAAGAAAAGGTCCTACACCTTTTTACATTTCCAACATAGGGTTAGACTGACACCCCGTGTCACCCTGTTAACACCTCAAACAAAAATCAGGGAGAAAAATCATTTCACACTCAGATTCTAACAATTATACTTTCAAAAAGTAGAAGAGTTGTAGTGAGTATCTCTTATCACCTCATGCTCTGTAAGATCGTAGACATCCAAAGATCGCGGTTGTCCGTGGTCCCACCTGTTAGCTCTCGGAGCCTGACGTGGACCGCCCGGTAGTGATGGGAAGACCTAGTATGGTCGTCCTCCACTTCCAGCTCCTACCGCTCCTCTGCTAGCACCACCTCTCAGGGTGCTACTTTGATCACGACGTTTCCTCTGCCGGGATGGTTCACCTGCTGCCTACCCGATATTCTCTATATGCCTGGTCGGGCAGTCCCGTTCCAAGTGACCTCGCCTATCAGAAGCATAGATCTAACTCTCTCTATACTGCACTGGTGCCCTACGGCACCACTATGGTCTACGACCACGCCCCTGAGTCCGGTTATTGGAAAGCCACATGCATCGAGGTTCTGTCAGCCGATGCCCGCTAGCTATGGCAGACGTCTCGGCTCTGTCGAGCCTACTTCCACCACCAACTTTAGAACATGACAGGAAGTTCTCTGTCACCAACACCTACTCTAGCACCCCGGCATATATGGAAAATCACAAGGTTACTATGAAAGCATGAACCTCTCAGCAGAGACCCCGCTCGAACTTCCTTGCTTGGAAGTTTCCATCATGGACCAAGTCCGGGTAAAAGTGTGCAAGGTCTGAGAAACTAGCATTGTACTTGGCCACCATCATACCTCTATGATGAAACTGCAGGAGCTCCTGAATCCGAATGGAGCATAAGCAGGAGCGAAAAAACTCCTCATGAAACAACAACAAAAATACTCCCCATGAAAGCGACGACTCGTCAAGAAACTGAGTCACCAGACTCCACCAACGCCAAGCCGCTCCACGGAAAAGGTTGGATGCCAAAGCTACCATAAGATCTATCAGCATCTACACAAGCCTGAAAAAGTTGAACCACTATCTCTAACCAAACCTCTACTGCCGGAGGGTCTAGCTTACCATCGAACCTCAGCGGTCTCTACCGCTGGAACTCACAGAGCGCGCTCAACCTGTGCTCAAGCCCCGTCTTCTCTATTGGAGATTTTTGCTGCTCACCGGGTGGGGGTGCTGCTACCAGCCCACCAAGAGAAAGGGGCTCGCATGATGGGTCCTGTACTGAGGCCCCGTAGCTCACAGGGTCGTCGTCATGAACCAAAGCCGGTATCCTAGATGGCTGTCTTCGCGAAAACATCCTGAATGTTATCAAGGAGTGTCACGATCAGATGAGCATATATGTATTCAACCGTAACAATAATGGGGAGGTGACTAAATAAGGACAGTCAAGACTCAGTCCTATGTGATGCACAAACCAATTTTCCCTACAACAAGTGTCTCAGCATGTCGAGTCGACAAGCAGGTTATCAATGTCTTATTGAATGGATACGTTGGTCGCCTCACCATCACTGGACTCTCTGGCCTGAGAGCCGCTCTCAAGAAACGTTAAATTTTTTGCCCTAAATCCCAACCAATTACTTTTTAGGGATGTCCGAACAACATCCCAAGGAATGAACCACCTCTGATACCACTTTGTCACGACCTGACCCTACTCAAACTCAAGCCGCAACTACCCCAAGCCTGCCTTCATGGGCCAGGGGATGGTGACCAGCGCCGAAGGCTATAAAACTAGAGGAGGACTTTTCCAAAGTACCTGTACACACACACACACACAGCACAGTCAATGCAAAAGTGTAGAGTAAAAATAAAAAAAAAGTACCAATTGCTATAAATGAACCACGGAGTCCGTCGACCTCTAAACAATACAAAGAAAGTGCTGAAGGTAAACTGAAAGGAATAGGGAGAAACACGTGACCAACCAGAAAAGTTCGAAAACCCGACAATAGGTAAACAAAAAAACACCTGGGAGATTCCCACACTTAGAACCCAACTACGACCACCTCACGCGGTCCAAGCTCCCAAACTCTTAAGCTCCGCTGAAGTCACGACCAACCTATCTATCGTCTGCAATGGCACACCAAGTGCAGGCAATTCCCAAGCAGGGGTGAGTAAAAATACTCAGTAAGATACCCTGAAGGCTCTAGGGAGAAAAAAAGGAGGTACCAAAGGGTGATCAGTAGATCGAACAGGGGAAAGTAAGGAGTACAACTGAGAGTGAAGAAGAGTAACAGTAGAGAGTCCAGATCAACCCAACAAAAGGAAGGATGTAGACTCATATAAATGAAAGGAGCTAGAAATGGTGAGGAGATGAACTTCTCGTTGACTCTTCACTACCAATAGTAGGAGAGTAGACTCGTCCAACCATGAGAAGATAGACACGGAAAGCACATGGCATACCCCACGCGTCTTCACCTATCTTGGAAAGAGAGTAACCAAAACCCAAGAAGTTGGTATAGAAACAAGGTATACATATATATATATATATATTCTATATCAATAAGCCCGAACAACATCATATGGGGATCTCTATCCCATAGCTCAGCCCAAGAAAGTGAGTAGCCAACACTCCCAGAAGTAAACCACCATCAATGCCTAGTATCACGCACGTCTGCCCCAAACTGCAAGTCAAGGGGATCAAATCACCACACCTTGATACTATCCACTTTGTTCGGCACTGACTCGCCCTCACAGTTTTAGGTCATGTCACAAGGACGGGTCTCGGGGGGGGGGGGGGGGGGGGTTGCCCCTCATTCTTGAGATTTCTGGGGAAAGTAAAACTACACATCTTCACTTTCATATAGTTGAGAATTCTTATAAAAGTTAAAGTTATCACATCACTGACCCATACAACTAAGGGTCCAGCTCTGGTAGTCACGAAAACAAACCATAGAATATCCTAGTATAAAGGAGTGAATCTGAAAGAAGTCGTCGGGTAACCCACTTCTGAGTCTCAGCTGGAGGGTAAACCCTATGAGGACTTCGGGTGACCCACTGCCCAGTCTCTACTGGTGGGTAAACCTTAATAGGTCATTGGGTGACCCACTTCCCAGTCTCTACTGGAGGGTTAACCCTAAGAGGTCGTCAGGTGACCCACTTCCCAGTCTCTGTTGGAGGGTAAACCCTAAGAGGTCATCAGGTGACCCACTTCCCAGTCTCTACTGGAGGGTAAACCCTAAGAGGTCATCGGGTGACCCACTGCCCAGTCTCTGCTGGAGGGTAAACCCAGAGAAGTCAGTGAGCAACCCACTAACCAGTTTCTATTGGTGGGTAAACCCGAAGAAGTCAGTGATCAACCCACTGCCCAGTCTCTGTTGGAGGGTAAACCCGAAGAGCAACCCACTGCCCAGTCTCTGCTGGAGGGTAAACCCAAGGAATTCGGTGAGCAACCCACTGCCTAGTCTCTCTATGAGGGTAAACTCGAAGAAGTCGCTGAGCAACCCACTGCCCAGTCTCTATTGGAGGGTAAACCCGAAGAGTGACCCACTGCCCAGTCTCTGCTGGAGGTTAAACCCAATGAAATCGGTTAGAAACCCACTTCCCAGTCTCTGCTGGAGGTTAAACCCAAAGAAGTCAGTGAGCAACCCACTACCCAGTCCTTGCTAGAGGGTAAACCTGAATAATTCAAAGGTACGTAAAAAAGAACAGGACACACACATGGGTCCCACACTATGTGTGACCCGAACTCATCTCCAAACCAAGCGCACAAACTTTATCAGGTAAAAACTGCAACATTTACCTCTAATCATTCATGTATACTCCCAGAGTATACCATATTTCCCGCCAAAGGGTTATCGTGCACAGGACACCCAACGTCACTGCAAAGGGAGAAAATGTAATTTCGCCAACCTTCTTCCTCCATGGCCCTAGCATGCCCAACCACACATCTTCAAACATTTACGTAACTCTCATAGGAGTGAACGTGATCACATGCCAAGGGGTCCCTGCAAACACCACAGGAAGAACCTCCACTGGTACACCTTTCATGCTTCCACAAATGAGATCTCAAATGAGACTCCGCACATCCAAATGGATCGAATCGTTGTAATACTCTCAAAAAACATGCGAGATAGACTATTTACTCACCTAAAATGAATATCCAATTGAAAAGTCTTCCAACACAGCTTTACGCCCAAACGGCGTCCCGTGGTCCCGATCCTCGGTCCCAAAAAAAAGTCGGGTGCATCACACCACTGTGATTCCCTCAGAAAAACACATTGAATTGACTGCTTGCTTGATTAGAACGGATGTCTAGAAAATAACATGCATTTGGTTGTACCACACACAAGATTTTTTACGTGGAACCCACATCACGGTCCTCAAACGCAACAAACAGATCACACCATTGCGATCCTCTAGGAAACGTACACAAGGTCGACTATTCGTTTGTCAAAAATGGACACCCTGTGAAATAGATGAAATTCACCGTCAACTCCAAAAACGGCCCTCATGGGGTCCACACCTCGATCTCAGTTTAAGTACTCGAAATCAGTCTTGAAATGTCCTCCACAACTTTAGGTTTGCGATGCCGCTGACGACACGTCAATCGGATGTCGTATGCAGACGTATGGTCCAATACAAGATTCCATCAAATAATTATTATTATATTATTATTTTTATACTTGATTTTTCCATGAAATCATTCCAAGAGCTTGAATTAAGCATCCAATATTGGACTCAAAATGACTATCTCAAAAATAGGATCATGTTGCCGTTGGCAGCACATCAATCGGACGTCGCACGGGGGAGTTACGACCGAAAACAATATTTGATAAAAAATGAATAATAATAATAATTTATATTATTATTATTATCATTATTATTATTATTATTTATTATTATTATTATTAATTACCTCAATCAATCACACCCCCTTTGTTTGTTCCTCAAGGGTGGTGCCCCCCTCATGCCATATTTCTTTTTCTTTTATTCTTTATTCTCCTTGTTTTTTTTTGTCCTTCTCTCTCCAATCAAAACCAAATTCTCTCCTTTCTCCCATCAAACACTAGAACTGCACCGTGCGGGTCTTTCTTCCCCTGCCGGTCGCCTAGGTTACTGCCTTGGGTAGCTCACTACTAGATGCCCACTATCCCGGCTCACCAGTGCACCGTTGTCCAGCCACGCTGGCAACTCCCTCAGCCTCCGGCCTGACGCCACACCAGCCACACCCCACCGTGCGTTGACCTTGCTCTGCTGGAGTGCCTTGATGCATGTTGTCTCGGACCGCTGCTGCGACCCACTGCACACCACCACACTGGCCAGGCTCCGCACACTACTACGTCATCGACCCGCTGCGCACCCCCACTTTGGCCAGCCTTCGCCTCTGCAACCCACTGAGCACCACATACCAAAACCCACAATCTGGTCTTGGGTTTCCTACCTCTCGTACCTCAATCGCGGTCTCCAACCCAAATCTATGTCCGCATAAAAGATCCATTTCGTCAAGGATTGATCTCGTGACAATTTATTATCCGGTATTTTATCGATCCGCCGATCAAAATAAAAGTTGGCAATGAACAAGAAAATAATGAAGAAAAAGACCACAATTAACAAATTGAGGAATGAACATTAGTTCATCATCATTAAAATGATGAACTAAGATGAATGGTTATAACAATAATTAATAAGTTTTGGGATCATGCGAAGGATGATAATCACAGATCAAATGAAAATAAAAATCAATGATCAATATTATAAATCAAAGGGACTAAAACAACAAATTGACAAATTCTACCTAGATTTGGATCCATCATCGTTGACGAAGAATGCGCTTGCCATGCTTCGAAGTTCCATCATCGTCCTCCAAAGGGAGGAGAAGGAGGTGAAGGAGGAATATAGCATGGGAGGAGGGGAGTTTCTTGGGAGAGGAATGGGAAGGGTTTCTCCAGGGAGAGGGTGGGGGAAGAAGAAGAGACTAAATAAAGAAAATTAATTAAACCCTTAATTAATTAAAAATTCAACCCAAATGAAATCCACATCCGAAACCCAAAACACAGTGAAAGTTAGGTCATTCCTAGGGTAAAAAATGCATCTCGAGAACAATGGCGGTCCCAAAATTTTAATCTGAGGCTCCGTTCAAAAGATATAAAATCCAGCGTTCGAGGCCACTTAGTTACGAAAACGCCCCTGGGGTCATTTTTCACCGAAGACCCATGCCCGCGAAACTTACACCCCTCCTAGGGTAAAAGCCATGCTCCAGACTCAACGGTGCACTTGGTTTTGGAATCCGAGCAATATTTTAGGAGATACATGAGTTTAAGTCGTAAACGAATAAATTAATTATTTAATTTATCCGTTTAATGTTCCGGAAGAGAGAGAGGGATCCAAACGTCCCGCGCCGACATGTTTTATGTCGTTCCTAGGGTAAATACCTCATTATGAAACCATTAGTACACTAAGATTTCTGATCTGGATAACCGTTTAGGAGTTATACCATTTATTTGGCGTGTCTAGTGTGAACGCACTAAAAATTTAATTCTGGCAACATCGGGGCTCGGAAGCGCACGTCATCTGAAGGCGCTACTCTGGAATAATATCAAAAATATTCCAAATTCTTTTATAGAAAAAATCTGGTTCTTACAAACATCTACATGGAAGGAGGCCTCCAGACTGGGTGCAATAGAGGAGTGTTGCCTTTGTATCTGCCCAATGAGTATGGAGGAACTATGCACTAGTGTGATAGGGGGTATCGTCTTTGAAGATCATGTATAATCACTGTAATCATAAAGCATCGCCTAAAGAATATTAATGATACAAACATTCCACACCATATCTCAAAATTCACTATAAACTATTCTATCTTGTTCTATGTGGAAAACACTCAACATAGGCAACCCGGTAGGCCAAATTTTTGGGTTAAATGATAGAGATATGATTGGATGTAATTTCATAAAGAAGAAAATGGTGTGAAAGTGGTGACACGGCATTTGACCTCAGCTAGACTTCAATCTGTGTCCTCACCAGTACAAAAAAAAATCCATTTAGTACTGCACTGCATGTAGGGGTTCTACACAGTGTGTCCCGGTTGTTTGGGTCCAATCCATGTGTTCATGGTTGTGTGTGTGTCCATCAAGCCATGCTCATGTGCTCCTAGAGTACACGGTGTGTCTTCTCAAAAAGGTTCCTAGGTGTGTGCTGCTAGATCATAGCCAGGATTCTTATGGAGGGTCACACACATGTGGCATGGCCATATATTTTATGATCATTGTCTTCCCCAAAAACCACAGTCAACATAGCTAGGTGTGTCTACACGGTGACTCTTCCACAGAAAATATTTTTATATTCACTCTTTTCAGAGAAACTCTAGTTTCTTCACATGTTCATAAAATATTCTCTTCCAACATTGAATCCTGAATTTTTACCACCAAAAAATATTGGTAACAACCTCTGGTCATTGATTTTGGTCCTCTGTTGTCTGAAAATTAATATTCAGTCTTCTACACTATTCAGTCATATGACCCACAGAAGAATCAATGTGGATTAGTCCTGGATCCAAAATATATAGAAACCATCCACTAAATCTCACAAAGAACCTTGATTCATCTTCAAATATCCATCCCAATAATTTTTTCGGTCAAATGTCATGAATATGGGGTTCTGATCATTCTCATTTCCAATTAGAAATACCAAACCAAGGCCCCATAGCCAAGATAAAAGAACATTAATAAAAATGGTAGAAAATGAGCATAACAATGATGATAAAAAATTTCAGCCAAGAGTTATTAGATAATGAATTCAAATTTGGAAAAATAAAGTGAGTTCATGGCATAAGAAGGATAAATTTAATTAACAATTTAATTCCAATACATTTGCTCTTATTAAGGATTAAAATAATTACATAACAAAGGATATAATATAAGAACATGATCAATATTTTAATAATGGGGGAAACATCAATTGGTAACCCCTACCTCATTATGGGTTTTTCCTTAATAAATAACGCATTATCCA
The DNA here is from genome assembly GCA_963277665.1 of Viscum album. Classification (NCBI taxonomy): domain Eukaryota; kingdom Viridiplantae; phylum Streptophyta; class Magnoliopsida; order Santalales; family Viscaceae; genus Viscum; species Viscum album. The sequence continues at coordinate 1,062,856,168 of OY728165.1, read as the reverse complement.
GTGATGTTAAACATCTAGTATGTTCTCTATTTGATGATTCACCTTATTTTGGTCACCAATCATCGTTCGATCTCAATCCACTAATGAAGGTCCTTAGAGCTCCCCTAAAAACCTATTAGGGTTATATGAATAACCCTTTTAAAATTTCATATTAAATTTTTATCAAGGATTTTATTTTCATCGTTTAAATTAAAATAAATTAATTAATCATTTATTTTAATTTAAACACACCAACCAATGACTTCCTCATTCAAACTTTGGATGTAGACCAACTTTTGGTCTCTCCTAGGGTAAACCCCGCAATACAAATTATATTGTGGTACCAAAATAATGATATGAGACTCCATTTAGGATATATTCCATCATTTATGAATAAACAACATGTGTGTGATTTAAAATATTTTTAATATATTTATAAAAATAATTCCAGGCTCAACATAGCTCAGAATCATTCGCCGTCTCAACACCTAGGTCTGAAAATATTCCTTAATTTGTTATAATGTATTGTAAGTAAAAAAACATAGTCGCAAAATTATTCTCTCCCTAAAATACTTTCATCCCCATGAATACTAAGGAATCTAAAATGTTGGAATACTAAGCCCACATCTGGCTCTCCTTCTTCCAAGAGTACTCCTTTATGTTTTCATGCTACAATATCACATGAACCAAGGGAACAATCCGTCCACCTAAGATCATTTTATACCTATCATCAATTACCCCGGGGTACTCTATTAGTTTGGCTCCAACCTCAATGTACAGCTTTCCCTAATCAATAATGTTCATAGTATCATGAATCTATCTCCTCATTTATGACACATAAAATATTTCATTCACCCACACTAACTATGGAGTAATGATATGTGGCAAGTAACATCACCAACCCTCTGTAATATCTTGAATTGATTGAAGAACCTTAGGGTAGCCATCCTACCTAAACAAATATTTAAAATACTATTCATAGAGTGACTTTCGAGAAAACACACTCTTTCTTCTTGAACATAAAGGGACTATGATTTTGACCCACATAAATTTTTTTTCTACTCTGAGTTATCCTTATCCTCTCATAGATCACTTGAACCTTTTCCATCATCACCTGCACCATCTCTATCCCAATAAAAGATTCCTCATTGATCTCATTCTAACATATGGGTGACCTGTAGTTTATCCTAAGTCCCCAAATGGTTCCATGCCTAAAATATCCTGAGTTTTTTGAAATGAAACTCTATGTTTGACAATGCACAAGATAATCCACATTGAGCGTAAACGAATAACTAAATATTATAATTTAAATATGAATATTATAAATTAGTCATTAAATTGTAAGGTACGAAATGTAATAACTGATTTATAAAAGAAATATAAATTTCAAACTTTATATTAATATATTTGTAAGTTCATAGAAAATAATTACACAAGTTTTTTTAAATTCAATTTGTTCCTAAAAAAATTATTTTCCTCTAAAATGATTTTCTCATGTTTTTGTATATGAATATTATTATACTCAAAAGTATTTTAAAATTTATATGAAAAAATTAATTAAGTTTTAAAATTAATTATGTCAATATTATCTTAAAATTAATTTTTGCTAATTTTTTGAAAATATTAATTTTGTCAATGAATGGTTAAAATAAATCTGATTTTTATTGAAAACTATATTTTATTTTAAAATATTCACAATATTATATTATATTTGAGATTAATTCTAAATTCTAATTAGTTTATTTTTATTTTAAATAATCCAATTATGGGGTTTTATATTCATTTTAAATTTTAATTTATTATAGAAATTTTTTTTATTTGAAAAATTTATTTTTTTGAAAAAATGTTTTTCCTTGCATTTTTTTGGATTAATTTTAAATTAAATTATGAATCTTAGATTATTTTAATTTTTAAAAATATTTTCCATATTCTTAAATACTTGGGTGAAATTTTATTAAATAGTACCTTTATTATTTTTTAACACTATGAATACTAACTTGAGTAATTTTGGTTACATTGATAAAGGATAAATCGGGTAACTTAGGTTAAAAATAAAAAGACAATAACCATAAAATGACACTAACACTTACCCAAATTTTATTATATGACTGTATATAGACCATGATCATTAAATTGTAAAAATTTTAACCTTTTGGGTCTTCTTGGATAAGACTATAACCATTATAGTATTTTATTTAATGAAAAGTCAAACATGTCACACTCTTATTTTAATAAGTATTATATTTTCAATATGGTGTTATCCAAAAGATATTTTTTACTATGAATAGTAAATTTAAAAATTAAATTCTTATCTTCATCATGATAATTTATTTATTATTTTTCTTAAGAAAATAATTAACATAAATATTTACACATTTCTAATTCAGTGATTTTTCAATCAATGTAAAAATGAAATAAATGATATTAAAAATATTAAAATAAATATACTATGAGATAAATAATGTGATAAAATAATATTAAAAATTATATTGGCATGTTATAGATATAATAATAAAAATTCAAATTATAATTTCCATCTTGATTATATTAAATTCAAATTAATGAATAGATATAAAAATTGATATATGAATACTTTATAGTAAATAATATTTTATTAAATGATATAAAATTTTAAAAAAATCATAATTTAGGAAAAAATATTTGGATAACGTTAAAAATATAAACCATTTCCAATTATTGAGCTTTTATTATTTTATATAAATTATATTATCCATCATTGTGTAAAAATCCTTTTTTTGTGCTAAGAGTTGAAGTGGTTAGATAAGGGTTAAAAACAAAATATAAGGTTATAAATTTTTTCAAAACTTATCTAATATTTATTTAATGTGGTTATCCTGACCCATAATTATTTAATCTTCTAAATAAATCAATTTTGTGCCATTTGGAATTTAACATTAATTTATATTGATTTTATTTTTTGAGAAATGGTAAGAGTTCCCCTCCCCTCTTTTAAAAAAGGGTACATCTTCTTATCATTTATACACAGTTAATAACCCTTTTGTTTCATCCAATAACATTTAATAAACCTTAAAATAATACCTTCCCATATTCTATAGGTGTTTCTTGTAGCATAATACCAAACTAATTATGCTTAAGGTGTTAAGAAATGGTGGTTTTCCAAAAAAAGGTCTATAGATTTCAACTATAAGTTTTAGTTTTTTTTGTTCTTCCACTTACTTAAGATTTTATTAACCCATGATAAAATAATAATTCTAATATCCTCCATACACTAATATATTTTTATTTATTTTTATGAACCATATCCTTCTCAAATTCTATCAAATTGTAAAATAATTCATCTTCTGTGTATATAGAGGACTACTGGCTCCTGAACTAATTTAATTCATTTTCCATCACCATATCTATAGAATATTAATTATTATAGAATTAATTATTATATATATGATATTTATGAAATATTTTTCATTATTAAAGTATAGTTTATCATTTATATTTTTACCATTCTATGCATATAAAAATGATAATGTCGTTTGTGTGAAGATGTGTACTACCATCTCCATGAGCGATGTGGTTTTTTTATTATGAAATCATATGAATGATATATATCTGTATATATAATTATATTTAAACAAACAATAATATATATATGATATTAGGATAATATTTAAAAGGTAAAATAATACATACCTTCTTCCCATAATTATCATTGAAAAATAGAAATGTTACTCATGAATATATACGATTTACTGTATCCATGATTATAACATAGTTAAGTTTTAATAAAGATATTGAATGGTTGTTTTTAAAAGTGAAATTAATATAAAAATTTGATAATTATTTCATGAATATTTTTCTATAGATTATGTAATACTAATACCAATAACAACAGTCAACCTACGGAATTCATTCTAGGATTAAGTACTGAATAATATCAAAATATTTGACATGAACATAAATGATTAAGAAATTGTATATTTTAGGATAATAATTGAAATGAAATTAATAATGAAAATTAAATAGGTTATTGATCAAGTAGAAATTAATCTATGTTTATTATTATAGAAGATAAACAATGTATGTTACGAATAAGACTCGTGTTAGGGGACTTTCTTTTGAAAACATCTTCAAAAGTTTCCCTTAAAGACTCTATTTTTTTCATATTCTGTTGATTGATTTATAAAAATGCTATAATGAATGTTTTTATTATTATTATTTTAATTTTTTTAATTCATTTTTACCCATGTTATATTTTTTCCAAAATCATTTGAAAAGGAATGTTTTTTTTTCATTTTCTAAAGGAGGAAAGTTGTGACTTTTTCTAAAAAAACTAAAGAAGGAATGTTTCTTAAATTATAGGTCATGAGAAGTCTTTACTACTATCATGATGAATTAATTAATTGAATAATCACTTAAAATTTTATATATTTACTTTCAAATAAAAATTTTACATTTATATGGGTAGATTTTGTCTAATAATACGTGATATAAAAATGAAATCGTTACTTTCCTTAATATTATTTTTAAGATTCAAGATTTCTTATTTTATGTTTATATTATGGTATTTATTATTTTTTTATTATTATGGGGGTTTCCACTAAAAACAAATGATAGGTGGTTACATGATAAACAAAGTAAAATTGGTAAGGTTATTAACTAATTATCTTTGTTTTTGTGATAAACCAATGATGGGTGGTTATGTTATAACCTCCAATGCGTTGGGTACTCTATATATGATATTCGGTCATATGGTTATTCTATATATGAGATAGAGTTAACAAATAAGGTTTCTCATAATTAATGATGGTAATATACTAAAATTTTTATTTGAAGATTAATATTTAGTGTAATAATGAGTAGCTATTATGGTTACTCTAAGGTAATGATCAGATGACAACCATGAAGATCTTCCATGAGTTTTTGTGGTTGTTACTCAAATGATGACCCAAGTTTCTAACATGTTTTATCTATGTATTCTATGGGTTTTAAAATTTATCTTTGAGAAAAATGTTTATTTTTTCATATATAAATTATTAATTTTATATGTTCAACGAATAATTTGAAAAGATAATTACATTAAAGAATTTCAAGTTTTTTACTATACTACTTGTTTTCATTCTTCTTATATCCATTACTGAATTTTCTTTCTCATTCTATATTTTGAAAAACAATCACATGTATTAAGGAAAATTAAAAAAATGACGACATACAAATGATTATTTTTATGATTTATCATGGAAAGAAACCATTTTTTATATATATAATGTTTTGTTTTATAGGAAAAATGGATACTAAGTTTAACTATCCACTTATAATGTATGGGTTTACAAAGTATGATATTTTACTAATTCTCTAAAACCATAAATAGAAAAAATCCTATAAATTTGAGAAAATAATAGTTTAGAAACACTATAATAAGTAATGATTAAGGCTAGGTTCTTACAGTTGGTATTAGAGGAGGGTTTAGACAGCTTTCGAGATTATGATGTTTTAATGAGAGGTTGTCTTATAAGTGATCCATATCACAAAAGGTATATAATTTTAAGGTTGATCATAAGTTCAATATCTTAGAAAAACCTTTAAATGATTTAAGTTATGAAATTTTAAGGTCATTAATGATATTTTTTAGGACATTTATTTTAGAGATAATTATGGGTTTTTAAATTTTGAGATGAAAAATGAATGGTTTGAGATAAACCGTGAAATTAAAACATTTCTTTAATATTGAATATATTAAGATTAATTTTGAGTATTTTTCATAAATTTTTGGAATTTAATAAGGATTATATTAATAAATATTTATAAAAAAGGCAACCCACAAGATGGGTGAAACCCTGTCACATCTAGTATAGATGTGGGGAATGAACCCACAACCAAAGTGCGACATGGGTACATCGTCTACCATTGGACTTTGTGATTTTCTAGTTAGTATCAATTTTTTTATTTATTTAAAATATCTAACAGATAAATTTTAATATCATTTTGATTATATATTTTGTTGTAAAAATATTTGTTGGTTAAGTGATTGTTCTTTTTTTAGAAGATGTTCACTATTTTTGGAATCCTATTTTAATAAGGTAAACATAATATAGTAGGATTTTATTTGAAAAAAATGATGAATTATCTTTTGGAAGAAAATGACCATAATGGTGATTTATGGTGATTCTTGTGTTTTGTGGAAATGATTAGCATATATTGAATATTATATGATTAGGTAAATTACATTTTTTGTATGAGGCATGAGGAGTGATTGATGTTATTTGTAGATTTATGTTAAAATTTGTCTGGGAAGGCTATTGAGCAAATCAATCTAATTTTAGTGTTTCAATATTAGTCTATAATGTTTTCGATGAATTTTAAGAATACTTATTTACTACATGATAAAAGTTGAACATTGGTCATCAATGTTTAATTTGTGAGCTTAAAGTAGTTTTTTGTCATATAAAGGTTTATTATTTTTGGATAATTATCTTATATTGTCCTAAAAAAATTTAGTTACATCCTAAATATAGAAATTATTTTTAGGTTTTCATTATCCATATATGTTGATTGTAATGCTTCCGGCAATAACAATTCAACTTAAATATTTATTATTTGGATAAAAGGATGTGTTTGTGGTAAAAATTGATTAAAAAGTGAAATTATTCGCATCATGAAAGAATATTAACTTATGTTATTATTAAATGTAGTAAAATAATATCTCTACTTTAAGAAAACTATTTCCAAAAAAATTATTCAGTTAATATTCTTACCAATTAATCAATGGCCTCTTAACCAATCACAGATTTACGATTTTGTTGTGGTTGACATTATCATGGCCATATCTCCTATCACACTCTATCATCCCTTGGGAGTTATCCTTTTACATCCATGTATATGGTTTACTATTTGGAAACCTATTATGTTTATCTCCATATGATCTTGAAACTTCTCGTGCTCACTTTTTTAGAGGAAGTTATATTAATGATTTTTACGAATGGGATTTCAAAAAATGTATTTTGAAAATTTAAGACATAGATACTAAGCCTGAGTTCAATATTAATAGGATTAAATTTCTAAAATCTGGGAGAATTTAGCATCCCAATTTTTTTAAATGAAAAATAATGTTTGATAATGTACAAGATAACTCACATCATGCTTAAACGAACAACTACATATTATTGTTTAAATATAACCATTATAAAAAAGCTGTAAAATTGGTGGGTATGAATAGGAATAACTTATTTATAAAATAAATTTAATGTTTCAAATGAATATACCTATATGTTCTTATAAAATATTATAGTGGTTTTTGAAGTCGTTTTATTCTTCAAAAATGTGTTTTCTTCAACAATGAGTTTTTCTTTTTAACAATGTGTGAACGTTATAATTTCCCAGAAGTCTATAAAATTTAATATAAAAATATAAATTTATTTTTGGAATTTATTAGGGAAATATTGTCTTCAAATTAATTATTGATAATTTTATAAAAATATTATTTTTATCAATGAATATTGAAAAATAATGATTTTTATTGAAAACAACATTTTATTTCAAAGTATTTACATGGTGAAATTGTATATTTAATTAATTATAAATTTTTTTAACTTATTTTTTTTAAATAATTCAATTTTTCCATTTTAAATGGATTTTATAATTTAATTTAGAAGAAAAATTTAAAAATTTAAAAACGTCATTTTAAAAAAACTATTTTGCATTGTATTTTTTATTTTTTATTTCAAATTAAATTATTCAAATTATGTGTTTGAATGTTTTAATATTGATTAAATATTTTTAAATAATTTCTTCCAACTTTATTAAATAATTCTTTTTTTGGATAATATGAATAGTAACTCTAATAATTTTTGGTACTAAGGTAAATGGTAAATCGGGTAACATATGTTTAAAATAAATGATAATAACCATAAAACTAAACAAAAACGTAAATAAATCATGTTTAATTAGTTTATATTGACCATAAACATCCAATAGTATAATTTATTACCTTTTGGTACCACCTGTATAATATTATGACCTTTATAATATTTCATTTAAAGAAAAGTAAATCATTTGGAATTATTTTTATAATAAGTTTTTGATTTTTAATATGATGTTATCCTGAGGATATACCAATCTATAATTATTATTTTAAAATAAAAAATATTTATCTTCACCATGGAAATTTATTTGAAATTTTTAGAAAGTAAATAATTAATTTCAATGTTTAGACAGTACAAATACAGTAATTATTCAATTATTGGAAAATTGAAATGAATGATGTTACAATTTTATAATAAATCTAATTTGGGATAAATAATGTGATAATATAATTTTATAGATTATATTTAAAATTTATTGATATAATAAAATAATTTTTCTGAATTATAGTTGTTATCTTCATATTATTAAATTCAAAGTAATGTATAGTTCTAAAAATTGACATTATAGATAAATTTTATTAAATAATATTTTATTAAATAATCTAAAAGTCCTAAAAATTAAATTAATACAATTTATAATTATAAGGCTTAAAATATCAAATATAGACCATTTGTGGATCTTTTTTCATTCTATAATTAATATATTAAATGTCAAATAGGAAAAATCCATGTTGTCACGGTAAGAGTTAAAGTGGTTAAATAACAGTTAAAACCAAACTATATGGGTATAAAAATAATCATAATCGTCTAATTTTTATTTTATTTATTTATTTACACCCATAGTAATATTTGTTTAAAAACAAATCACTTTTAAGACTTTTTAAACTGAAATTTAATTTACATTGATTTAATATTTTGAGATATGTCAAGAGTGTTTATCCCCTATATTATAAAAGGGAACCTCTTCATCTTATTTCTAAACAAAAAAAACCCATTTTATTTCAGAGAATAAATGCACAAATCCCAAAATATAATTCATCTCCACATTATATAATTCATTTTTTTTCATGATAGCAATCTTATAAGGATTAAGTTTTCTAGTAAAGGAGGTTTTCGAAACAAGAGATATAGTTTTCAACTTCCTATTTTAGCTTTGTTTCTTCTTATAATTTCTTAAACTATAATTAGTACATGATAAAATACTAAATATATTACACTACAATTACTAAAATATTGATATGTTTATGTAAAGACCCATATCCATATCTTATTCAATCAAATGGAAAAATAATTCATCGTCTGTGTGTATACCGGACTATCGTCTCACAAACCGATATAATTAATTTTCGATCACCATCTCTAAATACTCTTTATAATGAAGGAATTAATGTTTATATATGATATTCATGAAATATTAATCGTTATTAATAGATAATATATCATTTTAAATTTTACCAGTCCCTCTGTAAAAAATGATAACATTGTTCAGGTGTACATGTGGACTACCACCTCCATAAAGAGATTTGATTCGTTTTTCATCACAAAATCACCTTAATTATATGTAAATATAAGTATATTTAAATAATTAATATGATATATATTATTTTATAATAATTCTTTGAATATAAAATATTATATACCTTATTTCCATAACGGTCGTTGAAAAATGAAATTGTTAATCATGTGTATGTATGGCCTACGGTCTCCATGATGGTTATATAGATCATTTATCATAACCATATTTAATAGTTATAATTAAAAATATAATTGGTGTGAAAATTAAAAATTATGTCACTAATGTTATTTTGTAGCTGATGGAATTTTGACCTCTTTGACCATAGTCAACCTATCAAAGTTATTCTTGACTTATGAATTGAATATCATCAAAACATATGACTTAAATATAAATGATTTATTAATTGTATACAACATAATAATAATTTTTATAAATGTAATAATAAAATTGAAATATTTTATTAATAAAGTAGAAATTAACCTATATTTATTATTCAGGAAGACAATCAATGTATGTGATGTTCCATACTCAAGGTATGGGACATTCTATTAAAAAATATCTTTTAATGTTTCCCTTAAAAACTATTTTTTCATCCAAATTTAATTTATTTTAACATAAAAACTTTATAATTACTATTTTTATTTTTCATTAATAATTTTTTAAATTTTAGTTTTACCTGTGTTTAATTTTTTACAAAATTGTTTTAAGGAAATCATATTGTCATTTTCTAAACTTGGTACTTTGTGACTTTTCTGATAAAAATATTGAATGATTATTCTTTTATCTTCTATAGTATCAATAGTTTTTACTATGATCAAGATACCTTAAAAATTTTAAGGTTCCTTTTCATGTTTTCATGTTTATTTTCAAATAAATATTTTTCATTTTTATGTGGAGAGTTTTTCTTAAAATTTATGATTTAAATATGAAAAGGTTTTTTCCTTTAAGAATATTTTTAAGATTCAAGATTTCATGTTTTATAGTTATATTATGGTTCTTGAGAATTATTTTTAATCAAGTATGGATACATTATAAACCAATTATGAGTTTTTTTGTGATAATCCAATGATGGGTGGTTGTGTTATTAACCAATGATGGGTGGTTCTGTGATTAACCAATGATGGGTGGTTGGGTTATAACCAACAATGAATTGGGTACTCAAAAGAAGGAAGTGGGTTGTATGGTTATTCCAAATATTAGATAGAGTTAAGTAATTAGGTTTTTTATAATAGGTAATTTTAATATACTATAATGTTTATCCCAGAATTAACTACAATGGTTAATCATGAAAAGTTGTGATAGTTACTCAAAGGTAATGATTGGAAGCTAATCGTGATGCTCTTCTATGAGTATCTCAGGTGGTTACTCAAATTATGCCCCATGTTTACATCATTTTTCAACAATGTTTTCTATGGGTTTTAAAGGTTTTCTTTGAGAACAATCCCAATATCTTTCAAATATAAATTATCTATTCCATAAACTCAAAGAATAGTGTGATAAAGGAAAGTATATTATTGATTTTAATGTTTTTCACTTGACTAATGGTTTTCATTATTTTTATGTACCTTAATGAGAATACTATTCTTATACTGTATTTTTATAATTTACTTCATGGAATTTAAGGAATATTAGGGACATGTATGATGTCAAGATGAACATTTTGAATATTTATCATGAAAAGAAACCGTATTTTATTTTTTTTAAATGGTGGGAAAATGGATAATTAGTATAAGTGTACACTTGTAATGTATAGGTTAAATTTTATGAGTTTTTAAAAAATCTACTATTCTCTAAACTAATAATACCCTTAAAAGTTTAATAAAATTCTAGTTCAAGAATACAAGAATATGTAATTCTTAAGGTTGGGTCCATATAGTTTTTATCATAGGAGGGTTTAGATAACATTGGAGATTATGATGTTCTCATGAGAGTTTATCTTAATAGTGGTGGATACCATTAATGCTTTAGAATTTTATGTATTATCATAATATTAATTTCTTATAATACCCTTTTGAGGATTTATGTTATGAATGTTTTAGGTGACTAAAGATATTTTTTCAAGATGTTTCTTTTTGAGATAATTATGGGATATAATATTTTGGGATGAAAAATAAAAGGTATGAGACAAACATTGATGTTAAAACATTTATATAATATTTAATATTTTAAGATTATTTTTATGATAGTTCATATATTTTTATAATTTTATAATTATTATATTAAAATAGTATTATTAAAATTTTAACACATAGGATGGGTGACAAACCGCCGCATTCGACAAGGTTGTGGGGATTGAACACACAATAGAAGGGCGATAAGGATGGATCACCTATAATTGACCTAAGTTATGTGCTAGTTAGTGTGAAATTATTTTTATTTACTTATACTATATGATGGATAAAGATTATGTTAATTTTGGGAACATATGGGATTGGATAATTTTTTTTATGAAGTGATTACTTTTTTTAGAAGGTGTTCACCATTTTGGTAACCCAACATGATTAAGGAAAACATAATACTATGGGGTTATATTTGAAGTATAAATGTTGAATTATCTATTCGAAACATATATTATCATTATGTGGAATTATGGGGAATTACAATATTTATATAAATCAGTATTATATCTTGATGATTATTCGATTAGGGAAATTAAATTTTTGATATGAGATATTAAGGGTGATTTATGTTATGTAGAGATAAATGTTAAAATATATCCTAGAAGGCTATGTGATGATATCCTTATAATTTTTTGGGATTCAATATTATTCGGAAATATTTTATAGGAACTTTAATAATATTTTATTACTTAATGATCAAAGATCAAAATTGTGTATTACGATAATATTTTGGATATTAAATTATTTTTTCATCACAAAAAGGTTAATCTTTTTGGGGGACTTATCTTATCTTGTTCTAAACATTTTGGTTTTTTTTAATTCCTAAATAAGTTAGGAATATTTAATTATAATTTTTTTTGAATTTTTTATCTATAGAAGTTGATAATTTTCCCCAGGAAGGAAAGAATTATCTTAAATACACATTATATGGAGATAAATTTGAGTTTTTTGTAGAAATTAATTTTGGAATGAGATTCTTATCATTATTTAACTATATTTCCATATTTACTTAGTCTATGTAATAAAAAAATTTCTCAATTTTAGGAAAATGATTTTAAAAACAAATTTGGATTCGTTTATTATTTGTACTAAGTAATCAATATCCTTTTAATGCATCACATATTTATGGTTTTGTGGTGGTTAACATTATCATGAACATATTCCCTATCACTCTCAATATATAAAAAGGAGTTATCTTTTCTCTTCCATTTCCATTGTTTCAAACATGGAAACCTAGTATGTTTAACTCCTAGTGACCTTCATACTTTTATTTATCTTTTACTAAGAGTATTATTTATGGATCCTATTTTATGATGTGGGAATTAAAAAATAGGTATTTTGAAAAAACCATTTTTACTGAGCCCTAGTTCAAATTTGTGAGGATGAAATTTTAAAAATGGGGTAGAATGTGACATCCTAGGTTTCTTAAAAAGAACCATTGTGTTTGATTATGTACATTATAAGCCACATCAAGTGTAAAGAAACTAAATAATATTATTTAAATATAACTATTATAACCTAGAAATTAAATTAGAGTGTCTGAATATAAATAATTAATTTATGAAATAAATATAAAGTTCCAAATTGATATTTTTTTATTTTAATGTTCTTATAAAATAATTACATAGTTTTATTAATTTATATTATTCTTCAAAAAAATGTTTCGTAAATGAATTTTTCTTCTGTTTATAAGTGAATATTATATGTTTTAAAAGTTATAAAAAAATATTGTCACAAAATTAATTGAATTTTTGAATTCATCATTTAAATATTATCAAAAAAATAAATTAATTATAATTTTCTAGAAATTTTTTTAAAAAAAACTTCAGTAAAAAAATAATGATTTTTATTGTAAGCTATATTTTATTTTAAAGTTTTTCAATGTAAAAATTAAGTTTTGGATTCGTTTTAAATTTTAATTAGTTCATTTGGATTTAAAATAATCTAATAATTTTTTTTAAATGGTTCTTATACTTTATTTTATAATAAAAACATTTTATATTCAAAAAGGAAATTTTTATAAATAAAATGTTTTTCATTGTTTTTTATCTGCTTAAATCTAAATAATTTTCTGCAATATCTATGTTTTGAATTTTGAAAAATAGATTATATATTTTTAATTCATTGGTTCCTAATTTTTTATAGATGACCCTTTTATTTTTTGTAAATATTAATGGTAGTATTGTTAATTTTGGTTACCACAATAAAGTCTACATCAGGTAATTTAAGATAAAAATAAACTGATAATTACCATAAAATAACCCAAAATAGTCCTAAATTTTATTGGATGATTTTATCTCAACCATAATCAAAAAAAATAGTCTACTTTATTACCTTTTCGATTCAATTGGAAAAGATTATGACAATTATAGTTTTTTATTTAAAGAAAATTCAAACACGTAACACTCTAGTTTTTAATAGGTGTTATATTTTTAATATGGTGTTATCTAGAGGATATATTTTTCAATACATATTTCTTTAAAATAAAAAATATTCATATACATCATGTTGATTTATTTTTAATTTTTAGATAATAAATAATTACTTTAATTGTTTACAAATTGCTAATACGTTATTTATTCAACTAATAAAAAATGAAATAATTTATTTTAAAAATATTAAAATTAATATAATTTGATATAAATAATATGATTAATGAATTAATTATATGAATAAGACAAGGTAATAATTTAATAAAATATATTTTTGAATTATAATTTTTATATTGATATTATTAAATTCAAAGTAATGAATAATTTGAAAAATTATCATTATAGATATATTATTGTAAATAATATTTATTTAAATAATATAAAGTTCCTATAAATATTAAATTTGAAAATTTTATTATGTTAAGGTTTAAAATATCAACCATGGTCCATTTTTGGATCTTTTTTTATTTTATATTAACTATATTAACCATCCAATAGTGAAATTCCATTTTATTAGGGTAAGAGTTAGTGAGGTTAAATAAATGTTAAAACCAAAAGATACATATATAAATATAGTAAAAACATGTCTAAATTTTATTGAATGATTTAATTAAGACACATAATCATATTAGTTTAAAAATAAATCAATTTTGGCCCATTTAAAATTGAATATTAATTTATTTTAATTTAAAATTTTTAGAAATTCCAAGAGTGACTCTCCCCTCTCTTATAAATAGGCACCTTTTCTTCTCATTTATATACACTTCAAAACCATTTTTGTCTTTTAATTGAAAAAATACCATCCTATAATCCCTCCAAACACTCTATGGGTCTTCTTTTAGGCATGATTCCAAACTTATAGGGCTTAAGGTGTCTATAAAATATGATGTATAGCTTTTAACAACACAACCTACTTTTTTTTATTCTTACACTTATTTAAAATATTAGTATGCCCTAGTAAGTAAATAAATAAATTATAATACATTAAATTAGATTTTATTATGTTAATTTATTGATCCAAATATGTCTTATATTAGATAAAATGTGAAAAAAATTCATCTTTCATGTGTACCATATACTACTACCTCGTGAACTGATATAATTTATTTTCTATCACCGCCTGTAAAGAATATTTATAATGATGGAATTAATGTTTATATATGATATTCATGTCATAATTTTTATTCTAAAAATATATTATATCATTTATGTTCCTACCCTTCCATGTATATAAAAATGATAATGTTGTTTGTGAGCACCTGTGGATTACCACCTCTATGAAGTGATGTGGTTAATTTTTCATGACAACATCACATGAATGATATATATATAAGAATACATAAAGAAAAGATATTAAATATATGATATTATGATCATTATGTAATGATAAAATAATATGTACCTTCTTTCCATAACGATCATTGAAAAATGGAAACATTACTCATGCGTACATACGACCTATTGTCTCCATGATTATAACATAGTTAATTTTACATAACTATATTTAATGGTTGTATTTAAAAGTATAATTAATGTAAAAAATATATAATTATGTCATGCATATTATTATAAATATGATTTAATTATTATCTCTTTGACCACATTAAACCCACTGAATTCATTAAGGTACTTATCAACTATGTAACGCTTCGACCCCATAATCTATGATATGGTGAGTTATTTTAATAAATTAGTATGATTACAAGGAATCAAATACTAAAGGACTTATCAGTTTATTAATCCTGTAAAATAGATTGCAGTCATCAATTATACATTACAATTCAAAACATAAAATACAACATAAATAATCCTCTGAGAATTCCATTATTCTCTTAGCTTAACCCTATGTATGATTCAAAATACACTTCATGGAATACTAGGAAAATAAAACATAAGAATGGGGTGAGCTCAAATGATAAAAAAGGGTAAGAATATAAAAGAAACTATTATGTAAAATTAATCATAATCTTATGTAAAGATTTATAAATGAAACAAAATCCCTTTAAACATGATCTTGATCATAATATGGAAAGAATAAATTATACCATATAATGTAAGCATAAACATGGATATTAGACTAGTCAAATAATCACATGATTTATCCATAACTAATATCATAATGAGATAAAGCATAATGTCGGACATCTTCACTATCATTATATATCCTCAAGATAGCTACTTTCAAGATCTATCATCATGCCAGTTTAAGTCTGTGGGTAGAAACTCTTCTGATTTTTGTCAAGATATATCATCTTGATAATGTGAAACTGCTTGGTAAAAAATGAAAAGGGTTGTTTGCAAACTAATTTCATCTCATGAGACATACCGATTCATCTAGGGGCTATAGTGGGACCCACTCCTCAATTAATAATTCCAATACATTCCTCATATGAAAATGAAGATACATAAATAACAAAATCATTCGTATTCAAAACTAGTATACAAATTATAAATACTTTAACCGTAAATCAAGAATGGTATCTAAATAGCACATATATTTTCAGAAATATCATAAACCCTTAAATACCATATGTTTGATTTTATAACAATAAATCAATCAGAATTAAGCATAAAATCTAGAAAAGTATGTTTACATATATAAAGATAATCTAATAATTTCATTAAAACTCTTTGAGAGAAAAATACCTTTTACTTTGAAATCATTTAAAATCCACACAATTATAAAAGAAAACATTTATTTGTTAAGATAACCATTCAACATTGTAAGGTAAGATTCAAAATTATAAGGTGTCATAATGTCAGAAATAATCTCTTGCGCCGTATAAGTTTAAAAATCATTCTTTCCTTGATTTGTTGAAAAGTTCGTAAAGTTACTCATTTCGAAAACGATCGAAATATTCCATTAAAAAGTATAAAAAGTAAAATGTGGGTATAAATTTCATTAATAAATGGTAATAATATTTCGAAATACACTTTTAAGAATCATGGACATGGATGATGTGGCTGTCCCATTGGATATTTACACATAATAAATCTCAAATAATAAAGAGATTGTGAAATTTACCCTTACGTAAAAACATTAAAAAATTATTTTTGAAAACATTTGAATGGACATAAAAATATAAAAAAAATATTATTTATAATCCTTTATATACATATAAATAAATATGTATGATAATATCAAAAATATTGAAATGGGGAAATGTTTAATTCTTTAAACATTCAAAGCATCCCATTCCACTTTTAACATTTAAATAATAAGTACAATAACTTCAAATGAATATTTAAATAACATGAAGTTAAAATTATTCATGATATCAAACATAATAGGGTAATTTCATACACCAAACACATGAAATAGGTGGTGAAAATGGCTTATATCTCATGAAAATAAAAAGTGAGACAGAATTCCATTACTATAGGTCTGAAACTTTTCATTCATACCCAAAACTCAAATATAATGGTTTTAAACAAATTATTAACTTGAAAAATAATAATAATAATATTTATGCTATAATATATGAATCATTTATGAATTTATATTACCTATTTATTAATAGTTTTTAAGTTAAAGCAACATTTCAGGTAATAATTGCTTTCTTTATTGTACGTGTTTTGACTTGTTATTCTTGATCGTATTACTTAGATCATGATTTACTTAAAAATAGATTATATAACATGGTTTAAAAATCATATATATTTAGAATATAAGTATACATAATAGATAGATATATGAAATTTAATACATTGTTCATGGAGACGGTAGGTTGTACGTACGCATGAACGTTGTTCTCGTTTTCTTATTATATTGAATTGAAGTAAGTGAATAAAATATATGTAGATACATATATATATATATATATATATATTATAGTAGCAGAATTATTATTTCATATATTTCATACTTATTAATAATATATATATTTATACTCATTCTTTAAGGGTGAATGTTGAAGATGAATCTCATCACGTCATGGAGACGGTAAGTTGTATGTACGCACGAGCGACGATATCATTTTCTTAATGGTTAAATGGTATGTAATTGGAAGGAATATTAATTTTATATATAAAATATCATGCTATATTTATGATTAATATTCATTATAATAATCATCCTTCCCATTACAATAAATTAGTATTTAATAAAAAAATTACACTATGGCATGGAGATGGTAAGTCGTACTTATGTACGCATGGTGATAATGTTATTCTTAGGATCGATAAAATGAGTAATATGGTTGTCCCATGTTTATAATAATATTTCATAATTTATATGATACTTGAAATATTAATTCTATTTGAAAAAAAATAATGGAATAATAAATATAATAAGAAAATAAATTGAATTGAATTGGTAAAAAAATTACCTCTTCTTCAAGTGTCACCTTTTTATTTACAGAAAAGGACTCTATAGGTTGGATTTCTGCCCAAATTGTGGACTCAATGATGGATTTAGGTAATTCTGGTGGATAATTTGATAGTTTTTGCTTGGAAAAAGGGATTTGGAGGTGTAAATTAAAGTGACGGAGATGTGTCCTTTTATAAGAGAATTGAGGGGCACTGTTGGAAAAGATTAAAATATTAATTTATTATTAATTGATTTTCAGAATCAAATAGCTCCAAAGTAATTTATTTCTAGGATAAGAGGATTATGGTTATAAATCCTCTAATACAACAGTTTTTAGACAAATTTATATCCCAAAAGTAACCTTATCTTTTGAAATTAACCCTTAGTTAAACAGTTTAACTATTACTGTGTCTTCCTATTTTTTTCACTATAGAGTTAATATATTTACTATAAAATTCCACAAAAATCCCAATTGGATGATTTATGAAATATTTAAAACTATACTTGTTATATTGACAAGAATTATATTTTTCTGAATTTTATTAAATTTAATAAAATTTTATTAATTTAAAAGTATCAGTTATGTCAATTTGGATATTTTTCAATATTTTCATTTTTAAAAATATCAAACCAGCATGATAACTTTGATCCAATACTTAAAATATTTTAATAATATGTCTATGTTATATATAAAATTCTTTTATTTTATTAATTAAGTCATATTATATTTATTTTAATATATTTAATATCATTTAATTTATATTTTTATTAATAACATAATTTATACTACTCTATTTTATCAAAATTAATGGTAATTATATAACATATATAAATTATAAATAAATTTATATGAGTTAGGTAATGATGTTATATTTCCATATATTATTTATAATCTATGTTATCTCAATAAAATGTCTATATTAAAATTATTATAATTATAAGAAATGAGAGAGTGACATTTTGTCACATTTATTAATTTTAATAATATTCATGTCATATTCCTGGAAAAGCTTATATTAAATTATTCCATTTTGAATCATATATTATAACGGTCATATTTAATCATCCAATAGTATTTTTATAAATATTAGGGTAATATTAAAATATAGTATTTTCCTTTAATTACCCAATTTACCCTTAACGGCAGTAATAAAAAAAATTAATAAAGTTACTATTCATAACTCCCAAAAATAAAAAGAACCCAAATTACATAATTTGGACCCACTGATTTCAAATATTGAATAAATTTTTCAAAATTAAAAATAAATTAGTTTCAATAATTAAGTTAAAATATATCCCATTGTCGGAATGAATTACGGGTTTTTAAGCGTTAAAACATTGCAAAAGAATGGCCTCTTTTTATATCTAACTTCAACGTAAAATTAATGAAAATGACCTGAATTATATTATATAATAAAAAAATATTTTATTTATAATTTCAATCCATTCAATAATATAATTTTATAACATTAATTATTTTTTTGAAATAATATTTTTTCAATTAAAATTTAGAATTTTTTTATTATTCATCAAATCCTCAAATTTATTAGAAAAATATAAAAACTTCATCCAAATTAAATTTTGATATTACACATACAAATAAGAAGTTTATTTTCAAAATTTTAATATATAAAACTTTTAAATATTTCATTTAAAATATTTATTTCATTAAAAGGAGAGAAAACTATATTTTTTTAAAAATACCTCTTTTTTCTACAAAAATTAATTTTTTATCGTGTCTAGAAAAAAAATAAGATGAATGATAAAATTATATGGAATTTATAAAATTAAAAATTTTGTTAATATTATTCAAAAATGCTAATTTAATGGTTAGGTAATATATTATATTAAATTATAATATTTTTCTAAAATATTATTGTTCGGTAAAACTAGGTCTTGTGTGTAATGAAAGTCATATCATTATTTTCTGTATCATAATCTTAAAAGTTTTTTATTTTTAATGTAATCAATAAAAAATTAAATTTATTTAAAATTGAAAATATTTTAATATCTCAGGGTGTTATATTTTCCCATACATTAATAAATTATGTCCTAGAAAGTTAAAATTACACCTAGAAAATAAACGATTGATACTAAAAAAATAACTTTTCAAAAAACTCACAACAGAAATAGGTTTAAAAATATAATATCGATTAGAGGGGAAGGTAAATGTGAAGTTCACAACCAAATTATGTTTTCTAATAGGAAAACATTATATTAAAGTAGACATATTTACTTGGAGGGAAAATATAAATATTTATAAGGAGTGATTGAGGTCATCAATCACAAACAAGTGGTCAGTCAATAGAAAATTTAGGTCCCCCAATCCATAAATCTATATTGATTTAAAATACCATCAGTTTAATTCATTTCCAATTTGAGATATGTATTTAGGATGACACATTTTTTAGAAACATTTTCCTAGAGTTGGGGGATTATTTTAATATACAGATAAGTACTTGAGAAAACATACTTGATTCTATCTATTTTATCCTTTCCTTGTGATTTGATATATTTTAACTTCATCCTATAAATTTTTACTAAAACTAAAAAGGTTAGAAGAATTTATTCAATAAATCATACTTTAACCACAAATAATAATATCTATTGTTCAATTTACTACATTCCAAACTTAAGACATGACCAAAATACTTCTATCCAAATTCATTTTCCAAAATGGTCTCATAATTTCCAAAATCAATATTAACCTCATATTACCCAAAAAAATTTATTGTTGCAATTATTTTCACATGCCAAATATTATATTACCTTTGAATCCTTAATGAAAACTCTTATGCCGCTAAATTTTTATAAAATAAGTATTGTAGTACAATACATATATATATCATGAATCTTATAACCATAGAACCATTTATGTAATAGTTCTTGAATCCAAATACAAAATAAACATAATCATTCTAATTCAATCATAATCCATTAACTACACTTCCACATATTCTTCCTTAATACCTCCTTCATCTCATTTATCTTTTGTAGTTTCTTTATTATCAGTTGTATAATCATTACTTGTATAACCATACTAATCCTAACCATTGATCGTAACTCAAATCACCAACTGAGAAACACTAATCATATTGATATAGTAATAAATAATCATTTATAGGATATCTAAATGATTGCATCTTCTTCTCAATACATAATTCCATAGGATTTACCAAGTTTATCCATTACCAAATCTAAAGTATGATATCCTATAATTATAACTTCCCTCAAATTAATTCATAGGGTTATGTTTTCTCATATTTGATTTCAAAATATAATTTCAATGGTTTTTGATTAACATCCACTAATACCAACTATAAATCCACCACCACAAAATTTGGACGCCAATGCATTATTTTTATATATTTTCATCATTATAAAAAATAAAATCTGGATAAACTAATCAGTTTAGTAGTCTTGGAAAATATATTAAATTTATCAACCTTACATTAAAATTATAAACAAAAAATACAACATATATTATCCTTTTATAACACCTCTATTCTCTTAGCTTAACCTATATATCAGTCATAATACACTTCATGGAATCCTGGGAAAATAAAATATAAGAATGTGGTGATATCAGATGCTTAGCAAGGATAATCATAAAACAAAATATATTATTAATAATTAATCATAACATTAAGGAAATATTTATAACTGAAACACAATCCCATTAAACATAATCATGATCATAATATGGAAAGAATAAATAATACCATATAAAATAAGAATAACCGTGTATATTATACTAGTGAATAATCCGATAGAATATCCATAACTAATATCATAATGAGAGAAATCATAATGCCAGATATCTGCACTATCAAGATATATCCTCATGATAGCTATGATCAAGATCTATCCACATGACAGTAAGTGTGTGGGTAGAAACCGCTATGATTTGTGTCAAGATCTATCCTTTGGATAATGTTAATATGGTTGGTAAACAAATGGTAATGGTTTCTTTCCAACTAATTTCATATCATGAGACCTGGTAAGGCGTCGAGGGGATATATTAGGCTCTTCCCTTCACTTACTAAGTCTAATATATTCCTCATATGAAAATATTGAAACATAAAAAACAGAATCATTCATATTAAAAACTAGTATAATAATTATGAATACTTTAACCATAAACCATGAATGGTATCTAAATAGTACATCCACAATCAAACATATCATAAACCCATAAATAAAATATTATAGATTGTATCATAATAAATAAATGACAATTAATAATAAAATCTTAAAAATGATGTTAACATATATTAAAATAATCTAATAAATTATTTAGGACTCTTTGAGAGAAATATCCCTTTTACTTTGAAATCATTTAAAAGACACACGATTATAAAAAGAAAACATTACTTTTTGAAGAGGGAATTTTAATATTCCTAGTAGATACCTATGTATAAACAATCTTGGATAATAAAGATATTGTGAAATTAACCCCTACATAAAAACAATAAAAAGATTTATGTTTTAAAAAAAATTAATGAACTTGAAAATAGATATAAATTTTTGTTTACAATCCTTTATATACATATAAATAAATAAGTATGATAATATTAAAAATATTTGATTGGATAAAGGATTAATTCTTTAAACATTCAAGGTGTCCCATATCACATTGAACATTTAAATAATAATTCCAATATCTTCAAATGAATATTTAAATACCCTGAAGATAAATGTATTCATGATATCAAACATAATAGGGGAAGTATATACACCACACACAAGAAATAGGTTGTGAACATGGATTATATTATTATTAACTTCTACCAGGATCATAATAATATTTATGATATCATATATGATTCATTTATGACACTACATTACCCTTTTATTTATAATTTCTAAGTTACAGAAAAAAAAATTTGGGTAATAATCACTTTCTTTATTGTATGTGTTTTGACTTGTTATTATTGATCGTATTACTTAGTTCGTGATTTACTTATTAAAGAATATATATCATGATTTATATATCATATATATTTAGACTATAAATATATATAATAGAAAGATATATTAAATGTAATACACCATTCATGGAGAAGGTAGATCATACGTACGCATGAACATTGTTTCCTTTTTCTTATCATAATGAATAAAAGTTTGTGAATGAAATATATGTACATTAATATATATTATTATTATTGTAGAATTATTATTTCATAAATTTCATTATTATTAATAATATGTATTTTTATAATCATTCTTGAATGGGGAATATGGAAGATTAATATCATCGCGTCATGGAGACGGTAAGTTGTACGTACACACAAGTGACGGTATCATTTAATTAATGGTAAAATGGTATGGAATTGGATGGAATGATAATTTTATATAAGAAATATCATGTTCTATTTTTATTTATATCCATTATACTCATCATAATACCCATTAAAAAAATAATGTTGAATAAAAAATTACACCATAGCGTGGAGACGGTAAGTCGTACATATGCATGCATAGTGATTTTGTTGTAATTTGGATAAATAAAATTAGGAATATGGTTGTCACATGATTATAATAACATATAATCATGTATATTATACTTTATATATTAATTTAGTATGGAAACAACATAGGAAGAAGAAGTATAAGAAGAAAAGAAATTTAATTGAATTGGTAAAATAATTACCCCTTCTTCGAATGTCTTGATTTTATTTGTACAAAAAACTCTGTAGATTGGAATTTTACCCTAAGTGTGGCCTCTATAATGATGTGAGGGAATTTTTTAGGGAAATTGGGCTGGTTTGTTTCAGCTAAATGGCTTTAGATATGTGAATTAAATAGAATTAGCAGTTTCCTTTTATAGGATAGGTAAGGGGCACTTTTGAAAAATCATAAAATATTAATTTATTATAAATTGGTTTTAAATTTCAAATAGATAAAAAGAGATTTATTTAAGGTATAAGATAATTATGAGTCTAAATACTCTTAGAAAATTATTTTTAAACAAATTAGATCACAAAGGTAATCTTATCTTTTGGGTTTAACCCTTAGCTAAACAGGTTAACTCTTATGATGTATTCACGTATTTTTACACTGTGGAGTTAATATAGTTTCGATAAAATTAATAAAGAATCCCAATTGAAAAATTTATTAAATATTTAATAGTATACTATTGTTTTTTCTAAACATAATATTTTAATGGTTTTTATAACATCTCATAAAATATTATTTATTTTATAGTGTCATTTCTGTCAATTTTGATACTATTCAATATTTTCATTTTGAAAAATATCAAACCAACATGATAACTTCTGATTAATACTTCCAATATTTCACATATATGTCTATTTTTTCTATAAAATTATTTTATTCTATTAATTAAGTCCTATTATATTTATTCTAATATTTCTAATATCAATTAATTGATATTTATATTAGTAAAATAATTTATACATCCCTATTGTGCCAACATTTATGGTAATTATTTAATCTATAAAAATTATAAATAAATTACTATGAGGTAGTTAATTATTTTATCTTTATATATACTTTTTATAATAGATGTTATTTCTTGGATACATCTATCTTAAAATTATTATACTTATAAAAATTCAGATTTTGACAATTAGTCACCTTCATTAATTTTAATAATATTTATGTAATATTCATGGAAAAGATCCATTAAATTATTACTTTTAGAAAATTATATTATAAGGGTTATATTTATTCATCTAATAAAATTTTTACAGGTGTTAGGATAATTTTTTAGTATTATATTTACCTTTAATTACCAGATTTACCCTTGACCACGATAATAAAAAATTAATAAATTTACTATTCATAATACCCAAAAATAATGGGGCCCTATAATAATAATTTGGACAAACTTATTCCAAATATGGAATCAATTTTTCAAATTTCAAAACACAAAAGTTTTGGTAATTAATTTAAAATAAGTCCTATTTTTGGAATAAAAAACGGGTTTTTAAAAGATAAAATATTGCAAAACATTGACATTTTTTACATCTGACTTTAATGTAAAATTAAGTAAAATGATCTAAATTATATTAGATTATAAAAAATATTCTATTTAAACCTTAAAACTAATAAATAAAATAATTCAATGACTTTTATAATTTCGATGAAAAATTTGTTTACAATTATAATTTATTATATTTTTCCTATTCATCAAATAATCAAATTTATCAAAAAAATATCACAAAAATTCCAAAATAAATTTTGAAATTACTCCTTTAGAGAGGAATTTTATTTTTTCAAATTGAATATATAAAATTTTCAAATATTTTATTTAAAATGGGTTCGACATTAAAAGGCTGTAAAACTATATTTTTTAAAAAATACCTCTTTTATCTGAAAATTTTATTCTTTTTATATAATGTCTAAAAAATAAATAAGATAGATCTTAAAATTATTTGTAATATAAAAAATTAAAATTTTGGTTCATAATATTCATAACTGCTTATTTAACAACTACGTAATATATTATATTAAATAATAATACTTTATTAAAATATTGTTTTTTGGTAAAACTGGGCCTGACGTGTAACTCAAGCCAACTCATTATTGTGTATAGCATAATATGAAATGGGAGTTTCACAAAAAAAGACAGAAACAAAATTATATTTATTTATAAATGAAAATATTGTAACATCTTGGGGTGTTACAAACTGAATATCATCAAATCATCCGATGTGAAATTAAATGATTAAGTAATTGTATATAATATGATAATAAGTAATAAAAAGGAATAATTAACTTGAAATAATTTCTTAATAATGTATGAATTAAACAAATATTATTATTCAAGAAGTTAAAGAATGCACATGATGAGTCAGACTCAAGGTAAGGGGATTTCTTTTTAAAAACATCTTTAAAAGTTTCCCTTAAAAACTTACCTTTTCTTCTATATGTAATTGATTTTTTAATATAAATTTTATAAATAAGATTTTTATTATTATTTTATGATTTTTTTCACTCATTTTTACCCATGTTTTATTTTGGAAAGCATTTTTTGAAAGGAATATTTTTTTTATTTTCCAAATGAGGTATTTTGTGAATTTTTCTACAAAAATACTAAAGGAATGTTTTTTTAACTTATACAGCATGGGTGGTTTTTCCTGCCATCATGAAACCTTAATGATTTGAAGTTTCCTATAAAAGTTTTCTTGTTTATTTCCTAAGAAAACTTCTTCCTTTTTATGTGAATTTTTTTTCTAGAAATATGTGATTTAAGAATAAATAGTTCATTTTTCTTAAGGAAATTTTTACGATTAAAGATTTCATGTTTTATTATTTTTTTATAGTTATTGAGAAATTTTTAAAATTATGGGTGGTTCCATTATAAAAAAATAAGATGTAGTTATATGATAAAATAATTATTTTTTTGTTATGTTATCAACCAATGAAAAGTGTTTCTATGATAAACCAATGATGGACGGCTGAGTTATAAACTCTAATGAATTGGGTAATCTGGATACATAAGTCCACCATATGGTAATTACATATAAGTGATGAAGCTAACTAATTAGGTTTTCTTAAAGAGATAATGGGAATATAATTCAATGGTTATTCCATTATTAACTAAAATGGTCAATCATGAGTGGATATTTTATTTACACTAATGTAATGACCATAAGTTAACCATGAAGGTCTTCCAAGAGAAGATGTAGTGGTTACTCCAATGATTCCCAAAGTTTCCAACATGTTTTATATATGTTTTATATGGTATTTAAATGTTTTATATGATTAAAATGTACATATTTTTCATAAGTAAATTAATATCTACGTCAAATAAAATAATAGTATGATAAAGGAAAGTATATTTTGGATTCTCATGTTTTTCAAAAGAAAAATGGTTTTCGTTCTATTTATGTCCCTTAATGAAATTTTTTGTCTCATCCCACATTTTCAAAATGTTTTTCACATGTTTTATGGAATATTGTTGATATTTATGAGGTCAATATGAATATTTTAAAGATTTTCATGAATAGAAACCAATATTTATTTTTTAAAAAAATTAGTGGGGAAAATGGATAATGAGTATAAGTTTCCACTTGAAATGTATGAGTTTACTTTTTAATATTTTATCCTAATTATATAAAACTAAAAACTAAAAAAATACTCATAAGTTTAATAAAATTATTGTTAAAACAAACTATAATATGTAAAGATTAAGGTTAGGTTCTCATAATGATGATCGTAAAGTGATAGCTATTATTATACGCAGACATTATCATTGTTATGTGACCCTCCCACCTCTGACCAAAGTCTAACATGTAATCCCTCTTCATATACTCTAACAGATAGATAGTGTGCTTTGTATAGCCATTTATATAGTAGTGAAAAGTTGTAATTACCCTCAATTGGGTCCAAAATTCCTCATGTAGACCTCTCCATAATCGTGACATAAACCACATATCATAGTAAGAGACAACCATCAAGGGAACCCAATGGAGGTGTATGATCTCCAATGAAAAAAAATACACCAAAATCTTCAGAGAACAATATTTTCTGATAGAACTGAATTTTTTGGACTTGGTGTGTCAGAAAATATCACCCTGATGACATTGCTTCCTCTCAATGTCTTCATAATCCCTATAACAAATTCCATGGATATTTCTTCCCATTTACACTCGAGTATCTCAAAAAATTTAATCAAACCTTCTAAAACCTGGTGGTTGGCCATCACCTAGTAACATGTAAGATACTGAGAGACAAACCAAAAAATGATCATCCTCATTTTATCCCACCAAAACTACCACTGAAGGTCACCATGCGTTTTCCCAACAACATGATTTTTAGAAAATCGAGAAGTGTGAAACAATGTTATCACCTCAACTCGCATCATGACCAAAACTACCATCTATCCCTAAAAAGGGATTACATGATTCCCTCATTTAAGGAATCCATCTTTTGGATCTCCTGGGGATATATGGCCATATTTGATATCACAGTCAATTTATCACAACTAACCATCCATTATACACAACAGAAGTGGATGATTCAACGCCATTTATTGAAGATAAGATTCACCCCTCAATTCAATAAAGGTAATCTAAAAGGAATATTTCTACTTAGATGCCTCCTTCACCATAAAATAATGGGACTTCTTACTAAGGGAATCTTCCTCCACATTTCACTTCCCATGAGTATACGCTATCTCAAATTTATAGTACTACAAGAGAACCAACAAGTGTATCTGTCTCATGTTTAGATATATATACATGAAGACATGTCTGATACTATGATGTTCTAAGTATACCAAAAAATTACTCTGTATGAATGTTGTGTCGCCAAATCCTCAAAGTGAGGACCAGTATTTCTAATTATGGGTTATGAGTCAAATTATTCTTATCTTGGGTTTTCAACTACCTCAACATGTAAGTGATAATTTCCTACCACTACATTATCAGATGGTCAATCCTATCTCCATAGGCATCACAAAATACTACACACTCTACTCACACCTTTGTTAGTATCAGAATAGGAGCACTAGTCATCCTCAAACTCAAATCCTTAAAGGTTCTCTGAAAGTGATTATTCTAGGTAAATGGATATCCTTTCCATGTCAGGGCAGTCAAATTGGATAAAATCATAGATAAGTATTAATTGAAACTCTTATAATCTCCCCTATAAGCCAAGAAAACTATGAACCTCTAACAAGATCTTTTTTATCTCCCAATAAAGAACAGAATTTATCTTCACTAGGTGAACAACTAATCCATGCTCAGAAATGAAATTACCTATAAAGTGAACCACGTGGATCTAGAAATAGAACTTTTAGAGATTAATATAAATTTTGTGCTCCAAAATAAAGTATAGGACCATATTCAATTGAATAAAATTTTGATCCTCTAATGATAACTTGATACGTATATCAATAATGAAGAAAACAAAATCCACGTTTGGATGGAAGATATGGTTCATTATATACATAAACCCAGAGGGGGAATTCGTCACACTAAATGGAATTGACATGAACTAGTAGTTTTTATAGTGAAATCAGAATTCTGGTTTTAGAATATCAGCCTCACGAAACCTTAACTGGTGGCATATGGACTTACAATCGAGAGTTGGGAAACATCTTTCACCTCACAACTAATCAAATAGGTCTTCAATCCTCAATAAGGGAAAACTTTTCTCTATCATGACCTGGTTTAGGAAACAGTACTCAATACAAACCCACAAGCTTTTGTACACCTTTTACATGGAGAAAAACTATTGCTATCCAAGGAGATACATTGTTTCTGATAAAAATATTCTCTAAAAGTCCTTTAATTATACCCTTATCACTTGGATCTTGATAGGGGACATATGATATGCCTCATAAGATATCAGAGTAGTCCAAGGGTGTAATTCAATGTAATACTCTCTCTCTCTCTCTCACCTCAGAGGTAGTCTGGGAACATCATTGGGAAGATGTATTTAAAATCATCCATTAATGAAGGAACTGATATTCCTAAATATCACCCTACTCCAAGGGTTGAACTCCCCAATTTAGGGGTTATGGTTAACAGTTTACAACCCACAAGACCAACTCACTTCGTTATGAGATCTCTCTCACCCACAAAGGGGAAACATGTACCATCTGTTGGAAGGTATCTTACACGTCTCTATTAATGTTTTTCTGGGCTCAGACCATGGACATTCAGTCCACACCCAAGATGATTTCATATGTTTTCATCATGATGATCAAGAGGTCCCATGAAAAATTGTCTCCACCAAGAGATAACTTACACTATAAACATATAAGTAATATAAAATAAGTGTTCATTGTAGGAACCTCAATCCAAATATACTAAGTAATAGTATTGACTAAGAGATAAAAATCATACAAAAAGAGTAAGGAGATAAAGGAATGACTCACAACTATGTCTACTTGTACTAAATAAAGAGTAGAATAAACACATATTTTGCCTATAATCATTTGTGAGTTGTCGGGTCAAAAGCCTCTATAGCCTATTGCTTCCCATGACCCCAACCACCATCTCCATGAGCATATCATGGTTATCCAAGTGGTGGTTCTGGTGGTGGAAGAATATCATAAATCAATCCACCACCAATACTGCCTCCTATGGGTTCCCCACTAACTTCTCTACTATCTCTTACTCTTTTGGGCCACCCTATCCTCACCTGGGAGAACCCTTATCATGGTGTTTCCTCTTCTTTGGTAGTCTATCTACATCCTACTTTCCCTCCACATCACGTCAAATCAAGATATCACATTCCTTCTGACCTCACTCGTTTCATTCATAGAATCATCCCTCTTCAGGCTACATTGGTCCAATGTGATGTCCTTGAGCTACATGACTATGTGTCTATGTACGGGCATGGGTATAGATCATATACCTTAACACCTATCATCTTTCAGTAGCTGTATATGATTCATCCATGGGTTTCCTTCTAACATCACTACATTCATGGAATCCCTTAGAAAGAAATTTCTCCATCACCAATGCCCTCTCTAATAGTGCAATATATTTTGGAATGAATAGGGGAACCACACTGGCTTGGATGGAACCATGGATACCCCAATCTTATTAATGGAGTTCCACATAAGGTCATTGAACCACATATCCTACTTAGTAATTGTAATTAATCTCTTATATAGCTTTAAATACTCATGAATCCATACTGAATGTAAGAATGAGGGGAATTACTCCACATGAAATAACTAGTGGAAGTTAGTACCTAAGAGTGTCAAGTCATCATGGGTTTTCATGACTAAACTCCACTAGTTCCCTACTAATTCGTGGAATATATTGACTACTAGTGTAGGTATCCGGTTGTTCGGGGAATATCAAGTCTAAAAACATGGATCACCAAAGCAATAAAATCCTCTACCACCTGGGGATCCGTCTCACTAGGGATACTGAGTTGCCTATAGAAATAGAACTCTTGGAGTGTGATAAGACTATTCATATCCTAAACATGATTTGTTGATATAATATACTTATAAATATATAGAGCTAATACAAATTGTCCCCATAGAGGCGATATCTCATGAGATAGCCCTTGAACTGAGGACTCATCACTCATCGGATCTTCCTCACAATCTAGAATCGGTAACTAGGAATGATATCATTGGGGATGCATCATAAAAATTAATCAAGACATAACATGGTCTGATGATAATATATTTTTGATGAGATAACTCAAGAAGGGTAGTCAAAGGACTCAATAATATATGATGCATGTTCCAATGTTCCTTACAACCAATGTCTTATTTAGAAAAGTTGAAAAGAAGGTAATCATAGTCCTTTTTAATGGATATGTTGGTCACCACACCATCACTGGGTTCCCTGACCTAAAAGCCACACAAAAGATACTTTGACACGATTGCCCATTGTCCCTAACCAAACCTCATATGGGTTAAAACTCTAAAAATAGTCCAAAGTTTGAACCATATCTGATACTAATTTCCCATGAACCAACCCACTAAGGCCCAACCATAAATTATCCTTGTAATAAACTATAGGGAATACAATAGAGTGTGATGGATCAATCTAAAAAGTAAATGGAAAAATACACACCCAACCATAAATTATTTCCCAACCTGACAATAAATGGAATATAAGTAAAGATGAGGGAATCCAACTCTTAATTTCCAATCCTGACCATCATGCATGGTCTATACTCCCAACAACCCCTATGAACCTTGGAAATCATTGTCCCCTAGTCCTTTAACTTCCAAAGACATGACACATGGGGGAAATCCCATGAATGGTTGAGTATATACATACTCAATAGGGCTCCCTAAAAATTGAAGAAGGGGAAATATAATACATGATATAAGTAGTCATCTCAACCAAAAGAAATATGTAAATTAAACCCAACAATGATGATATATTTTCATATAATAAACCATGATGATAAAAAATGGGGATCTCCATCTCATATCCAATACAAGAAAAATGATTCTATTTACATTTCAAGAGACACATCATCAATTACTAGCACCTTGAATGGTTTTAAAAAGAATTCAGGAGTAGGGGTCAAGCTCGGGTATGATAGGGAGGTATCATTTGTATATCTATGCAAAAATCATGGAGTAAATATTCCTTGGTAAAATAGGGTAGTAAAGTCACCATGGATATAGGACTCATTAAATAGTTTTATAGGGGTGTTTTCATATGTATCTATACAAAAAGTTGGGAGGACGCATAACATAGTTTGACAAGGTTGTACCATATCCATAGAGAAAGGACCCGTACCCTAGTATGTTAGGGGAGTGTCGACACAGCATCTGAATAATGTGTATGGAGGAATAGTGTACTTATGAGATAGGGGAGTACCATCACCATTGATAGAGGAACCATGACCTAATTTGATAGGGGGGTTTTTCATCAATATATGTATTACAAGTATGGAGAACCTGCTCCTTGGTGGGTCATGGAAGGGTCTTCTCCATGGATAGAGGACTTGCACCTTAGTGTGATAGGGGAGTGAAGGCACTATATCAGTACAATGAGTATTTAGTACCTACATCTTGGTCCAAAAGGGCAGTACTTACTCTATGGATGAGTACTCATACCCTAGTGAAATAGGGGAGTGTTGCCTCTATATATTCACAATGAGTATGTGGGGACACATGCTCAAGTACAACATGGGAGTACCATATCTAATGATCCAACCCAATCCCTGTCATTATCAAGAATCTCCTAGGTAATAATCATGCTTGTAACATCTCAAAATCATATCTAAAAATCCACTAAAAATATGGGTCAAAATAATGTAGATATGATAGTTAAAAATTTAATAAAGAAAAACACATAGTGTGAAAGGGGTCACATGGTGTGTGATCTCACTTGTCCTCCTGGCCATGTCCTCTCCAAAACACTTAATACTATCCATGTTGTATTATAGGATGTATATGGGTACTACAAAGAATTTCATAGCCTTTTGGGTCCAAATTGTTTTCTACTGGTCATTCCCAGGTTTATCACGTCAAGCATTTGTACTCCTAGAGTACACAGAGTGTCTTCCCATATGGGGTCTTAGGCATGTGCAGCTGGAACATGGTTCAGATCCTCAAGGAGTTTCACAATAAATGTGTTTTAGCCACATATAATTTCATCATTATCTTCCCCAAAACCCTAGTAGTCAGGGCTGGGTGTGGATACACGGCATGTGTTCAATAGACTACATGATATGCAATTACGTTTTTCATAGAAATGCCAGACAATTCATACATTTTCTAGATATTTCTTCCTACTAATTAATATATAGTTTTAATTCCTTAAAATTTTTTTAATCACCTCTTTACATTAATTCTAGACCTCCATTGGTGGGAAATAGGAATCTAATCTTCTATGGTGGTCTTTCACATGTCTCATATGCCTCCTATCACTAGAGATTGGTCCTAAATCCCGAATCCATGGAAATCATCACCCACATCCCAAACCAACCATGATTTATCCATAAATATCCCTCCCAAAAAATTTTCACCCAACCTCAATGGATGTGGGGGTCCGATCATGCTCCATCCATTCAAAAAATATCAATCTGAGACCCTAAAGACCAATATTGAAGAACGTGAAAAATGTTGTGGGAATAAAACCATAAGAAGGGTGATAAACATCATCATCCAAATGTTCCTGTAAAGAAAAATCAAAGACCAAAAATTTGGGTTGGATCATGGAATGTAAATTTTAACTTGATTAAAAAATTAAATTCCATTACACAGGCTCGTGCAAAGGATTAGATTAATTGCATATCAAAACATTATTGAGAAGAACATGGTAAATATTTTAATCGATGGTGGAAACTACAACTGATGATCTATACATAGAGATTTTATATATTTTTTTAATAAAATTCACATCAATAATGGGGAATATATTCTTTATTCTTTATCTATTGATCCACCTTGATTTGATCCTTGAGTGTCATTCGATCTTAATCCTTTAATGAAGGTTGTCGGAGCTACTCTCAAAAACCGCCAAAGATAATACAACTAACACAGGAGAACATTCATAATGAAATATTGGTAAAGAAATTGATTTAGTTCATCTAAATAAAAAAAATATATTGATCATTTATTTTAATTTGAATGCACCCGCCAATGGATGCCTCATCTGAACGTCCAATATCCACCAACTTTTGGTCATGTCTGGGGTAAACAACATGCTCCCAATTAAACCTTGGTCTTAGATTTTTGAACTAATACATATTTCATAATATATTCAATTATTTCTTAAATAAACTAAGTGTGTATGATATAAAATTAATTTTATATTTTTTAAAAATTGATTTCTGGATCAATGAGCTTCAGCGCATGTCATCTCAGCACTGCGTTCCAAAAATATTCCATATTATATTTCAAACTCTTACAATGAAAGGACAAAGTCTATGTAATTATTCACATAGAATAATAATATTAATTATATAACCAATAATTATTTCATTAAAAATTTATTTTAAAATTATAATTGGAAAAGTAAAATAGAAATAAAATAAGTTAAGTAAAAATGATTACTCACGTTGATCACTATATGTTTCCTTGGAAGATCACATTGAAATGGATGGAATAGGCTAACCTATTATAACTAGAAGATAAATATAGTGAAGGGTATTATATGAGAAGGAAATGTTGATTGTTTTCACTAGGAAAAATAGTTTTTGGAGTTTCATGTAGTGATGGTGAGAAGCCTGTTTTATAAGTGGTGAGAAATGATTTTTTGTTAATATATGAACTTAATATAAATGAAGGACCTGTTAAACATATTAATTGACTAAAAATTTGATAAATAATGGATTTAGGAAGATATAATTTTGACCCAAACCTCATACACTAAATTATATAATTTTTTTTTAAAGTTTTGAGTTGTTTTACTATTATATCATTTAGTTAACCATTTTAGCTTTTAGCATGGTAATATGTTTTTACCAAAAGAAAATTTTCATTTATGCCCAAAAATAAAGTGGTTCTTATTAGATAATTGGTATCCACTTATTCTATATTTTAAATCTATTTAGTTTTATAAAATTTATAAAATTCATAAAAATTTATTTTAAAAAAATGTATAATTTATTTAAAATAATTTTGAGAAAATATTATTTATTTTATAAAATATAAAATATGGGTCTATAATTTAAAACAATCATTTATAAAACTATTAATTCACTTATAAAATAAATATTTTTTATTAAAAAAATGTTTCGTTAACATAAAATTTATATTTATATAAAAATTATGTCATAACATTCATATTATTTGTAAAACAGTATATTTCACTATTCACCTAAAAATCATTGTTTTTAGAAAAAATACAAAAAAACATAATAAGATAAATTTATATAATTAATTAAATAAATATGTTCAATTTTCAAATTAAATTTATAAAATTTTATAGTTAAATATTAAAATAAAATCCTATAATATCGTGGAAAAGTGTTCATATTAGACAATATAATTTTAAAATATTATTTATTATTTATTATTATTTCATATAAATCACTAGTTAATTTAATGGAAATATATTTATTGTTATCTAATAATAATACTAATAGTTTCATGAAATAAAACAAAAATTTTAGGAAAATATATTTTTAAGCATAAAAATATTTTCTTAGTTATTTTAACAATACTAATTGAATTTCATTAATATTAACAGTAGTTATTTTTTCATTCTATAGGTATTTAATAAAGTTATTAATAATATTAATTCCTTTTAATTTGGTTTCTAGGTTTTAGTGTCCTCACTTAATATTTATATTTTTACTAAAATTTATCACTTTTTTTTAGTTTGGTGTTGTGTGTGGATAAAGATATCAAACACCTTTGTATCATTTAACAGAATTCATATATTAAAATCCTAGGGTGTTACACTATCCATCTTAAATAAATTAAATCTTCACAAATTTTAATCGTCGCTCACTAAAGAAATTAAATTAGTTTACTATTAACATGTTTATATTTTGGAATATAACTTATAATATGTCTCTACCTTACTCACAAAGGTTACA
This sequence comes from Viscum album, assembly GCA_963277665.1. Classification (NCBI taxonomy): domain Eukaryota; kingdom Viridiplantae; phylum Streptophyta; class Magnoliopsida; order Santalales; family Viscaceae; genus Viscum; species Viscum album. Next base: position 1,062,820,019 of record OY728165.1, on the reverse strand, counting down.
TTATGTTATTTATATTTTGTAAAAAAATTAAACATTCATATAATAATATACTCAAGTATTTATACCACATAATCACATACCTTTTGTAAAACTATTTGAATCTTCATGTTAGTAAACCAAAACAAAATTATATATTTTTCTAAAAATTGACTTTATCTTTAAATCTAAAATTGTATTAACAACTAGATCATAAGGTAACATGATAGTATATATATATATATCAAAATCTCAAAAATGTGATGAACTTCACAAAAAGTATAGTGGATAAATTTTTCATTAAATCAATAATCAAATCCAAAGCTATCAGTGCTATCTTACACATTTTTTCTCAAAATAAATAAACCATTTAATATATCATAATTAATAACATTTTAAATATAAGATTTATTCATCCCTTAATAATGTGATATCTAATATTTAACCCCAATAATTTAGTATTTTCCAAAAATAACTTTTTATGGTTATTGATACCATTTAATATATGTTTCCAATCTTTTAAAGTAGAACTACTGAATGATAACCCTTATATGTTTCACATAATCCTCATAACTTCAAGAATATACAAGAATATTATTGATAAATATCACTCAATAATGAAAATAGATAACTATTTAAATAAAATATCAATATCACTACCTTAAGAGAGAGTAGAAAACTCACATTTTCCTTTATAATTGGTATATACGAAAGTCCTTAACCATTTAATTTTTCTCCCTTATTCTTTTATAAAATACATAGTGGTTTCCAAATTCATAACTTTCTCAACTATATCATCATCATCCAGTTTAAACCAAATACTAAAACCAAAATGGTTATGAAAATATCGAAAATATGAATATGAAAATGTTAATCTAAATATGTATTCCTCTAAGACACCTTCATTTTTAACATACGATACTTTCCATTAAACTTGTAACTCACTTTTACCAATCACTAGTTATCCATGGTCATTTTAATATTAGTTTCTCTAAACTAATTATTTAACATCATACATAAATTCTTTATAATGTTTTATAAAGAGAATTATATCAACCAATCATATTCCCCCTGAGTTTCAAACATGGTGTGAAATTAGGCATCTTTGTCATACACATGGTATCAATTGAGTTATAACCCGATCCACCTTTTTTGGATTTATTATCCCTATCGAATTTTTTTTTATATCCCACATTCTCATGTAGCATCCAGAAGGTGATACAATTTCTAAGAAAAATGTATACTCACAATATTACAAAAATTTTAGGATGGAATCTTATACATATAAATATTCATATGATTCCCCATAAAGTTATCTTATCCTACTCCCTAAATAAAAAGGATATCATTAACTTATTATTAAATCATATACTATCCCAAAGTGTTATCAATACCATTAAAATTATTATTAAACCTAAATTATCAACCCTTAAATGGTCTCTAATAGACATCATAATATCTAAAGTTATATATACCCTTCTCTGATACCAACTATGATGACTGGACCTAAACTCCCGAATCCAGTTCCATAATTACATGACTTACTGAAAATTGATACCAACATCAAATTACAAGACATACTAACATTTATACCAACATTATATTACAAGACAAAACAATCCCATAATTACATGACTTAACAGAAATTTTGTATCACATAAATTCTTAATTTCTTTTGGATTTATATATTTAAATAATTTTGAAAAAACATAAACTAATAAAGTCCAAGTATTTCTCAACTGATGGAAAAATTTCCACTATATAAATAACTAATTAATCAATAATATATCTTCTATATATCACACAATATTATTTAAAAATGTATGCTATTAGATGTATCTTATATAATAATATTCATCATAACCTATGGAAATAGAAACATAAGATGGGGTGAGCACAAAATCTTGGAGAGGGAAAACATAAAACAGGAGTAATCATGAAATAAACATGGTATAAATATTATAAAAGGAATAAGTAAACAACATGATGAGATAATAACATAAAACTGATTTAATTTTATATCTATGAAAATAAATGAAAACATGGATATCATTAATACAATTGATACTGTTCGAAATCATATTATCAGACCTTAAAAATATTATTTCTAAGCCTTATTCTAAGACATTTACTTGACATCGAGACCACAATGAATACATATTTTTGAATTTGGAAGTCATACACCAAATTCCAAAACATGTTTTCTCTCATGATATATGTCGACACATTGAGTGGATATATAATTCTAGGCCTGACCCATCACTTGAATATGTCTAATGCATTCACCATAATATTTAAAAAGACCATTCATAACATTCCTTAAGGAACATTTTTCTAAATAAATACTTGGTTATCAACATAATTAAGAATATGAAATATCAATACATTATCATCCTAAGTTAGTACTCAATAATCATCAATAATTTTAATACTTTTCCCCATATTAATAATGTAACATCCCAAGTAAGTAATGAATAATATATATTTTTATCTATGTCTATTAATGATTAAGATAGTGTTATAGAGGCTTAAAATGAAAATAAATACTATCTTATGCATGGAATACACTAATATTCTTAAAAGATTGTTTTACTGCCTTTTGATGGAAAACCATTTTTGAATCTATATTTTGACAATTTTATAAACTATGTTTGTCAAAATAAACTTATCCTTTATGATTGGGACATCAAAATTTACCTTGTGTGAATTTTTGGTATTTTTCTGACAATGTTCATTTTTTAATGAATAGTGAAAAATACTGCATTTTACATCAAAACTGCTTTTTAACCTAATTTATTTATATGATTAGATTATGTTTTGAATTGGTTTTGAAGTGAAATTAGAATATATTTTTACCATTTTATCCAATGGTGGTCATTGGAATCAATTTCACTTTGAAATTAGACTTAAACTGGTGTCAATCTTTTGATACTTATTATTTTGTAAAAACACGCTTTTTGCTCTGGCAGCGGAAATTAATTATTAAATTAATTAATGTGACTTATATGATTTGAATTTTGTAAAATAGACTTCATTTTTGAATTTGGAATATCAAATATAGCTTAGGGTGAATTTTTGGTAATTTTCTGAAAAACTTCAATTTTTGATGAATAGTGAAACCACTAAGTGGTAATCAAGAAAACTGATTTTTCAGTTAAATGAAAGTTTACCACTAATGTGTATTGAATTTTAAAAATCCAACATACATGGTTGTCATTAGTATGTAAAATGTGGTTCAATGAGATTATAATAATTTTTTGGTGAATAGTAACTTATTAAGTTCTTAATCGCGATTAGTGGTAATTAGGGTAGTTTAAGGTATAAATAAGGCTTTAATAATATGAAATGACCTAGACACGTGTCCCAACCTTATTGGTTGTGTCATGGCCGACCAATAAAAGCCATGGGTCAACTTGGGGACCCCATGGAGGCACTTTGGTTTGGAAATGACATAAATAACTTTTTATTAAATGTTAAAGTAAAAATGACACAAACAAGAGATGTTTTACGAAAACAATTTTTACATGGGGTTATAAAGATCAGATTTTTTATTACAAATAGTCATTGGAAAGATAAAAAGATTTCATACATCATAGTATTTGTTTTATGATTTTTAGACATTAAATAAATTAAATTATTTATGACATAATAATGATGCAGCGATGACATCATTATTTGACGATTTAAATAAAATGGAAAGATAATGTACAATCTATGAACTACACATGTCCAAAACTTATTGGATGAGTGTATTTCGAAGCCTTATCACCTTATCCACGAATTAAAGCAATGTAGGACCTTTTGAAACCGAAACACATTTTCAAATAATGTAATATTTCTTTACTTTCCAAAAGTGCCCCTCCTCTCCTCTTATAAAAGGCCCCCACCTCTACCTCATTCCACACACTCCTCAAGCCTTTGGCTCAGCCAACCCCTGCCCATTTACTCTCTAAACATCCCTATCCTCATCCTAGAGGATTCCCTTTGGGAATAATCCTATCAAAGGAAGCCTTTAGACTCAAATCAAAAGGAGATACACTTTTAAAGGTAATTCATTCTCTCATGTTCATTTGTTTTATTTTGCTTCTCCAACCCCCTAAACTCTTTTTATTTACTTATTTGGTAACAAAACCAGTATCTTAAATATACAAGGATGTTTTTATAATATTTATTTGAGCTACACTCTCACACAACTACATCAAATGGTTAAAGAACATACGGTTTCCGTGGATGGCGAAATTCTGCCTCCCGAAACGATGATTGTTCAACACTCATTTAACACCTTCAAAGGTGGCCATTATGATGTCACTATTTTCATATATGATATATAATATGTTTATGTTTTCCTTAAGATTCTGTTTTTTTCATTTTGGGCATACCTTTATGGTTTCCATTATGGGTAAAACACGATATCTTCATTTTAGGAAGTGCGGACTACCGCCCCCTAAAAGTGATTTGATTCGTTAATACCATATGTGGGATGTGTAAAGGATAAATTTAATGATATTATATATTTTATTATACTGGAATTATAATATACTCTTATATAACTATGATTCCATTCCAGAAAATATGAAATAGAAATGGAAGTAGCGTTTATGCGTACGTACGGCTTACCGTCTCCATGAATGGTGCATTTCATTTCTTGCCTCTAAATGTGATATAATATTATAAATGCATGTAATTACTGGATATATATGACATATATGGTATCTACATCATGAATACCATTCTGGATATAATGAACCTTTGACCAAATTAACAACATGTAAGTGTAAGAAGTCTATTTTTGACTTAAGAACCAAATACCGACAAAATGAACATTATTAACTTAACTGATTACATGATGTTCATAACATGGTATAAAAGGAATAATGAACTTGAAAAAGATTCATAAGAAAGTAGAGATTAACTCAAGTTTATTATTCAGGAGATTAAAGAATGGTCGGGTCAAGTCGGATACGAGTTATGGGACTTCGTCTCAATCTCCTTTCATTGAGACATATTTTATTTTATACACAACTTTCTTTTATACGGTGTATAAACCCCTTTGACTTTTACGTTTATTCAAAAGGAATCTTTTTTATACGAAGCGTTTACTAAATGACAAAAGGAAATGTTTTTGTCTTACGTATGCGGCGACAACGACTTCTCCGCCGTCGTGACCGTTATTTGAGTTTCAGCTTCCTCTACAAGCCATACCTTCTTTTTAAAAGAAGAATAAATACCATGTTTTACTTTGGTATTGAAAATGGTTTTCATAATGTTTTTATTATATCAATGTGTTTTATTGATATCTTGTGATTGAAATGTGGAAATTTTATGTTTCCTTTATGCATGTTTTATGTGATATGATTATGTTATGGTTCTTGGGCATTATTATGAAGACGGGTGGTTCCGTGATAAACTAAGGGCGGGTGAGCCCGTTATAGCTCTCCAATACATTGGGTAACGCGAAGGAGTGAAACGTTAAGGTTTCTCCGAAGAGATTTTAGGGAATATACTGTGATGGGTACTCCAAACGTAACCAAGAGGGTTACTCCCTACGTAAGAATGTTATGAATGCCTCAAGTTACCTTTATGTCTTATGATTTCTATGATTTATTCATGATTTTATGAGGTATGTTAAAGTGCCTATGTTTTATGGGTAAATTATGATTTCATTCTTATGTATATATGAACTCACGTTTCCTTTCCATGTTTTTTTATAACCCATACTGAGTTTTTATTCTCATCCCAAGTTTTTGAAATGTTTTTCACAGGTCAAGGGAAGGGTACATGATAAGATGATAGAGTCAAGGATGTGTCAAGAAATAATCCATGTTTTATTTTAAATGTGTTTCCATTGATGGGAATGAAGAATACTATCTTTATGTAACCACTTTGTTTAAATGTGGAATGTAATGCAAGTTTTATGATCTAATTCTATAAAACTCTAAACCCGAAAAGATCGTCATTGTGTAATCTTGTAATAACTCAAGATTAAGTAAGGTTTAAGGCTGGGGCCTTATAGTTGGTATCAGAGGTCGGTTTAGATAACTTTAGGAGTTAGAATTCTATTAAATGATTATCCAAAAATATATTTTTTTTTAAATGATATAGCATTTAAAGATTACCATGTTGCTTCATCTAACACATGTTTGTTCAGAATGGTTTTCCGCAGAGGAAACAGGGAAGCAGTGCTAGGAAGGCATACAGAAGGAAATAACCTTCCGAATCAGCATCCAGAAATGGTCAGAATTGGAACTGAACAGTTTTTTGCAGTAATGGAGCAGTTGACTCAAGCGATAAATGGCGGTGGTATCCATGCACGAGATCAGCCAGATCAACTGCAGAGGAACATGTCAGTGGTGGAACATTTCATGATGCAACATCCACCATCATTCAGAGGATCATCTGACCCTGTGCTAGCTGAAGGGTGGATTAAAGCACTGGAGAAGATTTTTGATGTCATGGGGTGTTCATACAATCAAAAGGTTAGTCTTGCTATTTACCGTTTGGAGGGTGAAGCAGATTAGTGGTGGTCTATGGTTAAAAATATCAGGGACGCCGATGAGATTGATGCTATTGACTGGGATGAATTCAAAGGTATGTTTCTTGAGAAGTATTTTCCTAAGGTTGTTCGACTTAGGATGGAAAAGAAATTCTTGGAATTGAGGCAAGAGGAAGACTCAGTGGCTGCCTATGAAGAAAGGTTTACTCGATTGGCAAGGTATGCTCCAAATTTTATCCGGGACCTTGATAGTAAAATCAATCGTTTTTACTCAGGATTAAAGCCAAAATATCGAAGGGAATTAGCTTCTCGTGAGTTTAAAAGTTATGAAAAGCTTGTTCGATGTGCTGATAAGGTGTAAATGGAGTTTTCCGATGACCAAGTGTTCTATAACAACCAGCAGAAGAAGAGACCGAGGTGGCAGGAGAAAGGTAAGAATTCTTCAAAAAAGTCTGATGGTAAGAGAACTAAGTTTCCAGTTTGTGATAAATGTGGCAAAAGGCATGCTGGGGAATGTCTTCTGAATTCAGGGAAGTGTTACCGATGTGGTAAGATGGGACATAAGGCTCGTGATTGCACTGAAAAGGATCAAGGTGAAGGTAAGAACAAATTTGATTTACAGTTAGTGAAATGTTATAAGTGCAATGAGATGGGTCACTATGCAAACGAGTGTCCGACAAGGAGCTTGAGTGATGGGAAGAAGTTAGACTACAAGCAGAAAGGGGTGGTGAAATCCTTTGCAACTACTTCAGCAGATTTCGGGCCATCAAATGATGTTGTATCAGGTACTTTGTTTGTTTTTTCAGATTATGCCAGTGTGTTGTTTGATTCAGGGTCTACACATTCTTTCATCTCTGAAACCTTTTCTAGTAAAATGGGAATACCATCTCAAGAAATGACTCCTGAACTTTTGGTAAAAACACCTGGGGGAAATGTCGAGGAAAAAAGAATTTATAAGAATCTTCCTATCCTTATCTGTGGAAAGAACCTACTTGCAAACCTTATTGTTCTACCTCTAGTAGAGTTTGATGTAATCCTGGGTATGGATTGGATCTCTATTTACCATGCTAAGATTGACTGTAGAGATAAAGAAGTTTCTTTTCAGAAAGACTTTCAGTTTGTTTACAAGAATGAACCCTTACTTTTTATAACATATCAAGAGGCCGAGAAACTTGTAAAAGATGGAAATGAATGTTACCTTGCACACATCATTGAAAATAAAGGAACTGTTCAGATTAATCATGTGCCAGTGGTAAATGAGTATCCTGATTTTTTCCTAATGAGTTGCCTGGAATAATAACAGATCGGGAAGTTGAGTTTACTGTTGACTTAGTTCCTAATTCTAAGCCAATTTCAAAACCCCCTTATCGAATGGCACAAATTGAACTTTTAGAGTTGAAGGAGCAATTGCAAGATTTATTAGGGAAAGGTTTCATTAGACCTAGCACATCACCATGGGGTGATCCTGTTTTATTTGTTAAAAAGAAAGATGGTTCTATGAGACTTTGCATTGATTATAGAGCCTTGAATAATATCACTGTTAAGAACAAATATCCTTTGCCTCATATCGATGATTTGCTTAATCAGCTCCAGGGAGCTCAGTTTTTTTCAAAGATTGACTTGAGATCGGGGTACCATCAGCTGAAGGTAAAGGAGGCAGATATTCCGAAGACCGCGTTCCATACGAGATATGGCCATTATGAATTTGTAGTAATGCCTTTTGGGCTAACCAATACACCTGCTGTATTCATGGACTTAATGAATAGAATTTTCCATGAGATCTTGGATAAGTTTGTGGTGGTTTTCATTGATGATATTTTGGTGTTTTCTAAAAGTAAAGAGGAGCATTAAAAACATTTAAGGGTTATCTTGCAAACCTTAAAAGAAAAGAAACTGTATGGGAAATTCAGTAAGTGTGAGTTTTGGTTGCAACAAATTTCTTTCCTTGGTCACATTATTTCTAAAGATGGAATAACTGTTGATCCTGCAAAAAGAAAAGTTGTGGAAGAATGGCCAAGACCCACAAATGTAACCGAGATTCGTAGCTTCCTTGGTTTTGCGGGCTATTACCGAAGGTTTGTTAGAAAATTTTCACGGTTATCTAGTCCAATGACTAAGCTAACTCGGAAGGGTGTTAAGTTTATCTGGACAAAAGAATGTGATGATTGTTTTCAGGAATTGAAAAGAAGATTGGTGAATGCTCCAGTTTTGGCACTACCTTCCAGGAATGGTGAGTTTGTTATATACAGTGATGCTTCATTGAAAGGACTTGGTTGCGTCCTAATGCAGAATGATCAGGTAATTGCTTATGCTTCACGACAATTGAAAACTCATGAGGTAAATTACCCTACACATGATTTTGAATTAGCTACTGTTGTTTTTGCTTTAAAAATTTGGAGGCATCATTTGTATGGAGTAAAGTGTGAAATATATACCGATCACAAAAGTTTAAAGTATATATTCACTCAGAAAGAGTTAAACATGAGACAAAGGAGATGGCTGTAATTAATCAAGGATTATGATTGTACAATTCATTACCATCCGGGAAAAGCAAATAAAGTGGCTGATGCTTTGAGTCGAAAAAGTAATGCTTCATTAACAATGTTGCGTTTGGAACGTGATCCTTTGGTTAACGATTTGATGAACTTTGGCATAGAAGTTGTTGGTGCAGGAAGTCCTTCTGTTTTGTTTCAATTATCAGTGAGATCTTCTCTATCAGATAGAATCAAGCAAGCACAGAAGCAAGATAGTGAGTTGCAGAAAAAGGTAGAGCTGCTCAGAAAGGTAAGTTGCCTGAATTCAACATTGATAATGATTGCGTTTTGAGATTTGGGAAGAGATTGTGTGTGCCTTGTGATTCACAGTTGAAGAGAGAGTTGTTATGTGAAGCTCATAGTTCTCTATTTTCAGTTCATCCGGGCAGTACTAAGATGTATAGAGATCTGCGGGAGTATTACTGGTGGGATGGAATGAAAAGAGATATTGTTGATTTTACTATGAAGTGTTTGACTTGTCAGCAGGTTAAAGCAGAGCGGCAGTTACCGAAAGGGATGCTTCAGCCTTTACCAGTACCAGAGTGGAAATGGGAGAATATATCCATGGACTTTGTTGTTGGATTACCGAAGACATCTCAAGGTAATAATGCAATCTGGGTTATTGTTGATCGCTTGACCAAATCTGCTCATTTCCTTGCTATACGAGATACTTTCTCTCTTGATCAACTTTCCTGTTTGTATCTTAAAGAGATAGTCAGGTTACATGGAGTTCCTCTCTCCATTGTATCGGATCGTGATCCAAGGTTTACTTCTAACTTTTGGAAAGGCCTTCAGAAGTCTTTGGGTACTGAGTTAAATTTTAGTACAGCTTTTCATCGTCAATCAGATGGGCAGTCAGAACGAACAATTCAGACATTGGAGGATATGCTACGAGCTTGTTCTATGGATTATCAGGGAAGTTGGGACCAACATCTTTCTTTGGTTGAGTTTTCATATAATAACAGTTTTCATTCCAGTATACAGATGGCACCATTTCAGGCATTATATGGGAAGCGGTGTCGAACTCCAGCTTTCTGGGATGAAGTGGGTGAAAGAAAGTTGATGGGACAAGAATTGGTAGAAGAGATGGCAGAAAAAGTTTAGCTGATTCAGAAACACATGAGAACAGCTCAGAGCAGGCAGAAGAGTTATGTGGATAACCGGAGGAAGGATCTATCTTTCGAGGTTGGTGATCATGTTTTTCTCAAGGTTTCTCCTTGGAAAAGTGTGATGAGATTTGGTAAGAAAGGAAAGTTGAGTCCAAGGTTTGTTGGACTATACGAAATTCTTGAGAGAGTTGGATCAGTTGCATACCGAGTGGCTTTACCTCCGAGTTTTTCTCAGGTACACAATGTTTTTCACGTTTTGATGTTGAGAAAGTATATGCCAGATCCATCTCATGTTTTGAGTCCAGAGGTAGTTCAGCTGGAAGAGAACCTATCTTATGAGGAACAACCGGTCCAGATTCTTGACCACAGGGAGCAAGTGTTACGGAATAAAGTGATTCATCAGGTAAAGGTTTTGTGGAAAAACCACATGATTGAAGAGGCAACATGGGAATCTGAAAATGCAATGAGGGATAAGTACCCCCATTTATTCGATAAGTAAATAAATTGCGGGGACGCAATTTTCTAAAGGGGGGAAGGATGTATCATCCCAAGTAAGTAATGAATAATAGATATTTTTATCTATGTCTATTAATGATTAAGATAGTGTTATAGAGGCTTAAAATGAAAATAAATACAATTTTATGCATGGAATACACTAATATTCTTAAAAGATTGTTTTACTGCCTTTTGATGGAAAACCATTTTTGAATCTATATTTTGACAATTTTATAAACTATGTTTGTCAAAATAAACTTATCCTTTATGATTGGGACATCAAAATTTACCTTGTGTGAATTTTTGGTATTTTTCTGACAATGTTCATTTTTTAATGAATAGTGAAAAATACTGCATTTTACATCAAAACTGCACTTTAACCTAATTTATTTATATGATTAGATTATGTTTTGAATTGGTTTTGAAGTGAAATTGGAATATATTTTTACCATTTTATCCAATGGTGGTCATTGGAATCAATTTCACTTTGAAATTAGACTTAAACTGGTGTCAATCTTTTGATACTTATTGTTTTGTAAAAACACGCTTTTTGCTCTGGCAGCGGGAATTAATTATTAAATTAATTAATGTGACTTATATGATTTGAATTTTGTAAAATAGACTTCATTTTTGAATTCGGAATATCAAATATAGCTTAGGGTGAATTTTTGGTAATTTTCTGAAAAACTTCAATTTTTGATGAATAGTGAAACCACTAAGTGGTAATCAAGCAAACTGATTTTTCAGTTAAATGAAAGTTTACCACTAATATGTATTGAATTTTAAAAATCAGACATACATGGTTGTCATTAGTTTGTAAAATGTGGTTCAATGAGATTATAATAATTTTTTGGTGAATAGTAACTTATTAAGTTCTTAATCGCGATTAGTGGTAATTAGGGTAGTTTAAGGTATAAATAAGGCTTTAATAATATGAAATGACCTAGACACATGTCCCAACCTTATTGGTTGTGTCATGGCCGACCAATAAAATCCATGGGTCAACTTGGGGACCCCATGGAGACACTTTGGTTTGGAAATGACATAAATAACTTTTTATTAAATGTTAAAGTAAAAATGACACAAACAAGATATGTTTTACGAAAACAATTTTTACATGGGGTTATAAAGATCATATTTTTTATTATAAATAGTCATTGGAAAGCTAAAACGATTTCCTACATCATAGTATTTTTTTTATTATTTTTAGACATTAAATAAATTAAATTATTTATGACATAATAATGATGCAGCGATGACATCATTATTTGACCGTTATTTGAGTTTCAGCTTCCTCTACAAGCCATACCTTCTTTTTAAAAGAAGAATAAATACCATGTTTTACTTTGGTATTGAAAATGGTTTTCATAATGTTTTTATTATATCAATGTGTTTTCTTGATATCTCATGATTGAAATGTGGAAATGTTATGTTTCCTTTATGCATGTTTTATGTGATATGATTATGTTATGGTTCTTGGGCATTATTATAAAGACGGGTGGTTATGTGATAAACTAAGGGCGGGTGAGCCCGTTATAGCTCTCCAATGCATTGGGTAACGCGAAGGAGTGAAACGTTAAGGTTTCTCCGAAGAGATTTTAGGGAATATATTGTGATGGGTATTCCAAACGTAACCAAGAGGGTTACTCCCTACGTAAGAATGTTATGAATGCCTCAAGTTACCTTTATGTCTTATGATTTCTATGATTTATTCATGATTTTATGAGGTATGTTAAAGTGCCTATGTTTTATGGGTAAATTATGATTTCATTCTTATGTATATATGAACTCATGTTTCCTTTCCATGTTTTTTTATAACCCATACTGAGTTTTTATACTCATCCCATGTTTTTGAAATGTTTTTCACAGGTCAAGGGAAGGGTACATGATAAGATGATAGATTCAAGGATGTGTCAAGAAATAATCCATGTTTTATTTTAAATGTGTTTCCATTGATGGGAATGAAGTATACTATCTTTATGTAACCACTTTGTTTATATGTGGAATGTAATGCAAGTTTTATGATCTAATTCTCTAAAACTCTAAACCCGAAAAGATCCTCAATGTGTAATCTTGTAATAACTCAAGATTAAGTAAGGTTTAAGGTTGGGGCCTTATAAATAAAATTGAAACACGATCATAACTCATACTGCTAAATAAGATGGGTGGTCAAGAAATACATAATCAACTTGCCAATAATAATATGTATTGGGATGACAATATATGGTATGCCAATACTATTCTCTATGTTAATAGAATAAAATTATTTATAGGTAAACATAATTCAATATGTGTTAGGTAAAATTTGATTATCACACTGTATATAGTAATAATTATATGAATTAGTCAATAATCTAATAACACGGTAGTAATCCATCGAGAGAATTAAAGTAGATTAATTCAAAAGTGCATATCCTAGTATGTGAGAAATATTTTCCAATGTTTTTATATGGTAGGAATGTATATCCCTTTAAAAACAAATTAGATAATACCACATAATAAAAAAAAAATTAATGTACCCAATATAAATTAAATATTTTTAAGATAATGATCAAAACTCAATGAATAAAATTTGAGTTACCAAAATCTTTACTTCTGTGGAAAATAGCTAAATCAATAGAAAATTGAATAATGAAAAATTATTTGGATATTATATACTAAAAAATAAAAAAGAATTATTATAATTATATATCCATGGATATTTAATACAGAAAACAAAGAAAATATGATGCACAAAATGTATAATGTTTAAAAAATTATAATTTAGAATATGAAAATCCTTGCCTTTAGAAAAATTTGAATCAAAATCCCATAAAAGAGAGGGATTGAGATTTAATATATAATACCATGATTAAAATATAATTCATGATATTATATCTCAAATTTATAGCATATAAACAATATAAATTAAATTAGGAGTATAATACCAAACATGTCTCAAAGAGAGGAATTTCAAATGAAAACCCTTACCTCAGTCATGATTTATTCTATGATGACACAAAATTTACTTAATAATTAAATTATATTAATTTAATATGTACCAAAAAACCATAATTATAAATATAAAAAATCATAAAATTCATTTATAATCACTCAATACATATATATAATAGATAGTTGTTACCTATTTTCAACACCTAGTCTAAGTAATGTCTATCGCTTTCAAAAAGTTTATTAAAAGTGGTGTTGGTATATATTATTTTCAATAATTATATCATTTTTATATCATATAATGTAGTGTAAAAGATGTTTTAATATATTTATTAAATATATAATTTAATTTCATAGATTTTTTCTGTGATCCATGAGGATAAAATCAGTGATCGTCATTTTTCGGGGATTCTTAACAAAAAAAGTTTTTTTCTAAATTAATAAGTAAATGTAGACATAACAATAATATATTAAGGATAAATTATTTAAATATTTATTTTATATTATAATTTTAAAAAAATTCTCATATTCATTCGTGATATAAATTCATAGTATTGTTCAAGAATGTGGTCAAACCGACTCAAACTTAAACCAACCATGACTAATGAATGATTATGAGGTGGTTTTATTGTAGCATAATTATAATATAAGAATAATGGTATTATTAAGTATATATTAGTCTTATATATCACTATTATGAATGATTATAAATGTAATAAAATTTATATGAATCCAATTTTTGAAAAAAGAAACCATTTCCTCTTAGTTCCCCCATTTTAAAATATATAAATAATTATTGTAATTTGTTGTCCATATCATTAATAGAATATCTAATTTTTTATATGAATAAAATAATTAAATATTAAAAATAAAATTAATCACTTAATACCATCCTTAATAACATCCATTTATTGTGGTGATAAATATAAAATTGAAAATCAATCATTCCATGGAGCCAGTAGTCCACACCTATGCATGGTTGATGATTTGATTTTACCTAGAACATGACAAATTAGTAATATTGTTTATTATTCAATAATAATAAATATGATAAAAATATAATAATTTTTTAAAAAAAATTACCTCTATTTAATCCTTTTAAGGCGGTGAAGAAAAATAAAAGCACATTGTGTTGTGGAGCTTTTAGTCCACATAATGCACGAATTATAGTTTCGTTATTATTAAAAGAAAAATGAAAGGTTATTAATGATTATTACCATATCACAATAACATTAAATTTATAAACAATACTTATTTCATTAAGTATATATATTATAACATTATAATTGAAAAATAAAAAATAAAAAAAATAATTAAAATAAGAATGGTTACTCATGTTGACCATATGAACATTTCCATATAAGATCACTTCTAACTGGATGGAATAAGAATATATCTTGTAATCAGAATATCATGAGAGTGAAATAGTATTTATGGGAAAGAAAAGGGATAGTATTATAAAATGAAACCAAATTTTTAATATTTTTATAAAGGGGTGATGATAGGTCCATTTTATATGTTGTGAGAATGGATTTTTAATAAATATTTTAACTAAATATAAAAGGAGAACATGTTAAAAATTTAAACTGAACAAAAAATCAAGAAATAGTATATTGGGAAGATATAATATTTATCCATGCCTCATCGAATCAATTTTAGAAATGATTTTAAACATTTTTGAGTTATTTTACTCCAAGATTCTTTACTTTTATCATTTTATCTTTTGTTGTAGTAATCAGTCTTTACCTATGGTAAATTGTATTTATGACCAAAAATAAAGTTTTCCATATTATATAATTTGGACCCACTAATTATAAATTTGATATCCATTTCATTTTATTCAATTTATTTATGTTCTAAAAATTAATTTTAATATAAAAATGTATAATATATTAAAAATTATTTATTAGAAATATTACCTATGTTCAAAAATATAAAATATGGGTCTATAAATAAAAACCAATTTTTTAAAAATTATAAACTCACATAAAATATAAATATTTGGTCTTATAAAAATGTTTCATGTAGTTAAAATTCATTATTATATACTAATAATGTCAAAAAATCATCTTATTTGTAAAAATGATATTTTTCACTATTCACCTAAAAATAATTCATTATTGAAACAAGTTAATCTTAAAATTATATTACTTTTCTTAATAAAAAATCATGTTATTTTTTCAAATTAAATCTTTAAAATTTTATTATTCAATATTTACAAAAAAATCCAAAAATAAAGTGTAAAATTGATCATATAGAAAAATAGATTTTTTAAATGTTAATTATTTTTATTCTTATTTCCTTCCAATTAATAATTAATTTATTGGAAATATCTATTTTAATTATATAATCATAATATAGTTTTTCTCTTATAATAAAATAATAATTTTAGAAAAAATATATTTTTGATCATAAAATGATTTTCTTAGTTGGTTTAGAGATACTGGTTGAAATTAATTCATATTAAAATTTCCCATTGTTTTTTTTATATAAATATTTTATAATGTGGTTACTCTTATTCATTACAACTAATAAAAATAGATATTTTAATTCTTATTACTTAATATTTATATTTTCTAAAATATATCATAGTTTCATTTAATTTTGGTGTTCCATAAGGGGAAAGATATCGAACACATTTGTATCATTTCGAAGGAATCTATATATTAAAATCATTAGGTGTAACACAAGTGATTCCATATAGATATTCAGGTTAGAAAATAAGTATAATGCCTTTGTGAGATAAGCGATATGACCATATATCTCACACATGAAGAGTGATAACTTAATAGGAATGGTCTTAGACTTCGTGAGCATTGAAAGTGGGATGAGACCTCTAAGACTAGATAGGTCGTGATAGAGAAGGTATTCTTTGAGTGATAAGCTAAGATATATCCCTTAGTATATGTGATATGGAACATAGTTTCTTGTCATGGAAATCATTTAAGACTTAGCATTGGGTTTTCAAGGTTCATAGAGTGTGATACCTCAGGATGATACTTGATCAGTATGACCAAAAGTGACTGTCAAATTTGGAGAGGCAGAATGGGTCTTAGAGACTATGTCGGAATGATCTAACTATATTTTATGTTACTGATCAGTGTTGGACAAGACTTTTCATTGATGAGTAGATATTGAGAAGAGTTTGGATGACTCTAATGGACACCCTGATAGGTGAGTTGATATGTTATTAGGATGATGGTGTTGGTCTAATGTGACTAGTGCCCTATTTGTAACATGATATGATGGTGAGTTGTGTGATTTATTTTGTCCCATTGTACTTTTCTTGGTCTTGGGATAGACGATGGGCTCTGATGTGGGTAATTTATTCTAGGTCATTGCCCCGCTTTCGGTGAGATAGTGTGGAATTTAATGTCATAGTAATGTAGAGTCCTTGATATGCTTGAGAATTCATAGCTAGGAATGAGTGATATGGTTTGGATTAAGATACATCTACGATCACCATGAGTGAGATGGTGTTTCTAGTGTATAACCTTAAGATATCGGGTTATGATAAAATGAGGTTGGATCATCCATGAGTGAGATGATAAGATTAAGCATGATTGGTCATCCATGAGTATAATGGTTGGACCTGAGGATCAGATGGTGGGACTTCCATTAATGAGATGGGTTCTTGGATGTGATGTGGGGAGACTAGATTATGAGACCTCCATGTGTGGCATGAGCTCCATATTTGACATGGTATTTGATGGATAGGACTTACCATGAGTGAGATAGTCTTAGAGTGGGGCCACCTTGAGTGAAAAGGTGAGTCTAGAACATGGATACGGGACCCTACCCTACAAATTTTCCTAGTGGTTAGAAAATGGTTGATTATCTACCCTAATTCATCATGTATTATCAAGGTTATTATATGATTGAATGAGAAGATAAAAACATATCAAATTATTTAGGGTTATACCCTCTCTCTAGAAATCCCATGGTTAGGATTCTTACTAATAACATTTTTATATATTATAAAGAGGATTGGAGAAAGGGGTCTCCTTGGTGATTCCCCTGGATAAATTTAAGAACAAAATCATTTTCTAAGGAGGGAGATCATGAACCAATGTGAGGAGTTGTAAAAAAATAAGGTGTTATAAACCCATTCTAATAAGCGATGTCACCTTGATATTCTTATGATAAATCTTAATTTCATTCTGTCATAATCCTTTTACATATAAATTTTCCCCATAATGTTAGACCCACCACACTCTAATCGAGGACTGTAATTATTTATTTTCTGGTATGATCACTCATTGTAAGCTTCTACCTTTATATAATCCTTATAGATAATTTGATATTTTATGCGAGAGTACATTTGTTGAATATAAAAACAATAAATTTAGAAGAAAATTTAAAAATACTTATAGGATAAACTAACAATGATTATTTGGTAGTTCACCTTGGGAATTAAAAAAAGAATTGTTATGGTGATGACTCAAAGTATCGATCCACCATTTAATAATCTTCCACTTCTTCAATGATATGTTTATTGATGAATTACAATGAATTGGTGTTGAAATGTCATGGGAATCCATCGATCTATTGGGTGATCTCTTGGATAAGGATGGTGATTGCCTTTGAAACCTCAACTTACTCTAGGATAGATTTTAGCTGGTAATGTTTCTACTTTTTATTTTTCCCTGAATGATTTAAAATAAGTGCTCATTCACTTCTTCCACTGGGGACACCTCTTACATTCCTTATTGATGACCATAGAATAAGTTAATGGAATGGGATATTGTAAGTGGGATAGTTACATCAATATCACCAGTGTAAGTGACATCCTCAAGTATCATTTTGAGTTCCCATATAAACATTATCTCTTCTTTGTATTCATAAAATAAATCAATATTTTTATCTTCCCCTCTCATACAACTAGGATAATATTTTTCTCTCACCACTCATTCCACATTGAGAAGTTTGTCCACAAGAATACACTATTTTTTAGTATAATAAAGGTTTCATCATCCTAATCATCCTTCAATTAGTTATCCACCTCACTTCTATCCAATTAGAGGTATTCTAATATATCACTTATAGATGATTGTTTACGATTCCATTTAATAATATCCATATTCAATATTATGAGATTATTCTAAAGCACTACCCATGCATACCCTTTCATGGGAACATTTCATGATTATTATACCATATACTTGAATGCATCATATTCCCTATATCATTAGAAAATTTCAAATATTTGGTCTATGGACATCGATATTTAAATCTAAATAACATCAAACAATGTTCAAATATGGTCTAATCCTTGTTGGTGGAATTTGAAAAAGTGAAACTTGAGATGGCCTATAGGATATACATGGACCTTTTCAGCCATATCAAAGTTATTCTATTACCTCAAATTATATTAAACCCCTTTCATCCCTAGTTATTTATATTTATTTGAGAAATAAAGGAGTGAAATTTATCCATATCCTTTTGCAAGTATATATCCCCTCCATTCATTTATTTTTGGATGGGGATAGTATTAATGTTTTCTTCTTTGAACCAGATGTTGAGACCATGATTGAAGATAGAGTGATTTTCAAAGATCTCTAATTTTTTCTATATCACATTTAATATAAAAAATGGAAGTGAAATGGTATATATAATATTTATTGACCTTGATTATAAAATTTTTAGGGGAGACATTAATGAGATCAACTTTCAACTTTTCATACAAAATAGACAAATATTACTATTAACAGGGATCTCATGCACGAAATTAGCCATGTGTAGTTTTTTAGAATAATTTTAAATAAGATAAATATTATTTTTGGGCTCCATAATTTCTATTAAATATTTGTGGTTGTGATGGATATCCTTATACAAATATTCTTATTTGTTTGAGAAGCCAATTCCCCATGAATTTCCAAATATTTAGAAAATCATGAGGTGTAATAGGTTAAGGAATAGAATCCTAGGTACCCTTTTCCCTGAGTAGGAAGTGGGATAATTATTTATTTTTAAATATATTGAATAACCATGCCACTGGAGGTGGATAGACAAGAGTTGTTCTTACATTGGTGTCCTTGATCTGGTGGATTCAACAGGGTATCTTCACTGAATGTTGTTGATACATAAAAAGACTTTAGGAAAGATATTGGTTCTTCCAATATATTAGGATCAATGGCTAACTAAGGGATCTTGAGAGGGAAGTAAACATAATGGGATACATTCATCCCAACAAAGATTGTAGTTTTCTCCCCAACATAGCTTGAAGTAGTATAAAGCACCAAAATGGGAATCACTGATGATGCAAGGGGAAGAGGATCTGTAACACTTTCAAATCCTCATTCAAAAACAACCATATTTAGGAGGAGAGAAAAAAAAAAGAAACTTTATTTTCTATGATATTATAAGTAGGTAAATTAAAATACCCTCAATCATCCTCAATAAGACTTGGATATCCACCTTTTAGAACATGGTATGGGGTCGAATAGAGGGTAAATCACTAGGATAGATAGGACCTCAATATAATTTCCATGAGGTTTGTGAACTTTAGTGGGAACTAGTTAAAGAATAAGGGTTCTTGGTAAAGTGGAATCCTCTATATTAGATCGACCTTACATGAACATATAATTAATGGTAACTTGAGGATATGCCTCACCTAAGGATTTCAATTCCCCATATAGAACACTATTGAGGAAGGGTTTCACTTGAATAAACTGACCAACACGTCAAAAGAATAATTTGAGGAGGATAGAGAATTACTTTGATTCTTACAAACTGAATTTGAGATCCCTTTAATATGAAAGAGATCATAAACCAATGGTCTAGGAGTATAGATATTTTTTATAGAAATAAATATCACTTCCATGTCCAAGAAAGCTATGATGTGGTAAAGGACATCCAAATCTATCTCCACAAAGATATTCATAGCCATTAAATACTTAATCCTCAAAGTGGATTTATCATCACAAAGTAAGTATCAAAATGTTTCACCAATTCCTTTATGGATTTATACATTTTGTTAAGGTAGTGGGGCTATGTGGAGGAAGATCCAAATCACTGGTAATGAAGAGACTCAGCTATTAAGGGAATACAAAGGCTATAGTGGCCAAAAGAATATTTTATTATCATAGGTATGATCATTTTTAAACTAAGACCTAATAAAATCAATCATAAAAAAAGAGTTCGAAAGAATTATTTCTATTGATTTAGAATGGAAATAACATCAATTCTAGCCAAATTAAAAGATTTGATGAAGTTGGAAGCACCATGAGGTCAGGGATATTTGTTCCATACATGAACATAATAGAGCCTTTTCTGTACACTAAAATTTCATAAATCTTTGATATGGATATAGAAAGTTTGGTTCTACCTTCTATAGACATTTTTTACTTTGAATATATAAAAATTAGTCAGATATGTGGAAGAAGTTCTCTCAAGATGTAGGGGACCTCCATTGAGAATTTACTTGAAAGAACTTCTAGGGGTGATGGAAGATTTTGTTGTGATATTTGAAGGAGAGGATCTTGAGAGAAAAGTTATTTACAGAAATAAACTATTATGGTGGAAATATTTAGAACTGACTCCTTTAGAAAATGTAGACCTAAGATCTGAAGCTACTTGGAATGTGATCAAGGAGATGAGGGAACCAATGAGTAAGAGAGATTCATTATAAAGATAGGTATTTTTTCATCCATCATATTGGTCTCTAATAATGATATAGGTTCTTCCTCCTCTAGTGTAGTTGGTACAATGATGTTACACACTCAAATTGATCAATAATTGAAAATGGGTGGAGGTTCATCAAGTACATTCGACGAGCGGGGATCCATAGTTGATTGATGATTTCCACACTTCTAGTTAATTCTTATATATCATAAATACACCAAGGATCATTATCCTGAATTATTAACACAATCTTAGAATTTTTTATCGATTTCGATAATGTGATGTTTTTTTTAGAAAAAGATGTCACCATTAAACCATAAACATACACATTCAGTCATAATAGCCACACCATGTGTCAGATTGATATGGGGGATAATTTATACATTTCGAAAATAAATCACGGATCATTATCATAAATTATAAAGACAATGTAAGTGAATTTTCTTATATTTCAGTATCTGATGCATGTTTTAAACTAAAATATCACTTTTAAATTAAAAATATATTCTTTCATTCAATTCATATACAATTTGTGTTAAATAAATATGTAGTTAATTCCTAGACATACAAAATTAACCCTAAATCATTTTTATAAAGTAACAATGAAATACAAGTGAGTTTTCTTGATTTTCTCTATGTGTCATTTTGTGAGAAAAATGTTTCTTTTAAACTAAAAATAACATACTTTGAGTTATATAGTACAAACCATGCACAGTATTATTGTGAGGTTGGTTCCAACATATAAAAAATGGATAAAATATTCTTTTTTAAAGTATAAAGACTATTAGAGTTCATTTTTTTTAGTTTTTAACCGTGTAATATCCATTGCGTGTGAACATTTTACATTTATACTAAAAAACCTGCCTTTAGTGATACTGGTCACACCATGTGTTGGATATATATGTGGTTTACTTCCCCATATCAAAAATAAATCATGTATCATTTTCCTAATGTATCAAGACAATCAGATTGTGTTGTATTAGTTTTGTGTTTGTGATGTCTGTTTTTAACTAAAATGCCAATTTTAAATTAAAACATGATCTTTAAGCCATATTGGTTTCATAATGTGTCAAATTAATGTTTGTTTGATTATTAAAAATAAAAATTAATTTCAGTTTTTTATTATATATGGTGATAATATGTGTATATTTGATCAGTTTTGAGTATTTTACACATTCCTTGAACTAAAATGTCCCTTTTAAAATAAAATATTCACTTCTAGTAATAATGGCCATAACGAGTGTTGGAATGATGTGTGGTTAATTCCAACACATCAAAAATAAATTTTCAAAATTTTTCATAAAATATTTATACAATTCATGATTATTTACTCAATTTTATGTATGTGATGCATGTTTTACATAAAATTACATTTTTAATTGAAAACGCATACTTTATATCAAATGGTCATACCATGTGATAAATTTTAGGGTAATTATTATACATAAAAAATGAATCATAGATCACTTTCTTGATTTATCAAGAAAATAAGAGTTAATTTTATTGGTTTTGAATATATCAGACATGTTTTGGACTAAAAGTTCACCTTTAATCTAGAAACATCTACTTTCATTCAATCTATAAACACCACCTTTTAGATTGGTCTATAGATGATTCCTACATGTCAAAAATGTATCATAGATCATTTTCTAAAATTATTGAGTAAATAAAATCTTGGTTTCTCATTATTGACTATGTGATGAACATTTTGGGAAAAAAATTACTTTTATACTGAAAACAAGAAGTTTTATTCATACCCAACACATTGTATATCTGGTTTATGTGTGGTTATTTTATACATTTTAAAAATTAAACACATATTATTTCCATAATTAAAAGTAAAATCCTGATTTTTTCTTTGTTTTGACTACGTGAGTTATTTTTTGAGAAAAAATGATACTTTTAAAATGAAAACACAAACATTGAGTGATACAAGACACATTGTGTATCATATTTCAATGGATTTGAAGCCTTCAAATTTCATAGGAAACATGAAATATATTCAAAAAGTATTAATAAAATCGTAAATATTTTTTTCCATTTTAAGTATGTGATGTAAGTTTTAAACTAAAATATCACTAAATGAAAATATGAACTTATAGTCATATTGTCCACACTATTTATTAAATTGATATATAGTTAATTCTTATATGTAAAAATGAGTCAATGAACATTTTACTATATTATAAAGAAAATATTAGCATGTTCAGTTAGTTTTGAGAATGTGACACATGTTGTGAACTAAAATGTTACTTTAAGAGGAATGACTATCCCCAAACACCTTTGTAAAATCATGAATAGAGTAGGTAAAAATGTAAAAAAGTACCCCAAAGGGAGTAGGCTATGATATATATAAATGATATTTTCAAACCAAAAATCACCTCCTATAGTAAATATAAAAACTTTATTTTTTATTTGTAAAATGAAAACATGTCTCACTGACATTTTATTAAAATGGTTTAGATGAAAAAGGTAATAAATTACATTACTGTGAACTAAAAAATCTATTAAAGAGTAAAAATATCCATCATGTGAGAAATAAAAAATACATGAGTCTATCTTCCTTGATAAATATTTCATCAATAATTAATGTCTAAAATCATTCCCCTTTAGGCTACCACTTTATGTCAACTCATGTAGTAGGATTTTTAAGTGGAAATTTTTTTTTCCATCAATCTAAAATTTGGTTTATTTTATCATTTGTTCATATATTTCACAAATCAATCAATAGCAATATTCATAAATAAGAAGTAGATAAACTAACTCATTATGATCTCTACGAAATAAAAATGAGCAATTATTATAGGAAATAAACTGTTCATTTTTTCTACAAACATTCTGACACCATATATGTCAACCATTCATTTTTAAAAAAATCTACTACCACATTTTAATAAATGGACAATCATAATAATGCGAGTGATAGAAAAAAAATATAAAAATGGTAAATAATTATTTAAAATTAAATTATAATTACCTTTATAAATACCTCTTCTCGGATACTTTTTAGTTGTTATAAAATATTTATTTTTATAAATTTAAAAATGTAATAACCACAAAAAAAAGTATTACATTGGTTTGGACACTGTACAATAATTGATAAAAATAACAAATATTTTTTATGTATTTTTTCATAGTGATATCTTAGTATATATACTCTAATACTTATCCATTTTAAGTAATCAGTAGGTTCATTATGTGCTATGTCCATCCTATTACAATGATTTTGAGGATTAGTAAATACCACCCAATCAAAAAAACCTTATTATACCATAATATAAAATGTATAATTCAAATTTTTTAAATGTTGAATATAAATTATTATAAATTCATAAATGACATCATGTGTTGACAATTTCATTGGAATATATGATGTTTATCCAAATAAATAATCCATTGGAGTTCCCAAATTCATTTCAATGAGTATCTAGAACGTCTTAAAGAAACATAAAGGAATAGGTGAAGAAAAAAATGAAATTATAATCTATATAATTATATTATTGGGTTTTACCCCATCGTGTCATCTATTTTTTATTAAAAAGTTAAGTATACTGGCTTTAATATTTTTAAAATTTCAACTTCTTCCATTAAAAATTATTATGTAGAAGTGTTATGAGGACTAATTAGTATAATTTTTTCTTAACAGGTTAATCCCTTAATATAGTAGTTATTTATACACCTATAGATAATATGATTATTATTTAACTTTAATTAAAATAGTGGATCAATTATTACACTAACATGTTATGAAAATATACCTCATGTATACATTCATAATCAAAGATCTTAACCATTTTGGAATGAGAATTTCATTTCCACTCTCAGTACCAATCAGGTCTTAAATTGCCTCACCATACATTTATTATTAAAATTCAATGTAGAATTTATTTTGATCTTTGAAAGAAATATTCATATGACTTGTAATTTTAATAAATATGGTTGGTAAATTGTTTGGTTAAAGGTACTCTCTTAAGTTCATTGCAATTTATTGTTTAATACATTACATTTTCATGACTAAGACTTTCATTTCATGTTGTTTTTTTATTTGTAATAATATAGATCCGTTAAAAACTTCATTCATTAATTATTAATGGTTTTTCATATAAATTAATTTAGAAATAAAATACCATATTATCATCATGAATATTAATAAGATTAAATTTCCAAGTTATGATAGTTCCAATAATAGTTTTGACTATGTAAAAAATCTAGATCATCAAAGGGAACTTGTAGCTCGGGGCCCAGTTTGTGATCTATGTGAATATACACTCTCTAATGAATTTTTAGAAGTTTTTTCTTTTGTAGAATATATCCTTGGGTATTTTATAGTGTAAATATTTCAATAATTTAATGGGTGGGTGGTTTTATATATAAATCATAATAAATTTTATACTAAAAACTTTTTATTTCATGAAACGTATCCATTTTTAAAAATTTTACATTTAAAAAAAATTATGAAAAAATTGATTACCTTAGGTAAAAAAGTCATTTATAAGGAATGGGTGACCAAAAAGTTTGGAAAATAAGTAAATTCATCATAATATTTATGAAAATAATATTACTATACTTTTAATAATAAGGTCATAATATAACTCAAGCAATAGGGAACATTAACCCCTATAAGGATTAAGTTTTTTATTTTGAAATATTTCATCAAGGAATCTAAAAAATATTTTCACTCTAAATTAAAAGTTTAAAAAAATTATAAAATTAATGTGTTTTTAACACTGACATGAAAATTAAAAGAACACTTTTATAAGACCATTTGTAAACATTTAATAATTATCAAAAAAAATTCAACCACATAAAAATTCAAAAATATAAAATATTTAAAATACATATATAAAATAGTAATTCTCTTCCTAATGAAACATCATTATGAATAAGTAAAAAAATATTTATATTATAAAATTATAAAAAATTCCTCTGATGTATTTATAAACAAAACACACTAATATATTCACCTTTATAATAGTTTTCTTATGTATAATCTAAAAATTATACTTCTATTTTTTCTGTGATTTTATACATATGATAGGATACCATAAATCATTCTTAATTAGGTAGATATATTTTATATGAACTTCAAATAAGGGTTGAATGGTAGAGGTTTGTAATTGGGTATTTTTTTAATGACCTTGATTTTTCTCTGTAAAACATTATATAATTGAAGGAATATTTTCAAGGCTGATTGTTGAATCATTGTGGGATTTCATGGCTGATGAGCCTCCTTAATGATATAACAAGAATATTAAATATATTATATCAACCATTATTGTATTTATAAAATAATGGAATAACTCTCAAATGATTCTTATATGGAAAATGTGACACAATCATTGAATCTGTAAGGATATTTTTACCCTATACATTATAGAATATTTGTCTGCATTATGTGTTTTGTTAAATTACACTCAAAGGAAAAATGATAATATAAATTGTATTTATTTGTTACTTTTTAATTAATTTTAACTAATATACTTCTATAAAATCCCATTTATATCCAAAACCTTAGGTTAGGAAAACAACCCTACCATTCTTGAGAGGGAAATGGATGAGATTTTGGTATATGGTAATTCAATCAATGATCGTGGATCAGTTTTCCACAAGGTCATCTTCACCGATGTATTTCATGGATCTCGCCAAAGACAATGACATGGAATTTTTCATCATCAGTGATCAATCCAAACACAAGGTGGGGAATTTTTTTATTTTAATTTAATCATTTTTTTGTCTCTTAATTATTGTGAATCAATTAACCTAATTATAATTAATTCATTGATCTATGGTTGATTTCAATTGATGATTTTACATTCCAATAATTAGAATTTGTTAATACTTTTATTACTACCTATTTTCATTTATCTCTTCATAAATGATTGGTAAAAAACCAAAAAAATGGTTAAGGTTCATTCCTCGCATTTTTTTGGATTTCTCCACCCATTCTTCATGTGTTCATTATTTGTATTCGTTTGGGATGTTGATTCCAAAAATACCAGGTGAATGATTATTGTGCAGTCATCCTTTGTCTTAGTGGATCATTATTATGGGTTCAAGTTCCTGATAAATAGTATGATTAATGTTTTACAATGATTTTTGATGATATGGTGATGGATAGAAGTATTTTGGTTCATGATTTTGAAACTTGGGTGATGCATAGCACTGTCAAAAGATTACTGAGCATATTAGGTGGCTGGAATTTGGCCATCGGTAGTGTTAAGGCTCAGTCAAGAATAAATCAATGTTTATTGGTGGATTTGTTAACATAATTTAAGCTGAATATGGTGTTAGTTAGGCTTAGGGAATATTATAGTGTTTCATAAAAATTATAAAGTACCTGGAATTCGGTTTAAAGGAATACACATGGAGTAGTCCTCTAGCTATGAAACCAAGTTTTTTAAAAAAATATCACACACCTTTTGGGAACTACCAAATGATATGTGAGCCATAACAGGAGACTTAGCATGTTACCATGGGGTACGAGGGCATATAAAAGTTCAAGTACAAGGTCAAAACTAGAGTACATGGGCATGGACTTGTACTCAGACACATATATGTACACAGGAATGTCCAATGTACATAATAATAGACAGAGTACATAGGCATGAAATTTTAAAAGTGGTAATGGAGACAAGTCTTTCTAGACATAGGACATGTTGTGTACCCCAAGTACTTGTCATGTACATTGCTCAAGGTTTTTTGAGGCCCTCGTTAGCTTCAGTTTTTTGTAGTTTCTCTAGGGTGCATTCCCTTGGTCCATTCCCATTAGGTTATAGTGATCCATCATGTCCTAAGTATAGGATATGATCACCTATATAGTATTAGTCTCTGATAGAGTTCAATAATCCATCCATGTGACATGGGATAGAATCCTATATCATTTCTTATTCATCCCTGTGTGGGGTTTTAGAAATTTTCATGACCAACATACATTGGTGTAAGATCCCCTACTTAGCAGGTTATTCCGAATGGGGTAAGGTATAGCCCAAGGTCCATGGGTGAGATCCCTTATCTGTGTATCAATATATTAATATTTCTAGTGTATACTTATTCATAGTGAGGACATAAAATAATAACATATCGTATGAGAACCATCAGTGTTATCATACTTTAGGAGTGAGTTCTCCAAGATGAAAAATACTTTGAAACCTTGATCAGGATCCTAGATTTGTTGTTTAGTTGTGGATTTACCCTGATACTTAGCATCTACAATTATTATATCTCTGTTATTATTTTTATTTATTATATTCTGACTGACATTGAATTTTTATGGTGAGTTGAATACTCTCTTTATTCTTTATGATTGATGATTTTAGGGTGTTCTATAGGATATTTATATATTCACCCTTGTATGGGATCTTTCCACATATGTCATGTCTTATGATGACGATTGGAATTTCGAATAAGTCATAGGTATACCAGGAGTGGGAATAGAACTGTTTACTTAAACATACTATGGTTTATACCAAGTGTTACATTGGACAACATTACCCACCTTCCTAGAAGTTTGGAGTATTTTTATAACTTTTGTGGGAATGTATATTGTCCCATTATTATTTATGATTCTAGTGTTATACTTTGATGAGGGATATGACATATGAATTTATTCTGGTATCAGTTATAATTTTCCTTTTAGTATATAATGGGTATTTCGATATGTGTATGTGTGTGAGTTTGTGCCCATATACCTTAGTCTAAGTCCTACCATGTGTGTGATATTTCTATTCAGTGTTGGTTGACATACCCTCTCCTATTAGATGTGGTATTGGGGTATCACACCAATATTACTATCAGTCACGTAATCCCTGATGGGTTGAGTTATAATAAAGTGGTATTAGAGTTGGTTCTTCTTAGGACTAGATTTTAGAGATTTTCTATCTATGAGGTTTGGTTTGGGATCTAGGTAAATAGTGTTTAAGTGTTTGTAGTTTTTCTCTTAGACCAAGGAATCCATTTTTTGGTTTAATGGATGATGTAACCATTCACGAGGAATATGATAACCTTCTTGATGATTCAGAATATACATGAAATAGTTGAAAGAAAAACATTGCTACATGCATCGTATAAGAATGTTCTATGGTTTTTATATACTTCTTAAGTCATCTACCCTTATATACTCTTTTCATGTGGTATGCCTTTTCTATGTCATCATGCCTCCATGATGACATCTAGATTGTATTCCACATTACTATCATGAGGATAATCCAAATGATGATGCGACTTTATTACAGGATCTAATATAGAGGGATGTACTACTGGGCAGGTGTCCATCTATAACACTACCTATACAAAATTAGGTTACACAAGATATACTAGAATTTTTATCTTGTTGTATAAGCTCACTTCATTGAATTTAGAGGTATTGAACCCTCATTTTTTAGTGTGATCCATACCCAAAAGTCTCTAAAGAATATATTGAGGTAGTTTTGTGAGCCATCCCCCTTTTTAGGATACCTCAAAATCATATTATTGTCTTATTGATGAGCCTTCTTCATGCATCGAAGTTATAATGGTGGATTCTGCTGACTCTAATGTATGTTGAGGTGACACTTTATTGGATAGAGTTTGAGATAATTTTAAAATTTGAGTTTTATCTTGCTACATTGAAAGCAGTATGAATCCATGAGTTTCTATATCTTCAATTGGGTATCATGGTTATAGTAGATGAATTATCTAGGTTCATCAACCTCTAACAATACTCAATATATATAGTTATAGATGCATTCTTCTAGGAATGGACCATTAAGCACATACTCAATAGATATATCTACTTTAGTGGAATATATTATTTCATTACTACATATGATGGATTGAACAAGAGATATTGGGCAGTGGGGAGCTATTTTGAAGAGTAGTCACAAATAGTTGGTGTCAGTACTAATCTCTCTATATTGGAGACTTCTACAACTAGTAGCTGATTTCTAGATTAGGGATCCATGAAAGCTAAGTGTTTTAAGATATAGTCTCGGATAGCTGTTATTATGTTCAGGTATCTCTAGAAAAATAAATTTACTTTAGGGAGTGACAATGTCACTCTTTTGATCGTTGAGAAGATCTTAAGTGGTATTTTTTGACCACATATATGGATAATGTGAAGAGATTCTATGGACCCCTCATGTAGAAGTAGCAACTAGAGAAGGGAGGTTTGAATGTAAGAGGATGTGGTATAATTTCTGGGAGATAAGATAGAGGTTTCTGTGGATTTTATTTCCTTCCACTTCCACCCTAGGTGGTCTATGATAGGCTCAGGGAGGTGGTGAACAGGGACAACCACAACTATAGGTGGTGGAGCCCTATGATTCTGAGGCTCCAGAGGTGATTAGAGTTATAATATATGCCTTTTGAAATTTAAATCTAGTCTTGATATTCACTGATGTGATCAATTTCATTGTTTCCACATCCATTGTTCTAGCTATAATAATTCTAATAAAGCCTTTGTATTGACCCTTACACTTAAATAATCTGACCACAGGAGATTCAGTGATCTCACACATCAGCCTATAATTTTAAATAACACTTGTATGAGACAAATTATTATGGTATCTATTTATATAATTGATGAATTCTTTATGACATTATCTTAGGTATAGAGTATTTTACTTTAGTTCATAGAAAAATGACTATTTTGGGGGGAGGATGTGTTGTATACAAAGAGATGATATGTGTAAGAACCCAGACCATCTTTTCAGGTATGTTTTCTTTTTACTGGAGTTTTTGAGAAAAGAAGAGTTTCTTGAATTTTTGAAGTACACACCGTGTACTTTATGAGTACACACAGTGTACTTTATTGCCATAGGAGGCCGTGTGTTGGCCGTGTAAGGGCCACACACATGGTCGTGTGGGGTGATGTGGAGGCTGCTTAACGAAGACTACGAAAACAGTAAGTACACGCTGTGTACTTTAAAATTGCATGCTGTGTATTTTGTTTTTTTTCATTAAATGCACTGGGGTCACTTTTGATGGACAAAACACCCTCCTTTTATCTTTGGTTCATCTAAGAGCAAGGGTACAGCCACAGATCTTCTCCGAGCCCCCGATCCACCTTCTATTATCTGAATCAACAGATGTATATTGTGTTGGAACCACAACGGTAAGCTCTTTCTTTTTCTAGATCATCGTATTCCAATTCCTTCTCTTTTCCAAATTTTCATGGGTTGAAATTTTTGTGCGTTTTCATAGATCTACGATGTTCTAAGGAGATTCAAGTCTCTTGATTCAAGTATTTTTATCTCCTAACATCAAGGTAGGTGGTTGTTCTTTTACATTGAAATTCCTTGAATATTATGTGAAAATTACACCAATACCCTTGAACAGGGTATTATGTGTTTTCTATTTTACCCCCATTGTATGTCTTCCATGCTTGTATGCTTGTATAGAAGTAAATTGGACATGTTTTTGGGTTGATTGTTATACCTTGGTTGCTCTGCTCATGCTTCGTTCTGTTTACAACCGTTTGGTCGTGTTTAGCCTATTTGGTTGTTTACCTGTTTTCCATACCTTATGATCGTAGGATGAAGTGTTGTTTTATGACATGCTTGAGACATTGTAGATAGGTTAGCTAAGTAGTTCTGTAGGTTTACTTTGACCATATAGCATTATTATGCATTGACCTCCCCAGGGCCGTGAGAACCTGGTGCTATAGACCAAAAGGGGATATACTATGTGAGATTCCTCAGAGAGTCTTTGGACAGTAGTAGACTATAAGGGCATAGACCGAGTGAGCTTCCTCAGAGATTCTTTGAGCTTTAGGCTATACAGGTATGGACCAAGTGATCATCCTCAAAGAGCCTAGGATTACTTTGGGCTATAATGGGATAGACTGTGAGAGCTTCCTCAGTGAGTCCCTAACTGTTTTAGACTATATGGGGATAGACCGTGTGAGCGTTCTAAGAGAATCTCTGTTTTGTTTGTTTGAATCACCTAATTAGCATAGGATATAGGAGGGATTGACTGTGTGAGCTTCCTCAGAGAGTCTATGAACGTCCTGGGCTATAAGAGTAATTGACTGAGCATGCTTCCTCAGAGATTCCTTGACATTGGGGCTATAAGGGGAATTGACTATGTGAGATTCTTGAGAGATTTTCGGACTACCCTAACTATAAAGGGAATTGACTGTGTATTCTTCCTTAGAGAGTATTTATAATTCTTTATGACCAAACCAAAGGGGTTAGGCTGAGTGCACTACCCAGAGGGTTGTTGGTTTTTGCTAGCTAGGACCAGAGGGTCACCTGTTGTGCCTTTCTGCTTGTTAGCTATTTCTTGACTTTGGAACTGTGGATTATTTTTTGTTCAGCATGTTCCTATTTACGGTTTCCTATACTTTTACCTTCCATATATTCACTGACTGTTAGGCACATATCTTTGTTTGGTTTCCTACTAGGATTTAGTCTCACACCCTTTTTGGGTCATGCTATTGGGCCCAAACAGACTATATTTCTGTAGGTATAGACAAGGGAAAACTCCCTACGGCTTTTGGTACTTGACTTGCTATGGAGCTGGAGAGCATGGGACCAAGCTTAGGCTTGTGATGTTGAAGAGATGTTATCTTCATTCTGTACTTGTTTTTAGTACTGTTTTTATTTCCAGCATTGTGACTTGTTTGGCTGTATTCCTATACATATGTATCATTCATCATATATATATGTTCTCCTACTGTTTGTCATATTTAGTCTTCCGTTGTTCACTTGTGTATGGATTATTTACTGCTTCCGCTATTTTTTATTGTTTTCTCTTCCTCTGTGTAGTCTGCCAACAAGGGAATAGTTTCCCCACTATCACACCCAAGACCCTTGTTGCTAGTCGACAGCCTCTGGCGTTCAGGGAAATGCGCTTGAGGCCCTGTGACCAACCGAGTACGGGGTGCCTCTGGTTGGATTCTGGAACTGGGGCGTTACAAAGTGGTATCAGAGGGTTTCTTTACTCTTGACTTACTTTTTGGAGCCAATAGTCAGGGATAGGATGGAATAGGTACTTGGTAGTAAGTTGTGAACGGGAGTAGCTAACCAGTGTATAGGGAAAAGCCCTACTACCTTGTTTATTTCAATTTTATTGGTTATTAAATTTTACAGATTATTTGATTTCACCGTTGGGTGATTCACATGCTTTTTTCTGTTACTGTTGTTATTATTGTGGTTTTATTTTTATTGCAACATGATGAGATGAGGGTATTCCATATCATGCATCATATAGGCACTTCTTAGAAATCATATTCCATGCCATCTAGGATGCATTAGTGATAGCGTGTTTATCTGATGGACGTTGTGTAGATTATGCATGCTATTGTGATAGATGCTTTGATGGAATCCCTTCTGTTTGATACGGAATTTGTTTTATAGTGCTTTGATTAAATGGATTCCAAATTTTGGTTCTTGAGGTTTTATGGGCCCATATGGACCGGAATTTGGTGGATCATTGCTTGTTTTCCTTGTTATAACTTTTATAAGATGCCAAGATTTGATTCTAGGGGATAATAAGCCCTCACGAATCGAAATTTGGCACCTTAACTTTTGTTTTCTGTGTTTTATGGGCTTTGGAGTAGTTTCTGAGGCTACTACCAAGAAAAAATCAGAATACCCAGCATGTACCTTATGAATACTTGTCGTGTAGTTTTTAACCGTGTCACTTACTGTGTGGGCAGGGACACGGGGTTATGAAAAACCTATCAAGAACATGACGTGTACAGTATGTACATATCGTGTTGTAGAGACCCTGTGTCTACCCGTGTGACTAACAACACGGATGGATGAAACTTAGACTATACACGTCGTGTCCTGATTCCACATGTTGTGCCATGTAAGCTAGGTACCCATCCGTGTCACGAACAACATGGGTTGGAGAAATCCTTCAAGTACACGTCGTGTGCACATAGAGCACGTTGTGTAGAGTAAACTGTGTAGCCGGCCATGTATCAAACAACATGGGTCGATTGGGACTTCAGTGTATACGTCGTGTTCATCTGGAATACGTCTAGTAGTGTAACATGGGTACACAGGCTGTGTCACTAACAACATGGGCCGGTAAAGCTTGTTGAGTACACACCATGTCTACCTTGAACACGCCGTGTAGTCTTGTATTAGTGGAGCCATGTGGATTGACAATGTAGAAGGAATTGGGAAGGGGAAGAGGATTCAAGTACACACTGTGTGTTTTGAGAACACGCCGTGTGTTTTGGGGTGTTACACGACCAGTTTTAACAGAAGTACATGCCCATGTGAATGACCTCAAGGAACACACCTTGTAGGTAGTGTACATGCCATGTAGTCATGTTTTGTAAAACTTAAATGTTTTCTTCCTCTTGTTCTCTTCTTACACTCACTATTTTTGGTCCTTGATAATATGGTATCTAAGGTGTGCATTTGACCTTGTACATTCATTCCACCAAGACATCCTCCGGTTGACTGCCAATTGCAGGGAAGTGATCAGATGCCCAATATGGCTGATCAGGGACTTCCTATAGATCCTCCTGTTGTGCCAGCCTTGGCACCAGCGGTTATAACAGTTGTAGGTGTCGATGCGTACTTTAGGGAGGGTTTTATGCGGATGATGAAAAACTTCCAGGGAGTGTAGCCTCCTGCCCCATAAATGGCTGATTTGACACAAGTTTTCCAGCAACAGTATCCTCCCACCTTCTTATGGGAAGGAGGACCTCAGGCTGTAGATTCGTGGCTCAAATCCATGCTGACGATCTTTAAGCACCTCGATGTACCACCAGATAGGAAGGTGAAGCTCACAACCTACATGCTCCGAGACTCCTCCAAGAGGTGGTGGGATGTCATCTCTCAGAAGCGACACCACCATAATATGTCTTGGGAGGAGTTTCAGCGTATCTTTTATGATTACTTCTACCCGGAGACCTTAAGGGCTAACTGATCCCGAGAGTTCACGAGCTTAGAGCAGGGTACTCTTTTTGTGATGGATTATTCCTCTTGTTTCATGGAGCTGTAGTGTTTCACGCCTATCCCAGCAGGTGATGAGTTTTTCCTAACTAGGATGTTTGAGGAAGGTCTCAAGTAGGAGATTTGTTCACATGTGAACATCTTCAGGTTCATTTCAATATCCTCTATAGTCAACCAGGCGCTGATCACAGAGTGCAATTTGAGGGATTCTAGAGTAGTGAGCAAGGGTGGTTCGACATCTAGAGTTAGTGTTCCTCCTACTAATTCCAGGATGCACCGTAGGGAGATTTCTTGAGGAATTAAGACTAGGAGGGATGCACCTTCTGGTAGCCACGTGGTGTGCTACCAATGTGGGGGGAGCGGGCATATTAGGCCACGTTGCCTGAGAGACTTGATAGAGTGCCGATCTTGTGGCAGGATGGGTCATCTTCAGTGTTTCTCTCATTTTTTTCCTCCAGTAGTCGGAGGTAGGGGTTCTTATATGACTCCATGTTTGACAGAATCACCATCGGTTCCTCACCAGTCTAGGAATTGGAGTTCTTCTGTTCATTCAGGTCGAGGTGGAGGTAGTGGTCAGGGTGGTCAGTTGGAGGTCTATCAGCGACAGCAGGGCGGATCAGCTCAGAGCGGTCAAGTAGGGTCATAGGGTCGTGGAGTAAGCTAGACCTTTGCGATGGAGCAGACCCAATAGGAGCAGGATCCCAGACCATCCACAGTTCAAGGTAAGATATTAGTATCCTCAGTTTTATCTTCAAATCTGTTCGATATAGGGGATTCCCATAGCATTATCTCTGTTACTGTTGTGGAGAGACTTGGGCTCTGCATCTTTTCCTCTACTGATACTTTGACTCTAGACACACGTTGGGGACTAGAGCGGTTAGTGTACATCAGTGTAGAGAATGACTTCTTGAGGTTTCGGGGTGTCACTTCGTATGGTACTTCTATGTCCCAGAGATGCCTATCTATCATGTCAATCTAAAAATGGACTGGTTAGTCCGCTTCCATGTAGTTATCGATTGCTATCACTACAGGGTGAGTTTTATATCACCAGAAGGTGGATCTTTTCTTCATCGGGGCGAGTGGGATGTCCAGGCGAGTCAAGTAGGACCTGATCATCATGGTCTTGTAGGATTTACATCCCATATTTCTAGTCTATATCTAGATGACCAGGGGACTTCACAGTTAGACTTTCCTCCAGCGGTGGATCATTTCAGAGATGTCTTTCTATAGGACTTTTCAGGTTTGTCTCTAGATCATGAGGTAGACTTTTCTATTGACCTTGTGCTAGGAGCGGCACTGGTGTCCATTCCTCCTTATAGGATGGCTACACCTAAGTTTCAGGAGCTCAAGAAGCAGTTGGAGGAGTTACAGGAAAAGGGTTTTGTCTGACCCAGTACTTCTCTTTGGGGTTCGCCTGTCCTGTTTGTGAAGAAGCAAGATGGCACCCTTAGGATCATTGTGGATTATCAGAAGTTGAACTATTTGATGGTAAAGAACCAATATCCCTTTTCTAGGATCGATGATCACTTTGATTGCCTTCGAGGAGCCTGAGTGTTCTCAAAGATTTACATGAGATCTGGTAATCATTAGTTGCGTGTTATACCATTTGATATACCTCTTATAGCCTTCCAGAACATACGAGTATATGGTTATGTCGTTTGGCCTCATGAATGCGTCAGTAGTTTTCATGGCACTAATGAACCGGGTGTTCCATCCATACTTGGATTCCTTCATGGTGGTTTTCATGGACGACATCTTGGTGTACTCTCACACTCGACACGACCATGCTACCCATCCTAAGGTCATTCTGACTAAACTGATAGAGGATCAGTTATATGTTAAGATCTTGAAATTCCACTTTTGGATGGATCAGATTCACTTCTTTGGTCATGTTATCTCAGAGACAGAAGTATCAGTAGACCTAAAAAAAGTGAGGGCAGTAGTTTCCTGGAAGCAACTGAAGAACGTCTTTGAGGTGTAAAGTTTACTAGGGATGGCTGGATACTACATATGTTTCATACAATATTTTCACACTGAGCAGCACCACTAACAGGTCTGACCAAGAAGGGTGAAAAGTTATTATGGTCAGATTCTTTTGATTCAGCCTTTCAAGAGCTGAATGGGAGGTTGACTTCAGCACCAATACTAATCTTTCCAAATCTAGGCAAGAGATATAGTGTTTACTACGATGCTTCTGGAATCGGGCTAGGAGTCATGCTTATGAAGGGATATGGAGTCATTGTGTATGGGTCTCAATAGTTGAGGCCACTTGATAGGAATTACGTGATGCATGATCTATAGTTGGCAGCTGTTGTTCATGCCTTACGATGTTGAAGACATTATTTTTTGGGAGAGCATTTTTTGGTTTTCACTGAACAAAAAAGTCTCAAGTAAATCATCACTCAGTGTGATCTGAATCTGAGACAGTGTGGGTGGGTCAAATATCTTAAGTCCTTTGACTTTATTCTTGCCTATACGTCATGAAAAGGCAACATAGTGGCTGACGCGTTAAGATGAAGAACTCAGATACAGGCAGTTCAGGAGGAAAACAATAGGTGGAAGCTTATGGCCCTGTTCTCTGAGATGCATTTGGAGGTTCATGACAGATAGGGGCAAACTTTTCAATCTTCTATAGCTGTTAACTCTACTCTTCTTGATCGGGTACAAATGAGTCAGCTATCAGATTCTGAAGTCCTAGTCCTATGGAAAAGCATGTGAAGAGAGGACCCTCTTCCTGGATGGACATTAGGAGAGGATGAGATCTTGCGGTTCCAAAGATGTTAATGGGTGCCAGTAGATATACGTGAGGAGCTGATGTTGGATTTTAATTTCTCAGTTTGGGCAGTTCATCCTGGCATCACCGAGATTTATCATGATCTACACCGCCAGTATTGGTGGCCACGTATGAAGAGAGATGTTGCTGGTTTTGTCATGAGGTGTTCCAATTATCAGCAGGTGAAAGCGGAGCAACAAGGACCAACGGGTCTTTTTCAGTAGTTACCCATTCCTAAGTGGAAGTGGAACAATATCCCAATGGACTTCGTGACCAGTTTTCTGAGGTCACCTCAGGGGAATGGTGCTGTTTGGGTTTTCATCGACAGGCTTACGAAGGTTTCTCACTTCTTGCCAATCAAGGAGACATTCAATGTTGATGATCTGGGATAGTTGTACATCTGAGATATTTTACGTCTTCATGGTGTTCCACGCTCCACTGTTTCAGAGAGAGATGCATGTTTTACTTCTCGGATCTAGTAGGGGTTTTAGAAGGCTTTGGGTACACAAGTACTTTTGAGTACAACATACCATCCCCAGAAAGATGGCCAGTCTGAGCGTATGATTCTGGTGATTGAGGATATGCTCCGATCTTGAATACTGGACTTTGGAGGTTCTTGGGAGAAGCATATCCCTCTTGTGGAGTTTTCCTACAAAAATAGTTTTCAAGAAACTATTCAGATATCACCTTATGAGGATTTGTATGGTAGGCCATACCAATCACCCTTGTGTTGGATGGAGGGAGGAGAGGCAGCTTGGTAGGGACCTCATCTTGTCCAGGAGACCATAGAGCAGATCGAGTTGATTCGGAATAGTATGGCTACGACACAGTCTCGACAGAATTCTTATGCTGATCCACAGAGACGACCTCTAGAGTTCAAGGACAGGGATCAAGTTTTCCTGCATGTTGTGTCGATGATGGGACACAATAGGATTCAGATATAGGGTAAGCTTTCACCGAGGTACGTCGGGCCATTTGAGTTGTTAGAGAGAATTGGTCCGGTTACCGATCGGTTGCAATTACCTCAGAGGTATCGGGATATGCATGATGTCTTCCATGTTTCTTAGCTCCAACATTACTTTTCAGACTCGTATCATGTCTTTCAACCTGAGGAGGTTAAGATCAAAGCAGATAAATCATTTGAGGAGCATCCTATCTAAATTTTCACTCGCAGTATGAAGGTTCTCCATGGACAGTCTATTCCTATGGTACGAGTGATATGGTAGCATAGGCGAGTATAGGATGAGACTTGGGAGAGGGAGGCCGATGTACAATCGCAGTGGCCGGAGGTATTCGGAGTTTATTCTTCTATGCCTCGCTAGGGAAATTCAGGGAATAATTTCTTTAAGGGTTGAAGTTTGTAAGAACCCAGACCTTCTTTTCAGATATGTTTTCCTTTTTCTAGAGTTTTTTAGAAAAGCGGAGTTTCTAGAAATTTTTGAAGTACACGTCGTGTACTTTAAGTGTACATGATGTGTACTTCATAGTATCTCAAGTTCATGTGTTGTCCGTGTATGGTCCACACACACGGTCATGTGGGGTAATGTGGAGGCTGCCTAAAGTGGAGTATGGAAACAATAAGTACATATTGTGTACTCCTAAAGTACACGCAATGTATATTTTTCATTAAACGCACCAGGGTCATGTCTTATGGACAGAACACCCTCTTTTTAGCATTGTTTTGTCTGATATTGAGGGTACGATCATGGATCTTCTCTGAGACCCTGAGCTTTCGTATGTTCTTTGAATCAACCATCGTCGATGGAGTTGGAACTATAGCAGTAAGCTGTTAATTCTTCTAGAG
The DNA here is from genome assembly GCA_963277665.1 of Viscum album. Classification (NCBI taxonomy): domain Eukaryota; kingdom Viridiplantae; phylum Streptophyta; class Magnoliopsida; order Santalales; family Viscaceae; genus Viscum; species Viscum album. The sequence continues at coordinate 1,062,780,386 of OY728165.1, read as the reverse complement.
AATTGTTTTATAATTCCATCTCTTTTCCATGTTATCGCGAGTTGAAAGGTTTCTTCATTTTTGTATATCTATGACGTTCTAAAGAGATTCAAGTCTCTTGGTTGGTGTATTCGGATCTCATAACATCAAGGTAGGTGTTTTGTGCCTTTCTGTTGAAATTCCTTGAATATTATGTGAAAAATCCACCAATACCCTTGAACAGGGTATTGTGTGTTTACTGTTTTACCCCCATTGTAGGCCTGCCATGCTTTTATGCCTGTGTAGAGGTAAATTGGACATGTTTTGGGGTTTATTGTTATACCTTGGTTGCTCTGCTCATGCTTTGTTCTGTTTATGACCGTTTAGTCCTGTTTAGCCTATTTGGCCGTTTACTTGTTTTCCATGCCTTGTGATCGTAGGATGGAGTGTTGTTTTCGTACATGCTTGAGATTTTGTAGACTGTTTAGCCAATTAGTTCTATAGGTTTACTTTGGCTGTATAGCTTTATTATGAATTGGCCTACTCGGGGCTGCAAGAACTTGGTTCTATAGACTGAAAGGTGATAGACCATGTGAGCTTCCTCAGAGAGTCTTTGGATTGTAGTAGACTATAAAGGGATAGAACAGGTGAGCTTCCTCAGAGAGTCTTTGAGATTTAGGCTATAGAGGGATTGACCGAGTGAGCATCCTCAGAGAGACTATGATCACTCTGGGATATAAGGGGATAGACTGTGAGAGCTTCCTCAGAGAGTCCCAGAATATTTTAGATTATACGAGGATAGACCGTGTGCGCTTCCTCAGAGAGCCTCTGTTTTTTTTGTTTGAATCACCTGATTAGCATAGGCTATAAGAGGGATTGACTATGTGTGCTTCCTTAGAGAGTCTATTAATGACCTAGGATATAAGGGGAATTGACCAAGAATGCTTCCTCAGAGATTCCTTAACCTTGGGGTTATAATGGGAACTGATTGTGCGAGCTTCCTTAGAGAGTTCCTGACTACCCTAGACTATAAGTTGAATTGACTACATGTTCTTCCTCAGAGAGTCTTTATAATTTCGTATGACCAAACCAGAGAGGTTAGGATGAGTGACTGCCCAGATGGTTGTTGGTTTTTTCTAGGTAGGACTAGAGGGTTACCTGTTGTGCCTCGCTGCTTGTTAGTTGTTGTTTGACTTTGAAAATATGGATTATTTATTGTTCAATATGTTCCTGTTTACTATTTCCTATACTTTTACCTGCCATATATTCACTGACTATTAAGAACAGATCTATGGGTGGTTTTCTTCTGGTATTTAGTATCACACCCTGTTTGGTTCAAGCTTTTGGGCCCAAACAGACTATATTGTTGCGGGTATAGACAAGTTCAAGCACCCTTCAACTTAAAGTACTTGACTTTATATGGAGATAGAGAGCATGGGACCAAGCTTAGGCTTGTGAAGCTGAGGAGCTGTTATCTTTCTTTTGTACTTGTTTTTAGTACCGTTTGTATTTTCAGCATTCTAACTTGTTTGGATTCTTTCCTAGACATATGTATAATTCATCATATATATATGTGCTCCTGTTGTTTATCATATTTAGTCTTCCACTTTTCACTTTTGTATGGATTATTTACTGCTTTCGCTATTGTTTATTGTTTTCTCTTCTCCTTTGTACTCTGCCAATGAGAGCATAGTTTCCCCACTATCACACCCAAGGCCCTCGCTGTTAGTCGGCAGCCTCTGGCGTTTGGGGAAATGCGCATGAGGCCATGTGACCAACTGGGTATGGGGCGCCTCTGGGTGGCTTCTGGAATCGGGCCATTACAGGATGAGGTTTTCCTTCATTAGTGAGAGGGAACCCCAGTAAGAGTAGCATGAGATCATATGTAGGAGGATACTACCAATTACTCATCAGTTGAATTGTATTTCACTTAGAGCATCTGATGCTAGGGTGTTAATATTCTTATAGTTGTGGAAGAGTATGAGGATTTATTTCCTAAAGATGTGTTCGGATTACCTCCCCACCAAGATATAGAATTATTTATATAATTTAACCAAAATAATACCCTGATATCTGCACCATCATATCAGATGGTTCCCACAGAGCTTCATGAACTGAAGGTATAGTTGGAGGAGTTGCAGATTAAGGGTTTTGTCAGAATCAGTTTTCCCCCTAGGTAGTCCTGCTATTGTTCACCAATAAGGAAGATTCGAGCATGAGTTTGTGTGTGAATTATTGTCACCTAAATTAGTTGAATTAAAAGAATAAGTATCCACTACTGATAATCAACAAACTCTTTGAACCATTAAAATGGTATAGGTGTTTACTGACGATTTACCTTATAATAGGCCATCACTATCACTTAGTTAAGGATGAGGGTATATATAATATAGAATTATGACATCACTATGATCATTATAAGTACATGATAAAGACTTTTAGTGTGATTGATTCCCCGTTAGTTTTCATGGGACTCATGAAACAGGTCATTCATCCCTTATTATATCAGTTCATTCTAGTTTTCACCGATGAAATACCTATGTTCTCAGAATCTGAGGAGGATATTGTGAGACACTTGAGGATGGTATTGGATGGACTCTGAGAGAAAAAAATTTATGGAAATATTTCAAAGTGTTTGTTCTGTATTCCAGATATCCACTTCCTAGTACATGTAATCATAAAAGATGGAGTAGCAGTGGAGCCGGTGAAGGTTGATACAATGCTATCTTGGGATCCAACCAAGAGTGTGACTGAGGTATGGAGATTCCAAGGGTTGGTTAGATACTATTGGATATTTTTACTCTATTTCTCCAAGATTATGGCACCCTTAATAGATTTTATCTTTAATGGGAAGCCTTTTGTGTAGATAGAGAAGTGTAAACTGTCTTTCCATATAGGTTGAAGAGAACACCCATATTGACATTTCAAGAGGAGGCTGTTGAATATATGGTGTTTTGGGACTCCACCCATACTGGTCTTAGATGTGTTCTAATGCAGAGGCAGGAGATGATTTCTTATGGGTCCCACAAACTAATAACCCATTAGCATAACTACATAACCCATCATCTAAATCTAGAAGTACTAGTATTCTCCCTAAATATTTGGAAACCCTACATTATGGGTGATTATTTTATCATCTATTATGACAAAAAAATATCAACTTTATATTTTCTTAGAATTATATCAAAATGAGATAGTATTAGTTTCTAGAGTTCCTCTAGTAATTGTACATCAAGATAGCCTATAATCCCAGTAAGGGGAATGTTTTGGTAGATTCTATCAATATGAGATCTTGTTTTTAGTTGTTGAGTAAGGTTATAGAGTAGTTTTCATTGTTATAGTTTTACATAGTGAATGAGGATGGGGTATCTTTGCTTAAATCAATGGATTTTACTCATATACTTCTTCAACATGTTATAGAATCTTAGTTGGGAGATACTGATTGTTAGATCTTACATATTCTTATATCCAATGGAAAAGTTCATGATGTACTTTTTGAAGGTGGGGGAACATCTTCATTTTCTTAGGATGGGCCATTGAACCAATGACACTATAGGAAGAGATTTTGATGGAGTTTTATATATTCACCTTTGCAATACATCTAGTAGTAACAAATATTTATCAACACCATTGGAATAAGTATTGGTGGATATTAATGAATATGTGTGTATAGAAGTTTGTCTCTTGATGCCTCACTTGTTAGTAGGTGAAGGCCGAGCACCATGTTCAAGCAGGTCTGGCAAAATCCATTGTGGTGCTAGAGTGGAAGTGTAATGTAATTTATATGGATTTCATGATGGTTTATCCATAATAGTCTAGAGGAAATGGTGATATATGGTTGATCTTAGACTAAATAACTAATTTATACCACTTATTATCCATCCAATATCATATTTAAGTAGAGAGATCAAGATTCTTTTACCTGAAAGAGATAGTCAAGATTCACAGAGTGCCTTTGATGTTTATTTTAGACCATGATGCCCACTTCACATAATGATTATGGAGAGGATTGTAGGATCTATTTGGGAATCAATTTTTCTTTATAACAACATTTTACCCCTAACATATGGGCTAACAGAGTAAAGCATTCAAGTTCTTGAGGATATTCTTCATTCTTGCATTTGGAATTCTGATATAGCTAGAAGGATAACCTACCCTTAGTGGAGTTTATATATATCAAAATTTACTACTCCACCATCAGTATGGAACTATTTGAGGAATTTTATGGGATACCATATAGTTAATCTCAATGTTTGACTTATCTAGGTGATTTTATACCCATGGGAACAAAGTTGGTGATAGTGATAACAAAAAAAGGAAAAGATTATCTAAGAGAAGATGACGACTACCTTGAGACATCACAAGTATTATGAGGACTAACAAAAACGTCCTTCGGAGTCAAGTAAGGGAGATAATATATTCTTTAGTGTCTCACCTATATGTAGATTATATATTTTTGGTAAGGGTGGAATGTTATCACAAAGATTCATTGTCCCTATACCAATATCGCATAGGGTTGGTTAGGTGGATTATATCTTTGCCCTACCACCACAGCAAGACTGGGTACATGATGTCTTACATGTGTCGTAGTTGGGGATGTGTGTGTAGGAACCATCACATGTTATCAATTATGGAATGTTGGAAATTGATGATAGAGTTAACATCAAGGAGTATTTGGTATAGTTCAAGGATTGGTGGGAGAATATCCTTTGTGGGTTACAGATTCCAGTGGTGCATCTATAGTGGAAGCACATGAATCATTAGAATAAAACATGGGAGATGGAGAAACATATGTGATATGGGTACCCTCATATATTTTAATATGTTTTTTCTTTTCATTATAAAAACACTAGAGTTGGGAAGAATGTGAGGACTCTTTTTTCCAAATTAAAATTAAGAATGTTTTAAGGAATTTTTTTGATGTTATGAGCTAAGTCAGTGTGTGATTCTAGGACCCATGGAGGCTCATTGTTGATATTATAAAAACATTAAATATATTATAACCTAAAAGATCTATTTTTCTAAAATATTGGAATAAATCCTAAAATAATTATCATCTGAAAAATATGAGACCACTGTTTAACACGTAATACAGGTTTTACCCTGGGAGAAATATAATCTTTTTCAGCATCAGGTGTTTTTTAATAAAATTTCATGGATATAAATAATAAAATAATTTTATTCATTTATTTATTTATTGTTTAATTACCATGACATAATCTATATCTATAAAATCCCAATAATATCTAAACATTGGGGTTAGCATCATAACCTAATAATTCTTGAGAGTTCCATGAAGGATTCTTTAGCAGATAACAATGTAATTGAGGATTGGAGATTTTTCTTCCAAGGGGTCATCTTCACCAAAGGATTTCATTGATATCACCAATGTTAATGAGGTTGAATCATTAATCATCAGTGATAGATCCAAACTTGAGGTAGGGAATTTTTTATTTGTATTAATCTCATTTTGAATCCATTATGAATTACAAATCAATTAATATTACACTAATTGATTAATGAATTGATTTTTGATTCAGTTGATGCTTTTATATTCCTAGAATTAGGAATTATTATTTATTTGATTACTCCATATTTTCATTTACCTATTCATAAATTAATGGAAGACAACTTGGACAATTGTTGAGGTTTATTCCTTAAGTTTGTGTTTTGTGGCTTTCTCCCCTCAGTCTTCATGCATTCATCGCCATAATTCCATTATATCGGTGATTTGAAAAATAATTGAGGAATGATTTATAGGAAATCATCCTTTGGATAAATGTATCATTACCTCGTACTTGATTTTAGGATCAATGGTATTATTGAGGTTTAACATTGATGACTGATAATCTAGTAATGTGTTTTAGGAGGTCGATTCATTGGTTTGTAATTTTAGTGATGCGAAGTGATCATAAATTATTCACAAGTGGATTGGGTGGCCTAATCTAGAAACCAATAATGGTATGGATTAGTAAATCCCATAACAATGATTATCGGTAGATTTTTTTATGGAATCGAGGTGATGGAAAAATGGGTGACACGGGTGTAGCCTTATGTAGTTTCTTAAAAAATTTGAATTACATAGTTTGTAGTTTGAATAAACACACAACGTATAGTAATATGGCTGTGGTGGATTAGGTTTTACAAAAAAAATCTCTCATGCCATCTGGGGCCTACCTTATTCCATGTGACCCATGAATGGAGACTCGGCATATACCCCTTAAGTGCACAGGCATGGACTTAGATAGGTATATGAGGACAACTAGGGTACATAGACATAGCCATGTACTCAAACATGGTATGGTGTGTAGGAATGACCAGAGTACATGGGAACAAGCTATTAAAGACAGAATGGAAAAGGGTATGTTCAAATGAGTAGTACACATCATGTACTCCTAGTGTATTCTATATACTTTCATTGGGTAATTTTGTAGCCCTAATTGTCTTCAGTGTTAACATGTATCTGTAGGGTGTATTCCATTGGTCCACCCCAATGTGAGTACAGTGAGGCATCATGTCAGGAGTATAGGATGTGAACCCATTTATGGGATATGTCACAAACAGAGTTCAAGTATCCCTCTATATAGCCCAGGGTGGGATCCTCTATCATTTATTCTTCTTTCATTGGTAGGATTTTATAAATTGTCATGACCATCAAACATGGGCATACGATCCCCTATGTAGAAGGTTATTCCAGATAGTGGTTTGGTATACCCCACATCCTCTGGGTGAGATCCACTGTCTATAAATCGATATCTTCAAAGTTATAGTATGTACATATTCGTATCAAGGCCCAATAAGAATGAACAGTCACATGAACATCATCAGTGTTATCAGACTCATGGTGTGGGATCTCTTGGGATAACATTTCTTTGAAGCCTCGAGCATGATCATAGGCTGGTTGTTTGGTTTTGGGTATGTATATACTCACCCCTACATGGGATCTACCAACACATTTCATGTCTTATACAGAAAACATGCATTTTGATAGAGTTCTAGGTAGACTAGGACCAGGAGGAGCATTGTTGACCAAGACAAATTATGGTTCGTACTAGGTGTTTGATTTTACAGTAATACCATCCTTCCTAGATGGTTGGACTCTTTTTATTTCTTTTTTGGGATTTTATGTAATATTTTTATGATTTCTAGTACTCGTATCATACTCTAATAAGAGATATATATGTATTCGTGTATTTTGGTATCAGTTATATTTTACGTTTAAACATTGTATGGGTATTTGTAGATGTTTTCATGTGTACAGGTACTTTAAGCTCTGGACTTCCATGTGTAGGATATTCCTACTTGATGCTGTTCAACAACCCCTTCCCTGTTGGAGGAGGTATTTGGGTTTCACAATCAGATTAAAATCATCCAATAGGGCCCCGATGGGTAAGGTTGTGACAATTTCTGCTTGAAAATTGTGAAGAACCTAGAGTTGGTGGAATGGATAGATGTAGTTGTATCAGAATTTAACGGTGCAGTGGTTTCAATACCTATAAAAGAGTTGAGATTCCCTAATATAATGACCATGTCCCATCATTTCATGGTTAATCATGTAATAGGTATTTAATCGTAGTTTTTTTATGGGGGAAGCAAGTAGTGATGCTCTCTACAAGTAGTGGGAATGAGGGAGAGGTGTGGTGGAATTTTATTGTGGTGGAAGTTATAGGGAGGCCAAATCAATTGCCACAAGGTCACTTCATGAAAAGTGGTGAGTTATCAATAAGGGAAAATGATGTTCCTAGGCTTAGAGTTGTGGGGATGAACAAAAAAATCGATTCAAACAATGAAATTTTGATTAAAATCATTTAATGAATAACATACCTTCGATATTGAGGGATGATTCATCCAAAAATTTGAAGGATGTGATATTAAGGATTAGCTTCTATGATAGCTTGAACTGCGCAAGCGAGGGTAATTTGGAAAGGGGGAAAGTGTTTTGTCTAAATTAGTAAATAGCACTAATTAAAGCTAGATTTTTCATTTCTAAAAAGGAAAATCTAAGAGATAATGTTTTTTTCAGTGCTAAAGTTATGGCTAATAATATATTGGCTTTATCATCTCTCCCAAAGTACTAACAAATCATAAATTTATTTCCAAAAACTAATTGCATTGACAAAGTATATATATATTGATGATAAATTTAGTGATATATTAGTAAAAATTTAAATTTAAATTTAAATTTATAATTGAAAAAATTACTAACTATTTAAAAATTACAATATAATAAAATGAATAAATATGAAAAATGAAAAAATGTACAAAATAATAAAAAAAATAAACATTATAAATTATATTAGATGTATTAATAAAATTATTAATATTAATATATATTTTTTATATTATAAGAAATATATATATATATTATAATAAATGTATTAATTTTATTAATAATTTATTATTAATATTGTTTAAAAATTATTCATGTTGTAAAATTAAAATAAAAAAATATTAATATTATAATAAAATTTATTATTAGATGTATTAATGTTATAATGAGTTGAAAAATATAAAATTACTTATAAATAAGTATAAATATTAAATGTGAATAAATTAGAAAAAATATTAATGGAGAAATAATATTAATTATATTAAATGTATATGTGTTATTATTATGATAAAAATTTAAATATTATGATAAATTTATTGACAAATATATTAATATTATCATAAAATGATTATAATAAATGTATTAATTATATGATAAATGTATTATTAATACCATAATAAATGCATTGATAAATGTACTGATATTATGATAATATAATAAATGTTAAATTAGTAAATGTATTAATAAATATATTATTATTTTAATAATATTTATGAATAAATTGGTTGATATTATAATAAATTATAGAATAACTTTATAATAAAAATTAATAAATATTAAAAATTAATAAATATAAGGAATTATTAACTAGATTTATGTTTTTAATTATAAATAAGTAAATTATTATGTTTATAAACAAATAAATTAATTTAAACTATATCATTAATAAATGTATAAATAGTAATATAAGGTATAAAAGTTTTCAAAAACATATAATTACTTGTAAAATAATAAAATTAAAATTAATAATTGTAATGTTTATATTTAAATAGATTTATATTTTATAATATATAGATATATTGTTGTTTTTAATTAAAAATGTAGTTGTATATATTTTAATGATTTTATATATATATATATATAATAAAATTAATTATTAAATACAATTAAAAATAATTATATTAAGAAATCTTATTATTTATGTAAATGTATAAGGAAAATTAATGTGTGTGTGTTATTTATAGGTGAATCAATATATGTATGTGTGTATCTAGATATACAGATACACATGCACATGCATACACGAACACATTCATATACACATACGCACAGACACACATACATATACACATAGACATACGTACATATACACAACCATAAAATTCACATACACAAGCATACACATATATACATGAACATACATATATGCATGCATACACATACACATACACATACATACATATATGCACACAAACACACACAAAAATACACATACACATACATCCACATCCAAAAACATACACATAAAAACACATTCACATTCAAAAATTCATACACATGCATACACATAAATAAACATACATACACATACATACACATACACATACAAAAATATACACATTAATAAAAACATATATACACATACATGTACACACACATATTCATACATAACATGAACATATACAAACATAACATACACATATAAATACACACACATGAGAATTTTATATATATACAGGCATTACCCCCCCCCCCATTATTTTTTTAGTTTTTTTCTTTTCTCACACCATGAAATTTTTAATCCATAACAAGGATTCATAACATAACACCAAAGATTAAATTAATTAATATATATACAAATACTGTATATAAATACTCTCAAATAAATATATGATCATTTATTTATTTATTTATATAATTGTTTAAAATGAAATATTTATATATTATATATATAATATATGAAAATAAGATTGATAATAAAATTTTATTTTTATATTAATTATATTTTTAAGTATACATTTCATAAATATATTTATATTTTAAAATATTTAAATATTTATTATTATATAAATACATATATATATATATATATATTAAAAAAAGCATATAACTATATGTGTGTGAATATTATAAATTAAATAATTTGAATATAGGTTTATAATAAATTTAAATACACCATAATTAATATATTTATGTATTTATTTATATAGGTTATACGATATTTATAATATAGATATATAGTATGTGTGTGTTTTTATATATATGTTTCACCCTGAGAATTTAGTAAGTGTTATCCTTTAAATAAATAATTTGTGAATAGATATTATCACATGCAACACCAAACTTAAAAAAATCATAGAATAGTAAAAACATTATATGTAATAAAAATGAAAATTGTAATATTATCATTGAATTAAATGGTATAAATAGAAGTAACCAATTATGATATCAATGTAGAAAGGATAAAAAAATTAATCAAGCAATAAGAGTCTTCTTTACCAGGATTGTTTCTTTTGATCTCAGAAAAGAAGAAGCATTATTGGGATTTTCCCAAGACTAAGACAAAGTTAAGCTTCAATAAGTATATCTTCTGTGAAATCCTCTGTGAGAGAAGTTCAAGCTCATCGAAATCACTATAAGATCTTTGCTAGCTAAAACAGCACCTGGGACAACCACCATTAATTATCTTACACTTTGATTTTGTTTAGAAGTCTTGATGGGTTTTGTAACTATAAGTGAGGATGGAATAAAATTATAATTATAAATTGAAAAAATCAACTCATTAATTGGGGATTTTTATAAAATTAAATTCTAAAATAAATTTAAAATTATTTATTTAGTAAAATGTTATGATTATTTTCCTCAGAAATAAATAATAACTTTTAAAAATTAGTAAAAAATAAATTGATGTTTAAATGTACTATATTTTGAAGAATAATATTTTTATATATATTATGTATTTTTATATAAATAAAATATTTTTATCATTTTTTAATAATTAATTTAAATTAATGTGTTCATAATATATATAAAAAAGAAAATTAACACTCATTTAATGATTTTTACATTGTATGGAATAAGGATAAATTCAATTACTTCTTAAAAAAATACATTTCTCTAATTAATTTCCCAAATTATGAAATATTATATTACAATTAATTTTTATCCACTTTATAAATTTAATTAGGTAAAAAAATTAATTTTTATTAATAAAAATAAGTTACTTGGTTAAAAATTAGTCACTACGGTAATGTTTAAAATGAGGTAAAAATCATAAATCAATAGTTAAAGTCTCAAAATATACTAAAAATCATCTATAAATGGGTGGATAAGGGATACATTGACCATAAAAAACATTTTACTCTCTAATTACAAATTTTTGATCCACTTTAATTGAGTAATTTATCTCTCTTTATATGAAGAAATCAATATTTATAAAAATTGCACCCCTATCACCAATAAAAGGACCCCTTCACCACCCCCACTTCTCCTCACACTTAAACTCTATATAATAATAAACAACTTACAAAAATAGTACCCAAACATTTTTACCACATCCAAGAAAATATAATATGACCACAATAACAATCAAAAAAGGCTTAATGAGTGGTTTAAATGTGGATATCAAAGAAACAGGTAATTGTTTTAACCGAGTTCTTTAAATTTTCATTATTATAAAAAATACTTTAAATATATAATAACCATACCAAAAAAATTAAATAAATTTTATTTTTTATAATGAAAATTTATTATATTAATGGAACAACCATTATCTTTCTTCCTTATATCTATTAGAAAATGAAAATGATGGTCGTGTTATAGTCGGATTACCACAACCATGAACAACTTATTTCATTTTTCATTACCACAATAAATTGAGGGTTATTAATGTGGATTAATTGAATAATTATGATATTTATGAATTTAATAATATTCCAATAAGATAAATTAGATATTCTATTTCTAATATTAGCAAAAAATATATTCAATGTAAATTTAATCACCTGAAACAAGAATACAAACACACTTTTTAAATTAGATTCTATTTTTGAAACCAATTGAAATTTATAAAGTTTTTTCTACTAGAATGATAAATAATATATATATATATATAATTCTATATATTATTAATCTATTTTAAAACACATTTTATAATTGTCAATATACATAATCATTTTTGGATAAATTGATCGAATAGTCCCATGTTGTCGATGAGTGAAAAAATTATATAATAAATTAATAACCTAAGATAAAAATTCTACCTTAAAATAAAATAAATGTGAAAATTCTTCTCAAACAAATAGTTAATAAAATTATTTTGGTTATTAAAGAGTTTGTACTCTTGCACTAAGTGAGTTGGGACATGATGTAAGGGATCTTTGTCTCAATTTCAATTCCCTGAGATATGTTTTTTATTATGAAAAAATTAAATTTTATATAGTATAAATACATTTTAATTGAATTATTATATACTAAATTATTTTTATTACTGGGATTTTCAGTTTCATTTATTCTCTCCATTTTCCTTATCCTTCCATTCATACATTACCATAGTCGTAAGGATTTTTTTGTTAACTTAACTTGAATTCATTAAGTAATAACCTTTTCATGGCCTTCATGGTTATAATTTAGAATATTACAACCCATAATTATATTAGATTATATTAAAACATTATATTTTGTTTTTTACACATGTTATAGAAATTTCCACACCCTTTTCGCCAATTCAACCAAACAGTTGCTTTAATGTGGACTCATCCATATCTCTTCTTAATGACTGTAAATTTTTCTATTCAATATATATATTTCATATTGTTTCAAGAATATTGTTATCTATAAATAAAATATTTCTTAAGTTAATTTTATACTATAAATTTATTTATTTAAAAAAAGGATTTTATTTAATTTTTTTGACATGGTTGGTTTTTTAATTTCTTTGCAGAAGAGTTCAAAAATATTCTTTTTAATGTTTTCAACCTGAATTTCTATTACTAATTTAATGCTTTTTTCATTATCAAACCTCCTTTACATGTTTCCATGGTTTTTAAAATAATATAATATGCCCATTATTTTAGTATTTTTTTTCATTTTAAAATTAAATAAAAATGTTTTTAATGAACATATAAATGGATTTCATTCTGTATATGTATTTTTTATCCTCTACTCCACATTTCATATTTTTTACTTTATTTATTTTCATGGTTTAAATATTTTGATTTATTTTAATGTTTTGGTTTTTAAAATTCCCTTTTTACCCCATGAATTTTATTTTTGAGTGTGACTTAGATGTTTTTTTACATCCATGTAAAAAAATATTTATGAAAAATATTTTTCTATTTTCAGTTATATTTTCCTCTTAAATTTTAAAACAACTCTCTCCAATGGAGTTATGTTTCTTGTATTTCCCTCTAAATACTCTTATGAATTTATAGTTCATACCTCACCTTTTTTAAGGCCTATGTTACCTATCACTATTCATATCTCTATTGACCTTATTTTTCTCCTTCATATCCATATTTTTTAATTTCATGGATACATCAATATCACTTGAACTATTTCTATGATTTTTTTAGTGTTTATTTATATATACAACCATTACAATATATGGTGTTAGTTTTAAGGATTCTTTACAAGGAATTTAATATATTTTTAATAGAAAAATATTGACAATATTTATACTTATTATTTCAATAAATGTAATTACTGATTACTAAGGCATGTTGGTTATGTATTATATTATTTAACCATTACTTAATATTATAAAAATATTGGAATTAATAGGTGATGGGTGGGACATAAATTTATAGATACCTACAATAAATTAGTATTTATCATGTGAAAACTTTCTTGGGTATTTACCTTACCAATTTTTATGATGTCTTAGCATGTGGCCTTGAAAGTGTATTTATATTGTCTGAAATTATCAATTCCATCACTATATAATAAATTATTGTTATCTATTTTATTTATTACATTATTTTGTTATATTTGGATATACATTAAATGCTTATATTTTCAGAAATACGAAATTATTTTATTATTATTTATTTTTTTAATATTATACATACCTTATCTATTACTTGATAGTTTATATTATATGATACCCCTTACTATGCATTTTAGGTTACCCTTATTCTGTTTTTATTTTTCCTTGGGTTTTGAATAAGATTATTAAGTATGATATGTATCAATGGGTATCATTTTTATATTATTTTTTTGGGGATGTTAAAGAATTATTATAAAATAAGGAATCATTCGATTAGTGGAAAATGCATATTGTATGGGAAAGAAATGTTTTTTGTTTGTCACTAGTACTTTTGTAACTCTCTATAACACTAAACCTAAATGCTCATTGATGTATAAGTGATCAATATTTCTCTGATATAATAATTATGTAAGGTTATGTGTAACATTCATCCCCATCCTAATTGGCTTGGGAAGTTGGTGAGATTCTACTATACCTTAGGCAATGTTACCAAGGCTCCAAAAGATGGAAATAAATTCTAAGAACTTCAGAAAAATTGGGAAAAACCTTACCCTAATAATAAAACCCAGATACAAAAAAAATCATAAACAACATAAACTACATGATTCATGTCAACAAAGTAAACCATGATAACACATTTCCACGAGAGAATAAAATAACCAAACACTTCCATAACAATTCAAAAAAACCAATAAAAATAAATCAAAAACCCAAAATCAGAGTACCAAGTGGAAGAATCATTAACAAGACCCAAAGAAAACCAAGACACACTCCATAGCTTTACACCAAGCACTATTCTCGAAGAACCACAATACCACCCAAGCCTCATGATGAACTGCTGTAAAAATGAGATGCTTTACTTTTTCTTATATCCCAGAATACAACATCTTCAAAAGAAACCATGTTCTAAGGTAGGGGTGAGTAATAAAACTCATTAGGTTTTCCCCAAATTAATTCCCTACACACACTACTAGGATAGAACCATTAGCACATTTATATCAAATACTTTGTATAAAACCTCAAATAGTACAACAATTTTCACCAAGCCAAACACACCCTTACCAATCCATTATTCACCAAAATCTACTAAATACTAGGAAAATCCAACCAAAATCTATAATCTATTTTAAAATTGCATATTAACATAAATATTTCATCTTTATTAGACACATGCATAATCAAAACATATCCATAATGTTTCACACACTCAACCTAGTGTAACAATCACCGTGGAACTTCACATCCAAACTCGTTTACTACTTTCCAAATCTAGTGTTACTTCCCAACCACTTAACCTTGATGGTGGACCTTTCATAAACTATCCATCCCTTTTTATAATGGTACTAACCACCCAATTCATATCTATTTCAATCACATGCATAAATATTTAACCAACAAACATGCATATAACACACCAAGGCCACAACATTATGAAAAAACCCATTTTAAACCCAAAAAATCCCTTATGACATTAACCATACCACATTAACTTCCAATAAGATAACACCTTTTACTAAAAAACATTTTCACAAAACATTTTAATAAATCAAACCTATTTACCGATTTTAAAATCAACATTTTAAAATCTAACAAAAAAGAACATTTCACTGCAATAACCCATTTCCCCCAAAATCTTAAAAACTTTACAAAATGAATTTCCAACAAGATTCACATAGCATAATCACAAAAAAAATACTATAAAAAATAACTAATTGTAAACAGTTCTTCCAGTTCTAGAAAAATAGAGCTGAGAGAGAAGCCACATACCTTGGGGTTTTGGTGAAATCGACCAACTCACAACTACACTACAAATCTAGATGAACCCTCCACAAAAACCACCTTATATATCTATTACTAACATAAACAAGCCTAACTCTAAAAATTTTATTAAAAACCCCAATATCTACATGTCATGGTTGTAGATCAAGAAATCGAGAGAGAGGGAGAACTAGATCTAAGGAAAATCAAAAAAGATCCAAGAGATGAGGCTTACTGGAGAAGAACGGTCTTCACCACAACTTGAAAACCCTTACAATTACCTCTAAGATGAATGAGAGAGCCCCTATAACTCTTTATAACCAAATATCATGAGTGGGGTTCGATTTGGGGAATAAATTAAGTGTTTTGTGAAAATAATGAGTGATACCGTTTTTAAAAAATGATTTTTAAAATCTTGCACGCTTAGCTCACACGGTTAAAAAATTGTATGTTAAACAAGCTCTGGTTACTATTAAAAGGGTTCCCTGTATGGTTTCCAAACATGATTATAAAAAGTTTACACCAATCTTGTAGATCTCTCTATCCCAAACCATAAGGTTACTTGTGTTTGTTGCATGATTTTCCTTAACTATTCAAAAACTGTTCACCCTTTAAAGAGCTTACGACTATTTCCAAAACCTTTCCAATATCTCCCAAACATTACCCAACAACTTTATAAACATTAAAAGGCATAAAAAAGGTTACATACCTCAAACTGGGGGTGCTGAATTTTTCCACCATTGTAATTTCTATCCTTAGGAAGTAGAGAACCATCACTTTATTAAAAGATCACAGGCCATTGCTTGGTCTTCTCTTTATCCCACCCCCAACTCTCTACCTAAATCTGACTACGAGACCAGAAAATCAGAAATATACCATTTATTTTATTTTACATTACTTTATCTCACCTATCCACAATCTGTACTAGCACATGCACCAATGAATCATCTGGTTCTAGATCAACACGATCCCATAAAATCCCATGGTCAGGATCCTGCTGATACTTCTTCAATTGAGAAACATGAAACACATTGTGCACCACAAGGAACCGTGGTGGAAAATACAACCAATAAACCACATCTCCAAACATCTCAAGTATTTAGAAAGGCTCAATATACCGGCTTCTCAAACTGATGATTTCCAAGCCTAGGAGAGATTCTTAAGAACAAATGATCTCCCACCTCAAACAACAATGGTCATAGATGATGGTCCACATATGATTTCTAATGAATCTGAGCTGTCTCCATTCTCTTCATGACCAACTTGATCTTCTATGTTGTCTCTGGGACAAGTCTTGGTCCAACCATCGTGGTCTCACCTATTTCCACCCAACAAAGTGGATAATGACACTGAAGCATATATAGTGATCCAAACTGAGCCATATGTATCTTGTCTTGATAATTGTTATTATAAAAGAACTCCACTAAAGACAAGTGATCCTCCCTTGATCCACCAAAATCCATCACACAATACCGTAACATATCTTCCAAATTTTGTATTATCCTCTCAAATTTCCCATCCATCTAAGGATGATACTTTATACTCACCATCACCTGTGTCCTTATGTCCTGGTGCAAGGATTTCAAAAAACTAGATGTGAACCTAGGATCTCTATATGATACAATTAAAATTGGAACACCATGCCTCTTTACCACTTCAAGGATATATATTTTGGATATATCCTCCACCATATGAGATTTACGAATTGGGATGAAATGTGCAAACTTTGTGAGTCGATTCTCTATCACCCATATGGAATCATGCTTTCAGACCATTCTTGGGATACCTGTAACAAAATCCATTATTATCTATTCCCACATATATAAAAGAATAAATAAATATTTCAACAAACATGTCGGCTATGGATGCTCTACCGTGACATTTTTTCAAGTAAAGCATCTCAAAACAAACTCTGCTACTTTATATTTCATACAAGCCCCCAAAAATTGTTATTTTAATTCTTTATACATTTTATAAATTCCATGATGAACAACCCATCTTTAAGGAAAATAATACCTAAGAATTTCTTCCTTAAACCCCATTAGTATAACCATTCTATTTTGAAAACAAAAAACCGAATACCCATTCAGTTCCTATCCCTTAATGGTCTTCCCACCATTGAGTTACGACCTCATCACTAGACACTCGAAATTATACATATTCACCTCTTTAACCAAGCCAACCAAGTTATGAACCAATGAAACCATAAATAAAATAGCTCTATCACCGCAGTACTCACATTCAAACTGCATGTCATCTATAACTAACATCAACTACCACTAATCTGATGCCTCTTTCACCACTTGATCATATGAATTCCTACATAATGAATCCACTAATAAATTTTCATTACTTGGTGTGTACATTAAGTAAATGTCAAATACCTATATATACTCCATTCATCTCCTTTTACTCATGTTTAAATATCATTGTGAGAAAATATTCTTTAAACTCTTATGATCGGTAAATGCCATGAATCTCTCACTAAAGAGATAATGACGCCACATTTTCATGGAATGAACCACTGCTGACAAATCTAAATAATGTTTTAGGTATTTATTCTCACAAAACCTTATCCGATGTGAGCCATAAGAAATCACATGATCCCCTTTCATGATAAAACACCCAAACCCTGATCTCGATGTGGAAAAATACACCACGTACCCTTTTCCTAGTTCTGGAAAAACCAATATTGGTGTTGATGTAAGGAGACTCTTAAGATCTTAAAAATATTTCTAAAACTACTCATTCCATTGAAATGGAACATTATTCCTTGTCAAATATATCATTTGTGAGTCCAATCATTATAAATCTTGAAGAAATATCGATAATAGCCAACTAGACTAAGGAAGCTCCATATCTCGAAAAAATTATTTGGCAATTTCCATGAAATAAAAGGATATATATTTTCTGAATCAACTAAAACACCCTTATTATAAATAACATAGCCAAGTAAATGAACCTTCTGTAACCAAAAATCACACTTTTACAATTGTTCATATAATCGATGATGTCTCAATATCCACATAACTATCTCCGAGTGTTTCTCAGGCTCCACCCTTGTCCTGGAATACACCAATATATCATCAATAAATACCACTACAAAAGTATCCATACCTTTCTAAAATATCTGATTGATCAATTCCATAAATACAACTGGTTCATTATTTAGACCAAATGGAATAACCACAAACTCAGAATGGTTATATCTACTTCTAAATTATGTTTTTTGGGAATATCCTCTTTTTGTACACACAATTGATGATATTTTGATCATAAGTCAATATTGGAGAACCACTAATCTCTCCTAAACTAATAAAAAAAATCATCAATGTATGGAAGTTTATATCAATTATTTATCGTAACCTGGTTAAGCCTAATATAATCAACACATAGACGCAATGTTCCATCCACCTTTTTATCAAATAAAACAGTTGTTTCCCACAGAGATGTGCTAGGACGAATGAACCATTTGTTTTCTAACTCCTCCAAATGAACTTTCAATTCCCTCAATTCTATTGGTTCTATCTGATGACATATAAGTGAGCTAGTACTGGTCCCTAGAAAGAGATCAATTGTAAACCCCACTTCTCTCATGGGTGTAAACCCATATAATTACTCATGAATTAAATCCATAAGCCAAAAAATAACTACTAAAAACACTATCTTGAATACCTTCCATTGATAAAAATGACATTGCCTCTAACTGATATGAGATCATTCCAACAAGTGGTTCCAATAATCTGATTGCACCCAACTTTTCATTATTCTCTCCTCTAAGGATATTTTCAACACCATTAACCATCGTGAAACTAATCATTCATGCATAACAGTTGATATGGTCATTAAACATTTCTAACCAATCCATTACTAGGATTATATCATAAGAATCCATCTGAAGCACTGAGAAATCCTACATCAACTAAATCCCATCTACAACTATACATAATTTTCTATATAAGAAGTATTGACACTCTCATTGACCCATAAGATTTCGAAGTTATAAAACTAAAGGCGTCATTTCTGCACTTAAACCCATCAAACTAACAGAATTATAAACAGTAAAAGAATTTATAGAACCCATATCAAAAAACTCTTTCATAAATGTAGAATTTAAGATAACCATACCTCACATTGTGGATGGTCCCAACTGATCATCCATCACAACCTGCTCAGCTACAAATAACTTATTTCTAGCTACACTCTTCTCTTTATTACACTGTTGAGGGGTCTTGGTATTCCTAGAATCACCATGACTAAATTTACATTATTGATGAGGGGTATGATGCTGCCCTCATCAAGTTGAAAAATAGGATGCATGTGACCCTTGAGGAGTGTCACAATCACAGAACCTTAGATCATTATGATACTAATGTTAAATATTCCCCATCTTCTTATAGTTATGACATGCTCCAGGTTGTGTCATACAATCCCTATTGATGTGTCTTGTAGAACCACACTGAAAACATTTCATCTTACACTGAGGCTTCAGAGAAATATTCATCAGTTATTTCATCAGATTTTAGCCCATAATATTACCTTGTAAATAATTATCCCTCTTTATCTTGATCCTAGCATTAGAGTTCCCACCATTTCCCGGGGGTACCAATATGCTACCTTCATCTGTAGCCCCAAAAATATCCCATTCATCTATTATTTCTCTACTAATTATTTCCATATAATCATTTATACATAACACCACTATTTTATATTAAATTTCCTACCTCAACCAATCTTCAAATATACATTCTTTCAATAATGTAATACATGCCACCTCAAGTGAAGACCACACTATGTTCATGAAATTAGCTACATATTCCATTATTGATAGGTTCTATTGATTTAATTGAAATAAATACAATGTGTGAGGAATTATGAATGTATGAGGGTATAATTTTTGTTACACAACTCTTCAAAACCCTCCCATGTCATACCTTGGTCTATTCTAGCTTGGACCACCAACTCCCACCACAAACAGACAAGATCTTCCAACATGTACATTTTTAGTTTCACATTATACTCAATCGGTATTCCTATAAATTTAAATATCATATTCATTATGTTCAACCATACCTCTGCCTTTTCTAGTTGGAAATAACCCCTAAATATGGGTGGATTCTACTTTTGAAACTGAAACACATGGTCCACATGATTTGGCTCATCCAGTTTATTCCCACCTTCCATATCTTGGAAATATTTCATTGTACTTTTCACTATATATTGGTTCACCAGGGGCTTAGGTGAAACTACATTTTTAACAGCTCCTCGGGTTTGTCTTTACGACGCCTACCCAGCACCATTTCTATCAACAACAAAAATCATAAGTCTTTCTATCTTAGTAAGAAAAGTCTTATAATTTCAACTTTAATTACATTATAACTATCACAACCAGGCTTTCCACAAGTTTACATTTCCTATGCTGCAACATTTTGGAAAACTCAATCATGTTTTGAAAATTGACCCATTTTCAAAATACCACAACTATCCACATTTCAAATCCATACATTTGAAAATAATTTCGGGATTTTTCAGAAGTCTGTATATCCATACCAAAATATAAATCATTATGTCAATAAAATATGAATCCTAGTGGTAAGTCATTTCTACCTTGCATGTCATGATCATATCATTAGCTACACCCATGATAATGATATTTCTAATGCCTATAAGTGTCTCCAAAACACTTATATACCCAACTACTAGTTAACTTAATGATTATCATAAAATGGTTATCTACGTCCTTTTATGCTATACATTTCATATTCTGACAATCCTACTCCTTTCTACCATCCTAACTCAAGGAATTACTTTAGAATGAATTCCAACTCCATGACTAAAACCGAGATCTAATTCCAAAGGACCAAACAACTGATACCAGATGTAACATTCTGCCCCTTCCTCATTGGATTGGGAAGGCGGTGTGATGCTAATTGATCTTAAGTGACATTCTCATGGCATTAAAGGCTGGAAATAAATTTTAAGGTCTTTAAGAACAATTTTGGAATGATTTTCACTTAGAAAAAAATCAACCAACCAACCAAGTCATAACAAGCCATAACTACTTCATGCATATCAACGAATTAAACCCTGATAACACGTTATCCAGAGAAAATCAGAACATCAAACTCTTCTATAATAATTCCCAAAAAACCAATACAACTAAGTCAAAAAACCCAAAATCAGAGTACCAAGTGGAAGACTCATCAAAAATACCCAAAGGAAACCATGACACACTCCACATCTCCTCACCAATCTCCATGCTCCAAGAACCACAATATTTCCCAAGGATCATGATGAACTATTGGAAAAATGATATGGTTTAACTTTACGAGTATCTCAAAATACCACATCTACAAAAGAACCCAAGTTCCAAGGATTGAGGTAAGTAATAATACTCAGTACATTTTCCCCAAATTAATTCCATTCACACACCACTAGGATTGAACTGTTAGCACATTTACATCAATCAGTTTATATACAACATCAAATATTATAACAATTTCTAGAAATCCAAACACACTTTACCAATCCATTATTCCTCTAAATCCACACAATATAAGGGAAATACAACCAAGAATACATAATCCATTTTATGATCAAATATTATCATAACAATTGTATCTTTCTTATCCACTTGCATAATAAAAAAATATCGATAATGTTTCAGACACTCAACCCATTGTAACAATCACGGGGGAATTCTCATCAAATACCATTTACTATTTTCCCAATATAGTGGTACTTACATCCCACTTATCCTTTATTGTGTCCCTTTAATCCACTATCCATCCACTTTTAATACTATTACTCCTTGCCTACTTTACATTCATTTCAATCACATACAAAAATCTTTAACTAACAAACAAGAATATAGCACACAAAGGCCACAACATTATGAAAGCAAACATTTCCACCCCAAACAATCCCTTAGGACATTATCCATGCAACATTTCATTCCAATAATACAACCCCTTTTATTGAAACCATTTTATTAAATCAACCAAAGATACCAATTTAAAAATGAATATTTTAAAATCCAACAATAAATAACATTTCAACGCAATAACCCATTATTCCCAAAATCCATAAATAATCACAAAATGAAATTACAACAATATTCGCACATAATAATCAAAAAAAATCAAATAATAACCAAATAATTGAAAAAAATAATTAAAGTTCTATAATAATAGAGTCAATAAGGAATCCACATACCTTAGGGTTTTGGTGAAAATAACCAACTCACAACCACACCAAAAATCCAGGTGAATTCTCTACCAAATACGCCTTTGATCTCTTTTCCTAACATCAAAAAGACCAAATATAAAAATTTTAGGAAAAAATATCTTCATGATATGGTTTTAGATATAGAAAACTAAGAGATAGAGAGAACATGATATATTGAAAACCAAGAAATATCCAAGAGATGAGGCTTACCGGAGAAGAACCACCTTTACTGCACATTGGATACCCTTTAAATCACATCTATAATAAGCGGGAGATGCCATCTAACCCTTGGGAACAAAAAATATCGAGTGGGGTTGAGTTAGATAAGAAATTAAGTTTTTGGGAAAATCATAAGTGATCATGTTTTTTAAAAAATTCCATTGTTAAAATCTTGCTTGATTAGCTTTACGGTTAGAGAAACAGTGTGATAACCATGATCCTAGTACTATCTAAAGGGTTCCCTGCATAGTTTCCTCACATAGTTAGACAAAATGGGATCCAACCATGTGTAGCTCTCTATCCCATACCATATGGTTACCCGAGTTTGTTACATAGGTTACCTTAACCATGCTCAAACTGCATACCCTTTAAAAAGCTTCTAAACATTTATAAAACATTTCCAAACTCTCTCAAACATTAGAAAAAACCTTAAACACATAAAAAATCATAAAACGGTTATATTCCTCAAATAGGGGGTGTTATAATATGTTTGGGTCCCTTTATTCAATATCAAAATTTGTATGAAAAGAATATTTGTTATCACCTGATATGGGATTATAGGTATAGGGTGTCACATTTGGTATCAAATTAGGGTCTAGATAACATTAGATATTAGGATGTTATTTTTTGGGGATAGTTTAAGAGTTATAGATACCATTATGTGATAATATTATTAAGTCTAATCATGATTTAAAAGGAATAAAAACCACTTTTGATGTCTTATTTAATTGGATTTTATGGTGATTAATGATATTTAGGTGTTATTATTGTGTTTTATGAAGAGTACATGATTGAGGTATAGGTATACCTTATGTTTATTATATCATTTAATATTAATTAAATACATGTTATTTTGGGAAATAAATGAATATATATTTTTTAGTGTATATATTATCAAGGTAAAAATTTATTAGTAAGAAATTAATGTTGTTTGTTGAAAAGGTTAAGATTGAATTTATGGAGTATATGTTTCAATGAAATTTTGGTTTCTAATGTTGTAAGAATGATCTTGATTAAATTATTAATGAGATTTATAACTATAATGCAGTAGTGGAAACCCTAAGGATAAATCTTAATATGGGAAACATCTTAAATAATGGTAAAGTAAAGAGTTTTTTCCTAGTAATGAAAAACTTGTCTGGATACTACATGTGATTACAGAATATTCTCTGAATTGACTAGGGGAAATAATCCTGAAAAATATTGGTTGATTATTAACTCAATCTTCACTCATTGTAAAAGTATAAGTCCTAATTGAACACTTGTCTTGAAACTCTAGAGAGATATTCATTGGATGATTTATTAGATATTTATAAACTAATATGAATAATTTTACTATATTTTTATATCAATATTTATGACTACTTTAAGAAAAAAACTCATTTATTTTCATTAGTGAGAGAAATTAAAATTGTGATAATGTAATGTATTTAAGGGGTATAATGTAACAACCCATGATTTTTTATGTTTTATCCTTTAAATAAATTCTATATTTGATAGATTGTATCACATTAAACATTGAACTGAATTGAACTATGAAATATTAAGAAAAATTATAAGGATTAAAAATGAACATTATAACATAAATGTGGAATTGGATAGTATAAATATAATTAATTGCATTAAGAAATATATATTAGATGGAGAAGTAATAGAATAAATTAGTAGCATTATTCTTAATGAGGTTCATTTTTATAATCTTAAAAATTACGTAACATCAGTAAGATTTTTCAAAGAACAATCCCAAGATGAACCTTGAGAAAAATCTTCTAAAGGAGAAGTTTAAGATCACAAAAAATCAATAAGAGATATATTAATCTAAATCATAACCTAAGACAGCCACCATTAATTATATTACCTTTGGATCATATATAGAGTTATTAAGGAGCTTTTTAAATAGAATTTTGGATGATATAAACATATAATTATTAATGGAATATATGTTCGAATTATTAATAATTTTTATAAAATTTAACATTAAAATAAATTTAAAAGGTTTTATTTAATTAAATATGTTTATTAGTTCCAAGGAAATAAGTAATCAGTTTTCAAAATTTGGAATATAATCAACTGATTTTTAAAGGAACTATTTTTGAGGAATTGAATTTCTCTGTTTATTTTCAATTTTTATCTTACTAAAGTAAATTAATCATTTTTTATTAATTATTTTAAATAAATTTTTTTCTGGTATATATAAATTGAAAAATTAAAACTCATTTAATGATTCCTTATAGGAAATCAATAAGAATAAATTCACTTTATGATTAAAAATACATTTTTCAAAAAAAATCATGCATTATGAATTATTATATTAAAATTGATTTTTTCAATTTTACAAATTGAATAAATTGAAATGGATTTAATATTTGGAATTTTAATTTTCAAATTATATAATAAGTTCAATTTCTTTTTTTCACAAAAATGAGTTACCAAAACAAAATTAGCCACTACTATAAAGGATAAAATGAGGTAAAATGTTAAATCAAGAGGTAATTTCTCAAAATATCCTAAACAATAATCTATAAATAGATTATTTATGTATTTATTAACCATAAATTATATATTTCTATATAATAATAGAATTTTGGATCCAATTTCCTTTAATAATGAATCAATTTCTATATTAACAAATTAATATTTTCAAAAATATCACCCCTCTTACATATAAAAGGACCCCCTCATCACCCACGTTCTCCTCACATATAAATATTCATAGATTGAAAAATCTAAAAAAACTCACCCCCTAATATAATTACAGAATCTTAAAGGTTGTGATCTCACCAAATGACTCATCTATAAAGGATTAATTATTGGTTTAAAGGAGGATATCAATAGAAGAAGTAATTGTGCTAACTGAGTTATTTAATAATTATTTATTATTATACATACTAAAAATAATTTATATTAATAAAAATATAATTAAATAAGTATCATTATTATAAAAAATATATTTTTCTAAATTTTTAACCATTATTTACCTTCCTAACAACCATTAAAAAATGAAAGCACCGCCCATGTCATGGTCATATTACTTCCACCAAGAACAACATTTTTCATTTTTCATCACCATAAAACATTGATGGTTTAAAAAGTGAATTTTATGAATAAATATGATAATTATTTCATTATTGATATTTTTTAAAGATAAATTAATTATTATATTAATAATTTAAACAATAACTGCTCAATGTATTTTTAACCTACTAAAAAAATATACCAACACACTTTTCTTAATTTGAATATATTTAGGATAACCTATTTAAATATAAAAATATATTCTACTCGAATAAAAAATAGAATTTATATATATACTTTTTTGATATTATGAAACTATTTTATAACTCCATTGACCATGGTCAACATACCATATAATTTTTGGAAAATATAATCGAACAACCACAAGTACTAATTATGAAACAAAATACAAAAAACTGAATGTAGGTAGATATTAAATTGATATTAAAAAATTAAATATCCATAAAAATATTTCGTATTTGATTATTTAATAAAATTAATTTGGTTACATATGAGGTTAAATTTGTTCAATAATTGAGTTGTGACTTGAGGTAAGGGTTCATCATCTAAATTTCAATTTATTGAGACATGTTTATTTTTATGAACTAATTTAATTTAATATGGTGTAAATACTACGTTAATGAGTTTTTAGACATTAAATAATTAATATAATTAGGAGTTTCACATTTATTTAGTCACTCCATTTTCATTTCCCTTTGATTCATACATTACCTAATTCATAAGGATTTTTATTGTTAACTTAATTTAGTTTCATTAATTTACAACTTTTATACATGAACTTCATCCCCGTATATTTGTAATCATTCACCCTATTATTGTATTATATCATATTACCACTTTATTTTCTATGTTTTATAAGTCCTCTTGAAATTTCACATCCCTTGGATTACATTTCAAGAAAGTGGTTTATTCTTTATACACTCAACCTTATCACTTTTTTATAGTCTGAAATAATTCTCTTCTATGATCATATTCTTTATAATATTTCAAGAAATTTATTCTCTATAATTAAAATATTAACTGAGGTCATTTTATATATAATATTTTATTTTCTTAACAATGATCTTAAGAGGATTTTTTTTTCACATTTCATTTTTTCTTTCTTTACGAAATGTGAAAATAATATTCTATTTTAATGTTTTACACATGAATTATTTTTCAAAATTTTATGTATATTGTTCATTATATATATTTATTTCCATGTTTCAATGGTTTTTAAAATAAAATAATGTTCCAATTATTCTTTTAAATTTATATTTTAAAAATATAAGCTAATGACATATATAAATGGATAAAGGTATTTCCTTCAACTTATTTGTATTTTTTTAATCTACTACAAATTTCATATTATTAAATTCATTTATTTTCAATGTATAAATATTTTTAAATTATTTTAAAATTAATGATTTAAATTTCCACTTTTTACCCCATAAAATGTATTCTTTAATGTGACATAGAGGTTTAATTTTATAATCATATTATAAAAGAATTATATATTACATTTTGACTTTCACTTCCATTTTCCTCTCAAAATATATATGATCTATCTCCATTAGAGTTATTTTCAAATATTGAACTCAAAATCCTTTGATAAATTGATAGTTAATTCCTTACTTTCTTTGTAAGAGTTATCTCCTCTACCACTCTTCATCTCTCTCTTGACATTATTTTTCTCCTTCATATCTATATTCGTTAATTTTATGAATATTATAAATATATATATATTAAACTCTTTCTAGGTTATGTTTTATACTATTTACTTCACCATATACTTATTACTCAATATAGTGAAAGTTTGAAATATAAATACCATGAATGTTGTTTAATTTATTTACTACGGAAAAATTTATAATCTATATAATTGTTATTTCAATAAGAATGTATTTTTTATACTAATTAATATTAGTTATTTATTATTTTTTATCTATTACTTAATATGACGAATGCATTCGATATAATTAGTGTTGGGTGGGGCAACAATTATATTTCCCCTTGATGCATTTATTGGTCCCACAAGGCAATCTAGCTTCGGTATTTAGTGAAAGTCGTTCATATTTTTGTATGATGTACTCAAAGTAGAAATTAATGGTATCTTTATGATTTCCAAAATTAATCATTCCAACAATATGAAATTATTTTTTGTTATCCATGTTATTTTTTACATTCTTAAGTTATCCATTTATTTATTTCACTAGTGCATGTTATCATTTATATGACATTATTTGATTTTTATTTATTATTATCATATTATTCACTCCTTCTTTATTCAATGATAGATTTTGTTGTACTCTACCCCTTACTAAGTGTTTTATTTCACCCTTCTTATCTTTTCTATTTCTCTTAGTTATGATGAACATTATTAAGTATGATATATCTATATGGGTATCATGTTTTTAGAATTTTATGAGACATGTTAAATACAAATTTTAAAATAAAGAATCTTGGTTTAGTAAAAAACAATTCCCATAAGATGGAAATGATCTGGGTTTTATTTGTTGAAATTGTATTCATTACTCATTAAAATGTGTAATCTAAACGTAATTGGGTGTACAAGTGACTCAATATTGGTTCTTAATTTTGTAATTATAGATAGTTATGCCTATTTTAAATTATTTAGTATCCAAACCAAAGTGTAAAGAATGTGTTTTAGAACAAGATACATAAGTGTGATTATGGGGTATCACAATATGTGTGTGTCAATGATGAGTATCATAGTAGGTATTGGGTATGGACTACATCAACAGAGAGTAATATACTAGTTGTAGATACTTTAGTATGTATTGTAGTCATATGAAGTATTGTATCCCTGAGGTAACTATAGTTTTATTATTCATAGAAGGGTAATTTGGACAATGTATTGGAATTTTAATCCATAAGGCCTTTGGACCATAAAATTTTAATGGTTCTTATGGGTGATTTCCATCTCTAGAGGTCATGGATGATGCATGACCAACATGTTTATCATGGGTCTATGTGTGTGATTGTTATATGTAATCCCATAAACTTGAATAGATATATTTAATAATATATATATATATAGTACCCTTTATTAATGAAGACAAATGGGTCCATTACCAATGATAAAAAATCACTAAAAAAGATTTTCATTTTATCAGATCTTTTTTAGTGCATATAAAGATAACATTTATTAGTGTAATTTTCTAAAATTAATAAAAGTATCCAATTTATAAATGGTTTTTTATAACTCATAATGGGTATCACCAAATATAAAAGAATCTGTAGTAGTGATTTTAATAAATTTATTAATTTTATTTCCAATCATGCACATTTATACCAACATTCATGAGAATATTTCTATCTTTACTCAATGTAAACTTTTTTAAAGTTATTCCCTTTCTCAAGATCATGAATTTTTCACAATTAAGTTTATATTCTTCTCATATATTCACTCTTTGATTATGTTTTTTAAATCATAAGGTATTTATAAAGTTTATTTGAGTATGAAGGTTATCAGGTAATAGTGTGAAAAACAATACATCAAACGAAAAGGCTTGCATATTCAGGTAAAATACATGATTTACTATTAAATTACTAAAACAAATCTCACAAATTTCCCTTACATATAGATCATCCAAATAAATTCTTCCCCTAATTTCTTTGAAGTTCACATATCAAATTTTTCAAGCAATAATTGATAATTCGACTTTTCTCCACATTTTTTCCTTTTTATTTTATAATATTATTTTTTTTCTTGGGGAAATATAAAAATTATTGAATATTTGTAGATAAATGTATCTTATATTCTACCTAAAAAATAAAAACTCCTTGTAACTTTCTTAATAGGTGTATTGTTTCCCATTAATTAATGTGGGCACATTACAAGATAGGTATACAGGTAATTGTAAATAATTAAATTAATCAAGTGGATAGATAAGGTTTTAGTGAATAGTGGATATGTTGGGTTATTGAACAATAATGGTTCCAAATAAAATGACGAATAAACCCCAAAATATTTTATAAAGGATCTTTCAAATTTAAATTATAATTAATTTTAAAAAATTACATCAAATGTGATAATTCATTCTTATTATTCATCAATATGATTTCATCTCTTATCGTTCCATCATTGAAATGTGGAATCTAAACTAAAATTATTCAATTAATATTCACACATACTCCATGAATCTCTAACAAACACTAATGGTATTTTTGGTTCTAATGTATATGAACCAAGTTCTTTTCATCATTCTTCATTGATCGTAACAAGAAGAAACTTTTATTCACTCAATATTCATTAGAGTGTGGGACAAAGATATTGGTTATAGATCTTGAGATAAATATTAGAATGGGTTCATCATTCACAACCACTATTGTTCTCTAATATGATATAATAAAAAATTTATATATATGGCTAAACAATTAATAATTAATAAGGTAACTTTATTTAATTTTTTTATCCTTAGTAAGCCCCTTGTCAAATAATAACATTATGAAGGAGGAATGAGAGATGAACCTATTGTAAGTCATTGGTGTTTGGGATTACCTAATCCATATAAGGAGTTTGAATATTATTTCTTAATTTGTGAATCTCCAAGATGCTTAGTATATTTTGAATAATGTGAAGAAGGATCGATGAGTGGAAACATCAGGTATTTCTTCCTTTTTTAGTTTTTCAAGAGGATGATTTGTCTTCCCTAACAATCAAATCACACAACTTATCATTAGTAAGGGAACCAAAGAACATGTTTTAACATCATAAGAAGAAATTTGAGAATTATTACATCTTTCTAAGCATTCCTTCATCACTCAAGTTTCTTTGTCAACGGATATGAAGCCTAAGAAAGTAATTGATGTTGTATCTTGTTTAGCCTCAATATAGGGTTTCTTTGATTTCAAATTTGTTTATCTATATCGAGTGTTATTTCATATACTTTTTCCTTCTACAAATTTTAAGGGTCGGGCTTGGATATTTGGTCCATTCATCTTGTGGATAGGATTCCTTTGAGTTCATGAGTAGAGTTTAAGCTTCAACCTAAATGAATTCAAGGATACATTTTCTCAAGTTTGGATCAAAATATATGGTTTAAATTGGGTATTATATCACTTAGAGATAATTTTTTATATTTCCACCATAATTGGAATCCCATTCAACATGGATATAGTCACAAAGATGGTGAGTTTTTGTCACTTTACTATAGTCATGGTCGAAATTCGTTTAAGTTCAAATTTTTTTTACAAGGTTGTCCTTTATACTCCTCAGGATGAGGTCAGTAATAAAATCATATATGAAAAAATCCCTATTTTAGGGATGATTTTTTTTATTGGGAACTCAAGGAAAAATTGCAGGAGGAATATCTTTTGTGTTTTATTGCAATTAAGAGGCCATGATCTCGATCATTGCAGAAAGAAATATAATGAGGTTTTCTAAGATATTTTCACTCAAGCTGGGAACCAAGTTGAGAATGATTTTACCTGTGATTATCTTCATTATCATTTAAATTATGCATATATTTGTATTAATATATATTAATCATCTATTATAACATCACTAAATAATGTTGAATGTATTCCACAAAATACGATAAACATATACATTCATAATCTTGGACCCTCTTCTTCTCCTCAAATGGTTGATGGGATTTTGTATTCCCCTAAGCTAAAAGTATGGTCGGTCTCTTGGGCTAATATAGTAGATGAATATTAATTTTCTAATATGGAAAATTCATTAAAATATATTATAATTAAAATCATAATTTAAGATAAGGATGGAGATGAATCTAATGATAATCAAGTGGATAAAGAACTATCTGCATAGGCTGAGGTGGATTAATGGATTTGGTAGGAGAAAATTATTTCCTATTATAAATAAAGGAAAGGGAAATCCAAGATATGGGATGTATCTTCAATGAAATAAAATACCAAGATTTCTCACAACTCAACTCTACTATAACACGTTATTTATTCTCTTATGAAATTAACAAATAAAGTTTTGTCTTCTCCTTCTAATTCTGAATTTATGGATCTTTTGTATATATTATTCCTTATGTCGGTGATTTTGTGGGTAGTAATCCTCCATCAATATGTTCAATATAGGTTCCCAGTGATTTATGTAAGACAAAAAGGATCATCTTCCATGATGATGGATATAGTTACATGTGATGTAAGTTATAAATCTCCAATGAATGTCATGAAATCTGAGCATATCTCCACTAATTTTGATTCTCAATAGGTTGATGGTTTAGCTCTGAGATATGTTCAGATAAAAGATATTCATGATGTTACTTTAGGACCAAGGGTTTTTCCATTCAAATGAGATGGAATATATTCAATTGATGTCTTTTTTGGGAATGATTTTTCCTTGAATCATGGCATTCATGATGCTACTTTTATTACAAGAGTTAACTGTTTTGAATGATATGGAACAAGTGCCATGGAAGCAATTTTCTAGTATTATATCAACTTGAATCATATCCTTGATACGCCAGTTTAAAATAAGGAGACTCATATTCTTGATAATGTAATCTTTTCCTCTTATCCAATAAGCCTTAATACTTCACAACATGGAAAAAATAAATCATCTTCAAAGGTCACCGCTCATAATTGAATATAGATTCTTACAAACAGAAGTAGTGAAGATGATCAAAAATACTTCTTGTGCAGCTTAAATAGGATAAATTATGGGTGTTATTGAAGATGAATTATCAGATAGTGGTGGAAGAACCTAGTTATAGGTCAAATCATGGAAATAGGGATGTCATCCATGGGAAAATAGTGGACGTGTCTCCCACCATAGCATGATTACTCATTATCGACTAGCTTGAGTTTTTCTGGTATTTTATTTTATGTTGTTTGTGGACTTTTATATTCTTAATGTACCTCCTATATGATTTTTTATTCTTAATGAAGAGTTCATTGGGCCTCAGCCTTTAAAACAAAAAATATTATTATTATTATTATTACTATCATATTCTTTAAAAATTCACTAAACTCTTGGATTAGTAAATCATCTCTATCAGACCCTTGAATCAGCCCTTTAATCCTCCTCTAAATGTTTCAAGCCTTAAATAATAAAATATTTAAATAAATAAATCTTATTAATTTATAAATAAATAAATATTATATCTAATAAGATAATGAATAAATTTTATTTTAATGTTAACAAAACTGAATAAATATCTATCTTAATAAATTCACTAAAATGGGGATTAAAAGTTTATTTCTTTTATTACCTTGTGAAAATAATTAAGAAATAAAAAATAATATATTGAATATACTCATAAATAAATAATTAGTTTAATATTGAACACATATATTAAAAAATATAATAAAAATATAATGCCTTTATGTAATCGATGACACTCATATAATTATTATTCCCCATGTCGAGAATAATATATTTTTTAATGATCAATTTGACATAATATATTGAGATTCCTAGTTAACCTAGTTTGTGACACTCTAGGACCCTTTCTCAGTGTAATTAGGTGAAATTAACTAAAATAAAATATTAATATCTAATAATATTTCAAGTTACCCATATAGAAAAACTTTAATGATGCAATAACAACAGCCATCCTATAAATGATCATGCCAAATGTAATCCAAATTTCAAAATATATTATCAAGTATATTTCATATTTGTGTCATCAGCATATATTCTTTATTTATATTTCTTTGAATCTCTAAAATGAACTCATTAATGAAATACCATGTCCATATAGTTTGTTAGATAGTTCTATTTTAATGAATGGGCGAATGACATATTCTTCCATTAACTCAGATGGGAAAATCCTTTCTTAATTTTTTCAATTAATGTTATATAACTTATGATGAACCCAATATTTTCTACCTTACTATGAGAATATATCATCCAAGTTTTATTCTATACAATAAAGTAAACTATCAATGATATGAATTAATAATAATATCAAGTCTAAGGATCAATACACACATCCACATACAGGAATATCTAATGGAATATATAAAATGTGTCATTATTATTGGTAGGGATATCCTCATAATATTTATATCTTAGAGATTACCTTATTTTATATTTATAAGGATAATCCTTAACATCATATGAGCCTACATTACTAGATAGAGAAATAACATATATGTCCCATTTGGTAGTTGTTATCTAGACAGTAGGACTTGTATTTAAGAATTTTTTTCATCGAATTTATAGGTTCTTATTATAGTAAGTAACTTATATAACATTTCAATGTGACACATACTCTATTTACATTAGAAAATTAATGTTACATAGAATAACCCTCATCATGTGATGACATGTTTACTAATATTCTAGTAATCTAAATAAATCCCATGGTTCTATAGCATAAACTCTTATAGACTCCCACCAAAACTAGTGAAAACTTCTAAAAACATTTATTCTTCTAGTTATCACATTGAATTTATGTTTATGATAAGATATTACTTTTTTCAATGGGTCTACGATGTTCTCTTTATGGTTAATTTTTCTTTATTTTACCTTATCCATTAAATAAAAATTCATCATGAAGTGATATATTTATAGTAAATTCTTTGTATTTTGATGTAACCATGGCTCATTGGATTAGACCATAAGTGTAGTATTATCACAATACATAGTGATAATATCCTTATTTATATCTAATTAATCAATATCATATATATTTTAATATAACCACACTTATTTTTTATATATATCATAGAAAATATTATACTTGGGATATTTTGTATAATCATCAACCACTGGATGTTAAAAACTCATTCAACTCATTGCTCTTCATTTAAGGGAAAAAAATTATCCAAACTATGATTTTAGAATATTATGATATGTTTATAAATAATCATCTATGTTTTCCCTCATATATAGTTCCTCATGTCCTCTAAAAACTTAGAATATGTCCATTTTACACCATATATACTTCAAGGTAGTCTTCACAGGCAGCCAATATTTCTCTAATGGGTATTCATGATAGCATCCTACAATGATCATTACATAAGAATCATAGATCATGGTACATATCCTATAATATGTGACATATTCAATCACTGAATCATATGGTATTATACACAATATCTCCCCCAACTTGTGTCTAAGAGCACATTTTCTTATATAGATTTATACCATGTGACAATTTCATCAATCATTGATTGGATTGTTATATATTAAATCTATCGAATAACTTTTCACTGCATGTACTTTGAATTAGTCTAAGAATACTCTTTGATCTATCATGATAGATCTTGTTCCCTATAATATAGGATACTTTTCCCAATTATTTCATGGAGAATCATTCATTTAACCACATCTTAACTGATTATAAGACTAGTATCTCATTTCCCATTAGTAATATATCATCAATATATACTACTATGAAAAATATTTAAATCCCATTATACCACTTGTAGATATAAGAATCACTCTAAATATGTATGAAACTAAACTCTATGATGACATCATTAAAATTAATGCTCAAGGATTATAGTGATTTATTGAACCTATAAATGGATTTCTATAACATTATCACCTTATTATAATAGTTTGGTGTCACTTACGCTTCTGGTTATTTCATATAAAAATCTTCCATAAGTTTTACCATAATGAAATGGAACAAAAAATCCATTTTATAAATCTCATAATTATGGTATTCTATTATGGAATGCATAATTATAACGGATTTAAACTTACTGATTTGTGAAATAGTGTTTTCATAGTCTTTGATTTTATATTTCTCAAACACCTTAAAACCCATCCATTATTTATAGGTATAGAATTTATTATCCATGTACATTTTCTTTTAAAAATATCAATTTTCATCCAAAAGGATTTATATCAATGGATGATCTTCTAAATCCCAAAATTGGGTTTGATACATGGAATCCAGTAAAAAATCCATGGCTTCTTTCTGCTTTTCAACTTTTGTGTTGTTTACCTATTCTGTATTAGATAGAGATTCTTTATCTTCAACTAATAATTTTTTCCTTCCTCATTAATGATAAAATAATATCTATCCTGTTATCTTACCTATCTATTTCTCTAACGTATTACTTATATCATTGGAATAAATTCTTACACATGGACATGTGAAGTTTATTTGTATGCCAACTCTTGAACATCCTAAGATTCAACTTCATCATTGTTTACCTTCCTCCTACTATCACTTGTAGTGATGTGTCTCATTTTAAGAAATGGGGAACATAAATCAATGATAAATTCATATATGGGGGGTTTAATAAATAATATCATTTTATTATTTTTTATATCTTGAAAAGATGAACTTTTGGATCTCTGATTCTATTTTATTATTTGGATTATCCATAACAAACACATTATATCCGCATACCTGAAAATTGGTAAAATATATTTTTGCCTATACCAAAGATCATATGGAATACCATTTACTTATTTAGTTATATCCCAGTTTAGTAATTAACTTTCAATCTGTGATGAATATACCCCCATGGTTAAAGGAAGAATTTGATGAATCGTCATTGATGTCACCATGTCAAATAAGGTGTGGTTCCACCTTTCTCTAACAGTTGTCCAATATAGTTTATAAGGAAGAGTGATTCAAGATAGTATCTAAAAATATTTTATGTAACATATGAAGTATACAATAAGATACTCCTTGCCTTGATGTGATTAGAGGTTATTTATATTCTTCACAATCTAATTCTCTACTTCATTATTATATTTCTTTAATTTTTTAAAGGAATCGGACTTATACCCCACTATTTACACATATCCATATCTACTAAATTCATCGATAAAAGTTGTGAAATAATAGTATCAACTAATATATTCATCTAGAAATAGTCCATGCTTGTATTTATGAATTAATTCTAAAATATTTGTGGCATGGTCATGTGAACTTGAATCATCATCTATTAATAGAACTATATTTTCATACTCTTTTGTGTAAATACAATTATTAAGATATTTGTTCCTATAATATATTCCATTTTTATAAAAGTAGAAACTATTATTTCCAAATTTGAAAACAAAACAAACGTTTATTGAAATGAATGAAAATATTATGTTCTTGGTTACTCATGGAACATAACTTCAAATCAACAAGACTAAAACCAATCTAGTCAGCAATTTGAGATGGTAGTCTTCTATATCCATTACAAGTTTCCATACTCCTTTGTATGCTTAAATATCAACCTCACCTCTAGTAATCATCCAAAACCTACCTGGTTCCTATATTATAATACAAATCTCATAACCACAAGTTTTATGTAATTTACAATTTTTATAAATGGAAATATTAAACTAGATATCAAATATACCTTAACCTTATCCTTTCTTCTATACTATGGCATGATTCTTTCAACAATTCCATTTCTTTCTTTGTAAAAAACATATCATATCTTACTCCTTAGACTCTCACTATAGATTATTATATTCTTAGAGGGGTGGTGTAGAGATTCTTTATACTTGGAATGAGCCATATACTTTATCACCTTTCCTTTCTTATTGTAAAATAAAATTAATAAATTTTATACTTTATGTCTTTATCTAATTGGTGAATATTCTGAGGGGAAGGTTTTTCACAGTGATGGGCTCCCGAATGGTGATGGAAAAGGCTTCCAAGCAGGTTCCTCCCCCTCTCATGGAGGGACCTCCACCGTTTCACACAAGGTTGGAATCTTCATTTCTCCTGTTACTCAATCCGGACTTCCTTCCTCTGTTCCCTCACAGTTTCTTTAGCCCTAAGGTTCCAGATCTACATGATGGATGACCTAATCCTCCGATTTCGGTTGCGGAGTTTAACGAAGCCTCGGATCTCCATAGTCTAATGTTGGTCGCTCGGTTTTCTAATTGAAGACCCTTAGTCGATCTATTTGGTAGATTTGTGTTCGGTTCTTGGGATTTACAAGAAAATGAAACCATTGGTTTTTTGGATAACAAGAATATTTTGATACGCTTTCCTTCATAGGAAGACATTATTAAGGATTATTCGAGGGCTCCCCGCAACTGCAACATCTTGCGGTTCTAACTATATCAATGGTCGTATGATTTTCATATGAGGCATGATTCACCATTCGTGGCAGTTTGGGTTAGTTTTCTTAATCTCCATTTACCATTTCAAAATCCATCGATTGTTAAAACACTTGGCAACCTACTGGGGAGATACTTGTGTTCTGATAGGTGGATCATCATTCTGTCATTAGATTAACCCTCGATTATGTGTGGAGGTTGATGCCTCAAGGGCTCCTTTGGACTTCGTTTGGATCACCGTAGGCGAAGAGTTCTAGTGTAAACAGCTGGTTTTATATGAATCTTGGTTTTATTATTGTTCTACTTGAAAATGGATGTCCCATTCATGGGAGAACTATAGGCGAGGGACAAGGAACACTAGATTTCAGAAAATTGTGAGCAATGATGATCGTAGATTTTCTGAGAATATCACGGCGGTGAACAAATTGGCTAAAGGAATAAGTGGGGAACTCTGTGATAGATCCCCTAAAGGAAGTGATTTACCAGGAACTTCTCGAGTTGTCCCGAATGATGGTCTGGTTAGGATTAATAAGATACATGTGTTAATTCAGTTGGTATGGGCCCAATGATCTCATGTGCTGACAATCAGGTGAGGCTACTGCAGCCACTTTCTCTGTCTCCTGACCTGAAAGTTTGTGATGTATTTTTCATATTGTTAAGTGATCACAATGGAGTGATCCAGCTAGACAAAGTATTGATTGGTAATGCAGCTGACAGGATCAGCCATCCTATCCTTGTAGGTGATTCTCAATCTGAAGACATAGAGGAAGGTATTATGGTGAAAGCAGTTTGTGCAAACTAAGAGGTGTATTTAGAGGACACTAATAAATATCCTCAGTTCATGGGGAGTGGCTTTATACAGCCCAGTAAAGTTGAGGCAGTTGGCTGGATGTCGCTGGATGGGGGGGCTAGCTTGGGTACACATAAACATCCTTTGGGTGGAAGTGGTTATATTACTCAAATGGACTCACAAATAGGGGGTGAGGTAATGGTTCTCGACTTGACTCAAACCTCAGTTCCCCTGTGTAATAGTTTCGAAGTTCTTCTAGAGGATAATGCGAATTTGGATCCCATTCCCCCAGGAGAGGGAGATGGGGTCGGGGTGAAGGAACCCAATAGGAGTGAACTTGTCCATTCGGCTGAGGAGGCTTTAAGTCCAAAAAGAGGCATGGTAATTAAAAAGAATAAGGGGAGGAAGGACTACTTCTCGCTACCCCCACCTTTAGAGACCCACTCTGGAAGGAAGTTGAATGAAAATAAGAGGGACATGGAGTCTCTGTGCTTTCAGAGGCCAAGGGAATAGGAGGAAGACCTGGTTCTCCTATTAAGCTCCAAATAATAAGTGATTGAGCAGGCCTTGATGCTAAATGCATTAGAGGATGAGGTTTCCAAAATGATGGGGAGGTCTCTAGATGTGTATCTAAATGAGGAACAACTATCATGGATTGATATCCAGGACTCAATTCTGGTTGGAGGTTTCAACAGAGGGGAAATCAGCGTTGAGGACTACATTCAGACCTGGGATCAACTCGCTTCTGGGGTTAAGAAGAGGATTCTGTAGTTTTCCTACCTATAAGTTTCAGCCTTATCCTGGAATCTTTTTAGGGAGATGGATTCGTGTAATATTAGGTTCCTCTTTAATGATTATGTTATAGCTGGTTGTCTTGGTCGGTTGGTTTGATAGGTTTGTTTGTGCATGATGTGTTGTCCTTTGGTCCTTCCTGTTTGCTACCTTGGTTTGGATGCATGGTTCTTGTGTCCAGATTTTTACTTGAACCTATGCCAGAAGGGGATAAGAGCACGAAGTATTCATCAGTGTAAGCCTATTGGATTGGGAGGCATCATAGGGTATGGCTAGGCCATCGGTAACATGCTCGTGAATTTTGCATGTACTGCTTGCCGAAGGGTCATGTGTTGGTGAAGTCTTGTTGTCTTGGAATAGTTTCTAGGGTGGGGAAGGTTCGGTAGTCGGTTCTGGTTTTTATTATCATCTTGTGTTCTTATTTGTTGTTCAGACTATTTTTGTGTTTTCTCTCTTTTCCTTAAAAGTTGTTAAGTAATTTTCAGTCAGTCAATTGGTGAATCATAGTTAGGATATATGAAAATATCTTCTTTATGCAGTTCATGTTGAAATTTAGAATAAAACCTGAGATTTATGGTGAATGTGAGGAGATTATAAGGCCTATATAAATTACTTGGGTAGCTTAAATCCTAGAATTTCCAACAGCTTGATGTATTTTGTCATCTAAACTACATGATGCTTAGCTTTCACACCTTCTCTTATATTTCACGTAAAAAGTTCCATGTAGATATCATGCCTCTATTGACTTGTTTTATTATGATGGAGATCATAGATATGGAATGATATAGTGTATGTATCCATTCCTTTTTGAAGCTTCTATATCTCAATAGTCATGGATAATATTATGAAAAATTATATTTAAGTTTCATTATACATGTGTTTCCAAAAGATATTGATTACCTACTAACATGCCTCTTTATACGAATTTGTAGGAACAGGGGACTCCAGTACATAAAACATCATCTCCAAGAATAGTATAATGTGAAAACTCTTATAAAACACTGGGAATTTAGATTAATCAAAATATTCTATTTTTACAAGATTTATTAAAGAATCCTAAAATTTTTACACATATTACAACATGATTTTTAACATAAATATCTATTAAATACAATATATGGATTCAAAATCCTAGTTTCATTAGAATACTAGGTTCATAATACATCGATGTGAAACTAAAATAAATAGACTATATATTTATATACATTATGATATCCAAATCCCTTTCATCTCCTAAAATTTCATAGGTTAACTTGGTGGAAACATAACAAAATGGGTGATCTAAAAATCCATTATGGTAATAAACATGATAAGGAAGCATAACACACTATTAAATGATATAAAATGATATCATAAATGAGAAGGATCATGAGTAATGATATGGGAGCATGAAATAGTGAACATTGTGTCATAAGAATATGGAAACATAGGAAATGTGGTAGAAATAGAAAACCTTACATAATCATAAGTAAAGGATGACATTCAAGAAAAAATCACATGGTGGACAGAGTCCCATCATCGATTAGTATTACTCTCCAATTCTATTCATAACATTGAATGATACAAAACTTTTACCCAATGCATTGGTATACTAATTGGGTACACCTAAAATAACATGATTATGATTTTGAGTTCCAAAAAATTGGATCAATCATAAAAAAATAATCATAATAATTAGCTATGGAAGTGAATGATTAGCATAATCTTGTCTCATATCATAATCAAAGGAGATTTCATAAATATTGGATTTGATAAATGAACATAAGGAATGTATTAGCCCATAAAAGAAGGGATAATAATAAATTTTTATATGTGAGAGACATACATACATATTTTAAAGTCATTATATAAAATTAAATAGTGAGATAAAGTAAGTTGGAGAGATAAAATTCATAACCCAAAGAAAAAAATAGTGGTTCTGATAAATTCAGACCTTAAGTCTTCTATTTCTTTGTTCTTTTTATAAACTAATTTATAATTGATATATATTTTTATACATTTATTCAATAAACATAATAATATATATTATAAAATATATTGTTTTCTTATAACATCTCAACACTCAATTATTAAAAATTATTTATTATAATCGCCATTTTGTGTGACAATTGATTTGTTTTTCATAAATGTTTTAGTTCAGTAGTCTTTTTTATACATTGATATTGATTACATAATACCCAAAAAATTATCACATAATTATAATATATATATATATATATTTCAATTGTACTTTTAAAACCAACCATGAATGATGGTTATTAAAAATGAACTATGATACTATCATGGAGACAGTAGACCGTACGTACGCACAAGTAATATTTTCATTGCTCAAAGATCATGATAGAAAAAAGGTAAGTATTATTTTATATTTATATAATAATAATAATTATATAATAAACATCATATAATATATTTAAATAAACTTATAAAAATCATCATCCATATGATGTGGTTTTCAAAAACGAATCGCATCACTTTGTGGAGGTGGTAGTCCACACGTACGCATAAACTATGTTATTAATTTTCAATTGATGGAAATGTGAGAAAAATTATGATTTAATAAAAGTAAAAAATGATAAATATTTCATTAATATTATATAAATATATATATATATATACAATAAATCCATCATTGTAATGATCTGGGAGCGATGGCGATTTAAAACAAATTACATCATTTAGTGAGGTGGTAGTCCTCTATACACATGGATTAACGATTCATTTCCAATTTGATGGAATAAGATATGAATATTGGTTATTACACTGAAATAAAAGAATAATAGTATATTGAATATTTTTTTTTATTTTATTATGTTTTAATATGATTTGAGAGTGGTAGGAGAAGAAATAAAACTAAACTAATAGTTTAAAGACTATACCTATTCCTTAGAAAACCTCTTTAATTTTTTATATTAATCACTAAAAGGTTGGAATTTTACCTAGAATAAGGAATCTAGAATTTTGGAATAGATTTTTTGAATTTATTTTGGTAGTTATTGGCTAAACCAAAAGGTTCTTGAAGTGTAAAGAAAAGAACATAAGTGGTTCCCTTATATAAGATAGGGGAGGGAAATTCTTTTAATTTATTAAAGTATTAAATTAATATAAATTATTTATCAATTAAAAATTAATCCAAAATTATATTTTTTAAAAATATTATGAGTATGAGTCTAAATATTCACATAAAATAAAATTTTACTAGTTTAGATCATATTTTCACACTTATATTTTTTTAACCCCCATAAACCTCTTTAAATTTTATCATGGTATTAATGTTTTGTTACTCTTTAGGTTCAAGAAAACTAATATAAAGGAAAAAATAACCCATAATTTAGATAGGGTTTTTGTTTTAAAACATATCCTAATCACTTTTGCAAGGAAAATATTTTTATAAGTTTTAAACCATTTAATAAAACATTATGTATGATAAAATATCATTAATGTCATTTTTTGAACTATTCACCTAGTTTCATTTTGAAAATAAAATGAAAACAAAGGAATTAAATTGTAATCACTTAAAAAACACTAATATTCCAATTTTATCTAAAAATCCATGTAACATAATAATTTATTCAAATTATATTACTTTTAATATTTTTAAAATAATATATTTTATTTTTTTATTTATTTAATAAATATCGTGTCGACATTGTGAAAGCATTTAAGGTAATTATTTCATCACTAAAACATAGAAATAAATTACCCTAATAAATAAATCATTTATATTTCCAAAAATAATTTATAACTAAGCATAGCCTCTGTTTATGCCTATTTTAAAAATCTAGAGAAAATAATTAAAGAGAATCACATTTTTAACATTTCATTACATAAAATAATATAAAGGTAAAAAAATGAAATATAGAACAAAGTTTCCATATTTTAAAAAAATTATAGGTATGGTAGAAATTAGCTCATCAAATAGGATATAGGTAATTGTTAATGTCCTCTTCTATACTTATCATATTATTTTTAAACTT
Organism: Viscum album; assembly: GCA_963277665.1. Classification (NCBI taxonomy): domain Eukaryota; kingdom Viridiplantae; phylum Streptophyta; class Magnoliopsida; order Santalales; family Viscaceae; genus Viscum; species Viscum album. Next base: position 1,062,736,640 of record OY728165.1, on the reverse strand, counting down.
AATTACCAAATTTAACCTTACAATGGCAAAAATTATTTAGTATATCAACTATTCATAAGGAATGAAAATAAAAGGGATCTATTTACAAAATTGGATATCATGATTCAAAAGAATGAATCCATTTTTCAAGATTAAATTTCTGTAAGTGACAAAAATTAATTTAAAATTAAAATTCAAGATGAAAATAAAAATTGTTTTTCAAAAAAAGACTTTTAAGTATAAAAATATTTATATAAAAAATGCAAGAATAAAATTAAATCAAAATTCTATAATTGGATTATTTTCAATCAAAAATAAATAATTAAATTTTAAAAAAGATCCAAAATATAATTTTAATATATAAATACTTTAAAATAAAATATGGTTTTCAATTAAAAAAATTATTTTTCCATGTTCATTGAAGATTCAAAATTTTGTGAAAAATATCAAAATTTAACAACAAGAAAAATATGATATGCTTATTTCGAAAATGATATATTTTTTATAAATTTAACTTAAAAATTTTCCATAAATTAATTATAATATTTGATCATAAAAATAAATAAAAACCATTTTTGAAGAAAACATATTACAAAATAATAAAATGACAATAATAAAAATTAGGTGATTGTTTAAAATTAATATATTGAAAATTTGGTACTGATTAGCACCTTTATATATTTTTAATGATGTAGTTAATCATATTCATACCTGGAAATTCAATGGCTATGTTATAATGGTCACATTTTAATAATAATATTTATATTGTGTATCTGAGTTCAATTAAAGTATAGTGTTGCATGTTTAGAAATAAATCAAGTATAGTATAATTTTAAAAAATTATGGTGTTTCATTCTCAACAATTTAATAAAATGTTTTCTTGAAATTTTAAATTGTTCTCAGTAATCAATTGTTTGAAATTTTAAAAGAAATTATTGGAAACTCACATCATAAAAATGGTAAATAGAACATCCTCTTAACAAGAAAGAAAGGAAAAAATGAAATCCATCTAGAATAACATAAAACCAAGCTTCCAAATATGATAAAATTAGTGATAAGTGAAAATATGAACATAGATGAAAAAACTAACACCCAAGGACTAATATAGAGTGATAAATAATATGGTCAGGAGAATGTTAATGACCACAAAATCAAAAAACTGTAATGGGTGAACCTGTTCATAAAGTTTAGGGATTATTTTACTATCAATATAGATTACATGTAAAAATATAATTAAATGATTTATTTCAATATAATTTGTACAATTTCATCATTTGGTTGTGGTTTGATCAATTAATACTTCGTTTCTTACTCTAGTAAATGAATATTCAAGATGAATTTTTCATTCTTAAAGCATTAAAATTAAGCTTTATCCGATCATAAGAACCATAAAATAATGAAAATTCATACTCTAATATCTAATCATTAACCAAAACCAAAAACTATTGTCATAATGTTGGATAATTCCCAAAATGAATGAACCTTTAAATAATTGTTTTGAATACAATATTTATATAATAACAACAAAGGTTAATATAAATCATTTCATAAATACCAATGTATCCTCAATAACATCAACATTAAATATTGTTTTAACCTCAAAGGTGTACTCATAACTTTTATCTTACATCCACAAAATTTAATTTCATTCTTCCCAATTAATCTTTCATATTAAATCACATGTTAAACCTGGAGGTTACATATACATCAATCCAAAGAAACATCCCAAAATATCATTAATCACCATGATAAATTTTATAATATAGTCAACTTATCCAAAATATAATGAATCAAAATTATATATTAACCTAAAAGTTAATCCATAGATTGATCAAAAATATCTTCGAAAATATCACCTTTTCAGTAAATAACTTTCCTACCATCAAGATTATCTATATCACATTATCCAATAGACTATAATTAACATAAAATTGTATACTAACCCAAAGTCTTATTTAATAATCAATAGATTATTCCACCTAAAACCTATTATAAGTTTCAAATCACCTCAAAATCCCTTAACATGAAACTTGAAAATGGGTATCTAATATTTTGAACTTATGGCCATTCTGAAACATATAAACTCATGATAGTATCCATAAATCTTAAGTTAGTAACACATGAAAACACATATGATTCCAAAAATTAACTTTCACCTCAAAAAATAATAGATTATCAAATACATTCAATAAATCCAAAAAATCTAAACTCCATCAAAGATAACATAAAAAACTTTTTCATCAAATCAGTAATCAATTTCTAAGGTCATCAATTCTATCCCACATACTTTATCAATAATATCTTTATCTCAAATAAAATTATTATTCCAAAATCATACATATATTACAGGTTTTATTTTCTCTAATTGTTTGCTTTTTTGTAAAATATTAACTTTTTATCAAATCACTTTTCTAAATCATCAATATCGTTCAACATATTCTTCTAAATATTTAATGAAAAAATATTATAGAATAATCCTTATATGTTTTATAATTGTTATAACCAGATCATAATTGATTAAAATAATTGTAAAACATAATTATTTAATTAAAATACATGAAAAATTCAATCATTCGTCTTCAATAATTTTAATAGTATAGATCATTCCTTGTTCTTGGAGTTTACCCTTGGATTTGCACATTGGCACAGATAATGCACATATTTCTCACACAAAAGGCGTTAGACTATAAATGATACCTTATGATTAATTTCATTTCCAATTATCAAAATTTTCATTTTTACCTAGAAATTACATTTTATATTTCCTTTATTTCCACCTATAAAACATCATCAGATTCCTTTGATACATTCCCTTGAGTGATTCTTCCTCTATTATCAACATGTAGGTAACTGAAAATTATTTCATCCATGGTCTTCATGAAACTCCATTTTTATATTATTATGTGTATTAAGAAGCTCACACAAGTTGATTTTATTAATCATATAATGATCAAGGGGGTTAAACTAGTGGTGGAGGATGCACTTGGTCTCCAATATTTTCGGCCTCCCTAAAGCATGTTATCTATGATTTCTTTCTTGTTGTCTTATGTTCTATCAGGAATGATTTTCTTTGATAATAAAAATTTGGTGATTATTATAATGAAAATCATTAAATTTTTTATTATATTCAAGGTTAACAAAATTCTTCCTGGTTTCATCCATTGGATAAAACTAAAAAAATAGTCTGAGTAATAGAAGATATAGTGTGAAATCAGAAAACAAAAATATTTCATAAGATGTCGAAATCATGACAGATTATTTTTAATATTATTCACCATAGTTTTAACCTATGTTATCCTAGGTTATCATATATTTAAATCCTTTATAATTGCTTATAAATAGTTTTTTAATGTGTCAAAGCATATCCCCCAGGGGATTTAAACCAAGTGTGCAACAACAACACTTTCTTCATACATATTATAAAATATCATATAATAAATATATATTTATAATAATTTTATTAAATAATATTAATTAAATATTTCATACCATATATTATTTTATTATAAAATATTATCACCTATTTATTAACAATTATTTGTTAAAATCATTATTCTGGGTTATAATTTCTTAGTTTTTGATATATGTTTTGGTTAGGTGGTCTCAGTATTTATACATCTATTATGGTCACATAATATATAGAATAATAAAAAATAAATAATTATAATTTATATATGTCAATTAAAAGTTTAAAACCCACCATTAATTATGGTTATGATAAATGAACGACGTTAAAATCATAGAGACAGTAGGTCATACAAAAGCGTGATTAACGTTTACATTTTTTAATGATCGTGACAGAAAGAAGGTTAATAAAATTCTACCTTTAAATAATTATAATAATATCATAAATATCATATTATATCTCTAAATAAACATATATATATCATCCATATGATGTGGTGATGTAAAATAAATTATATCACATCGTGGAGATGGTAATCCACATGTACACATGAATGATGTGATCATTTTTCGATGAATGGAAAGTTAAGAAAATATATAATATATTATTTTAATATAATGATAAATATTTAATGAAAATTATATATCAATATATACCTAAAATTTATCATTATAATTAGTAATGAGAGGCAGTTATTGAAAACAAATTATATCTGTTCACGAGGTGGTAGTTTGTCTTATACATGAACAATGGTTTATTTTCTAGTTTCATGGAAAAGGAGATTGATAGAGGTTATAAAATTAAAATAATAAAATCCAAATAAATTTTAGATAATTTTATTATTATTTTATCATGTTTTAATACTACTTTATTTAGGTAGAAGAATAAATTAAACTAAAATATTATGTTCAATATAATACCACTTCTTTGGACAGCATGTTATGCTTTTAACCTTAAGCTCTCTAAGGTTTGTATTCTGACCAAAACGAGATCTATATAATGTGGGAATGAATTTTTTAAATTTATTTTGGTAGTTCTTGGCTGAACCAAATGGTTTAAGAAGTGTGAAGAAAATAGGAGAGGGGATTTCTCTTTTAAAAGAGAGGGGAGGGACATTCTTTGAATTTTCTAAATTATTAAAATAATATAAATTATTTCTCATGATAAAATTAATAAAAAAATATATTTATAATATAAGATAATTATCAGTCAAAATATTCTCAATAAAAAAATTGAGAAGATTAGGTGGTTTTTTACCATTATTTTTTTGTTTTACAACCACATTAAACTTTTTGACAATTACCGTTATATAAATGTTTCTCGGCTATTTAGGGTCAAGAAACCTACTATAAAGGAAAAAAATACTAGAATTGGCTAATTGTTTATATATTAAACCATTTACCAGTCAAATGGATTATTTTTTTTATATAAATTTTAAATCATTTAACCAAACTTTATTTAACATAACATGTCATTGATATCATTTTTTGGAACTATTTATTTAATTTGACTTTGAAAACAACATAATCAAAAAGGAAATAAAATATAATAAATTAAAACATGAATAACTTGTTATATTTATCTAATAAATCTTAATATAATAATTTCTACAAATTATATTACATTTAATATTTTTAAAACAATTTATTTTATTTATCTATTAACTTGATATATATTGTGTCAGTGTAGCGTAAGCATTTAAGGAAATTATTTCATCATAAAAAAAATTATAAATAAATTAAAATAAAAAAATTTATCTTTAAAATTACAATTTATAACTTAAAATATCCTCTATTTATATGTATGTAAAAAATTTATAGATAATAAAAACAAAGAGAATTACATTTTTCAGTTTTCTTTACATAAAATAATATAAAGGACAAAATCAAAGAAATATGGTACTAAGTTTCCATATTTTATAAAAATGGAATGATATGGATGAAATAAACTAATAAAATAGGATAAATGAATGTTTTAGATTCATTTTTTAGACATTATCAAATTATTTTTAACCTTAGTTACCAAATTTACCCCTATCATGGGGACAATTATTTATTATGATTACTTTTCATAATGACCAAAACTAAACTTGGTATATTTAAAAAATATGGACATAATGATTGAAAATATATAAAATATTCTTCAGTATTAAATTTGTTTATGTTTATAATTTTTTATTAAAATTTAAAATCGAATGAAAAATGGTTTTCCATAAAAATGCCATTTTAGTTATAAAAATGTTTTTACATTAAATTCAAGTATAAAATTCCTTTAAACGATTATAATTGGATTAATTTTAATAAAAAAAATAACTAATATTATTATTAAAATAATACCAAATATTCATTAACCTAGTAAATACTTTAAAATAATATACAGTTTTCAATAAAAATTATTATTTTTCATTATTTATTGAAAAACTAAACTTTTTAGAAAAAATATTAAAATTCCAACAAAAGATAAATTTGATATTTAAATGTAAAAAATGATATATAATTGATAAAATAACATTTCCTAAAGTATCATAAATTAGTTATAAGATTTAATCACAAAAATCAGTAAAACCCATTTTTAAAAAACATATTTTTGAGTAATTAAATGACTAGTAAAAATTGAATGTTTATTTACTAAGGATTTATTCATAAATTTTTACTGATTAAGAGAATTATATGTGTTTCATAATGTGTTTAATCCTATTTTTACCTCCTAATTCAATGGATAGGTTATAATGGCCACAGTTAAATAATAACAGTTTATATTATATACTATTTCTCTACAAAACTATTGTTTTATGTTATGCATGTTATCGAGCATTGTATTATTTCAAAAACTAAAGGTTTTACATGGATAACATGGATTGTGTCAGTTTGAAAATGGATTTAAATTTTTTATAATAAATAAATTAATAGTTTATTACTTTATCTTATTACTGTTTGTGATGTAATAAATTAATTTTATTAGTCTCCCATAATTTTATCAAATCATTATATCTATAGACATTGGATTCATAAAATACTTATACTTGTATATTCTAGTATAAAGGATCCATTTTACTCTTCACATAACTTATATTATGGCCATAACGGTTATTATCCTTTCCAAATTCATTAACTCTTAGTTCTTCTATCAATTGAGTGGACACCCCAATCATGAAATTAAAGCCTCATATTTCCTTAACATCTGTAACATACCAAGTAAGTAATGAATAATAGATATTTTTATCTATGTCTACTAATGAATTAGATAGTGTTTTAGAGACTTAAAATGAGAATAAATCCAATCTTAAGCATGGAATACACAAATATTTTTTAAGATTGTTTTACTGACTTTTGATGGCAAACCATTCTTAAAACGACCGTTATTAACTAAAATAATTACATAGTGTTCATGACATGGTAATAAGTGATATAAAAGGAATAATGAACATGAAAAGGGTTCTTAATCAAGTATAAATAAACTCAAGTTTATTATTCATTAGATTAAATAATGATCAAGTAAAGTCGGATACGAGGTATGGGACTTCATTTCAATATCCATTCATTGGGGAATATTTTGTTTTATACACAACTTTCTTTTATACGGTGTATAAACCCCTTTGACTTTTACATTTATCCAAAAGTAATCTTTTTTATATGAAGTGTTTTACTAAACTACAAAAGAGAATGTTTTTGTCATACGTATGCGGCGACAACGACTTCTCCACCACCGTGACCATTATTTGAGTTTCGGCTTCCCCTACAAGCCATACCTTTTTTAAAAGAAAAATAAATACAATGTTTTACTTTTATTTTATTTTGGTATAAAAAATGGTTTTCATAATGTTTTTATATCAATGTGTTGTATTGAAATCTTGTGATTGAAAAGTGAAAATGGTATGTTTCCTTTATGCATGTTTTATGTGATATAATTATGTTATGGTTCTTGGGAATTATTATGAAGATGGGTGGTTCCTTGATAAACTAAGGGTGGGTGAGCCTGATATAGCTCTCCAATGCATTGGGTAACACGAAGGAGTTAAATGTTGAGTTTTCTCTAAAGAGATTTAGGGAATATACTGTGATGGGTATTCCAAACGTAACCAAGAGGGTTACTCCCTACGTAAGAATGTTATGAATGACTCAAGTTGCCATTATTTCTAATGATTTCTATGATTTATTCATGACTTGATGAGGTATGGTAAAGTGATTGCGTTTTATGAGTAAAGTATGATTTCATTGATTCTTATGTATACATGTACTCATGTTTCGTTTCCATATTTTTCTATCCCTTTCTGAGCTTTTTATGCTCATCCCAAGTTTTTTTGAAATGTCTTTCACAGGTCAAGGGAAACATACATGATATGATGATAGTGTTAAGGAAGTGTCAAGAAAGAATCCATGTTTTATTTTAAATATGTTTCTGTTGATGGGAAAAATGAATTCTATCTTTATGTAACCACTTTGTTTAAATGTGGAATGTAATGCAAGTTTTATGATCTAATTATCTAAAACTATAAACCTGAAAAGATCCTCAATGTGTAATCTTGTAATAACTCAAGATTAAGTAAGGTTTATGGCTGGGGCCTTATAGTTGGTATCAAAGGTCAGTTTTGATAACTTTAGGAGTTATAATTCTATTAAATGATTATCCAAAAATATTTTTTTTATGGTCAAATTGAAGTGATATAGCATTTGAAGATTACCATGTTGCTTCATCTAAGACATGTTTGTTCAGAATGGTTTTCCGCAGAGGAAACAGGGAAGCAGTGCTAGGAAGGCATACAGAAGGAAATAACCTTCCGAATCAGCATCCTGAGATGGTCGGAATTGGAGATAAACAGTTTGTTGAAGTAATGGCGAAGTTGACTCAAGCGATAAATGGCGGTGGTATCCATGCACGAGATTATCCAGATCAACCGCAGAGGAACATGTCATTGGTGGAAAATTTTATGAGGCAACATCCCCCATCATTCAGAGGATTATCTGACCCTGTGCTAGCTGAAGGGTGGATTAAATCATTGGAAAAGATTTTCGATGCCATGGGGTGCTCAGACAATCAAAAGGTTAGTCTTGATATTTACCGTTTGGAGGGTGAAGCAGATCAGTGGTGGTCGATGGTTAAAAATATTAGGGACGCTGATGAGATTGATGCTCTCGACTGGGATGAATTCAAAGGTATGTTTCTTAGAAGTATTTTCCTAAGGATATTCAAATTAGGATGTAAAAAAATTCCTGTAATTGAGGCAAGAGTAAGACTCAGTGGCCGCCTATGAAGAAAGGTTTACTCGATTGGCAAGGTATGCTCCAAATTTTATCCGAGACCTTGATAGTAAAATAAATCATTTTTACTCAGGATTAAAGACAAAATATCGAAGGGAATTAGCTTCTCGTGAGTTCAAAAGTTATGAAAATCTTCTTCGATGTGATGAGAAGGTGGAAATGGAGTTTTTCGATGATCAAGTTTTCTATAGCAACCAGTAGAAGAAGAGACCGAGGTGGTAGGAGAAAGGAAAGAATTCTTCTAAAAGGTATGACGGTAATAAAACTAAGTTTCCAGTTTGTGATAAATGTGGTAAAAGGCATGATGGGTAATGTCTTCTGAATTCTGGAAAGTGCTACCGATGCGGTAAGATGGGACATAAGGCTCATGATTTCCCTTAAAAAGATCAGGGTGATGGTAAGACCATATTTTATCTACATTTAGTGAAATGTTTTAAGTTCAATGAGATGGTTCACTAAGTAAACGAGTGTCCGACAAAGAGCTTGAGTGATGGGAAACAGTTAGACTACAAGTAGAAAGGTGTGGTGAAATCCTTTGCAACTACGTCAGCAGATCTCAGGCCATCAAATGAAGTTGTATCAGGTAATTTATTTGTTTTTTAAGATTATTCTAGTGTGTTGTTTGATTCGGGGTCTACACATTCTTTCTTCTCTGAAACCTTTTCTAGTAAAATGGGAATACCATCTCAAGAAATGACTCCTGAACTTTTGGTAAAAACACATGGGGGAAATGTTGAGGCAAAAAGAATTTATAAAAATCTTCCTATCCTTATCCGTGGAAAGAACCTACTTGAAAACATTATTGTTTTACCTCTAGTAGAGTTTGATGTTATCCTGGGTATGGATTGGATCTCTATTTATCATGCTAAGATTGACTATAGAGCTAAAGAAGTTTCTTTTCAGATAGACTTTCAGTCTGTGTACAAGATTGAACCCTTACTGTTGATAACATATCAAGAGGATGAGAAACTTGTAAAATATGGAAATGAATGTTACCTTGCACACATCGTTGAAAATAAAGGAACTATTCTGATTAATGATGTGCCAGTGGTAAATGAGTATCCTGATGTTTTTCCTGATGAGTTTCCTGGAATAATACCAGATCGGGAAGTTGAGTTTACAGTAGACTTAGTTCCTGATGCTAATCCAATTTCAAAACCCCCTTATTGAATGGATCAAATTGAACTTTTATAGTTGAAGGACCAATTGCAAGATGTATTAGAGAAAGGTTTCATTCGACCTAGCACATCAACATGGGGTGCTCCTGTTTTATTTGTAAAAAAGAAAGATGGTTCTATGATACTTTGCGTTGATTATAGATCCTTCAATAACATCACTGTTAAGAACAAATATCCTTTTCCTCATATTGATGATTTGTTTAATCAGCTCTAGGGAGCTCAGTATTTTTCAAAGATTGACCTGAGATCGTGGTACCATCAGCTGAAGGTAAAGGAAGCAGATGTTCCGAAGACTGCATTTCGTACAAGATATGGCAATTATGAATTTGTAGTAATGCCTTTTGGTCTAACCAATGAACCTAATGTATTCATGGAATTAATGAATAGAATTTTCCATGAGTTCTTGGATAAGTTTGTGGTTGTTTTCATTGATGATATTTTGGTGTTTTCTAAAAGTAAAGAGGAGCATGAAAGACATTTAAGGGTAATTTTGAAAACCTTAAAAGAAAATAAATTGTATGGGAAATTCAGAAAGTGTGAGTTTTGGTTGCAACAAATTTTTTTCCTTGGTCATATTGTTTCTAAAGATGGGATAACAGTTGATCCTGCAAAAACAAAGGTTGTTGAAGAATGGCCAAGACCCACAAATGTAACTGAGATTCGTAGCTTCCTTGGTTTGGCAGGCTATTGCTGAATGTTTGTTAGAAATTTTTCACGGTTATCTAGTCCAATGACTATGCTAACTCGGAAGGGTGTTAAGTTTATCTGGACAAAAGAATTTGATGATTGTTTTCAGGAGTTGAAAAGAAGATTGGTAAATGCTCCTGTTTTGGAACTACCTTCCAGGAATGGTGAGTTGGTTATATACAGTGATGCTTCATTTAAAGGACTTGGTTGCATCCTAATGCAGAATGATCAGGTAATTGCTTATGCTTCATGACAGTTGAAAACTCATGAGGTAAATTACCCTACACATGATTTGAAATTAGATTCTGTTGTTTTTGCTTTAAAAATTTGGAGGCATCATTTGTATGGAGTAAAGTGTGAAATATATACTGATCACAAAAGATTAAAGTATATATTCACTGAGAAAGAGTTGAACATGAGACAGAGGAGATGGCTGGAATTAATCAAGGATTATGACTGTACAATTCATTACCATCCGGGAAAAGCAAATAAAGTGGTTGATGCTTTGAGTCGAAAAAGTAATGCTTCATTAACCATGCTACGTTTGGAACGAGATCCTTTGGATTTTGATTTGATGAACTTTGTCATAGAAGTTGTTGGTGCAAGAAGTTATTTTGTTTTGTTTTAGGTATCAGTGAGATCATCTATATCAGATAGAATCAAGCAAGCACAGAAGCAAGACAGTGAGTTGCAGAAAAATGTAGAGCTGGTTCAGAAGGGTAAGTTGCCAGAATTCAACATTGATAATGGTTGTGTTTTGAGATTTGGGAAGAGATTGTGTGTGCCGTGTGATTCACAGTTGAAGAGAGAGTTGTTATGTGAATCTCATAGTTCTCCGTTTTCAGTTCATCCTGGCAGTACTAAGATGTACTGAGATCTGTGGGAGTATTACTGGTGGGATGGAATGAAAAGAGATATTGCTGATTTTACTGTGAAGTGTTTGACTTGTCAACAGGTTAAAGGAGAGCAGAAGTTACCAAAAGGGATGCTTCAGACATTACCAATGCCAGAGTGGAAATGTGAAAATATATCCCTGGACTTTTTTGTGGGATTACTGAAGATTTCTCAAGGTAATAATGCAATCTAGGTTATTGTTGATCGCTTGACTAAATCTGCTCATTTCCTTCCTATTCGAGATACTTTCTCTCTAGATCAACTTTCTCGATTGTACCATAAAGAGATAGTCAAGTGGCATGGAGTTCCTCTATCCATTGTATCTAATCATGATCTCAGGTTTACTTCTATCTTTTGTAAGGGCCTTCAAAAGTCATTGTGTACTGAATTAAATTTTAGTACAGCTTTTCATCCTCAATCAGATGGGCAGTCAGAACGAACAATTCAGACCTTAGAGGATATGCTACGAGATTGTTTGATAGATTGTCAGGGAAGTTGGGTCCAACATCTTTCTTTGGTTTAATTTTCATATAATAACAGTTTTCATTCCAGTATACAGATGACACCATTTGAGGCGTTATATGGAAAGCGGTGTTGAACTCCATCTTTCTGAAATGAAGTGGGTGAAAGGAAGATGATGGGACTAGAATTGGTAGAAGAGTTGGCAGAAAAAGTTCAGTTGACACAGAAACACATGAGAACAGCTTAGAGCAGGCGGAAGAGTTATGCGGACAATAGGAGGAAGGATCTCTCTTTTGATGTAGGTGATCATGTTTTTTTCAAAGTCTCACCATGGAAAAGTGTGATGCGATTTGGTAAGAAAGGAAAGTTGAGTCCAAGGTTCATTGGACCATATGAAATTCTGGAGAGATTTGGATCAATTGCTTACCGAGTGGCTTTACCTCCGAGTTTATCTCAGGTACACAATGTTTTTCATGTTTTGATGTTGAGAAAGTATATGACAGATCCATCTCATGTTTTGAGTCCAGAGGTAGTTCAGCTGGAAGAGAACCTATCTTATGAGGAACAACCGGTCCAGATTCTTGACCATAGGGAGCAAGTGTTACGGAATAAGGTGATTCATCAGGTAAAGGTTTTTTGGAAAAACCACATGATTGAAGAGGCAACATGGGAATCTGAAAATGCTATGAGAGATAAATACCCCCACTTATTCGATAAGTAAATAAATTGCGGGGACGCAATTTTCTAAAGGGGGAAGGATGTAACATCCCAAGTAAGTAATGAATAATAGATATTTTTATCTATGTCTAATAATGAATTAGATAGTGTTTTAGAGGCTTAAAATGAGAATAAATCCAATCTTAAGCATGGAATACACTAATATTTTAAAAAGATTGTTTTACTGCCTTTTGATTGAAAACCATTTTTAAATCAACATTTTGATAATTTTATAATCTCTATTTGTCAAAATAAACATACTCTTTATGATTGGGACATTGAAATTTACATTGGATAAATTTTTGGTATTTTTCTGACAATGTTCATTTTTTTTTAATGAATAGTGAAAAATACTGCATTTTACATCAAAACTGCTTTTTCATCTAATTTATTTATATAATTAGATTATATTTTTAATTGTTTTTAAAGTTCAATTAGAATATATTTTTACCATTTAATCTAATAGTGGTAGTTGGAATTAATTTCACTTTGAAATTGGACTTAAACTAGTGTCAATCTTTTTATTCTTATTGTTTTAGAAAAACACGATGTTTGCTCTGACAGCGGAAATTAATTATTAAATTGATTAATGTAACTTATATGTTTTGAATTTTGTAAAATAGACATCATTTTTGAATTCAGAATATCAAATGTAACTTAGGGTGAAGTTTTGGTATTTTTTTGAAAAACTTCAATTTTTGATGAATAGTGAAACCACTAAGTGGTACTTTAGAAACTGATTTTTCGTTTAAATGAAATTTTACCACCTCTTTGTTTTGAATTTAAAAATTCTGACATACATGGTTGTCATTAAGAAGTAAAATGTGGTTCAATGGGATTAAAATAATTTTTTGGTGAATAGTAACTTTTATGTTTTTAATCGTGATTAGAGGTAATTAGTGTAGTTTAAGGTAAAAATAATGTTTTAATAATATGAGATGATCTTGACACATGTCCTACCCTCATTGTATGTGTCATGGCCGACCAAGACAATCCATGGGTCAACTTGGGGACCCCATGGAGCCACTTTGGTGGGGATATGATATAAATAACTTTTTATTTAATGTAAAAGTAAAAATGACACAAACATGAGTTGTTTTACTAAAAAATTCTTAAGTGGGGTTATACAAGTCATATTTTTTACTATAAATATTCATTATAAATCTAAAAAGATTTCATACATCATGATATTTTTTTTATAATTTTTAGATATTAAATAAATTAAATTATTTTTTACATCAGGATGATGTAGCGATTACCTCATTAAAAAAGGATTTAAATAAAATGAAAAGATAATGTAACATCTATGACCTACAGATGTCCATAACCTATTGGATGGGTATATTTCAAACCTATATCACCTTATCCTTGAATTATATCAATTTGGGACCTTTTAAATCCGAAACTCATTTTAAAATAAAGTAACATTTATTTACTTTCCAAGAGTTCCCCTCCTCTCCTCTTATAAAAGGCCCCCACCTCTACCACCTTACCCACACTTCCAAAGCCTTTGGCTCGGCCAAACCCTGCCCATTTTGTCTCTCCACATCTCTCTTTTACTTCTTGAAGCCTCACTTTGGGCAGAAGTCTTCTCAAGGAATCCTTTGAGCTCAAATCAAAAAGAGTTACCCAATTTAAAGGTAGTGTCTTCTCTTGTGTTCTTATGTTTTATTTTGCTTCTCCAACCCACTAAACTATTTTTATTCTTTTATTTTGTAACAACACCAGTGTCTTCCATATACTAGGATGTTTTTATAATAAGGATTACATCTACACTTACAAACACCTACATCTAATGGTTAAAGAACATACTGTTTCTGTGGATGGAGAATTTCTGCCTCACTAAACGATGATTGTTCAACACTCATATAACACCTTCAAAGGTGGCCATTAAGATGTCACTATATTTATATATGATATATAATATGTTTATGTTTTCCTTAAGATTCTGTATTTTTCATTTATGTCAAACCTTTATGGTCACCATTATGGGTATACGTGATATCTTCATTTTAGGAAGTGCGAACTACCGCCCCCTCAAAGTGATTTGATTCGTTAATGCCATATGTGGGATGTATAAAGGATTTAATTAATGATATTATTATACTAGAATTATAATATACCTTTATATCATTATGATTCCATTCCATAAAATATGAAATATAAATGAAAGTAGCGTTCATGCGTACGTACGGCTTACCATCTCCATGAACGGTGCATTTCATTTCTTACCTCTAAATGTTATGTAATATTATAAATGCATGTATATACTAGATATATATGATATATATGATATCTAAATCATGATTATAACTCTGGATATAATTTATACATGAACAACTTGTAATTATAAAGAGCATATTTTGACTCAAGTACCGATGATCGTTAAAACGACCGTTATTAACTAAAATAATTACATAGTGTTCATGACATGGTAATAAGTGATATAAAAGGAATAATGAACATGAAAAAGGTTCTTAATCAAGTATAAATTAACTCAAGTTTATTATTCAGGAGATTAATGAATGATCAATTCAAGTCGGATACGAGGAATGGGACTTCATCTCAATCTCCATTCATTGGGGCATATTTTGTTTTATACACAACTTTCTTTTATACGGTGTATAAACCCCTTTGACTTTTATGTTTATCCAAAAGGAATCTTTTTTATATGAAGTGTTTTACTAAATGGAAAAAGAGAATGTTTTTTTCGTACGTATGCGGCGACAATGACTTCTCCGTCGTCGTGACCATTATTTGAATTTCGGCTTCCTCTACAAGCCATACCTTTTTAAAAAGAAAAATAAATACCATGTTTTAGTTTTCTTTTATTTTTGTATAAAAAATGGCTTTCATAATGTTTTTATATCAATGTGTTGTATTGAAATCTTGTGATTGAAAAGTGGAAATGTTATGTTTCCTTTATGCATGTTTTATGTGATACGATTATGTTATGGTTCTTGGGCATTATTATGAAGATGGGTGGTTCCGTGATAAACTAAGGGAGGGTGAGACCGATATAGCTCTCCAATGCATTGGGTAATGTGAAGGAGTTAAATGTTGAGGTTTATCTGAAGAGATTTAGGGAATATATTGTGATGGGTATTCCAAACATAACCAAGAGGGTTACTCCCTACATAAGAATGTTATTAATGCCTCAAGTTACAATTATTTCTTGTCATTTATGTGATTTATTCATGATTTTATGAGGTATGTTAAAGTGCTTATGTTTTATGAGTAAAGTATGATTTCATTGATTCTTATGTATACATGTACTCATGATTCGTTTCTATATTTTTATATCCCTTACTGAGCTTTTTATGCTCATCCCAAGTTTTTTTGAAATGTCTTTATCAGGTCAAGGGAAAGGTACATGATATGATGAAGTGTTAAGGAAGTGTCAAGAAAGAATCCATTTTTTATTTTAAATATGTTTCCGTTGATGGGAAAAATGAATTCTATCTTTATGTAACCACTTTGTTTAAATGTGGAATGTAATGCAAGTTTTATGATCTAATTCTCTAAAACTCTAAACCTGAAAATATCCTCAATGTGTAATCTTGTAATAACTCAAGATTAAGTAAGGTTTAAGGATGGGGCCTTATAACAGATACCTCAAAATATTAATATATATACTATGTTAATAATCATTAATACCAATTTTTTTACATCAACCAGTTATCTTTTTAAAGACTCAATGATAGTTGAAATGTTTCCCCAACTATATCATAATTGGCATATTAATTGTGGTTGTATATTAGAGAAAAATATGGAGAGTGATATCTGAATTAATATTTTCATTAAATTATTATTTTTTTTTATTGGTAAATATCATTAATTTTATTATTCACATTATTATTAATATTATATATATTTTACATTAACCATTTTTGAAAAAAAATAGTCTGCACATAATACATTTATTTTATTTCATCTTAACATGCTTGTAAATTTTTTTAATTTATATGATTTTGGTTAATAAACCAAATAAAAAATGAATCAAATTAATAAATAAATAACCATTCACTAATAAATAAAATAATTTTGTGATATGATAAAGAAATGTTTTCTACTAGTTGGTTTATTGAGAGGAGAAAACACATCATTAACCGTAGTGGAAATTACTCCTAGAGCCCATGCCTTGGATTGAGTTGTAGTATTACACTACTATACTACATATATCCTTGGTTGGTTTCCCCATGGATAATATGCTAAACCATCTCCAATAGTTTGTAGCTCTTCCCTTTACAAATTCATACACATTCACAAGTTATGGGTAATAGCGTTTTATGGTTACATAAAATAGACTATTGAGAAGCAGAACCATACATAATAAAGGATGAATGGATTATATGATGTTCATAATATTTAATTTAATAATAAATAATTAATTAAAAAACATGCCATAAATAATTAAATTAAATGAACCTAGCACATACACAGGTTAGTCGAACTCATGATCAATCCCAATATATTATAACTTTGCATTTATACTTAATAAAATTTATTTCAATTCGTTCTTATTTATATAAATTTTCATGAATTAGTAAATTAAACTAATTTTTAATTAATTATTTTTTATTTATTATCTATCCAAACATCCCTTTAGATTCACATCTACTAAAATTTTTAATAAATTACATGGGATTAGTTTTGATTTAAAATTATTAACTATATAGTATGTAATGAAGTGGTAAAATGGTGTGTGCCCTACAAGTAAATTAAAATTGAGAATAAGAATTTAATCTATATATATTTATATTTATATTTATATTTATATATACACTTAATGTACTAGAGGCAACAAGACATATACCCTTATGCATCTGGTTAAAACCATTTTCATAATGTCAGGTGAATTATAATGGATACTGTCATCATCAAGTATTGTGTAATTACATAACATGTATCCTTATACCATGTTTTAACTAAGCGGCATTCCTGTAATAGGCTTAAATACAACTCCCATCATAATTAGGTGTGTTAATTATAATGGCCTTAGTCTTTTTCATATATTATTACATTATTTTAAGAATAATTAATCATCAAATAAAAACCATGGATCGTAAAGTCTAATGTCTTTGAAATATTTGGTATATAAAACTAAAAACTTGGAAATAGGATAAAATATATTTATATTAATCATACATAATGAGATCTTAACTTCATTCTAACTCCTAAATATTCAAATTATAACCTGGTGAATACAAAGATAAAATGGATGAACAAAAAATCCATGCAAGGGAATAAACATAGAAATAAAGCATAGCGCATGGGTTAGAAGGGTAACATAATGAAATAAAAGGAATGGAACATGAATGAATATGTGGAATAATAACATAAAGAACATGGGATCATGAAATCAAGGAAACATTAAATTGTGGAATCAATATATAACATGACATAAACATGAGTCAAGTCTAATATCCATGATTATATCACATGGTGGAAAAATTCTTATAAAGGAATCAGGTTTAATCCCTATCCCAATATGATGTCTCATGAGACTAAACATTACCCAATGCATTCGAGAACTATATGGGTGCACCCATAATAATATTTTCATGCATATTTGTTCCACGTGAAGAATAAAACATAATTATTACACATCAGGGCTACCCCTGGAATGAAATGGGTATCAAAAAAATATCATAAGGCATAATCAAAAAGTATATAATGATGGTGTCCAAGAAATAATAAATTTAAAAACATACATGGAAAAAAATATGGAAAAATATGAATATTTCATAATAAATTATGTCTAAATTAAGTGAAATCTTGTAAAAAAATGTTTAAAAAACTTTGAAAATGAGCCACTTTAGTGCAATTCAAGCGAAAAATATAAAAATGCCTTTAAAACTAAAAAATGAATAAATGTTTGTTTAAAACTAGAAATTAAATAAGATATTTTTTCTTGATAAAATTTCTGATTTAATAAGAATAATGGTGTCTTAAAACATATTATTTATGGTACCTGAAAATGGGTAAGAAATTGAGAAGTTCCCTTTAATCGGGCATGCTTATCGGGTGGCTTTGAGAAGGGAACCTTATAAAACTTGTATTTCCCCATAAAATATGGAATAATTGAGATAGATGAATATGTTTGGAACATACCCACATAATTTAGGAGTATTAAATAAGAATAATTAAGAATTAAATTTGGGTAAATAATGAGAAAGTGTAACCTAGTGGGAAAATTTTGGTTTAGATAGAATCCCTTACCTTATGTATGAAAGTGTTCTGCACTTAAAATTAATTTCTAAGAAAATAAAAATAAACCCATTAATTAATTAATTAATTAATTAATATAAATTTATTTAATATATTTTCATTTTATTATTTTCATTTATGTCCTTTTCCTTGACTTATAGTTTTAAATTTCATCGTTTTTTGGAGTGTTCGTTTCAGGGTTTCATCGTCGGTTTGCTTGTGTATAATTAAAAAAGTTCTTATCCAATGAAAGAAAAAAATATTGAACTGGAATGATATGGTGTAAATTTATTTATATAAATTTAAATGGTCCTATATATCATTTTCTTTTATTACATGAGGATGATTCCGTAGATAAAATATTGATGAAAAAATATTAGTTTATTTTGGCGATTTTTATGACCGTCACAGATTAGAATTGTTTTAATTAATAATATGTTTATATAACGGTTATATAACATTAAATAAGTTTTAATACACATATTATAATATTTTTTAACCTTAAAAATTGTTTTATAACTGGCCTTAAAGGATAAAACATAAAATGAAAACTCATTATACACGAAGGTGGTGAATCGACACCTCACGAATGATGTTTTAATTATTGGAATAAAAGGGGAAGAGAAGATAAATAATGGTGCATATTCCATTTACATAATAAAAAATTGTATTTTTATTATAATGGAGTTATCATGTAACATTGGATAGTATTGGATAGGATGAGGTAGAAAAAAGAAATAATTTAAAAGAGAACGGTGGAGGATTTTACCTCTTGAATGTCGTCTCCTTGAGAACCTCCTAACGGAACATGGTTTTGGTTTTTTAGTGAGACCAAAAAGAGAAAATTGTATGGAAGAGGTTTTAGAGAGTAATTGGGAATAATATAAGTAATCTACAAGTCTTAGAAGGTGTAAGGATAAGAAGTGGTGAGGGGTGGTATTTATAGAGCGATAAGAGGGGCGTTTTTTATTATTTTATTAATTTGTTTATTATTTTGGTTTAAGACTATAAATAATGTTGATTACTATGACTAGAACAAGAAAAAATCATCAGATGTGATTTTTTTATAGACTATAGGCATTTTAAACTACCACTTAATAGTATAGGGGAAGTTAATTAAACTATCGAGTATTGCATGATAGCTAGTGATTTAGTGGTGGCCTTTTTTATTTGAATGTGTTTTTATTATCTATAATTTTTAGAACACTTATTAGTGGTTTTATGTTTATTTAGTAGTATTTATTTTATTTAAAAATATCTAAGTGAAATATAAAAAAAATGAAACTAACCACCACTGAACATATTAGTGGTGGTTTGTTTTAGCAGTGGTTAATTGTAACCACTGCTAAAACATATTTTATTTAATATATTTTGCAGTGATACTAAAAACTGATGCCAATCAAATTTTTTAAAAAAGAAATATTATTTAATAAAAAAACTGATTATATATATTCCACACATCCACAGTAATATATACAAACATCCAAATTCATCATGACCTTAGTCTCAGTCAACCCATATAGAGGTCAACCAATACCTCAGTCATCAATATATAAATATAAAATATTTCCAACAACAACTGATGCTCAATATACATCCACATCATGACCTCCACTACATCTATCTTCCTCCACAATAACTCATCAACTAAAACAAACCAATTCATCTAATAAACTATAAAAAAAATAGAAAATCATAGTAAATTGAAATTACAGTAGAAAACTAGAAGAATGTGATTGATCAGAAGAGTCAACGTCCTTCCTACTGCCATCATCTTCCACCTACAAAGAAAACTAGAAAATTTAAGAAAATAAATGTGACATAAAAAGACACATATTGTATTCATAATTATTCACATAAAATGTTTAATTTTTTTAATCAAATAGAATACATTTTATCATTAAAAAATAATATATAATTCAAAAAACTTTGTAGATATAAACTTACCTATTTCAGATAAGATTCAACACTTGAGACTGAAAATGTATAAGTAAATATTCTAATTTATTTTTAAAAAAACAAGTAGTGAGATTGAACTGGTATAAATAAATAAATATTAATTACTTTGATATCACAGTATGTCATGTATATCAAATACAACTCAATGGTGGTTATCCAATGATTTCACATCAATATGATGTTGTTTTCTATGGTTTTGATAGTTTAATGTACATTTTAGTATTTTAAAACACTAAAACGTATTTAAAAACATCATGGGAAACCCATAATTTGAAATTTAATGTTTCCAGTTCCTATATTTCAAAATTAAATCTATGGTAGTTTTACCATGATTTCAGGGAAATCCGACGTCGTTTTCCCAGTTTTTCCCCCCAATACTAGTTTTTAAAGGCTTTTATACCTTTAAGAAGTGTTTACCAAGTAATTACTACTACACAATACATATGGATTGAATTTTTGTCTATTAGTACACATAAAAAAATGAATTGATGGTTTCTATATGATTTCATATCAAATTGAGGTTGTTTTATATGGTTTTGACCATTCCACATATGTTTTAATGTTTTAAAACACTAAAAGTAACTTTACATCCTTATCGGGAAAATTGAAAGTCTAAATGTTGTGCAGTCAGTTCCTATAATTCAAAATTAAATATATGGTAGATGTACCCTGATTTCAGGACAATATAATATCTTTTTTTAGGTTTTGACCCCCATCACTTGTGTTTAATGATTTTTATACCTTTAAGAAGTGTTTACCGAGAAATTCCAACCATAACTCATTTTGGATTGAATGCTGGCTATGCATACACGTCAAAAACAATTCATCGGTGGTTTTATTATGATATTCCATAAATATGAGGTCATTTTTTATGTTTTTTACCATTCCATAAATTTTTTAGTGTTTTAAAACACTAAAAATATGTTTGTTGGAATCTAGGGAAAACTATCATTTGGAATGACATGTGAATGATTCTAACATGTCATAAATGGATATAGATCATTTTCCTAAATTAGAAAAACAATATGAAATCATTTTCTTAGTTTTTAATAGATTATTTGTCCATTTTTCTAAAATAGATGTCAATTTTAAATAAAAACATGCACTAGGAGTCATATCGGCTATATCTTTTATTGATTTGAGCCACGGTTGATTCCAACATGTCAAAAATGACTTGTTGATATTTTTCCTAATATATAAAAATAATATCAATTTGTTTTATTGTTTTTGAGTAGTCATTTTTCTTTTTTACTAAAATTGATTTAAATTTTAAATAAAAAGACACACTTAGAGTCATATAGGTCTCACTATGTATCAGATTGAGGTGTGGCTGATGCCTACAAGTCTCAAATGACTTATGGATCATTGTCATAAATTGTCAAAACAATGTGAATGTGGTTGCTTAGTTTTGATTATGTCACTTTTCTTTTATACTAAATTGTCATTTCAAATTTGAAACACACTCTTTGTCTCATACCGATCACATCATGGATCATTTTTAAGTGAGACTAATTCCTACACTTCAAAAATGACTTTTGAATCGATTTCTTAAATTACCAAGAAAATAAAAATTTGTTTTATTCATTTTCATAGAGGGACACTTTTTGAACTAAAATATAAATTTTAAACTAATAAAATACACTTCGATTCAAACCAGAAACATTATATAATGGATTTAGGTGAATTTGATTAATACAGCTAAAATATTATTGATAGATCATTTTTCTAAACTATCAAAAAAATCAAAATTTTCTTTCTCGGTTTTGAGTAGTTCATTTGTCCTTTATACTAAAATAGATGTCAATTTTAAATAAAAATAGGCACTTGGAGCCATACTGGGCACACTTTGTATCATATTGAGGTTAGGTTGATTCCTACATATAAAAAATTACATATAAATTGTTTTCCTAAATTATCAAAATAATAAAAAACAATTTCTTATTTTTGAGTTGATCACTTTTCCTTTTTACTAAAATTGATGAAACATTTAAATAAAAAATGGACTTTCGGTCATACTGGCCACATAGTGCAGAAAATTGATCTACGGGTAATTTATACACATCTCAAATGACTTATGGATCATTTTTCAAAAGTATCAAAACAATAAGAATGTTTTTCTCTGCTTTTAGTATTTAATCAGTATTTTTTACTAAAATTGATGCCAATATTATATAAAAAGATGCACTCTAAGTCATACAAGCCCCACTATATATTAGATTGAGTTTAATATAATTTTTACAAATCTCAAATGAATTATGGATAGATTTTATAAAGTATAAAAACAATCCAAATGTGTTTTCTCAGTTTTGAGTATGTCACATGTCTTTTTTACGAAATTATCATGTTAAACTGGAAACACACACTTTGACTCATACTGATCACATCATGTATTGTTTTAATGTGAAACGAATTTCTTAATGTCAAAAATTATTTATTAATTTATTTCATAAATTATCAATAAAATACGAGTGATTGTTCTCGGTTTTCAGTGAGTGACACTTTTGGAACTAAAATGTCAATTTTAAACATATTATGGACACATTAAGTCATACTGGGCACATCCTATATTGGATTGAGGTACGACTGATTATTACACAAAAAAATGACATATATATATATATCATTATCTTAAAATATTAAATCAATAATAATATGTTTTATGTGTTTTGATTATGTTAGTTGTCATTTTTACTAATGTTAATGTCAATTTTAAATAAAAAGAAACACTTGGAGTCATACTAGTTACACCATCGGTCAGATTGAGGTACAGGTGATTCCAACATGTACCAAATCTTAAAAAAATCTATCTACCAATTTTTTCATGATTTCCAAAATATTTATTTTTTGAACTATCAACACTGAATTTTGACTAAATGTTATTAGATAAAAAAATTTCTCATTATTTAAATCTAGAAGAGAAGAGGAAGCTCATTTTCCCATTATATTATGAGAAGTTACCACAATGCGAAAAAGATCTTCCTCTACTCTTCTTTCTTTCAAAAATGAGAATGTTTTTTTAACAAATAACATTGAATCAATATGTAGTTTTAGTAGTTCAAAAAATAAAGTTAATGAAAATATAAATTGTGGTAACATTGGAAGAAAGAAATAGTTTATCTCTATTGTGTCTTATTGTAGATAGTTTAAAGAAAAATATAAATTCCCCAAAGACCTCTGAAATTACTAAATAATTATTATATAAAATGATAAGGAAAATAACTTGCAAATCGTGCATAAAATGGTTGAAAATTTAATTAAATAAGTAGTAGTAATTCACGTTTTCATGATGTTTGTATGCATTCTTGACTAATTTCCTTATTTTCATTATCTAAATTGTAGGATCAAAGTCCAATTCTCTCATGAGCATGAGCAGCTTCAAACAAACCACCCCAACTCAAACAAAAGAATCCACATGGATAAGAAAATAATTATTATATGAGTAATAATAAAAAGAAACATATTAAAAAAAATATGAAACAATACATTTTAGAAACAATGAAACCCATTAATGTTCTATAAGATATCTAATATGTCTTCCTAAATTTAGATTCGGAAGATGGTGTGTCTTTCTCAGTATTGATAAAATTATTTGATCTTATATATTTACTTTTAATTTTTTTTATTTTTAATGTGGTAACATGTTTATATATATATAAATTATATTTTAATAAACATATGAAATAACCCCTCTAACTAAATTTTAATTTCTTCATCCTTCAATTTTATGAATTTAATGAAATGAATTATCTAATCATGATAAACAGACATTTAAAATAAAACATTTTATATATTGGAAAACTATTTTATATAGAAGAATGATATTTTTATTCCCATTTTTTATTAATATTATAATGAATTTATTACCAATAAAATATCTATTAAAAAATTATATATGTTTTTAAACATAATTACAGTGTCATTATTTTAAGTATATCAATCTAATTCATGAGTTAAATGGTATAAAACATTAAAAAACTTTCTGAAAATAAATATTTTATCATTACCATCTCCATCAACATTAAGTATAGTAATTATACATTTATTACCCAAAAAAACACAAGAATTATTACATAATATTATAATATTTATCTAAAATAAAATTTACATTTTATTGATATAATTTCAATTGGTGAAGAAAACTAAATTTTTAATTTATTTGACTAAATATGTATTTTGATTAAAATATTACCTATGTTTGAAAAATTATAGAGGGGTTTAATAAAAAAACTGAGAATTTTTTTGATTTATTATATATATATAATATAAAAAGGATTAAAAAATAATTCATTCTTCCATTATAGTAATTTAATGAATTTATATGTTTTATAAAAATTGTTAATTTTTTCATTATTTAGCTACAAAACAATTATTTGTGGAAATTATGAAAATTTATTCATAAGATTATATTTACAAGTTAGAATCCCAATTTGATGTTTATTTTATAAAATTAAAATTAATAATATTTAAAATAATATATATATATATATATAATGAAATCTGTTTTCATAGGAAAATTACTATTACAATAATATTCAACTCTATATGAGCTCATGATATGTCATGCATACCCAAAATATTCAACTCTATATGTCTTCCATGACTGTAAAAGATAACACACCCACTTCTACCACTATAGAGGATGCGCCCTTAATAACACCATATGTTCAGACTATGCATAGTGTTTCTATTTCCAATTTTAAAGATTTTATGGATTTTACCAAAGTAATTTTTTATTTCATTTTTAGTAAATCCCACTTTTGGGAAAATCATAAAACCATACAAAACCAAAACAACACTGTAGCAAGAGACACCCATAAAACAAAAACAAAACCATACCTAACTATATACAATACACCGAGGAATCATACAAATAATTCCATGATAAGTCTTTGATATCAATATCAGGTCATGAGAAATTTTATTTATGGCGCATATTGCACAACAGTGACAAGGGCCCCAGTGCAAAAGCGCACAGTGCTGTTAGGTACCAGGATGGGTAGTAGAAGTCGATGGGCCAGTAAATTAATATTTTTGCATCACCGGAGTGATGTAGCAACTCCAAATCCAGTGATCTTATCCCAATATGCTCTGAGGACCATGTGTAGATTTAATAGAGCACAAAATAAAATCGAACATGTACCTTGTTTGGGTCTCACATGTGCAAGTCTGTCATAGAATTTCAGCGATTATTTCTCAAAGAATCTGATGTCGAAGCACTCTATATTATCCACACATGTCTCTTAAATCTTTTTGTGCATCCTTTTTCGGAATATGGGTGCTATCAAGGTACACCAACAACCACTTCGATGCAACGGTGATCACCGTAAGCAAGAGTCTTTAATCCAAGAAGGACCATAAAGATATTTCTTTCTTAAGATAGTATCTCTCTAGAATTAAGGAGGAGAGAGAGGCACTCAATTCCAACACATGAATAGTTCCATGGGAAGAGCCTCTCTCTTACTTATATAGGGAATATCTAAAATACCCATTATGGGTTCCTGACCCCCTTGTAATATATATTCACATTATAAGTATTATAAATATTTATTTATGAAAAAATAAATTATTCCATAAATAATATTTATAATTTTACCACTAACTACAATATATATTAAATATATATTGCATTATAATATGGAGTCTATAACTTGACTCGCATCCCCTAAAAATATTAAATGAACCCGGGATATTTATATTTGTTCGAATAATATTTTATATATTTATTTACTTAATCAGTTGTAAATACATGTTATAAATAAATTCAACAAATTATTCTGAACTTTAATAATTAAATAATTTATTTATTACTTGGTGATCCATAGAACTTGGATAATACTAGGACCCTGTGGCGGGGCCCACCATGTTATATATTCATATTCCTTGGAATATGGTAGATTCTCAAAGTAATATAGTGTGTGACCCTCTAGGATCTTATCCCAATAACAGTGAATAATGTTCAATGACCAAGAGTAAAGTCTGGCAACCCATCGAGGCCCCTATATAGATAGGGTAACGTCAAAGAAACAACTAACTTCCTACAAACATGGTCTGTGTAATATAATCTTTTCACCATATATATATTAATAAAGAATAATTCATACTAGTGTCATCATCATTTATCTTTCTTTGTTTTATTGGTTGATATTTATGGGTGGTCTAACCATCCACTACCATGGATATGGATTTAATGAAGGTGAAACCATACTAATGAACTAGGCCCGAGATATCTCTTCTTCAACTCGGAAGTGACAAATCCTATCTTGATCATTTAATCAATGTCATGTCACCAATGATGTACCCAACACAAAAAACCTCCCCACGAATTCATTTCCATGGTTTTCACCTTGCATCAAAGTACATAATTAAATGACATACATTGACAATAATCTCAAGTCTAGAGACCAATACACATGTCTGTAGATAGGAATGACTAATGAAACCAAAAACAAGTGGTGTTCCTATTATGCAGGTTTGTCCTCATGATCTCAACTACTAGAGATCATCAAGTGCCAACTTTATGAGAATAAGTCTCAGTTCTTATGATCCCTCATCACTTGATAGTCACGCATCTTCTGTGTCCTTTTAGACTGATGAAACTGGGCCATAATTAATTACATTAAGATTATTGTCATGGCATCTTGAGGTTTTCATTATAACCTGGGATTTGATATAACCCTTTGATACAACATTTAATCTAAGGAAATTGCATTTAAAAAATTGGATAAAAATTATCTACACTATTATAGATAGAAAAACACATGTATATATATAACATAATGCATAAATTTAGTGGTAATCAAATTAAGACACAAGTTAGTTCTAGGTAACCCACTTTCAACACTCTCACTTGCACTAGATACAACTACTATCAAGTCATAATCCCCTATCACTCACATGAGAATCATGATTCTGTTGAGAAATAGATTTAGTTAGGAGATCTACCAAGTTTTCCTATGTGGCTACTCTGCTAACAGCATCTTCACCACTTTGAGTAAAATATCTCAATAGATGAAACATTTGAAGAATATGCTTTGTCCTCTAGTGAGACCTGGGATCCTTGGAAAGAACCACTACATATGTATTATTGCAGTATACCAGAACAGGGCCTACACTACTAGGAACAACACCAATGTCTGAGATAAAGCTATGTATCCAGACTACTTCCTATGCTTCATCAAAAGCTGAAATATATTCAGACTCCTCTATAGAATCGGAAACCATATCTTTCTTCGAGCTTCTCCAGCTCACTATACCACCATTTAGGAAAAATATGTATCCTGACTATGATTTGAGATCATCTTGATTGGTTTGGAAACTATCATCAGTGTATCCACTCAAAACTAGTTCCTCATCACCTCCATACATCAGGAACATATCCTTTGTATGCCTTAAGTACTCTAAGATAGTTTTAACAGATTCCCAGTGCATCTCTCTTGGATTGGCTTGATATCTACCCCCCATGCTTAATTAAAAGGTGACATCAAACCTAGTACATAGCATGGAATACATGATAGATCCCACTACTGAGGCATAAGGTATTCTACTCATTCTGTCAATCTCCTCCTATGTTTGTGGAAACATTTTCTATGGAGAGATTAATACCATGTGACATAGTTGACAATCCTCTCTTGGAGTTTTTCTATATGGTACCTTTTGATAACATTTTAAATATATGTACTTGGACTTATCCTGAGCATCCTTTAAGATCAATCTCAATAGATATTGATTCTTAAAATGTAGGCAGATTCACTGAAGTCTTTCATGGAGAAGAATTCATTTAAACAAGTCTTAAATGACTTTAAGACTTCTACCTTGTTTCCCATAATTAATATTACAATAACATATAACACTAGGAAAACAATGGAATTCCCTTTAACCTTTTATAGGAATAAGTCTCACTTTTGTTTTTGACAAAACCAAATTCCCTTATGGCCTCTTCGAAATGAACATTCCATGACCTTCATGTCTGCTTCAACCCATAAAAGGATATCTAGAGCTTGCATACTTTATTGGAATTCTTTGAATTGACAAACCCTTTGATTTCAGTTATATAGACATCTACAACCAAATTACCATTTATAAAAGAAATTTTGACATCCATTTTCTAAATTTCATAATCATGAAAGGTTTTATTGCAATAAATATTCTTATGAATTTAAGTATTGTTACTCGTGAAAAGGTTTCATCATAGTCAATTCCTTGACATTTCCTAAGACCCTTTGTAACCAGTCTTTCTTTAAAGGTTTTAACCTTACCCTCCATGCCAGGATTCTTTTTGAATGCCCATTTTCATCCAATGGGCTTTACATCAATTGGAGGGTCTACCAAAATCCAAAATTGATTTTGTTATATGAACTCTATCTCAGAATGCATGAAATATTTCTATTTAGTAGCATCTTTTTCTTCTACTACATCCTTGTAGGTTAGAGGTTCATCATCCTCAAGAACTAATGTGTCACCTGACTCGGTGAAAAAAAACAACAACACTCTAGTTCTCTAACCTCTCATGTATACATATGCAGTATTTCTATATCCGAAATAACTTATTCTTTCATTTTCTCCTGTGGAGATTGTTCCTCTACCAAATCTTCTACATCTGGAGAATTAAATTCATCGAATTTAATCTTTCTCACACTATTTAAAATAGAAATATGTTCCCTTTCTATAAATATGGTGTGTATTTCCCCAACAACGTTTCAATCTAAAGGTTTATATAAGTAATATCATTTGGTTTCCTTAGTAGAACCTAAAAATATTCACTTCATAATTCTGGATGCTAATTTTTCACTTGGTAAAGTATTGAAAAATTCCACACACCCCCAAAAATGTATGTGTGTTAGAATGGGTTTATTTTCATACCATAAGTTATATGGAATCTCATTTGTAGCTTTTTTGGTACTCAGTTAAGGGTATATGTTGCTGTCTACAAGGAATATCTCCAAAAGGATAATGGAAGAGTTACATGACTCTTCATTGTTCTGCACATGTCAAGAATGGTCTTATTCCTCCTTTCACTAACACCATTCCATTGTGGTGTATAAGAATAATTTAGTTGGGATACTATCCCACACTCCTTCAAAAGATCAATGAAATCTTAGTTAAGATATTCTCCAACTCGGTCTAAGTAGATTACTTTTATCTTATTTCCAAGTTGGTTTTCTACATCAATTTAGTATTCCTTAAATTTCCAAAAGGATTCAGACTTATACCACATAAAGTAGATATATCCATACCTACTATAGTCATTGGTAAAATTAATGAAGTATAAAAAACCAGCCCTTGCCTATACTGGAAATGGACCACATACATGAGTATGTATTAATTCAAGTACTACAATGGAATGTTCTTCCATTCCTGAGAAAGGTTCTTTGGTCATTTTACTTATAAAAAATCTTGACATACATCCAAGGGTTCTAACTTTCCTGAGTCTAAATACCCTTCTTTATGTAGTCTTCATAATCGCTTCTCGTTTACATGACCTATCCTAAAGTTCCATAGGCGGGTGATATATGAGTCATGGTGGCTGGTTTTTTCATTGATTTCCATTACGGGGTTCTCGAGTTATAACATGTATAAACCATTGTTAATTTGTACCATACCATAACAGATGTTATCCCTATAAAAGAGACAACATTTAATTCCAAACATGAAATAAAATCCCATAGTGTATAAAATCAACATAGAGATAATGTTCCTGGTTACAGAAGGTACCTAATAAAAATTTCTTAAAACTAGAACCAAACCACTTGGTAAGGTTAAGTGATAGTATCCCACTACCATGGCTGCCTGACTTACACCATTTATAGCTCCGAGATCCACTTCACCTTTTACAATCTTCTTGAACCTACTTAGTTATTTTGTATGAATAAAAATGTGTGAGCCCCATGCCGTATCTAATACACAACTTGTATATAAATATAGATTTAATTCAATGAATAACATACTTGATGTAGAAGGATCAATTTTCTTCTTCTTCTCATCTCTGCAATTCTTCTTCCAATGGCCTTTCTTACCACATCCAAAGCAGAGAGCTGCCTGCTCATTATTCTGCCACTGAATCCTTTTATTCTTTTCAGAATGATGCATTGGTGTCTTTGGCCTTGACTTTCCCTTAGACCCCTTTGCCTTGTCCTATTTTATTTTGTTCATCATAAGGACAGATGAATTGGAATTTTTCATATCCTTGACAGCTTGGCAAACTAAATTCAAAAGGTTTGGGAGTGACTTTGTCATGTCATTAATATTAATGTTGACAATGAAAGTTGAGATTCTTAGTAGTAAAGAGGAAGGAATGAGATTCACTGCTAGTTCTTGGTTCATTTTGAACCCAAGGTCTTCAAGCCTCTCAATATACCCAATAATCTTGAATACAGGAAGACCGGATTGGTTCCCTTATACTAGCCTGCACTTATATAGGGAACTTGAGATCTCATACCTTTTCTACCTGGCCCTCTCCTGATATAATTCTAGGAGATGTGAAAGCATATTCTCGGCATCCTCATCCTCATGCATTTTCTGCAATTGGCTAGACATGCATGACAACAATATGCACTGAACATCGAGTGCATCATCTTCTTGATTTTTTCATTTATCTTTTTATTCCTTACTTGCTCTATAAGGAGGCTCAATATTAATTGAGGATTCCAACACATATAACTTCTTTTCTTAGTGGAGTACTATGTGGAAGCACCTGTACCACTCTAGGAAGTTATTTCTTGTCATGAAATTTTCTTTATTCTGAATTGATCGTAGTGATAATGTACTTGTGGTATTGGTGATATCCATTTTAAATATACATCAGATAACCATTAGTAGTTAGTAATTTTTATTTATTTCCTTTGGAAATTTATGATTAATAAATTATTATATCATTTCAATGTATCCCACTATTTTGGTGAACCTTAATATCCCTCACTATTCGATTCGGAATACTCTACCACATGAGTACACTAGTAGAAAGGATCATCAAAACCTCCCTTATAGTCTACATGCTTTGGCTATGCCACTACTCAGAGGGTCTCAAGGTAGGCTCTAGGATGGCCAACCACTTGACTCGAGGTTCCTTGTGTTATTGAGTAAAGTCTCATCTTTTGGAATCTAAACCCGGCTTCCTCAACATATTACCTCTAATGTGATATAAAGTTAGCTATGTTTTATCCTTGACTGATCACTTTAGTTAAGTCGGCCCTATTATCTCATGAAAATGCTTCGGCAGTAAGAGGCACTCTAAACTATGGATGATGATCACCCCAAACACCAGGTTTTGTTCAAATGTGAGTAATGGAAGGTATTAATAATTATATATATCTTGATGGGTTTTTATATTTATTAATGAAAATAATACCTTTCTATTTAAATGTTCAAACTATATTTTTGTTCTCAAAACTGAACATTCAACAAAAAATCATTTTTCACATCTTTACGCATTTTTATTTTGTTTAATAATATAAGTTATCAAGTAATAATCTTCAACTCGCATAAAACAATAAACAATTCATAAATGTAATTCATTCAATCTGACTAGTCTTGATAATTATATTATTATCGATCGATAATGGATAAATCTTCACCTAGGGGCATCCATACCTAAGTCGACACCTGAATCACATTGCAGTTAGCCCCAATGTAATGCGCTCGGCTCCTGTCTAGATTACTTCCTCGATTTGAAAGGGTCTGCATCTCAGATCATCACCCTATAATTACCAATATACTCACACATAGGTGAGGGGGTCATGGGGTACAAAATACAACTAGAGAAATGGATGAAAAGGCCCTTATACAATTTGAATTAGAAAATTATTCGTCGACTGTCATTTATCAAATTAATTATTACAATCATCACACACATTTAATAAATAATAAAATAAATAAAATCAGACCTCCATGGTTTGGTCGCTTTCTCCAAACTAGTTGGTATATATAAAACACAAATAAAATTAAACTAAAATAAATTTAAATAGTATGAGGGTGCTCTAATAAATTAAATAAATTTAAATTAATTCAATTTATTTATTTTATCAGTTCAAATTGTTTAATTTAATTTTAATTCTGAAATTTAATTAAACCATCAATTTAATATTAATTCTAAAATTTAATTAAACCATTAATTTAATTTTAATTCTAAAAATTAAATTAAACAATTAATTTAATCTTAATATTAATTAAATTATTCTTTTAGATTCTACTTAAACTTAAACCCCAAAATAATTCTAATTAATTTAATTCAAAAAACAAAATTAATTAAATCAAATTTTTAGGGTTACCTATAGCTGGGGAAGGAGTCTGGCAAGACTGCAAACTTCCACAAGGGTGTTTTACTGGAGAAGTGTCGAATCATTGCATGACCGTGTTGTGATCATAGAGTTACCCCGACGTGACTATAGTGTGACTACGGTGAGACCACGATGAGACCTTGACGAGTCCGCTACATGACCACACTGAGATCGTGGCATGACCATGGCGAGACTGTGCCATGTCTACCCGATCCAACAACACCCTCTTGGTGACAGCATCCTCCGTCGAGGATTGACCGAACAGGGATGGTTGTGGAATCCTTTGGCAAGGTGCGACTAGTGGTGATGCACTGCTTTGGCGAGGCGAAAGGGTGGTCTGGATAGCAGTGGTGGTGTGGTTCGGCTGAGATGGTTATGGTAGCATGGTCCGGTTGAGACGGTGGTTGGGGGTTCCTCTGACAGGGAACGGCTCAGGCGTGCATCAACGGAGGCAGGACTGTGAACTACCATGAGGGTTTTTTACTGAAGTAGGGTCAAATCATGGTGTGGACAAGGAATTACCATGGTGTGACTGCAGTGAGACCATAGCGAGACCTTTGCAATACCATGGAGAGACAACAGAGAGACAGTGATGAGATCACAGCGAGACTATGGCATATATGTATGGTCTAGAAACACCCCAGTGGAGGCAGCATCCTTCAAAAAGGAACAAATGAACAAGGACAGTGGTGGAATCCTCTGGAAAGGTGAGAATAGTGGTGATGCGCTGCTTTGGTGAGGCGCAAGGGCAATCGGGACAGCAGCAGCGGTGTGGTCCGGCTGCGACGGCGGTGATAGCAGGGTCTGACTGAGATGGCGGCAGGATTTTCCTTCGGGAGGGTGCATCTCAGGAGAGCCTCAAGAGAGGCAACGTGTTTCCTTATGGTTGAGATAGTGAGGCAGATCTAGCAGAGTGAGTCTATGTGGCGGTGAAGAGGTTGGAGGGAGGCACTGTTCTAACAAGGCACGAGGGGAGGGAGGCTCAGGGATCAGTTCCGGCAAGGTGTAGAGGGAGAGGAGGCCCAGGTTGGAGGCAGTTATGGTTCAGGGGGCTGAAATGCGCTATACATGGAAGAAAACCCCTCCCCCGTTTTTAAATTTGTTTTTATTTTGATGAAACAAACCCCAAACCCCTTTTTTTAAAGGAAGACCCAATTGGGTCCTTGGTCACTACCCCTTTTTAAAAAAAATATAAATTATAACCACTTTAATAAAAAAATAGATGACTTGAACCAAAGTCTAAAGAACTTTCCCTTTTTTAATTTAGAAAAATATAATGATTTTATATTATAATATATTTTATTTATCTCCTAAAAACAAGCCCAGTGGAGAAATTCTAGCGACTGGAGTTTGGCCAAAATGTGAATGGATTTCAGTACTTTGAAAAGCACATAAATAAATAAAAAATGTGTTCTTCATAAAATAATAATCTGAATAACTTAAAAATGATAACATCAATCCAATTAAAATTTTCAAATGAACATAATTTGGCCATTTGGAAATGGATCAACGAACGGTTGAATCTGTTAGAACTGATTTAATGCCCCGTACTTAAATTTAATATAATTTACTTTTTTTTCTTTGACACTGAGAAACCATGCATCACTCTAATACCACTGTATGGTACCATAAAAGGTAGCAGAAGTTGATGGTCTAGGAAATTAAAAATGTTGTGTCATCGAAGCAATGTAACAATGTCAACTCTGATAATCTTATCCCATTATAGTATGAGGACCACATGTGGATTTGAAAGAGCACAAAATAAAGTTGGACATGTACCTTGTTTAGATATGATGTGTGAAAGTCCATCATAGGATTCCAATGATTGTTGCTTGAAGACTCTGATTTCAAAGCCCTCTAGATCATCTACACACTACTCTTAAATTTTTTTGTGTGTCTTTCTTTGAAATTTGGGTGCTATAGTGGTACAACAATGTCCACTTCAACGCAATGATGATCACCACAAGAAAGATTTTTAATCCAAGATGAAGTAACATGAAGATATTGATTTCATGAGAGAGTCTCTCTCTAGAATTAAGGAGGAGAGAGAGGCTATCAATTACAACATATGAATAGTTCAATGGGAAGATTCTCTATCATACTTATATAGGGAATATTTAAAATACCATGTATGGGTTCCAGGCCCCCGTGTAACAAATATTCACTGTATAAGTATTATAAATATTTATTCATTAAAAATTAAATTATTCAATAAATAATATTTATAATTTTATCACTAAATGCAATATATATTAAATATATAATGTGTGATAATATTGTCTCTAAAACTCGAATCACGTCTCTTTAAAATATGAAACGAACCTGGGAAATTTAAATACATTCCAATAATAGTTTTTCTTTGTATTTACTTAATCATTTGTAAATACATCATATAAATAAATTCAAAAAATTATTCCAAACCTGAATAATTAAATAATTTATTGATTACTTGGTGATCCATAGAACTTGAATAATATATGGACCTCGTGGCGAGGCACACCAAGTTCCATTTTCATATTCCTCAGAATGGGAATATTCTCAAAGCGCTATAGTGTGTGTCCCTCTAAGACCTTATCCCAATAGCAGTGAATAATATTCATGGACCATGAGTAGGGTCTAGAAACCCATTGAGGCCCCTATATAAATAAGTTAAAGTCAAAGCAATGACTACCTTACTACGAACATGGTCTGTATAATATAATCTGTTCATCATCGATATCTCTATAAAGCAGAATGAACACTTGTGTCATCATCCTTTATCTTGATTTTTATTTTGTTGATATTTATAGATGGTATTACCTTCCACTACCATGGACATGGATTTAATGAAGGTGCAACCCTCCTAATAAAATACGCCTGAGATATCTATTCCTAAACTGAGAAGCGACAAATCCTATGTTGATCATTCCATCAATGTCATGTCACCAATGAAGTACCCAACACAAACTACCTTGCCACGACTTTATTACCATGGTTTCCACCATGCCTCAATGTACGCAATTAAATGACATACATTGAAAATTATTTCAATTCTAGAGACCAATACACATATCCATAGATAGGAACGACCAATGACACCAGAAACCAGTGGTTTTCCTATTATGCAGGTCTTTCCTCATGATCTCAACTAAAAGATATCATCAAGTGATAAATTCATGAGAAGAAGCATCAATTCTTATGATCCCCCAGCACCTGATCATCACGCATAATTTGTGTCCTTTTAGAATGATGTAATTTCACCATAAGAAATTAATTTAAGATTACTGTCATTGTATCTTGAGGTTCTCATTATAGCTTGAGATCTCCTATAACCCTTTGATATGACATGTAATCTAAGGACATTTTTATAAACAATGTGGATGCATAAGTATCTAAAATATTATGGAAAGAAACACACATGAATATATATATAAAAAAACTGCATACATGTTGTGATAATCAAAGTACAAGCATAGAATATGGCGCGTGGAAATATTAACATGTGGCCCAAAAAAATTGTGTACACATATATTAATGATAAAAAATAACAAATTATAAAATATATATATATATAAACTTAAAACATTAATATCAATAATTAATATTTCATACATCAAAAAACAAATGAAGTCAAAAATGAAACCTATAATTAAATTTTAAATACCATATATCTTATAAAATCATATATCATAATTCCTAAAATATATTAAAAACCATATATCTCAAAAAATAGGTATTTCATTGTATTGCCTTAGAAATTTTGAAAGAAATCCAAATTCCTAAAATATAAAAAAAACAATTAAATATAAAATATTATATCTCAAAAAAAATAGTAAACAAAAAGTAAATAAAAAAAGAAGAAAAATGGAAGTAAAATTTTAAAAATGAGTAACTTGAAAAAATAAGATGCTAGAAACATAAATAAAATTGAACTCAAAAAAGTGTTTATGGTTTTCACAGAAGATGCACCTTCCCTGGAAAACATTGCATTTCTGAGTCGTGACGGTCAAGGGATCTCAATAGGGTCATGGTTGGTTGGTTCATAGTGGTTAAGGGCTATCTTCTAGGTCATGATGGTTGATGTGGTCTGACACTGGATAGTTCACTATATTCATTAGAATAGTAGAGTGTTGCATAGTGTCCAAAGGGTAGTTCTCCATTTGACCTCAAAAGAGGTATTTTCAATCAAGTAATACATGTTTTCAAGTGAAAAAGTTAAGAAAAAAATCAAAAATTTACAGTGGCACACAGTACAACATGGTGCACGCCTTAGTGATCCATCATATATGAGCCATGGTGAATCAATGGAGGAATGCACCATTTCCTAGCACTAGCCATGGCACAAGAGAGATCAATGGTGAAATCCACTAATAAATATGGGTGTGAGGTGATGAAACCCTCTAACTTGATTTCAAAAAAATCAGTTATGTCTAAAATAATTATAATTAAATAATGATGTGTTATAATTAATACGAAAGGGATAAATTAAATTGGCCCTCAAAAATTCCCAATTTATTAATAATATAGTTGTATAATCAACCATTTTCTCTATTATAGGGAACCATATATCAAATGACATCTATCCTATTAATCCACGGAATGAATACCCTAAAAGTGTGATAACCAAATCCATACCCATAACACCTTTAACCCCCCTACCCTATTTTGTATATAAATAAACTCCCTATGAGTGAGTTTCTAGGAGAAACTATAAAAGACTCAACAAAAATTACTTATTCATTAACCAATAATGTGTAATATAGTACCATGTATACATAAAATCTGAACTCTAGAGACAAATTATAGGTAAATAACTCCTTGAGGAATAATAGATTTAGGGTGATTATGCAGATAAGGATGCAACCTTTAAGTGGGGTCTGAGTTTCCACCGAGTAGGGGATCTGAACCAGGGAGAGGGAAGCTAGAGGGTTGGTCTGTGTCACTGCTGAGGAGAGGAACTAAGATAGGGAGAGGGAATTCAGGGGGTCTTTGTCACTAATGAGGAGGAGAATAGCAAGCTAGTAAGAGGGAGGTCGAAGGGGATGTCGAGTGGGTTGGGGGTCAGAGGGGGGTGTCATGGTGGTCGGGGTCTCCGCTGAAAAGGGTGGAGGTAGGTCGAAGGGGTGGGGGAATAGGGTTCATGGGGTCAGTGTCACCACTAGGGATTATATAGGAGTTGGTATGATGGGTAGGGTCATGGGGTTCATGGGGTTGAGGTTGTCGTTAGGGAATAGAGAGGAGGGGCTCGAGGGAGGGAGAGGTGGAAAGGGGTCGAGGTTGCATAGAGGAAGTGGGGGTGGGGGTAAAATTAGGGTTTTTCAAAAAAAATGGAATTTTAATTATAACCTAAACTAATTGATAGAATAATAATAATAAATAACATCAGTTTTATAAAAATTCTGCTATGTTATATTTTTTAAAATTGATTTAATTTGTTGTAGTTACTAGAACTGGTGTTGATAAACCATCACTAAAAATCCATTTTTTGTAGTGTAAGTGTAGAAAATAGTGCATGCTAGTTAGAGATAATGGGAACTTATATCATCCATGACTCTACCATGACTCCAAAAATTATTTATCTACTTATAATGTTAAATATTGTAAATTACTAGATTTCACTATTCTCCAAAAAATTAAATATTTTTGAAAAATTCCAAAAATTAACCTTAACCATTTATTGATCTCTAGATTTAAAAAGTGGACTCCATTTTATGAAAATAATTTTCTAAATATTAGAAATTTAATTTTTAATTAAAACCATAATTTATTCTTAAAATAAATATTTTAAAATTATAACTGGTTTTATAAAATATTGAATAATTAATTAAGGTCTCATAAAATTGTCTTATAATCATAAGAGAGTAAAATATTTATTTATGATTCTATTTTATTAAAATAAAGTTTCTTTTAAATAATTATATTAATTATAAAAATTGTAAATAAATATTAAAATTTTAAAAAAATATTAATAATTATTTTATCATTTTTAAAAAATTTATTAACTTATTTAATGATATAAATATAGTATATTTTCATTCCTAAGTTACTAGATTTTTATTTATACTTTCATAGGTGATTTTACTATTCTATTTTCTTGTTTACTATTCCTAATGGTCATATTACTATTCCCACAGTCAGGTTACTATTCCATTGGTATATGTTCCTTAATTTCTATAAATACCACATATTTCATTCTTAATTTATGAAAATAATTATATTATTAGGTTCTATTTATGATGTGTGTGTTTTATACTATATAACATAACTATAATAAGGTAAAATCTATTGATAAGATTATGGGTCGTTATAACCCCCCCCCCCCCCTCTACCCACATGAAATTTCACCCTCAAAATGTCATTCTGCATTCTAAGTTGAAAATAGGTGGGGGTACTTCTCCTTCATTTATTCCTTTGGTTCTCATGTCGCATATTCATACTTATGGTTCCACAATAGTACTTTGACCAGGTGAGTAGTCTTTTTATGTAGAATTTTATCACAACGGTCTAAGATCTTCACTGGCTGCTCTTCATACAAGAGTTCATTCTCCATTTCTTCCACTGATAGATTTAGTACATTTGAGGGATCTGGTCAGTACTTCCTCAAGAGGGATATGTGGAATACATTTTGGACTTGAGATAGGTTAGGTGAAAGTATTAATCGATTGGATACAGTATTGAAATATCAAAAAATCATAAAGGATCCAATGTACTTGGGAATCATATTTCCTTTATACCCAAATATCATGATCCTCTTCCATAGATATCTATATAGGAATGCCATGTATCCGATCTTAAAATCCAAGTCCTATTGATAGTCATCTGTATAGCTCTTCTATCAAATTTGGGCAGCCCATATAATTTATTTAATGGTTTTTACCATTTTTACCATTTCATCAACCATTCTAGGTCCCAACATCTTTTTTTCACTAAATTCATCCCATAATTCTAATGTTCTACATCTTTTCAAAAAAAGGCATCATATGAAGCCATTTGGATTCTTCAGTGGAAACAATTATTGTATGAGAACTAAAAAAGATTCAAATGTTGGTCCCATACTCCTTTTAAATCCATTTAACATGATATCAACATGTCTTATAGTGTTAGAATAGTCCACCAATATTGTTCATCGATTCTACGATGATAAATTATACTTAATATCATCTCAGTTTTTTTACCATGTTGGAGACTTTTCCATAACATGGAGGTATTTCTCAATTCCTAATATAATAAAATCAATAGAGTTTCTCCATGTAGCCTCACCACTTCTCTAATGTATATCTATGAAAGTTGATCGAGATATAATTTCTCTTTAATTGATATAAAGTTATATGTCTTTATAACATTATCCAAAATGACCCATATAGAATTATTTCCTCCAGATGTCTTTAGAATTCCAATGAAAATTTAAATAGTGATGTTTTCCCATTTCCATGTTGGTATGGGTGATCTCTGTCTAATTACCACAGAATTTTCCTTTTAGACTTCACTTTATGACATAATAGGCACTTTTATGTATATTTAGTTATATCCTTCTTCGTATTTTCGAACCAATAGTACTCTAGAAGATCTGGATATGAATTTTTTATTCCTAGGTGAATAGAGAAATTTGAGATATGAGCATCATTCAAAATCTCTTTTTTTATCTCGGAATATGATGGTACACATAGTCATGAACCAAACCTTATGAATCTATCCTTATCAATTTTTAACTTTGAGGATTTCCCATTTATGATAGCTTCCAACATTTTCTGAATTTCCTTATCATTTCATTGGGCATCCTTTATTTTCTCCGTAAGAGATGGTTAAGCAATCATTTGAGAAAGGATTGATAATGTTCCTTCCTTAATTATTCCCATTTCCATACTTTCTAGGTCTAATAATACTGGATCCTTCTCATGTCTCATCATCGATAAAGTTTCAGGATTGTTTCTACTTAGAGAATCTTCCACTTTATTTGAATTACTAGGATGGTGGTGGATTGAGTAGTCATAATTCTTGATGAGATATAACCATCTTCACTGGAGTATAATAATATCCTTCTGTGTGAATATATATTTTAAGATCTTATGATTAGTATATATCTCACACTTCTCCCTATAGATATAATTCCACCATATTTTCAACATGAATATCATAGCCACTAACTCCAAATCATGCATGGGATAGTTTTACTCATGAATTTTAAACTCCATTGAGGTTTAGGAAATCACTTTATCATTTTTCATCAATACAAATCCTAATACCTTCTTTGATGCATCTCTATATACCACAAAGAGTAGACCACTTATCAGAAGTGTGAGTACTAGTTTAGTGATAAGCGTATTTTTCAACTATTTGAAGTAGTCTTCACATTCACTGGTCCAGATAAAATTTAATCCATTCTAATTTTGATTTTTTATTGGGTTTTGAAACCACAACAAGTTATTCAAAAATATTTATTAATACCTAGATAGACCAAGGAAACTATGGAGATTCATTAGATATGTTAGCATGGGCCACTCTCGGATTTCCTTTGTCTTGGAAGGGTCTATATATATTCTTTTTCAGGTGATAACATACCCCCAAGAATGATACTTCCTCCATCCAGAACTCATAGTTAATGTACATTACATAGATTTTCTCCATTCTCAAGGTCTTTAGCATAGTATTTAAACACTTCTTGTGTTCCTCCTTTCTCATAGAGTATATCAGAATATCATCAATAAAGACGATAATAATTTTCCCCAGGAAATCTCTAAAGACTCTATTCATTATGTCTATGAAAATTTCTTGAGAATTAGTGAGTCTAAAGGGAATCAATACAAACTCATATTGTCTATACCTTGTTAGAAATACATCCTTTTGAATATATTACTTTTTCACATTTAATTGGTGATATCCCAAACAAAGTTCCACCTTAGATAAATACTTGTCCCCACATATTTTTTCAAACAGGTCATCTATTCTTGTAAGGGGATAATTTTTATTTATCGTGATTTTTTGGAGATCCCAATAATCAATGTATATGTGCATTGATCCATACTTATTTTTAACTAAGAGAACTGTAAAACCCCATAGTGAACCACTTGGGCATATAAGACCATTTTCCATATTCTCTTGTAACATTTTATTTAGTTCCTATAACTAAATGGTGTCTATTCTATAAGGTGTATTTAATATAGGTAGAGATCTTGGGAAAAGTTCAATTGAGATCTCAATATCTACTTCATTATGAAGACCAATCAATTATTTAGGGAACACATCAATTTAGTCCATCATAATGGGAATGAATTTGATAATGATTATCTCTGTTGTCTCAGTCATTTGGTTTCGATATTATTTCTAATAAGGAAATAATATCTACAATTGAAAGAATTATTCTGAAGAAGATTCATCCTCTTCCTAAAAAATGTATAGAATTGGAGGATTCCTTAGGATGTGAAGAGTGATATCCCTCTCCTGACAGTTGATGTTGGATTTATATAAAGATATTCAATCCATGCCCAGTATAGCATCAAACTCCACAAAAGTAAGTGAGACAAAAAAAAATTGGGATGTTGAGTCCACAAATATTAACCGTGGAGGGGTTATATACTTTGGATAAAATAATTTCTCTATTTTCTATTCTTCTAGAAAAATCAACCTCCATGTTTTGGGCTAGTGTTTGAATAGTTATAATAAACATTCAAGATATGAAATAATTTATAGAATAAATATCAAATAGTATGTTTTATATTCTTGCATAAGTAACCAGTATACTTTCCACCACATTATTGTCAGGATCCACCTCAGTATTAGTGATATCATTTACCCTTCCTTACTACATTGAATGTTTTTGTTGATTTCCACTGACAACCCTTTTTATAGGTAATTTCATTGCATAATACTCATGTTTCTTGTATTTTAAACATTACATTGTCGTTTGGGTGTTGATCTAAAACTTTCATTCTTCTTCCACATTAGTGGTATTCTTCATATAACTTCGTCATTTATTAGTTATATTCCCCTCTTTTATACATTTTAAGAATCTTCTTATTCCCCATATTCAATTCCCAATATGCATATTCCCACACTTTGGACATGTGGGATGTTAGGTTTTATTTCTATCATGGTATTTACCTATTGATCATCCCATATTAAACTAAATTTTCTTCTTTATAGCTCTAATCCTACGAGATCACAAATAGTCTCTGATCTCTATTTCAACCTTAATGGAACAATAAAAAATCTCCTCATAACTGTCAAATACTCAAATCACAAACTATTTTAATAGACTCGGCTTTAGTCTACTAAATAAATGATTCTCTTTTATTTCAGTGTTCATGAAAAATCCATAGTAGTATCATTTAAGACTTGTAAAGTTTCCCTCATATGATCCAATAGACTTATCTCCCTTTTTTTATTCCAAGGAACTACCTTTCCATATTAATACAAAGAGTTTGGGAAAATATTTATTGAAAAATATTTCATTGAAATCTTCCCATTCCATGGAATCAATTTCCTCTTTAGACTGTTTTTTTATCAGTGACCACCACTGATCAGCTTCAACATCAAAACTGTAGAGACCCGTATCTTGACATACATTGACATTACATTACTTTTGCGGAATACTTAGTATATTAAAAAAAACACACACACAAGGACCGTAATAGTTTAGTGTCTTTGGAAACTCGGACTATAATCTTCTAATCGTGGTGAAAGATCTTCAAAATCTCCCATAAAGATCTTCCTTTTTTTTACCTAAAACCTTTCTTTATATCCTGGGGAAAAGAAAACATAAAAGGGTGAGCTCAAATGCTCAGTAAGGGTAAACAAAATAAATATCAATCACATCATATTCATAAGAACATAACATTTTGGAAATCATAACCTGCAAAAGAGAGCATAATTTCATAATCATGGGATAAATCATGGCAGTGAAAAAGTAATCCCAATAATCATAACTTAAAACATGAAACTTTGTGACATACACACATAATCATAGATAATCATTTCTTGTTAGTCAAGACTAATTGCCAAGACTATCTTAGTGGAAAAATTCCCTTTCTGAATCGAGTAACCCTCGTTTCAGTCC
The DNA here is from genome assembly GCA_963277665.1 of Viscum album. Taxonomy (NCBI): domain Eukaryota; kingdom Viridiplantae; phylum Streptophyta; class Magnoliopsida; order Santalales; family Viscaceae; genus Viscum; species Viscum album. The sequence goes on along the minus strand of OY728165.1, from coordinate 1,062,692,586 downwards.
TGTTTCACTGAACCGGTATAACCTACCGTTCCAGCCCTGTCTATCTCATGAGATATAAAATCTTTACCCAATGCATTGGAGGGAGATATAGGTCCCACCCATCTTATAATGAATCCTTTCTTATGTGTGCCACATAATCATAAACCATACATCATAGCGTAACCCATGTAATAAAAATGGAATTCTTAAACAACATGATATCATAAAACAATTCATATAAGATAAAGGAATTCATAAAAATATTTCCATCACAACATAATCAAATCCATTTAATAATAGGGATAAAAATAGAACCCTTTTATTATCTTAGATGGAAAATAATTTTGATAAAATACTTGAACTCCATTCTTGAGGAAAATATCCTCTTTACTTCAAAAACATTTTTCCTTTCATAACATGTCAAACGACTTTAAAATAAAAGAAGATGATTAAAAATAAACTTGAAAACTTGTAAAGGAAGCTTCTTGGAAATAATGTTTTAAAAATCCATTCATTCCATATAAGTTAAAAAAAACATTATTCTCATACTTTTGTCGGAAAAGTCCAAAAAGTACCTCGTACGAAAAACGACAAAAGATTCCTTTCATATCTTTTACTAAAAACTCACCGAAGGTAAAAATTTATTTAAACAATTGTATGTGGATGGATGTAATATTACATATTGATGAAACATGGACGTGGATGATAAAATACACCCCAGTAAATACTTACGAATAAACAATCTCGGATAAAAATGAGATTGTGATATTTCCCTTACCTTAGGTCCGATTTGCTTTGTATGTGTCCGAAGCTCCTGTATAATGGTTTAAATAATGTAATTGACTTATTAAAGAATCATATTCATTGTTATGATATCATATATGGTTTACTTATGACATTATATTACCTGTTCTTTTGTAAATTCCATGTTAAAGAAGCGTTTTGGGTAAAATCGTTTCTTTTATCGTAGGTGTTTTGACTTGTTGTTATTGACATTATTATTACTTATATCATGATTTACTTACTTCCAGAATATAAAATATGATTTATATATCATATATATTCAGTATATATATATATATAATAGATAGATAAATGAAATGAAAAACACCGTTCATGGAGACGGTAGTCCGTACGTACGCATGAACGCTGTTTTCCTTTCCCTATTGTCTTGAATGGAAGTAAGTAGATGACATACATATATATATATACATAAATCCAGTATCTTTATAATGTCATATATTTCATTATTATTTCTTATATATACTTTATAATCATTCTTAAATGGTTAACATGGAGAATGAATCTCATCGCGTCGTGGAGACGGTAGTCCGTACGTACGCACGAGCGATGATATCATTTCCATAAATATTGAATTGGAGTGGAGTGGATTATACAATATATCAGAATAAATATGATGTTTTAATAACTATGTATAGTTATTCTTTACACCATTATACCCATCCAAGTAAGGTGGTGGTGGAAAATAGATTACACCACGGCGTGGAGACGGTATTCCGTACGTACGCACGCGCGGTGATTTCTTTTTCCGTAGGATAGATAGATGGTGAAATAGGGTTGTTTCATACTTATAATAACATATCAGTATATGAGTGATACTGATGTTATTACTTCATAATGAAACAACCTAATAAGAATAAGTGGAAGAAGAAATAAAGATGAAAGAATTGGTAACGGTAATTACCTCTTCTTTGAAGCGCCTTTTGGAGACCTCCTCTTAGGGAACTAAAATTGGTCTTTGAGGAATACCAGAACCTCTAGGATGTTTCTAGGGAAGTGGAGAAGAGATTTTTGCAGGGGTTGGCCGAGCTTGAGTGCTCAAATTGGTGTGAGGAGGAGGGGGGGATGTGCCCTTTTATAAGGGAGGAGAGGGGCACCTTAGGAATATCTCAAAATATTATTTTATATTAAAGTAAAAATCGGTTTATAATGGTTCCAAAGGGTATTATTTCGAAGCTAAAGTGGGGATGGGTCGAAATACTATCAACCAATAGGATTTAGACAAGTTTAGGTTATTATTTTAACCTTATCAATTAGATTTAACTCTAAGTTAAATAATTTAACTTTTACCGTGTCTTTTTGTTTTATTTCACTATATGGTTAATACACTTACTATAACATGCCCAAAGAACCCCAAATTGTTTATTATTAATATATATATCCTTATCTAAGTCATTTTGCCGAACCTTAGATTTTTAGGAATAAAATAACAATTAATAATATAATATTTGATTTAAAAACTATTTTGTGTCAATTTTGACACTATTTGATATATGATTTTTGTGAAAGTCATAACAGAATTATATGTTCGAAAAAAGTTTATTAAATCAACACTAATATATCATAGTAACCTAGAAAATTAGTGGAATTCATAAAAAGTCTCAAATTACATTCATTTGAGTATTTATAACATCAATTATGTTAATATTTCCTTAAAAGGGTAATTACTGCATCATCATTGTGTCATAACTAAATTAATTTATTTAAAGTCTAAAAATTATAAATAAAATATAATTATGTAGGAAATCTTTTTAGCTTTCTAATGAATATTTATAGTCGAATTTATCTTATGTATAACCCCATATTAAAAAATGTTTTAGTGAATAAACTTTGATTTTAACTCTTTTAACTCTTCTTTGAATTAAATAATAATAAATGTCCTAATCTAATCCAAGTGGGCCTAAATGATAATATTTTACACTTAAGGTTGTTTTTGGTCGAGATACACTTGTCCAATAGAATTAGGACATGTGTTAGGGTAATATTAATATCATTCTTACCCTTAATTACCCTATTTACTTTTAACCGTGGTAAATAAAAGTAAAAAGTTACTATTCACCAAAAATTATTTTCATCTCATTGAACCACATTTTACTTACTGACATCAACCGTGTGTCTCGGATTTTTGAAATTCCATTCACAGAAGCGGTAAAATTAAGTTTTATGAAAAATTCAGTTTTTTAACTACCACTTAGTAGTTTCACTATTCATCAAAAAAATGAAGGTTTTCAGAAAAATGCCAAAATTTCATCCTAAGCTATATTTCATATTCCGAATTCAAAAATGAAGTCTATTTTACCAAATTCATAACATAGAAGTTACATTAATTAATTTTATAATTAAATCCCGCTGTTAAAACAAATAGCGTGTTTTTAAGAAACAATATCTATCAAAAGATTGACACTTGTTTATGTCTGGTTTAAATGTGCAATTACATCCAATGACCAACATTGTATTAAATTGTAAAAATAAATTCTAAATATACTTTAAAACTACTCCAATTAATAATTTATCACTATTAATTATTTCGATTAAAAAAGTTGTTTTTTAGTAATTTTCACTATTCATCAGAATATGAAAGTTATCTGAAATGTAACAAAATTTCACCTTGGGCTAAATTCGATACTCCGAATCCAAAAATGAAGTTCATTTTGAAAAATAAGATTTATAGAATTTTAAAAAGTGGTTATTACTATTCATATCGGCTAGTTTTAATAATATTTTAATAGCATATCGTTGTTTAGTGAAACTCGGTATTGCGTATTACACACGCTATCGAGGAAGGTCGCGATTGCGTGTAATGCAAGGCAAGTCAAGGATGTGTGTTGTGCAAGCTCCTTTTGGTGTAGCGTACAACACAAGAAATTAATAAAATTAAAAAGAATATTTTTTATAAAATCTTGGGCTGTTACATTCTACCCCCCTTAAAATGAATTTCGCCCTCGAAATTCGTCGGGGTTATAAATGGTTTACTATTTGAAAGTTTCTTTAATAGAAACCTACATCGTAAAAAGGAATATCAAAACCAATCTTTAAAAACAAAAGTATGAAACGTGACGGTTACCCAAATAAACTAATCATTGGGTTTCCACATAGGTGAAAATATGGATATGGAAGAGAAATCTAACCATCATGTTCTGATGGAGAGTGGTAGAGAACATGGCTATGGAAAAGCCAGTAATCACAAATCCATAGATTTGTGATGATATAAGGTACCATCTGATTCATCAGGTATAAGATCACTAGGACAACATTTTTGGTTTTCAAGATCATTTCCCTAAAGTTAAAAATTTGAATTGGAATAAATACTTTCTTTATTTTGGTACAATCTCACTATTGTTCGTGCCTAGAACAATTTCCACTTCATCTCTTAAATAAATGAAGTTGAATTTGTTATTCGTGAAGTGTTAGCAGATCATGTGATAGAATGACAGGTCATTCCATCTGTCTCAAACAAAAGGTTAGCAAAAATTATATACATAAGTCGATCTATTGTGAGATTAATCATATATAGTTCCTAAAATGGACTTATACTTCATATATCATACTGCTTAATATAATAAAACTAGTTTCTACTAAACAGGGACTTCCTGTAGGCCAGTGGTAGGCGATAAAGGCCAGTCGCACTTCGGTTGTGGGTTCGATTCCCACAGCCTTGTCCGAAGCGATGGGTTGTCGCCCGTCCTGCAGGTTGTCCTTTTTCTAAAACTATATTACTATAACATCCCATAATATCGAAAAAACTTCTATCATTAAACAATACTAACTTATGTCCAACATAATCCATTCCAATCTTTAGTCCTATCCATAATACTGCAGTCCATTCTCATAACATAGTGAAAACGATTACCAGAGATTTAATACCATCGTTGATCCCCATATATCATAAGATATATCTTGTTGGACACATTCCAAACATTCAAAGGCCTTAATATTGTACTCTCTTGAATACCCATTGAACCTTAGTGAAAACTTGAATGCAGTTAAAAGTTAACACTTTCCACATACCAAAATCCTCAAAATTCTATATACTCAAACCATGATATCACTTAGTCTTTATATCAATCATGAGATCATGAATACTGTTAAACATTTCATTTTCTCGTTTTCCCTTCATTATGCGCATAATATCTCAATCACTTTGAATACCACATTAGACCAATACATAGATATTCCAATATTCCATGATACAACATTATTTTGGAATCCCATTACATAAAAACTTAATCATTCCACCACATCGTTGTCATATTCAACATTGCCAATAGTGATCGCATGTGACTTCCCTTTGTCCTTTACCTTAAGCGGTTGCTCATGTCGATCATCACTAACCCTTGGATTAGGGCATTTATTGGCATAATGTCCCATCTCCTTGCACTTGAAGCATTGAAGTGTTGGTTGGGCGTTCTCTGCAGTGTTTGCTTTATTCACTTCATTAGAATCCCTTTTTCCATTACTTCGACACTCAGCTGCCCGATGACCTTCTTTTCCACACTTAAAACATTTTCTAGTACCTTTAAGACAATCTCCACCATGCTTCTTTCCACACTTTGTGCATAAGGAAACATTCATCTTCTTTTCACCATTATTCTGAGATTTCTCCTTGAACTCCATCTTTCGTTTCTTGTCAAAACCATGAGATGGATATGTAACACCAACTTCCATTTCTACCTTGATAGCACAACGCACAATTTCTTCATAGCTACTGAAGTCTCTTATAGCTAATGCCCTTCGAAGACTTGGTTTTAAGCCATTGAAAAATCGATCAACTTTACTTTCAGGTTGGATGATAATGCCAGATGCATACCTTGAAAGTCTTGTAAAATTCGCTTCGTATATACCAACAGATTCATCATCCTTTTGCTTTAGTTCAAGAAACTCCTTCTCCATCTTCGTTCGAAGAATACGAGGGAAGTACTTACTGAAAAACAAGTTCTTGAACTCGTCCCATTCCATGGAATCAATTTCATCTCTTTGCCTCGTATTCTTGATAAGATTCCACCATTGATCAGCTTCACCTTCCAAACGATATACTGCTAAGATGACTTTATCATGTTTAGAACATTGAAGAACTGAAAATATCTTTTCAGTAGTACTAATCCATTGTTCAGCAACTAATGGATCAGTAGACCCACTGAAAGAAGGCGGACGCTGCCTCATGAAGGATTCAACAGAATGTTGCTCCTTCCTTTTCTCGTTTGGAAGTCCTGCATGATTCATAGCTTGAGAAAGTTGTGTGATCATGGCTACAAGATTTTTCATTCCAGCTCCCATATCGTTTGGTTGCTCAGGGGGACAATCATTGCATTGTCCATTGCATTGATCAACACGGTTCCTTCGGGTTCCAGCCATCGTCTAAAACCCCAAAAGAATAGTGTGAGAGGCAAAAATCATGCTAGGGAAAACAACATAATAAAGGGGGAGTACCTTCAATATCCAACAGCTTAGGTTTAATTCTATGATCATTAGCGTAATTCTATTACTATAAACTATACGTATACTTATCCCTAGGGACATCCCTAGACATACCTTAGAAATATCTCTAGGGATCACACTAATGTTTTCACATCCTAGTTTCCAAAGGTTGACTAAACCTTTCCTCTGATACCAACTGTAGAGACCCGTATCTTGATGTACATTGACATTACATTACTTTTGTGGAATACTTAGTACATTAAAAAAACACACACACAAGGACCGTAATAGTTTAGTGTCTTTGGAAACTCGGACTATAATCTTCTAATCGTGGTGAAAGATCTTCAAAATCTCCCATAAAGATCTTCCTTTTTTTACCTAAAACCTTTCTTTATATCCTGGGGAAAAGAAAACATAAAAGGGTGAGCTCAAATGATCAGTAAGGGTAAACAAAATAAATATCAATCACATCATATTCATAAGAACATAACATTTTGGAAATCATAACCTGCAAAAGAGAGCATAATTTCATAATCATGGGATAAATCATGGCAGTGAAAAAGTAATCCCAATAATCATAACTTAAAACATGAAACTTTGTGGCATACACACATAATCATAGATAATCATTTCTTGTTAGTCAAGACTAATTGCCAAGACTATCTTAGTGGACAAAGTCCCTTTCTGAATCGAGTAACCCTCGTTTCAGTCCTGTTTCACTGAACCGGTATAACCTACCGTTCCAGCCCTGTCTATCTCATGAGATATAAAATCTTTACCCAATGCATTGGAGGGAGATATAGGTCCCACCCATCTTATAATGAATCCTTTCTTATGTGTGACACATAATCATAAACCATACATCATAGCGTAACCCATGTAATAAAAATGGAATTCTTAAACAACATGACATCATAAAACAATTCATATAAGATAAAGGAATTCATAAAAATATTTCCATCACAACATAATCAAATCCATGTAATAATAGGGATAAAAACAGAACCCTTTTATTATCTTAGATGGAAAATAATTTTGATAAAATACTTGAACTCCATTCTTGAGGAACATATCCTCTTTACTTCGAAAACATTTTTCCTTTCATAACATGTCATACGACTTTAAAATAAAAGAAGATGATTAAAAATAAACTTGAAAACTTGTAAAGGAAGCTTCTTGGAAATAATTTTTTAAAAATCCATTCATGCCGTATAAGTTTAAAAAACATTATTCTCATACTTTTGTCGAAAAAGTCAAAAAAGTACCTCGTACGAAAAACGACAAAAGATTCCTTTCATATCTTTTACTAAAAACTCACCGAAGGTAAAAATTGATTTAAACAATTGTAGGTGGATGGAATTAATATTACATATTGATGAAACATGGACGTGGATGATAAAATACACCCCAGTAAATACTTACGAATAAACAATCTCGGATAAAAATGAGATTGTGATATTTCCCTTACCTTAGGTCCGATTTGCTTTGTACGTGTCCGAAGCTCCTGTATAATGGTTTAAATAATGTCATTGACTTATTAAAGAATCATATTCATTGTTATGATATCATATATGGTTCACTTATGACATTATATTACCTGTTCTTTTGTAAATTCCATGTTAAAGAAATGTTTTGGGTAAAATCGTTTCTTTTATCGTAGGTGTTTTGACTTGTTGTTATTGACATTATTATTACTTATATCATGATTTACTTACTTCCAGAATATAAAATATGATTTATATATCATATATATTCAGTATATATATATATATATATAATAGATAGATAAATGAAATGAAAAACACCGTTCATGGAGACGGCAGTCCGTACGTACGCATGAACGCTGTTTTCCTTTCCCTATTGTCTTGAATGGAAGTAAGTAGATGACATACATATATATATATACATAAATCCAGTAGCTTTATAATGTCATATATTTCATTATTATTTCTTATATATACTTTATAATCATTCTTAAATGGTTAACATGGAGAATTAATCTCATCGCGTCGTGGAGACGGTAGTCCGTACGTACGCACGAGCGATGATATCATTTCCATAAATATTGAATTGAATTGGAGTGGATTATACAATATATCAGAATCAATATGATGTTTTAATAACTATGTATAGTTATTCTTTACACCATTATACCCATCCATGTAAGGTGGTGGTGGAAAATAGATTACACCACGGCGTGGAGACGGTATTCCGTACGTACGCACGCGCGGTGATTTATTTTTCCGTAGGATAGATAGATGGTGAAATAGGGTTGTTTCATACTTATAATAACATATCAGTATATGAGTTATACTGATGTTATTACTTCATAATGAAACAACCTAAGAAGAAGAAGTGGAAGAAGAAATAAAGATGAAAGAATTGGTAACGGTAATTACCTCTTCTTTGAAGCGCCTTTTGGAGACCTCCTCTTAGGGAACTAAAATTGGTCTTTGAGGAAGACCAGAACCTCTACGATGTTTCTAGGGAAGTGGAGAAGAGATTTTGTCAGGGGTTGGCCGAGCTTGAGTGCTCAAATTGGTGTGAGGAGGAGGGGGAGGAGGTGCCCTTTTATAAGGGAGGAGAGGAGCACCTTAGGAATATCTCAAAATATTATTTTATATTAAAGTAAAAATCGGTTTATAATGGTTCCAAAGGGTCTTATTTCGAAGCTAAAGTGGGGATGGGTCGAAATCCTATCAACCAATAGGATATAGACAAGTTTAGGTTATTATTTTAACCTTATCAATTAGATTTAACTCTAAGTTAAATAATTTAACTTTTACCGTGTCTTTTTGTTTTCTTTCACTATATGGTTAATACACTTACTATAACATGCCAAAAGAACCCCAAATTGTTTATTATTAATATATATATCCTTATCTAAGTCATTTGGCCGAACCTTAGATTTTTAGGAATAAAATAACAATTAATAATATAATATTTGATTTAAAAACTATTTTGTGTCAATTTTGACACTATTTGATATATGATTTTTGTGAAAGTCATAACAGAATTATTTGTTCGAAACAAGTTGATTACATCAACACTAATATATCATAGTAACCTAGAAAATTAGTTTAATTCATAAAAAGTCTCAAATTACATTCATTTTAGTATTTATAACATCAATTATGTTAATATTTCCTTAAAAGGGTAATTACTGCATCATCGTTGTGTCATAAATAAATTAATTTATTTAAAGTCTAAAAATTATAAATAAAATATCATTATGTAGCAAAGCTTTTTATCTTTCTAATGAATATTTATAGTCGAATTTATCTTATGTATAACCCCATATTAAAAATGTTTTAGTGAATAAACTTTGATTTTAACTCTTTTAACTCTTCTTTGAATTAAATAATAATAAATGTCCTAATCTAATCCAAGTGGGCCTAAATGATAATATTTTACACGTAAGGTTGTTTTTGGTCGAGATACACTTGTACAATAGAATTAGGACATGTGTTAGGGTAATATTAATATCATTCTTACCCTTGATTACCCTATTTACTTTTAACTGTGGTAAATAAAAGTAAAAAGTTACTATTCACCAAAAATTATTTTCATCTCATTGAACCACATTTTACTTACTGACATCAACCGTGTCTCTCGGATTTTTGAAATTCCATTCACAGAAGCGGTAAAATTAAGTTTTATGAAAAATTCAGTTTTTTAACTACCACTTAGTAGTTTCACTATTCATCAAAAAAATGATGGTTTTCAGAAAAATGCCAAAATTTCATCCTAAGCTATATTTCATATTCCGAATTCAAAAATGAAGTCTATTTTACCAAATTCATAACATAGAAGTTGCATTAATTAATTTTATAATTAAATCCCGCTGTTAAAACAAATAGCGTGTTTTTAAGAAACAATATCTATCAAAAGATTGACACTTGTTTATGTCTGGTTTAAATGTGCAATTACATCCAATGACCAACATTGTATTAAATTGTAAAAATATATTCTAAATATACTTTAAAACTACTCCAATTAATAATTTATCACAATTAATTATTTCGATTAAAAAAGTTGTTTTTTAGTAATTTTCACTATTCATCAGAATATGAAAGTTATCCGAAATGTACCAAAATTTCACCTTGGGCTAAATTCGATACTCCGAATCCAAAAATGAAGTTCATTTTGAAAAATAATATTTACAGAATTTTAAAAAGTGGTTATTACTATTCATACCGGCTAGTTTTAATAATATTTTAATAGCATATCGTTGTTTAGTGAAACTCGGTATTGCGTATTACACACGCTATCGAGGAAGGTCGCGATTGCGTGTAATGCAAGGCAAGTCAAGGATGCGTGTTGTGCAAGCTCCTTTTGGTGTAGCGTACAACACAAGACATTAATAAAATTAAAAATAATATTTTTTATAAAATCTTGGGCTGTTACAAAAACTATAGACTTATAATATGACTTTCTCTTATTCTAAGAATTCAAGGACATAGAAAGTCTTATGAATTCATCTAATCCATTTTTCCATGATGATGGGATAATAATATCGACTAAAGATCGATGTTCTTTGTCATATAAAGTATTTAACCACAACTTCTTATTTCTTAGGAGGAGGGAGTTATACAGGATTCAAGTTATTATTCATAACTTTATCCAATTTGTTTAGCAATTTCATGAACTTTTGAGCTACCATTACCATTGTATTTTGAATTTCATTAGGTAAATATTTTCATTTTTATTAAATTAATTATTGGCAAAGATTCTTATATTTATAGCCATTAACTAGAAAAAGAAAAATGCAATTAAGGGTCTTGAATACTTAGATAATAAGAATATAAAAAGGAAAAAAATAACAAATATGGATAAACTTGGAAATGGAAAGTATACCATATCCTTTAATTCCATAATTTTCAATCTAATTTATCCATGGTGATATATTTATCCCTAGGGTTATTAATAAAATTTTCTATTACTAATCTCAAAAAGTAACTAGAACATCTTATAATACAAACTATAGTAGTCATTTCCTTTTACACATATTATTACCATATTCTAATCATAATTAACCACCAAATGAAAACTAAGGATCATAAAGTTTGGTTTCTTTGGAATATTAGGTACTTAAATCTAAAAATGATGAAATATAATAAAAAATGGTTTATATTAATCATAAATAATGATATATTAACTTCCTTTTAAATATTAAAACTACATAGAATAACCTAGGGAATATATAAATAAAAGTGATCAACTAAAAATTCTAGTAAGGGAATAAACATAGACATAAAGCATCGCACATTGGTTAGAAGCATAACATGATGTCATAAAAGTCATAGATCAAGAATAAACATGAGGAAGAATAACATATAGAACGTGGGATATTATAATCATAGAAATATAGGAATGTGAAATAAACATATAATATTACATAAATATGATTCAACACTGACTCCTAAGACTATATCACATGGTGTTAAAATTCCCATAAAGGAATCAGGTTTACTCCTTATCTAAACTTGTTGTCTCATGAGACTAAGAATTACCCAATGCATTGGATATATAACTAATAACACCCATTATAACATGTTCATTCATATTTTTGACACATATAGAATTAAACATAAGGAATACACATAAGGGTTTCCCATGTAATGAAATGGGTATCACAATTATACCATAAGACATAACCAAAAATTGTATCATCATGGTGTCTATGAAAGAATGGATTTAAAAAACATAGATGAGAATTACTAATGGAAAATATGCATAGTTCATGATAAATTATTTCTAACTTAATTTAAATCATGTAAAAAGAGTGTATAAAAACATAATAAATGATCCACTTTAGTGTGGTTTGAGGGAAAATATATAAGAGTTTAAAATAGACAAATGAATCGTTTTTTGAATAAAAATAGAAATGGAAAAATATATTTTTATGGATAAAATGAGTTATTTTTATTAAATAGTGGTGTCTTAATATATATTATGGATGGTACTTAAAAATGGTTAAAATATGGGAAGTTCCCATTAATTGAGCTTACTTACCAGGAGGAATTGAGACGGAAACATTATAAAACATGTATTTCCCCATCAAAGAAAGAAGAATTGTGATAGGTAAATATGTTTGGAGAATAAAAATATATTTTTTTATGAGTACATAAAAATAATTAATAATTACATTTGGGTAAAGAGAGAGAATGTGTAACCCAAATTAAAAAATGGAGGTTTGGAGAGAATCCCTTACATTATGACCAAAAGAGTTCTACACTTGTACTTAATGTTCAGGATAATAAAATTAAATCCATTAATTAACTAATTAAATATATATTACAAATGTATTTAATTTATTGTAATTTTATTAGGTTAATTAATGTCCATTTCATTTACTTTTAGTGTTTAATATGAACATTTTATGAGTCCTTGTTTCATGGTTTCATAGTCGGTTCACTTATGTATAATTATGAAAATGCTTTTAAAATGGAACTAAAACTATAGAACAGGAATGATATGGTAATAATTTATTTCCAAAAATTTAAATGGTCCCATATATCATTTTATATTTTTTACATGAGGATGATTATTTATATAACATGTTGATGAAAAAATATTATTTTATTGTGTCGGTTTTTTCCACAATCGCAAAATAGTATCGTTTTATTTATTAATATGTTTATATAATGGTTAAAAAGCATTAAATAAGTTTTAAAATACATATTATAATTTTTTTACCCTAAAAATGGTTTTATGACTATCCTTGAAGGTGGTAACAGAAAAAAAAAACTTATCATTCGGGAAGGCAGTGAATCAACACCTCATGGATGGTGTTTTCATTTTTAGAATTAGAGGAGAAAAGAAGAGAATTAAAGGAGGATATTCCATTAACATAATAAAATTATATTATTTTTATGATATTGGAGTTATCATATAACTTTGAATAGTGGAGGAAATTATGAGGTAGAAAAAATAATGAACTAAAAAGATAAGGGTGGAGGAATTTACCTCTTGAATGTCATCTCCTTGAGAACCTCCCTAAGAAACTTGGATTTGGTCTTTTGGTAATTCTATAAATACTAGAATGTGCAGAATATTTTTGGGAGAATAATTAGCTATAATAAAATCCAAATCCATGTCTTATAAGGTGTGATTAGAAGAGGTGGTGAGGAGATCAATTTATAATTAGAGGAGAGGGGTGTTTTTTATTATTTTATTCATTTGTTTATTTTTTTGCTCAAGACTATCAATATAATTGAATTTTATGAAACATTATAGTAAATGTATCATTTTATTTCTAGATAATGGGAACTCACATCATCCATGACTCAACCATGAATCAAAAATTCATTTTTTACTTATAATGTTAAATACTATAAATTATGGTATTTCACTATTCACTAAAAAAATTACTATTTTATAAAGATCCCAAAAATTAACCCTAACCATTTTTTAATGTTAATATTTAAAAAATGGACTCCATTTTATGAAAACAATTTTCTAAATATGAGAAATTTAATTTTTAATTAAAAACATCATTTATTCTTAAAATACTAATTTTAAAATTATAACTGATTTTATGACACTTTGAAAAATTAATTAAGGTCTCATAAAATAATATTATAATCATAAGAAAAAAATATATCAATTTGTTATTATATTTTATAAAAAATATCTTTTAAATCAATATATTAAATATAAAATTTTAAATAAACATTTACATTTTACAAAAATATAAATACTTAATTTATCACTTTTAAAACATTTTTTTACTTATAACGTGATATAAATATATTATATTTTCATTCATAAGATACTATAATTTTATTTATACTTTCATAGGTGAGGTTATAATTCTATTGGTTGGTTTAATATTCCTAATGGTCACATAACTATTCAGTCGGTCTAGTTACTATTCTATTGGTATAGGTTCCTTTATTTCTATAAATACCACTAATTTCATTCTTAATTTATGAAGATAATATTTTAATTAACTATTTTATGTTATGTATATGTTTCATAATATTAAATATTACTATAAGAAGAAAAATCCATTGGTAATATTTTGGGTCATTACATTACTACTGTAAATTCATGGAAACTTGTGTTATATTTCTCGTTTTTAGTAGACTAGTGTCTCGATATGGCCTTAGAGAGGGATTGAGAAAAGAGATTCCAAACCAATAGTTATAATTATACTATAAATGAAACTAAATATATTGTGAGGAACTACCATCCAAAGGGTGGAAAACTATAAATATGGATTTCTTTCTAGGCCCATCAGTCGTCTAGTGATCCATCAACCCATCGGTGAGATCCTAGTTGCTAAGCGATGCGCCCCTAGGAAATTGTTTTATGAGGGAAAAGGGGTAATTTCCCCCCCCCCCCACACTTATTTGACTCCACCTTTATCTACATAAACTATATTACATGATTTTACAACATGGATACTCTTTTATAATGATTTGTCATCCCTCATCCTCCTCCCTTCATCCTTTGAGGTGTCGTTATTCTGGGTGGTCTTCTTCCGGTAAAACTATTAGAATTCAAGATTTATATCTATGTGTCTCTCAATTTATTCAGGTATCGTTATTCAAATAACATTAATTTCTATTTTGGGGAAGAATTTGTGTATTTTTTTGGTTATTTGCATTTCTGGTAGTGATCCTTGGTGTTAAAATCTCATTACACCAAAGGTGGGAAGTCACTTACAATTTAAGAACGATTCCATGATGTTGTATGACTCATTTTCCATGCTGATGTATGTGTATCACTATTATAATTTTTCCTATAGTTTTTAAGTGATATGGTAGGACTATAGTAAATTTTTAAACCATTTATAGGTGGACTATGGGTTGATGTGTTGTTTAATAGGGAATTCCACATAAAATTGTTGGTGATATAGGGGTTATCTACCCGAGAAATATGACCCTGGGAGATCTATTCAGGATTGTTTGGGGGATTTTTAGCCCTAATATATGACTTATGGGTAAGTATGTTGTCCCATTTGTTATGATTTATTTTATTAATTCATGATATTTCTAATTTATTTTTTCTTGATGTTACCTCTAAAGACTCTTCGGTATTGGTCAGCCTGTATATTGGTCCTCCTAAGAACCTAAGGGATGGGTTACTGTGTATGAGATAACCAACCAAGAACCCTTGACATGGGTCAGCATGTATCTAAAAAACTTCTTGTGTTCGAAAGGATTGGTTATAGTTATTTATGTTTCCATAATCTACTTGTATGCATGGGCTAGGGGTTATACTCTATTTCTAAGGTTTCGATATACTTTCCTTATAGCATGGGGCATAAGTGGGTAAATTCGGGGTTTAAGTGTCTTAGTTAGTAAAAAATGACCAAAATATTGTGTGTTTAATCAAGAATTTAATTTTTGTTGATGCGTTCACTTTTATACACAAACTTTAATTATGCTAAGGTCTCATTGGTGGTGTCCATCTTAGTTTATTAACACACACAACATGGCCATATTCATGAAAATGAAAACTCATAACTAGGGATCCTGCTAACAGAAAGGGCCCTACATAACACTACTAATGTGGTGGAGTGGGATAGATAGAGGTAGATTTAGGACATACTTTGGGATCTTTTTTAATGAGGCCTCTTTTATTATTTGTATTCTCATTATCTGTAACAGCCCAAGATTTTATGAAAAATATTCTTTTTAATTTCACTAATGTCTTGTGTTGTACGCAACACAAAAAGGAGCTTGCACAACACGCATCCTTGACTTGCCTTGCATTACACGCAATCGCAACCTTCCTCGATAATGTGTGTAGTATGTAATACTGAGTTTCACGAAACAACGATATACAATTAAAATATTATTAAAACTAGCTGTTATGAATAGTAATAACCACTTTTTAAAATTTTAGAAATTTTAGCTCTCAAAATGGACTTCATTTTTGGATTCGGAGTATCGATTTTAGCCTAAGGTGAAATTTTGGTACTTTTCGGATAACTTTCATATTCTGATGAATAGTGAAAATTACTAAATTATAATTAAAAACAACTTTTTTAATCAAAATAATTAATAGTGAAAAATTATTAATTTGAGTTGTTTTAAAGTATATTTAGAATATATTTTTACAATTTAATACAATGTTGGTCATTGGATGTAATTTCACATTTAAACCAGACATAATCAAGTGTCAATCTTTTGATAGATATTGTTTCTTAAAAACACGCTATTTGTTTTAACAGCGGGATTTAATTATAAAATTAATTAATGAAATTTCTATGTTATAAATTTGGTAAAATAGACTTCATTTTTGAATTCGGAATATGAAATATAGCTTAGGATGAAATTTTGGCATTTTTCTGAAAACTTTCAATTTTTGATGAATAGTGAAACCACTAAGTGGTAGGTTAAAAACAGAATTTTGCATAAAACTTAATTTTACCGCTTCTGTGAATGGAATTTCGAAAATCCGACAGACACGGTTAATATCAAGGACTAAAATGTGGTTCAATGAGATGGAAATAATTTTTGGTGAATAGTAACTTTTTACTTTTTTTTACCACGGTTAATAGTAAATAGGGTAACTAAGGGTAAATATGATATTACTATTACCCTAACACATGTCCTAATTCTATTGGATAAGTGTAATTCAACCAAAAACAACCTTATGAATATAATATGACCATTTAGGTCCACTTGGATTAGATTATGACATTTAATATTATTTTATTTAATGAATAGTTAAAATAGTTAAAATCAAAGTTTAATAACTAAAACATTTTTAATATGGGGTTATACATAAGATAAATTCGACTATAAATATTCATTAGAAAGATAAAACGATTTCCTACATAATGATATTTTATTTATAATTTTTAGACTTTAAATAAAGTAATTTATTTATGACACAACGATGATGCAGTAATTACCGTTTTAAGGAAATATTAACATAATTGATGTTATAAATGCTCAAATGAATGTAATTTGATACTTTTTATGACTTCCACTAATTTTCTAGGTTTCTATAATATATTAGTGTTGATTTAATAAACTTGGTTCGAACATATAATTCTGTTATGACTTTCACAAAAATCATATATCAAATAGTGTAAAAATTGACACAAAATAGTTTTTAAATCAAATATTATATTATTAATTGTTATTTTATTTCTAAAAATCTAAGGTTCGGACAAATGACTTAGATAAGGATATATATATTAATAATAAACAATTTGGGGTTCTTTTGGCATGTTATAGTAAGTGTATTAACCATATAGTGAAAGAAAACAAAAAGACACGGTAAAAGTTAAATTATTTAACTTAGAGTTAAATCTAATTGATAAGGTTAAAATAATACCCTAAACTTGTCTAAATCCTATTGGATGATAGTATTTCGACCCATCCCCACTTTATCTTCGAAATAGGACCCTTTGGAACCATTATAAACCGATTTTGACTTTAATATAAAATAATATTTTGAGATATTCCTAACGTGCCCCTCTCCTCCCTTATAAAAGGGTACCTCCTCCCCCTCCTCCTCACACCAATTTGAGCACTCAAGCTCGGCCAACCCCTGCCAAAATCCCTTCTCCACTTCCCTATAATAATCCTAGAGTTCCTGGTCTTCTTCAAAGACCAATCTTAGTTCCCTAAGTGGAGGATTCAAAGAGGCGTTTCAAAGAAGAGGTAATATCCATTACCGATCTTTTCAATTTCTTTCTTCTTCAACTTATACTTCTTTAGTTGTTTCATTATAAAGTAATAACATAAGTATTTCTTATATAATGATATGTTATTATAAATATGAAACAACTCTAATTCACCTTCTATCCATCCTACGGAAAAATGAAATCACCGCGCGTGCGTACGTACGGAATACCGTCTCCACGCCGTGGTGTAATATATTTTCTGTCACCACCTTAATTGGATTGGTATAATGGTGTAATGAGTAACTACATATGATTATTATAAAGTGATATTGATACTGAAATAGTATACATACACTTCAACACAATTCCACGACCATGGGAACGATATCATCGCTCGTGCGTACGTGCGGACTACCGTCTCCACGACGCGATGAGATTCATTCTCCATGTTAACCATTTAAGAATGATTAAAAAGTATATATAAGAAATAATAATAAAATATATGACATTATAAAGCTACTGAATTTATGTATATATGTATATGTATGTCATCTACTTACTTCCATTCAAGACAATAAGGAAAGGAAAACAGCGTTCATGCGTACGTACGGACTACCGTCTCCATGAACGGTGTTTTTCATTTCATTTATCTATCTTATATATATATATATATATACTGAATATATATGATATATAAATCATATTTTATATTCTGGAAGTACGTAAATCATGATATAAGTAATAATAATGTCAAGAACAACAAGTCAAAACACCTACGATAAATGAAACGATTTTACCCAAAACGCTTCTTTAACATGGAATTTACAAAAGAACGGGTAATATAATGTCATAAGTGAACCATATATGATATCATAACAATGAATATGATTCTATAATAAGTCAATTACATACTTTAAATAATTATACAGGAGGTTCGGACACATACGAAGCAAATCGGACCTAAGGTAAGGGAAATATCACAATCTCATTTTTATCCGAGATTGTTTATTCGTAAGTATTTACTGGGGTGTATTTTATCATCCACATCCATGTTTCATCAATATGTAATATTATTTCCATCCACCTAAAATTGTTTAAATCCATTTTTACCCTTTGGTGAGTTTTTATTAAAAGATATGAAAGGAATCTTTTGTCGTTTTTCGTACGATGTATTTTTTTACTTTTCCGACAAAAGTACGCGAAGAATGTTTTTTTTTAACTTATACGGGATGAATGGATTTTTAAAACATTATTTCCAAGAAGCTTCCTTTACAAGTTTTCAAGTTTATTTTTAATCAACTTATTTTAGTTTGAAATTGTATGACATGTTAAGAAAGGAAAAGTGTTTTTAAAGTAGAAAGGATATTTTCCTCAAGAATGAAGATCAAGTGTTTTATCAAAATTATTTTCCATCTAAGATAATAAAGGATTCTGTTTTTATCCCTATTATTACATTGATTCGATTATGTTGTGATGGAATTATTTTTATGAATTCATTTATCTTATATGAATTGTTTTATGATGTCATGTTGTTTAAGAATCCCATTTTTATTACATGGGTTATGCGATGATGTATGATTTTGATTATGTGGCACACATAAGAAAGGATTCATTATAAGATGGGTGGGACCTATATCTCCCTCCAATGCATTGGGTAAAGATTTTATATCTCATGAGATAGACATGGCTGGAATGGTAGGTTATACCGGTTCAGTGAAACAGGACTGAAACGAGGGTTACTCGATTCAGAAAGGGACTTTGTCCACTAAGATAGTCTTGGAAATGAGTCTTGACTAACAAGAAATGATTCTCTATGATTATGTGTGAATGCCACAAAGTTTCATGTTTTAAGTTATGATTATTGTGATTACATTTCACTACCATGATTTATCCCATGTTATGAAATTATGCTCTCTTTTACAGGTTATGATTTCCAAAATGTTATGTTCTTATGAATACGATGTGATTGATATTTCTTTTGTTTACCCTTAATGAGAATTTGAGCTCACCCTTTTATGTTTTCTTTTCCCCAGGATATAAAGAAAGGTTTTAGGTAAAAAAAAGGAAGATCTTTATGGGAGATGTTGAAGATCTTTCACCACGATTAGAAGATTTTATTCCGAGTTTCCAAAGACACTAAACTATTACGATCCTTGTGTGTGTGTTTTTGTTATGTACTAAGTATTCCGCAAAAGTAATGTAATGTTCATGTACGTCAAGCTTCGGGTCTCTACATTATCCCTTTGGAATATTGATCCACTAAATTTGGGGATCCATTTTGTAAACACTTTATCACATAGATGATGTATTTCGTTGTTTTAAAACATCTTATGATGGTTTATTTCTTCTAATTTATTATTTCCACTAATTTCAATTATTGTTTCTTATTCTTTGCTTATTACTTGTACATTATGCACTACTCTAATATATACCTGATACTGGGAAAATATCCTCCCCATGTTTCGGTTAGGACCTCATCATTAGTCTATAACATCTTTCATATAGTGAGGTAGGCATGAGTTTACATACCACCTCAACCCTGATCAAGAAATTCAAGTTAGGGTGTTATAAAATTGTATCAAAAACCCTTTTTAATTTTTTTTGACTTATTAGTCGGGTTTGGGTATAATAGAGATAGGGTGAATGGGACTTGGGTAGGGAAGCTTACATTTTCCTATCTAGGGCTCATTTAATGGACCTCTAAGTTGTCTGGGATGTGGTATTTCTTTTTTTGGTTGTGATGTAACAGGTTGATGTTGTTCTAGTGTTTTATTGTGCACTTATGGTTTTTAGTATTTTATCTTGCCCTAATTAGAGAGATCATTCGATTTCACACGTTCTGGATAGAAATTTAGGTTCTCTTGTCATAAAAATGATTTCTTGTGATTTATATATTTAAATTAAATAAATTCTAACAATCATATATTTACCGTTCTCCCAAATATATCATTGATGATGTTTAATTAATTTAACCTGCCCATGTCTTCTATATTTCATATTATTACTGTGGCTAACATGTGGGTATTGTGATGTCTACTTATGCCTTGGGTAGCATCAAAGGGGTTATTCCCAAGGGGGTGGGTATCTCTGAGGAATTTTTCCAAGGGTAGTTATTTGTTTGAGTGTCTATATTAATTTCTTATGTATTTTGAAGATTTTAGTTTTTAAGGAAGTTATTGAGTATATATATTAGAATTTTAGATAAAGTTTCCTTATCGATGTCCCATGGTGAATCCAAGGGGCCTAAGTCAGGATGATCATGGAGAAAACTCTCCAATGATACCTACTGATGGAAAGTAGGGTGCAGCTAAGATTGACTAAGTGTCTACCCTAGTGAGTCAGGTAGTATAACCTCTTCAGCTAGGTATTTTATTCATAGTTCTTTTAGGAGTAGTAGGTGCCTATCTATGGGGACCAAATATGGTTAATTATTGTTGGGATGTTCAAATATATCATCCTACATCCTTTCAAGGTACGGGTGGGCCTTAAGATTTCAAGAACTAGATCTAGGTAATTGAAGTGGTCATTGACCTCATAGAGAGACCTTCTAATCATCAGGTGAAGTTAGAAGTTTTATATTATAGGGGCATGCCAAGAGGTGGGGGATTGATGGGATAAGACCGAAGACATATGGGTCTGACATAGGAATAATTCAAGGATATCTTTATTAAGTAATTATTTCATGAAGTGCTATAGTTGGATGAAACTTTGTAGTTCAATGAACTCAAGCAATGGGAGATTTCATAAGTGGAGTATGCGACATTTTTGGGGGATTTGATCTATTTTTTCCCATTGTTGTCTAGTAATGAGGATTAGGAGACCAAGAAGATTCATATTGGTCTTTTTTAGAAGATGATTTATCAGGTTGAGAATTTTTATCTTAGATCATATTAAAAGGTGGTTCATAAAGAACTTATCATTGATAAGTTCTTAGATGAGTACAGTGTAGTAAGGTTTCCACCCTCTTTCAGTGGTGACAATCTAAGTGGTGTGTTGGGGGGATTCTTCTAATAGTAGGAAGATGATACCAAAGTAGTTATGGTAGGCTAGTGATATATAGTTAGGAAAAGTTAGGGTTTCATGCCTTCTATATTTAGGAGGGAATCCCCTTTTATGTTTTCAATGAGGGAAACCAGGATATTATTATATCACATATACTAGTCAGTAGAATTAGTGTTATTCTTACAAAAGGATTAGAAATCTTTAGAATTTTTGTTTAAAATTATCCCATTCAGCTATGGGAAGAGGTTTAGGGAATTCACGATCCTTTAATTCCATGTTAGAGGGTCAGACTGATAGGTGATATTCTTTAGAATGGTCTAATAATGGATCAAGCTAGTGATCTTAATTGTCTTGGTTATAGGTTTCAGAGGGTTCATAGGTACAGTTGTGATTAAGTCGAAACTTACTATGGTTTTTTATAAATGGGTGTCTCATTCATTTATTTATGCTAATGATATTGTTGGTTTAGAGCTTTCTATGAAGTATTCTATCTTGTTTCATAACTTGATATGTCTCTTGTTAAGTGGGTATATTGTATTCCAATAATCCTAGGGTATCCCATAGTTGTAGTATGATATGTTCATTTATGGTATTTTCTAATTTTAGATATAACCAATTTTGAAGTCATTTTTTCATTGAGTGGCTGGAATTATTTCAATATACCATAGATTTTTATTATATATCGGTAGATTTTACAACCCATATGGTAAAGGACTACACAATTACTAGGTAATAGAGTTGGGATATAGGTATAGAAGGACTAGAAGATATCTAGATTTGATATGTTGAAATATAGGTGGTTGGTATGGTTTCATCCATATACCAGGTGGTAGTTCCATCCATTTTTTCTCCTATGGGGGTTGTTACTAGGATGTATTTCCAAAATAATTATTAGGAATCCCTCATAAGAGGGGAATTGATATTGATATAAAACTAGTGTTAGGTTAACAATATATATCAATTACCACATATATTATGGAACCTTTTGAGTTTAGAAAGATTAAGGTGAAATCTAATGACCTGTTGGTGAAGGGATTTATTCATCCAAGCACATCTCCTTAGGGTGTATTCATCTTATTCACCAAGAAGGAAATTGGAATCCTTGGATTATGTGAAGAATCTAAATATTTTAATCAATTAATATTGAATAATAGGTATCCACTTCCTAGAATTGATTAATATTTTACCAAGAGAGAGGATCCTAGTGGTTCTCTAAGGCTGTTTTATGATTAGCCTACCATCAGCTACAGTTCAGGGCTGAGGACATACCAAAGTTGTAATTCACGTGTAGGTATGGGTTGTATGACTTTCTCGTGATTTCATTCGACCTAAGGAATATATGGTTAGTGTTTGTGGCTCTAAAAAAATATCTTTCACCCTTATATAAACAATTGTTCACGGTCTTCATTTAAAATATCATAGTATACTTATGAGCCTTAGAATTACATGCCCATTGTCTTGAGATTTTTTTAACACGCTATGAAAGAATAAAATTTATTCATATTTCACTATCACTTATGTATTTAGGAGTTATGATTATTTTTCCTTATTATTTTTAAATTAAGAACAATTCTTGACCTGGAGAAGGTAGTGGCAGTTATGTATCAGGCACGACTAATTATGGTGTAACACCAAGAGTTTTCTATGAATTAATTTTTTCAATAAATTAAATTTAATTGATGTATTTAGTTTCACTATAAAACAATTTAATAATTATTCATATGAAACACTATGAAAATCTTTCACTATACACAACACTTTATTATCTTTCATTATACACAACATAGAGTTTTAATAAAACCATGATATGTTATTAATTTAGTAATTTAAGCCATCATAACCTAAACATTAAACATATGAACATGAATAATTATAAATAATTTATAAATATTATTTATAATGTTTTTATATAAATAAAACATACTTCTAATAAAATACAAAATTTATGAAAAACTCTTTATATGTTTTCAAAATAATATTTTATAAAAATGTTGCTTTCTATATATTTTTTTGAGCAATAATAAAAATAATTTTTGGAAATTTTATAAAATGAATTATATTAAATAAAAATATTTTTTCAATTCATAATTTCAAAATTAACATAGGTTGAATTTTATTTATCTTTATAAATAGTTTCATTTTTTATGAATAGTGAAAAATATGGAATTTTAATTGAAAACTGCATATTTCCTTAATTTATATATAAATTTGAACTATAATTTAAATTATTTTTAAAGTAAAATTTGTTAAATTTAATATATTTTAATGAAATTTATCTCATTGGATTCAATTTTATTAAAAATTATGTAAAAAACATTTCAAACTTTTGAACATTTTCTCTTTAAAAACCCTAATTTCCCATTTCATCTACAGAGTTAATTTTAAATTTAATTCTTCCACTTATGTGAATAGAATTTGTAAAAATATATTACACATTTATAATCATAATAATATATATTATATAATAAGGTTAAATTAAAATTTTCCCATAATTATTACTGAAAATAGTTAAAATTAATTAATGTGACTAAGGTTAAAACAGGGTTCTGTGCATTACATGTGTTTGTATTGAAATTGATTTTAAACAACCATATGATTTTTATTTATTGAATTGGATTTTATATTTATAATTAGTAGTTATAATTTTCCTAATAAATCTCCTTTTAATATTCTTATTAAAGTATCAGTTACCTATGTAAATGAAAAGATAAAACTTACCTTAGTGAAATCTATAAGGATTAAAATTAATTAATCTTAAAAAACAAAGAATAAATTGATAAAAAAATGTATTTATTTTTTGTTTTGGAGGTTTTTATAGACCAATAAATTCATACCATTAATTATTATTTAATTTTTTATCCACATGATGTAAGGGTGGCCTCCCAATAGTGAATACATTTTGGTATTTACATGAATGCCACTCCCACTCAACTATAAAAGGCCACTCACTCTCCCCACTTATTCACACCATTCAAGACATTTGGTATATTAAAACCCTACTAAATTAACTTTAGAACTCACCTCCACTATTATTATAAGACTTAATTTTGACATAATCCAACCATGAAAGGATTTAGTGTAATCTAGAGGATGATAACTGAAGAGGATGTAACGTTCATCAATGAATGTTTTTGTTTTATTTCATCCTCAAACACCTTAAATTATATTTATATATTGACTATATGTTAACATAAGTATATTAAATATTATTATATTTGGTGGTTTTTATATTAATACCTAAAACCACTCATACTTCAATCAAATGGGTTATAAAATCATCGTTCGAGTTTAGGATGGACTACTGCCTTGAAAACCGATGTTGTTTTTTTTCATTTCAACCTTTCAAGGTTGGTAATAATGATGTATAAAATATTTATATATGATATATTTTATATTAATGATGTTATTTTTCATTTTTAATTATTATATAACTCGTACCTTAATGCTTTTCATTTTGTGGTAATAAGAAAATATCATTTGTGGGTACAGCGGACTACCGCCTCACGAAGTGATGTGATTAATTCATGATTTAGAGTGAATATATTAAGTATTTGTGATTTTTACATGTTTGATATATATAAAATATAAATTATACTATAATGATAATATATATCATTTAATTTTTTTCATTCAATACGAAAATAAAATGGAGATAATGTTCATGGGTATGTACAACCAACCGTCTCCATGAATAGTGTGTTTCATTCCTACCACAAAATCATACAGTTACTATAAATATGTATATACTGAATATATATTTTATTTATATAATAATATACATTATTTATATTATTAAATATTTATTAAAGTAATAGTACCAAAAAATAACAAATCAAAACTTATACAAAAAAAACAAAGTTGTTATTACCCGAAACTCAACCTCAACATTTAATTGTTAATAAACTGGTAATAAAGGTTCATAATAAAATAATATATAATATGATATGTTTAATTATTTTTACTTTAATAAAGTATAATAAAATTATATCTATTATACAAGATGTTTGAATGAGTATTGTGGGAGTCAAGACTTAAGGTAATGGATTTCAGTCTCACTTTTCACTAATGTGATACACAAGGTATATTCACCACTAATTTATTTTATAAAGTGTATTTAATTAACATGAATTTATTTTATAATTATTAAGATAACATCTCTTATTATTTACATATCCATTATAGGATATATTTTTTCTGTGTTTTATGGTACAAAATTTACCAAATCAGGAAAGGATTTTTTTCTCAATTTTCCATCTTTGAGACGTATATTATGATATGCACATATATTATTTAATAATGAATATATATAGACACTTTGACATGTAATATGATGAAATTATTTATAATAATTAAGTTTTAAGTTTCATTTTATGTTATTCCTTCATGAGTCTTATGATTCAAGGTTACAAAAGTGGTAATGATTACAATCTCATCATTTATCTAAAATATTTTTGATTATGGTTACAAAGATAAATTATTATGATCTATCTCTCAAGAATTATCCTGAAAGTTCTTATCCTGAGTTTATTAAATAATTCTTCAAGTAATCATACAATCTTTTCACTCTTTGATACCTAATATAATTAAGAAAATGGTTTTATGAAATTCCTACTTTATTTCCCTCTTCAGTTAAAAAATATTTTCTTTCAAAATATTATTTTATAAATAAAATTTAAAAATTTTTATGATTACTTTATTATTTTAAAATACATTTTTACCCATAAATTAATTTTTTATAGAAAAAAAATGAAATGAATATTCATGTTATTTTCTAAACAATTCAAGTTTGGATTTTACCACAAATGTAAAAACAATCTTCATTTTGATGTGGATGACATGACTAGAATTTTCCAACATCATGACAAATAATTTTTTTGAATCTTACTTCATATGTTTTTAGATTTGTTTCTAAAATAAATATTTTTTCAAAATATTTTTTATTTTAAAAAAAAATCAAAGCAAAAAAAAATATTCCTCAATAAACATTTTAAAATATTTTTAAAAGATTACTTTATAATTTTTCAAGGTTATTTTTAAATAAAAGTATTTTCATAATGTTTTATGTTTTAAAATATTATTTTAAAAAAATATATATTTTCCTCAATAAATTTCCCACGTAGTCATTCAAAATTACTTACTATCTAAGCTAACATTCTTTGATGTGAATTATGATTTACTGGGGATATTATCTAAGCATATCATTCTTATTCTTTCTCTTAATGGTTTATTTTTATAAGGAAAATGTGTTTATGAATATTTCTTAACTTCCAAGGGTTATACAATGATATAATTAGTATTAAACCCACTTATTTTTCATGGGTGAAGTAATGATGAAAAGAAGAAATGATAATTAAACTTGTCTCTTTTCCATGGGTTCTGATATAATGAAATTCGTAGGAAACCCATTTCATTTCATGGGTTATGATATGATGAATGTTTCATGATATTTTGGCATACATTATTATGATTTCATTGAAAGGAGGGTGGGACATATATCTCCCTCTAATTAATTGGGTAATGATTTAATTCTCAATAGGTGAAAATGGAAAACAAGTTAATGGGATTGATCAAAAATGGGAAATAGGTGTATCCTAATCCATAATGGTAAATAGGTGAATCTTGGTCCACAATAGGAAATAGGTGTTTTCTAATACATAATTGGAAATAGTTGTATCCAAATCCACTGGGAAACATGTGTATCCCAATCCACAATATTGATGGTCTTTGTAGTTAACCTTGATACATGAAATGGTTTTTTATATTTAGGATGGTTACACAATTTTATGACATGATATTATGGTTAATGATTGATTTATGATGATTTATAACTCTTACAGACCATGCATTATTAAATGATAATGTGTTATTTCATGACTCTTGTTTATGATCAATGAATGGTTGGTGTTGAGTGTTGTAAGTTATGTTTATAATCACATAACCTTTTTATTATCTTATGATTTTATATGATTATAGATTTATATATCTTATGTTTACCCTTAATGAGTATCTGAGCTCACCCTTTCATTTTTTCCTTTCCCCAGGTTATAAATAAATGTTTTAAGTATGGTATTCATATAAATATTACTAAATCACATGATCGTTGTGGGAAACATTGATGATCTTTTACCTGATTAGAATATTGTGTTCTAATTTCCCAAAGGCACTAAACTATTATGATACTCTATTGTTTGTTTGTGTAATTTAATGAATATTCATCCAAAAAGATGTAATATCCATATATGAGAATCATGGTTCACTATATTTCGTATCAAAGGAAAGAATTTGTTGACCTTTTGAAACTATAAAGAGAAACATTTATTGATATGTCTATGGATATTTCTAATGTTATTTCATGGTATGTCACTAAAGATAAGTCTATGGATGAGTTAAAGTGTAAGAAAATATCTTGGAATATTGGTAAAGGATGGAGTGAGTGGTTTCCAAGAAATTAAATCCCTATATAGATACTACAAGTATATGTGGCTCTGTAATAGATGTACCTAGGGATAAAATTTCTAAATAAATATATTGAGATAGTATTGATTAGGAACTAGTTCATGAAAATAGACCTTATTATACACCAAGTTTAACACTCTGGGAGGATATTCTTTGTAAATTCAAAAACACTTTACGAACGATTATGAAGGATTTAAATATAATATAACTATGAAAGAATTAGGATAAACCTAAGGTTTCATAAATTAATTAAAGTTTCATGATTTAGATATCCTATACGATATTTTTTAATATTTTCTGGTTCACCATCATGAATATTATTTCATACATGATGTTTTCTAGTTTTATTCAATGGATGGACCTCAAAGGAACCATGTTAATAATGAATGAAATAGATAATTAAATGATTTTACTCTTGAGAAACTAAACAATATGGAATCTATAATTAAAAATATTATTGATATGGTCAAAAAAACTAAATTTATGAATCATGTTGGACTTCCAAATCATTAAACGATAAAACAACATTTTTTGAGTCCTTTATGAGGCTACATTCACCATATTTTAGAGGTTATAAGGATACATTATTTGATTAGAAATGGATTAATACCCCCCAAATAGATATTTTCCATCCATCAGTGTTTAATTCTTGAAAATTTAATTTTGTATGTTTATCATTTGGAAGTTTAATTTGATTAGTGGTGGAATATTATTAATAAAATGAGGGAACAATAATAAATTTAATTTATGTAATGGGAAGAGTTTAAGGGGATATTTTTCATTAAATAATTGTAAATTATTATATGTAAAAATATAGAGAAGTAATTACATGATTTTAAGAAAAAACTTATTGAATCTATTGGTTCTCATGAAGATAAGTTTAAAACACTTTCAAGGTATGCTTCTAGTTTAATCATCATCCCTGAAAGAAAATTTGATCTATCCTTTGGTGGCCTAAAACCAAGTATTCAAATGGATTTGGATATAAAATAATTTCATATATATAAAGAAGTATTTTGATGTACACTGAAGATAGAAATAGAAATTGGATATTCCCACTATTCCTTTGGTTTTTATAAGAAAAGTAATATCAAGTTTCATGAAAATTAAAATGGTGGAATGATATTATAGGCATCTATATTTGAGAAATGTGGGAATAAACATCAAGGTAATTTCTTGAATGGAACTGAGAGATTATTTATATTTTTAAATGTGGTCCATAAAATCTATTAATCTCGATATATGATTAATGGACTGATTAATGCAATGGAGATGAATATAATTCCAACTAATGCACCATCCACACTTTAGTGTGTCAAGTTCAAGGATTTTGGGAATTATGAGAATCAATACCCCAATCCAAGGTCTAATGTGGATGGTAAATCACAAAAAACTCTAAAGAAATAGAAAAAATGGATATATTATGAAATCATAATGTATTAAGTGAATAATGAAAATTATACTCACTTATACCCCTATTATTTGATAATTTCATGTTTGATTATGTATGAATGATCCCTATGAAAATCATATTTGTCATACTTTAGTGAAATTTTGTATGAATGATCCCTATGAAAATCTTATTTTTCATTCTTTAGTGAAATTTAATGTGATTATATCCTCTTAATGGATTCCAGATTTATAGAAGTAGATTTAATATTCTATATTTATAAGGAATAACCCAATATTATAATTAAAATTTTATTTTATGAGATGATGGATTACTTACAGAATAAAGTTTGAATTATATTTTGGAATCATATATGTGTCTAGGTTTGATTAACTTAATATATATGGATACCATAATAGGTTTATGAGATTAAGGTAGATGTGTAAGTTTTGAGCAAGTGTTTCTTTTAACAACACTCTATTTTATAAAGGGGAGATTGTTGAGAACGATACTCTATCTCTTTATGATGATTTTGATATTCACAAATACCCTTATTTGTTATTATAATGATTTTACTTTGAGTATATTTTAGGAAATTAATATTCTTTATTTCTCTATTTTGGAATAATATTAAAACATTTAATCTATGTGGAATATTTGACAAAGTGTTCAGAAATCGTTTTAGCGTATAAGCATGTTCTAGAAACACTGTCCATGGTCTACGTGTTCAGAAATCACTCTTGCATGTTCTGGAAACATTATTCATACCCTACATTGAGGATCATAGCGTAAGTATGGAATCCTTCATTTACTTTATGAGATATTAGAAAATCATAGAAGAATAACTCTACATTTGAGAGGAACCTTACATTCGGGATATTAGAAAAGTATGGAAGAACAACCCTATGTTAGTATGGAACATTATGTTTGTTTCTCAAAATTATAGTTCATCAACCTTACTTTTGAAAACAACCTTAAATTTTATGAAAAATTATGGATCATCAACCTTACTTTTATAACGAACCTTATAGATAATGTATCTTATGTTTTGCTAAAAAGGAAAGTATGAATATGATACCGTACATTTGAGATTTGAAGAGAAAAGTATGGTTGATCAACCATACGTTGTAAACCTTACGCTGTGAATATTTCATTGTGAACCTTAAATTATGTACCTTAAATTTTGATCCTTACATTCAGAGAAATAATGTTATGTAATTCAACCAGAATTTTGGCATCAGTGATTTAAATTACCACTTTATTAAGCATTGGTCTTTATGAAGATTATTAGGATGAT
Organism: Viscum album; assembly: GCA_963277665.1. Classification (NCBI taxonomy): domain Eukaryota; kingdom Viridiplantae; phylum Streptophyta; class Magnoliopsida; order Santalales; family Viscaceae; genus Viscum; species Viscum album. The sequence continues at coordinate 1,062,661,653 of OY728165.1, read as the reverse complement.
TTTAAGACAAATTCAAATCCCAATTTTAAAGCACATATTTGATTAATTCAAATCCATTTATTTTTTATTCAAAGGATCTATTTAAGAAGATATTTTCATGCCAAATATTAAGGGGAGTTATGACTGCTCTATTATTCAAATATTTGAATATCGTGATTCTAAAGGTGACTTTTGTGGATCTAAATTATTAAAGAAAATGCTTATCGTTATAATATTTATATTTGTGTTACTTTTTAATTAAAAATGGTGTGTATGATGGATCATTTTTAAAAATATTAGAAGAATAATATCTTGAGTTTTTCACGACTAAAATTTATAGATACATCCAAGATTTACAGATTTTTTGTTACAAGGTACGATCAAACTCTATTTTCTAAAGAAGAAGAAACACATTAGAGATTAATCATTTCTATATTGAAGGTCTTTCATTATAGCGACCCAACATTTTCTTACTTTACTATTACATAATGTTAAAGAAAAAAAACATAATAGTATTACACATACAGGATCTAAAGGTTTAGTGTCTTGGGCAAATTAGGACCGTACATAACAATTACAACATCAGGAAAAAACATTTATTTAATTTCTTCTTCTCTAGATTCTTATTGGCACTTGTCCTCTCCTTAGTAAATGTAGCCACCTAAGTATATACATCAAAATTAGTGATATATAATCCCAATAATATGATAGATAAGAACAATATAGCATGGGGTGAGTATAATCATAACATGGGAAAAATATCATGAGCATGAGAGGAAGGATAAATGTAAGACTTGAAATATGGCAATGCATAAAAATGAAACAAAATTTCTTAGTGGTTAAATACCTCACATACTTTTGAACCAAGATAGAATCTTGTTCACACATAATTTCACATTTACTCATGAGATTCATCACTTTACCCAATGCATTGGAGTGCTGTATAATTCCGGTCACACCCGTCACCTTGAAATATTCATATTGCGCTATATAATTCTGGGCGCACCTGTCACATCATAACATTATCATCATCATGCTTTCCACATAGAAAAAATATCAAAAATTTACATATCTAACCCATGTAATGGAATGGGTTTCATCTCATAATAATACATTAATATGCTTTGGTTTCCCAAAAGAAAGAGGGAATAACATACATGTTACAAGAACCGTCCACTTTGAGTGAGAAGTAAAAGGGGTGTTCTTAAAAGAGGAGTTCTTTTGGAAAACATTTTGTTTGAAATAAAAACCAATTAAAGACATTTATATCCTATAAAAGTAAATACAATTATGAAAAAATTATCTTTAAGGAGTAACCATATCAAAAATTGAGTGGAAGAGGGAGAACCCGAAGGAAGAAAATTGGGTTCGAGATCTCCCCTAACCTTTTATCATACTGCTTCCTTATACTTAATGTCTTGTATAATTAAATTATATTCATTAATTAGAAATAAATAAACTTGTGTAAATTAATATGGTTCATTATGGTTTCATTAAGTGATTTTATGTGCCTTTGGGTGAGTTATATGGTTTTAAAACATTTTTCGAGAATGTTTGTTTTCATGGTTTTCTTGAGTGGTTCACTTGTATTCTTAAATTGAAGTTTGGGTAGAACATGAGTAAACACCCAAAAATGATATTAAATGTTATTAATGATATTACATGAGTTTTAATGATCTTATAATGTATCATATTATATCCATTTGGATGAATCATTAGATAAGAATTAAATGACGATTGATTGGGTTAATTTGGGTGGTTTTTTATCACAATGAACTTGTTTTAATTTATCACTTAGTAATATGGACATAAGTTATTTATAAAACTTTAAATAGGACATAATACATATAAAATATTCTGGTTCAACCATAAAAATGGTTCCATGACCAGATCTGAAGGTAGAAATGGAAGAAGAAAGCATTTCATTCTTGAAGGATATAAATTAACACCTCGAGAACAACGTTCTATTTAATAAAATAAAAGGAAGAGGGAAATGGGGTTGGATGATATAATATACCATTATAATAATAAAATTACATTATATGTATCATAATGGATTTACAATACAATTTGGAAGAATATAGGTGGGGAGAGATCAAGAAAAGAACTTGAACATGAAAGGAAATTAAAGGAGAAGAGGGAGAGAAATTACCTCTTAAATCCTCTTCTTGAGATCCTCCTTAAAGAAGATAGGATTGGTCTTTTGATGAGACCAGAAGATCTTGAAAGTGTGATAGGGGCTATGGAAGATTTTTGGGCAGAGTTTAGAGAAGGCTTGGAGCTTGAGAGGTGTGAGGAAATGAGGGTGTGAAGGGTGGCTTTTATAGTGGCGGGGAGAGGGGTTTCCTTAATATAAAATTCATTAGTTTAATAATTTCCCCTAAGACAAGGAATAGTGAGTCATGAGTGAATAAGAATAGTAATTTTATCATGTTATCCCGAACCGAGTGTCCTTACATCAGAAGAACATCACACATGACTCTATAATTAGCTTATTTAGCTTATCTTTGTAAATTACGGTATTTCACTATTCATCAAAAATTCAAGTATCTCAGAAAAATACCAAATATTTACCCAAACCATTTTTTGACCTGTAGAATCCAAAAATGAAGTCAATTTTTCAAAAATAATTTTCTAAAAATTATTAATTTAATATTTAATTAAAATCATAATTTACTTAAAAAACAGTTTTTAAAATTAAAACTGATTTTATAGTGCTTTCAAAAATTACGTAGGGTCTTATAAAATTATCTAAAAACTTTAAAAAATTGATTTTATAATTAATTAAAACATGTTAATAAAATAAAGTTTCTTTTAAATTAATTAATTAATTATAATTAATTATTTACGACTTACAAAATACCAAAACATTTACTAAGGTTAAATTGTCACTTTCTAAGATGTCTAAATTTTATTTAATTATACATGGGTAAGTTTACTCTTATTTTGGATGATTTACTATTCATAAGGGTCATATTACTATTCATAAGTGTAGGTTACTATTCACCAAAAATTATATTTGTTTTATTAGACTCCAAAAATCATCTTGAATGCAACCGTGTATGTCAGAGTTTCAAAATTACAAACAGAGAAGTGACAAACTTAGGTTTAAAGGCCACTTATAACTTAGTAGTTCATTATGTTGTGTTATCATGTTATTTTATGACATAATTATAAGAACAGAATTTTCATTGAAGGTTATGGCCGAAGCATATGTTGAAGGTGGCGCCATTTTCCAGTGTTTGCCAAATTTTTGGACCTCCAAATTGACCAATGGAGAAAAGTGTTTTTGGAAATGGGACTTGGACGCCGATTACTTGGAGGCTTGGAAACTTGTGCGCCATATGTTTTTCTAGATCAGAACATAAAAATATGGCAAAGGGAGAAGGGATCCCATGTTTGGAAGTTGGTCGCGCATGTGATTTTTGGGGGCAGAGACTTGCACGCCGAGGGGAGACTTGTGCGCCATCGCGCAAGGTGTCTAAATGCCTATAAATACAAGTCAAACCCTCCTCATTCTGGAGGAGCTCAACACTTAGAGAAAATCAGAGCTCCCATTGCGCAGCTGTGGTGGTCGCCCAAGTGGTGTGTGGTCGCGCAAGTATAAGTTGCACGCCAGTCGTTTTTTGCACACCCAAGGATGTTTGGGCGAGAAAGGAAGGAAGTCGTCCAAGTTTTGAGTTGAAGAAGGCGGTGTCATTCAAGTGGTTTGGTGATACTTGTGCGCTAGACTTTGAAGTTGCGCACCAGTTGTTAGTTGCACGCCAAAATCGGTTTGGGCGTAAAAGGATGTGACTCGCGCAAGTTTGAAGTTGAAGAAGTGAGTGTCGTGAAAGTGGTTGAGGTGAACTTGCACGTCGGTTTGGACTTACGTGTCGTGACTTTGGAACCATCTTCAAACTTGCGTGTATGGATTGTAGAAGCATTCCAGGTGTTGTTGAAGTACGCCAGTATTACTGGGGCTGCGCAAAAGTTGATAGTTTTCCCGATACCATTGGTTCAAAGTGAGATTTGTCTTTGAGTGGAAGTTGGACTTCAACAGATCATCTACATACAACAGAGGATGCATTCATTAGCGATGATGAAGATACCTTCATGTCTATAAACTGAGTGTGACTTCACCAAAGGTAGTGAGCCAGGGGGATTCAACGGGAGTGACCCAAGGGACGTAGTGAGCTATCCCTGAACTTTTCTAAAGGCAGTGAACCTGGGACAGTGTGACTGTGCCCAAACCATTGTAATCCACAACTAGTGAAGAATAGTGGAATTTGGTATGACCAACAACCTTTCAGCGTATGCTCCTTGTAAATATCCCTTAGTGGTGAACCAAGTAAAAAGTTTTTTTTCTTATCTTTGCATGTGAATGTTTTATTTATTCTCATATCCATCATACAGGTTAAACTATTTTCTACCAACATGGGAACAATATTCATTAGTTTAAAAAAAATTGACACCTTGATTCACCCCTCCCCTCTCAGGGTGTCCTGGGGTCCTACAGTATTCCCTATCCTTATGATTTCTAAATCCATTCTTTGCATATCTATGAAGATAGGGTCTTTCTCAATCTGCAACATGGATAGAGTAGCAGGTTCTTTTCTACTTAGATCATCAGCTACCTTGTTTGCCTTTCTAGGATGATTGTGAATAGAGCAATATTAATCCTTGATTATCTCTAAGCATCTCCTTTGATGCATGTTGAGCTCCTTTTGTGTGAATATATACTTTAGGCTCTTTTGGTCGGTGTATATGTCACACTTCCCACCATAATCATAGTGCCGCCAGATTTTCAAGGAAAAAATCACGTCTGCCAGCTCTAGATCATGCATCGGGTAGTTCTGCTCATGGATCTTCAACTTTAGTGAGGCGTAGGCTATCACATTGTCATTTTGCATGAGTAAAAAACCCAAGTCTTTATTTGAAGCATCATTGTATCTCACAAAACTTTCTCCATTTTCGGTAGTGTGAGTACAGGTGCAGTGATCATACTTTTCTTTAGCTCCTTGAAGCTTCCCTCACATTCTTCTGTCCAGACATACTTTAACCCTTTCGTTGTTAACTTAGTTAGCAGACTTCACAATTGTGAGATGTTTCTCACAAAACGTCGGTAGTACCTAGCTAATCCAAGAAAACTACAGATTTCTGTGACACTAGATGGACTATGCCATTCCTCGACCGCCTTTGTTTTTGAAGGATCCACAGAAATTCACTTCCTTGTGATCACATGTCCAAAGAACGTGACTTGTTTCATCCAAAAGTCACACTTTCTAAACATGGTGTACAACTACTCCTTTCTCATTGTCGCCAACACAAGTCTTAGATATTCTTCATGTTCCTCCTTGTTCTTGGAGTATATGATAATATCATTGATAAACACTACCAAAAATTTGTCGAGGTAATGTCTACAGACTCTATTCATCAAATCCATGAAGATTATAGGGGCATTAGTAAGTCAAAAGAGAATCACCAAAAACTCATAGTGCCCATACCTTGTATGGAAGGTATTTTTCTGAATATCTTCCTTCTTTACCTTTATCTGATGATATCTAGAATGAAAATCCACATTTGAGAAGTACTGATCTCCTCCTAACCAGTCAAACAAGTCATCAATCCTTGGGAGAGGATACTAGTTATTTATGGTGATCTTGTTGAGTTATCGATAATCGATACACAGCCGCATTGTTCCATCCTTCTTCTTCACAAAGAGCACTGGTGCAGCCCAAGGTAATGCACTAGGGCATATAAACCCTTTGTCTAGATTCTCTTGCAGCTGCTTCTTTAACTCCTCTAGTTCAATAGGATCCATCCTATAGGGACACGTCGAGATTGGAGTAGCATCGGTCATGAGTTCAATTGAGAACTCTACCTCACAGTCTGGGGGAATTCTGGGTAACTCTTCAGGAAATACATCATTGTATTCCCTCACGATGGGAATTTCCTCAAGGTTGGCACTTTCCTTTGACTCTACCATTTGGGCGAGGTATGCTTCTTCGTAGGGATTCAACACCCACACCATTGAAGGATTTTTCAAATGAGATTCAGGATCTTCCTTGGATTTTTAGAGGATAATGGGATGGTTTGGAATATGAAAAGATATTTCCTTTTCTCTTTAGTTGATATATGCTCTATATAACAATATCCAATCCATTCCTAATATTGCATCAAATTTTACCAAGGGAAGTATTACGAGATTTGTCGGAAGAATCTTCCCACATACGCCAATAGGAGAAGATTCGAACACTTGGGTTGAAATGATTTCACCACTTGGTGTTTTTACAGATATCTCTACTTCAAGGTTTAAGGGCTTCGATTCTATATTTCTAGCAAACTTTAAAGATATAAAGGAATCCGTAGAACCAGAATCAAATAAGACTTTTTCCATTATTGAGTGAATAGGAAGTGTACCTTGTATGACTTCATTATCATGCTCCACCTCCGCAATAGTGATGGAATAATCCTTACCTTGTTCCTTTGGCTTTGGTGGCTGCTGACGTTGATTACCCTCGAGAACTCGAGGTTTAGTGCACTCGTTTGAATAGTGCCCTAGCTCTTTAAAGTTGCAGCATTGAACCATGAGTGGTTCTCTCCTTTCATCGGCTACATTCTCCTTCCTTTTTGTGTCTTTTCGACACTCTTGAGCATGGTGTCCTTCTTTCCCACACTTGAAGCATTTCCCCATCCCTTTGAGGCAGTTTCCATGGTGCAACTTCCCATATTTTTTGCATGTGGGTCTATTATTTTTCTTCCCAGCTATGTCATTAGATCCACCAGCTTGAAAATCCATCTTTCTTTTATTATCACCATATCCATGGGACCATTCTCTAAACTCCATCTCCACTTTGAGAGCACACCAAACAACTTCTTCATAACTCCCAAAGTCTCGAATTGCAAGAGCCTTTCGAAGGTGTGTTTTTAATCCACAAAATAATCTATCAATTTTTCTTTCATTGTTGATAATAAAACTTGAATAATACCTTGCTATCCTTGTGAAATTCACTTCATAGGTTGTGACATATTCTCCTTCTTTTTTCTTGTGCTCTATGAATTCTCTCTCCATCTTCATGTGAATATTTTGTGGAAAGTACTTATTAAGAAACATTATCTTAAAGTCTTCTCATTCCATCTCTTCAATTTCCTCTCTTGGATTGGTGTTTTTAATCAAATCCCACCATTGATTGGCTTATCCATCTAGATGATAAACGACTAGGGTCACCTTCTCTATCTCAGAACAGTGAAGAACATAAAATATCTTCTCCATGGAGTTGAGCCATTGTTCCTCAACTAGTGGATCAAAATATCCACTAAACATTAGTGGTCGTTGTCGTATAAAACATTTGATAGCCAGTTGCTCCCTATTTGGTGAATGAGGACGTTCCCCATTATTATGGTTATTGTTCATAACCAGTGATAATTGGGAAAGAATCGCCATGAAGTTCTGAACTCCACCTCCCAAATCATTGGGGATGTTGTTCGGGAAATCGTTGCAATGGCACTCGCACGAGTTGTTGGCCAGATTTCTACTGGTTCCTATTATTTTCTAAAATAGAAAAGGGTAGAACAAAACATAAGTAAACAAGTCATGAATAACTTATTCATTTAATCAATTTATACCAAAAACATAACATATGGGATCCCTATGTAAGTATTCTTGTGTGAATATTTGTACTTAGTCTCACACTATAGGTTTTCTCTAGGTTTCACTAATCCTAATTCCGAAATTAACTAAACCTCCCTCTGATACCAACTATAGCGATCCAACCTTTTATTACTTTACTATTACATCATTTTAAAGATAAAAAACATAATAGTATTACACATAGAGGATTCAAAGGTTTAGTGTCTTGGGAAAACTAGGACCATACATAACAATTTCAACATCTCGAAAAAACATTTATTTAATTTCTTCTTCTCTAGCTTCTTATTGGCACGTGTCCTCTCCTTAGTACATGTATCCACCTGAGGATATACATAAAAAGAGGTGATATAGAAGTCCATTAATAGGATTTACAAGAAAAATATAGCATGTGGTGAGCATAATCATAACATGGGAAAAGGATCGTGAACATGAGAGGAAGCATAAATGTAAGACTTGAAATGTGGCAATGCATAAAAATGAAACATAATGTCTTAGTGGTTAACTACCACACATAATTGTGAACCAAGATAGCATATTTTTCACACATAATTTCACATTTACTCATTATATTCATCACTTTACCCAATTCATTGGAGCACTGTATAATTCCGAGCGCACCTGTCACCATGAAACATTCATATTGCGCTATATAATTCCAGGTGCACCCGTCACATCATAACACTATCATCATCATGCTTGCCACATAGAAAAAATAGAAAAAATGTACATAACTAACCCATGTAATGGAATGGGTTTCATCTCATAATAACACATTCATAAGCTTTGGGTTCCCAAAAGAAAGAGGGAATAACAAACATGTTGCAAGAACTGTCCACATTGAGTGAGAAGTAAAAGGGGTGTTCTTAAAAGAGGAGTTCTTTTGGAAAACATCTTGTTAGAAATAAAAACCAGTGACAAACATACATATCATAGAAAATTAAAGAAAATGATGAAAAAATTATCTTTAAGAAGTAACCATATCAAAAATGGAGTGAAAGAGGGAGAACCCGATGGAAGAAAATTGGGTTTGAGATTTCCCCTTACCTTGTATCTGAATGCTTCCTTCTCTTTAATGTCCTGTATAATGACATTATATGAATTAATTAGAAATACAGAACCATTTTTTAATTAATATGGTTCATTATGGTTTCATTAAGTTATTTTATGTGACTTTGGATGAGTTATATAGTTTTACAACATTGTTCGAGAATGTTTGCTTTCATGGTTTTCTTGAGTGGTTCACTTGTATTCTTAAATTGATGTTCGGGTAGAACATGAGTAAACATCCAGAAATGATATTACAGGTTATTAATTATATTACAGGAGTTTTAATGAACTTATAATAAATAATATTATATCCATCTGGATGAATCATTAGATAAGAATTAAATGATCATTGTTTTGGTTAATTTGGGCGGTTTTTCGATCACAACGAACTTGTTTTAATTTATCACTTATTAATATGGAAATAAGTAATTCCTAGAACCTTAAATAGGACATAATACATATAAAATATTCTATTTCTACCATAAAAATGGTTTTATGACCATATCTGAAGGTAGAAATGGAATAATACATCATTTTGTTCTTGAAGGTGATAAATTAACACCTCACGAACAACGTTCTCTTTAATAAAATAAAAGGAAGAGGGAAAGGGGGTTGTATGATATAATAATACATTAGAATCATAAAATTATATTATATTTATAATAATAGAGTTACAATACCATTTGGAAGAATATAGGTGGGGAGAGACCAAAAAATGAACTTGAACTTGAAAGGAAATTAAAGGAGAAGAGGGAGAGAAATTACCTCTTAAATCCTCCTCTTGAGATCCTCCTTAAGGAAGCTAGGATTGGTATTTTTATGAGGCCAGAAGCTCTTTAAAGTGGGATAGGTTCTAGGGAAGATTTTTTGTTAGATTTTAGAGAAGGCTTGGAGCCTGAGATTTGTGAGGAAATGAGGGTGTGAAGGGTGGCTTTTATAGTGGAGGAGAGAGGGGTTTCCTTAATATAAAATTAATTAGTTTATTAATTTCTCCTAAGACAAGGAATAGTGAGTCTTGAGTGACCAAGAATAGTAATTTTATAATGTGACCCTGAACCAAGTGGGTGTACATGATAAAAACATCACACAAGACTCTATAATTAGCTTATTTAGCTTATTTTTGTAAATTATTGTATTTCACTATTCATTAAAAATTCGAGTATCTCAGAAATATCCAAAAAATTTACCCCAACCATTTTTTGATGTGTAGAATCCAAAAATGTATTCCATTTTTCAAAAATAATTTTCTAAATATTATTATTTTAATATTTAATTAAAATCATAATTTACTTAAAAAAATAGTTTTTAAAATTAAAACAAATTTTATAGTGCTTTTAAAAACTACGCAGGGACTTATAAAATTATCTAAAAACATTAAAACCTTGATTTGATAATTAATGAACAAATTTTAAACAAATACATTTTCTTTTAAATTAATTAATTATAATTATTTATTTATGACTTACAAAATACCAAAACATTTACTATGGTTAAATTGTCACTTTCTAAGATGTCTAAATTTTATTTAATTAGTCATGGGTAAGGTTACTCTTATGTTGGATGATTTAATATTCATAAGGGTCATATTACTATTCATAAGGGTAGGTTACTATTCACTAAAAATTATTTTTGTTTTATTAGACTCCAAAAATCATCTTGAACACAACCGTGTATGTCAGATTTTCAAAATTCCAAACATAGAAGTGACAAACTTATGTTTAAAGGTCACTTATCACTTAGTAGTTCATTATGTTGTGTTTTCATGTTATTTTATGACATAATTATAAGAAGATAATTTCCATTGATAAACTTTGGGTCGTTACATTCATGACTCCACTGTTGTTGGAATTACTGAATTTATTTCTATATGTATTGAAACTAGATCGACTCAGAACTGCCCTTATCTGAAGAACATAATTTCTAAAGATGGTGATATATCTACTATATATTGCATTTTGGTTCAACTGTGAATGATGACTAGAAAGTATTTCAATAAAAATACATTTTTTATTTTGAGTACTGAGATTCTCTTACTAAGTTGTGTATTTGGTTTTGTGTATGAACCAGAAGGCTCTGTTTTTAGCCTTAACTTGTAATGGTGTCAACTATCTACACTCAGTTGTGGATAGTCTGTTTATAAGAGGACCAGATAGTAAAAATCACCAGGATCGTGGAATTAGAGTGTTGGTGGAGTGGACTATGGGCCTTCTGTTCCCCAAACCACTATACATTATTACGTTCTTTAACTGTTTATTTTCCGCTTCATAAACAATCTGATAATGATAAAAGGATAGACTCGGCCATCATTACGATTCATGAATAATTTTTAAAAGAAAAAATTCACCCCCCCCCCCTCTTGTGTGTATTTGGCATAACCTGATCCAACAATTGGTATCAAAGGAGGATATTTTTTCATATCTAAAACAAGATAAAAGTTTTTTTATTATACTAAGAACAATGGTTTATACACAAGAGGGTATGTCAATTGTTAGAGCTCCCTACTTCAACAGTGAAAATTATGGATGCTAGAAATCAAGGATGATCATTTACTTAAAGAATCTTGGATATAGAGTTTACTCAAAAATTATAACTTCTTATGTGATTCCAGAGAAACCTGGAACATGGAGTGATAATACAGAAGTAGAGTACGACATCAACTCAAAATCTATGTTTTCTATTATTTGTGGTCATGGACCTAATGAATTCGATAAAGTATCTTAGTGCCTGATTGCATATTAAATGTGGGCAGTTGATTATGAAAGATCAGACACTGTCAGACAGATCAGGTATGCCATTACTAAATTTAAATTCGACACATTTAGAATACTTGAAGGAGAATGCATCACACAGATGAATGGAAGACTTACAAAAATTGTTAATAACATCACTCACTTGGTAGATCCTATCAAACAAGTAGATCAAGCCCTGAAAGTACTGAGAGTATTACCACATAGATGGAATGGGATATCAACAACTATTATGAAATCCTCATCGGTCAAAAATCTTACAATGAGAGAGTTAATTGGAACTCTTATGATGTATGAAGCTGAGATGGAAGATGAAGAAAATGAGCATAAAGTTTTAATAAAAATAGAAAATACTACTTCAAAGGTAACGTCTCAAAAGAAAAGTAGAAAAATGAAGAATGAAATCAATGTGAAATTAGAGAGTTTTGATTCATATAATTCAGATGTGGAATGGGCCCAGCTAACCCAAAAAGTTCATTTAACTTTACATAAAGAAGAAGGGATTCATAAAATCCTTCAAAAAGGATGAAAAAGAACCAAGGGAATTCAGATGCATTGAATGCAAAAATATGGGTCACATTAGGCCTGACTGTCCTAAAGTAAAAGGCGAAAAGAAAAAGAAATTTTTCAAAAACAATGATAATGAGCAGAAAGAAAGAAGATAAATGAAAGATACATGGATTATTTCCGAAGACACCAGGAGCTCATCAATGTCCAACTCAAAAAAATGAGAATCAAATAAAAAATCAAATATATACTTTATAGCAGAAGCTGATGAGGTATAATCTTATTACTCATCTGATTTTGATTATAGTTTTAGTTGTCCAAATAATAAACTTATAGCCTACTGCAACATGCTTGAAGAGAAATATGATTCCTTATTTAAGAAACATAAATCACTAAAAAATATTCAGACTATTGTTTTAGGATAATGATACACTCTTCTAAAACAACATCAAGCGTTAATTAAAAAATATAACTCTTCAAACACAAACTGCACAGACAATGAAACGAAAATAAAAACACTAAAAATAAAAGCATAAACATACCAAAGTGCATCTCTTTATTTTACAAAAGGATAAAATACACTCAATGAAATTCTTGGAAAGAATGTGATTAAAAAAGAAAGATATGGAATAAGTAGTAAAGGTTATAAACAAAAACTGTATAAGAACAACTTGTTTCCCAGTATAAAAGGTAAAATTTTCCACTACTATGGAATAAAAGGTCATATATATATATATAATTTTATTTAAGGCAACTAAAAATAAGTGGGATTAATAAATCCATTGTTTTATGTAGTTTATATGATTCTATTGATTATAGAAAAATAAAGACAGTCTGGATTCCCAGGTCTTTGCTGGCTAACACTGCTAGACCCAAGAAAATATGTGTACCAAAACAAACCTTTGTTCAAATGTCATTGGAGGAATCAAGTCACTGAAGCCAAACTGAAATATAGTATATGGACAGTGGATTCTCCAGGAATATGAGTGGGAATTCATCGAACTTTAAAACATTAACTCAAAAGGATGGAGGATTAGTCACATTTGGTGACAATACCAAAGGTAAAATTATTGGCATTGGAACTGTTGGAGATCCAGAAGTTGTCTCAACTAACAAAGTACTCTATGTACAAGGATTGAAACACAATCTGATAAGTATCTATAAACTCTATAATGATGGATATTTTTTTGATTTTTCTAAAATCTACTGTTATATTTTTAAAGAAAAATTTCATAAATTTTGATCACCCAGAACTGATAGTGTTTATACCCTGGACATAAATTCCTTATGTAAACCAAAATTAAACTGCCTAACTGCTAAGATAAATGAATCATGAATCTTGCATAGAAGACTTGGACATTTCAATATAGGTGTTTTATATAAGTTATCTAATAAACAATTAGTTTTTGATTTTCCTAGTCTAAAATTTGAAAGTAATAGATTTTGTGATGCATATAAACTTAGAAAGCTGCACAAATCAACCTTCAAAACTGTTAACAAAATTATTACATCTAAACCCCCAAAACTTATCCATATGGATTTGTTTGGACCTTCAAGAATATCTAGCTTGGATGGTAAATTATATGTATATGTTTTAGTTGATCACTATTATATATTTACTTGGATTTATTTTCTAAAATATAAAAATGAATCTTTTACTATATTTGAATGTTTTTCCAAAGCTATCTAAAATGAAAAACGTTTTAAAATAATTTTATTAAGAAGTTATCATGGTGGAGAATTTGAGAATCTAGAATTTAAATATTTTTTCTCAAAAATGGGTATTAAACACACCTTCTCTAAAAAAAGACACCTCAACAAAATGGAATTGTTGAAAGAATAAATTGGATTATTTAAGAAATGGCAAGGACTCTGCTAAATGAGTACAGTATTGTAACCTATTTTTGGGCAGAATCTATAAGTACAATCTATTATATAATGAATAGAGTTTTAATTGGGCCAATTTTTAAAAATACACCCTATAAACTCGGGAATAATAGAAAACCTAATTTAAAGTACTTTAAATTTTTTGGATGAAAGGTTTAAACTTTAAACATCAAGGAAAATCTTGGTAACTTTGATGAAAAATCTAATAAAGGAATTTTCTTAGGATATTCTGATTCTTACAAAGTTTATAGAGTTTTTAATAAAAATTCAAGTATTGTTGAAGAATTAGTTCATGAGAATTTTGGTGCATCTGGTCCCTTTGAGCAAAGGAAATACCAAATTAATAAATCTGACTCTAATGATAACATGAGACTTGAGAACTTAAAATATTTATTTGAAAAAGATATAAATTAAATTCAGTTTAGTTCAGAAGAACATGACATTGAAGAATCTAATAGTAAACTACCTAGACAGTCTAGAACCCTAAAGAATCACACTTTTGAAACTGTTATAGGAGACCTAGACACTGCAATAAAAACTAGAATAAATGTTGGAAATATTGTTGATCTCTCTTCCTTTCTATCCCAATTAGAAACTAAGACATTAGAAGAAGCCTTAATTGATGAAAGTTATATGATATCAATGCAAGAAGAACTAAACTAGTTCCAGATAAATGAAGTTTGGAATTTAGTTGAAAGATCTCAGAACTATCCAGTTATAGGAACTAAATGTATCTTTAGAAATAAATAAGATGATCAAAGAATAATAACTAGAAATAAAGAAAGACTAGTAGCTAAAGGATATAATCAAGAAGAAGGTATAGATTATGATGAGACCTTTGCACCTGTAGCTAGATTAGAAGCTACTAGAATCCTTTTAGCCTATGCATCTCATATGAACTATATATTATTTTATATTTATGTTAAGTCTACCTTTTTAAATGGTTACTTATTGGAGGAAGTTTATGTTGAGAAACCTCCTGGTTTTGAAAATTTACAGAAAACATATTCTTTTTTTAAACTTACTAAACCACTTTATGTCTTTAAACAAGAACCTAGAGCTTGGTATGAAAGATTAAGTCATTTTATTTTGAAAAATGATTTTACTATTGGTATGGAAGACCCAACATTGTTTAATAAAACTATTAACTCTAGTATTTTATCGGTTCAAATTTATGTCGTTGAAGTAATTTTTGGTTCAATAATAAAAAACTTTGTCATGATTTTTCAAATTTAATGCAAAGAGAATTTGAAATGAGTATGATGGGAGAATTAAATTTCTTTTTTGGACTTAAAATTTATCAAAAGGATTTTGGAAATGTTTTAAATCAAGGAAAATACATTACTGATTTACTAAATAAATTTGGACTTGAAAACATGAAGACATATACAACTCCTATGTGTACTGATATAAAACTTGATTTGGATAAAACTGTAAAATCAATTTACAACAAGTTATATAGAGGTATGATAGGTAGTTTATTATATCTTGCTACTATCATGCCAGATATAATGTATTCATTATGTTTTTGTGCTAGATTTCATTTTGATCCTAAACAATTTCACTTAAGTGTTGATAAAATAATTTTTACATATTTAAAAGGAACCATTTTTCAATCTATTATCTATCTAAAAACTTCTGATTTTAATTTAATTTCATATTCAGATGCTAAATTTGGATGCTATATATTAGATAGAAAAATCACCTTAGGGACTTTTCACTTTTTAGGAAAATATTTAGTTTTATGGTCTAGAAAGAAACAACACTCAGTTTCCCTGTCAATAGCCGAGTCAGAATATGTATCTACAAGAAATTGTTGTGAACAAGTTTTGTGGATGAAAAAACACTCTTATTGACTTTGGACTAAATTTTAATAACATGCCTATTTTATGTGATAATACAGGTGCTGAAAATATTTTAAAAAATCCTATTAATCATTCTAAAACTAAGCAAATTGATATCTGACATCATTTTCTAAGAGATCATGTTCCAAAAAAGGATATATTCATATAATTTTTAAGTACTGAAACTCAATTATCTGATATTTTTACTAAACAACTTCCCACTATGAGGTTTAAATTTATTAATGGGGGCTAGGTTTATTTAATTTTAAATGAAGTTTTAATTTTAATTTTTATTCATTTTTTTTTGTTATCACAATTTTAAATAATTTAATTATTTGTTTTTGGAATAATTTAAAATTTCATTCGTATTATTTTTTTTTCTTCGTACATTTTATTTTATTTAAATAATGTAATGATTATTACGTAAGTTAATGACATGGGAATCAAGGATGTTATAAACCGTTTAAAATTCCAAACCCATTCATTTTATCAAAACCATTCGAAACATCAAAAACCCTTACTGACTTTGTCTACCTTTGACTAAACCTTCAAAACCCTAAACCTTTGAGCCTTCAAAACTTTGAAATAGAAGAGGCCAAGACACAGAGAAACGAGGAAGGAGAAGCTAGTAATTCCAAGCATCAGCTCACAGTAGGAAGAAAGATTCTACCTATAAAAGTAATCGATCTGGAACGGTTGTATAAAACAGATCTAATGTTGCGGAAAGCTCTCGCATTTCAGAATCTCGAGAAAACTTTCAGTAGAGAAAATACAGAGTTTATATATGAGATATAGCTTCATGACTTTTTCAAATCCATTCAGTTCAGTCTTGGAGATACAGAGGACACCATATTTGCCAAAATTGAAGATTGGGATTTTTCAATTTCATCTGTTGAAATGGATAGAATCTAAAACTACCCTCATGAGAGAGTTTATCATTTATACTTCAAGAATATTGAATATAATGAACATAATTCATAAGAAATTATTTCATTTTTATTTGGTTCTACAAGTATAAGAAAAATGTTAGTGAAGGATCTGGAACCTGATCAGAAGATTCTTGTTAAGCTTGTAAAAATAGGGATTGCAACAAGGATGTCAGAGATGGAGAATATTTTGTTTCCTGGCATGTATATAATTTTTTTATTATGAGTTAAATAAATTTCAATTTTTATAGATATATGATAATATATCTAAACTAAAGTCATCAACTATATGTTATAATGAACTTATATTCCTATGGAAGGATCATTTCATAATTACTGTTTATGTCTGATATGGTAAGATTAATAGATGTCTGAGTAAGATTCCATCACAGCAACATTTACATTCTGGAACTCTAAGGAAGATTGGCTTCTTCTGGAGTACTGTGAAAGGCAATATTATGCATGTTAGAGCAGAGGAACACCAGGACTCAGCTCAAGGGAAGCAACTTACCAAATCTAGGGAATTCACGGCTCAATCAAGAGTAAGTTATGTTTTAGAATCTTCAAGAAGACTGATATTTGAAGTAGTTGGCCCACCTACTGATGAGGAAAGTCAATAAGCACTTTAGAGGAATAGGCACTGAGTGGCTCAAGGTGGTGAGGAGTCTACGGAAGCAAATGCTGATGAAACTGAACCTCTTATGAGCTACAGATTTATTAGAGAATATTTAATACAGAAAATTGAAAAAATAATAGTTTCTTAGATTGAGGTGACTCATTTAGTGTAAAAAGAAATTGTGCCTCAAACTATTGAAAATATTAGAGAAGTTCAAGTTGATAGACCTGAATCTGCTCAAACTCTACAGCCTACTGTGATTGTTCGAGAGGAATTAGATCTAGAGGAACTTGTATTAGAGGATCCAGTCTTGTAGGAACTCAATGAAGAAGATGCTCAGAAGAAGAAACATCCTACTAATTTGAATCTAGAAGATAATATTTCTGAGATTCATACTGAAGTTATTAATGAAAACTTTTCTGTGGATGATTCAGTTAATGACACAGAGGAGAAATCTGTTGAGAAACCAACAGAGAAGGCTACATATCAGAGATATGATGCTCAATATTTGCCTTTAACTTTAATAAATCAAGTTGATAATTAGGCATAGGGTGCCTCTGATTCTAATAATGATCATGTGGAGGATTTAATCTGAAAATTTAATAATTTTCAAGATGAAAATGCTTCTTTGAGAAGAGCATTATAAAATTAGAGACAGAAGTTTTAGAACTTGAAAGATAGTTCAATTTCAAAAATGGAAGTGGAAGTTTTTAAGAAGGAAATGTTAGTTGAAGTTGAAAAATTGAAATCTGAAATTGTACTGAAATCAGATTTTGTAGAATTCAAAATTTTCATGGATTAAAAGTTTTCCACTATCAAGGACAGTCAAAAAGGTACCTCAGGTACATCTCCTGATATGATAAATATATTTTAGTCCATTATAGAAGTAATGGGAAATATGAATGACAGATTACAAGACTTATTGTGTAACAGTGCTCTATTATCTTTTCCACTAGATAAACAAAAGAATCTTGTTGACTATCTTACATCAGATGACCTATGGGTCAGAGTTTTGTTGAATAGGTTCACAGAGAAGCTAAATAAGTTTATATAGAAGTAAGAGAGGTTACATGAGTTTTTCAGAGTCAATTTGGTTGACTATATCCATCTGAATTAGGAAGCAAGGGATATCATAGTCCAATTAGGTGATGTATTGATGAAAAGGTTGTGACTGTAGATGTCAGAGCTCAAGGAAGTCATTCAGTGATGCTAAAACTGGTTTCCCAATCCTTTTTAGCTCAACCTTGATTCATATTCTCTTTACTATACTTATATATATTTTTTCCATAAAATATACTTGCATCTCATTTTTATATGTTTTGATTAATTTTACTGTACTATATATGTTAGAATACCAATAATCCTGTTTCAAATATTGAAAAATAGTATATTATAGAATTTACATAAATTTAGCACTACATTAAAATGTGTTAGATTCCTTATTCTATCATTATTTTTTATATCATAAAATGGGGGCAAAATATAGATAAATACAAAAAAAATTATAAATATTTTTCTCAGAGGGATAAAAGAAAACTTTTTATTTTAAGGGGATAAATTTCTAAAAGTTTGTTTTAAGGGAAAATTTTGGGATAAACCCAAAATTTTATTTTCTTTATTTATAAAGGATGAGATAATATTTTACCTTATAAATGGGGAGAAAATGTAAAAATTAAGAAATAATTTGTTTAAAATAAAATATTGTTTTTATCTTTGAAAAATTCTAAACTATATGTAATTAATTTTGTAAGATAAATTCCATTGGTTTTTTCATGGGTTTTGTGATCATTAAAAAGGGGGAGATTGTTGAGCATGTGTTGGTTTCAACAATACTCTATTTTATAATGGTTATATTGTTGATAATAATATTCTATCTATTTAAGATGATTTTGATGTTCACAAATACCCTTATTTGGTATTCTAATAATTTTATTTTGAGTATATTTTAGGAAATTAATATTATTTATTTATCTATTTTGGAATAATATTAAAATGTTTAATCTGCATGGAATATTTGAAAAAGTGTTTGGAAGTCATTTTAGTGTACTATAATGTTCTGGAAATATTGCTCATGCTCTACGTGGTCGAAAATCACGTTTTCATGTTCTAAAAACACTCTTCATACCCTATGTTGAGGAACATAGTGTAAGAATGGAATTCGTCATTTACTTTATGAGATATTAGAAAATTTTGGAAGAAGAACCATGTGTTTTATAGAAACCTTACAATCAGGATATCATAAAAGTATGGAAGAATAACTCTATGTTAGTATGAAATGTTATGTTTGTTTCTCAAAAGTATAGTTCATCAACGTTAATTTTTAAAACAACATTATGTTTTATTAAAAAGTATGGATCATCAACCTTACTTTTATAATGAACCATACGAATCATGTATCTTATGTTTTTCTAAAAAGGAAAGTATGGATATTATACCATATGTTTGAGAGTTAAAGAGAAAAGTATGGTTGGTCAACCTTACCTTATAAACCTTATGTTGTGAACCTTACGTTGTGAACCATATGTTTCGAACCTTACATTCAGAGACAGAATGCTATGTTGTTCAACCCTATGTTTTGAATCGGAGATTTAAATTACAACTTTATTGAGCAACGGTCTTTATACAGATTATTAGGCTGATTTCAAGCCAAATTCAAAGCCCGATTTTAAAGCACATATTTGAATAATTCAAATCCATTTATTTTTTATTCAAACAATCGATTTAAGATAATCGTTTCAGGTCAAATATTAAGTGGAGTTATGACTGCTCTGTTATTCAAACATTTGAATATCATGATTCTAAAGATGACTTTTGTGGATCTAAATTTTTAAGGAAAACACTTGTCGTTATTCTATATATATCTATGTTATTTTATAATTAAAAAAGGTTGTGTATGATTGATCATTGTGAAAAAGATTATAAGAATAATCTCTCTAGTTTTTCATGACTATTGTTTACAGAGACATTCAATATTTACATATCTATTGTTACAATGTACGATCAAACTTTGTTCTCTGAATAAGAAGATAAATGTTAAAGATTCACTATTTCTAAGTTGAAGATATTTCATGAATCAATTTTGCTTGAAGATTCTAAATTTATTTCTATATCTATTGCAACTGGATCGACTTAGAACAAACATTATCTGAAGAACTGCTTTTCTGAAGACGGTGATCTATCTATTGTCATTTTCATGTTTTTGCAACTGTAAAGAAAAACTGTAATTTATTTCAAAAAAATACTCTTTTTAGTTTTAGTAAATGGATTCTCATACAAAGCTCTGTATTCGGTTATGTGTATGAACCAAAATGATCAATTTTAGCCTTAACTTGAAAATGTGTCAATTTCTTGCACTCTGTTGTGGATGGTCTATTGATAAGAGGGCCTGATAGTGAAAATCACTAAGCTCGTGGATATAGAGAATTGGTGGAGTGGACTAGGGGACTTCTGTTCCTTGAACCACTATAAAGTTTTGTGTACTTTGCCTATTTATTTTCTGCTGCATAAAAAATCCAATAAAGATAAAAGGATAGACTCATGCATCATATTCCTAAATAATTTGTAAAACACACAATTCACCCCCCCCCCCCCCTCTTGTGTGTGTTTAGCATAATAGGTCCAACAATAATTTCAGATTTATTGACCCCCCCCCCCATTTTGATATATTATGTGATGAAATTTTATAAAAAATAATGATATTTTAATATAAATTTACAGAAATAAAACCCTTTGGTATTATATGTAGTGACAAAGTTATTTTATGAGTAATGATGTTACGACTTGTGGAAATATGATTAAAGAATACTCTAAGATCCTGTCATATAGATTTCAAAGGAGGTTGGGATCAACATCTTCCTAAAGATGAATTTTCTTACAATGGATCATTCATAAGGAGCTTTATTAAACCTTTTATGGAAGGAATTATAGAACTCTAATGAACTGTAATGAAGTTTCAAAGAGAAATCTATTTTCACCTGAGCAAGCTGATGAGATGGTAGAGAAGGTTAAATATATTCAACAACATGTAAGGACTGTATGAAGTCAACAAAGATATTATGCGGATAATCATCTACATGATCTAGAATTTAAAGTTGTTTATAATTTCTTTCTACAATTAATCCATGGAAAAAATGATGGAAAAATAAACCCTCGATATATCGGTCCCATTAAAATTCCTGATCATATCGGGATAGTATATTATACTTTAGTGCTTCCATGGAACATATGAAAATTTAACAATGTGTTCTATGTATCTCTATGGAGAAAGTACTTACCTAACCCTTAATATATATTAAAATCATAAATCATACCACTACAGAAATATCTTTCTTATAAGGAGAAACTGATAGAGATTTTGGGTCATATAGAGAAACTTCTATGAAACAAAACCACTCACCTGGTCAACATTTTGGGCTGAAACCACCAGTTTGAGTAATCTATGTGGGAACTTGAGGATATTATGAGGCATAAGTATCCTCATTTTTGTCATACCATAATTCCAAATTTCGAGAGAGAAATTCATTTTAAGTGGGTAGAATGTAACACCATGAGCTTTTCATGAATTAATTTTTTGGAATAAATTAAATTTATTTGATGGATTATGTTGCATGATGCACCAAGTTAATCTTTCTTTATATGATACACCATGTTAATCTTGTGCTACACACAACACTGTCTTATCTTGCGTTACACTCATCATGGAGTTTTAACAATACCATGATATATTATTAATTTAGTTATTTAAATATGACTATTATAACCTAGCCATTAAACTTATGGATATGAATACAAATAGATAAATTTTAGATATTAATTATATTATTTTTATATATATAAACATATTTATAATAAAATACATAATTTTCGGAAAAGTCTTTATATGTGTTGAAAGTAATATTTTCCAAAAAATGATTTTTATGTATTATTTTGAACATTAATAAAAATATATTTTAAAACATTTATTAAATGAATTATATAGCATAAAATAAATTTTAAAATTCATAATTTTAAAATTTTATTCGGTTAATTTTTTTATTTTTTATAAAAGTTTCATTTTTTGATGAATTGTGAAAAATACTGAATTTGAATTGAAAACTATATTATTGATAAATTTGTTTAAAAAGATAAAATATATTTTAAATTAGTTTTAAGTTAAAAATAGTAAAATTTTATATCATTTAATCAAATTTATTTCATTTTAATAAATTTCATGTTGAAGTTAGATATAAAACATTTCATACTTTTGACCATTTCCTCTTAAAAAAATGCTTTCTCATTGTGTTTGTGGGATTAATTTTAAATTTAATTCTTCCACTTATGTGAATTTAATTTTGAAAAAATTGATTATATATTTTTAATAATCATAATCTATAATATCTAATAAGGTTAACATAATTTTTTACTATAATTATTGGTGAAAACAGTTAAAACTAAGTAACACGATTATGGTTAAAATGGGGTTTTTGCATTAAATGCATTTGTATTAAAATTAATTTTACACACCCATATAATTTTTATTTAATTAATTTGATTTAATATATCAAATAATTATATATAAATTAAAAAATAAATATCTTTTTAATATTAGTCTTAAAAGATAAATTACATAGGTAATTAAAAAGATACAATTCAAGTTAGTAAAAACTATATAGATAAAATTGAGTAAACTTGAAGACTAATGAATAAATTGATAAAAATAATTTTTTTATGTTATATATATTTCCTGAACAATTCATCCCCCCCCCCTATATTATTATTCAATTTTTTATGCAATTTATGTAATGGAGACCTCCCAATAGTGAATACTTGGGTATTTATAAGAATGCCACCCCCCTTAACTATAAAAGAGCACTCACTCTCCCCACTAATTCACGCCTCTAAATCTATTTTTTCACATAAACACCCTGACCAAATAACTTATCAATTTACATCCCCTCATCCTATAATATTTATTTGGTACATAAATCCCACCATGAAAGTCCTTAGTGCAAACTTAAGGAGGATACTCAGAGAAAAGGTAACATTCATCAATAAATGTTTTTGTTTTATTTATTCCACAAGACTCCTAGATTATTTTTATATCATTATTATATTATAAAATATGTATATTAAATAAATTAATACATTTTTATGTTAAGGATACCACCTAAAACCACACACATGTCCATCAAATGGGTTACAAAATAATCATTTGTGTGCACGGCGGACTACTGCCTCACGAATTGATGTCGTTAGTTTTTACATTACCACCTTTAGAGGTTGAGAAAAATGATATCCATACTTTTTATATAAGTTATATATGATATTAATGGTGTTAATATTCTTCTGTAATAATTAATTAAAACATACCTTCATGCTTTCCATTTTGTAGTAATTTTACAATGTCGATCATCTGTAAGGCAGACTACCGCCTCGTGAAGCGATATGATTTGTTCATGATTTACAGAGAATGTATTAAGGTTAGGTAAATTATAAATATGTTACATGTATTACATAAATAAATATACTATAATTATAATATATATTTCATTTACATTTCTTTCTTTCAATATAAAATGAAAATTGATATAACATTCCTGATTAAGTATGACATACTGTCTCCATGAACGGTGTATTTCATTGCATGACACCAAATTTTATGGATTTATATAAAGACAAATATAATTAATATATATGATATTTATATCATGAT
The DNA here is from genome assembly GCA_963277665.1 of Viscum album. Classification (NCBI taxonomy): domain Eukaryota; kingdom Viridiplantae; phylum Streptophyta; class Magnoliopsida; order Santalales; family Viscaceae; genus Viscum; species Viscum album. The sequence goes on along the minus strand of OY728165.1, from coordinate 1,062,637,776 downwards.
ATAAATTCTGGATACAATGAAATCATTATTAAATTAAGATAACCAAAAAATAAAAATTCAAAAGTTATACAAAACAACAAAGCAGTTATTTCCCAACACGCAACTTTAACATGGAATTGTTAATAAATGGGTAATAAAAGTTCATAAGAAAATAAAATATGATATGATATATATATAATTATTTTTCTATTATAGATTTATAATAAAAATATATTTATTATACAGTAATTTTTAATGAGTACGGTGGTAGTCAAGACTTAAGGAAACAGATTTTTGTCCCGTTTTTTAATTTCGTGAGACACATGCTATATTCACCACTTATTTCTTATATTGGGTGTATATAATAAAGATGAATTAATTTTATGTTTATTATCATAAAATTTATTTTTATTTACATATCCATTAATTACCTCTCTTTCATGGGGTTTATGGTTCAAAAGTTAATAAATCGATAGAGGATTTTTGTCTCAATTTTCATTATCTGAGATGTATGCTTTGATATACACGTATATTTTATGATAAGGATTATATAAAGAACCATTGACATGTAATATCAAGAATTTATCTATCTTTGTGATATTTTAAGTTTCATTTTATGTTATTAATTCATGGGATTATGACTCAAGGTTACCAAAGTGATAATGATTAGAATCTCACCATTTATCTGGATTGTTAAAGATGATGCTTCCAATAATATAATACTATAATCTATATCTTAAGTATTCATATTAATTTTCTTATCCTATGTTTATTTATTAATTCTTAAAGCGGTCATTCCATTTTTCCACTATATACTACTTAATATAATTAATAAAATATTTTTATGAATATTAGAATTTATTCCCCTCTTTGGTCGGAAATCAGTTTTCATTCAAAATGATGTTTTCTAAAAAATAAATTTTTTTTATTAATATCTTATGATTTAAAAAAAATATTACCCATGTTTTAATTTTTGTTAAATGTATTGAAAGTAATATTCATTTATTTTTTAAACAAACTCTATTTTGAATGTTACAATAAATGTGAATGGAATATTTGTTTTTACATATAGGATATGAACATAATTTTTGGACATCATAACTATTACTTTCTTCAATTATTCCATCCTAAGTTTTCAAGTTAATATTTAAATAAAATGTTTTTCAAAATTTTTTATGTTTTAAAAATCATTTTTCAAATCAGAAAGGATATTTTCCTCAAGAAATGTTTTACATGGTTTTTAAAAATATTCCTTTTTAAGTTTTAAATTTTATTTTTAAAAAAATGATTTTCATAATTTTTCATGTTTTAAAATTTTATTTTCAATGAAAATATTTTTTCCTTAAGAAATATACCAATTAGTCATTAAAGATTATTTTCCATCTAAGATGAAATTATTTGAGGTGACTTATTATTTACTAGGGATATGATACAAGGATACCATTATTATTATTTCGGTAAATGGTTTATATTTATAATGACAAGATTTGTATGAATCTCATTTCTCTTCCAAAGGTTATACAGTGATATAATTCTTATAAAAATTTCATATTTTTCACTTTTTATATTATCATAAAATGATGAAATGATTATGAAACCGATATATTTTCCACAAGTTATGATATAATGAAATTTCTATGAAACCTATTTTATTTCATGGGATATGATATGATTAATGTTTTATGATATTATAGAACACATATGTATGATTTCACTATGTGATTGGTGGGACCTCTATCTCCCTCCAATGCATTTAGTAATTATTTGTATCTCATTATATTAAAATGTTAAAAAAGTTTTTGATCTTGATCCATAATTTGAAATAGGTTTGTCCTTATCCACAATGGGAAACATGAGTGTCCTAATGCATAATAGGAAATAGGTGTGTCCTAATATAAAATGGTAAACAATTGTGTAATGATCCCTTAAGGGAAATAGGAGTTTCCTTATCCACATTGGGAAATAGGTGCATCCTAATCCACTATGTTGATAGTCTTGGTAGTTAAAATTGATATATGTAATGGTTTTATATATTTATGATGGTACCCCCACTTTTATGACATGATATTATGGTTCATGATTGATTTATGATGATTTCTCACTCTTATGGCCCATATTTTATGAAATGATAATGTTTTATTCCTTGAATCTAGTTTACGATCCATGACAAGTTAGATACAAGCTTTGTAAGTTATTTTCATGATCATGTACCCTTATTATTATATTATTCCTTCATATGGTCATATATTTATATACCTTATATTTACCCTTAGTTAGAATCTGATCTCACCTATTTTTATGTTTTTCCCTAGATTATGAAGAATGGTTTTAGGTAGGTTTTGTCATTAAAGAGTACTAAATGGGATGATCTTTGTGAGAAACATTGAATATATTTACCTAGATTATAATATTCTGTTCCAATTTTCCAATGGCACTAAACTATTATGGTGTTCAGGTTTTTGTTCATGAAATATAATGAATATTCATCCAAAAAATGTAATATCCAAATATGATAACCCAGGGTCTCTATATATGGTGTTCAAGATTCATTGTTTTATTAAATAAAATTAATATTATAGGCATTTCATTCGGGTCTTTTCTCAACTAGAAGTGCCTATGGAAAATCTTACCAGGAAGGGAGTAAAGTTTTTATAGACATATCAATATGAGGAAGCCTTATAGGAGTGAAAGATAATGTTAAAATCCTATCTGATTTTCATTCTTCTAGACCTATGAATTTTTTACATAGTTTACTATGATGCTTCATGAGTTTGTTTGGGGACTGCCTTGATGTAGGAAGATTGAGTAGTCACTTATGGGTCTCATCATTTATGACCCTATGAGTGGAACTTCCCTACTCATGACATAGATTTATATATCATGTTTCACACTTTGAAGTGTTGGCTCCATTATCTCTTTAGAAATAAACATTCCATATACATTTACCACAAAAACTTATAGTACATACTTTATCAGCAAAAAATAAACCTATGACTGAGATGTTGGGTTGAGTAATTGATGATTTTTTATTTTGAGATGGTATATAACCCAAGGAATTTGAATTGTTTTCATATATTTCCTAATCATAAAATCATAATAGTTGGGTTCATTAAAATTATAGGGAGATTAGACTCTTATAATCATGGTAGCGTATAGGAATGTGGGTGTATTTCAGGGAAGAGGGGTGGTTAATTGTGCCCCAATGGTTATAACAAATACATTATTGGAATAGGTAATGGCCTTAGAAGAATTTTATTTAGACAAAATGATGATGTGATAGAGATTTAAAGGAGACAAACCTATTTTGGGATGGTCTATATATGGTAATAAAATGCTTCATGTCTATATTTGGTTAGTAACTCCCATGTTTATGAGAGAAGAGTTGATAAGAGACACTCTGCCTCATAGTGGGTCGTGCATCTAGGATCGACCAATATGTATCAGCATGTGAGGTTCCATTTATGGTGTTTGGGAATTTAGAAACATGTCTTGGGATTTTTTCTCATTATCTTACTTTTTAGAGAGTGAAGGTGGAAGACCATAGACCATCCAGGTTGTTCCATCATTTTTTAGTGTCAGTTTTGATGTGACATAATGTGATGACGGGACTTATCACAAGACTACCCAGGACACTGAGGAGTAAATATTATATATGGGTAGTGTTTTAATTAATGGAATTGGACTTTCACTTATTATTGATTTGGGAGACTCGGTCCATGGATGGTTTATGGTAGGTTTTATATGTGGGAAATAATTAATTTTCATGGTGTTCCTACCAACATCATATCAGAACACAATGCAATGTTTACATTGTGGTTTTGGGAGTCCAATAGAAGTATATGGAATTATAGCTATATTTTAGTACATCATATCAGCTATGGATAGATGGAAAATCCAAGAGGATGATACAGATCCTAAAGGGCGTGCTCTTATCATGTGTTCTTGACTTAAAATTTCATGGGATGTTCATATAACTTGGGTAGAGTTTTATTATAATAACATCATTAAATTATTTATTCATATAGAATTCTTTGTGGTTCATTATGGTTTATAATGTAGGTCACCACTCTATTGGCATGATTCTAGTGAGTCAACAGTGATCGAATCAAGACTTGTGTAGGAGAATATGGAGTGGGTGATGTTGTTCCAGAAGTAGTTGGATACAACTCATAGTAAACATTATTCATTTGGTATTCATAGGGGACAACCCTTGGAGTTTTCATCAATGACCATGTTTTCTAGTGGGTCTCATATCAGTTAGGGTATATATGTTTAATGAAAAATGGGAACCTATCTTTGTATTTTTTTGGTTTTTTAAACATTATGGAATGAATTAGGATGTTTTATTATCAATTGTATATTAATCTATGATATTAATGATATAATTATTCATTTCATGTGTTTTAAATCATGAAATTTGTGGTAGACCCCACACAAGTTATCGATAGTGATAGTGTTGTGTTAGAGAATGATTCATCATTTATGGAACATCTAGTTCAGATCAATGGATAAAAAGAGAAGGTACTATATGGGATGATAGAGCCTATTTTGGGGTTTTTTAGTGGCATGAGTAGATATAATAGGAGAACTAGTAGTAGGAGTCATATGTTTGGGCACAGTGTCTAGAATTATTAAGAGGAGAACCTATAGTTTCTTATTGGGGAAGTGAATTGATTCAAGGGGAATTTGGAATAACCCTCAAAATGAGGTGTGTTAATATTTTAAATTTATCCTAATAATGTATTCCTTTTCTCATTCTTGGTGTATTTGGGTCTCAGGATGGCTTAGGAGTGGACTTTAGAAAAGGGATGATGAGCCCGTAGTTAGATTGTTGTTGTCAGGGCCACCAACTCATAAATGAGGAACCACCTACCAAAAATTGGCCAAATTAGGGTCTTAGATTGTTTTTCTGGTACCACTGGTCATCCAGTTCACCACAATCTCACTTATGAACTCCCAACAACTCACCTATGGGATATTGGTGATTTTTTTAGGAGGGGAAAGGGGTAATTTTAACTATACCCCTATTTAACTCCCTCATTCTCTCATTAAACCCCAATACAATATTTTTCTACTTTGAGGTTCCTTTGGAAGATATTTTCTACCTCCTTCTCCTCCTTTAATAATTTAATGTTTTTTTTATCTTGGTGGTTTTATTCAGTTAAAACTAATGTTAATCTAGCATTAGATCAATTTTTATCTCAGTTTCTTATTATTACCTTCTTTTAAGAATCCTAATGTATTTTTTAGGGATAATTCTAGGGATTTTTTTTGTATTAATTTTGGTTGGTAATCCTTTGTTTTTTAGCCTCATTGCACTCAATTTAAGAAGTCCCTTACCATTTTACAATGGTTTTATAATTTGTTATTAATTTTGTTCATGTGGGAGTGTGTGTAGCCTTGTGAAAATTATGGGTGTTCTTTTTAAGTGGTTGTATGGGTCTATAAAGAGAAGTTAAACTATTTAAATTGGGATAAATTGGTTGATGGTTTGTTTAATTAGAAATTTAACTTTGAATTTTGGGTAGAAAAGGGGTTTTCTTCCAAGGAAAATCCACCTTAGGGATGTTTATTAAGCTTGGTTGAGGTAATTTTATTCCATGTAGATGAATTATTGGTAGGGGTTGTGTTTTTTATTTTTTATGTATTTTATTGATACGTGTTATTTCATATGTCTTGTTGCTTATGGTGACCACACAAGATACCTTGGGATTCATTTATGTGTATGTTGTACATCCAACGAACCTACAGGATGGGTTGGTGTGCATGATATAACCTCCAAAACAACCCTCAGTATGGGAAAACATGTATCCAATAACCTCTTTGAGAGATAAAGGATGGTTTATAATGCTTGATAAAGATTTGAATTATTTTTAAGCAGGGTCTGGGTATTTTAATCTCTTTCTGAGGATCCAAAAAAATTACCTTCCAATATGGGGATGAAGAATGTAAGGTGTGAGTTTCTAATAGCCTGGTTAATTCATAATGACCTAACCGTTTTTTGTTTACTTATATAATTTAAAAAAATTAATGAATTCACTATTGTAAAATTGACGTATTTATATTAAGGGAATGTTGGTGGTGTCCTATTATGTTTCTTTCCACATACTGAATAGGAATCTTGATGGATGTGAAGACTTCATTATCAAGGATCCATATAAGGTAAAGGTCACTACAATGGGCTGCTAGATAGGTGGAGTAAGATGGATATAGGTGATATTAGGACATACTATGGGATCTCTTAAAGTTATACATCTTTGATTATTATTTTTTATTCCATTATTACCTTGATACACTTCATGTGCATGTCCCTTTTTTCAACATGGTAGGACTTGGATGATGTATGTCATTATTTTATAGCATTTTATTATATTATTGTTTCTTCCACGTTATTCATTTCTCTAAACAAATTATTTATTATACTTTAGTTACTTCTTGTGTTTTTTACACTACTATGATATATACCTAATACTGAGGGCATAGTCACTCATTGTGTTTTTTAGGCCCTCACTTCTATTGAGAACCCTCTGGAATATAGGGAGGTACTCATGAGTTCATATACCACATTGGATTGGACTATGTGATTTGGGATAGGGTGATACATTTTTCTTTTATGAGTTAGATCATGTCACACAGCACATAAAATCAGCTACACATCATGTAATCTATTACTAGACACCAACAGAACATGCCTTGAGTCTGAATATGTAAGTATCATGGGTTGTTATGTGTTGCATGGTGCGTAAAGAAAGTTAGAAGCTATGTAATTCACTTTTGGCCATGTATCTCGATTATTAGTCAATATTTAGTGTGTAATGACACTGTATAATTTAACCACATAGATTTCTATAATTTATTTAAAGTTAATTTCATATGGGGTTACATGGAATGTACACCATCTACACACCATTTACACTTTTTCAATCCATGTGATGGCTAGCATAAACACCTGGCATATAATGACATTGCATACCAACCCCCACATGGTGTGTACAAATTATTAGAGCTTGCACCATGTGTGGTTGACCATTGGTAATATGTTTGTAACTTAAAATTACACTTTATGAATTTTTGTCATATATCCATTAATCTTGAAACCTCAATATGGGATCTTTGATTTTTCTTCATCAGTTTTTGGCATTATATTGATAATAAGAAATTAAGTGACCTTTTTATCTCAACTATTGGATTAAATAACAAAAAACTAGAAAAAATACAAATAAATGTGAAAATTGATCAAAAAAATAAAAAACAATTCTATATTATAATGTGACTACTTTGAGATAACATAAATGTTCTCATACACAATAAAATAATTAGGTTAGTAACCAACAATGGGATTTCCTCGTCTTCAGTAGATAATATCTAAATAAACTGATGAACCAAACTTAAAATATTTTAGAGAGGATCTTTAATATTTAATTTATAATTAATTTTTTTCATGACCTGTCTTAATGGGGCCCGTGCCACAACTCCCCAAAACCCACCTCCAATAGGCCAGGGGCTGGTGACTAGCACCGAGTATACATATCACTAACATGGGAGGAATTACCTATGTACATGTATGCACATACACATCTCTAAGCATATAAATACTGAAATGTAAAAACAACTAAGAAAAAAATTCATGCTTACCACTATCCCAAACAATAGAGTATGATAAGAAAGTAATGTCTGGTAAACTAAACTGGTCCATAATACAAGCCACCAAAAAGAATGAGTGTGTAAAATAAAAGGTCTAACCTATAATCCAAATAGGTAATGGGATTGTTGTTCAAAGATATAGGAACACCTCGACATGCATAAACTCACAAAGCTCTGTCTGGTGTTGTTCCACCATGGACTCCATCAAAAGGTCTCTCATCTGTACAAGACCTGACAAGTTTGGAAAATGCCTATGTAGGGGTGAGTATAAGAATAATTATTAGGAAAACATGAAACCACCAAGATATACACAAAGGAAAGATACAGTCATCTCTACACTGTATATTTTTACAACACATATAGCAATAATATCTAGATATACTCAAAACAAGACACATAGTCTGGAGGTAAGTCACGACTATTGTATACGAGCACTAGGGATTAAGATCCAAAATTCTATGAAGCACTCATCTAGGAGAACACACTCCTGAGTCTGATAGCACTGAGGACATCTATCCAAGAAGTATTGTTCATATAATAACCCAATATTTTATCAATGGAATTCTCTTCTTATAATTACGTCTTACCATATAATCACATTAGGAAACACAATGGAAGATCATGATAATAAATACTATGTGACCATTAATCATTATTTTACCACCACTGTGTCTTGAATTTTGAAAATCTAACATACACGGTTGCATTCAGGGTGATATTTTAGGTTTTATAGAAGAAACATATTTTTTGGTAAATAGTAACCTACCGTTATTAATAGTAATATGACCCTTATGAATAGTAAATTGTCCAAAAGAATAGTAACCCCACCCTTGAATGTATAAATAAAATTTTGGAATCTTATACGTTATAATATAACCATAGTAAAAGTATTGGTATTTTTATAAGTCATAAATAATTAATTACAATTAATTAATTTCAAAAAAAAATATTTTCCAAAAATTTATTCATAAATTAAAAATTTTATGTCTTCCAGTTTTAATATAATTTTAAAAAACTGTATGTAATTTTTTAAAACATTATAAAAGCAGTTATAGATTTTAAATCTGTAATTTTTTCTAGCAAATTATGATTTTAATTTAAAATTAAATTAATCATATTTAGAAAATTATTTCTTAAAAATTGATTTCATTTTTGGATTCTACACATCAAAAAATAGTAATGGTAAATTTTTTAGTATTTTTATAAAATACATGAATTTTTGTGAATAGTTAAATATGATAATTTACTATATATATACTCCTCCAATTGCTCAAAGGGATTCATTTTTTATTGACTTTTGATAATCCTCCTTTAAAGGGGTGAGGTGGAACCCTTACAAGCCCCATAGGAATAAGTTTTACATGGACCATAGGCCTTATAGGAATTCATTTCCTATAGGCTTCAAACATTACATACAACCCAGACTAACTACTTGGAACTACACCTCCCCAGCATCATCATCATGAAATCTGCTCTCCCCCTTCACATCGTTGTTTGACTAGGCTTTCCCATGCATGCACAAGAATGTCCCAATGGTAGGGTCATACCCTCTTATTATTTCAATTCTTTTAACTTATTCTATGGTGAAATGTACTCGCTCATCCTCCTTCTTGAATCTTGTTCCTTATAAGTTGTCTAGTTTGCATCTGCACTTAAGGTGGCCCGAATGCCTTAAGGTGGCCTGAAGGCCTTACTAACTTGAAGGTTTGGGTGGCCCGAAGGCCTTAAAGGAATTGGGGACCAAATCGGTGGCCCAAAGGCTCAAATGGGGAAATAGTCTCAGATGCTATAGTGCTAAACAGTGCATACAACAGTACCTGATATAGAAACCCTGAAATATGCCTCTTCCTAGATTTAATCCTGGTTTGCCTGGATTCACTTAATTAATCCTCATCAACTAGGTTGAGGATCATGTGATTTACCGTATATATACATTATAAGTTAAATGAACTATTCCTTGCATCATTACTAAGGTAATAACCATTTCTTCAAACTCACTAAAACATAATACTATTTTTTTCATGGAATCATTACTATTTCTTGTCTTATGTAAAAATAATAAACTAATGATTAAAATATTGAGAGAACCCTCCTCCCATATTCTATAAAAAAATCTACACTCCCCTCTTCTCTTAACTCCCTTAAAACATTATGCCTAGCCTAATATCTGCTCAAATCTCCCTCCAAGCTCCTCCCCCAAGTCCATCAACCCTTTGTTTCCACAAAATACAAAATCCTCTCTCTTTAATAGGATCTCAAGGAAGATTAATTCAAAAGGTAAATTCCTCTTATCAATTGTTTTACTTTCTTTTCAAGTTCCTTTGTTTTATTTTATATCCTTACCTCTCCTCATCCAAACATCATGAAAACTCTAGTACATTACACATACTGGAATTTTGTTATGATAATGTAATAATTTATTATTATCTCTCATTTACCCTTCTTTTATCTAGAAATGAAAACACCATCTGAGGTGTGTTAATTCATCACATTTAAAGACGATGTGTTTTCAATTTCTTTTATCATAGTCAATTCTGGTCATGAAACCATTTGTATGGTTGATCCAAAATATAATATATTTATTATTTCTGATCTATGGGTTTGTAATCTTTTTGTACACAAGGTTTTGATTTATAAATCAAAATTTGTTCGTTGTGATCAAAAACAACCAATTAACCCAAATGGTTATCACTAAAGTTTTATATAATGATTCAACTTCACTCCAAGTAACAAAATTAAATTTACAACCATTTAACCTTCTGGATGTTAAATAATAAAATATCACTCTAATTCTGGACAACCATCCTCATTTTACATGATTGTCCATTCATGTATATAAGTAAACCGATCATAAAACAAACGGACCCAAACAATGATATTGAAACTTTTAACCCATCTAAAAGGACATGAATGAACTAAAAAATGTTATAATAAATCAATAAAATATAAAATAGGTTCTTTAATTACTAATTTATGAACAAAATTTTATTATTTTGTTCGTTAATATCAAATGGAGAACACCTTCGGAATTAAGGTAAGAGATTCTACACAAACTATATATTTCTTGTTAACCCCATGAATTTATCTACTCCTTTTATGTAAATATTATAAATTATCTTCACTTGATCCAAAATAATGTTTCAAGGTCCATTCATAATTATATTTCAGGTATATACATGTTTTTAAGTGGTTCACTCCTCAATACTTCCCGAAAAGAAATCCCCTTTAAGGGAACTTCCTGAATTTGTAACCAATTTCTAGTGCGCTATAAAATATGTTTTAATCCACTATTGTTTTTATAAAAACATTGTTTTTATTATAAAAACCTTATTGTATCACTTCTGGTTTTATATAAAAATTTGTTCCCTTTTCTATTTTAAATTCTTGTTAGTATTTTCCTTAAAATCGCACTAAAATGTTTTAATGCTAAAAATTATTAAATATTATTTTTACATGTTATAATTTATTTTTGACATCACTTACCATGATATATGAATATTTTCCCTTATTAATGTCCATGTATGTTTTCATTTCTTTATTCCATGGACACTTGTATGATACGCTCATTTATTATGCTTTATGACATGATTATGATACCTATTTCTTTCCATGGGTACCCTTATGTTTATGTTTGATTGATTATGTATGATTCATTCTTTGTAAAGAATATTCATGAACATGTTAAGATGGTTTTTTCCAGAGAGTGATCCAATGAATTGGGTAAAGTTGAGTATCATGAGACGTTATGTGAAACTGTCTTGGTTGTTAGCCTTGACTCGTGCTACCATGTGCAACAGTCTTGGTGGTTAACCTTGACTTTGTGATCCTATATGTACAACGATGCCGAAATCATGATAAATTCATGTTTTATGTTGCTACCACATTACTATGAATCCATTTTTATATGATCCCATGTTTATATGTTATGATTCCATATGTTCTATGACTTTTTATATCATTATGTCATGCCTTCAAACTCATGTGCTAAAGATTTATTCTAATGATTATTCACTTAATAGGATTTTTAGCTCACCCCTTAGTTTAGGGTATCCCTATGTTATCCTATATTGTTGTATGAGAACAATGTAAGTTAGGAGATCAATATGAATATTAAATAAAGAAATATTTTATGTTTTCAGTTTTATATACCTAGTCTTCAAAGACACTAGACATCAGGATCTTTGGCTTGTATTCGGATGTATAATTATGCATAAAATCTTGTAATGTTATGTGCAAAAGAATAGGGTCGCTACAGTTGGTATCAGATGATGATCTAGTAATTTTTGGATATTAGGAATAGATAACTTTAGTAAGAACCTTAGGGGTGAGACTAAGTATAAGAAAACACCCCAAAATTTTGGTAAGTATAGAGTAGGTGGTTTATCTAGAAAATACATCTCTGTTTGGATAAAAATAGGTAGAGGTGGCTCTGGAATAGATGTATCTAGAGGTAGAACCCAAATGCACCACTTTGAGATAGACTCAAATGGTAACTATTTCATGACAATGGGCCCTGCTTCACTTGTGGTTTGATACTATCAAGGGATATGAATTGGTAAGTGCATGAACTTAGTGTGAACCATAATTATGGGAACAACAAAATGCCAAAATAATATATGTTAGGAAACATATCGTGGATAACCTAAATTGAAACCTATGGAATCACAAGTTTGGATATAATTATCCTTTAAGATTTTATCCATTTATGTTTAAAGTTTCCTTTTTTTTCATATTATCTAAGTATTCAATCCACCAAATTGTACTTTCTTTATCTTAGATAATGTCAAGAAATATAAGAACATGTGCCAAAAATCAATGTGATAAGAAATGTTATGATTTACCTAATGATATGCCTGATATAATGGGAACAGGTGATCAAAACTTCATGAAATTACTTGTTCATCTAGCTTAAGTTATGAATAATAACATGAATCAAGTGGAATTACCTCCTCTTCTAAGGAAAGAGAAAGTTTTCATAGAATCCTTTATGTGGAAAGGGCATCCCAGGTTCAGTGGATCTTATGATCCCCTCATCTCAGAATAGTGTATTGACTCCATTGATAAGATATTCTCTGCTATCCAATGCTCAGAAAAAAGAAAAAGTTGTACTATAAATTTATTTTTTTGAAGAGGAAGCTAATCAGTGGTGGAAACTGATAAAAAATATGAATTCTAAGGAGGAAATTGATTCTATGTATTGGGAGGAATTCAAGAGAATATTTTTTAATAAATATTTTCCCTGAACCCTCTATCTCAAGATAGAAAGGGAGTTCCTCATAATAAAGCATAAGGAAGATGAGTCCATTTGGGAATATGAATAAAACTTTACAAGGCTTTAAAGGTACACTTCAAGCTTTATCATGAACATAAAATGAAATTTGTATTGCTTTTTTAGTGAACTAAAGCTGAGTCTATGAAAATCATTGGAGATTTGATACTTTGACAATGATGAGGATACTGTCTGTTGTGACCTCAGGGTTGGAATGGAGATCAGATAATCGCAATGTTCTCGTGGTCCTCGTGACAAGAATTAGAAAATGGAGTCTAATATGGGGTGTTCATAAAATAAATCACATGATGGAAATAAGATAGAACATCCCATGTGTCAAAATTATTGGAATAATCATCCTGGGAACTGTCTAAAGAGAACACAGAATTGCTTCAAATGTGGAATAATGAGACATCTAGCTAAAAACTGTAGAAGCGATATGAATAATCCCTCTAATGTGGAATAAGAAAGGAATAACAAAATGCTCATCTAGTGGTGTAGTGTTACAACTACAAGGAATGCGGGCTTTACATAAACAATTTCCCTAAGCCAAGGGTTGTTGGATGAAATAAACAACAACCACTACTATAAAATAAGACTATTGTCACAGTTTTAAACCATGTATATAAGACCAAAAATCTTTTCTACATGTTATATTTATGGTTTACTCAATTGTGGCTGGTATTGGTGTGGTTATAGGCATGTATCCATAGTTAAAATTTTGGCTATAAGGCTATAGCCACGGTTCCAACTATGGCTACAACCCTATAGACACAGTTTAAAAATTGTGGTATAGGCTAAAATCACTCATCATCTGTAGACCTAGTTTTGAACTATGGCCATAGGCCTTTACATTTCCTAAAAAAACCAGCACCATTCATCTAGTGTTATCCCCTTGCACCCCCCCTGCACACCCATGCCCCCTTGCACCCCCTACATAGCCCCCTTGCATCCCCACCCCCTACACACTATCTGTACACCCCCATGTCCCCTTGAACACACCCCCTTTCACACCTTCACACCCCTTGTACCACCCCTACTGGAAACCCCCACGACACCCCCTCCCCCTCCTGGACAGACCCCCCCCCCCACATCCTCCTAGAAAAACACCCCCTGACAGCAGCCCTCCCCCCTCATCCCCTGGATAGACACCCCCCTCCTAGACAACCCCCCCCCTCCACCTCCCCCTAGATAGACAACCCCCTGGAAAGTATCCCCCCCAACCCCCTTGATAGACCCCCCTGCACATCCCCCCTTGCAGCCACTTACACATCCCTTACACACACACCCTTGCACCCCCCCCCCCCTTGCACACCTACACACCACCACTACACACCCCTCCCCCCTGGACCCCTTTTACACCACCCCCGTGAAACACCCCCCCCCCCTCACACACTCATGCCCCCTTACACCCCCCATGTAGAGTCCCCCCCCCAAACACCCCCTGGATAGCACCACCACCTCCCCTGAGAGACACCCCCCAGCACACCCATGCCCCCTTACATCCCCCATGTAGAGCCCCCCCCCCCCCCCATACACCCCCCTGTATAGCACCCCCCCACCTCCCCTGAGAGACACCCCCTCCCCGGATAGCAATCCCCCCAACCCCTGTACAGAAACTCCACTGACAGCACCCCCACCCCCTGAATAGACACATCCCCCACCCCTGGATAGAATCCCCCCCTCCCTATATATAAACACCCCACTAGATAGCAGTCCCCCACCCCTGTAAAGACACCCCCCACCCCCTTGTACCCCCCTGCACAGCCCCCCTTTCACTCCACCCCCCCCCACACCACCATACCCCCTTTCACACACCCCCTGAACACTTTCACACCCCTACTAGACACCCCTTGCACCACCCCTACTGGACCCCCCCCCCCCCCCACACACACACACACCCATTCCCCCATACATATCTCCCCTTCCACCCCCCCCCCCCCAAACACACACACCTATGTACCTTTGCACAGCCCCCCCCCCACCCCCACCCCCCCCCCCCCCCACCCCCACCCCCCCCCCCCCCCCCGCACACCCCCCTTTCACCACCCCTATTGGACCCCCCTTGCACCACCCCTACTATACACCCCCACTACACACCCACCCCCTTCCACCCCCCCCCCCCCCCCTACACACCCTTGTCCCCTTACACACACCCCATTGCACCCCCCCCCCCCCCTCCCCTGCACACCCCCTTTCACCACCCCTACTAGATCCCCTTGCACCACCACTACTGAACACCCCCACTACACCCCCCCCCCTAACTCTTGGACACCCCCTGGATGGACCCCCCCCCCCCCACAGAGAAGGTTAGGCCTTAGCCTCTTTGAGTGGCATCACTTGGTGGAGTCTTTATCTTCTTTATTCTTATAATTTATCCTTCATTTTTATATCATATTATGTCATTCATGTAAAAAGTAATTGTTTCATAAAAATATATCCATTATTTCCCAGTATCTTTCTTTTGGATACCTATAATATTATTCTTTAATTGAGAGGTTTTAGAAAGTGAGGGAGAATCCTGATTGAATAATGATAACTCAAGACATTTTCAAACCTATGGATAACTGAGTAGATTCAGGCTCTTATCCATATAGTGTTGGAGGAGAATTAACAATGGAATAATGGCCACAATAGTTAGAGTATTTATCTACTCACACAATAGATAAAATCAACACACACAAAACCATTAAAAATGGTGTCTGGTGTGTGGTTACACTTGACTGGAAGACCAGAGGAAAATTTTTGAAACCAAAAAATGTAGATAATTATGAAGTTATTGATGGAAAAATTAATTATGAAAGGAATTACATGGGTTTGTTTTTTATTTTTGAACTAAAATGGAATGGGCCTACCTATATTGACTTCAAAGTAGTGTTCATTAAGAGATTTGGAAGTGTGGTGGTGGAATAATTTGAGGCTATAACTACTCAAACAAAAAAATGAACTTAAAAATACTGAGGAAACATAAACTTTGGGTGCTATGGGGAATTTAGAGCCCATATATATGCATTGAAAGGAGTGGAAATAAGTGTTTGAACAAGCACATGGTCTTGTTAAACTTACTAGTCATCAAGATCAATCTTTTTCTTTGACACTACAGTCCGAGATGAAAAATATGGAGAATGAGTAGATGAATATAGCTACATAAATGCAGGTTACTGCTATTTTATCATATAATTGTGCACATATTGTATTATTTCTATGTGTTATGGGGTGAAAAAGTCTTTCATTTCAAGTATGACATTGCAATAATCTCCTGTGGAGTTTTCATTTTAATGACCAATATATGAATTTATGACACCTATTTGTTTGAAGAGAAAACCTTTGGAATATATATATGTATATAAATATCTCAATGTGGTTGAAGGATTCAGGGAGGGACGTGAATCTATAAAGGTTAAAGTAAGGTTCTTTAAATATTTTTTCATTGAGAACGAAAAGGATTGGGACTGAAGGGAATGTATATAGGATTAAGATCAAAGAAATGAAAAGGGTTTCATCATATTTATTTATTATTTTATATGAAATAAGGGTATTTTCATTATATTATAGTTTTTTAGTAGGTTAAAAAATCATTTAAATATTTATGTCAATATGTATAAATTTTTTATCTATTGGATCTAGTAGAATTTAGAGCCCAATTTTAGATTTCCTTGGATAATATGACTACTTTGTAGGTTTTGTGGTGTATTAGTAACTACTCTGAGAATCCAGATATAATTTTGTTTGATTTTAGTGTTGATTTCAACAATAAAAACAAAAGGTGAATATCTTTTCTAAACATAAGGTTGTTAAGGGAAGTGATTTAGAACAGGCCAGTCTAGTTTTTTAACTTTTGGAAACCACTGTTCAAAACCACAAAGCCAGTAAGAAATATAGGAAATTACAAATAGAATATGCCTCATTGGGAATTATATTTTGAAAAATAACATGGTGCATACATATTGGAAATCTCTAATAGTTTAATAGATAACTCACTGTGATAATAAAATAAGATAAATATTCTTGAAAGATTAATTCAGATGCCTGTAAGTTGACAAATTTTGGAATGAATATGCAATTATTGATGAGGAAAATGAACAATTTAAACATAGATTTTATGGATTCTCTAGAAATTATATATATCAAACCTTATAATTTCTCTAATCCTTTTCTCTATGTCAAATACAAAATCTTATGGAATGATTTATTTATTTTAGTTTTTCCCGTAAAAACACTACTAGAGGTGTATGTTTGATTGTGGGACTTGTTCATATATTGAGGGGAAATTTTAAATGAAATCCAAATAGGGGATTATTGGGGCATTGGTTGTTGTTTTAGAAGCTATTTGAGGAAGAATTCAATTAAAATAATAATATAGAACCTCTAAAATGAGTTATTAAGAATAACACTTCCAACATTAGGCTTCAATAGGTATGACAAATAGAACATTTTTTAAAATTCAGATTCTCATTGACTACTTTTTTCCACTATATTTGAATGAAATGTGAATAGGAATACCATAATGTTGAAATATCATCAAACAAATCTATGGAGGAGGTCCTATTTTGTGATATTCTAAAGTGAAAGATGGAACTGTCTCAAGTAATTTAAAATATATGACAAGGTGGTAGTTCTATTTGAATTATTTAGTATTTAAACCTTGTGTAAAATTTGTAATTTATAGAGTGGTGATGATGGGAAGATAGTATTGGGTTGTATATTTAGATAATAGTGTGGAGTGGTGTTGCACACGGGGTAGGTGAGTGTCTAATAACTGCTATGAAATTATTATAAATGGTATTTGAATGTTGTTTTCCTACAAGATGGGAGTAGGTTGGTGCTGATGATGTGTCTCTATTATAACTGTTGTCTTCTATATTCTTCATCATCCACTAATTTAATTGGCCTTGTCCAAAATTTATTTGACACATCTTATATCTCAATGAACTCACCAATGTTGATAGAGCTGTAGGTAAAAAAATAGTTTCTAAGAAGCTTTTAATTTCAGTAGTTATAGTCATTTATTTGATTTCATGATTTATGTATATAAAATCTATTCAAAAAAACTAAAAAAAATATTTTCTCATGAAAAATACAGGGAGAGAAGAGTAGAAGTAGATAACTCTCATAGTTATATCTCAGGATCCTTATCAACTACAACTATCATTAAGTAGTGAATGAGGAACACAATGCTAGTAAAAACTGGTTCTACGATGGGGAAATAAGAACGTAGTGAGAGGTGGAACCAAGAAGTATTCAAGAACTAGAGTATTTGGTAAAGGTTAGTACCATATGACTTCAAAGGTGGTATATGTATCATATTTAGTGATGAAATAGTGGATTTCATCACTAAAGTCTGATGTGGAACTCATAAATATAGTGTCAACAAATAAAGGAAGACCATCCCATGGAGGATATGGACCACACTCATAGTGGATAGAAAATTGATAGTATTTTTTCACCATGTCATGGTAAAACTAATGGATGTAATGTTTCATTTAAATTATTTTTAAAATAATGGAATCATGATCATTTTGGAGTCCATAGTCAAAGGAATAACAATGAATAGAAGATTCATAAATCTCTTGGATGGCCTAAATATGAAAAAATGAGCATATAGAGGAGACCCTTCTATGGTGAACACTATAGTACATATCTAAAGTACTGATGGGAAATAGAGAGGACTCCTATGAAAATGTTGTTCACCATGTTAGACTCTTGTAAGGTGTGTTAAAGAAAGATTGTAACGGTCTGGAATTACTTCCAGTGGACTATAATTGATACCTATCAGGGCACTCCATGGGCGGCTACACCCCCTGGGCGGGACACACCACCATCCCCAGTGGCAGCCATTTCCTCATGAAGCCCTTGGGCGGAGAGCCATGCTTCGTCCAACGCTCACATGTGAGAGTTCCCAAGGATCGGATACATTCCTACCTCCTTTGCCTCCGATACCAACTGTAGAGACCCTTATCTTGACGTACATGGACATTACATTACTTTTGCGGAATACTTAGTACATAACAAAAACACACACACAAGGATCGTAATAGTTTAGTGTCTTTGGAAACTCGGAACGTAATCTTCTAATCGTGGTGAAAGATCTTCAATATATCCCATAAAGATCTCCTTTTTTTTTACCTAAAACCTTTCTTTATATCCTGGGGAAAAGAAAACATAAAAGGGTGAGCTCAAATGCTCAGTAAGGGTATAAAAAAGAAAAATCAATCACATCATATTCATAACTTTTGGAAATCTTAACCTGCAAAAGAGAGCATAATTTCATAACATGGGATAAATCATAGTAGTGAAATGAAATCCCAATAATCATAACATAAAACATGAAACTTTGTGGCATACACACATAATCATAGAGAATCATTTCTTGTTAGTCAAGACCCATTTCCAAGACTATCTTAGTAGACAAAGTCCCTTTCTGAATCGAGTAACCCTCGTTTCAGTCCTGTTTCACTGAACCGGTATAACCTACCATTTCAGCCATGTCTATCTCATGAGATATAAAATCTTTACCCAATGCATTGGAGGGAGATATAGGTCCCACCCATCTTATAATGAATCATTTCTTATGTGTGCCACATAATCATAAATCATACATCATCGCATAACCCATGTAATAAAAATGGGATTCTTAAACAACATGACATCATAAAACAATTCATATAAGATAAAGGAATTCATAAAAATGTTTCCATCAAAACATAATCAAATCCATGTAATAATAGGGATAAAAACAGAACCCTTTTATTATCTTAGATGGAAAATAATTTTGATAAAATACTTGAACTTCATTCTTGAGGAAAATATCCTTTCTACTTCAAAAACATTTTTCCTTTCATAACATGTCATAAAACTTTAAAATAAAAGAAGTTGATTAAAAATAAACTTGAAAACTTGTAAAGGAAGCTTCTTGGAAATAATGTTTTAAAAATCCATTCATGCCGTATAAGTTAAAAAAAACATTCTTCGTACTTTTGTCGGAAAAGTCAAAAAGTACCTCGTACGAAAAACGACAAAAGATTCCTTTCATACATATTACTAAAAACTCACCGAAGGGTAAAAATGGATTTAAAAAATTGTAGGTGGATGGAAATAATATTACATATTGATGAAACATGGATGTGGATGATAAAATACACCCCAGTAAATACTTATGAATAAACAATCTCGGATAAAAATGAGATTGTGATATTTCCCTTACCTTAGGTCCGACTTGCTTTGTAAGTGTCCGAACCTCCTGTATAATGATTTAAATCATGTTATTGACTTATTCAAGAATCATATTCATTGTTATTATATCATATATGGTCCACTTATGACTTTATATTACCCGTTCTTTTGTAAATTCATGTTAAAGTAGCGTTTTGGGTAAAATCGTCTCATTTGTCGTTCGTGTTTTTAACTTGTAATTATTAATATGATTACTTAGATCATGATTACTTAATTTCAGAATATAAAACATGATATATATATATATATATTCATAATATACATATATAATAAATCAGTAAATGGAAATAAATACACCGTTCATGGAGACGGTAGTCCGTACGTACGCATGAACGCTGTTTTCGTTTCCTTATTGAATTGAATGGAATTAAGTAGATGACATGCATATAAATAATTCCAATATCATTATTATGTCATATATTACATTAGTAATTATTATATATACTTTATAATCATTCATGAATGGTTAATCATTGAGAATGAATCTCATCGCGTCGTGGAGACGGTAGTCCGTACGTACGCACGAGCGATGATATCGTTCCCATGGTCGTGGAATTGTGTTGAAGTGTATGTATACTATTTCAGTATAAATATCACTTTATAATAATCATATATAGTTACTCATTAAACCATTATACCCATCCAATTAAGGTGGTGACGGAAAATAGAGTACACCACGGCGTGGAAACGGTATTCCGTACGTACGCACGCGCGGTGATTTCCTTTCTCCGTAGGATGGATAGAAGGTTAATTAGAGTTGTTTCATATTTATAATAACATATCAGTATGTAAGTAATACTGATGTTATTACTTTATAATGAAACAACTTAAGAAGAAGAAGTTGAAGAAGAATGAAATTGAAAAGATCGGTAATGGATATTACCTCTTCTTCGGAACACCTCTTTGAATCCTCCACTTAGGGAACTAATATTGGTCTTTGAAGAAGACCAGGACCTCTAGGATTATTCTATGGAAGTGGAGAAGGTATTTTGGCAGGGTTTGGCCGATCTTGAGTGCTCAAATTTGTGTGAGGAGGAGGGGGAGGAGGTGTCCTTTTATAAGGGAGGAGAGGGGCACCTTAGGAATATCTCAAAATATTATTTTATATTAAAGTCAAAATCGGTTTATAATGGTTCCAAAGGGTCTTATTTCGAAGATAAAGTGGGGATGGGTCGAAATCCTATCAACCAATAGGATTTAGACAAGTTTAGGTTATTATTTTAACCTTATCAATTCGATTTAACTCTAAGTTAAATAATTTAACTTTTACCGTGTCTTTTTGTTTTCTTTCACTATATGGTTAATACACTTACTATAACATGCAAAACGAACCCCAAATTGTATATTATTAAAAAATATATCCTTATCTAAGTCATTTGGCCGAACCTTAGATTTTTAGGAATAAAAAAACAATTAATAATATAATATTTGATTTAAAAACTATTTTGTGTCAATTTTGACACTATTTGATATATGATTTTTGTGAAAGTCATAACAGAATTATATGTTCGAACCAAGTTGATTAAATCAACACTAATATATCATAGTAACCTATAAAATTAGTTTAATTCATAAAAACTCTTAAATTACATTTATTTTGGTATTTATAATGTCAATTATGTCAATATTTCATTAATAAGATAATTACTGCATCATCTTTGTGTAATAAATAAATTAACTTATTTAAAGTCAAAAAATTATAAATAAAATATCATTATGTAGGAAATCTTTTTAGCTTTCTAATGAATATTTATAGTCGAATTTATCTTATGTATAACCCCATATTAAAAATGTTTTATTTATTAAACTTTGATTTTAACTCTTTTAACTCTTCTTTGAATTAAATAATAATAAATGTCCTAATCTAATCCAAGTGGGCCTAAATGATAATATTTTACACTTAAGGTTGTTTTTGGTCGAGATAAACTTGTCCAATAGGATTAGGACATGTGTTAGGGTAATATTAATATCATTTTTACCCTTAATTACCCTATTTACTTTTAACCGTGGTAAATAAAAGTAAAAAGTTATTATTCACCAAAAATTATTTTCATCTCATTGAACCACATTTTACTTACTGACATCAACCGTGTCTCTCGGATTTTTGAAATTCCATTCACAGAAGCGGTAAAATTAAGTTTTATGAAAAATTCATTTTTTTAACTACCACTTAGTAGTTTCACTATTCATCAAAAAATTAAGGTTTTCAGAAAAATGCCAAAATTTCATCCTAAGCTATATTTAATATTCTGAATTAAAAAATGAAGTCTATTTTACCAAATTCATAACATAGAAGTTGCATTAATTAATTTTATAATTAAATCCCACTATTAAAACAAATAGCGTGTTTTTAAGAAACAATATCTATCAAAAGATTGACACTTGTTTATGTCTGGTTTAAATGTGAAATTACATCCAATGACCAACATTGTATTAAATTGTAAAAATATATTCTAAATATACTTTAAAACTACTCAAATTAATAATTTATCACTATTAATTATTTCGATTAAAAAAGTTGTTTTTAATTATAATTTAGTAATTTTCACTATTCATCAGAATATGAAAGTTATCCGAAAAGTACCAAAATTTCACCTTAGGCTAAATTCGATACTCCGAATCTAAAAATGAATTCCATTTTGAAAAATAAAATTTACAAAATTTCAAAAAGTGGTTATTACTATTCATAACGGCTAGTTTTAATAATATTTTAATAGCATATTGTTGTTTCGTGAAACTCAGTATTGCGTACTACACACGCTATCGAGGAAGGTTGCGATTGCGTGTAATGCAAGGCAAGTCAAGGATGCGTGTTGTGAAAGCTCCTTTTGGTGTAGCGTACAACACAAGACATTAATAAAATTAAAAAGAATATTTTTCATAAAATCTCGGGCTGTTACATTCAACCCCCCTTAAAATGAATTTCGCCCTCGAAATTCGTCGGGGTTATAAATGGTTTACTATTTGAAAGTTTATTTAATAGAAACCCACATCGTAAAAAGGAATATCAAAACCAATCTTTAAAAACAAAATTATGAAACGTAACGGTTACCCAAATAAACTAATCACTGGGTTTCCACATAGGTGAAAATATGGATATGAAAGAGAAATCTAACCATCATGTTCTGATGGAGAGTGGTAGAGAACATGGCTATGGAAAAGCTAGCAATCACAAAGCCATAAATTTGTGATGATCTAGGGTATCATCTGATTCATCGGATATAAGGGCACTAGGACAACATTTTTGGTTTTCAAGATCATTTCCGTAAAGTTGAAAATTTGAATTAGAATAAATACATTCTTTATTTTGGTACAATCTCACTGTTGTTCATGCCTTGAACAATTTCCACTTCATCTCTTAAATAAATTAAGTTGAATTTGTTATTCGTGAAGTGTTAGCAGATCATGTGATAGAATGACGGGTCATTCCATCTGTCTCAAACAAAAGGTTAGCAAAAATTATATACATAAGTCGATCTATAGTGATATTAATCACATATGGTTCCTAAAATGGACTTATACTTCATATATCATACTGCTTAATATAATAAAACTAGTTTCTACTAAACAGGGACTTATGTAGGCCAGTGGTAGGCGATAAAGGCCAGTCGCACTTCGGTTGTGGTTTCGATTCCCACATCCTTGTCCGACGTGATGGGTTGTCGCCCGTCCTGCAGGTTGTCCTTTTTCTAAAACTACATTACTATAACATCCCATCCATCATATCGAGAAAAAAACTTATATCCTTAAACAATACTCACTTATTTCCAACATAATCCATTTCAATCTTTAGGCTTATCCATAATATTGCAGTCCACTCTCATAACATAGTGAAAACGATTAACAGGGATTTAATACCATCGTTGATCCCCATATATCATAAGATATGTTTTGTTGGTCACATTCCAAACATTCAAAGTCCTTAATCATGTATTCTCTTGAATACCTTAGTGAAAACATGAATGCAGTTAAAAGTTAACACTTTTCACATACCAAAATCCTCAAAATTCTATATACTCAAACCATGATATCACTTAGTCCTTATATCAATCATGAGCTCATGAATACTGTTAAACATTTCGTTTTCTCGTTTTCCCTTCATTATGCGCATATCATCTTATTTCCAAAAATATCTGAATAACCTTTCATGGATACTGGTAGCATTAATCACACACTTTCAAAACTCAAGGAAAGACAACAATGTATCAATCCTTAGATGTCTCTTTATTCCATAGTACCATGAGATTCTTTATACAACATTACACTTGATAAACATGTAATCATTCCACTACCTTCGTAAACCATTGACCGAGCATCAACAATTCTTTCATCTCACATATCATTTGTAGTCTCTTCATCATCATCAACATAAATACTACCCATACGACCATACTGATTCTCTTCATGAGACTTTCCCTTAGGGCATTGGTTTTCATAATGCCCGTACATTCCACATTTAAAACATTTAACCATTGTTGATGTCGTAGAAATACCATTATCCTCATCCATGGTGTTAACTGAACCTTTTCCTTTGCACTTACTTGCTTTGTGTCCTTCTTTTCCACACCCAAAGCATCTTCCAGTTCCTTTGAAACATTCTCCTTGATGCCTCTTCCCACATGATTTACATAGGGAAAATTGAACTTTCTTTCCTCTATGATCATCATGAAACTCCATCTTTCTCTTATTAGCCGAGTCAGGAAACTTACCAAATTTTACTTTATTGATCATATTATGAGATTGCTGATTCGGCATAATAATGATGTTTGGACTTCCAAATCCCATTTCATTATGAATAATATCATTCCATTGTCCATCAAATCCTCCATTATCGTGAATCATCTTGTTTCCAGCCATTTTCTAAAACCCAGAAAAGAATAGTGTGAGAGGCAAAAATCATGCTAGGGAAAACAACATAATAAAGGTGGAGTATCCTCAATATCTAACATCTTAGGTTAAATTCTATGATCGTTACTGTAGTTCTAGGACTATATCCTATACGTATACTTATCCTTAGGGACATCCCTAGACATACCTTATAAATATCTCTAGGGATCTCACTAAAGTTCTCGCATCCTAGTTTCTAAAGGTTGACTAAACCTTTCCTCTGATACCAACAGTAACGGTCTGGAATTACTTCCAGTGGACTATAATTGATACCTATCCGGGCACTCCATGGGCGGCTACACCCCCTGGGCGGGACACACCACCATCCACAGTGGCAGCCATTTCCTCATGAAGCCCTTGGGCGGAGAGCCATGCTTCGTCCAACGCTCACATGTGAGAGTTCCCAAGGATCGGATACATTCCTACCTCCTTTGCCTCTGATACCAACTGTAGAGACCCGTATCTTGACGTACATGGACATTACATTACTTTTGCGGAATACTTAGTACATAACAAAAACACACACACAAGGATCGTAATAGTTTAGTGTCTTTGGAAACTTGGAACGTAATCTTCTAATCATGGTGAAAGATCTTCAATATCTCCCATAAAGATCTCCTTTTTTTTACCTAAAACCTTTCTTTATATCCTGGGGAAAATAAAACATAAAAGGGTGAGCTCAAATGCTCAGTAAGGGTATACAAAAGAAAAATCAATCACATCATATTCATAACTTTTGGAAATCTTAACCTGCAAAAGAGAGCATAATTTCATAACATGGGATAAATCATAGTAGTGAAATGAAATCACAATAATCATAACATAAAACATGAAACTTTGTGGCATACACACATAATCATAGAGAATCATTTCATGTTAGTCAAGACCCATTTCCAAGACTATCTTAGTGGACAAAGTCCCTTTCTGAATCGAGTAACCCTCGTTTCAGTCCTGTTTCACTGAACCGGTATAACCTACCATTTCAGCCATGTCTATCTCATGAGATATAAAATCTTTACCCAATGAATTGGAGGGAGATATAGGTCCCACCCATCTTATAATGAATCCTTTCTTATGTGTGCCACATAATCATAAATCATACATCATCGCATAACCCATGTAATAAAAATGGGATTCTTAAAAAACATGACATCATAAAACAATTCATATAAGATAAAGGAATTCATAAAAATGTTTCCATCAAAACATAATCAAATCCATGTAATAATAGGGATAAAAACAGAACCCTTTTATTATCTTATATGGAAAATAATTTTGATAAAATACTTGAACTTCATTCTTGAGGAAAATATCCTGTCTACTTCAAAAACATTTTTCCTTTCATAACATGTCATAAAACTTTAAAATAAAAGAAGTTGATTAAAAATAAACTTGAAAACTTGTAAAGGAAGCTTCTTGGAAATAATTTTTTAAAAATCCATTCATGCCGTATAAGTTAAAAAAAACATTCTTCGTACTTTTGTCGGAAAAGTCAAAAAGTACCTCGTACGAAAAACGACAAAAGATTCCTTTCATACATATTACTAAAAACTCACCGAAGGGTAAAAATGGATTTAAAAAATTGTAGGTGGATGGAAATAATATTACATGTTGATGAAACATGGATGTGGATGATAAAATACACCCCAGTAAATACTTACGAATAAACAATATCGGATAAAAATGAGATTGTGATATTTCCCTTACCTTAGGTCCGACTTGCTTTGTAAGTGTCTGAACCTCCTGTATAATGATTTAAATCATGTTATTGACTTATTCCAGAATCATATTCATTGTTATTATATCATATATGGTCCACTTATGACTTTATATTACCCGTTCTTTTGTAAATTCATGTTAAAGTAGCGTTTTGGGTAAAATCGTCTCATTTGTCGTTCGTGTTTTTAACTTGTAATTATTAATATGATTACTTAGATCATGATTACTTAATTCCAGAATATAAAACATGATATATATATATATATATATTCATAATATACATATATAATAAATCAGTAAATGGAAAGAAATACACCGTTCATGGAGACGGTAGTCCGTACGTACGCATGAACGCTGTTTTCGTTTCCTTATTGAATTGAATGGAATTAAGTAGATGACATGCATATAAATAATTCCAGTATCATTATTATGTCATATATTTCATTAGTAATTATTATATATACTTTATAATCATTCATGAATGGTTAATCATTGAGAATTAATCTCATCGCGTCGTGGAGACGGTAGTCCGTACGTACGCACGAGCGATGATATCGTTCCCATGGTCGTGGAATTGTGTTGAAGTGTATGTATACTATTTCAGTATCAATATCACTTTATAATAATCATATATAGTTACTCATTAAACCATTATACCCATCCAATTAAGGTGGTGGCGGAAAATAGAGTACACCACGGCGTGGAGACGGTATTCCGTACGTACGCACGCGCGGTGATTTCCTTTCTCCGTAGGATGGATAGAAGGTTAATTAGAGTTTTTTCATATTTATAATAACATATCAGTATGTAAGTAATACTGATGTTATTACTTTATAATGAAATAACTAATGAAGAAGAAGTTGAAGAAGAATGAAATTGAAAAGATCGGTAATGGATATTACCTCTTCTTTGGAACACCTCTTTGAATCCTCCACTTAGGGAACTAATATTGGTCTTTGAAGAAGACCAGGACCTCTAGGATTATTCTAGGGAAGTGGAGAAGGTATTTTGGCAGGGGTTGGCCGAGCTTGAGTGCTCAAATTTGTGTGAGGAGGAGGGGGAGGAGGTGTCCTTTTATAAGGGAGGAGAGGGGCACCTTAGGAATATCTCAAAATATTATTTTATATTAAAGTCAAAATCGGTTTATAATGGTTCCAAAGGGTCTTATTTCGAAGATAAAGTGGGTATGGGTCGAAATCCTATCAACCAATAGGATTTAGACAAGTTTAGGTTATTATTTTAACCTTATCAATTAGATTTAACTCTAAGTTAAATAATTTAACTTTTACCGTGTCTTTTTGTTTTCTTTCAATATATGGTTAATACACTTACTATAACATGCCAAACGAACCCCAAATTGTATATTATTAATAAATATATCCTTATCTAAGTCATTTGGCCGATCCTTAGATTTTTAGGAATAAAATAACAATTAATAATATAATATTTGATTTAAAAACTATTTTGTGTCAATTTTGACACTATTTGATATATGATTTTTGTGAAAGTCATAACAGAATTATATGTTCAAACACAGTTGATTAAATCAACACTAATATATCATAGTAACCTATAAAATTAGTTTAATTCATAAAAACCCTTAAATTACATTTATTTTGGTATTTATAATGTCAATTATGTCAATATTTCATTAATAAGATAATTACTGCATCATCATTGTGTCATAAATAAATTAACTTATTTAAAGTCCAAAAATTATAAATAAAATATCATTATGTAGGAAATCTTTTTAGATTTCTAATGAATATTTATAGTCGAATTTATCTTATGTATAACCCCATATTAAAAATGTTTGAGTTATTAAACTTTGATTTTAACTCTTTTAACTCTTCTTTGAATTAAATAATAATAAATGTCCTAATCTAATCCAAGTGGGCCTAAATGATAATATTTTACACTTAAGGTTGTTTTTGGTCGAGATAAACTTGTCCAATAGGATTAGGACATGTGTTAGGGTAATATTAATATCATTTTTACCCTTAATTACCCTATTTACTTTTAACCGTGGTAAATAAAAGTAAAAAGTTACTATTCACCAAAAATTATTTTCATCTCATTGAACCACATTTTACTTACTGACATCAACCGTGTCTCTCGGATTTTTGAAATTCCATTCACAGAAGCGGTAAAATTAAGTTTTATGAAAAATTCATTTTTTTAACTACCACTTAGTAGTTTCACTATTCATCAAAAAATGAAGGTTTTCAGAAAAATGCCAAAATTTCATCCTAAGCTATATTTAATATTCTGAATTAAAAAATGAAGTCTATTTTACCAAATTCATAACATAGAAGTTGCATTACTTAATTTTATAATTAAATCCCGCTGTTAAAACAAATAGCGTGTTTTTAAGAAACAATATCTATCAAAAGATTGACACTTGTTTATGTCTGGTTTAAATGTGAAATTACATCCAATGACCAACATTGTATTAAATTGTAAAAATATATTCTAAATATACTTTAAAACTACTCAAATTAATAATTTATCACTATTAATTATTTCGATTAAAAAATTTGTTTTTAATTATAATTTAGTAATTTTCACTATTCATCAGAATATGAAAGTTATCCGAAAAGTACCAAAATTTCACCTTAGGCTAAATTCGATACTCCGAATCTAAAAATGAATTCCATTTTGAAAAATAAAATTTACAAAATTTCAAAAAGTGGTTATTACTATTCATAACGGCTAGTTTTAATAATATTTTAATAGCATATCGTTGTTTTGTGAAACTCAGTATTGCGTACTACACACGCTATCG
The DNA here is from genome assembly GCA_963277665.1 of Viscum album. NCBI lineage: Eukaryota > Viridiplantae > Streptophyta > Magnoliopsida > Santalales > Viscaceae > Viscum > Viscum album. Next base: position 1,062,608,260 of record OY728165.1, on the reverse strand, counting down.
AGGAAGGTTGCGATTGCGTGTAATGCAAGGCAAGTCAACGATGCGTGTTGTGAAAGCTCCTTTTGGTGTAGCGTACGACACAAGACATTAATAAAATTAAAAAGAATATTTTTCATAAAATCTCGGGCTGTTACATTCTACCCCCCTTAAAATGAATTTCGCCCTCGAAATTCGTCGGGGTTATAAATGGTTTACTATTTGAAAGTTTATTTAACAGAAACCCACATCGTAAAAAGGAATATCAAAACCAATCTTTAAAAACAAAATTATGAAACGTAACGGTTACCCAAATAAACTAATCACTGGGTTTCCACATAGGTGAAAATATGGATATGAAAGAGAAATCTAACCATCATGTTCTGATGGAGAGTGGTAGAGAACATGGCTATGGAAAATCTAGAAATCACAAAACCATAAACTTGTGATGATCTAGGGTATCATCTGATTCATCGGATATAAGGGCACTAGGACAACATTTTTTGTTTTCAAGATCATTTCCGTAAAGTTGAAAATTTGAATTAGAATAAATACATTCTTTATTTTGGTACAATCTCCCTGTTGTTCATGCCTTGAACAATTTCCACTTCATCTCTTAAATAAATTAAGTTGAATTTGTTATTCGTGAAGTGTTAGCAGATCATGTGATAGAATGACGGGTCATTCCATCTGTCTCAAATAAAAGGTTAGCAAAAATTATATACATAAGTCGATCTACAGTGATATTAATCACATATGGTTCCTAAAATGGACTTATACTTCATATATCATACTGCTTAATATAATAAAACTAGTTTCTACTAAACAGGGACTTCCTGTAGGCCAGTGGTAGGTGATAAAGGCCAGTCGCACTTCGGTTGTGGGTTCGATTCCCCCATCCTTGTCCGACGCGATGGGTTGTTGCCCGTCCTGCAGGTTGTCCTTTTTCTAAAACTACATTACTATAACATCCCATCCATCATATCGAGAAAAAAACTTATATCCTTAAACAATACTCACTTATGTCCAACATAATCCATTTCAATCTTTAGGCTTATCCATAATACTGCAGTCCACTCTCATAACATAGTGAAAACGATTAACAGGGATTTAATACCATCATTGATCCCCATATATCATAAGATATGTTTTGTTGGTCACATTCCAAACATTCAAAGTCCTTAATAATGTATTCTCTTGAATACCTTAGTGAAAACATGAATTCAGTTAATAGTTAACACTTTTCACATACCAAAATCCTCAAAATTCTATATACTCAAACCATGATATCACTTAGTCCTTATATCAATCATGAGCTCATGAATACTGTTAAACATTTCGTTTTCTCGTTTTCCCTTCATTATGCGCATATCATCTTATTTCCAAAAATATCTGAATAACCTTTCATGGATACTGGTAGCATTAATCACACACTTTCAAAACTCAAGGAAAGACAACAATGTATCAATCCTTAGATGTCTCTTTATTCCATAGTACCATGAGATTATTTATACAACATTACACTTGATAAACATGTAATCATTCCACTACCTTCGTAAACCATTGACCGAGCTTCAACAATTCTTTCATATCACATATCATTTGTAGTCTCTTCATCATCATCAACATAAATACTACCCATACTACCATACTGATTCTCTTCATGAGACTTTCTCTTAGGGAATTGGTTTGCATAATGCCCGTACATTCCACATTTAAAACATTTAACCATTGTTGATGTCGTAGCAATACCATTATCCTCATCCATGGTGTTAACTGAACCTTTTCCTTTGCACTTACTTGCTTTGTGTCCTTCTTTTCCACACCCAAAGCATCTTCCAGTTCCTTTGAAACATTCTCCTTGATTCCTCTTCCCACATGATTTACATAGGGAAAATTGAACTTTCTTTCCTCTATGATCATCATGAAACTCCATCTTTCTCTTATTAGCCGAGTCAGGAAACTTACCAAATTTTACTTTATTGATCATATTATGAGATTGCTGATTCGGCATAATAATGATGTTTGGACTTCCAAATCCCATTTCATTATGAATAATATCATTCCAGTGTCCATCAAATCCTCCATTATCGTGAATCATCTTGTTTCCAGCCATTTTCTAATACCCAGAAAAGAATAGTGTGAGAGGCAAAAATCATGCTAGGGAAAACAACATAATAAAGGTGGAGCATCCTCAATATCTAACATCTTAGGTTAAATTCAATGATCTTTACTGTAGTTCTAGGACTGTATCCTATACGTATACTTATCCTTAGGGACATCCCTAGACATACCTTATAAATATCTCTAGGGATCTCACTAAAGTTCTCGCATCCTAGTTTCCAAAGGTTGACTAAACCTTTCCTCTGATACCAACTGTAACGGTCTGGAATTACTTCCAGTGGACTATAATTGATACCTATTAGGGCACTCCATGGGCGGCTACACCCCCTGGGCGGGACACACCACCATCCCCAGTGGCAGCCATTTCCTCATGAATCCCCTGGGCGGAGAGTCATGCTTCGTCCAACGCTCACATGTGAGAGTTCCCGAGGATCGGATACATTCCTACCTCCTTTGCCTCTGATACCAACTGTAGAGACCCGTATCTTGACGTACATGGACATTACATTACTTTTGCGGAATACTTAGTACATAACAAAAACACACACACAAGGATCGTAATAGTTTAGTGTCTTTGGAAACTCGGAACGTAATCTTCTAATCGTGGTGAAAGATCTTCAATATCTCCCATAAAGATCTCCTTTTTTTACCTAAAACCTTTCTCTATATCCTGGGGAAAAGAAAACATAAAAGGGTGAGCTCAAATGCTCAGTAAGGGTATACAAAAGAAAAATCAATCACATCATATTCATAACTTTTGGAAATCTTAACCTGCAAAAGAGAGCATAATTTCATAACATGGGATAAATCATAGTAGTGAAATGAAATCCCAATAATCATAACATAAAACATGAAACTTTGTGGCATACACACATAATCATAGAGAATCATTTCTTGTTAGTCAAGACCCATTGCCAAGACTATCTTAGTGGACAAAGTCCCTTTCTGAATCGAGTAACCCTCGTTTCAGTCCTGTTTCACTGAACCGGTATAACCTACCATTTCAGCCATGTCTATCTCATGAGATATAAAATCTTTACCCAATGCATTGGAGGGAGATATAGGTCCCACCCATCTTATAATGAATCCTTTCTTATGTGTGCCACATAATCATAAATCATACATCATCGCATAACCCATGTAATAAAAATGGGATTCTTAAACAACATGACATCATAAAACAATTCATATAAGATAAAGGAATTCATAAAAATGTTTCCATCAAAACATAATCAAATCCATGTAATAATAGGGATAAAAACAGAACCCTTTTATTATCTTAGATGGAAAATAATTTTGATAAAATACTTGAACTTCATTCTTGAGGAAAATATCCTTTCTACTTCAAAAACATTTTTCCTTTCATAACATGTCATAAAACTTTAAAATAAAAGAAGTTGATTAAAAATAAACTTGAAAACTTGTAAAGGAATCTTCTTGTAAATAATGTTTTAAAAATCCATTCATGCCGTATAAGTTAAAAAAAACATTCTTCGTACTTTTGTCGGAAAAGTCAAAAAGTACCTCGTACGAAAAACAACAAAAGATTCCTTTCATACATATTACTAAAAACTCACCGAAGGGTAAAAATGGATTTAAAAAATTGTAGGTGGATGGAAATAATATTACATATTGATGAAACATGGATGTGGATGATAAAATACACCCCAGTAAATACTTACGAATAAACAATCTCGGATAAAAATGAGATTGTGATATTTCCCTTACCTTAGGTCCGACTTGCTTTGTAAGTGTCCGAACCTCCTGTATAATGATTTAAATCATGTTATTGACTTATTCCAGAATCATATTCATTGTTATTATATCATATATGGTCCACTTATGACTTTATATTACCCGTTCTTTTGTAAATTCATGTTAAAGTAGCGTTTTGGGTAAAATCGTCTCATTTGTGGTTCGTGTTTTTAACTTGTAATTATTAATATGATTACTTAGATCATGATTACTTAATTCCAGAATATAAAACATGATATATATATATATATATATATATATTCATAATATACATATATAATAAATCAGTAAATGGAAAGAAATACACCGTTCATGGAGACGGTAGTCCGTACGTACGCATGAACGCTGTTTTGGTTTCCTTATTGAATTGAATGGAATTAAGTAGATGACATGCATATAAATAATTCCAGTATCATTATTATGTCATATATTTCATTAGTAATTATTATATATACTTTATAATCATTCATGAATGGTTAATCATTGAGAATGAATCTCATCGCGTCGTGGAGACGGTAGTCCGTACGTACGCACGAGCGATGATATCGTTCCCATGGTCGTGGAATTGTGTTGAAGTGTATGTATACTATTTCAGTATCAATATCACTTTATAATAATCATATATAGTTACTCATTAAACCATTATACCCATCCAATTAAGGTGGTGGCGGAAAATAGAGTACACCACGGCGTGGAGACGGTATTCCGTACGTACGCACGCGCGGTGATTTCCTTTCTCCGTAGGATGGATAGAAGGTTAATTAGAGTTGTTTCATATTTATAATAACATATAAGTATGTAAGTAATACTGATGTTATTACTTTATAATGAAACAACTAAAGAAGAAGAAGTTCAAGAAGAATGAAATTGAAAAGATCGGTAATGGATATTACCTCTTCTTTGGAACACCTCTTTGAATCCTCCACTTAGGGAACTAATATTGGTCTTTGAAGAAGACCAGGACCTCTAGGATTATTCTAGGGAAGTGGAGAAGGTATTTTGGCAGGGGTTGGCCGAGCTTGAGTGCTCAAATTTGTGTGAGGAGGAGGGGGAGGAGGTGTCCTTTTATAAGGGAGGAGAGGGGTACCTTAGGAATATCTCAAAATATTATTTTATATTAAAGTCAAAATCGGTTTATAATGGTTCCAAAGGGTCTTATTTCGAAGATAAAGTGGGGATGGGTCGAAATCCTATCAACCAATAGGATTTAGACAAGTTTAGGTTATTATTTTAACCTTATCAATTAGATTTAACTCTAAGTTAAATAATTTAACTTTTACCCTGTCTTTTTGTTTTCTTTCACTATATGGTTAATACACTTACTATAACATGGCAAAAGAACCCAAAATTGTATATTATTAATAAATATATCCTTATCTAAGTCATTTGGACGAACCTTAGATTTTTAGGAATAAAATAACAATTAATAATATAATATTTGATTTAAAAACTATTTTGTGTCAATTTTGACACTATTTGATATATGATTTTTGTGAAAGTCATAACAGAATTATATGTTCGAACCAAGTTGATTAAATCAACACTAATATATCATAGTAACCTATAAAATTAGTGTAATTCATAAAAACTCTTAAATTACATTTAGTTTGGTATTTATAATGTCAATTATGTCAATATTTCATTAATAAGATAATTACTGCATCATCTTTGTGTCATAAATAAATTAACTTATTTAAAGTCCAAAAATTATAAATAAAATATCATTATGTAGGAAATCTTTTTATATTTCTAATGAATATTTATAGTCGAATTTATCTTATGTATAACCCCATATTAAAAATGTTTTAGTTATTAAACTTTGATTTTAACTCTTTTAACTCTTCTTTGAATTAAATAATAATAAATGTCCTAATCTAATCCAAGTGGGCCTAAATGATAATATTTTACACTTAAGGTTGTTTTTGGTCGAGATAAACTTGTCCAATAGGATTAGGACATGTGTTAGGGTAATATTAATATCATTTTTACCCTTAATTACCCTATTTACTTTTAACCGTGGTAAATAAAATTAAAAAGTTACTATTCACCAAAAATTATTTTCATCTCATTGAACCACATTTTACTTACTGACATCAACCGTGTCTCTCGGATTTTTGAAATTCCATTCATAGAAGCGGTAAAATTAAGTTTTATGAAAAATTCATTTTTTTAACTACCACTTTGTAGTTTCACTATTCATCAAAAAATGAAGGTTTTCAGAAAAATGCCAAAATTTCATCCTAAGCTATATTTAATATTCTGAATTAAAAAATGAAGTCTATTTTACCAAATTCATAACATAGAAGTTGCATTAATTAATTTTATAATTAAATCCCGCTGTTAAAACAAATAGCGTGTTTTTAAGAAACAATATCTATCAAAAGATTGACACTTGTTTATGTCTGGTTTAAATGTGAAATTACATCCAATGACCAACATTGTATTAAATTGTAAAAATATATTCTAAATATACTTTAAAACTACTCAAATTAATAATTTATCACTATTAATTATTTCGATTAAAAAAGTTGTTTTTAATTATAATTTAGTAATTTTCACTATTCATCAGAATATGAAAGTTATCCGAAAAGTACCAAAATTTCACCTTAGGCTAAATTCGATACTCCGAATCTAAAAATGAATTCCATTTTGAAAAATAAAATTTACAAAATTTCAAAAAGTGGTTATTACTATTCATAACGGCTAGTTTTAATAATATTTTAATAGCATATCGTTGTTTCGTGAAACTCAGTATTGCGTACTACACACGCTATCGAGGAAGGTTGTGATTGCGTGTAATGCAAGGCAAGTCAAGGATGTGTGTTGTGAAAGCTCCTTTTGGTGTAGCGTACAACACAAGACATTAATAAAATTAAAAAGAATATTTTTCATAAAATCTCGGGCTGTTACAAAGATGTTGGAGGAACCATGCATTATGGCCCTTGGTGTGTTGGGTGTTAGATGTTTTGGTTCTACAACCAATACCACATAATGAGTGTGGTGAAGGGAATTTAAATAGGAATTTTTCTAGAAAGAGTGGTATGTTGTGATAAGAGAATAATTGTTCCATGTTCAGATATTGGTGTAACAATGTTTAAATTTTTTTGAGAATTAAATATGATAATTAACCAAATTTCATAGATTTCATTATTGAAAACAATTCCTTCCATAGATAATGAATATATGTCCATAATTATAGATATGGTAAAGTTTTGAAATAAAGATAAAAGGGAATGATCGGGGTGTTGACCTAAACCGTTTTTGGAAGACCACACAAGAAATACCATTACAATGTAGAGGTAAAACGTATCTATTTGTGGAGAAATATTTAGAGAATTTATGTGAATTAAAGGAACATGCTTGATTATACTAAAACCAGGTAGAATTCCTAGAATTATTGTGAAAAATCTATATAAAGTGAATTGATTCCATATCTTAGATTAAAGGGGTTGTTTTCTAGGATCTATATAACTTGATAGAGTAGTTAGAGATATTATATATGATACAGAACAAATTATATATCTTAATTGGAAGGAGTAAAGAGACCCAATAATTTCATTACTAGATATGTTTCAATTATATAAGTGGTGGCATGAGATAAAATGTCTTGTACTACTTCATCAAAAAAATAAAAGAAAAATACTACAATGTAATTCTATCTTGGAATTATATATATCTAGAGAAGAGGAGTTCTACGTCTACGATTTTGTGGGATTCATAAATTCAACACTCACACTATAGATTTTTTCTCATCTATAATAGAAGATTGAAAGTATATTAAAGTGAAGGGAAAACGAGCATCAAATAAAAACCATGATTAAAGTGCCTTATCATGCTGATTAGAGAGAGATATGCATGTCACTAAACTATTATAGAAGACCTAGAAGTCCATAAACTTTCCATCGTTATCTTAAAATAGTGGTTCAGTAGAAAATAAGTGGGTGTGAGTGATGTTATTAATATTTTCATAATTTTGATATACTCATTTTATTTAATTTATATGAAATGTGCATAATTTTTGTGAAATATTAATGTTTAAATATTAAATATAATTTTTGACCACTATTTGAATTCATCGAAATTCAAGTCTATTTAATTTTTTAATAATAACTCTTAGAATAACTATCCAAATTGTATGATTCTTCATTTTTAGGGTTCCTAACTCAAATTAAAACATTTCATTGGAATGGATCTTGGTCCAATGATTCTATTGGAAGATCCATATTGTTCAAACAACAAGGCCTACAGAATCTATAAAGAAACTAGACCAGCCATGAAGATTGAATTTCTAGGCTCAATCAGAAAGTCAAAATTCCTTTATTCTACTACAATTTTCATGGGAAAATATAAGGAATCATGAATAAATATTTCAGGTCCCCACTCCAAAAAAAGGCCCAAATGAAGCTTTGAAGCTCATTCCACTATTCTGTACGGGAAATGAAATCAGCACACCAAAACTGAATTTTCTCAAGATCTAGTCCTTAAATAAAGCTGAGATTTTGCAGTGTGATAGAGGAGATATAGGAGGAAGACGTTTTTAAATAAAGAATTTTTATTTTAAGGGATATTCTTATTAACAAATCCATTCACATTTTGGCCATAAAAAAGAATGGATAGAAATGGACAGATTAACATTGTTTAACAAAATGACCATAACATTGGTTCCATAAATTCAAATGCTACCAAATTTGGAGAATAGTCAGATAACATTGTTATCTACAACATTTAGAAAGAGATATCTCGATATTCAGCTGTCTGGATGTTAAAATCATCGATCCAAGTGGAAGGGTAGTTTTGGAATGCAAATAGTCTACCACCTTGGGCTATAAATACACCCCCTCCTCTCCTTTCAAAAGGGATGGAATTTCATAAGAGAGGAGTATCAATTGGAACGAAAAAAAGACTTTCCAAAGGCTTGGTAGGACCTTAAATACTCATTTTTGTACTTGAGAGACCCTTACTCCTCTCTTTGTTTTCATTTAATTTTGAGTTCTTCATTGTTGTAAACTTGTAAGTATTTTTTTGTAATTCTATTTTAATGCAAGTTTCTTCTTCAATTTTTGTTATTCTCATCCACCTTCTATAGTATAATATTAATTTTATTAAAATATTTTCAATAAAGTTAAAACCACTTCCCTTATTTCGCTTTCTCATTCAATCTAAATCTAGTATTTAATTCCCTTCATCGTTTGTGTGTGTGTTCGACGCACCACACTTTTCTTATCTCTTTATTTTTCTTATCTTCTTAATTTATCATCACAATCATTATAACCAGATTACTAATCATTTCAATGGATGAGTAAATATATCATTTAGGTGAGTTATAATTTAGATATGTTAAGTTATTGAGATCTTTTGCTTGATGAATATTCTTTAAATTAACATTGTGTATGTTGGACTTAACATGTCATGGATTAATGACTTTTTTTGTTTAATGTATAGATTCCATGGATTATTGGAACCATAAATACAATTCCACAATCAATTAATGATTGAGATTAGAATCATAGTTAATTTAAGGCTTGGATTAAAGCCTTAACACTTAGGAGTTCCAATCAACGTTAACCTGTTACATGGGTATTAATTTAATGCAATATAAAGCAAAGCTCAAGGATATCACAAGATTAACTACCTAATGATGAAATCATACCAATATTTATCAATTTTTTTAATCAATAATTTCAATTAAGCTCTTCAAAAAATCCCCCAAATCAAAATATTATCAACTAAAAACATTTTACTGTTAAAAAGTATCATTTCTGATGATTCGACCCAAGTGCTGCTACATACATTTGCAGAACATCAAAACTTTGAACGGTAAATAGGTGAAAAACTTCCGTGCTTTAAAATGGTGTTGTTTCCAGGGATGGTAAAATTAATTAGTTGTTAGTTTCTGGTTATTGTAAAAAAAAATTGAAAATTTGAAAAAAACACAAAGAAAACCCACCTTCCTCTTTCTTCCAAAATATCTCTGAATTCCCCATAGCCTCCCAAAAAATCCTTCAGATTATTTGACCCTAAAATTGAGTAAACACTTTTCCAACTTAGTAGGAATATAATAGATAATCAACTCATTCAAGAACATATCCTTGTCCAACCAATTGAATTAGATATGTACAATCCTAGGGAAAAAATAATTAAAGAACTTACTTCCCATGATATGAATTACTAACATCTTGGTACTCAATATCCAAACATAGAGGCTAACTTCGAACTCAAATCGTGTTTGATTAATAATCTCCCTCATTTCCATGATCTATCCAGTGAGTATCCACACCTTCATCTAAAATAGTTCCAAGTGGTGTGATCTACCATGAAGCCTCAAGGGGTTTCTGAGGAACAAATCAAACTCTGAGCATTCTCGTTCTCCCTAGAAGATGCTGCCAAGTCATGGCTCTACTACCTTCCTCGTGGTTCCATAACAAAATGGAATGACATGAAGTGACTCTTTTTATAGAAATTTCGTCCTTCTTATCATACTTATTCTATTCGAAAGGAAACAAATGGTATTCGTCAATTCCCAAATGAATCACTACATAAGTACTAGGAGAGGTTCAAAAAGATTGTGTCAACCTGCCCACATCACCAAGTCCCTGACCAACTCTTGATCCAATACTTCTATGAGGGGTTATTGGCTATGAATAGAATTTTCATTAATACCGTAAGTGGCGGTGCTCTTGTTGATAAAACTCCAGCAGCTACAAGAGATCTCATAAGAAACATGGCTGAAAACACACAAAAATTACATACTCTAGCACATTCTCAAGTCCAACAATCCTAAGAGAACCAATCCATAGAGCCGAACAAGATGACTGGGTAGATGAGTGGTGTTAAAGGTATTTTGCGACAACTAGTTGTGGCCTCCAAGTCCCCAACCTCATCTTCTCCACAATATCTGTTCCCTGGACCTATCAAGAACTGTGGAATCTATAGCTCCCCATCTCATCCAACTGACACATGTCTACAACTTCAAGAGGATCCCTCAAAATCAATGGAGCTCAATGCAGCATATGCTCAGTAGAACACCAACACTCAACTATTAATTTAGTTCAATAGAACCTCTCACCAACCTCAATTTGAGACCTTATCTTCTTTTAATAACCAAGGATTGAGATATGGGAATCCCATTTCTCATCCTTCTCAATACCCTCATCAAAACCCAAACCAATTCCAGTATTTTCAAGGTGTTGGTAACTTCCAACAACATTATCATTTTATTCCTCAACCTCAAAGGAACAATCCTCCTCCAAGATTCCACTATCCTAGTGATTCTTCCCAATTCCCAAACCATTACAATGGATTTCCCAAGAACAAAAATCAAGGCAATTGCAATCGAGGACAAGCCTCTTCTTCCAAGAAACCATGGGAAAGTGCAGTGGAAGATCTTGCCGAATTCACCTATTCCATCCTTAAAAACATTGAAACCCAAATTGGTCAACTTTCTTCCCACCTAATCCAGCAACAATAATAAAATTCATCCCAACTCCCAACTCAACCATTACCCAACCACAAGGGTAATGTAAATGCAATTAAACATAGATGAGGAAAGAAAATTTTTATACATCATGAAAATTACCCCAACTCCCCTTTAAATGTTTTCCTAGAAAATTAAAAGAAAAAGAAACTTGAAAAATAATCTGAATCCATTCCCTCACCTCCTTTCATTCTACTTTGGAACCCAATTCCTTTCCCTCAAGAGCCAAAGAAGTCTTTTGACCCCGATCCTGAAATGCTTGACATGTTTAGATGTGTTGAAGTCAACATTAACATCTTAGATTCCATAAAAAATCCCTAAGTATGCCATGTTTTTTAAGGAATTGTTCACCCACAAGAGGCAATTTAGGACCTTCGAAAATGTTTCCACCAAGCATTCGATTCCCACAATGTGCAAAGATCCAAGGACTATTACGGTTCCATGCCAAATTGGAAGTTCCAACTTCGATGATTCACTCATAGACCTAGGAGCCTCAATTAATGTCATACCCAAATCCATCTTATATAACCTTGGTCTAGGTACCTTACACCCAACAGGTGTTTTCATTCAGTTATCTAGTCGAAGCACAGCCAGTCTGAAGCGAATAATCGAGGATGTCCTTGTTCGTGTCAATGATCTTATCTTCCTAGCCAATTTTTATGTCCTTGACATAGAAGGTGGGATGAAATCTTCTTAATCTCCCTTAATTCTTGGAAGACCATTCCTAATGACAGCAGGAACCAAAATTGATGTCCATTTAGGCATCTTATCAATGGAATTTGGTGACCAACTGGTCAAGTTCATCATTTTCCAAGCCATGTGATACCCATATGAGGATCACCTTGCATTCTCAATCCATGTTTCTGAGGACACTTCTGAGAGTCAATTGAACCTCATTCTATCATGTTCATCATGTTCTAGTGAGAGAGGATATTTTGAAATCTTCACCATGATTAACCAAGTCATAAATGGTGAAGTTTATGTGGACCTTTCATTCATAGACTCCATCAATCTAGAGGATCTTGAAAACTCTCTTGAATCCCACATCAACTATGATCTCTAATACTCCACCTTGGATAGTATTAAGGAAAATGAATTTAAAGAAACTGAAAGCTCTTACTCCATTTCTGAGTTGTCTATCCCACAAATGAAAGATGAGACTGATCTGAAACCTCTTCCTCAACACATGAAATATGCATTCCTTCTCTATTATCACTCTTATCCTATCATTATCTTTTCTTCACTTACTAAAACTGAGGATTCCAAACTTGTTCATGTGTTAGAGGAAAACAAAAAGGCCTTAGTATGGACCCTATATAACAAATTAGAAATAAACCCTTCTCTTTTCATGAATCTCATTCATCTTGAGGAATCATCCATACCAATTAGACAACCACAAAGAAGACCCAATCCACTCATACTTGAGGTAGTTAGGGAAGAGATCACCAAGATTCTCCAAGATATTATTATTTATCCAATTTCTAATAGTGATTGGGTTAGTCCAATTCAAGTTGTACCTAAGAAAGGTGGGATAATTGTTTTCACAAATGAACATGGAGAGGTTGTCACAAATCGAGTGAATAACAAATGGCGTGTGTGCATTGAATACCGAAATTTTAATGTTGAAACACAAAAAGATCACATCCCTCTTCCATTCCATGAACAAATTCTATAATGATTAGATACAAAGTCACACTATTGCTTTCCTGGTGGATACACCAGCTACTTCCAAATCCCAATCGCAGCTCAGGAATAAGAAAAGACTACATTCATTTTCCCCTTTAGAATATATGCATATTGTAGAATGACTTTTGGCCTTTGAAAATGCTCCTGCAACATTACAAAGGTGTATGATGAGTATATTTTCTAAATTCATTAAACACTGCATGGACGTATTCATGGATTAATTTACCATTTATGTTGATTCATTTGAATCGTTCTTGAATTCACTCTCTCTAGTCCTTTAAAAGTGTTTCAATTGAAACTGTGTGTTAAATTTTGAAAAATGTCACTTCATGGTTGCGAATGGGATTTTTCTAGGGAGCATAGTTTCAAAAGAGGTTATTGAATATGATTCTGCCAAACATGAAGTGATCCAATCACATCCTGAACCCACTTCTATTCGAGACATCTGTTCATTCCTTGGTCATCCCGGTTTCTATCGGCGATTCATCTATAACTTCAATAGGATTTCCCTCCCACTCACATTGTTTCTCTAAAATGATGTCACTTTCCATTTCGATGTGGTTTTCAAGAGAGCCTTTGTTGAACTCAAAATTTCTCTTACATCTGGCCTGATAATCCAACCCCCATATTGGTACTTACACTTTGAGTTGATTTGTGATTCTTCTGATAGATCCATTGGAGCTGTTCTTGGTTAAATGAGAGAAAATATTCTTCATGTCATCTATTATGCCTCAAAAACATTGGATGAAACGGAATATCACTACACTGTCACTGAAAAGGAGCATTTAGTAGTTGTTTTCGCCTTAGATAAATTTCAGCCCAATATCTTAGGTGCCAAAATCATTATCTTCACAGACCATTCTTCTATAAAGTTCTTACTCAAGAAAAGTGATTCCAAATGGAGGCTAATAAGATGGATCCTAATTCTCCAATAGTTGGACCTTGAAATCAAAGATAGACCGGGAAAAGAAAACCTTGTGGCTGATCACCATAGTAGAATTTCTAATTCCTCTCTTTCTGAAATCATTGATCCTAAATTCCCCACGGAGAACCTTTCATCTCTCACTCAAGAAATACCATGGTATGTCCCAATTGTAAATTAATTGGTTTCATGTGTTTACCCTGAAAAATATTCAAAAGAACAAAAAATTAAGTTGAAAATTGATTCAAAATGTTATTTTTGAGAAGATAATAAACATTGGAAAACTAGAGGAGAAAAGGTAATTAGGAGATGTGTTGATGAAAATGAACATTCTTCCATCTTAGAATTCTGTCACTCAATGCTTGGTGGTGGCCACTTTGAACCACAAAGGACCTCCCAAAAGTTCCTAGAATCTAGATTCTTCTGACCTTCACTCTTCAAGGACCCACATGAGTTCTGTCAATAATATCCCACTTTCCAAAAGTATGGAACAATTTCCAAAAGAAATGAAATGCCTCAAAATCGTTTAATCTTCTGTGAGATCTTTGATGTTTATGGAATCAATTTTATGAGACCATTTCCCCCTTCCAATGGATTCTCAAACATCCTTCTTGAATTTGATTATGTTTCTAGGTGGGATGAGGGAAAACCCACTAGAAAGGATGATTCAAATACTATTTATGAGTTTCTAAAGACACACATATTCAACCGATTTCGCACACCACGTGCCTTGATAAGTGACTTAAGAACCCATTTTTATAATAAAATAGTGGAATCTATTTTGAAAAAGAAAAGTGTTGTACATAAAACTTCTACTGAATATCACCCCCAAACAAATGGCATGGCTGAACTTTCTAACAGAGAAGTGAAAAGAGTGCTTAAGGTAATTGTAAAACCCACAAGAAAAGACTGGCCTCAAAGACATGGTGAAACACTTTGGGTTTATCAAACTTCCTATAAAACACCCATTGGGATGTCTCCTTTTAGGCTAGTTTTTGGTAAATATTGTCATTTTCCTGTTGAAATCCAACATAAGTCTTTTTGGGATGTCAAAACGTGTAATTTTGATTATGAAAAATATGTTGAAGAAATATGTTTTCATTTGGATGAACTAGAGGATCTTTCACTTGATTCTTATGAGAATTCTAATCTCTACAAAGAAAAATCCAAGGCACTCCATGGTAAACACATCCTAATAAAGTTATTTCATGAAGCCGAAAAGGTAATGCTCTTTAATTCTCAATTTTGACTTCACCCAGGTAAGCTTAATTCTTGTTGGGAAGGTCCTTTTGTTATTACTAATGTTAACCCATTTGGTGAAGTGAAATTCCAAGACCTATCTTCAAAAACAACATTCATAGTTAATGGAAATTGGTTAAACCATCACCATGAGAGGAAAAACAATCATGGAACCACATCGACTTCCATCAGATCCCCAACTTTTTCATTTGACCCACCACTGGATGGAGATGTCAACCCACCAAATCCAAATCAGGGGAACCTCTTTCTATTTAACTCCTCTTATCCCTCTCTCTCTCTCTATCTTTCTTCTTCTTCCTCCCTCATTCTCATTTTGTTTTTTTACCACTTTCCTCATCTCATATTTTTATTTACTCTTTATCTTTTGTGTGGGTGTGTATTTTAAAAACACTAAAAAACTAAATAAATAATTTCAAACAAAAACTAAAAGAGTCATATTTACTCACCATCTAGTTTTGAAATTTTGTCCAACCACTTTGGGGAGTCAAAATACATGGCTTCATCACAAAACTTTTGTGGTTTAATTCTGACTTTGGATAAAGAATCTTGTGTCAATACCAAAAAATCTTGAATGGTCAATTTTTTATTTGGAAAATGATTTTTCCCATCCATGAGGAATAACATTTTTTTCCATTCCAAGTAAACCTATGGACATATTTTCAAAATGTGTTTTCCCCCATTTTTGATTCTTGAGTTTGTGGACCTTCGAGCTGAATTTACTACATTCCTGTGCATTAATATGATAGAGACATTTTCTAAACCCCATGATAATTATAATAGTCAAATATCCTCCCATTAACCATACATTAATCCTACTTCGTAAATCCCCTTCAAGCTTATGAAAACCTTTTCTTTGTTAGCCACATTACAAGCCCAATACCTTATCCCACCCAATATCAACATGGATTTTCATTGCATAAATTTTTGAAATTTAAGTATGGGGGGATGGATTTCATTTTGGGCACCCTTTTATTTATTTTAACCTTATTATCATATGCTTTAGGGAAGGAATCAATTAAAGGGTGGGGGTCAGGTTTTCCTATAGTGGGGTTTGGGAATGTATATATTTTTATCTTGTACAAATGATATTGAAAAGTGTTCAAAGAAAATATCAAAAAAATCAGAAAAAAAATGGAAATAGGAATAGATTGTGTCTTGGGTGGGTAAAAAATCACTCTTCTCAACCTTTGATATTATTATAACTATTACAATTAGTGATGTGAGGAGATCAATCATGGGTTGGGAGATTAGTGTGAGATCTATTTCAAGTTCAACTTTTAAAAAAGAAAAAAAAAGAACACGTATGTCATTGGGAGAAGATTCTTGGTTTGTAAATATTTAATCTTATCATCCAATTAAAATTTTTTCCCACTTATTTGTCTTATTTCACATTTACATTCCCTTGTAAATATGTGTTTCCATTTCCTTTCAGGTCTCATTTCAAAAAAAATGTGTATTGCATTTCCATGTTGGTGTTTTACACCCTTTTTACTATCTTTTGGATAACATCTTCTGAAGACCCCATAGCCACTGAAAACCCCTTAAAAAGACCTCTTGATTTTTGAGCACTTCAGGATAGGGAGTGGATGCTGAGATCTCTTACAAACTCTAATATTTTCACTATTGGTTGGTGAATGAGTGAAACTTCATAAATTAATTTTATCATCTTAAGAGGATTAAGTTTTGGGTGCCACCATTTTCCATTTCTAAATTTGAGCATGAAAGAATGAATTGTTTTTGGAACATTGTTTATGTAACGACTTGTTGTGGAATTCAATATGGACGAGTGAAATTGTCTAAACCTCCTCTGATTAGGGAAAACAAAATTTTAATATTTGTTGGTGAGTGAAAATGGTTTTGTCATGGATTTATATTTGTTGTACATGAGGACATGCACAAGACTAAGTGTGGAGGAGTTGATGTTATTAATATTTTAATAACTTTTTATATACTCCCTTTATAAATTTTATATGAAATGTGCATAATTTTTGTGAAATATTAATGTTTAAATATTAAATATAATTTTTTAGAAATATTTTAATTCATCCAGATTTAATTTTGTTTAATGTTTTAATAATAATTGTCACCCTAATTATCCGAATTTCACGATTCCTATTTTTTATGGTTCCTTACTCAAATTAAAAATTTTCATTAGAAGGGATCTTGGTCCAATTATTCCATTGAAAGGTCCATATGTTCCACACAAGAAGGCATACAGAATCTGTGTTGAAACCGGACCAGCTATGAAGACTGAATTTCTGGGCTCAATAAGAAAGTCCAAATTTTTTTATTCTCCTACAATGATCAGGAGACAATTTAAGGAGTCGGGGATAAATATTTTAGGGCCCAACTCCAAAACAAATTATCCCAAATGAAGCTCTGAATTCCATCCCACCATTCTGTCCAGGAAATGAAATCATCACAAAAAAACCTGACTTTTCTCATGATATAGTCATCAAATCAATATGATATTTTTTTAGTGTGAAATATTTGATATAGGTGGAAGATGTTTTTGAATAAATTATTCGGATTTGAAGGTATCTTCCTATTAAAAAATCCATTCAAATTTCGGCCATCAAAAAATCATGGATAGAAATGGAAAGATTAACATTGTTTAATAAAACGACCATAAAATTGGATTAATAAGTCCAAATGACTCAAATTTTTGAGATTTGTCGGAAAACATTAATATCTACAACTTATAAGAAGGTTATATCTCTAGATTCAGTTGTCTGTGTGTCCAAATCGTCAATCCAAGTGGAGGAGTAGTTTTTGAATGTAAAAAGTTCACCACCTTGGGCTATAAATACATCCCCTCATCTCCTTTAAAAAGGGATGGAATTTAATAATATAGTAGCATCAATTGGTACAACCAAAGCCTTTACAAAGTCTTGGGAGGACCTTAAATACTCAAGTTTTCACTTGAGATACTATTCCTCCTCTATTTTTTTTCATTTACTTTTGTGTTCTTCATTATTGTAATCTTGTAAGTCTTTTTTTTATAATTGTGTTTTAATGAAACTTTCTTCTTTAATATCTCTTATTATCATCTACCATCATTAGTTTAATATTAATTTTATTAAAATAGTTTAAATAAATATAAAACCCATCACTTATTTTTCTTTCTCATTCAATCTAATTTCAGTATTTAATTCTCTTCATCATTTGTGTGTGTGTTCGATGCACCACTCTTTTCTTATCCCTTTATTGTTCTTATCTTCTTAATTTATCATCATAATCATTATAACCATATTAATAATCATTTAAATTTCTGACTAAATCTCTCATTGGGGTGAGTTATAATTTAGGTATGTTAAGTGATTGAGATCTTTTGCTTGAGGAATATTCTTTAAATTAACATTGTGTACGTTGAAATTAACATGTCATGGATTAATGATTTGTTTTGTTTAACGTGTGAATTAAATGTATTATTGTAATAATAAATAAACTACAACAATTAATTACTTATTGATATTAGAATCCTATTTAAGTTACGTTTTTGATTAAATCCTTAACACTTTGGAATTCATGTCAAGATCAACTTATGACATGGTTGTTAATTTAATGCAATATAAAGAAAAGATCATGGATATCACAAGATTAACTACCTAATGATGAACTTATCATAATATTTATCAAATTGTTAAATAAATCTTAATCAATAAATCATTTCAATTAATCTCTGCAAACAAACTCCCAATCAAAATACAATTAATTAAAAACATTCAACTATTAAAAAGTATCATCGTTGAGGATTCGAACCGAGTGATACTATACACATTATCAGATAATTGGAACATTGAATTGTCAATAGGCAATAATAATCCATGCTTTTAAATGGATTCATTGTTGGGGATGGTGAAATTAATTAGTTGTTATTTTCTGGTTATTTTAAAAAAACAAAAAAAATTAAAAAATTTGTAAAAAAAACAAAAGAAAAACTCGCCTTACTCTTTCTTCCAAAATCTCTCTGGTTTCCCTTTAGCCTCCTAAACAATACCTCATATGTTTTTGACCCTGAAATTGGGAAAACACATTTCCAACTTAAGAGTAATATAAGATATAATCAACTCATTAAATAACATTTCCTTTTCGAACCAATTGAATTAGATATGGCCAATCCTAGTGAAGAAACACTTAAAGAACTTGATGCCCATGATCTGAATTACCAACCTCTTGGTATTAAATATACAAACATAGAGGCTGACTTTGAACTCAAATTGGATTTTATTTATCTTCTCCCTTATTTCCACGGGCTAGCTGGTGAGGATCCACATCATCCACTTAAAGATTTCCAAGTGGTGTGCTCTACCATGAAGCCTCAAAAGGTTTCTGAGGAACAAATCAAACTCCAAGAATTCCCTTTCTCCCTAGATGACACTACTAATTCATGGATATACTACCTTCCTCCTAGTTCCATAACCACATGGAATGACATGAAGTGACTCTTTTTAAAGAAATTATTTAATGCTTCTCGTACTTCTTCTATCTGAAAGGAAATAAGTGTAATTCGTCAATTCCCACATGAATCACTCTATGAGTACTAGGAGAGGTTCAAAAAGATTGTGGAAACCTAACCACATCACTAAATCCCTAACCAACTCTTGATCGAATAAATCTATGAGAGGTTGTTGCCTATGGAGAAAACTCTCATTGATGCCGCAAGTGGCAGTGCTGTTGTTGATAAAACTCCTACAACTGCAAGAGATCTCATAAGCTACATGGATGCAAACACAAAACAATTCCATACTCGAGAACATGCTCAAGTCAAATGAGCCCGAGAGAATCAATCCATAGAGACAAACAAGATGACTGAGTGGATGACTGAACTTACAGGTCTTGTACAACAACTATATGTGGCTTCCAAGTCCCGAATATTATTTTCTCCACAATCTATGTTCCCTGGACCTATCATGAACTAAGATATCTGTATATCCCCACCTCATCCAATTAACACATGTCCACAACTTCAAGAGGATCCCTCATATTCATCTAGACCAATGGAGCTCAATGCAGCATATGCTCAATAGAACACCAACCCTCAACTATCAGGTTAGTTCATTAGAACCTCTAAACAACCTCACTTGGATCCCTTATCTTCTTCTTATAAAAAAGACTTGAGATATAAGAATCACATTTCTCATCCCTCTCAATACCGTTATCAAAACCCAAACCAATTCCAATATGGTCAAGGTGTTGGTAACTTCCAATAAAATTATCCTTTTATTCCTCAACCTCAAAGGAACAATCCTCCTCCTGGATTCCACTATCCTAGTGAGCCTTCCCAATTCCCAAACCAATACAATCACTTTTCCAAGAACCAAAATCAAGGCAATCCCAATCCAAGACAAACCTCTTCTTCCAAAAAACCATGGGAAAGTGCAGTGGAAGATCATGCCTCATTCACCCGTTCCATCCTTAAAAACACTGAAACCCAAATTTTTCAACCTGTTTCCCCCTGAAGCCAGCAACAACAATCAAATTCTTCCCAACTCCCAGCTCAACCATTATCCAACCCCAATGGTAATTTAAGTGAAATAGCAATTAGATCAAGAAAGAAAATTTGTGTACCTCATGATAAGTCCTCCAACTCCCCTTTAAATTTTGACCTAGAAAATGAAAATAAAAAAGAAACTTGAAAAGTAATATGAATCTATTCCCTCAACTCCTTCCATTCCACTTAGGAACCCAATTCCTTTTATTCAATCCATTTCTAAGCCAAAGAAGTCCTTTAACCTGATCCCGAAATGCTTGAAATGTTTAGACGTGCTGAATTCAACATTCATATCTTAGATTCCATAAAACAAATACCTAATTATGCCAAGTTTCTTAAGGAATTGTGCACCCACAAGAGGCAACTTAGGACCTTGGAAAGTGTTTCCACCCAGCAGACTATTCCCATAAAGTGAGAAGATCTAGGGACTTTTACAATTTCATGACAAATTAGAAGTTCCAACTTCTATGATGCGCTCATAGACCTAGGCAACTCAATTAATTTCATGCCCAAATCCATATTATCCAATATTTTTATAGGTCCCTTACACCCAACAGATGTTGTCATTCAGTTATCTGGTCAAATCATAGCCAGCCCTGATGGAATAATCAAGGATGTCCTTGTTCGTGTCAATGATCTTATCTTCCCAGCCGATTTTTATGTCCTTATCATGGAAGGTGAGATGAAATCTTCTCGATCTCCCTTAATTATAGGAAGACCATTCCTAATGATAGTGAGAACCAAAATTTATGTCCATTCAGGCATCTTATCCATGGAATTTGGGGACCAACTGCTCAAGTTCAACATTTTACAAGCCATTCTATACCCATATGAGGATCACTATGCATTCTCAATCCATGTTTATGAGGACACTTTTGAGAGTCAATTGAACCCCATTCTATCATGTTCATCATGTTCTAATGAGAGAGGATATTTTAAAATATGCACCATGATTAACTGAATCATAAATGCTGAAGTTGATGTCAAACTTTCATTCATAGAATCCATCAATCTAGAGGACCTTGAAAACTCTCTTGAATCCCACATAAAATCTTATCTCTACTACTCCACCTTGGAAAATATTTAGGAAAATGAATCTAAAGAAACTGAAAGCTCTACCCCCATTCCTGAGTTGTCTATCCAACAAATGAAAAATGAGACTGATCTGATACCTCTTCCTAAACACCTGAAATATGCATTCCTTTTCCATAATCACTCTTATTCTATCATTATATATGCTTCACATACAGAAATTGAGGAGTCCAAACTTGTTCCAGTGTTAGAGGAAAACAAAAATTCCTTAGGTTGGACACTAGATGACATACTAGGAATCAACCCTTCTCTTTGCATGTATCACATACATCTTGAGGAATCATCCAAACCAATTAGACAACCACAAAGAAGACTCAATCCACTCATACTTGAGGTAGTTAAGGAAGAGATCACCAAGCTTCTTCAAGCTGGTATTATCTACCCAATTTCTGATAGTGAATGGATTAGTCCAATTCAGGTTGTAACTAAGAAAGGTGGAATAACTATTGTCACAAATGAACATGGAGAGGTTGTCACAACTCAAGTAAAGAATAAATGGGGTGTGTGCAATGATTACTGAAAATTGAATGTTTTAACACAAAAAGATCACTACCCTCTTCCATTCCTTGATCAAATGCTATAACGATTAGCTATAAAGTCACACATTTGCTTTCTTGATGGATACATTGGATACTTCCAAATCCCAATCACACCTCAGGACCTAGAAAAGACTACATTCAGTTACCCCTTTCTAACATATGCATATAGGATAATGCATTTTGGCCTTTTTAATGCACCTGCAACATTCTAGAGGTGAATGATGAGTATCTTCTATGAATTCATTGAACATTCCATGGAAGTCTTCTTGGGTGACTTTACCATTTATGGTGAGTCATTCGAATCATGATTTCATTCACTCTCTCTATTCCTTCAAAAGTGTGTCAAGTGTAACCTTCTGTTAAATTTTGAAAAATGTCACTTCATGGTTGCAAATGGGATTGTTCTAGGGAACATAATTTTAAATTAGGGTATTTAAGTTGATCCTGCCAAAATTGAAGTGATCCAATCACTTTTTGAACCCACTTCTGTTTGAGACATATTTTCATTACTCGATCATGTCGGTTTCTATTGATGATTCATCCATAACTTCAGTAGGATTTCCCTCCCACTCACTTGGTTGCTAAAAAATGATGTCACTTTCCATTTTGATTAGTTTTACAAGAGAGCCTATGTTTAACTCAAAATTTTTCTTAAATATTCCCCGATAATCCAACCCCTATATTGGTCATTACCCTTTAAGTTTATGTTTTATGCTTCTGATAGAGCCATTGGTGGTGTTCTTGGTCAAAGAAGAGAAAAAATTCCTCATGTCATCTATTATTCCTCAAAAACATTGGATGAAACTCAATCTCACTACACTGTTACTGAAAAGGAACTTTTAGCAGTGGTTTTTGCCTTAGATAAATTTTGACCCTATATCTTAGGTGTCAAAATCATCATCTTCACAGACCATTCTGCTATAAAGTTCCTACTCAAGAAAAGTGATTCAAAGCCGAGGATAATAATATGGATCCTAATTCTCCAATAGTTTGACCTTGAAATCAAAGATAGTCCAGGAAAATAAAACCTTGTGGTCGATCACCTAAGTAGAATTTCTAATTCTTCTCTTTCAGAAGTCATTGATTATGAATTCTCCACAGATCACATCTCATCTCTCACCCCAAAAATACCATGGTATGCCCCAATTGTAAATTACTTGGTTTCTAGTGTTTTCCCTGAAATTTTTTCAAACAAACAAAAACTGAAGTAGAAAATTGATTCAAAATATTATTTTTGGGAAGATAATAAACATTGTAAAATGGGGAAAACATGGTATTTAGGATATGTGTTGATGAAAATGAACATTCTTCCATCTTAGAATTCTGACACTCAATGCCTATTAGTGACCACTTTGGACCACAAAATACCTCCCAAAAGGTCCTAGACTCTGGTTTCTTCTAGCCTTTACTCTTCAAGGACTCACATGAGTTTTTCCAATCATGTCCTAATTCCCAAAAGTTTGTCACAATTTTCAAAAGAAATGAAATGCCTCAAAAATATTTAATATTTTTTAAGATCTTTGATGTTTGGGGCATCGATTTCATGGGACCATTTCCCCCTTCCAATCGATTCTCATACATCCTTCTTGTGGTTGATTATGTTTCTAGGTGGTTCGAGGCCAGACCCACTAGAAAGGATGATTCATATACTATTAGTGAGCTCCTAAAGACACACGTCTTCCACCGATTTAGAAAACTACGGGCCTTGATAAGTGACTTAGGAACCCATTTTTGTAATAAAACCATGGAATCTATTTCGAAAAATAATGGTGTTGTACATAAAACTTCAACTACATATCACCCCCAAATAAATGGCATGGATGAACTTTTTAATAGATAAGTGAATAGAGTGATTCAAAGAATTGTAAAACCCACCAAAAAAGACTGTCCTGAAAGACTTGGTGAAGCACTTTGGGATTATCAAACTTCCTATAAAACACCCATTGGGATGTCTCCTTTTAGGCTAGTTTTTGTTAAAGCATATCGTTTTCCATTTGAAATCCAATATAAGTCCTTTTGGGCTGTGAAAACCTATAACTTCAATTGTGAAAAATCTGGTGAAGAAATATTGTTTCAATTCGCTGAACTAGATGATCTTCAAATTGATTCTTATGACAATTCTAATCTCTACAAAGAAAAATCCAATGAACTCCATGATAAAAAAATCCTAAGAAATGTGTTTCATGAAGGTGAAAAGGTAATGCTCTTCAATTCTCGATTAAAAATTCACCCAGGTAAGCTTAATTCTTGTTGGGAAGGTCCTTTTGTTATTACTAATGTTTACCCATTTGGTGCAGTGCAAGTCCAAGACCCCTATTCAAAAAACACATTCATAGTTAATGAACATCGGTGAAAGCATCACCATGAGAGGACATAAAATCCTGGAACCACATTGACTTCCATCAGATCCACAACTTCTACAGTTGACCCGCCACATGATTTAGATGGAAACCCACCAAATCCAAACCAAGGGGAACCACTTTCCCTTTAACTCCTCTTCTCCCTCTCTCTCTCTCTCTCTCTTTCTTCTTCCACACTCATTCTCATTTTTTACCACTTTCCTCATAAATTTTTTTTATTTAATCTCTCTATTTTGTGTGGGTGTGTATTTTAAAAACATTAAAAAAATAAAAAATAAATAAATAATGAAAAAAAAACTAAAAGATTCGTATTTACTCACCATCCAGTTTTTTAATTTTGTCCAACCATTTTGGGGAGTCAAAATACATGGATTCATCTCAAAATATTTGTGGTTTCATCATGACTTTGGATAAATAATCTTCTGTCAAAACCAAAAAAAAAATTGAATGCTCAATTTTTGATTTGGAAAATGATTTTCCCTACCTATGAGGAACAACATTTTCTTCCTTCCAAGGTTACCTATGACCCTATTTACAAAATGTTCATTTTACCCCCATTTGTGAGTCTTGAGTTTGTGGGCCTTTGATCTGAATTTCCTACTTTTGTGTTCATTAATATGATATAAGAATTTCCTGAACCCCATGATAATTATAAGATCCAAATAACCTCCTATTAACCATACACTAATCATCATTTTGAAATCCCCTTAGTGCTTATGAAAAACTTTTCTTTTTTAGCCGCATTACAATCCCAATACATTTTCCCACCTAATATCAACATGGATTTTTATTGAAAAAAATTGAATTTTAAATGTGGGGGGATTAGTTTAATTTTGGGTACCCTTTTGTTGACTTTAACCATGTTATCATATGTTGTATGGAAATCCTCAATTTATGTGTGGCCAGATGTTGTCCTTCGGTGGGGTTTGGGAATGTATATATATTTATCTTGTACAAATGATATTGAAAAGTTCTCAAAAATTATCAAAAAAATTTTAAAAATGAAAATAAGAATGGTTTGTGTCTTGGGTGGGTAAAAATCACTCTTCATAAACCTTTTATCTTGTTATAATTATTATAATTAATGTAATGAGGAGATCAATTATGGGTTGGGAGATGAGTGTGAAATCTATTTCAAGTTCAACTTTCAAAAAATGAAAAATAAAATGAACACTTATGTCATTGGGAGAAGTTTTGTAGTTTGTAAATATTTCATCTTCTCATCCACTTCAAATTTCCAACCTCTTTTGTGTACTGTTTCACATTTTCATTCCCTCATAAATATGTGTTTCCATTTCCTTTTATGTCTCATTTCAAAAAAAAATGTGCATTTATTTTCCATGTTGGTGTTTTACCCCCATTTTCCTATCTTTTGGATATCATCTTCCTACCATCCCATAGCCACAGAAAAACCCCAAAAAAGACCTCTTAATTTTTGAGCACTTTGGAATAGGGAGTGGAAGCTGAGAACTCTTACAAACTCTAATATTTTCACTTTTTCTTGGTGAATGAGTGAAACACCATAAATTAAGTCTATAATCTTGAGAGTATTATGTTTTGTGTGACACTATTTTCCATTTCAAATTTGAGCACGAAAAAATGAATTGTTTTCAAAACATTGTTTCTATAACTTGTGGTGGAATTCAATATGGATGTGTGAAATTTGTTAAACCTCCTATGATTTGGGAAAACACAATTTTAATATTTGTTGGTGGGTGAAAATGATTTTATCATGGTTTTATGTTTGTTGTACATGAGGACATGCACAAGACTAAGTGTGGGGGAGTTGATGTTATTAATATTTTCATAAATTTTTATATACTTTATTTATATATTTTATATGAAATGTGCATAATTTTTTTGAAATATTAATGTTTAAATATTAAATATAATTTTTGGGCACTATTTGAATTCATCCAGTTTCAAGTCTATTTAATGTTTTAATAATAACTCTGACCATAATTATAAAAATTTAATGATTATTATTTTATAGGGTTCCTTACTCAAATTAAAACATTTCATTATAAGGGGTCTTGGGCCAATACTTCCATTGAAAGGTCTATATGGTCCACACAAGAAGGCCTACAAAATCTCTAAAGAAACTAGACCAGCCATGAAGATTGAATTGTCGGTCCCAATCAGGAAGTCCAAATTACTTTATTATCATATAATATTTGGGGGAAAATGTAAGGATTCATGGATAAATATTTCAGGTCCCAACTCCAAAAACAAAGGGTCCTAAATGAATCTTTGAAGTCCAGCCCACCATTCTATCCGGGAAATGAAATTAGCACACCAAAACTGACTTTTCTCATGATCTAGTCATCAAATCAAGATGATATTTTTCATTTTGAAATATGAGATATATAAAGCCTACTTTTTTGGAGAAATCATTTAGATTGAAAGGCATATTCTTATTAACAAATCCATTCACATTTTAGCCATCAAAAAAGAATGGATAGAAATAGACAGATTAACATTGTTTAATCAAACAACCATAACATTGGCTCCATAAGTCAAAATGCCTCAAATTTTGAGATTATTATAACAAAATTATTATGTAAAACTTTTAAGAAGGATATATCTCAGGATTAATCTTAATGGATGTCTAAATCATCAATCCAAGTGGAGGGTTAGTTTTGGAATGCAAACTGTCCACCACCTTTGTATATAAATACATCCCCTTCTCTCCTTTAAAAATATTTGGCATTTAAAAAGATAGGAGCATAAATTTTAATTACCAAATACTTTCCTAAGTCTTGTGAGGACCTTCCATACTCACTTTTTCACTTGATATACCCTTCTTCCACTCTTTTTTTTCATTTACTTTTGTGTTCTTTATTGTTGTAATCTTGTCATACTTTTTTTGTAATTCTATTTTAATGAAAGTTTCTTCTTCAATATCTCTTATTATCATACACCTTATGTATTTTAATATTAATTTTATTAAAATAGTTTAAATCAAGTTAAATCCCCTTCCCTTCTTTTTCTTTCTCACTCAATCTAAAGTCAGTATTTAATTCCCTTCATCTTTTGTGTGTGTGTTCGATGCACCACTATTTTCTTATCACTTTCTTTTTCATATCTTCTTAATTTATCATCATAGTAATTATAACTAGATTACTAATCATTTCAATGTCTGAGTAAATATCTCATTGAGGTGAGTTATAATTTAGGTATGTTAAGTGATTGAGAGCTTTTTCTCGGTGAATATTCTTTAAAATAACATTGTGTATGTTGGACGTAACATGTCATAGATTAATGACTTTTTTTGTTTAACGTATGGATTCAATTAATTATTGGAACCATAAATACACTACCACAATCAAGTAATGATTGAGATTAGAATCCTAGTTAAGTTAAATCTTGGATTAAACCCTTAACACTTACAAATTCCAATCAACATCAACTTGTGACTTGGGTGTTAATTTAATGAAATATAAATCAAAGATCAAGGATATAAAAAGCTTACTAACTAATGATGAACTCATCTCAATATTTATCAAATTGTTAAATAAAACTTAATCAATAAATCATTTCAATTAAACTCTATGAACAAACCCCCCAATCAAAATACATTCAACTAAAAACATTTAACTATTAAAAAGTATCATCGTCGATGATTCGAACCAAGTGTTGTTATACACATTAGAAGAGCATCGGAACTTTAAACGGTTGATAGGTGAAAATCAGCCACACTTTCAGTGACCAAGGATTGGAAATTCACCTTTTCAAATCTAATTATAACATATAAAGTGATTGGTTTTATAATATGTTATACCGACACAATGTCATTTATATGCCTAAAATTTGGGAACAGCCTTTTCACACTTGTAATGAGCACCCCCCCCCCCTCCCCATTCCCTATCCCATGCACACCCCCTGCCCCCTACCACCCCCTACACCCCCCCACCCACCCTCCCTGCACCCCCTCCCTGCCCACCTCATGCACCCCATGCAAACCACCCCTACACACCCCCTCCCACTACCCCCATCACACCCACTTCCCCTTTCCCCCTCCCCTACACACCCCCCTACCCACCCCATTCACCCCCTATGCCACCCTCCACTTTTCATTCCACTTTAACCACTTAATTCAAGGAAGATCATATCAAAACACATAGATACATGTCACTTAATACAAGCATAAATATTCATTTTATTCTAACAAGGTCCTATAAATTTAAACACTCAAGGAAAGGCTTTGCATTATGATAATTCATTTCATATAAATCATGTTATTCACTTATTGGTTACTCGGAAATTACATCACTTGCTACTTGGTTAATTCCATCTTAAAAGGCTAATGGCACCTAAAGGGTGTTTTGGTTCAAACAATTGTTTTAATAAAAATAGGTAAACCCCCTATAGGGATATAAAAAGGTTCAATTATGATGTGTGATTTATGAATAACAAAGACATCAATTATAAGGAAAACTTCAATGAAATAATGTCAAACATGGTACACCACTCTGAGTTTTCACAGACAGTGCACCTCCGTTAGAGGGGTTTTATTAAAACATCATGACTTGTTTATCAAACGGAACAATTATATTAACAAACACTTATTCAAGAACTTCAATTTATGATAAACATGAAGAATTAAGAAAGAAACTAAATGCAATTTAAAACATTATTGAATTAAAGGTTCTAGGAGAGGGACCCTACCTCAACCTCAAGGCGTGTTTACTTTTGATGATGAAAACTCGAGTCATCCTTTTTTCAGCTTGCACGCATATACAACTTTACATATATATAAGGAAACTTATCCCATATGTACATATAATTATGTCCAAATATGCACAAGGGGGTCTTTATATATTTGTTTATACATTCACATACCCCTTTACACTTATACATGTATACATTTTTCATATCTATATATAAGCACACCTAGCCCCAATATATATATTCATACTACCATGAGTGAATATATATAAATGGGGAACTTATATATGTATATTCTTACTAGTTAATACACATGTACTCCTTCATCAACGGTGACTCGAATCCACCTCAACAAAATCCACTAAAAACAACATCAATCTATTTCTCCTTTTATTATATTTTCATTTAATTCAGAATAAAAAGAATAATAAATAACATAATCATTCCATATTTCCATCTTAAATGTTTATTTCCAAGTTTAGGTGATTCATGAAATATGGTAGGTGAATCAAATACTTCCACAACAATAAAAAATTTCTATATATCAAAAATTTTAATCAAGAATCATTAACATATATTAATAACATGAATTCATGTTCTGCTCATATGATTCACCTATTTTAAATTAAATTACTTTGTTTTAATTAGTTATTTTGATTATGTTAATCTATACGATCCTCTTAATAAAGACAAGCTATTAAAAATTACACAATTTAAAATAATAATAATTTATATGTTTTGAATCCATTGCCTCAAATAATGCTTCGAAAAATCACAGCATGAGATCAAGGAATAAATAATGGTCACAATGCCAAGAACATGAAGATCCTTATAATATGTACAAAAAAACTCTTATTGACTATAAAACCTAAACACACCAAATGATAAGGAATAAAAATACCATATATTCTATAATAATATAAATTAAGAAGGAATGGAGAATAAAAGTAGATGTAATCAACTTGGATCTCAATGAGATCTATCACGTGAAGCTAACAAATAAAGAGGAGGGTCATGGATCAGAGGAGGATGGAGGAGGAGGGCACCTTCATGAGAGTAGGGTTGTAAATCGGGGGAGGATGGAGGAGGAGGGTTCCACCATTAGAGGAGGGTTACATATTTAAATGAGGGTCATCGTGAGAGGAGGGTCTTCGTGGGAGGTCAATGGCAGAGGGTTGATTAGAGGAGGATGGAGGTGGAGGGTGCCTCTACGAGAGGAGGGTCGTGTATCGAGATGAGGGTCTCCATGATAGGATGGTAACTAAGAGAGGTTGTGGGTGGAGGTTCGATTAGGGGAGGATGTAGGAGGATCTCGACGTGGGCAGATGGTCGATCGGGGGAGGATGGGGGGAGCCTGACTAGTTTTGTAAATAAAATTGAGTACAAATTTTAGCCATGGTTTTTTAATTAAACTATGGCTAAAAACATGTTATAGCCACGGACCTATAAAAATGTGTTTATAAGTCCATGTTTATAGCCTAAATTTATAGTAGTGAACCTACAAGGAATCAATGAAGGGATTATGTTATCAATACTAATAAGGTGGAGTCGGACAAAGACATGGTCACAGGTATGCTAGTTATTCATTCAAGAATAGAGAACATACTATTTTATTCTGGTTATACACATTCTCTCATATCTTGTAAGATTAGTAGAACTATTAAAACACTACCTCAAAATTTGGAGATTGATTTATCTCTGATAATAGAAAATGGGGAAATTATTGTATCCAAAGTATATAACTCCTCCCCGATTAATGTTTTTTGACTGAACCTCCCAGAAAATATCATCATACTTTCTTTAGTGGAGTTAGATTCTATCTTGGGCATGGATTGGTTGTCTTTATAAAAACCAAAAAACAAATTTTTGGAAAGGGACATCACTTTTCAAATCTCAAAGAATCCTCTAATTCTTTACAAGTGTAAGTAGGAAGATTAATCTTCTTTAGAATCATTTTCTCAAGTGTGGATACTAATTCTTTATGAGAAAGCATGTCTAGCTCAAATGATTGAGACAAGGGATAGAATAATTATCAAAGACAAGACCATAATGATGGATTACTCTGATGTATTCCTTGAAGAATTGTGTGGTATTCCTCTTGATCAAGAGGTTGAATTCTTAGTTGAACTTATTCCTGGATCTTTAACTTTATTAAATACACCTTATAGAATGGACATTATAGAACTAGAAGAGCTGAAGAAGCAGTTAAAGAAGAATCTAGATAAGGTTTTTATATGCCTGAGTTCTTCACCATGGGGTGCTTCAGTTCTCTTCATCAAGAAGGATGGATCTAGGTTTCTCTGTATTGATTATCGTGAGATAAATAAAATCACAATAAAAAATAATTTTACCATATCTCAGATAGATGACTTGTTAGATCAACTATATGGGGAAAGATATTTATCTAAGGTGGACCTTCGGTTGAATATCACCAATAAAAGGTGAGGAATAAAGATATTCCCAAGACTGACTTTCAAATGAGGTATAGATAGTATGATTGATACCCTTTGACTAACTAATGCTTCAAAAAATTTCATGGATCTAATGAATAGAGCCATTATAAATTGCTTTGAAAAATTTGTGGTAGTCTTTATTGATGATATTTTGATATACTCCAAGAGCAAGGAGGAACATGAGGATAATTTGAATTCTGTGATAAAGACTTTATGAAGGGAGAATATATCTAAAAAGAATAGTAAATTTGAGTTCTAGATGGAGGAAGTATCATTATTGGGGAATGTTATCACCAGTAAATTGATATCTGTGGATACTTCTAAGACAAATGCAATTGAAAAGTGGCCCAGGACAACATCTGTAATGGAGATCTGTAGCTTCCTTGGTCTAGCTAGGTATTACTGATGATTTGTGGAAAACTTTTCAAGATTTTGAAACCTAATTACCATGATGACATAGAAGGGGTGAAGTTTTTCTAGACTCAAGAATGTGAGGAAAGATTTAAGGAGCACAAAAAAGAGGCTTATTACTACGCTAATACTCACACTTCTAATAAGTGGAGAAATCATATTAGTGTACAGTGATGCTTAAAAAAATGGATTAGGTTGTGTGCTAATGAAAAATGATAAAGTGATAGCCTACACCTCAAGGTAGCTAAAAATCCTTGAGTAAAACTATCTCATGCATGATCTGGAGTTGGTGGTTGTGATCTTTGTGTTGAAAATATGGAAGAATTATCTCTATGGGCAAAAGTGTTAGATATATAC
This sequence comes from Viscum album, assembly GCA_963277665.1. Lineage (NCBI taxonomy): Eukaryota > Viridiplantae > Streptophyta > Magnoliopsida > Santalales > Viscaceae > Viscum > Viscum album. The sequence goes on along the minus strand of OY728165.1, from coordinate 1,062,575,689 downwards.
TGATCACAAGAGTCTCAAATATATATTCACAAAAAAGTATCTTAACATGCACCAGTGAATATTTTTAGAGCTCATTAAGCATTATGACAACACAATCCACTACCATCCTATTAAGGCAAATAAGGTGGAAGATGCTTTAAGTAGAAAGGATCATGAAACTTTATCAATGATGAGAGTTGAGAAGGATCCAATCTTATTGGATTTTAAGAGGATTTATGTGGGAATAATTAAGGGTTTAATATTATCAATCATTTCTCAAATGGTTTCTCAACCATACCCTATGTATAAAATAAAGGATTCTCAAAGAAAAGATGTGGAAATTCTAAAAAGGGTGGAAGCTATTAGAAATAGTAAATCCTTATAATTCATGATTGATGAAGGAGTTTTAAAATTTGGTTCACAATTATGTGTACCATTCGATCCAGATATAAAGAAGAAGCTTCTGAAAGATTTACATAGCTCAACCTTCTCTATTCACCTAGGGAGAAAAAAGATGTATCAAGATCTCTAAGCGAACTTTTGGTGGGACAATATAAAGAAAAATATCGTTGAATATACATCAATGTGCCCGATATGTCATCAAGTGAAGGATAAGAGGAAAAGTCTAAGAGTATGATGTAACCACTACCCATACCAACATGGAAGTGAGAGAACATTACCATATACTCTGTCACTAGACTTCCAAGGACATCTAGAGGAAACAGTGATATATGGGTCATTTTGGATCATCTTACAAAGACATCTCACTTTATTTCAATTTGAGAGGACTTCTCATTGGATCAAATTGCACAGATATATATCAAAGAGGTGGTAACGCTGCATGGAGTACCACTATCTATTATATCTGATAAAGATCCAAGATTCACCTCTAAGTTCTGGAAAAGTCTCCATCATGCTCTAAGTAGTGAGTTCAACTTCATCACGGCCCATCATCCTCAAACTAATGGCCAATCTAAGCAAAATATTTATACTTAGGAAGATATTTTCATAGCATTTTCTATGGAATTAAAAAGAGGATGGTACCAACATATTCCACTAGTCTAATTCTCGTATAGTAATAGTTTCCACTCGAGCATCTGAATGTCACCATACAATGCCCTTTATGGGAAAAGGTAAAAAACACCGGCATTTTGGGATGATGTTGATGAGAATAATATTCTAGGACCTTAAATAGTCGTAGAAATGCTAGAGAATATGAAAAACATTCATCAGAATATCAAGGCATCCTAAAGTTGACAAAAGAGTTACGTAGATAATTATTGATAAGACATTGAGTTCAATGTTGGAGACATGGTATTTCTCTATATATCTCCATGGAAGAAGGTTGTGAGATTTATGAAGAAAGGAAATCTAGGTCCTAGGTACATCATCCCCTTCAATATTCTTGATCGTTTTGTATTTTTGGCCTATCGAATAGCACTTCAACCTACCATGTCTAAAGTACATGATGTCTTCTATGTATCCATATTAAGGGAGTACATACCAGATTCTTCACATGTACTATCTTCAGAGGTTGTACAGTTGTAAAATGATCATTATTACAAGATGCATCCAGTAAATATCTCAGATCATAGAGATAAAGTTAGACACAACAAGACTACTCACATGGTCAAGGTACTATGGAGGAACGATAAGTATGAAGAGGCAACATGGTAATTAGAGAAAGAAATGAAGGAAAGGTACCAACACCTGTTTATGTCTTAGAATGTGAAATGAAATTTCGAGGGTGAAATTTCATAAGGGGGGAATAATGTAACGACCCAATATTTTATCAATGGAATTCACTTCTTATAATTATTCCTTATAGTATATCCACATTAGGAAAAATAATGTATTATAATGATAATAAAATACTATGTTACCATTAAACATAATTTTTCCACTTTTGTGTCTTGAATTTCAAAAATATGACATACATGGTTGTATTCAGGGTGATTTGTGTGGTCTCATGTAACAAACTTATTTTTTGGTGAATAGTAACCTACCATTATGAATAGTAACATACCCTAATGAATAGTAATTTGACCCTTATGAATATTTAATCATCCAAAAGAATAATAATCACACCCATGAATGCATAAATAAAATTTAGTCATCTTATAAGTGATAATATGACCAAAGTAAAAGTATTGGTATTATTATAAGTCGTAAATAATTAATTACAATTAATTAATTAATTTAAATGAAATTTCATTTTCTTAAAATTTGTTCATAAATTAATAATTTTATGTCTTATAGTTTTAATATAATTTTATAAGACCTTATATAATTTTTCAAAACATTATAAAATCGGTTATAGTTTTAAAATCTGTTTTTTTTTCAAGTAAACTATGATTTTAATTAAAAATTAATTTATTCATATTTAGAAATTTTATTTTTGAAAAATGGATTTTATTTTTTGTATTCTACATGTTGAAAAATTTTTAGGGTGAATTTTTGGGATTTTTCTAAAATACATGAATTTTTTATGAATAGTAAAATACGATAAATTACCTTATATATACATTATAAGTTAAATACACTATTCCTAGCATAATCTCTTAGGTAATAACCCATGGATTGAACTAAAATGAACATATTCCTATTTTTGGTCATTTAATAACCACTATTTCTTTTCTTCCTGAAAAATAATAAATTAATGATTAAAATGTAGAGAAAACCCTCCTCTCTTCCACTAAAAAAACACCCACACTCCCTTCTTCTCTTCACTCTCCTAAATACTTGTGTCTTCCCTGAATTCTATTAAAATATATTCCCAATATCCTCCCCCACATCTAAAATCCCTTGGTATCTTCAAAATACTAAATCCTCTCCCCTTAAGGGCTCCCAAGGAAGATTAATTCAAGAGGTAAATTCCTCTTTTTAATTCTTTTACTTTCTTTTCAAGTTCTTTTGTTTTCTTTTCTATCCTTACCTCTCCTCAGAAAAATGTTATTATAACTCCATTACCTTACATGTACTAAAATATTTTTATGATAATGTAATAATTTATAATCGTCTCTCATTTACCTTTCTTTTATACTAGAAATAAAAACACCATCCAAGATGTGTCAATTAAACACATTCAAGGATTATGGGTTTTCAATTTCTTTTAACATCTTCAATTATGGTCATGATACATTTTTATGGTGGAACCATAATATAATATATGTATTATGTATCATCTATGGGTATTTAATATTTTTTTACATATGGATTTGATTTATAAATCAAAATGTGTTCGTTGTGATCAAAAACAGCCAATTAACCCAAAAGGTTATCACTAAAGTTTTATATAATGATTCAACTTCACTCCAAGTAACCAAATTAAATTAACAACCATGTAAGATTATATATGTTAAATAATAAAATATAACTCCAATTACGTAACAAACATCCTCATTTTACATGATTTTCCATTCATGTATATAAGTAAACTGATCATGAAACAAAAGGACCCGAACAATGAATCTGAACCTCTTAACCATCAATAAGGTCATGAATGATCATAAAAATGTTATAATGAATCAAATAAATATAAAATATGTTATTTAATTATTAATTAATGAACATAATTTTATTATTCATGTCATTAATATCGAGTAGACAACACCTTCACACTTAAGGTAAGGGATTCTACCCCAACCTCCATTATTCGGTCACATTGCTATATCTTTCTTTTTACCCACATGAAGTTATCTGTTATTTTTATTTAAATCTTCTAAAATATATTTAAATTATAAAAAATCATATATAAAGGTCCATTAATAATTCCCTTTTGGTAATATACATGTTTTTAAGAGGTTCTCTCTTCAATACTTCCGAAAAATCCAACCCCTTTAAGGAAACTTCATGAATTCGTACCAAATTTCAAGTGCACACTACCATATGTATTAATCCACCAATGTTTTTATAAAACCAGTGTTTTTATTATGAAAATCTTATTGTATCACTTATTTTTTTATATAAAATATTATTCCATTTTCTATTTTAAATGCTCATTAGTATTTTCCTTAAAATCGCACTAAAATGTTTTAATTCTAAAAAATATTAATTACACTTTTCATATGTTATAAATTCTATTTGACATTTATTTCCATGATATATACCTATTTTTACTTATTAATTTACATTTATATTTTAATTCCTTTCTTTCATGGACACTTGTATGATACACCCATCTATTATGCTTTATGACATGATTATGATACCCATTTCTTTCCATGGGTACCCTTATGTTTATGTATGACCGATTATATGTGATTCATTATATGGTAAGAATATTCATGAACATGATAAAATGAATGAAACTATATATATATATATATCTAATGCATTGGGTAAAGTTGAGTCTCATGAGACGTTATGTGCAATGGTCTTGGCGGTTATCCTTGACTCGTGCTACCATGTGCAACAGTCTTGGTTGTTAACCTTCACTTGTGATCCTCTATGTGAAACGATCCTTGACTCATGTTATAGTCATGTTTTATGTTTATGAAAAAATACTATTAATCCATGATTATATGATCCCATGTTTATATGTTATGATTCCATATGTTCCATGCCTTTTTATATCATTATGTTATTCATTCTAACCCATGTGCTAAAGCTTTATTCTTATGATTATGCCCTTGCTGGGTTTTTTAGCTCACCGTTTTGTTCATGTTATCACAAGGTTATCATATGACATTGTATGAGAAAAATGGAATTTATGAGATCAATATGAAGATTAAATAAATAATGTTTTATATTTTCAGTTTTATGTGCCTAGTCTTCAAAGACAATAGACTTCATGATCCTTGGCATGTATTCTAATGTATAATTATTCATAAAATCATGCAATGTTATGTGTAAAAGGATAGGTTCACTATAATTCATCCGAAACTGACATGAGAGATATGTGGTGAAAGATCTGAAGAGGGATACGATACATAGATGAGGATCACAGCTCGGGCCATATGGTGATACCAACAACTCCATCTAAATTAACCTGCTAAGTTAAGGATCGATGCCCGGTGAAGTTGGTCATGTCAATACCATGGACTCTATAAAGGGCATGAAGAATGAATATAAGATCCTTCTCTAGGTCTCTAGGAGGGGATTCCAATGACTCTATCCTGAAAGTCTTGCTGAAGGGATCATACTCCTATGAGTAGGAAACGATGCCCACAATCCTCCATGGAAATGATCAAGGGAACAAACCCTAAAAAAATTGTCCAAGATATAAAGGAAAAGAGATTCAAGCCATCTATAAAGGGGTACACAGTGTGTAGTAGGGTCACACATTGTGTCCCAGGACCCTAGGTACAGCCCATGTATAATGGCATGTGTTTTTTAGAACACTTCATGTTGAAGATGGGTACATGCCATGTAGATGGGTCACACACAGTGTCCTTCCATATGTGGTCCACCTCTGTACTATGGTTGTGTTCCAGTACATGGTGTCAACCCATGTTCCCCTACCTGTGTACCCATACATGGGATAAACCAAGTAACCAGTCTAGGACAAGGTGTGTGGTAGGGTATATGCCATGTAGAAACCCTGTGTACTCCACCCCATGTCTGTATATCTCCTGAGATACATGTTGAGTCTCTGGGAAGGTCCCACACACTGTATGATAGGGGTCACATGTCGTGTGACACTTTACTACCTACAGAAACACTAACTGCCACTCGGTGGGGGCCAAACACTATGTATCTTGGACTACACATCATGTTTATCATAAATTTTGATAATTGTAATTCTTCCTTCACATTCCTCATCTGATCCTTTTATGTTCAATCCAATGTTCCATTCACCCTGAAACTGGATATCCAAGGTTGTCTCACCATTGCAACACTGAATCGGTGGGTTTTGGGCCTTCAATCCACTCTGAGAACTGATTCTGATCACCCACATGAAAATAAATAAAAGAATTATATCTCCTGAATCACTTCGATCTTTCTATATCCATCATCGTCAAACCTACACTAGGGAATTTTAAGGCTGGATCTTCAATTTCAGATCACTACACCAAGAGTTTTTGGCGCAACAATTGTTTCTTTATAAACCACAAAGAATGAGAAAAACATTAGGGGAGAAAAACACAATGAATAACCCAAGTATTGAACCTCGTCCATTGTTCATTCCATCCTCAATCCATTAAATAATAATGGTCAAGAAAACCAAATCAATTCTCAATAATCAAAACCCTAATAAAAAGCCTCAATCATAGCTTATCCTGAAAGAACGGGTGAACCAAGGGTCAACCTGTTTGTTGGTTGGTTCACGTTCATCGTTGAATCTATGAACATGGAAAGAGAAATACAAATAGCAACATCCAACTTTGGGGTTGGATATTTTTTTGAAAATGATCGATCATCACCTCATCATTGTTGGTGAGATCAGTCAAAAACAATGTTCGTTGATCTCTGATCCAAGCTCTGTTTTTGTTTTTCGTCGAGAGAGTTCTTCATGTTTCTCTCCAGAGCCTCCATGAAATTTCAAGCTTATGATCCTAACTCTGTATCCATTCTAAAAAAATTAATTTAATATAAACATCATTGTGTCCCTGTGAAAGGTTAAAATAAAATAAATTCTATTTTATTTTATTTATTAAAACAACAAAAACTATTTTTCACAGATGACCTACGATAGTCGATGTTAGGTCGCACCTAGGCTAAACACGATACTATGAACACAACAGTGACCTCAGATTTTTTATTTGGGCACCTATTTAGAATTTATTCAAATTTTTTAGAAAAATTATGCACGTTTTCTATTTATATTTTCATATTATAAAAACATTTATTTCAGGCACACAGGGCCTCATAATTGCACGTCATCTCATCACTTGGTCTTGAAAAAATTCTATATAATATTTAAAATTAATACATGTAGTAATGAAGTATATTAAATTATTCCCACCCAAGGTATTTACATCCTTAAAAATCCAAAAAAATCTCTAAACAAATATGTGGGTATTGTGCACAAATCTGAGACTTCACCTCCCATGCGCTCTCCTAGACACACTTGTGTTGCCACCATACACACACTAAAGAAATCGCTTGCCCATGAAGGATCCTCTACTACTGATCCTTAATCTCCACTGGGTACTTATAAAAATTCACTTCATCCTCAATTTCCAGCTCACCCCAGTCAATGACATGTGATTGGTCATGCACATACCTCCTAAGTTGCAACAGGTGGAAGACATCATATACTCGGTCCAACTATTGGGGTTGAGCCAAGTGGTATGCCACATCTCCAACTCTAAACTGTATCTAAAAAGGGATTACAAACCCTTAATATAACTTATCACCCTATCCAATTCTCCACAATCACCGTCGAGGTGAATCTCGAAGGAATACATGTCCTCCTTCCTTAAACTCCAAAGGCCTCTGCTTCCTATTAGCATAAGATTTACGATGAATCTATACAGTTTTCATCTGATCCTAGATGATCTGCACCTTCTCAATAGTATCTCACATCAATTTTAGGCCCATTAATTTTGACTCTCAAAGGTCCATCCAGCAAAGTGGTGACCGGAAGGGTCACCCGTACAAAGCCACAAATGATTCCATACCAATGGTTGAATGGTAACTATTGTTGTACATGAACTCCACTAGTCGTGGGTGATCCTCCCAACTACAGTTTAAGTACAACATGAAATCGCACAACATGTCCTCTAGAACATAAATGGTATTCTCTTTATGGTCATCTTTCTAGTGGTGAAATGATGTTCTCAAGTGAAACTGGGTCCCAAATGCCTCCTATAATACCTTCCAAAACTGATATTTAAAACAATCATCATGATCCGAAACTATTTTCAATGGGACTCCACCTATTTGAACTATCTCTTGCACATAGATACGTCCCAAACTCTCTACTGAACTCTACTCCCAGCTTTCTAGGAAGTGGTCCGACTTGGTGATTTGGTCAATGGTGAACTAGATGGCATTGTTTCCCCCAGACGTATGTAGAAAACCTATCAGGAAGTTCATCAATATTCCACCCCACTTACCTTCTGAAACCTCAAGGGTTTGAGATAATCCCATTGCAACCCGGTGCTTATCCTTCACCTACTAGTACATAAGGCATCGAGAAATGAACTCTACCACCACCTTCTTTATCCCTATCCACCAAAAATGACTTCAGAGATCTTGGTACATCTTCACCACTCCAGTATATACCTCCAAAGGGGACGTATGAAAATCCCATAGAACCTCCTCCCATAACACCATTGGTAAAAATGTGTATCCTCTAAAAATAACTATGTGCTATCCTCATTTATAATATCCATTTATATCATGCCCTGTGGATATATGAGCACATAGATTCTCGTAGTCGATATCCCTAAGTTCTGCCAACATGACTCACTATAAGAGTGGATGGGTGACAACCAATGAATGGTGGTAATCTGTTCTATCTCTATCCATATAGGATAACTATAATTAGAATAATTTCTTTGATTCCACATTCAACAACTGCGAACAATATATTCTACTGAGAGAATTTTCCACCACGTTCCTCTTCCTAGGAGTATAGACAATATCAAAGACATAGTCATAGAGGAACTCTATCCATCAACTCTATCTCAAGTTTGGATCATTTTGAGAGAAGATATACTTGAGACTCTTATGATCATATTAGATGATGAATATTTCTCCCATTTTGTAGTGTCACCACATATTCAATGAGAATACTATCTCTACAAAATTAAGATCGTTGGTCACATAGTTATTCTCATGTGTTTTCAACTAGCATGGACCATATGAAATCACTACTTTCCTCAACATTAGGACACAACCAAGTCTGGTATGAGATGAATTGCAGAACACTATATACTTGACACCCTAATTTAGAAATATTAATATCGGAGCACTCATAAAACTCTACCTCAGTTGCAGGGAAGCTTGTTGGAACTTCTCTGTCCACACAAAAGGATTTTCCTTTTGAGTCAAAGCTATCATAGGTTCTGATATCCTATAGAAATCAGTTAGGAATTTTCAGTAATAACTTACGAGCCCATGTAATCCCCTCTCCTCCTTCACACTCCTATTTGGATCCCAGGAGAACACTACCTCCACCTTGATAGGGTCCACTTCTACTCTCTCCACTGAGATAACATATCCTATAAAGTGGACTGCCTAAATCCAGAACTGGAAGTTCCAGAGTTTCCCATAAAGATGGATCTCTCACAGTACATCCAGAACCATCCTCAAGTTCCTTGTGTGCTCCTCCTTGGATTTCAAGTAAATAAGGATAATGTTGATGAATAATACCACAAATCAGTCTAAGTAATGCCAAAATACCTAGTTCATAAGTTTCATGAACACTACTGGAGTGTTCATCACTTCAAAGGCCATCACCAAGTACTCATAGTAACTATAGTGGTATATGAAAGTTGTCTTCATTATATCCGTGTCTCGTACTTGTAACTGTTGATAGACTTATTGAAGGTCAATCTTCGAGAACCATAATTCCTATCTCAAATAATTGAAGAGTTCATCAATCCTCAGTAGTGGATAATTATTCTTTGTGATCACTTGGTTCATGTGATGATAGTCCACACACAAACTCAATCTCCTGTCTTCCTTTTTAGAAAACAAAAATGGGACTACCCAGGGTGAAACAATAGGTCTCATGAATCCCTTACTCTAAAAGTCCTCTAATTTCACTTTCATCTCATGAAACTCTACAGTATCCATCTGATGTTGGTACTGATATCAGTGTCATCCTGGTATGTAAGTCGATGTGGAAGTTTATCTTTTGGTGAGGAGGTAATCCTGGAACATCTTTAAGAAATAGGTCATTGTACTCCACCACTACTACTGGGAACTATAAAATCATAACATCTACAGAATCGATGTTCAGTCTAGCCAACTCATGATTAATCGTATGCACCCTCTTATGCATGAGTACATCCTATGATGCATGGGTTTCCCTTTCTCCAACAAAGAAAAACCTTTCTCCATCACTGCGGACACACTGCACCCTTCCCCTAAAATATGATATCTACGCATGGACAATGGATAAACAATCAATTATAAGAATTAAATCATAAGGCCTCAATGCTTCCACTAAGAGGTTCTAACTGAAACTCTCCCCTCTAAGGGTCAAGTCACAATGCCATCCAGATGTTCAATCACTGAGTCTTCTCCAATGGGTATCTCTAAGTGTACGGGTCATTTCAGTGGTTCAAATTAAATATATAGGTCTTGAAAAAGATATGTAGAGATAAAAGAATGAATAGAATCTATGTATATCAGTACTATATCTAAATTAGAAAAGTCACATATTGTACCTCAAATCATTCTCGGAGCCCCTGGGTCATATTCCTTGACCGCATGTAGTTGTCCCCACCCATGTTCTCTATCTCACCAAGCCAGGCATGGACCTCTTGGGGGTGGTGGGGGTAATAAGTTGAAATGTCAACCACCTTCTACTGCTCTCCAAGTTCCTCTTCCACATCTACCACTCAGAGTGTCTACCTACTCCTATCGTTGTCTGTACCTTAGTGGTCCATCCACCGTCTTCCTATCAGCAACATGGTAAGTTGGAAAATCTTAATCTAGATGTCACATTCCATCACATGAATAGTACCACCTCTACCTAGGCTGATTGGACCAACCCTATGATCCATGAACCATAGATCCTCTATCCTAGGATCTCCTCTTGAAATATCTCTCACATTAGGATCTCAGAGACTGACGTAAGATTCCTTTTTCCATGGTCTCTTCACCTGCTCATCCATTACTAACAATAATCAATTGTATCTTCTTATCCAACAAGATTTTGGCCACCAAATCTTACTCAAGAAACCCATAATAAGTTAAAATACATAGAGAGATAATGATGGCTCAGATGTCTCCATGCCGACCTTGCTCAAAGGTTCAATCCATAAAGTATTGATCTTCAACCATATTCATAGAGTACTTGGAAAGGTTGATGAACCTTGATGAATAATCATCCACCTTCAAGCTACACTACTGGAGCTAAAGAAGCTCCTCTATATGCACATCTCTCAGTGTAACTAGTAAAAAATCTTCTCTAAAGAGATTATTGAACTCTGTCCCTGAAATATTATCCTTTTCATGAGTCTTCCTATCCAAAATCCACCATCGCCCTGCCAAGACATGAGGAAGGGTCACTTCTCGGATCACCCTCTGATCTGTTGGTGTCCTAACTTGATGGAAAACTCTATTCACCGCCTCAAGTCGGCCCTTAGCTACCTAACAGTCGGTATCTCCTTAGAACCTGATGGGTCTGTATCTCTAAAACTTGTGGATCATGTTCAGTATGCACTCCTTGTCTTCTGGTACTATGGGTAACACGTTTTGTTCCATAGGTGGATGTTTGGATGGTAGACCACCTAGAATTGACATCTGGGGAACTAATCCATGTATATAAGACTCATCACTAAGAGTTTCATCCTTATGATCGAGCTGTTGAATCCTCATTGTTATGTGTCTCAAGGGAATCTTGTAAGAAAAAAAAGATGTATCATTGTCAATGAGTATATTTGGAGTGCTGATACAAGAAGGACATAGAACCACAAACCATTACTATATGATGCATGTACCATTATTTTCCATACAACTAGTGTTCTCGTGTACCTAGTCAAAAATAAGGTTATCAGAGTCCTGGTGTATCGATACATTGGCCTCCCGCACCAACACTGGAGTCTCTAGACTAAAATCCAAACTCGAAACACTTAATATTATTTCCCCAAACCAATATCACAAACTCTTGGTCCTAAGGTAGAACCCACCAGCTCTAATACCACTCTATCAAGACTTTCCCCAATGGTTCATGTGCCACGAATACCCTAATCCTGCCTCTAATAGGCGAGGGGTTGGTGACTAGCACTAAGTAGGAATATCACTAACAAGGGAGTAATTTCCTATATACCTATAGGCACACACACATCTACAATCCCACAAATGCTAAAATTTAAAAACCAATAACAAACAAATGCATGAAAACCACTATCCCAACCAATAGACTATGATAAAAAATAAAGTGCAGTAATTTAAACTGGGCTAGAATATAATCCTACCAAAAGAAAGAGTCTATAAACTACAAGTTCAAACCTGTAAACAAAATAGGTACTGGGACCGATGCGTGAATCCATCAGAACACCTCATTTTTTTTAACTCACAAAGATCTATCTGGTCTTGATCTAACATGGACTTTGTCAAAAGGTCTCTCATCTGTATAAGAAACGATGTGTGTGGGAAAATACCATACAGGGGTGAGTATAACAATACTCAGTAGGACACCCCAAAACCATAAATCTATATAGAGAGAAAAGATATAGTATTATCTACATAGTATATGTCTAAAAAAAATATAACAAAAATATAAAAATATACTCAAACCAATACACGTAGTCTAGAGGTAAGTCATGACTACTTTATACCAGCATGGGGGATTCAATTAGAATTTTCCATGAAGCACTCATCCAGGAAAACACATTCCTAAGTTTGATAGCACTGATGACATTTGTCTGAGAAGTATTGTTCATCTGAAACCATCATGAGAGATATGCGTTGATAGATCTAAAAAGAGAAATGATACACATATGAGGATAAAAATCAGGTCCATGGGGTGATACAAACAACTCCATCTAGATTAACCTACTATGTAAAGTATCAAAACCCAATTAAGTTGGTCACTTCAATACAAATGACTCTACCTAGGGTATGAAGAATAAATAGAGTATATTTCTCTAGGCCTCTCATAGGGGATTCTAATGAATGTATCCAGAAAGTCATGCTGGAGGGATCATACTCCTATGACTAGGAAGTGATACCCACTAACCTTCAGGGAAATGATCAAGGGTAAAAACCCTAATTAAACTTGTCTAAGGTATAGTGTAAATAGATTAAATCTATGTAGAATGGGGTACACAGTGTGTAGTAGGGTCACACATCGTGTCCCTTGGCCTCGGGAACTACCCTTATACATTGACCCATGTCATTTAGAACATGTTGTGTAGAAGATGGGTACACACTATGTAGAAGGTTAAAACATTATGCCCTTCCATATGGGGTCCACCTATGTACTCTAGATGTGTGTCAGTTCATGGTGTCAACCCGTGTCTACCTACCCGTGTACTAGTACACGGGATAACCTATCTAACCGGCCTGAGCCAAGCCGTGTGGTAGGGTACACACTAGGTAGGCAACCCATGTACTCCACCCCATGTTTGTGTATCTCATGAGATACATTCCGAATCTCAAGGAAGGTCCCACATTCTATGTGAAATGGTTTACAAGTCATGTTACAATTTACTGCCTCCTGAAACCTTAGATGCTACTCAGTGGGGACCACATGCTGTGTAGCTCGGACTAGACACCAGGTTTGTCAGAAATTTATAGAACTTCCATTATTCTTTTGTGTTCCTCAAACAATACTCGGGTGTTCAATCCACTGGTTCATTCACCTATAAAGTAGATATCCACGGTTTCCTCGCCATTTCAACACTGAATTGGTGGGGTTTTGAGCTTTCAATCGGCTCCGAAAACCGATTCTAATCACCCACATGAAAATCAATCATATAATGATATCTTCTAAATCACTTTGATTCATCTATCACCATCATATTTTCACATAAACTATGGAATCATGAGGTTTGAACTTTAATTTTTGATCATTTCACCGAGATTTGATGGTGCAATGATTATTTGTTCATAAACAACAAAGAATGAGAAGAACATCGATGGAGAAAACAAATTGAACAACCGAAGGAATGAACCTCGGTTGTTTTTCATTCCAACCATGATCCATTCCATAAGAATGATCAAGAAACAAAATCAATTCTCAATAATAAAAAACACAATAAAACCCCACAATGATAGACCATCCTGTAAGAACGAGTGAACCGCATATCAATATATTTGTTGGTTGGTCCGAGTTTATCATTGAATCTAAGAAAGGGGAAAGATAAATCCAAATAACAACATCCTACCTTAGGTTTGGATCTTTTTTTGATTAGGATCAATCATAGCATTTGCATCATTGGCGATATCCATCAAAAACATCTTTCGCCAATCTTCAGTCCAAGCTATGTCATCATTTTCCATTAAGAGAATTCACTAGGGTTATCTCCAGAGCCTCTAGGAAATTCCATGGTTATGATCCTAACCCTGGAATCTACTTAAAAATATAATTTAAAAATAAAAGTTGTTGCATCACCATGAAATGTTAAAATAAAATAAATTCTTATTTCATTTTATTAATCAAAACACCACAAAAATACTTTTTAGAGAAGACACATGTCGGTCGATGTTAGGTCGCACCTACAGTAAAAAATTTGTTCTGAACACAACAATTCCCTTGGATTTATAATCTGAGCACCTATTTAGAAGTTAATCCACTTTTTCTGAAAAACTGTGGGTTCATCTATTTAATATTTTAATATTATTCAAAAATTTATTTTGGGCACACCAAGCCTCATAATCGCATTCCATCTCCGCACCTAGTCTTTAATTGATTCAATGTAATATTTAAAAATAATACATCAAAAAATGTTTGACATTACAAATTTAAAATAAGAATTACATAAAATGTGATAATTATTTATTATTTTTAATTAATATCATATTCTCTTTTATCATATCATTATTGTAGTGTACAATCACAAACTAGAATTCCTTTAGTGGTAAACACATGTGCTCCATGAATATATAAACAATGATCTAGGTATTCCCCAATATATTTGCATTATCCTCCATTGAATGAAACAAGACAGAACTCTTATTCTATCACTATTATTTATATATAGGGAGGATAATATTCTCTCTAGAGATTGAGAGAAATCATAGAGAGGTTTTATTGTTTCCAACCACTATCATTCTCTAAAATTATATAATTAAGCTTTTATACTTATAGTTAAAGAATAAATAATTGAATAAGTAACCTTTATCTAATTTATTATACTAAGTAAAACTAATATCAAATAATAATTATATTATTAATAATATACTCACATAGAATGTTCTAAAATCATAGATTAATCAATCATATCTATCAGGTCTTTAACTCAGCCCATCAATCTTCCTCATTTTTAATCACTCATTTAATAAAAAAATATTTAAGTCAACAAATATTATTCATTAAATAAATAAATAAAATATTATATTCAATAAACTTGAGAAAAACATTTATTTTAATTTTCATGTAACTATATAAATATTTATATTCATATATCCACTAAACTGGTCAATAAATAAATATTTATTTATAACCTCACGAATAATATAGAAGAGATGAATAAATATTATATTCATTAACTCATGAATAAATATTTATATTAATATTCAAATCAAGAATTTTAAACTTGAATATATAGTGATTGAATTTATGGGATTGAAAATACATTAATAATTATTAGTACACTAGTCAAGAATAATATTTATTATTAAAAACAGATTCAACCAAATTTATTGAGATTCTCGATACACATAGGTTTTTACCATCTAGGTCTCTTTCATAGTGGAATTCAGTGAACATACCTAATGTCCAAGATCAATGTCTAGCTACACGTCACTGAAATTATAAAGAGAGAATTTAATTTTTTAATGAAAAAAAACATCCTATGAATTCATCTGGGAAGTATAGTTTCTTTGTATTGATATCTCATCATATAGGTTGAATCATTATGTCATCAAATCTTATGCTTGAATTATCTTTTTTAAATTCTCTAAAATATAATCATAAATGAATTATCATGGACATGGATTTAATCATACAGATATATTTCAATAAAAGTTTTAGATATATATTATCCAATTAACTCATAGGAAAAAATACTTTCTTGAATTATTCAATTAAATGAATATATCACTTATGATGCACCCAGCATATGATACCTTACCATGAGCATCTGTCATCATTATTTTTGTCTATAAATAAAAGTGCACGATTCATGATATAAATTAATAATAATATATAGTCTAAGGATCAATACACACATCTATATATAATAATATCCCATGACAAATATAACATGTGGAATTATTATTGGAAGATATATCCTTATAACCTTCTTATCTTGGAGATTACCAAGTGAAAACTTCATAAGAAGAAATATCAGTGTCTTATGATTCTCCAAAGTCTAATTGTCAAATATCATATGTGTATCTTCAGGAAGATGTTATCTATAATATAAGTTATAAGTTTAAAATTATTTTCAGGGTATTTATATATTATCATATATAATATTTTTATTTGAAAAATACCTAAAGGAAATTATCACAATAATAATTTTCAAAATAACACTCATCATGTGATATGATATTTATTAATATTATGGTAATTGAAATCAAAAAGTTAGTGGGTTCAAAGGAACCAACTTCCAAAGAGGGTGGGTAAGGAAAATAGCCTCAAAATGTGGTTACCTACTAGGTTCCTATCCATGGTTTTTTATTTTCAAAAACAAACATAAAATTTCAAGGTTATTATATATATTTTTACAATGGTCTTTCAAAACATTTCCTTTGTAATTTTGACCTAAATTTCAATCTCTAAAATTTTGAAAATATATTTACAATAATTTATATCATATCATGCACGACTAATACTCTTTATCATTGTGATAATTGAATAAATATGTAAAAAGGTATAGGTTACCTCTCAAAATTGTGAATCAAGAATGAGACATCTCTCAAGGAATGACATTCTATAATTAATGGAAATAGTTAGAATGGTCTAAAAAATTAAATTATTTATTAATATTTACATTAGTATTCAAATATGTTTTGATGATGAAATTAAATAAATCCCTTTAAAATGACTTGAATATTAAAATATACTTAGAAGTTAAATTAATATTAAAATTTTGAAAAACATTTAAAATGAAAATAAAACACACCAACAAAAAAATAAGAAACACAAAAAATAAAAAAGTAATATAGAAATTTTTACATTCTTAATCATATATACTCCCTCTTCCATTCATGGTTATTTTAGTATCTTTAATAAATTTCAATATAGATTTAATTCATTTTATATAGATACTACTTGGAAAAAAATTAAACATGATTGATAACGTGATATGACCATATGGTTCACTTATATTATTCTTGGAAGAGTGTGATCTCCTTCACTTGTTTATTTGGGTGATATTTTTGGACTTTTTTTAGCCTATTACCACTTGAAATAATGGCCTTCTTAGACTATTATCGCATTATTTAAAAAACACCATATGGTGAAACATTATAAACCAAATATGGAACTTCCCACCTAGAAAATATCTTAAAAACCATGAACGTCATTCCGGAATTGTAAAGTGACACTTTTTTCTCTAGGGTGGAGTTACTTCTAGAAAATGAGTTTATCTTGGGTTAATATTTCAGGTCCGTTATAAAACCTTAAATTTTCATAATCTTCTCGATAAATTTATTCTAGTTTTATAATATAAATATTCATTTATTTTCCATCACTCATCAAATATAGGTTTAGTTTTTTCACATCCTAGTAAGTAATATTCTATAATTCCTAAGAACATATCAACCATTCCCAAAAACATATTTTTAGAGGATTTTTATAATTATACTTTTATGGGTAATTATATATTTCAATGTGATCTCTTCTAACCTTATTCCCCAATCTATCCTATTTGGTTGAACAGACTTTTCTAGATTTCACTTTACCTTAATAATAGTAAAACTATTCAATTTTTATAGGTGGTATAGTTTTGAGGCCTTTTGAGTATCCTTATATATTGTTATCAATTATTCTATGCACCTATTATAGAAATTATTCCCCTTAAAACATATAATGGATCTTGGTATTCTAAAAAAATAGAGAATATATGACCTGAAAAAATAAACAATAACTTCAAAATTGTAAATTGGAGTGTTCATTTCTTACACCCACTATGTAATATAACTCCTACTAAAAATATATAAAAAATAAAAAATTCATGGAAAATAGTCACCTAATTTCTATTCTCCATGCATCAAATATATCATAGAAGTTAAGTGGTTATTGGTGAATTTATTGTTTAGATGATATATTATTTGTGAATTATGATCTGTTTATATTTTTATAAAATTCATGGGAGAATTTTAAAATATTAGGTCAATATTCTCCAAATTAAAAAGATTTTTTAGTAATTATAAGTGGTTTGAAATGATAACCACATGATGAAGTTTATCAAAAATTCAATATATATTTTAAATTACAGTTTAGCCAATATATTCTTATCACTTAATCCTTGAAAATTTCCCATTTATGGGGAAATTCCATAAAAATAAATTTATTTAGTTTTTATTTTCATTGTTTTGAGTATATTAAATTGTGTGGAAAGTTATGTGGTTAAAAAAATTACTCAGTCAACATACCATGGATGTATTCTAAATTGTAAGAAGTGTTGCCCACCTAGTAAAGAATCATTTAGAGGAACCTCTTATAGAATTTCCACCTCATTTATATGTGGTAATATTATCAGAATAGTTTCTATTAGGTTCGTAATTTTATTTTTTATTTTATCACTATGTCAAACATTTATAGTAGTATCTATTTGACTATTTTCTACTTTGAAGTGCGTTTATTTAATAGATACATTATCAGAATATATAGTTATGTTAATTACAAGTAAATAAGATCAAAATTTCCATCATAAAAATACAATACATAAAAACTCATTTGATATATTATAGTTTAATTATACATCATCCATGGTCTTTAATATATAATAAATGGTGTGGTAATTTCCATACAACTTCAATGATATTGCTTCTGTAAAAACAATTTTTAATGCATCACACAATAGATCAAACAACATGTTTTGGAAAGGAGGTTTGATTGTGGGAGATGTAGTTATCCTTTTATTAATCTCATAAAAATCTACCCTAAAATATTCATAAAAAATAAAATAAGTATCCTTTTTTAATGAATTTTGATAGTGGAAAATGTATATTACTAATGTTATTAATGAATATCCTATGAAATTTTTCATGGATTAGGGATAATCGTATGTGCTTAACATAGTTTGGGAAAGGAGAAGAAGATATGATGTCAACTTTTTAATTATCTACCTCATTCTCATTAATTAAAATAATGTGTCACAACATAATTACGTTTTCAACAATAGAATAAATTGTAAAAATCTAGAAGGAATTTTTCTCAAACATTTTTACAAAACATTATCAGGGTATAAAAAATTAATTAATTTCTATTATATTAAATGTAAATTTGAGAATTAAAATTAATAAGAAAATATTGATTAAATAAAATAAACTAATCATTGAGTATATTTGAAAATTTATCAGTAAATTATAAATTATAAATGGAATCCTTTTATAGGAAAAGATTCCTTAAGGGAAATTGAAAACGTTGTTCTATTGATCTTCTAGATCAATAGGTGATATAAATATTACCTAAAGCCTTATATGTATATTATACATGTTAGAATATATGATAGTGTATAATGTATGGATATAATAAATTATGGTATCCATTACTCTAGAGAAATAAATATTCCATTAATGAAAAATATTGTTTCTTATGAGATAATGATATCATATAGCACTGCCTAGATCTGTCATATAGTGTGAAATGAGAATATCAAAATACATTAAATCATGATTTATAATTATTGTGTAATATTTCTATTGATGAGGTTTTTTAATGGTAATTTTTAACATTTAGATATTCCTCCACATAATATATCATTGAATAAATGTAAATTTTTTATAAGATGAAACCTTTTGATAATGAAATGGTTGAATGGTAATAAGTGTTATAGTCGCATTCCATTTACTTGTATATTATTAACATGTTAGTAAATTCATAGACACATGAATAGTTTCCCCCAATGGATATATAAGGAGGAAGTATCCACTGTGATGTGGTATAAGAGCTTGCTAATTCCTCCTGTAAATTATTTAATTTCCCTCTCATCCTCTTTCCATTTCTTTATGATATACTAACATATCATATATTAATGGAGTTTCATACCTAAATTTTTTAGTGATTCAAATTATCATTTTGATACACCATTAAAGGAATATTTTTTATCTATTCATATGTAAATTCATCAATAATTGATCAAAAAAACTATACTAACCATCTTAAGTGTAAGTTTTCCATTATATATATTTTTATACATGATTTTTGTTTTCAAATCATGAAGATATTAAGAATTTGAGGATTTTATTCCCTAATACTACCTAGAATGAGTAATTTTTGATCATTAGAAACCATTTAGTGGTTTCATAGCATTGGTGTTCTTATTGATTCTCATAATCATATTTGAAAATATAGGAATTGGTTTCATATTGTATATCAAAAAATATGATTTAAATTTTTTTCTATAGTTGGTCTTATGATATTAGATATCATAATATATGATTGGATCACACCATATGATATGAGATATCATATAATTAAATATAGTGAGTGTACATGCCTAAAATTATTATACATAGATATTACATCTTTTACATGAATATTCATCACATTACACAAACAGATATATGACGATCATTATGTTTTAGTGACTTTGGGGAATAGGTGCAGAATATTATTATTTAGTGAAATATATTTTAAATCTCCCATAAATATCTTCACCTATTTTACTATTCATAAACATACCCTACATAAAAAATTTCTTCATAACATGGGAAGGAAACATAAGAAAAGGTGACCTCAAATTCTTGGTAAGGGTAAACATGGGAAATATATAAACATAATGTGATAATATCGGTATGAGATCATGAGAATAACATACGAAAACCATACACTGCATATCAAAGATCAAAATCTGGTGTCATGAAATTAATATTGTCAGTTCATAAGATATAAATCAGAAAGGAATCATAGAACATGGGACATTAGAATATAAAATTGGTATAAGAAATAGATTTTTTCTATATAATTAAGCATAGAAAATATTATCTCAAGGCTACCCACCAAGATATTCCTAACATGTTTGGATTGGGATAACCACCTTTATTCCTACTTAGGACTTGGGATAACCTCCCATGTACCCTATTTTGGGATTGGGATAAACTCTCATGTACCCCATTTTGGGTTTATGATAACCTCTTGTGTACCCACTTTTGGAATTTGGATAACCTCCCATGTACCCTTTGAGATCATATAACATTAATCATTACCCAATTCATTGGTGGTAGATATAGGTCCTAAGAATCTTCGTTATAGTGTAACCAATATCCTTGGTTATAAGGTATTCACCATCCTTGGTTATAAAAAACTGATTTCCTCAGTTATAACTTAACCACCATCATTATTTATAACATAACCACCGTCCTTGGTTATAACGTCACCACTATCCTTTTTTATAACATAACCACTATTACATAATGAAAATCATTCATGTGTGTGCCATATTATCATAAAACAACAATCATATCAGATCCTATTCAAAGAAATGGGTTTCATAATCATTACATCATTCTATAACCCATGTAAAATAACTAAGTTTCATAAAAATTTAATCAATTCATCATATCAAAACCTATGAAGAAAAAATAACATTTCATAAGAAATTTATCATGGTATAACCCATTGAAATAAATGGGTTTCATAAAAATATTTTCATCATAAATATGAATCATTACAAGAAAGAATAATAATGGTATCCTTGGATCATATCTCTTGTAAAACATAAGTAACATCAAAATATTCCATCTTAGATAGAAAATGGTTTTGTAAAGACACTTGGAACATTACTTGAGGAAAATAAATTTTCCTTAAAAATCACCTTTTTTTAAAAAATCATAAAACATTTTAGAAATACTTTTATTTGAAAATAATATTTCAAACTTATTAAGGAAAATTTTAAAAACAATTATATGGTAATAACAGTAGAAAATACCATTTGTGTCATCCATGTTAAAAAATACTCTTTTCACATTTTTGGTAAAATATAAATAGGAATTAATTTTAAAACAACAAGAACATTAAATTAAAAAGATTTTTTAAAATCTAAAAAATGAGTAAAATTTTCTTTAATAAATAATTTATAGAATTTTATAAACATTTTTTTAAAAAAAATAGAAAACATGGTTTTGGAAGAAAAAAGGGGTTTTCCATTGAAGAGAGAAATAAAGATGATTTTTCTTAAAAATATTCTTTTGAACTCAGTAGTACATAAAGAGAGTAAAATGAAGGGAAAAAAGTATTCTCTAGAAATAACTAGTGGAGAAGAAAATACATGAGTTTATTAAGAGATATATCATAATATTTAATTATTGGAAGAAAAATCTAGAACAATCCTGATAAATGATCAGATTGTAACATAAAACCCTTAATACTTTAGTAACTTTGAATCTTAATCCCTGTGAAGTATTAAAAATAAATGAAACTTATAATATCATGATGATAAATAAATTCAGGATTTCAAATTTCAAAGGGGTCTTATATACACTGCATAAATGTATATATATTCATGACATAACATTTGTCTTAAAGATGGAAAATTGAGACAAAAAAACACAAACCGAATAGGTAACTTTAAAACTATAACCCCATGAAATAGATATAATAAAATGGATATGTAAATCACCATTATATTCTGGATAATAATCGTAAAATTCATTCATGTTCAATATATACACAATAAAAAATAAATAGGTTTTGAATATGGCATGTGTCTCAAAGAAGTAAAAAATGATATGGAAATATGTTACCTTAAGTCTGGACTTCATTCATACACATTTTAACCTTATTTATAATAAATATAAGTTCATTATACACATATTAAAAACCCATACTTATATATATCAAACCATATGTGATTTAATTATGACATTTTGTAATCTGTTTATTAAAAATTACATGTTAAATTCATGTTTCATGTAATAACTACTTTGTTTTTTGTGTATGTTTTGATTTGGTATTTATGATAATATTAATTTTATCATGATAAAATCATATAAAATTTTTTAAACATTATTTAAATATTATACATATTTTATATATATATATACATTAATCCATGAAATTTATAGAAAGAAAATGAAATACGTCGTTCATTGAGACGACAGGACTTACGTACGCATGAACGTTGTTTCCATTTTCTTAACGGATTGAAAGTGACTAATTTAAATGATATTTTGGATTCATATATTCATTTTTATTTCATATATATTACTTATATTCATAAAATTCATAATTATTACCTTTCATTCAAATAATTAGTGAAAAATGAATCTTATCGCTTCGCGAGGTGGTAGCCAATCGTACACACGAATGACGTTATCATATCCCCCACAGAATGGAAATTAATTACGTATATGTAATATATTTATTAAAAATTTTTAATCATTGTAATATTATCATATATATTCATAAATATCATTATTACCATCCAAATAAAATAAAAATGAAAAACACAACACATAGATACGCAAGGTGGTAGTCCACTAAACAAACGAGTGATGTTATTATTTTCCAGTGGGTTGGGATGTAAGAATTTATATGTGTTATTATAATTAAATAGGTATAATAATATCATAAGTATCATATAAAAATATTAAATACATCATTATATCCATCTTTTAGAGGTGGTGATGGAAAACAAATTACATCAGTTCGTGAGGAAATAATTCATCGTACACAGGAATAATGATTTTATAACCCTTTGATGGAAGAGAAGATATATATAGGTAATGAAAATAAAATAAAAACATATGTGTATATGTAAGGTATTAATTTTATTATATCAACATGGTTTAATAATAATTTAAGGAGGTATAAGAATTAATAAAATAAAATGCTCGGTCAGGGACTTTACCTCTTCCTTGAACAACTTCTTTTGGTTTGCATTGAAAGACTTCCTAGGTGTGATTTATTATCAAAATAAGTATTGTATGATTAAATTATGGAATTATTGAAGTTATTTTTTTATTAATTTTATTAAAAAAATGATGTTTTAATAGGAGAAAAGAGGGTGAGATTTTATAAGTGAGGTGAGTGGCACACATGTAATTTTTTAAAAGAAAAAGGTGTGCCCACAATTTTCAAATGAAAAAAGGCTCAAAAATTAATTATTATAGAAACTATAATAAATAATATTTAAATATTTCCACAAATGGGTTTTTAAAATTTTTTGGGTCATTTTTAACCCTTATCCGTCTTATTTTAACCCCCTAATAAACCTATTTTTACCTTACCCATGGTAAAACTTTTTTACTATTTTTACTATTAATTATGACAAAATTTTTATTTGAACATATTAGATAACATATATTATTATGATTCCAAATATGGAATACATTTTTATAATTTCCATTCACAAAGTGGAAAATTTTAATTTAAAATTAATCTTGAAGACGCGATGAGAAAGCGAGTTTTCAAAGAGAAAATTTTGAAACGTTTACAAAGTCTATATATCAAAATCCAATATGAAATTGATTACAATAACTTAAATAACATTAATAGATATATAATTGAACTAATTTTACTTATAAAAACATCTTAAAAGAATTTTTTAGTTTTTAAAATCTTTAAAATAAATGAAAATTCTTAATACAAACCATTATGTTTCACTATTTACTAAAAAATTTATCATTTCAAAAAATTATCAAACATTAAATATAGGATAACTTTTACATTTAGATTTACGAAATGAGGTTTATTTTTTCAAATAAATTTTCTAAAAGTGTTAAAATTTACTTTTGTTATTTATTCAAAAAATTCAATAAAAACATTTTTTTAGAAAATAGTATTTTCGAAACATATAAACACTTTTCAAAAAATTAATTATATTTTTATCAATATGTTTTCCTTATATAAAACTATTATAGATAATATTTCAAAACTATTTATTTCTGTACATATTTCTAAATTTAAGAGATATGTTATAACTATCATATTTAAATAATAATATTAATAATATATTGTGGTTTGTTAAAACTCAGTGTTGCATGTAATGCATGAAAAACTCAGATTTATGTGTAATGAAATCTTAAATCAGTGTTTTTTGTAACAAAAAATAAAAAAAAATGATTAAATTAATTTGAAAAAAAAATATTTCACAAAATATAGGTTTGTTACAGTGAGATCCTTTATATTTACATATATCATAAAATACAATATGGTGGATCATAGCCTTCTATAGCACCGATCCATTTATGGGAAATTAGTGTGTTTTATAACCTTTATGATATAAAATATGACTCCTCACCTATTTAAAGTAATATCATAGTCCAGGATTATCTATCATAGTGTATAATAGATAATAAAGAACTCTTGCCTTACGATATAAGGTATATCATAAAGTATAATATGCATGGGGGAAATTTTATTTTTCTTATTTTAAACTATTAATTAAATATTATTATTTTTAAATTTCATATAAATTATGGAAAATGTTATATAAGGTTATTTATTTAGTTTATATTTTTTAAAATTTGATTAATTATAAAAAAATATAGTTTATTATTAAATTTTTATGAGACATTTAATAAATAAATATGCATAATTTTAAGTGTTAATATTAAATACCTTTTAAAATTATATGTCTTAAGTTATAATATATATATATATATATAATGTTTATATAGAAATTATTAAGTGTTTATAAAATAAAAAACGAGAAAAATTATAAAAGTTTATATATTTAAACTTATGAATTGTTCATAATTATTTAATTTAAATTTTTTCAAATAAAAAGGCCTTATTTGAAAAATCATTGAAACAATATAAAATTTTTAATTGATATAATCATGGTTTTAATAATTAATGTGTTATATATTGAATGTTTACATCATATGTATGAATATTATATATATATATATATATATATATATCATCATATATTTAAAATAAAAAACTATTCAGAAGGATTATATGAATCATTTCATATTGGGAATAAATATAATGTTTTTAAATTTATATTATTAAGGAGTGTTCATAATGCATGATTACAAAGTGATTATAGTTTCTTTATTTATGAATTGTTCATAAATTATGTACCCTATGCTTAAATATTTTAATTTTTATTTTATTACTTTATTCACTAATTTATTCATGAATATAATTTTTATAATATGAATAAGAGTGTTATTTAGTTTAAGATGTTAAACTTATTCATTAAATTATCATATATACATTTAATGAGTTACATGCACGATATGATAATTGGTTTAGTTTTCTTCTCTATTTACTTCGGCCTATAATTTTTTGTGAGCTTGAATTATGAAATTAATTATGGTTTATATATATATATATATAGTTCTATAATTGGAAAGAAACTGATATCTCTTTTGAGTTTGTAACCTTGGGTAGTAGTAATTTGGGTCAAACTGCTCACTAGCCTAGAGACGTATTAATTATCTATAAATGTAGGGGTGGTTATCTATCACTTTGAGAATAATTTGGTAGAGATTGTTGATTTTTATTGATTTTAATCCTTTACATGAAAGGGTATCAATCCTATTATTCCTTAGATTCATTTGGATATGTATAAATATATATGTTTTTTTAATTTGGAATAATAACACAGATTATGAGTTGTTTAAAGGGTTACACATTAATAAAGTTTAAAAATATTTATTTTCTTAATGGAATAATGTTTCTAACAAAATTATCAGATGCATGTGTACATGTAAAGGGAATATGTAACGCCCCGACCCCAGTTACCCAGAGTCGGTGCATTATTACATAACATTGGCATGATCACAAGAAAGATCAAATCTCGAAAGACCGATTGGTTTAGTAGCCTTGGAAACACTAGATATATTCATAAGTTTTACATTACATCATAAAATGAAAAACTACTACAACAACATAATGTCTCCATAATCCACACTACTATCCCCTCATAATATCCCTGCAGGTCATTCATAATTTACTTCTTCACATCCTGGGGAAAAAATAAAACATAGAAAAGGGGTGAGCTCAAATGCCCAGTAAGGATAACAATAAAGCGGAAACTTTCATAAATAAGAATAAAAATTTAAGGCAATGCATTACTAAAACAAAAGCCTTTTAAAATTGAACTTCAACATGGTATGGCAAAAGTAAAATGAAATAATGCCATTTACTTATTCACATGGATATTCTACTAATCGAATAATCACATGCAAAAATCAATAACCACTTTCATAATGTTGGAATGCATAATGCCAGACTATCATAACCACATAGCCAAGGCCTCGTGCCAAGACTACAAATAAGATTTTGTCAAGGCCTTGTGCCAAGACACTAGTTTGTCTCATGAGACCTACCGATGCATCGAGGAGCTATAGCGGGCTCCACCCGTCACTTATTAAGTCCAATGCATTCCCATATGAAAAGGTTTAAACATAACATAAACATTCGTATTAAAACTAGCATACGAAATGTCAATAATTTCACCATAAACTATGAATGGTATAAAAATAGCACATCCACAGTCAAACATATCACAAAACCTTCAATACAATATAGAAGTTTTGTATCATAATAAATCAACTTCAAATAATCTTAAAATCCATGAAAGGATGTTGACATAGATGAAATCAAAATTCTTTTTAAAGAAGTATCTCCTTTTATTTTGAAATCATTTAAGATCCATATAAAATAAAACATTTTCTTTGAAAATATTCTTATAAGCTTGTATGTAAAGCTTCGACAATTTTATAACGGCGGAAAATAACCGCACCCGCCGTATAAGTTAAAAAAAACATTCTTACCTCAATTCTGTCGAAAAGGTTAAAAAGAACATTGTTTTGAAAACGACGGAAAGATTCCTTTATAAACCTCTTATAAAAAGTCAAACAAGGGTATAAATGACTTTAACCCATATTCTTGTAAATAGTAAAAATGTTTTGAAATACATTTCGAAGAAACATGGATGTGGATGATAACGAGATCCCAGTAGATTATTACGTATAAACAACCTCGGATAAAGAAGAGATTGTGAAATAACCCTTACCTTGTACTTTTTCCTTGGTTGGGGTAGGTTAACCTCCTGTATAATGGTGAAATAATTGTTATTAAATTATACAAGAATCATATACATTAATATGATATCATATATGATCTTTTAATATTGATTTGATAATAATATCTTAGTATTATTGTTGTTTCGGGTGTTAACTTACTTGTTTTCTTTCATATGTTTTGTTACGTAAGACATGTTTGTAAAGGATAGGTTGTATATTATTCATATCCAGAATGATATCAAGTCCTTAAACATCATTTTTAAATCATAAAATGATAATTACGCTTTAATGGTTACGATGGAGAATGAATCTCATCGCGTTCGTGGAGACGGTAGTCCGTACGTACGCACGAGCGACAATAATATATAAATGGATGGTATATCATGTTATATTTATTATTTACATGAGTTACACATCATTATTATACCCATCCAAATAATATTATATTGAATAACAATTACACCACGACGTGGAGACGGTAAGCCGTACGTACGCACGTATGGTGACATGTTATTCAAAGGGTGGATAGAATACTGAATATGATTGTACCATATTTATAATAACATCACAGTATATGTGAGATACTGGAGTTATTATTTCAGAATGGTAAGAACAAAGGAAGAAGAAGTGGAAGAAGAAATGAACTTAGAAAAGGGTGGTGAAATCATTACCTCTTCTTCGGGTTCTTCCTTTTGATTTGATCAAAAGGGCTCCTTAGGTTGGCTTTCTGATCAAACTAAGGCCTCTAGGTTGTATTGAGGGATGTTGGGAGAGTATTGGGGCAGAGTTTGGCCGAACCAAAAAGGCTTTGAAGGTGTGAAGAAATGAGAAGGAGGAGTGCCCTTTTATAAGAGGGGTGAGGGGCACCTTTGGAAAAGCTAGAAATATTAATTTATAATAAATTCATATTCGGTTTCTAAAGGCTCCAAAGTTGACTATTCAAATGATGAGGTGGGGATAGGTCGAAAGAAACTCATACAATAGAATTTAGACAGGTTTGGGTACTTATATTAACCTTATCTTTAAGTATTAACTCTAAGTTAATTAGTTTCACTTTTACAATGTCTCTTTGTATTTTATATATTATGGTTAATAAACTTACTATATACATACAAGAGACCCCCAAGTGGTCCATTAATGATTAAACTATCATGATATAAGTCTCTTGGCCGAACCTTAGATTTTTAGGAATTTAATATCAATTAATAATATAATATTTGTTTTAAGAATTCTTTTATGTCAATTTTGACACTATTCATTAGTTGATTTTTTTGAAACTCATAACAGATTTATTACTTCGAACAAAGTCAATTAAATCAATCCTAATATATCATATTATCCTAGAAAATTAGTTTAATTCATTAAAAGTTTCATATTATATTTATTTGGGTATTTATAATATCACTTATTTTAATTTTTCACTATTATAGTAATTACTACATCATCATTGTGTCATAAATAAAATAAATTATTTAATGTCTAAAAATTATAAGTAAAATATAATTATGTAGGAAATCTGTTTAGCTTTCTAATGAATATTTATAATCGAAAATCCAACATGTATAACCCTATGTAAAAATTGTTCTTCTAAAAGATGTAAGCTTATGCCATTTTTATTTTTATTTTAACTCTATTAATATAAAGTGTCCCTACCACATACAAGTGGCTCCAAGGGGTCCCCAAATTGACCCAAGGATGCCCATGGTCGGGTATGTGTCCACCAATAAGGTTAGGACACGTTTTAGGGTAATTTTGTATTATTATAATATTATTTTTTAACCCTTATTTACCGGATTTACCCTTTAACCATGGTAAATAAAATATTTACCACAGTAACTATTCAAAATGGCTAAAAATAAAAGTTACCTATTTACACAATTTGAACATCCTGATTCCAAATATGGAATCCATTTTCCTAAATTCAAAACACAGAAGTGGCAGAAATTAATTTAAAATTAATTCCCGCTGTTAAAACAAAAAGCGTGTTTTTAAGAGATAATAACTATCAAAAGATTGACACTTGTTTATGTTCGGTTTAATTGTAAAATTATGTCCAATGACCAAAATTATATTAAATGGTAAAAATATATTCTAAATATACTTTAAAACCACTCAAATTCATAATTTATCACTAGTAATTAATTTGATTAAAAAAGTTGTTTTTAATTAAAATTTAGTAATTTTCACTATTCATCAAAATATGAAAGTTATCCGAAATGTACCAAAATTTCACCCTAGGCTAAATTCGATATTCCGAATCCAAAAATGAAGTCCATTTTCAAATATAGAATATATATGATTTCAAAAAGTAGATATTACTATTCACAACGGCTAGTTTAATTAGTTGTGGTGTGTGTTAGAACTCGAGGTTGCGTACAACACACGCTATCGCATTATTCGAAGGGAAACGTACCGTAGAAGCTTGGGGTGTTACAGAATACATGTGATAAAATGGTGAGATTAAATCACCTTTAATAAAAATAGTAATCTTTTTATTCCTTCCAAAGAAAAAATTTTCAAGCCCTTAATAATCTAACAGGATAGGTTATATAACACCCCATTTTACATTGGTTTTTTATATTTTATATTATTTTGTTGGTATTTTTATTTTGAGATTTTTTTGTATTTAAATTTTTAATTTTAAAAAAATTTATCCCCTATAAATAGAAAGTACATGGTCACTACATGGTTATTAGTAACAATACGACTGACACTTATATGAACCTCCTAAGGTTTATGGTTGGGGGTTCATGGTTTAGAAAATATCATGTTTGTTTACCTTATGTAGGTATATTTTAGTGCATTTTTTAACATGAATGATTAGCATCTATGGGTGATGCATGTCTTGGGGAGAAGTATGAAAGGCTAAGGGGAACCATATAGTGTACATATACATGAGGATTATGGGATGCATGGGTTGTGTATAGTTAAAAAAACTATGTTTTAATTGTTCAATGATTTTTGATTCTTGGAAGTGTTTTTGTTGGAACACAGTTTGTCAATATGTGCATCCTAACTATACGAGCTTCCCAGATTTTTAATTGTATGAAATTAATACATTAGACCTTCCCCCTTTTACATTATTTTCCCATCCACCCTGAATAATTTTTTTTGTTTGGGCCTAACAATCACAAGAAGGATATATCTCTCTTCTACCTTTATGATTCAAATATCATTTACATTGATTTCAAGCAATACAATTCTAGGTAACCACCTCTTTTACCTCTATTCATCTTTTTTCCTCCTCCAAACCTCACTTTCACGGCTTCTATTCACCCCCAAGAACCCTAAGAGGGTTTTTTGTGTGATATTAAGTTATATGTGTGGTTGTAATTTATTATATTTTGGTGCTATGGATTTTTTAGAATTATTTCTGGCTTGGTTGGGCATTGTCCATAGAAGGAAATGACTCTCAGTTTGATTTCCATTTGTTTAAGGTAGGTGATTTTATACATTTCCTTAATTTGTAATATCGTTATTTTATTTTTGTTTTAAAAATTTTTGTTTGTAAAATTATTATTATATGTAATATTCAATTATATTTTATTATTATTTTGAATTTTTTTAACACATTTCATAATGGGTATTTTTCAAGATATTTTTTTCTAAAATGTACTCAAAATTCCAATTTTTTGTGAAAAGGGTTCATTGGTGGTTGTTAAAAGAATTGATAATTTAAAAGGTATTTAACCCCATTTGGGTATAGAATTTTATGAATTATTGGATTTTAATAAAATCTTCTAAGGTGTTTAAAAAGATATTTTGAGGAATAAATTTGGAATGTATTTCGAAATAAAATAAAATGTCTTGTCCAACCATGCTTGGATTCTACTAAGGATTTTTGTAACATTAATGGAACTTTTATATAATATCATAGTTTTTTCAATATAAATATTTTGAATATATCTATTAATTTTTTTGGAGCCATAAAACAATACGGTGTGATATTTTGTGGCTAGGTGAGTCAAGTATTTATATTATAAAAATATTAAATATATTAATATCACACTCACATAGTTTTGTTAAAATAGTTTAATAACTCCTAGATTAAGACTTGTATGGGAAATATGATATCATCATTAATTATATAATGTGGTTTTTACCCTAGGAACAACGTAAACTTAGAGTTTATCGGGAACTTTCTTTGAGTGCCATCCTAAGAGGAATAATGGTTAAGTAAATTTATTCATTTATTTAATTGTTAATTAAGCCTAAACCATAATCCTCACCTATTTAAATCTCCTTGTGATAAAATCCTAGGGTTATCCATTTATCCCTAGGGATTTTAGAGGAGAAAAAGGATAATATCTTAGATAATTATAATGATAGATTAAGGATATTTTTCTGTAACACGGTTTTCTGATCTCTCTAATGATGAAGATGTAAAATCATTCTTCATTAGTGGTCAATCCTAATGCATGGTAGGGTTTTTTATTTCATTATTTTATTTCCCCATTGTTTATCCCATGATTAATGCAAATAAAATAAACCAATATATTGATTTTTGATTTGATTATGTTGTGGGGTGTGGGTTTTATCTTCCAAGGTTATGGGGAATTGATATTAATTTTTTACTATTCATTAATAATTCTAACAATAAAAAATCAATAAATCTAAAAATTTGGATTTGTTTCATTCCTTATTTTTTTGTTTGTACATTTCTCCCCCAACTTCCCACATTCAACCTTGGTGTTTCTTTTACAGATGATTCCATGTTTACCCAATAGGTGATCTTTGAGAAAACACTTTTTAAAGCATATGATCGACACCATAGGTTTGGATCTTGGATTAACATAAAAGTTTTGGTGCATGATGATGAGAGTGGATATATGATTGGATTATAGGTTTTTAATTCATGGTCAATAATTTGATTATGTGGTTTGATAGGGGAGTTTTCCTAATAGGATTCAATTGTTGGAATCAATCCATTGACAATGAAGAGGCTTGGTCGAGGCCTAATTTGAGATTCATGGGTGTGATATATGGTAGAATAATAAGAGGTAGTGTACAAATCATATACTCATAGAAGAATCATGGGATTATGGGAAATCTCATGTTACATGTCATGTAATAAAAAGAACACAATCCATGTGGGGTCCCTCTGGTTTCGGTGTTAGGATTTCACATGAAATAAAATATATCATGTATCATGACATGTGTCACACATCATGTGACTCTGTACTGAAATATCAATTTTTATCTCTGAGGATACATAGTCACAGACATGGCCAAGAACATTATTATGGGTAGAGTACATAGGCATAGCCCGATACATGAACATGTTTAGGTATATACATATGACCATATAATATGGGAACGACTACGTGTACATAGGAATATGTAGAGGAACATAAAAACAAACATTGTAATGTCCGAGTTTAGAGTTATACATCATGTACCCTCTACACATGGTGTTTACTTCCTATGAGATATAATTGATAGCTTCATTTTCTCATAATATAGTTAGTTCAGTTTAGTGAGATTCCTTGGTCCATCCCTATGATGGTACAGTGTGGCATTACATCCTCTACATGGTATTATGATCCCCTCTACAAGTTGTATTTCATATAGAGTTCAGGGAATCCCTTCATGAGACCTAGGGTAGGATACTCTATTGTACCTTCATCCTATGTAGGGTTCATGGTATGGGAGTGACAACCATGCACAAGGTATTGATCCCCTATCTTGAATATTTATCCATTAGGGTTTGTAGTGTCCCCCAATGGTCCTAGGTGTGAACCCATATTTCTATATTGACATATTTATAGTTATAGTGAGTACTTATATGGAAAGAATCGATAAGAATTACCACTTATAAGATTCCATTAATGCTAGAATGGCTCGTGGTGTGGATTCTCCTAGATAAGAATTACCTCAAATCATCAAGTATAATCCAATGGCTGGAAGTATTTGTTGAGACTCCTTGAGACCAGTTGTATGTTATGAGTGTATATAGATTGTTTTTTATTATTGTAATGTCTCATATCTTTATTGACATACTTGGATATTGACAGGATGAATACTATTGATGTTTTATGATTAGTGATTTTAGTGTGTCCTATTGGGTATTGTTATACTCACCCCTCAAGGGATCTTCCATGCATGTCGTGACATATCCATATGATAGACCTTTTTCATAGTGTAATGGGAGGACTAGAAGTAGGTGGATCATAGTATTGGGATAGACATTCCAATTTTACCAATTTTTCATTTGACAATAGTCCCCTATTTTAGAGAATTTTGGACTTCATTTCCAGTTTTGGTGGTCTTGTATGTGGCCATTATGATTTCTAGTACTTTTTCATACTCTGATTATGGGATATAGATGTATGAATTCCTTGTTATCTATTATACTTTTCTTTCTAAATTATATGGTTTTGTAGATCTATGTGTTCACACAAGTACATTATGATAATGCCTCCCATATGCGTGATATGCCTCCTTGGTACTAGTCACCAGGCCCTAGAGTATTGGAGGTGAGATTAGGGTTGTCACACTCAGCATATCCCCGACCAGGTTCTCCCTAGTGGGTCAGGTCTAAACAAATTGGTATCAAGGCAGTCATGTCTTCCTTAGTATCATAGTTCAGAGATCTTTTTTAGTTTTGAGGTGTAGTTTGGGATTTATATAAATAGTTTTAATTTGTTTTCAGTTTGTCTTTCAGGATAGGGAATCTAGTGTTTATGCATTGGATGACATATCCATTCACCAGGACTCTGATAACCTACTTTTAGACTCGGTAAATATAGGAAATGTTGGTAAGGAAAATATTAGTACATTCATAATATAAAAATGTGGTTTGGTTTCTATTCCCTTCTTTAGTTATCTTCCCAAATATACTCATTAACTATGGTACATATTGATTTTATTTTAGGATGCCTCTGTGAAGATAGCCAGCTTAGATTTAACTACGGGATCACGAGGATGATTCTCTGAGTAACGATGCTTCATTATAGGGTCTTGTACATGATTTGGTACCTTTGAGTCATTTTCTAGTTCTTTCACCACAATTTGAGAAGAAAAATTCACCAAAATTACCATATGAGGATTTTCATAGGCTGATCACAATCTAAATGTTTCATAGGTTGTGACGTCCTATGTTTTAGGGAACGACAGACCCCCAAGTTGTTGAAGAATGGATATAGGTAGTTACCTAAGTTCTTTGCCTTGTATAGATACATACAGATCAAATGGTAGTCCTATTAGTGATCCTTTTTCTAGGGTATATTGGGTGATGGTGGATTCCGGTGACTTGGTCACAAGATGATATATATTTATCCTAGTCATAATTTGAGTTTCTCTTCAGGGAGGAATTATATCTGTAAATGTTGTGATCATTGTGCATCTAGGAGCTTCTTCATTTACCATAGTGTATTATAACCATGGAATATTATTTGGTGAGTTTCACTGACCACTCATGATACTCTCTGGATATGGTGGTAGACATGTTCTTCAAGGAATGGACCTTTGAAAGGGTCCTACTCTAAGATATCTGGGATTTAGTGATATATCATTACATTCCCACCTATTATGGATCTCTTTAATGTTATTTAGTAGATTATAGATTCATGGAAGAGTATATTATAACATTGTGTGAGGGTAGTGGGCACATTGGATCTTAGACCTTAGCAACAGGTATTTAATGATAATCTTAGAGATCTAGGCATGTGAGATACTTTAGGAGATGATCCAAGGATAGAGTATCAATTTTTCATGGATATCATAATAGATCAAGTAATCCTAGAGAGAGACAATGATTCTCTTATGATGGTCGATGAAATCTTTCTTGGGGTTATTCAACTTATCGTACAACTAAAATGGGATGGTCGATGGACCACCCAAGAAAAGATAGCAACACGAACAAGATGGTATGTAGGGTGGAAGATTTGGTGAATGAGTTCTTAGAGAAGTAGGATTTGGTAGATAGTCTGACCTATTTCAACTACCTCAAGTTCATTAGTGATAGGCTCAGGGAGCTAGTGTTCAGGGATTAGAATAGTTACAGGAAATGGAGGCATATGGCCCCAAGGTTCCCAGTATAATAATACATATGAAATGTGTCTTCTCTATATTAGCTATAAGACTAATATACATGGGTTTTAGCCACTATTTTATTTCCACTCCTTTCGTTCAACACATATATATTCTCATTGTTCCATTGGATCAAACCATTCGCTTGGAGACACCGACTAGAGGTGACTCAGTGATAACGCACATATTTCAATAGTGTGGCCTAACTCTTAAAGGTTAGAGTTTCTTATGGGATATATTTTTAGTAGAGATTAATCCTTATGTATTTATATTATGTATGGACTGGATATCAATATTTTATTCCTATATTAACTATTTTAGGTGGATTACACAATTTGCCTATAGTGATGGGATGAGGTTTTTCTTTGTGGGAAAGAGGGAAACCCAAGAAGAGTATGATGGGATCTTACATAGGAGGATATAGTCGATTACTCACCATTTAGAAAGTATTACCCGTGTATAAGTGGATTCTATGGGATTCCAGTTTCCTACAATGGTGGAAGAGTATGTGAATGCTGAGAGACAAAAATTTTCATTGACTTTCACATAGGGATATCCTCGATATCTTCTCCAGCATATCGTATGGATCCTATAAATCTTCATGGAATAAGGTTGATGTTGGGAGACATTCATAAGAAGGACTTCATTAGAACTTGTGTTTCCCCCTAGGAAACCCTAGTGTTTCTCACCAATAAGGAATATGGGAAATTGAGTTTTTTGTGTAGATTACTTTCTTCAAAACTAAGTGAACTTAAAGAATAAGTATTCACTATCGAGGATCAATGAATTATTCAAACAATTATGAGGGTTGTGATGGTTACCAAAGATCAACATCAAATCAGGTTATTATCATATTTACGTATGAGAAGTGGACATACCAAATATAGAATTTAGATTTCACTATTTTCATTATGAGTAAATGGTGATGCATTTCAGCAAGGTGAAATCCAAAATTGTGTTCATGGGACTCATGAATCAGATCTTTTATCCTTTCTTATACTAGTTTATGGTGGTCTTAATTGATGAAATCCTAGTGTACTCAATGTACAAGGAGGGTCATGTGAGACAGTTGATGATGGTCGTGTACATAAAACAAGAGAACAATATCTATGGGATACACTCTAATTCCTAGTTCTAGATTCAAGAGGTCCACTTTTTGGGACATGTCATCTCATATGATAGTGTAGTAGTTAACCTAGCGAAGGTTGAGGTAGTGTTAGCTTGGGATCCACCCAAGTTAATGAAAATAGTGTGGATATTCCATGGGTTATAAGGATAGTATAGGAGATTCATTCCATATTTCTCCAGGATATCATAACCTTCAAATGATTTGACCTAAAAGGGGTTTTCGTTCATTAGGATAGAGAGGTTCCAATAGTATTTTCAAGAGTTTTGAAAGATATTGATGAGAACCACCACTTTAAAATTATATATGGAGGGTGATAAGTTTATAGTTTTCTATGATGCCTCATGAACTAGACTTGATTTTATTTTAATGTAGAGGTAGGAATGGATTGCCTGTGGATCCTAATAGTTGATACCACATGCAAAAAGCTATGTAAACCATGATCTAGAATTGGTAGTGGTAGTCTTTACCCTGAATATGTGGTGATACTAATTTATGGGTGAGTGGTTTGTCATCTATTAAAACCTTGAGAATAAAAAGTATATCTTCTCTTAGAATGATCTTAATTTTAGATAGAGGTGATGTCAAAAGTTTCCCTTGGATTATGACATTTGGATAGTCTATACTCTTATAAAGGGGAATGTAGTGGGAAAAGATCTCACCAAATGATCTTGTTCATAGTTTTTTAACAAGGCATCAGTGTAGTTAACCTCATTACAGTTTTCCTTAGTGGATGAGGAGGGTATGACATATCTATATACAATGGTTGTTACCCCCATTACTTCTATAGCATGTTAGGGAGGCTCGGCATGGAGATACTGACTGTGAGACCTTACATGCTTAGATATCCACTCGATATACTCCTAATGGATTTTTTGAAGGTGGGGAGCATGTTATCCTTTTAGATGATGGACGATGGTACCAGTGATGTTGTGTGAGGAGGTTCTAAGGAAGTTTCATGAATCCACCTTATCAGTACATCTAGAAGTGATAAAGATGTACCAGAACCTTTGACATCAATTATGGTAGCCAAGTATAAAGAATTTTTAGTATAGTTTATCTCTCGATGCCACACTAATCAATATTTTAAGGATGAGAAACAAGTTATAGTGGGTTTAGAGTATCCCATTCAGGTTCCATAGTGGAATTGGGATGATATATCTATGTAATTCATGTTTTGGTGACCAGGAAAATATATAGGACATAATTCCATCTAGGTGATCATAGACCAACTCACCATGTTATTCCACTTCCTAGATATTCAAGAGTAGATTTCATTAGATGTTTTGGGATGCCTTTAAAATTCAGATAAATTCTATCTCAATGTATTTCCCTTGATGATCATTTTAAATCATGATGGTTATTTCACATCATGATTATGGAGAGGATTGCAGTATTCCTTTTGGACTCATTTGAATTTGATCATGTAGTTTCACCCCTAGACTGAGAGGACCATTTAGTTTATGGGGGACATGATGTGTTATTTCATATTTGTAATTACCCATAGTTAGGAGTTTCACCTACCCGTGGTGGATTTTTCATATAATAATTGCTACCATTCCACCATTGACATGGCACCACTTTAGGATTTCTAACAGTGATGTTATATGTCACCACTATGCTGGACTGATCTATGAGAGTCGTTAATAATGGCCCTAGAGTTTTTGTGAGTTATAATAGATAAGGTCCATATTATCTAGTAGTGAATAAAGACATCCAATAGTCATTAGAAGTCATTTGAGGACTAGTAACAGAGGCCTTTTGATTTTGAGGAGGGATGCCATGTATTCTTGAAGGACTCGCCTTGATGTTGATTATGGATATTTGTTCGAGGTAGAAATTTATATCTAAGATTAATTATCCCATTCTATATACTATATTGGGTTAGTGATGTGGAATATTTCTTCGCCCTACCATAGTTAGACCAGGTTCCCAATGTCTTTTATTTTTGGTAACTTATGAGGTACATTTATTACTCATTAAATGTTATCTATTAGGGTGAGATGGATTTTTAATATGGATCTACCTTGGTAGATTACCAATAAAGATCAAGTATTTTTAGGAAAATATCCTTCATGGGTGAGTGATTCCTTTGGTGTGTGTCCGATGTGAGAACAAAAAATTTCCAGAGAACATTTGGGAGCAGGAGACCCAGATGCAAGCTCAGTACCCACATCTTTTTGAGTAGTCCTTTTCTATTTTCAAGATGAAAATACCTATGGTGGGGATAATATAATGTCTTTATTTTTTATATTTAAATATTTGGGATGCATCCTGTAATATTTACAGATGCACACACTGATACGGTGCAAGATTTTGAGACACGGTGAGATTGATATTTATATTATATAATTTTAAATATAACAATATTATGTGTGCATATTTTTCATAAAATAGTTATAAATATTGGATGATAAATTGGATGGGAAATCAAAGATCGTCTTTTATTCTAGAGTGTGGGTTTTACCCTAGGAAGGTCATAACTTTAGAGTGCATTTGGAGCTTGGGTTGAGCGCCACCATGGGTGGGATAATGATTAAATAAATAAATTCAATTATTTAACTATTAATTAATTATAAACCTAAATAATACTCTATTTTAACCTCATTATAAGAAAATATGAGGGTTAGACACCAAACCTTGGGTGTATGATAAGAGAGCATGGAGAAGATCTTGGTGAATGACCACAATGGATTGAGGATCCTTTTCACCAATGATAATGATAGAAATTATTTATTTATCTATGATCAATCATAACCTTATGAAGGAAATTTTTTATTGGTTTATTTACTTATTGATTATCTCGTGATGAATAAAAAAAATTAACCTAAAGATTTATTTTCAATTTGATCATGTCATGTGGGTACATGTTTTATCTTCATAGATTATGGGGAATTGATATTATTTGTTTACTCTTGATTCATCATTCTAACAACAATGAATATGTAAAACCCAAACAAAAACCATTTTTTAATAATTTTGTGTTTTTTGGTTTTATCCCTCATTCATCCCACATTCATCATCGATGATTCTTTGACTAGTGATTTTGATGATTACCTGTTAGGTGATACTTGCACAGATGATTTTCAGCACA
This sequence comes from Viscum album, assembly GCA_963277665.1. Taxonomy (NCBI): domain Eukaryota; kingdom Viridiplantae; phylum Streptophyta; class Magnoliopsida; order Santalales; family Viscaceae; genus Viscum; species Viscum album. The sequence goes on along the minus strand of OY728165.1, from coordinate 1,062,535,571 downwards.
ATGGATTGACAACACATGATTAAATATGGGTTCGACAGAATGATAGTGGTGCACAACAATGATAATGAAAATGTGATCAAATTAGAGGTTCCCTATTTTTATTTTGGATTTTGAGGGTGGCACAAATCAATAGAGGAGTTTTCCCCATTGGATTTGGTGGCCGAAATCCATCCATCCATGATAGTGAGGCATATTCAAGGCATGATTCGAGCTTCATGGGAGTGGTTAGAAGCATGTGAAGTAGAAAAATGGTAAAATTAGAGATACATGTAATAACTATGGGATTATATAAAATTCCATGTTACATCGTATGTACCCTGAATAATACATGTTGTGTGGGGTCCGTGGTTTCAGTTCTATGGTTTTTTATGAAATAAAATATCACATGAAATGTGAAACATTTCACATATCATCTGACCCTAATTTGATGGATCATTGTGTATCCCAAAGGATACATTGGCACAAAATGGCCAGGAACATGGTCCTGGGTAAAGTACACAGGCACAGCCCAATACTTGGACATTTCTAGGTACATGGGCATGACCATAGTACATGGTCATGTCTAGCTGTACCTAGGCATAGGAAGAGGAACATGCGCACAAATAAGATAAATTTTGATTTTAGAGGTACACATTGTGTACCCTCTATACACATTGTGTACTTAGTTTAAGATAGCTTATATACCTTAGTTTTCTTAGTATAGACCAAGTTTAGTTGAGTGAGATTCCATTTTCCATCCTTATGAGGGTAAAATGTGGCATTAAATCCTCAAAAAAGTATTATGATCCCCTCTATAGGTTCTATTAATATAGATTTTTAGGTATCCCTCTAGGAGGCATTGGGAGAGATACTCCATCGTACCTTCATCCTATGTAGGGTTCACGATATCGGAATGATCACCATGCATAGTAAGTCAATCCCCTATCAAGAATATTGATCCATTAGGGTTCACAGTCTCTCTCAATAGTACTGTGTGTGATCACCTATTTATATGTAGAAATATTTAAAGTTATAATGAGTACTTATTTTGGGAGAACCAATGAGCATGACCTATCTAAAGATGCCATCAGTGTCATCACAGATCAGGGAGTGGATTATCCGAAATGAGTGTTATTTCAAAGCCTCAAGTAGAATCTTTTGGTTGTCACTATTGATTAAAACCCCTTGATATTGGTTTTCTATTATGATTATATCATGATTCTTTCTAGTTATCTTTATGTCTCATATCATTATTAACATAGACTTTTATTTATGAGATGTCTACTCTTGATTCTTTATGTTTAGTGATTTTAATGTATCCTATTGGGAATTGTTATAATCAATCCTAAATGAGCTATATCTTCAAATTTCATGTCTTATGTGGATGACATGATATTTTTATGGACTCCTAGAAGGACTGGGAGTAGGTAGAGCGTAGTTTTGGGCTAGATATAATAAGTTTCTTATTGATTATTCATTTGGAAGTAATCCCCTCCTTCTGAATATATTGGACTTTATTCCCAGCTTTGGTGGGCTTGTATTTTTTTCCTTATTCTTTCCAGTACTTTATAATACTCTAATTATGGGATATAGATGTAAGAATGTATTTTTATTAGTTTTACTTAACTTTTATCATTGTAAAGTCTTAGAGATTTGTGCATGTGTATAGGTACCTTAGGCTAATGCTTCCCACATGTGTGATATTTCAACTCGATGTTGATCACAAATACATTTCTTATTGGATTGAAGCTTTTTGTAGTCACACTTTTCTTATCACCATACATGTAGGCCATGGTGGTTTGGGTCATGAAATTTTCAAATATTATGGATATGTAAGGCCTTTTTCATCCCCTTGTTGTGATATGCTTGATAATGTTTTATTTAACTAGAATGATATAAAAAGTTGTTTATTTTAAGGGTGTTCGAGGTAAGGTGAGAGTTATTTATAATGTTAAATGATTTTATGAATTTTTTATTTTCTCACATTTTTTTATTTAATTTTTATAATAGGAACTTAGTGAGAGCTATATATTTATGTAGCACTTTTTCATCACATACTGATAATATCCCACTATTTTTGTGGTTCATTAGGGATAATATGGTGTTCCCCCAATCATGCTAGGTGTAGGCTAGATATGTGGATTATGTGTAGGATGTATCATATGTTGGAAATTGTCCCTTTTCTGGTAAGTTCTAGAACCATATTAATTTATGACCTATTGAATTTCCCATGATATTATTTGACTCCCAGAGTAGACTCCTATCTTTATTTAATCCCCTAATTTAATTGACACATTTTTAGCAACATGATTTATTTTGTTTGTTTATCTTCATGATTTATTTCAATATTGGAATGTTTTGTTTCTGGTTGTTATTATTCTTATCTGTATTGTTATACAAGAAATGGTTTTACAAGTGTTTTTGGAAGTTTATTTTTAAAATGGATTTAGAAAGTGAAATTTAAATGGGTATTTTAGAGAAAGAGTCTTTGTCCAATAAAACTATTTATAATTGATTATTTACATTAAAAAAAAGAAAAAAGAAAATATTATAAAATATTTATGAAAGTGATATTGGTTTTTAGGAAATTATATGTGAAAAATCATTATTTCTTGTTTTATTTTAAATGAGTATGAATTAACTATAATTTGAAAGGAATAGCACAAAATCCTTGGTAGTTCCAACTAGGATTGCTTTTTCTCACACCCTATATCCATTATTTGGTGTATACAGTTTTCATGTTTTCTATCAAGAGCCCCGACATCGATCTTCCTTAGTGTTGAGGATTCAGGTTGTTTGGTGATGGGTAGTTTGGGGACATGGTGAGTGAGAAATGGTCATATAGAGATAGTGGTTCATTTTTGTTCAATATTATTTTATTTTATTATAGGATGCTTATGTGACTATTTTATACTTTTAATATTAGAATTTTATAGTATCTTTAATGATGGTTATTCTTTTGATGTCTAGGGTATATGATGGTTTATTTATTTTTACTATGTACTATATATTCATGTGTTTATATATATATATATTGAGGGTGAAATCATTCATACTAATTATGTTTTGATACATTGGTACTAGTTTCCAGCCTAGGGTGATTAGGAATGTACCTCAAGTATGTGACGACCCATATCATATTCCTAACCCTATAGTAGGATTGGTTAGATTATGAATATATATTCAAATAATAATATTCTTATTTGGGGTGTGTATTAGTAATATAGAGACTTGGATCATCATTGGGACTCAGGTGGAGTGTTTTGGGAAGTGATTTTCCATCACTTATTCACACTGAACCTAAAGTTTCCATAGGTGGTTAGGACTTGGGTATTGTTTTTGAATTTTATTATATATGTATTTTATAGATTTCTATATTCATTAAGGGTGATTTGATCAATGTTGTGTATGTTGGTGATTTCAGAGTCTTCTTGTGTTTTAAAGGTGAATGTGGTGAATGAACTAGGGTTTTACAATTAACCAACATAGTCTAGTAAATTATGTTGAGCATGTGAATAATGGTTCTTCAACAATTATAGTGTTTATTTTATGTTTGGATCATGGTTTACAAGCTCAAGCGGCCAAACCATGAAACAAAATTTTTCTCCACCATAAGTGTTGTTTTCTCAACCTTTATTTCTAAATTGACCACAATTGTGTTTAATATTAGTGTGAGGATTAATAAGGTTAAGTTAATATTAAGAGATTTTTTGTGTTAAAAAGGTTTTTATTCTAACAATGAAACCTTGTGAAATATTAAATTCTAAATATTGGTGTTTTAAATTAGTTTTAAGGGTGTTCTAAAAAGCTAATTTATATCAAAATAAAATTTTGAAAGTGTTTTTAGATGAAAATGGATTTTGATACTCATAGGTTATTTAAAAGTTTGATGGTTTTGAAATGAAATTTAAAAGCAATGGTTTGAAATATTTTTTGATAAAGGTATTTTTAGAAATGTAATGTGGGATGTTTTATATGTGTTTTCTTAAATAGGTTTTATTTTATATTTTTTTGACTTTGGGTAGCATTGTTTGAATAGATTTAATGAAAATGGACTGATCAAGGTTCATGTTTTATGAATTTAGAGTATTCCTCCCAGAGAGTCTTCGAATAAAAATAGGATTTTCATTCAATGGGATAATATTTAAGATATCTTGTTCATTATTTAATAATATTTTACTCTATTTCAGACTCTACCCAAACTCATGGTCGAGTTCTGGAGTTGGGATATTCCATGCCCTTGGACCCCATACGAGTCTTTCGAGGTCATTTCCTGCTTTATTTCCATGGTGAACAATGTTCTCTTAATGAAATGGAGTGGATTAGGATGATTAAGGGACTATTTAATTCTCTTTTAACTCTTAAATATTTAAGAGTGAATGTCATTGCTTCTCTTTTATAAGGAAATATACAAGTTTGGTTTGAGACTATAGTCCCTTATCTTTTGTATAAAGTCAAGGGTTTGGAGTTCATTATATCAATTTTTATTTAATGAATATAGTTTGAGGGGGTCATTGTGAGATCCTTGTCAGTGGAATCTGATCAATAAAGTCTCTATTATATGAGTTTTTCTTCAGTTTAGGTTAATTCTATTGGGGATTCTCTATATTGTGAATATTACAAGAGAGTAGGACTTGAGATAAAAGATAAATTTGATAATGGATAGTCATTACAAAAGAAGAATAAAAATTCCCTCATATGTTTCTACTATGTAGAACCTATATATTCAAATTCATCTTTCATCAAAGTTACTATGGAATACCATAAGTGTAGAAATTTTTTCCATTTCTATATGTTTTATATGTTGGGGTATGAAAAATGGAATTTTCAAGTGTAATCAAGTGCTCAGTGGTTCTAGGATTTGGGATTTTTTTTTGGTATGTATTGAAAATATTTGTGTTTAAATTTTTATAGTTATGGATTATGGTCTTTTAAAGACCTCATCTTTGGTTTATATTTTATTGGGGTATGATTTTTTTTGGGTGGTTTTAGGTTGGATTTTGGGTTATTTGAGTATAGGGTACTATGGGTTAAATTCTTGGGTGATTATTATGGTTGTTTTTTGGGGAGATTGAGCACTTTCTAATGATGTTTTGTTTCTTTTGGTTAATCCTGATATAGTGTTCCATGTTTTAAGTCTAAATTAAACCATTTAGTTTCATTAAATAAGTTAATAGGCCATATATGTGTACTATTGGTTCTTTGTTTCTTTGATTTTATCTTTAGATTCACTTTTTAACAAAGTGAAAATTTTTATTTATGGGTGTTATGTTCCATTTATATCATGTATGCTTTGAAATATAGATCTAGTTCATTGGTAATGTTCATGGGTGACCAAATTTTATTTACACTTGGTTTATTTATGAAATCATAGTTAGTTTTTTCTTATTAGTTTATTACTTCTCTGTCTCACTATTTAGTGAAATTATAAATGGTGAGGAGACCCTGAGTGGTCTCTATCTTATTTAGATCTTTTATTTATCTACGATGAATGATTTTTTATTGGATATGGTTATTAGAATTTATGGATTTATTCAGTCATTGTTAGAGGTTTGTTTCTATTATTTGGTCTTTTCCTTAGTATCTCCTCTAGATAGTTTCCCTTCTTTCCCACCTTAAACTTTGAGGTGTGGATCCACATTTTTTATCATTCTCGTCTATTGTTCTAGACATTCTATGTGTATAAGGTATCATAGTGGGGATATTATAATACCATGTGTTACTGTTATTTTTTATATTTTATATTATTATTTTTTTGAGTGTCTCTAGGATTAGTTTTTTGAATTTTAATAATTTTTTCTTTCATGTGCATGGTATGTACGTGGTCACTGCATGGTTAGTAGTAACCATGTAACTCATTATTATATGTACCTCCTAACGAGCATGGTTTGGAGAATGTGATTTAGGATAAACCATGTGTTTTACCCTTGCTTGTGGACTTTTTAGTGAATTTTTGAACATGTTTGTTTAGCCTACACAGGTAAATAATGGCTCAGAGAGAACCATGTGAGTCATAGGGAAACAACGTTGGGTATCTTTATGTGTAGATTGGGATTCAGGGGTTTTTTATAATTAGTAAAAACCATGAAGTAACTATCCATGTTTTTTTATCTCAACAATGATACTTTAGATTATTTGCACATGGTTTTTTAAATTGTGCATCCTAATAATGTGAACTACCCATGTTTTTAATTTGGTCAAATTCCAACTCTACCACTACTCCTTTGGCCTAATTTTCTCCTCCTCCCTCTATAATTTGGTTTGGTCAATCCACCCACACATGATATTGAGTTCTACCTCTTCTCCCTCTTGGATTCTATTCTTCTATCCATCAAATTAAAATGAAAACCCAAAGTAATCCCATAATTTCCCTCAATTCCTCCTTCTCCCCCCTCCATATCCCTCATTTAGGTATTTTATTCACCCCCATAAACCCTGAGTACAAATTTTTCCATGATTACAGTTTAGGGTTGGTTAAAAAAAATTTATTTTTGGCCGTTAGAACTTGTGGAGGGTTATTGTGGTATGGTGGGGAATTCACTATTAATGGAAAAACGTCTCGATTTGATCATTATTTTCTAGAGGTAGGTTTTTTGTTTGTTTCCTTTATTTACCATATATTTTTTTTCATTAATATTTTAAAATTATTTTTTAAAAAATTATTATTATATTTAATATATAGGTGGATTTTAGAATTTATAAAAATATTTATACCCACTTGGCATAGAAAAAATTTAAGGGGTTTTGGTTTCTAAATTAATCTTAAAATGAAAATTAATTGTAAAAGGGGTTTGATTTTTTATTTTATTTAAAGTGAGATTTTGAAAGTTATTTGACCCTATTGGGGTTGATAATTTTTATGAAGGTTTTTATTTTAATATATCACTCTAGAGTGTTTAGAATGTTTCTTGAAGAATAATTTTGGAATGTATTTCGAATGAAAATAAAATGGCTTGGAATATCAAGCTAGGAATTTAGTAAATATTTTTTGAAACATTGAAGTTACTTTTAAAATGGTGTATATGTGTATGAACTTATTAATCCCCTTATAATGTTTCATTTTTTATGAATTATATAAAATTTGGTTGTTTCTTATGAGGGAATAAAAGGTGAGGTGAGAGTTATTTTTAATGTTAAATGCCCCTTTAACTATATTGTTTCTCACTTAAAGTTGTTATTCATTTTATGAGTGAAATATTCTTTAAGTTTTATGTACAAATTTATGTTTCACATGTTAGATCCATGTTACTAGTATCCCACTACATGTGTGATAGGCTAGATCAAGGGAAGTATGCACTAAATCATTATAGGTTTAGGCTAATCTATTGACTTTTAAGTAGGAAGCAACATATTTCTGAAGTTGGTCCATTTTTTTGTAAGGTATAGGTATATATTACTTTAGAACGTATTTTTTCCCATGAAATTAGTTTACTTACATTGAGAAATCCATTCTCCCTTACATCCCTTCATTCAATTGATCCATTTTCAACACCATGATTTTTTTGGGTTCTCTATCTTATTGATTTATTTTCTCATTTGAATAGTACTTCACTAGTTATTCTTGTTCAGGTTTGGATTATTTTAGATTAAATTTATTTCAATTTATTTTTTGTTTTTTTTAAATGGATTTGGAAAATGGGATTTTAAATGGGTGTTTTAGTGAAATAATCTTAGGTTGATAAAATGTTTTCAAAGTCATTTTTTATTTAAATAAAGAAAAAAATGAAGTTTTAAAAAAAATTATGAATGTGATATTGGTTTTTATGTAATTATGATTAGAAAAACACCATTTTTTAGTATATTTCAAACTATCCGAAATGAAATGTAATTTAAAATTAATAAAAAAAACTTCATTGTAAGTTCCCATTGTTTTTTGCTTCTCCCACACCTTATATACTCTCTATAGTGTATATAGAATTCGTATTTTATCTCAAGTCCCTTGGATTTGATCTTTCTTTATGTTGTGGATTCCGGTTTTTTTATAACAGCTAGTTTAGTGCTATGGATAGTGAGTTGCACACAATGATGGTGGTTTATTTCATTTTGGTTTATTTTATTTTCCCTTGGGATTCTTGTATACTAGTTTTCTACTTTTTAAATTACCCTTCTATCATATCATTAATGCTAGTTATTATTTTTATTTTTAGTGTATACGATGTATTGTTTATTTTTTATGTACTCTATTTTCATGTTTCTATTTATATAAATATCAAGGGTAAAATAATTCATATTAATTATGATCTAAGACCCCAGTACTAGTTTCCATCTCTAGATGATCAGGAATGCGCCAAGAGTATTTCGTAGATTAGCTCAGGTGCATAGTCTATAAGAAGACCTAGTTTGTTTGTGACAGGTCTTTCCAAATATGGGTGACCCTATATTATATTGTGTAATTAAATAAAGTAATGAGGTGATCCTAACCTTTGGGTGCCTCATTTTTTTGGAATTTTTATACGGTTATAATTAGTTTTTTTACCCTAACTATTATGATACTAGAGGAATAGAGTTAAGTGATTACATGTGATGGATTAGGGTAAAGAGTTATCTACTCAACTATCCAAGATTCATTTATGATATAATTGACATTATTTTCCATCAGTTATAGTCATGACTTATTTACATCTTTAAATATTGTAAGTCATGGTGATATATAGATCATAGAATAAAAACCTATAAGATTGATTTAAAAGGGTTAATAATTTTACTTAGAGCACATTTCTAAAAATTCTTTATTAAATAATAGTAAAACATGATAATAATCTAACAGAAACTTCTATTATAGATAAATGGCATCATCATCAATGGGAATTACATTGAGATAAAGTTTAGAGAAAGAATAATATTATTGTAAGAAACTACTTAGACTGGTAAAAAATGTTAGAATAGATTCTAAATAAGAATAAAAATTATATGTGTTAGTGTAGCACCTTCCAGAGTAACCAACTGTTAAAATTGGTAAAAATTTGAATAGAGATGTTTATGAGAAGCATAGAATGATTCACAATATTAATTAAAAACTATATTTTTTGTACCAAAGGTACTTTAGTCTCCACTCATTGAGTAGCTAATGACTTGGAGAGACTAGATAATACCTTTAAAACAAACTCTAGATATGGAGTTCATTATAGAAACATTATTTGAAATATTTTGATAATGTTAATGAGTTAAGAAAAAATTACCCTACTTTTAAAAAGTGTTGAGGATTGAGGAATCATTAATATGATGTTTATATTCTTTTTTATATTGACAATATAATATGGTAAAGGATTAATATAGAATAAGAATTTTGGATTTTTTAAATTGTTATCCTCCATCAATAAAACCTAATGGTGATATCAAGAAGGAAGGAAATTGTTTCAATGTGATGGAATTTTTAGGTATATCTGAAGGGGTTTGGTAAATTCTTAGGAAATTATATGTCATATATCAGTGTAATAGAATTCAAATATTTGGTTTGGATGTTTATATGATATTATTTTTATATTTTACAAGTATTTAAATTGTACATGAAGTTCAAAATCAAGGTTATTATTTAAGGAGCTTGTTGTTTTTATTCTAATTATGAAAAAAATGGTTTTTAAAACAATGAGATAAATACAGAGGAATATTTCATGATCAGATGGATTTAAATAAAGTATGTTTTTAGTAATATAATTTATATTATTTGATAAAATAAGTTGTTTATAAAGAAATATTTTTTATGAAAAATATGAGATGATACACATGGTTTTTGATTATAAATATTCTATAACATACTAGAAAACAAAATAAGGATAAAGGGAGTTTTATCTGGGATAAAAGGAGTTTTATCTAGGATAAAAAAAATTATGTAAATGTTTGTTAAAATATTTGGGATATGATCCCACCACCCATCAGTGGCATATTTTAAAAAATAAAATATTCATTTACAAATAATTATTCAAACACATAAAATTCTATATATGAGAATATTATAATAGTATATTTATTCAATAATCATGTAACATCCCAACTTAGGTTCCACATGCCAGTGCCTTGATCCTATTCTCTACATGACCTCAGGTCCACATCCCTATACACCAGAAGCTATCGACAAGTAGGAATGGTCGATATCGATCATGGGGAGACTATACCCTCTTTATTAAAGTAGCACAACAGAAAAAAAAATAACCACCAAAAAATATAACCATAACCCTAAAAATACAAGAATCACATGATGACCAAAATAAGAAATAAAATATCCAAAACTAAACAATATATATGTCATGCCAATATGTGTCATGTATCAAAATGAAAACCCAAAAGTAAAAAAACACTAAAAACTCCTAAGAGGGTCCTAAACTATGCATGGTTCCCACATTCGTTCTCCATCCCAAATCATCCATCGAACATAGGGTATTCTCCCTTATATTTTCCTAAAAACATGAAATCTATTCGGGTACCGACTAGGAAACCTGGGTAGGGTGTGACTACAACTCAGTAGTCCACCAACAACACCATCAAAAACAACATCCATTCAAAATAGTGTGTGTAGTTGTATAAAGAATAAATACCAAAAATAAATTAAAATTTTACATTTGTTCAACTACTATTTATTTAACCATATAAAACCCTAGGATCCTAAGGGAACTCGAACTCCCAATACCTAATTTGGCCCTGGAAAAAGTCAAAACTATTCCTAATAGATATCATATATTTGAATTCCAATGTTACCATTAATTGTCTCAATTCACATATGAATTCCATTCTTACTATTCATTATCTCAATTTACAAATGAATTCCATAATTACTATTCATTGTATCAATTTACATATAAATGCCTTTGTTACTATTAATTGTCTCAATTCACTAATAAATGTTATTTTTACCGTTCATTATCTCAATTTGCATGTGAATTCCATTGTTACCATTCATTGTCTCATTTCTCAAATAAATTACACTGTTACCATTCATCATCTCATTTCACATATGAATTACATTGTTACCATTCATTGTCTTAATTCACATATGAATGAAATTGTTACGATTCATATTCTCAACTCACATATATCGCAATATTACAAAATCACATATATCACAATATCACATATATCACAATATAATCATTCATTAATTCACCGATTAATTAATCCAACTCACCAATTTAAAATTCATATCATTCCATTAATTAATTAAAAAATTAGGTAATCACATCAACACCATTAATTAATCCAATAATTAATTAATTGCAATAATTACATTAATTAATTTAATGATTATTTAATCACATCATTTCTATTAATTAATTCACTAATTAATTAATCCCATAAATTCCATTAATTAATTAAATAATTAAATAATCCAATTAAATAAATTTATTAATCAAAAAAATCACCATTAATTAATTCAATAATAAATTAATCAAATTCCATAATTCCAATATTCCTATAATTAATTCAGTGATTAATTATTCTAATTCAATGATCTTAATATCCCCAAATTCCACAATCCCTAAATTAATTAGTTCACCAAATTAATTAATTCATTTTTGAAAACTATATTTATAATTATCCAATATAAATTCTACAATTACATACACATAATTGAAACTAATAATTTGTGATTTTAATAATATACCACCTACCCCAATTCGTTGAAAAACTCTCACCAATGAAAATCCAAAATATCAAATGGAACAGCAGTGAATAATGAGTTCTAGAATGGAAACTTAAAATACAAGATTGAAAAATAAATATCCAACAATCATAGATCTATTTCCTACAAAACTAGATATAGCACTAACAAAATAGATGATAACATCACTTTAAAAGTTGAGGGAGAGACGGTAGGGAAGAAGGAAACCACATGGGATAAAATCCTTTTACCGGGAGGGGTGAAGACCATAAATATTCCATTAAATTCACCAAGAACATAGTTTAATAGGTCTTATAATTCATCTGGGGGCCTCAAAAATGAGATAAAATGGATTGGTATGAATTAGGGTTGATTTGGGGGAGTTTTGGGGTTTTGGGTAATTTTAAATGTAATTTTTGGGTTAATTAAAAACCCTCAAACTTTTTCTTGGGTAGTGGAACATGGTATACCAAACCATGTTCCTTAACCATGTTCCTATTTTAGGGGGTACATGGTTTACCCTAATAGGGAATATTGTTTGAAAAATCATGTGTCATCCCTGAAAATTCCCTCTGTTTGTGTTCACACGGTCTGCTAGGTTGGGGAACATGGTTTGGGAAAACCATGAAGAAACCATGAACTACCTATCCTCTATCAAAATTTATCAAATTTTACCCATAAACTCACCAAGAAATAACTCAAACAAAAATTAAATAAACAAATGAAAATAGAACCAAAAAACGAGCTCGTGACATCTCTAGAAAATGATAGGATCTTACAATCTCCCCAACTTATAACAGATTTTCCTCAAACTATACTACCAAGCATATCTATGATTTTGATTCAAAAAGATCATGCCACTAAGCATGAATTTCTATTTATCTCTATCATGTTTCCTCTAAAGCACACCCATGTTTCCACAATATATAAACTATCAGTAAGGTTTTTCCCCAAATTACCTTCTCACTACGATCCAACACACCTATCAGATTCTTCTTAAAGGACGCATCTATATCAATACGAACATCATCCACATAGATCACATGACAAGGGTCAGGGTTATAATTCCAAATTTTTGACATGTGGAATACATCATGCATAGCATAGTATCTCTATGGAAGAGCCAATCAATATGCTTCCATCCCGATTCCCTCAATAGCCTAAAAGGGTACAATGAACTGAGGCACCCTCATACCATGAATTTATATCCTATCATGTACCAATCTATGTGGAACCCCAAGGAATAAAATCTCACATATTTTATACTCTATGTGTCATCTACATCTATCAATATATGACATCTTTCTACTCTCATCCATAGTCATACACTTCTGAATTAGATGTACCTGCTCTGATGTCTCTTGTACAAGACTCGTTCCCAAAAACTCTAACTCGCCTAACTCCATCTAGCATAGAGGTGATCTACATCGAATGCTATAAATTTCCCCATATGGTTCCATTTATATAGTTTCCTGATAAGTATTATTATATTCAAACTCCACCAAATGTAGGTGGTTCTCCCAAGATCCACCAAAATTTAGGAAACATGATCATATCATATCCTCAAGCACCTAAATAGTATATTTTAACTGCCCATCTATCTATAGGTGGAATGTCGTACTCAGTAATACTAGTATCCCAAGTGCCTTCTATAAGCCCTTCTAAAAGCATGAAGTAAAATGTGAGTCTCCAACTGAAATAATAGTCTGTTTCATCCCATGAAGACATACTATATCCTAAATGTACAAGTTTCCCATCTTCTCCACTAAAGAAGACTCCCATACAGTTAGTAAAGGTTCTACCTTCATCATTCTATCCATAATCACCTAGATATAATCATTCTTTAGAGGAATCCATGGGATACTCACCACAAATTCCATAGTCACACCATCCCACATCCATTCTGGAATAGGAAACAACTGTGGTAAATAACCAATTCATTTATGATCATCCTTCACCTTTTGAAAGGTGTAGCATTATGTCACAAACTTTTATATCTCCTTTTTCATGCCCAACCACCAAAAATATAGTAATAGGTCATGGTACATTTTGGTCACACCTATATGCACTACCTATTTTGAGGGATGAAATTCCTACATCAAATCCTCCCACATACTCATAGTCACAACTAACTGATTCCCGACATAGATGATCTCATCATAATCTATTGTCCAATCAAAAGGTGACTCCCCACCTTTAAGTATTTCCCTCAAGGATAATCATTCTAGATCCTCATACAACCTATATCTGATCTGACTCAAAAGTGTAGACTCCACTAAAATTGATATGAGATCCATTTTCTCCTAAATATTTTGAACCACAACATACATATTAGTTAGAAAATTCATCATCCACTACTCAATAGTAGACTTTTAAACTACCTAAGTATTATTTTTCCTACATAAAGTGTCAGCAACACTGTTCCCCTTCTTGAACATATATGCTAGCTCAGAAACTAATGAATGCATATACTTAACCCATCTTCACTACCATAGATTCAAATATCACTGTGAAAATATATAATTCAAAAAAAAGGGATATGTATATATAGTAAACATTTATCACAACATATAATGTATCCAACGCATCAAGGGAAAACCATTGTTGAAAACTCAAGGTCATGCATAGGGTAGTTATTTTCATGTGGCCTCAGCTGCCAAGACCCATACACCATAACTGGATCTCCCTATATCAACACTACTCTGAGTCATATTTTAGAAGCATTATAATACACCGTATACTCCTCACCTAGCTTGTGTAAGATTAATATTTGTTTTGATTTGATGCACTTCTTCAAAACTCGAAATTATAATTGCATTCTTCTGACCATTCAAACTTTTACCCTTTTTGGTCAAGACTGAAAGTGGTTCATCTAATTAGGAAAAGTCTTGGATAAACCTATGATAATATCCATCTAAACCTGAAAATATACCGATGTCAAAAATGTTCTTAGGATGCTTAGAATATACAACTTCCTACACCTTCTCTAGTTCCACTAACACACCATCCTCTAAGATTATGTGATCTGAGAAGTGTACCAGATCAGTCCAATACTGACACTTATATAGCTTGGTGTATTTCTAATTCTCTCTTATTGTACACTGAATGATGTCAAGATGTTTGGAATGATCATCATGATTCTTGGAGTATACCAAGATATCATCCACAAAAACTACCACAAACTGATCTTGGTATGGATGGAAGATTCTATTCATAATTTCTATAAACAATACTTGTGCATTCTTTAACCCAAATTGAATTACAATGAACTCATATATTCCATAACTGGTTCTAAATGCAGTCTTCAATATATCATAAGTTTGAACTCTCAACTAATGATAACTTGATCTCAATTTGATCTTGTATAAAACACAAGCTCCCCTCAATAGGTCAAAAAGATCATCGATACATAGAAGAGGATACTTCATTTTTACCATCATCTGGTTCAACTTCCGATAGTCAACACACAAGTGCAGAGTCTTTTCATCCTTCTTAGGAAGAAAACTAGAGAACCCCAAGGTGATGTACTCATATGGATAAATCCCTTATCCTCTAAATCTTTCAGTTGATTCATGATATCAAAAAGATCTGTCAGTTCCATTTTTTAGCGTGGAATAGAAACTGGATTAGTCCCATGCATGAGCTCAATTGTAAACTCTACATCTCTATAAGGTGGAAGTATTAAGAAGTCCTCATGAAAAAACATCATGAAATATATCCACTAAAAGTGTAAAAACATATATATTTAAACCTATGTCATTCATAAATAGATTAAAAACTTGGATGGTGAGATCCCCAAGTTGCTGATGATTTTTCCTTGCATGGTTCACCTAGATATCCAACTCTCTTTAGTGAATATAATTATCACCCTATTGTGACGTAAAAGTCACTCCCCTATGGTAATAATCAGTGTGGGATCGGTGTGCTAATAACTATTTTATAACCATAATTAGGTCTAATCCTAACATTTTAAGGATATAAATACCCCATTGAAAATGATACACCCGCAGTCTTGAGATAACACCCCTTTCTCGAATAGATTTCCCTCGACTATACTCCCAAAGGTGTATCTATCTTCATCACCCCACTTATTAACTCCACCACCAAGCTCAAAAGATTCATAAGTTCTTTATAAATAATGGAATGAGAGTCATTAATATCAAATAAGTCTCTAACTAATGTAGAAGCTACAAGAATAGTACAACTCACACTACTAGAAAAAAACACTATACCAATAGTTTGGAACCATTGGTATAGGTCTTGAAACCATTGGTATAGCCTATACTAATGGTTTGGAGGGATTTTGGATATTATAGAGTTTTTATAGACCTATAATTTTGATTCTTTGAAAACTGATGGTATAGTTCATATGAAAAAATTATACAAATGGTTTTACAAAACTGCTAGAATAGGTAATTTAAAAATAAAATCCCACTTGGTTTTGAACCTAACACCTCCCATTTATAATCTGAAGACCTAAGAGATAACCTATGATGTATTTTGTTAACATAATTTCATATATATATATATATAATTATTTTAACATTTGATGTATTTGATGTTATGTGACAATATAATCCATAAAAATTATGTTTACATGTACTAACAGTTTTGAGAACAATTGGTATAGGAAATATGATTTTTTGAGTTATACAAATAGTTTTGTCAAAACGGTTGGCAGAGGGTGGACCTATACCAATGGTTTTGGAAAAAACATCTGGTATATGGTCTCTAAAATGGACATATACCAAAGGTTTTGGCCAAAAATATTGGTATAAGTCCTTATAAGTGACCTATACCAATGGTTTTAGAAAAATAGTTTGTATAGGGTCTCTACAAGGGACTTATACCAAAGGTTTTTTCTAAAACCGTTGGAATAGAGTCTCTTCATGGTATCTATACCAAATTTTTTTCACAAAACCATGGGTATAGGGTCTCTTTAATGTACCTATTCTAAAAGTTTTATCCAAACCATTGGTATAGGTCTGTTTGTATAGCATCAATTTATAATAGTTTCATTATCGATGGTGGATACTTGTTATCCACCATTTTAAGTTAAATTTCAAGTAACTGTAATAAAAATATTCCCTATTATGTAGTTTAAATCTACTAAGATTCACCACTCTTCTGATATGGGTTTTCTTACCTAGAATCATCTCATCCACTACTAATACTGCCTTGGCTAGTTAAACTCCATCTTCCATACTGATATGGTGTAGAAGATCCCCATTTCACACTCTGGTTTTATCAAGATCCTTCATTAATATGTGTTTGTTTAAGGTTCTTATATAATTTATATAGATGTCCCATTTTTTCCCAGATCAGTACTCCACCAATGGTCAGGGACAATGACTATGTTAGCGGCCCGACCTACCACACTAGTGATAGACAATCCAAGTAAGATCCTTAAGTAACTGATCCTTCCCCCTTTCCACTCTTCCTAATATACCTCTAGATAACACTCTCATAGTGATGCTTTCTTCTCTAAGAATATGTACCTCCTGACCCTCCAGCATCAACCACCTGTCCTTTACTAGAAGCCTCTTTCAGGTTCCCCTTGGCTATGAGAGCCTAATCTACCACCTCAGAAAACTTCTTTAACATAAAAACTTTAACTTGGGAATTAATATGACATTTAATTACATCTTGGAAATGCCTTTTCATATTTGTGTCATCCCCTACTAGAACTAGATAAAATAACTACAAATCTATAATTTTCTAGTATAGTCCATCAGAAACATAATTCCCTGAGTCAACCACATGAACTCAACTTCTCTCCCCTTCCTCAGCATCTTTGGATAAAATTGATCTAAGAACTTCCTGAAAAATCCCTTCCATAACACACCGTCATCATGTCCTATCTAATCCTGAACATCCCACAATTTCTTCACTAATTCTCGTAATATATAATTATCCAATTTAACTCACTTTTAATTAGGGTAATCTAAATGGACAGTTATCATCTGGATAGACTCAATCCATAACTTTGCTACTGTAGGTCCACCCTATCTAGAAAATTTTTTAGGGTATTGTAGATGAAACTCCCTTTTCAGGTCAGACATACTCTTCACCTCCCACTCTAGGTCTCCTTCAATAAATAGCATGAAGTGAGAAAAATTAAGTTAGAACTTCTCTCATGCTTCCTCACCCAGCACTATCAGTGCCACGGGTTCCACTATTGGTATATCATCTCCATCCATATTGTTATTTCATCCTCTTAATAAGAATTTTCATGGATGCATACCTGTACAATTCAAAACACATTTCTCAGGGAACATAACCTGACATTAACACATTTCACTAGATGGATTCACATTGGCCATAACAAGTCACTCCCCTAAACCCCTCCACAAGGTCAAAATTGAGGCATTGTATCTACCCTCAACCATCCTACATCTAGGTCACGGTTTAAAAACGTTAGGATCATTATCATTATTCAAGTTTTTCATTAGACACTCATTTGTTAAAATATTTCATCATTTTAAAATTTCTCAAGTTCATATTGTGTGCCTTTTCAATTCAATTACACAATCAAGGGAAAACATTTCAAGTTCAACAACTTTTCTGAAAATTATTTTCCTATACATGTCTAAAATGATGCATATCACAAAATAATCTTGAGTGACTAAAATGATGCATTATTACTCAAATCTCATACCATTCCAAACCATGATTTAACAATCAAAAATATTTAAAAAATCACATCACACAACAAGTTCACTACTTGAGGTGAAATATCAAAAACTATAATAACACACATCAATAATAGCAATCCCACCCTTGGTACTTGGATTTTACCCTCATACATGGGTTAGTTACAAACATGAAAGAGATATTAACCAAGACCCAACTCATCCTATTCTTATATCTACATTTCCCAAATACTAAGATAAAATATAAGGAAAAAATTCTCTAATACCTATTTTTAATTTCTTGACCCAGGTTTCACACACTAGAGCCCTAAGCTTGTTCACCACATGACCTCAAACATGCCTCTCCGTACACTAGAAGCTTCCGACTAGTAGTGAGGGTCAATACCGATCACCTAGAGACTATAACCTCTTTATCAAAGTATCAAAGCAGTGGAAAATAAGTAAACAACAACCAAAAAATGTAACCATAACCAAAAAAATTATAGAATAACATGATGACTAAAATAGGAAATGCAATATCCAAAACTAAATAGCAAATATGTCATGCCAATACATTTCAAGTTTAAAAATGAAAACCCAAAAGTAAAAGCACTAACAAATCCCAAGAGGTTACTAAACCACACCTTCTTCGCTCATCTTTGCTTCATCCAAAATCATCCATCTAACACAGGGCCTTTTCCCTTATCATGTCCTATTGACATGAAATCTATTTGGGTGCCAATTATGAAGCACAAGTATGGTGTGATTATAAATCAATATGCCTCCACCAAAAACTTCTAAAACAATATCCATTAAAAATATTGTATGTATTTTTATAAATATTAAATACCATCAATAAAGTAAGTAGTTTATATTTATTCAATTACTCTTTATTTACCCATATAAACCCTTGGGTTCTTATGGACACATGAAATATCAATACCTACTTTGGCCTATGCTAGAGTTTGAACTATCCCAAAGGTATATCATATATCTAAATGCCACTGCTTCAATTCATTGTCTCAATTCACATATAAATGTCATTGTTACCATTCATTATCTCAAATCACATATGAATTACATTATTTCAATTAATTCTCTCAATTCACATATGAATTCCATTATTTCCATTCATTATCTCAATTCACATATGAATATCTTTATTACCATTCATTATCTTAATTCAAAAATGAATTCCATTATAACCATTCATTGTCTCACTGCACATATGAATTCCATTGTTACAATTCATTGTCTAATTTCATATATGAATTCCATTATTACCATTCATCATCTCAATTCAAATATGAATTCCATTATCACAATTCATTTTCTCAATTCACATATATCACAATATTATAAAATCATATATATCAAAATATAAAAATATCACATATAACACAATAGTACTATTCATTAATTCACTATTTAATTAATCCAACTCATCAATTTCGTATTCATATCATTCCATTAATTAATTAAACAATTAATTAATTACATCAACCATATTAATTAATCCAACAATTAATTAATCACATCAATTACATTAATTATTTCAATGATTAATTAATCATATCATTTCCATTAATTAATTCACCAATTAATTAATCATATAAATTCCATTAATTAATTAAATAATTAATTAATCCAATTAAATCATTTTTTTAATCAAAACAAACACCATTAATTAATACAACAATAAATTAATCAAATTCCACAATTCCAATATCCCCATAATTAATTTATCAATTAATTATTTCAATTCAACAATCTCAATATCCCCAAATTTCACAATCCCTAAATTAATTAGTTTACCAAATTAATTAATTAATTTTAGGAAACTCAATTTCTAATCATCCAATATAAATTCTACAATTATATACATGTAATTGAAACCAATACTTTTGGATTTTAATAATAGACCCCATACTTCAATTTATTGACAAATGCTCACCAAAGGAAATCAACAGTTTGAAATGGAACAATGATAAAGATTGAGATCTAAAATGGAAACCTAAAATACAAGATCAACCAAAAAATATCCAATAATTATAGATATAGATCCTCTAAATATATATATAGATCCTAAAAAATAGAGGATAACATCTCTCTAATAGATGAGGGAGATACAGGAGAGAAGAAGTAAACCACACGGGATAATATCCTCTTATAAGGAGGGGTGAAGATATTGAATCTTCCCTTAAATTATCCCAGAATGGAAGTATATAGGTCTTGGAATATGTCTGGGAGACTCTAAAAATGAGATAAAACAACTTTTTTGAGTTACGATTGATTGTGAGAGTTTCTAGGTTTGGGGTAATTTTAAATCTAATTTCTGGGATTATTTAAAACTTATCCACTATTTACTGGGAAGGGGAGAAATGTTTGAAAAATCTTGTTCCATCCTTGAAAAATCCCTCTGTTTGGGTTCCCATAATTTTATAAGATAGGGTTCATGGTTTGGGAAAACCTTTATCAAACCATTCATTGCCTCTTCACCTTCCAAATTTCTCAAATTTCACACAAAAACATACTAAGAAATAACCCAAACAAAAAGTACTCAAACAAAGAAAAAGAGTACCTAAAAATAATCACTAGAGATATCCAGAAAAGTTTGGGATCTTATAATTCCCTCTAAAGGAAGTAATTTTAATTTCCTATATATCAAATTCTCTGTATATCTTACCATGATATTCAAAATATTATATAGGTTTTTAGGGGATATAGTTATAATATTTGGTCTTAGAGATTTTCAAATGAAAAAAATAAAATTGTATGTAAATAAAAATAGAAATATAATGTTACTATATATCCTAAAATAATTTAGGAAAATTTTTTTGGTATATTTGTAAGTAATTCATTTTTTTATCAAAATTATCTCTAGAAAAAAAATTGATCGAATATTCCAAAGAATGATGAGGATGATGATCTTATAAAATTTATAATTATAGAATAAAACTTTTTAACATAATACCATTATATGTTGCTAAGAAAATATGTTAGAATATTATTTTCAAGAGTTAAACATTAATAATATGATTCCTTAATATCAATATTATTCAAACTTGAATTCTTCATAGATTTTACTCACTAAAAGAGTTTAGCTTGTAGGTTTTATCATATGGTCATAAGGAGATGTGGAAATAATTACATAGATATGTAACAAGTTTAATAAAAAAACTTAAATGAGATAAAAATATAAGTTTTATATAGTGTTTTATCATATGTGATATGATAGTATGGGTTCCTATGTGTGTTTTTTTAGAATTATTAAAAAAAATTATGAATATAAAATGCATCATGTTATAAAAAATTCAGTATCCACTTTATCATTCTTTCACATTGGATGCTTATATCAGATAAATTAAAATGATACTTCACTAATTAAAGTGTTTATTTCATTTATACCTAAATTATGTTCATTATATAGAAATAAAAAATATACTCATGAGTAAAAAATGTGTTATTTGCACTATATAACCTACCATGTATACCAATTTTTATGTTATACACTAGGAATTTTCTATATTAGGGGTGTATATATCCTATATAGATTTCTCCAATACCTGATATTTGAATAATACCTAGCATGAGAACCTTTATATATAGTTATATATTTCTTACATAATCATTGAGGATAAGATAATCAAGGGGTGGTTGGGTATGTTTTTGATGATGTCATCAGTTAAGACATAACCAAGATTATCTTTATCTTCTCATATAACGAGTACAAAATCTAGGCCCTTGATTAAGATATAATGAAAGAGTATCAGATTGTTCCTAGAAGATACATGCGACTTGATTGTCTATTTTGTGAGGATAACATGACATACTCAACAATTAGATGAATGAAAATGATATATTAATCAATCTTATCAATCTATACATAGAGAATCAAGAACACATGAGTAATTATAAGGTATTAACATACTCTAAACCTTATGGTTTATTTATGTCCTGGGAAAAGGGATCATATAAAAGTAAATGTTTGTATATGATATAATTGGTGTATATCAGTATAGAGAAACTTGTGTTTGGTGAAGATACCAGTGGATCCCTTTTTAGCTTTAATATCACGGATGCTTTGTTAAAGGTCAGTCAATTATTAACTTTATGCATTCAGGAATTCATATTATTAGCAATTTTATAAAGGACCTTGTGTTCAAACACTTTGTTTTACTGAAGGAGGATTGATTTCAATAAAACTCTGAGAGTTAATCTAAATGTTTTTTAGAGTTTATTCAAAATTATCTTTGGATAGATATTCACACGGTATTTCATTTCATTTGATACAAGGTGAAATTGATGGTGGATTTACAAAAGTGTTTTTAGAATATCCAAAATGAATTTTGGATAATATTTCAAAAGTAATTTTATATGATACAAAATAAAGTAAAATAGCATAGGGTATATTATACTTTAGTTAAAGTGAGATATTGATGGAGATATACACTAATGTTTGAGGTATTTATGATACATGTTATCTTATGTCATATTATACAACATATGGATACCATAAAGTGTGATATATAGTATTATAAGGAAAGAATAATTTCATGTATTGGTATATCATTTCACACAACACTCATGGAGAATACTAGATGGATATATAAAAAGGTAATACCCACTGTGACTGGGCATCAGGGCATTCTTATGCATCCTACATATTCTCTTATTGCTCCCTCCTTCTTTTGCTTCATGAGATACTAGTATATCATGTAAGAAAGAAGGTTCCTGCTCAAATTTTTGGGTTTCTTATATCATCTTATGGAAACATTATTCATAGAATAATCTATTGGTTGTTTCTAGTCATCTCTACCATGCATTGATTACAGACAACATCTACAGTTATCTTTGGTGTAAGGTATGTGTTCTCCATTTTGTTTATACATTGTTTCTATTTTTATAGCATTGTCATAATGCTAATTTGATGTTTCTAATATCTTCTAATTATTAATAAAATTATTGTTTTATCCTTCTAAATCCTTCAATGGGAACCAACATGTATTAAGATAATCCATCAAGAAAGTATTAGTGATATTTTCTAGTAAGTCGTTCATGCACCTGATCAGTGAAAGGGATGAGAAAATTATATTTTTCGATATATTAAATCAATTATCATAGATAAAAAACTCACATCTTGTTTTTAATTCTAATTGTAAGTATTTTTTTCCATTTTCCATGATTATTAAACTAAATCTCTTAGGTATTTTTCAATGTGACTGACCCATTGGGATTCAAAAATAGGATATATTATCTCTAACTCTAATAACTTTACAAATTATTTTTTAAACACTTATAAAATTAATGGGATTAAATTTATTTGAAGTTTTTCATGATAGTTTTAATTTTTCATGAAAATACATGTGTAGATAGATTTTAAGGCTATATCCTAGTATATCCTATTGGGTCAGACTAAAATTGATGATGTAAGTTGGGGAGAATTTTTTCCTTTAAAAAAACATAGATAATTTAATATTAATCACCTTTGTGATTTGGAAATAAATTTAGTATTATTATCTAAAAATATATTGATAAAAAGAATAATAAAGAAAAGGACACAATAATATTTATAGTGGTGTGTAGTAAAAATATATCTTATTCCACTCATCCAATATTACATCTATAAGAATGGTGATTTTAACTAAACATTTCCTTCTATCTAGAGACCTCTATAATTGTGTGTAATAAGTTAAAACCTTATAAAAATAATTTTACAAGGCCTTTAGGTTATTTTAGAAGGAACCTTTCCCATATCTTATTATGAGAAGTTGAAACTCAAATAAGAAAAATATATACATTATTGAATATAGGTTCATCTCATAGTTACCTCCAAAATTGATAGAATAATATATATTCCAAGGAATATAGGAAATGAATTACGATATATTCCACCTAAAGAAACACTAGGTAACTATATATAAATATCGTAAAGAATATTAATAGTAAATTAAATTCTCAACTACAGGATGGATATACAGTATTAAATTAAAACATCTATGTCTACAAAGTGTTGTCCTAAGAAAATCATTGAGGAGTTGGTATATAATACTCAATAGAGTAGAATAAATAGTAACAGAAGTTACAGTAATAAAATCTAAAATTCCTAGTGAAATATTCAATAGATTCAACTTATAGAACTTCTGAAAAAAATATATTTTTTAAAAAATATTCAAATCAAATATCCCCAACATTAATTATATATGCAGCTATCTCAAAGATAAAATCCATTAATGTTAAATAAGAAAATTGATTTTTTTAGGTCAAGTAGCTCTAGAATATTTCCAGATAAATCATGATTTTCAAAACATTCAAAACCTTTGAAATATTAATTTAAAAAACCCATTAAAATTTGTAACTTCCCTTAAAAATATAACTGATTTAATCAATTATCTAATATTCTTTTAAATTTTCTTTTAATGGATTTTAATTGGTTATTTACTCTAGTGAAACTATTAATTAAATATCAAATAAATCCATAATTTAAATCCCATGGATGGATACTTCAACATCAGGTTATTATGCCTATGTAATCTTCAAAAGTTTGGTCCATAAGGTATATATGATTCCAAATTTTGGGTAAAGTAACCAAACATTGGATAATTGAGTATTGGTTTCTCCACAGAAGTTAGGTTCCCAATCCTAACATTTATCACAAACATAAGGTTTCAAAATTATTTTTCCTTATAAAAAGCTATGTTTCTAGACCAAACATTCTATCAAAACATAGGGTTGGAACATAACTTCTTTAACTATGATTTTGGACTACTTTGAAATTTTAGAATACATTGATAATAAAACATTAATTAAATAAAAACAAAAGTTCTTCCAAAATCCTAGGGAAATAAACTAAATATTCTAAGAAATATAATCTTAAAATATATTTAAATACACATTATTATTAAAACAAATTAGGTTGTTTGTGAGCATAAAAATCATTGAGAAAATAATGAAATTGTTCGATCAATATTCACATGCCTAAAAATCTCCCCTTTTTGATAATCAAAAAACGCATAGAAATATAAACACATATATATGTTATAATAGTTTTTAAAAAAGAGATTTATTAAACCAAATAAAATAATGTTGTATTTATCCAAATTTAACCCCCTTTTATAAATTCAAAAATAAAATATATAAATGAATGAAAACATATTAAATGTAGTACAAAACTCTAAGTGAATGTTATTTTATTCAAAAATAAATTTATCCTAAAAAAATAGGTTATAAAACATAAAACTACAAAAACAGTAAATCAAAATAACAGAAAAATATAAAACTTTTTTTATGAATTTTCCCATATTACTAATAAGTTTTGGATCAAGGGTTTATTAGGTTAAGGTACATGATGAGAATAATTTTCAAGATCATTATAGAGAGATTTTGGGTTATCGAATCCTGGACAATTAGATGTATAGCCTCTGACTCATTCATCAAAATCTTGAAATTCCCATTCATTGATCTAGCCCATTCCATTATCAAAAACCAGGACTCTTGGAAAATCTTTATAACATACACAAGATTGAATTTTAGAAAATTATGAATATTATAAGAATATATAAGATATTTATGCATCATTTTACCCATCTAGTTGACCAAAAACTAAACTCTTGGCTCATTAGAAGTTAACTACACAGCAATCACTATATGATTCTCCATTAAAGTGTATAGGGGAACACTATCACAATAAAATTTTTGAATTCTTTTATCCATGGTAAAAATATCAACTAACATTGACTATTTTATTTTCACCATATCTATTTTTCTTTCTTCAATTTAGTTAGAAGCTCTACCATGACTAGAATGTTATTTGACATATTCAAATTGATTAGATAGAAACATTTTCAAATTAGTAAAATATGATTTTGAAAACAAAATAACTTTTTATCTTTCCAACATGATCAATTATCTATATCTTAAAAGAATCATATTATTTAATTAATATTAAATTTTATTTCATGTTTGGATACTAAATATGTACAGATTTAAATTCTGTTTTGGAAATAGAAGCACACTTCAACTCCATATAAGACTTATGATAATTATCAAGAGATTATTGAAACTTCATAACTTTATACTATTATTGATTGAACATGGAAACCATACCTAAATAAAAGGAATGATTATGGTCCTAAAAATCAACACATAATTGTCGTTTGATGAATTTTTATCAGGTCTTATGGAATGCTCTTTTACTTCAACCATCTAACGTAGCTAATTTACCAATTTTTTCTAGAGTGAGAATATTACTCACTAAGAACTTATGTATCTTCACAAAAATCATTAAATATAATTTATAAGGACCTTTAAAAAATTAAACTAACTAATCCCTAATCATTTCAGTTGTTGTAGAAATTGGAGAACTACCATTCTCACCAAAATTAACTTCAACCACAAGATTTTCTTCAACTTGAGTATCTTGGTTATCTCCTTATTCATAAAAAACTACATTAGTAGCCTCCTAAAACCTTTTTGTATTATAAAATGATTGATTCACTTCTACAACTATAGAAACTAGAACTTACTCAATAGGATATTTTATTCCTATAAGACTCAATAATAAAATATCCTCAAGATTTTCCATAGTAGATTGTTATTGATGGATTCTTGGTAGTTTAAGTATTCCTCTAAATCATAAAGGAATTTTCTATTCCACCACTTTTCTTATCATAGTTCTTTAAACAATTTGGGATGAAATAATGGATGAGTCTTGTAAACCTTTAGCCTCATGAGGTAAATAACCTCTTCTTTTACTCAGGATTCACCAATTTCTTCACCACCATGCCTAGCATAACTTATTTTTTTCAAGATCTTGTCCTGCCCCTCAACATGATCTCCAAACTGTTCTTCT
The DNA here is from genome assembly GCA_963277665.1 of Viscum album. Lineage (NCBI taxonomy): Eukaryota > Viridiplantae > Streptophyta > Magnoliopsida > Santalales > Viscaceae > Viscum > Viscum album. The sequence goes on along the minus strand of OY728165.1, from coordinate 1,062,508,516 downwards.
TCCCAAACACCAATATGCATCATCTTACTAATAGTCATAATCCAAAAAAATACAAACTTCCATAACATTCTAATAGAAAATATTTTGATTTGATGACATGTCAACCCAATTAAAACGTCATCAGTCATCTATCTCTTGTATAGAACAAGATTTGTTAGCCTCCCATAGGGGTAGAAATACATTCTAACATCCTTATGAAAACAATGGTAAATATACCTACTAAGATTCATCTTTATCTCATTCAACATCAGAAACATGATGTATATATAGGGGGGATAATTTTCTCCATCTCATAAAACCTTATCCTAACTAAAATCTGAAGAAACTTTAATAATACTTTATGTTCATCTTCCTAAATCTTTCACAAATGTCTTTCGGACTTCATAGTTTCTAAATGGGAAATACATAACAACATTATATTTTTAAAAATAGTCCCAAATCTATCTTAAAAAAAATTAAAGAATCCTTTATGTAGGTATTTAAATATCTAATCTATATCCACTGAAAAAACAAAAAATCCCTCCCCATTCACATTATAAGAGATGAAATCTTCTAGATAACCCAAACTATAATGTGCATGCTCATAAAATTATTTTACATATTTCTAAAATATTTAATAATTATTTACACCATATAAAATGTATTCTAGTAATTTAAATATCATATCTTCCATTAGTAATAAATTCATTTGAAAAATACATTCAAAATAAAAAATATTTTCGTACTGTTATTTTTTTGAATGGGAGGGCATCTTCCTCTTCGTTCTACTCAAATGGGATTTGTTGATTCTTTTCATCATTTTCATCAAGAGAATCAAAAGGTTCAAGGTTTAAAAACTAGGTCTTGAAATAGATATTTAGGGATCAAATGGTCACAATTTTGTGGGTCGAAGGGAGAGAAGGGTTTAACTCTGATGTTTTCAATTGACATTTTAAATTCTTAAGAAAAAATTGCAGTGTAATCATTTAGGTTTTTTAAAATTAAAAAGAAAATTTCTCAAAATAATTTATGCAAATGAAATTTTAAACTAACAAAATTTAATACACAATAATTAATAGGAATAAAAAACGAAAAAAAAAACATTATAATAACACAAATTAATGAATATAGACAAAGATAATCAAAAAAAATTAAAGGCTTTACCTAAAAATAAATAAATTTAACTCCTCCTTAATTAAATAAAACTAGAAGTGGAACTAGTTTATTGAAAATATCAGCATGTTGATACTTTTTATTAAAAAAATATAAAGATATATCCCCTTTCTTGAAATGAACTCTTAGAAAATGAATCATTATATAAATATTCTTAGTCCTTGAGTGACTCACTAGATTTTTTAAAATATTAATAGATCTACTATTATCAAAAAAATAGGAATATGATTGAATTTAATTCTAAAGTGTACAAATGTGTGTTTTATACACAACACTTCATCACAACAACTACCAATATATATATATATATACTACTTTAACTGTTGATAATATAGTGAATGTGGCCTTTTACTAGACCATGAAACAAGGGACCTTCCTAAAAACTAGAAAGTGCTTGAGGTTATTTTTCTATCTAAACTAAAACCTCCAATGTCATCATCTGAATATTAAATTAAATCAAAAACCAGAATTTTTTGGATAAATAAGTGATAGAGAAATAGTTCCTTTTCAATATCCAAAAATCATTCGAACAACTTTAATATGGGATTCTTTCAGGTTTAAATGAAATATTTCACAAAGAAAAATATAAAATATGATGGTTTGTCTACTAGTAGTAAGATATAGTAAAATATCTATCATATTTATATATAACTTGTTGTTAATTGGTTTTCCAACTTTATCCAAATAAAGTTTTACATTAATACACAAAGAAATTTTTTAAGATTTACTATTTTGAGTAAAAAAATTAACAAATCAATTATATATTCTCTATTATTCAAAAAAATTACAAAATCCTTTTGATAAATTTGAAAATGAAGAAAGAAATTAATTTCTCCTATTACACTCATTTAAAATTCATTTTGAGTAGGTTTTGAAAAATCATTACAAGATTTTCATTAGCTGACCCAAAAATAATATTATCTATATAAAATTTGAACAAGTAAAATAACAGAAGAAGTGTTTTTATAAAAAATATTTGTATCAGTTAATCCTATTGAAAACCCATTTTCAAAAGAAAATAACTCAATCTGTCATACCATTCCCTTGGTGCTTGTTTGAGTCTATTTAGATCTTTAGTATGTTTGGAAACAAAATTTGGTAGATTAGAATTTTCAAAACCTAGAGGTTGTTTACATAAAATTATTCCATTAAATAACCATTTAGGAATATATATTTGACATCCATATTGTATAATTTTAACTCCTTATGACATGTATAGCATAAAAATACTAATCGATTCAATCCTAGAAATCGAGGGAAATGGTTTTTCATAGTATATTACTTTCTTATAGATATAACCCTTAGTAACCATCCTATCCTTATTCCTAGTAATTATACAATGATCATCCTATTTATTTATAAAGGAAAATTTGGTTTATATCACTGAATGGTTAAAGATCCTATCAATTAATTCCCAAACTTCATTTATCTTAAACTGGTTTAATTCTTCTCACATTGATAAAAACCAACTTTAATCTTACAAGGATTCATTTATAGATTTAGGTTCAAACTAAAGTAGGAATGATGAGAACTCATCTAGGTTCCCTAAACTTATTCTAGGCATAAGTCCTACATATAGGTCTCTTATAACAATCTCTAAAGTGTAGTTATTTATGGTTATATGCTATCTAGGTAAGACACATTTTGGTTAAATAGTTTAATGTTCTTTAGAACAATTTTGATTCTAATCATATTCTAATTTAATTTCAAATAGATATTTTTAAGATTCAAGTCTAAAGTTATTTGAAGAATCGATGAATTAATCTGTTTTAGTTATTTTATCATGAAAAGGATAACTTTCATACAAATTATAATGAATAGATACTTCAACCATCCTTGAATTTTTATTAAACACCCTATAAGAATTAACAATAGTAGAAAATATAACAATGATTCCTTCATCAACCTTTGGATCAAACATACTAAGGTTTTCCTCAGAGTTCAAGAGATACACCTTATAACTAAAAACTGTAAAGTATCCAACTTTAGATTTTCAGTTATTCTATAATTCATAGGATTTATTTTTTTTTAAATGCATGATTCAAACTCTATTTATGATATGGTAATATATAATAAAAACTTATTCCAAAAAAATAAATATTAAGTTTATATTCATTTTACATAGTTATTTCCATTTTCGAAATAGTCTTATTTTATATTTATATAATTCCATTCTATTGAGGTGTTATTTGTGAAGAAAATATATGTTTAATACCAAAGTTTAAGAAAAAAAATAAATTCTTGATTCTCAAACTATCCTTCATGATCAATTCTCAATGAAATTATTTTTGAATTATTTCTCATTTTGAATAACCTTAAAAAACACTCAAATTAGAAAAGTCTTAAATTTTAAATTTTAAGAAATAAACACAGGTAAGTCTGGAAAAAACATCAACTAAAACAATGAAAAGGAATTTTCTATCCAATCTTTCTAATCTAGAGGGTCCAAAAACCCCATATAAATAACTTCTAAAGGATTAGATATAAAAAAACTATTAATTTAATTGAAATATGACTTGTGTTGATTGCCTAATTAGCATGCAGTAAAAAGTCTCTTTTGATCAAAATTAAGACAGGGAAGATCTGAAACTAAAAGCTTCTTATAAAACTTAGATAGGTAAAATATATTTCAATTCCCATGTCTCATATGTTATATCTAGGAATATTTTAATTCATCTATTAGATATTTCACTTTATATTCAATCAAATAACTAAGGTCAAATATATAAATGTTTCTAGTTATAGGTTCTCTAAATTTTAGCAATTTATCTTTAAAAATAGAGAAACCATTTTTAGAAAAATAAATATAAAATTCATCATCATAGAGTTTATAAATGATTATTTTATTTTATTTAAACCCTTAAATGTAGATAAATATTTTGATCGGGACTATTTTTTGATCTCCAATTGACCCAAATCCAATAATATTTCCTTTAGAATTATCACTAAAGGTGACCAGGTCTCCATCTACTTTTGAAAGTGCATGTAAATTTGAAAATTATCCACTCATGCGCATTGATAATACACTATCCCTATACTATATTTCACTTTTTTCTATATTTATTTTCACCTATATGTCTACAGCACATATAAAAACATACAGATTTACTCAATCTAAGACACAAAGTTTATAGGTACACCATATCCAATTAATAGCTACTCGAATCATGCTTGTTCTGGGAGAACTCACTCCTAAAGCCATTATGTCATCAAAAACACTCATGAAGAGGTCTAGCTCATTTGGACCACACACATAGAGAATGCATTGGTCAAGGAAGACTATGATACACAAAGAGGGGATCCTTCCAAGACACACTTGGGAATACCATGTACTTAATCTGGATCAACCCAAAATGTAGAGGATCCTGCCCAGACACACTATAAAATACCACAAACCCTACTGATGTGGCCCTCTAGATGGAGGACCAACACCCTGCTCTCATTGGTTACGTCAATTCAACAAAACTCTACTTGGGGTGATAGAGGATCGCACTCTAGTCCCATTGAGGGATACCATACTCTATATGGGACTTAGTCTCTATAGGGGATTACAATCCAGTGATGTGGACGTAATGTCATACTGAACCCTCGAGAAAGAAACCAAGGAACTCTCTCAACCAATACAGGTCCAAACTAAAAACTCAACACTTGTATCCAAAAGTCTATCTCAACGTCAGGGTCTCAACATTGTAGACAGATCGTCGATTGGATGCTCCATTTAGAATTTATGGTCATTTGTAATTTTAAAGGGGATCATTGGACCTATAGAGAAACTGTACGGTTAGTCCACCAACCACTGAGGTTGACAATGGTAGTCGACCCCCCCCCCCAGCTGCCACACGGATATAGCTGTTGGAGCTATCGTAGCTCACGGTCGACCGTGGCCTGAATCTATCACAGTTTCCCTAGGTCTAACCCGTGTATAACCTGGCCCACTTGGCCCGATCCTCTCAACCCAACACACCTGGCCCGACCTGTTAGCTTGACCCGGTCCACACGGTCACCTCCCGTGGCTGGCCGGCAGCATCGGTCGTCGATGTCATGCATGTAGTCCCATAAGCAGACCACTGCACCTCCTCCGATGCCCAAAACTTTAAATAGTAGAAGATCTGAGCTCCTTGGTTCCGGATATACACAAATATGACCTTTTTGTTGATTTTCCTCTAATTTTGGGGTCCAATTGCATTCAGAACCACCTGGTAAGGTTGACCCATGACCATGGGGATCCAACAGTGAATAACATGAAGAATGGAGGGAGAAAAGAATAATGAGCGCCCTTAAAGAACAAACCATATCCTTTTTTTATGTCGGCCTCAATCCTTTTCCATTAAAATGATAAACGAAGGGTAATATAGATCAATCTTCGAATAATACAGTAGATATTATCCTATTCCGAAAAAACAACTGATCTATGAGCCAATATATTTATTGATTGGTCTGCGTTCATCTTAAAATTCATGAATGTGTACAATAACTCAAAACAACATGCCCTACCTTGATTACGTTTGATTGCCAATGAATAATGAAGCATTGTTGTCATCCTTATCATGTTTTGTTGAATCTTAGGTGCATTGTTCAATTGATTCGTCGTTATCCACAAACGCTTTATCCAGAGGTTCTTTCTCCACATATTTAAATGAATTCTAGGGTTATAATGGTAACCCTAAATTCCTGATAAAGACATAATAAACAGAAATTCACCAATTCAAAAAAAATTATTAAATTATTTTATTTACAGTTATGTCCTCTGTTACTTTTTCTGTACATGGCCTCTGCCGAATAATGTTAATTCATGCCTAAGGTTGAGCTGCCATTCTAAGCTCAACGATACCCTTGAATTTTTTATTTGGGTACCTATTTAAGAGTTATTCCATTTTTTCAGAAAAACTTTTTGTGCATGCTATTAAAAATTTTAATATTTTTCAGACATTTATTCCAGGAACACAGGGCCTCATAATCCAATGTCGTCTTAGCACCTAGTCTCAAAATCAATCCATATAATGTCTAAAAATAATTCATGTAAAATAAAATACGTTACAAACTTGAAAGTATTTTTAGCATCACCTAGAGTCACAAACCATTTTGGTAGTGTCATATAGACATCTTCCTAAAGGTTCCCATTAAGGAATGTATTTTTGACTTCCATCTACCAAATATCATAGTCATGGTAAGATGCTATAGTAAGTATATTTTATGATGGATTTAAAAATGGAAACTGGTGAAAAGGTTTCATCATATTCAATTTATTGATATTGTTTAAACCCTTTAGCTACAATCCTTTATTTATAGGTATTTAACTTACCTTCCATTTCCTTTTTTCCTTGAATACTCATTTACACCCTATGGCCTTTACATCAACTACCGCATCGAACAGAACCCAAAATTGGTTATGATAAATGGAATTCATTTCAGAATTCATGGATTCTTTTCATCTTGCATATTATGAGCTCTCTACTTCTTATTTTTAGGATAGAGATTAATAATTTACAACCAATAATTATTCACCATTTCTAGTTACTATAAAACCATCTCTCTCTAGTTCCATTACCTCTATAGATCTTTTATGTAGTACCTATGTTTTAGGAACTACTTCTTCCATGGGGAACTATGGAATCTATTCCTGTACTAACTCTTGTTTATCTTGAACATAAATTTCATCAAAGTTAATCATTATATCACTATCCTTTTGGAGGATATGATCCCTCTCAAGAATTATGGCTTGTCTCGAAATAGTCATTTTCTTGTATATGGGGATTTATGGGTAGTATCTATTTGTTTCCTTAGGATTCCGTATAATGATACACTTTATTCCCTGGGGTGTTAGTTTGTTTCCAGATAATGCCTTAACAAACTCCTCACAACCCCATACATGTTTATATGACAAAACAAGTTTATTTTCACTATATAACTCAAAGGTAATTCCATTTTCTACTTTATGTGGTACTCGGTTTAGTGTGTGTACTATAGTTTTTAATGTGTATCTCAAAAATGATAATGGAAGATCTACATGAATCGTCATAGACCTTATCATTTCTAACAAGGTACGGTTCCTCATTTCACTAACACCATTCCATTGTGGTGTGGATTTAGTTGAGATAGAATCCATAAATCCTATAGAAATTTGATGATATCTTGGTTAAAATATTCAACACCTCGATTTGATCGAAGCTTCTATATCTTCTTTACAAGTTGATTATCTACTTCATTCTTTAATTCATGGAATGTATCAAAAAACTTAGACTTATACAACATCAAGTAGATATATCCATATCTACTCAATTCATCAGTAAAAGTTATGAAGTAAGAATACCCACCTCTATATTATAATGGAAATAGTCCACAGACATCATTGTGTACCAATACTAAAAGCTATATAACCCTTTCACCTAGTCCATTGAATGTCATTTTGGTCATTTTTTTCTTATAAACAAGAATGAAATATTTCAAGTGGTTTTATATCAAAATATTCTAAATAACTATCATGAAAAATATTTTCCAAATGCTTCTTGTTTACATGACCAAGATAGTGATGTTGTAGAGACCCGTATCTTGACGTACATGGACATTACATTACATTTGCGGAATACTTAGTACATAACAAAAACACACACACAAGGACCGTAATAGTTTAGTGTCTTTGGAAACTCGGAATATAATCTTCCAATCGTGGTGAAAGATCTTCAACATCTTCCATAAAGATCTTCTTTTTATTATACCTAAAACCTTTCTTTATATCCTGGGGAAAAGAAAACATAAAAGGGTGAGCTCAAATGCTCAGTAAGGGTAAACAAAAGAAATATCAATCACATCATATACATAAGCACATAACTTTTGTAAATCTTAACCTACAAAAGAGATCATAATTTCATAACATGGGGTAAATCATGGCAGTGAAATGTAATCACAATAATCATAACATAAAACATGAAACTTTGTGGCATTCACACATAATCATAGAGAATCATTTCTTGTTAGTCAAGACTCATTGCCAAGACTATCTTAGTGGACAAAGTCCCTTTCTGAATCGAGTAACCATCGTTTCAGTCCTGTTTCACTGAACCGATATAACCTACCATTCCATCCATATCTATCTCATGAGATATAAAATCATTACCCAATGCATTGGAGGGAGATATAGGTCCCACCCATCTCATAATGAATCCTTTCTTATGTGTGCCACAAAATCATAAATCATACATCATTGCATAACCCATGTAATAAAAATAGGATTCTTAAACAACATGACATCATAAAACACTTCATATAAGATAAAGGAATTCATAAAAATATTTTCATCACAACATAATCAAATCCATGTAATAATAGGGATAAAAACAGAACCCTTTTATTATCTTATATGGAAAATAATTTTGATATAATACTTGAACTCTATTCTTGAGGAAAATATCCTTTCTACTTCAAAAACATTTTCCTTTATTAACATGTATTACAATTTAAAACTAAAAGAATTTGATTAAAAATAAACTTGAAAACTTGTAAAGGAAGCTCCTTGGAAATAATTTTTTAAAAATCCATTCATGCCGTATATGTTAAAAAAACATTTTTCTCGTACTTTTTTCGGAAAAGTCAAAAAAGTACCTCGTACGAAAAATGACAAAAGATTCCTTTCATATCTTTTACTAAAAACTCACCGAAGGGTAAAATAGGATTTAAACAATTGTAGGTGAATGGATATAATATTACATATTGATGAAACATGGATTTGGATGATAAAATATACCCCAGTAAATACTTACGAATAAACAATCTCGGATAAAAATGAGATTGTGATATTTCCCTTACCTTAGGTCCAATTTGCTTTGTACGTGTCCGAAGCTCCTGTATAATGGTTTAAATAATGTTATTGACTTATTACAGAATCATACATATTGATATGATATCATATATGGTCATATTATTAGCTTCTTGATAGTAATATTTCATTGTTACTTGTTACTCGGGTCTTTATTGCCTTTTGTTCTTATGCGTGTTTTGCCGAATACATTCTTATTCTTATTTTAAGGTTATAGATACCTTATATCCAGAATGGTATTAGTGTAACATATATCATATTTATTCATTCAATTCATTTATATAATTACTATGTAATGATAATCATGTAGAACGAGTCGCATCACATCGTGGAGACGGTATTCCGTACGTACGCACGAGTGATGATATCGTTCCTATGATCGTGGAACTGTATTGGAGTATATATATATTATTTCAGTATCAATATTACTTTATAATAATCATAAATAGTTACTCATTACACCATTATACCCATCCTTGTAAAGTGATGGTGGAAAAATAGATTACACCACGGCGTGGAGACGGTATTCCGTACGTACGCAAGCGCGGTGATTTCATTTTTTCGTAGGATGGATAGAAGGTGAATTAGGGTTGTTTCATATTTATAATAACATATCAGTATGTAAGTAATACTGATGTTATTACTTTATCATGAAACAACTAAAGAAGAAGAAGTTGAAGAAGAAAGAAATTGAAAAGATCGGTAATGGATATTACCTCTTCTTTGGAACGCCTCTTTGAATCCTACACTTAAGGAACTAAGATTGGTCTTTGGAGAAGACCAGGACCTCTAGGATTATTCTAGGGAAGTGGAGAGGAGAAAATGGCAGGGTTTGGCCGAGCTTAAGTGCTCAAATTGGTGTGAGGAGGAGGGGGAGGAGGTGCCCTTTTATAAGGGAGGAGAGGGACACCTTAGGAATATCTCAAAATATTATTTTATATTAAAGTCAAAATCGGTTTATAATGGTTCCAAAGGGTCTTATTTCGAAGATAAAGTGGGGATGGGTCGAAATCCTATAAACCAATAGGATTTAGACAAGTTTAGGTTATTATTTTAACCTTATCAATTAGATTTAACTCTAAGTTAAATAATTTAACTTTTACCGTGTCTTTTTGTTTTCTTTCACTATATGGTTAATACACTTACTATAACATGCCAAACGAACCCCAAATTGTATATTATTAATACATATATCCTTATCTAAGTCATTTGGCCGAACCTTAGATTTTTAGGAATAAAATAACAATTAATAATATAATATTTGATTTAAAAACTATTTTGTGTCAATTTTGACACTATTTGATATATGATTTTTGTGAAAGTCATAACAGAATTATATGTTCGAACCAAGTTGATTAAATCAACACTAATATATCATAGTAACCTATAAAATTAGTTTAAGTCATAAAAAAGTCTCAAATTACATTCATTTGAGCATTTATAACATCAATTATGTTAATATTTCCTTAAAATGGTAATTACTGCATCATCGTTGTGTCATAAATAAATTAATTTATTTAAAGTCTAAAAATTATAAATAAAATATCATTATGTAGTAAATCTCTTTAGCTTTCTAATGAATATTTATAGTAGAATTTATCTTATGTATAACCCCATATTAAAAATGTTTTAGTTATTAAACTTTGATTTTAACTATTTTAACTATTCATTAAATAATATAATATTAAATGTCATAATCTAATCCAAGTGGACCTAAATGGTCATATTATATTCATAAGGTTGTTTTTGGTCGAATTACACTTATCCAATAGAATTAGGACATGTGTTAGGGTAATAGTAATATCATATTTACCCTTAGTTACCCTATTTACTATTAACCGTGGTAAAAAAAGTAAAAAGTTACTATTCACCAAAAATTATTTTCATCTCATTGAACCACATTTTACTTACTGACATCAACCGTGTCTCTCGGATTTTTGAAATTCCATCCACAGAAGCGGTAAAATTAAGATTTATGAAGAAATTAATTTTTTTAACTACCACTTAGTAGTTTCACTATTCATCAAAAATTGATGTTTTTCAGAACAATGCCAAAATTTCATCCTAAGCTATATTTCATATTCCGAATTCAAAAATGAAGTCTATTTTACCAAATTCATATCATAGAATTTGCATTAATTAATTTTATAATTAAATCCCGTTGTTAAAACAAATAGCGTGTTTTTAAGAAACAATATCTATCAAAAGATTGACACTTGATTATGTCTGGTTTAAATGTGAAATTACATCCAATGACCAACATTGTATTAAATTGTAAAAATATATTCTAAATATACTTTAAAACCACTCAAATTAATAATTTATCACTATTAATTATTTCGATTAAAAAAGTTGTTTTTAATTATAATTTAGTAATTTTCACTATTCATCAGAATATGAAAGTTATCCGAAAAGTACCAAAATTTCACCTTAGGCTAAATTCGATACTCCGAATCCAAAAATGAAGTTCATTTTGAAAAATAAGATTTACAGAGTTTTAAAAAGTGGTTATTACTATTCATAACGGCTAGTTTTAATAATATTTTAATAGCATATCGTTGTTTAGTGAAACTCGGTATTGCGTATTACACACGCTATCGAGGAAGGTCGTGATTGCGTGTAATGCAAGGCAAGTCAAGGATGTGTGTTGTGCAAGCTCCTTTTGGTGTAGCGTACAACACATGACTTTAATAAAATTAAAAAGAATATATTTTTTTATAAAATCTTGGGCTGTTACATTCTACCCCCCTTAAAATGAATTTCGCCCTCGAAATTCGTCGGGGTTATAAATGGTTTACTATTCGAAAGTTTCTTTAATAGAAACCCACATCGTAAAAAGGAATATCAAAACCAATCTTTAAAAACAAATGTATGAAACGTAACGGTTACCCAAATAAACTAATCATTGGGTTTCCACATAGGTGAAAATATGGATATGGAAGAGAAATCTAACCATCATGTTCTGATGGAGAGTGGTAGAGAACATAGCTATGGAAAATACAGTAATCACAAATCCATAGATTTGTGATGATATAAGGTACCATCTGATTCATCAGGTATAAGATCACTAGGACAACATTTTTGGTTTTCAAGATCATTTCCCTAAAGTTGAAAATTTGAATTAGAATAAATACTTACTTTATTTTGGTACAATCTCACTGTTGTTCGTGCCTTGAACAATTTCCACTTCATCTCTTAAATAAATGAAGTTGAATTTGTTATTCATGAAGTGTTAGCAGATCATGTGATAGAATGACGGGTCATTCCATCTGTCTCAAACAAAAGGTTAGCAAAAATTATATGCATAAGTCGATCTATAGTGAGATTAATCATATATGGTTCCTAAAATGGACTTATACTTCATATATCATACTGCTTAATATAATAAAACTAGTTTCTACTAAACAGGGACTTCCTGTAGGCCAGTGGTAGGCGATAAAGGCCAGTCGCACTTCGGTTGTGGGTTCGATTCCCACAGCCTTGTCCGAAGCGATGGGCTGTCGCCCGTCCTGCAGGTTGTCCTTTTTCCAAAACTATATAACATCCCATCAATAATATCGAAAAAACAAACAATACTAACTTATGTCCAACATAATCCATTCCAATCTTTTAGGCTTATCCATAATACTGCAGTCGACTCTCATAATATAGTGAAAATGATTACCAGAGATTTAACACCATCATCGATCCCCATATATCATAAGATATGTTTTGTTGGTCACATTCCAAACATTCAAAGTCCTTAATCGTGTATTCTTTTTAATACCTTAGTGAAAACATGAATGCAGTTAAAAGTTAACACTTTTCACATACCAAAATCCTCAAAATTCTATATACTCAAACTTAGTCCTTATATCAATCATGAGCTCATGAATACTGTTAAACATTTCATTTTCTCATTTTCCCTTCATTATGCGCATAATATCTCAATCACTTTGAATACCACATTAGACCAATACATAAATATTCCAATATTCCAAGATACAACATTATTTTGGAATCCCATTACATAAACACTTAATCATTCCACCACATCGTTGTCATATTCAACATTGCCAATAGTGATCGCATGTGACTTCCCTTTGTCCTTTGCCTTAAGAGGTTGCTCATGTCGATCATCACTAACACTTGGATTAGGGCATTTATTAGCATAATGCCCCATTTCCTTGCACTTGAAGCATTGAAGTGTTGGTTGTACGTTCTCTGCAGTGTTTGCTTTATTCACTTCATTAGAATCCCATTTTCCATTACTTCGACACTCAGCTGCTCGATTACCTTCTTTTCCACACTTAAAACATTTTCTAGTCCCTTTAAGACAATCTCCACCATGCTTCTTTCCACACTTTGTGCATAAGGAAACATTCATCTTCTTTTCACCATTATTCTGAGTTTTCTCCTTGAACTCCATCTTTCGTTTCTTGTCAAACCCATGAGATGGATATGTAACACCAACTTCCATTTCTACCTTGATAGCACAACGCACAATTTCTTCATAGCTACTGAAGTCTCTTATAGCTAATGCCCTTCGAAGACTTGGTTTTAAGCCACTGAAAAATCGATCAACTTTACTTTCAGGTTGGATGATAATACCAGAAGCGTACCTTGCAAGTCTTGTAAAATTCGCTTCATAGGTACCAACAGATTAATCATCCCTTTGCTTCAGTTCAACAAACTCTTTCCCCATCGTTGTTCGGAGAATACGAGGGAAGTACTTATTGAAAAATAAGTTCTTGAACTCGTCCCATTCCATAGACTCAATTTCATCCCTTTGCCTCGTATTCTTAATAAGATTCCACCATTGATCAGCATCTCCTTCCAAACGATACACTGCTAGGATGACTTTATCATGTTCAGAACATTGAAGAACTGAAAATATCTTTTCAGTAGTACTAATCCATTGTTCAGCAACTAATGGATCAGTAGACCCACTGAAAGAAGGTGGACGATGCCTCATGAAGGATTCAACAGAATGTTGCTCCTTCCTTTGCTCGTTTGGAAGTCCTGCATGATTCATAGCTTGAGAAAGTTGTGTGAGCATGGCTACAAGATTTTGCATTCCGGCTCACATATCGTTTGGTTGCTCAGGGGGACAATCATTGCATTGCCCATCACATTCCGCATTAACACGGTTCCTTCGGGTTCCAGCCATCGTCTAAAACCCCAAAAGAATAGTATGAGAGGCAAAAATCATGCTAGGGAAAACAACATAATAAAGGGGTAGTACCCTCAATATCTAACATCTTAGGTTAAATTCGAAGATCGTTAGCGCAATTCTAGGACTATAACATATATGTATACTTAACCTTAGAGACATCCCTAGACATACCTTAGAAATATCTCTAGGGATCTCACTAACGTTTTTGCATCCTAGTTTCCAAAGCTTGACTAAACCTTTCCTCTGATACCAACTGTAGAGACCCGTATCTTGACGTACATGGACATTACATTACATTTTCGGAATACTTAGTACATAACAAAAACACACACACAAGGACCGTAATAGTTTAGTGTCTTTGGAAACTCGGAATATAATCTTCTAATCATGGTGAAAGATCTTCAACATCTTCCATAAAGATCTTCTTTTTTTTATACCTAAAACCTTTCTTTATATCCTGGGGAAAAGAAAACATAAAAGGGTGAGCTCAAATGCTCAGTAAGGGTAAACAAAAGAAATATCAATCACATCATATAAATAAGCACATAACTTTTGGAAATCTTAACCTGCAAAAGAGATCATAATTTCATAACATGGGGTAAATCATGGCAGTGAAATGTAATCACAATAATCATAACATAAAACATGAAACTTTTTGGCATTCACACATAATCATAGAGAATCATTTCTTGTTAGTCAAGACTCATTGCCAAGACTATCTTAGTGGACAAAGTCCCTTTCTGAATCGAGTAACCCTCGTTTCAGTCCTGTTTCACTGAACCGGTATAACCTACCATTCCAGCCATGTCTATCTCATGAGATATAAAATCATTACCCAATGCATTGGAGGGAGATATAGGTCCCACCCATCTCATAATGAATCCTTTCTTATGTGTGCCACAAAATCATAAATCATACATCATTGCATAACCCATGTAATAAAAATAGGATTCTTAAACAACATGACATCATAAAACACTTCATATAAGATAAAGGAATTCATAAAAATATTTTCATCACAACATAATCAAATCCATGTAATAATAGGGATAAAAACAGAACACTTTTATTATCTTATATGGAAAATAATTTTGATATAATACTTGAACTCTATTCTTGAGGAAAATATCCTTTCTACTTCAAAAACATTTTCCTTTCTTAACATGTCTTACAATTTAAAACTAAAAGAATTTGATTAAAAATAAACTTGAAAACTTGTAAAGGAAGCTCCTTGGAAATAATTTTTTAAAAATCCATTCATGCCGTATATGTTAAAAAAACATTTTTCTCGTACTTTTTTCGGAAAAGTCAAAAAAGTACCTCGTACGAAAAATGACAAAAGATTCCTTTCATATCTTTTACTAAAAACTCACCGAAGGGTAAAATAGGATTTAAAAAATTGTAGGTGAATGGAAATAATATTACATATTGATGAAACATGGATTTGGATGATAAAATATACCCCAGTAAATACTTACGAATAAACAATCTCAGATAAAAATGAGATTGTGATATTTCCCTTACCTTAGGTCCAATTTGCTTTGTACGTGTCCGAAGCTCCTGTATAATGGTTTAAATAATGTTATTGACTTATTACAGAATCATACATATTGATATGATATCATATATGGTCATATTCTTAGCTTCTTGATAGTAATATTTCATTGTTACTTGTTACTCGGGTCTTTATTGCCTTTTGTTCTTATGCGTGTTTTGCCGAATACATTCTTATTCTTATTTTAAGGTTATAGATACCTTATATCCAGAATGGTATTAGTGTAACATATATCATATTTATTCATTCAATTCATTTATATAATTACTATGTAATGATAATCATGTAGAACGAGTCGCATCACATCGTGGAGACGGTATTCCGTACGTACGCACGAGTGATGATATCGTTCCTATGATCGTGGAACTGTATTGGAGTATATATATATTATTTCAGTATCAATATTACATTATAATAATAATAAATAGTTACTCATTACACCATTATACCCATCCTTGTAAAGTGATGGTGGAAAAATAGATTACACCACGGCGTGGAGACGGTATTCCGTACGTACGCAAGCGCGGTGATTTCATTTTTTCGTAGGATGGATAGAAGGTGAATTAGGGTTGTTTCATATTTATAATAACATATCAGTATGTAATTAATACTTATGTTATTACTTTATCATGAAACAACTAAAGAAGAAGAAGTTGAAGAAGAAAGAAATTGAAAAGATCGGTAATGGATATTACCTCTTCTTTGGAACGCCTCTTTGAATCCTCCACTTAAGGAACTAAGATTGGTCTTTGGAGAAGACCAGGACCTCTAGGATTATTCTAGGGAAGTGGATAGGGGAAAATGGCAGGGGTTGGCCGAGCTTGAGTGCTCAAATTGGTGTGAGGAGGAGGGGGAGGAGGTGCCCTTTTATAAGGGAGGAGAGGGGCACCTTAGGAATATCTCAAAATATTATTTTATATTAAAGTCAAAATCGGTTTATAATGGTTCCAAAGGGTATTATTTCGAAGATAAAGTGGGGATGGGTCGAAATCCTATCAACCAATAGGATTTAGACAAGTTTAGGTTATTATTTTAACCTTATCAATTAGATTTAACTCTAAGTTAAATAATTTAACTTTTACCGTGTCTTTTTGTTTTCTTTCACTATATGGTTAATACACTTACTATAACATGCCAAACGAATCCCAAATTGTATATTATTAATACATATATCCTTATCTAAGTCATTTGGCCGAACCTTAGATTTTTAGGAATAAAATAACAATTAATAATATAATATTTGATTTAAAAACTATTTTGTGTCAATTTTGACACTATTTGATATATGATTTTTGTGAAAGTCATAACAGAATTATATGTTCAAACCAAGTTGATTAAATAAACACTAATATATCATAGTAACCTATAAAATTAGTTTAAGTCATAAAAAGTCTCAAATTACATTCATTTGAGCATTTATAACATCAATTATGTTAATATTTCCTTAAAAGGGTAATTACTGCATCATCGTTGTGTCATAAATAAATTAATTTATTTAAAGTCTAAAAATTATAAATAAAATATGATTATGTAGGAAATCTTTTTAGCTTTCTAATGAATATTTATAGTCGAATTTATCTTATGTATAACTCCATATTAAAAATGTTTTAGTTATTAAACTTTGATTTTAACTATTTTAACTATTCATTAAATAATATAATATTAAATGTCATAATCTAATCCAAGTGGACCTAAATGGTCATATTATATTCATAAGGTTGTTTTCGGTCGAATTACACTTATCCAATAGAATTAGGACATGTGTTAGGGTAATAGTAATATCATATTTACCCTTAGTTACCCTATTTACTATTAACCGTGGTAAAAAAAGTAAAAAGTTACTATTCACCAAAAATTATTTTCATCTCATTGAACCACATTTTACTTACTGACATCAACCGTGTCTCTCGTATTTTTGAAATTCCATCCACAGAAGCGGTAAAATTAAGATTTATGAAGAAATTAATTTTTTTAACTACCACTTAGTAGTTTCACTATTCATCAAAAATTGATGTTTTTCAGAACAATGCCAAAATTTCATCCTAAGCTATATTTCATATTCCGAATTCAAAAATGAAGTCTATTTTACCAAATTCATATCATAGAATTTTCATTAATTAATTTTATAATTAAATCCCGCTGTTAAAACAAATAGCGTGTTTTTAAGAAACAATATCTATCAAAAGATTGACACTTGATTATGTCTGGTTTAAATGTGAAATTACATCCAATGACCAACATTGTATTAAATTGTAAAAATATATTCTAAATATACTTTAAAACCACTCAAATTAATAATTTATCACTATTAATTATTTCGATTAAAAAAGTTGTTTTTAATTATAATATAGTAATTTTCACTATTCATCAGAATATGAAAGTTATCCGAAAAGTACCAAAATTTCACCTTAGGCTAAATTCGATACTCCGAATCCAAAAATGAAGTTCATTTTGAAAAATAATATTTAAAGAGTTTTAAAAAGTGGTTATTACTATTCATAACGGCTAGTTTTAATAATATTTTAATAGCATATCGTTGTTTAGTGAAACTCGGTATTGCGTATTACACACGCTATCGAGGAAGGTCTTGATTGCGTGTAATGCAAGGCAAGTCAAGGATGTGTGTTGTGCAAGCTCCTTTTGGTGTAGCGTATAACACAAGACTTTAATAAAATCAAAAAGAATATATTTTTTTATAAAATCTTGGGCTGTTACAGATGTCATGGTTGGTTATTATACGATTCATTTAAACATGATTTGTTATCTATTTCTATTACTTGGTTTTCTTAATTTAATACATAAATTCCATTATTTAAATGTGTTATACCATAATATATGTTGTCTTTAAAAAATAAAAAAAATTATTTCTAAACATGAAAATAAAACCATCTACATCTAGGAATGATATATAAATTATGTTCTTGGTAAAAATTGGTACATAATAATAATCCATTAAAACCAATATCACTCATGTTTGTAATGAAAGGTGGTAGTCACTAATGGATAGATCATCCAACCTTGTTCCATTATTAGCATGAAAATACACCTATCTTCTAGAAATCTTCCAAAATTTACTTGGTTCCTATATTTGGATACATATGTGATAACTACAAGCTGTAACTAATAACTAATTTGTAGATATTGAAATATTACACTAGATAATGAATTCACATTTATCTTTCCCTTTCTTCTAGGTGAATTTCCTCTTTCAGTGTCCTTCCATTCCACATGAAAATCATATTAACTCATTTTCCTTTCCCTACCTTTGGATCTTACTATTCTTAAGAGGGCAGTGCTCAAGATCTTTAGACTTGTTATAAATCTTGTTCCCCTTTTCCTTGTTATTCCTTTTCTTATTCACCATAAGGATCATGGGTTTTTCATTCCCCATATCCTTATCCACTTGGAGAACCAGTGTAAGAAGATCCAAAATACTGTTCTAATTATTGGTCATATTATAATTAATAATAAAACTAGAAAAGGTCTTGGGTATTGAGGAAAGTATAAAATATATGTGTAACTCATAATCCCTAAGATGTTTAAGTGTTCAATATAGCCAATAAGCTTGGATATATGAGTCCCATATGAAGCTAACTCTTCCGGCTTAATTGTAAACAAAGGATTGGATATCTTTTATCTCTCTTGTCTTGCCTTCTCTTAATAGATATCCTGAAGGTGATACATCATGCTATATGTATGCATGTACTCATTTTCCTTCATAATATAATTATTCATTGAGATAGCATGAAACACTAAACATTTTTTAAATCTTTCAAATGTTTCTCATAGAGAGATAACTCTTCCTCACATCCTCATTACCAAGTTCACTAGGAATAGGTTCTTCCAGCATATACAATTTCCTTTCATGGAATAGGTTCACACGTAAGAACCTTTTCCATTCTTGAAAATTTGTGTTGGTGAGAAGGTTATCCTTCTCCAGTATGAATCAATGTGATATGTTTGAATTCATTTTATTGTTGTTTTTACAAATAAAATGAGCATAGTTTTAGTACTTTATCTGATAAAATTTTGAAAAATAAATAAATATTATATTTATTAATCTCCCACAATTTATCAAAATCAAATATATCTCACCATTGGTTTCAAAATATCATGTTTCTTGATCATTATATTTTAAAGGATCCATATTTTCCTTCTCATCACCTTTACTTTGGTTAGTCGACCAATTTGAAGGGTTTTAGGTAGGTGTTCCAAATTCGAATTGCATTAACTCGTAGTTCCTTGATTTTTTTTTAATGTCCCAGATTTCCCATATAATTTTTTTTAATTATATGGAATTATTTCTAGCTCGTAAAATCTGATGGCACGTGATTCTGAGGCCCGAAGTTTTAGGAATGATCCATCGAATTTTTGTTAATCTTTAATTAGCTCACATAAGTAGTTTTATTAAAAAAGTATAATAACTCTTAAATACTTACCCAGATTAGAAATCTGATGGCACCGTTGCATTAAGGATGGTGAGTTTACCCTAGGAGTGACTTAAGTTTAGTCAGCGCAGGCCTCCTGTGTGAAAACCATAAAATGGCATAACCATAAATAAAATAATTAAATAAAGTTATTTTTTTCTAATTCTTATAACTCGTGAATGGTAACTCGGATTAAAAATCTGATAACACTACTATGATCATGAGGGTATGCTCCCCTTAGGCAGATACTAACATTCCCTGGCATGGTTACTAATTAAAGTTAGTTTTTGTATATAAATAAAATAATTAAGTAGCGATTTTTTATTGTAAAATCCATAACTTATAAATGGTAACTTGGATTGAAAATCTGAGAGTACCGTTGAGTTCTTTGGGGTGTGTTCTCCTTTGGTGTAACCTAACCTTGATCAGCGCGGGTCAAGGGTGAACGTAATTAATTTATTGATCTTTTTTTAAGGTGCATTCAGTAAATGCGTGAGCGGCATTTTCTAACTTTCAAACCGGTTCTCGGATTAAAAATATGAGGGCACCGTTGAATCCACAGTGCCGGGATTTTCTTAAGGAAGACTTTACTTTGACCATAGTAGGTCTGGAGAAAAAGTTAAGTTTTGTGACTTTTTAAAATAAATGAAATAAAATAATTATTTTATTTTATTTTATTTTATATCCTCCAATAGACAAGAGGTATGTGGGGCTAGGGATGTTTCAAGATAATAAATGGCTTTACCTACCAATCCTAAGTAACGACGTCTTTGGAAAATTAGGATGGTTTCTAATTTATGAAACCCCATTAATTCCCCCACGTTGTTACTTATCCTCCCCCTCCTATATATATAGATCTTGGGAAGGGGTATCGGAACAGCTTCTCCAAGCAACGAAGTGATGAAGGAGCACCGTGATGCTGGACCCTTAGAGGATGAAGCTGATCCTAGCAGGAGGTGATGGGCAACACTGAACCACGAACTAGAGGATGATGTCTGAGTGGCGTCACTGAGAACCTGTTGTAGGAACGAAGAAAAACAATCCACCTTCAAGTTGTGGATGCTCTCAAATGGGTTGCGTGGTAGGGGGTTTATTCGTTTATACTTTTTAAATGTTTTCCTCTTACCCATTTTTGAATAATACAAAGAGCGTGGGTCAACCGACTAACGGGTTGACCCATGATTCATTTGTTTTTGCGGGAGGTTATTGTAGGGTATATTTTATCTTGATTTAAATTCCAAGAGTTTATTAAACCCTTAACCCCCCTCATGTTTGTGAGCTAACGCGGATGGCGCAGGCCTAATGAACCCGACTTGAACCCTCCACTACATAGCTAATTTTGCACCTCCATGGAACACCGATGACGCGGTGATACTGATCGGCTGCATTGGGGATACCGCGACAACACACGCTGTAAGAGGAGGTTGTGGCACTAAGCTGAAGTGGTCATCGAAGCGGCCGAAACCGGACGGAGGTGAAGGAGGCACGGCACGTCATTGCTCGCTATCGATGAACAAAGAAGGTCGCGGCTCGTCAGCCACAGTGACCAGAGGATGGCGGCCGGCACACCGGTCGACCGTAAGTGACGGTGTGATTCGCCATCACACACCACTAGAGAGGTCGGCCGGTGCGTCGGCCCACCGTGACAGAACCGGCAGAGTAGAGGTAGTGAATACCCCCGACGGCGTGCCCACATGGTAGCAAGGTCGTGGCCTACGACGGATACGGCAGAAGTAGGGGGCCATCAGTTTGATTGATGGATGATGGACAAAGCATGCCAGTGGCGCGCCCGGCGGCCCGTCGGCCCCGGCACGGAGGACCCACGATGCCCTGTGGCGCCGCGTTGGGTCAACCTCAATGGGTTGACCTTCTGACAAGGATCCACACCATGTCAACCCTACCTGAATGTGCATTGTATGGGTATCCCTAGCAGCCCGCGCTACCATGCGGGTGGCACCGCAGGGTCGGCCCAGCAGACCGACCCTCCGCCAAGCGACTTGACCCCTGGCCCTACCGAGTCAGGCCAGGCCCAACTGGCCGAATTGACCCGGGTCGGGTCAAACCTGAGTCGGGTCAGGTCGACCCAAGTCGATCTGGGTTGGACCATGCTGAACCGGGTCGGGCTAGTCCGACCGAGGCGGACCGGACCCAGACCCTGTACCGACCAGTTACACAAAATAGGCCCTAACTTCTAAATCGGATGTCTATTTAATGAACTATCTACAGTGTTGGGATCCTTGGAGAAATAGGGTCCTTTTGACTTGCTCCCTGAGATTTTTTGAGAAACTTAGAGTATGGTCGGGTTGGATCGCATCTAAATCCAACTGGGCCCTCGGAAATGAAATGACAATAACGCACAGACCAGGCATCCAATTGACGCGTTGTCTGTTGCGTTAGAACCCTTATGACATGACAGATCATCAGGTTACTTTCTTGTGAGACTTCGTGCTGGTTGAAATATGACTGATAGCATGGGGAGTGGTTCTCCCAACTGCGCTATGTATGGAACCCTACGATTGGATGAGACTTGACGACTGCTGACCATTTCGACTCGGAGTGACTCCACAGGCCCAGTGGGGAGATTCTCTGTGTGACACGGCAAACCCAAAATGTGGAGTGCCTCTTTGTGATGCGGAAAACTCATGTTACTCTACAGGAGGAGTAACTCAGCAGGCCACGAGGGGGAGCGCCTCTATGTGATGCAGCAGACCCACGGGGGGGAGCGCCTCTTTGTGATGCGGCAGACCCATGGTACTTAACAGGAGGAGTACCTCAGCAGTCCAAATTTAGTGGGAAGTGCCTCTGTGTGACGTGGCAGGCCCACTGTACTCATTGGATGAGGAGTTCTCCAGCAGCCAAGGTGTTGGACGTTGTGATTGGCAATGTTACTTGTTACTACCCCTAGAGAATTTGTGGCTAGATATCAGCATTCATAGCGATCCTATGTGGGTCATCATCATAATCCTATTTCTCAGAGTTTTATACCTTGTTTGAGCAGAGACTCTAATTGAGTTGTGTCTATTTCTTTGTGCTTTTTGATTGAGTTCTTGATTTTTGGTTTTCCTTGTGGAATTCTGAGAGACCTTCAGGGGTCTCAGGTTCCCTATTGAGTATCGTTATACTCACCCATACACAGACTACACCTGCACCTTGTTATGTCTTATGAAGATGACGAGTATCTAGGTTGAGGTTTGAGGGATCTAGGACTAGGAGGTACGCGGAGGTGACAGGTAGACGTGGAGTGCTAAGGAGGTGATATGTACCTACCCTTCGGGTAGGATCCTCGAAGGATGACTCAGTAGATGTTTTCCCTTTTTAGTTTTATTATTCCTTTCAGTTGTATTTGTAATTTTTAGTTGCACTCGTACTTCCAGTTGGGCTTGTATTCCAGCCCCTTTTTCTTTCAGCACTTCTTTTACTCTAGTAGTTTACTTCACAGTTGCTTCTTGTTGTGTTCTCAGACCATGTGTTTGTATAGGTTTAAAGGCAATGCCTTCCCGTTTTAGGGAATACGCCTTTCAGTACTAGTCTCCAGCCCCTGACCTATGAAAGGTGATCTTGGAGTAGTCACAGCATAGGCCCTAGGGGATGGGTCGTGACAAACTGGTATCAAAGGAGTCGATTCTACTAAAGAACTAGGACTCTGATATTTTCAATGTAGCAATAGTGTTAAGTGTTATGAGTGTGGTTTTTAGTTTGGGGTGTCCAGTGTTAGTGCGGAGGCTGACGTATACATACACCAAAATCCTGAATTCTTATTTCTGACTCAGTACATGGAAGCACTGATTGAGTGTGTTTTTAAGAGTTTTTCTTGTGATTTCTCTTGATTCATCTCACCTGGTATAACATGTGGATCGTGGCACATTTTTTCCTTATCAGGATGTTGCCACATAGATAGCCAACTTGGATTATTGATAGAGTACATGATGACGGTCCACAAAGAAATGAGGCTCTGGTGTAGGGCCCTCTTACTGTGTTGGCACCTTAGGGTGGTGTACCAGCAGCAGCACCACCCATTAGGTAGTGGTTACCACCAGCCGCACTGGCAGATAGTGCATGGAAACTGAGCGCGTTGCATGAGTTACAATAGTAGAGGCCTCCACGGTTCTGAGGAGATCCTGACTCATAGGCAGCTAAAGACAGGATTGGGGAGGTGGTTGAGTTTCCATCTAGCTAGGGAACCATTCGATCAGATGGTGAACTTGATAGAGAGACTTCTATGTGGCTCAACAGGATGATAATAGAATTTAGATTACCCTGAACTTTCAAAGAGGTGACTTTTTCTATGGACATGCTTGAGAACCTTCCTCTGAGAAGGGGGTCTCTTGTCATAAATATCTAAGGGATGAGAGTTCCCTAGAGCTTCTACAGCTTCAGCAGGATGACATGTCAGTAGCTGAGTTTTCATCGAGGTGTACCGACTATTCTAGGTACTCTATGAATATAGTACGGTCAGTGATTCTGGGCTTGGACCTTCGAGTGAGGTGTTTTTAGGGACAGCCGAGATACCACTATTCCTCTATGCATTCTTACTTATTTTAGGGTGATAGATAGAACCTTTGTGGTTGAATATTATTTGGTCGAGCGGATGCAACCAGTGAATGTTAACAGTGGTAAATAAGAAAACTGGCGTCAGTATCAGAGACTTGGGTGTGTGAAATGTTTTGGGAAGAGGAAGTGATATGGACAGATGAATCTACAGGGTAGCAGACGTGGAAGTGGAGCTAGGAGAACAGCATGAGGTGGTATACATTTCAACATGTTACAACCACCACCCCAATGTAGTCCCTACCAGGATCAGGGAGCTGGAGGACAAGGGAAGGCAGTAGCTACATGCAGTCAAGGAGTGTGACCCAAGGGCTCTAGGAATGATTTGAGGTACGATCTGTGTCTACTACTAGCTCTCGTATTAATAGACATGGGTACCAATCATTCCTTTTTACCATGAATCTTGTTCAAGACCTTGAGTTTTCGGTTAAACCGAAAACTTGACCCTTATGTCTGGAGACACCTTTGGGAGGAGACTTGATAATCACACTTATGTTGATGGTGTGATCTGACCCTTGAGGTGAGAGTTTCAGTTGGAACGTCTTGGTGTCAGCGTTGAGGCCTTAAAACATTAGTTTGGGTATGGACTGGATATCCATAGTTTATACTCAGATTGACTATATTAGGAAAAAAGGTTGTGTTTTATCTACAACATTGGAATGGGTTTTTCCTTGGTTGGTGAAAAGGGAAACTCAGGCAGCATAGGATAAACTCATGCATAGAAGGGTGCAGCTGATCACTCTTGATCTGGTCAGCCTTGGCCTCATGGAAACAGGAGTTTTGGGTTTTCAGTTCCCAACAGGAGTGGTAGAGTGTGGGGACATCTTTTCAAAATATGTTTCTGGGATTACATCCCTGAAGGGAGAGGGACTTATGCTTTGGTTGGGTACTACTGGAGTTTTGAACCAAATTTCTCCTGGGTAGTGGAACCCTTGTTAGCTTTGACAAATAAGGGTAAGTCTTTCCAATGAATGGAGAAGTTTCAGCAAAGATTTTAGAAGTTGAGAGAGCGACGATGGCTAGAGTTCCTCCTATACTATGACTTTGAGATATTCTGTACTCCTGGGAAGGGGAACGTGGTAGCAGATGCACTCATCAGGAGATCTGGTCTACAACTATTGAGTGAGGCATCAGAGTATCTAGTCACACTACGGATATCCTTTGTGGATAAATATGGAGCATCTTACCTCCAGTCTATGACTGTCACTCCACCAATTCTTCATCAAATTTGGGGGGCACATCTTGAGACGTTGACTACGGGGCCTGAAGTGCTCAGATATACTTAGGATGGTCTTCTGAAGGATTTTCTAAAGGTGGGTAGCATGTCATCCTCTTTAGAGGATTCACCATGGTACCAGTGATGCTTTGAAAGTAGGTGTTGAGGGATACCCATACATACCCTTTAACAGTACATCCTGGAGTGGCGAAGATGCACCAGGACATCTGGTGTCATTACTGATGGCCAAGGATGAAGGAAGCAGTGGAAGATTTTGTATCATGATGCCTCACTTGTTAGAAAGTAAAACTGCTCATAGCCAGCAGAAGTCTTATGCCGATAGAAGGAGGGTGACCATGTCTTCCTACAGGTCTCACCTCGATGAGGATTGTGGAGATTTGGCTGGGGAGGAAAGTTATCTCTGAGGTTCATCGAACCTTTTTAGTTTCTCAGCAAAGTGGGTGAGATGGTTTACCATCTATCTCATTCCCCGTAGATGCACCAGGTGCGTAATGTTTTACACGCCTTACAGCTGCGGAGATGCATGCACGATTTATTGCACGTTATCGACTAGGGTGAGTTGAACTTTGATGATGGGGTGACTTTTATGAAGTTCCCAGTAGAGATAAAGGATCTACAGGAGTGAGTCCTTCATGGATGTTCGAGCCCTCTATTTTGAGTTCGGTGGCAGTACGCGGACCTCCAAGAGAGAACATGGGAGCGGGAGGCTCATATTTGTACTCAATACCCTCATTTTTTTTATTTTCCTGTGTTTTGGATTTTGAGGATGTAAATCCCTAAGGTGGGGAAAATATAATGTCCCATATTTTACATATAATTGTTTTTAATTATATGGAATTATTTTGAGACCTTGAATTCTGACGGCACGTGATTCCATGGCCCAGAGTGCCCGGAATGATCCGTCGAAGTTTTTTTAAGCTTTAATTTGCGCATGTGAGCAGTTTTCCTAAAAAAGTGGAATGAATCTTAAACGGTTGATCGTATCAGAAATATGATGTCACTGCTACGTTTAGGATGGCAATTTTACCCTAGGTGTGACTTAAGTTTAGTCGGTGCAAGCCTCCTGTGTGAAAACACGAAAATGGCATAACCGTAAATAAAATAATTAAATAAAGTTGTTGTTTTTTTCAAATACTTATAACTCACAAACGGTAACTTGGATTAAAAATATGAGACCACCGCTAAGATTGTGAGGGTATGATCTCTTTAAACAGATACTAACATTGGCTGGCACGGTCCACTAGTGAAAGTTAGTTCTTATCCGTAAATAAAATAATTAAGTGAAAATTATTTTATTGTAAAATCCATAACTTCTAAATGGTAACTCAAATGGAAAATCCAAGTGTACCATTGAGTTTTATGGGGCGTGTTCTCCTTAGGTATATCCTAACCTCAACCGGTGTAGGTCGAGGGTGAACGTAATTAATTTATTGAACTTTTTTTAAGGTACAATCAGTAAACGCGTGAGTGGAATTTTATAACTTTTGAATCGGTGCTTGGATTAAAAATATGAGGGCACCGTTAAATTTGAAGTGCCGAGATTTGCTTAAGGGAGATGTTACTTTGACTGTAGTAGGTCTAGAGAAAAGGTTAAGTTTTGTGACTTTTTAAATGAAATGGAATAAAATAATTTTATTATTTTATTTTATTTCATATCCTCCAACAGACAAGAGATGTGTGGGGCCAGTGATGTGTTAAGACAATAAATGGCTTGACCAGCCAACCCTAAGTGAAGACGTCATTGGATAATTAGGAAGGTTATTAATTTATGAGACCCTATTAATTCCCAACGTCGTTACTTACCCTCCCCCTCTCCAATATATATGGATCTTGGGAAGGGGTATCGGTACAGCTTCGCCAAGAAATGAAGTGCTAAAGGAGCGTAGTGACGTCGGACCCTTAAAGGATGGAGTCGATCCTAGCGGGAGGTGATGGGAGACACTGAACCATGAACCGGAGGATGTCGTATGAGTGGCGTCGTTGAGAACCTATTATGGGAACGAAGAACACCAACCCCCCTTCAAGCCATGGATGCTCTCCAACTGATTGCGCGGTATAGGGATTATTCATTTTTTATTTTTAAATGTTTTTCCCTTCCCCGTTCTTTAATAATACAAAGAACAAGGGTCAACCAACTAACGGGTTACCCACGATTCATTCGTTTTTGCAGGAGGTTATTGTGGGGTATCTTTGTGGGGTTTATCTTGATTTAAATTCCAACAGTTTGTTAAACCCTTAACCACACTCATGTTTGCGAGCTAACGCGAAGGGCGCGGGCCTAACAAACCCGGCCCGAACCCTCTGCTACTTTACTAATTTTGCACCTCAATGGAACACCGATGGCACGGTGATACCAATCGGCTGCGTTGGGGATAGCACGTCGACGCACGCCGCAAGAGGAGACTGAGCCACTAAGTCACATCAGTCATCGGAGCGGTTGACACCGGTCAGCCACGGAGGAGGCATAGTGCACCGTCGCGTGCTGCCGATGAACAAAGGAGGTCGCGGCTCGTCAACTGCGGTGACCAGAGGAAAGTGAAACAATGCTCTTTTATTCAAATTAATTGATAATAGGAATAATAAAAATTAACACCATAATTTTTATAGTCGTTTAGGGCACAAATATAACCTATTACACTCCACCAATTCTCTCTTCATGAGATTGGTGATTTTAACTAAATAGATAATTTTGTATAAGGAACTTTTCAACTAAGTACAAGTAATTGACACCTTAAATCAATTATTTTATATGTCCTTCAGGTTATTTGATAGTGAACCAAACATATAGCATAATATGAGAAGTTAAACATCCAAAAGGAAAAATGATAAACTATTGAATATTGTTTAACCTCACCATTTTTCTAAAAATGATAGAATAATTCATCTTTATAGGAATAGAAGAAAGAATTTATGTCGTAATCCTACTAAGGAAACTCCTAGATATTGTAGATAAAGATAAAAAAAAGATGGAAGAATAAAATTTAATTCTCATTAGCCTATTAAAACATGTATGTCTCTAAATATTTCTAATAAAATATTTGATGATATACAATAGATAAAAACTTATAAGAATACCAACATTAGTAATATAAGTTATATTAATAAAATGGGAAACTTTTGATGAAATATTAAAGAGATTAATCTTGATAAACTTCTAAGAAACAGATATTTATTCAAAAATATTCATCATGAAGATCAATAATATTCACTCTCTATGTAGCTATCTCAAATATAAAATCCATTGAGATAAAATAATAAATCTAATTCAATTATAGTCAAGAAGATCTGGAAATATCACCAAATAAATTATGATATTCAAAATGTTCATCATGTTTTAAATTTGGATTTAAAACACCCATATAGAATCATAACATACTTTATAGATATAAATGATTTAATCCATTATTGAACATCCTTTTAAATAGCCTTTTAATAGATTTTAATGAGTTTTTTAGTCTGGCTAAATCATAAAAGAAATCTTAGAAAATATCAATAATTTAAATCTTGTAGGAGAATACTATAACAAAGGGTTTCTCTATGTATAAAATTTTAAAATTTATGGTTCACAGTGAATTTTTGATTCTAAATATTATGTGAACTAACCAAAACATAGATACTCAAATGTAGGGTTCTTCACAAAAGTTATATTTCCAATACTAACATTCAACCCAAACATATGGTTATTAAAGTATCAATCCTTAGAAAATGTTTTGGTTCCAAAACCTAACATTCTTCCTAAATATAGGGTTAGAACATAACTTCTTAAACATTTATTACAGACTACATTAAAATTTCAAAATACATTGTCAATAAAACTTCAACTGAATTATAACTAAAGTTATTCTATAATTCTAGATAAATAAACTAAATATTCCAATAATTATAATCCCTTAACCCACATAAAAAACTTCCATAGTAAAAAAAATATGGGTGTCTTTGATCATCAAAATCAATGAGAAAATAATTAAAAAGTTCAATCAACATTCTTATACACAAAATATTATGGACATCATCATACTTCCTCGACATTATCATTAAAATATTTATCATCATAATTTAATTAGTAGAAAATATATTTTTTCAGTTATTATTCACAGTCCCTCCTTACTCATTAGTTAAAAATACTTTAAATTAGATGAAAACTATATAAATTTATTTTATAGTGGGTTTATGAAATAGGAAAACAATTCGGGTTCACATGCATGAGAAATATTCCATTCATATTCAAAAAATAAATCATTGGTATCATTATCATCTAAAAACATATAATTAAAAAAATTATATGTTACATATGTTCAACCCTTCTAAATATCACATATTCACCTCTAGTCTTAAAAACATTTCCTTCATTTTTCATAATATTTTTAATTATAAGTTTAATTCTTAAATTCATGAGTTATTTCATCAACTCATTACCCCTTGCTAATTTTTATCCCCAAAATTTGAAAGTGTGAACTACAATTATTCTTCATGGGAGTACCTCATTGATTCAATAATATTAAAATGTATTTTATCCTACCCTGGATTCATTAAAAAAATTCCTTCATGGGAATCTATAGTTATTAAATAAATATTTAATAAGTATCTAACAAAAATTATGGGGGAATTTTAATTGGTAATTTATTCATACATATTTAAAATAAAGTGAAGATTAAATTGACATATTGAATATTGAAGCACCACCATAAATATGAATTAATAGAGGGAGATGATCTGGGTTGATTTGATCTAAATTGATATATAGGTAATAGGGAATTGGTCTTATGATGAGGGATGGAGTTGTCCCACAGTAACCATGTTATCTTATGTTTATGTGTTTATATTACATTTTTATTAGAATAATGTAATTAATTTTTACTTGATGAAATTAATTCATGAATTTGGGATGATTTCATGTTGCATTTATTAGTAACATGATTATAAATGAGTTGTAATAACTTTGGAGTTGAGTTCTGATGTACAATAATAAAAGGAGTGAAGTTTTATTGTTGATGAATAATCACAGCATTAAATAGATTATCTCACCACAATAGGTTAAAGTGAATTTCACATAGAAAAAACATTACTATATATAAGAGGGAATCACTCATGAGTTATTCCACTAGAGAAATTTTTTAATCTCATGTGATCAAAACCATGGTGCGGCCATCTCAATCACATCATGATAGTTCAAATTCAAGAATGAGAAAATATAATGTTAGAGGCTATGACATGGAGTTATTTTGACATGATAAATAATGAATCTAATCAGAGAAGCCTCACACTGCATCTGATATGGTTGAGCTACAATATTATATATAAGGAAATAAGGATAGGTATATTTCACTATCAATAATTCCATTGGAGAGTTAAGTGGCACACTATTTTCAGGGTCAAGTGGATGTTCTTCCATGAGACAATGGTACATGAAGAAATGTATGGTAATGTTAAGAAGACTGTGAAACTATAGGAGGTACCGCATCACTACAAATTGGGACATAGATTTTTGTGAATTCAATATATCTAGATATTTGAGGAATTACACACCACATATCATAAACCACACCACAATGAGCCTCACTATGGAATATTGATAGATTATTGGTTCTAGAGAAATCAAATATTCCATGTCATAGTCTATGAATCGTGATTTTATTCTAGTCAAAGATATTATGAGACACCGATAGATCACTATGTTTTAGTATTCTATGTCTTTTATATCTAAGGATCACATGTAACATCCTAGGTAAATAAAGAATAAGACATATTTAATATTTATTAAAATCTGTGAATTAAATATTAATTTTACTTTAAAAGGCCTGCTATGTTTGATAGCATACCCGATACGCAACAACGGGTTCTTTGAAATCTTACGTTGCATACTAAAAATATAATATTATTATTTTCAATGGTAGTAAACTCCTAGCCATTGTTTTTTAGGGAATGAACAAAACTAACTAAAATATTATTATACATGTTTTTTAAATGTATTTACATTTATCCAATAAAAATTTAGAGGCTTAAAATGTGAATGAATCTAATTTTAAGCATAATTTACATTAAAAGGTCGATTTACCGCCTTTTAATGGAGAAACCTTTTTAAATATAGTTTTGGTCACTTTAATACATTCTACTTGACTAAATAAAATCTGTATTTATAATGGGGAAATAAAAATTTACTTTGTGTAAATTTTTTGGAATTTTTCCGACAAAGTTCATTTTTAATGAATAGTGAAAAATACTGTATTTTAATTGAAAACTTCCTTTTAATATAATTTATTTATATGGTTATATTACCTTTATAATTTTTTTTAAAGTTTAATTAGAATATATTTTTACTATTTAATCCAATTTTGGTCATTATAATTAATTTCACTTTAAAATTGGACATAAACAAGTGTCAATCTTTTGATAGTTATTGTTTTATAAAAACACACTCTTTGTTTTAACAACAGAGATTAATTTTAAATTAATTAATGAAACTTAAATGTTTTTAATTTGGAAAAATAGACAACATTTTTTCATTTATAATATCAAATATATCTTAGGCTGAATTTTTTGTAGTTTTCTGAAAAACATCAATTTTTGATGAATAGTGAAACCACTTAGTAGTAGTTAAAAAAACTGACTTTTTCATTTAAATGAAATTTTAACAATTTTGTGAATTGAATTTTTAAAATATGACATACATGGTTGTTATTAGTAATTAAAATATGATTCAATAAGATGAAAATAATATTAGGTGAATAGTAACTTTTGACTTTTATTTACTACGGTTAAAGGTAAATAGGGTAATTCAAGGTAAAAATAATATTATAATAATTCAAAATTACCTTAAAACTTGTCCAAACCTTATTGGTTGAGTCATTTACAACCATGGTCATCTTTGGGTCGATTTTGGGACCCCATTGAGCCACTTGTGAGTGATAATGACACTTTAGATTAATTAACTTAAAGTAAAGTCAAAAATGACAAAAACTAATATATTTTAGTAAATTAATTTTTACAAGGGGTTATATAAATTATATTTTCCACTATAAATTTTATTTTGAAATATAAAAATATTTCTTACATCATGGTATTTTTTTATAATTTTTTGACATCAAATAAAATAAATTATTTATGACACAAAAATGATGCAGTATTTACATCATTAATAAAAGATTTAAATAAAAATGATTATAAATATTAAAAAAATATCCAAACCATATCCAATTATTATTGGATGATTTTATTTCGACCATGAGTCATATTTTTTTCGAATTTATTTAGTTTTGGACCTTTAGAAACCGAATATCATTATATAATAAAATAATATTATCTCACTTTTCTAAAGAGCCCCTCCTCCCCCTTATAAAAACCCCTCACTTATAACCAATTACACACACCTCACAAGTTTTTTGGCTCATCCAACCTCTACCCAATTAATCTACCTGCATCACTCTCCTCCTCTTAGAAGCCTTACCTTAGCAGAAGGCACTTTAAGAAGTCCTTTTGGTTCAAACCAAAGGATGTTACCCAAATTAAATGTAACGGTTTCTCTTAACTTCTTTTCTTTTATTTTACTTCTCTAACCCCTAAACTCTTTTTATTTCTTTATTTTATAACAACACAAGTATCCTCAATATACTAGGATGTTTTTATGAGAAGTTTTCTAACTAGACTTACACACACATCCATCTAATGGGTGAAGAACATATTGTTTCTATGGATGACAAACTAACACCTCACGAGATGATGATTGTTCGATTATCTCCTACCTCATATCATGGTGGCCATTAAGATGACACTATATTTATATATGATTTATATTATTTTTATTTTTTCTTTATGCTTCTGTATTTTTCTTTTATAACATACCTTTATGGTTTCCATTATGGGTAAACGTGATAATTTCATTTGAGGAAGTGCGGACTACCGCCCCCTCAAAGTGATATTACTCGTTAATGTCATATATGGGATGTATAAAGGATGGATTTAATGATATTATATATGATATTATACTTTAATTATAATATAATTATGTATCATTAAGTTTTAATTCCATTAAAATAAGAAATATAAATGAATGTAGCATTCATGCGTACGTACATCTTACCGTCTCCACGAACGGTGCATTTCATTTCTTACCTCCAAATGATATGTACTATTATATATATATATATATATATATATGTATATGTATATATATATATATACTGGATATATATGATATATATGATATCTATGATATCTAAATAATTACTATCTTTCTGGATATAATGGACTGTTGACCACATGGACAACTTGTAAATATAAGGCGTTCATTTTTGACTCAAGTACCAAATATCAACAAAACGAATGTTATTAACTTAAATGGTTACATAATGTTTATAACATGATAATAAGTGATATAAAAGGAATAATAAACCTGAAAAAGGTTCTTAATCAAGTAGAAATTAACTTAAGTTTTTTATTCATGAGATTAAAGAGCGATCGAGCCAAGTTGGACATGAGGTAAGGGACTTCGTCATAATCTCCTTTTATTGAGGAATATTTTGTTCTAATGCATGACTTTATTTTATAATATGTATAAACACCTTTGAATTTTAATTTCATTAAAAGGTAATCTTTTTCTATGAAGATTTTTACTAAACAACAAAAAAAATAATGTTTCTTTTTAACCTAAGTGGTGACAACGACCTTTCCGCCGCCACGAGTATTACTTGATCTTTGGATTCCTTAAAAAGCCTTAACATTTTTAGAAGGAAAATAAATACCATATACTCTTTTTTGTATTTTGGTATTGAAAATGGTTTTGATAATGGATTTTTTATTTCAATATATTTAAATCATATATTGTGATTGAAATGTAGAAATTTTATCTTTCTTTTATGTTTTTTTATGTGTTACGAACATGTTATGGTTCTTGGGAATTGTTACATATACGGGTGTTTTCATGATAAACCTAGGGAGGGTGAGCCCGAGATAGCTCTCCAATGCATTGGGTAACATGACGGAGGTAAATGTGGATGTTTCTCCAAAGAGATTTAGGGAATAAATTGTGATGGGTATTTCAAATTAACTCCCTACATAGCTATGATAGCTACAATGTAAGTATGTTATAGATGCCACAAGTTTCCTTCATGATTTATGATTTCTATGTGTTGCTCATAAAACTTATGATTTCATGAGGTAAGTAAAATAGTTTATGTTTTGTATGTATTTATGAACTAATGTTTTCTTTATTTTTTTTATAACCCTTACTGAGCTTTTTATTCTCATCCCAAGCTTTGAAATGTTTTTCACAGGACATAAAGATGAATAGGGTCAAGGATGGGATCAAGGAAAAGTCATGATGTCTAAAACATGGAACTAGACATGAATCTTTTTTTCAAGAGTTTTTATTTTATGAAAAAAATGGAAACTGAGTAGAAGTGCCTACTTTGTAATCTTTTGAGATGTAATAGTTATGTCCTAATTTTCTAAAACTCTAAACCTGAAAAGATCCTCAATGTGAATTAATTCATTTAATTCAATATTATGTAATGTTTTAAGGTCGGGTCCTTATATCACATCATAACTATAAGCATCATGTTACAATTAAAGTTGTGTTTATAAATATATGGTGACCCTCCAAGAAGTGTGTGTGTGTTTGTGTGTGAAAAAAAGAGAGAAAGATACATATTCTATGGTCATCCCAAAGTGCATTTAGTTGAATTTTTAGGAGAAGAACAAGGGTGCACACAATGTCTATATTTATATGAAATTTGTTTTATAAAAAGTGTATGTTGTTTAAATGTTTTCTCCTAAACATTCATATTGTATTCAAATTTCAAGATAATCCTCTTTACTTATTCCTTATTTCATTGATAACAAATTAAAACATGGGTTGTAGGATAAAAACCACCATAAACCAAGGATTATCCACATAATAATAAGGTTGAGTGGACCTTAAAAAAACTCATGTGTCTTTATGTGATCTTTGTCACTTAGCCTATCATCATCACATCATAACTATCAAAATAATTTCACAATAACCAATAATGGGAATAATTCTATTTGAAAGTGAGAGTTGGTGTTTTCAATGAACATTTATTTATCCCCCCCCCCCCATTAGTGGTGGTACACTTAACCTTGGGATTATCAATTGGTATTAGATAATTTTTGAAAATGGTGTAGGTATAATTCCCCCAAATATAAATTTTCTATCAATTATTAAATAATTTATTTATGAGATCCATGGAGTCAATAAGAATCATAAACAATATTGGAGTATCTATATATTATGGTAAAGGAATAAATATTTAAATATAAAGGTTGGTTTCATATCTTATATCACTCATACTATATATTCTTGATAACATTGAGAATGGTGTTAATCATCTCAAAGTTGGTATGGCCTATACTTTAAATAAAAATAATAATATTAAACCTATTGGGACAGCATGCAAGTTTTTACTCTCTTCAATATCTGAAAAAGATTTGACACAAGTTATGGGAATGAAGATAGAAAAAAATCTTTAGAAAACTCTATGATATCAAAGAAGGAGATAAGAAGTTCAAAGAGTATCGATTAAAAACTTTTCATGCTCCGTTTGAAGATATATGAATGGAAGAAAGTGAATCAACAAATAAATTCATAACTAGAGTAAAAAATATTGTAAGCTCAATTACAAAGTTATAGAAAAAACATAAATATTTTACCATTATGAGGAAGTTGATAAGAAGCCCCTTGGTAAAATTAGACGTGAATATTTCAACCCTTGAGGATCAAGAAACAGTTGATTATACCATCAAAAAAAATATAGTTTTTATCCCCAATGATATGATAAGAGGATCATACTTAAGTATAAAAGTTACAATATAGAGGGAGAAAAAATTTTATTCCCCAAATGGATCAAATTATGTCATTCCAATTAATCCACATCATAAAGAAACTGATGTGGAAGATGATTTCATATTATTTGATGAATTTTTTTATTTATTATAAAAATTAATGTACTAATTTAGGAGTAAGCATTGAGGAAATATTCCATTAAAATGATTTAATATTGTTAGAATTATACACTTTTAATTATGTTGTTCTATTAATAAAGGATAATAGAAGAATGTTGATCAATCAAAAATATCATCATGAAAGAAAAGATGGATAGTGGTTGAAATAGAGGAAGATACTTGAAAGTTAATAAAAATTTCAATTCAAAAAAGAAGGATATTTCCTCACAACATGAAGCTGCATATTTTAATGAGTAAAGTGAAAGAAAAAAATAATACTCATAGGGTGAAGGGAAAATAGCCTTCATGGATATATCAAATAAGCCCAAAGATCACTCGAGTAAAAAAATGAAGTAGTGAATAAGAAAGTAGTGATGGGGAAACACCAAAAGTGTTTTGTCACCCCCCCCCCAACACCCTATCGGTATCCCTCCTAGTATAGTAGTGAATAGAAGGAGTTAACCGGAGTTACCACCTATGTCCCATGAAAAGAAGGCCCCAGGTTGGTGACTAGCACCTAGGTTATATAAATAGAACACATGGGAAGCATTACCCTCAATCATAGATAAATAGCATCTGGATATAGGATAAAAACTACGAAAAATACATGACATAACATAAAATAAACCAAATCAACCCACCATGAATTTTAAGAAATACAATAAAATTCTCCAAAATAAATTACAAAAAAGGGAAAAGTACTAAGAAATAAACTCCACAATAACTCCAACTTCCAAGATAGTAATTCCTTGATAGAAACACTACCACATAACTACAATACATCCTAAACTACCACTTCCACTAACAAAATGTTACTTCACATATATACAACAAAAAACACATGACCTAAAATCCATATTTGTATTAAAAACTCAACAAAATTCCACTTATTTAACCATTCAAACCCATATTGAATGAAAATACCCTCATAATCACACCCCTTTCTTAAAATAGTAATTTACCCTTTTTATTACAAAATATCATTCATCAATAAAATCATTAATCAATTAACATATAATTCCTTTTATCACACACTCATTTAATAATTAAAAACATCATCTCAGAGCTATCAAACAACAACCACACATGCCCTAACCCAACATCCCATCTATCTCACAATAGAAACATCATGTATCACTCTTGGTAAATCACCAAAACTCAATCATCACATTACAAAAGTCATTAAACTTCCACAAAAAACTTATTTCACATCATATCTCATGCCAAACAACAACACCCCCATTACTAAAACATTTTACACACATGATCCAGTTGCAATAATCATCAAAAAATCCCCCACCAGGTTCACATAAACATAATATAAATATAAAAACCACAATAATATACATAAAATAAGATTTTATCTTTCATGGATTACACTATTTAATTTTCAAGGGGGCCTTCACAACATTTCATTATCTTCTACATGGGTGATTTCTCATAATTACATATTCACACACAATAGGTTTTTAATCCAAATATTGGTGTATTAGATTTTATGAAAAGTGATTTAAATAAATAAAAAAATAAAAGGTTAAAAATTCACATAAACTACATCACACATAGTTTCCAAACAATATCATAAATTTAAAACACTAGAAACAGTAAGAATAATTTCCCAATCATAATCAAAAAATAAATTAAACACATGTGAGTGAATAATTACCCTTAAATTCCATTCAAACCAATTCATTATATTCTTTTTTTATCCATTATAATCTACTGGAAGGGGAATAAAGGCATGATAGAAATATAGATGCACCAAAAATAATGAGACTCACCACATGAAAAACTAAATAATATTCAAATATCTTTTAGAATAAACACCCTACACCATTGACATCATATTCTATAAGATGTAATTCCACTAACACTTCCATGGACCTTTAAGTATCCTTGGAATCTTGAATGATATATCCTCAAAACATATTGATCAGCATGTCATCCATAAACTTCTTCTTTCCTAAGGTGTAGGAGATCAAAAAATCATAATACTAAAGAAAATCCACCACCTCCAGTGATATATATTCATATCACGCTTAGTGAAAAAATACTTCACACTCTTATTAACTATATAAAACACAAAGTTCTTGATGATGAGGTAATTTCTATATAGATTCAGTGAAAAGACTATTTCCTCCAACTCCATGTCATGAGTATCATTGTTGCACTCATGGGGATTAAATTACCTAGACCCATATAAGATAATTTTACTTAGCTTCATCAAGATGCTTCTCAATCCTGGGCAGGAAGCACAAAAAAAGACCATGAACGTCACTCCCTCCCCTAGTAACTGAAGTATTGGGTCACTAATTAGCCACTATTTTAGGTAGTTAAACGCCACCTAACATTATTATATCTAAATTAAGTCCTAGTACTTCTTTATGAGTACTATCAATGGGTTTATTAAATGAGAAAATTTTGACATAAACCGTCAATAATTTCCTATAATGACAAAGAAGTTATGAACCTAAATCATGTTCATGGGTTCCTCCTAAGAAAGAGATACCTCAATATTTGATTGATCCAAAACTATATACTACTAATAAAACACATGTCAAAGAAATTATACATATCACATATAAAACTTTCACTATGAAAGACTCCTATAAAGAAGAGGGTGTATAAGAACTAATTGGATAGCTCTGAGGTGATCATCATTCTAGTCCTCTTACTTCGCGTATATGAGGATGTAGTTGATGAACATGACTAAATACTATAAAATTAACTCAAGGAACATATATTTCATGAAAACTATGAACATAGGTGGTGTGCTCATGACACTGAATGACGTGAATACAAACTAAAATTTACCGTACTTACACCATAAGACACTATTTGGGATATCTTTCTCCATAACTCTCATCTAATGATATCCAAACTAATGGTTAATATTTGAAAACCTATTGGACCCCATTATCTAGTTGAATGGATCACATATCCTTAGAAGAGGGTAATAGTCCTTGACTATCACCTTATTCAACCTTCAGTATTCCACACACAATATCACACTTCCATACACCTTCTTGGAAAAACATACCACATAACCCTGAATGTGATAAACTAGACTGTATGAAGATATTGTCTAATTGGTTATTTATTTTCACACTAAAATATCATAACTCCATGGGTTTCATACAATAAAGAGACACCAAAATGGGAGATTCACCCAAATGTAACTCTATTAAAAACTCGACATCGCATCAAGGGTTAGTGACACAACCACATCTGGTAATACATCAAGGAACTCCTCAAAAACACTAGGAACCTCCCCTATTGGATCTTCCACTGATAACTCTACTAACATAGATAAAATAGGCTATACATTCATCTCATCCATCTAAAAAATCGTATCACTGTAGAACACCACCTGTTGGACTTCCATATCAAAAAAAACTACTATATACTAAAAGCAATCAAAAATTACACACGTATAGTATATACAATATGTTTTAAGGATGACACTCTATGGTTATATATGAAAAAAAGAGAACTCTCTCAATGAATGATGTTTCCCTGTCATCAGTCTATATCCCCAGAACACATCAAATAGTAAATTTTAACTCTCTGCAAGCATGGATAACCCCAATGGAATTGAATGCCTTTATACCTACAATATTAACGTGTGGGCCATGGGGTGAAATTATGGATTGAGAGGATCTAAAATTAAACAAGGCTGAAACTAAGTTAGATGATAAACTAACCACACCTCAAAAAACCATTGTCATGTCCGTAATTGTTTCCTCTATAGAATAAATTTTTCCTTAACTAGCTTATATGAATAACTACTAATGTCCTCCATAGACACAGTCGGGTCTAGGTCTTTGAAAAATGAGGATGATCGTGGGGGTGGCCCCTACCAGCTCCATCTCTCCTTGGTAGGTAATAATCCTACTAACCTAGTTTTTGAAAAAACAATGGAGACTCATAATACTGAAATAGACTCGAGGGAATCTACTACTATTGGGGATAAAAAGGGGCCTAATCAACCATGCCAAACTAGACTCCCTAATCTTCCGTACACTATGAATGATGATGCCAACAACTTCCACAAGAAAAATGAGCAATAAAGTGCTCCCTATATATTTTCAGGAACTAATATACCTAGAAAATTTTGAATCAAACTGCATCAACTGACTCCTTACTGATCAAGGCCTTGAATACCCTAACATTTGTGGACCCCTTCCTAAATTTATTCTCCCTGAGAAACTCTTTTGTCCTTAATCTAGAGGTAATACTCCTTTTGAGTGCATAAAATTGATCACTTATTCTTTATTCTACACATCCAAGTATGTGGGAAGCATAAATGGGGTAACTTTATATCTAATCATTGGGTGTAACACCTCCTTGAGAATCCATTCTAGAGACTCATTATCTATAAAGTGATCAATTACAAAATAAAATAGGTCTTTAAACCTAAACCCAAGATCTCACACACTCAAGATCCCTTATTGAAGGAATTTAAACTCTTTTCTCTTTACCATCTTCAATATCAATAATAAGAATTCTGAATGAAACTCCCTATGAAAAAAAACCAAGAAAAAATTCCCTCCTCTCACCCTCTACAATAGAACACCCCTCACTGATACACTACACCTCCCATCTAGAGGATTTCCAATATAACATAATACTCAAATAAATCTTGAATAATACTGAAGGTGATCTCAATTTCCTCTATCTATTGATATGTCTCTAGATCAAAAAATATCCACTTGTACATTTCTAAACTATGATTTTGTAAAGCAGGCAATGTTAGTTTCCACACCTCATCCTCATAATTCATATTGATCCTTGACACATGTCTATGATGGGGTGTGTAAAAAAGTATTTATTATGTTTAAATATATTATAGTGGTTATCCTAGGTTGTCTCCAAAGATAATCACACAACAATCATACCTTCACCTTGAATTTGAGGGGAAAGGGGGTGTTTTCAAAAATTTTAATTTTTAAAATAAAAGAAAGACAGTATACAGGATAAATAAATTAAGAAATATATTTAAAACTATAATATGATTAGAGTGATTGTCCAAGGTTTATTTTCCTATTGTGATTCTTTCCTAGTTCCAGGTTGTCCAATCATCTTCTACTAAGAAGATTAAAGTGAGATTCCAAAATCACTTCTTATCACTCCCTTGGTCAAATGACTATAGTGATAATAAACTGTTCCAAAATCATTGTTCAGTCTACCCTCCTTCCTATGAGAAATTGAGTTATATAGAATACCATCAATTGATATAGGAAATACCTAATAGGGTATTTTTTATCCCAAACAACCCAAAATATCTACTACCCCTCCCATGCGTATTGGAAATCATTGAGTACTTCACCACTAACAAATAGTATATTACATTGTATATAGACTAAAACCTAGTGGAGGGAGAAAACGATCATAGACCAAGGTAATAACAATAATAAAATCTAAAACCAAATATGATCTTACTTGACAATAAAAACTACTGTTATAATATTGAAACCAACTTCACATAAGAGAGAAATGATTTTATTCCATGAATTTATAGAACTCAAGCACTAAAAAAGGGAAAACCTCACCTTCCTTAATCACTCAAAAGTTTACCCCTACATGTGAAGGGTATATTAAAATAAGTGGGGATATGAATTTAATATAAATACAATAAAAGGGAATAAAATTTCTCCTCTAGAATCTTTCCATCGAAATTTTTATCAGTTTCTTCCCACCTGATGGTCAAATATTGTCAATAGGATATATTAAAAGTTTTTCTAAATTGTATTTTATATCAACCCAAAAAAAT
Source organism: Viscum album (assembly GCA_963277665.1). NCBI lineage: Eukaryota > Viridiplantae > Streptophyta > Magnoliopsida > Santalales > Viscaceae > Viscum > Viscum album. The sequence goes on along the minus strand of OY728165.1, from coordinate 1,062,465,900 downwards.
TTAATTCATTTTTACATGATTAAAATAATATATTAATGATTTAAAAAATCTCTCTTTTTCTTCCTCAATATTTCTTTCATCTTCCTCCATTTTGAGAAATGAAAAGGCAGCCTTAAGGAGTGAATTTATCTAAGAAATTTAATTTGAAAAGGATCCTTAGAGTCGTAATTAATATAAAACTATAATAAACTAAATTTATTTATTTTATTCTGATATTTTTCCAAATTAATGATGAGTTTCATGTTCTATCGGCTAGAAATATTTTTCAAATTGATTGGTTTGTTTCCAATTGGATTTTGAATGAGCTCTGGGTCCACTATACGAACTCTAAGTCCATGAAAAAAGGAATCATAAAAATAATAATGATTCAATTTAGATAAATATTGAAAAATTTATTCTCAAAATATAAAAGTAATAGAAAACTATTAAAATTTCAAAATTATTAAATTTTCACATTTAAGTACAAAATAAAAATAAATTCCAAAAAAGAAAAAATTAAAAAAAATTGATAAACTGGTGGGGGTTAAATAATTAAAATACACATGAAAAATAATGGAAATATCTTCTCTATCAATTAACCTACACTTATCACTTGGTAACCTAGAAAAGTAAGCATCAAAATCAAATCAAAGAAAATTCTAAACATATACCCATGAGATCCACCATTTCAACAACAAGAACAAAAGATATCATGACTCCTCAAAACCCATTTTTTAAAGTCATAAATTCAATTTATTTAATCTATTTATTATTAATTCCTCCTACCAAACACACAAAACACCTACCTCACATGAATTTTCTCTCATATTATAAATATTAATTTTCAATAAGCATTTTCTCATCCAAATCCATAAAAGAGTCACCATAGGCCTGAAAAATTCCAATATCTCCACCAGATGTGGTTCAAGAACAAGTTTCTATCATGAGTAATTTTTGAGGTATACTCAATATCTTTCGGTTGTTAGGTTTTTGATGATAAAAATTATGTTGTAAGATAACTAGGGTCTGGATCTTTTTGAAACAAAATTGTATTATTATAATTTTCACTAAAGTATAGTCTCCTCCTTACTTACCATAGAAACACATCAGCTCTAATAATCATGAACATATTAATTAAAGTGAATCCCATTCATCATTTTCAACATAAAAAATATAATCTTCACAAATATTATTTTTTTAATTGATTTTTATATAAACTTCAACAAAATAGATTTTTTTAGAATTATACTCTTGAAAAGATCTAGAAAGAATCAAATTTTAAAAGAATAAAATTTTCATCATGAAATACATTTCTTTATCATTTTATTTTCCACCAAAAGTAGCACTAAATGAAGTATCACACCACAAGATATCTTTTCCCCAAACATAAAGTTAAGGGGTCATGAAATTACTCTTACATTATAGGATTGATAGAGAAAATTAGATTGTAGTGTGACTAACCTAATAGGTTGTTCATGGATACTAAGTATATAATGATTAAATGTATAGTGAACTCAAAAATAAAAATTATTATCTTGAAAATGGGCCTTTTGAAACCAAATAAATTCCCCAATCATTTCAAACAAAAGTACCTCAAAACCACATGTTCAGATAAAAATAAATAAAATTGTAGTTAAATTAAGAATGAATTTTTTATCTAAATAAATGGGTATAATGTAAATATTATATCAAAAAGGGTTAAAAATTCTCACAGGAAGGTGATTTTATATATAAAGGTAGTGAGATGTGGCATGATATTCCAAAAGTCAAAGGTATTTTCATCAAAATATTAAAAAAATTATCTTAAAAAAAATTCATTTTATATATTAATTTATATTTAGTTTCATAAGATAAATTGGTTCACTCAATAAAATGGGTTTAAAAATGGAAAAGATAGTTGTTTGAGCTCATTAGTTTTAAAAACACAAAACAAATTGAAAACAAAACACATAATATTTTGAAAAAAGGCACAAAAAATTTTAAAATAGTAATTTAAAAATTTATAAACAATAAATTTTTCCTCACCCACATGTAGATGATGTAGTCACCTCAATTAATGAAAAATTATTAAACATGTAATTAGATTTTTAATAGAATTATAGGAAGAAAGTGTTAAAGCGAGGTACAACCTGGTTTATTAGCAGTAAAACATTGATTTAATCTCTTGAGTGTTTAATAATGTAAAACTGTAATAAATAGCAAAAAATAAGTTATAATAAATTTATTAAAATAAAATAAAATAAATTATAATGATAAAGTTAAATAAAATAAAGATATATCTTGGTTTAACCTCTATTTTGGCCCTAGGTTTTAGAAGATTATATATGGACAGTTCTAGTTGCTTATCCCCAATCGGATGGTGGGGGGTTTCTTGATCATGAACCCCCAAAACTTCTTATTTCTAGATTTCACTTATTCTTTTTTATTGAGAAATTAAAGGATATATTACACCAAGTCCATTCCCATTGAAATTATAAAAAACTTTCATAGTGGGGGTAGGATAAATATTGGGTCCTCTTATTTCTTATTATCCACTTTCTCAACTTATTCTTCATTTTCTAGTGATTTAATTAGGTATGATGCATTAATTGAATAGTTAAAGGGAGAGTAAAAGTTTAATTCTATTTAAAAAAACAAAAACATTAAGAATTAATATCAAAATTATCCCCTTAAAGTAAGAAACTTGTGGCTCAGTTTACTCAGGAAAAATAACTTTCATCACCTCTTTTACTCCTAATAAATTTTCAACATTTTTGGGGAGATCTATATGTTCATCATTATGTGCATATTATATTTCTTCCTCATCCACCAAGGAAATCCAAGTGTTGAAAAAATATGAAAATTTGAAATAATAGGAGGTGATACTCAATTCAATTTCAATAAAATTAGATGAAAATGAGTTCAATAAAAAAATAATATCCCTAAGTTTGTTTGATTCCTATTTCTTCTTTAGTGGAAAGTGCATCATGGTGTTGAATTTCACTAGATATAGGTAGGTATTCAGGATCCTCTATCTTTTATTCAAATTCTAACACTTTGTCTTTTTATTATTCTTCTAAGGATATGGATAGATACATAGGTGTCAATTATTATACTTTTAAATTATATTGAGATCATATTTCAGCACATATTCATTCCAAAATTCATCTAAATCTTTTTGATCTCTCATATGTACTTTAGCAAAAAAAATATTATTCATCAACATCCTCCCTCATTGGTTGAGAAAGTTGGAATGGATCTTTAAGAATACCCCCTATAACTTGTAAGGTTATTTAACTTCAAATATGAGTGGGTAAATCTTTACCACCACTTGTTCGGGTTTTTTCCCTTGTTTCTTATATAGAAACACTACTAGAAAAATAGGTATTTGTGACGGGTCATTTGCGACGGGGGCCCGTCGCAAATGACCCGTTGCTGAAAACGGTGTCGCAACAACAATTTTTTGCGACGGGCCCGTCACTAAAGCCTTTTTCCACGACAGGGAGAATCCCTGTCGCAACTAGTACTCCGTATATTTGAAAAAAACTATTTGCGACAGGGCCCGTCGCAAATACCTGTTGCGACGGGGCCGCCGCAAATTGTTGTTGCGACGGGTCCCGTCGCAACAACTACGTTAAAAAAATAAAAAAATAATAATACTATTTGTGACGGGAATAGTATCTCGTCGCAAATACTATAAAAAAATAAAAAAAATAAATTATTAATAAATTATTTTAATTAATATAAAAATAATCCATTTATAATTCAAAAATAAAAAATAATAAAATATTAATAAATGATTTTAATTAATATAATAATAGAATTATAATTCACAAATAAAAATAATAAATTATTTTAATTAATATAATAATAATAGAATTATAATTCAAAAATAAAAAATAATAGAATATTAATAAATGATTTAATTAATATAATAATATTAGAATTATAATTCATAAATAAAAAAATATTAATAAGTTATTTTAATTAATATAAAAATAATAGAATTATTTTACATTCAAATATTAAAATAATTCAAGTATTACAAAAAAATATAATTAAATTATAATATTATAAAATTTTAATATATATATATAATTTAATATTATAAAATATAAATAATATTATTATTCATATTAATATTGTTATTTAAAAATATAATATTATTAATATTTTATAATGAGAAAGAAACTACGAATAGAAAAAAAATCATATTTTGATTTCACAAATTTTATAACATAAATACAAACTCTAATCTGAAGGAGGGGGGAGGGGGATCTGCAGATGGTGGTGGAGGAAACTCCACCCCTGAAGCATGAGTGAGTTGGCACATGTACTCCATCTGCTCCTGATGCTGCTGCTGCCACCGACTCGTCTGCTCCTCATACAGCTGCTGCTGGCGTCGACGCTCCTCCTCATGCTGCTGACGCATCTGCTCCTGCTCCTGTCGGAGACTCTCTATCAGTGCAGTCTGAGATCGCAACTGATCCTCATACTGTGTAGCAGAAGAAGATGCACGAGCTCCTCTCGAGCTGGACGCCGACATCGCAGCAATACCATAATAATCTCTGGGAGTCAATCGAGAGCTGATACCAACTACCCGGCCCTTCTCGAAGGCATACTGGGTGGCCTGCATCCATGCTGCCTCATCAAACGGACGGCCAGTGGTCTGATCTGATGACTCGGCCTGACTCTCAGGCTGGGACTGTGACGCTGCGGCCTCATATGACTCTTGTAGTTGCAATTTAAAATTAAAATTGTGAATATATTATATGCAGTTAATTTTTAAACTTGAAAACAAATAATACTGACCATGATGTGATGCTGACGATCACCTCTGAGCTCCCCAGTAGCAGGATCACTATACATCCTCCGATATATGTCGTACTCCGTAATATCGGGGTGCTCGACAGCCTATAAGAATAAAAAATAAACTGTTAATATTTATAGTTATATAAAATATTTATAAATAATGTACGTATCAGATGTTGTCTATGAGTACTGAAAGAACGACTCCCAGATCGATGAGTCACCTCCTGTCTCCCCTGATTCTGCCTCCCCACCGATGATCTCCTCAGAAAGGCACCACTCAACCAGTGCGCACATAATCCATCCCATACATGGGATGAAATGTACTCTGGTCGGTGTGCTCTACATGACTCTTCAAAATCTGACACTCCTGCTTTCTTCATCACAGCTTTTCTTAAATTGTGTAAAAACTGACGAAGGCGATCATGCATGGCCACCTCCCATGCCTCATGGATGGCTTCACACATGGTATCCTCGATCAGATACCATAAACCCTACAAATAAATCAAAATATCAAGTTAGAAATGAAATAATTTTCAAAATAAAAATTATTTATTTACGTACATACCAACCAATGGCCAAACATGGCCTGCTGCACATCAATGGGAATCTGCTCCCATGTGGTCCACGGCTGAGAGAAATAGTTGCGCAAAATAGCGCTTCCCTGTCCGACTGCTATATTTGGAAAATTGTAAAAATAATAAACATTTATTATGTGAATAGATTAATGAAATCTTAGTCAAATCCACAGGTTATCACACAGGTTATCACACCTCTGTGTGCGTGGATCAAACCCAAGACGTGGACGTCGCTCGGGGACGGGGTCAGGAATCATCAATCGTGCAAGACCGTTCCCCCTCCGTGTACTCCCTGGAGCACCTGCAGGCTGAGGGTCATCTGTCAGCAACTCATCCGCATCGAAATTCAGGTCAGCATCTGCCAACTCACGAAATGTGGCGTCGTCCATCTGAAACATAAAATGTTAATGTTGTTAGCAAATAATTGATAATTACTATTATATATACATATATACATATTATGATTGTATATAAATATCATGGAATTCTATCAGTGTTCATCTTCATCATCATCTTCATATATGTCAATGTCATCTTCATATTCCTCCTCAACATCATCGATATCCATTCGAGTTACAGTTGCTTCATCTCTTACAATTTCAAATTCATATGTGACATCATTAACATCATCGTCATCACCGACTCTTAAATGTGGGGTGTCATCATCGATACTCATTTCTCTTTGTAAAAAAGATTGATTTTGAGTACTCTCTTGAAAAACTTCAATTCTTTGCACATCAGTGAAAGCACATTCACTTTGACTAAACTGATTGTCTCGAATTTTGATTTTTATTACACTCCACCAATCAGTCAAGTCTCTTGATTTAGCACAGTACTTTGCGTAATAAACTTGATATGCCTGTTGAGCCAATAATAATGGTTCATTTACTGCGAGAACACTTTTACATTTAATATCGATGATTCCATGAGTCGGATGAACACGCACGCCTCTCTCTGTATCCAACCACCGACATTTGAACATGGTTATGTAATGTTGTCCAAGATAACAGAGTTCAATGATTTCATCAAGTATTCCATAAAAGTCAACTTTATTTTCTCGATGATGAGATCCTCTCAAGCTAACTCCACTGTTCTTTGTTTTTTTCGATTCCCCATATGCATGTGTGTGGTATCGAAATCCATTCACCACATATGCATTATATGTTTTAACAAGTTTGGAAGGTGGGTTACTCAATACACACAGCCGTTTGTCAATTTTATCATCATGTTGAGACACCAAAAAATTTGTGAAATAATTTTCAATATAGTAAACTATAAATTGAATGAGTTGCTAAAAGATAAAGAATTTATGTTACCAGTTTTTGAAACCACTGAGAGAAATTTTTCAGTCGACGTTCTTCGAGAGCAGCTGCTGTAATTTGTGGAATTTGTTTCTTGATATGATTATCATACAACCTATAGAAACCAAAGTTATTTACTGTAACATAAATGATAGAATAAGTGATATAAACACTTACAGTACAACTGATGTCATCTCTTCACAGTTGAGCAGAACATACGTATGAGCTCTATGATGTTCATCATCTGAAAGCCAGCGTTCATAAACTCCACCAAAACCAAGCTCTGACTGGTTGAAAACAGATAATTTATTGTCGATTTCGTCAATATTCCTCTCTTTCCATCCCATTCGGTTGTGTTTTGAAGGATACTCAGATTCAAAATAATGGGAGCAGAAAAAAGATATTTCCTCTTGCAAATAAGCTTCTGCAATAGATCCTTCAACAGATGCTTTGTTATATACTTTTCTTTTCAATTTTTGCATGCATCTTTCAAATGGGTACATCCATCGAAACTGTACTAGACCTCCACATTTGGCTTTATATGGAAAATGTAACATCAAATGTTCCATTGAGTTGAAGAAAGACAGCGGAAATATTTTTTCCAGTTTACATATAATTACAACAACATATTTTTCAAGTTTTCCTAGAGCATCATAATCTGTTGTAGCCGCACAAATTTCCCGAAAAAAATGAGACATGTCTATTATGGAATCCCAAATCACAGAATTCAACAGACCTCTTAATCCAATGGGTAGAAGTATTTCCATTATAACATGACAATCATGACTTTTTAATCCAGTAATATGACCATTCTTTACACATCTACCCAAATTGGAAGCACAACCATCTGGAAGTCTCAAATCTGCAATCCACTGACAAAATAATAAACGGTTTTCTTTAGACAGTGTATAAGATGATTTTGGTTTCAGTAACCTTTCTGTTCTGACATTCTCAAACTGTTCCAATTCTGGACGCCTGCAAATTTGGGCAAGATCTAAACGTGCATTTACATTGTCTTTTCTCTTTCCTGGCATATCCAAAAATGTATGAAACAAATTATCAAAACAGTTCTTCTCAATATGCATGACATCTAACATGTGTCGGACCAACAAATCAGACCAATATGGAAAATCCCAAAATATGCTACGTTTAATCCAATTGTGTTCTTTCCCAAAACCAGAAATTTTCTGTTGGTTTATTGTGGGACCAAAAGTGATGGGAGGTAATGAAAATACAACTTATTTTAACTCCGAACCTGATAGCATTTTTGGAGGTCCATCCCTTTCAACTGTTCCTTTTCTGAAATGAGATCTATCTCTGCGAAAAGGATGATCAGCTGGAAGAAATCTGTGATGACAGTCAAAATAACAAGGTTTCCTTCCATGAATGAGCATAAATGCTTTGTTCTCTCCCATACAGTAAGGACATGATTTCTGACCATGTGTACTCCAGCCAAATAATATCCCATAAGCCGGGAAGTCAATTATTGTCCACATCAATGCTGCTCTCAGTATGAAATTCTGTTTCGTTGCAACATCATATGTACTAACACCAGTACTCCACAATAAATTTAATTCATCAATCAATGGTTTCAAATAAACATCAATATTTTTCTTTGGATGTCCTGGAATTAGTAAAGTCAAAAAGATATATGGCTCCTTCATCAACATCCATGGAGGTAAATTGTACGGAGTTAAAAAAACAGGCCAACATGAATATTGACTACCATAAGATCCAAACGGACAGAAACCATCAGTGGAAAGGCCCAGTCAAACATTTCTAGATTCTAAAGCAAAGGATGGATGCACTCTATCAAAATGTTTCCATAAATCACCATCGGCTGGATGATTCAAGCTTTTATCGGTTGAAATATTCTCTTTATGCCATGACATCATTGTCGCTATATTCTTAGACATGAATAAACACTGAAGTCTGGATGTAAGCGGAAAATATCTCAACTGTTTTACAGGAATCAAACCAGACTTCCCGTGTTGTCCTTCTTTATATCTCTGTTGCCCACATGTGGGACAACTATCCAACGAATCATTTTCCCCAGAATATAAAATGCAGTCATTTGAACATGCATGAATCTTCTGACAAGTAAGTCCCAAAATTTCGAACCAGCCTCTTACTCTCATAGTAATTTGCAGGTAAAACATTTCCTTCGGGTAACAGGGTTTTAAGAAAAGAAAATATCTGGTCAAAACAGGTGTTTGACATTCCATTATCTGATTTGATAGCCATAAATTTTGCAACTGCTTCTAATTTGCTCATCTTGCAGCCAGGATATAATGCATCCTCAGCAGACTTCAACAACTCATAAAATTCAGACGGTGCCAACTCAGGATTTGAAGCTATATCAGCCAGAGTTTCTGTATGTTGAACAGATGAACCTACAACATCATGTACTAAATCTTGAAACCGGGATGGATCCGGAATCAAGTTGGTATCACCTGCTCTGGAACTGCGTTCACCGTGTTGATACCAAAAAACATAATCTGGTTGAAAACCAAAACACAAGAGATGTTCTCCCACTTTGTCAAACGTGTCAAACGTTCTCAATGCACATTTTCTGCAAGGGCATTTTATTTTGCCTTCTAAAACAAATTCTGGATTTGATGCCGCAAATGATAAAAAAGTCTCCACACCCTCTACATATACTGGATTTAAACCAGAACTGTTTGGATTTCTACGTTGATTTATCCATATGCGGTCACCTAATAATGATTGTTGACGACCTCGTTGTTCCCTATTTCTCTATAAAATATAAAAGCATTACTGGTTTTGAATAATTTGTTAGAAAAAACACTCAAGCTAGGATAATTATAGAGTTTAGATCATACATGACTGACGCAAACTTTTTATTGAGATAGACCTAAAAATTGACCCTTTAAGAATTAAATATGTTGAGAATAAAGCAAAACATGTTACAAATATTGATAATTTTAATATTATATAAATTTTTTATTACTTTCATAGTACTAATATTATTGGTAATTATTCCTAATTATTGTTAATTATTACTAATTAGTACTAATTATTACTAATTATTACGAATTATTACTAACTATTACTAACTATTACAAATTATTAATAATTATTACTAATTATTGGTAATTATTACTAATTATTGGTAATTATTACTAATTATTGGTAATTATTACTAATTATTACTAATTATTACTAATTATTGGTAATTATTACTAATTATTACCAATTATTAGTAATTATTACTAATTAATACTAATTATTGGTAATTATTACTAATTATTGGTAATTATTTGTAATTATTGGTAATTATCGGTAATTATTGCTAATTATTGGTAATTATTACTAATTATTGGTAATTATTACTAATTATCGGTAATTATTACTAATTATTGGTAATTATTACTAATTATTGGTAATTATTACTAATTATTGGTAATTATTACTAATTATTACTAATTATTACTAATTATTGGTAATTATTACTAATTATTACTAATTATTACTAATTATTGGTAATTATTTGTAATTATTACTAATTATTACTAATTAATACTAATTATTGGTAATTATTGGTAATAATTACTAATTATTGGTAATTATTACTAATTATTGGTAATTATTATTAATTATTACTAATTATTACTAATTATTGGTAATTATTACTAATTATTGGTAATTATTACTAATTATTACTAATTATTACTAATTATTACTAATTATTGGTAATTATTACTAATTATTACTAATTATTACTAATTATTGGTAATTGTTGGTAATTATTACTAATTATTGCTAATTATTAGTAATTATTACTAATTATTATTAATTATTACTAATTATTGGTAATTATTATTAATTATTACTAATTATTACTAATTATTGGTAATTATTACTAATTATTACTAATTATTGGTAATTATTACTAATTATTACTAATTATTACTAATTATTGGTAATTATTACTAATTATTACTAATTATTGGTAATTATTTCTAATTATTACTAATTATTACTATTTACCGGTAATTATTGGTAATTATTGGTAATTATTCCTAATTATTGGTAATTATTAGTAATTATTGGTAATTATCGGTAATTATTACTAATTATTGGTAATTATTACTAATTATCAGTAATTATTACTAATTATTGGTAATTATTACTAATTATTGGTAATTATTACTAATTATTGGTAATTATTCCTAATTATTACTAATTATTACTAATTATTACTAATTACTACTAATTATTGGTAATTATTACTAATTATTTCTAATTATTACTAATTATTGGTAATTATTGGTAATTATTACTAATTATTACTAATTAATACTAATTATTGGAAATTATTGGTAATAATTACTAATTATTGGTAATTATTACTAATTATTGGTAATTATTATTAATTATTACTAATTATTACTAATTATTGGTAATTATTACTAATTATTGGTAATTATTACTAATTATTGGTAATTATTACTAATTATTACTAATTATTACTAATTATTGGTAATTATTGGTAATTATTACTAATTATTGGTAATTATTGGTAATTATTACTAATTATTGGTAATTATTACTAATTATTGGTAATTATTACTAATTATTGGTAATTATTACTAATTATTGGTAATTATTACTAATTATTAATAATTATTGGTAATTATTACTAATTATTACTAATTATTGGTAATTATTAATAATTATTACTAATTATTAGTAATTATTTCTAATTATTACTATTTACCAGTAATTATTGGTAATTATTGGTAATTATTCTTAATTATTGGTAATTATTACTAATTATTGTTAAGTATTACTAATTATTGGTAATTATTACTAATTATTACTAATTATTACTAATTATTGGTAATTATTACTAATTATTACTAATTATTACTAATTATTGGTAATTATTCCTAATTATAACTAATTATTACTAATTATTGGTAATTATTCCTAATTATTGGTAATTATTGGTAATTATGGGTAATTATTCCTAATTATTCCTAATTATTACTAATTATTACTAATTATTGGTAATTATTTTAAATTATTACTAATTATTGGTAATTATTACTAATTATTGGTAATTATTGGTAATTATTACTAATTATTGGTAATTATTGGTAATTATTACTAATTATTGGTAATTATTACTAATTATTACTAATTATTACTAATTATTACTAATTATTGGTAATTATTACTAATTATTACTAATTATTGGTAATTATTGGTAATTAATACTAATTATTGGTAATTATTGGTAATTATTACCAATTATTGGTAATTATTACTAATTATTGGTAATTATTATTAATTATTACTAATTATTACTAATTATTGGTAATTATTACTAATTATTGGTAATTATTTCTAATTATTACTAATTATTACTATTTACCGGTAATTGTTGGTAATTATTGGTAATTATTGGTAATTATTACTAATTATTGGTAATTATTACTAATTATTGTTAATTATTACTAATTATTACTAATTATTACTAATTATTACTAATTATTATTAATTATTACTAATTATTACTAATTATTACTAATTATTACTAATTATTCCTAATTATTGGTAATTATTGGTAATTATTGGTAATTATTCCTAATTATTACTAATTAGTGGTAATTATTAGTAATTATTACTAATTATTACTAATTATTGATAATTATTAATAATTATTACTAATTATTGGTAATTATTACTAATTATTGGTAAGAATTGCTAATTATTGGTAAGTATTACTAATTATTGGTAATTATTACTAATTATTGGTAATTATTACTAATTATTGGTAATTATTACTAATTATTAATAATTATTCCTAATTATTGATAATTATTGGTAATTGTTCCTAATTATTAGTAATTAAATGAATAATTACCAATAATTAGGAATAATTACCAATAATTAGGAATAATAACATTATTAGTATATTTTATTATTAATATTAAAATAATATAATTTTCTAATTTATATACAATTCTCCTTTCATCTATGTGTTTTCTATCTCCACATACAAATAATACATGTGGAGACAGCAAACACACAGATGAAAAGAGAATTGTATATATATAAAAAATTATATTATTTTAATATTAATAATAAAATATACTAATAATGTAATAATGTTATTATTCCTAATTATTGGTATATATTACTAATTATTAATATTTTTTCTTAATTATTAAAAAAAATTACTAATTATTCCTAATTACCATTAACTATGAACAATACTAATAATTTAAATTTATTAAGTAATAAAACAATGTAAACATAATTAAATTACAACTAATTAAGAATAATTGAAATTAATAAAAAATTAAAAATAAATATTAAATTAAAATGAATATAAATACCTTAAAAATTGATCTGAGGTTGATCTCTGATCGTTCTTCAAAACTTCAATATCAACTCCGGAGAAAAAAATTAAACTTGAGAAAAACTGAACTTTAGAAATAAAATTTTGAGAGAAGAAGAAGATGGAGTTTGAGAATGATTTGAAAAAAACGGATGGGGGTATTTATAGGTTAGATTATTTGCGACGGGTCCATTTGCGACGGGTATCCCGTCGCAAATAATATTATTTGCGACGGTACCCGTCGCAAATACCTTAGCCATCATTTATTACGGTCAAAGGTTAAATAGTTATTTGCGACGGATCCCGTCGCAAATAACCAGCTGCCGACAAACTATTTGCGACGGGGGAATATTCCCGTCGCAAATACCTTTTACCGCCGCCGGTTATTTGCGACGGGCAATAACCGCCCGTCGCAAATAAGTTTCCCGCGATGTGGCGCGCACGCGCACCAGTTCTTTTGCGACGGGGAAAGCAATCCCGTCGCAAAAGACTACTTATTTGCGACGGGAAAATACCCCCGTCGCAAATAAGTTTTTAACGAAGATATTTGCGACGGGATTTATCCCCGTTGCAAATAACCCGTCGCAAATACCCATTTTTCCCGTAGTGAAATATTTATCTAGAGATTCAATTTTTTCCTCTATGTCTTATCTATACCCTTTAATACATTCAAACTGTTCTATAATATTGTTGTTAACCACTTGTTCCTATTTCACCTATTGAACTTCTTTAGAAAAATTGGGAGGAAATAAGGAAGACTCTTCTTATGTCATAGTAATTTCTTGATAAAATTCTGATAATTACTCGTAGAGTTCATTTAATTATCAAGAAAATCCCTCTAATACTGGGTATTTGAGGTTCTCTTTAAGGTTTTGGATGAGTTTATTTAATTTAACCTCTATGATTATTTTTATTTGAGATCTCTTGGTCTATTTATAAGATAAATAAACACTATCTTTCATAGATTAGGGTGAGTAAAACTTTTTTAAAAAAATTTAATATAAAAAAAGTATGATATTTAAAATTAGATTGTTGGAACTGCCTCCCTAGAAACAACACCAAGTTTTGAAACATTATTTTTATGGGGTGTGGAAAAAATTATTTCCTAATTAAAAATGTAGTATAGTTATTAACCTAGTTTGTCTCCTGAGATGAGCGCACAATAATCAAGTTGTCACCTTGAATTAGAGGAAAATGGGGGTGTTTTTGAAATTGTTTTATTTTGAAACCAAAATAAAGAAATTAAAAAAGATAGATAAATTAATCAAGATATTGAAAACTATGATATGATAAGCATGATAGGTCAGGGATAGTTTCACAATTATAATTTTATCTTAGTTCTATGTTATCTAATCCTCTTCTGCTAATCTGATTAAAGTGATATTCCACAATCATTTCCTCTCACTCTCTTGGTTAAATAGTAATGGTGAGAATAAAACTTTCAAAAATCTCAGTTTGGTCTACCCTTCTTCTTATGTGTGGGTGAGTTGCAGTGAATGTCCTTATTTGACTTAAGAAATACTCAATCAGGTCTTTCTTTATCCCAAAAAATCATGAATATCCACTAAGCCTTCCATATGTAATAGTGATCAATGATTACTTCACCACTAATCCCTAGTTTATTCCATCATGTATAAACTAGAACCCAGTACATTGATAAAATGATCATATTCCCTGGAAATAATAATAGTATAATCTAAACCAAATATAATCATACTTGATAATAAAAAATTGTATTAGAATAATTAAACTAACTTCGCATAAAAGAGAAAGTATTTTATTCCATGAATTTCCAAAAATCAATCATTACAAAAATAAAAACCTCCCCATCCCCAATCACATATAAGTTTTACCATCCATGTGAAGGGTATATGAGAAGAAGTGGGAAGCAAAAGGAATTGGAAAACTAAGAAAACGGAAAATGAAGTGAAGAAAATTTCTCCTCTAGAACCTCTCTGTCAAAAATTTTCTCCATTTATACCCACCTGATATCTTAATCATTCTAATATGTCTTCTTAATAGTTTTTCCAAATTTTATTTTCTATCAATCCTTAAAATTTTTTAAAAAAAAGCACTCATTTAAAATAATTTATTCTAAGTTTATTATAGCTCTCTTCTTTTTTCCAAAGAGACCCTTCTTCTTCCTCCACTCCAACATATTAAAACAAATCCTTAATGAGTAAATTTCTCCATGAAATTTAAATTAAAAATTTAAATTTTATTAATATTTAATATCCAAATAGAATCACCTCATTTTTCTTCTTGTATCCCAATATATGTCTCATTTAATTAGGAGTGTTCCATTCTGTCAGCTAGATAGATTTTTCAAATTGATAGATTTGTTTGGTAATATTGGAGTTCTAAGGAAATATGTGTGTAGTTGAATAACTTTAATCCCACAAAAAAATGAAGACTAAAAAATAATTACTCAATTTAGATCAATATTTAAAAATTTATTCTCAAAATAATGAAGTGATCAAAAATTATTAAAATTCCATAATTAATAAATTTTCACATTTAATCTCAAAACAGACCTAAAATCCAAATATGATGAAATCAAGATCAAATTGATAAATTGGTTGTGATTAAGTCATTGAAATAATAATAAAAAATAGAAATATAATATATATCAATCCTCTAGTAATCGAATGGATCATCCTATTATTCATCTTCTCTATGAAACACATGAACACTGTAACCAAGATTCATTTCTAAAAAAGTCCAAAAATAAAGATTAATCCCAGTAACATGGAATTTATTAAGATTTATTTATTTAAGTTAATTTTAACTTACCAACATAACCCCTATTCAATTACAAGAGTAAAAAAACATGTTTCATGTACCTCTTTGAGTTCTTTACTGTATAAGATTCATCACTTTTCTTAATGATAGGTTTTATTATAGTCTAATAACATTTATATCATCAAGAAGAAGTGATTAAAAACCCCCTTATCCGAGGATATCTCATGAAACATATATAAAACATGAGTAAAATACTTAAATGAATAATACTATAAAACATGTGAATATTGCAAAAAATAATCCAATATATCATCTTAGAACTCCATCACATGGGTTTAATAAATATCACCAATTGGAAAAGGATTCCCAGCTCTATGCTTTATCAACGGGTTGCCAAAAATCATTTAATGATCATATGGGATCTATATTATCTCTATGGTATTACAGTACCTCAATACACAAATAAGAAATATGAATAGAGGCATGGTTCTCAGATTGTTTTGGCCAATCATGACGATCTCAATCCACACCCCCACCAACTTTCATCATGTGACAATAGTTTATAAATCCATAAGGAAACCCCTCAGTTTATAACATTTAATCATGCATGAATTCTTCAACCAATAAATGCATTCATCATATGAATGTTAAACCTCCTCACTATTTCATATTATGAAATGGTTCCTTTAATGATAGAATATATAGGAGAAAAAGAAAATGATAATAGTCATCATTTTTCTGAAATCAAATATTGCATAAAATAATATACCCTTATGTGCATAAAAATAATAATTCACATGAAATATATAAATATATAGTACATATATATAAGGATTTAGAGAATATCTAATTCAATCTCCCACTTTCACTAAAGTCAAAATACTTTTTTCCATTTCACCTTATATTGTATCATATACAGTAACTTATGAAACTATATCCAAAACTCCTTTTGGATATCTTCCAAAACACTTTTGGAAATCCATAATTAACTTCACCATGTATTACATCATATGAAATTTCTTGTGAACAACCATCCAAAACACTTTTTGATTAACTCTATAATAGTTTTGGACTAGCTCCTTGAGTCAAACTCAATCTCCATTCACTCGACCACAAAGTTTGACCTCGCCAGCCTTTATAGAGTTGACAAAAAAATACAAATCTCTAGATCCATAAGTGTCAAAAAAGAATGTTTTATAGCAAGGAAACATTTTTACTCAATCTATAAATGGATATGCAATTATCACCAGGAAATGAGCATATCTCTGTACTAGTTTCCACTCATTTTCATCATATGAAAACATGAATTCTTATATTTTACCTTTATACAAGACATTGAGTGACCATGGGACACAAACCATATTAATCCCATATATCCAACTCTTTTTTTTTATTCTCTTATTGTATACTTCTATGATTTCTGAATACATCACATTTCATTAATCCTTATGGACAAGCACATCACATGTCCTTTATCCAGATAGATATAAAATATCTAGGTGTGTCTGCACACTCCCATAGTCTATCTAAATCAAGGTCCCTAGTGTCATACTCATCATATGATAGTAATAATATCACCTTGGTTAAGCTCCAACCAATGAAATGACCAATAAAATTCCTAACATCCTCCATATTAGTTAAGTTAATATATATAATAACTTAAGTAGGGTATCAAAGTATGAAGGTTCTCATGCTTGGTATCTCACTCACCTTGGGTGGTGGGGAGTCAAATATGATCCATACATCCCAAGTATACCAAATACATTTCTATAAAACTCCATGTGGAATACTTAGTAGGTCATATAGCACATATAAAGAATCATATTATTATTTTTGTGCCTTAGGGGAATATCTTTTATCTCTATAAAAGAATTATACTAGTGTTAAACATGAAATTTTTTTCATAACCTATAATACTCCATGATGAACATTGGTTAGTGATAAACTCAAAGTCATGATTTAAGTGGTAAATTATCATTTCAATTCATGAAATATATATATCTATATATAAATTTATTTATCCAATGTGAAAGAATTAAAAAATATACTTTTCCTTTAATATGATACATTTTAATATTCTTAAAATCTTTGAGAAAATTTTACAAAACCAACATAAGAACTGGTTTATCATATCATATATGATTAGGTTCCAAAGTAGCCTTATGTTTGCTACACATTCTGGGTTTTATTAACACATTACATCTTATGTAATCTATGTCACTTATCTATGTAACCATTAAATAAAACTCTCCCACTAAACCTTTTAGTGAGAAACATCTATAAAGTAATCCTTTTTTAATAAATATGTGACTTAAGAATCATATTCTAATATGTTCAACTTCTTGTACATATTCAACCATCATAACTTCACAACATTAAATGTTACAATTTAAACTTATGTTGTCTACTTATAACTATTTATAAGTTCATCATAATCAATATCATTGGAACCCTATTCCATTAAAAATTTTACTTGAAATAATGTAATTACTTATATTATTTTTCATTAATACATCCTAACTCTATTATTAATTAAAATTCACTTTAAACATAGATTGGTTTAAGTATTTATTTATTAACATTGGGCTTCTTTATGTCTAATAATACTACCACTAGTAACTTATAAATTATATTCTCTTTTGAATATCTGTTAAGATAGAAAACCATTTTATGTTAATAAATAACATTTATTTTATTTTATCAAGAATATTTAACAATTAAACTATATCATATATGGTCTTCTATGTGTTTGGAACATTTTTATTTGAAAATTATACTTTATTAAAATATACCACCATTGGGTGGAAGGGACACATTACCTCATATTTTAACAAATATTTGGATAAAAATTTTACCCTTGAAAAAATACTTTTACCCAAATATTCTTTTCAAAACATGTTATAGAAACCTGATGAATCATAAACCATGTGTATTCAATAAATAATCTCATGTTGTTGATAAAAAATATTTGTTATAAAAAATTTTCTCTTATCATATAAGATAAATGAGATGAACATTGAAGATACACATATATTACTAGATTCATATGATCTTGAAACTATCCTTTACATGTAGATACAATCTCAAAAAATTCTAACTTTTATTTCAAACTCTTATATATTTACAAAACTTGTAAAATATACATTTGGTATCAAATACACTTCAAAACTGAAGAATAAATTTCTATAACATCGATACCTAGCTTGAAAATTCCATGGATTTTCTTAAAATCCTTCGGCTATATCTTGGATAATACAATAATATTGAATTATTACTATTACTTCCTAGAAACCATATGTTTCAATGAACTTTATTGGCTTATTAAATAAACATTCTTGAACTTTTCAACCAATTTTTCTTCATCTGGTTTGTAATTTTACCTACTTTTATTGTCTATATAATACTTTAGAACCTAGATATCATATTCCTAGTTCATATATATTCTCAAAACATTGATAATATTAGGTAAATTTTGTTTTAATTCAATCATATTTTCAGAACATATCCATAGATGAGAATAAGATAAATTTCCTAGCCAAAACAAGATATTTTTTTAGTATCCTTTTAAATCATGTTATAAAATTAAATAAATCACAAATCATGTTTATTAAAAACACCCATATATTTTAATTTTAAAAACTATTGCTTAAATTCTATTCCCAAGAGCTAAATTAGATAATAATATGCATCATATTACAAGTTTATCCAAGATTTAAAAATTCAATTTATCATTGTAGCAACACATTTTCTCCATTACTTGAAAAAAACCTTCAAGCTCCAAAATTAAATTATTTTCACATTCTATCCTTTTCTACATTTCAAACTATTTTAAATCAAACAACTGATATCATATATCTTTAATAATAATATAATTTATTTCTATAACCAATAAAGTTTTACGTAAACCTTTAGTCTCTTTAACATATTCAATCATATTGAATATCCTATGACATTCCCAATAATATTTAGTATATAAGGCTAAATTTCCTTAAATCATTGATGTGCCCAATAATATTAAGTACATGAGTGTAGACTTAGATTATTTTTTCCATTTAGTAACTAATTTTTTTTAATCCTTAAATGAATAACGTTATAATTCCATAAGCATCTAGATTAACTTGTAAGAAAATTTCAATACTTGGTTACTGAGGAAGTAATTATTCTAACACATTGAATATTTCTTAAGAACTTTTCTTAAATCACCAATCCTTCTTAAGAATCTTTCTTAAGTTACCAGTATTGAGAGATACTTACGTTAATATTATTTTTATCAAGGATTAATCTCAATATTTATTTTGATGATTATGATGATATCTACAAAAAAATCTTTTATCGAATGAGTATCATGAATTATTAACCATTTAATAAGAACTTTTTTTAAATGGACTCCCTCTAAAATGATGACCCATTTTTGAAAATTCATCATAACCATTAGAGTCCCAAGATCTATATTTCACTAATAAATGGTTTTTATTTATATTTCAACTCCCTAATTAATTATTAGTTGGGGAATCATCCCAATCAAATGATATATGATTCTTGGATAGTTGAGTGGAAACCCCTTTTCTAAATCCATCATATGTATAAACTCAACACTATTCCTCTAGTATCTTAAATTTTAGATCTTCCTAGATAATTATTACCCAAATAAAACAACAAAAACAATATAACCAAGGAAAATAAAGGGGCACCCAGATTTAGTATAAAACTACCCGACAAGGCAATCCATAATCACTTATTACTTTCTTTCCTTATATAAGATAATCCATGGGCACTCATTTTTGGCAGGAAACTACCCATTTGGATGATTAAGGTGTTGAAAAGTTTCACTTTATAAGGAATATATCACTTAATATTTGATGTGTATTTTAATCTCACCAACTTATCTAATGTTATTCCCTTCATGTATGCTTGTTTCAAGTAATTTGTTTTAATACAATTCCTTCCACTAAATCAATATATTAAAAATAAATTGATGTGTAACTCATTACACAAACCATAATTTTTTTTTATTCACCCAAAGTTTTAATTCAATTATACTCATGCATATATAAATGCATCATATGGATAAGTTAAAAGAAAAATTCCTGTAAAGGTTTATAATTATATGATATTGAAAATATCCACATGAGTAATCTCAGAGTGATAGAGATATAAACCCATTCACTTTATTAAATAAGTCATAAGCCTATAGGTAGGTATGTATTACAACCTCAAGTCCCTCTACACAGGGATATATTACTCAATAGAGAATCCAATTCATCATAACTCTTACACCTGATAGTTACAATAAATATTCAACAACTAAATTTGAGTTCATAACTTTAGTTACAAATTGAGGTTAAGGTGGATGATAAAATAAATTCATTATAGATACATTTCTACCATGCAATGTAAGGCTCTGTCTAGAATCAATTTAACAATTGAACTAAATAATACATAACCTTCACATTTCTAAAAAAATTACTAAACATGAATAAGATAAAAAATAATCTCTAAATTAATTACCAATTAAAATATTTAAACATGATATAAAAAAATTATGAACAATTAATAAATAAAAGATAACTATAAACCCTTTTAAAATTTAAAATGTTAACATTATGAACATTATATAATTATAAATATAAATATTCTATATTCATTTCAATATGAACTCTTTCATATTTATAATTATATGTAATTTATATTTTAAATATATGATATTATCTGAATTATAAACAATTTAAAATTCAGTTTATATTATGTAAAAATTTTACATAATCTAAACATCATATACTTAATCAATATTTAAATTGTGGTCATATTAATTAGCAAAACACTTTTTATGTGGCTTAAATAAAATCCAAATAAGGAACCATTTTATTTTGAGCAATTCAAAATAATTAATTATAAAAAAAATCATATCTTAAATATATACATTTTATTTTTTGGACTTATTTTATAATTTATAACCCATTTATAAAATATTCCATATGATTTCAAAATAAAAAAAATATTTCTTGATCAAAAATTATTCCATATAACTTTTTTAAAAGGTATTTCAATTATTAACATTTAATATTTAAGAATAAACATTTTCATAAACATTTAATTAATTATAAATAATTGAGTACTGATTATTTTATAAACATTTTTTAGATTAAAATGTCCCAAAATAAATTTTATAATGATTTATAAACATTTTATAAATCATCTAAATTATTTTAAATGTTAAAAAACATTTTTCAATAATTTTAAAAAAATCTAATTGCCCTTACTCATAGGGAGATTCTTTTATAAGGTTAAATCCTTATACTCATATGTGGTCCGTTTTAAAGAAATTTTGTAAAGGTAATACACTACCTATCTTTACACAGCTTAAGTATATTATGTTGCATCAAAGTAATTCAAAGATTACCTTTACACAAATCATTCTTCTTAAGAGTACAAATGATATTACCTTTATCTGAATGATTCACATAAGGGTAGGTCTCATTTACCTTTACATGGCCTTATAGAACCATTATATAAGGGTGCTACCTTCATGGAAAACATTTGTGTAAATGTAAAAAAGATGTTACACTTATGTAGACCTTTTGTGTAGCATTATCACATAATGGTAAGTGTTTAGTTATCATTATGTAACATTTTTAAAAAATCAACAACCTTTATACATCCCTTTTTTCATGTAAGGGTATGTTTTGATGACCCTTATGTAAACCACTTCATATAAGTGTAATTACTTAGTTAACCTTTTTCATCTCTATTGTGTAAGGGTATGGTGTTTGTTACCTTTACATGGTCCATTTACATAAGGGAAAACCCTTTTATGATATTGAATTTTCAAAAATGAAAATGGCTCTGCTTTTTCTATCATTCTTAATTTCATGAATGATTTCAGAAAACGAAATCATTGCCTCATATAAAACCACTGAAGGGTTTTCTTAGAGTCTGATAACATTTATCTAATCAATAAGAAGTGATTAAAAACCCCTTGTGTGAGGTTCTCTAATTCATGATATATGGAGCCTATATAAAATACTAAAATGAAGAATGTTATGAAAAAAGTGTAACTTAAACTGAATAAGGAATTTCATTATCTTAAAACTCTATTTCATGGTTTTGATAAATATCACTAAGTTTAAAAATCATCCCACCTTTGTGGTGTTTTTATAGGTTTTACTAGATAGCCCAACATTTGGATGGAATCCATCTTCTCTATATGATATGAAAGTATCTCAATGTGTAAATAAAGAATATGATGAGAGATATAGGTCTTAGGGAATTTTTTTCCAAGCATGAGGATCTCAATCCACACCCACACCCACTACCATCACCTAAAAATGTTTTATAAATCCACAAGGAAACCCCACATGCTAAATAATTTACTCATGTGTTCATAATGTATAAGTAAATTATTTGGCCAATAAATCCATTCATCATATGAATTTTATACCTCATAACCATTTCAAATTATGAAATGGTTCCTTGAATGATAAAATGTGTGGGAGAAACACAAAATGATAAAAATTGTCATTTTTGTGAAATCACATATTGTATAAAACAGAATACCCTATTCATTAAAATCCTACTTCTCATAAAATATATATATATATATATTAATTTAAATATATATGTATATATATAAAGATCTAGGGAATATATCCTTTAATTTAAACCTTAAAAAAGCTTAAGTTAATTGTGTCAAGTCATAGGGGTACCTAAAATCCTATGTCCTTACTGGTCTCCCTTGCTGACATCACAAACAAAGCCCAACTGATATTATCTCCCGACTAACTCATACAAGCATCAAAAGTTCCTAATCCCATGCTCTATCATATCACTCTGAAAACTATATTTGATACCACTTTTTCATGACCCCCCTACTTGTACCTCTCTTGGGATGGTAATGAAGAAAATAAGTAACTCCATCAAATTACATAAAATAAACAAAACCATCCTGCAAAGTATGTCAAGCAATACAATAAAAGTATTGAAAATAATATACTAAAAAGGAAAATTATTAAGGTAGTGAACATATAGATTCTCTAACCTATAAGATAGTAATTCCCAACTCAATCCCTAAAACCCACCTATAAGCCTGAAAACTATTTATATTTACATAGGTTGATCATAGCAAGTATACTCAATAGAATCGTACCCAAGGACACTCATGAAAATGTGATCAGAGCATACTAATGAAGAAATGAATAAATAGTAGAGCTGACATGCACCGAAATAGGTAAATTATTCATCCCATCCTCACTAAGGATCAATCACCAAATAATGAAACCAAGATAGTAAAATAATATCAATATAACATAAATAAAGCTTCCTCACATCCACTTCCCCATTGAGTAAATTCTCTCATACCAACGTCAAAATTTATGTTCTCTAATCTATTCCTCATATACCATTAATCACATAACATACCATATCTAATGTGGGTAAATTTTTAACCCTACATACCCAAGCCTCATTTAGGTTCCCACATCCAGTACTAGTATTATCCATCATCTACATATCAACTATCATTGTTATATCATCATTCATCCCACATCATAACTAGGGAAATAGAATATCATGAACATTAAGGACATTAAGCTCTTTTATTCCTCCTACCATGCGTAACCCCTAACATAGAACACATCCTATCATCAATATGAATTACAAAATACTATGCCATAATCGTTCGGTACTCACCACCTACTGGGCACTACCACCACATACTATTGTTGATGGAAGTTCATGGAAGAGGAGTAAATTGACCATTAATTCTATCACTAACCTGGATGTTAGGGAAAACACCCCTAAATGATTTTGTCAGTATATATTAATCTATTAGGGAGGGTCATTTATAGAAATAAAATATAAATACATGTATAGTAGATAGTAAAAAATATCCATACAAATTTTTTACGTCTAACTTCACCATTATAGCCTGCAACACTATCACATCACTATAAGACATCCTATACCAAATTATGCCACTACTAAAATGAATCTTAACATAGAAATTTCCAAAACAAACATCCCACAATACCACTTTATATTTAAAAATCAACAAAATTTCACTTATTTATTCATTTGATTCCATATTTAATGACATCGCACTCACAAGAACGCCTATATCTTAATCATACATTCCCCTTTTATTCTAACCCATCATTTAGAATTAAATTCATTAATTAATTACCATATAATTAATTCTAGAATACACTCATTTATTAATTATTTCACTCATATAATAGTTACCAAGAAACTACCTCATATTCCCCAACCAAACATTCCATTTGTCTCACAAAAGTAATGCCGCATATCACTCATGGTTCATCACCATAGCTGAACTTCCCCGCAAAAATATCCTTCAACCAACAACCACAACTCAACCTAAAATTTATCGCATGCCAAAAAATCACATCCACACTATCCTAATATATTACACACCTAATTCAGTCACCACCATCACCAAAAAATACTCCATAATGTTCACACAATACCAAAAAAACATAACAAGAACACCAACACACATAATAATATATTTCAACAGCCACATCTTCCTCTAGTTCAGTTTCAAGGGGGGCTTTAAAACATTTCATTATATTTTTTCTGGGTTCATTCACAGAATTTTATATTTACATGTAAAAGTTTCATAAGACATATATAAGTGTTTAACCATTTATGAATGGTCACT
The DNA here is from genome assembly GCA_963277665.1 of Viscum album. Taxonomy (NCBI): domain Eukaryota; kingdom Viridiplantae; phylum Streptophyta; class Magnoliopsida; order Santalales; family Viscaceae; genus Viscum; species Viscum album. Next base: position 1,062,440,466 of record OY728165.1, on the reverse strand, counting down.
TAAAAAACATTATAAGGGTTCATATTTCACTATAGCTGCATCACATATAGGAATCACCAATATCAGTGATTTATAGAAATATAAATAGTAGTAATAATTTCATGAGAAAAATATTGAATGTAAGTAAACACATGTGAGTTCACCCTTACCCTTCAATTTCATTCAAAATGATTAATTTTCTCCTTTCCTAATCCCTAAACATCCACCCAAAAGAGAAAATATACTCTAGAATAATATATGCAGCAAGAATAAGGAGAGAATGAGGATCTCCTTCCTAAAACAAATATTTTTAATTCACTACACAAGGAAAAAGATAAATATGAGATGTCCACAATATCATAACCACACCAATGTGGTATTATCAATATAGAACACAACATACCCCATCAATCTCAATCCACAACACCTCTCAATATAATGATTTCCAAAACCACAGCCTCCTTCAAAAAGAGAATGAGAAGGAGAAGAAAAGGTAAATTAGAATAACTCGCCTTAGAAAGTTCAGAATCAATCACCCATGTTTGGGGATCAAATCCACTAAGAAGAGGTTTAACTTCCTCCAAAAACTGAACCTAGGACCCCCAAGAGTTAAGAGAGATGTCTGAAGAGTAGGGATTTTTAAAGTAGCTTGGAAATTTATACCTAGATAATTATTTAAAATTACATGGTTTAGATATCCTATCCACACTGTAATCATTAGGTTTTAATAAAATATTGTGGTGTTACCCATACTATTACACAACAGTTATCCTTTTCTATACTGAACTCTGTGATTCATATCGCATATACAGCCCAAATCTGATCTTTTTGGGGTAAGTATAAGGTGAATCCCATGTACCACACAATAGCTACCCCAAAAATGGAATAGAAACCAAAAATAAATTCCCCAAAACTCCATGACATAGTTACCCTCTACTCCTTATCCATTCCAAAATTTGTAGTTCCAAAAAAACCCATCATCCATAGAACCCTAGAATAAAATAATGATAACACTCTATAAAACCCTTCACTAAATTACATTGCTTAGCTCCACAATGAAAGATCCTACTCTAGTTTATATTTTATCTCTAACCCTCACCCCCCCCCCCCAGATTCCCCTCAAACCACCGCTTCGAATATCTAGCACCCAAAACACATTAAGTAACATGTTGAATAGGTCCAAACTATTACATATTTAATATTAGAGTGTAGTGAAATGTTTTTTTGAAATAAAATAGATGACAAAAAAGAGATAATATGTAACACCCCAAGGTTTTGGAAATAAATATTGAATGCATGAAACATTGAGTCCCTAAAAAAACACATTTTATAATCAAGCTATTAAACACTTCTTTACCTCTAATATGTTTTGAATTTCGAAAAACGGTCATCAAGAGTTGTGATCAGAAAGTCATTTCGATTTTTATAGAACCAACTTGATTTTTGGTGAATAGTAACATATCATTATGAATAGTAATATGACCCTTATGAATAGTAAATAATATTATTATTTTATTTTATTAAGGTAATAAGATAATGAGATCTTAATTAATTTTTCAATGTGATATAAAAAAAATTATACATTTAAAATTATTATTTTTTGATTTAATAATGTTTTTATTTAAAAAATAAATTAATAATATTTAGAAAGTTATTTTTGAAAAATAGAGTTTATTTTTCAATTCTACATGTCGAAAAAACGTTAGGGTGATTTTTTGGGATTATTTCTGAAATTATTGAATATTTGATGAATAGTGAAATACGGTAAAATACCGTATATAAAAATTATAAGTTAAATACGCTATTTATGACATCATAAGTAATGTAAGGCCACTTGGTTCAAACTCACATGAACTTATTACTATTAGGGGTAACATGAAACAACACTATTGGTTGTCTTCAGTGAAATAATAAAATAATGAATAAAATATTCAAAATTTACTCCTCTCATCCACTATAAAAACCCCCCTCACTCCCTCTCCTCTTCACTCTTATAAGCCTTGAATCTCCTCAAATTTCTTCCCAATTACCCTTTCCTAGTCAATACCCACATAAAATAATCTCTTGGTCTTTACAAAAGACCAAAACCCCTTCCCTTGAGAATGATATCAAGGAGGTTATTACAAAAGTTAAATCATCTTTCCTTTTCTTTTAGTTTCATTTCAATTTATATTCTTTTATTATTCTCTCCTAACCTCCTCTGTATAAATGAACATGATTACTCTATTATCATATATATACTAGAATTATATCATGTGAATAGAGGAACCATCATCAATATTCTTACTCTCTCCCTTTTATTTTATAAACAAAATCATTGTCTATGAGATTCCAATTCACAGTCTTCATGGACGACCAAGTTTCGTTCTGTAATTTATCCTTAATTACTAGTCATGAAACCATTTTGATGGTTGAACCAGACTATAATGCATGTATTATAACCTATTTAATATTCAGTAACCAGTATATGTATATAATATTAAATGATATGACCAAACTAGTCCATAATAATCCAAATACCGACGAATAATCGAAGTGGTTATCATTAAAAACTAAATAAATATCTAATAGTTTCTTAATTAAGTTATTAATAAGTATAATTTCATATTCTATGACCTTAAGTTCAAGAGTAGAAGACATTCGGAATTAAGGTAAGGGTTTTTCACCCAAACCTCCATTTTCATTCGGGTTACTTTTATTGTCTAATTATCTCAATAAAATTATTCTGTATTATTATTTACTCATAATATATTATTTTTGAGTGTTCTATATATTTTTACCAACCCTAATCCTTCATTATTTTATGGGGATTTACACGTTTTAAAAAAGAAAATTCAAAAAAAATCAAAATACAAGCCCGATTCAAGGGAATTTTTCATATTCTTACCTAAATTCAAAGGAACTTTATAATCTATTTTTAGAAAATATTATATTTCAAAAATCACTCATTTTATTATGAAAATACTATCTTACTTCAGTTCTGGTTTTATAAAAATACATTTCCAAAAGAACTCTTCTTTTCAAAATAAAAGAGTATTTATCTAAAGAATTACTTAATGATTTTATAAGAGTATTTTCATCTATTTCAACACTCTTGTTTATTATTATGTATTATAGGGACTAATCATTTATGATGTCATTTAACATATTTAATTAGATTGTTTATTACTCGTTTTATTTTCGATGTGCTTTCCAAAAACCATTCACCGAATTTACTACGAATGGTTAGCGTTTAAGCTTAATGTTCGGGGAAAGTTATTTACATTTCATATGTTAGTTTCAATATGAATGTATATGTTTTTTATGTTTATACCTTATCATATGAGTAATTAATTGGACTTATTATGTTATGGGTGGGGCCCGCTATATCCCCTTGATGCATTGATATGTCTCATGAAACAAATAGATTTGGATTTGGCTAAGGCCTTGCCCATTTTGAGTTATGGTTTTGGCTGAGGCCTTAATCATTTTTAGATGTCTTGGTCGAGGCCTTAATGGTATGTTTCAGAATGTCAATCATATTCACTTCCCTCATTATGAATATAGTAATTTAAAGTTAATGTGGTTATTCAACTAATAGAATACCCATGTTTATGTTTTATTATGGCATTATTTACTCAGCTCATATTCCTGCCATAATGTGTTCATGTTTATTTTTTGTAAAGGTATGTGTTTTCAATTATTCACCATGACAAATGTTTATGTTTATGATATATTCCTCTATATTTCTTACTCTTATTGAGCATTTTAGATCACCCCTTTCTTATGTTTCATTTTCCCAAGATATAAATAAATAAGTTATGAGTGACTTAGAGGCATAATCTAAGAGGAATGGATGTTTATAATGGAATAAATTAGTGTTGTATTTCCTTTAATGATGTAATGTTGAACTTATATTTGTATCTTGTATCCAAAATATACTAAACTGATAGGTCCTTCAAGATTTATATTCCTTGTTTATATTCCAATGTAATAAAATAACGCACCGGCTCCGGACAACTGGGTTTAGGTCCTAAAAGTTGGTATCAAAAGAGGTTTGGTAAAAAACTTGTAAACTAGATTAAGAAAATGTAGATTAGGGGGAAAATCCCTAAGATTGTATTTGTGGATAAGAATGCAAGTACATCCTAGTATTTTGGTAAGGAATATATTATGTGGATAATTCTAGAAAATACATCCCTATCTGGATACTACAAGCGGATGTGGTTCTAGAACAGATGTACCTAGAAGTAAAAACTTCAACAAGGAGTTTTGGTCTTGACCCAGGGTATCCTGGTACATGACAAAGGGCCTTACTGTGCACCTGGTTCGACACTCCTAGGGTATATTCTTTGGATAATTCACATTTTCTTTACAACTCATTATAAAGGATTTAAATGTAAATTATTTCCTCAAAGAAACCATGTTTATGATTAAGAGATTAGCTATGTATAGAATTTCAATTTACGATAATTAATTCTCTATATTGAGATGATACATTATGATTAATACCCTAATCTAGTGTATGCCATTATTTAAAAATTTCACCTAGTGGAAGGAATGAAAACCACATGAATGCACATGCCCCATGTAGGGATTTCTCTCTGATGCAAGATAATGATGTTGGATCTAGTGTTTTGATTGGTGCTAAGCAACTTATAACTATATTGGGACAGCTGACTCAGGTTATGAATAATAATATTACCCATATTAATCATTTGGATCCTCCACATAGAGGGGCTATTTTAGATCGCTTTATGCGATAACATCCTCCATCATTCAATGGGACTACAAACCCATTTGTAGTAGAGTAGTGGATATGTTCCCTAGAGAAGATATTTATCACTTTGGTGTGTAACTAAAGAGCTAAGGTTGTCATGGAAGTGTATCGCCTATCGGGAGATGCGTATTAGTGGTGGTCCTTATTCCAAAACATAAAGGAGGAGGAAGAGATAGAAGAGATGGAATAGAGGTAAATTAAGGAAATATTCCTAGATGAATACTTTCCTTGTGAATAGAGAGCGGATATGGAAAGGCAGTTTCTAAATTTGAGGAAAAAGAAATATGATAATGTTGCAAAGTATGAAGATAACTTCACAAGGTTAGCAAGGAATGTTTTGGACTACATATGAAATATAAGTATCAATATTGATCAATTCTTTGATGGACTAAATCCATTCCTCTGATGGTCAATAGTCTCCCAAAGTTTTTCATCATATGATGATATATTTTCATGTTTTATCAAGACAAAAAAGTAATTATCTAAGTATTATAACTTTAAGGTAAATCAAGAGGATAATAGGGTTTCTGAAAAATCTGGAAAAGGAAGTAAGGAAATGGGGAAGAAGGGAAGAGTTTAATTTACACCCTATGATAGTTTCGAATGGAAACACCATGGTGAATGTTTAAAAAGAAATGGAGTATGCTACAAATTTGGGCAAAAAGGTCATCTTGTTGGTGATTATGAGGGGAAGAAAGAATAAATTAATGTTAAATGCTATAATTGTCAATATATGGGACATTATGCTAATTATTTTCCAAAGCATTAAGGAAACATGCAATAGGAAATACCAAGGGATCATGGAAAAGATTATATGATCACAAGCACTAATATTGAAGTTATTAATGATGTGGTGGCAGTACTTTAATCATTTCCTCAAACTTATCCAATGCTTTATTTGATTATGGATCATCACATTCTTTCATATCTTCATAGTTTTCCAAGAAAATTAGATATTTCCAATTTGATTTAATAATTTAGTTGTCATTCAAAACTCCTAAGGGAAGTATCGTTGCAACAAATTTGTGTTAAGAAGTCCCCATTATGGCATAAATACATGCTTTATCTATTGATTTTATTGTCATACCCATGATTTATTTTGATATAATCCTGGGTATGGATTTTCTTTAAAACCATGATGTGAAAATTTATTACATGAGGAAAGAGGTTAGAATGTTTAGGATGATGTGGAATCCCTTATCTTTAGGGTAGAAACATCACCATCTGATTCTAATCTAGAGACACCCTAGTAGCTCTACTGAATTCAATTATTGGGGAGGAATGGAATTCAATAACTATGGGTAAGGAAAGGAAGTATGTACCTATTGTGCAATAATATGTTGACGTCTTCCTAGAGGATTTACCTGGACATCCTCCAGAGTAGGAAATTGAGTTTTCCATTGACTTAATTCCTAGTTCAAGGCTCATATCAAAGACCCCTTATAGAATGGCCACTGTGGAGTTAGTGCAACTGAATAAACAACTGGAGGAATTGAGTGATAAAGGATTTATTCACCCTAGTGTTTCTCCATGGGGAGCCAATGTTATTTTTGTTAAGAAGAAATATGGGTCTATGAGGTTGTTAATTGACTACAGAGAGATCAATGATATAACAATAAATAACAAGTATCCCATACCTCACATTGATGATTTATTAGATAAAATTAATGGATCACAATATTTTTCGAAGATTGATCTTCAATCTATATATCATCAGTTGATTTTGAAAAAGGAATACATTCCAAAAATAGCATTTTGAACCAGGTATAGGAATTATGAGTTTACAGTAATGAATTTTGGACTAACTAGTGCACCCTATGTTTTCATAGATCTAATGAAGAGAGTTTTCAAGGAATATCTAGATGACTTTGTGGTGGTATTTATTGATGATATCTTGGTATACTCTAAAATCTTTGAAGATCATGAAAATCACTTACGCACTATTCTAAATACTCTTAGAAGAAATGAATTATATGGGAAGTTTAGAAAGTGATAATTTTACCTTCAATCAGTTTCCTTTCTAGGACACATTGTCTCTAAAGATGGAATATATGTTGATCTTGTGAAGAAAAAGGCTCTGCAAGAATGTCCTACACCAATGAACATAATTGAGGTACGTAGTTTTATTGGTTTAGTAGGTTATTATCAGTATTTCGTTCCGAACTTCTCCCATTTAGCCAACCTGATGACCAAGATTACATGTAAAGGGGTTAAGTTTGTATAGGAAAAATAATGTAAGGATTTTTTTGAAGAATTAAAGAGGATATTAGTGAATGATTCGATCCTAACCCTACCATCAGGGAATGACGGGTTTGTAATATTTAGTGATGCATAAAAGAAAGGAATTGGTTGTGTCCTCATGAAGAATTATGGAGTTATTTCCTATGCATAAAGGAAGTTAAAAATTCACGAACAAAACTATCCCACTCATGATATTGAGTTATCATCGGTAATATTTTCTCTGAAGATATGGAGACATTATCTCTATGAAAAAAATTTAGATATATACAGATCACAAGAGTCTGAAGTATGTCTTCTCACAGAAAGAACTTAGCTTGTATAAAAGGAGATGGCTCGAACTACTTAAGGATTATGATTGTACCATACACTATCACATAGAAAAGGAAAACAAGGTAGTTAATGCATTGAGCAGTATAGATCATGGAGTTATCAACAAAATGAGGATTGAAAATGATCCTTTGTATATGGATCTAGTAAGGATGGGTATGGGGATTATCAAAGAAGGTGAAAAATAATTACTTTTTCACATGGTTTCCAAAAAAACTTTATTAGAAATAATTAAATATTATTATTCTGATAATGAGAACCTTCAAAAGAAAATTAATGTTGTGAAATATGGGAAGATGGTTGACATTTTGTGTAAATATGGTGTTCTAAAATTTAGGAAGAGGCTTTGTATTTTGGATATACCCGAGCTAAAAAGGGAGTTATTGGATGATGACCATAGTTCAAATTTCTTTATACATCCTAGAATCACTAAAATGTATAGATATTTGAAGGAACATTTCTGGTGGGACAACATGGAGAGGGAAATTTCAGATTATGTATCAAGATGTTTAGTCTGTTAACAAGTGAAGTCCTAAAGGAAACATCCAAAAAGAGTCATGCAACCTCTACCTATTCCTATTTGAAAATTGGATGATGTCACCATGTATTTTTTCACTAGATTACAGAAAACTATAAGGAATAATGACGTGATATGGGTAATTGTGGATTGACTTATGAAATCTGCACATTTCCTCACTATAAGGGAGGATTTTCCACTGGAGCGCCTAGAAAGACTCTATATCAATGAAGTTTTGAGACTTCATGGATCACCTCTCTCAATTGTGCCTGATCATGACCCTTGGTTTATATCAAAATTCTGGAAGTAGTATTCAGAAATCTTCGAATACTGAGCTTCGATTGAGTACTGCTTATCACCCTCAAACTGACATGAAATCAGAGAGGACGATCCAAACCTTAGAGGACATGTTGAGATCATGTTCACTTGATTTAAAATGCATGTGGGATCAATATTTACCTTTAGTTTAATTTTCCTACAATAATAGTTTCCATTAAAGTATTCAAATGGCACCATATGAAGCATTGTATGGAAAGAGATGTTGTACACCAACTTGTTGGGATGAAGTTGGAGAAAGGAAGCTTGTGGGCCCAGATCTTGTGGAGGAAACAACAGTGAAGGTGAAGAATTTTCAAGGTCATATCAAAACAGCTCAAAGCAGACAAAAGGTCTATGCTGATAATTGAAGGAAGGATCTATAATTTCAAGGGGGAGATCACATTTTCTTGAAATTATCTACATGGAAGGGTGTTATAAGATTTGGAAAGAAAGGTAAATTGAGCCTAGGTATATAGGCCATTTTGAAATTCTAGAGAGAATTAGAGTTTTTTCATATCATTTGGCTATGCTCGCCTAGCCTATCCAAAGTACACAATGTGTTCAATGTCTCATTTCTGAGAAAGTACATGTCATACCCAACACATGTCCTTACTTCTGAAGGTATAGTGTTGGAACCTGACCTATCATACTATGAAGAGCCTATCTAGATTTTGGGCACTAAAGAACAAGCATTGAGGAATCAGAAGACTCATCTAGTAAAGATACAATGGAGGAATCATAAAATCGAAGAGGAAACATGGGAACCTAAGGAGCTTATGATAAAGACCTACCCAAATCTTTTTGTGAGGTAACATTCTGTGAATTTCGAGGACAAAATTTTGGTAAGGAGGGGAGAATGTAATACCCCAATGTTTTGAAAATAAATATTGAATGCATGAAACATTGATTCCCTACAAAATAACACATTTTATAATTTATCTGTTAAAAACATTTTTTCCTCTATTATATTTTGAATTTCAAAAAACGGTCATCTATATTTGTGATCAGTAAGTCATTTGGAGTTTGATAGAACCAACTTGATTTTTTCTAGATAGTAACATACCCTTATGAATAATAATATGAATAGTAATATGACCCTTATGAATATTAAATAAAATTATTATTTTATTTTATTAAGGTAATAATATAATGATATCTGAATTATTTTTTCAATGTGATATAAAACTAATTATACCTTTAAAATTGTTATTTTTTGAATTAACTGTGATTTTATTTAAAAATTAAATTAATAATATTTAGAAAATTATTTTTGAAAAATGGAGTTCATTTTTGAATTGTACATGTTGAAAAATGGTTAGGCTGAATTTTTGGGATTTTTTCTGAAATTCTTGATTTTTTTTATGAATAGTGAAATACGGTAAAATACCATATATTCAAATTATTAGTTAAATAAACTATTTATGACATCATACATGATGTAAGTACACTTGTTTCAAACTCATATGCAGTTATTACTATTATGGATCACATGAAACAACCCTATTGTTTTTCTTGAGGGAAATAAAAAAATAACAAATAAAATATTCTAAATTTACTCCTCTCCTCCACTATAAAAACACCCCTCACTCCCTCTTCTCTTCACTCCTCTAAGACCTGAAGCTCCAAAAAATTCTTCCCAATTACGCTTTCCTAGTCACTCTCCACATTCAAGAATCTCTTGGTCTTTCCAAAATACCAAAACCCCTTCCCTTAAGGAGGTTCTCAAGGAGGTTATTACAAAAGGTAAATCATCATTCCTTTTCTTTTAGTTTCATTTAAATTTATCTTATTTTTTTATTATATCCTAACCAACTATATCCAAATGACCATTATTACTCTAGTATCATATATATATACTATAATTATGTCATGTTAATGGAATAACTATCATCAATATTCTTACTCTCTCTCTCTTTTATTTTATAAACGAAATCATCCTTCGTGAGATTCCAATTTACAACCTTTGTGGACGGCGAAGTTTAGTTCCTTAATTTATCCTTCATTACTAGTCATGAAACCATTTTTATGGTTGAACCAGACTATAATACATGTATCATAATAATCCAAATATATCCAAATAATCGAAGTGGTTGTCATTAATATTTCATCTAATGATTTATCCACATTAAATATAACCAAATGATAGAAATGACCATTAAAATTTATGGATGTTCATAAATGATATGCTAATTCAATTATGGATATTTTAATTCATTCCATATGAACTCCATTTCATAAAAACAAGTGAACTGATTATGAAAATCAAGAAATCGAACACTCTGAAATGATGGAATTAAATCATATAACTAATAAATAAGGAAATAATAGACTTAATAAAATCATGATAAACTAAATACATGTCTATTAGTTTCTGAATTATGTTATTAATAAGTATAATTTCATATTCCAGTACCTTAAGTTCAAGAGTGGAACACATTTGGACTTAAGTTAAGGGGTTTTCAACTCAACTTCTATTTTCATTCGGGTTACTTTTATTGTCTAATTACCTTGATGAAATTATTATGTATTATTATGAACTCATAATAAATTATGTTTTAGTGTTATATATATATGTTTACCAACCCTAATACTTCCTTGTTTTATGGGTAGTTACACATTTTAAAAAAAATCAAAATTATTTCCAAAATACAAGCCCGCTTCAAGGGAATTTCTCAAATTCTTACCTAAATTCATGGTAACTCTATAATATGTTTTTAGAAACCATTATATTTATAAAATCACCCATTTTATTATGAAAATACTATATTACTTCATTTATGGTTTTATACAAATTCTTTTCCAAAAGAACTCTTCTTTTCAAAATAAAAGAGTATTTATATCAAGAATTACTTAATGATTTTATAAGAGTGTTTTCATCTATTTCAACACTCTTGTTGGTTATTATATATTATTTGAATTAATAATTTATGATGTAATATACCATATTTAATTATATGGTTTATTACATGTTTTATTGTGGATGTTCTATCCAAAAACCATTCACCAAATTTACTCTGAATGGTTAGTGTTTAAGCTTAATGTTCGAGGAAAGTTATTTATATTTCATATGTGAGTTTCAATATAAATTTATATGTTGTTTATGTTTATCCCCGCTCATATGAGGAATTATTTTGACTTATTATGTAAGGGTTGGGGCCCGCTATAGTCCCTCGATGCATCAGCAAGTCTCATGAGACAAATAGATTTGGACTTGGTCGAGGCCTTGCCCATTGAGAGTTATGGTTTTGGCCGAGGCCTTAATCATTTTTAGATGTCTTGGATGAGACCTTGATGGTATGTTTCATAATGTTTGGAATATGAACTTACCTCATTATGAAGATATTAATTAAAAGTTCATGTGGTTATTCAACTAGTAGAATACCCATGTTTATATTTTATTATGGCATTATTTACTCAACTCATATTCCTTCCATAATGTGTTAAAATTTATTATTTGTAAAGGCATGTTTTTTTAATTATTCAGGATGCCTAATTTTTATTTTTATGATATCGTTTTTTGTATTTCTTACTCTTACTGAGCGTTTGAGATCACCCCTTTCTTATGTTTCATTTTCCCAGGATATGAAGAAATAAGTTATGATTGACTTGTAGGCATAATCTAGGAGGCATGGATGTTTATAATGGAATAAATTAGTGTTGTATTACCTTCATGATGTAATTTTGAACTTATATATTTATCTTGTTTCCAAAAGATACTAAACTACTTGGTCCTTCGGGATGCATATTCCTTGTTTATATTTCAATGTAATAAAATAAGGCATTGACTCCAGGAAACTAGGGTCAAGTCCTTACATAATAAGTCATTGAAGATGGATAATGATTCAATAAGTAAATCGATTGATAATTTAAAATCTAAATACATTTTAGAGATGTTAATTGAGTTTAAACAAAAATTGTTGGTATCAATGTAATTCATGAATAAAGATATAAAATTATTGAGATTTCCACTATAAATATAATTACCAAAAATGGGGTTAAAGCTCATAAATAAAAGAGAGTAGAATATGATAATTACTTGAGTATATCCAATAATGTACAGTTCATAAATTATATGAATAAAGTCAATTAATGATCCAATATATTTTAAAAGGAGATAATATTGTTAGGAATCCTGGTGATTATTCCATGGTTCTAAGAAAAAATTGTTTGAGACACAAAGTAATCCAAATCTAGAGGTGAATATAGAAAAAAGGAAAGGAGAATGTGATTGCATTACCTAAAAAAGTATATATAAATACTTCCTAGACTAATGATAGTGATGTAAATTATAAATAAAAATATGTTTCAGAAGAAAATAATGAAAAGGATAAGACTAAGGGAAAATTCAAGGTAAAGGAGAAGGATTATAAGATTGAGAAGTTTTAAAAATAATAGAATACATTAAATCTAAAATAAAAACAATGATTTCATTTTTAATCCTACTTTTTATAAAAGTATATTTAAATTTGAATTAATATGTTAGTGTTATGTAGTCTCTAGACACAAATCATATGTGTGTTGGAATAATCTCTCACTCCCTCAATGAAAGATAGGTGTTTGATCGAGTAGGAGTAAATATGAAATTCCTAATATCCAAAATTGAAAACAACATAAATATATGGTAAAATAACTCATAGGATCACATTGTAATGTGTCCAATACTGAGAGAGGTGGTGAATCATTGTTGGAATACTTTTACTCTAATTATCTTTTTTATCCCTTTTCACGTTTCACTTACTCAATTAGGTTCTCTATATATTTATCACTCTTTTAGCCTATTTTTATTTATAGAATGGGAAATAAAAAAAGAGAACACCATGTTTTGTTGATAAGGTTCGAATCCCTAAGGATTATTATTACCTTAATGCATTGTAGTTATTATCCCATGGGCATAGATTCCTTATCATTATTAAAGAAATAAAAATCAATGGTATGGACTTGAACTCATTTATCCTAGAACCAATCAAGTACAAAGAAAGTAGTGGATTACTATTTAGTAACTCCTTACATTATATAGGATTTTTCCTGCACTATGTGAAGTATATTAGTAATGGGAAGTCTGTGTCCTTCCTGGATAGTAGATGTTATCTCCTTCCTCAACTGTAGTAACATCCAAGGATGCCTCTTTCCTACAAAAATCACGATATATGCCTTAATTATTTTTTATACTTATATAATATATAATATAGGTTGGATAACTAATTTTCTCATCCTAGACTATATCGGTAGTATATGAGGTCAGAACCATTTATTTTCTCCTTCTTTGGTGTAAAGGAAAATATCCTTGGCAACCATCATGGGATGTCTTCCTTCGATACTCCTAGGTTTGCAACAAGATCTATATAAGATTAATTTTATTTGACTTATTGATTATATAGTGCACACTAGAGTAAGTATATCCTCTTATTTTTTATTCATCCTTCAAATAATATATATTTGTTTTTTTTTGTTGATTCTTCTCCATTATTCTAACATTAAAACTTTTATAAATATTATTTTTTAAATTCTCATAAATACCTCACTTTCAATCTCTAAATATTTGTTCTTCATTTAATTTAATTATATTTTTTAATCTAGATAAAGACTTATAATTTTATTCCATATGATATTTAGTATTATGGTATTTATTTCCTTTTCATTTTCCTTTTAAAAAATCACATATGTATATTTATCATTCCATGAATGCATATATTACATGAAACAACAAGGTGAGTGCTCTAGTTTGGAGCTCTTCATACTGGAAATCAAACCTTATTATACTGAGAAAATATTAAAACTCTCACTATAAATATACAATGGAGTTTCCACCTTGTTATTTTCTATAAGAAATCATTTTTATTTAAATTTCCATCACTACGACATAGTTTTCTTTATCTGGCTATTTTTTAGGCATAATTCTTAACACCATTTCTATTATAGAGTAGTCATATTCTCCTTCATGTTTCACTATCTTCCAATCTATTTCATATTGTAGCTTGGGCTTCCATAAAATTTATATCCTTCCTTATATTGTCCTTATTTCATCTTATCTTGAATGATAGAACATTACTTGTGATTTTTAAATTGAGTTATCTATATAAGCATCATCATATTTAGGTATCGTAAGACATTATAATAGGATTATCCTCAGAATTTTCATATGAATTTATAAGTCATATGATCATAAAATTTTTACACTGAAATTATAACACTAAAGTTATATAAATCAATGTCATATGAATAATACATATGATCCACATTGCTTAAATTATATGAACTCAGATGGTATAATTATTTTTTTATATTCTAAACATATCATGGTATCTTCATACATGTCAGTATACCTTGAAATGTAAAACTCCCTTCCTCTATAACTCAAAATGAATCAAAATTTACTTTTGATCATCATTATATTTTTATATAAAGCATCATTGTATAGAATCGTCACTTCATGTAGTTCATTGTACAATGGTGATGACCATGACATAATTTCAATCTTCCTTTTCACATCAAGTGTAACTCATAAAAGAAAAAATATGAAGTTACTTATACATAGGCTATAAAAAATCTAGAGTAAAACAAAAATCTGAAGTTATCTTCCTTTACATTGAAAAAAATATACAGTTATCTTCCTTTCCAATCTTCCTTTTTATGCAATTATCAAATTACCTTTACATAGGCTACAAAAATATGAAGTTTACCTTAAATTTTATATAAAAATCTATAGTTACCTTTACATACTTAGTGAAATTTATAGATGACCTTTATGTATCATATAAAAGTTTAATTTTATCCACACACAAGTGTTGTAACCTGCTTAAATTTTTCTAAACCTCATAAAATCCACTTCAAACCTCATTCAAATGTTTTTTTCTCAATTGGAGAGTCTTTCCACCTTCATTAACTAATGATATAATTACTCTCATCAAAATCACTTTTAATGGAAATAAAAAATATCTCCAAACTTATCACATGCGTTCCTTGTTACTTTCTATATGAATAATGGTATAAACTCATTCATTTATCTCATTTATTTTGTATATTATCATTGGTGAAAGAAATTTATATCCAATTTATAAGATGCATCAATAATACTCTCAATATAAATAATATTTATTTGGAACCTAATAATTCCCTTCCATAAGATTGAAAACACCCAACTTCTTTATAAGTTATCTAACTTCTCATTGGTATACCTGGGAACTTTATGAAATCATCCAAAAAACACTTTATATTAACATAAAGTGACTTCCCTTAATTCCTTTGATTCTTATTTAAGAAAATCTAACACAAACACAAAGTAGGTTCATCAATAACGAAATATGAATGCCAACTCTAGTATCCATTGTGCATGATATTGTCTATTCTGACCACTATGATGAATATTTTTGTTCTTTATAAGGCTCTCACTCATATTAATAAAATTACTCAAAACATGGAAGGATTTATTTCCCTATTATCAGGCCTATGGATATCATTCCCGCACCCCATATGGGACTTGAGATACAAATTCCCAACATATCCCATGTTGTCTACAGGAATATTTTTCAATAATGTCACATAAGCTTTAGGAAATAATTGTAACCAATTCTATAAATTTTACTTTTAACTCAGGATGAAAGTACTTGACTCTAAGAAAATTCACTCTGATGCCATGAGAAAAAAATTTACTCTAACTTATGTATCCCTTTACTATGATATTTTCTACTCTAACCACTAATATGCATAGTTTTGTTCTTCCTAGAGAACCCACCCATCTCTTGAAAAATCCTGACACCAAGGAAGGATATATTCCCTTATTATTAGGTGTATGGATATCATTCCCCTTCCCTCTGTGGGAATAAATATACAATTTTCCAATTAATCCTAAGATACGTACATAATGGTTCTTTAACCATGTTATAGGGACTTTGGACAAGCATTGAAAATGATTCTAACAATAAAAAAATTATTCTATTGAGGATACTTAAATGATATGTGATTAACCAGGATACACCTCTAATAAGGTAACTAAAAAGCTACCAGAATATCCAAAACCATGATACAATTATAAATATTTTAAAATGATGCATAACTAAGATAATCCATGGGTGGTTGAGGTGAATTATAGGGATTTAAAATGAGAGAATTCAAATATCTATGATAGTTATGTCTTATCACATGTGAATACAAATAAAAATATCTTTAATGATATCTAATAGTATGATGGAGAAATTTTCTATTTTATAAATGATGAATCACTCAATGTGTAAGGATTTGTATACACTAAAATTGGTTTGAAGAAATCCAGTGATGTTCTCTTTTTTGAGGGTTGAGGAACAATCTCTTTAGTGTTTTAAAACATCGGGACAATGAGGATGAAGTGATATTTAGAAACAGTCAGTGTGTAATAAAAATATTTAAGGATGGAACAATTACAATGAAGGGTTTTATAATGAATATAATATTGTTCATGATTTTTTATGATAAAAATTAATTTTTCATTAGCACAAAAAAGGAAAACTAGATTTGGCATAGAAGACTCATAATTTTGGGAAGAAGGGTAATATTAAAAAGCATGAATATATGTGAAATATACTAAATTAACAATGTGAAATATACTAAATTAACAATGTGAAAGACTCAACACATGTTCTACAAGTCCTACAAGAATAATGGTGTGCAAGAGTAACAAGAAAATGGAAATTAAAACCAAGAATACACTAGAGGAAGTAAAATTAGATGCATGTGGACCAATGATCTTGAAGTCAATCAATGGAGATAAGTATCTCATGAATTTTGTTCATGTTTTCACTCATATTAATTATTTTTAATTTATTTCAAGTAAATCACAATATCTTGAGACACTTAAACACTTTAAAATTATTACTAATAATCAAATAAGTAATGTTATTAAAATGTTCTGATCTAAAAACATATCTGAATACAATAATAAAGTGTTTGAGGAATATCTAGAGAAAAAAAGGATAATACATAATTATAACACTTCATACATTCTTTAAAAAATATATTTACTAAAAGAATCAATCAAATATTAGTTTAAATGGGAAGAATATTGATTTTGGAGCATGAAACATAAAAATTACTTTGAAGACAAGCCATAACCACATCATTTTACATTCTAAATCGATGCTTACTGTAACCTAATTTAGTAAAAATGCAATATATTTTATGGTTTGGAAATAATAAATGTTTAAATAATATGAATTTATTTGATATACAAAGATTTATCATGATTAAATGAAAAAAAATCGGTAATGTTTGATGATGGAGAAGGCATAGGAATATTTCTTAAGTGAATATCTGTTTGACAGAGTTTCTTATGCTAAAAAAAGAATATAATGAGGATTATTGATATTTTTTATGTTATTGTTCTATAAAATAAAAATTACTCACAAACATAAATTTCTATTGATGATAACATTGATCAATCCCTTGAAGATATCACTAGAAAAATTTTAGAGATTCTGGATATTTAGGTATTGTTTATAATTCTCAGAATGTTATTAAAAAGTAAAATAGAAAGAAAGTCCCATAGAAATAATTCATTGAATTATAAATACTTAAACAAATTATTGAGCCAAAAAATATTCTTGTAGATAGTAGAAAGTGGGTAAAAACCCAAAGAATATTGATAATTTATAAACATTCCATATTTCCTTAATAGGTTTCACCAAAGAGGTTGGACGAGGATATAGAAATATAAATAGAAGGAGGGATGGAAATATGCTCTCTAGTTTATTTCAGTCTGATAATTTCAGCTTTTTATCCACCTTCCATTAGAAATATCCCTTTAGTTTCTTCACATAAGATGTTTTAAATTAAATACTCTATAGGACCTATAAATTTAAGATATTTTTAATGAAATATATTAACTAATTATAAAAGATAAATTTTTATGGTTGAAGATACCTTTCATATTTTTGTATTTTCACTCAAGAAAAGACTAACTTAATGAGATTATATTTCCTTGAAACATAACATGAATGTGAAACTTTGAGTCATATTTTCTCCCCAGTTGGAATCAATGAATTTAAACACATGTATCCAAATTTATATCTCATTTAATAATTTGGGGTGAATTCTATCATCCAAAAAAATTTAACCCAATGATAGATTTATTTGGGACCTAAGAAGTTCAATTAAATACATGTCCTGATTCAAAACTTCATATCCCACAAACATAGAAATCCTAAAAAAGAATCACTCAATTTTGATCAGTATTATAAATGTTATGATCAAAATACAAAAGTGATTGAAAATAGTAAAAATAACAAAATTGAGAAATTTTAAATTTTAACATCAAAACATCCAAAAAATCAAAAAACAATGCACTTAAGATCAAATTGGTAAATTCTTAGGGTTTGAAACATTTATTTAAAAATAAAAAATAGTGTAAATATTATCTTTATCATCCATATCACATCCCAATATCTTGATATCATCTGAGTTTCCTATTCAACCATAATAATCTTAATACCATGCCTTAGACTTACTTATTCCTATAATAACCATGTGTGAGATTCTTAGGTACCCATGTGAAATGGAATCTCATGTAGGGTTTAATTACAAAAATATATTGGGAACCGCCAATGCAGCCCTATACTAACCAGTATATGTTGTGATTTCTCAAGTGACATCATCACTAAAATCAATAAATAAAATATAATACATAAAAATATAAATAAACCACCAGAAATACCTACTTAATCCCAATTCCATAACATATATTAGAATATCAAGATGTTTGTGGCTCTATAGTAACACCATCTGTAACGCCCCGACCCCAGTTACCCAGAGTCGGTGCATTATTACATAATCATTGGTATGATCACAAGAAAGATCAAATCTCGAAAGACCGATTGGTTTAGTAGCCTTGGAAACACTAGATATATTCATAAGTTTTACATTACATCATAAAATGAAAAACTACTACAACAACATAATGTATCCATAATCCACACTCATATCCCCACATAATATCCCTACAGGTCATTCATAATTTACTTCTTCACTTCCTGGGAAAAATAAAACATAAAAAAGGGGTGAGCTCAAATGCCCAGTAAGGATAACAATATAGAGGAAACTTTCATAAATAAGAATAAACATTTAAGGCAATGTATAACTAAAACAAAAGCCTTTCAAACATGAACTTTCAACATGGTATGGCATAAATAAAATGAAATAATTCCATTTACTTATCCACATGGATATTCTAATAATCGAATAATCACATGAAAAAATCAATAACCACTTTCATAATGTTGGAATTCATAATGCTGAACTTTAATTTCTTTTTCAAGGCCTCATCCCAAGACCTTGGGGCTAACTGTAACCGGAACCCAACCCGGAGTGCCTCTAATAACCGGACACCAACCCGGAGTGCCTCTAATAACCGGACACCAACCCGGAGTGCCTCTAATAACCGGACACCAACCCGGAGGGCTTACTTTTGCCAGTCCCTAACCTGGAGGGCTTACTTTTACCAGTCCCCAACCTGGAGGGCTTACTTTAACCAGTCCCCAACCTGGAACATACTTGTCTAACACATTCATATGAAGTAAAGGTTGAAATATAACATAAACATTCTTATTGGAACTAGCATACGAAATGTCAATACTTTACTCATAAACCATGAATGCTATATAAATGGAACATCCACAGTCAAACATATCACAAAACTTTATTACAATATGGAAGTTTTGTATCATAATAAATCAACTTCAAATAAGCGTAAAATCTGTCAAAGGATGTTGACATAGATGAAATCAAAACACTTTTTAGAGAAATATCTCTTTCTATTTTTGAAATCATTTAAGAGCCATATAAAATAAAAAAAATTTCTTGAAAATGTTCTTATAAGCTTGTAAGGGAAGCTTTGACGATTTTATAACGACGGAAAATAACCGCACCCGCCGTATAAGTTTAAAAAAAACATTCTTATCTTAATTCTGTCGAAAAGGTTAAAAAACACCTTGTTTGGAAAACGACGGAAATATTCCCTTATAAACCTCTTATAAAAAGTCATAAAAGGGTATAAATGACTTTAACCCATATTCTTTTAAATATTAGAAATGTTTTGAAATACATTTTGAAGAAACATGGACGTGGATGATAACAAGGTCCCAGTAGATAATTATGTATAAACAATCTCGGATAATGAAGAGATTGCGAAATAAATCCTTACCTTGTACTTTTCCTTGGTTGGGGTAGGTTAACCTCCTGTATAATGGTGGAATAATTGTTATTAAATTATTCAATAATCATATACATTAATATGATATCATATATGATCTTTTAATATTGATTTGATAATAATATCTTAGTATTATCGTTGTTTCGGGTGTTAACTTACTTGTTTTCTTTTATATGTTTTGTTACGTAAGACATGTTTGTAAAGGATAGGTTTTATATTATTCATATCCATAATGATATCAAGTCCTTAAACATCATTTTTTAAATCATCAAATGATAATTATACTAGAATGGATACGATGGGGAATGAATCTCATCACGTTCGTGGAGACGGTAGTCCGTACGTACGCACGAGCGACAATATCATTCTTTTGATATTAAAATAATATATAATGGATGGTATATCATATATACAGAATCCTTAACATGTTATATTTATTATTTACATGAGTTACACATCATTATTATACCCATCCAAATAATATTATATTGAATAACAATTACACCACGACGTGGAGACGGTAAGCCGTACGTACGCACGTATGGTGACATGTTATTCAAAGGGTGGATAGAATACTGAATATGGTTGTACCATATTTTTAATAACATCACAGTATATATATGATACTGGATTTATTATTTTAGAATGGTAACAACAAAGGAAGAAGAAGTGGAAGAAGAAATGAACTTAGAAAAGGGTGGTGAAATCATTACCTCTTCTTCGGGTTCTTCCTTTTTATTTGATCAAAAGGGCTCCTTAAGATGGCTTTCTGATCAAAATAAGGCCTCTAGGTTGTAGTGAGGGATGTTGGGAGAGTATTTGGGCAGAGTTTGGCCGAACCAAAAGGCTTTGAAGGTGTGAAGAAATGAGAAGAGGGAGTGCCCTTTTATAAGAGGGGTGAGGGGCACCTTTGGAAAAGCTAGAGATATTAGTTTATAATAAATTCATATTCAGTTTCCAATGGCTCCAAAGTTTACTATTCAAAGGTTAAGGTGGGTATGGGTCGAAAACAACTCAACCAATAGAATTTAGACAGGTTTGGGTACTTATATTAACCTTATCTTTAAGTATTAAC
Source organism: Viscum album (assembly GCA_963277665.1). NCBI lineage: Eukaryota > Viridiplantae > Streptophyta > Magnoliopsida > Santalales > Viscaceae > Viscum > Viscum album. The sequence continues at coordinate 1,062,419,075 of OY728165.1, read as the reverse complement.
TCTAAGTTAATTAGTTTCACTTTTACAATGTCTCTTTGTATTTTTATATTATATGGTTAATAAACTTACCATATACATACAATAGACCCACAAGTGGTCCATTAATGATACTATTATCATGATATAAGTCTCTTGGCCGAACCTTATATTTTTAGGAATTTAATATCAATTAATAATATAATATTTGTTTTAAAAACTCTTTTATGTCAATTTTGACACTATTCATTAGTTGATTTTTGTGAAACTCATAACAGATTGATTACTTCAAACAAAGTCAATTAAATCAATCCTAATATATCATATTATCCTAGAAAATTAGTTTAATTCATTAAAAGTTTCATATTATATTTATTTGGGTATTTATAATATCAATTATTTTAATTTTTCACTATTATAGTAATTACTGCATCATCATTGTGTCATAAATAAAATAACTTATTTAATGTATAAAAATTATAAATAAACTATAATTATGTATGAAATCTTTTTATCTTTCTAATTAATATTTATAATCTAAAATCCAACATATATAACCCTATGTAACAATTGTTTTTCTAAAAGATATATACTTGTGTCATTTTTGTATTCATTTTAACTTAATTAAAATAAAGTGTCATTATCACTTACAAGTGGATCCATGGGGTCCCAAAATCGACCCAAAGATGCCCATGGTCGACCATGTATCAACCAATAGGGTTAAGACACGTTTTAGGGTAATTTATTATTATTATAATATTATTTTTTTAACCCTTATTTACCGTATTTACCCTTAACCATGGTAAATAAAATATTTACCGCAGTAATTATTCAAAATATCTAAAAATAAAAGTTACCTATTTACATAATTTGAACATCCTGATTCCAAATATGGAATCCATTTTCCTAAATTCAAAACACAGAAGTGGAATAAATTAATTTAAAATTAATTCCCGCTGTCAAAACAAAAAGTGTGTTTTTAAGAGATAATAACTATCAAAAGATTGACACTTGTTTATGTTCGGTTTAATTGTAAAATTATGTCCAATGACAAAAATTATATTAAATGGTAAAAATATATTCTAAATATACTTTAAAACTACTAAAATTCATAATTTATCACTATTAATTATTTTGATTAAAAAAGTTGTTTTTAATTAAAATTTAGTAATTTTCACTATTCATCAAAATATGAAAGTTATCCGAAAAGTACCAAAATTTCACCTTAGGCTAAATTAGATATTCCGAATCCAAAAATGAAGTCCATTTTTAAATATAAAATATATATAATTTTAAAAAGTAGGTATTACTATTCACAACGGCTAGTTTAATTAGTTGTGGTGTGTGTTAGAACTCGAGGTTGCGTACAACACACGCTATCGCATTATTCGAAGGGAAACGTACCGTGGAAGCTTGGGGTGTTTCATTTTAAATTTTTGATTTCCCCATTTATTCAAAAAGTTTAAAATATTGTATTTAAAAAGGTTTCACTATTAGAAGTTGATAAAAGTGAAATACTGAAAATGAATTTGTTCTTGCATTATGACTAAGAAACTCATAATAGGGATTCTAAAATTATAAGGATTATATGAAGTTCAAAATGTAGTTAATACTATTCATGACCTCTTTTAATGGTGTGATTGAACTCGGTGTTGCGTGTAGTGCAAGTTATTGAATTATTTTTAAGAAATAACACACTCTGAAATCCTGGGGTGTTACACCATCTCCCAAAGTGCATTCAAATAATTCAGTACAAGCCCAAATATCATCATCGATTCTCAAGTACAAGACCCTAATTGACCATACTTACTTCATCCAGTTTCAATGTGTCTTTGAGTATGAGTGACACCTCAGGGTAACCTCTGTCCACTCTTTATAGAACCTACACTCACACCTACACCATGATGAGTAAAGAGCCCTGGGGCAGCACTGAGAATCACTCAGCATAAGACCATCAGGCTAAACCCCACAATAGTACCTAGGAATTCCTGATGTTGGTATAACATCTAATTCATTGGAGGGTGAGGCTCTAGGAAATCATATGCATCCATGCATGATGGATTTCTGGGTGACCCATGAAATCAAATGGAATAACCTCCTAGATCCAATAGTCAATAACATGGGAATATAATAGTCATGGCTCCTCATCCAAAACATAAATGGTTTATTCACCTAACTATAGGGGGTATACTAGGAATTGATCAAGGGTATCCAATGGTCTCCCATGTTATGTCCAACATTCATTCTTAGGGATACATGCCCACTATAAATCTCATACCACCATTCAAATATCAGAGGCTCCAATAATTCATAGTGGTATATTAGTATCCCCATTTGACTCCCATGATCCCTTGATATTCACAATGATCTCACAATATCATAGGGATCACATGAATCTTGGGAATTTATATATGCATGCTACCATGTAACTTTGATGTTAGATCCTAGATACCACCTCTATGAATCCATGAATTCATTGACCATGTATCTTAGATTGTTTCTAAAATATGAATCCATCCTAAATAAACCTTGATATCAGATACCATCATGTCAAGAATCCCAAGGTATCATCTATCTCAATAGGTGATTCCCAAGCATCCCAGGTGATTACATCAGTTTCAGGACCAACAGTTGATTCCTAGGATTTATGGGGAATCACATGTCATCACACATAGAGATAAATAAATAAACATATAACAATGTGTGGTCACTTACCTATTCATGTCACCATATCCCCAGTCCTATCGAGACTACATGCTAGTTCGAGTTCTAAGGTGACACCTATAATCATAACTACCCAATAACATGAACCTTCCCAATATTTTTTTATCAATTGGGCACCCATGAGGGTCCCCTAGGTCACTGAATCGCCGGGGTACCCTCATAAGGGTCCTCAACCTCAACTAAGTTAACGGGTTAATGTCGAACACTCTAAGGATGTCCTATCCCACAATATCATAATAATAATAACACAACCTCATAACCAAATAAATAATTTCATATTGGAAATAGTTAAGAGAAGTCATGTGACCTATCTCAATCCCCCAAGTCTCACTAGGACGTTCTTCTCACCCATCCTGATCCCAGACCGTTTATGGTTTATCCACCTAGGTTTTATCAGATCTCACAGGGATGGTTTATTCACTTTTCTATCAACTAAATGAGCCTAAAAATACAAGATATCATAATTGTCCCCCAACACCTATAGGTGACATGGTTTTAAAACTCAACTAACCTCTGTGAGGTGGTGTTAATGGTTTCTAATCAGGTTCACCAAGCCCAAAACGTTTATTTATTCATGTCACACTACTCAAGAGGGTTTTGTGCATCTCATATAATTACTCAAGTCAATACCTAGACCATTAGTGATTGAGGCATCAAGTCAATTCACTAGGACCAATGTGGAATGGGCACTTATTTATTTTGGTCAGGGCATTCATCTGATTAATCATTTTAAAATTAAATATTTAATTCCATCAATAAATTCCAATTAAACTGAAGGGCGCCTCCTAGAGTGTGGATCCCACATATCACATTCTATGTAAAAAAAAGAATAAATACCATATGGTTAGTATACGACACCACCAGCCTTAAATTAAAAGGTTCTCAATTTAATTTCAAGGTTTAATAATTTCTCTAAGGCTCATCAAAGCTCAACCTAGCTCGATGATATCCATTCTAATATTACATCAGCACCCATGCCCCTATATCATGCCATAAAATATTGATTTATATAATATTAACATTATTTATCATGTTCATTTTAATGATTTAATCCCCACAAATTTATCAAATTGAACTAAATTGAATCATTTTTGGATTTTAGGGATATTTTGAGCTTAAATATAAAGATTTATTAATTATATAAATTTAACTATTTTCTATAACTCCAATATTTCTAGAATAAAATTTTAAATATTGATCCAAATTGGGAAATTATTTTTTAGTATTCCTTTCTTAGTGCACTTAAACTTCTTAAATTCGACCTAGTGATAATTCAAAATTTTGGTGACTAAATAATTCAGTCAATGTGGAAAATATTTGAATGAGAAAATTTAAATTCACTAATTAAATTAGAAATATATCATGTTATAAGAAAAAAAAATGTTATGATTATAGTTGTATAGGGAATAACACTCATAGTATCATGTTTAAATTAAATTTCATGGAGAAATTCTCTCATTAAGGAAGTCATTGCATGCATCAAAGTGGAGAATAGTGAAGAGTCTCTTAATCAAAAAAAAGATTTAGTAATTCAAGTATTTTTAATTTTTAGGGTTGACATCTAACACAATTATAAACAATTATTAATATGACTTCATGTCATGTTTCAGCTATTTCTTGTATGTAAAGTATAAAAACTACAGATGAATAGATTCTAGAGAAGAAATTTTATAATCACAATTTAATTTTCTTTTTTTATTAGTTTTTTATTCCTTCCTATTCCCCCTTATTCTAGGATACCCTTTACAAGGAGGGTTAAACTTTTGAGTGATTGGGAAATTAGAGGTTTTATTTTTTCAATTATTGAGTTCTTATACTTCATGTAATAAAATCCTTTTCTTTCTTCTGTTAAGTTGGTTTCAATATTCTAATAGCAGTTTTATTATCAAGTACGATAATATTTGGTTTTAGATTCAATTGTTTTTATTATATTGGTTAATTATCATTATCTCCCTCCACTAGGTTCTAGTTTATATATTATGGAACAGATTAAGGCTTAGTGGATAATTAAATAGCTCTTATTAGTATGTGTGGGAGGGGTAGTAGACACTATTGATTATTTAGGATGAATAAGACCCCATCGGGTATTTCCTAAGTCAAATAGGGGTATTCAATGAAAATCTCTCACGCATAAGAAAGAGGGCAGTACATGTTGATATTTTGTTAAGGTCTATTCTCATTATCATTATTTTCTCAAGGGAGTAAGAGTAAGAGATTGTGGGATATCACTTTAATTAGCTTAGTGGAATATGATTGGATAATTGTAACTAGGGTAAAATTGAAATTTAAAAATAGTAATTGGCCTGATCACCCTTATCATGTCATTTATTTTAATCTATTTCTTCATTTCTTCATTTTTTCAAAATAAAACATCTTCAAAAACTTCTCTTTCTCTAATTTAAAGTAAAAAAAACTTGTATATTTTGTTTTCCTCTCTGGAGATAACTTAGGTTAACCACTAGACTGCATTTTTACTTAGTAAATAATTGTTTTTTCCACACATAGTTATAGGAATGTATTAAAACATGGTGCCATTTCTGAGGATGCAATTCCAACTATCTAATTGTAAATATATTACTAGTTTGAAACAAAAAAAATTAAAAATATTTATTTTCACCCTGTTTTATGGAGGATGGTGTTGATTTATTTTCTAAATAGATCAAGGGATCTTGAAGTATATTTTTTATAGATGAGTAACTGGAGGTGCTCATATAGGACCTTACAGATACCCTTGAATATCTATTATTATAAGTATTGGATCGACAATTAACTGAACTCCAAGGGTACTTTACATAATTTTATCAAGAAATTATCAAAGCATAGAAATAGTCTTCTTTGTTTCCCTTTAATTTTTCTAAAGAAATTATACTAGTGAAATTTTAAGTAAAAGTAGTTTTCATCAATATAAAAGACCATTTTCAATGGATTAAAGATAATATATTGCATATGGAGTGTTAAATGGAAAAAATTAAATTGTGAGTGTTAAGAGAAACCTAAACTTGAGCCAGTGGTGGAAGAAGTATCCCCAATCATCTAAAAAGAACCTATGGAGGCTAAGAATGAAGTGATTGAAGATCCTTTCTACCTCTCTCAACCATTACTGAAGGAGGTTTATGAAGAATATTTTCCAATTTATGTGTATATGGTATATCAACAAGATTTGGATGAATTTTTCTGTGAATATATAAGTGATAAAATGTAACATGACATTCCCACATTTAGAGAATAAAAATAAATACCTTTGAATCTCTCTATAAATATAGAATAATAAACTAACCATGTGGTGGAATATGAATAAAGGATCAAGATCCTAACTACTTGACTCTATCTACCACCATTCAAATCCAAGAGGAACTTTCTACTTAAGAAGAAATTAAAGTTGAAATAAATCATGGAGATGATATTTTATTGAACTAATCCTATAAAATTTTATTTAAACTGAATGAAGTATTATCTCCACTTGTTTTAAATTTTGGGATTTGACCAACACATGTATTGTAATTAAGGTTGAAGATGATGATAATGATGCACCTAATGAGGAATAGATAGATCTCCCAAAACATCTTGAACACTTATGAGAGGGAGTATTTGGGGTGATCCAAGAGAACTTGCCTAAGGAAACAGAATTTGAGGTCTTTCATGACATTATTACCTCCTAAATTCAAACTTTTAATCTCATAACTACTTCAGTAAAGCAGTACCCAGGGTTGTCTCCCAAAAAACTATATTTTAGGAGTTTCTTTGTCATGTTTTTTTCTATTATCATTATTTTTTCTATTTTATTACTATGTTGAAATTTCTTATTTTGTAAATGAAAATATTATAATTTTATACACTAATATGATAGAAACAAAAAAATAGGCATTTTATTTCAAAAAAATGTGGAAGCAGTGGCCTATTCTATCGATTCTTCTATTTTAGTATTTATTCATTGTTCAGAAAAGGATTTCACAACTGTAACTCACTCAATTATTCAATTGAAATATAAAATCATACATATCATTTAGTTTATCATATTGATGTCAACATCCAATATCTCAGTAGAAGAACTCATTTCTATATGAGTTGATCAAATCACTCAATGATCGCCTAGTATAATGACATGAATGACTCCCTCTGTACCCACAATCCTTAGTTACAGACTAAGAAATTTAAATAGTGAGAATTAGTTTCAATATCTTACTCAGTATGGACTAAAATGTTGCATTAAAAGTTCATCACACTCTAATTGATAATGTGTAGTTCTAAGAATAGAAAAAAATGTAATAATGTAATGACAAAAAATTTGAATATCAATTAATTATTATATTATCATTGTTCAAATTTCTAATGAGAATTAAATTGGTGAATGATAAAAAAAATATGAAAAATCATAAATACATCACCATTTGAATCCAGTATTTTTTACCACTATAATTCTAGATGAACATGAACGATATGTTGGAGTGAACTCTGATATCCTTCTACATCAGTATGATAGAAAACAAATCTTCTTAAAGCTCTCTAAAATATATCTTAGTTCTTCTCTCCATCACTCATCTCCCATCATCATAAAATTTTGTCTTACAATTTTTTCCCTCTCTTAACAACATAAATATATTATTGTTATCTTCTTATATCCAAATACATAATAATCCATGTGTCCCCTAGAAATATTCTTTTTATTTCTCTTTAATTATCCCCCAATTTGGATGACTTAAATTGGTTAATACTAAATGAGAATGTAGATTACCTAATCTTCTATCACTTCATTTTCATTTTATCACTTCCCTTAAAAAAACTCTGCCACTAAAAAAATAACATTTAATTCTCAATACAAACACCTCTAAAAAACCAATAATTAATTTTAAAATATGTCCAGCTGGTAACTTCTACTAGCTTCTGCAACATGACTGAAATCTATGAAATATTCAAGATATTTTATAAATAAAATTCCTCATACTATGATGAACTAGATCTCTACTTTGGTATGTAATTTCATTAAAAATCCAAGAAGAACTCATCTTCTTCACTCGGCATCATTCAAACCAACCAATAAACCATTAGCATCAATCGATGTAACTTGGATGGAATCATCTCATTTTCACTACCATCATATTCATTTTAATTCAACACCCTAATTTAAACTCATAAGGCTCCTACAACACCCATTGGTTAATGAACTCATGGAATATGATCAGGAATCATTCAAAAATAAGTTTCTCTTAAGACAATGATCGAGCGCTTAGTTTGTAATCATCTTCATTACCAAAACCATTGTAGTGGGGAGATCAGTTCCAACACTTTTTATTCTTAAACCTAAAACTAAGAGAAAACTATCCTGAAAATATGAAACTAAAAATAAATCAAAATTTTACCAGAAATCTCAGCATCAACCACATTCGACTCGACTGGTACCATCTACAAAACCAAACAGTATGTAGTAAAACATCATTACATGGGACATACATCAAATGAATTGCGAACATAGTGACATGCATCAAAAAAATCATGACATATTCTTCACATATAGTTTTTATCTTATCCCAAGTGTCAAATTGGTGCTTTTTTCTTCACTGGAAATGATATGAACCAGTTGGATTAAAAAATATCAAGATTCAATGATGTTAGGAATCATCTGTGAGATCGGTGGTTATCTTACAATAACATGCTTTGGAAACCTGGTGAACTCTTCTTAGATTCTTCTTAAATTTACTATATTCCACTATTATCTTATTCATCTGAAAGATTGGGTGCATGGTGGCATTTTGGCTCATTGTATTCAACTGTGATGATGGTGGAATTGGTTCAAATATTCATCATACATGGATCTAGGGAATCTTAAACCCCTTCGGTTGAAATTAAGAAGCCTCTTTGTTCACATACTTGAAAATAACTGATGGAAATATTCTTTATTAATAGCTCAAGAAATAATCCATGCTTGGATCTCTTTGGATCTCTGTTAACCAAACATAGAAAAACTTCAATATGGAAAGAAAATGTCACAAGATTTGGTAGTTGTGAGTTCAGATTTTGGTAAACAATTTTTTATCCCTATTATGAAACCCTAATACATATTATTCACATGATCATGGAAGGAAACTATTTGGGAGGTGAAACTCATCATTCTTCATTGTTCTTGGTGATTAGAGCCTTGGTCGGGATTATTTCAAGAGACTTCAATGGTGGTGATTCATCTAGTTTGAAAGATCGGTCAGCTTCAACATTTTTAGTTATGGATTTATTCTTCAATATATGGTCATAGGTGCGGTTTTGGTCTCCCTTGTTTGGGTTTTATTCATGGATAGCATGGTAAGGTTCACAATCTTTAATAGTGATATGCGGTCAACCTTATTGTGGTCTCTTAACTTAACTTCAATCTTCAACTCAATTTTGGTTTATAATCTATTCATTTTTTCTGAACTCAAATGCCACTACATAAGATAAATTATATTATACACATAGAATGAATTTATCTTACTAGAAAAAATTAAATTTATCTTGCGTGTTGTCCCAAATTATCTTACATAGAGACATTGATTTTCTAACATTGGTAGAAAATTCTCTTACATAAAAAAATATCTTACATTGTATCTAATATCAACTATCTTCTATAAATTCTTACTACAATAAAAAGAAAATAAAAAAATGGAAACTATAGTGAAATAAATTTATTCAATAAATATACAAATAAATAAATATAATAAATTAAAAGTAATAAAATTAAACAAAATTTAAATAAAATAATTAAAAATTAAACTAGAATATCATTAATAAAAAATTATAATAAAATAAAAATATAAAAATATCCAAAAAAACTAAGGACCTAAAAATAAATTTAAATATATAAAATTAATATTTGAAAGAAAAAATCAAAAATAAATAATCAAAGAATGAAAATTTAATAACATAAATAGAAAAAAAATTATATGAAATCAATGATTCAAATATTTAAAAAAATGAAAAACAAATATCATTTCCAAATATTATTTAATAAAATTACAATTTCAACTATAATTCATCATATAATTAAAAATAACTCCTTATGAGAACATTTCTTCATAAAAATAAATTAATTTATCATAATATATTAGGAAAAAAATGAAACAAATAAGACCGCATAAAATTCCCCCACAAGAATACTTTTGTTGTCCTCAAGAAAATAATTAGCCAAATTCAATGGAAAGAAATTAATTTTAAGATTTAAATACTATATTTCCATAAAAAACTAGTTTTCAAATTGATTTTACCCATTGGATTTTCATCAAGTGATGAATATATTTACCCTTAAAAATTGATTATTTTTAGTGAAAAATTGATTCTTATTTTACAAAGATGATTGAAATTAAAAATTTAAAAGCATATTCAACTCAATTCAATTTTCATTCAACGGAAATTCCAATCTTATCTTTACCTATAGATGTACAGACTCACATAATTAGTAAAAATAATAATTTAGACACTCTATTTGGATGAGAAAACATAATAATTTAAAATGGATGAATAAATAAATCATCCAACAGTTTGAAGAATAAAAGAATGAGTTTAACTTGGATTAAGATTCTCATTTCATAATTCATTTGAATTCATACTTTATGTGTTTAAATATAAATTCAAAGATTCAAGGAAAATGATAATTTTATAACATTTAAACAATATTTTACCAAATCCAATATCTTCTTAAGCGGGAAATGAAAAATATGAGTTACCAAACTAAATCCAAGGGGTATTAGAAAATTAACCACTTCAAAGTGGCTAAATGATATTAAATCATCTGAAAAATTTAAAAACACTATAAATGATTTATTGAAACTTCAAAAATAGTCATATTTGAAATATTTTAGAGGATTTAGATGGTTTAAAATTGTGGAAAAGTTTATAACTTTGAAAAACCTTCCCCCACACTAAATATCAATATTTTCCTTAATTTTGTATTCAATTTAAAGTTAAAAATATATTTGGAGATTTAGTGGACTAAAATCATGTATAAAGAGTCATAATAAAGCTCAAATTGTTTTTTCCACGCAACAAAAATAATCAAAATATCTCACATCATGCATATAAGTTTACTTATCAATTACCACTATAAAAAATTATCTCAAAAAATAAATTGTATATACAAGTTCATGTTCAAGAAAGTGTTCTAAAATATTTCTATAAAAGAATGAAATTTAATCACTAATACACAATCAAAAACATACAAACTAATAGAAATAAATAGAATATTTGAAAACTAATTTTAAGCATTCAAATACTCTTAAATTTAAATTTTTATTTTAACAAATTATGTTCAAAGTGACAGTAGTGGAAAGATTTTAGAAACCATAAAAATGAGCAAATATTTAATGAAAAACTACCCTGAAATAGAATCTTTTATTCCCTTAAAATTAACTTAAATTACCCCATTATTCACTATGATAAATTCCCTATGGTAATCTTGAATAATCCTAAAACTGAAAGTATATAATGTTATATTTCAAAATTATTGACACAAGTTTAATATAAAACATTATTTTATGAAAATAAGATGTGTATCAAAGTTACTTCAGGTTTTATCTTCTTTTTATTAGTGTAGATCATAAAATATATACTTCATTAAGTGGATATAAGCCCCTAGTGAATTCCACTGGTGAATAATAGATTTTGGTTCTTGTGGATAGCCTTGTTGTCCACTTTATTTTCTATAAGAAAAGAGGAAATTTTTAAAAGTTTTATTGAAATTTAAAAACTAGAATTGAAGTTAAATGTAAATAGAGTGAAGAGAAGAGAAATCTTGGGTTAAACTCCCAATGGGTTGATTAATTTTATAACATTTATAGCTAGAAATATTTTTATTTATACCCAATACATTTTTGGATGGATCTCATGGGGTAAGAACCACCACATATTTGTTTTTCCATAGTCGGTTAGTTTTACTCTTATATAGATGTCCCATCAGAAAAAATTTATAGATTCCAACCCCATCATTTTTTGGTTAATCTTGTTAGATAGGGCTGGAAAAAATATATAACGGGGACCCTGTTCAACTTATCATAGAGGATAGGTTTCCACTGGTCCCTTAAAATATTTTAGTAACATCCTCAAATAATAATAAAATATCAACTTTAAATTGAACAATGTCATCTTTAATTTTCATCTCAAAATGCATTTCTAAAGAGGCTATACCAAGCTCTAACACTATTTCCTCCTTATCATTTTCATACATCAAAAATTATTCCACAAACACTTCCAAATCTTCCTAGACCAGTGATGTAGGTGTTTTTTCTATAATGTAACAATAAGGAGATTGATTTAATATTATAAATTCAAAGTGATATAAACATGAAAGGTCAAAATAGTATAAATACCCTTGAATAAAATTATTTGGAAACCATTTTTCATCTTCCATGGCCTAAGAAAAATAAATAATTTTGGTAAGTGAATGTTCATTAAGTTCATCTTCAAATTCTTGTATTTTCACTTTAAAATTTGGTAAGATAATCTTTCCTAAATGAAACTCGGATAAAAAATGTGACAATTATTGAAATTCCTAGACTAGAGCTTCTAAGAATTGCGGATTTCAAAAAAAATTATTCTCTTACATCATTTTTTTTAATTAAATTTTATTTAATTTCTTGAACAGCTTCCTATTGTTGTATGAAAAATATCTAAAAATATTGTCCAAGGGTGAGATAAATCACATTTGTTCTTATTGTTTTTTTTTAGTTTAATTTTTTTAACAATTTTTTAATATATGGTTGTGTATAATTAAATGGAATCCTACCTAACAATAGATCTAATTTAAGGTAAGGTTTTTCATGTCATTATTACCTCCTAACTTCAAAATTTTAATATCCTAACTATTGTAGTAAAGAAGAACCCATGTTTATCTCCCAAAAAGACTTCATTAAAGGAGTTTCTCATTCACATTTTTTCAATTATTAATATTTTTACTATTATATTTATAAGAGTGGATTTATAAGATTATAAATGAAACTATTAAAATTTTATGCACTAAGAATATTGAGTCAAAATAAAACAAGTATCATATTTCAATAGAATGTGGAAGTGGCGGCCTATCATAGTGATTCTTCTAGTACAGTGTTTCTTCATTTTTTGAAAATTATTTCACAACTATAACTCTCTTATTGCATAAATAGAAATATAAAATCATACATCTCATTCAATTTATTAAATTTAATCCAATAACCATGACCTTAGTAGAATAACTCCTTTCTATAGGAGTCAATCAAAGCACTCAACAATCCCCGAGTATAATGACACGGTCGACTCCCTCTATACTCCTATTCTTTTATCGAGGAATAATAAATTTAAACTGAGAGAATCATTTTCAATATCCTACTCAACTTAGAATAAAATTACTCATTAAAAGACCATCACACTTCAATTTGTAATGTATTTTTCTCATAATGGATGAAAAAGTAATAAAAAATGATAGAAAATTTAAACATAAATTAACAATTGTATTCTTAATATTCAAATATTTTGAGAGAATTAAAATTGTGAAAGATGAAAACTCAAAAATACATCATTTGAATCCACTAGTTTCATAAACTGTAATTCTAGTCAAATATGATCAAGATGCTAGAGAAAACTCTTATCCCCTTCTTTCTCAGAATAATTGGAAACAAATCCACTTAGAGCTCACCAAAAGATCTCCTGGTTCTTCTCTCCATTAATCTTATCCTATCATAATAAAAATATGTCTTGCTATTATTATCTGCTCTCCACATTGGAAGTGTGTTTCTATTATACACTTCTGTCTAAATCCATAAATATTCATGTGTCCTATAGTAATTTTATTTTTATTTTCTCCAAATTACCTCCAAATTCCTCCAAATTAAATTAGTGAATGTCAAATGAGAGTTTATATTCACTAACATTATGTCACTTCACTTTCATTTGAGCACTTTCCTTCAAAAAAATATACTACTAACAAAATAGTATTTAATTATCAAGACAAACACCTTTACTAAAAACCTATAAATTAATTTTAAATTATTTCCAGCTGGAAACTTTAACTAGATTTTGAAATTCATATTCAAACAGGTACATCTTCAATCTAATTGATTAATTAAATTCCTCATACTATGATGAACTCAAACTATACTTTTATCTAGACTATCACTAAAAATCCTAGAATAACTTATTTCTTTCACTTGGAATCATTCAAACCAACCAACAAACCATTAACTTCAATTGATATAATTTGGCTGGAATCAACTAATTTTCACCACCACCATATTCATTTTAAGTATAAACCCCAAGTTGAACTTTTGAGCATCCTATAATACTCATTTCTCAATGAACTCATGACTTTAAATCAAGAAGAGTTCGTAAGTAAGTTCCTATAAAGATAATGATCGAGCATGTAACATCTCAATTTTTCCCATGTATTATTTTTAGAAATTATATGGATTGATTTTGAGACCAGGAAATGATATGACTTTCGATTCCAAGGCCCAAATTTCTCAGAACAATTTTTTGAATAATATTAAACTTTTAAGGGAACGCACGCACAGTTTTTTCGAAAAGGTCGAATAACTCTTAAACGAGTGCCCTGATCAAAAATATGAGGGCACTGTTGAGTTCAGAGAAGATTCTTTACCCTAGGTATGACACAACTTTTGTTAGTGTGGGTTTTTTGTAGAAAAAATCACAGAGGGAGTGACCATAAATAAAATAATTTGATAAAAAATTATTTTGATGTAATGACTCTCATTTTTATTAAATATTTACAGAAATTTAGGATTAGCCTCATAACCCTAAATTTCCTCTGTATATGTGGAGAATAAAATCTATAGAAACCATTGGCAAACAGTGATGTATTGATTTAATGATTCCCCTCAGATTCAAAAAATCAAGGATCGACGAGGATGCAACAGCAGTTCTTCATCAGGGACCAATCTAAATCTATGTATGGAGGTTGTTTCTTTGTGTTTTCCCCATTCTTTATTTTCATAATGATTGTGGGTCAATCCATGAATAGATTTATTTATGGTTCGATCATTGTGGGATGGTTTATAATTGAGGGGATTATTTTGGGAGTTTTCCTTATTCTTATTTGTTCTTCATTCTAACAAGAATGAATTGAGGCTGAAAAGAAAAAAGGTTGAGGTTCATTCCTTAGGGTGTTCTTTATGATTTTATTTCCCTCATTCTTTGAATTCTTCGCCGTTGGACCCCCTTGGAAACGGTTCGACTTTCCGGGTGGCATCAAATGAGATTGGACCCATGAATTGGAGGAAAACCATCAAAAGAGGCTGGATCTATATAGATCGGGACCCGATGAGCTTAGATCTACGACCATTTTGAATTATGGGCATCATAGGTGGATCAGTGGTCCATGAAAGGGACCACCAGTGTAGGTATGTTGTGGTGGTCTGATGAGATGAGGCGGTGGCAATCGGAGGCAGTGTTGTGACCGGAGGTGGAGACCACGTGCTAAGGAGGCAGGTTGTGAGACATGGTGGGTGGCCATGTGTGGAGGTGGAGGACCGTAGGACGCAGCAGGTAGCCACATGAAGAGGTGGAGTTCGCGGCGGCCGACCACATGGAGCGGAGCGGGTTGGGCCCAGCTGGACCGAACGAACATGGCCGGGTCGAGCAGGCCAGTCCGGATGAACATGGTCGGGCTGAGCGGGCAGGGCCAAGTGAATGGGTCATGTCCCATAGGCTAGGTCAGGCCCAGTGGGTTGGGTATAATTAGGCCAAGTGGGTCAGACCCAAGGTGACCAGGCCACGGTCGACCGCGGTGGTCGAACATGAGTTGTGGTCGCTCCAGCTACAGCCCGGTCGCTGCAACCATGGGGTAGCTAGTTCGGGCATTCAACTGCGGCAGTCTGTCCAGAGTCCCAATGACCCCCCATTGAAACTTTTAACTTCCATAACATTCAAATGGTATGTCTTTTTGATGAATATTCTATGGCATTGAGACCCTATCATTGAGATGGTCCTTTTGAGATAAGTAGTGAGTTTTTAGTTTGGAACAGTATAGGTTGGGAGAATTCCCTTGGTCCTTTCCTTAAGGGTTCAGTACGGAATTACATCCACATCACTGGATTGTGATCCACTCTAGAGGTTGAGTCCTAGGTAGAGTTATGGTATCCCTCTGTGGGACTGGAGTTGGATCCTCTATCACCCCTAGTGGAGTTTTGTGGAATTGATGTAACCACCGAGAGTAGAGTGTTGGTACACCATTTAGCAGTCCCCATCAATAAGGTTAGTGCTATTCTTCAGTGTGTCTGGGTAGGATCCTCTATGTTGTAAGTTGATCCATATTGGGTACGTGTTACCCCCAGTGTGTTTGGGTATGATCTGTGGTATCCCCCAATGTGTCTAAGTGCAATCCATGCTCTATATATCATAGTCTTCCTTGACCAATACATTCTCTTTAGTAGGGGCCCAAATGATCTATACCTCTCCATGAGTGTCTCTGATTCTATCATGGATCAAGGAGTGAGTTATACCAGAATGAGCATGCTTTGAGTAGAATCATGTGATAGGTAATTGGTTGTGGATTACCTATAGACTATGTGTCTTGGACTGATTATATCTAGATATTCTTCAAACATGTGTTTTAGACATATACCTGTGTGGATTTTATTGTACTTTTATTTGTGGTATTCATTTGTGGTATTACTTTTTTGTTCTAGGGTGTCCTACTGGGTATTGTTATACTCATCCCTTCATAGTCTTTTCCCACATGTATTGTGTCTTGTCTAGATAATTGAACTTTTTATGGAGTGATAGTAAGATGAGGACCAGGCAGTGCTTAGCAAGGATGGACCGATCGAGGTGTTTTCATGCGGTTCATACAGTAGTCTCAATACCACTTTTCTTATAGGTTGCGCTTGTTTTAGAGACTCTTTTTGGAGGGATTGTATTCTAGAACTATTTACTTTCCAATAATTTTACTGTCATACTCTGTTGTGAGGTCATAGTGGTATCCATGAATTGTTCACTTAGTGTTTTTACATTTCATCATTTTTCATCTTGGAGATGTTTGTGTGTATAGGTACATAGTAAATGCCTTCCATTTTTGGGATATTCCTACTCAATGCTAGTCACCAACCCTATCCTATTAGAGGTGGGTGTGGGGTAGTCATAGCACGGTCCCCTCTAGGATGGGTCATGATAGAGTGGTATCATAGGTTGTTTGGTTCTACTATAGGACCAAGAGTCTGTGAGGTTGGTTTGGGGTAATAGTGTTACTTGTTTCAAGTTTATATTTTAGTCCAAGGACTCTATTGTTGGTACAATGGCTGATGTATCCATACACAAAGACTCTGACTACCTATTTTTCAACATGGTGCATGAAAACACAGGTTGCGGGGAAAAACAATGGTATACGCATCATATAGGAATGGTTGTGTTTTCCATACCCTTCTTAAGTTATCTCTCCAGATATACTCAATTGATTGTGGTACATCATGTTTTATTTCAGGATGCCTCCATGAAGACAGCTAGTTAGGATTCCACTGTATGATCACAAGGATGATTCTCCTAGAGATGAGTCATCGGTGTAGGGGCATGTACCAGAGATAGCACCTTTGGGTGGTTTACAAGATATACCACCACCTGTTGAGAAGAAACAGCTACTAGGACTACTATATGAGGATTCACGTAGGCTAAGTTCATTGCATGAGTTTCATAGGTAGTGACCTCCCAGGTTTCTATGTGAGACAGACCCAAAATTTACTAAGGATTGGTTAGAGGTAGTCACCTATGTTTTTCGCCTTATGAGGATGTCTTCTGACCAAATGGTAGTCCTCATCGTGAGTCTTATTCAGGAATCTGTAGGGCAATGGTGTATCTTGGTGACATAGTCTCACGACAAGGTAGCTCTCTCCCATATAGACTTTGATCATCTCTTTAGATAGGAGTTCTATCATGACACGTTGTGATCGGTACTCATATAGAAGCTTCTACATCTGCAGCAAGGTAGTATGACCATGGCAGTGTATTCATCAAGGTTTACTGATCATTCACACTACTCCATAGACATGGTACGAGACCAGTTCTTCAGGGCTCAGACATTTGAGTAGGGCTTACACCAGGACATCATGGTGTCAATGGTATCCCTTATCATTTCTACTTATGTTGGGGTACTTGAGCGAACCCTTCTAGTGTAAATTTTTCAAGAGGAT
Organism: Viscum album; assembly: GCA_963277665.1. Taxonomy (NCBI): domain Eukaryota; kingdom Viridiplantae; phylum Streptophyta; class Magnoliopsida; order Santalales; family Viscaceae; genus Viscum; species Viscum album. Next base: position 1,062,401,247 of record OY728165.1, on the reverse strand, counting down.
AAGATATTGGTAGTGGGAGCTAGCATTGGGAACTGGATAGTTGAGACCTTGGTTAGCAGGAAACTGAAAACAGTCATAGGGATCCAAGAAAGACAGACACTTCAAGGGAATATACCAGGAATCAGGGTCAGTGGTGCAGGAATCCCAGGGTGGCTCGAGTCATCATAAGGACAGAATGTGTTACTCATGTGGTGGTTGGGGTAATCTAGCATGAGATTTCCCAAACCATCATATAGTTGATCGGTAAACAGTCAAGGGACTATCAGGAAAGATTCAATGGCAGTAGATGGTTGGTCTTTAGGGTGACGGATATGGAAAAGGAGTAGGCAGGGCAGCAGGAGGTGGTCGGGAGGTTCGACCTATTACTACCACCACCCCCATGTGGTCTACGCTAGGCTTAGGGAGCCGGTGTTCAAGGACAATTCCAGTTGTAGGAGATGGAGGCTTATGACCCTAGGGATCCATAAATGATACAATATATTATTTGTTTCTTTCCACCTTAGCTTCAATTTTGATAGACACAAGTTCTAGACATTCCTTTCTTACCTTGAACCTTGATCAGGACTCATAGATTCTGGTTGAACTGTTGACTCAACCCTAATTCTTAAAGACTTATACATGAGAAGATTCGATAAAAAACATTGGTGTTGATAGTGTGACCTGACTCTTGGAGGTGAGAGTTTTTATTGGGATATCTTGGTAGCGGCATCGAGGCCTAATGATGTCATTCATGGTATGGACTAGTTATCCACAGTTCATGCTCATATTGATTGTTTTAGGCACAGAGTGCAGTGTTCTCATAGTGATGAAACCAGGTTTTCCTTATTTGGTGAAAATGAAATATAGGCAGTTCATGATGGACTCACACATAGGATGGTACATCTGATTACTCATTAGTTGGCTATCCTCACCCTCAATGTAGTGGATGACATGAGTCCTCATTTTCCTAAAGTGGTGGAAGATTATGAGGATGTCTTTCTTGATGATGTTCCTAGTTTACCTTCCCACAAGGAGATAAACATATGAATTGATCTACACCCTGGGATATCCTTGATAGCTACACCTTTATATCGAATGTATCCCATATAGCTTTGTGAACTAAGGGTGCAATTGGAGGACTTGAAGAGGAAGGGCTTCATGATACCCAGTGTTTCACCCTAAGAAGCCCCAGTTTTGTTTTCCAAGAAGGAATGCAGGAGATTCAGGCTAAGTGTGGATTACTTGTGCTTAAACCAGGTGATCAGGAAGAACAAGTATTCACTACTGAGGATTGATAAACTCTTTGATTAGTTGAAAGGGGCGTGATGATACTCGAAGATTTCCCTCAGGTTAGGCTATCAATAGTTGCAAGTACAAGATGAGGATATATCGAATATGGCCTTCAGATATCGTTACAGTCACTATGAGTACATGGTGATGTCTTTTGACATGAAAAATTCCCATCATTTTTCATGGGACTCATGAACCAGATCTTTCAGCCTTACTTTGACTGGTTTGTGGTGGTTTTCATTGATGACATCATAATGAACTTGGCCTCCAAGAAGGATAATTCAAGACACTTGAGGATGGTTATGGACACTGTCTAAGAGAACCACCTTTATATAAATATTTCAAGTGATACTTATGGATTTTTGAGTTCCATTTTTTAGGACACAGCATTTTAGAGGCTGGAGTTTTAGTGGATCTAGTGAAGGTTGAAGCAGTACTTTCTTGGGATCCACGCAAGAGTCTTATCGAGGTGTGGAGTTTCCTAGGGTTTCTTGGGTAACATAAAAGGTCTGTACCTAACTTCTCCATAGTATAATCACCCTTGACATCTTTGATATTAAATAGAAACCCTTTTGTGTGGATAGAGATGTGACAGTAGAGATTTTAGGAGCTGAGGCAGAGGTTGACGAGTGCTCTCATTCTAAAGTTATCATATGGATTTATTCCATATGTGGTGTTTTGAGGTGCATCAGGGACCGAACTTGGTTCTATCTTGATGCAGTGGAAAGCAGTGATTGCCTATGGTTTGTGCTAGTTGATACCACACAAGTAGAATTACATAACCCATGATCTTTATTTGGCAGTGGTAGTCTTCACATTGAAGATGTGGCATCACTACCTGATGGGTGAGAGGTTTATCATCTACTCTAATCACAGGAGTCTCAAGTATATATTATCTCATAAGGATGTGAACTTGAGATAGAGATGATGGATATAGTTCCTCTAGTACTATGACTTTGAGATTTTCTATACTCCTGGGAAGGGGAATGTGGTGGCAGATTCTCTCAGTAGGAGATCTAGTTTGCAGTTTCTGAATGAGGCATCAGAATAGTTGACCTCATTATAAATATCCTTTGTGGATGGAGACGGATAAACTTACCTCCAGTCAATGGTTTTCACCCCTCAACTCTTATAGTGAGTCTGGGAGGCACAGATTGGGGACATTGACTGTGAGACCATATGTGCTCAGATTTCCATAGGACATTCTCCTAAAGAATATTTGAAATGTGGAGAGAACTTCATTATTTTCATAGGGAGCATAGTTGTACCTTTATCATTGCAGTATGAGGTTTTTAGGGAGTTACACACATCCCCTTTAGCATTTTGGGAGTAGTTTTTGAGGGAGTTACACACATCCCCTTTGGTGGTACATCCAGGTGTGGAAAAATGTACCAGGACCTCTGACATTAGTTTTGGTGGCCAGGAATGAATAAGTGAGTTGCAGAGTTTGTATCTTAATGCCTCACTTGTTGGTAAGTGAAGGATAAGAAATAGGTTCCATTAGGTTTATCTCAACCCCTTGAGGTTTCAAATGGAAGTGGGATGGGATATCTATGAACTTGAAAACGGTTTTACCACATATTCCATATGGGTGATTGTTGAACGACTCACAAAGTTAGAACACTTCCTAGATATCTAAGAGCAGAGTTTAGTAGAGATATTTGGATGCCTCTACTTGTAGGAGATATTTCAACTCTATAGAATCCCATCGATTATTGTTTTAGATAGTGATGTTCAATTCACATCCCAGTTTTGGGAGAGATTTTAAGAGGTATCTGGGACCCATTTATGCTTGATCATGGTGTTTCACCCATAGAAGGATGGCCAGACTGAGTAGACCATTTAGGTTATGAAGGAAATTCTGTGAGAATTAATATTATACTTTTTATATAATTGGTAGGATTATCTACCACTGGTGGTGTTTTCTTACAACAACGGCTATCTTTCCACCATTGGAATGGCACTATTAGAGGCCTTGTATGGGAGACCCTATAGGTCACCACTTTTCTAGACTGACTCAGGAGAGTCAGCACTCATGAGCCCAGAGTTGGTGTGAGATACTACGGAGAAGGTGCAAATCATTTAGAATAGGATGAAGACTTCACAGATCTATTAGAAGTCTTATATTGACAGGCGATGGAGGCCTTTAGAGTTCAAGGAATGAGACCATGTGTTCTTTGGGTTTCACCTTGATAGGGATTATAGAGATTTGACCATGTTGAAAACCTATCTCTGAGGTTCATTGGCCCTTTCCACATACTGCGTAGATTTTTCAAGGTGGTGTACCACTTAGCTCTACCACCGTAGTGAGATCAGGTACACAATGTCTTCCACATGTTGTAGCTTAGGAGGTACATTCCAAACCCATCGCATGTCATCAAATGGGGTGATCTAGATATCATGGATGGGGTGACTTTTTCTAAGTACCCAGTATAGATTGAGGATCGGTAGGAGAGGATCCTTCGTGGCTGGTCGATTCCTTTGGTGCGTGTCTGGTGGTAGCACAGGAATATCCAACAGATCACATGGGAGAGAGAGGATCTTATTCATGCTAAGTACCCTCATTGTTTTGATTAGACCTTGTATTGTATTTTGGGAATGTAAATCCCCAAGGTGGGGAGAATGTAATGTCTTGTATTTTCCTGTGTATTATTTTTAGAAATTATATAGATTAATTTCAAGACTATGTGACGATACAACATGTGATTCTGAGGCCAGTTTTTCTCGAAACAATCATTATAAAAATATTAAACTTTTAATAACACATGGACATAGCGGGTGGGAACGTGAAGAGGTGGAGGTCACAGCGACCGACTTCATGGATTGGAGCATGTTGGGCCTTACCGGGCCGAACAAAAAAGGTTCGGTCAAGAGGGTCAGGTCGGATGATCAGGGTTGGTCCGTTCAGGTTGGTCTGGATGAATAGAGTTGGGCAAAGTGGGTTGGTCCAGGAGAATGGTTTAGGTCCAGTGGGTTGGGTCAAGCCTAGTAGGCTGGGTCATGTCAAGCCAAGCAGCTCAGACTACGGTCAGACCCCATGTGACCAAGCCAAAGTTGGGCCACGGTTGACCATGACGGTTGACCATGAGCCACGGTCACTCTAGTTATCGCATGGCTGTGGAACATGGTGGGAATGGTCAACCATGATGATCGACTATGGCAGCCACAGGGTGTCCAGAATATGCGGTCAGTCCACAGGCCTAGTTACCCTCCTTCGAAACTTCAAACTGCCATAACTTTCAAATGGTACATCCATTTGACGAGTTTTATATGGAATTGATACATTGATGTTAAGATAATAATTTTGAGATAAGTGATGAGTTTTTAGTTTAGACCATTATAAGTTGTTAGAATTACCTTGGTCCTTTCCTCTAGGGTTCAATACAGCATTACGTCTACATCATTAGATTATAACCCCCTCTAGAGTTCGAGTCCCATATAGAGTTAAGTTATGCCTCTGTGGGATTGACGCGGGATCCTCTATCACCCCTAGTGGAGTTTTTTGGAATTGACGTAACCACTGAGGGGCCTTGGTCCTCCATATAGAAGGCTGCATCAGTAGGGTTAGTTGTATTCTACAGTGTGTTTGGGTAGAATCCTCTACATTTCAGGTTGATCTAGATTGGGTAAATGGTATCCCCCAATGTGTTTGGGTGTGATCCATGAAATCCCCTGGTGTGTTTGGGAATAATCCCCTCTCTGTGTATCATATTCTTCCTTGAAAAATATGTTCTCTTTGGGTGGGGCCCAAATGAGCAAGACCTCTCCGTGAGTGTCTTTGATGATATCATGGCTCGAGGAATGAGTTCTCCCAGAATGAGCGTACTTCAAGAAGAATCCTATGAAAGGTAATTGGTTGTGTCTTACCTCTACATTGTGTGTCTTAGACTGAGTATATCTAGATATTCTTGCTACATGTTTTCTAGACATATAAGTGAATAGAGATGAATATACTTCTCTTTGTGGTATTTCTTTTTGTTTTTCGGGTGTCCTGCAGGGTATTGTTATACTCACCCATGTATGGGATTTTCCCACACATATCATCTATTGCACAGATGATAAAACTTTTGATGGAGTGCTAGGAAGATCGGTATCAGTCAGTGATTATCAAGGATAGACCGATTGAGGTGTGTTCCTACAGTTCATACAGCATCCCCAGTACATCTTTTCGTATAGTTTGGAATTTTTTAACATACTCTTTTTGGTGGTCTTGTATTCTAAACCTATTTACTTTCTATTACTTTTACTACCATGCTCTATTATGAGATCTTAGTGGTAAGCATACACTATTTACATAGTGTTTTTACATTTCATCATTTTGTGTCTTGGAGATGTGTGTGTGTACAGGTACTTGGGCAATGACTCCCATTTCTGGGATATGCCTACTTGGTACAAGTCACCATCCCCTGGACAATTGAAGGTGGGATTGAGGTAGTCACTGCATGGGACCCTCTAGGATGGGTTGTGATAGATCACTTGGCAGGAAATCAGATTTATTACAAAACCTTAGCAGATGAAAGCTCGACACCAACACTTTTGTATCTCAAACCTGAAACCAATAAAAAAAATCCAAAAAATATGAAACTATAAATAAATCATCACTTAACTAAAAATATTATAATTAGCCACATTAAACTCTAAAAATACAATATTTAAAAAATGAACAGCATATATTAAAACATCACCACACAAGTCTGAAAGAAAATAACATAGGAACACAGTGACATGCATTGAAAAAGCATTCCATCATCTTTCTGGATGGTTTTTGATTCTCCCAAGTGTAAAACTAGTGGTTGTATTATTTATTAGAAATGATATGAACTAGTTTTCTAAACAAATACCCAACTTTGATGGCATTGAGAATCAGATATGATCTCACTGGTTCTACTACAACAACAAGCTTCATAAAACTAGAGAACATGGCCTGGATACTTCTTGGATTTCTTATATTTTTTCATCATCTTCATTATCAAGTATGATGGGTTAATGGTGTTGTTTTAGCTCATTAGATTAATTAATGATGATGTCTATGTTTGTTAAAATATTTATCTTTATTAATCTATATAATCTTTGACCCCTTCAGTCAAAATCATGTAGCCTCTTTTTTTATAGATCTGAAAATACCCTATGGAAATCCTCTTCATTGAATGATAATGCTATGATACATGCTTGTATATCTTTGGAACTTGGTTAAAATCACATAATAAAACTTCAATCTGGAAAGAAAATGTTGCAAGCTTTAGTAGCGGCGAGTTTAGAATTAGATAAACAAGTATTGATCCCTATCATCAAATCCTAATTTGTCTTTTTCAAATGATCATGGTAGGAAATGGATTGGGTGGAACAATTCATCAGTTGTTGTAGTTCATGGACATCAGAGACTTGGTTGAGATTGTTTCATGAGACTTCAATGGTAGCAGTTCATCTGGTTCAAAATCTCAGTATTCCTCAACATCTTAAATTAGAGATTTCTTCTTCATGATTCTATTGGAAGATCGGCAAGGTTTTCATTTGTTTGGGTTTTTTTCATGGTGAGATTAGGCAGGTTTTCGGTAAATTAATGTATTTTCATGAGAACATTTATTCGTAAAAATTCATTAATTTACCATAATAGTTGTGGAAAAAGCCTACCTAATCTCACCATGAAGACACAAGATTCTTATAAATAATACCACATCAGAAACGAATAAGTGTTTTAGGTACATGTTTTTTTAGGAATGAGTTAAACAAATAAAACCACATTAGAAACGAAGACACATGATGCTTATAATAGGGAACATTTTGATACTGATTCTTCATGTTTTAGTTTTTTTCAAATATAATTCCACAATGAAATTCCCTTGGATTATTACATTGATTCATAAAACCTAAATAAAGAACTAGACAATAAATAATTGGTTGTAAAAGTGGAAACCAAGAAATAGGAAGACCCATTCTTTATCATATCCCCACAATGAAAGATTATCTAATTCCCATGGGGATTTATTTAGTGTACACTACTGATGGGTTACTCTATACCCAGAGTGAAGAGAAGAGAAATGGAAAGAATAATTGTTGGTGGTTTATGAGAAAGAAACCACACTCACCTTCAAATTGGGTATTACCCACCAGAACGGCCCATCTGGAGGCAATCAAAACCTAGGGCCCTATTGGTGGGTTAAACCTAGATCTATCATTATTTTATTTCCATTTATAATTAGATTTATATTTTATTTTACTTAAATAAATTTCTTATGTTATCTTTTCTAATTTTTCTTATAGTTTTTCAGTTAATAGAACATAGGAGGTTAACTAAATGTTGCACTGATAATAGGTCAGGTTTTACCTCTTCTTTACACTTACTTTCTTGTAATAATTAAATTAAAAATATAATTACATATTAAATTTACTTGAATTTATTGCAGGATCAGTATCATTTAAGTATGAGGTAGGTAACCTTTGTAGTTTTGGTTTTTTATTTTTTTTATTTTTTAAAATTTCTAGGGATTTTTGAAATTTTTGTGTGTTTCTTATTCATGTTTTTTGTGTTTTTTAAACTTGTGAGATCAAATGGTCATCTTTTTCATTTTTTAAACCCATTTCAATGAGTGAACCAATTTATACCATGAAATCTGACATAAATTAATATTGAAAATGAATTTTTTTCAAGTTCAAAACTTTGATAATTTCATGAAAAAGGTCTCTGATTTTTTAAAATCATGATGCATTTCACTGTCATTATCTTTATATTAACCTTCTCATAAGGTCTAAAAAACATTTTGATATATTATTTTTATTCACCTAATTTATTGAGAGAACCAATCCATGCTTTCTTTAACCATAATTTTATTTAGTTTCTCTAAAACTTGAGGGTTTTAGGTGTATGTGTTTTAAATGACTGAGGTTTTTCTTTGTTTTTAAAATACCCATTTTCAAGAGAATCCTTTTTATTTTTGTCTTCATTGTATATTTAATCATTTTACCCATGAATATATAAAAAAATATTATTTTAGCCACATTACTATACAATTTTTCCTATCCAACCTTCTCTTGAATTTAAAATTTATGATCTAGTGAAACTTAAGTGTGGGGGGGAAGTTGTCTTGTGGTGTAATAAATTATTTGGTGATTCATTGATTAGAAAATAAAAATTTGAATCAATGTTTCTATGGTTGAAAAAGTTATTTTTCTATAATATTTGCCTTACTATACCCTTTTATCAGAATTATTAATATTAATTTGAGTGGAAAATACGGGAAAAATTAAAGAAAATAAAGTTTGTGAAGATGAAAAGATGTAATTTCATTCAGGATAAGGGTAGGTAAGTTACACCCACTACATGAAATTCAATTCACCTTCACTTCCTTTAAAAATCATGATTTTTATAATCATAAAACATCATTCAAAAATTCAATTTTGTTCAAGGGATTTGAGTGGATATCATTTTTTCTACTGAAATGATGATTTTTTCAATTTGACTTAAAGTTTTCATGATTATTTGAGCTGATTTTCCACTAATGGGAGTGAGGAGGAGACTATAGTTGAGTAAAAAATTGAATTATGCAATTTTTATTCAAAAAAATTAAACCCTCCTTTTTATTTTATGGATTTTTTGACATCTAAAACTTACTACCAAAATCCATTTAATAACTCTAAAAAGTCCTCATTATAAACACATATCCTTGACTCACATTGAGTATTGAAGTGTGAATTTATCAAGCCTATGGTGACTCTTGAAAGAGGTTGGATTAGAAAAACATGATTAAAATTTAACATTTATGTTATGATATAAAATACATGTGAGGAAAGTGTTTTTTATATATGAGAGGGAAAATGAAGTGAAAATGGATTGAATGAGATCAATTGAGAAAGTGAAATAAGGGTTTTTTGGAGGTGTGATATATTTTATTTATTTGTGTTAAATTATTGTATCTCATGGGTATGTGTTTTAAATTTTCATTAATTTGATTTTGTTGCTAACTTGTTCTGAAGTCCAAGTTCTAAGTGTGGGGGAATTAATAGAGCTAATATTTCAGTTATTTTTCATGTGTATTTCAATTATTTAGTCCCAAACAATGAGATGAATTTTATAATTTTTGGATTTTAGGGATATTTTGAGTTTAAGTGCCAAAAATTTTATTTCAATATTTTTAACTATTTTCTATAACATTAGTATTTCAGGAATAAATTGTGAATATTGATCCAAATAGAATAATTGTTTTTCTATTCTTCATTTATTCATGGGATTCAACTTATTCAACAGTACCCCATGAAAATTCTAAATTCAAGGGCATAAAATAAGTTAGTCGATGTGGAAAATATTTTTGATTGAGAGAATTGTAATTTCCTCATTAAATAAAGAATATCTTGGACTATAAGAAACCAAATGAGATTATTCTAATTGGATAGAAAATATAACTATAATAAGAAAGTTTAAATTAAATCTCATGGAGAAATTTTCTTATTAATGAATTTGTTGCATGTGTCAAAGTGAAGGAAGATTAAGAGTCTCTTCTATCACCCCTAGTGGAGTTTTTTGGAATCAACATAACCATTGAGGGGCCTTGGTCCTCCATCTAAAAGGCTACATCAATAGGGTTTGTTGTATTCTCCAGTGTGTTTAGGCAGAATACTCTACATTTCAGGTTGATCTATATTGGGTACGTGGTATCCCCCAATGTGTTTGTTTGTGATCCATGTAATCCCCTAGTGTGTTTGGGAATAATTACCTCTATATGTATCATATTCTTCCTTAAACAATACGTTCTATTTGGGTGGGGCCCAAATGAGCTAGACCTCTCTGTGAGTGTCTTTGATAATATCATGGCTCGAGGAATGAGTTCTCCCAGAACGAGTGTTCTTCAAGCAGAATCCTATGAAAGTTAATTGGTTGTGGCTTACATATAGATTGTGTGTCTTGGGCTGAGTATATCTAGATATTCTTGCTACATGTTTTCTAGACATATAACTGAGTAGAGATGAATATACTTTCCTTTGTGGTATTTCATTGTGGTATTACTTTGTGTTTTCTGGGTGTCCTGCTGGGTATTTTTATACTCACCCATGTATGGGTTTTTCCCACACATATCATGTCTTGTACATATGATCAACATTTTAATGGAGTTCTAGGAAGATCAGGATCATGCGATCTTTAGCAAGGATAGACCGACTGAGGTGTGTTCCTATAGTTCATACAACAGCCCCAGTACCTCTTTTCTTATAGTTTGGAATTTTTTTACATACTCTTTTTGGTGGTCTTGTATTCTAGACATATTTACTTTCGAGTACTTTTACTACCATGATCTATTGTGAGATATTATTGGTATGCATACACTGTTCACAAAGTGTTTTTACATTTCATCATTTTGTGTCTTGGAGGTGTGTGTGTGTGTGTGTACAGGTACTTGGGCAATGAATCCCATTTCTGGGATATGCCTACTTGGTAAAAGTCTCCATCCCCTGGCCAATTGGAGGTGGGATTAAGGTAGTCACAGCATGGGACCCTCTAGGATGGGTTGTGATAGATCACTTGGCATGAAATCATATTTATTACAAAACCTTAGCAGCTGGAATCTCGACAACAACACTTTTGGATCTCAAACCTGAAACCGATAAAAAACATCCAAAAAATATGAAACTATAAATCAATAATATCTTAACTAAAAATATTATAATTATCCACATTAAACTCTAAAAATACAATATTCAAAAAATGAACATCATATAGTAAAACATCACCACACAAGTCTGAAAGCAAACAGCTTAGGAACACAATGACATGCATTGAAAAATCATTCCATCTTCTTTCTAGATGGTTTTTGATTCTCCAAAGTGTAAAACTAGTAGTTGTATTCTTCATTAGAAATGATATGAACCATTTTTCTAAAAAAATACCCAACTTTGATGGCGTTGAGAATCAGATATGATCTCAGTGGTTCTACCACAACAATGAGCTTCATAAAACTAGAGAACATGGCTCGGGTACTTCTGGGATTTCCTATATTTTTTCATCATCTTCATTATCAAGTATGATGGGTTCATGGTGTTGTTTCAGCTCATTAGATTCATTAATGATGATGTCTATGTTTGTTAAAATATTTATCTTCATTAATCTATAGAATCTTTAACCCCTTCAGTCAAAATCATGTAGCCTCTTTTTTTATAGATCTGAAAATACCCTATGGAAATCCTCTTCACTGAATGATCATGCTATGATACATGCTTGGATATCTTTGTAACTTGGTTAAACTCACATAATAAAACTTTAATCTAGAAAGAAAATTTTTCAAGATTTATTAGAGGTGAGTTAAGATTTAGATAAACAAGGAATGATCCCTATTATCGAATCCAAATTTGTATTTTTCAGATGATCATGGTAGGAAATGGATTGGGTGGAACAATTCATCAGTTGTCGTAGTTCATGGAGATCAGAGCCTTGGTTGGGATTGTTTAATGAGACTTCAATGGTAGAAGTTCATCTGGTTCAAAATCTCAGTATTCCTCAACATCTTAAATTATATATTTCTTCTTCTTGATTCTATTGGAAGCTCGGCTAGGGTTTCATTTGTTTGGGTTTTCTTTATGGTGAGCTTAGGTAGGTTTTTGGTAAATTAATGTATTTTTATGAGAACATTTATTCCTAAAAATGCATTAATTTACCATAATAAATGTGGAAAAAACCTACCTAATCTCACCATGAAGACACAAGATGCTTATAAATAAGACCACATCAGAAACAAATAAGTTTTTTAGGTACATGTGTTTTTAGGAATAAGTTAAACAAATAAAACCACATTAGAAACGAAGACATAAGATTCTTATAATGGGGAACATTTTGATATTGATTTTTCTTGTTTTAGTTTTTTTCAAATATAATTCCACTATGACATTCCCTTTGATTATTCCATTGATTCATAAAACCTAAATAACGAACTGGACAATGAATAATTGGTTGTGAAAGTAGAAACCAAGAAATAGGAGGACCCATTCTTTATCATATCCTCACAATGAAAGTGTATCTAATTCCCATGGGGATTTATTTAGTGTAATCTATTGATGGGTTACTCTATACCCAGTTTGAAGAGAAGATAAATGGAAAGAATAATTGTTGGTGGTTTATGAGAAAGAAACCACACTCACCGTCAAATTGGGGATTACCCACCAGAACGGCCCATCTAGAGGCAATCAAAACCTAGGTCCCTCTTGCTGGGTTAAACCTAGATCTTTCATTATTTTATTTCAATTTTTAATTATATTTCTATTTTCTTTTCCTTAAATAAATTACTTATGTTATCTTTTCTAATTTTTCTTATAGGTTTTCAGTTAATAGAACATAGGAGGTTAACTAAATGTTGCACTGATAATAGGTCAGGTTTTACCTCTTCTTAACAATTAATTTCTTGTAATAATTAAATTAAAAATATAATTACATATTAAATTTACTTAAAATTATTGTGGGATCAGCATCATTTAAGTATGGGGTAGGGAACCTTTGTAGTTTTGGATTTTTAATTTTTTAATTTTCAAAATTTCTCTGGATTTTTGAAATTTTTGTGTTTCTTATTCATGTTTTTTGTGTTTTTTAAACTTGTTAGCTAAAAAAGTTATCTTTTTCATTTTTTAAACCCATTTCAATGAGTTAACCAATTTACCCCATGAAATATAAAATAAATTAATATTGAAAATGAATTTTTTTCAAGTTCAAAAATTTGATAATTTCATGAAAGAGGCCCCTGATTTTTTAAAATCATGACCCATTTCACTGTCATTATCTTTATAACAACCTTCTCATGAGATCTAAAAGACATTTTTATATATTATATTTATTCACCTAATTTATTGAGAGAACCAATCCATGCTTTCTTTAACCATAATTTTATTTAGTTTCTCTAAAACTTGAGGGTTTTAGGTGTATGTGTTTTAAATGATTGAGGTTTTTCTTTGTTTTTAAAATACCCATTTTCAAGATAATCCTTTTTATTTTTGTCTTCCTTGTATATTTAATATTTTTATACATTAGTATATAAAAAACTATTATTTTAGCCCCATTACAATACAATTTTCCCTATCCATCCTTCTCTTGAATTTAAAATGTATAATCTAGCGGAACTTAAGTGTCGGGGGAAGTTTTCTTGTGGTGTGATAAATTATTTGGTGATTCATTAATTAGAAAATAAAATTTTGAAGCAATGTTTCTATTGTTTAAAAAGTTATTATTCTATAATATGTGCCTTAATGGAGATTTTTATCAGAGTTCTAAATATTCATTTGAGTGGAAATGCGGGAAAAATTAAAGAAAATAAAGTTTGTGAAGATGAAAATATATAATTTCATTCAGGATAAGGGATGGTAAGTTACACCCACTTTATGAAATTAAATTCACCTTCACTTCCTTCAAAAATCATGATTTTTAAAATCATAAAACATCATTCAAAAATTCAATTTTGTTCAAGGGAGTTGAGTGGATATCATTTTTTCTACAAAAATTATTATTTTTTCAACTTGACTTAAAGTTTTCATGATTATTAGAGATGATTTTCCACTAATGGGAGTGAGGAGGAGACTATACTTTAAAAATTTGAATCATGCAATTTTTATTCAAAAAAATTAAACCCTCCTTATTATTTTATATATTTTTTGACATCTAAAACTTACTACCAAAATCCATTGAATAGCCCTGAAAATTTCTCATTATAAACACATGTCCTTGACTCACATTGAGTATTGAAGTGTGAATTTATCAAGCCTATGGTGACTCTTGAAAGAGGTTGGATGAGAAAAACCTGATTAAAATTTAACATTTGTGTTATTATATAAAATACATGTGAGGAAAGTGTTTTTTGTATATGAGAGGGAAAATGAAGTGAAAATGGATTGAATGAGATCAATGGAGAATGTGAAATAAGGGTTTTTTTGGAGGCGTGATATATTTTATTTATTTTTGTTAAATTATTGTATCTCATGGGTATGTGTTTTAAATTTTCATTAATTTGATTTTGATGCTTACTAGTTCTGAAGTCCAAGTTCTAAGTGTGGGGGAATTGATAGAGCTAATATTTCAGTTATTTTTCATGTGTATTTCAATTATTTAATCCCAAACAATGAGATGAATTGTATAACTTTTGGATTTTAGGGATATTTTGAGCTTAAGTACCAAAATTTATTATTTCAATATTTTTAACTATTTTCTATCACATTAGTATTTCAGGAATAAATTGTTAATATTTATCCAAATAGAAGAATTATATTTTGTAGTCTTCATTTTTTCATGGGATTCAACTTATTCAATTGTAACCCATGAAAAGTCTAAATTCAAGGGGATAAAATAAGTTAGTTTATGTGGAAAATATTTTTGATTGGTAGAATTATAATTTCCTCATTAAATGAAGAATATATTAGGCTATAATAAACCAAATGACATTATTCTAATTGGATAGAAAATATGACTATAATAAGCATTTTTAAATTAAATCTCATGGAGAAATTTTCTTATTAATGAATTTGTTGCATGTTTCAAAGTGAAGGAAGATTAAGAGTCTCTTCTACTAGAAAAAATAGCTTCATTAATTTGGGAATAATTTCTTTTACACTTGTCCAAAAGGATTTGAAATTTTTATAGTCTATATACAACACAATTACAAACATCTATTAAGAATACACCTTGAAATGGTTCAGCAGTCTGATATGAATAAAGTGTTCAAACTTCTGATGGATGAGTTTTGGAAAATAAAATTTTTTCTCTACCTTTTATTTTATTTTTTATTATTAGTTTTTTAATGTCTTCTTCTTCCCTCTAATTATCAGCTACCTTAACATGGAGGGGTAAAATTATGAATTATTGGCTAAGGGGTGTTTTTTGTATAATTCGTGAGTTCCTAAAATTTATGGAATAAAATCATTTTCTTTATTATGTTAAGTTTGTCTCAATATTATAATAGTAGTTTTATTTTAAAGTACAATCATATTTGGTTTTATATTCTATTATTTTTACTGTATTGGTTTCTGATCATTATTTCCCTCTTCTAGGTTCTGGTTTATATATGATGGAATAGACCAGGGCTTAGTGGTGAAGTACTCATTGATTGGCAGTATGTGTGGGAGGGGAAGTGGACCCTCTTGATTGTTTAGCATAAATAAGACCCAATTAGGTATTGCATAAGTTTATTAGAGATACTCACTATAACTCACTCACATATAAGAAGTAGGGTATACCAGGATGAGATTTTGGTGAGTTTTATTCTCACCATCACCATTTGACCAAAGGAGTGAGAGGAAGAGATAATGGAATATCACTTTAATCATATTAGCAGAATATGATTTCATAATTTAGAACTAGGATAGAATTGTAGTTTGAAAATAGACCATAACGTGATCAACCTTATCATATCATTTCTTTCAATCTAATTCTTATTTTTTTCAATATCAAACAATTTCAAAAACTTTTATTTCTCTAATTTAAAGTGACAAAAATGATTGTTTCATGCTCCCCTCTAGAGACGGCCTAGGATAATCACTAAACTACATTTTAACATAGGAAACAATTATTTTTTCCACATGCTATGTAATACACATGTAAAATTCTAAACATCAACAATTAATTAATCTAACCTTTATAATTAATTAAACAAGTTAAACCAAAAATGAAAAAATCACCAAAGCTTCAGCACGTCATCATGCCACACAAGAAATAAGTCTAACCAGTCACTAGAGGCTAGTATAAAACCCACGATACCAATTCGACATCAATAAATAAGTTCCAAAACCATTTACATAATCAATTAAATTTAATTTAAATAAAAAAACCATAAATAAATATTTGGTGTGATATAACTTGGATGATTTGATGAATGGACATGCCCCAATATCATCTTGAGACACCCTCTAGCTAGGATGAACAAAATCATCTTGAGAATCGATTGATTTATCCATGATCTTATGGAATCACCAATGAAAACCTAATCCAAATAAGTGTACAATTAGAATGTAGGTAATAGGAGATCAATAGAGGATGACATAGGTTGATATGTACCTCAAATCACTAGAGATCACCATAAAAAAATTCCTCCTTGGAGAGGCTTGAAGTGAAGAAAAATTTGGTAGGGGGGATCAAATTGTATGAATGAATCATAGGGGATAATAGGGGATTACCCAATTAACATTCAAGGGAGAAAATAAGTTATTTCCCCCCTTAAAATCCCTAGTGACTGCTAGTGTTTTTCTACAGCTTAGGTAGGAAAAACATATTGTCCTCTCTGAGGCTCTCTCAAGCCCCTAGAATACCTCTTTAGAATCATTCCCTATACAAAAACACCCATTTTAGGTTTTAAAACACTTATAATTTGATTCTAAATCATTGTTCTCAAAATAACCCTTCTATAAAACTCA
The DNA here is from genome assembly GCA_963277665.1 of Viscum album. Taxonomy (NCBI): domain Eukaryota; kingdom Viridiplantae; phylum Streptophyta; class Magnoliopsida; order Santalales; family Viscaceae; genus Viscum; species Viscum album. Next base: position 1,062,384,615 of record OY728165.1, on the reverse strand, counting down.
AAAAATCAAATTCCCTCTAGAAATTTCATGCCTATATAGACACTAGGCATTAAAAACTCCCCACCATGACACCTCTTATCCCCAACAAGTCCAGGTGGTCACCCAATTATACAACCCATCAAATTTTGGTCATAAATTAACTCTCAAAAAACTGCATTCCAACCATGAATAATCAATGCACTTCAAAATCCCAAATTCTAATTCAAACTGGAAGTTACAAAAATCTAATCCAATACTCATAACCATTATAGAAAAACTAGGACAACACTATCCCAAGATTATATATCCCAAAACACGATCAAAAAATATTCCAATTAATCATTAGTATTTTAGTGCTCCCCACCATAATCTTTTGCCAATAATTTCCAATTTTGATGATTTGGCACCTAAATCATTAGAATTGACTATTGAAACTCCATACCCACATTCCAATGATATGACTGAGATAGATATAAATTCAACTAATATAAAAACAATAAAAACACTAGTCAAAAACAAATATAAATCCATGATATTGAATTCTAGGTTTGAATAGATGTGTCTCCAATGTTCATATATAACTTGATCATGATAAATTTTCCTTAAAAACCCATAGTAAACTACCAAAAAATGATCAATACACCATATATGGTGTATTGGATGCAATTTCTAACTCACTGCATTTCATCTCATGAAAAAATACTTGCCTAACCTCCTCTATATGACCCATCTAAAAAACTCTCAACTACACCTGTTGATGTGCTCTAATTTATCTAATCATGATGACATCATTTTTAAAGGAATCAATGATTTTATAATCAACCTCACTAATGTCCATGCATGAATTCTAGTTTAATTTCATATTTGAGTCCTTAAACATCCAAAACCATTGATGTGTCATGCCGCAAGCACTAATTCATATATGGTCTAACACATTCAGATCATCATAATCCATATCGGGCTCATTGCACATGCTCTGAATCCACCTGATACCATATCCAAATTTATACCTAACATTCATTGAGGAATCCAGATATATTTGGGCCTACTTATTTAAAAGCATCATAATTCTAAAATTATCATACAACAACCATTCCCATACTCCCACGACCCACCTCGTATGAGTGTCGCACACCCCCGACCGATATCCCTATCCCCTATATATCAGTTTCTTTGTAATCACTTCACCTAATAAAAAAATAACACTATAACCCATGACATGTCCATTCTTGAACACGGTGACTGGACATAGGCAAACCCAATCATACCCAAGAACTTTCACCGTATCAAATACCACTTGTTCCTAATTTTTGGGAATGACTCCCACTATGTTTCGTAAGATCTAATCCATAATGAGAGCCTCTCCCTCCAAAGTCCAATGGTCAATTTCAACCATATGGAATCCCTTATATCACTTCTCAAGTGTAACCTTATTAGGATCGATCATAGGTAAATTTGTACCTCTAGTCCCAATCCATGCTCATCTCATCCCATCAAGATCTCGCTAGGATTCACATGGATAGGCCATGCCACTGCACTAAATCCAATATTGATGTCTCCACTACCATGATGGGGGGGGGGTATTTTTATGTCATCAAAACCCTTGGTCTTCAGGACCATTTCATTAATATCATCATTCCTCAGCTTTCACCCTATCACTCATCAATTTAAAATTTAAATGGGTATCACACACAAATGAAAAATATCATTCCCATATCATCCCATGTTGCAGGTGTACAAGCTCACACCACCTAATACATCACCATACTATTGATCCTATAAATCACATGTCATAAAACTAGGTTTTCCATGCTCTGTAGAATGTCAATTATTCAATATAAGAGCATATTGGATGCTCTCATCCAAAATTTCAGCATCCTTACCACATTGATTCCAACAATACACTTAGCCACTAGAGGTTCTATTCTATCTCATGAGCATCTACCCATTCTCCCACAGTTCATGACTATGCGTCCATAGTACTAGAACTCAAGGTTCCTTCCACAAGAAATCTAAGGCATTACCATGATTATATCATACATTCTATTATACCTATGTGTTTAAATCAAATAACTTGAAGAACTCGCTTTCACTTCCTTCCCCAAAGATGCCCATAAACCTGGGGCAAACCATTTTATGATTTTCCCTCAATCATCACAAATTTATGACTCAAAAAACACTAACTTGTAATCCAAGGACTCTTGGCCCACATGCCACACCCACACTAAAACTCCCTAGGTCCATATCTAATGGGGAATCATCCACACACCCATATTAAAATTCCCACGGAATCATGTTCCAAACACCCTCTAAAGGGTATCATCTTCATAGATGCATCACATGCCAACCCAATAGCCTAAAAAGGTACTAATTCTCACCAAGCATCCTCCTATGGGACTACTCCCTCAAGAATCACATTGTAATCTATCACCTTTTCCTCATCCAATGGAATCATCCTAGACAATTCTCACCAAGGGATACTACAACCATCAGTTTGGTTAAGTAGATTTTCATTCGAAACTATATCTGAAAAGACCATATAGGTTGTTACCAACACATTAAATAACCTAGTATTAAAGGAAAAAAATCAGAAGTGATCCCATGCTTATGGTATCTAAATGTCTCCCGCTATAGAGGTCAATCCATAATTATCATCATAGGATCCATAATACCTACCACCAAAATAAAATACACGCATACATGTCAACCTAGTTGGGTAAAATTACACCAAGTACTTATTCAGGAAAACATATTTTGAGTAGTTATTGACACATTAAACAATCGAGCCTCAGTTGTTATAAAAAATAGTAAGACTAGCTTGACTATATATCATGTGAATTATACATGTCTAATATGATGCATGATATTCCTCTTTCCCCTATAAGAAAAGAGTCAAATCCAATAACTTGATTCTTATAGACATGCCTAGAGCCAAATCCCATGAACCATAAATCAGAAATCACAGACACCCAAATGCATCACACTAGTTGAAAATCAATAAAATATAACATTAAAACCCATTAACATCAATCCAAATCCCTGAGTAACCTATACTTCCACCAGGAAAGATGTTCATGATCCCCCAGGTTGAGTTTCATCATAATCTCAAATATATTTCTATGTATTTAGTCTACGAAATCCAAAAAAAAAAGAAAAAATAAAGATAAAAATGTTATGATACCACTTTACAACACCTCATCCTGTCTCACTATAAATAGTATCTAGACTGAAAAGCTACGTGGCATCAAGTGTGCCACCCCGAATGCCAGATGTTGCTGGCTAGTAGAGGGGGTCGGAGAAGGTATCGTGGGGAGGTTATACCCATTGTATCAGAGTAAGAAGCAATGTTAAATAACTAAAAATCATAAACATTATAGTATGTATAATAATAAATAAAATTAACATGATATAACAAATAAAATATAGACATATAAGTATACAACTTGAATAGTAATTCTCAAAATATAAAATGTAGATACATCACCAAATATGCCAATCAATGCACACAAAATAAATAAAATATCAATGACTCTAGGATATACCACAACTCTAATCCATATCAAATCCCAATTTTCTGATATCATGTGAGTTATCCTTATTGATAATACTAATCATGATCTCAAACCTCAACCCAACTTGTGCTTTTAGTAATCATGTGATAATTTCTCAGGTGCCAATGTGTAATGGTGGTCTATGTAGGGTGTGAGTAAAAAACTCAATAGGGAACCACCAATGTAGTCCTATACTAACTATAATATGAAGTTATATGTTCAATTGACATATTCACTAAAAAAATAATATATAGGGAATAAAAAAATAAATAAACCACCAAAAATACATTTATTGTCCTAATGTAAGAATGTATATAAGCACATCACAATGATTTCACCTATAAAGTAATACCACCACCCCAATGGATTACACATAACCCGATACAATCCTAGTATTCATCATTAATCCTCATATTCATGTTTGAAAACAACCAAACCTATTTATTCTTGTGTTGGAGTGTCTCTGAGAATGAGAATCACCTCAAGGGAACCTTTTTCCACACACTAGGTATCTCACTCTCTTACATACACCATGATGAGTAGTGAACCCTATGGAGTCCCTAGGCATCCCTTATCCTAAATCCTGCTGGTTGAACCCCATGATAGTACATGGGTGTTCTCGATGTCAGGATGGAGTCTAATTTCAAGAAGGTTGAGGCCCTGGAAAATATTATACATCCAGTCATAATGAACTCCTAGGCATCCATAGTAATCAAATGGGATACCCTCTGGGATCCCACATAAAATAACCTAGGCATACAATACTTATATAACCTTATCCAAAACATAACTGGTGCATCCACCCAATCCTTTGGGGTATCCTAATCATCAATTAAGGGGATTTGACAGTCATTCTTAGGATGTCCAACGTCCATGATCAGGGATATACACCCACTCATCACCTCATACCACCATTTTAATCCCAAAGGCTATAGGAATTTGAAATGGTCTACTAGTATCACCAATTGAGTATTAGGATCCCTATTAGATCCACTATGTTTAATACCCTGAGAGGGTGGTTGATTAGGGTATGAGATATTAAAACAACTTCCCCTTTTTAACTTATTTAATTTTTAAACAAAACTCTATTCTCTCTCTTTCCCATTGTAAGGTATGAACATAAATTAAAAAAAGTACAGATTATAGTGATTTACTTGGTTCACCCTCACTGGTCTATGTCCAAAGAGCATACAATGGTGACGTGTCAATGTACCAAATCCACTAAAATCACACTACTATTTACAAAGTTTGTAGAGGACTCACTATCCATCATATTCTACAACCAATCAAAATTTTAAAGCTCACCACTCCCTCATTTGAAGTTTTCTCACTGCTTCTTCAGAATATCCACTCACAATTTATAGACTTGTAGGTTCTTTGATTATATCTAATGAATGTATCCTCCACTATATATAGATGCTCTATTGATGTACCACTTTCATCCACTGATGAATACCACGTTACCAGAGATGTACTGAGAAACTCCAAATATTTCACGCAACCTTTACTACACCTCATGTGCAAGTTTTATTCCTTGCATGAAAAACCTCCTCTTACCTTCAACTTCAATCTTACGCACAACTCCAATCTTATACGCAGCTTCCATAGCTTGTGCACATCTCCAATTATTTCACACAACTACCTTTTCATGAAATTATTATGCAATCAAGAGCTCAAATTCTTTCTAAGTGTTGAGATTTTTTGAATGAGGGGGTCACCTCTTATTTATAGGCATCACCGAACCCTATGTGGAATATTCAATGTGTCATGAAATATCCTCTTTGAGCGCACAAAACCCCATTTGACATCGCATTGGGTGCCTAAGTCTCTTTTGTGCAAACTCATCTTTTTCACACATTTCCAAATATTTTGTGAACTTCATGAATTTTTCATATTTCGACATTTTGATCCTAAAACATGACCTATTCGCAAGTTTCCATACCATCTTCAATCATGCAAAAAACTTCCTTTTCCAAAAACACATATCTCCATTTTCCCAATTTTGAGGCCCAAAAATTTAGCAAACAATGTAAAGTGATGCCACCTTGTATTTTTTATTTTTGTATCGCCTCCAGATTTTCCATTACTCTATCACGGTTATTTGTCAACATAGTTTGTCAAAAATATCTCATGAACTCAAAAATTCACCATAGAATCCCACTTTTTCAAAAAACACAATCAACCCAAAAATTCTTTGATGTTATGTTGAGGGATTTTTTCCCAAAAATCCCTCCCTTTGGGTTTATTGAAAAATCATTCATAAATTGATACCTCTTTATAGATTCATCCATCTTCTACCATAATTCTCATCATACAATTCAGATAGCAATCAAAGATTTACTAAACACATACTATAAGCCCACATGAGAAATTATCAGTGTGAGAAATAAGAGTATAATGAAAAGTTCAACAACGAATCACTTCATTCCTGACACCAATTCTTAAAACCAAAAAACTTCTTTCATCATGAACCTCATATATCATGATATATCTTCTTTGATCGATCACTTTTAGAATTGTAATATTTAATACTCCCCAAGTCTCTTGGGTTCTCGTGTCTTTGAATGCTTAAAGTTTTCCAAGCTAAGCTCTGACTATTTTCTCATAACATTGAGAATTCTCATCATATCTCTCCCCGTATCAACTTCTCCAACTGTCATTATTAACTCCCCCTATCTCGTTGCTCCAACTTTCATCTTCTCCCCATGTTTTGAATAATATATTTTCTCACATAATTTATCCCTCTTAAAGAGACACACTTTCTCCCCCTTTTTCAACAAACCCAAAGGTCACACCTTTGTGGTCTTCAACAAGGTAAAGAACACATATTATTATATTAGGGAAAAACAAACCATATCTCAAGGAGAGGGGGTCCTATATCCACACTTTTTCAAGTGCAGGGAGTCAACTAAACTCCCATAGCTAATTGATTCCTTTTAAACTCTTCTTTGGGTAAGGCCTTTGTTAGGATGTCTACAACCTGTAGTTTTATAGGCACATACTCCAACTTTACATGACCTTTCTCCACCTTCTCCTTAATAAAATGATATTTTATTTCAATTTTATTTGTTCTCGAGTGATGGAATGAATTTTTTCTAATATTTATAGCCCTTGAATTATCACAATGGATTCTGATTGGATACATCACTTCAACTCCCATTTCATCAAGTCGCTGCTTCATCCACAATAGTTGTATGCATGCTTGAGTAGACACAATATACTCAACTTCTGCGGTGCTCAATGAAATGCAATCTTGTTTATTGTTTAGGAAAGAAATGCACAATCCACTAAGATAAAATGTACCACCTGATGTTGAATTTCTATCATCTGCAAATATAGACCAATCTACATTTTTATATCCCAATAACTCCTTCTGAGATTTTTTATTTTACATCAAACCAAAGTCCATTGTGCCCTTATTATACTAAATTAATCTTTTCACTATAATCATGTGGATTTATTTGGGATAACATTGATATTGTGCTTCTTGGAATGTGGAAAAGACAATATCATGCCTTATCACTATCAATTATAATAGGATACCAATTATTTTCCTATACTCTGTGATATTAACTGCCTTCCCTTAATTATCTCTTGACAGTTTCATATAGTTAGCCACTAGAGTCTTCATCTCCTTGGAATTTTCCATTCCAAACCTTCTAAAAACATCCTTGGAATATTTATATTGATAAATTAATGTGAAATTCCTTCCATGTATCACCTATAGACCGAGGAAAACGTCATCTCACCAATCATAAACATTTCAAACTCATTTTTCATTAATTAAGAAAATTGGTTGCACTGTGCTTTATCTGATCCACCAAAGATTATGTCATCAACATATACCAGTACAATCATTCTTTGATTACTATAATTGTTCACGTATAAATTTTAATCAACTCCACCACGTTGGAAACCGAGCTTCTTAAAAAACTGATCTATCCTTGAAAAACATTCTCTTGATTCTTTCTTCAATCAAAATAGTTCCTTCTTCAGCCAAAAAACTTTATTCTCATCTTCATGAATGAGAAAACAATATGGTTTTTCAATATACACTTCTTCTTCCAGAACCCCATTCAAAAATTATAACTTGACATCTATATAGAAAATATTGAATTTCCATTTCACTACAATAGATAAGAATAATCTGATTGTCTCATGCCTTGCAACAGGTGAAAATGTATCATCGACATCGATACCCTCATTCTAAAAGTAACCTTTACACACTAGTCGTGCTTTTTTTCAAATCACTATGCCATCTTAATTAATCTTATGGAGAAATTTTAACACCATAATATTTCATAGTATGTTATTTCTTCAAAGAAATTCAATAACTTGCACTACACGCAACACCGGGTTCGAGCGCACCATAAGATTACCAAACTAGCCATTTAAAAGCGGCTATGAATAGTATTAACTGAATATTGAACTGTATATAATCCATATAATTTTAGAATCCATATTATGAGTTTTTTAGACATAATGTAATAATAAATTCATTTTTTTCAAATAAAAGAAGTATTTATTTCAAAAAATGCACTTTTACCGCCTTTTAATGATGAACCCTTTTTAAATCCAATATTTGAAACTTTTATATATTATATTTGAAAAAATAAACTTCTTCTTTAGAATAGGTACATAAGAATTTAGTTTCAATAAATTTTTGGTGCTTTTCTGATAACTTTCATATTTGAGTGAATAGTGAAAAATACTATATTTTAACTGAAAACAACTTTTTTAATCAAAATAACTTATAGTGTTAAATTATACATTTTAATGGTTTGGAATTATAAATAGATTATATTATTACCATTTAATCCAATTCTAGTCATTGTAAGTAATTTCACTTTGATATTGGATATAAACAAGTGTCCATCTTTTGATAGTTATTATTTCTTAAAAACACGCTTTTTGTTTTGACAACGGGAATCAATTTTAAATTAATTTCTGCCACTTCTATGTTTTGAATTTAGAAAAATGGATTCCATATTTGGAATCAAGATGTCCAAATTGTGTAAATAGGTAACTTTTATTTTTATACATTAGGAATATTTACTTCAGTAAATATTTTATTTACCGTGGTTAAAAGGGTAAATCCAGAAAATAAGGTTAAAAAATAATATTATAATAATATTAAATTACCATAAAACGTGTCCTAACCCTATTGGATGATACATTTCCAACCATGGGCATATTTGGGTCGATTTTGGGATCACTCAGAGCCACTTGAGAGTGATAATGACATTTTATATTAATTAATTTAAAGTAAAGGCAAAAATGACATAAACATATATCTTTTAGTAAAACAATTTTTACAAGGTGTTATATAAGTTATATTTTCGACTATAAATATTAATTATAAATATAAAAATATTTCATGTATAATTATATTTTATTTATAATTTTTATACATTTAATAATTAAATTTATTTATGACACAATGATGATGAAGTGTTTTCCTTATTAATGAAAGAATAAAATAAATGGTATTATAAACGTTAAAATAAATATAATTTGAATATTTTGATGCCATACACGAATTTTCTAGGTTACTATGGCATGTTAGTATTGATTAAAAAAATTATTTTTAATTAATAAAGTTTTTATGACTTTAAAAAAAATCTATTATTAAATAGTGTCAAAATAGACATAAAAGAGTTTTTAAAACAAATATTATATTATTAATTGATATAATATTTATAAAAATCTAAGGTTCAGAAAAAGGACATATATGATGATAGGTATTTCATTAATGAACCACTTGGGGTTCTCTTGGAAGTTTATAGTAATTTTATAAACCAAATAATATAAAAATACAAAGAGACATGATAAATGTCAAACTAATTAACTAAGAGTTAAATCTAAACGATAAGGTTAATATAGTGGCCCAAAACTGTATAAAACCTATTGGTTGAGTTTATTTAGACCCATACCCACATTATCCTCGAAATAAATCAGTTAAGAGCCATTATAAACCGAATATAAATTTATTATAAAATAATATTTTAATTTTTTTCTAAGGTGCCCCTCACCCCTCTTATAAAAGGGAACCCCCCCCTCTCAAATTCATACCTTCAAAGCCTTTTGGTTCGGAAAAAATCTACCCAAATATCCTCTAAACTTCCCTCAATTCATCCTAGAGGCCTTCCTTTAGTCATAAATCCAACCTAAGGATCCCTTTTTGATCAAATAAAAAGGAAGAACCCGAAGAAGAGGTAATAATTTATCACTTCTTTCAAGTTCTATTATTCTTTCACTTCCTCTTTATTTGTTGTTTCCATTATAAAATAATAAATCTAGTATCTTATATATACTTTGATGTTATTATAAATATGGTACAACCATATTCACTATTCTATCCATCCTTTTAATGACATTTCACCATACGTGCGTACGTACAGCTTACCGTCTCCATGTCGTGGTGTAATTGTTATTCAATACATTATTTGGATGAGTATAATAATGATGTATAATTGATGTAAATAATAAATATAACATGATAATGATTCTGTATATATGATATAACATCCAATTATATATTATTTTAATATAAAAATAATGATATTGTCACTTGTGCGTACGTACGGATTACCGTCTCCACGAACACGATGAGATTCATTCCCCATCGTATCCATTCAAGACTAATTTTCATTAGATAATTAAAAATAATGTTTAAAGAGTTGATATCATTCTGGATATTAATAATATACATTCCATCTATATAACAAATATGACTTATGTAACAAATCATATAAAAGAAATCAAATTAGTTAACACCTAAAACGATGATAATACTAAGATATTATTAACAAAGCAATGATAAAAGATCATATATAATATCATATTAATGTATATGATTTTTTTATAATTTAATAACAATTATTTCACCATTATATAGGAGTTTAACCTACCATCAACCAAGGAAAAGTACAAGGTAAGGGTTAATTTTACAATCTCTTTATTATCCAAGGTTGTTTATACGTAATTATCTACTAGGACCTCTTTATCATCCACATCCATGTTTCTTAAAAATGTATTTCAAAACATTGTTACTATTTACTCGACTATGGGTTAAAGTCATTTATACCCTCATTTGACTTTTATAAGATTTTTATAAAGTAATCTTTCCGTCGTTTTCCAAATAAGGTCCTTTTTAACCTTTTCGACAAAATTAAGGTAAGAATGTATTTTTTTTAACTTATACGGCAGGTGCGGCTATTTTCATCCATTATAAAATCATCAAAGCTTCCCTTACAAGATTATAATAATATTTTCAAATTAAATATTTTCTTTTATAATTATGTGACTTTTAAATGATTTCAAAAAAGAGATATTTCTCTTAAATAGTTTTGTTTCCATCTATGTCAACATCCTTTGATGGATTTTAAGCTTATTTGAAGTTGATTTATTATGATACAAAACTTTCATACTTTATTGAAGGTTTTGTGATATGTTTTACTATGGATGTGTTATTTTTATACCATTCATGGTTTATAGATAAAGTATTTACATTTCGTATTCTAGTTTTAATACGAATGTTTATGTTATGTTTAAACCTGTTCATATGAGGAATGCATTGGACTTAATAAGTGACGGGTGGAGCCCGTTATAGCTCCTTGATGCATCGGTAGGTATCATGAGACAAACTGGCGTCTTGGAACAAGGCCTTAACAAAATCTTATTTTTATTCTTGGCACAAGGCCTTGACTATGTGGTTATGATAGTCTGGCATTTTTCATTCCATCATTATGAAAGTGGTTATTGATATTACATTTGATTATTAGACTAGTAGAATATCCATGTGAATACGTAAATGGAATTATTTCATTTTTTTCCATGTTATGATGAAGTTCAAGTTTAAAAGTCTTTTTTTTAGTTATACATTGCCTTAAATGTTTATGTTTATTTATGAAAGTTTCTGCTATATTGTTATCCTTACTGAGCATCTGAGCTCACCCCTTTCTATGTTTTATTTTTCCCAGGATGTGAAAAAGTATTTTATGACTGACATGCAGGGATAGTCTGAGGGGATATGAGTGTGGACTATGGAGATTATGTTGTTATAGTTTTTTGCTTTATGATGTAATATAAGACTTATGAATGTATCTAGTGTTTACAAGCCTACTAAACTAATCGGTCTTTAGAGACTTGATCTTTTGTGATCATGAAAATGTTATGTAATAATGCACTGACTCTGGGTAACTGGGTTCGGGGTGTTATAGTTGGTATCAAAGGAAGTTTAGTATAAACCTTGTAAGCTAGATTTAGATAAACTCTGATTAGAGCACATTACCCTAAGATATACTTTGAGGATTGGTATAGAAGAACTTCCTAGAATTTTGGTAATGTAGAGATTTTGTGAGTTTTCTGAGAAATACATCCCTATATGGATACGAGCAGGTAGAGGCGGCTCTGGCACAGATGTACCTAGGGGTAAAACCTGAAAACACCTCTTTGATCTAGACTCGAATAGGAACTGGTGCACGACAATGGGTCTTGCTTCACTCTTGGTTATGACACTCCCAAGGGATACACTTAGGATAATTATCATTTTCTTTACAAACCATTATGAAGGGTTTATGATATATACTTCCTAAAAGAAAACTTATTTATGATTATGGATTATATCCATAAACTGTTCAATCTATGTTAGGTATTTTACAAGTTTGGAATTATTCATTGAAATTCATAAACTGACCTAGTGTATGTCATTATATAGAAATGGAGACCAGTAGAAGGAATCTGGACTCTAGAAATACGTATGATCCAAAGAGTAAGAAGGATCATATCTTTCATGGTATTAAGCCAACATTTAGAAGGGAAATTGTCTCCCATGTATTCTTAACATATGAAGAAATAGTATCATGTGTTAAAAAGATTAGTAAATAATTCTCTGAGTCATATGGCTTTGAAGGGAAGCAAGATAAGAAAATGATGGAAGAGAGAAAGATGGATAAAGGGAAGAGGGAAAATGATAATTTTCTCATATGTGATAACTATGGAAAGAAATACCATGGAAATTTCCTGAAAGGAATGGGAGTTTGTTATAAGCATGGAGAAAAAGGACACCATGTATGTGACTGCAAGGGTAAGAAAAAGGTTTCAAATGTACAATGTTTCATCTGCAAGGAGTTGGGACACTACGCAAAACAATGTTCAAATCATCAGAGTATGCCCCAAATGATGAGATTGGATTATAATCAAGTTATGATAATACCACAGATGAGGAGGAATGATTAGAGTTCTTATGTTGTTATTAAAGAATTATGTCATTTGAGTGTTGTATCAACAATTTACTGGTTATAATAATTATGGAGTATATAAGTATTGTACTGCAATACTATTTCATTAAGAACTTGAGATTGTGTGGAACCAAGAAAATTAACTCAATAGCAGGTCAAATTTTTGGAAAATATATGGTTGAGAGAAAGATAAACCATAATATGCTTCTAATACTGAGGTATTGATTTTGGAATAATACATGTTTGATTTGGATAAATAATATTGGATATTCTTTACTACCTTGAAACTGATTAATGATTTGTATATTCTATCATTGTTTGAGTTTACAACATTTTTGGATAGAAGGAGTATATCCAGTATTCTATAATGAATAAGGAAACATGAATTTAATCAATAAGGTTTTATGGTAATTCAGGATGTTGCAGTGTTTTAAAAGAATACATGATGAAGGTGTTCACATGTTATTATGTGGCAAAAAGGATCTTCATTGTATTTAACTTCCCTATAAATTTTGGACTGTGAGTTTGGACAGAAGTATTATGGATAAGTCTAGTTTGAGATTATTTTTGGATTTCCATAAAAAGGACAACCCGGAGGTCGGGCGGCAACCCATCGCATCTGGCAAGGCCACGAGACTTGAACCCTCAACCGAAGGGGGAAAAGGTTGTATCACCTACCACTGACTCAGGTGATGTCCTTGATTGAATAATGTAGTTTTTTTAAAGGGTCTGGTAGATGAATTATATATTCTTTTTTTTGGAACCCTATATGAATAAGATAAATAGAATATATATTTTAGTTCTATAATCTTTTAGAGTGAAAGATGAGTTTGTGGTAGAAATTAGTTAAAGGATGGAACTCTACTTGTCAATTATATATTTTTCTTCTCTTATTCTATGAAGAAATTAATTCTTAAACTTTAGGTAATTGATCTTAAAACTAAAAATGTGTTATCCTAATACCTTATGTTTTGTGGAACCAATGATATTTTAAATCATCATAAATTGATGGCTTTGAGGCCCTCAATTCTACAATTGTTTGTGACTGATGACCTCAATCACTCCCTATAAATATTTACATTTTTCCTCCAACTGTGTGCCTCTAATTTCCACCAATTTTCTCCTAATCGATATCATAATTTGGTGGTTACTTTTTCATTCCCCTTTTCCTCTTATTAAGACTTAATTTTATTAACCCAATTTCTGATGTGGGTTTTCCCATAAAGGTATTTTCTATTTTCAACCTTTTATTTTTGAATAACAATTTTAAATTGTGAGGACAAAATTTATTGAAGGAGAAAATAATGTAACACCCCAAAATTTCATAGTACATTATTTCTTTAAAAAAATCAATAACTTTCACTGCACAAAACACCGACTTCGAGCACACCACAAGATTACCAAACTAGTCGTTCAAAAGCAGTTATGAATAGTATTAACTGAATATTGAACTATATATAATAATTATAATTTTAGAATCCATATTATGAGTTTCTTAGATATAATGTAAGAAAAAATTCATTTTTTCAGATTAAAAAAGTATTTATTTCAAAAAATGCACTTTTACTGCCTTTTAATGATGAACCCTTTTAAAATACAATATTTGAAACTTTTATATATTATATTTTACAAAATAAACTTCTTATTTAGAATCGGGACATAAGAATTCAGTTTCATTAAATTTTTGGTGCTTTTCTAATAACTTTCATATTTTGGTGAATAGTGAAAAATACTATATTTTAACTGAAAACAACTTTTTTAATAAAAATAATTTATAGTGTTAAATTATACATTTTAATGGTTTGTAAGTATAAATAGATTATATTTTTACCATTTAATCTAATTATGGTCATTGTAAGTAATTTCACTTTCATATTGGACATAAACAAGTGTCAATCTTTTGATAGTTATTATTTCTTAAAAACACGCTTTTTGTTTTGACAACGGGAATTAATTTTAAATTAACTTCTTCCACTTCTGTGTTATGAATTTAGAAAAATGGATTACATATTTGGAATCAGGAGGTCCAAATTTTTTAAATAGGTAACTTTTATTTTTATACATTAGGAATATTTACTTCAGTAAATATTTTATTTACCGTGGTTAAAAGGGTAAATCCAGTAAATAAGGTTAAACAAATAATATTATAATAATAGTAAATTACCCTGAAACATATCCTAACCCTATTTTCTGATACATGTCTGACCATGGGCATCTTTGGGTTGATTTTGGCACCACTTGGAGCCACTTGAGAGTGATAATGACACTTTATATTAATTAATTTAAAGTAAAGGAAAAAATAACATAAACATATATCTTTTAGTAAAAAAATTTTTACAAGGTGTTATATAAGTTATATTTTCGATTTTAAATATTCAGTAGAAATATAAAAATATTTCCTACATAATGGTGTTTTATTTATAATTTTTAGACATTGAATAATTAAATTTATTTATGACACAATAATGATGCAGTTTTTTTCTTATTAATGAAAGAATCAAATAAATGGTATTATAAATGTTAAAATAAATATAATTTGAATATTTTTATGCCATCCACGAATTTTCATGGTTACTATTTCATTTTAGTATTGATTAAATAAATTTATTTTGAATTAATAAAGTTGTTATGACTTTAAAAAAATCAATTATTAAATAGTGTCAAAATTGACATAAAAGAATTTTTAAAAAAATATTATATTATTAATTGATATAATATTCCTAAAAATCTAAGATTTGGAAAAAGGACTTATATGATGATAGGTATGTCATTAATAAACCACTTTGGGTTCTCTTTGTCATTTATAGTAAGTTTATTAACCATATAATATAAAATCACAAAGAGACATGGTAAATGTCAAACTAATTAACTAAGAGTTAAATCCAAACGATAAGGTTAATATAGTGACCTAGACCTGTCTAAAACCTATTGGTTGAGTGTATTTATACCCATCCCCACCTTATCCTTGAAATAAATTAGTTTGGAGCCATTATAAACCGAATATGAATTTATTATAAAATAATATTTTTAGTTTTTTCTAAGGTGCCCCTCACCCCTCTTAAAAAAGGGAACCCCCCCCCCTCTCAAATTCATACCTTAAAAGCCTTTTGTTTAGGCCAACCCCTGCCCAAATATCCTCTCAACTTCCCTCACTTCATCCTAGAGGCCTTCCTATAGTCATAAATCCAACCTAAGGATCCCTTTTTGATCAAATAAAAAGGAAGAACCCGAAGAAGAGGTAAATATTTCATCACCTCTTTCAAGTTCCTTTCTTCTTTCACTTCCTCTTTATTTGTTGTTTCCATTATAAAATAATAACTCTAGTATATTATATATACTATGATGTTATTATAAATATGTTATTACCATATTCACTATTCTATCCATCCTTTGAATGACATGTCACCATATGTGCGTACGTACGGCTTACCGTCTCCACATCGTGGTGTAATTGTTATTCAATGCATTATTTGGATGGGTATAATAATGATGTGTAATTGATATAAATAATAAATATAAAATGATAATGATTCTGTATATATGATATACCATCCAATTATATATTATTTTAATATCAAAATAATGATATTGTCACTCGTGCGTACGTACGGATTACCATCTCCACGAACGTGATGAGATTCATTCCTCATCGTATCCATTCAAGACTAATTTTCATTAGATAATTAAAAATAATTTTTAAAGACTTGATATCATTCTGGATATGAATAATATACATTCCATTCATAACAAATATAACTTACATAACAAAACATATAAAGGAAATCAAATCAGTTAACACCCAAAACGACGATAATACTAAGATATTATTAACAAAACAATGATAAAAGATCATATATGATATCATATTAATGTATATGATTCTTGTATAATTTAATAAAAATTGTTTCACCATTATATAGGAGGTTAACCTACCCTTGACCAAGGAAAATTACAAGGTAAGGGTTAATTTCACAATCTCTTTATTATCCGAGGTTGTTTATACATAATTATCTACTAGGACCTCTTTATCATCCACATCCATGTTTCTTAAAAATGTATTTCAAAACATTCTTACTATTTACTAGACTATGGGTTAAAGTAATTTATACCCTCGTTTGACTTTTATAAGATTTTTATAAATGAATCATTCTATCGTTTTCAAAACAAGGTCCTTTTTAACCTTTTCGACAAAATTAAGGTAAGAATGTCTGTTTTTAACTTATACGGTGGGTGCGGCTATTTTCCGCTGTTATAAAATCATAAAATCTTCCCTTACAAGCTTATAAGAATATTTTCAAATTAAATGTTTTCTTTTATAATTATGTGACTTTTAAATGATTTCAAAAAAGATATACTTCTCTCAAATAGTTTTGTTTTCATCTATGTCAACATCCTTTGATGGATTTTAAGCTTATTTGAAGTTGATTTATTATGATACAAAAATTCAATATTGTATTGAAGGTTTTATGATATGTTTGACTGTGGATGTGTTATTTTTATACCATTAATGGTTTATGGAGAAATTATTGACATTTCGTATGCTAGTTTTAATACGAATGTTTATGTTATGTTTAAACCTGTTCATATGAGGAATGCATTGGACTTAGTAAGTGACAGGTGGAGCCCGATATAGCTCCTCGATGCATCGGTGGGTCTCATGAGACAAAATCGTGTCTTGGCACAAGGCCTTGAAAAAACCTTATTTGTAGTCTTGGCACAAGGCCTTGACTATGTGGTTATGATAGTCTGGCATTATGTATTCCATCATTATGAAAGTGGTTATTGATATTGCATGTGATTATTCGACTAGTAGAATATCCATGTGAATAAGTAAATGGAATTATTTCATTTTATTTTTGCCATGTTATGATGAAGTTAAATTTTAGAAGCCTTTTGTTTTAGTTATACATTGCCTTAAATGTTTTTTCTTATTTATGAAAGTTTCCGCTATATTGTTATCCTTAGTGAGCATTTGAGCTCACCCCTTTCTATGTTTTATTTTTCCCAGGATGTGAAGAAGTTTTTTATGACTGACCTGCAAAGATAGTCTGAGGGGATATGAGTGTGGACTATGGAGACTATGTTTTTATATTTTTTCACTTTATTATGTAATGTAAGACTTATGAATGTATCTATTGTTTCCAAGGCTACTAAACTAATCGGACTTCCCAATGAAATTATTATATTTTGTCCTTGAAATGATCTCCCACATTTGATTCTTCTCAATTTGGTCCAATTCTTTATTCATTACTTGAACCCAGTTTTCATCTCCAGCTGCATCGGCAAAACTTTTAGGGTTTACCTAAGATAGAAAAGGTTCTTGCTGTAATGACTTCATTCTTCTTGTTTGAATGGGCATTGTCTGATCATCAATGATATTTTTCCTATCAATTTTAGCTCATCTATTTGGATTCTTCATAGATACAAACTTTACTTCCTCTTTCTCATCATCAGTATCTTCTTCTGAATCAACATCTACCACTTCTACTCCCCCTATGTTTCTTTCCTCCTCATCACTTTCATCAAGAAACTATTCAATATGTTGTTGAATATTCTCTTCATTTTCCACTATAGTGACATCATTTCTATCAACTACTTTTCCGAGCCTCTTATTAAATAATTTATGTGCTTTAGTTTTTCCTGAGTAGCCAAGGAATATCCTTTCATCTCCACGTGACTCAAATTTTATGTGTTTTTATTTATTGAGAATAAATAACTTAATTCCAAATATTCAAAAGTATTTAAATTTTGAATTCATTCTGTACCTCATCTTATATTGATTCTTTCCTTCCTTCAGAAACAACAGAACCCTTTTAGAAATTTATACTAATGTTAATATTTTTTCCTTAAAAAATTTATCTATAGGGTCTTTTTCAATAAGAATTATTCTGGATATGTTGTTAATGATATGATTTCTCCTCTCAACCATGTCATTCTATTTGGGAGTTCGCATTAAAGAAACTTCATGCCTTATCCTGTGTTTCTCGAGACAATCTTCTACTTTACTATTTGTGAATTTTGTACCATTATTAGTACGAAACCTCAGAATTTTCTACCCAATAATCATTTTTGATTCCCTCTGGTATTGCTTTATGTAAATGAACACATTAGACTTTTGGGAAATGAAAATTACCCATGCCATTATGATATAATCATTAATGAATGGAATGTAATATCTCTTTCTGTCAATGGATCTTGGTGAGATAGGTCCAAATACATCATCATGCACCAATTCAATCACTCTCGTTGTATTCTATTACTTTTCCTTGTACATCTTTCATATTATCTTACTATGTTTACATGCATTGCATATATGAGTATGATAATGTGATATCTTAGGGAGATCTCTAGCTTCATCACACTTTACCAGATCTTCCAAGGATGGTTTTCATAAATGACTAAGTCGTTTATGCCATAGCTTGTTTTCTTCCTCTTTGGATAAAAAGCACATATCTTCTTCTCCACTTACGAGGTAGATATTTCCCTTTGTTCTTTTTCCTTGTAGAAAAAATTCACCATATATTCTTTTGAAAATACACATTTTCTTATTAAATCTTATAGAGATCCCTAAGTCACATAGTTGACTGACACTAAGAAAGTTATAACTGAGGCCTTCTACTACCAAGGCATCATTTTTCTCATTTCTCTGCCCCTAAACCAGGCCTTTCTCTAGCCAATTATCTTCAAGCCTTCATCATTTACAAACATAAAAACTCCTTCTTTCTCATATATTATGCTTGTAATAAGATCATTATTTCCTATCATATGGGATGTGTAACTGCTATCAAGGATCCATACATCAGAATGGTCTGATGCTTTAAGGGAAATTTCCGCAACAACTACCTACAATGGTCCGAAGGCCTTCGTTTTTTA
Organism: Viscum album; assembly: GCA_963277665.1. Lineage (NCBI taxonomy): Eukaryota > Viridiplantae > Streptophyta > Magnoliopsida > Santalales > Viscaceae > Viscum > Viscum album. The sequence goes on along the minus strand of OY728165.1, from coordinate 1,062,364,970 downwards.
TTGATTTTTGATAACCCACCTTTCGAGGGGTGAATTGGAACCCTTACAAGGCCCGTAGGCATAAGTATTACATGGCATGTAGGCCCTAGAGGAATTCATTACCCGTAAGCTTCAAACATTACATACAACCCAGACTAACTACTTGGAACTTCTCCTCCCCAGCATCTTCATCATGAAATCAACTCTCCACCTTCACATGGATTTTTGGCTATGAATTCCCGTGCATGCACAATCTTGTCCCGATGGCGGGTGCCATACCCTCTCATTCTTGTAATTCATTTAGCTTTTGTTGTGGTGAAATCTCATTGCTCATCCTCCTTCTAGAGCTTGTTCCATGTAGGTTTTCTAGTTTGTATACGCACTTTAAAGGTGGCCCGAAGGCCTTGAGGTGTCCTTAAGGCCTTACTGACCCAAATTCCTGGGTGGCCCGAAGGCCTTAAAGGACTCAAGGACCAAATCGGTGGCCTGAAGGCCCAAACAGGGGCATATTCCCGGCTACTACAGTGCCAAACAGTGACTGCTACAGTGCCTACTACAGTACTACATAGTTCCCGCTGCAGTACCTGCTACATTACTACTACAGTAGCTGCTACAATATTGCTATAGTAACCCGGAAATTCTACCTCCACCTGGATTTGATCCCTGGTCGCTTGGATGCACTTAGAGAGTCCTTACCAATCGGTCTAAGGCTCATGTGAAAAAACATGTGTTACTAACACCGACTCCAAGAGGGGGGCCCCACCAACCCAAGTGCGCACCATGTTCCCCAACTAAGAAATGGCTTTGAATCACCCTTTTCATAATACGAACAGTGTTCAGCCCTGGTAAGACTCGATCCTGCGCCAGTTCCCATGGAGAGCGAGGGGTACAACCAGCGGGTACCACTCGGCTAACACCCCATGGGCATTTCCACAATAACTACATTCTTAGCTCTCTTCTTCTTGATCCATATTTTTGTCTTTATACTCAGTATATATTGAAAATATTGATATTCCTCAAAGTATGATGGAGCAAATTCATCTTGTAGGGCTTCAAATTGATTTTAAATTTTAATCTCACCTGTTGATTCTTTGATTTGCTGCTTTCAACTACTTTGGAACATTACTTTTCTTGGTCTATGTACAGTATCTAGCCATGTAATCAAATCCTCCACAACAAAAACAATTTCCCTTGAAATATTTTCTATTTTATTGAGCTCTATTTGGACTCCATTGTTGTTCTTGTTCCCTTCTATATCTCTTAGCTATAATATACACATTTTGTGAGTGTCCCATATTTCCAAAGAAATAGAACTTGATGTGAGGACCATTATTATATTTCACTTCAAACCCACTAATTTTCCATTGGGTTCTATTAATCTTCTAATTCTGCTTCATACATAGATCAACCTTCAATCTTAGAGCATGTGCTTACAGCCTAAATTCAACCGTGATTACTTTTTGTTTTTGATCAAGCCCCATACCAACCTTATCATTTATATTTGATTGTTTCTTCTATTATATAGGCCCTCTAGGCTCCACTTACAACTTTTTCATCTTTTGAATGATCTAAATTCTTGATGTCACGCCAGGATTCAAGATTTTATCTTGGTCCTTAACCTTTTTCCTTAGGCGGATGACTTCTTCTTCAACTTCTTCAATGTGTTTGGTTTGATATTTCACTATTTTATTCAAACCATAGATCTCCCTTTTCTTTTATTCAACCTTGATTTTATGATCACTAACTGTTTTTGAGTCCGCTGGTAATGAATAATTTATATTATCAATTTCTTCCATGAACTCAGACTTCTCTTCATCCTATTGTTGCGTGTAGAGTTTGGCATCATGAATAACTTTGTTGGATTTCTTTATCTTGGATATCCAAACATATATCTCTTCAAGAGAAGCTTCCAATTCAGCTTCCGAGTCAAATATTCCTTGAAATTATTCTTCATCATTTTCACTATCTTCTTTTTTTTGGGGTGCTGCCTACGACTAACACCATAGCATTTTCTCTATAATCTTAATAGTTCTTTATATCTTCAACCTCTTCACCCTCAAATTCATCTGAACTGTCACATTCTTGTGAAAGAAGATTATTTTTTATTAAATAAATTTATCTTGAACTATTTCTTTCCCTTCACAGAGGCTGAAGACTTATTTATAGGAATTTAAACTTCATCCTTGTCATCTTCTTGAAACATCTTGGGACATATTTCTATGAGATGACCAGCCTTTTCACACCTAAAGCAAGCAAGTGGAAGTTTTTCTTTTCACTTTCCTTTTCCTCTTTAAATATTTGAGGAAATGAATGACATCACATCATATGTATCTTCTTCTTCCTAATAATATTCAATGATGAGACTCTTTATGACCTTGAATTACACCTCTTTATATTTTCCCTTTTCCATAGCATAGTTATCATCATTTCATGTTTCATATGCTATAAATTTATTGTGAAAGTTATCCAGTGTGAGATCTTTTGAATCTTTTTCTTCCAATACTAAAAATTTTGGATTAAACTTATGTGGAAGCTTCCTCAAGATATGCTTCACAATATTTATATCTTTAATGACTTTTACAAGACCTTGCATGTCTTCTACTACAATATTTACCCAATCAAAGAATGCATCAACAAACTAATTTGGGTTCATTATTATATCTTCATACTTATTACAAAGAACTTGAAACTTTTAATCTCAGACCTTTGAATCACCTTCATAAATATTCAATTTCTTTTTCCACAAAGCATGTGATGTTTTTCATGAAATCACTTTTGTATAGATTTAATTGGATAGGGCTCTCTATAAATCATTTATTTTTTTTGAATTGGCATCCAATTATATTCTTTCAACTTCTGATAAAGCACCACTATTGATATTGGCTGAAATTCCATGCATCGTTGTTGTAAACGCATCTATTCCCAAATATTGAAAGTAGTATTTCATCTGATCCTTCCATAGTATAAAATTATTCCCATCGAAGATTGAAATCCCTTTGTGATTGATGAACTCCATTGAGAGATAAAAATTGATATTAACATTTCCCTTGGATACCAATTGTTTGGTCCACAAGGTCAAATACCCTGAGAGGGGTTGAATCAGGGTCTAACAGATTAAAACAACTACCCCTTTTCATCTTGTTTCATTATTAATCAAAACACTATTCTCTCTCTTTATCATAGAAAGCTATGAATATAAATTAAATCATGCATAGGACATAGTAATTTTACTTGGTTCACCCTCACTGGGATACATATAAGGATTATACAATGGAGACGTGTTGATGTACCAAATCCACTAAAAGTGAACTGCAATTTACAAAGTTCAGAGCAGACTCACTGTCCCCCCTAGTTTACAACCAATCACAATTTGAAATCTCACTAATCTTTCAACTGAAGTGTGCTCACTACTTATTTAGAATATCCACTCACAATTTATACACTTATAAGTCCTTTCATTATCTCTAATGAATGCATCCTCCACTATATATAGATGCTCTATTGATGTCCCACTTTCATCCATTAATGAATACCACTTTACCACAGATGTACTGGGTAACTCAAAATATTTCATGCAACCATTATTACACCTTGCGTGCAAGTTTTATAACTTCCATGAAAAATATCCTCTTACATGAAACTTCAATCTTACATGAAACTACAATCTTACACCAACTTTCTTAGCTTTCACACAACTCTAATTCTTTCACGTAACTACCTTTTCATGAAATTCTTACGCAATCCAGAGCTCAGATTCTTTTTAATTTTTTATCTTCTTTAAATAAGGGTCTCACCTATTATTTATAGGCATCACCGGCCCCTGCATGGAAGATTCGACGTGTCACACAAGATCCTATTCAAGTGAGAAAACCCTCATTTGACGTCACATTGGGTGCGTAAGTCTCTTTCACACAAACTCATCTTTCATGCACATTTCCAAATCTTTTACACACTTCATTCATTTGAAATATGTTGACATTCTGATCCTAGAACATTCCTTTCATGAAATTTTTCATACCATCTTCAATATTGTGCATAACTTCCTTTCCCAAAAAAATATATCTCCATTTTCCTAATTTTGAGGCCCAAAAATTTAGCAAACATTGGAAAATTGCACCACCTTGTATATGTTCTTTTTGTACCACCTCCAAATCATCCTTTACTCTTTCATGGTTCTTTGTCAACATAGGTTGTAAAAAATCTCTCGGGAACTCAAAAATTCACCATGTAAGTTCACTTTGTCAACAAACACAATCAACCCAAAAATGCTTCAATGTTACACTGAGTGATTTTTTCCCAACAATCCCTAAAAATTCATAATGTTCTCATAGTATCAATGGAATCACATGCATCTCATGTATTCTTATATACATACTACCACATAGATATGATGATGGATCCTAGGTACCACTTCTAAGAATTCATGAATTCATCAATCACATATCCTGGATGCTAGAAAAAATAGTCATACACACCCAATGTACTATGATACTAGATCCCAACATACTGGTAATCTTAAGGCCTCATCCATCATAACAGATGATTATCAAGAATCATGGGAAATAAAATCATTTTCATGCCTGATAGATGATTTCTTGGTATCTATATCAATCACATTTCATCACACATAAACATAAAATAAATAAACATATAACAAGGGTTGGTCACATTCCTACTACTATCACTATCTTCTTGACCCCATTGGGTATACATGTTGGTCCGGGTTCTAATGTGAGACCCACAACCATAACTACCCAATCACATGAACCCACTCAGGTTCATTTTATCAATGGGGTACACTTAGGGGTCCCCAAGGTCATATAAGCACATAGGTACCCTCACAAGGGTCCTCAGTCTCAATTAAGGTATCGGGTCAACACCTGATGCTATAAGGGAGTCGAGTCCCACATCATCATCATAAAAAACACGACCTCACTAACAACATGAGGTACTTCATATTGGAAATAATCAAGAGATGGCCCATGACTCAACTCATTACCCCAAGTCTCACAAGTTCAGTCTGCTCACCCAACCTAATTTTGGTATACCTAAGGTTTGTACACCAAATCATAGTCACATATCATGGGGAAGGATCACTCACCCTACTACAAACTCAACATGTCTTTGACTCCAAGATATCACAATGGTCCCCTAACACCTAAAAGGGCCAAGGTGGTCTAAGTCCACGCACCTATGGAAGGCATTGTCAAAGGATCCTAAGAAGTTTCATAAATCCCAAAACATTTTATTCATATATATCATACCTCTCATGAGGGATTCTTTCATTTCATGGAATTACTCAATTTAATACCTCTTACATCATAGGTTTAGGCAACAAGTTGGTTCCCTAGAACCAATGTGTCCTAGGAGCTTGCTCATTTAGCTCAAGGTTTTTATTTAATTAATCATTTTATAATTAAACATTTAATTCCATATAAATATTCAAATTAAATCATATGGAATCACCCATAATTTCAATCCCACATATCCCATTACATATAAAAAATTATAATAACCATATTTTTAGTATGAAATACCACATAACATAAATTTTAAGACTTCCAATTTAATTATAAGGACTAAAACATCTACCAAGGCCCATCCAAGCTCAACCCTAACTAATTATTTCTATTCCAAGATTGAAATTTCACCTGAGTGCTTAGATTATCCCAAAAAACTCCCAAAAAACAATTAATTAATTTTTACATTTATAATTAATGAAATTTTTTAAAACAAAATATAAAAATGGATAAAACCTCACCACATTATTGATTCGCATCATAATGGAGTCCAACTAATCACAAGGGGGATGCAGTAAACCCATGGTACCAATTCGACCCCAACCCCTATGTTTCAAATCAATTATCAATTTAATTTAATTTAAATAAAAAACTTTAAATAAATTTGTGTTGTAAATTAACTTTGATGATTCGATGAACAACCACACTCAGACATCATCTCAGGATTACCTCTATCTTAGCTAAACAAAATCCCCTAGGGAATTAGACAATTCCACCATGCTTCAGTGTAATTTTCAATGAAAACCTATACCAAAGAATTGTAATTTTTTAAATAAGGGAAGAGGAGATTAATGGAGGAAAAAAGAGATTGATACATACCTCAAATTACTAGATATCACCACTAAAAACACCTCCTTAGTGTGGATTAATGGGAAGAAAAAATGGGGAGGGTAGGTTGAATTGTATGAAGGAATAAGTGGGGAAAATAGGGGCTTACCCCTCTTAAAATTCAAGGGAAAAATAATCATTTTCTCCCTTAAAATTCCCTTCATCTAACTGGTGGTTTGTTGTAGATTAGGCTATAACATACACCCTCGGCATCTCTTGATCTCTCCCAAGCCCTGGGGGTTCCTCTCAAGCTTTATTACACATCTAAAAACTCCCTTATGTGGTTCTCAAACTCATAGAATTTGATTTTGAATCCTATTTCCCAAAATAACACATCCACCCAACACAAAAACTCAAATTCCCACTATAATTTTCAATCCTTTACAGAAAATGGTAATTACACCTGAATCCCACATTTATTTTAGATCTTTGATCAATGGATACAAATAAAGATCAATATCATTATCTTATTATTTTGGTTCTAATATAAGAAAATATAACATAATGTATTTTTGATTCATGAATAACTACAGTGGAAAGTTATAATTTACCAACATGATCATTCAAGTACTATGAGCACTACTTTTTACACAAAAAGGATTTATTCTATATATAGATATTGAATAATAGAGGTTTCAATGATCATTTCCAAATTAAGGATACTCATATTCAGTTTTCTTCCAATGGGTTGAGCCTACTGGGTGATGAAGTTTCCTAACTTGAACTCTTGTATCTACATTCCATGTCAATTTTCTTATAGTATCCTCATTTCTATATAGGAATATAAATATTGGAATGATTGAAAAGTTCCATACATCCTTCAAAGGAAATGAATCATATTTATTTTATTTATTTTCAATTCATGGTTCTTATGAAATAATATACATTCATTTGGACATGATTTTATTCTTTCAGAGATCATACCAATTGATAATAGAATTAGTTTAGCATCAAATTTTTTAAAAGGAATCTCATTTTATTTTTGTAACATATAATTCAGGAGATAAAGTAGGTCGGTAAATCTTATTTCAATATATATATTTCTAAATTTCAAATTATATAGCTTCAGTACAGTTTCCAATGTTGTATATTTAGTATAATCAATATACAATGGCATCTTTTCATAGATCATTAACTTCTCAAACATCTTTGGATAATCATGAAGTTAAACTTAAATTTCTATTTTCATTTCTTCAACATGAACTCCAACATATTTTACACTTTCAAGCATATAAAATGATCCATAAATCTCAATGTTATCTTTATCATCATTTACACTTGTAATTATATAAAATTATCTAAAAATCACAGTGTTAAACTAGTCACTAGATACATTCAATTTTTTCCTCATGTTTATTCTAACATTTATAACTTTGATCTATTCAATGACATAACATGTGTTCTTCCAAATCCTATAGATAAATTTATATAGAATAAATAGAACATAAACACATACAAATGATTTGATAAGGGTCGTATGAATGCTCTATTACAAACATGATGAACTCTTTGAAGGTTCTTGGTAGAGAAAAAGTGTTTGATGGGGCATTCCAAACTCACATTATTCATTAATAAAATATTAATCTTGATGAATCCAATGCATCTTACCTCACTGAGAGCATATTTCATCATAGTTTTCATCAATACATCAAATTACACAACTTATAATAATCATTAATAATAATATTAAACTATAAAGATCAATACACACATTCATAGATAGAAATTTCAAATGAAACATATAAATGTGGATTTCCAACTGGTGGGTATCATTATCATAATATCCTAAACCTAATATTACTAAGGGAATACTCCATGAGAAGGTGCCTAAAATCACTACGAGTCTCCACCCTTAATAGTATGTATAATTTATTTCCCTCAAATGATTTCATTTAGATATAAAACATATATTTAAGAATGTTTTCATGGAACATCTAGGTTCTCATCATAGCGGGTAACTACTATGACCTTTTAGTGTGACAGCTAATCTTAAGAAATTATTATATACTATGTTATGAAGAATAATAATCATGATGTGATAAGAAGTTTATTACTGTTCAAAAAAATGAATATAAGTTATCAGAAAGTACACAGAAGTTGGTTCTAGGGAACCAACTCCAATAGACTCCCATTTTTACTATATCCAACTGTTAAGAATCTTCAGTTCACTATCTCTCACATGATACTCATGCTTTAGTTGAGATATGCCTTAAGTCAAGGGGTCTGCCACATTTTATTCTTTGAAAACTCTAATTACTAAAACTTCACCCCTATGAGAAAAATACCTAAAAAGGTTATACTTCTTGTGTATGTTCTTTGTCCATTGGTGTGACATTGAATCCTTTTCAATAGTCTCAATTATAGTATTATAACAATACACTATGATTGGATCTTTACTACTAGGTAACTTTTCTAGATCCTAGAAAAATATTCATATCTAATAGGATTACTTGGATGCATCTGAAGTCTCTATATACTCATACTCCTCTATAGAATCAACAAAAACTGGCTTCTTTTAACTCTTCTAGCTCACAGCTCCTCTGTTGAGAGAGAAAACATATCCTGAATATGAATTCATATCATTCTAACCTATTTTAAAACTAACATCAGTATAACCTATGATGACTATCTCTATATCTCCTCCATACTCCAGGAACGTATCCTTAGTTCTTCTCAAATACTTGAGGATATCCTTTATAGTAGACCAATGTTGTTCTCTTGTATCTTTTTGATATCTACCTACCATGATCAATGCATAGGAAACATCATGTCTCATAAATAACATGTAATACTTTATTGATCTTGTTGCTGAAGTGTATGGGATCAAACTCATTCTCTATTTTTCCTATTGTTTCTGAGGGCACATTTTCTTAGAAGGATGTATACCATGTGACACTATAACCAATACCCTCTTGGACTGTTCCATACTAAATATAATTATTATTTGGTCAATGTATGTACTATGACTTAGTCCAAGTAATCTCTTGGATCTGTCTCAAATGATTTTCACCCCTAGAATTTAGGTTGCTTCACCTACATCCTTCAACAAGAAACACTTGTTTAACCAATCCCAAATAGATTGTAAGACTAGAATATCATTTTCAATGAGTAATATGTCATCAACATATTACACTAGGATAATGACTGCATTCCCACTAAACCTCTTGTAAACACCTGGCTCACATTCATTCTTAATTAAACCAAATTATTTTATAGCTTCATCAAATCGAATGTTTCATGATCTGGATGTTTTCTTCAATCCATAAATGGATCTCTACAAATTTTTCATGACTCGCCTCATAGGGACCCATTCTGTGACTACCCCAAGCCCACCTCCATTAGGCCAGGGGTTGGTGAATAGAAACAAGTAGGCATATCCCATAAATGGGAGGCATTAGCCTAAAGTACTTGTACGCATGCACACATATCCCAACCAAAAATGCTGAAATGTAAAAACACTAAGTAAATAATGAATGCAAAAAACTATATCCCACAACCTGAGTACAAAATTTAAAGTACTGGAAAGTAAATAGGTCCAAATAAAATCCCACCAAAAAGATTTTGCAACTATAATTCCAACCTATAATAAAAGTGGTACTAGAAATTTTGTCTAAAAAGCCACAAGAACACACCTCAGTATGTATGCTCTCACAAAGCACCGCCTGGTCTTGGTCTACCTAGGACTCCTTTGAAATTTCAATCATCTACACAAGACATGACACATGTAAAAAAATCTCGTTCAAGGGTGAGTATAACACTACTCATTAGGACACCCCAAAACCACATAGAAATACCACAAATAAAAGTACAGTCAACTCTATACAGGTATATGTCTGCAACACATATAACAAGAACATCTATATATGCTAAATCCAAGACACAAATTCTAAAGGTAAGATGAAACCAATTTCCATCCATAGGATTTTTCTCAAAGCATGATTGTTCTGGGAGAACTCACTCCTCAATCCATGATGTCATCATAGAAAATCATGAAGAGGTCTAGATCATTTGGGCCCCACCCAAATAGAATTCATTTGTAAAGGAAGACTATGATACACAAAGAGTAGATCATTTATAGACACACTAGGGAATACCTCGTACACAATATGGATTAACCCGCAACGTAGCGGATCCTACCCAAACACACTTGGGAATACCACTGACCCTACTGATGTGGACTTCTATATAGAGGACCAACACCCTGCTCTTGATGGTTACTTCGATTCCACAAAACAAAACTTGGGGTGATAAAGGATCTCACTCCAATCACATAGAGGGATACCATACTCTATCTAGGACTCAACCTCTAGAGGGTATTACAATCCAATGATGTGGATGTAATGTTGTATTGAACCCTCAAGGAAAGGACCAAGGGAATTCTCTCAACCTATACTAGTCCAAACTAAAAACTCACTACTTGTATCAAAAGGACCATCTCAATATCAAGGTATCAACATCATAGATGGATTTTCTATTGGATACTCCATTTATAAGTTATGGTCATTTGAATTTTTAAAGGGGGTCACTAGGCATGTGGACTGATCGGAAGGTTCATCCACTGATCTCTATGGTCAACCATGGCGGTGGACTCCCCCCCAGCTATTACATGTCTATGGTAGTTAGAGCTTTTGTGTCTCATGGTCGACCGCCTCGGTTGATCGTGGTCTGGATCCACCCCGAGTCCAACCCGGACCACTTGGCCTGGCCTTCTCATGCATGAGCCACCTGGCCTATCTCATTAGCTTAGCTCAGTCCACATGGTGGCCAGCCATGTCCCATGCAACTACCTATTCCAGTCTCTATTCTATGTTGTTGAATTGGTGGTCCCTTCTACAGACCATCGCACCTCCTCTGATGCCAGAAACTTGAAACGATCACAGATCCAAGATCCTTGGGTCTCGATCTAGAAATATCTAGCCAATTTTTTCAATTTTCCTTCAATCCATGGGTCCAATTGCATTTGGATCCACCTGGAAAGGTTGAGTCATGACCATGGGGATCCAATGAAAAAATGTGAAGAATGGAGGGAGAAAAGAACAAAGAGAAACCCTAAGGAATGAACCTCGGGATGTGTTCATGTCGGCCTCAATTTGTTTCTATTATAATGATAAACAAATAGGAATAAATATCAATCTCTCAATAATCCCACAAATAATATCTTATCCCATAACAATGATCGATCTATGAGTCAATCTATTTATTTACTGGTCCAAATTCATAATATAATTAAAGAATGGGGAAAAAAACTCAAAACAATAGGCCCAACCTTGATTTAGTTTAATTTCTAACAAATAACAAAGCGTCATTTTCATCGTTTGCAAGGTTTGTCGAATCTAAGGTGTGTCGTTCAATCGATCTATCATCGTCTACCAACATTTTCTTCAGAGGTTATTTCTCCATGTCTCTAGAGTAATTCAAAGCTTATGATTCTAACCCTGAATTCCTAAAAAAATATAATAAAAAGAAAGTTTCTATGTCAAAATAATTTCTTTATTAAATTATTTTATTTATGGTTATGTCCTCTATGACTTTTTCTACAGATGACTTGTAACAATTAATGTTGAGTCGCATCTAGAGTGAATCCACCATTCTAAGCTCAATGATGCCATCATATTTATAATATGGTCACCCATTTAAGATTTATTCCACTTTTTTAGGAAAATAGTATGAGTATGCTATTAAAAAGTTTAATATTTTTCAAACATTTATTTCAGGTACATCGGGCCTCAAAATCGCACACCATATCAGCACCTAGTCTCAAAATCAATCCATATAATATCTAAAAATAATACATAGAAAATCCAAGATGTTAAATTCTCCCCACCTTGGGGATTTATATCCCCAAAATACAAAACAACGGCTACTCAAAAAAATGAGGGTACTGGGCATGAATCTAAGCCTCCCGCTTCCATGTTCTCTCTTGGAGATTCTCATGTTGCCACCAGACATGCACTAAAGGAATTTATTTCCCAAGAAAGATCATCTCATGTTGATACTTGATCTCTACTAGGTAATCATCAAAAGTCGCTCCATTCTCAATGTCTAGATCACCCCAGTTGATGACATGTGATGGTTAATGCATGTACCTACTTAGTTGTGATCCATGGAAGATATTGTATGCCCACTCTAACTATGGAGGTTGATCCAAGCATTATGCCGCCTCTCCAACTCTATGTAGTATCTGGAAAGGTTCAATGACACTCGAAGATAGCTTGTTGACCCAGCCAAATCTCTGTAATCTATGTCGAGGTGAGACTCAAAGGAACACATGGTCTTCTTCCTCGAACTCCAAAGGCCTCTGTTGCCTATTAGTATAAGAATTTTGATAGCTATATGAAGTTTTCATCCACTCCTGGATGATCTGGAACATATCTATAGTAGTTTTCACCAATTTTGGGCCCATGAGTACTGACTCTCTTGGGTCATTCCAGCAAAGGGGTAACCTACAGGGTCACATGTACAAGGCCATAAATGATGTTATACCAATGGTTTAATGGTATTAGTTGTTGTATGAAAACTCCACTAGTGGGGGTGATTATCCCAACTATGGAAAAGGTCTAACAAGAAATCTTACAACATGTCATCTAGAACCTGAATGGTCCACTCAGTTTAGTCATCCGTTTAGGGGTGGAATGTTTTGCTCAAGCGTAACTGGGTCCCAAATGCCTCCTACAATTCCTTCCACAACTGGGATGTAAAGCGAGCATCACGATCTGAAACTATCATCAATGGAACTCCATGGAGCTGAACTATCTCCTACACAGAGAGGTGTCCCAAGCTCTCTACTAAACTATGCTCTCACATAGCTAGTAAGTGGACCAACTTGGTGAGTTGATCAATTATCACACATATAGAATCATGTCCCTTATACATATCTGGTAAACCCATCACAAAGTCCATCGATATCTCATCCCACTTCCATTCTGGAACCTTAAGGGGTTGAGCCAAACCTGTTGGAACTTGGTGCTCATCCTTCACTTGCTGATAAGTAAGGCATCAAGAGACAAACCCTGCAACTCCCTTCTTTATTCCTAACCACCAGAAATGGTATCATAGGTCCGGGTACATCTTTTATAAACCTAGATTTACCATCAAAGGTGGTGTATGAAAATCCCTCAAAACCTCCTCTCACAATTCCATTGGTACTACTGTGCATCCTCTGAAAAGAATAATATGCTTCTTAGCTTTAAAATATCCATCAAGAGCATTCCCTATAGAAATATGAGCACATAAGGTCTCATAGTTAGTATACCAAAGTTGTGCCTACCTAAATAGCTGTAATAGGGTACAGGTGACAACCATTGACTGGAGGTAAGCTGCTCTGTCTCCATCTATAAAGGATAACTACAATGAGGATAACTACTCTGACACCTCATTTAAAAACTGGAAATTGGATCTCCTGCTAAGAGCACCTTCCAGAACGTTCACCTTCCCAGGAGTATAGACAATATCAAAGTCATAGTTCTGTAGAAACTTTATCCATCATCTCTCCTCAAGTTTATATCCTTATGATATAATATATACTTGAGACTCTTGTGGTTAGACAATAGATCTCTCACCCATCAGGTAGTGTCTCCATATATTAAATGTGAATACTACCACTACTAATTAATAATAATGGGTCTCATAGTTCATCTCATGCGGTCTCAAATGGAATGAACCATAGGAAATCACCACTTTCTTATGATTCAAGACATAACCAAGCTCGGATATTGATGCATTGAAGAATACTACGTACTTGGAACCCTCCTCTGGAAATATCAAGATAGGAGTGCTTGTCAATCTCTACCTGATGAAAAATCTTATGGAACTTTTCCATCCACATGAAAGGCTTACCCTTTCATGTCAAAGATGTCAAGGATGCTTCCACCCTAGATAATTCAGGTAGAAATCTCTTATAGTACCCTACCAAACCAAGAAAACTGTGTACCTCAATAACATTCTTGGGTGACTCCCAAGCAAGTATCGCCTCAATCTTTACTGGATACAATGCAACTCCAGCATCTGAAATGAAGTGTCCTATAAAATGAACCTTTGGAATCTATAATTGACACATTGAGAGATTCCCATAAATTTTGTGCTCTCAAAGTGTGTCTAGGACCATCCTCAATTGTCTCGCATGATCTTCCTCAGACACTGAGTGCACTAGGATTTCATCATTCAAGACCACCATGAACCGGTCTAAGTAAGGCTGGAATATCGTATTCATGAGTACCATGAACACTTCTAGGGAATTCTTCACAAAAAACAGCATTACCAAGTAATAATAGTGTTCTTAACAGTATCTAAATTATATCTTTGGTATATCCTCATCTCGTACTCATAGATAGTGATATCTAGATCTGAGGTCAATCTTTGAGAACCACTGTGCCCCTTTCAATTGATCAAAGAGGTCATCGATCCTCGATAGTTGATATTTATTATTCATGGTCACTTGGTTTAGGTGACATAAATCCACACATAACCTCAAGATCCTATCTAACTTCTTGGAAAAAAAATGAGGCTGCCCAGGGTAAAACATTAGGTCTCACAAAACCCTTCCTCTATAAGTCCTCCAACTGTACCCTCGACTCATAAAGATCTACGGGAGCCATCTAATATGTAGATTTAGATATCGGTGTTTTCTTGAGGTATATATCAATTAATAATAATATCTGCTTAGGGGGAGATAAACCTAGAACATCCTTAGGAAAGATATCTCCATACTCCACCACTATTGTAGGAAACTGAGGACTCATATCATCCACTGCACCAAGGGTCAGGCTAGCCAACTGATGAGTGATTGGTTTCACCCTCCTATGTGTGAGTCTATCATGAACTACCTTTTTTCCTTTTTTACCAAAAAAAAGGAAAACCCAGTTCCATCACAGTTGAAACACCACACTTCGTGCCTAAAATAATCAATCTGATCTTGAATTGTGGATAACTAGTCCATACCAAGAATGGTGTCATAAGGCCTCAATGCCACTACCAAGAGATCACAACTAAAACTCTCACCTACAATATTCAGTTCACGCTATCGACACCAGTGTGTGATCATAAAATATCCTCCCATAGGAGTCTCAAAGCATAAGGATCGAGTCAACGGTTCAACCAAAATCTCCGAGTCTCAAACAAGATTTGTGTCAAGAAAGGAATAAATAGAACCTATGTATATAAAAACTATAGATAAGGTGGAAAATAAATATATTTCACCTCAAATAATATCTAAAGCCTCAGGTTCATAAGCCTCCATTCCCTAAAACTGTCATCATCCCTATCCACCGGCTCTCTAATCCTGGCATGGACCACCTAGGGTTGGTGGTGGTAATAGGTCAAACCTCTGACCACCTCCTGCTGCCTTTTCTGCTCCTCTTCCACATCTTCCAACCTGAATACCACCCAACTCCTATAATTTCCTCTTCCTTGAAGGTCCCTTGACCATCTCCTGGTCAGTTGTATGATGGGTTGTGAAATATCATTCCAAATGTCCCTAACTGCCACATGAGAAACATTATCTATCCCCTAGTTGATTTGAGCCACCCTGGGAACCATGCACCACTAAACCTAAGTCCTAGGATCACCTCCTGAAGTTCCTGACCTACTTGGATCCCTATGACTGTTGTCAGATACCTGCTGCTAAGGTCTCAGCTACCTAGTTCCCACTGCTAGCTCTCACTACCAGTGTCTAATCTGCTAGAAATCTCTCTACTATCATGGATCACTCATGTACCCTAACATAGTTAGGAATGCTAAGGGATACCAATGATTCCCTGATTTCCCAGTGTAATCCCTACTCAAAGGTCTGATCCATGAAGAACAGATCTCTCACTATATCCATGGAGTAGTGCGAAAGATTAGTAAACTTCGTTGAATACTCTGCCATGGTCATACTTCCCTATTTTATATGAAGAAGATCTTGTATGCACATGGATCATAACATGACCAGGTAGAACTCCTCTCTGAAGAGACACTTGAATTCTGTCTAGGAGAGAGTTGTATCATCATTTATCTGAGTCACTAAGCTCCATTGTTGCCCTGAGGAGCCCTGAAGAAGACTCATGATAAGGATTATCATTTGATATGAAGGCATCCTCACAAGGTGGAAAACATGGGTGACTACCTCTAGCCAATCATTATCCATATGGGGATCTAGCTCACCCTTAAACCTGATAGGTCACTTCACATGAAACTCATGCAATGCACTCAGCCTACGTGCATCCTCATCTAGTAGTGCTGGTAGTAGTTGTTTCTTGATGGGTGGCGGTATAACTAGTAAACCACCTGGAGGTGATATCTCTGGTACAGGGCCCTATACCGATGTATTTTCACTAAGAGGATCATCCTCATGATCACACGGTGGAATCCTAGCTAGCTATCTATGTGGTGGCATCATTTAATAAAACAAGATGTACCATAGTCAATAGAGTATATCTGGAGAGCTGACTCAAGAAGGACTTGGAAAACCCAATCATTACTATATGATGCATGTATCATTGTTTTTTCATGAAACTAGTGTTTTCATGTACCGATTAGAAAAGAAGGTTCTCAGAGTCCTGTTGTATGGATACATCAGCTACCAAACCAACACTGGATTCCCTAGCCTAAAATCTAAACTCAAAACATTTAACATTGTTACCCCAAACCAATCTCACAGACCCCCAGTCCTAAAGTAGAACCAACCCCCTTTGATACCACTCTATCATGACCCATCCCCTAGGGTCCCATGTTGTGACTACCCCAAGCCCGCCTCTAATAGGCTAGGGGCTGGTTACTAGCACCAAGTGGGCATATCTCACAAATTTTAGGCATTAGCCTAAAGTATCTGTACACACACACACATCTCCCAGCCACAAATGTTGAAATGTAAAAACACTAAGTAAACAATTCATGCAAACCACTATATCCCACAACCAAAGTGAAATGGTTAAAGTAATATAAACTAAATAAGGACAAATAAAATCCTACCAAAAAGAGTTTGTAACCACAAGTCCAACCTGTAAGAAAAGAGTTATTGGAAATGTTGTCTATAAAGTTGTAAGAACACACCTTGGTATGTCCAATCTCACAAAGCACTGTCTGGTCCTGGTCTACCTAGGACTCCATCAAAAGTTATATCATCTGCACAAGACATGACATGTGTGGGAAAATCCAGTATAAGGGTGAGTATAACACTACTCAGTAAGACACCCTGAAACCAAAAAGGAATGCCACAAAGAAAATTATTGTTAGCTCTACAAAGGTATATGTCTACATGACATTTAAACAACATACAGATATACTCAATACAAGACACAAAGTTTATAGGTACACCATATCCAATTACTAGCTACTCGAATCATGCTTGTTCTGGGAGAACTCACTCCTCAAGCCATGATGTCATCAAAAACACTCATGAAGAGGTCCAGCTCATTTGGGCCCCACACATAGAGAATGCATTGGTCAAGGAAGACTATGATACAAAAAGAGGGGATCCTTCCAAGACACACTTGGGAATACCATGTACCTAATATGTATCAACCCGCAATGTATAGGATCCTGCCCAGACACACTAGGAAATACCACAAACCCTACTGATGTGGCCCACTAGATGGAGGACCAACACCCTGCTCTCATTGGTTACATCGATTCCACAAAACTCTACTTGGGGTGATAGAGGATCGCACTCCAGTCCCATGGAGGGATACCATACTCTATCTGGGACTTAGTCTCTATAGGGGATTACAATCCGGTGATGTGGACGTAATGTCATACTGAACCCTCGAGAAAGAAACCAAGGAACTCTCTCAACCAATACAGGTCCAAACTAAAAACTCAACACTTGTATCCAAAAGACTATCTCAACGTCAGGGTCTCAACATTGTAGACAGCTTGTCGATTGGATGCTCCATTTAGAATTTATGGTTATTTGTAATTTTAATGGGGATCATTGGACCTATGGAGCAACTGCACGGTTAGTCCACCAACCACCGAGGTTAACCATGGTAGTCGACCCCCCCCCCAGCTACCACACGGATATAGCTATTGGAGATATCGTAGATCACGGTCGACCGTGGCCCGAATCTATCACAGTTTCCCTGGGTCCGACTCATGTATAACCTGGCCCACTTGGCCCGATCCTCTCAACCCAACCCACCTGGCCCGACCTGTTAGCTTGACCCGGTCCATACAGTCACCTCCCGTGGCTGGCCTGCAGCATCGATCGTCGATGTCATGCATGTAGTCCCATAAGCAGACCACTGCACCTCCTCTGATGCCCAAAACTTTAAACAGTAGAAGATCTGAGCTCCTTGGGTCCTGATATACACAAATCTGACATTTTTGTTGATTTTCCTCTAATTTGGGGGTCCAATTGCATTCAGAACCCCCCGGTAAGGTTGAACCATGACCATGGGGATCCAACAGTGAATAACATGAAGAATGGAGGGAGAAAAGAACAATGAGCACCCTTAAAGAACAAACCATAGCCTTTTTTATGTCGGCCTCAATCCTTTTCCATTAAAATGATAAACTAAGGGTAATATAGATCAATCTTCGGATAATACAGTAGATAATATCCTATTCTGAAAAAAACAACTGATCTGTGAGCCAATCTATTTATTGATTGGTCTTCGTTCATCTTAAAATTCATGAATGTGTAAAATAACTCAAAACAACATGCCCTACCTTGATTAGGTTTGATTTCTAATGAATAATGAAGCATTGTTGTCATCCTTATCAAGGTTTATTGAATCTGAGGTGCATTGTTCGATTGATTCGTCATCATCCACAAACGCTTTATCCAGAGGTTCTTTCTCCGCATATTTAAATAAATTCTAGGGTTATGATGGTAACCCTAAATTCCTGACAAAGACATAATAAACAAAAATTCACCACTTCAAAAAAAATTATTAAATTATTTTATTTACAGTTACTTCCTCTGTTACTTTTTCTGTAGACGGCCTCTGCCGAATAATGTTAAGTCACGCCTAGGGTAGAGATGCCATTCTAAGCTCAACGATACCCTTGAATTTTTTATTTGGGTACCTATTTAAGAGTTATTCCATTTTTTCAGAAAAACTGTTTGTGCGTGCTATTAAAAATTTTAATATTTTTTAGACATTTATTCCAGGAACACAGGGCCTCATAATCGCATGTCGTCTCAGCACCTAGTCTCAAAATCAATCCATATAATCTCTAAAAATAATTAATGTAAAATCAAATACGTTACAAACTTTAAAGTATTTTTAGCATCACCTAGAGTCACAAACCATTTTGGTTGTGTCATATAGACATCTTCCTAAAGTTTCCCATTAAGGAATGTAGTTTGACTTCCATCTACCAAATATCATAGTCATGGTAAGATGTTATAGTAAGTATATTTTATGATGGATTTAAACATGGAAACTAGTGAAAAGGTTTCATCATATTCAATTTATTGATGTTGTTTAAACCCTTTAGCTACTATCCTTTATTTATAGGTATTTAAATTACCTTCCATTTCCTTTTTTTCTTGAATACCCATTTACACCCTATGGCCTTTACATCAACTACCGCATCAAACAGAACCCAAAATTGGTTATGATAAATGGAATTCATTTCAAAATTCATGGATTCTTTTCATCTTTCATATTATGAGCTCTCCACTTTTTATTTTTAGGATAGAGATTAATCATTTATAACCAATAATTATTCACCATTTCTAGTTACTATAAAACCATCTCTCTCTGGTTCTATTACCTCTATAGTTCTTTTATGTAGTACCTATGTTTTAGGAACTAATTATTCCATGGGGACCTATGGAATCTATTCCTATACTAACTCTTGTGTATATTGAACATAAATTTCATCAAATTTAATCATTTTATCACTATAATTTTGGAGGATATGATCCCTCTCAAGAATTATGGCTTGTCTCGAAATAGTTATTTTCTTGTATATGGGGATTTATAGGTAGTATCTCTTTTTTTCCTTAGGATTCCATATAACGATACACTTTGTTCCCTGGGGTGTTAGTTTGTTTCCAGATAAGGCCTTAACAAACTCCTCACAACCCCATACATGTTTATATTAAAAAACAAGTTTATTTTCACTATATAACTCAAAGGTAATTCCATTTTCTACTTTATGTGGTACTCGGTTTAGTGTGTGTACTATAGTTTTTAATGCGTATCTCAAAAATGATAATGGAAGATCTATATGAATCGTCATCAACCTTATCATTGCTAACAAGGTACGGTTCCTCATTTCACTAACATTCCATTGTGGTGTTTAAGGTGGATTTAGTTGAGATAGAATCCATAAATCCTATATAAATTTGATGACATCTTGGTTAAAATATTCAACACCACAATTTGATCGAAGCTTCTATATCTTCTTTCCAAGTTGATTCTCTACTTCATTCTTTAATTCATGGAATTTATCAAAAAACTTAGACTTATACATCATCAAGTAGATATATCCATATCTACTCAATTCATCAGTAAAATTTATGAAGTAAGAATACCCACCTCTATATTCTAATGGAAATAGTCCACAGACATCATTGTGTACCAATCCTAAAAGCTATATAACCGTTTCACCTAGTCCTATGAATGTCAGTTTGGTCATTTTTTTCTTATAAACAAGAATGAAATATTTCAAGTGGTTTTATCTCAAAATATTCTAAATAACTATCATGAAAAATATTTTCCAAATTCTTCTTGTTTACATGACCAAGATAGTGATGTCATGGTTGGTTATTATATGATTCATTTAAAGATGATTTGTTATCTATTTCTATTACTTGGTTTTCTTAATTTAATACATAAATTCCATTATTTAAATGTGTCATACCATAATATATGTTGTCTTTAAAAAATAAACAAATTTTATTTCTAAACATGAAAATAAAACCATCTACATCTTGTAATGATATATAAATTACGTTCTTGGTAAAAATTGGTACATAATAATAATCCCTTAAAACCAATATCACTCATGTTGGTAATGAAAGGTGGTAGTCACCAATGGATAGATCATTCAACCTTGTTCCATTATCAGCATGCAAATACACCTATCCTCTATAAATCTTCCAAAATTTACTTGGTTCCTACATTTGGATACATATGTGATAACTAAAAGTTGTACCTAATACCTAATTTGTAGATATTTAAATATTACACTAGATAATGAATTCACATTTATCTTCCCCTTTCTTCTAGGTGCATTTCCTCTTTCAGTGTCCTTCCATTCCACATGAAAATCATATTACCTCATTTTCCTTTCCCTACCTTTGGATCTTACTATTCTTAGGAGGACAGTGCTCAAGATCTTTAGACTTGTTATAAATCTTGTTCCCCTTTTCCTTGTTATTCATTTTCTTATTCACCATAAGGATCATGGGTTTTTCATGCCCCATATCCTTATCCACTTGGAGAACCAGTGTAAGAAGTTCCAAAAGACTGTTCTAATTATTGGTCATATTATAATTAATAATAAAACTAGAAAAGGTCTTGGTTATTGAGGAAAGTATAAAATATATGTGTAACTCATAATCCCTAAGATGTTTAATTGTTAAATATAGCCAATAATCTTGGATATATGAGTCCCATATGGAGCTAACTCTCCTAGCTTAATTGTAAACAAAGGATTGGAGATCTTGTATCTCTCTAGTATTTCCTTCTCTTAATAGATATCCTGAAGGTGATACATCATGCTATATGTATACATGTACTCATGTTTCTTCATAATATAATTATTCATGGATATATCCTGAAACACTAAACATTTTTTAAATCTTTCAAATGTTTCTCATAGAGAGATAACTCTTCCTCACATCCTCATTACCAAGTTCATTAGGAATAGGTTCTTCCAGTATATACAATTTCCTTTCATGGAATAGGTTAACACATAAGAACCTTTTCCATTCTTGAAAATTTGTGTTGGTGAGAAGGTTATCCTTATCCAGTATGAATCAAAGTGGTATGTTTGAATTCATTTTATTGTTGTTTTTACAAATAAAATGAGCATAGTTTTAGTACTTTATCAAATAAAATTTTGAAAAAAAAATAAATATTATATTTATTAATCTCCCACAATTTATCAAAATCAAATATATCTCACCATTGGTTTTATAATATCATGTTTCTTGAACATTATATTTTAAAGGATCCATATTTCCCTTCTCATCACCTTTACTTTGGTCAGTCGACCAATTTGAAGGGTTTTAGGTAGGTGTTCCAAATTCGAATTGCTTTAACTCGTAGTTCCTTGATTTGTTTTTTAATGTCCCAGATTTCCCATATAATTTTTTGAATTATATGGAATTATTTCAAGCTCGTAAAATCTGACAGCACGTGATTCTGAGGCCTGAAGTTTCAGGAATGATCCGTCGAATTTTTGTTAAGCTTTAATTAGCTCACATAAGTAGTTTTCTTGAAAAAGTATAATAACTCTTAAATACTTGCCCATATTAGAAATCTGAGGGCACCGTTGCATTAAGTATGGTGAGCTTACCCTAGGCGTGACTTAAGTTTAGTCATCGCAGGCCTCCTGTGTGAAAACCAGAAAATGGCATAACCATAAATAAAATAATTAAATAAAGTTATTTTTTTCAAATGCTTATAACTCGCGAATGGTGACTTGGATTAAAAATCTGATACCACTGCTATGATCATGAGGTTATTCTCTCCTTAGGAAGATACTAACATTCGTTGGCATGGTCCACCAATTAATGTTAGTTTTTGGCTATAAATAAAATAATTAAGTGACAATTATTTTATTGTAAAATCCATAACTTCTAAATTGTAACTCGTATTGAAAATCTAAGAGTATCGTTGAGTTCTTTGGGGTGTGTTCTCCTTAGGTGGAACCTGACCTTGATCGGCACGGGTCAAGGGTGAACGTAATTAATTTATTGATATTTTTTAAGGTGCGTTCAGTAAATGCATGCGCAGCATTTTCTAACTTTCAAACCGGTGCTCGGATTAAAAATATGAGGGCACCGTTGAATCCATAGTGCCGAGATTTTCTTAAGGAAGAATTTACTTTGACCATAGTAGGTCTGGAGAAAAAGTTAAGTTTTGTGACTTTTTAAAAGAAATGAAATAAAATAATTTTATTATTTTATTTTATTTTATATCCTCCAACAGACAAGAGGTATGTGGGGCTAGGGATGTTTCCAGATAATAAATGACTTGACCTACCAATCCTAAGTAACGACGTCTTTAGGGAATTAGGAAGGTTTATAATTTATGAAACCCCATTAATTCCCCCACGTTGTTACTTATCCTCCCCCTCCTATATATATAGATCTTGGGAAGGGGTATCGGCACAGCTTCACCAAGAAACGAAGTGATGAAGGAGCACTACGAAGCTGGACCCTTAGAGGATGAAGCTGATCCTAGAAGGAGGTTATGGGAGACACTGAACCACGAACCAGAGGATGATGTATGAGTGGCGTCGTTGAGAACCTGTTGCAGGAACGAAGAACACCAACCCACCTTCAAGTTGTGGACACTCTCCAATGGGTTGCGCGGTAGGGGGTTTATTCATTTATACTTTTTAAATGTTTTCCTCTTACCCATTTTTGAATAATACAAATAACGTGGGTCAACCGACTAACGGGTTGACCCACGATTCATTTGTTTTTGCGGGAGGTTATTGTAGGGTATATTTGTGGGGTTTATCTTGATTTAAATTCCAAGAGTTTATTAAACCCTTAACCCCCCTCATGTTTGTGAGCTAACGCGGAGGGCGCAGGCCTAATGAACCCGACCTTAACCCTCCACTACATAGCTAATTTTTCACCTCCATGGAACACCGATGGCATGGTAATACTGATCGGCTGCATTGGGGATAGCGTGTCAACACACGCTGTAAGAGGAGGTCGTGGCACTAAGCTGCAGTGGTCATCGAAGCGGCCGACACCAGCCGGACGCGAAGGAGGCACGGCACGTCATCGTTCATTTTCGATGAACAAAGAAGGTCGCGGATCGTCAGCCATAGTGACCGAAGGAAGGCGGCCGGCACACCGGCCGACCGTAGGTGACGGTGCGATGTGCCATCGCAGACCACTGGAGAGGTCGGCCGGTGCGCCGGCCGACCGTGATAGAACCAGCAGAGCAGAGGTAGAGCACGCCCCCGACGGTGCACCCACACGGCAGCAAGGTCGTGGCCTGCAATGGCTGCGGCAGGAGTAGGGGTCCATCAGTTTGACTAACGACCAATGGACATAGCATGCCAGTGGCGCGCCCGGCGGCCTGTCGGCCCCGGCACGGAGGACCCACGATGCCATGTGGCGCCGCGTTGGGTTAACCTCCATGGGTTGACCTACTGACAAGGATCCACACCATGTCAATCCTACCTGAATGTGCAGTGTATGGGTATCCCTAGCAGCCTGCGCTACCATGCGGGTGGCACCGCAGGGTCGGCCTAGCAGACCGACCCTCCGCACAGCGGCTTAACCCACGGCCCTGCCGGGTCAGGCCAGGCCTAGCTGGCCAAATTGACCCGGGTCGGGTCAAACCTGAGTCGGGTCAGGTCGACCCAAGTCGATTTGGGTTGGCCCATGCTGAACCGGGTCGGGCTAATCCGACTGAGGCGGACCAGACCCAGACCCTGTACCGACCAATTACACAAAACGGGCCCTAACTTCTAAATCGGACGTCTGATTGACAAACCGTCTACGGTATTGGGATCCTTAGAGAAATATGGTCCATTTGACTTACTCCATGAGATTTTTGGAGAAACTTATAGTATGGCTAGGTTGGATCGCATCTGAATCCAACTGGGCCCTCAGTAATGAAATGACAATAACGCACAGACCAGGCATCCAATTGACGCGTTGTCTATTGCGTTAGAACCCTTATGACATGACAGATCATCAGGTTACTTTCTTGTGAGACTTATTTCTGGTTGAAATATGACGGATAGCTTGAGGAGTGGTTCTCCCAACCGCTCTATGTATGGAACCCTACGATTGGATGAGACTTGACGACTACTGACCATTTCGACTCAGAGTGACTTGACAGGCCCAGTGGGGAGATTCTCTGTGTGACACGAAAAACCCAAAATGTGGAGTGCCTCTGTGTGATGCGTCAAACCCATGGTACTTGACAGGAGGAGTACCTCAGCAGGCCATGAGGGGGAGTGCCTCTATATGATGCAGTAGACCCATGGTGGGGAGCGCCTCTTTATGATGTGGTAGACCCATGGTACTCAATAGGAGGAGTACCTCAGCAGTCCAAAGTTAGTGGGAACTGCCTCTGTGTGACGTGGCCGGCCCACTGTACTCATTGGAGGAGGAGTTCTCCAGCAGCCAAGGTGTTGGATGTTGTGATTGGGAATGTTACTTGTTACTACCCCTAGATAATCTGTGGCTGGACATCAGCATTCATAGCGATCCTGTGTGGTTCATCATCATAATCCTATTTCACAGAGTTTTATACCTGGTTTGAGCTGAGACTTTAATTGAGTTGTGTTTATTTCTTTGTGTTTTTTGATTGAGTTCGTGCTTTTTGGTTTTCCTTGTGGAATTCTGAGAGACCTTCAGTGGTCTCGGGGTCCCTACTGAGTATCGTTATACTCACCCATGCACGGGCTACACCTGCACCTTGTTATTTCTTATGAAGACGACAAGTAGCTGGGTTGAGTTTTGAGGGATCTAGGACTAGGCGGTACGTGGAGGTGACAGGCAAACGTGGAGTGCTAAGGAGGAGATATGTACCTACCCTTCAGGTAGGATCCTCAGAGGATGACTCAGTAGATGTTTTACCTTTTTTAGTTTTATTATTCCTTTCAGTTGTATTTGTAATTTTTAGTTGTACTCGTACTTCCAGTTGGGCTTGTATTCCGGCCCCTTTTCTTTCAGCACTTCTTTTACTCTAGTAGTTTACTTCACAGTTGCTTCTTGTTGTGTTCTCGGACCATGTGTTTGTATAGTTTTAAAGGCAATGCCTTCCCGTTTTAGGGAATACTCCTTTCAGTACTAGTCTCTAACCCCTGACCTATGAAAGGCGGGCTTGGGATAGTCATGGTACAGGCCTAGGGGGATGGGTCGTGACAAAGTGGTATCAAAGGAGTTGATTCTACTAAAGAACTAGGACTCTGATATTTTCAATGTAGAAATAGTGTTAAGTGTTATGAGTGTGGTTTTTAGTTTGGGGTGTCCAGTGTTAGTGCGGCAGCTGACGTATACATACACCAAAACCCTGAATTCTAATTTCCGACTCAGTACATGGAAGCATTGATTGAGTGTGTTTTTAAGAGTTTTTCTTGTGATTTCTCTTGAGTCATCTCACCAGGTATAACATGTTGATCATGGCACATTTGTTCCTTATCAGGATGTTGCCACATAGATAGCCAACTTGGATTATTGAGAGAGTACATGATGACGGCCCACCAAGCAATGAGGCTCTGGTGCAGGGCCCTCTTACTGTGTTGGCACCTTAGGGTGGTGTACCAGCAGCAGCACCACCCATTGGGCAGTGGTTACCACCAGCCGCACTAGAAGACAGTGCAAGCCGACTGAGCGCATTGCATGATTTCCAATAGTAGAGGCCTCCAAGGTTCTGAGGAGATCCTGACTCATAGGCAGCTAAAGACTGGCTTGAGGAGGTGGCTGAGTTTCCATCTAGCTAGGGAACCATTCGATCAGATGGTGGTCCTGATAGAGAGACTTCTATGTGGCTCAATAGGATGATGATAGGATTTAGATTACCCTGATCTTGCAAAGAGGTAACTTTTTCTATGGACAAGCTTGAGAACCTTCCTCAGAGAAGGGGGTCTCTTGTCATAAAGAGCAAAGGGATGAGAGTTCCCTAGAGCTTCTACAGCTTCAATAGGATGACATGTCAGTAGCTGAGTATTCATCGAGGTGTACCGACTATTCTAGGTACTCGATGAATATAGTATGTTCAGTGATTCAGGGCTTGGACCTTCGAGTGAGGTGTTTTTAGGGACAACTGATATAGCACTATTCCTCTATGCATTATTACTTATTTTAGGGTGCTAGAGGGAACCTTTGTGGTTGAATATTCTTTGGTTGAGCAGATGCAGCCAGTGAATGTTAATAGTGGGAAATAAGAAAACTGACATCAGTATCAGAGACTTGGGTGTGTAAAATGTTTTGGGAAGAGGAATTGATATGGACAGATGAATCTGCAGGGTAGCAGACGTGGAAGTGGAGCTAGGAGAACAGCATGAGGTGGTATACATTTCAACATGTTACAACCACCACCCCAATGTAGTCCCCACCAGGATCAGGGAACTGGAGGACAAGGTAAGGGAGTAGCTACATGCAGTCAAGGAGTGTGACCCAAGGGCTCTAGGAATGATTCGAGGTATGATCTCTATCTACTAATAGCTGGCGTATTAATATACATAGGTACAAATCATTCCTTTTTACCATGAATCTTGTTCAAGACCTTGAGTTTTCGGTTAAACCGAAAACTTGACCCTTACGTCTGGAGACACCTTTGGGAGGAGACTTGATAATCACACTTATGTTGATGGTGTGATCTGACCCTTGAGGCGAGAGTTTCGGTTAGAACCTCTTGGTGGCAGCTTAAGGCCTTACAACATTAGTTTGGGTATGGACTGGACATCCACAGTTTATACTCATATTGACTGTATTAGGAAAAAAGGTTGTGTTTTACCTACAACATTAGAATGGGGTTTTCCTTGGTTGGTGAAAAAGGAAACTCAGGCAGCATAGGATAAACTCATGCATATAAGGTTGCAACCAATCACTCTTGATCCGGTCAGCCTTGGCCTCATGGAAACAGGAGTTTTGGGTTTTCAGTTCCCAACAAGAGTGGTAGAGTATGGGGACATATTTTCAAAATATGTTTCCGGGATTACATCCCTGAAGGGAGAGGGACTTAGGCTTTCGTTGGGTACTACTGGAGTTTTGAACCAGATTTCTCCTGGGTAGAGGCACCCTTGTTAGCATTGACAAATAAGGGTAAGTATTTCCCATGAATGGAGAAGTTTGAGCAGAGATTTTAGAAGTTGAGAGAGAGACGATGGCTATAGTTCCTCCCAGACTATGACTTTGAGATAGTCTATACTCCTGGGAAGGGAAACGTGGTAGCAGACGCACTCAGCAGGAGATCTGGTTTACAACTGTTGACTGAGGCGTCAGAGTAGCTAGTCACGCTGCGGATATCCATTGTGGATAAATATGGAGCAGCTTACCTCCAGTCTATGACTGTCACTCCCCAAATTCTTCAGCAAATTCGGGGGGCAAAGCTTGAGACGTTGACTACGAGGCCCGAAGTGCTCAGATATCCTCAGGAAGGTCTTCTAAAGGATTTTCTGAAGGTGGGTAGCATGTCATCCTCTTCAGAGGATTCACCATGGTACCAGTGACGCTTTGAAAGGAGGTGTTGAGGGATACCCATACATCCCCCTTAACGGTACATCATGGAGTTGTGAAGATGTACCAGGACCTCTGATCTCATTACTGATGGCCAAGGATGAGGGAAGAAGTGGAAGATTTTGTATCATGATGCCTCACTTGTTAGTAAGTAAAACTGCTTAGAGCCAGCAGAAGTATTATGCCGATAGAAGGAGGGAGACCATGTCTTCCTATAGGTCTCACCTCGACGAGGTTTGTGGAGATTTCGCTGGGGAGTCAAGTTATCTCCAAGGTTCATCAGACCTTTCTAGGTTCTCAGCAAAGTGGGTGAGCTGGTGTACCATCTATCTATTTCCCCATAGATGCACTGGGTGCATAATGTTTTACACGCCTTACAGCTGAGGAGATGCATGCATGATCCATTGCACGTTATCGACTAGGGTGAGTTGAACTTTGATGATGGGGTGAATTTTACAAAGTTCCCGGTGGAGATAGAGGATCGACAGGAGTGATTCCTTTATGGATGTTTGATCCCTCTATTTTGAGTTCGGTGGTAGTACGGGGACCTCCAGGAGAGCACATGGGAGCAGGAGGCTCATATTTGTACTTAGTACCCTCATTTTTTTGATTTGCCTGTGTTTTGGATTTCGAGGACATAAATACCTAAGGTGGGGAAAATATAATGTCCCAGATTTTACATATAATTTTTTTTAATTATATGGAATTATTTTGAGACCTTGAATTCTGACAGCACGTGATTCCGAGGCCCAGAGTGCCCGGAATGATCCGTCGAAGTTTTTTTAAGCTTTAATTTGCGCATGTGAGCAGTTTTCTTGAAAAAGTGGAATGACTCTTAAACGGTTGATCGAATCAGAAATATGATGTCATTGTTACGTTCAGGATGACAATTTTACCCTAGGCGTGACTTAAGTTTAGTCGGTGCAGGCCTCCTGTGTGAAAACATGAAAATGGCATAACCATAAATAAAATAATTAAATAAATTTGTTGTTGTTTTCAAATACTTATAACTCACGAATGGTAACATGGATTAAAAATCTGAGACCACCGCTAAGCTTGTGATGGTATGATCTCTTTAGTCAGATACTAAAATTGGCCGGCACGGGCCACTAGTGAAAGTTAGTTTTTAGTCATAAATAAAATAATTAAGTGAAAATTATTTTATTGTAAAATCCATAACTTCGAAACAGTAACTCAAATGGAAAATCCGAGTGTACCATTGAGTTTTATGGGGCGTGTTCTCCTTAGGCATAGCCTAACCTCAACCGGTGTAGGTCGAGGGTGAACGTAATTAATTTATTGAACTTTTTTTAAGGTACATTAAGTAAACGCGTGAGTGGAATTTTATAACTTTTGAATCGGTGCTTGGATTAAAAATCTGAGGGCACCATTAAATTTTTAGTGTCGAGATTTTCTTAAGGGAGATGTTACTTTGATTGCATTAGGTCTAGAGAAAAAGTTGTGTTTTGTGACTTTTTAAAAGAAATGGAATAAAATTATTTTATTATTTTATTTTATTTCATATCCTCCAACAGACAAGAGGTGTGTGGGGCCAGCGATGTGTTAAGACAATAAATGGCTTGACCAGCCAACCCTAAGTAATGACATCATTGGAGAATTAGGAAGGTTCTTAATTTATGAGACCCTATTAATTCCCAACGTCGTTACTTACCCTCCCCCTCTCCTATATATATGGATCTTGGGAAGGGGTATCGGTACAGCTTCGCCAAGAAATGAAGTGTTAAAGGAGCGTAGTGACGTCGGACCCTTAATGGATGGAGCTGATCCTAGTAGGAGGTGACGGGAGACACCGAACCATGAACCGTAGGATGACGTACGAGCGGCGTCGTTGAGAACCTGTTGTGGGTACGAAGAACACCAATGCACCTTCAAGTCGTGGATGCTCTCCAACTGGTTGTGCGGTAGGGGGATTATTTGTTTTTTATTTTTAAATGTTTTTCCCTTCCCCGTTCTTTAATAATACAAAGAACGTGGTTCAACCAACTAACGGGTTGACCCACGATTCATTCGTTTTTGTGGGAGGTTATTGTGGGGTATCTTTGTGGGGTTTATCTTGATTTAAATTCCAAAAGTTTGTTAAACCCTTAACCACCCTCATGTTTGCGAGCTAACGCGAAGGGCGTAGGCCTAATAAACCCGGACCGAACCCTCTGCTACTTTGCTAATTTTTCACCTCAATGGAACACCGATGGCGCGGTGATACCGATCGGCTGCATTGGGGATAGCACGTCGACGCATGCCGCAAGAGGATACTGAGGCACTAAGTCACAGCAGTCATCGGAGCGGTTGACACCGGTCGGCCACGGAGGAGGCATGGCGCACCTTCACGTGCTGCCGATGAACAAATAAGGTCATGGCTCGTCAGCCACGGTGACTGGAGGAAGGTGGCTGGTACACCAACTGGTTGTGGGTGACGGTGCGGCGCACCGTCGCGTGCCCCTGGAGAGGGTGGTCGGCACACCGACTGGCCGCGAAGGAATTGGCAGAGTGGAGGTGGGGCGCGCCCCCGGCGGTGCGCCCACACGGCAGCAAGGCCATGGCCTGTGATGGCCACGGCAGACACAGGGGGCTGCTGGTTTGATCGGCGATTGGTGGATGGGACGTGTGCCAGTGGTGCGCTTGGTAGCAAAGTCGCGGCCCATCGGCCGCGGTGCCATGGGGCACCGCATTGGTTCAACCCCTGCGGCGCCACGGGGCACCGCATTGGGTCAACCCCCACGGGTTGACCCACAGACATGGCTCCAACCCACGTCAACCCTACCCAGATGCACCATGTCCGGGTATCCCTGGAGGCCCGCGCCGCCAGGCAGGTGGCACCTCTGGGTCGGCCCAGCGGACCGACCCGCCACCCAGCGGGCCAACCCGCAGCTCAGCGGCTTGACCCACGGCCTAGTCGGGTCGGGCTGGGTGGAACTGGGTAGGGTTAGACCCAATTCGGATCGATTCGACCCAGGTCGATCCGAGTCGGCCCCTGCAGAATCAGGTAGGGCCGGTCTGACCGAGGCGGACCGGACCCGGACCCAGTAACGACCAGTTACACAAAACGGACCCTAACTTCTAAACTGGATGTCTGTTTGATGAACCATTTATGGTTTTGGGATCTTTGGAGTGAGATGGTCCTTTTGATTTAATACATGAGAGTTTTGGAGAAACTTGGAGTATATTTGGGTTGGATTGCATCCAAATCCAACCGGGCTCTCGGCACTGAAATGAAAATAACACAGAGACCGGGAGTCTGATTGACGCGTCATCTATTGTTTTATAACCCTTATGACATGACAGATCATCGAGTTACTTTCTTGTTAGACTTTTTTTTGGTTGAAATACGACTGATGGCTTGGGGAGCGGTTCTCCCAAGCGCACTACGTACGAAACCCTACGACTGGCTGAGACTTGGCAACTGCTGACTGTTTTG
This sequence comes from Viscum album, assembly GCA_963277665.1. NCBI lineage: Eukaryota > Viridiplantae > Streptophyta > Magnoliopsida > Santalales > Viscaceae > Viscum > Viscum album. The sequence continues at coordinate 1,062,333,109 of OY728165.1, read as the reverse complement.
ACTCAGAGTGACTCGACAGGCCCAGCAGGGAGTGCCTCTGTGTGACACGGTAGACCCATGGTACTTGACAGGAGGAGTACCTCAGTAGGCCATGAGGGATAGTGCCTCTGTGTGATGTGGTAGACCCATGGTGGGGAGCACCTCTGTGTGACATGACAAACCCACGGTACTCAACAAGAGGAGTACCTCAGTAGTCCAAGGTTAGTGGGAGGTGCCTTTGTGTGACGCGGCAGGCCCACTGTACTTGTTAGAGGAGGATTTCTCCAGCATCCAAGGTATTCAATGTTGTGACCGGGAATGTTACTTGTTATTACCCCTAGAGAATCTTTGGATGGTTATCAACATTCATAGTGATCCTGTGTGAGTCAGCATCATAATCCTATTTCTCAGAGTTGTATACCTGGTTTGAGCTGAGACTCTAATTGAGCTGTGTCTATTGATTTGTGATTTGTGATTGAGTTCATGCTCTGTGTTTTTCCTTGTGGAATTTTGAGAGACCTTTGGGGATCTTGGGGTCCCTACTGAGTATCGTTATAATCACCTCTGCATGGGCTATGCCTGCACCTTATTTGTCTTGTGCTGACAATGAGAAGTTAGGCTGAGGTTTGAGGGAGCTAGGACTAAGCGGTACGCAGAGGAGACAAGTGGACATGGAGTGCTAAGGAGGCGATTTGTACCTACCCTTCAGGTAGGATCCTTGGAGGATGACTCAATAGCTTTTTTCCCTTTTTCATTTGTATTGTTCCTTTCAGGTGTATTTGTACTTTTCAATTGTACTCATACTTCTAGTTGGGCTTGTATTTCAGCCCCTTTTTCTTTCAGAACTTCTTTTACTCCTGCAGTTTGCTTCACAGTTGCTTCTTGTTGTGTTCTTGGGCCATGTATTTTTATTGGTTTAAAGGCGATGCCTTCCCATTTTAGGGAATATTCCTTTAGGTGCTAGTCGTCAGGACCTGGCCTATGGAAGGTGGGCTTGGGGTAATCATGACATAGGCCCCAGGGGATAGGTCGTGACATGTTGAGTAGACTCCTCAATCCTTAAATCCTTAAATTGGATTTCCCTATCCTTTTCCTCTTATTTACACCATTTTATGCTTTGGAAGTCAACCCTTGATGTGAACTAAGTTAAGTAGACCAAAAACATTAAGTTATAATTCCATGATAATTGAAAGCACCCCAACTTTGGTTGGTCAAGCACTTTGAACTATTGTTCAATTTTAACTGAAGTAGTGGAAGGTTATACCGACTTAATATATATAATTGAGGGATTTCATATTTTATGCATAAATTTCCAATTATAATGTTTATTACATGATTTTTTATATTAACCATGTCTTAGATAATATTTACACATAATCTAATTTATTTTAACTCTATCTTTAATGCTTGTTAATTCATTAATTCATGTGATCATGAAAAAACATCCATAATGAAATAATCATGAAACTTGATATAAATAAAATAATAAATTGGTATGATCATAAGCTTTTACTAATGGTTAGTTTATCTTGAGGGTGATAAAATAATCATCAACCTAAGGGGAAAAACCTTGAACCATTTATGGTTCATTTTGCAACTTTCCATATGTCCACATATGTATCTCTCTTGGATTGGTTTCGCATCAGATCCAAACATGAACATCCTCCACTATCTTGGTATATGTATGCATTACATATGCTTTTACTCATACACAGGTGAGGGGAACCAAATGATTGGGGGTTTACATAAAAGAAATCATGGGCATGCATGACCTTACATAATAAGAGGAGGGATGAAACATGTTCCAGTTATTTAATTTAATAATAAATTAAAAGAAACCAATCACATACAAAATTTTGGTCTAGTCTCATGATCATCCACATGCATGAAACAAATTATTCATTTAATAACATTATCATTAAATTAATCATTTTTATTTAAGATAAATCATGCTCGAATCAATTAATTGTCTTCTTTAATTAATAAATTTTTTGTCTTAATTTTCATCTAAATTTTCTTGAGATTCTCATCCCTCATTATTTTAAACAAATTAAATATATTTATTTAAAATTTACTATGTGTAAAAAATATACCTTGGATGCAACATGGTGAGTACTCATCCAAACTACCCTATGTGTATTATACTCATATACTATTTACTTTTTCAACATGTGTCATACATGACTTATCATGTAATTTAATTGCATGTACTGTCAACTTAATGACCACATGGAACACATGGTATTTACATAGCATGTTATACTTCAATGAATGTAGAGTAATAACTATAATATGACTTATACATGATATGCATATCCAAACATTACACTGAAATTAATTATACATTTATATATATAACTCATCACATGGTGTGTACTATCAACTTAATGACCACACAAAACATATGTTGATAATATTTTAGCAGTATAATAAATTAATTTTTAATTTTGTATAATTTAGTAAAAGGACATGGTGTGTACATTTCAGTTTACACAACGTGTATTTTTCTCACCATCTATCTATGGCACACGCCAAGGGACTCAGCGTGTAACTGTGCCATGGAAAATATTGCAGTAAACGGTGTGTACATAGGATATAGGACATGTGGTATTTTAGTTACATGGTCACCGTTATGTAGGTCTTTTAAAATGATACATGACTCATATGTGACTAAAAGACTGCATGTCATGTACGGAAGTTACATGGCGTGTACTTAAGATGAATGTGTGCTAAGACGGCCCGATCGATATATGGAGTATAATTAAATTCACCATGTGTAATAAATTCACACAGCTTGAATTAATTTTGAATTAATTTTGGGTGCATTAAAAACTAGTACACAGTATGTGCCTTTGGGTTACATGGAGTTTACTCATGCGTTATCTGACCAAACTTCTTGGAACCTTCAGATGAGATATTTGAATTTATTTCATTCATAAAATTAATCAATTTGATTATATTTGTGAGAAACAGAAAAGAATAAAGAAGATCTATCAATTTAGATTAAAGATCTATTAAACTAAAATTGAAAACTAATGAAAAATGTGTAAATTGATCAGTGATCTTTAAATAATTATAAATACTTATGAGACCACCCTGATGCCACTTGAAGGTTATGAGATTTGTGGAAGCATCGGATGGGGCATACCAAACATGTATTTTTGGAATGATTGGTGGTTAATCTGAGATTTATATGATGATGAGGGATGTGATAAATGGAATTGAATCAAAGAATATAGAAAACATATAAACTTTGGAACCAAATCATAGGGTCAACACATATTATTTATAATTAATTTATATAATTAAAGAATTAACTTGAGAGAAATTGTTTCTTTGTTGATGTATTTGACAACATCTCTATATTGTACCATCATTTCATTATAGGAATCAATAGTAGATTCCCTCCAATGGTGATCCACACATGTTCCACAAATCTTTGAACGTTGTCGTAGGAATCTCTAGGTGCTAGCACGATAGATCCTAATGCTTTAGTCATTTTCCTTTGATCTCCCCATGAATCAATTCCAATATATTCTCCTTGATCTCTTTCTATACTTGAGAGTGAATGGTGGAGGAAGATCACTCTTCATTTTTTTAGAGTGTTCTAGGAGAGGGTGCTCTCTAGGTCTTGAGATAATTCTCTCTAGAGGTCATTGTGCACAACACAAAAATGAATTGGTTCTATTAAGAAAATAATATAATTGGATTTATATAACTCTAAGGTTGGAAAATAATAATTTCACATGCGCCCTTTATTATTTTCACAATCCTTGTAGAACCCCATGTTTATAATAATAAATATTATTATTATTTCTTGACATGCGCTAAACTCATAAATTAAATTAAATATTTTTTATTCAAATAATATTCAATTTAAATTATTTCTCATCATACCATTAAAATCAGCCATCCATTCCTCTCTAATATTTATTAGGACTTTAATAATGAATATTTATTTAATAAATAAATATAATTGCATTATTAACCAATAAATAAATAAATATTATATTCACTAAATAAAAAATAAATATTTATTAAATGTTTTTCTCACATAATATTCTCTCGAATAACTGGTGTAGAATATATGGGATCAAGAAAACATGAATAATTATTAATCCATGTGCAGGGATAATATTTATCAAGCTCATTAAATAATAAATAATAATATATTATTTAACTAAGATTCTGGATACACTTAGTGTGTAACCCTTTAGGCCTCTTTCTCAATGGCATTAGGTGAAGCAGTTTAAAGTTCAAGGTTAGCATCTAGCAACACGCCAAGGCACCCATGGAGAAAGAAGTTAATGTTGCAATGACATAATACCTCATATGAATGCTTATGGTGCAATTTAATCCCTTTATCATGATATCTCTAATCAAAAAAGTTTGCATGCTAGTTCCATCATCCTATGTGCTTGATGTCTCTTTTTTTGACTTTTAAAAAATCAAACTTGCCTATAGAACACCATGGTCATGGATTTATTTATTCTATATCATTTCCATCAAAGGTCCTAAGATATTAACTTCTATTAAAGAATAGAAGGTAAAAATCATTTCTCTCGTTATTCATTAATGAAATATTACTCATGATGTACCCAACGTATGCTACCTTTTTGTGAGCATATGTCGTTAAGTTTTTCATCAATACATCAAAGTAAACAACCTATAATACTCCTTAATAATAATATTAAAGTCTAAGGATCAATACACACATTCGCAGATAAGAAAATATAATGACATATATAAATGTAGATTTTCTATTGGTGGGTCTTGTTCTCATAATATCCTACACTGGATATTATCAAGGGAATACACCATGAGAAGGTACATCAAATTTCTATAAGTCTCCACCTCTAATAGCCTATATCATTTTTTCCCTCAAATGATTTCATCCAGCTATAGATCATATATTTAAGAATGTTGTCATGGCACTTTTGGGTTATCATTGTAGTAGGGAACTGCTATGACCTTTTAGTGAGACAGCAACTCTTAAGACTTTAACGCATATTATGTTAAACATAAGAACAATCATGATTTGATAAGAAGTTTATTAATATTTAAAATAATGAATATAGGTTATCATAAAGTATATAGAAGTTGGTTTTAGGGAACTAACTCCAACCCTCTTTAACCATATCCTCATACTCTTCTATTATATGATTGGAATCCAATGATTTTCAACATATCCATCCTATTTTGTTCAAAAATATTCATATGAAAAAATACACATAAGGAATGATCTTAGAATCCTAACTGGGTATTATTTATATAAATGAATATATAATCATCATATTTTATAAAAATTGTTATCGCATTAGAAACATCTTAGAACCTCTTAAGACAAAAAATTATATGAATAAAAATTAAAATGACACTTATTTTTTTATTCCAAGAAGACACATATCATAATTAATTTTATTTTTGGAAAGGATTATTCGAGGGTGATAATTCACTCCAAGTCGCTATCAAAGTGCACAATAATCCTATGGATTTCTACAACTGGACAAGTATTGGGGTATATATAATAATATTTCACTACCAAAATATATATCAAAACAAATTACTTATTTTTATCAATGTTTCTACATTTTTTGAAACAAAAAAAATCACATCGATTATGATTATTACATTTTTAGTTTTTTAAAAGATATCATATTCCATTCTCAAACTAGCATCCTTAAAGAGTTATCTCCTAAATTCAACTTTTTAACTCATCCTCGAGCTATGTGGATATTGATTTCATTGTATGTTTTGAAGATTTTATAATTATTAATTTATTATATAGTTGAAGACTTTTAAATTTACATAAAGAAATTACAAAGAAGCTATAAGGTGTGACAACCCATTTGGTGTTATTTAATTAATCATTTCTAAATCATTTCAAAATATCCTAGAAAACTTAATGGATTTGAAATACATATAGAAGTAATAAGGTATAAGAAGAATACTTAGGAATGTTTCAAATAAAAATTATGCATGATTTAATGAAAATTACACACTCATGCCTTTATTATCCCAAATACTTTCAAGAGAATTATTATCCATAAAATATATTTTACACATTTAACAAATACCATAAAAATATATATATGGCAAAATTTTGTTTTAAGGAAAACACAAAAAAATATTATATTTTGATTTCATTATAGTATATCATTGTATGTATAGTCGTCAACCACTTATTAGTTTTTTTAGGTTGTATTTCTAATACTTCATGCCATTGTATACATTCTCATGGAAGGTCATTGTTAACCATCTCAAAACAAATGGAGACCCAAGAAAACAAGGTATTATAAAATAAATGATCACAAAATAATATTTTTAAGTAATAAAAACCTAATGATTTCCAAAAACATATCTAAAATCAAGGTAATATAAAAAAAATATTTGTTAAAAGCATGACATTTAAAAACACACATGATTTTTTTTGTTAAAGTAATTCGACTGATAGGGAAGTAGGAAACGCCATTTTTCATAAGTTGGGAATAAGAGAAAGGGGTGTTAGTGACTGATTACGGTTGAAGGTCTAGGGAAAACAAAAAAATGTTACAAGGTATCTTCCTTCCATGAAACGTGGTGAGTTTTCAGGGAAATAGGGGAATATGAAATTTGGGATTCGAGTAGACATGATGAACCAAAAAAATAAGAAAAACTATGCAAGATTGATTAAAAATAAGTAATGGTAAACATACCTTTGGTCGAGGGCTAATTCATCCAATGAATTTTAAGGTTGTGATAGAATTTCTCAGCTTCCACGGGAGCTTGAACAGAAGGAGAAGGAATGATCTATGTTAGGGTCCTTTTAAATGAATAGAAAGGGTTTTATTAGTGTTGATAAAACATACCATTATCAGTGCTCAATTTAGGGGTGATAAATATGGATTTATCAATGCTAGATTTTGGGATGATGCATACACATTTATAAGAAATAAAAACTAAATTTAAAAATGATAATAAATTACTAATTATATAAACATGAATAATAAAAATTACAAAATTACTTTATAATAAAGAAGAATAAATATTAAAAATTAATAAATTACGAAAATATTAAAAATGAATATACAATATTAAATGAAAAAATAATATAAATTATATAAATTACAAAAATATTAAAAATGAATATACAATATTAATGATTTAAATTAAAAAATATTAAAATTGAAAAAAATTATATAAATTATATATATTACAAAAATGTTATAAATAAATAAATATTAAAATATAAGTTACCAAATAATAAAAATTATATTTAAATAAAAAAATTATGATAAATTATTAATTAAAAATGAATAAATAATGATTGTATAAAGATTTAATTAAATGATATTAAAATAAAAATGAATTGATATTAATTAGGTAGATTACAGACATGTTAAAATATTAAATGTTAATAAATAAAAATGTATGAATGATTATTAAAAATGAATAAATAACGGAAATATTGAACTGATAAACATTAAAAGTGAATAAATTACAAAAATATTAAAAGTGAATATATATTAAAAAATAATAAATAATAATAAATGAATAAATATTAAAAATGATTAAAATTTAATGATAAAAACCAAATAAATTGAAAAAATATTTAAGAATGGATGAATAATTTTAATTATATAAATTAATGAAATATTGAAAATGAATAAATATTTAAAAAAAATAAAAAAATTAAAAATTACATTAAAAATATTTATAATAAATTAATAATTAATAATAAATAATTCATAATTATGTAAAGATTTAAATACAAATATATTAAAATAAAAATGAATAAATATTATTTATATAAATTACACACATTAAAAGTATTAAATGTTAATATTTAAAAAATGTATAAATAACTATCAAAAAATGAAGACGTTAAGAAAATATTAAATTAATAAATATTAAAACTGAATAAATCAAAAAAAATATTAAAAATGAATAAATAGCATTAAATGAATAAATGATAAAAATAATTAAAATTTAAAAATTAAAATTGAATAGATTAAAAAAATATTTAAAAAATAATAAATTATTTTAATTATATCAGTTATAAAAAATGAATAAATATTGAAATAAAAAATGAATAAAAATTAAAAATTACATTTATATACAAAAAAATTGCAAATTAAAAAATAATAATTAATAATTGTATAAAGAATGAATACAAAATTATTAAAATAATAATGAATAGATATTAATTATATAAATTACAAAACATATCAATATATTAAATATTAATAAAAAACAATGTATATATAAATATAAAAATGAATAAATTATATAAATAATAAATATGTGTTTATATATAAATATTTATATTTAAAGTTAAATTAATTACATTTGAAAAACCAAATGATTTTTCATGTGATTGATGTGTGTGTATAAATAAATTGTAATGAGATATGTCAAATTGAAAAAACAAATGTCTTTTCTTATTATATAATGATATATTCATATACATACACAGACATACACATATACATACATATAGATATACACATACATACACATGTATACACATATTCATATATAAACATACACATAAATACAATTATATACACGTACATACAGATACACATATTACATAAACATATACATACATACACGCACACACACTACAAAATATTTCACTTTTTTCAACAGGGATGTATCTGTTGATAAAAGTGCATTTTCTGTTGGTAAAACGTTTTACCAACATATATGTCTATGTCACTAAATTGTTGGTAAAAACTATGTCGCTAAATGTTTTTTCAATAGATAAAATAGTTCTGTTGCAATTATAATTATACCAACAGATAATATATATGTTGGTTAAAGTGTTTAGCAACAGGTTATGGTGACAAATTTATCTGTTGGTAATAATATTACCAACATAAAATATATATTTGTTTATAAATTACATTTGAATAAAAATTATAAATTTTTATTGGTGGTAAAATTTCATATTATATTTATTATTTAATCATATATAATATATATAATATTATTTTAACACATGTTCAAACTTAGAAAAAAAAATTAATTATATTAATAATGAAATATTTTATACAAAACACTGGATCCCCCAATATTAATAATGAAGCCTCTTATACAAAATATTGGATCCCCCGATCCCCCCCCCCCCATGCTAGATCCCCCAATAAGGTCCACCCCACCTCTAGGCGACCCATCCATGCCATATTGTCAACTCCAACTCTAGCGCCCCAACTATGTCAATGCCCCATCCATGCCATCTAGTCACCTCCTGTTCCAGCGACCAACTCAAAATAAAATAAGGTTTAACTTTGACTGGAAACAAAGGAGGTTTTGGTATAGTCTCATGCACATCCTGATCCACCATCATGCTAAAAGGCCCAAGCTACTTATCATACTCCTCTAGAATCCATCCATAGTCTTCCAACATCAACCTACTTCGGTAATAATTCTACTTAAAAGCAATAATTCACCAACTTATAATCAAAACAACATAGACAAAAAAACATAAACTCAAGCAATACTTCAAGATGTACATTCAAAATAGAAACTCAACCTGTTAAAAAAACATAAACTCTAGTTGCATCTCATACTCCTCTAGAATCTATCCATGATCTTCCAACATCAGTTGTCACTGTAGTTATTCACATAATAAATCTATTTCTCTCACACTCCCAACAATTTTACCTTCACATTTTCTAAATGCAGACATCAATATACCAATGGGATGTCAACATTCAATCAAAGTCCAAATTCATTTAATTAAAATTTTAGGTGCTTGTGTGGAATAAAACTTACATTTTCTGTAAGTTTTGTAATACCTGCAAGTGAAACTAACTCTTCCAAGAGAGAAACAATCTGAAGTGCCCAGATCAGTGTGAATCACTGAGAGGGGGAGGGGGTGAATTAGTGATCCCTTTAAATCTTTTTACTAATTGATTATTTCAATTAAACCTCTATGGATGGGTAAAGCCTCAATCTACTCTTTTTGTGTCTCTCATCCTTACTTCAAATGGTGCAGTAAATGTAAAGGCACTGAACACAAGGATTTACAAGGTTTGATTTAAAGACATACTCCTTATTGTGTTGGTTATTCCCCCCAACACAGATTCTCCACTATAATCTTGTTATCAATTACAATGTTTGATACAGAGTCCCACTGTATCTCTCATGATTCCCACAAGAGGGTCTTTATACTGCATCCCATAGTGTTACCTGAGTCTACCGACCTACTTCAGAGCCCCACTAAAGACTTATTCTCCTCCCTGAATCTCAAAAGGGTCTTCTAGCTCATGAGTCACATGATCATCTTCCTTCTTTATTCTTTCTTGATTCACTATAGATGATTTTTTTATCATCCCACACAGGCTTTTTGAATCACACTTGCCTGTGTATCTCTTCAAGAATCTTCAATAGCCTTTAGTAAGGTATGTTGGCCTTGCTTAATAATTCTGATCACTTAAGTTGATCAGTACTTAGCTCAACAATTCTTGGGAAATTATTTCTTCTTCTGATGAATACTCGACCTCACTTATATGTGTGCAAGTGGTGCACACAACCACTTCAAGAATGCAAAAAATATTCTGCATAGTATCAGCTCTATCTTCCTTCTTGGATTCTCAAGTACTGTCAACTCAGATATCAAATATTCATTAAATTTTTTCTAGCTTCAGTCTTAGTATAGCTTCACTTCATGCATGGCTTGCATGGAATCCAATACCACTTGTATCTAGATATCTCAATGATTTTCACACGTGTATGTGTTCATGCATGATTGCATGCATGGGTCTCTTGTTTTTGAACATGCACTGTCTTTTCTACTTTTCTCAATATGAACACAGACTTCCTATTTCTTATTTTCCCTTTTTCTTCTTCCCTTTTGGTTCTTATCACACACACACTTGTTCTTTTTATTTGTCTTCAATGTGTGTCATGTATGTGCATGTACTTATGATTTTGTGTAGCCCGAATACCCTTCCTTCTCTTCTTTTTGCACCCACTGTTTAGTTAAAGTTTCTTATGCATAAATACAAGAATGGATCACATTGGTTAATACTTTTATTCCTCTTTGCACACAACCTGAATAGGCATAAGGTGTTCTTTGGTTTTTCATCTTCTTGCACACAAAATCCAAATGGGTATTTGTTTTGGGTGCGGGATTTCTTCTTTTCAATAGGCAGTGGGTTATGAGTGTTTTTTCTTCTTTAAAGATTAAATTTTTGGTTTAGACCTTCACATACACACTTTTCTTATTTGTTTCCCCTTTGCATGCACACCCAAACTTGAGCTTGTTCTTCTCCGTGCAAACCAGAGGTCACACAGGGTCTTCTTCTTTACGCAAGGAGTGCACGTAGTTCGTCTTTAGAGAACCACAAAAGGTTCGTGGATCTTGGTTCTGTCTTTGCGGAGTACAATAGGGGTGCAAGACTAGTTATGTACATGTTGTTTCTTCCTCATGCACGAAGCACGTCGAGGGTTAAAAAACTATCGTGTGTTCATGGTTTTCTTTTCATAAAGGTGTGGTTCCTTTCATGAACCAAGATAGTTCATAGTTGTCCTTCATGTAAGGGATGCATGGATCTTCTTCGCATAGCTAGGTTTCATATAACTTCTTTGAAATGCTCTATTTTTTGAAAATGGGAGCTTTCTCTCAATTTTTTCAACAACAACTCTCGTCTTGGTGATCCTCTATTTATAAGCGAGGTTTGGATCACTTTCACATTCAAATCCTCATGAGATTCCAAGGTATTCAAATCTTTGAATACCTGTGATCTTCGGTTTGAATATTTCAAATGCGGGGTAAAAGATATGAACAAATCTCGGTTGTTTCCTTTTCAACTGTGGGCTCCTATTTCTAAGTGTCATCCTTTTGTGCATGCGAAGTGGAACGCATGCAACGCATATTCCTGAAATCTTTGAGATCCATGAAATGGACTTGAAACTCTATTTTCTTTGACCAGGTTTAAATTCTTCATATCGATGCATGCATGAAAACGCAGTTGTCTGCATTGTACTGTGTAGCTCGGTCGATCATAATGCACAGAAGTACGAGCTTCAACGGTGGTCGGAGTTCGATCATGGGGGTGCAGGGGCTTCTCCGGTGCACTGGTTCACATCGGGTGGTCGCGGGTGTCCAGAGGTTGAAGACAACCTTGGTGCCTATCCTTGGCTATTGGATCGACTTAGATCGATCACAGATGACGGAGATTATATCGCACGCGAGATAGAGCGCGCGGTTGAGATCTTGCGTGAGATCTGATGGACGTCTGAGATTGCATCCGTGTTTTTAAAAACCCATCCCACATTGAAACACAGATGAGGTATCCTTTCAGTTTATCAATCAACTCCCACCGCCCTAATGTCAGATTACTTCTATCCACCCTCCGGTACTGCCCCGCACCAATTCTATACAGGAACACTCTTAGCACCCACTCTGCCTCCTCCGGGCGCGCTCCTAGCACCCACTCTACATCCTTGCGCAAGAGTTGATCATCGTGTATGCACCTATGGGCTCGTGGGCTTATACGCGTCCCGCACCCCTACCTCATGCGAGGCTGGCTTTGAGGGCTTCCCTCAGGCACGGTTGATCCTCGGGTCCTGCATGTGCTTGAGGATGAGGACCTCGGCTGGCCTCCTTTGTTAGCCCAATTTTTTGGTATAAAGGCATATTAAAAATAATTGCTTTGTGTAGAACTAAGTATTCAAAAATATAAAATGAAAAGCCACCATTCCACCTTTCTTCTTCTTCAATTCTCTTTGGAATGAGAATTCCAAAGACCTTCTTCAAAACATCATCTTTCTTTTCTTCTTAGATCGTGAATTCAAAAAATCTTCAATATGTTGTTTTGATCCAATCATAGATGATGCATGGATCATTTCTTTATTCCTCATGTATTAAGGCATAATGCATGGATTCTCCTTGTTGTGAGGGATGCGTTCTCCATTAACACATATCTTGGACTTTGAGGAATAACCCAAACAATCATATAATTTTTTCACAAACTTCATCCAATTAGAAACTATTGGATGGATCTTCTAAAGTCATCATGCAATTAAGTATTACATGGCCTTCTTCTAATGTTGTAACAAAGTATCTTCCAGTGACACATGTCTTGGAACTTAGGATCAGTTCAACAATCATCTAAATTAATATAAAGAATGTCCAAGCATGACATCCAATGTCATTTCATACAGATTCTCCAAGGGACATAAGCTTTGGAACAAATTCTCCTCTTCAATCATCAACACCACCACTTTTCCATACACATATTGACAATTGACACCTTATTGACATCTTATTGACAACAAATGCAACACCATTCTCAACACAATCTTTACAATGTCAATTATTTTTTACAAGGAAAATTATGTTAAAACCCAGGTGAAAGATAACAAAAATAGTCTAGACTTAAAGAATGCAACGCTAACCAAGCTGAGTGTAGTGAATTGGAGCCTGAAACTTTCCAATTCTAGGACATCATAACATTGTTATAGAATCACTGAAAATCCCCACAAAGAACAACATATTGGACCTCAAATATCTTTCTTCCATCCTTATCGTCACAAGGTTATCAAACACTCCCCCACCATCTATCTGCATAGCTTTATATCAGCAATAAATTATAAAAACATTGAGAGAAAAAATTACAAAAATATAGTCAACATTCTAGCAAACTCACCTCGCACCTATCTTAACAGATCAAAACTGAGACCACAAACATCCAAGATGATAAGATGGTACTCAGAGTTGGGAATCTTCAAGATTAATCAATCAAAGAAACAAGAAAAAATAAATATGAAACCTATAAACCATGAAGATTTTACCTGGGAAAGTAAAAGAAGGAAAAAGACCACAAGACCATGACAATAATGGGTTCAATGGTGCGTCCAAATGAAATATTGACCCGAAAAAACACTCCCTTCACATGGAGACCCAAAGCATAGACAAATGTCATATCCACCTTAGGATTCCCTACTACAACAATGATCAAACACCCACAACCCTGGGAAAAACATATTACTCTCCCTTTCTTTTCCCCTGCCATCACATGGATTCAGAATCCAAGACACTTGTTTCCACACTGCACCACAGCAATGAACCTAGCATTAATGAACACTCCAAATAACATTCATACCTCTAGCACCACTCGCGCTTGAATAACAACTATGAATCTGGTGTTGTAGACCCACCATGAACATTGCAGCATGCTACTAAAAATCATCCATGAAAGCTAAAGTACACCTAAAAAACCTTGAAATAAATCATCAATGCAAAAATAGATCAAGAAAAGAAACGCAAATACAACCCATTAGGAACCATAAAAAACACACATCTAACAGGTGAATCATTGGAGATTTAAGGGAATGCCCTATATTTTTTGCAATAATCAATAAATGAAAAGGGAGACTACAAACAACCAATTTGTCTCCAAACTACCAGTCACGCGAGTAAAGATCACAAGGTAAGTGATTGAACCTTCAACCTAGAGATGATTAGTGACCATGAAGAACACAAAAAATAAATGTGAACCAAAAAAACATAATGAACAATCTCCAAGAAACTAGATGAACCCAAAAAATAATAAATAAAACAGCCAACCTAATCAAACATCCTTAATTTGTTCAAGTCATCACTCAATAACTAAGAGACAATGATTATAGTAATGATTTGATAAATCCCAAAAATATGAAATATATAAATTATTTATTAAGATCATTTTCAAATTCAAAAAATAAATAATCAGTAAACAAATTCGATAACATATTTTGTTCCATATTCTGTTCCATAGAAGCTGAAAGATAGCCAGTGAATACTAGACCAAAATTATAATTTAGTTTTAGTATCAAATAACAAAAATATGAAAGATAGATTCATAGTTTCAAAACCAAAATTGACCACATAATTTTTAATTAATGATAATATTCACAACAATATCAAAATAGTTATGATTCAATACACAAAATGAAATGACCTAAACAATGTTGCAGTGGTCAAAACAAAACAGTTTATGGCATAAAACAGAATCAACATTATCACAATTCCAATTCTAAAACACGAATTGAAGCATAACCAATTCAAGGAAAATGAAACAACAGAGATGATAATAAGTGACTAACCAAGAAAAATATTAAAGACAGAGTTCTTGACAAATCAGAGACACATAGTTAACCCAAGCTTGAGATATCAACATATACACTCATACATCTTTCAAGGATGCCCACCTAGCAGCACCTACTAAGAGCTTCACCACAACCTAATGAAATAGGAGAAAACCAATGCCTACCGAGAATGCCACAGCCCAACCAAAAAACAGTCCCAGAAACGAGTCCAAATCCCTACTAAAAGCCTAAAAAAAATTTAAAACGCCCAAAAGTTAAATCTAAAAGAACTCTTCATCCCCATCACTGATACCGGTTATCCTCACTGAATTCTAAAGTTGTACTACTGAAAAATTACCCCAAACATCACCACACAACCTCGCCTCAACATTACCGGAAGACGAATCTCAGGCCAACATCTTTCATTTGGGAGGACCATCGCACCAGGTCCCAGGGAGGATCACCTGGGTGTCCCACACCTCAATCACCACTGAAGCGCATGAAAGATGAGCAAGGCCGGATCTTGAAGAGAAATGGACCTGTTGAGGCAAATGGGGGAGGCAAAGGGGTGAATGGCTAGCATATGTGAGGTGGGGGTGGTGGGATGTGAGGCAATGCGGTGGGATGTGTGGTCGGAGTAAGGCAGGGCAGGGCGACAGGATGTGAGGCCGGAGTAGGGCGGGGCGGCGAGATGTGAGGCCATAACAGGGTGGGGTGGGGCGGCGGGGCGGGATGTGAGGTGGGGCAGTAGGGGTGGGATGTGAGACGGGGCGGCGGGGAGGCCGAACACGGACAGGGGGTGGTGATGGAGTCCAATTAGGGTTTTAATGGGGGTTTTTTCATAAAAATTATTTAAATGTTTATTAAATAAATAATATTGAAAAATATAAAAACATTTAATATTTCAAGAAAATAAAATAAAGTGTATTGAAATATATAAAAACATTTAATACTTTGAGAAAACTGAAAATTAAAATCAATTATGAGATGTTTTTAATAAAACTTCGGGAAGTAAAAATTTACTATGGTTATAAAAATAATATATATATATATATATATATATTTGTGTGTGTGTGTAATATGTTTCTCTTAATTGGTTATTGATAAAATCTTTTTTTTTGAATGGTTTATTGTAACATTTTTTATTGATGTTAAAAGATTTGTTGGTAATAGCGTTATTAATAACAGATCTATGTGTTAGTAAAAAAATGTTGGTATTAGTATGATAAAGCAATAGATTCAACTGTTGGTAAATGATATGTTGGTATTGAATGATTAATATCAACAGATATATCTGTTGGTAAAAATATGTGTTGGTATTAAAAATTAATACCAATAAAACGTATTATCTGTTGGAATTGCTTATTTTTATCAACGAATATATTGTCTGTCAAAAAATTTCTGTTGGTAAGTCTTTTTCTTGGTGAAACATACATACACACACACACACACATACATAGACTTCCACACACACACGTACATGCACATACATATAATCATACACAACACATACACATACACATACACATACACATACACATACACATATACACACATATATGCACATACCTACAAACATACATACACATACGAATACACAACACATACATACGCAATCATACAAGCATAGACACAGGTGCAACAATATATACACATATATAAACATGTATACACATACATACACATACATACACATACATACATATACATACAAATATGTATACGTACATATAATCATACACAACACATACACATACACATACACATACACATACACATACACATACACATACACATACACATACACATACACATACACATACACATACACATACACATACACATACACATACACATACGCATCTAAACACATATATGCACATACCTACAAACATACATACACATACGAATACACAACACATACATACGCAAGCATACAAGCATAGACACATGTGCAATAATGTATACACATATATAAACATATATACACATACATACACATACATACATATACATACAAATATGTATACGTACATACACAAACATATGCATACACTCATTTGTTCAAAAAAATGCATTCAAACACATAAATACCCGCATGTACAGACATACATGTATACCCACCTACAAACAACTATGTGTGTATATTTTAAATTAGTTAATATGATTATAAATATATAAATTCAAATATCAACTATATTTAATGTATTTATATATTTATTTATATTATTCATATCAGTGTATTGTAATGTGTGTGTGTGTGTGTGTATACTCACATATATTTGTGTGATTATAATGGTGAATATGATTACAAAAGGTATAAAAGCAAACAAAAGCATATATATTTTCAATTATATAAATCATCTTTAAAAATATATAATTATGTATATATAATATATATATATATACATATATTATAAATAAAATTAAATATATATCTATATATATTCATTTATATATTTATATAACTGTATAAATAAAATTTTAATATATTATATTTAGAATTAAGTGTGTTTTATACGATGAACTTTCATATATTGAAGAAGTGGGTGGCCTTTTCCCCCATCCACACGCAAGGGTTGGTTGTGGGACTTTGAAGCATTCTATTCCTTAAATGTTCACGGCCGCGTGGCAGGGGGCAGTCTGCCTTCAACCGGGTCACGTGATGAGGGCCGCCGGCTGCACCCGAACAAGTTTTCATTAAAAAATTTAAAAAAAAAATTAAATGATCACAGGACGACACATGGGATCCAGCCACGTGTGCATGTGAATCACTCACATGGAATGATGTACATGCGCCCAACAGCATGCATACATCACACGTAGCAATTTTTTTACGTCGGCACTTATTATCTATAATGATTAATTTCAAAAAATCACTTTTCTTTCGTTGGACTCCAATTAATGTACTGAATGCCTAAATATAAAAACAACAGATTTTTTTATCCTATTTTAAATCATGCGGTCATAAATATTTATTTTATTATTTTATTTGATGTGGGTGTGGTATACATAAAGTGCAGTTGTGAGATTGGTAATTCATTAAGAAAAACATACCTCGAAAATTCTTTCAGTATTTTCAATGCTTTATTGTAAGTATGTTCAAGAATATAATGTTTTTGTTATTTTATGAGAATTAGAGGTGCCTTTCTAATTTTCATCAATGACTTTCGATTTTTAAAAAAGACATTTTGTGACATTTTAGGAGGTTCGAGATGATTTCCTAGTGTTTTTGGGACAATGTACAAAACACGATCAATCGTGAATCCACTTGAGTCGATGCTGTAGTGCAAATGGAAGCAACTATATAGTTCAAATTCTAAATTCACGGTCAACCATGCAAAAAAAAAAGTCAATCGAGACAACCAAAAGTAAACCACGAACCCTCATTTTTAGTGTTTCTAGGATCATCGTATGATCCTTTGGATGTAGAAGAACACCCAGACATGAAGGATGTATCCTCGAACATAAGCAACATGCATGATAAATGAAAAACAACTGAAAGCAGAGCATACCTAGTTTGGACTTACAATGACTTTATTCAACTAGGATCTCAATAGAATGCTTGAGGAAGACCATGAGGAGCAATAGATCAAGGCATACTACCTTCGAGGGGGTACACCAGTCACTGGATCAAAATTCATAATCGAAGGACACCCAAGCTCTCGAAGGGGTGATATTGCCTTCTCGGGAGAGATGAACAAGACTCAAGAAGAAGGAGCTTATAAATAACTTTGCATGAAACTGATGATCAACAACAAATTCAAATGAACACGATCAAACCACACACAAACGAGAAGAACTACTTCTCCTTTTATAGGCGAAGCCCCGACATTCTCCACGAACGAAGAACACACTAGGCTTTACTGGCATCATCAAATGACACCCTTGATTGATGCTTCATTGATGAATGCGTTCTACAGTCATTATGAAAAGCTTTTAATCCATTTTTAATGGATTTAAACCAAGGAAACCACATGCGGGAATGTTGGTGTTACCATGCGGGAATGCAGCGCAGTTAACCTGTATTTTAAGTTGCATTGCATGCAACCAGGCCGAATGTGTACATGCATCACATGCATGTATTTTACATGCATCATATGTATGATTATATATATGATTATATATGTGCACTATAAATATATATTTACAACATGCATCATATACATGTATTCAATGTTTTTTTTTTACATTTTTTCAATTTTTTTTTAAAAATACAACCAGGTTTAAAATATATATTTTTTTACATCCTAAAGGCGGCACACCATGTGCCGCCTTCGGTTCAGTTTCCGCCGGGCCAAAGGCGGTTCTCCAGAAACCGCCTTGCGCCATTGGGGAAACGAAAGGCGGCACACCAGTGCCCGCCTTTCAATATTTTTTCTGCGAAAGGCGGCTTTGGAAGAGCCGCCTTTCGTGTTTTAAATGGTCGAAGGCGGCTTCCCAGTTGCCGCATTCGCCAAAAATATGCCTATAAAAGGAAGCCGCCCCACCCATCCTTCCTCACTCACAAATCCCTCTTCTCTCTAAAATTTTGAGAGCTCCTCTCTCTAAGTTGAGTTTTCCTTCGTGGTGCTTCCGGAGACGCAAGGAGTACAAGATTTTTGTGTCAAGCTTCATTTAGAGGTATTTTTTTATTTTAAAGTTATTTATTTATTTAATTGTAATTAGTTAATTTTAAATATTTAAGGATGTAGTAGTAGTTATTTAAAGAAAAGAAATAAATAGTTATATTATTAATGTTTTAATTAGTTAATATTTAATGTTAGATTAAGGTATATGTAATTTAATATTATTAATGAATGATGATGAGGGATAAATTATTTAATGTTAGATTAAAGTATGTATAATATAATATTATTAATGATTGATAATTAGGTATAATAATAATTTATTAATATTTTAGAGATAATCATAGACTAATTAAATGATGATTAAGGAATAATTAAGTCATGATTAAAGGGGTAATTTACCATGGATGATTAATTAAGGAATGTTTAAGGGGTGATTAAGTGATGATTAAGGGATGATTAAGGGGTCATTAAGGTAATTAAGGAATGATTAATTGATGATTAAGGGGTCATTACGGGGTAATTAAGGAATGATTAAGTGATGATTAAGGGGTAATTAAGGAGTGATTAAGGGGTGATTAAGAGGTAATTAAGGAATGTTTTAGGGGTGATTAAGTAACGATTAAGGGGTGATTAACTAACGATTAAGGGGTGATTAAGGGGTCATTAACTAATGATTAAGGAATGATTAGGGGATGGTTAAGGGGTAATTAAGGAATGTTTACGTGATGATTAAGGGGTAATTAAGGAATGTTTAAGGGGTGATTAACTAACTATTAAGGAATGATTAGGGGATGATTAAGGGGTAATTAAGGAATGTTTAAGGGGTGATTAACTAACGATTAATGGGTGAATAAGGGGTGATTAACTAGGGATGATTAGGGGATGATTAAGGGTTCATTAACTAACGATTAAGGGGTCATTAACTAACGATTAACGGATGATTAAGGGGTCATTAAGTAAAGATTAAGGGATGATTAAGTGGTGAATGACCAACTCCTAACTGATTAACCAACACTTAAGTAGTGATTAACCAGCACTTAAGTAGTGATTAACCAAAACTTAAGTAGTGACCGAAACTTAAGTAGTGATTAACCAGCACTGTAATGAATCTTATTTTTTAGAGATCATTGAACATATATTTAGGAAAGTTAAAAATTGTTCTACAAAACATTAGTGGATTAATTTAGGAAGGTTTTAAAATTTTGGTGTCATGAAAGTTTATGTCGTTATCTAAGAAATTAAATCTCTGTCTGGATACTATAAGTGGATGTGGCTCTCGCACAGCTATACCTAGGGGTGAAAGCCCCGACAAGGAGTTTCGGGCCTGACCCGGGGTATACTGGTACACGACAATGGGCCTTGCTGCACTCCTGGTTTGACACTCCTGAGGGATATGTTTTAGATGATTGATATTTACTTCATGAAATACTAAAATACCTTTAAGAAGATAAAAAATGTTATTTAACATGTAACAAAACATTATTGACATATTCAGTGATCAGTAAACATTTTTCATGTAGAGAGACATGTTTGCTTGTGTTTACTACTATGGAAAGGTTATTCAAACCGAGCAAGGAGCTTCTTATAGTATACAACCAACATCTATGGTTAACACATCTGATTGTGTTACCATAACTGATCTTCAAGATAGAATTCGTGGTTGCTTAAATCTCGGTCCTCATCAAGAGATAGAGTCTATTAGTTATAGACATTTGATATTCCCTGCCACGTTATGACATCTTGCTTGTCCATTGGCTGCTGATGAGCACTGGGTCCAAGCTGGAACTTTATTTTCCCAACGGTCTGATGGTGAAATGACGGAGTTATATGTTGAAGTTTCTAATGTACAACAACATCAAAATGTTTGAAGTCGTAGACATGCACAAATAGTTGTTGAAAAAGATTCATCCCAAGAAATTGAGGATGTTAGCCCTGTTGTGGAGGAGGACAACTTAGATGATCTGCCAGATTTACATATAAATCATTCTTCAGATGAGGAATTTAATAATGATGGAACAGACTGAGAAGACAATGATGATGGGGAGGGAGCTGGAGATGGGGAGGGAGCTTGAGAAGATAAGGTAGTAGTTTCTCGAAGTAGAGTAGTTCAAGAACATTCTCGACCAACATTAAATCATCCACCACCCTTTGAATCTTGGTCCGAAGCAATGGAATGTGTACCTGAATTTGACAACAATGTTCTGACACCTGCAACAGAGTTTCCTGAAGTTATAGTGGACAGGTTTAGTGAGTTGGAAAAAACATTATATAATGGAAGGGATTTTCCAAGTAAGGATGCGTTGAAGAGCTTCTTAAAAAGATTTCATATTGAGAGGCATTGTAGATATGTAGTTGATGCATCATGTTGAAAAAAATACGTTATACGGTGTGATAAATTTGATGAAGACTGTAGATTCCAGTTGAGGGTGATTCCAGACATTGCATTTGGTGGATGGAGAATTTCAAAGATTGAGGCAGCTCATTCTTGTGTTCAGCGAAACTTGACACAAGATCACACTGCTTTGGATGCTGAATTTGTGTCAACTGTTATCATTGAGATGATTAGGACCTGTCAAGATGTTCCTTAGCCCTTGTGCAAGAGAGGATACTTCAAATTTTCGGTTATAAGATTTCTTATAACAAGGCATGGATAGAGAAACAGAAGGCAATTGTGAAGGTCTACGGTGATTGGGATGACTCGTATCGGGTGTTGCCGCAATTATTAGCCATGCTGAGCCACAACAACCAAGTTGTCTACCATATAAATAAGAAGGAACATGTGTTTGAAGATAATCGATTGGATCAATATCGTGTTCAATTTCATCGGTTATTCTGGGCATTCCTCCCATGTATTTCCGCATTTCGTTTCAGTAAACAGTTCATACAAATTGATGGAACATTTCTATCTGGAAAGTATAAGAGTGTATTGTTGATTGCGGCAACCCAAGATGGGAACCGTTCACCACTTCTGCTTGCATTTGCAATAGTGGAGAAGGAAAACTATGAATCTTGGAGCTGGTTTTTGGCATGCATCATCAACCATTTCACACGCATTCGAGGTGTCTGTTTGATATCTGATCGACATAGGGAAATCAATGAGGCAATAAATGCGGATCCTGATTCATGGAGGCCCCCAAATGCACATCATCGATACTGCATCAAACACATTGCTAGTAACGTGCGCAAAACCTTCCATAATGAGGCTATGAAGAATGCAATCACGAGGCTTGGTAAGCAATGTTGTCATTGATGTTTACTATTTTAATGTAAATAAAAATATATTTTCTATGACCTGTGATCATATTTATGTAGCATATGAGCCAGATCAACGAAGATTTGAGGCGCGTTACGAAGAAATCTGCAAGGCTAACCAAGAAGTGTATGATTATATGATGAAGATTCCAAAAGAGAAATGGACACTGGCCTATGACGGGGGGAAGAGGTATGGACACATGACCACAAACATTGTGGAGTGTATAAATGGTGTCTTCAAAGGGCTTCGCAAGCTACCAATTACTGCCCTAGTTCAGGAGACATTTTATCGTTGTGTCAAGTACTTCGTTGATAGACAACAACTAGCCTCAGATGGGATTCAACAGGGGCTAAGATTTGGAAAAAACTTTCAATGAGATATTGACAAGAACATTGAAGAAACTTCCAGTTATTGGAGTGTGTTTATTCCATCGGGAAGACTCGGCATTTGAAGTTCAAGAGTATTGTAACCCCATTACAGGTAACAGCGGTGAAAAATTAGTGGTACTTCTAGAAGAAAAACAATGTCAGTGTGGAAAGTTTCAAGAATTAAGGTTTCCATGCGCACATGCCATCGCAGCATGTGTGTCTGTGAACGTATCATGGGAAGCTTATGTTGATCCAGTATACCGATTGGAGGCCATTTCTAACTGTTATGCTGCGCCATGGACGCTTGTTGGGGAGTTTTGATATTTCCCAATGCCTGAAGACCAGCCCATACTGATTCCTGACATCAGTAGATTACGACCACGGGGAAGACCGAAGACCAACAGGATACGAAATGAGATGGATTGGCCTCAAGAACAAGGGAAAAGGTTGAGATGTCATCTATTTCATCAAGAAGGGCATAACCGGAAACGATGTCCTAACATTGCTGGATCGAGTTCACACACTCAGCCACAATGATGTGTTGTATCCAACATGATCTTTTCATGTAGTCAGTTATATGTTGTTAATATTAGAGATGAACTTTTTAATAATTGTTTCACATTTCCAATAAGCAACTTCCCTCCTTCCAATAAGGAACCTCTGTATTCAATACTTTTAAATCCATTAATCTGAACGTAATCTTAGAGAAAAAAAACATTATTAAAAAAAGGTTATTTGTCATCGAAGACAAAAAATTATTAAAACATTTATCATAAAGGATCTTCATAAATCATACATAACCGGGATAAAATGTTTATATATATAAATGTATGACACCATATCTTAAAAAACATAATTTTCATGGTAAAAACATATATAAATACACGATAGATAAATGTTCTCCAAAATTTGATGACATTGCCTTAACGTTTTCTAAAAAAACATCACATATTGTTCATTATACCAATCATAACATTCTATTAAATTTAACATTATATTTATATTTTATAGTGAAGAATAATTTCCTTTTCTGGCTTCCATATGGATGATATTCCACTCCTCACCGAGTAGCATAGGCATGTTTCTCATGATGTGATAGAGGGTCGGGATGTTCGACGGATTAGGGTGCGGCGAGCACACCATTTTCGACACATGGCGCCTCCAGCTGCTATTATACCATACTTACATTGTGCTGGATTCTACGACATTGCCGTTTCTGATTTCACTTACACTGATCATCCTCTTCTTGCTTCCTTGGTCGAGAGATGGAACTAGAGACTCACACATTCCACTTTCCAGAGGGAGAGATGACTATCACCTTAGAGGATGTGGCAGTGCTACTCGGTCTTCCTATTCAGGGAGATGCAGTTATTGGACCCACCAGTGGGGATTGGGCTGAGCTGGCACAAAGATTATTAGGTGTTGATATTTTGGCTGATCATACTGCTACAGATGGTGGGTCCATATCTATGCCTTGGCTTGCTTTGTAGTTTGCACATTTACCTGCTGATGCTGATGAGCAGACCATCATGTGTTATGATCGGGCATATATCTTACGACTTATTGGAGGTACATTGTGTTCAGATCACTCGGGTGTGCATGTGCACATGATGTATCTTAGTTTACTGGAGGACTTTGATCGGATCGGGAGATACAGTTGAGGATATGCATGTTTGGCCTACACTTATAGAGCATTATGTACGACATGCCGCTCAGATCACACAGATCTCGGAGGATGTGTCGTCCTTATACAGTTGTGGGCATGGGATCACATCCCTGTCCTCGCCCCTGTTACTGTTGGTCAGAGGCTTCCTATAGATGTGCTACAGGACGCTCCACGTGGACGATGGTATGATCCGTCATATTTATTTGTTCCTGATTGTATTATGATTTATTATATTTAATTTCTGATTATTTATCACTTTCAATGTTTTATTTGATAGGTGGAGTCCGGAACATCGTTTCATCAATGCTCCAACCCACAATTTGGCTGCATATCGTCTCATATTGGACAATTTACTACCTGACAGCGTAAGTATATATCATCATTTTTGTTTTTTGTTAACAAATTTCTCTGATGAAATGTCACATGTCATTACAGATTCATTGGATGCCATACTGGAGTCTGGTTCAGGACTTACCTACATACTGTACTGATGGACTTCATGAGGTTATGGCTGTAGTGCCACTCATTCACTTTCATATTATTGAGTGGCACCAGCCCGATAGAGTTATGCGTGAGTTTTGCTGTGTTCAGCTGATTCCACCTGCACCACGACAGTTACCAGTGCTTCATGGCTTGAAGCTCATGGGGAGACAACATGTTGATTGGTGACGACGACATGCCCAATATGTCGCCATCTGGGACAATCGAGCAGAGCATCGTATCACAGGTGTACGTACGATGCGATTATACCTATCATATCAGGTAGAGTGTGAGCCATGGTATAGAATGAAGTCTATATTGTATCTGACTCAGCACGGGAGAGGGATTCAGGATCTGGTAAGTCAATAAATTTCACATAATATATTTATTACGCTATTTTATAATTCATTTTGAATCTCTGTACAGCATACCAGACTACGACGACTATGTCACATGACTGATCCAGAGGAGGAGGAGGTTGCTAGTTTATCTGTGATCCATGCTGCTTTGGAGGAGATGATGCCGATTTGTCGATCTATTCATGAAAGTAGCATCCATCCTAGACCCCAGAGACATGATGTTCCTACTCAGGAACATGATGCTCCTATCCCAGGAGATGAGGGTCCTACTCAGAAACCTGCAACAGCAGCTGGTGCTGTTCCCCAGCAACGACAACGGCGACGGAGACCACGTCCCCTTGTACGTGAGCCCTCACCTATTCCAGAGGCACAGGTCGGTGCTCTATCAGTCCAGCCTGACCCGTCTGGGTTTGTGCAGCATGATGCATCATGGGATCCATATTTTTTGACTGGATATCCACAGTATTCGCAAGATATTTATTTTCCAGGGATTTATCAGGGGTCATCTCCCATGCCGCCATCTTTCATACCAGATCCTTCACAGCCTATATGGTTTCCCGAGGGTATGATGACAGACCCTTCTACTTACGTAGTGGTAGAAGGATCTCGTGCACACAATGACATCCCTCCGACACCTCCTTCCATGCATACTATGACAGAGGATCCTGTGATTGATGTTCCAGTGCCCGAAGATCATCCCTCTCCAGGTCATCATACTCCATCCCAGCATGGAACACGTCGCTCTCGATATGGATGTACCATTCGCACACCACCTTGTGGGACAGAGCCTCACCATAGACACTGACATTACTTCTTCATGTAAGGTGAGATGAGAAGGGAGGTATTATACCATCAGGAAGAGAGATTCTAGAAATGTGCAATACTATGACAAACCTTTAGATGAAATGTGTCAGTTCCCCACTAGATGTGCATGTTCCTTCAAAATTTTCAGGCTGGAGATAATCCACCTTAAGTTCCACATAGCCTTATGCCTTCCATGGATTAATGTCAAACACTTCAACCAATTTGTTTACTTTATGGGGAAGTAAAACCTCATTCCTTTGAATATGCACATTACCATGAACATATAAAATCATCATTTTGCAAGAAAAACTACTAATCTCATGTTCACTGAAATACCCCTTAACGTAAGAATGATACAAATAGTGTAAGTACCCAATAGAAAGATTCCAATCCATTTTGACTGGGCTATGTGGAATCATTGGTGTTTTCATCGGATTAATAATTTAAAATGTTTCAAAACTACCTTTCTGAAACTCAAAAATGTTTCAAGTAAGTGACTTTAAAAGCCTATAAAATATAAACCATAAGATCTATTGAAATGAAACTTAAAACATGGATTAAACATATAATAAGTAATTGAAAATAAAAACCATTTCTTAAAAATTGCTGATGAAATACAATTATAAGCTTTCAAAAACACTTCTTTCAACTCAAAAATATTTCAGATATGAGACTTTGAAAGCCTATAAAATATAAACTTAATGACTCATATAAATGAAACTTAGAACATAGATTAAACATATAAGAAGTAGTAGAAAAGTAATTAGTTAATTCTGGTGAGGGGGAAAACTGTTAGACCCTGGAATTGAAGGATAATGAGGATGACAAGGAAACATCAACCCCCACGCCCACCCCTTCCACCCATTCAACCAACTTCGGTAACTCCTATAGAAGTAGCTTTTCAAAAAAATGAAATGTCACACCACCACAGCTTCCTACATCCATATTAAACCCCCAATTCAGTTTCATTAAATGTGGACAGCCCCCATTTTTACCAAAGTAAATGATGCACTATTAAACCATCACTTTTCAACCCTCGCCTCAATAATACAAAATGCTTTGAGGGATGAGAAATGATTCGGTGCATTTTAGAACATTGAAATGCGTCGAATCATTTCTCATCCCTCAAAGCATTTTGTATTTTTGAGGCGGGGGTTGAAAGTGGTGGTTTAATAGTGCATCATTTACTTTGGTAAAAATGGGGGCTGTCCACATTTAATGAAACTGAATTGGGGGGTTAATATGGATGTAGGAAGCTGTGGTGGTGTGAAATTTAATTTTTTTGAAAAGCTACTTCTATAGGAGTTACCGAAGTTGGTTGAATGAGTGGAAGGGGTGGGCGTGGGGGTTGATGTTTCCTTGTCATCCTCATTATCCTTCAATTCCAGGGTCTAACAGTTTTCCCCCTCACCATAATTAACTAATTACTTTTCTACTACTTCTTATATGTTTAATCTATGTTCTAAGTTTTATTTATATGAGTCATTAAGTTTATATTTTATAGGCTTTAAAAGTCTCATATCTGAAATATTTTTGAGTTGCAAGAAGTGTTTTTGAAAGATTATAATTGTATTTCATCAGCAAATTTTAAGAAATGGTTTTTATTTTCAATTACTTATTATATGTTTAATATATGTTTTAAGTTTCATTTCAATAGATCTTATGGTTTATATTTTATAGGCTTTCAAAGTCACTTACTTGAAACATTTTTGAGTTTCCGAAAGGTGGTTTTGAAACATTTTAAATTATTAATCAGATGAAAACACCAATGATTCCACATAGCCCAGTCAAAATGGATTGGAATCTTGCTATTGGGTACTTACACTATTTGTATCATTCTTACGTTAAGGGCTATTTCAGTGAACATGAGATTAGTAGTTTTTCTTGCAAAATGATGATTTTATATGTTCATGGTAATGTGCATATTCAAAGGAATGAGGTTTTACTTCCCCATAAAGTAAACAAATTGGTTGAAGTGTTTGACATTAATCCATGGAAGACATAAGGCTATGTGGAACTTAAGGTGGATTATCTCTAGCATGAAAATTTTGAAGGAACATGCAAATCTAGTGGGGAACTGACACATTTCATCTAAAGGTTTGTCATAGCATTGCACATTTCTAGAATCTCTCTTCCTGATGGTATAATACCTCCCTTCTCATCTCACCTTACTAAGAAAAATTAACTATATCTTTTGAGTTTGATTTATACTCAGGGGCATGACAAAATTGCAAAGATGTTTCTATTGTGTGTAAAGCACATAAGCTGGTTGAGGTTTTCATTGTTGGAATGCATCTGAATGCTACGAAAAAGTTATAAGGACTAAGTTAAAATTAAAAAATTTATTAATTTCTTATATATTTAATCAATGTTTAAAGTTTCATTTATATTGGTCTTATAGTTTATGTTTTATAGTCTTTTAAATTCGCGTACTTGAAACATTTTTAAGTTTCAAGTAGACTATTTTAAAAGATTATAAATTAATTTTTATGGACATTTTTTAGGAAGTTTTTGTTGTTTTCAACTATTTCTTATATGTTTAATCAATGTTTAATGTTTCATTTCTATTGGTCTTATAGTTTATGTTTTATAGTCTTTCAAAGTTGGGAACTTGAAACATTTTTAAGTTTCATGCTGATGGTTTTGAAAGCATATAAATTGTTTTTGGTGAACATTTTTTATGAAATTATTTTTTGTTTTCAACTATTTCTTATATGTTTAATCAATGTTTAAAGTTTCATTTGTATTGGTCTTATAATTTATCTTTTATAAGCTTTCAAAGTCACGTACTTGAAATATGTTTAAGTTTCAAGTAGGTGGTTTTGAAAGCTTATAAAATAATCTGTATCAACATTTTTTATGAATTTTTTTTTCAACTATTTCTTATATTTTTAATCAGTGTTTAAAGTTTCATTTGTATTGGTCTTATATTTTATCTTTTATAGTCTTTCGAAGTCGCATACTTGAAACAGAATCACACATCGGAAACGCAGAATGTACTGTGCAGGAAAAGGAGAACTAGAATCCCACATCGGAAATGCAGTATTGTTTTCAGGACAAACCCCCTTATAAAAGGGAGTCTAGAGTGAGGGTATCAGTCAGAATCCAGACTGCTGTAATGGAAGAACCGCTGGATATTAAATAACAGAAAAATTCTGTTGAAAAGTTTTGTTTTATTTATATATATATATATATATAAAACAAAACAAAACAAAACCAAAAAAATAAAAAAAAAAATAAAAAAAAAATATTTAGGCAAAGGCGGCACCTGGTGTGCCGCCTTTGTGGTTATTTTTTGGGAAAGGCGGCACACCGTGTGCCGCCTTGCCCTGGGCAGAAAATTCCCCAAAGGCGGCACACCAAGTGCCGCCTTTGGAGGGTAAGTTTTTTTTAACCTAGATGTATTTTCAAATTTTTTTTTGAAAAAATGTATATAAAAAAAACTCATCATATGCATGCATATTTTAGTGCACAACCAACACTCATGAGATGACAAGACAAGAGCCTACCAGACCAATATCGAGATTATCATGACCTAGGCTTCCAGGGATATTTTAAATTGACCCATGGGTGAGTCACATGTTGAATTTTAAGGCCAAGTTCATGTGCCATCATCACATGAGGAGGTTACATGGTGATCAATCCTGGCCATCGATGGGGACTCATTGGATCTTGGGGAGCGAAACACCATGTGAATGAATACATGATGACGAGAGTGGTTTCACACCATGATCTTTGATCCTGCAATTAAAATGTGTGATGAAAATACATAGGGTGAGATATGAGACAATGGAAACATTTATGGGAGAATCGATTAGACACGTTGCAGACAATGGAGCATACAAAATGATCAAGAACTTGTTTAAAATGAAATGCCAATAATGAAACTAAGGGATCACCAGGGGATCACACAATGAGTGATATGACATTCAAAGGTGGATTATAGATTAGAAGGGGGATTTTTCTTTTTTTAGTTTTAATCCCTAGATGGTTGAAGTGGGTTTGATATTATTTTCTAACATGATTTTTGGTCAATCCCACTAAGGGAACATGGATTAATGTAGTTCAAAAGTTCAATTTTCATTATTTTATCTTACTTATTATTTGATGCTTTTTTTCTATTTGATTTTTTAATTTTTACATGATTTCACTAACACAAAACTATTAAGGATTAGGATGAAGAACCGAACAGAGAATACCCATCCACATATTTTCAATGGGAGAATAACATTTCAATCATTGAATGAAGTATCAATAAAAAAAGTTCAATGATATCAAACAGAATGGACTTGTGAATTTTCAATTCACTATTGCTTTAAATTAAAAAACATTTTGTTATTTTATGTGAACGTTTCAGATTATTATGATTTAAATGATTAAAATATCATTTTTTAAAATGATGTATTTAAATGTTGATTTTAAATATTAGGCTTAGGTTTTCACCTGGGCTTGCACCATGCATCGACCCTTTTATTTGACCTGGTTTCTTGTGATAGTGTGTAACATCCCAAGTAAATAAAGAATAATACATTTTCATAATTATTAATATTTGTGAATTAAATATTAATTTTATTTTAAAGGGGTTTCTATGTTCGATGACCTACCCAATACGCAACAACGTGTTTCTTGGAAATATTACATTGCACACTAATAACATAATAATATTATTTTAAATGTAGTTAACGCCTAGCTGCTGTATAGGCGAGAATAAATAGAACTAACTAAAATATGATTATACATGTTTTTTAAATGGTTTTACATTTATCCAATAAAATTTTGAGGCTTAAAATTTGAATGAATCTAATTTTAAGCATAATTTACTTTAAAAGGTTGATTTACCACCTTTTGATGGAGAACCCTATTTAAATATAGTTTTGGTCACTTTTATATGTTCTTTTTGAAAAAATAAAATTATTCTTCAGAATCAGGACATCAAAATTCACTTTGGGTAAAATTTGGTATTTTTTTGATAAAATTCAATTTTTGATGAATAGTGGAAAATACTGTATTTTAATTCAAAAATGCCTTTTAATCTAATTTATTTATATGTTTATATTATCTTTTTAATTGGTTTTAAAGTGTAATTAGATTATATTTTTACTATTTAAACCAATTTTGATCATTGGATATAATTTCACTTTGAAATTGGATATAAACAAGTGTTGATCTTTTGATAGTTATTATTTCTTAAAAAAACACGTTTTTTGTTTTGACAGCAGGAATTCATTTTAAATTAATTTATGCCACTTCTGTGTTTTTAATTTTGAAAAATGGATTACATATTTGGAATCAGTAGGTCCAAATTGTGTAAATATATAACTTTTATTTTTTGAAAATTTAAATATTTACTACAATAAAATTTTTATCTACCATGGTTAAAAGGTAAATCTAGTAAATAAGGGTAAAAAAATATTATAATAATAATATAAAATTACCCTACCATGTGTCCTAATCCTATTAGTTGATACATTTCCAACCATGAGCATCCTAATTGGGTCGATTTTGGGACCGAATGGAGCCACTTAAGAGTGATAATGACACTTTATTTTAATTAATTTAAAGTAAAGACAAAAATGACATAAACAAACATCTTTTAGTAAATAAATTTTTACAAGGGGTTATATAAGTTATATTTTCAAATATAAATATTTATTGGAAAGATAAAAAGATTTACTACATCATTGTATTTTTTATAATTTCTAGGCATCAAATAAATAAAATTATTTATGACACAATAATGATGCAGTGTTTACCTCATTAATAAATGATTTAAATAAATAATATTATAAAGATTAAAATAATATTCAAAACCTGTCCAATTCTTATTGGATGATTATATTTAGACCATGAGTCATATTATCTTCTACTTTAATAAGTTTTGGACCTTTAGAAACCGAAAATCATTATATAATAAAATAATATTTTCACACTTTCCTAAAGAGCCCCCTCTTATAAAAAGCCCTCACCTATAACCCATTCCTCACTCCTCTCAAGCTCCATGGCTCATCCAAAACCTACCCAAATAAGCTCTCAAGATCCCTCTCTTCCACCTAGAAGCCTTAACTTAGGCAGAATGCACTTCAAGAAGTCCTTTTGGTTCAAACCAAAGAGAGTTACCCGAATTAAAGGTAACATTTTCTCTTAAATTACTTTCTTTTATTTTACTTCTCCAACCACTAAACTCATTTTATTATTTTATTTTATAACAAAAAAAGTATCCTCAATATACTAGGATTTTTTATGAGAATTATTCAAACAAAACTTACACACACGTCCATCTAATGGGTAAAGAACATACTGTTTCTGTGGGTGGCAAACTAACGCCTCACGAAACGATGATTGTTCAATTATCTCCTACTGCCACTCATGGTGGATATTAAGATGACACTGTATTTATATATGATATATATTATTTTTATGTTTTATTTATGCTTATGAATTTTTCATTTATAGAATACCTTTATGGTTTCCATTATGGGTAAACGCGATAATTTCATTTGAGGAAGTGCGGACTACCACCCCCTCAAAGTGATATGACTCGTTAATGCCATATGTGGGACGTATAAAGGATGGATTTAATGATATTATATATTATATCATACTGTAATTATAATATACCTTTGTATCATTATGTTTTAATTCCATTAAAATAAGAAATAGAAATGAAAGTAGCGTTCATGTGTACGTACGACTTACCATCTCCATGAACGGTGCATTTCATTTCTTACCTCCAAATGTTATATAATATTGTAAATACATGTATATACTGGACATATATGATATATATGATATCTAAATCATGAATATCATTCTGGATATAATGAAATTTTGACCACATGAACAACTTGTAATTATAAGAATTCCATTTTTGACTCAAGTACCAATTATCGACAAAACGACCGTTATTAACTTAAATGATAAAATAATATTTATAACATGGTAATAAGTGATATAAAAGGAATAATAAAATTGAAAAAGTATCTTAAGCAAGTATAAATTAACTTTAGTTTATTATTAAGGAGATTAAAGAACGAATGGGTCAAATCCGACACGAGGTAAGAGACTTCATCTCAATCTCCTTTCATTGAGGCATATTTTGTTTTAATACACGACTTTCTTTTATACAATGTATAAACACATTTGAACTTTCATTTCATTAAAATGGAATGTTTTTCTACGAAGCATTTTACTAAACGATAAAAAAGAATGTTTCTTTTTAACGTGATCGGTGACAACGACCTTTCCGCCGCTGCGAGTATTATTTGATCTTTGGCTTCCTTAACAAGCCAAAATGTTTTTAAAAGGAATGTAAATACCATTTAATCTTTTTATGTATATTGGTATTGAAAATTATTTTGATAATGGATTAATTATTTCAATATATTTAAATGACATATTGTGATTGAAATGTGGAAATGTTATCTTTCCTTTATGTTTGTTTTATGTGTTATGAATATGTTATGGTTCTTGGGCATTGTTACGTATACAGGTGGTTTTGTGATAAACCTAGGGTGGGTGAGCCTGAGATAGCTCTCTAATGCATTGGGTAACGTGATAGAGGTAAATGTGAATTTTTCTCCTAAGAGATTTATGGAATATACTATGATGGATATTCCAAATGTAACTCCCTACGTAGTTGTGAAAGCTACAACGTAAGTATGTTATGGATGCCCCAAGTTACCTTTATGGTTTGTGTTTACTATGTAAATCTTATGATTTCATGATTTATGTTAAAGATCTTATGTTATGTATGTATTGATTAACTAATGTTTTCTTTCTTTATTTTATAACCCTTACTGAGCCTTTTATGCTCATCCCCAGTTTTGAAATGTTTGTCACATGACCTAAAGATGAATAGGGTCAAGGATGGGATTAAGGAAAAGTCATGATTTCTAAAACATGGGACTAGACATGGATCTTTTTTTCAAGAGTTTTTTTTATGAAAAAAATGGAAATTGAGTAGAATTGT
This sequence comes from Viscum album, assembly GCA_963277665.1. Classification (NCBI taxonomy): domain Eukaryota; kingdom Viridiplantae; phylum Streptophyta; class Magnoliopsida; order Santalales; family Viscaceae; genus Viscum; species Viscum album. Next base: position 1,062,298,600 of record OY728165.1, on the reverse strand, counting down.
CTACCTTTTAATTTTTGATATGTAATGTAATAGTTGTGGCCTAATTCTCTAAAACTCTAAACCTGAAAAGATCCTTAATGTGAATTATTCATTTAATTCAAGATTATGAAATGCTTAAGGACGAGTCCTTATATAGTGTGAATTACTTAGCTATAATATGAGTTGTTGATTATGTTGATCAAGTGTATCTTGTTTACCCTCACTGTATTTCTTTGTGTGTTTTCTCATTTAGATAAACAAGTTGGATCCAGTACACTCCCTTACTGTCCAACCATGACCATTCATGTGTCCCCGTTTAACTATCGCCTCCCTATAATCCCAATCCTTCTATTTGAGGTTGGTTGTTTAATCTTCACATGTGATTTATGCCATAACACGGTGCTTTAATAACCATAATTACCACTTTACTCCTCGTTAACCTCCCGTTGAACTTTAGTTATTTGATAGTGATTCATTTTGGTTTTCCAAATAGTGTTCGAGTGAGAATACAAAGAGGAGAGACAACGATTCTTATTCATTGTTGGTTCGTTCTTCTCTATGTGGGAGAAATTAGGGAGAAGAATGGGTGGTTGCTAATTCATTTCCATTTGCAATAGAGAAAGAAAAAGAGAGACCGAAAGAGAGAGGGCCAATTCATCCTTGGTGCTTGTTTTGGTTCTCAGTGGAGATCATGTTACTTCCCTTCTTCTTGGAGTATGTGAAGAGGGGTCCTGATGTTCTCCTAGATTATAGGGAAGCTCCATGGTTTGTGGTAAATGAACCAAATCGATGATGACATCAGTGGGACAATGATGATGATTAACATTCAAGCATGGAGGGTTCAAAATCTTTAAATATGGTGGCTGGTCCTTGTTAATGGGGCTTCAGTAATGGTGTGTTATTCCTTAGATTTTAATTTTCCCTCATACTTGTTATTGTAATTCTATTAAGTCATGTGTGTGAGTGGGTCCCTCCTCATCTGAAGTAGATATCATTTTTCTCAAGCTTAAATTAATTAAAAGCTCCAACAGTGATAAGAACTCCATTCTTGAATAGTTTATATGGTCTTTACACACTACTCATCATCTTTGTTGTGATTCTCTTCCATTTTTCATGGTGAAAATATCATGATTCTCCTATAATGTGCATGAAAATACAATTAGATTGAAGTATACAAATCTTGATGTTCTTTCTTTATTTATTTACTATTTTGACAACCTTTGTATATTGGATGCTTGATGTTGAATTAGTTATATTGATTATTATGAATGATTATAGTATTATTAGTGTTTTATGATTAAAATAGATTATATTTACCATGTTACACATGTTTCTAGATTATTGTTTATGGATATGGACATACCTTTAAAAATATTTATGGTTTGGTATTTTATGTTTGAGTTTGGATCAATGTTTTGTAATAATTTTGCTGTTATAATTGATTTTTTTTAAATAAATCTACTTGTTGAATCATGGTATATGGATCATTGAATCATATTTTTATCAAAATATTGTTGCAAGATTGATTTCATTTTCATCCCAATACTACTATAGTTATAGTGTTGGTGCATTTGAAATAGAATTTACTAGAATTATGTTTCGTTGTTCATTCGGATTAAAACTAAATTATCAAATTTAATATTGTTTATCGTGTTTCTGGAATGAATTTTTTTTATGAAATAGATCAATTTTAATGTTTTTGGATTAATAAAATAATTATTATAATTAATGTTTTCTGGGTTATTGAATGTGGATGCACTTGGAGCACTAAAACCAACTGCTATGTACATTTAATTATCATAATATTTACAGTGTTAAATATTAATCAATATATTGTCACATGATGATCATTCTTTCACATGATATATTGGTGATAATGTTATAAGGGTACGTGTCTCACTAAAAATTCATAGCAGTTCCCTGCTATGATGAGAACAAGTGCTATGAAAATATTTTTAAATACATGTTCTATGGATGAATGATATTATTTTATGGGGAACATGTGATATAGGTTACATAATAACCCAGATATTTATAGAATAATACTTTTTTATTTATATTAATATTTATGAATAAGATATTAATTTTACATTAAAGGGGATGATTTTTTCGATAGCATACTCGACATGCAACAATGAGTTTCTCTGAAATCTTACATTGCACACAACTTTGAGTTATACAAAAAAATAATACAATAATAATAATAATATTATATTAAAATGTAGTTAATTCCTAGCCGTTGGAATAATGAGAATTAATAGTATAGACTAAATTTTTAAATATGGTTTAAACATGTTTAAATAATGATTCATTGGTTACCAAATTTATTTGAAATGGAAATAAAAACTAATTGAATATAAAGGATGTGTTTTTATGAAAACCTATTTAAAAGAGAATAATTGTGTTTATAAAATAATATCACTCTTAATAAATTTTTATTTAATGAAAAATATATGTTATATATTCAATGTAATGTTTTAAATTTATCTTATATGTTTTCCAGATATGATATAATAATAAATTCAAATTTTCAGATAAAAGAAGTATTTTTCTAAAAATGTAGTTTTACAACCTTTTGATGGCGAACCATTTTTAAATTTAGTTTTTAACACCTTTATAAGTTTTATTTGAAAAAATAAACTTTTTATTTATAAGAGGGACATCAAAATTTACTTTGTATGAAATTTTGATATTTTTCTGTTAACTATCATGTTTTGATGAATAGTAAAATATGCTAAATTTTAATTAAAAACAACTTTTTCCATCGAGATAATTAAATGGTTAAATCATATTATTTAATGGTTTTAAAGTATAAATGAAATATATTTTTATCATTTGATCCAATTTTGGTCATTGGAAGTAATTTCACTTTGAAATTAGACATAAACACATGTCAATCTTTTAATAGTTATTACTTCTTAAAAACTCACTTTTTGGTTTTGACAATGAGAATCAATTTTAAATTAATTACTGCAACTTCTGTGTTTTGAATTTAGAAAAATGGATTCCATATTTAGAATCATAAGTTTAAAATTATGTGAATAGGTTCCTTTTATTTCTGGACATTATGAATAGTAATTTCAGTAATTATTTTATTTACCATGGTTAATGGGTAAATTTGGAAAATAAGGGTAAAAAATAATATTATAATAATATTAAACTACCCTAACATGTGCCCTAATCCTATTTTATGAGATATTTCCAACAATGGGAATCCTTGGGTCGATTTTGGGACCCCATGGAGCCACTTGGGTGTGAAAATGACATTTTATAAGAATTAATTTAAAGTAAAGAAAAATATAACATAAACATGTATCTTTTAATAAAAAAATTTTAATATAGGGTTATATAATTGATATATTTGACTATAAATAGTCATTAAAAATATAAAATGATTTCCTACATCATTATATTTTATTTATAATTTTTATACATTAAATAAATAAATTTAATTATGACACAATGATGATGCAGTGATTGCTTCATTAGTAAAGAATTCAAATAAATGATATTATAGATGTTAAAATAAATGTAGTTTGATTATTTTGATTTCATACACATATTTTATGGATGATATTGACATATTTTATTTGAGTTAATTCCTTTGGTTCAAAGTAATCAAGTTTTTATGAATTTGTATAAAAATCAAGTATGAATAGTGTCCGAAATTGACATAATTCATAAATTAAAATATAAAATATTTTATTAAATGATATTAAATTCATAAAAATATAATATTATTAGAAATGGTTAGGATAAGTCCAAATATGTCACAAATAAATTTTTTTGTGTCGTTTGACATGATATAATAATTAAATTAACCCACAATGTGTAGATAACATGTTATCACAGTAAGATTAAAAAGGGTAAAATAAGGGTTAAACAAAAAAGATAAGGATAAAAAATATTCAAAACTTATCTAAAAATTATTGGATGATGGGTATTAGAACAAAAATCATCTTATATTATAATTAAATGAGTTTTGAACCATTTTTAATCGAAATTGAATTTATAATAAATTAATATTTCAAGACTTTCCTAAAGTGCCCCTCCTCCCTCTTATAAAAGGCCACCACCTCTACCCACTTACAGACGCCTATAAATCCAATTGGATCATCCAAATTATGCTCAAATAAGCTCAAAAAATCCCTCCCTTCCTCTTAGAATACTTACCTTGGGTAGAAGGCAATTCAAGAAATCCTTTTGGCTCAAATCAAAAGAAGTTTCCCGATTTAGAGGTAACATATTCTCTCAAGTTCCTTTCCTTTATTTTCATTATCCACTCCCTATGCTCTTCTTATTATTTGATTATATAACAACACCAGTATCCTAAATATACTATAATGTTGTTATGAGAATTATTTTAACTATGATTACACACACCTCTATCTAATGGATACAAACATACTATTTCTGTGTATGATGAACTACTGCCTCACAAAATGATGATTGTTCAATTTTCCCCTACCACCTCTCATGGTGAAATTTATGATAGAACTGTATTTATATATGATATATATTATATATATATTTTATCTATGATTCTATAATTTTTATTTACAACATACTTTTATGCTTTCCATAATGTGTAAATACGATAATTTATTTGAGAAAGTGTGGACTACCGCCCCCTCAAAGTGACATGATTCGTTCATGCTATACATGGAATGTATAAAGGATGGTTTTATTAAAACTACAAGACATACATTAAATAAATATAGTAATTTTATTATAATATAGATTTATATCATTTTAATATTATTATTTTAATATGACTAAGAAATGAAAGTAGCGTTCATGCGTACGTACGACCTACCATCTCTATAAACGGTACATTTAATTTCTTATCTCAAAATGTTATAGAAAATTATAAATACATATATGATGGATATATATGATATTTATATCATTATTGAGATGATTTAATTGTTACTACATGAAAATTTTATATCAAAATAAACCCATTTTTGACTCAAGTATCAAATATTGACAAAATAACCAATATTAACTTAAATAATTATGTAATTTTTATAACGTTGTAATAAGTGATATAAAAGGAATAATAAACTTGAAAAAGTTTTTTAAGCAAGTAAAAATTAACTTAAGTTTATTATTCAGGAAGAATAAGGAACATACACGACGAATCAAACTCAAGGTAAGGGATTTCGTCTCAATCTCCTTTAATTGAGGCATATTTTTGTTTATACATGTCCTTATTTTATACGGTGTATAATAAAACCATATTAATTTTAATTTCATTCAAAAGGAATATTTTTTATATGAATCGTTTTAATAAAAGACAAAAGGAATGTTTTTTAACGTATACAGTGACAACGACCTCTCCGCCACTGTAATCATTATTTAATATTTGGCTTCCTCTATAAGCCTTAATGTTTTAAAAAGGAAAAAAACAATTTTTTCCATTTTTGGGTGTTTTTAAATTTAAAATGGTTTTTGAAATGGATTGAGTATTTCAATATCTTGAAATGATTTATTGTGATTGCAGATGAAATTTTATTTGGGAAATGTTGATATTTGCAATATTTTATGTGTTATAATTATATAATGGTACTTGGACATTTGATGGGTGGTTATGTGATAAAATAATGATGGGTGGTTATGTGATAAAACAAATGATGGGTGGTTTCTTGATAAACCATGGACGAGTGGTTATGTTATAACTTTCAATGCATTGGGTATAGAAGTTGGCCGTATGGCTATTCCATTTAGTGATATGTGTGGAAGTCGAACGCACGGTTATTCCATTTAAGTATGTTTATGTCCCAAGTTACCTTTATATGATATATGTTGCTTTCTATGGGATTTATATCAATATTTTGGTTAAAAAAGGGTAATAAATTAGCTTAAATTCAGTGAAGTATATTTACTACTTCTTAAAGGTGAAAAGTATTACTTTATGATAAAGTTTTCATGGTTTACATGTTTTCGAAAGACTAACAATTTTCATTCATTATGTATCCCTTACTATGATTTTTATGCTCATCCCAAGTTTTGAATTTTTTTTCACATGACATAAATAAGAATAGAGTCAAGGTGGGATCAGGGAAAATTTATACTGTTAAAACATGAAATGATGTCATGTTTCTTTTTAAATAGTTTTTGTTTTATAAAAAAATGGATAGTGAGTAGAAGTATCTACTTGTAATATTCAAGATGTTATGTATCAGTTATGACCTAATTATATAAATATCTACACCTGAAAAGATCCTCTATGTGAATTAAAGTCAAATTATTTACTTAACTCAAGATTAAGTAATGTTTAAGGCTGGGGCCTTATAGTTGGTATCAGAGGAAATGTTTATACAACTTTAGGAATTGGGAGTTTAGGATAACCACTTGGTTAGTCTCTATGTCTATTATTTTAGTTAAATCATTGTTTTATAACTTTTTCAGATCAAGGAAAGCCAGTTACAAATGGAAGGAGGAGGATCTCAAACAACATTCCTATCTCTTCCTGATTACTTGCTTTCAATAATTATTACAAAGTCATGTTCGGATGATTCTGAAAAATTTTCTAACATACAATTCACTTGAAAGAAATTATTTGAGATATCAAACACCTCCACTATACCTTGATACCATCGTGAAACTTGGGTTATATTTAATCAAATCCTATTTTCTCAATATTCTCATATTTTCAAGAAAGGAAAATATTATCAAGGCATTTTCAAATATTTTACCTTATCACAAGATTTTTAAGCATATTATGATTTTGAAAAAGTTACTGAAGAAGGAGAACCTTGTGTAACCTATTTATATTTTCCTTTAAAATATAGTCTCTCTGCACATACTTATGGCATTTTAAAAGGACCATTTATTGAATGTTTAAACTCAAACTCAGTCCGAATGTTTTATAAAAAACAAGTTTTATCAGATGTTTTGAAATTATATGTCTTACATGATTATTTTCTGAAACTATTTTTCTACGAACACCCATATGACCCAAGTTGTACAAGTTGTATTTTGATAAAGGAAGAAAATTATTTTGAAGAATCTATAAATAATTATTGCAATTCATGAAACTTCTACACATGTGAACAAGATGACGATGAAACTGGGTGGACACCATGATCAAGGTAATATGTTCTTTCTATTGGGAATAGTTTTATTTTATCATATGGAGGCGAAATAAAAAAATGAAAATATATATAAGACTTCATGAATTAAGATGTTGATGTCTTTATCAGTTGGGATGAATATGAGACGTATAAGAAAAACATTGAGGTCAGACATGTTAGGGTTATTTTTGAGTTTTATAAAAAGGATAACCCATAAGATGGGTGACAACCCGTCGCATCTGACAAGCCCGTATGAATAGAACCCACAACCGAAGGGTGATAAGGGCGCATTGTCTACCACTAGCCTATGTTAAGTCCCTAGTTAGTATGACTTATTATTTTTAGTTAAATGATTTTATGGATCAAGAATAATTTGATTTTGGGAACTTATATTTTATCAAATGGATATCCTTAGTATAGGAAAAAGATCTGGTTATTAAGTGATAAAGGTTATTTTAGAAGACGATTTCTCTTTTCGGACACTATATGCCTAAGGAAAATAGAATACTATGGTATTTCATTTGTGGATTAATGGATGAAATATTATTTTGGAAGAATATATTTTTTTTATTTTGGATAGATGGAGATTTGGTTTATTTATGGAAATGATTAACCTATCATAGAGAATATGTGATTAGGTTAATTATTTTTCAGTATGAGACTTGAAGAGCAGTCTATGTTATTTGGAGATAAATGTTACGATTTATCGTGGAAGACTATGTGATAAAATCCTTCTGAATTTTGGGTTTCTATCTTAGTTTGGATTATTTTGAATAATTTTAAGGACAATTGTTTATTGAATGGTCTTTCCAGAACCTTGGGTATTGTTTTTTCAATTTTAAATATTAAGAGAAGTGTTTCTTTTTATAAAGGATTATTATTTTTGGGGATTATATGATCTTATACTAACCATTTTGGTTTAGGTTAATGTATAAATATAGGGGAAATATGTAGTTCATCTTTTGTTGTTTAAGTGATTCTATGGAAGTTGATTCTAGCACTTCAGGTGTGACCATTTCATCTTGAATACTCATAGTTTGGAGAAAAGATGAGTTTGTGGTAGAAATTTATTAAAGGACGAAACTCTACTTGTCAGGTAAGTATATTTCCTTATGTTCCTATTCTAAGTAGTAAAATAATTCCTCAACATTATGGAAAGGACCTTAAAACAAATTTTTTTTCCATTTAATTTTCCTATTGGGAAATCAAATACCGTTTAACCCATCACGAGTTTGTGGTTTTCTAGTTGTTAACTTTCTCCTGATCATATTTTCTGTCACTCTCCATCAGAACTTGACACTTAGTTTTTATTCCATATCCATGTTTTTCTAAATGGAATCCTAGTATGTGTTATCATGGGTGACCTTTGTACTTTTATTTCTTTCTTTTAAAGTGGTAATTTTATTGACTCTTTCTAATGTGGTATTTTCAATGAAGTTTCCAAGACCAATTTTAAAATTGAGAGGACACTATTTCCAAAAGGGGGGGGGAATGATGTAATGACCCAGGTATTTATAGAATAATACTTTTTCATTTATATTAATATTTATAAATAAGATATTAATTTTACGTTAAAGGGGATTATTTTTATGATAGCGTACTCGACACGCAACAATGGGTTTCTCTGAAATCTTACGTTGCACACAACTTTGAGCTATACCAAAAAATAATACAACAATGTTATTATTATTTTAAATTGTAGTTAATGTATAGCCATTGGAATGGAGGGAATTAATAGTATCAACTAAATTTTGAAATATGTTTTACACATATTTAAATAATGATTCATTGGTTACCAAATTTATTTTAAATGGAAATAAAAACCAATTGAATATAAAGGATGCGTTTTTATGAAAACCTATTTAAAAGAGAATAATTGTGTTTATAAAATAATATCACTATCTTTAGATTTTTATATAATGAAAAATATATGTTATATATTCAATGTAATGTTTTAAATTTATCTTATATGCTTTATATATATGATATAAGAACAAATTCATTTTTTCATATAAAAGAAGTATTTTTCAAAAAACGAAGTTTTACCATCTTTTGATGGTGAAACATTTTTAAATTTAGTTTTTAACACCTTTATATGTTCTATTTGAGAAAATAAACTTCTTATTTATAATTGAGATATCAAAATTTACTTTGGATGAATTTTTGATATTTTTCTGATAAATATCATGTTTTAATGAATAGTAAAAGTACGCTAAATTTTAATTGAAAACAACTTTTTCCATCGAGATAATTTATATGGTTAAATCATATTATTTAATGGTTTTAAAGCATAAATGGAATATATTTTTATCATTTAATCCAATTTTGTTCATTGGAGGTAATTTAACTTTGAAATTAGATATAAATACATGTCAATCTTTTGATAGTTATTACTTCTTAAAAACCCGCTTTTTGGTTTTGACAACATGAATTAATTTTATATTAATTACTGAAAATTCTATGATTTGAATTTGGAAAAATATATTTCATATTTGGAATCAAAAGGTACAAATTGTATGAATTGTTACCTTTTATTTTTAGACATTATGAATAGTAACTTCAGTAATTATTTTATTTACCACGGTTAAAGGGTAAATCTGGTAAATAAGGGTAAAAAATAATATTATAATAAAATTAAACAACCATAACACATGTCCTAAACCTATTATATGAGACATGTCTAATAATGTTAATATTTGGGTTTATTTTGGGACCCCATGAAGCCACTCGGATGTGAAAATGACATTTTATAAGAATTAATTAAAAGTAAAGAAAAATATAACATAAACATGTATCTTTTACTAAAAAAATTTTAATATAGGGTTATATAATTGATCTATTCGACTATAAATAGTTTTTAGAAAGATAAAAATATTTCTGACAACGCGATATTTTATTTATAATTTTTAGACATTAAATAAATAAATTTAATTATGACACAATGATGATGCAGTGATTTCTTCATTAATAAAGGATTCAAATAAATGACATTATAAATGTTAAAATAAATGTAATTTGGTTATTTTGATGTCATCCAAGAATTTTTTGGATTATATTGACATATTGGATTTGATTTAATACCTTTGGTTTGAAGGAATCAAGTTTTTATGAATTTATAAAAAGTCAAGTATGAATAGTGTCCAAAATTGACATAATTCATAACTTAAAATATAAAATAGTTAATTAAATGATATTAAATTTTTAAAAATATTAGATTTATACAAATGGTTATAATAAGTCCAAATATGCCACAAATAATTTTTTTGGGTATTTTGATAAATATGGTAATTGAATTAACCCACAATGTGTAAATAACATGTTATCACAGTAAGATTAAAAAGGGTAAAATAAGTGATAAACAAAAAAGATAAGGATAAAAAAATATTCAAAACTTGTCTAAAAATTATTTGATGATGGATATTCAAACCAAAATCATTTTATCTTAGAATTAAATGAGTTTTGGAGCATTTATAATTGAAATTGAATTTATAATAAATTAATATTTCTAGACTTTCCTAAAGTGCCCCTCCTCCCTCTTATAAAAGGACACCAACTCTACCCACTTACGCACACCTCTCAAGCCCCCTGGATCATCCAAATTATGTTCAAATAATCTCACAACATCCTTCCCTTCCTCCTAGAAGCCTTACCTTGGGTAGAAGACAATTCATAAAATCCTTTTGGCTTAAATCAAAAGAAGTTACTCGATTTAGAGGTAACATATTCTCTCAAGTTCCTTTCCTTTATTTTTCTTATCCACTCCCTATGCTCTTTTTTTTATTATATTACATAAAAAAACTAGCATCCTTAATATACCAGGATTTTTTATGAGAAGTATTTTAACTACACTTACACACACCTTTATCTAATGGATACGAACATATTGTTTCTGTGTACGGTGAACTACTACCTCACGAAACGATGATTGTTCAATTTCCCCCTACAACCTATCATGGTGTCCATTATGATGGAACTATATTTATATATTATATATATTATATTTATGTTGTATATATTATTCTGTAATTTTTATTTACAACATAACTTTATGCTTTCCATGATGTGTAAATATGATAATTTCATTTGAGGAAGTGTTGAATACCTCCCCCTCAAAGTGATATGATTCGTTCATGCTATACATGGAATGTATAAAAGATGGTTTAATTAAACCTATGAGACTCACATGAAATAAATACAATACTGGTATTATAATACAAATTTATATTATTTGAATATTATTATTTTAATATTGACAATGAAATGAAAGTAGCGTTCATGCGTACATACAACCTGTCTCCATGAACGGTGAATTTCATTTCTTATCTAAAAATGTTAAAAAATATTATAAATACATATATGATGGATATATATGATATTTATATCATTCTTGAGATGATTTATTTTTGATTATATGGACAATTTATATCAAAACAAGTTCATTTTCGACCCAAGTACCGAATATTGACAAAACGACTGATATTAACTTAAATAATTATGTAATTTTTATAACATGATAATAAGTGATATAAAAGGAATAATAAACTTGAAAAAGATTCTGAAGCAAGTATAAATTAACTTCCAAAGGGGCCTAGATACCCTGAGAGGGGGGGGGGGGTGAATCAGGGTATTGATATTCTATTTCAAAATTCTTCCTACCCCACTTGATCTTGAACTCTATATTACAAGGGTCAATTTGTTTTATTTTATGTTGTTAATGTTTATCTTGTTATTTCCTTATTTATCTGATAATGATGATTTGGATGCAATGCAGGGAAGTAAGAAGACATACACATAGATTTTTACTTGGTTCACCCTCACTGGGCTACGTCCAAGGAGCATACAATGACGATGTGACACTATAACAAATCCACTAAAGCTCACTGCCAATTTACAATGTTTGGGATAAATCACTTCTATGCCCAGACTCACTGCCTTTAAAATGTTTAGGGTTAGCTCACTACTTTCCCAAGGGTCACTCCCTATTTCTCTCTCTCTGGCTCACTGTCGCTGGAGTGGATCACCTTCTTCCTTTTCTTTGGCTCAATGCTCTGTAAGATATCCACTCATAGTTTAAAGACTTTTAGGTCCCTTTATTATCAAAAATGAATGCATCTTCATCTGTATATATATGCTCTATTGACGTTCCACTTTCATCCACTAATGAATGTTACTTTACCATGGGTGTAGTGAGAAATATTCCAACCTTCTCCCAACCATATAATGACTGGCACACTTCTCTATACATGGCGCGCAAGTTTCACCACACTACTTGAATGACACTACCTTCTTTAACTCAAAACTTGGGCGACTCACACCCTTTTATACCCAAATCAATATTGGCGTGAAACTATCAACTGGTGCGCTTCTTCAATTCTGACGCACAATTGTTACCAAACCACTTGGACGATACTCCCTTCTCTAACTCTGAACATGGGAGACTCAAATAATTTTATGCCCAAACCTGTATTGATGTGCAACTATCAATTGGCGCACAACTTCTGAATATATTTATACTTATGTGACCAAACCACCACTTGCACATCTAAACCACCTACGCAACTTGAGATCTGATTTTCTCTAAGTATTGAACTTTATAAAAAATGAGGAGGCCCACTTTGTCAACAAACACAATCACCCAAAAAATGATACAATTATACCTTGAGGGATTTTTTCCCAAGAATCCCCCCCTTTGGGTTTGTTGACAACTTTTTCATAACATGATACTGCGTTAATTCTTCATCCACCATTCGCCTCTTGCAACTATGATAGCAATCAAGGATTCAATAAACGCATACTCTAAGCCCACATGAGCAATGATCGACATCAGAAATAAGAGTAAATGAAAATTTCATCAATGAATCACTTTATTTATGAAAACCACTTGTTAATACCAAATTGATACCAAATGCTGATCGTTGGAACCCATCTCACACTATTCCAACATCACTCTTCTGCATTTATCACAATCCTCAACTATCGTGTTATCTATGATTTGATCGATCACTTATAGCATCATCATATTTCATACACTACCCCTATCTCATTGCTCTCCCCCCATCTCGCTGCTACACCTGTCAGCTTCTCCCTATGTCTTTGACTACGACATTTTATCCTTTCCTTAGCCACAATTTATCCCCTTTGAGGAGTCACTATTTATCCCCCTTTATCAACAAACCCAAAGGTCACTTATCTATGGTCTGAGAAATTGGAAAGAAAACAGATTATCAAATTAGATAAAAACACACCATACCTCGGGGAGAGGGGGTGGAGGCCCGCATCCACACCTTTTCAAGTGCAGGGAGTTGACTGAACTCCCAGAGCTAGTCGATGCCTCTCAAAATCTTCCTTGGGTATGGCCTTCGCCAGAATGTCTATAACCTGTAGATCTTTAGAAACATACTCCAACTTCACGATTCCCTACTCAACCTTCTACTTGATAAAATTATACTTTATCTCAATGTGATTTTTCCTTGAATGATGGATGGGATTTTGCTGAGATTTATAGCACTTGAGTTATCGCACTGGATTCCGATCGGAGACTTCACTTCAACTCCTATATCATCAAGCTGCTACTTCATCCACAATAACTTAGTGCATTATTGAGTGGCCGCAATATACTTAGATTCTACGGTGCTCAATGAAATGCAATCTTTCTTCTTTCTTAGTCAATAAATACACAATCCAACAAAATAGAAACCACCTCCTGACGTTGATTTCCTGTCATCCACTGAACTGACCCAATCTGCATCACTATATCCCAATAACTCTGACTGAGATTTGTCACTATATATCAAGACAAAATACACCATTCCTTTGATATACCGAAATATTCTTTTCACTGCAAGCATGTGGATTTCCTTGGTATTTCTTTGATATCGCGCTGCTTGACATGTGGCGAATACAATGTCAGGCCTTGTCGCAGTTAAGTAAAAAAAAATTTCAATGATTTTCCTATATTCTGTGACATTAACCGCCTTTCCATCCTCATCCTTTGAATATCTCATCCAAGAAACAACCAGAGTCTTAATTTCCTTAGAATTTTCAATTCCAAATCTCCTCAGAACCTTATTTTCATATTTCAGAAAACCACCTTCACTATGCTTCATCAGAAACTGAGCTTCTTAAAATACTAATCCAACATTGAATACCATGCTCCTCTAGCTACTCAATATTAAATTCTTCTTCCAGAATCCCATTCAGAAACACAGACTTGTCATGCATCTGGAACACTCTGAACTTCTATTACACTGTAATGGCTAAGAATAATCTGATTGTCTCCATCCCTACAACCAGTTAAAATGTCTCGTCAACATCTATTCCCTCTATCTGGGAATATCCTTTTCACACTAGTCATACTTTGTTTCAAATCACTGTTCCATCTTCATTCATCTTGTTACGATAGGCCCACTTATTCCCGATGGCATTTTTATCTATTGGCCTCGAAACAATCTCCCATGTTTGATTCTTCTCAACTTGGAAAAGCTCTTCACATAGCTTGAACCCAACTTTCATCATGAGTTCCTTCTTCAAAAAATTTAGGCTCTACCTATGATAATTATCATGCTTACTGTAGATTCCTCATATTCCATGTCTACATTGGAAATTTCTGATTACCAATTATATCTTTCAAGTCAATTTCATCTTAGCTCTTCGAATTTCACGCTGATATGGATTTTCCTTCCTCATGGTCATTATCAGTGTCTACTTTTGGATTAGCATTTTCCACTTCTACTCCCCCTAAGTCTCTTACCACTTCATCACTTTCAACATAAAATATGAAATTGTGTCATTGTTCAATTATTCCATTTCTTTTAAATAATTTTCTTAGATTCTTGTTGAAACACCATTGATATTCTCACGCAACTTCTTGGTATCCTGAAAAAAGTCAGCAATATGTCTTCTCTTGATCTTCTTTCGATAGACAATACCTGAGCCGGGTCATCCAATTATTTCTTTGATGGATCTTGCTCCCCCTATGTTATGCAACACTTCCTGCGGTTAGGCCCACTATTTAGACCCACAAACATTCTTCTCCTCCTGCATCATTTATTCTCATCTCGCACTTGGTATTGATCCATCAACAAAATCTATAAGCCAACTGGGTTGGAAATCAGTGTAGGAAACAAGAGACAAAGTTAATGACACAATCACTTTATATTGTGCTCAATTTCTCCCTTTCTTCTTCAAGTATGGTGCTTGATTTGAATCAATTGAAACTATTAAGCATATCACTTCATCACTTTTCATCTTTAGATGCCACTTCTCCTTGGATCGTATCTCCCTAAAACCTAAAACACACGAATCATCAGTTATTAGAATTTATATACATAGGGAGATGGGATCTTCTAGAATCCTAAAGGAGAGGATTGTGGTTGATCCTAATGGGTCAACCCTTTTATTATTTCTTTCAAAGCCTCATAATCTTTCCTTACCTACTCCAACTACCTACCCAACTCCAACTGTTCTGGCCATATGAATAGGCATTCTTTACCCACATTCTGATTCTTATTCTGATATTCAGATTCTACAAGCTTGGTATTTCTCACACTTTTGGGTTTAAACCCACTGGTTGACATTTCCTTCTTTGACGTTCCACCAATATGCCACTTCCCTTGATTCTTTATCTGAGTGGGAATCTCTCTACTTGTCTTCACTTCTCGGTATGCAGAATAAGGTGTGGATTTTCCAAGACATTATTTATTCATTTTTCTTTTATCAGCTATTTGAATCATGCTACCCTTTCTTGTTGGAGTTGAGTTTTACACTGATTCCACATTCTTATTACTTACACCAGGGGAATCTCTTCCCTTTATCTTATAATATTTTCCACATCCATTACAGGGATGTTTTTTAGAGTGTAACAGATGAGGTGATTGATACAACTTTTGTTGAGATCCTTGTGATTCCACTGAGACTGTAAACCTATTTTTCATCTTTCCATACTGTGTTTCAGTATAGGATTCTTCATTTTACAATTCCTGTTTTGTGAATCTTCTTCTGAATTCCTTTTTATTTCCTGCATTCTTCTTACTGCAATGTCTTTCCAAATGTCCATGATCAGAACATATGAAACATCTTCCATTAAAGGTATACCTCATCTCATAATTTCTAAACTGAGATGTTGATGCATCTTGAGTTCTTCTTCGGACACAAATCTCTTGAGATTCCTGACACATACTCATAGTGTGCCCCATTCTTCCATAATAGAAGCACTTCATGGATGATTTCTTTTGAGAGACTCTTCTTTCAAATTTATCATGAAGCTTCATATTATTCTTAGATTTAGAATAGTTTCTATCATTACAACATGCAATGTATTTCTGATCCTATGAAAAAAATCTTGATAAGTGGCCCTAAATCCCACAGAAATAGCACATGTTGTCACTAACTCTTGTGAATGTCTTCTTAGGTCTGTCTCCAACACCTGTATGATTTTCTCCACTTCTGGAACTATTCACGACTCTCTTTATATCATGCATGGGAGGGGATTCATCAAATCCAATACCAAGTTTTCCTAAACTGTATGGACTTTGAGATGAGAAAATATATTGTTGTTTCTCCTCAGAAATCACATACTTTATTTTCATTTTATCATCACCTACTGAAGAAAAATCAAATAGTAAGTGAAGTGCATCCTTCAACTTAGGATTTCCTTTGTCTTTTTATTTCTCCATTTATTTCTTGGCTGATTATATCTCTTCCTCTAGTTTTTGAATCTTTTTATCTGTTTATTCAAGTTGAGCATTGAGTTCTATTCTGAGATTCTTCCCATTACTCATCTCATCTTCCAGTTCTCGGGTGATCTTTTCTACCATATCACTTTGCTCCTTCAATTTCAATTTTTCCTGAGTAACATAATTAGAACAACATGCATTCTCTTATTGTAGAATTTGATTCTTTTGAACTAGTTCAGATAGCTGTATAGAAAGATCATCATTTTTGGCTTTCAGATTTTGGATTTCATCTGAGTTCACACTACCACAAAACTGGGTTTCCGCAGAACCACCCTTTATCAGTGCTTTTTTAGCACTGTTAAAGGGGACCCCTTTATCAGTTCCTTTTTTAGTAGCATTGATAAAGGGGGGGCTTTATCAGCGCTTTTTTCCTATAGCTGATAAATTTTATATTTCAAAAAAAAATTTCATGAAAAATAATATATTTTTATTTAAGGATATTTATATTGATATAAATATAATATATATTTTTTAAATATGTTTTAGATAAGTATAAATAGACTATTACATTTAATATATAATAAATTTAGTGAAAATTTCTTTAAAATATTTTCAAAAATATTATTAATTAATAATTTTGTATTTTTCATCGATTAATAATAATTTAATAACAATTTTAAGACACAAAAAATTAAAAAAATTAATAAAAGATCTAAAATAAGTTGAAAATGTAACTCAAACTTCAAACAGCCATAAATTTTGATCCAGGTGTCCGTTTGAGCTATAAAACATATCAAATTGAATCTTGTGACGGTCTCTACGCACTAGTGACCGAAGGGAAACTTATGTCACATTTTCAAGGCCTAAAAAGGCCCATAAGGCCTCCAAAACTGAGTTTTTAGTTAGGATACCCCAATTTTTTAACATTCAAACAGGTATAACTTCTGATCTGGATATCCTCTAGGCCTGTACCACATATCATATTGAATATTGTTTCATTTTCTTAGATTAGACTAGTTTTAGAGTTTAAACGGACTTCTGGATTAGAAGTTATGGTCATTTTAACATTCTATGGCTCTTCAAATACATATATATATATATGTATTTATTTTTAAATATATGTGTGTGTGTGTGTGTGTCTGTGTCTGTGTGTGTGTGTGTTGTATATATATATATATGTATTTATTTATTTATAAACACACATAAAAAACATATTTTATAAATGTATTTAAAACTAATATTATAAATATATATTAATAAACAAAAAAATATACAGATAAAAAATTATAACTAAATATATATACATAAATAAATATATATTTCATTAAATAGAGGAAAAAATTAAATAGCTTAGTGGTAAAGGTGCAGGCGCACAAGGGGGGAGGTCTTGAGTTTGAGTTCGGGTGGAAGCATGGAGGGGTGCGCGGGCATATAGGGGATGCGCGGGCAAGGGCAGCGTGTAGGGGAGTGGGAGGGGGTCTGCCTAGCGTTGATAAAGGGGGGGTGGGGTCAAGCACTGTTAAAAGTTCCCCACCACATTATATATTATTTTTAATTATTTTTAATTATTTTTACTTTTATCAGTGCTTAAAAAAAGTGCTGATAAAAGACCTTTTTATCAGCACTTTTTTGAGCCCTGATAAAAGGGACCCCACCTTATCTTCACCTCGATTAATAGATATTTTTTATCATTGTTAATGCACTTTTTTAGTGATGATAAAGGCCATATTTGTAGTAGTGTCACATTCTTTCCTTTAACATAAACTTTGAGCTTTTACCTCTTTATAGAAAACCTTTTTAGTTCATCAGCTTGAGAATCATTATTCTCCCTCAGATTAGTAGCCGCATCAATAAGCCTTTGATTTAAGCCTCTTAGCTTTCTGTCATCAATTTATAATACTTGGATCCAGATATCTTTATATTTAACTTCTTCATCCTCAGTAGTTTCAGTATCACTTTTAATTTCAAGCACTTCATTCATTCCTATATCATTATTGAGTGAATATATCTTTTCCCTATCAGATTCATCCAAGCCTTCCTTCAGCAAGCTATTTGATTCCTTTAGTTGAATCATAATTTTTCCATAAACACTTCCACACAAAGAAATACCATCTGAATTCTGATTTTTTGATGTTTTTCCCTTTTTCATGGCACACCAAGATAAGAGCGGACTGAATCTTTAACTTGAGCAATCAACTGAAACACGATAGAGCAAACAAATATGATAAAAGAAACTTTTGCTCTAATACCAATTGTTAGGACCAAAAGGAGAATAGATACCCTGGGGGGGGGGGGTGAATCTGGGTATGAATATTCAATTTCAAAATTTTTCCTACCCCACTGGATCTTGACCTCTATATTACAAGGGTAATTTTTTTGCTCTCATGTTTTTAAATTTTATCTTGTTCTCTTCTTATTTATTTGATAATGATGCTTTGGATGAAATTCAGGGAAGTAAGTAGGCCGACACATATATTTTTACCTGCTTCACCCTCACTGGGCTATGTCCAAGGAGCATACAATGATGATGTGCCGCTGTACCAAATCCACTAAAGATCACTACCAATTTACAATGTTTGGGATAGATCACTTCTACGCCCAGGCTCACTGCCTTTACAATGTTTATGGTTATCTCACTTCTTTCCCAAGGGTCACTCCCTATTTATCTCTCTCTAGATCACTGTTGGCAGAGAGGATCACCTTCTTCCCTTTCCTTTGATCATTGCTCTGGACAATACCCACTCATAGTTTAAAGACTTGTAGGTCCCTTCATTATCACAAATGAATGCATATTCATCTGTATATAGATGCTCTATTGATGTTCCACTTTCATCCACTGATGAATTCAAATTTACTATGGGTGTACTGAGAAATATTCCAACCTTCTCCTAACTATAGAATGACTGGAGCGCTTCTCTATACCTGGCACACAAGTGTCACCAAACTACTTGCGCGACACTCCCTTATTCAACTCAAAACTTGGGTGACTCACACCTTTTTACACCCAAAAAAATATTGGTGCACAACTATCAACTGGCATGCTTCTTCAAGCCTGGCACACAAGTGTTACCAAACCACTTGCATGACACTCCCTTCTCTAACTTTGAAATTGGGCGACTCAAACCCTTTTACGCCCAAACCAGTATTGGCGCACAACTATCAATTGGTGCATAACTTCTGAATATCTTTATACTTGTGCGACCAAACCACCACTTGTACAACCAAACCACCTACGCGACTAGAGCTCTGATTTTATATAATTATTGAAATCCGTAAAAAATGAGGAGGGGTAACCCTCTATTTATAGGAATTTTGGGTACCCTAAGTGCCGATGCGCAAGCCCAGCCGCCCTAGTCTCTCTCTCCCTAGTCACCTTGCACTCCCAAACCAAAACATGGGTGACCCTCTTTTCTTTGTCATATTTTGATGTTCTAATCTTGAAAAACAAATGGTGCATAAGTTTCCAAGCCTCTAAGACACCAGTGAGCAAGTACCTTTTCCAAATACACTTTTCTCCATTTTTGTATTTTTGAGGCCCACAAATTTAGCAAACACTGGAAAACGAAACCACCTTATATCTGCTATTTTTGTACTACCTCCAGATCATCCATTCCTTTGTATAGGTTCTTTAATCAACCATTTATTGTTTACAACATCCCTTGAATGAAAGTAGCGTTCATGCGTACGTACAACCTGTCTCCATGAACAGTGCATTTAATTTATTATCTCAAAATGTTATAGACTATTATAAATACATATATGATATTTATATAATTCTAGAGATGATTCATTTTTGACTACATAGACAATTTATATCAAAACAAGTTCATTTTCGACTCATGTACCGAATATTGACAAAACGACCGATATTAACTTAAATAATTATGTAATTTTTATAACATGGTAATAAGTGATATAAAAGGAAAAATAAACATAAAAAAGGTTCTTGAGAAAGTATAAATTAGCTTAAGATTATTATTCAGGAAGAACATGGAACATATGTGACGAATCAGACTCAAGGTAAGGGACTTCTTCTCAATCTCCTTTAATTGAGGCATATTTTGGTTTATACATGAACTTATTTTATACGGTGTATAATAAAATCATTTGACTTTTAATTACATTCAAAGGGAATATTTTTTTCTATGAATCATTTTACTAAACGACAAAAGGAATGTTTTTTAACGTATGCAGCAACAAAAAACTCTCCACCACTATAATCATTATTTGATATTTATCTTCCTCTATAAGCCTTAATGTTTTCAAAAGGAAAAGAAATCATTTTTCCCTTTTTGGGTGTTTTTGTATTGAAAATATTTTTTGAAATTGATTGAGTATTTCAATATATTATAATGATTTCTTGTGATTGAAAATAAAATATTATTAGTGAAATATTGATATTTTAAATATTTTATGTGTTATGATTATATAATGGTACTTGGACATTTGATGGGTGGTTACGTGATAAACCAATGATGGGTGGTTACATGATAAACCAAATGATGGGTAGTTCTGTGATAAACCAAGGACAAGTGGTTATGTTATAACCTCCAATGCATTGGGTATGGAAGTCAGCCATATGACTATTCCATTTAGTGATATGTGTGGAAGTAGACCGTATGATTATTCTTTTTAAGTATGTTTATGTCCCAATTTACCTTTATATTATATATGTTACTTTCTATGGGTTTTATGGTAATCTATTGGTTACAAAAAGGGTAAGAAATGAGCTTAAATTCAGTGAAGTATATTTACTACTTCTTAAAGGTGAAAAGTATTACTTTATGATAAAGTTTTCATGGTTTACATGTTTTCTCAAGAATAATAGTTTTCATTAATTATGTATACCTTACTGAGATTTTTATGCTCATCCCAAGTTTTGAAATGTTTTTCACAGGACATAAAGAATAATAGAGTCAAGGATGAGATCAAGGAAAATTTATGCTGTTAAAACATGAAACGATGTCATGTTTCTTTTTAAAGAGTTATTATTTTATAAAAAAATGGATAGTGAGTATAAGTGTCTACTTGTAATATTAAAGATGTTATGTATCAGTTATGAACTAATTATCTAAAGATATAAACCTGAAAAGTTCCTCAATGTGAATTAAAGTCAAATTATTGACTTAAATTAATATTAAGTAATGTTTAAGGCTGGGGCCTTATAGTTGGTATCAAAGGAAAGGTTTAGAAAACTTTAGGAATTGAGATTTTAGGATAACCACATGGTTAGTCTCTATGTCTATTATTTTAGTTAAATCATTGTTTTATAAAATTTCCAGATCAAGGAAATTCAGTTAAAATGGAAGGAGAAGGATCTCAAACAACATTCTTATCTCTTCTTGATGACTTGATTGCAATAATTATTGAAAAGTCATGTTCAGATTATTATGAAACATTTTCTAACATACAACTCACTTGTAAACAATTGTTTGAGATATCAAACATCTCCACTATACCTCGATACCATCATGGATCATGGGTTGTATTTAATCAAATCCTATTTTCTCAATATTCTCATATTTTCAATAAAGGTAAATATTATCAAGGAATTTTCAAATATTTTACCTTATCATAAGATTTTGAAGCATATTATGATTTTGAAAAAGGTGCTGAAGAAGGATACCCTTACACAACCTATTTATATATTCTTTCAAAATATATTCTCTCAACACATACTTATGGTATTTTAAAAGGACCATTGATTAAAAGTTTCAACTCAAACTCGGTCTGAATGTTTTATAAAAATCAAGTTTTATCAGATATTTTGAAATTATATGTCATACACGATTATTTTATGAAACTATTTTTCTATAAACACCCATATGACCCAAGTTGTACAAGGTGTATTTTGATAAAGTAAGCAAATGATTTTGAAGAATCTCTAAATCATTGTTGCAATGCATCGACCTTCTACCTATGTGAAAAAGATGATGATGAAACCATATGGACACCATGATCAAGGTAAGATGTTATTTATACTAGGAATTATAATGGCCCAGACCTCTCCAGCCCATTACGTTGTGAAAATGTGGTGTTAGAGGTGTTCTGGGAGCTCAAGGTAACTTATCCCCAACGCTTTGCCAAAATCTTCCTTTTCGATGAACCGTTTCGACGGTAGAAAGTTGTGAACTGTAAAATAATGTTACATATTTAGGTAATTTTGATGTTTCTAACTACCCTTGTTTTGGAGTAGTGACTTGGGGGTGTGTTTGGGTGAATCTTTAAGAAAACTAAAGGGCAATATCTTTTGCACGGGCGACGCACGGTTTGTCTAAACCGTGCGGCCAAACCGTGCGTGGTTGGTCTTGGAGGCAGTAGCTTCCACACGGGAGGCGCACAATTTGTCTAACTGTACAACCAAACTGTGCGAGAGGGGTGGTCAAGGCATTAGCTAACGCACGGTTTGCACACGGTTTTTCAAACCATGCGGACTAACCATGCATGAAATTAAATTAGATCCTAAAATTGTGGATCTCAACCGTTTCGCCTCTAACTTGCTTGTTTAAGATCTTAAGTGGCCATAACTTGGGATTACCCTCCCTTGAAGGTAGAAGAACCTATCCCAAGCATTTTGGAGGTGATCCAAAGGCTTATCTTGACGAATCGAAGCCGTTTTCTTGAGGTATGTGATCATTCTTCTTCATTCTTCTTTGTTCTTGATCGATTTCTTAGATCCACTTGGATTTACATCCCCTCTTCTCTTGATTTATTATATCTACGTTTGTTATGGGTAGATCTAAGTGTGTCAATGCCAAATATGATGAGTTTTGGTCTTGGTTGTGTTAGGAGAAGAGATCTAAGAAGGATTCTTGGAGAATCAACCTGACTTTCTTGAGCTCTCTTCGACCGCCGTGGTTTTCATCAAAAACCTTTGAGGTAGGGGATTCATTGCTTCTCTTTATTTTATGTGCGACTGTATTGTTAGCATGTTTAATCCCACTAGATGACAATGGAATTGACACAATAAATATTTGAACCGGATAAATAAATTGATATCGATTGTATGTTGTTGCCTCTTGTTTTGATAGATAGTGTGATATCTATGCTTGTTCCTGATGAAAATCGGTAAAGAACATAAACCGGGGTCAATTGATAATTGTTTGGATAAAGATAAAGAGGTATGAATATGAATCTAGTTCTTGTTGTAATTTTATGTTAATCATTTTGGTGTAGTAATCATGTTTAATCATTTGTGTTAGCTTACTGGTTAGGTTTCCCGATGTTGGAACCAACGATTTATAAACCTGTTAATTCAAGATGGATTAAAGAATTTGATTGTTTGATAATTTCTTGAAGGGTTCTGAGTTACCCTCTTGATTATTAAAGGGGCCAAGAGCCCAATTGATGTGATGGTTGTTTTTTTCTACTACTTGTGTTGAGACGTGACCCTGGAGGGGTGTTGTGATATGTGGGGGAATAGAGGCCTTTTGATTATGATAGTGGATGATGCCTAGAGTGGTGAGATGCATCATTTTATGCATGTGGGTTTCGGGGAGGACACCAGGGATGATGGAAAGAAGATGGATGTGATTGTTGTGTACTTGCTGTTTCTTTGGTTGTTTATCTGCTTTACTTTTCCCCACTTCTCAAGGCAGATGGTCTTTCTTACCCTTCTTCCGAAATAGGTGAAGACACGTGGGGTATTCCACGTGATTTCCACTTTTAGCTTCTCAAGGGAGAATGGGTCTACGCTCTTTCTATAGGTGGAAAAGACTTGACGGGTAGTACATCTACTCACCGTTTTGAGCCCCTTTATGTTAGTAGCATAGATTGATTTTCTAGAATGCCTAGGAATATGGGAAAGTGTTTCTGTAATGAATTTTTGATTAAATGGCGTTAACTCATGGGGTTGGAGTTGCCGGAACTTAATGATGAGGTTGAAAACTTTTGAAGGAACAATGGTTTTTGGGTGTGATACTAATGAAATGTAATTTGGAATTGTTCATGGTTAATTAATGTTTAACGAATTAATTAACATACAGTGGAACTGATAAAAAGGGAATGAAGTAATCTAATAAAGATCTTTAAATGGTTGTGTGATTATAGGATACCTAGTCTTAGAATTAGCATCCCAGAGTTTGAGAGACGTTTTCTGCAGTTGTGTCTAAGATTAGGTAATGACCATAGTATGGTTGTGAGATATAATATATTCTGTACTTTTTGTGTTTCTATACGCTACTCCACCCTGTCAGTAAGGGCAACTGACACCCCAGGGATTCTGAGCCCTGGGGGGGTGTTTTCCCCAACATTCTGATGGGAGGGTGAATGGCTGACTACCCCCTTTGGCCCCGCTCTATTCTCTTGGTAGTTACTTGTGCCGGCATGCACAATAGTTAGTTTTCCCCTTATATGCATATAGAGGGCTGTAATGGCTTGTGGTTATTCGCACACATATATTATGGATATATTTTCCTATGGACTACTATAGGTGTAATGTGTATAGGCTGTGATGGCTTGAGGATCCTTACTCGGTGTATGGGCTGTAATGGATTGAGGTATAATACCCGACGTATGATACAGATTATGCGAGCTATGGTGGCTCACGGAAACTACTTGGTTACTTTTGGTTGTGAGGATGGTTTGGTGATTCTCCTAGGTGTTTGCGGGCAAGCCTTTGTGTTGCACGAGGTTCATATTGTGGTGCTTCACCCAGTTGTCTGTGGGCAAGCCTTTTTGGAGAGAGATTCTTGGGACGTGCGATGTTGGGGAAAAGCGGCAAACCAGTGGGGAAGTAGTAGCGGGGTACCCTTGATATTCTTTACTATATGCTATATTCTTGTATGTGTTACTTGGTGAGAGTAGCCATGGTGATGTTGGGAAGTTAGTATACCTACTTAGGTAATGAGTTAATTTCACTTGTTCCTCACTGTGCTTTAGCATGCTCTCTTTACTTTTTCACGAGAGGCTTCGGGGAGGATCCTAATGAGTATACTATTATACTCACCCTATGTATATATAAACTGTTTTTCACGTCACTTGTAGTAAGTTGGAGATCAGGATGGTTACTACTAGCTTGTGGTTGCAGGAGCTGTTCGGGATTGTGGTTGCTGCTGTTTTTACATTCTTTTGGGTACTTGTAGTTTTTCCCCTTTCAGTTGTAGTACTTCTGCATGAAATTTCATATGTGTACTTGGGTTTCTTTTATATTCCAGTTCTGAGTTGGAGTTAATTGGTTTCTATCACATCTCTCTCTTCCATATGTGTTCTCTTAGAGGGTAATGCCTCCCATTTGTGTGTTTACTATACCCTCGGTGTTAGTAGCCAACCCGGGGCCTACTGGAGGTGGGACTTGGGGGTCATTATCTCCCTTCTCACATTTCCGGCCTAGGAGGTGTACACTTTTTGGGGAGGGGGTCGTGACAGAGTGGTATCAAAGGTCTGGTTGAGGGATAGGATAGAGTTTGGAGTTAGGCACATGTGAGGTTGCATGGGTTGGTAGGGAAACAATGTCATTCATGTTTAGCAAGTGACGTAAACACTAGAGACCGGCTAAGACATAGGCGTTTAGGGCCCCCTATGATCTGATGTACGGACCTTTAAGTTTATAATGGCTACTAAACAAGATGATACTAGTTGCAGGGTAGAGACCTAGGAAAGGATCATGCATCATTATTCTTTGTGCCTGTGTTTGAATGGGTAGACCTTGGGATAGGTTAACCTAAAATGAATAAAAGAAATTAATTAATTAATTAATGTTGAATCTTCCATATTCCAGGTTTAGGAGCTCTAACTATTTGTTATTTTACAGGTATGGCTCCAGGTTGACGTCCTCATCAGGTTTGCATAGAAAATGTCCAGCAGGATGTTCCAGCAGGTCGCCGCAGGGTAGAGGTTGACGAAGACGACACTTGGAGGAAGAAACTCCGAGAGTTTTAGCGCCAGAGTCTGCAGATGTATGAGGGATCCATTTAAGATGCAGTCACGGAAGACTGGTTAGAGGAGGTCGAGATAGGATTCAGTTCGATCCGTGCTTGGAAGGAGCACTGGGTGTCCTTAGTTGTGACGATGTTTCATGGAGTAGCGAGGCAGTGGTGGTTCTTGTACCTCAGGGATCATGATGAGTCAACAATCTCATGGGAGGAGTTCTGAGACAAGTTTAGAGTCGAGTTCCTTTCTTCGACTGCGAAGGCGTCCAGTCTCCAGGAGCTTCTTACCCTTCGACATGAGACCTCCAGTGTTCGAGATTTTGGAATTTTTTTCAGGAACCTTTTACGATATGCTTCAGACCTGCTGCCATATGAGGAGGCCAGGGCGAGGCATTTTGAGGAGGCTTTACGTCCAGAGGCCCAACGCCATGTCACCCCATTTTTGCTGAAGACATATCTTGAGGGGCTAGCAAGGGCATAGGTTGTTGAGAGGACTTTGGATAGGACCGGATCATCACGATAGGGGGATTATCATGATCCCTCACGAAGCAGATCTGTGGTTCGAGGTTCCTAGTTTTTAGGCTAGAAGAGTTTCCGTTTAGTCGGGGGTGGGTCCCAACCCTTCACATCTCATTTCTCTAGAGGTAGCAACTCTCAAGCTTATTCCAAGGGATCAGGTGCTTGTTTTTCTTGTGGTGGTCATGGCCATCATCAGCGGGAGTGCCCGAACTTTCAGATTTCTCATCGTGCACCAGGCGCTATGCTCCAGGTTCCTCCGTTGAGGCAGTTCTAGCCGAGGCAGCAGCAGCCAGTTGCACCAGCTTTAGACTAGAATAGGGTAGATGGGACAGGCAAAGGACATCCCCATGACGCTCCCCATCCTCAGAGAGTAGAGAGAGGCCATGGTGGTGGTTGTCATCAGGGTCAGAGAGGCCGTGGAGGAGGTCGTGGCCAGCTTTATGCTCTAACGTTGCCAGCTCCAAGAGATCCAGACATCATTCGAGGTACCCTTTTCTTGTTTTATACCTTAGTGTATGCCTTGTTTGATTCAGGAGCCACACACTCCTTCATATCACCTACCCTTGTCCATGAATTGAGACTTTATGTAGAGAGGCTTCCAGTGCCCTTGTCATTGACTACACCTGTTGGAGGTCAATTTGACTTGTTTGACATATGTAGAGACTGTGAGCTAGTGTTGGGGCAACACCGCTCTTGGGGAGATTTTATATTTTTACAAATACAACCATATGATGTCATCCTCGACATGGATTGGTTGTATTCGGTGTAGGATATCGTGAATTGCTTTAAGAAAAGGGTCATCTTCATTGGTGCAGATGGAGATCAAGTGGTGTTTTTTGGTGAGCGAGATCCTCAGATGGGTCATAGGCACATATCATCCTTATCATCCATGATGACTGAGATGATACCGAGTTCTTCAGAGGTTCAACAGGTGGTGTTTCCTAGGGTCATAGAGGAGTACCCTGATGTCTTTCCAGAAGAGGTTGTAGCATTACCCCCTCGACAACAGATCGAGTTTGGGATCGAGATATATCCAGGAGCGTATCCTATCTCTATGTCTCCATATAGGATGGCCCCTTCTGAGTTATGAAAGATACGTATACAGCTCGATGGTCTGTTACAATGTGGTTTTGTTCAGCCATGTGTGTCACCGTGGGGTACAACAGTTTTGTTTGTGAAGACGACTGATGGTAGTTTGCAGTTTTGTGTCCATTATTGTCGCTTAAACAAAGTGAAAATAAAGAATTGCTATCCTCTTCTTCAAATTGATGAATTATTCGATCAACTAAAGGGTGAAAGTTTGTTCTCAAAGATCGACTTGCGGTCAGGATATCTTCAGATGTGTGTGAAGGATGAGGATATCCCAAAGACCACCTTCCGTTGTTGTCATGGGCATTATGAGTTCGTTGTAATGCTATTTGGCGTGACGAATGCTCCAGTTGTATTCATGGGATTGATGAATGCTGTGTTCTGAGAGTTCCTGGACAAGTTCGTGGAAGTTTTCATCGATGACATCCTTGTGTACTCCACATCTGAAGAGGAGAATGCAGAGCATATACAAGCCATTTTGGGAGTCCTTCGCCAACATTAGCATTTTGGGAAGTTGTCTAAGTGTGTGTTTTGGGATCGAGAAGTATGTTTATTGGGACATGTTGTGTCCCAATAGAGAGTTTCTATGGATCCATCGAAGATTGAAGCAGTTGTGTCTTGGGCAGTCCCCAAGACAGTTTCAAAGGTGTAAAGTTTCCTTGGTCTCGCAGGCTACTATAGGAGGTTCGTAGTCAATTTCTCACGAGTTGTGACCTCTCTAATAGATTTTACCAGGAAGGATCAGGCATTCATATGGACTGATCAGTGCCAGGTAGGTTTTGAGTATCTAAAGGAGAAGTTAGTAAGTGCTCCAGTCCTTTTTCTTCCAGCTGAGGGAGTCCAATTTGATGTTTTTTGTGATGATTCAAATCTGGGGTTAGGCTGTGTTCTCATGCAGTAGAGGTCAGTTGTTTCTTATGGGTCTCAGAAGTTGCATCCCCATGAACGCAACTATGCCACCCATGATCTTGAGTTGGCAGCCGTGGTGTTTGCTTTGAAGTTGTGGAGACATTACCTCATTGGTGAGTGCTTTTTGGTTTTCACCGATCATAAGAGTTTGAGGTATGTTTTCTCCCAGTGTGACTTGAACTTACGACAGAGTCGGTGTATGGAGTTATTGCAGGAATACGACTTTGAAATACCATATACACCTGTAAAGGGGAATGTTGTAGCTGATGCGCTGAGTCGAAAGTCACGTAGTGATGCTGTGCATGAATCCGGTGATTCCTAGAGAGTAATGGAAGAACTGTCAGCATTACATCTTGATATGGGAGAAGTTGGGGGGGGGGTATAGGATATCTTTTTCAGATGACTGTATAGTCATCCCTAATCCAGAATGTAGAAGAGTCCCAGTTGGGAGATCTAGAGGTGGAGGTCTGGAGAGACCGAGTTGTTTGTGGTGAGGCCCCAGATGGTTGGACTGAAGATGAAAAACACCGAGTGTTGTATCATGGAAGGCTTTTTGTTCCCTTGACGATGCATGAGAAGATTCTTAGATAGTTCCATAGTTCGCCTTTAGAGGTACATCCTGGCATGACAATGATGTACCGAGCCTTGAAGAGTCAGTTTTGGTGGTCTGGGCTGAAGCATGCGGTTGCGGAGTTTGTGTCTCGATGTTTAGTCTGCCAGAAGGTGAAGGCCGAACACCGGGTTCCTAGTGGTCTTCTCCATAAATTATATATTCCTCAGTGGAAGTGGGAGGACATCTCAATGGACTTTGTTACTGGTTTACCTCGAGCTCCGGGAGGAGATTATTCTATTTGGGTGGTAGTGGATCATTTAAAAAAATCATCCCACTTCATAGTAATCAAGGAGTCAAGATCAGTGGAAGTTTTGTCGAGGCAGTATCTAGAGGAGGTGGTGAGACTTCATGGATTCCATAGGATGATCATTTCTGATAGAGATCATCATTTTACCTCCAGGGTGTGGAGAGGTCTCCAACATGATTTCTGTTCTCAACTATGCCTTAACACTGCTTTTTATCCTCAAACGGATGGTTAGACAGAGCGAACCATCCAAACTCTTTAAGAAATGTTATTCTCTTGTGTTCTTGATTTCAGAGGTTCATGGATGAGGCACTTACCCTTAGTGGAGTTCTCTTACAATAATAGTTTTCACTCCACCATCGGTATGGCGCCATTTGAAGCCTTGTATGACCGGCCTTGCCGTTGTAATGACCCAATCTTTTTGAGTAGTATATTAACTTACTCTTAATGATTTAATAAGATGTTAGTGGTTAATGCAGGAAGAGGAGGCGATGGCTTCATCCAGTAGACTTGAACCTTATGAAGCCCACTTATCAGAGCTTGGGAAGGAGGTAGCATCTGTGGGCTTCGCTTTGGACCAAGCCCAATCCGAACTCCAGCATGTCAATCTTGAACGGAAACGCCTACGGGAGAAGTTCAAGTTAGTAGAGATTACTACTAGGGCAATGTTATCTGAGCCTCCCTCAGATTCTCTCACCATAGAACACCTTACACTTAGTTCATATGCCGGTGTTATAAGGGGCTATGTGACGAGACCCTAGCTTCTTTGTGTAATACTTTGGGACGAATGAATTGAGATTTCTTCCTTTAGTGATGTTTGTGAAATTTCAAATGTCTGGATAATTTTAGAATGTATTTTATTGATGAATTTCGAAAAAAGGCTATTTTAAAATATTTATGTAAACCCTAAATAACTAATGATGTGTAATGATTTTCAAAAAATGGTCTTCTACAAAAGTGTTCAGTAAGGAATTTGGAGTCTAATAAGATCAACTTAATTTTTGATGAATAGTAAATTATGAATAGTGATTTTACTCTTAGGATTAGTAATGTGACCAAATGGATTAGTAATTTCACTCAAAGAAAGTTTTAATATAATTTAGACACCTAGATTAAGTAATGTGATTCAATAAAATGGGTAAATAACGGTTTCATAAATTATTATTCAAGTATTAGTTTTTTCAGATGAATAGTGTTTTTTAACTAAAAATTTAATTAAAAATAATTAGAAAATTATTTTTATAAAAATGACTTTATTTTTGAACTCAGAGCATCGATATTATGTTATGGTAATTTTTGGGGTTTTTTCTGAAAAAAATGAATTTTCGATGAATAGTGTTTTTATTTAAAAATTAAATTAAAAATATTTAGAAAATTATTTTTATAAAATGGATTTCATTTTTGAAATCAGAGCATTGATATTTGGTTAAGGTGAAATTTTGGGATTTTTCTGAGAAAGTTGAATTTTCAGTGAATAGTAAAAATACAGTTTTAGGGTTTCGGTATGTTTAATGACATCATAACTGTGTCATGATGATGTCATGATATCTTTTAAGGGTTGGCCAGCCAAGGGTGATGAATTATTGTTTTGGGGGCCCCATGTGGCCTAACTCCTTGATAAATGCCAAGGGAGAGCACATGGGTTTGAGAAAAGCACATGTGAGGTGTCCCTTGGCCATTATTGCCTTGTCCCCTCACTTTCCCTATAAATACCCACCCTTTACTCCTTTAGTTTTCACTCCCAACTCTCCCCCAACGAAGTTCTGGTCTTCTTACCTTCCAAGGAGTCCTCCCAAGGTGCCCCCAAGCCCTCAAGGTCCAAAACTTTGAGTTTCAAGAGTCACGTTTTAAGGTAAGGGATCCGACCTCTCTCTTTCTTTTCATGTAATCTCTTTTATGTCATTCCTTTTATGCTACATGTTCTTATGTGAGAGGATGTTCTTTTATATTCCTCTTACTTCCCTTTTCATGTTTATATGATGAGAGATCCCCTCTTACTCTCATCATTTCATTTTATGAAAGTTTAAGTGACGCCGTTAGGCTGCCGAATTTTTAAGGGATCCTTTCACCCTTCTCATTTTTCAAGTTTGATTTTCATATCAAGTCTTTCAATTTCCTTTTTTTATTATTTTGGGGTATGATCTCTATATCTATCATACTTATCTCTTATGATCATATGATGAGAGACCCTATTTGATCTTGTCAATTCATTTTTATTGAAGTTTAAGTGACGCCGTTAGGCTGCCAAATTTTCATAAGAGAAATCTAATTTTTGTCTTCCTTCCATGTTTTTCATTTCAAATGGTATGTCCTCAAAATTTCATTAACATGTCCATATATCCTTCTTATTCCGTTCCCCTACTGTTTTATGGATCATTTATGAGTGGGTGACCCATGTCCCCTCTCTTTTCAATGTTTTCTAAAACCCCGAAACATAGCCGTTATGCTGCAGAATTTTCGTCTCAAAATGCCTCTCTCTCTTTTCTCAAAATTATTTTATGTTATAAAGTGAATACTCAAATATCTTATTTCTACAAGGGTATTCACATATATATAAAAGGTTCTATTTTAAATTCTGGGATTTACATACATGAGACCCACTTTCCCTTCCGTGGGTTTAAAGTGCCGTAAAGATCATGTCTTTAAAGCAGTTTTTAAAACGTTATGATTATGAAATGAAACCCATTTATTTTATGCTATGTGGGTTATTTATTAAATGTTTGATGATGATATATGTGGCTCACATGATAATAAAGGCAAATTTAAGGGTGCGCCCTGATAGCACTCCAATGCATTGGGTAATGATGTAACCAATAGAGATTACAATTTTCACGATACCTTGGTGAATAACCTTGGTAATTTTAAAATGAAACCTTGGGGATGGACCTTGGTGATATGTTCATGATTGTCTATGTTAAATGATGTAGCCAAATCTTCATGTTATGGAAAATGTTATTTTTATTATGAAATGCGTCATGATTTCTTTCTCATGCCTTAAAGTTCTTTTCATGTCCTTATTGAAGTATCTCAAGTTCACATGTAAAATGTTCCTCTTGTTTCCCTTACTGGGCCTTCTTCTCACCCTTTATTTTGATGTATGTTCCCAGGTTATGAGATGCAGTAATGAACCTAGGATGAACTTAAGGATAATCCTTTCAAGTGTTTAAGAAGAATGTTTTATGTTGTTTTCATGTATTTTGTTCCTGGTTTCCAAGACACTAGACCTTAAAGATCCTCAGTTTTGTGTAATGTAATGAAAGTTTATGTTATAAAAAGGCGGGATGCTATAGTTGGTATCAAAGGATGGTTTAGTTATTTGTGGAAATTAGGATATAAAAACTTTAGGAAGAACCCCTTAGAAAATTTTAAACATAGGAAAACTTCCTGGTATTTTGGTAAGTATTGAGTAAGTGGTTTATCAAACAAATACATCCCTGTCTGGATACGAGCAGGTAGAGGCGGCTCTGGCACAGATGTACATAGGGGTAAAACCCGAAAACACCGCTTTGAGCTAGACTTGAACGGGAACTGGTGCACGATAACGGGCCTTACTGCACTCTTTGTTACGACACTCCCGAGGGATATGTTTGGTTAATCACAAGCTTTTTATGAATCATTATGAAGGAATTATAGAAAAGTGTAATTGTCTAAGCATGAAGTCTAAGTTAAAAGATCCATAAATGAAATAAGTTTCTTAATAAGGTTTTATTCTTTTAGAAAATGGCGGGCAATAGGAGGAATCGTGCTGATGGTGACCGCAATGCACCATGTGCTGACGGACCTCCGATGGAAGCCGGAATGGAAACATTCATGCGAATGATGAACCAACTGACTCAAGTTATGAGTAATAACTTGAATCAAGCTAAGAGGCCGACCTCACCGCGAAGGGAACAACATTCTGTTGAGTCATTC
Organism: Viscum album; assembly: GCA_963277665.1. Classification (NCBI taxonomy): domain Eukaryota; kingdom Viridiplantae; phylum Streptophyta; class Magnoliopsida; order Santalales; family Viscaceae; genus Viscum; species Viscum album. The sequence continues at coordinate 1,062,264,713 of OY728165.1, read as the reverse complement.
ATGCGTCAACAACCACCAACATTCAGTGGATCTACTGACCCATTGGTTGCAGAATAATGGATAAACTCCATTGAAAAGATCTTTTCTGTACTTCATTGTTCGGAACAAGAAAAATTCACCCTTGCTGTTTACCGCCTAGAGGGAGAAGCTGATCAGTGGTGGTCACTGATCAAAAACACGAATCCACGAGGAGAGATGGAAGCTATGGAGTGGGAAGAATTTCGGGGAATTTTCTTTAACAAGTATTTCCCTCGTTCCATGAGAACGAAAATGGAGAAAGAGTTTCTCGAGCTGAAGCAGAAGGAGAACGAATCTGTTGGAACCTATGAGATGAACTTCACAAAGCTTTCCCGTTATACCTCAAGCTTTGTCATGGACCCTAATGGGAAGGTTGATAGATTCTTTGGTGGACTACGACCTCATCTGCGGAAGAATCTAGCCAACAGGGACTATGATAGCTATGAAGAAATTGTTCGAAGTGCTATGAAAGTTGAACTAGAGTTTGGGGAGAAACCATGGTCTCACAAATCTAATGAGAAGAAGAGAACTATAGAACCAATCTCGGGAAGAAGTTTTGATCAGGAAAGAGGTGGAAAGAATATGCAACATGCCACATGCAATAAATGTGGGAAGAAGAATTCGGGGAACTTCTTGATCTGAAGTGGTAAGTGCTATAGGTGTGGAAAAGAAGGCCATATTTCTTGGAATTGTCGTAGTGATGTGAAGCCTCAACTTCCCAACACTAACGATAGAGGAAAGATGGTTCTGACCCTACCCGAAGTCACATGCTTCAAGTGTGGATAGCTTGGGCACTTTGCTAATCAATGTCCAAATCCGAGGGCGGTGGAGGGGAATCACCATCAACCTCAGTAGAGGCCAAGAGAGCAAGGTCGTGCTTTCGCTATCACAACAAATGAAGTTGAAGTTCCAAACGATGTGGTAGCAGGTACTCTTGTTGTCCTCTCAAAACTAGCAAGTACTTTATTTGATTCTGGTTCTACGCATTCCTTTATTTCCTCCAAGTTTGCAAGGAATATAGAATCAATCCCCGAACTGCTAGAGGTAGAGTTGTCAGTCAAGACTCCAAGTGGGATTATCCATGCATCAACAGTGTTTAGAGACTCTAGTGTTTACTTTAGTGAGCACAATCTTATCGCAAATCTAGTAGTCATTCCCATGTTGGAATTCGATGTTATACTAGGGATGGACTGGCTCTCAAAGTATAATGCTAAGATCAAATGCAAAAGTAAGGAAATCTCAGTAGTCTTGAATAAACGACCTACATTTATCTTCCAAGGAGAGATATCCCGAACTGATCCCTATCTAGAAGCACCTCCTATAGCTTTCTTTATGGAGTTAATCGGTGATGAGGAAGAAGGTAAAGGGAGCATACAAATTGAAGATGTTCTGATTGTTCAGGAATACATGGATGTATTTCCTGAGGAGTTACCTGGACCTCCCCCAGAAAGAGAGGTAGAGTTCTCCATTGAACTCGTACCTGGGTCTCAACCGATATCAAAGACTCCGTATAGAATGGCAAATGTGGAGCTAGAAGAGCTAAAGAAACAACTCCAAGACTTGTTGGAGAAGGGGTTTATCCGACCGAGTGTGTCTCCTTGGGGAGCACCAGTTCTCTTTGTGAAGAAGAAGGATGGATCAATGCAGCTATGCATTGATTATAGAGAACTGAACGGGATCACAGTGAAGAACAGATATCCTCTTCCAAGAATTGATGATTTATTTGACCAACTTCATGGGGCTCAATTCTTCTCTAAGATTGACCTTCGATCTGGTTATCATCAACTGAGGGTGAAGAAGGAAGATATTCCAAAGACTGCCTTACGATCAAGATATGGGCATTATGAGTTTACTGTTATGCCCTTCGGCTTGACTAATGCTCCTGCTATTTTCATGGATTTGATGAATAGAGTCTTTAAGGACTACCTTGATAACATTGTGGTAGTTTTTATTGATGATATTTTGATATATTCAAAAAGTCGTGTGGAACATGAAGATCATCTGAGGGTTATTTTGAAAACTCTATGGAAGGAGAGGCTCTTTGGGAAGTTCAGCAAGTGTGAGTTTTGGTTACAACAAGTGGCTTTCTTGGGGCACATCGTAACTAATAAAGGAATCTCAGTTGACCCTGCAAAGACAATGGTTGTGGAGGAGTGGCCTCAACCCACAACAGTAACTGAGATTCGTATTTTCCTTGGTTTAGCGGGATATTATAGGAGGTTTGTGAAAAAATTTTCATGACTTTCTAATCCACTAACCAAGTTGACTCGAAAAGGGGTTAAGTTCATTTGGACAAAGGAATGTGAGGAAAGTTTCCAAGAGCTGAAGAAGAGATTGGTTACTGCACCTGTGTTAACACTACCCTCTATCGGAGAAGGATTCGTTATTTTTAGCGATGCATCTCTGAAAGGGCTTGGGTGCGTCCTCATGCAAAATGACAAAGTAATTGCTTATGCATCTCGACAGTTGAAGATTCATGAGCAGAATTGTCCTACGCATGATCTAGAGCTAGCGGAAGTTGTTTTTGCTCTAAAGATATGGAGGCACTATCTTTATGGGGAGAAATGTGATATATACACTGACCACCAAAGTCTAAAGTATATTTTCACTCAGAAAGAATTGAACTTGAGACAAAGGAGATGGTTGGAGCTTATTAAAGACTATTATTGTTCAATTCATTATCACCCTGGAAGAGCAAACAAAGTCGCGGATGTGTTAAGCAGGAAAGATCCTGTTGTTCTGGCAACAATGAGGATCCTGGGAGATCCTTTGATTAAAGATCTAGTAAAACTGGACATGGGAATTATAAGTAAAGGGACATCATCAACCCTATCCCAAATGATTTCTCAACCTTCATTACTAGAGAAGATCAAGAAGGCTCAAAAAGAAGATCCTTTGCTGCAGGAGAAGTTGGAGGCTGTAAAGGATGGTAAGTTCCCTAATTTCAATATTGATCAAGAAGGTGTATTGAAATTTCATACAAGACTATGTGTCCCATCTATTCCGGAGATAAAGAAAGAACTGATGGATGAAGCTCATAGCTCTACTTTCTCTATACATCCGGGAAGCACTAAGATGTATAGAGACCTTCGTGATCATTATTGGTGGGATAACATGAAGAGGGAGATTGCCGATTACACTACAAGGTGCCTGGTGTGTCAGCAAGTAAAGGCAGAATGACAACTTCCTAAGGGGGTATTACAACCGCTACCCATACCAGTATGGAAGTGGGATAATATCACTATGGACTTTGTAACTGGTCTCCCGAAAACATCCAAAGGAAACAACGCGATATGGGGTATTGTGGACCGTCTCACCAAGAAAGCCCATTTTATCTCTATTCGGGAAGATTTCTCTCTGGATCAGCTTTCCAAGATATACGTGAAGGAAGTGGTAAGGATGCATGGGGTACCACTATCCATCGTATCTAATCATGACCCAAGATTCACATCAAAATTCTGGAGAAGTCTTCAGCATGCTCTGAATACTGAATTGAATTTTAGTACAGCCTATCATCCTCAAACTAATGGCCAATATGAAAGGACAATTCATACACTCGAAGACATGTTGAGATTATGCTCAATGGAATTTAAAGGTGGATGGGATCAACACCTCCCATTAGTGGAGTTCTCCTATAACAACAGCTTCCATGCGAGTATTCAGATGGCACCCTATGAAGCTCTGTATGGAAAGCGGTGTAGAACTCCTACTTGTTGGGATGAAACTGGTGAGAGGAAGCTTCTTGGGTCTGATCTCGTGCAAGAGATGACGGAACAGGTTCATGCCATCCAACAACACATAAAGGCTGCTCAGAGTCGGCAGAAGAGCTATGCTGACAATCGTCGAAGGGACTTGGAGTTTGGTGTTGGTGAAAAAGTATTCCTTCGAATTTCTCCATGGAAGAGAGTCATGCGGTTTGGGAAGAAAGGGAAGCTCAACCCTAGGTACATTGGCCCCTATGAAATCCTTGATCGCATAGGAGCAGTGGCCTATCGTCTAGCACTTCCACCGAACCTAGCTCAAGTTCATGATGTCTTCCATGTATCTCTCTTGAGGAAGTACATAACCGACCCTTCGCATGTACTGAACCCAGAGGTGGTACAACTTGAACATGACCTCTCTTATGAGGAGCAGCCAGTGGAGATCTTGGACCGTAGATACAAGGTTCTACGAAAAAAGACTACCCACCTTGTGAAAGTGTTGTGGAGGAATCATAAGTATGAAGAAGCGACTTGGGAGCCTGAGGAAACGATGAAGCAAAAGTACCCTCACCTTTTCGACTAGGCCTCAAGTATAAATTTCGGGGATGAAATTTCTTAAGGGGGGAAGAATGTAACGACCCAATCTTTTTGAGTAGTATATTAACTTACTCTTAATGATTTAATAAGATGTTAGTGGTTAATGCAGGAAGAGGAGGCGATGGCTTCATCCAGTAGACTTGAACCTTATGAAGCCCACTTATCAGAGCTTGGGAAGGAGGTAGCATCTGTGGGCTTCGCTTTGGACCGAGCCCAATCCGAACTCCAGCGTGTCAAGCTTGAACGAAAATGCCTACGGGAGAAGTTCAAGTTAGTAGAGATTACTACTAGGGCAATGTTATCTGATCCTCCCTCAGATTCTCTCACCATAGCACACCTTACACTTAGGTCATATGCCGGTGTTATAAGGGGCTATATGACGAGACCCTAGCTTCTTTGTGTAATCCTTTGGGACGAATGAATTGAGATTTCTTCCTTTAGTGATGTTTGTGAAATTTCAAATGTCCGGATAATTTTAGAATGTATTTTATTGATGAATTTCGAAAAAAGGATATTTTAAAATATTTATGTAAACCCTAAATAACTAATGATGTGTAATGATTTTCAAAAAATGGTCTTCTACAAAAGTGTTCAGTAAGGAATTTGGAGTCTAATAAGATCAACTTAATTTTTGATGAATAGTAAATTATGATTAGTGATTTTACGCTTAGGATTAGTAATGTGACCAAATGGATTAGTAATTTCACTCAAAGAAAGTTTTAATATAATTTAGACACCTAGATTAAGTAATGTGATTCAATAAAATGGGTAAATAACGGTTTCATAAATTATTATTCAAGTATTAGTTTTTTCAGATGAATAGTGTTTTTTAATTAAAAATTTAATTAAAAATAATTAGAAAATTATTTTTATAAAAATGACTTTATTTTTGAACTCAGAGCATTGATATTATGTTATGGTAATATTTGGTGTTTTTTCTGAAAAAAATGAATTTTCGATGAATAGTGTTTTTATTTAAAAATTAAATTAAAAATATTTAGAAAATTATTTTTATAAAATGGATTTCATTTTTGAAATCAGAGCATTGATATTTGGTTAAGGTGAAATTTTGGGATTTTTCTGAGAAAGTTGAATTTTCAGTGAATAGTAAAAATACAGTTTTAGGGTTTCGATATGTTTAATGAAATCATAACTGTTTAATGATGATGTCATGAGATATTTTAAGGGTTGGCCAGCCAAGGGTGATGAATTATTGTTTTGGGGGCCCCATGTGGCCTAACTCCTTGATAAATGCCAAGGGAGAGCACATGGGTTTGAGAAAAGCACATGTGAGGTGTCCCTTGGCCGTTATTGCCTTGTCCCCTCACTTTCCCTATAAATAACCACCCTTTACTCCTTTAGTTTTCACTCCCAACTCTCCCCCAACGAAGTTATGGTCTTCTTACCTTCCAAGGAGTCCTCCCAAGGTGCCCCCAAGCCCTCAAGGTCCAAAACTTTGAGTTTCAAGAGTCACGTTTTAAGGTAAGGGATCCGACCTCTCTCTTTCTTTTCATGTAATCTCTTTTATGTCATTCCTTTTATGCTACATGTTCTTATGTGAGAGGATGTTATTTTATATTCCTCTTACTTCCCTTTTCATGTTTATATGATGAGAGATCCCCTCTTACTCTCATCATTTCATTTTATTAAAGTTTAAGTGACGCCGTTAGGCTGCCAAATTTTTAAGGGATCCTTTCACCCTTCTCATTTTTCAAGTTCGATTTTCATATCAAGTCTTTCAAGTTCCTTTTTTATTATGTTGGGTTATGATATCTATATCTATCATAATTATCTCTTATGATCATATTATGAGAGACCCTATTTGATCTTGTCAATTCATTTTTATTGAAGTTTAAGTGACACCGTTAGGCTGCCGAATTTTCATAAGAGAAATCTAATTTTTGTATTCCTTCCATGTTTTTCATTTCAAATGGTATGTCCTCAAAATTTCATTACCATGTCCATATATACTTCTTATTCCGTTCCCCTACTGTTTTATGGATCATTTATGAGTTGGTTACCCATGTCCCCTCTCTTTTCAATGTTTTCTAAAACCCCGAAACATAGTCGTTATGCTGCAGAATTTTCGTCTCAAAATTCCTCTCTCTCTTTTCTCAAAATTATTTTATGTTATAAAGTGAATACTCAAAGATCTTATTTATACAAGGGTATTCACATATATATCAAAGGTTGTATTTTAAATTCTGGGATTTACATACATGAGACCCACTTTCCCTTCCGTGGGTTTAAAGTGCCGTAAAGATCATGTCTTTAAAGCAGTTTTAAAACGTTATGATTATGAAATGAAACCCATTTATTTTATGCTATGTGGGTTATTTATGAAATGTTTGATGATGATATATGTGTCTCACATGATAATAAAGGCAAATTTAAGGGTGCACTCTGATAGCGCTCCAATGCATTGGGTAATGATGTAACCACTAGAGATTACAATTTTCACGATACCTTGGTGAATAACCTTGGTAATTTTAAAATGACACCTTGGGGATGGACCTTGGTGATATGTTCATGATTGTCTATGTTAAATGATGTAGCCACATCTTCAAGTTATGGAAAATGTTATTTTTATTATGAAATGCCTCATGATTTCTTTCTCATGCCTTAAAGTTCTTTTCATGTCCTTATTGAAGTATCTCAAGTTCACATGTAAAATGTTCCTCTTGTTTCCCTTACTGGGCCTTCTGCTCACCCTTTCTTTTGATGTATGTTCCCAGGTTATGAGATGTAGTAATGAACCTAGGATGAACTTAAGGAGAATCCTTTCAAGTGTTTAAGAAGAATTTTTTATGTTGTTTTCATGTATTTTGTTCCTGGTTTCCAAGACACTAGACCTTAAAGATCCTCAGTTTTGTGTAATGTAATGAAAGTTTATGTTATAAAAAGGCGGGATGCTATAGACGTTCTCTATTGTGCGGGACTAGGGTCAGAGAGTCAGAAATTCTCGGACCAGAACTAGTGCAGAATACAACAGAGATGGTTCAGGTGATTCGTGAGAGGATAAAGACAACACAAGATTGTCAGAAATCATATGATGATCAAAGAAGGAGACCATTAGAGTTTAATGTTGGGGATCATGTGTTTCTGATGGTGACTATCCATCATTGGAAGTGAAGGTTTCGTTGTGGAAGTAAGATTTCTCCCCAATTTGTTGGGCCTTTCGAGGCGTTAGCTCATGTTAAAGATGTGGCATATCAAGTATCACTTCCCCTATAGATGAGTCGGATACATGATGTTTTCCATGTATCAAAGCTCCGTCGTTATATTCATGATGACTCTCACATCATCAATTGGGGAGATATCGATGTTTATGATGATGCAACCTTTGATGAGCGACCTGTGGAGATCCAAGACCATAAGGATAAGGTGTTGAGCGGACGTTCTATTCCTTTAGTTCATGTCTTGTGGAGATACAGTGGCTTGGAGGAGAGTACCTAGGAACGTGAGTCACAGATACGTGCTCAGTACCTAGAGTTGTTCGATGTTTAACTCTTTTCATGTATCTATGTAGCTTATGTGGTTATGGAACTTTCATGTTTATGAGATGGATCCCTTTTTTGTTTTGTTGGCTTGCTCTCTTTTGAGAGGTATCTCGGTGGGTGGTTGTTCAGACCCTGTTTCGTTTTCACTTCAGGTGGGTTTTGGATTCTCGAGGACGAGAATGTTTTGAGAGGTATCTAATGTAATGGCCCGGACCTCTCCATCCCATTACGTTGTGAAAATGTGGTGTTAGAGGTGTTCCAGGAGGTCAAGGTAACTTATCCTCAATGCTTTTACAAAACCTTCCTTTTCGATGAACCGTTTCGATGGTAGACAGTTGTAAACTGTAACATCACGTTACGTCTTTAGGTACTTTTGATGTTTCTAACTACCCTTGTTTTGGAGTAGTGACTTGGGGGTGCGTTTGGGTGAATCTTTAAGAAAACTAAAGGGAAATATCTTTCGCATGGGCAGCGCACGGTTTGTCTAAACCGTACGGCCAAACCATACGACGTTGGTCTTAGAGGCAGTAGCTTCCACACGGGAGGTGCACGATTTGTCTAACCATGCAGCCAAACCATGCGAGAGGGGTGGTTGAGGTAGTAGCTAACGCACAGTCAGTGCACGGTTTGTCAAACCGTGCAGATTAACCATGCGAGCACTTAAATTAGATCCTAAAATTGTGAAACTCAACCGTTTCGCCTCTAACTTTCTTGTTTAAGCTCCTAAGAGAACATAACTAGGGATTACCCTCCCTTAAAGGTAGAAGAACCTCTCCCAAGCATTTTGAAGGTGATCTGAAGGATTCTCTTGACGAATCGAAGCCGGTTTCTTGAGGTATGTGATCGTTATTCTTTATTCTTGATCAGTTTCTTAGATCCACTTGGATCTACTTCCCCTCTTCCCTCGATTTCTTAGATCTACGTCCGTTATGGGTAGATCTAAGTGTTTCAATGCCAAATATGATGATTTTTGGTCGTGGTTGTGTTAGGAGAAGATATCTAAGGAGGATTATTGGAGAATAAAACCAACTTTCTTGAGCGTTCTTCGACCATCGTGGTTTTCGTCATAAACCTTTAAGGTAGGGGATTCATTGCTTCTCTTTCTTTTACATGTGACTGTATTGTTAGCATGTTTAATCCCACTAGATGACAATGGAATTGACAGAATAAATATTTGAACCGGATAAATAAATTGATATCGATCGTATGTTGTTGCCTCTTTTTTTGATAGATAGTGTGATATCTATGCTTGTTCCTGATGAAAATCGGTAAAGAAGGTAAACCGGGGTTAATTGATAATTGTTTGGCTAAAGATAAAGAGGCATGAATATGAATCTAGTTCTTGTTTTAATTTGATGTTAATCATTTTGGCGCAGTAAGCATGTTTAATCATTTGTGATAGCTTACTGGTTAGGTTTCCCGATGTTGGAACCAACGATTTATAAACCTGTTAATTCAATATGGATTAAAGAATTTGATTGTTTGATAAGTCCTTGAAGGGTTCTGAGTTACCCTCTCGATTTTTAAAGGGGCCAAGAGCCCAATTGATGTGATGGTTGTTTTTTCCTATTTCTTGTATTGAGATGTGACCCTGGAGGGATGTTGTGATATGTGGGGGCATAGAGGCCTTTTGGTTGTGGCAGTGGATGGCGCCTAGAGTGGCGAGATGCATCGGTTTATGTATGTGTGTATTGGGGAGGACACCAGGGATGATGGAAAGGGGATGGATGTGATTGATGGATGCTTGATGTTTCTTTGGTTGTTTATCTGCTTTACTTTTCCCCACTGCTCAAGGCAGCTGGTCTTGCTTACCCTTCTTCTAAAAGAGGCGAAGACACACGGGGTATGCCACGTGATTTCCGTGTTTATCTTTTCAAGGGAGAATGGGTCTACGGTCTTGCTATAAGTGGCAAAGACTCGACGGGTAGTACATCTACTCACCATGTTGACCCCCTTTGTGTTAGTAGCATAGATTTATTTTCTAGAATGCATGGGAATATGGAAAAGTGTTTCTATAATTAATGTTTGATTAAATGGTGTTAAATCATGGGGTTGAAGTTGCCGGAACTTAATGATGAGGTTTAAAACTTTTGAAGGAACAATTGTTTTTGGGTGTGATGCTAATGAAATGTAATGTGGAATTTTTTATGGTTAATTAATGTTTAAAGAATTAATTAACGTACATTGGAACTGATAAAAAGGGAATGAAGTAATCTAATAAAGATATTTAAATGGTTGTTTGCTTATAGGATAACTAGTCTTAGAAGTAGAAGCCCGGAGTATGAGAGACGTTAGCTGTAGTTGTGTCTAAGAATAGGTAATGCCCATAGTGTGGTTGTGTGATATGATATATTATGTAATTTTTGTGTTTCTATATGCTACTCCACCTTGTCAGTAAGGGAAACTGACACCCCATAGATTCTGAGCCCTAGGGGGTTGTTTTCCCCAACATTCTAATGGGAGGGTGAATGATTGACTACCCCCTTTGGCTCCGCTCTCTTATCTTGTTAGTTACTTGTGCCGACAGGCACAATGGTTAGTTTTCCCCTTATATGTGTGTAGAGGGCTGTAATGGCTTGTGGTTATTCACACACACATATTCTGGATATAGTTTCCTATGGACTACTATAGGTGTAACATGTATAGGCTGTGATGGCTTGAGGATCCTTACTCGGTGTATGGGATATAACGGCTTGAGGTATAATAACCGACGTATGATACACGTTATGCGAGATGTGGTGGATCTCGGAAACTACCTGGTTACTTTTGGTTGTGAGGATGGTGTGGTGCTTCGCACAGGTGTCTGCGGGTAAGCCTTTGTGTTGCATGAGGTGCATATTGTGGTGCTTCGCCCAGGTGTCTTCGGGCAAGCCTTTTTGGAGAGAGATGCTTAGGACGTGCGACATTGGGGAAAAGAGGAAAACCAGTGGGGAAGTACTAGCGGGGTACCCTTGATATTATTTACTATATGCTATATTCTTGTACGAGTTACTTGGTGAGAGTAGCCATGGTGAGGTTGAGAACTTAGTATACCTACTTAGGTAACAAGTTAGTTTCACTTGATGTTCACTGTGCTTTAGCATGCTCTCTTTACTTTTGAACGAGAGGCTTCGGGGAGGATCCTACTAAGTATACTATTATACTCACCCTATGTATATATAAACTATTTTTCAGGTCACTTGGATCAGGTTGGAGATCAGGCTGGTTACTACTAGCTTGTGGTTGCAGGAGCTGTTCGTTCTTGTGGTTGCTGTTGTTTTTACATTCTTTTGGGTACTTGAAGTTTTTCCCCTTTCATTTGTAGTACTCCTTCATGACATTTCATATGTGTACTTGGGTTTCTTTTATATTCTAGTTCTGAGTTGGAGTTTATTGGTTTCTATCTTATCTCTATCTTCCACATGTGTTCTCTTAGAGGGCAATGCCTACAATTTGTGTTTTTTACTATACCCTCGGTCCTAGTTGCCAAACCAGGGCCTACTGGAGGTAGGACTCGGGGGTCATTATCTCCCTTCTCACATTGCCGACCCAGGAGGGGTACACTTTGTGGGGAGGGGTTCGTGACAGTTTTATTTTATCATATAGAGGTGAAATAAAAAAATAACAATACATAGAAGACTTCATGAATTAATATGTTGAGGTCTTTATGAGTTGGGATGAAAATGAGATGTATAAGACAACCTTTAAGGTTAAAAGATTTTAGGGTTATTTTTGAGTTTTATAAAAAGGAAAACCTAAAATATGGGTAACAACCCGTCGTGTCTGACTGGGTCACAGGAATTGAACCCACAACTGATGGACGATAAGGGCGCATTTCCTACCACTAGCCTACAAGAAGTCCCTAGTTAGAATGACTTGTTATTTTTAGTTAAATGATTTTATGGATAAAGAATAATGTAATTTTGGGAACTTATATTTTAACAAATGGATATTTTTTGTATAGGAAAATGATTTGGTTATTAAGCGATAAAGGTAATTTTGGAAGACGTTTTCTATTTTGGGAACACTATATGCCTAAGGAAAATAGAATACTATGGGATTTCATTTGTGGAGTAATGGTTGTAATATTATTTGGTAAGAATCTATGTTTTTATTGTGTACATATGGATATTTGGGTTATTTATGGAAATGATTAACCTATCATAGAGAATATGTGATTAGGTTAATTACTTTTTAGTATGAGACTTTAAGAGTATTCGATGTTATTTGGAGATAAATGTTAAGATTTATCGTGGAAGACTATGTGATCAAATCCTTCTGAATTTTGGGTTTCTATCTTAGTTTTCATTATTTTGAAGAATTTTTAGGACAATTGTTTATTGAATGGTATTTTCTGAACATTGGGTATTGTTTGTTGAATTTTGGAGATTAATAGTAGTATTTCTTTTTATAAATGATTATTATTTTTTGGGATTATATGATCTTGTACTAAATGTTTTGGTTTTGGTTAATGTCTAAAGATAAGGGAAATATATAGTTAATCTTTTTTTGTTTAAGTGATTCTCTGGAAGTTGATTCTAGTGCTTCAAGTGTGACAATTTTATCTTGAATACTCATCGTTTGGAGAAAAGATGATTTTGTGGTAAAAATTTATTAAAGGATGAAAATCTACTTATCATGTAAGTATATTTCCTTATGTTATTATTCTAATTAGTAAAATAATTCCTCAAATTTATGTAAAGGACCTTAAAACAAAAATGTTTTCTGTTTAATTTTCCTACTGGGAAATCAAAGACCATTTAAACCATCACAAGTTTGTGGTTTTGTAGTTGTTAACTTTCTCTTGATCATGTTTTCTATCACTCACCATCAGAACTTGAAACTTAGTTTTTCTTCCATATCCATATTTTATTACATGAAATCCTAGTATGTGTTATCTTGGATGACCTTTTTAATTCTCTTTATTTCTTTTAAAGTGGTAGTTTTATTTAATATTTTTATGATGTGGGATTTTCGATGAAGTTTTCAAGCCCAATTTTAAAATTTTGAGGACGTAATTTCAAAAAGGAGGGAACGATGTAATGTCCCAGGTATTTATATAATAATACTTTTTCATTTATATTAATATTTATGAATAAGATATTAATTTTACGTTAAAGGGGATTCTTTTTTCGATAGCATACTTGACACGCAACAACGAGTTTCTCTGAAATCTTACGTTGCACACAACTTTGAGTTATACCAAAAAACAATACAATAATAATATTATTATTTTAAAAGGCAGTTAATTCCTAGTCGTTGGAATGGTGATAATTAATAGTAAAAAATAAAATTTTAGTAATTTTTTACACATTTTTAAATAATGATTCATTGGTTACCAAATTTATTATAAATTTAAATGAAAACCAATTGAATATAAAGGATGCGTTTTTATGAAAACCTATTTAAAAGAGAATAACTATGTTTATAAAATCATATAACTCTTTATGGATTTTTATTTAATGAAAAATATATGTTATATATTCAATTTAATGTTTTAAATTTATCTTATATTTTTTCTAGATATGATATAAAACCAAATTTATTTTTTTAGATAAAAGAAGTATTTTTCTAAAAATATAGTTTTTCCGCATTTTGATGGAGAACCCTTTTTAAATTTAGTTTTTAACACCATTATTTGTTATATTTGACAAAATAAACTTCTTCTTTAGAATAGGGACATCAATATTTACTTTGTATTAATTTTTGATATTTTTTCTCATAACTATCATGTTTTGATGAATAGTAAAATACACTATTTTTTAATTGAAAACAACTTTTTCCATCGAGATGATTTATATGGTTAAATAATATTATTTATACTTTAATAGTATAAATAAAATATATTTTTATCATTTAATCCAATTTTTGTCATTTTAAGTAATTTCACTTTGAAATTGGACATAAACACATGTCAATTTTTTGATAGTTATTATTTCTTAAAAACCCGCCTTTTGGTTTTGACAATGAGAATTAATTTTAAATTAATTACTACAAATTCCATGTTTTGAATTTGGAAAAATTGATTCCGCATTTGGAATAAGAAGGTCCAAATTGTGTTAATATGAACCTTTTATTTTTGGACTTTATGAATAGTAACTTCAGTAATTATTTTATTTACAATGGTTAAAGGGTAAATCTGGTAAATAACGTTAAAAATTAATATTATATTAATATTAAACTACCACAACACATGTCCTAATCCTATTTTATGAGATATTTCTAACAATGGTCATTATTGGGTCTATTTTGGGACCACATGGAGCCACTTGGGTGTGCAAATGATATTTTATAAGAATTAATTTAAAGTAAAGAAAAATATAATATAAACATGTATCTTTTACTAATTTTTTTTAATATAGGGTTATATAATTGATATATTAGATTATAAGTAGTCATTATAAATCTAAAAATATTTCCTACATCATGATATTTTATTTATATTTTTTTAGACATTAAATAAATAAAATTAATTATGACACAATGATGATGTAGTGATTGCTTCATTAATAAAGGATTCAAATAAACGATATTATAAATGTTAAGATAAATGTACTTTGGTTATTTTGATTTCATACATGAATTTTATAGAAGGCATTGAAATATTTTATTTGAGTTAATGCCTTTGGTTTGAAGTAATCAAGTTATTATGAATTTGTAAAAAGTCAAGTATGAATAGTGTTCAAAATTGACATAATTCATAACTTAAAATATAAAATGGTTTATTAAATGATATTAAATTCCTAAAAATATAACATTTATAAAAATGGTTAGGATAAGTCCAAATATGTCACAAATAATTTTTTTTGGGTCGTTTGACATGATATGGTAATCACATTAACCCACAATGTGTAAATAACATGTTATCACGGTAAGATTAAAAAGGGTAAAATAAGGGTTAAACAAAAAATATAAAGATAAAAAAATATTCAAAAATTTTATAAAAATTATTTTATGATGTATATTCAAACCAAAATCATCTTATATTATAATTAAATTATTTTTGGACCATTTTTAATCGAAATTGAATTTATAATAAATTAATATTTCTAGACTTTCTGAAAGTGCCCCTCCTCTCTCTTATAAAAGTCCACCACCTCTAACCACTTACAGACACATATCAATCCCCTTTTCTCATACAAATCCTGCTCAAAAAAGCTTCTAACATTCCTCCCTTCCTCCTATAATCTTTACCTTGGGCAGAAGGAAATTCAAGAAAGCCTTTTGGCTCAAATCAAAAGAAGTTACCCGATTTAGAGGTAACATCTTCTCTCAAGTTCATTTCCATTATTTTCCTTCTCCACAACCTATGATATTCTTATTATTTGATTACATAAAAACACCAGTATCATCAATATACTAGGATTTTTTATGAGAATTATTTCAACTACACTAACACACACCTTCATCTAATGGATACAAACATACTGTTTCTGTGTATGACGAACTACTACCTCATGAAACAATGATTGTTCAATTTTCTCCTACCACCTCTCATGATGGAAATTATGATGGAAATATATTTATATATGATATATATTATATTTATATTGTATCTATTATTTTGTATTTTTTATTTACAATATACCTTTATGCTTTCCATGATGTGTAAATACGATAATTTCATTTGAGAAAGTGTGGACTACCGCCCCCTCAAAGTGATATGATTCATTCATGCTATACATGGAATGTATAAAGGATGGTTTTATTAAACATATGATACATACATGAAATAAATACAATAGTGGTATTATAATATACATTTATATCATTTGAATATTATTCTTTAAATATGATAAAGAAATGAAAGTAGCGTTCATGCGTACGTACGACCTACCGTCTCCATGAACGATGAATTTAATTTATTATCTAAAAATGTTATAGAATATTATAAATACATATATTATGGATATATATGATATTTATATAATTTTGGAGATGATGTAATTTTGACTGTATGGACAATTTATATCAAATTAAGTTCATTTTCAACTCAAGTACCGGATATTGAAAAAACGACTCATATTAACTTAAATAATTATGTAATTTTTATAACATGGTAATAAGTGATATAACAGGAATAATAAGCTTCAAAAATGTTCTAAATAATGTATAAATTAACTTATGTTTATTATTCAGGAAGAACAAGGAACATACATGACGAATCAGACTCAAGGTAAGGGACTTCGTCTCAATCTCCTTTCATTGATGCATATTTTGGTTTATACACGATCTTATTTTATATGGTGTATAATAAAACCCTTTGAATTTTAATTTCATTAAAAGGGGATATTTTTTCTATGAATAATTTTACTAAATGAAAAAGGGATTTTTTAACTTATGTGACAACAACGACCTCTCCGCCGCCGTAATCGTTATTTGATATTTGGATTCCTCTATAAGCCTTAATGTTTTAAAAAGGAAAAGAAATCATTTTTTTACCTTTTTTGGGATTTTTTGTATTGAAAATGGTTTTTTTAAATGTATTGAGTATTTCAATATCTTTAAATGATTTCTTGTGATTGCAAATGAAATGTTATTAGTGAAATGTTGATATTTGATGTAACATCATAGGTAAATAAAGAAATAATACATTTTTATAATTATTAACATTTTTTAATTAAATATTAATTTTACTTTAAATGGGTTGATATGCTCATTGGTGTACCCGATATGCAACAACGTGTTTCTTTGAAATCTTACATTGCACACTAATAATATAATAATATTATTTTAAATATAGTTAATGCCTAGCCGTTGTATTGGAAAGAATGAATAGAACTAACTAAAATAAGATTAAACATGTTTTTTATATGTTTTTACTTTTATCTAATAATATTTAGAGGCTTAAAATGTGAATTAATCCAATTTTAATCATAAATACACTAATATTTTTTAAAAGGTTGATTTACCGCCTTTTGATGGCGAACCCTATTTAAATTTAGTTTTGGTCACTTTTATATGTTCTATTTGACAAAATAAAAATTATTCTTCAGAATTGGGACATCAAAATTCACTTTGGGTAAAATTTTGGTATTTTTCTGATAAAATTCGTTTTTAATGAATAGTGAAAAATACTGTATTTTAAATCAAAAGTGTCTTTTAATCTAATTTATTTACATGGTTAGATTATCTTTTTAATTGGTTTTAAATTTTAATTAGATTATGTTTTTACCATTTAATCCAATATTTGTCATTGTAATTAATTTCACTTTGAAATTGGACATAAACAAGTATCAATCTTTTGATAGTTATTGTTTCTTAAAAACACGCTATTTGTTTTCACAGTGGGAATTAATTTTTAAAAAATTAGTTCAAATTCTATGTTTTTAATTTGGTAAAATATAAATTATTTTTTAATTCGGAATATCAAATATATATTAGGCTGAATTTTTGCTATTTTTCTGAAAAACTTCAATTTTTGATGAATAGTGAAACCACTAAGTCATAGTTAAAAAACTAAATTTTTCATTTAAATGAAATTTTACTACTTCTCTAGATTGAATTTTGAAAATCCAATATACATGGTTGATATTAGTAAGTAAAATGTGGTTCAATAATATGAAAATAATTTTTGGTGAATAATAATTTTTGACTTTTATTTACCACGGTTAAAGGTAAATGGGGTAATTCAAGGTAAAAAGAACATTATAATAATAAAAAATTACCTTAACAGTTATCCTTAAACTTATTGGTTGAGTTATTTATGACCATGGTCATATTTGGGTCGATTTTCGGACCCCATGGAGCCACTTTGGTGTGATAATGACACTTTATTTTAATTAACTTAAAGTAAAGACAAAAATGGCATAAAAAATTATCTTTTAGTAAATTAATTTTTACATGGGGTTATATAAGTCATATTTCTAACTATAAATATTCATTAGAAATATAAAAAGATTTACTAAATTATGGTATTTATTTTATAATTTTTAGACATCAAATAAATTAAATTATTTCTGACACAATAATGATGCAATATTTACCTCATTAATAAATGATTTAAATAAATAAGATTATAAATATTAAAACAATATCCAAAACCTATCCAATTCTTATTGGATGATTTTATTTCGAAATTAAGTAATCTTATCTTTAACTTTAATTAGTTTTGGATCTTTATAAACCGAAGATAAGTTTATAATAAAATAATATTTTCAAACTTTTCTAAAGAGAACCTCCTCCCCCTTATAAAAATCCCTCAATTATAACCCATTCCATACACTTATCAAGCCCCTTGGATCATAAAAACCCTAACCAAATAGTCTATCAATATACCTATCCCCTATTATAATCCTTACCTTAGGTAAAAGGTACTTCAATAAGTCCTTTTAGTTCAAACAAAAGGGAGTTACCCGATTTAAAGGTAACATCTTCTCTTATGTTCTTTTGTTTTATTTTACTTCCCCAACCCCCTAAAATCTTTTTATTACTTTATTTTATAACAACACAAGTATCCTAAATATACTAGGTTGTTTTTATGAGAAGTATTTGAACTACACTTTCACACACCTCCATATAATGGGTAAATAACATACTGTTTCTATGGATGACAAACTACTGCCTCACGAAACGATGATTGTTTAATTATCTCCCACCACCTCTCATGGTGGCCATTAAGATGGAACTATATTTATATATGATATATAATATGTTTATTTTTTCTTTATTCTTTATTTTTTTTATAGTATACATTTATGGTTTTCATTATGGGTAATTGCGATAATTTCCTTTGATTAGTGATGCAAAGCGGGCTCGCGTCCCACGTGCTTTGCGGGTATAGGGCAGATGTGGGGCAGGACGGGCCTAAAAATTTTGACCGTTTAGAGTACGGGCTAATGCGGGTTGAGCCCTCACGGGTGTGGTCCAATGCAGGTTGAGCCCGCGCGGGTGCGGGCTTGCCCGCGGGCCTGATT
The DNA here is from genome assembly GCA_963277665.1 of Viscum album. Classification (NCBI taxonomy): domain Eukaryota; kingdom Viridiplantae; phylum Streptophyta; class Magnoliopsida; order Santalales; family Viscaceae; genus Viscum; species Viscum album. Next base: position 1,062,246,002 of record OY728165.1, on the reverse strand, counting down.
TAAAAAATATATATTATTTTTACAATATATGTTTCTTTAACATTTTAGTTTTTTTTAATAAATAAATCATGGTTAAATGGTGACATCTGATTTCTCACCGTAATGGTCATATTAATTCACCATTTATTCACATGTGAATTTTAAATAGGCCTATATTTATTGTTTTAATATGATATTATATTATTTATATAGTAATTATTAACCATATTCACATGGTCTGTCCACCCATATCTCGAAAAATGGAACTCATCACCCCTATGCATGGTTTCAATTATATAAGAGTTATTATGATCATAATATTTTTTAGGTTGATTTAATTTTCTTATTATTTAATTTTATTTTTTTATTAATATAATTGGATATAACCTCGTGAAAACATTAATAGATTCCTCTGAAACTAATCGTTACCTGGAGAGACTTCATTCATTCACAGGTTTAGTTGTTCACATCACCACACAACCAACATTATCATTCATCACCCATCACCGATTACTCACCTAATTTCTATCACAATAGTTCACCACCACGTTGGCGTAAACTCATGCCACCATTAACCCACAAAAAAATGTTCCATCACATTCTTTAAAACTCTAGTTATTGTTAATTCATACTTCTCCCCACAAATAACTTTAAAAATGATAAAAAATACAGTATTTAAATGATTATAAATAGTATTTTTTTTAAATGTGGGTAAGCCCGTAAGCAACCCGCGGGTTTATGTGGGGTGGGGAGGGCTTGAAATGTTTTGTTTGCATTTTATGCGGGCTTTTGCGGACAAACCCGCACAGGCTCAAACCCGTGTGGGCTTGGCCCGCCCGCCCTGGCCCGTCCGTTTCGCATTACTATATTTGAGGAAGTGCGGACTACCTCCCCCTAAAAGTGATATGACTCGTTAATGCTATATGTGGAACATATAAAGGATGGATTTAATGATATTATATATGATATTATACTGGAATTATAATATACCTATGTATCATTATATTTTAATTCCATTAAAATAAGAAATAGAAATGAAAGTAGTGTTCATGCGTACGTACGCCTTACTGTCTCCATGAACGGTGCATTTAATTTCTTACCTCCAAATGTTATGTACTATTATAAATACATGTATGTACTAGATATATATGATATATATGATATCTAAATCATGAATATCATTCTGGATATAATGAACTTTTGACCATGTTGGCAACTTGTAATTATAAGAAGTCCATTTTTTACTCAAGTACCAACTATCAACAAAACAACTGTTATTAAATTAAATGATTACATAATGTTTATAACATGTTAATAAGTGATATTAAAGGAATAATAAACTTTGAAAAGGTTCTTAAGGAAGTATAAATTAACTTTATTTTATTGTTCAGGAGATTAAAGAACGATCGAGTCAAGTCAGACACATGGTAAGAGAATTCATCTCAATCTCCTTTCATTGAGGCATATTTGGTTTTATAAATGAATTTCTTTTATACAGTGTATAAACCCCTTTGACTTTTCATTTCATTCAAAGGGAATATTTTTCTATGAATATTTTTACTAAATGACAAAAAATAATGTTTTTTTAACATAAGCGGTGACAACGACCTTTCTGCCTCTGTGAGTATTATTTGATCTTTGGCTTCCTTAACAAGCCGTAATGTTTTTAAAAGGAAAATAAATACCATATACTCTTTTATGTATTTTGGTATTGAAAATGGTTCTTATAATGGATTTGTTATGTCAATATATTTAAATGATATATTGTGATTGGAATGTGTAAATGTTATATTTCCTTTATTTTTGTTTTATGTGTTATGAATATGTTATGGTTCTTGGGAATTGTTTATGTATACGGGTGGTTCCATGATAAACCTAGGGTGGGTGAGCCCGAGATAGCTCTCCAATGCATTGGGTAACGTGACAGAGGTAAACGTGAATGTTTCTCCTAATAGATTTAGGGAATATACTGTGATGGGTATTCCAAATGTAACTCTCTACATAGCTATGATAGATATAATGTAAGTATGATATGGATGCCACAATTTACCTTTATAATTTATGTGTCCTATGTGTTATTCATAAATTTTATGATTTCATGAGGTATTTTAAAGAGCTTATGTTATATATGCAATGATGAACTAATGTTTTCTTTCTTTGTTTTATAACCTTTAATGAGATTTTTATGCACATCCAAAGTTTTGAAATGTTTTTCACAGGACCTAAAGATGAATAGGGTCAAGTATGGGATGAAGGAAAGTTCATGCTATCTAAAACATGGGACTAGACATGACTCTTTTCTTCAAGAGTTTTTATTTTATGAAAAAAATGGAAACTGAGTAGAAGTGTCTACCTTGTAATTTTTGAGATGTAATGTAATAATTATTGCCTAATTCTCTAAAACTCTAAACCTTAAAAGATCCTCAATGTGAATTATTAATTTAATTGAAGATTATGTAATGTTTAAGGCTGAGTCCTTATAGTTGGTATCAAAGGTCGGTTTCGATAACTTTAGAAGTTAGGGTATTGTTAAATTAATATCCATAAATTGATTTATGTTAATATTGAAATGATATAGCATTTACAGATTACCATGTTGCTTTTCCTAGGATATTTCTATGTGCAGAATGGTTTTCCACAGAGGAAATATGGCATCTATGTTGGGAGGACATCAGGAGGAAGACAACCTTCCAAATCAACAACCTGAGATGGTCAGAATTAGAAATGAATAGTTTTTTGCAGGGATGAGATAATTGAATCAGGATATAAAAGGTGGTGGTATCCATGCACGAGATCAGTCAGATCAACCACAGAGGAACATTTCAGTAGTGTAGCATTTCATTAGACAACATCCCACATCATTCAGAGGATCATCTGACCCTGTGATAGCTGAAGGGTGGATTAAAGAACTGGAGAATTTTTTTGATGTCATGGGGTGTTCATAACATCAAAAGGTTAGTCTCACTATTTTCTATTTTGAAGGTGAAGCTGATCAGTGGTGGTCGATGGTGAAAAATATTAGGGATAGTGAGGATATTTATGCTCTTGATTGGGATGAATTCAAAGGTATTTTTCTTGAGAAATATTTTCCTAAGGTGGTTCGTCTTAGGATGGAAAAAAAATTCCTAGAATTGAGATAGGAGGATTACTTAGTGGCTGCTTATGAAGCAAAATTCACTCGACTAGCAAGGTATGCTCCAAATTTCATACAAGATATTGATATTAAAATCAACCCTTTTTACTCAGGATTAAATCCAATGTATCGAAGGGCTTTAGCTTATCGTGAGTTCAAAAGTTATGAAAAACTTTTTCATTGTGCGGAGAAGGTGGAAATGGAGTTTTCCGATGATCAGGTGTTCTTTGAAAAACAATAAAATAAGAGGTCCAGGTGGAAGGTGTAAGGGAAGAACTCTTCAAAAAAGTCTGATGGTAAGAAACTTAAGTTTACAGTTTGCGAAAATTGTGGTAAAAATCATGCTAGGGAATGTCTTTTGAATTCTGGTAAGTGCTATCGATGTGGTAAAATGGGACATAAGGCTCGTAATTGCACTAAAAAAGATCAGGTTAATGGTAAGAAAAAATTTGATTTACAATCAGTAAAATGTTTTAAGTGAAATGAAATTGGTCACTATGTAAATGAGTATCCAACAAAGAACTCAAATGAGGGAAAGCAGCCAGACTAAAAGTAGAAAGGGGTGGTGAAATCCTTTGCAACTACTTCAACAGATGTTGGGCCATCAAATGAAGTAGTATCAAGTACACTATTTGTTTGTTCAGATTATGCCAATGTGTTGTTTGATTTAGGGTCTACACATTCGTTCATTTCTGAGAAGTTTTCTAGTAAATTGGGAATTCCATCCCCAGATATGAATCCTGAACTTATGGTAAAAACACCAGGGAGAAATTTTGAGACAAAAAGAAATTATACTAACCTTCCTGTCCTTGTGTGCGGGAAGAACCTACCTGAAAACATTATTATTTTTGCCTCTAGTAGAGTTTGATGTTATTTTGGGTTTGGATTGGCTTTCTATTTATCATGCTAAGATTGACTGCAGAGCTAAAGAGGTTTCTTTTCAAGATGATTTTAAGTTTGTATATAGGAATGAACCCTTAATTTTGATAACATATCAGGAAGCTGAGAAACTAGTAAAATATGGAAATGAATGTTACCTTGAACATATTGTTGAAAATAAAGGAACTATTCAGATTAATGATGTGCCAGTAGTAAATGAGTACCTTGATGTTTTTCCTGATGAGTTTCCTGGTATTATACCTGATCAGGAAGTTGAATTTATTATTGAATTAGTTTTTAATGCTAATCCAATTTCAAAACCCCCTTATCGAATGGCTCAAATTGAACTTTTAGAGTTAAAGAAGAAATTGTAGGAGTTATTAGATAAAGATTTCATTCGACCTAACACATCACCATGGGGTGCTCCTATCTTGTTTGTTAAAAAGAAAGATGGTTCAATGAGAATTTGAATTGATTATAGAGCATTGAATAACATCACTGTTAAGAACTAGTATCCTTTGCCTCATATCGATGATTTGTTTGATCAGCTCCAGGGAGCTCAGTATTTTTTGAAGATTGACTTGAGGTCGGGGTACCATCAGTTGAAAGTAAAGGAAGGAGACATTAGGAAGACCGCGTTTCATACTAGATATGACCATTATGAATTTTTAGTTATGTCTTTTGGTTTAACCAATGCACCTACTGTATTTATGGATCTTATGAATAGAATTTTCCGTGAGTTCTTGGATAAGTTTTTGGTTGTGTTCATTGATGATATTTTGGTTTATTCTAAAATTAAAGAGAAGCATGAAAGTAATTTTAGGGTTGTCTTGAAAACCTTACAAGAAAAGAAACTTTTTAGGAAGTTTAGAAAGTATGAGTTTTGGTTACAGAAAATTTCTTTTCTTGGCCACATTGTTTCAAGAAATGGCATAACTGTTGATCCTGCTAAAACTAAAGTTGTTGAAGAATGGACAAGACCCACAAATATAATCGAGATCCATAGTTTTCTTGGTTTGGAAAGTTATTACTAGAGGTTTGTGGAAAATTTTGCATGGTTATCTAGTCCACTGACTATGTTAACTCAAAAAGGTGTTAAGTTCATTTGGATAATAGAATGTGATGATTGTTTTCAGGAATTGAAAATAAGGTTGGTGAATTATCTAGTTTTGGCACTACCTTCCCAAAATGGTGAGTTTTTTATTTATAGTGATTCTTAGTTGAAAGGACTTGGATGTTTCCTTATGCAGAATGATCAGGTAATTGATTATGCTTCACGTCAGTTGAAACCTCATGAGTTAAATTACCCTACACATGATTTGGAATTAACTGCAGTTGTTTTTGCTTTAAAAATTTGGAGGCATCATTTGTCTTGAGTAAAATGTGAAATATATACTGACCACAAAAGTTTGAAGTATATATTCACTTAGAAAGAATTGAACATGAAATATAGGAGATGGTTTGAATTAATCAAGGATTATGATTGCAGTATCCTTTACCATCTGGGAAAAGCAAATAAAGTGGCTAATGCTTTGAGTCGAAAAAGTAATGCTTCATTAACCATGCTTCATTTGGAACAATATCCTTTGGTTTTTGATTTTATGAACTTTGGAATAGAAGTTTTTGGTGCAGGAAACTCTTATGTTTTGTTTCAGGTGTCAGTGAAATCATCTCTATCAGACAGAATAAAGCAAGAACAGAAGGAAGATAGCGAGTTTCAGAAAAAGTTAGAGTTGGTTCAGAAGGGTAAGTTACCTAAATTTAACATTGATAATGATTGTGTTTTGAGGTTTGGGAAGAGATTATGTGTTCTTTGTAATTCAAAGTTTAAGAATGAGTTGTTATGTGAAGCTCATAGTTCTTTGTTTTTAGTTAATCCTGGAAGTACTAAGATGTACAAAGATCTTCGAGAGTATTAATGGTGGGATGGAATGAAAAGAGATATTGCTGATTTTACTGTGAAGTGCTTGACTTGTCAGCAGGTTAAAGTAGAGTGGAAATTACTGAAAGGGATTCTTCGGTCTTTACCAGTGCCAGAGTGGAAATGAGAAAATATATCCATTGATTTCATTGTTGGATTACCAAAGACATCTTGAGGTAATAATGCAATCTGGGTTATTTTTGATCGGTTGACTAAATCAGATCATTTTCTTCCTATTTGAGATACTTTGTCTCTAGATCAACTTTCTTGGTTGTATGTTAAAGAGATAGTCAAGTTGCATGGTGTTCCCCAATCCATTGTATCTGATCATGATCCCAATTTTACTTCTAACTTTTGGAAAGGCCTTCTGAAGTCGTTGGTTACTGAATTAAATTTTAGTACAACTTTTCATCCGCAATCAGATGGGATGTCAGAAAGAACAATTCAGACCTTAGAGGATATGCTACGTGCTTGTTCACTAGATTACCAGGGAAGTTGGGACCAACATATTTCCTTGGTTGAAATTTTCTTATAATAACTGTTTTCATTCTAGTATACAGATGGCTCTATTTGAGGCATTATATGGAAATCGGTGTCGAACTCCAGCTTTTTGGGATGAAGTAGGTGAAAGGATGTTGATGGGACCAGAATTGGTAGAAGATATGATAGAAAAGGTTCATTTGATTCAGAAGCACATGAGAACAGCTCAGAGCAGGAAGAAAAGTTTTTCAGATAATTGGTGGAAGGATCTCTCTTTTGAGTTAGGTGATCATGTCTTTCTCAAAGTTTCTCTGTGGAAAAGTGTGATGCGTTTTGGTAAGAAGGGAAAGTTGTGTCTGAGGTTCATTGAACCCTATGAAATCCTAGAGAAAGTTGGATTGGTTGCTTACAAAGTAGATTTACCTCCAAGTTTATCCCAGGTATACAATGTTTTTCATGTTTCAATGTTGAGTAAGTATATTCCAGATCCATCTCATGTTTTAAGTCCAAAGGTAGTTCAGTTGGAACAGAATCTCTCTTATGAGGAACAACCAGTCCAAATTCTTAACAAAAGAGAGAAAGTGTTGTGGAATAAGTTAATTCACCAGGTAAAGGTTTCATGAAAAAACTATATGGTTGAAGAGGCAACATGGGAATCTGAAAATTCTATGTGGGATAAATACCCCCATTTATTTGATAAGTGAATAAAACTGCAAGGGCTCAATTTCCAAAAGGGGGGAAGGATGTAACATCCAAGGTAAATAAAGAAATAATACATTTTCATAATTATTTAAATTTGTGAATTAAATATTAATTTTACTTTAAAGGGGTTGATATGCTCGTTGGCATACCCGATACGCAACAATGGGTTTCTTTGAAATCTTACGTTTCAAACTAATAATATAATAATATTATTTTAAATGTAGTTAAAGCCTAGATATTTTATTATAATAAATGAATAGAAATAACTTCAATATGATTATACATGTTTTTTAAATGTTTTTACATTTATCCAATAAATGTTAGAGGCTTAAAATGTGAATTAATCTAATTTTAAGCATAAATACTTTAATATTTTTTAAAAGGTTGATTTACCGCCTTTTGATGGAGAACCCTATTTAAATCTAGTTTTGGTCACTTTTATATGTTATATTTGACAAAATAAAAATTCTTCTTTATAATCGGGACATAAAAATTCACTTTGGGTAAAATTTTGGTATTTTTCTGATAAAATTCATTTTTTAATGAATAGTGAAAAATACTTTATTTTAATTTAAAAGTGCCTTGTAATATAATTTATTTATATGGTTAGATTAACTTTTAAATTGGTTTTAAAGTGTAATTATATTATGTTTTTACCATTTAATCCAATGTTGGTCATTGGATTTAATTTCACATTGAAATTGGACATAAATAAGTATCAATCTTTTAATAGTTATTGTTTCTTAAAAACAATCTATTTGTTTTGACAATGGGAATTAATTTTAAATAAATTAATGAAACTTATATGTTTTAATTTTTTTAAAATAGATATCATTTTTGAATTCGGAATATCAAATATATCTTAGGCTGAAATTTTGGTATTTTTCTGAAAAACTTCAATTTTTGATGAATAGTGAAACCACTAAGTCATAGTTAAAAAACTAAAATTTTCATTTAAATGAAATTTTAATACTTCTGGGGATTGAATTTCAAAAATCCGATATACATGGTTGTTATTAGTAAGTAAAATGTGTTTCAATAAGATGAAAATAATTTTTGATGAATATTAACTTTTGACTTTTATTTACCGTGGTTAAAGGTAAATAGGGTAATTCAAGGTAAAAAGAATATTATAATAATAAAAAATTACCTTAACACTTGTCATAACCTTATTATTTGAGTCATTTACGACCATGTGCATCTTTGGGTCGATTTTGGGACCCCATGGAGCCACATGGGAGTGATAATGACACTTTATTTTAATTAACTTAAAGTAAAAGCAAAAATGGCATAAACAAATATCTTTTACTAAATTAATTTTTACATGGGGTTATATAAGTTATATTTTCAACTATAAATATTCATTGGATATATAAAAATATTTCCTAAATTATGGTATTTATTTTATAATTTTTAGACATCAAATAAATTAAGTTATTTATGACACAATAATGATGAAATATTTACCTCATTAATAAATGATTTAAATAAATAAGATTATAAATATTAAAACAATATCCAAAACTTGTCCAATTATTATTGGATGATTTTATTTATAACTTGATTAATCTTATATTCAACTTTAATGAGTTTTGGATCTTTAAAAACCAAAGATAAGTTTATAATAAAATAATATTTTCAAACTTCCCTAAAGAGACCCTCCCCCTTATAAAACGCCCTCACTTATAACCCATTCCACACACCTATAAAGCCCCTTTGATCATCCAAACCCTGCCAAAATAAACTCTCAAGATACCTTTAATCATCTTATAAGACTTACCTTAGGAATAAGACACTTCAAGAAGTCCTTTTGGTTCAAACCAAAGGGAGTCACCCGATTTAAAGGTAACATCTTCTCTTATGTTCTTTTGTTTTATTTTACTTCTCCAATATCCTAAACTATTTTTATTACTTTATTTTATAACAAAACCAGTATCCTCAATATACTAGGTTGTTTTTATGAGAATTATTCAAACTATACTTTCCCACACCTCCATCTAATGGGTAAAGAACATACTGTTTCTATGGATGGAAAACTAACGCCTCATGAAACGATGATTGTTCAATTATCTCCTACCACCTTTCATGTTGTACATTAAGATGGAAATGTATTTATATATGATATATATTACATTTATGTTTTCTTTATTATTTTTTATTTTTCTTTTATATCATACCTTTATGGTTTCCATTATGGGTAAACGCGATAATTTCATTTGAGGAAGTGTGGACTACCGCCCCCTCAAAGTGATATGACTCATTATTTCCATATGGGGGATGTATAATGGATGGAGTTAATGATATTATATATGATATTATAATGAAATTATAATATAACTATGTATCATTATATTTTAATTCCATTAAAATAAGAAATAGAAATGAAATTAGCGTTCATGCGTACGTACGACTTTCCGTCTCCATGAACGGTGCATTTCATTTCTTACCTCCAAATTTTATGTAATATTATAAATACATGTATATAATGGATATATATGATATATATGATATCTAAATCATTAATATAATTATGAATATAATGGAATTTTGACCATGTGGACAACTTTTAATTATAAGAAGCCCAATTTTTACTCAAGTACCAAATATCGACAAAACAACCGTTATTAACTTAAATGATTACGTAATGTTTATAACATGGTAATAAGTGATATAAAAGAAATAATAAACTTAAAAAAGGTTCTTAAGAAAGTAGAAATTAACTTTAGTTTATTATTTAGGAGATTAAAGAACGATCGAGTCAAGTCGGACACGAGGTAAGGGACTTCATCTCAATCTCCTTTCATTGAGGCATATTTGGTTTTATAAACGACTTTCTTTTATACGGTGTATAAAACCCTTTGACTTTTCATTTCATTCAAAGGTAATATTTTTCTAAAAATATTTTTACTAAATGAAAAAAATAATGTTTCTTATTAACGTAAGCGGTGACAACGACCTTTCTGCCGCCACAGGTATTATTTGATCTTTGGCTTCCTTAACAAGCCGTAATGTTTTTAAAAGGAAAATAAATACCATATACTCTTTTATGTATTTTGGTATTGAAAATGGTTCTTATAATGGATTTTTTATGTCAATATATTTAAATGATATATTGTGATTGAAATGTGTAAATTTTATATTTCCTTTATATTTGTTTTATGTGTTATGAATATGTTATGGTTATTTAGAATTGTTTACATATATAGGTGGTTCCATGATAAACCTAGGGTGGGTGAGCCCGAGATTTCTCTCTAATGCATTGGGTAATGTGACAGAGGTAAACATAAATGTTTCTCCTAATATATTTAGGTAATATACTATGATGGGTATTACAAATGTAACTCCCTACATAGCTGTGGTAGATACAATGTAAGTATGATATGGATTCCACAAGTTACCTTTATGATTTATGTTTCCTATGTGTTATTCATAAATATTATTATTTCATGAGGTATGTTAAAGAGCTTATGTTATGTATTCAGTGATGAACTAATGTTTTCTTTCTTTGTTTTATAACCCTTACTGAGCTTTTTATGCTCATCGCAAGTTTTGAAATGTTTTTCACAAGACCTAAAGATGAACATGGTCATGGATGGGATCAAGTAAAAGTCATGCTATTTAAAACATGGGACTATACATGACTCTTTTTTTCAAGAGTTTTTATTTTATGAAAAAATGGAAACTGAGTAAAAGTGTCTACCTTGTAATTTTTGAGATGTAATGTAATAGTTGTGGCCTAATTCTCTAAAACTCTAAACCTGAAAGGATCCTCAAAGTGAATTATTCATTTAATTCAAGATTATGTAATGTTTAAGGCCGAGTCCTTATATTTGTAATATTTTATGTTCTATGATTATATAATGGTACTTGGACATTTTACAGGTGGTTACGTGATAAACCGATGATGGGTGGTTACATGATAAACCAAATGATGGGTCGTTCTGTGATAAACCAAGGATGGGTGGTTAATTTATATCCTCCAATGCATTGGATATGGAAGTTTTCCATATGACTATTCCATTTAGTGATATGTGTGGAAGTCGACAGTATGTTTATTCCATTTAAGTCTTTTTATGTCCCAAGTCACCTTTATATGATATATGTTGCTTTCTATGGGATTTATGGTAATCTTTTGGTTATAAAAAGGGTAATAAATGAGATTAAATTTAGTAAAGTATATTTACTACTTCTTAAAGGTGAATAATATTACTTTATGATTAAATTTTCATGGTTTACATGATTTCACAAGACTAACAGTTTTCATTCATTTTGTATCCCTTACTGAGCTTTTTATGCTCAGCTCAAGTTTTTAAATGTTTTTCATAGGGCATAAAGATGAATAGAGAAAAGGATGAGATGAAGAAAAAGTTATGCTGTTAAAACATAATATTATGTCATGTTTATTTTTAAATAGTTTTTGTTTTATAAAAAATGGATAGTGAGTAGAAGTTTCTACTTGTAATATTCAAGATGTTATGTATCAGCTATGAGTTAATTCTCTAAATCTCTAAACCCGAAAAGATCCTAGATGTTAATTAATGTCAAATTATAGAATTAAATGAAGATTAACCAATGTTTAAGGTTGGGTCCTTATAGGTTATCTTAGGTATGGATCTCATAAGATGTTGAAACTTATTCTCATGAAGTTTTCCTTAGTAATCTCCTAGATAAGGAGGTTTTGAGAACGTGACCCACTAGTAGGAAATCCATATTTATATGTGTCTTTGAATGTTTATATCCACAGACATGTGTAATGGACATTACACATTATTATTATTAATTCATATCATGATTCATGTACATTGATGTATTGATGAAAATTGTGATGGCATATGCTCGTTAAAAAATAAGATTCATTGTGTGTGTCAGGACTGATATTGCATTAATGAATAAGATGACAAAGGGGTTTACCCTTATGTTCTTTAATGAATGTTGATATCTTAGGCACTTTGATGTGAATGGAAATACCTAATCAAGTATATGGAAATGATGTTCTATCGGAAAATTCATTTCTAGAAATTTAAAGAAAGACATATCGAGTACATAGGTTGATGAAATTAGTATGAAACCTGCTTGATTAGAGATATCAAGAAAAATAGATTATATTACACATTGTTCATTCATATATGGTTATTATTGTTGTGAAATTTAACTTCTTTCACAATGAGTGCCTTGACATTTCGTATGATGCTAACCTTGTAATCTAATAAATATTACCTAATTCCATTGAGAAATTGTCCTAGAGGGTCACATATTAAGTGTATTCAAAATCTCAATTAAATTACAAATGAATCAAACATTTTGGATCAATATTATTCACATACATTATTTAGAAATTATTTATGTTTGGTTGATTGTAAATATTTAGTTGAATATTTATTTATTTATCAGTGAATAAGGCAATGATATTTATTTATTTAAATTAATAGTCATTAATCAAGGTCTGATAAATATTGAGGATGATTGAAAAAACAATTTAATGGTCTGGTGAAAAAGGACATATTAAATATTATTTGAAAAAATATTAATTTATTTATTCAATAAAATAAGATTCATTTATATGAAATTTTAGCATATTTTATAATAATAATAATAATAATAATATTTAGATATGGATTTAGATGGGTATTTGTAGAATAAAAAGGGCCATTGTGCAATTATTTATTCTCTAACTCTAAGTCTATAAATACCTAGTTATACAAATTTATAATCCTAGCTAAGCCTAGCCATTATAATTATTGTAAAAAAAATTCTAGAGAGAATTATGTTAATCCCTGGAGATATTTTATTCTAGAAAAATCTCAAAAAATAAAGAGCAATATTCCCCACCCACCATCTCAAGTATAAAGAGAACAAAATAATCCTTCTTCTATAAAGATATTTTTATAGTAATCAACATTGAATGATGAAAGTATTCAAGTATTCTATACTAGAACCCATGGATTTATGTGGTGACATTTAGAAGTTCATAGTGCATGTGAAGATCAATGCTATTTAGATTATACCCTTGAATCTTATCACCTCAATGATGCTACACTAAGAAGTGGTCCACTGTATCTTTAATGAAGAAAGAATTCCAATGAGAGGAAATTATTAATCTAGAATTTAATAAATTATAAATTATATGCGATGATCCTATATCATGGATTTTGAGGTTTCTATTTCATCTATTTGTGAGGATAAATCCAAAGGATTTGTTGAAAAAACATTTATGAGCATAGGGATGAACACTTCCACTGTACTCTGAAACCTTAAAGTAATATCAGAGTGGTTACATAATAATTTATAATTATTAGTTTTCCATTGATTAATATGCATATTTTTTGTTAGTATTTCATTTGTGTTAGTTCATTATATTAATCTAAAAGTCTATTTTATACGATTGTTCACCTTCATGTAATTAATAATAGGTTAATGATAAATGAAGGAAAATTCAATGAAATACATCAGGAGGTGTTGAAAATTCTTCCCAGATGTTATTGTTACATGGTGTGTAACTAAAAAGTACACTCTGTGTACCTATGTTCACCAAATTTGAATGGGTTTTGAGGTATATTGATTTCCACATGGAGTTAACACATGGTATATTTATTACATGAATAATTTTGAATGATTAGATTTGAATTTGTATTTCCAGATTGCACGATGTGTAGTTGTTGTACACATCATGTGGTTAATGTGTTTTCATAGTTTCAATGGTAGAATACACATGGTCAAAGGCATGTCATGTATCTATTACATGAACCATGTAAATGATATGCAACCATCATGGTAATTAATGAACAAGAAGTGGTTGTCATGTAATTAATACATACATGGTGTATTTAAAACACTTGGAGTAATGATCATGTAATTAACAAGCATGTGTTTTATTTAATACACAAAATGAATTAGGCATGTACTTAATACACACATGGTTTATTTAATACAAATTATGATGAGGTAATTTAATTAATTCACATGTTGTGTAATTCATGTGTGTGTAGTTAGTTCACATGTAACATGTAATTAATTCACATACTGTGAGTAATTAATTCACGCATGATGTGTAATTAATTCACATGCAATGTAATTAATTGATGCACATGTGATGTATTTAATTCAAACATATTTCAATTAATTAATTCTCATATGGTGTAATTAATTCACACATGGTGTAATTAATTCACATTTAGTGTATTATTAATACACTTGTAAGGTGTTTAATACATGTGGTGTAATTAATTATTTATACGATGTATACATCATTCTAGGCTGTACACACATAAATTAATTTATGTAAAAATAAAATAAATTTTAGTATTAAACTAGGCTATACACTGAGTATAAAAGGTTTAAATAATACTAAATGCCCAATTAATTTTGTATTAAATTAAGAACCACTCCCTCTATTTCCTCCAAGTACATAACGTTTACTTAATTAATTTAAATAAAATTAATTTATTTAATATTAAGAATAATGGTATTTCCAAGATTGTTTTGATAAGATAAAATTAATTAATTAATTTATTAATGAGATAATTAATTAGATTAATTAAAATTGATTTTATATTAATAAAAGAACAAATTTAAGTGAATGATTTCTAGTGTAAAAATATGTATTCATTTCACGTATTGATGATCATGAGATTATATTGTAACATCTCAGACCTGGATTCCACAAAATGTTTCCCTAAGCTCGGTTGGTCACATGGCCTCAAGCGCATCTCCCCAAACACCAGAGGCTACTAACTAGCAGCAAGGGCCAAGGGTGTGTCTGTGGGGATACTATAAACTCTTAGTAGATTGTAACACAATGGTAGTAATTGTAACGACACAAACTTTCATTAATGAAAATTTCTCTTGATCCAATTAAATGTATTATTATGTAAAATGGTTATATAAAATATGCACATATTTGGTTTTATGAATTTGGATTTCAAAATACCTTTAAGAATTGCTACCATATCTAATATAGCTATTGAATAGCGATCAATTGATTAGTATATATATAGGGTTTTAACATATCTAATTAACTCACACAAAGGAAGTGATGGCCTTATCCATTAGAATTTCTCCATATGAAGCCCATTTATTAGATCTCGGAAGGTAGGTAGAATCATTGGACTTCACTCTGCACCAAGCCCAAGCCGAGCTTTAACACGTTAAGCTTGAATGGAACTGCTTACAGGGGAAGTGGAAATTGATAGAGATTACCACCCGAGCGATGTTATCCAAGCCACCCCAAGAGTATGTCACCATCTCACACCTTACCCTTAGGTAATATGTGGGTATTTTAAGTGGTTATGTAATAATACCCTAGCATTATGATTATGTGCATTATTTTTTTATAGAGAATATACATTCATTTTATTATTGTTACTTTGTAAATAGTTTTTAAAGCACAAATAACATTTTTTGTTAATATTCAATTAAAAAATCTATTTTGACGAATTAATGGATTTTTGAATTAAATAGTATTTTAATAAAATATTATTACTAAATTAATTTTTATTAAATATAAATTATTTTATAATTTTTATGAATATAATTGTGATTTTTTTAAGGTTTGAAAGCTATTTTTGTCAAAACCCATGAATTTTCAATAAATGTCAGTTTTTATTTTAAAAGTAAAATTTCACATATTTATAAAATTATTTATATAAAATAAATATTTTTTTTGGAATCAGGATGTTGAAATTATCCAATGGTGAATTTTTCATAATTTTCTGAGACACTCAAATTTTTGGGTAAAAATTAAATATCGTTTAATTGTATAATGTGTTTTATGAAATCATAATGACCCAATAGTGATGTAATAAAATAATATAAATGGGATTTTCGGCCAATATATGTTTCACCATTAAAATAATTTGATTTTAGGTTTGTGTTATTTATTTTACAAAGATTTAGTGGACCCTCCAAGACTTATAAAACATTTTAGCATTTTAAAATGATTTCCTTGAGAGTGCAACTCACCTCCACATATGAAATCATAATATTTTAAGAAGTTAGGACATTTTACTTATAAAATATTTTTCCCAATCCCCTTTTGAAAAAAACATTGGAAAAATCCATGGGATGGTTTGTGGTATTTATTAGTTTAATATGTAGTGTCCAAAACCTAAATAATAAAGAATTCCTTCCCTTTTCCTATAAAAACCCACCCCAGATCCCACTTAATATTCACTCAAATAATTTTTATATTGACCAAAATCTGACCTCCTCTCTCTATAATCCATTCGAGGTTCCCCAATCTCCCAAGAAGCCTCTCTCAAGCCCCTCCCAAACATTTGGGATCACACTTCCAATTAATGGATTTCTTCCTTTCTCATTTTTGTCTAAATTTCATTATATTGTTATAACCTTTTTTTTCAAATAAAAATGTTGGGTCATGATTTTTACCCTCCACCATACTTCCCTCATTATATTTTAACGATGAGATACCTCTTTATCTCTCATTAATTCCTCTCATGCACACCCGTTACCATGCCGAAATTCCGCAAAGAATTTCTCTCTCCTCATTTACATTCAAGCAATTATTTTGTATTATAAATATGAATTCCATTAAATATGTTGGGACATGTATATTTATGATTCCCTTACTATCCATTTCATGTAAATATTATGAGACACCCCTTTATCTCTCATAAACCATTTTTATGAATTCTTATGTCATGCCGTTATACTGCCGAAATTGCATTGTGATTTTCCAAACCAAAGTCATTGTGTAGTGAATACCATGACCATTTATCTATAAAGGGTATTAACCTTTATGAACATTTACTTATTGATTTTAGAGTTTCATGTATTAATTCCACATTCCTTTATTGTGGAATAAATTATGATGTTTAATGAATCCATGTTATATGATCCATGTGGCACACTTATGCATGAAATGAAATGATTAAGAAGGGTGCACCCTGATAGCATTCCAATGCATTGGGTAATGATTAGTATCATGATACATCAAGTGAAATGAAATTTTACTCATTCTAATTCAATTTCAATGAGTTTTTAATCATTCTACATGTAAAATGATCCTTTTCTCATGATAATACCATGTTAAGTGTTGTTGCCACATTTCCAAGTTATAATAATCATGTTGTATCATGAATTTATGTTCATGTATCTCTTATGCTCCATTTATATGCCTATTGCTTAAAATGTACTATATTATTCATGTTATGCCTTGTTTACTCCCTTACTGGTCTTTATAGCTCACCCTCTTCTTATTCATGTCTTCAGGTTATCCAATGCAATGCTAAGTACGAAGGAATGTGTGTGGTCATGTAAAAGAAGTTTTCAATAAAGATGTTGTGTTTTATGTTCTAAGTTTTTATGTAATGTTTCTAAGCCCCAAATACACTATACACCTTGATATTCTATTTTTTATCAAGTCAAGAGTTTTATGTAGTAAATCATGTTTAAGTGTGTAATAAATAGTAGGGTTGTTATAATTGGTATTAGAGGATATGTTTAGATTTTTTTGGGATTAGGAATAGAAAACCCCAGTGAAAGACTTAGGGATAAGACTAAGTATAATAAAAACATACCTAAATTTTTGTGAGTATTGAGTAATCGGTTTATCAAGAAAATACATCCCTATCTGGATATGAGCAGGTAGAGGTAGCTCTGACACAAATGTATCCTAGGGGTAAAACCCAAAAACACTGCTTTGAGCTAGACTCAAATGGGAACTAGTGTACGAAAATGGGCCTTGATAAACTCTTAGTTACAACACTCCAGGGAGATATGATTTGGTAAATTAATAAGCTTAGTATGGACCATTATTAGGGGAATTAAAAAAATTCCCCTTAGAATATATGTTGTGAGGTAGATCATGGATAACATAAATTGAAGCTTATAAATTCATAAGTTAAATAAATAAAAGTAATTTATAAGTCATCAATTTTTGTCTTTGAATTACCCTTTATGTGTTACCCCTAACTTTCCTTTTATTCCAACCAATGGTTGGTAATAGGAGGACCGAGGCTAATAACCGATGTGAAGATCAATGTGATGATTGTTCTAATGAGATGCCCAATCCAATGGGAGCGGGAATCACAAACTTTTTCATGATAATCTCTCAGTTAAATCATGTTTTGAATAGAAACATGGGTCAAGAGGAATGTTCAAACCCCTAAGAATGAAAAAGTCACAATCGAGAGCTTCATGAGACAAAGTCATCTTACTTTTAACGGATCATTCGATCCCTCAATTTCCAAACAATGGATCAAATCCATTGAGAAGATCTTCTCCATCCTTTAATGTTCTGAACAAGATAAGGTTCTTCTGGATGCTTATCGTATGGAGGGAGAAGCTGATCAATGGTGGACATTAATCAAAAATACAAAGCCTGAGGAGGATATCAAGGCTTTGGAATGGAATTATTTTCAGAAAATGTTTTTCAAAAAATATTTTCCGTGTACCCTTTGACACAAGATGAAAATGGACTTCCTTTCCCTCAAGAAGAAAGATGATGAATCCATCATAGCATACAAGGAAAAATTTACAAGGCTTTCATGATACGCCTATGTCTTTGTCGTTACCCTCAAATTCAAGGTTGACCGCTTCTTTGGTGGGATAAAACCTAGCCTATGGAAATCCCTAGAAATCCATGACTTCGAGATCTATGAGGAAATTGTCTGATGTTCCATCAAAGTCATAATGTAGATCAGATAATATCAGGGGTATCCTGAGGATAAGATGTGTAAGTTGGAATTCAATTCTGGTGGTCCGATGAATAAATCCAACAGTGCTGAGAAAATCCATCACCCCACTTTCCAAAGGTGCGGAAATAAGCACCGCGGAAATTGCCTTAAGGGGATGAGGAAATGATTTAGGTGTAGAAGATAAGGGCACCTAGCCATTAACTATCAAAAAGAAAAACCCACAGCTGTGACAGAGGAGAGGAACACTCCAAACTAGTGCCCTAAAAAAAGGTTTTCGGAGGCAACAAACAACCTCCAATGCAGAAAGAGATATCTTTTTCCATCACTACCGCCGAAGTGAACCCCGACAACAAAGTGGTGATAGGTACGATAGTTATTCATTCAAGAATAGTGAACATACTTTTTGATTCTAGTTATATGTATTATTTTATATCCTGAATGTTTATTAGAACAATCCCAACACAACCACAAATCATGGAAGTAAAGATGTTGGTGAGAATGACAAATGGTGAAATCATTGCAACCCATGAATATAACTCCTTCCCTGTCCCAATTTGTGTATTGAACTTCATAGTGAACCTCTTCATACTCCCTCTGGTGGAATTTGATGCAATTCATGGCATAGATTGGCTTTCCTTATATAGAGACAACATAAATTTCCGTGAGAGGGAAATCACTCTCCATATGGAAAATCAACCCCCGATTCTATACAAGTGAAAGGAGGAGGATGAATCTACTTTATCACCATCATCTCAAGCGTGGATATTAATTCCCTATAAGAATGCATATCTGGATCAGATGATACAATCTAAGTAAGCGAGCATCCTTGAATACATGCCTATTGTGAGGGAATTCGCTGAAGTGTTTCTCTAGGAATTTCCTGGTCCTCCTCCTAGAAGAGATGTTGAATTCTCAATTAATCTTATACGTGGGTTATTTCTGATATCTAAGACTTTTTATAGAATGGATGTTGTGGAGATTAAGGAGCTGAAGAAACAACTACAG
Organism: Viscum album; assembly: GCA_963277665.1. Classification (NCBI taxonomy): domain Eukaryota; kingdom Viridiplantae; phylum Streptophyta; class Magnoliopsida; order Santalales; family Viscaceae; genus Viscum; species Viscum album. The sequence continues at coordinate 1,062,226,249 of OY728165.1, read as the reverse complement.
GAGAATTTGGATAAAGGGTTTATATTCCCAAGTGCTTCACCATGGGATGCACAATTCCTCTTCGTTAAGAAAAAGGATGGGTCAATGTGCATTTGCATTGATTATCATGAGCTCAAAAAAATCATAATAAAGAACAAGTATCCTATTCCTCGAATTGATGATTTATTTGATCAGCTACATGGAGCACAATATTTCTCTAAAATGGATTTGCGGTCATGACATTACCAAGTAAGGGTAAAGAAGGAGGATATCTCCAAGATGGTTTTTTGTACAAGATATGGGCACTATGAATTCATAGTAATGACTTTCAGACTCACTAATGCTCTAGAAATATTTATGGACTTGAGGAATAAATTATTTAGAGATTACCTTGAAATTTTTTTGGTAGTCTTTATAGATGATATTATAATATACTCCAAAACCAAAGTAGAGCATGAGGAGCATATAAACACTATACTAGAGACCTTTAAAAAGGAGAAGCTCTATGAAAAGTACAACAATTGTGAGTTCTAGTTGAAGGATGTCTCGTTATTGGGTCATATCAGCACAAGCAATGGGATATCTGTGGATCCCTCCAAGATAGATGCAAGGGATGACTGAGGCCAACATTGATAATTGATATCTATAGCTTCCTAGGGTTATCTAGATATTACCGCCGATTTGTGAGAAATTTATCACAATTTTCAAACCCTCTTACCAAGTTAACTTGGAATGGATTCAAGTTTTCTTGGAGTGATGAATGCGAAGAGAGCATCAAGGAGTTGAAAAAGAGGCTTATCACTACACCCATGCTCACATTACCCACAAGTGGAGAATTTTTTGTTGTATTTAGTGATGATTTGAATAAGGTCCTGGGTTGTTTGTTGATGAAAAATGACAAAGTCATTGCCTATGCTTCAAGAGAATTAAAATCTCATGAGAAAAACTATCCAACACATGATATGGAGTTGGATGTAGTAATATTTGCTTTAATTTTTTTTCAGAATTACCTCTTTGGGGAGAATTGTGAAATATACAAGGATCACAAAATCCTCAAGTATATATTCACACAAAAAGAGTTGAATATGCACCAAAAAAGACGGTTAGAGCTGATAAAATACTATGACTGCTCAATCCATTACCACCCTGGGAAAGAAAAAAAGGTTGTAGATGGTCTAAGTAGAAAGGATCCATAAATTCTATCATTGATGAGAATTGAAAATGATCCAATCTTCTTAGATTTGATGAAGATGAACATGGGAATCATAAAAAAGGGAACATCATCAATCCTTTCACAAATGATTGCTCAACCGTCTCTTTTGGAAAGGATTAATGATGCTCAAAAGGATGATGTGGGAATTCAAATGAAAGTGGAAAATATTAGAAAAGGGAAATCCTTGGAGTTCAGTGTTAGCGAAGAAGGAACTGTGAGATTTGGATCAAGACTACGTATTCCATAAAATATAGAGTTAAAGAAAGAACTTTTGGATTATTCACATAGTTCTAATTTCTCAGTTCACCTAGGAAACAAAAAAATATATCGGGATATCTGAGAGAATTATTAGTGGGATAACATGAAGAAGGAGATCGCTGAGTATACATCAAAGTGCTTGGTATGTCAAAAAGTTAAGGCTTATAGGCAGAAGTCTAAGGGAATAATGCAACCATTACCCATACCAGCATGGAAATGGGAGAATATCACCATGAACATTGTCACCAGACTTCTGAAGACATCCAAAGGAAACAATGATATCTGGGTTGTTGTGGATCCTCTTACAAAGACTACACACTTCATTGAAATTCTGGAGGATTTATCATTAGATCAACTGACACAGATATACATCAGATATGTGGTAAGGCTACATGGAGTACCACTATCTATTGTATCTAATAGAGATCCAAGATTCACCTCTAATTTTTGGAAGAGTCTTCAACATGATCTAAATACTAAGCTGAACTTTAGTATGGCTTATCATCCTCAAAATAATGGTGAATTTGGGCGGACTATCCAAATATTCTAGGACAAGTTGTGAGCATGATCAATGGACTTCAAAGGAGGATGGGATCAATATCTTCCTCTAGTTGAGTTCTCTTACAACAACAGTTTCCAGTCAAGTATCCAAATGGATCTTTATGAATCCCTTTATGGTAAGAGGTGAAGAACACCAGAATGTTGGGATGGAGTTGGGGAGGAAAAACTCCTGGGTCCAAAAATAGTCGAAGTAATGGTGGAGAAGGTTAAGACCATCCAACATCACATTAAAGCTGCTCAAAGTCGACAAAAGAGCTATACTGATAATCATCGCTGAGACCTAGAGTTTGATGTTGGAGACATGGTATTCCTCTACATATCACCATGGAATAGAGTTATGAGATTTGGGAAGAATAGAAAGCTTAGGCCAAGGTACATCGATCCTTTTGAGATCCTTGGTCACATTGGAGTAGTGACCTATCGACTATCACTCCCACCAAACCTTCTCAAGTACATGATGTATTCCATGTATCAATCTTGAGAAAGTACATACCTGACCCATCACATGTACTAAACCTAGAGGTGGTACCATTGGATAATGACCACTCCTATGAAGAGAATCAAGTGAAGATCTTATATCGTAGAAAAAAAGTTCTACGAAATAAGACAATTCCCCTCATTAAGGTGTTGTGGTGAAACCAAAAGTTTAAAGAAGCAACATGGTAATAGGAGGAAGTGATGAAGTAGAGTCACCCTCATCTATTTTAGTGTGGAAAAAGAAAATTTCAAGGGAAAAATTTCTTAAGGGGGGAAGATTGTAACGACCCAAACTTTCATTAATGAAAATTCCTCTTGATCTAATTAAATATCTTATTATATAAAATTGTTATATAAAATATGAAATTATTTAGTTTTATGACTTTGGATTTCAAAATTCTGTTAAGAACTGTAACCATTTCTAATATAGATGATGAATAGTGATCAATTGATTAGTATAAATATAGGGCTTTAACAAATCCAATTTACTCAGAAAAAGGAAGCAATGGTCTCATCTAGTAGAATAATTTCATTTGAATCCCATTTATCTGAGATCGGAAAGGAGGTAGAATCATAGGGATTCGATATGGACCAATCCCAATCTTAGCTTTAACACGTTAATCTTGAACGTAACCACCTACGGGAGAAGTGGAAGTTGATAGATATTAACACCCAAGTGATGCTATCCAAGCCACCCCAAGAGTCTGTCACAATCACACACCTAAACCTTAGGTCATATGTGGGTGTTCTAAGGGGTTATGTAACAAGACCCTAGAACTATGATTATGTACATTATTTTTTATAGATAATATACATTCAATTTATTATTGTTACATTATAAATAGTTTTTGAATAAAAAATAGTTTTTTTATTTAATTTTCAATTAGGAAATCTATTTTGATGAATTAATGGAATTTTGAATTAAATAATATTTTAATAAAATATTATTACTAAATTTCTTTTTATTAAACATAAATGATCATGTAATTTTTATGAATACAATTGTGATTTTTATTAATGTTTGAAATTTTTTTTCGTCCAAACCCATGAATTTTAGATAAATATCAGTTTTTATTTTAAAAGTAAAATTTCAAATATTTATAAAATTATTTAGATAAAATTAATATTATTTTTTGAATCATGATGTCCAAATTATACAATGCTTAATTTTTTATAATATTCTGAGACAGTCGAATTTTTGGGTAAAAATTAAATATCGTTTAATTATATAATGTGTTTTATGACATCATAATGTCACAAAAATGATGTAATAAAATACTATAAATGGTATTTTTGGATAATATATGTTTTAACATTAAAATAATGTGAATTTAGGTTTGTTTTATTTATTTTACAAAGATTTAGTGGACCCTCCAAGACTTATAAAACATTTTATCATTTTAAAATTATTTCCTTGAGAGTGTGTCTCACCTCCACATAAGCAATCCTAAAATATTAAGACGTTCGACCATTTGACTTATAAAATATTTTTTACACTCCCATTTGGAAAAAAACATGGTCAACAATGTAACGCTCCGACCCTAGTTACCCAGAGTCGGTGCATTATTACATAACATTGGCATGATCATGAGAAAGATCAAGTCTCGAAAGACTGATTAGTTTAGTAGCCTTGGAATAACTAGATACATCCATAAATTTTTACATTACATCATAAAAAAAACATTTTGTCTTCATATCCCCTCATACTATCCCTGTAGGTCATTCATAAATTACTTCTTCATAATCCTGGAAAAAAAATAAAACATTGAAAGGGGTGAGCTCGGATGCTCAGTAAGGATAACATTATAGCAGAAGCTTTCATAAATAATCATAAACACTTAAGGCAATTTATAACTAAAACAAAATCCTTTGAAACTTGAACTTTCAACATGGTATGGCATAAATAAAATGAAATAATGCCATTTACTTACTCACATGGATATTCTACTAGTCGAATGATCACATGAAATATCAATAACCACTTTCATAATGATGGAATGCATAATGCCAGACTATCATAACCACATAGCCAAGGCCTCGTGCCAAGACTACAAATAAGATTTTGCCAAGGCCTTGTGCCAAGACACTAGTTTGTCTCATGAGACCTACCGATGCATCGAGGAGCTATAGCGGGCTCCACCCGTCACTTATTAAGTCCAATGCATTCCTCATATGAATAGGTTTAAGCATAAAATAAACATTCGTATTAAAACTAGCATACGAAATGTCAATACTTTAACCACAAAGCATGAATGGTATAAAAATAGAACATCCACAGTAAAACATAACTCATTTGATACAATATGAAAGATTGTATTGTATCACATTAACCTCAATCATGAATAATGAATGATGTTGACATAGATGAAAATAATCATCATAACTATTTGAGAGAAATATCCCCCTTTTCTTGAAAACTTTTAAAAGTCACACTATTTGTCAAGAAGACATTCAAAAATAGATTTTTGAATCAAAGTGTCCCATACCACTTTGAAACTTTTAAAAGGATTTTTAAATTTAAAACTTTAATGTCCATAAAAATAAATCCTTAAAACCATTTTTAAAATATGGACATTAATGAGCATGATTTAGAAGAATAATTCTTTAAAACATTTTAAAATGGTATTTTGGTTAGAGTTTCTAACCAAAAGAGAGACACTTGAATACAAATAATTGAGGTAATCAAAACATTGTAATATCATGAGAATAAAGGAATTCATGATATACTATGTCAAAGTACATTATATACACCACATAAAAGTGATTTGGTGTATATCATCAAAGAAGTCTCAATGGAATGTAAATTGAGATGAAATCTCTCATAAAGGTTGTATCCTTAGGTTAAGGATAAATCAACGACATAATTATGTGTGAAAAATATAAATACACTAAATATGATTGGATATTCAATGTAAATCAATCAAAGGATATTCACACATATTCTTGTAAAAACAATACCAACGAATTGGATGTTTAACTCAACAAATGGAGAATGAGTTAAAATTACTCTTATCAAATCCATATCAATGAATTGAGAATTATCAATGGAGTGATTATGTGTATCAAACTTATATCCACAGGAAGGGGAGTGGAAATTATGACATAATCAAATGAATAGTGATTCCACACATAATCTTGGGGTAATATAATCAATGAAATATGCGTAAAGCCAAATGAGTGGAAATTGAAATCTCAAATTCCCTTATTGATTAGGTAACTTAAGAAACAAACACCCATGAAAGAAAGATCATACCATGATGATGTAAATACCCATAAAATAAAGTATATTACACAATGAATACAATCATGGGTAGTACACATACACCACATGCAATAATTAAGTGGTGATCAATGGAATTCTCACGGAATTAAAAGTGAGACAAGAAACCCCTTACCACGTTAATCAACTGAGTCGCATGGACAAAAGTTAATAACCACCAAATTATTTACAGAATAACATGAATATAAAGTGAATCATGATAATATATATCAAATGGAAGTACACAATACACTACTTTCAATAATTTAGTAGCGAACAATGGAAATCTCACGGGATTGAAAGTGAGATAAGAGAATCCCTTACTTTGTACTTTTTCCTTGGTCGATGGTAGGTTTACCTCCTGTATAATGGTGAAATAATTGTTATTGAATAATAAAAGAATCATTTACTTTAATATGATATCATATATGATCTTTTAACATTGATTTGTTAATAATATCTTAGAATTATCGTCATTTCGGGTGTTAATGGGTTCATTTTACTTTATATTCTTTGTTATGTGAGCCATATTCGTTATTAATGGGATGTATATTATTCATATCCATAATGATATCAAGTCCTTAGATACTATTTTTAAATCATCAAATTATAATTATACTTGAATGGATATGATGGACAATGAATCTCATCGCGTTCGTGGAGACGGTAGTCCGTACGTACGCACGAACGCTACTTCCATTTAATTTTTCATTTTAAAAGTATTGAATCCAAATGATACATAGGTATATTATTATTCCAGTATAATATAATATTTTATATATGTTACTTAAGTTCATTAACACCATCCTTTATACGTTCCATGTGTGGTATGAACGAGTCATATCATTTTAAGGGGGCGGTAGTCCGCACTTCCTCAAATGAAATTATCGTATGTATATACAACATGAAACGAATAATGATATGAAATAAAATGGAATTACAGAAGCTTATATATAAAATATATATCATTAATATCATATTTAATTACAGTTCCATCATAATGGCCACCATGAGATGCGGTAAGATGTATTTGAACAATCATCGTTTCGTGAGGCGTTAGTTTTCCATCCACAGAAACATTATGTTCATCATCCATTAGATGGAGTTGTGTGTATGTGTAGTTTGAATCCTTCTTATAACAACATCCTAGTATATTGTGGATACTGGTGTTGTTACAAAAGAAAGGAAATAAAAAGAGTTTGGGGGTTGGAGAAGCAAAATAAATGAAAATAATTTAAGAGAAAACGTTACCTTTAATTTAGGTAACTCACTTTGGTTGGAACCAAAGGACTTCTTGAAATGCTTTCTGCCTAAGGGGAAGCTTCAAGGAGGAGGAGAGGGATGTGGGGAGCTTAGTTGGGCAGAGTTTGGACGAGCCAAGTGGCTTGAGAGGTGTGAGGAATGAGTAGAACTGGTCTCCTTTTATAAGGGAGAGGAGGGGCTCTTTAGGAAAGAGTGAAAGTATTACTTTATAATATAATTATATTCGGTTTATAATGGTCCAAAAATAATTGAGGTCGAAGATAAGATGAATCATATTCTAAATAACATCAACCAATAAGAATTGGACAGGTTTTAGATAATATTTTAATCATTATAATCTTATTTATTTAAATGATTTATTAATGAGGTAAACATTGCATCATTATTGTGTCATTAATAATTTAAATTATTTGATGTCTAAAAATTATAAATAAAATATCATTATGTAGGAAATCGTTTTTTATTTCTAATGAATATTTATAATCGAAAATCCAACATTTATAACCCTATGTAAAAATTGTTCTTTTAAAAGATGTAAGCTTATGCCATTTTTGTATTCATTTTAACTTAATTAAAATAAAGTGTCATTATCACTTACAAGTGGATCAATGGGGTCCCAAAATTGACCCAAAGATGCCCATGGTCGACCATGTATCAACCAATAGGGTTAAGACACGTTTTAGGGTAATTTAGTATTATTATAATATTATTTTTTTAACCCTTATTTACCGGATTTACCCTTAACCATGGTAAATAAAATATTTACCGCAGTAATTATTCAAAATGTCTAAAAATAAAAGTTACCTATTTACACAATTTGAACATCCTGATTCCAAATATGGAATCCATTTTTCTAAATTCAAAACACAGAAGTGGCAGAAATTAATTTAAAATTAATTCCCGCTGTCAAAACAAAAAACGTGTTTTTAAGAGATAATAACTATCAAAAGATTGACACTTGTTTATGTTCGGTTTAATTGTACAATTATGTCCAATGACCAAAATTATATTAAATGGTAAAAATATATTCTAAATATACTTTAAAACCACTCAAATTCATAATTTATCACTATTAATTATTTTGACTAAAAAAGTTGTTTTTAATTAAAATTTAGTAATATTTACTATTCATCAAAATATGAAAGTTATCCGAAAAGTACCAAAATTTCACCTTAGGCTAAATTTGATATTCCGAATCCAAAAATGAAGTCCATTTTGAAATATAAAATATATATAATTTCAAAAAATTAAGTATTACTATTCATAACGGCTAGTTTGATCGGTTGTGGTGTGTGTTAAAACTCGAAGTTGCGTACAACACACGCTACTGTTTTATTCAAAGGAAAGCGTACCGTGGAAGCTTGGGATGTTTTATTTTAAATTTTTTGATGTCCCCATTTAGTCAAAAAGTTTAAAATATTTTATTTAAAAAGGGTTCACTATTAAAAGTTGGTAAAACTACAATACTGAAGATGAATTTGTTCTTACATTATGTCTAAGAAACTCATAATATGGATTCTAAAATTATAAGGATTATATAAAGTTTAAAATTTAGTTAATACTATTCATAACCTTTTTTGAACGGCTTGTTTGGTAAGTCATGGTGCGCTTGAACTCGGTGTTGCGTGCAGTGCAAGTTATTGAATTATTTTGAAGAAATAACACACTATGAAATCTTGGGGTGTTACAAACAACCATGGGATGGTTTGTGGTATTTATTAGTTTAATGTGTAGGGTCCAAAACCTAAATAATAAAGAATTCCCTCCCTTTTCCTATATAAACCCACCTAAGCTCCCACTTCCTCTTCACTCAAAGCCTTTAGAGATATAACAACCTATTCCCTCCTCTCTCTATAATCCTTCCAAGGCACCTCAATCTCCAAAGAATCTTCTCTCAATCCCCTTCCAAGCCTTTGGGATTACATTTCCAAGTAAGGGATTTCTTCCTTTCTCATTTTTCTCCAAATTTATTTATATTGTTATACCCTTTTGTTTTCAATTAAAAATGTTGTGGTATGATTTTAAAAAATCCCATACTTCCCTCCTTATGTTTTAATTATGATATAACTCTTTATCTCTCATTAATTCCTCCCATGCACACCCGTTACCATACTGAAATCCCGTAAGGAATTTTTCTCTCCTCATTTACATTCAAGTAATTATTTTGTATTATGAAACTAAATTCCATTACATATGTTGGGACATGTATATATATTATCCCCTTACTGTCCATTTAATGCACATATTATTAGACACCCCTTTCTCTCTCATAAACTATTTTTATGAATTCTTATGTCATGTTGTTATGCTTCTAGAATTACACTGTGATTTTACAAGCCAAAGTCACTGTGTAGTGAATACCATGCCCATTTCTCTATCAAAGGTTTTCACCTTTATAAACATTTACTTATTGATTATATGGTTTCATATATTCATTACACATTCCATTATCATGTAATAAATTATGATGTTTAATAAATCCATGTTATATGATCCATGCGGCACACTTATGCATGAAATGAAATGATTAAGAAGGGTGTGCCCTGATAGTGCTCCAATACATTGGGTAAAGATTAATATCATGATAAATCAAGTGGAATGAGGGTTTACTCATGATAATTCAAGTTAAATGAGTGTTTACTCATGATCCATGTGCAATGATCCTTGGATCATGATAATACCATGCTAAGTGTTGTTGCCATATTTCCATGTTATGATAATCATGTTGTATCATGCCTTTATGTTCATGTATCTATTATGCACCATTGATATGCCTATTGGCTAAAATGTAATGTATTATTCATGTTATTCCTTGTTTACTCCCTTATTGGGCTTTATAGATCACCCTTTTATTATGCATGTCCTCAGGTTATCCCATTCAATGCTAAGTATGAAGGAATGTGTGTGATCATGTAAAAGAAGTTTTCAATAAAGATGTTGTATTTTATGTTCTAATTTGTTATGTAATGTTCCTAAGAACAAAATACACTAGACCACTCAATTTTCTATTTTGTATCAAGTCAAGAGTTTTATGTAATAAATCATGTTTAAGTGTGTAATAAAGATCAGGGTTGTTATATTAATCATACAGATCAATAGTGGAAGTAGTAAATCAATCATACAATAGATAAACATCCAGGACATGTATATATAACAATGCCAAAGTAATATCATATACAACGATGATCATTTATTTTAAAGTGTCTACAAAGAATCAAAAACATATATACATGAAATGGTATAATACATGTATCAAAATACCAAAAATACCAAAAAATACTATCTTCAGATTGAATCATGATCTTCATCTCAGTCCTATACTTCCTTTCTCCTATGCATGGAACAAAGTCAGGCATTAAACTGTGGATGCTTACCCTGATCCCAACTTTCACCCAAATAGTCTGTCCAGGTGCCCAATGGTGGCTCGAATAGGTTGTGAGATACAATCCTAGTAGGTCACCACCCAAGGTGTCAATAAAAAATCCCTGTTGTGTAATATAAGCTAAAGTAGAGTGAAAAAGATAAAAAGTATGGAATTAACACTAGTAAAATTCCCATGAAAAAAGTAACTAGACTAGTGATACTATACAACCATACAAGGATCCCCACAAAACAAGTGTCCAGATCCTATAACAAGGAAGTAGTAAAAAAATAATTAAACACCATGACCATGATATATATATAATATATAACAACACCCATGACCAACCGAGTTGTGTAACTAGAATTTCCATATCAACCACGACCACACCATACAACCAAAAATATCACTTTTACCATCATTATGTATAATCAGGAGCGTGATATCCCACAAGGACTAATACAAGGTATAGTGAACCAAGAAATCCTCGTCGAGTCCCAAAATCATCATGATGAAAACTAGGTTAGACTTGGATTGGGGTATAAGGAGAATGGAAACAGACCATGTCCACCACGAGCCCAAGAAAGTTTGATCCAAGGTGTAACAAGGCCCAAGTCAACCCACAGAGTCAAGAACCAATGAAAAATCTCATTTAAGGCTTCCACTACCGCTATTAAGATCTAATGAGTAACATCCAAGGAATATAATGGAACCATTTATCAATTCACAAGCATTTAGTTCCATGATTTTACCCACTCATATAACAAATTCCAATAATTTACATTCCATGAGTTTAACCAATCATATATCAATTCATAATTAAAAAATTAAACAATTCAGCACAATGTATGACATGGCACAAAGGCATAACATCTCTTAATCAATAAATTCAATTAAATTCATTTATAAAAGGGCTTCATCTTGTAAGGAAGACTCAAAAACACACTCGATGGGTGGTATAACAAGATAAATCTCAAAGACGCACCCCATGGCTGAGCTTAGTGGGGGAAACAACCTACAAAAAGTCTCAAGGAAATAGTGGTAATCCCTAAAAAGTTCCGTTACATTCAATTTAATTATTCTATTCAATTTCCGGGACACAAAAGAAAGTCCAGTAGGTAGTACAATGGAAATTAGCTATATAAAGCACCAAAACACTAAGGAAAATCATATACCACCTATCGTAGGTCCATATTAGAGTGGTCCTCCAGTATCAACTCCTGATCTGACTCATATTGGGAGAAAAATAAAGAACAGACAAAGAGCCGGAAAATAGGGAATATTAGATTTCACCTAAATAGCGTATCTGATACCAAGTCAAATGAAGAACAAGAAAATATGATTATAATAATTAGTGGTGCAGATCCAATGATACTAATAGCTCTCGATTCCGTTCTTAGAAGAGGAAATGGTAGATATGAATAGAAATTTTCATCATGGACATGTTCCAAATCTCACGGCTTTCCCACGAATGAATAATGAGAAAAATATTTTAGGGTAATATATTTTTAAGGTAAAAATGGTAATTTTCCCAATATTTACAAGACCAAATGGTTGGAAAAACCGTACGCCAACCATGCACCATTCACTATAAGGAGGGTCGCCTTGCATGATTAGTGCGCACAGTTTTTCTAACTATGGAAAAGCTGTGTCTTAGGCCATTGTCAAAAAATATAGAGGCCATCACACAGGTGTGTGAATCATCTCACATGGTTTGAAAAACTTATTGGGCTCCTCTTACCCTCTGCCCATGTCTCACAGGGTTAGTAGTAATTGTGCGGCCTATCCTACACGGTTTCTACTAACCATGTGGCCTACCGTATTTTTAAAAAAAGTTGGGTTCCAGGATTTAAACAAGACCCATACACCCTCTATACCCCCATGAACTCAAAGTTTATTCACATTAGGCCATAAAAATAATTTAAACCAAAATTAAAGAGATATGTATCTTGTATGAAAACCTGAGATCTTACAAACTCCCCCTTAAAGCAATTCATCCCAGATTTTCCCTCTCAAGGGTGGTAAAGAATCGCCTGAGAATAACTCCAGATAGTGAGAATGTACTTTGGCCTCCCACCCCCAAGTATAATCCTATAAATGGATGTTCTTACATATCACCCATACTAGAGGAACTGTCTGGACTAGGAGAACCTTCATGATCCTATCAACGATACGAATCAAATGATTCTCAAAGAACGCATCTACCTGTAACTTGACCTCATATTATTTCAAAGTATGAGATGGATCTGAGTGATAATAGCATAACTGAGATACATGGAATAAATCATGCACATCCTGATACCTCTTAGGTAACTATAACCAATAGTCTACCAGCCTGACTCTCTCCAGAATCTCAGACAACCCAACATATCACGGTGAAAGCTTACCTTGTATCCTAATCTATCTATGTACCAGCCTCGATGAGATATGTATAAGTACTTGAACCCTAACCTCGAACTCTATAGGTTATCAATTATGATCAACGTAAGATTTCTATCGAGACCGTGCAATAACCATCCATTTTCTAATCAACTGGACCTGCTCCGAAGTCTCCTGCATGAGATGCGGTCCTAGTAAATATTCCTCACATACCTCTAACCCGCATTGGGGCGATCAACATGGAGTACAATATAAAGCCTCATAAGGTTCCATCTATATAGTCATATAATATCCATTATTGTAGGAAAAATCAACCAGGGGTATATGTATTTCCCAAGAACCCCCAAAATCCAGGACACATTCTCGCAGCATTTCCTCAAGAACCTGTATTTTACGATATAACTAGACATCAATCTGAGGGTGGTATGTTATGCTCAGAAGAATATATATACCTAAGGCCCTATGAAAACTCTTCCAGAAACTAGACATAGACTCAGCATCCCTATCTAAAATGATAGTATGAGGGACCCCGTGAAGTAGTACTATCTCACAGATATATAACCTCAAAATCTCATCATTACTGAAGGTTTATCTGATCAGTAGGAAATGATAAAACTTTGTGTGTCTATCCACAATAACCCACACAACATCACTACCTTTAAAAAACTCAAAAAACCAGTCACAAACTCATTCACAACATCATCACATTTCCACTTAGGAATAGGTAACTGTTGTAAAAGCTCAGATGGCCACTAATGTTCCACCTTCACCTGGTGATAGATGAAACACCTAATAATGAAACTATCTACCTCATGTTTCCTCCCTGACCACCAATACTGGTGATGTAAATCATGATACATCTTTGTAACACCATGATTCACTTCCTAAACTGAGGCAAGGAAATCCCACATCAGCTCCTCATTTATTTCTACTGTAACCCAAACATGAAAATGTATACGAATAATTTTTATCCTCACCCATAGTCTAACCAGGAGGTGGGTCCTCACCTTACACACTCTCCTATAGGACTATTCTCTCAGAATTTGATAGCTTCCTCATCCTCACGCTATCCAATAGGGTATAGGCCACAATTAATGATTAAAGAAAAGTCTATCCATGACTACCCTACACCTCCAAGTGAATATTATAGAAAAAATCCATGATATTACACTTTTTACAGGACTACTAAACTACCTACATCTTAGTTATCCTACTAAGTGCATCAACCACCAAATTTCCCTTCCCAGGAATATAGGCATGCTCTAAGTCAAAATAATGTAGGTATTCAAACCATACTCACTACCTCAGATTAATATCACACTGTGTAAATATATACATTAGTATTTTGCGGTCTGTGTACAAAAAACAATTCTCTCCCAGTAAATAGTATCTCCAACAATGAAAATCATGAACAATTACAGCTAACTCAAGATCATGCTTTAGGTAATTCCTCTTGTGTGGCCTCCACTACAGAGATCCATTCCCCATGAATATATCTCCATACATAAGAACTGATCCTATATCGATACCTAATGCATCACAATGCACATTTTACCTCCTAATATACTCTAGAAGAATCAGGACTGGCACTGAAGTAAATCTCCTTTTCAACTGCTGGAAGGCTGTCTTGTAGGTATCTGTCTATAAAAACTTCACACCCTTCTTAATCAAGCCCATAAATGGTGATGATAATAATGATAAGTCCTATATTAAATGATTATAATATCTAGATATCCCCAAGAAACTCTATATGTAAATAAAATTCTTGGGATTCTCTCAAGAAATTACAACTCTTACCTTCTCTAAGTCAACTAATACTCATATATCTGAGTTAATATTACCCAGGAAGTCAATCTTATCCATCAAGAATTGAAACTTTGTGATCTTAGAATATAAATGATTCTATATTAGTGTATCTAAAAAGATATCAAGATGTTTTGTAAGTCCATTTAAATTGTGATAATATACCAAGATATCATCCATGAAAACCACTATAAATGAATCCAGATAAGAATGCAAAACTCAGTTCATCAGTGCCATGAAAATTGTTGGCGCATTCATGAGACCATATGACATTAATAGAAACTCGTATAGGACATAAATGGTATGAAAATATATACAAGGTATGTCTACAAGTTGAACATGTACCTAATTATATTCATATCTCAAATAAATTTTTGAGAACACTTGAGATCCTTGAAGCTGGTAAAAAATATCATCTATCCTTGAAAAGGGATACAAGTTCTTAATAATCAACAGGTTAAACATCCTATAATCCACACATAGCCTAAGGGTATCGTTTGATTTTTTCACCAAAAGGATCGGTGAACCCCATAGAGAAGTACTGGGTCGAAAAAACCCATTTGCATCTAAATCCTCTAGCTACCTCTTAATATCTTGAAATTCTATCGTATCCATCTTGTGAGGAATGGATACCAGTGTAGCACTTGACACTAGATAGATGTAGAACTAAACCTATCTCTCAGGAGGTAAAAAAAGTCATCTATGGAAACATACCTAAAATGATCAACCACTAGAGGAAAATACACCTGACACGATCCCTAATTATCTGGATACAAACTAGAAACTTGTGTTGTCATCCCTCCCAACCCATGATTCTGTGGTCCATCTCTGCCATCCTGGACATCCCATTCACCCTTGTGAATATAAAATCTTCCCTCTAGTGATGTGAACATCACCATCTGAATATATAAATCAATGAAGGATCAATAAAACACTTGCCAATCCATCCTGAGTATGACATCAAACCCGATCATCTCGAGCATAAACAGATTCCATATGAAGTTAAACCCACCAATCTCAAGGGGGAACTCCCTGAAATAACGTAAATTATCCATAATAATCCTAAAGAGAGTGTTTAGAATCAACTATGCACCCTTCACTGTAAGGAGGGGAACATCACATATCTAGTGCGCACAGTTTTCCTAACCATGCACAAACTGTATCTCAGCCAGCAGTCAAAAACTACAGAGGTAGTCGCACAAGCGTGAACCTCTTCCCACATGGGTTGAAAAACCATGTGGGATACTCTTTCACTCTACCTAGGTCTTTCATGGTTAGTAGTAACCATGCTGTCTATCCTTTATGGTTTCTACTTACTATGTGACCTACCTTAGTTTTCCAAAAAAGTTGGTTTTGGGCTCAAAACAAGCCCCAGAAACCCCCTATACCTCTATGACTTAAAAGGGTAGTCACATTAGGCTGTAAAAATGAATTTAAACTGAAATTAAAAAGATCTGTTCCTCATACAAAAACCTAAGATATTACATACACCGATCGTTGTATGTGTTTGATTTATTTTAATATATTATTATTGCATGAGTTTTATAATAAATATTTTATTAAATTAAATTGATGGTATGCGTGTTTTCCATTCCCTCTATTATGTAAGATACTTCATGCCTATAATTTCTTATATGTAAACCCATTAACAATCCTTTGATTTCTATAAAATATTTGTGAGTAAAATATTATGTAATGGATAGAGGTCCCTAGCGAGTAGAGGAGGTTCAATGTTTGGATATAAGGTGAAACCGACTCAAGAGTTAAATTGGAGTATAAGTGGAATGCTTCAACTCGAACCAATTTACAGTTTGAGGAGTTTTCCCTAGTCTAAGGGTTACTTTATCATCCGCTAAATAAACTAATTATTAGATAATCTCATGATCATGCCACATTTGTTTCCATTTTCATGGTTAATTATTTATGGATGATTTATCACTATTACTTAATAAATTAATTAAAAAGAATTCAATATAGAACTAAAATAAAAAAAAACTATATGTAAATTTTATCTGGACATGGTTAATCATATAAGTAAAATCCACTTAATATTAACAAACAAATAACAATATAAAATGTATATTTATATATAAAGATAAAAATACCTCAAATAAAAATATTAATTCATTAATTCCTTCTACTAATGTTAAGATTGGACCATAGTTATAAGTGATTGACAGGACCAAGTCGGGGTGCTTTCAATTACCAGAAAATTTTAGATTATATTATAGGTCTATGTAACCTAGTTCATATCAATGGTTTACTACCCATATTGGACTTGGAGTAACTTGGAGACACGTATTAAAGAAATACAAGTCCATGATTTTAGGATTGGGGAGTCCACTCAACAGTTTAATGAGTTATGAGTTAATATAACCAGAAAAACACACCCACCTAAAACCTTAAAGTGGTTTTTTAGAAAACATTATGGGTTATGAGAAGGGACATATGTACCCCTTACACTAGAATATCCACATGATATCATATTACAATACCAATAGAGATATCCATTGGGTTTTTGATATAATAATAGGATACTAATAAATAAAATTTATTATGCCATATATTTTTGTAATCAAGAAAAAAACTATTTTTTAATTAAATGTGGAATATAGAAAGAAAAACCATTATAACACTGTAATAATTTTCACAAAGAAATGTCCTCATAGACACATATTTATAAGGGTAGTACTATTATTTTATACACTGTAATACTCCATAAAAAGTTATACTATGTGTTAGAGCCTCTCCTATACCTATTCAACCACCTCATAGAGTGAGTGAATATGGGAAGGTTGCCTATCAGAGGTAAATTGGTATGATACTAATATCTGTTATATCAGATATCAGTCATTTATATAGAAATTATAATACAATACAAGGACATGGATGATTATACCAAGACAAAGAAGGAATTTACCTACTAATATTATCCTCAATATACTGAATTGGATTGATTAGTTGGAAAATTTTCTATTCCATATGGATAAGAAATTATCCATAATATCATATTATCATCTTTACCTTCTAGATTTTCTTTATCCATTTAGTTTTATGATATGAACAATGAAAATTAAAAACTTAGTAATATTTTAACTAAGCTTCACCAAAGAGATGAGGGTTGTGAGGAATTTGGTTCCACAACCCTTATGGAGAACAAAATGAAAGGAAAGATGGAAAATTCCATGACTATTTAATAATAAATGATTCCTTTACAACATATTTCAACAAGAAAAAATATTTAAAGGTTGGGAGGTAACATGAGGCTATTTTCTTCTCACATTGATAAAAATTTTATTTTTCAAAGAATTTAAATAAATTGAATAAGATGTAATAAATTCCATTTACTTAAAATATATTAATATTAGAGTATAATGTTTCACTTATTGGTTATTAAATTCAATAATATATTAAAATAATAAAACCAATAAATAAATATTACTAGAATCATGGTGCATTCTCAAGGTAATTAAAGGAGGGTGATTCCTATATCTGTAAGTGCAGCACACGACTTCATTTCCAAGAGTCTTGATTCAAGGTAAACTATTATTTTTATTAATTTTTACTAAAAAATTTATATTTGTTTCCAATTGGACACAATGATAGATCATTTAATTTACGGAATAGTTATTTTTATGGTTCTTTATACATAACTAACATTTCAGTAATTCTCAAATCATAAATATCTAACTAGGAAATTAATGATGAAATATGAAATATAATACTCATACCCAATTGTGGAAAGATAATTATTTTTCAAGTATAACTGATAATAGTTGAAATTTTCATACTTATAAGAGTGTTTAGGCTCTTTAATCAAAGATACTAGTTATACTGACAAACTTACTTATTAAGTTTTAAACAAATATCCTTTAGAAATAAAAGTATTACAAAAAGAAGCTAGAGTTTGTTTAGCTACATTGAGCGAACTATTTCAAGGTGAACCTAGAGTTAAATTCATATACTACATTAAATCCCTTTAATGAATTTTAGGAATGATAGATAAAATTAATGAATGCACTTGGTAAAAGATATAGGATCCTCTAGTATGGTGTGTTGGAGTATGTGTTAACCAAGTATTCATTAATCATTAAATACATAAATAAGGTTTTCCTAAACCCACACTACCTTATTCACATCATATATATGATGATAACATAAGGTATATCCATAAGAAGTATTATACATATATATATTGTAAGTATTCCATGATTCCTTTATAGAAATATTTTTCAAAATAGAAACATAACAACTAACCATATACAAAAAAATTGACTAATAGATATCATATAAGTTATGACATTTGTAGAGTCCACTATGTTTGGACTAAGGTGTTTTGATGATAATAATTTGTTAAGTTAGATATAAATTCAAATGTATATCAAATAAAACACAAAGTGAAACTTAGTTAATTATACCATAACTACTAAATATATTATCATACTGAAGATATTAAGGTATTTATCATACCAAATATATATGTATGAGTTAAGGAAATAAATTTTTGAGATAGTGGGAGTAATAAAGGATTTATTTTAATCTTGGATCTTTATGAACAATTTGGCACAAGAAGAGATAACTCCATTAGTTTAAGTGGGATGAATTATTCATGAAACACATACTTCATAGGAAAGATAAAACCATAGATATGGTTTTATATTCACCATGGTGGGTGATAATTTATTTAATATGAATAATTATTCCTATAGGAAATAGTATATGTAAGAATAACTATGACTTACAATTTCATTTGAAATTAAATATGATTTTTATGTAAAAAAATCATATTCAATATTTTGGTATTTTCTCTAGTTGATGTAAATCCATTGGTAGGTATTAAAGAGAAACTATACATGGATGGTAAAATTTGGACTAATAAATCATAATTGATTAAAAAAGTTTTACAATATTTACTCATAGTTTATATTCATTTTGGTGGGTGATAATACCTTGTCATAAATAATTATGATAAATTCCATTCAAATTTTAATTTTCATGGATTATATATGATCATTTCATAGGGTATTGGATATCAAGACCGTGTTCTTTGAAGGAAACCTTATGGGAGATGTCTATATGACATGAACAGAAGGGTTGGTGGAATTAAATAGTACCAATATGATTTATAATTTTCAAAAGCATAATTATCATCAAACATTCATTTAAAATTAATGCATGACTAGGTTTCTACAAGTGGTTAGTGTGAGCAATATAGTTTTTAAGGAAGATATTTTTGAAAATATATAGAAAACAATTGAATAATATTATGGTTAATTAAGGATAAAGTTATTTTCTTCAAGATGACTTAATTAGTAACCCATGTTCCTGGGAATAAGATATTACATCATAGATCTCAAGGTTGACTAATAAAATTCATTTTACATAGTTGAAAATGTAATAGAAGATATAAGAAAAAACAATACACCCAAATTGTTTATAGTGTCACATGGTATTCATGTTATGTATAGAAAACATATGCCTAAGATTAATTTTGGAAATATATCTCACGTGAAATGATATGTACACATGTTTGATCTTGATTATGCATAAATAATATAATGAAAATATTAATAAAGGCCTAAATAACTTCATTTTATAATAATCCTAACTATAAAAAAGTACTTGGAGAATAAAAAATGAATGAGTTCCTGGTTATTGAATAAATAATAATACTAGTTTTTTAGGGGACATTAAACCATTCTTCTTTAGATCATTTTGATCTAGTGTCACAATAATGCTAACATAATATGCAAGGCTTAAGAATGTTATGAACATTAGTTTCTATATCTACATTATATTGAGTATGTTGTGGATTCTAATATAGTTTAATAAGAAAATTTAGTAATATTTTTTTCTAGATTTTTAAGTTTCACCTAGATAGTAAAGTTTAATCATATTATGATGAACTTTTAACAATAGTATTATCCAAGATTTTAGGGATGAAAAATGATAAATTAATATACTCAATCATATCATCTCTTGAAGGTTTTTCTTAGAGAAATGAGTTTTTAGTAAGTAGATAAATCACATATAGAATGGTGGGATTAATATTTATAAATATATCTCAGTAGAATAATGTTTATCATGTGAGGATAACCAGTTTCTTTTTCAGCAGTTGGATCAAGTGCAAGTGAGATTCTATCAAATTTGGTTCCCTAGAACCAATCTCCATTTACATTACATTACCAAAATATTTATGGTGTTGAAAATTAATTAATATCTTATCATATATTGATTATTAATCCATATGAAATACATGTGATAATTTACTAAGGGTACTTATCACACTTTAAGGTCATAATAGTTCCTCACTTTGATGAGTGCCTAAAAGTTCTATGACATTATTATTAAATACATGTTCTATAGACAGATGATATTATCTAATGAGAAATATATTATACATTCTATAATAGGTATATGAATCATAATTATTTGAGACTTATTCACATGAAGTTCATATTTGGTAATCTCCAAGGGAAGAAGGTTATAATAACCTGACCTTCTAGTAGGAAATTCACATTTATATGTGTCATTTGATGTTCCTATCTAGGAACATGTGTAATTTTACTTAAAATTTAATAATAATATTATTTAATATCATGAATCATGTAATTTTATGTATTGATAAAAACCATGATGATATATACTCACAAAGAGTTAATATAGGTTGGGTGTGTCACAATTGATTTTCTGTTAATACATAATGCGTGAAAAGATTTAAACCTTCCATTATATAATGGAATTTGATATATCAAGACCTTTAATGGTAATTAAACTACCTAGTCAATTCTGAGGCCATGATTTTATATCCATAAGTTTATTTATTAAAAGTCAAAGATAGATACATCGAGCACATTAGTTGATGACACCAGTATGTAACTTACTTAGTTAGAGATATTGAGACTAATGTATTATAATACACAATGTTAATTATCATGTTTTTTTATCATCATGATATTTATATTCTCTCTATATGGGTTCTTTAATATGTTTCTATATTATAACTTTTAAATTTATGCGGTATTACTTAATTCCACTGAGAAAGAGGCCTAGAGGGTCACATACTAAGTCTATTCATAACCTCAGTTAAATTATATATAAATCTTACATGTCGAATAAATATTATTCTCATACAAAGTTTAGTAATTATTCATGTTTATTTAATAATAAATATTTAGTTGAATATTTATTTATTTATTAATGAATAATTAAGTGATACTTACTAATTTAAATAAATAGACCTTATTTAGGGTCTGATAAATATTCAAGAGGATTGAAGAACTGAGATTAATGGTCTGGTGAGAAATGAAACTCTATATATTATTTAAATAAATATTTATTTATTTATTCAAGGAAATAATATTTTATTTTTCCATGAGTATCTCATATTTCAATTAAATAATAATATTATTATTATTTAGACATGGGGTTCACTGTAGATTAGGCAAATAATAAGGCCCCATGTGAAATTATTTATTCTCTAACTCTAGGTCTATAAATACCCAATTATTTCATCATCTAACCCTAGATAAGCCTAGAAATTATAATCATTACACATAAAAAATTCTTGATATAATCATCTCAATGAATATAGTTATTTTTTTCTAGATTTATCTTAAGAACAAAGTGTGATATTCCTCCTCCACCCTCTTAAGACTAGAGAGAACAAAATAATTTTTCTGCCTTGAAGAGATTCTTGTGGAGATCAAAAATGAATGATGCAATAATTAGTGTCTTCTTTATTAGAACTTAGGGATTTCTATGGTAACATCCAGAGATTCATGTAGTACATATGGATATCTTTAAGAGGGATTCTACACCTAAATCCTCTCACTACATTGATGGTATACCAAAAATTGGTATATCAAATTTTGAATGAATTAATAATTCGAAAGAGAGGTAATTATTAATATAGACTCAAATAAATTATATATTATATATGATGATCTTATCTCATGTATTCATGGGGTAATATTTCATATATTTCTAAGGATAAATATGAAAGATTTAATTAAAAACCATTAATGGGTCCAGGCCCGACCACTTCCTCTATGCCCCAAAACATTTACTTGTGACCTATATCATCACACACAATAATCAGTATCACAAATAATAATTAATATAGTAATGTGATTGATTAAATTAAAAATAAGAAAAATTGACGGAGAAAACTATTTTTTGTTTGTGGTGTATTGTATTTCATACATTTTTAGTTTAGCTAGTTTTCGTTTATTTCTCTATAGATTTTTATTAAATTGTTTTTTGTATGATAATGGAAAAGGTGTAATGTCTTTCATTTTTCTCCATATTTTTTCCTTATATAACATCTATGTGGTAGAAAAGTGTGTTTTCATATCTAGAGTCTTGGATCCTAAGGGTCAAGTGGTTAATGTGAGGTTAGTCTATTATAGATATATGTTATAAACCATTGATTATAGATCATGTTGATCCTATCTAGGTAACATACAATGATATGTTCTTAGTTTTATTATAGGATAAGAGTTCAGATTTCTTTGTTTTTTGTGTGATAACTATTTTCTTTTTAAGAATTAGAATTTTTAGAACTTATCTTTCCATAATTACACTTGGAAGAACAAGATTGAGACATGATCACCTCAACGTGGATGTTAAAATTCAAGTCAGTGGAAGAAGAAATAGAAATAAAAGTGACCAAGTATAGGAATGGGTAAGGAGAAAAGTATGATCACTAGCACTATGAAAGTATCTATGTTCTGGATAATGAAGTGACATAGTATGAAGGATGGTTTGATATATAGCATGAAAGTTTCATCAGAATTGAGAATGTTGACAAAAACTATTTCTAGATGATGGGAGTGTAGAAGAAGACCTCATATAGGAATGATTTTGAATGACTTACATAATGTTTCCATGAAATTTTTTAATGTCTATGTATTATTCATCAGGGGGATGTGTAAAGAGATCTTGCACTATCCACTGGGAGGGCCAATTGATGAGGTGATGCTCAATCAGTTTCCTTATCTGATTGGAGGGTATTCTATAAAGTTCAAAAGGTTGTGTAACCAAAATAACCAAATGGAATCTGAAATTCACCTATATAGATATATAGTGTGGGATATTTTTTTTGGTGAAAACCTATGGTAGGATTGATTGAGTGTCGACCTAGAAGGAGTTAGAGTGGTTCCCATCCCCATGGGAAGGCTTCCCAATAGAAACGATTGATACTAGAAAGAGTCACTGGTGGTGTTTCTAGAATTTTATTTGAGTAGGATATTTGGATGGAGTCCCATATAAATTAGGATAGGTAGGATTTTTGGAAGGAGGGTTCACTTTTAACTTAATTTCTCCCATAATTAAGGATTCTATGTGTTCCCCAGTACATTTAGTCTAAATTCCAAACAACATAATTTCATTATATGGTGTAATTAATCTGTTTATCATGCATCTAATATTTATTTATTGTTTATTATTGATGATATATTCAAATAACATAAAGTTACAAAAATCAAAGTGAAGGGCTGATCAACTTGGTATTTAGGGTTCATGTTCTTCCTTATTTCAGAATTTGAATTCATTGGGATGTGTTATTGAATTTTAGACTATTCAAGTAAACATTTTTTTAATTTTAGGTCCATAAGATAACCTCTAGTGATAGGAGGTTGGATAGTTCTATTTCATTGATTTTTTCCTTAGATTTAGTATGGTACACATTATATCTAGATGTAATATGAAGACTTTGTGAGATTTCCATGACAAGTGGTATCAAAGTAATGTATGGGGTTTTTTTCCATGGATTGATTCTTGAAAATTGGAATAATATATAGGTTTAAAGTAATTGATGATTAGTTTATCATGTATCAAAAGAAAATCTTGGTTGGAATACTACTGGGTAATTTTGGTTGATTGATATACCTGGTTTCTAGAAGGATGTAATTGGTAAGATGGCGGTGGTACCTAGGTGTTAGGGTTTTAGAAATACTTCCAAAACCACAATTCTAGAAACATATATATTTTTTATTAAGGAGGAATTCATAACTTGGTTGGTATACTAATTAATACTTTATAATGTCAGTCCTAATTCATTATGATTTTCAAATTCATTGAGAGTTCATTGTTTTTGTAGGATGGATATTCAATAGTTAAGGTACAAATTGATGATTTAATCCTATATGATTTATAATTTTGAGGATGATAGTTTTTCTACCCTTGAGTAGTTAAAAACTTTCATTGATGGTGAATCAACTGAAAGCGAGGTGTTTAGAAAAGTGGGAAACAATGGTAGGAAAGGAACAAATAATGTTTTGGAAGGTTTATCCAAGTGATATGGTGCATGAACTGAAAGGTGTATACCAATCAATATGATCTGATTAAGGAGGTGAATTTTTTTTTGATGAAATTCAATTGGTACTTCAATTTTTCATCTAGAATTATAAAGGAAATGGAGATTTCATTAGAAATTATGGAACTGAAAGGTCTATCTAGGAAGCTCCAAAAGTCTTGTTTCTGAGAATGGGTATTTTTTTCTACCAAGAGTTCACTAGCCCATTTGAGTTAGGTTCTTTTTTTTTCTCTAGTGTATCCTAACTTAACATATGATATGATGAGTAGGTTTTTTGTTTCTGGAGTATTATATAGGGGGAGAACTCTATATTATTATAGAAGGTGGTGGATCCATTTTGAAGTGGATCAAATGTAATGTGTTTGTCATATTCCCAATATTATTGAAGGAGTATTTGCATTGGACAACTAGAATGTGAGTTTTGGTACAAGAGTTTTTGTATGATGGATTCAAGGTTATAAATTTTTTTAAATGATATATATTTGTTTCTGAATAATGATTATTCATAAGGATTGATTCATGATAGAGAAACTAACTCCCAGAGGATAGGGTCTATGACATGGGAGTCTAAATCACATACATGTTATATGGGGTAAAAAACCTTAGTTATGAGAATTATTGATGGAACTTAAATGTAGGGAGTACTAAAATGGCGTGGAGTGTAGTCTTAAAAAACATCAAAAGGATTTTTTGGAAGGATAAGGTACCAGTGAATTGGAAACTTGTAAAGTTTACATAGTTCTCAATGTGATTTTATACTTCAAACCTTTGAAGATGATGTGGTGCAAAATTTCATGCATTTTTTCCTCATGAAAAAGCTAGAGATGTTTTATAACCTTAATTTATAAGAACCATGGAATAATAAAGGCGACCAAATGATAGTCTTGAGGTTGAGAGTTTTAAAGTAGAGGACTTTTGTATGATCTACCGGTGAAGAGGCATACTATTTGAGAAGACTAAACCTAGAGACTCAGAAGGTTTTAGGTATTGTATGATGTTCCATTTTAAGTAAGGATATTCCATAGGAACTCTAAGTATAGAAGAATGATAGTTTATTTTTTATCTCAAATAAAGTCTATTAGAAGTTAACCATGGACATGTCAATACCAAAATATGGAAAACCCCAAGTCCTTAGTACGTTTCTTTATAAATGGGCAGCAATGAAGACTTTAAAATTTCCACATCCATGTCAATGATCATCCTGACTGTCATAAAAGTTTTTGAAGGTACTATATAAAAGAGAGGATACTTTTAATGTTTATAACTATGATATAATGTAGTGGGAGAAAAAGAATATGTTTTCCTTGGTTTCACCAAGTAATGGTGATCAGAAGGTGATTGGTAGTTTTAGTGGGAGTTTATCAATTCGATGATACCATATTTTCTAGAAGTTATGTTTTAGATGGAGTCCAATTCCAGTGGTATCACTAGAGTGTGATATACCACAAGATCTAATATTACAAAAGTTGGGTTGCATAGTTTCAAAATTGAAATATTTTGGATAAAGTATGGCCACAAACATTACACATAGTAAAACCTATTAATGTGACTTCAAAAAATTTAGATAGAGTTTAAGATTGTTTTATTTGGAAAAATTTCATGGAGGGATTCAAATGGTTTATTGGGAATGTAATGAGTCATAAAAATATAGAGAATTGGGGTGGTTTTTGTGCCATTGAGGCTCAAAATATCATTTCCATGATGGTTAACCATAGTGACACTAAAAAGAGAGTGAATTAATGTTGATGTTTGAAAGTTTTCCAGTGGAAATTAGTGAAATCCTTGAGAATGGTCTCTGAGAGAGATATTGTTTGGATTAACCTAAGAAAAAATTATAAAGTGGGTGATTACTCGGTTTTGGTGTGAGAAATATTTTTTGGTTATTTGTTATAATTTTTGGAACTTGTGTTTTTAGAATTACACTTAGAATAACCCTATGGATACATTTTCACCTTCATTATGGATGCCTGAATTCAGGTCAACATAAGATACATTAGAAACATTAGTGAAATTTTTGGGAATAAATAAGAAGAAATGTATGGATGCACTCACATGGTGATAAATTTTGTTTTATAGTTTGAGTGATGCAATAAGATGGGAAATTCCTAATGCAACACATAATTTTTAGAGGTTGTGGGATTGTTAGAGGGAAATATTTACAGATAATGGGAGTGTGGAACGAGACCTCATGTATGAATCTATCTAAAGGGATTTTGTAAGGTGTTTTTTGAGTTTTAAAAATTCCAAATAGGATTCATTTTATGGATGAACAAGAAGATCATATACTATTTACCAGAAGGTCCAATTGAGGCAGTGATGCTTGGTTAATTTCCTTTGTCGAAAGGATTGTCTCCAATGAAGTTTGGAAGGTCATGTAGCTGATTTGACCAACTAGAATTTGTGGTGAAACTCTATAAATATAGAGTGTTGTCTCATTAATTCTTGGTGCAAACACATGGTGGGATCAAGTGAGTGTTGATATAAAATAAGTTAGAGTGGTGTCTATCTCTATGGGGGGGGGCATGCCCATGGAAGTGCTTATGGCTATAAGGAGTCATTGGAGGTGTTTCTAAAAGGTTATTATAGTATGGTATTTGTAAAGGGTCCCTTGTAACTCAAGATAGGTATGGTTTCCTGAAGGTGGGTTCCATTTTACTCACTTTATACCTTAATAAAAATATAGTGTGTTCCCCTATAGAGTAGGATAAAAGTCTGAACAACATAATTTTATTACATGGTGTGATTCTTCCATTTTTCACGTGTTTGTTCTTATATAATCATTTCTCATGGGAAATATTGTCAAAGACCATGAAGTTACCAGAATTAGAGTGAATGTAAAATCAACTTAGTGTATAGGGTGACTGATCTTCCTAGTTCAAAAGTGTAATTTTCAGGGGCATTAAATGGAGTTTTAGTCCCTTTAGGTAATCATGATCTACATTTTAGGCTTATAATATAACTTATGATGATAGAAGTATGGATAGTTCCATTTTTTCTAGTTCCATTTATCTATATGTGGTATGGGGTTCATGGGATCTGAATGTAAGTGTTAGGGTAAAATTTACCCAAAACGTTGTATCAGAGTGCTAGATGGGTTCTTACAATGGACTAATTCCCAATATTAATGTTATAAATATGTTGTTATATGTGTGTCCAAGGAGGGATTAATTCATGGGATATAACTATAAGTAATATGAGAATGATGGTTAAAAATTTAAGATTAGAAAGTACTATGTACTAATTTTTCAGCCTCTATTTTTTAATGATCACAAATAGTTCTTAGTGTCTTCAATAACATTTATTAAGTTTTTAATAATTTAAATATATTATAAGAACAAAATGGGTATTAGGGGACTAGTATTTCATCAAGGAATCTACCCATAAGTCAATTTGAAATACAAGTTTTTCTAAATTTCCAGCAAAAGTCTATTACAAGACCATTATAAGGCTTGTAGAAGGGATAGAGGTTACTGCCTATGCCACTGTAACTTTTTTAGGTTGCACTAGAACTCTGGTGAAGTCCAAGAAGAACACATTTTCCTAGTTTATCCATAAATAATTCATCAACTTGAAACATTAATTTTGTATCATTTTTTAGAAAGTCGAACCCCTTGATTTTATTGATTTTAATGACTATTTTCGTCCCCTAACAACTCTCTTCAACTTATAATAGTTATAAATAATTAAAATAGGCATGAGAAGCTATAAATACACTACAAATAATATAAAATAACAACCAATTATAAAATATTAATGAATATTACCAATATTTCACTATTTTGAGGGGTTTTTTCATTATTAATATTCACCCTCCTATTCAATTTATCTCTTTCACTATCATTATAAATTATTTTATTTTAGAGTGATTAAATACCATGAAACCCTATAATTGTATTAACACAATACACACTATTTACTTTATAATTTATTTGGTTCTCACTACCAAAAAAGCATGGCATCAAATTTATTTATTGATTCATTAAAAATCAAGTTTATTTCTTATTTATTATATACTTCTATACCAATAAAGAATGTATATTAATATAAACCTAAAAATATTGATGAAAAGAGATGTAGGCACTCATGTGATAGAGTTTTGGATGAAATTATATAATTTTTTTTGATTCCTTTTTTACTTTCCACTACATACTCTAATTTTAGTTTTTTAAATTATATTTAAGTTTAATCTATTAAATTTTATTTTTTAAAAGAAAATTCACCCCTATTCTGAAATCCCCTTAAACTAAAAAATGGTATTAGAGCCTCTCTATTTTTTAGACCTTAATCAGTTTCAATAAATGATTGTAAAGGGTATCCTTGATATCTAATACCTAAGCTGATATTGATAGAAACACAGTGGGTTGGGGTTTATTTATTGATGCAATGAAAAATATTTATTGGAAAATGTACATTATAAATTTTTACAGAAGCATAGTATATCCTTTTTAGAAATGTTTCATGTATGATTACACGCCTACTACATAAACAGAGGAATAACAGAATCCTGATGATATAATCATCATTTATATTGATGGAAAATACTTGAATTATATCCATTATAGTCAATTTTAACATGTTTAAACTTTTAAAACTTATCATAAAATATGGAAATTTTTTTTAAGTCACACATGAAGGTACAAAAAATTTTAAAGACACCCACCTTGATATATATATGCAAGAATTTGAAAGTTATAACTCACATTATAATAAATTAATTACTATTTTTTTTATAAATTTTACTAACATATTCAATGGAAAAAATATCACTATGATGATCTTTATATAAATAAATTTGTGAAGAAAACCCATTGGGAATCTCTGAGATCTTTATATCCCAAAATAATGAAAATTCAAGAAGAAAAATCCATCACAAACATGCCCATGGAAGAAAAAATTGGGCCACTCATGACATATGAGATCCCAATAAACTTCAAGATAAAATTTAATATAAATATGTTAAGGAAAATAAGAAAATTTCATTAAAATAAATTAAATTAAGATCTTCTAAGAGTGAAACTGATATTTATCACTTGGTGAAAAATATTAAAAAGTTTATGAGGGAAAAAGAAATAATTTAAAAAATACAAAAAGTAAAATAAAAAAGGGTAAGTTGAGGTTACTTATTTTAAATTAAATAATAAGGAATAAATCACACTAGATTATCCCATAATAAATAAAAATATGAAAAAAATATAAAAATTAAGAAGGAACTCAATGTCTCTATATGGAGTGGAATTAATGACTCTCTCTCTTCATCTGAATGAAGTGATGATAATTCCAAATGTCTCATGGATGAAAGAGAGGTAAGTGATGAGATAAATTATACTTCTTTATATTATTTTTATTTATGTTATTTATGTTATTAGGTTCTTAAAAATATGAGCAATCTACTAAATGATTTATTTTTTAGACCTAATACAAAATTAATAGAAGTTAAAAATAACTATGTCCATGCTTTTAATGAAAAGGATAAACTCTCCAAGAAAGAAGTGTTTAACCTTGAAATTAAAATTTTCACTAAATTTTGGTCAATTGTGATAAATTATTAAATATAATTAAGGGTATCACTCAAAATTTACCCAAGGTGAATAAAATATTCATAAAATTTTGGGTTCTCAATGTCAGGCTTAGAATCATTTTTGGAATTGGTTATAAAAGTAAATAAATTTTCTTTAAAACTATTAATATTATGGGAGGGATACATCAATATAAATTATGTAATTATTTTCATAAAAATTGGAATTTAACATATGAATTAAATTATAAAAATAATAGATATTGTGGACTAAAATGGTTCACCAATCCTTTGAATTTTCTATAAAATACCCTCAGATAATGAAAATATGGGTTAAAAAATCTCTCTTGGACCAATTCAGTGGACCCAAATACATTTAGGTACCAAAATCATTTGTATATTGATTCTTTCATTGGAAAAATGTATTAGGAAAAATGATTATGGAATTAAATGGTACATGGATGGCCAATTATTGAGGTATATGTGTGGTGACTACATTGAGTTCAACCACCTAGAAATAATTGACAATAGACATGTCACATTTTTTGTTAACTCAAGGAGTGGGATCATTGGTATAAGTAACATTGGTCTTATTAATTACACTTTTATTTAATATGTTTTATATTTTTATTTCAATAAATAGTTATTAAACATTAATCAATTATATGATAATTGTTTTAAAGTTTCCGTTGAAAATTTCATTTTCAAAGTGATTGATTCTAAGGGGAAACACTTGTTTTGTACATTTCATTTTAAAAATGAACATGTTAATGATCTAAAATCCCTTTCAAACCAATATATAAAATTCTTGGGTATAAATTATTGTGAGTTATGTATATTTAATAGACTCCATTGTAATTTCATCACAAACACACATAGACACACAATTTCTAAGCTCAACCAAAAGTACCTTTTATGTAATTTTCCTAAATTATATTTTTTATAGGATATTTATATTGACCCTTACTAAATTAAAAACAATATAATTCATCATTAAAATCCATAAAAGAATTTTTCCACTTTAAAATTCCTTAATCTTATGCTCCTTGATCTATACTATCCAACCTAAGTTTCTAGTATCAGAGTAAAATCACACACTATTGTAATTTTGAAGGATCATAAAAGATACAAATGGGTTTATTTATCTATAAAAAAATAAATCTTATAAATATTTTATTAAATGTACCTAGGAAAATGAAATTGGAAAAGGTTTTAAGAACATATCATTATAGAGAAAACATATGGTTGAGTTAAAAAAATGACGAACTTTGTATTTTACAAGGTTATAATAATTAATTATCCTATCCTATAACTCCAAGACAAATAGGTTTGTTATAGGATAGAATCTAACTCTACAATTGAATACATTAACTCTCTTAAATTAATTCAAAACCCCTTAATAATTTTAGGATGAGGTGGTTAATACCACTTTTTATGATCTTAACTATGTCCCCATAATTACCTTTATTAAGAAGACCTTATAATAGATTTGGAAAGGTAAGAAAGTAAAAGGTGGTTATTTAAAGGTATCTAGATATAAATAATGTATTCCTAATATCAAGTATAAATTAGGCAATCATGATCCCAAATTATATGAAGGTATTTTTCTTGTATTCTTTAAATATAATAATGCCCATAAAATATTTAATAAGGGTATATAATCTATAGAATAATAAATTCAAGTAAAATTTGATAATAATTTACCAAAACCTAAAAAACAAAATCATGATGTTGAGGAAAACTTATAAGGGTAGAAAATTTGTGTTACAACTCCATATAAATAAGTTTATGTTGAGAAAGAATCACCCTAAATTATATTTATAAAGGAGCGGGTTAAATTTAAAAATTATCACTTAAAAAATGTTATGATTTAATTGTGGTCATAATTAGATATTTTGTTTCACACATAAATATCCAAATTATTAACGATTCAATTTATTATGAAAATTGGTTACTTTATATGTAATAATAGAAAAATACTTTCACTACAAATGATGTTTAATATTTTTTGAAATATCAGATGATCATTGAATTATTATTACCAAATGGGTTTTTAGAAATACATTATATGATCAAGGGAAAATAGATAGAAATAAATCCCAACTTATATAAAAAAGGTTATAGTCATGAAAAAGTAATTTAATATGGTGAAACCTTTACACCCATTTTTTTAGCTTGATTCCATTATAATCATATTGGAATTGACCACTCATTATAACTTTAAGTATTTTTAATTGGATGTAAAAGGTTATTTATCAAATTATTTAAATTAAGAAAAGATATATGTT
Source organism: Viscum album (assembly GCA_963277665.1). Lineage (NCBI taxonomy): Eukaryota > Viridiplantae > Streptophyta > Magnoliopsida > Santalales > Viscaceae > Viscum > Viscum album. Next base: position 1,062,193,575 of record OY728165.1, on the reverse strand, counting down.
AAAAAAAACTCAGTTTTAGGATTCAATATTTCTAAATATTTTGATTAATTCAAATAAGGATATCTGTGTATTTAATCAAGCCCATCTAGATTGGTATAAGCGGTTGGATAAATACCTCTTGGATAATGATTTCAAAGTGAAGAAGTCATTTTCATTTGTTTTAAAAGTAGTTTTAAATGATTTTTTAGTTTCCCAAAATTTTTAATGATGTTATATTTTTTACAACTAAGAAATATATTTGTTTTCAATTTTCAAATTTAATGTGAAAATGATTTTGAATTAGTTTTATAGATTACTTAATATTTTTTATGGGATTTAAAATTAATCAAAATAGGGATGAAATTTTTTCAATAAAAAAAATACACTAATTAACTTATAAAGTGTTTTGGAATTTGTCTCTCTAATAAAACAATGAGTAATTCATGTAATTTAATATCTGTTGAAACTTGTAAAATATCAGACAATAAATTTTATCAAGGTATGAGTGAGATCCTTTATTACACTACAATGACTTGGCCAAACATTAAATTTCACGTTTTTATTTGGGATCATTTTTAAGACAATCCTAATGAATCACTCCTCAAATATTTTCAAAGGATCTTTAAATATATTAAAGGTGTGAAGAATCTTTTATTTTTATATCTAAAATTTAAATAATTTGAATTAAATAGTTATTTAGATACTAGCTTTAGAGGATACCAACAAGATAGAAAATGTACAAGTTGGGATTTTCACTTACTTGGAAAATCATTATTCACTTGGAGTGGAATAAATAAAAATTCAATTACTCACTCTACTACTAAAGTGAAATAAAAAAATCTGGTAGTTGTTGCGATCAAATCATTTGGATGAGGAAAAATTATATACACTACGATATTTCTTATGATCATGTTACCATAAAATGGAAAAAACTAGTGTGATTAGTATCTTGATAAATTCCATTCAACACTCACACACTGATAATATCAAACATAAGAACCACTACTTGAGGGATCAATTTTAAAAAGGTCGTATCTTTTATGGATTTACAATCCTAGATCACCAACTAGATGATATCTTTAAAAATATCATAATTCAACAATTTTTTGATTTTATTAAGTAATATCTAGGAATTTATAGTATATAACTCTTGTATTGATATTAGATATATTTAATATTATATAAAAATGTTTGTTTTTTTTTAAAATTTTGATATATTTATTTTTATGTTACATCAATTTTATATTATAAATCCAAAATTTTTATATATCATTTCATGATTTTGTATCTTTTGTAATTATTTTATACCTATTTCATGATTTTATCATGTCACTTTTTCATTTAAATATTGATTAATTTTTTTAATGGGAAAATTCTAAAAATAAAATAGTTTTTACTTTTGTTTTTATTTTTTTCTATTTAATTTATGATTTTTTGAATTGATTTTATGGAGGTTAAAACACCAATTTCTTATTTTTTTTTATTTTAATTTTTTGGGTTTTTTGTTCTTATAATAGCATAAAACAACTAAAATTAAGATATGGTGGTACTGGATTTCTTATATTAGAGATAATTACTAATGTATTTATCACCAAAATTATAATATGTCACACCAGATTTTAGATGAATGACCTGAAAAATAACTAATGAGTTATGAGACAACTTTTTAATTTATAATATCTCATTTATACTCACTCTTTAGAACACCCTCTTGACTCCTCTTCAATATCAAATAGTTACAAACTACAATTATTTATCTTTTACTTACTTTTGGAAAGATCATAACCTATCTCATTCATTATTTCATCATTTTCTTTATCATTCTACTAGGGATCTACATCAATATTGGAAACCAAAATCTATATTTATATAAATACCATCTTCTTAATTATTCCAATTTATTTGTATTACTGTAATGAAACATTATATATAAGGAAAAGGAAAATAAAAAAATTACAGAATCATCCCTTGAATCCTCTATTATACAAATTAACTTAGATAGGCTTGAAAAAACCAATTTAGCTAGGCGGATTGTTGATTAATACTATCCAGAAGATTTATTTATCACTCTATAAAATATTCATTTCTATAAAGAAAGTAAATCCTTTTTTAAACCCCTATCCAAAGGTGTGACTTATCCATTTAAAATATGAAACTTCTATATAAACCTTATTTTGGATGATTTTGATTACTTTGACACTATATATTCATCGATAAAAAAATACACTTATGGAAATATCATCTCATGAAATTGTGGAGTGTATGAATATTCTTCATTAAGGCCCTTACTTATACCATTTTGATAATTTTTTTGATGATCCTAATTTCATATTGGCTCATGCCTTTCAAATTCATACTAACCAATAAAATTCCAACCAAATATATTTTGATGATATCTTTTATGGTGTTCATGTCATTGAAAGGATCATTTAGACTGTGATAACCCATCATTTATAATATTTATATGTTCCTTAACAAATTTATTTCTATATTATATCCTTATTAACTAATTTTTTTTAATTCAATTTGATTCACTTTGTTTTTAATATGATGTATTAGTTTCTCATCATTATATAATGTTAAATTTTAATGCATTTGGTATTTTTCTAAGATACATCTTGGATTATCTTTATCTTGATACATCTTAATGATGTTTTGAGATTCCCCATAAATGATAATTGATTAGAAAAATATCCATTAATAAAATGTCTGTTAATTGGAACCCATGGAGATAAAAATAGTTTTTTTACCAAAAATTCATGATATTAGACAATTCTTCTCAATGAAATCATGAATTTCCTGATGATATGATGATTTTATCTATTTTTGTTGCTTTTCCCATTGGTCTTGATCATGAAAATTTAATTATTTAAGACAGTGAAACAAAAAAAATTGACTTAGAATGATCATTAAAAATTGGATGATAAGGAATTTATTATTGGAGGTTACCTTGAAACTTTTGAAGCACCTTTGATGTGTCTCAACTCTCTTCATAACCAACTCAACAGTATTGAATATTATATTCAATAATTCTTTTATAACATAAATTTTCTTGTAGAATAAAATTGATCAATTTTACATTCCCATAGTGATAAATCTCTCTTGAACAATCTAAAACTATATAAAGCAACCAAAATTTTACTATATTTTTTAAAATATTTTTGTTTTTTTGGACTTTATTACTTTGGAAAAATTTATCATGTTAATATTTTTATTCTGTTTGGGTTTATCTCAATACTTAATTACTTTTTTTTATTAATATCCCTCAAGTATATTTTGAATTTTTATAATAAAAAAGATAGTGAAAGAATGTAAATTATAAATCTATATTCAATCCTATCACGTTTTATATCATAATTGATTAATTGATAAAAAGATTCAAAAAGAGGGATAAAGATTCTTATAATGGTATATTTTAAGTCACTCACCTGTATGTTGGAGTTTGTTCCTTATAAATGACTTTGATAGTACTTTATTTCATGTTTTCTATATTAATGAAATTTTCATACCACATTATAATTGTTCCTATACATGAAAATTGTATGTGATAATGCTCTAAGAATATATATTACACTGAAAGGTCATAGAAGTTCCACCCTATGATGAGAACCCGTTGGTTACAAAATAGTATTCTTTAATATAGTTCTATGATCATATGATATTTTCTAATAGGACATAGATGATATATGATATTAATAATAGGATGCTTATAAGACATTAATCCACGTTCTCATGGTGTTCTCCCTTGGTAATATCCCAAATAAGAGGTTATGAGAATAGTACCATTAATAGGAAATCCACATCTCCCAATGTCATTGGATGTTATTATCTGCAAATGCATGTATTGATCCTTGGAATTTAGTATTCTTATTAATGGATATCATGATTCACATACTATTATGTATTGAAAAAATACATGACGATATATGTTCATGATGAATTAGGATACGTTTGGTGTATCATGAGTGATATTAAATTAATAGATAGGGAGAGAAATTATTTATCCCTTCCATCAATTGAAAAAAGTTGATATCTGAGGCCCTTCGATGAGAATGGAACTGCCTATATAAATCCATGGCTATGGTTTTTTGTGGGTGAGTTCATTCTCGAAAAGTAAAAGAAAGATACATCAAACATATAGGTTGATAACACCATAATGAAACCTTCTTTATTTGAGATATCATGATAAAAATATTATATTACATGGTAATCATTAGTAGGATGTTGGATGTCATTGAGACATTAACGTATTTCTCTATGGGTTTATTAGCATGTTTTTAGACACTAACATTGGAATTTAATTAGTTATTTTTAATGAAACTGAGAAAGATGACTAGAGGATCACACACTAAGTGTATCTGCAATGTAAATTAAATTCAAGTTTTAAATTTAATAGGTTATAATAAATAATATATTTATTTATGTTTGGTTGATGACAATAATTTAATCATAATTTATTTTAAATAATAAGTGAGTTAAATAATAATAATAACAAATATTTGTTTTAAATGTTTAGAGAATAAAATATTTATAATATTTATCAACATGTATTGCAGTGATATTTATTTTTTTAATTAAATAGTTATTATTCAATTATTAGTAAATGTTTATGAGGGAAAGCGAACTGAGCTTAATGGTATTTTTTGAAATGTTATAAATAATATTTATTTATATTCTTAATGTGTTTCACATTTCAATTAATTAATAGTGATAATATTATTATTGGAGGTCAATTAAGAATTATAAATATGGAAAGGATTTTGTGTATAATTTTCCAACACTAAACCATCCATAATAAATATCAAATTATATCACTTTCCTTAATCACTCTTGTTGTGCACAGTGGATAATGAGAGACTCTTTAAAGACCTAGATATAGATCTATAGATATAGAATTAACTATATCTTCTTCCTCTATCAAGACATCAGGAGAAAATCAAGAGTTCTCCCTCTTTAAGAATAATTATTCTATGATAAACCACAAACAAAAAAATATATTAGGATCGACTGTGCTAGAACCTCTCGATTCTACAATGATGTTCAGTGATTATTGTGCATATGTGCATCAGTTCTAGATGGATTATATAATTGTATCCTACAATAAAATAATGGTATACCGATATATATTACACCAGATAATCAATTAAGATATAATTACAAGTCAACATAATTCTATATCTTCTCATAAATTAATTATAAATTACTAGTGAAGATCCCCCTTTTATAGTTCCAATGATTTATTTAGTTAATTAATCTGCGATTTTTATTGGAAATGCATTGTGTTATTTTTCATGTCTGATAATGATTATTTATAAATTAAAACTAAAATATGAATATATCATTCCATTCAAGGCACTACCGCTGCACTCATAACCTACAACTGGTATCAGAGTGGTTACATGTTTAATTTATAATTTTTATTACTCATTGATTGTTTTCATGCATTTTAATTTTCTTTTACTTATATTGATTCACTTTAATATTCCACCTATTTGTATCTTCTCTTATTAGTTATCACTAATATAACCAATAAATGGTTAATATTAAAAAAAAATTATCTTAAGAACACTATATAGAGGTGCCAAACGCTCTACTTAGATAAAACTAGAGTACACAATATGTAATTCCTAAATACACATAGTGTACTTGAGTTTTTATATCCATATCATGTGAAAATTTGGATTGATATGAGGTAATCATATCTAAGATCTGATAAAATCATATCGACTTTTAGATCTATATAGAATGGCACATGACATGATGAACTACACACCATGTAACCACTGTAACAATGTGTAGTACTTGTTTTATCATGATTGAGAACACGAGGTGTCCCAACATGCCGTGTATTTGATAGAAGAAACAGAAACTGATATTCCATACAAATATAAGGCCACACACCATGTAAGTTAGACCACACTCCATGTACCTTGAACTAGTATATGATATGGAACACACCCATTCCCTAAGGTATGTGATACAGACATAGACAGAAGATAGTACCCACCATGTAAAATAATACATGCTGTGTAGTCTACTGTAGATAGAGTTCTCAATTTTTCATGGAGAGAAAAATTAAATATATAATGAAAACTATTCACACATGTTTTGTTTTTCATTCATTTGATATCACAAACCATGTAACATGATCAATAATTATATATTAAATTAACTTCCATGTTAAAACTTTGATAAAAATACATAGTTGGCTTTAAGTACACATGTTTACTTAATTAATTTTAAATAAGATCAGTTTTTTAAATTATAGATGATGGTGAATTAAAAATTCTCAGATGAAATTAATATAAATTGAATTAATTAGATTAATTTATGGTGTTTTATCATAATTAAAGAATTAATCAAATAAATTGATAACTTGATTAAAAATGGATGCTCATTGAATGATGTGTGGATGATCATGAGATAACAACCCCTTTTATGTGATTGGTTTATTTTAATTTATTATATTTAAAATTGATGACCCACATGTCATCCCATCCTCATTATTTAAGGACCTACATTCCCATAGTTTATTATATGTAAACCCCCTTTATCTAATCTATTGGATACCCTCTCCTGTATATGAGTAAAATATTATGTATGGATTTAGTTCCTCAGAGAGAGGAGGTAGTCCAAGTCCCAAAGATGAGGTGGAAGGAATCAAAGTGATACATAAGATCCAATGTGGAATGCTGCGATAGGAACCAAGTTATAGTTCAAGGTGTTTCCCCCTTGGGAAAAGGGTTAGATTATCATCTGCTAGATAAACTAATCATTAGTAAATCTCTTGATCATAAAACTTAATTTATTTCTATTAGTTTCATGGTTAATTATTTATGTTTTTTGATATTTCATGATAATATAATAAATTAATTAACATAAATGCAATATGGAATAAAATAAAACTAGATTATTCATAAATTTTATCAAACATGGTTAATCACTTAAGTAAAATCCGCTTAATATTAATAAGGAGTGTGAAAAGATAAAATGGTCTTTTACACTTAATAATGAAAATTTCTTAACTAAAATGTTAAGTCGGTATAGACTTCCATTGATTAAGTTATAATTGACCAAATATTTCATAGTTCTTAAACAACCGAGGTTGGGGTGATTTAAATTATCAGTGAATATTTAGTTTGAAGTTTTGGGTTGAATTAAATTAGTTTACACAAAAGGTTGACTACCCAAGAAAGAATTGGTGTAACTAAGCAGTAATGGTTGAGGAAATATTTAACCAAGATTTTGGGATTGGAGATTCCACTCAATGGACCAATGAACTATAAGTTAATGTAGTTGGAAAGTTACACCTAACTAAAACACTCCAAATAACTTGTTAGGACCATGTTTGGGTTATAAAAAAGGGAATATGGACCCTTTAAACTAGAATATATAAGATAAAATATATTCTAAAACTGATGGTGGGTGCTATTAGGTTTCATAAAAATAGTGGGAGATTAGTGGAATTTAAATTTATTAATATGTTTTTGTAATCAGATATGTACTAATTATCTACTCTTGATTTATAGAAATGAAAAATAAAAAGAATTAAACAATATCACTGTGATCTATACTAGATAAGGATAACCTTATCACTAGTTTGAATTTTCAGAATTTCTATATGTAATTACACATTATAATACTCCATGAATGGAAATTATACATGTAGGAAAACCCACTTATTGAGTTAATTTCCAAATAGGCTAGCGAGGAATATGTATATATTTATTTTAGGTATGTGGAAGACACAATTAATGTCCAATTTTAATGATATCCTCTATGTTTAATGAGAATCTAAATCAATATTAGGATATGGATTCATATATCATTTTTTCTCACCATTGGGACCACTATCAAGGGATGGAGAGATCAAAGAGGTATGAGATCTTCAATTCATTATTCATGTAAAATCTTGGAGAGATGGAACCAGTTGGGCCAAATGTAGTCAAGATGATTGGAAACATTGAGATCCTAGAAATCTCATGGTTTAAGATCCCTGGTGATCTATGCATATATCTCACTCTATCATCACTACCCAAAACTTCCCTCATTTTATTGTGAATTGTATTATGAGTAATAGTGAGAAGAAAATATCAGAAATTTATACCCTTATTTTCCAAGTTGATAAATACATGGGGAATGAAAACCCATGGTCTTTATTATGAATAATAATAGAAGGAATAAGTAAAAGGGACCAAAGACGCATTCTAAGTCTAAGGCTTTAGAGAACCATCCTTCTAAGAAGAATAATATCCAGAGGCCAGGAAAAGAACATGATGAAATATATTTTTCATGTGGAACGTAGTTCCACTAGAAAAAGAATTATATCTAGCCAAAGAAGCAAGGGGAAGATTTAGGTGTGTTCATAATCAAATGTAATTTTTATATATCTATAAGTCGTGTATTATATAGTTCTTATGGTGATCAAATTTGTATCCAAATATAGAAACCAATTAGATTTAAGAATCCCATATAAGGCAAGGTGGATCTATGGGCTTCCAATAAAGTAAGGTTAGATGCTATAAACATTTCAGACTACCATTTAAAATTTCTAACATGATTGATTTTTTTAAATAATTTTTATTATGTTCCAAGTGTTTCTGAGAACATTATTTCTATTTCATTATTATATATAGATGGATTTATTTTTAGATTTGAAAATAGAGGATTATTATTTTATAAAGATAACATATATTATAGTATGGAATAGTTTAATAATGACCTTTATTTATTTAATTATGACCACAAAATATCATAAATTGATAATAAAAAAATACACATAAATCATATAACTCCCATCCATGGAGTCACTATCTTGGTCATGTAAATGAGAAGTGTTTGAAAAATATCTATCAAGATGGTTATTTATACCCTTTTTTAGAAAAATACACTTGATATATGTCATGATTTTTTAAGGAAATATGATCAAAATACTATTTGGTGGTCAAGGTGAAAGGTCCACATAGCTTCTAGAATTGGTAGACACCAGTGTGTGGACCTTTTCAAGTATAAGCTAGAGGTGGATTATAATACTTTACTTAATTTTACTAATTAAATGAGTAGATGTGGTTATATCTAATTAATGAGGTGCACGTATGAATCCTTTGAGAATTCTAAGGAGTTAAAGAATGAAGTTGAGAATCAGATTGGTAATAAGATAAAGAAACCTTGACTGGATTGAGGTGGTGAATATCTTAACCAAGACTTTATCAACTTTCTATGGGAGTATGGGATTTTATCTCAACACACTTCACCTTATACACTACATTGGAATGGTGTTAGTGAAAGGAGTAACTATAAACCCATGGATATAGCAAGGTCGGTGATGAGTCATGAAAGCCTTCCATTATCCTTCTGGGGATATGAATTACAGATAGAATCATACTTACTAAAATGAGTACAAACCAAAGAATAAAAAAACTATTCTCCTCAAGTTATGGAGTGGAAAGAAACCCATTTTGGCACATTTTTTTGCATGGGTTTATGAGATATTTGTTAAGAATAACTCAAGTTACAAACTATAACCTCAAGGAACAAAGTGTATATTTATAGGGTATCCCATGAAAAAATGGGGATACTATATATAAAACCCTTTATACAAGAAAATACCCATTGCAAGAAAAACCATATTTAATGAGAGGGAGAACATACCCAAGGAGGATAGTGGGAGAAATATTGAATTTGATGAATTTTATGGTCAAGATACATGAGAGGTGTTACATGACTATATTCCACATGTCCCCAAAGAAGAAGTTCTTGTAACACAATTACTATATAGGAGTACTAGAGAGGTAATAAAACTATATAGAAATGTTTTTCCAGTCATCAATGATGGTGACTTATTATTAGTTGATAATAATGATCCTATCTCCTAAAATGAGGTAGTAGAGATCTCAAAATTTCAATATGTCAGAAATAAATGAATTCTGAGATAGATTCTAATCATCAAAACCAAATTTGGGTACGGATCAATCCTCTAGTTGATGTAAATCCCATTAGGTGTAAATGGGTATTTAATAAAAATATGTAGATATAAGGTAAATTAAATACCTATAAAACATGAATAGTGGCTAAAGGGTTTAGACAACATCAAGACATTAAGTATGATAAAACATTATCTCTAGTTTCCATGTTTAAATCCATCAAATTTTTTCTTGACATAACAACTTACCATGGCTCTGAGATTTAGAAAATGGATGTAAAAATTGTATTTCTTAATGAGAAACTTCAATAGGATGTGTAAATGATAGAACTAGAAGTTTTTGTGATTACAATAAATTCGAAATATTTATACAAGTTTCAGAGATCCATTTATGGATTAAAAAAAGCATCCAGGTCATGGAACATTCTATTCGATGAGGCCATAAAAAAATTTGGTTTCATTAAGAGTGAATGTGATCCATGTGTTTACAAGAGTTTTAGTGGAATTATTGTTGTTTTCATAGTAGTGTAAGTTGATGATATATTACTAATTAGAAACAATATACTATCCTTAAAATAGGTTAAGTCATTATTGAGAAAGTGATTCTTCATGAACGACTTAGGTGAAAAAACCTATATTATAGTAACCAAGATCATACGTGATAGAACAAATAGAATTATTGGAATAAGAAAATGTTTATACATTAACCAAATACTAAATATTTTTAGTAGGGAATAATCCAAGAGGGTACTAATTCTAGCATCACACAGTATATGTCTTTCTAAGAAAATGTGTCCTCAGACATAGGAGGAATGAGAGAAAATGACTAAGATCCTATGAACTTATATGATTGGATCTATCATGTATGACATGTTATGTATGATAATTTATGTTTCCTATGATTTTATCATATTAGAGATATATCAAGAAGATCTAGTTGAACAACATTGGAATGCTATTAAGGCTATCATTAAGTATCTGAGGTGTACTAAGGATATTTTCAGGGTGTATATAGGAGATTAAGAGCTAGTCATCATGGGTTACACATATGCTATATTTCATACAGATCATAATGATCTTAATTCATAGTTTGGATATTTTATTTGTCTCAATGGAGGATATTTGAGTTGGAATACTTCAAAGTACCAGTTCTTTCCAATTCTATAGTGGAATCTGAGTATATTTCAATTTTAGATTCAACTAAATAATAAGTTTTTATTTGAAACTTTTTCCAAGAGTTTGATGTGATAATTAGAAATAAATATCCAATCACATTTTACTATGATAACACTACATTTTTGGATCTATCTAATATTTCAAGGTCATATCAATAGAAAAATCACACACTTAGGAATTTTCGTCTCTTGATGGATTTTTCTCAATGAGGCGAAGTGGTGGTGAGCAGAGTATCTATTGAGGAAAACAAATAGTACCCCTTGATGAAATAATTATCTCAGCATGGGAGTGAGTATCATTTTAGATCTAGTGTATTGAAATTTTTTATTATTTGGCTCTAGTGAAAGTGGGAGTATATTGGAGTTGGTTCCCTATAACTGAATTTGAAAGTACTTGATTATATTTTTTTTCACTATTGATGAATTTTTATAACCACATAATAATTGTTCATATACATGAAATTTTTATGTCATTTTATCCTTTGAATATATATCTCACTAAAAGTTCATAAAAATTCCTTACCATGATTAGAACCTAGAGGTTCCATGATATTATTCTTTAATATAGATTTATTGAAGAATGATATTTTCTAATGGGACATATAAAATATAGGGTATCAAGGTTAGGAGTCTCATAACACATTGAGACACCTTATCATGGTGTTATCCCTAGGTTATCTTTAAGATAGAAGGTTATGATAACAAACCCATTAATAGAAAATCCACATTTCCATTTGTCATTTGATGTTCCTATCTGTGGATGTATGTTCTGAATCTTGGAATTTAAGATTATCATTAATTGATATAATGACTCAAATAATTTTATATATTGATGAAAACCATGATGACTTTTGTTCATGGTGAATTGGGATACGTTGGGTGGGTCATGCGTGATATTGTGTTATTGGATTTTTTAGGAAAGGATTTATCCCTTCTATCCCTTGATGGAAGTTGATATTTTAGGCCCTTTTATGGGAATGAAACTTCCTACATATATCCATGGACATTATATTTGGTAGGTTAGTTTTAAAAAGTTAAAGGGGGCAGGCCCCCCGTTTATTGAAAGAAATAAACTCCTTTTGAAGGGAAGAAGGAGGAACCCATCACAATAAAGGGATTATATTACATGTTAAGTATTCATAGGAGGTTGGATGAAGTTGCGATGTTAAATTATTTATTTATGGGTGCCTTGGAATATTTATGTATTATAACCTTTTACTTTTGGGTATTTATGCTTAATGACATTGAAAAGATACCTAGAAGGTCACACACTAAGTGTATCCACAATCTCAGTTAAATTCAGTTATTGAATTTAATAGGTTAGAATAAATAATATATTTATTTAGGTTTGTTTGATCTCTATAATTTAATTAAAATTTATCTTAATGAATATGGGAGTTAAATAATAATAATAAATATTTATTTTCAAGTTTTTGTGAATATAATATTTAATATATTTATCAATGATTTATGTAGTGATATTTATTTTTCAAATAAAGAGTCATTATTCAAGGATTGGTAAATTTATATGGGGGAGAGAAAACCAAGATTAATGGAATGATTGAAAATGATATAAATGATATATATTTATTTTCATAAATTGTTTCACATGTGAAGCAATTAATAATAATAATAATATTATTGTACATGGGGTCAATTAAGAATTATAAAGATGAAAAGGGATTTGCATGCAATTTCCATCCCTAATCATGTCATAATAAATATCTAATTATACCACTTTCCACTATCACTCGTAGTGTGCACAAAAGACAGAGAGAGAGATAGAGAGTTTATAAATCCCTAGAGAGACACATAGAGATCAATAAAATTATATCTCTTCCTCCTCTTTTTAATCCATCAAGAGAACATCATCAGTTCTTCCTCTTTAATAATAATTCTTCCACGATCAACCACAAACATTGCAAGAAATCGATATCGGCTATGCTAACACCCAATGATTTAATGGTGATGTTAAGAGATTGTATTTCATGTTTGGATAATATTTAGAGGGGTTATACACTTGGATACTAAAAAGAAAAAAATGGTACAATGATATCTTGTCCACAAGATCATCAACAAAGAGATAATTACGAGTCTAGATAATTATAAATCTTCTCATAAAATGATTATAAATTACATATGAAGATCCATATCTTCTATTTCATGTGTTTTATTTAGTCAATTAATATATATTTTTCATTATACATGATGTTATTTTTCACGTGAAACAATGATTATTCATACATTAAGACTAAAATTTGAGTTAGTCATGTCATCAATGGTGATTCCACTGCATCCAGAAGGTACACTGTATTTTTTTTCATTTTTTATATTTTAAATTACCTTTTATTTTTCATAAGATATAATGTATTGTTATTAATATTATTTATTAATACATTTGTGATCATTAAAAAAGGGAAATTTTTGAGAAAGGATCTCATTAACTTCATTTAGTTTTAATGATTAAAAACTGTTCTTTGGGTTTCTAATATATTTTCTTAAGTTTTTTTAATAGGTAAATATACACTAATAATAAAGAAATTATTGGTCGACTAATCATTAATTAATTAATCTACATAGAATCCAATTTTAAATAAGTGTTTTATACCATCTCATCATAATGATATTATAATTTCACTCGAAGGCTAGTGGAAGAGATAGAGGACACTTCCAATACCACCAAAATTCTTACAATCTTCTCAAAAAATATAGTATAGTGTAGGAAAAATAATTTTTCATAGGTGATACCAACTATAATTTTACCACTCTAAAAAATAATATGATGTCATTTTTCTAGAAATTCGAACCCCTTGATTTTGTTGATTTCAATGGTTATTTTCAACCCCCAATACTCCCTTTGACTTCCAACATCTCCCAAAACATAAAAGAGGTATTAAAATATATAAATACACTATAATAGATATGGAAAAACAAATTTTTATAATATATTAATACATACCAATGATATATCACCCATTTGAGGGGTTTTCATTCATTTTACATATTCACACTCCTCTTAATTACCACTCATTCCATCCAATTATAAATTATCATATTTGAGATAGATTAGAGACTAAGAATAATAGGGATTGTATTAAAATAATCCAAACTATTGACTTTTTAATTTATTAGGAGGTCATTACAAAAAAAGTGAGGGATTGAGTTTCTTTCCAAAACTATTAAAAATAAAGTGTTTTTAAACTTTTTAGGTTACTTAGATACCACTAAACCCAATAGATTAAAGAACCATCAAATTATTGAGAAAAGGAGATGAACAAACTTTTGTAATAAAGATTTAGATGAATTTTGTAATAATATCTGGTTTCCTTTTTTAATTTACACTATATACTCTATTTTTAGTTTTTTACTCTATTTAGTTTTAATTAATTAGATTTAAATTTTGTAAAGGTAATTCACTACATCTTTCTATTCTCTTAGACCAATAACTAGGTCATTTATAGAGGTTCAGTGAGGATCATACTACATGATGATATATATGGAAACTCTTTTAGTAATTATTAATAGATTATTGGGATTAATAACAAAATATAATTATGAAATATATATCACAAGGGTTTCCTTGAGTTAATATATATCTTCTTTAAATTATTAGTGCATTATCATTTCGATGAGAAGTTTACTTAAGGATTGTGGTTACATGGGAATTTTTGTGGTACTTAGTTAAATTTGAAACATAATTTAGCATAGGATTAAGTATTATTGTATCCCTAGGTTTATATTTTATCTAATTCATACTCATTGAGTATTAATATGAATATAAATCATACTTAATTTGGATTCAAGAGGTAATATTAAGTTGAGAATATTTTTTTATACTCATTATGGGCTCATATGGACTTGAGATGTACTCAATGTCATTTATGATTGTATATGTGTATGGGTACTATTTTCTAGGTCGAATACACTATTAATTTCTGAGGTTTTGAATAATAATCAACATGGAATTTGGTCTAGTTCATTGTTTTTTTATTTTACTCAGAGTCATGTCAATATGGTTGTTTATTATGTCAATTTACATTATTCAAATTGAGTGTTTTGTTTTTTCTAAAATAAATTACTAATTAGAATTGTCATGTTTGATTTAAATTATTTGTGTAAATATTATTGTGATGTTTTTATACCATTTTATTATAATTTAGATAATTTTTTATTTAATGATTCTTTGTAAGGGTTGAGAGAAGCTCATGGTAACCTTGATTATGTGATCTCTACTTAAAGCATATTATAATGACTTATGCCATTGTGTGTTGGTGAACTACAGGGCGTATAAATTTACCATCATTTTTGTGATCATATAGAATGGGATATGTTTTTGATATATTTTATAGGTTCAATGGGATTATTATAGAGTTGGATAAGTCATAGGAATGCCCGAGTAAAAAAAATTCATCTCGAGTGGGAGAAACCAAGAACTGTAGGTGTAGTTGAAACCCATCAAATTATTTATGATAGGCCACTAGATGTTTTTTTTGATGGGAATTGAGGGTTTTACACATACGAATCCACTAGTAACTTAGCTATCTCATTGAGAGTTTGATGAGAGACACCGAACTTCTAGTGGCCCCAAGTACAATTTTTTTTAAACAAGGTATCAAAGTATTTTATGATTCCCTCTAGGGGGTTATTGGTTTTAGAGGGAAAATGGATAATATGATATATCCCCTTATTATTTTTTCGTTTTATCTTTCCCTCTATGGAGTTTTAATAATTAGGAGGTGATGTTATGGTGATATAGTTGGATTTATCTCTTTTCTTCCTTCTCTAGTTCACTTATTCCTTCTCCTTTGATATTATAGTTATTTATTATAGATTTTTATTGTTATTACTCTAAATCATGGTGAAATCACATTGATATGATGCGAATTTAAAGCATGGTTCACAGTGAAGGCTCAAGAAGGTTGGGTTACTACCATTTTTTTCTTATATATGATGACTTATTTCAATTAGTGATTTTATTTAGGTTTATTTTAGAAATAATATTTAATTGATATTTAATTTATGTTAAACATTTGGGGACTTTATGTCGTTTAGGCATGGGTTCATGTCAGGAGTGGGCTGAAACTTATTTCTTAGATTTTCAGTGATGTTATTCAACATGGAGAGTTTGGTGTTAGGTATTCCAATTATATTGTTTAAATTTAAATGGACAATTTTTTTATTTAGTAGTTTTATTTTATGATATAGATTATTATTGGATCATTGGAGGGTGGTATGAGCTAATATAATTAAATATATTTCATTATAAAGGAAGGTGATATTTATCTATTGACTATCTTGATCATTTGGTTATATTTATTTATAAAAAATTGAAATTTATATATTACATGTGATAAAAAAATTACAAGAACCATTATAAAACAAAAATAAAAATATCTTTGAAAAAAAATATTAGGATTTGAGTAATGAACAACATTGTAAAAATGTCTAAACATAAAAATCACAATTCAATAAGTATTATAAGTCCCATAGAATCCCTAAGTATGGGTTTTCATTATCAAATAAACCATCCTTTATAAACCATCCTTGAAATTACAATCCACATAGTGAAAACAAACCAACACATAATTATACCATGGATTGAAAAATATCGACATACTATGAATAAAAAAAACCAAAATAAGGGATTTTTCAATCAACACTAATATCTACTTTAGGCCCTTCAATATCTATAATTATGATCGCATAAAATAAAAAATTCACCTTACTTTTCCCTCGAAGCATCACACTCTGGCTAGTGAACAACTATGGTCACCGACACCCCATCACTAAAAAATTTACCAACAACCTCCATGAAAAACACTTGTCCACAAAAAATACTAGAAAAAAACCAAAAAATTAAATAAATTCAAATAAAATCACCACCAACAAACTAGAGTCAATTAAAAAAATTTAAAACCTTCATCTCTAATGACCATAACAACATGTTGAATCCCTTGAACAAATTCTTCATGAACACTTCCCAATTTGGAAGTATGATCAAATTTTAGTGGGACCTAAAAACTAAACATACATCTTTAAAATATTACATGTTAGTTTATTTATTATAAGTAAGTATTCAAGATAAAAATAACAACATTATCTGTTTCATCAAAACAAAGAACCACATGATCATAAAAAAAGAATTTGAACAAAAAAACTACAAAAATACCAAGAAAACACAAAAAACTAATAACATAAAATATATACAACTCTATGAAATCCTCAAACATAGAATATAGAAAATTTCTCAAATATTTAACTTAGATAAGGGAAAATCCTACAATATCAGATGTGAATGGGGTTTATGGGCAATATGTCTCCAAATTACTATAATCACTACACCGTAGTGAACATGAAGCAGAAAAATTCAAAGTACTATCACAAATTAACCAAAAACATGATAAGTATTGTATTTCTAACATATAACCATGAACCTCATACCATTAAATCTCTAGAAAAATCCCATACTCAAAGTTTCATAGAAGAGATATTGATTACCCCACACATAATCTAACCCTTAGAATAGTACATTGAATTATTGTAGTAAAAAATGGAGCATCTCTCTAACCATAATAAGGTAGAACCATGAATCTATAGACTTTATTCAATCATATATACATTTAATAACTTTAAAAAAGACATTGGATCTATAATAGAGGACCCCCAATTGGATTTCAGTGAGAAGCAATAGAAGAAAGATAGAACAATCTTCTATCAATAGAAGCCCACCATAAAATTCATCCAAATTAAACAAAAATACATAATTAAATAAATAAAAACAAAGAACATAATACCACTAAACTATAATAAGAGTAATAAATTAAAAATAAAAACCTGGATCCACAACATATATAGTGGTGGTAATATTTTCTCTATTTGTTACTGATGAATGCTTATAGACTATTCATGGTCCCTAATTCATTCCCTTGGATATATTATATTTATGAATCATTATCATTATCATTATTATTATGGAAATGTGTGTTTAGTATTTTATATCATAATCCCATAAATTAAACTTGTTAAATAAGGACCACATAAATTGTTAAATAGTGTATTAGTGGAACCATGGTGAAATGAGTATGAGTGGAACATTTTATGGATTTTCTTAGTGGTGTGAGATTTATTTTGATTTGTTTTTCTAAAGGAAAATGGTTTATCCTTTTGAATGGGATTTTAAATATGATATTCATTTTTATTATATGTGTTAGTAATTTATTTTTTTTAAAGAGGAAGTTATTTATTATTTTAAATGGATTTTAATAGGTATGTGAATTTAAATGGAAATTCTAAAAAGGATTATTTCATTTAAAAATTATTTTTATTAGTGGTTAAGGTTGAAATATTGAAGTAGTGATTATTTATTATACCTCCTTAGTTGTGAAGTGAGATGATTATCATTGATGTTTTGATTTATTGTTAAGGTAAAAATCTTGAAAACTATCCCCACTATTATAATGATCATTGTCATGGATATTAGGTTGAACATATACATAGATATAACTCTATATAAATTACATATGATGAAATTAGAGTGATTATGACACATGATAAATTGGATAACATGAATATATGATTTATAATTTATAAATATATGGGACCTTTATTAATTTGGATATATTTATATTGAGTCTTCGAGGTCTGTTTGTATTTATAACATGAATGTACATAGGTATGGATTTTATGAGTATAAAAAAGTGATGTTTATAGGTGAGTGGATTACACTTATCTTTTATTTTCACTCTCCCATGATTTTAATACACTTACACTTGATCAATGACACTTAGTGTGTCAAGGTGAGTAGGGGAATCCTACTGGGTCATTGGACTCACCCCTACCCATATACATTGCATGGGTTTTTATGTACATGGGTAGACATTAATGTTTTATCTCAAAGACATGTATCATCTTAGAGAAAGATGTATGACTCAAGATGATAATTGTATTAGAGGCTAAGTATTTGGTAGATGTTGTTCATGTGATTTGGTCTTGAGGATATTATACATGTTTTATTTATATTGGTTGTATTATATATGTATTGGTTGGGGGTATTAACCTATTCAATATCTTGATGATTCTTTTTATTTATATTTATATTACCGTACCATTTTTATATTGTTACATATCATGAATACTATTTTATTTTATATTCTATAGAGTGGGAACCCTTCTTGGCTCATATTTTTATGCTTATAGGTCTTGGTTAGGTATTTTATATGGATGGTTCATGTCAATTTTCTAGTATATTCAGGCATGGTCCTTATGATTTATATTTAAGGGAATATTCCTCCAATTAATATTTAATGCCCTCACTATTAGTTAACAACATTTTGTATATATGGAGTAATGATTGAGGAGATGTGGTGATTTCGGAACATGTAAAATATCGGTGATCAAGTATAGGTAATTAAAAAGTGGTATCAAAGTGTGAATTTAGTTAGTAAAGGGTCTATTAGAGGTGGTGATAGGATGAAAAAACATGGAAGGTATACCTAGAGCATTCTTTTCTAGCATTTATTTGATTGAAACCCAAGTCACCAAAGTAAATTAAATGTTTGTAATTAGGCACTATATGTTGAGTGATGTGGTGAAACATGAATCCCAATATGGGATAGATGATATTTGGGATGAGTTATAGGGATCAACATATAACTAGTTGCATTGTTCATGCATCATCACAGTGCCACAATTATGGAATTACATGAAAACACATGATTGGTTTTTTTAATATAATACCTTTTCATGATTAATTATTAATTAATGTAAAACATAACATATTTTATTTTTTCTCTAATTTATTATAATGTGTCATTATACTAATATAGATCAAATAATATAATTGTTTGAAATGATTTATTACCTATGAATGTTAATCCACCATGGGACATGATTTTTGGAATTATTTATTTTAGGAAAACCATGATGTGAAAGGAAAAAATTATGAAGTGTTATAAAATTTGTGTAAAATGGTTTTAGGGGTGGTTTTGGGAAATTTGATTTCAAATGAATTTTTGAAAATTGGTTGGTTTTTGGTGAAAAGACTAGAAAGTCTAGATATTTCATGATTTACTATTTTGAAAAAATCTATTGGATTTTATGTGTATTTTAAATAAGACACACATGACTATTGGTGTACATAAAGTTATTTGAGCTATTTTTAAAAATAAACAACTGGTGATGTATAACCCATTTTATTGGTTTTTATTTAATTGACCAGGAGAGACCTAAGTATTTTTAATTTTATATTTTCAATTGTATATTGTGGTTGTTTAAGGAGATCTATCTAGTATGCACTCATTTAATGAATGTTAGGTAAATGTATCAGGTAAAAAAATATGTAAGTTGAGGTTTTTTGTATATTTAACTACTTGGATTGGGTTTTGGTAATCCATTTCTATAGTGGGTAGAACCATTAGATATAATTGTATTTTAGATGTTATTCAATATGGTGGAAAGCTTCATAAGGATAGATATGGATTTAATATCACTATTATGGGAATAATGGATGTAGTTATACATTTTCTCAGTGTTTTGACAACAAATAAAAGTAGAGTGTGTCAAAAACTTGCTTAGGTCGTTATGACCCATCACCTGACCCAACTCATGACATATCCTAATGGGGATTCCTAATCCCCAAAGCTAAAAACTATTATCAAGGAATTAAAGAAATTCACTTGGGAATGGTTTTATCCATAAAAAAAATTAAATCCCACTATTATACATCCACCCATAATTTCGATATGACCTACCCATATATCATATGTCATGGCCCGTCCTAATGGGGCATGTGACACGACTCCCCAAGCCCACCTCCAATAGGCAAGGGGTTGGTGACTAGCACCAAGTAGGCATATCACTAACATGAGAGGCATTAGCTAAGTACCTAGACACACACACACACACACATCTCCAAGCCTACAAATGTTGAAAAGTAAAAACCACTAAGGAACAAAAATGCATGCATACAACTAAACCCAACCAATGGAGTACATCTGAAGTAAAGTGCGGAAAGTAAATAGGGACAGAATACAAGACCACTGAAATAAAGAGTCTACAAACTAAAAAGTCAGATCTATAATCAAGGAAAAGCTACTAGAACTACTACTCATAGCCATAGGAACACCTTGGTCTGTAAGGAACTCAAAAAGCTCAGTCCAGTCCTGGTTCGCCCTGGACTCCATCAAAAGGATGCTCATCTGCACAAGACATGATATGTGTAGGAAAAACCCTTGCAGGGGTGAGTATAACAATACTCAGTAGTGGACCCTGAAAAACCACAAAGAAATACAAAAAGTAAAAGGTACAGTCATCTCTAAACAATATATGTCTACTAAACATATAGCAAGAGAAAAACATCCCGATATACTTGAAACCTAGACCCATAGTCTAGAGAAAAGTCACACGACCACATATCCATGCTAGGGATTCATTTCGAATATTCCACAAAGCAATCATCTAGGAGAACTCAATACATGAGTCAACTAGCTCTAATGACATCCATTCAAGAAGTACCATTCATTGGAAAAATCCATGAGTGTGATAGATACACTGGTAGATTTGAAGAGAGCACAAATACACTCATTCTAGGAGAACACACTCCTGAGTGGGAAAATGTCACGATAAACATATGAGGATCACTACCAGGCCCTTGTTGGATACCGCGACTCATACAGATTCACCTACTAAGTATAGGATCAATGTCCTGTAGGATTAGTCATGTTGATACTTGACTATACCTAGGGTCAATAATGGATATAGAATCACGCTATGAGCCTCTCGGAGGGATACTTGATTATATCTTGGAAATTCCTACTGAAGGGATCATACTCATTTGGATGGAAATGATACCTAACCTTCAAGGGAATGAGGAAAGAGGCACTAACCCAAATGAGACCTGTCTAAGAAATGGTGGACAAGAGGATCAATCCATGTACTTAGAAGTACATGACATGTAGAATGGGTCACACACTGTGTCCTTTGACCTCGGGTACTAACCGTGTACAACAACCCGTGTCGTAAGGCTTGTCATGTAGAAGAGGGTATACATGGAGTCTATGAGAGTGGCATGTCGTGTTCCGCTACCCGAGGTGGACTCTGTATATGCTGGCCATGTGCCCTCACACGACTTTAATTCGTGTTTCCCAGACCATGTTCCGGTACACAGCGTAGTCTACGTGTTCGGCCACGTCTGGACATGTGGTGGAGTACATGCGGTGTAATCCACCCTATGTTCATGTATCTTCCAAGATACATGTTGAGTCTATGATCACATTCCATGTCAATGATTCCTGTCGCCTGGAACACCAGCCGCCACTGGGTGGGGCCCTCATGCCATGTTCTCCTAGGAGCACACCATTTCCTTCATCATGTGAAACATGAAAGACCTATTTTCCACAATGATGAACCCACATGGTGTGTTATTTGTAGAGAACACCGTTTTCTTCAGAGAACATGTTGTGTTCGGGATTTTTTAGAATCACCAGTTCTTCATTCTATGCCTCTATTGATCTTCTGATGTTCGTTCTGGTGATCTGATCACCACAAAACTAAAGGGTTGAGGTCTCCCCGACACCATGAATCCACTTATTTTGGTTTCAGACATATTATTGGCCCCAAAACATGTATATATCCACCTACATGAAGAATAATTGAAGAAATATCTCCACTGATCCGAGCCGATTCATCACCCGCCATCACCGTCGCACCTCTACTAGGTCATCTCAATGTTCGATCTCCGATTTGGGATTGTTTCATTGTGAAATGGGTTCGCAAAAATCCATTATTTTTTACAGAGTTGATTCACTCCCATTAGTAGGTTTAATGGAGAATCAAAATGAAAATTCAACAATTATCATAAAATCATTTCCCGAATCAAAACCCTATAACTAATAACCCTCTTGTAAGAATGCAAGATCCACAGATCAACCTATTCAGGGGTTGATCTATGTTAATTGTTTAATAAAAGGATAATGAAAGGAAAAATTGAAAACAAAACCCCTACCTAGATTCGATTGAAGACCAATTGTTGTGTCACATCCATTGGAGAGGTTTGTCGAATCTGAGATGTGTCGATCGATTGTTATGTCATTTTCCGCCAACGGGTTCTCCTACACCTCTCTAATGGCCATCGTTAATTCATAGGGTTATGAAGTTAACCCTACAAACTTTCCATAAGCATTTATTTAAAGGGTAGGAATTAGGTCATTATGTTAAAAAATAAAATAAATTAAAATAAATTATCTATTTATTTTATTTCTTTTAAAATGTCTGATACTAACTTTTTTAGCCGACCTTTTCCAGTCAATGTTAGGCCCCTCTTAAGGTAATGTCTCTACTTTAAATGCAATAGTTCCCTTAGATTTTTGATCCTATCACCCATATAAAAGTTATTTTACTTTTTCAAGAAAACTACTCGCTCGCGCTATTTTGAGTTTTAATTTATTTCAAACATTTATTTCAGGCACCCTGAGCCTCAAAATCATAAGCCGTTGAAAACCATGGTCTCAAAATAATTCTATATAATATTTAAAAATAGTACACAGAAAATACAAGACATGAAATTCTCCCAACCTTAGGGCTTTTCCTCCCGAAAATCCAAAGAAAAGGATTACTCAAATAGATGTGGGTACTACACATGAATCTAAGCCTCCTGCTCCCACATGATATCCTAAAGATTCCCATGATTCCACCAGAGATGCACCAAGGGAATCAATCGCCCACTAAGGATCCTCCTCCATCAATCCTAGATCTCCATTGGGTAGTCTACGAAGGTTTCTCAATCCTTGATGTCTAGATATCCCTAGTCAATGACGTGTGATGGGTCATGTACGTACCTACTCATCTGCGACACGTATAATACATCATGTACCTAGTGAAAATGTGGTGATAGAGCTAGGTGGTATGCCACCTCGACAACTCTATGAAGTATCTGAAAAGGGCCTATGAACCTTGGATACAACTTTCCACCCCAACCAAATATCTGCAACCCTCGTCGAGGTGAGACCTGAAGAAAGACATGGTCTCCCTCCTTGAACTCTAGAGGTCTTTGTCATCTGTCAGCATAAGACTTTTTTTGACTCTACGCAATCTTTATCTTCTCCTAGATGATCAACACCTTCTTGATAGTAGCTCACACCAACCATAGACCCATGAGTGACGACTCTCCGGGGTCACTCCAACAAAGAAGTGAACAACATGGTCACCCATATAAAGCCTCTAACAGCGTCATACTGATAGTGGGGTGGTAGCTATTGTTTTATTAAAACTCCACCAATGGTAAGTGGTCCTCCCAACTGCAAAAAAATTCAAGATAAAGGCCCATAACATATCCTACAGAACCTGAATAGTCTTCTCCGTCTGACCCTCGGTCTAGGGATGGAACACTGTACTTAAGCATAAACGAGTCCCAAAATCCATCTGAAATCCATTTCACAAGTGGTATGTGAAGAGAGCATGTCAATATGAGACTATCATCGAAGGGATTCCATGAAGCCAAACTATATCTTACACATAGAGGCATCCCAAGCTCTCTATGGAACTTTTCTCCCTGATAGCTAGGAAGTGGGCCGACTTGGTGAGTAGGCCAACAATCACCCAATTAGAATCATGTACCTTAGATGTTTGCGGTAAGCCAATCATGAAGTCCATCGATATCCCATCCCACTTCCACTATAAAACTTCCAGGGGTGAGCTAACTTTGCTGGAACCTAGTGATTATCCTTCACTTGCTGGAACACAAGGCATCGAGAAACAAACTCTACTACTTCCTTCTTCATACATGTCCACCAGAACTGACGCCGAAGACCCTGGTACATTTTCACCACTCTAGGATTTAATTCCAAGGGGGATGTATGAAACTCCATCAGAACCTCCTCCCACATCGCCACTGGCACAATTGTGAATCCTCTAAAAAGGACTATGTGCTCCCCATCTTGAGAATATCTATCAAGAGAATATCCTATGGATAATTGGGCATGTAAAGTCTCACGGTTGAAGTCCCCTTAATATGCCTTCCAGACTCATTGTAAGAGTGGAGGGGTAAAAACCATCTACTAGAGATAATCTGTATCATCTCCATCCATGAAGGATAACTTTATGGAGGCCAACTACTCTGACACCTCACTTAGAAACTATGAACTCAATCTCATGTTGAGATCATCTTCCACAACGTACCCCTTCATAGGAGTATAGACGATCTCAAAGTCATAATCTAGGAAAAACTCTATCCATCACCTCTACCACAGATTCAGAAACTTCTACGAGAAGATTTACTTGAGGCTCTTGTAGTCAGAGTATATGATAAACCGTTCACCCATCAGGTAGTGTCGCCACGTTGTCAACGCAAATAATACTGCTACCAAATCAAGATCATGGGTCGCATAGTTCTTCTTATGCGAAATTAGCTAGATCACACCATAAGAAATCACCATCTGTCTCTACATCAGGACACAACCAAGCCCGGTCCCTGATGCGTCGTAGAAAACTACGTACCTGACACCCTCCTCTAGAAATCTCAAGATCGGTGCACTCTTCAAACTCTACCTCAACTGCTAGAAAGCCTACTGGCACTTCTCCATCCATATAAAAGTATTCCCCTTTAGGGTCAAGGCTATCATAGGTGCTTATATCTAGGAGAAATTAGGGATAAATCTCTAGTAGTATCCTGCCAACCCAAGGAAGCTCCACACCTCTATCACACTCCGGGGTGTCTCCCATGCTAACACAGCCTCAACCTTGGCTAGGTCAACTTCTACTCCATATAATAAGATAACATATCCTAGGAATTGGACCTCCTGTATCCAAAACTTTTACTTCGAGAGCTTCCCATAAAGTCGGTGCCCTTGGAGTACGCCTAGAACTATCCGTAGGTGTCTCGCGTGCTCCTCCTCTGATACCGAGTACACAAGGATGTCATCAATGAATACCACTACAAATTAGTCTAATTACGGCTAGAAGATCTAGTTCATGAGTCCCATGAACACTATTGGGGCATTCGTCACTCTAAAAGGCATCCCCAAGTACGCGTAGTGACCATAGCAACATCTAAAACCCGTCTTCAGTATATGTTCATACCGTACTCATAACTGGTGGTAACCTGATCGAAGGTCAACCTTTGAGAACCAATGTTCCCCTATTAAATGATTGAATAGGTCATTGATTCTTGGAAATGGATACTTGTTCTTTAATGTCACCTAATTTAGTCGCCGTTAATCCATGCACAACCACAAACTCCCATATTCCTTCTTGGAAAACAAAAATGGGGCCACCAAGGGTGAAACACTTGGTCTTACGAAGACCCTACTCTAAAAATCCTCCAACTTCATACTCATCTCGAGAAGCTCTTCAGGATCCATCCAGTATGCTGGTGAGGATATATATTCCATCCCGAGGTGCAAGTTGATGCAGAAGTTGATTTCCCGACGGGGAGGTAATCCTGGAACATCTTCTGAAAATACATCCTCGTACTCTGCCACCACTTATGGGAACTAGAAGCTCACAACATCTACTGCTCCGAGGGTAAGGATATTCAACTCATGAGTGATCTCTTGCACCCTCCTACACATGAGACCATTCTATACTACCTAGGTTTCTTTTTCACTGACAAAGGAAAACCTTGTCCCATTACTGCGGACACATCACACTCTTCACCTAAAGATGTCAATCTGGGCATGGACTGAAGATAACCAATCCCTACCGAGAATGACATCACAAGGCCTCAATGCTTCCACCAAGTGGTTCCAACCAAAAATCTCACCTCCAAGGGAAAGATCACACTGTCTACAAAGATGCATGTTCATCGAGTCTCCTTCAATAGGTGTCACCAAGCATAAGGGTTGAGTTAAAAACTCTACTGGAATTTCAAGGTTTCGCACAAGACATGTGGCAAGGAAAGAATGGATGGAACCTATGTATATAAGTATGGAAGATAAAGTATAAAAGACATTGATTATACCATAGATCATCTGTGGAGTCCCTAGGTCGTATGCATAGATTGAATGCAACTATCCCCGCCCCTATCCCCAAGCTCCCTGAGCCTGGTGCAGACCTCCTGGGGGTGGTAGTGGAAGTAGATCAAAGCGTCTGCCACCACCTATAGATCTCTCTGATCCTCTACCACATCTGCCGAATTGAGGGTCTCTCTACTCCACTATTTTCCTATGCCTTATAGGTCCATCCATCTCCTCTATTTCAGCAGCTCAACAGGTTGGAAAGTCTCTAGTGAGATGTACTCCATTGTCTCACAAGTAGCATTGAATCTCTCTAGGCCTACTGAATCCAACCTAAGAGCCCTGGACCATTAATCCCCTATTCTGGGTCCTCCTGTGACATCTCCCACATCCTGATCCATTTACCTGATGTCATCTACGTACTACCGAGGTTTCTATACCAATCTTCCTACGGTTGAATTCCATTGGATGTCACTGCTTCTCCAAGAAGCTATCGATCACCAAGACCCGCTCAAGCACTCCGACCTAATTTGAAATGCATAGAGGCACAAAACTAGATCAGATGTCTTGTCATAAACATCGCTCAAAGGTCCAAGATCTAAAGTAATGATCCTTGACCATATCCATTGAGTACCTGGAAAGGTTGGTGAAACTTAATTAATAGTCAACCACTATCAAAATGCCTTGCTGGAGCTGAAGAAGCTTCTAGATATGCACTGCTCTCTGCGTAACCGGAGAGAACTCCTCCCTAAAGAGTCGCTTGAACTCTGTCCATGAAAGAGTATTCTTTTCATGAGTCTACATGGTCAAACTCCACCATAATCCTACTGAACCCTGAAGAAGGATTGCTCCTAGGATCTCCATATGGTCCTCCAGTGTCCTCACTAGACATAAAACTCTGGTCACCACCTCAAGCCATTCCTCAACCGCTTGAGGGTCGGGCTTCCCTTTGAACCTGAGGGGTATCTATCTCTGAAACTCATGGAGTGCACTCAGTCTGTTCTCCTATTATACCAGTACTATAGGTACCAGGTGCTGCTCCACTGGTGATTTTATAGCAGGTGCACCACCTAGAGGTAACGCCCAGGGAACTGGTTCCTATATCAAAGCCTCGTCACTAAGGGGGTCATCCTCGTGATTGATCTGCTGAATCCTAGCGAGTATGTGTCATAGAGGCTTCCTATAAGGAAAAAATATGTACCATGGTCAATGAGTATATCTGGATAGTTGACACAAAGGACATGGAAAACACCACCCATTACTATATAATGCATTTACTATTATTTTATTTCCCTACAACCAGTGTTTTCATGCACCGAGTTGAAAAACTGGTTATCAGAGTCTTGATGTATGGATACATTGGCTGCCCACACCAACACTGGAGTCCCTATCCTAAAATCCAATATTAAAACACTTAACAATATTTTCCAAAACCAATATCACAAACTATTGGTCTTAAGGTAGAACTGACCACCTCTGATACCATTCTCTCATGACCCGTCCTAGTGGGGCCTGCACCGTGACTCCCCAAGCCCACATTCAATAGGATAAGGGCTGGTGGATAGTACTAAGTAGGCATATCACTAACATGAGAGGAATTTCCTAAGTACCTGTACACATGAACACATCTCCAATCCCACAAATGATGAAAAGTAAAAACCACTAAGGAACAAAAATGCATGCATACAACTAAATGAAACCAATAGAGTACAATGTAGGTAAAGTGAGGAAAGTAAACTGGGCCAGAATATAAGCCCACCAAAAGAAAGAGTCTGCAAACTAAAAATTCCAACCTGTAAGAAATAAAAAGGTACTGGGACTGCTGCTCATAGCCATAGGAATACCACAGCCTGTAAGGAACTCAAAAATATCAATCCGGTCCTGGTCTTCCCTGGACTCCATCAAAAGGCCACTTGTCTGCACACGACATGACACATGTGGGAAATACCATACAAGGGTGAGTATAACAATACTTAGTAGAGGACCCCAAAAAATAACAAAGAAATACATAATGTATAAGGTACAATCATATCTACACAGTATATGTCTAATGAAAATGTATCAATTGTCAAAACCCAGACCTGTAGTCTATAGACAAATCACATGACCACATACCCACTCTAGGGATTCATTTTGAAGATTCCACGAAGCACTCATCTAGGAGAAATAACTCCAAGAGTTAGCTAGCTCTGATGATGTTCGTCCGAGAAGTACTATTCATCAGGAAAAGCCATGGGATAGATAAATGCATAGGTAGATATGAAGAGAGAAAAAATACACTCATTTTGGGATAACACACTCATGAGTGGGAAAATATCATGATACATAGATGAGGATCACTTCTAGGGCCTTGGAGGATACCACGACTCATCTAGATTCACCTTCAAAGTAGAGGATCAACATCCTGTAGGATTAGTCATGTCGATACCTGATTCTACCTAGGGTCAATAATGGATAAAGGATCTCGCTTCGGGCCTCTTGGAGGGATACCTGATTCTATCTCAGAAAGTCCTGCTGAAGGGATCATATTACTATGGATGGAAATGATACCTAACCTTCAGAGGAACGAGCAAAGGGGAACTAACCCAAATGATACCTTTCCATGAAATGATGGAGAAGGGGATCAAGCCATGTACTAAGAAGTACACGACCTCTAGAATGGGCCACACACCGTTTCCTCTAACCCCAGGTACTACCCGTGTAGAACAGCCTACGTTGTAAGGATTTTTGTGTAGAAGAGGGTATACACGGCCTGTAAGAGAGTGACATGTCGTGTTCCTCTACCTAGGTAGGACACCGTGTACGCTGGCCATGTGCCTACACACGACTTCAACCTATGTGTCCCAGACCGTGTACCTATACACAAGGTAGTCCGTGTGTTTGGCCATGTTTGGCCATGTGGTGGAGTACATGCTGTGTACGCCACCCCATGTCCATGTATCTTTCAAGGTACAATCCATGTTTGCATAAGGACCCATATGCAATGTGACGATGGTCACACGCCATGTGTATGATTTTTGTTGCCCGGAACTATAGCCGCTTCTAGGTGGGGCCCACATGTTGTGTCCTCCTAGGAGTACACCATGTCCTTCACCGTGTACAACACACAAGACCTAGATTCCTCCATGCTGACCTCACATAGAATGTTATTCAGAGAACACACTGCCTTCTTCAGGATTTTCCAGAACCGCCAGTTCTTTGTTCCACGCCTCTGTCAATCTTCCGATGTTTGTTTCAGTGATTCGATTGCCATGAAACTAAAAGTTTGAGGTTTCCCCAACACCATGAAGACACTTATGTTGGTTTCAGAACTCCAATTGGCCCTGAAAACACGTATCGATACACCCTCATGAAGAACACTTGAAGAACAATATCCCCCAATCTGAGGTGATTCATCTTCTACCATCACCGTCACACCTCTTCTTGGTGTTTGCTATGTTTGATCTATGATTTGGGATTGTTTCATTCCTAAATGGTTTTGGAACAATTTTTTATTCATCGCCCTGTGTAGAACGTGAAGAATATGGGGCGGGGAGAAAGAAAACATTCAGAAAAGGATGAACACACCTCTTCCGTCATTCTTCATGGCATCGATTTTCTCTCTTTAGTAGGTTTAACAGTGAATCAAAATGACAATTACACAATTATCATAAAATAAATTCCCGAATAAAAACCCCATAATTAATAAACCTCCTGCAAGAACGCACGATATGAAGATCAACCTATTTGTGGATTGATCCGAGTTCATCATTTAATCGAAGAACGTGGAAATGAAAAATAAAAAACCAAACCCCTACCTCAATTTGATTGAAGAACGATCACCACATCACATTCATTGGTGAGGTTTGTCGAATCTAAGATGTGTCGATTGATCACTCCATCATCGTCTGCCAACGGGTTCTCCTCCACCACTATAGTGTCCATAATCAATTTGCAGGGTTATGTGGAAATTCATACGAACTTTCCATATACATGTGTTTAAAGGGGAGGAATTAGGTCGTTGCATTAAAAAAGAAATTAAAATAAAATAAATTATTTATTTATTTTATTTACTTTAAAATGTATGAAAACTAACTTTTGTATCCAACCCATGCCGGTCAATGTTAGGCCCTGACTAAGGTAAAGTTTCTACTCTAAACATAATAGTGCCCTCATATTTCTGATATGGGAACCTGTTTAAAAGTTATTTCACTTTTTCCTGGAAAACCACTCCCCCGTTCTATTTAGAGTTTTAATTTATTTTAAACATTTATTCTTGTCACCATGGGACTTATAATCACATGTCGTCCCAAAATAATGGTCTTGAAGTAATTCCATATAATATTTAAAAATAATACATGGAAAATTTGAGACATTACATCATACATCCATGATCTGAACCAATATAAAAAATAAAATAAATTCAATCAGAGTAATAAGTAGTAGAAATGGATAAACATCACGCAACAAGAAATCAAAAATAAACTGAATTTAAATAAACCAATATTATTACATAAATAAACCAAATAAGTAAAATATAGTTTTGATAAGATTAATCTAATACATACACATCCCAAAAGAAAAATCCAAATAAAAAACTAAAAATTATCTTCATCCGATCCATGGTCACTCACCATATCAGAAGCTGCCATGACTAGACCAACTCAAGTATCAACCAAGAAAAGAGACCACAAACTAGGAAACATAAAAGAAAAAAATTGGAGCTGTATATACCCATTAGTATATATAGGGTGTGAGAAAAATGATCCCAGGAGGTTTTCACCAAAATGTTTTTTCTATTTATTTAAAAATAAATTTCTTTTGATCCAGTTTGAAATACAATTAAAAAATAGTTTTTCTACTAATTTATGAATAAGTAATGAAAAAAACATCACATCCATGTATTTTTAATAAAATTTTATCCCAATTTTCATTTAAATGAGAATAATCACTTGAAAGTAATTCTTTAGAAGTCACACCAACCATATAGGGTAATCCATTTTCCATTGATTTTTTTTAAATTATTCCAAAATCCTTTAAATAAACTCACTCACACTGAGTAAATAAAAATGAAAATAGAAAGGCACTATGTAAACAATATAAAAACAAGAAAAAACTAGTAAATAATCAATGGTTCTACATTCCAATAAAACTTCGAATATAAAAAGAAGACAAAGTTATCCCCTACATCAGACAACCAATCATGGATTAGGAAACATGGGATATACCAAAGGTATTAATGTGTGACAGTCCTCAAATTACCAAAAATAGACCAAATACCCTCCAATTTTGTGTCCTATGATCAAGACATCCAACTAGCCTAAATCATGCAGTCTCCAAATCAATCAGGACACAAAGGTCACCTAAAACACCTAAAAACACTAGAGAAATTCCTAAAAACTCTAAAACAACCAAAAAATTAAAAAATTCAACACACAGTAGCATGGGGGTGTTATAATTTTCCCAACCATGTTACATTCCCACTATATATTCATCAGTACAGATATAATAGTTGATAAGAAGAGAAAAATGAAGGAGACTATGATAGCTCATGTCAAGAGTTGGGTGTGTTGGAAACAACTAGGGGGATCCTATGAAGGAAATTCACTAAACACAAATGACCATATAATATCATGAAGCTATTCTATAAAAAATTCCATAGTATCCAAGAACAGTGTAACCAAAAACATAAAACATGAGAACCAAAGTAGATATATACCTAACATAGGTCACCCAACCATTTATAATTCTTATTGAATAGTGAAATTTGAGAGAGACACACACATTGAGATGAAACCCCACCAAGAACCAAGATTCCACCTAAATCATGAGAATCCTAAAACCACAAAAAAATACATCTAATAAATAATCAACTCTATAAACCATATGAAAAACACAACCCACAAAAGAAATTCATCCAAAACAACATGGGTTCTAGACCCTATAAGATAAGAATTATTGAAGGTAAACTAGGAATTCAAGAAAGAACACCACCATATGATAATCCCAATAAGAAAAACCTACACCCTTAGGTTCTTAATACAATTAGAATCTATCAATTCCTATATACCCAATGATATTACTAATGTTCTCCCCATTTTTAATCAACTATGAACCCAACCTCAATAAGGTTATTCCATAAGCACACATGAACCCCAAGAGAAACAACCCAAATTAATAGGTCACACATAAAACTAAAACCCAAATCAAAACATACAATATAATATAAAAATATTGAAGAACCAAAACCACAAAATATATTAGAAAAAACAATAAGAAAAATAATTACCATATATAAAATAATATTAAAAAAACCTATACTATAAACTAGTAAAAACCTAATAACCCAAACAACCACAACAATTACTAAACAAAACCCTAGAAAAATGAACTCCCAAAAATTGAAACACCCCTAAGATATCCTCTTAAAATACATCAACCTAAAAACCACATAAATATGTCCCAAGAAACTACACTAACAACACGACCTCAGATATTTCAAATAAGATGATTTCTAAAGACATAGTAATCTACATTAGAAGAACACAAGGTTTGACTTCCTCATTTAAGATGATGGTCCCTACTCAAAAATACCTTCCCTTTTGGGAACAAACATCTCCTGCTTCCCATTAGATAAAACAATTCACCCAAAATAACTCAAAATAAACCATAATTCACCATAGGCTATCATAACCAATAAACTTATACTGATATAACCTTAACCCTTGAATCCTAACAAGTTTTGAGAGAACTGAAGGCATTCTCATTTTCTTCTAACTAATCTATTGCCTCAAAAGGGACCTCAAATACTAAAAAATATTAGTTTTATATGATTTGAAAATACTTGGATGAGGTCTAAGTATTGGAAGGATATTAAAACCACCACTCAATATAGAGTCTCTATAAAGTCCACAGGTAGGAAAACCACTCCAAATAAATGAGGGAAAATTCTATAGAGATCAACCCAAAGAATGTACTTAAAAAACTTTTTGAGGACTCTTTGGGAGGAATAATCTATATATTATAAAGTAAAACTCAATCAAATAATATTCCATAGAAAAATAAAAAATAAATAAAAAATAAAAAATTTCAAACAAAACACTTTTTATAACATTCTATGAAAATTTACTATTTAAATCACAGCTTATTTGTAAAAACCCCTATGAATTTATTTTAAACACTACTCTTTGATTTTAAAGAACACACACCTTTAAAAATTTATTAATTTTGATTCAAAATCATATTTCCCTTTTCAAAACACATTCAAAATTTTACTTTAAAGGATAAATACCATTGAAAAATACACCACAAAAATTTAAAAACATTTCATAAAACTTCACAATTTTAATGGAAAACCATGAAATTTAATTTTTTCTTCCCAAAAAACATTCCCCAAACATAAAAATAATCTCTAGAATTCAAAAAAAAAATCATAAAAATTAATTAAAATTTAATCTAATAATATTAATGTATAAAATAACTACCATGGATTCAATGAAAATGAGTGATTATTCCTATCACAACCCATTCGTGATCCAAAATAGGTTGAAAAATAATTACAAAGGAGTGTTGATATAAGCACGATTTGGACCCATGGATTGGAAAACCAAGTTAAAACTTTCTGAAAAACTCCATGAATATCCTGGAATAGTGTGTCTAGGGGATCCACATAGTCTTTTAGACTATATGAGCAACCAAATAAATATTGGTTCTATTTTCATTTCCACCCTAAATCTCAGAATAATATCAAATCATCCCACAAAGGGTCAAATATCCAAAACAAAACACAATTCAAATTTAAAACCTCAATTACCTAAGGAAACTCAATTTTCACCATAAAAAGTAGTGATCAAGAACATAACCATGATCTACCTCTCGATTCATGAAACAATCCTATTATTTTTTCTTCATTGAAACCCCTAAAATAACATAATGTATTTTCAAGAACCTAGGATAACTCTAAATAACCTAGGATATAATACCATTTTTTTCATGAACTATCCTGGGTTGATCTACCCCTTTTCCTGAATAGGCTCATGAAATATCTTGAAGTGTGTTCTCAATCCCCATGTGTTGAAAACTAGTGCCCAAGTTATAGATAAATTTACATAAGAATAGGTTTACCTTACAAAACAAAAACCAACATTGGGACTTCCACCCAAAAATCTGGCATGAACCTTCTATATATCAAACATCCATGATCCAAAACAATAGAATAAATAAAATAAATCCAATCAGATTAGTAAACACAGAAAATGAATAAACATCACACAACCAACCATCTATAATAAATTAAATGTAAGGAAAATTTCATCACTACTTAAATAAACTAAACAAATAAAAGGTAGGTCTGAGATAATAAAGCTAATTCATGAACATCCCAAAATAAAAAATGAAAACCAAATCATTACCAATATTATCTATGTGACCCACATTCACTCACCATATCCCATTCTAACACCCCTAGAACAAATCAATAATTAAACAAGAAAATAGACCATAATCTAAGAAACCTAAAAGGAAACAATAGGAGCTGGATATACCCATTAGTATATGTTGGGTGTGAGAAAAATTAGACTAGTAGGATTTAACCAAAGCGATTGTATAATCCCTTTAAAAATACATTTATTTTAAACAAGTTTTAAATACAATAGAAAAATATTTTTTCTATATATTTATGTATAATGAAAGAAAAAACATCACATCAATGGTATTTTTATAAACTTTTATCCCAATTTTTGTTTAAATGAAAACCACTACATAAAATAATTTATTTAGAAATCACATATTCCATATATGGTAATCCATTTTAAATTTAAAACATTCTTTTTAAATATTTTCCAAAATAATTTATAAAAACCCACTAACACTAAATAAATAAAAAGGGCCATCAAAATGAACCTTGTCAAAAATAACAAAAAAATCAAAAGAAAGTAAATAATCAATGGTGCCACCAACCAAGAAAACCTGGAATATAAAAGGAATTCAAAGGTATAGTTAACCAAACCTTTTATGAATATTATTACATGATTTTTAACATAAATGTCTAATAAATACAACCCAAATATCATGAGTCTATTGTCTTGGATGACAAGGTTTATAATGAATGAAAAGGAAAAAAAACATGAAAAATTTATTTTATTCTCATCAATGATCACCTAAATCCATTTTAGTTTCTAAAAAGACATAGGATAAAATAGGGAATTAATAAAATAAAGGGTTGATAAAAAAGTCCAATATGAGAATAAACATGATAAGGAAGCATAACATGTGAGTCAAAAGTATAAAAAAATATAATAAATGAGAAGGATCATGAGTAATTGAATGGGAGAATCACATAAATATCTTGGAATCATAATATCATGGAATCATTAGATCATGGAATCATTGGAAATGTGGAATAAAATAAAAAAATTACATAATAATAAGTCAAGGCTATCTTCCAAGACAGCATCACATGGTGGATAGATTCCCATAATAGAGTATATTTACTCCCTAATCCCATACATAACTTCTCATGATAAAAAATATTTACCCCATAAATGTAAGAAAGAATATTATAGGTATACTTTATATGTACATATATATAATTTATAATCATTTAATAATATTAAATAGATAGATATAAAGAGAGTTATAGAGACAAAGGTCATAACCTAAAGAGAAAGGGTGGTTTAGAGGCACCCCTTACCTCGAGACGGACTCATCACATGAGTTCCTTATCTTATTAATAATAAAATTACATTAATTATTTAATTTATTAAGAAAAATTTTCTAGTTTATGATTTATTTTATTTTATTTTTTACCATGTCATATTTAATTACTTAGTAAATTAATTTCACTTCGTATAATTTGAGGATATTCAGCACACATGTCAAAAATGGTTTTAGTAGGTTGACTATAGTCAATGAGGTCAATATTTAATAATATATATAATAATAAACATGAAATAATTATAATATTTATACATAAATTATATTTTTAAAACCAACCATGAAATATGGTTATAAAAAATGAACAACATTATAACCATGGAGATGTTAGGTTGTACATATGTATGAGTAACGTTCACATTTTTAAATGATAATTATGGAAATAAGGTAAGTATTAGTTCATATTTCAAGAATTATAATTATATCATAAATATAATATTATTCCTTTAAATACACTTATATATATCATCTATATGATGCCATAATAAAAAATAAATCATAGTGCTTTGTGGAGGTAGTAATCTACACATACACCTGAACAATGTTATCATTTTTTAATGAATGGAATGTTAAGAAAATATATGTTTTATTAATTTTACATAATGATAAATATTTCATGAATATCATATATATAACTTGAATATATCATTTTATCTATCCATGATAGGCGATGATGGAAAATGAATTACATTGGTCTCGAGGAGGTAATCTTTCATACACACGGACGGTGATTTAATTTCCCATTTTATAGAATAGGACTCATATAAAGGTTATTAAATTAGAATAATAACATATAAGTATATGTAATATATTTATTTTAGTATTTTTTATTGGTTGAAGAATATTTTATGGAGTTTTAAGAAGAAATAAAACTAAAATGGATGGTTAAGAATTATACCTCTTTTAAGTAAAACCTCTTTAGGATTATACCTAAGGCCTTCCTTGGATGGGTTAATAATAAAAATAAGAACTCTAGGACATGTGGAGGTTTGTAATTAATGGATTTTGTTAGTTATTTTTTGAACCAAAATGATCTTTATGCATGGAGAGGATTGTACATGGGGTGTCCTTTTATAAGTGGGGAGAGGACACACTTGGAATTTTTGAAAAGAATAAAATATATAAAGATATTATTCAAACCAAATGGCTTAGAAATTGTCCATTAAAAAATATTAGATCATATAGGGTCTAATTATTTTTATAAAATTTAAATTACATAATTATTTATGTCATTTTAACCCTTATCTCTTTAGTTTAACCCTCAGTAAACCTCTTTTAACTTTAATCATAGTAATAGATTTTTACTATTTTACTATTCATTATGAACAAAAAACAAGTTGAAATTATTAAACAATATTAATTATTTTTATTCTAAATATTAAATATAATTTATCAAATTTATTTTATATAATCATAAAATTTTAATTTAAAATTAAACCTTTAAAATGTGATGAAAAATGGTGTTTCAGAAAAATGTATTTTTAAGTATAAAATTATTTTTATAAAAAATTCAACCTTAAAATTGATTCTAATGAACATAATTATATTTTTAATATTATAATTTTAATAATTTGACATTAAATATATTTTAAAAAATAATTGAACTTTGTAAATGCTTGAAATAAAATTCCAGTTTTCAATAAAAATAAGTATTTTTTCACTATTCACCCTAAAATCAATCTTTTCAGAAAAATCCCAAAAATTCACCCTAAGATAATTTTTATATGATGATTTAAAAAATTATATATTTTTTATAAAATTATATTAATAAAATTAATAAAATTAATTAGATTATTTTCTCTCAAAAAGTAATAAAAATCATTTTTGAAAAAGCATATTTTCGAAGCATATAATGTCTTTACTAAAAAATCGAGTGATTATTCACTATGAATTTATCAATACATTTGTATTTCATAAAACCTATATATATATATATTTTATAATGTGGTTAATTTTATTCATACCCATTAATTCAATAGTTAGTTTATAATGGAAAAATTTAAATAATAATATTTCATGGTTCTTTTAGGCCCAATGTTTCATGTAGTATATGATATAAAATATAGTTTTCTTTTTAAAATATCAAGGTGTTACATTATTAAAACATAAGAAATTTTACCCTCAAAATTATACATTAAATACTATGGTGAAAATCAGTGAGGGTTATTCTTCTTTATGGCTTCCTCCATTTCCTAGGTCACATCTTTGTATTTATGATTCCGCCACAATTCATTGACTAGATGAGTTTTCTTGTTATATATCGATTTATCTATACAATACAAGATCTTCAATAGATTATTCTAATAAGATATATCATTTTACATCTATAAAACCTATTATTTCAATACTTTTGAAGGATTTGGTATGTACTTATTCAAGAGGGATACATGGAATATGCCATGTACTTGAGAAAGGAGTGGTGAGAGTGCTAGTCAATAATCCATAGCTCTGATGAGATCAAGAATATAAAATTGTCCAATGTACTTGGGTATTATCTTTAAATTCTTCATGAATCCCACGACTCTCTTGTATAGAGATATAAAAAGAAATACTTTATCCTTAACCTCAAACTCTAGGTCTCATAAATGATTATCAGTTTAGATCTTCTGTGAACTATGGGCATCCTTGATGTGTTGCTGAATGATATTTACATTTTATACTATTTCCTTAACCATTGTAGGTCCAAATAGATTTTGTTCACTAACTTCACCCCAACATGATTATGTTGTACATTTCTTCCCATAAAAGGAATCATAAAGATCCATTTGGATGCTTGGGTGAAAGCTATTATTGTATAAGAACTCAACTAAAGGAAGATATTGATCCCATACTTCTTTGAAGTATTTAGAGTATGTTCTCAACATCCATTATAGTGTTTTAATAGTTTTCTCATATTGGCCATCATTTTGGGGGTGATAGGCCATAAATAAGTTCAACTCAATGTTTAGAGCATATTGGTGATTCATCTAGAAATTTTAGGTAAATCTTGGATCTTAAGAAAATACAATTGATAATGGTATTCCATGTAGTCTCACCATCTCTCTGATGTATATCTTTTAAATCCGATCAAGTGAGAAGTAATATCGAATTGTAATGAAGTGAACAGTCTTCATAAGATGATCCACCACACCACATGTAGATTTATTTCTTATAGATGTATTTTTAAGACCAGTGATAAAGTCCATGGTGATGTTTTATCATTTATATATTGTATGGTTAATGGTTGTTTAATCCCATTAGACCTTGTTCCTTTCATCCTTTACTTAATTAAATACCCAAAACTTTGATGTATATTCCATGATCTCCTTCTTCATATTATCCCACCAATAGTACTCTTGTATATCTCGATACAACTTTATGCTCCCTGGGTTGATAGAGAAGGTTGAGCTATGTGTATCATTCAATATCTCTTTATTTATCTCAGGATTTTATGGTGCACAAATTCATGACCGAAATATTACAATTCATTCTTCATAAATTTTAAATTTTGAGGACCTTCCTTTTCTTATAGCTTCCACCTTATTCTAAATTTCCACATCATCTCTTTGATCATCCTTTATATTCCTAGAAGGGATGACTGATCAATCATTTGATAAATGAATGATGTAGATCCTT
This sequence comes from Viscum album, assembly GCA_963277665.1. Lineage (NCBI taxonomy): Eukaryota > Viridiplantae > Streptophyta > Magnoliopsida > Santalales > Viscaceae > Viscum > Viscum album. Next base: position 1,062,153,244 of record OY728165.1, on the reverse strand, counting down.
CCTTTATAATTCCCATGTCCATCCATTTCAAGTCTAATAATATTGTATCATTATAAATTCAAACCAGTGATATGGGTTTTGGATCATTTCTACTTATAGTGCCTTCCAATTTATTTGATTTCCTGGGTTGGTAATAGATTGAGTAGTCATAGTCCTTGATTATATCTAACTATCTTCGCTGAAATATATTAATCTCCTTATATGTGAATATATATTTGAGGCTCTTATGATATGTATATATTTTACAATTATCCCTAGAGTGATAATGTCGCTATATTTTCAATGTAAAGATCACTATATCCAACTCCAGATCATGTGTGGGATAGTTATTCTCATGAAATTTCTACTATCTTGAGGCATAGTCTACCAACTATTCATTAGTAAAAATCCCAAACACTTCTTTGAAGAATATATATATATACCATGAAAATTTCCCCACTTGAGGGCATGTTGATTATTAGTGCAGTGTCGAGCCTCTTTTTCAATTATTTAAAGCTCTCTTCACATTTAATGGTCCATGAAAACTTTAATACCTTCAAATTTATCTAGGTTAGTGGGTTTGATAAAAATGAGAAGTTTTTCAAAAATCTTAGGTAATACCTAGATAGTTCAAGAAAACTACAGATCTCTATTACATATACTGGTCTGGGCCACTTCTCTATAGCCTTTATCTTAGAAGGGTCCATATATATTCCTTTTCTAGTGATAACATTCCGAAAGAATGATATTTCCTTTATCCAGAACTCACATTTACTGTACTTTGCATATAACTTCCCATTTCTCAAATTCTTAACCATAATATTCAAATGATTCCCATGATCATCCTTTCTTTTAGAGTATACTATAATATCATCTATAAATAGTACCACAAATTTTACAAGGTAATCTACAAAGTATCTATTCATTTTGTATATAAATATTTATGGAGGATTTGTGAGTCCTAAAGGCATAACTATGAACTCATAGTGTCCATACCAATTTGAAAGGTATTTTTGGGAATATATTCATTCTTCAACTTTAATTGATGATATCTTAACTGAAGGTCCACCTTAATTAAATACTGGGCACCATGTAGTTTATCAAACAAGTTTTCTATCCATGGAAGGGGATACCGATTCTTTATCATGATTTTGTTGAGTTCAATAAAATCAATATAGAGTCGCATTAACCAACCCTTCTCTTTGACTATGAATACCAACACACCCCATGGTGAAGCACTCAAGCATATATGTAACATCCCAGCCTGAATGAACACTAAAATAGTATCCAGACTGATGGATCACATGGCATCAAGTGCACCTCCCCATACGCCAGAGGCTTCCAACTAGCAGAAAGGGTCTAAGGATGTGATAGTGGAGAGACTATACCCTCATGATTAGAGTAGTAAAATGATGTATTAGAAAATAAACAGAAAATATTGGGAGCATTAATAAATGAAAGACATAGTAGTGTAAGAATAACATAAATTTAATACAAAAGACGGCCAACACCAATGTATACAATTCATACATGTCAAGATAGTGATACATAAATTAAAACAATAGACATAAAACAGGAAGAAAGATAAAAAGTATTACATGAATAATGAAAAGAAATAAAAATCCCTAAAGATGAACTCCACAAGAATCTTGTGATCCATATCAGTCCTGTTCTCCTAACTCCTAGGTACAAGCAAAATAACACAAGAAAACATCCATGGTTTTACGAACATGAGATATACTTAGGTACCCAAGTGAAATGGAGACCCAAGTAGGGTGTGAGATATAAATCCAAGTAGGTTACCACCCATGGTGTTTATAGCTAAAACCATTCCATTAATATAAATTAAAGTAGTGTGCATGTAATATGAATAAATAAATTGTATTGAATAAATAAATAACACCGATTGGTTTAGGTTCCAATAGGAAAACTGAATAAATCTATCTGCTTCGGATCATGGATGGAAATAGTGTGTGATTGGTAACTATATATATAGTAATAATATATATATATATATATATATTATATTTATATATTTCATATACCTATATGAACTAATTATGTGTAGATGTAAGTGGCTATATATCTGGAATTCTTAGTGCTGGCTAGACCGGGACATAACTAAGTCATCCATAACTAGTCTAAATGATCCTATAAGATCAAGAAAAAGGGTACATGTCCTATATCTCATAATGAGTGGGAGACATCATGATCATCACTCGAGATGGTGAGTGTGTCATCATGTCAACACTCAATGTCGTGAGTGTTCCGTCATGCCAACACTCAATAAGAAATGTGGTACATCATTCCCACCATCCAATAGTATCAATAGTGTGAGATGTCATTCTCAACACCTAAAGTAAGGGATCGTGATACATCCATGCTCAACATAACCCTTACGATCATTCCAAAACCTATATAAAGGCATAATCATGTTTATAACAATAGATATGAGGTATCACCTCTCATGCTTTAAATTTATTAAGCCAAATTAAAATTCAAGGCATCACATTTGTAATATAACATGTACTAAGCATGAGAATATTGACGTGTCCTTTACACATTTTACCGTTCATTTCATTTAGGAAAACCAACCATTCATGATACAGTCTATTCAATAAAAACAAGTTATATCATTAATTTTTTTTAAAGATCATTCAAGGAAGGCATTCCATTTAAAACATGCTATCTTCTTTTACAAAACATGAAAATTAATTTATCAAGGATCAAGAGATTATTAGAAGGCACCATGATCTAATTTATAAAATCACTTACATGGGAAATCTCACATTAAAATAAGGAGAAAAACTTAGAATCTTCTTGGTTCTTTTGTCATTTCAATAGGATTGGCTAAGCGTTCATTGGTTCAAACAAACATTTATATAAAAAGAGGGAAACTACAATTGGAAACATTAATAAAACCCATATCCCAAACATGCTATATACCAAAAAATGAAATTAAAGAATAGAATAAGGACCCATGAAATACAGATAAGAACATTATAAACCACCAATTATCACTTTTTAAATTTGAAGACAACACACCTCATCTGAGGGGTTTTATAACAAAAACATGACATTGTTTATTAGCAATTCACTTATTACAACTTAAACACCACACTCAAATATCATAAATTAATTCACATTTAATATTAGTTTTAGAAAAACCACCCAACATGGAAATTCAATTCATAAAGGTTTAACATTGATCTTATGAAGTGCCATTCTTCTTTGGGAAATTTCCTATAATGGGTAATTCCATTTAAAGACTAATCCAAATGCTTATAAGGAATTACAGGCTTTTAATCATTTAATTAGAAAGGGGGAAATTCAAGATAACACACCCAAGGGGTGTCCATGTTTGATTTTTAAATCCTCTATTTACATAATAAAGCTCAATAGGATTAAAACAAGGTGTGTATACCAATTTAAAATGAAGAATTCAAATTTATGGTAATGCACATCAAAGGTTAGCGTGTGACAGAATAGTAAAATTTATAATTCAATGCAAATTTAGGAAAAAAAATTAAAAGACCACCTAGCTTATGCTTAGGATGCTTTACTCATCCAATATCAAGGTCTGATTTTTTCCAGTTTGGAAGAAATTGAAAAAATAGACATTTTCCTTGAAAATAGGGTAAATGAGCTCACACCAAAATGGCAGAACAAATTAAAAGCGAAACTTAAAAAAGATTTAAGATGAATGAAGAACTTGCTGATGCAGATCAATAGGGACCAAAGATTCTCGAATCAGACGATGAACATATTAGATCTTGTAAAGACTAGGTTAGGCTTGGAAGGAACCCACAATGCCAAAGAAGGAGGATCATGTGGTTGGAGGAAGAATAAAGAAGAGGAAAAGAAAATTTAACCTCATTAAGGGTATTTTTGTAATTTCACCTTCAAAACCGGGTCACACGGTTTGGATTCATGGTTTGGATAAACCGTGTGCCAACCATACAACTCTCACTATCTAGGAAACCCACCTCGCATGGTTGTGCTACACATTTTGGCCTAAGCATGCACCGACCATGCAATGAAAAGTGCAAGGTTACTACCTAAGTGGAACTAACCGTGCAAGCTACATGCATGGTTTGGGTTTACTGTGTGCATATCATGAGACACCTTCTTCTCCTCTGAAATAGGCCACACAATTTTCTGCTAGGGGCTGTACAGTTTCAAACACAATGTGCACCCTGTGAAGACCTTCCAAAATTAGTAATTTTGTGGACCGATGCTCCCGAAACTCAACGAGACACTTAAGGAACCCCTTAGGAATTTTACCAAGTATAAAAAAACACTTTGAAGTTTTTCAACTATCATAATTTCATTTTGAATATCTGTTCAAATAACGGACCACCTACTAAACAACAAAATTTAAATTCCCTTATAATTATACCTTGGCTCAAAAACATGGGTCATTAAAACCTCCCCATATTAGAACTTCTCGTCCCCAAGAAGAATTTAGAAACAAATATAACATAACTTGACCTACAAGGGTCATGAAGTCTAGTTTAAATGGCAATGTTATGTTTCCAAACACCCAACACACTTGTAATAACTACTCAATAAAACAACACTTAGGCCATCAAAACACGAGCCAATGGTCATTTTCTTATTGAAACATTGAAATGGTGATTTCCCGAGAATGCTTAACTAGAGACATGATATATTCATCGTCTATTTAAACATATGGAAGAAGGTTCTCCCCAAAATAGGTATTAACACAAAAGAGGCCAATTCTGAGCCTTGGAACCTTCACCATCAGAATTTCCTTAAAAATCATGTCCCTAAAAATTATTGCAATGCTCCGGAAATGATTTAGAAATGGTCAATCAATCAATTCCCTATAGACCTAATTTAGCTCACTCAAGTTGAATTTTAATGAAACCCCCAGTCAACATGTACTGCACTCATCTCCACCTGATGATGTGCCAAAAATATTTGTCCCATGACTCTATCATTGAACAAGAAATACAACTAGTCGAGCCACTCTGGCGGACCATTCCTACAATGATCGTCTTAAATGACCAACATTCTACCTACAGAATCACAATTCCTTCTTCCAAGGCATAATGATTTTACCATAAGAACATTCACTGAATTACATACCTAACTTCTAGGAACATTCCTTGATTAAACGATCATCTAACTATTTAATATGTCATTCCTCAACACGAAAAAGGGTGTAACTCAGATCTATCCCACTAAAATCATCACCCTTTAAACATCACCTATGATCCCAAAAAAAAGTTCAATATGACCTCAGAATCAATGAAATGGAGTCCAGGGAATTAACCCAAGGTATTCCACACTCCAAGTTTTCAAGTGAGACATTGGTACAAGGCCAAGATGTCTACATCATATTATTGAATGAGCCGAAAAGGGCATCCTACTGGCGGTCAAGTCAAACGAAAATGACTATTATCCATGATTCCAACCAAGGTATTACTATTTGGGAAGCTAGGTATCACTCAATACTAACCATACCTTAAAATAAAAACCACATGTCTAGCGCATAACTCTAATATATATCACTTATCAATCCTAATAGCTTTTAAAACTTTAGTGCGATATAAGACCGGCGCTCTCTTAGCGCATCAAGGATGATGTCAAGATGAGGGACATGATTATCTCTTAAATAAGAGTACACTAAGAGGTTTAGAATATTTTAGACACATCTATCATAACTAAGACGAAGTGACCAGTATGGTTACCATTGAAACATACACAACTATCCGAAGGAAAAGTAGTTGAACTACTACTGGTAGAATTTTTAGAAGAAGATCAACTTCACCTACCAAAACATTTCATTTAACTGATCACAAGCCTTTACCACCCAAAGAATTATGATATCACTCAATATTAACCAGTGAAGTCCATTCAAGACCAAAAATGTTTCAATATATCTCATAAACAACCAAAATTATCAACTTGGTACTGCCGAGAAAGAACTGACATGATTCAAAACTTGCAATACACAAGGGCACTCAAGAAAGACCAACTATTTCCAAATGGTTCTCCTTAGTTTTTATCCTTATACTTGTTAGGGAATATATTGACTAGTAATGATATAAAACTCCCCACAATAGGAGTTTCCTAGTCTTCAAAAAATAAGATAGACTGATTTTTCTTAAGAACGCTAGGTCAGATTCACCTTAGACGGACACATGACACTTATTTGGGCCATGATCCAAAAATTTTATAACTTCCAACATAAAGGAAAAAACCAACCTATTCAGCATGTAAAAACGCCCAACCCTCTTGGAACACCATCCCAAGCATTGGGATGAATTTGATTCCTTTAAATCCAGGCCACTCTACTCTGGAGATGACCATAGAACATACTCAATAGCACAAGGATCAATGATTACACTGAACTCAACCATGTTTATATATCATTTTTCAACTCAATGGGTACTGCATGTATGAACGCACACTTCCCCAAGGTTTAAGAAACAAGACGAAACAACTAGGATGCTATCCATAGGCTTTTTAGCCCTATGAATTCAAGTATCAGGTGGTCTATACAAAATAATTAACCCAAAGTCATATTTCCCCATATGACCATTAACCTAGATGATGATGTACTAATTAATCCATTAATGAGGAAGAAGAAAGGGTTACATGACCTAAAAAATGGCCGAACATGACCTAACCAAATCTAACCTGCTGAAACCGATCATTACTTGTTGCTAACTCCTATAACAAGGTCATGTATACCACAAAAACCCATCAAAACAAATATTTAATTTGGAAGCTAAAGTCCTAATAGGGACAACAACACCTGAATGACACCAAACACCGGAAAAATCATAGAATTAGAAAGACAATTAAGCTCTAAGGGGGCTACCTTCCATGATCTAGCCCCTTAAAAAATAAAAAGCATTGAATCCATCACTAGGTCATGCTAAAACAAATTCACTAGGATTAAAAACCCATCATTCAACCCATATCTAAAAAGAGAAAGGCCTATGGAAAAATCATCATGCTTATATTCCAAGGAAACTCAAGTCATTAATCTGTTTCAAATTTAATCATTAAACATTTAAAATATTTAAAACATAACATCAAGTATCAATTACAAAACTAAATCACTTTTTAAAGATAATGTGACCTATGAGGGACCCATTAAGTCATCCTAGGTTCATTAGAATGCAACCCAATAATAGTGGTTTAAATATTAAAATTTCGAAACACCCGTAGAGGGTTATATTATAGGGAACATATCCTAACTGACCTACTTGGGTCCATGTGTGAATTTAAGAATCTAATAACATGTAACACCATGGATTTTTCAAAGGTACATACCATTAATATTTGGTTTAAATTCATTAAAATGGTGCTGGTAAAGATGCCTAAGGGATTAACAGAGGTATTGGGTACATATAGAACTGGTTTGAAGCCTTGATCCTCGAAATGGTAAGAGTAAGATTGGGAAACATAGTTGGAGAAAACCGTGTAGCCCAACCAACATGATTTTTTATACCATTTAGTAGATTATTATGGGAACTCTATGGTTGTAGGGTTAGTATGCTACCATGAGACCTATGGTGAATGACTATGTGACCTCCTATAGTTTTTGGACTGAGAGGTTTCACATGATTTGTGCATAGTTTGTCAAACCGTGTGCCTAACCATGTGATGTTCCCCCTTATAGTAGTGAATGGTGCATGGATGGCGCATTGTTTTCCAAACCATGACACTAAACCACACATAGTGTATTTGAGGGTGAAATTACCCATATACCTATAATGAAATATTTTAACCTCCCTCCACATCCTCCATTCCTATTTCCCATGGGATCTCTCCCCTCCCATGGTGCGTGATATTCCTCCTCCTCTATCTATGAGGTTTTGATCTATCTACCTCCTGTGAAGTCCATTTTTCTCACCATCAGAAGCTACAGATCTATCTCAGTAAGCTCCTCTTTCAGCACTCTTCTATTTCTAGTTTCCTATTCCATCCATTATGCTATTTTTAATGATTTTTTCTTTATTTTTAGGGTATTTGAGAAAAATTCTATTTATTCCATTTTAGGTCAAATAAAAGCTCTATAATAGATGAGTGGAGAGCTACTACATTGAGTTAGGGGGTATATGCTCTTTACCATCATTTCATTGCATTTTAGATGTCACACCATTGTGATGCTCACCAAGATCTTCTGATGGGGCTTCATTATTATTAAATAAATTATTTAAAGTGGTATTCCATGACTTTTGTGAACTTAACTTATGAAAAAACCCATTAGAGGGCCGTTCGCCTCATCATTGGCCTCCCATTTGGGTGTGCATTCCTTGAATAGCCTATTTCTTATGCCTTAAATGGTTAATTAACTCATTTGATTTTATTTTTGATCAAATTACTTAGATTATAAATTTTATTGAGATAAATGGTTGTCCATGAGATTAGATTTTGAGATTAATGCCTCACACCTTGTATTTAAATGCTCATTATCGATTCTTTGAATTTAATTCCATGTGCCTCACATTTAAATTGCTCAATTCAAGTTGGATGAATACCTTGTTTCATGCCATACACTTGATTACATTATGTTATGATATGTTTCATGTGCCTTTTTCTTGTTTACAACTTATTGCTTAATCCATTTGATTGGTTTGAATGGAATTCCATTCTTGGTTAAGCTTGATAGCTTGAGATTTTGGGATGTCATTGATGACATGTGATTAGTGGAATGTTAATGCCTTATTCCTATGCTTGTATTCCATTTCTTATATTTAATGCATGTTTCCTGGTGATCATATCTTATAGAATAGAGATTATTCATGTTCCTAATTCCTTAGCTCTTTGATAATTTGGATTGTGATAAATGAATAGCTTGTTGGCTTTTGGAATGAGATGTTTATTTAATGGCATGTGATTATATAGATGAATTACTTTATGATACGTGATTTGTTGCTATAGATCACTTTTTATAGTTTGGGAGAGAACATGGGTCTAGAATTAAGGATTTCATGGATGGACTCACCATGCTTGGTTGGATTCACTTAATGTGCCAGGAGAAATACTTTGACTTTACAGGTATGAGATCTATGGGTGGATATTAATACACATAGATTATTCTGGTTACCTAGGGGAGAAACCAAGGATGAGCCCATTTGGAAATATGGTTATTCTATGACCTGATTGATATGTGATTTGTTTCTATGATATGTGATTTGTTGCTATGGACCATTTTCTATAGTTTGGGAGAGAACCTGGGTCCTGAATTAAGGATTTCATGGAAGGAATCAATGTGCTTGGTTGAATTCACTTGATGTGCTAGGAGAAATACTTTGGATTTCCAAGTATGAGATCTATGGGTGGATATTAATACTCATGGATTATTCCAGTTCCCTAGGGAAGAAATCAAGGATGGACCCATTTGGAAAGATGTTTATTCCATGACATGGTTGATACTCGGTCCTCTATGTGACATAATTGGTACATGATTAGAGTAACCAAAACTTAAGTGATACAAGGAATGTCGTATGGATTTCCTTGGACAAACTTAGGGGTATAGGGTTATTTGGAGACACCCATAGTGACCCTTGGGATTTTTTAGATCTCTTTATATGGTATTGAGACTCCACCAATGTATTTAACGGGTTGATGGAATACATGCCTGATTCTTCTGTAATGTTACTTATTTGTATTTTTAGTATGATTATATAATGACCTTTCCATGTGACCACCAATATAAATAAAAATCTTTGAAATTTCCTCTTTTAACTTGGTTGGTTAAATTATAATGGCCCTTGTATACCTATCATGACTTTCATAGGTACCTCGTTCATACTTCTGGCTTAGGACGAAGTAGGTGGTATGGGACGGGTGTCCATTTAGGAAACCAGGCCAAGGTTTACATGTTTTATTTATTTAATGACCTAATCTTATTTAAATATGGAACACTTTCATTATTTAATGCATTAAATGGATCAGCCTAAATACCATGGGCACCAGATTATAGAGATTGTATCTCACACCCTGGCCGGGTTCTGTTTGGTACTTGAGTAGATTTTATGATCGCAGGTATGGATAAAGGGAAGAGTACTACTTCCGACGCTTTATTTAATTGATTCTTATGGTGGAGTTTGGAGGTTGAGGACTGAGCCTATACTTTATTTTTTGTGTAGTATTTTTGGACTTTTTTCAACATATTACAACATGGATTATATTCTTGTATCCCTAGTTCCCCATAATCACATTTTTTATAGAAACATGAAATCATGATCATCATTTTGAATGTATTATTGATATTTAAATTATGCTTTGTTATTTAATCTTATTGGATTATTTCATTATTTTTATTGCTGGATGATTATTCTTATGATTTTACTATTTATTACTTCTTATTTACTGCTATGCATACTCTGATCTATGAGGGAATAGTCTCCCCATAAGCACATGAAAGTCCCTCACTTATAGTCAATATCCTCTAGAATTATGGGAGATGCGCTTGAGGTCTTGTGGACCAATTTCTCGTGGAACATTTCAATGGTACTCTAGGAGGGATGATATAAAGTGGTATCAGAGGAAGCTTTTTTCCTTTTGTCTTAATGTTTAGGTTTAGAAAAGATACAAGGATAATGGAATTTGGAATTAACCCTTTGCTTGGACGTAGCTAACCCATGTATAGGAGAAACCCAAGTTACCTATGGTGGGAATTTATAGTTATTGATTATGTCGTTTATAGTTGATACAACTTCACCATCAGATGAAACCCTTATTTATGGTGTTACCATATTGGTATTATTGGAATAATGATTTATTCTATTACAAACTAATTAAATGAGGGAATATTAAAAGCATAAATCATACTAGGCACAATAGGACTGAAATGTCATGTATTATGCCATACCGTATTTACTTTTCATCATGCATCACCTGATTGTATGTTTTTCCTATTTTATCCATGGGTTTTGAGCCTTCTAGTGCATGTTTTATTAAAATTATAGAAGTGTGCCAATGCTATTTGTAGTAATATGTTATGGTTTGGAATAAGTGGATGCCAATTTTAACAAATTAGGTGTATGGGACCTTATGAATTGGAAAAGAAATCTACCTAATTCAGACCAATTAAAAAGGGAATTAAATGTAAACATAAATTAAAATGAATGCCTCCCTTTAAAATGAAATGGACACCCTATAAATGTGATATCATGACCGTGATCCTACCTTGGAAATGGGATGGGGATCATGTCTCTTGAGACTTGTTTGTGAACTTATTCTTACTATCTAGACCTGAATTTTGGAGGAGGCTAAGGCCTGTGACATGCATATTGGTAGGTTTTTTACTTGTCCTTATTTATCTAATTTCCTTATCTATTTCACTCTTATATATATCCTATATTAGGAGTGCGCTTAGAAATTGTAGAGCTATGCCACCACGACCTCTTCATGTTTTACTCCAAGATAGTGGCGATGAGCACACTTCAGAGGTGGTGGTCCCTGAGCCACCTGTTATGCCTCTAGTAGTGCGACCTAAGCCACCTCCTTCTGATCCTATTCTGGGAACTGATGCTTAGTTTCATGAAAGCTTCCTCTGATTAATGCAGTCTATTCAGGGTGCTCCCCAACCCACCCCTATAATGGAAGAGTTGACATGGGACTTCTAGTAGTAGCATTCTCCCACCTTCTCATGGGATGGTGGACCTCATACCATAGAGTCCTGATTAGAGGCCATAGTGATTGTCTTCAACCATATTGATATGACTGCAGAGTGGAGGGTCATGCTTTCTATTTACATGCTGTGTAATTCCATCAAACATTGGCGGGGGGTTATATCTCAATCTGAGCGACACTGAGGAATGGTTTGTTAAGTGTTCTAGATATATTTATATGATCACTTCCTTCCATATACTCCGAGAGTGGATCATTCGAGGGTGTTCATGCATCTTTAAAAGGGCTCTATGACTGTGATCGAGTATTTAGATCTCTTTACCGATATCTAGTGTTTCACTCCATCTCTGACCGATGAAAAGTTTATGACTATAAGGAACATCAAGGATAGAATGGGGAGTTATATATGATCATAAGTGAACGTATTCTGGTTGATGACCATTACACATATTATAATTAAGCCCTAATTACTGAATAGAATCTTAGAGATGCTGGAAATGTGAACCAGGGAGGTTCAGTTTTGAGATAGGGTGATGGTTCTTATAGTAGTAGGAAGCACCATTTTGAGGGTGAACATGGGGGAGGTTCCATCCATATGAAACATACTGAAATCTCTATAGTGTGTAACCAATGTGGCAGGCTAGTCCATAAGAAGCCTCAGTGCATGTGGAACTCGATTGAGTTCTATTGTGACAAGATGGGTCATTATAAGTACTTTTTCTAGTATTTCACTCTAGAATCCAGTGGAAAGGTATCCTTATGAACACCTCTTCTAGGTATAGGATCTAAAACACCATGTCAGTTTGGAAGTTGGTCTTCTACTGGTAGATCAGGACGAAGTGGTAATGTCCATGGCCAAGGTAACCAGGCCCTAGAGTTTCAGAAAAATTAGATTAGATATGCTCAGGAAAGTTAGGAAGCATCTCAGGGATGAGGTTCAAGACATATTTATGCAGTACATCCAATGCTATAGGAGAAAAGTTTAGGTCCATCTATGGTTAGAGGTACTATTCTAGTTGCCTCAACTTTATTATCTTCCATTTTTATACAGATTCATCACACTTTTTATATTTTTTAATGTTTTGAAAATCCATGGTATTTAAATTGAGTACTTATATGGTTTTATGTCTCTCAAAACTCATATAGGGGTCATAACAGAGGCAATATGTTAGTGTCAAGAGTTCCCCCACGAGATAGGTGGGTGCTGTTTCTTCTGAAGTTTCTTTATCCTTGAGATGACCGGCTTCGAAGTTATTCTCAGTATGGATTGGCCCATGCCTTATCATTCCCTAGTGGATTGATATATCCATTGAGTTTCCTTCATTTCACTTGAGGAAAACACATATATACACAAGGGAAAATGGTATATCTAGTAAGATCGAGTTGGACCCAAGAAAACTGGTACAAACAGAGTGATAACTCAGTTGGAGAGTCTCTTTATGAGTGATCAGGTAATGTTGTTAGTAGAGTTCCCTATGGTTGTGGATCTGTTCAAGGATGTATTACTTGATGATTTCTTTGACTTATATACTAAGAGAGAGATTGAGTTCACCATTTATCTTGTGCTAGGAGCGACACCAGTATCTATTCCGCCATATAAGATGGCACCAACAGATCTCCAATAACTCAAAAATTAGCATGAAGATCTTAGGGATAAGGGTTTTATAAGACCCATCACATCCCCATGGGGTTCAATAGTACTTTTCACTATGATATTAAATGTTACCCTTCAATTGTGCATAGATTATAGATGGTTGAACAAGCTTACAGTGAAGAACCATTATCCCTTGCCTCACATCAATGACCTATTCAACTAGATATGAGGACACACTATTTTGTCTAAGATAAATTTGAGGTCATACTATCATTTAGTTCATGTGATACCATCAGACATACCACGTACATCATTACGGAGTAGGTATGGCTTGTACAAGTATTTTGTTATGCTGTTCGGTCTGACGAACATGCTGAAAATCTTCATGTATCTGATGAGTATGGTCTTCCACCTTTATCTTGATTACTTTGTGGTAGTATTTGTAGATGAAATATTAGTGTACTCTCTCTCAATAAATAACCATGAAAATCATCTTTAGGTCTTTTAAGTACACTGAGAGGGAACCGGCTATATGTGATGCTCAAAAAATTCCACTTTTGGATCAGTAAGGTTCACTTCTTGGATTACATCTTATCTGAGTCAGGAGTATCTATTGACCTAGATAAGATGAGAGCTGTGGTTTCTTGGGAAAAAACCAAGAATGTGTTTTACATACAAAGCTTCTTAGTGATAGATTATATTACATGCGATTCATATAGGACTTATCCCACTTAGGAGAACCCCTTATGGATTGACTAAGAAGGGTGTGAAGTTTCTATAGCCTGAAGCTTGTAAGAAGGATTTTCAAGAGTTAAAGGGATGACTCACTTCAACTCCAATTCTGATTCTACCTAATCCAGGTAAATGTTATATGGTTTAATATGAATTTTAGGAATCATACTGGGTGTAGTTAGGATTCTAGGAGATTGAGTCATGGTGTATGGATCACACCAACTAAGGTCGCATGGAAGGAATTATCCTATGGACAACCTCAATCTAGCAGCTGTGGTTCATGATCTACATTGTTGGAGGAACTATCTATTAGGATAGAAATTCATTGTTTATATAGATCACCAAAGTCTAAAATATATCTCCATGTAGTGAGACTTGAATCTGTGGTAGCGTAGGTGGGTGGAATACCTATAATCATTTGAATTTGAGCATACTTACACAAATGGTAATGGAAATGTCATGGCTAATTCCTTAATCTGGAAAACACAGACCCAAGCCATCAAGGTGTCCTATAGTGATTAATAGATGATAGCTATGTTTTTTGAGTTACATATAGAGGTTTAGGAATTGCATGGGAAACCAATATTAGAATCTCTGTTAGTGAGATCCTCTATTATGAAATGAGTTCATATGTGTCATTTATCAGATTTTGAGAGATTCTTTTTGAGGTAGAGCATCACAAGAGAGAACCCACCTTATAGTTGGGTTGTTGATGGAATTGAAACTCCACTCTTCTATGGCCGTGTATGGGTGAATTCAGATGTACATAAATGTTTTTTTGAGAAAATATCATGATTCTATTTGGGAAGTTTATCCTAGGATTACCAAGATGTATAGATATATACATCATCAGTACTGGTGGCCATGTATGAAGAGGTAGGTGGAATAATTCATCATGCTATTCTCCATTTGTCATTGGGTGAAGGCAGAGCACCAATGACTTGCTGGATTTCTATAGCCTCTCTCCATTCCTGAGTGGAAATAGAACATCATCACCATGTATTTCATGAAAGTATTTCCAAGATATCCTCAAGTAAGCGATGGAGTATGGGAAATATTTGATAGGATGACCAAAGTTTTTCACTTCCCACTGATCCAAGAATCCTTATCTATTGATGATTTATGAAGGTATTACATTTGGGATAAATTTCCACTTCATAGTGTAACCTATTCTATCATTTCAGACCAAGACTCCGAGTTCACATCGTGGTTCTAGAAATGGTTTTAGAAGGAATTGGGTTCTTAGATTCTCTTAAGTACTGCATATCACCATCAGACTAATGGGAAGTCCGAACGGACCATATGAGTGTTAGAGGATATGATTCAGGCCTGTATACTTGATTTTGAAGGTTCTTGGGAAAATAATATTCCTCTGGTGAAGTGTGCCTACAATAAATGTTTTTAAAAAACAATTCAGATGGCTCCCTATGAGGCCCTCTAGGGTAGACCGTACCATTCACCTCTACGATTGCTTAAGGAAGGTGAGGCAACTCTATTGGGTCGTCGTTTCATTCAGGAGACTTAATAGAAAGTCCAAATGATTCAAAAGTGTTTCAATACATATCAGTCTATGAATAATTACTATACCGATTATCACTATAGACCTATATATTTTGAGGTGGTACATTGGGTATTCTTGCATGTATCACCTAGATTGGGACATAAATGAATCAGGAGTCAGGAAAAGTTATCACCATGATATTTCGGGCATTTCGAGATAGTAGAGGGGGTCAATCCAATAGCCTATCTATTTCTATTACCTTAGAGGTACTATTCCATGAATGACATCTTCAAAATATCAAAACTTCAATAGTATCATCCAGACCTATTTCATTCATTTAATCCTGAGGATACCAAGATGGAGGAAGATGCAACCATTGAGGAACATCGAATTCATATCGTTGATCATATCATAAAGGTTCTCTGAGGCAGGTCAGTTCCTTTGGTCCAGGTGATCTGGAATAACAGATGTGAACAAGATGAGACTTGGGAGTGGGATGTCGATGTACATTCATAGTGGCCAGAACTTTTATCAGAATATCTTCTACCACCCTCAGAAGGTAAACTTAGGGATGAGTTGTTTTAAGGAGGGGAGGTTGTAATGTACTGGATTTATCCAAATGTATGAACCATTAATTTTTGGTTTAAATTCTTTAAAATGACCCTAATATAGATTCCAAAGGGGTTATAATATGTCTCAGTGAATCCAAGGATCATTCAAAGACTGGAGACCCAAAATGGTAATAGGAAGACTGGGCCGCATGGTTAGATAAAATCGTGCAACCCAACCCTCACAGTTTTCCTAAACCGTGTGGTAGCTGATAGTGGGAACCTAGGGGACACATAGTTAGTCTATAACCATGTGACCTGGGGCACACAATCGTATAACCTATTTAAATTTTTGGATAGAGTGTTTTTTCATGGTTTTCACACAATTAGTAAAAATGTGTGCCTAATCGTGAAAGGTTCCCCCTTAAATTAGTGAATGATGCACGATTAGCACACATTTTTTTTCCAAACCATGCAGATAAACCATGAGTAGTGTATTTGATGGAGAAATTTCCCTTCTACCCTTAATGTTTTTTAACCTCCCTCCTCTTACTACCTTCCTATTTCTTGGGGTATTTATCTCCTCCCATGGTGCATGATCTTCCTCCCATCTATGGGGTTTTGATCTATCTCCCTCTTATAAAGTCCATTTTTCTCATCATTAGAAGCTATGGATCCATATTAGTAAGCTCCTATTTCCACAATCCACTATTTCTAGTTTACTATTTTATATGTTGTGCTATTTTGGAACAACATATTTTCCCCTATTTGTAGGGCTTTTGAAAAGTCCTTCTATTTCTTCCATTTTAGGTCGAATCAAGGCCTAATAAAAGATGAGTGGAGTGATACTGCATCGAGGTTGGGGGTTTATGATCTTTCCTTATATTTTCATTTCATTCTAGATGTCTTTCTATTGTTCTACTCATTGGGATCTTCTGATAAGGCTTCATTCTTATTAAATAAATTATTATTTAAAGAGGTTTTCCATGCATTGTGAGACCTTACCTTATGGTTAAACCCATTCTAGGGTCGTTTGCCTCATCATTGGCCTCCCCTTTGGGTGTTCCCTCCTAGAATGGCAGATTAAATATACCTAAAATGGATAATTACCTCATGTGAGCTATTTTTTTTGATTAAATACATTAGATTATATATTGAATTGAGATAAATGGTTGGATGAGTTTGAATCTCAAGATTAATGCATCACACCTTATATTTTGATGCTCATGCTTGATGCTTTAAATTTAATTCCATATGCCGTGTATTTAAATTTATACTTTCAAGTTGTATGAATACCTTATTTCATGCTATATTCTCTCTTACATTATGTTATGCCATGTTCCATGTGCCTTTTCCTCATTTATATCTTATTTATTAATCTATTTGATTGGTTTGAATGGAATTCCATGCTTGGTCAAGCCTGATAGCTTGAGATTTTGTATGTCATTGATGAAATGTGATTAATGTCATGTTAATTACTTATTCCTATGCTTGTATTGTATTTTATATGAATAATGCATGTTTCTTAGTGATCATATCTAGTATCCCGAAGATTATTCATGTGCCTAATGACTCAGACCTTTGATAATTTGGATTATTATACATGAATAGATTATTAACCTTTCGAATTATTTGTTTATTTAATGACATACAATTATATAGTTTATTTTCCTTATGATAAGTTTTTTTGCCTCTAGGGCTCACTTGATACGGGCTAGGAGAGAACATGGGTCCTGAATTAAGGATTTCATAGATGGCCTCAGTGTGATCAATTAGATTCGCTTAATGAACCAGGATTGATACTTTGGATTTCTAGGTACGGGATCTTCGGGTGATTATTGATACTCATGAGCGATTCCAGTTCCCTAGGGGAGAAATACTACACCAAACTGACGGTTTAGCGACTGTTTTTTAGAAGCGGTTTATTTAAACACTGTTATATTTTTTAAAATAATTTAGCAGTTGTTTCTAAAAAACCTCAGCTAAACCATTATTTTTTTAACAAACAACACTCTCCTTCTCCCCCTACACCCCGACCCCCTGACCCCTGGATCCCCAAAGCCCTACCTTCCCCTTCGCCACCCCTCGCCGCACCTTTTCATTGCCCCTCTCCGCTCCTCACTGCCTTTGCTATGCCTCATTGCCCTCGCCATGCCTCACTGCCCTCACCACACCTCACCATTTCTCTATTCCTCCCTTTAGATTTTATATTGAATCCTCCTCAAGGTTATTAGGAATATTATTCTTAGTTTTAAGGTGGTTTTCATATTATCCTCTTTTCCCTCCCTTGGTTCCTTCTTATTTCTTGTCTTGGATCTCTCTTGGATGAACATGAGGGGATAAGTTTGAGGTTTGGTTTAATTTTCTTAGATTATATAGTGTGCGGATTATTCCTCAAGCCTTGGTTTTCCATCTATGAGAGTTTTATTGCATTATCACACTGTTAAGGTAGGTGTCTTTATCCATTACCTTTCCAAAATAATATTTCAATTCTTGATCATTCCTAATTTAATTCTAAATGACTTTATCATGATTATGGTGTGTTTTTATGGATTATAGTGGTGTTTTCATGTTATATTTTTGATGAAAAAAGGGGTTGAAAAGGATTTAATTTAGTAAGCCTATATATGCGTGCATCTAAAGAGTTTGATAAAATGTTAATTTAGCTTATAAAGTGTAATTGAGTGTTTTTCAGATTATTTTAACCTTGGTTGGATTTTTATAGTTGGTTCAAATGTGAAGTTGATTTGGGTGAGTGATTTGGTTTTCTTTTCTTAGTTTGAGGAATATTTGTAAATTCCTATAGATGGTTACAATATTCCTTATGATTTCTAAATTTTAGTCTTCTATGTTTTTGAGATACCTTATGGGAGTTCCATTTTATGTGGGAATATCCATATGTTAATGTGGGCATATATCCAATATGTTTATTTTGTTCTTCCACCATGACCTATCTCAACCATGACCAATATCAACCACACAACCATCATGATTACAAAATATTGGTACACAAGCTCTCAATAAAATTCCAAGCACTTATTCCTTACCCAACTTAAAATCATGAATAATAGGTCATATCTATCCACACTAAAAATTAAGCATCTTGGGGTCCATACACCCCCTCAAAGGTAATCATGGAGTATATTCCATCACCAACTTCCATCACTAGAACAACACTGGGATCCAACAACAAACTAAGGTGTCTGACTAGTTCATAGATTCCATATGATTCCCTCAGGAACCCGGCAGATAAGGAATCCTAATAATTAACTTCATTATCACCAATTTACTCTAGGAAAATTCTAGTGAGTGGTTAATCACCTCTACCATATAATCCCATGATCATATCAAGACCAACAACTTATCACAAGCTACAAGACTCTTTAACAACATCCTACCCCTCTCAATTAATGTGTTTCTATGTTCTAGGTCATTTCCTATAGATGTTCCTAGACAAATTCCAATCTCTAATGCTAACTAGTCCATTCATAATGGGTTAACCACTTGGATACCTCTAAACTAGCTCACTAAGGATCTCCCCACGCCAAAAAACAACTCATCACACCAATAAAGACAACACAGAGGTACATCAATTTTTTATGACTCCATTATCCCTACTGGTATAACCATTGGTCATTTTTAAAATTCATGGACCAAGCATGAAATACACAAATTTATTTTATATGGATCAACCCGGGACACTTGAGGCACTTGGAGCCCAACTAATCCCTACCCACATTCCTAAACCCAGTCCCCTATCATTCACATACAATCACATTCATGCATGAATATTTCTATGAATTAAAGGGCCACAATCCATTTTTTTAATTTTATTGAGAATCCACTTTTAAGGGTAAGTGGGAACCAACAGAACCATTCCTCCACAGACACAACCTCATAACACCCATTACAGAGACAAATTTCAAAATAAAAACCCAACTATACACTACGCCTTAACGTCTGTTGCAACCTGTTTCAAAATTCAAAACATACCAACATCCAAACAAACCCACATAGACTCAACAATACAGCCACCGAAACAACCATTTCAAAATTTGAAAATAAAAGAAGCAGTAAACCATCATCACGCCGAAGCAGTAAACCATCATCACGCCAAAGCAGTAATGCCTCGAGATGCACACAACAACACCGAAGCCATATGATCGTTGTACCACTGTAGACCCCCGTCATCACATAGAACACCGATGTCGTCACCATAGAGCACCACCAGAATCGTCATTGAAAGAAATCATCGAAGACCATCATCGCCGAGGAGTAGTCATCATCGTCGCCGCCGAGAAGAAAACCATCGTCGACATTGAAACCAAACCCAAACAAAAAATTGGAAAACCACTGAACAAGTATAAAATAGGTCGACGATTAGGAATAAGCATACAAACATTTCACTGATATCATGAAGAAGAAAACTGAAAAACCAAAGCCAACGTCGAGGAGCTCGCACATGGAACATTAACGATCGTCGAACCACACATCACAAAACCCTGTTGTAACCCCCACTCCAGATCCAACTAGGATAGGAGCAGTGGAACGTAGGGTCAGAGCAATGGTTCAAGCGACCGAGGGCTCTGAGTGAAGGCATCGTCAACGACGTAGAAAAATTGGGGACCATCAAAGGAGAAGTGAGGAAACCCAGGAAGAAGATGTCATCGATACGAAGAAGACTGAATAAAATGTCATTGATTCGAGGGAGACCGAAGAAGATACTGTCTATTCGAGGAAGACCGAATAAGACGTCATCGATTCGAGGAAGACCGATGCGCCTTCACTGGAGAGAAAGAAGAAATCATGACCAAAGAGGAAGAAACACAGAGAAGCTGAAGGCGATGGGAAGAGGAACCCTGGTCGCCGAGAGAGAGAAAACGAGGCCAGGAGGAGATCAAGGGAACAAGAAGGAGAGAAGAGGAGGAGAAACAGAGATGGACCTTCACCGCGAGGGGGGCGAGGGAGGGGGCGACAACGTTGGGAAGAAACCCTATCGCAGAGGAGAGTGAAGACCCAGAGAGTGGGGAGCTATCGATCAGCAAAGAGAGTCAATCCTTCTATGCATTAAAGGGGATACCTAACATGATGTTACATTTACCCCATTATATATCCCATTTACTATATCTATATAAGATCATACTAAGAATCACTATGCTCTTGATCCCTTTTATCATACCTCAAGGATCTAATAGTTAATTATAAAAATTTATAAATAATTATCCAACTTAATCCAATAAGGAATAACCATTTATAAATCAGAAAGAATTATCGCAACATACAAATATCAACCAATGATATGTGGAAGTGTCATATAATTCCTCTAGAACTCCTTTTTCCAAAATTCCCATGAATTGACCATCAATTCCAGTCTAATTTGGCTGAATTTCCAAAGAAAATACATCAGCAAGCCATTTTCAAATGATAAGAAATAAGAATAATTTATCCTCCTTAGGAATCCTATAGCCACAATACCATAAATCCCCATGAATAAAATATAACACCACCATTATTTGGTGTAATTTTCATTAAATCCATATATGAAACCATCCAAAATTAGAGGAAAAACCACAAAGTGAAAGAGATAATATGGGTGAAGAAGATTACATAGATTTAGTACGGTGAAAAAACTTCTAATCAACTTCCAATCAAGGGGAATGGGGTGATCAAAATAGGGGAACAATGGGGGAGTGGGATAAAAAAATTACCACTTTAAAGAACCTACCTAACTAAAGAATGAATAACCAACCCTCAAGTACTAGGTCTAAACCTTCTGAAAAAATAAGACTGAATGACCATTAACATATCCCATGGGGGAATGGCTTAATTCCCCACTTATATGGTTTTTTTGTAGAATGGACAAATGGATCATGGCATAAAAAACAACCCTATAAAACACCCATAACATCCTAACCACACATTACAATATGAATAGGGAATCAAGGAACAACCTACCACCCAAGGGAAACATGATAAAACTACACCAAAGAACCCTTTTGGATGAAACTATTTGGTTTTAATGTGACACATTCTCCTCAAGTATAATTTATAGAAAAACACCAAGGTTGGGGTGTGATTTCTTCTAACCCTAAAATTTAATCTTATGAAACACACACACCATTCTATAATGACCATTGTTGTAGTTTGATTTATATTTCCCTTCAGTTATCCAAAATAAAACATCACGAAAACTTCTCATAATTGAATCAAAATCCTTGACATGGATTTCACAATTATATGTTGTTGAATAACTGAATTTTAGACATTCAAATTTACTCAAACAATGGGTATATTCCTTTTTGATTTGACCATTTTTATATGATAATCCACCTATCAACCATTCCATCATTTACCATGGGTGCCATTTCTTTTTTAGTCTTTTTCAACTATATATCAACATATTGAACATAACCTTCTTTGATGCTTCATTTTAGAAAAAGAAAACATTTTATTTCATTTGTGGATATTTTATTAATACAAAAAATATTTGGATGGAATCCTCAAGAGAAGTCTATACAACTGGTTGTAGTAAGAAGAAAATAGAAAACCTTATTTAAAATGATTCATTATTTACCATATGTATTTATATAGAAGAACCTTATTTAACATATTCTTTTTTTTCAACTAGTATATATGAATCTCTTTCCCTATTTAGTAATAGTTATATGTTTTAATTTTTTTAATACTATGTAGGAACATTATGATTGTAACACCCCGAGATTTTATGAAAAATATTCTTTTAATTTCATTGATGTATTGTGTTGTAAGCTACAACAAGATTACCTTGCGCTATACGTAACACCGTATGAACTTACAGTATACACAACACTATTATTGGATCATGTTACACACAATTTTGATAGTAGTTATTCTACGAAAAATTGAGTGTATATATATATATATATTCAGTGTATAAATGAAATATGGTTGGATTATGTTATAAAAAACAATGGAGGAGTCTTGCACAACACACAACCCTAACTTGGCTTGTATTACACGCAATTGCGACCTTCCTCGATAGCGTGTGTTGTACGCAATACCGGGTTTCACTAAATAACGATATATGGTTATAATATTATTATGAACTAGCCGTTATGAATAGTATCAACTAAAATTTGAATTTTATAACATTATTATTCATCTTACACATTTTCTAGAACATGGTATGAGAACAAAATCAATTTTTCGAGTAAAATAAGTATTTTTCAAAAAATGTAGATTTGCTTCATTTTGATGGAGCACCCACTTTAAATCTTGTTTTCAACATGTCAATTAGTTCAATTTGACAAAATAAAATCTTCTTTGGAATCAGGATATAAAAATTTACTTTGGATAAAATTTTCATATTATTATGATAACTTTCATATTTTAATGAATAGTAAAAACACGCTATATTTTAATTAAAAACAACTTTTTTCATCGCAATAATTTATATGGAAATATTATCTTTTTAATTGGTTTTAAAGTGTAATTAGAATATATTTTTACCATTTAATCCAATGTTGGTCATTGGAATTATTTTCACTTTGAAATTGGATATAAACAAGTATCAATCTTTTGATAGTTATTGTTTCTTTAAAACAGGCTATTTGTTTTGATAATAGGAATTAATTTTAAAATTAATTAATGCCACTTGTATGTTTTTAATTTGGAAAAATAGACATCAATTTTGAATTTGGAATATCAAATAATGCTTAGGCTGAATGTTTGGTATTTTTTCTGAAAAACTTCAATTTTCGATGAATAGTGAAACCTCTTAGTGGTAGATAAAAAACTGACTTTTTCATTTAAATGAAATTTTACCACTTATGTGAATTGAATTTAGAAAATACGAGAGACACGGTTAATATCAAGGACTAAAATGTGGTTCAATGAGATGAAAATATTTTTTGGTGAATAGTAACTTTTTACTTTTTTTACCACGGTTAAAAGTAAATAGGGTAATTAAGGGTAAAACTGATATTATTATTACCCTAACATATGTCCTAATTCTATTAGATAAGTGTAATTCGACCAAAAACAACCCTACGAATAAAATATGATCATTTAGGCCTACTTGGATTAGATTAGGACATTTTATATTAACTTATTTAAAGAAGGGTTAAAATAGTTTAAATCAAAGTTTAATAAGTAAATAATTTTTAATATAGAGTTATACATAAGATAAATTAGACTATAAATATTAATTATAAATATAAAAAGATTTCCTACATAATGGTATTTTATTTATAATTTTTAGACATTAAATAATTTAATTTAATTATGACACAAAGATGATGCAGTAATTATATTATTAATGAAATATTGACATAATTGATGTTATAAATACCCAAATAAAGGTAATTTGAGGCTTTTTATGAATTACACTAATTTTATAGGTTAATATGACATGTTGTTATTAATTTAATTAACTTTTTTAGAACTAATAATTCTGTTATGATTTTCACAAAAATCAATTACCAAATAGCGTCAAAATTGACATAAAATAGTTTTTAAAACAAATATTATATTACTAATTTTTATTTTATTCATAAAAATATAAGGTTCATCCAAATGACTTAGATAAGGTTATATATATTAATAATAAACAACTTGGGGTTCGTTTGTCTTGTTATAGTAAGTTTATTAACCTTATAGAGTAAGAAAACAAGAAGACACGGTAAAAGTAAAATTATTTAACTTAAAGTTAAATCTAAATGATAAGGTTAAAATAGAAACCTAAACTTGTATAAATTATATTGGATGAGATGATTTAGAACCATACCCACCTTATCTTCTAAATAAATCAATTTGGAGATATTAAAAACCAAATATGACTTTATAATAAAATAATATTTTTTTTGTTTTTCCCAAGGTGCCCCTCTCCTCCCTTATAAAAGGGCACCTACTCCCTCTCTTCCTCACACCACTTTGAGCCTTCAAGATCAGCCAACCCATGAAAAATTCTATTCTCCACTTCCCTATAAACATCCTAGAGGTCCTGGTCCTTTTCAAAGACCAATTTTAGTGCCCTAAGAGGAGGTCTCAAAGAGGCGCTTCAAAGAAGAGGTAATGTCCGTTACCGATTCTTTCAACTTTATTTCTTATTCCATTTCTTCTTCTTTAGTTGTTTCATTATTAAGTAATAAAATCAGTACCACTCTTATACTTATATGTTATTATAATAAGGAAAAAACCCTATTTCACCATCTATCCATCCTACGGAAAACCAAATCGCCGTGTGTGCGCACGTACGGAATACCGTCTCCATGCCGTGGTGTAATATATTTTCCACCACCACCATACTTGGATGGGTATAATGGTGTAAATAAATAAATATATAATATTATTGTAAAGTTATATTGATTCTGAAATAGTATACATACACTTCAATACAATTCCACGATCATGAGAATGATATCATCCCTCGTGCGTACGTACGGACTACCGTCTCCACGACGCGATGAGATTCATTATCCATGTTAACCATTCATGAATGATTATAAAGTATATATAATAAGTAATCATGAAATATATGACATAATAATGATACTGGATTTATGTATATATATATGTATGTCATCTACTTAATTCCATTCAATTCAATAAGAAAACGAAAACAGCGTTCATGCGTACGTACGACCTACTGTCTCCATGAACGGTGTATTTCATTCCATTTATCATTCTATCATATATATATGTATATTCTGAATATATATTACATAAAAAACATGTTTTACATTCTGGAATTAAGTAAATCAGGATATAAGTAATAATATTAAGAATAACAAGTCGAAACACGTACGATAAATGAAACGATTTTACCCAAAACGCTGCTTTTACATCAAATTTACAAAAGAACGGGTAATATAAAGTCATAAGTGAACTTTATATGATATCATAACTATGAAAATTATTCTTTAATAAGTAAATTACATTATTTAAATCATTATAAAAGAGGATCGGATATGTATGAAGCATATTGTACCGAAGGTAAGGGATAATTTTGCAAATCTCATTTTTATCTGAGATTGCTTATTCATAAGTATTTACTGGGGTTATTTCAATCATCCATGTCCATGTTTTATAAAAGTGGTTTCATGTATTTTTAAAGTCCTTGTTACCCATTTTGAATTTTACCCCATGGTATGGAAGGAATCTTTCTTTTATCTACCCTACAAGGTACTTTTTGACTTTTCTGAAAAAAGTCCGAGAAGAATGTTTTTTTAACATATATGGAATGAAAGGATTTTTACGGCTTTATAAAGCCTTATTTTCTTGAAGCTTACTCCAAAATATTTCATTAATATTTTCAACAAAATCCTTTTCTTTTAAAATTTCATGACATTTTGTGAAAAGAAAATCATTTTGAAGAAGAAAGGATATTTTTCTAAAGAATTCATTTCAAGTGTTTTATCAAAACCATTTTTCATCTAAGATGACATTATTTCATCTATGTATGTTTCAAGTATCATGTCTCTATGATTTACATGGTTTCAATTTTCTTATTATGAAATGATATCTATTTCTTTTATATGTATTATGTGATGATGTGATGATGTTTATGAAACCCATTTAATTCGTTGGGTTATTATAAATGATGTATGTTTATTTTGTGGCACAAGTAAGAATGATTTAATTATGAGATGGGTAGGACCTATATCTCCCTCAAATTAATTGGGTAAACATTTATATCTCATGAGATAGACATGGCTGGAACGGTAAGTTAATCTGGTTCAGTGTTACAGGACTGAAATGAAGAGTGAACTCGATTCAGAAAGGGACTTTGTCCACTAAGATGGTCATGGCAGTAATGCCTTGGATACTATGGAAATAATATCATATGGTTAACGGTTTTCCACAATTACATGTTTAATTTCCATGCTATTTTATCATGATTAATGTTTCTTTATGATCTATGCCTTACGTACTGCCATGATTTATGTCATTGCTCAAGATTATGATGTTTAAATATTATGTTCATGTTTTGTAGTTCAAATGTATATGATTTGTTTTATTTTATCCATGCTTACCCTTACTGAGCATTTGAGATCACCCTTTATATGTTTTCTTTTACCCAGGATTTAAAGAAAGGTTTTAGGTAAGAAAACAAAAAGGGAAATATCATATAGGAGATGTTGAAGATCTTTCACCACGATTAGAAGATTATATTCCGAGTTTCCAAAGACACTAAACTATTACGATCCTTGTGTGTCTGTTTTTGTTATGTATTAACTATTCCACTAAAGTAATGTAATGTCCATGTATGTCAATCTTTTGTTCTCTACAGTGGGTATCAGAGGAAAGGTTTAGTCAACCTTTGGAAACTAGGATATGATAACTTTAGTGAGATCCCTAGAGATATTTCTAAGGCATGTCTAGGGATTTCCCTAAGGTTAAGTATAAGTATAGGTTATAGTCCTAGAATTACGGTAATGATATTAGAATTAAACCTAAGATGTTAGATGTCGAAGGTACTCCCCCTTGATTATGTTATTTTCCTTGTATGATTTTTTCCTCTCATAGAATTCTTTTTGTGTTTTAGTCAATGGAGGGAACCAGAAGGGATTCGGTTAAAATTGAATCCAATGGGCAAATTGGTGACTATGAGAAAAAAATTGCATAATTCCTAGAGAGAAAGATATTGTGATTATGCCGAATCAGTCATCCTGAAATATGATTAACAAGGTGAAATTTAGTGGTATGCCTAATTCATCAAATAATAGGAAGATAGACTTTTATGCATGTTCGCATGTTGAGGAGAATAAAGAAAGGAATATTGATATTTCTAAAGAAGGGAAGAATAACCTTGAGGAATACCTCAAATGGAGGGAAAAATGTTATCTATGTGGAGAAAAGGGTCATAGAGTGACAGACTGTTATGGAGTTCAATGTCTTATTTGTGGAGAACATGGGCATTACCCAACTCAATGCCCTGACCTAAAAAGTTACTTCTAAATCAAGTAAGGACTTACTCCAGGAAAATCATTGAAGAGGGTGTATTGAAGTGTTTATGTATTGGTATTCAAGAATAATGTTGTTGAGGTACTTTTATGGTGTATTAGAATATTTTTGAATTAGTCTATTTTGGATTTCAATAATTCTATGGTACCGGTAACCACGAAAAGTGATTCAAATATTTTGGAAAGCAGATGATATGCACATAATGAAGGGATAAGGAGAAAATGAAATGATTGACAGTATTAATGAGATCATGATTGATATACGGACTAAGTAATATCATGGTTTGAGTATATAGAATTTTGAATATTTTGGTATATGGAAAGTGTTAACATTTAAATGCATTCATGTTTTCACTAAGGTTCAATGGGTATTCATTTTTTTCAAGAGAATACATGATTAAGGCCTTCGAATGTTTGGAATGTGACCAACAAGACATATCTTATGATATATGGGGATCAACGATGGTATTAACATGCTTGTTATATGAAGTCTTTGGTAATCGTTTTCACTATAATATGATATTGGACAATAGTATTTTGGATTATCCTAAAGATTTTAATGGATTATGTTGGACATAATTTAGTATTTTTTAAGGCTAGAACTTTTTTGATATTATTGATGGAAAGTTATAAGAATGTATTTTTGGAAAAAAAAGGACAACCTGCAGGATGGGCGACAGCCCATCGTGTCAGACAAGGCTGTGGGAATTGAACCCAAAAACGAAGTGCGACTGGCCTTTATCACCTACCACTGGCCTACATGAAGTCCCTAGTTAGTAGAAACGAGTTTTATTTTATTAAGCGGTATGATAGATGAAGTATAAGTCCATTTTTGGAATCATATATGATTAATCTCACTATAGATTGACTTATTTATATTTGATAACTTTTGCAAACTTTTTGTTTGAGACAGATGGAATGACCTGTCATTATATCATATGATCTACTAACACTTCGCGAATGAAAAATTCAACTTCATTTCTTTAAGAGATGAAGTGGAAATTGTCCAAGGAACGACCAACAGTGATATTGTACCAAAATCAAGAACATATTTATTCTAATTCCAACTTATTCAACTTTAGGGAAATGATCTGGAATACGAAAAAATGTTGTCCTACTGCCCTTATATCCGATTAATTAGATGGTACCTTAGATCATCACAAATCTATGACTTTGTGATTGATGGCTTTTTCATAGCCATGTTCTCTACCACTCTCCATCAGAACTTGATGGTTAGATTTTTCTTCCATATCCATATTTTCACCTATGTTCTCCTATATGGAAACCCAGTGATGAGTTACTTTGGGTAATCGTTACATTTCATACTTTAGTTTTTAAAAATTAAGTTTTAGTATTCCTTTTTACGATGTGGGTTTCTATAAATAGTAAACGATTTATAACCCCGACGAATTTCGAGGGCGAAATTCATTTTAAGGGGGGTAGAATGTAACACCCCGAGATTTTATGAAAAATATTCTTTTAATTTCATTGATGTCTTGTTTTGTAAGCTACAACAAGATTACCTTGCGCTATACGTAACACCGTATGAGCTTACAGTATACAAAACACTATTCTTGGATCATGTTACACACAATTTTGATAGTAGTTATTCTACGAAACATTGAGTGTATATATATATATATATTCAATGTATAAATGAAATATGTAAAGACCCGTATATTTCAAGGAATTTTTTTTCTTAATTTTATTTGGAATTTTACAAGAACGCAGTTTCTGACGACACCTGATTCCGAGGCCCGGTGTGCCTGGAATCATTTTCCTAAGTTTGGCTCGGGTACGTTTAGTGAATGAACGAGCGGGTTTTTTTAACTTTTAAACCGGTGATCGGAATAGAATTCCGAGGGCACCGATGGAATCGCAGCGCCGATATTTGCTTAGAAACGCCTCTTCCAGAGTTGCGTTTGCTCGGGTGTGGTTTTTAAATTTTGGGGTTAAGATAAGAAATAAAATAAAGTGGTGCGACAACTTTATTTCTATTTCACTTAAAGCCACTTAAAAGCCACTTAAATCCACTTAAACTAAGTTGAAGCGGATAGGGTGCAATCCAAAATATCCTACCCTCTTGGTAGGATATTTGTGAGGTGGGGCCCGCACGAGCCCCTCCGTTTCTTTTCCGCTAAGTAACGCACCCGCGGAAACCACCATTAAATAAAAGTCATCTGGGCTGTTTTCTTAAGCAATTAAACGCTCCTATTAATTGGGAGGTTTATTCATTGAAATTAATTCTATGAATTAATGGGTCGTTACTTAGTTTGTTTTTCATTTGTTTTCATGTAATAAATAAGACAAAAACTATTTTTCTTGAGTGTTGTTCGTTGAGAGGATTTGACAGAAATTTTAAGTCCTTCAACCTCCTTCGCGAAGAACACGAAGAATGCGAAGAACGCGAAGAACGCGAAGAATGTAAAGAATGCTGGCCTTCGACGAAGGGCGACGAAGAACGCCGAGCCCTCAGAGATCGACGACGCAATGCCAAGTACCGCGACACCGACGATTCTTCTCCCGCGACATTCTTATGCGACGTTCCTTCATCCCCGACAAATCTTCGATCATCCGTTGAGGTAAGAGATTGCGAACCCTTTTTATTTCTTTGTGGTTTATAACAACAACATGGATTTAATTGTTATAATTAAATCTGTATGTTCTTGATCCTTGGAGTTCGTCGACGCAACGCCGTATACCGCGACGACGCGACTTCCTTCCGCGAAGCGACGATCCTCGCCTTCCGCGACGATCAATTCCGCAAAGAACGCACGATCGACGACTTCGACGAGGTAGGGGTTTGATTCTTAAAAATCTTTGTGATTTATACCCGCGACGTTTGTTAAACTTTTGATTTGTAATTTTTTTTAAAACTGCTAACGCGGTGGGTGCGGACTAATGAACAAGTCCGAACCCACCTCACTTTTTCGTTCTTGGTGCGCGAAATGGCGGACGATGAAAAACGGAGCTGCAATGGCAATTTGAGGGCCAGACAGTGAAGTATGGGACCCGGGAGGAGCTACGGCGCATACTGAAGTGGAATCGGAGCACCGGAGCAACTCCAATGGCCCGTGGAATCCACCGGCGGGGCGGGTCGTTGGCGCCGATGGCCGACCAGACCCGCGACCACGCGGGTCCGGCGACACACGGGACGAGGCAAAGCTGCGTCCGCTGACCAAGCGCGGCCCCATGTGGGGCCGCGACACGTCATCCCAAGGGGCGCCCCCGCGGTTCCTCCGCTCGGCCGCTCGGCCGAGCCAAGCCGGGACGACACGCCGGGCCGGGTCGCGCCCAGGCTGGGCCGGGCCACCCTGGCCGGGCCGGGCCACCCTGGCCGGGCCGGGTCGACCCGGTTTGGGCCGACCCAGGGGGGGTCGGGTAGGGTCGGTCCGGGCCTCGACCCCTCGTTTCCGGACATTTTCGTTCTTTTTCTCATAACTTGAGCTACGGGCCTCTGAACGATGCGCCGTCAGCAGTGATGCGATCCTTGGATCGAGATGGTCGTTTCGGTATATCACACTCAAGGTTTCGGAATACTTTGAGTTCGGCCGGGTTGGTTCGTACACGAAACCAACCGGGCCCTCGGAGCAGAAACGCTCATATCTTGAGCTTCGGACGTCCGATTGTCGTGCCGTCGACTTTGTTGAATTACTCTAAGTGAGACGGATATTTTGGCTTACTCAGCCCGAGGTTTGGACGTAGGTGGAGTATGGTCGGGTTGGTTTTGTCTTAAAAACCAACAGGGCCCCTGGGACGAAAAGGCCGATAACTCTCAGACCGGGCGTCCGATTGACGCGCCGTCTGCGACGTTGAGTTCCTGTTGACGATACGGAACTTTTGGATACTTCAACTCTGGGCTACGTGCTAGTTGATGTATCAGCCTCTCGGCTCGTGGAGTGGACCCTCCCGAACGAGCATGCTGTGTGCGGGAACCCTAGAGCTGGCTACGACTGCTACTGTGACGACGACGACTGTGCAGAGATCCTCAGTGGATTCGACGGCGACGACTACAGCACTCAGCAATCCTTTGTGGGTCAGTGCTACCGATCCTGTGTGGGTCCGATCCTGTGTGGGTCAGCGCTCAGCGGTCCTATGTGGGCCAGCGCCTACAGGTCCTGTGTGGGCCTGATCCTGTGTGGGTCTTTGCAGGGGATAGTACCAATCGATCCTTTGTGGGTCCGACGACTTAGATGGATCAGTGATCATCTCTATCGTCATTCGAAGAAGTATACCTGTGTGAGCTGAAACCCTGTTTTTCTTTCATTTGTGGATTGTGTTGTGCTATCCTGTGTGGATTTACGTTTTTCTTTCCTTTGTGGATTGTGTTGTGCTATCCTGTGTGGATTTACGTTTTTCTTTCCTGTGTGGACTGGGTTGTACTTGCGAGCCGAGCGAGAATTGATGACTTAGGTATATGTATGGACATATACCTAAGCCGTGTCGGATGTTACTTCATGATTGTATCTTTCCTTTGTGGTTTATCCTTTGCGGATTCTGGGAGACCTTCTGGGGTCTCAGGGTCCCTACTGAGTAGCTTATACTCACCCCTGCACGGTCTTTGCCCGCACTACGTTGTGTTGGTTGCAGACGACAGACAACGCTGATCGTGGTGGAGGCTTTCAGAGCAGGACAATACCTGGAGGTGGACCACTGGGTGGGACGTACTCAGAGCGGTCGGCTGGACCCGAGGAGCAGTGGAGGCTATCTGTACCCACCCTTCAGGTGGGACTTCCAGTGGACGGCTCGACGTTTCGGCTTTACTTTTCAGTTGCTGTTTTCCCCCTTTCAGTTGTACTTTACAGTTGGGCTTGTATTTCTGGCCCCCTTTACTTTTCCACACTTACTGTTGTACCAACTATTTCTTAGTGTTTACTTTTTCCACTTTCTTACTCTGTGGTGCTTTTTTACTTTACAAAGGAAATGCCTTTCCTTTTACTGGGATTTACTCCTTGGTTCTAGTCGCTAGCCCCTGGCCTATGGAAGGCGGGCTTGGGGTAGTCACAGCACAGGCCCCGAGGACGGGTCGTGACAAATTGGTATCAAAGGAGTTCGGTTCTACCGCAGACTCTGATCTTTCTTCTATGTGAAGCAATAATGTTAAGTGTATTGAGTGTGGTTATCAGTACAGGGAGCCCAGTTTTGGTGTGGCATCCGACGTATCCGTACACCAGGATCCTGACTTCTGATTTCCGACTTAATGCACTAAAATATTGATTGCATGTGTGTTTCAAGTTTTCTTTGTGATTACTTTGTATCAGCTCACCAGGTATACTGGTCTGACCGTGGCGCACCTGTTTCCTTTTCAGGATGGCCCCACGATGGCAGCCAGCTAGGGTTCCGAGAGTTGAGCATGACGACAGCCCGCCGAGCGACGAGGCCTCGGTACAGGGCCCTTTGACAGTAGAGGCATCGACGATACCTATACTCGCCGAGCCACCGATGCTTCCAACCCCATCCACTGACGATGCACGTCGCCTTAGTGCACTTCATGAGTTCCAGCGCTAGTGACCACCTAGGTTCCATGGGGAGACAGACCCCCAGGCAGCCGAGGACTAGCTGGAGGCAGTTGTATGATTTTTCAGGCTAGTGAGGACACCAGCAGACCTCATGGTGATCCTCGCAGCGAGCCTACTACACGCACCAACGGGCCGATGGTGGAGCTTGATGCTCCAGGTGCACGATGAGGCATCACTTCTCTGGAAGGACTTTGAGAGCCTCTCCTGCTCGGAGTTCGTCCCAGCCACCCTCCGTGCGGTGTGCATCCAGGAGCTTCTTCAGCTGCGGCAGGGTAGCATGATGGTTGCCCAGTACTCGGCGAGATTTACCGATCTCTCGCGCTACTCGACTGACATGGTACGAGACCCATTCTTCCAGGCCTGGACCTTTGAGCAGGGATTGAGACACGAGATCAGGGAATCGCTGATATCCCTCAGCATTCCGACTCAGGCAGGAGTACTGGAGCGAGCCCTTTTGATCGAGAGACTTTTATATTGATTTGTACCCCGGGACAGCCCCGATATCCACTCCATCATATCAGATAGCCCCCGCTGAGCTTCGAGAGCTACGAGTATAGTTGGAGGACTTGTAGGGCAAGGGATTCATCCGACCTAGTGTTTCGCCCTGGGCTTCCCCAATATTGTTCGCCAAGAAGGCGGATGGGAGCATGCGACTGTGTGTCGACTATTGTCACCTGAACCAGCTGACAGTGAGGAACACGTATCCGCTACCAAGGATTGATGACCTCTTCGATCAGCTCAAGGGAGCATGGTGGTTCTCGAAGATAGAGCTCAGGTCAGGCTATCATCAGCTCAGATTTTGGGACGAGGACGTGCAGAAGACGACCTTCAGATGTCGGTATGGCCACTATGAGTTCTTGGTTATGCCTTTCGGTGTAACCAATGCTCCAACAGTGTTCATGGGCCTCATTAACAGGATATTTCAGCGATACCTCGATCAATTTGTCGTGGTCTTCATCGCCAACATTTTGATTTACTCAACGACTGAGGAGGATCACGCCTACCACTTACGGGTTGTACTAGACACACTCCGAGAGCACCAGCTTTATGGAAAGATCTCGAAGTGTCAGTTCTGTATACGTGAGGTACACTTCTTGGGACACGTCATCTCGGAGGCAGGAGTTGCGGTGGATCCCACGAAGATCGAGGCAGTGCTAGCTTGGGAGCCACCCAAGAGCGTGATGGAGGTGCAGAGTTTCTTGGGACTAGATGGATACTATCGGAGATCTGTGCCAGACTTCTCCAAAATTGCGGCACCACTCTCAGCTTTGACGAAGAAGGGGAAACCCTTTGTGTGGTTAGACAAATGTCAGTAGAGCTTCCAGGAGCTGAGACAGAGACTGACCAGTGCACCTATCTTGAGGTTGCCTGAGGAGGGAGTAGGGTATGTAGTCTACTGCGATGCATCAGGGACCGGACTCGGATGTGTCCTGATGTAGGAGCGGGCCGTGATCGCCTATGGATCACGTCAGTTGAGGCCGCATGAGCAGAACTACGCTACCCATGAACTGGAGTTAGCTGTAGTGGTCTTCGCTCTGAAGACATGGCGACACTATCTGATGGGCGAGCGCTTTACAATCTTTTCTGACCATCAGAGTCTCAGGTAAATATTCTCGCAGAAGGACTTGAACGTGAGACAGTGGCGATGGCTCGAGTTCCTCCAGGACTATGACATTGAGATAGTCTATACTCCTGGGAAGGGGAACGTGGTAGCCGATTCTCTCAGCAGGAGGACGAGCATTCAGCTACTTGAGGAGGCGACAGATCAGCTAGCCGCTTTGCAGATATCCTTCATGGATAGAGATGGAACAACCATCCTTCATTCTCTCACAGTCACTCCTCCACTACTGCAGCGGGTCAGAGAGGCACAGTGTGGGGACGCTGACTGTGAGACGCGGCGTGCACAGATATCCTCAGGACAAGAACCTGATGGCTTCTCCTTTGGAGAGGAGCATGACATCCTTTTTAGAGGATGTACCTTGGTACCAGTCGCTTTACGAGAGGGGGTGTTGAGAGAGTTTCACACTTCTCCTTTGGCGGTACATCCTGGAGTGGAGAATATGTACCAGGATCTCAGACGACAGCACTGGTGGCCAGACATGAAGAAGGCTGTGGCAGAGTTCGTTTCACGATGCCTCACCTTCCAGCAGGTGAAGGCAGAGCACCAGGTACCAGCAGGCTTGGTACAACCCTTGGAGGTCCCAGAGTGGAAGTGGAACGGGATATCTATGGACTTCGTGACTGGACTTCCATGAACTTCTAGAGGTCACGACTCCATTTGGG
Organism: Viscum album; assembly: GCA_963277665.1. Taxonomy (NCBI): domain Eukaryota; kingdom Viridiplantae; phylum Streptophyta; class Magnoliopsida; order Santalales; family Viscaceae; genus Viscum; species Viscum album. The sequence continues at coordinate 1,062,117,524 of OY728165.1, read as the reverse complement.
TGATTGTCGACCGACTCACCAAGTCATCTCACTTCTTACCCATCAGAGAGCAGGGCTCAGTAGAGTGCTTGGGGCGTCTCTACATTCAGGAGATTGTACGACTTCACGGTGTGCCATCATCTATCGTCTCCGATCGAGATTCTTGCTTTACTTCCCGGCTTTGGAAGGGGTTGCAGGAGGTGATTGGGACGCAGCTACGTTTGAGCACCGCCTTTCACCCTCAGACGGATGGTCAGACGGAGAGGACCATTCAGACTCTCGAGGACATGCTCCGCGCATGTTTCCTCGACTTTGGTCGCAGCTGGGAGGACCACCTACCCTTGGTGGAGTTCGCGTACAACAACAGCTACCACTCCACCATCGGGATGGCACCATACGAGGCGTTGTACGACAGACCTTGCAGATATCTTTTGTGCTGGACAGACCCTGGGGAGTCAGCACTTGTGGGACCAGAGATGGTCCGGGCCACGACAGAGAAGGTCCAGGTCATCCAGAAGCGGATGAGGACAGCTCAGAGCCGGCAGAAGTCATACGCTGACAGGAGGCGGAGGCCACTAGAGTTCGAGGATGGCGACCACGTCTTCTTGCGTGTCTCACCTCGACGTGGATTACAGATATTTGGCCGAGGTGGCAAGTTGTCTCCATGCTTCATCGGACCATTCCAGGTCCTCAGCAGGATTGGCGAGGTGGCTTATCTCCTGGCTCTACCACCTCAGTTGCACCGGGTGCACGACGTCTTCCACGTATCTCAGCTGAGGAGATACGTGCACGACCCGACGCACATCATTGACCATGGGGAGCTAGACGTTGATGATGGGGCGACTTTTGCAGAGGTCCTGGTGGAGATTGAGGATCGACAGGAGCGGGTCCTACGTGGACGGTCGATTCCTCTAGTGCGCATCAGATGGCAGCACGAGAACCTCCAGGAGAGCACTTGGGAGCGGGAGGCTCAGATGCGTGCTCAATACCCACATTTGTTTCCCTAGCTTATGATGTATCTTTACGGTGACGTAAAGCCCTGAGGTGGGAGTGATGTAAAGACCCATAAATTTCAAGGGAATTTTTTTCTTAATTTTCATTGGAATTTTACAAGAACGCAGTTTCTGACGGAACCTGATTCCAAGGCCCGGTGTGCCCGGAATCATTTTCTGAAGTTTGGCTCGGGTACGTTCAGTGAACGAACGAGCGAGTTTTTTCTAACTTTTAAACCGGTGCTCGGAATCGAATTTCGAGGGCACCGATGGAATCGCAGCGCCAATATTTTCTTAGAAACGCCTCTTCTAGAGTTGCATTTGCTCGAGTGTGCTTTTTAAATTTTGGGGTTAAGATAAGAAAATAAAATAAAGTGGTGCGACAACTTTATTTTTATTTCACTTAAAGCCACTTAAAAGCCACATAAAGCCACTTAAACTAAGTTGAAGCGGATAGGGTGCAATCCAAAATATCCTACCCTCTTGGTATGATATTTGTGAGGTGGGGCCCGCACGAGCCCCGCCGTTTCATTTCCGCTAAGTAACGCACTCGCGGAAACCCCCATTAAATAAAAGTCAACTGAGGCATTTTCTTAAACAATTAAACGCTCATATTAATTGGGCGGTTTATTCGTTGAAATTAATTCTAGGAATTAATGGGTCGTTACTTAGTTTGTTTTTCGTTTGTTGGCATGTAATAAAATAAGACCAACACTATTCTTCTTGAGTGTTGTTCATTGAGAGGATTTGACAGAAATCTTAAGTCCTTCAACCTCCTTCACGAAGAATACGAAAAATGCGAAAAAAGTGAAGAACGCGAAGAACGCCGGCCTTCGATGAAGGGCGACGAGGAACACCGAGCCCTCGGAGATCGAAGACGCGACGCCAAGTACCGCAACACCGAAGATTCTTCTCCCGCGACGTTCTTCTGCGACGTTCCTTCATCCGCAACAAATCTTCGATCATCCGTTGAGGTAAGAGATTGCGGACCCTTTTTATTTCTTTGTGGTTTATAACAACAACATGGATTTAATTGTTATAATTAAATCTGTATGTTCTTGATCCTCGGAGTTCGTCGACACAATGCCATATACCGCGACGACGCGACGACCTTCCGCGACGTGACGATCCTCTCTTTCCGCGACGATCAATTCCGCGAAGAACGCACGTTCGAAGACTTCGAAGCGGTAGGGGTTTGATTCTTAAAAATCTTTGTGATTTATACCCGCGACGTTTGTTAAACTTTTGATGTGTAATTTTTTTTAAAACTGCTAATGCGGTGGGTGCAGACTAACGAACAAGTCTGAACCCACCATAATTTTTCATTCTTGGTGCGCGAAATGGTGGACGATGACAAACGGAGCCGCAATGGCGATTTGAGGGCCAAGAAGTGAAGTATGGGACCCGGGAGGAGCTACGGCGCAGACGGAAGTGGAATCAGACCAACGGAGCAACTCCGGTGGCCCGCGGAATCCACGGGCGGCGGGGGTCGCCGGCGCGCCACCGGATGGAGTGGCCGCAGCTGAAGATGCGGCAGCGGCGGCCGACCAGACCCACGACCGCGCGGGTCCGGCGATACACGGGACGTGGCAAAGCCGCGTCCGCTGACCAAGCGGGGCCCCACGCGGGGCCGCGGGACCTCATCCCGCGGGGCTCCCCCGCGGTTCCTCCGCTCGGCCGAGCCGAGCCGGGCCGACCCGCCGGGCCGGGTCACACCCAGGCTGGGCCGAGCCACCCTGGCCGGGCCGGGTCGACCCAGGGGGGGGGGGGGTCGGGCCGGGTCGGTCTGGGCCCAGACCCCCCGTTTCCGGACCTTTTCGGTCTTTTGCTCATAACTTGAGCTACGGGCCTCCGAATGACGCGACGTTAGCGGCGATGCGATCCTTGGATCGACACTCTCATTTCGGTATCTCACAATCAAGGTTTCGGAATACTTTGAGTTCGGCCGGGTTGGTTCATACACGAAACCAACCAGGCCCTCGGAGCGGAAACGCTCCTATCTTGAGCTTCGGACGTCCGATTGACGTGCCGTCAACTTTGTTGAATTCCTCTAAGTGAGAGGGATATTTTGGCTTACTTCTCCCGAGGTTTGGACGCAGGTGGAGTACGGTTGGGTTGGTTTTGCCTTAAAAACCAACCGGGCCCCTAGGACGAAAAAGCCAATAACTCTCAGACCGGGCGTCCGATTGACGCGCCGTCTACGACATTGAGTTCCTGTTGACGATACAAAACTTTTTGATACTTCAACTCTGGGCTATGTGTCAGTTGATGTATCAGCCTCTCAGCTCGTGGAGCGGACCCTCCCGTACGAGCTTGCTGTGTGCGGGAACCCTAGAGCTGGCTGCGACTGCTACTATGACGACAACGACTGTTCAGAGATCCTCAGTGGATTCGACGACGACGACTATAGCACTCAGTGATCCTTTGTGGGTCAGTGCTACCGATCCTGTGTGGGTCCGATCCTGTGTGGGTCAGTGCTCAGCGGTCCTGTGTGGGCCAGCGCCTACAGGTCCTGTGTGGGCCCGATCCTGTATGGGTCTTTGCGGGGGTTAGTACCTATCGATCCTTTGTGGGTCCGATGACTTAGATGGATCAGTGATCATCTCTATCGTCATTCGAAGAAGTATACCTGTGTGAGCTGAAACCTTGTTTTTCTTTCCTTTGTGGATTGTGTTGTGCTATCCTGTGTGGATTTACGTTTTGATTTCCTTTGTGGATTGTGTTGTGCTATCCTGTGTGGATTTACGTTTTGCTTTCCTGTGTGGACTGGGTTGTACTTGAGCTCGAATGTTGGAGCCGAGTGAGAATTGATGACTTAGGTATATATATGAGCATATACCTAAGCCGTGTCTGATGTTACTTCGTGATTGTATCTTTCCTTTTTGGTTTATCCTTTGTGGATTCTGGGAGACCTTTGGGGGTCTCGGGGTCCCTACTGAGTAGCTTATACTCACCCCTGCACGGGCTATGCCCGCACTACATTGTGTTGGTTGCAGACGACGGACATCGCTGATCGTGGTGGAGGCTTGTAGAGCAGGACGGTACCTGGAGGTGGACCACTGGGTGGGACGTACTTGGAGCGGTCGGCTGGACCCGAGGAGCAGTGGAGGATATCTATACCCACCCTTCAGGTGGGACTTCCAGTGGACGGCTTGACGTTGCGGCTTTACTTTTCAGTTGCTGTTTTTCCCCTTTCAGTTGTACTTTACAGTTGGGCTTGTATTTCCGGCCCCCTTTACTTTTCCTCACTTACTGTTGTACCAGCTTTTGCTTAGTGTTTACTTTTTCCGCTTTCTTACTCTGTGGTGCTTGTTTACTTTACAAAGGAAATGCCTTCCCTTTTACCAGGATTTACGCCTTGGTGCTAGTCGCCAGCCCCTGGCCTATCAGAGGCGAGCTTGGGGTAGTCACAGCACGGGCCCCGAGGACGGGTCATGAAAAAATATTGTTGGATTCTGTTATACGAAACAATGAAGGAGTCTTTCACAACACGCAACCCTGACTTGGCTTGCATTACATGCAATCGCGACCTTCCTCGATAGCGTGTGTTGTACGCAATACCAGGTTTAACTAAACAACGATATATGGTTATAATATTATTATGAACTAGCAGCTATGAATAGTATCAACTACATTTTGAATTTTATAACATTATTATTCATCTTACACATTTTCTAGAATATGGTATGAGAACAAAATCAATTTTTTGAGTAAAATAAGCATTTTTCAAAAAAATGTAGTTTTTCCACCTTTTGATGGTGCACCCACTTTAAATATTGTTTTCGATATGTCTATAAGTTCAATTTGACAAAATAAAATTATTCTTTGGAATCAGGATATAAAAAATTACTTTGGATAAATTTTTCATATTATTCTGATAACTTTCATATTTTAATGAATAGTAAAAACACGCTATATTTTAATTAAAAACAAATTTTTTCATCGCAATAATTTATATGGTTATATTATCTTTTTAATTGGTTTTACAGTGTAATTAGAATATATTTTTACCATTTAATCCAATGTTGGTCATTGGAATTAATTTCACTTTGAAATTGGATATAAACAAGTATCAATCTTTTGATAGTTATTGTTTCTTAAAAACACGCTATTTGTTTTGATAATGGGAATTAATTTTAAAATTAATTAATGCCACTTCTATGTTTTGAATTTGGAAAAATAGACACCAATTTTGAATTCGAAATATCAAATAATTCTTAGGCTGAATTTTTGGTATTTTTCTGAAAAACTTCAATTTTTGATGAATAGTGAAACCTCTTAGTAGTAGATAAAAAAACTGACTTCTTCATTTAAATGAAATTTTACCACTTCTGTGAATTGAATTTCAAAAATCTGAGAGCACGGTTAATATCAAGGACTAAAATGTGGTTCAATGAGATGAAAATATTTTTGGTGAATAGTAACTTTTTACTTTTTTTACCGCGTTTAAAAGTAAATAGGGTAATTAAGGGTAAAAATGATATTATTATTACCCTAACACATGTCCTAATTCTTTTGGATAAGTTTAATTCGACCAAAAAAAACCTTAGGAATAAAATATGACCATTTAGGCCCACTTGGATTAGATTAGGACATTTAATATTAATTTATTTAAAGAAGGGTTAAAATAGTTAAAATCAAAGTTTAATAAGTAAATAATTTTTAATATAGGGTTATACATAAGATAAATTCGACTATAAATATACATTAGAAATATACAAAGATTTCCTACATAATGGTATTTTATTTGTAATTTTTAGACATTAAATAATTTAATTTATTTATGACACAAAGATGATGCAGTAATTATCTTATTAATGAAATATTGAAATAATTAATGTTATAAATTCCCAAATAAATGTAATTTGAGACTTTTTATGAATTCCACAAATTTTCTAGGTTAATATGAAATGTTAGTATTGATTTAAGTAACTTTTTTCGAACTAATAATTCTGTGATGATTTTCACAAAAATCAATTACCAAATAGTGTCAAAATTGACATAAAATAATTTTTAAAACAAATGTTATATTATTAATTGTTATTTTATTCCTAAAAATCTAAGGTTCAGCCAAATGACTTATATAAGGTTATATATATTAATAATAAACAACTTGGGGTTCGTTTGGATTATTATAGTAAGTTTATTAACCTTATAGTGTAAGAAAACAAGAAGACACTGTAAAAGTAAAATTATTTAACTTAAAGTTAAATCTAAATGATGTGGTTAAAATAGAAACATAAACTTGTCTAAATTCTATTGGATGAGATTATTTCGACCCATCCCCACATTAGCTTCTAAATAAATCAATTTGGAGCTATTAAAAACCGAATATGACTTTATAATAAAATAATATTTTTAGTTTTTCCCAAGGTGCCCCTCTCCTCCCGTATAAAAGGGAACCTCCTCCCTCTTTTCCTCACACCACTTTGAGCCTTCAAGATCAGCAAAACCCTTCAAAATTATCTTATACACTTCCCTAGAAACATAATAGAGGTCCTGGTCTTCTTCAAAGACCTATTGTAGTGCCCTAAGAGGAGGTCTGAAAGAGGCGCTTCAAAGAAGAGGTAATGTCCGTTACCGATTCTTTCAACTTTATTTCTTCTTCCACTAATTCTTATTTAGTTGTTTCATTATGAAGTAATAAAATCAGTGTCACTCATATACTGATATGTTATTATAATTATGAAACAACCCTATTTCACCATCTATCCATACTACGGAAAACCAGATCACCGCGCGTGCGTACGTACGAAATACCGTCTCCACGCCGTGGTGTAATCTATTTTCCACCACCACCTTACTTGGATGGGTATAATGGTGTAAATAAATAACTATATATGATTATTGTAAAGTGATATTTATTCTTAAATAGTATACATACACTTCAATACAATTACACGATCATGGGAATGATATCATCGCTCGTGCGTACATACGGACTACCGTCTCCACGACGCGATGAGATTCATTCTCCATGTCAACCATTCATGAATGATTATAAAGTATATATAATAAGTAATCATGAAATATATGACATAATAATGATACTGGATTTATGTATATATATATATATGTATGTCATCTACTTAATTCCATTCAATTCAATAAGGAAACGAAAACAACGTTCATGCGTACGTACGACCTACCGTCTCCATGAACGGTGTATTTTATTCCATTTATCGATCTATCATATATATATGTATATTATGAATATATATTACATATAAATCATATTTTACATTCTATAATTAATTAAATCAGGATATAAGTAATAATATTAAGAATAAAAAGTCGAAACACGTACGATAAATGAAACGATTTTACCCAAAATGCTGCTTTTACATCAAATTTACAAAATAACGGGTAATATAAAGTCATAAGTAAACTATATATGATATCATAACTATGAAAATGATTCTGTAATAAGTCAATGACATTATTTAAATCATTATACAGGAAGTTCGGATACGTATGAAGCATATTGGACCTAAGGTAAGGGATAATTTTGCAAATCTCATTTTTATCTGAGATTGCTTATTCATAAGTATTTATTGGGGTTATTTCTATCATCCTTGTACATGTTTTATAAAAGTGTTTTCATGTATTTTTAAAGTCCTTCTTACCCATTTTGACTTTTACCCCATGGTATGGAAGGAATCTTTCTTTTATCTACCCTACAAGGTACTTTTTGACTTTTCCGACAAAAGTCCGAGAAGAATGTTTTTTAACGTATATGGCATGAAATGATTTTTATGGCTTTATAAAGCCTTATTTTCATTAAGCTTACTCCAAAATATTTCATGACTATTTTCAAAAAAATCTTTTTCTTTTAAAATTGCATGACATTTTGTGAAAATAAAATCATTTTGAAGAAGAAAGGATATTTTCCTCAAGAATTCATTTCAAGTGTTTTATCAAAACCATTTTTCATCTAAGATGGCATTATTTCATCTGTGTATGTTTCAAGTATCACGTCTCTATGATTTACATGGTTTCACTTTTCTTATTATGAAATGATATCCATTTCTTTTATATGGATTATGTGATGATGGGATGATGTTTATGAAACCCATTTAATTCGTTGGGTTATTATGAATGATGTATGTTTATTTTGTGGCACAAGTAATACTGATTTAATTATGAGATCGGTGGGAACTATATCTCCCTCCAATGAATTGGGTAAAGATTTATATCTCATGAGATAGACATGGCTGGAATGGTAAGTTAATCCGGTTCAGTGTTGCAGGATTGAAACGAGGAGTGAAATCGATTTAGAAAGGGACTTTTTCCACTAAGATGGTCGTGGCAGTAATGCCTTGGCTACTATGAAAATCATATCATGTGCTTAATGGTTTACCACAATTACATATTTAATTCCCGTGCTATTTTATCATGATTAATGTTTCTTTATGATCTATGCCTTACGTACTGCCATGATTTATGTCATTGCTGAAGATTTTGATGTTTAAATATTATGTTGATGTTTTGAAGTTCAAATGTATATGATTTGTTTTATTTTATCCATGCTTACCCTTATTGAGAATTTGAGCTCACCCTTTATATGTTTTCTTTTCCCCAGTATTTAAAGAAAGGTTTTAGGTAAGAAAAAAAAGGGGATGATATTATGGGAGATGTTGATGATCTTTCACCACTATTAGAAGATTATATTCCGAGTTTCCAAAGACACTAAACTATTACGATCCTTGTGTGTATGTTTTTGTTATGTATTAAGTATTCCACTAAAGTAATGTAATTTCCATTTATCTAAAGCTTTAGGTCTCTACAGTGATATACCTGGATAAAAGCTGAATCAGATTACCAAGGAACACACCTCAGTATGCTAAGGGTTTAGAAGAGTTTTTAGATTTTGAAATTTTCAATTGATCTGTTGAAGGGAGAATAAGATGTCCATGTACTAAGTGTAAATTTATAAGATGGTTGAAGAGAGATGAAATTTATTAACAATTGATATTAAATCAATTCCTTACTCAATATTTTTGTTGGATTTGGAACAAAGAATCGAACGTTAGAGAAAGGTTGAGCACTGATGTCAATCCATAGAATGGGCTCCCAATTTCATTGACATTGGAGAATGAAATGTAAAACCTTATAAATAATGTATTAGGAATTGAAAGACACCAAAATTGAAATCAAAATATATCATAACAACTGGTTGAGGGTGATACAAATAGAAACGTGACAAGTGATGTTTTTGAGACTGTAGGACAACCAGATCAAGATTGTAACATATCTTTGGATCCTACTCTTGATTTTATGGAGACTAATGTAAGAGAAAACTTCACAGATAAAAATATATTTCATGGTTTAGTTGATGATGGAAGTCAAGAGTTTTATAGTGGATATTTTAAATATTCAAAACTTTCTTTTCTGCTGAATTTGTACGATATCAAATGACTATGTGGAATTACAAATACGAAAATGTCCATGATATTGGAATTTTTGCATTATGCATTTCCTGAAGTAGACATCCATTAGTATTTTTATGATATAAAAAAAGTTTTTAATAGGATTGGTATAAATTATAAAAAAATAAATGTGTGTCCCAATGATTGTATGATTTATTGGATAGAGGATTCAAGTAGACTGGATTGAAAAAAATGTTCTTCTTCTAGATGGTAGTCAATGGGAGATGTTGGAAGTCTGAATCAACATAATACCATGAAGAAGAAGAAAATGAACAAACCTACAAAGATTTTGTGTTACTTTCCTTTAAAGACTCGATTTAAAAGATTATTCATGTCATTGAAAACCGCCGATCAAATGAAGTGGCATTCTATAGATAATAACAATTTTGGGTTAATGCGACATCCATGGGATTCAAAATCATTGAAAAAATTTGATTTATTACATCCATATGTATCATATGATCCTAGGAATGTTCTATTGGGATTGGTTGCCGATGGATTGAACCCATTTGGGACTTTGTGTGGCATCCTGCCTTTTTAATACATAAATTTTCATTACATTTTACATACAGAGGATCTTTAAAGTCTACTGTCTTGGAAATTAGGAACATAAAACATGAAAACAACATAAAACATTCTTCTAATACAATTGTAAGGATTCATCATATGTTCATACTATGTACAATTATTTCATCTCATATTCTAGAGACATACATCAAAGGAATGGGTGAGAAGAAGGCCCAGTAAGGTTACACAAGGAATCAATTTACTTGTGATATCAACAAGAACTTGAATAAAAACATAAAGACATGAGAAATGGATGCATTGACACATCATAATGAAAAGAAATTGAAACATACTTGAATATGTGGCTACAAAATTTCATTTAGACATTGATAAACATATCACTAAGGTTAATCCCCATGATGTCATAAAAATTACCAAGGTTATTCACCAAGGTATCATAAAAATTTCAAGGGTTATTCACCAAGGTATCGTGAAACTTGTCATCTCAAGAGATTAATTATTTACCCAATTCATTGGTGTGATATCAGGGAACACCCTTAATATGTCTTTAATTTCTTGTGATACACATAGATCATATTCAAACATTTCATAAATAACCCATAGAGAATAAAAGAAATGGGTTTCATTTCAAAATCGTGACGTTTTAAAATCTCTTAAAAATAAGATCATTATATCTTTTATAACCCATGGAAAGGGAGTGAGGGTTATATGTATGTCCATTAAAGAATCAAATATATCATATTTATATATTTATTAAAACCCATAGAAACGAAATAGGTCTGGGTATTCACATAAATAAACAAGGGAATTTCTTGAGAGAAAGAGAGAAATTTTGAGGCGAAATTTCTGCAGCATAACGGCTATATAACATGGTTTTAGAAAACATTGGAAAGAGAGGGTACAAGAGTAACCCACTCATAAATAACTTATAATACAGTATAAATATATAACAACATGGAGGTAATAACAAGGTATGTAAATTTTAATGACATACCACATGAAACGGAAACATGAAAGAAAAGAGAAGACGCGATTCCTTTTACGAGAAATTCGGCAGCCTATCGGCATCACTTAAAAATTCAGAAAACAAATTTATGAGAGAAGAAAGGGTATTTCATCATTTGGAAATAAAATTGACAGTAATAAGAATATATAAGAACATACCCTCAACATAAATAGATGGAAAATATAAGACAAAACATAAAGGAAGTCATAACTTAAAAGGAGGGTGAAAGAATCCCTTACCTTGAAGAGTAACTTCGAAAGATTGAAGTTCGGGACCTTGGGATGCTTGAAGGAACCTTGTGAGTACTCCTTGGGAGGTGAGGAAAGCATAAATTTTTGAGGAGGATTTGGAAATGAATTGAATGAGGGAAAGTCTTTATTTATAGGAGAAGTGAGGGGACAAGTCATTAATGGAAAAGGGACACCTCATCGGTGGTATTGGAAAAACCATGGGCTTTCCCATGGTATTTTCCCATGGTATTGGCCAATTGGGACACCTCATACCTTATCTTACTATTCATAAGTCGACCAGAATTATTACATAATTATTACATCCTTCATGATTTCATTAAACACCCGAAACTCTAAACTGAAAATCCACTATTCACCGAAAATTCAACTTTCTCAGAAAAATCCAAAAAAATTTACCTGAACATAATATCGATGCTCTGAATTAAAAAATGAACTCCATTTAATAAAAAAAATTTTCTAAATTTTTTTAATTTAACTTAAAATAAACACTATTCACCCGAAAAAACCAATACTTGACTAAAAATTTCTGAAACTGTTATTTACCTATTTTATTGAATTACATTACTTAATAAAGGTTCCTGAATTATATTAATACTTTCTTTAAGTGATATTACTAATCCATTTGGTCATATTACTAATCCTAAGTGTAAAATAACTATTCATAAATTACTATCCACTAAAAATTATGTTGATCTTATTAGAGTCTAAATTTCTTATTGAACACATTTGTAGAAGAACATTTTTTGAAAATTTTTACACATAATTAATTATTTAGGGTTTACATAAATATTTTAAAATATTCCTTTTTTTCGAAAATTCATCAATATACATCCTATATTTATCCGGACATTTGAAAAAAATTCACAAACTTCACCATAAGAAAGAAACACAATTTTATTTAACTCAATTGATTACACAAAGTATCTATGGTCTCATTACATATCCCTTTATCACACCAGTATAAGACCTAAGTATAAGGTGTGGTAAGGTGATAGAATCTGGGGGTGGCTCAACCAAATTTTCCTGAGGAGTGATTTCTATAAGCTTGAACTTCTCTCGAAGGCGATTCCGTTCCGGCTTCACGTGATGAAGTTCAGATTGGGTTTGGTCCAAAGCAAAGCCCAGTGGTGCTACTTCCTTCCCCAGTTCCGTCAGATGGGCTTCGATCAGCCCGAGACTACTAGATGAGGCCATCGTATCTTCTTTCTATATTAATTAACCAAAATCACTTGTTTTTATAGACAAATTGTAATGTTAAGAGTTTAGTTTCCAATGGTCATATTGACCAATGGTTATATAACAGTCGAAAACCAGCGACCTCATTTTATTTATACTCATTTCATTAAATGAAATAGTTTTGTTGAGTATAAACTAAAATGACACACAAAAATAGGAAACAAAAAATTCATTCAAAATTTCGGGTCGTTACATTCTTCCCCCCTTAAGAAATTTCATCCCTAAAATTTTAACTCATATCCTTAGAAAAGAAAATTTGTGGGTACTTCTACCTCATAGAATTCTCTGGTTCCCACGTGGCTTATTCATATTTGTGGTTTCTCCACAACACCTTAAAAAGGTGGTTAGTCTTGTTGCATAGAACCTTGTATCTATGATCGAAGATCTCCACCGGCTTCTCCTCATAAGAGAGGTCATGTTCTAGTTGCACCACCTCTGGGTTTAGTACATGTGAAGGGTCAGGTATATACTTCTTCAAGAGGGATATGTGGAAGACATCATGAACTTGTGCTAGATTTGGAAGAAGTTCAAGCTGATAGGCCACTGCTCCTACACGATCAAGGATTTCATAGGGGCAAATATACCTAGGGATGAGCTTCCCTTTCTTCCCAAACCTCATGACTCTCTTCCAAGGTGATATTCTAAGAAAGAAATTGTCACCAAAATCAAACTCCAAGTCCCTTCGATGGTTGTCGGCATATCTCTTTTGTCGACTCTGAGCAGCCTTAATGTGTTGTTGGATGGAATGGACCTTTTCTATCATCTCTTGCACAATATTAGGCCCAAGAAGATTTCTCTCACCAGCTTCATCCCAACAAGTAGGAGTTTTACATAGATTCCCATATAGAGCATTATAGGGTGCCATTTGAATGCTCGAGTGGAAGCTATTGTTGCAAGAGAACTCAACTAAATGGATATGTTGATCCCATCCACCTTTAAATTCAATTGAGCATGTTCTCAGTAAGTCCTCAAGTGTTTGAATAGTCCTTTCATACTGGCCATCAGTTTGGGGGTGATAGGCCATACTGAAATTCAATTCAGTGCTTAGAGCATGTTGAAGACTTCTCCAGAATTTTGATGTGAACCTAGGATCATGATCAGATATGATAGAAAGTGAAACTCCATGCAGCCTTACCACATCCTTCACGTAAATCATGTAAAGTTTATCAAGGGAGAAATATTCCCGGATGGAGATAAAATTGGCAGTCTTGGTGATACGGTCCACAATAACCCATATCACATTGTTTCCTTTGGAAGTTCTTGGAAGACCAGTGACGAAGTTCATAGTGATATTGTCCCACTTCCATGCTGGTATGGGTAGTGGTTGCAATACCCCTTTTGGAAGTTGTCACTTTGCCTTCACTTGCTGACATACCAGGCACCTTGAAGTGTATTCAACAATCTCCCTTTTCATATTATCCCACCAATAAAGATCACGAAGGTCCCTATACATTTTTTTTGCTTCCAAAATGTATAGAGAAAGTAGAGCTATGAGATTCATCCATCAGCTCCTTCTTTATTTCCAGAATATATGGAACACATAACCTTTTACGAAATTTTAGTACACCTTCTTGATCAATATTGAACTTAGGAAACTTCCCATCCTGTACAACCTCAAACATCTCTTGTAACAAAGGATCTTCTTTCCCAGCTTTCTTGATCTCCTCTAGTAATGACGGTTGAGAAATCATTTGGGTTAGGGTTGATGATGTCCCTTCCCTTATAATTCCCATGTCTAGATTTACTAGTTCATTGATCAAAGGATCTTTTTGAATCCTCATCATGGAAAGAACAACTAGGTATTTCCTACTTAATGAATCAGAAACTTTGTTTCCTCTTCTAGGGTGATAATGAATTGAACAATCATAGTCTTTAAGAAGTTCCAACCATCTCCTTTGTCTCATGTTCAATTCCTTTTAGGTGAAAATATATTTCAAACATTGATGGTTTGTGTATATATTACATTTCTCCCCATAAATTTAGTGCCTCCATATCTTCCGAGAAAAAACAACCGCAGCTAGATCCAGATCATACGTAGGGTGCAGTAACCAATATCTTCTTTAGCTCTTGGAAACTGTCCTCACACTTCTTTGTCCAGATGAACTTGACCCATTTTCGAGTTAACTTGGTTAATGGATTATGAAGTCATGAAATGTTTTTCACAAACCTCCTATAATATCTTGCTAATCCAAGAAAACTATGAATATCAGTTATTGTTGTAGGTTGAGGCCACTCCTCTGCAGCTTTTGTCTTTGTAGGGTCAACTGTGATTCCTTCATTGGTTACAATGTGGCCCAAGAAAGCAACTTGTTGCAACCATAATTCACATTTTTTGAACTTCCCAAAAAGCATATCTTTCCATATAGTTTGTAAAATATCCCTTATATGATTCTCATGCTCCTCTCGACTTTTGGAATATATCAAAATATCATCAATAAAAACTACCAAAAAGTTATCAATTTAGTTCTTAAAGAATCTATTAATCAAATCCATAAAAATATAAGGTGCATTAGTCAGTCTTAAGGGAATAACAACAAACTAATAATTCCCATATCTTGATTGGAAGGTATTTTTTGGAATATCTTCTTTCTTCACCCTTAATTGATGATAACCAGATCGAAGGTCAATCTTAGAGAATAATTGAGCCCCATGAAGTTGGTCAAATAAGTCATAAATTCTTGGAAGAGGGTATTTGTTCTTCACTGTGATCCCATTCAGTTCTACATAATCAATTCATAGCCACATCAATCCATCCTTCTTCTTCACAAAGAGAACAGGTGCTCCCCAAGGAGACACACTCGGTCGGATCAACCCCTTCTCCAAAATATCTTGGAGTTGTTTCTTTAATTCCTCCAGCTCCACATTTTCCATCCTATACGGGGTCTTTGATATTAGATGAGATCCAGGTATGATTTTGATGGAGAAATCTACCTCTCTTTTTGGGGAAGGTTTAGGAAACTCCTCTGGAAATACATCAACATATTCCTAGACGATGGGGATATTTTCTATCATCAAACTCTCATCTCCTTCTTCTTATTCACCGATCAACTCCATAAATAAGGATATAGGATGTTCTTCTAAACAAAAGTCTGGTTGAGATATCTCTCCTTGGAAGATAATTGTAGGTTTTCCATTCAATACTACTGATATTTCCTTTCTTTCGCAATTGATCTTAACATTATACATTGAGATCCAATACATCCCTATCATAATGTCGAATTACAGACTACTGGATTTGCGATAAGATTGTGCTCACTAAAGTAAATAATAGAATTTCTAAACACTTAAGATTTTTGGATAGTTCCACCAGGAGTCTTGACTGATTACTCCACTTTTAGCAAAAAGGGGGTTGATTCTAAATTCCTTGAAAACATGGAGGAAATAAAGGAATGCATAGAACCTGAATAAAAAAAGTACTTGCTAGCTTTGAGAGAACAAAAAGAGTACCTGCTACCACATCTTTTGAAGATTCAACTTCAGCTGTCGTGATAGAAAAAGCACAACCTTGCTCCCTTGGACTTTGCTGAGGCAGAAGGTGGTTCCCCTCCACTGCCCTCAGATTTGGACAGTGATTCACAAAGTGCCCACATTGTCCACACTTATAGCACTAAACATCAGGTAGGGCATGCACCATCTTCCCCTTGTCATTAGTGTTTGGAATATGAGGTTTCACCTCACTATGATAATTCCTCGCAATGTGGCCATCTCCACCACACTTGCAACACTTCCCACTCCCGAGCAGACAGTTCCCCGAATTCTTCTTCCCATATTTATTACATGTAGGAAGTTCTACTTGCTTGCCTCCTCTTCTGTGATCAATGTTCCTCCATAAGCTTGGATCAACAATCTCTTCTTGTCATTTGATTTTTGAGACCACTACGTCTCACCAAACTCCAAATCAACTTTCATCTCACTCCACACAATCTCCACGTAACTATCATAGTCTCAGTTGGTTAGATTATTCCGTAGATGAGGTCTTAATCCACCAAATAATCTATCAACATTACCATTTGGATCCATGAAAAAGATAGAGGTATATCATGAAATTCGTGTGAAGTTCATCTCATAGCTTCCGACATATTCGTTCTCCTTCTACTTCAGCTCGAGAAACTCCTTCTCCATTCTTGTTCTCATGGAGCGAGGGAAATACTTATTGAAAAAGATCCCTCTGAACTCATCCCACTCCATAGCTTCAACTTCCACTCTTTGTCTCGTGTTTTTGATCAGTTCCCACCACTGATAAGATTCTCCTTCTAGGTGATAGACAGCCAGGGTGACCTTCTCTTTCTCTGAACAATGGAGCATAGAAAAGATCTTCTCGATGAAGCTGATCCACTGCTCAGCAATCAATGGGTCAGTAGATCCACTGAAAGTTGGTGGTCATTGACACATAAAGGAATCAACGGAATTTTGTTACCTTCATGGTGAGATCGACCTCTCATATTGATTCAAGTTATTTCGCATAACTTGAGTCAGTTGGTTCATCATGCGCATGAATGTTTCCATTCCGGATTCCATCGGAGGGCTGTCAGTGCATGGTCCATTGCGGTCACCATTTGCACAGTTCCTCCTATTGCCTGCCATTTTCTAAAGTAATAAAACCTTAGTGAGAAACTTATTTCATTTATGAATCTTTTAACTATAAAGGATTCTATGTAATAAAACTTCATTCTTAGAAAATTACATTTCTCTATAATTCCTTCATAATGATTCATTAAAAGATTGTGATTAACCAAACTTATCCCCCAAGAGTGTCGTAACCAAGAGTGCAGCAAGGCCCGTTGTTGTGCACCATTTCCCATTAGAGTCCAACTAAAAGAGATGTTTTCGGGTTTTACCCCTATGTACATCTGTGCCAGAGCCACCTCTACCTGCTCATATCCATACATGGATGTATTTGTTTGATAAACCACTTACTCAATACTCACCAAAATACCAGGAAGTTTTCCTATATTTAAACTTTTCTATAGGGTTATTCCTAAATTCTTCATAGCCTAATTCCCATAAATAACTAAACTTATCCTTTGATACCAACTGTGTCATCCCTCCTTTTTAATACATAACTTTTCATTACATTTTACATACAGAGGATCTTTAAAGTCTAGTGTCTTGGAAATTTGGAACATAAAACATGAAAACAAAATAAAATATTCTTATAATCCACTTTTAAGGCTTAATCATATGTTCATCCTATGTAAAATTATT
Organism: Viscum album; assembly: GCA_963277665.1. NCBI lineage: Eukaryota > Viridiplantae > Streptophyta > Magnoliopsida > Santalales > Viscaceae > Viscum > Viscum album. The sequence goes on along the minus strand of OY728165.1, from coordinate 1,062,099,898 downwards.
GCATCTCATATCTTAGAGACATACATCAAAGGAAACGGTGAGCATAAGGCCCAGTAAGGGTAAAAAGCAATCAATTTACTTGTGATATCAATAAGAACTTGAATAAAAACATAAAGACATGGGCAATGGATGTATAGGAATATCAGAATGAAAAGAACATGAAATATACTTGAATATGTGGCTAAAAAATTTCATTTAGACATTCATGAACATATCACCAAGGTTCATCCCCAATGTGTCATAAAAATTACCAAGGTTATTCACCAAGTTATCATAAAAATTACCAAGGTTATTCACCAAGGGATCGTGAAACTTGTCATCTCTAGAGATTAATTCTTTACCCAATGCATTGAATCGCTATCAGGGAGCACCCTTAATATGTCTTTACATTCATGTGTTCCACATATATCATATTCAAACATTTCATAAATAACCCATATAGAATAAAAGAAATAGGTTTCATTTCAAAATCGTGATGTTTTAAAAGCTCTTAAAAATAAGATCATTATATCATTTATAACCCATGGAAAGAGAGTGAGGGTTATATGTATGTCCATTACAGAATCAAATATATCATATTTATATATTTATTAACACCCATAGAAACAAAATAGGTCTGGTTATTCACATAAATAAACCAGGGAATTTCTTGAGAGAAAGAGATAGAAAATTTGAGGCTAAATTTCTACAACATAACGACTATATAACATGGTTTTAGAAAACATTGGAAAGAGAGGGTAAAAGATTAACCCACTAATAAATAACTTATAATATAGTATAAATATATAAAAACATGGAGGTAATAACATGGTATGGAAATTTGAATGACATACCACATGAAAAGGAAACATGAAAGAAAAGTGAAGACGCGATTCCTTTTACGAGAAACTCGGCAGCCTATCAGCGTCACTTAAAAATTCAGAAAACAAATTGATGAGAGAAGAAAGGGTCTCTCATCATTTAGACATAAAATGGAAAGTAATAATAACATATAAGAACATACCCTCAACATAAAGATATGGAAAATATAAGACACAATATAAAAAAAGTCATGACTTAAAAGGAGGGTGAAAGGATCCCTTACCTTGAAGAGTAACTTCGAAAGATTGAAGTTTGGGACCTTGGGAGGCTTGAGGGAACCTTGGGAGGAATACTTGGGAGGTGAGGAGACCAGAACATCATTTAGGAGGATTTTTAAATTAGGTTAATGAGGGAAAGGCTTGGTATTTATAGGGGAAGTGAGGGGACAAGTCATTAATGGCCAAGGGGTACCTCATCAGTGGTATTGGCAAAAACATGGGCTTGCCCATGGTATTTGCACATGGTATTGGCCACTTGGAATAAATAATAACCTATCTTACTATTCATAAGTCTACCAGAATTATTAAATAATTATTACATCCTTAATGATGTCATTAAACACCCGAAACTCTAAACTGAAAATTTACTATTCACCGAAAATTCAACTTTCTTAGAAAAATCCCAAAAATTTACCTTAATATAATATCAATTCTCTGAATTAAAAAATGAACTCCATTTTATAAAAATAATTTTCTAAATATTTTTAATTTAATTTAAAAAAAACACTATTCACCCGTAAAAACTAATACTTGACTAATAATTTCTGAAACAGTTATTTACCTATTTTATTGAATCACATTGCTTAATAAAGGTGCCTGAATTATATTAATACTTTATTTAAGTGAGATTACTAATCCATTTGGTCAAATTACTAATCCTAAGTGTAAAATCACTATTCATAAATTACTATTCACCAAAAATTAAGTTGATCTTATTAGACTCTAAATTTGTTACTGAACACATTTGCAGAAGGCCATTTTTTGAAAATATTTACACATCATTAATTATTTAAGGTTTACATAAATATTCTAAAATAGTCCTTTTTTTTCCAAAATTCATCAATATAGATCCTATATTTATCCATAAATTTGAAAAAAATTCACAAACTTCACCATAAGAATAAAACACAATTTTATTTAGCTCAAAGGATTACACAAAGTAGTTACGGTCTCGTTATATATCCCCTTATCACAACAGCATAAGACCTAAGTGTAAGGTGTGTAAAGGTGATAGAATCTGGGGGAAGCTCGACCAACATTGCCCGAGTAGTGATTTCTATAATCTTGAACTTATCCCGAAGGCGATTCCGTTCCAGCTTCACCGGATGAAGTTCAGCTTGGGTTTGGTATAAAGCAAAGCCCAGTGGTGATACTTCCTTCCCCAGTTCCGTCAGATGGGCTTCGATTGTCCCGAGACTACTGGATGAGGCCATTGTATCTTTTTTATGTATTAATTAACCAAAATCACTTGTTTTTATAGAAAAATTGTAATGTTAAGAGTTTAGTTTCCAACGGTTATATTGACCAACGGTCATATAACAATCGAAACCCAACTACCTCATTTTATTTATAATCTATTCATTAAATGAAATAGTTTTGTTGAGTATAAACAAAAATGACACACAAAAATAGGAAACAGAAAAATTCATTCAAAATTTCTGGTCGTTACACTTTGAGTACTGGTTATAGCATTTGGACAGTTGTTTTGATCCCTTACAATCTGCCTTTGTGGATGTGTGTGTGAAAAACATATTTTATCATTTAGATGATTATTATTAGAAAAAAATTCCTAGAAATGATATTGATGTATACTTTCAGCCTTTAATGGAAGAATTGTAGGATTTATGGAGAAACGGTGTTGAGACATATGATGCTTCTTCTAAAACAATGTTCAAAATGCATTCTGCTCTAATGTGAACCATTAGCGAGTTCCCTAGACTTTGGAATTTAGCTGGTTAGAACACTTACACGGGTTTGGATTGTCTTGTTTGTAAATTTCATTTTGAGCCCAAATGACTACCTCACTGTAGAAAATGGTGCTTCATGTGCAATTGAATATTTCTCAATGCATCTCATAGATTTCAGCTGAACCGGTCAAAATTCAACAGTTTTATTGATTGTAGACAACCTCCAAAGTTTTTAACTAGTTCTGAAATATTGGAACAACTTGGAAATGTTGAAATAGAATTTACGAAGGTGCATCATTTTAATGATAGTGGGAAATGAGTTCGAAGTTCATCGTCAAGTGAAATCAGCACACAACAATGTAAGAAAAAATTATATTCCTCAAACTTTCATAGTGGGAATTTAATTTGTTGCGGAATAATCTTGATGTGATGCATATTGAGAAGAATGTTTTTGACAATTTTATCTTGACATTTCTTAATGATCATGGAAAGTCTAAGGATCATATTAATGCTTTGAAATACTTATAAGAAATGAACATAAAATGCAATATCTGGCCAAATAAGAAGGAAAAGTATTCTCCGAAAATTTTTTCAATGAAAAAAAGAGATAAATATACATTCCATAGAATTTTAAACCATTTAAAGGTATATAATGGGTATTTAAGTAACATATCAAGGTGTTTTTACTTAGATAATCATAGGATACATGGATTGAAAAGTCACAATTCAAATGTTTTATTACAACAGTTACCACCATTGGCATTGTGTACATTGTTACCTAAAAAGGATACTGCTATTGTACTCCAATTTTAAAATTTTTTTAGACAACTATGTGAGAAATATCTATATAAATTTGAGCTTGAAAACATTTTGGATAGATTTTTAAAGGCAATTTGTGTAATAGAGATGATCCTTCCTCCATTGTTTTTTACTTTCATGATGTATTTAACTGTGCATTTAATTGAGGAAGCTAAATTAAGAGGCCCCGTACATTTCGATGGATGTATCCAATTTTTAGGTACTTTATTTATATATTTTTCAATTAATTAAACAATTATTGGAACTTAATTAAAAACATAATTATTATTTTTTATTTTATTTCATAGATATCTTGGGCATTTGAAATCATACGTGAGAAATAAAGCTCAACCTGAAGGCCTTATTTCTAAAGACTATTTGGAAGAGGTGCATGTAGATACTTGGATGATATTGAGACAATATTTAATCATGTTAGACATGTTAAAGACACATCAAGTCAATCTCAAATACATGGGAAATCAAAAACATTTTCTTCTATTGGTCGATCAGTTGGGAGGACCTCAAATGTTACACTAACATAAATTGAATTATTATAGGCACATAGATATGTGATGCTGAATAGTGAAATTTTAGATCCATTTATTGAAGATTTGAGTATAGAAACAAAGATACGAATGAGAGGACTAACATGAAATGAGAAAGATATATCAAAATCTGTTAATAAAGAGCTTGCAGAATGGTTTTCATGACGTGTAAGTTCATAAATATTGCAATAAATACAGATATTAGGTTGAAACATATATTTTGTAAATATAATAATGTATATTTATTTTTTAGATCATGAATAATGATACTCGAGCAGAGTTTTCAGAATATTTTAAGTTTCTTGCTCGAGGTCATCTAAAACATGTTAGAAAGTTTGATGCTTACAATGTGAATGAATTTAGATTTCATATAGTCAATCAAGAAGAGGGTTTGAAAACATAGAATAGTGGTATATTTACATTTTCTGAAGTGGGATACTATTGGAAGCTAACTGATATTATCGAATTAAACTAAAACATGCATTTTTCAGTTGTTTTATTCAAATTAAAATGTGTCGATATGATCAGAGGTGTTAAAATAAATTCCTTGAAATTTACTTCTGTGAACTTCTATCACTTGATGGCTGTTGGTGATCGTGAACTAAATGATCCATATATCTTATTATTGTAATAGAAAGTGGTATATTATATGAATGATGTTGTGGATGAAGGTTGGATTATAGTTTCTCACGTAAAACTAAGAGATTTGTATGATAAGAGTGATAAAGTGGATGATTTGAAATTTGACATTGAATCTCATCAACCGCAAGAAGAGAACTTATTTTTTTCATCATGATATTGAAAATATTAGTCTAGAAAGGGTGGATGAAGTGGATGAAGTAATGGAGTAGGAAACTGAAATGATTGAAGGGGTAAATGATTGTATGTACAATTATGCATTCATTTAGAAACCACTTATTTAATTTATGAAGTTATTTGTTATCATTGTTATGTATATTTTGTTTGTTACTATTGTGCATCTGTTATCTTTTTTAATTTTTTTAATAATTTTTTTGAAATATATGTTCTAAACATAATTTTATTTTATTAAATGATAGGAATTCCAAGGATGAATTGGGGTTCCACTTCTAGTTCTTTGTGGGAATACTGGAGGGTGACTCTTATAGATACAAATTTTAATATGAAAAAATTAATTGCACTTTTTTATACTAACCGTTTGTTCATAAAATATGGAAACAATTCAAGTATGGAAAAAAAATTAAAATTTCTGATGTATGGAATCTGACCGGAGAGAATATAGTTGTCCCATTTGATTCTTATAGGGTCTCTACAGATGACACCGCAAGATTACTTGGACAAATTCTAGGACAACTAGATGCAGAGCTAGTTTCCCTTCTGATTATGTATAATGACTGGATATTGTGCAATGATTGCAACTTGAAAAGAAAGGCAGATGTAAATTGTGGCTCTTAGATTGCTTTTATGGTTTATAAATTTAGTAAAGGTTGTAAAAATGGTGGATGTAAATTGTAATTCCTGTTATGAACTCATAAGATGGGAATTTATATGGATATATATATATATATGTTCATTGTATTTGTATTTTGATTTATATATGTACCCCTCCTATCCCAGGTGTTATATTAATTTTGCACATGTTTTTTTTCAAGGTACTAGTACTGTGGCGGTAGAATTAACAGAATTATATTAATTGTAAATCTACCTTTAGTGGTGATTTAAAATACCACTAAATAAATGATCTGTATTTAGTGGTGGTTTAAACCACCTCTAAATACATACACCATACAATTTAGCATCAATTTTTGTGCTTTAGAGGCGGTTAAAACCACCGCTAAATGTTCCTCATTTTATGTTATCATTTAGTGGCAGTTGGTGTGGTTTCCGCAGCATTTCCCAGGGAAAAAATGAAACTTTTTTTAGCGATGGTTAAAAGAACCTCTAAAAAAGCTTTCATTTTTTCCAGGACAAACCTCCGTGAAAACTACACCAAACAACAGCTAAATGTGTTTACTATGAGAGTTTCTAGAAATTACAGCTAAATTGAAGAAACCGCCGCGTATTGAACACTGACACCAAATTTAGTGGTGGTTTTTTTAAAACACTATAGAAGCATTAGGCGGCAGTTTAAACTTCCTCCATAACAAAAAAAACACTACTATTTGATGAATTTCTTATAGTGAAACTAAGGAAAAAGCCATTTGGCAAGATGGTTATGCCATGGATTGGGTGATACTCAGTTCCCTATGTGAGATACTTAGTACGAGATCAGATTCACCACACCTTGAGTGATATAAGGAACACAATATGGGTTTCCTTTGGAAGACTCTAAGGTATTGGTTTATTTTGATACACCTATAGAAACCCTTGTAATTTCGTTTAGATCTCTTTAGATGGGCTCAAAACTCCACCAATGGATTTGATGGGTTTATGGAATGCATTCCCACTTCTTCTAATTTTTTTTACATTATTATATAATGACCTTTCCATGTGACCTCTAAGCAATGAAAAATATTGGGGATTTCTTGTTTTACCTTGGTTGGTTAAATTTTAATGGCCCTTGTATACATATCATGGCTTACATAGGTACCTTGTTCAGACTTATGGCTTAGGCCGAAGCAGATGGTATGAGACGAGTGTCAATTTAAGAACTTGGACCAAGTTTTTCATGTTTTATTTATTTAATGATCTACTCTTATTTATATATGGAACACTATCATTATTTACTGAATGAAATTTATTGGCCTGAACACCGTGGGTGCCAACCTACTGAGATTATATCTCACACCCTGCCTAGGTACCATTTGGTACCATAATATATTTTATGATAATAGGTATGGATAAAGGGAAGTGTGATCCTTATGATTCTTGATTTACTTACTGCATAGGATGGAGTTTGGGGGTAGAGGATCGAGCCTATGCTTGAGATGCTGTGTAGTATTTTTTGTCCTTTTGAACCTTTTTCCAGTATGTGGTATATTCTTATATCCCCAGGTCCATGTAATCATATTTTTTTTAGAGACACATGACACCATGATCATCATTTTGTATCTTCTATTAAAATTCAACTTCTGATTGGTTATTTATTTTTCTTATTTTATTTCTTTATCTATGATACTGTCTGATTATACTTATGCTTCTACTATTTGTTATTTCTTGTTTACTGTAGTGCATAATCTGATATATGAGGGCATAGTCTCCCCACAGAAGCACCCAAGGCCCTCTCTACTTGTTGGTAGCTTATATCATTTGGGGAGATGTGATTGAGGTCTTTTAGCCCATCATATATGGGAATAATTCAATGTAACTTAGGGAAGGATGTTACATAACACGATATCCATGCTAGTGTGATAGAGTCACAAGCCTTTATAGAGGTAAAAAAATCATTTCAGAACAAAATTAACAAAATTTTCCATTTTAACTATTTCAAAATACGTCATGTTTATATATATGATGGTTTAATTATATGGGTTTCTATCCCCCAACCTATAAAGCACCCATACACTTTACAAATAGGAATTTGGCTTCCATTAATGAAAACAAATTCACTTTAAAATTTGAAATTTAGAAGATTTTAAATTTTAGCAATGATCTCTATATACATTACAAAGCTCTAAATATGATTAGAGTATATGATTATCCTTTTCCCAATTATAAGGAACCTATACACCATACAACTGAAACCTGGTTCCTGTTTAATCACAACCAATAGGTTCATCCCACACAAACAATTATATATATATATATAATCAAAATAAGTAGGAATGTTATCAAAATCATTCAAACATATATAAACAATCTATAAACACATGAGCATGATATATAAGAAGGAAATACTAAATACATAGGCTGTATGGCATAAAATTACCCAATCATGGTATATAACAGGTACAAAATCACAATCATCAATAAGCTTAAAAATACAATGACATAGAATGGAATATGCATGAAATGTGAATTTCTATATCCCTATAATGATGTGTGTAATGATACATCCTTGAAATATTGGGCCAAGGGAAATATACCATAAATATCCTAAATCCAAAATCAGTGGAAATTGCACAAATCACTCAAGGTGAAACAATAATCAATTGTAATAACAAATGAAATGAACAACAATTCCATCTCTGACCACTTGGACTTTTCCTTGTACATGGGTTGATCATTCCCAGACACTACTATTTACCAAGTGTCGACACATTTCTAATCTCTTGTCTACCTGCCCAAAATAGAAATACAAAGGAAAAAACCACCTCTGATACCACTTTGAAACATCCCAACCCTACTAACCACTAAAATGGTATCCAGATCAATGTGTCACATGGCCTCAAGCTCACCTCCTCATATTCCATAGGTTACCAGTTAGCAATGAGGGTCTAAGGTGGTGATAGTGGGGAGACTATACCCTCATGATCAGAGTAGGCCAACTGTGTATCATAAAATAAATAACAGACAATAGAAGAAGTAGTAATAAATAAAAGAATGTGTAGTAATAGAATAACATAAAATGAATACAAAAGATGGCCAAAACTGATGTATACAATGCATGCATTTCCAAATGGTGATACATAAACTAAAACAATAGACATAAAAAAAATCATGATACAAGGTAGCACATAAAGAAGGAAAATAAATAAAAATCCTCAAGGGTGGACTCCATGAGAATCCTAATCTCTGGCTCAGTCCTATTATCATAACTCCTAGGTACAAATATAGCGTCACAAGCAAACATCCATGGTCCTGTGAAAATGATATCTAATTGGGTACCCTAATGCAATGGTGATCTAAGAATGGTGTGAGATATAAATCCCAGTAGGTTACCGCCCACAACATCTAAAACTATAACCAATCCATGAATATAAAGTAAAGTAGTGTACGCGTAGTATGAATAAATAAAAAGTGATTAATAAATAAATAACACAGATAAGCTTAGGCTCCAATAAGAATCTTGGATGAATCAACCAGCTTTGGTTCACAACCAGAAAGAGTATATGACCAGTAACTATATATATTGTAATAATATATATAGATATATATATATATATAGTCAGAGTATAGTTCTATATTTCATCCACCTATATGAACCAAGTACATGTAGATGTAAGTGGCCATATACATGGAATACTAGGTGTGGGCTGGACTAGGGCATAACTCAGTCATCCATACCCAATCTAAACGTTCCTATAAGATTAATAAAAAAGGTATATTCCCTATATATCATAATGTATGGGATATATAATTCTCATCACTTGAGATGGTGAGTGTTAAATCATGTCAACACTAAAATCCATGAGTGTTCCATCATTCCAACACTTAATGAGGAACATGGTGCATCATGCCCACCATCCAATAGTATCAATGGTGTGATACATCATGCTCAACACCCAATGTAAGGGAGCATGATACCTATATTCTCAACAAAACCCTTACCATAATTCCACAAAATATATAATGGCATAATATTATTTATAACAATATCCATGTGGCATCACCTCTCATTCTTTATATTTATTAATCCCAATTAACATTCAGAGAATCAAACTTTAATTATATCATGTAGTAATCATGCGAATACTAGCATGTATTTCCACCCTCTACCATTCATTTAATTTAGGAAAACCAACCATTCAAGAGGAAATCCATTTAATACCAATAACTTATATCAATAATTTTTTTAAAGATCATTCAATAAAGGAATTCCATCATGAAAATTCATTCCATCTAGAACATGCTATTTACTTTTAAAAAACATGGAAATTCATTTAATAAGTCCCAAGTGGTTCTTATAAGGCACTATGGTCCCAATGGGGAAATTACATATATGGGAAATCCCACATTAAAAGAAGGCTAAGAACTTATAATGTTCTTGGTTCTTTGGTCATTTCAATTGGAGTGGCCAAACTATGCACCTAGGAAGTGCATTGGTTCAAACAAACATTTATATAAAACGAGGGAAACTATAATTAGTAACATTAATAAAGGTCATGTACCAAACATTCCATATAACAAATGATGACATCAATGTAGTGAATAATGATATGATCAATGTGACCAATCATGTTATAAACCACTAATAATCACTTTTTAATTTCAAATAAAACATACCTCATCTGAGGGGTTTTATTATAAAAACATGACATTTTTATTATAAATTCATTTAGAAAAACTTAAAAAAGCACACTAAAATATCATAAATAAATTCAAATTCAAGAATAATTTTTGAAAAACTACCCCACATGGAAATTAAATTCATAAAGGTTCAACACGTCACTTAGGAGGTTCCATTCTTCTTGGGCAATTAACTACATGGGGAAATTCCATTTGAAGTCTAATCCAAATGATTAGAAGGAATTCCAGGATTTTAATTATTTAATTATAAGGGTGTAAATTCAAGATGACACACCCAAGGGGAGTCTGTGTTCGACATTTACATCCTATATTTACATAACAAGGATCAACGAGAGTGAAACAAGGTGAGTATACCAATTTTAAATGAAGAATTAAATTTTAAGGCAATGCATGACAAATGATGACATACGACAAAATAATGACATTTATAATTAAATGTAAATTTAAGAAAAAATACATAGACCACCAAATTTATTCTTACGATGATTTAATTATCCAATATAAAGTTCTGATTTGGTCCTATTTGAAAGAAATTGACAAAACTGACATTTTATTTGAAAATAGAGAAAAATGAGCTCACAGAAATATAACATAATAGATCAAAAGAGAAACTTAGAAAAAATTAAATAGGAATTTATATATTACCTATGTGGATCCATAGAGATTTATGGAATTCAAATCATATGACAAATAAAGGAGATCTTGTAAAGCCTAGGTTAGGATTGTAAGGAACCCACAACACTAAAAAAGGAGGCTCACATGGATAGAGGAAGAAGAAAGAAGAGGGAACAAAAAATTAACCTCATTATGGATGTTTGGTAATTCCACACTCAAAACTGGTTCGTATGGTTTGGCCATACCATACAACTACCACTACATAGGAAACCTACCTCTCACAATTGTGCAGTATGGTTTGGCCGAACCATGTACCAACTATGTGATGAATAGTGTGAGGTTACTACCTAAGTGGAACTAATGATAAAGGTTAGGAACATGGTTTGGGTCAACCATATTCACCATGTGATACACCTTCTTCTCCTCTAAAACAGGCCACATGATTTGATGCTGAGATACAAACAGTTTCAGGCAAACCGTGTGCCCTATGCAGACCTTCCAAACATGGTATTTTTGGGGTCTCGTACTCTCAAAAACTCAACGAGACACCTAAAAAACCCCTAGGCCCTTTACCCAAGTCTAAAAACAACTCTTTGATGTATTCCAAATCCCAGAATTGTGTTCTGAAGCTCAGTTCAAAGTACAAGCTTCCCAATAAATACCAAAATTCAAATTCCATTGGAATTCTACCTTGTCTCAAAACACAGGTCGTTATAGTATAAAACCTTATCTAGATTCTATTGTAAATTCATTTTCAGTTATTCTAAATCAAGAGTGTCTATTCTATAAGGTTTCTAGGACGTGGGTAGAGATCCATGTATATGTTTGATTGAGAACTCAACATCTCGGTCTAGAGGTATAACAATAATCTCTTCAATGAATATATAAGTATAATCTATTATAATGGGAATATCTTCAAGCATGATCTTATTTGTCTATATCATTTGAGGTAGATATACTTACTCATAATAGAATAATATACACACTTGATTAGAAGATTCAAAGGTCTATTTATCCTCCTCCTTACAATTTTACATAATTAAAGGATGACTCAGGATGTGAAGAGTGGTCTCCCTCTCTCAAAAGTTGATGTTGGATTTATATAAGGAAAACCAATCCATGACCAATATAGCATAAACCTCCACTAAATGAAGTAAACTGAGATTTTCTTGAATATTTGGTCTGTAAACATAGACCAAAGAGTATTTATATACATGGTATACAATAATTTCTCCATTTTACACTCTTATAGATAGCTCAACCCCCATGTTGTTAAGTGGTCCTTAAATAGTTCTAATCAACTTGAATGATATAAAAAATGAGTATAACTTGAATAAAAATGTATGCTTTCTATTCTTGAATGAATAACTATCATACTTATCACCAAATGGTTGTCAAGATCCACCATAGTAATAGTGATTTCATATTCCCTTCCTTCCTCTTTAGGCCGTAGAGGTTTCTATTATTGATTTTCTTCAACAAACCTTGGGTTAGGGAATTGGCTTTCATAATGCACATGATCTTGGAAATTGAAACATTGTACCATAGGTTAAGTGATGATCCTATCCTTCCTTTCCTCTATTTCATTAGTTGGTTTCTTCATATCCTTTTGGCATTGATTATCCGGATTCCTGTCTTTTCCAAATTTTAAGCATTTTCTGATTCTTTTGAGACAGTTTCTAGGATGCTTCTTCACACATTTTTTACATTTCTAATATTGGGTTTTCTTCCTACAATGAGGTTTATCTATTGATACTCCTGAAGAAAATTCAACTTTATTATTTTTATCTCTATTTCCACATGACCACTAATATTTAATGATATCCATATCAAATTTTAGGGCACAATGTACAATCTATTCATAGATTTCAATTTCCAAAATCTCTAATTATTTTCATAGACTTAGCTTTAGTCCACTAAATAAATATTCCAACTTACTTTAAATGTTGATAATAAAACCAGAGTGATACTATGAAATCCTTGTGAAGTTTTACTCTTACATTCTGAAATTCTCATATTACTTTTGGTCCAGTCCAAGGACCTCCCCTCTCTATTTTAAAATGGAGGGTTCAGGGAAAATATTTATTGACAAAATTTTTCTTGAATTCTTTCTATTCTATAGAATAAATATCATCTTTGGACTTCATGTTCTTGATCTGAATCCACCAATGATAAACTTCCTACACCATGAAATAAATGCCAAATATAACTTCATATTGTTCTAAGAATTGGTGAATAGATAATATCTTCTCAATGGACTTAATCCATTTTACCATGATGAGGGGATCATAAGATCCACTAATGGTAGGAGGTCATTGTTTCATAATATAATCTATTACTACTTTCTCTTTCTTAGGAGAAGGAGGTCATTCCATATGATTCAAGTTATTATTCATAACTTGATCCAGTTGAGTTAGTACTTCCATGAACCTCTCAGATCTCAAACCATAAGGTTAGGCATATCATTAGGGGAAATTATCATATTGCCTATAATGTTGGTTTTGGTATTATTTCTTCTATTTTCCTCCATTAACTAAAAAAATAAAAACAATATGAAAATACATTAACTAATAAAATTACAAAAGGGAAACTTATAAACTTAGAAGGAATAAATTTTAAATGATAAGTAAATCCTAACTTTTGAGTCTCTATGTTTTAATCTAGTTTATCCAAGTTAATAATTTTTTTCGTGTACTTATTTATTGAAGATCTTATTTATTTACTTTTTTCTATATATTTTAGTGCAATTAACTGTGTTTTTTATTATTTTACTAATATTTTATTGAATAAATGTTAAATATTTTTAATTTATTAAAATACAAAATTATTTTTTAATTTTAGTCATATTGTAAAATTTTAGTTAAATAAATAAATAAATTATTTTGTATTCCAGTATAGTTGTTTGATTATAGTTATTCTAATTTATTTTGTTTATGTTAATTAATTTACTCACTTTTAATTTTATGATATTAAAAAAAATAATTACTTTGTACTTTGATTTTATTAATTTTATTATCAATTGTTTTCATAATAATAATATTTAAATAACGAGTGTCATCCCTTAACTTGTTTAACTATTTTTTTTGTTTTTATAAATAATAAATTTTATTATTCTAATTTATAATTTTTTTACTTTAAAAATTTTATTCTTAACTATAATTAACTAATTTGATTATGTTAATACCATATTAAATAATTTATTCATCCTTTATCTTTTTGTAAATAATTTTTTTTTATTTTTTATTTTATTTGTTTTGTTTTGTGTAATCAGTTTTCATTCATTTTGTTTTATATTTTAAGGTGGAGGAACAACTTACCACATGAAAGAAAACACATGGTCAATCTACTCACCATGCATACACCACCATATTTCAACCCTGTATCATGGTCAACATACTAATCATGACCCACCACTGCCTCTCATCAACCCCAGCTCATGATCAGTAGAATGACTATAATCCATCCTACTTTGACATCTTTCCCATGGAGGAAAACACTTAGAATCGAGATTTAAGAAGATATCACTCCATAGATGAGATCCCATTTTAGAAGAACAAACCCCCGAATCCTATGCACCAAGGCTGTGCCTATTAGAGATCCAACACCATTATAGAAGAAACCAGAAGCTACTTCTTGAAAAATTATGACCTTAGACACGTGATTCCGACATGATCTAAACACTACCACACACATCAAACCAGATCCATACACTTTTCCACTGAGGGGCACGACTAGATGAGCACTTTCAGTTAAGACAACCCACACCATATGAATTTTATATTGCTGACCTGATAACCGAATCTTAAAGACAACCAAGATCAACCACCAAATCTAACCTAGTCAGATTCACTATCGTTTAATGTGGATAGTTGTGCGATTAAATCATGGATGGAGCTCCACCACCACACCCTAGCTTACATAAGAGGCCAAACTAAATACCCCCCATTTTTTACATATATGTTTATATATATAATAATAATATATATATAATATATCTATAATTATTATTATAAATATAACAAGTATATTTATATATATATATAGATAATAATAAGTTTATAGTTGTGTAAATGTTTTTATATTTCTAATATATATATTTATAATTTTTTTCGGATGCCAACTAATGACATATGAGCCCAAAAAACTGAATTATGGGCACATGATATTTGCAATGTAAGGGACCAATGTGCATACAAACCTAAGAAATTGTTATCTGGTCGAGAAAAAAAATTGGAATTCAGAAACACCTCCTATTGAAGATTCTCACATCTAATTTTACATGATATTTTTTCTGATTGTTTAATTCAATTTAGTAAGAAGATTAAAAGTTGGGATCATGGGAACTGGAGCATACTCACTCAGTAATCCAGAATCTTGAACCTTTTACATAGAAAACATTTGGGTGTTGGATCATGGTTTCACTATTGTATGAATTTTAAAAGGGAATTAATTTGGTTGGGATATTGGATTTGGTTACTAGTGAGGATGATGTACAGTGGAAAGCATTCCATGTAAAATCTAGAGATTTTATTATGGAGTCATGACCATGACATTTTATCGAATATTGGTAGGAAATAAGATTATTAATAGAAAAAGATTCCAAAAGAAGAAGGGATGGAATCTTCTAGAGAAACCAACACATAAAAGGTAGAATAAGGAGAAAAAACAGAGAACCAAGACATTGGGATATAGTAGGAATCGAGAAGGAGCCATGGGAGAGAGGAGATTTTTCTCTATTTTATTCTATCTCTTCATTAAATAATACTTGAACACTTCTATGTTAATTTATTCTAATATGTTTAATGCGATCATGATTTTTAGATAAACACTAAAGGGGGAATAGTTTGGCCAGTTTATCTATTTTATTTTCTTCACAAATTTTATTTACTAAATGATTCTCTCTATTTATATTCCGACAATATTTTTTTATAGAACATAAAGTATTGGTTAAAACTGATCACGATCATGCTTAAACTCAATCTATATTCAATATGATGATTTCACTAAAATGTAAATCAATATATAGAGAGATTATCACACTGAGTTCAACTGATTAATTGAACTCAATGATAACTGATTTGTTCTTAATCAATGACCTAGTGAGTTCTTTAGTTGAAAATAATTAAAATCCATTCATCCATAGGTTGACCTGAAGAAAAATTGGGTTATCCACTTTATCAGTTTCAAGTGTTTTGGTTAAAATGCAAGAATAAAGAAAAATAATTATAAAAACCAACCAACTTATTTCCCCCTATTTTATTAATTGATTGTTCTTACTAATTTTCATGTATATAAATTTTCTATTTGATTTTTCCCTTCATGTTGCTTTATTATAGTAATAATCACTTTCACGCTCACAAAAATTATCATTCTCATTAATGTTTTATATACCTTTCCCATTTTCATCTTCTTCTTATGTTATTTTATTTTATTTTTTCCCAATTTTTCTACTTAGTTACACACTTAAATAACATACTGTGATTCATTCCATGTGGATCGACCTATGTTCATCACTAGACTTGTTTTAAGTAGAGCTTCAATTATTTAATTATCATGAGTCCAACAACCCTATGTCAAATTTTGGTACCCTTTATAGGGAAGGATCATGTGACCAAGAATAAAAAACAAAAATTCATACACATAAAAAACATATAAAAAAACAAAAATATAAACAAAAAAAATATAAAAAATAAAATATACGAAAACTGTAAAAAAACCTACAAAAAATACAATTTTTTTTGTTAATGTTGTTGTGCGTATGAAAAATAGGTATAAAGTCAAGAGTATAGAGAATTTCATACCCAAATATGAGAGATACCTTAGGGTTTTTCAAGAAAGAAAAAATAAAATTAAAATGGAAGACAATAGAGAGTATGAGAAACAAAACATTGATAACCAACCATATGAAAAAGTGAATCCCCTAGGAAATGAGATGAATGAGAGGCACAGTATCAGATAATTCTTGTTTCTGGATATCTCAAGTAATCCATCATGTATTTGGATCTCCCCAAGGTATGGGAATTATGAAATAAAATAATCCATGTTGTCCCAAATTCTTACCTTTAATGGAATCCCCCATGAAGACTCTTTTGACTTCATTAGAGACTTCCACTATAGTGTTTAACAACTATCAATGAGAGGCCTGAGTGATGAAGATATTAAATTGATATTATTCCCTTTTTTACTCAAAGTAAATTTCTTAAAGTTATTTCAATTACTCTAAGAGGAAATATTTTTCACTTGGGATCAAGTTTACAATGCTTTCATCATGAAGTTTTACCCCATGATATTGACTTCTGAAATCAAACACAAAATCACTAGTTAATTTCAAGATGAGGGAGAACTATTACAAGAAGCCTGAGATAAATTTAGGTGATTACCTAGAAAATATCCAAAACAAAAATGGAATCCCCAATTCTTCATGGATACTTTCTATAATAGTCTCATCCCTTACATACAGACATCGGTGGACCAATCAGCCGATGGGGATTTTAGTGATAAAACTACCAAGGAACTGAAATAAAATTTTAATAAACTATAAAAATACTAAAAAAAATTTAGGAGAAGAAAAATTGTGAGAAAAAAAAATATCTATTATACAATATGAGGAAAAAGATGCCAGATCTTTGTAATGAATATAATAAAAAAACTATTCAAGAGTAATGAAACCACTCTGGCATGTTTGAGCATTTATATTCATGTTGTGCCAATTTTGATATGACTTCAGAATCTACAAATAATGATAATTGTTTTGGATATGGTCATAGGATGAATACTAGTTATGAATCATTTTAAAAAACATACAATCAGGGGTATATAAATCCTCTAAATCTCTCTTAGAGGTATTAGGGAGTTCTTAGACCCACTACACCCCCTGGTTTCCAACAAATACCTAGGAAGTGGTTCCATACACATCCAAAATAAGAATCATATAATTCAAAAGAAGAATTAATATTCATATTCCAAAATATAATTGGTAGATTTGATGAAAATAATTATATATTTTTTATAAATTTCAAATAGATTCTTGGATGAAAAAGCTGAAAATCCAAATAGGGAAGTTGGCTAGAGAAGTTGGTGGTAAAGACAAGGGTAAGTTTCCAAGCACAACTAAAGTGAAACCTATATAAATTCCATGGATGTGAAAACTAATAGAGGTATAAAAACCCACAAAGAAACTAGGAAAGTACCCAAAAATACTCAAAAATAAAAACTTGATGAATCTGGAAACTCAAATCTGGAAAATATTAAATCTAGAAATTTGGACAGGAGAACTGGAAACACTCTAAATCCTACTATCCAAACTGGTAGATGAAAATAAAATGAATTTTTAAACATATAAAATAAGGTAAAGAAATAGTTTTAATAGGAATTTAAAGGTGTTCTTGAAATTATTAGGAAATTTTACACAACAATTCCTTTTACATAAATAATTAAGAAAGCAAACCATGATTTTGAACTATTAAAATTTCACAAGGGTGTAAAAAAACTAAAATTTGACAATTACTTTCTTAAATAATTGATTAAAATATCATATTATATAAAATAAATCTAGAAAATCTATTCAAATATGAAAAATTTGGAAGAATTTTCCACTTTCAATATCACAGAGAAGTGTAGTTCTATGTTTTAGAATATGATACATCCCAAACATGAAGACCCATGGAGATTTGTAATCCACTACAAATTTAAAGATAGAGGTAGAAATTTAAATCAACTATTTGTTCTTAGAGAAAGAATAAATTTAATTCAACTATATTTATTTCAACACATTAAATTAGGAGTTCCCAAACACACTAATGTTGTTTTTATAACTTGTCGATCAATATATTAATGAACATGTTGGCAGGTTAGATGAATTGTAGTGGGAGTAGGAAGACTCTTTTATCCTAATAATTTTATAATATTAGATATGTATTGTGACCAAGAGGTACCTATCATTCTTGGTAGGCCCTTTATATCCACATGGGGAGCTATCATTGATGTCTCAAAGGGAAAATTAATTTTTAACTTGGGTGAACAAAAAGAGGAATTCAATGTTTTCAAAAAAAAAAACCCACCCAAGACCTAATCTAACCTAGAGATGAGATTTTTGTAGCTGAAGAATCTGCTGGTGAGGAGTAAGATGAGTTTTTGAAGATTATATAAGAAATTAATGGTGCAGCTGTGTTACCTACAAAAACTAGCATGGGAATTAGTTTTAGTAAGGATAAGAATATTTTTTATGAGTGTGAGGAAGAATTATTAGGACACCTAAATGAGTTTTCCTTAGAACACATCTTGACCCCAAGAAAATAATTTGTATGTGAGAAACATTTTAATTTAATTAATATTGATTAAGATGAATATTTCTTCACTACCATATTTAAGAGGAAGGATGAGGACTCTGGTCTACCCAAGCCTAAGTGTCTTCCCTTAAGCCAAGAAACACCCAATTTGGAGCTCAAGCCTCTACCAGACCATTTGAAATATTATTTTTTAGGTGAGTGCACTACACTACTGGTAATTATATAATCCAAACTAGAATAAATTCAATAGTAGATCCTACTAATCATCTTAAATAAGTATAAGTATGTTATTGGATGGTCAACTGCTAATTTTAAGGGTATAAGTCATTTATTTTTCATGTATAAAATCCACATGGAGATTGAGTGTAAACCAAAATGGAATCATAGAGAAGGCTTAACCCAACCTTGAAATAAGTATCATAAGAGGAAGTGATTAGGTTTCTTTATGCGGGGATAATATTTCCTATTTCTGATAGTCCTTGGGTAAGTCATGTCAAAATAGTCCCTAAGAAGAGTGGAGTAACTGTGATAAAAAATGAAAGGAATGATAAAATTCAAACAAGAACTATATACAAATGGTGGGTCTATATAGACTATAGAAAACTAAATTCTTACATAAGGAAGTATCATTTCACCATTCCATTTTTGACTAAATTATAGATAGGTTGGATAGAAATGAGTATTTCTACTTTCTTGATGGTTACCCAGGCTATAAAAAGATTTATATTTCTCATAAGGATCAAGAAAATACCACCTTCACTTATCAATTAGAGAAATTTTACTATTGGATAATTCCGTTTGGTTTATGTGGTTATAATTTTTTTTTCATAGATTCATGATGGAAATAATCATGGCTATAATTTAAAGGATTATTGAAGTGTTCAAGGATGATTTTTCAGTTATGGGATATCATTTGGAAAACTTCCTTATAAATATGGAAACTATTTTGGAAATATTACAAGAGAAGAATCTTAATATAATTAAAAAAAGTCCTAATTCATGGATAATGAAGGAATTATGTTGGGTCACATGGTTTCTAGGAAGAGACTAGAGGTTAATAATGCCCAAATTAAGATAATTAAAAACCTTCCATAACCTGATAATGCCAAGGGGATTATAACTTTTTTAAGAAATGCTATATTTTATAGGAGGTTTATTAAATATATTTATATGATCACTTGGCTACTCTGATCTGTTCTTGTTAAGGACACACTTTTTTTGATGGGAAATGTCAAGATTCTTTTAACTTCTTAAAGAAGAAACTAACTAATTCACTAGTGATTAATACCCCGAACGGGAAGTTCCCATTTTAAATGATATGTGATGCTAGTGATCTATCTATTGGTACTGTTCTGGGATAGAGGATGGATAAGAGGATTTTTGTCATTTATTATGCTAGAAATCGGCTGGATGATTCTTAGAATAATTATTCCGCCTCTAAAAAAGAATTGGTTGTTGTTATGTTTTCCTTTAAAAAAATTATATAGTACCTAATAGGGTCCAAGGTGATCATTTTTACTAACCATTCAGCCCTCAAGTACCTGCTGGCTAAGGACTCACAACCAAGGCTCATGAGGTGGACTATTTAGATATAAGAATTTTATTTGGTAATCAAGGATAAAAAAGGGGATTAAAATGAGGTCGCATAAATTTTTTCTAGGATTCCCAACACCCAAACTTAGGAACCAAGGGTTATCAACACATCATTATTATATGAATTTTATTCTACTTTTGTGAATAAATTTTTTTTGGTTTGAATATTTTGGTAATTTTCAAGCTGTTGGAATTATTTTCAAGTACCTTTTATAAAACCAAAGTAAGAGGTTTATATTTGAGTTGAAATATTACTTAGGGATGACCCTATTATTTTTAGGATATGTGCTTATGTTATTTTGAGGACATGTGTGGATAAGGAGGAAATGTAACCTATCCTTTAGAGTCTCCATTAATCACCTTGGTGTGGACAATATGATGGGAAAAGGACTGCTCATAAAGTTTTACATGTTGGTTTCTACTTTCCTATACTGTTCAAGGATGCTAAGAGTTCAGTGATTGGTTATAACAAGTTACAAATGATTAGACATTTAGGAAGAGGTCAGGAGCTACCATGAAAATGCATACGAGAGGTATCAGTTTTTAATGTCTGGGGTTTGGATTTCATGGGACATTTCCCATCATCTTATGGAACCGAATATATTCTTGTGGTTGTGGACTATGTGTCTATGTGGGTTGATATAGTGGCCTTTCCAAATAATCATTCTATTAGTGTGGTGAAATTAATCATGAATTTATTTTTTCGAAGTTTAGAGTACCCATAACATTAATTACAGACAATAAAGCCCATTTTAAGAATAATAAGTTCAAGAATTTAATAGAGAAGTATGGATGTTCTCATAGTACTGGTATAACCCACCACACATAATCTAGTGGGTAGGATAATTTTTCTAAGAGAGAGATCAAAGCGATTTTGGAGAAGTCTATTTCTATCTCAAGTTAGGATTGGTCTATGAAGTTGGATAAATATCTATGAGATTAAAAAACTACTTATAATAATCCCATAGGGATATCCCCATACATGATTCTCTTTGGAAAGACATTCTATCAGTATATGTAACAATATCAAAGGTCTTTTTAGGAAGTTAAGGACCTGAAATTTGAATTCAAGTCTACTAGTGAGAGAAGTTTATTGGAGATGAGTGAGTTGGAGGAAATTAAGAGGGAATCATATGAAAATTACAAAATTTAAAAAGAGAAAACAAAACCATTTCGTGAATCAATAATTCAGAATAAGGATTTGAAGTTGGTTAGTGGGTCATGTTATTCAATTGTAGGTTGAGAAATTTCCTTGGAAAATTGAAAACCAAGTGGTTGAGACCCTTCACCATTCTGAGAGTTCTAATTAATTGAGATCCAGAGATAGTTGGAGAAAAAACAGACCATTTTTTGGTCAATGGAAATAGAATCAAACACTTATTTGAATGGAATACAAAGGGATTGTCTTCTATTTCTTTTTTTAAGGATAAATCTATCTCATGTTTAACTAAAGACTATAAAATCAGTGTTTTATTGGAAATA
Source organism: Viscum album (assembly GCA_963277665.1). Lineage (NCBI taxonomy): Eukaryota > Viridiplantae > Streptophyta > Magnoliopsida > Santalales > Viscaceae > Viscum > Viscum album. The sequence continues at coordinate 1,062,077,702 of OY728165.1, read as the reverse complement.
ACCCATGATCTTTTTCTCTTTTATTTTTTATTTCCCTTGTCCAATAAAATTAAATCCTTATATCTGATTTTTCAATTTACTATCGCTCCTATCTACCGATATTACATGACTTGTTACTACCAGAGTGTTATTGCTACAAAAAACTAGGTAAGGTAAAACCAAGTGAACAACAGAATGGATCATCTGTAAAAAACCTTAAAAACTCAATCAATTGTTGAAATATATCTTAAAAATTATTTTTTATATTTTTATAGATATTTTATTAAATTTTAAGTAAATAGTAAGGACTAACCAGAGGAATTCACTCAGTGTCATGGAGGAGTAAATTTTAAATAAACTTAAATGATTAAAGCTCCCATATTCAGGAATTTTTTGTTTTTATATTTCCATTTAAATACCATGTTTATATTTTACTACCTTCATCTATGAATGAAATGTGGGGTTATATCCCTTGATATTGTGTAAATTTTGAACCGGGTTTCATGATTTTTTGTTAGCTTATTGAATTCTAGAGAGTTGAAAATTATTTTGAGTTTCTTTGTAGTTACTTCTTTCACCCATTACAATCACTTTCTATTAACATTTTTTGTATAACACTGTATATCATGATACTTTTTGAACAATATAAAAAATTATTTTTTCTGTGTATAATAATTAAAAGCATGAAATTTTCAAATATTTTCAATGATTTATTGTATGATAGTGTCTAGTAGGGATCATTTGTATATTTCTTATTTTACTATTGATTGTGTAGAAAAAGTGATTTTTGAACTTTCTTGTAACCCCTTCACATTATTTTTACTACCAAATTGACAACTTGTTTTGAATGAAATAATCTCCCACCTTATGATTCAATATTGGGGATAATTTTGGGTTTTAATTATGGGGGATATGGGTCTTCCTTTTTATAAGATGTGCTTCAATTATAGAAACATCAAAATGCCCTTTAAATTTATTATAACAAAATGGTCAGTTTTTTTTCAAATTCCTTCAAAAACTAAGGATATTAGGATTAACATTTCACTAAATCATATACTTACTAGAGTATAATTAAATTCTAGTTATTAATGATTACATAGATTCTAAAATTGTTTGTAGTGGTTGATTTTTGATTGGTGTTGCATGCTATTTTTATGGATATTTTCTTTAGGAACTGAGAAAGAGAGAGAGATAGGATAGATCTTTGTGGAATTATGATCCTTACATGAGGAAACTAAAATTTTTAACTCGAAACTAGGGGACTGAACTTTTGAAAATAAATCTCCTTATATATCTAACTAAAATTATAATCATTTAAGTATTTGTGTTTAGAGTAAAATAGGAAATTGGGATCCCATGGGGAGTCTCTAATATAAGGTCACTATGTGAATTTTTATAAATAAATAAAATTCAAACTCAACAAGCAGTTTTTATAGTGCTATGCACAAACATTTGACTGGGAAACCTTAAAAATAAAGGGACTTGTAAAAAATTATCTCATTAAGGTGAGAGGAATATTTAACCCAAAAGAATAAGGGGAAATTTACATATATGAATATCATTTGAGTCGTATCAATGAAGTGAGAAAAAATGAATTTCTGGAACCCAAGAAAGAGTGATAATTAAAGGTGTCTCTAGTAAAGAATCCATTTCTTATTAAATATAAGACAACATCACTCTAAGAATTAGATCTTGAATTTGAATTGACATAGGGAGGTGAGTGACTTTAGGTTGGAGACATGACATATTTAATAGTGAATGAATCTATGTTTCCTTCATTTCCTAGTGTGTATTTGAACTTAGGAAGGACCTCATGTGGGCATTCTTTGGAAAGCCCGAATTATATCATATTTTTTTCATATATAAATAAATTTCTTTTCATGTTTCATTATGATATTACTATAAATTTTTTGTTGTCTATTTTATAAAGGAAAAAAGCATCTTTTTTTGAGGAGAAACTAACATTATGTGTTACCGAGTTTGATTTGTCTCTTTTTTTAACTTTTTTCCCACATATTTTAGTGTAATTAATTATGTTTTTATTTTCAAATTAATGTTTTTAATGAATAAATTTCAAATATTTTCAATTTCATAAAATACTAATTTATTTGTAAATTTTAGTCATTTTTTAAATTTTTTGTTAAACAAATTAATTATTTATTTTTTATTCGGGTATAATTTTTTTTAATAATTGTTATTATAATTTATTTATTTTTGTAAATTCATTTATTCATTTTTTATTTTATTATTTCTAAAATAATTATTATTTCATACTTTGATTTTATTTTTCATAACCCACTCCCCAGAAGGTGTACCTCTCCTAGGCTGAAAATAGGAGAAGAGAGATAGTGACACCCAAGTCCTGCCTCTAGTATGCCCTGGGTTGGCGACTAGAACTGAGTGTATAACAAACACATAGATATGAGGCATTAGCCTCTAAGAGAACACATGAAAAAGAGAGAGATAAGACATGAACCAAAAAACTCTTATTTAGACTCTAATATAAAATAAATCCCAAGTTCATATAATGTAATGAAATGTAAGAATTGCTTCAACTATAAGGAAAAAACATCAATTTACAAAAGAAAAGTATGGACAACAGTGACCATGAATCCCATGTAGCTCCTACTAAACCCCAAGCTAGTAGTAACTATCCTAATCTCCAACCTGATCCAACCAACATAAAAAAAATTTATATATATGTAGGGAGGGTATATTAGTATACTTAGTAGGATCCTCCCTAGAGCCTTTCATGCAAAAGATAAAAAATCATGATAAAACATAGTGAAAAACAAGTAAAACTAACTCCTAATCTAAACAGGTATACTATGTTCCCAGCCTCACCATGGATACTCTCACTAAGTATCACATACAAAAGCATATAATATAGTAAATAATATCAAGGGTACCCCACTATTGATTCCCCAATAGTTTATTTCTCTACCCCAACATTGCACGTCCTGATCATCTCTCTCCAAAAAGGCTATCCCATAGACATTTGGGAGTAGCACCACAATGTGAACCTCGTGAAACACACCGCCACATTCATATAACCAAAAGTAACAAGGTAGTTTTCAGGATCAACCATATCCCATATAACATGTATCATACATTAGGTATTATACCTCAACCATCCCAACCAATACACCAAGTAATGATCCTCAAGCCATAATAGCTTATTCACATTATACCTATAGTAGTCCTTAGGAAACAATATCTTGAATACATGTCTGTGAAATACCCACAAGACATTATTTCCCTCTATATATATATATAGGGAAAAATAACCACCATGCATACCATCACAAGTAACTACCAAGAGAAGAGAGGGGGGACAAAGGGGGTAGTCAACCATTCATCCTCCCACTGGGTTGTTAGGGAAAACACCCCTGTGGCTTAGAATCCATGGGGTGGAAGTCGCCCTAACCGACATGGTGGATCAACATATAAAAAAATGTACCTGATATAATATAGCTCACTACCACACTACGGGCATAACCCAGTCTCAGACTCAACAACAACTTACATCTCTCGGACTCCCGACTGCCACTACTAAGACCATATATCCTATAAGCACACAACCATTTAAAAAGATACATTAAATTATTTTATCCCATTTCATTAGTTTTACTATGTTATTTATTTCCATAACCATTAACATTTTCAAAATTTTATTTCATTACCATCAAAACAAAGTTCCATGGCCACCAGGAAAAAGAAAAAAAAGTCCACGACTTCTCATAATTTTAACCTTAACATTGTTTCCTAGTAAGTTCCAAACCCATGGAGTAAACATTTATTCTTTTACGAACAACATTACTACCCATATTTCCAGGTACTCTAGGAAAACATCCTAAGACACCAAAAAAGGTATAAAACCAAACACATCCATCTGCCTCAAGCAGTGGGGAAAGGAAATCATATAAACAAACAACCTGTTCTTCAACCAAACAATAGATTAAACCAAGCATCCAATTTTCATATTAATTGGTAAGCCTAGATTCTTCCCGTACCTTCATCCTCAGTTTCCTCCTCAACACCCAAATTCTTATCTTGATGCATCCTACCATCAATTGAATTGACTTCTTCAACAAAAATTGGACCTCTCCTCCCCATATACCACAATATCCCTCCAGGATTATCCATCCTAGGATCAAATCACACCTGGAACTACCCACCCCATATACCACAATATCCCAGTAGGATCATCCATCCTAGGCCCACATCATATCCGGGCCTCCCCACCCCATATATTGTAACAACACTCAAGTCGTTGGAATCCCAAGATTACATAACAAGCAGTAGGAAACAAACATAACAACTAGGACCTTATCCCTAAAGCAAGGTATCCAACATTCACACATAAAAATCCCTCACGATCCCACAGAAAAAGACACCCAACCTTTAAAAGAAAGAGGGAATGTCAGGATATATAAGACATTACCATTTATCAAAAAAATGATTCTTATTCCATATTGAATCAACTGATTCATTATTCACATTTTCCAACTAGGGGAAACCTAAGCAGCAAGCTATCAAAAGTTTTCACAAATTAATTAAAAAATTAATCTAAAATGCCTTTAATTATTTAACAACAAGAATTAAAATTATTTAAACCTTTGTTCAATTATATTAACATAGTAAAGATCAATTCATTTAAACATGCTTGCAAAATTATGTTTATAACACACCAGATTCATTAAAAATGCCTCTTTAATCTTTTAGACAATTAATTAAAAATTAATTCCAGCTTTATGTTATTTACCGATTTCCATCAAGAACAACATGATAATATAAGAATGGAATAAATATCACACTATCTATAAAAATAAGATTCAAACCATTATCATGGTATAAAACAAAAACCTCACCATGGATTGATATAAATTATTTAATATGCTTGAAGTAATTATTAGGTTAATTTCATTATGATCTAAGGGGATAAATCATTCTAGCTCTATGATTTCACATAAATATATAGAGAAACAACAACTACACTACCTCAAAAAGCGTATCAACATTATTTTCACGATAATAGACCAACACTACTGATCCTAATATACTCTGATGCAAGAACTATATCCATTGGAGGACACAGTTCCACAACTGCAGCAACAAAAAACCAAAAAAACTCATTTATAAATATTGAGATCTAGTGCCATCACATGGAAAGGAGAAACGAGAGGAAACAAATCAAAGAAACCATAAGAACATAGGTAGAACATACCTTGGATTGAAGACAGATTACTATAGATCAAAGGAGGGAAGCTAGAGATCAATCCTTGACAAAGGAATCCCCAAAATGTATGGAATGGAGTCATAGGTCACTTGGAATCTAGAGAGAGATGATCTGTAACTATAGTGTTTGAAAACCTGAGTAGCTTAAAACATTTAAAATGTAAAACATAATTGATTTACATGATTTTTAATCCCCTTTCACATCATGTAATCCCCAGGGTTTGGTTTCAACCAAAAAATTCATCGCCTTTTTATTTTTATTATTTTTTAAACCCTGATTTATTACATGTCATGAAATATAATTTCATGTTGTATAAATTTTCAAGGAATGAAATATACATGCTTCTAGCTTCTTGAAACTGAATTACTCCAAATCTCCTCCGAGAACCTTAGTCTTTGAAAATGCACAAAGGGTCGATCCATACAAATCCAGGACCTTACATTATTAATTTTATTTTCAATTTCTTTTCAAAATAATAATATTTTAATAATGAGTGTCATACCTTAATATGTTTAATTATTTATTTTCTTTTCTAATTAATAAATTTTAGTATTCTAATTTATTATTGTTCTTGTTTAACAATTTCATTCTCAGTTGTAATTAATTAATTTTTTTGGTTTAATACTGTATTAAATAATTTTATACATCCTTTATCATTTTTAAAATATTTTTTTATTGGATATTTTTTTGTATTTTTTGTAATTAATTTTGTTTCATTTTATTTTATATTTCCAGTCAAAGTACCAACTAGTTGTGTGAAAGAAAACACACGGTCAGTCTATTGACCATGCATGTGCCCCCATTTCAATCATGTCTCATGGTCAATAGACTGACTGTGAGCCAGCTCTACCTTTGCTCAACCCTAGTTCAAGTTTAGCAAATAACGAGCCACTCTACTATGCCCACCATACTATGAGCGCACCTCCACCCTACCATGACTCTCTATACCACATGACTCTATGTCATCCTACTAGCCCACTATGAGACTGGAACATTTACCATGAATTTGAACCTCCATGGCCATTATCACCCAACTATGTCCACCTGAACGTTGAGGAAAACACATAGAACCCATACTTGAGAATATCCCGCACCATTGATATGATCCCATTTTGAAATAAAAATCCTCCAACCACTGTACACCACCATCATGCCTATTGTATAGCTACAACCATTGCAGATGAAATTGAAAGCCATTTCTTGAAGAAGGCCAACTACAAACCCATGTTTCCGACCAGATCTGAACACTACGACACCCACTGAACCAGATGAATATGCCTGTACATAGAGGGACACAGATGGATGAGAAATGGCACCTAATATAGCCTACATAGGATGAATTTTATTCCACTGATACCAGATCCAAATATTTAAGACAATTGATCTCATCCACTGAAGCTGACCTAGATAGAGTCACTTTCGTTAAAGAAGGATAGTCGCGCGATGCCACCGTTTATTGAGAACCATCACCAAACCCTGTCTTGTAGAAGATGCATAATAATATATATAATAATAATATAAATAATTAAAATAAATATAATTTGTATATATATATATATATTGATAATAATAAGTTTATAATTGTCTAAATATTTTTATATTTCTAATATATATATCTTATTGGATGTCAAATAGTGATGTCTGATCACAAAAAATTTGAATTCTAGGTGTGTGGGATGGGCATTACAATGGTGTAAAGTGTGTCCAGAACCATGAAATTTTTATCTAGATAGGAAAACTAAAATTGGAATTGTGGAAATAAAACCCTCCAATTGGATCTTCTCATATCTAATATTTACATTTCTAGGATTGTTTCATTGAGTTAAGCAATCAGATTTCATAAGGAGATCATGGGAACTGGAGCTTCATCACTCAGTAATCAAGAATGTTGAATATTCATTATGGAAAAAAATTGTTTTTTGGATTGTGGTTGCTCTATTGTATGAATTTTCAACCATAATTCATTTGGTTGGGAGCTTGGATTTGGTAACCATTGAGGATGATGTATAGTGGCATACATGACACATGAATGTTAGGGAGTTTCTTATATAAACATGATCATGAGATATAGTTAGGGATTGGTGGGTAATCAAATTATTAATATAAGAAGAGTCCAAAAGAAAAAGAGACAAACTCTCTAAGAGACACCAACACATAGAAGGTAGAATAAGGAGCACAAATAGAGAATATAGACAATAGAAGCTATTGGGAATTAATAAGGAGCTGTGGGAGAGAGAAGAGTTTTCTCTCTCTTCTATTGTTTCTTCAATACATAGTGCATGAACACTTCTATATTAAAATATTTTAATATGTTTAAATGGATCATGATTTTTTGATAAAAACTTTTGGGGGAATAGTTTGGCTAGTTGATCTATTCTACTTTGTTCATCCATTTTATTTATTGGATGCTTCTATCTATTTTTATTTCAAAAATAATTTTAAAAAAACCTAATGTATCAATGAAAATTGATCTTTATCGTGATTAAATAAGAACTATATTAAATATGAGGATTATTGGATAATTAAATCAAGCTTGAGAGAGAGTATCACACTAAAATAAGATAATGAATTCAAGTCGGTTATAACAGATTTGTTCTCACTCAGTGATGAAGTAAATTATTTAGTTGAAATGCTATAGGATCCATTCAGTCACAATTTGAATTGATGGAAAATTAGTTAAGTGACTTGAATTAATTCTAGGTGTTTTAATTTAAATGTATTAATAAAGGGAAATAATTATAAAAACCATCCATCTGATTTCCACCTATTTTATCAAATGATTGTTCTCATTAGTTTGTGAATCTTTGTATTTTCTATTTTCTTCTAATCTTCATATTTCTTTCCTATAGTCACACTCACTTTCATAACCACACATATCGTCATTCTAATCACTGTTTCATATATCATTCCCATTTTTATCTTCTTATTATACTATTTTATTTTATTTTTGTTATTCTTTTCTACTTGGACATACAATTAAATCACGCACCTTGAGTCCTTCCCTATGGATTGACCTCTTCTAATCACTATAAAAATTTTAAGTAGAGTTATAAATATTTAATTTTCATGTGTCCAATGACCTCGTGTCATTAGTATATCCCTAGGGTTATCACAAAATTATTCTAGTCCTAATACAGAAAAATAACTAGACCTTTATCTCAAACCAACTACAGTGACCCAAAACATTTACACATATTATTACATTATTTTTAACATAAATATCCAATAAATACAACCTAAAGATCATAAGGCCTAATGTCTTGGAATATTAGGTTCATATTATATTGAAAAGAAACTAGAAAATAAAATATTTATTTTTTTTCTCCATAATGAGCTCCTAAATAAATTTTACCTCCTAAAACTATATAGGATAACCTAAATAATACATAAAATAAAGAGTTGATCTAAAACGCCCAGTAAGGGAAAAAATGATAATGAAGCATAAAATTTGAGTCAAAAGTATCACTTAGTATTATAAATAAGAAGGATCATGAGTAATAAAATGATAGTGTAACATAAATAACATGGTATCATAAGATCATGGAAACATAAGAAATTTGGAAAGAACACAAAACATGACATAAGAATAAGTTAAGGATAACTCCCAAGACAACATCACATGGTGGATAGATTCCCATTGTGGATTAGGTTTACACCCTAATCCCAAACATAATGTCTTATAAGACAAAATCTTTACCTAATGAATTGGAGTGATATCTAGGTGAAATAATCATTAAATGTTCATGATTATGATTTCCACCAAATGAAATTAATATGAAGGTATAAACATAATAATTACCCATGGAAAGAAATAGGTTTCACAATCTTTCCTCATATAATAATCCAAATTTATTTCAGAAAGATGAAATTGAGAAATGAACTAAAGGCATGCATTATCCCATAAAAGGAATGTATAATAAGAAAAGTATATTTTTTATATACATATATACATAATTCATAATCATTTAAAAACATTAAATAGAGACATATAAAGTTAGTTAGAGAGAGAAAGGTCATAACCCAAAGATAAAGGGTGGTTTAGAGAGACCCCGTACATTGAGACAGAATCATCACATGTGTTCCTTACCTTCTTAAATAAAAAAATTATGTTAATAATTTATTTTATTGAGAACATTTTTCATGTTTATTATTCCTTTTATTTTATTTATTACCATGTATTATTCAATTACTTAGTTAATCAATTCGACGTCGTATGTTTTCATGATATTCATCTCATATATCCAAAATAGATTTTGTAGGTTGAATATAATAAATGATGTCATTATTTAATAATTTATATAATAATAAAAATAAAATAATTATAATATTAATACATAAATTATACTTTTTAAACCAAACATGAAATATGGTTATGAAAAGTGAACTACATTACAATAGTAGAGATGAAAGGATACATGTACACATGAGTAATGTATCCATTTTTAAATGATCAATATGGAAAGTATATAAGTATTATTTTATCATTAAAAATGATAATTATATCACAAATATAATTTTATTCCTTTAAATACACCTATATATAGAATCCATGTGATGTAGTAATGAAAAAAGAACCACATCGCTTTGTGGAGGTGGTAATATGCACATACACACAACCAACGTTATTGTTTATGTATAAATGGAATGGTAAGAAAATATATGATATATTATTTTTAAATAATAATAAATATTTCATGAATATCATATATATACCTTAAATTTATCAATATATCCTTCAGTGAGAGGCAGTGATGGAAAAAAATTACATCAATTCCTAAGGTGGTAGTCTGCCGTACACATGAACAATAGTTTAGTTTGACATTTGATGGAAGAGGAGATGAATATAGGTTATTAAATTAAAATAATAAAATATAAATATATGTAATATACTGGTTTTATTATTTTATTATGGTTGAAAATTATTTTACAGAGTAGGAAGAAGAAATAAAGTGAAAACACACAGTTAATAATTATAACCTTTCATCAGACAACCTCTTTAGGTTTATACCCAAATCCGTTATTGGATGTTTTTATAATATAACAAAGGAATATAGGTTATGGGTATAGATTTTAGGAAGTTATTTTGGAAAGGATTTTCTAATTAAAAATTCTCTAGAATTTTGTAGAGGAGAGGAGAGAGGGTGTCTTTTTTTAAGTGGGGGAGAGGACACACTTGGATTTTTAAAAGGAATAAAATATATAAATGTTTTATTCAAAACAAATTGATAAAATATGGAAAATTATTAAATATTAGATGATGTAGGGTCTAAATATGGCTATATAATCTAAATTAGACAAGTTTTTGGGTCATTTTATCCCTTATCTATTTATTTTAACCCCTGGTAAGCCTCTTTTAAGTTTAACCCTATTAATAGAATTTTTCTATTTTTACTATTCATTATAACCAAAAATTAAATTTACCACATAACCAATATTAATTATTATTATTAAAAATATGGAATCCATTTTATCAAATTGAATTCACAGAATTGGGAGAATTTAATTTAAAATTAATCCTACAAAACGTGATGAAAAACAATTTTTCAGAAAAATGATTTTTTAAGTATAAAAATGTTTTTGTACAAAGTTCAACCACAAATTTTATTATAATGAACTTAATTGGATTATTAATAATATAATTTAAATAATTATACTTTAAAACTACTTAAAAAATATGTAACTTTGTAAATTCTTGAAATAAAAATAGTGTTCAATAAAAATTTGTATTTTTTTACTATTTACCAGAAAATAAATCTTTTCATGAAAATAACAAAAATTAACCTAAAGATAATTTTGATATAATGATTTAAAAAATGAATTTATTTTTATAAAATTATATTTATAAAAATTCCAAAAAAAAATTACATTATTTTCTCTCAAAAATCAAAAAAAATCATTTTTGATGAAATCATATTTTTAAAGAATAAAATGTATTTACTAAAAAATTGAGTGATTATTTACTAATTGTAACATCCTAACCGAGGTTACACACATTGGTTCCTTGATATTGTTTGCTACATGATCTCATGTGCACCTCTCTTTATGCTAAATGATACCGAATAGAAGTGATGGTCAATATTGATCATGGGGGGACTATACCCACTTCATCAAAGTAGAAAAAAAGAGAAATAAATAAGAATAACCAATGATATAGACAATAACCAACCAAAATAGAATCAAATAATGAACAAAACAGGAAATAAAATATCAAAAAGTAAATAGTATATATTTCATGCCAATACGTCTCAAGTGTTAATATGAAAATTCTGAAATAAATAAAGACTCTAACCACTCCCAAGCGGGTCACAAATCCAAGTTTGGTTCGCTCATCCAAGCTCTATCCCGAACCGTCCATCCAATAAATGGTCTTTACCCTTAAACTTTACTGAAACCATAAAATCTATTTAGGTACTAATTAGGTATCCCGAGTAAGGTGTGTGTACAACTTAGTAGGCCACCACCAACGATGACTAAAACAATATCAAATAAAAACGGTGTATGGAGTTGTATAAAGAACAAATACCAGTAATAAAGTAAATATTTTAAATTCATTCAATTTTTTTAAACCCATAACCCCCAGGTTCCTTTGGACATCTGAACTCTCAATTCCTTCTTCGGCCTATGTTGGAGTCTGTACTATACCCTAGGGATATCATATATCTGAATGACATTTTTTCCATTCATCATCTCAATTCATACATTAATACCATTTTTACCATTCATCATATCAATTCATATCTAAATTCCACTATTACTATTCATCACCTCAAGTCACATCTAAATTCCATTTTTACCATTCATCATCTCAATTCATATCTGAATTCCATTGTTACCATTCATCATCTTAATTCATATTTGAATGTCATTATTACCATTTATCATCTCAATTATCACTATAGGATTTTGATGCAGCAAACCATGTCCCACTCATGATTATCACATATATCACAATATAATAGTATCACATATATCACAAGATCATACTACCACATATACCACAAAATCACATGTTACACAACAACCCATTAATCAATTAACTAATTAATTAATCCTATATAACAATTGCATATTCAAATCATTCCCTTAATTAATTCAATAATTAATTAATCACATATCTCTCATTAATTAATTAAATAATTAATTATTCACTTCAATTCCATTAATTAATTAAATAATTAATTAATCATATCAATTCCATTAATTAATTCAATAATTAAATAATTCAATTCAATCAATTATATAATCAAAAAAATTCTCCATTAATTAACTCAAAAATTAATTAATTTGATTTAATAATCCCAATATCTTCATAATTAATTCGACAATTAATTACTCCAATTCAATCAATTAAATATTCCAAATTTCATGATCCCTTAATTAATTAATTTAGTAAATTAATTAATTAAATGTAATAAAATAAATTTCAAAACATCCAATAACAATTGTAAAATTAAATACATGTCATTGAAATCGGGACTTTGGGATTTTATTAATAGACCACCTACCTCAATTAATCAATAAACAGTTGCCAATGGATATCCCCAATTTGAGCAGAATAACCGTAATCACATCAAAGATCAAGACCTTGATTCAATTAATATATCGAAGATAAAAAAACAAGATCTATTAAACCTATATCTATATATAAATCCAAAAGGAGAAAACATCCCTTCAATGAAAGGGAGAAGACCATTAAAGTGATGGGAAACCAATCAGGTTACGATTCAATTATTGGGAGAGGAAAAAATCTTTAATTTGGGATTCAATTCAAGAAGAACAGATGTCATGAGCCATAAGAATTCATCCAAGAGCCTCCAAAAAATGATAGGAATATATTATGTCTGAGTTGGGGTAGATTTTGGGTTAATATGTGGGTTTGGGAAATTAAAAAAAATCAGGTTAATTAAGAATCCATTCACAGTTTCTTAGGTAGGGGCACACGGTTTTCCAAACCATGCTCCTTAACCATGAACCTCTTCTGGGGGGGGGGGTGCATGGTTTCTCTTAAAATGGTGAACATTTTGAAAAACCATACACCAACTGTGGGAAGCCCCTCTGTTTGGGTTCACACAGTTAGCGGGGGTAGGGAGTATGGTTTGGGAAAACTGTGCACCAACCATGAACTACTCAACCCCCTTCCAATTTTCTGAAATTTTCACCCAAACCCACCCATGTTAAATCCCAAACAAGTTATACGAAGAAAAGAAATATAATACCAAAAAATAATCTTGATACGTCTCTAGAAAAGGTTGGGATCTTATAATCTCCTCACCTTATAATAGCTCATCCTTGAGCTCTACTCCCGAGAACCTCTAAGATTTTGAGTCGAAAAGATTGGTCCACTAAGCACACATATCCAACTCTCTTCCCCATGTCTCCACTTGAACATTCTCATGTTTCCACAATTCCCAAACAAACGACATGGTCTTTCTCTGCAACACTTTATCACAGTGATCTAACACATGTATTAGATTCTCCTCAAAGGACGCATCTATCTCAAGATCAACATCATCCACATAGATCACATGAGAAGGGTAATGTTGATACCAACAATGTTGTGACACATGAAGAATGTCATTCATAACACTATACCTCTGTGGAAGAGATAATCGGTACACCACCAGCCCAATTCTCTCCACAACCTCAAATGGTCCAATAAACCTGGTGCCAACTTACCAGATCTCCATATCCTATGGGGACCCAATCTAGGTGAAAACCAAAGAATTACATGATCACCCTCTGTAAACTATAGGGGTCATCAATTTTTATCATCATATGAAATTTATCCACTCTGATCCATATACAAAAGTTTTTGAATCAAATGAACCTACTCTGAAGTCTCCTGTATGAGACTGGGTCCCAAAAACTCTGAATCACCTTCCTCCATCCAGTATATATGTGATTTGCATGGCCTACCATAAAGTGCATCATATGATACCATCTGTATAGTTTCATAATAATTAATGTTATAGGAAAACTCCACTAAATGTTGGTGCTTCTCCCAAGACCCACCAAAGTATAGGAAACACGCCTAAATCATATCCTCAAGCACTTGCATCACATGCTCAGACAACCCATCTATTTATGGGTTGCAGTAAAACCTATGCACCAAGAACCACATATAATCCCTACCAGAAGCATAGCGTAAAACACGAGTCATGGTCTAAAAAAATAGTCTATGAAACCCCATGCAGATGGACTATTTTACAAACATACAAATATCCCATCCGATCAACTATGAATGTCTCCCTAATATGAAATAATTGTGCTACTTTCATAAGTTGGTCCAAAACCACCCAAATAGAATCATTCTTCAGAGGCATCCTTAATAATACCCACTACCAAGTCCATCGTAACGTCATCCCACATCCATTTTGGAATGGGTAATATCTATAATAAATAACCATGTCATTGTTGCTCTACCTTCACCTATTGATAGGTGTAGCATCATGTCATGGACCCTGATATCTCCTTTTTCATGTCTGGACACTAAAACTATCATCATAAGTCACAGTAAATTTTGTCCAAACCTATATTCACCACCCACTTTGAGGCCTAAAATTCCCGCATCATCTCCCCTCGCAAGCTCATAGGCACAACAACATCATTCTTGTCATAGGTGACCCCATCCTCATCTATTTTCTAATTTGAGGGCGTCTCCCCACCTTCAAGGATTTACATAAAGCATAAACACTCCAAATCCTCATACTACCTATCTCTAATATGGTAAAAAAGTGTAGAATCCATTGAAAATGATATGAGAGTCATCTTCTTGTGACTCTCCTAAACCACAAAATGCATCTCATCCAGTAAGCTCATCATCTTTCACCCAACACTAGACTTAGGAACTACTTGAGTATGAGTTTTCCTACTTAAGGTGTTAGCCACAATGTTTCCCTTACTGAGCATATATGATTGCTCAAAATCAAATGAATCCATATATTCAACCCAAATTTAATACTGTAGTTTCAAATATCATTGTGAAATGATATACTTCAAGCTCTTATGATCTATATACAGTGTAAACTTCTTCCCAAAAGATAATGTCACCAACACTTCAAAGAATAAACCACTATAGCCAACTCAAGGTCATGTTTATGGTAGTTTCAATCATGTGGCCTCAATTATCGAGACCCATACGCCACAACTCAATCTCCCTACATCAACACTACTCCGAGTCCAATCCCATAAGCATTAAAAAAAACCGTATACTTCTCACCCATCTTAGGTAGGATCAAGATTGGTGCTGATGTAAAATGATTCTTTAACTCTTGAAAATCATTCTCACATGATTATATTCCATTCAAAATTTATCCCTTTCTTAGTCAAGATATAGAGTGGAACTTACAATCAAGAAAATTCCTGAATGAAAATTTGATAATATACTACCAACCCCAGAAAACTATGAATAACAAAAACATTCTTGGAATGCTCCCAAGAAACAACTACCTACACTTTCTTTGGTTCCACTAACACGCCTTCCTTTGAGATTATGTAACCCAAGAATCATACCCAATCAATCCAAAACCGAGACTTAGATACCTTGGAATATATCTTATGCTCTCTTAGTATACTCAAGATGATGTCAAGATATTGGGAATAATCTTCATAAGTCTTGGAGTACACAAAAATATCATCCAAAAAAAACACAACAAACTAATCTAGGTATGGATGGAAGATTCGGTTCATCAATGCCATAAAAAATTCTGGTTCATCATTCAACCCAAATGGCTTTATAAAGAAATCATATAGGTCATACCTACTTCTAGAAGAAGTCTAAGGTATATCAGAAGGTTGAAATCTCAATTGATGATACCTTGATCTCAAGTCAATTTTTTAGAAAACGTAAGCTCCTATAAACTAGTCAAATAGATCATTAATATGAAAAATAGGGTACCGGTTATTCATGGACATCTGATTCAACTTTTGGGAATCAACACACAAGTGCAGAGTGCCATTATCCATCTTTGAAAATAATACTAGATATCCCCAAGGTGACATACTCGAATGGATAAATCCCTTATCCTCTTACTCTTCTAGTTGATTCATGATCTCTTAAATCTCTGTTGGTTCCATTACATATGGTTTAATATAAACTAGATCATTAGATAGTATGAGAACAATGGTAAACTTCAAATATCTCTCAGGTGGAATCCCTGATAAGTATTCAAGAAACACATCCTAAAAACTCTCCACTATGGATAGGAAGACATCATGATTCACACCACCATTGTATAACAATAGACTAGTAACCTTGGTGGTGAGAACCCCCAGTTTCTAGTGAACTGTCCCTGCATGGACCTCCGGGATATCATATTCCCCAAAATGAATATAATTTTCACCCTTAGGAAACATAAAAGTCACTCTACTACAATAAAAATAAATGTGGGTACAGAATGGTACTAACAAGTCCATACCCAATATTAGGTCAACACTAAAAAAGTCAAGAATATAAATATCCCATAGAAAATGATACTCCCCATCCTTGGGAGAACACTCCTTGCAAAAACAGATGTCCTTCAACCGCACTCCTGATGATGTATCTATCATCAAAAACCACTCATGAACTCCACCTATAGGCTCAAACCATTCACAAGTTCTATAGAAGTAAAATAATTAGGGGCACCATTATCAAATAAAGAACTAGCTAGAGTATAATCTATAAGAATAGTAACTCTAAATATCGATGTTATATCTTCTCTATCCACAAGTGTAGGATGAATGTCATGTAATTATCCTCCCCCTATTTCCTACGATGAAGTTTGAGTCCCCTGAGTTTCACCACTCTATTGATATGGACAATCTTACCTAGAAGTACTGTTTCCACTTCCTCTTCATCCGCAACCAATGGAAATACATCTTCCTTCCTGCTATGGTGTAGAAGATTCCCTTCCCACACTATAGTTCTATCTAGTTCCTCTATAATTACTCATCTATCATGGGTTCCTACAGAACTTCTATAGATGTCCCATCCTTCCATAAGATCGACACTCTATTGGTGGTTGGGGACAATGTTTACGATAGTGGCCCGAACTAACACACTAGTGGAAATGAACTCGGGTTGGGTCCTAAGTAATTGATCCCCCTAGCCACTTTTCCTACAATCCCAAGGAATCAAATTATCATAGTAATTATTCCTTATATCAGAAGATGGTCCTCCTTATCATACAACAATAACCATCTTTCATGCATTAGAAGCCTCCTTTAGGTTCTCATCTGCTACGAGATCATAATCCACCACCTCATCATACTTCTTTAACTGAAATAGGTTAACTTGGGACTTGCACATGAACCTCAGCCCGGTTTAGTGAGGACTCATTAAGTGCATCCATGCGACCTGTGATCAAATCCAGGAGGAGGCATATTTTTGGGTGCTGTAGTAGTACTATAGTGGGACTGTAGCAGTATTGTTGCAGACACTGTAGAGATAACTGTAGCAGGCACTGTTTGACATTGTAGTAGTTGGGAATATTCGAGCGTTTGGGCATTCGAGCCACTGATTTGGTCCCCGAGTCCCTTAAGGCCATTGGGCCACCCAGATCTTTGGGTCAATAAGGCCTTAGGGCCACCTTAAGGCCTTTGGGCACCTTAAGGCCTTCAGGCCACCTTAAGTGCAGATGCCAACCAGACCACCTACAAGGAACAAGATCCAAGAAAGAGTATGATCAAGGAGCATTCACCATATCAAAATCTAAAAAAAATGCAAGAATTAGAGGGTATGACACCATCCATCAAGACAAGCCTGTGCATGCGTGGGAAAGCTTAGCCGAACAGCCATGCGAAGGTGGAGAGATGATTTCATGATGAAGATGTTGGGGAGGTTCAGTTCCAATTAGTTATTCTGGGTTGTATGTAATGTTTGAAGCCTATGGGAAATGAATTACTCTAAGGCCTACGGGCCATGTAATACTTACGCCTACAGGCCTCGTAAGGGTTCCACCTCACTCCTTGAAAGGAGAATTATCAAAAATAATTAAAAAATGAAGGCCTTAAGGCCATTAAAGGTTAACTTTGGACTTAATATCACCTTTAAGCCTATTCTAGAAATGAATTTCTGTAGATGTATCATCCCCTACCAAAAATGGAGCAAAGCATTGCAAGTCTGTAAAGTGACCAACATAGTCCATCACAATCAAACTTCCCTGAGTCAACTATATGAACTCAGATTCTCTCTCCTATCTCATCATATATGCATAAAATTTATCTTGGAAATTCTCCAAAAAGTCCTTCCAAGACATCCCATATGCTTTCCCTGTCCGGGACTGAACAACCCACCAGTGCTTCACTGATCCTTGCAACATGTAAACACCCAAATTGAACAACTTTTTAGTAGGAGTATCTAAGTGGTAAAATATAGTCTAGATGGAATCAATCTATAACTCTTCTACCTTAGGTTCACCCTCTTCGTTAAATGTCAGAGGGTGTTGTAACTGAAACTCCCATGTAAGATAAAAAATTCTTTTTACAACCCACCATGGCTCTCTTTCTATGAATTGTATGAACCGAGAAAAGTTCTCTGGGAACTGCTTTCAGACTTCCTCACCTAGCATTACCGATGCCTTAGGTTCCACTACTAGAGGTACATCTCCATCCATGTCCTCCCATCATCCTCTCAATAAGAATATTCATAGAGTTATATCTCTACAATTTCAAACAAACATCTTAAGAAACATAAAATAACTTTAACATGTTTATGTAAGAGTAAAAAAATAATAAACCACAATAAGTCTTTCCCCATTTCTTCTCCACATAGTCAACACTGAGTCACTACCACTACCCTTAACCATATTATATCTTGTTCACGGCTAACAAAGGGTAATCTCATATCATTATTCAAGTTTCACATTGGACACCCTCTATTTCCCATATTGCACCATTTTTTACCATTTTAAAATCATATTAGGAATATTTTCCATTTAAAATTATCAAAATCAAGAAAATCACTCCTCCAAATCCAGTTTTTTAGTATTTTTCAAAATCTAGTTTATGGGTAAGTGGTATGCTCAGAAAAACCAAACAATAACCAACCCACCAAATTTAAAAAATAAAAAACTATAGATGAAACAACCAAGATCCCAATTTTGAAATTCAAAGATACCAGGTACGAAACCTCGAGCAACGAGCTACCTCAAGCCACACCCCCTAACAACTGAGTACACCATGTCGCCACCACATCACTGGAACAGGACCCTCAGAAATCAACCCACTACAACTTTAGGCCACCATCACAGCCATGGGAGATGGTCATCAAAAAATACCTTTGTATCCGATAACAATTCCACCATCACCACCATAAAACACCATCTTTACCATTGAAAAGGAAAAAAATAGAACATTATAGGTCTTCAGGGCCATCACCATGCCGAAGACCACATCACTCAGAAAAAGAACCAAAAACTCACCACCAGTCCAAACAAAAAATCATAGAAAAAAACAACCAAGTCCAAAAAGGCGAATGAACCACCAACCAAACAAAAGAACACATCACCAGGAAGAACCAACAAACCCAAGAAAGAAATGATAAAATAATAAGATAAGAATAAGATAATTCTAGTAAAGAACACGAACTGAGACCAAAATAGCCCCCACTGCAACAATATCCCAAGTTGACCAAGATCCCACATCAAAACAGACCAAAATGGAGTCGAACACAATGTGTTGGTCAGTAAGAGCAGTGGATTAGAAGAACACTGGATGCTACCACTGACATTGATTTAAACTAAATGAGGCTCTGGTACACAGACCCAACACGAAGGTCTGATTCACAAGGTTATACTTGAGGAAGGGCGGTGAGTGACATACGATATCTACACCAGCAAGAAACATCAGTTGAGAAAGGGAAATAAGAGAGAAAGAAAAGAACTAATAGACATAACAAATCCAATAATGAATTTCCATCACCACTAAACAAAACCAAAAAACCCTAGAATGTAGGGGAAGTAGAAACATTAGGAGAGCCGTTAAGACTGTGATCACCAAGAGTACCGATTGAAGTATGATCCATTGCCACTGAATAGAACTGAAAAACCCTAGAATGAAGAGAGAGGAGAGTCTTGAGGAGAGCTGGGATCCTGGGCGAGTGTGGAGACATCCATGATGCTCTCATCAAAATCAGAAAAAGAAAATTAACAAAAACAAATCATCCCAAACCTTCTTGCCCTATGCTTTCCTAAAATGATGCATGTCACATAAAAATCACGAGTGACGAGAATGATGTATGAATACTCAAATCTCATTCTATACCAGGCCATGAGTAAAATCATAGAAAATGTCCAAAACAATAATCACATCACACAAAAAGTGCTTCACTCAGGGTGAAGTAACATCAAATGTAACATCACACATCAATAACAACACTCCCACCATAGGTAATTGGATTTTACCCTCATACATGAGTTATATACTCCTATGAATAATATATTAACCATGGACTAACTCATAATATTATCTTGTCTACCTTTCTAAAATAATAATATAAAATAAAATACAAGAAAAGAAACTTCTTTGACACCAAATTGTAACGTCTTGACTCGGGTGACACACACTGGTGCCCAGAGCCAGTTCACTACAGGACCTCAAGAATTTCTCCTTATATACCAGAGGCTACCGACTAGAAGTGAGGGTAAATATCAATCTAGGGGAGGCAATACCCTATTTATCAAAGTATAACAACAATATACATAAATAAGAATAACCAATGATATAACTAATGACCAAGTAAACCAGAATCACATGATGACCAATACAGGATATATAATATCCAAAAAATAAATAGTAGATATGTCATGTTAATACACATCAAGTGTCAATATGAAAAACCCAAAATAAATAAAGACACTAAAAACTCCAAAAAAGGTCCTGAATCCATGTTCGGTTCCCTCATCCAAGCTCAATCCTAACTCATCCATCTAACACAGGGCCTTTGTAACACCCTAATCTTCTACGATATGTTTCTCTTTGAATAATACAATAGTTTGCGTTGTACGCAACTTGGAGTTTTAACACACCACGACCAATAAAACTAGTTGTTATGAATACTAATACCCACTTTTTGAATTTTTATAAACTTTATTTTTCAAAATGGACTTGATTTTTGGATTTGGAATATCAAAATTATCTTAGGGTGAATTTTTGGTATTTTTCTGAAAACTTTCAATTTTTGATGAATAGTGAAAAACACTGCGTTATTGTTTAAAACCAACTTTTTATTTAAATAATTTGTTATTTTATTTAAATTTATATTAGGTAAAAATAGATACATAATAATTATATTTGTTAAATTTAATTCATTGGAGTAATTTTATAATAATATTAGATATATAAAATTTTATTGAACATTTTATCGTCTTTTACCCACATTCTTGGAGAATTTTCAAATTTGCATAAGACTTAATTTTACCGCTTCTGTGATTTAAATTTCAAAAATAAAAGATACATGGTTGACATTAGTTAGTAAAATGCGGTTCAACAAGATAAAAATAATTTTTGGTGAAAAGTAACTTTTGACTTTTATTTACCAGGGTTAAAATTAAATAGGGTTATTAAAGGTAAAAATGATATTATAATTACCCTAAAAAATGTCCTAATTCTATTGGATAAGTGTACTTAGACCAAAATCAACCTTAGGAATAAAATATGATCTTTTTGGTCCACTTGGATTAGATTAAGACATTTATTGTTATTTTATTTAAAGAAGAGTTAACAGTGTTAAATTCAATGTTTAATAACTAAACCATTTTTCATATAAGGATATACATAAGATGAATTAGAATATAAATATTCATTAGACATATAAAAATATTTCCTACATAATTGTATTTTATTTATAATTTTTAGACATTAAGTAATTAAATTTATTTATGATACAATGATGATGTTGTTATTACCTTATTAATGAAAGATTAAAATAATTGAGATTATAAATATCCAAATAAATGTAAATTTAAAATTTTTATGAATTACACTAATTTCTTATGTTAATATAACATGTTAGGGTTGATTAAATAAATTTTTTTCGAAGTGATAAAGTTGTTATGACTTTCAAAAAAACAAAATACCAAATAGTGTCAAAATTGACATAAATTAGTTTCTCAAACAAATACTATTTTATCAGTTGATATAATATTCCTGAAAAACTAAGGTTCTTCCAAAGTACATAGATAAGGTTATATATATCAATAATTAACCACTTGGGGTTTTCTTGTCTTTTTACAGTAAGTCTATTAACCATTAATTATAATAATACAAGAATACGTGGTAAAAGTTAAACTATTTAACTAAGAGTTAAATCTAAAATATAAGGTTTATATGGTGACCTAAACCTATATAAAACCTATTTTTGAGAGTGTTTTGACCTATAACCAACTTATCATCTAAATAAATTATTTTTTATTCATTATAAACTAAATATGATTGTATAATAAAATAACATTTCATGCTTTTCCTAAAGTGACCCTCACCTCTCTTATAAAAGGGTACTTCTCCTTCCATCAAAATCAGACCTCCAAAGCCATTTGGCTCAGACAAACCCTACTAAAATTTCCACCCAACTACCCTCAGATTGACTTAGAGGCCTTAAATTTATCATAAATCTATCCTAAGGAGCCCTTTTAATCAACTAAAAAGGAAACACCCGAAGAAGCGGTAATAATTTCACCACCACTTTCAAAGTTTTTTCTTCTTCCACTTCCTATTTCTTTTTTGTTTCCATACCAAAATAATATCTCTAGTACCATATACATACTTTTATGTTATTATAAATATGTTACAACCATATTTATTATTCTATCCATCCTATGAATGACAAGTAATAATACGTGCGTACGTACAACTAACCGTCTCCACGTCGTGGTGTAGTTTGTTATTCAAACACTTTATTATTTGGATGGGTATAATAATGAGTATAAATAATGTAAATAATAAATATAACATTTTAATTATTCTCTATATATTATATACAATTCAATTACATACTATTTCACCATCAATAGAATGATATTGTTTCTCCTGCGTACGTACAGATTACTGTCTCCACGAACGTGATAAAATTCATTCCCCATCATAACCATTAAAGAATAATTTTAATTTTATGATTAGAAATAATTTTTAATAACTTAATATCATTCTGGATATGATTCAAATACATCCTATATATAAAAAACATGGCTTACATAACCAAGCATATAAAGGAAAACGAATTAGTTAACACTTGAAAAAATGATACTATTGAAATATTATTAACAAAGAAATATTAGAAGATAATATATGATATCATATTTATGTATTTTCTTATTTTATAATTTAATAACAAACAATTTATCTATTATACATTAGTTTAACTTACCCCCTATTAAGGAAAAGTACAATATAAGGGTTAATTCTACAATCTCTTCATTATCTGAGGTTGTTTATATGTGAGTATCTACTGGGACATCTTTATCATCCACATCTCTGTTTCTTAAAAATATATTTCAAAACATTTTTACTATTTCATAGACTATGGGTTAAATTAATTTATACCCTTTTTGACTTTTTATAAATTTTTTATAAAGGAATCTTTCTATCATTTTCCAAAAAAGGTACTTTATGACCTTTTCGAAAAATTAAGGTAAGAATGTCTTTTTAACTTATACGGTGGGTGCAGCTATTTTACACTATTATAAAACCTTTGAAGCTTCCCTTTCAATATCATAAGAATATTTTCAAAATAATTGGTTTCTTTTAAAATTACATGACTTTTAAATGATTTCAAAATAGAAAGAGATATTTCTCTCAAATATTTTTTATTTCATCTATATCAACATATTTTATTGGATTTTATGATTATTTGAAGTTGATTTATTATGATACAATCTTCCATATTGTATTGAAGGTTTTGTGATATGTTTGAATATGGATGTGATATTTTTATACCATTAATGGTTTATGGTTAAAGTATTGACATTTCGTATGCTAGTTTTAATACGAATTTTTATGTTATGTTTCATCCTTTTCATATGAGGAATACATTGGACTTGGTAAGTGACGGGTGGAGCCCGCTATAAATCCTCAATGCATTGGTAGGTCTCATGAGACAAACTAGTGTCTTGGAACAAGGCCTTGAAAAAATATTATTTTTAGTATTGGCACAAGGCCTTGACTTTGTGGTTTTGAAGTCTGGCATTATGCATTCCATCATTATGAAATTGGCTATTGATATTGCATGTGATTATTCTACTAGTAGAATATACATGTGAATAAGTAAATGGAATTATTGGATTTATATTTTTTTATATTTTGGTAATGTATAAGTTTAAAAAGGATTTTTTTAGTCTTATATGTTGCCTTAAATGTTTATGCTTATTTATGAAAGTTTTTGCTATATTGTTATCCTTACCGAGTATTTGAGCTCACCCGTTTCTTATGTTTTATTTTTCCCAAGATGCGAAGAATCATTTTATGATTAACCTACAGAAATAAGCTAAGTGATAAGAGTGTGTTCAAAGGGGACACAATGTTTTTGTTTTTCTTTATTTTATGATGTAATGAAAAACTTATGTATGTATCTAGTACTTCCAAGGTTACTAAACTAATCGGTCTTTCAAGACTTGATCTATTGTGATTATGCCAATGTTATGTAATAATGAACCGAACCTGGGTAACTAGGGTCGGGGCATTAAATTTAGTATCAAAGGAAGTTTTGTACAAACCTTGGAAACCAAATATTGAAAAACTCGGATTAGAGAACATTACCTTAAGATAGGCTTTGAGGATTAGTATAGATCTACTTTATAGAATTTTGGTAATATAGAGATTTTGTGTATTTTACAAGAAATACATCCCTATCTAAATACAAGAAGGTAGAGGTGTCTCTCGTACAGATGTACCTAGGAGTGAAAAATCCAACATGGAGTTTCAGGCTTGACTTGAGGTATCCTGGTACACAACAATAGGCCTTGCTGCACTCTTGGTTACGACACTCCCGAGGTATATGCTTAGGATAATTCACATTTTATTTACAAACCATTATGAAGTATTTATGAGTATATACCTCCCCAAAGATTTTTTTTATGATTATGGATTATATCCATAAATTGTTCAATTTATGTTAAGTGTTTTACATGTTTGGAATTGTGTATTGCGATTCATAAACAA
The DNA here is from genome assembly GCA_963277665.1 of Viscum album. Lineage (NCBI taxonomy): Eukaryota > Viridiplantae > Streptophyta > Magnoliopsida > Santalales > Viscaceae > Viscum > Viscum album. Next base: position 1,062,052,351 of record OY728165.1, on the reverse strand, counting down.
ATCTAGTGTGTGCCATTTTTTAGAAATGGTGCCTTGTGGAAGGAATGGAAAATGTATCAACTCATGTAATATGTGTAGGGATTTCCATCCTACACAAGATAATTTTAGTAGAGCTGGTGATACAACTGGTGCTGATCAGATTATCACCATAATGGGACAACTCACTCAGGTAATGAATAATAAGCTTTCCCATATGGAACACCCTGATCCACAATGAAGAGGATCAATGTTAGACCGATTTATGAGGAAACAAACTCAAAAATTCAATGGGAATAAAAATAAATTTGTAGCTGAGAAATGTATAAGTTCCTTAGAGAAAATATTTCATACTTTGGGGAGTGGTGAAAGGGAAAAAGTTGTCATGACAGTTTATCGCCTCACGGGAGATGCAGATCAATAATGGTCATTAATTAAAAACACAAAGGAAGATGAAGAAGTATAAAATATGGAATGGATGGAGTTTAAAGAGGTTTTCTTAAAAAATACTTTCCTCGTGACCATCAAGCGGATATGGAAAGATAATTTCTGAGTCTGAGGCAAAATGAGGATGAGAATGTCGCGAAGTATGAGGCTAAATTTAAAATGTTAACAAGGCATGGACCAAATTATATACATAACCGAAGGAGTAATATTGATCAATTATCGGATGGGTTAAAACCATTTCTCCATCTAGAATTAGTTTCACAATCCTTCCCATCATATGAAGATATTGTCTCATGTTTTATCAAGACAGAAAAGGAATTCTCTAGGTATTACGACTTTAAAGAAAAGAAAGAGAAGAAGAGATCTGCTGAACACTCTAGAAATGGAAATAAGGGGAATAATGGAAAAGTTGAATATCTATCCTATAGTAAATGTGAGAAGAAACAACCTAGTACTTACCTAAAGGGAATGAGAGTCTGTTACAAGTGTGGTAAAAAAGGCCACTGAGCTTGTAATTGTAATGGAAAGAAAGAGGATATTAATGTTAAATGATAAAATTGTATAGAAATGGGGAATTATGCCAATTAATGTCCTAAGAGCCAAAAAAACTTACCTCAGAAAAGAACAAGGGAGCAAGGACATGATTATGCGATCACTACAGCTGAGGTTGATGCTTCAAAAGACATAGTTCTAGCTAATTTAATGGTTTCATCAAGTTTAGCCAATGATTTATTTGATTCTAGATCATCAAATTATTTCATATCTTCCCAGTTTTCTAAGAAAATTAGATATTTCTAAATTGATTTAACAAGGGAGTTGTCATTCAAAACTCTTAAGGGAAGTATCATTGCAACAAAGGTTTGTGAATCAGTTCCCATTAGTGCATATAAATATTCTTTATCTTCTGATCTCATCATCATAACCATGATTGAATTTGATATAATCCCTGGAATGGATTGTCTTTCATAACATGATGTGAAAATTTACTGTAAGAAGAATAAGGTTACAATTTTCGATGATGATAAGGAGTACCTTATATTTAGAGAAGAAACGTCACTACCTGACTCTTATCAAGACCCACCCCAGTAGCTCTACTAAATTCAATTATTGGGGAGGAAGAGAATGAAATAACTATGGGTGAGGAAAATAATGTTCGAATATAAGATGTACCTATTGTACAATAATATGTTGATGTGTTTCTAGAGGATTTACCTAAACATCCTCCAGAACGATAAATTTAGATTTCCATTGATTTAATTCATGGTTTAAGGACCATATCGAAGACCCCTTATAGAATAGACAATTTGGAATTAGTGAAAGTAAAGAAACAACTAGAGGAATTGATTAATAAAATATTTATTCACCCTAGTGTTTCTCCAAGGGGATCCCTTTTTCTTTTTGTTAAAAATAAAGATGGATCTATGAGGCTGTGTATTGACTACAGGGAGATTAATTCTTAACAATAAAGAACAAGTATCCCCTACCTCGCATTGATGATTTATTCAATCAACTTCATGGAGCTCAATTTTTTTTAAAGATTGAACTTCGATCTGGATATCATCTGTTGTGTGTGAAGAAGGAAGACATTCTAAAAACAACATTTTGAACTAGGTACGGGCATTACGAATTTACAATAATGCCTTTTGGACTGACTAATGGACCCTCTATTTTGATGGATCTAATTAATAGAGTTTTCAAAGAATATCTTGATGAATTTTTAGTAGTATTTATTGATGATATCTTGGTATACTAAAAAATCTATGAAGATCATGAAAATCACTTGCACACTATTATGAAAACCCTAAGAAGAAATGAATTATATGAAAATTTTATCAAGTGTGAATTATGGCATCAGAAGATTTCTTTTCTTGGCCATATTATCTCTAAGTATGGAATATCTATTAATCTTTCAAAGACAAAGGCAATCCAAGAATATCCAGAACTGATTAGTATAACTGAAGTATGCAGTTTTATTGTTTTAGCAGGTTATTATCGGCGTTTTGTCTAGAATTTTTCACTATTGTCTATCCCATTAACCAAGCTCATATGTAAAGATGATAAATTTGTTTGTAAAAAATAATGTGAAGAATGTTTTGAAGAACTGAAGAGAATATTAGTAAATGATCCTATATTGACTCTACCATCAAAGAATTTTGAGCTTGTTATTTATAGTGATGCTTCAAAAAAGGACTTGGTTGTGTCATTATGAAGAATGATAGAGTTATTTCTTATGCATCACAACAACTAAAAATTCCTGAAAAAACTATCCCCCATAATGATCTTGAGTTAGCAGCTGTAATCTTTTCTGGGAAGATATGGAGACACTATCTATATCATCCCGCCTTTTTATCACATAAACTTTCATTTCATTTTACAAAACTGAGGATCTTTAAGGTTTAGTGTCTTGGAAACCAGGAACTTAAAACATGAAAACACAAAACATTCTTCTTAAACACTTGAAAGGATTATACTCATGTTCATCCTAGGTTCATGACTTCATCTCATAATCTGGGGACATACATCAAAAGAAAGGGTGAGAAGAAGACCCAGTAAGGGAAACAAGAGAAACATTTTACATGTGAACTTGAGATACTTCAATAAGGCCATGAAAAGAACTTTAAGGCATGAGAAAGAAATCATGAAAGAAATCATAATAAAAATAAAATTTTTCATAACTTGAAGATGTGGCTACAAAATTTAATATTGACAATCATTTATTTTCACCAAGGTCTATCCCCAAGGTGTCATTAAAAATTACCAAGGTTATTCACCAAGGTATCAGTCTAAATGGTCATCTCTAGAGATTAAGTCTTTACCCAATGCATTGGAGCGCTATCTGGGAGCACACTTGACATGTATTTATTATCATGTGATCCACATATATCATCATAAATCATTTCATAAAAAACCCATATAGCATAAAAGAAATGGTTTTCATTTCATAATCATAACATTTTAAAAACTGCTTTAAAGACATGATCTTTATGTCACTTTAAACCCACGGAAAGGGAAAGCGGGTTCCATGTATGTAAATCCCAGAATTTAAAATAGAAAATTTTGGTATATATGTGAATACCCATATAGACGAGAGAGATTTGATTATTCACTTAATAAAATAAAAGAACTTTATAAAAAGAGAGAGACATTTTGAGACGAAAATTCTGCAGCATAACGGCTATGTTACAGGGTTTTAGAAAACATTGATAAGAGAGGGGACATGGGTCAAACATTCATAAATGACCCATAAAACAGTAGAGCGGAAGAATATAAGTGATTTAAGAATATGGTAATGAAATTTAAAAAATATACCATATGAAATGAAGAACATGAAAGGAAGACAAACATAATATTTCACTTATGAAAATTCGGTAGCCTAACGGCGTCACATAAATTTCAACCAAAAATGAATTGATGAGATCAAATAGGTTATCTCATAATATGAACATAAAAGATCAGTATGATAGATATAGAGATCATAACCTATCATAATAAAAAGGAACTTTCAAGACTTGACATGGAATTAAAACTTTGAAAAAGGAGAAAGGTGAAAGAACCACTTAAAAATTCGGCAGCCTAACGGCGCCACTTAAAACTTCAAAATACTGAATTGAAGAGATAAAATGGGGTTGCTCATCATATGATCATAAAATATCAGTATGATAGATATAGATATCATAACCCAACATTATAAAAATTAACTTGAAAGACTTGAGATGAAATTATAACTTCAAAGCGAGAAGGGTGAAAGAACCACTTAAAAATTCGGCAGCCTAACGACGCCACTTAAAACTTCAAAATACAAAATAGAAGAGATCAAATGGGGTATCTCATAATATGATCACAAAAGATCAGTATGATAGATATAGAGATCATAACCCAACATAATAAAAAGGAAATTGAAAGACTTGACAAGAAAATAGAACTTGAAAATTAGAAGGGTGAAAGAAGCCGTTACAAAAATTTCAGCAGCCTAACGGCACCACTTAAACTTTCATAAAATGAAATGATGAGAGTAAGAGGGGGTCTCCCATAATATGAACATAAAAAGGAAAGTATGATGAATATAAAATAACAGCCTCCAACATAAGAACATGGAACATAAAAGAAATGACATAAAAGAGATCACTAGAAAAGAAAGAGAGGGGGTCAGATCCCTTACCTTAAAACGTAACTCTTAAAACTTAAAGGTTGAGACATTGAGGGCTTGGGGGCACCTTGGGAGGACTCATTGGGAGGTAATGAGACCAGAGATTCGTTGGGGGAGAGTTAGGAGTCGAAAGGATGAGATGATTGCTTGGTATTTATAGGGAAAGTGAGGGTCCAAGGCATTAATGGCCAAGGGACACCTCATTGGTGGTTTTGGAAAAACCATGGGCTTGCCCATGGTATTGGCCACTACGGACACCTCATACAATAATTCATCCCCTTTAGTTGACCATCCCTTAAAATATCTCATGGAATCATCATGACACAGTTATGATGTCATGAAACATACCGAAACCCGAAAACTGTATTTTTACTATTCACTGAAAATTCAACTTTCTCAGAAAAATCCCAAAATTTCACATTAACCAAATATCAATGCTCTGATTTCAAAAAATGAACTCCATTTTATAAAAATAATTTTCTAAATATTTTTAATTTAATTTTTAAATAAATACCCTATTCACTGAAAATTCATTTTTTCAGAAAAAACCCCAAAAATTAACTTAACATGATATCGATGCTCTGAGTTAAAAAATGAAATCCATTTTATAAAAATAATTTTCTAAATATTTTTAATTAAAAAACACTATTCACCCGAAAAAACTAATACTTGAATAATAATTTATGAAACCATTATTTAACCATTTTATTGAATCACATTACTTAATCAAGGTGCCAAGATTATATTAATACTTTCTTTAAGTGAGATTACTAATCCATTTGGTCACATTACTAATCCTAAGCATAAAATCACTATTTATAATTTACTATTCATCAAAAATCAAGTTGATCTTATTAGACTCTAAATTTCATACTGGACATAATTGTAGAAGACCATTTTTTGAATATCATTACACGTTTTTAATTTTTTAAGGTTTACATAAACTTTTTTAAAATATCCTTTTTATAAAATTCATCAAAAATATGCATACTATATTTATCCGGTCATTTGAAAATTCATAAACTTAATCATAAGAATAAATTCCAATTTTTATTTAAAACAAAGGATTACACAAGGCAGTTACAGTCTCCTTACATAGCCCCTTATCACACCAGCATAAGACCTAAGTGTAAGGTGTGCTAAGGTGAGAAGATCCAAGGGAGGCTAGGCCAACATCGCACGAGTAGTAATTTCTATCAGTTTGAACTTCTCGCAAAGACGATTCCATTCTAGATTCACACAATGAAGTTCGGCTTGGGTTTGGTCCAAAGAAAAGCCCAGTGGTTCTACCTCCTTCCCAAGTTCTGTTAGATGGGTTTCAATCGGTCCAAGACTACTGGGTGAGGCCATCGAATCTTATTTCTATATTAATTAACCAAGATCACTAGTATTTAGAGACAAAAATAGAAAGGTTTAGTTCACAACGGTCATATTGACCAATGGTCATATAACAGTCAAAACCCAACGGTCTCATTTTAATTATACTCAAGTTATCAAATGAAACATTTTTGTTGAGTATAAAAATAAAATAAAATAACACACAAAATTAGGAAACAAGATTTATTCAAAACTTAGGGTCGTTACAATCTTCCCATCTTAAGAAATTGCATCCTCACAATTTTTAAAATTGGGTTTTGAAATTTCATTGAAATTCCCACATCGGAAAAGGAGTCTGTAAAACTATTATTTTAAAAGAAAGAAAGGGAATTACAAAGGTCACCCGAGTTAACCCACACTAGGATTCAATGTAGGAAAACATAGACATGGAGGAGAAAACAAAGGGTCAAGTTCTAAGGGAGAGTGATAGAAAACATGATTAGGAGAAATTTAACCATTAGAAAATCCCAAACTTATGATGTGTGTAAAGGGTCTTTGATTACCTAGTAGGAAACGTAAACCAACAATGTTTTTGTTTTACGTTCCTTTTCATAATTTTGAGGAATTAATTTACTACATAGAAAAAAAAATAAGAAAATATACCTACCTTTAAGTAGAGTTTCATCCTTTAATAAGTCTCTACCAAAACTAATATTTTCTCCAAATGATGAGAATTCAAAAACACTTGGTCTCATCAAAAGCACAAGAATCATCTTCTAGAGAATCACATAATCCACAAAAGATTAACTATCTATTTCTTATATCTTTAAACATTATCCTAAAAATATAAAGGCTAAGGTAAAACAACTCTTCAAAAAGAAAGAATCCCATAGGAATGGAAACTACTTTTAAATCTTCAACGTTCCATGGTACTACCCAAAGTTCATCATAGACTATTCCATAAATATTGGTCCTTAAAATTCCTCAAAATAAACCAAACTAAGATTGAAACCCAAATACAAGAAGGATTTTATAACATAGTCTTCGAAAATAAACTTCATTGTTCATCTCTAAAAAACATCAACCACTCCTAACATATTATAACAAAAGTAGCTAACCTAAACATATTTTACCCAAGATAGGTTAATCATTCCCATAAGTAACCTAAATTACTATAAGTCCACCTTAAATTCATCGATTCTTCAAAATATAAGTCAGCCTTACTCCTCAATGAAAATAACGTAGTAATATATTTACCTCGATCATATAATGTCCCCAAAATAGTGAACGTCTTCCAAAATAATAATCATCTTTTAATCCCCTAATCATATCTGTCATATTAATACGGTAATCATCGCATTTCCTATCACATTGGTTGTTGGGACATGTTCTTCCATTTCCCACCATTAACTAAGAAGAGAAAGTATAATTAGGGGATTAAATACTTACCCAATAATCATGAAAAGGAACTTAAAGAATATAAGGATAAATTGTAGAAGAAAAATATACCCTAACTTGTGATCCACTAGGTTCCCATATAGGTTATCCATGATCATATATTCTTATGTGAATCTTTATTTTATTTTATCTGTTTTCCTTTAACAATGGTTCATACTAAGCTTATGAATTTACCAAAGCATATCCCTCGGGAGTGTCATAAACAAGAGTGCAGCAAAGACCATTGTCGTGTACCAGTTCCCATTTGAGTCTAGATCAAAGCGGTGTTTTCATGTTTTACCCCTATGTACATCTATTCCAGATCCACCTCTACCTGCTCGTATCCAGACAGGGATGTATTTGCTTGGTAACCCATTACTCAATACTCACCAAAATACCAGGAATATTTCCTATATATAAACTTTTCTATAGGATTCTTCCTAAAGTTTTAATATCCTAATTTCCACAAATAACTAAACCATCCTTTGATACCAACTATATCATCCCACCTTTTTATCACATAAACTTTCATTTCATTTTACAAAACTGAGGATCTTTAAGGTTTAATGTCTTGGAAAACAGGAACTTAAAACATGAAAACATAAAACATTCTTCTTAAACAATTGAAAGGCTTATCCTCATATTCATATTAGATTCATTACTACATCTCATAACCTGGGGACATACATCAAAATAAAGAGTGATTAGAAGTCCCAGTAAGGGAAACAAGAGAAACATTTTACATGTGAACTTGAGATACTTCAATAAGGTCATGAAAAGTACTTTAAGGCATGAGAAAGAAATCATGAAATATATCATAATAAAAATAACATTTTTCATAACTTGAATATGTGGGTACAACATTTAATATTGACAGTAATTTCGTTTCACCAAGTTCCATCCCCAAGGTGTCATTAAAAATTACCAAGGTTATTCACCAAGGTATCAGTCTAAATGGTCATCTCTAGAGATTAAGTCTTTACCCAATGCATTGGAGCGCTATCTGGGAGCACCCTTGAAATGTCTTTATTATCATGCGAGCCACATATATCATCATAAATAATTTCATAAACAACCCATATATCATAAAAGAAATGGGTTTAATTTCATAATCATAACGTTTTAAAAACTGCTTTAAAGACATGATCTTTATGTCACTTTAAACCCACGGAAAGGGAAAGAAGGATTCATGTATGTAAATCCTAGAATTTAAAATAGAAATTTTTTTTATATATGTGAATACCCATATATAAGATAGAGATTTGATTATTCACTTAATAAAATAAAAGAACTTTAGAAAAAGAGAGAGATATTTTGAGATGAAAATTCTGCAGCATAACAACTATGTTACAGGGTTTTAGAAAACATTGAAAAGAGAGGGGACATGGGTCAAACATTCATAAATGACCCATAAAACAGTAGAGGGGAAGAATATAAGTGATTTAAGAACATGGTAATGAAATTTAAAAAATATACCATATGAAATGAAGAACATGAAAGGAAGACAAACATATGATTTCTCTTACGAAAATTCGGCAGCCTAACGACGTCACATAAACTTCAACCAAAAATGAATTGATGAGATCAAATAGGGTATCTCATCATATGAACATAAAATATCAGTATGATAGATATAGAGATCATAAACCATCATAATAAAAAGGAACTTTCAAGACTTGACATGGAATTAGAACTTTGAAAAAGGAGAAAGGTGAAAGAACCACTTAAAAATTCGGCAGCCTAACGGCGCCACTTAAAACTTCAAAATTCTGAATTGAAGAGAACAAATGGGGTCTCTCATCATATGATCATAAAAGATAAATATTATATATGTATAGATAATACCTCAACATAATAAAAATGAACTTGAAAGACTTGACATGAAAGTAGAACTTCAAAACGAGAAGGGTGAAAGAACCACTTAAACATTCGGCAGCCTAACGACGCCACTTAAAACTTCAAAATACTGAATCGAAGATATCAAATGGGGTATCTCATCATATGATCATAAAATATCAGTATGATATATTTAGATATCATACCCCAAAATAATAAAAAGGAAGTTGAAAGACTTTACCAGAAAATATAACTTGAAAATGAGAAGGGTGAATGAATCCGTTAAAAAACATTCGGTAGCCTAACAGAGCCACTTAAACATTCATAAAATGAAATTATGAGAGTAAGAGGGGGTCTCTCATCATATGAACATAAAAAGGAAAGTATAATGAATATAAAAGAACATCCTCCAACATAATAACATGGATCATAAAATAAATGACATAAAATAGATCACTTGAAAAGAAAGAGAGGGGGTCAGATCCCTTACCTTAAAACGTAACTCTTAAAACTCAAAGGTTGAGACCTTGAAGGCTTGGGGGAACCTTGGGAGGACTCCTTGGGAGGTAATGAGACCAGAGATTCGTTGGGGGAGAGTTGGGAGTCGAAAGGATGAGATTATTACTTGGTATTTATAGAAAAAGTGAGGGGACAAGGCATTAATGGCCAAGGGACACCTCATTGGTGGTTTTGGCAAAACCATGAGCTTGCCCATGGTATTGGCCACTAGGAACACCTCATACAATAATTCATCCCCTTTAGTCGAACATCCCTTAAAATATCTCATGGAATCATCATGACATAGTTATGATGTCATTAAACATACCGAAACCCTAAAACTCTATTTTTACTATCCACTAAAAATTCAACTTTCTCAGAAAAATCCCAAAATTTCACATTAACCAAATATCAATGCTCTGATTTCAAAAAATAAATTCCACTTTATAAAAATAATTTTCTAAATATTTTTAATTTAATTTTTAAATAAATACACTATTCACCGAAAATTCATTTTTTCAGAAAAAACCCCAAAAATTACCTTAACATAATATCGATGCTCTGAGTTCAAAAATGAAATCAATTTTATAAAAATAATTTTCTAAATATTTTTAACTTAATTTTTAATTAAAAAACACTATTCACCCGAAAAAACTAATACTTGAATAATAATTTATGAAACCATTATTTAACCATTTTATTGAATCACATTACTTAATCAAGGTGCCTAGATTATATTAATACTTTCTTTAAGTGAGATTACTAATCCATTTGGTCACATTACTAATCCTAAGCATAAAATCACTATTCATAATTTACTATTCATCAAAAATCAAGTCGATCTTATTAGACTCTAAATTTTGTACTGGAAATAATTGTAGAAGACCATTTTTTGAATATCATTACACGTTTTTAATTATTTAAGGTTTACATAAACTTTTTTAAAATATCATTTTTCTAAAATTCATAAAAAATATGCATACTATATTTATCCGGTCTTTTGAAAATTCATAAACTTCATCATAAGAAGAAATCCCAATTTTTATTTAAAACAAAAGATTACACAAGGCAGTCACGATCTCCTTACATAACCCCTTATCACACCAGCCTAGGACCTAAGTGTAAGGTGTGATAAGGTGAGAGAATCCGAGGGAGGCTCGGCCAACATCGAACGAGTAGTAATTTCTATCAGTTTTAACTTCTCACAAAGGAGATTCCATTCTAGCTTCACACGATGAAGTTAGGCTTGGGTTTGGTCCAGAGAAAAGCCCAGTGGTTCTACCTCCTTCCTAAGTTCTGTTAGATGGGCTTCAATCGGTCCAAGACTACTGGGTGAGGCCATCAAATCTTCTTTCTATATTAATTAACCAAGATCACTTGTATTTAGAGACAAAAATCAAAACGTTTAGTTCACAGCGGTCATATTTACCAATGGTCATATAACAGTCAAAACCCAATGGTATCATTTTAATTATACTCATGTTGTCAAATGAAACATTTTTGTTGAGTATAAAAATAAAATAAAATAACCCACAAAATTAGGAAACAAGATTTATTCAAAATTTCGGGTCGTTACACTATCTCTATGGAGAAAAATGTGAGATATATACCGATTAGAAGAGTTTAAAGTATATTTTCTCACCGAAATAACTCAACATGAGGAAAAAGAGATGGATCAAGCTACTTAAGGATTATGATTTCACTATACACTACCACCCAGGGAAGGAAAATAAGGTGGAAGATGCTTTGAGTAGAAAGGATCATGGAGTTTTGAAAAAGATGAGGGTTGAAAGGGATCCTATTTTCATAGATCTAGTAAAGATGAATATAGGAATAACCATGGAAGGTGAAACATCAATAATTTTTCAAATGGTTTCCAAACCATATTTACTAGAAAGGATAAAGAGTTCTCAAACTGATTATGAGGTGTTTAAAAAGAAAATTAATGATTTGAATGGTGGGAGATTGATCGAATTCGTATATGAAGATGGGATTTTGAAATTTGGGAATAAACTTTGAGTTCCTGACATACCTGATCTAAAAAGGGAATTTTTGGATGATGATCATAGCTCCAATTTCTTTATACACCCTGGTAGCACTAAGATGTATAGATATTTGAAGAAATTTTTTTGGTGGGACAACATGAAGAGAGAGATTTCTGATTATGTGTCAAGATGTATGGTTTTTCAACAAGTGAAATATAGAAGAAAACATCCTAGAGGAGTCATGTAACCTCTTCCCATACCTAAGTGGAAATGGGATGAAATTATGATGGACTTTTTCATGGGACTACCAAAGACTCCTAGAAGGAATGATGAAATATGGGTCATTATTGATCATCATACCAAGTCAGCACATTTTCTTGCTATAAGAGAAGATTTACCACTTGAACATTTAGCACGAATATATATTAATGAAGTTGTAAGACTTCATGGAGTTCCCTTATCAAATTTTTATGATCATGATCCCCATTTTACATCAAGATTTTTGAAAATTCTTTAGGAGGCCTTGGATACTGAAATTCATTGGAGCACTACCTACCACCCTCAAACTGATAGACAATCAGAATGGACTATTCAAACCTTAGAAGACATTTTGAGATCTTGATCACTTGATTTTTAAGGCATGTGGGATCAGTATTTACCTCTGGTAAAATTTTCCTATAACAATAGATTCCATTCTAGTATTTAGATGACACCATATGAAGAATTATATAGAAAGAGATATCGCACACAAACTTGTTGGGATGATGCTGGTGAAAGAAAACTCATAGGCCCCTAACATGTTGAGGAAAAAATGGAAAAGGTGAAGGTTATCCAAACCCACATCAAAGTATCTCAAATTAGAAAAAAGAGATATGCCGATAACCAAAGGAATGGTTTGGAATTTCAAGTAGGAGATCATGTTTTCTTGAAGGTATCTCCATGGTAGGGTGTTATACGTTTCGGTAGGAAGGGTAAATTGAGTCCCAGGTACATCGAACCTTTAAAAATTATAGAATGAATTGGGGCTGTAGCTTACCGTTTGGAAATGGCGCCAATTCTATTCAAAGTTCATGATGTGTTCTACATATCACTATTGAGAATATAAATGGCTGACCCAATGCTTGTACTCACCTATGTAGAAATAAAACTAGAACCCAACCTGCCTTATTACGAAGAGCCTATCCGAATTCCTAATACCTGAGAACAAGTGTTGAGAAACCTGGTGAATCGGGAGGTGAAAGTTCTATGGAGAAACCATAAGATTGAAGAGGTAACGTGGGAACCCAAGGAACATATGATGAAGATACATCTAAATATTTTTATGCAGTAATATTCTAGAAATTTCAAGGACAAAATTATTTGAAGGAGGGTAGAATGTATCACCCCAAGATTCCATAGTACATTTCCCTTGGAATAATGCAATAGTTTACGTTGTACACAACATGGAGTTTTAACACACCACGACCAATCAAACTACCCATTATGAATAGTAATACCCACTTTTTTGACTTTTTTTTTCAAAATGGACTTGATTTTTGGATTCAGAATATCAAAATTAGCTTGTGGTGAATTTTTGGTATTTTTCTAAAAACATTCGATTTTCGATGAATAGTGAAAAACCCTGCGTTATTGTTTAAAAATTACTTTTATTTAAATAAATAGTTATTTTATTGAATTTTATATTAGGTAAAAATAGATACATAATACCTATATATTTTCAATATTATTAGTTGGAGTAATTTTATAATAATATTAGATATATAAAATTTTATTGAACTTTCACCGTCTTTTACCCACCTTCTAGGAGCATTTGCAAATTTACATAAAACATAATTTTACCGCTTCTGTGAGTTGAATTTCCAAAATCCGAGAGACACAATTGAAATCAGTAAGTAAAATTTGGTTCAATAAGATGAAAATAATTTTTGGTGAATAGTAATTTTTGACTTTTATTTACCACGGTTAAAAGTAAATAGGGTAGTTGAAGGTAAAAATGATATTATAATTTCCCTAACACATTTCCTAATTCTATTGGATAAGTTTATTTCGACCAAAATTAACATTAGGAATAAAATATGATCCTTTTGGTCAACTTGGATTAGATTAGGATATTTATTATTATTTTATTTAAAGAAGAGTTAAAAGTGTTACATTCAAAGTTTAATAACTAAACCAATTTTAATATAGGGTTATACATAAGATAAATTCAACTATAAAAATTAATTATAAATCTAAAAATATTTCCTATATAATGGTATTTTATTTATAATTTTGAGATATTAATAATTAAATTTATTTATGATACTATAATGATGCAATAATTACCTGATTAGTGAAAGATTAAAATAAATGATATTATAAATATCCAAATAAATGTAAATTGAGAATTTTGATGAATTCAAATAATTTTATAGGTTAATATCACATGTTAGGGTTGATTAAGAAATTTTTTTTCAATGTGATAAATTTGTTATGACTTTCACAAAAAAATACCAAATAGTGTCAAAATTAACAAAAATGAGTTTTTAAAACAAATACTATATTATTAATTGATATAACATTCCTAAAAATATTAGGTTCATCCAAATGACTTAGATAAGGTTATATATATCAATAATTAACCACTTGGGGGTCTCTTGTCTTTTTATAGTTAGTTTCTTAACCATTTATTATAATAATACAAGAATACATGGTAAAAGTTAAACTTTTTAACTAAGAGTTAAATCTAAATGATAAGGTTAATATGGTGACCTAAACATGTCTAAAACCTATTTATTGAGGGGTTTTAGACCCATCCCCACCTTATCTTTGAAATAAATTATTTTTTAACCATTATAAATAGAATATGATTGTATAATAAAATAATATTTCATACTTTTCCTAAAGTGACCCTCACCTCTCTTATAAAAGGTTACTTCCACTTATCTCAAAATAATACCTCCAAAGCCATTTGGCTCTGCCACAACCTACTCAAATATCCTCCCATAAACCATAAATTCGACCTAGAGGCCTTACATTGATCATAATTCCAACCTAAGGAGACATTTTGATCAACTCAAAAGGAAAAAACCGAAGAAGAGGTAATAATATTACCACCTCTTTCAAATTTCTTTTCTTCCTCTACTTCCCATTTCTTTGTTGTTTCCATACCAAAATAATAACTCCATTACCTTATACATACTATGATTTTGTTATAAATATTTTACAACCATATTCATTATTCTATCCATCATATGAATGACAAGTCACCATATGTGCGTACGTATGGATTACTGTCTCCACGTCATGGGGTATTTTGTTATTCAAACACTTCATTATTTGGATGGGTATAATAATGAGTAAAAATAATTTAAATAATAAATATAAAATTTTAATGATTCTTTATACATGATATACCATCCAATTACATACTATTTCACCATCAATAGAATGATATTGTCGCTCGTGCATACGTACGGATTACCGTCTCCACGAACGCGATAAAATTTATTCCCCATCATAACCATTCAAGAGTAATTTTCATTTTATGATTAAGAATAATGTTTAAGAACTTAATATAATTCTATTTATGAATAAAATACATCTTATCGATAATAAACATGGCTTACGTAACCAATCATATAAATGAAAACAAATTATTTAACACCCTAAACAATGATATTACTGAAATATTATTAACAAAAGAAAATTTAAAAGATCATATATGATATCATAATTATATATTTGGATCTTATATAATTTAATAACATTGATTTAACTATTATATAAGAGTTTAACATACCCCCGATCAAGGAAAAGTACAAGGTAAGGGTTAATTCTACAATCTCTTCATTATCAGAGGTTGTTTATATGTGAGTATCTAATGGACTTCTTTATCATCCACATCCGTGTTTCTTAAAAAACATTTTCAATTTTTTTTACAATTTCCAAGACTATGGGTTAAATTCATTTATACCTTTTTTGATTTTTTATTAAATGTTTATAAAGGAATATTTCTGTCATTTTCCAAACAAGGTACCTTTTGACCATTTCAACAAATTAAGGTAAGAATGTATTTTTTAACTCATACGGCGAGCGCAACTATTTTTTGCCATTATAACACCTTATAAGCTTCCCTTACAAGCTTATAAGAATATTTTCAAAATAAATGTTTTCTTTTCAAATTACATGAATTTTAAATTATTTGAAAATAGAATGATATATTTCTCTCAAATAGTTTTTATTTTATCTATGCCAACATCCTTTATTGGATTTTACAATTGTTTGAAGCTGATTTAAAATGATATAATCTTCCATATTGTATTGATGGTTTTGTGATATGTTTGACTGTGGATGTAATATTTTGATACCATTCATGGTTTATGGTTACAGTATTTACATTTTTTATTATTGTTTTAATACTAAGGGTTATGTTACATTTAACCTTTTCATATGAGGAATGCTTTGGACTTGGTAAGGGATGGGTGGAGCCCGCTATAGATCCTCGATGCATCGGTAGGTCTCATGAGACAAACTAGTGTTCTGGAAGAAGTCCTTGAAAAAAATCTTATTTTTAGTCTTGGAACAAAGCCTTTAATATGTGGTTATGAAGTCTAGCATTATGCATTCCATCATTATGAAATTGGCTATTGATATTGCATGTGATTATTCGACTAGTAGAATATCCATGTGAATAAGTAAATGGTATTAGTTGATTTATATTTTCCATATTATTCTGAATTTTAAGTTTAAAAAGGATTTTGTTTTAGTCTTATACATTTCCTTAATTGTTTATGCTTATTTATGAAAGTTTTCACTATATTGTTATCCTTTCTGAGCATCTGAGATCACCCATTTCTTATGTTTTATTTTTCCTAGGATGCAAAGAATTATTTTACTATTAACCTATAGTAATAGGATAAGGGATAATAGTGTGTTCAAAGGTGACACAATGATGTAGTTTTTCTTTATTTGACGATGTAATGAAAAAATTATGTATGTATCTAGTACTTTCAAGGTTACTAAACTAATCAGTCTTTCAAGACTTGATCTATTGTGATCATGCCAATGTTATGTTATAATGCCCTGACTCTGGGTAACTAGGGTTGGGGAATTACAACCTTGACCCTTATCCTATCCTATAACCAAGAAATCTATCTAGGAAATGATTAGGCAACCTGAGTATGGTGTGATTACAACTCAGTAGGCCATAACCAATGGTGTATAAAATAATATCCAATCAAATGAGTGTGTACATTTGTATACAAAATAAATAGCAGTAATAAATTAAATAGTTTACATTTATTCAATTACACTTTATTTAATCATATAACCCCCATGCTCCTAAGGACACCCAACCTCTCAATACCTGCTTCAGCCGGTGCCATATTTTGAACTTTTGTTGAAGGATATTGTATATCTTAATTCCATTATTACCACTCATCTTCTCAATTCAGTTATGAATTCCATTGTTACCATTCACCATATGAATTCATATTTGAATACAATTGTTACCATTCATTATCTCAATTAATATCTAAATTTCATTTTTACCATTCATCATCTCAATTCATATATGAATTCGATTGTTACCATTCATCATCTCAATTATCACTATGATATTTTGATGTAGCAGACCATGTCCCACACACGATTATCATATATATCACAATATCACAATATCACATATATCACAAGATCACACTATCACATATATCAAAATATCACATGTACCACAACAACCCATTAATTAACTCACCAATTACTTAATCCAATGTAACAATTTCATATTTAAATCATTTTATTTATTAATTAAATAATTCATTAATCACATATTTCCCATTAATTAATTCAAACATTAATTAATCACCTTAATTCCATTAATTAATTTAAAAACTAATTAATTACATCAATTCCATTAATTAATTCAACAATTAGTTAATCACCTCAATTCCATTAATTAATTTAACAATTAATTAATCACATCAATTCCATTAATTAATTAAACAATTAATTATTCTAATTAAATAAATTACACAATCAAAAAATTATCCATTAATTAACTCAGTAATTAATTAATATGATTTATCAATACCAATATCCCCATAATTAATTAAATAATTAATTATTCTAATTCAATCAATTCAATTTTCCAAATTTAAGGATACCTTAATTAATTAATATACTAAATTAATAAATCTAATGTAAGAAAATAAATTGATAAGCATACAATAAAAATTCTACAATTAAATACACGTAATTGAAACAAAGACTTGGGATTTTATGAATAGACCACTTACCTAAATTCATCGAAAAATTCTTGCCAATGGAAATATCTAATTTGAGTGGAATAACCCTAATCACGTTGAGCACTGTAATCTTGATTCAAATCATAGATCCAAGATAAAAAAATATCTATTAAACCTAGATATATATCTGAATTCAATAGGGGAAGAAATCCCTTCAATGAAATATAGAGGAATGGTAAAGATATTGAAAACCAATTGGGATACTATTCACTTAACGGGAGATGTGTAGATTTTCAATCCAGGCTTCAAATCGTGAAGAAAAAAGGTTGGGAGCCCTAGTAATTTGTTCAAGAGACTCAAAAAATGATAGGAATAGGTTATGTCATATTTAGTGTTGATTTTGGGTTAATATGGGGGTTCAGGTATTTTTAAAACTATTTTTTGCATTAATTTAAAACCCGCACATGGTTTCCTGGGCAAGGGCGTAGGGTTTTCCAAACCGTGCACCTCTTCTGGGGGGGGGGGGTGAAAAATTTCTCTTAAAGGGGTGCATGGTTTGGAAAACTGTGTTCCATCCATGCGAATCCCATCTGTTGGGGTTCACATAGTTTTCTGGGGCATGGCACATGGTTTGGGAAAGCTGTGTGCCAACTGTTCACTACCCAACCTCATTCCAATTTTCTCAAATTTTCACCCAAATACAACTATGTTAAGACCCGAACATGTTATACTCAAAAAAGGAAAAATAATACATGAAAAATATCAGGACGTATCCATAAAAGGTCGGGATCTTATAATAATACTTTATGAATACTTTTCTATTTCACAAAACCAATATATATATATATATATATATTTCATAATATAGTTAATCTGATTCATACCCTATAATTAAACAACTTGGTTATAAAGGTCATATTTAATATAATAATATTTCATGGTTTGTTTGGGCTCAGTGTTGCATGTCGTATACAATATCAAATAAAGTTTTCTTTTAAAAATATGAGGGTGTTAAAAATAGTATCCCATACATCGAACCACTAATCAAGAACATGGTTTCATGGGATTTACCCTATGTTCTATTTTGTGAAAATAAAATAATTTACCTAACATTGACTAACTATTATCCTATGTTTCATCATAATCAAAAGCCACATGACTAACCTACACCTACCCCCATCGAGGAAACTACCCATCTTGTACTACTTCTCACTAATGGGTACACTAGTAGTGTGAGAATATCTAGTGTGGAATAAATCTAGACTTCCCACTTATCAACCTGGGTTCCCATGACAAAAACAAAGACAGAGTGAGAAAATTAGTTATCAACACAATCATAATAATTCATGAATAATAAATCACTCTCACCTCCAAATCCATTATAATAAAAAACACCTTTTTCAAACTTTAACTAATCATAAAATATATAAAATACAACCCATAATAATGGTAATAAGAATAAGGGAAAAATAGGCTTTCACACACCCACATATTTAATTTTTTTTTTCAAATTTCCAAACATGCCTTCTTGAATGTGGACTTAGAGCCCCAATTGTTTTTAAAACCATTCCAAATCCATTTATAAAATATATTCTAAAATTATTTATAGAAAATTAACACTTAAAACCATTTAAAGAACCAAATTAATCACTTTATACACCTCTTAAAATTCCAAAGCATCACTCTTTATGCATTTTATGACCCAGATAGGGTCAAATTCCTTCAAAAATCAAATTCTTTCTCCAAAACATATTTCTAAAAATGTACAATAAAAATTAAATTTAAACATCCATTAAAAACTATAAAATCCATTAAATACTTTTTTATTCCTAGTGATAAGTCTATTTGAAACATTTATATAAATAATTTCAACCAACACATATGTATATAGATTAATCAATAAGACATTTAAAACTAAATGGCATAATGAAATTCCTTGTAAATTGATTTCATTAAAAAATCTACCTCAAATTATTTTTAAATCTTTCAGAAAGAGTAATAAAAATTCACCTTTGATGGAAAATGATAAATATATAAAGGAGGACTCCTCTATCAGCTTCAGGAAATAAAAACACTAAATTAAAACCATTCCTAACCTTATATCACAAAACCCATGACTATTTGGGTTTTAGGAAGAATAAATAACTAAGAGAGAAATTAAAGAGAGTAATAAAAGGATAAAAACCAAGAATATAGAGGGATTTATCATGAGATGTCACATGGAATAAAATATTGTGCGATAAAAAAATATAGAATGAAGGGAGAGAGATCTCCCTAGGTCATGTACCCCTATTAACCAATTTAAAGGGACAAGGATGTATCTGAGAAAATCTTAACATTATTATGGTAAAAGAGTATATTTAACCTAAAAAAATTGTGAAGATAGGGATGGAGGTATGGTTTAGATACCATGGTGAAACACTACTATGGGAGGCCATACTATAGAGTGATCTAGGGACCATGGTGGAACCATATTGAAAAAGGTTTGGGGTCTTTTAACCTTCTCCCCATACCTATATGGTTTGGCCTCTAAGACATGATATCACCAACTACCCTCCATGATAAATTTACCCTGTGCATGAATACTATATGCTTATGAATCAAGAGAATCTATAACACACCAATATTTTTTGAAATATTTTTTTTTCAAATTAATTTAATCTTTTTTATATTTTTCATTTCATAAAACACTGAATTTATCTTGTGTTATATGAAATCACTAAGTTATTTTTTCTTTGTATGCAACACAAAGTTGAGATTACACTACATCAAACACATTGAGTATCTTTCAGTAAAAAAAAACACTTTTCTTGTCTTGTGCGACACACAATATTGAGTCACTTCGATATCTTGCAATACACATAAGGCTGATTTGTACCAAAATACAATAAACTATTTTATATTATTATTAAAATATCATTATAACTGTCACTTAGATGCTAGAATATAAGATATGATTGGTAATGACTGAATTATGAAACTATGTTTTACACATGAATATAAAATGAATTCTTTGGTTATCAATTAGTCAGAAATTAAAGTAAAAACTATTTGAGAATAAAGAAATTCATTTTATAAGAAAACTACTTTTTTGCATATGAACACCATTTTATCTCAATAAATTAAATAAACCACTTTTGATGAAGGTCTTTAATAAAAATTTATATAGTAAATATTCAATACTTTTTTGACACTTATCCAATATATTTTCTAGGTATAAGATATGAATAAATTTAATTTTATGAATAAAAAGATGTATTTTTTTTCAAAAGGGTAATTTTACCTCATTTTAACATAGAATATATTTTTAAATATAATTTTAAACATTTTATAATTTATATCTGAAAAAATAAGCTTCATTTTTTGATGCTTATTATCAAAATTTTCTTTGGTTATTTTTTTGTTTTTCTAAGACGTTTCATGTTTTGATGAAGAGTGAAAAATAATGAATTCTAATTCAAAACATTTTTTTGTATAATTTATCAATATAGTAAAATTTTATTTTCTATCATTTTTAAAGTTTAATTATATAAATTATATATCAATTAATACATTTTAGGTCATTATAAACAATTTGACATTGAAATTGGATATAAAAACATCTCAAAATTTTAGACCTTTTCATTTTTCAAACCCGTCGTCTCATCCCGTCTATGGGATTAATTTTAAATTATTTTTTCAAACTTATGTGATTAAAATTTGTGAAATTGGATTCAATATTTATAATCATAATAATTTATAATTTATAATAATATAAACTTATTTTTTAACAAATAACATTAATGAATGTAATTAAAATTAATTTCAATGATTAAGGTAAAAATGATCTTAAATAACAACTAATCTTAGAAAATAAGGTGTAAAAAATGACCCTAAATTTGTCAAAAAAATTATTTTATGGCCATAATTAGACCATTAAACTTATAATCATCTATAATTATAAATTTTTAACCATTTTGGGATAGGTAAAACGTGGGGAGCACTCAAATATTTTCAAGAATACACAATGTGTCCATTTCCCAAATTATAAAGGTCCCCTATCCTCTCAATTTATTTACACCTCTAAAAACATTTTTTATAAGAAAAAACCTACCAAAATTTCCTACCAAATAGCCTTAATTAATCCTAGAAGCCTCATTTTGGTCATAAATCTAACCAAGAAATACCTTTGGTGAGAACTAAAAGAAGTTACCCAAAGAACATGCAACACCCTACAACAAGCACTTTCATTTTACTTCTTTCTTCACCCTCTAAAATATTATTATTTCATGATAATATAATAAAATCAGTATCATAAATATATTGATATGTTTTTATGATAATATTTATATCTAAAATTACACATACTTCCATAAAATGGGTAACTAACTTACCATTCGTGTGTACATCAGACTACCGCCCCACAAAACAATGTGGTTTGTTTTTTCTTTTACCACCTATCATGGTTAGGAGTTATAATTTAAATACTATTTTGATATGATATATATGATATATATGATTTATTTATACTTATTTAATTATTATATAACACATACCTTCATTCTTTCTATTTTTTTTAAATACGATAACTTGATTTGTGGACGTGTGGACTACCGCCACCTCAAAGCAATGTGATTCGTTCACACTTTACATGGAATGTATTAAAGATGAGTTTAGTTAAATTATATGATATATATGAAATAATGATTCTAATGTAATGATATTATATATATATACATAAATTTTAATTTCTTTATTTCTTTCAATACTACAAGAAAACAAAAATAGCGTTTATGTGTACGTATAACCTATCGTCTCCATGAACGGTGTATTCTATTTCATATTTATATATTTTATAGATTGTTATAAATATTTATATACTGAATATATATGATATTTATATAATTTTTCAAATTATTTATGTAAGTAAATCATGATATAAGTAAGAGGATCAAGAATAAAAAGTTAAAAAATATATGAAAAACAAAACATATATTACCCGAAACGTAACATCAATATGAAATAGTTAATAAAAAGGTAATATAAAGTCATAATAAAATCATATTTGATATTATATATAATAAGATTGTTCTATTTTGGATTTATAGTAAACTTATACTTATTATATAGGATGGTTTAACATGTACAAAGAAAGTCAATACTTAAGGTAAGAGTTTTCTTATCTCACTTTTCATATCAATGTGATACATGCCATATTCAATACTCATTTCTTTAATGTGGTTTATATAATACCATAATACATGTTATATAATTAATTATAATTTATTTAATGATATTTAATGTTTCAATTTATTTTATTATTTCACGGGGATCATGATTCTGAAGTTTCTCATGTAGTAAGGATTTTCTCATCTCACTTTAATTTATGTGAGACTTATTCTTTATTCAACACTCATTTATTTTGTGTGGTGTATATATAAACCATTAATGTATTATATGATTATTATAATTTAATTTATTATTACTTACATATCCATTTTATGATCTTTATTTCATGGTATTTATGGTTAAAATGTTACCCAATCGGTAATGTAATTTTATCACAATGTTCCTTCTTTGAGACACATGCCATGTTATGCACCTATATTTTTCTATGAGGTGTATATACTGACCTTTTAAATGATATATAATAAATATAATTCTTTTAATGATATTTTAAGCTATATTTAATGTTATTATTCCCATATTATTATAATTCAAAGTTACCAAATTGGTAACAATTTATAGCTACGATCTGATCATTTATCAAGATAGATTATGATTATGTTTCCATTTCTGAAATATTTTGGTCCATATATTAAGAAATAAAATTAAATTTATTATCCTATTCTTATTCATGTTACATCCAAGTAATGATACCATTTTCCACTCTTCTGTACTTAGTATAATTATGAAAATCTGATTTTATTTCTCCTTTTGGTGGGTAATATGCGTTCTTTGATAACCATGTTTTCTAATTTTTTTTAAAATGTTTTACTATTATATTATAATTTTTAAAGGCAAATTTTACCCATGTTTTATCTTTCAAAAAAATTATTTTAAAAGGAATATTCTTGTCATTTTATGATCAAGGTATTTTTCTAAACTTCTTACGATGTAAAAGGGATGTTTGGCATGTTTGGATTTATCCTCCTTCATGACCATCATTTATTTGAAGATTATTTTATAATTTTTATAGGAAAATAGTTTTAATTTTTCTAAATATAATTTTATATGTTTTCAAGGAAAACAGTCTTTGAAATGTTCTCAAGCATCCTTTATAAGTTTTCAAATCCATTTTAAAAGAAAAAGGATTTATATTTAAAAAAAGAGTTTATGAAAGAGGAAAAGATATTTTACACAAGAAATGTTTTAAATGAAATTGTAAATATTTATTTATAATAAAAGGAATTTTTAAATGGTTTTATGAAAATGATTTTTAAATAAAGTCTATTTTCTAAAAGAAATGTGCCATGTGATCTTTCAAAATTATTCTCCATATAGGATAACATACGTTTTCATATTTTATGATTACTAGGGATATAATCAAATAATAACATTCATATTCTTTATTTAATGGATTATGATTTGATGGAATGATGTTTATAAAACCGTTTATCTTCATGAGTTACATGATTTTGAATCATGCTTATTTTCATGAGATATGATTTGATGAAATGATTATGAGACCTATCTATTTTCCCTAGGTAATGATATTATGAAATGTTTATGACACCCATTTCATTTCATGGGTTATAATATGATGTTTATGAAACCCATCTCTTTTTTATGGGTCATGATATGATGGAAGTTTTATTATCTTATGGTACATGTATGTATGATTTTATTATGTGATGGGTGGGACCTATATCTCCCTCCAATGCACTAGGTAAATGTTTATGTATCCCGAAATAATAATGGGAAACAAGTTTAAGGACTTGATCCACAATGGGAAATAGGTGTGTCCCGATCAACTATGGTAATATGGGGAAACCCAATCCACTATGGGAGGATGGGGAAAACTAATCCACTATAGAAAGATATGGAAAATTGATCCAATTCCATAAGAAGGGGAAACCCAATCCCTTAAAAGGAAAGGATTGTGAATTGGGATGGTGGTGTGTACCATCTAGTAGGTGTAGTCCCCATGAAGTTCCCTATTTTTTTAGAAAATATACTTGAATTCTAAGTAATTATTTTTAAGAGTGAACCTGATTACATGTTCACAATGTTATGCATGGACCTAATTGTATGTCCATAAGTTTATGCGAGGACCTAATTCTGTTTCCTTTACTTAATGAGTGAACATTTTTTCTATTTACACATGTTCACAATGTTATAAGCTGATGTGTATGCCAAAAGTTAATGTTTTATTCCTATTTTATGATCTCATGGATTATTTCCTTTATTCCATTATTATTCATGTCTAATTAATTACCAATATTTATTCCATGACTCATGATTATAATCCCTATATAGAAGGGTATGATCTTATAATGTTAAGTTTCTGTTCTCATACCCTTATTCTCATGTTATTCTTACTTATCTCACTTGATTACCCTTACCGAGCATATGATCTTACCCCTTTAATATGTTTCCTTTCCCTAGGTTATGAAGTATTGTTTTAAGTAGGAGTACTATAGGGGAATATCATTAAAGTAGATGTTGATGATATTTCACCATGTTAGAAGATTATCTTTCCAATTTTCCAAATACACTACACTATTACAGTCCTTAGGCATGCATTTTTGTAATATACTAAATATTCATATAAAATGATCCAATAACCATGCATGTTAAGCCAGGGCCACCATAGTTTGTATCAAAGGAAAGGTTTAGAAAACCTTTGGAAAATAGGATGAGAAAACTTTAGTGTTATCCTTAGGGTTATTTATATCGATATTTCTATGGATTTATCTATGAATAATACTAAGGTGTCATAGATTTAAAAGTAGGTTTCATTATTTAGTCATTATATTATTTTTTCATGATTATGTGGTTTTATGCCATGATAAGTGTTTATAACCCAATAATTTTTGGTTTTAGTAAATATAAGTAACTAAAAGAAACTTGGTTATCATTGAATGTTTTAGATGTGGAATGTATGGGAATTTTACGAATCAATTTCCTAACTAAAAATCTCATAAAGAGAATTAGGAAGGTGGTATGAGTATTGGTTATACTACTGAATATAAAGAGAAGACAAACGACCTGCAAATGGTATGTAATTTTTTAATAGTATTACTTACATTAAACATAAAGAGCATGATTATATTTAGGTTGAGAAAACTTTAGACATGATTCTTATTTCATATTCTAGGAAAGGGTTATTAAAGAATAATATTACAAAGATTGAGTAATGGTTTAAGAATATTGTTGGATTATTGAAGTGTATATGTTTTGGAATTCATTGATTATGTTATATGAATCATGAAATATATATGTATTTTGTGTATAATTTTTTCATTAAGAATTTAAAAGTATATTTTCATTGGTGTTAAAGACCTAGAAAAGTGATTTAATGGAAATGTGATGTTCATGGGGAAAAATAATTATGGTAAATATAACCCTTAATATGTTTCTTATGTTAAGATGTAGTTGGGGTTTGGATTAGTGGTAACCACTCTGTAATCCACAATGAAAAATGGGGGTTCAAAACCCATTGGGTGTAGCTACTGTAGCAGTGGTGGCACTGTAGCAATGATGGACGCTGTAGTGGAGTTATGGAACTATAGGAGCGACAAGGTACTGTAGCAGCAGCGGGTACTGTATTAGTACTATTCACATAATGGTCCTTAGGCAAAAAATTTTGGCCTACGGGCCATATAATGGGATAAATGACCACTGGGACTTTGGGTAATGTAATGGGTCTCCCTCTACCCAGTTAAAAGAGTTATTTTCATTTCTTTTATAATAAATGAGGCTTCAGCCCCAACCTTTTAAAAAAATGTTCCTTATGTTAAGATAATGATGTTTGGATAAAGATATGTTGGATATGAATAAGTAAATTAGATGGTTTTTATTACCTTAGAAATAATTAATGATTTATTGAAAACTGGTTTATGATATCATTAATGAAGTTTACAACTTTTTTGGATTTAATTAATATATCCAATAAACATTAGAATAATGAAAAATTCATGTTTTTAGTTAGGATTTATAGTAATTATGGTTGTTAAAATTCTTCAAGATAATTCATGATAAAGGTATTCACAAGTTTGGTATATACCAAAAAATATCTACTTTATGATATATGGGGGATCAATTTTAAGTGGTTTTCAGGAAATTTAGTGACCTTATTTCTAATGTTCTCAACTTACATCTTTTGGAAGGGTTATATGGTTAACCATTTATGGAATGGTTTATGTTAAACATTTGATGATATCATTTTATTGATAACCCACCTTATTGAGATCAATGATATTTATTAATCCCTATAATTATTTATGCTTATCTTCCTTTTCCATGTTTTCACGTTCCACTGATGTTCTCATATGTGGAAACCTAGTTATGAGTTACTTTGGGTAACCATTATGGTTCTAATTTTCCCTTTTTAATGGAAGTTTTAGTATTCAGTTTTATGATGTGGATTTCTATGAAAGCAACTTAAAAGTATTAAACCTTTGGAAACCCATAATATTTTTGAGGGAGTAATTAATATTAAGGGGGTAGAATGTAACACCAAAAGATTTTGTGAAATGTTTTTTTTCAAATTAATATAATTGTTTGATATTTTTAATTTTTTGATACACTGAATTTATCTTCTATTATATGAAAGATTTTTTTTTCATTCTTTGTATGAAACACCAAGTCCACGTTGTGCTACACACAACACATATATTAATTTTTGGTTCGTGAAACACTATTCTTGGCTTGTGTTACACATAATAACGAATCCCTTCGATAACTTTCATTACATGCAATGCTGAGTTTTATTAGACTATAATATACTATTTATATTATTATTAAAATATTATTATAATTATCATCTAGATGTTAGATTGGAATATATGAATGAGAATGAATAAATTATGAAATTGTGATTTATATATGTATATAAAATGAATCCATTGGTGCTCACTTAGTTAGAAATGAAAGTAATAACTATTTGGGAATAAAGAAATTCCTTTTCAAAGAAAATTACCTTTTTAAGTTAAAACACCATTTTACCTCAATAAATTAAACAAACAAATTTTTATGAATGTTTTTAATATAAATTATATATTTAATATTCAATAATTTTTTTGACACTCATACAAAATATTTTATAGGCCTAAGATAAGAATTAATCCAATTTTTTTGAATAAAAAGATGTATTTTTTTTCAAAAGGGTAATTTTACCACCTTTTAATAAAGAACCCATTTTAAATATAATTTTTTTTAAAATTATATAATATTTATATGAAAAAATAGTATTCATTTTTTAAATAATAATATAAAAATTTACTTGGGGTAAATTTTGGGTATTTTTCTAAGATGTTTCATGTTTTGAAAAATAGTGAAAAATACTTTATTTTAATTCAAAACTGCATTTTCATATAATTTATTTATATGGTTAAATTATATTTCAATTTTTTTAAATTTTGTTTATATAAATAATAAATAAATTAATCCAATTTAGGTGATTATAACCAATTTTACATTAAAATTGGATATGAAATATTTCAAAATGTTGGATATTTTCACTTTAAAAACCCATCGTCTCATCCCTTCTACGAGATTAATTTTAAATTAATTTCTACCACTTATGTCATTATAATTTGGAAAAATTGACTTCATATGTGTAATAATAATAATTTATAATTTATAATAAGTTCAAATTAGTTTTTTACAAAAAATAACGATTGAAATTAATTAAAATTAATTACTGTGATTAAGGTAAAAATGAGCTTAACTAATGACTAAACTTAGAAAAGAAGGTGTAAAAATGATGCTACACTTGTAAAAATATAATTTTATTGAAATATTTAGAATATTACACCTATAAGGATCAATAATTATCCATTTTTAACCCTTTGGGGAGAAGTAAAACCTAGGGAGCACTCAAATATTTTCAAGAATACCCAATGTGTCCTTTTCCCCACTTATAAGAGGCCCGCTATCCTTCCCATATCTATACTCCTCTCAACACATTTTTCTCATCCAAAACCTCCAAAAATATCCTACCAACTCCCATAAATTCTTCCTATAAGCCTACCTTTGGTCAAAAATCCAACCATGTATTCTCTTTGATGAAAACCAAAAAGAGTTACCAAATAAAGAGGTAACACCATTCAATAATAAAATTTATTTTATTTCTTTCTTCAACCTCTCAATGTAAAGACACCAACCCAGTAGCCCTGATCCAATGAATTATTTTATTAAATTAACATAGATAAAATAATCTAATCCTAAAGGACCAATCAATTTAGTTTTTTTTGAATCCATATGACATACTTGAACAATACATTATAACTTGAAAGGAAAAAAATATAGAAACTTCCTTTTTAAGACCCAACAAATTTAAGATTAACCATGAAATTAATTCATAATATTCATCTTCATATCCTTGGGGAAAATAAAATATAATAAAGGGGTGAGATCAGATGCTTAGTAATGGTAAGTAAACAATGAAATACAATACAAACAATATGGCATAAAAACCCATGCCATTAGAACATAATATTGAACATGATATGGAAAGGACAAGATCTGAATAAATAATTTCATATAAGAATTTTCATGTGAAATAAAATTAACCATGGATATTATACTAGTTGAATAACCACATGGATAGTAAATTACTAATATAATTATGAGGGAATGAATATGCTGGACCTCTAAAACATACCGTCAAGGCCTTGACCAAGACATCTGAAAATTATTAAGGTCTTGGCCAAAACTATATCTGAATATGGGAAAGGCCTCGACTAAGTCTATATCTGTTTTATCTAATGAGACCTACCAATGAATCACGGGGATATAGAGGGCCCCGACTTTGAATTACTAAGTCTAATTAATTTATCATATTAACGGGTTTAAACATAAACAACATATATTTGTGAGATGTAAATAACTTTCCCTAATCTGTAAATACGATCACTAACCATTCTAAGTAGTATGGTAAATGGTATCAAGATTTCACATCCACACTAAAACTGATCATAAAACCTTTAATAAATTATGGATTATGATAATAGTAAGATACCAATATTAATAAATCAAAAAATTCAATAGAGGTGTTGAAAAACTAAAATACTCTAATAAAATTATCAAGGAATTCTTGAGGGAAATACACCTTTTACTTTGCAAAGAAGAGTTCTTTTGAAAAAAAACATTTGTATTTGTCATAATTGTTTGTATAAAACCAGAAATGAACAAATATAGTTTTTATTAACAAAAATTATTAATTTTATAAAAATAATGGTGTATCAAAACAGATTATGGATGGTACTTTAAAATGGTTAAGAAATCTAGACGTTCACTTTAATCGGGATTGCATTTCGGGAGGAATTAATAACAGAACCTTGTAAACATGTAATTTCCATATAATAAAGATAAAATTATATAAATATATGAGTTTTTAACATATAAATAGAATATATAATAATAAAAAAAACTAAATAAGCATTACGTATGGGTAAAATTAGTAAAAGAATAACTCGAATGAAAAACAAAAGTCTACGTAGAAACCCTTACCTTATGTCTGAATGTGTTCTGTAACTGAAATTAATATACTATATAGTCAAATTAAACATATTAATTATTTAATTTATAAACTTTTATATGTATTATATTCATAATAGTTTTATTAATTTCATTTATGACTTTATTTATGACTTATAGAGTTTAAATTCTTTGTTCCAAATCATTCATTTTCATGGTTTTCATGATCTATTTGTTTGTTTATAAGTAATGGAATTCATGTAAAATGGGTATAATTGTCCATAATTGTAATTATATATTATTTATGAAAATAAAATGATAAAATGACTATATATTTCATTTTTTATATATTTATGTGGATCAATCATTAGATAATACATTTAATGATAATCATTTAGATTATTATGGTGGTTATTGATCTTAATGAACTTATTTTGTTTTATCCTTTAGTATTATGTAAATATGTTTATCACAAAATATAAAAAAGGTTGTAATAAATATATTATAGTAATTTTTAACTATAATAATGGTTTCAATACTATCCTTTAAGGAGATATTGATGAACTAAAATCCATTGTCCACTAAGGTTGTAAATCGGCACCTCATAGATGATGATTTCATTTTTAAAATAAAAGTTAGAGAGAAAAGAGATTTATGAAAGATATTACATTAAAATTATATAATTTAATTATATAGATGATACTTGAGTTATCTTTCTCATATGGATAAGTAGGTTAGGAGAGAATAATAAAATATAAGAACATGAAAAAAACTAAAATGAAAAGGAAGATGATTTTACCTCTTCAAAACCCTTCATTGAGAACCTTTTTAAGGGGATTGGTTTTGGTATTTTTTTAAGACCAAGATCTCTCAAACATGGGGGAGAGGCGTGAGAAGAGTATTGGGAATAAAATTTACAAGTATCAATGCATGGAAGTTTTGATGAGAAGGGGTGGTATTTATAGTGGAGGAGAGGGGTGATTTTTTAATATTTAATTCATTTGTTTATTATTTTGGCTCCAGACTAAGTATAGTTTGAGAATTATCATCAAATATATTATAATAATTAAGGTAAGTTCGAGATTATGTTTCTTAAATCAACAATGACTCAAGTAATAGTGTATTTAACTTATAATTTATTTACACCGTAAATTACCATATTTTACTATTCACCAAAAATTCAATTATTTTATTGAAATAAAAAAAATTCACCCTAACCATTTTTAGATGTTTAGAATTAAAAAATGGTCTCAATTTTATGAAAAAAGGTTTTTAAATATGATAAATCTAATTTTTAATTTAAACCATCACTTATTCCAAAAATACAGATTTTAAATTTGTAACTACTTTTATAACACTCTGAAAAATTAACTTGGGTGTCATAAAATTATCCTAAACTCATAAGATGAAAAAATATTAATTTATGCATATATTTTATGAAAATAAATTTTATTTTAAATCATTTAATTAATTATAAAATTTTAATTAAATATTTATGACTTACAAAAATACTAACACATAATTATTAATTTTTAAAATATTCACTTACTTATACAATGATATAATTATATCACAATTTCATTTATATGATCCCTAAATTTTATTATACAAACATGGGTGAGGTTACTATTCATTTAGCTGATTTACTGTTCATAAGGGTCATATTACAATTCATGAGGTCAAGTTTCTAATTCATCAGTACAGGTTCCTTAACTTCTAGAAATACCTATTATTTAATTCAATATTCATTTATACTGTTTTTATTATGTTATAAAAGTGATTTAATGTGATTTATAATATATTAAATAAAAATAATAAGTGAAATTTCATTTATATAATCCTGGGTCATTACATTCTACCCTCCTACAAAAATTTCATCCTCAAGATTTCCAGAATGTCACCTCATGAAAATATTTTGGTAGTTCTTCATCATACAATCCTCAGGATCTCACATTGCCTCTTTGATTTTATGATTTTTCCAAAGTAACTTTACTAGCCAAGTCATCCAATTCTTCAACACATGTCCTTTAGTGTATAGAATCCACATAGGCTCTTCACAGTAAGATAAGTCAGGTTCCAATTATATTCCTTCAGAAGTGAGTACATGTTTTGGGTCTATCATGTAATTACTTAACAAAGAGACGTGGAACACAATGTTAACATTGGAAAGGCTAGGTAGAATTTCCAAACGATAACATAAAACACCAATTATATCAATAATTTCAAAAGGACCAGTGTACCTAGGGATTAGTTTCCCTTTGCTCCCAAATATTTAAACACCCTACAATGGAGATACTTTGAAGAAAATGTGATATCCCACTGGAAATTACAAATACTTCATTAAGTCATCAACATAACTCTTTTCCCTACTTTGATATGATTTGATATGGGTTTGAATAGTCTTTACCTTTTCTATTGTTTCCTCTACAAGATCCATTCCCACAAGATTCCCTTCACCAACTTCATCCCAACATGTTGGTCTACAACATGTATTTCTATACAATTCTTAATATAGTTCCATTTGAATACTTGAATAGAAACTATTATTGTAGAAAAACTCTACCACAACTTAATACAGATCCCAAATACCTTTAAAATCATGTGATAATGATCTCAAAATGTTTTCTAAAGTTTAGATCTTTATTTTTGACTACTCTTCAGTTTTAAGGTGATAAAAAGTACTCAAATGAAGAGCAATATCAAAATATTTCTAAAGAATTTCCCAGAATTTTGATGTAAACGTGGATCATGATCAGACACAATTGAGAGTGGTTCTATATGATGTCTTAAAAAGTCATTAATATAGAGTCGTGTAAGGTGCTTCAGTGGAAAATGCTCCCCTATAGAAAGAAAATGTGAAGATTTGGTAAGTGGATGAACAATAACCCCTATTGAATCATTCTTTCTTGGTGTTTTTGGTAATATAGTGAAAAAATCCACGATGATATCATCCCATTTTATATGTAGGAATAGAAAGAGGTTTCAAGACCCCTTTGGGATGTTGTCTTTTAAACTTCACTTGTTGGAAGTCTAAACATATTTATACATAATTAGAAATTTCATAATTAATGTTATCCCACTAGAAATGTTCCTTCAAATATCTATACATATTAGTTCTACCAGGGGGCATATAGAAATTCTAACAATGGGAATTATCCAATAACTCTATTTTTTTCTTGGGTATAGAAGGTAAATAAATCCTTCGCCCAAATTTATGAATTACATCCTCACACAATAATTTGGAAAACTTTCCATTATTCACATATTTAATTTTATTTTGAAGATTATCAACACCACAATGAAAAATTTTGATTACTTCTAATAAATATAGTTTGTAAAATAATTTAAAAAGTAATGATGTTTCACATCCCTTGATAATTTCCATATCTATCTTTGATAGATCCATGTACTTAGGGTCCTTGTCAATATTTATTTTGTTGAGAACTCCATGTTCCTTACCACTCAATGCATTTTATATGTAACATCCCACCCCATCCCATTGTCTTGAGAGGGTGGAGAAATGATACTTGTCCTTAAGTGATGTTCCCAAGGTGCCAAAGGCTGGAAATAAATGTCGAGGTATTCGAGAAAAAATTGGGGAATGATTTTCCCTTAAGACCAAACCAACCAAACTCTCCACTAACAAAGGATATATGATTCATGTCAATAAAACATTCAAGCATGTATTACCAAAAGACAACAAAGTTGTTCCAAAATACAACCCAAAACCAATACAACCCAAAAAAATATGAGAGTACTATGTGGAAGACTAAAAAAGAGGCCCCAAAATAAACCAAGACACACTCCATAGATCCACAATAATCTCCATGCCCCAAGCACCAACAAATCTCCCAAGAATCACCACAAGACACTAGCAATGAGATTCTTTACCTTTACCTGTTTCCCAAAATACAAAATCTAAAAAAGCACCCAATTTCTAAAGTATGGGTGAGTACTATTACTCAGTAGGTTTCCTTTAAATGACTTCCATACACATTCCACTAGGATAAAACCATTAGAAAATTTATATACTGCAGTTTATATAATACAATCACAAGTGAAACCATTACCATAATCTGAACACACCCTTACCAGGAAACCTCACCCAAACCAAGAAACCAAGGTAAAGAAAAACGAAAATTCCATAATCCATTTCATTATTTACACATTATAACAACAATTTACATCTTGAAAATCAATGCACAACAAGTAAACCAAAATAGTGGAGCTTCCATCCAACCCATTCACCCTTTCCTACTAGTGTTATTTCCCGCCCACTTATCCTTTGATGGTGGACCTTCTGTCCACTAACCATCCCCTTATTATAGTTGTACTTCCCAACCACTTCCACACAACATTTAAAACAATCCATAACCAATAATATGACCCACCAAGGCCACAAAAACATGAAATAAACCATTTCCATTACATATCAATCCACTTCAATAAATCCAACATTTATTGAAAACACCCTTCAACCATTTTACACGCCATATTCCCATTTCAAAAAAACAACCCTTTTTGTTGAAAAAACCTTTTCTCAAATCATCTTAATCAAACCAAAAAATAAACCCAATTTAAAATCTCTATTTTAAAATCATAACAAGAGATTTTGAACAAAAAACCTCTTTTCCCAAAAATCCCCAAACCATAACCAAAGAGATTTATAACCAATTTCACACATAAAAAACACAATTAATTTTAAGAAACACAAATTAATTGAAACAAATCTTCAAGTTCTAAAAAATTGGAGTAGAGAGAGAAGCCACCTACCTTTAGGGTTCTGGCGAATTAGAACCACAAGCAACCACACCCCAAATCTGAAGAATGAACCACCGAAACCATTCTAGATCCCTTTCCCTAATATCCACAAGACTTAAAATTAACATCCATGGAATATGAAACCCTATATCTACAATCAACAGGTGTAGATATAGAAAAACTAAGAGATAAGGAGATGTAGATCTTGAGAGAAACCAAATAATACAAGAGGAAAGACTTACCTTGGAGAAACCACCTTGAAACCACCTTTCAAACCCTTCAAATAACTTCCAAGACGTGTGGGAGAGCCCCTCCAATCCTTGAGAACCAAAAATCCCGAGTGAGTCTCGAGTGGAAGATAGCTTGGAGTGAAATAGGTCAAGCCCGAGAGAGACCTGATTTAAAAACCCTAAATTTAAGTGGCTTCATGGTTAGTCCGCATGATTTGGAAAACTATGTTCAAACCATGCATATGCCACTATCTTGAGGGGAGGGGTCCGCATGGTTTCCTCACATGGTTTGGAAAACTGTGCGCAGGATGTGTGAAGCCTACTGTCTCCCCATGCACGGTTTCCTGGTGAATCTGAACAGTTTACCCTAACTGTGCTCAAATTGTGTGCCCATTGAAAAGCCACCAAACTTATTCAAAACCATTCCAAATTCTCCCAACCTCTTCCAAAATAATCCCAAATGATTTAAACACATAAAAATTCATAAAAAGGCTACGTACCTCAAACTGGGGGGTGGGGTTCTACATTCTCCCCACCATTGGAATTTCTATCCTAAGAAAGTAGGGAACCATTGCTTTGACGAAAGATATCAGGCCATTACTCGGCCATCTCTTTCTCCCACTCCCAAGTCTCCTCTTCAATCTGAACATGCTTCCACAAAACCTGAATTAACTGATGATTTTACCATGCAAGAATTTCTCTTACCTATCAAAAATATTCATTGGAGCATGCACTAAGGAAGCATCCGGTTCTAGCTGAACATGATCCCAACGAATCATATGGTCATGATCCGGTTGATACTTTTTCAACTGCGACACATGAAACACATTATGCACCGAACTAAATCATGGTGGCACAAAAAAACAATAATCCACCTTTCCAATCCACTCAAGTATCTCAAAAGTCCAAATATACCTCAGAGATAACTTACCATGCTTCCCAAACTGATGATGTCCCAACCTAGGAGAGAATCTAAAAAACACATGGTCACCCACCCTGAATGACAACAATCATCAACAATGGCCCACATATGATTTTTTGACGACTTTGATCTATCTCCATCCTCTTTCCGATCAACATTATTTTCTCCGTAGTCTATTGTACAAGGCTTGGTCCAATCATCGAAGTCTCGCCTATTTCCACCCAACATAGTGTATAATGACACATATACCCATCTAAAGACTCAAACAGAGCCATATGTATCAAAGCCTGATAACTATTATTACAGGAGAACTCCACCAACTATAAGTTCTCCTTCAATGAACCAGAAAAATCCATCACAAAAGCCCTTAAAATATCCTCCAATGTTTGTATCGTCCTCTCAGATTTCCCATCTATACGAGGATGATATGCCATGCTCATAGTCAACTGTGTCCCAAGGGCCTGCTGCAAGGATTTCCAAAAATGTGATATGAACCTCAGATCTCTATCTGATATGATCAAAGATGGAACACCATGCCTCTTTACCACCTCCTGGATATAGATTTTGGATAGATCCTCGACCATATGAGATTCACAAATAGGGATGAAATGTGGTGACTTTGTGAGCTGATCCACAATCACCCATATGGAATCGGGATTCCAAACCGTTCTTGGGGGACCTATCAAAAAATCCATTACTATTTTGTCCCATTTCTACACTGGGATAGTTAAAGGCTACAACATGCCTTCTAGCGACTAATGATCTGACTTGACTTAGTAACAAATCAAGCATCTCGAGACAAACCCAGCCACATCCCTTTTCATATTAGCCCACCAAAACTTTGCTTTCAATGCCTTATACATCTTCCGAATTGTAGGATAGATATCCCACAAAAACTATGCTTTCAAAGCCTTATACATCTTCTGTAATATAGGATAGATAGACCACCTAGAATGATGATAAGCCCTGAGAAGTTCCTCCCAACAAGATACTAGTACCACCATATGATTATGAAAACACAAGACTGAATTCCCATTCAGTTCCCAATTCTAAATGGTATCCCCACTGTTGAGTTTTGACCTCATCTCCATACACTTAGAATCAGATGTCTATGCCTCTCTAACCAAACCGGCCAAGTCAGGGACTAACTAAACTAGAAATAAGACTGCTCTATCACCCTGGTCCTCACATTCCAATCACATGACATATATGACTGACATCAACTACCACTGATCAGATGCCAGTTTCACCACTTCAACATTTGATTTCCTACTTAATGAATCTACCAAAAAATTTCCCTTACCCAGTGTGTACATTATGTCAAAATCAAAATCTAGAGATATTCCATCCATCTCCTTTGCCTCAGGTTCAAATATCTTTGTGAAAATATATGATTTAAGAACTTATTATTGGTAAACACTATTAATTTCTCACCAAATAGATAATGACACCACATTTTTAAAGCATGAACGACTACCTCCAACTCCAAATAATATGTTGGGTAGTTCTTCTCATGAAACCTTAACTTCCATGTGCCATATGCTACTACATGATCCCCATAAATGAGAACACACCCCAACCCTAATCCCAATTCATCACAATACACCACGCACCCTTTCCCTGGTTCTAGAAAAACCAAGATTGGTGCTGATGTAAGGTGACCCTTTATCTCTTCAAAACATTTCAGACACTGCTCATCCCATTGAAATGGAACATTCTTCCTTGTGAAAGCTGTCATTGGTAAAGCTAATCATGATAAATCATGAACAAAATGTTGATGATACCCAGCTAGACCAAGGTAGCTCCGTATCTCAAAAATTTTCTTTGGCGGTTTCTAGGGGATAAACGCCTCTATATTTTCCGGATCAACATAAACACCCCTCTCAAAAATAACATGGAAAATGAAATTAAATTCGTATATCCAAAAGTAACACTTTGACAATTTGGCATACAACCGATGATTCCTCAAGATCCCCAACACCATCTCCAAGTGCTACTCATACTCTACCCTTATCCTCGAATACACCAGTATTGCATCAAAAAATACCACCAGAAGAGAGTCCAGATATCTCTGAAATATCTGATTCATTAATTACATGAACACCGCTGGGGAACTCATTAGACCAAAGGGCATAACCACATACTCATAATGGAGATAACTACTTCTGAAATCTATTTTTGGGATATCCACATTCCAAACCCATCATTGATGAAACCCTGATTGTAAGTCAATCTTGGAGAACCAATGATCTCCCATAAACTGGTTAAACAAACCATCAATGTGTGGAAGTGGATATTGACTTTTTATCATAACTTGATTTAGTCTATGATAGTTGACGAATAACCGCAACATTCCATCCTCCTTCTTAACAAACAACACTAGCTCTTCACATGGAGATGTACTAGGCTGCATGAACCCTTTATTCTCTAACTCTTCCAACTTCACTTTTAGTTCCCATAACTCTTCTAGTTCCATCCGTTAAGATGGAAGTGAGATAGTACTAGTCCTAGGGAGGAGATCAACCGTAAAATACAATTCTATGATGGGTGTTAACC
This sequence comes from Viscum album, assembly GCA_963277665.1. Taxonomy (NCBI): domain Eukaryota; kingdom Viridiplantae; phylum Streptophyta; class Magnoliopsida; order Santalales; family Viscaceae; genus Viscum; species Viscum album. The sequence continues at coordinate 1,062,013,388 of OY728165.1, read as the reverse complement.
CTGATAAATCTTTAGAAAAAACATCGATAAACTGATCCACGACTACTAGAAGAACACACTTCTCAATACCTTCCACTGCTTCCAATGACAAAGATACTAACCGGTATGATATCGTGCCAACAACTAGTGCCAACAAGCCTGTTGTAACCAACTTCTCAGTATTCTACCCTATAAAGAAATGTATCACTCCATCCTCCATCACAAAACTTATTGTTCATGCATAACAATCAATGCGGGCCTTAAACATTGTCAACTAATACATTCCCAGGATTATATCATACACATGCATGTCAAGCACTGAGAAGTACCATGTCAATTCAATGCCCTCCACAACTAAGCAACAAACTAGACATAGGAAGGCTCAACACTCTCTTTGACCCAGAGGAGTTTGTTGTTTCAAAACAAAAGTCATAATTTCCACCTGTAAACCCAAAAAATCCATGATGCAATAAGAAATAAAATAATGTGAAGTGACCGTATCGAACAACGCTTGCATCAATGTTGAATTTAAAAGAACCACACCACACACTGTGGATGGCCTCGAATGATCATCCATCACCATATTCTCAGCTCTAAAAAACTTCTTACATGCCACACTCTAATCCTTATTACCCTATTGAGGCGTCGTGGTATTCCGAGAATCACTATGACCCACTTTACTTTACTGCTAAGGGGTAGGCTATTGTCCTTATCCCGTCAAGGCATAAGACCCATGCGACCCTTGAGGAGTGTCACGAACACCCTATCTTGGAGAATTCTGACAATAATGATATAGATTACCCATATTCCTAAAATTATGAAATTATTTAGGTTTTTCTATTCCAGACAACTTGATGTGGATCGTATAACCACACTAAAAACATCCCGACTTACTCTGAGGTTTCAGAAGAAGATTCCCCAATCCTATTGTTGGATTCTGAGTCATACTCCCACCCTGAAAATAAGTGTCCCTCTTCTGTTTGAACACAACGTTCGAGTTCCCACTATTCCCCATGGGTAATAATACACTTATTCTTCTCAAAGACCCCAAGAGTTCCCTTTTGGCCACCGAGGCTCTATTCACCATCTCTGTATAATCATCTATACACAAAACTATTATCTTGGACTGAATGTCCTGCCTTAAACCACCTTCAAAGATAAGATCTTTCCACGATGTATTACCCAACAACTCTGGAGTAAAATTCACTATGTTTTTGAAATTTTCTACATACTCCGTTACCAAAAGGTTCTATTTTTTCAAATGGATGAAATCCATAGTGCGCTTAATTCTGAATGTATGAGGGTATAATTGTTTGTTAAAAAATTCCTCAAATCCATCCCATGCCATTCCTTGGTCCGTTCCAGCTTAGAATACCAACTCCCACCACTTAAAGGAAAGATCTTCCAACATATACATTGCCAAATTCACTTTCAACTCTGTCAGTGTTCCCAATAATTTTATGATCTTTTTCATTCTATTCAACCGTGATTCAACCCTCTCTGGCTCTGAATCACCCCTAAATATGGGTGTATTATTCCTTTGAAACTGAACCACATGATCCACATACCTTGGTTCATCCACTTTATTCTCACTTCCTACTGCTTGAAAAGCTTGCACTATACTATTCACTAGTTGTTGGTTCACCTGGGGCTCAGGTGAAAAAACATTTTCTGCTGCTTCCTCCGGTTGGTCTCTATGTCGCCTACCCAATACCATTTCTATCAGTACAAAAACAACTATAAGTCCTTCTATTTTAGTAACAAATGATTCAAAAATTCCATTTCAATTACACTAAAACCATCACAACCAGGCTTTCCACAAGTTCACATTTCCCATATTTCATTATTTTGAAAAATCCCCCATGTTTTAAAAATCAACCCATTTTCAAAATACTACCAGTTTCTATGTTTCAAATCCTTCCATTTTGAAACCCAATACATATTTTCAAAATCAACACATTCATTTCACACCATAATTCATTATACCCCAATGAAATCTACATCCTAGTGGGATGTCATTTCTACCATGCATGCCATGCTCATCTCATTAGCTACACCCACGAAAATGAGATATCCAATGCCTATATGTGTCTCCAAACGCTTATGTACCAAAACACCTAGTAACATAAAGTTTAGAAAAAATGGGTTATAAATGTACTTTTATGATATACATTCCATGTTCCGAAAATACAACACCTTTCTACCATCCCGACTCAAGGAATAGACCAATAAAAAATTTCAACACCAAGACCAACAATCAACGCCAAAGGATCGAACAACTGTTCTCAATTGAAAGCCAAGGACCGAACAAATTGATACCACTTGTAATATCCCGCCCCATCCCATTGGCTTGAGAGGGCGGTGGAATTCTATTCGGTCTTAAGAGACATTCCTAAGGTGAGAAATCCTGGAAATAAATGCAGAGTGCTTCGAAAAAAATCAATGAACGATTTTTCCTTAAGACAAAACCAACCAAACCATCCACTAACAAAGACTATATGATGCATTCCAATAAAAAATTCAAGCATGTATTACCAAAAGACAACCAAGTTGTTCCACAATACAACCCAAAACCAATACAACCCAAGACAATATCAGACTACTATGAAGAAGACTAAACAAGAGACCCTAAAATAAACCAAGACACACTCCACAACTCCACACCGAGCTCTATGCTCCAAGGACCAACACATCTCCCAAGCATCACCACAATCCATTAGCAATGTGATTATTTATTTGTACATGTGTAACATAATACGACATCTGTAAAATCACCCAATTTCCAAAGTAGGGGGTGAGTACTAATACTCAGTAGGTTTTCCCCAAATTAATTCCCTACACACTCCACTAGGATAAAACCTTTTTCAAATTTATATATAGCAGTTTATATAAAATAATCACAAGTGAAACCATTACCATAATCCAAAAACACCCTTACCAAGACACATTAACCAATCCAAGAAACCAAGGTAATGCTAAACGAACATGCTACAAGCTATTTAATCATTTACACATTAGCACAACAATTTCCATCTTTCAAAGCAATTCCCAACAAGGAAACCAAAATAGTGGAGCTTCTATCCAACTTGTTCACCCCTTCTTACTAGTGGTACATCCCGCCCACTTATCCTTTGATGGTGGCCCTTTCGTCCACTAACCATCCCATTATTATTGTGGTACTTCCCACACACTTCCACAAAACATTTCAAACAATCCATAACCAAGCATATGACCCACTAATGCCATAATAACATGAAATCAACCCTTTCCATTACATTTCAATCCACTTCAATAAATCCAACATTTATTTAAAACACCCTTAAACCATTTTACACACCTAATTACCATTTCAAAAAAACAACCCATTTTATTGAAAACCCCTTTTCTCAAATCATCTTAACCAAAACAACAAAGAAACCCATTTTAAAATCTCCATTTTAAAATCACAACAAGAGCATTTCACCACAAAACCTCTTTTCCCAAAAATCCCCAAACCACCACCAAAGGGATTTCCAACCAATTTCTCACATCAAAAACACAATTAATTTTAAGAAACACAATTTAATTGAAACCAAGCTTAATGTTCTAATAAATTGGAGTCGAGAGAGAATCCACCTACTTTTAGGGTTCTAGAAAATTAGACCCCCAAGCAACCACACCCAAAATCCGGCGAACGCACCACTAAAACCACTCTAATCACCTTCCCTAATATCCAAAAGCCTTAAAATTAACATCCAAGGAAACCAAAACCCTATATCTACACACAATGGGTGTAGATCTAGAAAAACTGAGCGAGAGGGAGATGTATATCTAGAGAGAAACTAAAGAATCCATGAAGAGAGGCTTACCCCAAAGAAAGCACCTTGAAACCACCTTGAAACCCCTTCAAATTGATTACAAAACATGTTGGAGAGACCCTCTAATCCTTGAGAACCGAAAACCCTGGGTGAGGCACGAGTGGAAGAGTGTTTGGAGTGAAATAGGTCAAGCCTGAGGGAGACCAGATTCAAAAATCCTACATTTATGTGGCCACATGGTTCGTTTGCACAGTTTGGAAAACCGTGCGTATTCCACTATCTAGAGAGGAGGGGTCCAAAAAGTTCCCTCACATGGTTTGGAAAACCGTGCGTAGGCCATGAGAAGCCTACTGTCTCCCCCTACACGGTTTCCTAGAGAATCCACACAGTTTCACCTAACCGTGATCAAACCCTGCACCCTTAGAAAAGCTTGCAAACTTATTCAAAACCATTACAAACTCTCCCTACCTATTCCCAACTCATCATTAATACTTTAAACACATAAAAATGAATAAAAATGGCTACATACATCCAACCAAAGGTTCTACATGCTACCTTGTTCACCTTCCTAGGGATGTAGTGTATTGAACAATTATAATCCTCGAGCATCTTGAGCCATCAGATTTGCCTCATGTTGAGTTCTTTCTATGAGAAGATATATTTTAAACTCTTGTGATCTGTATATATATCAAAAAATTTCACTATAGAGTTAGTGTATCCATATTTTTAGAGAAAATATTACAGTCTCTAACTCAAGATCATGAGTTGTATAGTTCATTTCATGAATATTTATCTACCTTGATTTATAGGAAATAACCCTTTCATTCTAAAAAATTACACACCTGAGTCATTTCATTGACACATTAATAGAAATCACAAAACCACTATTTATATATGGAAGATTCAATATTCAATCATTCAATAATATCCTCTTCAATTCTTAAAAACATTGTTCACATTACTTTTTCTATACAAACTTAACCCCTTTATGAGTAAGCTTGGTTAATAGGTGAGGTAATTGGGAAATGTTCTGAATGAAATGCCAATAATAACCTGATAAACCAATAAAACTATGTACCTCAGTTATGTTCATCCATATAGGCCATTACTAAACCAGATTTTTCTTCAAATTATCAATTAACATTACATCTTTTAAGACAATATGGACAAGAAAAGAAACTGATTGAAGCAAAAATTCACACTTGCTAAACATCCCATATAATTAATTTTTTCTAATAGTATTTATAACAATCCTCAAGTAATTTTCACAGTCTTAATAGATTTTGGATTGTACCAAGATATCATAAATAAATACCACAAAAAATTCATAATGATATTCCTTGAAAACTATATTCATTAGATCCATGAAAATGGAAGGTTCATTAGTGAGTCTAATTGGAATTACTATAAGCTCTTGATGTCCACACCTGGTTCAAAATGATATATTTGGAATATCTTCCTTACTCACATGAAACTTATGATATCTAGATCAAAGTTTAATCATAAAAAAATATTTATCTTCATTAAGTTGACCGAATAAATCATCTATATGAGGCAGGGGATACTTGTTCTTTATTGTAATAGCATTGATTTATCTATAGTCAATTCATAGCCTCATGGATCAATATTTTTTTTGAAAAAGAGAACAGGGGATCCCCATAGAGAAACACCAGGGAGAATAAATCCCTAGTCACTCAATTCCTATTTGTTTTTTAGCTCCACTAATTCCACATTTTCCATTCTATAGGGGGTTTCTCATATTATAATCTTTTTTGAAGATATCAGTAAGCTCTTTCATGCATTTTTGGTTTTTTCATTTCTGATTGATAACATTCTTTGAATCACACACATTATTATTATCAGTGATATTTATCAATCCATATAACTATTTACACTTTTATTCCTTTTAAACGTTTTACTTTCCACCTTTGTTCTCCTATGTGGAAATATAGTTATGAGATACTTTTGGCAACCATTATGGTCCCAACATTCCCTATTTAAAGGAAGTTTTAGTATTCATTTTTATGATGTGGGTTTTTATGAAAGGAACTTTCAAGTATTAAAACATTGACAAACTAGAATATTTTTGAGAGAGAAATTAATTTTAATGGGGTATAATGTAATAAACCAAGATTTTTTAAAATATATTTTTTGAATTAATTTAATTTGTTGATATTTTTCAATTCATGCAACATTAAATTTATCTTGTGATATACGAAACAAATAAGTTGTTACTTCCATGTATGAAACACCAAATCTTGATTGTGCTACGCAAAACACATAAATTATATTGTGGTACACAAAACACTATGCTTGGATTACATTACACACAATACCGAATCCCTTTGATAACTTTCATTACATGAAAGGCTGAGTTTTTCCAATCTATAATGTACTATTTGTGTTATTATTAAAATATTTCTATAATTATCACCTAGATGTTAGAATAGAAGATATAAATGAGAATGAATAAATTATGAAACTATGGTTTACACACGTATATAAAATGAATACATTGTTTATAAATTAGTTATAAATGAAAGTAATAACTATTTTAGAATAAAGAAATTCCTTTTGAAAGAAAACCACTTTTCTAGGTTTGAACACCATTTTATATCAATAAATTAAACAAACCAATTTTGATGATTTTTAATAAAATTTATATATTAAGTATTCAATAATTTTTTTGACACTCATACAATATATTTGATAGGTATAATATAATAATTAATCCAATTTTATGAATAAAAAGTTATTTTTTTTTCAAAAGGTTAATTTTACCACCTTTTAATGGAGAACCCATTTTAAATATAATTTTTTTTCACTTTTATAACATTTATATGAAAAAATAAAATTCATTTTTGAAATCATGACATCAAAACATACTTAAGGTAAATTTTGGGTATTGTTCTCAAAATTTTCATGTTTTGATGAATAATGAAAATTAATGTATTTTAATTCAAAACGGTGTTTTCATATAATTTATTTATAAAGTTAAATTATATTTAAATTTGGTTTTATGGTTTAATAATATAAACCAAAAATAAATTAATCCAATATAGGCCCTTAAAACTAATTTCACATTGAAATTAGATACAAAATGTTTTTCAAAATTTTGGATGTTTTCACTTTAAAACACATAATCTCATCCATTATACGAGATTAATTTTAAATTAATTTCTTCCACTTATGTGATTAGAATTTGTAAATATTGACTCCATATTTGTAATAATAATAATTTATAATTTATAATAAGTTAAAATTAGTTTTTTAAAAAAATTATTAGTGAAATTGATTAAAATTAATTACAACGATTAAGGTAAAAATGAGCTTAATTGATGACTAAACTTAGAAAATAAGGTGTAAAAATACTGCTACACTAGTTAGAAAATTATTTTATTGAAATATTTGGACCACTATACCTATAATAATCTAAAATTATCTATTTTAACCCTTAGGTGACATGTAAAACGTGAGTAGCACTCAAAATAGTTTCAAGAATACCCAATGTGTCATTTTCTCCACTTATAAAAGGCCCCCTCTCCTCCCCCTCTCTTTACACCTCTCAATCCATTTTTCCCAGCCAAATACTTCTCAAATATCCTCCCAAATTCTTTCCATTCTTCCTAGAATCCAAAATTTTGTCATAAATCCAACCAAGGAATACCTTTGATGTAAACTAAAAGGAGTTACCAAATGAAGAGGTAACACCCTTCAACAAGAACAATAATTTTATTTTATTATTCAAACTCTCAATGTAAAGACCCTGACCCTAGTAGGATAGATCAGGTGCCTTATTTAATTAGATTGGAATATATATAAGGCTATAATCCAAAATTACCAATCAGTTTAGTAGTTTTGGAATCCAGATTATATACATGAACAATACAATACAACTTAAAAATAAAAACAACAGAGAAACTCTATTTTTAACACCCAAAAACTATTAGATTAACCCTGAAATTAATTCATAATATTAAACTTCATATCTTGGGTAAAAATAAAACATAATAAAGGGGTGATATTAGATTCTCAGTAAGGTTATGTAATACAAAGAAAGGCAATACAAATAATAAGGAATAAAAACATATGCCATTATAACATAATTTTAAACAAGATATGGCAAGGATTAGATCTGAATAAATAATCCCATATAATAATTTTCATGATAAAGAATATTAGAAATGTATATTATACTAGTCGAATAATCCCATGGATAATAAATTACTAATATCATTATGAGGGAATGGGTATCTTGGACATATCAAACATACCTTCAAGGCCTCAACTAGGACATCTGAAAATGATTAAGGCCTCTGTCAAAACCATATTTGAAAATGGGAAAGGCCTCAGTAAAGTACATATATGTTTTATCCCATGATACCAACCAATGCATTAAAGGGATATAGAGGGCACTTCTTTTCACTTACTATGTCCAATGAATTCCTCATATGAATGTGGTTAAACATAAACCACACACAAACACACAAATATATATATGAGATGTAAAAAACCATCTCCAATCTGTAAATATGATCACTAACCATTCTGAGTAGTATGGTGAATGGTATCAAGATTGAAAATCCATAGTCAAACTAATCATAAACCATTTAATAAATTATGTTTGATTATAATCATAAGATAACAAACATAATAAATAAAAAAATTCAATATAGGCGTTGAAAAATGAAAATACACTAATAAAATTATCATGTAATTATTGAGAGAAATTCTCTTTTTAATTTACAAATAGTATTTCTTTTGGAAAAATCATTTTTATTTGTAATAATTATTTATATAAAACCAGAAATGAAAAAATAAAGTTTTAATTAAAAAAATTAGCGATTTTCTAAAAACAATGGTGTATTAAAATATATTAAGTATGGTACTTTAAAATGGTTAATAAATCCTGATGTTCCCTTTAATTGGGCTTGCGTATCGGGAAGAATTAAGAAGGGAACCTTGTAAAACATGTAATTACCATAAATTAAATAGGAAATTATCTAGATATAGGAGTTTGGGACATATAAATAGAATATATTATATGTAAACAAAATGAAATAATCATTACATTGGGGTAAAGTTAGTAAAATACCACCCAAATGAAAAATGAAGGTTTGTGTTAAAACCTTTACCTTATGTTCGAATGTGTTATCCACTCGACGTTAATGCCCAGAATAATGAAATTATGTCCATTAATTAATTTTTAATAACCTTTTATACCTGTATTATATTCATTATAGTTTTATTGAGTTCATTCATGGCCTTATTTATGAGTTATAGAGTTTAATTTCATCGTTCGAGGGCATTCGTTTTCTTGGTTTTCATGATATGTTCGCCAGTTTATAGGTAATGGAGTTTATGTTAAATGGGTATAATTATACATAATTAGAATTATATATTATTTATGAACATATAAATTTTTATATGTATATATATATATATATTTTATACGTTATGAGGATCAATCATTTGATAAGACATTTAGTGATAATTGTTTAGATTATTACGACGGTTATTAATCATAATGAACTCATTTTGTTTTATTGTTTAGTATAATGTAAATATGTTAATTAAAGAAAATAATAAAGGTTTTAATAAATATCTTATAGTCTTTATTAACCATAAAAATGGGTTCATTACTGTCCTTTAAGGATAAATTGAAGAACGAAAAGCTATCATCCATGAAGGTTGTAAATCAGCACCTCACAAATGAGGATTTCATTTTTAAAATAAAAGTGAGAGAGAAGGGAGTTTGATTAAGGATATTACATTAAAATGATATAATTATAGTATTTATATGATACTGGAGTTATAATGATCATTTTTATAGTGGTTTCTAGGAGATAATAATAAAATAAAATAACTTGAAAAGAAACTAAAAGGTAAAGGAAGAGGGTTTTACTTCTTGAATGCTCATCCTTGAGAACATCCTTAATAAGATTTATTTTTGTATTTTTTTAATACCAAGAGATCATGGATGTGGGGGAGAAGATTTGGAAGATTATTGAGAAGAAATTTTACAAGTATCAAAGCTTGGATGGTATGAGGAGAAGGGGTCTTGATGGCTTATATTTATAGTGGAGAAGAGGGGTGATTTTTGAATATTTAATTCATTTGTTTATTATTTTGGCTCAATACTATGAATAGTTTGAGAATTATCATAAAATATATTAAAATAACGAAGATAATTTCTAGATTATGTTTTTTTATATCAGTAATGACTCATGGAATAGTGCATTTAACTTATAATGTATTTATTCCATAAATTAACATATTTTACTATTCACAAAATTCAAGTTTTTTAGAAAAATCCCAAAAAATCATCCTAACATTTTTTAGATGTGTATAATTCAAAAATGGATTCCATTTTATGAAAATAGTTTTCTAAATATGATAAATTTAATTTTTAATTAAAACCATCACTTACTCGAAAAAAAAGATTTTAAATTTATAACTAGTTTTATAGCACACTGAAAAATTAATTAAGGTATCATAAAATTATCCTAAACTCATAATACAATGAAATATTAATTTATAAATAAATTTATGAATATAAAATTTCTTTTAAATCATTTTATTGATTATAAAATTGTAATTAAATATTTATAAATCACAAAAATACAAACACTTAATTATTAATTTTCACAATATTCACTTACTTATACTATGATATAATTATATCATACTTTCATTTATAAGTTGCATAAATTTTATATATACAAATATGGGTTAGGTTAATTTTATATTGGTCAATTTACTATTCATAAGGGTTATATTACTATTCCTAAGGTCAAGTTACCAATTCATCAGTATATGTTCCTTAACTTCTAGAAATACCACTTATTTCATTAAATATTAATTTATAAGGTTTTTATTATGTTCTCTATGTGATTTATACTATATGAAATAAAAATATCAAGGTAAATTTCATTGATAGAATCTTGGTTCATTACATTCTCCCCTCCTACAAAAATTTCTTCTTCAATATTTCCAAAATGTCACTTCATAAAATGATTTGCGTATTTCATAATCATAAGATCCTAAAGCTCCCACATTGCCTCATTAATTTTATGATTTTTCCAATGTAACTTTACCATCCGAGTCGTTCTATTCCTCAATACCTATACTTTAGTGTCTATAATCCAGATAGGCTCTTCACAGTAAGATAAGTCAGGTTCTAATTCTATTCCTTCAGAAGTGAGTACATGTGTTGGGTCTGGCATGTAATTCCTTAACAAAGATATGTGGAATACATTGAGAACTTTTGAATGGCTAGGTAGAATTGAAAAATGATAATCCATATCTCCAATTATCTTCATAATTTCAAAAGGATCAATGTACTAAGGGCTCAATTTCCCTTTCCTCCCAAATCATATAACACCCTTCCATGGATATAATATCAGGAAAATGTGATCTCCCACTTAAAATTACAAATAATTCCTTCGATTATCATAATATATATTTTTCCTACTTTTAACTACTTTGATATAGGTTTGAATAGTACTTATCTTTAATGTTGTTTCCTATAAAATCTCTGGGTGCACAAGCTTCCCTTCACTAACTTCATCCCAATATGTTAGTCTATGACATCTTTTTTCAGAAAATGATTCATATGGTGCCATTTAAATACATGAATGGAAACTATTATTGTAGGAAAAATATACTAGAGGTAAATACTGACCAAATACCAAGAAAATCAAGTGAGCATGATCTTAACATGTCTTGTAAAGTTTGGATCTTCTTATCTGAATGCCCATCAATATTGATGGTGATAAGAAGTACTCAAATGAAGCTCAGTATCCAAATATTTCTAAACAATTTCCTATAATTTTGATGTAAACTTGGATCAAGATCAGACAAAATTTAGATAAGTTCTCCATGAAGTCTTACAACTTCATTGATATAGAGCCATGCAAGGTGGTCGAGTGGAAAATCCTTTTTTGTTGGAAGAAAATGTGAAGATTTGGTAAGTTGATCGATAATCACCCATATTGCATCATCATTTCTTGGAGTTTTTAGTAACACACTGAAAAAATACATGGTTATATCATCATATTTCCATATATAAATAGTCATAGGTTGCATGAATCCTTTGGGATGTTGTTTTTCAGCCTTCAATTTTTGGTAAACTAAACATCTTGATACATAATCAACAATTTCCCGCTTCATGTTAACCCACCAAAATGTTCCTTAAAATATCTATACATATTTGTTCTACTAGGTTTTATAGATAAATATTAACAACTAAAATCATCCAATACCTCCCTTTTTAAATTGGTTATAGAGGGAACACAAAGCCTCCACCCAAATTTCAGAATTATATCCTCACACATGTAGTCTAAAAACTTCCCATCATTCAAAGATTTAATTTTCCTTTTATGAATCTCATAATCACAATGATAACTTTTAATTATTTACAATAAATATGTTTGGGAAACTAGTTGAAAAAGTAATGATGTTTCACCTTCCTTGATAATTTCAATATCCATCTTTGCAGATCCATGTAGACAAGGTCCCTGTCAATCCTCATTTTTATCATAACTACATGATCCTTCATACTCAATGCATCTTATACCTTTTTCATCTTCTTTGGGTGGTAGTGTATTAAACAATCATAATCCATGAGCTGATCAAGCCATTTCTTTTGCCTCATTTTGAGTTCTTTATATGAGCATATATTTTAAACTCTTTTGATTTGTATATATCTCACATATTTCACCATAGAGATAGTGTCTCCATATTTTCATAGAAAATATTACAAACGCTAACTCAATATCCTGAGTTTGATAATTTCTTAAGAATTTTTAACTACCTTGATGCATAGAAAACAACTCTATCATTGTACATAAGGACACACCAAGTCCTTTCATTGAAACATCACTATAAATCACAAACCCACTATTTCCCAATGGTATAGTCAAGATCAGAGAATTCAATAATATCCTATTTAATTATTGAAAACATTATTCAAATTTTTTTGTCCATACAAAATTAACCCCTTTAAAATTAATCTTGGTTAACGGGTTAGATAGTCGGGCAATGTTATGAATGAAACACAAATAATAATTAGACAAACCAACAAAACTAAGTACATCGATTATGTTCATTGGTGTAGGCCATTCCTAAATTTCCTTTTTATTCAAAGAATCAATTGACATTCAATCATTTTGAGAAAATATACCGAAGAAGAGAAACTAATTGAATCCAAAATTCACACTTTATAAACTTCCCATATAATTAATTTCTTCTAAGATTCTTCATAAAAATCTACAAGTGATTCTCATAGTCTTCATAGATTTTGGATTATTCCAAGATATCATCAATAAATACCAAAAAAATTCATTAATATATTCCTTGAAAACTCTATTAATTAGATATATTAAAATGTAGGGTGAATTAGTTAGTCTAAATGGCACTATAGTAAACTCTTAATGTCCATACCGAGTTCAAAATGCTATCCTTGGAATATCTTCCTTCCTCACATGAGACTTATGATATCCAGATCAAAGTTGAATCTTCAAAAAATATTATGCTCTATGAAGTTGATTGAATAAATCATTAGTATGAGGTAGGGGATACTTTTTATTTATTGTAATAGCATTAAATTCTCTATAGTTAATCCAAAACCTCATGGATCGATATTTCTTCTTGATAAAGAGAACATGGGTTCCCCATGGAGAAACACTAGGGTTGATAAATCTCTTGTAACTCAATTACTCTAGTTGTTTATTTATCTCCACTATATCCGCAGTTTCCATTCTATAGGTAGTCTTTGATATAAGTCTTGAACTAGGAATTAAATCAATAGAGAACTCAACTTCCCACTCTATAAGATGTCCAGGTAAATCCTCTGGAAATACATCAATGCATTCTTGTAAAATAGGTACATCCTCAATTTGAAGATTTATTTCCTTATCCATAGATGATTTTTTCTCTTAATCCCCAAGAATTTCATTCAATAGTGATACTAAGGGTAGATATTGATGAGAATTAGATGATGATATTTCGACTCTAAAGATAAGGGATTCTAAACCTTCCTCAAAAATTGTAATTTCTTTCTTCATGCAATAGATTTTATCATTATATATTGAAATCCAATCCATACCAAATATTATGTAAAAGTTTACCATAGGTATGATGATAAAATCAGCATATAAATAATGTTTATATGCTATAATGGGAACTAAATGACACATCTTTGTTGCAATGAGACCTGCATTAGGGTTTTTGACTGACAGCTCCCTTATTAAATAGAATTGAAAATAAACATATTTTAAATAAACAAGGAAGATATAAAGGAATGAGATGATCAAGAATCAAATAAGGCTTTAGATAAATTTGATAATATGATTAATATATCTAAAACCACACCATTATGAACTTCAACCTCAACTGTTGTGATGACATAAGTTTTTCCTTGTTCCACTTCCTTTTCTAAGGAAAGTTTCCTTGACATTTCAGACAATCATTTGTATAGTGTCCCATATCATTACATTTATATCATTGAATATTGGTGGCTTATATCTTTCCTTTTCAATATTGTGTGTGATGGGATTTCCCGCAACACTTGTAGCAAACTAATGTTCATTTTAAGTAGGCACCATGGTGTTTCCATCCATAAGTATCGCATGTTGGAAAATTACCCATTCTTCCCCATTAGAATCCTTTATCTTTCTTGATAGCACATTATATTACATCTTCGTATGATGTGAAATTTTTGGAGACTAGTACCCTTTAGAGGAATGGTTTTAAACCATCAAATAATCGATCAATATTTCTTATTGGATAAGGTATTTAGTCCATGGAATGCCTTTCAAACCATGTAAAGGTATATTCATACATGGAAACATTATCATCGTCCTTTTTCCTCAGATTCAAGAATTTCCTTTCCACATTCTCTCATTATTTGTGATGAAAATATTTTTCTAGGAAAATTTATTTAAAATCCCTCCATTCTATATTTGTAATTTCTTACTCCTCCTTTTTGTTTTGAATTAGCGACCACCATTGATTCACATCTCCCGATAGATGATAAACTACCATTAAAAACTTATCCCTTTCATTACTTCCCAAAGTGAGAAATATAATATCTGAGGAACTGATCCACTGATCAGCTACAAATGGGTTTGTAGGCCCATCTAATGACAAAGATTGTTGTCACATAAAGTAGTCTGAAATTACACCTCTATATTGTGGATCAGGATGCTTCGTATGGGTAAGGTTATTGTTCAAAACATTATTCAACTACCCCAATATAGTTATAAGTTTCTCAACCCTAGTCACATGTCTAATACTAATATAATTATATTGCTTAGGAGGGAAATTCCTACATGGGATATGCACATTAATACATTTACCATTCATTCCACTAGGTTCCATTTTTAAATAATGACAAAACTAAATTAAGTTATGAATCATAATGCATAATTTTGAACTAGACTTAACATAAATTGAAATCTTATGCGTAGCTAATCTCATAATAATTAACATGGTTTATTTGTGGACGAATTTACTTTTAAATCTTTCATTGTGGTTTGTAAAGAAATTGTGAATTATCCTAAGAATATCCCCCAAGACTATGAATCCTTGAACGTAGTAATGCCTATTGTTGTATACGAGGTTGCCCCGAGTCAGGCCCATAACACTTTGTTAGAGTTTTTACCCCTTGGTACATCTATTCCAGAATCACGCCCACTTGTATTATCTAGAGGGGGATGTATTGCTATGTCTCCCCATATAATCTATACCTTACCAAAATTTTAGGATATTCTTCTATGATTATACTCAAAGTCTATCTAGGGATATGTTACTTAATCTATGTTTTCTAAATCTAGTTTGCATGGTTTATGCTAAACTTCACTCGATACCAACTATAAAAAACCTTACCCGATTAACCCAAAGATGGTTACTTATTTTATTACATTGGAATATATACAAGACTAGAATTCAAAATAACCGACCTGTTTAGTAGTTTTAGAATCCAGATTACATACATAATCATTAAATTAAAACTTGAAAGGAAAAAAATTTAGAAGCTCCATTTGAAACACCCCAAAACTATTAGAATAACAATCCAATTCATTCATAACATTCATCTTCATATCCTGGGGAAAACTAAAACCTAAGAAAGGGGTGATATTAGATTATAATTAAGGGTAAGTAATACAAAAAAGAAAAAATAAACAATAAGAAATAAAAACACATTCCATTAGAACATAATATTGAACATGATATGCCAAGGATAAGATCTGAATAAATAATTTCATATAAGAATTCACATGGGAAATAAGATTATCCATGGATATTCTTCTATTCTAATAATCACATGGATAATCAATTACTAAAATAATTATGAAGGAAAGCATATTCTAGACATCTAAAAGATACCATCAAGGCCTTGACCAAGACATATGAAAATGATTAAGGCCTTAGCCAAAATTATATCTGGAAATGGGAAAGGCCTCAGCCGAAACCATATCTGAAAATGGGAAAGCCATATGCCAAGTCCATATCTGTTTTTTCTCTTGAGACCTACCGATGAATCGAAGGGATCACTAGTGAATTTTTTTTAACATTGGTTTTTTTATTATTTAAATTGATTTTTAGCAAAAATTTATTAAAGTCGACGTTATAAATATTGGTTTTTAAATCGGTTATAAAAAAACTGACTTTGTAAATCTATAGTGAAACGGATTTTTTATATCGATTATTTAATAACCAATGTGTTATATTTTTTATTGCTTATTTTATTAAATAACAGATGTAAAAAATAGGTTCTATATGCAGGTTTTTTATGTCAGTTATTGAATAAATGATATAGTAAACAATATAAAATGCTAGTTATTAAATAAATGATATAAAAAGAACAATTCTGAATATTTTTAACGTTGTTTATTTAATAACCGACGTAAAAAACATTATACCACCTTGGTTTTTAAATAACCGACATGGAAAACCATTATCCAAATCATTTTTAGGTGAGTTATAAAATAACTGACGTAAAACCCATTTTAAAAAAAAACTGTGAAACCATTCCTTTGAACTACCAAATCAGACTTGAAATGAGTTAAATAAGACCAAAACCATACTAGAAAAAACTGAAATTGACCGAAACAAGAAGAACCAACATGACAATTAAATATTCTTATTTATAATATTCAAAATTTATAGTATCAACTAAAACTGAACCTAAATCCAACAAAAAAACTACCAAATACATATTAATAATTACAACATTTAAAATTAAATTTTACACTACAAATAAACTAAAATCCAATCAAACTTGTAAATTAATTTGACTATTCCACTTTTAAGTGTTTGACCTCTTGAGAATTATAAGGTTTATGGTCATAAAATAGCTAAAAATTAAAAGGAAAGTAGTTAACATGTATAATGAATAAATCAAATGAAATATTATGGAATACTTTATTAGGAAATCTAACCTCCTTAAACTTCAAAATTGTTCTAGTTGTAATTATTTCATACATAAATCTTAACATATAATATCCACATTTGATGATTCCTTTTTTGTTTATGAAATTTATGTTTAAATGATTTTTCAATTTAAAATATCATTTTTATGTAATACATCCAAAATGTAGAAATTATAAATTGATATTTACCTTTACTTTTACATATTTTCTCTTGGAACTCTTTTTCTTTGTGGTTTTTTGAATGTAGGCCCATCCCTTGTTATAAAATAAGATGAATGAGATAAATTTAAAATTCATTATAATATAAAAAACTATTAAGAAATTGAAACCTACTTTTCCAAAGCATATCCAATAAAGTGTTTTCTCCCTTTGACAAAAAACACCTATCATCCCATGGTTATTGATATAGAATAAAATTTAAGGTTAGTGGCTTTTATGTTAAAAAATAAATAACACTTTGTGAGATATATATTCCATACCCCTCACAAAAAGGAATCAACCAACACTAATTGATTATATTCTGTTCAAATATTTCAGTAATATAAATTGTTCGTTGTTCCTCATCTAATGCATGTGATTTAGGGGAAATCAACTGTAGGTCCATGAATCTATATACATCTATATGCTCATTCTTCTCACAAATTTTATAATGATACCTAAAAAAATAGATATAAGTAAACATTTTTAAAAATATTTAATGGAGGGAAATAATTGTGTTAAGACTTACATGGTAAAAATTTACACCATGTTGATGCCCAAATTTTATCCAATAACAAGCTCCACGATATCATTTTTCAAAATCCCCACATCCATTGCATGTCCAAAAGCATGATCTTCCACTGGGAATGTATAATGAGCCACCAACCAATTAGAATATCTTGACCATCTGTCAAGACTGTTAGAATTTGTATATGATGTCATAACCATTTTTCTTTATTATTTCCTATAAAGTATTTATTTACATTTAAAGTATTCCTGTAAATAAATAGATAAATATATTAACTTTAAAATGTTAAAAAAAATTTAATATAAAAATAAAATAAATGATATAACATACACATACCTTTATGGTAATGGGTCGTAGAAGTCTGGATGGACAGAATAAAAAGTGGATGATAATTTGTCCAACTATCTTCACCTCATCTGTAGGTAACTATACTCGAGATGATATGTCTATAATATCCTCTACAATTATCTTATGCTGATTTACCTCTAACTTTTCATGATGAACTATATTTCTTATATAATATATCATCCCATATGAAACTATATGATGGTGAGGATCCTCGACATAAAACTCACAATAACTAGGAAGTTGTGGAGGAGGGGGTGTAGAAGTAGGATAAAAAATGTGGTCCATAGGTTGAGGTGGAGGATAAATAATGGGGTCTAGAGGTGGGGGAGTGGGAGCTGCTGGCGGAGGTGGAGGATAAAAAATGGGGTTTGTAGGCAGATGTGGAGGTGTGAGATATACAATTTGAAATTGCCTTTCCATGTCTGTAAACATAGAATGTACTGACACTCTTATCTTTTCCTCCATTTTTTCACTAATATTTTGAACTTCAGCCTCCATATATTCTATTTTTTTTTATAAATACCTTCAATGAAAGAAGCTGAAGAACATGGAACAATGTTTCTTACTGATACACCTGTTGGGTATCCTCATACATGACCCAGGTGTTCGGGATTTTCCAATGATACATATAAAATATCTTGCCTCCCAACAACTATAAATACCTCCCGTGTACTCTACTCTTCAATATAATCCTATATTAATTAATTGTAAAATTTTATAATGTTTCAAAGTATATAAAAAAGATAATTAACTTATATAAATTAAATAAATATCTTACAATATTCTCATCTACAATCCTAGATTCTTCTTTAAGATATTTCCCCTTTATTCCCATCCAAGAACTCTTCCATTTTTCATGTCTAGATAGAGGAGATGGAGGGAAAACCTCTCTAGAGCTTAAATACTCAGCTCTATGTTTTTGTAATTTTTCTGCCATCATTTGTTCTTCTAATAAATTATACCCTCCCTGATATAAATTATGAGGGTATACATTTTTAGATTTGATATCTTGATGAGATCTCCTTGTTTTCTGTAAATTAATAATAATAAATCACTAAAAAATCATTAATAAGATCATTAATATAAGAAAAATTATAAAAGTTTACATTTAACTTACGAAAAATTATTATTTCTTCTACTTTCAACAAATTATTTCCATGTGTGTTTATATATAAAAGGATATATATGACATGGATTGTCATATTTCATATTAAAAAAAATGAAATCAGATGTGAGGGTTGATTTTAAATCCCTCCATCTCCTAGCATCCATCGATAAACATTTCTTCCTGACTTCTCCAGTGTGAGGAATATCAACTATCATCTGATAAAGAAGAAGGAAAACATATGATACTATAAACATTTAAATATTAGTTAATGAATAGAAAAATATATTACCAAAACTATCTCCCAAAATTGAGATAGTGTCACTTGGTCCACACTTTTCCAATCATTATACAAAATGATTACTTTGCTTTTACCATGAGTTGATATAAAACTCTTAAAATCTAATACATTTGGACCTCTAGGAATATCATTCTCATCAAACTCTATGACTATCCTCTGGTCCTGGCTATAGCTAAGTGATAGTTTTAGTAAATGCATGCTACCATGTTTACCAACTCTTGAAATATTCTTTTCTATTGTGGGATAACATAAAGAATATTGAGGAACATCAGGAAGAGCATATGAATGTTCCTCTCCAGACGTGTGCTCATGATGCTCATCTCTAGAATTATGTGGCTGATCAAATGATTGATATATCATTATCCTTAAGATCAAAAAAAAAATTAGTTCACAAATATAAAAATTCAAATATTACAACACTAATGTAAAAAAAATGAAAAGCTGAACTAAGTTACATAATAGTAAACATGGTATAAATGTTATTCATGGTAAAGAATGGTAAATAGTAAACATGGGTAAACATGATAAAAATGGTAAAGTTATTATCATTCAACAACATCAATAAATATATATGTTACGTAATTGTAAACATGGTAAAATATGGTAAACATGGTAAGTTAATTGTCATTCAAAATAATCAATAAATATATAAGTTGCGTACATGGTAAACATGGTAAACTAAAAAAACAAAACTAAAATAAACAAAAATTCCTACTTATTAGATTTAATACAAATTTTAATAATGAAAAAAATAAAATATCTAACATTTTATGAAATTAATAAATGTAAATAATAAATAAACATATGTTACCTATAATATTAGGAATGTACAAATTGATTATTTTCACAAATTCCTTCATCATGATCATTCCATATGGCACAAACCATGTCAAAAAAATGATCACCATTATTTTCTACTGATATTTCCATGGAAGTAGGTATCTCACATAAATAAGCATCTTCATCAATTTGATCCTCACCAACATATTTTTTTTCCTTGTAAAAAATAGACCACAACATATCTAATTGATCAAAAACATAAAAAATCTGTTTTTCATGTGTTTCCATTATAAAAGAATCAGCTATGTCTTCTAATATATTCATATTAACAACTGTCATTCCAAATTCATCATGTATAAAAATATTATTACCTATAAACCATTTTCAGTTAAAAACAAGAACATTAATTTTAAAGTAATCAACCTCCCGTATTTCTTCAATGACTCAATAATATGAACTTGATTCAAAAATTGGGTTTTTGTATTTAGAACTCAAAAAATACATTACTTCTGTAAATACTAATACCCCACTATTTTGAACTGAACTTATGTTGTCCTGAGATTTCATATGAAATATATAGCTTTTAATGTCATACCCAGACAATGTTATCACATTTAAACTTGGACCACCCAGTAACCATCTTAATGTCTCTGATTCATATTATCTACCGAGAAGGATCTTTTTAAACCATAGAAAAAATGTTCTGTTATGATCATTCAAAATCCACATTTTTTTCTTCTTTTGATGACATTGTTTCAACTAATTAATATGAAATGTGATATACAGTTGAGAATCAGCTATGCTATTCAAGATGCATAGATATAACTTCTTCATTTATTTAGCAGACAAAAATTTGAATTTCAATCCATGAATCCCTTTTCCCTCATTATTAACTCATTCATTGTGAGATGGAGGCAAACCAATGTGCTCCACCGCAACCAAGTATCTCGTAAAAAACTTTACAAACTCCTCAGAAATATACTTTTCAACAATGGAGGCTTCAGGTTGATATGGATTCTTAACATACCCATTCAATATTTTCATATATCTTTCAAAATGATACATCCAAAGAAGATATATAGATCCATAAAGCTTTATTTCTCAAACTAGATGAACCATTAAATACACCATTATATCAAAAAAATATGGAGGATAATACATTTTTAATTGAAAAATTATAGAAATTGGATCCTTTTCAAAAATGTTCAAAGCATCCACATCAATCAAATTATTACAAATTGAATTTAAAATATAACAAACCTTCATGATAGTCTTTCTGACATGGATGAACAATATTACACACAATGAAACTGATAGAAGTTATTGCATCATGACGTGACAATCATGATATTTCATACCTATCAACTTCAAATCCTTCAAAGAGACAAATTTTTTTACATTTGAAGAATAAACTTGTGACACTATGATATCATGAAGACACTGAAAAAAGATAATTTTCTCCATCTTGGATAATGTATGACAAGAAAGGGGTAGAAATGTTCTCCTTCCATCAAGAGTGGGAGATGACTCTAAACATATTCCCATTGATAGTATGTATAATATTTCCTTCAATCCATCTTTAGTCTTTCCATTAATATCTAAAAATGTTGTAATCAAACTATCATAGATATTCTTCTCTACGTGCATGACATCAATATTATGTTTCAATTCATGATATCTCTAGTATTGTAGCTCAAAAAATATTGATATTTTCTTCCAAATATATCTATCATTAACATATTTATGTGTCTTTCCCAATGTCACATCATGGTTTTGTACCCTCTCAAAATACTCACTTGGGAATAAAGGTTTTAGAGAAATATAAAATTCTTATGAGCCATTGAATGCATTTTTTATTCTTCTATAAGTGTGATCCAAAGGCAAAAACTTTCGATGGCCCATGCATACTATTTTCCTCCCATGATACAATTGACATTATGAAGTTTGTTTTTCGTAAATTGGACACACTGTATGCCCCTTAACAGTTTATCCATAAAAATTTCTAGACACTAAGAATTCCTTAATAGTGAACATAAAAACTACATGCATTTGAAAATATTCCATTTTATAAGAATCATACACCCTATTACAATCCTCTCATAAAAGTTTAAAATCATGAATCAATGGTGAAAAGAAAAAATCAATATAATTTTAGGGTTGCTTTGGACTAGATATCATTATATTCAACATGAAATATTTTCACTTCATACAAACTTTAGGAGATAGGTTAAAAATTACAAATAAAAGAGTCTATAAACTATGTATGCTACTAAGTCTTCAATATGGATTCATTCCATATGTATAAAACCAAAGTCTGAAATTTCTAATTTCATTTCTGAATGTATGATACTACGAATAAATATTCTTCCATTGTAGAAAATCAGATAGATCGAATATTTTTCCATCACATATCCACTCATCATCATGCCATATTAACCTTTTACATCATGTGAATTATAAAATAAATGTTTCAAATGAAGAATTATTGGAAGATACCAAAATACCATGGCATGGATATCTATAATCTCTACATCAGCCTCTTATTTTTATTTCAACTTATACCATGATGTCCCACATTTAGAAAAATCTGACAGAAATTCAAATTCCTTCTTATATATCATACAACCATTAAAATAACTATGTATATTCATGTATTCCAATCCCATTGGGAATAATATTTTCTTGTCCTTATAATGTGAATCTGGAAGATCATTGACTTTTATAAGAATGTATTTCAACAAATTTAGAACCTCCGTAAAACTTCTATCATTCCATACTTGTTTCAAATTCAGGTTAATCAATCTTAACACTGCCGAAAAAACCATAAAATCAGTAAAACTAGGATACAATGGTTTTCAGCATGAACAAATAGAATCTCAACTGTCGGTTCTATCTCAATTTTTTCTGCTGTAATATCGTGAATCATTTCTTCAATTTTATCAGAGTTACCATTTGAAAATCATCATCCGTAGATCTAAAATTCTGTCCAGTTTTACTATGCCAAATCCAAAGGCTATAACTCATTTTAAAACCATGATAAATCTAATGATCTTTGATCTATATACTTTTCAACTTCTTCATATTCAAACATTTCAGTCATGGATAGAAAAAAATGTCGTTTCTTGGAACATTTCATTTAGAAAATTCAAAAAATGCATCAACATGTTCCCCATATTCATTACTCATCCGATGTTCTATAATTCAACTTTGACTCATTATTACATATAAAAAATATCAAAATTTTACATCTTGTTAAGATAAGACAATTTTATATTTATATAAAATATGTCATAATTTGAATGTATTTTTTTTTGAAATATAAAACAATTATATATGTATTTGAAAAATGAATACAAGGAAATAATTTTAAAAAGGTAATATATTTTGATATAACAATTTTATATTTTATAAAATATGACATAATTTGAAAGTAACACAATTTTTAAATATAATATAAAACAAATATATTCATATTTGAAAATTATAAAGATATTGTTTTGAGCAATAAAATATTTTCTTCATTTCTTGTAATTTTGATGGTCACATATATGAGTTTTATCATTCTTATCGAGTTTTTTTTGGAAAATGGTATTGCATATAGTCCAAATTTATTTTAGTGGTAAGTTGATATTGTTAGGTTCTAAGTCCATTTTGGAAATGGATTTATATTAGACTCAAATTACAGGTATTGAGAGGAACCTAGTTTGTCTTGTGAAGATGGTGAAAATATCCTATTCAAGGTATGTTGACAGTTTGTTTTGGGGGATACTTAACTAAAAATAAATTGTTAATGAATGCATTTCTACATAAACAAGAAACCATGCGTCAACATATTATGTTATAATATATACTAACAGTCAGCATAAAATATTAACTACTCACAACCTAAACATATAGGAAAATAATTAAATAAATAAATGACCCAACTCCTATAGGATGTCTGAGTACATATTCATCACAAAACACCAAGGAAAATATAACTTCTTTTTTTTTTCTAATACAGAAAAACCAAAAAAAATTAATGTGTTATATAAAATGTCAAGATTGATATGGTATTTAACCAATGTCTCCATGATATCTATATGGGGATTTCATATTTAAATATGGAAGAAGGTAACCAAAGTAACATAGAACTTAATGTCCAACAATTTCTGATCAAGGATAAGAAAAACTATGTCAAATAACGATAACATTACCAAATAATCCAAGATATTATGATATTTTAAAAAAAGAAATCAGAAAACCTAAATCTAGGTCATCTGTGAAAAATAACGATGGAAATAGAGCTGTGTGAGGCTTACATGAATCTTGTGATTCGATCTGATAGATCCAGAGATAAAAAAGATGATGAACAATGCAAGAAAAATGACGTTGGAGGGAACAAGTTCAAAGAAACGTTTATAGGTTTTTTGTGCGAGAGAGATGTATCATAGTCACCCAATCTAAAAATATAGAATGACACAATACAACACTTGAAAATTTTATTAAATGGTTTATCACGTCGGTTTTTCAATAACTGACGTGATAAATTATTTTTTTATTATATTTATCTTGTTGGTTATATAATAACCAACTTGATAAACATCTTTTTACATCAGTTGTAAAATAACCGATGAGATAATGTGGATATTTTACATCAATTTTATAATAACCAACATGATAAATTGACTATATCATGTCAGTTACAAAATAACCAACGTGATCAATCGTGATAGTTGATTTATCACGTCAGTTATAATATAACCGATGTAAAAAGTTGATTGATCACATTGGTTATAAAATAATTGATGTGATAAATCAAATATTGGCATTTTTTCGTCGGTTATTTTATAACCGATGTTATAAATCAACTTTTACAGCTCTACACATCGATTATTTATTACTGACATAAAAAATAACGACATGGTAAATGTTTTCTGCACTAGTGGATATAGTAGGCCCCACCTGTCACTTAATAAGTCCAATAAATTCCTAATATGAATGGGGTTAAAAATAAACAATACACACAGATATATATATATATATATATGATATGTAAATATCATTCCCCAATTTTTAAACATGATCACTAACCATTTTGAGTAGTATGGTGAATGAGTTCAAGATAACACATCCATAGTCCAACTGATCATAAACCATTTAATAAATTATGGTAGATGATAATCATAAGATACCAATCTAAAAAAATCATAAAATTCAACATTGGTGTTGAAAAATGAAAATAATCTAACAAAATTATCAAGGAATTCTTGAGATAAATACTCCTTTTACTTTGCAAAGAAGATTTATTATGGATTTTTTTTATATTTGTCATAATTGTTTGTATAAAACAAGAAATGAAAAAATAGAGTTTTTCTTAAAAAAATTAGTGATTTTATAAAAATAATGGTGTATTAAAACAAATGATTTATGGTAATTTAAAATGGTTAACAAATCGAGAAATTCCATTTAACCGGGCTTGCGTATCAGGAGGAATTAAGAAGGGAACCTTGTAAAAAATATAATTCCCATAAACGAAAGATTAAATGATATGAATATATGATTTTGTGACATATAAATAGAATATATAATAAGTAATAAATAAATAAATAATTAATTAAATTGGAGTAAAGGTAGTGAAATAATAAACTGAAAGAAAAAATGATGGTTTGGGTAGAAACCCTTACCTTATGTCTGAATGTGTTCTGCCCTTGACCTTAATGTCCCAGAAAATAAAATTAAGTACATTAATTAATTAATTAAGATACATTTATAAATTTATTATATTCACTATAATTTTATTAAGTTCATTTATGGCCTTGTTGATGAGTTATAGAGTTTAATTTCATTGTTCAAGAGCATTTATTTTCTTAGTTTTCATGATCAGTTTTCTTGTTTATAAGTAATGGAGTTCTTGTAAAATGGGTATAATTCTCCCAAATTGGAATTATATGTTATTTATGAAATAAATAAGTGAAAATGGTTATATATATAATTTTTTTATATGGTGTGAGAATGAATCATTAAATAATACATTTAGTGACAATCGTTTAGATTATTACGACTGTTATTAATCATAATGAACTCATTTTTTTACCATTTAGTATTATGTAAATATGTTAATTATATAATAGAAGAAGGTTTTTAATATATATATATATATATATCATATTCTTGTCTTACCATAAAAATGGTTTCATTTCCATCCTTGAAGGAGAAATTAAAGAGAAAAAAAATCCATCGCCCACGAAGGTTGTAAATCGGCGCCTCACGGACGATGATTTCATTTTTAAAATAAAAATGAGAGAGAAGGGAGTTTGATGAAGGATATTACATTATCATAATATAATTATAGTATATAGATGATACTAGAGTTATAATTCTCATTTTTATATAGGAGGCAAGGAGATAATTACAAAAGAAAAGAACTTGAAAAGAAACTAAAATGAAATGGGAGATGATTTTACCTCTTTAATACTCCTCTTTGAGAACCTCCTTAAGGGGATCATTTTTGGTAGTTTGTTAAGATCAAGAGAACCTAGATTTGGGGGATAGGATTTGGAAGAAGATTGGGTAGAAATCTGACAAGGATCGAATCTTTGAAGGTGTGAAGAGAAGGGGTGGTATTTATAGTGGAGGAGAGGGGTGATTTTTGAATATATAATCAATTTTTTTTATTATTTTGGATGAAAATTATGTATAGTTTGATAATTTTCATAAAATATATTGAAATAATTAAGGTAATTTTAATATTATGGTATTTAAATCACCAATGAATGAAGGAATAATATATTTAACTTATAATGTATTTATACTGTAAATTACCATATTTTAATATTCACTAAAAATTCAAGTATTTTAGAAAAATACCAAATATTAAACCTAACCATTTTTTAACGTTTAGAATTAAAAAATGGAAGCTATTTTATGAAATTAATTTTCTAAATATTATAAGTTTAATGTTTAATTAAATCCACAATTTACTCAAAAAATATAGATTTTAAATGTATAACTGCTTTTATAACACTCCGAAAAATTAACTAATGATTTATAAAATTATCCTAAACTCATAATACAAAAAATATTAATTTATGAGGTCATTTTATGAATAGAAAATTTCTATCAAACCATTTTATTAATTATAAAATTTTAATTAATAATTTATGACTTACAAAAATACCAACACTTAATTATTAATTTTTAAAATATTTACTTACTTATACTAGGTTATAATTATATCATACTTTAATTTATAAGATTAATAAAATTTAATCATTCAAACATGGGTCGTGTTACTATTAATTAGACTGATTTAATATTCATAAGGGTCATATTTTTATTCTTAAGTTCAAGTCACCAATTAATATTTATTGGTTTGATAACATTTATAAATACCTATTATTTCATTAAATATTCATTTATAATATTTTTATTATGTTTTGTATGTGATTTTATGTGATTTATACTATATGAAATAAACATAATAAGGAAAATTTCATTAATAAAATCCTGGGTTGTTACACTAAACCCTTCTTATTACATGTTTATAAAATAACCTCAGTATTATCAATATAATGATATGCATTTATTTTAAGGGTTTGAACTACACTTACACACACTTCCATCAAATGGGTAACAAACTTACCATTAGTGTATACAGTAGACTACCATCTCGTGAAACGATGTTGTTCGTTTTTCCTTTAACACCTCCGATGGATGGGAATTATGATGTAAATAATATTTTTTTATGAGATTTATGATATTTATGATTTATTTATGCTTCTTTAATTATTATATAGCACATACCTTCATGTTTTTTTTGTTTTGTGTAAATATAATAACTTCGTTTGTGGATGTGTGGACTACCGTCTCCTCAAAGTGATGTGATTCATTCACACATTACATGAAATGTATTAATGATGGGTTTAGTAAAAGTCTATTACATATATGACATAATTATTATACTGTATTGATATTATATATAAATATATAAATATATTTTATTTTATTTTATTTATTTCAATACTACAAGAAAACAAAAACTATGTTCATGCATACGTTGACCAAACGTCTCCATGAATGGTGTATTCCATTTCATATTTCTATATTTTATATATTATTATAAATATTTATATAATTAATATCTATGATATTTATATAATGTTTTAAATTACATAAATAATCAAATCACGATCTATGTAAGATGGTCATGAATAACAAGTCAAAACATATAAAAAAAATGAATATTACCCAAAATGTTACCTTAACATAGAATTTTTAATAAATGTGTAATATAAAGTTATTATAAAATAATATATGATATGATATATAAGAATTTTTGTGTGGTGGATTTATAATTTAATTATACTTATTATATTAGAGGTTTGAACAAGTATGAAGAAAGTCAAGACTTAATGTAAGAGTTTTCTCATCTTACTTTTCATATCTGTGAGATACATGCCATACTCACCACTTGTTTCTTTTATGTGGTGTATATACTAACATAATACATATTATATGATGAATTAAATTTTATTTCATGATATTTAATGTTTCAAATGATGTTATTCTATTATGGGGATCACGATTCAAAAGTTACTCATATTGTAAGGGTTCTCTCGTCTCACTTTCATTTCTACGAGACTTATGATTTATGAACCACTCATTTGTTTTGTGTGGTTTATATAAATACAATTAATGTATTATATAAATATCATAATTAAATTTATGGTTATTTATATATACCTTTGAGGAACTTTGTTTCATTGGTTTATGGTTCCAAATTTTCTTAATCGGTAAAGTAATTTTGTCTCAATTTTTTTTCTTTGAGACACATGTCATGTTATGAACCTATATTTTTCTATGAGATAATTATACTTACATTTGAAATGTTATATCATGAATATCTATATTTTCATGATATTTTATGCTTCATGTAATGTTATTATTTCCATATTATTATGATTCAAAGTTACCAAAGTGGTAACTATTTGTTGTTATGATATCATTATTTATTGAGATTATTTATGATTATGTTTCCATTGATGAAATATTATGATACATATATGGATAACTCTCATGAATTTTATTCTCCTCTATTTATTTATGATACATCCATGTAATGGAACTATTTCCCCACTATGCAGTACTTAATATTATTAATTTTTTTTTATGAAAATTGGATTTTGTTTCTCCCTTTAGTCAGAAATCTATGTCATTTCAAAACCATTTTTCATAAAAAAATTTCAAAAATGTTTTACTATTATCCTATGATGATTAAAGGACATTTTAACCATTTTTTACATTTTTAAGTTTTTTTAAAAGGAATCATCTTATCATTTTTTATTGAGGCAATTTTATAAACTTCTTATAGTGTAGAAGGAATGTTTGAAATGTACTGATTTATCCTCCATCATGACTATCATTTCATTGATTATTATTTTATAATTTTGAAGGAAAATGGTTTTTAAAATGTTCTCAAGTTTCCTTTATAATTTTTCATGTAAAGTGTTTTTTGAAAATTTTTCAAGTGACCTTTACACGTTTTCAAAGATATTTTAAAAGAAAAAGTTTTTAAAGATATTTTATGTTTAAAAAAATCATTTTTCAAATTGGAGTATATATTTTAATCAAGAAAATTTTAAAATTAAATTGTAAATATTTATTTAAAATAAAATTATTTTTGAAATGGTTTTATTGAATGTATTTTTAAAGAAAGGATATTTTCCTTAAGAAATGTTCCATATGATCTTTCAAAATCCTTCTATATATATAATAAAAAAATTATTTATAGTTTATGATTTACTGAGGATATTATCCAAGAATACCATTCATATTATTTCTTTAATGATTTATGTTTTGATATAATGATGTTTGTGACACTGATTTCTCTTCCATAGGTTATATTATTTTGAAACCGATTTCTTTTCATAATTTATGATTTGATGAAATAATTATGAGACCTATCTCTGTTCCATAGGTAATGATATGATGAAATTTTTATGATACCCATTTAATTTCATGGGTTATTATATGATTTTTATGAAACCCATATCTTTTCATGGGTCATGATATGATGCCAGTTTTATTTTCTTATGGAACATGTATGTATGATTTTATTATGTGATGGGTGGGACCTATATCTACCTCCAATGCATTGGGTAAAAATTTATATCTCATTAAATAATGCTAGTAAATTAGTCGATGATATTGATCCTCAATGGGAAATAGGTGTGTTATAATCTAAAATGGGAAACCGGTGTGTCCTGATCTAATATGGGAATATTAGGATACCCAATCCTCCATAGGAAGATGGGGAAACCTGATACACTATAGGAAGAAGTGGAAAACGAATTCCTTATAAAGAAAGGATTGTGACAGGGGATACTGGTGTGTCCTTTCCTAAAGGTGTATTTCCCATGAAGTTCCCTTATAATTTCTGATAATGAACCTTGACTTATAGTGAATGATTTTTATGCATGGACCTGATTACATGTTCACAATGTTATGCGTGGAACCGATTTCATGTCTCTAAGTTTTTGTGAGGGCCTTCTCCCACGTCTTTAACTTAATGAGAATTTTTTTTTTCTATTTACACATCTTAAAAATTTTATAAGATAATGTGTATTCCATAGTTTTATGTTTTATTACTATGTTATAATTTCATGGCTTATGCTCTTAATTACCTTATGATTTATGTCTTATTAATTACCAATATTTATGCCATGAATTTTGATTATGATATTTGATATGTTGGGTACGATCTTTTAATGTTATGACTAGGTTATTATACCCTTATGATCTTGTTATTCTAATATATCTCCCTTGATTACCCTCACTAGTCGTCTAAGGTCACCCCTTTCTTATGTTTCCTTTACACAGGTTATGATGAAAGGTTTTAAGTAAGAGTACTAAAGGGGAATATATTTAAAGGATATGTTGAATATATTTCACCAAGTTAAAATATTACATTTCCAAGTTTACAATGGAATGAAATTGTTACAGTCCTTGGGCATGTATTTTTGTAATATGTTGAATATTCATCTAAAATTATGTAATATCCATGTATGTTTAGACAAGGTCTCTATATTTGGTATCAATGAAAAGTTTTATTCAACCTTTGGAAACTAGTATGATAAAAATATAGTGATATACCTAGGGACATTTCTGAGGATATTTCTAGGGATTTATCTAAGAATAAGTATAAGGTTTCCTAGATTTTAAATTAGGTGTCATTATTTAGTGATCCTATATTTATTTTTTCATGATTACGTGGTTTTATTCTTTGTTAAGTGTTTCTAACCCAATTATTTTTGGTTTTATTAAATAGAGTGAACTAGAACGAAACTTGGTTGACATTTAATATTTCAGTTGTGGAAAGTATGGGCATTATGGAAATCGATTTCCTAAGTGGAAATCTCATAAAGAGAAGTAGGAAGGTGGTATGAGTATTAGTTAAGCCTTTGAAGCTAAAAGTAACAAAAAATGACATGTGAAATGTATGGTATGTTCTAACATTATTATTTATATTAAACATAAGAATCATGATTCAATTGAGGTTGATGATCCCCAAGAGATGATTCATATTTCATATTTTAGGAAAGGGGTATTAAGTAATAAGATGACGAATCTAGAGTAATTGTTTATGAATAATATTAGATTATTAAAGTGTATATATTTTGGAATTCAATGATAATGTTATATATATCATTAAATATATAAGTATTTTTGGTATAAATTTTTCATTAATGATTTAAAAGGATATTTTGAATGGTGTTGAAGACCTTGAAAAGTGATTTAATGGTAAGGTGATGTTCATGGAAAACACATGATTAGAGGAAAGATAACCCTTAATATGTTCCTTTTATTAAGAAAATTATGTCTGGATAATGATATTTTGGATATAAATAAGTAAATTGGATGGTATAGATTACCTTGAAACTAATTAATCATATATTGAAAAGTGGTTTATGCTATCATTGATTAAGTTTAAAACATTTTTGGATTTAAGTAATATATCCAATAAACTTTTGAATAAGGAAACATGCTTGTTTTAAATAAGGATTTATGGTAATTTGGGTTATTACCTTGTTTCAATAGAATACATGATGAAGGTATTCCCATGTTTGGTATATGACTGACAAGATCTACATTATGATACAAGGGGGATCAATTCTAAGAGGGTTTCAAGAAATTAAGTGACCTTATTTCTAATGTTTTTGTCTCCCATATTTTAGAAGGTTTATAAGGTTAACCATTGATGGAATGGTTCATGTTTAACATCATATGAGGTTTTAGAGATTAAAGTATTATCTCACCATATGAGGATTTATGCATATTGGATAACATGTGCCAACCTTTTTTTGTGATAACTAAATACATATATAAACACATATCATTATATTTATGTATGTCATGATCTACTAATTATTTAGGAATGATAAATTGACCGTTATTTCATGGAATAAGTGATAAAGTAGAAATTGATCAAGGAACAAAAAGGGTGAGGTTTACAAAAATCATGTGAGTATATCTTCTCATAAAATTCATCAACTTTAGGAGAAAAGGGGTATTGAAATAAAATTTTGTCCTATTATAATTCTTTTTGATGAGATTAATTTCCTCTTTTAAGCTTTTTCAATTTATGGTTTTGTGATTGACCACATTCTCTGGATCACCTGAATTCTTGATATCATTGATCTTTATCCATCATTATAATTATTTACAATTTTCTTCAATGTCCATGTTTTCAACTAAAACCTATGTTATTTTATGTGGAAACATAGTTATTAGTTAATTTGGGTAACTGTTATGGTTGTAAATTTCCCTTTTTAAAGGAAGTTTTAGTATTCATTTTTATGATGTGGGATTCTATAAAAGGAACATTCAAGTATTAAACCTTTAAAGAACTAGTATAATTTTGAAGGAAAATTTTATTTTGAGGTAGTAGAATGTAATACAGTAAGATTTTGTGAAATGATTTTTTAAAATTAACTAAATCCTTTTGATATTTTTAATTTCATTCAATATTGAATTTATCTTGTGCTATATGAAAGAACCACATTATTATTTCTTTGTACGAAACACCATGTAGAGCTTACGCCTCGTGCAACACAGAGATTAGATTGAGGTAGACACAAAAAAATTCTTGGCTTGCGTTACACATAGTACTGAGTGGCTTCAATATATTTCATTACATGCAAGGCCAAGTTTTACTGAACTATAATATAATATTAATAATATTATTAAAATATTATTATAATTATCACCAATCTATTAGAATGAAATATATGAATGAGAATGAATAAATTATTTAAATATTTTTTACACATGTAAATATAATTAATCCTTTGGTTATCAATTATTTATAAATTAAAGTAATAAATATTTGAGAATAAAGAAATTCCTTTTCTAAGAAAACTACTTTTCTACATAAAAATTCCATTTTATCTCAATAAATTAAACAAAAAATTTTGATGAATGTTTTAAATAATATTTATATATTACATATTCAATAAATTTTTTTGACACTCATCTAATAGATTTGATAAGCATAATATAACTATAAATAAACTTTTATGAATAAAAAGATGTTTTTTTCAAAAGGGTAATTTTAACACCTTTTAATTGTGGACCCAATTTAAATATAAAATTTTAAAATTTTATAAATTTTATATGAAAAAATAAAATTTATTTTTCAATTTTTAATATCAAAATTTAATTTTGGTAAACTTTTGGTATTTTCCAGAGAAGTTTCATGTTTTGAGGAATTGTGAAAAATACTGATATTTAATTCAAAACTACTTTTTCATATAATATATTTATATAGATAAATTATATTTTCATTCATTTTTAATGTTTAATTATATCAATTGTACATAAATTAATCTAATTTATGTTATTACAATCAATTTCACATTGAAATTGGATATAAAAAAATTTCAATCTTTTGTATATTTTCATTTTAATAACCCATCATGTCATCCCTTATGCTAGATTAATTTTAAATTATTTTATGCCACTTATGTGATTAGAATTTTAAAAAAGGGATTCCATATTTTTAATCATTATAATTTATAATTTATAATAAGATAAAATTATTTTTTTACCAAAATTATTAGTGAAAGTAATTAAAATTAATTACAGTTATTAAGGTTAAAAAAAGCTTACTTAATGACTAAACATTGAAAATAAGGGGTAAAAATGACCCTAAACTTTTCAAAAAATTATTTTCTGACCATATTTATACTGTGAAACCTATAATTATTCATAACTATCTATTTGTATCCCATTGAGGACAAGTGAAACGTGGGGAACACTCAAATCTTTTCAAGAATTCCAAATGTGTTCTTTCCCCCACTTATAAAGGCCTCTTATCCTCCCCATCTCATTAAACCTATAAATACATTTTTTCTCATCAAAAAATTTCCAAAATTTTCTTCCAAATAACCTAAATAAATCCCAGATGTTTCCCTTTGGACTGAAATCTGAGAAAGTAAGCCCTTTGTTGATAACCTAAAGGAGTTACCCAAAGCAGAGGTAACACCCTTCAACAATCTCTTTCATTTTATTTATTTCTTCACACACTAAAATATTGTTATTCCATGATTATATAATAAAAAAGTATCATAAATATACTTATATGTTTATATTTTATTTATTAGATATACACTTACACATAATTCCATCAAATGGGTAATGAACTTACCATTCGTGTGTACGAAAAACTACCGCCTCACGAAATGTTGTTGTTTGTTTTTACATTACCACCTATCATGGTTGGGAATTATGATGAAAATAATATTTTCATATGATATATTTGATATTTATTATTTATTTAGGCTTATTTTATTATTATATAACACATACCTTAATGCATTTAATTTTTTATAAATATGATAACTTTGTTTGTAGACCTATGGACTAGCGCCTCCTCAAAGCGATGTGATTCCTTCACACTTTATGTGGAATGTATTAAGGATGAGTTTAGCAAAACTATTTGATATATATGAAATAATTATGATACTATAATGATATTATATATATACATATATTTCAATTTCTTTTTTTTAATACTACAAGAAAACAGAAATAACATTCATGGGTACGTATGACCTACCGTCTCTAGGAATGGTGTATTCCATTTAATATTTCTATATTTTTTATATTATTATAAATAATTATATAAATAATATATAGGATATTTATATAATTTTTAAAATTCTGTAAATAAGTAAATTATTATCTAAGTAAGAGGATCATGAATAACAAGTCAAAATATATATAAAAAACAAAACACATATTACCCAAAACGTAACCTTAACATGGAATTTTTAATAAATGGGAAATATAAAGTCATAATAAAATCATATATGACAAGATATGTAATAACATGGTTTTTATGTTGATTTATAATAAACTTATACTTATTATACATGAGGTTTGAATGTGTATAAATAAATTCAAGGTCTTCTCAACTCAATTTTCATATCGATGAGATACATGCCATATTCACCAATAAATTATTTTATGTGGTGCATATACTGAAATAAGACATGTTATATCATGAATTAAATTTTATTTAAGGATATTAACGTTTCAATTAATTTTATTCTTTCATGGGTATCATGATTCTAAAGTTACTCATATAGTAAGGGTCATCTCATCTCACTTTAATTTTTGTGAGAATTATGATTGGTTCACGACTCATTTCTTTTGTGGGTATATATACCACCCGTGAATTTATTATATGATTATTATAATTAAATTTATTTTTATTTAAATATCCTTGTTGTTATAATTTTTTCATGGGAATTTTGGTTCAAAAGTTACCCAATCGGTAAAGTAACTTTGTCTCAATTTTCCTTCTTTGAGACACATGACTTGTTATTCACCAATATTTTTCTATGAACTGTATAAACTTCCATTTAACATGTTATATATTGAGTAAATTTAATTTCATGATATTTTAAGCTTCATTTTATGTTATTATTTCCAAATTATTATGATTTAATGTTACCAATGTGGTAATAGTTTATCGCTAAAATCTCATTGTTTATTGAGATTTTTTATGATTATGTTTCCATTGATGAATTATTATGATACATATCTCAATAAATCTCATGAAATTTCTTATACTCTAGTTATCCGTGTTACATCTAAGTAATGGTGCAACTTTTCCACTCTTTTTTACTTAAGATAATTAAGAAAATATTTTTCTAAAAATCCAACTTCATTTCTCCTTTCAGTTATACGTATGGGTAGTTTTAAGACCATGTTTTCTAAAAATGTTTTCAAAAATGTTTTAATATTATCCTATGATGTTTAAAGTATTTTTTTCCATTTTTTTACATTATAAAAAATGGATTTAAAAGGAATATTCTTGTCATTTTCTGATCAAGTTACTTTTTAAAACTTCTTAGGGTATAGATGGAATGTTCATCATGTACATAT
The DNA here is from genome assembly GCA_963277665.1 of Viscum album. Taxonomy (NCBI): domain Eukaryota; kingdom Viridiplantae; phylum Streptophyta; class Magnoliopsida; order Santalales; family Viscaceae; genus Viscum; species Viscum album. Next base: position 1,061,976,484 of record OY728165.1, on the reverse strand, counting down.
TTATCATCCATAATGACCATCATTTCATTGATGCTTATTTTATAATTTTTCAAGGAAAATGATTTTCAAATTTTTTTCAATCTTTCTTTATAAAATTTTAAGAATTTTTTTTTGAAATATTTTCCTGCTTCTTTTATAATTTTACAAAGTTATTTTAACAAAAAAACGTTTTCAAAAATTTTTATGTTTAAAAAACATTGTTTTTAAAAGTGTAAAATATATTTTAATCAATAATTTTTTACATGAAATTAAAAATATTTCTTTATAATAAAATTAGTTTTTAAATGGTTTTATGAAAATTATTTTCAAATAAATGCTATTTTCCTTAAGAAATGTTCCTGGTATTTCTCAAAATACTTCTCTTTCATAGATGAAATTGTTTGTAATAATTTATACTTTACTAGGGATATGATCCAAGTATACCATTCATATTCTTTCTTGAATGATTTATGTTTTTATGGAATAATGTTTATGACACCTATTTCTGTTCCACTGGTTATTTTCATTTGAAACCCACTTCTTTTCATGGGTTATGATTTGAATAAATGATTATGAGACTTATCTCTTTTCTATAGGTAATGATGTGATGAAATGTTTATGATACCCATTTCATTTCATTGGTTATGATATGATGTTTGTGAAACTGATCTCTTTTAATGGGTCATGATATGATGAATGTTTTATTATTTTTTGGAACAGGTATGTATGATTTTATTATGTGATGAGTGGTGTCATGACCCGACCATACCCGGGCTTGAACCACAACTTCCCCTAGTCCACCTCCACAGGCCAGGGGCTGGCGACCAGCGCTGAAGGCACAACAACTCGTGGAGGCCTTTGCCTAAGTACTTGTACACACACACACAACACACTCAATGTAAAAGTGCAGAGTAAAAAGAAAAGCAAAGTACCAACTGATATAAATAAACAACAATGTGCATCGACCTCTAAACATTATAAAGAAAGTGCTGAAGGTAAACTAAAAAGAAAAAGGGAAAAACACGCGCCCAACCAGAAAAGAGCCACAACCCGGCAACAGGTAAACAAAATCAAACAGCTGGGAGGGTCCCACACCTAGAACCCGACGACAACCACCGTATGCGGTCCAAGCTCCCGAACTCCTAAGCTCTGCTGAGGTCATGACCAACCTGTCCGTCGTCTGCAAGGGAATACCAAGTGCGGGCAAAGCCCAAGCAGGGTTGAGTATAAAAATACTCAGTAGGATACCCTAAAGGCTTGAGGGAGCAACAAAGGAGGTACCTAAGGTTGAGAAGTAGATTGAACAGGGTAAAGTAAAGGAGTACAACTGAGAGTGCAGTAAAGAGTACAGTAGAGAGTCCAGCTCAACCCAACAAGAGAAAGGAGGCAGACTCGTCCAAACACAAGGAGATAGAAGAGGTGAGAAGTTAAAATTCTCATTGAGTCTTCGCTACCTATAGCAGGAGAGTAGACTCGTCCAAACACGAGAAGATAAACACGGAAATCAAATGCCATAACCCATGCATCATCTCCTCTCCTAGAAGGAGAGTAACCAAAACCCAAGGAGTGGGTACTGGAACAAGGCATATACACATCCATATGCTCAATCAATAATCCCGAACAAGATCATAAGGGGATGTCCGTCCCATAGCTTATCCTAAGAAAGTGAGTAGCCAACTGTCCCAGAAGTAAACACCATCGATGCCCAGAACCCCGCACGTCTTCCCTGAACTGCAAGTCAAGGGGATCAAATCACCGCACGTTGACTCTATCTGCTTTGGGCGGCACTGACTCGCCTGCACAGTTTTAGGTCGCATCACAAGGATGTGTCTCAGTGGGGAAAGATCCCCTCATACTTGAGAGTTCTGGGGGAACTTTAAGCCACACCTCATCACTGCCCTGCAGTCGAGAGGTCTCTTCAAAGTCGACAGGCGACCCCCTGCCCAGCCTCACTGGAGGGTAATCCCTGGAAGTCGACGGGTTCCCAATGGAGGGAGACCCAAAAAGAGTCGATGGGTGCCACACTTCCCAATCCCGTAAAAGGGTAATCCACTAGAGGGAGACCCAGCTAAAGTCGTCAACGAGTCCTAATGCCCAGTACTGTAAAAGTGTACTCCACTGGAGGGAGGCTTGGAACTGTTATCAGGGACCACTTCCCAGACCAGCGTAAGGTAAACCCGGCATCGGGGACCACTTCCCAGCCCAGCTGGAGGTAAACCCGGGATCAGGGACCACTTCACAGCCCCGCTGGAGGAAACTCGAAACCGCTATGGCCTTCCCTACTGGATGGTACTGCTTGGTGAACACCGTTGTACTGGCTATCCCTGCTGGATGGTAACCCACTGGCCATCCCTGCTGGATTGTAACTGCACTGGCCATCCCTGCTGGATGGTACAACTGGAAACCCCTGCTGGAAATAACCTCATGGCCAGCCCTGCTGGAAACAACCTCCTGGCCATCCCTGCTAGAAACAACATCTTGTGTAGAGGATCGGTGAACACGTAAAGTGTTGGTCACACTGAATCCACAAGAACTCTACTAGGGAACACGAAGCGACTCTTCCAGCTAAACCATCGAGAACAGAACTAGGGGAAAACCACTCAACCCTGCTGGTCGAAACCATCGTGAACATGACTAGGGGGAAACTCCACCCTGCTGGTCAACAAACAAGAATGGAACTAGGGGGAAACTCAACCCTGCTGGTCAATAATCGGGAACAGAACCAGGGGAAAACTCAACCCTGCTGGTCAAACACACGAGAACAGAAGGACCCTCTACCTCGCGAGAGGTCAGGGGTACGCAAAGCAGAACAAGACACGCACATGGGGCCCACACGATGTGTGGCCCCAACTCAACCACAACTAAGCGCACAAATGTTCTCAGGTATAAACATCCACATGTACCTCCCATTATTATCACATACTCCCAGAGTATTCCACGTCTCCTGCCCAAAGGCTAACGTGCACACGACCCCCAACGTCAACACGAAGGGCATAAACGTAACAACTCCAACTTTCCACCTCAATGGCCTAGGCACTAGCAACTACATCTCTTCAATCATTACTTCACTCACATGGGAGTTCACACTATCACACGCCAAGGGTTCTCTGCAAACATCACAGTAAGAAACTCCACCAGTACACCTTTCATGATTCCACATTTAAATGAGGTCTGTAATGAGGTTCCTCCGATAAAAATGATTCATAACATTGTAATACTCATAGAAAAACATGCGAGATAGACTACTTACTTGCCTCAAACAGATATCCGATGGAAAAGCTTCCAACATTGCCTTACGCCCGAACGACGTCCTGTGTTCCTGAGCCTCGGCCCCGAAAACAGTCCGGCGCATCACACCATTGCTATACCCTTGGGAAAACACGTCAAAAGGACTTATCACTTGATTGGAATGGATATCCGGAGAAAAATATGTGTTCCAACATACTGAACATGAGCGGTGCTATGTGGGACCCGCATCCTGGTCCCAAAGCACAACGAATAGATCACACTGTTACGATCCTTTAAAAAAAGTACAAAAGATAGACTATTTACTTGTCCAAAATGGACACCCGGTGATAAAGCTGGAAATCACAACCAACTCCCAAAATGGCCCTCGCGGGGCCCACACTAGCGTACTGAATTAAAGTGGGTAGACTGCACCAATGCAATGCCCTCATAAAAACACCCAAAATTGACTGGTCGCATGCCCTGAATGGACATTCGATGAAAAAGTTACAAAAAGCTGCGTACAGCTCGAAAGATGGGCAATGGGGCCCACACCTCAATTCCGGGTTCAATGCCCGAAACCACACTGGAAATATCTGTCTCAACTCTAGGGTCACAACGCCGTTGATGGCCCCCAAAACGGACGTCAGATGTGTCCGCGCCGCCCAAAACAAGAACCCCCTGAGAAAAATGCCCATCCACTTAACGTCGTGTCGCGCCCCCCGAGCCCCCATTTCGGGAATTAAAATTCCCCAAAACCATATCAAAAATTCAGTCTCATTTCAAGGATCGCGTCACCGTAGTCGGTGCTCAAATCGGACACCCTGCGGATGATTTATGATATATAAATCATATCAATAATAATAATAATATTAATAATATTATTATTATTATAAACCTTTTTTTATAAAACCTAGACCAGCCAACTGGCCGGTCTTCTTGAACATGCCTCCAGTAGGACCCGCGCTTCACGGGTCCTCTCTCCCCCTACAAACTAGCTTCGGCCAGTCTTCCTCTTCTAGAACAGGACCCATGGGATGTAGGTCCTTCTTCCTCCAACCGACGACCTAGGTCGCCCCCCCCCCTTGCACGCCGGCACCTGCGCTGCGCCCCACTCGCGCCGACGCCCTGTGCCCCGGCCGCTCTGCTCGACACCCTGGACAGCCTCCCTGGCCACTCGCCTGCGCCCTGCTGCGCACCCCGCTCGCGCCGAGGCCTGCCGCGACCTCACCTCAGCAGGCGCCTCCTGCTCGGACTGACCGAAGACCACCCGGCCGACCGCCCTGCTGAGATTCCGCACCGCCGAGCTACCGTGCTGGCCTACTGCCACCTCCTGTTATCCCGCCAGACCACCTACCGGAACCCCCAAAGCTGACAGGAGAAGCTCCAAAACCACCTGAAAACACCAAAACCCGCAATCTTCGGCGGACGTTTGCGAGGTCCTCAGAACACTGATTTACAAACCGAAACAGGCGATGGAAAGCTCAGAAAAAGTACTACGCATACATGAGATTTTTTCAAAGATCAAATGGAAATTAGACACATAAATCAACTTGAAATAAGTATTTGGAAATTTAAAATGAAAAACCAAAAACTCCTACCTTGTTGGGCGTAGCCCGGAGCTTCGCCGTCGATCCGCCGAAACCGGATCTCCAACCGCCTTGGAGAGGTAGGATTGAGGAGAGGGGAGAGGAATTGTGATTCCCTTGGATCTCATGCTACCAGAGAACAAATGGTGGAGAGGGGAGAGGTGTTATATGTAAATAATGAAAAAAAATTAATTAAAAAATTAATTAATTTATCCTTAATTTAACCCACATCCGAAACTCTCGACGGGGTCGAGGTTAAGCCTCCCTTAGGGTAAAATCCACCTCACAAGCACAATGAAGGTCTCAGAAATTTAATATGAGGCCCTGTTCAAAGGTTATCAAACTCAGCACCCGAGGCCGCCAAATTACGAAAACATCCCTAGGGCCAATTTTCACTGTCAGCCCGCGCCCGTGAAAATTACGCATTTACTAGGGTAAACGGCATGTTACAAACTCAACATTGCCCTATGTTTTCCAATATGAGATACTGTTTAAGAGATACTTGAGTTAATCCATTAAACAAATAAATTAATTATTTAATTTATCCGTTTAACGTTATGGAAGAGAGCGAGGTGTCCAAACGCCCCACACCGACATGTTTTATGTCGTTCCTAGGGTAAACACCCCATTCCGGACTCATCCGTACACTCATATTTCTGATCTGGATCACCGTTTAGGAGTTATCCTATTCATTTGGAATGTCCATTGTGAACGCACTGAAAGTTTAATTCCGACCACACTGGGGCTCGGAATCTCCCACCGTCTGAAGGAGATGATCTGGAATAAAATCAAGAATATTCCAAAGTCTTTTATAGCCAAAAATAGGTTCTTACATCTTTCTCTCCTTCAAGATTTTCATCTCTAAAAATCAAAACCAGGGAATAACTCAGGGTACTAAGCCCACACCTGGCTCTCCCGTACCTAGAAGAACTCTTCCACAGTCCTACGTCACCGCACACAGACCAAAGGGTTTGATTTGTTCACGTGAGGTATTCCCTTGATGATGAAGTGCATAGGAGCATACACACATCTTCTCGGGTAAGTCACGTGGGAGACTTCATGAATCCACTTCAGACTTCGGGGTTAGGGAAAGGCAGTAGAGAAACTCTCCATCCCTTTTCATGGTCTCAAACGGCCCGAAGGCTCTCGGGGGTAACTCACCTCCCCAACCAAACCACTACGTCGCACGCCATGACTGGAATCACCGTTTGGACTTCAGAAAGAGCCCAGTGATTCCTTCCTTCAGAATATCCATATTATGAAACACCCAAGGATATCTAGTCACACAAGATTCCACAGTCGATGTCTCACAACCAAGACTCTCTTACACACTCGGAGAGCGAAGGAGTCGACACCATCGACTAAAGAAAAAGGTCCCACACCTTCTACCTTTCAGACACAGATTTACACCAAAGCTCGACGCCACCCTGGAAACACCTCAATAAAGGAGCAGGGAGAAAAGCATTTCACACACAGAGTCTAACAATTCTACTACAAGAAGTTGAATAGATGTAGAGCGTACCACTTATCACCTCATGCTCTGCAGGATCATAGAAATCTAAAGCTCACGGTTGTCCGTGGTCTTAACTCTCAGCTTCCGGATCCTGACATGAACCGCCTGGTGGTGATGGGAAGACCTCGTTTTGTCATCCTCCACTTCCAGCTCCTCTCGCTCCTCTGCTAGCACCACCTCTGAGGGTTCTACTCCGATCACGGCACTGCCTCTGCCGCGGTGGGGCATATGCTGCCTGCCCGAAGCTCTCTGCATGCCTGGTCGGGCAGTCCCAAGACCAGTGACCTCACCCATCGCAAGCATAGCACCGAATCTCTCCGGGATGCATTGGTGCCATTCGGTTCCACTGTGGTGTATGACCATGCCCCTAAGTCCGGTTTTCAGAAAGCCACCTGCGTCGAGGTTCTGCTTACCGACTCCCGCTAGCTGCAACAGACGTCTCGACTCCAACATTCCTGCTGCCACCACTAACTCTAGAACGTGACAGGATGCTCTCTTTCACCAGCGCCTGCTCTAGCACCCCGACATAAGTAGGAATTCCCAAGGGTACTATGAAATCACGAATCTCTCTGCGGAGACCCTGCTCAAACTTTCATGCTCGGAAGTTTCCGTCATGGACCAAGTCCGGGTAAAAGCGTGCACGGTCTGTGAAACTAGCCGCGTACTCGGCCACTGTCATCCCTCCCTGCTGAAAGTGCAGGAGCTCCTAAATCCGAACGGAGTGTAAGCAGGAGGGGAAAAAATCTTAATGAAACAACAACCAAAATTCTCCCCACAAAAGTGACGAATCATCAAGAAACTGAGTCACCAGACTCTACCAATGCCAAGATGCTCCATGAAAAATGTTGGTGTCCAAGGCCACCATAAGATCTGCCGGTGTCTGCACAAGCCTGAAGAGACGAACCACTGTCTCTATCCAAACCTACGCTGCATGAGGGTCTCGATCACCACTGAACCTCAGCGGTCTATTCCGCTAGAACTCACGGAGCACGCTCAAACTGCACTCAAACCCCATCTGCTCTGTTGAAGCTATTTGCTGCTGAACTGGTGGGGGTGCTGCTACCGGCCCACCAGGAGAAAGGGGCTCGCATAATGGGTCCTGGACTGAGGCCTCGTAGCTCACAGGGTTGTCGTCACGAACCAAAGCTGGTATCCTGGCTGGCTACCTTCGCAGAGACATCCTAAATATTATCAAGGAGTGCTGTGATCAGATGAGAATATATGTATATAACAGTAACAACAATGGGGAGCTTACTCAAGAGGGATAGTCAAAGAATCAATCCTAGGTGATGCACAAACCAATTTTCACTGCAATGAGTGTCTCAGCATGTCGAGTCGACAAGCGGGTTATCAGGGTCATGGTGAATGGATACGTCGACCGCCGCACCATCACTGGACTCCCTGGCCTGAGAGCCGCTCTCGAGACACGTTGACACAGTTTCCCCAAATCCAAACCAATTCATTTTTATGGATGTCCGAACAATGTCCCAAGGAACGAACCACCTCTGATACCACTTTTTCATGACCCAAACCTACCCAGATTCGAACCGTAACTACCCCAAGCCCGCCCCCATAGGCCAGGGGCTGTCGACCAGCGCCAAAGGCACAACAACTCAGGGAGGCCTTTGCCTAAGTACCTATACACACACATGAAGCACACTCAATGCAAAAGGGAAGAGTAAAAAGGAAAGCAAAGTACCAACTGCTAAAAATGAACCAGAAAGTGCATCGACCTCTAAATAGGAAAAAGCAAGTGTTGAAGGTAAACTGAAAAGAAAAAGGGCAAAACATACGCCCAACCAGAAAAGATCTACAACCCGGAAATAGGTAAACAAAAGAAAACAAATGGGAGGGTCCCACACCTGGAATGCGACGACACCACCGCACGCGGTCCAAGATCCCGAACTCTTAAGCTCCGTTGAGGTCACGACCAATCTGTCCATCGTCTGCAAGGGCACACCATGTTCGGGCAAAGCCCAGGCAGGGGTGAGTATAAAAATACACAGTAGGATACCTTGAAGGTTCGAGGGAGAATCAAAGGAGGTACCGAAGGGTGAGCAGTAGATTGAACACGGGAAAGTAAAGGTGTACAACCTAGAGTGCAGTAAATAGTACAATAGAGAGTCGAGATCAACCCAACAAGAGAAATGAGGTAGACTCGTCCAACCACAAGGATCTAGAAGCGGTGAGAAGTTGAACTTCTCGTCGAGTATTAGCTACCTATATCAGGATAGTAGACTCGACCAACTACGATAATCTAGACACGAAAGGCACATAGAATACCCCGTGCATCTTCGTCTCTCCTGGAAGGAGAGTAACCAAAAACCAAGGAGTGGGTATTGGAAAAGGGTATATACACATCCATATGCTCAATCAAGAAGCCCGAACAAGATTTTAAGGGGATATCCATCCCGTAGATCAGACCAAGAAAGTGAGTAGCCAACAGTCCCAGAAGTAAACACCATCGATACCCAGCATCCCGCACGTCTTCCCTGAACTTCATGTCAAGGGGCTCAAATCACCGCACCTTGACACTATCCGCTTTGGGCGGCACTGACTCACCCGCATGGTTTTAGGTCGCGTCACAAGGAAGAATCTCAGTGGGGAAAGAGCCCCTCGTAATTGAGAGTTTTGGGGGAACGTTAATCCACACCTCGTCACTGCCCCGTAGTCGAGAGGTCTCCTCAAAGTCGATAGGCGACCCCCTACCCAGCCCCACTGTAGGGCAATACCTTGAAGTCGAAGGGTTCCCACAAGAGGGAGACCCGACAAGATTCGATGGGTGCCACACTGCGAAGTACCATAAAAGGGTAATCCACTGGAGGGAGACCCAACTAAAGTCATCGACGAGTCCCAATGCCCAGTCTCGTAAGAGGGTACTCCACTGGAGGGAGGCTCAGAACCATCATCGGGGACCACTTCCCAGCCCATCTAGAGGTAAACCCAGCATCGGGGACCACTTCCCAGCCCAGCTGGAGGTAAACCCAGCATCGGGGACCACTTCCCAGCCCCGCTAGAGGTAAACCTGGAATCGCTCTGGCCATCCCTACTGGATGGTACTACTCAGTGAACACCGCTATACTGGCCATCCCTACTTGATGGTAACCCACTGACCATCCCTGCTGGATGGTAACCGCACTGGCCATCCCTGCTAGATGGTAACCGCACTGGCTATCCCTGCTAGATGGTACAACTAGCAACCCCTACTGGAAACAACCTCCTATCCATCCCTACTGGAAACAGCCTCCTGGGTAGAGGATCGGTGCCCGCGTAAAGTGTTGGTCACACCGAATCCACAAGAACTCTACCAGGGAACAAGAAGCAACTCTGCTGACTAAACCATTGAGAACATAACCAGGGGAAAACCACTCAACCCTGATAGTCAAAACCATCGTGAATAGGACTAGGGGAAAACTCCACCCTGCTGGTCAAAAACCGAGAACAGAACCAGGGGGAAACTCAACCCTACTGGTCAAAAATCTGGAACATAACTAGGGGGAAACTCAACCCTGCTGGTCAAACACACGAGAACAGAAGGACCCTATACGTCGTGAGAGGTCAAGGGTATGCAAAGAAGAACACGACACACACATGGGGCCCACACGACGTGTGGCCCCAACTCAACCCCAACAAAGCACACAAACTTTTTCAGTTACAAACATCCACATGTACCTCCCAATGTTCTCGCATACTCCTAGAGTATTCCATGTCTCCAGCCCAAAGCCTAATGTGCACACGGTCCCCAACGTCAACACGAAGGGTGTAAACGTAACAACTCCAACTTTACACCTCAATGGCCCAGGCACAACCAACTACATCTCTTAAAGCATTACTTCACTCACATGGGAGTGCACACTATCACACGCCAAGGGTTCTCTGCAAACACCATAGTAAGAACCTCCAACGGTACACCTTTCATTATTCCACATTTAAATGAGGTCTCTAATGAGGCTCCTCACATCCAAATGATTCATACCATTATAATACTCATGAAAAAACATGCGAGATATACTACTTACTCGCCTCAAACAGATATCCGACGGAAAAGCTGCCAACACTGCCTTACGCCCGAACAGCGTCCCGTGGTCTCGAGCCTCGGCCCCGAAAACAGTCGGGCGCATCACACCATTGCGATCCCCTTGGGAAAACACGTCAAAAGGACTGCTCACTTGAGTGGAATAGATATCCGGAGAAAAATATGCGTTCCAACATACCGAACATGAGCGATGATGCGTGGGACCCGCATCCTGGTTCCAAAGCACAATGAATGGATCGCACCGTTGCGATCCTCTCGAAAAAGTACACAAGATGGACTATTCACTTGTCCAAAACTTACACCCGGTGATAAAGCTGGAAATCACCACCAATTCCCAAAACAGCCCTCACGGGGCCCACACCAGCGTGCAGAATTAAAGCGAGAAAACTGCGCCAATGCAATGCCCTCGAAAAAACACCCAAAATTGACTGGTCGCATGCCCCAAACGGACATCCGATGAGAAAGTTACAAAAAGCTGCGTACATCTTGAAAGACGGGCCATGGGGCCCATGCCTCAACTACAGATTCAATGTCCGAAACCACACTAAAAATCTCCGTCTCAATGCCAGGGTCATAATGCTATTGACGGCGCACAAAACAGATGTCAGATCTGTCCACGCCACCCAAAACAAGTGCCCCCCCCGAGAAAAACGCCCGTCCACTTAATGTCGTGTCGCGCCCCCAAGCCCCCATTTCCGAAATTAAAATTCCCCGAAACCATCTCAAAAAGTATGTCTCATTTCAAGGATCTCTTCGCCGTAGTTTGCACCCAAATCGGACACCCTGCAGATGATTTATGATATATAAATCATTTCCATAATAATAATAATAAAAATATTATTATTATTATAGACCTGTTTTTTTTATAAAACCTAGACCGGCCAACTGGCCTTTCTTGTTCCACATGCCGCCAGAGGGAATCGCACTTCGCGGGTCCTCGCTCCCTCTTGTAGACCGGATTCGGCCGATCTTCCTCCTCCAGAACAGGACCCACTAGATGCGGGTCCTTCTTCCTCCAACCGGCGACCTAGGTCGCACCCCCCCCGCATGCCGGCGCCTCCGCTGCGCCCCGTTCGTGCCGATGCCCTGTGCCCCTTCTGCCCTGGCCGCTCAACTCGACACACTGGACCGCCTCCCTGGATGCTCGCCTGCTCCCTGCTGCGCACCCTGCTCATGCCGAGGCCTACCGCGGCCTCGCCTCAAACGGCGCCTCCTGCTCGGACCGGCCGAAGACCACCCGGACGACCACCCTGCTGAGATGCCGCGCCGCCGAGCCACCGTGCTGGCCTGCTTACACCACCCGAGATCCCGCCATACCACCTACCGGAACCCCAAAAGCCAACTGGAGAAGCTCCCAAACCACCAGAAAACACCAAAACCCGCAATCTTCGGCGGGCCTTTGCGTGGTCCTCGGAACTCAGATTTACAAACCGAAACTGGTGATGGAAAGATCGGAAAAATTAATACGTATACATGGGATTTTTGAAAAGATAAAATGGAAATTCGACACATAAATCAACTCCAAAGGAGTATTCTGAAATTTAAAACGTAAAACTGAAAACTCTTACCTTGTTGGGCGTAGCCCGGAGCTTCGTTGTCGATCCACCGAAGCCAGATCTAAAACCGCCATGGAGAGGAAGGCTTAAGGAGAAGGGAGAGGACATGTTCTTACCTTGATATCTCATACCAACAGAGAACAAATGGGGAAGATGGGAGAGGTGTTATGTTTAAATAAGGAAAAAAAATTAATTAAAATTTCAATTAATTTCATCCTCAATTTAACCCGCATCCGAAACTCTCGATGTGGTCGAGGTTAAGCCTCCCTTAGAGTAAAAACCACCACCAGAGCACAAAGGCGGTCTCAGAATTTTAATCCGAGGCCCCATTCAAAAGTTATCAAACTCAACACCCGAGGCCGCCAAATTACTAAAACACCCCCTGGACTATTTTTCACTAACGGCCTGCGCCCGCGAAAATTACACACCTCCTAGGGTAAATAGCATGTTACGAACTCAACGGTGCCCTCAGGTTTCCAATCCAAGCTACCGTTTAAGAGATATTTGAGTTAATCCATTAAACGAATAAATTAATTTTTTAATTTATCTGTTTAACGTTCTGAAAGCGAGTGAGGGATCCAAACGGACCGCACCGGCATGTTCTATATTTTTTCTAGGGTAAAAACCCCATTTTGGACTCATCCGTACACTCAGATATCTAATCCGGATCACCATTTAGGAGTTATACTATTTATTTGGCATTGCCTGTGTGAACACACTAGAAGTTTAATTCCGGCCACACCGGGGATTGGAATCGCACGCCGTCTAAAGGCACTGATCTGGAATAACATCAAGAGTATTCCAAATTCTTTTATAGAAAAAACCGGGTTCTTAAAAGTGGGACCTATATCTCCCTCCAATGCATTGGGCAAAGATTTATATCTCATGAGATAAGAATGGGAAACAACTGGATGGGATTAAACCATAATGGGAAACAAGTGTGCTCTAATCCAAATTGGGAAAGAGGTATTTCCTAATATACTATGGGGATATGGAAAAAACTAATCCACTATAAGAATATGGGAAAACCAATCCATTATGGAAAGATAGAGATTCCCTATTCACTATGGGAAGATGAAGAAAATAGATCGCATATATGGAAATGACTACGACTTGGGATGGTGGTGTGTCCTTACCAATTGGTGTAGTCCCCACAAAGTTCCCAAATAAGTTTTGACAATGATATTTTACCTCTAGGGAATTATTATTATTTTTGTAAACTTGATTACACGTTCACAATGTTATGTGTGGACCCAATTTCATGTCCATAAGTTCATATAAGGGCATGATCCCGTGTCCTTAACTTACTGAGTGAACCTTTTTTCTATTTACACATGTTCACAATGTTATAAGATTATGTGTATCCCACAAGTCTATATTTTATTACTATATTATGCTCTTATGGATTATGCTATTAATTCCCTTATGATTCATGTCTTATAAATTACTAATATTTATTCCATAACTCTTGATCTTGATCTTTGATATGAAAAACATGATATTCTAATGTTAAGATCATTTTATCATACCCTTATTCTCATGTTATGCTTACATATCTCCCTTAATTATCCTCACTGAGAATCTAAGCTCACATGATTCTTATTTTACCATTACCTAGGTTATGAAGAAATCTTTTTAGTAGGAGTACTAAAGTGTAAGATCTTTAAAGGAGATGTTTAAGATCTTTCACCAAGTTATAGGATTATGTTTCAAAGCTTCACAGACAATAAAATATTGTTGGTACCAAGTTGGATGAATGTTTTTTTAATATGGAAGAAGTTTGTGAAGAAAGTGTTGTATTTTTTTAATTAGGAAGAACTAAATCGCCTCACTTTATAAAAGTTGTAAATTATACTCACTATCGTAAATAGGGGATCAAACCCAAAAAAATTAAGAAATTACCATAGTTTGATAAGATTTTTTTTAGAAGAAAAGTATTATAGGATTTAACTTGAGGCCTAGAAATAAAGTTCCATTTGTAATGAGGAATTTCATTGGAGTCTACATGAATCTGATAAAAATATAATGATTCATAGTTTTTTCAAATTTCAAAAAATCCATAAGTTTTCTGGGAAACTTGTGATCCAATCCTTATGAAGTTAAGGGGTAGAACAAGAACTGTTAATTGTATTTCTAGAAAGAAAGAAGTCACTAGAAGGATGATAAGTTACAATACATTCCATTATAAGTTAGACAATGCTATACCAATCTTAAATGTTTTCAAATCCAAGAATGTCATGATATAATAAGTGTTTTGTGAAAGAAGGATGTTTTTGAAAGACAATATTTTTTGTCTCAGTTCATCAGTGAGAGAGTACTAAACATTGATTTTTTTGAAGGTTGATAATATTTTTGTGAAATATAAGAAAACTAATATGATGAAATTCATTCAGAACATTAAGATACAATAAATATATCTTAAAGGAAAGAAGTTTGAATGAATCATAATTAGAAAAGAAAAGATGATTCCGAATTAGAAGCTATTGATACCTGTCCATTGGACACAATGTGCCACCTATCCATTGGAGGAAGAATCATTTGTATTGGAATATTTTGGGACTGATGCTTAAAAGGAAATTTAGAAACTAATCAATAATAAAATAAACCATTTTCATCAAGATGATTTGATGGTGGTTTTAAATTGGTTCAAAAGAAAATAAAAACTTTGATATGTTTTCAACTGGATCAAGAGATAATACTATGTATTGTTTTTTTCAACTGGATCAAGAGTCATCAGACTGAAACTGACAATGATCATTATAGTGAAGTAGAGATAGATCAATTAGATGCATGTTGACACCAATTACACAATTGGATGTAGGATCATTAGTCTGAAATAAATATGAAAATAAGAACCAATTAAAGATGTTTTAAAAGTGTTTTTAAGGGGAGAAAAAGTTTGAAGAGTTCAAAGAAAATGTTTTTCAAAGAATTGTGAAGGAAATGTTATTGTATTGTAGAGAAGTGTTTAGAAGTTTCCGCTATGTCTATGGAAGAATGGTTTTAAAATATTATGTTTATCAAGTTGGTAGGTAGCATCAGATTGGGATGTTTGTTTTTATATAGTTCCTAAAATCATAAAAATAAGTTATCTATGTTTCATATGTTTAATATCTTGTGGAGACACGTAATGAATAATATTCTTCTAAAGAAATTGCTTCATCATAATGAATAAATCACAATGTAAATCAAAATCATACTGGAGAAGATTAATGTTTTTTATGTTTTCTGAAATTGTGAGAAGATTAAAGAAGGTTCAAGAAGAAATATGAAAAGTTTAGAAGTTTTAAATAATTAAATGATGAAGTTGAGATTTAAGGAAAATTTGAATATTTGTGAAATTACTTTAAATGAGAAAGAATTTTAGAATCCTTCATAAACCACATTTGGAACACTTACAAATAGAGGAAGTACTTTTTAATTTCCTGACACTTGTACTATTCATGGGAGAATAAGAGAGAAGACTGAGTGATGAATATTTGTAGAGAGGTGTTTCCAAATTGAACATTCCTAAAAAAAAATTATATATAAAAGGAGAAGAGATAAGACCATGATTATAGTTCCCATAAATGGAATGACAAATCGTATTGGGGTTTCCAGACTAATATACAAGTTGTTATGATTTATTTCAGTGGCATTATGATAGATTTATTTTATTAGAATGAATAATCGGAATAGAGATTCAGATTGGGTACCAGACTTAGTATAATTATGAAGTCCATATAAGTTCTTACCTACTACTGGGTAGGTAAGCGAAAAATAGTTTTTTAAGATCATAGTTCTGAAAATTGATAAGGGAGCATAAAAACATGCTTTGATGGAACATGTGAAATTTTTTACCTTGTTATACAAATTTTATTATATCATTTCATGATACTTGAAGAAAATGAACTATTTTATTGATCATTGGGATTTATGAGAGTAATGGAATATCATACTCATTGTATCTATGCGAAATTATTTTTTTCTAGTGGATTGTGTGGTATCCGATTGTTTCCATACCATACCAAAAATGTAGACATTATTATTGAGTAGTAAACCATATAAATTCTTGTAATATTGTGGATGTGTAAGATCCCGACCTTCTATGGAGTCATTTTAGGCACATTTTCTTGTACTTTTTGTTGTTTTTATGTACCTTTTTTTGGAGTTATGTTGGGGGTGTGTTTGGGTGGAGTTTTAAGAAAGTTTAAGGAAAGGGGGGATGTGTATGGTTTGTGAATGATTTGAGAAACTATGCGCCTAAACGAAGGTAACTATGAGACCCTAAATAGTGATGTAAGCACAGTTAGCACACAGTTTCCCTATCTGTGCACCCCTACTTGGGCAAACCATGTGCATGATTTTACTTATTCTGAAAATTCTTTTAAAAATTCCCCAAACCCCTGAAACACCCCCATTTCTACCTTGTATCGAGCTTGACATATTTTTGATGATCCCATAGCTTTTCAAGGGGGTTACTAGTCCATTCAACCTCTGTTATTAAAGATTCAAAGACTAAATCAATGATCCACTCTTCTCCCGGTAAGTGGATTTAATCCTGATGCCTATCTTGATATTTCATTATTCTTCTATTGATCTTTTAGTGGAGTTTACCCATTGTTTCTTCAGATATAAATCTATGTGGTGATATCTAGACCTAATGTTGTAGATCTAGATATATTATGATTAATCTTGATGTTTTTATATCTTTATTTTGGGATTTAGATTCAAAATCTCAGATCTACGTTGTTGCATTACTTAGATTTTGGGGATTTATATTGGGAAAACATCCATCAATGAACAAAGGTGGGTGGTATAAAATCAATTCCCATAGTCATGGATTTGATATATATTTTCAAGATTGTAGAATTTCTATAATCCTTTAGAAATTTATTTCCTTGAATTGGGTTTATTAGATCGACCCATTTAGTTATCGAAGCCTTATTGAAATAGGTGATTTATTGGGGAATTAATCATGAGACTAAGGGGATTACCTATTAGAAAATTTGAGAAATTGATTATAATGGGTAGGGATTGTAATGTAGATAATTATTCGGGGGACTAATTATGAGATTATAAAATTTCTAAGTTGACATAATTAATTATGTATTAATTATGTTCCTTTGATAATATGATCTATACAATTAATTGTGGGTTTAATTATGGAAATTTGAGATTATAATGAGATAATTAATTATAGAAAATTATTTATGGAATATGAATTGGGATATTAATTAATTAATTGATGAATTAATTAATGGTGTAAAGCACTTAGTTAACTATTGAGTTAACTAATGGAATAGATGTGTTTAACAAATTATTGAATTTGTAATGAGATTGGGGTGGATAATTAAATTTTAAATTAAATATTTGATAAAGAATGGGAACATGGTCATTCTAAATAGAGAAGTGAAAATGGTAACATGGTCATCATAATTTTGAGTAAAGAGAATGGGAACATGGTCCTTATAAATTGATAAGTATACATGGTAACATGGTCATTTTACTTATGAGTAAATAGAATGGGAAGATGGTCATTCTATTCAGGAGTAAGCATAGTAATATGGTTTTCTTACTTACATTTGTGATATTGGTAACTTTGGAAATGTGTCTTTTAAATTTAAAATTAAATAATGAAAATAATATAACTCCGAGTTATGGCCTCTCACGAGAATATTTGACTCCGAAAAGAGTCAAATCAGGTATTGAGATATCATAGAACCTTTGAATACTTAGAGCTTTATCTAGAACTAGGTATTAAGATATGGTTTTATATAGGGAAAACTTTGTGATCTGGTATGAGATGAAGTTATTATTTAGGTATGAGTATCCTTGGGAACCCTGGATTTAATGTAGTTTGTTAAGAATAAATGAAAAATCGATAAACTATTTTTTATTTAATTGTAATTATTTCTTTATAGAACTGCATGCACTGTCTTTTTATTGGACTTGTTTTAGACACCATTGGTGGTGGCTACTGATTTTTACTCACACCCAATTTGGGCTACCTGATTGGTACTCAAATATATTAAATTTTTGTAGGACTGGATTTGGGAAAAGGCCCTAGGATAGGTTTCTGATTTAGGATGGAGCTTGGAGGAGGGAACCAGGCATGGTTCAGAACCTTCTGGGGGGAGTCATAGTGTCTTTATTTTTAGTTTCATTATAGACACTTGACACTTATGTGGGCATAAAATGTTTTACCTTTCAATTGAGTATTTTATTTACTCTTTGGTTATCTTGTGACATGATTATTGTTCTGTTAATATATGATTCCTCTATTATTATGTTTTTTCTGGTGATGCTTTACTCTCAAAAATGAGGGTATAGACTCCCCATGAATGACCTACCATACCATCACTGCTAATCGATAGCCTCTAGCATATGAGGAGTCAAGCTTGAGGTCATGCGGTGAACCAGATCATGACACCGTTGAGTGGCACCTGGGTCGGGACCATACATCATGTGAGATTGTTTTGTTTTTAGAAAGAAAAAAATAATTTAATGGGATGAAAATGTTGTTTTAAAAAAAAGAAAAATTAAAAGAAAAAGGTATCCCTGATTCATCCCCTCCCCCTCTCAGTAATACTTAGATCCTGATGGGGCACTTTCAAGTGGTATCAGAGCCAAGTTTCCCTTAGTTTTCTATTTTCTAATGTTTTTGAAAGAGAAGTTACAATGAAGAATATGAACTATGCGAATAGTAAGGGGATTCTGGTCTTTGATGGTAATAACCATCATATCTATAATGATATAATATTTCATTATCTTATGTCTCTTAGGAAGGATGTTATTGAAGTTACAACAAATAGATTTCTTCCTATTGAGGAAAAAATTCCCCTTACATCTATTTAAAAGGAGAATCTCAAGAATGATGAAAGGGATGAGAATTCTTTACTCTCATCACTTTTTTAAAGTGAGTCTTCAAGAGTAAAAGGTGTTTCCACTTCTAAAGTTATCTAAGAAAAGATAAAAAAATTATTAAGAAAATAAAAAAGTGAAGAAGGAAAAGTTACCAATATGAAGATTGAATTATGAAGATATCACGATGGGTGAGTATGAATACATTGTAGAATTACTTACCAGGGTGAATGATATTTTTATCATTGGTAGATGTCTTGGAAAAAATTCAGAATGCTCAACAATTTTTGAAAAGATTTTGATAATTATTCCTGAAAAATTTGACTCTAAAGTGTCAACATTGAAAGATAGAGACCCTGTATGTATATCTATGGATGGTCTTCACATTACTGTCATTATTTATGAAATGAGAAGGGATAAATCTTTAAAAGTAAAAATAGGTGATAGAGAAAATTTCTTTAAGGCTTCCAAACAGGGAAAGTATAAGAAGGTTCTTGAAGAATAATATGTTCCTAACTCTGAATAAAAAAGGGAGGTATGTAAAAATCTTGATGAATTCATATCCTAGTTTTCTAAAATTGTGAAAAGTGGTAAAAAAAGTATAAAGGGAAACTTCCCTTAAAATGTTTTTAATGTGGATCTGTTGGGAACTATTTGATTCACCTATTTTGATAATCCCAAATTATATTTAATTATATAATGGGGTAGTTTTTTGACAATATATTTCAATCTATTTTTATCTCATGACTTTTCTAAAATCAGTTTATAGTACAAAAAGTCTCTATGTCAAAGGTCACTGTTGAAGGTTACTTGTAAGAGGTCAATATTTTCAGGCCACTGTCATGGTCATCATTGAAAAACCTACAACTGAACCTTACCACTTGAATTCATTGGTGAATTGGTCACCATTTAAGACTTTACTGATGAAGGATACCATTATAAGAGCTACAGTTATAAA
Organism: Viscum album; assembly: GCA_963277665.1. Taxonomy (NCBI): domain Eukaryota; kingdom Viridiplantae; phylum Streptophyta; class Magnoliopsida; order Santalales; family Viscaceae; genus Viscum; species Viscum album. The sequence goes on along the minus strand of OY728165.1, from coordinate 1,061,956,785 downwards.
GTTACTGTTGGAAGTCACCAGTACATGGTCACTGTTGTAAAGCCTACCATTGAAGTACTTATGGAAGCATACAGATGCTGAGTCAATGTGATAAGTCACTGTTGTGACAAGGTTGCTAATACAAAGAGTTTCATTTAGAAGTCCACTATCAGAGTTATTACTGTAAGTCTACTGTTAAGTAGTCTACCAAAGAAGAGCTCACTAGTAAAGTCTACCGTTGGTGATGTCTACCTTGGGTGAAGTCTATCGTTGGTGAAGTCTACTGTTGGTGAAGTCTACCATTGGTGAAGTCTACCATTGGTGAAGTCTACCATTGGTAAAGTCTACCATTAGTAAAGCCTACCATTGTACAAGCCTACCATTGGTGAAGCCTACCACTGGATACGCCTACCGATAGAAGTCTACCGCTGTTTAAGATTGCTACTGAAGATGATACCGATTGACAGGATACTGTTACCAGTCTACTGATAACATATTCTATAATTTACCCATTTTTTTAATATATTCATAAGGGTCATATTTGATTGATGTCATGCATATGATATTAATTAATTCAGTTTTTAGACATATGAGGAGACCATATATTGACAGTAAAAGGTACGAGGAAGATTTCACGTGATGTACTTACTCCTTCTGTCGGACCTGAAATATGAAAGAAAGAAAGACCAAGGAAGAAAGATATATAGAGACACAGAGAAAATAAAAGAAAAGAAGAGAAGTAAAATGCATTATTTAAGAACAAGAATAAGAACACTCTAGTGAATATATTGAAAATCCAAAAGCTTCACAAAGATCTTTTTGAATAACATATTGAAGGATGTACTACTGTGGTTAAAAGAACTCTTTTACCAAGATGTTGAACATCATAGTACCCAAAAGCCAGTACCTGAAATTTGTGACACTCTGTTTTTGGAGGCAACTTGTAGAGAAGAACAAAACCTTTATTTCCTCAACTCCAAGAATTCCAGAGCTGATCTTCAAACACACAGAGCATTATAAACTCCATCCTAATTTCCCTATCTCTACTGTGTTCCTTATTTTACATTTCTGAGCAGTGTGTGTTTATTACACACACACTATCTCATATTTTTTAGCTGGGGGATTCTGAAAATCTCTACTCAAAACTCTCTCACCTTTATTTCCCACGAATAACTGTGGAATAGTCCTTGCGTGTCTTGGTAGGTTGTTTTCCTACGTAGAACTATGGTAGAGGTTGTAGAACCTGTACAGTTTGTAAAAACTATTGTAAACCCTGATACAAGTTTTGTATCAAGTTTATTTATACAAACTTCTTGGTGGAAGTTGGTCACCAAGTGGAGAGGATTAGGTCTCGACTTGAGACTGAACCTCTTATTTATATTATTGTGCTAATCCTCATATACTCTATTTTATTTTATCCACTACTTATATTTTTCAAATACAGAAAACTGTTTTTACATTGACTCTGATAGTTAGTTTTTGTTAGTGTGTATATATGCTTAATTCAGTAAACCTATTTCAAAAGTTGAATTAGGGATTTCATTGATTCAACTGAATACTAATCAACCTTAGAGAAACTTGTTGAGAAATTAAACATTTATATTTCTACTTCCTTAATTGAATGGGTTGTTTTGATTTGGGAGATTTTTATCCTAAATTTTTTTAACAAAAATTTTAATTGGATCTAAATTCAAACCTCTTGATTATCCACTATGACCAACATTTGGTATTAGAGGATTTTATTTTCAACTATTCAAATTCCTTTCAACTGTGATTTTATTTATATCTTAATGATATTAAAATATCTATCATATCTAAATTTTCACTTCTTTAAATTCTAAGTAACTATGGAAACTAGAGTTGAGGGTGCTATTACTAACAATACACCATTATTTAATAGTAATAACTATGCTCAGTGTAAATTAAAAATGAAAATGTATCTAGAGAGCATTGGACTTGAAATCTGGAATACAATTGAAGAAAAACATGTATTGCCTACTACTACTTGGGACACATTGTCTCAGTTGACTAAATGTACATATAATAATAACTATAAATAAAGGAATTCTTTATACTGTTCTCTAGGTGATGAGGAATTCAATAGAATATCTACTTGAAAAACTGCATATGAAATTTGGGATACTTTATATTTTTCTCATGAGGTAGCAACTTATGTTAATGAAATGATATTAAATACATATAATATTAAATATGATAATTTTAAAATGAATCCTAATGAACTTATTTCTAAAATGTATTTTAGGTTCAATGAAATAGTGAATACTATGAGTCTGATTGGAAAACTATTGGAAAATAAGTACCGGATTATGAGACTACTTTGATGCCTACCTGACAGATCGAGAGGAACTTCTGTTTCTATCCGAGAATCTTGTTACATAGACAAACTTCCACTGAAATAACTAATTGGAAATATTATGATGTATGAAGAAGAACTTAAAGTGAATCAAGAAGTAGGAGAAGAACCAAGGAAGAAGTCATTAGCATTCAATACTTCAACCTCAAAGAGCAAAGAGAAATAAAAATTTCAAGTTTCTGTAGACAGTTTCACTTGTGAAGAGTCATATTCAGACAGTGAGGAGGAGATGGATCATCTTGCTAGAAGGTTCAAAAAGTTCTACCGAAAGAAGAAATTCTTTAGGAAGTTAAACTAAAGGGAAAGTATGATAGTAAAGGACAATGGAGGGAGACGGAAAATAGAATGACAACTCAAATGAAATAATCTACTATGAGTGAAAACGAAAAGGTCATGTGAAGGTAGACTTCCCCAAGCTGAAATTTAAGAAGAAATATGAATATGAGGGCAAGGGTTATAAAAAGAATATGAGAGCTACTTAGAGTGCTTCAGAAGACATCTCCAGTGGATCTGATTCTTCTGATAGTGAACAGAACAATCATGCTAACTTATGTTTCATGACAGAAACATCTGAGGTGACACTTAATTCTCTTATACATAATGCCTATTATTCTAGGAATAAGAATGAGTCACATAATGATGAAGATATGAATAAGGATGAAGTATTTGAATACTGTGAAATTATTGAGGATACCTTTAATGAGCTCAAGGACAAATATAAATCATTAAAGAGACATGATTCTTTAAATAAAAATTATAAGTCAAATTTGGATATTTAAAAAGCCCAACTGTTAAAAGAAAACACTGAACTTAAATTATCAAATGAAAAACTAAAGAGATATCTTGAGAAGTTTGCTACAGGTAGAGATACCTTAACTCAGTTTCGAGGAAAATATATTGCCCCAAAATATACTACTGGCCTAGGATATCAACCTGGATCGAGAAAAATTAGTAGAACCAAATTTGTTCCAAAATCTGGATAGTTTACTGATAATTCCTGTTCTGGACCATCTTTTGAGGGAAAATTTTCAAAAGGACCAAAAAAAGTATTTATGCCTTCGAATATGTATGTTTATGTTAGGAAACCTATAAAGAAAATACGGGTTCCCAAATTTTTACTTGGAAACTTTTTTGGACCCAAGCAAATATGGGTACCAAAGTTACCCCATGCCTAACCTATTTTGTAGGGATGTTTCCTAAAGAGTTCCTATAAGACCTTGTGGTACTTGGGTAGTGGATGTTCAAGACATATGATAGAATATTATTCTTGCTTCAAGAGACTAATCTAATTTTATGGTGGACATGTAACTTTTGGTGACATTGCAAAGGGAAAAATCGTCGGCTTAAGCCTGATTGGTAACCCCAATACAATATTAATTTCCACAGAACTTTTTATTGATGTATTAAATTAAAATTTACTTAGCATATCTCAGTTGTGTGATAATGGTTTTAATGTCATGTTTGAAAATTATGCATGTAATGTTTTTAATTCCAAAAATTATTTAGTAGTCACTGCCTGTAGAAATGAAAATGTGTATGCTGTTGATTTAAATTCCTTATCCAAGGAAAATTTTTCTTGCTTAAATGCTTTTCATAAAGAATTCTGGTTATGGCACAGAAGATTAGGACACTAAAATGTGAACTCACTTAAGAAACTGACTAGGAAATGTTTTGTTAGAGACTTACTTAAACTGAAATTTCCTCTTAACAAAGTGTGCAATCCTTGCCAAAAGGGAAAGTAACACAAATTTTCCTTCAAACCAAAGAAAGAAGTCTCTACATCTCAACTGCTTGAGTTGATTCACATGGACTTTTTTGTTCCATCAAGAGTTTCAAGTCTAAATGGGAATCACTATGTTTATGTTCTTGTAGATGATTTTTCTAGGTACACTTGGGTATACTTTCTAGCTCACAAAAGTGAAGCTTGTTCTTATTTAATCAAATACTCCATGTTTTTAGAAAATATTAGTGGAGTTAGAATTAAGTCCTTGAGAAGTAATCATTGTCGTGAGTTTGAAAATCAGAAGTTTGAATCTTATTTCTCACACAATGGCTATAGTCACAATGTCTCTGCTCCTAGAACACCTCAATAAAATGGAGTCGTAAAAAGATGAAACATGACACTTCAAGAGATTTCCTGAACTATGTTTAGTGAGTATAATATACCTATTTATTTTTGGGCTGAAGATTTAAATACAGGTTTTTATACAATCAATAGAGTCTTAATTATACATGTTATTAAGAAGAACCATTATGAAATTTGGAACAATAGGAAGCCTAAGGCTAACTACTTCATAGTTTTTGGCTGCAAAGTCTTTATTCTTAACAATAATGACAATATTGACAATTTTTGTCTCTAAAAGTGATGAAGGAATTTTCTTAGGTTACTCAATCTTGTGTAAATCTTATAGAGTATTCAATAAGAAAAAAAAATCTGTAGAAAAGTTAGTTCATGTAAAATTTTATGAGACTGATCCACATAAACCCAAAACCTCTCTTGAATATCTTGAGGATGATATGTAAATTCTGGACCTTAATGATAATGATTGTAAACCCCCTATAAAAGTTACCAGTTCTGGGAATCTTCCATAATCTACACTTATTGAGTCTCAACCTATATACAACCATGATGATTCTAGTTCAACTCTTTCTAGAGGTATTAGAACTCTCAAGAATCATCATTTAGATGCAGTAGTAGGTGATTTAATTTTAGGGATGCAAACTAGATATTTTCTGAGAAACTAGGTTGAACATCAAGCATTTCTTTCACAGCTTGAACCCAAAAATATTAATGATGCTATCAATGATGAATTTTGGGTGATGGATATGCAAGAAGAGTTAAATCAATTTTAAAGAACCTAATTTTGGGAACTAGTTGAAAGACTTAAGGAAACTTTGACAATAGGCACTAAATGGGTTTTTAGGAACAAAGTTGATGAGTTTGGAAATATAGTTAGAAAAAAAGCTAGGTTAGTTGCATAATGATATAGTCAAGAGGAAGGAATAGACTATGATAAGACCTTTTCACCTGTAGCTAGGTTAGAGGACATTAGGATACTACTTTCTTATTCAAATCAACTTAATTTTAAACTTTATCAAATGGATGTTAAAAGTGATTTTATAAATGGGTATATTGTTTAGGATTTGTTTGTTGAATAACCCCATGGTTTTACAAACCCCCATTTTTAAAATCATGTTTCTAAACTTTCAAAATGTTTATATAGTTTAAGGCAAGCTCCAAGAGCTAGGTATGATAGGCTCAGCTCTTTTCTTATTTGAATAATTTTTACTAAAGGAATAACTGATCCTACTCCCTTCATTAAACTAATTTCAAAAGTTGTTTCGATAGTACAAATTTATACAGATGACATAATTTTTGGATCTTATAAAAATTCTTTATGCACTAATTTTTCAAAAATAATGCAAAATGAATTTGAAATGAGTTTAATGGGAGAACTTATATTTTTCCTTGGATTTCATATTTTTCAAAATATAGATGGCATTATTTTAAATCAGATTAAATATGTTAAGGATCCTTTAAAATGTTTTGGTTAGGATGGTAGTAAATGTAGTGATATAACTATTATTACCACTTATAAGTTGGATGCAGATGAAGCTGGATAACCAGTGGATCAAACCAACTACAGAGGCACGATAGGAAGTCTACTCTACCTTACAGCTAGCAGACCTGAAATTATGTTCAGTGTATGCATGTGTTCTTTCTTTCATGATAATCCCAAATAATCTCATTTAAATGTTGTCAAAAGTATTTTCAAATATATCAAATATACTCCCAACTTAGGACTATTTTATCCAATACAAAAATAATTTGATCTGATAAGTTATTCTGATGCTGACTTTTCTGGTTGCAAGTTAGATATAAAAATCACCTATGGAACATGTCATATTTTAGGCAAGTCACTAGTATCATGGCATAGTAATAAACATAATTTTGTTGCATTATCTACTGAAGAAGCTGAATATATAGCTCCTGGTAGTTATTGTGCTCAAATTCTGTGGATGAAACACACTTTACTAGACTATGGATATCAATTCAAACATGTCTCTATAAAATGTGACAACACAAGTGTTATTAACATTTCCAAAAATCCAGTATCTCATGCCAGGAAAAACCATATTGATGCAAGACATCACTTATTGAGAGATCATTATCAAAGAAGTGATATCACTCTCAAATTCATTGGCATTGAACAACAATTGGCTGATATATTCACAAAGACTTTGAATTCGGAGAGGTTAAACTACATCAAATATGAATTAGGGATGCTTAATTTCATAATAGAGAAACTCACCTTTTCACCTCACTGTTAGAACCTCACTATTGAACATCACTATTAGAACCTCACTGTTGAACCTCAATGTTAGAACCTCACTGTTTCACCTCACTGTTAGAACCTCATAGTTGAACCTCACTGTTAGAACATCACTGTTGCACCTCATTGTTAGAACCTCACTGTTGGGTACCTCACTATTGGAATTTACCATTACTTCGTATTTTATGTGATAATCTAAACCATTTTATTAGTATTGTTTTTCTTGATTTGTTTTTGTTTAAATCCTTAAATGATAAAATTATATCACAAACACATTTCGATCCACTCTCTTCCTCACTCTCTAATCTCTGCTCTAAAAATCCTTAAACCCTAACTTTCTGATGTACCCTCAAACCACTTCAAACCACAATGGAATGAGTCAAGAGACCTTTGGTTGATGATGGATATGTTCCAAGGCCTAAGACACCCCGAGCCGAGTCTAGTGGTGGTAGTAATATATCAACAGAGGATGTTAACCAACTTCTGTCAAAGAGGACAATTGTAGCTGAAAAGGAGTTAAGCGAAGATTGGTTGCTCTTGAGAAAATACTTAGCACTAGAGGCACTAGAGGATCAAGGTTGGGTGGAGTGCTTTTTGAACAATAATGGTCCACATTACCTGAGGATAGTCAATGAATTCTACGATTATCTGAAATTTGAAAAGACATATGATGAGAATCGACTGATGTCAAGAGTAAATGGAACTGAGGTAAGTTTTTCATCTACTGAATGGGCTTAATTTCTAATGGTACCTCATGAGGGTATATGTGACTACTACATTGGAGTGATTCATCCAGATAGTGATATTTTTGGGTATGAGAAAGCTTTGGAAGAACTGACAGGAAATGGGACCTCAAGGAATATTATTTCTACTGAAATAAATGGAGAGGATATACTTTTGTTCAAGTTTATCCAACATGTGATAAATCCTAGGAGAGGGGACTTTGCTATCTTGAAGTATCAAGACATATTTATATTGTATTTACGGAAGCATGGTCATAAGATCAAATTGTGTAGGTTTCTGATGGCTCAGATGGAAGATATGACTAAGACAAGTTCTAAATCAAATGCTCTATTTCATGATAAACTGATTTCTATGATGCTGAAGGTTAAGGGAATTTCTAGAGATAAAGAGGAAACAATTGTAGCCAAGAAACATTTTTGTATCTCCAAGATAATCTGTAAGTTCATGAAGATAATATGGAATCCCTAGAGAAGAGAATGGGTGAATGATGAAGATAAGCTTTATGAGAAGTTTGACCCTATAAATAATCCTTCTAGGCCAAAGGATAAGAGGGATCCAGGTCTGAAACCTGATGAGGAAGAACCTGTTTATTCTGATGAAGAAGTAAAGGTGGTAGTGGAACCTGAGAAATAAGGTACTCCTATAGATGATATGAGTGATCCTGATCTACCAGCCAGTCCTCTAGTTGGAATGATAGCTTCTGGAGAGCCCAGTCCACCGAGAGAGTTACCAAGGAGAGAATTTATCCTAAGGGACGATGAGGTTGAAGAAACTAGTGAAGAAGAGTATGATGAGGCTCATATCACTGTTAGAGACACCTCAGAAGAGGAAGAAGCTGCTAAATCTGGTCTTTCTGACCATGAGGAACATGAGGCTGCTGCTGATAAGGACAGTGAAGGAGAGGAACTCAGTTTGAGTCCTCTTATAAGAGTCACTGAAAGGGCAGTGAGTAAACAAGAATAAAAGGTTGTATCTACTGCCCTTGATATGGAAATTGTGGATGACTCAATAGAAGTAGTGGATCTATCTATTGGTGAGTCAGTTGATCAAGAAACAACAAATGCCGAGGTTTCAAGGCTGGAAGAAGCTAAAATAATTGCCCAAGAGGTAGCTCAAATTGAGGGGGAGCATCCTATTTCCAAATGATCAGTATATGTTGTGAATGACATTGAAGGGTGGACTGAGGACCCTGAATTTATGGTGTTGGGACTAGATTATGATGAATCAAAATACGAAAGGCCCAACAAAAGACCTTCAGTTCCAAACCTCATTTTTATACCTCCAGAAAACTCTTTCCCTCAAGACTATGTCAGAAAGGAAGATCTTGAATCCTTGAAATCCGACCTGCAGAGAATGGCTAAGGATAGGTCCTCTAAGATAGACACGGATGTTGCACTAGTCCAGGAGCATTCAACATCTGAGTTAGCCAAAATACAATCTAGTATTCACTCTGATCTGCTTCAGGAAGTAAAGAAGTGTCAGAGTCAAATGAGTGAGTTGTCAGAGTCTGTGGAGCTTCTGAAACAATCAGTGGTGAGCTTGAACTATCTTCTGACCTCTAGGACTCAGGTGGAAAAGGATATTCAAAATGTCAAAAGAGTAGTGCAGTAGTTGGTAACTGTGTTTGAGGATTTTAATTAGTCCATGGAAACACATTTTAAAGGTCAAGATGATGATGTGAAGAGGTTGATGAGTGGTCTAAGTAAATCCTTTAAGGAGACAATATCTTTCTCTCTAGCACCTCTAGGTGCATATTCTTCCACTTCAGCCTCTCCTCCAGTTTACATTGAAGCTTTCAGATCCATTGTTATAAAAGAAGTGGAAAAGATCTCTGGTACTAGTACTTCAAACTCTCATGTCATTTCTATTACCAGATAAATTCATACCCTTGTGGGAAATTATTTAAGGGAAGCTTCTCAAGATCAGAAGGCCATCAAGGAACAATTTGACTTTTTTTTTCAAAAGGGTATACACTAAGCCTCAGATGGATTTCCACTTCATGTTTCCATTAGAGAACATGAGGATTCCACCTTTTACTCAGGAATTTAAGGATCAAGTGAGCAAGCTTCAAGAGTTGACTCCTAACATGGATAAATTTATGGAAAATAAGGATGACTTTATCTCAGCAATGGAGAGAGGTGGCAGTATCATCATGGACTTAAGGAATATTCTGTTACCCTTCCTCCATGTGGACGGTACACCCATTGTTGTTCCTCCAGCATTACCTTCTGCCTCCACTACCTCAGCCTCGGCCAGTGTGGCTCCGTTTATGTCTCCTGCTCAAGCCATCAGAAGGCTGACTCCAATGATTCCTCAGAGAGTCACTCCCTCTAGAGACATTGAAGATTCTGTTGAAGCTTCTCATGTCATCCATGATGATATCCCTCATCCTGAGTCTCTTCAACCACCTGCAGACTCTCCCTCTTCCTCTTCCAAAGGGAATGAGTCATTACCTATTTCTGATGCAGATTGATTGTGGTTATATCTTTTTATAGGGATTTTATAATGCTCTTTTAATCATGTAATAATCTTTCATTAATACAAATATTCTCTTTTGTATCTTATTGTATTTTTTTTGATAATTACAAAGGGGGAGAAAATAAAACACAAGTAAAACACAAACTAAGTCAATATCCATTTCACATTAATCCCTTCTACTACATGTGTGATCTCTGATTATCTTATAATTATTCTAAAGTTTAATGGCATAATTTGTGATTATCAAAAAGGGGGTGATTGTTGAATTCACCTATTTTGATAATCCCAAATCTTGTTTAATTATATAATGGGTTAGTTTTTTTACAATCTATTTCAATCTATTTTTATCTCATGACTTTGCTAAAATCAGTTTACTATATAAAAAGTCTCTAAGTCAAAGGTCACTATTGAAGGTTACTGGTAAGAGGTTACTGTTTTCAGGCCACTGTCACAGTGACTGTTGAAAAACCTACAGCTGAACCTTACCGCTTGAAGTCATTGGTGAAATGGTTACCGTTGAAGACCTTACTTATAAAGGATACCATTATAAGAGCTACAATTATAAAGCTACTGTTGGAAGTCACCAGTATAAGGTCACTGTTGTAAAGCCTACCATTGAAGTACTTACCGAAGCATACAGATGTTGAGTCAATGTGATAGGTCACTGTTGTGACATGGTTACTTCTATAAAGAGTTTCTGTTATAAGTCCACTGTTAGACTTATTATTGGAAGTCTACTGTTATGTAGTCTACCGTGGAAGAGATCATTAGTAAATTATATCGTTGGTGAAGTATACCATTGGTGAAGTCTAACGTTGGTGAAATCTACCATTGGTGAAGTCTACCATTGGTGAAGTCTACCATTGGTGAATTCTATTATTGGTAAAGTCTACAATTCGTAAAGTCTATTATTAGTAAAGCCTACTGTTGGACAAGCCTACCATTGGCAAAGCCTACCACTGGATATGCTTTCTGATAAAAGTCTAATACTGTTTAAGCTTGCTGCTAAAGATGATACAGATTGACAGTTTACTATTACCAGTCTAATGATAACATATTCTATACTTTATAAATTTTCTTAATATATTCATAATGGTCATATTTGATTGATTTCATGCATCTGATATTATTTAATATTGTTTGTAGACATATGAGGAGACCATATCATGATATTATTAGCTATGAGGAAGATTACACGTGATGTACTTACTCCTTTTGTCGGACCTGAAATATGAAAGAGAAAAAGACCAAGGAAGAAAGATATATAGAGGCACAAAGAAAAAAAAATAAAATCAGAGAATTAAAATGCATTACTGAAGAACAAGAAGAAGAAAACTCTAGTGCATATACTAAAAAACCAAAATCTTCACAAAGATCTTTTTGAAGAACATATTCAAGGCTATACTCGTGTGGTTAAAAGAACCCTTATACCAAGACGTTGAACATCTCAGTACCCAGAAGCAAGTACCTGAAAGTTGAGACACTCTATTTTTGGAGGAAACTTGTAGAGAAGAACCAAACCCTTATTTCCTCAACTCCAAGAAGTCCAGAGAAAATATTAAAAAACACAGAGCATTATAAACTCTATCCTAATTTCTCAGGCTCTACTGTGTTTCTTATTTTACATTTCTGAGTAGTGTGTGTTTTTTACACACACATTGTCTCCTGTACTTTAACTAGGGGATTCTGAAAATCTCCACTCAAAATACTCTCACCTTTTTTTCCCACACATAACTGTGGAATAAGCCTTGTGTGGGTTGGTTGCTTGTTTTCCCACGTAGAAATGTGCTAGAGGTTGTAAAACCTAGATAGTTTGTAAAAACTGTTGTAAACCCCGATACAGGTTGTGTATCAAGTTTATTTATACAAACTACTTAGTGGAAGGTGATCACCATGTAGAGAGGATTAGGTCTTGGCTTGAGACTGAACCTCTTTTTTATATTGTTGTTCTAATACTCATATACTCTGATTTATTTTATCCACTGATTATATTTTTCAATGATAGAAAACAGTTTTTACATTGACTCTGATAGTTAGTTTTGGTTAGTGTGTATATATGCTTAATTTAGTAAACCTATTTCAAAAGTTGAATTAGTGATAACATTGATTCAATTGAGGACTAATCAACCTTAGAGAAACTTTTTGAGCAATTAAACATTTATATTTATACTGCCTTACTTGACTGGGCTGTTTTGAATTGGGGGATTTTTATCATAATGTTTTTTAACAGAAATATTAATTGAAACTCAATTCAACCCCCTCTTGAGTATCCACTCTGACCAACGAGAACTTTGATTCTAATTGTCCTCGAAGAAATAAGGAATATGATATTGATGAAGATGATAGAAGGTATATGAGACCATGTAAGAAACAATGTGATAAGGCTAAATCTTATTTCAAAATGGAAATATAAAAAGTTATAAACTTCCAAAAGTAGAAAATTTTTATTTAAAGATGATGAAGAAGAAGATAATGAAGTTAAATAAAAAATTTCTATTGAAAAGGTTGTAGAGAAAAGTTTCATTGCAACAGTTAATAATAAAGTGTTCAAAATGATTAGTTCTAAATAAGAATAAACTCAATTAGAATTTAATCTGAAAGAAGAATTGAAAGAATGTATAAGAAAGATTAGGAGTCTTTAAAAAGAAATCAGTAACATTAAAAATAAAAATACTTTAAACAAATAATAGATAATGTTTTTGGGATGATAAAGTTATGTTTCATGAAGATATTGTTGATTTTAAGAAATATTTTGAAAAATAAAATACTGTCAATAAAAAATTTATAGAGATGAAAAAAGGGATAATATATTTAATAATTATATTTATGAAGTTGGTGAAAGATCCAGAAAGGGTAAAACTAATATGGATCAAAATTTACCTTCAAAGTATGAAAATAAAGTTGAAATTGTTTATGATAAGAAGAAATCTAGTAAGGCCATGTATGTGGCCAAAACCAAAAAGTATAGAAATCAGAATTTACAAAAAATTTTGTGTTCAAAAATGTTTTTATTACTACTAGTTCTATCATGTATGAAAAGAAAATAGAGATAAAATTAAAGAATTTGATTGATAACAGAAAGGTTGGTGGTCAAAAAAGGTATGTTAAGAAAGTTGAAACTATTACTGAGAATCATGCTAGAAATTCTGGACAGTATGAAAGTTTCAAATGGAATTATTATTTCTATGGACAGTAATGGTATTGTGATAGATTCAAACATATGGAAAACATGTGTTTGTTTAGTCAATAAATTATAACTATTCAAAAAATTACAAAATAAAAAGTATGATAAGATGTTAATCCTATATGAGGAAGAAGTATGATAGGGATGTTTTGAAGAAAACTGAAAAGGTTGGTGTTAAAGTTGAAAATAAATTCCATCCCCAGGAAACTATTTGTGAAAGATGTGAAAAACCTGGAGATATTTAAAAAGTATGTCTTGTTTTTTTACCATCATGAAAACAGATTCCAAACATTTCTTAGAATCCATATGTGAAAGTGGATAAAGGGAATGAAAAATCTCTTATTGTTGTAACCACTCTCAAAGTTACAACATAAGAATGACCCTAGATCCTGGATAGTGGGTGTTATTATCATGTGATAAGAGAATTAGAATTTATGAAGAATGCAAAAGACTTCAAAAAAGGAATAGTTACTTTTGGTAATGATGAATTCCTCAAAATAAAATGTGTTGGACCTGCTATTATTGGAGAAGAAAATTTGAAGTCTAATAAAGCTTTGTTTGTTGATGGGATGGAACACAACATGATAAGTGTTTCACAACTATGTAAAAAAGGAAACAAAATTTTTATTATAAAAGGAGGTTTTACTATAAAAATATAGGAAGATGGAAAGATAGTTACAAGAGGCCAATGTATAAAAGGGAACTTGTTATAAGTTCGAGAGATTCAAAACTCTTGTTACTTAGGCACGATGGAATATAATCAGTTTTAGAATAAAATTCTAGGGCACATGTGTGAGAGATACATCAGAAATATATCCATGTGAGACATTATCCATGGAATTATCAATATGTAAAGAATAATAGATTGTTGTTGAACAACCTGTTAGAAAGGAAATATTACAAACAATGTGCATAAGAAAGTTTTCATTTCTTCCAAATGACCCTTGGAACATATTCACTCTAATATCTATAGGCCAATGAGAAAACAATAAAATCAGGGAGATAAGTATTTCATTACATAACTTGATGACATTTATCACATTACTTATGTTATATACATGAAACAAAAGTCATATTACTTAAATATGTTTAGAAGTTCTAAGAATAAAGTTGATATGTAATGTGAGTATTAAGTAAAGAATTTGAAAATGGAAAATTGTGGGGAATTAAAAAATGAATAACTTTAAAGTTATCCTAAGAATCATGGAATTTTCTATGCATTTAGAACATGATACACTCATCAAAAAATTGGTGTTTCTGAATATAATAATAAAATTTGGGTTGAAATGGGACAAACTATGTTACTTGAACATCGTCTCTCTTATTACTTTTAGAGACATGCCATGAGATCTTCTATTAACATAAAAAACAGAATTTTCTATAGGAAAATTTATAATATGGCTCTTTATGAAAATTTCTATGATAAAAATCTAATTTTGTAACACTTAAGAATTTTTGGAATTCCATGCATCATAAATAAGAATGGTGGAAACTTTGTACAGTTTGTGAAAAGAGGTGAAGTTGAAATATTTCTTGGCTATGCTCTAGATGGAAGAGGATATAGATGATTCAACAAATAGACTATAACATTAAATGACTTTGTTGACACAAAAGTTATTGAAATGACTGAGGAAGATGTTAAACAATCTTAGGAAGATAAAAAATATGAACAAGGTGAAATAACTATTGTTATCATTTCTGTTAAGGAAACCGGTAATGGTAATCCTACTCAAGAAGAATAATTGGACTCCGATATCTTAAGTAATGAGTAGAAATGTTGAAGAAATCATCCCAAGTTAAAGAATAAAGTGGAATCTCAAAACATAATTGGTGAAAAACATTTATAAGGTTCAAAAAAGAATAACATCAAAATATATTACACACACTTACTTGTATTAAAAATTTGAGATGAAAGATGTTAATGAAGCTTTTGAGCATCAAAAATAGATTCAAGTGATGAATGAAGAGATGTATCACATTAAAAAGGATGGTAATTGAGAACTCATCCGAAAACCAAATAAAAAATATTATCAATACAAAATGGGTTTTCCGAAACAAGTTGAATGAATATGGTGAAGTGATAAGAAACGAAGCATGATTAATTTGAAAAGGTTAATCATAGATTGAAGGCATTGATTTTGATGAAACTTTTACTATGGTGGATATTTTATAAATAATTAGTGTATTTTTTTCTATTTCTACAAAATTAATTTACAAAATATTTGGGATGGATGTGATGTACATATTTATAAATGGGGATCTTGATAAAGAATTTTACATAAAAAAGCCATGTGAATTTGTTTTTGGGAAGGATGAAAGTTATGTGAGAAAGCTGAAGAAATCCTTGTATGTGATAAAACAAGATCTGAGGTAATGGTATTCCAAATTGTATAGTTGGTTGAGGAAGAAAATTTTCAAGAAAGAATGAGTTTATAATAATCTTTACATAAAAGAAAGTCAATATTTTTACCTCATTATAATTGTTTATATTGATGGTATTTTTTTTGCTGGTAATGATGAAAGAACTTGTGAAATATTTTCTAAAGATATGAAAAAGTTATTTGAAATGTCCATGTTGGGAGAAATGAAATACTTTCTTGGATTAAAAATTCATAGAAGATGAAGCATATTTTTCTTTCTCTATAAAAGTTTATGAAGAAACACATTAATATGTTCAGCATAGAAAATTCAAAACCTATTTCCACACCAATTTTATAGGGAAACAAGTTGACTAAAGATTTAGAAGTAATGGATGTTGATCAATAATAGATTAGAAAGTTGATTAGAAGTTTGTTATATTTTACTCTCTCAGTACCCCACATTTTTTATGTTGTTACCTTATGTGTAGGATTTCAAACTGCTTCAAAATAATCACATCTCTTTGTTGGATAAATAATTCATAGATATATTAAAAGAAGAATAAATTTATAAATCAGATATGATAGATCGGAATATATTTACTTGTTTGGGTATTCAGATAATAATTGGGTATGAAATATTAATGATAGAAGATCCACATATGGTAAATTTATCTTTCTAGGGAAGATTTTTTTTCTTGGAATAAAAATAAATAAAATTCAGTGAGTCTTAGTAGGAATGAAGTTGAGTATGTTTCTTCCACTCAAGATACTACCCATCTTATTTAAATGAAGACTCAGTTGGAAGATTTACTTATTGATGTGAATTTAACCTTGATCTTGGTTTGTGATAATCAATGTTACACCAAGATTACCAAAAATATGATACAACATTATCATTCAAAAAATATTGATATCAAATATAATTTCATCAAAGTGAATATGGAGAAGAATTAACTGAATTAGGAGTATGTTCCTTCATCTGAATAAGTTGTTTAAATTTTCGCAAAATCCTTACCGAAGGAATATTCTTATAAATTGAGGTTGAACATGGGTGTATAACCTCTTTATCATCCATGTTTAAGTATGTGTATTAGTCCCCTCTCTCTTATATCCTTTGTATAGTGTTTTAAATGGAGAGAATTGTTTTATAAATCTATCTATTTCTATGTGATAAACCTTTTAAAGAAGTATGTCAATAGTTAGAGTTATGGGTAAACTATGAATCCTTCAATTAAGGGTATGAAAAATTTTAATTGTTTTTTTGATTGGTTGTAGAAAAATTTTGTTGATGTTAAATTTAAAAAAGTGAATAAATATGTTAATATGAGGAATTTTTATCGGTCACTACATTTAGACATTATTTTTTTGCTGCTTATAATTCTTATTTCCTAAAACGAGTTAGCTCACATAGTCTTAGAATTATTGATAATTAATCCACAGTTTGAGGTTAAAAATTCCTATAGTTTATGAACCTTGGTTGAAAACAAAATATAAAGGGGTTTATTGGTGGGACCAAGTTGGATGGATGTTTTTTTTGAATTTGGAAGAAGTTTGTGAAGAAAGTGTTGTCTTTTTTTATGAGGGAATAAATAAATCACATCACTTTGAAAAAGTTGGAAATCATAATGCCATCGCAATTAGGCGATCAGACCCAAAAATATTAAGAAATTACAGATGTTTTAGAAGATGTTTTTTGGAAGAAAAGGATCACAGGACTCACCTTGAGCATGAGAAATAATGTTTTTATCATAATTAGTAAGTACATTTGAGTCTGCATGAATATGATAAAAATATGAAGATGATTTGTTGTTTCATATTTCAAAAAATTCATTAGTTATCTCATAAACTTGTGATTAATGTTTTATGAAGGAAATGGGGATAAAATGTTCTTCCAAATGTATTTATGGAAATAAAGAAGTTTTTGGAAGGATTAGAGGGTACAATAATCTATATTATAAGTCATATGATTCTCTACCAATCTTTAATTTTTTCAAAGTTATGAAAATCATGAAAAAAGTAGATATTTGAGAAAGAAGGAAGCCTTAAAATAAAATATTTTCAGTCTTAGTTCATTATAATGTGAGAATTGAATGTGTATTTGTTGAAATCTTAGAAGTTTTGTGTGAAACATAAGAAGAAAAAGATACTAGTTTTCAGTTAGACAAATATGCTATAATAAACCAATCTTCATAGAAATAAGTTAGTATGAATCATAATAAAAAAAGGAAGGAAATTGATGAAGTCAAAGCTGATTATATCGGTCCATTAGACACATTGTTTCATTGATCCATTGGAGGGAGAATCATTGTTATTGAAAGATTCCAGGACTGATACATAAAAGGAAAGTTAGAAACTAATCAACAATGTAGTCAACCATTTTCATCAAGATGATTTGTTGGTTGTTTTCAATTGGGTTAAAAGAAAAGAAAAACTCTAATTGTTTTAAACTGTATCAAAAGCTAAAACTATCTCTTGTTTTTTTCAATTAGGTCAAGATTCATCAGACTGACAGTCAAACTAATCATTAGAGTGAATCAGTTACAAATCCATCATGAGAATTATAAAACCGATAACACAATCGAATACATGATCCTCATTGAGAGGAAAATAAGAAAAAAAAGCTTCTTAAAATAGTTACAAAAGTTTGGTGGGGAGATGAAGTTTTAAGAGTTTAGATAAAAAAAATTTCAACAAAGTGTGAAGATGATGATGGAGTATTGTTGACATGTGTTTTTGAAGTTTAATCTATGTTTATGATTGAATAGTTTCAAAGTATTATGTTTATCAAGTCGGTATGGAGAATTGGAATGATATTTTTTTAAACATTTTAAATAACCTTATCAAGAAGTCATCTATGTTTTATATATTTCCATTAATGTGAAGAAATGTAATAAAGAATTTTCTACTGAAGAAATATATTGATCCTAATGAATAAATAAGAATGTAAATTGGAATCATAATGAAGAAGTTTAAAACGTTTTAAGTGAGCTGAAGTTGTGAGAAGATTCGAGAAGTTTCAAGAAGAAATGAGTAGAGTTGAGAAGCATTGAGTAAGTAAAAGATGAATCCAGGATTGAAATAAAATTTTAAGATTCAGAAAATTTAGTTGTAACGGCCCAACCCCAGAAGTCTAGAGCTGGTGAATTATTTTGATACATTGGCATGATTACAAGGAATCAAGTCCTAAAAGACTGATAAGTTTATTAGTCTTGGAAAATAGATTACAAACATGAACGTTACAATAAAAATTCAAACATAAAAGAAAACATAAATAATCTATTGAGAAATCCATTATTCCCATAGCTTAACCCTTCATATCAAACATAATACACTTCTTGGAATCCCGGGAAAACAAAACATATCAAAGGGGTGAGATCAGATGCTCAGTAAGGGTAAATAATTTAGCGGATGCTATAAGCTTTTAAGGGAATATGGGTAATAAAAACAACAACCTTTTAAACATAAGAATGAACCTAATATGGAGAAAATAAATAAAAAATTACCATATAAACATGCACATGGATATTTTACTAGTCGAATAATCACATGTAATAATTAATTTCATTAGGAGGGAATGCCTAACGCCAGACATCATTACCACATAGTCCAGGCCTCGTGCCAAGAGTACAAATAAAATTTTAGTCAAGGACCTGTTCCAAGACACTAGTTGTCTCATGAGACCCACTGATACATCGAGGGGCTATAGCGGGCCCCATCCGTCACTTACTAAGTCCACTTCTTTCCTAATATGAAAAAGTTGAAACATAAAATAAACATTCACATTAAATCTAGAATACAAAATGTCAATACATAAACCATAAAACATGAAGGGTATAAAAATAACACCTCTACAGTCAAACATATCACAAATCATTTGATACAATATGGAAGATTGTATTTTAAAAAATCAACCTAATCAAGAATAATATCTATTAAATAATGTTGACATAGTTGAAAATGGTTAGTAAAACTGTTTGATAAAAATATCACTTTTTTTGAAATAATTAAAAAGTAAAACATTTATAAAGGATACCATTTAAAATAGATTTTTGAATTAAACTATCCCATACCACTTTGAAACTTTTGAAAGGAATTAACATTTTTAAACAATCATGTCCATATAAATAAACCCTTAAAACCATTTTGAAAACATGGACATTAATGAGAAAGATTTAAAAGAATAAATATTTAAAACATTTGAAATGATGTTTTAGTTAAAGAGTACCTTAAGAGAATCATTTTTAAATTTCTTTTATGAAACATGGACATGTATAATAAATATCTCCCAGAAAATACACACACATAAACAATCTTGGATAATAATGAGATTGAAGAATTAACTTGTACCTTGCACTTTCATTTGGTTGAGGGTATGTTCAACCTCTTGTATAATTACCATAGTATGTTATTAAATTATACCAAAACCATATTCATATTTATCATATCATACATAATTCATTAATGACTTTATACAACCCATTTAATAATTATTTCCATGTAAATTTAACATCTCAGGTAATACTCGATTTGCTTATTGTACGCATTTTAACTTGTTATTCTTGATCGTATCATTTAGATCATGATTTAAATACTTTCAGAATATAAAAAATGATTTATATATAATATATATTTAGAATATTAATATTTATCATGGATAGATATATAAAATAGAAAACACTGTTTATGGATATGGTAGACCGTATGTACAGATAAACACTGTTTTCATTTTCATATCGTATTGAACGAAAGTAAATGAATAAGATATATGTAAGTAAATACATACGTACATACATACATACATACATAAATAAATACACACACACAAACATATATATATATATATATATATCCAGTAGCATTATTATGAAATATATTACATACTTATTAATAATATATATTTTTATAATCATCGTTGAATGGTGAACTAGGAAATGAATCTCATCGCATCGTCGAGGCGGTAAGCTGTACGTACACACGAGGGAAGATATCATTTCCTAAATGATTAAAAGGTGTGGAATTTAATGGTATATTAATTTTACAAAGAAATTATAATGTTATTTTCATTATTTATATACATATCAGTCATCATTATATCCATCCAAATAATAGTGTTGAATAACAAATTACACCACAGTGTGGAGATGATATGCCGTACGCATGCACGCATGGTGACATTATCATTCATAGGATGGATAGAATAATGAATATGGTATTACCATATTTATAATAATATAAAATTATATTTAAGGTACTGGATTTATTATTTTATTATGTAAATAACAAAGAAATAGAAAGTGTAAGAAGAAAAGAACTTTGTTAGAGGTGATAAAAAAATTAACTCTTTTTTGGGTGTTTCCTTTTAATTTGAACAAAAGGGCTCATTAAGTTGGATTTATGATCAAGGGAAGGAATATATGTTGAATTGAGGGAAGTTTGGAGGAGATTTGGTCAGGGTTTGGCTGAGAAAAATGGATTTGAAGGTGTGATTTTGAGAGAAGGGGAAGTACCCTTTTATAAGAGAGGTGAGAGTCACTTTAGGAAAAGTTTAAAATATTATTTTATTATAAAATAATATTCAATTTATAATAGATAAAAATTGATTTATTTATAATATAATGTGGGTATGGGTCTAAATAATCCCAAACAATTGGTTTTAGGTAAGTGTAAGTCACCATATTAACCCTATCTTTTATATTTAACTCTTAGTTAAATAGTTTAACTTTTACCATGTCCTCTTGTATTATTATAATAAATGGTTAATAAACATACTATAAAAACCCAAGAGTACCTAAAGTAGTTAAGTAATGACATATATATCATTATATAAGTCATTTGGATGAGCCTTATATTTTTAGGATTATTATATCATTTAATAATATAGTATTTGTTTTAAAAACTCATTTATGTCAATTTTGAAAGTATTTGGTATTTGGTTTTTTTGAAAGTCATAAAAAGTTGATTAATTCAAAAAAATACATTAAATAAACCCTAACATGTCATATTCACCTAGAAAATTCGTGTATGTCATCAAAAGTCTCAATTTACATTTATTTTGATATTTATAATATCAATTATTTTAATCTTTCATTAATAAGGTAATTATTGCGTCATTATTGTGTCATAAATAAATTTAATTATATAATTTCTAAAAATTATAAATAAAATACCATTATGTAGGAAATATTTTTATCTTTATAATGAATATTTATAGTAGAAATTATCTTATGTATAACCCTATATTAAAAAAGGTTTAGTTATTAAACTTTAAATATAACACTTTTAACTCTTATTTAAATAAAATAATAATAAATGTCCTAATCTAATACAAGTGGACCAAAAGGATCATATTTTATTTCAAAGGTTTTTTGGGTCGAAATAAAATTATCCAATAGAATTAGGATATGTGTTAGGGTAATTATAATAACATTTTTATCTTTAATTAACCAATTTACTTTTAACCGTGTGAAATAAAAGTCAAAAGTTACTATTCACCAATTTTTTTTTCTCTTCTTGAACCACATTTTACTTAATGATGTAAACCATGTTTCTAGGATTTTTGAAATTCAATTCATAGAAGTGGTAAAGTCACGTTTTATGAAAATTTTCAAATGTGCCATGAAGGTGGGTAAAAGAAGTTAAAAAGTTAAATAAAATTTTATACGTCTAATTTTATTATAAAATGACTCTAATGATTTACATTGAAATAATATAGGTATTATATATCTATTTTTTCTTAAAATTAATTTAAATGGTAGAAATAATTATTTAAATAAAAATTCGGTTTTAAACAATAATACAGTGTTTTTCACTATTCATCAAAAATTCAATGTTTTCAGAAAAATTAAAAAATTTTACCCTAATATAAATTTGATATTATAAATTAAAAAATGAATTCTATTTTACCCAATTATAAACATAAAAGTTTCACTAATTAATTTAAAATTAATTCCTGTTGTCAAAACCAAAAAGAGGGTTTTTAAAAAGTAAAAACTATCAAAAGATTGACATGTGTTTATGTCAAATTTAAATGTGAATATAATTATAATGATCTAAATATTATTAAATTATAACAATATAATATAATTATAGTTACAAAACTTTCAAATTCATAATTTAACTCTATAAATAATTTCGATTAAAAAAGTTGTTTTAATTAAAATTTACTATTTTTCACTACACATCAAAATATGAAAGTTATAAAAAAAGTACCAAAAATTTATCCAAACTAAAACTTTATGCCCCAATTATAAATAAGAATTTAATTTCATTAAATTTAATACATAAAAGTGTCAAATATTGGTTTTAAAAAGGGTCCTCCATTAAAAGGCGGTAAAATTGAATTTTTTAAAAAATACTGCTTTTAACTGAAAAATGAATTTGTTATTATATTATGTGTAATAAACACATAATAAATTGGGTCCTTGAAATTTGAATTTTTTTTTCAAAAATAAAATGTTAAAAATAGAAAAATACTTTTGTGGAAAATATCCATCAGAAATTGGGTTAAAAAAATTTAGTCTTAATAAGTGGGAAAGAGAAATGAAAAAGTCACCACCAAGTTATGATCTTGATTAAAAGAACATCGGTGGAAATTAGAGACACATAATTGGAGGGAAAACTTAAATATTTATAGGAAGTGTTTGAGGTCATCAAACAAGTGTAAAATTGAGGTCCTCAAAGCCATCAATCTACGATGATTTAAAATATCATAGGGTCAAAAAACATAAGATATTAGGATAACACATTTTTGGTTTTAAGATCCTTTCCCTAAAGTTTAAGAATTTTTTTATTCATATAATAAGAGGGAAAAAATATACATTACAGGTAGAGTTTCATCCTTCAACTAATTCCTACCACAAACTAATCTTTCACTCACAAAGATAATAGAATTCAAAAATATTCCATTTAGCCTAATCCTATTGGGTTCCAAAAATAATTAAGTTATAATTCATTTGTCAAACTATATAAAAAACTAAATTATACAAACTAGGACATCACGTAGGCCAGTGGTAACTGATTCACCCTTGTCGCCCTTCGGTTTCGGGTTCAAGTCTCACGAACTTGCAGGATGCGACGAGTTGTCACATAACCTTCAGGTTTTCATTTTTATAACAATCCAAAAATAATATTAAGAAATGTTTTAACCATAAATAATAGAATCCAATGTCCAATTTAATTCATTAAAACCTTTAGACTCATCCAAAATACTTTTGTCCAAACTCATAGTCCAAAATTTATAAGTGAGGTAAACATAATGAAGATATCTTTTTCCACGCAATAACAAGTGAATACATTTATCATGTATTCTTTTAAAACATGGTAACACCCTAAATTACCAAAAAACCCTCATTTATTACATTCATTCTCCCTTATTCCTTATATAATACTGGATATACTCTTTATATCCATTTTTTTTAAACTCCAACAATGATGGAATGGAAAAACAATTAATTAGTTCCAATGTAGTCAATAATATAAAATATACTTTATCTAACTCAATTTTATATTATTACAAAATTAGTATCTTAGTTTCAGAAACATATTAAGGTTTATGTTTCCCCCTACCATATATTTTCCAAAATGTTTAACTTGAAACTATGTCACTTTACTTGGTACCATAAAATCTCAAATCCTTAATTAAAATGTACTACTGTACAATCCTTATATAATTTATAATTATTATAACTTGTACATCATTAATACAATAATCAAATGACAAAATTATTTAATAACAACATAATAATAGTAATCATTACTCTTCATCTACGGTAGTATCATAACTTGATTATTATCCAATAGTAGTATTTGGGTTATACTTAGATGATTGGGACATTGATTCATGTAGTATCCCAACTCCTTGAAGATGAAGCATTATACATTTTAAGCCTTTTTATTACCCTTGCAATCACGTACTTGGTGTCCTTTTTCTCTACAATTATAACAAAATCCCATTCCCTTTAAGCATTTACCAAGGTGATTCTTTCCACAGTTATCACATATGGGAAAATCCTTCTATCCCCTCTTCCCTTTATCCATCTTTCTCTAAACCATCCCTTTCTTCTCTTGCTTCCCTTCAAATCCATAAGGCTCAGAGATCTCTTTATATATCTTATTAACACATGATACTATTTCATCATATGATGAGAATACTTGGGAGACTATTTATCTTCTAAATGTTGGCTTAATACCAAGAAATATATAATCCTTCTTTCTCTTTGGATTATGCGTATTGCTAGAGTTCTCATTCCTTCTACTGGGTGCCATTTCTAAACAATGAAATCCACTAGGTTAGTTTATGAATCACAATGCATATTTCCAAACTTGTACAATACCAAACGTAAATTGAAATTATTATGAATATAATCTATAATAATACAAAAAGGTTTTATTTGAGGAAGTATTTAATCTTAAATCCTTTATAATGGCTTATAAATAAAATGTGACTTATCCTAAGCATATCCCCCATGAGTGTCGTAACCAAGAGTGCAGTAAAGCCTCCTGTTGTGTATCAGGATACCCCGATTCAAGCCCAAAACCCCTTATCAGAGTTTTCACTCCTAGGTACATCTTTTCCAGAGCCGTCACTGCCTGCTCGTATCCAAAAATGGATGCATTTCATTGAAAATACACAAAATATCTACATTACCAAAATTCTAGGAAGTTATTCTATACTAATCCTTAAATCCTATCTTAAGGTAATGTTCTCTAATCATATTTTTTTCTAAGTCTAGTTTCTACGTTTTTTATTAAATTTCCTCTGATACCAACTGTAATGCCCCAACCCAATAAGCCTAGTGCCAGTGCATTATTTTAATACATTGAAATGATTACAAGGAATCATGTTCTGAAGGACCGATCAATTTAGTAGTCTAGAAAAATAGATTACATGCATGAACATTACAATACACATTCAAACATTAAACACAACATAAATAATTCATTGAGAACTCCATTATTCCCCAAGATTAACCCTACATATCAAACATAATACACTTCTTGGAATCCTAGGAAAACAAAACATAAGATAGCGGTGATCTCAGATGCTCCTTATGGGTAAATAATTTAGCAGAAGCTATAAACTTTTAATGAAATATGTGTAATAAAAAAACAGCCTCCTAAACATAAACTTGAACATAATATAGAGAAAATAAATCAAACATTACCATATAAACATGCACATGGATATTCTATTAGTATAATAATAACATGTAATAATTAATTTTTTAATGAGGGAATACCTAACACCGGACATCATTACCACATAGTCAAGGCCTCATGCCAAGAATAAAAATAAATTTTTTGCCAAGGCCTTATGAAAAGACATTAGTTTGTCTCATGAGACCTAATGATTTATCGAGGGGATATAGCGGGCCCCACCCATCACTTACTAAGTGCACTGCATTCCTCATATGAAAATGTTGAAACCTAACATAAACATTCGTATTAGAACTAGCTTACTAAATGTCAATACTTCAACCATAAACTATGAATGGTATAAAAATAGCACATCCAAGGTCCAACATATCATACCTCATTCGATACAATATGGAAGATTTTATTATAATAAATCAACCTTAAAAAAGAATAATATCCAGTAAAGAATTTTGACATAGTTGAAAATGATTAGTAAAACTTTTTGAGAGAAATATCCCATTTTTGTGAAATCCTTTAAATATATCACATTTATAAAGGAAGTCATTTAAAATAGATTTTTGAATAAAAGTGTCCCACACCACTTTAAAACTTTTGAATAGAATTAACATTTTAAAACAATCATGTCTATATAAATAAATCCTTAAAACCATTTTGAAAACATGAAAATTAATGGGAAAGATTTAAAAGAATAAATATTTAAAACATTTAAAATGATGTTTTAGTTAAATAGTACCTTAAAATAATTATTTTAAAATGAATTTTATAAAATATGGACATGGATAATAAATATGTCCCAGAAAATACATACACATAAATAATCTCAGAAAATAATGAGATTGAGGAATTGACCCTTACCTTGCACTTTCATTTGGTTGAGGGTACGTTTAACATTTTTTATAATGACCATAGTATGTTATTAAATTATACCATAACCATATTCATATGTATTATATCATACATGGTTCATTTATGACTTTATACTACCCATTTAATAATGATTTCCATGTTAAATTAACATTTCATGTAATAATCGCTTTCTTTATCGTACGTGTTTTAAATTGTTGTTTTTGACTGTATAATTTAGATCATGATTTAAATACTTTCTAGAATATAAAACATGATTTATATATAATATATAATTAGAATATAAATATTAATAATAGATAGACATATTAAATGGAGAACACCGTTTATGGAGATGGTAGGCCGTATGTACGCATAAAAGTTGTTTTCGTTTTCATATCGTATTGAACAAATGTAAGTGAATAAGATATAAGAAATCACGCGCACACACACACACACACATATCCAATATAATTATTTTTTCATATATTACATACTTAATAATAATATATATTTTTATAATCATTGTTGAATGGTGAACCTATAAATGAATCTCATTGCGTCGTGGAGACGGTTATCCGTACATACACACGAGCAACAATATCATTTATTTAATGATTAAAAGGTTTGTAATTGGATGGTATATTAATTTTACAGATAAATTATCATGTTATTTTCATTATTTATATACATAGTACTCATCATTATATCCATCCAAATAACATAGTGTTGAATAACAAATTACACCATAACGTGGAGACGGTAAGCCGTACGTACGCATGCATGGTGACATTATCATTCATAGGGTGGATAGAATAATTAATATGGTCATACCATATTTATAATATCATCATAGTATATTGAATTTACTGGAGTTATTATTTTGGTATGGAAATAAAAAATAAATAGAAAGTGGAAGAAGAAACAAACTTTGAAAGAGGTGATAAAATAATTACCTCTTTTTCGGGTGTTTCCTTTTGATTTGAACACAAGGGCTCGTTAGGTTGGATTTATGATCTAGGGAAGGCCTCTAGGTTCAAGTTATGGAAGTTATTAGGATATTTAGGTAGGGTCTTGCTGATCCAAATGGATTTGTAGGTGTTATTTCGAGATAAGGGTAAGTATCCTTTTATAAGAGAGGTGAGGGTCACTTTATGAAAAGTTTGAAATATTATGTTATTATAACATCATTATCAATTTATAATGGAAAAAAATCTATTTATTTCGAGGTTAAGATGGTTATTGGTGGAAATAATCTCAATAAATAGGTTTTAGACAAGTTTAGGTCACCATATTAACCATATATTATAGATTTAACTCTTACATAAATAGTGTAACTTTTTCCATGTCCTCTTGTATTATTATAATAAACGGTTAATAAACATACTATAAAAAAACAATAATACCTAAAGTAGTTCCTTAATGACATATATATAATTATATAAGTCCTTTTAATGAACCTTATATTTTTGTTATTATTATATCATTTAATAATATAGTATTTCTTTTAAAAACTAATTTATGTCAATTTTGACACTATTTGGTATTTGGTTTTTGTGAAAGTCATAACAAGTTGATTACTTAAAAACATATACATGAAATCAAATCTAACATGTAATATTAACCTAGGAAATTTGTGGATGTCATCAACAGTTTCAATTTACATTTAGTTATATATATATAATATCAATTATTTTAATCTTTAATTAATATAGTAATTACTACATCAGTATTATGTCATAAATAAATTTAATTATATAATGTATAAAAATTATAAATAAAATAAAATTATGTTGGAAATATTTTTATTTTTTTAATTAATATTATAGTAGAATTTATCTTATGTATAACATTATATTAAAATTGTTTTAGTTATTAAACTTTGAATTTAACACTTTCAACCCTGATTTAAATAAAATAATAATAAATTTCATAATCTAATAAAAGTGAAAAAAATGATTATATTTTATTACTAAGGTTGGTTTTGGTAGAAATAAACTTATACAATAGAATTAGGACATGTGTTAGTCTAATTATAATATCATTTTTCCTTTAATTACCCTATTTACTTTTAAGCATGGTAAATAAAAGTCAAAACTTAATATTTCTCCAAAAAATATTTTAATATTATTGAACCTAATTTTATTTACCGATGTAAACCGTGTCTCTCAAGTTTTTGAAATTCAATTTACTGAAGTGGTAAAATTACATTTTATGCAAATTTGCAAATGTGCCAAGAAGGTGGGTAAAAGACGTTAAAAAGTTCAATAAAATTTTATATAACTAATTTTATAATAAAATGACTCAAATGAATTACATTGAACTTATATAGGTATTATATATATATTTTTTCTTAAAATAAATTTAAATAAAATAAAAATTTTTTTAAATTAAAAGCTGGGTTTAAATAATAATAGAGTGTTTTGAAAAATTCATCAAAAATTGAATGTTTTTAGAAAATTACCAAAAATTCACCCTAATATAATTTTGATATTTCGAATTCAAAAATAAATTCTATTTTACCAAATTTGAAACATAGAAGTTTCATTAATTAATTTAAAATTAAATTCCATTATCAAAACTAAAAAGCAGGTTTTTAAAAAGTAAAAACTATCAAAAGATTGACATGTGTTTATGTCAAATTTAAATGTGAAATTACTTATAATGACCTAAATTGTATTAAATGATAAAAATATAATCTAATTATACTTCCAAACTAATAAAATTCATAATTTAACACTATAAATTATTTTTTTCAATTAAAATTTAGTATTTTCATTATTTATCAAAATATGAAAGTTATTAGAAAAGTACCAAAAATTTATCCAATCCATTTTTTATTTCCTGATTCTAAATAAGAATCTAATTTCATTAAATTGAATATATAAAAGTGTCAAATATTGGATTTAAAAAGGGTTCACCATTAAAAGGCGGTAAAATTGTATTTTTTGAAAAATACTTCTTTAATCTGAAACAAATGAATTTGTTCTTATATTATGTCTATGAAATAGATAATATGGATTCTAAAATTATATGGAGTATATAAAATTCAAAATCCAATTAATAATATTTATAAATTCTTTTTGAACGACTAGTTTAGCAAGTCGTGGTGCGTTCAAACTCGATATTGTGTGTATGTCAAGTTATTGAATTACTTTGAAGATATAATGTACTATGAAATCTTGGGGTGTTACATTGGTTATTCGAGAAAGATTTTCAGAATTAATTCAAAAACACATTTGTAACACTTATAAATAGAAGAAGTACTTTGAACTTTCCAAACACATAAATGGTTCATTGGTGAAGAAGAGAGAAGTAAGAGAACTGAATATTTGTAGAGAGAGGGAGTTTCTAGATCAAGCATTGATGATGATATTTTTTGGGAAGAGGGATAAGATATTATATCATAATAAGAGTTTCCCAAATTGGAACGAGTAATCATATTGGGCTTTTTAGATTAAAAAAGTTGTTCTAAATTATTTCAACAGTATTCTGGAAGATTTATTTTATCAGACTGAGAAATTGGTCTAGAGAATCAGTCTGGGTATCCTATTGAGTATAATTATGAAGTCTATATAAGTTATTACTTTCTTCTAGGTAGGTAAGATAATAATTTTTTTTGAAGATCATATTGAAAATTTACAAGGCAACATAGTAACATGTTATCATGCCACTGGTCAAAGTTTTCGGTCTTTCTACACAATTATTTTACATCATTTTATACTCCTTTAATCACATTCTCTACTTTATTGATTATATAGATTCATGAATTTAAGATAATTTCATACTCATTATATCCACACAAAATGATTGTTTTGTAGTGTATTGTGTGTTATAATATTTATTTCATATCATACCAAGAACATATCTATACTTATTTTGAAGTTAATCTTGTAATTTGTTGTGTTAAAATGGATGTGTGGTTGTTTTTTATCAAGGAAAAAAATCTTTAACAAGAGGCAAATATTGTTTAAAAATAAAAGAAACTTAAAAGAAAAAGTTATCACTGATTTACCCCTCCCCCTCTCAGTGATACTTAGATTATAACTGTTCACTTTTCACTATTATGGTCCTCAGGCCTGTATTTTTATAATACAGTGAATATTCATATAATATGATGCAATATCCATGTATGTTAGGTCTAGGTCACTAGATAATCACCCTCACATGAAACCATTATGCAGATGCCAAAACTTACCCTTACACAGCACCACCATAGTGTAACCTCTTCCCTTCGACATGTCCCTACAGTCACAAAACACCATTATCACCCATATGTGATGAATTTAATGATTTATTCCATAGTCTTGCAGGGTCGATTACACTCACTGAATAGTATACATAAGGATATAACCTTAAAAAACCCCCTATCCATGCCCCAAATACCCTAGATAAAACATGACCCTCTCTATAATCACACATAACACTTTTCAAAGAATTAGTCTATGACATGGTCTATAGCCTGTATCCTACAGTCTTAGAACTAAGCGTATCACTTAGGTCACTTAAAACAACCAAAAACCCCACGTAAACACCCAAAAACTCTAAAATAACCCAAATATTAAATAATTCACCACACAATAACACAGGGGTGTTAGAAGGTAATCAGGAAATTTTATTTGGGATGAGATAAAATTTATGGATAAAGTTGAGTAATATGATTCAAGGGAGGTTATATAAATTTTTATTAATTTAGTAATAGTTTTATAGATTGGATAATATATCATCATTGAATAGTTTGATCATGGATTTGAGTCTTGGAGAGGGATAATGAAGAGAATCCTAAGATGTTTTGCATTGGGTAAGTAATGCATTGATGACCAAGATAGACCAGGATTTATTAAAAACTAACTTTAAAGGATTATTAAGAAAAAGAAACATTATGTTGGAGAGTTTTTAATGAATTATGCATTCATGTATTGATGAATCAAAAGGATGATCTAATTCCTATCATTTTACTAGATTTTTTAATTTCAATTTTCGAGATCAGATTGATGGGTTGAATTTCAAGTTTTTTTAATGTTTAAATAGATTTTTAGGAGGGGAATCAGTTATAGAAAATACTATTAGAAGGAAAAGAATATCAAGTGGGAGAAATAATGCTTTTTAGGTGCAGTTGGAACCCAATAGAGTCCTGGTGGCATGCTATTGGGAACCCGGTCACTTCACCAAGAGTTTGGTGAGATCCACTAGACTTTTGGTGCCCCCTCCCAATTATTTCAAATAGGGGAAAAGGGGAAATTGTTCCTATTATATTAATAAACCCACTCAAGAGTTCTTATTTTGTGTGGGATCATAATCAGGGGACTCCCCATTTTCCTCTCATTATTTTCCATTTCCATGAATAGA
This sequence comes from Viscum album, assembly GCA_963277665.1. NCBI lineage: Eukaryota > Viridiplantae > Streptophyta > Magnoliopsida > Santalales > Viscaceae > Viscum > Viscum album. The sequence continues at coordinate 1,061,924,985 of OY728165.1, read as the reverse complement.
TTTTGGCTAATTGAGATATGTTTTTACAGCGATTAATTTTGGTTGTTTCCCTCTTCTTCCTCCTTTTGTTCAATTATTCCTTATCCTTTTATTTTTCTATTCCTAATTAAAAAATTTGAGAGTGGTTTCACTTAACTGTGGTTGAATCATACTAATATGATGGGGAATTCATGCGAGCTTCTTATAGGAGGATCGAGAAGGCAGAGTAATCACCACTGTTCACCATTTATGTTATGGTATTATCATTGATGATTTATTTTATATATTTTAGATAAATTTTAAATAAATGTTGATAAATTTAGGTTTGAAATATAACTATTTTTTTTGGATTAGGATTGTGTGCATTTTAGGAATGGAAAGAACTCCATTGGTAATAATTTTAGCAATGTTACACCACTCAGTGAGATTGGTGTTGGTTTTAAAAATTATGGTTTTCAAATTTAAATTTTTGGGTTTCTGATTTAGTGGTATTTATTTATTATATAGTTTATAATTATTTCAATGGATGTTAGTAAAAGATAGAATAATTATTTGTTTTTCATGATCAAGAATGGTGTCCTATAAATATGAATTATGTTGACCATTTGGTTACATTATGGTCATTTATTATTTTTTTATTCTTATTGACATGTTTGTGTGATATTTTATAAAATAATCCTTTAAATGGGATGGGATTAAATTGGAATAAAATTTAAAAAGGATCTTAGAGATTTTTAAAAATTTCATTGGTGAAATCTTAGTCGAATGTGTACCAATGACACTTTTTTGGGATTTTCTTGGTGATGTGAGTTAGTTTTCTGACTTGGTTTTCTAATTTAAATGTATTTAACCATTGAAAAATTATTTTAAAAAGTAAATTGTTTTAGAATATGTGTGTTATTAATTAGTTTTTTCTAAATAATATATGATATGTGATTTCAAATTGACTTTAAAGAAAATATATACTTTCATGGAAGTTTGAAAAAGGAGTGATTGGTTTAAGAAATGGTTTTGAATTTATATTTCAAAACAAAATTCGGGTTCCTTAAGGATAGTTTTTATGGGTTTTTAGTCAATATCCAAGTGTGACTAAGTTGGAACGTGATTCCATTTACTAAAAGAGTTTCATAGAAATTATTGAATTATATTTAAAATGAGATCAGTAAAAGAATTATATTACATGTGTTTTGGGCTGTTTGACCTCCTAAAATCTATTTAATTTTTTTTCAAATTTTGTATTCTTACATGAGTTTCTTGATTAATTATTTCCTTGTTATTATCCCTTATTTCATGATAATTCATAATTATAGAGGAACTATATATGAGACTGTCCTCTAGGTGATGGGTTGTGTAGTTTATATTGAGATACTTTTTAATTCTTTTTTGGAGTAGGTCCATAGGATCCTTGAGATACCCTTTGGAATGAGAGAGAGTCTTGGATTGTTTCCTAACTCTAAATACTTGGAGTGAGTCATGGGTTTCAATGGGGAATTATTTAGGTGATTTGTTCACTATTAGAATTTTGGAAATTCTTGATGTTCTTGATGAGAGGTAAGAATCCCCAGTTATTATAGGAACACCTCCTTTTAGATATCATCCATTTTGGTAATGATATAATTAACATTGATTTTTTATTGATGAATATGGCTGAATTATATAAATGTGATCCTTGTTTTGTCATGATCATCCAAATAGATCTCGTTTTGGAATTAGAGGACGAGTCAATGCTCCTTCATATTTTTACATGAGGGAAGTGGATTACTCTATATTGAAGTTGGATTAATCTAGTGCGAGTTAGAATAACAAGAAAAATATCCTATAGGAATGATTTGAGTTAGAAAATGTCCTCAGTTTTAGAGGTCACATTTCATGTACCATGTATATCATGATATGAAAAAGGTGAGAAGAAAATCATTAGTTATATCTTGAGATTATTGATCAAGTGATTAATTCATATTTTTCTTCTATAGAGGTCATAAAGAAATTATTGAAAAGTCACTAAATAGGATGGTCATAGATTCTTGAGAGTTGATCATCAGTTAAATGTGATAGAGTTAAGCCAAAAATTCCTAAGGTTCTACCTAAGGTAAGACAATGGACATAGACCAAACATTTTTTTATTGATGGTACTAATATACAATCATATATATTGTTTTGTATCTTTAGTGTTGTTCTATAATGTTGTGGGATCCATCCACTATTATGACTTGTGATTAATGGGACAAATCTAATGGTTATCTATGGATATTCTGGTTGATAGTTCTATTGAGGCCTACGAGGCATGATGGGGTAGGGTGTGAGTTTATTGATTAATATTTCATACATCTAAGACCTTTTTTTATTTTACTTTTTTGTTTTATCATATAATTAATATGATAAATATATTTTATGTCTTAGGAACTCATTAACTACCATTTTGGTTTTTCAATGTTGTATAATTTTTTTGGATGTATGATAAAAAATATATTTCTTATTATTTTTATACTTGATATGATCATTATTTCCCATTATATTTGGGATTTTTGTTATTGGAATAATATGAGATTTATCATGAGTCAGGTGAGACTCCAATCAGTGAGTCTTGGTGGAAATAGTGATACCTATTCTAGGATTATAATTGATGAGGTGATAGATACTATGTGATATTTATTATTCGTTTATACGGGTATATGATTCATCATTAACAGACAGGAATGTCCTATCCTTAATTGAGTAGTTCAACATTGAGCATCCAAAGTGCACTAGTCTTCTAAGAATGATAGGATGAATGTATGGATTTGTATGTTAATGCATGGATTATGTTTCTCGGTGGGTCAATTTTAATTAACATTTATTTTTTACTCTCTAAATATTTGAATTCACACCCACATTGTCACTAATATTTAGTGTGTTAAGTAATGTGCATGAATCCTAATAGATAAATAGACTCACCCACCACCCACACACATGACTTGGATTTCTATGCACATTGGTAGAACATTATATTTTCTATGGAGATGGATTCCTGAATTGGGATGGTAATCAAATTAGAGTTAATGGAATTAGTTATAATTGATAATGTGAGTTTGGATTGAGTCTATTGTATGACTTTTTTCTTTATTGAATATATAATATATGTATTAGTTGATGGGAAAACCTATTTTTTATCTTGATTTTTCTATTGTTTATATTAATACCACAACAACTATGTTATATTGATGCATATCCTGTAAACTATTTTATTTTATATAAAAAATAATAGAACATCCTCTTAACTCTTAATTTTATATCTATAGGGTTTTGGTATGTATGTTATAAATATGGTTTATTCTATATTTTTAGTATATTTGAGATTTATTCATATAAATTATATTTTATGGTGTAGTCTTTACATTGTTGGATCGATATATAGATGTATATGTATATTATATGGAACAACACAAGAGGGGGGGGGGGGGGTGAATTGTAGGTTTAAAAACATTGTCTAAACACTTAATAAATTATTTTAAATGATATTAAACTAATACAATTCACAACAGATACAATTAACCACAATTGTATGATATGATGAAATACTATAAGAAAAGTAAATCAATTGTTTTCAAAATGAATATAATAATCAGAGTAATGAAATGGTGAATGATTCTACCATAAAGCATATATAATCTATCAATACAATATGTAACAGTATAATGTTAATTGAAAAAATTACAAATGAATATGAAATGAAGAAAAGAAACAAAACAATTTAATTTCTAATACAATCAGCAGTAGAAATGTAAAAGTATTACAATTCTTTTATCCCAAAGAGAAGGGTAACATTTCACCTAGGATAATTGGTCTTGTCTTACCACCACCTTGGTAAGCCCTCGATACGATGATCGGTATATCTGTATTGCTATCCCCACAGGCCCTCGATTTTGCAGGTAATCAACACCTCGGTCTTTCAAACACTTGAAAGCCCTCGATATGGAGATCGGTAGGTCTGTCTACCTATCCTCAGCAGCCCTCGATCGTTATCACATGATCGGTCGCACAAAGGAAAAAACACTTATTGAAATAAAGAAACTAAGAACGATCCGTTCAAATTTTGTAATTTCAAGGCTTTCGCACGAAGCAAGAGAGAATTCACAATGTCTCTCTCTAGATATTGATAAAAGAAAAGAATGATCAAAGTACCTTAGTTATGCTTCTCATCTTCAAATGACCTCCTATTTATAGGCCTTAGGTTCCAATGGTCATATTTCCTCCAACGGTCATATTTCTTCGGAAAACGTGGAAGGGCTTGGACACCTAGAATTATAATGGCCATATTGAAGAGAAAATCACGACATCATTTGGATTAGTTTATAACTAACTCGATGACATTGTTTTGGTTAAAACAAAATATATATGAAAATGATAATCATTAGTACGATTAATATAAAACATGTGTTTTGATAAAGGATAAAAACAAGCATGTAATGAAAGTAAAATATGAATACTTTTAGTATTACTTAGTGTAATGTTTTGATATGATGCAAAGTGATTACGATGCAAAAAAGTCAGTACATTTGACAGAGTAAGTACGATTTAATCAGTACGATTGACATAGTCAGTACATAAACATAGTTAGTACGATAAGCATTGTCAGTACAATAATCATAGTCAGTACGATAAGCATAGTCAGTACGATAAACATAGTCAGTATGATAAACATAGTCAGTACTATAAACATAGTCAGTATGATAAACATAGTCAGTGTGATAAACACAGTCATTACGATAATCATAGTCAGTATGATCAACATAGTAAGTACGATAAACTTAGTCAGTAAAATAAGAATATATGAATACATTTGTGATTTCCAAAACAAGACATAAAAGTCAAAAGATAACGTTTGACTCAAAAATTTACCCATTTTTGGAAAGCACAAAACATAAAGTAAAAAAAAATAAATACTTATCTCCCCATGAGTTATTGGAAACTCTTCTGAATAAGAAATTGAATACAACTAACCCCCCTTAGGTATGTACTTTATTAAGGATTGTATTCATAAATTTTCCTTGATTTAGAAGTATTTGATTAAAACATTATCCCCTTATAAAACATTCGATCCCTTTTTGACTTACAAAAAGAATGGTGTAATCTTGAGTTACCTGAAAGAGTAAGAGAAAAGAAATGCAAGGAAATGGGAAAGATAACATAAATCTCAACGAGATAACAAAAGTCTATAGAATTATATAAATGAATAAAGAAATATATAACAACAATCATTTTTTTCTCTTTTCTTTTCTTTCTTGATCAGATCATGAAGAACAAATTTCATCTTTTTGATTTCTTTCTTTTATTCAGAGATAGAATCACCTTGGGATTTTAGAAGCTCTTGTTGATCGGCAAAAAGATGATCCTGATTTTGGATAGTCTCTTCTTAGACTCTGATTACTTCTTCAATAGTATCAATTCTGTCTTGCAAATTCTCATTATCTTTAGATAACACATAATTTTGCTTCTTCAATAGAACTATTTCATCTTTTAAAGATGAAACCTTCAAAAACTCTCACTGGAAAGCATTCATTCTCTCTTGCAGCTCTTTTATTGAAGGGATATCTGCTCCATAAGTTTTTAACACCTGATTCAGCCTTTAAATTGTTTCTTTTTCATGTTTATTAAAATAAATAATAAGATCATTTGAAATATTTCTTAAGTATTCAATTGATATTTCATGACCATTCATTGAGATTTCTATTTTGTATGACCACTTAGTCATTCTATTGCAAGCCTTCTTATGAGTAGCTGAACTTTCAGACAATACTTTTAAATCAGCTTCTATTGATAATACTCTCTTTCTATGTTCTCTTACAGAACCAAAATTCTTCCTTTGATTGTCAGTGATGAAATCAATTTTCCCTTCATGTGTAGGAAAATAAGGAATAGTCTTCTCAATTCTCCTCAAAACATGAACAGTGTAATCACTCTTTTTGAGAGAAATTGTGCGTTTTGAATCAGTATCCTCATCGTATGAATCCAGTTCATTTGATCGGCTTGAGTCTTCAACTGGATGTCTTCCTTTTGATTTTTCTTTTTTTCCTTTCTTTCTTAATCCACTTTGTCACTGATAACGATTAATGTTTTGGTATGAGAAGATTTAGAACCTTTCTTTACTTGAGATAGAATTCTATTTGGAGTTTCGAAAGATTCAGCTGGTGCTTGATCGGCATGAGGATCCTTTTGAATACCTTCACTTTTCTTTTGAAAAGATTATTCTCTACTCTTTTTTAAACTCTGAAGAAATGCCAAAAGAAAATATTCTTCTTCTTCTTCAACTTCTTGTGCTTCTTTCAAAATTATTTTCCCTTTCTCTTTCTCTAGAAGACTCTGTACGATAGGTTCTTGATGCACTTCTTCAGTTTGTTGAGCACTATCCTCCTAAACCATTTTCATGATTTTAGAAACATAAAATCCTTGAGATTTACTTTTCAAAAGAGTATACTTTTTCTTCTCGGCCTGAAGAGTATCCTCTACCCTTATTCTCTCAGCTAAAGCTTCACCTGGATAAAAAAAACGTAGGATCACCTTCTTTTCTTTGTTCTCTATCTTTCTTCCACTTGGCCACAACCTCCTTACTGTATTTAGTTTTCTTCTTTGGCATAGTACTGGTTAGAAGATCTGACTTTTGAGGAGAAACAACAGTTGGATTATCTTCGATTGACATAGGTGCTGATTGATTTGGTGCTGATTGATTTTATGCCGATTTAACTTCTATATCTTTAACAAAAATCTTTGAATTCTAATAGAAACATACATACAGCTTCTTCAACGTATTCTTACTTATCCAATAAGGCTTTAGTTCTTTCAATTTCCCTTTCAAAGGAATATTACAAAACTTCAAGATCTTAAGAATGAACTTCGTAAGAATAGAGGGATACATAATCAAATGAGATTTAATAGCTCCTGACTTTACATTCTTGATTGTTTCAAAAATGTACCCAATGAGATTTAATTTTCTCAGGTTTACAAGATAGTCTAGCATAAAGATATCAGATACTTTAAGAGTTTGTCTATCCCCTTTCCTTGGGATAAGAAAACCTTGCATCCAAAGCACCATGAACCTGTTATTTGGAGATAAATGGGATACTTTTCACTTCTCTTCATTCATAAGAAATAATGACTTTTCAGCACTTTCTTTATTAAATGTACCAACTTCCTCTGGTAGTTTATGATATGGAAGAAAAGAATCGCCTTCTGTTGGGACATTTAGAAAGTGGGCTACTTGTTTCATAGACATTGAGATTTTTCTATCATACACAACAAAGTTGATCATCATATTTTTGTCAAAAGACACCGTTTTTTAGAATTGGATAACTCCTTCAACAAGAATTGAATCTTGAGATACTGGTTTTTCAACACAAAGATATTCCCAGCCTTGAAACAGAATAATCCTCCTGATTTTTGAATCATACATGTCAAAGATGTCCCGAGAAACTAACCTTTCCTTAATGAAGTATTTCTCTGAAAACGTTTTTGAATATATTTTGGCAGGAGTGCTAGAAGAGGACTAAGACATATAGATTCAGCAAAGGGAATATCGTAAAGAGTCTTAAAACAGAGGGGCAGAGCTTCACCATGAGATATGAAAAACCGGTGTGGGTTTGGGGAGGGGTGGAGGGTCAATTTATAGGTGAAAAAAGGATGGCTGTTGATCGTCTACGGTTAAGATTAGAAGAATAAAAAAGAAATGGTGGGGATTTAAAGGATTTTTTTAAAAAAAATGAGAAACAATAAAAATAAAAAAAAAGAAAGAAAGAAAGAATATACCTACAAAAGATTCTAAGGAAATTGTTTGTTTAATAGTATTAACATAGTATAATACAATAAAAAAAATAAAATACATGAGGTCAAGGAAAAATAATACAATCATTTGTGAGACAGATGGAAAAAAAATTCATTACCATAGGTTGTAAAGACGATGGAAAACAATGTCATTAACATTGGCTATCAAGCCGATGGAAAACCAAGTCATTGCCATAGGTTGTGAAGCCAATGGAAAAAAAAATTCATTACCATAGGTTGTCAAGATGATGGAAAGCAAAGTCATTACCATAGGTTGTCAAGCCGATGTAAAACAAAGTCATTACCATAGGTTGTCAGGCCAATGAAAAAAAGTCATTACCATAGGTTGTCAAGCCGACTGAAAACAAAGTCATTACCCTTGGTTGACATGCCGATGGAAAACAAAGTTGTTACCATAGGTTGACGTGCTGATGGAAACAATGTTGTTTCCATAGGTTGACGTGCTGATGGAAAAAAATTTGTTACCATATGTAGACGTGCCTATGGAAAACAAAGTTGTTACCATAGGTTGACATTCCGATGGGAAAAAAAGTTGTTACCATAGGTTGACATGCCGATGGAAGACAAAGTTGTTACCCTAGGTTGACATGCTGATGGAAAACAAGGTTGTTGCCATAGGTTGATGTGCCGATGGAAAACAAAGTTGTTTCCATAGGTTGACATCCCTATGGAAAATAAAGTTATTACCATAGGTTTACATGCCGATGGAAAACAATGTTGTTACCATAGGTTGACGTGCCGATGGAAAACAAAGTTGTTACCATAGGTTGACATGATGATGGACAGAAAATCAATACGGTAACCAGGAAAACAAGATGAAATGGTTAAAACAATAACCAAATAGTCAAAACGATAATCAGCAATATAGAAAACCAAAAGAATAAATGAATAAAGAAGGAAAATTTTAAGAAATATATGAGGTAAAGTAAAAAAAATGTTCTCCCCATTTTAAGATAAGTTTAATGTAAGGATAAGTGTAAAACTTGAAGTAGATATGAATGATTATTTTAATGTAATAATTCTTAGATTCTGTTTTATAAACTCAAATCTATGGGAAGGTAATGGTTTTGTAAAAATGTCAGCATGTTGTTCTTGCGTTCTGATGATTTGTAAAATAATATCTCATTTTAGTGTGTGATCCCTAAGAAAGTGATTCCAAATATCTATGTGTTTTGTAGGAGTGTGATGTGCTATATTTTTACTAAGAGCTATGGAACTAGTATTATCACATAGAATTTGAGTTTTTGGAAAAGTTCAATCCATAGTCAGTGAGCTTGTGTTGCATCCACAACACTTGAGAACAAAAACTTCTAGCTGCTACATATTCTGCTCCAGTAGTGGAAAGTGCTACTGAGTGTTGTTTCTTGCAGGACCAAGAAACCAAGGAATCTTCTAAGAAATGAAATTTTCCAGATGAACTCTTTCTATACATTCTACAACCTCCAAAGTCAACATATGAAAAAAAATTAAAGCAAAACCATTTACAAAAGAATAAAAAAGACCTAAATCCAGAGCTCCATTTAAATACTGAAATATTCTTTTCATAGCTTTTAAATGATACTCTTTTGGATTAGATTGGTATCTTGCACATAAGCATACAAAAAACATTAAGTCTGGTCGACTAGCTATCAAGTATAACAAACTTCCTATCATACCTCTAGAAGTTATTTTGATCTATTGGTTTCTCAGTTTCATCAAGATCAATTGTATTTGAGGTTCCAATTGGAGTGCTAATACTTTTAGTATTGTCCTATCCATACTTTTTGAGTAAATATTTGATATACTTATGTTGGGATATATATGTTTCTTTTGGTTTTTGTGAAATTTTAAAACCTAAAAAGAATGTTAACTCACCCATCATACTCATTTCAAACTCATATTTCATTAAATTCGCAAAAGAATCAGTTAAAGACTACTGAGTTGATCCAAATATGATGTCATCAACATAAATTTGAACAATAAAAACATTTTTATTTTCCATTTTTATAAAAAGGGTTGGATCCACTGTACCTTTTTCATAATTTTTTTGTAAAAGAAATCATGTAAGTCTGTCATACCATGCTTTAGGGGCTTGTTTAAGTTCATATAAATCTTTGGTAAGTTTAAAAACATGATTAGGATATTTAAGGCTAGAAAAACAGGGGGTTGTTAAAAAAAACATCTTCTTGAACAAAACCATTTAGAAAAGCACATTTAACATCCATTTGAAATAATTTGAAGTTAAAGTATATTGCAAAGGCTAATAGAATACGAATAGATTCAAGTCTAGCTACTAGAGCATATGTTTCTTCATAGTCTATTCCATCGAGTTGATTATAGCCCTTAGCAACAAGTCTTGATTTATTTCTTATAATGATTCCATTTTCATCACATTTATTTTTGAAAACCCATTTTACACCAATTATAGTTGTTTCTTTAGGTCTTTCAACTGAAGTCTAGACTTGATTCCTTTCAAATTCATTTAGTTAATCTTGCATTGCTTTAATCCAATATTCATCACCTAAGGCCTCACTTGGACTTCTAAGTTAGAATTGGGAAAGAAAGGAGAGATGTTCTATTTCATTCACCAAGTAATTTCTCTTTTTTATAGGTTGATTTACATCACCAATGATGATATCATTGGGATGATTCCTAAGAATCAATTGATTTGTTTTTTGTAAATCATGTTCATCAACGTATGGTAGAAAATATTCTGGGGTAAAATGTTCAGGAACACTTTCTCGAACATTTTCCTTATCAGAAGGATCTTCTAATAAAGGTTGATGATCAATTTTTGAAAACACATCTGAAGATGTAGGTTGGGGTTGATTGAAAAAAAGGATTAGTTTCATCAAATTTAACATGCACTATTTCTTCAACAGTACAAGTATTTTTATTGAAAACTCTATAAGCCATAGAAGTTGTAGAATAGCCTAGAAATATTCCTTCATTAGATTTTGGTGTGAATTTTTATATATTCTCTTTAGTATTCAAAATGAATACTTTGCATCCAAAAATGTTGAAGTATGAAACTTTAGGTTTTCGGCCAGTCCACAATTCATACGGTGTTTTATTATGAAAAGGCTTAGTTAAAAGACGATTTATAGTATAGCAAGAAATACTAACAGCTTCAGTCCAAAAATGCTTAGCAATTGAGTATTCACTCAACATAGTTCTTGTAATTTCTTGAATAATTTGATTTATTCTCTCAACAACACCATTTTTCTGAGGTGTTCTTGGTGCTGAAAAATTGTTAGTAATACCTTTCATACTACAAAAAGTTTCAAAATCTGAATTTTGAAATTCACCACCATGATCACTATGGATATTTATCAATGGTATGTTTTTCTCATTTATAACTTGGGATCAAAAAATTTTTAATTAAAAAAAGGCTTCATATTTATTTATTAGAAAATAGACCCATGTAAATATAGTAAAGTCATCAACTAGAACAAATACATAGTATTTTCCTCCAATGCTTCCAGTTTGTGAAGGCCCAAAAAGATCCATGTGCACTAACTATAATTCATGAGAAGTTGAAACTTAATTAAGTAATTTAAAGCTAGTTTTATGTTTCTTTACAAATTTACATGGATCACATACCTTTGAAGAATCATATCTAATCTCCAGTAGACACTTTACAAGTATTTTATTTGAAATTTTACAAAGGTTTCATAGGTTTCAGTGTCCTAGTCTTCTATTCCATAGAAATGATTGGTATTCTATTTCACTTAGTCATGGTAAACTATGGATCCTAAGGTTTTCTAAGTTAATAGTGTATACATTCTCTTACCTATGGAAAGATAGAATGAATTCATCCATTGAATTGTGAACTAAGCATTTATCAATTCTAAAATTCACAAGGTATCCTTCATCACATAATTGACTTATGCTGATGAGACTGTCCTTAAGACCTTTGACAAACAAAAAATTTTAAATAAAAACTTTTCCAATAAAAACAATATTACCCATTCCAACTATCTTTCCTTGAGAATTATCTTCAAAGGTAACTTTTCCACCTTTTGTTTTGACAATATTTTTAAAGAAATCTTGTTTCTGGTCATGTGTCAAGAACAACCACTATTCATGTACCAAATATTATTGTTGGTACACTTCCTATTTTCATGAAAAAGAAACAATTAGTTTTTCAGAATCCAAACTTGTTTGGATCCATAAGGGTTAGATAAAAGAATTTCAGGAATCCACATTTGTTTTACAAAATGAGATTTATGAAATCCTAAAGACTGAGTTCTATTTAGATAAAAATCTTTTTTCCAATTTCCACCACATTGACACTTAGTACAAAATGGGGTACTTTGAGGAACAAAATAGTTATTACTAAACAATATTTTAGAATGAGTATAACCAAAGACACAATTATTTCTCAAAGGTCGAATTTGGGAATACATTTTATCAAAGTTTTCCTTGACATATGTAATGTTACACAAACATTTCTTCAAGGAAAAAATTTCTGACTTTAGTTTTAAAAATAAATTTTTATCCCCCAAAACATTTGATTTTGAACTAGAGTTAGGCTCAAAAACATTTTTCTTAGAAATTACATTTTCAAGATCCTTAGAAAGTTAATACTTATCTGAATTGACTTTCTCAATGGTTTTTAAAATACTTTCAAAATCATAAGTTTTTACATCAAGATCATTAGAAATATCTAATACTTCTTTAGTTAAAATTGAAATTCTAGAATTTTTCTTATCACGATTTTTCTCGGGTTTAGAATTTTCATTCTCAAGTAGTTTAGAAAACCTAGACACATTTTCATAAGATAGTAATGTATTATCTTCTGATGAAAACAACTCATCATTTGAATATTCATAATATTTATTATCAGTATAATTTTCATTCAAGGATATATTTGTAATAGCTTCAAAATTGTGTACCTTATCCATGAAATAATGATCTTCAATTAGTAGTATGGATATAAGTCTAATATTCCTTTGTCATAAGGATTCATATTTTGAAGAATAATCTGATGAATCACCACCACTTTCACTCCAAGTATCATTGACCTTCAAAAATTTCTTTGTCTTTGTCTTGTAATACTTTTTCTTATTTCTTTTAGAATGTTTCTCCTTTCCATATTTCTCTTCAGTAAAGGACAATCAGGTCTTATATGACCTACTTTCGTGCATTCATAACAAGTTACCCCTGAATCTTTCTTATCCTTCCAATATTTCTTTTTGAATATGTATTGAAAGTATTTATTTCCTAATATCTTGTTCATCCTTCGAGCAAGATTGGATAACTAATTATCTGAATGATCACACTCACTTGATTCAGATAAAACAAATTTCTTAGCTTTGGATCTTGTTATCCTTTCAGGTGTTTTGGCTTTAGATGTAGTAGTAAAAGCTATACTCCCATTTCCATTTTTCTTCTTGTTGAAATAATCATATCTCTTCATTCTTGTCTCGTGTTGTAGAAGAGTTCCAAAGAGTTCATCAAGAGTAATCTGAGAAACTTTTCTATTTTCATCAATAATAGTTCTTTTTGACTCCCATTTGTTTGGCATTATATCAATAATATTTTCTACAAGATCTTCATCATCAAGACCTTTTTCTCCAATAGATTGTAAACTGTTGAAAATTTTCAAAAATATTTCTTTCACTTTTCATAATAGCTCTCCATAATGAAAAAAGAAATCCATGATACTCTGCTCGAAGCATTTCTCTTCTTGTCTCTATAACATTAGATATACCAAAATGTGTGACTTCTAATTTCTTACAAATACTGTTGGCTGCTTTACAGGAAGATATCTGGCTGTATATATTCCCGGTCATAGAACATAGAAAATTATTGCATACCATGTAATTCAGTTGACATTCTTGCTTTTCTTGATTGGTGAAAGTACTGAATTATTTGTCAGGAATTTTGTAACCTCCAGTAAGCATAATAAAATTGTCTACCCTAGTATTGATAACAGATGTCTTGATTCGATCTCTCTAGTACTTATAATCATTCTCATCAAAAATTGGTGGTCTATTTGGATTTATATTTTCAATTGATCTAATATTAATCCCTACCATCTAGTAAAAAAAATGTTTTCCACTCCACACATTATTGCATTTAGAAGTTGAAATAGAAATTTGAAACAAATAGAGCTAGTAATACAAATAAGTGGAAACCTGCTCTGATACCAAATATTGGATCGATATATAGATGTATATGTATATTATATGGAACAATAAAAGAGGGGGGAGGGTGAATTGTAGGTTTAAAAACTTTTTTTAAACACTTAAGAAATTAGTTTAAATTATCTTAAACTAATACAATTCACAACAGATACAATTAACCACAATTGTTTGATATGATGTAATACTATAAGAAAAGTAAAAAAATTGTATTAAAAATGAATACAATAATCAGAGTAATACAATAGTGAAAGATTCTACTATAAAGTGTATAGAATCTATCGATACTATATTTAATAGTATAATTTTAATGGAAACAATTGAAAATGAATATGAAATGAAGAAAGGAAACAAAACAATTTCCTTTCTAATACAATCAGCAACAGAAATGTAAAAGTATTACAATTATTTTATCCCAAAGAGAAGTGTATCCTTTCACCTAGGATAAGAGGTATTGTCTTACCACCACCTTGGTAATCTCTCGATACGATGATCGGTACGTTTATCTTGCTATCCCCGCAAGCCATCGATTTTGCAGGTAATCAGCACCTCCATATTTAAAACACTTGAAATCCCTCTATATGAAGATCAATAGGTCTATCTGCATATCCTCAGCAACCCTCGATCGTTATCACATGATCGGTCGCACAGAGAAAAAAAATCACTTATTGAAATAAAAAAACTAAGAACAAGCCATTCACATTTTGTAATTTCAAGGCTTTTTCACGAAGCAAGAGAGAAGTCACAGAATCTCTCTCTAGAACTTGAAAGAAGCAAAGAATGATCAAAATCTCTCAGTTATGATTATCAGCTTCAAATGACCTCCTATTTATAGGCCTGAGGTTCCAACGGTCATATTTCCTCCAACGATCATATTTATCTGGAAAACTTGGAAGGACTTGGACACCTGGCATTATAACGGTCATATTGAAACAGAAAACATGACATAATTTTGATTAGTTTATAACTAACTCCACAACATATTTTTGGTTAAAACAAAAGATATATGAAAATGATAATCATGAGTACGATTAATATAAAACATGTGTTTTGATAAAGGATAAAAACAAGAATGTAATGAAAGTAAAATATGAATACTTTTAGTATTACTTAGTGAAATGTATTGATATGATGCAAAGAGATTATGATGTACAAAAGTCAGTACGTTTGACAGAGTCAGTATGATTTAGTCAGTGCGATTGACATAGCCAGTATGATAAACATAGTCTGTATTATAAGCTTAGTCAGTACAACAAGCATAGTCAGTACGATAAACATAGTCAGTATGATAAACATAGTCAGTATGATAAACATAGTCAGTACGATAAACATAGTCAGTACGATAAACATAGTTAGTATGATAAGCATAGTTAGTATGATAAACATAGTCAGTACGATAAACATAGTCAGTACGATAATGATTTATGAATACATTTGTGATTTACAAAACAAGACATAAAAGTTGAAAGATAACTTTTGACTCAACATACATGACTACTTCAATCCCTCAATATTAGTTGGAATCCTCTAGAATTTGTAGAGTAATATATGAGATGACATGTTATCTCTAAAACAAATACTATTCTAATGATATATATTGGGGCCTTACACTCATTTCTATGATTAAAATGTTCTTATTTTATATAATTCTTAGAATTGATTTTAAATTATCATACCCACTAGGATAAATACCTTGGGGGAGGGGGGTGAATCTGGGTATGAAAAATTAAAACACTGAACCCTTTTGATCTCGCTTCTTTATTAATAAATACTCTATTCTCTATTCCTGTCATAAAATTATATAAAAAAAATGAAATCATGTAAGATACACAATTTTTTTATATCATTTACCCTAACTAGGAAAATAAAATGAGCATAGAAAGAAAATGTTCCAATGTACCAAAATCACTAAAGTACACTCTTGTTTTAATTTTTAGAGAAGAGTAACAATACCTCCTAGTTTAAAACTATTTCCACTTGAGAACTAATTTTCCTATTTAATAGAAGTCAACAAACTACTCCTATAGAAGATTATTCTAAATATATGTATCAACTCTAAAATGATTCACAATAAAATGGGGTTGACGTGAATCTTTTTTTATTCATGAGATGAAGTACACATTACAACATATATTTTGATTCATGTAAAATTCCATCATGAAATATTATTATTTATGAACTAATCCTCCATCTGTTGTCTTTTCATAACACTATTCACCACATACTGTCAACAAGGGACCTCCTATACAAACTCTTTCCTCAATGAGACTCCTTTACCAACTACCTCTCTGAACCTTTCATAAACTACATCAATGCACTACCTCACATTGATCACTTCCACACACACCATTTAGACTTACTTATCTGAAAAAAAATCTTTATTAAGTAACATTCAAAGAGAAGCTTCATGAAATTACCAATGATTCAAAAAACGTTTTTTGTGCTTTACAAACTTCTACACTTCAAGAACATCGTGCTTTATGGAGTCCCTTCTTACTTAGTGGAATTCCTAACAGTGATATTCTGGGATTATTTTTCACTCTATACTAAATAAAGTTATTAATGGGTTCTTATATAAGAAAAGAAACTTGAAAAACCTTCTAAAAAAATTAACATTCATCCATTCATGAGAAACACTTCCTTGTTCTCCTATTCCATCTTTCCATCATTCAATATCCCTTTGTTCACAACAAGTTCTAAAATAATCTCCTCACAATTCTAAATGACGAGGTTACCTCATAATGCATCACCTAGAACAGTCATAAACTATCGTGATGTAAACATACTTCATGATCATATACCATATATACAAAAAAACAACCATATACTCCTTTTGGAAGTCAAAAAATGAATCCATCAAGAACTTCTTTAACCACTTCACATAAGTGCTACATGGTCACTAACTTACTAAAATAAAATAGGTTCCATGAACTCACTATATTATCTACATACTTTTTACCAGATTTTTCATAATTCATATATAAAAATCCTTCCTTTTACTTTTTTATATGAAAACTCCACACAACTCCAAATTCTTCCAAAATAACCTTTACAAACCAATTTATCAATAAATACGTAGGAAAATTATAAACTTTATTTTTGAAAAAATAAAATAACCCTAAAAAATTGAAATTACCCATGGAGGGATTTTTCCATATGATACCCCTCTTTGGGTTTGTTAGCAACGCTATAAAACCACTGTACAAATTATTTAGAAAAAAATTATGAACTTATTCAAAAACAATTCTCCCTTTTACAACTCAATAAAATGATCAAATACTTACTTAACACATACTCTAAACCCACACGCTCTGATCCTAGCATGGGAAACAATAGTATCATGCAATATTCATCAATGAATCAATTCATTATTGATTCTAATTGATGAATGATACTATTTTTTGAATTAGTGAAAACACTAGATAAACCACCCTTGGAAACCATTTTCATCTTGAAACAAAAAGTTATACTTTCACTATCTTCATGATTCTTATACAATGACAGATTAAATTCAACATCATCATGTTTAATTAGTTATCATGAATACTTTATCACTTTGTATTAAAATTATCCTCCCACATATAAGGTTTCAGGAAATACTCCACCATTAATGAAAAATACTCACCCAACTTTGTTAATGAACTCAAAGGTTACTCCTTTACGGTCTGTAGGAGAAAAAGAATAGTAATTGGAATACATGGAAAATTATAACATACCTAGGGTATAGGGGTTCCAAAACCACACTATTTAAGTGGGTGGGTTCAACGAGACTCCATGCTAAAACCAATTTCTTTCAAATGTTTCTTTAGGTAAAAACTTTTCATAATGTAGGTGTCTTGATGTTTAGTGTGCATATAATAAAATTTCACCATCCTATGATATACCTTCTCCTTGATAAATTGATACTTTATTTAAATGTTCTTTGTACTTGAATTTTGGAATATTTTTTTTCTAATATTTATATCACAAGAATTATCAGAATTGATTCCAATTAGAGACTTTAATCCCATATGTTCAAGCTAATACTTCATTTACAATAGTTTCATACAATCTTGAGTGGAAATAATATATTCGAATTCTATAGTGCTAAGTGAAATTTACTCATATTTATTCCTTAAAAAATCAATAAAAAATCTCAAAAGATAATATTTACCACCCAATATAGATTTTTTTCATACACCAATTAAAAAAATAAAAAATAATATATATATATATATAACAACTACTCTTATTTTGATGTTTAGTTATAATGAAAACCAAAAATCTAAAATGAATTTTTTATACTGAATCATTTTTTTAGTTCTAAAAATATGATTTGTTTTGGATTAATTTGATATATTACAACATTAATGATAGAAAACACAACATTGGGCTGCATCACTTTATGTATATCATGATCTTAATGATTTTCCAATATTCTAATACATTGAAATTTTTTCCATATTCATCCTTGTGAAAATTTCATATTGGTAGAATCCATGTTTTTATCACCATGGCAACCTCCATTATAGACATTACTAGCACATCGTTATAATATTTCAACCGAGAGATGAATGCACCATTCCATCCATGAATTACATGTAGACCAAAAAAAGATGTCAGTTTTCTAAACATTGATATTTCAATCAAGATATTATAAATTTTGTAAACTGTATGCACTATGATTCATTTAAACCACCAAATATCATGTCATCTACATATACATATACCATTATCTTTTGATCACGTTTATTATTTAAATAAAAACTATAATCAACTCCACCACATTGAAAACCATGATTCTTCATTTATTGATCCATTCTTGAAAACCGTTCTATTAGTTCTTTATTTATACCATATATTTCCTTTTTTAGTCATTTTTTTAACATCTTCATGAATGAGAAAAACTTTTGACTACTCAATGTACACATATTTTTCAATAAATATATTCAAAAATGATGACTTATTGACCATATAGAATACATTTAATTTCCTTTTCATATCTATGGTTATGAAAAGTTTAATTGTATCCAACCTTGACACATATGAAAATGTATCATCCAAACTGATGTCTCCAATCTTATATTACCCCTTTAAAACTAATCACACTTTTTTTGGAATCACATTTTCATTTCCATTTGGTTTGTTACATAAAAACCATTTCATCTCGATAAATTTAATATTTTATAGAATTAAAAAAACCTCTCATGCCTGATTATTTTCCATTTAACCAAATTCTTCATTCATCACCTAAATCCAAATCCCATATTTGGAAACTTCATTAAAACAATTCAGCACTACCTAAGATACGGAATATATTTACTATAGAGAAATTATCATCCTCATCTTTTCTAGAATGGTCTAATAACGGATTATATTACTATATTTTATTCCATCCTTATATTTTTAATTCTATATATATGTATGTATAACTTCATTCTTACCAATATTAATGTTTTATTCCGAATCAATATTTCCCCTTGTCCCCCCTGAGTTTCTCAAATCTTCCTTACTCTCCTCCTGAACCTGTTCAATATTTTAATGAAGTGTCTATTAATTTTCTAGAATAGTGACATAATTTCTATAATAAAAATTCCAAATACTTATTAAATCATTTATTGTCTTTTCTATTTCCAATGTATCTAATTATAATCCTTTTATTTCAATGAGATTTGAACTTCATGTGTTTGAGTTTAATATGTATGAAACAATTACTTTTCATGATTGGAATGTACTTCAATGTTGGATTAATTCCATACAAAATCTCTTATAGTGTCTTTTATTCTACTGGACACAAGGGAGATCTATTTGAAATGTAGAATGATGATATGAATTATTAAATCAAAACTTTTCTAGTTGGTATTTCTAAAAAATAATTATTCTGTCCATGATTGAAATGATATGGTTTCTATTGCTAGCTACAAAATTTTGTTTAGAAGTTGTCACCATAAATAATTTATTCCTAATTCCGTGTTTTTTAAGATAATCCTCCACTTGGTTGTTTGTAAATTTGGTCCCATTATTAGTCTGGAATTTCATAATTTTCTACCTAAGAATATTTTCAGCAATTTTTAGATATCAAGTATTGAAACTGAAAACCTTTGATTTATAGGTAATGAACATCATCCATTCCATATTTCTGTAATCACTAATGGTAAAAAAATAATACCTATTCTTATAAATCGATCAAAATGAAATCATTCCTGCCAAATTAATATTCACTAAATCAAACACCCATGTTGACATCTGTTCATTTTTCTAAAAGAAATTTTGATCAATATTTCCTTTTTAAAAAACATTACACGTGTGTGTATGATCATGTGATTGT
Source organism: Viscum album (assembly GCA_963277665.1). Classification (NCBI taxonomy): domain Eukaryota; kingdom Viridiplantae; phylum Streptophyta; class Magnoliopsida; order Santalales; family Viscaceae; genus Viscum; species Viscum album. Next base: position 1,061,904,759 of record OY728165.1, on the reverse strand, counting down.
TTAGGGTGATCTAATTCTCAATTATTTTTCACTAAATATTTAAGCATTTTTTTCTCAAATATCCAAGTAGTTTATAATATAGTATTTTTTCTTATTCTTGAAAAAAACACATATATTATTATCCACTGAAATGGTATAGATTTCTCATCATGTTATTATATTACTTCAAAAACTTTTCCAAAATTAAACTTAATTTATAATTCTTTTGGGTACCTTTTATTTCATTATTTTAGTCACATAGTCTATTGACACTAAGAAAGTTATGACTAAGGCCTTAAATAACCAAGATATCTTCGTGATTCATATCCTTACCCCCAAACTTGTATTTTACTGAGACAAAAATATTTAGGTCCCCATCATTTCCAAATATGCTAAAAACTCTCTTTCTTAACTTAATTATTATAAAAATAATTATTTCCAATCGTATGTAAAGTATATCCACAGTCAAGAATCAATACACCACCAAGATTTGATGCTCTTTGGGAAATATCTGCAACTTTCACCTTCATAGATCATTTCATTATGGTCCATGTCTTTGAAATCACACTTGATATTGATTAGTGAACCTAATATTCATTAGCTTTTGATAAACCAAATTTATCTTGAAATTATATAAATTAATTTTTTGTTTTCAACCCACTTTATGATTCTTTGAGATGATTTGTTTGATAGATTTGGTCTTCATGGGAATATTCATCTACGTTATTGATGAGGAATTATTGTCCATATGTCCAAATAATCCACAACGTAAATTGTGACTATAAAAAACATTCAAGGAATATCATCTACCTCTATATCTCTTATGACATTCTTTAGCATTTGGATATAAAATGACATTTTGATAATGTCCCATCTTTCAAAAAAAGCCTATTATGGGGTGCATTCATGAGAGAATTTACTATAACATTGATAGTATATTGGGTTATTTAATTATTTTGATATCTTTTCATACCTATATAAAAATTCAACTTTAGAGTGCGTGCTTTTGGCATGACTTCTACCATAAATGATTTCTATTATAGATCAATACCCATACCATGTTTATCATTTTGATGAGTCTTTTTCTTCTCATAATTTTTCTTGTCTTATACCTCTTAATATCCATGCTCAAATTTCATATTAGCTGGATACTTTATCATAGAAACCCATTATCCAAATTATCATATTGAAACTTCTCATGAAACTTTTTTTACAAGGTACCAAATCATTCTTCACCGCAATCATATAAGTGGAAGTTTCTCTTTAAACGTTCTATTTACTCATTTCAGATTTGAGGAATGTAATGAAATTATTCTATTAACCTATTCTTATTCATATTCATCCTCCATGGTATGATTCTTCAATATGTTGAATGAAGTCTCTTCTGATTTTGAATTTTTCATAGCCTCATTATCATCATTCCTCATTTCATATGAGACCAGAGTACTATAAAGACTATCCAATGTTAAATCCTTTAGATATTTATCCTCAAGCATTAGTAATTTTGGATTAAACTGAGTTGGAAAACTCAATAGGATATACTTGATGATATTTACATTTTCAATTGTTTATCCGATATCATGCTAGTCCTCTATTATTATATTCAATCGATCAAAAAATGCATCAACCGATTCATTTGGATGGATCCTCAAGTCATTGTACTTGTTCCATATAACATGAAATAAATATTGTCAAACTTTATTTTATCAATAATGTATATATTTAGTAGCATATACCACATGGGATGTAGGGATTCTCATGATATCACATTCATGTTGATTGTGTTAGATAAATATCCCCAAAATTCATTAATACCTATAGGTACATCCAACTCTTTATAGTCTCATTCTAATAAACCCCCACTACCCATAACGACTGAAAATCTATTCATAACAACCATATAAAAATCCATATCTAAATATCAGAAGTTTTAAAATACCTAATTATTCTACACTTGAAAAAAATTTCAATCTAAGATTATAATTATTTTGTGATTAAACGATTCTCTAGTTTTCATTGAGAGAGAATTACATTGCATTTAACCTTTATCTCAGATACCAATCATTGGCTCCACTAGGTTAAATATCTAGTGGGGGGGGGGGGTTAATCATGTTATGATATATTAAAACATTTTCTTATTTTGACTTTTTTTATCATTAAAAAAAACTCTATTCTCTCTTATTCCCACAAAAATATAAAAAATAAAATTAAAGCATGTTAGAGACATAACACTTTTTACTCAGTTAACCCAAACTGGGATAATTCAAGGATCATACAAAGGAAATTTTCCATTGTACAAGAATCAATAATTCACACATTGTTACAATTTTTAGAGTGAAATCGCCATCCCTTCCTATTTAAAACCATTTAAACTTGAGAAATCATTATCCTCTTCAACAGAAGTGAACATAATTATTCTATTGAATACTTTTCTGATGAACTGTATAAACATTAAAATTCATTCACACTAAATTTGGTGTGAAATGAAGATCCTATTTTATTAATGAGATGAAATACACTTTACCACTCAACTTTTGTTTCATGGAAAATTCTTTCACAAACAATATTTTTCTATATAAACTGCTCCTCCATATACTCAATTCAAGGAACACTATTCACCATGAACTATTTACATGAGATATCCTTCATGAAGTAATTCATCCATGGAACTCCTTTATGACTACCTTTTTAAACCTTATTTTTTGACTCCTACCATGTAATTCCTTATGTATATCACATACATTTAGATACCTCATAGACTGACATCTCTATATACTCCTCTCTATGAACTACACTTCGTAGAACTATTTTACAAACTTCCTTATGATTCATGAATTTCAATATGATTTAAAAAATACTATACTTCGCAAACACCATGCTTCAAGAACTACCTTTTAATATGGAGGAATTTCTAGTGATGATAATCCAAGATAATTTTGTGCTCTGTTTCTAGTGAAGTGATTATGGGGTCCTTATAAAGCTAAATATACCCCAAAAAACTACTAATAAAAAAATTAATGTTCAAATATTCTCAAAAAACTCTCCCATGAAATCCTATTTATTTGTGGTATCATGTAGAATTCCCCCTTATGGTGGATTGTTAAATAAAAACCTCACCACCATAAATGATGAAGTCACTGGGTAGCGTGTCACTAAAAAGCTTCTTGAACTATCTTTCATCAAAATTTCTTCACGATCACATAAAAACAATGTGTGTAACATCCCGGTTCCAAAATCCACCCAGAGGCACCCCATACCCAGTTGGTCACATGGCCTCAAGCACATTTCTCTTAATTCCAGAGGCTACCGAATAGAAGTGAGGGCCTTGGGTGTGATAGAGGGGAAACTATTACCTCATTGGTAGAGTAACATTGAAGAAGGGAAACAGATAACAATAGTGGAAGTAGTAATAATGGCATAAAACTGTAAAAAATGGAAGACTCAAAGTAATAAGAAGCTGAAGCACATATATAATGAAGCATGATACATATGTCTAGGAAAGGAGCTAAACATGTCACAATGCTGAAATACAATACAAAAAAAAGTACGAAAGAAAAAAGTAAACAACTCCTCACCATCGCAAGACTCAACTCGGTCCCAAGCTCTCCAGCTCCAGATTAGTCAAGTACCTGAAGTAGATGAGCGATTTCCCTTATCTATACCTACAACAATATAATCTGTTTGGGCCCAAAAACATGACCCAAATAGGGTGTGAGACTAAATCCCAGTAGGAAACCACCAACATATTTGTTCCTAACAATTAGTGAATATATATGGCAGGTAATAAGAAAAAGAAGCGGTAAATAAGGAAGTACTCAACAGTAAACATTATTACAGTTTCAAATCATTCAAACACCACATATCATGTAATAAGATAAACACAAATAGGTAACCCTATGGTATGTACTCATAGCCTATCCCCTCTAGTCCTACCTATCAGACACAAGCAACCCTCTGAGAAGTACACATAGTCTAACTCCTATGTTTTATCTTTTGTAAAGTCTCTTTGAGGGAGCACTCAATGTCAATTCCCCCTATAGCCAAGAATGATCAAAGACTCTCTGAGGAAGAACTCACCATCAATTCCCCCTATATTCATTTAATGGAACCTACATGCACTCTGAGGAAGCACTCAATGTTGTAACTTAACTATAGACACTCTGAGGGAGCACTCAATGTCAATCCCTCCTATGGTATCACAGCGTGATAATAAATAGACACTCTAGAGAAGCCCTTACATCCATTCTCTCTATGGTTTAATACACCAAGTTATCATGACCCTGTGTAAGTCAAATGAGTATAGTAATGCAAAGAGGACAAAGTAAACCTCAAGAACTACTTGGCTAACCAGTCTACAACATAACAGCAAGACAGATAACAAATACTCCATCCCAACATTACTAGGCATGGAAAGTAAATAACTGCCTAACAGAAAAACTAGACCAAATGGTCAAAAGAAAAAAAACATGGGAAAACAATCCATTGCTTAGAAAAGGTAACCCTATTCTCATCAAATTACCTCTATCCAATCAAACTAGGCATAAAAAGAAAATAACAGGGCTAAAACAGTAAACACGCAAAATCCCGATCAAGGGTATTGGGAACTTTTGCACATGAAATTCAAAGAGCATCTACGAAAATCCACAAAACACCTACCCCGGTGTTGGAGGATCGTTATAAGTGATCATCAAGCCTTTAATCGCCCGACAACACCATATATCTAAAAAATGTCTAAAACATTCAATGAGAGATAACTTGAGAAAGAGGAGGAATCATGAAACAAATCTCTAGAAGAAGTAAGAGCTTACCGAGGCAATCCCAATGCAATAAATGGCCATCAAATCGGAGGATGGATGCTTGGTTGGGGTTTTGGAGAATAATCGCGACCATATGGTCTCTCTCAGACAAACTAGGTCGAGAAGGAGACAATTCTGTCTATAAGATGTGACCCTGGTATAATTTATGAAAAAAAGAAAGTACACGACATGTATTTATAAGTACACATCATGTGATTTCCTTCATCGGCCCCAAAATTAGGTGGTCTCCAGTTCACCACACATGGACGTGTGCATGGACGCTACACGGCCAGCACCCAGCTACCCGCGGTAACCGAGTACATGACGTGTACTCATAAAGTACATGGCATATAATTCAGAAATTTCTAGAAATTCCTCTTTTTCTCAAAAATAGAAAAAAGGAAAACATACCTAAGAAAAAGATCCAGGTTCTTAAAAACTTTCCCCCTTAATGAAATTCAACACCAAATTTCCCTAGTAAGGTGGCATAGAATAAGAATCCTCAAAATGATCCAACCACTGAGATCTTACATCAGCCTCCCTCTCCCAGGTCTCATCCTGTACTCACCTGTGCTGCCATAACACTTGTACCATAGGAACATATCATCCACAAAGAACCTTCACACTTCGATCAAAAATCCGGATAGGATTCTCTTCGAACAAGGAATTCTCCTATAACTCAACCTCCTCGGGTTGAAAAACATGAGACGGGTCTGAGAAGTAAAGTTGGAGCTGATAAAAGTGGAGGACATCGTGAATAGCCCGGTACCTCTGAGGTAACTACAACCGATAGGAAACTGGACAAACTCTCTCAAAATCCTCAAACGATGTGACATACCTTGGCGAAAGCTTACCATGTCTTATAATCCTCCTATGACCCAACCTCGGTGTGACACAAAGGAAATCCTGATCCCCGACCTCAAACTCTAGAGGTCATCTTTTCTGGTCAGTATAAGACTTCTGTCGAGACTTTGCAGTAGCCATCCTATTCTGAATCAAATCTATCTACTCTATGGTCTCCTGGACAAGGTGAGGTCCCAGTATAACTACCTCTCATTCCTCTAGAAAACATAAGTGTTATCAGCATGGCCTACCATAAAAAGACTCATAAAGTGACATCTGAATAGTTTCTTGAAATCTATTGTTGTAGTAAAACTCTACAAGAGGTATGTGCTTCTCCCAAGAACCTCCAAAATCCAGGACACATGCACGGAGCATGTCCTCAAGAACCTGAATTTTACGTTCGGATTGGCCATCTGTCTGGGGATGGTAAGATTTTCTCAAAAGTACATGTGTACCCAAGGCCTTCAACAATCCCTGCCAGACCCGAGAAGTAAAATGGGCATCCCTTTCTGATACAATGGTGTGTGAAACTCCATGTAGACGTACAATCTCGTGGATGGAAAAATGTCTCAACTCATCAACACTGAAAGTCTTTTTGATCAGTAAGAAGTGAGCAACCTTCATGTGTCTATCAATGAAAACTCAAACAACATCATTCCCTTGAGGCGTCCACGATAAACTTGTCACGAAATATATCAAGACATCATTCCATTTCCACTTTGGAATAGGTAACTGCTGAAAAGGCCCTACTGGTCACTGATGATCCGCCTTCACCTACTGATTGGTGGAACACATCATCAAAAAACTAGAAACATCTCTTTTCATACCTGGCCACCAATACTGATGGTGTAGATCACGATACATCTTGGTGACACTAGGATGAACTACCCAACTTGAGGAATGAAAGCACCACATCAGCTCTTCGCGTATGTCTAATGACACCCATACACACCCTTGGAAACACAAAATCTAATCCTCACCTATGGTCCATCCAAGAATAGGGTCCTCTCTAGTCATGCTTTCCCATAGGACTAGACCTTTAGAATCTAATAGTTTTCTCATTCACATTCGATCAAGAAGATTAGAGGTAACAGTAATAGAAGAAAGAAACGTCTGCCCCTACCATTCATGCACCTCTAAATGCATCTTAGAGAACAGAGCCACAAGAGGCCACTCATTGCTAGCCTCCTGAACTACTTGTATCTGAGTCCTTCTGCTCAGTGCATCAGCCACCGCATTGCCTTTCCCATGCATATAGGCAAGCTCCAATTCAAAATACTGAAGGTACTCAACCCACCATCGCTATCTCAAATTCAAATCATGCTGAGTGAAGATATACTTGAGACTTTTATTGTTCATGAAAACCACTAAATTATCTCCCAGATGATAATGTATCAAAAAACGTAAGGCATGAACAACTAGATCCAGCTTGAGATCGTGCATCGGGTAGTTCCTCTCATGTGGCCACAACTACCGAGACCCGTATGCAACAATGTTTTCTTCCTATAAAAGAACAACACCCAGCCTGATACCTGAAGCATCAAAATACACAGTATAGCTCTTGATTGACTCTGAAAAAACTAGAATTGGTTCTGATGTCAACCTCACTTTTATCTCTTGAAAGGCTGACTCATAATAATCTAACCATAAGAACATTTCACCCTTCTTAGTTGGGCCCGTCAGTGGCACTGCTAAGCATGAAAAGTCCTGTATGAAATGTCTTTAATATCCATCCATCCAAAGAAAATTTTGTACCTTAAAGAGATTCTTTAGATTCTACCTTGAAACTATATCTCTCACTTTCTCTGGGTCTACTGATACTCCTGTCTCTGAGATAACATGACCCAAAAAGTGAATTTGGTTTATCCAAAAGTGACATTTTGAGAGCATAGAATATAACCAATGCTCTATCACTGTACTCAGAATGATCTAAAGTTGGGTAGCATGGTCGTGTCGAGTGTGAGAGTACACCAAGACATCGTCTATGAAAACCACCATGAAGGAATCCATGTATGGATGGAACACTCGGTTCATCAGTTCCATGAAGACTGCAGGTGCGTTCGTGAGACCGAATGCCACAACCTCATACTTGTATAGACCATACCTATTCCGGAAGGCTGTAAGATGTATATCAGATGGTATAACACGCAAATGATGATAAATAGATCTCAAGTCAATTTTCAAGGACACCCAGGCTCCTCAAAGCTGATCAAAGAGATCATCAATCCTTTGTAAGGGATATCAGTTCTTGACCGTCAACTGGTTCAGCTTCTGATAATCCACACAAAGCCTGAGGGTACCGTCCGCCTTCTTCTCAAATAGGACATGAGAACCCCAAGGATTAGTACTGGGTTGGACAAAAACCTTTGAATGAAACTCCTCCAACTGCTTCTTGAGATCTTGTAACTCTTGTGTAGCCATCCTATAATAAGTAATGGACACCGGTGCTACTCCTAGCATGAGCTCAATAGAAACTTCTACCTCTTGATTCAGAGGAAAACCTGAAATTTCCTATAGAAAGACTTCCCTAAAATGATCCACCACTAGAGGAAAGTACATCTATGTTGTCCCCTGGTCATCCAGGTATATACTAGAAATCAGGGTAGTAACTCCTCCCAACCCATGATGCTCAGGTCCCACTCAACTCACCAGGACATCCCATTTGCCCTTATGAAGAAAAGATCTACCCTCTGGTGATGTGAAACTCACCCTATGATGATAGAAATCAATAAAAACATGGAAGGGAACTAACTAGTCCATTCTGAGAATGACATCATAGCCCATCATCTCTAGGAAATAAAGGTCCTATAAGAAGTCACACCCACCAACCTCAAGAGTGCACTCCTTGCACTGATGTACACTAGTCGTTCTTGTCCCCAATGATGTATCCAACGTCAAGACATTAGCAGAATTAAAGATACAGAGCCCAAGACTCTCCACAACAACAATATATATAAATAAATGGGAATCCCCTGTATCGAAAAGAGAAGAAGCTAAAACTAAGGCAACTAGGATTGTACCTCGAACTATAGAGGGTCCAAGATCTTGCACTTGCTGGGTCAGCTCCTCTACAAAAGTCTGACCTACAATGTGGCCCTGCGACCCTGAATGACCACCCTAATCTGATCCACCCTGTTGTCGCTGAAAGCCTGGACACTGGCCACCACAACCATGACCTCCACCTCTTCCTGAATGGATGGAAGAACACCAGTTCCCAAACTGATGAGAAACTGGTGGCGCTGCTCCTGAATGCAGAGTCATAGAAGAACCCTTGTCACTATATTTTGCTGATAAGATCTGATAGAAAGAATGAAGATGCCCCATCTTGCTGTAATATCAGCACTCCACTGGATCTCTCAGTAAATGTGGCCTTATATACCCACTCTTCCTACACTAGTAGAATTCCAACTAGCTACCTGAAGGTGCATCCCTCCTACTCAGATATACTCTTGTAGTCTCCCTGTGGCACTTCCTAATATCAACTGCCAAAGCACTAACTTTGAATGATAAACCACACTGGATCATAGCTCCAGAATCCTTCAAGTTACGCTCTGTGATCAGTAACAGGTTGACTATAGAAGATATCGAAGTCTACCTGAAGATGTTCACCAGAGCCCAAATGTACTGTTTGAGGCCATCCTAAAACTTCCTTTTCAGGAACAACCCATCTCCCCCTAGAAGTGGTGTAAAGAGCTGCAGATCTGTGAAGCGAGAAGTGTAATCCATAATAGAAAGGGTACCCTGCTCCAAACTCTTAAACTCTTAGGCTCGATCGGCCCTCAAAGTATCTAGATAGAAGTAATCATATAATATACGGTGAAACTCCTCTCAAGACACATTCTATTGGCATACCGTATGTGAGATCACATCCCACCATCTCTTGGGAAAATCCCAAAGCATATACATAGCAATATTGACACTCCACTCTGGAGGAGTCTCCAGATGCTCAAAAATCATCAGCATGGCTTCTAGCCATGACTATATAGCCTGGGGTCCTCCATCCCCTATGAAAGTGGGAGGATATTGCTGCTGGAAAACCCGTGTCAACTCTTCCATTGCGGGGGTAGGATGCACTAATCCTCGGAAGGTCCACATGAACCTCATTAAGAACTCTCAGAATTGTGCAGCAGAACCTATGTCTGAAATGAAGGTTGGTGCCAAGACTGGAACACTAGAAGGATCTGCTAGTAGTCCCTGACCAGCCATGTCCAGTGTCTGAGCATCGCCTTGCAACTGGTGTACAACCAGAGGACGTATCTGTGGCATGACTCTGCAATATCAAGCACACACCTTAGATCAATATTGTCGAGGACCTAAAACTATAATATTAAGGAGGGAACATGATAATGAAAGAATTCAGGTTTTTCAAAACATGGATACACAGCATGTATAATGCCTACACTGGGTGTTCCCTTAAGCCTTCACATGGGCATGCAATTCATCCATCTCAGGTCATGTAACACCCCATAAACATGACATGTTTTCCGAACACACGAAGTGTACTTGCATCATACTCCCCTACCCGAGTTCTTCTACATAGTTAAGCCACACGGTTCTCCTAGAATGAGACTACACGGCATGTTAGTTCCAGAAACAGCGTGTACACATCGAGCTTCACGAACCCATGTTGTTAGTGACACAGATGGATACTCAGCTCACACTACACCGCGTGTTCCATATGGACATGGTGTGTACTTGGAAGATTTTTCCAACCCGTGTTGTTAAGGACATGACCGATTACATGGTTCTACAACAGGGTGTGTACATCCGGTACACGACGTGTCCTACCAAAGATTCCAAACCCCGTGTCCTTGCCCACATAGTCTGAGACATGGTTAGTGACTACACGACATGTACATACAGTACACAACATGTACTTAAGAAAAACAGTTTCTTCCTGAAAAAAAGAACACATGGTGTGTACTCATCACTACATGGCAAGTATTCTGGGTTTTTTCAGACATTAAGCCTTAGAAACTACTCTGGAGCCTAGAAAAACACTGAAACGAACATTAAAGTTCCAAATTCTGACACGTAAGGGCCCATACTCCCCGTGAATCAATTCTTGGCATCTTATACATGTAATAAATAATCATAAGAGATCAATGATCCACCAAATTCTGATCGATGAGGGCCCATAACACTTCAAGAACCAAATTTTAGCATTCATTCAAACAAAACCTTACACAACCAATACCCTATCAAACATCATGTATTTTTATGAAGGCATCTATCACAAGAACATGCATATCTATCACAACACCTATCACAACAACATGAAATTTTAATGCACCATAAATGACATGTCAAGAATGCATGTCATGTTATTACTAGCAAGTGCTTATATGATGCATGAGATGGAATACCCTCATCTCACCGGGATGAAACAGAAATTTAACCTCAATAAAAACAACAATAATAGCACAATACCTGTGGGTCACCCAACGGTGAAAATCAAATCAACTATAAAATTGCAAAAACCAGAAAACATGAAATAAATGAGATAGATTTGCTTTTCCCAGTACACGGGTTAACTACTCCAAGTCACATCTTATTACCAAGTACCTATTCTTTCCTATCCCTATTTATAGGCTCCAAATAGTATGTCAAGAGAAAAAAATTCCTCTGATACCACTTTGTAATGTCCTGGTTTCGGAAGCCTCCCAGAGGCGCCCCATACCCAGTTGGTCACATGGCCTCAAGAACATTTCTTCTAATGCCAGAGGATGCTGACTAGCAGCAAGGGCCTTGGTTGTGATAGTGGGGAAACTATGCCATCATTGGCAGATTATGATAGTGGAAGAGAAACAGATAACATTAGCAGAAGTAGTAATAATTGCATACAACAGTAGACAACAGAAGACTAAATGTAATAAGTATTTGGAGATCATATTTAATGATGCATGATACATAAGTCTAGGAAAGCATCCAAACACGTCCCAATGCTGAAATACAATACTAAACCAAGGTATGAAAGAAAACAATAAACAAATCCTCTGCATTGCAAGCCTAATCTTGGTCCCAAGCTCCCCAGATCTAAGGCAATCAAGTACCTAAAGTAGAAGGCCACTTTCCCTTAGCTATACATGAAACAATATAATCTGTTTGGGCCCAAAAGCATAACCCAAATAGGGTGTGAGACTAAATCCCAGTAGGAAACCACCAAGTGATCTGAGTCTAATAGTCAGTGAATATATATGGCAGGTAATAAGAAAAATAAGAGTTTAACAAGGAAATACCCAACAATAAACACTCCTACAGTTTCAAAGAATTCAAACACCACATATCAAGTAAGTAGATAAACACAAACAGGTAACCATATGGGATGTACTCACAACCTATCCCCTCTGGTCATACCTAGAAAACACAAGAAACCCTTTGGGAAGTACACACAGTCTAACCCCTATGGTTCAACTTTTATAAAGGATCTCTAAGGAAGAACTCAACGTCAATTCCCCCTATATCCAAGAATGATCAAAGACTCTCTGAGGAAGCACTCATCATCAATTCCTCCTATAGTAATTTAATGAAACCAACAGGCACTCTGAGGAATCACTCAATTTCAATTCCTCTTGTGTCCTCATAACGTAACTATAGATGGTCTGAGGGAGCACTCAATTTCAATACCCCCTATAGTATCATATCGTGATAATAAACAGACACTCTCGAGAAGCCCTTATGTCCATTCTCCCTATGGTATACTACACTAGGTTCTCATGACCCTATGTAAGTCAAACGAGCATAGAAATTCAAAGAGGCCAAAGTAAACCTCAAGAACTACTTGTCTTACTATTCTATAACATAACGACAAGACAAATATCAAACACCCCTTCCTAACAATACTAGGAATGGAAAGTAATAAGAAGCCTAATAGGAAAGCTAGACCAAACAGTCAAAATAAGAAAACATGGAAAAACATCCATAGCTTAGTAAATGTAACCCTATTCTCAATAAATAACCTATATCCAATCAAACTAGGAATAACAGGAAAATAAGAGGGATAAAACCGTAAACACGCAAAAACCTGATCAAGGGTATTGGGCACCTTTGCACATAAAATTCAAAGACCAACTACAGAAAGGAACAAACAACCTACGTCTGTGTTGTAGGATTGTTATAAGTGAACATCAATCCCTGAATCGCCCAAGAACACCGTAGATCTACAAAAATATCTAAAACGTTCAACCAGAGATTACTTGAGAAAGAGGAGGAATTAGGAAACGAAGATCTAGAAGAAGGAAGAGCTTACAGAGGTGACCCCAATGCAATCAACAATGGTCAAATCAGAGGACAGATTCTCGGTTGGGGGCTCGAAGAAGAATCGTGGTCGTACGGTCTCTCTCGGATGAACTAAGTCAAGAAGGAGACAGTTTTGTCCATTAGACGTGACCCCTATACGTTTAATAAAAACAATGAAGTAGCCGGTGTATATTTTATAAGTACACAGTGTGTACTTGCCTTCACTGGACCCTGCATTAGGTGGTCTATAGGTCACCACACTCGACCGTGTGCATGGCCGCTACATTTCCAGCACCCAGCTACCCGCAGTAACCGAGTACAATTCGTGTACTCATAAAGTACATGTCGTGTACTTAAGAAATTTCCAGAAATTCCTCTTTTTCTCAAAAAAAACTAGAAAAAGGAAAACATAACTAAGAAGAAGATCTAGGTTTTTACAATGTGAACAAGTTTTTAAAAATCTCATTTTACTATCACAAATAGAAGATTCCATGATCTTTATTGGGTACTTTTTGTAAGTTCTACTTGGTAACATACTTCCTCTATAAAACTACTTCCATAGACTCCCTACATAGTCTGTGTACTTTCTATATGATTTCTCGTACTTTTATATATAAAAATACAACCTTTTAATTTTTTACAAGTTCCATACACCTCTAAATTCTTCCAAAACAACTTTTAAACCATCTTTTTCAATAAAAACATTGTAATATTTTCAACTGGATTTGTCAACAAACAAAAAACACAAAAACACTAAGATAAAACCTTGGGGAATTTTTCCTACCATTATTTAAAAACATGTAAGTATTTAGAAATAAATGAATTGAGTTAATGAAGTTTTTTATCATGATGATTCATATTTAGGATAGAATGTTCAATAATGTGATTAATTATTGATCATTATCATACTCTATGAATTTGTTAGGATAAATAATTCTTGATTAAATTATTAAGATGTACATGAACATTATGTTGATAAGTGAATAAATTTTAAATACTTTGTATATATTAATGAATTTAAAATTCCCTTTTATTATAAAATAAAATAAATTTTGTTATTTTATGAATTTTTTAAATGGGCATGTTTAAAATGATTTATTTTGTTTTAATTTTTTTATATAGTTTTTTAAATACCATGCTTAGGATGTCTCATAGAATTAATCTATGTTTTCCCCTATACCTTTTCCTTATTTCTTATTATCAATCAAATTTAATAAAATCTAATATAAACCAATGATTATGTTGATCATGAGGATCTTGATATCCCTTACTATGTTTCTTTTTGGATTTTCTTACTATGTACATCCTTTTATGCATCCCTACATAGCTAATTCCTACCTTGATTTTCAATCTGTCCACTTGATGTTGGTTTTATGATCCTTTATTGATATCTATTCTATGACATGAAACTATAAAATCATCTATAGATTAATTCCTACTTTATAACTTCATATAACCCGTTGGTTCTTTAATGGTATTTAATTCTGGTGCTCTTTGTTGTGATTGAGAGAAAACAAGGAAATGATATGTAATGATTCTTGTTCATTACTAGTTTATTATTCATTAAAAGGGAGAAAAAAGGGATATGAATAAGTGGTTTATGGTTAATTTTCAATATATATGTATAAATATAAATAGATTCCATGGGATATGAGTAAGGTTGGTTAATATTAGGTAATAGTTTTGGTGCTTTGTCAAGCTTCTACTAATGCCCATATTATTGGATCGTGGGGAGGATCCGTGGATATTGTTTTATGAACTATTAAGATTATAATATTTATTTTAGTGAGTTATGATTTAATTAATATAAAATAATTTAGGACTCAATGTATCCAAAGACAATGGTTGAGCCATGATAAATGGGCTTCTGGCATGATGATATCTTCCTTTTTTTATTTTAAATTTTATTGAAATATATTTGAGTTGTCTATATATATGATCCCAAAAATATTGGGAGTAGATATCTACATCCTTAATATTCAATTGATTTCAAGCTCCTCGAGTGAAAATAAAACCATAATTATATAGTTTTTATGGTCCTTCTATTTTACTATTCATCTTTTTTGTACTTCTATTTTGAATTATTTATAGTAATAACCTCATGATTATCCAACCCCATGCATGTAGATCTAATTATATCAAAGAAAATAAATCTAAATGTTATTTCATTCTTTATTTACTATTTTTACGAACTTCATACATTGAAAATGATTGATATACTACCTAAATACTTAAATATATATGATGTATTTGGTCTATACCATATTATAATGTATGAGGTATATCGTAATTCATGAAACACATGAATCCAAGCCATATTGTAAACTTGGACTAGAATATTATATATAATGATATATAGTTATCATACCACTACAAAACCATATTGTATTAAACAATATATACACACCATGATTCATTTGGTATATCGATAATATTTTACAATTGATAACATTGGTTGAAAAATGTTAAATGTTAATGTTAGTTCAATCTTCTATATATGATTATAATTATTATCTATTTTTCATTTGAGTAAATTTATGGGATAATTGAATAAATGAATGCATTAGCTAAATGGTTATAAAAAATTTGTAACTATAACATTACACATTCATTATGAAACATCCGAGATAATATATAATGGCTTGTGGAGAATCCCTAAGATCTCTATAAAGAGGAAACATCCATGATAATGAGTGTGGATATTCTATCAGTTCTCTATAAGATTAATCTAAATTTCCTTTTTCCCCTTACTATTGAGATGTATTAACATAATTTGGATTCAAGGAGAATCCTACCCAAGAATTTGGTTACTCATTAACCCATAGATACCCCATTAGGAATAAGTCCTTTGGTTGCTTCTAAATGATTATCATCAAACATGTGATTGAAGACATGAGGCTCGACAATCTTATATGCATTTCTAATTTTTCTGTTTATATTTTGAATCATTTAATTTTAAAGCATTGAATAATTTTTTATTGTTTATTACTTATTATATAGCTTGAATAAGTTTTATTCCACTATTAGAAAATAAATAGTTATATCAGAGTAATGTAATTATTGAATTGATTAGCGGAATTGTGCTTACAAAGAAGAAAAATGGATATTTTATTCTAAATATTAAAATATGAAATGGATTTTTATACTATGGTGTATCATGTTATATGAGATATCGTAATATGTGATTATCTCACATTATAAAATACGTGATATTTTAATATACAATTAAATGTCAATGTATCAATTTAATTATATGATAATAGATGATATAAGTTTATCCCATGTTGTGGAATATAATTTTTTTTAATATCATAACATATAATTATGAAACATATAAGAAGATAATGATGATTTACACTTATTTTTTTTATAAAACACTATCTTATCAGCTTTACAGTATGCAAGATATCATAAAATATGATGGATAATGTCAAGTTGTGATATCTCCAGCCATCCCTTTCTTATTGTAAACTACAATATATGTTTTGAACTATATTTTAGATTAAAATTGAAGAGTAATTATAAAATATGATGAAAGGTAGCATTTAATTCTTCTTTTTTTTAAATATGAATTGATTTAGAAAATTTATAATAATTTAATAAATTATAGAAAAAATTATTTTGGGATATTTATTAAATTTATAAATAATTTATAAATTAATTAATTATAAAATATTTATTATTAATTAATAAATGTTTTCAAAAAAATATATTAAATAAATATCCATAATATTGATTATTAATATTATATACCTTTAATAAATATTGAATAACTTATAATTTTGATATAAAGAGTATATATATCTATATATTAAGTTAATTTATAGGGTGTTTGAAAATTTCAAAATATGGAAAAATATAAAAAAATTTATATTCAATTTTTAATTGTTCATAAGTTTTTAAACCTGTAGGGGGAAAACCACTATTGATTAAATAAAATAAAATCCTCTCATTAATAGATATAATTTTTTTATTTGATGAATTTTTATGTATTATTTAGTTTGAAGTGTTATACCACTTTAAATTATTATATATGCATTTAAGGAGTTATATTCTAGGTATGATAATTGATTTAGTTTTATTCAACCTTAAATATGGCTGGTTTATGGGTTATGAGAATTGATTTAGAAGTTAATTATGGTCTATACATTTTATTTTTTTATAATTATAATAGAATTGAGGTCTCCCTTGATAATTTAGTCATGGGTAAAGGGAATTTAGATTAGACTAATCAATGGTTCGGGAGATCATATTCTATCAAGAAAATTGGGCATTGGATATCTTTCATACGACACTTTATCTTGTGGGGGTTTGGATTTCATATGAATCAAAGATATTACATGAATTGGTATCATGTACCCGATTCATGTGATGGGTTTAGATATGTGTGAATATAGTTTATTTTAGAATTTGGACAATAATATAGGCATTGAGGTGGTTAAAGAGTTACACACAAATATGGTTTGAACCTATTGATTTAGTGTATAAAGTATAGATTCAAAACCAAGTCATTATAGGAAAGAATATATATAAATAGAATACATGAGATAATATTGTAGGATAATAAAATACATTTAAATATACTAAGTGTTATATTCATTTAAAAGAAAACACATTTCAAGACATCGATCATCCTAATGAGTATGTTATGATAATTCTAGGTGACTAAGTGTTATATCTTATATAGAGAGTGGGTTATGAATTATATTAATAGGATTATATAAAAAAACCTGAAGTGATATTTAGGACACATATAGATGGGATATCCAATTAGGATTTGGATTCTAGAAGAATATATTTGGGATAATCCATATGATAGATTAAGCAAGGAGTAGTCCACTCATATGTTCAAGAGTCATATATGGTATGACTAACATTATGGTGTACATAAATATATATTTTATGGGAGAAATTCCAAAAATTACGAAACCTTAGATAAATTTGGATCTCCACCCACTAAATGGTATAATAGAATTTAAAAATGGTCATTATTTTAGTAGTATAAAATTTAATAAATTTTCTTATAAATTTAATATGAAGCACGATATTCATCTAATAAAAGATTATATTATATATGATAGTTAATTGTCATCACTAAACATGACTTTGACATAAATACTATAAATAGAGAATATTAATTGAATGAAATTTCTATAATATTAAAAAACATAGGATTTATTCTTAAGAAAGAAAATTATATGTATTAGAGTAACCCCTTATTAATTAGTTTACCGATGAAGCTACCAAAAAAAAATCTAAACAAAAATGACAATAATTTAATATATTCATCATATGTTTCTACTCTCATTTAAGAATCCATTGATAATTTGTTGAAAAACCAACATTGGAAAATGGATGCATTAAAGAAGTTAGGTAATCTAAAAAGGATCTATCAAAAATAGGCTAGTCCCAAGAGGCATGACATTTAAATGGTTTTATTTAAAAGGAATATGTCTAAAAGGACCTGAATATATACTAATGTATTAAATATTATTATTTAAATCAATTTAACTGAGAGGATTTGTTCTTCTTTATGTCTTGATAAGGCTAAAAATATCCTTATATAATCTTCACCAGAAAGGTTCAGATAATTTATTATTAACAAAATGACCGAGTTTAACAAAATTTCACATAATATCCCAAATATATTGTTTTTAGTTGATCTGGGTTAGATAGTTCCAAGATCAAGTGATGAATTGATAATACAATAGGGTAAAAGTTAAAACTGGAAGAATAAAATGTTTTTTTGGAATGTTTAATAATGTTTATTCTTGTATCTAGTTTAATTCATTAAACCTAAGGGAGGATTCGTGAATGTGGGGCTGTTCTTCCATTGTATAAAGCCTAATCACCAGAGGAAAAACTATATGGAATACTTGAATGGGTGCATGAAACTCTATAGAGATTCCATGTAAGGTATTAATGTTATATAAACCCTATATTAGATTTTGAAGGCTATATTATACCAAATATACATTTAAAACATATTGTGAATATGTATTGGAAATAAAAATTATTGAATAGTTAATGATTAAATCTAAAAGTATAAATTCAGGTGATGAAGAAAAGAATTAAAAAATAAATAAATGAGAATTTTTTGACTACTTTAATGATCCAGTGGATCAGGGTGAAGATTTTTTATTTTCATATTGTTTTACAATTTTGGAGAAAAAGAATTTTTGAAAAAATTTACTTTTATAAATAAATGAGGGAATTCATATGGTTATGATTGATCAAATTATGTAAAATTATTTAAAAAAGGATATAATTTGTTTTACCTAGGATAAAGTGGTTATCCAATATAGTTATTAAAATACCAGGAAAATAATTTCCACAACCTTTTAATTGAATGTTATATTGAATAAAATATTTTTTTTGAACATTGATCCAGAAAAGAAAATTATTTTATAAGATATGGTTTTTAATAGATTATTTCTTAAATTCTCTCAGTTTAAGTATGTTTTATTTTCTAATAAAAATTATTTCTTACCAATGAAATATATTTTAGAGAAAATATAGTTTCAAAGAGGCTAGTTAGAGTATTTTTGAACTTGGAGAAGTTTAAATCATAATAAATAAAATATTATATTCACCAAGGTTAAAGTTAAAGTAACTTTATATCATAAAATATTTTCGGGTTTTTTGGTAAATAATAATAGTAATGTATAGATTTACATTTTTTCATTAAATTACCTTAAATAAAAGATTTAATGGAAATGTTCCAAGATAGTAATGAAAAATAAGAAATATATATACTAGAAAGAAAATATTTTTAAAATCATAATATAAAATGTTGTGAAGAAATAAAGTTTAATATTATTTCCGAAATGATGAATATTAATATTATGAATACTAATCCAAAAATTATTAAGAAAACATTACCTCATAGATGTTATTTACTAAATAATTTTTGTGAGAGTATTTATCATATGCTCACAAATATTTGTGGCAGTAATTATAAATATATGTAATGATTTCAACAAAACATTAAAAGTGAATAAAACATATGGCCCCTCTTATGGTTTATCATTTGTGATATGATGAAAAATCACTTATGTGTTTTTTTATTAGTATTATTTTAGTATTTTAAAAATAAAAAGGTTTACATGTTATACAAAATATGTCTCTACATTATCATTCCTTTATGTTTTTATGTATAATCATGAATTGAAATGATAATTAACCTCTCAAAGATTGAATTTCAGTTACCTCAAACCAATGATCATCATAGAATATTGTATTCTATGAATAAATGGTAAGGTTATCTATGGTTATATTTTTTATAGAGTTTATAAATATGCTCAATAGGCACAAAATGAGTTTTATTTTTTGGTAAACCTACTATGTATACCTATTTTAGTGTAATAATCTATACCTTTGGTATACATGGGGTGAATATTTTATATTAAATCTACTAACCTAAGGTTAGGAAAACTACCTTACATGAGAAAATTCATACTTTAATACATTCATTTTTATAGACTTAATTCTATGTAAATCAATGTGTGTATGGGTATGATGATGATCATTTCACTAGTTGGGGTTTAATAAAGATG
The DNA here is from genome assembly GCA_963277665.1 of Viscum album. Lineage (NCBI taxonomy): Eukaryota > Viridiplantae > Streptophyta > Magnoliopsida > Santalales > Viscaceae > Viscum > Viscum album. The sequence goes on along the minus strand of OY728165.1, from coordinate 1,061,884,346 downwards.
ATTTTTTTAGAATAATTCTATGAGTAAGAGATTGGGTCCTTATTTTGAGATAGAATGAAAAAGTGTATGAACTTATGTATACATGTTAAATGTGATGTTATTATCTTTTATAGAACAGGTATCTGATGTTTTAATATGTGTCATAATTCTATACATTTATATTTAAGAGCATAGTAGTGACAATATAGAGTTAACATAATCAACGTCTCATGGTTACATGATGTTTTAGAAAAATGAATTATTTTATTATAAGTATTTGAATATGATATAGTTGGTGGAATCAGGTTTGGAGATACATGTGCTTAATAGAGATGAATAAAAATACCATTATAAATTTAGAAACACTAATGATTTTTTATAGGCTACTCATTTAATAAATTTTGGGACAAGAGAATTTATAATTATTTTCAATTCTATAAATTCTAGTGTAGTCACTCCTTTTTGGTTTAGTCAATGAGGATTAGGTATTATTAAGATTAGATAGTTATTATAAAATATTTTTAGAGTTAATACATAAGAATTTTTGGGTATTTATTCATATGGTATATGTTATAATGTGATACATGAATTTTTTTTGTATATTTTAAAAAGTTTTTTGTAAATATCTAAAAGGAGTTTTGGATATGATTTCAAAAACTAGGTATGATATGATACAAGGTGAAATAATATAAATATTTTGAGGATTTAATGAATGTTTTAGATGTCTGGGGATATACCCTAAATCTATTGAAAATTATCATATATTTTGGATAGATTTTATTGTATTATGTGGGATATTGTTAGTGTCATATACTTATGAAACCAATGACTATTATATGTATTGAACTATCATATCATAAGAAATGATATAAAGATATCATAACACCAACTCAAACATATTATATTTATGAAAAGGTAGGTATGTTTTATAATAAATCATTTTCATGTCTTAGTGATATTCATGATTAGATTTTATAGAGGCATAATATATATAATAATTTTATTTAATTTGTTGAATCAAAACAATAGTTTTATTACAACTAAAATATTTTCCATGAATTGTATAATTTCATTTAAAAGTTAAATTTATTAATATTATATTTTTAATCTTATGAAATTAAATTATTTTTTGATATAATAAAACAAAAAAATGTTTCTGTGATTTTTTTCGTTTTTTCATAAAAGATTAATTTTTGGGTGAATAGTGAAAAATGACGATTTTTACAAAAAGTGTCATTTTGTTTTCTAGTATTTATAAAGTACCATTAATTTTTTTATTGTTTTTAAATTAAAATTAGTCCCCTTTTTTTAATAATAATCCAATTAATTTTAAAGGAATCATAATTATAGTTTATTTCATTATAAATGTATCTTAATCATAAAAACAAAATTTTCTAAGTAAACTATTTTTCATTTTGGTTTGCATGATTATATTAATATTAATTTATAAACATATACAAATAAAATCATGGATATTTATATAATTATTTTAATTATGAAATTAAAATTTATTAATGAGGTAAATTTTATTTTTGGTCTTAATAAATAGTTTCCATGGAAAAAATTAGTTACCTTGGTAAAGGGTAAAAAATACTAATTAAAGTATAAACTAAGTGATAACATCAAAATATAATATTCTAATTATTATTGGATTAGATTATTTCAACCCTTATCAAATTATCATTGAAATTGGGTTTATTTAGTTCCACTTTTCCTCGAGTAAGACATTTATATCATTTAAATGTTAAAGAATATTTATAAGTGTACCACACCCCTTACATATAAAAGGGAAACTCCAATACTATCTTATTCAAATACATTTGGATTTTTAAATCCACCAATAAATACCCAAATTTCATTTTAAATTCCTTAACTACATTCTATATGTACGTTTCTCTAAAAAATACCTACCTAAGAAGGATTAAGTTGTAATCCAAAGGTGATTTTTCAAAGAAGAGGAATAAACCTTAAGCGAGTTCTTTCATTTTTATTTCTTCTGCTACCACCTAAAACCTATAATAATCATTATTAAATAATAAAATAATAATAACAAATATAATAAAATATTATTATGTTTATTTTACAATCCATTTTCACCTCTTTTTTCATACTATGGGAAATGAAAACATTCCCTGTGCGTATGCGTGGACTACCACATCCATGTTGTAATGTATTTCATTTTACATAACTTCCACATAGGTTTGGTAAAAAGATATAATTAACTAAAATTTAATAAATTTATGAAATTATTTTTATATTTTAAGATAATATATTACTTACCTTCTTAACCTTCCTTCCATTGTAAAATGATAACATCGCCCGTGCATACATGTAGACTACCACCTCCATGAAATGATGCGATTTTTTCCTAAAAAACATAAATTAATTGTTCTAAAAGTATATATATTGTATAAATATGATATTATAACATTTTATATTATTTATATAATGGTACCATGACCCCTTTGAACATGATTAACAAACAAAATTTATTTTGATGTAAAACACAGAACAACCCTAAAAAGTTCAATTTGAAATTAACCAATTAAGTAACTATATAAGACAAGGTACCAAATGAAATTAAAGGTATTATATTAATGTAATAAACCTGAAATATTTTCTTAATTATTTAAAAAATTAATACATGTTTATAATTAAAAAAACTATAGGATGTACTTGGGGAGTTAGGAGACAAGGTAAACGATTTTTCTTTAAAACATTAATTTAAATGTTTTAAATAATTTTTCTCACATATCTATGTTTTTAAAAATATTTCAATAATTTTATTATTTATATCAAATATTTTCAAATTAAATTTTAAAATACATTTTTTTTAAAATTTTAAAAGGAATGTTTTAAACATTTATCATACATTCCATTTTGATTTTTTTAACCAAAATGAAAAAGAATGTTTTTAATATATACAACATAATTGCATTTCCTGGTTATCATAAATTTTATGCATTATCATTATTACTCTACAAGGTTCTATGGGATTTCAGTTAATATTCTATTTACAACTCTTCTATTAATTTTTCTTTTTTTTTTGTAGTGCTTTTTAATAGAAAATATATTATTATCATTATTTTTTAATGAAGATAAAATTGTTTTATATATGTGTTAAACATAATTTTTTTATATATTATAATTAAAATGAAATATTTCATGTTTTTTTATTTTGATATATTCATTTTACGTTTTATGTGATAATGGGTGATCTTAGTATTTCTTTGATAACCAGTGATCTTGATATAGCTCTCTAATGTATTGGAAAAATTGATAGAGTTAAAAAGAATTAAGTTACTCCTAAGGGATATATTTGAGTTAATTGTGATGCTTATTACTTTATACGAGTTATTATAAGTGTGATCATAAGGATATTTTTCCAAGATACCAACCAAGTTATCAATGATTGTGATGAGTTTTAAAGGGAATATTCTGATTTTATAGGGTAAGATATTTAACTCATAATTATGGGAATGTTTATCACTTTTTAAAGGTTAAAGGTTTGTTTCAATGAGATATCATGTTTCAACCAAGTAAATTTCATGATTTTGATTTTAAATTTTTGGTTTATTATTAAATTCATTAAGAAAACTTTGCGCTTTGAAGTTGATTTCATGAGTAAGTAATGATTAGTTTGATCTCAATGTTTATTATATAAACAAAGAAAACTTCCTAATGGGTTTTCATGAATTTTAAAAAGGGATAAAGATTTTACTTTCTTTTTATATCCCTTATTGATATTTATTTTTATCAAACCAAATATTTAAAAGTTTTTCTTATGGATTAAATATGTGTAGGGATTATATTAAGGTCAATGGTGACACATCTTGAACGAAAAGAGACTCATGAATGAAATATGAGTGTAAAAAAGAATCCCATTTTGTTGAAAGATATAAATATTGTGAAAATGTTCACTATGTTATATAACAGTTTTCCTAATTATATAAAACTATATACCAAAATTATCCTAGATATGTAATAAAGTTAAACCTTTTTTAGAAATCATGAAATTGTGGGTTGATTATGTTATGAGGTTTTATAATCAGTAACAAAGGAAATGTTTAGATAAATTTATAGGGTTTATTAATACTTAATGATAGTTTTAAAAGATTCTAATTCATGGTTATATTATAATGAGATTGATTTTTATAATTCACATGTTGTTTCATCTAATCCATATCTATTCAAAATTATTTTCCACCAAGGAAGCATTGAAAATGTAGTATGATGAAACCAGAGAATTATATCCTTCCGAATCTATAGCTTGGAGTAGTTAGAGTTGAAACTAACCTGTTTTTAGTTTTGTTAACTCAGTTGAAGCATTATATAAACAGTGAAAACCATATAAGGGAGAAAACAAATTCCCCAAAGAGGAACAATTATATTGTAGATAATTTAAGGAAACATAAACATTTAAATTTTTTTAGATCCTTAGACCCAATGGTATCTAAAGAATCAATCAATGCTTTGGATAATATATTTGATGTTTTGGGATGTTTAAACCATTAGATGGTAACTATTATAATTTATTAATTTTAAGGTGAAGTTTATCTGTGGTGGTATCTGATTAACAATATCAAGGATGAATATGGGATTTATTCCATGGTCTAGATAACCTTCAATGATACTTTCCTCATGACATATTTTCTAAAAGTTATTCTAATTAGAAAGGAAATGTCATGAAAAGTAAATTTTTATTCAGTGAAAAAGTATAAGAAAATAAGAAATCAGTACCAAAAAAAGTGAGGGGGGATAAAAGTAGTGTAGAACTAGGGCATCAATCTTAACAAAAATTTTTCAATCATTGGGTTGAGACCCCATGGTAGAGTAAAGGGACATAGTCTCCCCTGTCCTGCCTTAGTTGGCAAGAGAGTTAGCAGAAAAATTATCTTCTCTCCAAGTATGATAGGAAATGATATTTTGGTTAATATAATTTCTATTGTACCTGATTGAGTAAACCAAATCTCAAAGAACATCATCATTTTATTGAAGAAAATGAACCAGCATGGTTGCGTCTGTTAAAACATCCAAGATTTGGAGATTGAAGTTACTACACAAAGAAATTCCCATGGACCTTGAATTTATCTCTACATCAATGAAATTACTAGCACTGAAGAAGGGGTTGAAGCCAAGAATCATAAATCTGAAGGGTTCGGGCACAACAGAAGCTTGGTTGGGGCGGCACCCAATTTTAATTTTTTCCATGATCAATGATTATTCCAGAATTAATACGATGATGAACGCCAATCTCCATGGAATATAATCAAAGATTTAAATAATGAAAAAAGGTGGCCCGAAACCTTTAGAGAGGATCTTTCACATCATGTTTATAATTAATTTAATTAACTTCATAATGAAAAATAATACACGTGTCGTTGGTATTTTTCTTCATTGATGATGTTAATCATCCAGATTGACCCTTCTTGATTATTTCGTTGTGGTTGTAAGGATCCAAACTAGAGTCCCTCTAGCCGTGATCCACATGTGCTCAGATGGCCTCTAATTGACACTGCCAGTTCTCCAGTTTCTAGCGTAGCGAAGCGAGTGTCTTATGTCAGTCATTATTGTTCGATTTTTCTTCATCCTTGAAGAATGTATCTCGTTATTGAGAGGGGAGAGAAGAGGATTAGAGAGAGAAATTGTTTGGCTCAACAATTCTCAATTCACTAGACATGTGGTGTGGTGTATGGAATAATAGCGGTACTTGCCTATTTATATACATGGAATTTCAGTTACAATATTTAATTGCATAGAAAAAATTAAATACATTCATTAACTTAGAGAAAACCCATGTATTTAATAATAATACCATGTCATTATTTATATTACGCTAACTTGCGCAAACCCGAATTATAAATTAAATTCCACGTCACAAAATAATAGCAGCGTTATTTGAATTTATGCCAACTAGTTAAATAATTATTTACCGTTTGGCAAATAATTATTTTACTACTGGACTGACCTTGGTCTGCTCGAACTCCTATTCCATTTATTTAACACCCGAATAAATAAATAAATAAATAAATAACTTATTCTCTTAAATAAATATTTTATTTTCAAACTAGTAAATAAATATTTATTAAACGTTCAATAAAATAAATAAATATATTTTATTTAATTTATGCGATCATCTTAACTTGAATAAAATTATTCCGTCTTGACAACAATATTTATTTCATTAATTAAATTCCAATAGAATTTAACCGAGACCACCAAAAACACTTAGTGTGTGACTCTCTAGGATTCATTCTCGTCGGCATTAGGCAGGCTTACATAAAGTCCAAGAGTACTGTCTAGAAATAGGTAAAGGCACCCAAGAGAAAGAATGTAATGTCACAATAATGACATCCACATACAAACACTCACTGTGTAATATAATCCCTTTGTCTCAATATCTCATCAAGAAGGTTTCATGATTGTGTCATCAACTTTTATGCTTGATATGTAATTATTTGACTACCTGAAATAAACTCGTTGTTACAACATGGCCATGGAATTTTGATAAACGGTTCTATTTCAATCAGAGGGCTAAGATATCAACTTCCATAAATTGAAGTGAAAAATCCTTTCTCAACTTATACATTAATAACATGCTAATCATGACGCACCCAACATACCCTACTTTCCGAAAACTTTCTGTGTGATTGTTTTTGTGAGTAACTCAAAGTGCGTAAGTCATGACACATATTAATGATAATCTTAAAGTCTAAGGATCGTTATACACACTCCCAGATAGAAATATCTGATGTAACTAAAACATGCGGAATTTCTACTAGAGGGAATGTTCTCATAATATTCTACCTTGGAGATTACCAAGTGAAAAATTCATGAGAGGAAGTCTCATCTGCTTACGAGTAATCACACCTGACGGTCTGCATGCCATGTGTCCAATCATAGCATGTCATGCAACTATAGAACTATATTTAAAAATATCATTATAACATTTCAGGGTTCTCATCATAGTGGAGAACTTCCATTACCTTATCAATGAAACAAATACTCTAGGACATTATTACATTATAATCAAGTAGAAAAATGAACAATATGTAATAATACATAAAATATCCATGTAATCAATGTAAAAAAAGTTAGTTCTAGGACACAAAATCTTATAAAATCCCACTTGGACTTGAGCCAACTGGCTAAGACTTTCATTCTGCTAGACCTCAGATGATGATAATGTTTCTGCTGAGCCAAGGCTTTAGTCAAGGGGTCATCCACGTTGTCTTCCATGGAAATACTGCTCACTGTAACTTCACCTCTCTGATAAAGATCAATTAAGAGATGATACTTCTGAAGCATGTGCTTCGTCCGCTGATGTGACCTTGGATTCTTTACGAAATCCACCGCTGCAGTATTATCACAGTACAATGTGATGGGATCTTTACTGATAGGTATCACATCTAGCTCCTGGACGAAGCTTTATATCTAAACTGCTTCTTTAGCTGCCTCAGAATCTATCATATACTCAGAATCTACTGTAGAATTTGCAACCACACTCTGCTTTGAGCTCTTCCAGCTCACTGCACCTCCATTCAAAGTGAAGATGTATCCCATTTGCGACTTCATGTCATATTTATCAATATGGAAAATAGCATCTACATATCCTCTATTGAATAGTTCTTCATCCCCTCCATAAACCAGGAACATTTCCTTAGTACACCTCAGATACTTTAGGATAGTCTTCACTGCCATCCAATGGAAGTCACCTGAGTTAACTTGATATCTGCCTACCATACTCAATGCATAGGTGACATCCAACCTAGTATATAGCAGGACATACATGACTGACCCAATCGCTTATGTTTATGGAGTCATATCCATTATGTTTCTTTCCTCATGTGTTTGAGGACACAATTTCTTAAAAAGATGAATTCCATTTGATGTTGGCAAAAATCCCCTCTTGGATTGTTCCATACTGAATCTCTTTAGTATCTTATCAATGTATGTACTTTCACTTAGGCCTAGCAATCTCTTGGATCTATCATGATGTATCTTGATCCCAAGAATATATGATGCCTTTCCCAAGTCTTCCATGGATAATTATTGATTCAACCATGCCTTAACAGACTGCAAGACTGGTATCTCGTTTCCAATGAGTAATATGTTGTCAATATATACTATTAGAAAAATGGTTGCACCCCCAATAAACCATGTGTAGACACTAGGATCAAATTCATTTTTGATAAAACCAAATTCTTTTATGGATTCATCAAAATGAATGTTCCATGACTTGGAAGCTTTCTTTAATCCACAAATGTATTTTTACAACTTTCATACCTTATTGGCATCCTTTGGAGTCGCAAACCCTTCAAGTTGTGTCATGTAGACATCTTCATGAAGGTTCTCATTAAGGAATGATGTTTTTAATTCCATTTTCCAAATATCATAGTAATGGTAAGCCGAAATAGAAAGTAAAATTCTGATGGATTTCACCATTGAAACTGGTGATAAAGTTTCATCTTAGTCAATTCCTTGATGCTATTTAAAACCTTGTGTAACTAGTTGTGCCTTATTGGTACCGAATTTTCCTTCCATGTACAGTTTCTTATTGATTACCCATTTGAAACTAACAGGCTTTACATCAACTGGAGGATCTACCAAAACTAGGATTGGTTTTGGTACATGGAATCCATTTCATAATTCATGGATTCTTGCCCCTTGGAAACATCTATGCCACTTACTTCTTCCTTGTAGGTTAGAGGATCATTATTATCAAATAACAAGGAGTCACCATCCTCGGTAAATAGAAAACTGTACTGTTCTGGTTTTCTAACCTCTCTTGTACTCTCACACGATACTTGTGTCATTGGAAAAAATTCTTCTTCTACTGGGCTTTGTGAAATCTGTTCCTGTACCAACTCTTGTACACCTTGATCTTCGACTTCATTGGAGTCTATCTCGCTCCCACTATATATTTTGGAGATTTGATACCTCTCAAATAATATGGAATGTATTTCCATTATAACCTTTTTGTATAAGGGGTTGTATAAGTAATATCCCCTTGTTTCTTTAGGGTATCCTATAATGGTACACTTTTTGCATTGGGGTGCGAGTTTGTTACCAGAAGAGGACATAAAAAACGCTTCTTTACCCCACACATGTAAATCAGATAACATGTATTTTATTCCACTCGATAACTTATATGTAATACCATTAATTGATTTAGTTATTACTTGGTTTAGGATTTGTGTCGTTGTTTGTAATGAATATCCCCAAAAGGATAATAGAAGACTCACACGACTCATCATAGATCTCACCATGTCCAATAGGGTGTGGTTCCTCCTTTCACTCACACCATTCCAATGGGGCATGTTGGGAGGAGTGAGTTGGGATAGGATCCCAAACTCCTGTATGCAATCAATGAAGTATTGATTAAGATATTCTCCACCTCGTTCTGAGCAGTGTTTCTTAATCTTCTTACCAAGCTAGTTCTCTACTTCATTCTTGTATTCTATGAACTTATTAAAGGAATCTGACTTATACCTCATTAAGTAGATATATCCATATCTACTAAAATCATCTGTAAAAGTTATGAAGTATGAGTACCCTCCCCTTTCTTCAACTGGAAACGGTCCACACACATTGGTATAAACTAATTCAAGAAGTTCTTTAGCCCTTTAACCTTTCACACTAAATGGGGATTTGGTCATTTTCCTTGTAAACATGAATGAAATATGCCAAGTGGTTTTAGTTTTAAAGAATCTAAATATCCATCTTGATGTAACTTTGACAAGCATTTCTCATTTACATAACCTAGACGATGATGCCAAAGTTGGGTGTGGTATGAGTCATGTGAAGTATCTTTGTTATCAATTTCCATTACTTGGTTAGTGTAATCCAACATGCAAAGTCCATTGTATAAATTCCCCCTACCATAACAAATTTTATCTTTGTAAAAGAAGCAACATTCATTTCCAAAATTGAAAACAATTCCATCTGTATCTAATCTGGATACAAAAATAATGTTTTTAGTAATAAAAGGCACATAATAACAACCCTTTAACACCAATATCATCCCAGTTGGCAACGTGAGGTGGTCATCCCTAACTGATACAACAACAAGTTTGGCTCCGTTGGCTGGTCATAGATCTACCTCCCCTCGATCAATCTTCCTGAATCTACATGGTTCCTATATTTGGATACATATGTGAGCACCAAAATCTGTATCTAATACCCAATTTGTAGAAATAGATAGATTTCATTCGATAAAAAATGTACCTGAAGCTTCCCCTTTCTTTTTAGGCTGGGTGCAATTCTTCTTCCAGTGGCCCTTCTTGACACATGAAAAACAAACAGCCTCTTATTCCCTTTCCACACCTTTGATCTTTCTTTTCTTGGAAGGTCATGAATAATCTTTGGGCTTAAAGCTCTTCACCTTCCCTTTACTTTTATTCACCACAAGGAATGAAGGATTTTTGCGCTTCATATCTTTTTCCACATGGGGAATGAAGATTAGAAGATCAGATAAATAATTCTCAATGTTGTTCATATTGAAATTGACAACATAGTTAGAGAATCTCTGAGAGAGTTATGCGAGAATGAGATCAGTGCCCAGTTCCTTAGGGAGTTTAATCCATAGAACCTCCAGTCGCTCAATGTAGCCAATGGGCTTGACTACATGAGGCCCATATGGGGCACCTTTTCCAAGATTACTATGAAAGTGTGCCTTAGAGATATCAAACCTTTCTTGTCTTTCTCTCTCCCGGTAAAGACCACTTAGGTTCTTGAGAATGCTATAAGAATCCATGTTTTCATGAGACTTCATGAGATCACTATATATTGATGATAACATCAAACATTGAATGTCAACCACATCGTTCATATGTTTCTCATAGACCAGGAAACCACCATCAATCGCCTCCTTGGTAGGCGGATCAGGGAATGCTAACTCCAACACGTAAGACTTCCATTCATGGAATAGGATATACAGAAGTCGTCTAAACCATTCATGGTAGTTACTCCCAGTGAAGATGTTGTGTTTATCCAAAATTGATCGCAGGGATAGTGTGGTTGATGAGGTTGTCATTTTTATTCTACAATTAAAAGAGAAGATCATTAGTACATTATTGATTACATTTTATAAGAAATACTAAATCTTATTAAGTCTCCCACTATTTTATGAAGTCCCAATGTCCCTCACCATTGAACTCAAAATGTCTAGTTGCCATGAAATTCTAATGGCAAGGATCTATATTCCCCTTCAGATAACCCCAACAAAGGTTGGTCAAGCTATTAAAATGTATTTAGGTTGGTAGGTCTTCACCAACTATGGGCTTGCAGCTCCTTGATATGTTGAGTGGACCCCCAAATCATGAAATCATGACTTTGGATTTCCTCAACACTTGCCTCCAATATTAAACCAACTCTAGAAAGGGATACTACTCTTGATGTAATATAGTTAAGTCAATATGAAATCTTTCATAAGGGCTGCCTGTATAAAAGTAAGTATCCTAGTAAGGGTTGGTCAAACACATAGTTTTATTGAGTTTTTCCCTTTAATCAAGTAACAGAAGGCTTGTTTTGACTTAATATTTTATGGGAGGGATTTTCATATATTATTCTTGAATTTATTATTATCATTATCACATGCTTGTTAATATTAAGGTGAACTTACTTAAGTGATTAACCATGTCTGGATAATATTTACGCCTACGTCTGGTTTATTTTAGTTCCATCTTGCATGCTTGTTTAATTAATTATGTTATCGTGGAAACATATCCATAATGATAAAACATGAAACTAATAGAAATAAAATAATGTAAATGGAATGATCATGAGATTTTCTAATGGTTAGTTTATCTAGCTGTTGATAAACTAACCCTGACTTAGGGGAGAAACAACTTGAACCTTTTGGGTTCGTGTTTACAGATTTCCACCTGTACACCTTCATATCTTCTTGGATTGGTTTCACCTTGGCTCCTAACTTGAGCCACCTCCACTAGCTTTTGAGCTCCATTCTTTACATATGCTTTTATCTCACATGCAGGCAAGGGGTAAAATGGGATTTACATAAAAGAAACCTTGGGCGCGCATGACCGACATATTAATGAGGACAAGGCTCACATGCCAAAAAATTTAATTTAAATAAATAAATTAAAATAAACTATTCACATAAAATGGTCTTGGTATAGATCATGATCATCCATGTATGAAATGATATTTAGGCATAAATAAAACGAGCATTCAATTCATTAATCATTCTTGTTTAAGATAACTCACGCTCGAATCAATTAATTATCTTTAATTAATCAATCATTTTATCTTAAACCCTTTTCTGATTTTCCTTGAGATTCTCATCCATCATAATTTTAAACAAATAAATTTATTTAAAATTATCTTTGTACGTAACTTGTAACTTGGAGGCAACCCAGTGAATTACTGTTCATAACTTCCCAATGAGTAGAAATGAAAATTACACAAATGTTAAATTAAACACCCACATATATATATATATATATAACACCTATCACGTGTTGTTCCTCAGCGTTATGCCTACACTATGGTACACAGCTGAAGGCTCTATATAATTTAATAATAAATTTTAATAAATATGCGTAATTTCGATTTGTATACGGTGTGTAGTTCCAACTACAAGGAATTTATTTTTGTCCACCATCCATCCGAAGTACATGCTCGGGGACATGGCGTGTAGATGTACTTTAGAAATTTTCAGAGTACATAGTGTGTTCAATGGGACACACATCGTGTAGTATCCACATTACACAGTTTCCAGCCGGGTAAGCCATGTACGTGGTACACAGTCCAACCCTAACCCAAAGGGACTACACGCCATGTTCCATGGGCCACACAGTGTGTAATCCAGAAACTGTGTGCCACATGTTCTGGGTCAACAGATGGAGTCATTTAAGACTTATAAAGACTCCAACACATGACATGGTTTGTCAGACCAGTCCAATGCATTGAACCTAGACTACACGACGTGTACTTTTAAATACACACCGTGTATTCTGGTGTGGTAGGTCCAGGAACGTTTTGCATCTTTGTATTAGATCCTATATTTTATTTTAATAAAAATTAAAAGAAAAATTTATTTCTATAAGGTGAACAAGAAATGAAAGAGGAGGAATATATATCAAGATTCAGATTTTTTGAACAATTAACTTTATTTGAAACAAATAAATTATTAAATGCGCAATTCATCAACGAAATATTTAAATAATTATAAACTATGATGTAACCCCTCTGATACCACATGAAGGATCTGGGCGCAGTGGAAGCGTGGTTGGGGTGGCACCCAATTTGGATTTTTACCATGATAAATGATTCTTAAGGGATCAATATGACGATAAAATACAGTATCCATGGAATATAATCAACGATTTAAGTAAAGAAAAAAGGAGGCCCAAAACCTTTAGAGAGGGTCTTCGACATCATGTTCATAATTAATTTAATTAATTTCATAATGAAAAATAATACCTATGTCTTTAGTATTTTTCTTTTTTGATGGTGTTGATTATCCAGATTGAACCTTCTAGATTTTCTCATTACAGTTGTAAGGATCCAAACTATAATCCCTCTAGTGGTTATCCACCCGTGCTCAGATGGCCTCCGATCGACCCCACTCATTCTCCGGGTGCTAGTGCAACGAAGCGAGTGTCTTGTGTGCCGATCGATCTTGATCGCTTGTTCTTTGGCCTTGAATAATGTATATCATTCTTGAGAGGGTAGAGAAGAGTATTCAAGAGAGAAATTGTTTGGATCAATAATTCTCAATTCACCAGGCGTGTGGTGTGGTGTATGGCACAATAGGGGTACTTGCCTATTTATATACATGGAATTTCAGTTACAATTTTTAAATTTATAGCATTAATTAAATACATTCATGAACTTAGAGAAAACCCATGCATTTAATAATAATACTGTGTCATTATTTATAGTGTTCCAACTTGCACAAAATGTAATTATAAATACAATTCCACATCAAAAAATAATAGAATCCCTATATTAATTTGTGCCAAATAGTTAAATAATTATTTACCATCTTGAAAATAATTATTTTTATATCAGACCGAACTTGGTCCACTCAAAATCCACTTCCATTTATTGAATACCCAAATAAATAAATAATTAAATTATTCTCTCAAATAAATATTTTATTTACAAAATAGTAAATAAATTTTAATTAAATGTTTAATAAAATAAATAATTATATTTTATTTAATTTATGCGATCATATTAACTTTAATAAAGTTATTCCACGGTCTTTAGAATAATATTTATTTCATTAGTTGAGTTCAAATAGAATTTAACCAAGAAAACCAAAAACACTTAGTGTCTGAACCTCTAGGATTCTTTCTCGTTGGAATTAGGTGGGCTTACCAAAAGTCCAAGTGTAGTCTCAAGCAATGTGTCAAGGCACCCAAGAGAAATAAAGTAATATCGTAACAATGAAATTCACATACGAACTCTCAAAATGAAATATAATCCCTTTGCCACAATATCTCATTAAGCAGGTTTCATGATTGTGTCATCAACTTTTATGCTTGATACAACATTCTTTGACTACCTGAAATAAACTCGTCATTACACCATGGAAATTGAATTTCGCGCGATGATTCTATTTCAATAAAAGGGCCGAGATATAAACTTCCATAAATGGAAGGGACAGATCTTTCACCAACTTATCCATTAATAACATGCCACTCATGACACACACAACTTACTCTAATTCCCGTCAACTGTCTGCGTGATGATTTTCATCAGTAAATCAAAGTACGTTAGTCATGACATGTATTAATGATAATCTTGATGTCTAAGGATTGTTACACATGCTCGCAGATAGAAATATCTGATGACACCAAAACATGCAGAATTTCTACTAGCTGGTCTGTTCTCATAATATCTTATCTTGGAGATTACGAAGTGCAAACTTCATGAGAGGAAGTATCATCTACTTATGAGTACTCACACCTGATGGTATTCATGCTATGTGTCACATCATAGCATTTTATCCAACTGTAGAACTATATTTAAGAATATTGTTATCACATTTTAAGGTTCACATCATAGCGGGGAACTGCCATGACCTTATCAATTCAACAAATACTCTTGAACATTATTACATTATAATCACGTAGAACAATGAACAATATGCTATAATACATTAAATATCCATGTAATCAAAGTAATACAAGTTGGTTCTAGGACACAAAATCTTACAAGATCCACTACTATCCCTGACCAAGATGCCTCCTCTCATGAAACCATAGACACAAGAACTATAAAAATTTAGCTTATGTTCTGTGATATGCGGTATCCACTTAAACCATCAACCCCGGTTGGGATTAATAAAATTAGTGGAAGTGAAAACACATGGGATAAATCTTATGAGAGTGATCAAGAGATCATACTATTTAATTAGGGCACTGAGCTCTTCCATAACAAATTTAATACGAATCTTGATGAACTATATTGATTAAACCGCACCATTGGGGGACTTGATTCTTGCTTCCCATAGAAACCAATAGGTGACCAAAAATATCATACCGTAGATCTTCACTTCCAACCCAAACTGATGTACACACAAAAACAAGGATTCTATAATATTTTGAATGGATTCACCGATAATGTTGATGTTCAGACATTGCTGTAAGAAAATCCAGACTACTTGTGCCTAGTCACTTGGAGTAATGGATGGTCAATAGTCTCCTAGTGGGTTTGAGAGAAAAAATTGTTGTGAGAAACCTAGGTAAATACACTTCTTTGAACCATTTCATTTGATGGAAGTGCGTAGTTCCATAAACACCAAATGATAAAAATAAATTTACTTGGAATTTACTTACACCAGAACCTGGAAACCCAATAATCCATACGTCTAGGATAATGAATCATGTTCATGAAATCTAGACTATAGAACCTCCCAGAACTAGAACCCGTGAAGGAACACATGTTTGGTTCATCAGAGAGAATGATGCTGTTATAGAATTTTTTCTGATCTTGGCCCAAAATTGTGGCCATAAATGATGGAAATCTAGAGGCCTCTTTGAATGATATTAATGGAATAAGGAAGCCCAAAACGTGTAGCATCATACCTGGCCAATTTTTCTTCCAAAAGATGATGTCACCACTACCGACGGCTCAAATATTATTTCCATCCATCTCCTCTAGACTCTTAAGCATGTGTCCCGATAGGAACCACATTATTTGAGGATGATTGCACTAGACTTTACAATCACCCCATACCTATTGAGAATAAATTTCTCCAAGAGAGAAGTCTGTTAGATGATATCCCATGCTAATTTTTCTGGAATGGAATATATATATTCTTCAATATTATGTAATCCAATACCCCTTCCTCCACTTATTTATCCAACCTCTTCCATAAGTCCCAATGAGAGTGACCGTTTCAATTGAAATCCCAAAGAATGGATGTCAATACATTCTCCAGTCTTCTAATTGTTCCCTTTAGTTCCTTGATAATGGATAATACATGTATCAAGATGAAGGTAAGAACACTATTAATGAGATTAATTATCCCTTTGAATGGAAAAAAATATATTCTTCTAGTTGAAGATTATCCCCATGATACAATTAATGATATATTATAAAAGGATATTCTTCACTCTTCCATTATATATTAGGGTACAAAGGTAATCCAATGGGAGCTGCCGATGTTGTATGCCCATCTTGGATTGGATATTAGTGGAACAATGACCTGAACAGTTGTTGAATACATAAACATTACTTTTTCTAGAGTTGATGACTGGGACAATCGGCTTTCCGTAAGTAGAAATGGTGTTAGAGAAACCAATAATAGAGACATGCATTCTATTAATGATGAAAATCATGTTATCTACAAATATGAGGTTGTAAAAAATGCCATTACCAAAATAAATATGGTTACCGATTGACTCAAGTGGAGTTATTGGAAGTGAAATTTAAGTTACAAGAATTAATTAAATAGGGTTTTATCCACACTAGTACTTATAAATGGGGTTATTTTGTTCTGTTTTTTACAAAATAAATATGGTTAGAAGAGTATTTTCATTGATTATAAAGCACTGAAAAAATTATTTTTTATAATATGTATCAATAATCTCATATCGATGAATTGTTTTATCATCTCCATAATGCTCAGTATTTTTTCAAATATTAAAATCAGACATGGTTAACATTAGATTAAAATTAATTAATACAATGTTCCAATGATAATTATTCATACTATTTAAGGCCATTATGAGTTTATGGTTATGCCTTTTGGGATGAACAAAGAACTTGTTGTATTTATGGATCTTATGAATATAGTTTTCCATGAGTATTGGGATATATTTGTGGTGGGTTTCATTGAATTTTTTTTATATTCTAAAAGATATGATGATTATGAGAATCATCACCAAATTGTTTTTAAATACATAAGAGAAAATAAGTTGTATGGAAAATTCCTTAAATATGAATTTTAGTTGCAATATATTTCTTTCCTTGGGACTATATTTTATAAATATGGAATAACTATAGACGAATCTTAAGCTAATATAATGGAAGAGTGTGAAAGTCCTATAACTGCCATTTAAATTATAATTTTTCTTGGATTAGTGGGTTATAACCAATGGGTTGTTGAAAAATTTTCACTGTTATCTAACATAATTACTATGTTAACTCAAAATAGATCTGAATTCATCTGGATAAAATAATGTTTTGAATGTTTTTTAGAATTTATACAAGTAGTTTTTGATTCAACAGTGTTATATTTTCAATATATAAATGGGGATTTTCTTGTTTATAGTGTTTCTTTATTAAAGGCCCTTGGTTGTGTCTTGAAACATGGTGATCAGGTAATTGTATATGCATCATGCTAATTGATAACCCATGAAAATAGTTTCCCAAAATATGAACATGAGCTTACAATTTTGGTTTTGGTTTAAAAATTTTGAGAAATATTTTATAAGAGGTAAAATGTGAAATACATAAAAAATGTAAAAGTTTGATGTATATATTCACTCAAAATGAGTTAAAAATATAGAAGAGGAACTGATAAGGGATTATTATTTCCTAATTCATTATCATCAAGATAAACTAAACAAGGTAGATTATACATTGAGTTGAAAAAAATACCATTAATTATGCTACATTTGAAACATGATCCCTTAGTTGATTATTTAATTAATGTGAGCTTAAAATTATCTATCAATAAACCTTTTATATTTTGGCTTTGGTATCGATGCAGCCATATCTAGAAGAATGAATTAAGAAGGATCAAAACTAAAATAATGGTTTTCTATTTAATATTAAATTAGTTAACGGAGGTAAATTTCCAAACATTAATATTGATAAATAAACTATTATTACCTTTGGAAAGAAGTTTTGTGTTCTGAACAATTTTTAGTTAATTAGTGAATTATTGAGTGAGCCTTATAACTCTTCAGTTTCCATACATACCGGAAGAAATAAGATGAAAAAATATATTTAGTAATATTAATGGTGGGAAGGAATGAATAAAGATACTAGTTATTAGATGATGAAATATTTTACATGTAAATAGGTTAATGTTGAGTGAAAACTATAGAATGGGATTTTCAACCCTTTCCAGTTCCTGAATGAAAATGAGATAAGTAATATATGAATTTTGAGGTGTGGCTATAAAGTAATTCTCAATATAATAATTCTATTTGGGTTATTGATGATAGTTTTATGTAATTTTGGAATTTTATTCCCATTTTAAATACTGTGTATTTAGATAAGATTTCTATAATTTATGTTAAATAACTAACCGGGTTATATGGAATAAATATCTTTATTAAAACTGATCATAATAACAAATTTACCTTTATTTTTTGGAAATTATTTAATAATTCATTGGGTACTAAATTAAATTTTAGTAAAACTTTTCATCCTTAATCTAATGGAGAGTTGGAGTGAAATATTTAGACATTGGAGGATATTATTTGTTCTTTCTCTATTGATGAACATGAAAGTTAGTATCATCATCTTTCACTTGATGAATTTTAATTTAATAAGTGTTTTAATTATAGTATACAAATGGAAAATATTGGGGAATTGTACGAAATGAGGTGTTAAAATCTATCAGGTTGGGATGAAGACATTTAATGGAATTTGTTAGAGCTATTATTGTCATAATAGATGGTTGCGAAGGTAAAAATAATTTAGTACCACATGGGGGAAGCTTAGAGTTGAAAAAAAAATTATTAAAACAATTAGAGGATATATCTCCCATTTTAGGAAATAGATCATATTTTTCTTAAAGTATCTAGTTGATAAATTCTTATAGATTTTTTCAAGCATGGAATATTAATCCTATGCTATATTGGTGTGTATGAAATTTTGGAAAAGTGGGATCAATTTCATACTGAGAGTCTTACCTCCAAGTTTATAAAAGGAAAATAATGTGATTCATGTTTAACTGGTAAGGAAATATATACCTTGTGAATATCATATTTTGATCATTAATGTGGTATTGTTTTTAACACCCTTATATTTTAGAAAGATAACTATGTTCGATAGTGTATAAAACATGAAACACCATGCTTAAACGAACCACAAAATATTATTATTTAAATAATAATATTATAACCACCATTGAATTGGAAGGAATGAATAAGAGTAATCTAATTATGATATATATATATATATATATATAATGGCCCTACTCAATTATAATTTGTTTATTAATTCTTAGAAAATAACCACTCAATTTGTAGAGAAGTCATTTGATGCTTCCCAAATAGGCTTTCTTCAAAATAAAAAATTAATTGACTTTTGAGAGAAAATATTATAATTAATGAATGAAATTTCTAGAAATTTTATTTGATAAAAATAATATCAATTTTTAATCATCCAATATAATTTATCATAGGGTAAAAATTTTGGATTTTTTTGAAAAGATTGATTTTTCAGCGAATAGTGAAATATATTGTTTTTGGTAAAACTGTAATTTATTTTTATTTAAATGTTACATAATGATTTAAATTTGATATTAAATGAACATAATCCTCATTTAAGTATAAATAATGTAATTAATTATATATTAATTGGATTTATACTTTATTTTTGTATAAATTCATTTTTAGGGCATAAAACACAATCTAAAAACATGTTTTTAGTTGCGTTTTATGAATTTATATTAAAAATGATTTCTAAAGCTTATAGAAATTGAATATTGAAAAATGGATAACATATTTGGACTCAATAGGTTAATATTTTTTAAATAATCATCTTTTATTTTTGGATATTATAAATATTAAATGCAATAAATATTTATTTCCTTGGCAATGGTAAATTGGATAATTAAGGCTACAAATAATGTGATATGGCCCAAAAATAATCTCAAAAAATTACGTAAATATACTGGATGTGTGGGATTTTATAATAATCAAAATATATTTAAATTTATGATATTTCTATTCCATTTTCCTTTGAAAATGTCTTATATGTTATTTTATGTAAAGGAAAATACAAAATCTCACTCGATTGTTTTCAAAATTATCTTGAATTTTCAAATTGGATTAAATATATGTGAATGAATATTAAAGGGTATTTTTATCATATTGAAATTATTTTTATGAGGATAGATTATTTTAAAATTTTAGTGAAAAAATTATTACCATAAATTCTTACACAACGCCTACACAATGCTTGTGTAAGTAGTAGAAAAACCGGGTAAATGATTTTAAAAACTCTAAACGTAATATTGTTTGGGTGATTTATAGTATATCAAGAAGTTTTTTTATATATATATATATAATATTAAAGAAGTTTTTAACGTTTATATTCTTATTCCATTTTTATCTTGATGACTTTATTGTCAAATTAAATGAACACTTCCAAAATGACCTTAATGATATTTTTTAATAAAAAATATTTTATTAAATGAGTATAAAATAAAAAACAACTTCTAAAAATAAATATTTATATGGATTATAATATAAAACATGTTTGATTTATGTGTCACTTTTAAATTTATTTTTAGTGTCTTGACTCCATAGTTTAAAAAACATTGATATCACGGTAATAGTTAAAAGGGTCATTAGAGGGTTAACACTGAGAGTTAGTGGTTAAAAAATCTCCCTACATAGTAAAATTTTATTGTATGATATTATATAGACTCATAATAATTCTATATTTTAAATATATCAATTTGTTTAATTTTTCCATAAAAATTAATTTATATTAATTTAATACTTTATGAAATTCAAAGAGTGTCCCTCCCATCACTTATAAAAGGGAACCCCTATCCTTTTTTCCTCACACATTATAGTAATTATATTTTGTACAAATACTTTCCCAAATACCATAATTTTTTTAACATGTCCTAGAGTTATTATTTTGGGAATAATACCAACTATATATGGGATGAGGTATAAATAAAAGTAGGTTGTCTGAAGAAGAGGTACAATTTTTAATTGAATATTTTAGTTTTATTTCTTCTTCCACATCCTTAAAAATTACACTAAAAAATATGATATAATACATAATTTTATAAAAAATAATAATATATTCTTATTCTAAATTATTAACCACAACTCATCTCCTCCTTCCATCAAATGGGAAAGGCAACTATCATTTATGTGTATGGTGGACTACCTCCTCTCAAACTAACATAATTTGTTCTTCATAACCACGTATCAACGATGGTTATAATGACATATTCATATTATATATATTATATTAATAAAATAATTATAATTTTTTAAATATAATATATCATCTATTTTCTTACCTAAATATCCATTGAAAAATGATAACGTTGTTCATGTGTATGTGTGGATTACCACCTCCATGAAATGATGTGATTTTTTTTCCATCACCACATCACATGGATGGAGTATACAAAGCATTTAAATATATAATATGATATTTATGATATAAAAACAATTATTTAAAGATAAAATTATACCTAATTTCTTTATTTCATGTTATTTGAAAAATTGGAAATGCTACTCATGCGTACGTATGACCCAACATTTAAACGATTATAACACAATTCATTTTTCATTACCATATTTCATGGTTGGTTTTAAAAGTATAATTATAATATAAAAATTATAAATTTTAATGAGTATTATTCTAGATATTATGTAATAATAACTTATTTTACAATGTTCATCCTGTCAAAGATGTTTTGTTTTTATGAACCAAACATCTTCCAAACTTCCAACATAAACATATCTAATGAAGTAACTAAATAAAACAATTTCATAAAAGATATAAAATGGATAATAATAATGGAATTAAAATGAATTTTTTTAAAGGTAAGTAGTTTACATAATATAATTATTCTAAAATATAAGGAATGTGCGTGATGAGATAAACTTGAGGTATGTGACAAAATAAATTAAAACATCATTTTGAATGCTCTAAATATTTATTATTGAAATATTTTTTTTACAATTTCCATATTATTAAAATTATTTTATGGACGTATTTATATGGATAAAAATTAATTATAAATGACCCTTTATGTATCTTCCTAATTCCGTACAAGCATTTTCAAAAGGAATTGTTTTATATATTTTATAAGAAATATTTTGACTTTCATTAAAAAGGAATGTTTTATTTTAATGTATATGGCGCCAATAGATTTTTCCACTACCACAACCTTTAATATATGTTTTCCTTCCATTATAGTATTCCATGTTTTCTTTAAATAAAAAATATCCTTCCATTTGTTCTTGGTAATTTTGTTTTGGAAATTGGGTTTTTAAATAAAATGGATATATCAATATCTGAAAATGTTTTACTTATGGGATCAAAAGGATATTTTTATGAGTTTGATAATGAAAATGAAATATTTCATATATTTCATGATTATTAAGGTTCTTGGAAATTGATTATGATTGATGAGTGATCTCTATACAGCTGTATTGATGGGCGAGCCTGATATAGATATCTAATGCATTAGGTAATGATTATTTTCTCTGATAAATTATATTGGAAGTTGACTTTGTAGATTATTCCACTTATAGGGATTATTTTAACGGTTATATGAAGATGTTGTACCATTGAAAATACATGACTTTTCTATGATTTCAAATGAGTTTTGAGGGAAATATTTTGATTTAATAAAGTAAAAAATTTGAATTGAAAGAAAATTTATATCCTTTATGGGATAAAGGCATGGTTTTAAGATTTTTTTATGGATTATCATGTTTTATAAGAAACCCTCATGATTATTATTTTACTTTAGGTTTTATTATAAAATATTTTATGAATAACTTTCAAGAGTAAAGTGGATTTCAAGTGTATGTAAATTATTGTTTGAGCTAAAAGTTATGATCTCATGGTTTTTAATTGGAATAACAAGTTTCCTTATTCATTATATATCTACATTATTGATATTTTTATGCTCATCCCAAATTTTAATGTTTTTTCTATGGTATAAATATGATTAATAAAAAATAAGATGAAGTTATGTTGAAATTGCTGAAGAATTTTCAAGGAAAGAAAAGATGTTTCATTTTAAATGTTTTATATTGTTGAGAAATTGATATTTAGTGGAAACATCCATTTTTTAATGTATAGGTTTGTTACATAAGTGTTTTTAACTAATTATCTACAAAAATAGACCATAAAATATCTTTAGGAATTAAGGAAAATTAATTATTTATTTGAAACTCAATATTATGTAATGTTTTACGGGTGGGTCCTTACAGTTGGTATCAAAGCAGGTTTTAAATACCTTTAGATATTAAGAATTTTTCGTTTGAGGTTATCTTAAGAGTTATTGATACACTAATGGGTTTATATATTTATGATTGATCAACCATTAAATATATGAAATTCTATTTTAAGGTCATAAGTAATTATACCTTTAAGTGATTTGAAACTTTTATTGAATTTTAAGAAGAATAATCTATTAATTTTTAAATTACTATTTAGGTTAGTATATGATTTTATGTTAAGGTAATTATGTTATATTGGATAGTGGGATATAGAAAATATTTATGGGTAAAAAGTGATTCCTTAACAAATCAATATTTTTAGATATATTTATATTCATCCTAAGGATTACCTTTCTGGTTAGTATCTAAATTTGATTCATAATATTTTTGTGAAGTTTACTATATTATAATATTAGATAGTGACCTATGATGATGATTAATGATATTTTGAGAGATGATTCAATTTTATTAGGTATATATAACCCTTAGGTTTTTCATGTGACTTAACATGAATGATTATTTAGGATGAACGCTACTAATGTTTTGGAGATTTATGGTAAAAGGTGTGAAAAAACATTTGGGGTTAAAATTTTATTTAATATTGAATATATTATGATTAATTTGGATATGCGGTTATTTATTCATAGAATTATCTATGATGAATTTTTTTTTTGTTATTTGAGAAATTTTAGAGTTAAAAATATTATTTCTTCACCTGAAGGTTTATATGTCATGGATATTATCTCACAATGTGCTAACCATTCTATTTTTGGTTAATATATAAAGATATTAGGAATATATGTTTGTCCTTTTATATATTATAGGATCCATTATATGTTTATTTTAGTGATTTAGGGAAGAATAATTCATCTTTAATACTCATTTCTTAGAGAACATGTTGATAGTTTTCATACCATATTGGTTTATGGTTTTTTTATCATCCACTTTCTTATGATAATTGAATTTATTATGACAAATGTTCTTGGTCACTCTCCATAACTATTTGGATAATAATTTTCCCCCATGTGCATATTTTCACTTCCCACTAGTGTTATCCTATTTGGAAAACTAGTTATGTATCACTCAAGATGAAATTCATATATTCCCTTTCCCAATTTTCAAAAGGATTGTTTATTAACACTTTTAATGATGTGGGTCTTCATAAAATGCATTATAAAATTTTAAACCCTTGATTATCATGATAAATTTCAAATTACTTGGAAATAGTTTATTAAAGAGTGAAAATGAAACACCCCAATATTTTAAAGGACCATTATTCTCGAAAGCATTTACAACATGTAATACTAATCTTAAACAAACCACCAAATATGATTTTTTAAATATGACCATTATAACCTCAGTTTAATAGGTGTATGTTAATATAAATTACATAATGATATATATATATATATATCTGTGGGTCATACTCAATACAAATTTATTGATTATTTTTTGGAAATAACCACTCACATTGTAGAGATGTCATTTTTTGCATAAAAAATAAGATTTATTTATAACATGGTTTTTATTTATTTTTGAGAGAAAATATTATAAATAATTTGTATAACTTTCATAAATTTTATTTCATAAAAATGATAAAAAATTTAAATCAATATATCAAAATTATCTTTGGTTGAACTTTTATTATTTTTCAAATAAGATTTTAGTTTTCATTAAATATTAAAAAATATTGTTTTTTTGAAAAAATGTTATTTTTCATAATTGAAATGTCCCATTATTCATTAAATTTGACCTTAAATTATTATAATTATTCTTTAGTTATAATTAATATAATTAATTAAATAGTAATCATCTTTATACTTTATTTTTGGTATAAGATCATTTTTGGGGCTTAAAAAATCTTTTTTTAGAAACTATTTTTCATTGCGTTTTACACATTTATGTTAAAATTTATTTTGGAAACTTATAAGAAATGAATATTTAAAATAGGATCACATATTTGGAATCAATAGGTAAAAATTTTATAAATATAACCCTTTTATTTTTTTCATTCTGAATAGTAATTATTGTAAACATTTGTCACCACGGTAAGGGTAAATCAGGTAATTTTGATTACAAATAATGTGATAAGGCCTAAAATTACCCTATAACTTGAATTTTATCTATTATATGATTTTTTTTCAGACATACTCATTGAATAATAAATTTTATGGATATTATGTTCCATTTTAATTTGAAAATGACTTATATATTATGTTAAGTATAAAAAATACAAAATTCATTATCTTTTTTTGAAATATATATTATATGTTCACAGAGGGGTACAAATAAGTTTCAAAAGAATATTAAAAGTTATTTTGTTAATAATTAATTATTTTTATTTTGGTAATTAATTTTTAATTTTTTTGATGGAAAGATTATCTTAAATGCTTACTGAATATCGACATAATGCTTATGCAATATGTAGAAAAATCATGTAAATGTTGTTAGAAATTATAAAATTAATATTTTAAGGTGGTATATTGTTTCACAAGAATTTATAGATATAAAAAACTTGTTATATAAGTTTTAAAATTTTATATTTGAACTCTACTATTATCCTTATGAATATAAATTTAAATTAAATGAATAGTTCCATAAATGACATTAATGATAATTTATAATAATTTTTTTATTAAATTATTTAAAATTTAAAAAAATATTATCATAAAAAAATGTAATTTTAAATTTTTTATAATATCATACATGGTCCATTTGTGGTTCACTTCTTCTTTTATGGTAACTCTTAACTCCTATTGTGTAAAAAACATTGATATCATCGTAATCGTCAAAACTATTAATGGAGGGTTAAAACTTAGATACATGGTTTAAAACATCCACTAAGATTGTAAAAGTTTTATTATACGAGATTATTTTTACTCATAATCATCACATCTTCTAAATATATCAATTTGTTTACACTTTCTTAAGAAAATTAATCTATATTGATTTAATTGTTTAAGTAATTCCAAGAGTTCCCAACCCCTCCCTTATAAAAGGGCACCTCCTCTCCTCTTTTTCTCACACCTTGTGAGAACTATTGTTCAAATAATACCTACGAAAACCAGTTAAAAAAAATATCCCCACTTTTGAAAGGTATTTTTTTATAATATCATTCTTATAGGGATTAAGGTATAAAGAAAAAGAGGATGTCCGAAGAAGAGATGTATATTTTAACAAAATATTTTATTTTTATTTCTTGTTATACCTCCATAAATACTATTATAAACATTATGGTATAATAAAAAAAAGTATGTACCATATATTGAGATATTTTTATGTTAATTTATTAACTTTAATCCATCTATTTCTTCTATCAAATGGTAAAGGAAACCATCGTTCAAGTGTACGAAAAATAACTATCTCAAGAACCGATGTAGTTAATTTTCCATTGACACCTCTCAAGGATGGTTATAAATATTGATTTAAATTATATATATGATATTAAAAACTTAATTAAAATTCTTTAAATATAATATATAATCCCTTATCTTAACTTTCCATCTATTGAAAAATGATAACATCACTCACGTGTACGTGTGGATTTCCACATCCACGACGTGATGTGAATTTTTTTTCATCACCACATAACATGGATAGAATAAATAATGTATTCAGTGACATAATATGATATTTATGATATAATAATAAATATTTTAAAATAAAATAAAAATTACAATCATTATTTTGAAAAATGGAAACGTTACTCATGCGTACACACATCTTACAATCTCCATGATTGTATCATAATTTATTTTTGATAACCATATTTAATAGATGGTTTTAAATGTTTAATTGATATATAAAAATTATAATTATGTAATGATTATTATTTTTAATATGATTTAATAATGTTAAATTTGACCATGTTCATCAAATGAGATCTATTTTGGGTTTATGAACCGAACATCCTTAAAAGAAGCAACATAAATATTAAAAATGATGTAACAAAACGAAACATAGTCATAAATTCTATAAAATGGATAATAATTTTGTAATATACATAGAAAAGTATATTAATAAAATAAATAATTAAAATAATTTATTATTATGGAGGATAAATAATTCATGATATGATTGAAACTTGAATAAAGGGGCACTTTAACTTCATACCTCATTTTAAATATTATATTGATTTTTTTATGAATATTTTTATTCCATGAAAAAATTATTTAAATTAAATTATAGATATATTTATATGTATATAAATTAATCATAAAAGAAATTTTATGTTACTTTTTAATTTCTTATGAATGTTTTCAAAAATAATCTTTTTACATATTTTATATGGAACGTTTTGAATTTCATTACAAAAAAAGTAATGTTCTATTTTAATTTATACAACATAAATGGATTTTCCCACAAATAAAAATGTTATTTTATGTTTTCATTCATTTAAAATATTCCATGTTTTCTGTAAACAAAAACCCTCCTTCCTTTTATTATAATTATTTTGGTTTCAAAAATTGGGTTTTAAAGGAAAGATATATATCAATATTTTAAAATGATTTTCTTATTGGATCAAAAAGATATTTTTTTTTGTGTTTGATGATGAAGATAAAAGAGTTTATGTGTATCATGAATTTAATGGTCCTTGAAAATTATTTATGATTGAATGTTGATCCCAATAGATCCTTGATGATGGGTGACCCCGATATATCTCTCCAATGCATTGGGTAATTATTAATTTATCTAGAGAATTATATTGAAAGTTGGTCATGTTAGTTATTCCTATTATAATGTTTACTTTAATGTTTATTATAAGGGATCTATTAACATGATATCCTAAGTCACGTAAATGACTTTAATAAGGTTTCTAATGAATATTCATGTAAATCTTTAGATTTCATAAGGTAATATATTTTCTTTAAAGGAATGATTATTCCCTTGAAGGGGGAAAATGTATTTTTTAGGAAAATGTGTTTTATCAGTGATCAGGTTTTATATGAATCTCCATGATTATTATTTTTCTTTTATATGTTATTATAATGTAATTTAGGGAAAACTTTGGGGAGTAAAAGTGAATTATTATGTAAGTAAATGGTTATTTAAGATCAAAGTTTATGGATTCATTATTTTTAAATAGACTAATGATTTTATTTCTTCTTTATATATATGTCCCGTAATGGTATTTTTATACTTGTAAAAAAAATTTAAATTGTTTCTATGGGGTATATGATGGGTAGTAAAAAAGAAAAACTCAAGTTAAAAGTCATGATGATTTTTCATGAAACTAAAAAATGTGTCATCTTGAATGTTTTATATTGTGGAAAGATGAATTCTAAGTAATAGTTTACTACATAAAATGTATGGGTTTTTTATATATGAGTTATGATCTTATTCTTTAAAAATATAACCTAAAATGATATTCAGTAATTCAAGAAAATGAATTATTTATTTAAAACTCAAGATTATGTAATTTTTTATGGTTGGGTCCTTATACAGTTAGAATACAATCTTTCTTATGAGGAATAATTATTTCATATTCTAGATTATATAGAAAATGTTTTGTGGAATAAGGTGAATCAAATGGTTATTTTATTATAGAATAAAAAAACTCTGGAAGAATCCCCATGGAAATTACAAAAAATACTATGAGGGAAAAATACTGTCACTTGTTAAAGTAATGAATAAAATTGCGAGGACACAATTTAACTAGGAGGGTAAGAATGTGAAAAACCATGTAATTTTAATAATAAAACAATTTTTTGTCTTTTTAATTTTCATTGTTAGATTTTATGTATTCAAATTCACTATAAAAATATTAATTATTTTTTATATAAAAAATGATATTGTTTTATTCTAACTAGATTTCATTACATGAAATATATTGTTTTATTTAAAAGTTAAATTTATTAATTTCTGAATATCAATTTGATTAAATGAAATAAATTTTTGATATAAATATTTCCATTATTTTCTAGGTTGTTTTTTATTTTTCTAAAAATACTGATTTTTGATTAAATAGTAAAAAATACGTATTTCTATAGATTTATCATTTCCTTTCAAGAATTTAAAAATTACCAATTTGTTTTTATTGGTTTTAAAGTAATAATTTTCTAATTTAATTAAAAATAATACCCTCCATTCCATAGTTATTATAATTATTCATTATTTTTGTATAAATTAATTTTTTAGCTTAATAACACATTTTTCTAAAAAAAATGTTTTTCTCTGCGTTTAGTGGTCTTATATTAATTTTTTTCCTATTTTAAAAATTAAATATTAAAAAACGGGTTCCATATTTTCTATTTGGGTTTTATAATTTATTAATTGGTTCAATTTATTTTTTGTTTTTAATTAATAGTTACCATGGTAAAAGTTAGATACCATGGTAAAGGGTAAAACATGTTAATTAAGGTAAAAAATAAGAGATATAATCAAAAAAATTTATCATAATTATTATTTGATGAGATTATTTTAACCCTTATCACCTTATCTTATATTTTTTATGTACTTCCAGTTTATGATGATTAATATATTTTTATTATTTAAATGTTATGGATAATTTTAATAGTGTGCCACTTCCCTCATTTATAAAAGGAATCCTTCTCTCCTCTCTTATTAAAAAATATTGGGACATTTAGGTCTAAAAATAACTACAAAAACACCTTCCTAAATTCATTACCCACATCTGTAGTTAGTGTCATTACCAAAATAAAGAACCTAATAAGGCCTAATATGTAACCCAAAATAAAGTTTTCCAAAGAAGAGGTATAACTCTTTACCGAGTTCTTTCGTGTTTATTTATTATTCTACCTCCATTAAAACCGTCCTAAAAATTATTATATAATAACATCAGTATCTAAAATGTACTGAAAATATTTTATTTTTATTTTATGATCCCTTTTAATCTTCTTTTCTATCATTTGGGAAATGAAAACACCACTTGTACGTCGGTGTGTACTACCACCTATATGAGGTGATGTATTTAGTTTTCTATCAACGACTCCCATAGATGGTTATAGAGATATAAATAGTGTGTATATATAATTTTTATGAAATTATTTTTATTTGGTAAATATAAAATATTAATTACATTCCCACCCATCAATCCATTGTAAATTGATAACGTCGCACGTGATACATGTTGTTACCACCTCCCTCAAGTGATGTGATTCGTTTTTCATGACCACCTTACACGAATGGTTATAAAAGTTAATATAATTTATAAAAATGATCATTATAATATTTTTATGATTCCATAGTTAATGGAACCATGACCCCTTTAACCATAGTCAACTGACTAAAGTTATTTAGTGGTTATAAAGAGAATGAACTCAAAATATAAAATGTGAACTTAACCGATTTAGAAACTATTTAAGTCATGGTAATAAATATAATAAAAGGGATTATGAAAAGGTAATAAACCAAATATATATTATAAATAAATAATAAAATTAGTATAATTTTATTATTTATTAATGTATAGGATGTATATGGAGAGTTATAAAAATATGTGTTTTTTAAAATGTCGTTTTAAATATTATGAATTCCTTTAGCTTAAATATTAATGTTCATTAAAATATTACAAGAATGTTATTATTTATACATAAAATACTGCTAAATTTTATTTTTCAACTACATTTGAATTTTTTTTCTAAACTAATCTTTTAAACATTTATCATAGGATCTATTTTTTTTTACCAAAGTGGATGTGAATGTTTTCTTTAACTAATACAACTTAACAACCCATTCCCACCATTATAACAATTATTCTTTATTAGTATTCCAATAAAAGTTTATATGTTTTTTTTATAATATCTTACTTCCTACTCTTATAGAAATTTTTCTATTTTATGATTTTTTAATGGAAAAAAGGATTTAATGCTTATTTTTATGTGATGTTGAATATGTTTCTACATATGTGTTAAATAAAAATAATTTATGATATTTTAGGGTTTTAATGAATTTTTTTGTGTTTTTACCATAGTATGGTTCTTTTAAATTTTATATAATAACATGTGATCCAGATATATCTATAATAATAGTGGATCAAAATATATATCTCTAATGTAATGAGAAAACTGATTGAGTTAACAAGAATGAAGTTACTCTTAAGGAATATGTTGGAACCAAATGTGGAAATTATTCCATTATGAGGGTTCTTGTAAGGGTGATTGTAAGGATAATTTCAAAATATACATAAATGATTTTTCAATGGTTTTAATGAGTTTTAAAAGAAAATTTTTAGATTTCATAAAATAAGATAATGAACTTATGATTAAAGGGACATTTTTGATCTTTTAAATGTTAATTATTTATTTTTATAAATTCTCATGTTTTTCCCATGTAACTTTTATGATTATGATTTTTTCATTTACCCTTTTTTTTGTTTTTTTGAAAACCTTGGTCCTTGAAGTTGATTTCATGAGTAAGTGTTTATTATTTTTACCTCAATGTATATTATGTAAAACCTCAAATTTCTGTACTGGTTTTCCTAAATTTTTAAAAAGACTAACTAGTTTCTTTATTTTTTTATCCCTTAATAATATTTGTTTTACTAATCCCATGTTTTTAATATTTTCACTTGGATGAATTATGTATAGGTATTATATAAAGGTGAATTGTGATATATCCCAAATGATGAAACAGTGCCATGAAAAAATAGGAGTGTAAACAAAGAAACCTATTTTTATGAAAAAATTAACAATGTTTGAAAATTTCCACTATGTTTTGAAAATGTTTTCTAAATTATATAAATCGATAATCCTAAGACATCCAAAAATGTAAAACAGTGAATAATTTTTAATAAATCATTGAATTATGGATTTATTATGTTATGAGGTGTCATAATATTGTACAATATAGTCATATCCTATGTGTTGTGATATTTTAATCCTTTTTATAATTTATAACACATGTATTATAATATTAAATGCTAATGTTTGGATCATCTTCCTTGTTTAAATTTCATTATTATCTAAATTTTATATGAGGAAATGTATGTGGGAATTGAATTAATTCATGCATCGACTATTTATTTAAAAACTATTTTTAATCGTATCATTTCTAAAATGTTTAATAATGTTCAAGTAATTGAATAGAGACATTAGAATCATACATAATGACTACATAAAGTTTATAAATCCATTAAAATGGTTATGGATATTTAGTTTATTCTTATTATACTAAATATTTCTTCTCTAACATACTCTGACAATGAGAGGTGCTGATATAACTTAGATACAAGTAGAAGAAAACTCAAGAATTAATTGATTTGTAAAATCATGGATACCCAAGTAGGGAGAATTTTTTTCTATAATTTTAAGTGAAATTCGTCAAGAATGTGATTATATTTGGGAGTTCTAACCATCTTCCTTGTATGATAAAATTATTTTTTAAATATTTTTCTTGGTTTTAGTTTTAATGAATGAACTGTATTGGTTTTTATTTCTTAAGAATTAAATTGCTTCAATAAGTGATATACTATCAAAATAAAAACTTATTATAACACTTGTTTCTTAGTTTTTTTTGTTTATTACCATGAATGAAATATATATTATTTGTGTTTTCTACTTAAAGCCAATTGTTTTTATCATGAAATTTATACATTTTTCTCGCTATTTGTGGGTTTGGACATTTTATTCAACATGATTATGTTTATAGACCATATATTTGTATTTGAATAAATATTATAATATGATCCTATCATTATAATTGAAATAACATTATTATATTTTTTTGAACCATTGTATTAAAATTATTGATTTTTTTTATCATAATACTATTTCATGGTTTTTGTATTTACCATGTTAATATTAGTATAGTAATAGTTATAGTGAATTTGAAATAGAATTTAATAAAAAAATGTTATATAGTTTCTATAAATTGAAATCGGATTACAAAATTAAATATTATTATTTTTTTAGGAATATAAAATTGATTTTTGGACCCAAGTTAGTCTTATTCTCTTCATGGTTTACAAAAAGGGAATAATTTCCCTAATTCTATTTCTAGATATTACACATTATCATAAATAATTCCACACTGTGGAACTATACATACTAAGTCCCACATGGGTAGTGAGAGGTCCTATGAAGAACCTTAAAATATGGTGGGGATCTCTAAATTTTCACCGAGACTTTTTCTATATGGGATAATACACTGGGATAAAACAGTGTCGTTTGAACACCAAAATTAGAAGTATTATGGTTCTGTAGAACTAAAAGGTGACCACATATTCTGTGGGTTAAAGATTGCAATTTTTTAATACAAAGAAACTCATTGAAAATATCTAATGGAACCTTAAAAATACTTATGTAACATTGATGGGGATATTTTTGAACCCAAGGTTGTCTAATGCTCCTCATTTTTTTATAAAAGAGACTAACCACACTGATACTGCAAACTAGTGTCACTTGTATTCTGGAATTAGTCCATGTATGGAAATACACATCCTAATACCCACATGAGGCATGGGGGATTTATATATGTGATTCATAAATATATAGGAAAATTCCCCTTCTATGATGAATTTTTCAAATGTGATGGGATGCCTAGGAAAAATAATGTTTTTTGTGTGACTTCAAATAAGTCATTGTCTTGGATTCAGGAGTGAGAATGTCCTGTACATGATGTTAGAGAACCAGGGAATCTTCAAAATTCTTAGGTAATGATACATGAGATATTTTTTGACACAAAGTTATCCATCAATCCATGCTATTTTTCTATTTGGAGTCACACAACAAGATTGTTTTTCAAGTGTATCTCATTCCATATGAAAAATACATATAACATGGGGAGTTTCCATTAGATTTATAAATATCATTTGAAACTCCCTCATTCTCCATAATGAATTCTAGATGTGTGAAACCAATAAATTTCCTTATTCAGGATGATACACAATTCCTGGGGGTATAAACATGGATGTTTGTACCTTATTGAAAAAATAGTGGGAAATAGACAACCTTGTGCCAATGAGAACTAATAAAAAAAAGAAATTTTCATATTTTTAAGTTATTCCAAATATTTTATAATCAATTTTTCAAGGATATTGAATTAGGATATACAATTGTGACCCACAACGTAACCCACAACATGACTATTATTACATAATTACATATCATTTTGAAAGTGACTCACTAAAATAACTCATCAATTCCCCTCACTTAATTGTATATCTAATACCAATTATGAATGATGTTTAATTATTTGAAATTTTGATATTATCAAAAAATATATTTGTAGTTTAATATGATGAATGTATTATTCATAAATAATTAATATACAAAATAGAGAAATCATTAATAAAAAACTAGATTTATTCTACCCCCTTATCCTTCCATTTATTTTCTTAACTACTGTTAATTTATTTAGATAATATTTATTATTAAATTTCAATCTCATATTTTCCATGTTTTAATTAATTCATGGTAAAACATTTAAAATATCATTGATGTATCACTATTTTGTTAATTTTTTCTTATTATTTTATTTATCCAATACCCTCAAAAAACACTTCATCCATTTAGATTCACCCTTTACCATAATAATTCTCAATATAAGTAGTTTAACTGAAAACTTTAATTATATATTTATTTTATGATGAGTACCAATCATAATTTCATTTCATTTCCAAGGAAGGTCATACCATGTGTATTATATTTTACAGAAAATTTTATAAATACTTCATTGTATAAATTTTTATGAATTTCATATCATGGGCCCGAATGTTATAAGTTCATCTGATAGAAATATTATTTTATTAATATTGGTTATTGAACATTTTTGTAGTTACATTAGTTTAAATAATAGTGTAACTATATGGTACCATCAAAACATAATGGAAAAAAATATTACCAACCAAATTGGAAACTTAAGATTGAAAATCAAAAGAATAAAAATATTAAGAGTCCTAGATTGATATAAATTCAACTACTATATTTCAAGAAACCTATTAGACATTTTTTAACTCAAAGAGATATAAATTATTAAATTAAGTATTTATATATTTCATTATTTCCTAGCCTAGTATAATCAAACTTTATTAATATATAGGAAAACTAGAATAAATTAATGAAATATAAAAACATATATTTCTCATTAGTAATAAGGTGATCCCATGTTTATCAAACAAGGTGTGGGTTGAAATCTCAATAATGTTAAAACATATAAGTCATCCAAAAAAGTATCAATTGTGTGATAAATAATAATTATATGGACTTTAGAAACACTATTAGGACATTTTATGATTCAAGGAACACTTAGGGGTAAATATGGGTCATTATTTATGAAATCCATAAAATCAGATGAAATATAAAATAAAAAAAAGATTTTATCTAAGGTAGAGTATGATTCCACCACTAGGAATGGTCACCCATCCATACCATACCAACATATATATAACTAAGGTAATAATGAATTGAATTTTAAATTTTTTAAATAAATGTCCAAAAACTTACTAAGAAACATATAATTCATTAATTATTTGGATTTTACTCCTTACTAATTGTTTTTGTAAAGAATAATATATAATAAAAATGAATTGTGTGTTTTTGAAATCATTTCATTAATAGATGATTGTAGTACAACACTATAAAATAATATCCCTCCAAAGATACAATATCAATGGATTATTGTGATATCATGTTAATATATAGTAATGGAGGAACATATATGTCAATATAAAGGTCAAATAATAATAAATATAATTCCATATTAAATATTCCAACAATTGGGAATTGGGGAGATGAATCAAAAACTATGTATGTTTAGATCACAAATAGATCAATAAAAACCAACATGTGAAGAGTAAATAATTTATTAGACAACTTTTGGAAGCTATTTATAACACTGTTGATTGTTTTCAATGTATGAGATATTAAGGTTAATGAAATTATCTTTTCTTATGATGTTCAATATCTTATACTGGAGTTAAATAGCTCAGTTTTTAGTGAAACAATACAACGCTTTAAAGGTGGAAGACTTGTAGAAGGGATTGAACTTAGGGTGGTTGAAAAATATCCACTGACTAGTCGATGGAACCCACCAACTAGCTGGTGGGGTTTCAATGAGTCTTAGTGTTATATAAAACTATATTAGTTGGTCACTTCCTAAGGAAAAAATTCCATTCAATCTTCTAGGTACACTATCCTACCATTATATAGTCCTTGTCCAACCTGTGGTTCCACCATCTCACCATAGAGGTCCAATGAGGAAACTGGTTCCCAATATAACTGTGTAATTAATACATGCCATAATATTCAAATCCCAAACATTTTGATAGCCATAATCATATAATTTTGAACCGGATTTCCAGAAATAAAATTTTAAACCTCCTATATTTAATCGTGGCACTACCAACTTCTCTCTATGGATATCCTTCATTGGTATAATCTATAAATTCTTAATCAACAAGTTTTCATCAAGTCCATTTCGAATCCTTCTTCGTCCATGAAAAATGTGGATGGATCTATGTTAAATATATGAATTTGATGAAGATAAAATGATGTTTTATTTTTTTATTCAAATATTGTTGATGGATCTAACATGTTGATGATTTTTTTAATCTGATCGAGATCAACCATGGATAGAAAAAATTATATGGGTAAGTGTTACTGAATCATATTCCTAGAACTATTATTTATGGAGTATTGATGATAGGTCCTCAATATATTGATGATTCCATGGTATATTAGTGGAGGATTAAATGTGTCAATGATTACCCACTTTTACCAGAGTTATAATTACTAATAATGGTTGTTGTTTTTGAGTAAGTTTCTCTAGAAAAATAAAAACGAGACCTTATTATTCTTGATTTTAAACTTCAATCCATTTTATTTTTATGTATTACTGATGGATCAATGATCATTAGCTATACCTAAGGTTCTCTTCTATAATTAGGGATAAATTTATTATTTTTCCTTGATTCAACAATAGATCCAATGAATTAGCACCCGTTCCTTCAACATACCGTAGAATTTATTTTGTTAATGGACTCTAGGAAGTTGATTATATAATGATCTTCATGAATATAATTCAATTTCATATCTATTAGAATTCTTTTTCTTTGATGAACTAGAATTGTAGATAGATATACTTGATGTGTGATCCATTCTACATGGTTGTCTGACTTGGTTTAGTCTTGAATCCTTTGAAAAAATTAATGATATTAATCAAAAAAATTATAGTAGGAAGTTACTTACCATTTTTGGATCTGGTATAAATTTTTTCCTTGGTATAATTCTAATGTTGAAATTCTTTGTTTGACTATTCATGATTATGGTTGCATGTGGGTGTGTGTATCCCATAATACCCATTGATGTTACATTATTCCATGAGTATTCCTATAGTTTTTTGACCATTTTTTATGTTGATCAAATGTATTATATGTTCCTACCACTTCTCTCATGATGATATTCTATGCATTGCCTTGTTTGGTCCAACCTTTTATGTGTGTTACTATGCATTTGGATGTTATTCTTTATCCTTGTAATTGGTGGACCATCATGTGATGATTATCCCTTATAGGGGGAGTTCACATGGATTAAAGGGGTTATATTGAAGTAATTGATCATAGTGTAAGAGAATTAAGACATAGAGTCATAACTCGAGGTTGTGGCATTAGGGGAATGATGGACTGGATGACATACCCAAGGAATAGACATCGTATGATGTCTTAATATCATAACCCATGATACAGTTAGGATACAAGAGTCTAGGGTCCTAACTCGACCTGATTCCTTGATACCATTGATATATTTTATTATGAGCCTCATGTATTTTCCTTATTCACTTATGACATCATATAACTGTCCTTACAACATGGATCTGAAGTAGGTATGGATGAGGGTCTGTGGAGGCTTGGTTAGCACATGACTTATGAAATCCCAAGCATGGTTCAATTATTTGTAACTAAACTTGAGGGACATATTGACTTAAGTGTGACTCCCTATATACCAGAGGTCTCCAATTAAGAGAGACTGTCTAAATTTTTTTATAGCGGGGAGACTATACCCTATGGAGTAGTACTATACACAATGGTGGAATACCTAAATGAAATGAATATTGGAAGATAATAATGAACTACTAACCCGATATGTTCTAAATAAACAATCCATTTATGAACATAAGATTTTATAATACCAGGAAGTCATGTATCTAATAGGAAATATATACTACATGGAGGGAAAGATAAAGAATAAATAAATAAATAAAATACCCAAATCTAGTAAGCAATCTGAGTACATTCTCGAATGAAACTCCCATGACATGTGCTAACCCATAATGATTACCAAAAAATAAGTACCAGCCAAGTACTAACATGTAGCTAAGAGATCTACGTAGGTACAATGTAATGGTATAAATAGGGTGTGAATAAATATTATTAAGCTATCAATAATATAATCTAATTCCTTTTACAGTCTGTGATTATAAAACATAATATTGTGTAGTCTGTAAATAGGGAATGTAGTAAAGTGAAGGTGATCTAGGGAATACCACATACTTCTTCATATGTTGAACTTTCAATGTTTACAGGAATATTAATGTATTCATAGAAAAAATGGCTATAATTCCATTCATCTAGGGACAAGTATCTATATTAAACCATATAACGGTTCAAGTTAATCCAATGTATCACAACCAAGTGTAATCCATGGATTAAATCAAGTAATTCTAATTAATAATGGGGCACTAACCAAGCCTAATGAACAATTCCAAGATAATTTGAGGATATACCTGACTGCGATCCAAGGAGATATTATATGGAGCCATGTTTTTTAGGAAATAAATTTTATTTTTTAGAGTTACAAGTGAATCATCAGAACCAAGACAAGGAATTCACTAATGAAAGACATTGAATAGATCTAGTCGGGAATTACTCCCTGAAATTCACATAATTAATCTTGTGGTAACCATAAGGTTCACACTTGGAATTCAAAACCAGAATCCAAGTCTTACCTATAGTAGGACTCATTATAACTAGTCTCACTATATGAATAGGGATCATGAAAGGTAATAAAACAAAGTCAATAAAATAATCCACTTTGGATCATGACTATTTAATAAAGTTTTACCCAACTCCCAAACTTATAACCCATTAGGTTCCATATACATGTTTGAAAGGTTCTCCAAATTAAAAAAAGGTATCAAAATTTACCAACATCATTCACATTAATTATAAAACCAATGTTACTATAGAAATAATCCATATGTTAAATGGAATCCTATATAAGTAATCCATGGTATATGTTATAGGAATATGTAATGTAATCATATATTTACTAATTAAATTAATCTATTTCTTTTAAAGTGTAGATAAGGAGAAAAAATCATAAACTCTATAATTAATCATGAAACCCCAATTGATTTAAGATGTTCATGTAACCAAGATAATCCCAATGTCTATCTAGAAGTAACCTTAACTAAGTGACATTTCAAACATAGTTAATGGAGTAGTTACATCACTTAAATAAAGAAAAAAGTAAAGGTTTACTAAGGGTCTAGAAAAATAAATCATATAATGTGTTTTGTTTCTATAAAAAGGTAAGGTTGTAAAAGTCATAGGTTGTCAAAGGAATTAATCCAAACACACCCTATGGGTTGGTCCAAGTTGGGGTTATTTACCTATAATGGTTTAAGGGACGATTTTACTATATCTAGATCATGATTATTGGAAATAAATTAATATAATTATAAACTAAATGGAAAGTCTCAGAATTTCGAGTGTGTGACACAACCACACATTTATAAATGGGAATAATGTTACGGAAAATTATATATTAAACCCACCACATGATAAATATTCTTCACTAATTGAGTATAAGTTCTTTATTTGAGGTAGAATGGGAGAAAATTGGGACCCAAAAATATCTCTAAAAATAGTTCATAACCCACATAAATGAAGTGAGAGAACATAAAAAAATAAACTAGTAAAAGAGGTAATATGAATATTTTAATCACTTATATGATTCCAACATATCCTATGGAGA
Organism: Viscum album; assembly: GCA_963277665.1. NCBI lineage: Eukaryota > Viridiplantae > Streptophyta > Magnoliopsida > Santalales > Viscaceae > Viscum > Viscum album. The sequence continues at coordinate 1,061,843,788 of OY728165.1, read as the reverse complement.
GTGAAATAGACCACAAATGAGGGATATTTCCATCTAAGGAAGGGTGTAAGAGGAGGGCACATGCTAGAGTGCTACTGTTTGAAACAAGAAATAAACTATGGGTGAAAACAATTAAAAAGTGGAAAGAAAATGGCAATTCTTCTCTTTTTAATGAGGCAAAAGGTTTTGGTTGGATTTGGTTCCCTATAACCAATTTATATGAACTTTATGGTAACTTGTATTTATATTTTTGAATAATAATAAATTTATCTTCACATCATGATGGGTCTTATGGATAACATAATATATGATAATGTCCTATGAGAAACTGTCACACTAAAAGGGGATAACAGTTCCTCGCTAATATGAGAACCCAAAAGTGCTACAGAACTATTTTCAAATATACATTCTATATTTTGATGGTATCATTTTAGGAACATAAATGATAGAGGCTATCAGGGGAGGATATTCATATCCCTTTGAGGCACCTTCTCATGTTGTATTCCATTGGTAATATCTAGTAAGATATTATGAGAATGAGATCCACTAGTTGGAAATCCACATTTATATATGTTGTTAGATGTTTCTATCTACATACATATGCATTAATCCATAGAATTTAAGATTATTATTAATGATTATTATGAGTCGGTCACTTTTATGTATTGAAGAAAACAATGAAAATAGTTTTTTGAAATGAGGTAGGATATGTTGTGTGAACCACGAGTAATATTAAATTAATTAATGATATGAGAAAGGATTTATACGTTCAATTCTTTAATCAAAGTTTAAATCTTAGGTAGTTTGATGTAAACAATATAGAATAAATAAATCTATGACCACAATGTTATATAGGAAAGTTCAAATTCTTGGTTGTCAAAGAAAGGTACATCTTGCACATTGGTTGATGACACAATCATGAAACGAATTCGATTAAAGATATCATGATGAAGGTGTTATATTGCACAATATGCATATGTATGAGGTTTTATGTCCTTGTGGCATTAACTTCTTTCTGCATGGGCGCCTTAGCATATTTCTAGACACTAACATTAGACTTTAGGCTCCTTTTCCTAATGCAACATAGAAAGATCCCTAGAGGGTCACACACTAAGTGTATTCAGAATCTTAGTTAAATAATAATAATAATAATATTTATTATTTAAAAATTTGAATAAATAATAGTTCCATAGGTGGTTTAAAAATTATTTATGTTTTCTTGATCACATACATTCTACCACTAGTTATTCAAGAGAATATACTGTGAGCAGAATATTTAATAAATATTTATTTACTATTTATTGAATCTAAAATTTATTTATTTATTGGAAAATAATGTAGTGATATTTATTTAATAAATAAATAGTTATTATTAAATTCCTGAAAAATATTGTAGAGGAATAACAGACTGAGTTTAAAGGATTGGTGAGAAATAATAAATATTGAATGTTATTTGATTAGATAATATTTAACTTAATTCTTGATGTTAAACTCATGTTGAGAAATAATAATAATATTATTATTTGACAAGGGGTTGCATAGGGATTAAATAAATAATTAAGGTAACTTGTGTAATTATTTATTTCTAACCCTATAAATATATAAACCCAATTATATTTTTTTCCCTTTGAGGAAATTCATTTGTTTTGGTTGTGCATAATGGATTTGGAGAATCCTCTCAAGACCTAGATAGATCCCTTCTCCGAGAATGCTCTCAAGAATAGAGAGTAATCTTCTTCCACCTCCCCTCTCAAGTCACGAGAAATCAAGAATAAGGCCTTGGAAGTGATTCTCGAGTTGATCAAAGGTAGATCATGAAAATCACAGGATCTACCATTATTTCCCATATATATTCCTATGGAGACATTTGAAGATTTGTGAAACATGTATGGATTAACTCAAGAGGGAATATACTTTGATTCTTACAACATAATGACCATACAATGTAGATCTATTTTCAAATCCATCTGTGAAGAAATATTTCCAAAAATTTAATTACTTAATTGATTAAAGTAATTATAAATAATATCTAATGATACTCCATATGGTTTCTATGTTCTATCCATTTTTAATTTTATTTGATTCAGTTTAATTGATCATAATGTTTATCGTCATGTAGATCTTGTATTGATCATTGATCATGACAAAGAGTAAATTTGGTGACGACCCATCACATTTTTCTTCTATGCACAGAACCTACAAGTGGTATCAGATCGATCACATAATTATTTATTATTATTTTATGATCATTTATTTATTTATGAATTTGGAATTTATTTTTTTAATTTTTGTTTAATCATTATTTTAATATGAATTTCATATTTTTCTTCATACTCCATTTCTCGTAGATATAATTAAAATGATTAATTTTAGGACTGAAATAAAATCGAGGTACTCATCCGGAGGTTTCGAGGATTATGATTAGATAATATAGAATTACATACCATGTAAACAGAGTTACATTCCATTTACTTATGATAAATTTATTTGGAATTAATTTGGAATTTAATTCGAACCATGTGAATTGATTCTTTGTGATGTATTTATTTCTTAAACCTTGTATTGACCATACCATCCTTGAGCACTGCCAGTAAAAGTTCACACCATGTAGCCCATGTACACGGTGTGTAGTACCTTTGAGTCATAGATGGGCCATGTATTACCCTACACGGCCTACCTAACTGGTGACTGTGTAACTTGGGGACCAAATGCTCTATAAATGCTTATACATGCATGTAATCCAATTTTTTGAGGAGCTATTTACATGAATAGTCCCTTGGTGTGTGTCTCGGATAGATAATGAGAGATATACACACCATGTACTTACACCAAATTATAAAGGTTTAAAATTTATTTGTTATACTGTGTAAAACATATCTCCTTGTTCTTGCGCATGTTCATTAAGTTTATAGAACATTCCGAGTGATGAATTTTAATATATATATATTTATATATATGAAAATTTTCAATTAACATCTACATAATGTTTAGATTTGTATATCATGCATGAGTCATATTATAGTTGTTACTCTATATGTATAGAATCATAAGACATAACTGAAAAATTAGTAATTCATGTAATCATTAGCTTATTATACACATCATGAAAGTACATAACACTTCGTGCATGTTGTATATCACAAGAGTAAATAGTATCTGAGTACAATAAATATTGGGTAGATTTGGATTTTTATTCACCATATTTCCTCTGCGGTATATTTATGTATAGTGTTAATTTTAAATATTTTTTTATTTGTTTAAAATTATGTTTAATGAGAATATCAAGGAAATTTTGATGAGAATTAAGTTTAAATAATTGATTAATTAAAGAAGATAATGGATTTATTATTGAATGTTTTTCTTAAATAAGAATTATTAAGAACAGAATGATAGTTTTTTAAAATTTCTAATTCATTGTATTCATATGGATGATCATGAGAATATACCATACTTTTTATGGGGTTAGTTTCATTTAATTTATTATTAAATTAAATTTTTTTCCTTAATTCCTTATTCCCTCTTATTATGTTAGGGCCTACGTGCCTGGGTTTCTTTTATGTAATCGCTTTCCCCCTCACCTGTGTGTGATTCAAAGTATATGTAATTGGTGGAACTACCAATCTAGTGGTAGTGGTTCATGTTTGGAGTAGAGGCAAAGCCAATATAAGAGACATACATAGGTGAACATGTGGAAAGATGTTACATGAACCTTAATTGGTTCAAGGAGTTTTTACCCTATGTCAAAGGTTAGTTTATCAACTTCTCGATAAAAAAACCATTAACAAAATCTTTTGATCACATCACTTAATTATTTAATTTCTTCAATGTTTTTAGGTTATTTAATTATGAATGAATTTCCACGATCACAAAAATTAATGAAATTAGCGAGCATGAAAGATAGAACTAAAATAAAGTGGCTTATTCATATTGTATAATACATGGTTAATCACTTAAGTAAATCCAATTAATATTAACCAGAATGTGATAATTATAATAACTGGTAATTGATGCATAAAAAGATAAAATACATCAATAATATATATTATATAGGTATAGATTCCCACTACTTCATTTAAAATTAAACAATAGTTCAAAGATCATGAATAACCAATATTGGGGTTATTTAAATTATTGGGGAATTCTAACATTAAGTTATGGGTTGAATTAACTTAGTTCACATTTAGGGTTAAATTCCAATGCAAGGCTTGATGAAACTGAGAGGCAAGGGTTAAAGAAATATATTTTATGGAATTCAGGATTTGGGAGTCCTCTCAATAGATCAAGGAATCGCGAGTTAAGGCAGTTTGAATTTGGAATGCCTACCTAAAACCATTCAAGTTTCTTGACCAACCAAAGTTTGGCTAATGATAAGGGGAATATGTATTCATGCCACTATAATGTCCAATAAATTGGATATTCTAAAGCCAATGGTGAGGTATATTGGATTTACATAAAACAGTGGGAGACTAATAAATATAATATTGATTTATTTGTCTAAATTTTACCAGATAAAGCACTAAAATTATTCCCATATTATTTGTATAAAAAGCATTAAAATTACTTCAAACATATCTCTATGATCCATATTAAATAAAGATAACATTCTAACTGGAAAAAAATTCCTAGAGTGGAAAAGGTGCTTACGAGTTACCCTTCGCCAAGAAATGAAAATATATGTTTTGGAAGAACCAATACCTCAAGAACCTGGTAAAGATGATAGTGATGAAGCATTATCTCTCTATGAGAAACCTCTTTATGATGCTATATATGTTTAGTGTTTCATGCTATCGTACATGACCAATGAATTTTTAGGCAACATGGGGACATGGATGCCTATAGCATGATGTCTCACCTTCCAGATATCTATCAAGAGAAGCCAATACAAGAGAGGTCTGATATCTACAATGATCTGTTTACAACTAATCCTGGAGAGACTGCATTATATGGGCCTCATGTAGTATATCTTATTAAATAGATTGAATTCTTAGAAATCATAGGGTTTAAATTCTCGGATTAGTTTTATACAAATATCATAATTTTATCATAATAATAGACCTTATCTAGATTTATTGTTAATTATAATATAAGAAATAATGAGAAGAGTCTTTTGGAGATTCTTGATTTGATTCTCCAACTGGATAAGGACATGGGGTGTGATAAACCCATTATCCATATAGTGAACAAGAAATAAATAACAAATAAATGAACCAAAGCCTCTTAAAAAGTCCAGATATCCTGAGAACCAACCTTATAAAAAGAGTAATATCCAGAAATAGGGAAAGGAAAAGGATGAATTATGTTTTTAATTTAGCAAACCAGGCCACTAGAAGTGGAACTCCATCGAGAAGTAAGGGGAATCCAAAGGTGAATTTTTTACTGAATGTAATGTGTAAATATCTAAAAATTGGGTATTTGATATAGATTGTGCTGCTCACATATGTATCCAAATGTAGAAACCAAGTATATTTTGAACTATTGTTAGAGGATAGGTGGTTCAAAGAAATTCTAATAGTGCGAGACTGTCTTCCCTATCCATCGGAGACTACCACCTTTCGTTGAAAACATGAATAAACTTGGTTTTAATATATTATTATTATGTACCAATTTTTACCAAGAACATAATTTCTATATAATGATTATATACATGGGAGTTTATTTTCACATTTGGAAATAAAAGTTTTTTATTTTATATGGAAAACATATTTCATTGTATAGAACATTTAAATAATGGTCTTCATATAGTAAATTTCAAAAACCAAGTATTGGAAATTGATAACAAATCATGTTCAGATGACTCATATAACATCCAACTATGGAATCACCATCTTGGTCATGTAAACTTTAATCAATGAAAAATCTCTGTTAAGATTATTATTTAGACTTTTTTGAGATAAAACCATTTAAAAGATGTCATTATTGTTTACAAGGAAAAATGACCAAACATCCATTCAATGGATAGGGTGAATGGGAAAAAAGATACTTGTATTAGTACACATTGATGTCTGTGGATCATTTCTTGTAGAATCTATAGTTTTATATTCTTACTTCATAACTTTTAATGATGACTTGAGTAGATATGGATATATTTACTTGATGAATTATATATATAAGTCCATTAATAAATTAATTTTTTTAATGAAGTATATAATCATCTTGGAGATAAGATAATGAAGTCTTGATATGATCAATGTGGTAAATATATCAACCAAGAGTTTATCTACTTTCTATAGGATTTTGGGATTCTATCTCAAATCACTCTACCTTACACACCATAGTGGAATGGTATCAGTGAAAGGAGGAATCATAACTTGTTAGACATGGTACGGTTAGTGATGAGTCATGAAAATATTAAATTATCCTTTTAGGAATATGAATTACAAAGTATGACATACACATTAAACAAAGTTCCAAATATAGAAGATAATTGGATTCCAATTGAGTTATGGGGTGGAACAATTTTTTTTTTCACATACACATGTACAGGGTTGTGAGGAATTTGTTAAGTACTTATTAGGAAACAAACTGGCACCCCTTTTCACAAAGTTTATCTTTATAGGGTATCCTAAGGAAACGATGTTATACTACCTATACAACCACTTAGATAAGAAAGTGATTGTCACCAGAAAAGCCATATTTGTTGAGAGAGATCACAAACCCAGAAATCATAGTGGGAGTAATATTGAATTTGATGAAGTTGATTATTAAGATTCACAAGAGTTGGTACTTGAAATGATTCCATGGGTCCCTATGGAAGAAGTAGTTCCAGAAACACAAGTACTGCATAGGAGTGAAAGAGAGGTAAGAGGACTAGAGAGACATGATTTTCTAGTAAGCAAATATAGTGACTCATTATTGGTTGAAAATGATAAACCTATATCATACAAAGAAGTAGTAGTTATTTTAGAAGCTTCAAGATGGAAATAATCCATGAATTCTAAAATTAATTCCATTTATCATTACCATGTTTGGGTTTTGGTTGATTCATTAGTTGATGTAAGGACTATTGGGTGTAAATGGGTATTCAAGAGAAAACATGACATGGAAAGTAAATTAAATACCTATAAATAAAGAATTGTGAATAAAGGGTTTAAAAATCATCAAGGAATTGACTATGATTAAATTTTTTCACCAGATTCCATATTTATATCCACCGTAATTACACATGATATAGTAGCTTACCATGACTATGAGATTTGGAAAATGCATTTCAAAATTATTTTCCTTAATTGGAACATTCAGGAATATATCTATATGACACAACCAAAAGGGTTTGTGACTCTAAGTGTTTCCAAAAGGATTTTGAATTTTTAGAGATCTATTTATGGATTTAAGTAAGGATCCATGTCATGGAACATTCGATTCGATGTATCCATTAAATAATTTGGTTTCATTAAGAAGAAGTGTGAGCCATGTGCTTACAATTGGTTTAGTGGGAATGTGGTCAGTATCCAAGTAGTATATGTTGACGAAATATTACTTATTATAAATGACATACTAGTCTTAAAATCTAATAAGGACTAGTTAAAAAAGTGTTTCCCAATGAAGTACTTAGTCGAAGTAGCCTATATTCTTGGGATCAAGATTATTCATGATAGATCGAAGAGGATACTATAACTAAACCAAAGTACCTATATTGACCAGATAAAAAAGAGATTCACTATGAAAAAATTCCATAGGGGATTGGATCTAGTGTCAAATGGTTTAAATATATCTATGAAAATGTGTCCTTAAACCCAATAAGAGAAATATAGAATGAATAATGTCCCATAAAATTCTGTGATTGCATTAATAATGCATTTAAAGTTATGTACTAGACTTGATATTTCCTACGCACTGAGCATGGTAAGAAGATATTAAGAAGATCCAAAAGAATAGTATTGGCCTTCTATTAAACATATCCTTACGTATATGAGAATAACTGAGAATATTTTTCTGATAAATGGATGTGATGAGGGGATAGTCATCCTGGGTTATACCGATTCTAGTTTTTAGGAGAATTAAAATGTACTAAAGGCGTAGTCAGGATGTTCTTTCAGTCTCAATGGAGGGTCTATGAGCTGGAAGAGTTCAAAGCAACCAATTCTCAAAGATTTTATAGTGAAGTATGAGTATAAATAATCTTTTAATTAATCAAATTAAGTCATTTGAATATGGAAATTTTTTAGGATCTTTATGTTGTACCAAGTAGTAAATAACCTATCACATTGTATTGTGATAATACTACTATGGAGACTCTTTAAAAAGATCCAAGGTCACACCAAAAAATAGAGAACATACTATAGAAGTATCACTTTTTGATGGATTTTTATAAGAGGGGTGAAGTTTTCGTGAGTAGAGTACCCACAGAAGAAAATGTTACAAACCCCTAAAATAAAGGAATTTCTCAGTAGAAGCATGAGGATCATGTGAGAGATAGTGGGCTGAAGGTTGTTAGTAGTTGGATATAGATAAAGTGGAAGTTTTTTGTATATGTTATATATCCAGATGATATCATTTGAGGGACCCAAACGATACAAGCTATAAGGGTTCGAGACTCATAGGACCTTGAGACACCTTCTTATAGTGTACGCCCTTGGTAATATCCATTAGGATATTATGAGAAAGAGACTCATGAGTAGGAAATCCACATTTATACGTGTCATTGGATGTTATTATATATGGATGAATATATTTATCCTCAGATATTATGATTATTATTAATGAGTGTTATGAGTCTTGTACTTTGATGTTTTGATAAAAACCATGACAACATATGTTCGTAGTGATGTTGGATATGTTGGGAGTGTCACGAGTAACATTGGATCAATGAATAATGAAATATAGGATTGGTACATTATATTATTTAATTAAATATAATTTCTCAAGACATTTTATGTAAATGATATATCCTAATTAAATCCATGACCATGGTGTTCTATAGAAAAGTTAAAATTATGGGAAGTAAAAGAATGCGACGTCAAGAACATAGGTTGATGGAACCGACATGAAACCTGATTGATAAGATATATCATTATAAAGGGATTAAATCACACTATAAGTGTCCATATGAGGTATTATTTCATTACAAAATTAACTTATTTCTCCAGGGGTTCCTCAGTGTGTTGCTATATGCTAACCTTATACTTTAGGCTTCTTAGAGTAATATCACTGAGAAAGAGGCCTAGAGGGTCACACAATAAGTGTATCTAGAATCTTAGTTAAATAATAATAATATTTATTATTTAAAAATATGAATAAATATTATCCCCACACATGGTTTAATATTTATTCAAGTTTTCTTGATTAGATATATACCTTCACAAGTTATTAAAGAGTATATAATTTGGGCAGAATATTTAATAAATATTTATTTTCTATTTAGTGAATATAATATTTAATTATTTATTGGAAAATAATAAAGTGATGTTTATTTAATAAATAAATATTTATTATTCAATGTTCGATATATATTGTGGAGGAATGGTGGATCAAGTTTAATGGTTTGGTGAGAAATAATTAATATTGAATATTATTTGATTAAATAATATTTAATTTAATTTTCAAGTTAAGATAATGTTAATAATTAATAATAATAGTACAATTATTATTTTATATAGGGTTCCATAGTGATTAAATAAATAATAAAGCGAACTTGTGCAATTATTTATTTCTAACCCCCCGAGATACATATACCCAATTATATTATTTTATCCTAGAGAAAATTCATTTGGTTTGGTTGTGCATAATGGATTTGAAGAATACTCTCAAGCCCTATAGAGATCCCTTATCTTTGAATTCTCCCAATAATGAAGATAAATATTCCTCTACCCCCCACTCTCAAGTCAATAGTGATCAAGGAGAACACTTTGGAATCATTTCTCAAGGTGATCAAAGTCATACGACAAAAGTGATAGGTTCTACGATGCTAGCACACAATGATTTATACAACAACATGCATAGATTTTGGGAACATAAGTGGATCACCTATAGAGGGAATATTCTTATATTTATACAAAAAATGACCATACAACATAGATCTATTTTCAAATCCATCAATAAGGAAATAATTTCAACAAGGTAATTGTTTAATTGATTAAATTAATTATAAATAATATGTGATGATCCTCTATCTGGTTTTGATTTTCTATCAGTTTTATATTTTCTATGATTCAATTACATTGATCCCAGCATTTATAGTAATGTATATCTTATATTGGTCATCAATCAAGAAAAAATAAATATTTGGAATGACCCATCACACCCCTCTGTTGTGCTCAGAACCTAGAGTTTTTCCGTATGGTTAGGAAAAACATGCACCAACCATATAGACTAAAAATATCATGCACACCCCACCTCACATGGTTACAACACATGGTTTAAAAATCCATAGACCAACTATTCATGTTCATCCGAGCATCAAAAGACAACTGTATAATTTTATGGAACCCCTTTATTAATTTAGACAAACATTGTTATTTAAAGAACATGCCTCACGGTTTCTGGTACATGGTTAGCACTAAATATTTTCTATCTACATGCCTTAGGAATTTTATCCTGAAATAGTGATTTCAAATATTGGATCTCCTAATACATATATGAGATATCAAGACACCTATTAGTTATCATACCTTATAAAAAAATATAGGTTCCCAACTCTCAAAATTTCATTATAATGCACTGTTTTTGATTTGGTCAATTCACCAAATAGAAACCCAAGGTTCCTCTAAAACTCAAACAGCTATGTAGAACATGGAAACATATAACATCCCCACCTTATAAATTATTATCCCTAACAATTCCCTATAGAAATCCAAAAAAAAACATCCGACCTTTGCCAGCTTCCAACTCCCATTTCAATGGCACTATTCATTTTTGATCATCCAACATGCTTCATAATCGATGCATGAAGCAACAAACATGAGACCACATGAACATGTACTGACACTTTTATTTCTCATCAAACAAAAAGATTATACTCCACTACTCTCATATAAACCGAGAAACTTATATCATCATTCTATTGGATTGATCAACCATGGTGATACACCACCTTAGGTATTGACTGACAAAGAAAATTACAAATCTTATCCCCTAAAAAATCATAATTTCCTGTCCAAATGCATTCTCAATGGGTAAATGACCTGGTAAAAATAGTTTTTAGTGTACTACACATTAAAATACATGAAATTACCATTAAAATATTACATCATTTCTACCCAAACATGATTTCTTTACCCCCAAAGTTATCCCATGATCACTTAAACACCCCCTGAGGCTTGCACATAGACCTCAGTGAAAATAATTAATTTGAAACACATCCTAAGCTACCCTATAATGGATAAAGATAATTTAAAGTCACCTTTAAATAATTGAGATCAATTCAAGTATCCCTTAATTAACTAAAGAAAACAATAAGTTAACTTTTATAAAATTAATAACTATTCAAATCACCTTTCAAAAACTAAATAAATATTCAAGTTACCTTTCAAAAAAGTAGTGAAACAATAACATTAAGGTAATCATTCCTCACTACTAACTTGAGGTCGTTTGACATCTGACCAAGGATATTATCATGACCCAAATATCTAATTTTTAAGGTTCATATGCCAAATTTAATATTCTTACTTAAGATGACGTACCATAAGTGGTCTTGGACCACCAAAATAATTTGCGTATTAAAATTGAAGTTGATCCCATTCACATTGAATTGATTTAGGACATCCATCTTAACAACTGATTCCCATGTTAAGGCTTGCTTATGTTACCTTAAATCCAAAAGGTATCCATGATAATTTGGTCATACCAACCAATTTATAATTTTGAGTCATATTATGCATAAATGATTGTGACGCAAACAACCAACTCTTCATCATGCTGCCTTGATGGTACTAACTCCTCACTAATCTGGCATATCTTTAGATTTGTCAAAACATAATAATTCTGAATCAGGTATCCAGAATCATTCCAATCTTTCAACTCAATTTAAAATTTGACGGCTTCTTAGATTCTATAAAACTCAAAAATACCACCTATTCAGCTTCCAAAATCCATTCTAACCATTCTATACTTGTCTTCCATGACCACATTCCCTGTCTCTTGAGGGAAAAAATTTTCCTAGCCAACACGATGCCCCCACAAAGGGAGTATACTAGTCATAATTTCAATGAAAATGGATACATATCCCATGCAACATGCTCCATAAACCATAAAACATAGTTTATGGATGTGGCCAGCATTATTATACTAACTACTAGAAATAAACTCTCATTTCTTATAAGTATAACTATAGAAATTACATTCATTTATGAATGGATAAATTTATTCTAAATCCATTATCATTCACATCACCAACATTAAACACTAAATAAAAGACCAACATTTATGTGTGGTGTTACAAAAACCAATTTATTTTCCATCATCATCCTACGAAGTGAGATAACTCAACTTTTTTATTAATGCCCTAGGGTTATATTGCCCATTACATGATCATAATGCTTAGGTAACCCTACTCTATGAGTAAAACATGAGTGTATCCCCCAATAACTAATGAACCCTTTTCATGGAATTCATAAAATGAAACTACTCAATGTGTTACATAATCCCATCCCTTCTCCCAACTCAATATTTTAATGAATTCCAAAGGTAAACACGTAGATTTTTTCACCACTTATAAACTCTACATGAACCATGTATAGAAACACACACTACCCCATGATTACTTTAGTTCAATAAGAACACCCATTTCATGTTATTTACAACCATAATGACACCACACATCATAATATTCACTTACTCTTATGAAACATAAAATCCAAGACTCATAATATCTTACACGTCTAATACATGATCAATGAACTTATGTGTTATACACCAAAAGAAAAAAGAAGGGTCACATGACTTACTAAGTGACTAACCATGCCCTTGTACAATAAATCACTCTAATCTTAATCATCCATGATTATCATGTATCTAACAAGGATTAATATACTGAACAACCAACCACCTACCTAGGGTGTTGTTCAGAAACCAAGAGTTCTGCCTGATCCCAAATGGAAATGGAAGAACACATTCCATGCCTAGAAACCAAAACAAAATCATTTACTGGTGCTCTATATCCCTGAGGGTGCTACCGTAACCAAGATAACCCCTCCCTCAAGAAACGGGATTGTATCTATGCCTATTTTCACACTTTACATAACCACTTAGATCTCCCACCTAACCTATAAATCAAAGATAAAGAAAAAAATCCATTTAATAATAACAAGAAATGTCTAAATCTTGATTGAAGGAACTTCCTAAAGAATTTTAAAACTAACTCCTACAATAGGGTCTTTTCTCAAAGAAAACAAATGAAGGATTCATTTACATCATTAGATAAATTCAAAAAATTTTAAAAACATTAATGATGCTCAAAAACTAAAATTTCAAGTATTAGATATAGAGGAAAACATTTTATAAACTATACTTGTCCCTTAATATAGCTGATACTACAATGAAATCTAGGAAAATTATCTTATAATTTTCTTTTCAACATTTATTTATACATATGTTCTAAAAAATGGAATTAGTTAACTAAAATGTAAGTCATAAGCTATATAGGAAAGCACACTTTAGTTTGTAACTAGAATTTTAATTAACTAATGATTTATTACATCAAGGCAAAAATACATAAAAAGGACTTTAATCATTTTAAGGGAATAGATTAAGTAAGATTCCACCATACACTTTTATGAAACATCTTATATGTTTCTATAAAAACATTAAATAATCAACCCATTTAACAGAAATATACCCCCAAGGGGTTAAATTAAAATTTATGTAAAAACAAATTTATCCTTTTGGGTTAATTAATTCCACACTGGGTTATATTATATGGGAATACATTCCAAATTTATGAAGGAAATTATTTTTAAATGTTGGAATACCATTTAAGTGACACCCATTTATAGTCAATTTAATTAATATTTTATCACACCCTTAGTAGGTTTGTTTTTTGGAATATAATTCTAAAATTGACCTTCAAGGATTTAGTTAATCCAAAGGATTCAGTTATATGAGCTATTTCCCCCATGTTATATGGTACTATCCTTACAATTTTCAATTGACACACAAATTAACTAATAACTATCACTAATCATTTGGATCTAAATATAATGAAAATTTTCAATTACTTTAACCCTTAAAGAGTTTATTATACCAACATATACTATTAAGATCAACATATAAAGATAGAACCAAGTATATAAGGATTTATTTATATGGGTATCCATTCCTAAGTTATTAAGGAAATAACATTCTATCTATCAATTGGTATCCCATTAAATGAAATCCCTGAGAAATTGCTTCAATTTTTCAGAAATTAGTCCAAATAACTTTCCATTTAATAATTACATCTAGTTTAAATAATTAATTAATTTAGCGATCTTCTTTTACCTTAATTAACTCCATGTTGGTTAGATAGAATCCCATCATCATTATATATGGGGAAATACCATTTAGGTTGATGTATACACTTTATTTAGCCAACCTTAACCCATAGATATAACATGGAAATATAGAATATAAAAAAAGAACATAGGTATAAAAGGAAAGAAATATTAAAATCATGGTATATAGATATGCATGCTAATGTAATGTGAATCCCATATGTTGTAAATGATGAATGAACACAATTTAAGAACCCAGATCTCTATTTCAGGTATGGATCTGGAATGTCAGGTGTTTTTGAGAAAAAAGGAGAGTTTTTTTGGAAATTTAAGGAGTACATGCCATGTTCTTAGGAGTACATTCTGTGTACTTAGGAGTACATGTCGTGTACTTTGGGGTACACGCTGTGTACTTAGGTGTACACTCAGTGTAACTGGTTTCCGCACGTAGTAATTTTCTAGACATGTAACGGATGAGTACATGGCTGTGTGGGGTGACCTAGAGACCAACAAAAGCATTGAATGATAAAGGCATATACACACCATGTATTTTTAAAGAACACTCTGTGTATTTTTATTTTTTAATTGTTATATTGGATCGGGGTCGCATATAATCGCCAGAAACACCTTCTTCTAATTCTTTCATGTCCAAGAGCGATAGAAACCACCGATCTTTTTTGAGCCACCGATTGGTCATCCATTCTCTAAATCAAAAACCATTGACTGCATTGGAATTTCCCCGTTGAGTTATTCCATCTTCTAGATCATCTCCTCTTAATTTCTCCTCTTTCACAAGATGTCCTTGGTCGAGCATTTTTTACATTTTTTTAGATGTACCATGTTCTAAGTCGATTCAAATGCTGAATTTCAACTATATCAATAGTAAAATGTAAAGGTAGGTGGTTTGTTCCTTTTCGAAGATTTCAATGAATTATATGTTCAAAAAGTGCCCAATACCCTTGTTTAGGGTATTGTGTGTTTTGGGAATTTAACCCTGTTAATGCCTGGAAGGATTTGTTTTCATGAGTAAGGGTGTTTATTTATGAATAATTTTTATTACCTTAATATGGATTTGTTTTCCCATGTTTGATTGATATTGGTCGTTGGGTCAAGAACTTCCTGTTAGGATATTATGTTTTTCATGCCCAGTGTTGTTAATATGGAGTTGTTTATATGATATATTGGTGATATGCATTGTAGTTGTTTATCCAAGTAGTATTTGAGATTTACTTTGGCTGCTAGATATCATTTGGGCATGATTGTATTACACAGGGCTGTGGGAACCTGGGGTAGTGAGACCATAAAAAGAATTGACACTGAGGGATTCCCTAGAGTTTTTGTTATACTCTTCACATTGTGAGACCATTGGGTAGATTGACTTTGAGTGATCCCTCAGAGTGTCTATAATATACCGTTATGAGACCATGGGGGGAATTGACATTGAGTTCTTCCTTATAGATTCTATATTTTATCATTAAAATTTCACAAGGGGGAATTGATGGTGAGTGCTTCCTTAGAGAGTCTTTGTTTTCATAAGACTAATGGGGTTAGACTATGTGAGCTATCCCAAAGGGTCATTATATCTTTATTTTTTAAATGATAAGTTAAACCATAGGGGTTAGGCTATCAGAACTTTCCCAGATGGTTTCTTTTGAATGATTGTAGTTAAAACTATAGGATTGTTTAATTTTGAGTACTTACTTGTTTATTACTTCATTTTGAATATTGCTTGATATATATATTCATTGAATTTTAAGCATAGATCTTTGAGTGGTTTCCTTCTAGGATTCATCTCACACTCTGTTTGGGGCTTTCTTTTGGGCCCAAACAGATTATATTGTTGTAGGAAAAGATAAGGGAATGAACCCTTATACTTCATATACTTGATTACTGTGGAGATGGATAGCATGAGACCATGTTTGGGATTTCGATATTGTTGGATTTTAGTTTATATCTTTTTTTACATTGGTTTAGTACTGTATTTCCAACATTGTGACTTGTTTGACTGCTTTCCTAGATATATGTGACATGCATCATTAATATACATGCACCAATTGTTTATTACTTTCAGTCTTCCACTATTTTCATGTTATTGTGTGGTATTACTACTTATATAGTTGTATGTCATTGTCATTTTGATGTGTTACTCTGCCAATGAGGGAATATTTTCCCCACTACCACACCCAAGGACCTCACACCTAGTCAGTAGCCTCTGACATTCAGTGACATGTGCTTTAGGCCATGTGACCAACCAGTTACGGGGCATCGTTAGGCAACACCTATAATCAGTACATTATAAAGTGGTATCAAATGGGGTTCTTTTCTTCTTTGTCTTTCTTTTTGGATCCTATATACAATGATAAAAAGTAATAGGTAGTTGGTAAAAAGATGTTCTCAGGATTAGGTAACTCGTCTACAGGGAAAAGCTATTATGCCTCGAATATTTTTATTTGTCTGGTTTTTCAATTATTATAGTGGATTTTATTTCACCGTTGGGTGATACACATGACTTGTGCAATTATTGTTGATATTATTGAATTTCTATTTATATTGATACTCGATGATATGAGTGTATGCAATCTCATTCATCATATAATCACTTGAAATTGATCACATTCCATGCATTATTTTCATTCCAATTTGGGTGCATTACCAATTGCATGTTGTTGGGATAGATGTTGTGCTGGATAAGAATGTTGTTGTGATAGATGCCTTGATTGAATACCTATTATTTGATAGGGTATTGGATTGTGTAGGTTTCGTTTGAGTGAATTACAATCTTTGGTACCTAAGGTGTTATGGGCCCTCATAGATCAGAATTTGGTGGATCATTGCACCATTATACTTGTATATGACATGAATATGATTCCAAGATTTGATTCAAAGGAAGTATGGGCCCCCACGATTAGGAATTTTCACTTTAATGATTGTTTGATTATTTTTATAGAATTATGTAGTAGTTTCTAAGGCTTACTTTCTGGAAAAACCCAGAATACACGGTGTGTAGTGATGAATACAGGCCATGTATCCTTCTGTTTGGGAAGGAAAAACTTTTCTTAAGTACACACTATGTACTTTGAGTACACGCTGTGTACTCTTTAACTATGTGAATGACTATGTGAGATGAAACATGAGGTTGGGAAATGTTGGTTGCACATGCCTGTGTACTTGGAGAACATGCCGTGTTGTAAGGAAAGTGTATCTAGCTATTTGACCAATGAAATTGGTGGATGAAACTCAGGTTATACACACCGTTTTATGTTCTTAAACGCGATGTAGAGTCAACTGTGTCACTGACCGTGTGACTAATGACACAAATTGTTATGAATTAAGCTGTACACACCGTGTCCAGGGCACACATGATGTGTAGAGTTACCCAGGTAGGAGCTGTGTGTATAGCCATGTAGAGGAACATGGATAGGGGGGAATGATTCATGTACATGCTATGTATCAAGATAACTCTCCGTGTGTATCGGTGTCACACGAACAGTTCTGGGAGAATTACACAACCATGTAAAGTCAAAAGGGAACTCGCCGTGTGGGGGACATACATGTCGTGCATCCATGTTTTGAAAAACTTGAATGTTTTCTTTCTCCTATTCATTTTTATCCATTCTAAGTTTCTATGCTTTATAATCTTGAACTAAGGTGTGATCTTGACCTAACAGAGTCATTACACCAAGACATCATCCTATTGTATGATAAATACCTAGAAACATTCTAACACCAAACATGGTAAATCTTGGACTACTATAAAATCCCCCTATCGTGCGTGTCTTGGCACTAACCTTCATTCCAGATAGAGGTGCTAATGCACAGTTTTGAGAAGGATTTATGATGTTTATACAGACCCTTCAGGGGGCACCACATCTTTCCCTATCTATGGAAGAGTTGACATGGATTTTTCCGCAACAAAATCCCCCCACTTTCTTAGGGGATTGAGGACCCCATTTTGTAGAGTCATGGTTAGAATCCATTCTGTATATATGAAAGCATATTGAAACATCTCTAGAGAGGACGTACATGCTTCAAGATTCCTCCAAGTGATGTTGGTATGTGATTTCACAGGTAGGACACCGACATGTTATATCTTGGGAAGAGTTCCAGCATTCCTTCTATGACTACTTATACCTAGAGACTTTGAGGGTCGATCGAGCCTAAGAGTTCATGAGTTTAGAGAAGGGTACACTCTCAGTAATGGATTATTATTCTCGCTTTATAGAGCTACAATTCTTCACACCCATTCTAGGATGTGGTGAGTTAATTATGGATAGGATGTTTGAGTACGGTATTAGGCACGAAATCTGATCTCTTGTGAAGTTGACTTGTATATCTTCTATATTCAATAAGGCGCTCATCACCGAGCGCGACCTGAGGGATTATGAAGCTGTGGTAGAGGTCAGTTTAGCATCCAGAGTTGGAACCCTTTCAAATGAAAACATGAAGCATTGTAGGGAGTCTACGTGTGGATATATGAGTAGGCGAGATGGTCCTTCAGGTAGCCATGTGGTTTGATACCAGTGCGGGAAGAGTGGGTATAAATGTCTACATTTCTCAAGATACCTAGTTGAGTGCTGATATTGTGGAAATATGGGCCATCTAAAGTGTTTATATAAGTTTTTCTCACTAGTATCTGGTGATAGGGGTTCTTCTATGACTCCACATTAAATAGCAGGGCCACCAGTTTCTCCTCAGTTAGGGAACTAGAGTTTATTTGGCCACTTGGGTAGAGGTAGAGGTCATGGACGTAGTGGTTAGACACAGGGTTTTCAACATCCATAGAGTGGATCAACTTAGAGATTATAGACAGCTTCATAGGGCCGCGACACGGGTCAATATTTTGTGCTGGAGAAGATCCTGCAAGAGAAGGATCTCAAACTCTCTATAGTTAGAGGTACGATTTTGTTTGCCTTAGTTTTAGCTTCTTATGTTTTTTGATACAAGTTCTTCCCATAGTTTCATCTATTTTGATATTGTAGAGATCTTTGGGCTCTATGACTTTTCTTACGAGGATGATATAACGCTAGACTCACAGTTGGGACTAAGGAAGGATAGTGTACATTAGTGAAAGGAGTTCCCTCTTGAGGTTGGGGGTGTCACTTATTATGGGACTTTTATGTCTTAGATATGATGGGATATGAAATCATTATTGGAATGGACTGGTTAGTTCCCTTCCAGGATATTGTACATTTCTATCGCTGTAGGGTGAGTTTCACATCACTATAGGGTGGATCATTTCTTCCCAAGGTAGAGTGGGATGTCCATGTGAGCAGAGATAGACCCAAGAATCACGGGTTGGGAGGAGTTATAGCCCATATTTCTAGTTTATATCTTGATGACTAAGGTATTTTACAGATAGATTTTCTCCAGTGGTAGATCCTTTCAGGTATGTATTTCTAGAAGACTTTTTAGGTTTTCCTTCAGAGCAAGTGGTATACTTTTATATTGATCTCATGCTAAGAGAGGAACTAGTGTCCATTACTCCTTATAGGATGGATACACCAGAGTAACAAGATCATAGGAATCAGTTGGAGGAGTTGCAGGGAAAGTGTTTCATCTGACCTAGTAATTCTCCTTGGGGTTCTCCAGTCTTGTTTTCGAAGAAGGCAGATGATACCCTCATACTTTTCATAGATTATTGGAAGCTGAACCAGTTAACAGTCATGAATTGACATCCTTTACCTAGGATTGATGATCTATTTTGATCAGCTTCGAGGTGCCTGGGTGTTCTCAAAGATTTAATTGAGATCTAGTTATCATCAGTTGTACATTAGACCATATTATATACCACTTATAGAATTTCATAGAATGTATGGTCTATTCGAGTATGTGGTTATGCCATTTGGTCTCATGAACGCACCTGCAGTTTTTATGAACTGATGAATCGAGTGTTCCATCCATACTTGGACTCCTTTGCAGTGGTTTTTGTAGATGATATCTTGGTGTACTATCACACTCAAAATGACCATACTACCTAACTTGAGATTGTTTTCAGTACACTGAG
The DNA here is from genome assembly GCA_963277665.1 of Viscum album. NCBI lineage: Eukaryota > Viridiplantae > Streptophyta > Magnoliopsida > Santalales > Viscaceae > Viscum > Viscum album. The sequence goes on along the minus strand of OY728165.1, from coordinate 1,061,823,400 downwards.
AGAGAATCATTTATATGCTATGCTCTCCAAATTCCTATTTTGGATGGACTAGATTCACTTATTGGGTCATGTTATCTCAAATACAAGAGTATCAGTGGAACCAGAGAAAGTGAGAGCAGTATTTTCCTAGGATCATCTGAAGAACTTCTTTGAGGTGTGAAGTTTACCAGGAAAGACTGGTTACTATAGCCATTTTATAATGGACTTTTTGTGCTTATAAACTCCAAGACGGGCCTGACTAAGAAGGGTGTGAATTAATTTTGGGAAGATTTCTACAATTCAGCCTTCCAGGAGCTGAAAGAGAGGTTAACTTCATCACCAATACTAGTTTTTGCAGTCCTGGGCAAGAGATATACTGTTTATTGTGATGTATCAAGTATCAGGCTGGGAGAAGTGCATATACAAGGGAAGGAGTTGTTAAATATGAGTATGAATAGTTTAGGCCACACGAGAGGAATTTCTCGACACATGATCTCGATTTTGCTACAGTTGTTCGTGACATACATTGTTGGAGACATTATATGTTGGGAGAGCATTTTGTGGTTTCCACTAACCACAAACGTCTCAAGTATATCTTTTCCCAGCGTAACATGAATTTGAGACAATAAAGGGGGGTTGAGTAACTTCAGTCCCATGGCATTGAGCTTGCCTAAACACATTGGAAATGCAACACAGTGGATGATGCATTGAGCCGAAAGACTCAGATACAGGCAGTTCAGAAGGACAGTAGTGTGTGGAATCTTACTGATTTGTTCTATAAGATGAATTTGGAGGTGTACAGTAGACAGGGGATACTATTTATTTCTTTTGTATCTGTTACCTCTACTCTACTTGATCGAGTGAGAATGGGACATTTATCAGATTTTGATGGCCTAGTTCTATGGTAGAGTGTGCTAGGAAATGACCCTATTACTAGATGAACCATAGGTGAGGATGAGATCTTGTATTTTCATGGGCATGTGTTGGTGTCAGCAGACATATATGAGGATCTTTTATGGGATTTTCATTCCTCAGTTTGGGCTGTTCATCCTGGTGTCAACAAGATGTATCGAGATCTACACCATTAATATTGGTTTTCTGGAATGAAGAGATATGTTGTTGGTTTTTGGATGAGGTATTCCACCTGTTATTAGGTGAAGGTGGACTATCAATGAACATCATGGCTTTTTTAGTAGTTACCCATTTCTGAGTGGAAGTGGAATGATGTCGTGATGGAATTCGTGATAGGTTTACCGAGGTCTCCTCGAGGGAATGATGCAGTATGGGTTGTCATTGAAAGACTCACAATGGGTTCACACTTCTAACCTATCAAGGATACATTCAGTGTTGATAAACATGGAAGGTTATACATCAGAGGGATTGTATAGTTTCATGGGGTTCTATTCTCTATCATTTCATATAGAGACACATGCTTTACTTCACATTTCTAGAAAGGGATACAGAGGGATTTGGGTATACATATACTTTTGAGGTCAACTTACTATCCCCAGAAATATGGCTAGTCTGATTGTTTGATTTAGTTGTTAGAGGGTATTCTCTAAGCATGTGTCCTAGATTTTGGGGGTTCTTGGAAGATGCACATACCTTTAGGTGAGTTTTTCTACAATAATAGTTTTCAGGAAACTATTTAGATGAAACCATTTGAGGTTTTGTGTGGCAGGCCAAGCCGATCACCTCTATGTTGGTTGGAGGAAGGAGAGGTAGCTATACTGGGACCTCTTCTTGTCCTGGAGACCACGAAGCAGGTGGAGTATATTGGGAAGAGTATGGCTACTACATAGTCATGACAGAAGTCTTATACCAATCGTCAGAGATGACCTCTAGAGTTTGAGGTTGGAGATAAGATTTTTCTATGTGCCACACTATGGTTGGGGAACATAGGTATTACGAAGTATGGAAATATTTCACCGAGATACATCATGCCATTTGAGGTTTTAGAGAGAGTCGGGCGGGTTGCCTACTAATTGTAGTTACCTCAGTGGTACCTATCTATGAACAACATCTTCCATGTGTCTCAGCTGCGATGTAAATTCTCAAACCCATCTCATTTTTTTCATCCCGAGGAGGTTGAGTTGGAGGTGGACACATCATTAGAGGAGAATCCTATTTGCATTGTTGATCATAATGAAATGGTTACCCATGGATGATCTATTACTCTGGTACGAGTATTTTGGTTGCATGGCCGAGTGCAGGATGAGACTTGGGAGAGGAAGAATGATATACGATCATAGTTGCAGGTGTTGTTTGAGGATTATTCTGCACCACCTTGTAAGGGTAATTCCGGAAAGAATTTATTTAAGGGAGGATGTTTTTAAGAACCCAAATCTTCATTTTTGGTATGGATCTTGATGTCGGGTGTTTTTGAAAAAAAGGAGGGTTTTTTGGAAATTTAAAGAGTACATGCCGTGTACTTAGAAGTACATGTTGTGTACCTGGTTGCCACAGGTAGTTGTGTACTGGCTGTGTGGGGTAACCTGGAGACCGACTAAAGTGAGGTCTGGTAAAGGCATATACATGCTGTGAATTTTTAAAGAATACATCGTGTACTGGTCGTGTAATGGCCGAGTATAGGGCCGTGTGGGGTGAACTTGAGATATCCTAATGTGGGTACCAGTAATTGAATATAAAAGCCGTATATTTTTAAATAACACAACGTGTTATTTTATTTTTTAATTTCTATATCAGACCGGGGTCACATCTAATCACAAGAAACAACTTCTTCTAACTATGTCTAATCTAGGAGAGATAGAAATCACCGAATATTCTCTAAGCCACCGATCGGTCATCTTTTCTCCAAATCGAACACCGTCAATTGCATTGGAATCGATACGATGCATTTTTTACTTCTTATAGAGCCTATCCTCTTGATTTCTACTATTTCATGAGATTTCCTTGGTCGAGAATTTTTGATGATTTTGTAGATATATCACGTACTAGGATGCTTCAAAGGATGAATTTAAACTATATCAATCATACAACATTGAGGCTGGTGGTTTGTGCCTTTCCATATATGTCTTTGAATTATATGTGCAAAAAGATCCCAATACTATAGTTTAGGGTATTGTGTGTTTTGGAATTTAACCCTGTTAATGCCTTATATGATTTTTTTCTTTATTATGGGTGTTTATTTCTGAATAAAGTTTATTTCCTTGCTATGGATGTGTTTTCGTATGATTGATATTGGACGTTGGGTCCAGAACTACTTGTTATGATGTTATGTTTTCCATGCCTAGTGCTATTAGGATAGAGTTGTTTATATGAAATTCTTGTGATATAAATTGTAGTTGTTTATCCAAGTAGTATTTTAGAATTACTTTGGCTATTCGATATGAATTGGGAATGATTATATTACACAGGGCTGTGGGAACCTGGTGTAGTGAGACCATAGGGTGAATTGATGCTGAGGGATTCCCCAGAGTGTCTGTTATACTTTTCACATTATGAGACCATCAGAGAGATTGATGTTGAGTTCTACCAAAGAGTGTCTATATTATACCACTACAAGAACACATGGGGAATTTATGTTTAGTTCTTCCTCATACAGTCTGTAGTTTATCGTTAAAAGACCACATGGGGAATTGACGGTGAGTGCTTGCTCAGAGAGTCTTTGTTTTCATGAGCCAAAGGGGTTAGGCTGTGTGATCTATCCCAGAGGGTCCTTATATCTTTATTGTTTAAATGATAAGTTGAACTATAGGTTTTAGGCTATAATAACTTTCTAAGAGGGTTTCTTGTGAATGATTGGTTGAATAATTGATAAATTTAAATGAATGTAGTTAAAACTATAGTATTGTTTACTTTTGAGTAATTACTTGTTTATTACATCATTTTTCATATTACCTACTATATATATTCATTGACTATTAGGAACAGATCTTTGGGTGGTTGCTTACTAGGATTAATCTCCCACCCAGTTTGGGTCATGCTTTTAGGCCCAAAAAGATTATATTATTGCAGGTACAGGTAAGGGAAAACACCCTTCTACTTTTTGTAATTTATTACTGTGGAGTTAGAGAGAATGGAAGCAAGATAAGGCTTGCGATGCTACCAGAGTTTATTTTATTTATTTTTTTACTTTGGTTTAGTACTATATTTTTAACATTTTGACTTGTTTGGATGATTTCCTAGACATATGTGACATGCATCATGTATATATATGCTCCAGTTGTTATTACTTTCTGTCTTCCACTGTATTCAAGTTATTGTATGGTATTACTACTTCCAATATTGTATGTTATTGTTATTCAACTATGTTACCTTGAAAATGAGGGCATAGTTTACCCACTATCACACCCAGTCCCTCGCTTTTAGTTGGCAGCCTCTGGCATTTGGACAAATGCACTTGAGGCCATGTGACCTACCAAGTATGCGGCACCTTTGGGAGGCACCCAGAATCAAGATGTTACACAAAACTCCACTCTTTCCATAATAGGACAAGATATAAGTCCCATTAATGAGTAACCAAAATAATGATAAGCAATCATTCAAGTTGAAATAATAATTAACTGTAATAGTGAATAATATGAAAAATAATCCCATCCATGGAAACATTATCCTTCCCCAGTGCATGGGTTGTCCTTTCTTGGAAACGATCTATTTATTGTGTTTCAACACATTCCATGTCTTCTAGGTAGCATCCCAAAATAACAAGTCAAAGGAAAATAATCCTCTAACACCACTTTGTGAGGTCCTGATACTTGATCACTTATGAGTAATCAAACCTATGCGACACATGGCCTCATCATGCCTTCCTCTATTCCATAGGCAGCTGAATAATAGTGAGGGTATAAAGGTGGTACGATGATCAGACTATACCCTCCAGATCATTATTAAATAAAAAAAGGTATAAGTGAATGAAATTAATAGTAGAGGATGATAATGAACTAATAACCTGGAAAGTGATGAATAAACCATCCATCCATGAACATAAGATGCTAAAATACTAGGATATCAAGTATACAATAGGAAATATATACAACAATTACTATATGAATTAATCATAAATAAATAAATAAATAACCCAAATCTAGTAAGAATTTCGATTACACGCTCGACCAAAACTACAATTCTGCATCGAATCTCATAATGAGTAACAATAAAGAAGCACAAAAAATATCCAAAACTACAATCAATAGATCTAATCAGGTACCAAGAGACAGATAGACATTGTGTGAGTAGAACTATATAGGACACCACCAATTATGTCTAACTCATTTTCCAGTCTATTATTATAAAACATAATAGTGTGATGTCTTGAAATATGAAAATTAGTAAATTGAAGGTAAACTAGGGAATACCACCTGCTTTGGTATAGGAAGGAATTTCTGTGATCATATGAATAATAATGTTTTCATAGTACCCATGGCTATAATCCCAAGTAACCAAGTACATGTATCCTGGTTAAACCAAAAAAATGTGTCAGATTAATCCCATGTATTAGAGCCTAGTGTAATCCAAGGAGAAAATAAAAGGTACTCAACTTTATAAAGGGGAACTAATTGGGCTCAAGGAATAAGTCCTATTTAATATTAGTATTGAATTTATTATGATGAAAGGATATAGTATGGCACATCACATGTCCAAGGATATCAAGTCTAATCCTATGAGCATATCCCATGTATTCTATTTTTTTAGAGTTATAAGTTAATCATCAGTTCCAAGATGATACATTCACTAATTTAAAACATTGGTCAAATCCAATATGGGAATTACTCATTTTAATTCACATAAATTAATTGTGTTGCATCTATATGGTTCCCACCTAGCATTTGAAATAGGAATACTTTTCTTACCCATATAATTCCTCACTATAACAAGTATCACATCAAGAATATGGCTCAAGGTTGATAAAAAAAATAAAGAATGTAAATAAAATAAGAAACATTAGATCATGATTATTTATTAAAATTATAAAATCCTATTAGTTAAAATCCATTAGGCTCCATACACATTTTTTATAGGCTAAATTTTTTTTAAAAGAGTTTTAAAATTTAAAAAAATTAATAAATTTAATTATAAAACCATGGTTCCTATAGAAAAAATCGATAAGATCCATGGGATTTTATAAAGGGGATCAAAGGAATCCATGTGATTATTCACAGGCCCAGGTGGATAAATTATGTCTTTGATAATTAAATTTGTCCATTTATTTTAAAGAGTCCATAATGAGACAAAATATTTGGCTCTAGAAGTACTCATGAAACCTTAATTTCTCATATTGTTTAAGTAACCAAGGCATTCTCATTGTCTATCTCAATGTTCCATTATCTAATTGACATATCCAACACACCCGAAGGGGTGGTTACAAAACACAAGGGAAGAATAAATTAAGTGTTTACTAAGGGTCAATCAAAAAACAAGTTATGAGGTGTTTTGGTTTCATAAAAAGGTAAGGTTGTAGAATTTGTTAAGCCAAACTCACCCTCAGGGGTGGTTCAAGTTGAGTTTAAGAACCTTAAATGGTGTAAAGAAGAATTACACTATATATAGTTTGTTCATTTATATAAAAAATTAAATGAATTATAAACTTAAAGAAACATTCATAAATACTAGCTTGTGGAACAACAAACCATTTTATAAATGGAAATAAATTTAGGGAAAATAATATTGACCCTCGACATCAAGATTGGTAATATTTAATCATTTGGTATCAACAATTTCTTCGATCTATAATGGGAGAAAATGAGGAGCCATACGAGAACCTGAAAATAGGGTATAACCCACATTAATGGAGTGAGATAACTTGAAATAAAAAGAAAATAGGAAAGAAGTGAGGAGAAATATTAGGGTCACCTCTAGGATTATATAAGCTCTGACAGTGGGAGAAACATACCAAGAACAAGGGTGATCTCACATGGATAAAGGGAGGAAGAAGAGGAAGTGCACATGAGAGATTCTAAATGAAATGTGGAACAAAAGAGGGGTTAAAAAATTTAAATGGTGGTGGGAAGGATGTAATAATTTCCATTTTTAATGAGGTTCATGGTATGGATATGGATTTATACAAACCATGCACTAACCATATAGACTCACTTTCTGAAGAACAACTCACCTTGCATTGTTACATGGATTTGATTACAAACATTATATTCCTACTATGTCGGTTTCTATGGACCTCTACAGATAACCAATTTTTTTTTTGGAGTCCCTCACATCTTTGTGTAAAACCATGTGACTTAGAAAAAAAGACACTGGGTTTAGGGTACATGTTTATCACAAATGATGCATGAATTGTGTGCCCCTAAAATTTTCACATGAAGTAGATATTTCAAAGATAAAATATCTAAAGAAATATCCAGGCTCCCAATACACCTCTTAGGTATAAAAAATTATCCAAAAAAATAATTACATGTTCACCAACTCCCATAATTCCACTTGAAAGCTCTTTTTAAGATTTTATCTACCCACCCAATGAAAAATCAAGGTTTCAATGAAAAAAAATACCCCCACAGAACATGTTATTCTACATGAAGTATGGAAAAATTATTTTATGATCATTATACATATTTCTACACTATTTATTATCATAAAATACACATGTTATACCTATTCACACTTGTTAAGGAAGCATTGGTGGTGTCATGCTGAGTTTTATTACAGACACCCTGCACGATCATCTCAATGTCATATGATATTTATGTATAAGAATATAGGTAAGGGAAATGGGCCTATGATATATTGTTGTGATGTGGAGAATTGATATGGGATAATTAATGGGATATACTCTAGAGGATACTTTTATTTATTTATTTATCTTCATACATTGAGAATACTTTGATTTGTATTTCCATATAGAAAACACTTTTTTATTTATTGTATGACATGTATTCCATTTGATATTATTATTCTTCATAATTACTACTCCAGTTTTATATTTTATTATTAATTGTTCATGTATATGATATAGAGTGAACAATCTCCCCTCTGATGAACTTAGACCATCACTAATAAATAATAACCTCTTTCTTAAGGGGAGGCATGCATGAGGTCTTTTAGCTCTCCAACATAGACATGAATGTTTGTGATGAGATGATACAAAAGGGTATTAGCGTAAAATTCTTATAATTCTATTTTTTAGACTAACCTAGATCATGGTTTAAAAGAGATAACTATGTGAGAATCAGGTATGAGAGTTTCAATGTTCTTAGGAAACACATGTGAAATGGACCTATAAGTTACCTTTAATAGTACCATTTTACTCATTTATGGGATTTGGGTGAATTCATGAATCATTAATAGGCATGTAGGATGAAATGGAATATATATAACTATTTTTTGATGCATACCAGTTCTTTAATTTAATGCCTTTATAGTGCTATCTGTTTAGGATAGACATGTATCTTTTGGGGGAGTGATATATTGGTTTTGATATTGTTGTTATATATCTATTGGAATTATTAGGTGAACCTAAGAATAATGTTACGTTTCATACATACATACATACATACATACATACATATATATATATATATATATCTGTCTGTGTGTTTGTGAAAAATGTTCAATTATGGAAAAACATAGTTAGTTCTTGGAGGGTCATACATTGGGTTATGGGTAGTCTCCTAGGAAAACATCTATGTTATCCCTTATATTGATTAGGATATTTCTTAATTCTATAAATTTTTAACTTTATGTTATAGTAGAGCTTCCTCAGAGAAAAATTGTTGGGAATCTAGCTAACGAAGGTCATGGTACTCCCACTAGGTAATATACCCATATTACACAACCTATTATAAAGGACAATGTACCAATGAACACTCCCTCATCTGATACAGTGGTACAGGCTGTGGGCCCACCTCATTCTGGAGTCCTTCTATAAGTTCCTGCCTAGGGAAGAGGGGTTTAATGGTCGTTGTTTGAATATTCTAAGGACATGCATATCAATAATTCACTAGGATTTTAGGACACTGGAAGGCCACATGATTTTAATGAATGGATATACATAATTGAGGGATTCTTTGACCTCATTGAGATAGTTGAGGGACAGAAGGTAAAGCTACAAAAATTCATACTATAGGTACCCACCAGACATTATTGGGGAACCATAGAATAGACGGGAAGATGCGATAATGTCACCCAGGATTTCTTTAAGGACCTATTATCTAGGGAATTCTTCCCCCACATGACGAATATGAACAAGGAACAAGAGTTTTTGGAGCTACATTAGGGGCCATGATAGTATCTACATTCACCACTAGTTTCACATTGTTTTTCTACTTTTCTATACTCTTGGATGAAAATGTTGAAAATAATGCTTAGATGTTTGAGATTAGACTATGTTTTATTATTTGATAGAATGTATAGAGTTTCCACCTACTTACATACACATAGGTTTTACACAAGACCTTGGCCATGAGATATCCCCGAAGGAGGATTAAGTATTAGGCCTTCTTCAACCGTTTAGTACTCAGGCTAGTGGACATCCCATTACTGTGATAAATTTTTTTTCTTGTAGTTGAAAGAACAAGACCAAAACCATGTTGTATGGTAGTGTTATGAAGGGGGAGAAGAGTTTAGCTTCTTCAATTCCCTCAAGTGGTGACCCACGGTTCTTCAACTGTGAAAATATGAAACACTACCGCATAGATTACTCAACACCCTTGAGTAAGTGTAGGTAATGTGGAAATATGGTACATATCTATTAGGTTTTTTACAAATCACTGAGAACAATATTCCATAAGGTATTTTGGAATACACCATCATGGATAAATGGATCTGATCAGGGTCCTCCACAATAGACTAGATAATGATGACTTAGAATGGTCATGCATCTCAAGTATGGGGTCAAAAATACATGGTAGACCATGTTCATATAGTGGACCAAACTCTAGATGATAGTGGTGAGGGGATTTTTACTATTTTTTGTACTATCTTGACCACTTATACATTTTCTACATACTTGTTTGATACAGGTTATTCCCATTCATTTATTTACACACAAGTTATTGTTAGACTTGACTTACCCATAAAGTTTTATTAAGAGTTACTTTCCCTCAATATATCACTGGTAAATAAAGTAGACCATATTTAGTGATTCCTATAGTGTTAGGTTATCAATAAAACTGCCGGACATTTGTGAGACTTCATGCTTCTGGAAATGATGATATTAGATGCGAAGCTTGGCATGGACTGGTTGACATTCTTCCGAGATCACATATACTGCTATTGAAGATGAGGGTCATTTACTTCACCCAAGGGGAGAAGTATGTGATAAATGGATAATGTGAATTGGGATCATTTAGAGTTGGTCTATACTTGAGTTAGATATATAAAATCATGGAAAATATTGAAGTCTTCGATCTTTCGATAGGATCAATTGAAGCCCCCTAATATTTTCCACTAGTTGTGGATCTCTATCAAGACATATTTATTGATGACTTCATTGGAATTCCAATGTTAGAGGAGTTTTATTTTAGATTAATATCATGATCCTGAATGGTTAATAACCCATTTTGGTACCCCCTTATCATATGGAATTGGAAAAGTTGAAGGAGATCAAGGTATAACTTGAGGTCTTTAGAATAAGGTCTTCATCAGAACTTTTAAATTGTAGTGGGGTGCCAATATATTGTTCTATAATAATATGGACAATGAAATATGAATCTATATACATTTCTAGAAGCTATACTAGGCGATAGTAAAGAAAAAATATTTCTTTCCCAGGATTGATGATCTCTTTGATTAGTTACGTGGAGCTCAGTGGTTCTCCAATATTGATATTTGATCAGGCTATCGCCGGTTGTGAGTTAGAGAGGAGGATATCTTAGAGACAATGTTTCTAAGAAGGTATAGGCTAAATGAGTATTTTTTTATACTATTTAGATTGATTAATTAACCATAATGATCGTGGTCCTCATGAAAAAGACCAACCACCCATATCTAGACTCATTCATCGTGGTGTTCATTGATGACATCCTTATCTTCTTCCCAACCCCATAGAAACATATTAGACATACTAGGATAGTCCTGAGTATAATTCAAGCACATTAACTTTATTACAATCTATTTAAGGGTAATTTTTTTATTCAATAGGTTAAATTTCTAGGCCATGTGGTGTCTGATAGAGGTATATCAGTATTCCGTGAGAAATTTTAGGTAGTTTTGTTCTAGAAATCTTTTTTTAACATGTTTTACATTAGAATATTTGTAGGTTTAGTAGGATAAAAATAAAGTTTTATCTGGGACTTATCCAATTTATCAGTACCTATCTCTATATTGATGAATAAGGGAGTGAATTTCTATTAGTCAGACCATTGTGAGGAGGAATTTATTAAGATGAATAGTATGTTAACTATAGTTACACTACTTTTTCTCTCATGACTACGAAATCATTTTAAATATTAACAACATAATAGCCTTAAAAATATTGGATCAAGTGGTTTAGTGTATTGGAAAAATGAGGATCATACATAACTTTTATATAATAAAACAGAAACATTATTTAATTCCTTCTTTTCTAGATTCTTATTGGACCTATCTTTATCCTTAGTATTGTTAATCACCCAAGGATATACATCAATGAAATGGGTAATCTAAAATCCTAGAAAGGAGATAAATTTTGGCATGAATTAATATAACATAAGTGAGAATAATCATCATTATAAAATCATAATCATAATATTATCTTCAATAATATGAGGTAAACATGTGATAAAGGCATGAAATATGGAAATGAATAAAAATGAACCATAATGTCATAGTGGTAAAAACCTCACATAGTTGTTAACAAAGCTAGAAACATGATCATGTATAACGTATGTGCAGAATCAAAACAACATCATTTTGAAAAATATTGAATCATGTTCAAACATATTTCACATTGTATAATGAGATACATCACATTATCCAATGAATTGGAGGGATATATAATTCTGGACCCACTCATCACATCACAATATTTACATAATCATGCATGCTACATAGAATGTATATCAATCAAAGTCATGAAGTAAAACCAAGGAATATAATGGGTTTCATAAGGATATCATAAAGATTAAATTCAGGAATACATTTTTTGTTTACCAAATTAATAAGGAAAATCATTCTTCGACATAATACATCATTATTCTTGAGTGTATTAGAAGAATTTCAAGGGGAGTAAAATTTGATGTTTTTGAAATTGAAGTCACTTTGAAAAAAAGGTTTTTATTAGAAAACATTTTGACATTATAGGAAAATTTATATATATATATATAAATTATAAGGGAATGGAAATTTTAAGAACATATTATGAATATTCTACTGTGGAAGAGATAACAACTTAAAGAAAGGAATTGGGTTCGAGAATCCACTTACCAAAATTCCCACTTAATTTTATCGCTTCTCCACCTCCAGAATAATAAATTTATGTTTATTAAAACCATAATAACAATGTAACAATGGTAATTTATTAAAATATTTATCAATTATAATCATTAGATTAAATTTATTATTTTTTTGATGAAATTTATGTGATTTGATATCATTTTTTCTTAAATGTTTTCCATTTTTCTTATATTTTTCTATTGTGATCAATGTAATTATTAAATATGTTATAGAAGCTCAAAATAAATACATGTATACATTTATGTATGATAAATAATTAATTTTTAAACATTAAGAGGGTTGAGGATTTTAAAATACTTAGAAAAATCCCTATTGGCGGTTAACTGACCGTTAGCGGGACGTTATCCAAATATAAAGAAAAATAGGTAGAAAACATAAATACATTAAAAATATAATTTTTAAAACATATTAATATCAATAATATAATTTTAAAATTATTCCTAATTAAATATTATAATATTTTATTTTGAAAGAATTTTGTAAAATAGAGAGATGAGAAAAATAAAACATGTGAAGGGTTGAAAAACATACTCTTTATTCGGTGCGACTTATCTTGTACGATACTATAAATACATTGATTTCTGGAGTGGGATTACTCAAGAATGTGACTATGGATTATAATAGGATTAAGATGTAATATTTGGGAATATATTTTTATTTTTAATGGGTGAGGAGGGGTTTTCCAAGGAGAGGGATATGGGTTGTTTGTACTCGAGGAGATGGGTATTTTTACAATAAAATATTGATCAAAATAACATATCAAAGGTAAAAAATGTAATTGAGTTTTTTAAAAAATATCAAAAATATATTAAAAAAATACAATAATTTGAAGACTTTAAATCCCCTTTATTATTCAAATTAATTATTTCATTAAAAAGGAAAATGGAAGGAAAGAAAAATTCATATTTTAAGGAATCACTAATGACTTTAGGTTTTGGAAAGTTCTTTTTAGGTTTGGAAGTAGAGTTTGTTGAATTTTAATGAACCATTTATGTAATTAAATATACCATGTATGAACATAAAGTTTTAAAAATGTTTATTTCCTTATTATGTCATGAATTATGTAATTTTAGATACATCAGTTACGTGAAAAATTGTATTTTTACTCTTCTCCTGAAAATTGAAGTATTTTAGAAAATAAAAAAAATCACCCTTGGATAATTTTTATTTGATGATTTCAAAAATTATATTCATTAAATCAAAATAAATTTCTAAAATTGTTAATTTTATCTTTTAATATAAAAATTACAACTTTTATTGAATACTTTTAAATTGAGCTTATTAAAATGTTCTTATATTTTCTTTGAGTTTTTTAGTCATGATATTTATTTTTTTGAATTATAGAATTTATATTTAATTTATTTAAAATATAATTTATATCATAATGTATTATTTTTACGTGAAATTACCATTCCAATAACTAGGTTACTATTCCTAATGGCCATGATACCATTCCGAACGGTCATGTTACTATTCCAATAGTCACAATACTATTCCAACAATAACATTACATCCTATAAATACCTATACATTAATTCTTTACTTATTCTACTCAGTTACTCTGATGTTTATATATTTCCATGTTTTATAATTTTTCTGGCTCTTCTAATATTTTCTTCTTTTTTATAGTGGTTTTATTGGAGGAGATTATTCCAGTAGATTAGGGTGATCCATATTTTCCAATTTTATATTTTCTATTTTATATATTATTATCGGTTGTAGTTTTTGAAATTTTAATCGGTTTCATTAGTAATTAATGTAACTTTATCCATTAATGAAATATTGTTTTTTGGTTTATGTATGTGTATAATATTATATATTATATTATAAAATACATTTATTCCAAGAGAAAAATTTTACAAAAAAAATTGGGTCGTTACATCTTTCCCCCCTTTGGAAATTGTATTCCTTAAATTTCAACTCATATTGTTAGTTCATAATAGGATATGGTACTTGTATTTCATTGTTTCATATGGTTTCTTAGTAACCTATTCATATTTATGGTTCCTCCACGATACATTGAAATAATTATTTGTCTTGTTGTGTAGAACATTGTCTCTAATTCAAAGATCTGCACTGGATGTTATTCATATGAGTGGTCATTCTGTAGTTGCACCACCTATTGGTTTAGTACATGTGATGGGTCAGGTATGTACTTCCTCAAGAGTGATACATGGAACACGTCATGAACATGAGCCATACTTGGTGGAAGTTCAAACTAATAGGCCACCACTCATATGCAATCAATGATCTAATAGGGGCCAACATGCCTTGGAATAAGCTTCTCTTTTTTCCAAATCACATGAATCTCCTCCATGGTGATATTTTATTGAAGGAATTGTGTCCAATATCAAACTCTAAGTCTCTTAATAGTTTATTAGTATATATATATTTTCCAACAATGATATGTTTTTATATTTTGATCGATGGCTTGAACCTTCTCTGTCATATATTGAGCAAGGTCAGGTCCAAGTATCTTTTATTAGCCAACTTCACCTCAATATGTTGGAGTTCTAAAAAATTCACATACAAAGATTCATATGGATCTATTTTAATACTCATGTGGAAGATGTTGTTATATGATAAGTCAACCAATATAATATGATGATCCTATCCTATTTTGAATTCCATTGGGCAGACTCTTAGCATGTCATAGAGAATCTAAATAGACCTTTCAATGTGACCATCAGTTTGGCGGTGATAGGACATGATGAAATTCAATTCAGTATTCAAATCATGTTGAATAATTATTCAAAATTTATAAGTTTACCTTGGATCCTGATAAAAAATGATCAAAAGTGTAACCCTATGATACCTCCCCAATTCATTCAGAAATAAATTAGTAAGTTCTTCAGGAGATAAATCTTCTTGAATGGTTATAAAGTGGGATGTTTCAGTGATTTAATCCACCAAATCCAATATCACATTGTTTCCTTTGGATGTTTTTGGGAGACTAGTGAAAAATTTAGTAGTAACATTGTCCCAATTCCCTACATGTATAGGCTATGGTTGCATAATCACCTTGGAATTATATCATTATGATTTAACCTGTTGACATACCAAAAACCTTGAGATGTACTTAGTAATTTCTTTATTCATGTTTTCCCACCATAAATTTTGTCGAATATCAAGATAAATCTTAGTACTTCAAGGATGGATGGAGAAAGATGAGCTTTGTGAATTCTCCAATAGCTCCTTCATTATCTCAAGTGATGAAGTCACTCATTGAATTGTTACAAACCAAACCACAACATCATAATTAGTATGAAACTATTGTATCTTCCGTTTACCACAATCTCTTTATTTTGTAACTCTAGATCATCCATTTATTACTCCTTGATCTTCTCTTTGATTGATTGCTGGGAAATCATTTGGTCAAGGAATAATGTATTCCCTACTATTTTTATTTCCAAATACATCCTTTTCATTTCCATAAATATTGATCATTTCTCAATCTACATCATTGATAGAGTTTTCAGATTATTTTCTACTAAGTTAATCATATACCTTTTTCATCTTTCATAGATGATAGTGAATAGAGAAATCATAGTCCTTGATTAAATCTAACCATATTCCTTGATATAATTTGTACAACTTTTGTGTGAATATATACTTTAGAATCTCATGATCTATATATATATATATCACAATTATAACCATAGATATAGTGAGGAAAAATATTTAAAGAGAAGATTGAAGCTACAAACTTTAGATTTTGTGTCGGGTAGTTTTTCCCATGGATGTTTAACTATTGTGAGGCCTAAGATACTTATTTAACATTATCCATGAGTAAAAAACCCAATCATTTCTTTGAGGAATAAATGTATATAAAAAAACTATCTCTACTTTTTGTTAGTTTGAGTGTAGGTGTAGTGACTAGCCCCTTCTTGATCTCCATAAAGCATTCCTCACACTATTTTTTCCATAAAGACTTTTCCCCTTTCCATTCTAACATAGTTATCGAGCTAGACAATCTTGATAAATTTCTCATAAAACATTGATAGTACCTAGATAATAACAAAAAAATAAATATTTCCATGAAACTATTGGGTCAGGGACATTCCTAAAAAACCTTTGTTTTTTAAGTGTTCATAGGAATTTTCTCACTTTTGATCACATTCCCCAAGAATGTGACTTTCTACATCAAGAAGTCACACTTGCTGAACATAGAACACATTTTCTCCTTCCTTAATGTCACCAACACAATCCTTGGATGCTCTTATTGTTCCTTCTTGATCTTAGATTAATGAGAATATCGTCGATAAACACTACAAAAAATTTGTCATGGTAGTCTCAAAAGACTCTATTCATAAAATATTGATGATTTCTGGAGTATTAGTATGTTTGAAGGGTATCACAATGAACTCATAGTTTCCACACCGTGTACAAAAAGAAGTCTTCTGAATATAATCCTTTGTCACCTTTAGTTTATGATATCCATAATGACGATCCACCTTTACGAAGTACTAATGTCCTTATAGTTGATCTAGAAATTAATTAATACTTTATAGAGGATAAGTTTTATTTTTGGGGATCTTGTTGAGATCCAGGTAATCAATAAACAACCGAATTGATACATCTTTATTCATGATAAAGAAAATTGGTTCAGCCCAAGGTGATGACCTAGGGAGTGTTAACCCTTTTTCCAAATGCTCTCGTAACTGCTTCTTTAAATCTTCAAGTTCAATCAGGTACATCCTATAGGGGAATTTTGTGATAGGAGTAACTCTAGGTATGAAATCTATTGAGAACTCTACCTCATGATCCAGGGGTGGTCTAGGTATATCTTCAAGAAATATATTAGTGTATTCTATAATAATGGGATTTTACTAGAGGTTTATACCTTCATATGGAGCGACAATTTGGGAAAGGTATGCTCACTCATAGGGAAACAACACCCACACCATTGAGGGATTTCCAAAGCATATTCACAATCTTTCTTGAATTTTTAGAGGAGAATGGGATGGTTCAGAATATGAAAATTTATTTCCTTTTCCCAATAGTTAGTGTTTTGTTTATATAATGAGATCCAATCCATGTCTAATATAGCATCATATTACACCAAGGGAAACATTACAAGATTATTTAGAAGAATCATCCCACAATGCCAAAAGGAGAAGAGCTCAACACTTGGGTGGGTAATTGGGTTTTGGAATAGTGGTAAGAACCTTGTAATCCTACATGAAAAATGGGGGTTCAAAACCCATTGGGTGTAGGTACTGTAGTAGTGTTGTAGCACACTGTAGAACGGAGGCACTGTAGCAACGACAAACATTGTTGCGATGACATGTTACTGTAGCGGTGGTGGGGTAATATAGTAGCGGCGGTACTGTGTGGTACTATAGTAGGAGGGTACTGTAGTAGTACTATTCACAGAATGGGTATTGGGCCATATATTTTGGCCTATAGTCCATGTAATGGGATAAAATTCCCACTGGGCCTTCAGGCTATGTAATGGGTCTCCTTCTACCCAGTTAAAGTGGTCTTTACTTTTCTTTCATAATAAATGAGGCTTCAGCCCAAACTTTTAAAAAAACATTTGGGTTGCCATTATTTTACGTCCATGTTTTTTAAATATATCTTTACATCAATGTATCCAGGCTTCGATAAAATAGTTCATGAAAAATTGAATCATATACAGGAAAGAATATAACCATAATCCAATAATACTTTTTCCATTATTGAGTTAATAGAAGGTGTACCTTTTTATACTTAATTTTCTTTCTCCACTTCATCAATAGTGAAGTCATAAGATTTCCCTTTATCCTTTGGATTTTGTGGCTACTAATTCTAATTACCCTTGAAGACTTTATGTTTAGTGAACTAGATTTCATAATGCCCTTACTCCCATTAGTTAAAGCATTGAACCATGGGTGGTGCATTAGGATGTCACCACATTTCATCCATCACGTTGGATAGCTTCATTGTGCCTCTTCAATATTCATGATCTTGATGAAATTCTCTTCTGCACTTGAATATTTTTACCATCCATTTAAGAAAATTCACAAGATTCTTATCCCCACATTTTTTGACATGTGGGTAGTTGGATCCTATTTCTATATTTTTCATTTAAACCACAAGATTGAAACTCTATTTTAATCATATTATCTCTATAACCATGGTACCATTATTTTAACATCATATCTAGTTTTAGAGTGCATCTAAAAACTTCTTCATAACATCCAAAGTGTAGGATTGTAAGATACTTTAAAATTTGTGGTTATAAATAACTAAATAATCTTTCTATTTTTCTATCATTGTTGATAAACAAACATTAAGAATATATTTCAATCCTTGTAATGTTTTATTTGTAATCCATGACATATCCTCCATAATTTTCTTTAGATATATGAAATCTATGTCCATATTTGTTCTAACAGTTCGAGGGAAATACTTGGTAATAAATATTTTCATAATGTATTACCACTCCATCTCTTCCATCTCATCCTTTGGCTGGTGTTATTTAACAATACCCACTATTGATCATCATATCCTTCTAAATGATAAATCCTATGAGTCACCTTCTCCTTCTCAGAATAATGGTTAATAGAAAAGATATTCCCCCTTGAGTTAACCCACTATTTTGTGATAATTGGATCATAAGTTCCACTAAACATCAGTGGTCATTACTGTATAAAGGACTCAATGGAATGTTGATCTTTCTTGGGTGAAGGTAGATGTTATACAAGACCTGGGTCATTATTCATAATCTTAGACAACTGGGTAATAATTTACTTGATGTTTTGAACTCCATCTCCCATGGAATTTGAGATTTTGTTTGGGAAATCATTGCATTATACTTAACATGATTTATTGGTTTGGTTTCTCTCATGTCCCACAATTTTATAAAATAGAAATGTTTAGAACAAAAAATAAGTAAAAAAATCATGAATAATTTATTCTTTTAGGTTAAAAACACTAGAGTCATATCTTATGGTATCCCTATGTTTAACCTTTTATAAAAACGTTTTTCTACAAAGTTTTTCCTATATATAGATTATTCTTATATTTTTCAATCTTATTTTCTAATCTTAATTCCTAAATTATTTAAACCATTATCTAATACTAACTATAATGACCCTACTTTTTCTTACATTTCTATTACATAATTTTAAAGATAAACAACATAATAGTGTTTCAAAACCAAGATCAAATGGTTTAGTGTATTGGGAGAATTTGTCTTATAAATAACTTTTCCATTATAAAAAATAAAAATTATTTAATTACTTCTTCTCTAGCTTCTTATTGGACCTATCTTTCTCCTTAGAATAAGTAATATATTAAGGATACATATCAATGAAATGGTTGAGCTAAAATCCAAATAAGAGTATAAATAAGGACATGAATAAATACAACATAGGTGAGCATGATCATTATCATGAAATCATAAGATTAGGATCATAACCAACAACATGAGGGAAACATGTGATAAATGAGTGGAATGCGACAATGTATAAAAATTAAATATCATGTCATTGTGTTCAGAACCACACATAGTTGTGAACAAATATAACATCATGTTTATGAGTAAAATTTGTTCATGATCATAACATTATCACTGTGAACAAAAATATCACCACGATCATGCATATTTCACATTATCTCAAGAGATACATCAAATTACCCAATGTGTTGAAGGGATATATAATTCTGATCCCACCCATCCCATCATAATATTTAAATAATCATGCATTTCACATAAAAGGTATATCAATCAAATATTATGAGGTAAACCGAAGGAAAAAAATGGTTTTCATAAGGATTTCATAAATCATACATTAATGAACAATTTTTTTTACCAAATGAATATTTGAAATAATTCATTCCCATAATACATCATTATTATTAGAAGACATGAAAAACATCAGGAGTAAAATATGATGTTTTGAATATTGAATTCACTTTGAAAAAAAATATTTTTCTTAATTTTTTTGAAATGGTAGAACATTTATATCACTAAAAGGAAAAGGTAAAATAAAATTGATTAAAATATTATGAAGACTCACACCACATAATATATAATAATCTATAGAAATTAACTGGGTTCAATAACCCCCTTACCCTAATTTCTGCTTAATTTCATCATTTTTGTGCCTCATGAATAATTAAAATATGTTTAATAAAACACAGATATAAAATTTAATTAGTGAAATATATAGAACTATTTATGAATTATAATCATTGAATTATATTTCTTAATTTTTATTGTTGAAATTGACATGTTTAGATACCATTTGTTTTAAAATATTCTGTTTTTCTTCGATTTAGCTATTTTGTTCAATGTAATTATTAAATAAGTTATAGAAGCTAAAAATAAATATATTTATACAATTATATAAGATAAATAATTTATTTTAAACATTAATAATTTGTGTGACATGAAAACATTTGGAATCATCCCCATTTGCAGTTAACCGATCGTTATTGGGAATACTATCCATATATCAAGAAAAAGAGGTGTAAAACATAAATAAATTAAAAATATAATTTTAATATAATTTTATAATAATTAATATAATTTTAAAATTATTACTAATTAAATCTTAGAATATTTTATTTTTAAATAATTTTTCAAAAGAGAGAGAGTATTGAAAAATAAAACATGTGATGAGTTTAAAAACATACTATTTCTTTGCTCTAGCTTCTCCTGTATAACACTATGAATCCTTTGATTTTGGGAGTTGGATTAATTCATAATGTTACTATTGATTCAATGATTCTTAAAAAGGAAAATTTGGGATGATTTTTTGGCTTTGTAATGGGTGTAAAGAGTATTTTTCCAATTGGAGGAAGAGGTATTATTGATACCTTAGGAGAGGGGTATTTTTAGGATAAAATATTGAATAAAATAATACGTCAAAGGTAAACCATGAAATAATATATTTTTTGTAAATAAAAATCATATTTAAATATAATATAATGAGTTCAAGACTTTAAATAAATTTTATAATTCTAATTCATTAATTTATTAAATAAGAAATTTGAAATAATGAAAAATTGACATTTTAAGGAATTACTTTTAACTTTATGTTTTGGAAAGTGATTTTTTGGTTGGTAAACTGAGTTTAATATATTTTAATGTAAAAATTATGAAATTAAATATACCATGGATGAAACTAAATTCATATAAAGTATTATTACATTATTACATCATGAATGATGTAATTTGAGTTACACAAGTTATGTGAAGAACTGTATTTTTACTATTCACCGGAAAATTGATGTATTTCAAAAAATTATCAACAAACATTTCTTGGATAATTATAACACAATTATTTAAAAAATGATATTAATTTTATCAAAATAAATTTCTAAAATAGGTAATTTTAATTTTTAATATAAAAATTATGAATTTTACAAAATACATTAAAATAGAGTTTATTAAAATGTGCTTATATGTTATTTGAGATTTTTAATCATGATATTAATTTTGTTGGATGTATAAAATTTATAGTTACTTAACATAAAAGGTTATTTATATCATAATTTCTCATATTGAGTTGAAATTAAACTTCTAATAGTTACTCTACTATTCCCAATTGCCAGGATACTATTTCCAACAGTCTTTTTATAATTTCAATAGTGAGGTTATCATTCCAACAGTAACATTACCTACCACAAATAATTTTACATTCCTTCAATAATTTTTCAAATCAAATACTTTCAAGGTTCTGTTTTTTCATTTTCTAAAATATATCTTGGTGTACTAATATTTTTCTTTCATTTCATTATTTTTTGTAGTTAGGCTGATGATTTTAGTAGATTGGGTCAATCCATATTTTTCCATTTTAAATTTCCCATTTTATATTTTTTGTCTAGTTGTAATGTTTTTAATTTTAATCGGTTTCATTACTGATTAATGTAATAATTCTCATTAATGAAGCATTTTTTTATTTGTTTCTATATATGTATAATACTATATATTATATTATAACTCAATTTTATTCCAAGAGACAAATTTTAATAAAAAAAGTGGTCATTAAATTGACTGACACTCCTATACTGATTCATCCCAATCTAAGGAATTATTTTACTGTGTACTGCAATGCATCTTGCATTGGTTTGGAAGTTTTAATGATGTAGAGGGAGTGGGTAGTAGCTTATGGGCCACATCATTTATAAACACATGGGAAAAACTAAATTAACTAGTACACAGAATTGGAATTCGTGCTCCACGATTTGCAATGTTGGTGACATTATTTTTTTGGGGAGAGGTTAATTGTCTACAAAAACCATAAGATCTTTCAATATATATTTACAAATTGAAACATGAACATGAAATAGAGGAACTAGGTTGAGTTTCTAAAATATTATTCTTTGATATGGATTATGAATTAGGGAAAGAAATAATTTTTTTAGATTCTCTTAACTGTAAGATGCAGTTAGAGGAGGTGTATAGTGAGCCTTCATATGAGTAACAATTCTGGATGATGATTTTTTGGCAGATTAGAGGATGGATTATTATAAGGACTAGTTATTAATTATGTGTGATGCTTTGGTGAAAAAATATTATTTGGTAGAGGTGGTAAATGATGGATAAGATACTTACCTAGAGTATGTTATGAAGCATGAATTACTTACTGAAGGTAGACTAATAATCAGGTGGTCATTGGACAGTGATAATGTGATCCTTATAAAAACTCCATACTAGCATTACCAGATCCGATGTTAAAATAAAAAAAATATTTATGGATTTGATACCAATGATGGTGAGCCTATTTTTTCTATCCAAAACATTCAACACAAAAATGACATATTATATGACTTACATTCTCAAGGAAATTGAATGTTTATAGTTTTATAGTGTTAGGAAAAACTCTAACATAAAAAATACCAATGTATATTAATGATCATTAATCCTACTTAACCTATATTTTGATATTTCACATTATTTCTTCATCATCAATATGAATCCCTTATAGACATAATTCATTCAACATCATTCTTTATATCCTAGGGAAAAAGAAACATTATAATAGTAAGCTGAAATGATCACTAAGGGTAAACATAATCATTAACAATTTAATTCCATTAGTGAGCATTATAATAGCATAAGGGTATGATGAAATAATCAAATTGCATGTGCATAACATAATAATATTCATACAAATCACTACCTGGCTCATAAAAAATGAAAAAAGGAATAAGGATTTCAAAAAGGCAAGAGTCATCTGAATCACTAATCAAGAGCCATGTAAAATAAATCTTGATAAATTTAAATATTTATAAACCTAGAAATGAAAATTAAAACATATTGTTACCTTGGAAATTATATTCATATCGCTTTTATAAATTAAATAACCATTATGTCAGACTTCTATTTCTAAAGTACCCAATTTAATGGAGGGATATCATAGACCCACCCTTCCTTGAATTATCATTGAACCATAGTCTGTAGTTTCTTACTAAATAACCACTCACTAGTTATTAATGTAACCACCCATACTTTATTTATAATTGAACCACACATAATTGGTTAATAACATAACCACCCATCATTAATTTATAATAAAACCAACCATAGTCATTAAGATGTCTAAAAACCATATAATGAATAAAATATTTATAATATATATCTTTTCAACATAAAAATAATCATTTCTTTATTTACCCATAGAAAAGAAATAGGTTAAATAATAATCTCTTTCAGATAGGATTAAACCGTAGAAAAAGAACATGTTCCAAAAATTATCTTTGAAACAACAATAATACTTCCAGAGAAAGAATAAGGATAGAATAATTACAGAATACCCCTATAGGATCACAAGTAACATCAATAGTTATTGAGGATGATGAACAAAAATACAATTAAATGACCATTAAAAACATTCTTGAGTAAAAAAACAATTTTTTCTTTGAAAATAAATTTTTAAGAACTAAAAATTCATAAATTATTTTGAGAATTATTTTAATTAAAAATTAACATGGAAAATTATAAAGGAAACTTCAAATCGAATAATTCTTAAAACATTGGGAAATCCTATTGATGTGGTAAATGTTAAAAATAATTATTCATTTAAAAAAAAAATTTAAAAGGGAGTCAAATGTGACCCCTTTGGAATGAATTATGAAATTTCATTTTAAAACAATTTAAAGGAAGGTGAAAGGATATGAAAAAAAGATTTATGAAATTATTTATTTTTGGAAAAAAATTAAATTTTAAAACATATTAAAAAACATGGATATGGAGGATAAATATTACAGATTTTAAAAGAAAATAAAAGATCAGTATCACTTATAAATGAATTTCGTGATGTTTTTTAATCAATAATGGCAGAATCGAGAATAAAAAATGATAAAACAATTACTAACTATTATCTAATTAATGTTTCTGGTTCCAAAAAATAAGTGCATATTATTTCCTCTAAAATAGAATTTAACATAAACAATCATGAATTAAAGGATATTGTAACGTGAAGCCTTTTCCAAATTGGTTAATCATCAATAATATTCTCCATGAAAGAATAACATCAAATGATAATTTAAATATCATGAAAATAAGTATATTCATGATATCAATGTAAAAATGTTATAATATACATCTAAAAAATGAATATAGATGTATATCATAAATGTATGTCTCAAATATAGAGAATTTGAGATTAATAACCCTTAAAAAAATAATACCATTGAGTTTGATAATTAATATATCAATAAATTATATCTTAAAAATATAAATGCACCTAAAAAAATTTCAAATAAAACATAAGATAATAAGAATTCCATACATACATAATCATATAATATCAAATATAATGAATATGTATTATAACCCAATTGATAGAAGTTGAGTTGTGAAATTCTTTACTACTTCGTAACATAAAATTATAATACCATTAGATGAAATAATTATTATTTGAAATTAAAAAACCCTAACGTATGAATATATTACAAATAATAGTTTTATTATATAAAGAACACAATAAAAATAAGTTTTGAATATGTAATATGTCTAACAGAAATAAAAGTGAGATTAGAAAACCCTTATCGCTTTCGTTATTTTTGAATCATTTCCCCATGAAAGAAAAAAATGAAAATTTAAATACCATGAATATAAACATTTTCATTATATAACATTTTAATGGGTAGTATCTGTGACACAAAAATGAAATTAAGTGTATAAAATAAATGTTTCAAAGAAGAAAATTTTTAGATGGAACCCTTACAGCCTTTTGTAATCTATGGATCAAAATCCTGTTAAATAGAGAATCTAATATAGTTTTTTAAATCCCAATATTGTTCATGAAAATATTACAAAAATAAATTCATAGAAAGTATATACACTACAAAAAATAATAATTTGTGAATATGACATATGTCTCACAAAAATAAATGTGATATGAGAAACCCTTACCTTGAGTCTAAACTTTCCATGTATATCCTTTAACTACTGTATAATAAGATTACCTAAATTATTTGATTTCTTAAGTAAATTTTACATGTTTAATATCATATAAGTAAATAATTTATTTATTTATTTCCGTGAAATATTTAAATAATTAATCAGCAATGTCCATGCTGTGTAACACCCCAAGATTTCATAGTGTGTTATTTCTTCAAAATAATTCAATAACTTGCACTACACAAAACACTGAGTTCAATCACACCATGACTTACAAAAAAAAGCCATTCAAAAGAGGTTATGAATAGTATTATTTAAATTTTAAACTTTATATAATCCTTATAATTTTAGAATCCATATTATGAGTTTCTTAGATATAATGCAAGAACAAATTCATTTTCAGTATTGCACTTTTATCAACTTTTAATAGTGAACCCTTTTTAAATACAATATTTTAAACTTTTTGACTAAATGGGGACATCAAAAATTTAAAATGAAACATCCCAAGCTTCCACGGTACACTTTCTTGGAATAATACAGTAGCGTGTGTTGTACGCAACCTTGAGTTTTAACACACACTACAACCAATCAAACTAGCCGTTATGAATAGTAATACCTACTTTTTAAAATTATATATATTTTATATTTTAAAATGGACTTCATCTTTGGATTCAGAATATCGAATTTAGCCTAAGGTGAAATTTTGGTACATTTCGGATAACTTTCATATTTTGATGAATAGTGAAAATTACTAAATTTTAATTAAAAACAACTTTTTTAATCAAAATAATTAATAGTGATAAATTATGAATTTGAGTGGTTTTAAAGTATATTTAGAATATATTTTTACCATTTAATATAATGTTGGTCATTGGACATAATTTTACAATTAAACCGAACATAAACGAGTGTCAATCTTTTGATAGTTATTATCTCTTAAAAACACACTTTTTGTTTTGACAACGGGAATTAATTTTAAATTAATTTCTGCCACTTCTGTGTTTTGAATTTAGGAAAATGGATTCCATATTTGGAATCAGGATGTTCAAATTGTGTAAATAGGTAACTTTTATTTTTAGACATTTTGAATAATTACTGCGGTAAATATTTTATTTACCATGGTTAAGGGTAAATCCGGTAAATAAGGGTTAAAAAATAATATTATAATAATACTAAATTACCCTAAAACGTGTCTTAAACCTATTGGTTGATACATGGTCGACCATGAGCATCTTTGGGTATATTTTGGGACCCCATGGATCCACTTGTAAGTGATAATGACACTTTATTTTAATTAAGTTAAAATGAATACAAAAATGACACAAGCATATATCTTTTAGAAACACAATTGTTACATAGGGTTATATTTGTTGGATTTTAGATTATAAATATTCATTAGAAAGCTAAAAAGATTTAATACATAATGATATTTTATTTATAATTTTTAGACATTAAATAATTTATTTTATTTATGACACAATGATGATGCAGTAATTACTATAATAGTGAAAAATTAAAATAATTGATATTATAAATACCCAAATAAATATAATATGAAACTTTTAATGAATTAAACTAATTTTATAGGATAATATGATATATTAGGATTGATTTAATTGACTTTGTTCGAAGTAATCAATCTGTTATGAGTTTTACAAAAATGAACTATTGAATAGTGTCAAAATTGACATAAAAGAGTTCTTAAAACAAATATTATATTATTAATTGATATCAAATTCCTAAAAATCTAAGGTTCGGCCAAGAGACTTATATCATGATAGGTTCATCATTAATGTACCACTTGGGGGTATCTTGGATGTATATAGTAAGTTTATTAACCATATTATATAAAAATACAAAGAGACATTGTAAAAGTGAAACTAATTAACTTAGAGTTAATACTTAAAGATAAGGTTAATATAAGTACCCAAACCTGTCTAAATTCTATTGGTTGAGTTGTTTTCGACCTATCGCCACCTTAACCTTTTAATAATCAACTTTGGAGCCATTATAAACCGAATATGAATTTATTATAAATTAATATTTCTATCTTTTCCAAAGGTGCCCCTCACCCCTCTTATAAAAGGGCACTCCTCCTTCTCATTTCTTCACACCTCTAAAGCCTTTTGGTTCGGCCAAACTCTGCCCAAATACTCTCCCAACATCCCTCAATACAACCTAGAGTCCTTAGTTTGATCAGAAAGCCAACCTAAGGAGCCCTTTTGATCAAATCAAAAGGAAGAACCCGAAGAAGAGGTAATGATTTCACCACCCTTTTCTAAGTTCATTTCTTCTTCCACTTCTTCTTCCTTTGTTCTTACAATTCTAAAATAATAACTCCAGTATCTCACATATACTGTGATGTTATTATAAGTATGGTACAACCATATTCAGTATTCTATCCACCCTTTGAATAACATGTCACCATACGTGCGTACGTACGACTTACCGTCTCCACGTCGTGGTGTAATTGTTATTCAATATAATATTATTTGGATGGGTATAATAATGATGTGTAACTCATGTAAATAATAAATATAACATGTTAATGATTTTGTATATATGATATACCATTCATTTATATATTATTTTAATATCAAAAGAATGATATTGTCGCTCGTGCGTACGTACGGACTACCGTCTCCACGAACGCGATGAGATTCATTCTCCATCGTAACCATTCAAGTATAATTATCATTTGATGATTTAAAAATGATTTTTAAGGACTAGATATCATTCTGGATATGAATAAGATACAACAACCATGGCTTATGTAACAAAACATATAAATAAAATGAGTAAGTTAACACCCGAAACGACGATAATTCTAAGATATTATTAACAAATCAATGTTAAAAGATCATATATGATATCATATTAATATATATGATTCTTGTATAATTTAATAACAATTATTTCACCATTATACAGAAGTCTAACCTACCCCAACCAAGGAAAAGTAAAAGGTAAGGGTTATTTCACAATCTCTTCATTATCCGAGGTTGTTTATATGTAATAATCTACTGGGATCTCTTTATCATCCACATCCATGTTTCTTCGAAATGTATTTCAAACCATTTTTAATATTTACAAGAATATGTGTTAAAGTCATTTATACCCTTGTTTGACTTTTTATAAGAGGTTTATAAAGGAATCTTTCCGTCATTTTCAAAACAAGGTCCTTTTTAACCTTTTCGACAGAATTGAGGTAAGAATGTTTTTTTTTAACTTATACGGCGGGTGCGGTTATTTTCCGCCGTTATAAAATCGTCGAAGCTTTCCATACAAGCTTATAAGAATATTTTCAAAGAAAATGTTTTATTTTATATGGATCTTAAATGGTTTCAAAATAAAAGGAGATACTTCTTTAAAAAGAATTTTGATTTCATCTATGTCAACATCCTTTGATGGATTTTAAGATTATTTGAAGTTGATTTATTATGATACAAAACTTCTATATTGTATTGAAGGTTTTGTGATATGTTTGACTGTGGATGTGCTATTTTTATACCATTCATAGTTTATGGTGAAATTATTGACATTTCGTATGCAAGTTTTAATACGAATGTTTATGTTATGTTTAAACCTTTTCATATGAAAATGCATTGGACTTAATAAGTGACGGGTGGAGCCCGCTATAGCTCCTCGATGCATCGGTAGGTCTCATGAGACAAACTAGTGTCTTGGCACAAGGCCTTGACAAAATATTATTTGTAGTCTTGGCACGAGGCCTTGGCTATGTGGTTATGATAGTCTGGCATTATGCATTCCAACATTATGAAAGTGGTTATTGATTTTTGCATGTGATTATTAGATTAGTAGAATATCCATGTGAATAAGTAAATGGCATTATTTCATTTTATTTATGCCATACCATGTTGAAAGTTCATGTTTGAAAGGCTTTTGTTTTAGTTATACATTGCCTTAAATGTTTATGCTTATTTTTGAATGTTCCGCTATATTGTTATCCTTACTGGGCATTTGAGCTCACCCCTTTTCTATGTTTTATTTTTCCCAGGAAGTGAAGAAGTAAATTATGAATGACCTGCAGGGATATTATATGGGGATATGAGTGTGGATTATGGAGACATTATGTTGTTTTAGTAGTTTTTCATTTTATGATGTAATGTAAAACTTATGAATATATCTAGTGTTTCCAAGGCTACTAAACCAATCGGTCTTTCGAGATTTGATCTTTCTTGTGATCATGCCAATGTTATGTAATAATGCACCGACTCTAGGCAACTAGGGTCGGGGCGTTACAGTTGGTATCAGAGGAAGTTTAGTACAAACCTTGGAAACTAGATTTAGATAAACTCTGATTAGAGCACGTAGACCTAAGATGAACTTTGAGGATTAGTATAGAAGAACTTCCTAGAATTTTGGTATTGTAGAGATTTTGTGAGTTTTCCGAGCAATACATCCCTGTCTGGATACGAGCAGGTAGAGGCGGCTCTGGCACAGATGTACCTAGGGGTAAAACCCGAAAACACCGCTTTGAGCTAGACTCGAACGGGAACTGGTGCACGACAACGGGCCTTGCTGCACTCTTGGTTACGACACTCCCGGGGGATATGCTTAGGATAACTCTCATTTTCTTTACAAATCATTATGAAGGGTTTATGAGTATATACTTCCTCAAAGAAAACATTTTTATGATTATGGATTATATCCATAAATAGTTCAATTTATGTTAAGTGTTTTATAAGTATGGGATTATGTGTTTTGATTCATAAACTGATCTAGTTTATGCCATGGTATAGAAATGGCGCCCAGTAGAAGGAATGAGAACTCCAGAAATACACATGATTCAAAGAGAAGGAAGGATCATATCTTTCATGGTCTTAAGCTAGAATTTATAAGAGAAATAGTCTCCAATGTATTATCATCATATGAAGAAATTATATCATGTGTTGATAAGATAAGTAAAGAGTTTACTGAGTCCTATGGCTTTGAAGGGAAGCAAGAGAATAAAAGGATGGAAGAGAGAAAGATGGATAAAGGGAAAAGGGAAAAGAAGAATTTTCCCATATGTGGTAACTGTGGAAAGAAACACCCTGGAACTTGCCTGAAAGGAATGGGAGTTTGTTATAAGTGTGGAGGAAAAGGGCACAAAGTACGTGACTGCAAGGGTAAGAAAATGGTTTTAAATGTACAATGCTTCATTTGCAAGGAGTTTGGACACTACGCGAACCTATGCCCCAGTCATCAGACTATGCCGCAAATGATGCTATTGGATAATAATCAAGTTATGATACTACCACAGATGAAGAGGAATGATTAGAGTTCTTATGTTGATTATGTCAATTGAGTGTTGTATCAACAATGTACTTGTTATAATAATTATGGAGTATATAAGGATTGTACTGCAGTACTATTTCATTAAGGACTTGAGATTGTGTGGAACAAAGAAAAGTGACTCAATAGCAGGATAAATTTTTGGAAAATATATGGTTGAGAGAATGATAAATCATAATATAGTTCTGATACTGAGGTAGTGATTTTGGAATAATATGTGATTGTTTTGGATAAATTATATTGGATATTCTTGACTACCTTGGAACTGATTAATGATTTGTATATTCCATCGTTGTTGGGGTTTAAACCATTTTTGGATTAATGAAGTATATCCAGCATTCTATATGGAATAAGGGAGCATGAATGTAATCAATAAGGAATATGGTAATACATGATGAAGGTATTCATATTCTATTATGGGGTAAAAAGGATCTATATTATGTTTACCTTCCTTATAAATGTTGGACTGTGAGTTTAGACAGAAGTATTTTGGATAGTTCTAGTTTGGATTATTTTGGATTGCCATAAAAGGACAACCCGGAGGTCGGGCGGCAACCCGTCGCGTCCGGCAAGGCTGCGAGACTTGAACCCGCAACTGAAGGGCGACAAGAGTGTATCACCTACCACTGGCCCATGAGATGTCCTGGATTAAATATTGTTGTTTTTTTTAAAGATCTGGTAGATGAATTATAAATTCATTTATTTTGGAACCCTGTACGAATAGTATAAATAAATAAAAAATTACATTCTATTATCTTTTAGAGTGAAAGATGAGTTTGTGGTAGAAACTTATTAATGGATAAAACTCTGATTATAAAGTAAGTATATCTCCTTATGATCTTAGCCAATCTCATAAATAAATTCCTCAACATTAATAAAAGGAACTTAGAACAAAAATGTTTCCCTAGATGGTACCTTAAATCATCACTAATTTATGGCTTTTGGATTGTTGGCCTTTTCATAGCCATGTTCTCTACCACTCTCCATCAGATAATTGATGGTTAGATTTCTCCTCCATATCCATATTTTCCTACATGGAACCCTAGTATGTGTTATTTTCGGTAATCTTCATACTTTCCACTCTTTATTTTAAATAGAGGCCTCATTAATTCATTTTTCGATGTGGGATTTCAACTAAGATATTTTGAAATGTCAAAAATGTGTTATCCCAATACCCTATATTTTGTTGAACCGATGGTACTTCAAATCATCATAGATTGATGAGTTTAAGGACCTCAATTTTATACTTTTTGTGATTGATGACCTCAATCACTACCTATAAATATTTACGTTTTTCCTCCAATTATATGTCTCTAATTGCCACCAATGTTCTCCTAATCAAGATCATAATTTGGTGGTGACCCTTTCATTTCTCTTTTCCTCATATTAAGACTAAATTTTAGTAACCCAATTTCCGATGTGGGTTTTCCCACAAATATATTTTCTATTTTCAACCTTTTATTTTCGAAGAACAATTTCAAATTGCGAGGACGCAATTTATTGAAGGAGGGGAGAATGTAACACCCCAAGATTTCATAGTGTGTTATTTCTTCAAAATAATTCAATAACTTGCACTACACGCAACACTGAGTTCAATCACACCATGACTTACAAAAAAAAGCCATTCAAAAGAGGTTATGAATAGTATTATCTAAATTTTAAACTTTATATAATCCTTATAATTTTAGAATCCATATTATGAGTTTCTTAGATATAATGCAAGAACAAATTCATTTTCAGTATTGCACTTTTATCAACTTTTAATAGTGAACCCTTTTTAAATACAATATTTTAAACTTTTTGACTAAATGGGGACATCAAAAATTTAAAATGAAACATCCCAAGCTTCCACGATACACTTTCTTTGAATAATACAGTAGCGTGTGTTGTACGCAACCTTGAGTTTTAACACACACTACAACCAATCAAACTAGCCGTTATGAATAGTAATACCTACTTTTTAAAATTATATATATTTTATATTTTAAAATGGACTTCATCTTTGGATTCGGAATATCGAATTTAGCCTAAGGTGAAATTTTGGTACATTTCGGATAACTTTCATATTTTGATGAATAGTGAAAATTACTAAATTTTAATTAAAAACAACTTTTTTAATCAAAATAATTAATAGTGATAAATTATGAATTTGAGTGGTTTTAATGTATATTTAGAATATATTTTTACCATTTAATATAATGTTGGTCATTGGACATAATTTTACAATTAAACCGAACATAAACGAGTGTCAATCTTTTGATAGTTATTATCTCTTAAAAACACGCTTTTTGTTTTGACAGCGGGAATTAATTTTAAATTAATTTCTGCCACTTCTGTGTTTTGAATTTAGGAAAATGGATTCCATATTTGGAATCAGGATGTTCAAATTGTGTAAATAGGTAACTTTTATTTTTAGACATTTTGAATAATTACTGCGGTAAATATTTTATTTACCATGGTTAAGAGTAAATCCGGTAAATAAGGGTTAAAAAATAATATTATAATAATACTAAATTACCCTAAAACGTGTCTTAAACCTATTGGTTGATACATGGTCGACCTTGATCATCTTTGGGTATATTTTGGGACCCCATGGATCCACTTGTAAGTGATAATGACACTTTATTTTAATTAAGTTAAAATGAATACAAAAATGACACAAGCATATATCTTTTAGAAAACCAATTGTTACATAGGGTTATATTTGTTGGATTTTAGATTATAAATATTAATTAGAAAGATAAAAAGATTTCCTACATAATGATATTTTATTTATAATTTTTAGACATTAAATAATGTATTTTATTTATGACACAATGATGATGCAGTAATTACTATAATAGTGAAAAATTAAAATAATAGATATTATAAATACCCAAATAAATATAATATGAAACTTTTAATGAATTAAACTAATTTTATAGGATAATATGATATATTAGGATTGATTTAATTGACTTTGTTCGAAGTAATCAATCTGTTATGAGTTTCACAAAAATCAACTATTGAATAGTGTCAAAATTGACATAAAAGAGTTCTTAAAACAAATATTATATTATTAATTGATATCAAATTCCTAAAAATCTAAGGTTCGGCCAAGAGACTTATATCATGATAGGTTCATCATTAATGTACCACTTGGGGGTATCTTGGATGTATATAGTAAGTTTATTAACCATATTATATAAAAATACAAAGAGACATTGTAAAAGTGAAACTAATTAACTTAGAGTTAATACTTAAAGATAAGGTTAATATAAGTACCCAAACCTGTCTAAATTCTATTGGTTGAGTGGTTTTCGACCTATCCCAACCTTAACCTTTGAATAATCAACTTTGGAGCCATTAGAAACCGAATATGAATTTATTATAAATTAATATTTCTAGCTTTTCCAAAGGTGCCCCTCACCCCTCTTATAAAAGGGCACTCCTCCTTCTCATTTCTTCACACCTCTAAAGCCTTTTGGTTCGGCCAAACTCTGCCCAAATACTCTCCCAACATCCCTCAATACAACCTAGAGTCCTTAGTTTGATCAGAAAGCCAACCTAAGGAGCCCTTTTGATCAAATCAAAAGGAAGAACCCGAAGAAGAGGTAATGATTTCACCACCCTTTTCTAAGTTCATTTCTTCTTCCACTTCTTCTTCCTTTGTTCTTACCATTATAAAATAATAACTCCAGTATCTCACATATACTGTGATGTTATTATAAGTATGGTACAACCATATTCAGTATTCTATCCACCCTTTGAATAACATGTCACCATACGTGCGTACGTACGGCTTACCGTCTCCACGTCGTGGTGTAATTGTTATTCAATATAATATTATTTGGATGGGTATAATAATGATGTGTAACTCATGTAAATAATAAATATAACATGTTAATGATTCTGTATATATGATATACCATTCATTTATATATTATTTTAATATCAAAAGAATGATATTGTCGCTCGTGCGTACGTACGGACTACCGTCTCCACGAACGCGATGAGATTCATTCTCCATCGTAACCATTCAAGTATAATTATCATTTGATGATTTAAAAATGATTTTTAAGGACTAGATATCATTATGGATATGAATAAGATACAACAACCATGGCTTATGTAACAAAACATATAAATAAAATGAGTAAGTTAACACCCGAAACGACGATAATTATAAGATATTATTAACAAATCAATGTTAAAAGATCATATATGATATCATATTAATATATATGATTCTTGTATAATTTAATAACAATTATTTCACCATTATACAGGAGTTTAAACTATCCCAACCAAGGAAAAGTAAAAGGTAAGGGTTATTTCACAATCTCTTCATTATCCGAGGTTGTTTATATGTAATAATCTACTGGGATCTCTTTATCATCCACATCCATGTTTCTTCGAAATGTATTTCAAAACATTTTTAATATTTACAAGAATATGTGTTAAAGTCATTTATACCCTTGTTTGACTTTTTATAAGAGGTTTATAAAGGAATCTTTCCGTCGTTTTCAAAACAAGGTCCTTTTTAACCTTTTCGACAGAATTGAGGTAAGAATGTTTTTTTTAACTTATACGGCGGGTGCGGTTATTTTCCGCCGTTATAAAATCGTCGAAGCTTTCCATACAAGCTTATAAGAATATTTTCAAAGAAAATGTTTTATTTTATATGGATCTTAAATGGTTTCAAAATAAAAGGAGATACTTCTTTAAAAAGAATTTTGATTTCATCTATGTCAACATCCTTTGATGGATTTTAAGATTATTTGAAGTTGATTTATTATGATACAAAACTTCTATATTGTATTGAAGGTTTTGTGATATGTTTGACTGTGGATGTGCTATTTTTATACCATTCATAGTTTATGGTGAAATTATTGACATTTCGTATGCAAGTTTTAATACGAATGTTTATGTTATGTTTAAACCTTTTCATATGGGAATGCATTGGACTTAATAAGTGACGGGTGGAGCCCGCTATAGCTCCTCGATGCATCGGTAGGTCTCATGAGACAAACTAGTGTCTTGGCACAAGGCCTTGACAAAATATTATTTGTAGTCTTGGCACGAGGCCTTAGCTATGTGGTTATGATAGTCTGGAATTATGCATTCCAACATTATGAAAGTGGTTATTGATTTTTGCATGTGATTATTAGATTAGTAGAATATCCATGTGAATAAGTAAATGGCATTATTTCATTTTATTTATGCCATACCATGTTGAAAGTTCATGTTTGAAAGGCTTTTGTTTTAGTTATACATTGCCTTAAATGTTTATGCTTATTTTTGAATGTTCCGCTATATTGTTATCCTTACTGGGCATTTGAGCTCACCCCTTTTCTATGTTTTATTTTTCCCAGGAAGTGAAGAAGTAAATTATGAATGACCTGCAGGGATATTATATGGGGATATGAGTGTGGATTATGGAGACATTATGTTGTTTTAGTAGTTTTTCGTTTTATGATGTAATGTAAAACTTATGAATATATCTAGTGTTTCCAAGGCTACTAAACCAATCGGTCTTTCGAGATTTGATATTTCTTGTGATCATGCCAATGTTATGTAATAATGCACCGACTCTAGGCAACTAGGGTCGGGGCGTTACATGCTGGGTGTTTTGAGGACGTTTGGTTCATTATTTCAAAACAGAATTGGTGTGTTGACCGAGGAAAAATAAGTTATTTTTTTTTCACACCTCCAGAATAATAATCATACAATATTTAAAATATTTATTTGTCAATTATAATTTTAAAACCAATATTGAATTATGGTTATGATAAATTAATTATGGTATGATCATGCAGATGGTATGCCATACATATGAATTAGATAATACTATTCATAAACGGTTAGGTTATAATAGTTATATATTAAATTTTTTGTTTAAAATTGGTGATGTGTGTTGAATACTTTATCGAACATAATTCTTTTCTTTTAAAATCATGGGGTGTTACATACTATCCCATTGAAATAAATTTTCTCCTTGCAATTTTAATTTAAACCTATAACTAATAAGTTTTACATTTTAAAAAAATAACTATGATAGAAATCCACATCGTAAAAATATGATCATTCAAAATGATTTTTTTCATTTTTGAACCACTAAAATAAATTGTTGAAGGATTAAATATACATAAATAGATTAAATTTTTTTCCTCTTATATTTAGACATTAACAAAAAGAAAAATTGTCATTATAAGGTAAGGTAATTCTAAAAATGAATAAACCTTCATATGATGAAATAATACATTAATCTACAAAACTCAAAAGAAATACTTAAAGTTAAATATAAATCATTATATAAATGAATAAATCTATATCAAAAATAATCTCAATAATATCAACATTAAAGAGAGTTTTAAGCTGAAATTTTATAACAAACCTTTTAGATTTAAAGCAAAAAATATAACCATCTTATTTTTAAATAAAATTAGTCACACAGTTTCCAAATCACTTTTCAATCCCGTAGTTATCTATGTGATAAATTTCTTTCCCCATAATTAACCCAATATCAAAGATCATATAAACCCTAAAGGTTTTCAATACCTTAAAACTTTTTTTTCCAAAATATGTAAATTTATACTTCATTTTTAACCAAATCATTACATATACTTCAACCCATTAAAACATCTACTAAAATTTCATTAATATGAATCACCCAAAGATTATAAAATTTGAACATCATATTGGATAGTGTGTATAACTGTAAAAAAAAAATAATATAAAGAAATATTACATACTAATAATTAATTATATATTTATTTTTAAATAAATTCAATCTCTTTGATTTCTTGAAATTCCCACAACACCGAGTTTGAAAAAAACATGATACTCTTGAAAAATATTATTATTTAAACATTACAATTATAGACTAGGCTATAAATTAGTATGTATAAATATTAATAAACAAAATTTTAAAATTATATGGTTTACACATGTATAAAATAAATAAAATTGATACATATTTATTTGTACTAAAATTAGAACCATTTGAAATAAAAAAGGAATGTTTTTAAAAAAAATACATTATTCTAAAAGGTGGTTTAGTCACTCTTTGAGCACATAATTTATAATTAAAATTTAAAACTTTTATAAAGATTATTTGAAAAAATAAAAATCGTTTTTTAAATCAACTTGCGAAAATTATTGTTTTCTAATGTTTTAGGATTTTTCAGAAAAGTTTCATTTTTTATGAATAGTGAAAAATAATGAATTTTAATTAAAAACTACCAATTTTTAAAACTTTTATAAAGTTAAATTATATTTTAAATTGGGTTCATAGTAAAATTAGTTCAATTAAATATATATTAATCCAATTTAGGTCATTGGTATCATTTTCATATTGGATTTTGATATAAAAGCTTCGTATACTTTGCAACATTTTCTCTTTGAAAACCCACTTTCTCTATGCATTTGTGGGATTAATTTAACATGTAAATTTTACAATTATATGAATAAAACATGGAAAAAGGTTTAATTATTTATAACAACCATAATTTATATTATCTAATATGGACATCTTAATCTTTGAACATAATGAATTGTAAAAATAGAAAATCTTATTTACCATAGTTAAGGTAAAAACTTATTTACAAAGGGTTAAACTAAAATTATAAGGATTAACATTACCTATATTTTTTATAAAATATATTATATATACTTATTAATACATTTTCATGTATAATTATCTATAATAATTTATTTTTTATCCTTTTATAATGTGAAAAATGAGGTTACACCTTTTTGTTTTTAAAAATTACAAGTGTGCCACTCACCTCACTTATAAAAGGATGCCACTATCATATCTTATTAACATATTAAAACCATTTTGGTTTATCCAATACCAAAAAAATAACTTTCTAAATTAAATAAAATCTTCCTAGAATCATTATTTTTGGCATATATCCAAACTAGAAAGGCTTTTGGTGTGAAGTTAAAGAGGATACCCGTAGTAGAGGTGACATTCTTCAATGAGGTTTTTTATTTTAGTTCTCCCACCAAATCAATAAGTCATTAATAAAAAATATTATGTAATAAAATAATTATTTTAAATAAATATATAAAATAAATTTATATGTTTTTATTTTATGGTAAGGGCTTAAAACCATCCCCAATTCCATCAAATTGTTTACAAAATCAACATTCGTGTGTACGACAAACTAACACCTCACGAACCAATGCTATTCATTTTTTCCATCAACAACTCTCACTTTTGGTTATGAAAATGGATCTAAAGTATATATAGGATATTTATAACTTAATTACTTATATTGAGTCAATATATCATGTAAAAAATTTTACTTTAAATTTTATATGGGACACGACAACGTCGTTCATGTGTACGGAGGACTACTGCCTCATGAAGTGATGTAATTCATCTATCATAATTGATTTAAATGGAATGTGATAAGGAAAATTTTAATGAATATATGTTATATAAATGAAATATTTATGATATTAATAAAATATTTATCTTTTTAAAAACATAATAAATCATTTTCATTTTTATACTAAAAAATGATAACATCATTTTTGTATGTGTTGACTACCAACTTCCAAAAAGGATTCAAATCTCATTTCATAACAACAACACATGGATGATATATATAAGTATATTTAAATAAATAATAATTTATATATGATATTATAATAATTATGTAAATATAAAAATTCATTTAACTTCTTTTCATAATGAACACTGAAAAATAGAAAGGTTACTCACATGTACGTACGACATACCATCTTCATGATTGTGACATAGTGAATTTTACAAAATAATAATTAATTATTGATTTTAAATATATAATTTATGTATCTATATTATAAATAATTCGTGATTACTATTCTATAGATGTTTAAGTAAATACTTCTTTGACCATAGTTTTCCTACGAAAGTCAATTTTGACACAAATGCCAAATATCATTGAAACATAAAACATAAACTTAATAGATTAAGTAATCATATATAGAATGGTAATAAATGAAATAAATAGAATAATATAAATTTAATATCTTATTAAGTAAGTAAATAATAATCATAAGTTTATTATTTAAGAATTTTAAGAATGTATGTGATGAGTTGTAGTCAAGGTAAGGGTTTACCATATCACATTTACTTCTATGAGACATATGCCATATTCACCACCTATTTATTTTTTATAGTGTATATAATTTCTTTTTTTGGTTATATCAAAAATTAATTTATATTAATGGTATATAAATTTTAATTTAAAATTATTTATTTCATAGGGAATATGAATCAAAATTCACCAAATTGGTAATGGTTTATTTTACAATCTCATAATTATATGGTGTTGTTTTTGTTTAGTCTCCTATGGGAGAATTATTTGATATTTATATCTTAAAATAAATCTAGTTTATTCTTTGATGTCTATTCATGTATTTTTTCACGCAATAGTACAATTTTCCCATCTTTGGTACTTAAAATGATTAATAAATTATTTTTATGAAAATTTGACTTTTTTATCTATTTAGTTGGAAATAATTTTTAATAAAAATTGATGTTTTCAAAAAATATGTTTAAATTTTTTTTTAAGTTTTTTAAAAATATTAATTAAAGACATTTTTTCCAATTTTTTAATTTTTTACAATTTTTTAATAGAATATTCATTTTTTAAATAATCCTCATTTTGTTTCTACCAAAAATATGAAAGAAATATTTTTTATAATGTCTAATCCATGAATGTAATTTTACACCATCATAACCAATAAATGTTTTAAATATTTATTCACAATTCTAAAAGGTTATTTCAACTAAAAGGGTTTTCAAATTATTTTTTCAACATTTAGTTTTAAAAAAATTAGGTTCAAAGTGAAAATGTTATTTTCCTCTAATTTTTTTGAAAGACATTGTTATGTATTTATAACAATCAACAAGTTCAACCCTTTATTTAAATCATGATACATTGGGTATATGTTGCATTTATATCATCGTTATTCTTTTTTTGATCATTTATGATCATTTTGACAAACGATATAAAATTTTATTACTATTCACAACATTACTGTAGATTTTTTATGATGATATATTTTTAATTAGGGAAAGTATTAACATTTCATTTGCTAGTTTTTTCTGATTAAAATGTTTTTTTATTTTTATTAACCACTTTCATCTGAGGAATTAATTAAAAATTTCTAAGTGACGGGAAGGTCTTTCTATAGACCCCATATGCATTGGTAGGTCTCATAAAATCAACTAGATTGGGTTTTTTCTAGGACCTTAACCATTTATATATATGTAAATAAAAATTCCTTGACAATATTAGATGTCTTGGAACAAGACCTAAATAGTATGATTTACATGTCTAAAATTATGAATTCAATTATTGATATTATTTGTAATTATTCTATTAGTTAGAATATCCATGGTTAAGTTTCACGATCATCTAATTATTTATATGTTATTATATGACCATTATTTATTCTTTATATATTATTCTCATGTTAATTATTAAATGGAATGTTTTTCAGTTATTGACCTTACCATATTGATTAGAGATTATTTATTCACAGTGTATTCTTTACGGTTACCATTTTCAAGAATCTAAGATAAACTATTTCTTATGTTTATTTTAATTAAGATATAGAGAAGTGTTTTGGGATTGATATGAAGGGATAAAATATTAATAATAATGGTATTATAAAATAAAATATTTTTTTTATTTTTTTAACCAATAATAATAATTTTAATTATGTTTCAATTTTACTAATATTACTAAACTACCCAATACTTAGTTATGTGATACCTTGTATCTAGTGCCGATGAAATGAAGAAACCACAAGATACAAGCTAAGAGAGACGAGGGAATCTATAGTTGGTGTCAAATGAAGTTTAGTGGAAGCCATGACAATAATATTTTGGAAAACATAGATTAGGGAAAAAACATATGATAGACTTTAATGCTATGAATATAATATCATCCGATTTTTTTTGAGAAATATATTATGTTAGTATTTTTAGAATGTACATCCTTTTATTGTAACAACCTGACCCCAATTACCTAGATTCAGTTCATTATTATATAACATTGTCATGATACAAGAAATCATGTCCCGAAAGACCGATCAGTTTAGTAGCCTTAAAAGTATAAGATACATTCATAAGTTTTACATTACATCATGAAATAAACAAAATCAATTTTTATTTGTCCCCAATGACCATAATTATATCCTTATCCTATCCTTGAACGTCAACCATAAAATATTTCTTCATATATTGGGAAAAATAAAACATAGAAAGGGGTGAGCTCAGATGCTCAGTAAGGATAACAATATAACTGAAACTTTATTAAATAAGCCTAAACATTTATGGCAAGGTATAAGTCTAAAATAAAATCCTTTTAAACTTAAAAATTTGTATAATATGGAAAATATAAAATAAAATAATGCAATTTACTAATTCACATGGATATTATACTAGTCAAATAATCACTTGCAATATCAATAGACACTTTCCTAACAATGGAATTCATAATTCCAGACTTCATAACCACATAGTCAAGGCCTTGTTCCAAGTATATAAATAAGATTTTATCAAGGCCCTATGCCAAGACACTAGTTAGTCTCATGAGACCTACCGATGCATCGATGAGCTATAACGGGCTCCAAATGTCACTTACTAAGTCTAATGCATTCCACATATGAAAAGGTTTAAACATAACA
This sequence comes from Viscum album, assembly GCA_963277665.1. Classification (NCBI taxonomy): domain Eukaryota; kingdom Viridiplantae; phylum Streptophyta; class Magnoliopsida; order Santalales; family Viscaceae; genus Viscum; species Viscum album. The sequence goes on along the minus strand of OY728165.1, from coordinate 1,061,780,760 downwards.
TAAACATTCGTATTGAAACTAGCATAATAAATGTCAATAATTTATCCATAAACCATAAATTGTGTTAAAATAACACATCTACAGTAAAAAAATATGAAAAAAACTTCAACATAATATAGAATATTTTTATCATAATAAATCAACTTTAATCAAGTTTAAAATCCATCAAAGGATGTTGACATAGATTGTCACGAACCAGGCCAGTGCGTCATCCGACCCGGCGCCCGACCCGGTCCGCGACAAGGCCCGAAGGGCGTTCCCGATCCCCACGGGCTGGCACAAGTGCCTGGGTATCAAAAATAATCTTGGGAACGATTTACCCAGATAAATAAAAATAAAAACAGACAACAAGCTGAATAAATTGAAACTAAAAACTGACAACCAAACAGACCCTTATACCAAGTTCAGATTTAAAGTTTACAACTTGAACCAAAAACCCAAAGGAGACTACATCGAAGGAAACCAAAACTCCAACACAAACCTTTGTGCGACATGAGGAGTCACATTCCCAAGACACCATCACCAAACCAACACGAGGATGCCACTGACAACCCGAACCACCAATGCAAAGCCCGATGCCTCAACCTGGAGGAAAAAAAACACAATCTACATACACCCAAAGGTGTATGTAGGGTGTGAGATAAAAGCCCCGTAAGATGCCACCAAGAAAAGGTTCCGCGCACAACTATTAAATGAACAATACATTTGCAACTTAAATTAAAGAAAAGAACTAAAATATTAATCAACTATTAGAGAAAAACAGGTTTTAGAAAAAATAGTTTTAAGAAGGAACAACTTAAATTAAAACACATGCACACACACACACACTTCTGAAAATAACTGAGTTTCACACCGATGAGCGTAGAGTAACCAATGAGCACTAATATGGGAGGGACCACATGGGTGTTAGCTAGCTTGGGTCCCTAGAACTTCGTGTCTCAGTGAAACGTGGCTTAGAAGGCCACAACCCTCAGAAAACGTGGCTTAGATGACCACGACCCTCCGAAAACGTGGCTTAGAAGACCATGACCCTCAGAATATCTTCTGTTTAGTTAGTGTTGCAATCGTCAGTCCTGCTAGTGAAACTGGATCGAGTCACCTCCAGAGCACTAGCCCACTAGTCCAGTCTACCCTCCTAGCTACCCGGGCTTCCCAATTTGTGCTCAACCAAATTCAAGTTCATGTCACATGCCATATTTATGCACCCAGATAAAACAAGACACCACACATGCCAAAAACCACTACTCTTACTCAGAAATATCATTTTGGAAGAATACACACCCTAATAATATTTCAAAACTAAATTTGCACTAATTAAATGGCTAAAAAAATAGTGTGGTCAAAGAAAACACTTTCGAAGTCAAACAGACCATTAAAAGAATTTATTAAACAATTTCAACCTATGTCGCACTACTTTAAACACCAGAATCCTTTACACCATGCAGTCAAAACAAATTTTTCATCTTTAATAATTATTTAATAAACCAATCCAAATTTTCATAAATGAATTTTTAAAGATCGAAATCACTCCTTTACACACCTAGCCGACCCAAACCCCCCTCACATGACCATACACACACGACGTCACCTCCAGAACACAACCCACATCACACACACAATTAAAGAAGACCATCCACTCAGTTAAAAGACCACTGCTATAATTAATTGAACTACAAGAAAAATTTGTCAAACCATTTCAAAATACGCCGCATGGCATTAAACACCACAAACTCATTAAATGTTCATTTATGACAAATTGCATATAGACACTACACCTGAAACACCATTCTCACCCTTTGCACATACTAACAAAATAAACTGCACAACTTATGAAACACTAGAAAATAGTTCAACAGAGATTTTCATCGCAACATACTCATTTAAGACCAAATGCATACCGACGCTACACCAAAAAAATCAATTTCATCCTTTGCAGTTCCAAAGAAAAGGGACTCACAATTAAACAGAGATAATATTTTAGCATCAAGTACACATATTATGACGACACCCTACTAAACAGTTCAAGGCATGTCAAACTTAAATGAAAATCAAATTTTCACCAAAACTTCAATGAAAATAAACTTCGCACCACACACATTAATTAAATAACACTCTAAACAAATCAACCTTGCAAATCAATTAACCAAATAATAATTGGACGTGAAACCACTTACCTCAACGTAGACCAACTTCACAAACGTGGCACACAAACTCTACCGCATGACAACCACACCACAAACAACATAATTAATCCCTAAAACAAGAAATCGGAGCAATTACACCATAATCGGACCAACCGCGAATCCTAAAACCAAATTGCATCACAATCAAATTAAAAGAACTAACAACCGAGGTATAGCGCACTTACAACGAGCAGTCCGAAAGGCTGGCCGGAGGCCGGTGAAGGGTGTCAGGGTTGGCGCAATGCCAAAAAAAAACCACTGAGAATTTTTTTGAACAAAGGGAAGGTGCGCAGGGGGTCTCGACCGAACCTAGAAGAGGCGTTAGATTGGTGCGGCAACGGGAAAGGTCCGCAGGAGCTTCGGCCGAACCCTGGGGTGCTGCGCAGATGGTCGGACGAGGGTGAGGACGGGTTGGAGGGGTGGCGTTGGACAGGAGCAGGTCGGGGGAGGCCTAGCGGCGGGCGGCGTGGCTGGGTAGTACGGGAGGGAGATGGCGGTTCGGCCGAGAGGGAGGCGACGTGAGGAAGCATGAGGGCGCGGCTTGAAGGTGGATCGACCGAGAGATTGGGCGAGGGAGGGAGGCGGCGGAGCGAGGCAGTTCGCCGGGAGAGGATGGAGGGCGGCCGGATGAAAGGGGAAATACCGCTAGGGTTAGGGGGTATGCAGCGCGACGGACCAAGGGGAGGGGGAGAAAAAAAACGCAGTGGAGGAAAAAAAAGGGGGGAAAGGGCGTGGAAGGGGGGGGGGGAAATGAGAGAAGGGAAAAGAAAAAAAAAGATAATATAAAAGAGGAATAAAAAGGAAAATAAATAAAATAAAAATAAAATAATACAAAAAAAATCTAATTAATAATAATAAAAAATTATAATACTAATAATAGAACTAAAAATAATAAATCTCTAACAAATAAAATGACCAAATTAAAGTATCAATTAGAATAAAATGATTACAACCATAACCTAATTAAATTGTTAACCAAGATAATAATAATAATAATAATAATAATAATAATAATAATAATTGAAACGTTAACTTAAATAATCATAATATTAATAATAATACTAAAGTGATAAAATCAGTTACAAAATAATTGCATTAATTACTGAGTCTGGACTCTGTGCATAGACGCGTGCGTGATCACGACAAGTCGCGCATCCATATAAAAATAAATTTATTCATAAAACATTCCCCTATTAAGGTTTGGCGCTATACCCAGTCATGCGTATAGTCGCGCACCCTTACCAGATCCGAATTTCTTCTAAAATAAAACTAGTTCAAACCACAGCTAAAAAGTGAGTCCCAAAATAGTTTAAAATAAACAAGTGTCAGGTCAGGGTGTGACAATTCTCCCCACCATGACACTTTCTGCCCCCAGAAAGTCCAAAAATACTAGGTCAGCTAAGGGTTTCAAGTGAGACCACGAAGACACCTAAAACACAACCTCAATCACCCGAATATTGGTCATTCAAAACACTGATGACCTAAAACTCATAATATCCCAAAACCAGAGTCACTAAACAAAATGACCAACAACAAGGAATTCACCTCGAAATTGAACTACAACATGGAACACCCTGACCCTTGGCTTAGGGATCACCAGGGCCGCTCGAGATCTCCAAGAACGCTCGTCAAGCGACCCACTACTCAAGCTATCCCAATTATCATGGTCGAGGTTGGGCGGAGCAGAAACAAGGGGTTGCTCCGCCAAGCGCACTTTGAAAAAAGAGCCTTCCACAAGCCCGTCTTATGGTGGTCTCCCCACCATATTAGGGTTCTCGACAAACATTTGTTCTCCAAACCAAAACGACTCCCAAACCCAAACAACTCTAACACTGGCTTGATCCTCAGAGTTCCCTATGTTGAACTAACACAATACGGGGCATCGGCGAGACCCGCACAGGGTCTCCCCACCATTTTAAAATTTCCTAACACCACGAAACCCGCGCGAGAATTCCTAGTTTACTTTAAGCAATACCGATTGAACCCTTCATCGTGAACCCGCCACACGGGCCAACCCACACTGATCATTCCTACAGTGGACAACACTCTGCCACGTGAGATAGCTTTGATAGCAGAAACCCCTAACCAGGAGATGAACCAGACAGGCGCACAATGTTTCCACAAGACATGAGTATATCTGACCGCAAGAAGGTTTACGAAGCACCCCCACTGGCTTTACAAGAATATGGGTTTTTCCGAACCTCTTTAAGGCCCAAGAGGAACTCCCATAAAATAAGACCATGACAAGTAGACAAGGGCTCTATTCCCCTGACAACAAGAATGACGCCTTCAGAGAGGGTACCACAATAGGGAAATTTATGTTTTCCTCATCCCGACATTGCGGACTAAAGTCGGACCAAGCCCGTCCCACGTCTGACGAGTCCTGACTGCGCGCAAGCTTCACCCCGAGACCTATGGCTGGGGCACTGATGTCTGAAGCATATCTAGCCTCGCAGTCCCAAGATGACCACTTCTAAATGGAACTTCCTCCGCTGGAAAATCAGCCTGCATACTTCCCCTCGTGTCTCGCGCGACCACTCTATTAACATACCCACTGAGGATTGCAGCGAACGACTTAGAGTGTGTGACTGACCACACTAGAGATAGGAGGTTGAGCGGTCTGTCAAACGCGAGACACAAACTGACGAGAGGGGTGCACCAAGAACAATTCCCTTTGGTTCACACTCTTCATCGAATGAAGAACATTCATTTACCACAGTATAAATGGGACCAACAAATATTACGAGCTTTAAACTGATCATTCCACACAACCTCTAGGGAACAAGAAAATAGCTCATCAGAATGGTCAACATACCTCCTTCACCCTCTGTTGACTGGTCAAGAACCTATGAGATCCACAACTTTCCTTCACCTTCACTTAGGTACAACCGTAGAATGAGATTAGTCTTGAGGGTTTCTCACAACGTCACTATTCACAACGAAAACGAAACTATCACCATTTGCTGGTTTGGTCTCGCTTCTCCAAACATACTCAAGACAACTTATGCATACACAACATCTAGAGTTCCTATAAAACTAGAGACACTTCCAACTTCCCCAAAGCACTCAACGACATCCAACTGACATCGACGTCTACGAACAGTCAACACCACCGAGAAGAACCAAACTCTTCCACTGCACAAAGAGTCTGAGTCGGGCCAAGAAAAGATAGAGACCTGCTGGAACACATGGAACGTTTCTAGGGGCATATCCCAAACAAGAAACACGAAACGGCTTTCCGAAAATCCAAACACATCATAAAACAAACATCAACATTACAAAAAAAATCCAATAATCCCAATTTCAAACATCCATTCATTTTCAAAGAATACACTCACTTGAAAGACCAAGCCCTGCACAATAAGCCCAAAAACTATTTTAAAAATCTATCTTTACTTTAAATGCAATTTCATTTTTTTCCATTTCAAAAACCATTTTTGCAAAAAACCCATTTAAGAAAAAGCCCCAATTTCTAGAAAACAAGAAGCAACCTTAAAGATCAATCAACTACCAATGATATTCCATGGTGCCTTGAAAGTATGCATTTTCATGCCACTCAAGCACCCGTCCACACGATCCATCAACTAACCCTTAATCAAGTCCATATGCACATGCGAGCACCCATAGGAATACCGGTGGAAAGAAAAAAGGCTACTCCACTTTCAAAACAAACCATTCTCAATATCAGAAAATACCTTTTTCTTTTCAAACACATTTCAAAAATTCATGGCAAATTTCAAGAATGCTTTCCATTTCTAAAACATCCCATTTCAATTTCAGATGACCCAAAACATCCCTTTAGAAATTCAATGTTGACAAATCAATGCCAAATTCCAAAAACAAGGTCCAAGAGAAACGCACCCCAAATATCATGTTAACCGCAAATAAGAGCAGCAGCAAAGTCCTCTTCACTTTTTAAAGGAAAAAAGTTTCACGCAAACTCCCAAAACTGAAGCAAGACATCACAAGCATTAAAGCACCTGGGTGGAGGACTAGTGGTCGTGTCTAACCCGACTACATGGTTTAGCAGACCATTCACTAGGCAAGCACCAACCACTAAGAGTGTCAAACCGTACTCTCGAGCATCACATGGGTCGCTACTCCATGTGAGACCGCGCGCAGTACCAGTTTACTGCTATTGTCATCCCCCATCCACACAGAGAAAAACCCAAAACATAAATCCCAAACTACCCCTGGATACTCGAGGATCAGAACGAGTAAAAGTTCGCGACGCTCTTCTCGCACCTATCCCTCGAGCACCGACAGTCCTACCTCTAATCTACCTAACATCCCAAATGACAAGAACCAAAACCACCTTTGATACCATTTTGTCATGAACCAGGCCAGTGCGTCATCCGACCCGGCGCCCGACCCGGTCCGCGGCAAGGCCCGAAGGGCGTTCCAGATCCCCACGGGCTGGCACAAGTGCCCGGGTATCAAAAATAAACTTGGGAACGATTTACCCGGATAAATAAAAATAAAAACAGACAACAAGCTGAATAAATTGAAACTAAAAACTGACAGCCAAACAGACCCTTATACCAAGTTCAGATTTAAAGTTTACAACTTGAACCAAAAACCCAAAGGAGACTACATCGAAGGAAACCAAAACTCCAACACAAACCTTTGTCCGACATGAGGAGTCACATTCCCAAGACACCATCACAAAACCAACACGAGGATGCCACTGACAACCCGAACCACCAATGCTAAGCCCGATGCCTCAACCTGGAGGAAAAAAACCCAATCTACATACACCCAAAGGTGTATGTAGGGTGTGAGCTAAAAGCCCAGTAAGATGCCACCAAGAAAAGGTTCCACGCACAACTATTAAATGACCAATACATTTGCAACTTAAATTAAAGAAAAGAACTAAAATCTTAATCAACTTTTAGAGAAAAACAGGTTTTAGATAAAATAGTTTTAAGAAGGAACAACTTAAATTAAAACACACGCACGCACACACACACTTCTGAAAATAACCGAGTTTCACACCGATGAGCGTAGAGTAACCAATGAGCACTAATATGGGAGGGGCCACATGGGTGTTAGCTAGCTTGGGTCCCTAGAACTTCGTGTCTCAGTGAAACGTGGCTTAGAAGGCCACGAACCTCATAAAACGTGGCTTAGATGACCACGACCCTCAGAAAACGTGGCTTAGAAGACCACGACCCTCAGAATATCTTCTGTTTAGTTAGTGTTGCAATCGTCAGTCCTTCTAGTGAAACTGGATCGAGTCACCTCCAGAGCACTAGCCCACTAGTCCTGTCTACCCTCCTAGCTACCCGGGCTTCCCAATTTGTGCTCAACCAAATTCAAGTTCATGTCACATGCCATATTTATGCACCCAGATAAAACAAGACCCCACACATGCCAAAAACCACTACTCTTACTCAGAAATATCATTTTGGAAGAATACACACCCTAATAATATTTCAAAACTAAATTTGCACTAATTAAATGACTAAAAAAAATAGTGTGGTCAAAGAAAACACTTTCGAAGTCAAACAGACCATTAAAAGAATTTATTAAACAATTTCAACCTATGCCGCACTTCTTTAAACACCAGAAACCTTTACACCATGCAGTCAAAACAAATTTTTCATCATTAATAATTATTTATTAAACCAATCCAAATTTTCATAAATGAATTTTTAAAGATCGAAATCACTCCTTTACACACCTAGCCGACCCAAACCCCCCTCACATGACCATACACACACGACGTCACCTCCGGAACACAACCCACATCACACACGCAATTAAAGAAGACCATCCACTCAGTTAAAAGACCATTGCTATAATTAATTGAACTACAAGAAAAATTTGCCAAACCATTTCGAAATACGCCGCATGGCATTAAACACCACAAACTCATTAAATGTTCATTTATGACAAATTGCATATAGACACTACACCTGAAACACCATTCACACCCTTTGCACATACTAACAAAATAAACTGCACAACTTATGAAACACTAGAAAATAGTTCAACAGAGATTTTCATCGCAACATACTCATTTAAGACCAGATGCATACCGACGCTACACCAAAAAAATCAATTTGATCCTTTGCAGTTCCAAAGAAAAGGGACTCACAATTAAACAGAGATAATATTTTAGCATCAAGTACACATATTATGACGACACCCTACTAAACAGTTCAAGGCATGTCAAACTTAAATGAAAATCAAATTTTCACCAAAACTTCAATGAAAATAAACTTCGCACCACACGCATTAATTAAATAACACTCTAAACAAATCAACCTTGCAAATCAATTAACCAAATAATTATTGGACGTGAAACCACTTACCTCAACGTAGACCAACTTCGCAAACGCGGCACGCAAACTCTGCCGCACGACAACCACACCACAAACAACATAATTAATCCCTAAAACAAGAAATCGGAGCAATTACACCATAATCGGACCAAACGTGAATCCTAAAACCAAATTGCATCACAATCAAATTAAAAGAACTAACAACCGAGGTATAGCGCACTTACAACGAGCAGTCCGAAAGGCTGGCCGAAGGCTGGCGAAGGGTGTCAGGGTTGGCGCAATGCCAAAAAAAACCGCTGAGAATTTGGTTGAACAAAGGGAAGGTGCGCAGGGGGTATCGACTGAACCTAGAAGAGGCGGTAGATTGGTGCGGCAAAGGGAAAGGTCCGCTGGAGCTTTGGCCGAACCCTGGGGTGCTGCGCGGATGGTCAGACGAGGGTGAGGAGGGGTTGGAGGGGTGGCGTTGGACAGGAGCAGGTTGGGGGAGGCCTAGCGACGGGCGGCGTGGCTGGGTAGTATGGGAGGGAGATGGCGGTTCGGCCGAGAGGGAGGCGATGCGAGGAAGCATGAGGGCGCGACTTGAAGGTGGATCGGCCGGGAGATTGGGCGAGGGAGGGAGGCGGCGGAGCGAGGCAGTTCGCCGGGAGAGGATGGAGGGTGGCCGGATGAAAGGGGAAATACTGCTAGGGTTAGGGGGTATGCAGCGCGACGGACCAAGGGGAGGGGGAGAAAAAAAAAACGCGATGGAGGAAAAAAAAAGGGGGGGAAAGGTGCGTGGAAGGGGGGGGGGAAATTAGAGAAGGAAAAAGAAAAAAAAGATAATATAAAAGAGGAATAAGAAGGAAAATAAATAAAATAAAAATAAAGTAATACAAAAAAAAATCTAATTAATAATAATAACAAATTATAATACTAATAATAGAACTAAAAATAATAAATCTCTAACAATAAAAATGACCAAATTAAAGTATCAATTAGAATAAAATGATTACAACCATAACATAATTAAATTGTTAACCAAGATAATAATAATAATAATAATAATAATAATAATAATAATAATTGAAACGTTAACTTAAATAATCATAATATTAATAATAATACTAAAGTGATAAAATCAGTTACAAAATAATTGCATTAATTACTGAGTCTAGACTCTGTGCATAGACGCGTGCGTGATCACGACAAGTCGTGCATCCATATAAAAATAAATTTATTCATAAAACATTCCCTTATTAAGGTTTGGCGCTATACCCAGTCATGCGTATAGTCGCGCACCCTTACCAGATCCGAATTTCTTCTAAAATAAAACTGGTTCAAACCACAGCTAAAAAGTGAGTCCCAAAATAGTTTAAAATAAACAAGTGTCAGGTCAGGGTGTGACATAGATGAAATGGAAACTATTTGAAATAAATACCTCTTTCTATTTTAAAATCATTTAGAAGTCACATAATTATAAAAGAAAACATTTATTTTGAAAATATTCTTACAATATTGTATAGGAAGATTTGATGATTATATAACAGTGGAAAATAGCCACACCCTCTATATAAGTTAAAAAAAGACATTATTACCTTAATTTTGTCGAAAACGTTATAAAGTACTTTGTTTAGAAAATGACAGAAATATTCATTTCAAACCATTTTATATATATTAAAAAAAGGGTATAAATTAATTTAACCACAGTCTTGTAAATAGTACAAATGTTTTGAAATACATTTTTATGAAATGTGGATGTGGATGATAAAGAGGTCCCAGTAGATACTTACGTAAAAATTACACCGGATAATATAGAAATTGTGAAATTAATAATTACCTTGTACTTTTCCTTATTATGTAGTATGTTAACCTCCTGTATAATATTTAAAACATTGTTATTAAATTATAAAATTGTCATATACATAAATATGATATCATATATGATCTTATAATATTGCTTTTTTAATAATATTTTAGTAGTATCATCGTTTCAGGTGTTAACTAATTCATTTTACTTTATATTCTTGGCTACTTAAGTCATGTTTATTAAGAATAGGATGTAATTTATTAATATACCAATTTATATTATGTTCATAAACATTATTTTTAATCACAAAATAAAATTTATTCTTGAATTATTATGATGGGGAATGAATCTCATCGCGTTCATGGAGGCGGTAATCTGTACGTATGCACGAGCGACAATATCATTATATTGATGGTGAAATCATATGTAATTTGATGGTATATAATATATAAATAATAATTAACATTTTATATTTATTATTTAAATCATTTATAATCATTATTATACCCATCCAAATAATGAAGTGTTTTAATAAAAACTACACCACGACATGGAGACGGTAAGCTGTACATGCACACTTATGGTGACTTTGTCATTCATATGATGGATAGAATAATGAATATGGTTTTGCCATTTTTATAATAACATCAAATTATATAGAATATACTAGAGTTATTATTTTAGAATGGAAACAACTAAGAAAGAGGAAGTGGAAGTAGAAAAAAACTTGAAAGAGGTGATGAAATATTTACCTCTTCTTCAGGTTCTTCCTTTTTATTTGATCAAAAGGACTACTTAAGTTGGATTTATGACCAAATGAAGGCCTCTAAGATTAAAGGAGGAAAGTTTGGAGGATATTTGGGTAGGGTTTGGCCAATCGAAATAGATTTGGAGGTGGTAAATTAAGAGAAGGGTAAGTATCCTTTTATAAGAGAGGTGAGGGTCATTTTAGGAAAAGCTTGAAATATTATTTTATAATAAAATCCTTTTCAGTTTATAATGGATCCAAAATTATTTAATTAAAGGATAAGGTGGGGATAAGGTGAAAACCTCTATGCCAATAGGTTTTTTACTAGTTTAGGTCACCCTATTAAACTTATCTTTTAGATTTAACTCTTAGTTAAATAGGTTGATATTTACCATGTCTCTTTGTATTATTATATTATATGGTTAATAAACTTGCTATAACAATCTAGTAGAACCACATGTGGTTCCTTATTAATGTTTATAACCTTATCTGAGTTATTTCTCTGATCCTTAAATTTTTAGGAATATGATATCAATTAATAATATAGTATTTTTTTTGTAAAAACTCAATTATATATGTCTATTTTGACCCTATTTATTATTTGATTTTTTTCAAAGCCAAAAAACTTTATCACTTCGAATAAAATTCATTTAAACACCCATAAAATGTCATATTACCCTATAAAATTAGTTTAATTTATCAGAAGTCTCAATTTACATTTATTTGGATATTTATAATATCAATTATTTTAATATTTCATTATTTAGGTAATTACTGCATCATCATTATTTCATAAATAAACTAAAATATTTAAGTTATAAAAATTTTAAATAAAATATAATTATGTAGGAAATGAATTTATATTTCTATTTAATATTTATAGTCGAATTTATATCATGTGTAATCCTATATTTAAAATGGTTTAGTTATTAAACATTGAATTTAACTCTTTTAACTCTTCTTTAAATAAAATAATCATAAATGTCCTAATCTAATAAAAGTGGACCAAAAGGATAATATTTTATTTATAAAGTCTTTTTTGGTCGGATTACAGTTATCCAATAGAATGAGGACATGTGTTAGGGTAATTATAATATCATTTTTACCCTTAATTACCCAATTTATTTTTAACCGTGGTAAATAAAAGTCAAAAGTTTATATTCACTAAATATTATTTTCATTTAATTGAACCACATTTTACATACTGATGTCAACCGTATCTCTAGTATTTTTGAAATTCAACTCACAGAAGGGGTAATATTTAGTTTTATGCATATTAGTAAATGCTTCTTAGAAGGTGGGTAAAAGACGGTAAAAAGTTCAATAAAATTTTAAATATCTAAAATTATTATAAAATGAATCCAATGAACTACATTGAACATATAAAGGTATTATGTATCTATTTTGTCCTAAAATAAATTAAAATGTTATAACTAATTATTTAAATAAAAATTTGGTTTTAAACTATAACACCGTGTTTTTCACTATTCATCAAAAAATGAATGTTTTTAGAAAAATACCAAAAATTCACCTTAAGCTAATTTTGATATTCCGAATTCAAAAATGAAGTCCATTTTGAAAAATAATATTTATAAAATTTTAATAAGTGGGTACTACTATTCATAACGACAAGTTTGATTGGACGTGGTGTGTTAGAACTCAAAGTTGCGTACAATGCAAGCTACTGCATTACTCAAAGGGAAACATACCATGGAAGATTACAGTGTTACATTCTCCCCTACGTAAAAAAATTTCACCCTCTAAATTTCTAGAATATCACTACATGCAAATATTTGGGTGATTCTTCATCATAAGTTTCCTGGGTTCCCACATTGCCTCTCCCATCTTATGGTTTCTCCATATAACTTTTACAAGACGAGTCGTCCAATTTCTCAGCACTTGTCCTATGGTTTCAAGAATCATGACATGCTCTTTATAATAAGATTGATCATGTTCTAGTTAAATTTTTTCATAGGTGAGTACATGTGTTGGGTCAGGCATGTATTTTCTCAATAGTGATACGTGGAACACATCATGAATTTGGAGAGACTTGGTGGCATTGTCAAACGGTAAGCTACAACCCCAATTCGTTATAGAATTTTGAAAGGTCCAATGTACCAAGGAATAAATTAAACCTTCTTACCAATAATATAACACCCTTATATTGATATAACTTCAATAAAACACGATCTTTTACATGAAATTTCAAATCCATTCTCCGATTATCGGTATAGCTCTTTTGTCTACTTTGAGCTTCTTTGATGTGGGTTTGGATAACCTTAAACTTTTTCATTATTTCTTCAACAAGTTTTGGACCTACGAGTTTTGTTTCACCAAAATCATCCCATCTAGTTGATGTGAAACATCTTTTTCTACATAATGCTTCATATGGTTCCATATGAATACTTGAATGGAAGCTACTGTTATTGGAAAATTCTACCAGAGGTAAATATTGATCCCACATACCTTGAAAGTCAATTGGGAAAGATCTCAACATATCTTCAATGGTTTGAATAGTAAATTATGATTTTCCATTAGCTTGAGGGTGGTAGACATCGCTCAAATGAAGTTTAGTATCCAAGGCCTTCTGAAGACTTTTCCAAAATCTTGATGTCAAACGAGGATTGTGATCAGAAACAATCAATAGGGGTACACCATGGAGTCTTACAACTTTATTAATATATAGTCTTGCAAGATGTTCAAGTGGTAAATATTCGGTTATATCCAAAAAATGTGTTGACTTGGTAAGACTATCAATAATGACACATATGGAAACATTCCTTCTAAGAGTCTTTGGTATCCCCATCACAAAGTCTATAGTATTATTATCCGATTTCCACTCAGGTATGGGAATAGGTTGCATGACTCCCCTAGGTTGTTTCCTTCTAGCTTTCACTTGTTGAAAAACCATACATCTTGACAAAAAATCATAAATCTCTCTCTTAATATTGTCCCGCCATATTTTTTCCTCATGTTTATATACATCTTGGTTCTCCTAAGGTGTATAGACAAATTGGATCCATGGGAATCATCCAAAAATTCTATTTTTAGATCAGGTATATGGAGAACATAATGTCTTCGCCAAAATATCAAAATTCCATCTTCATATACGAAGTCACTCAATCTCCCATAATTTATAGTTTTAATCTTCTATTGAAACTCCTCATCATTAGTCTGAGAAATTTTTATCCTTTCTAGTAATTATGGTTTGGAAACCATTTTAAAAAGTATTGATGTTTCACCTCCAATGATTATTCCCATATCCATTCTTACTAGATCCATGAAAATAGGATCCCTTTCAACTCTCATCTTGTTCAAAACTCCATGGTCCTTTCGGATCAAAGCATCTTCCACCTTATTTCCCTTCCACAAGAGGCAGTGTATTGTGAAATAATAATCCTTTAATAGTTAAAGCCATCTATTTTGCCTTATGTTGAGTTATTTTTGTGAGAAAATATACTTCAAACTCTGGTGATCAGTATAAATATCACATTTTTCTCCATAGAGATAGTGTCTCCATATCTTTAGAGAAAAGATAACAGCTTCTAACTCAAGATCATGAGTGTGATAGTTTTGATCAAGAATTTTTAGCTGTCGTGATGCATAGGCAATAACTCTATCATTCTGCATAAGGAAACAACCAAGTCCTTTCTTTTACGAATCACTATAAATAACAAAATTTTCATTCCCTAATGGTAGATTCAAGATAGAAGATTTGACTAATATTATATTTAGTTCATCAAAAAATTATTCAAACTCTTTTTTCAAAACAAATTTAACCCCTTTACGTTTGAGCATGGTTAATGGGTTAGCCTACCGAGAAAAATTCTGGATGAAACATCGATAATAACCTACAAAACCAATAAAACTGCATACCTTTGTTTTACTCGTCAGTGCTGGCCATTCTTGGATTGCCTTGGTCTTTGAAGAATCAACATTGATTCCATACTTAAAGACAATATGGAAAAGAAAAGAAATCTCTTGAATCCAGAATTCACACTTGCTAAACATCCCATATAATTCATTTCTTTTGAGGGGTTTTAGAATAGTGCACAAGTGATTTTCATGATTTTTGTAGCTTTTTTGAGTATACCAAGATATCATTAATAAATAGCACTAAAAATTTCTCAAGATATTATTTGAAAACTCTATTCATTAGATCTATCAATATAGAAGGTGCATTAGTTAATCCAAAATGCATTATTGACAAATCGTAATGCATGTACCTGGTTTGAAATGTTGTTTTCGGAATGTCTTCCTTCTTCACACACAACTGATGATATCCAGATCGAATTTCAATCTATGAAAAATATTGAGTTCCATGAAGTTGGTTGAATAAATCATCAATGCAATGTAGGGGATACTTGTTCTTTATTTTTATAACATTGATCTCCCTGTAGTCAATGCACAGCCTCATAGATCCATCTTTCTTCTTAACAAAAAGGATAAGGGCTCCCCATAGAGAAACACTAGGGAAAATAAATCCCTTATTACTAATTTCCTCTAGTTGTTTCTTTAGTTCCACTAATTCCACATTGACTATTATATAAGGGGTCTTTGATATAGACCTTGAACCAGGAATTAAATCTAGGGAAAACTCAATTTCTCATTCAGGAGGATATTAAGGTAAATCCTATAGCGACAAATCAACTTATTCTTGTAGAATAGGCATGCCCTCTATTCGAACATTCTTTTCCTCACCAATATTTATTTCATTCTCTTCCTCCCCAATAATTGAATTTAGTAGAGCTACTGGGGGTGGATCAAGATAAGAGTCAGGTGGTGACATTTTCTCTCTAAATATAAGGTACTCCTTATCATCATTGAAAATTTTAACCTCCACCTTCTTACAATAAAGTTTCACATCATGGTCTGAAATCCAAACCATTCCAAGGATTATATCAAATTCAATAATGGGTATGACGATGAGATCAGAAGATAAAGAACATTTATATGCACAAATGGGAACTGAATCACTAAACTTTGTTGTGATGATACTTCTAATAGGAGTTTTGACCGACAACTCCCTTGTTAAGTCAGATTGAAAATATCTAATTTTCATAGAAAACTGGGAATATATGTAACAATGTGATTATCCAGAATCAAATAAAGCATTGGCTAAACTTGAGGAAACCATTAAATTAACTACCACCAGATCTTTCAGACCTTCAACCTCAGCAGTAGTGATCGCATAAGCTTGGCCTTGATCCCTTGGCCTTTTATGAGGTTAGTTTTTTTGGAACTTTGGACATTAATTTGCACAGTGTCCCTTTTATCTGTAATTATAGCATTCAACTTTGAAAACCTCTTTCTTTCCCTTACAATCACGAGCTTGGTGTCCTTTTTCACCACACATATAACAGACTCTAATACCCTTTAGGATAGTACTGGGGTGTTTCTTTCCACATTTACTGTTGGATGGATATTCAAATTTTCTTTTATTCACCTTATTTCCATTTACAGAGTGCTCCTTAGATCTCTTCTTTTCTTACTTTGCTTTGAAGTCATAAGACATAGAGAATTCCTTTTCTGTCTTGATAGTGTATGAGACAAGATATTCGTATGATGAGAAGGATTGTGAGACTAATGCTCGATGGATAAATGGTTTTAACCCATCAAAGAATCGATCAATCTTACTCCTTAGGTTACATATATAATCTACTACACGCCTTTCCAACCTTTTAATGTTAGCCTCATACTTTGCGACATTCTCATCCCCCTTTTTCCTTAGACTAATAAATTGACTTTCCATATTCACTAAATAGTCATGGGGAAAGTATTTTTCTAAGAAAATCTCTTTAAAATCCCTCCATTATATGTTCAATACATCTTCATCTTCCTTTGTATTTTGGATTAATGACCACCATTGATCTACATATCCTGTAAGGAGATTAACTGCTACAATATTTTTTTCCAATTTCTATTCCCCAAAGCATTAAATATTTTCTATAAGGAATTTATCCAATGCTCAGCTACTAATGGATTTATACTCCAATTGAATGTTGGTAGTTATTTCCTCATGAAGCGGTCTGACATTGATCCTCCTCATTGTGGATCAGGTTTATTTATACGGGTAAGGTTATTATTCATAACATGAGTGAGTTTTCCCGGTATGGTGATAATTTAATCAACACTAGTTGCATCACCAGAACCACTATAATTATCTTTAGTTGGAGGGAAATACCTACCTGGATTACATGTGTTGATATGGTTTCCATTATTTCAACTAGGCACCATTCCTAAACAATGGAAGACACTAGATTAGTTTATGAATCACCATACATAATTCCAAACTTTTGAAAAACATAACATAAATAGAAAAACTTATGGATATAATGCATAATAATAAAAAAATTCTTTTAGGAGGTATATACTCATAAATCATTCATAATGGTATTTAAATAAAATGTGATTTATCCTAAGAATATCCCCCCCGGAGTGTCGTAACCAAGAGTGCAGCAATGCCCATTGTCATGTACCAGGATACCCTGGGTCAAGCCCAAAACTCCTTGTCAGAGTTTTGACTCCTAGGTACATTTGTGCCAGAGAAACCTCTACCTACTCATATCAAGACATGGATTTTTTCTTGGAAAATACACAAAATCACTACATTACCAAGATTCTGGGAAGTTCTTCTATACCAATCCTCAAAGTCTATCTTAGGGTAATGTTCTCATATCAGAGTTTATCTAAATATAGTTTCCATGGTTTGTAATAAACTTCCTCTGATATCAATTGTAATGCCCTATCCACATTTAACCAATGTCGGTGCATTATTACATAACATTGGCATGATATAAGGAATCATGTCCTGAAAGACCGATCCGTTTAGTAGCCTTGGAAGTACTAGATGCATTCATAAGCTTTACATTACTTTAGGAAATAAAAACATCAAATTTTTTTTTGTCCCCATTGAAGACACTTATATTCTTAGCCTATCCCTACAGGTCAACTATAAAATATTTCATCCCGTCCTGGGAAAAATGAAACATAGAAAGGGGTGAGCTTATATGCTCAGTAAAAATAAAAATATAGTGAACAATTTCATAAATAAGTATAAACATTTAAAGAAATGTATAAGAATAAAAAAACCCTTTTAAAATTAAAATTCAAGAATAATATAGAGAAGATAAAATCAAATAATTTTATTTATGTATTCACATGGATATTCTACTAGTTTAATAATTACATGCAATATCAATAGACACTTTCATAATGATGGAATGCATAATTCTAGACATCAAAACCAGATAGTCAAGGCCTTGTGCTAAGAATACAATTAAGATTTTGTCTAGGCCTTATTCCAAGACACTAGTTTGTCCCATAAGACCAACTGATGCATCTAGGAGCTATATAAGGCTCCAGTAGTCACTTACTAAGTCCAAATCATTCCTCATATGAATAGGTTTAAACATAACATAAATATTCGTATTAAAACTAGCATATGAAATGTCAATACTTTATCAATAAATGATGAATGGTGTTAAAATATCACATCCACAGTGAAACATATCCCAAAACCTTAAATAGAATATGGAAGATTTGTATCATAATAAATCAACTTCAAAAAAGTTTAAAATCAATCAAAGGTTGTTTACATAGATGAAATGGAAACTATTTGAAATAAATACATCTTTCTCTTTTGAAATCCTTTAAAAGTCACATAATTATAAAAGATTACTTTTAATTTGAAAATATTCTAATAAACTTTTATGGGAAGATTTGACGATGATATAACAGTGGAAAACAACCACACCCGCCGTATAAGATAAAAAAAGACATTATTACATTAATTTTGTCGAAAAGGTCATAAAGTACCCTATTTGGAAAATGACGGAAAGATTTCTCTCAAACCATTTTATAAAAAGTAAAACAAGGGTATAAATGTCTTTAAACCATAGTATAGTAAATAGTAAAAATGTTTTGAAATACATTTTTAAGAAACATGGATGTGGATGATAAAGAGGTCCCATTAGATACATACGTAAAAAAAATCTCTGATAATAAAGTGATTGTGAAATTAACCCTTACCTCGTACTTTTACTTAGTAAATGGTATGTCAAACTCATGTATAATAGTTGAAACATTGTTATTATATTATACAATAATCATATAAATAAATATGATATCATATATGATTTAATAATATTGCTTTGTTAATAATATTTTAGTAGTATCATTGTTTCGGGTGTTAACTGATTCATTTTCCTTTATATGGTTGGTTACGTAAGTCATGTTTGTTATGGATATGATGTATTTGATTCATATAAATAATGATATTATGTTAATAAACATTACTTCTAATCATAAAATGAAAATTATTCTTTAATGGTTACGATGGGGAATGAATGACATCGCGTTCGTGGTGACGGTAATCCGTACGTATGCACGAGCGGCAATATCATTATATTGATTGTGAAATCATATTTAATTGGATGGTATATCTTATATAAATAATTATTAACAGGTTATATTTATTATTTATATCATTTATACTCATTATTATACCCATCCATAAAATGAAGTGTTTGAATAACAAACTACACCACGATGTGGAGGCGGTTAACCGTATGTACACACGTATGGTGACTCTGTCATTAATATGATGGAAAGAACAATGAATATAGTTGTACCATTTTTATAATAAAATCACAATATATAGAATATAATGGAGATATTATTTTAGAATGGAAACAACAAAGAAAGAGAAAGTGGAATATGAAAAGAACTTGAAAGAGGTGATGAAATATTTACCTCTTCTTTGGGTTCTTTCTTTTGATTTGATCAAAAGGGATCCTTAGGTTGACTTTATGACTAATGTACGTCCAATAGAATTAATGGAGGAATTTTGGGAGGATATTTGGGTAGAGTTTGACTGAACCAAATGGCTTTGGAAGTGTGAAATTAAGAGAAGAGGATGTACCCTTTTATAAGAGAGGTGAGGGTCACATTAGGAAAATCTTGAAATATTTTTTTATAATAAAATAATTTTCGGTTTATAAGGGATCCAAAATTATTTATAGTATTTGTTTTAAAAACACAATTAATAATATAGTATTAGTTTTAAAAACTCAATTATGTCAATTTGTACACTATTTAGTATTTGATTTTTTTGAAAGCTATAAAAACTTTATCACTTCGAATAAAATTTATTTAATCAACCCTAACATTTCTTATTAACCTATAATTTTTTTGTAATTTATTAAAAGTCTCAATTTACACTTTTTGGATATTTTTAAATATCAATTATTTTAATATTTCGTTATTAATGTAATCACTGCATCATCATTGTGTCATAAATAAATTAAATAATTTAATGTATAAAAATTATAAATAGAATATCATTATCTATGAAATATTTTTATGTTTATAATGAATATTTATAGTCAAATTTATATTTTGTTTAACCCTGTATTAAATATAGTTTAGTTATTAAACTTTGAATTTAACACTTTTAACTCTTCTTTAAATAAAATAATAATAAATGTCTTAATCTAATCCAAGTGGACGAAAAGGGTCATATTTTATTTCTAAGGTTGTTTTTGGTCGAATTACACTTATCCAATAGAATTAGGACAAGTGTAAGGGTAATTATAATATTATTTTTACCCTTAATTACCCAATTTACTTTTAACTGTTGTAAATAAAAGTCAAAAGTTACTATTCACCAAAAATTATTTTCATCTTATTGAACCACATTTTACTTACTGATGTCAACTTTTTCTCTCATATTTTTTAAAGTCAACTCACAGAAGCGGTAAAATTATGTTTTATGCAAATTTGTAAATGCTCCTAGAAGGTTGGTAAAAGACGATAAAAAGTTCAATAAAATTTTATATATCTAAAATTATTATAAAATGACTCCAATGAATTAAATTGAACATATATAGGTATTATGTATCTATTCTGACCTAAAATAAATTAAAATAATATAGTTAATTATTTAAATAAGAAGTCGGTTTTAAACAATAACATAGTGTTTTTCACTATTCATAAAAAATTGAAATTTTTCATAAAAATAACAAAAATTTACCCTAAGCTAATTTTGATATTCCAAATTAAAAAATGAAGTCCATTTTTAAAAATAAAATTTATAAAATTTCAAAAAGTGGGTATTACTATTCATAACAGCTAGTTTGATTAGTCGTGGTGTGTTAAAACTCCAAGTTTCTTACAATGAAAGCAACTGCATTATTCAATGGGTAATGTACCGTGGAAGCTTGTGGTGTCACATTTATAGACACTAAATGTGGATGTGATTCTTAAAAATATGTAAATAAGGGAAATAACTCAGAAAACAGTGCATTTGTCTTGACCTGATTATCACCTGGTGCATGAAAATGGGCCTTACTATATACTTGGTTTGATACTTTTGATGGATATGCTTTAGATAATTTCCATGTTGTTCAAAAACCACTATTATGGAGGTTAAAATAAAGATACCCCCAATGAAACCATTTTTATGATTATGAAATTAGATATGCATAAAATTTTCAATTTATGTTATATGTTTCACTATTTTTGGGATTATACATTATGATTCATAATTTTATAATCTAATTTTTGTGTTTTCTATTTTTAGAAATGGTGCCTAATATAAGGAATGTGGACCATGTTAATGCATGTACTCAATGTTTGGATTCCCAAATTGGGTAAGATAATTAATATGGAGTGATAAATGTAGTTGGAAGAAATAAAATTATAATAATATTGGGGTATCTGACCTAAGTAATGAATAATAGAATTTTTCATATATAGAAGCATGTACATCCACCAAGAGGTGTTATAGTGGTAAACCCCTTCATGTGTCCGCAAAATCCATCATTCAATTGGACTAAAAATACATTTTTATCAAAGTAATGGATAATTTCTTTAGAGAATATATTTATCACTCTAGGAATTGGTGGAAGTGATAAAGTTATCATGGATGTTTATTATCTATCCAGAGATGTGGGAAATTGGGGGTCATTGGTTCAAAACTCTGGAGATGAAGAATAAATAAAAAACATGGAATGAATGGATTTCAAGGTGATATTCTAGGAAAAATATCTTCATTGTGATAAACGAGTGTATATAGAAATAAAATTCTTGCTTACAAGAAAGAAATAATATACAAGTATTTCCACGTATGAATCCAAATTTATAAGGTTAGAACAACATACTGTGAACTATATACGTAATCTAAAGAGAAATATTGACCATTTCTTTTATGGGAATAAGAAAATATTCAAAGCAAACTAGTCTTCTAAATATTCGAATCGTATAAAGACATAATACCATGTGTTATCATGAAATATAAATAATTATTCAAGTCTTATGGATTTAATGGGAATAATTATAAGAAGAGTAAAACAGATTAAAAACTGATAAAGGGAAGTATGGAAATAATAATTTTCTAATATTTTATAATTCTGAAAGGTAACAACATGGTAAATACTTAAAATAAAAATTAGTTTTATTCATGTGTGGAGAAAAATGCCACCATTATCGTGATTAAAAGGTAAGAAACAATATTCCAATATGTAATATTTCTAGTATAGTTAGATGGGGAACTATGAAAATGAATGACTTAAGATTCAAGGGAATATACTTAAGGAGATTTTAAGGGATCAGGGTAACACTTTTTATATTACCAAAGATGAAGTTGAGTGATTAATTTACTTGTATTTGGATTTAATAATTTTGTCATTTGAGTATTTTACCAATGATATTTCGGTTATAATAATTATGAAATGTATAAGTATTTAACTGTAGTAAAATTTCATTAATGATTTTAAAGCCTATATTGAACGATAAATATGACCATGAAAAACAATTTAGTGGAAAGTTTATCTTCTTATAAAACACGTGATTGAATGAATAATAACCCTTAATGTGTTACCTTAGTTGAGATAATGATTTTGGGATAAAGAGTTGATTTTTATGGATAATGTAAATTATATAGTAATGAAGACCTTGGAATTGATTATTATTCTTTTGAAATTTTTTTTATGCTTTCCTTGAAGGAGATGATAATATATTTTAATTTAATGAATATATCCAATAATGTATTTTTAATTTATAGATTAAGTAAGAATGTATCTTTTCAATATGAATTTATGGTAAATTATCTTATTACTATAACATACCAAGTAATTAATTAATAACATATATTCTTATCTTTGTCTATTTATGAATTTGATAGCATTTTAGAGGCTTAAAATGAGAATAAATCCAATCTTAAGCATGGAATACACTAATATTTCTAAAAGATTGCTTTACCGCCTTTTGATGGAGATCCATTTTTAAATCAATATTTTGAAAATTTTATAATCTCTATCTGTAAAAATAAACATATTCTTTATGATTGGGACATTGAAATTTACATTGGATAATTTTTTGTTATTATTCTGGCAATGTTCATTTTTTAATGAATAGTGAAAAATACTCCATTTTACATCAAAACTGCCTTTTCATATAATTTAATTATATGGTTATATTATCTTTTTAATCGGTTTAAAAGTGTAAATAGAATATATTTTTACCATTTAATCCCATAGTGGTCATTATAATTAATTTCACTTTGTAATTGGGCATAAACTAATGCCAAACTTTTCATAGATTTTGTTTCAAAAAAAACCCGCTATTTGTTTTGACAATGAGAATTATTATTAAATTAATTATTAAAATTTATGTGTTTGGAATATGGTAAAATGGGTTCCATATTTGGAATCATATGGCCCAAATTATGTAATTAAGACTCTTTTGTTTTTGGACTTTGTGAATAGTAACGACGATAATTATCGTTAATTATCTTGATTAATTAGTAATCGGGTAGTTAAGGATAATAAAATAATATCATAATAATAAAAAATGACACCAAATTGTGTCCTAATACTACTGGTTGTATCATGGCCTACCATGGGATGCCTTGTTCCAAACATGGGGACCCCATTGAATCACTTTTGTGTGATAATGACTTTTTATCTTTTTATTTTTTGAAGAAAGTAAATATAACAAAGAATGTATCACCTGAGTAAAAGATTTTTAATTTTGTCTACATAAATGGTCTATTGGAATATAACCAGTCATTTGAAATCTTAAAATATTTCCTACATCATATTAATTTTTTATAATTTTTAGACATTAAAAAAATTAAATTATATATGAGACCCTGATGATGCAGCAATTTTCTCATTATTTAACAATTTAAATAAAATGAAATGATAATGTAAACTCTATGACCTAAATATGTCAAAAAACTATTGTATGGGTGGTTTTATAACCCTTAACACCTTATACTCGAAATAAATCAATGTGGGACCTTTAAAATCCGAAAATCATTTGAAAATAAAGTAACATTTTATACCTTTCCAAGAGTGCCCCTCCTCTCCTCTTATAAAAGGCCCCCACCTCTACCTCCTTACCCACAATTCTCAAGCCTTTGGCTTGGACAATACCTTATCATTTTATCTCTCAACATCCCTCTATTAATCCTAGAATCCTTACCATAGGCATAAATCTCTTCAAGAAACCAGTTTGGTTCAAACCAAGAGGAGTTACCCGATTTAAAGGTAACGTGTCCTCTAATGTTTTTTTGTTTTAATTTGCTTCTCCAACCCCCTAAACCCTTTTTATTCATTTCTTTTGTAACAACAACAGTATCTTAAATATACTAGGATGTTGTTATATGAAGTATTCGAGCTACACTTACACACACCTTCATCTAATGGTTAAAGAGCATACTATTTCCATGGATGGCGAATTTCTGCCTTAGGAAACGAAGATTGTTCAATATTATTCTAAAACCATAAAAGGTGGCCATTAATATGAAACTATATTTATATATGATATATAATAAGTTTATGTTTTACTTAAGCTTCTATATTTTTCATTTTTGGCATACCTTTATGGTTTCCATTAGGGTTAAACGCGATATCCTCATTTTAGGAAGTGCAGACTACCGCCCCCTTAAAGTGATTTGATTCGTTAATGCCATATGTGGGACATATAAAGGATGGAGTTAATGATATTATATATGATATTATACCGGAATTATAATATACCTTTATATCATTATAATTCTATTCCATAAAATATGAAATAGAAATGAAAGTAGTGTTCATGCGTACGTACGGCTTACCATCTCCATGAACAGTACATTTAATTTTTTACAACTAAATGTTATGTAATATTCTAAATGCATGTATATTCTGGATATATATAATATATATGATATCTAAATCATGAGTATAACTCTTGATATAATGGATACATGAAAAACTTGTAATTATAAAGAGTTTATTTTTGACTCAAGTACCAATGATCGTTAAAATGACCGTTATTAACTTAAATAATTACATAGTGTTCATGACATGGCAATAAGTGACATAAAAGGAATAATGAACTTGAAAAATGTTCTTAATAAAGTAGAAATTAACTTAAGTTTATTATTCCGGACATTAAAGAACGATCGAGTCAAGTCAGACTCGAGGTAAGGGACTTCGTCTCAATCTCCTTTCATTGAGGCATATTATGTTCTATACACATCTTTCTTTTATACTGTGTATAAAACCCTTTGACTTTTACATTTACTCAAAATGAATCTTTTTATACGAATAATTTACTAAACAAAAAACGGGAATGTTTTTTTGTCGTACGTATGCGGCGACAACGACTTCTCCACCGCCGTGACCATTATTTGAGCTTCGGCTTCCTCTACAAGCCATAACTTTTTTTTAAATAAAAAATAACTACCATGTTTTAATTTTCGATTATTTTGGTATTGAAAATGGTTTTCATAATGGTTTTATATCAATGTGTTGTATTGATATCTTGTGATTGAAAAGTGGAAATTTTATGTTTCCTTTATGTATGTTTTATGTGATACGATTATGTTATGGTTCTTGGGAATTATTATGAAGACGGGTGGTTCCATGATAAACTAAGGGCGGGTGAGCCCGATATAGCTCTCCAATGCATTGGGTAATAAGAAGGAGTTAAAATTTAGGGTTTCTCCAAAGAGATTTAGGGAATATACTGTGATGGGTATTCCAAACGTAACCAAGAGGGTTACTCCCTACATAAGAATGTTATGAATGCCTCAAGTTACCTTTATGTCTTAGGATTTCTATGATTTATTCATGATTTGATGAGTTATGTTAAAGTGATTATGTTTTATGAGTAAAGTATGATTTCATTGATTCTTATGTATATATGTACTCATGTTTCCTTTCCATATTTTTATATCCCTTACTGAGCTTTTTATGCTCATCCCAAGTTTTTGAAATGTTTTTCACAGGTCAAGGGAAAGGTACATGATGTGATGATAGTGTCAAGGATGTGTCAAGAAAGAATCCAATTTTTATTTTAAATATGTTTCCATTTATGGGAAAAATGAGTACTATCTTTTATGTAACCACTTTGTTTAAATGTGTAATGTAATACATGATTAATGATCTAATTCTTTGAAACTCTAAACCTGAAAAGATCCTCAATGTGTAATCTTGTAATAACTCAATATTAAGTAATATTTAAGGCTAGGGCCTTATAATTACCATGCATCAAGAGAATACATGATGAAGTTATTCACATGTTTGGCATGTAACAATTCAGTGGTACTTCATATCATTTGGGGGATTAATGTTAAGTTCATTTTGGAAATTTTGGGACCTTATTTATAATGTTTACGATATTAGTATTCTATAATGGGAAAAGCTTAACCATTTATGAAATGGTTATCATTGATATTTGTATGAGGTTTTATACATTAATGTATTACATCACCATACAATTATTTATGAATATTGGACAACCCATTATAGCAATTTTGTAATAATAATAACTAGAGATCGAAAGAATGAATTATCATTCTATTATAGATATTACAATACATTAAATGCGAATTTTAGTGATTTATGCATAAAAGAAATTCATTTTTCTACATTAATTTCTTAGAGTAAATGATTAACTATGAATTGATTAAATCATGATCAAAGGATGAAATTTTTCTTTTGGAATACAAAAATTTATAGTATGTTTTTTTCTTTATATTCTTATATTTTAAAATTATTCCTCATCTATAAGAAATTGATATTGAAATAAAACGATATCCTAATAACCTAATTTATATTAAATAAATTTTATTTTGAATAATAACGTTTTTATTGTATTCATTTCCATAAATTTCCATTGGTAACTCACATTCTTATGATCAATGACCTTTATCTCTCTTTATAATTTTTTTTCTTTCAGTTCAATATCTTCAGTTTCCACTAATATTATTTTATATATAAACTTAATTATATACTATTCCATATGAACATATTACTACCCTTTATATCTTATCAATAGAATGTATTGTTTACCCTTCTCATGATTTGGTAATTCAAGAAGGGTATTTTCAAATTACAAACCCTTGATTACTGAGATGAAGATTAAATTGTGAGGATGAAATTTATTTAAGGAGGTATAATGAAACACCCAAAGATTTTAAAATATTAACATAATATTTTATAGAACATATGAAATGAAACAAAAAGAGTAGAAGTGAATATAGAATCCTTATACTTTACAAGATATTTATTTTAAAATAAATAAAATCTCTTTGATAGCTTGTAATGAACACAACACTGGGTTTGAATGAAACATGATAATCTATAAAAGTATTTTTATTCAAACATTACATATATAAAATATCTATTAAATTAGATGGTATAAATATTAATAACTAAATTATTAAAATTTTCTAATTTTAATATGTTTAAAATAAATGAAATTGATATATATTGATTAGAGATAGAATGAGAACCATTTTAAGGAAAAACGAAATCTTTTCTTAAAGAAATGTATTTTTCTAAAATGTGTTTTAGTTTCAATTTTTTCTCATAATATATAAATAAATGCTAAAACATTTATAAAATTTATTTTAATTAATAAACATAAATTTATAATTATATATGAAAAATTATCTTATGATGAATTTTTGGGGTTTTTGTAAAAATTTCATTTAGGATGAATAGTGAAATACACCATTTTAATTGAAAACTGGGTTTTTGTTTTAACTATTTATAAAGATAAATTATATTTTAAATTTATATTAAATTAAAATTAGTTAAATTATATATATTAATCAAATTTAGTTTATTCGAATCACAATCAAATTTCATTTTGATATAAAGACATCGTAAACTCTTGGACATTTTCTCTTTGTAAACTCGCTTTCTCATCGTATCTGAAAGAACGAGGTTAAATTAAAAATTTCCACATATTTGAATTGAATTTGTAAAAATGGATTCCATATTTTTAATTATAATAATTTATATTATATAATAAGGTCATTTTATTTTTTTACTATAAGAAATAATAAAAACTTAAAAAATTATTTACTGTGGTTAAGGTAAAAACTGATTTACTGGGGGTAAAACTAAATAAAGGGAAAATGACCTAAAATATTATCTAAAACTTATTTTATAGACATATATATACGTTATAATTTATTTTAATTTATAAAAATTCATTTAAGACCCTTTTCCATTTGAAAAACATGGTTATACCTTTTTATTCTCAAATATTACAAGTGTGCCACACACCTCATATATTCCTTGTTACTTTCTATTTTTTAGGGGATACGATAACCTAGATCATGTGTATGATAGACTACCACCTCACATGGCGATATGATCCATCTTTCAGTAATACTTTAAATGGAAGGAAACAAGGATAATGTTAATGAATATTCGTGATATAAATTAAAAAATTATTATATTCATGAAACATTTATCATTTTTAAAATATAAAATATAATTTTATATCTTATACTGAAAAATTATAACATCATTCGTGCATGTGTGTACTACTACCTTCCCAAAATGATGTGACTCTTTTTTCATCACTACACCACATAGATGATATATATATACGTATAATTTGGAAAATAATATAATATATAATATATTATTATTATTTTTAAAACAAAAAATATAACCTAAAATGTTTCAATAATCAAAATTTAAAAATGGAAACGTTAGTTATATGTACGCATGACCTACCATCTCTATAATTGTAACATAGTTAATTTTTAATAACCATTTTTCACAAGTAGTTTTAAAAGTATAATTTATGCATAAATATGATAATTATTTAATTATTATTATTTTCTATATGTTTAAATTGGGGCCTCTCTGACCTATTCAACCTACTAAAGTCATTTTGGACACATAATCCAAATATTATCGAAACATTCAACATAAATTAAATGGATCAAGTAACCATATATACCATGATATTAAGTGAAAACCAGAATAATATAATTGAACAAATATCCTAAAAAATTCAATAATTAACATAATTTTATTATTTTGTAAGATAAATAACATATGCGAGTCACGCTCAGGGTAATGTTATCCTATCTCACTTTTACTTCTTGTGAGACATACTCCATATTCATAACTTATTTATTTTATATGGTATATATATTGTGATGTTTTATTTTATATAATCAATTCATTTAAATTATATTTATTTAATGTTTCATTAAATGTTATTTATTTCATGGGTCTTATTATTCAAAGGTTTCCAATGTGGAAAGGGTTTATTTCACAATCTTATTGTTGTAGACGATTATTTTTGTTTAACTCTCCCTTAGAGGAACTATTTTGTATTTATATCTTAAAGCAAATATATTTTATTATACTCCTGTTATGCATGCATTTTTTATGTAATAGTACCTTTTTTCATCAGATTGGTATCTATAATTATTCATAAACAGTTTTTACAAAAATCCAACGTCATTTCTCTCTTCGATCAGAAATACTTTTTCTTCAAAACCCATGTTTTCTAAAAATATTTTCAAATTTTTTTTACTTTTAAAAGTGAATTATTAAATATATTTTTATAGATTTTTAATTTTTTAATTTTTAAAAGGAATCTTCATGTGGTTTTAAAAATAATTCCATCTCGGATTATTTCAAAAATAAAAAAGGAATATATTTTTTAATTTGTACAACATGAACATAATTTTCCACCATCATGACCAATAAAGGTTTAACAATTATTTTAAAATTTTTATAATTTTATTTTCATATAAATGAGTTTGGAAAATATTTGGTGAAATTTTATGTAAAATAACATTTTTACCGTGAAATGGTTATTTTCGTCAAAAATGTTTTAAAATATATTTTTATGGTATTAATACTCATCACTAACAACAAAAAGTTATTGATCTTATGATACACTAGTAAATTTTTTCATTGATATCATCCATTTTATTCATTGGATGGTTTATAATCAGTTTTACTGAGGAAGTAAAAATTTTATTACCATTCACCATATTACTCTAAGTGTTTTATGATTATGTTTATTGATTTGAGAATGTATTAAAATTTGATATATTAGTTTTGTACATTAATTTTTATATTTATTTTGATTCAACCCTTTCATACTAGGAATTAATCAGACTTTGTAAGTAATGGGAAGGTCCTGATATATTCCCTCGATGCATTTTTTTGTCTCATGAGATAATGTAGATTCGGTTTTGGAAAAGGCCTTACCCATTTATATAGGTGTCTTGGAACAAGAACCTGATGATGTAAGATGTCTTGGTACAAGGCATCAACAATATGTTTTAGATGTCCATCATTTTGAATTCCATTATTATGAATTCAGTTATTGATATCCGACATGATTAGTTTTTAGTTAGAATATCCATGGTTAAATTTCAAACTCTTTTTATATGGAATTATTTGATAATCATTTATTCCATCCATATTATTCTTAGGATATTGATTAAATTACATATGTTTCAGTTATTTACCTATCCATAGTGATTATTATATTTTTATTTATAGATTTTAATATATTCTTACCCTTACCGAGCATATGAGTTCAGCTATTTCTTATGTTTTATTTTACCCAAGATATTATAAATTGTTTTTTTGATTGATATGCAGGGATAAACTCTGAGGAATAATATAATTATTTAATAAAATTATTTCTTTATTTTAGGTTTTAATTTGAAATAATAATTTCATGTATGTATCAAGTTTACCCAAACTAATAATCTATTTGATCCTTATATATGTAATACATTATATATAGTACCAATGTAATTAACCAAAAACTAACACTGGGCTACTAGGGTTAGGGGATCTACATAATCACTTTAAGATCTCATCAAATAAAACCTCAAGGGGCGTCTAAGACTTTGAAAGTATGATCATATTTAATCTTATAGATCTATGATGGTATCCATAACTCTTAATATAAACTCTTATGAAAAAAATAATAATATCCAAAGATGGTATCCATAACTATTAAGACAAAATCACATGAAAACATCCTATTTTTTTTCTAAAACTCCTCTAATACGAACTATAATATACCCTAATCCTCACTTGCATATATGGTGATAAAATCATGAACTTTACATTTCTAGTTTTGATTCAAATGAGGGAGACATAATTTTTTCCTTCCAAAACATACAACATAAAAAAATTAGATCACTTATATTATCAGGGAACTTTTAAGTCTAGTGTTTGTAGATAATTTGGGAAAACTATTACATAAACAATAACCGTGTATCTAATTGATATGTTCTTCCAATTAAACTATATTTTTTTATTTGATATTATGTAATCATCATAATCAATATAAATCACTTCTAGACATAATTAATTCATCAAAATTATTTATAACCAGGGTAAAATGAACTATAATATGGGTGAGCACAAATTCTCAGTAAGGGTAAAACTAGGCATTAAAAAATTAATTTAATCAATGAGAATAAGAAGAGAATACATATATGATGACATAATCAAAGTTCATGAGAATAACATAAGAATATTCATACCCATAAATACATGGATCATAAAACATAAAAACATGGAATCATGATTTCAAAATGGCAAGAGTTATCAAAATCCATAATCACGATCCATGTACTATCAATGTTGATCAAATATATCTTTAAACCATATAAAGTATATTGAAAACATATAGGTGTCTTGGAATATTATCTTCATATAAGTCTTATTAATTGAATCACCAGTATGGTCAACTTCCATATCTGAAGTACACAACTCATTATAGGGATATCCCATACCCACCAATCCTTAGTTTGTCACAGAACCACTCATCCTTGGTTAATAAAATAACCACCCATCATTGGATTATAACATAACCAACCTTCATTATTTCATGACGTAACCACCCATAATTAGTTTATAACATAATTAGCAGTCATCATAAAAAATGTCCAAGAACTATATCATGAATAAAAAAGTTTTTTTTCATTTTTACACATAACAATAATAATTTATTGATTTTCCTATAAAAAATAAAACGGTTCCACAAAAATTTATTTGAAACATGATTAACCTACATAGAATAAATGAGTTCCATAACAATCTATTTAGAACAAGATTAACCCATTTAAAATAAATGGGTTCCATAAAAATCTATATGTAAAAATCATAATACATCAAGGGAAAGAACGAGGATTGTATTATTACAAATTATCCATAGTGTAGAATGAGTAACTTCAAGGGTTATTGATGTTGATGAATGGAAATAACAATAAATTATCATAAAAAATATTCTTGAGGAAAATAACCTTTTTAAAACTAGAAAATCATAAAATGTTAAGAAAAATATTCTCATTGAAAATAACCTTGTAAACAGGTAACGGGATATTCAAATAAAATAATGTTCATGATTCTAAGAAAATATATGCATTTTGTAAATGATAAAAATAGAAATTATTTTCAATTTTTTTGTAAAAGGAATTCAATAGTGACCCATTTGGAAAACATTAAGAAACATCCTTTTTAAAACCATTTAAAATATGGTTAAAATACCATGAAAAATCAATTTAAGAAATCATTTATGTTTGGAAAAGATATTTTTTTAAAACATTTTAGAAAATATTTATTTGAAAGAGAATGATTCCCAATCTAAATAAAAATACAAGATCAATAACAATTTAAAAATGAATTTCTTAATGTATATTTAATAAGTGAGGGAAGAAATGGGAATTATACTTGTTAAACACACTCATAAATATATTTCAGTAAATAGATACATTTCAATAAAATAAATCATATTATTAAATCAAAAATAAACTTTAACATAAACAATAACAAAGAAATTATATTATATGGTAAAACCTTTACCGCATTGGAATCTCTTCAATCATAATCCCCATGAATGAATAAATTCAAATGATTCTTTAAATATCATGAAAACAATTAGATTCATGATATAAAATTTCAAAAGGGAAGTATATACACCTCACTAATGAAAACATGTTCATATCATAAATGTATGTCTCAAAGAATACGAATTTGAGATGAACAACCCTTATAGAAACCATACCATTGAATTTGATAATTTCTCAATGATTAGATTATGTGTGTTGAAAATAAATATACATAAAACAAGTGGAAATAAAAAGTAATATAATAAAATGTATTTACATATATATTCATATAATTTCAAATACAATTAAGAATTAATATAACCTAATGAGAGTAAATTGAGTTATGATATTATTTACCATTTGGTAAATTTCTATTAAAATACCCTTAAATTAAATAATTATAATTGAAAATTAAAATGCAATGATGCATGAAGTATTATTTATAATACTTGTAAAATTGGTATTATAAAACCACCTAATATAAATAATTTTTAAATATGGAAGATGTATCATAGAAATAAAAGTGAG
The DNA here is from genome assembly GCA_963277665.1 of Viscum album. Taxonomy (NCBI): domain Eukaryota; kingdom Viridiplantae; phylum Streptophyta; class Magnoliopsida; order Santalales; family Viscaceae; genus Viscum; species Viscum album. The sequence continues at coordinate 1,061,747,054 of OY728165.1, read as the reverse complement.
ATGAGAAGCCCCTTATCTCTTTGCTAACTTTTGAATCCTAACCCCATGAAAGAAATAACATCAAATTAAAATCTAAATTCCATGAAGATAAATATATTTATTATATAACATCTCAGGGGGTTGTATATACACCATATAAAAGAAATTAGGCTCATAAATTAAAGTGGGTCATAGTGACCAAAAATTGAGAAGAAACCCTTATCACTTTGGTAATCTCTCCATCAATAACTCATGGAAGAGTAAACCTAATATGGACTTATAAAGCTAAATAATTTTCATAAAAATAATCATAAAATATATTAATGGTAATTATATACAAAAAACAACAAAAATAGCGGGTGAATATGGAATATGTCTCATAGAAATAAAAGTATGATGAGAAACCCATACCTTGAATCCAGACTTTCCATGATTGACATTTAACTCTCATATAATAATTTACATAAATTATTTTATTTCTAAAAAACAATACTAGGTTTAATGACTTATTCTTAAATTATGTACTTTATTTATTTTAGCTGCATATTTAAACACTTAATAAATTGAGTCCGTATAGGGTGTTTTTAGGAAATTCAGTTAATTGTTTGAAAACATTTTTGGTGTATTGACCGTGGTAAAATAAGTCATTTATTAAAAATAAATATAATAATAATAAAGATATATTAACATATTTATGAATAAATTTACTTTTTGAAACCATACATTATTAATGGTTATGAAAAGATAATTACATTATTTTTATGGAGATGTTAGGCCATACGTTTGCATGAGTATCATTTCCATTTTCTATGATCATTATGGAAATAAGGTAAGTATTAATTTAGATTTATAAAATTATAATTATATAATAAATATAATTTTATATAATCAAATAAATATATATATATATACTATCCTTATGATGTTTTTGATAAAAAGAAATCATATCACTTCATTGAAGCGGTAGTCCACACACACACATGAATAACATTATGATTTTTCATTGTTGAAATTAAAATTATATATTATATTTTAAGAATGATAAATATTTCATGAATATAATAATTATTTCATTTATATGCCATATATTCATTATATTTATCCTTATTACCTTCCATCTAATGTTTTAGGAAAAAATTAATCACATCACTTCAGAGATAGAAATCTGACCTACACACGAGGTACGTTAACATTTCCCCCACATAATAAAAATTAAGAAGTTATATGTGATATAATATATATATAAATCTAATTATGATTAAAATATAATATACATACTTTAAATCCATTTCTATAAACAATTCCAATGAACCTAAACAAAATCACCCAACAGGAATATATTCATAAAAATATTACTTCTGAATTTTGTAAAATAAAATTTTAAAAAAGAATTTTAAAAGAAAATACCGTTATAAATATCAAATATTTGAAGAGAGACTTAATAGAGTGGATTTAATATGTATATACAGTTTAAAAAAACATAATAAATCATAATATGAACATATTTCACTAAACAAACATTTTTAATACCACATAAACAATAAAGTAGAAGATTAACCCAAAGAATTGAAATTGGGTTACGAATTCTCTTTCCTCAGGATTGTCTTACATAAAACTCCTTTAAACATACTTTTTAATGGTTAAAAGAGTGTTATTAGTATCTTAAATAAACATATTCATTTTTATAATACATATAAGATCATTTTATCGCATTATTTTTCCATTTTATTGTTAGTATTTTGATCCTTCAATTGTTTTGGGTGCATTCTTTACATGATTTCCATCATCATTTCATGATGGATATTCTCGTTGATTGGAAGCAAAAATAAAAAATTATAATGGAATGTTATTTAAATATTTTAATAAACATGAATTATACCTCTTATCATTTTGAATTATGATATTAAGATGATTCATAGCTTAAAACATTATTGATATTTGTTTAGGTCATTTTGGCGATTCTTCGATTAAAATGAATTCATTTTGTTTCATAAATTTATAATGTGTGTGAAAAATGATTCCAGAAACATATATTTGATATAATAAATAAATTATAATCTGGTTCAACCATATAAATTGTTCTATTACTAGTATTTAAGGAAATAAAATAAATTGAAATCACATCATCCACGATGTTGGTAAATCGACACATCACAGATAATGTTTTAATTTCTTAAATAAGTGGGAGAAGAGTAGAAGTATAATGATGAATCTCCCATAAACATGATGAAATCTAGAATATTTAGGATAATGATTCATTTATGCCTCTGGGATAAAGGGAGGTGAGGAATGAAGAAGAGTAGAAAATAAAATGAAAAGAGAAGACAAAAAACAAAAGAGGATGTTTACCTCTTGATATATTCTCCTGGAGATCCTTCTTAAGGCCCTTGGTTTTGGAATTTTGGTGAGACCAATAGGTATCAGATGTGGGGAAGGGTCTTTGGAAGAGCATTGGGAAGAACTTATGCAAGGCTCGTGGCTTGAGAGGTGTGGGAGGAAGAGGGGAATGAGGGTGGTTTTATAGTGGATGAGAGGAGGGATTTTACATTATTTTAATCATTATTATAATATTTTTTGTCATGAATATAAATATTATTGAATCATGTGACCAAAAATAGTAATAATTACATGTGAGTTATAACCAAGTGGGCTTACATCAGTCTTTCATCACCTATGATGCAGTAAATCAAGTATTTAGCATTTATCATAATTTATCGTAATTAACTATTTATAAAAAATTTATGAATTTCAAAAAAATTCAAAAAACTCACCCTATACATTTTTCGATGTGTATAATTTAAAAATTAACTCCATTTTTTGAAAATAATTTTCTAACTATTGTTAATTTAATTTTTTTCAAAATCATTATTTATTCAAAGATAATAATTTTAAATCTATAACTCATTTTTAACAACGTGTTAAATTAACTAAGATGTCATTATCTTATAGCCATAAAAAAATAAAATAATAAAAAAATTTACTATTCATTATGGTCATATTACTGTTTATATTATGATTCATAAGGGTATGTTACTATTTGAAAAAAACTCGTTATTTCTATAAGACTCCAAATATCTTATTGATCACAATTTTATATGATCGTTTTTCAAAATTCAAAACATAGAAGTAGAAAAATAATTTTTAAAGGATATTTATAAATATCTACTTAAAAACGTCACATGCATTTCAATTTATTTTAAAAAACTTGGGGTGTTACATTTTAATTATTGATACTAAAATTATGATTTTTTAAAATCTATTAAAATTAAATTTTTTAAAAAAATGTTTATAATTTATCTTTTAATATTGACTTTTATTTTGTGGTTTTATAATATTATATTTTCATAATTCTTAATGATTAATATTATTTATATTACATTTTATTATATCGAGGTAAAATTACTATTCTAACTATCAGGTTACTATTCCCAATGGTCAGGTTATTTTTCCAATGGTCACATTACTATTCATATGGGTATATTATAATTAAAATAGTCATTCTAACTCTTATAAATTAATCTTCATTCATTTAGCAACCATTTGTTACAATTTCTCCTAGGGTTCAATATTTTCCTTTTTAAGATATCTATTTGATTAGTAATATGTATTTTGTTTTCTACAATGTTTTTTATGGGGGTGATGTTTCTAGAAGATTTGAATAATCAACATTTTCCCATTATTATTTTTCTATTTAATATCTTTTTTCCCACTATAATATTTTCTATTCTCATGGGTTTAGTTACCGATTAATGTAACAGAAATCATTAATGAATTAAAGTGTTGTCCATTTTCTAATATTCTATCTATATATAACACTATTCAATATAACATAACACATTTATTCAGGAAATAAATATTACTTATAAATTCTTGGTCATTATATTCCCCCCCTTTATAAATTTAATCCTGAAAATTTTAACAAATATTTTTTTTGATAATAGATGCTAGGACTTCTTTTTCTTTATTTCCCCAGGTTCCCATGTTTCATCTTTATATTTAAGGTTTTAAAATAATTATTTAAAAGGGTGAGTTATCTTGTTGCGTAGAAATTTGTATCTATTGTCCGTGAACTTAACCGAATTATCCACATATGATAGGTCATTATAGCACATTCAGATTAAATACATGTGTGGGATCATGAATTTACTTTGTCCAGAGAGACATATAGAATATATCATAAACCTGAGCCACGTTTTATGGAAGAGATAAATGATGGGGCACTACTCTTATGTGACCAAGGATCTCAAAGGGTAAAATATACCCAGGGCTAATATTTCCTTTCTTTCCAAAATGAATGGCATTATTTAGTGGTGATATTTAAAGGAAATGTTTTTCTACAACATTAAATTCTATGTTCTTTTTATGGTTTTCAGTATATTCCTTATACCTACTATAAATAGATTTTATATTCTGTTGTATGGATTGAAACTTATCAATTTTATCTCATACAATATCAATTCCATGTATATTTTTATCACCAACTTCGTCCCAACATGTAGAATTTCTATATCACTTCCCATACAGAACTTCAAATGTAGCCATTTGAATACTTACGTTAGAGCTGTTGTTTTATGATAACTCACCTAATTGGATATGTTTATCCCATCCAATTTTAAATTACATCGATAAGGATCTCATCATTTAATCAATTTTATGAATGGTACTTTTAGATTGGCCATCAGTTTGGGGATGATAGGCCATAACAAAATTCAATTCAATATTCAAATCATGCTAAATACATCTTCCAAATTTATAAGTGAACCTTTGATCATGATTATAGATGATTGAAAGTGGTTCCCCATGCATTCTCACCCCATAATTTTCATATATCTTATCTCATCTTTTAAGTGAGGAATATTCTTGAATATAGATTAATTTGGTAGTTTTGATGAGTTGTTTCACCATAAACCAGATCACATTACTTCCTTTGGATGACTTGATAAGGATCGTGACAATATCTATGGTGATGTTCTCACATTTCCATGTGGGTATGGTAATTGGTTGGATCATCCCATTGGACTTATATCAATTTTCATTAACTTACTAACACAAAAATTTATTTAAGGTGAACTCAATGATATTATTCTTTATGTTTCCCACTATATGTTCTATCAAATATAAGAGTACATCTTGGTACTTACATGATGGATATAAAAAAATAGGTTGTAAGACTCATATAATATCTATTTCTTTTTCCTAGGTGATGTAGGAACAAAAATGTAGTTCCAAACCAAATGAAACCATCTTCATTAATTCGGAATTCATAAATATTCCCCTCCATTACTACTTCCACCTTATTTTACATATCTAGATCATCCCTTTTAGTATCCTTGTTCTTCAATTAGACAGATGGATGGGAAATCAATTGGAAAGGTAGGATGTATTCTCTATCTTTATTATTTCTAGACCCATCATTAACAAATTTTTGAAGATAGGATCATCTCAATCCATTCCGTAGATAACATAGAAAGTTCTTTTCCTCTAATTTCATTAGAAATCATGTTTTAATTTTAAGGACAATAGTGAATAGGGAAGTCATATTCCTTGATCAGATCTAAAAATCTTTGTTGATGCATGTTCAGATATTTCTATTTGACTATATAATTTAAACTCTTTTGATCTATATATTTGTCCCACTTCTAGCCATATAGGTAGTACCTCTGAATATTCTAGGGGAATATCATAGCTGCTAACTCCAGATCATGCATTAATTAATTCTTATAATTGATCTTTATATATCGTAAAAAATAGGCTATCATTTTATCATTTTTCATGAGTACACAAACCAATCCATTGTTTTAAGCATCACTATATATCATAAAAACATCTCCACTTTATGGTAGTGTTAGTATAGTCATACTGATTATCCTCTTCTTGGGATCCTTTAATATTTCCTCACATTCTTTAATCAATATATTCGCTTTACCTCTTTCCGCTTAGTTACCTGGCTTGGAAATCGTGGGAAATTTCCCACAAAAAGTTGGTACTACTCTACTTTTATAAGAAAACCATGGATCTCCATGACACCTACGGGTCTATTCCATTTGTTAATTGCCTTTATCTTTGAATGTTCCATATAAATTCCCTCTTTAGTGATCAAAATCCTCATGAATGTTACTTTCTATATCCAATAGTCACACTTTATGAACATATTATACATTTTCACTGTTCTTAATGTCACCATAACAAACATTTGATGCTCTTTATGTTTCTCCTCACTCTTAGAGTAGATCGTACTTTCATCAATAAATACTACCAAATTTTTTAAAGTTAGTTTCTAATGACTCTATTAATCAAATACATGATGATTTAAGAGACATTAATAATTTTTTAGGGAATCACTATAAACTCATAGTGTCCATAATTTTTATGTATGGTTGTTTTCTAAATATATTTATTATTCACCTCTAGTTGATGATATCCAGAATAGAGATTCTCATTTGAGAATTACTGAAAACCGTGAAGTTGTTTTAAAAAGTCATCAATCCTTGGTATGTGGATCTTTTTCTTTATGGTTTTCTTGTTAAGCTCTAGGTAATCAATACCCAATAGCATCGATTCATCTTTTTTATTGAGAAAGCGAAATGGAACACCCTAAGATGATGCACTATGGTGTATGAATCCTTTTTACAAATTCTCATTAAACTACTTGTTTTCTCCCCCAGTTCAATCAGAGCCATACTATTAGGGAATCCAGAGATAAGAGTGGCTCAAGGTGTAATCCCTATTGAGAAATCTACCTCACAATCTAGGGTAAGGTCAAGTAACTCTTTTTAGAAATATACTAGTGTATTCCATTACAATGGGAATTTACTAAAGGATGATAATTTACATCAAATGAACCATTTTGGTATGGTATGATTCTTCTATGGGCATCAAAACACCCACCATTGACGGATTTTCCAAAATGAGATTCATGTTCTTCCTTTCATTTTTATAAGATCATTGGATGGTTCAAAATATAGAAAGTTATTTCCTTTTCCCAAGAGTTTTTGTGAACTAAATATAAGAAGACCCAATCCATGCCAATTATAGCATAAATTCTCCATAAGAAATTGATTATGAGATCAACTAGAAGAACATTTCTATATATTATAATTTGAGAAGAGTAAAAAACTTATGTTTCATTAATCACACCACTTGGTGTTTTTAAGGATATATCTACTTTAAGGTGTCGAGGTTTTGATTCAATATTTATAGAAGACTTTTTGGACATAAATAAATATGTATAACTATTAATTTTTTTTCTATTCTTGAGTGTATATGAAGTGTTTTGTATATGAATTCATTTTTATTTTCTATAGAGACGATAGTGATGGAATAATCTTTCCCTTCCTTCTTCAGCTTTGGTGGCTGCTAACCCTAATTACCCTTGAGGAACCATGGTTTAGTGCACTTTCTCTCATAATTATTGTGATACCTATAGTTAATGCATTGAAATATGTCCATGGGTGGTGCATTAGGAATTAACCTCCTTTAATCCAGCTAATTGGCTGTATTCTTCATGTATTATTGACATTCATGAGATTGGTGTCCTTCTCTCCCACAATAAAATAATTTCCTTTTCCCTGGGAAGAAATCCACATGATTCTTATTACCAAATTATTTACATATGGGTCTTTGGAACTTTTTTCCTCCATTTTCAATTGATTCACAAAATTGAAAGTCCATTATTATCTTCTTATCTCTATGTCCACGAGACCGTTCATCAAAATCTATATCTACTTAGAGAGCACATCAAAATAATTCTTCATAACACTTAATGTCTTGGATATATAGATCATTTTTGAGGTGTAGTATTAAACAACTAAATAATCAACCTATTTTTCTACCATTACTGATAACTAAACCTAAGGAGTATCTTTCAGGACTTTTGATTGTTTCCTCATAATCCATGATAGATTCACCAACAATTTTTTAAGCTCTAAAAATTATCTCTCTATATTCATTTGAAGAGTTCAAAGGAGATAATTGTTAATAAATAAATTATTAATGTCTTCCCACTCTATTTCCCCATTTCATTCTTCAGCTTGGTAATATTTATCAACACCCACCATTGATGAGACTCTCTATTTAAATGATAAAAAACCATGGTAACTTTATTTTTCATAGAATAATGTAGCATAGAAAATATCTTCTCCATTGAATTAACCCACTGCTATATGAAGATTGGATCAGAATATCCACTAAATGTTGATAGTATTTTCCATATAATGGAATCTATGGATAGTTTTTACTTCTTGGGAGAAGGTGGAAATTTCACATGATTTAGGTTATTTTTTATAACATGATACAACTAGGTAAGAATCATCATGGAGTTTTGAACACCATTTCCAATTTCATTGGGAATTTAATTTGGGAAATCATTACACTTATAAGACACGAGTTCTTGGTATGGAATCTACTAGTTCCCACAATTTTCTAAATTTGATTATTCTTTAAAAAAACATAAGTCAACAATATATAAATTAAGAGTTTTTTATGTGAATATTAATTCTAATGTTATTTCTGATGGGATACCATTATTTCTCCTTTTTCTATAATGATGCTTCTAGGATCATATACATTTATATTTTCTAACACTAAAATAAATAACTACATTATATATATATCCTTCAAAATGGTTTTTTTTGTATTTTTGGATTAAACAAATAATATTCCCCAAGACTGTAAAACTAGATATGAAACATGACCTCTTTGTCACACACTAGGTGAAAATCAAGTTAATACCCAAACCCCCCATTTTAGGATATTTTACCCCTAGGTAAAATGGTGATAGATGAACATCCACTTGTATTATCCAAATAGGGATTTCATTACTCAGAAACCATGAACTCTTTTACTTTACCAAAAGCTAGGATGGGTATTTATACTTATAATTTTACTTTAGGGTTTCACTATCATTATATTGTACTATTTTGATATATTAAATAAACAATCCTGTGATTCCATCTATAGAGAACCATATTTTTATTATGTTATTATTTTATCTTTTTTAAGATATGTGACATAATAATTATATATTAAAGGATCAAAAGGTTTTATTTCTTGGGAAAATTAGGTAAATAGATTACATATAAATAAAACATAATTTTTTTTAATTCTTCATTATAGTACTTATAAAATCTATCATATTATCCTCAGTACATGTAATCACATGAGGACATATATCAAATAGAGGGCTGAGATAAAATCCAAGTTTGGGTAGATACAACATTGAAGGAATAAGAGAGATAAATAAATATTACATGAATGATCATAATAATAATAGTCATCATCATCATATTATAAGCTTCATATCATTATTATATGCATGAGGTAAACATTTATAAAGTAATATAATGGTAGATATTAATAAAAATGAAGAAACAGAACATAGAGGTCAAATACAACATATATTTGTGATCAAATCTAGCATCTTGTTCATGTATAACATATGAACATAAATTGTAACATTATATTTGTGAAAAAATATAGCATTATGTTCAAACATAAAACCCAAAATCTAATGAGATATATCACATTAACTAATGTATTGGAGGTATATATAATTCTGGTCCCACATAGAACATCATAAAATGTTCATTATCACACATTATACATAGAATGAAAATATATGACAATCATAGTCATAAAATATCACCATAGAAATGAATGGTTTTCATGATAATTCCACATATTCTACTTCATGGAATAACCTTTGAGGATCCCAAATGAATAAGATAAAACATATTTTGGCCTAATGTACCATCATTCAAGAATTTTTAAGAAACATATTAATATGAGTGAATGTTAATCTTTAGATGTTAAATAATTATATAGAATGAATTATAAATGGATTATAAAACATATTTGAAGGGTAGAAACATGTATATCACCAAATAGAAGAAGGAAAAAAATATTATAAGGACATTTTAATGACCTTAGAATAAGATCAATATAAAATATTATCTGAAAGAGGAGATAACCGAAAAATAATGGTTTGGGGTCAATAATTATAACAACCCAAGATTATAATACATATATATTGAATAATTTTTTTGAATATTCATTACATTTCAAAAAAACATGCTTGAGGAATGTAATATTTTAGTGTATTTGGAAACTTGGAAAACCAACAAGTTTTTCATAAGTAAACTATAACATCTCCCACTATTATCTTCAAAACTAGCCCCATTCTTAGACATATAATATATAATAATTTTTTCATAAAGTGGGGGAAAAGATAAGAAAGGGTGATATTAGATACTCATTAAGGGCAAGAAAGGGAGATACATAAGAATAACATGAACATAAGGGCATGAGAATAAGAGAATAAAATTTTAACACCACACCCTTCATATCAAGGACAATAATCTTTAGTAATGGAATAAATATTGGTAGTTCATAAGACATAAATCATAAGGGAATCGAAGAACATGATCCAAGATATTCTTAAATTGGCATAATGCATAAAATTTTGGCATACACATAAACATATAAAATCATGTTCATATTTGTCAAGGCTCTTTTCCAAGGATATCATAATAGAATGAGTTCAGTCCCCAAACCATTTTAGTAGTCAAGGTTCACTCATAAGACCATAATAACGGACAAAGTCCCTTATTGAACTATATTTACTCTTCATTATATTACTATATATCTCAGGAGACATAAATCATTACCCAATGCATTTAAGGGAGGTATAGGTCCCGCACATAATATAATGAAAATCATATGTATGTGTGCCAAAATATCATAAAATATTCATCATATCATAACCTTTGAGATGAAATGGGTTTAATAAACATTTCATTATGTCATAACCTATAGAAAATATATAGGTTTTCAGAATCATTAAATCATTTCATCATAGCATAAACCATGTAAAAATATGTGGGTTTCATAATAATTTTATCACGGTATATCCTGTGGATGAGAAATGTGTTTCATTAAAATAATGTCATCATAAACATAAAAAATTATAGGTAATAATAATAATGGTATCTTGGGATCATGTCCCCAGTAACACATAGGTAACATCAATAAGTGTCATCTTAGATGGAAAATGATTTGGATCAATCATTTAAGGCCTTTCATAAGGAAAATATCCTTTCAACATTGAAAAAAAAAACATTTTAAAAAATAGAAATATTTGAAAATATTTTCCTTTGAAAATAAAATTGTAAATTATAAATTAGTCTTCAAAAAAAATAATGGTCATGAAGATGATAATTTTTGTTCATACCATATATGTTTAAAAAACTATTCTTTTTTTATTGGTTAAATCTATGTAGTCAATGTTTGGAAAATGACTTGAAGATTCACTTCTGCAAATCAGACCTTTAATAGAAATATTAAATGGGATTTTTCAATGTTGAAGAAGAGCTAATAATGTAAGCGATGTTAAAGGGTAATATTTAATAGTGTTTGTAAAAAAATGATAAAGGCCCCCTTGATAAAAAACACTGATAAAGGGGAAATTTATCAGTACTTTTTACGAGTGCTATTAAAGCTAAGCTTTATCAGCATATTTAGTGCTTTCAAAGGCCACCATTAATAACGCTAAAAAACACTGATTAATTCCTTAAGGATAAAGGGTATACTTTTTTCCCACACCACCCCCGACGACTTTATGAGTGTTTCCTACAACCAAAACTTTTATCAGTACTTCCCCCACCCCTTTATTAGTGCTTTAGAGCACACACCATCCTATAGTGAGTTTTGAACTAGAGACCTCAACCTAATACACCAACACCTTTTTCCACTCCCTATACTATTTTGTTTTACACTTTATGATATTTCTATATATTTATATATATTTCAATATATTTCTTATCCATATATTTATATATATATGTATATATAAATATTTAAATAAATATTTATTTATATATATATTTTTTAAAATGCATATTACCTCTAAAAACCCAAACGTTAAGAGACTAGGAAAAACCTAATACCCATAAAAACCCTGACACAACCAAAAATTTTGATTCATGAGTCCATTTCAGCTCCACAACCTATCATATTGAATCTGATGAAACTATATTTGACATGATATATGGTGTAGGCTGAACTAACAACCATATTAGATTTTATATCCATTTAAATTTTATGAAACACGGGTCGGTGACTAAAAAATCAGTTTTGAGGCCATCTAGGCCATTATGGGGGTAAAGAAATGTGACATGAGATATGTGGGATCATAAGTGGACCTCCACGGCATAAAGCTCATATTAGGATTTGATTTAATAAGTGTTAGAGCCCAAAAAAACACCCAAATATAATTTTAGGGTCGTTTGAAGTTTGAGTTTGATTTATGACTTTTCTAAAATTGTAATATATTTTATTCCTTTTATTATTACACGATTTAAATATCATGTGATTTTATCTCATTTTATAATCTTTTATTTGACTGGTTATAAAGATAAAATGGACTATCATTTCCAAAGTTATGGCCATTTTTAGGTTTTTAGCGTCTATTAACATTTTTATGGGGTTTAAAGTGTTTTTAGTGTTATTATCAGGTTTTTTTGGGTTTGTAGGGATTTTCTAGAGTTATAAGAAAATTTCACAAAATATATTATATATTAAGCATAAATTCCTATTTAGACTTATCTAAAACATATTTAATGTATATGTAATATATTCATATAAACATAAATATATAAATATATTATTTTTAATGATTATTTTTTGAAATATACCCTTTTTCATTACCTCTTTAGAAGCACTACCAAATTCTTGTTTTATCAGTGTTTTTAGTTATGCTGATAGGGGGGATTTATCAGTGAATTTTTACAAGCACTGATAAATATCCCCCTTTAATAGCTGAAATAAATCCTCATTAAAGACCCCTTTAACATCACTTTATATGGCATAGAGAAGGGGGTGCTTAACAGTGCATTTCAAAAGTGCTGTTAAAACCCTAGTTCTAGATAAAACCAGACGTGTAGTAGTGATTACATTAATTTTTTTTCTAAATGTTAATCGTGGGTAAAAATTACTTTAAAAAATCATAGGATAAAAGTGATACCATCTTGAAAACATTTTTATAATTCTTCATTTTGGAGGAAAACAAATTTCTGATCAAGGGGAGAAATAAAGTTGGGTTTTCTTAGAAAAATCTCAATTATTTGATGTAACAAAGAGTAAATTTTTTTAATATTACTTGAAAATATCATTAATAAATAAAGTATAATAAAAATAATGAGTTTATTGAGATATTGGTGATAATTTTTTATCATCAGAAACATAGTAATAAACATTCTCAATATACAATGAGATGGTAAAAATAATAATTACCACTTGGGTAACCATGAATCGTAATAACCGTGAATGAATAATATAAAATTGAACTTAATATATCTTGAGGATAAATATATTCATGATATTACATGTAAAAGGGGCTGTATATACACCTAATGAAAGAATATAGGTGCATACTACATCGTACATCTTAAAGAATAAAAATTGGGACAAAAATCCTTAAACTTAAGTATTAAATTTCCTTGTACATGTCAAACATGATATATAATAAATATAATAAAATTATAAATTTATTATATAACCATATATATATATATCATAGAATATACGATTTAATTATGATTATTACTCGTTTATTAATAATCCCTTATTAAAGTCAAGTTTCTTGCAATAACTACTTTGTTTTTTGTGTAAGTTTTAATTTGAAATTTTTTTCCTCTTACTTTAATCATGGATTCATAATATCCATAATCTTAACCGAGATATAAATATCACCCATATTCATTATATATTTATTTATAATTATCCATAAAAATTAGTGATACAAAATGAAATACACCGTTCATGGAGATGGTAGGCCGTACATACACATGAATGTTGTTTCTTTTTTGTTATAAAATTTAATTAAATCCATAAAAAGTATATATAATAATATAAAAATAATTTGTATTACACATATATAACATATTATCATTAAACTCATCCTTATTTCCTTCCTTTTAATGTTTAAATGAATCACATTTCTTCACGAGGCGGTAGTTCGCCATACACACAAGTGATGTTATCATATTCCCTAAAAAATAGAAATCATAAAGGTATATATGTTATAATAATTATATAATCATAATAATATCATAAAAATAATTTATAATTACCAAATCCATCATTATTTTTATCCTTTATAGGTGGTAATGTAAAAAATGAATGACATCGGTTTGTGAGGCGGTAGTCCGCCGTACACACAAATGATGATTTTGTAACTAAATATATTGAAGTGGAGAGATTTTTAGGTCATGAACATGAAATAAAAATATTGAATTAAATTTTAAATTATTTGTTTAATATATCATAATTATAAAATAATAATTTATTGAGGTGGTGTAGCGAATAACACAAAAACTCTCATTGAGGAACATTACCTCTTCTTCGGGTATCCTCCTTAGGCTTACACCAAAATCCTTCCTCTGTTGGATTTTTGGGAAAAATAATTCTTATAGGATGATAGTAGGGATGATTTAAAATAATTTAGGTATGGATTTTCTAAACTAAAATGGGTTTTTGTCTTAAGAAGAGAGGTGTGGGGGTATCCCTTTATTTGTAAGGTGAGTGGGACAGTTGTATTTTTTTGAAATAAAAGATTCTACCAATGTTTTTCTCTTGCCACAAGGCTCCAACAATGAACCATTATATATAATAGAAGAGATAAGGTATGAATGTAAGAATAAAATGGGTTATAAGAAAGTTTTTGGGTTATTTTTAACCCTTATCTTTATATTTTAACCATTATATAATTATTTTAACCTATAAGTAAAACCTTTTTTATGTTAACCATGGAAAATAATTTTTTCTATTTTAACCATTCATTTTGGAAAAAAAATTTATAATTCTAATAATATACTATAAATTATGATGATTCCAAATATGGAATACTTTTTTTTAAATTACATTCACATAATTGAAAAATTTTACTTTAAAATTAATCCCGCAAAAATATTGAGAAAGTGGGTTTTTCGAAGAGAAAGTGTTCAAATATTTAAAAAGTCATCATATCAAAATTCAATATGAAATTAATTAAAATAACATATATTGGTTTAATGGATTTAAAATTGAACTAAATTTACTATAAAACAAATTTAAAATATAATTTAAATTTTTTATTAAACAAAAAAACGATTTTTTCAATTAAAATTCAATAATTTTCATTATTCATCAAAAAATGAAACTGTTTAGAAAAATCTCAAATATTAACTATAAGATTGTTTTGAAATAAAAATATTTAAAAATGAAATTCATTTTATTAAATTAATATTCTATAAGTGTGATAATTTAATTTGATAACAATTTACAAAAAGAAATTAAAATCATTTGATAGAAAATATTATTTTCAAAACAAATAATGATTTTAACGAACATTCGGTACTTTTTTTATCAATTTTTTTTCTTTAAAAAAAAATTATACATAATATTTTTAAATTATATGTTACTATTCATCATGGTATGTTTTATTTCTAGGTTATAACAGTCACGTTTGAATAATAATATTAATATTATATCACAATTTTATTAAAAAATCAGTGTCGTGTGTAAGACATGATAACCCAGTGCTACATGTAGAAAAATATTAACTTTGTGTTATGTGTTAAAAATAATAACATGGTGTTTCATGTAATATATCATATCAATGAAATGTAATTTATTTGAAAAAGACACAAAAACAGGGGGTGTTACATTAAACCCCCCTTAAAATGAATTTAGCCCTAGAAATTCATCACTCTAATACAAAAAAATGAGGATACTTATGCCTCATCATATCCTCATATTCCCTTATATATTCTTCAAACTAGTGATTTTACCACAACAATTTGACTAGGTGAGTGGTCTTATATCATAGAACTTTCTCTTTATGATCTATAATCTCAATCAATTGTTCATTATAAGAAATATCATGCTCTTAGGGTATGACCTCTATGATTAGTATATTTTATGGGTCATGTATGTACTTTATTAGGATAGGTACTTAGAACACATCAGATACTTTAGATAAGTTTAGTTGAACTGCCAAGTGATTAGTTATGGTCCCCATATGATCAACACTTTTAAGGGGACTGATATACCTTGGGCTTAGTTTCCCTTTCTTACTAAGTCTCATAAAATTATTCCTTGGAGAAATTCTTTGAAAAAAATTATCACCAAATTAAAATTATATATCATGGAATATTACTTTTCTACTAACTCTGAACAGACATGGTGTATTGCTAAATGGATTTGACATTCCTTTCTATCTCTTCAACTATCTTAGGTCCCAATAAATTTATTTTTCCAAATTTATTACATCACATTGGAGATCTAAATTTTATTCCATATTGGTCTTCATAAGGATCCATTTGAATGCTTGATTGAAAGATATTGTTTTATGAAAATATAACTAGAAGAAGGTGTTGATCCCAATATCTTTTTAAATCCAAGGAACAAGATATAAACATATGTTATAATGGTTTTTTATTACCTTAAACTAAACATCCATTTTAGGATGATACACTATGCTGAAACCAAACTTTTTATCTAGAGATTGCTGAAGACTTACCCAAAAATCTGATGTAAACCTTAGATCCCAATCAAATACGATGGAAAAAGGTACTCTGTGTGTCCTTACAACTTCCATAATGTATATCATAGAAATAAAATCACGATAGAAGTCTTCTCTGATAGCGATGAAGTGTTCTAACTTAGTAAGACAATCTACTGCAAGCCATATAGAATTATTAACTTTATACATTTTGGGGAGTATAGAAAAATCCATGGCGAGGTTTTCCCATTTTCATTATCATATGGGTAATGGATGTAATATCCCCTTATACTTTTTTCTTTTAGTCTTAACTTTATGGAATACCAAGCATCAAGATACAAAGTTTTTGATATCTTTTTTCTTTCCATACCACTATAAGTACTCCTTAAAATATCTATATATCTTCATACTTCCAAGATGCATAGGGAATGAAGAACTATTAGATACTTCTATCAAGTACTTTTTCCAATATTGTATAAATAGAATGGATATATGCTTCTTAAACCTTATCATTCCATCATGATCGAGGTTAAACTCATGAACCATTGTAGATTTCTTTTGTAGATATAAATTTTTCTTTCTGTTCCTCTTTAATGTTCACATAGATAGACGGTTTAACACTCAATTGATCAAGATAAGATCTTCCCCTTTAGGATTTTTAGATCCATCCTTTGAAAATACTTAAATATTGGATCTTTGGTAATCCTCATCATGGATAAGGCAACATGATCCTTTTGACTCAAAGAAGTGGTCACCTTTAATTATTTTACATGGTGTTAATGCATTGAGAAGAAATAATATTTAATTATCTATAAACATATTCTTTGGTTCATATTCAACCCCTTTTGCATGAATATATACTTTAAATTGTTTTGTTCAGTACATATACCACAATTTTTCTTTTAAATATAATTCCTCTATATCTATTTTCAACACATTAATTGGAGCACAACGCCACATGTGTCATTGTGCATTGGCGTAAATTGTTACCGCACATTCCAAATTTCCAATGGTTGGTGGAATTCATCCATTTCATTATTGATGTATGCTCTATGATCTAAATTCAATAATGGGATCTTGGTTCCCCCTCCATGGATTCGCCCTTGGAACTCTACACAAAGTCTGGGTTCCCCTCATAGATTAAGATGTGTTCATAAAACTGATTCCTACTTTGATCTCTTTGTGAACAAATTTTAATTACAATTATTCCATCTGGAAATTATTAGGGGTCTTGAATAGGTAGCAACCTTCAGTTAAGAGATTAGACCATTGGGAATTGTTAGCATGTATAGATGCTAGGAACATTGATCACCTGTATTCTTCATCATAGGTGGGAATCTTTTGGTGCAGAACCCAAGGTATCCCAAGTCGATCATAAGGTATCTAATGCCAATGTCATGTCGTTAAAGGATTAAATCTTAGGAATCCCATGTTTACTATGAGTTATCTGACACTTTTGGTCCATATTTTCAAAGTATTACACCTTTGGAATCCCATGGTCATTATGATGTATCAGTACAATTTGGGTCATGTGTTTAACATCTTGAGGAGTAAAAATCAAAGCAGTATATCCCCAGGAGGGGGAACTTGAAATGTTTACCAATGGATGGATCAGAATGCCTAATGAAGGTGGATATAAGAGGTGTGTTCCAGAAAGGGAAGATGTCACACTATGAATGTTGATTAGAAATCCCTTGGAATTAGATCAGGTAAGTACACCCTATAGGAGGGGGCCACCAATGTTTACCATTGGATGGGATTGAACCTCAGAGAGGATTCTTACATACCCTATTTTGGAGACAAGGATAAAGACACATGTAGATCAATGGATGGTGTGGGGCTTACACATGGAAGATTAACTTCACAAGAGGATTTATATTGGGAGGATTGTGTTGGTATTACAAATGTGAGCTTCCTGGGTGCTTCTAGAATTAGTGATGGAGTGGATGGGGATTAAAAATATAATCAAACTAGTTGGGTTTCATGATCTCATCGAGATGTGGAAGCCTAGAAAAAATAATGATGGATGTGAATTGAGGGGGTGGGGGGGGGGGGGGTGGAATTCCTGATTTGTACATCAAAAAAGTCGTCCTACATATCCCAGTTAGTTGGGAATAAACGCCCACAATGTTTGGAAAGGGTAATTGGGGCAAACAACTGAGGAGAAGGCCTATGAAAGTGGAGAAAATGTTCAAGGATAATGCATGAGAGATGTAGTGAGGGAAAATGATGTGATTGGGGATTATGTATGAGTGCTGCCTAGGGAAAATGATTATAGTTGGGGATTACAACTAAGGAGGAGGCCCGTTTGATGGAACATGTGGGGGATTATGCGTAGTAGTAGCCCATAGATATAGAGGCTGGATTATTCAGCCATTTTTAACCTCTAATCCCACGTGAGTCATGTTGAATGGGAGAAATAAGAGGAATCAGTAGACCTAGTGGTCGTGTCATGAAAGATGAACCAATGAGTGATGGTGTGGGGATTACACGTTGAATCTAACCGATAAGGATGTCATTTCATGTGAGTAGGATCTCATTCCATGTGAGGAAGATATCATTCCTTGTCACTCATACACAGAGCATTAATGGTGTGTGGGGATTAAATATGGAAGCCTCCTGAGGTGGAATGGTCATCCCATGGTGGTATCCAATGATATACACACATGGGGAATATCATGTGCATTTCAATGGATGATAGTTTTGTTTAACTTCATGTGATGGGATGTTGGTGTTAGGTAATTTTACATCATGTACTGAGGATGTTGGAAACTCAATCCTTACCTCTTAAGATTACATTATGATTTCAATTGAAACCCTTGGTGGGACATGGATTTAGAAATTTCATGGTGTAACAGCGTGGAGGTTTGTTCAGTCATGAGGTCCATGTTTGAATCCATATGTTGAGAAGAAATGGTGATTAGCGTACATATTTTATGAAGAAAAAGGTAGATAAATGCATGAACAAGGGATAAAGGGAATGACTCATGAGGGGCCCTAAATTTCTTACATGAAATCCTGGAGAGACACATGAAGGAGGCATGAAAAAGACACAAGGGTTACATGAAAGAGGCACTCAAACCTGATTCTTTGACCTAACTTCAATACAAAGACTGTTAAAGTGGGGGTGCACACAAGATATGGTTCTTACGTGTAGGGACATGCTAGCACATTACTTTAGAGTGTTGTGAACTTGTTCGTGGTTGCATGTATGATGGTCCATTGCACACAACTAACCCATGATGAAAGAGGTTGGGTGAGGATTACAAAAACGTGGGCCCATGAATGGGAGGACCCACAGAGAAACTATTATGCATGATATCTAACTTTTGGATTCTATGCCTTTTTCATTGTCTCCAAAGATGGGTCTTACACATAGTAGAGTAGTGGTTTGGCTTCCAGAGGATCAACCTGATAAAGGGTGGGTGAGGTGGGGTTGGTGGGGTGGGGTGGAATTAAATATATAGAAAAGGCCTTAAATGATGGTGGGGAAGGATTCAATCACAAAAGAAGAATTCAACACAACTTCACTCATTTTCTCTAGAGAACGAGCGTACAAGTTTCAGGTTGGCGTCGCATTGGGTGTGCAAGAGTTTTCCTCAAAGCATTGGGTCTTCTGCATAATAAAAACATCATGTTCACTCCATCCTTAAATATTTGAGTGGACTTCATGGAAGGGGACAGATTTATGTTCCATTGGGCATGTAAGGATCTTTCATGTGAATTTGAATCTTGCACGCAAACTTAAAAACTTGCACATGCCTTCCTTGGCTTTATAGGAATGTACTATTTGATTCAGGTGGTACCTTCAGTTTACCTAAAGATAGAATTTTGTGGATTCATGTGGAATTAAACACCAAAAAATTCCACCTACCTTAGAATCTATGTTAAAAGGGGACTATAAGTTCGTGTTTTGAAGTAAATGATAATGTAAAGGGTTCATTCCAATGGGTGGAAGAAAAACATGTTCAGGGGAAAGTAAGGCCCTTACATGCACATGATAGATCTAATACATTCTTATAAATAAGTGGGGGGGGGGGTGGATTTTGTACGATACAATGATTTTCTATGTGATTGGCCATAGTTTATGTCATGTGCATAAGTTCAATCCTTCTATGTGAAAAAACCAATCTTCATCCACTGATTTCGCTCATCACATGTTTCTTCCATGCATTTATCTTTTCTAAACCATCAGAATTTTGGCTGTCTGGGGCATGATTTTCTGAACAAATTGACGTATTACATGTCCAGTTCCCAGTCTTATTCGCTCTTCCCTTAGAGTTTTCAAACTCTATCGAAATAGAAAATCCACTTAATGCTACTTCGATCAAGGGCACTGCAATCACTCAAAGGGATGAGATGACCAGAAATCAACATATTATTCTAGCTAAGAGGGTTGTATCATACAAGTCAATACAACTGGGCATGCTGACACAATTGAAGAAAGACTATCCGCTGAGTGATTATCTCTCCTTGTGAAACTTTGGACTGCTGGACGAAGTGACCATTCTTGCGTTTTAAATTAACTTACCACAGTCAAGGCTCCCACGTGAAGATGAGATCCCACCCTTCAATGTCACAATGCACAAACATATTACTCAGGAACCTATAAAAATCACTATCTATTCACTGAATGAGAGGAACAAGATGATCATAGGGGATGAACCAAAGGTAGAAGAGTTCCCTTTCCACCAAGACACTACTTTCTAAATTACAAAGAGAGATAACAACAGGGGTTGGCCGAAAGACTAGAACCTGAGGTCCAGTGGGAACTTCACTTGTGAGTGGTAATGGTCGTTCTAGGTGCACTTCACAAGCCTAGAGTATAGGGAAGAACTGCAAAAAAATCAGGCTATACGATTTTGTGTGGACGTTATAGTTCCATTTCTACCATCAATAGTAGTTAGTGACAAAAATTATTACCCAATGGTCCCCAAACATGAAAAAATTTCATCTCCACCATGGGGAGGTTGACATCAGCTTATTGGATATAACTTTTATTGGAGGCATCCCACTAGATGGAATTTAGTACTATGAATTCCTAACACCACATAATACATAGGGAGACAGTGAGTAGATGCCTGTCCTGATGCAACATATCCCGGAAGTGATGAATGAAAAACTAAAAATCAAACCTAATTTTCAAAACGATATTCTTTTCCTGGTATGGTTTAACCTATTTATCAAGATGGACCCAAAGGTAAGGATGTCGAGATGGGAGAAACAATGTTCAATTGAATCAGAGAGGGGGTAGGTAGAATCTTACTAGTTTATTCTTGGAGGAGGGAAGTACCGGAAGTGGGGGTACAACATTGATGGAGGCTGGGACCCGTTGGTTCACTACACTAATATTACAGCCACGAATCTGAGTGTATAATTTCAGCTAGTAAGGGACATGAGGATGGGAATCTACCCATGAACAGTGGTGATTGAAGTGATTCTGGCAGTTAGAAATAATGTCAACCTGGGAGTACTTCTGATGGCCAGAATCTACAGCATACTCGGCTGTGTAGCAAGGGGAAACAAACTCAGGAGGATCTATAGATCATTTCATTTTTTTAACTGTGGGATTACTATACACCTTCGGTTCTATTAGTTGCCGAATTCCATTCTTCCTTCAAATTATTGTCTTTATCCTTCATTGTTGAACATATTCGGGGTTCCGCTGATGGCACTCGATGATGTTAGGATAATACTTGAAATCAAAAACCACATGAAATTCAACTTTTACCCCTTTGTAACTCCAGTTGGTGTGATAGTGTACAATATACAAGGTTCAGGTGATAGAACTAGTAAGCATTGTGCTAGAGTTGTGGGGAGGAAGATGAGCTACCACAACGGGAAAATGGTATTTTTGCAACAGGACTTTTGTGACGAGAATAAATCCCGTCGCAAATAACCAACTATTTGCGGTGGGATTTTGTCTCCCATCGCAAATAGTTTGGCTCAGATAGCACGCCAAACCACGTGAATATTATTTGTGATGGTGGGATCCCACCATCTCAAATAGTTAAGTATTTGCGACGGGCCCCGTCACAAATAACCGACGGCGGTTTATATTTTTTTGCGACGGGATGTCGTCCCGTCGCAAAAGGTGTGTCGGCAGGGACTATTTGCGACGAGTCCCATCACAAATAACTTTTTTAACCGCTGATATTAATTAATGCGGACGTAGGTATTTACGATGGGTCCTGTCGCAAAAGATACTATTTGCGACGGGATACCCATTGCAAATAATCCCGTCGCAAATAATCTAACCTATATATAACCACATTCGTTTTTCCTCTCATTCCTCCCAATTTTTAGATCCTGTTTCTCTCTAAACTCGGATTTTAGAGAGAAATTTTTTCTAATTTAATTTTTTTGTTCACGAAGAAGTTGTGAAACTGTCTGCATCAATAGAAAACCAGTCTTAAATGTATTTATGTTTTTTTAATTTATTATTAATTTCATTTCTTATGTAAATTTGTTATATAGTTGATAAGTTGTAATTAAATTAAATTTAAATTGTTTTGTCATTAGTATTTATATGTACTAATAAATTGAAATTTTTAGTATTAATTTTTAATAATTAGTAGTAATTATTAATTATTAACGATAATTAGTAATGTATATAATTAACTTGTAGTAATTAATAATAATTGGTAATAAATATCAATAAATAGTAATAAATAGAAATAATTAGTAATAATTAGGAACAATTAGTAATAATTAGGAATAATAAGGAATAAATATTAATAATTAGTAATAATTAGTAATAATTAGGAATAATTAGCACTAATTAGGAATAATTATCAATAATTAGTAATAATTTGCAATAATTAGTAATAAATAGCAATAAATAGCAATAAATAGCAATAATTAATAATAATAATTAGTAATAAATTGTAATAATTAGTAATAAATTGTAATAATTAGTAATAAATACTAATAATTACTAATAATTACTAATAAATACTAATAATTAGCAATAAATACTAATAATAGGAATAATTAGCAATAATTAGAAATAATTAGCAATAATTAGAAATAAATAGCAACAATTTTCAATAATTTGCAATAATTAGCAACAATTAGCAATAATTAGTAATAATTAGCAATAATTAGTAATAATTAGCAATAATTCGGAATAATTAGCAATAATTAGGAATAATTAGCAATAATTAGCAATAATTTGCAATAAATAGCATTAATTAGTAATAAATAGCTTTAAATAGTAAAATATTGGTATAATTAGTAATAAATTGGAATAATTAGTAATAATTAGGAATAATTAATGATAATTAGGAATAATTAATAATAATTAGTAAGAAATTGTAATAGTTAGTAATAAATTGTAATAATTAGTAATAACTTGTAATAATTAGTAACAAATACTAATAATTACTAATAATTACAAATAAATACTAATAATTAGCAATAATTAGAAATAATTAGGAATAATTATAAATAATTAGCAATAAATAGAAATAAATAGCAATAATTAGTAATAATTAGGAATAATTAGTAATAATTAGCAATGAATGAAAATTATTAGTAATAAATAGAAATAATTAGTAATAAATAGAAGTAAATATTATTAAATAGGAATAATTAGTAATAATTGGGAATAACTATGAATAATTATGAATAAATACATATAATTAGTAGTACTTACTAAAAATTAGTAACAATTAGCAATAATTATGAATAATTAACAATAATTAGAATTAATTAGAAATAATTAGTAATAATTAGCAATTATTAGTAATAATTAGCAATAATTAGCAATGATTAATAATAATTAGTAATAAATTGTAATAATTAGTAAACAATTGTAATAATTAGTAATAAATTTTAATAATTAGTAATAAATACTAATAATCAGTATTGACTACTAATAAATACTAATAATTAGTAATAAGTACTAATAATTAGCAATAAATACTAATAATTAGCAATACATAGAAATAATTAGGAATAATTTGCAATCATTAGAAATAATTAGCAATAATTAGAAGTAAATAGTAATAATTGGAAATAATTAGCAATAATTCGAAATAATTAGCAATAATTAGCAATAATTACTAATAATTAGCAATAATTACTAATAATTAGCAATAATTAGAAATAATTACTAATAATTAGAAATAATTAGCAATAATTAGAAATAAATAGAAATAAATAGCAATAATTAGTACTATTAGGAATAATTAGCAATAATTAGCAATAATTAGCAATAGTTAGCAATAATTAACAATAATGAGCAATAATTAGCAATAATTAGTAATAATTAGTAATAATAAGAAATAAATAGTAATAATTAGATATAAATTGTAATAATTAGTAATAATTTGTAATAATTTGTAATAATTAGTAATAATTTGTAATAATAAGTAATAATTACTTATAATAAGTAATAATTAGTTATAATTAGTAGTAATCAATAATAATTAGTTATAATTAGTAATAATTAATAATAATTAGTAATAATTAGTAATAATTAGTAATAATTTGTAATAATTAGAAATAATTTGATATAATTGTCCTTTCTTGGTTGATCACCTTGAAAGTAGTGTTGCAATAGGACAACCCAAGTCATGCCATTCTAATCTATAAGAATTATCTCACATGACCCTTTACAAAGACCATTCTTCCTAGAAAATTTAAGGGAAAGATACTGATGTCCCCTCAAAATTTTAAGAAAGAATGATCTATGTAAATGGAGTGAGATGATTCTTAGACACGAGAATGACTTTACTTTGGTCATCCTATTGCAACACTACATGCGAGGTGATCAACCATGCAAGGATAATTATAGATTTTGCATTGGAAATGGCTGACAAAAATGTTATATTGCGCACGAACTGAAAATTGGAGACCCTTTGAGATTTTAACATGTTAAGAATAGAGCAAAGCATGTTGCGAATATTGATAATATTAATATTTTTTAATATTTTTTATTATTTTAATAATATTAATATTGTTTTTTCATAAATATTGATAATATAATTTTTTTATTAGTAATAATTAGATATAATTATAATTAGTAAACGAAAATTTCTTGGATAATGAAGGGAAAACTTGTAATCATCTCGAAAATGATGATTTCCAAATTTCCTTTCATTATTCAAGCTGTTTTTATTTTGCTAAGTATTGTTAAGTATTGATAAATTAGTAATAATTAGTAATAATCATGAGCAGTTTTGCTAAGTATTGCTAAGTATTGCTAAATTAGTAATAGTTAGTAATAATTAGGAGCAGGAGCAGATGCGTCAGCGAGAACAGTAGTTGAAGGAGCAGCATGATGAGGAGATGCATCGATATCATCAGTAGCACAATGAGGAGATGTGCTGATATGAGGAGTGGTAGTAGGAACAGATGGAATACTTGCGTCGTTTGGCTCGAAGTTTAGTGATAAAGTTTCCTCCACCATCTCCTCCAGGTCTTCCATATTATCCACACCTAGTGATTTTTTTACATGTAACAAACATTTGAGTTCGTAGCTTATTGTAATATTAACTATTTACAATTTCTCTTTTTCATATTGGTACAAATATTGCTTGATTTAATTTTTTTATTATTTTAATATTTTGTTACCTATTGGTATTATTTTTAATGTATGTATATTTTAATAATAATCATATTAATATTTTATTAATATTTTATATTTTTTGTGAATACTGAGAATTTTAATATTTTATAATTTTAATAATATTAATATTATTTTTTCATAAATATGTATATTTATTTTAATAATAATAATAATATAAATTTTTTTATATTATTAATATTAATATTAATATTATATAATAATATATAATTTAAATTAATAGTATTCATATAATTATTATTTTCCAATATTAATATTTTAAAATTTTATTTTATATATTTGTTTATTATTAATATTATAATAATTGTTTTTATATTATAAAGATAAATATAAATATTATATAATATTATATGATTTATATTAATTATTATTATATATATATATATATATTTTCAGTATTTGTGACGGGACCCCATCGCAAATATGTTATTTAGTGTCTTATTGGCGACGGTATGAACGGCCCGTCGCAACAACTTATTTACAATGAGCCCATCACAAATAGTTTAAAAAAATATTTTCAAAAAGCATTTGCGACGGGATTACAGGCCTATCGCAAAAAGGTATTTGCGATGGGCCCATTTCAAAAGATCTTATATATATATAAATTATATAATCAAATACTTGTTTTCAAAGGTGATGTTTCTCGTCACAAAAAACTTATTTGCGACGGGACCGTCCCAAATAATATTTTTTGCGATGGCGTTTTCTGCAACGGGCTATTTGCGACGGGGCCCCGTCGCAAAAGCGTATTTGTGACGGGACCCCGTCGCAAATAACCCGTCTCTAATACCTTGAATTCATGTAGTGTACTCCACGGGAGGTAAGAAATCAATTTGGAGTAACTTTAATGGGAACTGTGGTGGTGGATATGTCATAGGGTATGATCACACCCCCACGTCTTGGAGTGGATTTTTCTCGGAAGTGATCTTGGGGGAGAGCAAAAGATGTTCCCAAGAAGAAGATGAGGTACCTTCTTCAACCAACTACAGATGTTGTCTTCCAGTCCATTTGGTCTATTTAAAGGATTATGAAATAATTAGTGTTAGTAGAAGACTTGTGGTAAAAGATGAAGTGGTATGAGATCAAGTTTCTAGAAGTCATGATCATTCAGGTTGCGGAAAAGGTGGACTTTCAATAGAGACACATGTACCTAACAACCATGGATGTTTATGCATGAAAAAATGGATATTATGAAGCATTCCCTCTCTGGTAAAGGTTATACATATCCAAGAGTCATATTCGGAGGGAATACCACCCAAGGAAGTAATTGATTAAGAAGAAGAAGAGTAGCTCAGGGATGGGGAGTCCTAGGGGGTATCTACTCTATAAGGTGGTCCCTGGGAAAGCGGTGAGATCACGGTCTCCGAAGAAGTCCCGATGGAGTTTCTAAATTAAACCCTAACTCACTCACATATGTCTTTAAACTTTCCTTTTCACTATCCTGGTTCACTAATATATCATTTTCTTGAGAAGGTACACATCGATAATATGCAAGGGGCTCCCACTACCATGGGAAAAGATATCCCAATAGGTGTAGATCACATTCCAGGACCTACAACATAGGTTTAGGAGACTAGTGGTGGGTCAGAAAATGAGGTTTTGGAGGAATCCTAAAAACCCCAGGTCCTTACCAACATCTATGGGGAGCCACACCCTATCATCCCCATGGTAGAACCCATTGTTAGTGAGGTGGCACACCCGGAATGGCTTGTCATTGAAATTTACCTATTCCAAGGTAAGATAGTTTTTCCAATCATTTATTTAAAATTGGATTTTAATATAGCTTTAGAATCTACATATTTTCATATTCCATGAATCTTATTCACAAGAGACACAAGTAAAAGTTTTGCTGATCATTGAAATAATCAGTTTTGAAGGGTATCTTATTGTGGAAGCCCCTACTCCGACTTAGGATCTTGACCTGACAGAACATGGCTCCTATAATTCCTTACACTCACAAAGTCATACATATCATTTTTGGATCATATTAACTGAGGCGATTTCATTACATACTGTAGGCACCATGAACAAATGAGGATACAACATTAATGGGATCCCTTTTGATGGACGATTCTATTCATGAGGAGCCAATTGTCTATGTTGATCCAACCTAACACCTAGATAAGCTGGTGGCTATGTGTGACTACACTAGCAGTGAATAACTTCAAGATGGTGGGGGTGAGGCTACCAAATAATAATCAAGTAATGAATACCATACACATAACCTTGATCCCAATCCATCAGAGATGATACTAGAGGAGGACCCGACTGCTGAACTCTTTGATTATTTTTCTGAGTATCGGCCCACATATCTAAAAGATCTAGAAGAATTAGATCTTCATTTGGTTTAATATAATCAAATTATCTCATGAAGGGCATGAAAATGCATTCAAATCTTCATTTATCAGATTCCAAATCCACAAATGGTGGCCTTGATGGCGCACGTTCACTGTTGGCTATGAACACCATGTGCTGGAGGGATAAATGATCTAGGCCTTGACATGATAATTCATTATTAGATTGTAAAAAATATATGGTAGGGTATCCACCATCTATATGTATCTAGCTTATAGGGGAAGTCTGAAAACATGAAAAATATTCGATAAGTCAATGAGTAGATTCAAAATCTTGATGATCAAGTGGGTGAGCATGATTCCATTCTTAGGACTCAATCACAGATCATCATCAAACCAAGGGCTCAAATAGTGGAGGTTGAGAACCAAATTAAGTAGGTAACCACTCGTATTTTTGATCTCCAAATTGAGTGGGTCCGGGCATATACAAGAGTTGATGAAATTTTTATGGAAGAAAACTATGAGGAAGCATAGCTCTGGAAGAGTAAAAAATCCCTAGAGGACACCCACTAGAGGTTAGAAGATTTGAAGTGATCGATCATCGATGTAGATCCATAGAGAATATTTTTCCAAGACTCATGAGATCCTCCAGTATATGGATGACCCTTTATGTGCCTCAAATTATTTATTTGTTTTTGAATCTTTTGTGTGCATGGAATCATTTATTTTCTTTATTTAAATATCACAGTTCAATCATATTTTTGAGACAACTAATGACCAATCCCTAAGATCATGTGGGTTATACCCAATTTGAGAAACAAGGGATTCATATATAATTGTTCACTTTATATGTGAGTGTTACATAACTTCTTAATGGTTGAGGTCTATTATTGTTGACTTACCACTGAGTGTTTTTCGGATGAGAGAGATTGTAGCTGGAGAACAAGGATCCTTGAACCACCAAATTTCTTCCCTGATGTGTGTTAGTGTATAAATGGTATAATAACTGGGGCATTGAATTAATATTGAATAAAGGACAATGGGTATTTTGAATCAAAATAAACAACATCTAGAACACAAGGAGAGTGGCATGGAGACACATGATAACTTCTAAACATGTTTCAAACACAAAATCCATACCGTTATCCTAAAATGGGGACAAATAAATGAGGTTCGACCACCGACCATGTTCAAAACATGAAACATATCTCTAAATGTTGTCCAAAGTGTTTAATAATTTTTTCCTAGGATGGTAGTTGAGCCAAAATTGTATGGGATGAGGTTTTTATGGGGTCCCTTCAGACATGGGAAATGATTCTTATCTAATTAAGGGGAACGCGATATATGGTAGTGGGGTGATGGAATGTTCAAATAGACTAAAAAAATCATTGAATTAATCCACCATGGATTAGGACACATTGGTGTAAGTGAATCATTAATGAAAAAGAAAAAACCTGTTTTATAGTTGAGTTTCATCTTAAATGTCGAGCGACAATAGAAAATCTGAAAAGTGAAATAGATGGCCATTACCTGGAAAGAACTTATTAGGTGAGGTCCTAGGATGTTATGAAGTTTTAGGTAATGAAACTGAGGGACAAATACACATAGTTTTACCTCATATGGTGAGGATTATTCATTTTACATTTTAAAATTATGTGATCAAGATGAATCTCACACTTTAAAGTCCAATGATTTAGATACATCACATAGTTTAAGGTTATATTTCTTGGACCCTGAAAAATACTGTAAATTAGTGTTATATAGACTATGGAAGTTTCTATTACCAGAATATTTGTGTGGAATGAAAGAAATAAACCGTATGTGAATGATCTAAAATAGTCTTCCATACCAAAAAGGTTTTAAAAAACAGAAGGATGTTAATGTCAATGAGGACCAGGAGGTCCATGACATAGCACACATCCTTAAAGGGGGTTGAATGTCTTTGAAAATCATTCCTGGATATTGAATTCTAGTTTATGTTAGTATAGTTTTGGAATAAATGGAAGGATGCTTCTCAAAATGGGAATATATAGTGTAGAGAAGTGACCAACCCAACATGAAGGAGGCCTTAGGTGTCTCCGTTCCAAAACCCATTTTCCTAGTGAATCTTCATAGTTTATGGTCATAGAGTTTTAACCATGAATCACATGTGTGGATCAATCACATTAACACCCACCCGACCAGAACTCCTAAGCACACATGAGCCATTCTTTTTGTGGGAATCAAGGAATTGTACATGGGGTCCACCTAATATGTCGAATCACACATTATAGGTGATACCATGGGTATAATTACACCACGACATTGGTGAGTGAATAGGAGGCAAGTTGATACTTTCAAGGGTTGGATTCAAGGGAAACTGATGAGTTGGGATTGACTATTGACCATTTTTCTATCACAAGATACACAACCATGGCGGTCAAGAATGGTGAAAATAAATTCAATATCAACTGTTGACCAAGTTCGAAATAAAAGATTTTCTATTTAATGATAAAGATCAATTAGGGAATTGATCCAACATGAGAGGTGATCCAAAAATGACATGAGACCATCACCATTAGGGGGTCCATATAGATTTTAAAGGTGATGAGAATCAAAAATGAGAAAGACTTGAAGTGTGGGATGGGTGTGTTGTAGAGTGAGATTCGAACACGGGAGTTGTAAATAGTTTTAATTAATATTTCATGGAGCATGGAAAATAGTTAAGAGTCCTATTTAATGGACTATAAGAAATTATTTTATGTTCATAGAGTTCAGATGATTGGGGTGGTCAGTTTAAATCCATAACTTATGGAATACATGAAAACGTTCACTCCAGGGGTATATATATGACATGTAAGAGGTAAAAATCATCATAAATGGAGATAAGGAGGCTCATAATCCACATATTCACCGTAATATATAACTAAATATAGTTTAGGGTCTTGATTTGTAGACCATAACAGAGGATAAGGGTCAATAGGTTGATTGAATTTCTACTAGACTCGTAGAAAAAATTTCCATGCATCTCTACATATCCCTTAAGGATGGGAATCAAGCTAAACATCGTTATGGAAGATGGTGTGGTGAGAGACTGACATTGGTTGGAGAAATCCTCTCTAGTGAGGAGACTAGAGAATCCCACAGTTATGGTGAGGAAACCTACATTTTTCTAGGGAAAAATCACAGTGTGATGTCATGTTGATGATATTAACTGTTAGTTTAAGGTCATAGAGTTCCGAACAAAATGGGGGAACATTTCAAATAGGTATGTGCGGTGCAGTTTCATGAAAAACTCAACGTGAATGAGGACCAAGGAGGACCAACACCAAACAACACATCATAAATAAAGTCATCCATATAGTTTACAGTCATGATGCTTGGACATAGTGTGGATAGGTTAAGGTCATTTTTTCTTAGCCATATGCTCTTAGTTTAAGGTCGTAGAGTTTGGACAATGAGATGGGCACTCATAAAAGGGATATGGATAATGTTGGTGCATAAAAACCTCGATGTGAATGAGGAACGAGGATATTAATTCTACTTATTCACTCTTAAGGAGGCTTGCATACAATTTAGAGTCCTGGAGTATGTACTAAGTTGAGGCCTAGGGGAAGATGGATTAACAAATTTATGGTTGGGCCTGGAGATGGGAATCATGGGCATTGCTACATATCCCATAAATATGGGAATGAAACCACACATAGTTTTGGAAAACATATCCCTGTAGTAGGCTTTCCCATACAAGGTATGGGTAATTTTTTTCATTTTTGCTTCTATTTTTTTGGGTGGATGGACCAGGATATAAAAATCTAGTCATCATAATGTATCCCATAAAGATGGTAATCAAGTTGTACGTACTTCATGAAAATGGAATA
The DNA here is from genome assembly GCA_963277665.1 of Viscum album. Classification (NCBI taxonomy): domain Eukaryota; kingdom Viridiplantae; phylum Streptophyta; class Magnoliopsida; order Santalales; family Viscaceae; genus Viscum; species Viscum album. The sequence goes on along the minus strand of OY728165.1, from coordinate 1,061,714,795 downwards.
GTGGATGACCGATGATGAGGGAGATGTTCTCTCCAACAAAAATGTGATGGCACTCTGTATTTTATCATCATACAAACAAGATAATGTACGTTATGTAGTTTAACACCATTCAACTAGGATGTTAGTGATATGCAGTTTATCATTGTATGGATATAATGATAGATTCACAATTTATCTTCATGTTTTAGGGATGATGGATAGAAAGAATTCATTGGGGTATGTTCATAGTTTGGAATATATGACCTGACATGAATGAGGTTGAGGGAATCCCAACGCCACACCACACACTCTGAAGGAAGGCTTTCACACAGTTTAAAGATAGGATGATTGGACTTAAACATTTATTTTAAGGTCATAGAGTTTGAAATACGTTCATAGATTAATATCTTGTTCAAGTGATGATAGTGTTGTGCAGTTTAAATTTATATAATGAAAACTATTTAGGATCAAAAAAATTTAAGGTCCTAATTTTTGGACCTCTTTCAGATAGATTACGGTCATGTCACATGGAACATGGTATCATAGTTTAAGGTCATGAATTTTTGACCATGGGATGGGTTTATTCAGGTGGACGTGTTTAGTGAAGTGTTATGGAAAACCGGACGTGAATAAGGGACAAGGAGTCCCATACCACACAATACAGTATGTAAATAAACCCACATATAGTTTTAAATCATGATGCTTATACTAATGCTATGCAATTTAAATTCAAACAACTCAGATAATAGAAACAATGTTTGAAATCATGTTGAGGGGATGTGATAAAACCCTTATATGATTTATTTATTGAGGATCTTATCATTGGTTAGAGGAGTGCTAATCTCTCCATCCACAATGATCAAAGAGTATGCACCATTGGGATAGAACTTATAAATGATGTATGGCCCCTCCCATTTTGGATTCAAATTTGGTGGATTTCTTCCAAGTATCATTGAAATCTTGATAGCTATCATTGTATCACCCTTGAAAAAAGTGAATAGATAAACTTTTTTATTTAATGCCCTAGCTATCGTGTACTCATGCCTCTATATATTATGAAAGTCTTGGAGCCTATTCTCATCGTGAGATTCCAGAATAGTTAAATGGAATTATTAAATTATTTCTGGCATTTTCTTTCCATAGATATCTATTCAGGGTGATGGAAATTTAATTTTGATGGGAATGACTTCAAATTTTCTATACACTATGAAATATGCAGCCACCTTGGTGGAATTTTGGGTTGTCTTCAGATAAACCAAAAGAGTGTTGGGGAGATTTTTCATTTAACGTTTCTTGTTCTGACCTACCATATTCTACATAATGTTATAGGGGTTTTTTTGAATGCCTCAATCATTCAATTTTCATTTCCATGGGAGTGGGATACATGGTTGGACTAAATGTTGTATTTGGTCAGTATCTTATTCAGCTCACCGAATCATAAGTTTGTGTCATTTTCAATGAGAATATTATGAGGGAATTTTAAAAAATATATGATAATGGATATCACAAATTAAAAAATTGATCAATCCTAGACTTCCTTAAATGGAGTCTGTTCTGCCCACTTGGAGATTAAATCCTTCAAGATCTGAATGAACCTTCATTATAAAGCTCTCAATAGTGGATATGGTCTCATGAATTCAGGTCCTTAGACAACAAATAGGAACAAATAATTGGTAGTATGAGGGGGTTATGGAATTCTACATAGAAAATTGGAATGAATTTTACATGCATTGACACTAGTGGAGAACTCGATATAGTCATGGATCATGGTGGTCTATAAGTAGCGAAGCCTAAAAATCTAGTGAGAGAGATTCAACCTCACTTGATGAGAACCACCAGACCCTGCATGGAATTTTTATATAACCTATGGAATATCATTTCCTTGAATGAGAAAAAGGATAATAGAATCAAACCCATATTTTTAGAGGATCTATCCAAGGTTGGTACCACTCTGAAGGGAGAAATATGATGCATACTAACATATTCCTCATATTAAGTTCATTTTGTTGGGAGAGAACCATTCTAGAGAAACAAGATGAAATGGGGTTTTCTAATCAGAGATTTATTTAGTTGTGGGGGGATCTGGAGGTCTCGATGTGGAAGCACCATCGGTCAGGTGGTTTACCAATTTTCTATCATCATCTTCTAAGGGGATGGGAGTTATGACTCACTAATGTGCCACATGGATAAACATATCATCCTAGTTAGGCTCGTTGAGAGAGGAAACTATACTGGACAAAGAATTAGCTCAACCTTTATGTGATTGGGGAAACTGAGTCTCCCATGATTGAGAAAGGAACAAGGACATTAATTGGAAATTGTGCTCAATTAGAAGAAGAAATTCCATCTTATTGATGATATTATCACAATTGATCTTCTTGATGACTATCTCAGAGTCTTCCTTCAGATACAAGAAGGGAACATCAATTTAGAGGGAAAACTCAGGACTAGTCGTGAGAGCTGGATACTCTAGCTCATTATTGTTGAAGCATTTTGATAGTAGGAATGAGTAGGGAATGATAAACTATACTAGAGTAATGAAAACAATCCCAAGACTACTCTTTTGATCTTAAGATGATTGAGTCTCATACAGGTTGGGCATCAGGATACACCATCTAAATGCATCTACCAACATGGAATGACTTGGTCTATTGAAATGATTATTTCATCTCATAAATAAATATCCATAGGTTATAATTCATGGGTTGGATGAAAAAATAGAAAGTCTATCATTGCATGAACCTTTATGGCTTTCTACTGAACCAAATTTTTAATGAACTACTTAAAAATCAATTCCCAACACACTAGCTTTCCCATCAACATTGTGAAATTTAGGGTATACATTATTGAATAAAAATGTGACATTAGGTGTATCTTGTGATGCTGTAAAAGATTATACAACTTATAGACTATAGAAATCATCACAAGGTAGATCTTATCGATGGTAGATTACATGTTTTTTGTGTCAAGGAGCATGCGACTGAGATAGTATAAACTATTATTTGTCCCTTATTTTTTTTCTTAGTAAGGAGGGGGACAAGGGATCATTTTAGGGTGGTCACAAAGAGAACTAGAAACTTCCATGATATGGGTGGAATCAAAACCATGGGATATAGCATGCACTGCTTGATTTCCCCAAATGTGTGTCGATACTCTTTATCACACTATTATAAGAAAACTTTATTCATGTGCCTAGAAAAGGGATTAAAAATTCCATACAAATTCATGATGAGTCAGACTATGTAGTACAAGTGGCCTTGAAGGCCTCAAAGTTCTTGGAGGTTACTCAGATGAGGCATCCCATAGATGGAATTGATCTTTTCTGGGTGAATCTCAATTCTTATGTATTGACAGTGAGGCTGAGAAACCTTTTAGAGGTAACCCCAAAAACACATTTCAAGGGGTTCATATTCAAATTAAAGGAGTGGAGGAACCATGAAACACTCTCAAGATCTATGATATGGTATTTTGATATGGAATAATTTTACCACCAAGTCAGTAACAAAGAATCCCCCTAGCATCATGAGGATCTTTTGGAAGATGCAGTGCTTGGATCACTGATAAGTGTCTCCTACATTCTTTAGAACAAAGGTAATTGCATGATAAAAAATGTTTCATGCGATTCTATGAATTCATAGGACTCCTCGACTTAAGGGTCCAACAATATATGATTATATCCAGAGTATATATCTATGAAGGAGAGATCCTGGAACCCAGCTTTGGCATCGATCAATAGTTTTTTACGAGATGGGGAAAATAATTCTTTAAATAGTGATGATTGAAATCTCGAAAGTCGATACATACTCCAATATTCCCATTATTCCTACCAACTAGAATGATGGTGGCTAGCCAATTTGGGTACTAAATTTACTTGATGAAATGATCTTTGATAATTTTTTCAACTTCGGACTCAACCATAGAACCATGAGAAGGGTACATTTTTCTAGGAGACTGGTTATAATCATCATGAATCACTGGAAGACCAAGATGGTGGATGATATTTCGAGGGTACAACCCTTTCTTCTCTTTATAGATCCTAGAAAACACATCATAATGATTCATTAGGAGATCTGTGTACTAACGTTGTTCTAGTAGAAGTATGGATACACAGATCGACATTGGCGTTGGGTCCGCCTCGGTACCAAGGTTCACCTAAACCAACTCATCGACTATGATGGAGACTCCCTCTTCAAATGTGAGTAGACTATTTTCTAAATCATCTCCACCATCTGAGGTAGGGGTAACATTGGTAGGGGACCATTTTTCTAGGCTTAATGATTCTAGATAAACACTGGGTCCCACTTGGGTGTAGGAGAACCTTCAGTAGGGGATTCCTGCTCTGATGAAGCCATTACGATGGATGATTTCCTTCCAGTTCCATCAAGCCTTTAACCTTAGTGTCCATTCTTGATATAAAAGAAATGGTGGTAGAGCATCTTGTTTTGATTCAACCGGGCTCGATAAAACATGAATGTATGATGCATAACTATATCTGTTATGTGAACATATAGATACTTGGAAGGGGTTGGGTGTTCTAGTATCAACCAATCCCGACCTATGTAGGAGTACAAAGTAATCTTGTGATGTTTTTTACTTAGGGAAGTGAAATCATATTCTCCTAGAAATTATGAAGAAACATCCTATGTCTTCTATTGTGGCCTCCAATCGCTGAATCTAGAGGATAAATGAGTTATCCAAATACGTTCATAGGCTTGACTAGTTTTTTTCTCGACATCATTGATATAAAACCATCTTATCATTGATCTTGTAATATCTTGCATCCATATAATTGGATTCATATGCGTCTAAGGGGAATACATCACTGTATAGAATGCCTACTTGACCATTGGGATATTACTTAAGGCGTTGGTGTTGTGATAAGGGAATTACTACAAGAAGTTGGAGCTAGTGGATTTCCATTAACATGTTGTAAGTAGTGTCTTATGAGACAGTCAAGAATTCTGTGTTTGATACCAAAAAACTAAACCAGGTGTTCAAATGGATCATTCCCCATGGTCTTTTCTCAATCTTAACTTAACCGTAAATATTTAGTTCAGAGGGAATCAGATCTACTTTAGTCAATCCCTACCTACGATGTGTTCTTGTCAAGATGAGATTGTTCTATGAATCTGTGTCTACTAGATAGTGAGAAACCTCTATTCCATTGAACTAGCTAGTGATATACAATAGAAAAATGTGAAAATTAATGAGGGAGCCTTCATATTCTCTAGATAATTATATGATGGATTCAAATTCTACTCACTCATCTTCCTCTTCACAAAATGTCTCTAAATTCTCTTCTTCTATTTCGAACTAGAGAGGGGATCCTCAGGGCTTCTTCGAGGGCCTCACACATTTCTTCTTATAGAAAGAAGGCCTAAAATGTCTATATATTTTTATGAATGAATGTAAGGTGCTTCATCACATTTTAATTTCATGATAGATACACATTTCTACCCATAGAGAGTTTCTATTTGGAAAGAGGAAATAAAGACACTTTCGGCTGTACCGTAGGATTCTGACCGGACCTCGAAAGGCCTTTCTTCCCATTAATAAACTCACCAAGAACCACTATAGTCTAATTGTCATCTATTTGAGGCTTCTATTTAGTAGGATGTGATCTATCATGGTGTCGAAATGGTTTTTCTTCCTAGTCGAGTATCAAGGTCAGTAGTAGTGGTGAGTTTGACAAAATGGGCAGTGATGACTATTCCTACTAATATCTACATTGAACATACCATTTGGTCTCAATTACATGAATGGATTCACTTAGAGAACTGACATGATCATTATTATGATATTTATATCTTCAAATCATTTTCTAATATTGACTAGAGACACTCAGAGTGATATCTTGGTATTCCTCTTTATCTGGAACCATTTAAGGATCCAATAATTAAACAGTGTTCACATAGGCATAATTTAGGACATCGTCAAAGGATTCATCCAATGTTTGATGGACTCTAGGAGTGATTCCCATATCTGGGGGCATGAATTACTAGTGTTTATGGAGTGGATATGGCACCAGTGGGGGTGGTTTCATTCCCTAATGTCATCGGCGTCTACTCTTCTGAGATGTGAAAGGCTATGATGAAGAGGAAGAGGTGTTAGATAGAGAAGGCACAGTGAATTAAAGAGATTCGTTCCAACCTAAGTGGGAACATATGGTTCCATGGGTGAAAAAAACTCCCTTATGAGACTACCAATGATCATAATTTTTAGTCCAGTGATTTGAAACTAATTACCATTCACCATAACTATTGAAGTCCTTACTAAGATTAGTGGAGATTCATGTCACCTATTCCAAGAGGTGGCCCAACTTGACAACAACATTATCCTCTAGCTCCTTGAGCCAATCCTTGAACACATAATATTACTTGATGGTATGTCCATGGATTCTATAGCAAGGGTAATGGTCAGGGAAAAATCTGAGCTCATCCTCATTGGTTATCTTGCACTCTAAAAGCTTTTTAACCCTCTATTCCAAGGAAGTGTATAAGTAACTAGGGACCAGTGCATATTTAAAGGAGTAGGTATGGTTTCACCAATCTAGGAAGGGATATTTTGGCACTTGACTATGATGAGGGGATAGATCTTGATGAGGGGCCAAATACACGTTATCTTTCTGAAGTAGTGGTTCTTGATAGGGAGGCTCCTGCAGATTCTTATGTGTGCATGGATGAATGTGATGAGGCTGTTGAACTCTGTGAGGCTGCACTGGGTCAGGATCTATTGGAAACATCTCTTGTGGATATGGGGATTCCACTTGCGCTATGGTGGTGGTTTTTACGTTGGATTCTCTCCTCACAAGTGCTGGAAGAGGCAATGGATTTGTTTATTTGGAATGTTATATGGCTTCCTATAGAAACTGAGACTTATCGAATAAATCTTGAAACCCAATTGGGATGTTTTGAGTGATGAGGCTAGGGACAAGTTTAGTCTTTACATTCCCCACACACATCGCCAATATCTACTCTTGAGTCATCAACATGTCAGGTGATTACAAGAGACATCTTTTTTAGGGAAAAAATTATACAATGAACTCATATAGAAATTAAATTCACTTGAAGAGGTGAAAAATACTGGTCTTTCAGGTGGTGTAGTTGAATGGGTAGAGAAACTTCCTGCGAAGGTATTCCTAGATGGTGATGGACCCAGTTGGTAACTAGCTATATTGGACCAAATATGGGTCTTCTGTTTGAATGAAACCTCAGAGCTTGGAAGCCTCCTATTGCTATGGGGTCCCCAACATGGGTCTACACCTTGAGATGATGTTTTAAAGATTCTATAGTGGGTCGCCCATACTTTTAAAGGGGTGAATATAGGATTCTAAAAGTTTGGGGGTGCATACATATTATCCACCTAATCTAGATATGGATTTCCATTTGTTGGGATAACCACCAGTCGCGTTTCAAGGGAATTGAGCTAGTCGATGAGAACATTAATATCATCTTGGTGGGGGTTCCTATTCGGATAAGGATTCACAACCACCAATGGATTGATCGGATCATCAACTATGTAAGTTGTATCAATGGATTGTGGGGAGGCCTGTGGACTGGCTTGATTTAGATCATGAGGAATTTTCTCACATGACTCAAATGGATTAGGTGACACATACTGTGGCCATTTTCTATAATCTCGAGCCTTTGGTTATTTTTAAACATGGTGATCCCTGGGATCAAATAGGGATAACTAGCTAAGAAGGAAATGTGTCTTCACCTACTTCCCCAGTGAAGGAGGGACATGATCATATTGTGGAGTTCGAAAATATGGTCTCTAATCAACAAGGAGGTCATTGATAATTCTACTTTGTTCCATGATCTTCTATTACAGGGTATCCATAGTGGAATCAACCTATGTCTTCTGTGTGACACAAGGTAGATCTGAGGGCACAATATGTCCCTTACCTCTGTTGACATTCTGACCTGCCGAAAATGGTGCATTTAGATCTTCAAGGCTATGTGCCTACCTTTAGAAGTGGGTGAGAACACCTATACATGGGTCTACCTATTACATTGATACCCCAATGGGTGGGTTCTCTTAATCAGATCCTATACCAATGTACATGTCCTAAGAGAGCACAAGATCCTTTATATTCACCATGACAGTACCCAACGGTCATATCCTTGATATCACCTTGAAAACCGGGATTTCTTAGGATAATAATGAATTAGAGAGCATCATAATTCCCCAACCATGGATATGTATATGTGGAGTTGCATCTTAAATGATTGTGTGGAGCACTACAAAGATTTGAAGGATTATTTTTTAAAGGGTCTTGTAGTATCTAGGTGATTTAGGATGCTGATCCCCAAGGAATGTTGCCAACTAAACCATGTAGCATTTTTAATCGATATCATCAAAGTGCTCGCCGATAATTTGATATAATGAATTACTATCACATATTTGGAAAAAACATCACCCAAATAGTCTGACAATAGCATGTGACATGGTCCTCTAGGGTGGACTTCAGGATGTCGATGTAGGGAACCACATTTGGGAAAAATAGTATTGATAACTGACTAGTGGGAAGAGTGTGCCACAATATTCCCAGTTCAGAAGAAGGGCCTAGGTCTTGTTAGTCCCATGATTTGATTGATGCCGGTAGAGTAACTAGTATACACACATATGCATATCAGTGTAGTGGTGAATTGGACGGTGGATGAACCATTGCATGAGGTGATTAGTCAATACACACCGGGTCCTCTCTCAGGGGTGATTTTGACTGCATCATCACATACCTGTAGTATTGGGTTCTTGAAATTACCTTATTTGTGAAGGTAACATCAATCATCTACGGGTCTACCAGATGCTCGTCATCTATATTAATCTAGAAAAACTCTTTGTGATTTTAGCTAGAGGTAGAGAATGACATTAGCAATGATAAAGATGACTACACCATAATACCATTGAAAAGAGCCAAACCATCCTCCACCTACATGTACCTATGAAGGGAATTGGGTATTTGGTGCATCTCAACTTTTGGGATGATGAATATAACCTACCAGGCTCCTTCCATAAACTCTAATGTAGATGGATGGGGTGAATGATCCATCATTAATCACATTCTTTTTCAAATTATGAGAAGAAAATGAGACTGAAAAAACACATGATGCTTCTTAGACTTTCGAATTTAGTGGAAAAGGATCTCCCTTCTATCTTGGGATGGTTCTCTAGGGAAGGGATGTTATTTTTCATGGGAAGGACCTCCATGTTGGTGGGTGATTGAATGAGGAGGACCTTCCCATTGATGTTTTGGGATACAGGGAGGTACTATGTATCAGCTAATATTGGAGTTGGTAGGACCACCACTTTGACCACTAATGGAGTGAATAGGACCTCCACTCTGGTGGGTTGAAGTGCAAGGAGGGCCTTGCAATTGATCAAACTAGACATAAGGGGGACCTCTATGTTGGCTGTCGAAAGTGTGGGGTGTACCTTTATCATGACTGACGTTGGGATCATGGGGAGGAGATCCATGTTAAAAGTGAAAGGAGTGAATAATACCTCAACTACGAAAGTTTATGGCATGGTGAAAATCTCTAAAATGATTTATGATGAAGAGGGGAGGAACTCCACATTATTCTGTACTGGAGCGGGGAGGGCCTCCTATTGAGATGGGAATAGTGTGAGGATGAATTTCATGCTGGAGGTCTGTGACATAGGAGGACCGTCGTGTCAGAAACCATAATTATGGGGAGGGCCTCCACAATATATTTTGATGAATTGGGGAGGGAATCTTCTTTTACCACTACTAAAAACAATGGGAGGGACTCCATGTTGGACATGAGAGTGAGGAGGTCCACCACTTTGTTTAGAGATGGTATAGGGATGACATTTGTAATGGATCTCATCGTCACAAGATGGTCTGTAACGGTAGATGATAAAACCAATGGATGAAAAAGTCGACCTGACCTGCATGTGGGGTGGTTGGGGCCTCGATCCCAATCGGGAGTAGATGGGTCCCTACTATGAAGTGACATTGATATGACGGAAGGTGTTAGGGGTGGATGGAGCCACAAGAACTATGGAGGATGATGGAAATTATCAGGAATCCACGTGATAATTTTCCCAATGATTGTGTCAGGGCATTCAGAATGGGGTCAACAGAGAAGGGGTGTGGTCCACCTATTCCTCGACCTTGAGTATCAAATGATACTAACACTAATGAGGATTGGTGAGGGACCTCCTCGGAGACTCTTTAGTAGTAGTCACTATGGGGATGACTCAGTCATCCCCTATGTCCTTGGAGTAGGGGAGAGAGTCATGGTATCACTCCGAGGAGATGATCCTAAAGTGGGTTATCATGGGAGTTTGGAGAAGTGGCACCCTACACTGCCCTTAGGGGTGGTACTGTTAGTTATTCATAGAAATATACAGGTACTAGATAGCTATATACCTCATGGGAATGTCTCCCTCTCTCTCACACCATTGTATAAGGGAATATATCACCCTCCTATGAATGATAACCAAGTGGGAGATGGGGCATGGGAACCCAATAAATTATGGTATAGAAGACATCGTGGTGGAGGTGGGGTAATGTGGGATTTCGACATTGACATTTCTCTTTCCCCTACATTGGAAGGTGTTGGGTTCTTGATTTCATATATCTTTGACCTTTCAACGAAGGAATATTTATCCATCATAATTGATATAAAGAAGGAAATTACCAATTTCCCAATATCATCCATTCTTTTATAGTTGGGGATAGAGATCCACTATAACAATGTCATAGACGATAATGCCCAACATTTAACTACCCAAATATCTAGTGAGTTCCACATCAGGTCCACTATTTTCTTAGTGTCCCTAGAGGAAGGTAGATAGATCTGATGACATGCTATTTTTTATGGATTAAACTCTACTAGTCCACATATTGAGAAGAAGAGATTCACATCTGGTTCACTATTCCTATTAGTGTCCTGATGATAAAAGTGTCTGAGGAAAATCCTTTATCCGAGGATAAATATAGAGAATCCCCCATGTTTATTGAATAAAAGCTTCACAATAGGTTCACCATTTTTGTTTCTCATGATTTTACATGGGCGCACCACCTCACATGTCATTGTGAATTGGAATGCATTGTTCTATTTCATTACCACTTTCAAAGGTGAGAGACATTCATAACCTTCATTGATGATGTTTTCTACTTGATAAAAATAGGATGATGGAATGTCAATTCCTCCATCTAGAGATTCCCCCTTAGAACTAGTCACCTTTTTTGGGTCTCCCCCATACATTAATATATGTTTTCGAAACTCATTCTCAGTTCCATATCTTTGTATATGCCAACTAATTATGCTACTTCTATCTAGAAATTACAAGGGTTATTGATAGGGAATCAACATTTGGTTAGGGGAGTTGTCACATTGGGAATCAATGGCATATCATGATTCTAGTAACATTGGTCACCTATATTCTTCCTCATAGGGGGGAATATGTGGGAGCAGAACCCAAGGAATATCATGTCGATCACAAGGTATCCATTTCCAAATGCATATCATTCATGGATTTCACCTGAGGAATCCCTTTTATACCACATGGTATCTGAGGATGTTGGTGCATATCTTCCAAATATATAAACTCAAGAATCCCATATTAATCATGAGGTAGTATTATGAGTTGGGTCGTATGTTTATCTTTTTGATGAGATGAATCGAGGCAATATATCTCAAGGAGGGAACATATAAAAGGTTTATCAATGGATGGATCAGAATACCCAATGAATGCAGATCTAGGTGGTGTGTCTCATAAAGGGAAGATGTCACAAAATTATGGTTGATCAGAATTCCCTTGGAAATAGATTAGGAAAGTCATCCTCATATGAGGGGGGGTATGAAGGTTTACCTTTATAGGTGATTGAGCTTCTGAGAGGAATCTTATGTGACATGTTCAATAGATAGGGATCAAACCCACGTAGTTCGATGGAAGGTGTCGGTATCATACAAGTATGATTCCATTTGAAATAGGATTTATTTTGGAATGATTATGTGGGGATTATGAATGTGAGCTATCTGGGTACTTCTAGATGCATCGATAGAGAGGATGAAGATTACACATAGGAGTGGTGAAGGTGGGTAGCATGATCTCACTAAGATGTGGTGGCCTAGGTAATATTTGGATGGATGTGAATTGAGGGGACGGAGTGTGTTGAGTGAATGGTTTAAACCTTAGAGAGAATTCCTATGTATTGAGGTTAATTGGAAATCAAATCCCACATAGTTTGGAAAGGGTCATTGGGGATTAAATATGAGGATGATGCCCATTGAATTGGAGAAAATGGATGGGGCTTACAAATGAGATATTCCTTGAGGGGACATGATGTGATTGGGGCTTATTCATGGGTGTCTCCAAGGTAACACGAGTATGGATTGGTATTACACATAAATAGGAGGCCAGTTGGATGATAAATGTTGGGTATTATGCATAGAATAAGATTATATAAATGGAGGTTCGATTCCATGGTCCCTGCTAACTTCAAAGACCACAAGAGTCATGCTCAGGGTGAGAGGCTAGAGGAAGTAGTATACCAGGTGGTCATGTCTTGAAAGATGAAACAACGAGTGATGGTGTGGGGATTATTAATGGAATATTACCTATAAAGATATCATATATATGAGGAGGATCTCATTCCATGTGATTATGATATCATTATTTTTCAATCATATATAGAGAATCCTATCAAGGATGTGTGGGGATTACGCCTGGAAGTTGCCTGAGGTAGAATGGTCATCCCATGGTGGTATTCTATGATATCCACAAATGGGGCATACTGTGTGCATTTTGAGGGGTGAGACTATAGTAAAAATTCATGTGATGAGGATGTTGGTGCTAGGATGTTTTATGTCTTGTATCAAGGATGTTGGGGACACCCTCCTTACCGCTTGGGCTTACATAACTATTACACATACAACCCAAGGTGGGACATGGCTTCGGCAATGCCAGAGTGTAATAGTGTGGAGGAGTGGTCATTCATGAGGTCCAATTTAGAATAACTATGATGGGAAGTAAGGAGGATTAACATAACTATAATGAGATGAAATAGGTAGGAAAACCAATTCACATGGGGCATATGGGATGACTCATGAGGTACCACGAAGTTGTTTCATGTAGTCCTGGAGGACTGCACGCAAGAGGATCATGAAAGGTGCAGGGTTGCATAGAAAAATGATAATACAAGGTTATTTGACCAAAAATCAAGACATGAAAAAATAAAGTGGGGGTGAACATTTGATAGGGTGCTTGTGTGCAGTGCCAGGATTGCACACAACTTTGGAGTGTAGCGCACAAGGTCAATAATTCACATAGGGGGTCCCATGAAAGCACCTAACTTAGGATAAAGATGTTTGACAAGGATGAAAAAATTGTGGGCCCATGAAAGGGGAGCCTATAGGTAACCTTTAACAAAATATCTCTACCTTGAGAATTCCATTATTTTTGAAATATTGTTGAAGATGGGTCTTATGAAAAACAGAGCAACAGTTTGACTTCCAGAGGGTCACCTAGAAGAGTGGGGGGGGGGGTGGAATTCAATATATAGAAGTGGGTTCATGTGATGGTGTGTAGGGATTAAATCATGGAAGAGTATTTCCATGAAGTTGTGTTACTTTTCCAAAGTGAACGAGCACACAAGGTTTGGTTTGATGTCGCATTGGGTGGAAAAGAGTTTTCTACGTGGCTTTGGGCCTTCCTTGGAAAAAACACATCTTGGGAACACCTGAATTATATATTTTAGTGTCATGTATAGAAGGGTAATGATATATTCCACATTGGGCATGTAAGTATCTATTTCATGGATTCAAATATATCATGTGCACCTTGAAACTTGAAAATTCCTTCCTTGGTTACCCAAAATGTTTTGTTGAGTCGGATGGTGCATTTGATTTACCCAGAGATGGCCATTTGTGGATTCATGTAGAATTCAGTGTCAACAATATCTTTAATGAAAAATTTAACAAATAAAACCTCAAATAATAATTTGTGTAATTTTTCTCATCAATAATCAATTTTCAAGAGGTATAAGTAATAACCATGTCTTTCTGCATAGGAAAACAACCCAATACCTTATTGTAAGCATCACTATAGAGTAAAAACTATTCTCTACTATAGGGAAATGTATACAAAGGTAAATTGACTAATATTATCTTTATTTCCTTCAAGTTTCCCTAAAATTAATCTATCTAGAAGAACTTGTATCTATTTCAAGTTAACTTGGTCATAACATTAGAAATTCATGAGAAATTATTAAAAAAACTGCTAATAATATACATCTAAACCAAGAAAACTATGCATCTTGGTCAACTTGGTTGGTCTGGCCAAAATTAAATAGTCGCTATCTTTTATGGATCTACTAATATTCCCTATATTGAGATTATATAACCCAAAAATGAAACATTTTGCAACAAAATTTCACACTTTGTGAAATTTTCATATTGGTTTTCCTTCCTTTTGGTATTTAGTACAATTATAATGTGAATTTCAAGATATTAATTTCTATTTTAGTAGATAAGAATATACTATATAGAAATTAAATAAAATTTATCAAGGTAATATATAAAGAATCTATTAATTAAATCCATGAAGATTGTAGGGTAATTATTAATACTGAATGACCTAACTATATATTTATTGTGTCCATACCATGTATGGAATGTTGTCTTTGGTATATTATCCTTATTGAACCTCAATTAAAGATATAAAAAATAATTCCAATCTTGGAAGAGTATTGAGCTCCACATATTTTATGAAACATGTCCTAAATTCAAGGAAAATGATACTTGTATTTAATCATGATCTTGTTTGGATCCAGATTATTAATGTAGGGTTTCATTGATCCATATTTATTTTTAACCAAAAGAATATGTCCAACCCAAGGGGACACACATGGCCAAATTAATCCCTTTTCAATTTTTCTTGGAATTTCTTATCCAATTACAATAATTCAATTAGGTCCATTCTATTAGAAGTCAATAAAATTGGGTGGCACCAAGTATGAATTATATTGAGAACTTAACTTCACATTTTTGTGGATGGATAGGAAAATCATTAGAAAATACATCAAAAATTTTCCTCAAAATAGGCATATCATTGATGTAAATTTCCTCCCCAACAACTTGAGATAAATACCCCTTGTTACTAGGAATTAATATGTATATAATGGATGTGATCTCCATTAGATATGTGTACTTGTAATCACATTGATAGATGATCATTGGTAGGTTTTTAATATGAAATATAACCTCCATTAATTGATAATTGATGTAAAATTTATATAGATAAATACAATTGAAACCCTAGATAACATCAAATTTATATAAAGGAAGAATTCCAAGAATCTTAGGAAGCACAGTCCCACCAATATCAATAATGAAGAATCATAAAACTGAGATGTGATAATCATAAAATTAGAGATTTTTACAAGTAATTATGTATATAATTGTTGGGGTGGAATCTTGATACCTTTATAGAATTCTTCTTATATTAAATAATTAGTAGATCTTGAGTTAAAAAATATATTATAAGTTATAGATTTGATTGTAAGTGTACCTTACACCACATCATTATCACACCCCTAATCAGAAATAATTATCACATGAAATTTCCCTTTGTCTCTCATATTACGGGTTTTCTTATATATATATATCATCATCATTAACATTTGGATTTGGGAATTAGTTATAATTATTTTAACACTCCGTGCATGGAAAAAAATCAAGTGTTGGTGGTGCATTTTGTATACCTTTCTCTCTATTTGTATCGTTAGATAACTTCTTCCCCCCACTTTGGACAACAATTACCCAGTGAACATGTCTTTCAAAATTAAAAAAATCACCAGTCCCCTTAATTCAATTTCCTTTATGATTATTCCCACACTTTTCATATAAAGTAAATCACATATTTTTCTCTCTATAATCCTTATATTTTCATTTGTATTCTATTTTTATTTTCTTATAAAAACCATGAGATTAATACATAACTATAATCTCCATTTCAACCTTGATTTCACACAGAAAAATATATTTATAACTACTAAAGTATATTATTGAAAAAATGATTCAAAGAATTTTTGTTAATCCACTAAAGAATAGATCAACCTTACTTTAAATTTGGATAACAATACTATAATTGTACGTCACATGTCATGTAAAATTTCCCTCATAGGTACCAATAGAATCACCGACCTTTTTTTAGCTCAAGAAATTCATTCTCCATCTTTGTATGAAGAACACTAGGATATTACCTTTTGGAAAATAAGTTCATGAAATTTTCCCAATCCATGGAGTAAATTTCATCATGTTTCCTCGTATTATTGATAAGACTTAACCAATGACCTAATTCACCATCCAAATGGTAGACAACCAAAATTACCTTTTCAAGATACAAACTCAGGAGAATGGAAAATATCATTCCAATGGTGCTGATCCAATTTTCAGAAACAGGTGGATCATAAGTACCACAAAAATAAGTTGTATTTTTCTCTCATGAGGGACTCAATAGAGTGTTCTTCCCTAATTTTTTCAGTTTTAAGTCCAACAAGATTAATAACATGAGAAAGATGTGTGAGCATAGAAATGGTATTTTTCATTCAAATTCCAATAATGCCTGGATTATCAGGATGATAATAATTTAATTTTCCATTTCATGCAACATTAATACTATTAATTTGAGTTCTGACCATTAACTAAAACCAAAAGTATATTGTAAGAAACAATTATTTTAATGGGGATCCAAGAAATCTTGAAAAATCACTTATAAGATGTATAAATCATAAAAACATATTTAATATATGACACCTTAGGTTTATTCAAGGTTATTCCTAGTTATATTCTAATTAAATAAATTGTGCAGGTTAATAAAGAGTTTTGAATTTCCAATGTATATCCCCCAGAAGTGTCAAACTAGGTATGCAACATGAACCATTATCTTGCACCAGGGGAAAATTGAGTCCAACTCAATTTGACCCTTTTAGAGTTATTACCACTATTTTTTTCTATTACAGAGCCACATCCACTTGTAGTATCTAAATATTTATTTTATTTCTTAGAATACACTTGCTCTATCCTTCAAAAAAATTCACGGACATTTTCCTATAATTTGAAACACCTTTAAACTCATCCTCGGACATGTCTTTAGGGATCTCACTAAATGTTACACACCCTAGTTTCCATTAGTTAACTAGACCTACCCTATGATACCAACTATAGTGTCCCAGTCTTGTCATATATAGATATTATGACATTTTTTAAGAATATTCATCACATTACGCAAAAACACACAGGAGGATGACAATAATTTATTTACTTTGGAAACGTAGAATCATAAACAACTGGTCTATAATTTATCTAAATCATCGCCCACAATGGTCTCCATAACTATCCCTGTTATTATACATATCATATGTAATACATTTATTAATATCCTTCAGAATTGATATTTAATTAAGGGTGATATCATTTGCTCAATATGGGTAAAAAATGTTGATATATTAGCATAACATGAACATAATCATATGAGAACATAAGAATAATACTTGAAAACAATACATTTCTTATCAATGATCACAATTTAGATTCATGTAATAAATATTTATAGTTAATAAGACTTGAAATATAAGGGAATTGAATAACATAATCCTTGTGATAATAACATTTTCATAAGACCTAGATTTTTGGTATATGTGTAATCATAGAAAATAATTTCCATATTAGTCAAGGATAATTTCCAAGGACATCTTATTGTAATGAGTTCACTCCGAAAACCATAATAGTAGTCAAGGTTCACACCTAAGGCCTATATAATGTACAAATTCCCTTATTAAATTATAATCACTCCACTTTACAATCCTGTCTCTCTCATGAGTTATAAATCCATACCCAATGCATTGTAGGGAGATATAGGTCCCACCCATCACACAATGAAAATCATTTTTTTTGTATTCCATAAGATCATAAAAAATTCATCATGTCATAACCCATGAAATTAAATGGGTTTCATAAGAATTTCATCATATGATAACATTTATAAAATAGATATGTTTCATAATTATTTCATCAATTCATCATATCATAACCCAGGATAAATGAAGTGGGTTTCATAAGATTTTTTTTATGGTATAACCCATGGAATAGAAAGGGGTTTCATAAAAATAATTTCATCATAAACTCAATACATTCAATAATAATAATAATAATGGTATCCTTGGATCATATCCTTAGAAATGCATCTGTAACATCAACAGAGTTCATCCAAGATAAAAAAATATTTTGATTGATCATTTATAATATATATTTAAGAAAATAATATTTTCCTATTTGATGAATACTTTTTAAAACATAAAACATTTTAAATTTTTTCTTTTAAAATATCTACGAAATATTATAAATTATTCCTCTATGAAAATAACGGCCATTATGATGGGATGTTTCCTTCATACCGTACATGTTAAAACAAATAATTATTTCGCATTTTTGGTAAAATCCAAATGAGAATTACTTTGATAAAATTATATGAAGATTTGTTTCAGTTTTTTTGAGTAAAAAATTGGGAATTTTTTTATAAATAATAAGATAATAATATGTTAATATTTAAAACATTTTTTGAAAACATAGTTTTGGATTAAAATGGATTTATGACAAAATAGATAAATATTTTCGGTTTTATTAAAAAAAATAAGAAATTATTTGAATTACCAAAGTATGAAAAATGGCATTATTACGTGAAAATATCATGAATAACCATAGGAGATAAAAATTCATGATTTTCATGAGTGATAGATCATAATATTTTATCATTTCAAATGTAATAATAAATCATGATAAACAATGAGATGGTAACATAAAATCATTACCACTTTGGTAAAATTAAATTGCAAGCCGGACAAAGGAATATAATAAAATGGAACATAAAATATCACAAGGATAAATTAATTAATGATATTTCATATCAAATGGGATGGATATACAAATCATGAAGGAATATATGTGTATAATATACCATACATCTTGAAGAAGGAAAATCGAGATAAAAATCCCATACCATAAGTCTTGAATTATTTCGCACACGTTCAAACCTCCAATATAACAAATAAAAGATTAATATAAATATATTACAGAAACATACATAAATACATATATATACTTATATGTCATATCATATAATATTTACTTATGTTCTTTCATAACTTGTTTATTTACCAGGAAAGTCAGTTAGAGGTAGGCCCCTGACTATTTATTAAATAAAATATAGGTACAACAAGTACATAGAAGCACAATTACATATCATAGACTTAAAAACCATCATATCCCCCATATGAACCTCCTTCCACAGTGGCCGTCTCCCATTCCGAGCTTTCATAGTGCTTTAGTATCTTGGAATACTTCCTTCTAAGGTTCAATTTCTCCAAAGATACCAAGTCATGCAGAGATTGTTTGAAAGAGGATCTAGTGGACAATGGCTTTGGCAGATCAGAATAGTCTTTCCTCATCCTTCATTTTGCTGTGATGTTCACCTCCTGTCCAGATTTCCCCTTCCCGTCCTTGAGAACCTTGCAATATGAAGGCATGACCATCACACCGTGATTTTCCTTGTCACTGTCCGAGACGTCCCCCCAATTTCCAACTACCATGTTGTCATTGAATCCATTATCCACCCCTCGATCCCATTCATTACATCTGTTACTATCAATTACAGCCAGACATGGAGGATGCCCTTCCATCACTTGGTTGGCATCCACCGCCTTCACTGCATTTCCTGGGCTAATCCCTTCATACTACCCTTCAATCTCGTGTATAGCATCCACTTCCTCTTCAGATTCCAAGACATTGAACCGGTTGCAGGTGGCAGCATTACTCCCTGAGGCAGCAGGTTGCAGCTGCATCTTATTCCTCTCACTAATCAGATAATGACTGACATCTGTCATTTTCCCACAACCCTCTACAATCGATGGTATCCCCCCCTCATTCGGATCCGCACAATTGAACCCAAAATTGGAAACAATGACAGCAAGATTGCTATCCTCAGCTTCCATCAAAGGCCCCTGCTTCCCACTGCTCACCTTGTTACTACCACACCCCATCATTGTAGCAGCCCCCACAAGCAAGCCACCTTCTGTCGTGAAACGATCAAGAGGAGACCTGCCAGCACTAATGATCCTTGGAGATTCTTGCCTCTGCTGTACAACCACCATTGTTCATGCTACCATGCCAACAACAGCACCCCTTCTGTCCATAGCTCCCTTGGAAATATTCCCCTGATGCAAGTCCATCTTCAGTCTATTCATCACCACAGACACCATAGGATTTGTAGAATCAACTGTATTTTCCAAAACAGGTGCAACATAGGAACCACGTCCAAATGCATTGCCCACCAGATCATCACCAGCAGACTTACCCCTCCTATCAATAGATTTCCCTATCCTTTTCTTCAGACCAAGATACCTCCTGCTACCATGTCGATCTTGGCAGCTACAATCTAAATGACCCATCCTATTGCAGGTATTGAAATAATCGATCCAAGATTCATAAACCACTGCCTGCTTCCATCTGAACTTCTGGCCCACAGAAATCCAGACCCATTCAACCAGAGGTCTTGAGATATCCACCTCCCCACAGAGTCGAGGATTGACCGGGTGACTCATCGTGGCTGTTCGAGCATCAGAGCACAAGAATCTACCAACCAATTTCCCAAGAAAGTGCATAACCGCTGGGTTTTGTAAAGGTAAAGTCTAATGAGGGAAACTTACCCAAATCGGGACGGAGGCAGGATCATGACCCATACAGAGATCAAAACTCCATCGACGGAGAATAAATTTACACCTGTTGCATCGCCGTGGAGCATTATCCCATGCCCGAATCAGGTCTTCCTCTGAGGTGAAGCGTATCATCAAATGCCGACTATCCAAAAGACCAACGACCGCATGATCTTGGAGGTCCCATTTTCCAAAAACAAACTGATCAAAATGATCAACTGATGGTCTACGATAATTAAATCTAGCCACCAGGGTCAGCTCTAGATGACTCGTTGCTTCAGAAAACTCCGACATCGAGATCAGGATGTGAGGATTACCAAGATGTAGATCTGGCACCTTCGGACTCACCTCTATCTTTGGAAACTCTGGGAGATATAGAATATTTGAGAAAGGTACAAAAGGGTTTCGCGACCTCATTGGCAGGCCCTCCCCCCTTCCCACCTCCGCGAAGTGGGGGAAAATCATTATCTGGCATCAGCTAGGGTTTCATCATCGTTCAGGATGAGCTCTCTCCATCAAAACCCATCTTCATTACTTGTTTATTTACAATTCAATGTTAATGTCATGTTCTGAGCAATAACTCCTTTGTTTTTCATGTGAGTTTTGATTTCTCATTTTTTTGTCCTTTTTCATTGAAAATAATTTAAAAATATCTCTAATTTTAACCATTATATAAATATAAAATAAATTCAGTATATATTTATTTATATTATTCCTTAAAATTTAGGGATATAAAATGAAATACACCATTCACGGAGACGGTTGATCATATGTACTCTTGAACATTGTTTCCATTTTATTGTTAGATTAAAAGAAAGAAGTGTAAATTATATATTATAATTATAGAATAATTATTATTTCATATATATATATGATATATTTTCATTAAAACCAACTTTATTACCTTCTATGTAAAGAGTTAATGAATCACTTGGCTTCATGTGGCAGTAGTCCACCGTACAAATGAGCGACGCTACCATACTCCCCGAAAATGGAAATCATGTAGGTTTATTTCATATAATAATTTATTAGAATAATAATACCATATAATTTTTTTTCTAAATATTAAATCCATAATTATTCCCAACCTAGATAGGTGGTAATGGAAAAAACCAATGACATAGGTTCACGAGGTGGTGGTCCACTATACATAAGAAAGATGATTTCGTATCCCATTTGGTTGAGGTGGGGATGGTTATAGGTCATTAAAATAACATAAATATATCTAAATTTCATTAATATAATGTTTTTACTAAATTATAATGGTATAATGGTATTTTAAAAAAGTGGAGGAATAAATAAAACAAAGATGCTTCTAGATGAAAGTTAACTCTTCTTAGGGTATCCTCCTTATGTTTTCAAAAAAATCCCTCTATTTTTTTTATTTATATAAAAATTAAGAATTATAAGATGATAAGAGGGAATTTTGGATTTTTTCAATTTAGTTATTTTCTGGAAAAAAATGGTTTGGAAGGTGAAAAGAAGAGAGGATAAAGGGTGACCTTTTATAAGTGGGGAGAGTGAGACACTTGTAATTTTTTGAAATAAATAATTACAATGATATATTTTTCAAGTCACAACGATAAAATAATGTTAAATTATAGATCCTAGAATATATTTTTTATATTAATTTTTATAAAATGGGTGTTTCATCAGTTCGGGGTCATTTCTTACCCATATCTTTTTAATTTAATCTTCTGATAAAACCATTTTTTCGTTGACCACTATAAATAATTTTTACTGTCTATACTAATAACATTGGTAAAATATTATGTTAAAATAATTAGATATTATTAATTTTTCTTATTCAAAATATTTTATCTTTTTTTCCAAATTACTTTCACAATAGTGGGAAATTTTAATTTGAAATTAATCTCACAGAAGTGACATGAAAGTGAAGTTTTAAAGAGAAAATGTTCATACTATATTTTTATATTGAAGAATAGTATGAAATTGATTAAAATGAAATACATTGTTTCAATGGATGTATAATATAAATAATTATTCTTTTAAACAAACTTAAAATATAATTGGAATTTATAAATATATTAAACTAAAAGGTTGTTTTCAATTAAAATTAAGTATTTTTCACTATTCATCAAAAAACGAATCTTTTCAGAAAAATATGATAATTTCAGCCCAATATAACTCTGACAAGATAATTTAAAAAGTAAGTTTATTTTATCAAATTAATTTTCTAAAAGTTTGAAAAATTAATTTTGTTACTATTCATAAAACAACCATTTCTTTGAGAAAATAGTATTTTCAAATCATATAATGATTTTAACAACAATTAAGTAATTTATTTATCAGCACAATTTATTTATATAAAACCAATATAAATAATATTTTAAAAGATTTTATTACAATTAATTTTACTATGTTTAATGGTATTGTTATAAATCTCACATTTGAATAATAATATTAATAGTATATTAGGATTTTGTTAAAACACAGCATTGTGTGTAAACCAAGATGACCAAATTTTGTGTATAATACATGATAAAATTGATATATTTTGGAATAAAATAATAACTTGGTGCTTATTATTATATATTATATCAAGTAATTTTAATTTATTCGAAAAAATCACAAAAAAAAAACGGGGTGCTACAAGAATTCCCTTACCTAAAATCCCTCTTTATTTCATCACATTCCTGCCTCTTGAATAATAAAAAATGTTAACTAAAACATTGAAAAAAAAGTGAATCATGAATTTTTTTTAACCTTGATAAATTTTAGTTTTTTATTATATTTCCATATTCCTTTTGTTAATGGTGAAGTATTTTGAAATCATATTTTCCTTAAAATACTGCGTCTTGCATTGATTTAACTATGTTGCTTAATTGCTAATTTTACTGATATAAGATTTACTAAAAAATTATAAAAATGAATATATTTATAAATGAAAATATTAGAAATAATTTTTTATAATCATATATTTGTGTGGTGATAGGAAATGAATCAGAAACATCCTCATTGGTGGCTAATCGACCGTTAATGAGGCATTGTTCAAATAGTGGGTTCAGTATATAAATTATGTGATCATATTATAAATTAATTTATTATTGGACATTAAAATTATCAATTTAATGTAAAATAAATATTTATGTATTTAAATATGGCTATTTTATAAAATATAATTCGAATAAGGTGTTTGTAATGGGAAAACAAAATAAAAGATGAAAGAACATCACCCCTTTCTCCATGTTGTTCATTTTCTACGACCCTTGACATATTGATAGTTTGGATTTTTATGACTCCTAAATGTTCCTAAGGATTATAAGGGGATTTAGAGTTGATATTGGGTTAGATGTTTGTCCTGATAAAGGGGAAGGTTGTTGGTCTTCCAACAGAGAGGTGAGGGGTTATTAATAATCCAGGAGATGAATATTTCAAGGATAAAATATCAAATAAATTATTATATCCAAGTTAAATATTTAAATTGGTATATTTTTTAAATTATAAATAATATTTAAATAAAATAATATGTATTTATGAATTTTAACCCCTTTATAAACTAAATTCACTTGTTAATTGAAAGGGAATGTGTAAAAAATTAAAAAATGTTATTTTAATTGAATACTTTTGAATTTGGAGTTTGGAAAATATTTTATTGGTTTGGATATTAATTTTAATGTTTTTAAATGACCCATTTATAATATAAAATTTAGTTTTGGAATAAAAACCCAATTTAACATTTATTATGTCACTATTTCATCTCTATTATTTCATAGAACATGCGGTATTTGAAAAATAGTATTTTTACTATTTATATGAAATTTAACGTTTCTCAAACAGTTATAAAAAATTAACCCCATAGAAATTATGACATGATGATTCAGAAATTGAAGGTCATTTTATTGAAATATTTTTATTTAACAGTTAGTTTTAATTATTAATATAAAAATTATGATTTTTTTGAAATACATTAAAGCACAATTTTTTAAAATGGCCTTTACAATTTGTTTGATTTTTTAATAATAATATTATTTTTCACGGTATTATAATATTTATAATTTATTACACTACTAAAGATAAATATTATTTTTATTACATTTTATTATTCTGAGGCCCGTTTATTATTACAATGAACAATTTATATTTTTAATAGATTAGTAACTATTCCAATAGTCACATTACTAATCTAACAATCACATTATTATTCGAATACTAATTTCACAATTACAACGATCCTATTACCTCATATAAATACCAATTCATTATTTCATTCAACATTTACTACATTTCCTCCCAAGGTTCAAGATTTTTTTCTGAGATTCTAATTTGTTAACTAATATTCCCTTTATTTTCTATAGTGTTGTCCACAAGGGGATGTTTTTAGAATATTTGAATGACCCATGATTTCCAATTATTCTTTTTATATTTAATATTTCTCCCATTGTAATATTTAGAATTTTCATTCTTTTATTTTTTGAGCAATGTAACGATATCCATTAATGAAATAAAGTGTTATTCATTTTACTATATGTAATATATATAATACTATACAATATAATACTACACAATTCTGTTGGAAAAAAATATAACTTATAATTTATAGGTAGATTTCACTTAGATTATGAAGATGATGATGAACCTACCAACTGGTTTGAGGCATAAAGAACGAGAGGCCTGACATGATGTAGTAGTGTTAAGTACATGATATATTGATCTCATATATTGTGTTAGGGGCATAATGGCATGATGTCCTAACCCGATACATAGACATGGTACGAATGCCCGAAGGCCAAACCTATGATGAAATTGAGATATGGTGGTATGGGGGCTAGACATTACTCAATTCTTTAGGACTTTTGAGAGATTGGATTATGAGACCTATAGCCTGCTCTTATTCACTAATGACATTTTTTGACTATCCTGTCTACATAGAGATGAGGTAGACATGATAGGGTGCCATTGGAGATTTTTTTAGCACATGATATATTAGTATATGATTGTATGACTTATTTATTTTTTCATATTTATTATGTTCATGGAATAAAAATCTTATTTTTGTGCACACTTATTAAGGATGCATTGGTGGTGTCTTATATGGGTTTTTTACTCACCCAACACAGTAATCATAGGGAATGTGCATAATTAATTTATAGAGATAAAAGAAATGGTAGTGGTCCCATGGTATGTGGTTGAGACGAGGATCATGGATATGGGAGTGGTACCAAGACATACTTTGAAGGATACTATTATTTATTTATATATTTTTATTATTGCACATTAATCTTGTTTGTCTCACCACATAGGAAGCCCATTTTGTTTTTAAAGACTTGTATATAATTTTATATTCATATTATTCCACATTGTTACTATAAGTTGTTATATTTTAATATTATTTATGAAAGGATATGATTTTGGGGGTAAAATTTCCCAACTGATGGATGTTTGAACCGTGCTTCTAGTCGGTAGTCTCTTGCGTATGGGGAGGTTTGCATGATGTCCTTTTGATCTTTGACACAGACCCAATATTTTGGAGAGGGGTGTTACACAGTTAATGATAATATATATTTTTTGGTTTTGGATATATAAAGTTATAATGATGTTCATATAATCTTAGGGAAATCATTTTTAGTTTCTACGGGGTTTCTGATGGATTTTAATCGTAAAAAATATTTTTATTATAGGTAATGAAAAAGATAAATTTAATGTATATATAGATACTAAAGGAGCTATATTAGAGGAAATTTATTTCAGTATATATATTATTGATGAATTGTATCTAAAATTCATTGATAAAATTAAAATCAATGTTTCTAGAGAATGAATTTGAGAATTATTAGATGTATTGTGATAAAATAAGAAAAGAACAAGAATATTTCATGATATATAGTTTTAAACAACCAATTAATGAAATAAGAATATTTAATAAAAACAATATCTTGTCTTCCTATGAAGCACCTATGGTGAAATCAATTACATTAACATTGCAATTTACATATATGGATTTAGGGAATGATGGAAAACTGAAAGTCTTAACTTCATCTACTCTAGAAGAATATTGGGACAAAATATTAGTGGATTTATTAAAATAACATAGGGTCACCTTTTTAAGGTTCATAATTGATGTAAAATTGATTTTCACCAAGTAAAAATATATCATATTTGAATAATATCAGATAAAAAGACAAGAGTAGAAGGAAAAATGTGGTCAAGACAAACATAAAAGAGGAAAATTGGGAAAAAGTTTTTATATTGTTAGTGAGAAGAATAATTTACCCAGTTTAACAGAATTAATGGGTTTGAATAGTATAATGGGAACCTAAAAAGTAACAGATGAATATAACACATATGAGAAGGTTGAACTGATCTAGACCAAATAGGTTACCAATTGAAGCATCTATATCGATTGTGGGAAACATTGAAGTACCCAATGGATTGAATGAATCACATCAAATTTAATGAGAGTTATATTTATATTAAATAAGTAATTATTTAAATATATATTTGGTAATGATGAAAAAAAATTGATATTGGGATTGATGAAATTAATGAAATATGAATAATCTTGGAGTATATGTTATCAATATATTCTATTGTCAATATATGTTGAGGAAAAAATGAATAAATCAATGAGTTAAATTTTTTGTATAAGTAATATCAATATTAATATGAAAAAAAATTTAATCATATTAATAATTATTTGTAAATTCGACATTACTTTATAGTTTTTTATAAATGAGAAGTCATTGATTGAAGTTTGGAAAAGATTTGCAGAGTGAAAATTGCAAGGTTGATGTGAAAAATAAATTTGAGCAACTCAGTGAGTTAAATGAGTTCAAAGAACTACTCAGAAGATTATTTTTCAATTATATATCAAAGAAGGGATTTAATTAAAAACATATTTCAATAAAATACCAAAGATTATAGTATTTCATTTAATTAAAGGAGTTCATGGATTGGATAATTTAAATAATGAACAATAATACTCAATTATGAAGATTAAATTGAGATACATGGATTATACATATCTTACCGAATTGTATGACTATATAAAAATAAATTATTTGGATTTTAATTATAATTTGAATTCATTTTGGGGTTTTCATTATATGTAGTGCTTCAAAACTTGAATAACTCACCCAAAGGATGAATAAAATTTAGAGCTGAATCAGTGTTGAGATGAGACAAGTGTTTTATAATTTGAGGGATGATTATAGTATTATAACTAAATGATTTAATGAATATATTTAATAGATAATTGATATTTATAAAGTGGAAAATTTATGGAATTAGATATTTTCATTTTACTCAATGATTGAAAAATGAGTTCGTATTTTCTATAAATTCTTAGTTAATTGTTCTAATGATATTTAAAAATGTATGAAAAGGTTTTGAGATTTCATTATAAAATATTCAAAGGATAGACAAAGTTAAATTAGATATGTGGGAGTGAATTATATTTCTATCAATTAATATATGATTTAATTAGAGGGAAATAATATTAAAAAGAAGTTTGAACTTGGAAATTATGATTAATCTAGAATTTCAACTGGCTATATAATATCAAATCACCAATTTCAATGGGAATATAAGATTAATTTTTTCTAATGTATCATTATATATGATAGTTAAAAAAATCTTGTGAACTTATTAAGAATAACTATGTAATATTCATTTTATTTAAAGTTTCAATTATTTAATTTTAGGATAATTTTGGGTTGTTTTTAATGATGATTTTAGAAGTAATAAATTGGGAGTATTTTTTTGAAGATTTTATGAGATATATAGTTATGATTTATAAATATTTGGAATACAATATTGGTTTAAAAATGAATACTACAAAACCTGCATTTAACAACACTGGTATTTATCAGCGCTACAAAAAGGTACTAATAAATGACATCTTTATTAGTGATAAAGAAAACACTGATAAATTTCACCATTCAATAGCGATTATTTTAGTGCTGATAAATTGAACCTTCATCAACACCTTATTTTTAACATAGATAAAGTGTATTATTTATCAGTTTTTTTGTTAGAAATGATAAAGGGTAGTGATTATCAACTCTTTATTTCTAGCGCTCATAAAGATACATTTTACTAGCTCATTTTTATCACAGATAAATGACAGAATAAAAAAAATGAAATAATTAAATAAATATAAAATAAAAATGATTTTATTAAAAAAAATTATTACAAATTTTTTTAATTACATAATTATTAATAAAAATGAATAAATTTATTATGCTTTATTAAATATTAAACATGTTATTAATTATATAATTCTAGTAATTAATTTGAATAAATTGAATATTATATATATATATATATATTAATGTATGTAAATATGATTTGTATATTACAAAATAGTTATGCACTTGACATTAAATAGTCATATATTATGTGAATAATGGTTTATAATTAAAAATAATTATGAATTAAAAATACTGACTAATTACATAATGTAATGGACATATAATTGAATTTGACATTTTATTTTTCAATTTAACTTAGATCAAATGTGTGTTATATTTATTTCACATATAAATAATTAATGAATTTTTATATAAAATTCACACACACAAAAATTATCATTTTTTTCAATATTGTTAAAGTGTACTAATTTTTAATCTATTTAATTTCACTCATTTTTAACATATATTCATGCATGCCCTTAAAATTAGTAACTAATATATTTTTTCAAAAATATTTCTATAATTATAAATAAATAATTATAAAATTATAATTAATATATTTAAAAAGAAATATATTTACTGTATATATATTTTT
Source organism: Viscum album (assembly GCA_963277665.1). Lineage (NCBI taxonomy): Eukaryota > Viridiplantae > Streptophyta > Magnoliopsida > Santalales > Viscaceae > Viscum > Viscum album. The sequence goes on along the minus strand of OY728165.1, from coordinate 1,061,685,322 downwards.
ATATACTTATTAAATATATTTATATATATATATAGTTTTTTAAATATAATTATAAATATAAATCCTTTATCAGTGCTTATTTATTAACAGTTGATAGAGGTAGTACTTTATCATCTCTTTTTATTTCGTGCGGATGGAGATGAGACTTTATCAGTGCAAAAAAATCGCAGATAAGATGAATGTTTATCAATGCTAAAACTTTTTCCCTAATAAATAAGTATTTTATTAGTGATTTTGTTGGTGAAAATAAATACCTACCTTTATCATCCCTAATAAATCACTGATAAATATTTTTTTTATCAACGCTTATTACTAATGCAATGATGAAAAGACTCTTTATCAGTGTTAATAAAAAAGTCCTGATATATTTAAAAAACCTAAACATTTGTGAACCTGTCGTGATATCAGAAGATTTCAGTGGAATTTAACCACTTTTGACACTCCTCCTTTGTTAATCTAAGCTCAAATCACACCACTAAACTGTCTCTTGTTGCTTGAACATCACCAAGAATATGATATTCAGTTGATGTTATTGTTTCTAAAGAGGATTTTTTTTCAAACGAGCGAGGTAGGTCTTGTTATTTTCTTTTTTTTCATTTCATTTTTGTTTATTTTTTTAAGATTTCATGAGTAACTTGTGTTCCAGTCCTTGTGTAATATTTTTTTAATATTATGAGCAGAAATTATTTTTATGATCCATTGTTTGATTGGCTACCGATTGTTTTGTGTGTTGGTCATTGATTGTGGTCTTGTTCTTGTATACTTTGGTGACTTTATTTTCATTTTTATATATGAAATAATTTATTCACATAATCAATTAATTATACAATATTTATATGTAAATATTGAACATTTAAACTACATTTGATTTATTTTTTATATTTCTAACATTATTTATTAATGTAAATTTATCATTAAATGTGATGATGTAAAGATCAACTTGTGTGGGATTATATCTCGTGGGTACAAAAAAATGTATTAAACTAAATATTATTATTGGAATGAATTTCCACCCATTTGTGACTATATTAAATGATTTTCCCTTTTCGATTGTGTCACAAATCAATATCATTTAGATTTTGAGATAAAAAAATTTTCTGAACACATTTCAGTTTTAATTTTTTCACAAAATTATTTTTAAAATATCACTCTACCTTCGATGACATCATTTTTTTCTCATCAATTGAACTGAGATAGCTGGAATGGTTGGAGTCTAAATTTATAAATAGATTCCCATTGGTTCTCTCACATGGGTTAACAATGATTTCATATTTTATCCTACTCAATAATAATTTTTTATTTCTAGATGAAGCCTCATTATAATCAACACATATCTAAATTGACCTAAAAAAATTGTGTTCAGGACCATTAACAAACAAAAAATATCTTGACCTAAAAATTAGTATTGGGTTGTATTTTTTTATTATCTGGTGATATTCTACTGTGAGGTTTACAAGAATTTTTATCAATTTAACTTTATTTTATAATGATAAATAAATAAATAAATTAATATATATATAATTACAACAGTTTGGGGAGGGAGAAAAAATACAGCAAAAATCTTACTCTACACGAACAAGGTATAACATGGGGAGTCTCGAACCCAAGACCTCACCGAGACCCTAAAAATCTTTTAACAACCAAGCTAAACCCTGGGGGAATATATATATATATATATGTATTTATATATATAAATATATGTATCTTTCTATATATTTGTAAATGTTTACAAAAGTTATATTGCAAGAGTGATTTTATAATTATTTATTCACAAATTATGTATCTGGAATTCCAAATTAAGAAGGGATTTAATTTATTTTCATTAAAACCCAAATTTAAATATGAATTTGTTTTTTAATTATTTTATTAAATCGAAATTACCATTTTCATAAATATATTGATTTTTTTTGAAATAATGAAATTGTGAGATTCCTATGTTGTAATTGTCTATAAATTTCACCTTTGATAATTAATATCTTATTTCAATTTACTTATATAATATAAAAAATCAATATTTTATAAACCCAATAAGATAGATATGAATTGAAAATGGATGGATGTTAATTTATTGACAAATTAGTATGAAGACGAAGTTAACGACTTCATCATGTTTTCAAGAGAGAATGTAGATGACCCTTCTAAAATCATCTATCTATATTAACATTGTAGTTATTCAAGACAAATTAGTCTAGAAGAGTTGGAAGTGCATTTGATTTATCATGGAGTAGATCAAATCTATAAATTTTGGACTAAATACTGGAAAAAATGAATGTGAATACGGATTGGTATGATACTTCAGTTTATGAACCATTTGATAGGAACAACTTTGTAAATGACGATGGAGATTGCATGTAAGAAATGAAATTGGATATTTAATATGACCTTCATTATTGTCCAAACCATTTTGAGGAGTTAAATAGATATTCCAAGAAATAGTTATATATCGGTTGTAAAAAATACAAAACATTGTAAGATGTATAGAAGTTATATAATTTGAAAGATGGAAATTGATGGAGTGAAATTGGCTTTATAGAACTTATTGGTCTCCTAAATGATATGCTAGTAGATGAAAATAGACTACCTTACTAAAAATACGATAGTAAAAAATGTTACATTCAATGGGGATGATCTGTAAAAAAATACATTCTTATCTAAATGATTGCATGTTGTTTCACAAGGACTATGAATCACTCATAAATTTCTCTATGTGTGGCGTTGATCGATATAAGAAAAATGAATCATGTCCTTCGAAATCTATATAGAAATTTATTATAAATCCATGATTAAGAAGACTATATGGATGTTAGGAATCTTCTAGATAATTAACATGTCATGAATATTCAAGAATTAAAGGTAGGAACCTACGTTATCCATCAGATTCTCCTCAATGGAAGAAAATTAGATTATGTGTTTCATAAACTTGAAATTGAGCCAAGAAAATTGCCTCTTCCATTATCTAGAGATGGAATAAATCCTTTTGGTTTACCGGGTAGTACTCACAGTACATTTTCCGTATTGTTGGTAAATTATAACATGACTCCATGGTTATGCATGAAGGATGAATACATTATGCGGTCTCTACTTATATCTAGACCAAAGCAACCTAGTAATGATATTGATGTTTATTTGGCTCCATTGATTGAAGATATGAAATTGATGCGAGATACATGTGTTACAATGTATGATGCTCATAGAAGTAAGGAGTTTACATTAAGGGTTATGTTGTATGGGATGATAAATGTATTTCATGCTTATGGAAATTTATCAGGTTATATAATTAAAGGAATGTTGGGGTGTACTATTTTTGAAAAACATACATACTCAGTTTGATTGAAAAATTCTTCGAAGACTATGTTTTTAGGATATAAGAAAATTTTTCCTCGATGATATAAATAACGATCCTAGATGTCAGCATTCAATGGGAATACCAAACAAGGTACAACACCATCTCCAGTAATTGGAGATAAATTGTACAATACAATAAAAAATGTTGATATTATTTTTAGTAAACCATTTTATAAAAACCTTACAAAATTATATTGGAAGAAGAGATAAATTTTCTTGGAATTACCGTATTGGATTGTTTGTTTGTAATACATTTTATTGATGTATTGCACGTTGAAAAAAATTTATTTGATAGTGTTATTGGAAAATTAATAATTGATCCTAGAAAAATGGAAGATAACATCAAGGCTAGGTTGGACTTTATTAAAATGGGGATAAGGGAAGATTTGGCACCGGTGAATGGTAAAAGGCAGACTTTTCTTCTTCGAGCAGGTTACTCTCTATCGACAGAGGAAAAATTTCAATTTTTCCTTTTCCTTACTAGTATTAAAGTTCCAAAAGGGAATTTATAAAATATCAATATTGTTATTATAATGACATATTTTAAGTTATACGGACTAAAATAACACAACTATAATGTTTTGATGCAATATTTAATGTCTACTACTTTCCATTTCATTTTGCCTCAAAATGTTCAACATAAATTAACTAGACACTAATTATTTTTCAAATCCATATGTAGTAAGGTTATTGACCCAATGATGTTTCCCATCATGAATGAGAAGCTTTTAGTCATATTATGTGAATTAGATATGTTCTTATGAACATCATTACCTAATTTAATGGTCCGCCTCGTGGTTCACTTGGTTAAAGAGGTTCAAATATGTGGTCTTGTCCATTATAGATGGATATACCCCATTGAACGGTGTATGAATATTTTCAAAGGGTATAAAAATAATCAAAGTTGGCTATAAGGTTGTATATCATAATGATATATCATGGAATAAGCTATTGATTTTTGTACCGATTACCTATCATATTTGGAAAGCATCGATCTCCCATAGTCTCATCACAACAAACAAATTTAGGACGAAGGGATTTCCGAAAGGTATGTTGTTATAATTAACTTGACGGAGTGGGATAATGAAAAACTTTATATATTACATAATATTTAAAATGTTGATTCATAAATTAAATCCCTTCAAGAAATTTTTAAATAATTTAATCCATCAAAGGCTGAAGGATGGATATCAAATACATAGAGTCAAAAATTTATAGGATGGTACAAATATCAAATTTAAAAAGATTTATTTAAAATTATGAATTCAATTGTCGAATTCCTTCAACGGTTAGCTAGAGGACCGAATGAAAATTTTATACATTACACTAGTTTTGTAATCAATGGTTATACATTATATAAAAAATAACACGATGAATTCAATACGATGAAAAACAATGGTGTTATGCTTGTGGCGGAAGCAATGCACATACCTAATTCCAAGGATATCAATCAAATCTATGAAAACATGTCATTTTTTGGCATTATTGAACTGATATATGAGTTGGATTATGAAATATTTTAAGTGCTTCTTTTCCGTTGAAAATGGGTGTACAATATAAATGGAGTGAAAGTGGATGAAATGATATTTATAAAGGTGTATTTTTGTGTGGATTGGAAAAAAATATAATCTATACATAATGGAATCACAAGAGGTGCAATTATTTTCTGTATCTGATCCAAAAAACAATAATTGGTCGTTGGTCCTACTAGAAACTAGATCAAATGTTGATTCATATTAAAATTAAATCAAGGATGACCCTTTCATTGGGACATCACAATCAGTTTATACTAGTACCTATATAGAAAATGTATTGTACGTTATAGGAGACCACAAATATAGGATATGGATTCTCAATACAATAACCGAATCCTTGAAACCATTAAAAAAAGAGAGTTCAATACGAATCTAAATTTTTTTTTAATATATTATTTTTTCCATCACAATATAATTTTTTTCTAATACATTAACATAATCTAAATTAAAATTTTTACTACTCATTCCGACAATGTCTTTTACACATTATGATGTTACCAATACCTCGTGAGAATAAACTATAATGAAGGAAAATATTTGTGAATTTTTAAAGGTAAATTTATGATATAATTTATATATTTTATAAAAAATTTCAATAATGGAATGTTGATTTAATTTTCAATATTCTCTGCAAAGTTCATTTATTTTAAGAGATTCTTTTCCATGTGTTATATCTTTTCAAGAAGAGAAATGGTGCTATCTTAGATCATTTACAAAGGTAATGTTGATATTTTCATAGTAAAATCATTTCTCATATTATTTATTTTTTGTTTCATATATATTTTTAATTTATTTCTTTTTAGTATTACTCACATACAAATATTTTTATATAGATGGATTATTTTGTTTGATTTGGGTTGGTATGTCCATATTTCATTCTATTCTACACCAAAACATCCACTTATTCTCAATCAAAAAAATTTCACCCCTACAATGGTTCATTTTTTATTTTCATTCAAGTTACTTCCACTAACTTCATTTGAAGTGTAATGATGGTGCCTCTATTCATTTACAGAGGTAATATTGATGTGTTAACAGTAAAATCATTGTCCATAGAATTAATGTATTATTTAATATTTATATATTATTTATTTATTTTAAGTATTACTCACATAATAACCTTTTCCCATACAAGTGTGTTATTATTTTTGATTAAGGGTGGTATTTACATATTTCATTCCATTTTGTATAAAAAATTAAACATACTTCTTCTTACTTAAAACATTTCACCCCTGAAGTTGTGAATTTTCCACTTTATTTCATGTACAATTCACTTCCTTTTAATGAAGTGAAAGAATACTTCCTATACCCAATTATAGAGGTAATCTTAATGTGTGCACATTAAAATATTTATATATAGAATTAATGTTTTTTTTCATATTTGTGTTTTATTTATTTGTTGTGGGTGTTACTCACATAATAATTTTTTTATTATATAGGGGGATTATTTTGTTCAAGTTGGGGTAGTCTATCCATATTTCATGCCTTTATGTATCAAATATTCCATATACTTCTTATCCCTCAAAACATTTCACCCCTGAAGTGTTGAAATTTATTAGTTTACTTCATATTCCCTCCACTGCTCAATCATAGAGGTAATCTTGATATTTGTATAGAAAAATAATTTTCTATTGAATTAATTTATTATTTCATATTTTTTTAATTTATTTATTTTATTATTACTCATAATAATTGTTTTCTTATATACGTGGATTATTTTTTCAACATGATGTGGTTTGTTCGAAGATGTTCATATAGTATTGAATGTTTGACAATAAAAATTAATGGAAATTTTGGTAACATTGACTGTTAGACTTATTTTGAGACGTTGGCACATGTAGTACTTAGTCACACCTCAATCCAACACATGATATGAGTTGTATGACTTCTAGTAATTATTTCTATTTAAATTTACATTTTTGTAGTAAAAAAGACAATTTTCATACTCAAAAATGAGAAAACTTATTCATATTTTTTTGATAGGTTAAAACTATGATCCATATGTCATTTGTGATATGCAAAAATCATTCACATGTCAATCTGATACATTATGTGTCTGATATGACTCAATTTGTCTGATATTAGTTTAAAATGAACATTTGATATAAAAAAGTGTCACTCCCTAAAAAACAAACAAATGAACTTATTTTTTGATAATTTAGGACATGGATTCATCTATAACTTTCGAATGGAAGGAATTAGTTTCACATCCAATAGATATATGATTTGATTTGTATAACTCCAAGTGCATGTTTCAAGATTAAAATGATATCTCAGTAAAAAATACAATTGACGTAATCAAAACTGATAAAAAACATTCATATTATTTTGATACATTTGTAAAATAATCCATAAATCATTTGTGATGTGTAGGAATTGACCACACCTAAAATTGATACACTATGTAGACATTATGACTCTAAAGGCTTCTATATATAAAATTGAAACCCATTTTAGTAAAAAAACAAACTGGACTTCTCAAAACTGAACAAAAACATTAATATTGTTTTGATAATTTAGAACAATGATACATAAGTGATTCGAGATGCTCATGAATCAGACACACCTTAATTTGACACACGGTGTGATAGGTATGAGTCTAAGTGCATGTTTTTATTTAAAATTGAGATAAATTTTAGTAAAAATGATAAATGACCTACTGAAAACCACGAAAAAACATTAAAACTATTTAAATAATTTAGTAAAATGATCCATTAGTCATTTTTATATGTAAAAATTAGTTGTACCTCAATCTGACACATAATGAGATTGGTATGAGTCAAAGTGCATGTTTCAATTTTTAAATCACATTTCAGTTAAAAAGACAAGGGACATACTCAAAACTGAGAAAAAACTTTCAGATTGTTCTAATACTTTATTAAAATTATCCATAAGTGATTTAAGACATCCATGAATAATACCCACCACAATCCGACGCATGGTGTGACTTGTCTGACTCTAGGTGCATGTTTTAATTTAAAATCGATATCAATTTAAGTAAAAGGCCAAGTGGACTACCCAAAATTAAGAAAAAAACATTCACATTATTTAAATAATTTAGTAAAATTATCCATATGTTATTTGTGATGTGTAGAAATTAGCCACACCTCAATATGATACCCAATGTGATCGGTATGAGTCAATGTGTGTGTTTCAATTTTAAAATGAAATTTTAGTAAAAAAGAAATGTGATGTAATGAAAACTGATAAAACACATTAAAATTATTTTGAAACATTAGGACTATGTTCCGTAAGTTATTTGAGATGTATCGGAATTCTCCTAACCTTAATTTTACATACAATGTGACCGGTATGCCTCAAAGTGCATTTTTTTATTTAAAATAGTCATAAATTTAGTAAAATGGACAACAACCCTACTCAAAACCAAGAAAAAAGATACTTTACAAAAATGGTCCATATGTCATTTGCGATGTGTAGGAATCAACCAAACCTCAATCTGATACAGGATGTGCCCGTTATGACTCAAATTGTATGTTATCAAGTTAAAATCATCATTTTAGATCAAAAAGTTCCCCTCACTAAAAACTGATCAAATGAGCTCGGATTTTCATGATAAATTAGTAAAATGATTCAAAAGTCATTTTTGATGTGTAGGAATCCATTTCACATCACAATGATACACGATGTTGTTATAATGAGTCAAAATTTTTTGTTTCCAGTTTAAAATTAACTTTTCATAAAAAAAGAATATGACATACTCAAAACTGAGAAAAAATATTCAAATTGTTTTAATACTTTGAAAAAATGATCCAAAATTCATTGGATATGTCACGAACCAACCTGTAACGAGGATCAATCCATAACTACCCCAAGCCTGCCTCCATAGGCCAGGGGTTGGCGACTAGGGCCGAAGGCACAATAAACTAGGGGAGGAATTTGCCTAAGAAACTATACACACACACACATACACAGCCAAATCAAGAAACATTGCAGGGAAAAGAAAGCAAGATACAACACTGCTACAAAAAGGGGAACCAACATACATGCATCGAACTCTAACCAGTACAAGAAAAGTGATGAAAAGTAATCTGAATAGTAAAAAGGGAAAAACATGCGCCCATCCAGAAAGGTGCCACAACCCGACAACATGTAAAACAAAGGTAAACCGCTAGTGAGTCTCACACACAGGAAGTCCTGCTATGACCACCGAACGTAGCCCAAGCTCTTGTGTCCTCTACACTCCTCTATAGTCTCGACCGACCTGTCCGTCGTCTTCAAGGTCACACCAAGTGTGGGAAAAGACCAAGCATGCGTGAGTATAAAAATACTCTGTAGGATGCCCCAAAAGCTCGAGGGAGCAACAAGGGAAGTACTAAAATGGGGAGCAACAGAAATAGCAGAGAACAGTGTAAGAGTGAAAAAGAGAGAAAGAGAGTGCAGCTCAACCCAACAAAAGAAAAGAACCAGACTCGTCCAGACACAAGGAGATAGAGAGGGTGATAAGACGAACTTCTCGTTGAGACTTCGCTGCCTATAGAAGGAGAGTAGATTCTTCCAACCAAGAGTATCTAGACATGGAAAGAACGTGGGATACCCCGCGCGTCTTCTCCCCTCCTAGAAGGCGAGTAACCAAACCCAAGGAGTGGAAACAAAAATAAGATGTATATATATGTTGAACGAGAAACCCGATTGAGTGGGTAAGGGGATCTATATCTCCCATCTCAACCCAAGAAGAGTCACCAATAGTTCAAAGGATATCCAACACTGAACCCAAGTGTCATGCACCTCAACCTAGGAGGTACAAGTCAAAGGGGCTCAATCGCCACACCTCGATACTATCCGCTTTGGGCGGCACTGTCTTGCCCGCACGACTTTTAGGTGGCGTCGCAAGAACGCATCTCAGTGGGAAAAGTGCCCCTCATTCTCGTATGTCCTAGGTCACGTCAAAGCTGCCTCATCACCGATCTGCACACCAAAGATCCTGCTCTGATAGTCACGGAGAAAAATTCACTGACTAGCCTCAAAAGAAGGCCTGAGTCTAAAAAGCCAATGGATGACCCACTGCCCAGCCCTGCTGGAGGGTAAACCCTAATACATCATCAGGCAACCAACTACCCATACCTACTGGAGGGTAAACCTAGAACACGTCGACAGGAAACCCACTTCCCAGTCTCTGCTATAGGGTAGATCCAAAAGTAGTCGACAAGCGACCCACTACCCAGCCCTACTGAAGGGTAGACCCAGAAGAAAACATCAAGTGACCCACTGCCCAGACCTGCTAGAGTGTATACCTGAATGTAGTCGACAAGCGACCCACTACCCAGCCCAGCCCTACTGGAGGGTAGACCCAGAATAAAACGTCAGGAGACCCACTGCCCAGCCCTGCAGGAGGATAGACCTGAAAGTAGTCTACAGGTGACCCACTGCCCAGCCCTGCTGGAGGGTAGACCTAGAAGAAGTCGACAGGTGACCCACTACCCAATCTCTTCTGGAGGGTAGGCCTGGTAACGGGTCTGATAACTCAGCACTGCAACCGACATCACCCGGTGTTACCAACATCGCTACCGTGCGTTGGTTTTGAGAGCATCCAAGGGACCTCCATCCAACACCATTCCATGTTTCCGCATTTAATGAGATCTCAAACGAGGCTCCACATGCCCGAATGGATCACGCCGTTGCAAACCTCACAGAAAAACACGCGAGATAGACCATTTATTCGCCCGAAACAGTCAACCCGTGAATATATCAATATTCACCGTAGCCAACCCTTGTGGAGCCCACACCAAGATCCCAAAACTAAACAAATGAATCACACCACTGTGATCCCCTCATAAAGACACATGGTATTGAATACTCAATCACCTAAAAAGGACACCCGGTAAAAAGGGTACTATTCACTGTAGCCAGCCCGGGTGGCACCCACACCACGATCCCGAAAAAAGGTCGGGCAAACTGTGCCATTGAGAAGCTCTCAGAAAAACACATCATAACGACTAATCATTCGCCCCGAACGGACGTCTGATGAAAAAGCTGTGATATGTTGTAGACAGCTTAAAAGACGGCCTGTGGGGCCCACTCCTCAACCCCGACATCATCACCTGAAACCACCCTGGTCAATCTCGTCTCGATGCCAGGGTCACAATGCCACTGACGGTGCCTAAAACGGACTCCGGATGCTGAAGCCGCAACTCCCCGCGTTATATGCAAACAAGACTCTATGGGGCCCACACCACGTCCCAAATTTAAGCGGGAGGATTTCACCATTGCCTTCCCGTCGGAAAAACACTCAAGAATGAGTGCTCATTCACCCCAAACTGATGTTGGGTGAAAAAGTGACGTTCCACCGTAAAACGTGAAAACTAGGCCCTATGCGGCCCGCACCTTATATCTAACCCGAACACTTCATTAAGCATCTCAAAAAGTCCACAGGAGGACTGGAATCATGCTGCCGTTGACGCCGCGTCAATCGGACATCCCAAACAGGAGTTAGGTCCGACGCAAGAATATTTATTGAATTAATTAATTAATTAATTATCCGCATTAAACGTTTCATGACTATGAGCAACAAAACCTCACAGAAAAGGTTCTGAAACAACGTCGAAAGGTCCGTCTCAACTCTAGGGCCATAGCGCCTCCGACGACACGTCAAACGGACGTCTGGTTTGTGAATACGTCCGCTGCAACCATTAATAATAATTTAATATTATTAAGTTAAATCGTTCGGGCCACCCGCCTCTGGGAACGTAACCAAAAAACCTCGAAACTCACTTCGAAAGAACCGTCCCGTCAACACGGTCTCATAGCCGCAGACAGCGCGTCAATCGGACGCGCCGTTTAAGAGTTACGACCCCCCGAATGTGAGGGGGCCTAACCGGGCCGGTCCACCCCGGCCGGCCCGGTCGGAGCCGCCAGCCCGAAGCCCAGCTGCGGGTCCAGCCCAGTCCACTGTGGCCCACCTCAAATCGCCGGACCCGAGTGGGTCCGGCCCTCCTCAACCGATCAACCAAAAGGCCGGTCTCTGTCAAACGTAGGACCCGCATGAGGCGGGTCCTTGCCTCCTCCGAAACAGACCGGCCGAAGCCGGTCTTTGTTGACCCCATGAAGACCCGCGCGGCGCGGGTCCTTCCTCCTCCGCACGCCAAGGCCAGGAGATCATCTCCTCCTTCGCCGAACGCAACCGATGCCCTCGCCCTCACCCGCAGCGCCCTGCTGCGACACCGCCATGCCTCGCCGCGACCTGATCCGCGTGGACCCGCGCGCGCCTGGCGCCCCTCGTTCACGCCCCGGCGAGCCTCGGCTTCTCCTCTGGCCATCCTCTCGCCACTCGATGTGTCACACCGCCAGCCCCGCTGCTCCGAAAACACTCTCCGAACCCCCGCTGCGCCACCCCGAGCTCTGGCCACCGCCCTTGTCGGAGCCCGGACTTCCGACGGCCACCGCCACCGCTCAGGTGGCCCATAAATGAAACTGAACATGGTTTCGAGATCCTCGGGGTGAGGCCTTCACAACGACTGCCCCCGATCAACGATCCGACCAGAATTTGACACGTCCGGAATTTCAATGAAGAACGCCAAGAAAGGAAAATAAAACTGGGCTCGGGCGTTGGCCGTGTTCATTCGGCCGACACCCCAATTCTAAAAAAAAGATATTGAGAATTTTAAAGACAAAATTTTTAGAGGAACGAAAATATAACCGAAACCCTACTTCGATCAGGCCGTTCGACGTTATCGACGCGCCCGCTCAGTCCTGCTTCGATCAACCAGAGTCCGCTCCTCAATCCGGCGAAGAACTGCGAAGGACACCGAAGAACGACGGATAACAATTGAGAGAGAGAGAGAGAGAGAGAGAGAGAGAGAGAAAAGAATGAAATGGGTTCTCCCACTTTGTGAATTTATAGGAATCCACTGAAACTCTACCAACGGGCGCAGGTTCCGAAACTCCCACGCTCTCCCATTTTATACCGCACTGAGGTAAAACGCCCCATTTCAAACTCAATGGAAGTCTCGGATTTCCATTCCGAGGCTTCGTTCAAATGTTCTTTTAAAAGGAACACCAGTGATAAAAATTACTCAGTGGTCATTTCGAAATGACCATTTCACCCCTGGGTGACATCTCTCACAGCAGGCCCGCGCCCACAACTTTTACACCTCTCCTAGGGTAAACGGCATGCTCTAGACTCAACGATGCCATCAGTTTTCCCATACGAACAACCATTTATGAGTTACTAGGGTTCGGGATGTTAAACGAATAATTTAATTGAATTTATCCATTTAGCACTCCACTAACGAGCGAGGGGTCCGAACGTCCCGCGCCGACTCATTTTATATCGCTCCTTAGGTAAACACCCCATTTCGGACCCATCCGTACACTCAGATTTCTTATCCGGATCTTTGTTTAAGAGTTATCCCATTTATTTGGAATTCCCAATGCGAATGCACTGAAAATTTAATTCCAGCTACACCGGGGCTTGGAATCGCACGCCGTCTGAGGGCGCTGCTCTGGAATAATATCAAGAATATTCCAGTCTTTCACAACAAAAACTGGGTTCTTATAGGAGAGGTGTTGCAATCAGCCACACCTAAATCCGATGCACGGTGTGACCGGTATGACTCCAAGTGTGTCTTGTTTATTTAAAATTGAACACAATTTTAGTAAAATTAACACTTTATATTAATTGATTTTTTTTCAATTATTACTAACTTATGAATTGTTATCTTATAGAGATGTGTTCTTTTGATTGATTAGGGGTGGGTTTTTCAACAATTTTTTGAGTCGAGTTAGGATTAAAAGATAACAGAACATTGATATTTTTGAATAAATGTTATAATTAGTATTTATGTAATTATATAAATGAAAGTTTTAAATGTAGATAATATAGTTTTTTTCTTGTGTTTGTTTTGTAAATTTCATTTCATTTAAATCTTATATTGTTACTTATTTTTGTTGATATCTAGTGTGTTTATTATGCCATGGTGTGCTGTTACAACATGTTGTAGTGGTGCTATAGTGTGATGTTACAACACACTATAGTATGGCCCTTTATCAGTGCTGTTATAAGGGTGAATAAAGGTATAATTTATCAACTATTATATAAGTGCTGCTAAAATACCACTTATCAGTGCTTTTATAAGTGATGATAAATGGTTTGTTTAGCAGTGCTAAGTTAAAGTCTTCATAAATGTCACACTTATCAACACTTGATTAGAATTGATAAAAGATTCCATTATCAGTGTTTTATCGGCACTGATAAAAGACTAGGGATTTTTACCTCTCTCATGTAGTCAGTAATTTTCTATCACTGATAAAGGGCATTTATAGTGCTGTTAAAAGACAGTTTTGTAGTAGTGAATATTTAGTATCAATGCAATAATATTCTTAGGATAATATTTAACTTGAAATAAATGAATTTTTGAAGACTAAAATTATATGGATTTATAAATTTCCACATAGAAACTATTACATGTTATCTTGATTTAGGATATTAAATAGATTTGTGTTAAATATAAGAAGAATTTGATATTGAAAAAGACTCCTGAAGAACTATTACTGAATATATAATATGTAATGAACCAAACATTTATAATGGAATATCCATTCTTAATGTATAATTGTATCATATTTGGTAGTATATTATTATCAATAATTCACTTCCACCACATGATAAAACAAAATATTATATTATTATAATAATATGACCATTAAATTTAGAGAAAAAAATGGACAGAAGAATTGAAAATATTACAATGGGTTAAAAATATAATATAAGATAACTAAAAATAAGAAAATTTTTGATCTGCTTGATCTACTAGAAAAACTGCACTCACAGAAGACACTATAGAAATGAAGTAGAATATCAGTAATTTATAAATGAATTTTGAAAATGAAAATACATTAAAATGATATATATATATATATATGTGTGTGTGTGTGTGTGTGTGTGTGAATTAACAATGAATGGAATATGAATTATTTATAGAAATTAGCAACCCATATGACCCTTACAAATTTGACTGTTGTAATTATAATCTTACATTTGGAGTAATAACTTGACCATTGGAATAGTAATCTGACCATTATGAATAGTAACATGCCATTTAGAATAATATCCTCACCTATGGAAGGGTAAAAAACATTTTTGTATCCAATAAAATGGAAATATTATTTATTAAAACAATGGTGTTTTTAAATAAATGTTTTAGAAATGGTTAATTAAGTATTTGTATTTATATAGAAGATACATGTTTTATTTTCACTTTTATAATAAAAAATGATTTAAAAGAAATTTTATTTTCATAAAAATGATCTATAAATAAATATTATTTTTCAAAATAATGATAAGATAATTTTGTGAGACGATACGTAATTTTTCAAAGGGTTGTAATGTTTGTCATAATATTAAAATTTGATTTTTTCTAATAAATGAGGATTTTATATAGAAATTAAATTCTTCATATTTAGAAAGTTATTTTGATAAAATGGATTTTTACTATTTTATCAATATGCTGAAAAATGGTGAGGGCAGTATTTTAATAAAATAGTTGAATTTTTGGTGAATACTGAAATATGTTTCAATCTGGTATTGAATATTATAAGCTAAATAGATGAATTTTTGAGTCATTTCTAATATAATCTCCAATTATTTAAAAATAAAATTTTCCATTTAAATTATATAGTCACACACATCAATACTATAAGGACCTCAACCCCAGTATCCTATTGTCAGTGGTTACTTTATTGCATTGACATAAGATAAAATGAATCACATCATAAAGGACCAAATTATTTATTATTATCATTAAACCATTTACGTATTTTAATATCATATAATAATTGAAAACAAAAAATAAAACATAGTATTTTAAATGATTAAGATATTATTCCCATTATCATATCCCTTCATATCAATAATAAAATAGCTCCTAACATCCTGAGGGAAGGAAACATAAAAAATAGGAGAGATCTAATGCTCAATAAGGGTATGAGACAAATTGAAGCTACCTAGAATAAAAATGTTACTATCAATATTGAAAGGAAAATAATTAAATTATATTCCACTAAATAAATTTGTTCATGAAAATAGTGTATGAATAAATTATTATCAAATAATTCTATATAAATAATCACGTGATCTTGAATATTAACCATTTATTTTCTAACTAATAAAATAATCACATTGAACATCAATAACTAATCTAAAAATGAGGGAATTCATAATTTTGGACATCCTAACCATATTTTGAAGACCTTTTTTCATGAAATATTAAATTAATGGGTAAGGCCTCAACCAAAAACCCAAGATGGTTTGTCTCATGAGATGTACTGATTCATTGATGGGATATTACACGCCACACAAATAAATTACTAGGTGAAATTCATTTCTCACATGAATGGGGTAAAAAATAATTGTTATAAACATTCTTATTGAAAAAATTTCATAAGGAATTTTAATACTTTCCCTAATCAATAATCATAATCATTACACATTCAAATTAATTTGGTGAATGGTATTAAAATAGTATATCACTAGTAAACCTGATTATAAACCATCCAGAGAAATAATAAGGATGGTATCATTTCAAAAATTTTCCAATTTTTCATAAGTTAAATATGAGTTGTTTTCATTTGAGAATAGAAATATCATAAAAATTCAATTAAAAACATCATTGAGGAAAATATCCTCTTCAGGTTGAAAATCACTTTCAAAAACAAAAACAAAAAATATTAAGAATGTTTTTTGTTCAAAAATACCCTTTCATGATTTTAAATTAAGATTAAATGTAATTAATGGTTATTATGGTATTTTATTCTATACATTCCATATAAGTTAAAAAAATATTCCTTTCACGTTGTTGAATTTTTTTTAAAAAGTTTGTCATTCAAAATTAACAAATATATTATTTTAAAACCATTTTGTAAAATTTCAAACATGTATAAATAAATCATTAATAAATCTTTTTTTTTAATTTTGAAAAAAAAAATTTAAATATTTTTAGTAAAAATGGATATGAATGAAAAATTATTTTCAATCTAAAGGATAAATAAAGTTATCATTTCTAAAAAACAAATTTCTCAATAATTTTGTATACCAGAGTGAAAAAAATGTTAATATTACTTGAAAATTTCATGAATAACCATAGGATAAAAATTTACCTTAGGTCTTATTTCTGTAACATGTGCTCAAAACTCCTATATAATAAATATAGATTTTTTAAAATTATATTAAATATCCATAATCATATATTTGATAACATATATGATTTAATTAAAGCATTTTGTGAAAAAGTTATTAACAAATATTTGTTAAATTGTTTCAGTTGATAATTGCTTCATTTTTCATGTATGTTTTGTTTCAGTAGTTTTGATACATTTTTATTGATCACAGTTCCATCATATAAATAATGTTAAACATATTTAAATATCATATATAATAATTATATGAGTATTTTTATAGGGCCATAATATTTTGAGATGGGAAAATTAATTACACCATTCATGGATATGGTAGACTGCATGTACGGATGAACAACATTTCTATTTTTCCAACAGATAAAACATAAAAAAGGTAAATAAGGTTGAAAAATTAAAAAAAATAATTATAAAAAATATTTCATGTATATTCCTCAAATATTTCATTGTTACCACCCATTTCAAAATAAAATGAGAAACATTTCACATATATATTTTGAGGTGTGAGTCCACATATATGCATGAGTAATGATATTGTTTTCCAATAGATTAGAAACTAAGAGAATATGTGTGATATTATAATTCCATAAGTATATTAATTTCATGAATATATAATAATTTTTTTAAATACATCATTGTATACTGTTGTAAGAGGCAGTGACGGAAAATGAATTACATCGGTCCGCAAGGCGGTATTCCGTCGTACACATGATCAACCGTTTTAGTTCCCATTTGACGGAATAAAAGAGTGATATTGGTTATGAAATTAATAAAATAAAATATTAGT
Source organism: Viscum album (assembly GCA_963277665.1). NCBI lineage: Eukaryota > Viridiplantae > Streptophyta > Magnoliopsida > Santalales > Viscaceae > Viscum > Viscum album. Next base: position 1,061,667,508 of record OY728165.1, on the reverse strand, counting down.
ATTTTTAAGACAATATTTTATTTATTTTATAATATTTTGATATGTTTTGTTGGAGTTCTAAGAAGAAGTAAAATTATAACGCATGGTTAGAAACTTTACCTCTTCTTCAGACAACCACTTTAGGTTAATAGCTAATACCTTCTAATATTTCATTTATGATCAAAAAAAGGAATTTAGGATGAGATGCTGGATTTAAAGAATATATTTGGGTATTTATTAGATTAATAAAAGAATCGAGAGTTTGAAGTGGAGAGGCAGGGGGCTAGGGTGGCCTTTTATAAGTGGGCAAGATGACACAATTTTAATTTTAAAAAGAAAAGGAGATACCAACATTTCTCACATGGAAAATGTATCTAGAATGGATAATTATTGAACCATTTATGAGATTAGGACATTATATATACATAAATTATGAATTGGGAAAGTTTATAGGTCATTTTTTCCATTATATTTTTATTTTAACCCCTAGTAAACCAGTTTTAACTTTAATCGTGATAATTAATTTTTTACTCTTTTTACTATCCATTATAACCAAAAATTAATTCAAACTTATCGTATAATGTTAATTATTCTGAATAAAAATATGGATTTAATTTTTCTTAATTCTAATCACATAATTGAAAAATTTAAATATACAATTTTTTCCATAGATGTGATGAAAAATCTGTTTTCCAAAGGGAAAATCCTCATTAGTACAAAATGTTCTCATTTAAAAAATAAAAAAAATGATTAAAATGAAATAAATTATTTGTTGTAACATAATTTCACCAAAGTCAATTTTTAAAAAAATTTAAATCAAAATGGAACTTTTAAATGATTTAAATTAAAAATTTATTTTTCAATAAAAACTAATATTTTTCAATAAAAACCAATATTTTTTATTATTAATCAAAAAATAATTTTTAGAAAAATATAAAAAATTAAGTCTAATATAATTTTCAGACTATGATATAAAATTTGAAGTTAATTTATTATAATAAATTTTCTATTCATAGAAAAAAACTAATTTTAAATTATGTTCACAAATCACAACAAGATGACATTTTAGAAAAACAAAAATTTTACAAAAATTCCATTTTTCATTCAATTATTTTGTTTTATTTATAATCAATATATAATCATTTCATTTATTATATAAATTAGTAAAAAATATAATTTTTATAATTTATATAGTCTTATTCATACACACCAATTTAATGGTGAGGTTATAATAATATACTAAATTATAGTCCATTTTGACTAGGGGCTGTGTGTATTGCAGGCTATCGAAGAGATTAAATTTTTTGAAATATATTTTGTGCATAATTTGTGGATTGTTTTGTGTATTACAATCAATATTTTACATGATTTTATTCTTTAAAAATACCAGGTTGTTACATTCAGCACCCTTAAATAAATTGTTCCCTCTTAATTATATTTTGCTCATTATAGGTATACACATTTTTAAAAATCCACTTCATAAAAAGGGTTAGTAAAACTTCCTCTTAATATTAGATAAATGGATGTATGAAATTCATCTATAATTTCACATAAATAGGTTTCTAAGTTGGGAAATATTAGTGGGAAGTGAAAATATGGACATGGAGAAAAAATTTAAATAATTCAGAAGAGTGATAGAGATCATTGATCCCAAGAAAGTGAATGATCGAGAAAAAACCATATATTTGTGACTAAAATGAAGGTAATCAGATAAAATTTTAATGTAAAAATAATTTCCTAGTTTTTTTGAATTATATTTCTTTTATTACATGGAATACCAAAAGAATAAATAATATTTTTTTTATTTTAAAAGTGATATTACCTACTTTGGTTGTGCTTTGATCAACTTCCATTTACATTATTACGCTATGAAATGAATAACAAAGATGAAATAATGATTCTTGAATCACAATTATTATCCTTTCATAGATAATAATATCCATAAAATAGTGACATGTCTTTCTATATGTCGCTAAACATTTACCTAAACCCAAATGGTTAGCACGAGTTACCAAAAATAATTCATTACTCACTAAACTTTAGCAGTATAACAATGAATTCCGAATAATCTATTACATAAGTATCTATAAACCAAATAATTTAAGCTAAAAAATTCATACTAACCAGAACATTATATCGGCCAATGGTACGCACTATAACATTATCTCCCTCTAGTTGTGGGTTTAAGCCTCACGATGTTATTAAATATGATGGGTTGTCACCCGATATGTGAGTTTATAGTTTTCCCAAACTATATAAATGTAGTTATTATAAAATTACTAAACTTTAATAATTCATAATAACTTCAATATAAGAGATAAAGAAATGTAATGGTAAAAAATATCTTTAAGCCTATTTCCACAAAATGTAAATGCATTATTCATTAAATAACTTTTCAACTACAGTATATACTAAATGAATGAGTTTTATTTCCAAAAAATTATACCAAAATATACTTAATCTTGATAAAAACCCATCACTTAATATAAAAAAGGGGTGTTTAGAAAACTGAAATTATTATCAACCTTAAACACAAAAACCCAGGATTCAATCCATAACTCTTAAGTTAATCTTACATGAATACATACATAATTCCAAGATTAACAAAATACTTAGATATTTTATTATTCTTATAACCAAACTAAATTTTTTAAAATACTTATATAAAATAATTCATGAATAAAAATCCATAATTACCTTAATCATTCTACTCTAGGTATATTATTAGCATAATCTTTTATGTGACCCCTTAGATTCTTTTTATGTATATTTCTTTGACACGTGGTGAATTAATTTTTATAGTTCCTTATATCCTTATAGTTGAAACAATGAACATTAAATGATTATTTTTACCCCTTCATTCAGGCTCTTGATGGCCTTTCTCTCCACATTTAGTAAACTCCCATTCCATTTAATAAAGTACCATGTTGTTTATTTTTACAATATTCACATGTGGGAAAATCCTTCTTTCCCTTATTAACGTTATCCACTTTCTATATACCATACACTTATGATTTTTAACCTTAAAAACCAAAAGACTTATATAAGAGATACTTTATCATGAATGAAAAGACAATATGACCACATATGATGTGAATGTATGGGATATAAGTTCACTTTTATGTATTGACTTAATCCCACTAAAGATATGGTTAATCTTTCTCATTGGATTACCAATATTCTTTTATAACCTTGTAAATGTGGGTTCCCAATTAGAAACATTTTTATCCTCCTTTTTTCTAAGACTAAGGAATTGAATCTCCACACCTTGTCATTCCTCCTAAGGAAAATTTGTTCCCAAGAAGTTTACCTTAAAATCTTTCCACTCTATGCTTTCAATTTCTTTATCATCCTTAGTGTTTTGAATTAGTGCACACCATTTATCTGTATCTCCTAAGAGATGATAAACTGACATGAAAACCATATCCCTCTCATCACTACCTAAATCAAGTAATATATTCTCTAATGTAATTATCCATTTCTCAACTACAAATATATTTTTAGTCTCATTAATTGAGGGAGGTTCTTGATGCAATAAGATATCACAAATTGTTAAACCATGTTGTGGATCAGTAGGATAATCCATAAAGTAAATTTTATTAGGCTTAAATTTCGTCAACATCTCCAATATAGTTATAATTTGATTATTTTCTGCTACAACTTCAGATCTAACTTCATTTTCTTTCCCAAGAGGTCAATCACTACATAAATTACATGCATTGATACAGTTTCAATTCATTTTACTAGGAACAATTTTTAAATAATTCATACAATATATTAGATAATAAAATAATGTATAATCCCAAAACTGGTGAAACATTTAACATAAATTAAAACATTTATTCATATATAATCTTATATAATAAAAAATTGTTTCTTTGGGAATGATTTCAAATATTAAAAATATTTTCAAATTCTTGGTTTGTAAATAAAATGTGAATTATCTAAAGAATATCCCCCAAGAGTTTCACTAAAGGTATAGTAAGCCCTATTTCTATACACCATTAAAGGATTGAGTCAAATCCCAATGTTCTATTTTTTAGAGTTGTTACCTATTAATACAACTCTTCCAAATCCATATCTAATTGTAGTATCCAAACATAGATGTTTTTCTAGAGAAAAAATACATAATATTGACCTTACCAAAACATTAAGATGATATCCAATACTAATATTTATCCTCAAAGATAGTAATAGGTTTATATTCTATACTATATGTTTTCCCAAGTCTAGTTCACAAGATTTATACTAAAAATTCTCTTACGCTAGCTATAAATACGCATACCCTTGCATCCTTGAGTTAGTAGTAAATTTATTACATAGGAATAATATATAAGGAATTACATCATGAAGGAATAAATAGTTTAGTAGTCTTGATAAATTAGATATATATATGAATATCATATTATAATAGATAACATAAAATACAACAGAGAATTTTCTTTGATTACACCATTATTCCCTTTAGCATATCCCTGATATAAATCATAAAACACTTACTTGAATCCTAGTTAAGGGAATAATAAGAAATAGAAGAGCTCTAATTCTCTGTAAGGATATGTATAAAATTAAATATATCATGAGATAATAAGGTGAAATAAATATTTAATCTTAAATAACTAAACACATTCCAATCAATCAAATACGTGAGCAGAAAATGTCAGGAATAAATGATGCTCAAATAATTCTATATAAATAATCACACGAGCTTGATTCTTAACCATGGATATTCTAACTAATTTAATAATCACATGAAACATCAATAAATAATATCATGATGAGGTAATGCATAATTTTGGGTTTCATAACCATACCATTATGGCCTCATTCTAAGACATCTTAGATAAATTAGTAATGACTCACTTAAAAACCAAAGCTAGTTTGTCTTTTGAGACCTACCAATGAATTGAGGGCCTATAGTAGTCCATTATAATCACATAATAAGTTCAATGAGTTCTTCATATGAAGGGGGTGAAAAATAATTTACATAAACATTCTTATTAAAATCTACCTTATGAAGTTTTAACATTTTCCCCAATCAATAAACATAATCCTAAACAATTCAGAGTAATACGGTGAGTGGTATCAAAATAGTATAGTCTGAGCCAAATTGATCATAAAATATCTAGATAAATAATTAATATGGCTTCATTATGATATATTACCAATGAGGCATAAGTGAAATATGGAATATTTTCATTGAGGAATAGAAATAATAAAATTACATTAAAAAAATTATTGAGTAAAATATCCTTTACTCTTTGAAAATCACTTTCAAAAACTAAAAATTTCTAGAATATTATGAAAAAAATTATTTTAAAATGTCATGGTAAAATTAAATATTAAGATTCAATTTAATGATTTTTACTAGAGGTGAGTAATTCCATACATACTGTATAAGTTTAAAAAACATTCATTTCACACTGCTGAAAAAGGCTAAAAAGTGTGTCATTCAAAAAATGACCAGAATGTTCCTTTCAAACCATTTTGAATATAGTAAATTACGGGTAAATATTTTTTTTATTAAATCATTTTTATAATGTTAATAAATATTTTGAAAATATTTTTCTAAAACATGGATATGGAAAGAAGAAAAATAATTTTTGACCGAAGAGATAAATAAAGTCATATTTTCTTAAAAAACTTATTAATCATTTTAAGAACTAAATAGATAAAAATGGTACTATTACATGAAAATATGTTTAATTAAAAAATAAAAATAAAAATTATATGTTTTTGGATAAAAATATAAAACAATTCCTCCAAATTGAAACTTAAACACAAATAATCTGAAATAATGATGATATTGTGAAATAAACACTTACCACTTTTATAACTTTATTATTATACACCCCATGAAATAAATAACATAATATGAAACTATAAATAATATTAAGACAAATATATTCCATATATAAATTATAAATGGGTAAATATATATAAAACACAAAATAAATAAATGGTTAATATGAAAATGTCTCACAAAAGTAAATGTGATATGAGAAACCCTTACCTCATATATGATTTTGTTTATCCATGTTACACAGTAATTTATAATAAAATAAATTTACATACTATAAATATATTAAAAACAATAACAATATATTCTATATGATATATTATTTACTTATAGTCTTTTGTGACTTATTTATTAACAAATGTTCTTTAAAATTGCTATTTTGAGTGATAATTGCACCTCTTTCATGTATTTTTTATTTGGTATTTTCTGGTCTTTTACATTGATCATGGTTACATCATATGAATAATGTTAAACATGATTTAAATACGATATATATTCATTATATTATTATTGATAGCAGTCTATAAAATTTATACATGGAGAAATGAGTTACACTGTCCATGAAGATGGTTGGACGTACGTATGTATGAATGATGCTGATATTTTTTCTATAGATGGAATGTAAAAAGGTAAATAATGTTTAAAATTAAAAAAAATTATTATATCAGATATGTAATATATATTTATTAAATATATTCTTCACACTATAATTTTAAAATAAAATGAATAACATTTGACATCACTGCGTGGAGGTAGTAGTCCACACGTATGCACGAGCGATGATATTATTTCAAACTGATTGGAAGGTAAGAAGTTATAATTGATATTATAGTTTTAAAATTATATAAATTTCATAAATATGATATTAATATTTTAATCTATCATTATATCATGCGGTAGTAGGTGGTGATGGAATAAAATTACATCGGTTCACGAGACAGTAGTCCATCGTACTCACGATAGACAGTTTTGTTTCCCATTTCATGGAATAGGAAATGGTTATAAGTTATTATATAAAAATACTAGCATATAAGTACATATTAGATACTGATTTTATTGTTCTATCGTATTTAGAGAATATATGAGGGAGTTAGGATAATAATTAAAATAAAAACTCATTGTTAATAACCGTACCTCTTCTTCGAAAATCTCTTTAGGTTTATACCAAATGACATACTATATTGGATTTAGGACCAAAACATGAAATCTATGATATACGAAGGTATGTAAGGAATATATTTGAGTTGGTATGGGATTAAAAAAAGGTTTTACTTAGTTTTAAGAGGATTGGAGAGGTGGTGACCTTTTATAAGTGGGGGAGATGACACATTTGGATTTTTTGAAAAGAAAAAGTGACGCAAGAATTTTTCACTTTATGCAAGGATCTAAATCATATAATTATAGTAAAATTAACAATAATAATTAATTTTTACTTATTTTACCATTTATTATTTAAAAAAAATTAATGTGACCTTATTATATAATTTGAATTATTCTGATTCAAAATATTTAATATATTCTTACAAATTCCTTTCACATGAGTGGAAAATTTTAATTTAAAATTTTTTCCATAAAAATCATGAAAAAGTGGTTTTCCTTGGGGAAAATTATCTTAACTTTAAAATATCTTAATATGAAAAATAAAAATGAAATTTATTAAAATATTCAAAATTGAACATATTAGAATATAATTTTATTAATTTTAATTTAAAAAAAATTTAAATCAAAAGGTTGCTTTTAAATTATATAAATGAAATGGTAGTTTTAAATCAAAACTTATATTTTTCACTATTCATATACAACTTAATCTTTTAAAAAAATTCAAAACAATTAATTGTAAACAAATCATGACATTATGATTTAAAAAATAAATTTAATCATATATAATAAATTTTATGATAGTGTAAAAAACTAAATATTAATTTATGTGTGAAAAGAACAAAGAAACTAGCTTTTAGAAAATAATTTTTTTAGGAAAATTTTCATTTTCTTTTAAATGATTCATATTTTATTTCTATTAAATATATAAAAATTTAATTTATTTTATACCAGTGAAACACTTATAATTTTCATAATTTATTTATTCTTATCGACACCCACAAATTTAACAGCTAGGTTATAAAATTATACTATTTTTCATTTCATTTAGACTCACGATTGTGTGTATTATAATATATTGAAATGATTAAATATAAAAAAATATATTTCATGGCTCATTTGATATCTAGGTTTCATGTAAAGACCCAGAATTTTACATGGATTTTTTTTAATTATATGGAACTATTATGAGTCCGTGAAAATTTAGGGTGCGTGAATCTGAGCCCCGGTGTGCCTGGGATGAAATTTTGAACATTTTTTGGGTACGTTCTATAAATGCACGACCGTCGTTTTTTAATTTTTGAACCGGTGCTTGGAATTGAAATTTGAGGACACCATTGAACTCGTAGAACCAATATTTATTTAAGGAGACCTTCACCTCGACCGCAGTAGGTCGAGGGTGGAAGTTAGGTTTTATGATTTTTCGTTGGAAGGTTAGAAAAATAATAAAATAAATAATTAACTTATATTTTATTTTAAAAACCTTCTTTTTTAATCATAATGGTGGGGACCACATGATAGTGGTCGGTCATTAAATTCTGGGGATTAATTTCCCATTAATAAAAAATATGTAACCTCAACTCTCTTTAATTAATCGGGTTCATTAAATCTTAACTAATGGAAGGTAACTATTTATCTCCCCATTGATGTGCCGAAATTAACAATCAATCTTATTTATTTGGAACCTCACCTCTCATTTGAAAAGGATTGCAAAGGAGAGGAGAATTGGTAAGAGCTTTGGAGAGTTGGGAAGGACATTCTCCTACAAATGAGATCCTCTAAGGAAGAACGACTTCCGGACGAAGACTGTGGAACCGACCTCGGAGCATCTTGTGGGAGTGACGAACGCCGATGACACCATCTTAATTGACTTCATCTCCTTCCTCGCGACATCACCAATGAACGTCAAGGTAGGGATTTTAAATGGAATTATGATTAAATATATTTTTTTTGATTCTTTATATTTAAGATTCACAATGATGATAGACAAACAAACATGGACATCGTCCCGCACATATATCACACACCTTTTTCTATTGTTCTTCACAAGTTATTCACACGATCATTGATGAAAAATAATTAATGACACTGAAAACAAAAAGTTTTGCTGAGAGCGGCATATAGATGTGGATCCCTCGACCCGAGGATCGCGAATATGCGAATGACATAATTTTTGGGGTTGGAAAGAAGCCGTAATGGCTTGCTAAAGAAGGTAGCATCCAACACCCAGCCGACCATGAGGAAGGAGGGAGTTGCGCATCTGCGCTTCTAGATGAGCAGGAGGCAATGAACCATCAGTCACGGTGGAGCAGGGTGGCAGCCGACATCTAGCCGGCCGCGTGGCAGAGCCGCGGCGCATGTCTGCACAGCCGAAGTAGGAGGTGGTGGTTGCATGGACGCAGCGGAGGCCGGAGGGCAGCCGAAAGCCAGCCGGTCATGGAGGAAAATGTCGTCGTCGTTCCATTGGGAGGAGGACCGGCCAACAAACTGGCCGGCTGTGGCACACCATTTAGGACCCGCTCTAGCATGTCCTGCTTCCACAAACAGAATTACCCATTGGCCGTTTAGGTGACCTAGGAGGCACCCCCTCTATAGCATATGCTACGGTTAACCCCACCACAGTGAACCACCCAGATGAGCGGGCCACACCAAAGCGGGATGCACCAACGGGCCTTGCCACTTGGCCACTCCATCGGGCCGCACCTAGTGGGCTGGGCCCACTGTGGCGTAGGCCAACCAGGCCGGACCCGGGCCCATCTGGACTCAGTTTCACATTTTGGCCATAACTTGTGATCTTGGAATTTGTTTCAAAAACCGTCTATGGTGATGGAATCCATAGATCGAGATGGCCCTTTTGGTATAATCTTCTTGAGTTTTGGATAATGTTGTAGTATGTTCTGGTTGGATCAAACCCCAAAACTAACCGTGCCCTCGGAATGGAATTGCTAATAACTTCCAGACCGGGTGTCCGATTGATGCTACGTCTATTGTGTTGGGTCCCTTATGACATAAATAGCCTTTGGGATTATTCTTCATGGAGATTTGTGGAGGTTTAGGTATTAATTATGGATTTTGGAGCGGTTCTCTCAGAATCAAGTGTACTATGAGCTGGAATCCAGTGGCTGGCAGTGAGGTGGAGGTTGGAGAAGAATAATACGGAGGTTAGTTACCTAGCGACTTAGGGAAGGTCAGATCCAGTGCGGGTCATTACGGGGGTTAGTACGTATCAATCCTATGTAGTTCAACACTCACCAATCCTATGTGGGTCAGCACATACTAATCCTGTGTGGGTCAGATCCTTTGTTGGATAGCGCTTAGTGATCCTATGTGGGTCAGCGCATACCGATCTTGGGTGGGTCAGATCCTGTGTGGGTCAGCACTCTGCAACCCTGTGTGGGTCAACGCATACCGATCCTATGTGGGTCGGACCTAGTGTGGGTCATTGCAGGGTTTAGTACCTATCGATCCTGTGTGGGTTTGACTCCGTATAATCAGTAGTAGTGCCTCTTAACAGAATAAGATGATATAGCTTTGGGACTGATCATATGTACTTCTATACTTCACTAATACTTGTGTTAGATGAGTCTTTACCTTTGTGGTATTCATCTGTGTGGCATACCACTGTGGTACTTACCTTTGTGGTGTTACCCTCATGGTATTATTTTCATTGTGGAATAGTTGAACTTTGGGCCAATGAGTTGGGCCTTGTGTTCCCTCATGGATGAGATGGGTATACTTGATAACTTAGGTATCTGTATGGGAATATACCTAAGTAGCGTTGACTGTTGTTTCCATTCATTTTGGTTTATCCTTTGTGGATTTTGAGAGACCTTCGGGGGTCTCGGGGTCCCTACTTAGTATTGTTATATTCACCCCTTCACGGGCTATGCCCACACCTTGTTGTGTCTTATACATACGACAATCAACGTTGATTGAGGAAGGGTGTAAAAGGACTGGGGGATGCTCGGAGGAGGACCTTAGGTGAGGCGTATCATAGAGAAAACCTCTTGAGAGATGTACCTACCCTTCAGGTAGGATCCTTGGCGGGTGTTCACCTGAGCTGTATTTTAGTTTCAATTGTACTTTTCAGTTTTACTTGTACTTTCCAGTTGGGATTGTATTCTAGCCATGTTTACTTACTTTACTCACTCTGTTTATGATATAGTATACTTTGATCTCGTATCTTGGTGCGTGCTTAGTAGTGTGAGGATATAGGTTATAAAGGTAATGTCTTCTCGATTTTAGGGATATACCTTACTAGTGCTAGTCTCTAACCCATGGCCTATGAAAGGTGGGCTTGGGGTAGTCATGACACGGACCTCAGGGGACGGATCATGAAAAATTGGTATCAGATGAGTTCGGTTCTACCGAAGAACTAAGACTCTGATATTTTTTGTGAAGCAAGATTGGTAAGTGTTATGAGTGTGGTTTTCAGTTTGACGAGTCTAGTGTTGGTGCGGCGACCGACGTATACATACGCCAGAACCCCAGACATCTGATTTCCGACTCGGTGTACAAAAATAATGATTACGTGTTTTTTGAAAATGAATTTCCTTGTTTTTTAGAGTCATCTCCCCAGGTATAACTTAATGATCATGGCACACTTGTTTCTTTTCAGGATGCCTCCATGCAGACATCCAGCCAGGGTTCCGTGTAGAGTATGTGATGACAGCCCACCGAGCGATGAGGCTTCGGTGTAGTTCCTCCTTATGGAAGCTGTACCATCGGGTGGTGTACCAGCAGCAACACTACCCGTTGGGCAGCCGATTCCACCAGCCCTGGAAGTAGAGGGTGCGTTCAGCTTGAGCACATTGCACGAGTTCCAGTGCAAGATACCACTGAGGTTATAGGGAACGACAGATGCATTGGAAGTTGAGGATTGGCTGAAGGTCATAGTTAGATATTTTCGACGGGCAGGGACACAAGATGATCTCATGGTGATCCTTACTGCTAGTCTCCTTCAGGAAGCAGAGGGAAGATGGTGGAGGTCGATGCTTCAGGTTCACGGCGAGGTGACTCACATCTGGCCAGACATCAAAAGTCTTTTCAAGGCAGAGTTCTTCCCAGAAACCCTACACTTAGTGCATATACAGGAGCTTCTACACTTTCAGCAGTGTAGTATGACTATAGCTCAGTATTTGGTGAGGCTCACCAACCTCTCACACTACTCCACTGTCATGGGGCGGGTCCCTTTCTTCAGGGCTCAGACCTTATAGCTGGGGCACAGACAAAATATTATATCTTCAATGGTTTCTCTCAATATCCTGACGCAGGCAGGGGTGTTAGAGCGAGCACTCTTAGTAGAGAGTTTCCTTGCTGAGCAGTCACCGACATCAAGACCCACCACCAGACAACACATATTAGAGTCATCCGTAGCTGTCAGTTGATAGATGACGCAGAGGTCTAAGAGGATCTGAACTATAGGAAGATGACCACATGATACATGGTCAGTGGTGTGGGGTTCTTGAGACGGATCAAGACCGGTGAGGATCAGGCAGTGTTACTTTTGCGGCGGGCATGGTCACATGGCTCGGGACTGCCCAACCTGCCATACGAATGACCAAAAGAGGTCGAAGGACCAGCTAGGTAGAGGAAAATATTCAATCGAGGAGGTCCGAAGGTAGGAGGTGGACATGGCAGAGGTGCATGCCATGCAGCAGGTGGTGGCCAGTGATTCGAGGTTCTACCAAAACCACCTCTAAGTGGTCCACCCTGACCACATGGTGCTGGTGGATAGGGGCGAGCTCAGCTCTAGGCTTCTCAGTCTTACAACCACGATGCTCTAGAGAAGAAACAAGGTATGATCTGGGTCTACTAAACCTTAGCTTCAATACTTATAGACACAAGTTCCAGTCATTATTTTATTGTGATGGACCTCGTTCAAAGATCAAAGATACCGATGGAGCCATTTGCTCGATCCTTATGGCTAGAGACACCTACAAGAGCAGATTTGAATATTACACCCTGGTGTCGGCAGTGTCATCTTACTCTAGGAGGTGAGAGCTTTGGCTGGGATCTCCTAGTAGTGGTGTTGAGGCCTTACGACATCATCTTGTGTATGGACATGTTTTCTACAGTCAATGCTCAGATAGACTGTATTAGGCGCAAAGTGAGGTGTGTCCGCACGGACGAATCCAGGTTTTCCTTCACCAGTTAGAAGGGAACCTATGAAGTACATGATGGAATTACCAGAATGAGGGTGCAGTCGATCAAACATCAGTTTTCTGGCCTTTCCCTTTGAGCGGTTGATGTTTAGAGTCCGAGCTATCCAGTAGTGGTGTACCAGTACAAAAATGTTTTTTCAAACAATGTTATGGGTCTACCTTCTCATACATAAGTGGTCTTTTACATAGAATTGTACCCTGGGGTGACCACGATATCGAATACAGTATATCAGATGGCTCCCGTGGAGCTTCTAGAGCTGCAGGTATAGCTGGAGGACTTACAGTGCTAGGGATTCATTAAGCCCAGTGTTTCTCCTTGGACAGACCTGATTTTGTTCGCCAAGAAGGCGGATGGGAGTTTGAGACTCTATGTGGACTATATGTGCCTTAACTAGGTGACTGTGAAGAATAAGTACCCACTCCCAAGGATTGTTGATCTCTTTAATCAGATAAAGGGAACATGATGGTTTTTGTAGATAGTCCTCAGATCAGGTTATCACCAGCTGAGGGTACGAGATGAGGATGTGCAGAAGATGACCTTTAGATGTCGGTATGGCCATTATGAGTTCCTTGTTATGCCATTCGGTATGATCAACGCCCCAGCAGTCTTAATGGGACTCATGAATAGAATATTATATCCTTACCTCGATCACTTTGTGGTAGTCTTCATCGGCGACATCCTGATATACTCAACGATGGAGGAGGAGCATACCTATCATATGCAGATAGCTCTGGACACACTCCACGAGCACCGTCATTATGGTAAGCTCTTGATGTGCTAGTTCTAGATTCAAGAGGTTCAATTCTAGGGAAACATCATCTTGGAGGCTAGATTTGTGGTGGATCCGATGAAGATTGGGGGTTTTCTTGCTTGGGAGACACCCAGAAGTGTGACGGAGGTGCGGAGTTTCATGGGTTTGGCCGGTTATTACCGGAGGTTTGTGTATAACTTTTCCAGAGTTAAAATACCCTTATCAGCATTAATGAATAAGGGTAAACCCTTAATGTGGTCAGAGAGATCCCAGTGATGTTTCCAATAGTTTAGGCAGAGATTGATGAGTGCCCCCATCGTGAGGCAATCAGAGGAGAGTATTGGGTACATAGTCTACAGCGATGCATCATGGACCAGACTTAGATGTGTTGTGATGTAGGAGTGAGAAGTGATTGACTATAGTTCTCGACAACTGAGGAAACATGAGAAGAACTACACTACCCATGACCTGTAGTTAGTAGTAGTGGTATTTTCCTTGAAGATGTGGTGACATTACTTGATGGGTGAATGTTTTACAGTATACTCTGATCACAAGAGTCTCGGGTATATCTTCTCTTAGAAGGACCTAAACCTGAGAAAAAATTGTTGGCTTGAGTTCCTCTAGGAATATGACTTTGTGATAGTATATACTCTTAGGAGTGGGAATGTAGTAGAAGACGCACTCGGTAATAGATTTGGTATTCAGTTGCTGAGTGAGCTGACGGAGCATCTAGCCGCATTACAGATATCCTACGTGGATCGAGACAGATGAGCTTATCTTCAGTCTCTGATTGTCACTCCCCCACTCCTTCTGCAAATCAGGGAGGCACAGCTTGGGGACACTGACTATGAGGCTTGACGTGCTGAGATATCTAAAGGACATGAACCTGATAAATTTTTTGAAGGTGGGGAGCACATCATTCTCTTCATAGGACATAGTATGGTACCGCTGGTTCTTAGGGAGGAATTGTTGAGGGAGTTCCATACATCTCTTATAGCGGTACATCAATAAGCTGTGAAGATGTACTAGGACCTTCAGTATTAGAATTGGTGGCCGAGAATGAAAAAAGCAGTGGTAGAGTTTGTCTCACAGTTCCTCACTTTTCAGCATGTGAAGGAAGAGCATCAGGTTCTGACAAGCTTTGTTCAACCACTAGAGGTTCTAGAGTGGAAGTGGGATGGAATCTCCATGGACTTCATTACAAGACTTCCATGCATTTACAAGGGTCATGATTCCATCTGGTTGATCTTTGACCGACTCACCAAGTCAGACCACTTATTAGCTGTCAAGGAGTAGGGATCAGTAGAGATATTGGGACACCTCTACATGTAGAAGATTGTACGTCTTCATGGAGTTCCATCAATGATTGTATCCAATCATGATGCAGATTTTAATTCCAGGCTATGGAAGGGGTTGAAGGAGGAATTCAGGACATAGATTCAGTTGAGCACTTCCTTCCATCCATAGACGGATGGTTAGAGTGATCAAACCATTCAACCTCTTGAGGACATTCTTTGTGAATGCATCCTAGATGTCGGCTGCAGCTGGGAGGATCACATGACTTTGGTGGAGTTCACTTACAACAACAACTACCACTCCACCATTAGAATGGAACCATTTGAGGCGTTGTATGGTCGGCCTTGTAGATCACCTATGTGCTGGACTGACCTAGGGGAGTCAGTACTCGTGGGACCAGAGATGGTACGAGCTACCATGGAGAAGGTTCAAATCATCTTGGAGTGGATGAAGACTGCACAGAGCAGGCAGAAGTCCTATGCTGATTGGAGATGGAGACCTCTTGAGTTTAAGGATGGTGACCATTTATTTCTACATGTATCACCACAAAACGGTTCGTAGATATTTGGGAAAGGCGAAAAGTTATCCCCGAGGTTCATCGGACACCTTTATGTCCTCAGTTGAGTTGGTGATGTGGCTTACCACCTAGCTCTTCCCCCCCTCAGTTGCACTAGGTGCACAATGTTTTCCACGTATCCTAGCAGAGGAGATACGTACATGATCCTTCACACATCGTTGACTGGGGTGAGATGGACATCGACGATGGGGTGATGTTTTCAGAGGATCTAGTGGAGATTGAGGATCGACAGGAGCAGGTCCTTCGTAGGCAGTTGATACCTCTGGTGTGTATTCATTGGAAACACGGGAACCTCCAAGAGAGGACATGGGAGAAAAAGGCTAAGATTCATGCACAATATCCCCACTTGTTTCCATAGTTTGTGTTGTGGATTTCAGGGATGCAAATCCCTGAGGTGGGAAGAATGTAAATACCCAAAATATTCCATGTAATTTTTTTAATTATATGGAATTATTATGAGTCCATGAAAATTTATGGCGTGTGATTATGAGGCCCAGTGTGACCGGAATGAATTTCTACGCTTTTTTTAGGTACGTTCACTTAACACACAAGCAGTGTTTTGCAACTTTTGAACCTATTCTCGGAATTGAAATCCAAGGACACCGTTTAACTCATAGTGTTGATATTCAATTGAGGATGCCTTCAACTCGACCACAGTAGGTCGAGGGTGGAAGTTAGTTTTTTTTATTTTTGGTGTGAAGGTTAAAAAAATAAAAAAATATAATAATTGACATTTATTTTTATTTTAAAACCTCCCATTTGAATCATAAAGGTGGGGACCACACGAGGGAGGTCAAATATTTAATGTTGGTCATTAAATGCCTAGAAACAAAAAATATGTAACCAAAAATCTCTTTAATTAGTTGAGTACATTAAATCTAAATTAATGGAAGGTAACACTTTATCTCTACATTGATTTTCCAACATTGACATTTAATCTTATTAATTTTGCACCTCACCTCTCATGAGAAAAGTATTAGAAAAGGAGAGGAGACTTGGGAAGAGATTTGGAGAGTTGGGAAGGTCATTCTCTAACAATGTAGAGCCTCCAAAGAAGAATGAATTCCAGACGAAGAATGAGGAACCAACCATGGAGCATCTTGCGGGAGTGACGAACTCCGACGACATCATCTTCATCAACTTTTTCTACTTCCTCATGACATCTTCAATGAACGTCAATGATGCGGTTTTAAATTGAATTATTATTAAATATATTTTTTTTATTCATCATATTCTGGATTCTAGACGTGGATGGCCAAACAAATATGGCCATCGTAATGCTCATATACCATACCACTTTTCCTTTTGTTCTTCCCGCGTTCTTCATGAGATATTCGATGAAAACTAATTAATGACATTGGAAATGAAATGTTTTGTTTAGTGATATGTATGGACATGGATACCTCGACCCGAGGACCGTGAATATGCGAGTGACATAATTATCGGGCATGTAACGAAGTCGCGATGGATCACAGAAGGAGGCAGTTCCTGGAACCCGACCGACTGCAAGGAAGGAGGGCGATGTGCATCCACGTTGCCAGTTGAGTAAGAGGCCATGGCCCGTCATCCACAGTGGAGCAGTGTGGCGGCCCACATCCGACCGGCCGCGCGGTAGTGCGGCGGCGCGCGTCTATGCCGACATAGTAGGAGGTTGCGACTGCTTGGACATGGTGGATGCCAGAGGGTGGCTGGAAGCCGGTCGACCATTGAGGGCAGTGACGTCGTCGCGCCGCCGGGAGGTGGACTGACCGGTGAACTTGCCGGCCATGACACACCATGTAGGACCCGCTCGGACGGGTCCTACTACAAAATACCAAATGGAACTTAGGCCATTATAGTGACCTGGGAGGGACCCCCCTATTTAGCATCGGAGAGGGTGGACCCCACCACGACAGACCACCCAGGCGAGCAGGCCGCACCACAGCAGACCGTACCCTGCGGGCCATGCCACTGGGCTGAGTCGGGCTGCCCCCTACACAGGCCAGTCCGAAACACGGCCCAGCGGGCCGGGCCTATTGTGGCCCAAGCCAACTGGGCCGGACCAGGACATGGTTGGGAGACTAGAACCAGGTCGGGTGCGGAGGGGTCTGTCTGACTGGGTCGGACCGGACCTGGGCCCATCTGGACCAAGTTTCACCTTTTTGGCCATAACTTGTGATCCGAGATTCCATTTGACGAACCATATATAGCACCGGAATCCATGTATCAAGATAGTCCTTTTGGTATACACCACTTGAGTTTTGGAAAAATTTGGAGTATGGCCGGGTAGGATCGAACTCTAAAACCAACCAGGCCCTCAGAACATAATCTCTAATAACTTACAGATGAGAAGTCTGATTGACACGCCGTCTATTGCGTTGGGTCTCTTATGACATGTAAGAACAGTGGGATTATTTTTTGTGGATCATAATGGTATTTGACGTACGACCGATTTTTTGAGTAGTGGTTCTACCACAATCAAGCATACTATGAGCGGGAATCTAATGGCTGATAGTGAGGCAGAGGTTGGAGAAGGATAATATGAAGGTTAATTACTAATTGACTCTAGGCAGGTCAGATCCTGTGTGGGTCATTGATGGGGTTAGTACCTATCGATCCTGTGTAGGTCAGAGCTCAGCGATCTTATGTGGGTTAGCGCATACCGAGCCTCTGTGGGTCAGATCCTTAGTGGGTCAGTGCTCAGCAATCTTGTGTGGGTCAGCACATAGTGATCCTATGTGGGTCAGATCCTATGTGGGTCAGCACTCAGTGATCTTGTGTGGGTCAGTTCATACCGATCATGTGTGGGTTAGATTTTGATTGTATCATTATAGGGGTTAGTACCTATCGATCCAATGTGGGTTAGACTCTGTTTAATCAACAACAATGCCTCTTGACAGAATATGATGATCTAGTTTTGCGATTGATCATCTGTAATTCAATACTTCACTAATACTTGTGTGAGATGAGTCTTTAGCTTTGTGGTATTCTTCATTGTGGCATACCTTTTTGGTACATACCTTTGTGGTTTTCCCTTCATGTTATTCTTTCCTTCAAGGAACAGTTGATCTTTGGGATAATGAGTTGGGCCTTATGTTCCCTCATAGATAAGATGGGTATATTTGATAACATAATTATATGTATGGTAATATAACTAAGTAGGTTGAATATTGTTTCTATTCTTTTTTATTTATTCATTGTGGATTTTGAGAGACCTTAAGGGGTCTCGGGGTCCCTACTAAGTATTTTTATACTCACCCCTTCACGGGCTAAGCCCGCTTTACAGACAACGAACAACGTTGACAGAGGACGAGGGTTCTAGGACTCGAGGCTACTCGGAGGTGGACCTTAGGCGAGGTGTATTGTAGAGACGACCATTTGAGAGTTTTACCTACTCTTCATGTAGGATCCTTGGTGGGTGTTTACAGGAGCTCTATTTCTGTTTTACTTTTACTTTTCATTCTAACTTGTATTTTCCAGTTGGGATTGTATTTTGGCCTCCATTACTTAATGTAGTCAGCCTGTTTACTATATAGTTTACTTTGAGCTCGTATAATGCTGTTTTCTTAGTTGTGTGAGGTTACAGGTTATAAAGGCAATGCCTTCCCGATTTTAGGGATATGCCTTTCTGGTGCTAGTCACCATCCACTAGCCTATGGAAGGCAGGCTGTGGGTAGTCACGGAATGGGCCACGAGGGATGGGTCATGAAATTTCATTTCACATATGATATCTAACAATATATTTTTATTTTAAAATCATAGAGTGTTACACATA
Organism: Viscum album; assembly: GCA_963277665.1. Lineage (NCBI taxonomy): Eukaryota > Viridiplantae > Streptophyta > Magnoliopsida > Santalales > Viscaceae > Viscum > Viscum album. Next base: position 1,061,648,088 of record OY728165.1, on the reverse strand, counting down.
ATGTTTGTATCCATCATCCAAAATAATAAAATAATGATTATGACATTCAGAACACTCCTCTCCCCCCATCATAAATACAAAATCTCACCACCCGTTCTCCTCAGACATTCTAATATATGAATTATTTCAAATTTATTCCAAAAAAATATTTCCAAAACTCACCCCCAAATCATAGTTTTTATAGTGTCCCAAAAATAAAAATTTTGTGTTCCTTAAGGAGTATTTCAAGGAGAAGACATTTAAGCAACAATATTTTCAATTTATCTCTGTTAAATTCATTTATATTTATTATATCTTCTTACTTCCCAAATGAAACATGATATAATGAATATTGAATTATAGAGATATTTTTTTAAAATTTTAATGGAATATAAAACTTCTATCATTTTTTTATTTCTTAAATGAAAATGATGTTTACAATATGGTTGGCTTACCACCTCCATGAAAGATGTACTTCATTTTTATATACTTCCTTTATGGATGGTTAAAAAAATAATATTAACGTCAAATATAATATTATTATAATAAGTTTTTCAAAACCTATTTCATGTTATTTAATCTTTTAATAATCATTTAATAATGAAACAAATCATGTTTGGGACAGTATGTAAAACAACCTAAATGGAATAACTATTTAACATTAATGTTTTTACAAAATTGATTCAATTTATTTCATGAAAATATGTATTTTGGTCCATTAATTTTTTTAAACATATAAATACAATTTTATTTCACTTATGGAGTTGTATTACCATTGGAAAAGAACATCCTTAATTATACAAAAGTGATCTGACCATGAACACAAGAAACAAACACCCTTAGAAATGAGAAATAAAATATTATATCTCATTGAAGTGGTTAAAAAGAACATAATAAAATCAGAGTAAATATAATATATATTGAAATGGTTATGAATTAAGAAATTAATGTTCCTAAATTCCGAATCTAGGATGTTAATTGATAGTGTAGAATTATTGTTGTGAATAATGAAATTGATCTCTCCAAACCACACTTTTTCTTTGGATTATGAACTCTATCACCATAAATCAATTTATATATCACTTTTATGATATATAATTATTCTATATTATATATATATATATGTCTCTTACATATATTCCTATCCTATTATACCTTCCTATGATGGGATAATACATGCGTTATGTCAATTTACAAAATGCAACCCATTTCATTCAATGGGAAATTATCATGATATTATGAAATATTATGAAAACCATTTTATTACCTGGGTAATTTTTATGGTTAATCCTTATTATTAATCATTTTATCTAACACATAAGCTTGTACATGATAGGATGGGTTTTCCTAGATATTTCTCTACAATAATGGGTAATTTTTTTCCCCATGATCCGTTCTGTATGAGATTAGGGAGTAAAACAAATCCAAGACGAGAATATGTCCACCATATGTTGTTGTATGGTAAGTTCTATAGAACCCTAATATTTTATGATACATTCAATTTTATATTAATCTAATTGATATCTTGTGATACATGCAACCCCCAGTCAAAATGAATCATAATATTGCATACTATTATAACCTATTAATTAAATTGCAAGAACGAAAATGAATATTTTTTTAAAAAAATTATGTATAATTGTTTTATACAAATTGTATATATATATATATATATTAAAAATGTCTCAATATGATTCAAAATGATACCTTTTCCTTAAAATGGGTTTTATTGATTTTTGTGAGAAAATAATATTATAAATTTTATTAAAATTTTAAAATATTTATTTGAAACAATTAATTATACTTTTGAATTACACATGTCAAAATTAGGTTAGAGTGATTTTTTTTGTGAATTTTATGAAAATAATTTTTTTTGATGAACAGTGAAAAATATCTATTTTTATTAGAAATTGACTTATCATTTAAAGAATCTAAAAAGTTTCAATTTGATATAAAATTATTTTAAAACTAGAATTACTTAAGTTATATTATTATTAATCTAATTTAGGTCATTGAAATCAATTGTCTATTTAATTTTTATATAAATACATTTTAACCTAATAATGGTTAAAATGACTTAAAACCTATTATTTTTCAATTATATAGACTTCCTTAGAAGTTATCGCATAAATGTTTTGTTGATGGACAATTTTGGGGCCATTTTACTAAGAATGTTACTTGGAATTTCTTTTAAAACATTGAAAAATTACAATTTTACCACTCAACTCAATTTTAAATTTTCATCTACTCCACTAACATATTTACAACTATTAATCCATTTATCTGGACCAAAGCCTACAATAATATCTATCAAATATCCTTATAAATTTTTTATAATTTTTTCTTCCCAAAATACCAACCCTAGAGTCCTTAATTAGAGATCCCTATGAGGTTTTTCTAAGAGAAGGTAATTGTCTTCACAAAGATGTTTTATTTTTTATTATTATTATTGAACATTATATTATATATTTAAAATTAAAAAATAAAAAAAAATTATATACTATATAATTATATGTTTTTATGATTATTTTATAACCTATATTCATCTAGTGTTCCATGTAATGGGAAAGGAATCTTCCTGTTATGCATACAGTGGACTACCAGCTCACGAACCAATGCAATTCGTTTTTCATCACCCATCCCATAGATGGGTATAATGATGGATATAAAGTATATATATGATATTTATTATATAATTACTCCTATTTAATAATAATATATTGTCATGACCCCCTCCCACCAAAGATGCCCCTCCTGATATGGCAATGGTGAAAGGGAGATAATGACACCTCGAGTCCCGCCTCCTGTAGGCCATGAAGTGGCGACTACCACCAAGGGTCCGAGTTTTCACAAATATGGGAGGAATTAACCTTTCTATTATTTAAGATTGGGAAATTGGATGAGTCAAATACCAAAAGAAAAAGGAACATGTAAATGAAAAAGAACCCAAAACAATCCTATAAGCATGTTTAAACAATTCTGAAACAAGGTACAAGTACAAGAAAAACTCAAAAGTACAATACCAAAAGAAAAAAAGAGTACAGAAAACATCAACAAATCCAACTGTCCCGACTAGTAGGGTACCGCACGACCTTGGTAGTCTTCTTGGAAACCTAAAAGTAAACATAGGGTGAGCATACACGTATACTCAATAGGGAAACCTAAAGCTATCATGCACAGGTGGGGAGAAATCCTAATGTCCCATGAGAACAAAAGAAGAAAAAAACCTAACAAAGAATTATATCCACCCAACCTCACCAGCCACGCTCACCAAAAACAAAAAACAACAGGTAGTGGTATATAAGCACAAGAATATTTGGTACCCCGCACCATTTCCCCCACTAGCTAGCTGCTATTCCTAACGGCGAACGTCCTGACACTACCACACTCTTCCTGCCCACCCACACCTGGGCCTCACAACCACATATCTTTCCCGCACACACCTAGGCCTCACAACCACATATCCCGCCTGTACACACCTGGTCCACACAAACCACAATCACATCCCTGCCCGAACACAACTGGGTGTCATCTCGTAGGTTCTTGGGAACAGTAAACCTGCCCAAAGAGTCTTGGGCTAAAATCACACCAATCAAAACCTACCCAAAGAGTCTTGGGTGTAAGGTCGCCTCAAGCCATCACAGCCTATGGAATAAAGAGAAGGAAGGATCTAGTAACTAAGGGGAAAACACCCACTCCCATGAAATGGGAGTGTTCAGCACTAATTTCTCAACATGGGTGGGGTGTGACAAAACACAAAGATACAGATACATATATCTATACCAAACACACAGCCCAACCAATGGCTTCTAAATAGAGAAACTGAGCACGTGCCTCCCAACTACTACTACGAATCATCTATAAAACAAAAAATCCCAACCCCATTTAGGTTTTCATGTTTCAACAGTATTAGTTCAATAGTTCCTTAACTACTGGGAAATTATCAAACGAGATCAAGCGTTTCGTAGAACAAAACCCTACCAACCAAAAATCAAGTTAGATAGAACGCAAGAAACACAAAACCAACCTTTTTATAATCAATCAATCCCCATTGATTGTTCCCACATTTAATTCATTATCATTCCCCATAGTTCATTTATCAACATTCCACTTACTTTTAAAAAACCACAACCCATTTCTACAGCCCTTCTGCCATTATAACCACATCTCCACAACCGTATCACAATACAAGGATTATGCCACATCATTTCCCCTTTAATATCATTTACCGCAGCCCCGCTTCCCATCCTATTCGTAATAAACCTGGATTCACCCCCCCCTTCTCACACACCACTTATCCAAACCAACATGCACATGTTCATTATTCCATTTTGTTCAGCCGGGGTGATCACACAAGGGTTACATATATTCATTTAATCATCCAACTTTATGTGATTAACCAATTTCCATATTCCACTAAGTTTCCACCCACAAAACGGTCTGGAAAGATAGGCCAACATTTAATTGCGCAAGAAAATTCCCCCAACGACCGTGATTTTCAGTAGGCATAAGCCTATTCAATTCATAACATAACAATAGGATAAACAAAGACAAATATAACAACTTTCCCATCCCCATTCATTAAGCCAGTTATTATCTGCATTAAACTGGTTCAACTATGTCTCGTGAAAGCAAGAGGGCACACATCCCACATGATGCACAAATTAGAGAGATGAAGGTAAAATTCCTACCTCAATAGGTTCTGATCATAACGCTCCCCTAGATCAACTTTAGAAGATGTCTGTCAGCATCCATCACTTCTGTAAAAACACGGAAAAAACATTCTTGGGCGGAAGTTGGGAAGGAAATGTCGAAGGGAAAACAAAAAATCCAAGATTGAGAGTTCTGCCTCGTCGTTACGATATCGTGTCCACCGATGGATCATATATCGGAGCTCGAACGAAGATGTTATGGAAGAAACGAGCTTAGGAGTCTATTGGGAGGGCTCTGCTCGAAGGAAAGGGGAGGATAGGAATGATCTGAAAAAGAGGAGAGTCCCCCTCCTTTTATAGGTGAGAAAAAATAAAGTACAGGGCATGTACTTCCTAGTACATGGCGTGTACTAGGCAATTTCACATGGTCACCATGCAGCTTCCAACATGGCATTCAACGTGGCACATGGACATTGAATGGTCAAAACACGGTTTGAGGGTAATGTGTATGCGGGGAGAAACTACACAACATGTAAGATGGGATACATAGTGGGTACTTATTTATTACATGCGACAAGTACACAACTTCAACACGGCACATGGTCGTTGACTGGTCAACACACGGTTTGAGGGTAACACGTACGCGGGGAGAAACTACCCGGCATGTAAGATGGGCTACATGGCGTGTAATTATTTATTTCACTCGACAAGGACATGACCTCAACACGGCACATAGCTATTGACTGGTCAACACACGGTTTGAGGGTAATGCGTACGCGGGGAGAAACTACACGGCGTGTAGGATGGGATACACGGTGTGTACTTATTTATTTCACACGGAAAGGACACAACTTCAACATGGGGTATACTCGGCAAGGTGGTACACGGCGTGTACTCACACTTCATGAAGTGTAGTTACAAAATTCTGAAAAGTATGGGAAAAGTCCATTCTACCATCTAGGATGCTTTTTTGACCTTCTTTTCAAAAAAGGAATGGGCCAGAGAAGTCCGGGCCATTACATCATATACCACTTAAAACATTCTCGTCCCTAAGAATTCGAAAAACCAACACAGAGGAACCCAACAAGATACCTCTTATGGATCTCATTATAACAGGAACCCAACCAACAACCATAAACACATGTGTTAGGAATTCCTTCTCCTATGTTGAGATATTATCCTCTTTAGGCAGCACTGACTCACCTGCATGGGTTTAATCTCATCCACATTAATGCATCTTGATTAAGAATTGGGTCTTCCCACTCCCATATATTAGGATTTTTTTTCAACTTACACTTCCCCAACACCATACAACCAAAACATTTTCCAAACACATGGCTTGGGGAATTCATTCTCTTATGTCGAGATATTATCCGCTTTTGGCAGCACTGACTCACCCGCATGGGTTCAATCGCATACACATTAATGCGTCTCGATTAAGGATCAGGTTTTTCCTTTTCCCTGCACATCTGGACATGTTACACACTTTTAGAAAACAAGGAAACAAAACGTCTCACAACCAATAAGCCAAGCATTTCATATATCAAAAGTAAAATGTATAACATCAAAACAAATATCCGAAGAACAAATAAAAACACAAGTCAAAACAACTCCAGGTACTAAGAGTGCGTCTGAGCCTCCCACTCCCAAGTGATCTCCTCGAGGCCGCCATGCCTCCACAACACATGAAACAAGGCGATGGTTCATCCACGTAGCACCTTCTGTTTATGATCCTCGATTCTGACTGGTCATTCCTCAATGGTGGCGTTGTCTCCCATATCTAACTCTTCCCAGTCGATAACGTGAGAGTCATCGTGTATGTACCAACGAAGCTGGGAGATGTGGAAGACGTCGTGAACCTTCTACAACTGAGGTGGTAGGGCCAGCTGATATTCCACCTCGCCGACTCGCCTCAGCACCTCGAAAAGTCCGATGAACCCAGGGGAGAGCTTACTCCCCTTCCCAAACCTCTGATTCCCTCATCGAGGGGAAACCATCAAGAAAACATGATCTCACACCTCGAACTCCAAGGGCATCCTTCGACGATGAACATAAGACTTCTGTCAGCCCTTAGAGGCTTTTATCCTCTCACGCACAAGCTGAACATTCTCTGTGCTGCTCTATACTACCTTTGGCCCAAGAGCACCTGTCTCACCAACCTCTTCCCAACAGATGGGTGAATGACATGGTCTCCCATACAAGGCCTCAAACGGTTCCATGACAATAGTAGAGTGGAAGCGGTTGTTGTAGGAAAACTCTACTAAAGGAAAGTGTTACACCCATGATCCTTAGATATCTAGAATGCATGCTCACAGGATGTCCTCCAATGTATGGATTTTCCGCTCTGTCTGCCCATGAGTCTGGGGGTGAAAAGCAGTGCTAAGGCGTAGCTGGGTGCCAAAACCATGCTGAAACCCCCTCCAGATTTGTGAGGTAAACCGAGTATTCCAATCTGAGACAATAGTCTTTATAACTCCATGAAAACACACCACATTGTCTACGTACCTCTGTGCTAAGGTACTCACCGGGCTTGACTCCTTAATTGATAAGAAGTGTGTTGATTTCGTCAGTCGATCCACCACTACCCAGATAGCATCATAACCACACTGAGCTCTGGGTAGTCCTGTGGCAAAGTCCATTGAGATGTCATCCCACTTCCACTCAGGGAAATCTAAAGGATGCAACAAACCACTGAGAACACAATGTTTAGACTTTACTTGCAGACACAGTAGGAAATTAGACACAAACTCCGACACTTCCTGTTTCACCCTTGGCCACCAAAAATGTTCCCTCAGGCCTCAGTACATTTTTGAAACTCCCGAATGAACATCCAAGTCAGAGCTATGGAACTCACTAAGAACTCCCTCAAGCATCGCCTCCAGAACAAACAACCTTCCCTGAAAAAGCATCTAATGTCGGTTGTCCTCTGACCATCCTTCTGGAGCGTTTACCTGATCGATACGGTCACGCATTACTTCTGCCTCAGAGTCTCCCCACTGAGACTCTTCCACCTACTGCAACATGGGGGACTGCACCGTCATCTAAAAAAAACAACCTATAACACCCTCTACCCTTGCATCCAAGTGCAAGGTAGCCAACTCTCCCTTCACTTTCCAAGCATCAGAGGATTCTAGAACCACTTATTTATGTGACTTCCTGCTCAGGGCATCAGCTACAACATTGCCCTTACCTTCAGTGGAAGAGATCTCAAAGTCATTGTCTTGGAAAAACTCAACCCATCTCCGCTGCCATATGTTTAGGTCACGTTGGGATAAGATGTAGTGTAAGCTCTTGTGATCTGAGAAGACCACAAAGCACTCCCCAAAGAGGTAATGTCGCCACAAATTCAGTGAAAACACAACTGCTTCAAGATCTAGGTCATAGGTAGCATAGTTAAACTCATGAGGGTGCAACTTCCTAGACCCATAATAGATCACACCCTTATTTTGAATCAGTACACACCCCAAACCAAAGCCAGAAGAATCACAAAACACCTCATACAACAACCCTTCCTTTGGAAACCTAAGTACTGGAGCATAGACCAACTTCTCCTTCAGGTAGTCGAAAGCTTTCTGGCACTGCTCGCTCCATAGGATGACCTGGTCCCTCCAAGTCAAAGTGTCAATGGAGCAGCAACTCGAGAGAAGTCCGAAACGAACCTCCGATAATAACCTTCCAACCCCAAGAAACTAGGAACTTCTACCACTCTTTTTGGTGACTCCACATTCGGCGAGTCCACTGACACTCCATTCTGAGACACCACATGCCCAACGAAGTGTACTTCTTGCATCAATAACTTAAACATCGATAATTTCCCATAAAGCTGGTGGTGTCAAAGGACTTACAAGACTGACCTGAGATGCTCAATGTTCTCCTCCTATAAGCTTGAGTAGATCAGTATGTCATTGATAAACACAACGATGAACCTGTCCAGAAACTCTCGGAAGACAATGTTTATAAGTCCCATGAACACAGTTGGGGCATTCTTAACTCCAAACGGCATCACTACAAACTCGTAGTGCCCATAACTGCACCTAGAAGCCGTCTTTGAGATGCCACTGTCCTTTACCCTCAGATGATGATATCCAGATCGTAGATCAATATTAGAAAAACAACCTGCTCCCATCAGCTGGTCGAAGAGATCATCTATCCTTGGAAGGGGGTAATGGTTCTTGACTGTTACCTGATTCAACCTTCGGCAGTCTATGCATAGATAGAGACCACCATCTGCCTTCTTCATGAACAAAATTGGAGCAGCCCATGGTGATATGCTGGGTTGAAAAAAACCCTTCTCCATTAGATCGTCAATCTGAATCTGCAACTCCAGCAACTCTGAAGGTTCCATCCGATAAGGGGCCATCGAAATCGGATGGGCACCAGGCTGTAAGTCTATACCGAACTCAACGTCACATCGGGGGGGGGGGGGGGGGTGGTAGAGTCACAACCTATTCAGAAAAAACATCGGGGAACTCCCCAACAACCTCGGAAACATCCATCATCTTGGTTTCAGCTAAAACCACTAATAACCTGCCTAACAAGGAAAGGAGAGGCTTCATATGCCAGCTTCCCACCTGATAGCTCCTCTCACCAACAAAAGATACACGCTGTCCATCCACGTCGGAGAACACGACTCTTATTCAGAAGAAGTCGATAACAACACTAACAGAAAACAGCCAGTCGATGCCTAGGATGAAATCATATGGATGCATCTGTAGAAAAAGAAGATCCCCATTGGCTGGATGCGGTCCCAACGTCATCTCACATCCCTGGAAAACACAAGATATTCTAGTCTAACCTCTAACTGGTGTACTCAGCACCAGGGGTACGGAAAGTCTCTCAATGTCTAGACCCAAAGCACGGGCCAGACCGGGTGCAACAAAGGAGTTCCAATCTCCCGAATCGTACAAAGCAGAAATGAGAGTACTGAACAAACAAATCATACCTCACACCACCTCTGGTCCTACTCGAGCAGCCAACTCTGCTATGTCCAACTGTCCACGCCCAGCTCCTCGGCCTATGACTTCTCCCCGAGGTATAGCATCCACCACTAACGCGCTGCACCTCTCAGCTGACTGGCTTCTAGGGGAACCCAGTACTCCCTCAAAGCATGTATGAAAGTAAAAGAGATACCTAGATCCTCAAGCCACCCCTCCATCTCCATATCCGAGGTACTACCCTCGTACTTCTTGAGGGTTTTTCACTGGAAAGAACGGAGAGTCTTCTGCCATTGATCATCTTCCCCCTCTCGGTTAATCCTCAACTGATCGACTGCCTGAATCTTCTGGGCCTCGACTGTCTGAGTCACCCGGGGAAGAAGTATAGGTGCCATATCTGTACGGTAAACAAAGATCACCAAAACCCAAGTAGCAAGGGAATTTCTCAAGGTTTAATTTTATCAATTTATTTCAATTTCATTCCCAGAACACCCAAATCAAGTAAAACACAGACATGATGATACATGAACCTTCCCTAAGGTCTCTCCCATGCAATCAATGTAGTCTCACTTGGTCATTTGGTAGGCTCAGATTCCTTGCATTGGATCACAGGGAGCCCTAAAATCTCATGTCCTAGCCGGTCTTCCCTGACCTACGTCATGCACCGAGATCAGCCAACACTGTTGCCCTACCATCCCATGCAATCCTCAGTGTTCCTAACTCCAGACTCCATCCTATATCTCAACCATCACCTCTGATACCATTCTGTCATGATCCCCTCCCACCAAAGATTCCCCTCCTGAGCTGGCAATGGGGAAAGGGAGATAATGACCCCGAGTCCCGCCTCCAGTAGGCCCCGGAGTGGTGACTAGCACCAAGGGTATGGGTTTTCACAAATATGGGAGGCATTACCCTTTTTATTATTTAAGATTGGGAAATAGGATGATTCAAACACAAAAAGAAAAAGGAACATGTAAATGAAAAATAACCCAAAACAATCCCATATGCATGTTTAAAAAAATTCTGAAACAAGGTACAAGTACAAGAAAAACACAAAAGTACAATACCAAAATAAAAAAAGAGTACAAAATACTCCAACAACTCTAACTGTCCCGACTGGTAGGGTCCCGCATGGCCCTGGTAGTCCTCCCAGAAACCTAAAAGTAAACATAGGGTGAGAATACAAGTATACTCAGTAGGGAAACCTAAAGATCTCGTGCATAGGTGGGGAGACATCCTAATGTCCCATGAGAACAACAAAAGAAAACAAAACCTAGCAAGGAGTTCTATCCACCCAACCTCACTAGCCACACTCACCAAAAACACAAAACAACAGGCAGTAGTATATAATCCCAGGAATATTGGGTACCCCACACCATTTCCACCCACTAGCTAGCTGGTCTTCCTAACAGCGAACGTCCTGACACTACCACACTCTTCCTGCCTACACACACCTGGGCATGACAACCACATATCCCGCCTCCACACACCTGAGCCCCACAACCACATATCCCGCCCGCACACACCTGGGCCTCACAAACCACAATCACATCCCAACCCAAACACACCTAGGACTTATCATGAAGGTTGTTGGGAATAAAAAACATTCCTGAAGAGTCTTGGGCTAAAATCACACCAATCGAAACCTACCCGAAGAGTCTTGGGAGTAAGGTTTCCCGAAGCCATCACAACCTATGGATGAAGGAGCAGGAAGGAGCTAGTAACTAAGGGAAAAACACCCTCTCCCATGAAATGGGATTGTTCGACACTAAGTTCTCAACATGGGTTGGGTGAGACGAAACACAAAGATACAGATACATATATGTATACAAAACACATAGCCCAACCTATGGCTTCTAAACAGAGAAACTGAGCACGTGCCTTGGCACTACTACTATGAAGCATGCATAAAACAGACAATCCCAAACCCATTTAGGTTTTCATGTTTCAACAGTATTAGTTCAATAGTTCCTTAACTACTGGGCAATTATCAAACCAGATCAAGAGTTTCGTAGAATAAAACCCTACCAACCACAAATCAAGTTAAATAGAACACAAGCAATACAAAACCAACCTTTTTTATCACCAATCAATACCCATTTATTGTTCCCACATTTAATTCATTATCATTCCCCACAATTCATTTATCAACTTTCCACTTACTTTTAATAAACTACAACCCATTACTACAGCCATGCTGCCACTATAACTACATCTCCACAACTGTATCACAAAATCAGGCTTGTACCACATCATTTCCCCTTTAATATCATTTACCGTATCCCCGCTGCCCATCCTATTTGTAATAACCCAGGATTTACCCCCCCCCCCTCTCACACACCACGTAACCAAACCAACACCCACATGTTCATTATTCCATTTTGTTCAGTCGGGGTGATCACACAAGGGTTCCATAAATTAATTTAATCAGCCAACATTTTGTGATTAACAAATTTTCATATTCCACAAAGTTTCCACCCAAAAAACGGTCTAGAAAGAGAGGGAAACATTTAATTACACAAGAAAATGTCCCCAACGATCGTGATTTTCAGTAGGCATAAGCCTATTCAATTCATAACATAACCATAGGATAAACAAAGATAAACATAACAATTTTCCCATCCCCGTTCTTTAGGCTAGTTATTATCTTTATTAAACTAGTTCAACTATGTCTCGTGAAAGCAAGAGGACACCCATCCCGCATGATGCACAAAATTAGAGAGACGAAGTTAAAATATCTACCTCAACATGTTCTGATCACAACGCTCCCTAGATCAACTTTAGAAGACGCCCGTCGGCATCCGTCGCTTCTGTCAAAACCCTACAAAAACCTTCTCGGGTGGAAGCTGGTAATGAAAGGTCGAAGGGAAAACAACGGATCGAAGATCAGAAGTTCCGCCTCATCCTTACAATCTCATGTCTGCTGACGGATCGTAAATCGGAGCTCGGATGAAGAAGTTATGGATGAAAAGAGCTTAGGAGTCTCTCGGGAGGTCTCTACTTGAAGGAAAGGGGAGGAGAGGAATGATCTGAAAAGAAGGAGAGGCCCTGTCCTTTTATAGGCGAGAAAAACTAAAGTACATGATGTCTAATTCCTAGTACACGGCATGTACAAGTCCATTTCACAGGGTCACCATGCGGCTTCCAACACAGCATTCAACGCGTCACACGACCGTTGACTGGTCAACACACGGTTTGAGGGTAAAGCAAACGCGGGAAGAAACTACATGGCATGTAAGATGGGATACAAGATGTGTACTTATTTATTTCACGCGGAAAGGAAATGACTTAAACACAGAACATGGTCGTTGACTGGTCAACACACAGTTTGAGGGTAACGTGTACGCTGGGAGAAACTACCCGGCGTGTACTTATTTATTTCACGCGGCAAGGACACAGCTTCAACACGACACACAACTGTTGACTGGTCAACACACGGTTTGAGGGTAATGCGTACGCGAGGAGAAACTGCACGACATGTAGGATGGGATACATGGTGTGTACTCATTTATTTCATGTGGCAAGGACACGGCTTCAACACGGGGTATACTCGGCAAGGTGGTACATTGCGCGTAGTTACAAAATTCTGAAAAGTGTGGGAAAAGTCCATTCTACCTTCCAGAACACTTTGTGAACTTCTTTTCGACAAAGGAATGGGCCGGAGAGGTCCAAGCCATTACATATATCATCTACATTCTTACCTTACAATCCTTTTTAAAATCATAATGTTACTCGAACTTATGTGTAGACCACCACCTACATGAAGCGATGTGATACTTTTTTCATTTCTTCTTTACAAGGATGGTAAGAATAATATATTTAATGAATAAAATATATATATTATATAATAATTATCATATAATTATGTATTAATATTTACCATTCTTTCATTTATTTAATTGAATAGTTAAATCATCGTTCATTCATACATACAACTTGTTGTCTTCATGAACGATATAATTTATTTGTATATCTGTATAATTTATTGATTAATATAAATATATATAATTAATATATTTTCTATTTATCTCATGTATAAAATTATATATATGATAGAACCATGATCAATATAAATGGATTGGAACTTCTGAATCGAAACTCTAACGAAAAATGAAATAGTTTACACCAAAAAATGATGATTTTAATAATAAATTATTAAAAAATGGATATTGAGATATTATAATTTGGTAATATATTATATAAAAAAATATTAAATTATTATATTAAATACTTTTAATAAATGTATATTAATTATACCGGATTTTAGATTTATTTTGAAGTAAGTGGAACTGAAGGTAAGTGATTCTGTCTCACTTTTACTTCTATAGGGCACATGCCATATTCACCACTTGTTTTTTTATGTGTTGAATAAAATTATCATGAAATTATTTTATGATTATTATAATTATAATTATGGGGATATATATTTACATATAAGTCCCTATCTTTCTATAGGTATTTAATTTAACGTTATAAAAGTTTTATTGGTTTTATGTTACAATCCCATTGTTTGTTGGGATTGTTTATGATTAAGTTTCTAGTGATAGAATCTCATGATCTACCTCTCAAGAAACCCATGAATTTTATTTTTATATATTTATTTATTTATATTATCAGAAAATAAAAAATTATAAAATAATAATGTTTTATTCTATAGCATATGCAACATGTAACATTGATCTTAAACAAACTATGAAATACATTTGTTTAAATTTAATATTTTTGATAGCTTGTGGGACACAAAACCCCTAGTCTAAATGAATTTTAGTACAGTATAATATTATAAAATAGAATTAAAATTCTAGGGTACAAATATTACCAAATAAATTATAAAAATTTTGGTTATCTATTGATTAGAAATAAAATAAGAATTAATTAATAGAAAAAGAAATGTTTTCTGAAAATTTTTATTTTCTTTCTAAAAGATGGTTTAGTCCCTCATTGAGAAAATAATTTAAAATAAATTGTTTCAACTTCTTGAAAAATTTATCTTATTAAAAAACTTCTTTTCTGAAAATTTTATATCAAAATTATCTTTTGGTTAATTTCTTCCATTTTTTTTGAAATGTTTCATTTCTCAATGGATTTTTAAAAATACTAAATTTAAATTGAAATGTTCTTTTTCATTTCATTATTTATAACGTAAAATTATATTTTTAATTATTTTTAAAGTATAATTAATACAATTATATATCTATTAATACAATTTATGTCATTTTAATTTTCAATTTTGATATAAAAACATTTCAAATATTAGAACATTTTCTCTTTGAAAACCTACATTTTAATCGAGTCTTCATTATTAATTTTAAAATAATTACTTCTACTTTATTGAATTTAATTTAGAAAAATGAAATAAATATTTTGAATAAAAATTATTTATATTTTATAATAAGGTAAAATTAGGTTTTGACCTTAATGAATATTAAAAGCAGTAAAAATTATTTACTGTGGCTAAGGTAAAAATGGATTTACTAGGGGTTAAACTAAAAAGACGAGGGTCAAAATGATCAAAAAACATATCTAAAATACATTTTATGGAAATATTTAGAACATATAATGTCTTTTTATAGATAATAATATATTTTGGACCCTTTTTCCATTAGAAAAATTGTGGGAACACCATTTTGATTAAAAAAATTAGAAGTGTGCCACCCACCTCACTTATAAAGGCCACAAAATCTACACTCATAATAACACATTCAAGAACATTTTTCTCATCCCTTAGCAACCCAAATAACTTCTCAAATTCTATATTATCATCTAAAAGCCTTATTTTGGTCATAAATTTAATGTAGTAATGCTTTTGGGGGAATCTTTAGTGGGTTATATATAGAAGAGGTAATGTTCTTCAATGAGGATTATTATATTATTTATTCCTCAAACTACATAAATTATTATTAAACCATTATGATATAAAATTATAAATATATTTTATATAATGATATATTTTTTATGTTATGTTCATGACCAGCAATGTTTTACACTTTCATCAAATGGGTATGAAATCATCAATTGTGGGTACATGGGACCACCGTCTCGTGAACAAATGCCATTCATTTTTCTATTACTACCCATAACAGTTGGGTATGATGAATTATATCATATCTAGATGTTATATTTATAACATATTTACAACTATGGATTCATTAAATCAAATAAATGTTTTTTCACATACCATTCTATAGGGGATATTATAATGTCGCTCGTGTGAACGAAAGACTAACACATCAAAAAGTGACATGATTAGTTTTTCAATAAATATTTAAATGGAAGGTAATATGGACAATTTTAATGAATATATGTGATTTAAATTAAATAATAATATTATTAATGAAATATTTATCATTTTAGAAGATAATATAAACTATTATTTTTTACACTGAAAAATGATAACATCATTTGTATACGTCTAGACTACCACCTTTAAGAAGTGACCTGACTATATTTTTATCACCACACCACATGGATGACATATATAATTAAATTAAAATTATATATATATTGTATATATATATATTATTATGATAAATCTATAAAGATAAAATATCACTTATCCTTTTCCCATAATTATAATTGAAAAAACAGAAATGTTAATCATGCGTATGTACGACCAACATCTCCATTCTTGTAACATAATTCATTTTTTATATCTATTTTCAGTGATTAGTTTTAAAAGTTTAATTGAAATATAAATATAAAAATAATGATATTATTATTATTATATTTTTAAATAATCACCTATTTGACCATATTCAACCTTCCAAATCTATTTTTGACACATAATCCAAATATTTTCAAAACATTTGATGTAAAATAAATTGATTAAGTAATCATATATAACATGGTAATAAGTGAAAAGGAATAATAATCTTTTAAAACATTTTTTTTAAAGTAAATAATTAATATAATTATATTATTCTGGAAGATAAAGAACATAATGATGAGTAATACTCATGGTAAGGATTTCTTATCTCACATTTACTTCCATGAGACATACGCCATATTCACCACTTATTTCAATTATAAAATGTATATAATACGAATTTTTTATGTAATATGACGAATTAATTTATCTTTATGTTATTTATGGCTATATTTGATGTTATTTCTTTCACAGGGATTATGATTCAGAAGTTTCTAATTTGGTAATAGTTTATTTCACAATCTCATCATTATTCTGGATTATTTTTGTACAAGTTTCCCTTTTGTGAATGATTTAATATTTCTATCTTAAAATCATTTTATCTTCTTCTAATAATTTTATTCATTATTTCATTCAAGTAATAGTACCCTTTTCCCACTCATTGGTACTATAAATTAGCGAGAAATTGTTTTTTTAAGAAAATTTTACATTATTTCTATATTTTGTTGGAAATATGTTTTCATCCAAACCCATGTTTTCTAAGAATATTTTCGAAAATGTTTTAATACTTTTAAAATTTATTTCTTAATTTCATTTTTACAGTTTTTTAAATATTTTGAAATTTTTGAAAACAATATTCAAGCTTTTTTATCAAAACATTGCTCATTTCTATTTTATCAAAATTGTGAAAGGAATCATTCTTCTTAATTACTCGGCATATAAAACATATCCTTCCATCAAAACATCTTAACGTATTTAATACTCTTTTATATGTTTTAAATATTTTTTCTAAATATTTATTTTCAATTTTTTTGAACTGTTTGTTTTAAATGTTGATTTACAAAATGAAAAGGGAATTTTCCTCAAAAAGGGTTTTAAAGTTATTTTTATAATATTTATTTTCATCTATGACATCAAACCATTAACATAATTTTGATACATTGCGGATATGTTTTACTTATATATTCTTTATTATTTATTTTGATGTTTTATTATCATTTTAATTGAGGATGTACAATTTTTTTACCATTCACCCTTTTGCTTTTAATAGATTATGATTATGTTTATTGATATGGGTAAGTATTAATATTTCATATGATAGTTTTTAAATATGAATGTTTATGTTGATTATATTTTACCCTGTTCATATGAATAATGCATTATAATTTTTAAGTGATTCATGGGGCCCTCTATATCCCCTAGATTTATCAGTAGGTCTCTTGAGACAAACTATATTTTTTTTGTTGAGTCCTTACCCATTTATATAGTTTTATTGGAACATGCCTAAATGGTATTAAAATTTCATAGAACAAGCATAAAATTATTATAAATCTTGGAAGAAGTCTTAGTCATATGTTTTAGATATACAATATTATTCATTAGATAATTATGATTTTAGTTATGGATATTCCAGGTGATTATTTGATTTTTTAGAATATCTATAGAAGAGTTTCAAAATCTAGTGATATTTATATGTAATTATTTGATCATTTTTATTCGAAAATATTATGCTAATAATATTTATTAAATGGAATATGTTTCCAATATTTACCTATACATTTGATTATGCCTTATTTATTTATATCTTCTGCTATACTTTTACCATTACTGATCTTCTAAACTGATCCCTTTCTTATAATTTCTTCTCCCCAGGATATCATGAAGAATTTTGTGATTGATATGCAGGGATAAACTATGAGTAATAATGAAATTCTCAATGAAATTTTATTTTATGTTTTAAATTTTAATGTTAATCTAAATTATGTATATAGTTTATCTAGATAGTAAAACAATTTTATCCATTAGAATATAATTCCTTGTATCTTTTGAAAATATAATAAATTATACAACAGATCTAGGTTACTCGGGTTAGGTTTCATATATTTGGTAGCAATGGAATTTTAGTAGAAACATTTAGACATATATTAGGGGGAACATACACTAGGGAACATTTCCATAGGACATACTTTTAGGATAATAATATAAGAATAACCTAATGTTTTGGTAAGATATAGATACCATGGTTTTTACTTTAAAATACATCCCTATCATGATATTTCAAGTGGACGTGGTTCTAGAAAAGATATATCTAGGGGTAATTACTATGAAAAGTGTGCAATGGGATTGACCTAATCATAACCTATTACATGAAAATTTAACTTAATATACACCTAGTTTGACTATCTTTGTTGATATTCTAAGGATAATTCACAACTTATTTAGATACCATTATGAAGTATTTAAACTAAATATACCCACAAGGAAACCATGTTTATAATTATGATACTAGAGATGCTTAAGTGTTTCAATTTATGTTAATTATTTAACTTGTTTGGGGACTATAAATTATTTTTCCTAATGATATGTTATAATCCAGTATATCCTGTCATTTAATAATGGTTTGTAAAATAATTAATGAGAATCATATTTATGTACATAGTCTAATGGTTAAGAATGATGGTTTCTTTGATGGGATAACGAAAATCATTCAAAAGGATATATTCTTCTAAACATTATCATCTTATGAGTACATACCATAATATGATAAAAAGACAATGAAATAATTATCTAATTATTATGTATTCTAATGTAAGAAAGGGAAGTGGGGGAAGGTAATGAAAAAGACGGTTAAAGGGAAGAAGAGAAAGAATAATTTTCCCACTTGTGATAATTGTGAAATCAAACACCTATATACACTCTTAAAGTTAATTATTGTTATATACAAGTATGGATAAAAATTAAAAAATGATCATGATTTAAAAGTAAAGAAAAATGTTTCCAATGTCTAATTCTATAACTGTGAAGGGATAGGGAACTACAGAAATGAATTTCCCAAGAATAAATGTAATATACCAAAAAATAAGATAATAGATCATGTTCAATATTATGATAATTTCATTGATGAAGTGGAATGATTAATGTTATTGGGTTTTGATTCAATAATTATTCCATTTAATTATTTTACCAACAAAATCATAGTTATTACAATTATTAAATTTATAAGGACTATACTGCAGTAACTTTATATTATGGCTTTAAAAGTGTATGTTGAATGATATTGACAACCATTAAAAATTATTTAGTATAAAGTTAATAATATTCTAAAAAACTTTATTGACAAAATTATAACCCTTAATTTTTTCTTGATATTTTGATAATTATGTTGCGATAAAGTTATTATTGATAAAGATAATGTTAATTGGATTGAACTGAATACCATGGAAACAATTAATATTTTGTTGACAAACTAGTTTACACTATCAATGATGGAGTTACTAAATTTATTCATATAATGAATATATCGAATAATATCTATTTTATTTAATTAATATGTAATCATTTATTTTTTTAATATGGTTTTATGGAAATTCATGTAACTACAATGTTTTATTGGCATACGTGATGTAGATTTTAACATGTTTAGTGTGTGATGATTAAGAGATACTTCATTTTTTCAAAAGATTAATGGAAAGTTAATTTTGAAAATTTACTGAATTTCTTTCTAAAGTTTTAGATCTTAATCTTTTTGATGGTTAATATGGTTAACCATTTATGAAATGGTTTTAGTTGAAATTTGGACGAGGTATTAAATATTAATGGATAAATTCATCATATAAAGATTTATGCATATTGGATAACTTATGAATTTTTTTATTACAATAACTAGATATTAATGGAATGAATTAAAATTATATTATGGATATTAAAATTAATTAAATGTTAATTTTATTGCTTGAGGAATAGAAACATACATTATCGGATATTAGTTTCTTGGAGTAAGTGATGAATTTGAAATTTATAGAAGCATGACCAAAAGATAAAATTACACTTATAAAATAGAAATGTAACATGTAAGTATATTTCTTTAAATTCATAGATATTAAAATATTTTATCAACTTTTGGGAAGTGATTTTGATATAAAAAATTTATTCTACTATCTTCATATTCGATGAATCATATGGTCTTTCAAATTATTACAGATTTATGATTTTTTAGTCCTTATCTTTACATTGAACATTTATTTTATTGTGATCAATGGACTATATCATTATATATAATTATTTATGATTTTATTCCATGTTTAAATATTCACATGCCACCAATTTTATCCTACATTGAAAAATATCTTACTGAACATGAAACCATGAGTCTAAATGAATTATTATATAGTATAATATTATAAAAATATAATTAAATTCAGTGGGGGAGGGGATGAATAGTTCAAAATAAAACATTGAAATTATGGTTACCGATTTATTATATTTAAAATAATAATAATTTAATAGAAAAATAAATGTTTTCTAAAAATTGATTTCTTTAAAAGTGGGTCAAGTCTATCTTTGAGGACGTAATTTAAAATTAAATTTTTCTATTTTTTGCATATTTTTGGATAGAATTTAATAAATATTTTAAATTATAATATCAAAATTATCTTGGGGTTAATTTCTAAGATTTATCTAAAATGTTTTATTTTTAAACGAATTGGGAAAATACTGAATTTTAACTGAAAACTGTCTTTTCGATTAAATTATATAAAATGTCAAATTATATTTTTAATTTTTTATAAAATAAAATTAGTTCAATTATATATATTTTAATAATTCTTATTTAATTATAATCATTTTAATAATGAATTTTGATATTAAAACATTGTAAAATTTTATCAATTTTCTCTTTGAAAACACGTATTCTCGTTGCATTAGTGATGTTAATTTTATATTTGAATTTTCCGCATAAATTGTTGGAAAGTTCAAAAATGGATTCTACATTTGGGAGAATAATAATTTAAATTTTATAGTAATGTAAACTTAATTTTCTACCATAATTAATGGAGAATAGAGTGAAAATTATTGACTCTGGTTAAGGTAAAAATGGATTTATCTAGGGGTAAAACTAAAATGATAATAATTAAAATGACCTATAAACTTGTATTAAATATATTTTTTCATATTTGTAAAACGTATAATTTATATGGATCTATAATAATCCATTTTTTACACTTTTGGAAATGTTAAATAATGTGGGTAATGCTTTTTCTTTCAAAGAATTTCAAGTGTGCCACTAATGTATCTTATAAAAGGCCACCTCTCTCCTCTCTTATTCACAACATAAAACACTTTTGGTTCATTTTTCATAACCATATTCCATGATTGGTTTTATAATTATAATTTCTATATAAATATTAAAATTATTTCATTATTATTATTCGGTATCTATTTAAATAATGTCCTCTTTGACCATAGTCAACCCACCAAAGTCATTTTCGACATATAAGCCAAATATCATCGAAATAACCTATGTAAAATAAATTGAGTAAGTATTAATATATAATATGGTAATAAGAAAAAAATATTAGTGATACATTTAAAATGTTTTTTTAATAATGTAAATAATTTACATAGTTTTAAGATTCAATATGATAAATAATGTTTATGATGAGTCAGAATCAAGGTAATGGTTTCTCATGTCACTTTTACTTTTATGAAACAAACACCATATTCACCACTTATTTTATTTTAATATGTATATACGAAAATTTATTAATTTTTTGTCATTAATTAATTTGTATTCATGGTATATAAGTTTTCATTTAATGTTATTTCATTCATTGGGCTTATGATTAAAAAGTTAACAAAGTGGTAAGGGTTTATTTCACAATCTCATCATTATTAGGAATTGTTTTTGTTTAATTCTCCCTTGGGTGAATTATTTTATATTTATATCTTATAAGTAATATATTTTATTATCCTCTTGTTATACATTATCTTTTTAAATTAATTTTACTTTATTCACTTTTTGGTACTAAAATTGATTGAAAAAATGTTTTTAAGATACTCTGGATTTTTTTCTATCTTTATTCTTAAAATTTTATTTCATCAATATCCATATATTCAAAAATATGGTCTCAAAAATTATTTACACATTTTAAAAATGATTTATTAAAGTTATTGTTAACCATTTTTAATGTTTTATATTTTTTAGAAAGGAATTCTCATGTCATTTTAAAAATTTCTCCCGTTTGGTTTTTACTAAAAATGTGAAAGGAATCTTTATTTTAACTTTCCCAGCATGTATGAATTTTAATTCCATCATTAATATTTGATATTTTAAAGATTACTCTAAATGTTTCAAGGGGAATTTAAAAAATAAATCTTATTCAAAATGGTTTTTAAAATTTAGTATTAAAATTTTATTTTCAAAATGAAAATGACATTTTTCTTAAGAATGTTTTAAATAATATTTTTATGATATTTATATTTATCAATTACATAAACCCTTTAATGTACATATGAAAAAATGGGGATATTTTTTATTAATATCATCCTTTTTATTTATTTTGATTGATGATTATTTTAATTGGCTATGTACACTTTTATTTTCATTAACCATTGAGCTCAGATAGGGTAGTGATCTTATTATTGATTGGGGTATGAATTAACATATGACATGTTATTTTTTCGTTATGAATTTTTATATTTATTATGTTTTACTCCTTTTATATGAGGAATGGATTGAACATTTTAATTTATGGGTGGGGACCACTATGGCCCCTCGATGCATCAGTAGGTCTCATGTGACAAACTAGATATGGTTTTGGTCATGGATCTACACATTTATATAGATGTCTATGTAGATTCTTAGATTGTATTATAAGTATCTAAACAATTATATATGGTGTTATATGTATTGGAACAATCCTCGATGATATTTTTTAGATGTCCAGCATTATGAATTCTATCATTATGAATTCAATTATTTATATTCCATCAGATTATTCAATTTTCTAGAATATCCATGGTTATTCTTTAAACTCATGTGATTATTTATATGAAATTGTTTGATTATATTTTTTCCCTTCCATGTTATGATCATGTAATTGGTTAAATGTAATTTCTTTCATTTATTTACCATTTTATATAGAATATTATTTATTTATTCATAGCTTCCATTATAAGTTTATCCTTTCTAAGAAAATGATCTTTTTCTTATGTTATATTTTCCCTAGGATTCCAAAAAGTATTTTTGAGTCATATATAGGTAGATAATAAGGAATGTATTATAATTATAATTTTTTTATTTTATATTTAGAAATTTACTTTAAATTTCATTTACGTATCTAGTTTACTAATACTACTAAACTATTTAGTCCTTTTGGGATGCAATTACTTATAGTTTATGCAAATATAAAAAAGTATAAATTTGATCCATGTTATTGGGTTTTGTTTTGCTAAATAATACATGTTTAAATCCATTTTATTCACTTTATGTATTAAATATACTTAAATAATAATTTCTAAGTAAACCTACATTATTTCTCCATTCGGTTAAAAAAACTTTTTATTCTATTTGCATGATTTATTTAAATGTTTTCAAAAAACTATCTTATATCAAACTATGATTGTCTAATGTCAATTTTACCCATAAATAAATTATTACAAAATGGTTTTAAAGGTATATTTTTATCATTTTCTAAACAAGGCACATTTGAAATTTTACCCAAAATGTAAACCAAATCTTTAATTTAATATAGATGACATAAACAGAAATTCCCACTATCATGGACAATTTATTATATTTAGCTTTCATTAAATGTTTCCTAGGTTCTTTTGAAGAAAAATGTTTTCCATAATATTTTAGAAAATTTTATACTTTAAAGATGCAATTTCAAAGTTAAAATAAAAATGTTCCCAAGAAATATTCCCAGAAACTTTTTAAATTAATTTTCATATAAGATGAAATACTATTATTTTACTAATTATTTACTGGGGATATGAACCAATTACACCATCTTTATTATTTCTTCGGATGGTTTTTTATTTTGATGACAATATTTTAAGAAAAAAATTATTTTTCATGTGTTATGATATGATTGAATGTATATAAAACCTATTTAATTTTCAGAGGTTATGATAGAATGAATATTTTATGATCATGTGGAACACATATATATGGTATTCATTATGTGATATGTAGAACTAGAATTATATATTCCTCTAGTTCATTGGGTAAACTATTATAACTCATGACATAATTATGGGGAACAATTCAATTTTATTGATTTATTATTGGATAAAAATTCAACGTTCTTGATTAATTTTGGTAAACAAGTTGATGATCTTGATCCATTATAAGAAAAAAGTGTTGATTCCTGATCTGTTATTATTTTATGGTCTTGGTAGTTAAAATTTACACATTAAATGGCCTCTATAAATATGATGGTTCCATGGTATTATGACTTGAACTTATGGTTCATGATTTATTTATGATGATTTATCACTCTTATGATACATGCATTTTTAATTGATAATTTTTTGTTCCACAAAACATGTTTTTGATATATGATAGACTGGGTATGAAAATTTTAAGTTATATTTAGGACATCAAACCATTATGATTATCTTATGGTTTTATATTGTCATCTATTGATATCTTCCATGTTTACCATTATTGGGAATATGATCTCACCATTTTTTATTTTTACTTTAACTAGGTTTTTAAAAAAGGTTTAAGTAGGGTATTTATATAAATAGTACTAAATTGGGAGATCTTTATCAGATATTTTGAAGATATTTATGAAATGAGGGGATTATATATCTATTCTCCAAATAACCTAAACCTTTATGGTCCTCAATAATATATTTGTGAAATGTATTAAATATTTAAATACCAAGATATAATATTTTTGGTAAAAATCACTGGTCGGTATAGTTGGTATCATATGCCAGGTTTAATCAATCATTGGAATTAAGAATAGAATTGTTTTTTTAAACTGTGGGGATAACTCCATGTATATGATGACATCATAATTTTTTAAATATCATAGATAATATAGGTTAAACCCAAGTCTTCGTAGATTAAAAATAAGGTACCATGATTTAGACATCCTATGAATGTTTTTTTGATGATTAATCACTCTGATTAATGATGATCGCTGATCTTGATAACCATTTGGGTTTTAGTCTGGGTTTGAAGATTGAATGATGAAGTTGATGTCGTAATATGTATTCTCAGATATAGAAGTATAATTTTTAATCGTAATAATGATAATTCCAATCATAAAAAATTATATGTTGAATTAGTAGTAAAAACCCATAATGGTTCGATGATTCCATCTCAATTCCTTGATTCTTATCTGGTTGATTTTTTGGGAATGCATCTCCTATAAATAAATTTATTCTCAATTTAGTGGAATTTGATTTTATCTTAGGATTGTATGGGATATCTATATATAAAGACCACATCGATTTTCAATGAAGGGAAGTCAAATTTGACATTTCAAACCAATATATGATAATATATCAATTTGATGAAAATGGGTTCTTATCATAAATAGTTTTTTTGAAACTAAAAATCAAATATATTCTTATTATTAATTAGTTTGTTGGGGTCTTTAAAAAATAGTTTCTTAGTATTATAATGAATCATGAAGTAGAGTTCTCAATAGAACTAAAATGTGGGAAGAAACCTATTTCAAATACCCCATATGGAATACACATGATGGAGTTAGATGAATTGAAAATTACCTTTAAGAGAATCATGAAAAGGTATCCATTTATCCAAGTGTATTTTTATGGGGTGCATCTATTTTTTTGTTATGAAGAATGATGGATAAATAAGACTTTTTATTGATTATCTATAACTTAAAAAGATCACAATCAAGAAAAAGTTTCTTGTACCCCTTATCAATGATTTGTTTGATTAATTATAGGTAGCTAAATAATTTTCCTTGATTGATCTCTGATCAGGGTACTTTTAGTTAAGGGTAAAAATTAAATACATACACAAGAAATACATATGTATGAGGTACAGAAACTATTAAGTTATAGTGTTTCCAATTATTATAAAAAATTCCCCTACCATCTTCATGGATTTAATGAATCGAGTCTTTATTGATTATCTTGATCAGTTTTTGTTAGTCTTATCAAATGTTATTCTTATATATTTAAAGAGAAAGGAAGAGAATGAAAATCACTTGATAATTGTAATAAAGAACCTAAATAATGAGAAGATATATTAAAATATATGATATATGAATTTTGGATTTAGAAATTTTGATTTTTGGGTCATGTAATCTGAAGATTGTTTATATCAATGGATCCATCAAAGAAATGAGTTATTAGATATTTTCCCTGACAAACCATGGTGACTGAGATCTATAGTTTTATTGGTTTTTGTTGTTATTATTAATGCATTGTGAATAATTTTTTACAACTATCTAATCTTCCCATAAAATTAAATTAAAAAAAATCCATGTTCCTTTAAACAGATGAATGTAAATAATATTACATAGAACTAAAGATAAGTTTAGTCAATTCACCTTTGTTTAGATTACTCTACAGCGGGTAAGGGTTGATAATCTATAGTGGTTATTTTAAAATGGGATTCAGATGTGTTATCTTGTTGAATGATATGATTATACTTATAAATAATTCCAATTTAAGGTCCAAGGGAAAAATTATTAAACACATTATTTGGAGATAAGTGTGGAAAATTTTTCCATAATGATTTGGATGAATTATCTTTCTAGAGAAAGTTGTGATATATATAACAATGATAAAATATTAAAGTATATATTCACTCTAAGGAGATTAATATGCAATAGAGAAGATGGTTGGAGATGATTATAGATTATGATTTCTCAATACATTACCACCAAAAAAAGTGAATAGCGTGGATGCTGCTTTGAGTCAAAATGATCATGCTATCTTGTAGAGACCCGATATTTTATGGGTTATAAAATTTGGGAATAATTTTGGATTTTTTATTTTTGGGTTCTCATGAGGTGGAAAATGGTTATTTTCTTTATATAATGATCTTGGATAATTTTCATAACCACTCTGTTCGTTCTGAAATATTAAATTTACCCTTGTAAAATTGTTTGATAGAATTCTAAGAAGGTAGAGTTTTGGAAGAATATTTAATATTTATTAAATTAAATATAAAATTATTTGTGCTGGTTTGGGTGGAGATATCTTTCGAACATAGCATCAGATTGAGATTATAAATATATTTTTGATTCTAGATTGGGGAATTTTTCATAAGAAGGTTATAATTGTTCTTATTGTTTTTCATGTTAAATTGGATTTTAATTAATTAATTAATTATTTTATTAATTTAATTGAAATATTCCCACCAATTGGATTCTCATTAAAAAAATGAAAATGGGGATGTATCTCCCTACAAGTGGATGCCAAATTATGAGGGCAGGAGGAGGGAAATGTCACAATACTTCATCCATGTCATAGATTAGGACAATATCGAGGAGCACAATCTTTCATGTGTGGATTTAAAATTGACTCTTCAGCGTTTATACCATAAGGTAGGGATGTTTTGACTTTTATGCCTTGATCCACATCGATTAAGTTTTTGTTAAATTTCATAACACTATTATTACTACTAAGGACCCAATGGGGGACAATCTATTCTTATTTGTGGAAAATATGTGATTTTGGGAGGTTTTTAGGGGTTCCTATTTGGAAAACCCGTATATATAGTGTGTGGTTTTAAGAGGACATAACATTTTTTTATTACTATTTAGGGAAGAAGAGAATAATTGGACTACACATAGAGTAGTCCGAAGGACATTCCATGTAGTGTCACTAGTCGTGTGGCCGTGTATATGGCCAGAATTCCCATGTGGGGGGGGGGTGTACATAGCTTTGTAGGGTGCACGGAAGGACCCCATGCAGGTTACATGCTATGTAAGAATACATAGAAATATAGTGACACTTGTCCATGCACTGTGTGTTAATAAGGTAGGGACCCATGTAGCGTACATTCCATGTTCCTACCTTCTACACCAGGTACTTTGGAATTACATTCCAATTTCAGTTGGTGTAAATGACCTTGTTGGGATATGTGAATATACACCATGTAATCAGGCATATACACCATCTACTACCCTTTTTGTTACCCTTTTTAGGTATTTTTATGTTTTGTGCCTCATAGTCAGAACTGGACTTGTGAATAGTTCAGTTTGAATGCTTTTTCATGTAGATCATGATGATGGGATCCTTTCAGTATATAGAGGCCATCAAAATGATGTTCTAGACTAATATACTTCAGATAGAGGAATTATTCAAGGATTTGGTTTTGAATCCTCCAGTTGTATGGGTTGTGAGCTATGAGGCCCAGGTGAGGGTTGTTAGTTCGGTGATCATCCGAACCCGATCATTCCATGAATGTTTATTTATGGTTCCTTGTATAGATCCCAAAATGTGGGATCGA
This sequence comes from Viscum album, assembly GCA_963277665.1. NCBI lineage: Eukaryota > Viridiplantae > Streptophyta > Magnoliopsida > Santalales > Viscaceae > Viscum > Viscum album. The sequence goes on along the minus strand of OY728165.1, from coordinate 1,061,619,429 downwards.
GTAGTATCTATGAGGTTATTTTTTATTTGACTTATGTATTGGGACTATTTTCTCAAGGATACATTAGTATAGGTTTAGATCTAAAGTTTTAGTATCATAGTGGTTAGAGCCTTTAGGCTTGGTTGACAAGGTAGGATATCAATTATGTTTGGGTGTCATTGTGGTCATTAAGTGGAGTCTGAGGGACTCTTAATGATTCCTCTGGTGGGTTTGTTTCTATTTAAGTGACCATTCGATACGATTGTCATATTTTGAGAGTTCTATCATGTAATGGTATTGCTTTTGGATTCCTTTTTCAGTGCATTGTTTATCAAGGATTAGTTGGAGGCCACTGAGTGAAACCTAAGAAAGTTTCTTATAAAGGGTATGGGTGTTTGACTAGCCCATATTATTATTTCTATTTGTTTTGGATGTGAAGACTTTGTTAATTATTATGATTTTTTGTGATATGGTTTGATGTTTTTGTTTTTGTCCTAGTTTACTAGTAAGGGATGTAATATATGAGAGAGCTGGATAGACAATCCACACATATCGTTCCAGATATCTGAAATAGAGAATGTTGGATAGGACAATTTTTATCAGTATCAATGGCTTGTTTATGGTACAAGTGAGGGACTGAGGTTCCACAAATGTTGTGTAATATTTTTTTTATCAAAGTAGATGTGTCTTTTAATGTATGTGGTTTGATACTAGACTGATGCTCTGGGAAGTGATGGTATACAATATGGATTATGTGTCAGACTGAGTCTCTAAACATGGATTGTATACTTTATTATTTATGTACTAGAATGGTGCTGTAGGTAATAATTGTATACTATATTTGATTTATGGTGTACTGATACTCCACATCTATAGACTAGATTCCCAAATTATACTCCAAGCATGAATGATATTATATATGGTTTATATGGAATATTTATTCATAATTCATGATTTATTCGATATATAGGTTATGAGTGGGATTGATTCTACATGAATGATTTTTTTGATATATAATTTAGATGCTATAATTATTCTCTATAAACTATTGTTTCGGATATATGATATAGATTTCATACAGATGATCTGAGATTGGATGTTCTTTAGTGTGGTAACTAGGAATGATTTATTGAGGTGCCAAGTATGATATAATGTTTGGGTCATGAAGACATAGTAAGGGATAGATCAGATTAGTATCCTGAATTATAGGACAATAATAGGGTGGGTCCCCATTGTTGTCATGTTTGGTTGAAGATTCCATGGATATAGATCCCATATGTTATTTTTGATGTACGGTCATTGAGATGTGGTCAAAGACACTCTGGAAGCGGCACAAGTTGGTATGGTCAAACATGGTCTTTGACCTTAGGATCGAAAGTTGTTTTATTTGTATTCATTTTTTTTATTTTTTGTCTAGGCTAAGCAGATTTCATGAGAATTTACTTATGGAAATAGGTTATAGGTTCACCATTGGGGGTGGCCTACAGATATTTACTTCTCACCCCAGTATAAGAACCTCATTGTATATAAAACCTTATGTATTTATTCAGTTTAATCCCAGATTCATGATTTATAGGGTTGAGGGCTAGGATTTAATGGTTGAGTGGGATGATCATGTGGAGTTTGATGATCTGGCTAGAGCATATCTTCATGGTAATTGAGACTTGGTATGTGATATGTCCTAGAGTTTTTATTTGGGTCTATTGTATTTATTTTTGAGTTGATTATATTTGTATATACGATCTTCTTAATGGGTGATATGTAAGGTCCCAACCCCAGAAGCCCAGATTCGGTGCATTATTACGTACAACTTCCATGACCATAAAAGATCAAATCTCGAAAGACCAATTAGTTTAGTAGTCTTTGAAGTACTAGATACATTCCTAAGGTTTACATTACATCATAAAATGGAAAACTACAACAAGATTGTCTCCATAGGCAACAATACGATCCCATAGACTATCCCTGGAGGTCAGTCATAATATACTTATTTGCATCCTGGGAAAATAAAAAATAGAAAGGGGTGAGCTCAGATTCTCAGTAAGGATAATAATATAGAAAAACATTTCATAAATAAACTTAAACATTTAAGGCAATGTATAAATAAAACAAAAGCATTTTAAACATGAACTTCAACATAATATGGAAAAATTAAAATGAAATAATGCAATTTACATATTCACATTTATATTCTACTAGTTGAATAATCAAAGGCAATATAAATAACTACTTTCATAATGATGGAATGCATAATTCTATACAATCATAACCACACAGTCAAGGCCTTGTGCCAAGACTAAAAATAAGATTTTGTCAAGGATTTGTGCCAAGACACTATTTTGTCTCATGAGACCTACTGATGCATCGATGATCTATATTGGGCTCCACCTGTCACATACTAAGTCCAATTCATTCCTCATATGAAAAGGTTTAAACATAACATAAACATTATTATTAAAATTGGCACACGTAATGTCAATAATTTATCCACAAACCATGAATGGAATAAAAATAGCCCATCCACAGTCAAACATAGCTCATTAAATACAATTTGGAAGATAGTATTGTAACAGATTAACTTCAATTGAGAATAATGAAGGATATTGATATAGATTAAATTAATCATTAAAACTATTTGGGAGAAATATCCCCATTTTTCTTGAAATCATTTAAAAGTCCCACAATTTGTCAAGAATCCATTTAAAAATAGAATTTTTAATCAAAGTGTCCCATACCACTTTAAAACATTTAAAATGAATTTTAATTTTAAAACATCAATGTCCATATAAATAAATCCTTACAACCATTTTTAAAACATCGACATTAATGAGAAAAATTTATAATAATAAATCTTTAAAATATTTAGAATGATATTTTAGTTAGAGTTCCTAACCAAAAGAGAGACACTTGAATAAAAATAATTGAGGTAATAAAAACTGTTTAATATAATGAGAATAAATATATTCATGATATACTATGTCAAAGTACATTATATGCACCATAAAAATGTGATTTGGTGTATAACAACAAAGAAGTCTCAATGGAATGTAATTTGAGATGAAATCACTTATAAAGACCGTATCCTTAGGTTAAAGATAAATCAACGTCAAAATTATGTGTGACAAATATAAATACACTCAATATGATTGGATATTCAGTGTGAATCAATCATAGGACATTCACACATATTCTTGTAAAGACAACACCAATGAATTGGATATTTATCTCAACAAATGGAGATTGATTTAAAATTACTCTTATCAAGTTCATATCGATGAATTGAGAAATTATCAATGGAGTGATTATGTGTATCAAAAGTATATCCACATAAATGGGAGTGTAAATTACTACATAAGCAAATTAATAGTGATTCCATACATAATCCTGGAGTAAAATAATCAATGAAATATGCGTAAATCCAAATGAATGGAAATTGGAATTTCAAATTCCCTTATCAATTTGGTAACTTACGAAACATATATCCATAAATTAAGGATCATACAATGATGATTTAAATATCCATAAATTTATGTATATTACACAATGAATACAATCATGGGTAGTACATACACCACATGAAATAAATAAGTGGTGAACAATAGAAATCTCACAGAATTAAAAGTGAGATAAGAAACCCCTTACTTTGTACTTTTTCGTTGGTCGAGGGTAGGTTAACCTCCTGTATAATGGTTAAATAGTTGTTATTTAATTATACATGAATCATATACATTAATATTATATCATATATGATCTTTTAACATTGATTTGTTAATAATATCTTAGTAATATCGTTGTTACGGGTGGTAACAGATTAATTTTCCTTTATATTCTTTATTATGTGAGCCATATTTATTATATATAGGATGTATATTATTCATATCCAGAATGATATCATGTCTATAAACAATATTTTTAATCATAAATTGAAATTTATTCATGAATGGATACGATGGGGAATGAAACTCATCGCGTTCGTGGAGACGGTAATCCGTACGTACGCACGAGTGACTATATAACTCTTTTGATATTAAAATAATATTTAATTGGATGGTATATATATATACATAATCACTATAATTTTCTATTTATTATTTACATGAATTACACATCATTATTATACCCATCCAAATAATAAGGTATTGAATAACAATTACACCACAACGTGGAGAAAGTAGTCCATACGTACGCACGTATGGTGACATGTCATTCAAAGGATTCATAGAATAATGAATATGGTTGTACCATATTTATAATAACTTCATAGTATATAGATGATACTAGAGTTATTATTTTATAATGAAAATAAAAAAAATAAGAAGTGGAAGAAGAAAATAACTTGAAAGATGGTGGTGAAATTATTACCTCTTATTCGGGTTATTTGTTTAGATTTTATCAAAAGGACTATTTATGTTGGATTTATGACCAAAGGAGGGCCTCTAAGATAAAGTTAGGGAAGTTGAGATAATATTTGGGTAGTTTTCGGCCGATCCAAAAGGTTTTAATGTGTGAATTAGTGAGTAGGGTGAGTACCCTTTTATAAGAGAGGTGAGGATCACTTCAAGAAAAGCTAGAAATATTATTTTAAAATAAATTAATATTCGGTTTATAATGGCTAAAAAGTGGATTATTTAAATATTAAGGTGTGGATAGGTCTAAAAGCACTAAAAAATAGGTTTTAGATAGGTTTGGGTCACTACATTAACTTTATCTTTTTGATTTAACTCTTACTTAAATAGTATGACATTTATCATGTCTCTTTGTATTTTTATATTATATAGGTAATAGACATACTATATACTTCTAAGAGACCCCAAAATGGTCCATTAATGATACTACTATCATTATATAAGTCCTTTTTCCGAACCATAGATTTTTAGGAATATAATATCAATTAATTATATAATATAGTTTTTAGAAAGACATTTACGTCAATTTTGACACTATTTAATAATTAGTTTTTGTTAAAGTCTTAATAACTTTATTAATTAGAACCAAATTAATTTAATTAATTATAACATGTCATATTAACCAATAAAATTCGTTTGTGTCATTAAAAGTTTCAAATTATATTTATTTTAACATTTATAATACCAATTATTTGATTCTTTCATTAATAAGGAAAACAGTCCATCATTATTATGTCATAAATAAATTTCATTATTCAATGTCTAAAAATTATAAATAAAATAAAATTACGTAGGGAATTGTTTTATCTTTCTAATGAATATTTATAGTCGAAAATTTATCATATATAACCATATGTAAAACTTGTTTTTCTAAAAGATATATGCTTATGTCATTTTTGTATTTACTTTAACTTAATTAATATAATGTGTCATTATCACTTAAAAGTGGCTCGATGGGGTCCCAAAATCGACCCAAAGATTCCCATGGTCGGACACGTATCAAAAAATAGGGTTAGGACAAATTTTATGGTAATTTAATATTATTATAATATTATTTTTCCCTTATTTACCTGATTTACCCTTTAACCATGGTAAATAAAATATTTACCGAAGTAATTATTCAAAATGTCTAAAAATTAAAGTTACCTATTTACACAATTTAGATCCCCTGATTATAAATATGGAATCCATTTTTCTAAATTCAAAACACAGAAGTGATATAAATTAATTTAAAATTAATTCCCGCTGTCAAAACAAAGAGCGTGTTTTTTAAGAAATAATAACTATCAAAATATTGACACTTGTTTATGTCTAGTTTAAATGTGAAATTACATTCAATTAACAATATTTCATTAAATGGTAAAAATATATTCTAATTATACTTTAAAACCTCTCAATATTATAATTTATCACTATAAATTATTTGGATTAATAAAATATTTTTTAATTAATGTTTAGTATTTTTCACTATTCATCAAAATTTGAATGTTTTCTAAAAAATACCAAAAATTCACCCTAGTCTAATTTCGATATTCCAAATCCAAAAATGATGTCCATTTTGAACGATAAAATTTATAAAATTTCAAAAACTGTGTATTACTATTCATAACGGCTAATTTGATTGGTTGTTGTGTGTGTTAGAACTCGAAGTTGTGTACAACACACGCTAATGTTTTATTCAAAGGGAAGCAAACCATGGAAGCATAAGGTGTTACATTCTCTCCTCCTTAAAAAAAATTCATCCCGTAAATTTTTTTAAAAATTGGGCTTCAGAATATAATGGAAAGTCCCACATTGGAAAAAGAGTCAGTAAAATTATCACTTTAAAAGAAATAGAAGTACAAAGGTCACCCAAGATAACCCATATTAAGATTACAAGTAAGAAAACATGGATATCGATGATAAAATAAGTTTTATGTTCTGATGGAGAGGGATAGAAAACATGATCAATAGAAAGTTAACAACAAGAAAACCACAAACTTGTGATGGGAAAAATGGCCATTAGTCTCCCAATAAGAAAATTAAACAGAAATTTTTTTTTATGTTTTAAGTTACATTACATAAAGACGAGTAATTAATTTATGAGATTGACTAAGACCATAAAGTGATATACTAACTTTTTAAGTATAGTTTCATTATTTAATAAATTTCTACCACTAACTCATTTTTTAAAGGATGAGTATTCAAGAAGACATGGTCACACTAGAAGAGATAGAATAAACTTCTATAGAATCACGTGATCCCGGAAGGATAAAATATATATTTACCTTGTCATTAAGGATTAATAAAAAACAAAATGGTTAGTATAAGATATGATGATCCCCCAAAAGGATATTCCATTAGAGAAAGAAACACCAATCTTAATTTCTAAAACTAAACCAACAATACCCCAAAGTTAAATAAATACCATTCAACAAACAATTGTCCATAAAATCCTTCAATATAATCCAAAATAATATTGAAAGACAAAACTTATAAGAATTTGGTTATGTAGTCTTCCATGTTAAATTGTATCTCCAAATGACATCAACTACTCTTAAAGTCTCATACTTAAAAGTAATTAACCTAATCACATATTATCTATATTGGTTAATTATTTCCACAAATAAACCAAATCACTATAAATCCAAAATAAAAACATTGATAAAAATCCACCATTACTCTTCAAATTAAATCCCATATCATTCTATTTTCCTTGGGCATATAGTGTTCCCAACAAAGGTAACATCTTCCAAAATAACATTTATCACTTAATCACCAAATTATTTTCTTATCCTAAGGGTATTCATTTGATAAGACATAAGATCCCAAAAAAACTTATTATTGATCAATAAATTCATTTAACTAAAAATAATTAGTCACACTAACCAGAGTCTTCACGTAGTCCAGTGGTAGGCGATAAATCCCAATCACACTTGGTTGTGGGTTCAATTCCCACAGCTTTGTCTGATGCGATGGGTTTTCACACAGTTTGTCTGTTGTCCTTTTTCAAAAACAATATTTTATAACATTACTAAAATGAGATAAATTCCTCAAAATAACCATCACATAATTTAACCAAAAATGTTATATGATACCTTGCATTTTCATCCCAAAATATAATTACTTGTAATTGCCTCCAACCCAATGATCATATAAAACCAAATGGTTATTTATAACTATATCCAAAAGAGAAAAGATAAGTCTTACTCAAATATCATTTTCACATGACAAACTGTAGGGTTACAAATACAAGAGAAAATTATTCCAAAGTAATCCCATCAACAAGGAGTAAAAGTACTTTTAAAATTTTCTCATACCATTTATTTCCACATAGCTTCTTCTTTGACCAAGAAAATATCCTATAGAATAGGGAATTCACTCAGGTAATGTTCAGGTCCCCTACATTTACAGCAAATGCCTATAAATAGATTATTTGGACCATTTTTATTTTCTTCCATAGTACTCTTCATTTTTCCTTGACAATTATCCACTTTATGTCCTTCTTTCCCACACATAAAGCATTTCCTTATTTCATTGAGACACTTTCCTGGGTTTCTCCTTCCACAGTTCTTGCATGACGAAAATTGAGGATTCTTTTCTCCATGGTCTCCACTGCTGTAGATCTTATCATTCATCACCTTTATCTTCTTTTTCAAGTCCGGGAGTCGGTTAATATATATGTTATTGATCATATTTTTGGAAAACTGATTTGGTATGAACACGATATCTTCTAATCCTATCAACATTTCTTTTTTTTTTTGCTCATTTCCACCATCGTTCCCACCTTGTACATCATTCTCAAAGTTACTATGACTTCCTTGGAATCCAGCCATTGACTAAACCCAGAAAGTATTGTGTGAGTAACACTAGTCATAAAATCATTTAGAGAATATCATGACACCATATTCTCAATTTGAAACACCTTAGGATTAACCAAGGTCATTTATTCTCATCTTATATTAAAAAACTTCAAATCGGTTTGTAAAGAAAATGTAAATTATACAAGCATATCCCTCGGGAGTGTCATAACCAAGAGTACAATAAGGCCCATTGTCGTGAACTAGTTCCCGTTCGAGTCTATCTCAAAGCGGTGTTTTTGGGTTACACCCCTTGGTACATATGTGTCAGAGCCGCCTCTACCTACTCGTATCCAGACAAGGATGTATTGCTCAGAAAACTCACAAAATATCTACAATACCAAAATTCTAGGATGTTCTTCTATACTAATCCTCAAAGTCCATCTTAGGTCTATGTGCTCTAATAAGAGTTTATCTAAATCTAGTTTCCATTTATTGTGTTAAACTTCCTCTGATACCAAATATAACGCCCCGACCCCAGAAGCCTAGAGTCGGTGCATTATTATGTATCCTTGGCATGATCATAGAAGATCATGTATCCAAATACCGATTAGTTTATTAGTTTTGGAAGTACTAGATACATTTATAAGGTCTACATTACATCATAAAATGGAAAACTACAACAACATTGTCTGCATAGACAACATTGAGATCCCATAGACTATCCCTGGAGGTAAGTCATAATATAATTCTTTGCATCCTGGGAAAATAAAACATATAATGGGGTGAGCTCAGATACTCAGTAAGGATAACATTATAGCAGAAACTTTTACAAATAAGCATAAACATTTAAGGCAATGTATAAGAATAGAATTAAACCATTTTAAACTTGAAGTTCAACATAATATGGAAAAGATAAAGTCAAATAATTCTATTTACTTATTCACAAGGATATTCTACTAGTGGAATGATCACATGAAATATCAATAACCACTTTCATAATGATGGAATTCATAATCCCAGACTATCATAACCACATATTCAAGGCCTTGTGCCAAGACTACAAATAAGATTTTTTCAAGGCCTTGTGACAAGACACTAGTTTGTCTAATGAGACCAACCGATGAATCCAGGAGCTATAGCGGGCTCCACCCATCACATACTAAGTCCAATGAATTCCTCATATGAACATGTTTAAACATAACATAAACATTCTATTAAAAATAGCATACATAATGTCAATAATTTATCCACAAACCATGAATGTAATAAAAATAGTACATCCACAGTCTATCATAACTCATTCAATACAATATAGAAGATTTTATTGTAACAGATTAACCTCAATTGAGAATAATGAAGGATATTGACATAGATGAAAATAATCATCAAAACTATTATAGAGAAATATCCCCATTTTTCTTTAAATCATTTAAAAGTAACATTATTTGTCAAGAATCCATTTAAAAATAGATTTTTGAATCAAAGTGTCCCATACCACTTTGAAAATTTTAAAAGGAATTTTAATTTTAATTCTTCAATGTCCTTATAAATAAATCCTTAAAACCATTTTTAGAACATGGACATTAATGAGAAATATTTTGAATAATAAATCTTTAAAACATTTAAAATGATATTTTAGTTCGAGTTCCTAACCAAAAGATAGACACTTGAATACAAATAATTGAGGTAATGAAAACATTTTAATATCATGAGAATAAAGGTATTCATGATATAATATGTCAAAGTACATTATATACACCATATAAAAGTGATTTGGTGTATAACAACAGAGAAGTCTCAATGGAATGTAATTTGAGATTAAATCTCTTATAAAGATAGTATCCTTAGATTAAGGATAAATCAAGAATATAATTATGTGTGAAAAATTTAAATACACTCAATATGATTCGATATTTAGTGTAAATCAATCAGAGTACATTCACATATATTCTTGTAAAGACAACCCCAATGAATTGGATATTTAACTCAACAAATGGAGATTGAGTTAAAATTACTCTAATCAAGTTCATATCGATTACTAGAGAAATTATCAATGGAGTGATTATGTCTATCAAAAGTATATCCACAGAAAGTGGAGTGGAATTTATGACATAATCAAATGAATAGTTATTCCACACATAACCTTGGAGTAAAATAATCTATGAAGTATGCGTAAAGCCGAATGAGTGGAAATTGAAATTTCAAATTCCATTATCGATTTGGTAACATACGAAACATACACCCATGAAATAAAGATCATACAATGATGATTTAGATATCCATAAATTTAAGTATATTACAAAATGAATACCATCATGGCTAGTACACACACCACATGCAATAAATAAGCGGTGAACAATGGGAATCTCATGGAATTAAAAGTGAGATAAGAAACCTCTTACATTGTACTTTTTCCTTGGTAGAGGGTAGGTTAACCTCATGTGTATTGAGGAAATAATTGTTATTGAATTATACAAGAATTATATACATTAATATGAAATCATATATGATCTTTTAACATTGATTTGTTAATAATATTTTAGTATTATCGTCGTTTCGGGTGTTAAGGGATTCATTTTCATTTATATTATTTGTTATGTGAGCCATATTTGTTATGGATGGGATGTATATTATTCATATCCAGAATGATATCATGTCTCTAAACATTATTTTTAGTCATCAAATGAAATTTTTTCTTGAATTGAAATGATGGGAAATGAATCTCATCGGGTTCTTGGAGACGGTAATCCGTACGTACGCACGAGCGACAATATCACTATTTTTATATTAAATTAATATATAATTGGATGGTATATAATATATAAAGAATCATTATCATGTTATATTTATTATTTACATGAATTAATCATCATTATTATACCCATCCAAATAATAATGTATTGAATAACAATTACACCACGATGTGGAGACGGCAATCCGTACGTACGAACGTATGGTGACATGTCATTAAAAGGATGGATAGAATAATGAAGATGGATGTACCATATTTATAATAACTTCAAAGTATATATATGATACTAGAGTTATTATTTTATATTGGAAATGAAAAAAAAGAAGAAGTGTAAGAAGAAAAGAACTTGAAAGAGGGTGTTGAAACTATTACCTCTTCTTCGGGTTCTTCCTTATGATTTTATCAAAAGGGCTCCATAAGTTGGATTTATGACCCAAGGAGGGCCTCTAGGAAGAATTCATGGATGTTTAGAGGATATTTGGGAAGGGTTTTTTGAGCCAAAAGGATTTGATGGTGTGAATTAGTGATTAGGGGGAGTGTATTTTTATAAGAGGGGTGAGGGGGACCTTAGGAAAAGCTTTAAATATTATTTTATAATAAATTCGTATTCCGTTTATAATGTCTCCAAAGTGAATTATTTAAACGGTATGGTGGGGATAGTTTGAAAACCACTCAACCAATAGTTTTTAGACCGGTTTGGGTCACTATATAAACATTATCCTTTTGATTTTACTCTTAGTTAAATAGTTTGAGATTTACCATGTCTCTTGGTATTTTTATATTATATAGTTAATAAACTTACTATATACTTACAAGAGACCCCCATGTGGTCCATTAATGATAGACCTATCATTATATAAGTCCTTTGTCCGAAACATAGATTTTTAGGAATATAATATCAATTAATAATATAATATTTTTTTAGAAACTCATTTATGTCAATTTGGACACTATTTAATAATTGATTTTTGTTAAAGTCTTCAGAACATTATTAATTCGAAAAACAAATCATTTATGAAATTATAACATGTCATATTAACCAATAAAATTCGTGGTCTTAATCAAAAATTTCAAATTATATTTATTTTAATATCTATAATACCAAATATTTGATTCTTTCATTAATAAGGAAAATACTGCATCATTATTGTGTCATAAATTAATTTAATTATACAATGTCTAAAATTTATAAATAAAATACCATTATGTAGGAAATTGTTTTAAATTTCTAATTAATACTTATAGTATAAAATATAACATATATAACCCTATGTAAAAATTATTTTTCTAAAAGAAATATGCTTATGTCATTTTTCTATTTACTTTAACTTAATTAATATAATGTGTCATTATCACTTGCAAGTGGCTCCATGGGGTCCCATAATCCACCAAAAGATTCCCATGTTCAGAAACGTATCAACCAATAGGGTTAGGATATGTTTTAGGGTAATTTAATATTATTATAATATTATTTTTTTACCCTTATTTACCTGATTTACCGTTTAACCATGGTAAATAAAATATTTATCGAAGTAATTATTCAAAATGTCTAAACTTAAAAGTCACCTATTTAAACAATTTGAACCTCCTGATTCTAAATATGGAATCCATTTTTTTCTGATACGTATGATGTTCGATTATTTAATTATATTTGAGAACTGTGATATGAGTGTATAGTCTCCACACAGTTCCATCTTAGACCCCACTACTAGTTGATAGCCTCTGGCATATGAGGAGGTGCACTTGAGGCCATGTTTAAATTCATCCTGTGGGAATCGATTAATTTTTATTTAGGCTTGGATATTACAAAGTGGTAGAATGGTAATTTATTTTCATGTTATTTTACTAATTGGGGTTTTAAATACCGTAGATATAGGAATGTTTCAGATCATTAGATGAATATTGGGTCGGTGCATCATGAACACCAATTCCAATTAGAAGTATAGTTGACTAGGGGAAGTGATTGATGTTATGAATTTGTGATGTTATGGTTGTTCATTATTTTTCTTCATTTAAAAGACATGTTTTCTTGGATATGATGGTTTATGATGGATGAGGATCTTTTATTGTTGGAAAGAGGAACATGATTAGGATTTGACTATTATTCTATACAAGAAAGAGGCATCTCATCATTATTTTAGGCATGTAGGATTCATATATTATGGGACTTATAGTGTGTCATTTTATAGATTTATTTCTGATGGAAGGTTATGTGGATCTATGGGGGACACTCATCGATGAGGACACTAGTATGGTACTCATTTATGGTCAATGAAATAACCATGGTGCATAAGTGTGCTATAATTATTAGACTGTTGGACCCTTGTGGGTTGTTTTTGTGTGGGTTTAGTTGTGTATATGGGTCCTTCAGTGATATTTTTTATCTGAAGATTCTCATATAGGATGAAAACCCTAGTTGTGTGAGGTTGGTTGGTATATGAAACCTTCATGGAATGGGGACCTAGAAGATGGTATTTGTTTTTCTTATGCCATGTGATGATGAGAGAAGTGTGTGTTTATACCCCATAAGTTGTTGTATACTATCAGTTTTCATAGACCTAGGTGGTTGGATCTAGAGGATTGATGTGATACGTGATCGATAGGGCTAGGTGGGAGAGCCTATTGGTCTTTTTATCAAGAATCATGATTAGGGAGTTAGAGTTTTTTGAATTTAATGTGTGACTTGTAAGAGGTTTCGGCCGATTTATGAGATATTTTGGGAGTGTGAGGTACATAAGGTTGTTTTTGGACTTTTTTACATTTTCACTAGAATGGTCTATTGATGTTTGAGATTTTGGATCATTGGGTGCCTTTTGTTTTTTGAGAAGGTTAAATTTTTCCTAGTATCTATGAATTTTTGTTTATTTTAAGAAGGGAATATTAATTTTGGTTCCTATCCTAGGAAATGGTTTAGTAGGAAAGATGATATTGGTGTAATTGATTTTGATATGGAGAGCATGAAGTTCATGAGATTACGTAGTCTAGGATTGTGAGTCGAGTTCTCGTGTGATGTGACCCATTGAAGTTAGAGGAGGTTTGGTGGTTGGGTTTCACAAGAGAATGTAACGATTTTTTCTAGAGGAATCTAGAAAATGAAAGAGATGGTCGCACACTTTGAAATTTTTCTTTTAGATTTTATGCTACATGAATTTATGTCAATGGTGTGGAGTTGGGAATGTATCCTTGAGAATGATTAGATTCATTACATGTGTTATGATAGTCTTGTGGGAATCATGACCCAAGGTTCTTATGGAAGAGTTCCGATGTTTTTGGAATGGATGTGGTCGTGCTGGTATTCATTGGTGGAATATTAATATAATCATAGTTTAAATTTGATCATGCCCTTTATCTGGTCATCCTATTGGGTATTCTATGAGATAATAATCTATATTACATGCTATATAGAAGTCTCCTTATGTTAATAATGGTCCTCCCTATGTTTTTCACCCATGGAGTTGTGTTTGTGAAGTAGTATAGTTGGGAGAGCACCATAAAATTTATATGATTAATGTTATTATGATGGATTAGATATTGATGAATACAATGGGTTTTATTCTTTAATATTTTGAATGTGTGATATTAGATTTTTCATTTTTTTTCTCTCTTGTGGGAGTGGGATGGCCATATCTAGTTTTGATGTTTGGTTGTGATATGGGGGCAAGGGATATGGGGAAAAATATTTTGTTGTGAGGTGATAGTAAGTATGACCCTATGCAGATGAGTACCAGATCAGGTGTGGTGAAGTGAACCTTTTGTGGTTAGGGTTGAGGATATAGTGAGGACCACAACGAGCAGGTTGGTGGATCGTTGAGGATACATTTTGAAATGTGATTCCAATGGTAAGAATTTTCATGGATCTGAATTGGTAGTTATGGGTTGAGTTATGCAGTGGGAAGAACCATGATATTAATGATAAGTTTGTAATTATGCTAATAATTTTAATAATAGATAGGTGCAGTTATGTACTATCTTAGCGTGTTGTTTATTGAGGAAATAAGTAGATTTTCCCTTTATGTCTTGTACAACCTATCTTGGGGTAATGTAGTGGAACTCAGATTCTTTCCTCGTGTAAAACATGTTGAAGTGAGTATGTTTTGGAAGAAAACATAGTTTCAGATGTGTGGTTTGGAGACCCTTAAGGCTACTTTAGGATGATAAGTTTTATGGTGTGGAGGTTTTAGTGACTAGAAATTTTCTTGGTTTTGAAATTTCAGAAGAAATTTTGAATTTCTATTTTTTTGTGGTCTTGAGGGGTACAATGGTCATCTAACCAACTATATAGACTCAGATAATTTTGTTGATCACTCTATTAGACTTGAAAGAATGAATTTACCCTAGGATAGGAGTTTGGTGAAAGTATGCGTTTTTGTTTTTTGGATGAATATTTAATATTTAATATATTTAATATAAAATTATTCATGCAGGTTTGGGTGGTTCTATCTTTTGAATGAAGCTTAAAATTGAGATTTTGACACCGCAGTTGAGTCTGTAATGTGGGGTTTTTCCTAGGTTAGGTATATACTCATTTCCAGATACGAGACATGGGTTGAATGTTAAATGTGATTTTTATTAATTAATTAAATTAAATTAATTAAAAGAGACCCCCATTTGGTTTCCTACACATAGAATGAAAGTAGAGGGATATCCATGCACACAAAAATCCTGACCAAGGTGAAGGGGGAAAAAATTCCACCAGACTTCATCAATGGTTTATATTGGGGGTGGATCGAGGTGCATCAGCTTTCAGAATCATATTTATACTTGAAGCTCTAACATTTATGCAAAGAGATATGTTAGTTTTTTAGTTTTATGAACAGATCCCCATATATTAATTTTTAATGTGTTATATCTCTATTATGAATGAAAAATAAACCAAGGTAGTTGAAATAAGAGTATTTTGCCTAAATTTTGGGTTTTAGGAGGTTCGCAAGGGTTTCAGTTTGGAAAACCCGACTATATAGTTTGTGTTTTTAAGAACAGACACAATGCGTTCTCCCTATTTAGGGAAGAAGAGAAGAAGAAAATTAAAAAAACGTTTATCTTGGAGGACACAACCTGTAGTGTTTCTCAACATGTGGTAGAGTACATCTCCATATTTCCCGTGTGGGGGGTACATGGTTGTGTTGGGTAGACAGCTAGACCCTGTGTGGGATACACTCCATGTATGAAGACACGACCAGATAAAGAAACATGGGCCTGCAATGTGTGGTACATGGGTAGGGACCCATATAAGTTATACTCTATATACATGGGGTTTACAAACCATGTACAACTAGAGTGCACACCCATGTGGGGCTATGTTGTTAGATACCATGTACTCAGGCATACATGTTGGGTACTACCCTTTTTGTTAGCCTTCTTTGGGTTTTGAGTGTTTTGTGCCTCAGTGCTAAAATTTTACTTAAGAGTAGACTATTTTGAGTGATTTTTCATATAGATCATGATGATGGGATCATTTGAAAATATAGTGGTCTATTGGATGATGTTTTTGACTTATATAGTTTAGTCGGGTGATTCCCTCAAGGTTTGGATTGAGAATACTCATGTGGGATGGTTAGTGAGATATGTGTCCTGAGTGAGGGTTGTTAGTTTGGGGATTAGGCTATCATGATATTTATATGGGAATTTGTTTTTTTTCCTTGTATGGATCCCATAAGGCATTATCACATATTATTTTTTAGGTGATTTTATTGTTCCATGCATATAATGACGAGTTTCTCAAGGCTTGAGCAGTTGAGGTTTGGATTGTTTTTAAAGATCATAGTGGTTAGAGCCTTCAAGATTGGTTGCAATTGAATGAGGGTAGTTATATTTGGGTGGTGTTGTGGTGATTGAGTGGAGTATTAGGGACTCCTAAGGATTACCCATATTGGATGGATTATCTTTAGTGATCATTAGATAATGTAGTTTGATGTTGACTGTGCATATTATAATTTTCTTGCTTTTGGATTCCTTTGTTGGTGCATTGTCTATCAAGGTTGTATTAGAGACCAGTAAGGGCCATTTGAGGATTTTTCTTATGATGGTAATTGGTATTTGATGAGAATTTTTATGATTTATCTAGGTTGTAGAAGTTAATACTTGGTTTATGACTATGAGGTTGTGGTGGTATGGTTGGATTTCCTCATGTGGGGATTGGATTACAAGTAGTGGCTATGATGGACGAGAGACTTAGATAGATGATCCATAGGTATGGTTTTGGATATCAGTTATTGAAAATGTTATATAGAATACTTTTTTATCATAACCAATGTATTTTTTATGGTATAAGTGCTAAAATGAGGTTCTTGTAATGTTGTGTAATATTGCTGAGTATAGTGGATGCGATGTCACACGTATGTGGTTTGATGCTTGACTAATTTGTAGGTAAGTGATAGTATACTATAGGAATTATGTTTCAAACTGAGGATATAGACATAGATAGTATTTTTTTATGTGTAAGATTGACGCTCTAAAAAATGATGGTATAACTACTGGGATTCATGTTAGATTTATGCTCTGAATCCATGGTTTAAATGCCAGAATGATGCTCTATGAATGATTGATTTGATATATTTTTTAAATTTTGGAATGACTTTTCAAGAATGGTTAATTTGATGCATGGTTTATGTGATGGGATGACTCTATAGGAATTATTTTTTGGATATAAAATTTAAGTGTTAGACTGATGCTCCATGAACTATTGTTTATAACACAAGCGATAGATGTCATACCGATGGTCTTGGTTTGGTAGTAAATTCATGTGGTAATTGGGAAAGATGTTTTATAGTTCCATGTATAAGATACTTTTGGGTAACAAAGACTTGGTGGGGGATATATTATATTAGTATCCATGATGATATGACTATCATATGATGGATCCTCAAAAGTTTCATGCATTGTTGCAGCTTCCATGGATATAGATCTCGCAGGTCATCTGGGATGCATGGTCAATGACACGTGCTTATAGACTCTAGAAATTGTCAAAGAAGGTATGTCAAAATGAGGTATTGGAACTATGTATCAAAAATTATTTTATTTTAATTTATTTTTCAATTATGTTTCAGTTAGGCTGATCATATAGCATAAGCATGTTCTTATGTCCGTAGGTTATAGGTTCACCAATAGGGGTGGCCTGTTGAGATTTATTTCTCACCCTTTTTTGTGCACCTCATTGTATGTGAAGACCTTATTTATACTTTTTGGATGATCAAAAATTAATGATGTATAGGGAAGAGGTGTAATAGATCAAACCTCTCTCATTCATTCCTTTGTGAAAATATGGTGTTTGAGGTGTTTCAGGAGGTCATGGTGACTCATCCCCAACACTTTGCCAATTTTTCCCTTTCGGTGAACAGTAGAATCGGTAACCTCTCTTTCCTTTTCCAAATTTTGAGTTCATGAATAATGTTTTCATAATGGTGAGGTTCTAATGGTGAGGTTTATGAACAATGTATTTTTCCTTTTCCAAATTTTGAGTATGTGAACAGTGTTTCCAGCTTCCTACAGTTTCTCCCCTTTGAAGTTTCCTTTGACGTAAAATGCATTTAATGCCTCGTTTTATGGACTCTAACGCCGATTCAAAAGCCATAACTTCTATATTAATTAATCTTACGGCTCGGGATGTTTTTACTTGGTCAAACCATGTGGGTTAATGTGATTCACTTTTAAGGGAAAATTAATTTTATCTTAAACCATCGCCACGTTAAATATTCTAAAGGGAAGGGATATCTTCCTCCCGATTTATTTATCCTTGTTCTCTAGTGTGAGATGCTCAAACATTCCATTCCTTCTCATAGTAGTTGTACAGTAAAACTTTCCTCTTAGGATTGGTTCCACTCTATTTTGATGCAACCGAGCTGTATCGGTCAATCTTCGATATAAGGTATGTGTTATCGTCATTCTTTTGGGGTTTATGCTCTTCTGTACATCCTTTAAATATTGTGGCATGAAATCTCCATACTTCTAATTGAGTTTTCTCTGGTTTTGGTTGTTGCGGGCGTACCGTGGAATCCTCGGGTGGATGCAGTTGTCGCGAGAGGAGGATCGTGACCCATTGTGTGGATATATAACGTCAAGAACTATTTGAGGTTGGGTATTCATTAATTCTCTTTTCTTTTAACTGAAACTGTACTGTTAGCTTGTTTTATCCCTCTGGATGACAATGGAATTGAAATAATAAATATTTGAACTAGATAAATAAATTGATATTGATCGTATGTTATTTCCTCTTGTTTTGAAAGATAGTGTGATATCTATGATTGCTTCAAATAACTATTCGTTCTTGACATATATTGGTAAAGAAAGTAAATTGGTATTAATTGATAATTGTTTGGCTTAAGATAAAGAGGCATGTAAACGAATCTGGTTCTTGTTGTAATTTGATGTTAATCAAATTGGTGCAGTAATCATGTTTAATTATTTGTGATAGCTTACTGATTAGCTTTCTGGAATTTGGAACCTAAAAAAATAAATCTGTTAATTCAAGATGGTTTAAAGAAATGATTGTTTGATAATTCCTTAAAGGGTTCTGAGTTACCCTCTTGATTGTTAAAGGGACAATACCCCAATGGATGTGATGTCTGTTTTCCTACTTCTTATGCTGTGATGTGAGCTTGGATGGCTGTTCTAATATGTGGGGGCATGGAGACTTTTGGTTGTGGCAGTATTTGAGGCCTATAGTGGTGAGATGCATCGGTTTATGCATGTGGGTGTTGTGGAGGACACCAGTGACGATGGAATGGGATGAATGTTATTGTTGGATGCTTTCTAATTCTTATTGGTTGATTATCTGCTTTACTTTTCCCCACTTCTCAAAGCAGTTGGTCTTAGTTACCCTTCTTCAGAAAGAGGTGAAGACACATGGGGTATTCCATGAGCTTTTAATATTTAGATTCTCAAGGGATGAGGGTATATTCTCTTTCTATAAGCAGCAAAGACTCGACGGGTAGTGCATCTACTCACTGTGTTGAGCCCCCCCGTGTTTAGTAGCATACAACGTTTTATCTAGAATTCATGGGAATGTGGGAAAGTAATTCTGTAATGAATAATTGAATAAATGGTGTTAACCCATGGGGTTGAAGTTTGATGGAACATAATGATGAGGTTGTAATTTTGAAGGAACACTGAACTTTGGGTGTGATGCTAATGAAATTTAATGTGGAATTGTTCTTGGATAATTAATGTTTAAATAATTAATTGACATAAAGTGGAACTGATAAAATAGGAATGAAGTAATCTAATAATTCTCTTTAAATGGTTATGTGCATATAGGATACCTAGTCTTAGAAGTAGAATCCTGGAGTCTGAGATACGTTTGCTACAGTCATGTCTAATACTAGGTTATGCCCATAGTGTGGTGGTGAGATATAGTATATCCTATACTTTTTGTGTTTTTATACGCTACTCCATTATGTCAGTAAGGGCTACGACCCTCCGGGGATTCTAAGCCTTGGGAGTGTCTTCCCCAACATTCTAGTGGAAGGATGGATGACTGACTACCCCCTTTGGCCCCGCTCTCTTCCCTTGGTAGTTACTTGTGCTGGCAGACAAATTGGTTTTTTTCCCCATATATGTGTGTAGAGGGCTATAATAGTATGTGTTTATTCACACACATATATTTTGGATTTAGTTTTCTATGGACTACTATAGGTGTAATGTGTATAGGTTGTGATGGCTTGAGGATCCTTACACGGTGTGTGGGCTGTAATGGCTTGAGGTATAATACCCAACGTATGATATATGTTATGTGAGCTATGGTGGCTCCCGGAAACAACCAGGTTAGTTTGGTGTGTGGAAATAGTGGTTTTGTTGCACGAGGTTTATATTGTGGTGCTTCGCCCAGGTTTCTGTAGGCAAGCCTTTTTGGAGAGAGATGCGCAGGACTTACGACGTTGGGGAAAAGCAGGAAACCAGTGGGGAAGTAGTAGCGGGGTACCCTTGATATTCTTTATTATATGAAATATTCTTTAAATCGTTAAATGTTGGGTGTAGTGTTATTGATGTTGGGAACATAGTATACCTGTTAAGGCGATGAGTTAGTTTCACTTATTCTTCATTGTGCTTTAGCATGCTTTCCTTACTTTTGCACGAGAGGCTTCAGGGAGGATCCTACTGAGTATATTGTAATACTTGCCCTATATATATACAAATTGTTTTTTAGGTCACTTAGAGTAGGTTGGAGATCAAGATGGTTTCTAATATCTTGGGGTTTCAGGAGATGTTCGGGCATGTGGTTGCTACTGTTTTTTACTTTCTTTTGTGTACTTGCGGTTTTCCCCTTCCAGTTTTAGTACTTTTTCATGACATTACATATGTGTAAATGGATTTTATTTTATATTTCAGTTGTGAGTGGGATTCGGTTGGCGTCTATATTATCTCTCTATTCTGCATGTGTTCTCTTAGAGGGTAATGCTTCCCATTTGTGCATTTACTATACCCTCAGTGCTAGTCGCCAACCCAGGGCCTACTGGAGGAGGGACTCGGGGGTCATTATCTCCCTTATCACATTGCTGACCCAAGATGGGTAAAATTTGTGGGTAGGGGGTCATGACAGAGTGGTATCAAAGAGAGGTTGAGGGATAGGATGGATTTTGGAGTTAGGCACATGTGAGGATTCATGGGTTGGCCGGGAAAAGTGTCATTCATGTTTAGCATGTGAGGTAAACACTAGAGACCGGCTAAGACATAGGCATTTAGGGCCCTCTATGATCTGATGTACGGACTTTTAGGTTTACAATGGATACTAAACAAGGTGATACTAGTTGTAGGGTAGATACCTAGGAAAAGATCATGTATAATTCTTCTTTGTGATTTTGTTTGAATGGGTAGACCTTGGGATAGGTTAATATAAAATCAATGAAGGAAAAAAATTAATTAATTAATTTTGAGTCTTCCATATTCCAGGTCTAGGAACTGTAACGATTTGTTATTTTATAGGTATGGATCTAGGTCAAAGTCCTTGTCAGGTTTGCATAGAAAATTTCTAGTAGGATGTTCCAACAGTTTGTCGTAGGGTAGAGGTTGGTGACAACGACACTTGTAGGAAGAAACTCTGAGAGTTTCAGCACCATAATCTGCAGAAGTATGAGGGATATGTTTCAGATGCAGTCACGGAAGACTTGTTAGAGGAGGTAGAGATCGGCTTCAGTTAGATCAGTGGTCAGAAGGAGCACTGGGTATCCTTGGTTGGGATGATGCTATGTGGAGCAGTGAGGCAGTGGTGTTTCTTGTTCCTCAAGGATTGCGAGGAGTCATCGATATCATGGGAGGAGTTTCGAGAAAAGATACGAGGAAAGTTTCTATCTTTGACTGTGAAGGCTTCCAGTTTCCAGGTGCTTATTACACTTCGACCGGAAATCTCCAGTGTTTGAGAGATTGGAATCCGTTTCAAGAACCTTTGAAAATATTCTTCAGACCTACTATAGGATGAGGAGGCCAGGGCAAGGCATTTTGAGAAGGATTTGCGTCCAGAAATCCAGTGCCAGGTCACCCCATTTATGCTGAAAACATATCTTGAGGTGCTGTAAGGGGAAGAGGTTTTCCAGAGGACTTTGTCTGGGACTGGATCACCATGAGAGGGGAGTAGGCATGATTCCTCAAGAAGTAGAGCTGTGGTCTGGGGTTCCTGGTTTTTAGGGTAGAAGAATTTTTGTTCAGGCGGGGGTAGGTCCTAGCCCTTTACATCATGTTTCTCCAGAGGCAGAAACTCTCAGGCCTATGCCAAGAGATCAAGAGCATGTTTTTCTTGTGTTGGTCGTGGTCATAAGCTGTGGGAGTTCCTGACAATTCAGAGCGGGCATCGTGCACCAGGTGCTACACTCCAGGTTCCTCCGTTGAGGTAGTTACAGCCGAGGTAGCATCAGCTGATTGCACAAGATTTAAATCAGCAGAGTGTAAGTGAGGTAGGTACAGGATAGTCCCGTGAAGTTCCCCATCCTCAGAGAGTAGAGAGCAACCATGGTGGTGGTTGTCATCCGGGTCAGAGAGGTCATGGAGGAGGTCGTGGTCAGCTTCATGCTCTAGCGTTGCTAGCTCCATGCTAGCCAGGCGTCATTCGATGTACCCTTTTATTTTTTTTCTAACATTGTGTATGCCTTGTTTGATTCAATAGTGACACACTCCTTCATATTTCCAACCCTTTTCCATGCTTTGGTACTTGAGGTAGAGAGGCTTCCAGTGCCCTTGGCGTTGACTACGCTAGTTGGAGGTAGATCTGACTTGTTTGAAGTATGTACAGACTATGAGCTAGTGTAGGGGTGAAATATCTCTTGGGTAGATTTACTATGTTTACACATACAACCATATTATGTTATCCTCAACATGGATTGGTTGTAGTTGGTGCAGGCTATCATGGATTGCTTCAAGAAGAAGTTCGTTTTCATTGGTGTAGATGGAGATCCAGTGGTGTTTGTTGGCGAGCGAGATCCTCGGATGGGTCATAGGCGCGTTTGGTCCTTATCATCCATGATGGCTAAGATGATGCTGAATTATTAGAAGGTTCATTAGTTTTTTTTCCTAGGTTCATAGAAGAGTAGCCTGATGTCTTTACAGAAGAGGTAGTAGCATTACCCCCTCGACGAGAGATCGGGTATGGGATCGAGCTATAACCAAGAGCATATTCTATCTATATGTATCCATATAGGATATCACCTTCTGAGTTACGAGAGCTATGTATACAGCTTTATGGTCTATTATAGTGTAGTTTTGTTCAGCCAAGTGTGTCACCATGGGGTGCACCAGTTTTGTTCGTGAAGAAGGCTAACGACAGTTTGCGGTTGGATGTCGATTATCGTTGCATAAACAAAGTGACAATAAAGAATCGCTATCCTCTTCGGTGTATTAATGATTTATTCGATCAACTAAAGGGTGCAAGTTGGTTCTCAAAGATCAAATTACAGTCAGGAAATCATCAGATGCATGTGAAGGATAAGGATATCCTGAAGATTGCTTTCTTCTATCGTCATGAGCATTATGAGTTCGTTGTAATGTTGTTTGACGTGATGAATTCTCCAGATATATTCATGGGATTGTTTTATTCTATGTTCCATGAGTTCCTAGACAATATCGTGATAGTTTTCATAGACGTCATCCTTGTGTACTCTATATCTGAGGAGGAGCATGTAGAGCATCTAGAAGCTGTTTTGGGAGTTCTTTGTCAACATCAGTTGTTTGGGAAGTTGTCGAAGTGAGAGTTTTGGGCTCAAGAAGTCCGTTTATTAGGGAATGTTTTGTCCCAACAGGGAGTATAAATAGATCCATCGAAGATAGAAATAGTTGTATCTTGGGCAGCCCCAAGACAGTGTCAGAGGTTCGAAGTTTCCTTGGTTTCACTGGCTACTAGAAGAGATTTGTATCCAATTTCTCATGAGTTGCGATATCTCTAAAAGCTTTGACCCAGAAGGATCAAGTAATAATATGGACTGATCAGTGTTATTTAGCATTCATGTATCTAAAGAGGACGTTAGTAAGTGCTGCAGTTCTTTTTCTTCCAGCTGAGGGAGTTTAGTTTGATGTTTTCTGCGATGCTTCACATTTGGGGTTAGGATGTGTTCTCTTACAGCAGAGGTTATTTTTTTCTTATGGGTCTTGGAATTTGCGTCCCCATGAACGTAACTATGCCACCCATGATCTTGAGTTGGTATCCAGGGTGTTTTCTCTAAAGTTGTGGAGACATTACCTCATTGGTGAGCTCTTTGTGGTTTTCACCGATCCTAAGAGTTTGAGGTATGTTTTCTCCCAGCGTGACTTGAACTTAAAACAGCATTATTGGATGGAGTTATTACAGGAATAAGACTTCAAAATATCTTATTCACAGTGAAAAGGGAATGTTTTAGCTGATGCACTAATTCGAAAGAAATGTAGTGATGTTGTGCAAGAATCCAGTGATTATTGGAGAGTAATGGAAGAAATTTCAGCATTACATCTTGATATGGAAGAAGTTGGGTGTAGAGGTTGTCTTTTTCAGATGATGGTATAGTCATACATAATGTAGAAGGAGGAAGAGTCCTAGTTGGGGGATCTAGAGGTGGAGGTCTGGAGAGACCGAGTTGTTTGTGGCGAGGCCCTTGATGGTTGGACTGAGGATGAACAACACCGAGTGTTGAATCATGGAATGATTTTTGTTCCTTTGACGATGCATGAGAAGGTTCTTAGAGAGTTCCATATTTCTCCTTTAGCGGTTCATCCTAGCATGAAAAAGATGTATCGAGCCTTGTGGAGTCAGTTTTGGTGGCCTGGGCTGAAGCGTGCGGTTGCAGAGTTTGTGTCTCGATGTTTGGTCTTCCCGAAGGTGAAGGCTGAACACCGTGTCCCTAGTGGTCTATTCTAGACCTTAGATATTCCTCAATATAAGTGGGAGGACATCTCATGGACTTTTTTACTGGTTTACCTCGAGATCCATGAGGACATAATTCTATTTGTGTGGTAGTGGATCGTTTAACAAAATCGGCCCACTTCATAGCGACCAAGGAGTCGAGATCAGTGGATGTTTTGTCGAAGCAGTATCTATAGGAGGTGGTGATACATCATGGACTACCAAGGATGATCATTTATGATCGAGACCCTCTTTTTACCTCCAGGTTGTAGAGAGGTCTCCAACATGCATTCGGTTCTCAATTATTCCATAACACTACTTTTCATCTTCAAATGGACGGTCAGACCGAGCGAACCATCCGGACTCTTGAAGACATGTTACGATCTTGTGTTCTTGATTATGTAGGTTCGTGGATGAAGCACTTACATTTGGTGGAGTTAGATTACTATAGTATTTTTTACTCCACCATTGGTATGGAACCATTTTAAGCCTTGTATGGACGACCTTTCCATTCTCTGTTGTGCTGAACTGGGGTCAGAGAGTCAGCAATTCTCAGACTAGAACTAGTGCAGGATACAATAGAGACGGTTCAGGTGATTCGTGAGAGGTTGAAGACAACACATTATTGTCAAAAATCATATGCCGATAAAAGGAGGAGGCCCTTAGAGTTTGATTTTGTGGTTCATGTGTTTCATAAGGTGACTCCCTGTTGTGGAAAATGAAGGTTTGGTCATGGAAGTAAGCTTTATCCCCTGTGTTTTGGGCCTTCAAGGTGTTAGCTCGTGTTGGAGTTGTGGCGTATCGGGTAGCACTTCCACCACAGATGATTCAGATACATGATGTTTTCCATGTATCACAGCTCCGTCATTATCTTCCTGATGACCCTCACATCATCAATTGGGGAGAGATCGATGTTGATGATGATGTGACCTTGGAGGAGCAACCTGTGGAGATCCAAGACCACAAAGAGAAGGTGTTGTGCGGGTGTTCTATTACCTTAGTTCATGTCTTGTGGAGACATAGTGGCATAGAGGAGAGTACCTGGGAATGTGAGTCACAAATACGTGCCTAGTACCAAGAGTTATTTGATGTTTAACTCTTTTCATATAACAATTTCCTCGTTGTGGTTAGACCTTTCATGTTTTTATTATGAATTTTTTCTTTTCTTTCTTTTGTGGAATGCTCTCTTTTGAGAGGTATCTCAATGGGTGGTTGTTCGGACCCTGTTTATTTTTCTTTAGGAGTGTTTTGAATTGTCGAGGATGAGAATTTTTTGGTAGGTATCTGACGTAATGGCCCGGACCTCTATGGTCCATTCCTTTGTGAATATATGGTGTTTGAGGTGTTTCGAGAGGTCAAGGTGACTCATCCCCAACACTTTGCCAATTTTTCCCTTTTGGTGGACAGTAGCATTGGTAATCTCTCTTTCCTTTGCCAAATTTTGAGTTCATGAATAATGTTTCCAGAATGGTGAGGTTCTAATGGGGAGGTATATGAACAATGTTTTTTTCTTTTTCCAAATTTTGAGTATGTGAACAGTGTTTCCAACTTCCTACAGTTTCTCCCCTTTGATGTTTCCTTTGACGTAAAATGCATTAAAGCCTCATTTTTAGGACTCTAATGCCGAATCAAAGGGCATAACTCCTATATTAATTATTCCTACAGCTTGGGATGTTTTTTTAGGTCAAACCACGTGGGTTAATACGATCAGTTTTTAATGGGAAATTAACTGTATCTTAAACTGTCACCGCGTTAAATCTTCTAAAGGGAAGGGATATCTTCCTCCCTATTTCTATACCCTTGTTCTTAGGTGTGAGATGCTCGAACATCCCATTCCTTCTCATAGTAGTTCCATAGTCAAACGTTCCTCCTAGGATTGGTTCCACTCTGTTTTGATGCAACCAAGATGTATCAGTCAATCTTTGATATAAGGTATGTGTTATTGTTGTTCTTTTGGGGTTCATCTTCTCTTGTTTATCCATTACATAATATGGAATGAAATCTCCATACTTCAAATATATTTTTCTTGGGTTTTGGTTGTTGCGTTCGTACTGTGGAATCCTCGGGTGGATGCAGTTGTCACGAGAGGAGGATTGTGAACTTTGAGTGGATAAGGAACATCAAGAACTATTAGAAGTATGGGATTCATTGCCTCTCCTTTCTTTTACAAGAAACTGTATTATTAGCTTTCTCCAGCTGAATGAAAATGGAATTGAAATAATAAATATTTGAACCGGATAAGTAAATTGATATCGATCATATGTTATCTCCTATTGTTTTTCTAGATAGTGTGATATATATGCCTTCTTAGGATAGTTTTTCATTCCCGATAGAAGTCGGTAAAGAATGTAAATTGGGATTAATTGATAATTGTTTGGCTAAAGATAAAGAGGCATGTAAATGAATCTTTTTCTTGATGTAATTTGATGTTAATCAAATTGGCGCAGTAAGAATGTTTAATTATTTTTCGTAGCTTACTAATTAGGTTTCTCAATTTTGGAACCTACAAATAATAAATATGTTAATTCAAGATGCATTAAAGAACCAATTGTCTGATAATCCATTGAAGGGTTTTGAGTTACCCTCTTGATTGTTAAAGGGCCAATAGCCCAATTGATGTGATGTTTTTTTCCTACTGCTTGTGCTGCGATGTGATCCTGGATGGATTTTGTGATATGTGGGGGCATGGAGACTTTTGGTTGTGGCCTCATTTGATGCATAGAGTGGCAAGATACATTGGTTTACACATGTGGGTGTTGGGGAGGACACCGGGGATGATGGAATGGGATAGATGTGATTGTTGGATGCTTTCTAATTCTTATTGGTTATTTATCTGCTTTATTTTTCCCCACTTCTCAAGGCAACTGGTCTTAATTACCCTTCTTATAATAGTGGCGAATACACACGGGTTGTGACACGTGCTTTCCGTGTTTAGCTTCTCAAGGGAGGATGAGTATATGCTCTTACTATAAGGGGAAAATACTTGATGGTTAGTACATCTACCCATAGTGTTGGGCCCCCTTGTGTTTAGTAGCATAGAATATTTTTCTAGAATACATGGGAAGGTGGGAAAGTAATTTTGTAACGAATAATTGAATAAATGGTGTTAACCCATGGGGTTGAAGTTTGCTGGAACATAATGATGAAGTTCTAATTTTGAAGGAACACTGGACATTGGGTGTGATTCTAATGAAATTTAATGTGGAATTTTTATTGGCTAATTAATGTTTATTGAATTAATTAACATAAAGTGGAACTGATAAAAAGGGAATTAAGTAATCTAATAAATCTCTTTAAATAGTTGTGTGCTTATAGGATACCTAGTATTAGAAGTAGTAGCCCGGAGTCTGAGAGACGTTAGCTGCAGTCGTGTCTAACACTAGGTTATGCCCATAGTGAGGTTGTGAGATATAGTATATCATATAATTTTTGTGTTTCTATACGGTACTCCATCCTATTATTAAGGGAAAATGACACCCTGGGGATTCTGAGCCCTGGGGCATGTTTTCCCCAACAACCCGGTGGGAGGATGGATGGTTGACTACCCCATTTTGTCCCGCTTTCTTCTCTTGGTAGTTACTTGTACTGGCAAGCACATTTTTAGTTTTCCCCATATATGTTTTTAGAGGACTCTAATGGATTAGGGGTTATTCACACGCATATATTCTGGATATAGTTTTATATGGACTACTAGAAGTATAACGTGTATAGGCTGTGATGGCTTGAGGATCCTTACTCATTGTATGGGCTGTAATGGCTTGAGGTATAATACCTGACATATGATATACGTTATGTGAGACATGGTGGCTCCCAAAGACTACCTGGTTACTTTGGTGTGTGGGCATTGTGGTTTTGTTACACGAGGTTCATATTCTGGTGCTTCTCCTAGGTGTCTACGGGCAGTCCTTTTTGGAGAGAGATTCTTAGGACGTGCGATGTTGGGGCAAAGCAGAAAACCAATGGGGAAGTAGTAGTGGGGGTACCCTTGATATTCTTTATTATATGATATATTCTTGTATGCGTTACTTGGTGAGTGATGCCATGATGAGGTTGGGAACTTAGTATACCTATTAAGGTGATGAGTTAGTTTCACTTGTTGTTCACTATGCTTTAGCATGCTTTATTTACTTTTGCACGAGATGATTTAGGGAGGATCCTACTAAGTATACTATTATACTCACCCAATGTATATACAAACTGTTTTTCAGGTCTCTTGGAGCAGGTTGGATATCAAGTTGGTTTCTACTATCTTGGGTTTGTAGGAGCTGTTCGGGCTTGTTGTTGCTGATTTTTTTACTTTTTTTTGGGCACTTGAGGTTTTCCCTTCTAGTTGTAGTACTTTTTCATGACATTAAATATGTGCAATTTGATTTTCTTTTATATTTTTGTTCTGAGAGGGAGTTGGTTGGTGTCTATCGTATCTATCTCTTCCGCATGTGTTCTCTTATAGGGTAATGCCTCCCATTTATGCGCTTACTATACCCTCAGTGTTAATCGCCAACCTGGGGCCTACTAAAGGCAGGACTAGGGCATCATTATCTCCCTTCTCACATTGCTAGCCAGGAGGGGTAAAGTTTCTATGGAGGGGGTCATGACAAGAGGCCTAGTATTTCATTGTTGAGTGGGATGATCATGTGGGTTCTGATGATTAGGCTGGAGCATCTCGACATGGTACCAGAGATTTGGTTTTTCATTGGGCCCAAAGATAGCAGTTTGGCGCAATGTATTTATTTTTTAGTTGTTTATTTTTGTATATGTGATAGACCTAGTGGGAGATCGATGTTGTAGGTATGTCCTGAATATTCATTCCTTTAATGTGTTTCATTTTATTATAACAGGTTTCAGATTTTCTTTATTTATTCTTTTATATTATCTGATATATATGGTGTTTTTTTATTTACTTATAGTTTTTCACTATTATATGGCGGTATAGACTCCTCACATTTCCATTTTACCCCCAATTTCTAGTCGGTAGCCTTTGGTGTTAAAGGAGGAATTCACGAGTACATATGGAACTCCTAATTAGGGAACCCATTTAGTGACATTTAGGATGGTAAAATACATTTCTAACCCATGATAATGATTTTAAAATATCCAATATTTATATATCTATATATGTCTAAAAATATTGAAGAAATGGTAGAAATAGTTTCTTTCTCAAATGAATGTTCAACCATATATCTACATGAGGATTAAAGGGGCAAAGAATGAAGATGTTGAACTATAGAAGAAGGTAATAAATTTTCCCAAGTTTTATATTTATTAGGACGGAATGATAAGGTTAAATAAAAAAATATATGTGTTTCCTCTATACCATATTCTGAGAATGACATTTTGGAAGAGTCTCATAGTTCATCATTATCTATTCATCCTAGAAGTACAATGATTTATAGAGAATTAAAAGATTATTTATACTGGGATATGAAGAAATGAGTTATTTATGATTATATATATCAATGATTGGTATATCAGAAAGCTAAGTATGAGAGACAGAGGCCTAATCCAATGTTATGAAAACAATCTATAGTATAATAGAAATTGAAAAACTTCACCATGGATTTATCATTTGACTCCTCAAAACATCTAAAATCCATAATAAAATTTGGGTTATGATTGAAAACCTTATGAATTAAGCACACTTTATTTCAAATAGATAATATTTATCTCCTGATCATATTTTCATAATATATATTAATAAAGTTGTAATTTTTCATGGATTACCACACTCTGCTATATTTAATTGGGATAAGAGGTTTACATCAATGTTATGGAAAAGTATTCAGTAGGATCTAGATATGGAATGGATTTTCGATACTACTTATCATCCAATGATAGATGGACAGTCTGATAGGACAACTCAAACCCTAGAGGCTATGATGAGATCATGTTCTAAGGATTTCGAAGGTGTGTGGGACCAACACATTCATATAATTGATTTTTCAAAAACTAATATCATTTAATTGAGCATTTAGATGTCTCATATGAATGCCTATATGTGATAAAGTGTTTAATTTCAATCATTTAGGATGAATTTAGAGAAATTAACCAATTGGGACCTAATCCAACTGAGGAAATGGATGAAAAGATAAGTACTATTCAATGAAACATCAAGGTATATCAGAGTCAATAGAAATTATATCCTAATAATCATCAGATAGATTGGGATTTTGAAGATAGTGAAATATTCTTTTTTGTATTTCTATATTGAATAGGTTTATGAGATTTTAAATTAGTGTTTATTTGAGCCAAGGTATGTTGGACCCTTTGAGATACTAGATCAAACTAGTATGATAACTTATCACATGGTACTTCCAACAAACCTATCTCATGTTCAAAAGGTGTTCTATGTACAACTCCTTTGGAAGTATATACCAGATAATTTACGTGTACTAATCTCAAAATTATACCATTGGAGAAATATCTTTTATATGAATAATAAGGACTTGAAATCAAAGATCATAGATATAAAGTTGTATGGCATAAGACTACTCACATGGTTAAAATTATTTTGGGGAATCCGAAATATGAAGAAGCTATGTGGGAGCCCAAAGATATAATGAAATAGATATATAATAATTTTGTTTAATCAAATTGATGAAATTTTATTGGTGAAATTCATTTTATGTGGGGTATGATGTAACACCGAGATATTTTATAACACATTTATTTTTAAAGGAACCCCTTCAATAACTTGTGATAAGCACAACTCTGAGTTGAAATAAACCATAATATAGTATACCATTATAACATATCCATTAAATTGGGTATATAAATTGGAATATCCACATTTTAAAAATATGTATAATAGTTTTAGATAATGAATATATATATATATTCTTTTAAAAACATTATATGATTAAAAAAGATACGTTTTCATTAAAATGGTTTTTATTGAAATTTTTGTGAAAATATTATAATAAATTTTATTTCACATTTCTATTTTTTTTTGACAAAACACACATAAGTTTTGAAATTAATATTTTATTATTATCATAGAGTTATATTTTTTTAGTTTTATGAAAATATGAAATTTTTGATGAATAGTGAAAAGTACAGTTTTTTATTAATTTTTCTTTTAAAAGAAATAAAATGTTACATTTATTATAAAAATGTTTCCAATGTAATATTAGTTTAATTATATTAGTATTAATACAATTTATCTCATTTTAATCTCTTTAATGTTAAATTTTTATAGAAATAAGTTTTATAATTTGTTAAACTTTTACTTTAGAAAACCAATTTTTCATCATGATTGTAGGTTAAATTAAAAATTAAAAATTTCCACTTAATATAATTTAATTTCATTAAATTTATTTCATATTTTTAATAATTACTAATAATATTAGGTAATAATTTCAAATTATTTTTTTGTCATAATGAATAGTAAAATAGTAGAAATCTTTTATGATGGTTAAGGTAAAAAAATGTTTATTAGGGGTTAAACTAAATAAATAAGGGTAAAAAGGACCTAAAAAATTACCTAATTTCTATTTTACGGAAATATGTTTTATGTTATATCATGTAAGGTTCGAGAATGGTCCATTTTGGATATATTTTTCCATGACTGTGAATTGACATTATTTTAAAACATTGAAAAATTATAATTGTTCCACTGACCTCAATTATAAAAGGGAACCTCTTCCCCACATATATTGACACCTATAAATCCATTTATATTCACCAAAAACTAAACAACTATCTCTAGAAGATCCTTATAAAATTTATAGAGCTGATTGTATTCCCAAAATACAAACCCTAGTATCCTTAATAAGGTATTCAAATCATGTTTTTCTAAGCAATGTCAATTGTCTTCACCATGCTATTTATTTTGTACTTATTCTTATAACACCGTGAATTATTCCAATATAATAACACTGACATATAAAATGTAATTAGATATTATTTTTTTGGAAGAACCTATATTTATTTTTTCTTCCATAAAAGGGTAAACTAAAACATTGATCATGTGTACGACGTGCTATAGTATAGAGAATCAGTGTAATATGTTTTTCATCACCCCATCTCAAAATGAGATATAATGATGGATTTAAAGTATATATATATATTTTATTTATTAAATTGTTAAATTTATTTAATTATAATATCACAACTATCATTTTACATTCAAATTTGTAGGAAATTGATAATATCACTCATGTGTACATGTTGACTACCACCACGACGAAGTGATGTGATTATTTTTTCATTTTATTAGAACATGGATAGTAATAAAGATAGATTTAATGAATATATAAGTTATTTATAATAAAATAATGATCTTATAAATTTTAATTAAAATTAATATTTATTTTGTTTCATCTATTGAAAATTGAAAACATAGTTCTTGAGTACGTACAAATTACCGTCTCTGGGAATGATATAATTCATTTTGATATCTATATCATTTATAAATGAATATTAATATATATATATATAATTTATATAATTTATATTTATATCATTATATAAAATATGTAGATGATGTAACCACGATCAAAGTACAATGGCCTAATCATCCTCATCACAATCCGCATGAAAAATGAATTAGTCAACAAAAGAAAATAATGATTTTAATAATGAATTATTAATACATGGATGATGAAATATTATAAGTGGATAATTTATAATTTCATACGTATTTAAATTATTTTTTACCATAATTATAATTAATATAAATTTATTATAACGTGGTTGGAGTGTTTATTAGGCAATTGGAAATCATGGTAAGGTATTTTCATCTCAATTTTACTTATATGGGACACATTCCATATAAAACACTTGTTTGTTTTATTTGCTATATATAATTTCCATGAATGTATTTTATGATACCAATCATTAGAATTATGGTGATAAAAATATCAATATATGTTACTCCCTTTCTTGAGGTATTTATTTGAATTCTACCAAATTTGTGAGTGTTTTATGTTATAATCTCATGTTTTATCCGAATTTTTTGTGATTAAGAATATAATGATGAAATATTAAGATCTACCTCCAATGAAACTATAGAATTTTATTATACATTAGTTACTTCATTAGAATAATATTTTTCATTAATTTTCATCACACTAAGAACTCATGTAACTGAAACAATATTTTTATGGAAGCCTATATCATTTCACTATTCAGTCAAAAGTCCTTTTTCTTCTATATCCATGTTTTCTAAAAATATTTTCCGGAATATTTTTAATATTATACTATGATTATTTAAAGTAATATTTACCTATGACTAAATTATTAAAAAATGGAATTGATATAATATTTTTATTGTTTTCGGAAGAAGGTAATTTTGACTTTACACTGAAAATATGAAAGAAGTATTTGTTTTATTTTATAGAGTATATATTGAATTTATTGCGGTCATGAACACTCATTGATTTGAATCATACTTTATATGTTTCCAATGTTGTTTTATAGGAATATTTTTCAATAATATTTTGTAATTTTTTATATTTTAAATAAGTGATTTCAAATTGATAAGGATATTTTCTTTAAGAAATATTAAAAGTGTCATTTTAAAGAAACATTCATTTATGTTGATATATTATTATGTTACTTATGATTTAAGAGGGGTAATGTAAAATTTTACCATCCTTATTATTTCTCTA
The DNA here is from genome assembly GCA_963277665.1 of Viscum album. NCBI lineage: Eukaryota > Viridiplantae > Streptophyta > Magnoliopsida > Santalales > Viscaceae > Viscum > Viscum album. Next base: position 1,061,584,609 of record OY728165.1, on the reverse strand, counting down.
GACTATTTATTATTATGAAAAAATATGTTTAAAAATTACTTTTCTTTTTCATAGGTTATGTTACGATGAAATGTTCACTAAACCCATTTCATTTTCATAGTTTATGATATGATGAATATTTTATGATATCTTTGAAAACATATATATGGTTTTCATTATGTGGTGGGGTGGCCCAGAATGATATATCCATCCAATTAATTTTGTAAAATATTATACTTTAGGACATATCTGGGGGAAACAAGTTTATTTTCTTGATCCTCTATGAGAAAAAAGCCGATGTCCTAGATCATATATATGAAACAAGTCAACCTGCTTGATGCACTATGGAAAATCTGTATTGATGTTTGATTAATTATGATTTTATTGTCTAAGTAGTAAACCGTGAATTATGAAATCATCTCTATACTTATGATGGTACCAAACTATTATGACATGAACTTATGGTACATGATTGATTTATGAGGATTTATCACTCCTATAAAATATTTCATTTTGATTGATAATGTTTTATGATAAAAAACATTTTTACAATCCATGATATATTTGATATGAACATTGTATATTTTATTCATTGTATCATCCAGTATTTTTAGATCGATACAGTTTCTTTTAGTTTTGGTTAAATCCAGAGACTGCTTCTATGTTCAAGTTGGTTAGTTTTAGAAGAGAAGGTATCTGGTGAGTGGGATCTTGGGAGAAAACCAAATTACATGACGTGTATTTAAATACCTGAAAATTATTTGGATCGCCATACATATTCTCAACATGAAGATAATTTTTCCTAAGAGGGAAATAATAGGAATTACAGGATGTTTAAATGATTTACACGTCTCTAAAATTCCCACCCTAGTTCTAAAAAAAGGGAAGAAACCATGTTTAATAAGTGAGATCTCCTCCTGATTCCTGATCCAGGTTCATCAAAACATCCTCCATCCCAACTCCATTTCCATCATTTCTAGATGCATTGGAATCTTCCCTTTATTTTCTTCACTCCCCAAAAATATATTCTAGGATTCTATTCTCTACTCTTGTGATATATTGGGGTGAGATGATTTTCCCTATTTTCACGGAATTTTAAGGTTTTGTTATTATCATCCAACCTTGCTTGAATCAAGGGTCGAGGTATGATAATGGATTCCCAATGAGGATAAGGTAGGAATTTTTGTCTCTTTCCCATCATTTTGTTTCTTTCTATAAATTGTGTCGTTGTGCCATGGGCCCGACCCTTCTGGCATCACTTTATTCTTTCAACTTAAATTAAGAAAAATGGCTTACCCTACCAATGGTGACCCATGTGAGAGGTGAATCTACCCTTTGGGTTTATATTCTTGAACATTTCCACCCAAATGGATATACATTCACATTAATGATTAAGGTACTTTTTTGTGGCTTATTTATCACTCTAAAGGGGGTTGGACATTTTATAAATTCCAAGAAATTCTAGAATTAATTGATTGGGAGAAGAACCAAGTGTTATGCCCCTATTACTATGCTGTATGTGAAATAGTCTAATCAATCACGTTGGACATTTGATTATTACTTATGAATTAAATGGTTAGGACTAATGTAATTATTTTACTAACTTTCATAAAAAAATTAGATGTTAGAAAAAATGAAAAGGTGCCCATCTAGAAATTCTATATATATATATATATATATGCTTTTATTGTTCAACTATTTTAACATGATATTATAGTGATACAAGGGGTTATGAATTTAGGAAACCATGTAAAGAGTCTTCTTCTTTATTGAAAACGATGTAATTGTTAGTAAACATGTCGGGGGTGATAGCAGCTATGCCTAGGTTAGGCTCACCAAGTGTTATTTATTTTTACCCCCAGATGAGTGACACCAGTTACGTAGGTGTAGACCCCTTGGAGGGGATCAGAGGCACATTTGGTTGAACTATGCATCAAGAGAGACTCATTCCCTTATGTGAGAAACCAGGAATGAACTAAGATGGTGGTACATAAATTTTCTCACCATGCTTGTAGTGATATATGAAACTTGACCCTTTTGTCACCACGTATGGACTCGTTAGCATGGTCATATGAGGATAAACTCAAGTGATAAATGGAATCTCTTAATATAATTTCATGGACGGGATCAATGATTTTTATTGTTTTTGTAAAGTTGGATTAATATTTATTTCATTTAAAAAGGAGAGGAATATTTTCAAATGTGAATTGATTAGTTAATGTAGAAAATGTAGTGAAATTTCCTCTAAGCCTAAAAACAAGCTTGGGGAATGTTTGGCCAATGGAACTTTACCATAGTCCCTTTACCTTTTCAAGATATATGAGTTAATAAATTATAGATTTTGTTGAAGGTGAAACCCTTTCCAATACATTTATTTTTTTATTTTGTATTTCATATAATTAATATGGAATAATATTTAATTTATAAAGCATGTTATGGATTGGAATATACACTGGTAGAGACAACCCTATGACATTGTATCTCACACCCTACTCGATCACCTTTGTTACCCGAGTAGACCTTATGGTTACTGGTCTAGAAAAGGGAAGTAACTAGATTCCATGGTTTAATTAATAGGTTTAGGATAGAGCTTAGGAGGAGAGGACCAAGACTATACTTGAGATGCTAGTGTTAGTAGTTTTTTCCATTTTTTTATTTTGATACCATGTTTTATATAATTTTACCCCTACCCCTATATAGTAATTTTGTATAGTTAAACTACCATGACATGATCATCATATTGTATCTTTTCATTATTTATCTTTAGATTATAGTTTATTTGGATTCCATGACTTATTAAATTGTTTCCACTTTTATGTCCCTATAACTTCTATTTTTTATATATCTACTACTATAATACACTATGATATAGGAGGGAATAATCTCCCCAAGGAAACATCTTAGGCTCTCATTACTAGTCAAGAACCTTTGAAATTTGGGGATGAACACTTGAGGTATTGTGGCCCACTGTCTTCGGTACCTGTGAGTGGCATCTGGGAAGGGACACTATAAAGTGGTATCAGTGCCATTTCTTATTTTTTTCTATAATTTTTTTGGGTTTAAAAAGGATAAAAGGATATAAGAATATGGTTAAGAACCTATTCTTTGGAGTAGATACCCCCCGTACCGGGGAAATCCATATTTCCTGGGTTGGGTAAATGTTGTTTGGCATGCATTGTTACCATTTTCAAGATTTCACTATTGGGAGAGTTACTTGATTTTTGTTGATATTAATGTACATATTATTTGTATGAGTTTTTATCCCTATCATGTTTATTTTAGGGTTTGTTGGAATAATTTATCATACTAGGCACTATAGGTATAAAATTACATAGATGATACAATTCCATATATACATTTTTACATGAATTTCTTGTATTTATTGTGTTGGTTGTATGTGACTTTTTATTTATGAGTTTATGTGTGATATTATTATCTATGATATATTAATTGGTTCAACTGACCAATATTTCTACATTAGTTTTTTTGATTGGTGGGTTCTAGTGGAAGCTCATCTGATCAAACCACGCTCGTGGCCTGTTACACCAGTAGTTTGGTTCAAGGGTCATGACATAGTTACATGATGTGCCAATTTCAATTTATAAGGTGTATTATCCCTTTATAATTGGAATCAGGGATGTAATAAAATGATTCATGATATTAATAACCAAATAAATAAAAATTAACCTGAATGATGTAAAATGAATTTGATCATTTAAAATCAAATGGCTACCCAATATGAGACCTTATCCTAACCTGACCTTAGAATTGCGATGTAGGGTGTTTATCCTTTTATCCTTATGTTGATTGTTATTATCACCTAGAGCTGGCTCCTAGAGTAGATAGAGGAGTGTGTTTATTTAGTTGGATATATTTTTACCTATCCTTTCATATGATTTCCTATAAATGTTATATCTATTTCCCAAGGAATGTTCATGGAATTTGTAGAGTTATTTCTCCACGATAGCCTAAATTAGTATGCGGGGAAAGCAGAGATGAGAATACTCTTAAGGTGGTGGGCCCTATGCCTCCTATGATACCTTCTATAGTTCTTCTCGAGGAACCTCTTGTAAACAATCCACTGGGTGATGATTCAAGGTTCCGGTCCAATTTTATTATCTTTATTCAATCAGTTTAGGGTTCACCTCTAACTTCCCTTATATAGAAAATCTAACCCGCATGTTCTATTAACAACATCCTACAACATTATATGGGTAAGGAGGGAATATGGCTACTGATTCTTGGTTAGAGTCTATGGTTTCAATCTTCTATCATATTGAGATGCCTCTACAGAGGACAGTCAACATCAGGACCTACATGCAACATGATTCTTCCAAGTGTATGTGATATGTTTTGAATCCGGCTGGTTGACGTCATTTTATGGTCTAGACAGACTTCTATATATCGGTCTTCGACCATTTCTTTCCGAAGACCTTGATAAAATTACCTATTCTGGAATTCAGGAACCTTGGGAAAAGTGACATGTCTGTGATTGAATTTTCAGCTCACTTCAATAGATTATAGTTTTTTTAACCAACCCTAACTGGTGTTGAGATAACTATTGTGAATCAATTTAAGGATGGGATTTCTTATGAAATCTACTCAAAGGTGAACGAATTTCTATTGACCACTATTTCAGAGATTATGAAATAGGACCTCATCACGAAATGGAACCTGAGGGAATCAGGTGATGTGCATTGGGTATGTTCAACTTCAAAGAAAAGTAGTGGTTTATCCAGTGGTAAGAAGACTTTCTTTGAGGGTACAAATGGGGGTGTACCATCTATGTGGCATGCACTGATAGCCTTGTAGTGTGTCACCACTGTGGTAAGCCCATGCATAAAAATATATTGTGTATGAGGAACCTGATTTTGTGCCAGACGGGGAGAAGGATGGTCAACCTCCAATGTTTCTTCCAATCTATTCCTTCAATGCCTAGTGAGAGAGGTTTTGTTCTAGGACTTCCTTGAGGTATCGGATTAGTGACACCTTGCCAGGTAGGAATATAGTCATTTACAGGCCATTCAAGCTCAGTAGTTGGTCACGGCCACGACAATCATACTTTAGAATTCCATTTTTAGCAGAGTAAACCTACTTAGGATACATAGAGAGTATCTTATAGTCTCATATCAAGAAATATCTATACTACGCAGCCTGTTGTAGAGGACCAGTGTCCATGGCCATCTTAATTTAGTTATACTATTCTAGTATCCTTCACATTAGTTTCTTCCTTATTTGATATAGTTGTATCACACTATTTCTTATCAAATGCAACCATGTGAAGTCTAGTATTAGTGGTAGAGAACTCCAGTGGTGTTATGACCCTTGAAACTTCATTAGGAGTTCAATAAGTGGGTATATTACAGTGCATGGAGTTCCCCTTAAAAAAGGTGGGTATTATCTTTTGTGGAGTTTCTTCAAAATTGAGATGATTGTCTTCGACGTCATTATCTGCATGGACTGGATTGTTTTTTATAGATCCCAAATGGATTTCTATCACCACCTAGTGCCATTCACATCACTCGAGGGAAAAAATTATATCCATAAGTGAAAATGGGATCTCCGAGTGACTCCACCAGGTCATAAGTGTACTGTTCTATGAGTAGTAACATCCCTAAAGGACAATTAATTTATATGTTATTAGGGAATGAAACTTATGGAATTCCATCCTATGGTAGATAATTTTTGTGATTTCATCCCCGATGATTTATATAGCTTACCTACTATGATAAAAATTGTGTTCACCATCGATATTATGCTAGATGTGACACTAGTGTCTATTCCTCCTTATAGGATGACACATACAGAGCACCACGAACTTAATAATTTTCTTAAAGACATATATGCTAAGGGTTTTATCTGAAACATCACATCACCATGGGGTTTAGCATTTATTTTTTCCATGAAGGTGGATAATACCCTTCAGTTGGGCATAGATTACTTAGGATTGTACCAAATGATAATAAAGAATATGCATCCACTTCCTGGAATATATGATCTCTTCAAATAGCTCCAAGGAGAAACTGTTTTCTCTATGATCGATTTGATATCCAGATACCCTTAGGTTCATGTAAGACCATCATACTTACCAAATACAATGTTACAGATTCGGTGTGATTTGTACAAGTATCTGGTTATTCCGTTTAGTCTAATGAATGAACTAAAAATATTGATGGTTCTGATGAATGAAGGCTACAATGTTATCTTTATTCCCTTTTGGTTGCATTAATAGATGACTTATTGGTTTACTCGTGCTCCAGACATGGCCATGAAACTCATAATGAGATTTTCCATAGTAGAATGATAGAGAAACAACTATATGATAAGCTCAGTAAATGATATTTTTGGATCATCAAGGTTCACTTCTTGGGTCAAATTATATCTAAGTCATACATGTTAGTTAAACCCTAGAAGGTGAACAATATGTTTTTCTAGGATCACCACAATAATGGTTCTAATATACATAGAATCTTAGATATGGATGGATATTACAGAAGATTCATTCAAGATTTCTCACACATGGATGTGACACTTATTTGACTAACCTATAGGTCTGTAACATTTAACTGGATTGAAGCATGTGACAAAAATTTCCCTGAGTTAAAGGGAGGATTCCTTTTAGTGCCTATATGGATTCTCCCTAATCATGGAAGAAGCTATACTATCTATTGTGATTCTTAAAAAATTAGACTTGGTGCATTTTTTATGCACGGTGATCATGTTAGGGAATATGGGTCCCACTAGCTAAGGCCTCATAAGTAAAATTACCCTATGCATGATCTCAAACTGGAATTTGTGGTTAATGCTCTCTGATTTTGGTGGCATTACTTATTTGGTGAGTGGTTCATCATTTAAACAGACCATAAAAGTAACTAATACATCTATAATCAGTATTACTTGATTTAGAGGAAGCACATGTGGGTTTAATACCAACAATCATTCAACTTTGAGATTTATTACACACTTGAAAAAGGAAATTCTGTAGTTCATTCCTGGAGTTGGAAGACTCAAATGTAATCCATTAAAGAGGCTTGTAGTGAGTGGAAAATGATGAATTTTTTCTTTTTTATGTATCTATAGGCTCATGAACAACATGGCCATCCATTTCTATTAGCTATAGTAGTGACATAATCCCTTTTAGAGTGGGTTCAGATTATGTAGCTATCAGACTCCAAGGGCCTCATTTTGAGAGAGATCATCATTTGAGGGGCCAAAATCATGGTGGGGTTGTTGATTCAAGATATACCATACTCTTCTGTATGCATGTATGGGTAACATAAGATATATGTGAAGAGTTGATGAAGGAATCTCATTCCTCTAAATGGAATGTTCATCATGGGATTACCATGATGTACATAGATATGTAATGTCAATTTTTGGGACCATGTATGAAGATGCAGAATGTAGTCTTCATCCCTCGGTACTCCACTTTTCAGCAGGTGAAGGTAGAGCACCAGTGATATGCTAGAATTATGCATCCTCCCTATATTACAAAGTGGAAATGGAATGACATCACCAGGAATTTCAAGATAGGATTTCTGATATCCCCCAGATGTAGTGATTCAATATCAGTGATTTTTTATAGGTTGACCAAAATTTCTCACTAAAAACAGATCTAGGAGTCCTTATCTATTTGTGAGATTGAAAGTCTATATATCCATGAGATAGGGTGACTTTATAGCATACCATTTTCTATCATTTTATACTAAGACACTTGCTTTACTTCAGAGTTCTAGCAAGGGTTAGAGGAAGCATTGGGTTCAAAGGTACTTTTGTGTATTTCATATCACCCTCAAACCGACAGGAAAACCAGGCCATTGATTAGGGTGTTAGTGGATATTCTTCATGTCAATATCCTAGATTTTTGAGGTTCATAGGGAATCATATTCCTATGTCTGATTATTCCTATAATAAAAATTTTTAGGAACTGATGCAGATGACTTCATATGAGGCCCTCTACAGTAGACTATGTCGTCCATGTAACATATCGACCCATATCACCTCTAATACGGTGGCCAGATCGGTGGGTCACATGATCTCAAGAACGTCTCCCTGAATTCTATAGGTTGTCTACTAATGGAGTGGTCCTAGTGTTTGTACATGGGTACACTATTCCCCCATACATTTGAGTATTCAAAATGATTACCAACATATTAGATAATAGAATCATAACAATAATAGATAGAAACAGAAACAATAATAAATAATTGACAAAGTATCCAATGGAAATAATTAACAATTTAATTAAAGTGGTCAATTCCATATTATAAAGTATATGAATGCATGTCATAGTGATTATACTTAATTGAAACCGATAAATAATACATGATTGTTTACAACAAAGTATGATAACAAAGAAAAGACACCAAATCCCTAAGGGTGATCTCCATGAGAATCCTGAACTCCGTCTCAGTTATTTGCTCCAAAATTCTAGGTAAAAATTGCACAACATAAAGAATAAATCATGTTCTATAGTCATATGAGTAAGAAATGTCTACTCAGGTACTGAAGAGCAATGTCAGCCCGAGTAGGGTGTGAGATATAAATCTCAGTAGGCCGACCCCACCGATGCCTCTTCTAATCTAGAAAATTAAATATAAATTAAGGAGTGTTACATATAAACTAAATGGTGAGTGATAACATGTTAGTAATAGAAACTTGGTCAAGGTTCCTAAATAGAATCCCTTCCCATACCACCTACTTTATCCTAAGCTAGAATTTTGAAGAAGGCACCTCTGTAAGCATAATATGTGTACTAGTGCAAAAAGTACCAAGGAAAATGAAAAATCAGCACCTCTTAGGCTTGTGAATAGGCTTGGGGGTCTAATTTCCATGTCGTTAAAAAGTATTCTAACAAAAAAGAGAGAAAATTCACATGTTTATGCTCTAATATAAATATAAGAAACAAGTATAGCACACGAAATTTAAAAAAAGCAGCCATTCAAATCAATTCTATCAAACATAGGGTTGGATTTTGAGCCCATCCCAAAGGTAATACTACAATAAAACCTTTAATCTAACCAATACCACTGAGCATGTCCATGGAAATCTTCCGAAAGACCAGGTATCACTCGTGGCATGTTTTATCATGAGTTTGTCTCGGGTACCACACATAAGGGGTCGGGTATCACCTGAGGCTTGGTGTAGCCACTTTTCTGAGGGGGTTATCCTCGATTTTACCTTAGTTAACTAGTATCACTCATTAGTATATAGAAATCCCAAGTAAACCATCATGTGGAAAATCCTAAGACATCGCTTCCCAAGAACATCATGGTATAACCACCCAATTACGCAAGTCAATCCATGAGTCCTTAATATGAAACCTGTGTTCTCATTTGGACCATAACAAATGCACCATAGTAACCAAATCAAATTGCAAGGAAAACATAAATACATTTATCACAAGGAAAGAATATAATGAAATCATATTGTTATATTAGCACCACGAGTCTTAATCTATTCAAACTATCTTGTAAAACAATCCAGGACATCAACATGGCATAAGATATTTATCAAAAAAATAAGCATGTTACAATGACACAATAATGCTAGAATTTTAATATCTCAAGCTAGAAATCTTGGAAGACAGATCAAACTACTAAAACATGGAATAATGATTAAGAACATTCAAAAGTAATAGAATATAATCAAAATCACATGGGATCAACATGGCTCAAGCCATAGGTTATAAATGACATCAAAAGATACACGCTGACAAGGTTGTTCAAGCATGGAATTCAACTCAAACCGTCATATTAAATTTATAACATAATGAATAAGGAAAAAAGGTTATTTAGGATAGGCACACACAAAGGGGTGGCCAAGAGGCAAAGAGAACACCACAAATGGGTTTATCCACAAGCGAAGGCCACAGCAACATGATAGAACCGACCAAACAATTTAATAAGCATTGACAGGGCACCATGAGAAGGTTGTAGCAAGCAGAACAATGGTGAGACATGAAATAAGAGAATAATTAAAGGGAAGAAGGAATATTACACACACTGGTAATTATAATGACATGATTATTCATGCACTAAGGAGGTGTCTTCTCTTATCTATTATTTTTCATGGAATCAACATCATTTAGATATAACCATGAAGGGTAAAGTACATGCATTCATTTTCCAAATTATAATCTCTAGCACAAAGAGACACCAATTCATTAAAGAAGAGATCCATAAAAGTCTATCTGTATATTTTTATATTGAAGGAAACTCACCTCAATATAGGGGTTTTATTATAAAACCATGACTTTTCTTATCAAGCAATGATTTATCTCATTTAATTAGTTCATCAACATTATCAATGGAAACACTTAATGTAAAAAAACACACTAAATTAATTTAAAAATTAAGAATGGGGCGATACGAAATCAATTAATGAATTACTAAATTAAAGGGGCAAGGAAAGGAACCCTACCTCAAAATTAGAACAAATTTAACTTCAGATACTTGACCAATTTATCAGTGACCATTCAGCGCTACTCTAAACACACACACATACCTTAATATATATATATATATATATATATATATATATATATATATATATCACTTAACCTAGCGCATGCATTCCCCACACCGTGAGGGAATAAATGCATGTAGGGTATATATATATATATAAACACGTACATACCTTGATACATACATGCATGGATATCCATAGATGATAAAAACTTCCCAGAGAAAAATCGAGGAATCCTAAATCACAAAAGGCCAAAAAATTAATGTGGTAATGACCAACACACCTCAAAATAAATTACTAGGAATCATAAAACAATTAAATACACTAGTTTGGATGGTGAAAACCCAAGAAACATGAAAAATACCTCACCTTTAATGGCTATGGGGAACTGAAACATCCTGAATGACTTCACCTTCAATGGAGATTTCTAAAATATGAACATAAAAGACCTAAGAGGACATTTTCATTCCATAAAACTAGAAAAAACCACAAAAACCCTAAATCAAACCCTAACTTAGGATTTTTTCCAAATGAACTAGGGTTATGGATATGCCAAAATCAGCCAAAGCAATTTATGAGAACCCGGGATAAAGCTTTACCTCAATGACTTGGAGAGAAATCGTGAAGGAATTACGTTGAACCGACAGATGAAGAGGGATCCTGGAGAAGGGGGGGTCGCACGTTGCTTGGTGCATCATGCCTCAGGGGGTTTCAACCAGGTGGTTCTCTATGGGGGGCCCACCAAAGAGGTTAATACCATAGGTGTTTGGCCAGGGGAACCCAAAGGAGATCTTAACCATGGAGGAGAGGAAATAGATGTTGGATGAACACCTAGGGAAACCAAAGGGCACATGATGGATAAAGGATGAGACCCATTATGGGCCTATAAAAAAACTAAAATAATAAAAAATAGATATACTTAAACATAATAATAATAATAATAATAATAATAATAATAAAAATCAAATTAATAATAATAATAATATAAATCAATTGTAGTCTAAATCAGTATTATCATTAAAACATTCATTATTATTTTTCCATTACATTTACATTTAATATATTTTCCATTTTAAATTAAATTAATTTTATCTAATTAAAAACAAATTTCACAACATCAGCTATCAGAGAGAAAAAGGTTTCGACACTCAGTTTTAAAACTAGCCTACCCAACTAATGGAAAAATTTAATATCCTTTTATTTTTTATTTGATTCAAAACATCGGATGTTACAACCTTACCATCATAGAAATTCTAATCCCCATGAATCCTTCGTGAACAATGTTACCCTCACCTGATATACCATGTCATGAAGTTTAATTAAAAATGTCATGTGGCATCTTCAAATTCCCAACACACATTCAATCATTTATTATGCATGTGGAACATAATCCATTTAAATCTGATCTAATGCTTATTTTCCAACTAAAACATTGAGTGAAAACTTATCCAAGTTTGTTTACCTAGATACACAACCATGTCGTAATCTCGTCAAACATTAGGCCAAATATACTTCTCACCTTAGGCTTCAACTTTAGATGGTTGAAAATTCCAATCCATAAAACCTTTCATCATTGGAATTTCCAACTAGACACAACCTTAATCATTCGGGTGATGTATCATTCATGATTTGAAAAATTGATAAAATGGTTGATTCCCCCATCAACCTCAACGCCCAAGTCAATCTAGCTTTTCATGAAAAGAACTAACCGAAAAAAACCGAACTCACCTCACATGAGGATGTGCTAGAGAAGATCCTTCACCGATCCCTCTGTTTTGAACAAGAGAGACAACTGATCGCGCCACTCTAGCCAACTTTTCAAGATGACGCTTGACCTAGAATACCAGTGTTTTTACAAACTAAATTATGATGTCTTCTCCAAATGGTATATCACATTCACTGTGGACACCTCCACTGAAGTCCATACCACACTTTAAGTGACGTTCTTTCATTTAAAAATAAATGAGCGAGACAATAGGTCGGGGACAACCTCCAGTTATTAAAAAATGTGTATAACTTACTAACCTAAGGTAGTAAATAATCCATGTTTACGAGTGTGATTTTCATATATGGCCAAGATGTTCATATTAGAGTTTTGACAAATCCTATATAATCATCGACCTGGAGGTCATGTCTAAAGATATAGCTTGTGTAATAGAGTTCATTCAAGGCATTCGTATAATGGAATTTCATGTTCACTCAAGACTAACCAAGCTTCTATTAGAACAATTCATTCTATCTGAAACTAGTTAGATATTATCCAAAATCTTTTAGAATTTAGTGTGGTGTAAGACTGATGGTCTATTAGTGTACCGAGACGATTTATTGATAGGGGACACTCTCATTGATAAGAAATATATATTATGTGTATTTAAATGTCTTCTAGTCCAACATACCCATGTGATGGATGAAAAAATGTTTAACCACAACTGGTCGAATTCAAGAAGAAAATTGACTTCCCCAACCGATGCACCGTGACTAACTAATCATTGATCCCTTGCCACTCAAGACATACTGTAATAATTAAATCTTAATCACTATAGTTAACCCATGACCAACGACATTACACAATGGTTTCATACACTTCCAACCACACCAAAATCGCGTTTCTAAGTAAGCGCATACATGATTTAACATTGACAAGCCCCATGACATTTAATTTTGCTGACCATTCTCTAATGGTCCTCTTGGGATGCGTTCCTTCTACCCATAAGAACATGTATTCAATAAAACCAACATGACACTCCCCACCTTAGGAGTGTTATAATCATAAAAAATAAGAGAAATTCTAGTTGATCGAAATCATTCTAGTTTAGTACCACCATAAACGACAACATTTAATCAATTGTAATGAAAAGAAATTCCATGCCGACCAGTATGTCAAAACACTAGAGTCTCTAGATGTAATCTTGAGCATTGGGACGAAATTCATTTCAGTATGACCATGTCACTCAACTCTGGAGATGAACTGAGATTGAACTCAACAATAATATGTTTTCCATCACTGATGAAGAAAAACATTACCACTTGTTTGAAAAAGGGTGTAATTTTAAGAGAGGTAGACCGAATAGGGATAATAGAGCTCGAATGGCCAAAAGAAAGAAAAAATATTGAAAAGGAGAGGCTATTAAGTTCTATGAGTGATACCTACCCTGAGATATCCCATTACAAGGATCAAGTGTTGAACCTAACACTAGGTCACAGTAAAAGTAGTCATTGGGTTTAAAAGCTGATCATATAAGCCATTTATAAATGAAAGAAAATCTATAATAAACCCTTGGGATTCTCTTCCAAGGAAACTCAAATAATCTTTATCTACCCCTACCAAAGGGTCATACATAAAGGACACCACTATAGGTTCAATTTCCAATACCTTTACATTTAAAAACATTTCATAATACAACATGAATAATAAAACATTCCTTTCATATGGGTGACCATCTACCAATCCATAAAGCTCCCTTAAACTTACAGGTGGAATTTAGATTCTATTTAATTGCAACCAATAATTTTTTTCAGAATCAACCAATTTAATATCAAACAAGATTGCATGTCACTACAAGTAGCTAATAGAGAGGAACATGCTGGAACCACGGAAGCATGGAATTTTAATTAGAGAGACTTGCTAATAAGCACCGAAGCATGTTACATGGAAAAAATGATAGAAAACAGGAAGTATGTAAACATGATAGTATGATAAATATATCACTAAAACATTGAATCTAAATAGGCATGCTAAATTAAATACAACACCAAACCTTGCATTCAAGAAACTCAATCATATCAATAGGAAACCTATGAATGTAACTACATGTCATGGCATATGCATGACATGTGAATCCATATGTGCATCTTATAATGAATGTTATGTTTAATCTTTTCTGAACTATGCCACGGGTAAATTTCCATAAATTCCATAAATCTATAAGAACTAAAAATAACACCAATCACTTGAGGAAAAATCATATCAAATACAATATCCAAAATCATGGACATATATTCTATACTATGGGAAAATTTCCATTTACCATACGTGAGGTGATAAGTCCAAAGTATGTATACTAACCAAGAACCGAAACATTCATAGTCTCCTATATACCAACCCAAAATAGTAAGACTAAGGAATAATACCTCCTCTGATACAAATTTTTAACATCCAGACCCATATCAACTCTATGATGGTGGAAAGACCGTTGGGTCACATGACCTCAAGCACATGTCCCCAAATGCTAGAGGATTCCAACTAGAAGAGAGGGACTAGAGTGAGTCTGTGGGGAGACTATGCCCTCATATATCATAGTATGCACAATGATTAACAATATATTAGATAGCAGAAGAATAAAAAGAATAGACAGTAGCAGAAACAATAATAAATAATTGACAATGCAGTGGAAGGCAATAACTAACAATTTAATAAAAACAGCCAATGCTAGAATATACAAAATATGAATTCATGTCATGGTGATGATACTTAATTGAAATAATTAAACAATAAAAGATGATTTTCAACATAGTACAATGATAAAGAAAATACACCAATGACATAAGGGTGATCACCATGAGCATCCTATGGTCAATCTTAGTCCTTTTATCCTAACTTATTGGTATAAACAACATAGAAAAATGAATCAGTAATGGTATTTATTCTCGAGAACAACAAGGGTCTACTCGAGTACCCCAATGAAATGGATACTCGAGTAGAGTGCAAGATAAAAATATTAGTAGGCCCAAACCACGAGTGTCTAGCCCAATCCAGACTTTAAAATATAAATTAAGGAGCTCCCTATATAAAATAAATGGTGAGTGAAAACAATACAGTAAAAGAAACTTCTTTTGGGTTCCTAAATGGACACCCTTCCCATACCCCCTACTTCAGCCTAATCAAAATTTAGAAGAGGGTACCAATACAAGCATAATATTTGTACCCGTTCAAAATTTAACAAAGAAATGCAAAAAGGTGTTCCCCTAATCTTGTTCGTGGGTTTGGGGTCTAATTAAATTTTCATCCCAAAATTATGCAAACAATGAAGAGTGAAAATTCACAGGTGGAGTCTCCAAAATAAATAGAAGCAAAAATTATAGCACAAAATTTTTTACCAAAGAATTAATTCTATAAAATTCAATAAAATCTAGTGTTGGAGGATGAGCCTATCTCAATGGTATCACTATAGTACATACCAAAATTTATCCAATACCACCGAGTTCGTCCATGGAAAACATTCAAAAGAACAAGCATTTCTTGAGTCATGGGTTATCATGACTCCGTCCTTGGTATTGCGCATAAGGGGTCCAATATCACCAGAGGCTTGGCATAGCCACTTTCCCTGTAGGTATATCCTGATTGTCCCTTAGGGAACTGGTATCACTCATGAGTATATAGAAAATTTAGGGAAACCTTCATCTAACAAAGCATACGACATCGCTTCCCCCAACACATCACGTTATATCCACCCGAGCATGGGAGTTGATCCATGATTATTTAATACAGAACCCATGTTCTCACCCATCCCATATAAAAAAACTATATTAGAAAATGAACATTGAATGGAAAACATCAGTACATCTATCTGATGGAAATTATATACAAATATCATGTTGCTAGACTAGCACTGTGATCCAGAAACTATTCAAGCTATCTAGTAAAACAATCAATGCATTCAACATAGAATAATGCACTTATCACAAAATTAATCATGTAAAAATTAAAAGAAAATGTTAGAATTTTAATATCTCAAGATAAAAAACTCAGAATACACATCAAACCACTAATACATGGAATAAATAATAGGAACATTCCTAAGAAATAGCAGATAAAAAAATAACATTGGTCAACATGCCTCGAACCATAGGTTAAAAATTATATTAAATGATACAAGATAACAAGATTTTTCAATAATGTCTTTCAATTAAAACCATAAAATTACATTTATAACATAATTCCTAAGATAAAAATATCATTTAGTATAAGTAAATCCAAAAGGGTGTAAAAGAGGCAGGGGGAACACCCCGAATGGGGTTTTCCATAAAATAAGGCCACAGTGGCACGATAGAACAAACAAAACAATTTAATAAGTGATTAAAAGGAATCACCAGAAGATCGTACCAAATGGCACAAAGGTACGACAGGACATAGGTGATTAAGTAAACGGACGAGGGTAGATTTACTACCCTAGGAATTATAATTTCATGTTGATCCACACACATAGAAGGTGTCTTGGTTCATCTATCATTTTTCAAGGAATCAATGTCATTTAGAAATAATTAAGATGTGTAATGTACCAGCATTCCTTTTAACAATTACAATCTCAAGCATAAAGAGACACCAATGAATTAAGGAATAAAAACATAAAAGTTTATCACTACATTTTTAGATTTAAGGAACCCACCTAAATAAAGGTGTTTTATTATAAGACAACAAGTTTTCTTATCAAACTATCATTTATCACATTTAATCAGATCATCAACTTTATCAGAGGAAATATTTAATCAATAAACCAATCTACATTTATTTAAAAACTAATAATAGTGTGATAAGAAATTAATTAATGGATTACTAAAATTAAATGGGAAAGTAAAGGGACCATACCTCAATAATATAACCAATGTAACCTTCATCACTTGATATATTTATCTAGGACCACTCGCAACTGCTCCCCCAACACACACACACACATTTAAATAATTATATATATATCCGTTAACCTAATGCACGTATTCCCCACTCCTTGAGGGAATACATTCACGGAGGATATATATATATATATATATATATATATATTTCATACCTATATACATGCATGTGAAGATCTCCATAGCAGATCAAAAGTTCTTAGTAAAAAATATAGGGAACCTAAATAATAAAAGACCAAAACTTAATCTTGAAAGGACCATCAAACCTAAATTAAAATACCAGGATCCTTAAAATAATAAAATATCTTAATTTTAATGGTAATGAACCCAGAAACATGAAAAATACCACATATAGGATGGAAGTGGAAAACAAAAACATCCCTAACGGCTTTGCATTCGGCGGTAGCTTCCACAATACGAACAAAGAAGACTGAAGTGGCCATTCACATACTATAAAACTAGATGAAACCAAAAATACCCAAATGAAACCCTAACATAGGGTATCAGATGAATGACCTAGGGAGATGGATTTACCCAAATAAGACAAATAAATCTTGGAGGACAAGGGAGAATGATTTATCTCCAAGGTTCTGAGACAAATCACTACTAGAAAAACATGTATTTGCGACGGGATCCCGTCGCAAATAGCCATTTGCGACGGGGTCCCGTCGCAAATAGTCCGTTGCTGAAAACGCCGTCACAACTACACTTATTTGCGAAAGGCCTGTCGCTAAATCCTTTTTTTGCGACGGTCATTCTCCCTGTTGCAAATAGTATTCCGTATTTTTGTAAAAAACTTTTAAAATAGTTTTTGCGACGGGACCCGTCGCAAAAACTATTTTTTAAAAAAATAAAAAAAATTATTAATACTAGTATTTGCGACGGGAATGGTATCCCATCGCAAATACTATTTTTAAAAAAAAATTAAAAACTATTAATAATACTAGTATTTGCGACGGGCATAGTATCCCGTCGCAAATACTATAAAAAAAATAAAAAAAATAAATTATTAATAAATTATTTTAATTAATATAATAATAGAATTATAATTTAAAAATGAAAATAATAAATTATTTTAATTACTATAATAATAGTAGAATTATAATTCAAAAATAAAAAATAATAGAATATTAATAAATGATTTAATTAATATAATAATATTACAATTATAATTCATAAATAAAAAAATATTAATAAGTTATTTTAATTAATATAAAAATAATAGAATTATTTTACATTCAAATATTAAAATAATTCAAGTATTACAAAAAATATAATTAAATTATAATATTATAAAATTTTAATATATATATATAATTTTAATATATATATAAAATTTTAATATATATATAAAATTTAATATTATAAAATATAAATAATATTATTATTCATATTAATATTTTTATTTTAAAATATAATATTATTAATATTTTATAATGAGACAGAAACTACGAATAGAAAAAAAAAATATTTTGATTTCACAAATTTTATAACAGAAATACAAACTCTAATCTGAAGGAGGGGGGGAGGGGGGAGGTGGGGGATCTGCAGATGGTGGTGGAGGAAACTCCATCCCTAAAGCATGAGTGATTCGGCGCATGTACTCCATCTGCTCCTGATGCTGCTGCTGCCACCGACTCGCCTGCTCCTCGTACAGCTGCTGCTGGCATCGACACTCCTCCTCATGCTGCTGACGCATCTGCTCCTGCTCCTGTCGGAGACTCTCTATCTGTGCAGTCTGAGATCGAAACTGATCCTCATACTGTGTAGAAGAAGATGCACGAGCTCCTCTCGAGCTGGACGCCGACATCGCAGCACTGCCATAATAATCTCCGGGATTCATTCGAGAGCCGATACCAACTACCCGGCCCTTCTCGAAGGCATACTAGGTGGCCTGCATCCATGTCGCCTCATCAAACTGACGGGCAGTGGTCTGATCTGATGACTCGTCCTGTCTCTCAGGCCGGGCCTGTGCCGCTGCGGCCTCATATGACTCATATAGTTGCAATTTAAAATTAAAATTGTGAATATATTATATGCAGTTAATTTTTAAACTTGAAAACAAATAATACTGACCACGATGTGATGCTGACGATCACCTCTGAGCTCCCCAGTAGCAGGATCACTATACATCCTCCGATATACGTCATACTCTGTAATATCGGGGTGCTCGACAGCCTATAAGAATAAAAAATAAACTGTTAATATTTATAGTTATATAAAATATTTGTAAATAATGTACGTACCAGATGCTGTCTATGAGTACTGAAAGAACGACTCCCAGCTCGATGAGTCACCTCCTGTCTCCCCCGATTCTGCCTCCCCACCGATGATCTCCTCTGAAAGGCACCACTCAACTAGTGCGCACATAATCCATCCCATATATGGGATGAAATATACTCTGGTCGGTGTGCTCTACGTGACTCCTCAAAATCTGACACTCCTGCTTTCTTCATCGCAGCTTTTCTTAAATTGTGCAAAAACTGACGAAGGCGATCACGCATGGCCACCTCCCATGCCTCGTGGATGGCGTCACGCATGGTATCCTCGATCGGATCCCATAAACCCTACAAATAAATCAAAATATCAAGTTAGAAATGAAATAATTTTCAAAATTAAATTTATTTATTTACGTACGTACCAACCAATGGCCGAACATGGCCTGCTGCACATCAATGGGAATCTGCTCCCATGTGGTCCACGACTGAGAGAAATAGTTGCGCAAAATAGCGCTGCCCTGTCCGACTGCTATATGCGGAAAACTGAAAAAATAATAAACATTTATTATGTGAATAGATTAATGAAATCTTAGTCAAATCCACAGGTTATCACACAGGTTATCACACCTCCGTGTGCGTGGATCAAACCCAAGATGTGGACGTCGCTCGGGGACGGGGTCAGGAATCATCAATCGTGCAAGACCGCACCCCCTCCGCGTACTCCCTGGAGCGCCTGCGGGCTGAGGGTCATCTGTCAGCAACTCATCCGCATCAAAGGTCAGGTCAGCATCCGCCAACTCACGAAATGTGGCGGCGTCCATCTGAAACAGAAAATGTTAATGTTAGAAAATAATTGATAATTACTATTATATATACATATATACATATTATGATTGTATATAAATACCATGAAATGCTATCAGTGTTCATCTTCGTCATCATCTTCATATATGTCAATGTCATCTTCATATTCCTCCTCAACATCATCGATATCCATTCGAGTTACAGTTGCTTCATCTCTTACCGTTTCAAATTCATATGTGACATCATTAACATCATCGTCATCACCGACTCTTAAATGTGGGGTGTCGTCATCGATACTCATGTCTCTTTGTAAAAAAGATTGATTTTGAGTACTCTCTTGAAAAACTTCAATTCTTTGCACATCAGTGAAAGCACATTCACTTTGACTAAACTGATTGTCTTGAATTTTGATTTTTATTACACTCCACCAATCAGTCAAGTCTCTTGATGTTGCACAGTACTTTACATAATAAACTTGATATGCCTGTTGAGCCAATAAGAATGGTTCATTTACTGCGAGAACACTTTTACATTTAATATCGGTGATTCCATGAGTCGGATGAACACACACGCCTCTCTCTGTATCCAACCACCGACATTTGAACATGGTTATGTAATGTTGTCCAAGATAACAGTGTTCAATGATTTCATCAAGTATGCCATAAAAGTCAACTTCATTTTCTCGATGATGAGATCCTCTCAATCTAACTCCACTGTTCATTG
Organism: Viscum album; assembly: GCA_963277665.1. Lineage (NCBI taxonomy): Eukaryota > Viridiplantae > Streptophyta > Magnoliopsida > Santalales > Viscaceae > Viscum > Viscum album. The sequence continues at coordinate 1,061,563,787 of OY728165.1, read as the reverse complement.
TTTTTTTCGATTCCCCATATGCATGTGTGTGGAATCGAAATCCATTCACCACATATGCATTATAAGTTTTAACAAGTTTGGAAGGTGGGTTACTCAATACACACAGCCGTTTGTAAATTTTTTCAGCATTTCGAGACACCTGAAAATTTGTGAAATAATTATCAATATAGTAAACTATACATTGAATGAGTTGCTAAAAGATAAAGAATTTATGTTACCAGTTTTTGAAACCACTGAGAGAAATTTTTCAGTCGACGTTCTTCGAGAGCAACTGCTGTAATTTGTAGAATTTGTTTCTTGATATGATTATCATACAACCTATAAAAACCAAAGTTATTTACTGTAACATAAATGATAGAATAAGTGATATAAAAACTTACAGTACAACTGATGTCATCTCTTCACAGTTGAGCAGAACATACGTATGAGCTCTCTGATGTTCATCATCTGAAAGCCAGCGTTCATAAACTCCACCAAAACCAAGCTCTGACTGGTTGAAAATAGATAATTGATTGTCGATTTCATCAATATTCCTCTCGTTCCGTCCCATTCGGTTGTGTTTTGAAGGATACCCAAATTCAAAATAATGGGAGCAGAAAAAAGATATTTCCTCTTGCAAATAAGCTTCTGCAATAGATCCTTCAACAGATGCTTTGTTACGTACTTTTCTTTTCAATTTTTGCATGCATCTTTCAAATGGGTACATCCATCGAAACTGTACCGGACCTCCACATTTGGCTTCATATGGAAAATGTAACATCAAATGTTCCATTGAGTCGAAGAAAGACGGCAGAAATATTTTCTCCAGTTTACATATAATTACAACAACATCTTTTTCAAGTTTTCCTAGAGTATCATAATCTGCCATAGCCGCACAAATTTCCTGAAAAAAATGAGACATGTCTGTTATGGAATCCCAAATCACAGAATTCAACAGACCTCTTAATCCAATGGGTAGAAGTCTCTCCATTATAACATGACAATCATGACTTTTTAATCCAGTAATATGACCATTCTTTACACATCTACCCAAATTGGAAGCACAACCATCTGGAAGTCTCAAATCTGCAATCCACTGACAAAATAATAAACGGTTTTCTTAAGACAGTGTATAAGCTACTTTTGGTTTCAGTAACCTTTCTGTTCTGACATTCTCAAATAGTTCCAATTCTGGACGCCTGCAAATTTGGGCAAGATCTAAACCTGCATTTACATTGTCTTTGCTCTTTCCTGGCGTATCCAAAATTGTATGAAACAAATTATCAAAATAGTTCTTCTCAATATGCATGACATCTAACATGTGGCGGACCAACAAATCAGACCAATATGCCAAATCCCAAAATATGGTACGTTTAATCCAATTGTGTTCTTTCCAAAAACGAGAAATTTTCTGTTGGTTTATTGTGGGACCAAAAGTGATGGGAGGTAATGAAAATACAACTGATTTTAACTCCGAACCTGATAGCATTTTTGGAGTTCCATCCATTTCAACTATTCCTTTTCTGAAATGAGATCTGTTTCTGCGAAAAGGATGATCAGCTGGAAGAAATCTGCAATGACAGTAAAAATAACAAGGTTTCTTTCCATGAATGAGCATAAATGCTTTGTTCTCTCCCATACAGTAAGGACATGATTTCTGAACATGTGTACTCCAGCCATATAACATCCCATAAGCCGGGAAGTCACTTATTGTCCACATCAATGCTGCTCTCAGTATGAAATTCTGTTTCGTTGCAACATCATATGTACTGACACCAGTAATCCACAATAAATTTAATTCATCAATCAATGGCTTCAAATAAACATCAATATTTTTCTTCGAATGTCCTGGAATTAGAAAAGTCAAAAAGATATATGGCTCCTTCATCAACATCCATGGAGGTAAATTGTACGGAGTTAAAAAAATAGGCCAACATGAATATTGACTACCATAAGTTCCAAACAGACAGAAACAATCAGTGGAAAGGTCCAGTCGAACATTTCTAGCTTCTAAAGCAAAGGATGGATGCACTCTATCAAAATATTTCCATGAATCACCATCGACTGGATGATTCAAGCTTCTATCGGTTGAAATATTCTCTTTATGCCATGACATCATTGTCGCTGTATTCTTAGACATGAATAAACGCTGAAGTCTGGATGTAAGCGGAAAATATATCAACTGTTTTACTGGAATCAAACCAGACTTCCCGTGTTGTCCTTCTTTATATCTCAGTTTCCCACATGTGGGACAACTATCCAACGACTCATTTTCCCCAGAATATAAAATGCAGTCATTTGAACATGCATGAATCTTCTGACAAGTAAGTCCCAAATTTCGAACCAACCTTTTACTTTCATAGTAATTTGCAGGTAAAACATTTCCTTCGGGTAACAGTGTTTTCAGCAAAGAAAATATCTGGTCAAAACAGGTGTTTGACATTCCGTTATCTGATTTGATAGCCATAAATTTTGCAACTGCTTCTAATTTTGTCATCTTGCAGCCAGTATATAATGCATCCTCAGCAGACTTCAACAACTCATAAAATTCAGACGGTCCCAACTCAGGATTTGAAGCTATATCAGCCGGAGTTTCTGTATGTTGAACAGATGAACCTGCAACATCATGTACTAAATCTTGAAACTGGGATGGATCCAGAATCAAGTTGGTATCACCTGCTCTGGAACTGCGTTCACCGTGTTGATACCAAAAAACATAATCTGCTTGAAAACCAAAACGCAAGATATGTTCCCCCACTTTGTCAAACGTGTCAAACGTTCTCAACTCACATTTTCTACAAGGGCATTTTATTTTTCCTTCTGAAACAAATTCTGTATTTGATGCCGCAAATGATAAAAAAATCTCCACACCCTCTATATATACTGGATTTAAACCAGAACCATTTGGATTTCTACGTTGATTTATCCATATGCGGTCATCTAATAATGATTGTTGACGACCTCGTTGTTCCATATTTTTTTATAAAATATAAAAGCATTACTGGTTTTGAATAATTTGTTAGAAAAAACACTCAAGCAAGGATTGGATATATTGAGAATAAAGCAAAACCTGTTAAAAATATTGATAATTTTAATATTATATTGATTTTTTATTTTTTTTAATAATACTAATATAATTTTTTTCATAAATATTAATTATATAATAATAACATCATTACATTATTAGTATATTTTATTATTAATATTAAAATAATATAGTTTTTTATATTATATACAATTCTCCTTTCATCTGTGTGTTTAACATTCTGTCTCCACATGTAATATTGGCATTCACTTTCACCTCTCCATTGGTGAGTAGGTTGATAATTTTGAAAAAGAATGCCAATATTACATGTGGAGACAAAAAAAAACACAGAAAAAAAAGAATTGTATATAATATAGAAAATTATATTATTTTAATATTAATAATAAAATATACAAATAATGTAATAAGGTAATTATTCCTAATTATTGGTAATTATTCCAAATTATTCGTAATTATTCCAAATTATTGGTAATTATTCCAAATTATTGGTAATTATTCCAAATTATTGGTAATTATTCATATTTTTTGGTAATTATTCCTAATTATTGGTAAATATTGATAATTATTGGTAAATATTGGTAATTATTGGAAAATATTGGTAATTATTGGTAATTATTGGAAAATATTGATAATTATTGGTAATTATTGGAAAATATTGGTAATTATTGGTAATTATTGGTAATTATTGGTAATTACTGTTAATTATTGGTAATTATTGGTAATTATTACTAATTATTGGTAATTATTACTATTTATTGATAATTAATACTAATTATTGGTAATTAATACTAATTATTGGTAATTAATACTAATTATTAGTAATTAATACTAATTATTGGTAATTAATAAGAATTATTGGTAATTAATAATAATTATTACTAATTTTTGGTAATTAATACTAATTATTCCTAATTAATACTAATTATTCATAATTATTACTAATTATTACTAATGATTGGTAATTATTACTAATTATTCCTAATTATTACTAATTATTACAAATTATTACTAATTATTAGTAATTATAGCTAATTATTACTAATTATTGCTAATTATTATTAATTATTGCTAATTATTAGTAATTATTACTAATTATTAGTAATTATTGATAATTATTAGTAATTATTACTAATTATTGGTAATTATTACTAATTATTGGTAATTATTACTAATTATTGGTAATTATTACTAATTATTGGTAATTATTACTAATTATTAGTAATTATTACTAATTATTCGTAATTATTACTAATTATTCGTAATTATTACTAATTATTCGTAATTAATACTAATTATTGGTAATTATTGGCAATTATTGGAAATTATTGGCAATTATTGGTAATTATTGGCAATTATTGGTAATTATTGGTAAGTATTGTTAATTATTACTAAATATTGGTAATTATTGGTAATTATTACTAATTATTGTTAATTATTGGTAATTATTGTTAATTATTGGTAATTATTCCTAATTATAACTAATTATAGGTAATTATTACTAATTATTGGTAATTATTACTAATTATTGGTAATTAATACTAATTATTGGTAATTATTACTAATTATGGATAATTTTTCCTAATTATTGGTAATTTTTCCTAATTTTTCCTAATTTTTCCTAATTTTTCCTAATTTTTTCTAATTTTTCTTAATTTTACGTATTTATTACTAATTATAACTAATTATTGTAAATTATTACTAATTATTACAAATTATTACTAATTATTGCTAATTATTGGTAATTATTGCTAATTATTGGAAATTATTGGTAATTATTGGTAATTATTGCTAATTATTGGTAATTATTACTAATTATTCCTAATTATTCCTAATTATTCCTAATTATTCCTAATTATTCCTAATTATTCCTAATTATTCCTAATTATTCCTAATTATTCCTAATTATTACTAATTATTACTAATTATTACTAATTATAAATAATTATTCCTAATTATTCCTAATTATTTCTAATTATTTCTAATTATTCCTAATTATTACTAATTATTCCTAATTATTCCTAATTATTACTAATTATTTCTAATTATTACTAATTATTCCTAATTATTCCTAATTATTCCTAATTATTCCTAATTATTCCTAATTATTCCTAATTATTCCTAATTATTCCTAATTATTGGAAATTATTGGTAATTATTGGTAATTATTGGTAATTATTGGTAATTATTGGTAATTATTGGTAATTATTGGTAATTATTACTAATTATTACTAATTATTGGTAATTATTGGTAATTATTACAAATTATTACAAATTATTGTTAATTATTGGTAATTATTCCAAATTATTTGTAAGTATTACTTATTCCTAATTATTCCTAATTATTACTAATTATTACTAATTATTCCTAATTATTCCTAATTATTCTTAATTATTCCTAATTATTACTAATTATTCCTAATTATTCCTAATTATTCCTAATTATTACTAATTATTCCTAATTATTCCTAATTATTCCTAATTATTAATAATTATTACTAACTATTACTAAGTATTACTAACTATTACTAACTATTACTAACTATTACTAATTATTACTAATTATTACTAATTATTACTAATTATTACTAATTATTACTAATTATTACTAATTATTACTAATTATTACTAATTATTACTAATTATTACTAATTATTACTAATTATTACTAATTATTCCTAATTATTCCTAATTATTCCTAATTATTTCAAATTATTCCTAATTATTGGTAATTATTGGCAATTATTGGCAATTATTGGTAATTATTGGTAATTATTGGTAATTATTGGTAATTATTGGTAATTATTGGTAATTATTACTAATTATTACTAATTATTGGTAATTATTGGTAATTATTACTAATTATTACTAATTATTGTTAATTATTAGTAATTATTCTAAATTATTGGTAATTATTACTACTTATTGGTAATTATTACTACTTATTGATAATTATTACTAATTATTACTAATTATTGATAATTATTATTAATTATTACTAATTATTACTAATTATTGGTAATTATTACTAATTATTACTAATTATTCTTAATTATTAATAATTATTGCTAATTGTTCCTAATTATTAGTAATTAAATGAATAATTACCAATAATTACAAATAATAACATTATTAGTATATTTTATTATTAATATTAAAATAATATAATTTTCTGATTTATATACAATTCTCCTTTCATCTATGCGTTTTCTATCTCCACATACAAATAATACATGTGAATACAGTAAACACACAGATGAAAAGAGAATTGTATATATATAAAAAATTATATTATTTTAATATTAATAATAAAATATACTAATAATGTAATAATGTTATTATTCCTAATTATTGGTATTTATTACTAATTATTAATATTTATTCTTAATTATTAAAAATTATTACTAATTATTCCTAATTACCATTAACTATGAACAATACTAATAATTTAAATTTATTAAGTTAGAAAACAATGTAAACTAATTAAATTACAACTAATTAAGAATAATTGAAACTAATGAAAAAATAAAAATAAATATTAAATTAAAATGAACATAAATACCTTGAAAATTGATCTGCTCTGATCATTCTTCAAAACTTTAATATCAGCTCCGGAGAAGAAAATTAAACTGAAAAAAAACTCATCTTTAGAAACAAAAGTTTGAGAGCAGGAGAAGATAGAGAATGAGAATGGTTTGAAAAAAACGGATGGGGGTATTTATAGGTTAGAGTATTTGCGACGGGATTCCCGTCGCAAATACCTTAGCCAACATTTATTACGGTCAACGGTTAAATAGTTATTTGCGACGGGTCCCGTCGCAAATAACCACCAGCCGACATACTATTTGCGACGGGGAAATATTCCCGTCGCAAATACCTTTTACCGCCGCTGGTTATTTGCGACGAGAATATTTTCCCATCGCAAATAGTTTTCCCGCGATTTGGCGCGCATCACGGGAAAACTATTTGCGACGGGGAAAGCAATCCCGTCACAAAAGCCAAATTATTTGCGACGGGTAAATACCCCCGTCGCAAATAAGTTTTTAACGGGACTATTTGCGACGGGATTTATTCCCCTCGCAAATAACCCATTGCAAATACCCATTTTTTCCGTAGTGAATCATGAAGGATTCTCATCACACTGATAGAGAGAGAGGGAACCCAAAGAAAAGGGGGCATGAACTAAAGGTTACATCATACCATAGGAGGTTTTAGATAGGGGTCACTATAGGGAGTAATGGACAAGAAGGGTTACACCATATGGGTCTGCCTGAGGGAGATTGAAGAAGATCGTGGCCATGGAGGAGAGGAGGGAGATGCTAGTCGTGCACCTAGGGTTACCAGGGGAGATGAATGAAGGTGGAGACCCATTTTGGTTCTCTAAAAAAACTAATCTAATAAGAAAACGATAAACATAATAATAATAATAATAATATATGTAATAATACTCAAAATAATAATAGTGGAAATCAATTAATGATTAAATGTGTATTATAGTTCAAACATTCATTATTATTTTACCTTTAAATTTAAATTAAATTTATTTTTTATTTTAACATTAAATTAATAAATTAAATTTCACTAATTAAAAACACACATCGCCACATCAAATCTTGGAGAGAAAAAGGTTCCAATTCCCAGTTTTAAAATAGGCCTTCCCAACTAAAGAAAAAGTTTAATTTCCTTTTCATTTTCCTTATCATTTGATTCAAAACATGGGATGTAACAGTTCAGATCTGTGCTATCTAGAGCTAGGTGAGGCTGTTCTAGTAGGTCCTCAACCCATTTAAAAGATTTTATACGTAGTACAATAGGATTGGAAGTGTATTGCTATAACTAAGTCCATGAAGAAGTTTTATACTGATCATCACTGTTGAACTCTAGAGTTTGAGGTGAAACATTATGTGTTTCTATGAGTATCAATAAGATTAGGTCATTGATGTATCATGAGACTTGGAAGGTTATCACCTCAATATGTCAGTCCTTTAAGGATAGTAGAGAGTGTCTTCCAATAGACTATCAGTTTTTGTTACCTTAGTGTTATTGTGCCATGCATGACAACTTCCAAGTATCTCAGATTTGATAGTATCATCTAGTATTATCTCATTCATTTGACCTTGATGATTTTGGGTTAGAGGTGAATACATCCTTAATGGAGCATATGATAAACATCATTGATATTAGCACAAAGGCACTCTAAGGTGCTTCAATTCATCTGGTCTGGGTAATATTGAAGCACAAACATGTATAGGAAGAGATCTGGGAGTGGGAAACAAAGGTACATGCGTAGTGTCCAGAAATCTTCTCATATGATGTTCTACTACCCTCAGAAGGGAATCTCAGGGAAAAGATGTTTTATTTAGGGGAGGTTGTAACATCCTGAATTTTCAATGTGGTATGTTTCAATTTTGTTTTGGTTAAATCGGGAGACTATGCCCAAGTTCTAGTGGGTTTGTTTGAGAAGAGGAGGTAGCTAGTGGGGTGGATTTTGGCTATAGACCAAAATACATGGTGTGTATTTAAATACATGATGTATATTCATCTGGAAATACATATTCAAATCATGTATAGTCTTTTACCAAGGAGTTAAATCTAAGGAAATACATGACATTTATTGAATTTATATGTAATGTTAATGCCCAACCAAGTTTTTAAGAAGATGATAGAACCCTTGTTTTTGTAACATGGGAAAACATTTCCTCTCTCGTGTAGTGAGGGTTACATGTGAGAGCTCCTCCCAATTCTCAAACTTGGTTCGTCAAGATATCCAATTTTTGAAAACCATTTCCTTTGATAACAGATGTGTTTCACTCCTCTCAGTATGTTATCCACTCTACCTCCTTCAATTCATGGTTTCTCTTCTCTTCTGTTGCACAGATTTGGTGTGAGTTGATTTTCTCTACTTTGGGGAATTTGACAGTTTTATCATTTTCTTCCCCTTTAGGTCTAATCAATTCTTGATACTGGATTGATGAAGGTCTACAAGGATAAGTTAGGTTGTATAGGTTATTTCCTATCATTTTTAGCATTTTATAAATTGAGTCATCGTACCCCAGGCGAGACCATTCCGACATCACTATATTTTTTTCAAATTAAATAGAAATGAATGTCTAATAGTTCCATTGGTGACCTGTGTGTGTGTGTAGAATTTACCCCTTGAGTTTATTTCCTTGACTGTTTCGACCCTAATTTGTAACTTTTCCATTAAGTCTTAAGTTCTTTTTTCATATCCCATTGATCACCCTAATGGTTTTTGACATTTTTATAAATTCATTGAAATTATAGACTAAATTTATTGAATGAAAGAACAAGTGTTAGGCCCAATTCCTATGTCGTATGTGAAGTAGTATAATTGATTGAATGGACCATGTTCTTATGCCTTGTGACTTATATCTTAAACGTATATGCCAAATAAAATTCTTTGACCAACCTGACTTTCATAATTTAAATCCTAAATAATGAAAAGGTTCCTGCATAGACATGCTATGTATATATGTGGTTGGATTTTTCAACTATTTTACCTTTTTTTAGAGTGATACAGGGGCTCCAACATAAGGACCCCCTAGACATAATCTTGTTACTTATTGATAAACATGTAATGGTTAGGAAAAATGATGAGGTAGATGACATTTACGCCTTGGAAGGGAATGTCGACTGTTATCTATTTTTTCCTCCAAATGAGTGACACCAGTTCCATAGGGGATAGCCCTTGGACAGTCTCAGAGGCATTTTTGGTTTAACCATGCATCAAGAGAGAATAAATCCACTAAATTCGATACCAATTAGATACTTGGAGGCTTATAATTGACTTTTCTCACCATTCCTAGAGTGACACATGTAACATCATTGTTGGTTCACCACATACAGACTCATTGGAATTAGTCATATGGGGATCCCATCAAGTGATACATTGAAATTCATTATTGATTTCCATGGACGGGCTTAGGGTGTCTTGCTAATTTTTATACAGTGGTTTTTATATTGAAATTATTTTAAAAGTAAATAAATGTTTACAAATGAGAATTGATCAGTTGTTTTAAGAAACATATGGATGTGTTCCCCAAGATGAATCATAAGCTTCATGAAAGTCTAGCCTATGGAACTCAACTTTAAAAAATTTACCATTTTAGGATCTATTGGTCAATAAATACGGACTTTGTTCGAAGTAGGAATATTGGGTGGGTGTCCAAGTGAAACCCAACCTAATGAATTTATTTATTTATTCTGTATTACATATAATTACTATGGAACAATATTTCATTTATAATGCATGTTATGGATTTTAAAAGACCCCATGGGTTCCTACCTATAGAGATTATATCTCACACCATCTTCAGGAGCCTTTGGAACCTGAGTAGACCATATGGTTGAAGGTTTGGAAAAAGGGAAGAAACCATAATCCAATGTGTGATTTATAACATTAGGATGAAGTTTTTGTGCAGAGGACAAAGCATATTCTAGAGATTCTATACTTCATTCTTTCCATTTTTGAGTATTTCAGTAGCATTTTTTATATGATCATATCCCCATACCCATCATAGTAATTTTATATAGTTACATTATCATGACATGATCATCATAATTTATCTTTTCGTTATTCAGATTCCACTAATATTTTATTTAACTTTAATGATTTATTAAATCATTTCCACTGTTAACTACATGTACCTAATATTTCTTATATATATATATACTATTGCGCTCCACTCTGATCTATGAAGGAATAGTCTCTATAAAGACACACCCTAGGCCCTCACTTCTAGTTGGAATCCTCTATTGTTAGGGAGGCGTGCTTGAGGTCTTGCGGGACACTGGCATGGGGCACCAATGAGTAGTATCTAGGGAAGGATACTACAATCACAATCTCATAACATTATGATTGTCTTTTTCTTTCCTATGATAATTAGTTAGTATCCCCCATTTTTAACATTACTGGGAACTCGATCTTACCCATTCTTATGTTTTTTTACTATAGGTTATAAAGAGAGGTTTATGTATGGTATGTCTATAAAGATTATAAATTTGAATAAATATATGGTAGACATTTATGATATTTAATTAAAGAATAGGAATGTGTATCTAGCCCCAAAATAAAGAAAGAATTTATAGTCCTGAGGAATCTATTGGTGAAATTTATTAAATATTAATTACTATGATGAAATATTTTTAGTGAAAAGACTGGGTTTCTATAGGTTAGACTTGAATTATGATTATTTCATGTTATATGTTTCTTCCAATTTATTATGTTTACTAGATCTTATGATTCCATATTCTTTAGATTTTCCATTAACAAAATTATTTGTGCAATTTTTCTTTTATGTTTTCATGTCATTTATTTTATATTATATATTATGCTTCATTACCTTGTTTATTCCCTCACTAATCTTTATAACTCACACCATTATTTTATGAACCCCCAGGTTATCCTATATAGTTTTTAGAGAACAAAGGGATTTAAGAGATAAATATGGAGTTTAAAATGAATTTGATTTATTTTAGTTTCACATTGATATATTATGATCTTAGTCTTCCATTTACCCTTGTATTTTGGATCATATAGTTGAATTTATTGGATATATTTTTTTAAAAATGTAATAATATGTATAAAATTCTCGGGTCTTTATGGGTAGTATCATAGTACTTCCAACTTACGTTTTAGGATTAGGACTAGAATAATTTAGTGAGAACCTTAGAGATAAGTCTCATTACTGAAAAATATCATGGATTTTTTTGAATTATAGAGAGAGTGGTTTCCAAGAAATTACATTAATGTATGGATATTACAAGTAGATGTGGATCCAAAATAGTTTTACCTAGGGGTAATAACCCAAAAAAGGAACATAGGGTAATAACTCAATCATCACCTGTTGTGTGAAAAATAGGCCATACTACACACCTTGATTGACACACCCACTTTACATCCTTTTGAATTTCAAAAAATATATATAATCAATAATGAAGGGCTTGAAAAAATTATTAGGTTAGGAAAATAATAGAAAAATTACTATGGATAATATAGATTTGAAATATAAAGACTCATCGATTAGGATTTACATGTCAGTTATTAGTTATTCCATTTATGTTCATAGTTTCCATTTTTATATTTATTAGTTAAATTATTGTCATATAATTAATTTTTATTATAGTTATCGGTGGGAAATAGGAGGCACCTTTACAAAAACCCATGTGGTAGGCAATGTGATGATTTATATAATTATATTCCTACCATTTTGGAATCGATAGATGTGAAATTAATGGTTATTCAAGATCAGCTAACTCATGCTATGAATAATAATCTAAATCATGTTGACTGACATCCTTCTCCTAAGATAGATCATGTTACGATAATGTAATTTTAGAAAAAAGGCATCCTATCATTAGTGGATATTCTGATCCCCTTATTGTGAAACAATGGATTTACTATATTGAAAATATATTTTCTATCCCACAATTCTTAGACCAAGAGAAAATAATACTTTCTATTAATTATCTTGAAGAGGATGCAGATAAGTAGGGGACATTAATCATGTACATAAAGCCCATCTAGGAAATTCATTCTATTGAACGAGAGTAATTAATGAAAATATATTTCATTAATTATTTTCCCTGAACTCTTGATATTAAAATAGAGGGGTACATCCATAAAATAATGTAACTGGAATATGATTCTATCATGGTTTATTAGGAAAACATCCTACGTATTTCAAAGTACGCCTCTCAATTTTTCATCAACACTAAATGTAAATTGAAACAATAATTTAGTGGGATAAAGTTTATTTTATGAAAAACATTAGTGTTTTGAGACATTGAATGATATGATGATATTCTCCATTATTCTCTCAATGTTTAGATGGATATTGGAAACTCTTACATGTCCCATTGGCCTAGATATAAAAAGTGTAAAACTATGTTTCCTTAGGGTGTATCAGTGGATAAATCCTATGGAGGAAATAAAAAAAGAGAACCTCATGTCAAAAATATGGGAAGGAACATCTCGGAATCTATCTCAAGGGAACATGGGGATACATCAAATATGGAAAAGAGGGGCATAAACCTAATCGATTCCAAAGGGATAAAAACAAACACAAAAGTTTGATGAAAGAAAATAAGGTTTAGATTAATACTCAACATATGTTATAGTGTTTAAATTGCAAGGAATATGGGAATTATGAAAGACCATTCCCTTAGACATCGGTTTTTAGGTAAAATCAATTACAATAACCTCCATGGACTAGAGAGAGAAGAAGGGCATATTGTACCACTATTAATGAGGTGGATCTAAATAATGATGTTGTTATAATTACACTAGTTATTCATTTATGAATATAAAACATACTATTTGATTCTAGTTCTAAGAATTATTTCATATCATGAATGTTTAGTAGTACTATTCAAACAACACCTCAAAACATAGGGGTTATGAAATAAGTGAGAACTATGAAAGGATTAATTATTTGATCCCAATTATATAACTCCTCCATGATAAATGGTTGTGGATAGAACCTCCTAGATAATCATATATTACATTCATTAAGTTTAATGATATATTGGTCATTGATTTGATATCCTTATAGAAATTAAACATATATTATTGATATAGAGAGATAACTATTAGAATATTGATTCATCCTCTAATTATATAGAAGATCAAGGAGGAGGATGAATCTATTTTTTAATAGTCATATCAAAAGTGGATTTTATTTCCTTATGAGAAAGAATATCTAGCTCTAAATTTGAAAAGAAATGAGAGAATCAAGCTCTAATACATTATCATTTGTGAGGAATTACACCGATGTATTCCAAGAAGAGTTTGATGGTCTTCATTCTTATCAATGGTTTTAGTTGTTGATAAAACTTATACTTAGATCTATAACCATATATATAAACCCATATATAATGACCTACATTGATTTGGAACAACTGAATAATAAATTACAAGACAATCTAGATAAGTGTTTTATAGTCATGAGTGATTCATCATGGTGTGTACTAGTCCTCCTCAACAAGAAGAATGGAGAGTCCATGATCATTGAAAATTATTATAATGAACTAAAAAATCAAGATAAAGAACAATTATCCCTTACCACAGATAAATTAATTGTTTGATTAACTACATGGGGCCTAATATTTCTCTAAGTTGGACCTTTGACTGGGATATCGATAATTAACTATAAAGAATGAAGATATTCCCAAGGATTCCTTTATAACAAGGGATGGACACAATTCATTCATACTGATTCCCTTCATACACACTAACGATCCAAAAATATTTATAGTCCTAATGAATAATGGATTTAGAGTTTACATTAAAAAAGTTGTGTCAATATTTATAGATGATATTCTAATAGACTCAAAAATAATGAAGAATATGGAGTATTTTAATTCTATGTAAGAGAATTTGAAAAAAAGAAGTTATATGATAAGTAAATTAAAGGTGTGTTATTGATAGAGGAATTTTAATTAATGGTTAATTTTATCATGAGAAAAGAGTTATCTATGTACCCTTATAAGAAGAAATCTATTGAGCAGTGTCCTAGAACAACATATCTAATAGATATCTATAATTTCCTTGGACTAGTTGTTTATTGCTAATGATTTTTGAGAAAACTATCAATATTTTAAATCCCATTAAACAAGATTAATAGAAAATGAGTAAAGTTTTCATATTCCAATGAATGTGAACATGTATTCAATGAATTAAAAAAGTGGATTATCAGTCCAGTATTCCTTTTGTTTCCTTAATGTGGGGATTATCATGGTATATTTTGACACTTAAAAGAAGGTATTTGGATGTTTATTGATGAAAAATGACAAAGTGTCAACATATACCTTAATAAAATTTAATGGTCCTGAGAAAAATGATCAAACACATGAACTTGAGTTGGATATAGAGATCTTTGTGTAAAATATATACAGACATTATCCATATGGGGAGAAGTGTGAAATATATATAGATTTCAAGAGTGCCAAATATATATTCTCATAAAATGAGATTAATATGTACTAGAATGGTTGGTTAGAGATGATCCAGATTATTGAATGCCCAATCAACTATCACACTAAGAAAGAAATAAAGTAGAAGATGGTATTATCATAAAGGATTCCACAACCTTATCAACGATGAGAATTTATATGGATCCAATCTTATTATACTTGCAAAGAATGGTCATGGGAATCACAAATGAATAAACATTGTCATTAATATCTCAAATTATTTCTCAAGAATACATACAAGAGAAGATAATGGGGTTTTAATGAGATGATTTAAAAATTCAGATGAAGGTCAAATATATAAGAAAATATAAATGCATATAGTTAGAAATTTATGAAGAAGTATTTTTTAATATTTTGGTAATGATTATGAGTATTACAAAATCCAAAGATAAAGAATGATCTGTTGAATGATGAGCATCGCTCAACCTTTTCCATCCACATATGAAGCATGAAGATAAATCAATATATATAATAGTTCTATTATTTGAAAAATTTGGAAAATAAGATAATATAACATACATAGTAGTTCTTATTATGTCAGCAAGTGAATCCATAGGAGAAATAATACAAAGGAATTATGAAATCATTAACTATGCCTATATAGAAATGGAAAAACGTCACCATGGAACTTTTCACTAGTCTTATGAATACATAAAAAGCATATAATTCTATATATGTTTTGGTGGATCATCTTTCAAAAAATGTCTAACTTTATTTCAATTTCATAGGACTTTTAACTCTATTGACTTGCAAGGATATACTTTAGAGAAGTGATGAGTGTATTTAGAACCCCACTATAAGTTGTATCCAATCATGAACTAAGATATGCCTATAATTTTTGGAAAAGTATAAAACACTCTATGAACACTTAATTGAACACTTTAATGGCTAATAAATCCAAACATATTGACAATATAAGCAGAATATCCAAAAATTTGAAGACACACTGGGATCCTGCTCGATGGACTTTAAAAGAGGATTGTATCTGCATCTTCCTCTGGTCGAATTATCATACAATAATAATTTTCACTTATGCATTTAAGTGGATCTATATTAATTTATTTATAAGGAAATATGAAAAATTAATATGTTTACGGATGAATATAGGGAATGTAAGTAGCTAGGGCAAGAAATTGTTAAAGAAATGGTAGAGTTGGTAAATGGAATTCTACAACACATTAGTTCCACCCAATTTCAATAAAAGAGATTTGATAAAAATATTTAATGAGAAATAAATGTTGATATTAGAAATAAATATTTCCACCACATATCCTATAGTAAGAGATTCATGTGATTTTGGAAGAAGGGTAAGATAAATCCTATGTACACCGTACCACTTGAGATATTTGATCACATTAGATTCGTCGCTTATCAACTACCACTGAGACAAAACCTATCTCATGTATATGATGTATTCAACATATTACTATAGAATAAGTGCCTAAAATAATCCTCTCATGTTCTTAATTAATATTGGGAACAACTAGAAAATTATCCCTCTTACGAGGACATGCTGGTGATGACCATGGACTATAGAGACAAAGTCATACACAATAGTAAAAATCACATAGTAAAAGTAATATGGGGAAACCACAATATTGAGGAGGAGACATGGGAAATAGAGGAAGTGGGGAATAATAATTACCCTCTCATATTTACACTAGAGTATGTAAAGAGAAGTTTTTATAGATAAATTTATTTTTGTGGGAGAATGAAATGACACAAAATATTATCAATGGAATTTCCCTTATGAATATATAAATGTGTCCTATTTAGTAACATATTATTTAAAATAAAACACATTTATCATGAGATAAAATCAAATAAAATTTAATATAATAATTTGAAAATTAAATTTAGAGAATAAAAATGGCTAGAATAATTGAAAATATTATAATGGGATAAAAAATAGAAAATCGGATAACTAATATATGGAAATTTGGATATCCTCGATCCACCAAAATAATGACACTCATAAACAACATTATTGAAATGAAACAAAATATTAGTAATTATATATCCATTTTGAAAACAAAAAATATATAACATTGAGAGAAATATAAGTGAATGAATAATTAATGAGATATGAGGTATTTATAGAAATTAGAGTTCCTATATGACCATTAAAAGTTTATCATTGGATGAGTAATCTGATTGTTGGAATAATAACCTGATCATTGAAATAATAATATGAAATTTAGGATTAGTAACATGGCCATTATATAAATATCCTCACCTATGTATGTTTAAAACAATATTTTTATATCCAATAAAACGAAAATATGATATATTAAAATAATGGTATATGTAAATAAATGTTTTAAAAATGATAAATTAAGTGTTGTTTTTGAACTTTTTTTGAAAACTTTAATTTCTCTTATATAATTAAAAAGCTGATTTAAGAGATATTTTTTTTTCATAAAAATTAATTATAAATAAAATTATGTTTTATTATAATTAGAAGACAATTATATGAGACTATAAGCAATTTTTCAAAGGGTCATAATATTGATCTTAATATTAAAAATAGATTTTTTCAAATAAATAAGGATTTTTTTAAACATTACATTTATAATATTTAGAAAATTATTATCATAAAATGGATTTCATTTTTGAAATCTATATGTAAAAAGAAGGTTATTTTGAACCTTTTCTATTTTTCTAAAATAGTTTTATTTTTTATGAATTGTAAAATATTGTAAAATAAGGTATTTAACATTATAAGAAAAATACATGATTTTTTGAGTCAATCAAGATGTAAGAAACCATTAGTTAAAAATAAAATGAACCACTTTCTATATATATTAACAATAATCAATACTATTTTATGTCTTTAGAAACAATAATAAACTATTGATTATAATATTAAAAAACATCGCTCTCCTCTCGTTATAGATATCACTGCTCACCACCACTTCTCCTCACACCTTATAAGACTTTAATCCTATTAGATTTCAACCAAATACTCTTTATAAACCTATTATCCATTTATTGGTTCTTATGGTCTCAGAAAAAGAACAATTTCAAGTGACTTATGAAGTATTTCAATGTGGAGATGTTTAAGAGTTAATATTCCTAATTTACCTCTGTTAAATTATTTTTTTCATCCAACTTACCATAAATTACATTATCCAACATGAAATAATGAATAAAATATTATAAATTTAATTTAATGTTTACTTGATAATGGAATATTCATATTATACCCTCCCTTCATTTGTTTATTAAATGAAAATATTATTTACAATATGGTTGGTTCACCACCTCCATGATCTACATACTTTGTTTTTATCCGCTGCCATCGAGGATGGGAATAAAAATATTATTATGGTTATATATAATTCAATTAATTATTTTGTAAAAAATTTTAATTTATTTAATTTATAAATAAATATTTAATTCAATAAAAAATAATCGAGTTCATCTTAAATGAGCTATGTGTTTATAATTAACATATATGATGAAAAAACTTCCCTATATTGGAACATAAATGGGTATTTGAGACCATTTATATTTATAAAAGTAAATAAATACCAATTTATTTAATTTTTAGAGTTTTATTCATATAGGATAGGACCATCCATAATCATATACAAGTGATCTGATGACAAAACAATGAAACAAACACCCAGGGAAAAGAGAATCAAACTTTATATATAATTGAAATGGTTAAAAATGAACATAATAAAATAATAGTAAAAAAATATTTAAAAGGTTATAAATTAATTAAATAATGAATCTATATTTATTTTATTGGATGACATGTGATAATGAAAAAATATTATAGAACATATGGTAAGGGATCTTTGCGAACCACCCATTCTATTTGGATTACGAACTTTAAATCTATTAACCCCTATCTCTTTAATTTTATCAAATTATTCTAATATATATATATATATATGTATGTATGTATCTTACATATATACCTTCAATATTATCCCTTACATTGATGGGGTAATACATTACTTAAGAACAATTTTGAAATACAACACATTTTTTCCATGGGAAATTCTTATTATAAGAGGCCAGATTATGAAACCCATTCATTTACATGGTAAATTATTGAGTTTATATATTATGATTGATTAAATTTTGTGGAGCAAAAAACTAAATTCCTTTTCATGATTTGTGAACCCAAAGAGTTCTCTAATACATTGGTTAATGATTTTTTCTCGTGATACGTTATATATTTGACTGGGGAGTAAACCTAATCCATTATGGGGCTTTGTCCACCATGTGATGTTGTCTTGGGAGTTATCACTGAATTATTATTATTTCATCCTATAAACTTCTATTAATTTCCTATGTTTCCATGAACTTATTATTCTATGTTATTTATGTTATTCATCAATATGATTAGTCACTATACTTGTCTTTTATGTTATAATTTTATGCCTTCTGTCTCATATGGTATGTTTCATTGCCATGATTATTCCCTTACCCAGCTTTGTAGCTAACCAATTAATTTTATGTATTCACCATCTTAACCTATATAGTTTTAAGATCTTCAAGGGATTTATATGATACGTATAATGATTAAAATAAAGTCTGTTTATTTTATTTTTAATTTGATGTATTATCAACCTAGAATTCCAAATATACTGTGTTTTTTTATCCTTTAGTAACATTTAATGGATGTTTATTTTAAAAATCATTTAATAATAGGTGTAAAAGGATTGGTTTGTTATATAAGAAATAAATTTCATGAATAATGTGAGATAATATTACTACTCTATTTGTAAGGCCAAATCGAGGAAGAAAACAGTGCATGTTTTATTATTACATTAATGCATTGATTTATTGAGGGATGATAGAATTTATCGTTATTGAGTATCATAAGGTTTCTGTGAAAAAAATTATTATGACATAAATTATCTACAAAATATCAGAGTTCTTGGTGGGAGTTATGGAACTCTTTTTATATTATAATGAGATTATTAATATAAGTTGATATATCCTTCATAACATGGAAAGTCTATTTTCAATTAAGATAAACTAGTTGGTTGAGGATAATCCCACCTAGAAAATACTTTTAAATAGATAGGATCCTATGTATAACTATAGAATTGAAAAACTATCGGGTGAGATTATTATTGGTAAAATATTATTTTCTAAGGATGATATCTTACTTAATGTATTCACCTTATGATATTAGTGGAAATAATTGATTCACATTTCACCACACATAGTAAGGATATAGTCACCCAAATTTGGAGATAACCTTGTTTAAATGTTTTTTCTATTATTATTTAATATTTTTCCCTTGGATGTGATTGTTTCAGTCGATAATGGCATAAAAAAAATTAAATTTATCCACATTTTTCAAATTATTTTTGTTCATAAACAGAGATAATTTTCACCCATTTTTTAAACACGTTGGGGAGTGGGGTGTGGGAATATTATCCACATTTGTAAACACAACTAAGGAGACATGTTTTCTATAATTTTCCTAATAGATAATGTTTCTTAAAACATGGATAAGTTTCATATTATAAAGGTTAGTAATTACCAAAATGTCATTTTCAAAAATTTATAAATGTGGGCATTCCCCCGCCCAGCCCTCTTGTAACACTGCAACCTTGACCCTATAATTTTGGGACATTTAGGAGATGTTGTGCCCTGATCCAACTGAAACCCACATATTCCCATCTACACCTATGCCCTGAAAACTGAAACATTCACCTCCTCCCCTCCCTATGCGATGATGAACTACACAAGAGCACCCAATGCTTTTGAAAAACATAGGGACTGTAACACCCCGAGATTTTATGAAAAATATTCCTTTTAATTTCATTAATGTCTTGTGTTATACGCTACACCAAAAGGAGATTTCAAAACACACATATCTGACCTGGCTTGAATTACACGCAATCGCGACCTTCCACGATAGTGTGTGTTGTATGCAACACCAAGTTTTGCTAAACAACGATATGCTATTAAAATATTATTAAAACTAACTGTTATGAATAGTAATAACCACTTTTTGAAATTTTGTAAATTTTATTTTTCAAAATGGACTTCATTTTTGGATTTGGAATATCGAAATTAGCTTAGGGTGAAATTTTGGTGATTTTCGGATAACTTTCATATTTTGATGAATAGTGAAAATTACTAAATTTTAATTAAAAAAAACTTTTTCAATAGAAATAATTAATAGTGATAAATTATTAATTTGAGTGGTTTTAAATTATATTTAGAATATATTTTTACAATTTAATACAATTTTGGTCATTGGATGTAATTTCACATTTAAACCAGACATAAACAAGTGTCAATCTTTTGATAGTTATTATCTCTTAAGAACACGCTATTTGTTTTGACGACGAGAATTAATTTTTAAATTAAATTAATTAATGAAACTGATATGTATTGAATATGGTAAAATAGAAATCATTTTTGAGTTCATAATATCATATATAGCTTAGGCCTAACTTTTGGTATTTTTCTGAAAACTTTCAATTTTTGATGAATAGTGAAACCACTATGTGGTAGTTAAAAAACTGAATTTTTCATAAAACATAATTTTACCACTTCTGCGAGTGGAATTTCAAAAATACGAGAGACACAGTTGATGTCAGTAATTAAAATGTGGTTCAATGAGATGAAAATAATTTTTTCTGAATAGTAACTTTTTACTTTTATTTACCACGGTTAAAAGTAAATAGGGTAATTAAGGGTAAAAATGATATTATTATTACCCTAAAACATGTCCATATTGTATTGTATAAGTGTAATTCGACCAAAAACAAGCTTATGAATAAAATATGACCATTTAGGTCCACTTGAATTAGATTAGGACATTTATTATTATTTAATTCAAAGAAGAGTTAAAAGAGTTAAAATCAAAGTTTATTTAATAAAACATTTTTAATATAAGGTTATACATAAGATAAATTCGACTATAAATATTCATTAGAAATATAAAAAGATTTCCTACATAATGGTATTTTATTTGTAATTTTTAGACATTAAATAATTTAATTTATTTATGACACAACGATGATACAGTAATTATCTTATTAATGAAATATTGACATAATTGATGTTATAACTACCCAAATAAATATAATTTGAGACTTTTTATAAATTACACTAATTTTATAGGTAAATATGACATGATAGTATTGATTTAAATATCTTTTTTATAACTTATCATTCTGTTATGAGTTTCACAAAAATCAATTACTAAATAGTGTCAAAATTGACATGAAATAGTTTTTAAAAAAAATATTATATTATTAATTGTTATTTTATTCCTAAAAATCTAAGGTTCGGCCAAATGAATTATATAAGGATATATATATTAATAATAAACAATTTGGGATTCGTTTGGATTCTTATAGTAAGTTTATTAACCTTATAGTGTAAGAACACAAGAAGACACGGTGAAAGTAAAATTATTTAACTTAATGTTAAATCTAAACGATAAGGTTAAAATAGGAACCTAAACTTGTATAATTTCTATTGGATGAGAGGATATAGACCAATACCCACCTTAGCCACGAAATAAATCAATTTGGAGCTATTTAAAACCGAACTTGACTTTATAATAAGATAATATTTTTAGTTATTCCAAAAGTGCCCCTCTCCTCCCTTATAAAAGGGCACCTCCTCCCTCTCTTCCTCACACAAATTTGAGCCTTCAAGCTCGTCCAAACCCAGAAAAATTATCTTCTCCACTTCCCTAGAAACATCCCAGAGGTTCTGGTTTCCTCAAAGACCAATTTTAGTGCCCTAAGAGAAGGTCTCAAAGAGGCTCTTCAAAGAAGAGGTAATTTCCGTACGTTACTGATTCTTTCACCTTTATTTCTTCTTCCACTTCTTCTTCTTAGGTTGTTTCATTATAAAGTAATAACATCCGTATCACTCATATACTGATATGTTATTATATGCATGAAACAATCCTATTTCACCATCTATCCATCCTATGGAAAACAAAATCACCGCGCGTGCGTACGTACGGAATACCGTCTCCACGCCGTGGTGAAATCTATTTTCCACCACCACTTTACTTGGATGGGTATAAGGGTGTAAATAATAACTATATATTATTATTTTAAA
Source organism: Viscum album (assembly GCA_963277665.1). Taxonomy (NCBI): domain Eukaryota; kingdom Viridiplantae; phylum Streptophyta; class Magnoliopsida; order Santalales; family Viscaceae; genus Viscum; species Viscum album. Next base: position 1,061,540,707 of record OY728165.1, on the reverse strand, counting down.
GTGATATTAATTCTTAAATAGTATACATACACTCCAATACAGTCCCACTATCATGAGAACGATATCATCGCTCGTGCGTACGTACGGACTACCGTCTCCACGACACGATGAGATTCATTCTCCACTTTAAACATTCATGAATGATTATAAAGTATATATAATAAGTAATCATGAAATATATGACATAATAATGATACTGGATTTATGTGTATATATATGAATGTCATCTACTTAATTCCGATCAACTCAATAAGGAAACGAAAACAACGTTCATGCGTACGTACGGCCTACCGTCTCCATGAACGGTGTATTTTGTTCCATTTACTGATTTATTATATATATGTATATTCTGAATATATATATATATTTAAATCATGTTTTATATTCTGGAATTAAGTAATCATTATCTAAGTAATCATATGAATAATTGCAAGTCAAAACACGGACGACAAATGAAACAATTGTACCCAAAATGCTCTTTAACATGGAATTTACAAAAGAACAGGTAATATAAAGTCATAAGTGAACCATATATGATATCATAACAACGAATATGATTATTTAATAAGTCAATGACATTATTTGAATCATTATACAGGAGGTTCGGACACTTACGAAGCAAATCAGACCTAAGGTAAGGGAAATATCACAATTTCATTTTTATCCGAGATTGTTTATACTTTAGTATTTACTAGGGTGTATTTTATCCTCCACATCCATGTTTCCTCAATATGTAATGTTATTTCCATCCACCTACAATTGTTTAAATCCAATATTACCCTTCGGTGCGTTTTTAGCAAAAGATATGAAAGGAATCTTTTGTCGTTTTTCGTACGAGGTACTTTTTGACTTTTTCGACCAAAGTACGAAGAATTTTTTTAACTTATACGGCACGAGCATATTTTTACGGTTTTATAAAGCCTTATTTTCATGAATCTTCCTCCAAAATATTTCATGACTATTTTTCAATAAAATCTCTTTCTTTTAAAATTGCATGACGTTTTGGGAAAAGAAATTGATTTTGAAGAAGAAAGGATATTTTCCTCAAGAATTCATTTCAAGTGTTTTATCAAAATTATTTTCCATCTAAGATAACATAGGGTTATGTTTCTATCCCTATTATTACATTGATTTGGTTATGTTGTGATGGAATTATTTTTATGAATTCCTTAATCTTATATGAATTGTTTTATGATGTCACGATGTTTACGAATCCCATTTTTACTACAAGGGTTATGAAATGATGTATGATTTATGATTTTGTGGCACACATAAGAATGGTATCGTTATGAGATGGGTGGGACCTATATCTCCCTCCAATGCATTGGTTAAAGATTTTATATCTCATGAGATAGATATGGCTGGAATGGTAGGTTATACCGGTTCAGTGAAACAGGACTGAAACGAGGGTGAGTCGGTTCAAAAAGGGACTTTGTCCACTAAGATAGTCTTGGCAATGAGTCTTGACTAACAAGAAATGATTCTCTATGATTATGTGTGCAGGAAACAATGTTTAATGTTTTATGTTATGATTATTGTGATTACATTTCACTGCCATTAGTTATCGCAGGTTATGAAATTATGATCTCTTTTACAGGTTAAGATTTCCAAAAGTTATGTTCTTATGTATATGATGTGACTGATATTTCTTTTGTTTACCTTTACTGAGAATTTGAGCTCACCTTTTTATGTTTACTTTTCCCCAGGATATAAAGGAAGGTTTTAGGTATAAAAAAAGAAGATCTTTATGGGAGATGTTGAAGATCTTTCACCAGGATTAGAAGATTATATTCTGAGTTTCCAAAGACACTAAACTATTACGATCCTTGTGTGTGTGTTTTTTTTATTTACTAAGTATTCCAAAAATGTAATGTAATGTCAATGTACATCAAGCTTCAGTTCTCTACAGTTGGTATCAGAGGAAATGTTTAGTCAACCATTGGAAACTAGGATGCGAAAGCGTTAGTGAGATCCCTAGAGATATTTCTAAGGTATGTATAGGGATGTCCCTAAGGATAAGTATACGTATAGGATATAGTCCTAGAACTATGGTAACAATATTTGATTAAACCAAAGATGTTAGATATTGAAGGCACTCCCCCTTTATTATGTTGTTTTCCCTAGCATGATTTTTGCCTCTCACACTATTCTTTTTGGGTTTTAGATGATGGATGGAACCCGAAGGAACCGTGTTGATCAATGCAATGGACAATGCAATGATTTCCCTCCTGAACAAACATATGTTATGGGAGATGGAGTGCAAAATCTTATTGCTATACTTACACAAGATATGAATCATTCAGGACTTCCAAATGAGCAGAGAAGGGAACAATATTCTATTGAGTCCTTCATGAGGCAGCGTCCACCTTCTTTCAGTGGGACTTCTAATCCACTTGTTGCTAGACAATGGATCAGTACCACTGAAAATATATTTTCAGTTCTTCAATGTTCTGAACATGATAAAGTCATCTTAGCAGTATATTGTTTGGAAGGTGAAGCTGATCAATGGTGGAATCTTATCAAGAATACGAGGCCAAGAGATGAAATTGAGTCCATGGAATGGGATGAGTTCAAGAACTTGTTTTTCAGTAAGTACTTACCTAGTATTCTTAGAACAAAGATGGAAAAGGAGTTTCTTGAGATGAAGTAGAAGGATGATGAATCTGTTGGTATATACGAAGCAAATTTTACAAGACTTGCAAGGTATGCATCTGGCATTATCATCCAACCTGAAAGTAAAGTTGATCGATTTTTCAGTGTCTTAAAACCAAGTCTTCGAAGGACATTAGATATAAGAGACTTCAGTAGCTATGAAGAAATTGTGCATTGTGCTATCAAGGTAGAAATGGAAGTTGGTGTTACATATCCATCTCATGGTTTTGACAAGAAACGAAAGATGGAGTTCAAGGAGAAATCTCAGAATAATGGTGAAAAGAAGATGAATGTTTCCTTATGCACAAAGTGTGGAAAGAAGCATGGTGGAGATTGTCTTAAAGGGACTAGAAAATGTTTTAAGTGTGGAAAAGAAGGTCATCGAGCAGCTGAGTGTCGAAGTAATGGAAAAAGGGTTTCTAATGATGTGAATAAACCAAACACTGCAGAGAATGGACCACCAACACTTCAATGCTTCAAGTGCAAGGAAATGGGGAATTATGCTAATAAATTCCCTAATCCAAGGGTTAGTGATGATCGGCATGAGCAACCGCTTCAGGCAAAGGACAAAGGGAAGTCACATGCGATCACTATTGGTGATGTTGAATATGACAACGATGTGGTGGAATGATTAAGTGTTTATGTAATGGGATTCCAAAATAATGTTGTATCATGGAGTATTGGAATATTTATGTATTGGTCTAATGTGGTATTCAAAGTGATTGAGATATTTTTTTAAATAAGATGATATGCTCATAATGAAGGGAAAACGAGAAAATGAAATGTTTAATAGTATTCATGAGCTCATGATTGATATAAGGACTAAGTGATATCATGGTTTGAGTATATAGAATTTTGAGGATTTTGGTATGTGGAAAGTGTTAACTTTTAACTGCATTCATGTTTTCACTAAGGTTCAATGGGTATTCATTCTTCAAGATAATACATGATTAAGGTATTCACATGTTTGTAATTTGACCAACAAGATATATCTTATGATATATGGGGGATAAATGATGGCATTCACGTGATTGTTCTGTGACATTTCAAGTAATCATTTTCATTATACAATGAGCTTGGACCGAAGTATTTTAGATAAGCCTAAAGATTAGAATGGATTATGTTGGACATAAGTTAGGATAAAAAGTTTTTTGATATTATTGATGGGATGTTATAGTAATATAGCTTTAGAAAAAGGACAACCTGCAGGACGGGCGACAGCCCATCGCGTCGGACAAGGCAGTGGGAATCGAACATACAACCGAAGTGCGACTGGCCTTTATCACCTACCACTGACCTACAGGAAGTCCCTGTTTAGTAGAAACTAGTTTTATTATATTAATCAGTATGATATTTGAATTATAAGTCCATTTTAGGAACCATATATGATTAATCTCACTATAGAATGACTTATGTATATTTAATAACTTTTGCTAACCTTTTCTGTTAGGCAGATGGAATGACCCGTCATTCTATCACATGATCTGCTAACACTTCACGAATAAAAAATTCAACTTCATTTATTTAAGAGATGAAGTGGAAATTGTTCAAGGCACAAACAAAAGTGATATTGTACCAAAATAAAGTAAGTATTTATTCTAATTCAAATTCTTCAACTTTAGGGAAATGATCTTGAAAACCAAAAAAGTTGTCCTAGTTCCCTTATATATGATTAATGAGATGGTACCTTATATAATCACAAATCTATGGCTTTGTGATTGTTGGATTTTTCATAGCCATGTTCTCTACCACTCTCCATCAGAACATGATGGTTAGATTTCTCTTCCATATCCATATTTTCACATATGTGGAAACCCAGTGATTAGTTTATTTGGGTAACCGTTACGTTTCATACTTTTGTTTTTAAAGATTGGTTTTTGTATTCCTTTTTACGATGTGGGTATCTATTAAAGAAACTTTAGAATAGTAAACCATTTATAACCCCGACGAATTTCGAGGGCGAAATTCATTTTAAGGGGGGTAGAATGTAACACCCCGAGATTTTATGAAAAATATTCTTTTTAATTTCATTAATGTCTTGTGTTATACGCTACACCAAAAGGAGCTTTCAAAACACACATCTCTAACCTGGATTGAATTACACGCAATCACGACCATCCACGATAGCATGTGTTGTACGCAACACCAAGTTTCGCTAAACAACGATATGCTATTAAAATATTATTAAAACTAGCCGTTATGAATAGTAATAACCACTTTTTGAAATTTTGTAAATTTTATTATTCAAAATGGACTTCATTTTTGGATTCGGAATATCGAAATTAGCTTAGGGTGAAATTTTGGTGATTTTCAGATAACTTGCATATTTTGATGAATAGTGAAAATTACTAAATTTTAATTAAAAACAACTTTTTCAATCGAAATAATTAATAGTGATAAATTATTAATTTGAGTGGTTTTAAAGTATATTTAGAATATATTTTTACAATTTAATACAATGTTGGTCATTGGATGTAATTTCACATTTAAACCAGACATAAACAAGTGTCAATCTTTTGATAGTTATTATCTCTTAAGAACACGCTATTTGTTTTGAAAACGAGAATTAATTTTTAAATTAAATAAATTAATGCAACTGATATGTTTTTAATTTTTTAAATAGAAATCATTTTTGAGTTCATAATATCAAATATAGCTTAGGCCTAATTTTTGATATTTTTCTGAAAACTTTCAATTTTTGATGAATAGTGAAACCACTAAGTGGTAGTTAAAAAAACTGAATTTTTCATAAAACTTAATTTTACCGCTTCTGTGAGTGGAATTTCAAAAATCCGAGAGACACGGTTGATGTCAGTAAGTAAAATGTGGTTCAATGAGATGAAAATAATTTTTAGTGAATAGTAACTTTTTACTTTTATTTACCACAGTTAAAAGTAAATAGGGTAATTAAGGGTAAAAATGATATTATTATTACCCTAACACATGTACAAATTCTATTGGATAAGTGTAATTAGACCAAAAACAAGCTTATGAATAAAATATGACCATTTAGGCCCACTTGAATTAGATTAGGACATTTATTATTATTTAATTCAAAGAATAGTTAAAAGAGTTAAAATCAAAGTTTATTTAATAAATCATTTTTAATAGAGTGTTATACAGAAGATAAATTCATCTATAAATATTCATTAGAAATATAAAAATATTTCCTACATAATGGTATTTTATTTTTAATTTTTAGACATTATATAATTTAATTTATTTATGACACAACGATGATGCAGTAATTATCTTATTAATGAAATATTGACATAATTGATGTTATAAATACCCAAATAAATATAATTTGAGACTTTTTATGAATTCCACTAATTTTCTAGGTTAATATGACATGATAGTATTGATTTAAATATCTTTTTTCGAACTTATCATTCTGTTATGATTTTCACAAAAATCAATTACTAAATAGTGTCAAAATTGACATAAAATAGTTTTTAAAACAAATATTATATTATTAATTGTTATTTTATTCCTAAAAATCTAAGGTTTGGCCAAATGACTTAGATAAGGTTATATATATTAATAATAAACAATTTGGGGTTCTTTTGGCTTCTTATAGTAAGTTTATTAACCTTATAGTGTAAGAACACAAGAAGACACGGTAAAAGTAAAATTATTTAACTTAATGTTAAATCTAAATGATAAGGTTAAAATAGGAACCTAAACTTGTCTAAATTCTATTGGATGAGAGGATATCGACCAATACCCACCTTATCCACGAAATAAATCAATTTGGAGCTATTTAAAACCGAACTTGACTTTATAATAAAATAATATTTTTTGTTATTCCAAAGGTGCCCCTCTCCTCCCTTATAAAAGGGCACCTCCTCCCTCTCTTCCTCACACAACCTTGAGCCTTCAATCTCGTCCAACCCCTGAAAAATTTTCTTCTCCACTTCCCTAAAAACAGTCTATAGGTTTTGGCCTTCCTCAAAGACCAATTTTAGTGCCCTAAGAGGAGGTCTCAAAGAGGCGCTTCAAAGAAGAGGTAATTTCCGTTACCGATTCTTTCACCTTTATTTCTTCTTAAAATTCTTCTTCTTAGGTTGTTTCATTATAAAGTAATAACATCAGTATCACTAATATACTGATATGTTATTATAAGTATGAAAGAATCCTATTTCACCATCTATCCATCCTACGGAAAACAAAATCACCGCGCGTGCGTACGTACGGAATAACATCTCCACACCGTAGTGAAATCTATTCTCTACCACCACCTTACTTGGATGGGTATAATGGTGTAAATAATAACTATATATTATTATTTTAAAGTGATATTGATTATGAAATAGTATACATACATTCCAATACAGTCCCACGACCATGAGAACGATATCATCGCTCATGCGTACGTACGGACTACCGTCTACACGACGCGATGAGATTCATTCTCCACTTTAACCATTCATGAATGATTATAAAGTATATATAATAAGTAATAATGAAATATATGACATAATAATGATACTGGATTTATGTTTATATATATTAATGTCATCTACTTAATTCCCTTAAGCTCAATAAGGAAACGAAAGCAACGTTCATGCGTACGTACGGCCTACCGTCTCCATGAACGGTGTATTTCGTTTCATTTACTGATTTATTATATATATGTATATTATGAATATATATAATATATGTAAATCATGTTTTATATTCTGGAATTAAGTAATCATTATCTATGTAATCATATGAATAATTACAAGTCAAAACACGGACGACAAATGAAACAATTGTACCCAAAACCCTCTTTAACATGGAATTTACAAAAGAACGGGTAATATAAAGTCATAAGTGAACCATATATGATATCATAACAATGAATATGATTCTGTAATAAGTCAATGACATTATTTAAATCATTATACAGGAGGTTCGGACACTTACGAAGCAAATCAGACCTAAGGTAAGGGAAATATCACAATCTCATTTTTATCCGAGATTGTTTATACTTTAGTATTTACTGGGGTGTATTTTATCGTCCACATCCATGTTTCCTCAATATGTAATGTTATTACCATCCACCTATGATTGTTTAAATCCAATTTTACCCTTCAGTGCATCTTTAGCAAAAGATATGAAAGGAATCTTTTGTCGTTTTTCGTACGAGGTACTTTTTGACTTTTTCGACAAAAGTACGAAGAATGTTTTTTTAACTTATACGACATGAACATATTTTTACGGTTTTATAAAGCCTTATTTTCATGATTCTTCCTCCAAAATATTTCATGACTATTTTTCAATAAAATCACTTTCTTTTAAAATTTCATGACGTTTTGGGAAAAGAAAATGATTTTGAAGAAGAAAGGATATTTTCCTCAAGAATTCATTTCAAGTGTTTTATCAAAATTATTTTACATCTAAGATAACATAGAGTTCTGTTTCTATCCCTATTATTATATTGATTTGGTTATGTTGTGATGGAATTAGTTTTATTAATTCCTTTATCTTATATGAATTGTTTTATGATGTCACGATGTTTACGAATCCCATTTTTACTACAAGGGTTATGAAATGATGTATGATTTATGATTTTGTGGCACACATAAGAATGGTATAATTATGATATGGGTGGGACCTATATCTCCCTCCATTGCATTGGGTAAAGATTTTATATCTCATGAGATAGACATGGCTGGAATGGTAGGTTATACCGGTTCAGTGAAACAGGACTAAAACGAGGGTGACTCGGTTCAGAAAGGGACTTTGTCCACTAAGATAGTCTTGGCAATGAGTCTTGACAAACAATAAATGATTATCTATGATTATGTGTGCATTCCACAATGTTTAATGTTTTATGTTATATTTATTGTGATTACATTTCACTGCCATGAGTTATCCCAGGTTATGAAATTATGATCTCTTTTACAGGGTAAGATTTCCAAAAGTTATGTGCTTATGTATATGATGTGATTGATATTTCTTTTGTTTACCCTTACTGAGCATTTGATCTCACCCTTTTATGTTTACTTTTCCCCGGGATATAAAGAAAGGTTTTAGGTATAAAAAAAAGAAGATCTTTATTGGAGATGTTGAAGATCTTTCACCAGGATTAGAAGATTATATTCCGAGTTTCCAAAGACACTAAACTATTACGATCCTTGTGTGTGTGTTTTTGTTATGTACTAAGTATTCCACAAATGTAATGTAATGTCAATGTACGTCATGCTTCGTGTCTCTACAGGGACCATCTCCCTAGAATATATTATGGAAGAGAGATTAATTCTCCTTACTTATAGAAAACGTACTAGAACATGAACCAGCTTGTCCGGGTGAATTTCTATGATTTAATATATATGTCTGTGCCTACATGTTCGTTCTTCTTTGTGTGTGTTTGTGTTTGTGTATATATATCTATATTATATGATCATTTGTTTATATTTTTAAATATAAGTTTATTATATATACATGCACACACAAATACATATTTTCATGTCTATATAGATAAAAACATAAATAAATACATACATACATACATACATACATACATACATACATACATACATACATACATACATACATACATACATACATACATATATACATTTTTAAAGAAAACCCACATTTAAATAATATTTTATTTTCCAAGAAATCATTTGTAACCACATATAATTTCTAATCATAGAAATACCAATATGAATTTTTCAATAAAAAATTGTAATTCATCAAATTTACCCATTGTATAGAATCACCTACCTCAACACAACAGATACAGAGCTTTTGTTGACAACGGCAATCAAAAAACAAAAGAACGACTTTATAAAGATAAGACATGCTAAAAAACTAAAAATATTCAAAATAAAAAATTTTATGATCACTAATATGAACATAAATGTAGGAAAAAGAAAGTAACTAATGGAAAAAACCAAGAAGGATTATATAATAGGGGAATAGAAACCCAACCATAAGGATGATCAATCCCTGAATGAAGCAATCTAGAAGAAAAGGAGTCACCAAAAAATAACCTAGGAGGAGACACTAAATCATGATAAAGGATTCATATAATGAATTTATTAATAAACCACATACAAAACACAATAAAAACTCAATTTTTTACAATTACATGACGTGCAATCCCTTAACACATTGTGTATTCCACAATGATCATATACACTGAAAAAATCAGCACCTTTTTATTAAAAAATGTAACATTTTAAAATACATTTTATGAACATATTACACAACATGTAAATCTATAAAACCCTGCATATAGTTAATAGATTTTTACTAGAATCCATTACATGACATGTAATCCCATTATAGAAAAGGTAATTTCCAAACAAATAGAAATATCTGCTGGTTTATATTGAAAATTTTATCAAATCCATCACTTCACCATTACTGGTATCCTTCCCATTCAATTTAGGTACTACTAATCTTATGAAAAATGAAACAAAAAACAAATTTAAAAAAAAACATGGTATAAACGAAATGGGTGTGTTCTAATCTCCCCACCATAAAATATTACTTCCCATATAAATCCATCAAGATAATGGATAAAAAATAGAGAAGGCCACTATTGCTGCACTAATGAACCCATCTATGACATCTAATGGATATCCTATCCACATATCCACATTACCTAGACTAGTGGGATCATTTTAATGTATAGTACCCAATCCCAAGGATCCAAAATCTGAACTGGATACTCAATCCCAGTGGTATCTATCTCAAGATCAACATCCACCTGTCTAATCACGTTAGAAGGATATGGCATATACCTATTCAATTCAGAAACATCATATTGGATATATCTAAAACATGATATGAATTATAACTAATAGGCCATCTTCTAAATTATTTCAATAATCTCAATGTGGACACAAACCTTAGTTCCAACTTAAGCTTCTTACCCAAATGACGATGTCCCAAGGGAGGTGAAACTCTGAGAAAGAGTCGATCACTAACGCCAAACTCCATCGGCCACTGATGATAGTCCACATAATATTTTTGATGACTCTATTCAATGATCAAATGAAATCGAATCAACTACACCATCCATGCCATCTTCTAAACAAAACTCCTTCCATCCAACACAATAGGAATTTATGATAATTGTGACGACCTATTTTTGACCGATTGTTGTCACAAATGATTTTTTTGAGGTGTCTGTGGAAAATAGTGAATCATGGTAGGGGCATTGTAAATTTAATTATTTACAACTATCCATCGTAGAAACCCTTTATTGCGTCAGATATTAAATCTTTTGCAAAAAAATGATGAAATATTATTTAAAAAACTTTTGCGACGATCCATCACAAATATCCTTTTGCGATTGATTACTCATCCGATGAAAATAACTTTTTTAAACAAAATAAAAAATATAAAAAATATTTATCAATAAAAAATTAAAAATCATTATAAAAAAAAAAATTAAAACACACATAAAGGGAATACATCATTTCAAATATAATTTTTCTATCATACCAAATTAAAAAGAATTCATAAAATATGCCCAAATCATCTATTGACATCAGGTGGATGAGGATAACTCAAAGGACATGTGGAAGGAAACTCCATACCAATGCCACACACAAGTCACCGCATATACTCCATCATATCATCTTCTAACAGGAAATGTCACACAAACCCCTCCTCCCTCTACTTCAACATTTTCTGTATCATCTCATCCTGATACCTCAAAATCTTCTAATAATTTACAGTGGACGACGACACCGATGTACACTCTCAACAAGCTCCCTTCATTCTCACTAATTCTACCATATAAGTACCATAATAAATCATAGGTGTTAGTATAGAACCACTAGAAATCACTAAAAATTTATCGATGCTCTATGAAGTCACGTGTATCCACTCCCCCTCTTCACAACACGAATTAGGATTGACATCTTATTAGGTCTCATATTGACTCTCCCATGAAAGATAAGTCGTAGTCTCCTATGATTACTTTAAATATAATGAATAATAATAATAATAATAATAAAATTAATATTGATGATATTGATCAAAAAAATCACGAAACCCAATATAATGTTGTCATTCATCTACAACTTCCCCTGTATGGGGATCAATATACATCTTCTTATAATCCTCCAAATCTATAATAGATGGGTTAGTAGTGGCTAATATAATATAAAAAACATGTTATAGTTAAATTAAATAAATATTAATAATTAATATCTCTTACCATATGACTTTCATATATCAAAATGTATGTCTCCCTGCCCAATGGGTGACCACTTACCTCCCCTGGATCTGAATTCCAACTGACACAACTAGAAAAAGAGGCTACTGCCGTAGACATATAGCCATGGTTTTAAAACAGTTGCTATAGGTGGCTATAACCATGGTTTTTGTGGCCTATGGCCATAGTTTTCAGAACCGTGGCAATAGGTTATGGCTATATCCATGGTTTTATAACCATGTCTATATGCCACTTTTTTCAATGGCCTATTTCCATGGTTCTTCAAAACCATGGAAATAGGGTTCCCGCGCTTTGGCAGGAAAAAATTTTCCCGCCAAAAAATTTGCGGGAAGACCAATCGCCACCGTTTTGAGGATATTCCAACGGTTTATGTTAATATATATTTCATTATATATATATATATACCTGTAATGTCTCTCGGTGTAGTGATAAGTACTCTAGTTCATACAAAAAAGGTGCAGGGATTGAAACCTGCTGGTCACATTTTGTATTTAGGCTATTACCATGGTTTACCAACACTATAGCCATGGTTAAAACCGTGGAAATATCTTCCTGTAGCAATGGTTTAAACCATGGCCATAAGTCAACTGCCATGATGACAGTTTTTAAGACCTATTGCCACAATTTTCAAAACCGGGGCCATAGGAAGCTATTTCCACGGGTAAAACCGTGGCAATAGGGCGGGACATACAACCACAGTGATAACGGCCATGATTGTCCAAAATTGTGGCTGTAGCCTATGAACATGGTTTTGGGGCCTATTACCATGGTTTTGAACTGTGGAAATAGGTCTTTTTTTCTAGTTTTGTGATGATCAACTTATAAATGTCACTCTTATCCAGAAACGGCACATCCCTTCCTATACATGAGTTGATATATATTTAGGAATATGGGAGATGCAAGACTGATCTAATATGGTAACACAAGCTTTATCCATAGCTTTCATTCTGATTTTGTGTATAAACTGATGAAAGCACTCATGTATACAAGTATACTATGACTATCAGATATGACCTCTCAAGGTATCAAAAATCAGAAAAAATAAATTCAGGAAGACAATTTAAAAAATATGATAGTAATTAAATAAATTTTAAAAAATTATATATTATTTAATAACATACAATCTATTGGTCAAACATCTGGTCATGCATGATGATTGTTATGAGGTACCATGACACCCATAGCTTAAAAAAATAATTTCTCAAAATCACACCAGCCTTCCCAATGGATAAATGTGAAAAAATGTGTAAATTGAAACAAATATATAATCATTAAATTATTATCAAATATGATACACTTAATTAATATTTAAAAAATATATTAAAAAATTAAACATACCTTTCTAAATTATGATCAAAATCATCATATGGTCATCTCTCTAGAATAATATCTGGAATCAGTAATCAAAAAAGACCGCGCCCCCTACTTATTGGTGCACCAGCCTAAGGATGAGGAGAAAAATCTGGCTAATCATTATGAATTATGACAAAATTAAGAGATCATAATAGACCTCTATGATTATCTCCAGCCATCTTAAACATATATTTTCACCAATAATAGATTGTCAAAGGAGATATGAAATATGAAAAACTAATAAATTTTAGAATAAAATAATGTTAACGATAAACGATTATTAATATTAATTTGAAATTTAAAAAACTAATAAATATCATAATATGATACTTGTAACTAATTACCTGAATATAATACATCAATTTTCATGTTCACTACTATTTCCCTCGACGTCAATTTCTTCATCCTCATCTTCATCATTTTCAACTTCCATATGAATTTTAGTTTCATCATCCCTTATTAACTCATCAAAATTATATATATCATCGACCCTTAACTTGGCGGTTTCATCATCGAGATTTATATCCCATCATGTAGGAGATATATTTTGGTATTTTTTATTTTAAATTTCAATATGTTGAACTTCCATAAAACCATTTTTATATTCAATAAACTAAGTGTCCTATGATTTAATTTTTATCAAACTCCACTAGTCCTTAAAAGCTCTTAAAACATCATAATAATTTAAATAGTAAACTTGATGTGATTGATGTCCCAACATAAATTGTTCATTTTATGAAATAATACTTTAATATTTAATGTCAATGACTTCATGTTGTGGATGGACTTGCAACCCTTGATCAATATCAAACTAATGACATTTAAACATTGTAACTTAATTTGGTCCCAGATAACATAACTCAATTAATTGATTTAGTATAACATAAAAGTAAACATAACATTCATTATTATTATATCCTTTGAAATAGACTCTCCTATTTAATTATTTCTTTGAGTCACCATATATGTGTGTATTGAATCGAAATCCACTAACCAAATACCCATTATATGATTTTACCAATTTTGATGGAGGGGTTTTAAGAACACATAATTGACTGTCAATTTTACTCTGATGTCTTGTTACCTATAAAAAATAAAAATTATTAATAATATATATAATTAAATGTTGATTTATTATTCCATAGAAAGAAACTTAACATACCAATATTTGAAACTGATATGATTTTTTTGCTGACGTTCCTCAAGAGAAGCATATGTAATTTATATAAAATGATTTTTGTTATGGTCATCAAACAGTCTACAAAAACATTAATGTAAATAAAGATATATTTTATCAATATCTAATGCAATAATAAAAAATGAGTACTTACTATACAAATCATTCCATTTCATTATAATTCAGCAGAACATAAGTATGAGATCAATATAGTTATTCATCTGTAATACTTTACTCATGATAACCACTAAAACCAAGATCATGATGATTAAAAACTAACAACTGATGGTCTGCTACATCATCAACATTTTTCTCATTGAGACCCATGTGATTATGTTTTTATGGATATTCAGACTGAAAATAAAATGAGGGTAAATTCTAAAATTCCTCTTGCAATTATGCTTATGCAATCAACCCTTCAACTGATGCTTTGTTAAGTAATTTCTTTTTAAATTTTTTCATATATATCTCAAACTTTTACATCTAACATAATTATACTAGACCTACACATTTAGCTTCATATGACTAAATGGAATATTAAATTTTCCTTGAAATAAAAAAATATCTGTTGGAATATTCTCTATAATTTAAATAAAATTAAAACAACAATTTTTTCCAGCAAACACAATCAATTATAATCTGATGTTTTCATAGAAATGTGATGGAAAAAATATGGTATTTCAGTAAACACGTCCCATATTCAAGAATTCAACAACTCTCTAAGACTAAAATGAAGTAATCTTTCAATTATGACTTGAAAATAATGACTTTTTAACCTCGTAATATGCCCATATCTGATGCAATGAGACAAATTAGAATCATAACTGTCTAGTAAACTGAAATCTCTAATTCATCGAAAGAATAATGAACATTTCTAATTACTAAGTACATAATCTTCTTTTGTATTCATTAATTTGTGTGATCTTTAATCTTAGAATAATTCATGTTCAGGATGTCTGCAAATATACATAAGACCTAACTATGCCTTTTCGATATTTTTGTTCTTACCATGTATGTCCAACATGGTATAAACCATGTTATCAAAAAAAAAAAACATATCAATATGAATTAAATATAACATGTAATGAATCAAAAAATCAAAACAATATGGAAGGTCCTAAAAAATATTCTGTTTTATCCGATTATGATATGTCCCAAAACCATTTGTCTTTTTTCACATTTATTGTTTGTTCAAAAGTGACATGATGTAATTTAGAGACAATATATTTTATCTGATTACCTGAGACCCCTACTAGAGGTGTGTCTGTTTAAATTCTAACTTTTGTAAAATGTATTCTGTTTCATTGACAATGGTGATCTGCAAGATGAAATCTCAAATGACATTCAAAATAACTAACCTTTCTCCAATTACAAAAAATAAATGCTTTGTTCTTAGCCATGAATTGCATAAATGATTTTAGACCATTTTTTCTCCATACAGATAAAATTCTATAGGATGGAAAGTAACGAATCATCCATATAAATGATACATTCAATATAAAATTATAATCAGCAGTAATATCTAATATAGTCGCACCATTTTTCCATAATGAAGATAACTTACCAATTATTGGTTTTAAATAGACATAAATACTCTTATTTAGATGTATTTTAATTAAAATAGTCAACTATATAGATGATTCCTTCATCAACATCCAAGGAGGATCATTGTAAGTAGTAATGAAAACATGCCAACAAGAATATTGACTGTAGTAAGTAGAAAATGGAAAAAATCCATCAGTAGAAATGCCCATCCATATGTTATGAGGATCTGCTGCAAAAGTAGGATGTTTCATATCAAAATGTTTCAATGAGTCACCATCACATTGAAGATTTATGATTTTTTTGATATAAATATTTGATTTATTCCATGTCATGAATAATAGAGTTTTTCTACAAGAAATAAATAAATTCTTTAAACGATGTGTTATTGGAAAATTTCTCAACCGTTTCATGGGAACTTTTGATTTTCCTTGATGTGCCTATTTATACTTCAATTCTCCACATGATGGAAAAGTAATCAAATATTAATATTCATCATAAAATAAGAAGTAGTCATTTTCACATTCTTGGATCTTCTAATAACATAGACCCAAATTATGAACCAAACATTCACTTTCCCAGAAACTTGCAGGTAATGTATTTCTTTCAGGAAAATAAGACTTAACGAAAGATAAAATAAAATAAAAAAACTATCAAAAATTCCAAAATATGATTTAATAGCCACAAGTTTTGTAATAGATTCATGTTTTCCCATATGGATTACTAGATATAAGGCTTCTTCGTTTGATTTCAACAAATTTTAAAATTGACAAGGTTTAAAATTTGGATTTGGAGTATTATTATGAGTTTTTGTTTTAGGAATAGATCGACCAACTGCTTCATGTATTAAATTCCAAAATAATGGATTTGGAACTAATTTTTTTATTTTCTACTAAACTCATTTCCCCTTGTTGATAGCCAAAAAATATAATCCTTCTGAAATATGGAACATAAAAAATTAAGTACAACATCGTAAAATGTTTCAAATTTAAAAAGATCACATTTCTAACACAGATATTTAATTGTTCCTATAGAAACAAATTCAGAATTTTATGATTCAAATGAAATAAAGTCTTTGACACCTTTAATGTTGATAAAATTTAAACTAGATCTGTTTAGAATTTTGTGGTAATTTATCCAATAATTACCACGTAATAGATACAAGGGTATACTTCCCAAGTCCATAGTTATCTAAAAAATAAAAAAAATTAAAAAATTGTTATAGATCATTTTGACCAATAGAAAATTATTATTATATTTTAACACCTTGAAATATTATATGTAATATGATCAGAGGGAGGCACTCAGTTAGAACTGGATTCTGAGGCCCATAACGGAATGGTATAGATAAAATAACAATACTAAATATATTATATAAAACACCGAATTTTTTTTAAAATAAAAGAATATCTCTTAGACATTATCTAATATAAGAGACATGTTATATTTTTAGACACACATTATTTTTATATTTTTTTTATATTTTTTTATATTTTGAATATTTTTTAAAAATTATTATTATGATTTTATAATCGTCGGTAATATTAATAATTTATTAATAATAATGACTCCTGAATTGTTAAATATTATAAATTATTTAAATTAATACTATATTTTTAATAATTAATATTTTTTATGAATTCTTAATAACTCTTATAGTTGTAATATTTTTTAAAATTATTACTAAAAAATAGAATAATTATTATTAACTTTGTTTTTAATAAATATTACATATTACATATTTTAATTTTTTATTTTTATTTCATTAATCCATTTTTTAACATTTTTAATATAAAAAATTATTATAAATAACATTTAGTTAAAATGTTTTCTTTAAATTAATTTTCCTATCATTATTAAAAACCCATCATTTCTATTTATTTAAAATATTATATATATATAACATGTAATAAAATCTATTTATAGAAAATTATATTTTACCTGTTTTTCAGTGAAATTAACATTTCAAATCTATATACATACATACATACACACACACACACAATTTTTCATATATTTCATCAATTATTCAATTTATTAATAATATTTTTTAATTTATGCTGTTATTTACTATTTATTATTAATATTAAGTAGATAATTACTTATATAGATTTAAATTAAATGATTTATAAATTTATGTAAGTATACCACACAATTATGACAATTTTATTCAAAATAATGTACACATAAAATTTATATACTTATAGATATAAACATACATAAATTTTTAATATATATTAATAATATTGACTAATTGATTAGTAATAATTATAAATTATGTAATGATTATTATTAATTATTTAAATTATTATTAAAATTTTAACAATTATTATATATATGTAGATCATGATTTCATAATTAATATAAATACATAACATATATTCTGACACTTTTTTAAAGAAATATACCTATCAAATATATATATATATATATATATATATGTATATATATATATATGTATATATATATAAATTAAATCTTACATGGATTATTAATATATATATATATATACAGATGTTAATATAAATATAAGTATATATTACATGATTTCATAATAAAATATATTTTTACTTGTTTTTTAAAACAAATATATATATCAGATAAATATATACAGACACACACACACACACACACACACAGATATATATATATATATATATATCTATATATATATATATATATATTAAAAACCTTACACATTTTTTAAAAAGATTATATATGTTTGTCTTATATATATATATATCATAAAATTTTCACATTTTTTTAAAACATATATATATATATACATATATATTTCCATATTAGTATACAAGCATGTTTGATTATATATTTTTATATATATATATATTAAAAAAATTACATGTTTCTAAAAATTTTATAAATGTATACATAGAATTTATTGTTTACATATATTTATGTTAAATGAAATCTTAATTAATTAGAATATATTATTTATATGTATTTATATTAAAATATTATTTAATTAATATAAATATTTAAAATAAATTTTTTCAATTTTCTTAATATATCTACATATCTAATTTATATATACAAATATATATATATATATACACACATACATACCTACATATATGTATATATATATATATATATATATCAAAAACCATAAACATGTTTTTAAAACCGCACACATATATATAAACACATACAAATATCAAAATTAAATACACATTTATATATATATAAATATATATACACACCAAAACATATAACAAAATTAACATGGTATACAGACATACCAATATTTATATATATAACGATTATAAATATCAAAAATTAAAAATTATTAGAATTAATAAAAATCAATTAAAATAAATTATATAAACTAGATTAAAATTAAATTAGAAATTAATAAAATTGTACCCATTCTAAATATCAGATAAATCCTGAAAATAAGATAGATTTAAAAACATTGGTTTTACCTAAACAAGTATATTTTACATTGAACCAAAATATGTAAAAAATGAACGAAAATAAAATAAAAATATTGATTATTACAATTGTTTCAATCCTACATATCAAATAATGAATGAAAATAAGATAAATTTATAAACCTAGGGACCAAACCGGTATATTTTACATTGAACCAAAATACATTAAAAAATTTGATGGAGAATTTAGGCGGAGTCCATACATTGAATATATAAGCCAAAATCAACTAATGAAAGGGAATAAAGGAGCCGCATTGAGCTGGGAAAAATCAGCCAGCCATCAGGTTTGCACCAGGTTCGGGAGAGGGAGGAGAAAGAAGGGGAGGAAGAAGTAATGGAGGGTTGCACGACTATTAAAATCATGGGTATTTTTGTGATGGCCTATTTACGACAGAATTCGTGCCTTTAAAAATTATTTTTCACCAAAATTATTGTTGACGTATACTAATTTTTTCACAAATAATCCTGATCCTAGTGGCATTTGCTACATATTTTGTTATCCGTCACAAATTCACAGCATGATTACTTTTCACGTTGGGGAGCAGGTAAGGCCACCAAAACTATTTGCGATTGATTATTTATTCTACTAAAATAAACCATTATTTATGATTGAATAAATAATCCATCATAAATAGTAACAGAAAACAAACTATTTTTGATGGGTCATCTGACCATCGCAAATGATCTGTGGAAATTGGAAGAAATTCTAGAAGTGGAGGGACCACCCTCTCCAATCTACATGGAACAAGGGATATCTATAATGCCTCCCACACAATGCCTAAATGTGGTCCATTATTATAGATCGATTATAGCTATTGTTATAGATGAACTCAACCAAATACAAATTCATCTCCCATGATCCTCCAAAATCAAGACACATGCCCATAGCATATCCTCAAGAACCTCGATTTCCCTATCTGTCATTAAATCAGTCTGTGGATGATATTATGGTATAAATTAAATATTGGAATCGATATCCATTTGTAGACCTATCCAAAACATATATACGACCCTCAAATCCATGTTATAATAAACTATATAGGGAACCCTATGAATTTACACAAACTATGATACATACAAGTCCCCAAGGTCTTCCACTTTTTTCATCTCCGAAATAAGTAGGATATGCATAGATTTTGTGAGTCGATCAATGATAACCCAAATCACATCATTTCTAGTAGGATTATATGGATAACTAATGATGAAATATATGGAAATATCCTCAAACTTCCATAACAGAGTTTGAAAAGGCTACAAAACCCCCATAGCTCTTCGGTGTTTTACCTTAATTATATGAAAAGTGATACATCATGAAACAAAATCGACAATCAACCATATCATCCCCTTCCACCAATACTGACATCTCAAATCATCATACATCTTGGTATTACTTGGGTGAATGGACGAACAAGAATGGTTTCCACTATCCAACAATGGATGCCTCAAGGAAAACAGAACATCCAACCTTCTATGAAAGCACAAAGCTATATTAGGAGAATTAGACCACTCACCCAAGGTCTCCTCACCATTTAAAATTTCTCTAAAGCATTGTCTCTTAGTTTATATCACCTAATTGATCTAGACTCACTCATCAGAAGATTATTAATCATTCATTGAAGCTATGAAAACCTGTATACCAAAATCTTCCACTTCCAATATCATCACGACAATAAATAAACTCATGGGAGAACACTCCTCAACCAATTCTTTCACATCTTCTGTCATTAATTTTTTAGTCAAAAAAATAGAAACAAATACATTTCCTAGGGGTATAAGGAATATCAAAATAATTTATTTATGATACTCTAACCATCATCTATATCTCAAATTTATATCCCTATGAATTAAAATATATTTAAGGCTATTTTGATATGAATACATTATAAACAGCTCCTCAAGGAGATAGTGACAATAAGTTTTGAGTTCATATATAACTATTAAAAACTCAATATCATGGGTAGGGTAGTTTATCCTGTGAGGGTGATACTTGAATGGGACATAATCTACAACCTGTTTCCCATACATCAAGGAACAACCCAAACCCATACCAAATGAAATGTAGAAAACTTCATAACCCAATCTCCGTTCTGAAAGAATCCAAACTAGTGCTGATGTAAACCTCATATTTAGCTCCTCAAAATATTTTTGAAACATATCGTTACATTAAAAAATATAATTGAATTTGTGATCTTGCAGAAATCAAAAACATATCATCTATAGTATCTAGGAAAAACCAAGAAGCTTTGGATATAAAACACCTATCTAGGAAGATCCTAGGACCTAGTACCTTATTCATGATATACTGAGATGCCCCTCTAAGATATAACATTCCCATGAAACTTCACTTCCCAAATCCAAAACACACACTTGGAGAGTTTACTATATAGACAATGTTCTTTCATGGTTCAAAAAATGATAACCAAATTGCCCATTTTGTCCTCCTATAACTTAAAGTACATCAAAATACCATCGATGAACCGAAAAAAAGATTCCATGAATGAGTGAATATTTTTATCATTAGTTCCATAAACAATGAAAGGAAATTAGTGAGAAAAAATATCATAAACAGAAACATGCAATTATCATTTCGACTCTTAAATGTTGTATTTGTAATAATCACTTATTAGACTCTCAACTACTGGTACCATGATCATAGGTCAATCTTAGTAGAAAAATTATCCCCTCTAGGCTGATGAAATAGATCATCCATCCATATAAAAGTATATTTGTTCTTAATATTCACCTAATTATATCTTCAATAATCGATACATATTATGAGGCACCTATCTTCCTTCGTAGAAAATAGGATAAGAAATGCCCAATGTGGAACTCTTAGATAATTGAATCATTTAGAGTCTGGTTCATCATGATAGACCTAATTTTCCACCAACATAGTAGTATCCATATGATATAACTTTATATAAATGGAATTAATACCAAAGAGCAGGTCTATAATAAAATCAGCCTCTCTCTATAATTGTAAAATAGAACATCTCGAAATTACTCTAGGTATGCACCAAAAATGCAGTATGTCAGTCAACCAAAAAAGGGTCTACCACATTATGAAAGATCTCTAAAAACTGGCATGAGATTACCCTAATATATCCAAAAACATGGCCCAACCATCATAATATAGAGTCCCACTCATGCTAGAAAACATGAGTGACCTCGTCATTAGATAAGAACCGAACCTAATGGTGTTAATGGTCTTTCTATTCCTAAAATTGATCATCCAACCCATGGTTATAATCTAGTCAATAATTTCATGATCAAGCACAAAAACATCCCACTCCACCTCAATGTTGGTGATCATCACACGACACATGCATCATTTGAAACCATGTTTGGACCTCTTTCCCAAATGAATTTAAAGATTTAGAAATAATGGAATATTCTTCAAATGAACACCCAACACCTCAATTAAAATGGTTGAAATAAAATAATGAGTGTCACTTGTATCAAAAAATATAGTTCAACATATAAGATGAGATAAACACTATACCTCTAGAAAAAGATGTCCCTACATAAGATTTAGTTGGGGCATACTTCGCTGCATAAAGTTATCCAGTCATAGAAACATTAACATCTACATTGGCATGAGGATTAGGCACATAACCCTTGGAAGTATATTCATGAACCTACGAACCCTTGGTGAGAGTGGATACTACCCTACCACCCTAAGATATCTTTTCAAAAAAGCATTGTTGAGGGATATATCATCCGGAGAGATGGTATGTCTTATGAGCCTCTGCATAGTTAGGCTTGGTATGACATTTCCTTACACACTAGAACAATACAACCTAATATTTCCCTATCAAATCCCTTAAAAATCATTTAAAAGAAGATTTACCACCCTTAAGCTTACTTTTTTGGTTAGAAGATACACCCGAGATGACCACTGAACCAATTGTAGCTCCCCCCAAACCTGTCTTCATAACTATGTATTCTTCAAACAAAGATTCACTGCCAACCACATCCACAATGTTCATAAGGTACATGAGTATAAAAATCGACCAAATATCTGGCCTTATTCCTAAATCAAACCTCTAAACCTTATGTTAATCATTTGTTCTATGCTATCGAACTATACACACCTACTCAGATAAATGGGAAGAATACTCCAAAATGGTATGCTCCCCCAGCCCTAAGGTTAGAAACTACCTACTCTTCATAACACATAATGTATCATGGTAATAATTTTGGTCAAATACTTTATTGATGGAATCCCATGTAAGATACTCATGCTACTTATCTTGTACAATAGAGTCCCATTATCTCCATTCACGTCCCTCAAGCATATATACAGAAAACCCACAATAAAGTCTTCATGAGTCTTCAAGAAGATTATGATTCTTTTTATCTGCTTAAGAAACTCCTCAAATTCCTGGGGTTATTTTTTACAATGAAATATGTGTGGGTTCAGCTTAGTAAATATTGATCCATGATCCACCACACATCTTGGGTTCTTGACTCCCACTTTACCTTGAATATGATCATTGCAGATAACATTTTAAACAAAAGAAGGATCCACTAGAGTATACCCATACATAACCTATCTCAGATATTCTTCTCTTGGATTTATAAGGTATCTTCTTAGAGGTACTGTCTAAAAAAGACAGAAAACAATCAGACAAGAGAAAAGTCCAAAATTATAGGACCAACAATAGGTATTGATAAAAAATATTTCAAACATTTAAAATTTAATGCAACCAAGAACAACCTTACATAAAATGGGCCAGGTCAATCTAATTAAAATTCACATAATGTTCATTGACCTCAAACTCGAAGTCTCAGACCCTTTAAAAGTCCATAACCACCCATGGAAACTCAGTTTCAGTTATGTAAGTAAGATGGCCAGGCAAATTTCCTACACAAAATATCTGAATTCAAATTATCCTGACAATTTTCTACCCCAGAAACAGAACCAAACTCTGATAGTGCTAACACAATTCAGGTCAAGCATCTATTTAATACAAAATTATAACAAACAAACACAGGTCAACTAGATAAGCCCCGAAAACCAGTCCATCACTGAATATAGGTAAAAAAGGATAACAAGATCTACTATTTAATATTAAAAAAAATGAGATATTCTACAAGAGTACAAAGTGGAAAATAGTTGAGATACCACAAATACATAAAATCCAAGCCAAGAAAGGATAAACTAGAATGTAATTAGAATCACCACATGACTAATAGTCTCTTCCAGACCTACTCAAAGTGAAAGAATCAGTAACAAGAGAAGCCAACACGCTAATAAATGCTATCCCCATTACCCAAATCCTGTAATGAAACATATAAAAATGCTCAATGATACAAGTAGGGTGTGATCAGAAGACTATTAGGGGTACCGATAACATTTTTATACATTTTCTAATATAAATAATGTAAAAATTATATATTTTAAAACAAAACATTTCGACAAATAATTTAAAAAAAGATAAATTATATATAAGGCATTTTCTAATTTTCTAACTTGGGTATTCATAAAAACATTTCAAATGAAAATCAGAAGTGTTAAAATAGTAATAAATGTCCCTACATCAAGAGGAAAAAATGTAAACTCATATCCATGAATCAACCTATCATGTAAATCAACGTGATACAAACTCATATATAAACTTTTGATCAATAATCCTTGAAGAAAACAATAATGCATAAAATAAACACAAATGAAAAATCACAACACATATTGTGATTAATCCTCTAGTAATCTATGTACTGGAAACTAAAAATAAAATCATAAATAGGCACAACATCGTATCCCATAGAATCCATGTCCTAAAAGTATATATCACAATAGATATTGAGTCCTTCCAATTGATATAAAAAAAGGTTACCTCATAGAGGTGTCATACACACACTAAGGGTACCTGTGTCTCTTTCCCAACATACCCAAGGTTCCTAATGTAAATTTTTACAAATTTCATTTCAAAAACATGATAAAAATTTACAAAAATATTTTCAAATCCACATTAATCATTTTTGGAATTTGGAAACCAATTTTGAGATTAAGAGAATCCATTTTCAAAGAAAAACCCCTTTTTATAAACATTTTCCATTCCAATAAAAAGTCTATAACCACATATCACATTATTAATCAAAGAACATCCCAAGGGATTTATCAAGAATAACATGAAATTAATATAATTAACAAATTATATAGAATAAATGACCTCAACAAGGTAGAAAGTTATATTCCCTTGACCACAGTGACCTAAAACCTAGAGAACAAACATTGAAAGAAAATCCATGACAAGAAATGAAAAAGGATCAATGGAAAAAACTATATGATCAAAAAATATGAACACAACTATATAAAAAACCATATCTATAATAAATGGAAAAGAAAAACCATAAGGATTATATATTTGAGTATCAAGGAAACCAAAACAATGATCAGTAACCGATAGAAGAAATCCACAAGGTGAAGAGTCAAACAAAATTAACTAGGATGTTCTATTAGGTCGAGAAAAAAGATCCCTATAATTATTGAATTAGTAACCCACTTTTTCAACACCCAAAAGTCTCAATTCATAACTATTACATGAAATGTTATCCCTTTACACAACATGTATTTCTTGAATCTCATATATTCCAAAAAACCCCTTCATAATTTCATTAAAAATCATATATTTGTCATTATACGCTGTAAAACTATTACACAGTGTGTAAATTCTTAATTCCTTATATCCAATTCATGATTTCCTTCCAACTACCATTACACACTATGTACTCCCATTATACGATGTGTAATTTATCAGAGAACACCGAGAACTATTGGTTTAAGATAAAAATTCCAACAAATACACGACTTCACCATTACAAATATCATCATATTTCCTTTTTAAAATTACTCATTCAATTAATAAGGAAACCACAGACAATGTAACAACCCGAGATTTTATAAGATATATTCTTTTTAATTTCTTTCATATCTTCGGTTTTATGCTACACCAAGATTATCTTGCGCTATACCCAACACCGTATTAGCTTGCAGTATACGCAACACTAATCTTGGATCGTGTTACACAAAATTTCAAGTTCGTTTTATTATAGTCATTCTATGCAACATTGAGTGTGTGTGTATATATATATATTCAATGTATAAATGAAATATGGTTGGATTATGTTATATGAAACAACGAAGGATTCTTTCACAACACACAACCCTGACTTAGCTTACATTACACGCAATCGCGACCTTCCTCGATAGCGTGTGTTGTACGCAATACTGGGTTTTACTAAACAACGATATATTATTATAATATAATTATGAACAAGCCGTTAGGAATATTATTAACTAAATTTTGAATTTTATAACATTATTATTCATCTTACACATTTTCTAGAACATGGTATAAGATCAAAATAAATTTTTTTGGGAAAAATATGTATTTTTAAAAAAATGCAATTTTGCCGCAGTTTGATGGCGCACCAACTTTATATCTAGTTGATTACATGTTTATAAGTTGAATTTGACAAAATGAAATTCTTATTTTGAATCATGATATAAAAATTAAAATTGGATAAAGTTTTGATATTTTTCTGATAACTTTCATATTTTAATGAATAGTAAAAACATGCTATATTTTAATTAAAAACAACTTTTTTCATCGTTATAATTTATATGGTTAAATTATAATATTGAATGGTTTTAAAGTATAAATAGAATATATTTTTACCATTTAATATAATTTATGTCATTATCATTGATTTTACATTGAATTCGTAGGTTAAATCAATTCAATCTTTTGCAATATTTTAAACAAAAACTCATTTTCATTCGACAACGGGATTAATTTTAATTTAATATCTGAAAATTATGTGTATTGAATTTCAAAAAATGGATTCCATATTTGGAATAAGTGAGTCCAAATTACGTTAATACAATACTTTTTATTTTTGGGAATTATGAATAGTAACTATGGTAAATTTTATTTACCATAGTTAAAGGTAAATCGGGTAATTAAGGGTAAATATAATATTATAAAATTACCTAACACATGCCAAAATTCTATTGGCTGGCTAAACGTATACCCATATCACCTAAGGGTCGGATTAGATTCATTTTATAGACTTGTTACCATGAAAATAATTTAATTATTATTAAAACCAAAGAAAGTGACAACATGTCACTCTCTTAAATCTTATAAGTATAATAATTTTAATTTAGTGATAAACATCATAAAACAACAAACATGAATAGTCTCAAGAAAAATAATAAAATTATCTACATCATGATAATTTATTTATTATTTTTAGGGATTAAATAATTGTCATTAAGGGTGATACATTAATGATGCAAAAATTATTTATTAAGTGAAAAATCAGTAGTATAGTATTTATTGAAATAATAATACCCAATAAAAGACCCCAAAACCTGAAAAAAACTTATTGGTAGTGTATAGATACACCATAATCATCCAATTACCTAATATATAACCGTTTGGAGTCTTATAAAAGTGATTATGACACTTATATTATTTTATTTTAAATGATGCCAAAGTTGTCACCTTCATAATTTAATAAATATATCAATTTAAATATTGTGATTTTAAGATGATAAATTCAAGTAAAATTATTATTGTGAAAGGTAATAGATTTATCTTTATCATAGGATTTTATTTTTAATTTTTATGCAACAAATACGTATACAAATAATTATACAAAAATGTTGTAGTAATTATTTTATTAAGAGATAAACCAAATAAATGGTGTTAAAAATAATTAAATAAATATTATATGAACTATCTAATGTAGTAAACTAATTTTTAGATACATATGACCTTTTATGAATCTATTAAAGATTTTAGTTCTAACATATCTTCTGGATATATTTTATTTAAATTCAAATAAATGAATAGTGTTAAAATGACACTATTGTTATTTTATAAAAATAACATATTATAAAATTGTTTAAAAATCACAAAAATATATAAATATTATAAATTTAAATTTATATGGTCTAAAATGTTATAAATTATCCAATTATGGAAATTTAACAATAAATAAGTAATTATGTTTTATAATTTAAAATTTAGAATGTTATTACCACAAATAAAATGAAATTGATAAATCAAGTTGATAATGATTAAATTAATTTCCTAACATGTCTAAATTTTATTGGTTGATGATATTACAACCCTATATCATATAATATGCGAATATGAGTCATTTTTGATGGTTTTTAAGTGGGGTTAGATTTATTATAAATTAATATTTTTAAGATTTCCAAAGGTGCCCCTCTCCTCCCTTATAAAAGGGCACTTCCTACCTCTCCTCCTCACACCAATTTGAGCCTTACTTCTCGGCCAATCCCTGACCATTTAACTTCCCCACTTCCCTAGAAACATCCTAGAGGTCCTGGTCTTCTTTAAAGACCAATTTTAGTGTTTTAAGAGGAGGTCTCAAAGAGGTGCTTCAAAGAAGAGGCAATGTTCGTTACCGATTCTTTCAACTTTATTTCTTATTCCACTTCTTCTTATTTAGTTGTTTCATTATGAAGTAATAACATCAGTATCACCCATATACTTATATGTTATTATAAGTATGAAACAACCATATTTCACCATCTATCCATCCTACAGAAAACAAAATCACCGCACGTGCGTACGTACGGAATACCGTCTCCACACCGTAGTGTAATCTATTTTCCACCACCACATTACTTGGATGGGTATAATGGTGTAAATAATGAATATATATGATTAGTGTAATGTGATATTGATTCTGAAATAGTATACATACAATCCAATACAATTTCATGGGAACGATATCATCGCTCGTGCGTACTTATGGATTACCTTCTCCACGACGCGATGAGATTCATTTTCCATGTTAAAAAATAAAGAATTTTTATAAAGTATATATAATAAGTAATAATGAAATATATGACAATATAATTCTAATTGATTTATGTACATATATATTTATGTCATATACTTAATTCCATTCAATTGAATAAGGAAACTAAAATAGCGTTCATGCGTACGTACGACCTACCGTCTCTATGAACGGCGTATTTCATTATTTTATCGATCTGTAATATATATGTATATGATGAATATATATTATATATAAATCATGTTTTAAATTCTGTAATTATTTAAATCATGATATAAGTAATAATATCAAGAACGACAAGTCGAAATACATACGATAAATGAAATGATTTTACCCAAAACGCTGCTCTTACATGGAATTTACAAAAGAACGGGTAATATAAAGTCATAAGTGAAACATATATGATATTATAACAATGAATATGATTCTATAATAAGACTGTTGACACTCCTTTCATCACAGAATATAAAGATCGGAAAAGGGGAATATCTAAGAAAAAAGTGATTCATCCTTTGAAGAAACATAAAAAATCGACTAAGGGACGAACAAGGAGAACATTGCCCATAGGTCGCGCAAGTTCCCTCATGGTCGCGCAAGTACACTTGCGCACCGCCTAGTGGTCGTGAAAGTACATGTGCGACACTTTATGGTCGTGCAAGTGACTTGCGCGACCTACGTGATAACCGCCCGGTAACCGCCCAGGGTCTTCTTTTGCCTATAAATAGACCCTGTGGGCCCCCCATTCGAGAGGATCTTTTTCCAGAAACTCGGATTGAAGCTCCTGACGCCCAAGTCTCTTCTCAAAGCTTCCAGAACACTTCTAAGGTAATTTATTATCTAGAACGGAAGATCTAAAGAGAAGAAGGAAGGCCTAAGTGTTGAAACTTATCAAACACTTGCGCGCCGACTTATTTCCTTTAATATAACTTGCACGTCCCTTTTCTGGAAGATCCTCAAGAGGATTCTAAAGGGATTTATAAAGAGTAGCTCAAATATTCTAATGATACTTGAGAATCGCGCAAGTACCCCTCATGTCGCGCAAGTATACTTGCACGACCAATACTTGCGCGCCGCCGCAATACTTTCGCGCCTTTCAAGACTTGCGCGGCCCTATCTTTTTGGGTGCCCATCTTGCCCATTTTACCCCTCTTAAGCCATTTCACCTTTCCTTTTCAAGATTCAGTCTTCAAGACACTCTTCAAAGCCAATTATGGCATGATTTCTTGATTTGACTTCCTTATCTAAAAGGAATTCTGTGAAATATCTCTCAAATTCTAGTGATTTAAATATCCTTATGTCACTAAATATGGAGAGTTCATTCATTCAACCTCATCCTTTAAGATGAGAGAATCCTAACCTAGGTCCCCCTTTCAGGAATAATCCCCAGTCATAACCTTGGGAATCCTTCTTAGGAGTAAGCCCCAACCTCAAATTGGGCATCCTTCTTAAGAGTAAGCCCCAACCTCAAATATGGGCATCCTCCTCAAGAGTAAGCCCCAAACCTTAATCCCTAACCTGGGTCTCCTTTTCAGGAATAAGACTCAGTCATAATCTTGGGCTTCCTTTTTAGGAGTAAGCCACAAGTCCCCTAACCTGGGTCTCCTTTTCAGGAATAATCCCCAGTCATAACCTTGGGCATCCTTCTTAGGAGTAAGCCCCAACCTCAAATTGGGCATCCTTCTTAGGAGTAAGCCCCAACCTCAAATTGGGCATCCTTCTTTGGAGTAAGCCCCAACCTCAAATATGGGCATCCTCCTCAGGAGTAAGCCCCAAACCTTAATCCCTAACCTGGGTCTCCTTTTCAGGAATAAGACTCAGTCATAATCTTGGGCTTCCTTTTCAGGAGTAAGCCCCAAGTCCCCTAACCTGGGTCTCCTTTTTAGGAATAAGACTCAGTCATAACCTCAACTTGGGCCTCCTTTTTTAGGAGTAAGTCCCAGTCATAATCTTGGGTTTCCTTTTCAGGAGTAAACCCCAAGCCCCCTTAAATTTCTCTTAACCAGCCCTAATTTACCCTTGACTTGGGTTTCCTTTTCAGGAGTAAAACCCAATCATAAATCTCCTCCTAACTTGGGCATCCTCCTTAGGAGTAAGCCCCAAGATTAGAGTATTCAAATCTCCATAAAGCACATATAACTTTATGGACCCTGTTCATGGATTTTCTCCCTAAAAGTAAATCCTAAACCTTCATTTATCTGGGAAGTAATACATACATAAGCCCCAAACAATTTCTTATGATTGCATCTTTCATGGCACAATTGCCTAATTTTTACCAATACCTCTTGTTTCTCACACCGAGCATGACTCACGTGAGCATAGAGTGTAAAAGTAATTATGACAATCTTCATTGATCCATCAATCATAAACATCATACTCCATTACTCGAACTATGTGGGTTATGATTCCTTTTCGAAAACAAAGGATACGTAGGTAGCCCATTTATGGGTTCGATCCCAACTTTGAAATAATCCACGTCCTTCTGAATGATGATAAACTTCAAGTGCCTCACTGAGTGGCTTTAAAACCAGCCCGATCATCATAATGACCAAGAGACTTTTATAAATGTTTCGAAGGATACCATTGACCAATAATCTCTAAATAGATACAGATGATTCTCTATTGATGAAGAACCTCGAATACATATAAAAGATTCTCTAAATTTCTTTCATATTTAATCATTGATTGTTAAAACTTAATGAAATCTCATTTTATACTTGGTAATGTAATAAGGATTCACAAACATAACTTAAATCTATAAAGAGAGTCCCGGAGTAGACAATAATTCCCCTCAAAAAGGTGTGATGAGTCCGACCTCCCATCCTCTCGACCAATGCAAATTCCTAAGCCTCATTAGCCCACAAGATAATGAGCGCCTACCTTTGGAAAGTAGGTCCAAACGGATGTGGAATCATTGGATGTTTCCGGTTCTACGAACAAACCCGTTAGAAACCAATCAGAATGTTTGAATCTCCCGTCCAGGAGGTCATCCCCGGATTCCGTGCGAAACAAAAATGGTGAAGCCGACGTGAATCCTTAACCAAGTTAAAGTGATATTCTACTTATTTGTTAGGCCCCTTGGGCCAACAAAGCAATCATTGACATATGCTCATCCAAAATATGCAGTGGTCGGATTCATCTTGACTATTTCTGTTATATAGAAAAGGCACTCTTTTCTCAAGATCTTCTGTAAAATGGCTTTCCTTAAATTCACCCCTGTGAATACTGCTGCTGTGAACACCTCTACTGTGAGGTCTGCTACTGTGAAAACCAATGCTGCTACTCCTGCTGGAACGTCGTCCGCTCTAAAGACGACATCACCAACTCAGCGTCTTCAACGCTGGGTTTCTAATGCACTGATTAAGGAGTACCGTCGCAACGGTACTATCCCAACTCTGGAGGCCGCTCGTCAAGCCCTCCAAGTTAACAACTCTACCTGGTCGTCCGGACAACGGCGGCCAGCAATCAAGAAGTAGGCGGTGCTGACTACCATCTCCAACCATTTCGGGTCGTTATCCCCGGAACGCAATTTCCATTCACTCCCTTACTCTAAGGAAGTGAATGAGAAGGTCCCTCAGGGCCTTAGTTCAAAAAGACAGGATTTCTTCCCGAGGGCTCCCATCAACAATCGCCGCCAGACTCGTGCGGTAGTGCGCCCTCAACATGATGAGGGTACCGACTCCAGGCATTCAGCTCAGGTTCCTCGAACCCGAGCAGGTATGATGAACCGCCAGAGACGGAATCCGGTTAACAATAGGCAGGTTCTCATCCCTGCCATCTCTGGAGAAGTCCACCAACCTAACTTGGTGGAAAATAACGAGCATGCACAATCACCTGCCCGTTTAAATTCCGCTGTCCAGCAGACTCGTCTGGCAGCGTCAAGCCGATCCCGCCAGGCAATTCCGGCAGAGTACTATAGGCAGGAACATACACCAGCTTATACATCACCAGTTAGTCAGCAGGCTCGTCTGACTACATATGATGGATCTCGTCAACCGCGTTTGGCGAAGTTTAATCAGTAGGCACATACACCTGTTAATACTAATCAAGCCTACCAACAGTCTCGCTTGGTAGCGCACGGAGAAGTCAGTCGGAAAGTCCCGACGACAAACAGGAGGCAGACTCAACTCTCTGCCTCCACACTTGAGTACTGTCAGGATTCACTGACAGGAAGAGGAGGACATGAGCAGGCACATACAACTACTCCAAGCCCGGAATGGACGTATATCCCCGTTCCGGTGGCTGAAGTCACCAAACATATTTTGTCAATGGTGAAAGAGCAGAAGAAAATTCCTGCTCATATTCTGGATGCTTGCCAGGATATCATAACAGCTTCAGCATCATCACAGGGACAGACACATAAATATATCCTTAGCAATGGAGTGACACATCAACGATTCACTCCGGAACAGACACACACATCTGTTCCAGTCCAAGAGGGTTATGGGGCATACTCCCCCATATCATACGGACAACCAAGTCAGGCTCATACACCTGATTTGAGTGGAGATCGTCAGCCTAACCTGACCATCTTTCCTGATCAGGCACATACACCTGCTCAGAGCAATCACTTTCGTCATCAAGTGGTTTCTAAAGTGAGTAAGAAGACATCTAAGAAAAAAATCTGCCCAGCACAGTCAGGGGATCAAAGGCCAATCTGTAACCAAGCCTTGCTCGATGCTGGAGTTCTTGAAGCCCTCAGACATTTATCTGTTGGAATTCAAGATTCTACTCCCTCAATTCCCAATAACGGGAACATTAATTCTGAAGGTCTTCAACAGACACTTCCTCATGAAGACTTCCTTCATGAAAGTTCAGTCAATCTTGAAGTTTCTTCTTCAGATGAGAGCCACAGGAACCCTCTGTGTGGTCAGAAGACCAAGGAGCAAGAGATTTCATCTTTTGCTGTAATCCATCATGATGGTCCTCCTCATGGTGATGAACTTCGCTGCGAAAGTCCTCTCCACATTAGTGATTCACGTTGTCTCGAAAATTCTTTAGAAGGCAATGTAGTGACGAGAAATCCCTCCTATCTCGAGGCACTTGAAAATGTAAAACAAGTCATGTCGGATGCTTTACTATCAGCAGGTGAAACTCTTTCTCCATCAGCAGATAGCCTGGGGTTCAGGTTATTCTCCAAACCATCCCTGGGGCATTCATATTCTAGCATGAATAGTGATCTCTCTACCAATCTTGTTGAATCCGATGAAGCAACAAGGAAACACCAACTCTGGTCCAAACAGGTAGAAGAATCTTCATTTAATGATAAAGAGGAAATGCTGAACATGAGGAAAAAACTGGCAAAAGGTGAAGTACCAGTCATGTTTTGGCCTTTGGCTGACTCCCAGTACGACATTCCAAAGATGTTGACGGATGATGGAATCTATGATATTCGTCTCAACATATGGAAAACTCTTTGATATTCCAAAGATGTTGACGGATGATGGAATCTATGATATCCGAATGCTGAAAAGCAATAGAGAACCGTTCAACGTTCATGCCTTGGCGCACTAAGAAGATTGCATCAGTTAATTGACAATGCTCTATCTGATGTTCATATCAGAGGATGGGGTGTTCACGGAGCACTACATTTCACAGTGATTTCCAGTCAGCAAAGCCCGCCGAAAATGGTCTCATGCAATATTATTGCCCATGGCCGGCCACAGTCAATGGGCTTTGTTCATAATCAAAAGCTTGCTCAAGAACAGGCTTCAACTAGTTCCTCTCAAAATCAAGTATATAGAGAACAAGTTGTTGAATTGCTTCTACATCAAGCAGGTGAGAATATTGCACAAGCCTCTCGTCTGGAGCAAACACGTCATCAAATGACAGAAGTTTCGGAAATCATCCAACGATCTGTTGAACCAGGTGATAAAAGTGGATACAGGTTAATGCATCCAGCTAATTTACGAACTAAGATTCGCAAGATCAAGAGAGATTTTAAGAAGATCTCAGACATAGCATGTTAAGAGACACCCCAGCTTGCCAGACTGGGGACTTCTCTAACCCAACCCTCAAAGTGAACAAATGGGATTCGAGGAGTTGAGCAGAATCAGCAGGAACATCCCCAGTCCACCGGACTGGGGACTTTTTCAAATCCTCAATCCCTCCCTCAGAGAAAGTCAGTATTCTCTCGATTAGGGAATAAGCCTCAAGAGGAACGAAGAGCCAAGCTATCAGGAGATTCTCTCCAAGTGAAGGTTCTCCAAGAAGTTCCTGAGGGATCAAGTCAACGGAATTCCATGTCTCATAATGGACATAGAAGAAGGCAATATCACAGAAATGCTGATAGAAAGGATTCCATGCAATATGCATCCATTAATGTCATCAATGCCGTTGCTGCTGATTCACCAGATGAGGTTCAATCAGAGGGATCAGACGAAGAGGTTCCTGCTCAAGAAGTTGCGCACACAGACCTAAATGAAGAAGGTGTGTGCACACGTAATCAAATGCTTACCCAAAATCTGGGTATTCCTTCAAGTAACCCACTTCCCCCTCTCCGAAAAGGATCCAATAAGGGGAAAGGAAAGAATCAGGTTACTTCTCACCCTTCCTCTGAAGGAGTTCAATCGCTCTCATTAGAGCAAAGGATTGCACAACAGGAGGAAGAAATGAAATAATTAAGAAGGTTGAATGCAGAACTACTTCAGAGTAGTCTTCTTCTTAAGAATGCTGAAGTCCGACAACCGAAGGAATTTGTTGTAACTACTGAGATGGATCAAGAATATCCTCCTTTATCAGTACACCCACAGAGGACTAATCCTACGGGTCAAACGCAACAACGGATGGCAGCACTACCATCAGTTGCAGCACCAACCACCACGTCTGTCCAAGCTCCATTCATTGCACCTACCCAAAACCAAGTTCAACCTGACGTTTCTCAAAATTTAATAACTACTATTGAGTCATTAACAGCTCGTTTAGAAACTATGGAAGGGAAACAGGCGCAAGTTCAACCTAAAAAGAAAGTTTACCCTGAATGGGTAGATTCAATTTCTCCTCCATCCAGTTTTGGAAACCCTATTTTCCTTACTTTCAATGGATCAGGCGACCCCGAACAACATTTGACGCATTACGTGTCTTGTTGTGATCCTATGATGGGAACTCCAGAGCAGAAAGAAGCAGTGAAACTCAGATTCTTCGTGCGAACCTTGCAAGGACCAGCTTTTGTCTGGTATACAAGCTTGCAATCCTGGTCAGTCATCGGATGGGAGGATCTTCGTCAAAAATTACTTCTTCAGTTTAGCTCAACATTGCCAAAAACGACAGTTTTCGATCTTACAAACTGCAAGCAAAGGGAGAATGAAAGAGTCTCTGATTTCATTGCTCGTTGGAAGGTATTAACGTATTCCCTGAGTTTAGCACTCCCTCAGGAAGAATTGTTGCCAATCTGTGTGGAAAATCTGCGTGACGAATAACGCACGCCATTGATCCCTGTGAAATACACAGGAGGGTTTCGAGACCTTACTTCAATAGCTCAGCAGATTGAAGATTCCCTTATACAGGCTAAGGTTAAATCTCGTGTAATTCCATAGCTCCAAGAAGAAGAATGGGTAAAGCAGAAACTGCTTCAGTTATG
Organism: Viscum album; assembly: GCA_963277665.1. NCBI lineage: Eukaryota > Viridiplantae > Streptophyta > Magnoliopsida > Santalales > Viscaceae > Viscum > Viscum album. Next base: position 1,061,503,919 of record OY728165.1, on the reverse strand, counting down.
CTTAAACAAGCACCTGTACCTATATCTACTTCAAAACCTTCATCTTCTCGAAGGACTCCACCTCCTGAACGCCAACAAAAAAGGCCGTTTCGTCCAAATGATCAAAGACATCAACGACGAAAACAATTTGAGGATATGAAGAGTAAAACAAACTCTTTACGAAGTGAGCAAGTTCCTGGTTACTTCATTTCAGCTCTGGAAAATAATTTTGTTCAATTACCAATGCCGAAGAGGCCAAACAAGGAAGGAGATGAAGACCGTCCCAATTATTGTCCCTTTCATCAAATGTTGGGGCATCCCATCCAGGAGTGTTTTGTCTTTAAATTCCTCCTGCAAAAGATGGTCGACTTGGGACAAGTCAAATTGAAGGGTTCTTCAGCTCATGTAGCGTGTATTACCGCTACAGATCCAGAGGAAGGAGGCGAGTGGAAGGAAGTCAAAAGCAAAACTGCGAAAAAATATGATGATTGGATGGTCAGAAAGACAATCAATCGGACCCATTCCATTTTTCGAACACAATTGATGAAGCCAATTGTGTCTCTTACAAAATTTGCAGTAAAGCCTCCATCAAAAGACAAATCCTCAAAAGGACAGCGCAATTCAAAGAAGAAAGAGGAATTAGGAGAAGATGAGTATGTATCAAAGCCTAAATTTTCTTTGACTCTAGAAGATTTCATGCCATCTACTTCAAAGCCACGGGCACCGCCCCATAAAACGGCACAGCCTAAACAGGCTAACCAGGCAGAGTCTTTATCAGATGAAGAGTTAATCTTTGGTTCTGGTAATATGATTCAATTAACAGATTCATATTCCAGTCTTGATGAGCCTAAATTCCCTGTATCAAATAAGGGAATCCGAAGAGGTTCTAGAGGTTCAGGATATAGGGGATGACGTGGATCTTTCCAAAGCCACTACTCTAATTTTACCCCTGCTAGCACTATATATGCAGCAGAAACTCGTGGTAGAGCCTTTCAGCGAGCTCAAAAAGAACAAGCAAGTTCTTCTGCCAATGGCCAACTCAGTTTTGGCACAGTTATTTTGGAAGACCGATTAAAGGTTCCATATTCTTTATCTCAGCTTGTAAATGGATCTAATCAGTCTAATCTTCCAAAACCAAGGATGTTTCCAACTTCAATACAAGATGCATCAGCTTCCAAAGCATCTGCTTCCAAGGTACCTACTAAACCGCATATTCCTATTGGGAAACGCAGACCTCTAGATCAAAAGTATGATATATTGAAACACTTGTCCCTAGTACCATCCAAGTTATCAATTTTGGATGCTTTGAATCTGTAAAAAAGACCTTCGGGAAGCACTCATCGAAGCTTTGTCAAGTCCTCAGGAGTTTGAAGCTGAAATTGCTGCAGTTGAAATCTATCACATAGAGAATAATCCTGCAGAATGCCATGTAGTGATATCTTTTAGTGATAAAGATGAAGATGATGTCGTGCATGGGCACATAAAACCTTTGTACTTATCTGGAAAAGTCAATGGTATAGATGTTCGATGAGCTTTCATTGACAATGGTTCAGGAGTCAACCTCATGCCCATTCGTACACTTCGTCGATTGGGCCTCACGGAATCTGATTTATCTCCTTCTACCATGATGTTGCAAGGATATGATAAAAATGAACAAGAACCACTGGGAGAAGTTACACTCAGAACTCAGTTTGGAGATCTTGTTTCCAATTCGGATTTCATGATTGTTGATCAAGACTCAGCTTTCAATATCTTGCTTGGAAGACCCTGGCTACATCAGCATGCAGCTATTCCGTCATCATACCATCAATGTCTCAAATACTGTTTCGATGGTCAAGTTGGAACATTGTATGGTGATAAGGTCCCGTTCAAGACATGTGAGTCTCAATACATTGAGGTGGAATTTTATCACATGAAGGGAAGAGAAAAATCTACAATGAAGGAAATTACCAAAGTTAATGCTCCATATGGTTTGGAAAACATTCCAATAAATCCATTTTCACATATGAGTACATATTATGTGTTACCTATCAGTCAAATTGACAAAATAGGCCCAAATCAAAATACTCTTATGGAAAGATCCATAATGTCAATTACGACAATCGATCCAGACAACATGGGAGAAATTGGTAACTTACCAAGCAGTGATGAAAGAATAAGTGGTGACGTTTTCATTTCATCTGCTGAAATCCAACAAGTCTATACTTCGCTAATCAGACCAGAAGAAGTTATAGCAACACCAGAGGTGAATAATGATGTCGATTCTCAATCCATCATCTCCTCTTTATTTCCCAAAGAAGACCATTTTTCATCAATAGGGTCGGAAATGGAAGCTTCTTCTTCAAAATGTGAAAATTTTGACATCTCTTATGATCATGAGAATTTCGTTTTTTCATCTACTTTGCAAGTAGAAACGGAAGAAATAACACATGATGAAGAGGAAGAGGAAGATCATAGAGATGCTCCTCCAGCATTTGAAGAGGGTATCTCTACCATTGTGGATGAACTCAGAGAAGTAAATCTGGGTACAGAGAAAGATCCACGCCCCACTTTAATTAGTGAGGACATGACCCGTGAAGAGGAAGAGATATATATTTCTTTTCTAAAGAAAAATAAATATATTTTTTCTTGGAATTATACAGAAATGCCTGGGCTTGATCCTGATGTTGCTACTCATCATTTGGGTTTACCAAAAGAACATCGAGGATTCAAGCAGGCCGCGAGAAGAGCACACCCAACCTATGCTTCCAAAATTGAGGCTGGAGTGGATAAGATTATCAAATCTAACTTCGTCAGAGAAGTTCAATATCCCAAGTGGTTGGATAATATTGTCCCTGTAAAGAAGAAGAACGGACAAATTAGGGTTTGCATCGATTTCAGAGATCTTAATCGGTATTGTCCTAAAGATGATTTCCCAGTTCTGATTACAGAACTCTTCATTGATGCGACGACTGGCTATGAAGTACTTTTTTTCATGGATGGATATTCTGGATATAATCAGATCTGAATGGCCCCATAAGATGAGGAATATACAGCCTTCAGAGCTCCTCAAGGTGTGTTTTGTTACCGGGTGATGCCCTTTGGTTTAAAGAATGCAGGTGCAACATATCAACGCGCCATGCATCGTATCTTCAAACCTCTTTTAGGGAAGTTTGTTGAATGCTATGTAGATGATTTGGTGGTTAAATCCAAACAACGTTTTAATCACTTGGCTGATTTGAAAATCATATTCCACAAGCTTCGACAACATAATTTAAAGATGAACCCCTTAAAATGTGCTTTTGGGGTAACCTCAGGAAAATTCCTCGGCTTTGTTGTACGCCATCGTGGTATTGAAGTCGATCCTGAGAAGACCAAATCAATCCTTGGTATTTCACCTCCTCAGAATTTGAAAGAATTAAGAGGACTTCAAGGACACTTAGCCTATATTCGGCGTTTCATCGCCAATTTGGCAGGAAAAAGTTTACCCTTTATCAAATTATTGAAGAAAGGAGTCACTTACCAGTGGACTGAAGAATGTCAAGAAGCATTTGATGTTCTCAAGAAATACCTCTTGAGTCCACCAGTACTCATGCCACCTATTGAGGGTAGACCTCTTATCCTCTATGTGACAGCTTTAGAGCGATCATTGGGTGCCTTTCTCGCTCAAAATAATGATGCTGGGAATGAAAATAGTCTCTACTGTCTCAGTAGAACTATGCTTGAAGCAGAAACCCGGTATTCAAGAATTGAAAAGTGCTGCCTAGCATTAATATTTGCAGTTCAGAAACTGAGACACTACCTGCAACATCACGAGGTCCAATTGGTATCTCGTAATAATCCTCTCAAATTCATCCTTAGTCATCCAATGCTTACAGGACGTCTGGCAAGGTGGGCGGTTATTCTATAGCAGTTCGACATTCAGTATGTGTCTCAAAAGGCAATTAAGGGCCAAGCTCTGGCTGATTTCCTGGATGAACATCCTTCAGTGGAAGACACGTATTCAGATATCGAACTCCCTGATGAGGAAGTTTTCTCTATTCAAGAGAGTCCTCAAACATGGGAAATGTATTTTGATGGTGCTTATAGAATTTCAAAAGGGAAGAAAATGGAAAATCCTAAATTCAACAAAGTTGGTTTTGGAATTGTGCTCATTTCTCCAGATAAGGCAGTATTACCTTATTCCTTTTTGTTGTGAGAAGGTGGTACCAATAATGAAGCTGAATACCAAGTTCTCATTACAGGCTTGGAGTTAGCGCTTCAAGCACAGGTGAATCACTTAAAGGTGAAAGGTGATTCAGACCTGGTAATCAAACAAGTCAATGGGGATTATGCCATCAGAAAAGAAGAATTAATCCCTTTGTATGATTACGTCAGAGAGTTAATGTCAGAATTCCCTTCAGAACTGACATTTTCTTATGTCCCAAGATCAAAAAATGCTCAAGCTGATGCACTGGCTAATATAGCCACAGCTTTAGCAGATCCAAATCGGGACGAGACAACCATCTGTATTGCCCACCGTCGTGCAATTTCACCTTATGTTCAAGTCAGAACAGAGGAAATTAATGAAATTAGTCCCATTCCTGAACCGTATGGTCATACTACAGGATGGATGTCACCTATCAGGGAATACCTTCAAAATGGAACACTTCCACCTAATAGAGCCGAGAAAGAACAAATTCGGCGACGTGTGGTCAATTTTACTCTTTATCATAGCCCAAACCACCTCGACAAAATTCTATACAAATGTGGTTTTAATGGAGTTCTCTTCAGATGTATTGATGGTAGAGATACAATGACTGTCGTTAAAGAAGTGCATGCAAGAGTCTGTGGTGCCCACCAGTCTGGACATAGACTATCTGATCAAATTCGAAGGCTTGGATACTTTTGGCCTTCAATGATACAAGATTGTGTTAATTTCACAAATAAGTGTCATTCATGCCAAGTATATGCCAACTTCATTCATAAACCTCCAGAGTTGCTTCATACAGCTAAATACTCATGGCCATTTTCCACATGGGGAATGGATGTGGTGGGACCTTACCCTTCAGCTACGGCCAAGAAGTTTAAGTACATTCTTACTGCTACTGATTTCTTTTCCAAATGGGCAGAGGTAGAACCTCTCAAAGAAGTCAGTTCTAAATGCATTGTTAGCTTCATCAAGTCTAACATCATTACTAGATTTGGTGTCCCTCATACCATATTGACGGACAACGGCACCAACTTCTGTTCTTCTGAGGTAAAGAAATTGTATCAAGAATACAACATTAAGTCCAACCATTCATCTCGATATCATGCAGCGGCTAATGGCCAGATAGAGGCCTTCAACAAGACTCTTTCAAATATACTGCAAAAGATGGTGGATAAAGATTAGAGGTCATGGCCTGATAAACTCTTTCATGCTTTATGGGCTTATCGGACTACCACTCGTAATGCAACGCGGTCAACTCCATATTCATTGGTATATGGAACAGAAGCAGTCTTTCCAATTGAAGTTCAATTGGCCTCACTCAGAATATCCATTTGTGATCAGTTATCTACAGATGAGTAATCCCAAAAGCGGTTGAATGAATTGGAACAGTTAGATGAGAAAAGATTGTGCACTTTGCACAACTTGGAAATCTATCAGAATCGAATAGCACAAGATTTTAACAAAAAAGTTCGTCTTCGTTCATTCATTCTGGGAGAATTGGTATTGGTTCTCAGAGCACCAATGATACCAGGAACAAAGCCTACCAAGCTTGAACCAAAATGGGAAGGACCTTATTCAATACATAAGGTCTACTCCAATGGAGCATATTCTCTAATCTCAATGGATGAAGAACACATCACGACTCCAACTAATGCCAGATTTCTGAAGAAGTATTTTGTATAAACACAAAATATTGTTCCCAGATCCAAAAACAATCACATTGGTTCATGATTTTGTCCTACATGACACTAAACTGTATTTTTTCCTATCTACATGACGTTAAACTGTACAGAAGTTCCTATATTTTGTCCGAGATGACATTAAAATATATTTTTTCCGAGATGACATTAAACTATATTGTGTCCTAGCAACATGACATTAAACTGTGTGGCACTTCCAACGTCCATAATGACGATAAACTGTAAAAAGTCCCCAGAACTGATATCCTCGTATTGGTTCACCTTAGTCCTAGCTACATGACTTTAAACTGTACAGCACCAGTTCGTCCTTGCTATATGACATTAAAACTATACAGAAATGGTCCAGTATGACTTTAAACTGCAACTTCCTCCCACATGACATTAAACTGTGAAAAAGTTCCATGAACCGTCCAGCATGACCTTAAACTGCATCATCCCTAGTCCATGTATATGACCATAATCTATTTGCAAATCCCTTATGTCGAGCAAGACGTTAAACTGTGACGTCCTAAACTACATGACGCTAAACTGTATAAAAGTCCCTCACGTCCGAAAAGACGTTAAACTATATAATCATCAAAGGTCCAGCATGACATTAAACTGCACCATCCACGGTTCATGAATATGACCTTAAACTATCTCCCTTTCGTCCAATATGACGCTAAACTGTATTGTCCCCATCGTCCTAACTACATGACGCTAAACTGTACAGAAAGTCCTTGATATGTCCTACATGACATTAAACCATTATTTTGTCCTTGCTACATGACACTAAACTGTGCATCACCAATAGTCCTAACTGCAAGACTTTAAACTGCATAGTCCCTTTTTTATGTCCTACATGACATTAAACTGTGCATCTTTAAGGTTGTTATTACCTCCTGTTTATCACACTGAGTATGACTCACGTGAGATTAGAGCGAATATCAACCATAATACTCCCTTTGGGCCACTAACCATGTGTAAGTCCCAACAACATTTTTTATTAGATCATTGTCCCCAAGAACAACTTGATCATTAATTCATTCTTTAATAGAACTACACGGACTTTGATCCTTGCCCTCCAGGCTGGGTATGTAGGCAACCTCCCAGGGTTCAAGCCCAAAAAAACAATCTCTTCACATCGGTTCACCACCATCTCATATGATGTTGATTCGTGAAACCGCACCTAGAATCAATATCGTTACATTGATTCACTTTCATCCTTGTTATATGACGTTAAACTATGCAACACTTTTGTCCGGTATGACAATAAACTAAAATATTCTTTGATTTCCTCATTTCAGAGAGAACTATTATTGATATTTATTTTTCAATCATGGTTTTCATTTTCAAAAGACTACGTGCATACATGGTAATGCCTAAACTTTTTATCTTAGGTTAAACCATCATTGCACTAAAGTCCCCTTTCACCCTTCACATGTACGAACCAAATTTGTACAAAGGGTAGTTCTAGAACTACGTGGACTTGATTCCCATCCCTATGGGATACGTAGGAACATTCGAGTGTCCCTCGAATCCAGTCCCAAGTCTTTTGGGCCTAACACCAAATTTCACTTTCAGTCCCTTGGCTGAAAAGTCCTCATGAAAACACAAACTGTGTATTCATTATTATGGTCCGAATTCTATGACCCTAAACTAAGATCACTCATACTTTCGTCCTGCACGACGTTAAACTGCATTTCAAGAACTACGTATGGCTTGATTCTCATTCTTATGAGATACGTAGTGAAGTCCAAAATCTAAATTCAGGACCCAACCAAAACATGATTATGGTTATCATTGACCTATTTATCTCTATATACATTGGAAAATACCCATCTTTATGCGTTATAATCCTAACCTTAAATATTTTCAGATCTTCATAACCCTTTTCATGACTTCTAGTCACAAAAATGTCAAACTTCTGAGAATTCTTTTTCCTGACTATGCAGCACGTGCCCATAGGTGGCCTTGCATAAACAGTCCACATAACAGACTTGTCAGCCGAAAGATGCTATTTATTTGACCATGCAGCCAATGCACTTAGGTGGCCCTGCATATTTCAACCCCCTAACGGGTTTGTTAAATAATGGTAACTTCATTCTTGGGAAGAATGCCTCTTTTGTCCTTATTTGTCTTAAACGACAGTATGTAGGGATCCGCAAAAAATAGCCATCCTTAACATATTTGTCCCATATTCTTTTTCATGATCTGAAAGTATTCAAGTCTATGGTTTATTCTTCTTCCCTACATTTGGGTCAGACCTTCGTAGGAGTGATATTCATCCAGTTCTTTGATATTATTGTTCGGAAATATCTTCTCCATATTCAAGTACCTTTTTCCATACAACAAACTCTATACTTTAGAAGATTTGAATCTCCATAAACTTTAACTGGCTTTTAGCACTATGAAAGTAAATTTTTGGGAGTTCTTTTGCCTGACTATGCAGCACGTGCCCATAGGTGGCCTTGCATAAACAGTCCACATAACAGACTTGTCAGTCGAAAGATGCTATTTATTTAACCATGCAGCCAATTCCCTTAGGTGGCCCTGCATATTTCAACCCCCTAACGAGTTTTGTTAAATAATAGTAACTTCATTCTTGGAAACTACTTCTTCTAATGCCTTTTAGCTCTTTTTCATATCATTCCTCAGATTCAAATATTCTTAAGCCATAGTTTACATTTTTTCTCTCATACTTGAGTATGGTAATATTTTTTCAGATAAATTTTCAATGAATTGATTCAATTTTAATCCATTTCGGTCAAAGCTATTTCGACCTTAAACATTAGCCCCTTTATGTCCGGCATGCATGACTTTAAACTGCCCACAAAATACAAAGGAACTCTGAATAAAAGTCAAGTCCAGCACACTTGCACGCTGACTTCTGCGCACTGAAGACTTGGAAACCACCTTTTTTTTGGATGTCTTTGATTTCCTCAGAGTCAAATCCTCATTTCTCTCCGGATCCAACTCTGAGGGGGGACTTTTGTTGACACTCCTTTCGTCACAGAATATAAAGATCGGAAAAGGGGAATATCTAAGCAAAAAGTGATTCATCCTTTGAAGAAACATCAAAAATCGACAAAGGGATGAACAAGGAGAACATTGCCCATAGGTCGCGCAAGTTCCCTCATGGTCGCTCAAGTACACTTGAGCGCCGCCTAGTGGTCGTGCAAGTACTTGCGCGACACTTTATGGTCGTGCAAGTGACTTGCGCGACCTAAGTGATAACCGCCCGGTAACCACCCAGGGTCTTCTTTTGACTATAAATAGACCCTGTGGGCCCCCCATTCGAGAGGATCTTTTTCCAGAAACTCGAATTGAAGCTCCCGACGCCCAAGTCTCTTCTCAAAGCTTCCGGAACACTTCTAAGGTAATTTCTTATCTAGAACGGAAGATCTAAAGAGAAGAAGGAAGGCCTAAGTGTTGAAACTTATCAAACACTTGCGCGCCGACATATTTCCTTCAATATAACTTGCGCGTCCCTTTTCTGGAAGAGCCTAAAGAGTATTCTAAAGGGATTTATAAAGAGTCGCTCAAATATTCTAATGATATTTGAGAATCGCGCAAGTACCCCTCATGTCGTGCACGTATACTTGCGCGACCAATACTTGCGCGCCGCCGCAATACTTGCGCGCCTTTCAATACTTGCGCGCCCCTATCTTTCTGGGTGCCCATCTTGCCTATTTTACCCCTCTTAAGCCATTTCACCTTTCCTTTTCAAGATTCAGTCTTCAAGACACTCTTCAAAGCCATTTATGGCATGATTTCTTGATTTGACTTCCTTATCTAAAAGGAATTCTGTGGAATATCTCTCAAAGTCTAGTGATTTAAATATCCTTATGTCACTAAATATGGAGAGTTCATTCATTCAACCTCATCCTTTAAGATGAGAGAATCCTAACCTGGGTCTCCTTTTCAGGAATAATCCCCTGTCATAACCATGGGAATCCTTCTTAGGAGTAAGCCCCAACCTCAAATTGGGCATCCTTCTTAGGAGTAAGACCCAACCTCAAATATGGGCATCCTCCTCAGGAGTAAGCCCCAGACCTTAATCACTAACCTGGGTCTCCTTTTCAGGAATAAGACTCAGTCATAATCTTGGGCTTCCTTTTCAGGAGTAAGCCCCAAGTCCCCTAACCTGGGTCTCCTTTTCAGGAATAATCCCCAGTCATAACCTTGGGCATCCTTCTTAGGAGTAAGCCCCAACCTCAAATTGGGCATCCTTCTTAGGAGTAATCCCCAACCTCAAATTGGGAATCCTTCTTAGGAGTAAGCCCCAACCTAAAATATGGGCATCCTCCCCAGGAGTAAGCCCCAAACCTTAATCCCTAACCTGTGTCTCCTTTTCAGGAATAAGACTCATTCATAATCTTGGGCTTCCTTTTCAGGAGTTATCCCCAAGTCCCCTAACCTGGGTCTCCTTTTTAGGAATAAGACTCAGTCATAACCTCAACTTGGGCCTCCTTTTTTAGGAGTAAGTCCCAGTCATAATCTTGGGTTTCCTTTTCAGGAGTAAACCCCAAGCCCCCTTAAATTTCTCTTAACCAGTCCTAATTTACCCTTGACTTGGGTTTCCTTTTCAGGAGTAGAACCCAATCATAAATCCCCTCCTAACTTGGGCATCCTCCTTAGGAGTAAGCCCCAAGATTAGAGTATTCAAATCTCTATAAAGCACATATAACTTTATGGACCCTGTTCATGGATTTTCTCCCTAAAAGTAAATCCTAAACCTTCATTTATCTGGGAAGTCATACATACATAAGCCCCAAACAATTTCTTATGATTGCATCTTTCATGGCAAAATTATCTAATTTTTACCAATACCTCTTGTTTCTCACACCGGGCATGACTCACATGAGCTTAGAGTGTAAAAGTAATTATGAAATTCTTCTTTGAGCCATCAATCATAAACATCATACTCCATTACTCGAACTACGTGGGTTCTGATTCCTTTTCCAAAACAAAGGATACGTAGGTAGCCCATTTAGGGGTTCGATCCCAACTTTGAAATAATCCATGTCCTTCTGAATGATGATAAACTTCAAGTGCCTCAATGAGTGGCTTTAAAACCAGCCCAATCATCATAATGACCAAGAGACTTTTATAAATGTTTCGAAGGATACCATTGACCAAGAATCTCTATTTAGATACAGATGATTCTCTATTGATGAATAACCTCGAATACATATAAAAGATTCTCCAAATTTCTTCCATATTTAATCATTGATTGTTAAAACATAAGGAAAGCTCATTTTATACTTGGTAATGTAGTAAGGATTCACGAACATAACTTAACTCTATAAAGAGAGTCCCGGAGTAGACAATAATTCCCCTCCAAAAGGTGTGATGAGTCCGACCTCCCATCCTCTCGACCAAGGTAAATTACTAAGCCTCATTAGCCCACAAGCTAATGAGGGCCTACCTTTGGAAAGTAGGTCCAAACGGATGTGGAATCATTGGATGTTTCCGGTTCTACGAAAAAACCCGTTAGAAACCGATCGGAATGTTTGAATCTCCCGTCCAGGAGGTCATCCCCAGATTTCGTGCGAAACAAAGACAATGACATTATTTAAATCATTATACAGGAGGTTGGGAAATGTACGAAGCATATCAGACCTAAGGTAAGGGATAATTATTCCAATATCATTCTTATTCGAGATTGTTCGTAAGTATTTACTGGGGGTTGTGTTTATTATCCATGTCCATATGCTCTCAAAATGTTTTCATAAAATGTTTACTTTACTTCCATGTATGTTTAAGACATTTTTACCCTTTTCTTACTTTTACCACATCGTATGGAAGGAATCTTTCTTTTGTTTACCATACGAGGAACTGTATGACTTTTCCGACAAAAGTACAAGGAAATTGTTATTTTTTAACTTATACGGCATGAAATTATTTTTACGGTTTTATAAAGCCTTATTTTCATGAAGCTTCCTCCAAAATATTTCATGACTATTTTAAAAAAAATCTTTTTCTTTTATAATTTCATGAGGTTTTGTGAAAAGAAATTGATTTTGAAGAAGAAAGGATATTTTCCTCAAGAATTCATTTCAAGTGTTTTATCAAAACCATTTTCTATCTAAGATGACATTATTTCATATGTGTATGTTTCAAGTAAAATTTCTCTATGATTTACATGGTTTCCATTTTCTTATGATGAAATATCCATTTGTTTTATATGGATTATGTGATGATGGGATGATGTTTATGAAACCCATTTTATTTATTGGGTTATTATGAATGATGTATGTTTATTTTTTGGCACAAGTAAGAATGATTTCATTATGAGATGGGTGGGACCTATATCTCCCTCCAATGCACTGGGTAAATATTTATATCTTATGAGATAGACATGGCTAGAACAGCAAGTTAAACCGGTTCAGTAATACAAGACTGGAACGAGGAATGAACTCAATTCAGAAAGGGAATTTGTCCACTAAGATGGTCTTGGCAGCAATGCCTTGGCTACTATGGAAATAATACCATGTGCTTAATGGTTTCCATAATTAAATTTTTTATTCCCATGATATTTTATCATGATTTATGTTCTATTATGATCTATGACTTATGTACTTCCATGTTTTATGTCGTTGCTCAAGATTTTGATGTTTAGATTTTATGTTCATGTTTTTGCATTCACGTGTTTATGGATTGTTTTATGTTCTCTATGTTTACCATTACTCGGTATTTGAGCTCACCCCTTTCATGTTTTCTTTCCCCAGGATATAATGAAAGGTTTTAGGTAAGAAAAAAAGGGAAATATATTTATTGGGAGATGTTGAAGATCTTTCACGATGATTAGAAGATTTTATTCCGAGTTTCCAAAGACACTAAACTATTATGATCCCCATGTGTCTGTTTATTTTATGTATTATGTATTCTACGAATGTAATGTATTTTCCATGTACATCAAGCTTCGTGTCTCTACAGCTGGTATCAGAGGAAAGGTTTAGTCATCCATTGGAAACTAGGATGCAAGAACATTAGTGAGATCCATAGAGATATTTCTAAGGTATGTCTAGGGATGTCCCTAAGGTAACGTATAAGTATAGGTTATAGTCCTAGAATTATGGTAACAATATTAGATTAAACCTAAGATGTTATATATTGAAGTTACTCCACCTTTATTATGATTTTTGCCTCTCACATTATTCTTTTTGGGTTTTAGAAAATGGCTAGAAACAAGATGATTCACGGTAATGGAGGATATGATGGACAATGGAATGATATTATTAAGTAGAAACCAAATGAAATGGGATTTGGAAGTCCAAACATCATTATTATGCTGAAACAGCAATCTCATAATATGATCAATAAACTCAAATTTGGTAAGTTTCCAGACTCGGCTAATAAGAGAAAGATGGAGTTTCATGATGATCATAGTGGAAAGAATGTTCAATTTCCCTCATGTAAATAATTTGGGAAGAGGCATCGGGGAGATTATTTCAAAGGAACTGGAAGATGCTTTGGGTGTGGAAAGGAATGACATAAATCCAGTAAGTGCAAAAGAAAAAGGTTCAATTAACACCATGGATGAGGATAATGGTATTGCTATAACATCAACAATGGTTAAATGTTTTAAATGTAGAATGTACATGCATTATGCAAACCAATTCCCTAAGGGAAAGTCTCATGAAGAGAATCAGTATGGTTGTATGGGTAATATTTATGTTGATGATGATGAAGAGACTACAAATGATATGTGAGATGAAAGAATTGTTGATGCTCGGTCAATGGTTTAAGAAGGTAGTGGAATGATTACATGTTTATCAAGTGTAATGTTGTATAAGTAATCTCATGGTACTATGGAATAAAGAGACATATAAGGATTGTTACACTGTTGTCTTTCCTTAATTTTTGAAAGTCTGTGATGAATGGTACACGTATTTTTGGAAAGTAGATGATATGCGCATAATGAAGGGATAAGGAGAAAATTAAATGTTTGATAGTATTCACGAGCTCATGACTGATATAAGGAGAAGGTTATATCATGGTTTGAGTATATAGAATTTTTATATTTTGGTATGTGGAAAGATTTAACTTTTGAGAACATTCATGTTTTCACTAAGGATTAATGGGTATTCATTTTTCAAGAGAATACATAATTAATGTATTCAAACGATTGGAATATGACCAACAAGATAATGGGGGATAAACGATGGTTGGTTGATGACATTTCATGTAATCTTTTTCTTTATACTATGAGCTTGCACGAAAGTATTTTAGATAATTATTGGAATGGATTAAGTTGGACATAAGGTAGTATTGTTTAAAGATAGAACTTTTTTTGATATTATTGATGAGATGTTATATTAATGTAGTTTTAGATAAAGGACAACCTACAAGACGGGCGACGACCCATCACGTCGGACAAGGCTGTGGGAATCGAACCCACAACTGAAGTGCGACTGGCCTTTATCGCCTACCACTGGCCTATAAGAAGTCCCTGGTTAGTAGAAACTAGTTTTATTTTATTAAGAGGTATGATATATGAAGTATAAGTTCATTTTTGGAATCGTATATGATTAACCTCACCATATATGGACTTATGAATATTTGATAACTTTTTCTAACATTTTTTTTGAAATAGATGAAATGACCCATCATTATATCACATGATCTGCTAACACTTCACAAATAACAAATTCAACTTATTTCTTTAAGAGATGAAGTGGAAATTGTTCAATTCACGATCAATTGGGAGATTGTACCAAATTAATGTAAGTATTTCTTTTAATTCATCAACTATAGGTAAATGATATTGAAAACCAAAAATGTTGTCCTAGTTCTCTTATATCTGATGAATCAGATGGTACCTTAGATCATCAAAAATTTATGGCTTTGTGATTATTGGCTTTTTCATAGCTATGTCCTCTACCACTCTCCATGAGAACATGATTGTTAGATTTTTCTTCCATATCCATATTTTCACCTATGTTCTCCTATATGGAAACCCAATGATGAGTTACTTTGGGTAATCATTGCATTTCATATTTTAGTTTTTAAAATTAGGTTTTATTATTCCTTTTTACGATGTGGGTTTCTATGAATAGTAAACGATTTATAACCCGACGAATTTCGAGGGAGAAGTTAATTTTAAGGAGGGTAGAATGTAATAACCCGTGATTTTATAAGATATATTCATTTTAATTTTTTTTCATATCTTCGGTTTTATGCTACACTAAGATTATCTTGCGGTATACGCAACACCGTATTAGCTTGTAGTATACGCAACACTAATCTTGGATCGTGTTACACAAAATTTCAAGTTCATTTTATAATAGTCATTCTACGCAACATTAAGTGTGTGTATATATATATATTCAATGTATAAATTAAATATGGTTGGATTCTGTTATATGAAATAATGAAGGATTCTTGCAAAACATGCGACCCTAACTTAGCTTTCATTACACGCAATCGCGACCTTCCTCGATAGCGTGTGTTGTACGCAATACCGGGTTCTACTAAACAATGATATATTATTATAATAATATTATGAACTAGACGTTATGAATAGTATTAACTAAATTTTGAATTTTATGACATTATTATTCATCTTACACATTTTTTAGAACATGTTATAAGAACAAAATAAATTTTTCGGGTAAAATATGTATTTTTCAAAAAATGCAGTTTTACCGCCTTTTGATGGGGCACCGACATTAAATCTAGTTGTTGACATGTTTATAAGTTCAATTTGACAAAATAAAATTCTTCTTTTGAATCAGGATATAAAAATTTACATTGGATAATGTTTTGATATTTTTCTGATAACTTTCATATTTTAATGAATAGTAAAAACACGATATATTTTAATTAAAAACAACTTTTTTCATCATAATAATTTATATGGTTAAATTATAATATTTAATTGTTTTAAATTATAAATGTAATATAGTTTTACCATTTAATATAATGTATGTCATTATCATTGATTTTACATTGAATTCGTAGGTTAAATCAAGTCAATCTTTTGCAATGTTTTAACCAAAAACCCATTTTCATTCGACAACAGGATCAATTTTAATTTAATTTCTCAAACTTCTGTGTATTGAATTTGAAAAAATGGATTCGATATTTGGAATCAGTGGATCCAAATTATGTTAATAGGCTACTTTTTATTTTTGGGAATTATGAATAGTAACTACGGTAAATTTTATTTACCTTAGTTAAAGGTAAATCGGGTAATTAAGGGTAAATATAATATTATAAAATTACCCTAACACATGAAAAAATTATATTGGATGGCTTAAAGTATACCAAAATCACCTAAGGGTCTTATTAGATTCATTTTATGGACTTTTGACCATGAAAATATTTTAATTTTTATTAAAACCAAAGAAAGTGACAATATGTCACTCTCGTAAATCGTATATGTATAATAATTTTAATTTAGTGATAAACATCATAAAAATTCAAACATTAATACTATACAGAAATCTAATAAAATTATCTATGTCATGATAAGTTATTTAGAATTTTTAGGGATTAAATAATTGTCATTAATGGTGATACATTAATGATGCAGAAATTATTTATTAAGTGAAAATTCAGTAATATAGTTTTTATTGATATAATAATACACATTATAAGACCCAAAAACCTGACAAAAAATTATTGGTAATGTATATATACACAATAATCATTCAATGAACTAATATATAACCATTTGGAGTCTTATAAAAGTGATTATGACACTTATATTATTTTATTTTAAATGATTCCAAAGTTGTCACCTTCATAATTTAATAAATATAACAATTTAAATATTGTGATTTTAAGATGCTAAATTCGAGTAAAAGTATTATTGTGAAAGGAAATATATTTATCTTCATCATAAGAAATTTTTTTTAATTTTTATGCAACAAATAAGTATATTAAATAATTATACAAAAATGTTGTTGCAATTATTTTATTAAGAGATAAACCAAATAAATGGTTTTAAAAATAAAAAAATAAATATTATATGAAATATATAATGTACTAAACTAATTTTCTAGATACATATGACATTATATGAATCTATTAAAGCTTTTAGTTCGAACATATCTTCTGTATATATTTTATTTAAATTCAAATAAATGAATAGTGTCAAAATTGACACTATTGTTATTATATAAAAATAACATATTTTAAAATTGTTTAAAAATAACAAAAATATATAAAAATTACAAATTTAAATTTATATGGTCTAAAATGATATAAAGTATCCAATTATGGATAATTAACAACAAATAAGTAATTATTTGTTATAATTTAAAATTTAGAATGTTATTACCACAAATAAAATTAAATTGATAAATCAAGTTGATTATGTTTAAAATAATTTCCTTACATGTCTAAATTTTATTTTTTGATGTGATTACAACACTATATAATCTAATAATTTAATATGAGTAATTTTTGGAGGTTTTTAAGTGGGGTTAGATTTATTATAAATTAATATCTTTAAGATTTCCAAAGGTCCCCTCTCCTCCCTTATAAAAGGGAACCTCCTCCCTCTCCTCCTCACACCAATTTGAGCCTTAAAGATCGGCCAAAACCTTCCCATTTCACTTCCCCACTTCTCTAGAAATATACTAGAGGTCCTGGTATTCCTCAAAGACCAATTTTAGTGCTCTAAGAGGAGGTCTCAAAGAGGTGCTTCAAAGAAGAGGTAATGTCCGTTACCGATTCTTTCAACTTTATTTCTTCTTCCAAGTCTTCTTCTTTAGTTGTTTAATTATGAAGTAATAACATAAGTATAACTCATATACTTATATGTTATTATAAGTATGAAACATCCATATTTCACCATCTATCCATCCTACGGAAAACGAAATCACCACGCGTGTGTACATACAGAATACCGTCTTCACGCTGTGTTGTAATCTATTTTCCACCACCACATTACTTGGAAGGGTATAATGGTGTAAATGATGACTATATATGATTATTGTAAAGTGATATTGATTCTGAAATAGTATACATACAATCCAATACAATTCCATGGGAATGATATCATCGCTCGTGCGTACGTACGGATTACCATCTCCACGACGCGATGAGATTCATTTTCCATGTAAAAAATTAAAGAATGATTATAAAGTATATATAATAAGTAATAATAAAATATATGACATAATAATGCTACTGAATTTATGTACATATATATGTATGTCATATACTTAATTCCATTCAATTCAATAAGGAAACGAAAATAGCGTTCATGCGTACGTATGGCCTACCGTCTCCATGAACGGTGTATTTCATTCCTTTTATCGATCTAAATTATATATGTATATGATGAATATATATTATATATAAATCATGTTTTATATTATGGAATTATGTAAATCAGGATATATGTAATAATATCAAGAACGAAAAGTCGAAACACATACAATAAATGAAATGATTTTACCCAAAAGGCTGCTCTTACATGGAATTTAAAAAAGAACTGGTAATATAAAGTCATAAGTGAAACATATATGATATCATAACAGTGAATATGATTCTTTAATAAGTCAAGGACATTATTTAAATCATTATACAGGAGGTTCGGAAACGTACAAATCATATCATACCTAGGTAAGGGATAATTATTCCAATCTCATCCTTATTCGAGATTGTTCATAACTATTTACTGGGGGCAATGTTTATTATCCATGTCAATATGCTCTCAAAATGTTTTCATAAAATGTTTACTTTACTTCCATCTATATTTAAGATATTTTTACCCTTTTCTTACTTTTACTACATCGTATGGAAGGAATCTTTCTTTTGTTTACCGTACGAGGTACTTTATGACTTTTCCGACAAAAGTACGAGGAAATTATTATTTTTTAACTTATACGACATGAAAGGATTTTTACGGTTTTATAAACCCTTATTTTCATGAAGCTTCCTCCAAAATATTTCATGACTATTTTAAACAATATCTTTTTCTTTTAAAATTTCATGACGTTTTGTGAAAAGAAATTGATTTTGAAGAAGAAAGGATATTTTCCTCAAGAATTCATTTGAAGTGTTTTATCAAAACAATTTTCTATCTAAGATGAAATTATTTCATATGTGTATGTTTCAAGTAAAATGTCTCTATGATTTACATGGTTTCCATTTTTCTATGATGAAATATCCATTTGTTTTATATGGATTATGTTATGATGGGATGATGTTCATGAAACCCATTTTATTTATTGGGTTATTATGAATGATGTATGTTTATTTTGTGACACCAGTAAGAATGATTTCATTATGAGATGGGTGGGACCTATATCTCCCTCAAATGCATTGGGTAAATATTTATATCTCATGATATATACATGGCTAGAACGATAAGTTAAACAGGTTCAGTAATACAGGATTGGAACGAGGAGTGAACTCGATTCAGAAAGGGACTTTGTCCACTAAGATGGTCTTTGCAACAATTCCTTGGCTACTATGGAAATCCTATCATGTGGTTAATGGTTTCTAAAATTACATGTTTTATTCCCATGCTATTTTATCATGATTTATGTTCCATTATGATGTATGCCTTATGTACTTCCATGTTTTATGTCGTTGCTCAAGATTTTGATGTTTAGATTTTAAGTTCATGTTTTTTCATTCAAATGTTTATGGATTGTTTTATGTTCTCTATCTTTACCCTTACTGGGCATTTGATCTCACCCCTTTTGGGTTTTCTTTTCCCCAGGATATAATGAAAGGTTTTAGGTAAGAAAAAAAGTGGAAGATCTTTATTGTGAGATGTTGAAGATCTTTCACCATGATTAGAAGATTTTATTACGAGTTTCCAAAGACACAAAAATATTACGATCCTTGTGTATCTATTTTTGTTATGTATTAAGTATTCAAAAAAAGTAATATATTGTCCCTGTACGTCTAGATTCGAGTCTCTACGGACAATGTTTATAAAAAAATGGATTCTCAACCAATGTTGTATCAGGGTCTAGATCAACAGAATCACATCTAATAACATGGGAAGGATATGTTATATACCTCATAAACTAGGAAACATGAAATACATATTGGAGTGATGTAAAAATAAATGATATGACCAACAATTAGTTCACCCTTCTTATCTATAAAATGAAATCTAATGGGCCAAATAAACACTGTGCCAACTTACTCTGCTTACCCAACTAATGGTATACCAAGTGAGGTGAAATCTAAGAAATAACTAATCACCAAACTCAAACTACAGAGGCCGATGATGAAGATCCACTTAAGATTTCTGGTGACTATTTTCCAGGATCAAACACATCCATATCAACCACACCATCAATATTGTTTGTTGTACAATAATCAACCCATCTATGGATCTCTCTCCAAAAACTCCCTAGCACATGGGAGATATAAAAGGATTCACATAAAAATACTTGAAGGGAAACATATTAATCTAATCTTGATAAGTATTGTTATAGGACATCAAAACAAATGTCAAATAATTATCCAATGATCCTTCAAAATCAAGAAGGCAATTCCAAAGCATATCCTTAAGAACATATACATACCTCTGTATATCCAGCAATCTATAGATGATATGTTGTCATTAATTTAATCTGGAAACCCATCAACTCTTTTAAACCATTCCAAAACCTGTATGTGAAACTCAAATCCTTGTTAAAAACAACCATAGAGGGAACCCCATGAATTCTAAAAACATATCAGATTTACAATTCATCAAGCTATTCCACTTTCTTCGTGTCCTAGATTGGGTTTAAATGCGCTAATTTTATGGTTCGAAAACTAATCACCCTAATAAAATCCTTACCACTTATATACTATGGAAAACCAATGATGAAATCCAAGGAAATATCATCCCACTTCCATACCAGAATGAGTAAAGGCTACAACAAACCTATAGGTCTCTCGGGTTCTGCCTAAAATCATTGAAAAGAGATACACCGCAAAACAAAATTGACAACCGGCCATCTCATTCACTACCACAAATACAAATGTCTCAAATCATGTAACATGTTGGTAGTAATTGGGTGAATGAACTAAAAAGAGTGGTTTCCACTATTCAATAACTCTTACCTTAGGGAAAAAAGAAAAACGAACCTTCCATAGAAGCACAAAGCTCCACTGAGAGACTGAGACCACTAACCCATGGTCTCCCAACCATATAATTTTTAACCAAATCATTAGCCCTAATTTTTACCACCTACTCAAGCCTAAATCAATCATAAAAAAGACAAATCAACTTTCACTAAATCCATGAACAAATTTACTCCATCCTCTTCCACTTCCTAGATCATTTTAGTAGACAAAATCATTAGAGAACACTCATAAAATGATTTCTTCATCGACGTCTCAGTAATTTTATTCCCAACACAACATCAAAAACATCACCTTTCCCAATGGTACAATAAATATAAAAGTTATACTTCTTTGTATTATCTATCCAACATCTATGTTTCAAATTTATATTAATCTTCATAAAAGCATATTTCAAGAATTTATTATCTAAATACCCTATAAACCACTACCCAAAGAGATAGAAACACCAAATCAAAATTATGTTCATGGTATTTCTTCTGATTATCGGATAACTAGCTTGATCCATAAGTCACAACCTATTTTCCCAACATCAAGAAAAAACCCAATCTCATAATAGAAGCATAGAAATAAAACATCATAACCCAATCCGGGATCCAAAAGAGTAAAAAATGTGGTTGAATTTAACTCCACCTTTATCTTTTAAAAAGATACGAGACACTTTTCATTCCATTCACACTTTACACCCTTATGGTTTGATGTTTTTATCAAAGATGGGATCTTAGAAACTATCAAAACAAAACATCTATAATAACCGACAAAAAAAATGAATCTATGGATATAAAAAAATCGACTACTCCCAAGACCTATGTGCATATAACATTTTCAAGATCTAATGAGATGCCCCACTATGATATTGCATTCCTTAGAAACATCACTTCCAAGATCTAAACCTCACAAATGGAAGGCGCACCATATAAAAGATGTTGTTTCATGGTTTGAAGAATGATACCCAAATATTCCATGTTCTCCAACTCCAACTTAGAGTACAAAACAATTTCATCCATGAACAGAACAAAAAAAGATTCCAAGTATCGATGCAAGATTAAGTTCATCAAAGACATAAACATCGCAAGAGAATTAGTGAGACTGAATGGAATAACCAGAAACTTGAAATGGCCTAATGAACTCTTAAGCACTATATTTGGTATATACTCTTCATGAAATTTCAACTGGGGGTACATTACCAAGATGTTAATATCATAAAACCAATGATCCCCTATAATTTATTAAAAGAGGTCATCAATCCTTCACAAAGGATATTTTTTATTGATGGCCACCTAATTCTGCATTTTATAATCAATAAAAAAGTATGTGAATTTGGTATACCTTCCTAGAAAATAAAACATGGAAATACCATGGTGAATCACTTGGTTAAATAAATACTTAAGGCTATTGGTCCTTAAGCTAGAAAGTAAGTTCCAAAAAATCTACAGGTTCTATATGGTAAGATGTCAATGAAATAGGCAACAAAATAGTGAGTAGGTCTATAGTAATCTCGACCTCTCTTTTTTTAAAAAGTGGGGACATGAATTGGTCACCCAATTCATGCCCCAAGGAAATTTATTAAAAAAATTATCATTACAAACACGAGGTGAAATGAATTTGAAATAACTGAATTTTGAGAATTACAAACTAAGAAACACCAAGGAAGATCCATTAAAAGTCATGAGGTTCACTAACCATCAGAGACTCTTCCAATCCATCTGAAAGGGATGATACTGGAAGAACCAAGCATGATTGAAGCTGAACATCTAGAGTGCTGCTCGACATTGTTTCTTTATCAACATGAGTTACTTCTCTCACATTGTGAAACCGTTGTAAGGGAAAAGTTGAAACCATCAGCACAAAGTCATCATCCAGTAGAAGGTCACGTAGCTATGCAAAAAACAGAAAAAAGAGGTCTCTGTTAACAGTCAATTGGTTCTTTCAAAGCTAGATATTCAAATCTGCAATCCATCCAAAAAAATCAGAGATCTATCCTATTGAAAAGTTATAACATCCCGATCCTTCCTCCCGTTCAGTTAGCATGAAATTCTATAAACCATGAAGAGAATAGTATAAATAGTGGGTTAAAAATATGCAACATAAAGTCAATATAGAGTTCCTTCCCTTGCAAAGCCATCAAACCAGCCTTTAGCACAGAAAATCCTACACAAAAAGCAAGATAATGCCCAGATCCTCCAGTATGTAGTCTGGGGGAACACACAAAAAAACTAAATGAAATTGAACACCAAAAAGGGTTAAATTAATCAATAAACATCTATGGAAAATGGCATGATATTACCCCAAGAATAGGAATAACAAGCCCGACCCTTATCCTAGAGTCCAAGTCACCATGGAAAACAAGAGTGACCCCATCAGTAGATAATAATTGTACCCAAATTTGATAACATTATATATAGTACAAAAACACAAATCATATAATCCATGATGATAACCAAGTCAAATATTTCATGATCTAGAACTAAAATCCCATACTCCACCTTAGTACCATCAATCATTATCCAATATGTGGGGAATCTAAAACCTTGTTTAGACCTATTTTCCAAAGGTATAGAAAGATATGATAAGAATGGAATAAGATAAAAATGAAAATACAAGATTTTAATGATCATGGATGATATTAAAAAATGATTCGAACTTGTATCAGACAAAACTAACACCATAGAATAGGAGATAAACATCATGCCTCTAACAATAGTTGTCGCAAATTTAGATTCTTGCGGTGCGTACTTTGCTGCATAAATACCTATGATCATTGATATATTAACATCTCCCTTATCCTGAGGATTAGAGAAAACACCATTTAAAGCATCTATATAATCCTTAGAACCATTAGTGAGAGTAGATCCTACCCTTATAACATCCCGATTATGGAAGCCGCCTAGAGGTGCCCCATACCCAGTTGGTCAGATGGCGTCAACCACATTTCCTCGAACTCCAGAGGATTCTGACTAGTATTGAGGGCCTTGGGTGTGATAGTGGAGATACTATGCCCTCATTCTAAGTGTAACAGATTAGAAGTAAACATATAGCAATAGCGGAATAAATGTAATACCATACAACAGTAAACAATAGAAGATTGTAGATATAAATAACTAGAGAACATATATAAATTATGCATTATACATATATCTAGGAAAGCATCCAAACAAGTCACAATGTTGGACTACAGTATAGAACCAAAGTAAAAAAGAAAAACAGGAAACATCTCCTCAACATTGTAAGCCTCACCTTGGTCCCATGATCTCAAGCTCCAAGCAGTCAAGTACCTGAAGTAGAAGGGAACCTGCCCTTATCTAGACCCGCAACAATTTGATTTTTTTGGGCCCAAAATCATGACCCAAATATGGTGTGAGATGAATCTCAGTAGGTAACCACCCAAAGATCTGTTCCTAACAGTTAGTGAATATATATGGCAGGCAATAATCAAAATAAAGCTGTAAAAAATGAAGTAATCAAAAGTAAACCATCATACAGTTTCAAATGCATTCAATTATCAGATATTAAGTAAGATTTTAATCATAAGCAGGGAACCCTCTGGGAAGTAATCACAGCCTAACCACTCTAGTTCAAAACACAAGGAAAGATATACCAATGACTCTATGAGGAAGCACTCTATGAAAATTCCCCCTATAGTCATGTGTGTTCAAAGACTCTCATAGGATGAACTTGCTATCAATTCACCATATAACTGTGTGTGTCCAAAGACTCCCTGGGGAAGCACTCACCATAAATTCCCCCTATAGTCTTTTAGAGGTAACTACAGACACTCTGAGGAAACACTCAACGCCAATTCCTCCTATGGTCTCGTAACGTAACTAATGACACTCTAAGAAAGAAATAAAAATCAATCACCCCTATGCTCACTCAGCGTGATAATTATAATAGACACTCTGGGAATTCCCTTAACGTCAATTTCCCCTATGGTCTCAATATGCCTGGTTCTCGCAGCCCCTTGTAAAGCAATCATCCACAAGCAAAAATCAGCAGCCAATGTAAACCTCATGAACTACATGGATAAAAAACTATAACATATCATAACATGTCAGATAATATAATGTCACTCCATTCTATAAGCACTAGAAATGTAAGGAAAGTATCCTAACAGGATAAGTAAGACCAAGTGGTCATAAAAAATAAAACATTGGAAAAACATCCAAAGCATGGAAAAGTTAACCCAAATCACAACAAATAAATTCTATCCAAAAAACAAGGCATAACAGGCTAATAACTGGGTAAAATCTATCAACACACAATACCCCGAACAAGGTTATTGGGAACTTTTTCACATAGAACTTAAATAATATCTACGAAAAAGAACAAACCACCTATATCAACATCGTACGATCATTATACCCTGGCATCATCCCCTGGATCGACTGAGAACTCAGTAGATCTACAAAAACGTCCAAAATTTTCAACCGAGGATAACGTATGAGAGAACAGAAATCAGGAAAATATGTTCAAGTAGAAGAGAGAACTCACTGATATGATTCCATCACAACTGATAGAGTTTGTATTGAAGAAAATATGCTCAATTGGGGGCTCAGAGATGATTTGCGGCCATACGGTCTCTCTTGGATAAGATAGGTCGAGAAAAAGAGCGTTATGTCTGTTATAAGTGACCTCGATCTATTTAATGAAAAAAACGTACATGACGTGTACATTTGAAGTATATGACATATAATTTCCCTTAATTCCCCCACATTAGGTAGTCTCCAGGTCACCACACATGATCATGTGCTCGGGCGTTACACGGACAACACACAACTACACGCTGTAACCGAGTACACAACATGTACTCACTAAGTACATGCTTTTTACACAAGAAATTTCTAGAAATTCATCGTTTTCTTCATAAACACTAGATAATGGAAAATATACTCGAGAAGAATATCCGGGTTCTTACAAACTTCCATTAAAGAAATTCGTATGTGAATTTCCCAAGTAAGGCAGTGTAGAAGAAGAATCCTCAAACAACTCCATCCACTATGATCGTACATCGACCTCCCTATCCCAAGTCTTGTCCTGTACTCATCCATGCTTCCATATCACTCTTACCAGAGGAACAAACGATCCACAAAGAACCTTCCTACTGT
The DNA here is from genome assembly GCA_963277665.1 of Viscum album. Classification (NCBI taxonomy): domain Eukaryota; kingdom Viridiplantae; phylum Streptophyta; class Magnoliopsida; order Santalales; family Viscaceae; genus Viscum; species Viscum album. The sequence continues at coordinate 1,061,477,928 of OY728165.1, read as the reverse complement.
GATCAACAATCTGTATAGGATGATCCTCGAACGAGGAGTCCACCTTTAACTGAACCTCTTGGGTTGAAAAACATGAGATGAGTCTGAGAAGTAAGGTCGAAGCTAGGAAACATGGATGAAATCATGCATAGCCTGGTACCACTGAGGTAAATACAACTAAAAGGCAACCAACCCAACTCTCTCCAAAACCTCAAACGGCCCGACGTACCTCGGTGAAAGCTAACCCCGTCTTCTAATCTTCTTGTTCCCTAACCGTAGTGTGACATGCAGGAAACCCTGATCCCTATCCTCGAACTCTAGATGTCATCTCCACTAATCAGCATAAGACTTCTATCGAGACTGTGCAGTAGCCATCCTATTCTAAATCAACTATATCTGCTCTGTGGTCTTCTTGAAAAGATGAGGTCCCATAATAGCTGCCTCTCCTACCTCTAGCCATCATAAGGGTGATCGGCATGGCCTACTGAATAAAGCCTCATAATGTTCCATCTAAATAGTTTCTTGAAAACTATTGTTGTAGGAAAACTCCACAAGAGGTATGTGATTCTCCCAAGAACCTCCAAAATCAAGGATGCATTCTCGAACCATGTCTTTAAGCCCTTGAATCGTACACTCAGACTGGAAATCTATCTAGAGATGGTAAGCTATAATAAGATTTAACTGTCTACCCAAGGACTTCTGCAATCCCTGCCAATCCCGAGAAGTAAAACGTTCATCCCTATCTGACACTATGGAGTGTGGAACTCCATGTAGACGTACAATCATGTGGATGTACAACCATCCCAGATCATCAACACTAAAAGTCTTCATGATCGGAAAGAAGTGAACAACCTTCGTGAGTCTGTCAATGACAACCCAAATGCATCATTCCCGGAAGGATACCTCGGCAGAACTATCACGAAATCCATCGCGACATCATCCCACTTCCACTCGGGAATGGGTAACTACTACAAAATCCCTTCTGGTCACTGATACTCTGCATTCACCTGCAAATAGGTGGAACACCTCATCACAAAACCAAAGACATATTTCATCATACCTAACCACCAATAATGACGGTGTCGATCATGATAGATCTTGGTGACACCAGGATGAACTGCCAAAACTGAGGAATGAACGTCCCACATCAGATCCTTGCTTATGTTTGTTGACACCCATACACGCCCATGGAAACACAAAATCTCATCCTCGCCTATGGTCCATCCATAAAATAGGGTCCTCTCATGTCACCCTTTCCTGTAGGACTGGGCCTTCAGAAACAAATAGCTGCCTCGTTTGCACTCAATCAAGAAGAGTAGAGGTAACAACTACGGAAGAAATAAATGTCTACCCCTGCCTATCGTGCACCTCAAAATGCATCTTAGTGAACAGATCCATAAGCTGCCACAAACAGCTGGCCTCCTGAACTACCTGTACTTGAGTCCTCATGCTCAGTGTATCAGCCACCGCATTGCCTTTCCCAGGTGTATAGTCAAGCTCAAAATCAAAAGAACGAAGTTACTCATCCCACCTTCATGGTATCAAATCCAAGTCACGCTGAGTGAAGATATACTTGAGACTTTTGTGATCTGTGAAAAACACAAGATTCTCCCCCAACAGATAATGTCTTCAATAGTGTAAGGCATAAAAAACTGCAAAAAACTCAAGATTGTGGACTGAGTAATTTCTCTCATGTGGCCACAATTACCGAGACTCGTATACAATGACTTTTTCTTCCTTCACAAGCATAGCTCCTAGACCAATACCTAAAGCATCACAATACACAGTATAGATCTTTCCTGGATTTGGAAAAACAATTATCGTTGCTGAAGTCAACCTCCCTTTCATCTCCTTAAAGGCTGACTCACAAGAATCTATCCATAAGTACTTCCACCCTTCTTAGTCAGCTCCTTCAATGGCACTGCTTAGCTTGAGATGTCCTATATGAAATTCTTGTATTATCCAGCCTGCCCTAGAAAACTCAATACCTTGAAAATTTTCTTCAGCTGCTCCCATGAAACTACAACACTCACTTTATCTGTGCCTATTGATACTCTTGTCTCTGAGATAACAAGACACAAGAAGTGAATCTGGTCCATCCAAAATTGGCATTTTAAGAGATCATTATATAAATGATTCTATCTTAGTATACTCAAAACAATATCATGATGGGTAGCATGGCCATGTTGAGTATGATAGTAAACCAAGATATCGTCCATGAAAACCACCAAAAAAGAATCCAAGTATGGATGGAACACTCGGTTCATTAGTTCCATGAAGACTACAGGCGCGTTCGTGAGACCGAACGACATAACCAAATATTCGCATAGACCATACCTGATCTGAAAGCTGTAAGAGGTATATCAGATGGTTTAACGCGCAATTGATGATAACAGTACCTCATGTCAAAATTTGAGAACACTCGGACTCCCCGAAGTTGATCAAAGAGATCATCAATCCTTGGTAAGGGATATCAATTCTTAACCATCAACTGGTTCAGCTTCTGATAATCCACACAAATTTGGAGAGTACCATCCGCCTTCTTCGCAATGAGGATAGAAGATCCCCAAGGAGAATTACTGGGTCAGATGAAACCCTTAGCCTAAAACTCCTCCATCTACTTCTTGAGCTTCTGTAACTATGGTGTATCTATCCTGTAAGAAGTAATGGACATTGGTGTCACTCCTAGTACGATATTAATAGAAATTTCCACCTATCTCTCCAGAGGAAACCCTAAAAAGTCATCTGGAAAGATGTCCCTAAAATGATCCTCCACTAGAAGAACGTTCATCTGTGAAGTCCCATAGTCATCCAGGTATAGACTAGAAATCTGGGCTATAACTCCTCCCAACCCATGATGCTCAAGTCCTACTATGCTCCCCAGGACATCCCATTCACCCTTATGAAGAAACAATTTTCCCTCTAGTGTTGTGAAACTCACCCTACGACGATAGAAATTGAAAATAGCCTAAAAAGGAACTTAGCAGTCCATTCTGAGAATGAAATCATATCCTGTTATCTCTAAGACATAGAGGTCTCATAAGAAGTGACACCCACCAACCTCAAGAGAGAACTCCTTCAACTAATGTACACTATCCATTGTAGTCCCCAATAGAGTGTCTAACATCAAGAAATCCACAGAATAAGAGACACAGAGCCCAATGATCTCCACAACAACAACTGATATAAAGCTATGGGAAGCCACTGTATCAAAAAGAGAAAAAGATAAAACCATGGAAAATAGGATCGTAACTCAAAATGTAGGGGTTCCGGGATCCTGATCATACTGGGTCTACTCCACTACAAAAGTATAACCTGAAATGCAACCCTGCGACCCTGCCTCACCATCATGATTAGATCCACCCTATTGTCGCTGAAAGCCCAAAGACTAGCTACCATAACCAAAACCTCCACCTCGACCTGAATGGTCGGAAGAACACTAGTTCCCATACAGATGCAAAACTGGTGGTTCTGCTTCTGAATGAGGAGTTATAGAAGAAACCATGTCACCAGCTACTAGTGAGAAGATTTGATAGAAGCGCAAAAGATGAACCATATTTCCACAAGATCGGCACTCCACTAGGTATCTCGGGAAATGTGGCCTCGTATGCCTGACCGCCCCACACTGGAAGCATACCACCTAGCTACTTGAAGGTGTATCCTGCCTACTTGGATCTCCATTTGTAGTCTCTACGAGGCACTTCATATTATCAACCAACGAAGAACTATCTTTGGATACTGAACCTCCCTAGCACACAACTTTAGAATCCCTCATATTATGCTATTTGATTAGTGCCTGGTTGACTATATATGAAATCAAAGTCAACCTGAAGATTTTCACCTGAGCCCAAATGTCCTATCTGAGACCATCATCAAAATTCATTTCCAGGAACAACCAATATCCCCCTAGAAAGGGTGTAAAGTGTTGTATCTCAGTGAAGCGAGAAGATTAATCCATAACAGATAGAGTACACCGCTCCAAACCCATGAACTCTTAGGATCGATTGGACCTCAAAGTCTCTAGATAGAAGTAATCGTAGAAGGTACACATAAATCCTCCCAAGCTATATTATTTAGGTTGTATGCCTGTGAGGTCACATCCCACCATCTCTTGGTGGAATCTCAAAGAATATACATAGTGAGATCGACCCTCCTCTCCAGAGGAGTCTCCATATGCTCAAAATTCATCAGCATGGCTTCTTTCCACGACTCTACAGCCTGGGGTCCTCCATCCCCTGAGAAGGTGGAAGGATTCTAATTCTGAAAGGCTCGCGTCAAATCTGCCATCGATGGGGTAGGAGGTGGTACTCTCTGGAAGGTCTTCATAAACCTCAAAAACCTATCTTGGAACTGTGCATCATCACCTGTGTTGGGAATGACGGCTGGTGTCAAGACTGGAACAACTGGATGATCTGTGGGTAGTCCTTGGTTAGTCATGTCTAGTGTCTGATCGTTGCCCTGTAACTAGGGTACAACCAGAGGTTGTCTTGTTGGCATGACTCTATATGGTCATGCGCACACCTTAGATCAAAATTATGAAGCACTGAAGACTAGAATAGTAAGGATGAAATAGGAAAAAGAAAGCATTTATGTTTTTCTAAACATGGATACACGACATGTATATTTAACTACATGGAATGTTACTTTAATCCATTCACATGGGCATGTACTTCTACCAAAACTGGTCATGTAGCACCCCCTACACATGGCATGTTGTCCTAAAACACATCGTGTACTTGAATCCTCTTTCCCACCTTGAGTTTTTCGACGTGGTTAAGACACACGATTCTCCAAGAACAAGACTACATGGAGTGTTAGTGCAAAAAAATATGTGTACTAGATGAGCTTCACTATCCCGTGTTGTTAGTGACACAGCCGAATACACATCTCACACTTCCCGGCATGTTCTAGATGGACATGGTGTGTACTAGAAAGATTTTTCTGACCCGTGTTGTTAGTGACACAACCAGTTACACGGTTCTACAACACAACTTGTACATCCAGTACATGGTGTGTCCTACCAAAGATTCCAAACCTCATGTCCTCACCCACATAGTCTGAGACACGGTTATCGACTACACTTCGTGCACATGCAGTACACAATGTGTACTTAAGAAAAATAGTTTCTTCTCGAACATATGAACACATGGCATGTATTCATCATTACATGTTATTTATTCGGGGTTTTTCCAGATAGTTAGCCTCAGAAACCACTATGGAACATGGAAAAACATTGAAACGAACATTAAAGTGCCAAATTCCTACTAGTGAAGGGCCCATACCCCCTGCAAATCAATGCTTGGAAACATATATATGTCATAAACAAGCATAATTGATCAATGATCAACCAAATTATGATCCACGAGTCCCTATAACACCTCAAGATCCAATATTTGGAGTTCATTCAAAAAAAACCTTACACAACCAATACCCTATCTAATAACATGTATTTTTATCAAGGCATATATCACAACAACATGCATATCTAGCAGAACACCTATCACAACAACATGAAATCGCAAATGCACCCTAAATGGAAGGGAAAGAATTCATGACATGTGATTCCTAGAAAGTTCCAATATGATCCATGATATGGAATACACTCATCTCATTGGGTTTCAATAGGAATGGAACCTCAATAACAATAACAATAGCAATAAAATACATTTGGGTCACCCAACAGTGAAAATCAAATCCACTAAAAAATTTCGAAAATAGAAAACATGCAATAAATGAGGTAGATTGGCTTTTCCATGTACATGGGTTAGCTACTCCCAGTCACAACTTATTACCAAGTACCTATTCCTTCCAATCCCGATCTATATACTATTAATAGTAATTCAAGAGAAAATAATTCCTCTGATACCACATTGTAACGTCCCTATTCCGGAAGCTACATAGAGGTGCCCCGTACTCGTTTGGTCACATGGCCTCAAGCTTATTTCCCTGAATGCCAGAGGATGGTGACTAGTAGTGAGGGCCTTGGGTGTGATAGTGGAAAAACTATGCCCTCATTTTTAGAGTAATACAACAGAAGTAAACATATAGAAATAGCAGAAGCAGTCTAATACCATACAACTGTAAAATGTGGAAGACTATAGATATAAATAACTGGAGCACATATGTAAATGATGCATGATACATATGTCTAAAAAATCATCTAAACAATTCCCACGGCTGGAATACATTACAGAACCCAAGTACAAAAGAAAAACAAGAAACAACTCCTCAGCATTGAAAGCCTCAGCTTGGTCCCATGCTCTCTAGATCCAAGAAGTCAAGTACCTAAAGTAGAAGGGCTCTTACCATTATCGAGACCTATAACAATATAATCTATTTGATCCCAAAAACATGACCCAAAAAGGGTGTGAGATGAATCCCAGTAGGCAACCACGCAAATATATGTGCCTAATAGTCAGTGAATCAATATGGTAGGCACACAAAAGTAAACCATCCTACAGTTTCAAATGCATTCAATTATCACATATCAAGTAATAAATTAATCATAAGAAGGGAACCCTCTGGGAAGTACTCAAAAACTAACCCCTATGGTTCAAAACACAAGGAAAGATATACCAATGACTCTCAGAGGTAGCACTCAACATCAATTTCCCCTATAGTCATGTGTGTTCAAAGTATCTCTAAGGAATCACTCACCATCAATTACCTCTATAGTCGTTTGTGTTCAAAGACTCTCTGAGGAAGCACTCCCCATAAATTCCACCTACAGTCTTCTTGCAGTAACTATAGACACTCTGAGGATGCACTAAACTTCAATTCCTACGGTGGTCTCATAACGTAACTATAGACACTCTGAGGGATAACTCAACGTCAATCCCCTATATGGTCTCGCTGTGTGATAATAAAAAAAGTCACACTCGGAAATCCCTCAAAGTCAATTTCTCCTATGGTCTCACTACACCTGGTTCCTATAGCCCGGTGTAAAGCAATCATGTAAAAACGAAAATTAGTAGCCAACGTAAACCTCAAGAACTACATGGATAAAAAACTACAACATAACATAGCATGTCAAATAAAATAATATTAATCCATTATATCAGCACTATGAATGGAAGGCATGCATCCTAACAAGCTAAGTAAGACCAAGAGGTCATAAACAAGAAAACATGGGAAAAACATCCAAAGCTTGGAAAAGTTAACCCTATTAACAACAAATAACCTCTATCCAAATGAACAAGGCAAAGTAGGAAAATAATAGGGTCAAATCCGTAAACATACAGTATCTTGAACAAGGGTATTGGAAACTTTTTCACATATATCTTAAAGACTATCTACAGAATGGTACAAACCACCTACCTTGGCTTCATATGATTGATATACCCCATAATCATCCCTTACATCACCCTAGAACATGGAAGATCTACAAAAACGTATAAAACGTTCAACCAAGGATAAATCATGGGAGAAGAGAATTTAGTAAAGTAGGTTCAAGAAGAAGAGATAACTCACTGATGCGATTCCAATGCAACCAACAGAGTTCAATTGAGATAAGTGATGCTCAATAGGGGTCTCATAGAAGTTTCGTAGACGTAAAATCTCTCCTGGATGAGATAGGTCGAGAAGGAGAGTGTTATGTCCATCAGATGCGACCCCAATTTATTTAATGAAAAAAATAAAGTACAAAGCATGTACTTTAGAAGTACATGGTGTATACTTTCCATTACCGACCCTGAATTAGGCGGTCTCCAAGTCATCACACACAACCCTGTGCTCGGCCGTTACATGGCCAACACACGACTACCCGCGGTAACCGAGTACAAAACGTTTACTTAAGAAATTTCCAGAAATTCCTATTTTTCTTCAAAAACACCAAAAAAGGAAAAAATACATGAGAATAATATCTAGGTTCTTAAAACTGTACTGACCTGAGAAATTTTTTCACCAAAACACTATAGATGTCCAGATCATCCATAAGGATGAAAATCATAGGATCCTCCACACAGTTAGGCTTGGTTTGAACTCACATTATACACTGGAGGTAAACAATCTAATTCTTCCATCTTTAGCCGCCTCAAGCTGGTTTTAAAGAATATTTCCTGCCCTTACAGTTCCTTTTCAAGATAGAAGGTTCACCCTGGATAACTAATGAACCAACTAAATCTACCCACAAAACATTTCTTCCTATCTATGTCTACCTCAACCAAATACTCCATGTCAACCACCTCCAAAAAATTTAGAAGGCACATCAGTATCATCATTGACTATATATCATGCCTCAATCCTAACTCAAAACTCCAAGACATCAGGTACTCATTAGTGAAAGGATTTGGTGCCAGATGAATAAAATCAGAAAAAATAGAAGAATACTCTAGAATGATACACTCCCCATACACTATGGTTAGGAACTCCCAGGCATTCACCACATGTAATGTCTCAACGAAAAATCGATGGTTAAATAATTTCATTAAGGAATCCTAGATAAAATCCTCATGTTGCAAATGTTGCGTAGTAGAGTCCCACCAACTCATTCTTGGTCCTTTAAGAATATATGCGAAAAACACCACCATAGAGTTTTCAGGATTCTTCCCTAATTTAAATTCTGATCCATGATCTACCACACATCCTAGGTTCCTAACACCCACTTGAACTAGAGTCTGAGAAATGTGGATACAAATTTCTAAAAATGTAGGTTACACTAGAATATTTTTCTATGGAACCTCACTCAGAGATTCCTCTCTTGGATTTGGAAGAGCACTTATTAGAGTCACTATCTAAAAAATCCAAAAACAAATCAGTCATGGGAAAATTTACAAATTGTAGGACCGAATTTAGGAGTTGATGATAAAGACTTAAAAGATAAAAAACTTAAAGCAACCAATAAATTAATTAATTAAAAAGGAACAATTCAATTTAAATAAAATTCTCATACAGTTCATTAAAATGACCTCAAATTCCATACCTCAAACCTTGTAAAAGTATTTCATCACCCATGGTTACTTTGTTTTGGTCATAGAATTGAGCAGGGTGGGCCCATTTACCAATCATACTATCTGAATTTAAATAGTACTAACTCTAGTCTACCCAACGTACAGAACCAAAAATAGAAAGTTATAACACACTTCATACTGAGCATTCCTTTGATAAAATTTTTTTTTACTAACACATGTAAACTATACAAGAAACTCAAACCTAGACTTGACATAATATAGGTAAAATTGGATAATAGAAAATAGTATTGAATATAAGAAAAAAGGACTTAAAATAATAGTAAAAAGAAGAAAAAGAAGAGATACCAAAAAGATATATAATCCCCGAAAAAATAGGATAAACTAGAAATCAAGTCAGATCCACATGTAACGAACATTCACCTCCATACCAACCCAAAATGAATGTAGTAAAAAAAAAATAATCTTCTATGCTACAAGATGCTATTACCTTAACTTTAATCATATAATACAATATCTTTAAATAACCATATATACAAGTAGGGTCTGAGAAAAATACCATCAGGATTCCACAATCGTTTCTATAAAATGTATAATATCAAGAATGAAACAATTCTTGCTTTTAAAACCAAATAGTTTTATAAATAATGTTCATAAATCCAAACCATTTTAAAAAGATTTTCCATTTTTCCTCCTTTGGATTTCCTAAAATTATTTCATATAATCAAACCAAAAAATGAAAAATTATAATTGATAAAATAGGAAATCATTTCATTGCATCAAGAGGAAATCCAGAAAACACATATACATGAAATAAGCTATCATGTAAATCTATGTGGTATGACCTCATTTAAAAATATCTGATCAACAATACATGAAAAAAACCATCATGTGATAAATAAAAATAAATGAAAAATAACCACACATATTGGGATATATATTCTAGGTTACTATGTAGTAGGCACTAAGAAGAGAATCCAAAATAGTAATAATAATGGATCTTACTGATATCGAGTCCTTCTAGTCAATATCACAACTAATATCAAGCCATTCCATCTGACATCACAAAAGGTTACCTCTTAGTGGTTCCATATTCACACTAAGACTACCTTTTTTTACTTTCCAATGAACCCAAGGTTCCCAATGTGAATTTGTAAAAATTTCATTTCAAAACCAAGCTCAAAATTACCTAAAATATTATTAGTGCCAAGATGATCCACTTCAGAGCTTGAAAATATATTTCTATATCAATAAAATACAGTTTCAATGAATTGTTTTCTGAAAAAAATTTATTTCCTTGAAAATAAATTTTAACCACATATAAATTATAATAAAAAAATAAAACACTATAATTTATCTTGAAAAACATTAAATTCATCAGATTAACCCTTTTTATAGGAACACCTACCTCAACATGGTATAAACATACCTACCTTTGACAAAAATGGATGAAAACTAAGGGAATGGACTTTGAAAGACAAGGCATGCTATGAAACAGAAATGGATTGATATAAAACATTATTCAATCACAAATCTAAAGACAATCATATCCAAAACCATAACTATAACCATTGATAAAGAAACTTTCGATGGATAATACACACATGGAGTATAAATCCAACCACAATGGTGATCAATTGCTGAATGAAGTGATCCGGAATGGAAGGAGTCACCCAAAATTGCTAAGGTAGAGCTTATAACTTGTGAGAAATGGATCCTATTAATAATGAATTAAGAAATGTCCAATTAAATAGTCTAAAAAATAAATGTTCAATAATTACATGTTTTTTAATCCCTATACACATCGTGTGTTCTAAAAAGCTCATATACACTAAAACCACATCACCTTTTTATTAAAAACATGATATTTTCCATTAGACAATGTGATACTTTTATACGATAGGAAATTCCTTCATACAATGTATCTATTTCATGGATTCCTTCAGGAAACCATTACATGATGCATACCCCCATTACACGACATGAAATTTCCCATAAAAGAAAAAGCTGCAAGATTAAGTTTAAAATTTCCAAAAATCCCCAACATCACCATTACATGTATTCTACATATTCCTTTTCACTACAACTCATCCAAGGAAAAAGGAAACCAAAATAAAATGTTAAAACATACCTTAAAGATATGTAATAGGGTCTAATAGTGTTTTTTATATTTTTACATAAATTTATAATATATATACACACACATATATATATATATATATAGATATCTGTGTGTGTGTGTGTGTGTCTATATATATAAATTATAGTGATGAAAAATTTATATGTATATATATATATCTATATATAAATAATTTTAAATATAATTTTTTAAATGTGTGTGTGAGTGTTTGTTGATATTTTTTAATGTAAATTTATAATACACACTGAAAAAAATATTTTTGTACATTTATATATAATTGTGATGTAGAAATTTATATGTATATATATATATGGGTGTTTATATTAAAATATATTTTTACATCACAATAATATATTTATGTGTATGTTTATAGATTCCACCTTATATCTAGGAAAAAGGTATGGTTCAAGGGTTTAACTAGTAAGAATAAACCACACTCAGGTGGAAAGAAATAAAAATTTAAATCTGGTAGGAAATTAATATCCTCTTTTGTATTTTTTAGGGCCTCACTAATCCATCCATAATTATCTCTTGCAAAACATTCATTCTGAAATAAATACCAATTATGAATGTGATTTCTAAACCTATGGCCTTATTTAAGTTCGATAATGTCCTGAATTTCATATCCATGGACCATAATATTGTGGAAGTTAATAAAAAAAATGACTCGTTCAAAACATTGTGGGTAAATATATCCAAAAACATGGTAGACATAGTAATATTCAAAATAACTAAACATGCATTAAATTGTAAAGTCGTCATTGAGGGAAAATCTTTTTATTAATATTTTATCAATTCCATAGATAGATATTAATCGATGAGATCTCTATGATTGAAAATATAATTATATAAATGATGTGTTCATCACCTTTGGCTTTTTACTGGATACTTCAATTTGGTTATAGTCATGAAAAAAGGGTTATATAGATATCGTAAACCTTTTCTATTATATATATTATGTAATGTATTGATCCTAATGACTTATTAGATTTTTTACTACATTGACATAAATTCACCTAGTACAAAAAAATATGAACTATATTATTTATAGTAATATTGAAAACTATTTTGTTATATTTAGATCCATCGAGGAATGGGTTCTGTTCAAGAAATGTTCTTAAAATAAACTAAGATCTTCATCACTTTAGCTCCAATATTATAATCAATAATTAAAAGGTATCACTTCCCTTCAGATTCAAAAATTCATCGATGAAACACAAAAAAGTAGAGTAATTATCATTTATTCTAGGATTAAAAACACCTATACTAATGTCATTTATGCCTATGTATCAAAATTGTGGAGCAGAAATTCCACACTCAGAATATAGAGTAGGGATACTCACATCAATATTGATATAGATATTTAATCGTTGGAAAATTATTTAGAAGATATTAGGATATTTAAAATGAGGAGTATGATGTCTGCACTTTTTTAATGATGTATAACAACAATCTCCACTAAATTAAAAGATTAAAACCATAGAGGTAATCACAAAAGATTAGTTAAGAGAAATGTAGATTGAGGAATAGGATTAAAACACATCATTATACAATAATATCCTAAAAGATACTAAATTTAAAAATCCTATCATTGACTTGAAAGATAATTGTGATGTTTTCTTTTGATTAATTAAATATTTAGTGAACATTATATATTTTTGTACTGATATTTTAAAAAATAATTACCTAGGTAATATTTGTTTGATGAGGGTTTTAATCAACTTGAATATTAAAAAATATGATAATAAAATTATGACTCGTCTTCCTAATCTAGTTGTGGTTAAGAATTAAATTTTCTCAACTGATCAATCTAGTTCTCTTGAACTACATTGGTTCCCTAATAAATTATTTCAACAGTACCAAAAAAATATTCTATATTGAAATCCTCATGAAGATTCATATCTTCTGTAGAAATAACCTTCTCCATAAATTCATAAACTCTTTGTTTATGACCCTGTTTCTCAAAAAATTGTCTTTAAATACTCTGTATTTATTCTAGACCATTTCCTTAACTAATATAATTTTAATGATTTTTAGTAAAATCATACACCCAAGCTATATTTGGTAAAAATGATGTTGTTTCTAAAAATCATTACGGACTTTTTCATGATATAAAATTATAAAACTTCCTAACAAATGGCTTTAAATGTATTAACATTTAAAAAAACCCTAGAAAGGGTTCCTTCACTCTCATGATTTGTGTGACTAAAGAATTTGACTCCATTAATTAGAATTTTATCTTTAATGGGCTGAAAATATTTTGTTTCAAGAGTAACTTCACAAGACTGTTAAAGAAATTATTTTAATATACTAAAATTTTTAATAAGGTAAATAGATATCTTGAAGGATGTTTTTGACGTTCTAATGGTTTTAGGAAATATGACCAATTTTTAGCCATTGCCTTCATAATTATCAAATATTACCATTATTTTGGAACTTTTGGATCATGGGATGTTTAGTCTAAAATAGGATTATAGAGACTTAAAATCCACAGATCATATATTTTATGCTGTCAACATTATTAATTTCTAAAATGAGATATTAAAAAATATTGATGTGCTCAAAGATACACTAAATCACTATAGTGATATCTTTTGATTGCAAACCAATTATCCCAAATCAAAGGTCCTCTTCAGCAAGAACTATAATACCCCATGAAATATTCTTATAAAAGTGAAACTAAACATTGTTGAACATAAATTTGATTTTCCTTATTTATGAATTTATCCATTTTAGGACAAGATAAAGGTTTCATTTTTTAGATATATTAACAAAAATATCAAATACCAATGAGGTACTTTTTAAGGAAAGAATTTTTTATTGCAGGTATAATCTCCCCAATTAATGGCATTGAAATTCCTAAATTTTTATTCTTATTTATTGTTTATAAATGGAATTAATTTCATGAGAATGATTATTGTAATCTTTATTTAATGGTTTTATTGTTTGAGGGGAAATGTATTCCTTTTCCATAAATTATATTTACAAATACATCCAGGATGGTGACATGTGTTTAATTTTTTTTGTATTGTTAATGAATCTCCTCAGGTTTTGTTTATTTAGAGAATAATGTAAAATAATACTAAATCAAATAAGACCCTTAATTTCAGATACATCAGTTAGCTTAGACCATGTTCTTCTCACTATTTATGTTCTTTTATATGGAATATCTTGTATAAAACATTACTATTTAGTGATAACTAATTTAGGATAACTGGCCTACCTAAATACTAATTTATCATTCTACAATGACAATAATATTAGGGTTACCTTTTAAAACTTTTATTAGTGATAAATCTATGAATCGAACATTAAAATTGAAAATAAAATTAGATCATCCTTAGATAAACATTGGTCCTCTTACAGGTTTGCACTCTATGACTATTTATTTATATCCAAATAGGAATTAGTGTTTTAGAATGCATTTATTCTTGTCTATTTTAATCAAAAATAGTTTGAAAATAAATCCATGATTAATACCACTGACATATAAAAGTGGATTGATAAGTTCAATCAACCATGATTTTCTCCTTTAAAATATACTCTTTTGTAGGGATCATCCAATAGTCAACTACACAATGACAAGAAACTAATAGAAATTGAAATAAGAATCTATTAAACATGCATATTTTTAAAGAACGGATATGGATATATATAATATAAAATTTTCAATTTCCCCTTTTAAAAAATATTTATGATATATAGTCATCAATTCTTATGAAATTAGTGGCTTTGAATATTGAAACTATCTATGTTTTCTTTCTTTCTAATATAACCTTATCATCTGTGGGTAGTTCATAAACTTGTTTAAGGTAGTGTGGTTGATATTTACAATATCATCTGGATAAATACAAACCTCATTAGGATTGATAATTTATAATTCAACATGAAATTGGAGATTATTTCCATCTTCACATCAATCATGTTGGATAATTCGGTGTATTTTGGACAGGAATTGAATTCTATACATGAATTGACTATTTTTTGATAGACTAGGAATTTATATGGACACTAGAAAATTACATTTGTTATACTCCTATGGTTTGGAAACATCCTTTTATATTATAGATCAAAATAAATTCATACATAGTGGATAAATGAAGTTCAGGACTAGTCGGATTTGGATTCTTATGTAGAGACATTAAAGGGGGCGTTTTTTCACGCTTCAATAAAGATTTTATAGGATTATCTTCATATAAGGATAAAATATAAGTAGTCATAATATATATTAAAATATCTAGATTTAGGTATTGGAACAAATATTGGGTGGAGGTGGATTCTACATAATTATGAATTCCATAAATCTTAGCACCATCTCTCCTTCATGCAGGAAAACCATTACTTCAAATGACTTAATAGATTATTTAAAGCACATCAATTTTGTGGTGTCACATACCTTTCATGAGGGGAAGAAATCTTCTAGAAAGGTTTTTAATATAGGATTAGGATCACATAGCTCTACAACTTCTCTTCTTCATCTAGATAAACTGAGGAATCTATATTGCATAATATTTTTTAAACCCCTTATACCTACTTTTTGTTATCTAATAATATTAGGCCCTTTGAGATTCTTTTCTAAGTTGTGTCTTTATTTATATATATTTTTTGTATTTTAATAAATAATATTTTAATATATATTTTTGTGTGTGTATTTATGTATATTTTTAAATATACAATTTTTTATATACCCCTCTAAAACACATATATACATATACATATAAATATTATAAATAAACAAATATATATGTATATTTTAGTTATTTGAAAATATTGGTGTAAATATGAATATAATTTTTTATATATATTTAAATATAAACTTATAATTGATACATGGGGTAGTATTTGGTTTTATTTTCAATATAGGTTTAAAATTTACATACATATATATACTAAAATGATATAAAAATTTATATGAAAATATATGTATATATATGTATATATATATATATTTAAATATAAATAATTAAATAGGAATTTATAATACATTTGTTTGTATTGGGTTATATGTTTAAATTTATATAATTATATTATATATATATATATACATATACATATATTCAAAAATATACACATACATACTATGAACATATATTTTTATATACACATATGTCGTTGTGATTTGAAAATATATATGTAAATACGATGATATTTTTTATAGTTTAAAAAAAAATTAAATATGAAATTATAATATATATGTATATTTATGCATATTTGATTATATTTTTCAATATAATTTTATAATTTATTTATATATATGTATATATTCCCACACAACCATATTTATATATTGTAGATATACAAAAGTGTGTGTGTCTGCATTATAATAGCCTCATATTTTTAGGATCAATACATGTTAATTTATACATTAAATTATATGTTTTTCGTTATGAATTGTTTGGGCCAAGTTATATGGATTTCCAAATGGATTCAAAATGATTTTGTGGCATTCTTAAGGTAGAACAGTTTAAGGTTGGTTTGACCAAACCATGCATATTCCCCAAGAAAAAATTCAACTAGAAGAAGATCCTCAAGGGGTGGTGTATGGTTTGAAAAACCATGTCGCCTCACCTAGAAAAATGTGTGGTAAGATCTTGTGTCCAACAACATGGTTAGTTCATATCATTACAAATGGTGTGGCCCGATTATATGTTTTATCTAGAATTTTAGAATGGCACAAAATTTTCCAATTTTGTGGACAAAGCATGAACACATGAAATTAATAAACTAAATTCATCCTTATTAACCATTTATAGACCATTTGACATGTTTTTATTTTAATATTAAGATATATCAATTATATTTAGATTCTCTTATTCTTGTCATCTTCAATATTTTTTCTATTGATGTATTCTTTATGGATCATTTTTTGTTGGTTAGACTAGAGGTTCTCTTCTAGAATCGATAAGGAATTCATGATCCATTTCTTGATAGACAATAGATCTGGTGAATTAGAATCCTCACCTCCAGCATACCTCATAATTGGATTAGTGGATGTACACCATGAGGTATGTGATTCTAGATCCCTTATTATTTACAAGGAATCTTATTGAGTCTATTTTCTAAACATCATTATTGATGAAAAAACCCAAAATAAGAATCTTTGACATGAAAACCTGTTCTATATGGGTGTGTGATGTGGTTTGAGAATTAATACTTTACAAAATATGGAGTTAATTATAACAAAACATTATGGGGGGATGTTAATTACAATCTGAGACTCTTTTATTCACTTTTATTCCTTATTATGATTCTTATTCTAACATAGTTTCTTGATCATGCATGGTATAGATTGCTTGTCAGTGTGTGTAGCTCTAGTGACCCATTTATGTTGCTTGATTCCATTTTTGACTAGATAGAGACTTATAATTCCAAAATCCACCATACATTCAGAGTAGTAGTGGGGCATAGGATTCGTATGACTTGATATATATCATCAAGGGTGTTTTTTTCCTTATTGAGACACATGAGGAAATATGGGTGAATATGGCAGTGTTCATGATACCTGGGCCCACGAAGAGATAATGGGGAATGACGAGAAAGACTAGAATACATGAGGGTATTACATTAGAGGCCTTCTAAGAGATGTTTTATGAAGAATTATTCACCAATTCATTGAATCTAGGCCAATAATAATAGTTCATGGATATGTATAAGGGATCTATGATGGTATCCACATACTCGTCTTGATTTATCAAGATACTTCTCTTTGATAATATATTTTCAATAAATGATGCAAAAAAGTAAAATGTGTTTTAGATTGGTCTTTATCCTAAAATAATATGATAGGATAAGAGGTTGGACCTAGATATTTACCTGGAATATCTTCCCAATTCCATGATTATTGAGAAGGCCAGGGGGAGGATCGACCAACTAGTCTCCTTCCCACCATCAGTGCCCATGTGGGTGGAACTCTTAGTACTATGATGATTCCCTATTATAGTAGTAGGAAGATGAAATCTATGGATATGAATAAGGGTAGTGGCATGTAGGTGGAGTTGATTATGTATTTTTCATCAACCGTAGGAGGTGATCCACAATGCTTCAACTTTGGAATGATAAAACATTATAAAATGGTATTAACAACACCTCAAAGAAATTATTATTAAAGTTGATATATAGGACATCTTCAATAATTTTTACACATTTTTTGAGGTGAGGATTCTTTAAGGGATCATGCGAGATACTATCTGGGAACTAAGGATCTAGCTAGTGTTCTCAATAGTTGGATAAAATGATGATGACTCAAGAATGTCACATACATTAAGATCCTAATATTTTATTGATCTATGTTTCTTATTTAATAATATAAAATATATGATTTTTATTAATATGAAATTGACCATTGGGATCCCAGTTTGGATAATCATATAAAATATATGATTTTCATGATTCTAATATGATTTTTGGAGATTCTAGTGGGTTTCAGGGCCTAATGTAATGGTTTTTGAGGAAATAGGTTGAGGCACACAGTTGGATCCCAGTTTGGATAATCATACTCTTCAACCATGAATCTTAGAAAGGGATTATAATGGTTTGATTAATGATGTGGATGTGGATTGGAATCCATTAAAAGAATATAATTTATTTTATATGTTCCACACATAGTTCTCACACAATATTTCTTATCTTGATCATAAACCATGCTTGTTATGGCCTCATAGATAGTAGGTAACACATAGATATTACCAGTTTGAACAATATTGTGGAAAAACCATTATCCATATTTAAAAGTATTGAATTTTCCATTTTCCCATCTTAAATATTAAAAATTATTTCTTTCTTCCTTTTCCCTAAAAATAAAAAAACATACTATGTGAGCTCTTCCTTATCTAATCATATAGGCATTGGTGTATCTCTATTATCTAGACATTGATTCGATACCAACCAGTCATGTTAGAATTCCCTCAATAAGGCTAATAGTCATAATGCTTCAATTCTCGATTTTCATCTATATCTTCAGTGTTATATATATGTTACCAAATATACCGTATTTAAGGGATTTTATATAGTTTCATATTTTATCTCATTCCCATACAAATCCATGGCTGGTAATGGATGTGGATTTTTATATGAGGTTAATATAGGTGTTTTATTACTTTCTCAAAAAGTATCATTTCATATGACATGTTATATTGAGCCTTATACTGGGCATTCTGTTTGTTCCTCATATAATGTGTAAATAATTTAATGAATCACATTGACCGTGAAATTAATGTTTCATTAGTGCCTTTAAAACTGTTAGAGTTTAACAACCTCAACATGAACCACCCCAAAGGGTGTGTCCGATTAGATTTCCTTTACAACCATTCCTTTATTATAACCAAAAAACCCCTATGATGTGTTTGGATTTAATATCATGAATGAAATGACCAAATTTAATTAATTTAATTAATTAATTTTAGGGATAGTTCACATGTTCCTTAATTGCTTATTATATTATGCTTGATTAATTTATTGGACATGGAACAATTTAGAGTTGTGTCCTTCCTTGGGAGATACTTGAATTATCAACCTATAATGCCTCGAGTGAACTAATAGGATACTGACCAAATCATTGATGCATCTACCAAATGAGAAACTACGAAAAATATTTGGTTATTATCTTAGATTTTATAATTCATCACCTTATTAGATATGTTTCACTTGAAAAATATAAAAATTTTAAATGCCTATGATGAGCTCCTAGGATTAATCATGCGTTACTCAAACATGGACTACCTTTGATGATATATGTTTACTCTAATAATTTCTATCCCAGATTAAAGTGGACTTGTTCCCCAAGATTTACTAAAAACTTTTAGAGTGGATTTCCTAGCAGTCACCACTTGAATTTCACTAAATGCCATATCCTAACATCTTAGTTGATCCTTGTGAGTGGGATAAATTTTTTAAAATAATGGATGCCATGTGAGTCTCATGGATCCATTGTGATTTTTATACTTGGATTCCATGTACATGTTCCTTTGGTCCCTAGATAAATAATGATCAAATTCGTAGAGACATACATCTTAGGATGAAGCTGGCTAGGTCTACCAGGTACCAATGAGGATCCCATGCTCGACATAGTTTATATTTACTTTAATGATTTAAATTTATTATACACACACCCTACACATTTTATATTCACAGTATAGATTTTCATTAGACAATGTTGATGGTGGATTAATTTGTTTTACTCAGTCCCTTCTTAGGTCATTGTTTGGTAATTGAGTTGAATTCATGGATAAATTTAAGGAAGAAGTGGTGGACCCTACTATGTATGCTCAGTTTCTTCTTTAGGATGGGATATTGGGTGAAAATAAATTATCTGGTACATGGGATACTCATGGATATTGTTTATCGTATTTTAGAATTAACTTTTTTATATACTGGAATGATTGAATGACTTATGCTATTTATTTTTGTTTATATTTTTTAAATATATTAAATTATTGTTATATAGTGGTGTTTACCAGTACATGTATTATTTTTCAGGATCTAGATTGTTTAATTACACTAACTATTTATTTACACTATGTTTATATACAATTTCAATTTTCATTATTTCTTATCTTTAATGTACTCTAGTAAGCAGGTCATAATGTCTACACCATACTAAAATACTCCATCACTTCTAGTCAGTATCCTCTAGCACAAAGAGTGGTGACCTTAAGACCATTTCCCTCATGTTCAGTTACATATGAGAGAACTTGGACTGAGATATCAAAAATTTATAGTAGAGGTTATTATTTTCCTTTATCTTACTATTTGAGGTTGGTAGATAGGAAACTAGGTCCTATCATAACATTTTAATAATTCAATATTAGGAGTATCTATCCCATTAATGAAAAAAAATCCATGTTACTATGGATGGGAATTATTATTATTGACTTTTCATATAATATTTATACAATTTTCACCATTGGGTGACACACATGATTTATGATTTCATAATTTATGGATTATAACCATTTGACTGGTTCATTAATGGAGAATTATCTCATGTGTCAATATAAAAACATATGGATTTATATTTCATGAATATTATATTCGATGGATATCTCATTGCCTATGAATCATGTTTTTAATTGTATGTGAAGTGGTATATACACATGTAATTTATAACATTTCGTGATGGAAAAGAAGGAATAATAGTTTCTTAAAGTGTTCAAATCAAACGAATAGATGTTTTCCAAAATAAATTTATGATGGCATGTTATCTTATAAATTTTAACATATTTAAGTCCATGGATCCTTGGTTACATGATTTGAAATGTTTACGTGGTTATAGTAAAATAGATGGGAAATATTAACTTATAATGTTTGAACGACAATAAATTCAGAATGGGGATCTGTATAACCGAATCATCTTATGGGAAAATGTTTATTTCTTTGACCAAATGTTAAAGGCTAGTTTCAATTAATTGTATTGACAATTTTAACTGATAATGTTTATGTATTTATAACTTGGGAGTCACAATCTGTATAACTAAACATTCATTTTGTGAATTTATAATTTTAAATTACTATTGTAGAAAATATTGTATATAATTAATTGGTATGAATGTTAAAAATTAAAGAGTTTTTTCTCTATAACATGTAATTAACACCCGATACAATTGAACCATTATAATCAATACTTGAAATCTTACCATTTGACCTAACATTAGCTATGGAAATTTTGGTTTGGGTCTCTTGTTTCATGTTGGCTTTTACCAATATTATTTTTATATATGTAATTATATATTCACTGTATCTTGTTTTTATGTGTGTGATTATAATTGTATATATATGACTTCCTGATGGCCTTGGGTTGAGTTATATGAGGGAGACCATGACCTTTATCTTGAGGTGGTGGGACATGACCCACCTATGGTACCACCAGTATTACAACCCAAAAAGCCTCCCATATTTCCAACAGATGTTCATTGTCTTAGAATCAACTTCCATCTAAGGTAATGTTTAATTCATTTAGTGTAGTCTAGGGAGGGAGATCCATGATCGTAATCGACCATGTAAAAGTTTTTTAGGCTTCTTGTTGGGAAAAAATCCCTCACGGTATCATTGAAGAATTTTAAAGGTGATTGTGTTTGTTGACAAAGTGGGCCTCTGTGTTGTGTATGTTAACAAAGCAAACCATGACGTAAAATTTTGCAGACAAAGGGTATTTATTTGTGGCATGTTGAGTTCAAGGGATGTTTTTAACGATCCATGTTTGATTAAAAAATGTTGAAAAAGAATGATCGATCTGGAGGTGGATCAAAAATAGCAGATACAAGGTGACACCATTTTCCAGTGTTTGCAAAATTTTTGGGCCTGAAAATCAACAAATTGAGGAAAGTGTTTTTGGAAAAGGGACTTGCACTCCGCTGTCTTGAAGGAGAGGAAACTTGTGCACCATATTTTTTTCAAGATCAGAACATCAAAATATGGAAAATGGAATAGAGATACCTAGGTTTTAGTGTTGGTCGCGCAAGTGATTTGCACTACAGAGACGTGCAGGTAGAGACTTGCGTGCCAAGGGGGGACTTTCACCATATTACACCAGGTGTCAAAATTCCTATAAATAGAGGTCTAACCCTCCTAATTTGATGTGAGTTCAAAACTTAGAGAAAATGAGAGCTCTCGTCATTCAGGTGTGGTGGTCTCGCAAGTGTTGGTGTGGTCACGCAAGTAGAAGTTACGCACCGGTTGTTTGTTGCACGCCCAAGGAGGTTTGGGCGAGAAAGGAAGGGAGTCACCCATGTTTTGAGTTGGAGAAGGGGGTGTCGCGCATATGGTTTGGTGACACTTGCGAGACATGTTTTGAAGAAGCACGACAGTTAGTGGTTGCACGCCAATATTAATTTGGGCGTAAAAGGGAGTGAGTCGCTCATGTTTGGAGTTGCAGAAGCTAGTGTTACGCAAGTGTTTGAGGTGAACTTGGGCGCCAGTTTCAACTTTTGTGCCGAGACTTGCGTGTCGGCTTGGAGAAGGGAGCCAGGTATGGTTGAATCATGACAGTCATTCATGGCTACGGGAAAGATGGAAGATAGTCTGATACCTTCTGTGCAAAGTGAGAATCATCTATGGGTGAAAGATGGACTTCAACAGAGAATCTACATACAATAGAGGATGTATTCCTTAGTAATAATGAAGAGACATACAGGTCTATAAACTGTATGTGGATCCTTTCTAGAGAATTAAGCAAAGGAAGTGAAAGAATATGATCCTCTCCACCGGTAGTGATCCAGAGAGAGAGAAACAGGGAGTGACCTTTGGTAAAACAGTGAGCTGACCCTAAACCTTTTAAAGGTAGTGATCCTGGGAATAGAAGTGATCTAGCCCAAAACTTATAAATTGGTAGTGATCATTAGTGGTTTTGGTATAGTGGAACATCACTGTTGTATGCTCTTTGGACATATCCCTGTGAGGGTAAACCAAGTAAAAATCTATGTGTCTTTCTGGTTGCTTCCCTGCATTCCATCTAAAGCATAACCATCAGATAAAGATAAAAATAAGTGATCGACATAAACACATAAGAGAAAACAAAGAGACCCTTATAATATAGAGGTCAATATCTAGGGGCATGAAGAATTTCGAAATATAATATCCATACCCTGATTCACCCCCCCTCAGGGTATCTAGGCCCCTTTTGGACCTAATAGTTCTCCAATAGAAACACCGACAAACATTATATAGGGAAGGCATTCCCTAGACTACTATTTCAAGGGAAAATGATTTTCTTAAGATTTTTGATAATATAGGTATTTCTGAAAATATTATGGTAAATAATATGTTTTAAAAGATTTTTCATTTTCTATTCGAATGTGGGATTTCATTACACTCATATATTAGAATTAGGTAATGGTCTAGAGAGACATATACGAAAATTTCTATGAATTAATTTTTTCTTTGAAATGAAAAAAGATGACTGAGAAAGAGATTTCATGCATCTAGAATGATAAACTATGTATTTTATTATTTACTCAACACATTTATCAGTTCTCTAAAACTTTTTTCCAAATTTTGTTGTTGATGATATATCCCAAGTGATAAATTTTAGGGATTGGATTAGGTATGTGATCTCATCATAGTTGAACATCTTCTGACAGACTACCATCCCAAAAATGATGAATCCATACCTTATCTATAATCATAATCTAATGGGATATTTGGGTGTGAGGTGTGGTAGTTCAATACCTTAACAAGTAAGTGGTTCATTTTGTAAAATTAAGTGTTTATTTGAATGTTATCACGATGTTGGTGGATTCCAGATTATACACACTTGATGTTATATGGAATTCAATTTGTGTGGAAGGCTAGGTCATGTGAAGCCCCTATATACTAGAGACCTAGTTGAATTTCTAAACTAAGGTATAATTGGTCAGCTCTAGATATTTTTTTGAACCATTCCATTGGTTCCCAGTGAGAGAGGATCTATGCCATCTCCAGGTTCTATAGTGGGATCTATGGCACGACGCCGGGAAGGAATATGGAGTATACCTAGAAAATTATGATGAGGAAGTGGTTTATAATAAGGATGTTAGATATAGGTTATGCAACAAAATAATGTTGGACCTGATAAGTGAGTCTAGGTTGTAGCTCAAGGCCATATATCTTTCCCAATACATGCAGTGTAACCTACAAATGAGGATCTGAGTGTTGAGACATATTAAATATAATGTATAATCATAATGGCCTCAACTTTTGTATCCTAAATTTTTGATACAATCTCTTCACCCGCAATTACATCTATATCACCAATGGTTAGTCTTAATCTTGAAATTAAATACATATATGGGGTGATGTCTCTCGACACACACTTGGGAATAAGATTGGAAAGTGTTTGCGGATGAAAGGAGTGTCCTCTTGATATTTGAGGCCAATGTTTATTATTAGACCTTTTTATTCTATAGATTATAAGAATCAACATAATTATAAAGATGTACTGGTGAGTTCCCTTTTGAGACCATATTGGTTGTCATCATTTAATCCTATCCTTTTTGTCGCCCATGTGATGTAGCTATGTTCATAAAAGAGAATAGGATTTCTAGAAAACTCGTTCCGAGCTATAGAATAATGGGATATGTAGAGTTTCAGTCCAGATGGAAAACATTAATCTTGATGATTATGGAGTATGGAAGACTGTCTTTAATCAAGTGGTTGACGAGTTTGTAGATTTCTTCCCCAAAAACATTTCTAGACTACCACCCAAGAGAGTGGTAGAGTTCACCATTGAGATTTTTACAAGGGATGAATATGTATGTATCCCTTTATATACGATAGATATTTCCAATCATAAAGAACACAATAGGTAGTTAGATAATCTAGAATCTATATATATATTAATTGACTAATTATTTATCATTAGGGTTCATTTTTACTTATCCCCGAGAAGGTTGAAGTTACCATGCACTAAACTGAAGGATAAAATATATTCTTCTTCTCATTTATTTTTGGACTAGTTTATTCCCACAGATAAGTGTGGGGGAGGTCCATGTGTGACCAGGTAGTTTATACCAATAATGAAATGTAGAAGAGGTCGTGTGATCTAGATAGTCATGTGCATTATTTTTTACCCCGATACAGGGTGTGGATCATGTTTATTAATATAAAATTCTTGTTGGTAGGTGATCAGCAAGTGGAGTGGATTACGTCTCAGCTTGAGACTGAACCAATTGTTTTATATCCACTGTGTTTTTTAATTTAGTTTTCTCTATTTTACTGTTTAATTTTGAAATCACTCTATTTCCTTGGATAGTTAATCTTGTATAGAAGTCATAATTGTTTTTCCTCATTAGAAACGCTTCAAAAGTAATATAAATAACTGATATTGATATTAATGAGAATTAATCAATCTTATGAGAAGTTATTTGAACATTCAAACTTTCATAATCATATTACTTTGAATAACTGGGATGCATTTATTTTTATTGGGGAACCATTTAAGATAAATTTTCAAAATTAAATTTTTATAGATACTAAATTCAACACCCTCTTGAGAGTTTTTTATTCCTATTAAGAATATATTTTTGAAACTAGTCAATTTTGATTTTAGTTGTACATTTAATATTTGTAAATTTATTTTAATTATAAATTTATATCTCTTTCAAAGTTTTTCATTATTTTATAAAATATGTTGTAAGGTGATGCAACAAGAAGACCGCAATTCATTAATGGAACCAATTTTCCCCAATGGAAAATTAAAATGAAAATGCATTTAGAAAGTGTGGGTTTTGAAATTTTGTCTTCAATTAAAGATGATTATATGATTCATGCTATTGATAGAATCACTTTGGAGGACCCATCCAAGACTTCCTACAATAAAAACTACAAAGCCATGAATGATTAATATTTCTCTTGTGAAGATGAGGAATTTAACTGAATTTCTGCATGTAAAACTACCCATGATATAAAGAACTGGGAATTTCAAGGAATTTTTTTTCTTAATTTCTTTGGAATTTTACGAGCACGCGGTTTTTGACGGCGCCTGATTCCAAGGCCCGGTGTGCCCGGAATCATTTTTTGAAGTTTAGCTCAGGTACGCTCAGTGAACGAATGAAGGGGTTTTTCTATCTTTTGAACTGGTGCTCAGAATCGAAATCTGAGGTCACCGATGAACTCGCAGTGCTGGTTTTCACTTAGGGGGACCTTTTCTGCAATTGCGATTTATGCGGGTTTGAAGTTATATTTTGGAGTTTAACCTTAAATTAAATAAAAATTGTGTTGCACACATTTTTATTTGAGTTGGTTAAATCCTACAAGGGGGAGGTTGTTGGTGGGGCCCACACCCACATAACCTCCAATGAGAGGATATTTGTGAGGTTGGGTCCACACGAGTCCCCACCTATTCAAATTCTCTAACCTTTTACAAACTCCCATTAATTGTGTGACACACCCGCACCCCCCCTTTAATGAAAATTCAACTATTTTAATTAATTAACTATTTAATTTTTTCAATATAATTAATTCGAGAATTCAATTTTTAATTTTGAATTGATTGGTGGCTTGTGTGAGTTAATTAAATAAGACAATAATTATTTGATTAAGGGTGTTTGGGTTGTGAGAGAAGGATTAGAGAGGGTTTGCTCAAGTCTTGAACTTCATCTTCCTCCTTAAAGAACGCGAGGAACGCCCCGTCGCCGGCGAAGAACGCCGACCTCCAATGGGGGACGACGAAGAATGGCGAATCCTCGGAGATTGATGACGCGACGCCGTCTACAGCGATGCCGACGATTCTCTTCCCCACGATGCTAATGATGCATATGAATCCTCGGTCCGTGAAGTTGTCTTTCGCGACGCCGTTTTCCGCAACGTCCTTTTCCCGCGACGACCTTCGTTCGACGAATTCATCAGGTAGGGGTTTTGTCTTTACGTTCGGATTTTATTTGGAATTTCTTCGATAATATCGGCCACCTGTTATCAAAATAACGGAGGGGGTCAGACTGCAAAAACACGGCCGAACCTCCTCCCCTTTTTTTTATTTTGATGGTTATCTTCATGGCTTGAAATGGATGTGACGTAGTGCCGACGCACCACGCAGAAACAAGGAGAAATGCGGCGAAGAAGCGTGGTGTCATCACGCCGCGCCATTGAGGCCGAACGATGCCGCGAACGGAGTTGGGCCGCGATGAAGGGGCGCGGCGCCGTCGCGATGATCCGAAGAACCACGAGGAGGCCGCGACCGGAGAGGGGCCGCGGTGGAGGGGCGTAGCGCCGTCGCACCGCGGCGAACGAACCAAGGCTTCGACCTTGGGCTGCGGCAGAGCTAGGGAGGGCGGCCGGAGCTGCTGGCCACTGGTTCTGGAAGGCGGGACCAACCGGTCCAGCGTGGAGTGTGCTGGCCGGCCGTTACGGCCGGCCAGATCCGGAAAGACCGGGGGTCAAACCCTTGGTCAGCGCTGCTGGGCGGACCCCCCGCGGGTCCGCCGTTTCGTCGAAGGGGGTGGCGGTTCCCCCCCTTTTGTTCTCACACGGTCCGCGTGGCGCCTGTGCCGGCCCGGACCGGCCGCACCGGGCCGGGCCACCTGTGCCGGCCTGGACCGGCCGCCCCGGGCCGGGCCTTCTGCGCCTGCCGTACCGGCCGCACCGGGCCGGGCCGCCGGCGCCGGCCGGACCGGCTACCCCGGGCCGGACCACGCCCTAGTGGGGTGGACCAGGAACCGGGTCGGGTTGACCCGGTTCAGGTCGGGTCGGCCCGGGCCGAAAACCCCATAAAACTGGACATGTGTGCTTAAAAGCCCATAACATGGGATAAAGTCCTCCGATCGACGTATCGTCATTTGAGATGAGATACTTGGATTGATATTATCATTTTGGTATATTAAACTCAAGGTTTCAAAGAACTTGGGGTATGACCGGGTTGGTTCGAACCCAAAACCAACTGGGCCCTCGGAGCGGAAACGCTTATAACCTGAGTTCTGGACGTCCGATTGACGTGCTGTCGACTTTGTTGGATTCCTCTTGATGGGACGGAACTTTTGGCATACTTCTCCTGAGATTTGGACGTAGTTGGATAGTGTTCGGGTTGGATTGAACCCGAAATCCAACTGGTCCCATAGAACGGAAAAGCTGATAACTTTCAGACCGGACGTCTGTTTGACAAACCATCAGCGGCATTGGTGATCACATTCAGAAATGGTCCCTATGAGTATAACATATGAGATTTCGGGGTACAGTTGAGATTCATCTAGGTTGGTTCGCACACAAAACCAACCGGTCCCCTAGGACGAAAAGGATAATAACTCACAGACCGATCGTCCGATTGACGCACCATCTGTTGCGTTGAGACCCCTTTGACGAGGCAGTCCCTTGAGATACTTCTTCATGGAACTTTGTGATACTTGGAGTCTCGACCTGTAGCTCGTGGAGCGGACCCTCACGGAGACGAGTGTACGGAGTACGGACACCGTGTAGTCAGTTGAGACCTGACGACTGCTTGACTGACTCGACTTGGAGTGAGTCGACTAGCCCAGTGGAAGGAGTGCCCGGTATTTGGAGACAGACCCACGATGGACGGAGCGCCCGGTAGTTGGCCGTAGACCCGCAGTACTCAACAGGAGTAGTACCTCTCTAGGCTATTAGGGAGAGCGCCTTGTATTTGGCAGCAGACCCTCAGCGGATGGAGTGCTCGGTAGTTGGCAGCAGACCCGCGGTACTCAACAAGAGAAGTACCTCAGCAGTCTTAGGTTAGTGAGAAGTACCTCGGAGTCATGACAGGATCACAGTACTCGTCAGAGACGGAGCTCTTCATCAGTTACGGTTTCGATAATGGAAATCCTGGTTTGAGCTGAGTCTATGACCTTTGTGTTTACCTCATGATTGAGATGGGTCACTTGATAACTTAGGTATATGTATGTGCATATATCTAGGTAGTGGATATCCGTTGATTTCGTAACCTTTGTCTTTCATCATGATCGAGATGGGTTACATGATTACTTGGTATAAGTATGGGATTATACCTATGTAAGGGTTATCTATTGATTCTGATTTGTGGTTATCCTTATTGGATTTTGAGAGACCTTGAGGGTCTTGGGGTCCCTACTGAGTATCGTTATATTCATCCCTTCACGGGCTATTCTCGCACCTCGTTGTGTTGGTTGCAGACGACAGGAAGAACTGATAGAGGTCGAGTGTTCGAGGACTGGACGGTACCCAGAGGTGGACCTCACGACGACACAGTATCCGGAGGTGGGCTTCACAACGAGATGATACTCATAGGATGTTGGCGGATGAGAGCTTTGTGGAGGCTATCTGTACCTACCCTTCAGGTAGGATCCATGGTGGATGATCCAGGAGCTACGCTATCTATCTCTACCCTTCAGGTAGGATCTGAGGTGGACGACCTAGGAGCTGCTTCTATTCTTCCAACTGCTTGTCTTTTATGTTGTACTTTTGTTCATTTGTAGTTGTACTTTCTGTTGGGTTTGTATTCTGGCCCATTTACTTTTCAACACTTTCTTTTGTACTTAGTGTATTACTTCCGCTTGTACTCTGTGGTGTTTAGTTTTCTTTTATAAAGGCAATGCCTTCCCAGTTATCGGGATTTACGCCCTTGGTGCTAGTCGCCAGCCCTTGGCCTATGGATGGCGGGCTTGGGGTAGTCACGACATGGGCCCCGAGGACGGGTTGTGAAAAATTGGTATCAGAGGAGTTGGTTCTACTGCAGAACATAAGACTATGATATTTTCTTTCTGTGAAGCAATAATGTTAAGGGTACCGAGTGTGGTTTCCAGTTCAGGGAGTCCAGTGTTGGTGTGGGTGGCCGACGTATCCATACACCAGGACCCTGCCAACTAATTTCCAACTTTGTCCACGAAAAAACTGAATGCGTGTGGGTTTCCAAAAGTTTTAAAAGTCAGCTCAAACCCGGTTAGATCACCAGGTATAAATCGTTTGACTGTTTCATGTTTGTTTCTTTTAGGATACCTCCCCACGGATGACCAGCTAGAGCCCCGAGAGTTGTACGTACTGACAACCCTCCGAGCGTCGTGGCCTCAATACAGGGCCCTATCCTAGTTGAGGCACCTGCGGAGGCACCAGCGGTACTACCACCAGTTGGGAAACCGAGGCCACTAGCCCCAGCAGCAGAGAGTGCACATCGTTTGAGCGCACTGTATGAGTTCCAGCACCAGAGCCCACCAAGGTTCAGGGGAGAGACGGACCCATATGCGGCTGAGGATTGGCTGGAGGCTATGGTGAGAGTCTTGAGGCTAGTAGGGACGCCATCAGACTTCATGTTGATCCTTGCTTCCAGCCTCTTTCAGGCAGCAGTAGGCAGATGGTGGAGCCTGATGCGCCAGATGCATGACGAGGTGACACTTCTGTGGGCAGACTTCGAGAGCATGTTCCGGGCAGAGTTTGTACCAGCCACCCTTCGAGCAGTGCGCATATAGAAGCTACTGCATCTACAGGAGGGTAGCATGATGGTGGTGGAGTACTCAGCGAGGTTCACAGATCTCTCATGCTACTCCATAGATATGGTACGAGACCCATTCTTCAGGGCCCAAACCTTTGAGAAGGGTCTCAGGCGAGAGATTAGATCTTCTGTTGTTTCTCACAGCATCCCGACGCAGACAAGGGTGTTGGAGCGAGACCTCTTAGTGGAGAGTTTCATTGCTGAGCATTCTCCAGAAGCAGGACCCTCTACTAGTCGACATGCAGCGGAGTCTTCTGCGGCTGGAAGAAGATAGTTGACGTAGAGGTCCAAAAGGACTAGACCCACCGGTGGCCGACTGCATGACTCAGGTTCAGTTTTTCTGGGAAACCGGGGTGGAGTCAGAGCCAGTCGTGCCAAGAGTGGGCAGTGTTACTCTTGCGGTGAGCTCGGTCACATGGCATGTGACTGTCCAACCCACCATACATATGACCATTAGATAAACGAAGGACCTCCCAGGCATAGGCAAATGTTCGATCGAGGTGGAATTCAAGGAACAGGAGACCGAGACCGGGGAGCTGTCCATGCGGCTGGAGGAGGACGACGCTTCGAGGTGTTTCCACCACCACCACTAGGAGGTCCACCCAAACCGTAGGGAACAGGTGGACATGGGAGAGATCAGCTTCAGGCATCAGAAGCATATGACTACAGAGCTACGGAAGCTGGTGGACTAGAGCGGGACTAGTTCCAGGCATGGGACCTTTGATCTTGGTGCTTCTAGTTTCCTTGTTTTCATTGTTGTGTGACTTCGTACTTCGAGCTGCAGTAATAAAAGACACTTTTCCTTGTGACATTTTCTTCCTTCATTTTTGTGTACTAAGAGGTTCCGGTTTAAACTGTTGACATGACCTCAATTTCTAGATTCCTACTGGAGGAGACCCAGTGACCTCACGCTGATGCCGACAGTGTGACTCGACCCTTAGAGGTGAGAGTGACGGTTGGGTCTCTTGGTAGTAACGTCGAGGCCTTATGACATCATCCATGTCATGAATGCATCATTCATGTCTAGATAGATTTTATTAGGAAAAGAACGTGGTTCATCCAGGGGATGAGACCAGATTTCTCTTATCGGAAAAGAAGAAATCTTAGCTGCTCTTGTGGGACCAGAGATGGTCCAGGTCATGACAGAGAAGGTCCAGGTCATCCAGGAGTGGATGAAGACTGCACAATTCAGTAAGAAACAGGAAACTGGCGCCATTCTTAGAGACTCAGGCATGTTAAATGTTTCAAGAAGAGGAATCATTAAGGAGAGATGAGTTTGCGAAGAAGCAGACGTGGAGGCAGAGCTAGGAGAGCAGCATGAGGTGGTGTACATTTCAACATGCTATAACCACCCGCCCTAGTTGTCCCCACCAAGCTCAGGCAGCTGGAGGGCAGGGGAAGAGTGCGGATGCATGCGGTCAAGGAGTGTGACCCAATAGATCTAAAAATAATTAAAGGGATAGTCTGTGTCCACTACTAGCTGCCGTAGTAACAGACGTTGATATGAATCCTTCCTTCCTACCACGAGTCTTGTCCCAGACCTAGAGTTTCCGGTAATCGATAGACATGACCCTCACATCTGGAGATACCTTGGGAGGAGACTCGATAATCACACTTATGCCGACAGTGTGATCTGACCCTCGAGGTGAGAGTTTCGGTTGGAATCTCTTGGTGGTAGCGTTGAGGCCTTACGAAGTTGGTCTTGGTATGGATTGGATTCATAGTTCATTCATAGATTGACTGTATTAGGAAAAAGGTTGTAGTCTAACTACAATTTTGGGATGTATTTTCTTTGGTCGGAGAAAAGGAAACCCTAGGCAGCACCGGATAAACCCATGCATAGGAGGGTGTGGCCGATCACTCTTGAGTCGGTCAACCTTACCCTCATCGTAGTAGGAGTTTTGAGTTTCAATTCTCATCAGGAACTGGAGACCTCTAGAGTTTGAGGATGATGATCACGTCCTTATACGGGTCTCACCTCAACGAGGTTTATAGATATGTGTCCAAGGCGGCATGTTATCTTCGAGGTTCAGCAGAACTTTTCAGGTCCTCAGTAGGGTAGGTGAGGTGGCTTACCATTTGACCCATCCACCTCAGTTGCAATAGGGGCACACCGACTACCACTTATCTCAGCCGAGGAGATATGTTCTTGACCCAACGCATATCATCGACCATGGGGAGATGAACTTTTCCGATGGGGTGACTTTTGCGGGGGTTTCAGGAGAGGATGAGGATCGACAGGAGTGGGTCCTACGAGAATGGTTGATTCCTCTTGTGTTCTTTTTTTGGCAGCACGAGAACTTCCAGGAGAGCACATGGGAGCAGAAGGCTCAGATGCGTGCTCAGTACCACTTTTGTATCCCTAGTTTGTGTTTAAGATTTACGAGGACGTAAGGCTCTGAGGTGGGAGTAATGTAAAGACCCGGAAATTTCAAGGAAATTTTTTTCTTAATTTCTTCATAATTTTACGAGTAAGCAGTTTCTGACGGCGCCTGATTCGGAGACCCTGTTTGCCCGGAATCATTTTCTGAAGTTTAGCTCGGGTACGTTCAGTGAACGAACAAGCGGGTTTTTCTATCTTTTGAACCAGTGCTTAAAATAAAAATCTGAGGGCACCAATGAACTCGCAACGATGGTTTTCGATTAGGGGGCCTTTTCCGTAGTTGTGATTTATGCGGGTTTGAAGTTATATTTTGGAGTTTAACCTTAAATTAAATAAAAATTGTGTTGCACACATTTTTATTTGAGTTGGTTATATCCTACAAGGAGGAGGTTGTTGGTGGGGCCCACACCCACATAACCTCCCATGAGAGGACCTTTGTGGGGTGGGGCCCACATGAGTCCCCACCTATTCAAATTCTCTAACCTTCCCCAAACCCCCCATTAATTGTGTAACACCCCCACACCCCCCTTTAATGAAATGTCAACTCTCTTAATTAATTAACTATTTAAGTTGTTCAATATAATTAATTCAAGAATTCAATTTTGAATTTCGAATTGATTGGTGGCTTGTGTGAGTTAATTAAATAAGACAACTCTTATTTCATTAAGGGTGTTTGGGTTGTGCGAGAAGGATTGGAAAGGGTTTGCTGAAGTCTTGAACTTCATCTTCCTCCTTGAAGAATGTGAGGAACGCACCATCGCCGATGAAGAACGCCGACCTCTGATGAGGGATGACGAAGAACGCCGAATCCCCGGAGATCGATGACGAGACGCCGTGTACCACGACGCCGATGATTCTCTTCTCTGTGATGCCAACGACGCTTACAGAACCTCGGTCTATGACGCCATCTTCCACGACGCCGTTTTCCGCGATGTCCTTTTCCTACGACGACCATTGTTCGACGACTTCATCGGGAAGGTGTTTTGTCTTTACGTTCGGATTTTATTTGGATGTTCTTCGATAATATCGGCCACCTGTTATCAAAATAACAGAGGGAGTCGGACCGCACAAACACGGCCGAACCTCCTCCCCTTTTTTATTTTTATGGTTATCTTCCTGGATTGAAATGGAAGCAACGCGGTGCCGACGAACCGCGTGGAAACAAGGAGAAATGTGGTGAAGAAGCGTGGTTCCGTCGTGCCGCGCCGTTGAGGGCGAAAGAAGCCGCGGCTAGAGTCGGGCCGCGACGAAGGGCCGCGGCGCCATCGTGCTGTGCCGAAGAACCACGAGGAGGCCGCAGCCAGAGCGGGGCCACAGAGGAGGAGCGCGGTGCCGTCGCGCCTCGCCGGACGAACAAAGGCCGCGGCCTTGGTCCGCGGCGGAGCTAGGGATGGCGGCCAGAGCCGCCAGCCGCCGGTTCTGGAAGGTGGGACCAACCGGTCACACGTGGAGTGCACTGGCCGGCCGTTACGATGGGCGAGATCTGAAAAGACCAGGGGTCAAACCCCCAGTCAGCGCTGTTGGGCGGACCCCCCATGGGTTCGTCGTTTAGTCGAAGGGGGTGGCGGACCCCCCCCCCCCTTCCGCGCACGTGCGGCGCGCGCGGCGCCCGTGCCGGCCCGGACCGGCCGCGCCGGTGGGGCCAGGCCATTCCAGCCAGGCCGAGCTACGCCCTAGTGGGCCGGACCCAGACCCGGGTTGGGTCGACCCAGTTTGGGCTGACCCACGGGGTCTCGGGCCGGGTCGTTCCGGGCCCGAAACCCCCTAAAACTGGACAAGTTCGCTTAAAAGCCCATAACTTGGGCTACAGACCTCCGATCGACATACCATTTGTTACGATGCGATACTTGGATCGAGACAGTCGTTTCGGTGTATTACACTCAAGGTTTTGGAGAACTTGGGGTATGGCCGGGTTGGTTCGAACCCGAAACCAACCGGGCCCTCAGAGCGGAAACACTTATAACATGAGCTCCAGACGTCTGATTGACATGACGTCAACTTTGTTGGATTCCACTTGATGAGACGAAATTTTTTCCATATGTAGCCTGATATTTGGATGGTGTTGGATAATGTCCGGGTTGGATTAAACCCGAAATCCAACTGGGCCCATAGAACGGAAAAGATGAAAACATTCAGACCGGACGTCCGTTTGACGAACCGTCAACGGCGTTGGTGATCACGTTGAGAAACGGTCCCTATGAGTATACCGTATGAGAGTTTGGGGTATATTTGATATTCGGCCGGGTTGGTTCGCACACGAAACCAACCGGGCCCCTGGGATGAAAAGGCTAATAACTCACAGACCGGGCGTCTAATTAACGCGCCATCTGTTGCGTTGAGACCCCTATGAAGAGGCGGTCCCTTGAGATACTTTTTCATGGAACTTTGTGATACTTGGAGTATCGACCTGTAGCTCATGGAGAAGACCCTCCCGGAGACGAGCGTACGGAGTACAGATACCGTGTAGCCGGCTGGGAGCTGACGACTGCTTGACTGACTCGACTTGGAATGAGTGGACTAGCCCAGTGGACGGAGCACCCGATATTTGGAGACAGACCCACGGAGGAAGGAGCGCCCGATAGTTGGACGCAGACCCATGGTACTTGACAGGAGGAGTACCTCTGTAGGCTATTAGGGAGAGAGCATGGTATTTAGCGGCAGACCCTCAGCAGATGGAGCACCCGGTAGTTGGCAGCAGACCCGCGGTACTCGACAGGAGGAGTACCTCAACAGTCTTAGGTTAGTGAGCAGTACTTAGGTGTCGTGATAGGATCATAGTACTCATCAGAGACGGAGCTCTTCAGCAGTTACGGTTTCGATAATGGAAGTCCTAGTTTGGGCTGAGTCAATGACCTTTGTGTTTACCTTACTATTGAGATGGGTCACTTGATAACTTAGGTATATGTATGGGAATATACCTAGGTAGTGGCTATCCGTTGATTTCATAACCTTTGTTTTTCCTCATGGTTGAGATGGGTTACTTGATAACTTAGGTATAAATATGGGCTTATACCTAAGTAAGGGTTATCTGTTGATTCTTCTTTGTGGTTATCCTTATTGGATTTAGAGAGACCTTGAGGGTCTCGGGGTCCCTACTGAGTATCGTTATACTCACCCCTGCACATTCTATGCCCGCACCTCATTGTGTTGGTTGTAGACGACGGGAAACGCTAAGAGAGGCTTAGTGTTCGAGGACTGGACGGTACCCAGTGGTGGACCTCACGACGAGACAGTATCCGGAGGTGGACATTACGACGAGACGATACTCGGAGGAGTTTGGCGGATGAGAGTGTTGTGGAGGCTATCTGTACCTACCCTTCAGGTAGGATCTGTGGTGGACGATCCAGGAGCTGCACTATCTGTACCTACCCTTCAGGTAGGACCCGAGGTGGACGAACTAGGATCTACTTCTATTCTTCAAGCTGCTTGTCTTTTCTATTGTACTTTCGTTCAGTTGTAGCTGTACTTTCAGTTGGGTTTGTATTCTGGCCCATTTACTTTTCATCACTTTCTTTTGTACTTATTGTATTACTTCTGCTTGTACTCTGTGGTGTTTAGTTTATTTTTATAAAGGCAATGCCTTCACAGTTATCAGGATTTACGCCTTTGGTGCTAGTCGCCAGCCCCTGGCCTATGGAAGGCGGGCTTGGGGTAGTCACTGCATGGGCCCCGAGGACGGGTCGTGACACATGAAATTTGGGATACTTTGTCTATTTCACATGAAGGAACTTATAGTGTGAATGAAATGAGACTTAATATATATATATTTTCAGATATGATAAATTTAAAATGAAATATGATGTGACTATCTCATACATGTATCTCAGGTTCAATGAAATTGTCAACACAATTATTTCTCTTGGAAGATAAGTCACTGCCAAAGAACAAATCATGAGAATTCTCATATTCCTACTAGATAGATGGAGAGAAACCTCTATCTCTATTAGCGAGTCATGTGACATCAACAAGTTACCTATAAATGAACACATTGGGAAACTAATGATTTATTAAGAGGAGATGAAAGTCAATATGGTAGAGGATGAGTAACCGAAAAGGAAATATATTGCATTTAAGACCACCACCTCTAAATACAAAGAAAAAGGAAAACTATAAGTATCAGTAGAATATTACATCAATGAAAAATTATCACCTGATAGTGATGAGGAGATGGCTCATTTATCCAGGAATGATTAAAAAAATTTAAAAGAAGACTAATTTTTTTTTCATAAAGACTAACATCAGAGGAAGATATGATCATAAGGATAACTGGAAGAAAGATGGGATAATATGTGACAATTCTGATGAGATATTATGCTATGAGTGTAAGTGAAATGAAAATATAAAGGCCAACTATACCACGGTCAAGTAAAAATAAAAATATGAGTAGAAATATAGAAACTATAAAATGGAAATGAAATCAACATGGCGTGATTATGAGGAAAGTTCATGTGACTCAAAATCCTCACATGATGAACAGGATAACAAGGAAAATATGTGCTTTATGACAAACACATCTAAGATACCATATGAATATGCCACACACAATTCCAACTATTCTGGAGCAGAAAGTGATTCTGAAAATATGTCAAAAGAATAAATGTTTGAGTACTGTAATTTGCTTGAAGAGGCATGTAATGAACTAAAAGGTAAATACAAGTCTTTAAAGACACAATATTCTCTTACCTCAACTGTTAAATCTGAAATTAATTTAGAAAGGGTAAAATTGAAAATTAATCAAAGAAAACAATTCACTAAATCTATCTAATGAGAAATTGGAAAAGGAACTTGAAAGGTTTACTAACGGTAAAGATACTTTGGTACAAATTATAGGTAAACAGATTACTCCTAAATATATTACTGGTATTGGATATCAGCATGGTTAAAGAAATTTTGGAAGAACCAATTTTGTTTCTAAATCTAGGACATACATCTTTACTCATAGTTCAGGATAACATTCACCTAGTACAAATTATGATACAATCTCTAATGTCTCAAGCTTTTATAGACCCAATAGATTTTGTTCT
The DNA here is from genome assembly GCA_963277665.1 of Viscum album. Classification (NCBI taxonomy): domain Eukaryota; kingdom Viridiplantae; phylum Streptophyta; class Magnoliopsida; order Santalales; family Viscaceae; genus Viscum; species Viscum album. The sequence continues at coordinate 1,061,439,617 of OY728165.1, read as the reverse complement.
TCAAGAACATTACATAATTCTTATAGGAAACCTATAAGGAAGATGTTGGTTCCTAAAGCTCTAGTCAGTAATATTACTAGACCCAATCAAATATGGGTACCAAAGAAAATTTTTATTTGACTATTTTGTAGGAAAATTGCTAAAAGAGATCCCATAAATGCTTATTGTACATGGATAGTAGATGTTCAAGAGACATGAGAGGAGAAAATTCATGCTTCAAGAACATGATAAAAATTGATGGCAGACTTGTCACCTTTTGTGACAATGACAATGGATAAATCACTAGCCTTAGCCAAATCAGCAACTCTAACTCAGTTTTAATTCTAAAATTACTTTTAGTTGATGGAATTTAATATAATCTTCTTAGTATTTCATAACTATGTGACGATCGATTTCATGTAAAATTAAAAAATGATTCTTTCAATGATTTTAATTCTAAAAAAGAATTATTGTTTTATGCATTAAGAAATGACAATTTATACTCTGTTAAATTAGATTCTTTAGTTTTCCAAAATGATTCGTATTTAAGTGTATTTCACAAAGAGTATTGGATTTTGCATAGGAGTCTAGGAAAATACAATATTCACTGTCTTAGAAATCTAACTAGAAAAATCTTAGTCAAATATTTACCCAAAGTTGAATTTCTAAATGATAAAGTGTGTAATCATTTTAATAAGGGAAAGAAAAACAAAATTTCTTTCAATCCCAAGAAAGAAGTGTCAACTTCTCAACTACTTGAATTGGTTCACATGGATTTGTTTATACCATATAGAGTTTTTATTTTAAATGGGAATCAATATGTTTATGTTCTTATAGATTGCGTTTCTAGATATACATTGACATTCTTTTTCACTCACAAAAGGGAAGCCTGCTCTCATTTCATCAAATATGATAAAACTGTAGAAAATCTTGGTGGAATTAGAATTAAATCATTAAGAAGTGATCATAGTCGTGAGTTTGAAAACCTAGAGTTTAAATACTTTTACTTTCAAAATTGATATAGTTATAATTTCTCTACCCCTAGAAGACACCTACAAAATGGAGTTGTAGAAAGAATAAATAGAACATTTCAAGAGATCGCTAGAACCATGCTTACTGAATTTGATATACCTATTTATTTTGGGGATGAAGCTATAAATACAAAATTCTATATTATTAATAGAGTGTTTATTAGACCCATTATTAAAAGAACTCCATACGAGTTATGGAACAATAAAAAACCAAAAGTAATGTACTTTAATGTTTTTGAATAAAAAGTATATATCCTTAATACTAAGGACAATCTTGAAAAATTTTAATCCATGATTGATGAAGGAATATTTCTTGGATATTCAATATATAGTAAAGCATATAGAGTGTTTAAAAAAGAAATAAATTTTTGGAAGGGTCTATCCATGTCAAATCTTATGAGACAGATCCACATGAGCCTAAGACCACTCTAGAGAACCTTGAGGATGATGTGTCAAATCTAGACATTAATTAAAAATCATATAACCATCCTGTAAAGGAATCTATGAAAGCTTCCTGTTTTGGAAGTTCTTCATATTCAAGTCATAATGATCTCGAATCTATTGAAGAACCTGAAGTCACTAGTCTTTTATCTAGAGCTATTAGAACTCTTAAGCACTATCCTTTAGATGCCATTGTAGAAGATTTAGATAAAGGAACTCCAACTAGAGCTTCTTGTAGAAATAAGGTTGAACATCAAGTATTCTTGTCACAAATTGATCCTAAAAACATATATGATTCTATCAATGGTGAATTTTGGGTGATGGCTATGAAAAAATAACTTAATCTATTTGAAAGGAACAATGTTTGGAATGTTTTTGACAGACCTAAAGACACATTATCCATAGGACCTAAGTTAGTGTTTAAATAAGGTAGATGATGTTGGTAACATAGTTATAAAAAAGGATATATTGGTTGCACAAGTATATTGTCAAGAATAGGGAATTGACTATAAGGAAAACTTTTCACCAGTAGCTAGACACGAAGCCATCAGAATCCTACTTGTTTATGCATCACATCTGAATTTCAAACTATATCAAATGGATGTTAAGAGTGAATTCCAAAATGGTTATATTGCTGAGGATGTCTTTGTTGAGAAACCCCTAGGTTTAACAAATCCCCATCTTCCAAATCATGTTTTTAAATTATCAAAATCATTATATGGTTTAAAAAAATATCCAAAGGCTTGGTATGACAGATTAAGTAATTTTTTTATTTCAAAAGATTTTAAGAAAGGAATAACCGATCCTACCCTTTTTATAAAATAAATTTCCACTGATGTTTCAGTAGTTCAAATTTTTGTAGATGATATTATCGTTGGAACTTCAAAAAAATATTGATGCATTGAAATTTGTAAAATGATTCAAAACAAATTTGAAATAAGTTTAATGGGTGAACTAAAATTCTTTCATGTATTTCAAGTCTTTGAAAATAATGATGGTATTATTTTAAAACAAAACAAATATAATAGAGATATTCTAAAACATTTTTTATAGGATAACACTAATGGTAGTGAAACTCCAGTGAGAACTGCTTGTATGTTGGATCTTGATGAAGATGGAAAATATGTTGATCAAACCACTTACACAAGAATGATTGGAAGCTTACTGTACTTAACTACTAACCGACCTGATATTATGCATAGTGTATGTATGTGTGCTCATTTTCATGAAAACCATAAAGAATCTCATTTAAATTTTGTTAAGATAATATTCAAATACCTCAAGCATACAACCAATATAGGACTGTTCTATCCGAGAGGACAAGAATTTGAGTTAATTAGTTATTATGATGCTGATTTCGGTGGTTTTAAGTTAGATAGAAAAATCACCTCTGGAACATGTAACATTTTAGGAAAGTCACTAGTATCAAGATGTAGTATAAAACAAAATTCTATTTCATTATCTACTACCGAATCTGAGTACATAACTACTGGTAGCTGTTGTGCACAAATTTTGTGGACAAAACACACATTACTAGATTATGGATATCAATTATGGAAAGTACCCATAAATTGTGATAATAGAATTTCTATTAACATCTTAAAAAATCATGTTTCACCCTCTAGGACAAAACAAATTGATATAATACATAACTTTTTGAGAGACCATTATCAAAAAGGTGATATCACTTTGGAATCCATTAGAACTAAATATCAGCTCACTGATATAATCCCCAAACCATTAAATTATGAAAGAATAGTTTACATCATACATTAATTGGGAATGATAAATCTAATGTAGTAAGTGTAATTTTTATCAACTAATTGTTTCACAGTTTATGATTTCAAAAGTCACTATTTTAAGATTACTGTATAACACTTATAGCTATATAGTTTTCTGAATTAACAACAGATGTTTCATGTTTACAGTATCAGAGTTACTATCTCTCAGTTACTTTCTAGCTCATACAATTTCAAACATATGGTCACACAATTTTGAAGTCACACAGCAGAGATGACTCTGTGAAAACCTATTATGGTATAATTGTGAAATCCAATTACGGTCTCACCAATAAAGTCTGTTATTATTTCACTGTGAAATTTAATTCATGTCTCACTATAAAGGCACTTTAATGTTGTATCTACATAATGTCAATTTCTGTCTCACCATAAACACACATATCTATTTACATTTCATGTTAATGGTCTTTAGTTCGCTCTCTCTCTCTCTCTCTCTCTCTCTCTCTCGAACCACCACTAAAAAATAGGCATGGGAAGCGCCACCTTATATCAGTGCTAAGAAAAAACCACTGATAAAGAAACCCTGTATCAGCGCTAAAATGTTAGCGCTCATACATGGCTTCTTTAAAAGTGCTTTTCTAGCGCTGATAAAGAAGCCCCTTTATCAGCGCTAGAATAGAACTGATAATGATTCCCAGTATCTGCAGTAACGTTTTAGCGCTGGTACAGGGTAACCATTATCAGTGCTAAAAAAGTGCTGATAAAGAGAAACTTTACCAGTGCTAGAAAAACCCTGATAAAGAAGGCATGTATCAACGCTAAAATGTTAGCACAGATACAGGAAGGATTTATCAGCACTTTTGTAGCGCTGTTAAAATCGTAGTCAAATATTTTATAAAATCGGTCGAACAGTGTCCTCGGTTTATCACGACCTAAAGCTATCATGGTACTATAACCCTACGACTCCCCTCAACGGCCCCTGATCTTCGCATTTCCAGACCTCTGCTGCCCCTGATCTTCACGATTCTATTCCTCCTCCGCTATCCCTTCTCCAAATCCTCACCCTCAAACCCCTTCGGCAGATCCTCCTCCCCACAAACCCTACTTCTACTCCTATTCACTTGACCCTAATCCTCGGGAACCCTACTCCTCCTTTTCTCTTCGTTTGGAAGCTCCTCTCATGCACCACCTCCCCTTCACCTCCACCTCTAGAAGTTTCCAAGTGTTTGGTAAGTGATTCAATGCTTTTACATTATTATATGATTTTGATATGATTTCTTAGTTTCATGAATGTGTTATATGGATTACTTTTTTGGTTCGAAATATGTTTTAGGAAGGTTTTGAGATCCACATGTGATGAACTTTTTTTCTAAGCGAATGTTTTTATGTTTCATGTTATCTTTGTTGAGGGGTTTCTTGAATATATTTTATGTCTTCTGTGAACGATGTGAAATGAAATTATTTTTCAAAGGGAATTAATGGTTAGAATGTGTTAAATGTGGATTTTATAAGATAAATTCATATTTTTTCATGTTGTATTTATTTTAACTAGATATGTTTCTTTGAACTGTAAATGTGATTTGAGACATGTTATAAAATGGATTTTACGTGAGTATGAATTTGAAAGGGGATTTTCACATGGGAATGGTTGGATTCCAAAGCATTATTTCATGGAAGCATTGAAGATTTACATCTCGTACAGACATTAAGCCCACTTGAAGAGGGTTTTACATGTTTTTGCTACCCTGTTTAGTGGAATGGAATCATAAATATTGAGACGTACCAAATAATATTAATATTATTCAATAACAATTGGATCATATAAACATGTATTAGGAATGAAAAAACTTCATGCAGTGGATTAATCTCTAGTAGGAACTGATGTGGGACCTGCGATAATGAGATGCACTATTTCCATTTTTTTATTTAGTGTATGTTTTATTTGATATTGGTTCCCATAATTATTTCATATCAAACCTCAATGTAGAACTACTAAAACATATAATAGAACTCATGGCTTTTGTGATAGAGATTGTAACATCACTCTAGATAAAGAGGGAGTATGGTTTCTGATTCCCCTCTCATGCTTCCTCTTTTTCGGAGATTTAAATCATATGATATTTTTTTGGTTCTTAAAATGATTCCCATATATGTTATTCTCAGAATGGAATGACTAGTTTCTAAAAAATATTGGATTTACTATTATCATCGGTGGGTGTCCTTCACTACCCCTGATGAGGAATTCCATGTTTTCCATAGAGAATCAGACCTGAGGTCTAGTCGATCTAGTCCTCTTCTTCCAGAGTTGAGTGGGATGATATCCTTTTATGCTATTGAACTGGAGTAGGAAGACTATTATAGTGAACTTCCTCTAGTAGATATTGAATTTACAAAAGTGTTTCCTTTAGTCTTTTTTGTTCTACCACAAGAGAGGGAGGTTGAGATTTATGTGTGACTATATATTTATTAAATTTTCTTATTATTTCTTACACACCACCACTTGGGTCAAATAACCTAATTTAAATCCATATGGGTACTTTGGTTCTGATGTGGATATGGTTTTTTATGTGTTTGTGATGTGTATGAGTGGATATATGGGTATTTAAGCTTGATGATATTGAATCTTGGGCATAAACCTAGGAGTGTTATATGTATCATTCTTGATTATTCTTATGTTTGGACTTGGGTGATTTGAGGAAACTATATTGAATCTAATGTAATTATATTTAATGAATTCCATATTGTAGAGATTATGAGAATCTTTTATTTACTTATAGTGTTGGCTACTGGTTTTCATCCATATTTATTTTGGGTTGGTGAGGTATAAAATGATGGACTAGTTGACCATAGAAGGGTTGACCCGATAGAGGAGGATGATCCATAGAGGATGATGCCATGTGAGTTTTACCATTTATGACACAAGTGATTATCCCCGCGAACCCCTTTGTGTTTGGAAACTGTGTTGATTTTGATGAGGGGTCTGTCCTGGTTCTGTTGATTTTAAAATCATTATTGGAAATTGTTAGGCTCAATTAATCTCTATTTTTTTAAGGAAGTGGTTCTCTCTACTATATTTTGATGTCTTGTTTTGTGAAATTGAACCATAAATTCTAATATTTTAGATTCAAATAGGATGGAGATGAATAACGATTGGATGGATGCTACTCGTTTGAGAATAGAGTATGAGAACAAAGTGAAAGAGTTCATCATGTTTGCAAAGGATCACACAAAGGATCCTTGTCAAATCCTTTTTCCATATTTATGTTGTTGTTATTATAGACTACTTACTCTAGAGGAGTTGGAAGACCATTTGATATGTCACAGAATAGATCGGAGTTATAAATGTTGGACTAAACACGGAGAAAAAGTGAATGTAGGTACTGGCTGGGATAAAACTGTGTTTTATGGATCATCAGATATGAATACAAAAAGGGATAATGAAGAAGACCGTATTCCGTATGTGATTACAAATGTCAATGATAATAATGTTCGTATTGAGGAAATGACAAAGAAAATTTAAGATGAACTCTGTGATTGACCAAAATTGTTTGAGAAGTTAAAGAGTTGTGCAAATACGTCATTGTATATTGGTTGCACTAAATATATATCCTTGTCAGCTGTATTAAAGTTGTATAAATTGAAAGCAAGAAATAGATGGAGTGATGTTAGTTTTACGGAACTACTTGCTCTCTTGAATGACATGCTCCTGGAAGAAAATGAGCTCCCAAGAGGGACACAAGAAGCTAAACGAATGCAACAATCGATGGGTATGATTTCTAAAAGAATACATTCTTTCCTGAAATCCTGTTTATTTTTTGTAAGTAGGAAAAATCACTTACAGAATTCCAAATGTGTGGTGCTTCTCGATACAAGAAAGATGAATCCAATCCTATAAAATTTTTATGGTACATTCCAATCATTCCAAGTTTTATGACTCTATATAGAAGTGAAGAAACTGTAAGACAATTTTCATGGCATACAGATAAAGGAAATAATGATGGGAGATTATGTCATCCAGCTGACTCTCCTTAATTGGAGAAAATTGATCATCAGTATCTTGAATTTGAAAAGAGCCGAGAAACCTTTGTCTTTCATTATCAACAGATGGAGTGAATCCTTTTGGTTTTCAAACCATCACCCATAGTACATTTCCTGTTATGTTGGTAAATTTTAACTTGACACCCTAGTTATGCATTAAGCAAAAATTTATCATGTTATCTATGCTTATATCATGAACAAAACAACAAGGTAATGATATTGATGTTTATTTGGCTCCTTTGATCGAGGATTTGAAGTTATTGTGGGATTCTGGTGTTATATTGTATGATGCTTATAAAATTGAATACTTCAAGATGAGAGCGATGTTGTATGAGACAATAAATGATTTCCCTGCTTATGGAAATTTTTCAGGATATACATTAAATGAACTCATGGGTGTCTTGTGTGCGAAGAAGATACATAATCCATTAGGTTGAAACATTCATCGAAATCTTTGTTTCTTGGACATCGTAGATTTCTACCTCATCAGCATTAGTACCAACCTTAGATGACATCATTCAATGGAAGTTTAGAACAATGCGCATCACTATCTCCACTAACAGTTGATCAGCTATTTGAGAAAGTAAAAGATGTGAACACTGTTTTTGGTAAACTAATTTCGAAATACATTACAAAAATCGGTTGGAAAAAGAGATTAGTTTTTTTTTTGAATTAACATACTGGAACTGTTTGTAAGTCAGAAATTTTCTAAATGTGATGCATCTGGAAAAAAACGTTTGTGACAGTGTTATCTGAATGTTGCTAAATGCCCCTAAAAAAGGATGGAATTAAGGAAAGGTTGGACATGGTTGACATGGGAATACAAGAAGAGTTGGCTCCCGTGAAGGGTGAAAATCGAATGTTTCGTCCTCCAGTTGCCTATACTCTTTCTTGGGAGGAGAGATATCAGTTTTTCAACTTCTTCAATGATATACTGGTTCCAGTGGGGTATTCATCATATATCAAGAACATTGTGTTAATGAATTATTTTAAGTTAAAAGGTTTGAAATCACATGACTGCCATGTTCTGAGGAAAGATCTAATTCTTATAGAATTAATGTGCATTTTTCCCAATAATGTTCATCATATGTTAACCAAACATTTTTTCTTTTTTCAAAGCTATATGTAGAAAAGTTTTTGACCAGTCAAAATTGCCATCTATGGAAAAAGAAATTGTCATCATATTATGTGAATTATAAATTTTTTTCCTACCAACATTCTTTGATATGATGGTTCATTTGATGATTCAATTAGTGAGAGAGATTCGACATTGTGGTCCTGTTTACTATAGATGGATGTATCCTGTTGAACAGTATATGAAGATTTCGAAATGGTATGTCAAAAATAGAAGTCATCCAGAGGGTTGTATAGTTGAGTGATATATTATTGAGGAAGCCATTGAATTTTGTACTGAATAACAATCTAATGTGTAAACCATTGGTCTCCCGAAATCTCTTCACACTGGATGCATAGAGGGTGAGGGAATTTTTGGAAGAGATGTTGTGACAATTAGTATTATAGATCAGGAGCAGGCCCACCATTATGATATGCATAACAGGTGGGAGGTTGCTTCATATATTGAAACTCATAAAGAAATTCTTTGGCATTTGAATTCATCAAGGGATGAAAAATGGTTATCAACTACACATAATAACCAGTTTATAGGATGGGTTCATGACCATATTTTTAAGCAGTTGGATTAAAATATGAATTCAATTTCATAATGACTTCGATGGCTAGCCGCTAGACCAAGTGTGTATGTATTATCTTAGAGCGGTTATGTAATTAATGGTTATACATTCTATACAGATGATAATGATAAGATAGTACCATGAAAAATAGTGGAGTTACACTAGTGGTTGAAGTGATGCATGTTTCTGGTAGTAAGGAAATAAATCCAATTTTTGAAAATACGTCATATTTTGGAATTATCAAACTAATATGAGAGTTGTATTATCAGACAATCCAATAGCCAATGTTTCAATGCAAATGGGTAGATAACAACAGTGGTGTTAAAATAGATGAATGGAGATTTTTGAATGTTGATTTTAGTAAAGAAGGGTACAAAGAAAAACAATTTATAATGGTATCACAAGAGGTAAAAAAAATTTATGTTTGAGATCCCACAATCCAAAAGTGGTCGATTGTTTTGTTATCATCCAAAACTACTTAAGTGTCTGATGATAATTAAGTTGAGGACGATCCTTTCAGTGGTACGTCACAATCATTTCATAGCGGTCCCAATGTAGATGATGTTCAATATGTTAGAGGACACCACAATGATGGGATTTGGATAATCGATAGAGGTGTCAAATCTCTTAATCCTTTGAAAAAATAAAAAGAGTTCCATAAACATGTTATATTTAGTTTGAAATATAGATCTTGTTATCTCATGTTATTATATTATCATTAATGAATTTATGTAATCTAAATTAAATATCCAACCAATTTTGTAGATAATGACTTCTGCACATTCTGGTTCTCATATCCTTGAGGCTGAACAAGTCTCTCAAGCTGCTGCTGCTGCAGCAGCTGCTGCTCCTGCTGCGGATGCTCAGAGTGCAGAGAAACAACATGTTTCTGAACCTGTTGCTTCTCCTAGAGTTGAGGTCCAACAACCATCATCACATGCCATTGATACCATTTTAGATGAACATATATATGATGTTGATATTGATGAAATTGTCGGGAATGAAGGACCAACATCATAGAAATCACAGGTGCATCATAGTTTTACGGTGTTAGACAAAGTTCTTAAGGTGAAAAGAAAAGGCATCAAATTTGATGTTGGATGGAATTCACGAGGCCAACATATGAATCCCAAAAAGGCCATGTTTAGTATTTATATTGGAGTTTTCACTTGGCAACGCGTACCGATTGACATAGATTCATGGCACCATGTTGTGTCTGGGTTGAAGGTTGTGATCTTGGAAGAAATTACGGTAACATTATTAATTTATTTCTTTAATTTACTAGCAAATAAAATAATGAAACAATGTCTTACTCCTCTCAATCTCTTGTAGAGAACATTTATAGTAGAATATTCACACAAGGATTATGTACAAAGGCTTCAAGGAAGGATTCATCAAGGTTTTAGCACTATTTTAACAAGATGTCACCTGAATGATTCCAAAGGTAAAATAAAGCTGCACCCACCCATTGTCTATGCTCACCTTATATCCAAAGAAGCATGGGATGAATTTATTGGCCGTCGTGGGGATGAGATGTTTCAAGTACATTGTGGGTGATAATACGTTGTTTGAGGATACATGTATTCATCACTTTGATTGTCAATATTTCATTTATGAAACAACAACTCTGTACTGAAAATATGGAATACGCATCAAAACCAACATACCCCTATCATTAAGAAAGGATGTGGAATGATTCACTAGAAAATAAAATTGTAAATATTTTAAATTTACAGTAATATTGTTAGGTTCCAATAAACAACACCATAATTATCTTTCTAAGTTTATATGTAGATTGATGAGTCTAAAATCAAAGACATTTCCATCCCATGTCATGTTCTATGGAAGGAGGAACATGTGAATAAGGGAGGGAATCTAGTAGATGATAACACAGAAAAAGTGTGAGAAATATGTGTAAGTATGACACGACGATAAAAATATTTGTTTTAAATTTCTATTACATAAAAATTATCTGTTATTTTCCTATATCTTCCAGTCACAGGAATCAGCTACACCTATTGCAGGTGTAGAACTATTATCGATGGATTTAAAGCAGCCAGAACAATACAGTCGTGTCAGAGGTGCAGAGTTTGGGGTGACACCCCGAGTATATTTTGAGAAAAAAAAAATGGATGATAGAGATAAAAATATAAACAAATGAGCGAAAGACTAGAAACCCTTGAAGAAAGATTGCAATGGAAGGGGTAGTTTCTAGCAACTTTTTATGGGTGGGAAGTAAGGAGAAGACCCACCTCAGGAAAAACCAGCGCTTGAAGATTCCCCCCCCCCCACCCCCACCAGCTTTGAGGTTATCCATTCCCCTAAAATTTCTGTCTTATCCATGGTAATCAATATTCTAATAATTTTTCTCATGAAATTTGAATCAGAAAAACATTGATACTTTTTCTGTACTAATATTCTACCGATTCAGCTTGTAGAGAGGGATACAGTGTTCAATATCTAAGTTGACACGCTGCATAATAGGCCACTTCCGAAAGATCATCTAAAAGTGACGATTACTATAGCTCATGATCAAATTACAGAGCTACCTATTCCACTTGATGACGTTGATATTCATACGGTCGAAAAGGCTATTGAGACATTAATTGCATGGACGCCACAACTTGTAAGAGTACATGTGGACAAAAAGGTATTAATTTATTTATTTTCACGCTAAACCATTTACAATTAATGAATAAAGGGTCTCAACCAATGAATGTTATTATAGATGGAGAAAGGGAAGGGGGTGACAAATGTCGGCTCAAAAACATCTAAAGGATTGAACAACCACTCCCATAGAGCTATTTAAAGCACAATAACACCACCTATTCTCTATCCACATTTACTAGAATTGAAGACTCATGTGGATACAAAGCTAAGAGGTGGTAGTAGTCATATAGTGGTTTTCGAAGAGAATATATATGGATAGGAAAGTCAAGATTTCATTGCCGCTGAAATTGTATATGAGATCCATGAAAATGGTTGGCTAGGCATCACAGTTGTAAATATATATATGAGGTATGTTTTCATGAATTGGTTTTCTAAAATTTGATATAATGTGAAAATTATGACTAAATGAATTTTATATTGTTGAAAGACGTTTATATGAAAAAAAGTTGAAGGAATTTTCTCTTCAGCGAAAATTATGACTCGTTAGTCCTCATTAAAAATCAACACATCTAACGAAATTAGATCCATCAAAAAATAATGAAGCAGTGAACTGCTTGCTGAAAACTTTTGAAAGAAAGATTATAGATGAAAAACTTATCCTAAAACCAACCTTGCATGGGTAAAAATCTACGATTAAAGAATATAAATTTTATTTTCACTTCTTTTATTAATTATTACTTTTTGTGTTTTTAGTAAACATTGGATTCTAATTATGGTGAACTTGGATACTCCAAAGATTTATTTTCTGGATTCAAAGCAAGGATATCAATCAAACCGAGAGCACATGATGGAGTTTTTGAATCTGTATGACACTAAATCCTACATTTTAGGTCTAAAAATCAAGTAATATAATTTATAGTATCTTTTAATTAGGATTATGTTATGATAGGTTGGTGTGTCATTATAATCTAAGAAAAAGAATGAGAACAGGGGCTAAGCATAAAGAGGCGAGCAATTACTACGTATGGACATATATCATGGTATATATAATAAAATTTCACAATCCAAACACATCTCAACACAAGTTACATATTCTCCTAATAAATTATTTTTTTACAGTGTCCAAAACAAACAAAAGATAACGTTTGTGGTTATTATATTTCTAAATTTATGAATGAAATCATTTTTCATCAACAAACAAGCATCCCTAAAGAGGTATTTTCAAAAACAACTAACAGTTAATTTAATTTGTTTATTAATTCTTTATTTTTATATTTTTTAGTACTACACTGACTGCCAAAAAGCCTCATACTCACAAGAAGATATATATTTGTTATGAAATTAGGGGGCCACATACCTAATGGAAGATTGTACACAAATATCATGAAGATCTATCTTTCACTTTTTTACAATTGGCAGTCATTTTTGAGAGGGGTTAAGGGGATCAAAAGATGAAAAATTGTTGTATGTAAGTCTTCGTAGGCAAATTATAATTGTTATTAAATAAATCATACTTTCTCCAATGAGTCATTTTCCCATTTTAACATATGATATGCACTAGAAACATGAAAGAATGATGAATCACTCAAAGTGTCTATCTTTTGTTTAAAATGGACACAATTTTAAGTGAAAACAACAAATGACCTACGAAAATAAAACCAAAAGAATTTTGATTGTCTTGATCATTTACTAGAATGATCCATTGGTCCTCTATGATGTGTACGAGTCAACTTGGTTTCAATCCGAGGCACGGTGTGACCGGTATCACTCAAAGGGTCTCTCGTTTGTTTAAAATGGACACAATTTTAAGTGAAAAAAACAAACGCTCTACGGAAATCAGACCAAATGCAATCGGATTGTGTTGATCCTATAAGAGAATGATCTATGGGTCCTTTGAGATGTGTCAGAGTCAACCCCGCTTCAATATAAGGCACAGTGTGGCCAGTATCACTCAAACTGTATCTCTTTTATTTAAAATGGACACAATTTTAAGTGAAAACAACAACGAACCAACAAAAATATTAACAGAACCATTTGGAATGTGTTGATTAATTAGGATAACAATACATGGGTCCTTTGTGATATGTACAAGTCAACCCTGCATCAATCTATGGCCTAGTGTGGCCGGTATCACTCAAAGTGGCTCGATTTTGTTTAAAATGGACACAATTTTAACTGAAAACAACAACTGACCTACAAAAATATGACCAAATGCAATATAATTGTCTCGAACATATAGGAGAATGATACATGGGTCTTTTGAGACATGTATGAGTCAACCCTGCCTCAATCTAAGGCACCGTTTTTCTGGTATCAATCAAAGTGTCTCTCTTTTGTTTAAAATAGACACAATTTTAAGTGAAAACAACAACTGACCTACGCAAATATGAAAAACACATTAGTATTATCTTGATCCTATAGTATAACGATACATGGGTCCTTTGTGACATGTAAGAGTCAACCCTGCCTCAATCCTAGGCACAATATGGCCGGTATCACTCAAACTGTCTCTCTTTTGTTTAAAACAGACACAATTTTAAGTGAAAACAACAACTGACCTATGGAAACATGACAAAAAAATTCAAATTTGGTTGATCCTTTAGGAGAAATATTTATCCATGGGTCCTTTGTGATGTGTACGAGTCAACCCCACATCAATTTGAGGCCCGATGTGGCCTGTATCACTCAAAGTGTCTCTCTTTTGTTTAAATGGACACAATTTTAAGTGAAAACAATAAATGACCTATGGAAATCCGACCAAACACATTCTTATTAGGTTGATAATATAGGATAATGTTACATGGGTGCTTTGTGATGTGCACGAGTCAACCCATCCTCAATCTGAGGCATGGTTTAGCCGGTATCACTCAAAGTGTCTCTCTTTTGTTTAAAATGGACACAATTTTAAGTGAAAACTACAACTAACCTATTGAAATATGAACATATGAATTTGTATTATGTTTATGATTTAGTAGAATGATCCATGGGTCCTTGGCGACGTGTATGAGTCATCCTCATGTCAATCCGAAGCCCGGTGTTTCCAGTATCACTCAAAGTGTCTCTCTTTTGTTTAAAATAGACACAATTTTAAGTGAAAACAGCAACTGACCTACAGAAATATGACCAATGGAATTTGGATTGTGTTTATCCTGTTTTAGATCGATTCGTCGGTCCTTTGTGACATGTAAGAGTCAACCCCGCCTCAATCCGAGGCACAGTTTAGCCGGTATCACACAAAGTGTCTCTCTTTTGTTTAAAATGGACACAATTTTAAGTGAAAACAACAAATGACCTATGGAAATCTGACCAAAAACATTTGTATTGAGTTAATTAAATAGGGTAATGATCCATGGGACCGTTGAGATGTGTACGAGTCAACCCCATGTCAATCCGAGGCCCGGTGGGGCCGGTATCACTCAAAGTGTCTCTCTTTTGTTTAAAATGGTAACAATTTTTTGTGAAAACAACAACTGACCAAAGAAAATCTGACCAAATGCATTCGTATTGTATTTATCCTTTAGGAGAATGATACATGGGTATTTTTAGATGTGTAAGAGTAAACCTCGTCTCAATCTGAGGCACAATGTTGCCTATATCACTCAAAGTGTCTCTCTTTTGATTAAAATGGACACAATTTTAAGTTAAAACAACAAATGACATACGGAAATCCAACCAAAATAATTCTAATTGGGTTGATACTTTAAAATAATGATACATTTGTGTGTTGGGGTCATGTACGAGTCAACCTTGCCTCAATTTGAAGCACGATTTAGCCTGTATCAATCAAAGTGTCTCTGTTTTCATTAAAATGGACACAATTTTATGTGAAAACAACAACTGACCTATGGAAATCTGACCAAATGCATGTGTATTGTGTTTATACTATAAGAGAATGATCCATGGGTTATTTTTTATGTCAACCCCACTTCAATCCGAATCATGGTTTAGCTGGTCTCACTCAAAGTGTCTCTCTTTTGTAAAAAATGGACACAATTTTAGGTGAAAACAACAGCTGACCTACGAAAATCCAACCAAACACATTCCGATTGCCTTGATCCTATAATATAACTATCCATGGGTCCTTTGAGACGTGTACGAGTCAACCCCTCTTCAATCCAAGTCAGGGTTTGTCCGGTATCACTCAAAGTGTCTCTCTTTTGTTTAAAACAGACACAATTTTAAGTGAAAACAACAACTGACATACGAAAATCTAACCAAACTCATTCAGATTGTCTTGATCCTATAGGATAACGATCCATGGGTCCTTTTTGACGTGTACGAGTAAACCACATCTCAATACAAGGCATGGTTTGGCCAGTATCACTCAAAGTGCCTCTCTTTTGTTTAAAATGGACACAATTTTAAGTGAAAACAACATCTGACATACGAAAATCCAACCAAACGCATTCATATTTTCTTGATTCTATAGGAGAATGATACATGGTTTCTTTGTGATGTGTATGAGTAAACCCTACCCCAATCAAGGGCATGGTGTGGCCGGTATCACTCAAAGTGCCTCTCTTTTGTTTAAAATGGACACAATTTTTAGTGAAAAAAACAACTGAACTACGGAAATCAAATCAAACACATTCAGATTATGTTGATTATTTAGTAGAATGATTCATGGGACCTTTGAGACATGTATGAGTCAACCCTGCATCAATATAAGTCCCAGTGTGGCCGGTATCACTCAACGTGTCTCTCGTTTGTTTAAAATGGACACAATTTTAAGTGAAAACAACAACTGACCTACGACCTGGACACCCCCACCCACCTAGAGACTTCCACCACATAGAAAGTCTCAACCCCCTGGACACCCCCACCCCTAGACACGCCCATGGAAATCCACCCCCACCTCATATATCCCCCCACCCCCACCCCCCGGACACCCCCACCCCTAGACATCCACCACCACCCCTCCTAGACACCACCCCTCCACCTGGATACCCCCACCCCCTGGACATCCCCCACCCATGGATGGTGACCCCCACCATCCCAAAAAAACATCTCATCCCACTTGGAAAGCACCACGAACCCCCTGGAAAGCCCCCCCCCCCCCGACACACTGGACACCAGCCCTCCCCCTGGACACCCCACAGACAGCCCCCCCACCTGGAAACACCCCTCCTTGGACCCCACCCCACCCCCTTGGATAGCCCCCTAACCTTCTAGACTCCCCCACCCCTGGACACCCCCACCACCTAGACACCCCTATACCCCCTAACACCCCCATCCCACCCTCATCGACACCACCCCACCCCCCTTGGACAGCCCCACCAACCCCAGACATCCCTCAACCCCCCGAACACTCCCACCCACTGGAATACCCCCCCCCCCCCCCCCGACACCCTGGACACCAACCCACCCCCTGGACACCCCCACCATCCATGGACAACCCCCATCCTCATGGACCGCCCCACCCCCTAGACATCCCTCCCCCCCGGACACCCCCATCCCCCCGAACACCCCCTACCCCCCTTGAACAGCCACCCCAAACCCTTGAACAGCCCCCAACCCCCAGAATTCTGAATTGAATTCTTTTTGTACTTAAATAACTTATAAATTATGTGTTAATGGTGTGTGGGTATACTTGTTGTATGGGTATACTAGGTATAATTAGCTTATGATTTATGTGTTAATTTTTTATGGGTATACTTGGTCTAATTAGCTTATTGAGATGCTAAATTTTTTTCATGTGCTTGGGTGTGCTACTGCAGATTTTTTTGTAGCAGCAGACATGGAATTTATCATCACTTTTTTAGTGCAAATAAAATCCACCTTTATCAGTGCTAAAAAAGTGCTGATAGAGGATTGGTTTATCAGTGCTAAAAGGGACATGATAAAACACACATTTATCAGCGTCATTCTAGCATTGATAAAGTCCCCCTTTATTAGCATTTTTTTTGAACTGATAAATTTTTTCCTTTATCAGTGCTCAGTAAGTGCTGATAAAGGGGACCCCCCCCTTTATGAGCCCCGAGCTTTACAACACTTTTTTAGCGTTGATAAAGCCCTTTTTGAGAGCTGATGCAGAGCATTTTTGTAGTATTGAACCTTCATTAAATTCCCAGAATGAAACGCCCATCCTCATCAACTTCTGAGAAGTTCAAATCAAAGAAAAAGATGAAAATAACACAAAATATAATGCCTTAGGGTCCTCTGAATTTTAATCTTTTTGACAGAATAGTGGTGCATGAAAAGGAAATCTTCCCAAAGTGGATTCTTTCAAGTTAGTCTCTAGAATTGAAAGCACTAAAAGAATAAGGATGTCTTGATCGGTTCACAAATCACAATAAGATGATTTAACAAAAGCTAGTTGCTTAATTTTATCAATTCGTTCAATTCTCATTTGATATAGAAGATGTATTTTTTGTGGGAAGCTGGATCAATTGTCATAGATATACCTTTTCATTGAGGTCATGGGTTTCTTGCCTAAAGAAACCTGATGAGGGAATTTTTGAAGACTTCCATTGAGGTCCTCCACCTCCCAGAGATATATTTGTTTTAGAAGAAGCCTTGGGAACCTCGACTGAAAATTTAACAAAGAGAGAAAAATTGTTGCTGAGCTAGATGGTAAAAAAGACTATTGTTTAGGTATTTTCGGAATTTGATTAGTCCTAGAAATGGATATTTTTCTACACGCAAGTATCAATATGTATTTCTAATACATCTTATTAAAAATGGAAACAAGATTAACCTATGTACCTATATTACACTCCACATGTGTGAGTTGATAAAGGAAACCTCAAAATAAACCTCCATGTTCAAATCAAGGTTAATCTGTGATATAATTCATGATATAGCTTTGGTTGGACTAGATGATTAAGTCATTAAGGACTATGAATTTTTTATCGCAAAGGTTACAGTCAAAATATTGAAAATTAGTTGGAATCCAAGGTGAAATGCGTCGTAGGGGGATAAATATAGGGTTTATGAAAAGTTCAACCCCATTGAGCATTCATAAAAACCTATGAAATTCTATGATCTTGGTTTGGAACCAGATAAAATTGTTGACTATCCTATTGAGGAAGAATAAGAAGAGGATGTTGCACCTACATGAGAAAACATCCTGAATATAGAAGAAAATTGACATGTTCCTCAAGTGATAATTGAGAAGGAAGTTCATTTTCTGAATGAAATTGTTGATTTAGAAGAATAACCTGCTTGTATAGAACAATATATTGTTAATTTAAGGGAAATTACTGTTCTATAAGAGCATTTAAAAGAAGAAATTTATCTTGAGAAAGATGCTGCTTCTAAGGAACACATAGAAGAACAGTCTATTCCAGAGATTATACCATCTACTGAGGAAATAATTGTGAAATCCTTTCAATTGTATAGAAAAGAAATGGGTGAGGATATTGTACATGAAATTTTATAATTTAATCGAATAAATAAATCTCTTAGTCCTATGAAATATGAACTTGTTTTTGGGAGAATCACCATAATCTGGGTAGTGTTGAAATTACTAATCTAGTTGATCAAAGAACTGTGGATACATGGTATAAATTTCCTATCTCTTTTGTTGTGAATGATTCCCAAGAAGCCTCAATTAATGGTATAGATCTTTCTACTACATTTCAATTGAAACCGATCTCTCCTCTTGAAGTTATCTCTACAAAGGGACCTGAGCATGTCTCAGCTCATTTTTCTGAATCGTCACAAGAACCTTATAACATAGTGAGTAGAGATTATTTGAAAGACATTGGAAATAACATATTGGATGGTGTTGAAAATCCCATGAACACTCAACCTGCACCTGTGAAAATCTTGAGTGAAAGAGATGATTCTATGTTTCTATAAATGATCATATAGAAAATTCATCCAAAAATTATTCATGAAATTCTAGAGGTAAGAATTGAGAAAAAACATGTGAGTGATGAAGTGAAGTATCTCAGAGCTATGGATAAAGATATAAATATAGTGTTGAAATCACCACTAGACCCTGTTGCTCATCCAGTTGAGGATGTTACAAGAAATATTCCATAGGAAGTTGTCTCTCTACATCAACCTATCCTAAATTACATACCTGACAAGGTGGATGAAAGAAACAAGAAAATTGTTCAAGATATGCATGAGTGTGTTATTGGTCTCAACATATTGACTGATGAGTATAAGCCTTGTCTCCAAAAAGTTCTGAATCAACTAAAGTCCCTTACTTCAGTAGTTACAGCTTCTAATACCACTGTGCAGAAATATAAACCCTCCTTGTACAGTGATCTACTTAGAATTACAGTTAAGGAAGAACCTCAATCAGTGCTCTGTTGCATTGAACAAGAGTCTCTATCTATGGTTGTCATGAATAGTTACAGAGTTCTTGATTTGGAAAGAATTCATTCCATGAATGAAAATGATTCCCATGATGAAATTACTAAGAAGGTTTATTTCTACTTCAATAGGATTTTCTCTAAGCATGATATGACAAACCATTTAAAGTACCATATAGAGAACCTGAAAATCCCTACTGTCACTCATGCTTTAAAAACTCAGGTACAAAAGTTGAAAGGTTTCACTCCATTGTTGGAAAAGTTCATGGATAACAAAGATGAATTTGAGAAAGTAATGCAGTATTGTGGGGATATTTATACTGAATTCATCATGTTATTGAGGAATTATCTTTAGGTGTAGAGGACTGCTATTGTGGCTCCTGTAGCTTCCCCCTTGTAACCTGGTCAGCCTCTATACTCATTCAATGCCTTTTCCACTACCTCTATGTCAGTCTCTCAGGCTATGAGTCATATCAGACCTATTATCGTTGACCAACAATTACCTCAGTCTTCCACTATACCTACCTTATCCCCCTATGTTTTGAATGACTCACTCATTCTTCTATGATAATTGGTTCACTCTCTTCATCAACATCAACTTCTACTCCTGTTGCTCCTCCTGATGCTACTGCCAAAGGGAAAGAGAAGATAGCAAGTTCTGAAGAATAGTGACCACCATATTTTTATAGGGATAGTTTTTTTATTTTTTTGCCAACTATTTGTAATGACATCTCTTTCTCCATCTAATGCACTGTGAACTCTTATTTTATATTCTCTTATTTAATTTTGTAGTCTTTTTGATAATCTCAAAAGGGGGTGAGACATGCACTCTAAATTCACACTAAGAGAGAGACACATACAAAAAGAATATATATCTCACCCACATGATTTGTGATCATAAAAAATGGGGAGATTTTTTGACTCCTCATGTTTCAATCATGTTTTAATGATCACAAATAATATAAATCCTATCTAATCTATTTCTTATTATGCGTAAAGATAGTTGATTTCTTTATTATTTACACAAATTTTCTCAAGATCTTAATTGTATAAATCACATTTTATTATTGTAAACTATAATAAACTTTGGTCTATAATGACTTATTTTTTTAATGATTAAGTCTAATTCATTATGTGAATATTACTGTAGAAGTCTATATACAAATATTTAGCTAAGTCTGAGAAACCAGGAGTCTGCTACCTATTCTAGTTTTCTAGAAAAGGACCCGACACCATGATCTATACACAGTGAACCAGAAATTGTGACCAAACACCGTGACCAGACACTGTGAACCAGACCCTGTGACCTAGACACCATGACCTAGACACCTTGAACGAGACACTATGACCAAACACCATGACCAGACACTATAACTAGTTTCAGATCTATTGAAGCCTGTGACACCAGTTCCATGTTAAGACATAGTTCAATGATCGGATAGAGACTAGACACAATGATCCTAACATCGCAACTATGCTACTAGTTTATGATCTCTATACAAATATTCCATCATAACTATCTCACTGATGAAATTAAAAGAAGAATACATCATTTCATAGTGAAACCTTTTCCAAGTGACACCATTTACAGATATCCTGTGACACCATTATTAAATCTGTTGTGTCATTTTCAATTTTATTTTTAAAGGTCATATTTCAGTCTTTCAAATGCACTGAGATAGTTAATATTTCTTTTAAGACTTGTCACATAACATTACAAGGTACGAGGTACAGAATGCATGCATGTTGTCGAATCCAACAGATGCACTCCATGAATAAAAACAATAGCATGGCCCTGAAACAAAAGAATGAAAGTGAATTAGAAGCGTGTGTTTTCTTGAAAAAACAACTGATAGATGCAATAAGATACATCTCATGAACACATGAAGCATTCCTAAATCCAAAATATAGGATACCATAGATCATATTAATGAAAATCTTCTCAATAATAACTACATGTAGAATACAAGCCAGATCTAACAGAAAACTAGAGAACCAGACTTGGGATACTCTGTTTCTCACAAGAGAACATGAGTATTGCGTATTCTTAATCCTAGAAGACCAGAGCTACCGAGAATAATACTCGGAGCACTTATAAACTTATCTCATCACATTTTATTTTTTGTATTATTTTTTTAGCTTTCGATTAGTGTGTGTGTGTGTGTGTATGTAATAAATTACACACTGTTTCCTACACTAAACTGAAGGACACAAGATATTCTTCCTTTAATATCTTTTTACACTTGTTAATTCCGACATATATGGGTGGAAGAGGTCCATGTGTGACCTGGTAGTTCATACTGACAAAGAACTATGGAAGATGTTATGTTATATGGAAAGTCCTATGCACTGTTGTTTATCCCGATCTAGGGTGTGGATCAAGTTTATTAATATAAAATACTTTTGGTAGGTGATCACTATGTGGAGTGTATTAGGACTTGGCATAAGACTGAAATAATTTTTTTATATCCATTTTGTTGTTTAATTAAATTTTTTATGTTTTCCTACATAATTCATAAATCACTATGTTTACTTTGATAGTTAATCTTGGATATAAGTTATAATTTTTTTTCCTTATTAGAACAGCTGGAAAGGTAATATGAATATTTGATATTGAGATTACTGAGAATTAATAAATATTCAAAGAAGCTATTTGAATACTCAATCTTTCATAACTGTATTACATTGATTAAGAGGGCTGTATTTATTTTTTTGGGGAACTTTTTAGAAAAACATTTCGAACAAATTTTTTTATAGATACTCAATTCACCCTCCTCTTGAGAACAATACTCCAACAAATAGATTGGTTACAATGAAGGCCTATTGTGGATCCAGATCAGGTAACATATTTTCAATTTCCCTTCACATAAGTCCAAGAGGCATGTTTGAGCTAATAAAATTAAATAAATGTAATTTTGAGTGGGAACCCCAGTTTTAGTATTTTTAATTAGTTTTTCCAAGTAAGAACACTCCCAAAATCTATAAAATTTCATTGTAAATGAATAAATGTTGAATTTAGTTTTTTCATTATTGGTTATAAAATTAGGGGATTGGAAAGTAATTTATATAAAGAGGACCAAATAATTTAACTATAAATGATTCACATCATGATATATCAGTTCACATCATGCAATAGTTCATAGAGAACCCATAAATACTATTTCAATGCATAAATTTAAGGGGAGTATGTGTATGAAGACGTTATGTTTTCCTCTATAATATTAATTTTAATTTTAAATATTTTATCTATAAATTTCATCCATTCCTTTGATATCACAATAATCACTAATCTACAAGACAAAATCTACTTAGTAAAATAATTCTTTAGTGTTTTAAATTTATTTTTCAATAAATTTGAATTATAAAAATGGTAGAACAAATTAGTATATTTTAAAATGGGTATTTTGATTCGACATTTCGATATTTAGGGAGATTGATTACAATAATAGAATAATGGTCTGTAGTGACTGCAAAAAGTTTCCACTAAAGGGCTTTAATGTATTCCTTGTGACCATATTCGTTAGTCACACTTTCCTTCAAAGTAACGATCAACAACCACTGCCTATGGAGGCCCCTAATAATAATTGGGAGAAACAACCAATATCAGATGTTGTTCGATGCTGATGAGATAAGGGTACATTATGGGTGAAAGGGAGGGATCCCAAAGCCTTTTCTACCAGCCATGGAAAATTTTCAGTGGATGGATGGATGCAAGTACATAGATTGCCGTTGAGGTGTGGTAGTTGAATGTTAGGGGAACAATTTAGGAACACTCATAGAGGAATGTGGGAGTGTGATGGTTTTCTATGATAGTAAAGGGTGACCATGGGTGGTGAGGAAATGAGATCCCAATAGTGGGGGTATTTGGGCCATGTTTTAGGAGGCGTGTCATAGAAGATAATGCTAGAGGAGGGAGAAATACTTTCTAATTTTATTTGAGTAAAAGAGAAAACTACAATTAGTCTCTACTAATAACTTTAGAGACCACCAATGGCAGTATCCCACTTCTACCCATGATGAAACAAATATATTTAGTAGGTTTAATTTATAAAAAGGAAAATTTCAAAACAATTTTCCATGGATTGAATTCATGATATCATTGTTATTTAATATTATAATTTGTTGGAATTTCCAGAAGTGATTGTCCAAAATATGTTTTCTCATTCCGAATACATTCTATGGACCCAATATTTCCATTCATTTTATTATAATATTTCTTGAGTGAAAAAGATGAATACATTTTTCAAGAACATTATTTCAATATTGTAGATGATAAGAATATACAAAGTCACACTTAATATGATTGATTAATATTTTCATTACCATTTATACCAAGATTTACCAAAAAACTAATCCTTGTTAATACCATGTAATCCAAGAAAAACCTTATTATGGAAGAGATATATTACAATCCTATTTTTACCCTTTGACATCTAACTCAACATTTTTCATTATTTTCAAAAAAGAGTTTTGGGGAGATAATGAGGTTGTGGAAGGGATGAACATGGTGAAACCGATAATTGTGGATGTTCTTTCATGTTAGTTTTGGTAAGTTTCATGATTTTAATTCATTATACCCATTGCACAACCTATTGATTTTTTTTGAAAAAACATGCTATGTCTTGAGCATTTCAAAAATCAAAATTTCTTAACCAATGATCTTGTAATAAGTATTAAGAAAAATTCAATGAGGAGATCATTTAAGGCTGGATAGTGGATGTGAGATTAATCTCAAAGGATAGGTTTCAAAAAAATAAAGAAAAACGAATATAAAAATAAATAATAGTTGTTTTACTGTACTTCATTATCTCATGAGAGTATATTAAGTTATTTTGGAAATGGGGGATGAATTTTGAAGAGTATATTTCTATTGAGATATTTTTTTATCATGTATTGTAGATTAAAGATTAATGTTTTCATGCTTTACTTATGTTACATCATTTAAATACCTTCCCAAAATCATCAAAGTCAATTGAACCTAATGACGAATACCTTATGATTATTTTTATTTTTTTATATATTTGGTAGAGAAAATATATGCATTGGAATTCTATGAAATGGATAATGGTTTGAGTTATAAGATTAATTTTTTTTACATGTATACGTTGATGATGAGTGAAAGGATTTAATGTATGGAAAATTAAAAGTGTCATTTAAATCAAAATTGAATTGAAAAAGATTAATGGATGAATGAAGAGGAATAGTAAATTAAAATATGAAAATGTAGAATACCTGGTTGACATGTTTCTTTGAAAAGTGACAACTTGATTAAAATTTACAGTGTAATTTTCAGACATTTAATAACACATTTTATAAATTTATTTTATGTACAACACATCTAAAACGTGTTATGTTTGGAATCCTTTGTAGTATGGTGAGATTTCATTCTTGAGAACAAGCTTGAATTCATCTGTGGTTGGATTTGATGTTTAAATTTCATGAATACACTTTTTTGTATTTAAAATTATGATTTTCCACTTAATTTTTCATTTGTTCTAATATTTAATAACTTTAATCATTTATTGTAGTATTAAATTATTTATAGATAATGATAAAAAAAAGATCAAATCAGATCATTTTATGCATTGAGAGAAGAATTTACATAGTGTGGGGTGTCTGTGGAATGTTTACAAGCCCTAAATTTGATGAATCAAGTGAAAAAAAAAACAATGTAAATTCATCAATCACATCATGAATTACCTATTCGCAATGTATGCCTTCATGATAATTCATTGAGTGATGATTGAAAATAAAAAATCTACTTAGGTGTAGAAGCTAAAAAATCACGGTGTGAAACTTTGTGTCACTCCAAGATCTTTTCTGATGGGAAATTCAAAAATTTTCGATATTTTAATTAATGACATATTTAACTTCATTTAGAAATGGAATATATATGCACACCTAGAATTGATTCAATCGTAATCAATGACAACATTAATAGTGAATTATATGTAACATGAGTGCCTTTTATACCTGAAACTAAATACTAGGAATCTACTATAGAGACCATTCATTTAAAAACCAGAGCCTACAAAAAGGTTCTTTGTTATTGTATAGTCCTTCATTAGTTATTCTCACCATTTATTTTTAGAATTATGTTCTTATATACTTCCCAATTACTACCTCATGACAAGTAATATGCGTGATCTCCCAATCGATGGTGGGTGATGTAGAGGAAGAGTGAGGCTGGTGTGAATTATCATTATTCTTATCATATTTGTGTTTTAGGTTTTCTCAATTGGAATTTAAATGAAAATTTCATCCATTTTCCTATCACTTGACCATTGACTTAAGAATCTATATAAAAAATTAAATTTTACAACTCATTTACACTAAATAGGCATGAATATTGAATATTATAGACTAATTATGTTTAGAAATAGTATCAAAACAACATAATTCATTAATACATTAAAATACCAGACCATGGGAAATAAAAAAATTCTATGTTAAGGAGGGGATATGCATACCTAATTATCTCCCTCATCACAACTCCAAATAAAATCCGGATGATAAAATTTAAAATTTAAAATATTTAGCACTCAATCTAGAATCTATTAATCCTCATAATACTTTATCGCACTAATTTTAAAAACCAATAATTCTTTCATCATTTTATTTCATCATAATAACTCAATTAATCATTTTTAAATTTCAAAAAGATTATTACTCTATCTCTTGGTTTCCACATTGAAATCATCACTTTTTATATTTTTTATTTAGTCACATTTTTAGTCTTTTATAAAATATTAAACATTTTTAGCCCTATAAAAAAATAATGATTCCAACCAGGGAATCAATATATAAGGTAATCATGTTGTGAAGTGGTGAATATAGTGGGAATATATTGCATGTGTCAAGTGGGAAGTTGCAAATTGAATTCATTTGAGATACATGAAAGTAAATGGTGTGACTATGCATATGATAAGATCATTGTGACAATTATCTAGTTAGGTTTGGAATAAAAAAAACTTCTTATAATTGAATATCATTGATTAATTAAGATAGTCCTTGATTGGTACACACAACCAATCGAGTAAAGGAGTAGGTCTTTGTGTTGAACATTATAAAAAAAATCATTGTGTCTTGTAACATTATTTACTAATTTTCTGAGTGATTCTATGTGACATGAGAAAAGAATGGATCAGGAATGAATAATTATAGAAGGTAAAATATAAAATGAAATAAATTCATAAATGTTTTAAGTGACCACTAATTCACCCATCCCAACTTAGTGGTGCTTTAGTCCTCTTGGAAACTAAATTGTTATCGGAGAAACGAAATCTCCATTCAAAATTGTTGTGAGATTGTTTAAATTTCATATTCTAAATGAAAAACATCATATCATTTATTTTACCTCTACAGGTACTAATACATATGTGGATGTATCATCCAAGACAAAGAAAAATAGTATAAATAAGGTGAAAAGGAAACTATGAAAAATATCAACTATGGATGAGAGAATACCATTAGATGAAGGAAATAAAAATGATAAGGGTTCAACTATTAATTATGATTAATTTTATTCCTTTGATGATCCAAATTCAAGATATGAAGGATCTAAGGAAAATAGAGGCATTAAAAGCCTTGAAAATAGTTTACTCTAGAATTAGAATGTATTGAAAGAAGATTTATTATTTTGTTGTTACCTATTTAAAAAAAATTCACCATGGAAATATTTGATGAAAAAATGTCACTATGAGAGATAGGATGATAGAATAGAGGATTCACTTGAAAAACAAGTTGGAAAATGAACCACTCTCACAAATATAGTAAAATACTAGGAATTATAATCTACACTATCCAATGAAAGAGTATTTTTAGTTGATAAATAATTTAAAAGTGTTATTTATGAGAATAATGTTCTTAATGAATATTGTTAAAGAATCGTGAGATCCTTGGTGGATGAAAATTCAATCCTTAACATGATGTTTGTTTTCCTGGAGGCTATGTAAAAAAATCTAGGAGATGAAATTACTGTACCTTCCCACCATTGGGAGAAAATATGTGATGAAACAAAAACATTAAAAGCGAATTTTTTAATCAAACAAGGCTCAAAATGATGGATTACAAATAATTATATCATTTGGAAAATCCTCCACCTCCAACTTAGGGGAAAAATATTATTGGAACCATGGATTTTTATAGCATAAAACAGATTGTATTTTGTGCTTGTTGTCAAGCCACAAATGTCTAATCAATGAGTTACTTTTTAACGTGATATTATGATGTAGGTAGATTAAATATTAAGGTGAAATAGTTTTTTAGTTTTATTCCAAATTTTCAGGTTCAAAATCTTTTGGATGGAGAATCTCATTTTTGGAAGGGAAAACATTATCGTTGAAATTTAATTGTTGCATGAAAGGGTTAGTGGGGATTATAGAGTTATTTTTAAAAGAGGATTCAGAACCATCACATAAAAGTTAATCTAAAGAAATTGTTCTGCACATGTTATAAATTTTTTCAATGAATAGAGTCTCACACACCCATGGAATTTAGATAGAGATGTAGGAAAAATGTGATGCTAAAACATTGAAGTTTAATGAACTAGGAAGTTGTGAATGAGTAGATTTCTGGAAAGAGAGATGTGTGTATAGAAATAAATACCTATAAAAATGTGGGTACCACCATTATATAAATCAACTCTCTAAATGATGATCTAGACCCTATGCTTTATTAAAGTGTTTCATGAAATAGTGTTTCATGAAATAGAGTTTCACGTAATAGAGTTGCACATAACATAATTGTGTAATGAATATAACTTACCTTTTGATTAAAAGTGAGTTATGAGAAAAACATGAATTTCATGAATTTTCAAAATCTTTATGAATGTATTAATTTTTTCACATGTAAAAATGATTCACATAAGTTCAAAATTTCATTGCAAGTGGAAGAATTGTGTGACTAAAACCTGTTGGACATATTTATTGATTTTTCAGTGCATACAAGTAAATCAATTTTGTAATATGGTGTACGTATAATCTCATGATAAGTAGAGAATAATAAATATATTCCCAATAAATTGAGGTGAAATTCATGTAAATGAACTGAGTAGTGCTTTACCCATGGCATTGAACAACATGGAGTCAACAAAACTGATCCAAGGGAGGCAGAGTGCTATCTAAGAAAATATTTTAAAGGAATCATTCCCAGAACAAAGTGGAATTTCCTAAAAAATTTTAATCCATAATTATAGGAAAATATTTGTAGAATTATGTATGAATGACACACTTTTTTTGTATGCTCCTTATTCTTTTCCCTAGTTGTGTACTTTGTAAAAACTGATGTTATGTGTTTCTATTTTTTCATCTGATTGTTTGAAAATATCTCGATTCCATCAGACATGTTTAATGAGTTCTTACCAATGTGGGGAAAATATACGTCACAATTAAAAAAATATTTACTCCTTGAGTCACCCATCGCCTCTTAGGTTGTTCTTTATTTCTAAAGGTGTTATCAGAGCTAGATAGGATATTGATATAAACTCGATCCTATGTTGTTATGGAGAATTTATTTAATATTAATGGTGTTTCCCTTTTTATAGAAGAAACATCCATATTTTGATTAATATAATGAGATATCATTTATTATCTCTTTTTATAGATTTTTTATTTTCCACAACTTAATATAATTTGGTCAAAGATTCAATAGGTTAACTCATTATGGAAACAAACATGAAAATGATTGATGTAGATGTCAATTCTCAAAATGACCTAAAATCAACATAATATAATCAAATAAATTTAAATAATGTGATTTAAAAATCATCCAATCTCATCTAGTAGAAGCTTGAAAACATATAATAACATTATAAAAAATTAAAGGAGCCTAAACTTTTTGTTTTTTAGAGTCAGTTTGATGATCTAATGTTCTTTAATCACATTACTAAACTAGTTACATATATCTTAGGACTTGGGTAATAAATTCGATATATTGGAATTGATAATAAAATATTGAGACAAATTCCTCCATTGTAAAATCCAAAAATATCATCCCTTGAAGAAAGTTACATGTCTAAAATTTATCTTGATGATATAATAAACTCTTTGGTGGCGTATGAAATGAAAGTCAAATGAGAAGATGCAATAATTTATATAAGGAAATAGAATTGAAACTAATGATAAATATTTAAAACTTAAAATATAGTGATGATGAATATGATATGGATGAAATAATTATTTATAATTTTCCATGAAAGTTTTGAGTGGAATGCGGTGATTTGAAGGAAATATTCTGTGGGGTTGTTTTTGGTCTGGAAATGTAGGGTACATTGTCACTCAATTCCCATAGAGATTCAATGGTGTAGTAATTTAATCATACACCATGCAAGTGCCTCAAAATTGATTACTTAAAAATGGATACTTTAAATCAGAAAGGATGTTAAATATAATTTTCTTCTTATAAAAATAATAACAAGATAATAATGTCTTCTTTGAGGATTTATAATAATATTTTAAACCTATTACTGAAGAGTCCATGATGGCTATTGTTTAAAATGTAGGACATAAAAAACAAGAAGATATTAAGTTTAATGGAGTGGAATCTCCCAAGACGGAACATAGGGATGTTATTGATGATATTCACATTAAAATAATGAAAACAAAAATATGGGATCCTTGTTGACAGAATCAGTTAAATATTTGGATCATCTTGAAGTAAATATTGATCAACTAGAATGAGAGGTAAGATAAAATTTGAATAATACATAAATCTCTGAGCATTTTTTGGAGTTTAAAATTAAGATTTACGTGAAGGAAAAAGTCATTAGTCGCCTTACATCATGACAAAAAAAATTATAACATAGTTGAGGGACTTCAAGAAGAGGTCATTACCTTAGGGAGTAAATTGGAAAATGAATGATAATCAAGTTAAATTAATTTTTGGAAGATTTTCAGATGTATATATTTTTTAAAGATCTAATCATCATTTTAAATGTTTATATACATTAGTTCATTATGAAAGATATAAAATTGTGGGAAAATTGGAATTAGATATCATAGAGAAAATCTAAATCTGAGAAGTAGGATGATCCAAAGTAAAGGGAAATAGAATTTTGAACATATCAAAAATTCCCTGGAAGTACAAATAGAGGCAACATCAATCCAAATAGAGAATAGATATATAAATAATATTCATGTATCCAATTAGGATAACTGGTCAAATACCTTTAAAAATTAAGGGGTAATTTGGGGGATGGTAATTGAAAAGATATTCCCTCTAATGAAATGTCAATTTATTGTCTTCCTGTTCCATACCATGTCCTACTATGAAGTGGAAAGTTGCTATCTGAATGGGGAAGAACATAAATGTAAAAAAGGGGATTAATACCATATCCTTTATCATTTTGATGAAATTATTTCGATGAATATTATTTTAAAAATTATTACATTTTCTATAAATCTATTTTTGGTAGGTAAGGAATGGTGGAAAAAATAACTATAGAGCTCTGAGAAAAGTCAATACTGGTCATCCAAGAAGAAGTACCCTTGAAAATTTGAATTATCTTATAAAATAAGAATATGATTATAATGATTCCATTAATGTTTAAAATATATTAGAGATGACATATTTTTTCTCCATTAAATTAGCTATCTAATGTATAAGAAAAAAGAAGATTGATAAACCAAACCTAGAAGAAGTTTCTCTCAAAGCGACAACAAACTGTGGAAGCTAGATGCATGAAAGTGTATGCTCATCCCACGTGAAATGAAATAAATACTTTTTGAAAAAGTTAAATAAATGGGTTTTTGGAATAATGAGATTCTATAAATGATGGTTACTTAAATATCAAAGGCAATGGATATACTGAACAAGAAAATGATGATCTAACCAAAACCTAAGTTCTCTACACGGATGGTTTATTTCACAATATATGGTGTTTAAGTCAACTATGTGACTTAGTACTGGTTGTGAAATTTAATTAGAAGGGGTTCACTATAAAACTAATGTTAGGTAATTCATTCATGAAACAATATATGTAAGATGAAAATTCTTACTAGGTAAACAGTAACTAATACACTTGTTTCTTAATAATAGAAGAAGAAAGTTACTTGTGGTGCTGGAGTTTGGGTGAAATTAATCAATAGACCATGGAATATATATCTATGAAAAAGGATAATATCAAAATTTGGAATCTGAATCATTATTGACAAAAGATAAGTAATGGTTTAATGTGAGGGATGTTGATCTAGAGTTCATATCGACAGAAGATCAAAAGGGCATCAAATCTACTTGATCATATCCACACAAATGGTTGTTGTCCAATAAATGTGGATTGAAATTTTGGATACAATTACTTCCTTATAATTATTGAAGATTATATTAGAATTTATTTTGTGATGTTTTGGATGAATAAATAAAAAAAAATTCTTGCAAAAAGATATATCATAAAAAAGATTAGAATGAAACTGGCCATACAATACTGATATTATGAAATTAGAATAGAACAAAATAAATATCCATTGATTTTGAAAATTAACTAAAAATATATTGGTTAAAGAATGAGGCGTGTTTAGTGATAATCCCTCAAAAAATAATATTGTTGAAAATAGAAATTGAAAGGTGAATAATTTGGATATAACTATTCTAATATAGAGTGTTTTTTATAGTCATTTCTAGAATTATTATGTTTAAGTTGCGGTGTGCACTAAAAAATGAACATAGATATTTATAGGGGAAAATAGGAAACCATATGAGATATGGCATGTTAGGATGCCTTATCTGAATTATTTTTATATTTTGTATGTAATGTTTCATCCAAAAGAAATAACATATCAAGTAATGTATAGTGATTTTGGAGACGAGGGATTATTCACTCATTATTTAATGAAGTGTAAAACCTTCAAATGTTATAATAATCATCTCAGAAAGATTGTGAAGAAAAATGATGTCAATGAAATTGGGGTTAAAACCATAAATTAAATAAGAAGACCATATTTAGATATGATTGAATAATAAGAATAAAGTGAAAAATTGACATATTCAAATACATAATTTTTGGATGGATTACAAAACATTCAAGGATCTAAAAATAATGATGATTCAGAATTAAAGACAGAAGTGTAAAACATTGATTAAGAAACTATACCAAAACCCAATAGGAGAAATTTATCTGCATAAGTCAATCAATCCCACATCATTGGGGAATGGTCCGCACCAACATAAAAATTGATAATGAGAAATGAATAACATTATGATCTCTTCTAAATTTTGGAACCTACCTAATTAGAAAATGAAGTTTATCATGAATCATGGGTTAAGGACAAGAATAAATAACTTGATCATATTTATAATAACTATATGTGGGATCTGTTAAAGAGAAAAAAAAATCACAATGTGATTGAAAAAAAAGTGGATCTTAAAAAAATTCAACAAGCATGGAAATGATTCCATAAATAAGTAACAATTGGTGTGTAAAGTATATTCTCAATTTAAGGCATTAATGTTGAAGAAATGTTTTATCTAGTAACTCTACTGAAATAAATCAGGTTCTTCCTAGTTATGAAAATTTGAATATGGTATATTTTTAATCATATGGATGAAAAAATGAAAATCATAAATGGTGTTCGAGATGAATAAGTATATATTGTAAACCACTGGGATTCCGGATTAGAAATGATGAAACAATGGTTTTTAGATTAATTAAGGCTCTTTATCATCAAAATAAAGAACCACGAGCATGGTACTCTCAAGTGTATTCTTATTAAAATATTATACAATTGAAAATAGGACGTATTTTCCATAATCTCTATGTAGATAATTATCACTAAGATCAATTTATGGTGAATGGGTATGTCGAAGAAATTATATTTGGAGGAAGTAAAAAGGGATCAGTTGAATAATATTTTAATCATGTGAAATTATATTTTAAAATGTCAATGATTGGTGAAATCATATACTTTTTTGGGGAAGGAGGTGATCTAAAATAAGACACACACATTACTTGATAAGGAAAAGTATGAGACATAGATTTTGAATAAATTCAATGTTGTAGAATATAAACAAACGACAACCCATTTTGAGGTTGGGATGAAACATGGAAAATATAAGTATGAGAAATTTTTTGATCATAAAATGTATAATAAGATCATGGGAAGATTATTATATCTAACTAAAACATCACTAGATGTCAACTTTACAAAATTTTTAGTACCTTGATTCTAATGTCCTTGGAAGGAAGATCATATAGCCATGATTAAAATAATCATGATATATATTAAAGGAACTCTCAATTTTGGATTATACCTTGAATAAGGAAGAGATGATTAACTATTGACATTTTGTGACGTTGATTGGGTTGGCGATACAGAGAATAAAAATTACACATATGGTGGGGTATTAATCAATGGAAACAAATTCATGGGATGGTTGAGAAAGAAATAAGAAGTAATTTCTCTTACTACAGATGAAGCACAATATATCTTTGTGAAAAATTCATGTACCTAGCAATTTTCGGAGAAGAAAAAACTTACTGATATTGGAGATGATTTCAAAAAACTGATGGCATTACACTTTTACAACAATATCACCATTGATCTGATGAAAAATTTGCTTTGACACTCTCATACAAAAAATATTGAGATCAAATACAACATCATCAATGAAAAATTTGAACACGGTGTAAGTAAAATATAGAATTTGGGAAATAATTCTCAAGTGGATGACATTCTATCAATGTATCTGGAGGCATCAACATTTTATAAACATCAGTTAGACCTCTTTGTTCAACCACCTACCATTTCTGGATGAGGTTATAGTTCTTCCGCTCTTTAGATTTTTGTTAACTATTTTATTCTATTTGGGGATGTGATGCAGTTCTCTAAGTGAGATATGATATAGGGGGTGTTTTTTAGCACTAAAAGTAAAAATACTTTTTCCTTGGGTTTATTTCCAATTGTGGAGATAAGTTAAATTCAATGAATTTTAGGTTTTTAATATTTTTCAGTGGTATCTCAAGACATAAAAAATGCATTTTTTCAAACTTATTTTTATAAACTGAGTATTTTTAACAGAAAAAATAGAGTGATAAATTAGTTATTTCTTACCTTTTGGGGTTTTGATCAAGGATGATGCTTTATTTAATTTTTTATAGTTTTCTGTCAATCCCAAAGGGGGATATTGTCTAAAAAAGATTTTTAACATCGTGAAATTGTTATTATTTTTATGTTTATTTTAAATAATCAATAGGTTGATTGATGATATTTCATGTAATTTTATCTACCAATGTAGATGAAATTTTATTGATTGTGGTACTATTTTCTTATGTTTGTAAATTTTTTGTGTCCAAAATTTGGATAATGGAAAATGTGGTTTTTTGAAAAGGATACACAATCACACAAATATAATAATATTGTGACATGATAAATGATTATTATATATTTTCATAAAATACCATATTGATGAACATCACATCACAATTTTACTATGTAAAGTGTTGAAATAATGTTATGAAATTGCTTAATGAATAGAGTCTTACATATCCATAAAATAGATTGATTTGTGTGAAAAAGGTGACAAAGAAATGTTAAAGTTCATGAAACCAAGAAGTTACGTGTGATGGGACTGAAAGCATTTTTTTTCACTGAATGAAATTAGTGTTTATAAATAGTTGGGTACCTCATGTCTTAAAATCACCTCCCTCAATGAATATCCCAAACACATTATTCAAAAAATAGTTGTGAACATTAATGTTACATGAATCATAGTTGTGTAAAAAATATAAAATAAATTTTGAGGAAAATTTATTTTCTTAAAACTTGGTAGTTGTGTGACTGTTTAAAATTTTTATGAATGTGAGATGTTTTTCACAAGTAAATCAGTTGTGTTCCAGTGTAAAAGTTGCATGGAAAGGAAACAATTGTTTTTATAGAATGTTTTTAATATATGGTTTGATTTATCAGTGCATACAAGTTAATAAATTAAAAAATAATGTTCAAAAAAAGTATCATGTTAATTGGGGAAAATGACATTTATTCCCAATCAATTGAAGCTATATTGAAGTCGATTATATGAATAAGAATTCAACTAGGTGAATGGGAAAGGGGGAATCAATGGATGTGATTTGAGGGAGGCAAAGTGCTATCTCTAAATAACATGGAAAGGTAGTGTGACTGGTATGGACTGAATATTCATGAACAATTTTAATCCATACTGAAATTAAATAATAGATTATTTAGGTAAAATAAATTCACAGTTGGCGTATACCCCATGGAATAGCCCTTAGTAGTGAACCCAATAAAAACTGTTGTTCCATGTTTCCAATTTTATATTTGAGGGTTGAATAATTTCTAGATTCCAATAGAGATGTTTAACATGTTCATACAAATATGCGGACAAGATCCATCTCATTTAAGAGAGTTTGAAACCTTATTTCTCCCCACCCTCTTAGGGTGTTCTAGGGATCTATAGTTTCTAACAATATAGATATAGTGGTTTTCATTATATCTGAAATATCAAAAAATGGAATTAAATATTTACTGTCTATAAAAATATGAAAGTGAGAACTCTTTTTACTTACACAAACATGTTTAATAAATAAGTGGGTAATTTTTTGAGAATCCTTTCCCTGAAAGGATCCCAAAAATGGGGTTTTAGAAAAAAATAATGATTTCTGTCTTGGATAGGATACACCTGAGGTGAAAATACCATGATGGATTAGAAGGTTATGGACTACTATATATTAAAGAACAATGTTATTGATCTCTAGAATAATACATTAATATGTGTATTTTAGAGAAGTCCAATATAATGGGAAGAGTAAGGATGCCGAAATAAAACAACCCACTATAGTGAAGAAGATGAAACAAGTCAAGATAAATCAATCCATATTGAACAGGTTTAATATCAATTCCATATTCCATGATATATGTAAAATTAGTGGTCATTACTATGATCAATGTTGTTATAATCCATCCACAAATCATCCACTTATTATGGAAAATAAATAACCAAAACATTATATGATTAAGGTGAAGTAATATAATAAATATTCTTTGGGAAAGAATAAAAAACAAAATAAATAAAAGAAAGATAATGATGATGGGAAATTGTATATGAGAAATGAAAATAAGGAAACATACAAAAATACAATGAATAAGGCTAACTAGGATATCCAGCCAACATTAATAATATGATTTTACATCAGAAACAGTGGTCACACCATGGGTTATTTCAAATAAACCATTGAATAAAAATTTGTATTGAATAATTTAATTACAAACAATATGTTAGTCAAAGTGATAGAAAAGAATATTTTCATAATAGGGAAAGTTAGTGATTATGAGATAGGTAAGCTTACCTAGAAGGGAAAATATGAAGCTGATGAATTATTTTGAGAAAGGTATATAAAGGAATGCGATAATTCTATTAGATGAATGAAATGGATACCTTAACAAGAATAATTTTTTAAGAATAAAAGGAAAGTATAGATAAAATCTAGTTCCAAATATATTTGAACTAAAGTGAAAACACCTACACCCAAATATTCGAATACAGTCATACACCAAGTAAACATACTCATGAAACTAAAGGTGTAAGCTACAAGAAGACTATATTTAACTATAATTGGTCTGGAAAGCTTTCTCAACCCTTTGTCTCAAGATGATGAAATTTTAGAAGATCCACCTCATCCCCTAATGAATCAAAAGGTTATTTAATATTGTGTAATTAATTTTGAAGATATATAGAGATAATCCATTGAGGGGGAGCTACTAGAGTAATTCTATTAATCTTCTAGAGATATATGGAATATTTTTAAATATGTAATTACGAATATATTTTAATAAAAAAATTTATGAGGTTTTTTATTAACTCTCATACCTCATTTTAAATTAAATTTATTATGTTATAATGTTTTATAGACTATGAAACTGAATGAGGAAGGCTGGGAGATTGAAATCATTTATTATTATTTTTTATGTGAGCCCAAATTTCTGATTTTTTTGAAAATAATTGTGTATCCCCCCATAAGAACAAAGGAAGAACATCTATCACACGAAAAAATAAATATAAAATCAACTTATAAATTTTTTAATATTTTTCCTCAATGAATTTTCCCTTATAGATTGAGTGTATATTTTATTGATATAATATTTCTTAGAGAATTATGATCTGAATTCCATGTCAAATGATGCCTTGATGATCATAATTTTTGATTGGCCTAGCAACTGGTAAGATTTAGAAAATGATGAAATCATTATCCCATTGAATTATTAGAGAAGTGGGATAAAGAAAAATGAGTTTCCATGTTTTGTTAATCAAAGATAGTATCATGCATTATAATAATCAATTAATATTATGCATTGTTAATTTTGATTGGTTTCTGAAAATTATACATTTTTCTCAAGAAGAATTGGTTATGATCCATAATGTGAGAAAATTTCATTGAATACTCCCTTTGGTATTATTTATGGGGAATCAATTTACAGAATATCCTCCACATGTATTTTAATTGGAATCAGTTTTAGAATCATTTGGTATCATCTATTTAGTGGTATCGTATCTCACGTGGAATCAAACATTGTTTCTAGAGACGAATTTTAAAGTTTATGAAGTCCAAACAATTTGAAACCTTGTTAACTAAAGGAAGAGGTAACTGAACCATTTGTTTAGTGGGAGAATAATTTACACCCATTTTCATTTATTTTTAATTAAGGTGAGATGAATGACATTGATTATTTGATTAAATGTAGAATTAATAAAAAAATCCAAATGGGGAAATTGATGTTCCCTTTGGTTGATAATTGTATTTTTCATATCTTATACATGTATTAATTTAAAATGTAATTATGAAAAGGTCGTGATATGGGTGACGAATTAATGTATACAACCATTATAGAAGAAGTAATGATCCACTGATTGGTATATGGGAATGGTTATAAAAATGAAGCAGCTATTGTTTATTGAGATATAGTTGGATAGATTCATGGTAGTGGAAATGCTAGATCAAAATATGATCATCAATATATAGACTAAAAAATCAATATTTTTAGTGAAAAAATTTCTATATACTCTATGATGATGGTTAAAGGGATCAAATATGACCTAGGACTGATTGAAGATGACACAGACCTTATATGGTATATATAAGTGTTGAAACACTCTTATTTTAGTACCTTATATGCTATAATAAATTTTAAATTCATCATAAGGAGTTTAGAATTTTTTTCATTAATTCCAATAAATTATGAAGGAGTTCTAGGTTGATTTGAAGAGGTTTTTGATTCACTATAAGAAATCAGATGATTTTTTTGAATCATGGCATAGAAACACGGTTCTTGGATTTTATGTAAAAATGGTCGTGTACAGAGTGTAAGGATTTTTTTACTGATCATAAAAATTTAGAATTATTACATGACCTCAGGTTATGAATATAATGATTTTAATTTTTCTAAATATTGATAGGGGAATTATCATATAACAACATATTTAATAGAATCCCTAATCATAATACTTCACCATAAGTCTTTGAACCCAACAAATGACTTTACATCCACCAAATCTTTTTTTTCATTTTAGGAATAAATAACCACTTTTTTGGATAAGTGGGAACCTTAAAACTTCAAAAATGCCAAGAACATACAAAAAACATTACACCATCTGAAACACACATTACACCATATGAAAAGTAGGAGGCACCAAACCAAAGAGCATGTCACGCACATACAAATTCAAAAAAACAAACCAGCACACTTCAGCATCATCACTGTGAGACCCTCGAGCAGCGCACCCTACACACCTATCACCATCATTTTCGTCCCAAACCCTATCGACGATGAATACCTGAGTAACATAGATAGAATCCCTGAAAGGATTCACAAACCTACAGTCCCTTCTTCAACTATGCCTTCACCTACTCAACTTAATAGAATAATTCACCTTGAACCACTAGATCAGAAAAACCCAGTCTATACTCTTATTAAAATCCACCATTTCACCTCCAGTATCTGCCAAAACACACTTCAGAGCCAATCCTCCTTCACTAAGAATTGGTCTCCCAGCCGGTATCAAGAACTCAAATAAACACAAATTCATAGGCACATAACCATCGCCGAGGAACCACGCCCCAAATGACATCAAATCCTCAACCTAACCACAGAATCAACAACATCCAGACAATAAAATCCCCAAAATCATGATCTAAACATCACAACAACAAACCCGCATCCAAAGTCAAAATAACAGAAAAGATCAAAGAAAGAAAACCATAACAAGAACACCGGAAGGTAGCCCCATTGTAGATCCATTCGCCGCCAACTATGACACCCGCCACAAAGAAACCCTCAGTCATGTCATCACGCCGCCATGGAACCCTATCTGGTGATGGGGGTACAAGAAATGCTGGAAGATATGGCCGAGTGCGAGGAGGGATGCTGCGTCAACCTAAGGTGAAGGAAGTGATGGCGATGATAATTCTACATTTTCTTTTCTTCAGGAATATAAAACACATAATTTCCCAATTTAAAACATTGGTTGAGCATAAATATTCATCATTTGGTGAAATTTACAAAAATTTGACAGATAAAAAAAATAAAGGATGTAAAAAAACTAAATCTTCATATAATGTATTTTCAAATGATATTCTTTTAATTCCTCAACATAATTCTTCACGACTATAATTTTTATGAAGTTATAATGTATGAGAAAATTGAGATTAAAATAATTTAGAATATGAATATGATGAAGTAATTCATGATGATGCAAGAGATATTATTTCTTGGTATATACATCATAAAAACCTATAATGAAATTCAATCCAATAATTTTAATAAGAATAACCTATTATGCATTACAAGAAATTAAAGAATAATGATTTTTGAGAAGGAGAGTTCCTAGATGACAATGATCAAAAAGAGTTGAGAACATTGTAGAGAATAATTGGAAAAGTAAGATACTATTGTGATGATTTTTTCATTTGAAAATGTGTGATATATGAGTATATAATTTAAGAGAAGATATCAAAGAATAATATGATGAAATATTTTTAAGATTTTGTAAAAAAGAATAAGGTGCATATTACCATGATCAAAGAACAATTTTATAGTCCCAAAGTTTTTATAAAAAGTAAATTTTATTAATATTGTGCAGGTAGAAGATTCTAGGGGGATAAGAGAAGTATAATAACATAGAATATCATTAAATTATATTTAAAATTTTAAAGACTCATATGTTCTATGAGTCAGATCGATGAGCAGTGCATAATTTTTAGAGCATTCATGAAGTTATACTAGAATTCAAAGAAGATTATTGTGAGTTGAAGGAGAGTAGTTTTATTTATTTAGAGACATGATATATAGAATTCTACAACTATATCCAAATATAAAAAAATGGAGAACTTGAATATAAACATTTGGACTCCGTGAATCCATATGACTAAATGATTTGAAGGATAGTATGGTGTGAAGCTGTGAAGACAATGTGAGGTTGTTAAAGAAGTCTAGGGGTAAACATTGTTATGATGTATTTTGAGATGTAGGAATGTGGGTGTTGGGCCTATAGAGGAGATAATATCCGGGTTACTATAATCATTTTATGGTGTGTGAAGTACCCACTTCTTGTAATTAAATTTTTATGATTGTAGTGGTGAATATTTGATTGGGTTTCAGAACCAATCAAACATGAAGTATATATTTTTATAAAACCTTGTCAAAAATCAACGAGTTCAAGTGAATTTTTTACTTCTTAACTGAGTGTGGATGTTTAAAAAATGGAGTGTATCAAGTCTAAATTATTCTATGAGGTCAAATTTAAAAGGAAAAGAATTGATAAAGGTTTTATGTGACCAATAATTCACTCCAACCCTCTCACTGGTCCATCAGTCCTCGAGTAACAACAATAATCCCCACCCACCCTTAACAATGTGATATAAAAATGTGTTTATTTCAATAATAATAATAAACAAGATGAATATTAATTTCATTAATTTTAATTCATTTTGAAGAATCAGATATAACAAAAAATAATAAAATGTAACTCCCCACATTGGATGTATATTTAACTGTATTTCCACCACCACACGCCAACTATATATATGAGATGGAAATCTAGTGACATATCCTTTGAGTGGATGTTTATATTACTCATAATAGCTTAAACATGTACATATATTCATCCACAGACATATATAGAAGTGTTTAAAATAAGTTAGGTTCCTAAAGCCCTATAATGGTGGAAAAAGAATTTGGTATTACAAGATAAAATATTCATTACACCTTTTCCAGAGAAAATGAGAGTAAATATAATATATTTGTGCATTGGATGACTATAAAAACCACAAACGTATTCTACAAACCAAAAAATATATATGTTCCAATATTTATCGGGTATTGAAATTTTTTGATAACTTTCCATATATTATGATGAACACTTTTGTAAATGAGTATAAGATGGAAAAAAATCATGTTAATAATGGGGATTAGTGAATAATTAAATTTACAATCATCCCATTTCCTATTTCACTATGAATTTATAAATAAATAGTAATTATTGATAAGTATGAAATAGAAATAAATTAATAAAAATATTACATAGAATAATAACATGCTAAATGAAAGTAGGAGTGGAATAAAAAAATCTGTTTATCCATTGAGATATTTAATAAAAACACTATTAAATTTTAACTATTTTTTAAAATTAGCTTCTCTTAGACAAATATTATTTCAATATTAGATATAAATGGATTTTAATGGAGTAAGTGGAAGATCTACCAAATTTATTATAGAAAACTATTAATATTTAATGGAAGAGAAGTTATTCCACCTAATTATTATCTATTGCACCTTGAATAATATATTTTCGGGGTTAATTTTGTTTTTTAACAGAGAGGGTTAGTTTTGGAATAAAAAAAATAAGGTTTACATTTGATTAAAATAATATAATACACCAAAATAATTAAAACTAAGGGAATGCGAGAGATTTTATGATCCATATTAACCTCATATTAAGAATACATGGTATTATATCAATTTATATGAAGTGATAGAAGATAAGGGGATAAGTGAGGAATCTATTTCCATTACCTCACCAGATGTGCGCTCCCAATCCCAAACTAGACCCTTTAGACTAAGGCTTGACAGGTGATCTCCCAAGGAGGATACGAAGTGTAGGGGTGGATTAAGAGAGGTCTCAATATACTAAAAATTTTGGGTATTCCTGAGAATTATCATTTTTAGGGGTATTATATTACTTCTAATTGATCAAAATTATCTTTATTTATGTAATTTTCCTAAATAATATACCTAGTATATAGTACAAGAAATAGGGTACCATATGGTTAATGAAAGAGCTACTTATATTATTGGAATCCAATTGGGTACAAGATACCAGATCGCCAGGTACTTGATGCCTACTTCACCGCATCCCTTCCTTCTCCTCCCCCAAATACATCTTAAACCCTAATAATTACATCTCCATGTTAAAATAAACTAGATATGAAAATCAATAACAAGAAATTAAATATTATTTCGACTAATGAAGCCCTTGATCTTTAGAAACTCCAAACCATTATTCATAAGATCACCAAGATTATTTAACCATATTTTTAAAGAAA
Organism: Viscum album; assembly: GCA_963277665.1. NCBI lineage: Eukaryota > Viridiplantae > Streptophyta > Magnoliopsida > Santalales > Viscaceae > Viscum > Viscum album. The sequence goes on along the minus strand of OY728165.1, from coordinate 1,061,396,276 downwards.
CATTTCCTACCATTGAGTTATCATTTATACCTACGCTCTATAAATTCACAGTATATATTCTATTTTTTCCAGTTAACTCAATCAAGAGGGATTACTATTACACATAACCATATTTGAATTTAGTTGTTGAAATAGATTTTATTATCTTTATAAAACTAAACTATACCAATCTCAATATATTCATATTAAATAACATGCATAGGGTCATAAATATAATTTATAAATTTGAAAACATGTAATATTTTATTAATTTAATTGGACTATAGAGTATGGTTTGTTGATATCCAACTAACCTGATTCTGTATAAGAGTTCAAATGGCTCAAAATAACATAGATATGTGATTCCATATGGGACTCAAGTACTCTTTTTTGATATTGATATGTTTATTCAGTGGTTTTAAAGGATTTTTGAAGACAAGAGATGAAAATTTAGAAATTCTTATATAATGGGCCCTCAGCTTGGTCTTCACATGGTTAGTTGTAACAACGTGTTATCTTTTTAGAATGGATTTGAATTTTTTAGAAGTTATTTTCATAGTTTGAACCAATATTTTATAAAAATGTGATTCAAAAATAAATCGTCATGGGTTATTAGGATTTAATCTAGAGGTTGATTCATGGATTGAAAATAGTTTTTAAAACCATGAAATCATCCCTAGGTAACTCTTTTATTACTTTTAAAGGGGGAGTGGTGACTACATCGTTACTACATGATTTTACTAACCCTACGACCCAACCATATTCCCTGTATTACTTTCCAAAATTTGGATAACTAATATAATTTCCAAGGTATTTTCTAAATTAAATACTCTCCTAATATTTCATTATACAACACTAACATCTCCCTTACACTGCTTAGGGTTCTTTCCATGGTCTCCAGTGACTCACTTTTGTCCTTAGTGGATCTCCTCAAGGAATGTCCATCTCATGATTTGATCTCCTATCCTACTTCTAGCTATCTATTTGATCTCTTTAACATTTATTTCATCGAATCCAAACTGTATTTTTATTTAGAAACGTGTTCAGAGAAAATTGATTATGTTTGTCATGGATATAATATTTTTAGGAACTGATCTCTTCAATTACAACAATTATTTCTAATGACGTCTAGTTTTCCTCCATTATTAAGGCATGTGTCTCTATTTATTTATTTTATCACATTAATTAATAAATATTATTTAAAATTAATTTTTATTAATTTAAATTATTATATAACATCTAAGAAGTTTTTTTGGAATTCATCTTGGATGGAACGATATGTTTTTTTAAAAAAGGGACTTACTATAAAAATGTATTTATTTACTTCTTATGTTTGATGAAATGATGAAGTTGAATTTTAATTTGAAAGGTATTCTCAATCAGGGATGTGATAATGATTTGATTGTGCAAATTATTTATAAAATCATGATCATGGTTTATTGAATTTTTTCTCAAACAAAGAACATTAGAAACCTTTGGTGTCTCAATATATGGACATATGAATTCCATAGTATATGTGGAACCACTATGGTATATTATTTTGATATGGATTGACTATGGGAGTAATTAATTTCAGTATAATTCATGGTTATCCAAGATTAGTGTTCCTTTATGTTACTTATTATGTATTCTCATAGGCAAGATGAAATCATGTGCCTTGTTTGCTACATTATGGTATTATTTCTCGTATAGTTGCTCGCATGTTTATCTTCTGAGATATCAGTTCTTTTTTTACCTCCCACTTTTTATCATTAATTTTTATAATCATATTATTTCAAATTTGAATATTTATTAATTTATGGAAATCTAAATGTTTTTTATGAAAAAATATTTATAATCGAATTTCATTATAAACATTTATTTTTTTAAAATATTTAACCAAGGGATTCATGGTGATATAAATTGTATAGGTTCATGGTAGTATGATATTAGGAATTTAATCACACATTTCATATGCCTCCAAGTGTATGTAGATACGGTTTTGTAAGAAACAGGTAATGGTTAGGCTGTCATGTAGTTCACCAACTTCTGTTGGGCATTGTCATATTTTTAGTGATATTGGTTGGTTCTGAGGGTTAGTCATGTGGAGACATAGTTTTGTTCATGTATCATTGTTCCGATAGGATTGGCCTTTTGGGAATTTCCTTGTATTTCACTTGGATGTATAATTTTCTTTATGTTTTACCCTATTTTTATCTACTTTTCATTACTTATGAGGCATGTTTTTGTTCTTACATTTTTATCTATCTTATGGTAGGTCATATCGGGTGTTGTGTTTTGTACCCTTGGTTTGAATCATTGTAAAATGGTATCAGTTGTAGTATACAACCCAATGCATGTGGAAAAATACTAGGTTTGTTTAGGGTTCATGATAGATAGGATTTAATATCGTCAGTATTTGGGGAGTAAGTGATGTAATATTCCTTTCTAGTTCACTTATAGGTTTGAACTCATGTTACAAAGTAAGGTAAAGTATTTTCATCACGCTCGAGGTTGGATTTTTAATTTTATTTAAATAAAAATGATTTAGGGTTTTTTAGATAAAAATTTCCATTTATAATTTTATTTATCCCATTTTTTTGAATAAATGTATTCTTTTAATAATTAATATTTAATGGATTTGATATATATTGTTAAACTCATCTTTGGATTCTTGGATTTGATTATGAGTTAATTGGATGTTGTATTTTATATTTACTTGAAAATTACACATAGAATTGTTCTTCTAAATATAGGAGAAGATTCTATGAGACATGATCTATATGGGAAACCTCCAGTATATCCTTAAATAGTGGTAGTTTGTATCTACACAGTTATGGAACATTGTTTCGTGGGTGTCGAGAACTAGGGGTGAGCAGTGGATTATGGTTTTAGTATTTAAAATGTGAAGTATGATGATCTTTATTTGTGATAAGGGGACCAGGAAAGTAAAGTGTTTATATAACTAATTGATATGATCTTGAACATTTTTAAAACTCCAGAGGGATCGACAGTTAGTTTTGACACTTATATTCAGGAAGGATCTAGATGAAAATGATGGCGATCTTTCATGCATTGTTAGTTAGAATAGGATAATTTGTAGAAGTCTTTAATTGTGTTATTTAACCGTACTTTTTATATTGATACATTTTAATGGGAAAAAAATCATAAATTTGTTTCCTTGGAGTAATTGGAACAACCGGTTTTAGAGTTATCCACTAGTTTTACTGATTATGTTAACATATCACACGATTATGTTTCTAATGACTACCCAAATATAAATGGTACAACTGGATTTGAGGAATTATATTTGGTATATGATAATTATTTTATGCTTACAGAACATTTTTGATGTGGTTGATAAAGAAAATATGGATGGGGTAAACATACCTAGGAAAACTGGTTTTGGTGGAACTTCTATTATAGCTGGAGGTAACTAAGGTGTGTCATCTTTATAGAGAAGTAATCATATGGGTGACTTGTTTGCATCATTATCGGGGTAAGGAACTGACCCCAGTTTCATGGACCTATTGCCTTGTTATTTTACATTGGCATATAAAAAAGGATTAGCCTTGCTAAGGGATAGATTAGTTGAGTACCTTTTGAAACAATATACATACCTATGATCAATATTACAACATTAAATGGAAAACAGTTTATAAACTCCTTTGACAACATCCATAACTCCTAGGTTATTTTTGCATGCCATTCATAATAAACATATTCATGTCCTAGGAAAATGAAACATAAGAAATCAGAGAGATGAAATGATCAGTTATGGTAAGAAATACAATAGAATATATCACAAACATAATCATTTGGTAGGGAGAATAAATAAAAAACGCATGCATTTAAAAATGAACATGAACACGTTATGGCAGGAATAAAGTTGAATAAAAAATGATATAATAATTTATAATAATGGTTATTATACTATTCTAATTACCTATTGAAATTTCAATTACTAGTTTTATAATGTGGAAATGAATAATTTCGGACATAATAATCAAATCGTCAAGGCCTCGTTCCAAGACCATAAATAATCAATCTTTCAAGGCCTTGTGCCAAGATTGTAGATTGTCTCATAAGTATTACCGTTGAATAGAGGGGCTATAGTAGGCCCCACCCATCAATTTAATATTTCCAATTATTTCTTTATTTGAACAGGGATAAACATAAACTACACATACATTCATAATTAAACTAACATATAAAATGTCAATAATTTCTTCTGATCATTAAGAATAAACTTTAATCATTCATAGTGAATTGATAAATGGTTTTATGATATAATATACACAATGAAAATAATCATAAAAAAATTAAATATTTTAGATGATATCTTAAAATATTAATCCAAATAATAAATATGAATGAAAAATAGTGTTGAAATAGATGCAGATACTCTTATAAAATCATCGAGTAATTCCCGAGATAAATATTGTTTTACATTGAAAAGAAGTGTTCATTTAGAATAATATTAGTATAAAACTAAAATTTAATAAATATTATATTTTCAAAATTAAAATAGTTAATATATAAAGATTTTTATTACTTAAAATAGTTTATATAGTTCTCTAGAAAATAGGTATGAATTTGAGAAATTCCCCTAAAATTGGATTGTTTATCAGAAAGCATTTTTGAAAGATCCATTTAAAACATGTAACTACAAATAAAAGAATGGATATTTTTGGTAAACATATATAGAACATTAAAAAATATTAATGATGAATAAATAATGGTAAATAAGAATTTAATTGGGGATAAGAGATACATATAGTAACCCGAAAGAAAATGGAGGTTCAGGTAGAAAATCGTTGCCTTAAGTATGAAGGTATTCCTCACTTGATCTTAATGACCCCAATAATAAAATTGAGGACCATTAATTAATAATATCAGAATCTGATATACATTTAATTATTTTTTATTATAACCTTATTAGGTTTATTTGTGGCCTTTTATGGGTTAATATATTCAATTTCATTGTTTGGGAGCGTTTTGTTCCATGTTTTTCATGATTGGTTTTCTTATATTCATGTACATATAAACTTGTATAATGAGAATGGTTGTATATAATATAAGTTCTATGTTGTTATTGGACACCTAGAATACTAAATGGTTATAAAATACATTCAGTTATCGGTGGTGAAGATGAACCATTATATAAAACATTAATGACAATTGTTTGGGTTAAATGGCTATTTTTGATCCCAATCAACTCATTTTGATTTATAAATTAATATCCTGTGTAAAAAAGGATTCCATAACTTCAAATAAATTATTATAAATATATTTTTTCTTCTTTCAACCATAAAAATTGTTTCATTACCAGGATGGAATATAGTAATAGAAATCGAAAACTCGTCGTCCTTGAATGTTATAAATTAACACATCTTAGATGGTGTTTTCACTTCTAGCATAAAATATGGGGAAAGAAGAGATGATGATGAATTATTTAATTATCATAACAAAATTACAGTACATGTAAGATAATTTATTTATCAAAACATTTGGATGAAATAAAGTGAGGAAAGAAAAATAAAATAAAGGAACTTGAAATAAAATAAATGAAAAGATGAAATTACCTCTTAACGTTATCTTCCTTGAGAGACTCTTTTGGGGAGAGTTTTATGTCTTTTTATGAGACCAAGGGATGAATAACGTGGTATAGGATCTTGGTAGGTTATTTGATCATAATTTTTACAAATAATAATACTTTATATAAGTTAAGATTGTTGGGAATGGGGGGGGGGGGGTTATAATGGATGAGAGGGGTGATTTTTGAATAGCTTATTCGTTATTTTATTATTTACCACAATAAAACAAATATTGTTTATTCATGTGACCCATAATATTTACAAGTTCATGTTATTTCAATCCATTTATTATTAAATCATCCATTATTCTAGGAATAGTGAATTTAACTGATAATGTATATATACGAATAATTACCGTATTTTACAATTCATAAAAAATTCTAGTGTTTTAGAAAAATCATAAAAATTAACCTTACCAATTTTTAAATGTTTACAATTGAAAAATGAACACAATTTTTTCAATATATGTTTCTAAATATGATTAATTTAATTTTTAAATAAAATTACAATTTATTCGAAAAAATATCAATTTTAAAACTATAATTCATTTTATATCACATTGAGAAATTAATCAAGACCCATTATATTATAACCTTATAAAATAATATTAATAATATGATTCACTATTTATAGGAGTCATATTAATTTTCATATTACAATTTAAATGGGTATTCTTCTATTCACCAAAAATAACGTTTTTTTCTCCTCCTCTAAATATCTTACTAACACAACTGTGTATGTCCGTTTTTTGAAATTCAAATAAAATCATTGGGAAAATTGTTTTCACTAGATAGATTATTACAAAGTGGTGTTTTGAGGAGAATCAATGTTTCATTCATTTATTTATAAATACTTGAGGTGTTACATTTACCCCTATATACAAAAATTTCATCCTCCAAATTACCAAATGTTACCTCACAAAATGATTTGGGTAGTTCTTCATCATAATATCCTCAGGCCCCCGTGGTGCCTCTTTGATATTATGATTTTTTCCATTGAATCATTACTAGTCGATTCATCGAATTCTCCAACACCTATTACATAGTGTCTAGAATCCAAATAGGCTCTTCATAGAAAGATAAGTGAGGTTCCAATTCTATTCCTTCAGAAGTGAGAAAATGCATTCGGTATGGCATGAACTTTCTCAACAACGAGAAAAATAAAACATTGTGTACTTTAGACAGGCTAGGTGGAAGTGCCAATTGATATACAATATCTCCAATTCTCTCTAGGATTTCAAAAGGTCCAATGTTCCTAGTACTCTGTTTCCCTTTCTTCCCAAATCATATAACACCCTTCCATGGAGATAATTTTAATAAAATATGGTATCCAAATTGAAATTCCCACTCCCTCTTTAGACTATTAATATATATTTATTTTCTACTTTGAGCTACTTTGTTATGGACTTGAATATTATTTACCTTCGCTATTGTTTCCTCTACAAGATCTAGACACACAAGCTTCATTTCACTGACTTCATCCAAACATCTTGGTGTGTGACATCTCTTTCGATACAATGCTTTATATGGTTCCATTTGAATTCCTAATGGAAAGCTATTATTCTAGGAAAACTCCACCTAAGGTAAATACTTATCCCACATACCTTGAAAATCATGTGAGCATGATCTCATCATGTATTCTAATGTTTGGATCATCTTTTTTGATTGCATGTCAGTTTGAGGTTGATAAGAAGTACTCAATCAATGCTCAGTATCCAATTCATTATGAATAATTTTTCATAATTTTGATGTAAATCATGGATCATGATCAGACACTATGGAGAGAGGTTCTCATGGAATTGTCACAACATCATTGATATTGAGTCGTGCTAGGCACTCCCATGGAAAATACTCCCTTAGAGTGATGAAATGTATAGATTTTGTAAGTAGATCCACAATTACCCATATTGATTCATTCTTTCATAGATTTTCGGGTAATCCAGTGAAAAAATCCATGGTGATGCAATCCCATTTTCATGTATGATTATGTAGAGGTGGCATGAATCATATAGGATGATTCCATTCAACCTTCACTTGTTTACAAACTAAACATCTTGATACATAATCAAAAATTTCCTGCTTCATGTTGTCCCACCAATAGTTATCCATAAAATCTATATACATTTTAGTGCTACTAGGTTGTATTGAGAAATTCTAACTATATGAATTATCAAATTAGTCCCTTTCTTGCTTTGGTATAGCTGGATCAGAAATCCTCATCGGAAATTTCAAAATTCAATCTTCAATAACTATATCATCCAACTTCCCATATTTCATAGAATTAGTTTTATTTTGAATGATCTCATCATCAGTTTGAGAGATTTAAATCCTTTATAAAAAATATGGTTAGGAAACCAATTGAAAATTTAATGACTTTTCCAAATCATTAATAATTACCTTATCTATCATTACTATATCCATAAACATAAGATTCCTTTAAATACTCATTTTTTAGGACTCCATGATCCTTCTTTCTCATATCATTAGATACCTTATTTTCTTATCCTGGTTGTTAGTGTATGGATCAATCATTATACTTGAGTAGTTCAATCCATCGCTTTTCCCTCATGTGGATTTATTTCCTTGAGAAGATATATTTCAAGCTCTTAAGATTCGTATATATCTCTCATCTTTCTCCATATAGATAGTTTAACATATTTTTAGAGAAAAGGTCATAAAATATAACTCAATATCGTGAGTAGGATAGTTTTTTTCAATAAATTTTAACTGCCTTGATGCATAGGAACTAACTCTACCATTCTACACATGGACATAACCAAGCCCTTTATTTGATGCATCACTATAGATCACAAATAAATCATTTCCTGGTGGCTGAGTCAGGTTCAGATCATTCATCACTCTCCTCTTTAATTCCTAAAAACATTCCTTGCATTCTTATTTTCATACAAACTTGAGAAATTTATGTGCATTCTTGGTAATTGGGTTGGTTAACGGGGACATTTTTAAACAAAACACAAATAAAAAATTTCTATACCAATAAAAATATGTCCCTCATTTAGATTCATTAGAGTAACCCATTCTTTCACATCCTTTTTATTTATAGGATCAATATATATTCCATCATTAGAGACAATGTGTCCATGAAATGTCACTAAATGAAGAAAAAATTCAAACTTTCAAAACATCCCATATAATTCCTTTCTTCTAAGATTCTTTTCAAATAGTGCACAAGTTATTTTCATGATCAACATAGAATTTAAAGTATACTAAGATGTAATAAATAAATACCACCATGAATTTATAATGATATTCCTTGATAACTCTATTCATTATATCAATGAAGACAAAGGGTGAAATATTTAATCCAAAAGGAATAACTGTAAACTCGTAATGCCCATACCAGGTTCAAAATGCTATCTTTGGAATGCATTCCTTCATTACTCACAACTGATGATATATAGATCCAAGTTCAATCTTTGAAAAATATTAGTCTCTATGAAGTTAATCAAATAAATCACCCATGCGAGGTAGGGGATACCTTTTCTTCATTATTATAACATTTATCTCCCAGTTGTCAATGGAAAACATCATAGATGCAACTTTCTTCTTAATGAAAATGATAGGGGCTACCCATGGAGAAAAACTAGGGAGAGTAAATCCTTTATCACTCCAACACTCTAGTTTTCTCTTAAATTCTACTATTTAAATGGTGGTAATTATATAAGGGGTATTTGATATGGGCATTGAATTAGGAATTATGTCCATGGAAAATTCATTTTACTGCTCTTGAGGATGTCCAGGTAAATCCTCTAGAAATACATCAAAATATTTTTTCATAGTAATTATGTAATATATTTGGAAATTATTTTCATCACCCAAAGTTATTTCATTCCTTTTCCCCCAAATGATTTAATTAACTAGAGCTACTATGGGTGGATCTAGATTATAATTATATTTTGATGTCTCTGCCCTATAAGTAAGGGATTCCACATCATCCTTAAAAATTTGTAACAACCTTCTACCTGCAATATATTTTCACAATACAGTTTGGAAGACAATATATACTAAGGTTTAAAATCAATGTAAAACATGGGTATGATAAAAAATTTAACAAATTAACTACATTAATATTCCATAATGGAGACTTCCAAACAGAAGTTTGTTGCAATGATACTTCCATTAGGAGTTTTGATTCACAAAACCCTTATTAAATAAAATTGGAAACATATAATTTTCTTTGAAAATTGTAACGTTATGTAAGAATGCGATGATCTAGAATCAAATAAATCATTGTCAATGTTCTTGGAAGGGATTAATGTACCTTCCACTACATCGTCGAGAACGTCTTCCTCTACATTTGTGACTACATAATCTTGTCCATGCTTCCTTGTCCTTCGTTGACAAACATTTACTTGACTCCTAGGACAATAATGTGCATAATATCCCCTCTCCCTTCAATTTTATCATTGAAAATTGGTAGCTTCTTTCTTCCCCTTACAATCCGTGTATAGGGGTCCATTTTCTCGACATTTGAAACAAACATCCATACCCCTCAGGTGAGTACCAGGGAATCTCTTCCCATAATTATCATAGGGTGGAAGGTAAAATATTCCCTTATTACCTATTTCCTTATTTCATTTTCTATAGTTTTCTAATTACCTCTTCTTATCTTACATTCCCTTTAAATAATATGACATAGAGAATTACTTTTTGTCCTTGATATCACTTGAGATTATATCTTCATATGATTACAAACTTTGGGAGACTATATCCCTTTAGAGGAATGGTTTTAAGCCATCAATAAATCGATCAATATTTCGCCTTAGATTATGTATGTACTCAACGTCATGTTTTTCTAACCTCGTGAAGTTATATTCATAATTTCCAACATTCTGATCAGATTTTATCCCCATATTTAGAATCTTCCTTTCCATATCTAGTCACTGTTCACGGGGGAAGTATTTTTCTACGAATATTTTATTAAAATCCCTCCATTCCATTTATTCTATTTCTTTCTCCTAAATTATATTTTTAATTAAACGCCACCACTGATCTACATCTCATAATATTCAATAAACTTCCATTATAACCTTCTCTTTTTCGTTACATCCGAAATCGAGAAATATCATCTCTAATGAACTTATCCACTACTCCATTACAGATGGGTCTATAGTCCAATAAAATGATGGGGGAAGTTGTCGCATAAAGCGGTCTGACATAGCTCCCCCACACTGTGGATCAGGATTCTCCATACGGGTACTATCCCAGTACAGTTATATGTTTCTAAGCACCATTCACAAAGTCAACAATATGATCAATATCTTTAATCAGAGGGAAATCCCTAAATGGGACACACATATTCATGTTGTTTCCATTCCTTTAACTAAGAAACATTTCTAAACAATAAAATACATTATATTAGGTTATGAATAAAAATTTATAATCTCAATGTAGAAAAATACTTAGCGTAAATTGAAATTCATTACATAGCTTATCTCATATTCAAAAACATCATTTCTTTGAGATAAAATTTTCTTTTAAATCCTTCAGAATGACTTCTAATGAAAATGTGAATTATATTAAGAATATCCCCCAGTAGTGTTAAAATAGCTGCGTAATAAGGCCCAATAGAATGTACAAGGATACATTGGGTCACGCTCAAAAAATCCTTGTCAGAGTTTTCACACCTAGGTAAATCTATGTCAGAATGATGTCTATTTTAAGTATCTAGACATGTATGTATTCAGTAGAAATATCCACATAATCTATGCCATAACAAAAATTCTAGTATTTTTTGTATGTTTTTATCTCATATAATTTTTTTGGTGTTTTTTTCGTAATCTATGATCTCTAAATCTAGTGTCCATGTTTTCTACTAAACTTTCTTTGATACCAACTGTAAGGACCTGACCCAAGTTTATCGAAGCTGGTGCCTTATTTTATTACATTGGAATATAAACATGGAATATGAATCCAGATGGACTGAATAGTTTATTATATTTTTAAACAAGATACCTACATAAGTTCAACATTACAACTTGAAATGGACAACAACTTATAAACTCATTTTAAAACATCCATATCTCCAAGGTTATTTTTGCATGTCATTCATAATATATCTCATCAAATCATGGGAAAAACAAATAAATGTATGGGGTGAGATCAAATGATCAGTAAGGGTATTCAATATAGTGTAATATATCATAAATATAAACATTAGGAAAGGAAAATAACTAAAAAAAGCCTTTAAAAATTAATTTTAACACATTATGGAAGGAATATGCATTGAATAAAAAATTCCACAATAAAGCATAATAATGGGTATTATAGTAGTTGAATAACCTCATGAACATTATATTACTTGTTTCATAGTGAAGGAATTCATAATTCTGGATATCATAACCTTACCATCAAAGCCTCATGACAAGACGATAAATAATCATTTTGTTAAGGCCTTATGCCAAGATCGTAGTTTCTCTCATGAGACCTACCGATTCATTAAAGTGATATAGTGGTCCCCAACCATCACATACTAAGTGAAATTAATTCCTCATATGAATGGGGATAGTCATAAACAACATATATAATCTTATTGAAGCTATCATATGAAATGTCAATAACATTCCTCAAACATTAAGCATAAACACAAACAATTCAGAGTAAATGGGTGAATGGATTTGAGGTAGCACACTCACAGTCAAACTTATAATGAACCATTAAATTAAATATGGTATATTAAATCATAAAATATTAATCCCAAAAATACATAATAATCAATTGGAGTGTTGAAACAGATGAAGATACTCAGATAAAATTATCGAGTAACTCCTGAGATAAATACTATTTCACGTTGAAAAGCGGTGTTCTTTTGGGTAAGTATTTATATAAAAATAGAAGTTATGTAATATAGTTTTTCCATAATAAAGTGACTTATTTTAGAAATATAATTTATGTTCAAAAGAAACTATATAGCACCCTTGAAAAAAGGTAAGAATTTGAGAAATTCCCTTTAAACAGGCTTGTTTACTGGGAAGGATTTTTGAATGATAATTTTAAAACATGTAACTCCCCATAAAAGAAAAAAGGATTATGGTTGGTACAAATATATATAAAATTAAAAAATAATTTATTATTAGTAAATAAGTATATATTATAATTTAATTGGGGTTAATAAGGACAAAGAGTAACTCAACAGAAAATAGATGTTTGGGTTGAAAAGCTATACGTTAAGTCTTAAGGTGTTCCTCACATGATTTTAATGACCATAAAAATATAATTTCAGTTCATAAATTAATAATTAAAAAACATAATCAAAATTTAATTGATTTATTATAAACTTATTAGGTTCATTCATGGTCTTTTCTGGGTTAAGAGATTCAATTTCATTGCTTGGGAGCATTTTCGTCCTGGGTTTTCATGATTGGTTTACTTATATTCATGTATGGATAAACATGTAGAATGAGAGTTGTTTTCCAGAATATAAGATTTATGTTATTAGTGAAGAAACATAATACTAAATTGTTATAAATATAATATGGTTATTGGGATTGAATATGAATCACAATATTAATCTTTAATGACAATTGTTTGAGTTAATTGTTGTGTTTTGATCACACCAAACTCATTTTGATTTATAAATGAATATAACGTGTAACAATGTATTAAGAAACCAAAAATATGTTATAATATATATATTTTGGTATAGTTCAACCATAAAAATGGTCTTATGAACAAAATTAAACATGTTAATCGAAATTGAAAACCCTTCTTCATTGAATGTGCTAAATTAACACATCCTAGATGGTGTTTTCACTTTTAGCATAAAATAAGGGGAAAAGATAGATGATGACCAATTCATCAATTATCATAAAAAATTATATTACATTTATGGTAATTGGGTTATCATAATATTTATATTAATATAGGTGAGGAATGAAAAATAAAAGAAAGGAACACGAAATAATGAAAGTAAGAGAAATTTACATCTTAAAGTTATGTTTGTTGAGAGCCTCTTCATGGGAGTTGTTATGATATTTTAATGATACCAATGGATGATGGACTTAGGGAAGTATATTGGGAGGTTATTTGAGTAGAATTTAGACATTAACAAGGCTTGAGAGGTGTGATGAGAAGAGGGAGTGAGAGGCGTTTTATAGTGTCGAATATGGGTGACTTTTTAATATCTTATTCAGTATTTTGTTATTCACCTCAAGATAAACAATAGAGTTGATTCAAGTGACCCATAATAGTAATAAGAGAATTTGAGTTTGAAGAAAGTGTTCTTACATCAAAAATTATGCTTAGAATAATGAATTTAGTTGATAATATATATACGGTAAATTATCGTGTTTTTCAATTCATCAAATATTCGAGTGGTTCAGAAATATCCCAAGAGTTCTCCCGAACCATTTTTCAATGTGTAAAATCAAAAAATGAACTACAAATTTTTAAAATAATTTTCTTAATGTAATTAATTTAACTATAAATAATAACATAATTTATTCAAAAAATAACAATTTTAAAACTATCATTCATTTTATATGACTTTGAAAAATTAATGAGGATCTTATTATCTCACAAACCTAAGACAATAAAATAATAATATGATATAATATTCATAAGTGTAATATTACTATTAATAATGGTTTGTTACTATTCACCGAATAACATGATTTTCTTTTTAAAATATAATTAACTTACAGAACGCAACCGTGTATGACATTTTTTCCAAATTCAAATCACAGATGTGGAAAAAAATATGTTTTTTGGAGTCTCAGTGTTTTGGGCATTTATTTGTAAATCCTCAGGGTGTTAAAATCTATTTTAGGGGATTATAAAAGAAATAATCTGATGTTTTTATATTATTTTAGGAGACCTTGTGATAATAAGCCTAAATGTTTAGAATAATCTAGGAAAATCCATGTAACACCATAAGATTTTATGAGATAAATTCAATTAATTTATTTGATTTCATCTGTTCTACGCTACACAAAGATTATCTTACCCTATATGCAACACCATATTAGGCTGCAGTATACACAACACTATTCATGGCACATGTTCCATACAATTTCATGTTCGTTTGGTTCAAATTATTCTATGCAACATTGAGTAATTTTTTCGATCAATTTATAAAAGAACTATGTTTGGATTTTCTAATACGTAACACCAATGGAATCTTTCACTATATGCAACAATGACTTGGTTTGCGTTACACGTAAGGGAGACCTTCCTTGATTTCTTTCATTGTATGCAATACTGAGTTTCTCTAAACAATGATATATAACTATATTATAATTAAAATGGGATATAAACTTGATGTTATGAATTTTATTAACCAAAATTTTAATTTTGTAACATTATCATTAATATTACACAATTTCTAGAATATTTTATGAGAACAAAATTCAATTTTTTATAAAAGAAATATTTTTCAAAAAAACGCAGTTTTTCCACCATTTAATGGCGCACCCCTTTTAAATCTAATTTTTGAAATTTTTAGAAGTTTAATTTGATAGATTAATCTTCTTATTTGAAATCATGATATACAAATTTATTTTTGAGATATTTTTGTTATTTTTCTGATAACTTTCATATTTTGAAGAATAGAAAAAATACACTATATTTTAATTAAAAATAACATTTTTTCCCAAGATAATATATATGGTTAAATTATAATATTGAATTATTTTAATCTATAAAAATAATATATTTTTACTAGTTAATATAATGTATGCCATTAGCATAAATATTACAATGAATTCATAGGTAAAAGCATTTCAGTTTTTTGCAATGTTTTAGCTTTTAAGACCCGATTTCTCAAAAATAAGATTAATTTTAAATTAATTACAGAAAATTATATATAATGAATTTTTAAAAATGGATTTCATATTCAGAATCAGTAGGTAAAATTTATGATCATATGATACTTTTATTTTTGGGTATTATGAATTGTAACTACGGTAAATTTTATTTACCACAGTTAAAGGTAAATCAGATAATTAAGGGTAAAATTAATATTAAAAAATTATCCTAGCACTTATCTTAATATAATTGGATGACTATATTTCTCCCTAAAACATAACTGAGTTAAAATGGTATCTATCTAAACCAAATTGTCTGAGATTAAGACATTTAATTTATGTTATTTAAAGAAAAGGGAAATATGTATCACTCAAACATTAATATTTAAATTATTTTTAATATAAGGTTATACAGAATATGAATCCTTTTATAAAAACTCATTTGAAAGATAAATATTTTTCAATGTTGAGTCTGTTTGGAGGTTTTTATGTGGGGTTTGTTTTTATTATAAATTTATATTTTTGAGGTTTCCCAAAGTGCCCCCACCTCTCGTATAAAAGGGAAGCTCTTCCCTCTCCTCTTTACTCTAGTTTGAGATTTTAAACACAGCCAAACCCTGAAAATTTCAATTCTACGTTTCCATATAGAAATAATACAGGTCCTGGTCTTCTTAAAAGACCAAATTTTGTTCCCTAAGAGGAGGTTTGGAAGACACACATCGAAGAAGTGGTAATATCCTTTACTGATTCTTTCAAACTTCTTTCTTTTTCTTCAACCTCTATATGAGTTGTTTCATTATTAAGCAGTGTATCCAATATAAATTGTATAATAATATGTTATTATGAATATGAAACAACCATATTCTATCTTATATATATCATATGAAAAATGAAATCACCACGCATGTGTAAGTACGGCCTACCGTCTCTACGTCGTGGTGTAATCTGTTTTTCATCACCACCATACTTGGATGATTATAATGATGGAAGAAAAAAAATATGATTATTGTGAAAGTATATTGATTATTATATATTATACACCATACACTTCAATACAATTCCACAATCATGGTAATTATATCATCGCTCGTGCGTACGTATGGCCTACCGTCTCCAGGATGTGATGTGATTCGTTCTACATGATCCTCATTGAAAAATGATTATATAAATTAATTGAACGAATAGATATGATATATATTATAATAATACCATGATGTATATTATGTAACAATAACCTAAAAAGAGTAACACGAATTTATTCGACTAAACATGCATAAGAACATATAGAAGTTAACACCAGAATAACGAGTAAAAATAAAATGTTAATGATAAAAAAATAAAACTATGACCATATATGATATCATGAAATTGAATATGATTCTAGAATAAGTCAATGAATTTTTTTAAATCATTATACATGGGGTTCAAATACGTACAAATCATATCATACATAAGGTAAGGGATAATTATTCCAATGTCGTTCTTATCTGAAATTGTTTATTCATAAGTATTTGCGGGTATTATATTTCTCATCCATGTCCATAATTTCTATTTTTTTTAATAAAATGTTTATTATTATTCCAGGTATTGTTTAAAGTCATCTTTACCATTTTTTACTTTTACCTCATGGTATACATGAAATCATTATTTTGTTTACCATACGAGGGACTTTTTTGAATTTTCAAGAAAAATTATGAGGATAATGTTTTTTTAACATATATGGCATGAACTGATTTTTATGGTTTCCAAAAGCCTTGTTTTAATGACGATTTATATACAAGATTTCATGATTATTTTAAAAAAAATACATTTTCTTTTAAAATTGCATGGCATTTTTTGGAAGAAGAATTGGTATTTTCCTCAAGAATTCATTTCACATGATTTATCGAAACTATTTTCCATCTAATATGAGATTATCTAATATGGTTATGTTTCAAGTGTAATTTATCTATTATTTACATGGTTTTATTTTGTTTATGATAAAATGATATCCATTGTTTTATATGGATTATGTTATGATGGAAAGATTTTTATGAAACCCATTTTAATCATTGAGTTATTATGAATGATTTATGTTTATTTTTTGGAACACATAAGAATGTTTTAATTATGAGATGGGTGGGACCTATATCTCCCTCCAATTCATTGGATAAATATTTATATCTCATGATATAGGCATATATAGAATGACATGTGAATCCGTTTCAGTAATACATGGCTGGAACAGTAAGTAAACCTGGTTCAGTAATGGACTTCGTCCTCTATGATGGTATTGGCTATAATGCCTTGGAAACTATGGAAATCATAATATGTAATTATTAGTTTTCCATAATTACATGTTTTATTCCAATTCTATTCTTTCATGGTTAATGTTCCATTATGATCTATGCCTTACGTACTACCAAGATTTATTTCTTGTATTCTTATTTTGATGTTTAAACATTATGGTCATGTATTTACGTTCAATTGTTTATGGTTAGTTTTATTTTCTACTTAATTACCCTTACTAAGAATTTGATCTCACCAATTTTTATATTTTATTTTTCCTAGGATATAAATAAAATTTTTAGGTAGGAAAATAGGGGAATATCTTTATGGGAGATGTTAAAGATCATTCACTATGATTTGAGGATTTTGTTTTGAGTTTACAAATATAGTAAACTAATATGGTATTTGGTAGTCTGTTTGTGAAATGTATTTAAGTATTTCGCAAAAGAAATTTAATTTACATGTATGCATATCTTGGGTCTATACATTCCATCATTTTGGAAAATCCTGTTATAATAAGAGTTTTTATGTAGGAATGTCCGAAGGTAGTCTGGCTAGATCCACTCTAAGTAAAGGCTCTACATATTTTCTCGATACAACATACTATTGTGGATCTCATTATGATTTCTTGGGGGATACAATCACAGTGATGAATATTCCAGGAGGAAAATAGGATAGATGTATTTAGGCCACATAGTATTCCCCAATAGAATCTGAAGACGAGATGACTATTATTAAATGATCATTTTACATTACATCCTCAGTGTTCCATGATTTATTTGATAATGGTGATTCTCATTCATTAATATATTTTAATATTTTTGAAATGTTGATATTGGACATGGATATATGAAATTTTTACTATATTGTACTTCTATAATGGGATAAATGATTAAACTTCGTTTAAAATTACCGATGTGTTAGGCGATGATTTTTGAATTCAATGTTTTCTGGGATTGATTAATTATTGATCTTCATATCATTGACATGATTATTGAAATGGATTTGATGATATGTTTTAATTTAAAAATTTAATGTTACTATCATCGTGTTCAGTTTCATTTTCCCTTTAGAATATCTCATGTCCTTTTGGGTGAGGGGGATTATAGAACAGGGAAAGTGGAGAAGGTTTTCCCTTATGATGGAGTGGTATCATGCTATTTTTTGAAGATATTCGTTGATGTTGTTGATAAATGTTTTATAATTCAATAACCTATAGGGTTATTGTGTAACTTAAGGTATTTGCAAAAAAATTATATAGGTTACACCATTAGATAGAGGTCAAGTTCATCATTGGCCCACTCCCTAAGATGTTTCCAATTTCTATCCGCCAAATTGTATTGAACCAGCTGGGTTAATGGAGATTAAATATCATATTTTATATTCCAAATCCAATGTATTTATTCATTATGGTGTGTTACCATGGCCATTAATTATTATATTCAAAAAGAAAAAATATTGGTGACTTATTATTTATATTGAGAAAAAATTACATAATCATGTTACTATTAAGTAGAAATAAACTGTACCAAGGATTGAAAATCACTTTGGTCATCTCAGGGGAGAGGTATGGTTATTTATGATTAAAATACAAAAAAGGTACTATATTTGGAATTTCTATGTGGTTTATATACCTAAAATATAATACATGATCTGATATAAGTATTTCTAGTTCATATTAATTCCCTTATATCTTGAAATAGATCTAAAAGATCTTATAGAAATGATGAACCATATCTTCCTTCTATTATTGGAATATTAAATTGCCTTTTTATGGATGATATTTTGGTGTAATCTAATTAATAGGAGGAACACATGGATTATATATATATTTTCCTTAGAATCATGAAAGAAAATATTCTATAAATAAATCATTCTAAATAAAAAATTTGGATCTATGAAGTGATGATTATATAATAGGTTATATATGTTTGTGTAATCTTAGTGGTTTCAAAAAAGATTTAGGCCTTGATGTGTTGAGTCGAATCTAGAAATGTGTTTGAGATTTGGAGCTTCTTGGGATTATTTGGTAATCACAGTCAGTTTTTTCAGGATTTCTTCTATATTTCACCTTTGTAGTATTTTCTACCTTTAATGGGTTAATTTTTGTTGTAATAAAAATGTTTGATATATTTTAAGGTAATTAAGATGATGTTTAATTTTTCTGCATTTCTGATTCATCATAACCTAGGTTTGGGAAATGATTTTTTTGTGTTGTGTTAGGTTTGGAATTAGGGTATGTCTTGATATAGTAGAAATATGATTTTCATATATGTGTCTCCAATCTTCAACCATGAGAAGAAATATACTACATATGACCTAGATTTTTAATCCATTATTCCTGAACAAAATACATGGAACCACTATCTGTTTTGGAAGTGAATAATTGATTATTCTAATCATAAGATCCAAAATTATATTGTTTATTTAGAGGGATCTGAACTTTCAATATAGAAGATATGTTGAGTTTCACAAAAATTCCCATTTTGATATTTCATATAAAACTAGAAGAATGAATATTTCCCCCATCATATTGATAATAATGTTACCAACTCAATGCTTTGGAGGAATAATTGGATGAGTGATCTTTAATTAGTTTTTTTCTA
Organism: Viscum album; assembly: GCA_963277665.1. Classification (NCBI taxonomy): domain Eukaryota; kingdom Viridiplantae; phylum Streptophyta; class Magnoliopsida; order Santalales; family Viscaceae; genus Viscum; species Viscum album. The sequence continues at coordinate 1,061,376,084 of OY728165.1, read as the reverse complement.
CGATCATCTTTGGAGTAGAAGATGAAGGTGGGAAAGTGTTCTTATCTTTTATGAGGGTTGAGTCATCATTTTATGTTTGTATTCAGATCCTAGAGATAAGATACACAAATTAACTGTGTTTTAGTAAAACTATTAAATATGTGGAGACATTAGGTGATGGGTCTCAGTCTCCCATTGGAGGTTTTTGTTTCTGAGGTAGGTTGGTGTATATAACATCTCGAAGGCATGAATTAATGGATAATAGACATCCAATTTATTATTCAGTACACTCGAAGACTAAAAAGATGTAACATCATCTGATAAAGAAGTATTTCTTTTGGGGGATGAAATTATATATTATAGAATATGTTTCATGATACATTACTTTCTAGAAGTTTTTGTTTAATAAGTAGGAGCCTACCAGTTTTATACTCATTTTACCAATTATAGTCTACAAATTGAATGATATATATATAGAATTCATTATCAATTTACTATGGTATCCTATAGTAAAAGAATCGATTTGGGTGTTCCTTGACTAACTTATAAAACCATCTCATTTCCTCTATATTAATGAGAAAAAAGATGGATAATTACAAGATTTTGTATGTAAAATTGATCGAAAAAATACATGGGGTATCATAATGTTGTTTTTTTCCGTACCGAATCATGGTTTATATCTAGGTTTTGGAATGCTTTCAAAATGAGGTGATGGGTACCTAGTTGAAATTACTCAACATATATCCCACTCATATGGAAGGTAAGACTAAGTAATCCATTCATATACAAGATGATATGCTTCAGGAATTCATTCTTGATTTTGGTGATTATTTTGAATTTTTTTCCATTGGATGAATTTTAATATAAAAATAGCTATCATGATTCAATTAAAATGGAATTTTTTGATGTAATTTATGGCTGTATATTTCAATATCCATTTTTTGGAAATGTTGTTATAATGGTTTTGGATGGACAAATATTTTTCAAATTACAAAGAAGTAGGTGTAGTTAATTTGAAAGAGTATAGTGATGGTTTAGAGTCTTAAAAGATACAAAGTATACTATCTTACCCATCCAATGGAGTTTGATGTTAGTGATCAGGTTATTATTAGTGTTTAAATTCACATGGGTGACTATTTATTCGGTAAGATGGGTATATTAGAACTGAGTTTTTTTCCATTTTGAGATAATTAAATTTATTAGAATAGTGTAATATATTTTGGACTTTATTTATCTCTTAATGTTGAATCATGACATGTTTCGTGTTTACCAATAGAGGAGGTATCAACCAGATACATCCAATGTGATTGAATATGATGATATTGATCTTGAAAGATTTTTTGTTGAGCAACTCTTTCATATTTAAAATAGTCATTAAAAAGTGATATGTGGTAAAAAATTAAATTATATCATGTATTATAGTAGAGTGAATGATATATTCAAGAGATGTGAGAGTAGGGTTTATTGATAAGGCATTAGTAGTCATTAATTTCTATTAGTCCAAAATCATGATCAATTTTATGGCGTAAAAATATTCATGTTAATAGAATTGTGATGAACTTTATATATTAGGTATGTATTTTTTTTTATTTTGGTTTTCCTCTATCAATGTTTTCAAGAATTTTCAGAGTCAATTGTTTAATGTTTAATTTTTTAGCAGAAATAGGCTGAGAATATGGGGTATGAATGTTTATTAGTAACTTTGTGGTGATCATGAAGTGACCATGAATAATGGATTAATTTTTTTGGAGGATATTTTCATATTTTGTGCATGGTATTTTAAAACCATGTGAGTCGATATGAAAAAAACGTGGGTGATTGTGGTTGTTAGATAGGTTGTCACATGAAATGAGGATGGTATTTCAAACCATGTGGCCATCCACAAGAAATAATGAAATAAGGGTTTCTTATGGTAATTGCCACTACATGTTTAGTGTACGGTATTCCTAACATTACAGCCTAACTGTATGCCATGTACAACTTTGTTAAAATTTCAAATTTATCATGTTTCCCTTGGATTGTTTATGTCCAATCATCTCATAATTCCACATTATCTCAACTTAAAAAAAATCCCCATTTCTATAGTGTGTTATCACCTTTGAAATTTTGAGATAACCCTTTATTATTGGTGGATCAATACATGGAACATTCTGTTTTTGATATAATATCCTCTCCTCTTTCTGAATCTCTACTTGATATTTTTTTTCAAATTATAGTGGAACCTAATTGGTATCTAATTTCAAAATCTAAATAATTTTATGGGGAATTAATTACGGTTCCTATAGTTCTAGGCTTGTTAGGACCCAATATATTCAATTCCAATCTTTGGTCTCGAAAGCTGCCAATTTTCCTCTATTGGAAAGTTAGGTGTCCCTTTTAAAAGGTTCAATCACCAAAATCTCACTACAATAATTAAATTTTCTATAGTTTTATTCTTTCCAATGACTGATTGGATATCAATGAATATTTGTTTTATGAAATTCATATTTTATTGCATTAGAAAGTGTTTTTAATGTGGTATTTACATAATGAAATAATTATGATCTTCATCTATTTGATAAAATTCATCATAATGAATTTGATAATTATGTTTATTTTCATGCATGGATTACATAATTATTCACTTTTGAAAATTTATTATAAATCGTGGGAATGGTTTATTTATATGTTTTAGAAAACAAAGAACACTGGGAATGTTGGGTGAATTTGGGTATGGAAATTGGATGTATTCGTGTCTATGGAACCAATAGGGGTTGTTCTGGTGATATCTAAATATTATGGAATGAATCGATTCCATCAAGAATAATGGTATGTAAAAATTAATTTTCCTTCATGTGTACCAGAATGCATTCTTATGGCCTACATCCAAACATGTTCTTGGTTAACTAAATGATAGTATTATTTCATATTTGTTTTCACACATGTTTATATTTTGGTGTTTGAGTGATTTTTATACCCTATTTTAAAAAACAATATTTATACTCCAATTTTTGAGGATTGGAATACATATTTTGTTTTGCGGAAAATTTAAGGATGCGTTATAAAAAATGTGTTGAGGGGTAATTTATTTTTACTGATGTTTTGTTTTGAAATATGGAACAAATACTTTCATAGTGAGAGACATTATATATATTCATGGTGGTATCTCAATATTCATTTGTCTCAAACCATGCCAAGCCTTTGAGCACATGCAAAACTAGTTTAGAGGAAAAAATTACGGGAAGTGAATCATTTAGTTCCCCAACTTTTCTAGGGTTTTGTCACCTTCATTGTGAGATGGGTTTTTGGTTATAATTATTCATATAGAGACAATGTTTCTTCCTTGTTTCATATTTCAGATATGTTTAATTTTTTTTGGATTCTCCTTATATTTTTCAAGGATGTTTATATTTCAACTCCATTATACCATATTTTGTATACGTCCATTACATTACTCATTAGAGATGTTCCAGTTCTTATGTTGTTATCTTGCTTATGGAAGGTTATCTTGGGTTATAGGTTATTTCAACCCAATATAGTCCATTCAATGATTTATTTTCCCCAAAATACACATCCACTGATCTCCAAACCTTACTGAAACAAAAAAGAGGACATCATGAACCACTTTCAGTTTTTATGGTTTCCTTTGTTTATTTTGGTAGAACATTAAGTGACTTTGGGATATGAGAAGTCATTTTCGAATGAGTTTCACCTTCTCAATCATCTATGGGAGAAGTTAGGCCATATTATAAAGTATTTTTTATTTCTTTGTCTAATATATCGTTAAATTATAGGGTTTCCTATATCAATAATTGAATAATACCATTTAAATAGATTACTAGAAGTTATTTTTATTTGATAATTCTACCTAAGAGAGAAGATCCTCACACTCTCCATAAAAATAAATAATACTAATATAGATGATATGAACAACAACATTAATGGTTTCCTATCCTTACCATAAAAATAAGGTGGAAAATAAATACTCAATTTCCCTTCAGAACATAAATCCCATAGTAGTCTTTTCAAATATCATTATCTTAACACTAGGTACCAATAGTAAATGATGCCAAAAAGATCATTGTGAAGCTTTTCAATATCTCTAACATGTATTTTCATATCATAAACAACCATAGAAACTATTTTAATTGGTATAAAATAATATATCTTGGTCCAACCTTCCCTGACTAGACATACTATATCTCACTCCTTGGAAGATGTTGGAGGAGAAATTACAAATTTCATTGTGATCATATCCCATATCCATAATAATAAAAGTTGTGGGTAGAGAGAACTTGTATTCCAATTGTTCTCTACCATTAACTATTGATAGTTTAGGAACCTAACAAAAAAACCATGGTATAATTCTTCATTAATGGACACCATAATATTCAATGAAATACATGCTACTTTTTTCGGACTCTAGGGTGCATATAAAATTTCGAATTATGGTATTATTTTAAAAATATTTATTTTATATCTATTGGGATGACTAATCTACCTACGGTATATAGGAAGGATGAAAAGTCCAAAAACCAACCAGAAAAGATCTCCAAACCATCAATTTTATCTCAACTAATGGTATATTTAGGGTCATAAACCTTAAATCCCATGAAATATTCCATAATATATGATATAATATAGACATGGAATAAACATATTATACTTTTATCAATGATCACATCTATGTAAAGATAATCCAAACTTGAAATCAACATCTATTCATAATTTTATGACATTTTTTTGCTAAGATTGAACATTCTGAAAATGAGTTTTTGTGACTAATTTTACATTATATGGTGTATATTGGATATCAAAATCTAATTATTGAAGGGAAAACCCAACATTAAAATTAATGATATCAACTACATATAGGTATGGTAGTTAAATTCATATATATACATGAATTTGAAACCATATGATGAAACATAATTATCCTACATATGAACACATCTAAGGCCTACATAATAAGATTAAAAATACACCTCAAATCCCTAACCAAGAGAAAAAATAACCAGAGGTATGGTCAATTGACAATTTCAATATTGTAAATCTGATTCACATTTTTATAAAAATATTTTTCTCCTTCCTTTGAAAATAATGTCATTTATGTTTAAATTTTGGAGTAATATTTAATAAAATAATTATAATACATCACAAGCCTAAGAAAACAATTTATTTAAATTATATTTTATTGAAATTTCTTGTAATTCTCTAATTAGACAACCATAGGACCCACTGAGATTCTATATTTTAATATCACATTTCCAAAAACAATAAATTCATAAATCTTAAAATTGAATTTGTATATCTGGGTATATAATCAATGTTCTATTAAGTTATTTCGAATCATATAGATTTATCGAACATGCTCAATAATAGACTAAGAGTAAATAAGGATATAATCCATAAAAAATACCAAGATTCCATCCATTAAAAAATACAATTAATTAAATCCTTGAATACAACAAGAGCATTTATTAGGTCAAAAAAGATACATGGTATTCAAAATGTTTATATTTTCTTTTAAAACTGTCTTCAGAATATCCACAAGTCTAAATAGAAGCTAATGGCATCATGAGTGATGGTCAGTCATAAAATACAACTCTTCCCATTTTAACTGATTAAACAAATTATTAATTATGTAAATTTTTTTTGTATTTTTTGATCTTTACCAGTTTTATTTTTTGATAGTATTCACATAAACATCAACACCAATTATCCATCTTAACAAAGATAACTGAATCACCAAAAGTAAAAGTACATGATCAAATGGATCATTTTGACACAAGATATTCTTCATTAATATTTAACTAATTCAACTTAATTAGAGATATATGATAATGGGGGATTTTATATAGGTTCTATTATAGGGTTGAATAAAATTATATATTATAAATATCACTTAGAACTTAGTCTTGAGAAATCTTCAGGAAACATGTTTAGATATAAATTTACAATAAGATGTATGACCATATAAAAATTAGTAAAACTAATAAGAAAATAAATATAGTCATATCCAATGTTACCTCTATAAAATACCATTGATTAAGCCCTTATTAATGATCTTGAAACTATTAAACTCCAATAGGATTTTACTGGTTAACAGTGGTAGATGAGATATACACCGTATTATAATATAAGTTATAAAAATATTGGAACTAGGTTAACTAGTCCAGTTATTTAATGAATTAATAGTAATTAAAATTAATAGCCATAGATTCCTGGAGATATAAAATATACACCACTACCATATCAGAAGATTAACACTTTAAGCACTTATAATACCCTTTTACAAAAGGACTATCATAGATCATAAATAAAATAGAATCTTTCACATTATGGTCAATAAGTGACACTAATTGATCATAAATAAATGAATGAGAAGCACTTTTTTTCAAAAAATGAACATAAAAAAGTTAAGGATACATAAATAGTGACTCTAATAGTGGAAGGACCAACTCTAGAATCTACATTAAGTTTATCCATGAAATATACACTAACTTATTCTTCATACCAATCTTGGGGGTATAAAACTCAAGTTATAAGATAAGATAATACGAAACTGGACCTTAATAGAATATAAAATATGTCGACAAGAAATACATGATGATGGTAAAATTCATCATGTTTATTACATTGTTTACTATTAATTGTATTCCAATATTTTATGAGGAAGTTTCATGGAAACTCTATAAGTACATCAACTAACTCGTCCATATAACTTTAAGATTGTAAAATTCATCCTACTAACTACATAAATAAATTTTCATAGGATTCCTAGGCCAAATGAGTATTTTAATTAACAATATATAATTTACCCCTTACCTAAATATTTCATCACATACCACAGGAGTGACACTATGTTTTCAGGTTGGTCCAATTAAGAATCACATGAATATGTTAAAAAAGGTCATGACATTAAATAGAGGATCTCTCCGTGCTAGGTGATGAAAGAACACCCCCACCATACCTTCCTCGATGAGTGACACCTATTCTTTTATCCTCTTACTATCACTGCTGAATGATAACAGATATATCATGAAAGGAATCACCATATAGTGCACCACCATCTCCTAGACATAATTTTTATTTTTTTTAACATTGATGTATTTATTGATCACATATAATTATGATGACAAATTAAAGATAAGGAAACGTGTATTCCTAGATATTAGAGACCAATTTATCAAAAAAAAAATTGGATTCATTTTATATACCTAGATATGAATCGAATTATTGAATATCCATAAATATAGAAACAAAATTTTAATTTACATAGATCCTTAATAAAGGGTCATGAACTCTTTAGCCTTTACATTATGTAGAGTGTATGGGTAAAACTTCTCAACAAGGATATCTTGAATCTTTACCCCTGTTAGGCCCTAGTGATTTATATATCTATTAAATACATCACACCAATTATGTTCCACCCCTTCCAAGATAATTTTTTCTATCCATACTAGATATTTCATTAATTTTTCAATTATTTTAAAATTATAATAGAGAAATCTTATCCACTCCTTGACCTATAAATGAGATAAATCACATTGAAATCCTGGTTGAGGGTGAATCTTAAAACTCATATTAATATGATAAACCATGGGATCATTTCATCGGGATACATAAATTGAATCATAATGAATTTAAACAGGTTCTTCCAAGACCAATGTGCCACCTATAGGTCGAGGTTGTGACACATACTCACATGTCCCTTCCTTTTCAACAAGATGTGGTAATCTTGGTGGAATCCTATAAAATAAGGTATATAATGATATTAATAATCTCTTCCATAAAAATCATACCGAAATGATATATTAAAGATATAAAGGCCATGTATAAACTCATTCCTCTCTACCCTCATTTTTATTTACAAAAATTTCTTTCAATTTCAATATAGACTTTATGAAAAAATTTAAGATAGTTTCAAATTCCAAAAAAATATTTCCATTCGAGTACATGATTTATTTTTATATAATATTAAATAAATAAAATATTTGTTGTATACACTAAATTTATCAACCAAAATAATTTGTGTTCAAAATTTATTAACATAATAGTTAACAATATATATATATACAACAATTTTTTAACGTTTTAGTAAATATGATTTATCAATTGTTTTTTTAAAATATAATAAACTAAGAAACACATGAAAACAACAGGTTAGGAAACTCTGCATATATTTATCCATTGAGGAAAACATTAATCCCTGGGACTCGAGGGTATATGAAACACCCAATAGAAAAAATAAAAATGTGATCTTGTATTACCCTTATAAATTCAATCTTCTATAATAATTATAATGTCTAGGTATATTTATTGGTTACCTTTTGGGTTTTGATGATCTTATTGAACTATATATTTGAATGTTGGATACTAAAAATCCCACTATTTGATTTTATAATAATTTGTAACATAAAGGGAAAAAATATTTGAATGGTATCTAAACAAAATCATACAAATATTTCCAGTGCACCTTTCAATCGCTAAAGAATGGCATAATCACTAGGGCTTAAGTAATAGACAATTTAGTGATGTTTTCCCCTATAAATGACATGTTAAAGAAGAAATAATGTATAATTTATATATAATGGAAAATCCTAAGATTTTTTAACTAAATTTCCCCAACCATTTATCAAATTATTCATGTATAATGTTATGATAGTGGAAGAATGCACAACAAGACTAGAAAATGCATAAACATTCCGAACATGTCCAGAAGCACCCATAATGACTACAGGTAGATGATTATATATAATTAACTTTATTTACATGGATAACACAAGACCAACATCATCAAATGGACCATAATATGTGTACTCATATTTGTAAACTTTCCCAATGAAAAGTAGGGATTGTCCACACATAACTAACCAGTGAATCCATTAAGACCCCAAAAAGAATATCACTAGGTTCCCATATATGTGTGTACAATAACACATTATTTATGTGGTATGATTTACTAAAGTTATATAAAAATGGCTCTACATACATTCCATAAGGTCCCTATTATGTTATGAGTATAACATTCAAAATATATTTTCACCACCCATCCTTAACTAACTATCATAAATAATAATGCATGATAGAAATAGTACAAAACATGATGAATATTTTTTATTATAAAATATTTTATTTTAAAGGAATAAAAATTTAAAAAAAATCATGTAACATCCCACATGGGATGGGTCCTTACCACTACTACCTTCTTTAAGCCCCACCTCAGGATATGAGATAATAATAAATTTCTATCCCCTATGGGTGCCAACAATTTTACCTATAAATAGCTCAAACATATACATTTATACTCAAAAAAATATAATTGGATATATGAAAATGAATTTAGGGCCTTATTAAACTATATAAAGGGAAATGAAAATAGGTATAATGAGTCAAAGAAATCATGCAGCCTAACTAAGGGAATATAAGATTATTTATGATGAGGTAGGATATTATGGTACATTATCCAAAAGCACCCACTTGTTCCTCAACATGTGGGTATGAAATTTTGTTTACATACAATAATATACACATATTATAACATTCCCAAAGTATCTAACAAATTACTTATCATATAATATATTTTTATGATCATATAATACAAGAGGAAAAAACATAAAAAATAAAAAATAAAAAATGACTAATAATGATAAAGTAAATGTAAAAAAATCTTCAATATTTAAAAAATTAGACTAAAAATAGAAATATACCTTCCAAACAAGTATAAAATTGAATGAAAGTATGAAATCTATAAAAAGGTATAATAAAATTCTAAAAAAAGCTAATATTGGTTGGAAATATCTCTTTAACCATATAAATATATAAAAATAAATAATTATCATTATGTTCTTATTTTTAATTAGGTTTTATTAGATCTAGATCATAAAATGATTATATATATATATTAATATGAGATGATTTAGGGGTTTTATATAGTCATTGATGTTCTTGAGAAGATAATAGATTATACCCAACACATATCTAGATCCAATAACATAATATATTTTCATGTTTTTGCTCATTTACATACATATAGGGAGAATGCAGGAAGAAAAACCATAATGTTACATTCGGTTCACATTGGGTAATATGACACCATTGTTGCATCTAATGTAATCTGATAAATATTATGAGGTTCTATAAAACATGATTTTAATGACTGTAATTATACCCTCCTTAGTAATATAATTAAATTAAAATGTATAGTAGAATAATATATGGCTATTTCTTTTTCAAAATATTTCTCTAAATCCGAACCAAGAACCATTAAATCAATTATTGGTGGGTGATATTCAATTTATGAGATAGAGATTTGGGAGGCAGATTGAGATTGTTCCCACAGAATTAAAAATTTGGTGGACTTACATGACATAACATATTTTGGGGTTAACTCTTATTTTGAAATGTCCAAAATTCCCTTTATTATGGTGAATTTTCATGAAATATACCTGGTAACATGTATAATCCTCTGAGTACTTGATGGTTCAAGACAGTACCACTAACACTAGTGACCCACCAGGTACCAAGAAGCGTATCATCCTCTTCATGGGGCCTACTACACCAAACACCTACCACTTCTTCCACTAATTCCTTTGCAAGATATTATATTTTATTCTCCAAAATAAAATAAGTAATAAATGAAAACAATTGACAATAAAATAATTAGTATTATTGTGTCAAACCAAACCCACACTCCTAGATTTGGTTCTAAAAAACATTATGATGATTTTGGGTGTTGTGGAAGTTCTTTTCAGTGATGATCATATCTAAAAAAATGTTAAATTCAATCGAGTATTTACTTATTGTATCGGACATTAATGTCAAAAATATTATTCAAAAAAATAGTTATATTGAAATATGTTTTAATTAGAAAGAGATCATTTCATATAAATATTTATAATTCATTTAATTAAATCCGAAATAAATAATACAAAATTCTTTAAATATTTCATTATTATAGATTTTGACAATCAGAATTCCTTTTCGATAATCTGTCACTTTGATTGTAAGATTAATGTGTATAATCTTTATAGTAGTGATCCACACATCCTCTCATAGTCTCTGAATGATACAGGTGAAACTCTAGCTACTAGAACAGTCAATTGACAAAATAGTATTATTTATCCTTTTCTCTTCTAGTTTCTTCGGTCTTGAATAAATTTCTTTTGATCTTATCATTATTGAGAGGATGTTTTAATTAATATAAGTATTTTAGAAATAAACATTTTGGCCCGAGGATTATATATTATCCCTATTTGTGTGTATTACTATTCTATTTATAAAACAGTGATAAGGGTTTTTATGTTAATTAGTTATAGAATTTCCCATTATAAAATGATAAACCCATATCCGAGCCCAGGCCATGTATTTATATGTTAATAATTTTTTTTCTTCCATGAAATTCACTAAATGAAGAAATGGTAAATAATATTGTACTAGATTTTAAATTAAAAATTATCACCATACTAAAACATTGTCAGATAATCTTCCTTAGCAATTATTGAATAACCGAATAAATAAAAAATTTATTTATTCAAAAAATAAATAAATAAATTTTATATCCACACATAATTAAATGATTACCATGAGAATATTTTTTTTTAATTTATGTGATCATTAATTCTATAATAAAATTATTCCTTATTCCTGAGAAAAATATTTATTCCAATAATAAAATTCAAATAGAATTTATTTTATATGAATGGAAATAAATTTTGTGTTACCCTATAAGATTAATTCTCACTGGAATTAAGTAGGATCACCTAAATTTCAAGAATACACCCTAGAAATGGGTCATGAAACCAATGAAAAATATGTTAATGGAACAATATAGAAAATAACAAATGATCACACACAATGCAATATAGTCCAATTATCACAATATATCTTCAAGAATGCTGCACAACAAAGTAATCAACCTCTATTCTTGATAGATCCTTGTTTTATAAAAAAAAATAATCTCTTATTTACCCCATATACTTGGAATGTTATGGAATGGTTATATTTTAATCAGCGAGTCAAGCAATCAACTTCCATAAATACGAAAGAGAAAAACACTTACCCGACATATTCATTAATAACATGTCATTCATGGCACATCCAACATACTATAATTTAGATGAACACGTGGTGTCATGGTTTTGGTATAAATATCTAATTACACGAGTCATGAAATTGATTAATAAAAATAATAATGTCTAAGGCCTTCCAATCACACTAAAAGAGATTAATATTCTATGACACATTAACATGTATATTAAATACTAGTGGGTTTGTTCTCAAATCACCCTTCTTAGTGATTACCATGTGTGAACATCATGATACGAAGAATAATCTATTTAAAATTACTCAAAATTTAAAAAAAATTACTACATTAACCATAATATAATTTTATCTAACCATAGAACTAATTTTAATAATATAATCATTGGATCTGAAGGTTTGCATTATTATGTGTAACTCCTATTCCTCTTCTAGTGAGACACATACTGTATAACACTGAAAAATAAAGGCATACATAAAAATGAATAGTCTATAATTATATGTATAATTAATATTCACATATTTCAGTATAAATGTAATTTTAAGTCATAATAGTTGTCTATAGAACACCAACATCGATAGACTCAATCTTGTACTTGTGTCAAACTACCAATGAATTTAAGTCTACTACACCTCACTTGAATGTTGTGTTTCTAATGAGTAAAGGATTTAGTCATGGTCCCCGACACATGTTATTCTATGGAGACTCTTATGACATCAAATTTTCACCATTGAGAAAATTTCCTCAAGATATTATACTTATTATGTATGTTCCTCATCATTTCATGTAACATTGGATCCTTTACTAGGGTCACCATTGTTGTATAATCACAATAGAGTGTGAGTTTGGTTTTCTCTAAGATCCACATCAAGGTATTGGACCAATTTATATATCCAATCTAATTATTTATGTGCTTTATAAGCTAAAATACCCACATAATTTACTATAAAATCAGTGACCATGGCTTCCAATTTGCTCTTGCAGCTCACAACATCTCCATTAATGTTGATGATTTATACCAAATTTTATATATGATCATCCTAATCTATTTTCAATCATGAATTTTTATATCCTCTAATTACTAGTTCATCATATCATCCATAGACCAAAAAGATATCATCTGATCATCAGGGAAACTTATGGATAGTTATGAATGCCATCCAAAAATGGGCATCTATATATGTTAGAAATCTTCCCACCACACTCAATGTTTATGAAATATATATCAATGTAAATAACATCATTATTGAATAATCAAATCCCTATTTATTATGGAATCTTTAATATCCTTGTTATTTCTTCATGTGTCCAAAGACACATTTTCTGCGAAAGATAAATACTATATGACACTATAAATAATCCCCTAGTGTATTTTTATTACTAAATATATTTTGTATATTTTCAATATATATAATTTTACTTAGACCAAGACGAATATTCAAACACTTATGATACATCAGGATCCAATAATTATAAAGTACTTAAATAAAGTCTTTCAATGAGAATCAAGTATTTAACTAGGCTTTAAGAGACTATAAGAATGATATACCATTTATAATAAGTGGTATCTCATCAACGTAAACTATTAATTAATTAAACACACCCTCAATAAACTACATATAGACATAGGGATCATAATCAATTTTTATGAATCCAAATTCTGTTATGGATTCACCAAACTTAATGTTCCATGGCCCATAAGATTTATTTCATCCATAAATGGATCATTGAAGTTTTAGTACCTTATTGGAATCCTTTTTATTAACAAACCCTTCATGTTGTGTCATATATATATATTAATAAAGGTTTCAGTTAAGGAAGGATGTTTTGATATCCATTTTTCAAATATCATAATGATGACATTATTCTATGGAAATTAGAATTGCAATATATTTCAACATTTGAACTAGGGAGATGGTTTCATTGTAGTTTATGCCTTAATTTTATATTAACCCTTTTGGTACCAGTCATGAATTATTGTTGTTACTTGCCTATCCACTTCCAATTTCTTATTAAATAACCATTTTTAACAGAGAGGCTTTACATCCATTAGAGGTTCTACAGAGATTTACGCTCATGTTTGATCCAATCAATCCATTTCATATTTTGAAGGATCTTAATAATTGAAAACACATATTCCTCTTATATCATCCTTATAGATTACAAGATCATTTTTGTCAACTAATAATGAGTCACCGTCCTTAGTGAATTGAAAAATATATATTTTAGGTTCTCTAAACTCTCTAATACTCTTATGAAATATTATTTCCGGAGAACAACTTCTTATATGAGGATTTTCAGAATCTATTTATATGGTAACTCTTGTATTCCATGATCTTAGACTTAATTAATGTTTATATTGATACAAAAATATATTTTTGAGGTGATATACCTCTCAATAATTACACCCTATCTTTCTACAATTGAATTTTTCATAAAGAATATGTTTAATAAATATTTATGACTTCTTAGGGTATCTTATTAAATTACACTTCATGAATTTTTTTGTGAGTATGTTTCTAGAAGTGTACATAAAAAATGAATCACAACCCCACACATGAATGTGATAACAAAAGGTTTTTTTCCACTAAATAATTGGTCTGGAATACCATCTTCAACTTTTTCTGGTACATAGTGCAGTATTTGTCCTGATTTTTGTAATACATATCCCCAAAAATATAAATGGAGACACACATTACACATCATTGTTATCACCATTTATAACATTATGCAATTCATAATTTATCGCAAACTATTCAAATATGATGTATAATGAAATTATAGTTAGGTTAAATTCACACATTTGTATAAATATTTAATAAATAATATATTAAGATATTATCCCTCATGGTCTGATTAATGTTTCCTAACCCTATTTCCATGATGTATACCTACATAATAATTATATTCCTTATACATTATGAATTAAAATTTTCATATCTATTAAAATCAGTTGTTGAAGTTTTGAAGTATAAGTATCCACCAGTTTCTTCTATTGAAAATGGGCCATACACATGAGTATGAACAAAATCCAAAAGCTCATTATACCTTAATCTTTTTTCACTAAATGGGGGTTATTTTAATTTTTCCTTTTAAAAATTCATGACAAACATCGTGTTTTATTAGTTTAGTTGAATGGAAATATACAACTTGGTGTAATATAGTAAAATGTTTTTTATATAACCTAGATTGGGATGCCATATGTGGGTTTGGTATGAATCATTTGAACTAATATCGTTTCAATTTTTAATATTTGGTTTGTTTAATACAAAATGTAATAATAAGTTTTTAAAAATTCCTTACCAAAATAAATTCTTTCCTTTTAAAAGAAGAAGTTATTTTTAAAAAACATGAACATAAATCTATCTATATAATGTCTATACATAAATATTAATTTTTGGTAGGTGAAAACACATTAGAATTTTTTGAAAAAAATACCATTCTTATTAGTAACTTGTGGTGGTAGTCCTCGATAGATAAAACAAAAAGTATTGATCTATTGGATGATCATAGATTTACCTCAACTAAGAAAATATTTATAAATTTTTCATGGTTCTTTTAATTTAATTATTATGTGAGAAGTGTATGCTATATATATTTCTCTATTTTTAGAAACAGAGAAATTAAAATCATCAAAAATGCACCAAAATACCCCATTATTATTTTTTGAAAGTATTTTTTCTTCTAATGGACCATTTTACACATTTTATATTAATAGAATCATGTTTCCTTGGTTGTCCATTAATATTTACCTTCTTTTAAGGGCCTTGTCAAGATTCTTTGTAATTAGATATCTTCACCCTCCATTTCCATTTATTTCCCATATATATCAAATTTTTTCATGCTTCACAACATTTTAACCTTTGAAAAATACTATGATATGATCAGAGGGAGAACTATTTATGTTTATAATATTGATATTGATAATAAAATTATAGTACGTATAAGGGACTGTTAAATGAATTATATTGGTTCACAAATCAGGAGGAAGCCTAAATGCTAGAATCTCTGAGTTCTCAATATAGACAACGAGTTTGATTACATGATTCCAAAATGTTTCACCTTCTCTTAGTTTACAATGAATTATTTCGTTGTATATCACTAACCTATCCTCTCTAGATATCTCTTGATATATAACATAGAGATAATAGATCATGCTATAATAATCCTTTTTTTTATTTTATGTCATAATTTTATTAGCCGTGAATAACGGACATTGACCACATCACAATAATGTTTGTCATTGATATGGAGTTCATAATCACTTAAACCCTTTTCTAGTGAATCCAGAATTGATAATTCTGGAATGTAATACATATTTTTTATGGTGTAATACAACCATAAGGTATCTGATCCAGTCTTAGAAATTACTTCTTCTAATAAGATGTGTTTTTTATAAAATTTATTTTAGGGATAACATGGTTGATTCTATTTTCATTATTCTAAAATACTGTAATATTATATTATTAGTAGTTCACATGATTATAGTAAATGTTATGTAAAATAATAAATTTAATTTTTTAACTCTCCCACTATTTTATAAAGCACTAATAGACCTAACTATCATACCAATAAATTTTAATTTCTCAGACATTCAAGTGGTAAGGATCCATATGCTCTATATCATAACCCAAATGAGGGCTCGGTCAATTACTCAAGATTATTCAGGTATGTAGGTATTTCCTAAAAGTGGACATTAATCCCCTTGATCCATTGTGTGGACCTCTTAATCAAAAAACACATACAAATATTTTCTTTACACTAGCCTCCATGTTATATCAATTTTAGTGACAAATACTTCTATTGATAAAAAATGGTTATGTTGACAAAAAAATTTCTTACCAACTCTATGATAAAATTATGCGTCCTCATGTGGGTTTTTCAAATGATTAATTATATGGTTTCATTTCTAATCATTTAAGGAAAGGATTTATAAGATATAATATTAGGTTGAGGGAGCTATTTTTTATGCCTAGTTTTTTTAATTATTTAAACATTTCATTCCTTTTTAATATAAAATAGATTTAAATTAGTATATTTATTTAGGTGATTGTGTTATTTCATCCATAATGAAAATCATGTATAAGAAATAAAATCAGTAAATATATAAATGACATAGAGATGAGCATTATTTTATGGTTGATTTATTGAATGGAAAATCGACCAACCTATGATCCAAATTGAAAAGGCATTTTTCTGGTCTTTTTATGAGTTATATAATCAAATCTATTCACCTATGTATCTACCATGTGGGTTTTTTCATGGTACCATCTAGAACTGCCTCTACCTGAACTCTCTCTTGAGCTGACTCTACACACCTTGAGAGTCTCCTATAATCACATATGTATTGTAACTAACACATAGATGGGGGAAATAAAGTTATGGTTAAGGGTAATTAGATAAAACAATTTTGGAAACCAAATTCACACATAAATAAATATATTGGGATTAATCACATGCAATCGTACTTATTTGGATGAATAATATTTAAAAAACCATGCAGTAAAATTAACATAAATATAACGAAAAAATACATTGGTCTAGTCAAAGATAATGATTAGTTACGCACATGAAATTTCTTTTTATTTGAAAAATTATCTAGAATTTATTTATATTCAATATTTAATATGATAAAACAAAAAGAAATTAATCCGATTAATTATATTTTTATAATTTATATCATTATATCTTATTTTATCCTTTATTCCATTAATTTCAATTTGTTTTAAGTCTTTAATATATAGTAACTATAGATGATTTATAGTTTTCAATATTACATGGAATTAACTAATCGTTTAATATAAAATAAAACCAAACATAAAGAATTCACTACCGACATAATGACCTATATAACACAAGTCTATGAGGATTAGTTGAGTAATTAATTAAATTTAATATTTCTATGTCAATAGGTAAAGTATACAACATGTTCAAGACAACCAAATGATTTGTACTTACCCCACTAGATACTCATAGTAATATCATAGTGATTGAGTATGTAGTTCTCGTAGACATTTATGAAGTACATAACATGTAGAAAGAATGCACAATGTGTACTATAATTTACATGGATTCTAGTCTATAGACATCATGAATTAAATACAAATGGTGAATTTGTTACACAATGTTGTTTGTATAAAAACCAATTTTTTCAAACATATATATCACATATTATTAGATTAATATTCATTACATAACATAAAAATTCATTCCATAATCATATTGGTATAATTCATTTGGAATCTTGGACACCTAAAAAATTGGTTCATAAAAGATCTACATCGGTTCCCTCTATGTTATTCATAACTAGATCCCTTTTTAGAAATTTCATAAGTAG
The DNA here is from genome assembly GCA_963277665.1 of Viscum album. Classification (NCBI taxonomy): domain Eukaryota; kingdom Viridiplantae; phylum Streptophyta; class Magnoliopsida; order Santalales; family Viscaceae; genus Viscum; species Viscum album. Next base: position 1,061,357,743 of record OY728165.1, on the reverse strand, counting down.
TACCATTATTCATAACATGGGGAATGGAATGATTATAAAAGATAAGATTTGATGATCAATAATGGTAAACAATGGATACATCAAATATAATGTAGTAAAACACGAACATAATGGTATGAGAATAAGTTCATGAAATTTAAAATCATACCTTGTAAATCATAGATCATAATCTTGATTTATGGAATAAAAATTTATAACTCAACAGACATGAATCATAAAAGAATTCAATAAAATAATCCATGTAATCATAATATTAGAAAAAAAATGCAACTGGGGTATACACCTATGTAAGGAAAATCATTTCCGTAGAAGTCAATGATCATTTCTATGACAATTAAATTAGATTAAATTCACTCCTTAAACCATCATTGTAGTCAACTTGCACTCCCTTTACTATCATAGTGGAATGTTTTCACTCCTAAAACCATCGTGGTAGTAATGGTTCACTCTCAAGGCTACCATAGTTGGAAAATTCCATTACAAAAAAGGTTTACTCCCCATTCTAGTACTGTTTATCTCATATGATATCAGTCATTAAACAATTTATTAGAGGAGATATAGGTATCATCTATCCTTGCTTAAAATGGGACCACCATGCTTGGTTATAACATCACCCCTATCATTGGTTATAATACAACCACCATACATGGTTATAACATTTCCACCATAACATAATAAAAACTATTCATATGTGTTCTATAATATCATTAAATATACATCATATCATCACATCATAATCCAAAAAACTGAAACATGTTTAATAAAACATAACAGGAAATAACTATAGCATAACCCATGGAAAAAAATTGTTTCAAAAACATCTCATCAACATTAAACTATCCATCTACCAGATGAGTATGAGTGATATGAATTGATCATATCCCCGATGAAGCATAATTTACCTTGAATGATGTTTTACTAAAAAAAATTCCTTTAAACATTGACTAAAATATATCTTGATAAAAATATTTTTCCAATTTGAAAATTACTATTTAAATAAAAACATTTCTAAAATTGTTCAGAAAAATATTTCATTGAAATGAATCGGGTTATCTTTAAATGTAATAACTCAAACATTGAGTAGTCATGATGGTATAAAATTATGTTAATTCCATATAATTTAATAAACAATTCTTTTTATATCTTTTGTAAAAAGTCAAAAAGAACCTCTTTAAGAAATGTACCATAAATGTTTTTTGAGACATTAAATAATAAGTTAAAAAAGTGTAAAATAAACATTAAAAAATTATAGTAGAATAGTAAAAAATGGACACAAAAGAAAAATGGGTTTCCACCGAATAGAGAAATAAAATAATCTTCACTTAAAAACATATTATTGATATCTTTAGTAATTAATATGAAAAAAATTATAGGAGAAATGTATTATTAATAAATAAAGATACTAGAAGAAAGCTCATGATTTTATTTAGAGATTGATAGTATAGACCCATACTTTTTATACATAGATATGACATATAAATTGAATAATATTTATTCCATAATAAAATGATCCATGATGTAATTATATTGGTTCATTACCTTTACAAACATGTAAATATAAACAATTTGTTCTTAAAAGATTTACAATAACTTCAAATAAGTTATTAATAACTATAACAATTATTATAATTATAATACATAACACTCATTTTCATAAACATGGGAAAAGAAACCTATGAAAGGATGAGATGAGATTCTATGTAAGGTTAATCAAGAGATACATTAATGATCACTAGAGTAGAACATGAACATAAGGGTTTGGAAACATGATAATAAAATCTGGAAATTATACATTTTATATCATAGATCATAATATTGAGTCATGGAATAAATCGTGGAAGTTCATAAGACATGAATAATAAATGAATAAACGAACATGAGCCATGAGAGTATAACATTGGAATACAGAATAAGTTTATATCATAGGCATAATCATAGAAAAAAATGTATTTATTAGTAAATGATTATTTCAGAGACTATCATTTTAGAATTGGTTCACTCCCCAAACCATTATAGTAGTCAAGAATCAATACTAAGACTATCACAATCTGAAAAGTGCCTTAATAAATTTGGTTCATTTTTGTTCATGTCATGTTTATCTCAGGATATATAAATATTCACCCTGTGTATTACAGGGAGATATAGGCCCCTCATGTCAGAAAATGAAAATATAATATATGTATTCACCAATATCATATATCATTAATAATATTAAGACCCATGAAAATAAATTGATTTCAAAAACATTTTATCATAGCTCAACTGCTAGAAAATAAATTATAATATCTTGGCACATGTGACACTAAACTTGTGCCCCAATAAGGTTTTCCACATGGCCATAAGCATGCCTCCTTGTATGTTAGAGAATGACGACTGGTATAAGGGATTGTAGCATCAATACATCATCTCACCAATAATATATCATATTAATGGTTCCTATAAAATTAGTCCAACACCAAAACTATAGATGAGTAACACTATGTTAAACACCCTAAAGAATTTAATTATCAATCATTTCTAATATTCTTGGTTCCACATAATTTTCATTTTTTATTTATCAACATCAATTATGGACTACCATTCATTTATAAATTTTAAATCCCTTTTATAATTTCACTATTCACCATGGTCCCCATGACTTTTAAAATCAAAAATCATTATCCATCATTTGGAATCCACCCATAAAAATTTATGTTTTCCTATTGAGAAACTTAACAAGGTCCACGAACTTTATGATCCACAAAATATATTACAAGATCCATCAAGAATTGTTTAAAAATGGGGTCATCACACACCCTTTTCAAAACAACATTTTAATCTCTTTTTAAAACCCATTTAAAAATACCTTAAGGTTAACACCCCATTTAAAAACAGCATCCATTATAAGATATTTTTTAAAATATTAATGAAAAACTGAATAAAATTGCATATAATATAATTTTTTCATATCAAAAGTCCTTAAAATATATTTTTATCAAATAAAAACCTACAACATTACTTTTTTCAAATACAGGCACACCCATGGGTGTCCTTAGGCCTATCCTCATTTCACCGATGATCCAATGCGATCTGTGGAAGGTCAATGGAATTAAATAAAATCCAAAATCCAGAAACATAAACCAAGTGGGAAAGAACATAATAGTAGGTATCATATTCTCATAAAAAATACACATGTAATACAATTATAATGAATATAAGTAAATATCTTAAACCACATACCTCATTAAATAATATTTGCAGAACAATTACAAAGCATGAAGGCATTTCTAAGTCTATTCCAATCCTCATTCAAATCCATTAGCACCCAACCAAGCTCACCTAAAACACACAAGACACAACCAGACACTATGAAAAATAAGTAAATAATTATATCAATATTAATTAATTAAATAAGAAAACACTAACTAATGCAAGAAAACTCACAAGGTTGATCACCTCTTATAAAATATCCATGAAACTGACATAGATAGTTTAAAATGGACTCCCAACATCATTCCCATAAAAATAACTAAGCGAATATTTCATATACACACTTAAATAAATAATTCCATAGGGAAAATGTATGAAAATTAAAATAGAACATAAACCTAAAAAAAATTCCATGAAACGACATGAGGAATCCATCTCAGGATCTCCACTAGAAAATCTATCCAAAATCCCCATAATCCTCGGCCGATTTTAAAAAAATATGGTGGAATCCGTACCAAATTCTTAAAAATAGATATCAATAATTAGAATGAATAATGGAAGGAGGGAAGGGAAAAGAGGAGGGGGATAAATACCACCTTTAATGGTGAATAAATAGCATGTATACACCAAACAGTTTAAGGGAGGAAGAGGTATGGAGTGGGTTTGGAATCACCTAGTCCTTGCACACTGAATAGGAGATGAAGAGGGGAGGGTGACTTAAAATCCATAGGGAGATTTCGGTAAAATCCTCCATTTAATGAAATTATTGATAGCCACATGGTTTTGTTTCACATGTTACAAAAATTCATGCCAACCGTGAACATATACTATCCAACACCCATGCCCCCAATATTTAGGAAACATATTTAAACTAAATTTTTGCCTACAGTGGAGTCAGTATTACCCCTTCTTCATCCTGAAACGTAATTTTTCTGAAAACCATGTAAAAGCCCTAAACTTTGTCCCAGACCCTCCTCATGGTCGAATTATATCCCCTTTAACACCAAAAGGGTTGTCATTAATGATGTGCTAGCTATCAAACACATATATTCTTAGTTCAAAATGATCTTAAATCCTTCTGATAATTAAGGTGTTTCATGATACCTCTTAAATCATTCACTCTAAACTATGCACACTTTCCAAAAAAACTCCTAAAATATCCAAAACATAACCTGAAGTCTAAAATAATAATTTAAACACCCACGCTACCTATCAAACCACATTGTATATCTCAAAAACAAAAATCTTGTGGGATGAAAAAACATGGATTGAAAATAATAATATCGATTCAAAAATTGAACAATAACGTAATTAAAACTTAAAAATCCTTAAGATATTTTTTCTCATTTTGATGTGGGATCTTACAACCTCAAAACCATAATAATTATCATCCCATTAAAGTTGTAGCTGTCATCCATCCACCTAACCGAACCTATGTTGGTCACAAGTTATCACTAACAACATCATTCTATTTCTGAATGCCTGATACATAGACATTGTACAAATTCAAACTCAAGGTAGACAACCAGATAAAACATGAGCCAACACTTGTTTTAAAAACTAAAATTCCAAGATGGATATTACCCAAGAACATCTAAATGAAACTAAGAAATTTTTTATATCCTGATCTCTAAACACAACTATAGTGGTCCCCACAACAAGACTCCACTTGTCACAAAAAAACAAATGACTATGGAAAACTAAATTTAAAAATCCAGGAAGAACCTAAAAATCATGATCCTACCTTGCACCTAGAATTTCTTTCTACTTATCATTAAATACTATTCATGATAATTCCAACCATTATAAAAACCCATCCTTTTCATTGAAAACCAACTGAAGTTGATTTATACCCTCTATATGTGCACAAACTAATAACATAACAGATTTTCCTTGAAGGACCATCTCAACCTCAAAATGCACATTCCATTCCCAAAATGACATTCCAAAAATAGCTTGAAACCATAGACACCCACAATTTTCACTAACTCTTGTTGAACTATCCTCAGACGAATCATCCCCAAAACACATGAATCTAACTATTGGTTCATCTCCATCTTATCTGTTAATGATGAACTATCACACTGAGGTATTCAAAAACCACCAAAACATTTCCAACAGAGTCCATATCAATTCCATAGTGAGATTACACGATCATATCCTTTATTGAATAAACATTGTTGTCATTCCCTACGGAACCATTGATGAACAACCGAAAAAATAACCCAAAACAATTTTTGAGAACAACTTCATTTTCAGAATATAATGCTCATATTTATCATACACCATATCTAATTTCCCATTATCATTTCATATGTAATTTAATCACACACCTCAGTGGTTTTTAACTATAATTACAATTCCACTCTGATTGATCCATGTTTATTTGGACACACCAGCGACCCCTACATCATTAGGGTTTTCACTATATGACCAAAATGTCACTCCCCATCATAGGGGTTTCTTCATCATCACCCATCTCAAGAATCTCCAACCAATACATCACAATTCCAATTCAGTTACAACCCATGAATTATAAATTGCAATCTCACTCTCACTAGAGAAAAAAATGTCAACTATCACCCATTATCGGTTGACAAGAATTGCACCCATGGTGCTCACTAACCTCCAAACCACCATAATCACATACATAAAGATGGATGATGGTGAACATCCCACCATATGAATCTTCTTAAACTCTACATGAGAGCCACCACCATAGAGTCCCTTCATCGAACTAATAAGAAATTCATGTGGTGATGAATAAATCATAATATCTCTTAGTGTACCCATGTTGATGTCATTCTATTATCCATGGTCATCACTTATTATTGGTATGATAATATTTAATTGATGAATACCATAAAAATCACCCATTTTTAGGAAACACCTGACTGAAATGAAATTTCCAAGCCAATAAAAGGCATTGAGCCTCCCTACCTGCAAGAGCCTCCCTGCCCGCAACTATCTCCATATAACTGTAGCATTTATCAAACATATCATGGATGGATGACCAATTAATGAACCTCAAGCATATTCTCCCACAATGTCTAGTCAAAAAACCAAATGACAGAGTACATCACCATTGATCACATCTATTTGATCCCACAAACACTTAGCCAAAACACATTCATTCATAACAAATCCACAAAAAAACTCTACAACACTATCAAGTCACATATAAAAAAATATCAGCATGCAAGCCCTATCCAATGGCTTTGTTTATATCACATTCCAATCTCACTCAACATAGAGAACCCTAGGTGCTTCCTAGAAAATATTGGAAACTCACTGATCCAAAACAAATTGTATGACCACTCATGTTCTAACCATCTTTCGAGATTTCAAAATAGATTATGTACAATCTAACCACCTTTATAGAGACACAACTAAAGTTAAATTGGATAAAATCCTAACATGTCTAGAATCTAGAAACTACATGCTCCATTGAATCTTGAGAACAATGAATATTTTTTAACTCAAAGAAACCGATAAACTCCATGTGCCTCTCACTGAAAATATACTTGGTATACCATACATATATAATCATCAAAAAATAAACCCTATACACATAGATCCATATATCTTCAAGAATCTCTTTCAGTCTCAATATTTCTCATAACCACCAGAGAAACCCATCTTCACATCCATTAACTAGGAAAGGCATATTAATCAACATTCCCCTCTAGAAATAAACCATGATTTTGAAACACTAGCACTCAAGTGATATTTTTCAAATCCAAAGGCATCCTATATTCCAAAAAAATACACTAGTCTTCACCCATCATGCACAATTATTAAAATTCCAAAACAAATAACTTTACCTTAGGAAGAAAAGTCATATATTACTTAGAAAAACTCGCTCATGGGTCACCTTTAAATTCCACACAACAAAAAAAATCCAAAACTAGAGTAACATAAAAATGGTTATTGGGTCCTACCACCTAGGATCTATGCTAACTCATATAAATACACAAGTCAAGGGGAATAAAAAAATGATATAGTCTAATCATAACATGTCATCAATAAGTCAAAAATACATTCTATATGGTCTCACAACATAAAGACATCATATACTAAGAAACTACCCCCAACTAGAGAGCCCATAATCTTAGTGCATCTGCCCATCAGACTGCTCCCTAGAGGACCCGAACAAGTAACTGATCTTGATCAAAGACCACCCACAAAGGATCTAATATTCTTTTAACCATACCATACTTATTGACTAGGAATACTTCACCTACTATGAATGAGCAACACATCTGGTTTCTTAATGTTAATACTCTAACCATAGATCTATAAAACACCTAATAAAAATAAAATCTATAAAATCACACACTAAAAATACTATAACATGTAGATCCAACAAGCATAATATAATGAATGATATACCTTTTTCCTCTACATTATAATAGGTAAAAACAATTCAAAAGCCTATTTCCAATTGGAATGGATCTAAAAATCCATCATAATTTATCCAATCGAAGAAACATGTGCATAAATTAAAGAGGAAATCATATATAACCACGACATCATAAATAAGGATAGCTATCCTATCCCAAGGAAAATGAGAATTCCTATCGAAACATGTACTCATGATTCACCACCCCGGTATCCAACACAAGGATCAACACATCCACATATATCGATTATATTAAAACCCTAATACTAATGCAATAAGAATATAACTCCTTTGATAACACTTTGTAATGTCTCAATAGATGTGCTGCTAAACAAGTTCCTTAGATTATTCACTAGATGAGAACAAGCACACATCCACATAAGCCAGAGGATTCTAACTAGCAGTGGTGGTATATGATGATATTATAAGCAGACTACGCCACCTATCATAAGCACAACAAGAAATAAATGATCAAACATCATACACTTCTTAATAAGTGGAATGAATAAATACACTGAAATACGGTCATGCTATAATAAAATAAAATAATGTAAAAGCATGAATAGTCATGTCATTCATATAACTAACCACCCAATAGAACAGTTACATGACATACTTCAAATTATATTAACAACAAAAAGGATCCCTAGAAACTACAAGAAAAACCCATCCAGTAACCTGAAACTATCTGTGTTATCCTGAATGACCATGTGAAACACGAAATAGGCCTCACCCAAATATGTGTCTGCAATAAATAAGTGATAGTATCATAGTTACTCATGTGAAGTGGAAACATGATTAGGGTGTTATTATTAAATATTATATGGAAATAAAGGGTGTATATAGATTATAATAGTCAATTTAGTAGTGTGTAAATAAGTAAGATACACTGCAAATAAGAAGGTATATGAAACATGGTTTATTTTTTAACAATATTAAAATTAACCAAACTATTTTATCTGTTCGAAGTGGTACCAATATCCATAAAACATTATCTATCCCATGAGGATCATATGAACTATTTACCAAGTTTGAACATCCAAACTGTGATGTGGAACACCATTTACAGCATTCCAAACCATGATATGGAATTACATGGACATACCCTTAGATTCAAGATTAGTAGTCTATCCTCCAAGACTATAGTGTACTCATGCACCTAGATCATCAGTCTACCATGACCAAAGGGGAGGATCATCAGTCAAACATCCAAAAAATGAAATATATTATTATTAGTTCCTAGATTATTAGTATGGAACCTAATAAATATATGAAGAATTCCATTTCCTACATCCGAAACCATTTCATTATCAATAGATTCCACTATTCAAGGTTCAATGTACTCAAACTTTTTAACATGTAATAATTAATGGTGAACCACCATTCATTTATCAATATTCAATATCATTTATCATAACATGATTTACCAGGGATCCAAAGGTCTTTAAAACTATAACATTCAACCATAAGGCCTAAAACCTTTCACATGACATAAAAATACTAAAACCAAACATCATTATAAATCATTTGGAAGACATCCTTAAAAACATGGGTCGTCCACTTGAGAAACCAAATAAGGTACAAGACCATAATTTTCCATCAAAACCATTAAAATAGACATAATAAAATTTTTACCAAACCGGTTACCACACAACCATTTCAAATCAATATTTTTATCTCATTTGAAAACTCCTTTAAAATCCAATCGAGTTTAACACCCCATTTCAATACCCTATATATTTTAAGACATAATTTTCATAAATTTGAACACAAAACCATATAAAAATTTAATACACACCATTTAATAATTCAAAAAGTCCATATATGATTTTTTTAAAAAACCAACACATTTAACATCATATCTTCCAAAGACAGGACCACCAAATAGAGTTTATCAAGGCACGGTCTAACAATATTAAATATACAACAAGATCTGTGGAAGGTCTAATGGAAAAAATAAAATCACAATGCCATTAAATTAAACTATGGGGACAAAAAAATATAAGTTATATAATGAATATTAAACAAAAGGACATAAATTATCCTGACTTGGAGTAACAATATTTGACCACATACCGCATTAATAAATAGTTACACCACAATTCCAAATCACGATGACCTTTCCATGGTCATTTCATGTCTAGTCCAAACCCCTCGAGACCCAAAATGAAATCCCTTCAATCACACATACCATATCCACAAGATAACTAAAAAAATCTAATTAATTTTAATAATTAGAATATAAAAATTAATCCATATATAACAATGAATAATGAGAGGAAACTCACATGTCCAATTACCTCTTATAGAAACTACACAAAACCACCATAAACAGTCTACAATGGAATACTAAAAATCAATAATATCACATACTATTTAAACACATAAATAATTTAATTCATTAAAAAACCATAAATAATTTAACTTTAATACATACTTTAATGGAAACACACACAAAAATATGTCCAATCCATATAAAGATATCATATACACATGCCATCCAAAATCATAATCATCCGTAACTGATTCCACTATGATCTAGTGGAATCGAAATCAAATCTTTAGACATAGACTTATGAAACTAGGAAGAACCATGTAAAGTGGGAAGAGAATGAAGGGGAAGTGAAATCTCACATTAAAGTCAAAATAAACACCATAAACCCACCCAAAATTTAACGTGAGAAGGAGAAAAATGGTTGGGAGCCCCCTAGACCATGCACACCATATGTGGAATTGATAGGGGGAGTAAACATAAACATGATAGATAATTTGGGTAAAATCACCCTTTTAATGAAATTTTGGTCATCCATAAGGTTTTACCATATGGTTTTAATAACAATGTTACAACTGTGCCCCTATTATCCAATACATATTTCCTATATGGTTAGGAAACATAGTCAAACAAACTATGTTGTTACCATTTGGTGAGAACATCCTTCCTTCAATGATATAGGTCAAAAGTTTTCTCAAATTGTGCATATATTATATGCCATGTTCCAGAAGCTCCTCATCCCCAAAATATTTCTTCTTAAACCCTCACGGGTTTTCCTCGACCATGATGTAAACTTTAAACAAAAATAGTCTCAATTCAAAGTGAAATAAAAACATCTTGGGATACATGTTATCAAATGGATAATCCTAAATTGTGTATCCCTTTCAGAAAAATATAAAATCTCAAAACAAAATCTAAAACATACAATACACATCTCAACACTTGATATACAACTCAAACCTCAGTCCCCATAAAAAAAAGACATTATTGAATTTAAAGTATTTTTTATAGTCTGAGTCTTGATTCAATGTTTTACCCATCCGATTAATCAAAATTCAAAATCCGTCAAAAAATTTACTCACATGAGGAAGAATGTTCTTTTAGAAGTGGGTTTTAAAATAATATCATCATATCAACATTGGATAAACCATGGAAGTGAAATAGTTTTCAGAAACATAAAACATATAGAGAATGAATTGGATATTATAATTGGATAATATCCCCAATAACGCATTAATGAAATCAACGGTTTTTTCTATGATGCATAGAAATAGTATTAAAATTTTATTAAAAATTTATGGAGGAAAATAACCTTTCAATTTGTAAATGACATATTTGAAATGTTGTATTAAAATAAAGGACATAATTTTCACCTAAAAGAACATTGTAAAATTGTAAAAAAATCATCAAATAAAAAATTATTCATCAGTGGGAAAATATTATTTTATCATATAAGTTAACAATTACATTATTTTTTCACTATTGAAAAGAAGATAAAATGTGTCTCATTCAGAAAAAAAATCATTAAGTTTTATTTTTAAGAATTTTATAAAAAGTCCATCATTGATAGAAATTAAATTAAAAAATCATTTTATAATAGTATACAACTTATGATATATTTTTAGATGACATGGATGGAGAAGAAATTTATTTTCTGAAAGAAGAGAGTCATGAAGGATATTTTCCTTAAAAACATGTATATTTTTTTCATGAGTACATAATGAGTACAAAATGAAATGAAAAAATTTATTTTTATGAAAAATTATAGGGAAATAAATTTCATGAGTTTCTTGATAGATCTATCATAATATTTCATCATTGGAAACTTAATCATAAATAATAACAATAAAAAAATTGATTGTAACATTAAACCCCTACCTCATGTTTTCCATGCTTCAGAATCACTCTAAGATCATATATTGTAAATTTAAATTCACTATTATATTATAAAAGATTCGTTTTCATACATATAATATCATATATTATCATTTTTTAATTTTTAAACACCTCCTCTTTATCAGTAATTCCCTATTATAATCTATATTTCTGGGTGTTAATTGTTTCATTTATTAGGATTATTTTAGTCATGTGGTTTGGTTCCTTGAAAATTTATATTGGTATCATCACCTCCATAATATTAATAATGATATTAATATAAAATACAAACATTATATAAATATTTTTAGTCTTACATAATATTTAGAGATGGAAAAATTATTTACATCAATCATGGAGACGGTAGGCCATACATACGAATACAAACTCTTTTCATTTCTTGATGGATGGATTGAAAAAGTTAAATTTTAATTAAAAATTATTGGATCAGGATTATATAATATATATCATTTATATTTACCAAATTATTTCTCATTACTATAAAATTAAAATATAATTTAAAAATGAACCACATCGCATCGTGGAGGTGGTAGTCCACACGTACAAACAAAAAAATTTCTATTTATCAAAGGTTCATATGATAAATATATAGATGTGATATTATAATTAAATAAGTATATAATTTAATAAATATCACATATAATCATTAAACCCACCAAAGTACACATCCATATATGATGGTTATGACAATTGATTTGTATCTCTTTATGGAGACGGAAAGTTGTATGTACAAATGAATGATACATTCACATATTGTTTAATAGGAAAGATGGTGTAAATTTATTTTTTCATAGTCATAATATAATTTTATAATACTGATTATACTAAACATAATGTTTTATGATAAATAAAATATATTTCAATGATAAAAATAAGAGTAAAAAAAATCTATTCAGGTATGTCGACTACCTCTTCTATGAATTGTCTCCTTTAGATCTCATATAAAGGGATATAACGTCAGTATTTTAGGGAGAAAAAAATACTATAGGATCTTTATTGTGAATAAAATAAGGGTAATGTAAATAGGGGTTCAATATATAAGGATCAATGTCTTATAATGAAGTGAGAGAGGATGTTCCCTTTCATAATTGAGGTGATGGAATCTTTTGGGATTTTCAAAGAGAATAAATTATAATAAATTAAATCTTAACATGAATGAATGTAAATGGATTTATATTAATATATAACTTAGGATAGTGTTTTTCTAAAATAAAAAAAATATAATTTACACACATTTTGGTGTCATTTTAATCCTTGTCAATTTTATTAACCATTAGTAAACCAAATTTAATTTTAACTATAATGACAATTTTTTTAATATAAAAAGATTGAATGAATTACATGTAAAGTGAAATTTGACCCATAAATTGAAATATTTGTACATTATCAATCATATCATATCCAAATTGTCTTATTTTAATATTTTTTTGATTTTCTAAAAAATTAAACAATACATTATTCTGAGAAAATACAATTATTTTTAATTTTGACACTTTCCATTTAATTTGGAATAATAGATATAATTAAAATGTTTTAATTAAAATATAAAATTTTAAAATTAAATTTATAGTTAATATATTTTTATAAAATTCATGTAACACTATAAAATAGTCAAATTATATCACTTTGAATAGTTTCAAAATAATTTATTTTATTTTTTCATTAAATTAATAAATACAGTTTCTATGTTCTGTCAGAATATAATCTAACTATATAAAACCTAAAAATTATAAAACATTACCACCAAAAATATAATTTTCTTATGCAAAATATTACTATTAATATTTATTAATAACTACCTTTTCCTTTATGTTAATAGATAATGGATATTTAAAACTAAAAGAGTAATATTTTTTACCTTTCTTTGAATTAAATAATATATTTTTTATTTTCAATGAACATGTTTATAAAACTAATAATATTCAAAAAAGGTTTGTAATGATAGATTTAACTTTATCCAATAAAATTAGGATAAAAAATATAGTCTTTTCATTTATTTATAATCAAGAATAACTGGATTTTCCCTTTATGGAGGCAATAAATTTTTCTATGGTTACTAATAATATTGACAAAAAAGGCCATATTTAACAAATATTTCCCTCTTGAATATAAATATTTTTCCCATTTTATCTAATTAAATAACTATAAATGGAAGAAATTAATTTTATTTAAATTTTAAAAAATGAGACACAAATGATATTTTAGATAAATAAATTTTTGGCATGAAACTGGATTTATTCTTATCCTATTACATGAAAAATAATTTTTGACTGTTGAAAATTTTTGATAACCAAATTAACAAATAAACATAATTAAAATAATTAACTAATTTATATTTATTTAATTAATTAATATAAAAATATACCGTACACATAAAATAATATTTTAGAAAAAACTTCACTTTTATTTACAAATTTGTTTTTAATTATAATAATTTGATAACTAATGAATTCAATTTATAAAATTTAAGACCATATATATTTTTAATATAGTTATTAATATTTATAACCACCAATTCCTCATATTTATGGGGAAAAACAAAAAAATATTTTAATAAGGTCACATGGATCTATTAAACTCGGTGGTGTATATAAGAGAAACTATCGAATAAATCAAATTAATTAAATATAAATATTTAATAAAATATATGGGTGTTTAATTATACACTCTTAAATTTATTTTTTCCCCAAATTGTTTTACTCTAATACAAAAAATGAGGACAATTATAACTTATCATATCCTCACGTTCCCACATAGCTTCCCCAAATTGGTGGTTTTCCCTGAAATTTTTTTCCATGTCAGTGGTTATGTGTTGTAGGAAATTCTATTCATGATCAAGAATTTATACTAATTGTTTTCATAAGAAATATTCTATTATATAAATATGAACATTTATTTCATTACATGTGAAAGATCAAGGGTGCACTTCTTCAGGAGAGGTACGTAGAACACATCATGGACATGATAGAGATTTTATGGAAGAACCAATCAATAAAATAAAATTAAGATATTATCGTTTATTTCAAAAGAAAAACTATAACAATGTGTTATCTTTACCTTATATCCAAATCTCATCATCCACTTCTAGTGATATATTCATAGGAATACCATGTCACAAACATCAAACTCTTGATCATTTGGATGATCATCAGTATAACTATGTTGTCAACAATGAGCTTCATGTGTGTTATGTTTAATGGATAAAACCTTTTTTCCATATCCTCAGATATATATTGTCCCAATAGCTTTATTTTTTAACCACATTCAAGCATGTTCTACACCCACACTTCTTACCATATAGGTATTCATAAGGATCCATCTGAAGGTTGCTAGTGATATCTATTTCAGAATGAAAATTCTACTAAAGGTCAGTGTTGATAAAAAAAACTTTGAAATCTATTGAGAAAGATCTAAACATTTATTATTTAGATTTCATAGTTATCTCAGTCTGAACATCTTTTTTCTAGATAATATGAAATGGTGAAGACTCACTATGTATCCAAATCCAGCTGATGTTTTCTCCAAAACATTGATGTAATCCTCAATATCAATATTATAAAATTCATTGAGGTACACCATGAAATATTACCACATAAATAATCTATAAGTGAGTATTTTTAGTAATAAAGAAATATTATGTAATGGAAATTGACAGTTATGACTTCACAGGGAGATCATATAAAAAATAACATTATTCACTTTTGATTTTTTGGTTATTCCAATGAAAACATCCATTACTATGTTTTATAATTACCATTATGGTATGGTCAATGGTTGTAACATCCCATTATAATTCAATATCATAACCATAACCTACTATCATACCATTAAACCCATTACTTACTATGAAATATTTACCTTCATGTCATATGAGTATAAATAATCATTCCAATATCTTTACATCTTCATACATCCAAGACGAATATATATTGATGAACTATGACCATCTTCCAATCAACTCATTCATTTTTGGTACCATAGGGACACAAACATTATTCTTGAAATTAATTATTTTATCAAAATTATGTTTGAACTCTTGATCATTTATCAACATCATTTGAAGCTCAACATCTTCCTTTTGTTCCTCTTAATTCATGACATGGATAGATGAATGAATAGTCATTTGAGAAAGATAATATTTATCACCTTCCAAAATTATTTCAAGATTCATAATTTTCATGTAGAGAAATATGGGATCTTTTGTTATCCCCAACATACATAATCTAGTTTGATATTTTTCACATGGAGAATATTCCACCTTGCTCGACTTCCCATGGTGGTAATGTATTGAGAGTTCATAATTTTAATCATCTATAACCATATTCTTCAGTGTATATCCAGCTCATTTTTGGGGAAATACTACCTAAAATATTTTTATTAGTATATATATGACACCTTTATCCATAGATATAGTACATCCATATATTTACTGAGAAACGTACTAAAGTTAACTCTAAATCATGAGGGGGATCATTTTGATTTTAGACCATTAATTTTTATAATACATATTCAATAATGATATATTTTTTCATGAGGATTCATCATGAACCATTAACTGATGCATCATTATATATTGAAAAACCTTCACCGGTATAGGGTAGGTTATGCACTAGTGCGTTGATAAGACTTATCATATATTCCTTAAATCATTCAGTACATTCATCCTTCCAAAGGAACTTGGATCCCTTCCTAATTAAATTGGTGAGTCAATTTTATAGACATGAAAAATTCTCCACAAATCATCAGTAATATCCATCAAAACAAAGTCGATTATAGATCTCAACCACAGTGGTTGGATTAGTATAATGTTCAAAAAACATTTTCTTTGAAGGGGATACTAATGTAACCTTACTTGAGATTATATAACCCATGACTGAAACATTCAGAATCCAAAATTCACACTTTGTAAATTATTCATAAACTATCTCCTTTTATACGATTTTCAATACTTGTCAGAAAAAAAGCTTTATGATCTTTCTTTATCTTTGAATGAGTAATAGCATCTTCTATGAAAATTACCAAAAATTGATCAAGGTAATATTTAAATATTCTATTTATTAAATCCATTATTATAGTATGAGAATTAGTAAGACCAAATGACATCACTATAAATTCATAGTATTTATAACATTTATGAAATGATATATTTTGTATATCATCCTTATTTACCCTAAATTTATGATATCTAGAATGAATATTAATATTGTTAAAATTTTAGGATCTGTGAAGTCAATTGAAAAAGTCATCAATATTGGGTATATGACACATGTTATTGATAGTTATCTTATTATTTTCTTGGTAATAAATACATAATTTAATTAATCTATATTTTATTTTAACAAAAAAAATATGTGCACCAAAATGTGACACACATTTCCAAATGAATACCTTTTCATGTTTCTCCTAGGGTTTATTTTTAAATTCTTATAACTCCATTAGTGTCATTCTATGTAGTTTCATGAAAATAGCTGCATCACCAGGTATATGTTCTATGGAAAACACCACTTCAAGTCATGGTCTATGAATAACCAACTATTAATAAAATACATAAATAAAATCGAATAAAATAAAAATAAATTATATTTTGATTCTATAACCCATCATCTAAGATAAATTCTCATTTTTAATAAGAATATTCACCCATATTATGTGTGTAATTTCCATATTGATTTTATTTTTTCATCAAAATGATAAATGATCACATTTTGGTATTGAATATGAAACATATCATCCAATTCTTGACAATTTATTTGGGTTTTATATAATGAAATAGAATCTATTCCCAAAATTACATCTAATTCTACTAGAGGATGAATAAAAAGATGTATTGTAAACAAATTCCCACAAAATTAAACCAGAAATAAATCATAAACATGGAATGAAATCATCGCACAATTATTTTATTTTTATTCTAATTAATATTTTATTTCTTAAAAGGTATGGAGATAACCTTAGTAGAGTAATTAGATATAAAATCATGGATAAATCATGTATCAAATATGACATTAGCTATTTTAGAGTGGATGGTAAGTGTATGTTTTACCACATCATTATCTTATCTCACTTGATAAACAAATATCACATGATACCTATCATTGTCTCTTAGATTAAGAGGTTGTTGATGTAGATTATCACTATTAACCATTATATTTTGTCACCAGTAAAAACAATCATCCTTATTTGTATACTCAAAACACCGGAGTGTGGCTAATGAAATATGTGGAGTTTCCTCTCTTTGAATCATTACCTATATAAATCACATAGATTCATTATTTTATTACATGATGAAAATTATTTATAAAAATGAACTATCTATCAGTTAATTATTATTATTTTCCCCATTTTCCTTACATTTTTTGACTATAAAAGAAAGATCATCTTCTTCTCTATATGGTTTTTATAGTTTTCTTTAAATCACATTTTTCTTTTCTTATAAAATCCATGTTGTTGGTCGTAGTGGATACTCAAGAGGTTGGATGAATTGTGTTCCAATTAAAATTTCTGTTAAAATATTGTCTATTTAAATCCCCCCATTTATAAAACTAGTTAAACTGTAGTAAATTTATACAGATTGTAAATGTTTACTTAGCTTCTTGAATATTTATTAGGTCTTAGTCAACAGAACCACAAGATTAAACTATCTTTTAAAACTAACCTACTGATTTAAAATAAGTGTAAACACATTCTAATTTAACTATCAAAGGAAATTTAGAATTTTTTTATATTTCATAGTAACAACAGGGGAATATATAAGATATACGTTGTATACTTTAAAATTAAAATAAAGATGAACAACAGATATAACAAGAGGTTCGGTCTCAAGCCAAGACATAGTCCTCTCAAATTTATATAAATATGATCCACACGCTGGATTGGGGTTAACAACAGTTTACAAAACTATCCAGGCCACGTAGGGACCTCTACCACAGTTCTTCCTGAAAAAAAGGCAAAGACCAGGCCACACAAGGACCTCTTCCATAGTTGACGTGGGTAAACAAGAGTAAAGAGTTTTGGAGTGAGGATATTGATATCCTCCAGTTTAGTGGTGGAGAGTGTGTGTGTGTGTAAGATATATAGAGTACACCACAATGCTCGAAAGTAAATAAAAAATCACTAAGAGAGAACAGATAAGAGTTCAGAAAGATCTAGTGATTTTCATTGCAGCTCTAGACTTGTTGGATTCAGAAGAAATGCTTCTGTGTCCTTCTCTGGTTTTTCTGATGAAAAATAGAGTGTCCTAGTCTAGCTTGTGTTCTACAGGAGTGAAAATGATCTCTTGATTCGTCGTGTGTTCTTTAGTGGTGTTGTATTGAACTCATGAGAGTTTTTTAAATGTCTTTCAATCTCCCTCTTGTTCTGAATTGTTCTTTTCGTTCAGCACAGTGCTCTCAAGCGTATGTAAGTTCTTCTTGTTGCATCATCACACATTGGCACGTGTATTGCATCTCAGTCTTCATTATATTCCATGAGTTCTGCCAGTAGGAATGATTTCATTTTCATAGGTACGAGATACAGTTTCCTGACATGCCAACAATTATCATTAAATAACATTAATTACATTAAAACAATCAAATACGACCGTTAGCATTATTTAATTAATATTGAAAAAAATTTAAGAAACGGTGTCACATTGATTATGTAAAAGGTGTCTTCTTCACGATATGGTTTTCACAGTATGTGGTTCACGGTATGTGCTTCACGGTATGTGGTCACGGTATGTGCTTCACGACGTCTCCATGTCATGGTGTGTAGATCACGGTGTCTGAGTCACGGTGTGTCCTTCACGGTGTTTGGGTCACGGTGTGTCCTTCACGGTGTCTCGGTCATGGTTTGTCCTTCACGGTGTTTGGTCACGGTGTGTCCTTCACGGTGTCTGGGTCACGGTGTGTCCTTCACGGTGTCTGGGTCATGGTGTGTCCTTCACGGTTTCTTGGACACGGTGTCTCTATACTTAGACAAATATCTGTATTTATACTTAAACAGTAATATGAAGAATATGGATTAATTATAATCATTAGAGAGTAAGATAAGTTGAAACATAAATATAGAGGCTCGATAATATAAGTGAGATTTGTGATCATGCATAGGACTTGTAAATAATAGAGAGAGTAATTAACATCAATAATATTTTCAATCATTAAAAAATGATGTGTAGTTATTATTAAGATTGAAGAGCATTATCATGATGTGCAATTAAGATTGAGATTAATTAATAGTAATAGGATTTGTGGTCATTAAAACCTGATTAATATATGATGAGTCCAATAATCGCCCCCTTTTTGATGATCAGAAATCATGTATAGTCAAAATATAAATGAAATGAAACATTAATGAAAATAGCATATTAGAATAAAAAAAATTAGAGAATAATAGATTCCATAATAACATATCTCATTATAGTTCTAATACTTGTAGTTTTTATCCCCATTTTGGGATTATCAAAAAGTAGAGAAAAATGAGGGAAATACCGCAATTTTCATTGAAAAGGTTCAGAATAAAACATACAGGATAAATAAAAACATTAAATAACAAAAGACATCCCATAAAAAAGAAAACAGTCCATGGAGTATTCAGGGATCAAACTTTTCCTTTCCTTTATTAGCAGAAGGAGCTGGGGCTGATGTAGAAGAAGACATAGATGTGGTAGACAAAGAGGGTAAGGGTAGACCATCAAAAACGGATGGAGATAAAGAAGGAACAGTTGAAGATCTAGGCTATGGTTGGTCAATAATGACTGGCCGGATCTGAGAAAGAGCTCGGCTGAATGACATGGCAATTGAGGCTAAGGTAGGTAGACCAGGTCTAAGGGGTGCAGCAGTTGGAGCAATAATATCAGTACTCTGCACATGAAGATATGGCTTCAAAATATTGATGAAATCAGAAAATATTTCTCCATCATATTGCATAGCATTTTAAAAATCATCCTTATTGTCCATTAATTTGTCCAACAATCTGGTGAACACTATATGATTCTGAACATGAGCTTTAAAAGCTTGATTTATAGGAGGGATTTTCAGGTTTTCCATAAGATACTTAAAGTGATTTGTCATGTCATTTTGGAGAAAATCCAGGTGAGATAAAAATATATTTTCTTGGTGATCTCCTGTTGATCATCAGTGGCTATATTAGAATAAATTCTAACCATGTCCAACGCTCGATCACTATTCTTAACGACTTCTGACAAAGAAGATAGATCCAAGCCACTAAAGGCATTATGATGTTCTTACTTGATTATGGATCTCAGTAGAGAATCATCCAAAGGAGGAACAAAAGGTTGACCTGAAGCAGGAGAAGCTTTTACGGATATGGATATAACTTTGAGCTATTTCAAAACTTTCTGCAGACATCCAGTTTACTCATCAGTGAGATTATTCAGATTTTCTACAAGCTCCCTCATGCGTTCCATCATCTTTGTGTGTCTTGTTCCAATATTTTCATCAAAAGATAGTATATATAGATTCACTTGAGACACAATCTCTCTAGCAAGGGTGGAATCAGTTGGTTCAGGAGAAGCAACAACAGGTGCAGGGGAAAAAGTAGGAGCAGGCACTTGCTCTGATCTTGAAGACAGTTCTGATTGCAGGTTTTCCACCAAACCATTCAAATTTTAAACATCAGTACTAAGAAATTTATTTTCAACACTGAATTCTTGAATTTCACGGATCATCCATGGTTGAATATGCAAAATAATATTTTCCATCAGAATTGAGGCATCTTCTAGACTTAACAGAGACACATGTTGAGGATGAGTGGATAAAACCTTCTCAACACTAGCCAAGATAGTTTATCCAAATACTTTTAAATCATCCTTAGTTACAAAAGAGTGTTGCTCGGGTATGAGTGCAGGTGAAGGTAGTGGACCAGGTTCTGGTTGTGGTTTAGAGTCATCTTCAGACTCAAATTCTAATTGAGATTGAGGCTCTGGTTCTGGTTCTAGATGAGCTACAAACTTCAGTTGAAACAAAGAAGAAAGATCTATACCAGTTGTAGTCACTTTCTCTGACTCACTCACATCATAAAAACTTGGAAATTCATACCGAGTGTACACAGAATATGTGACAGTAGGTTGAGAAGATTCAAGAGATCCAACTTCTATAATCTCAAGGTTTTAAGGTTACTATCCCTCAAAATGTGCTTCCATTTCAGATTCTTGAGGCTCATGAATTGGGTCATGTTCCACGGGATCATCTCTAATCTCTTCAACAAACTCTTTCATTTCCAGCTGAAAGGAAATTTCCATCCTCTCTTCAAGAGAGGTTATGTACTCAAGAACCTATTCTTCCACAAGTTTTACTTCCAGACTTGCTTCTTTTTCAGCAGGGATATCCACTTCAATAGGATATGTCTCAACCATTGCTTGCTGCTCTAAATCAGGAAAAAACAATTTTTGTGTAGCCGTATGATGAGCTTCTAGATTGATATCCTCACTAGCAGCAGGAGCTTCTTCTTCTCTAAAACCCACAAAAACTTCCTCGCTTGAATGAATTTCATCAATATCATCAGTATGGACAATATTCCTTTCTTTCTCAACAGGAGATGCTTCCACTTGTGGTATTTCAGCCTCTTCCCTAGGCGGTACTTCAGCTGCCACTTCCTCTTATTCTTCTTCTTCTTCCGAATACTATGCCACTTCATCTAGTTCCAAACCAGGATCAGCTAGGTTCTTAGTTCTTCTTGGATAACCAACATGATTAAAATTCTTATACAATTTATCATTATCCTCAACCCATTGCTTCTTTCAGGGGTTCCAAATAATCTTCATTGTTCTAATGATAGGCTTGGATAAGCATAAATCAAAGTCCTCTAGCTTTTCTTCATTTGGTCCAACCATTCCTTTGGCAACTAGAATGGATGAAATCATCCTTGAGAAAAACAAGGAGGTGGATTTGGAAGTGACTTTAATCAGGTCACATATATAGTTAATAACATACTTCCATAGGTTGATCTTATGGCCATTCTTTAACATGTGAATCAGGAACACATCCTGATACTTCATCACAACAAAATCTCTTTTTCTTGGGCTAATCAAATTTTGAACAAACATGAACAGTAGTCTTGTATCCCCATCTAATTCATCAGTTATGGACCTTTTCTTGGTGCCATTTCTAGTCATTATTACCAAATAATTCTCCAGGTCAATGATGTCAGTTGTTGGAGGAGGGTCTCTCTGGTAATCCTGACAAACTTCTTCATGAGGAATCCTCATGCATGCAGCCCACAACCTTGAAGAGAATGAACAATTTTGTCCATTGATCCATCTTGTCACCATAAAGCTTTCTCTAAAATCAATGGAAAACTTCACATATTGGTAGAATTGAGATTCCAATCTCTGGTAAATCGGTCTACCTTTTCTAGAGAACCATTCAAACCATCCTTGTTCTCTTAAGATTTTCAGAATTAAAGACTTACTAGTATCCACTCAGGCAAGCCTCTTTTTCAGGAACTACAGTACGATTAAGAAGATTTGGGTACAAGGTTCCTTCAGGAGCTATCCTCGGTATCCTCTTCTGTTTCTTAGAGCGATGCTTCTCAGACGAGGGTGAAAAAGGACACTTTATCCTAGGCATCCACTAAAGGGACATGCGATAGAGAAGAAGGTTTTCAAGACTGAGAAGATTCAAGAGAGAGTTCGGGTAAGGAATCGAATGAAACCCTTATGTTTTATCATTTGGAAATGTCAAACGTCATGAAAAAAAATGCCGGAAATCAAATAGTGGTGAAATAAAAATTACCATGATACAAATTAAAAAAAAGAGTATAAATAATCATCATGGTGAGACCATGAGTAGGAATTACGGTGTGATGAAAAACAGTCATCACAGTGAGACAGTTGGTGGTTGTCACGGTGAGACAATGAGTGAATTGTTCTGTCATGGTGAGACAGTTAAGTGATAGACCGTTAGTACAAGGTGTTAAACTGTGAGACCGTAAGCATGAAATAGTAACATAGAAATAGTGACCATGAAACCGTAAGGTAAAATACATTAAAGTATTAAACATTAAGATCAGTAAGATATCTATTTATGATTAATCATACCAAGATCATGTATTATTTAGTCTAATCTTTCAGAATTTAATGGTTTAGTGAATATATCAGCAAGTTGATATTTAGTACCAATGAATTCCAAAGTGATATCACCTTTTTGATAATTATCCCTCAAAAAGTGATGTCTTACATCAATATGTTTTATCCTAGAATGTGAAACAGTATTCTCAGAAATTTTAATAGCACTTGAGTTGTCACAATTTATTGGGACATGTATGAATTGATATCCATAGTCTAGTAAAGTCTGTTTCATCCACAAAATTTGTTCACAACAACTGCCAGCAGCTACTTATTCTGCTTCTGCAGTAGATAATGAAACATAATTTTGTTTCTTACTACACCATGATACTAGTGACTTTATTAAAAGGTGACATGTTCTAGAGGTGATTTTTCTATCTAACATATATCCAAAAAAAAACTAATCAGAATAACTAACTAGTTCTAATGATTGTCCTTTGGGATAGAATAGTCTTAAATTGGGGGTATGCTTGAGGTATTTGAAAATTCTTTTTACATCATTTAAGTGTGACTCTTTAGGGTTTGCTTGAAAAAGAGCACCGATACACACACTAAACATAATATCAAGACGACTAGTAGTCAAGTAGAGTAGACTTCCAATAATTACTCTGTAAGTGGTTTGATCAATAGATTTACCATCCTCATCAAGTTCCAAATTACAGGTGGTACTCATGGGAGTGTCAATACTTTTTGTGCTATCCAATCCAAAATGTTTTAAATGATCTCTAGTACATTTAATTTGAGTTAAAATAATTTCATCATAATTTTTAAGGATTTTAAATCCAAGACAGAATTTAAGTTCACCCATTAAACTCATTTCAAATTCATGTTGCATCGTTTTAGAAAAATCTGTACATAGGGAATTTCTTGAAGATACAAAAATAATATCATCTAGACAAATTTTTACATCTAAAACATCATTATAAATTCGTTTTATAAAAAGAGTAAGATCAGCTATACCTTTTGTAAAACTTTTAGAAATTAGAAAAGTACTTAATCTGTCATAGCAAGCTCTTGGAACTTATTTTAAACCATATAATGATTTTGATAATTTGAAAATATGATTTGTAAAATGAGGTTTTGAAAATACAGGAGGTTGTTCAACAAAAACATCCTCAGAAATATATCCATTTAAAAATGCACTCTTGACATCTGTTTGATATTGTTTGAAATTTAGATGTGCATCATAAGCAAGTAAAATTCTAATGGATTCTAATCTGGATACCAGAGCAAAATTATCATCATAGTCAATTCATTCCTCTTGACTATAGCCTTGTGCAACTAATCTAGCTTTGTTTCTAACTATATTTCCAGATTCATCTACATTATTTCTAAACACCCATTTAGTGCCTATGGTGAAAGTGTCCTTAGGTATTTTTACTAGTTTCCAAACATTATTTCTATCAAACTGATTGAGTTCTCCTTGCATAGCAATTATCCAAAATTCATCATTAATAACATCATCAATGTTTTTAGGTTCAAGCTGTGACAAGAAGGCGTGATGTTCAACCTGATTTCTAAGAGAAGCTCTAGTATGTGTCCCTCTATCCAGATTTCCTACAACAACATCTAAAGGATGATTCTTTAGAATTCTAGTTGATCTAGTAAAGGTAGGACTAGAAATTTCAGGTTCATCTATAGGTTCAGATTCATTAGGAGAAGATTCTTGAATATGTCCAGAACTCTTTGTCTTTATAGTAGGTTCTTTAGATTTGTCATTAAGGTCCAGAACACTCAAATCTTCTTCAAGATTTTCAAGAGAGGTTTTTGGATCATGCGGATCAGTTTCATCGAACTTGATGTGCACTGATTCTTGCACACAAATGGATCTCTTATTGAAAACTCTATAGGATTTTCAAGTTAAAGAATATTATAAATATATTCCTTCATCAATATTAGAAGAAAACATGTCTAGATTATCCTTTGTATTGAGAATAAATACTTTACATCCAAATACTCTAAAGTAACTAACTTTAGGTTTTCTATTGTTCCAAAGTTCAGAAGGGATATTTTTGAGAATAGGTCTGACTAAGACTCAATTAATGATATAACAAGTTGTATTCACAGCTTCAGCCCAAATTTAAATAGGTAGGTCATATTCATTAAGCATAGTTCAGGAAATTTCTTGCAGGATTCTATTTCTTCTTTCTACTACACCATTCTTCTGAGGTGTACTAGGAGCAGAATATTTATGATTATAGCCACTGTGTGAGAAATAAGATTCAAACACTTGATTTTCAAACTCACGACCATGATCACTTCTTATAGTTTTAATCTTATGTCCATGATGGTTTTCTATAGACATGGAGTATTTAACAAAATAAGAACAAGCTTCACTTTTGTGAGCTAAGAAGTATACCCAAGTATATCTAGAAATGCCATCTAGTAAGACAAAGACATAGTTCTTCCCATTTAAACTAGAACTCTATATGGTCCAAAAATATCTAGGGGAACCATCTTGAGAGGTCGAGAAGTTGAAGCTTCTTTCTTTTGTTTGAAAGAGATTTTGTGTAGCATTCCCTTTTGACAGGGATTACATACTTTGTCATTTGGAAACTCAAGTTTGGGTAAGGTTCTAACTGAGTTCTTTGTAGTCAGTTTTCTATGTGAGTGTATATTGCAGTGTTTTAATCTCCTATTCCATAACCAAGACTCTTTATGAAAAGCATTTAATCAAGTAACATTTTGTTTAGATAGAGAATTCATATCCACAACATAAACATTTTCATTTCTTAAATCAGAAAATAAAAAAAAAATTAGAGTTAAAAACATTACAGGAATAATTTTCAAACTTGACATTAAAACCATCATCACACAATTGGGAAATACTTAACAAATTATATTTAAGTCCATCAACAAATAAAACATTATAAATTAAAACTGAATTAGTGTTACCAATTTTCCCTAGGACAATGATCTTTACTTTATAATTATCACCAAAGGTGACATAGCCTCCATCAACCTTTATTAAACTCTTGAAGCATGAGAAATCCCCAGACATATGTCTTGAACATCCACTGTCCAAATACCATGTCATCTTGTGGGAACTCTTCAAGCAGGTTTCCTACAAAACAGTTTTAGATAGAATATGAATTTGGTACCCAGATCTTCTTGGGTCTATACAGGTTAGCAATCAATGATTTTGGTATCCGAATTTGTTTTATGGGTCTCATATAATTTACAGAATCAATATATTTTGAGAGATAACCTCTATTTTATTTATAACTATGTGAATAAATAGTTGAAAAATATGAATGTCCAGAACTAGAACTAGCAGTATTCTGTCTAGATTTAGGAATAAATCTATTCTTAGTAATCTCTCTCTGTCCAGGTTCGTAGCCTGTTCCAGTAGTGTATTTAGGTGCCACTTTCTTTCCTAGAATTTGAGTTAGAGAGTTATTTCCATTTTTGACCTTCTCTATGTCCTTTCTAAGTTGTTCATTAGATATTTTCAGTTCTGTATTTTCCTATAACAGTTGAAATCTTTTCCCTTTTTGAATAGTAAGTTCAGTTTTAACAGTTGTAGTGAGAGCATGTTGTTTCTTCAATGATTTGAATATATCCTTAAGTTCTTTGAATGTCTCTTCCATCATATTAAAATATTCAAATAATTCCTCACTAGTCATTTTTTCAGAATTCGAATCAGATTTAGTTCCAGAATAATAGGAATTTAAAGCAGGAGTATCTAAGGTTACCTCAGATGTGTTTGTCATGAAACACATGTTGGCACGATTCTTTTCAGAATCAGACATTTCAGAATCACTTGTACTGTCTTCAAAAGCACTCCAGGTAGCCTTCATAGATTTCTTGTACTTACTGTCCTTGAAATCATATTTCTTCTTGAATTTTAGCTTTGGGTAGTCTGCTTTAATGTATCCTTTTCTTTTGTACTCATAGCAAACAACTTCATCACTTTTATATAAAATTATCCAGTCCTTTTTCCAATGACCTTTACTGTAATACATTCCCATGTAATTTGATTATATGAAGAATTTCTTCTTCCTATAAAACTTCTTGAATTTTCTAGCTATTTGAGCTATTTCAGCATCACTGTTTGAATTCAAATCTTCACTGGTTGAGCTTTCAGTTTATATTTGATCTTTGTCTTTTTCATTGCTCTTAGAAGTAGTAGATTTTAAAGACACTTATTTCCTTTTTGGTTCATCATCTTCCTCTTTATTCACCTTGAGTTCTTTCTCATACATCATAATCTTACTAATCATCTCTTTGACAGGTAGAGATCCAAAGTCAATGACTCTCTGATTGAAACATATGTGCCTCTCCATCAGTCTGGTAAACATCTCAGTATCCTCATAATTTGTTCCTTTTCTAGAACAACCTTTCCGAGTGAATTCATTGTATTGACTATCTCATTGAACCAGAGATACTTATCAGAAATAGGTTCATCAGTCTTCTTTTTAAAATTTTCATATTTAATAGTATATTCATTCAATCTCATTTCTTTAACATTGGTTGTTCCCTCATGAGAAACAACCAATGTATCCCAAATTTCAAAAGCAGTTTTTCAAGCATATATTCTATTGAATTCCTCATCTCTTAATGCACAATACAAAGCATTCATATCTTTACAGTTATTATTATAGACAGTCATTGTATGTTCATCCCAAGTTGTTCTTTTGATTTCTAGAATTTTATATTGAGATTGAATAAGAGTCCAGATATCAAAACCCATGTTCTCCAAATGAATTTTCATTTTAATCTTCCACTGGGCATAGTTTTTACCATTAAAGAATGGTGTATTGTTAGTAGAAGGACACTATATTCCATTGTCCATAGCTAGATTTCAGAAATTATAATTAAAGAGATGAAATTTAGAACTAATAGTATTTTATGATCTTTAAAGATGCAACTGAAATCATAGTTGAAAAACAGAGTATTTCAAAAATCCTTAAACAAAAACAACCTATGAAACCAAATGTTGGTCGGAGTGGAAACTCAAGAGGGGGGGGGGGGTGAATTGAGTTCCAATTAAAATTTCTGTTAAGATATTGTCTATTAAAATCCCCCAATTTATAAAACAAGTTAAACTATAGTGAATTTATACAGATTGTAAATGTTAACTTTTCTTCTAAAAGATTGATTAGGTCTCAGTTAACTTACCCACAAGATTAAACTCACTTTTGAAACTAAAATAATGATTTACAATAAGTGTAAACACCTACTAATTTAGCAATCAAAGTAACTTTAAAAAGGTTTTATATTTCAATATAACAGCAACAGATTATTGAAGTTATATGTAGTATACTTTAAAATTAAACTAAGCATGCATAGAAGATATAACAAGAGGTTTAGTATCAAGACGAGGCATAGTCCTCTAAAATTTATATAAATTTGATCCACACCTTGGATCGGGGTTAACAACAGTTTAAAAAACTATCCAGGCCGCGCAGGGAACTCTACCACAGTTCTTCGTGGGAAACAAAACGAAGACCAGGCCACATAAGGACCTCTTCTACAGTTGACATGCGTAAACAAGAGTTAAGAGTTTTTGAGTGAGGATCTTGATATCCTCCAGTTCAGTTTAGGAGACAGTGTGTGTCTAAGATATTAAAATTACACCACACTGCCCGAATGTAAATAAATAAATCACTTATAGAGAACAGATAAGAGTTTATAAAGCTCTAGTGATTAGCAATGTAGCTCTAGACTCGTTGGATTAAGAAGAAATGCTTCTGAGTCCTTCTCTGGTTTTTCTGATGAAAAACAGAGTGTCATCGTCTAGCTTGTGTTCTACAAGAGTGAAAATGATCACTTGATTCATCGTGTGTTCTTCAGTGGTGTTAGATTGCACTCATGAGAGTTCTTTGAAAGTCTATCAATATCCTTCTTGCTCAGGATTTTTCTATTCGTTCAGCACAATGCTCTCAGGCGTATGTAAGTTCTTCTTGTTGTATCGTCACACTTGCGCACGTGGACTGCATCTCAATCTTCCTTATATTCCACGTGTTCTGGTATTAAGAATGATTCCCTTTTCCTAGGTACGAGATATGGTTTCTTGACATGATCTCAACTATCATTAAATAACATTAATTGCATTAAAAACATCAAATATGACCGTTAGCATTATTTAATTAATATTGACAAAAAGTTAAGAAATGGTGTCATAGGGATTATGTAAACGGTGTCCTCTTCACGGTATGGTTTTCACGGTATGTGGTTCATGGTATGTGCTTCACGGTATGTGGTCACGGTATGTGCTTCATGGTGTCTCCATGTCATGGTGTGTAGCTCACATCGTGTCCTTCATGGTGTCTAGGTCACGATGTGTCCTTCACGGTGTCTGGGTCACGGTGTATCTATACTTAGACAAATATATATATTTATAATTAAACAGTAATATGCAGAATATGCCTTAATCTTAATCATTAAAGAGTAAGAGAAGTTGAAACATAAATATAAAGTCTTGATAATATAAGTGTGATTTTTGATCATGCATAGGACTTGTAAATAAAAAAGAGAGTAATTAACATCAATAACTTTTGCTATCATTAAAATATGATTTGTAGTTATTATTTAGACTGAAGAGAATTAGAAATATGTGCAATTAAGATTGAGATTAATTAACAGTAATAGTATTTGTGATCATTAAAACATGATTAATACATGAGGAGTCTAACACGTGTGATTTATGGATAATTATAATATATACCTCCACCATAATGTAATATCAAATGATTTATTCAGGGATTATAAGGTTCCTTGTATATAATTCCATATAAGGAATTATTTTTATGTTAATGAAGAATAAGTAAACCATAAATTTAGGTTGGATGAAAATACTAGAATAGTACATCAAAAGTATTGTAAAATTTACCTCATAGGTACCAAGAGATTCATCATCATTCTTTTCAAACTCAAGGAACTAAATATAGATTTTCATATGAATAATACGAGGAAAATATTTATTTATAAACAATATCATAAACTCATCCCACTAAATAGAGTGTATTTTTTCATGATTCTTTTTATTAATAATAAGTGTCCACCATTAATTTACCTCACCTTCTAGATGATAAATATCCAGAACACATTTCTCATATTCCCAAAACTATAGAATGAAAAATAAATTTTCTATGGTAATTATACACTTCTCAATAACTATTGTGTTAATGCACACACTAAATTAAGGTGGGAATTTTCTCATGAAGGACTTAATAGATAATTGTACCCCCTTTATTACTTGTAATCATAGTTAGATTCATATCTGCAGAATATTATGTGATCATGGAAAAGTTATTTTTTATTTTATCTCCCATGAAATTCAGTTACTCAGGAGGAAAATCATTGAATTTTCCATCACATTCATCATTATTAAAATTCTCATGGGTTCCATCCAACAATTAATTCCAAAAATAGAAGTGTGATAAACAATAATAATCATGGGAAACCATATAATCATGAAAAAATAGTTTAATTTTTTTTTAAATCATGAATCCAAATTTTATGAAACCTCTGGTTTAAGCTAGGTCATTAATAATAATTACCAAAAAATTATGATTATATTAAATAATTAGGGTCATTTTTAGGGTTATTAAAAATGTTTATACATCCTAGTTTCCGAAGGTTAACTAAACATGGATCTAATATGGTTAGGAGTGACCCATACTTTTCATACATAGATATAATATGTAAATAGATGAATATTCATTGCATAAAATAATTTTCCAATCCAAAAATAATATAGGTATAGAGTCTTTGGGAACTTTAAAAGACAAAAAATAGTTCATAATATATATACATCATCTCCCATGAAGTTATTTATAATTATCACCATTCATAGATATATCATTAATATAACTTTTTTACATTACATGTGGAAAATAAATAAACAAATAGTGAGATCAAATGTTCAGTAAGGTTAAATAATAGACATATCAAAAATAATTTGATCATAAAATGAATATAAGAGTATGAGAAAATATAAATTACATTTGAGAATAATATCCTACATATGACTTATCATTATATTGAGTCTTGGAATAAAGCATGGATGTTTATAAGACAGTAATTATAAATAAATAAATGAACATGATCCATGATAGTATAACAATGGCATAAAACATGTGTTTACTATATATAAATAATTATATAAAACCATGTCTTTCGTAGTAAATTATCATTTATAAGACTATTATAGTGGAACGAGTCCACTTTAAAAACCATTTAATAAATAAAGGTTTAGTCCCAAAAAATACCAATTTGGAGAAATACTATAATTGAACTGGGGTAACTCCCCATAATAGTCCTATTTTTTCATCAGATATAAATATTTACCCAGTTACTTGGATGAAGATATTGGTCTCAACTATTACATAAATTAAATAATTCATATGTGTACCATGAGATCGTAAAGTATTCATCATGTTATAACCCAAGAATAGACATGGGTTTCATAAACATTTCATCATAACATAACCCATGAAAAAGAAATGTGTTTCAAAAATATTTCATCTTTTCATCATAGAGAAAACTATTGAAAAGAGATGGGTTTCATATACATAAACCACATAGAGAACGAATAAGGATGGTATCATTAGATTATATCCCCATTATATCATAACAAAAATCAGAGGTTCCTATATTTGATTAATATTAATACCACTTAGTGATCCTTAAAACAGTCAATAGGAAAATAAATTTTACATTTTCAAATTAATTATTAAAAGAACTATAGAAACATAAAGGAGGTTTTTCCAAAATAATAACATTGTTTATATGTAATGGGAGATTCAATTAAAATGTTTTTAATGATGGCTAGAAAAGTTGTTCATGGTGTTTTAGATAAAAAAATTCACTTCCCAGTGTCAAAAAATTTAAAAGTACCTCATTTGAAAGAAAATAAATAATATTCCACTCTAAATACTTTTAAAAAATTAAAAAAAATAGAAAAACTGACTTAAAAAATTCATATGAATGTATTAAAAGCATTCATCAAAAACATTTTTCTAAAAATATCAATATGGAAAAAAAAATTTCTAACCAATGAGTGAAAATACTTAAATTTTATTTAAATCAAATTTTTTGGTTTATTTAGTACATAAATAGAGAAAATTGAACAGATTTTTTTTTATTTTCATGAAAAAATTAGTGCAAAAGGATATTTCTGAGTTTATTGAGAGACAAATCATATGTTTTTATAATTGGAAACATAATCATAAACATGCTTTATTAGTAATGTGATCATAACATAAAACCCTTACCCTAAGTTCTATTTTCTTTGAAATCACACTAACATCGCGTATAATATTGTTAAATTAATTCCAATTTCATAATATGGTCATTTTCATACGTATAATATATTATATTATCCATTTATAACAATTTAATACTCTCTTTTATCAATAATTCCTAACAAAAAATGTTATATTTTGGTGTTAACTATTTCATTTCTCATGAGTATTTCAGTTCAGTAGTTATTGTCCTTTTAAATTTATCTTGCATAAATCACCTAACGAATATTAATAATTAAATAAATATAATATATATTACCTACACACAAACACACATAGATATATATATATATATATCCAAAATGTTTTAGATAGAAAAATGAAAAACATCATTCGTGGAGACTATTGGTCGTATGTACGCATGAACTCTATTCTTATTTTTTGACATATGAAATAAATTAATGTTAAATATTAATGAAATTTTTATATTAATAATTAAATATAAATATATCACATATTTTCATCAAATTGAAACACATTAACATACAAGGAATATATAAATGAAAAATGAATCACATCGCTTCATGGAGGTGGTAGACCACATGCACGCACAAAGGACACCATGATTTCACAAAGGATTGGATGATAATTCAGTTGATGTGATATTAAAATTAAATAAGTATATTTATATAATAAATATAGTATATAAACATTAAACACATCATAATATCCATCCATAAAATATGGTAATGAAAATCTAATTGTATCTTTATGTGGAGATGACATGTTATACATACGAAGGAGAAATAATTTTTCTTATCATTTTATGGGAATTATAGTTTGAGATTGTTCTTTAATAAACATAATAACATTTAATAATATTGAGGATTCTAGATTTATTATTTTTGGTAAAAAAATATTTTGATTAATTAAAAAAGAGAAAAAAAAATGTAATTGGACAAAAATATCACCTCTTCTTCGAAAGGAATCCTTTAGATCTACTCTAAAGTTCTCTAGAGTTGGTTTTTGGGGAAGCAAGAAAACCACTTGGATATGTTTAGAGATGTTTAAAAGGGAAATTTTCAGTGTCTTTTGAATCTATAAGACCTAATGTGGTGCAAATAAGTGAGATATTAGGTTCCATTTTATATTATAGGTGTAAGGTATTTATAGAAGTTCACAAAAGATGAAATTATAGTAAATTATTTCACAAGAAAAATGAAAAAATCAGTATTAATATGAATATTTGTTAGGATAGGGTAGTAATTTCATTGACCAATCTAATTTATATAAATTTTTGTTCCATTTTAACCCTTATCATTTTGATTATCCCATAGTTAATGAATATTAATTTTAACTGCAGTATCAACATTTTTAATACTATGAGTTGTAATTTTTTTATTTAAGGCGAAAATTGAATAATAAATAGAAAATATATTAAAATTTGGAACACATCATATGATCTATTTATTAATTCATGATTTTTATTATTTTGTAAAATATATAATAAAATAATATTTCGATAAATACCATTATTTTGAATTTTCACACTATTCATTTAATTTGAATTAAGAAACATAGAGACCAAGTTTTAATTTTTTTAATTTTTTTAAAAAATAAATCTAATAAGTCATTTGAAACTATATTTTTTTGAATACTATAAAATTATTAATTTATATCACTTTTAGTATTTTCAAAATCATTTATTTAATTTTTACAGTAATTGAATAAGTATTTTTTCAGCTTTGTGTAATTATTTAAGGTAATTATGTAATATATAATAATCATAAATATATTACGATCCTGAATTATATTTAATTTTTCACAAAATTTATCTATATATTCATTGATAACATGTTTTTTCCCAATGTGAACACAGAAATGCTATTTAAAACAAAGAGAGTGAAATTTTGTTACATTCTGTGATTTAAATAATATATAATTCCAATTTATTATAAAAAATCTATTAAATTAATAAAATTAGATAATAAGGATATAAGAGTCGAATTATATTCATCCAATAATAATTATTATGAAAAATAAGGGTTATTACATATTTTTAATCTGGACTAACTTGTTTACACTTTACTAAGGTGATAAGTTTTACCACATACATTATTCATATTGACCAAAAATAAAAGAAAATATTTAGAAACATCGGACATTATTATTATAAATAAATAATTAATTTTATCTAATTCAACAGCATTAAATGGTCAAAATTAATTTCAATTTATTTGTGAATAATGTGACAAAAAACTACTTTAAAGAAAAATAAATATCGAAGCATATTCTTGGATTTTTTATTATCCAATGGATGACCAAAAAATTGTATACATCTTAAAACATTTTCTAAATTAAATAATATATAAATTCTATTAAAATAATTCATATGTAGAAGAAAATTTAATATATTCATAAAAATACATTACACAAATAAAAAATCTTTTTAAAAAACTCTTTTATTTACATATAATTTCTTTTTTAAAATATAATAACTTTATAAAAAATAATATAATTTTATAAATATGTAGAAAATATATTTTTCATAATTTAGTTAATACTATGAATACCAACCAGTCCCACAGATAGGTGATTACAGACACATAATATTTTAGTAATTTTATGTTGTTTGTTTAAAATCGGTGTGTCATATAACAAAAGATACTAAATGAATAAAATTATTTATATGAGAAAATTATATAAAAATCTTATGTTGTTACATAGACCATAAAATTTCTTCATTATAACATATGACTAAATAATAACGTTATATAACAAAAATGTAACATTAAACCCTTATCACTTTGGTAATATTTCAATCATAATTCAAATTAAAGAAATAACGTTATACTGGTATATAAATTTAAACAATTTTCATTATAATAATTAGAAATATATTCATGGTAATTATATAAACCACATAACGGAAATAATTTTTGAATATGGCATGTGTGTCATGGAAATAAATCTGAGAAGAAATCCCCTTACAACAGTGATAGTGTTTTTAAATCATCATCCTTATAAAATAATAACATCAAGTGAAACATTAAATATGTAGAGACCCGAAGCTTGACATACATGAACATTACATTAATTTTGCAGAATACTTAATACATAACAAAAATAGACACACAAGGATCGTAATAGTTTAGTGTCTTCGGAAACTTAGAACGTAATCTTCTAATCGTGGTGAAAGATCTTAAACATCTCCCACAAAGATCTTCCCCCTTTTTTTCTTACCTAAAAACATTCTTTATATCCTGGGGAAAAGAAAACATATAAAGGGTGAGTTCAAATGCTCAGTAAGGGTAAGCATGGTTAAAATAAAACATACAATATACATTTGAACTAAAAAACATGAACATAATGTTTAAACATCAAAAGCATGAGCAATGACATAAAACATGGAAGTACGTAAGGCATAGATCATAAATAAAGATTATGAATGATAAAATAGCTTGGGAATAAAACATATAATTGTGGCAACCATTAAGCACATGATATGATTTCCATATTAGCCGAGGCATTGCTGCCAAGACCATCTTAGTGGACAATGTCCCTTTCTGAATCGAGTTCACTCCTCGTTCCAGTCCTGTATTACTGAACCAGTTTAACTTGCCATTCTAGCCATGTTTATCTCATGAGATATAAATCTTTACCCAATTCATTGGAGGATGATATAGGTCCCACCCTTCTTATAATGAAATCATTCTTACTTGTGCCACAAAATAAACATACATGATTCATAATAACCCAACGAATAAAATGGGTTTCATAAACATCTTCAGATCATCACATAATCCATATAAAAGAAATGGATATCATTTTATAAAAAGAAAAGTGAAACCATGTAAATCATAGAGACTTTATACTTGAAACATACACATATGAAATAATGTAATCTTTTATGGAAAATGTTTTTGATAAAACACTTGAAATGAATTCTTGAGAAAAATATCCTTTCTTCTTAAAAATCAATATCTTTACACAAAACGTCATGAAAATTTAAAAGAAATAGATTTTGATGAAAATAGTCATGAAATATTTTGGAGGAATCTTTATGAAAATAAGTCTTTATAAAACTGTAAAAATCCTTTCATGCTGTATCAGTTAAAAAAACATTCTTCTTGTACTTTTGCCGGAAAAGACAAAAAAAGTACCTCGTAACGTAAACAAAAGAAATATTCCTTATATACCATGTATAAAATTAAAAAATGGGTAAAAAGGACTTTAAACATACATGAAAACACTTTTATAAAACATGGACATGGATGATAGAAATAACTCCAGTAAATACTTACGAATAAGAAATCTCTGATAAAAATGAGATTTTCAAAATTATCCCTTACCTTATGTCTGATATGCTTTGTATGTATCCAAACCTCATGTATAATGATTTAAATAATGTCATTGACTTATTACAGAATCATATTCATTGTTATGATATCATATATGGTTCACTTATGACTTTATATTACCCGTTTTTTGTAAATTCCGTGTTAAAGAGAGTTTTGGGTAAAATCGTTTCATTTGTCGTCCATGTTTTGACTTGTAATTATTCATATGATTACATAGATAATGATTACTTAATTACAGAATATAAAACATGATTTATATATTATATATATTCAGAATATACATATATATAATATATCAATTAATGGAATGAAATACACCGTTCATGGAGACGGTAGACCGTACGTACGCATGAACGCTGTTTTCATTTCCTTGTTGAATTGAATGGAATTAATTGGATGACATACATATATATATACATAAATATAGTATCATTATTATTTAATATATTTCATGATTACTTATTATATATACTTTATAATCATTTATGAATGGTTAATCATTGAGAATGAATCTCATCGCGTCGTGGAGACGGTATTCCGTACGTACGCACGAGCGATGATATCGTTCCCATGATCATGGGATTTTATTGGAGTGTATGTATACTATTACAGAATCAATATCACTTTACAATAATCATATATAGTTATTATTTACACTATTATACCCATCCAAGTAAGGTGGTGATGGAAAATAGATTACACCACGACGTGGAGACAGTATTCCATACTTACGCACGTGCGGTGATTTCGTTTTCCGTAGGATGGAGAGATGGTTAAATAGGGTTGTATCATACTTATAATAAAATATAAGTATATGAGTGATACTGATGTTATTACTTCATAATTAATCAACCTATGAAGAAGAAGTGGAAGAAGAAATAAAGTTGAAAGAATAGGTAACGGACATTACCTTTTCTTTGAAGTGCCTCTTTGAGACCTTCTCTTAGGGTACTAAAATTGGTCTTAAAAGAAGTCCAGAAACTCAAGGATGTTTCTAGGGAAGTGGAGAGGAATATTTGGCAGGGTTTGGCCGAGCATGAAGTCTCCATGTGGTGTGAGGAAGAGAGGGAGGAGGTGCCCTTTTATAAGGGAGGAGAGGGGCACCTTTGGAATAACAAAAAATATTATTTTATTATAAAGTCAAATTCGGTTTTTAATAGTTCTAAATTGAAATATTTCGAAGCTAAGGTAGGGATGGGTCGAAATACCCTTATCCAATAGAATTTAGACAAGTTTAGGTCATTATATTAACCTTATATTTTAGTTTTAACTCTTAGTTAATTAGATTGACATTTACCATGTCACTTTTTATTTTTATATTATATAGTTAATAAACATACCGTATACATCCAAGAGACCCCCAAGTGGTCCATTAATGATAAACCTATCATGATATAAGTATATTGTCCGAACCATAGATATTTAGGAATATAATAACAATTAATAATATAATATTTGTTTTAAAAAGTATTTTATGTCAATTTTGACACTATTTGGTAATTGATTTTTGTGAAAATTATAACAGAATGATTAGTTAGAAATAATTACTTAAATCAATACTAACATGTCATATTAACACATAAAATTATTGTAATTCCTAAAAAGTATCAAATTACATTTATTTGGGTATTTATAACATCAATTATGTCAATATTTTATTAATAGGATAATTACTGCATCATCATTGTATCATAAATAAATTAAATTATTTGATGTCTAAAAATTACAAATAAAATACCATTATGTTTAAATTTTTTTAGCTTCCTAATGAATATTTATAGTCAAATTTATCTTATGTATAACCCTATATTAAAAATGCTTTAGTTATTAAACTTTGATTTTAACTATTTTAACCCTTCTTTAAATAAATTGATAATAAATGTTTTAATCTAATCCAAGTGGGCCTAAATGGTCATATTTTATTCCTAAGGTTGTTTTTGGTATAATTACACTTATCCTATAGAATTATGACATGTGTTAGGGTAATAATATTAACACTTTTACCCTTAATTACCCTATTTACTTTTAACCGTGGTAAAAATAAGTAAAAAGGTACTATTCACGAAAAATTATTTTCATCTAATTGAACAAAATTTAAGTCCTTGATATTAATCGTGTCTCTTGGATTTTCTATATTCCACTCACAGAAGCAGTAAAATTATGTTTTATGAAAAATTCAGTTTTTTTAACTACCACTTAGTGGTTTCACTATTAATCAAAAAATGAATGTTTCCAGAAAAATACCAAATATTAGGCCTAAGATATATTTGATATTATTAATTCAAAAATGATGTATATTTTATCAAATTCAAAACATATCAGTTACATTAACTAATTTAAAAATTAATTCCCATTGTAAAAACAAATAGTGTGTTTTTAAGAGATAATAACTATCAAAAGATTGACACTTGTTTATATCTGGTTTGAATGTGAAATCACATCCAATGACCAACATTGTGTTAAATTGTAAAAATATATTCTAAATATACTTTAAAACCACTCCAATTAATAATTTATCAGTATTAATTTTTTCTATTAAAAAAGTTGTTTTTAATTAAAATTTAGTAATTTTCACTATTAATCAGAATATGAAAGTTATCCGAAAGTACCAAAATTTCACCCTAAGATAATTTTGATATTCCAAATCCAAAAATGACGTCCATTGTGAATGATAAAATTTATTAAATTTCAACAAGTGGGTATTACTATTCATAAAGGCTAGTTCATAATAACATTATAATAATATCTCGTTTAGTGAAACTCGGTATTGTGTACTACACACGCTATCGAGGAAGGTCGTGATTGTGTGTAATGAAAGGCAAGTCAGGTATGCATGTTGTGAATGCTCCTTGTAGCGTACAACATAATAAATTAATGAAATTAAAAAGAATACTTTTCATAAAATCTCGGGGTGTAACATTCTACCCCCCTTAAAAGGAATTTCTCCCTCAAAATTCATCGGGGTTATAAATGGTTTACTACTCGAAAGTTTCTTTAATTGAAATCCACATCATAAAAAGGAATATCAAGAACAATATTTAAAAACTAAATTATGAAACATAACGATTACCCAATTTAACTCATCACTGGTTTTCCACGTAGGATAACATAGGTGAAAATATGGATATGGAAGAGAAATCTAACCATCAAGTTCTTGATGGAGAGTGGTAGAGAACATGGCTATGAAAAATACATTAATCTCAAATCCATAGATTTGTGATGATCTGAGGTACCATCTGATTCCTCAGATATAAGAGCACTAGGACAACATTTTTGGTTTTCAAGATCATTTCCCTAAAGTTGATGAAATTGGAATTAGGAAAAATACTTTCGTGATTTTTGTACAGTCTCACCATTGGTCGTTCATTGTACAATTTCCACTTCATCTATTAAATAAATGAAGTTGAATTTGTCATTCGTGATGTGTTAGAAGATAATGTGATAGAATGATGGGTCATTCCATCTGTCTCAAACAAAAGGTTAGAAATGTTATCGAAAAATTCATAAGTCCATCTATAGTGAGATTAATCATATATGGTTCCTAAAATGGACTTATACTTAATATATAATACTGCATAATATAATTAAACTAGTTTCTACTAAACATTGACTTCTTTTAGGCCAGTGTTAGGCAATAAAGGCCAGTGGCACTTCAGTTGTGGGTTCGATTCCCACAGCTTTGTCCGACGCGATGGGCTGTCGCTCATCCTGCAAGTTGTCCTTTTTCTAAAACTACATTACCATAACATCCCATCAATAATATCGAAAAAAAAATTCTATCCTTAAACAATACTAACTTATGTACAACATAATCCATTCCAATTTTATAGGCTTATCCATAATGGTGCAGTCCACTATCATATTATAGTGAAAACGATTATCACAGATTTAATACCATTATTGATCCCCATATATCATAAGATATGTCTTGTTGGTCACATTCCAAAAATTTGAAGGCCTTAATCATGTATTCTCTTGAAAAAAATGAATAACCATTGAACCTTAGTGAAAACATGAATTCAGTTAAAAGTTAACACTTTCCGCATACCAAAATCCTCAAAATTCTATGTACTCAAACCATGATATCTCTTAGTCCTTATAACAATCATGAGCTCATGAATACTGTCCAACATTTCATTTTCTCCTTATCCCTTTATTATGCACATATCATCTACTTTGCAAAAATAGCTGAATAACCTTCCATGTTTACCGGTACCATTCAACATATACTTCTAAATACTTTTGAGAAAACAATAGTGCAACAATCCTTAGATTATTCTTTATTCCATAGTACCATACATTATTCTTTATAAATATACAATCATTCCACTAACTTCTTTAACCACTAGCTGAGCTTCATCATTTATTTCATCTCATATTTCATTTGTAGTCTCTTCATCATCATCCACATAAATACCACTTATATGACCATACTAATTCTCTTCATGATATTTTCCCTTAGGGCATTGGTTTGCATAATGCCCATACATTCCACATTTAAAACATCTAATCATTGTTTATGTCGTAGCAATACCATTATCCTTGTCCATCCAGTTAATTGAACCTTTTCCTTTGCACTTACTGGCTTTGTGTCCTTCTTTTCCACACCCAAATCATCTTCTAGTTTCTCTGAAACAATCTCCCCAATGCCTCTTCCCACATGATTTACATGAGGGGAATTGAACTTTCTTTCGTCTATGATCATTATGAAACTCCATCTTTCTCTTATAATCTAAGTCAAGAAACTTACCAAAGTTGAGATTATTGATCATATTATGAGATTGCTGATTAGGCATAATAACGATGATTGGATTTCCAGATCCTATTTCATTTGGTTTCTCATAAAGAATATCATTCCATTGTCCTTCATATCCTCCATTATCGTGAATCTTCCTGTTTCCAACCATTTTTTAAACCCAAAAAGAATAGTGTGAGAGGAAAAAATCATGCTAGGGAAAAAACATAGTAAAGGGGGAGTTCCATAAATATCTAACATCTTAGGTTAAATTCTATGATCGTTACCGTAGTTCTAGGACTATATCCTATACGTATACTTATCCTTAGGGACATCCCTAGACATACCTTAGAAATATCTCTAAGGATATCACTAACGTTTTCGCATCCTAGTTTCCAAAGTTTGACTAAACCTTTACTCTGATACCAACTGTAGAGACCCGAAGCTTGACATACATGAACATTACATTAATTTTACAGAATAATTAATACATAACAAAAATAGACACACAAGGATCGTAATAGTTTAGTCTCTTTGGAAACTTGGAACATAATCTTTGAATCTCGGTGAAAGATCTTCAACATCTCCCATAAAGATCTTACCCCTTTTTTTCTAACCTAAAACCTTTCTTTATATCCTGGGGAAAAGAAAACATATAAAGGATGAGCTAAAATGCTCAGTAAGGGTAATCATGGATAAAATAAAACATACCATATACATTTTAACTTAAAAACATGAACATAATGTTTAAACATCAAAAGCTTGAGCAATGACATAAAACATGGAAGTACGTAAGGCATAGATCATAAAGAAACATTATGAATGATAAAATAGCATGGGAATAAAACATATAATTGTGGAAACCCTTAAGCACATGATATGATTTCCATATTATCTAAGCCATTGCTGCCAAGACCATCTTAGTGGACAAAGTCGCTTTCTGAATCGAGTTCACTCCTCGTTCCAGTCCTGTATTACTGAAACGGTTTAACTTTCCATTCCAGCCATGTTTATCTCATGAGATATAAATGTTTACCCAATGCATTGGAGGGAGATATAGGTCCCACCCATCTCATAATGAAATCATTCTTACTTGTGCCACAAAATAAACATACATCATTCATAATAACCCAATGAATAAAATGGGTTTCAAAAAAATCATCCCATCATCACACAATCCATATAAAATAAATGGATATCATTTTATAATAAGAAAAGTGAAACCATTTAAATCATAGAGACTATACTTGAAACATACACATATGAAATAATGTTATCTTAGATGGAAAATGGTTTTGATAAAACACTAGAAATGAATTCTTGAGAAAAATTTCTTTTCTTCTTCAAAATCAATTTATTTTCAGAAAATGTCATGCAATTTTAAATGAATTATATTTTGTTTAAAATAGTTATGAAATATTTTGGATGAATCTTCATGAAAATAAGTCTTTATAAAAGCGTAAAAATCCGTTCATGCCCTATGAGTTAAAAAAACATTCTTCTCGTACTATTTCCAGAAAAGTCAAAAAAAGTACCTCGTAACGTAAACAAAAGAAAGATTCCTTACATACCATGTAGTAAAAGAAAAAAATGGGTAAAAAGGACTTTAAACATACATGAAAACACTTTTATAAAACCTGGACATGGATGATAGAAATAACCCCAGTAAATACTTACGAATAAGCAATCTCGGATAAAAATGAGATTTTCAAAATTATCCCTTACCTTATGTCCGATATGCTTCGCATGTATCCAAAACTCCTGTATAATGATTTAAATAATGTCATTGACTTATTAAAAAATCATATTCATTTTTATGATATCATATATGGTTCACTTATGACTTTATATTACCCGTTCTTTTGTAAATTCCATGTTAAAGAGCGTTTTGGGTAAAATCGTTTTATTTGTCGTCCGTGTTTTGACTTGTAATTATTCATATGACTACATAGATTATGATTAATTAATTACAGAATATAAAACATGATTTATATATAATATATATTCAGAATATACATATATATAATAGATCGATAAATAGAAATAAATACACCGTTCATGGAGACGGTAGGCCGTACGTACGCATGAACGTTGTTTTCGTTTCCTTGTTGAATTGAATGGAATTAATTGGATGACATATATATATATATACATAAATCCAGTATCATTATTATTTCATATATTTTATGATTACTTATTATATATAATTTATAATCATTTATGAATGGTTAATCATTGAGAATGAATCTCATCGCGTCGTGGAGATGGTATTCCGTACGTACGCACGAGCGATAATATCGTTCCCATGATCGTGGAATTTTATTGGATTGTATGTATACTATTAAATAATCAATATCAATTTAAAATAATCATATATAGTTATTATTTACACCATTATACCCATCCAAGTAAGGTGGTGATGGAAAATAGATGACACCACGGCGTGGAGGCGGTATTCCGTACGTACGCACGAGCGGTGATTTCTTTTTCCGTAGGATACATAGATGGTGAAATAGGGTTGTTTCATAATTATAATAACATATCAGTATATTAGTGATACTGATGTTATTAATTCATAATGAAACAACCTAATAAGAAGAAGTGGAAGAAGAAATAAAGTTGAAAGAATCCGTAACAAACATTACCTTTTCTTTGAAGCGCCTCTTTGAGACCTCCTCTTAGAGTACTAAAA
Source organism: Viscum album (assembly GCA_963277665.1). NCBI lineage: Eukaryota > Viridiplantae > Streptophyta > Magnoliopsida > Santalales > Viscaceae > Viscum > Viscum album. The sequence continues at coordinate 1,061,312,941 of OY728165.1, read as the reverse complement.
TTGGTCTTTGAAGAAGACCAGAACCTCTAGGATGTTTCTAGGGAAGTGGAGAAGAAAATTTTTCAGGGTTTGTCCAAGCTTTAAGGCTCAATGTGGTGTGAGGAAGAGAGGGAGGAGGTGTCCTTTTATAAGGGAGGAGAGGGGCACCTTTGGAATAACAAAAAATATTATTTTATTATAAAGTCAAATTCGGTTTTTAATAGATCCAAATTGATATATTTCGAATCTAAGGTTGGGATGGGTAGACATAACATCATCCAATAGAATTTAGACAAGTTTAGGTCTTTATATTAACATTATCTTTTAGTTTTAACTCTTAGTTAATTAGATTGACATTTACCATGTCACTTTGTATTTTTATATTATATAGTTAATAAACATACCATATACATCCAAGAGACCACCAAGTGGTCCATTAATAATACACCTGTCATGATATAAGTATCTTGGCCGAAACATAGATTTTTAAGAATATAATAACAATTAATAATATAATATTTGTTTTAAAAACTCTGTTATGTCAATTTTGACACTATTTGGTAATTGATATTTTTGAAAATAATAACAGAATGATTAGTTAGAAAAAAATTAAATAAATAAATAATAACATGTCATATTAACAAAGAAAATTATTGGAATTCATAAAAAGTCTCAAATTACATTTATTTGTGTATTTATAACATCAATTATGTCAATATTTCATTAATAGGATAATTACTGCATCATCATTGTATCATAAATAAATTAAATTATTTTAAGTCTAAAAATTACAAATAAAATACCATTATGTTGGAAATCTTTTTAACTTACTAATGAATATTTATAGTCGAATTTATCTTATGTAGAACCCTATATTAAAAATTCTTTAGTTATTAAACATTGATTTTAACTATTTTAACACTTCTTTAAATAAATTGATAATAAATGTCATAATCGAATCCAAGTGGGCCTAAATGGTCATATTATATTCCTAAGGTTGTTTCTGGTCTAATTAAACTTATCCAATAGAATTAGGACATGTGTTAGGGTAATAATAATAACACTTTTACCCATAATTACCCTATTTACTTTTAACCGCGGTAAAAAAAGTAAAAAGTTACTATTCACCAAAAATTATTTTCATCTCATTGAACCACATTTAAGTCCTTGATATTAACCGTGTCTCCCGGATTTTCGAAATTCCACTCACAGAAGTGGTAAAAATATGTTTTATGAAAAATTCAGTTTTTTTAACTACCACTTAGTGGTTTCACTATTCATCAAAAAATGAAAGTTTTCAGAAAAATACCAAAAATTAGGCCTAAGATATATTTGATATTATGAAATCAAAAAATGATGTCTATCATATCAAATTCAAAACATATCAGTTACATTAACTAATTGAAAAATTAATTCCCGTCGTCAAAACAAATAGTGTGTTTTTAGGAGATAATAAGTATCAAAAGATTGACATTTGTTTATATCTTGCTTAAATGTGAAATTACATCCAATGACAAACATTGTATTAAATCATAAAAATATATTCTAAATATACTTTAAAACCACTCTAATTATTAATTTAAAAATATTAATTATTTTGATTAAAAAAGCTGTTTTTTATAAAAATTTAGTAATTTTCACTATTCAACAGAATACGAAAGTTATCCGAAAATTACCAAAATTTCACCCTAAGATAATTTCAATATTATGAATCCAAAAATGAATTCCATTTTGAAAGATAAAATTTATAAAATTTCAAAAATTGGGTATTACTATTCATAAAGGCTAGTTCATAATAATATTATAATAATATCTCATTTAGTGAAACTTGGTATTGCGTACTACACATGCTATCGAGGAAGGTCGCGATTGTGTGTAATGCAAGGCAAGTCAGGGAGGCGTGTTGTGCATGCTCCTTGGAGTGTACAACATAAAAAATTAATGAAATTAAAAAGAATACTTTTCATAAAATCTCGGGGTGTTACAAAATATAATTAAAATAATTATTTTCATGATATAAAATTTTATAAGGGTATTTTATACACCATAAAAAAGAATGATGTGGGGAATATGACATTAGTATCGTAGAAATAAAAGAGGGACTATGAATTCATTACCTTATATCCATCTTCATTCATACTCATTGGATCCTGAAGTATAATAAATATAAATTTACTATATGTATATTATAAATAGATACTCATATATAGAATGACCAAATATTATTTACATATAACAATTTATCACCATTTTGTTAACACTTCGTTAGTATAACCACTATTTCGGGTCATATATTCTTTGTTTTTCAGGTATATTTTGGTTTGGTTGTTTTGGTCCTTTTATTTTTATTATAGTAAAATAATCACCATGATATCAAAATTCATATAAATTCATTATAAATTCAATATATAATTTTTATATTCATTCATAAAATTCGGATTTTAAAAAATTCTTTACATATTTCAGGGAGATGGTAGGTCATTCATATGCATGAATTTTGTTTCAATTTCATTACAAAGGTAATTAAATAAAGGTATAAAATAAATAAACTTTATTGAGTAATTATTATATCATATATATCATATATATTCATTAAATACAAATTTATTAAATTCCAAGTAAAACATAAATGAAAAATGAATTGCATCACTTCGTGGAGGTGGTAGTCTACACACACACAATCGATGTTATCGTTTTCCAACAGTTCCAAAGGTAAGACGGTAGATATTAGATAAATATTCCATTATTATAATTATGTCAAAGTAGTGACAAATAAAAATTTATATAATTATAATAACCATCCTTAAAATATAGTGATGAGAAATAAATAGTATCATTATGTGGAGATGGTAAGTCGTACATACGCATGAGCGATATTCCCACATCCCATTTTATGTGATGAGGCTGAATATGGTAGTTTAATAAAAAAAATAATTTAATTATTTTTTGGATAAATAATTAAATATACTATTAAAAATATAACATATTTTGAGGATTTTAATGAATAATTTATAGAAAAGTGTTCAATTAAGGTGATTACATTTTCCTGGATATAATTCTTTTAGATCACTTCTTAGAGGATCTATGGATGATTTTTTTGATGATAAGATCCTATATCATGTTTGTAGATAAATTGATATGACAAATGTTTATAGGGTATTTAATATATAAGGCTCAATGTGGTGTGAAGCACAGAATTGGCGGGGGGGGGGGGGGGGGGGGGGTTACCAATTATAGCTGAGGGGTGGGGAACCCTAAGAATTTCCTAAAATATTAAATTTTTGTAAATTAATTTTGAATGTAATTTATCAAAATTGATAATATTATAACATAATATAGGTGTCATTCTAAATAATTTCATCCTCTGAAAATTGTCTATGTTTAGATCAATTTTGTACCCTTAACGTTTTGTTTCAATCCTTTATTAGCCCCTTTTCCAATTACTATAATATTGAAGCTTGATACCTTTTTATCATTAATAATGTCATTATAAAATTCTATGAGAACCATAAAAAAATTGTGGGTGTTTAAAATAATATAAATTATTTTTTAAAAATATTCTATTTTTATTATTTTTATATCATTTAATAAGTTATTATTTATTATAAAATATCATTAATTTCATTTTTACATGATTTATTTATGTTTACATTAAATAAATGAAGAAAAAATGGGTAATTAAAATATAATTCTACAAAATCTTCATAAAATGTCATATATAGCTTTAGAATTTGTGGAACTCATTAACTCATTCATGTTATATCACTTTTAATATTATTAATATTATTTAATTTCTTTTTCTATTAATTGAATTAATACTACATTTGAATTTTGTAAGCAAGTAAATTCATTATATAAGTTTTATAAATTAATAATAAAATTAAATCCTTAAAATAATTTTATTAATATCAAAATAGATACTTATATTTGTACATAACATTATTTTTTAACTTATGTGGACACCATCGATATTTAAAACCAAGATAATTAATTTTTTTAATATTAATTGATGTTAAACTTATATATATCATGTGTGTTATAAAAATGAAATTTTGATCCTATGGTAATAATGGTATAATTTAAATCACCAAATTATAATTATGATGAAAAAATATGGCCTTATCAATTAGTTTTAACCATGATTAACCATATTTAGGTTTTATTGAAGTTATAAACAATACCATGATGATTATTATTATTGACCAAAATTAAAATGGGTATATATACCAAATACGAACACTTTGATTACAAATATGAAATATATTTTTGTAAAATTCAATACTTTTATGTTTGAGAAATTACTTTAAAAATAATTGAGAAAAATTAGTTGAAACTACTTTTTGATAATTATATTTTTAAGCATAAAAATGATTTATTCTTAACAGACTAATATTAAAATGTTTAGATGAATATATAAAACATTTAACTAAATAAAATATATATTTATTTAATTTATATAATTACAAAAAAGGTATTAATTTAATTTATTAATAAAAACACACATTGCGTGCATATAAAAAGTTTTTTTAGGAAAATGTCTTTTGACATATAAAACTGATTTTTTCATACTAAATTCCCACAAAAAAAATTAATTCTAAGTAAATTGATATTATATTTAAAAATAAAATTGAACGAATTTTAATCTAAATTTTTTTGAAAATATAATAGAACATTATACATACCTGGAAAAGTATATTTTCAATAAAAATCTATTTCTTCACTATTCCATGGAAAATGAATATTTTTAAAATATTACCCCTAAAATCAGTATTTTTACTATTTTAAAAAATATTTTATAAAATATTGGGGTGTAAAAATTTGACCCTATGCTTTCCTCCAAGAAAAAATGTGGAAAACCAGATGTGTTGTCAATCTATAAGGTATATACTCTGGAAAATCCATTTACCCCCATGGCTGGTCAACACACAATTTATATATTGCTTGAGGTGTGTACTATTTGAAAGACTACACAAAATCCACACGAGTGTACATTTTAATGATCATGGATGAATTGAATGTTTCAAATGTGTATAAAACTTATAGTCTTGTATTATCCAACCATAATTCCTGGCACCCATGGATGGGTTCTAAAGGTGAGATCTTAATTAATTTTTAACCAATTATGGTATTATTAGTGAAAAAAGGGGAAGTGAATATTTTGACGAAGGATCGAGAATGATTTAAAACCTAAAATGGATTCAACCATTTTATATAGCCAATAAACAAAAATAAAATAAATAAATCTATGTTCCAAAGTGACTCTATGACAACACACAATGGTTCTAGAAACAAAAAAACTCATATCAAGGAAGATATTGACTCAGAAAATATCATATTTTATTGATAGTCAATCTATTATACAAGATAAAATTTTTAGGAACAATTAAAAATGAAATATACTAGGATAAAGTGATGATATTTCAGGTTATATTTATAATTAATTTAAATATTTAGGATGAAATAATAACTCATTATTTAAATATTTCTTGAAAGTAGATATTTATCATCTGAAACTCACTTTGTCAATCTTTCACTGTGATTATAGGAAACAATTGTAGAATCCATCTAAATGTGATTAAACATGCCCTTATGACCCATGAACGATGCCAGGGAATCATTATGTGAGGGAATGATTGATTTATCTCTTTATGTTGTTTACATCGATTACTTCACATTTATTTAGTATTGGTAAAATTTATATTGATCTTCTCATTCATGAGAGTATGTCATAATAAAGATGATGATTTTATAGAGAAATCCATTATTCACAAGGAATCTCAATTATAACTAAAATAATGTATTAACGGTGTATTTATAGACCAAGGTTTTTGGTTTGTATATTAAATAATTTTATATGTATCCTTATTAAAATGTTGAACCCATTTCTAACACCATTCCATTTGTAAAAATAATTATAATATTTTTTTATTCTATGTCATGAACTATATACAATGATGATAAATATTATTTTACTATCTTTCAATTCAATATTAATCACCAAAATCAATCTTTTTCTTATAGTTCTCCTAAAAATTTATTTAAGAGTTGAATAAATTAAATATTTATTCATTCAATAGATAAAAAAATATATATTATATATCATTTTAATTTAACAATTACCTTACAACTAAGTATTTATTTATTTCATGTGATCCTTAATTATTCAAAAAATTTATTCCATACAATTGTGTAAAATATTTTTTACAATAATGAAATCTGAAATGAATATAATTGAAATTAATGTAAAAAATTGTGTTAACCACTAGGCTTATTTTTCATTATCATTTTACTGGCCTATCTATAGCACAAGATTACCCTATATAAATCTGTCAAGGAACTCAATAGTATGATGTTAAAGTTTCAAAAATAAAAAAAAATATGATCTATCACTATGAAATATAATCCTTTTACAACAATATTTAATCCAGTATGTTGAACACATGTGTCATCAAAATGTATTAATGGTGCATATTTCATTTAATTTGTGAAATGAAATCATCAATACACCATGGTAATGAAATTTAATATAATATTTATATATCAATCAATGGTACGAGATGTCAACTAACTTTAATATCGAAGGGATAAATCCTACATTGAAAAATTCATTAATAACATGTTTTTATTGATGCACCTAATGCTCAATACTTATCGTGAACATAGGGCATCAATATTTTGTACAATTAATCTATGTGAGGGTATCATGAAATGAATTAATAATAATCATAATTTATATAGTGCATTACAAAAACTCATAGAAAAGAATATATGATGTCATATAAATTAGATCAATTCCTTATGGTGGGTTTGTTTTCATAATATTCCATCATATAGATTTCCATGTTTGAAGTTCATGAGACAAAGTCAAATATACTTATGAGAATGTTCACATAATAGTAAAAATAATATATTCCCCATCACAGGATTGAATTAGACCATAGATCTAGGTCTAAGAATTTAATTTTTAATTTAAATTTCCTCACAATACTAGGGAAATACAAAAAACTTTTTAATGGGGTAGATACACTAGGGAATTATCACATTAAATTCATGAAAAAAATTCATGACACAAACTGCCAAGATTTGACTTGTTAATACCCCAAGAAAACCTCTAATAAGCTCGGGGATGATTAAAAATACTTGTAGGGATATTCCACAAATGGGAGGAATTAGCCTAAGTACCTGTACACATGCACAGTTATCCAAGCCCACACAATAATGAAATGAAAAACAACAGAAACAATTAATGCATATGTCTAAAATTCCAATACAGAGTATGACCATAAGGTACTAAAAGTGGGAACAAGGGACCAAATACAAGACCTAACAAAAACAATAAAAAGTCAAAAATTTAGGAAGGGAGAGGGAAAATTCAAATGCACTCTCCTGGTAACCACCTCTACCTATGAAGCTCTACATATGATCCACCCACTTCCTATCCTCCCACGACACTATAAAATGGGCCATCGTCTATTTAAGACATGACATGTGTAGACAAAGCGTATGTAGGGGTGAGTATACAAATATAGCGGGATACCCAAAAAACACAAAACATGAAGCATGATGTTTTTTAATTTCAATAAAAGATTAGAAAATAAATGTATAATAGATAGACCCAAATATAATAATGAGAGAGACCACACCACCAGATGGTCATAGCCAACTTCCAGCCATAGGATTATTCTCAATGAAAATATTTTTACGAGAGAACCCACTCCATGATCCATTGTATCATTGGAGACACTTGATTAATATGTCTTGCTCATTAGGTCCCTCCTAATGAAAGATAAATGGTCTAAGAAGACCCAGATAAATTAATAGGGGACAAACCCATAACCGTTGTGGTACACCAAAATCATAATCTAGTTCATCCCACTACATAGAGGATCATGTTTCAATTATACCACCAACCCTACTGATATGAACTTCTAGATGGAGGATCAATGTCCTCTCCATGGAGGTCACAATGATTCAAAAAACTCCACCTAGGGAATAAAGAAAGATACAATATCACACTCTAGTCTCGGAGAGGGACACCACAACTATATGCGAGACTCATCTTCTAGAGAGGATCAAAATCCTCTGATATGGATGTAATTCTACACTCTACCATCAAGGGAAAAGGACCACGAGATCCCCCTAAAACTATACTGATCCAGACTATGAAAATCAAGAACCACGAGAACTCTTGAATGGGGTAAACAACATGTAGCAGGGGACACATATCATGTCCACCTATCCTCTTGTCTGTCCATGTAGAAGAGCCCCACACATCATGAAACATCCTTATACATTATGTGTAGAAAAGTTACAAGGCATACAGAGACACATGATATCATTCATGTGTCACTTGGACATGTCCGTGTATGGTTGTCGTGTCCCTACACTACCCCTTTTACACAAAGCCATGTCCATATACAAGTGCATAGCATTCCGACTAGCTGTGCACTCTTCCATATGCCTGTGTACGTACCGTAGTATAAACTAATTCAAGAACAAGGGGTAACATGGAATGTGATCGGGGTAAAATGTATTGTGATATTTCACTTTGGCTAGATCTATAATGTCATAGCCAGAGGGCCCACATAGCGTGTAATTCCAGATTATAAGTTGTGTTTCTTGTGATTTCCAAATATGATTTCAAATCATACTACGATCCTCCAAACCTCCTGACCATGCCAAAACCAATAGATGAGGGTTTATATAGGCATATAGTCTCATTATCTCTATATTACAGTGTTAAAATCCATTGACACAATTATCCATCGATCAAGACGTCACCATTCATCAAATCGTGGAATAAGGACAACCTAAAATCTGTCCATTCCACTACTGATCAGCCACCACCGTTGACACACCTTGTCTGAACTATCATTCCTGAACTCAACCCACATTATTGATCCATTTCACTAAAGAATTGTCTTGAAATAGTAAAAATTGGTATTAATTGAACTATAAGATAAATGAAAATGTCTATGATGAACATGTGAAGAATAAGGAAGAAATATGTAAGCCAAAAAATTGAGGAATGGACTTCAGATGGTGTTATTTTTGATGAAATTATCTATCATAGAAAATATATGAAAAATGGGACAATCAATCTAATAAAATCAGACATCCATCAAATTAAGTATAATGATGATGCGTGTAGGAATTCATTTCAAGGAACTCATACACATTTGTATGATAATAAGGAAAGGGATATAAATCTCAAAGGAAAACAACCAACCTGGTCTTTGGATCAATCATCAATGAATAATAGTATCATTTCCATCATTGATAATATGATATCACTCCATTGGGATTATGATCCATGATTCAATCATTTTTCTATCATCGTCCTCCTGAAAATATCTCCAGTATTTGTTTGAACCTCCATTGTCTGAGTATCCAACCCTGAGGAAAAACCTAGAACCTTAAATTTCAAGGATAAATAGTTACTACAATAAAAAATAAACAAAATAAATAAATTATTTAATTTATTATATTTAATTACACCCTTGATGAATTCGTTTACAAAACAGATTACACTTTCAAAGGTTTTTTGTGCCTATGGTAAAAGCAATGATTTCAACTCAACTATTCCCTCTAATTTCTGATTCGATCCCCTTTTTGTGAGTTATTCCAATTTTTATGGATAACTAAGAATACACGCTATGTAGAAAATTAAATATATTTCAAATATTTATTTTGAGCACATCAGGACATGAAATTTCAGGCTATCCTAGTTTATAGTATTGAAAATAATCCATATAATATCAAAAAATAATAAAAAGAGAACATGAGTCATTAAATAATCCCCAACTTAGAGATCTTATTCTCAAAAAGAGAAAAAACTACTAAAAATAAGAGGGTAATGGGATCCAATATGGGTCTCTTACTCCTAGGTGCTCTGGGGAAAATTCCCATGCCTCTAGTAAACACACACAAGGGGAATCAAACAGCCAAAAAGTATCATTTCCTTCCAATCCTTGACCTCCACTGGGTACTCTACAATTTCAGATCCATACTCAATTCCCCGATCACCACAATTGATAACGTGTGATGGTTCATGAACATATCTTTTCAGCTACAGCACATAGAATACATCATGTACCCCGGTCTAACTAAAATGAGAGTTCTAAGCATTAGGACACCTCGCCAACTCTATATTGTATCAAAAAGGGACCAATGAATATCGGATTTGTCTGTATACCACAACCAAATATCCTCAATACATAGTGAGGTAGGACTATTTGGAAGACATGGATTCCTTTATAAAACACTTGTGGTCATATTTTTCCATTTCAATTTGAATTCATACAGCTATTTACAGTCTACATCCACTCTCGGATGATCTGCCCCAACTCTATAGTAGGATTTACCATCATCAGTTCCATGTGTGTTGGCTCTCTTACATTAGTCAAAAAAGTGGTGACTTCCAGGGTAAACCGTAAAATCCTCGAGTGGTTCCATACCAATGAGGGAGTGATATGTGTTGTTGTATGAAAATACCAATAAGGGAAGGTGATCCTCCCAAATCTAGCCAATGTCGTAGACACAGTCTTTCAACATAACCTCCATGACCTGAATGGTCCACTCTGTCTAGCAGTCAGTTGTGGGGTGAATTGTTATTGTCAAGAATAACCGAGTCCCAAAGAATTTCTATAATCTTATATAAAATAGAGAAGTGAAGAGGGCATTTTGGTCGGAGATGATCATTAAGGTAAGTCCATGACGTCTGAAAATATCTTTCATATAGAGGCGTCCCGAGCAATATACTAAAATTTTCTCTTGAATAGAAGGGATGTGGGCCAACTTGGTGAGTCTGTCTAAGATCACCTAGTTTGAATCGTGTCCCCTAAACGTACTTGGATAACCCATCATGATGTTTTTGCATATCCCATAACACATATACTCTGGAACCTCAAGGGGTTTATCTAAACATACAGGAAATTGGTGCACTAACTTCAACTACTATTAAGTAAGGCATCAAGAGATAAGCAATTCCAGTCCCCTCTTCATTTTTGGCCACCCAAAATGAAATCAGAGGTCCTGGTAAAAAAAATTATGTTCCTCAAAATAGAATATATGAAACTCATACAACAAATTCTCTCATGAAATCAATGTTACCATCATCAATCCACTAAAAATTATTGCACGATCCCAGAAATTATTATATCCTTTAGGAGCATGTTCAATGGATATTAGAGTACGTATAGTCTCACAATCATTATCTCATAAATGAACATCTCAAGAATGATTTAAAAGTGCAGGGGTAACAAATATTTACTGAATATGTGAAGCACCAACCTTTTCCATAATGGAAAACTATAACAAGGGTAACTGCTCTAGAACCTCGACCAACAACTAAGAATAAGATCCCCTACTAAGAGCATCTACCACTCGGTTATCCTTCATATGAGTATAGAAAATATTGAAGTTGTAGTCTTGGAGTAAATATATCCATTTACTTAGTCTAATGTTATTATATTCATGTGGTAAGATATACATGAGCCTCTTGAGATATGATTAAATTATAAATTCTTCACTCATTAGGTATTGTCACAAAATGTTTAACATGAAGGCTATCCCTACAAACTCAAAATCATGGGTCCCATTTTTTTCTCACGTGGTCTAAATTTGAGTGAACCATAGGTAATTAACACCATCATCTATGTTAGAACACAACCAATTCCAGACCTCAATGCATCGTAGAACACAATGTACTCAGCAACCTCCTCCGTCAATCTAATGGATGGAGGCAGGGATCGACAAACTCTACACGAGCTCTTGAAAGCACTACTGGATGCTTTCCTCCCACACAAAATGCTTCCCATTATGAGTAAATTATATCAATGGTTTTTACACTCTAGATAAGTTATGTACAATCCTCTGATAGTACCTTGCGATACCATGGGAACTCTATACCTCAAAAACACAATTAGGTGGCTCCAATGCAATAAATGTGTCGACCATTACTAGTTCCATTAGAACTCAAACCTCTGAGTTGATGTCTCATAGAATAGGGAAATCTGAAATAAAAATTGACATTTAGAGAGATTCTTGTAAATCTAGTACCCTCTATGTATGTCCTAGAACTTCCTCAAGTACCTCACATGATCATTCTCAGACGTCGTCTACTATAGGATTTCATCAACTAAGACTTGCATGAATTGGTCTTTGAAGGGATGAAAGATTCATTTCATGTTCTCGATGAATATTGTGGGGCCATTTTTCATGATGAATTTCATCATCAATTACTCATAGTGACCATAGTGAATTTTGAATGTTGTATTTTGTTTATCCTCATCCTGATGTCACAATAGTTGGTTTCATGATCAGAGTTTAATCTTTGAGAACCATCGTGCCCCTATGAACAAATTAAATATTTATTTTATCATTAGTAGTGGATAAATATTATTCATAGCCACTTGACTCATGTTTCGGTAATCCAAACATAACCTCAAGCTCCAGTCCGCATACATGGTGAACAACACTGGGGTAGCCTTAGTGGAATCAACAGGCCTTACAAATTCCTTCTCTCACAAGTCCACCAACTACACCCTCAGCTCTCAAAGCTCCATTGGGGCCATATCATATGATGATGATGATATTAGTTCCATACATGGATTCAATTTGATGCATAATTATTGTTCTCCATGCATAGGCAAACCGAGTACATCCTCCAGAAAGATTCCATTGTGCTCGGCCACCAATATCTGAAACTATTGTCCCAATGAATACACTACTCCAATAGTCATTCTATCCAACTGGTGAGTAATGGGTTGAAAACACTTATTACTAATCATTTCCTTCTCTTCCAAGGTTTCTTTTCACCCACAAATAAACACCTCGATCAATCACTGTGGACAAACAACATCCTCCACCCAAAATAGTCAATCTGGACATGAAATGAGGCAAGACAGTACATACATAGGATGACTTCATAAGGCCTTATTATTTATTTAAATATATCCCTTTAAAAAATCTATCCGTTTATAATGAGATCACATTGTTGTCACAAGTTCACAATCCCTTAGTCATCACCTGTCAATGTCACCTATAGTTTTGGGCCATCCAGTGGCTCCACCATAATCAATATGTTTTTAATGAGAGATGATGAATGTAATGAATTAATATAACATATTTCTAAAAATACTCTAAATAATTATCAAAATACATATATCTTACCTCTTATCATTTCTATATTCTTAGGGTCATAACCCTACATAGCTTTCTGGAGGCCTTATACCAATCATGCTGCTCCATGAGCCTAGAAAGGCCCACTTGTGGGTGGTGGTGGTAACAGGTCACCCTTCAACCACCTCATACCACCATGTTATACCCTCTTCCACACAATCTTACCTACGAACCAACCTTATAATTCATTTTTCTCTATATCATTATTCCATCTACTGTCTCATGATCCGTTGTATGATGCGTTGGATAATATTGAGATAGATATACCCATCTTTTTTATGAGAAACACCACATGTACCTCATCTAATTGAAGCCACACTAAGATCCGTACCTCATGGAAGTTGGGTAGTAGTATCACTTCCAACTATTCTACACCCAATCCTTTTCCACCCAATACACCATCAAATGGGTCGTCATCTATATAATACATGACATGTGGGGTCGAAGCCCACACATGGTTGAGTATAAAAATAATAAGTAGGACAACCCAAAAACACTAAACATAAACAAAAAAGAATATTCATCTCAATAAAAATATTATTTTATATGTAATATAGAAATACCATAATATACTCAGTGAAGACACCACACCACCAGGTGGTCATTAAAAATAGCCAACCACATGATTCTTCTCGATGAAATACTGATTCTAAGATAAACCACTCTAAAGGAGATTATATCATCAGATACACTAATCATGTATTTAAATATCATTAGGTCCCACCCAAAAAAATCTTACTTGGCTTAGAAGACCCTGGTACATAGATTGGTGGTCACACCCAAAACCGCTGGGGACATAACAAACTCAATATACACCAACTAGCTATATATGGGATCTTTTGTAAATATTACCCACAATATTACACCTATGGATTTCTATATGGATGATAAATTCTTTTATTAGGGAGTTCACACTGATTCCACAAACCCCATATATGGAACACAAAATTATATACGATAAAACTCTAGTTTGAGGGGGGGGGGGTGACCACAACTGTTTCTGAGACTCTGTCTCTTCTGGGATCAGAATCCTATCATGTGAATGTAATGGTGCATTGTAAACTCATGGAAATTGAACAAGTTAAACTACTCAACCTACAATGGTCAAAAATAAAAAACAACCTAGAGCCAGAATAACTTCGGAAGTGCGTACACCATGTGTACTAGGTGGTGCATGGTGTGTCTAGCTATCTCCATGTCTCTCCATGTGGAAGAGCTTCAAACGACATGTTGTATCTATATACATGGAATGTAGATGAAGTAATGAGTTTGGGGAGAAACATGGTTTCCTGGCCTTGTTGGCTGGACGATCCCTTGTAAGGTGGCTATATCAGTGTACCAGCCATTTTACACAAAGTCATGTCCATGTACAAGTAAATAGTGTGCCCCTAACCAAATACATTCAACATTCCCCTGAACTTCCAAAAGCTCCTGACGATTCATGCAAATATAGTAACACGACATGTGATATTTAATTTTGGATTAAACCCTCGCACCAAATCTAATGGTCCCACACTGTGTGCAACACCAGGTTATAAGCCATGTTTCTCATGATTTCTAGATTTGCTTCAATGCCATCCTACACTTCACTGAAGCCCCCTCTCTTTCCAAGGCCACCATAATGTGATTTGGTGTGGCCTTTAGTTGGTATATATATTGATTATAGGCTCTGAATCTATTTAAAAAATGATCTATCCACAAGGCATCAACCATTATGAAAACCTTGAAGAATATGAACCACAAATATTTCTTTCCTTCTTCTAATCATCAAAACCCATTGCATCACATTGACTGCACCATGAATTACAGAATGAACTCAAAAAATTGTTCTATTTCACTTTATAATGGTCACACAATGATATAATATTGGGTTTTCATCAAACCATGGTCCAAAATAAAATACTTACAATGAATGTTAAAAGTGGGGAATAAATCCATTACTTATAAAAGTGAGGAACAAACCTCATCCATTATTAATTTTTCTCTGATTCACTATCATAGAAAAGTTTAATGAATATGTATAATCAATATGAATAAATCAAAATTCCATAAAACTCAATCTACCAATGATAAAGATATGAATTATTTCTGATGAATTAATCTGTGTCCAACCAGGATTAATATAAACAATGTGAATCAGAAAGAAAACATCCTAACTAGATTTTTGATTGATCTTTTATGAATAATGGGTTTTTTTCACTTTTTATAAGAACCTCCAACACTGTTGGTATGAAGATCCATAATCTGAACCCTGATCTACCGACACTCACCAGAAAATATCTCTAATGGTTGTTTGAACCTACAATGTTTGAGTGTTGAAACCTAAGGAAAAACCTATGAACATACATTTAATGAAGGAATATTCAATTCATAAAAGAGTAATCAAAATTAATTAATTAATTTATTTCATTTAATTACACTTATGATGAATTTTTCACAAAATAACCACACCAATAAAATTTTTATCACGCATTTGGTAAAACATACATTATTAACTAAAATGCCTGATATAATTTTTAATCTAGGACCCCATTTGGGAGTTATTCAAAATTTTTCAAGAAACATGTTCATACATGATATTTAATATATTTGAAATTCTTATTCAGGGAATAACAGACCTCAAATTGCATGTCTTCACAACACCTGGCCTAACAAATCATACATATAATATCCAAAAATAACACATGTAAAATGAAATATAATAAAACAATTAAAAGTATTTAAAAAAGTGTTTAATTAATATTGAATTATTTCAATATTCATGTTATCCATAGTACAAACAATTTATTCAAGAACAAAAACTCAAAAACATTACAAATATTATTTAATACCAACTGAGATGAATTGATCATGAAATAAATAAATTTTCATCAATTTTATTATTTAAATATTATTTCTCACAAACTCAGAAACAATACTTCAACATAATGGTTTAATTTTAGTCTGAATAGACACATTATTAATTAATTTTATAACATATTCACCATATCCCACAAAAAATCTTCTCACATTATAGCATTTTTTACATATAAAAAATAATATTATTCTTAATAACCTAGGGAATGGATACATATGAAAGGGGTTACCTCATATGATTAGGAAAGGTAAACATAAGAGATAAAATTCAATTAT
The DNA here is from genome assembly GCA_963277665.1 of Viscum album. Taxonomy (NCBI): domain Eukaryota; kingdom Viridiplantae; phylum Streptophyta; class Magnoliopsida; order Santalales; family Viscaceae; genus Viscum; species Viscum album. The sequence continues at coordinate 1,061,296,648 of OY728165.1, read as the reverse complement.
AACAAGTGAGAATAAGAAATAGATTTTGAGTATGATAACAAGAAAAAATAGAATAAAACCTAGTAAAAAAGATCATAAATCATAGTTTATGGAATTTTATTTATAAAAATTATTAATGGGAAATATGAGTGGGGAAACATGGGCCAATAATCCTGATATTATAAAAAATAACTTAGAAACTAGAATGGTTCATATATAAAATGACAGAAAATCTATCTCTATGTGACGAATAATTCACAAAGACATCACTGTATAGTCTAAATATTCCTAAGTGGATAGATTATTTCCCCCAATCCCTATCATTTCATCTCAAGGGTTTTATTTTTTTACTCAATTCGTTGAAGGGATAGCTAATTTGGATCCCACTCATTACTTAGTAGGTAAATTCAATTAAGGGTTTGGGTTAAATCTCCATCCACAGTCACATATTGAGATACTGATATACCCAATAGATAGGTGGGCTACATAATTCTGTTCCCACCATTAACATAATGAAAACCACACCTATGCATTGTATATGATCATAATTATTTTTTAATTCTATCACAAATTAATTTTCCTAATGTGAAAGTAATGGTTTTCTTAAGACTATCTATAATAAATTATCTTAATACATATAAAAGAATCAAGCATATGTTATTATTAAATCTCATTGTTGATGAATCATAATAAGAATTAAACTGTTTTTACAGATATGTAAGGAAATATTATTATATAATTAAAACATATTAGAAAAATAATTATCAATAACATTTATAATTTAATGACATTAATTTAAAACAAAAATAGATTAAAAAATTGGAAATATGAAATTACTTTTAAAACCATGACAACATGGAGAGGATTATTCTTAAAAATATATAAAAAATATGCAATAAAATATATTTTAAAAAAAATTAAACAAAGAGATTCCTTTTCCACTTTATAGAGAAAGTGAAAATCAGGGAAAAATGACTGTAAAAAATATTAAAATAAGATTTATTTTTTAAATAATAATATTTATATTGAAATAGATCTTATTTTTTTATAATAATAAGGAAGGATATCAATAAAATATAACAAAGAACATACACATGGAATAGAATGATTCGTGGAAAAAAAGAATAGGTATGTTTGGTTTCTCTTTCAAGCATTTCTACAGTTAAATTATGAACCATAGGCGAGGTGAAATAGTATGAGTAAATGAAAAACTAATAAAAAATTAGAGGAGATACAATAGAGGTGGTTTATAAAAGAATCCCATTAAATTTCCCCATATATTTTTTTTCATAACAATATCAAATTCTATATTATACTAGTAATACACCCACTTTGAATTTTATAGCATTTAAATCGAATTCACATAAAAAAGATAAATTTAGATTGACGTATAAACATATATAATTTTATCAATAATATAAAAAAATAAATTCATAAGGTAGTATGTAAATTAAAAAAAATGAAATAATTGGTGAATTTGACAAATGTATCAAAGAAAGAATATTGAGATGATAAATCCTTTCTTTTTTTACTCACAATATCCACGAATGTGATTTAACGAATTATACATTAAAAATGGAAATATTAATAACTTATTCGATAACATTGTTAATATCTCTAAACTTTTATAATTATAAATTATTTTTATTAATTAAAAATATATATGTTAGTCACCCTTAATTTTTATATCTATATGTTAGAAATTTTGACAGTTTCATAAAAGTTTATAGTAGAGATGGTAATCTTCATTCTTTGATACCAAGTTCATCATTAATATATTTGTATAGGTATTATAATCATTATTTTCTAACTATTCAATACCATGTTAATTTATGGAAAACATGGATATGTTTTGTGATAATAAAATCCACGATGAGCATGTTTTTGGTAGTTTATCGATAATAATAGGTAATTTTGTATCGATTATTCATTTTTATTTAATATTTCAAGAAGAATATTCCTGGAATATATTTTTATTTCATATTATATGTTACAAGTAATAATTTCTATATTCATATTCATGGTAAAAAATGGTGGATTTGGTATAGCATAATTCAAGTAGGTGATTTAATAGACCTAACAAGAACATGATATATTAGTGAATGATTTGGAATTTAGAGTTATATAATATAATTTATTTGCTGAAAATAATAATTATGTAATATAAACTTCATTCCACTATAGGATGAGGATTATAAAGTGTTTAAATGATAAGTTAATTGAAATAATAATATAAGAACCTAGATATTGAATATATAAATTCACTAATTATCTATATGTGTTCATCATAATAATTTTTTTGGGAATGTGTGTTGAAATTAAATATATCTTCGATGGAATTGTTTTATTTGTTATATTTATTTTATATATCCTTTTATAGGTGTTAATTGAAAAAAGTTATTTGGAAAATAATGTTAGTTGAAGGGTAAAAGTGGAATCACATGATAATTTTTTAATTTAAGTGAGGAAATATTGGTGAGAAATTTTCGTATAAATTAATATCCTAATATGTTTCCTATAAATTTTATATGTTTCAAATTTATTTAATAAAATACTTTACATGTTAAATTATATATTTTTACCCATTGTTAACTTATTTAATTATTTACCATGGTAATTATGCATTATTTAAAAATATAAGATAAAAAACCATACCGAATTACTGTATGTGGATTCCTAATTTGGAGTAAATAAAATATAATTAAAATTATCAGTATATTAATATTGGATTTAAATTAAATCATTAAATATTTATAATTTTCTTGTAAAATAATATCTTTGTTAAAATATTAAGTATTGAAAATATAATTTCATAAAAATTACTAATTAATTCAGTATTGATATAATTTTTTATATAAATTCTAAATTAGATTCATCATTTAAAATTGATATATTTAATTTTCTGAGATATAAATAGTTCAATACTTATACAAAACTCTAAAATAATAAACCATTATTTTACCTTACTAATTAATTTTATTTTGACAATATCTTTTTTTTCTAAAAATATATTTGAAATTATTATATAATTTAAAAATATATAATCCAAATTTAATATAAATTGTATTAGATTGAATTTTAAATGAAAAAATAATCAAATTTAATATAAAAATACAAAAAAATAATAATATATAGAAATAAATTTGTTTTACATGCCTTTAAATTATATATTCTTATTATTTTCCAAGATAAAATTTTTCGATTAATAGTAATTGTTTTACTTATATTAACAATATATTTAATTAATATCATTATTCAAAAGTAATCTATTTAATTTGTTGAGAAAAAATAATATATATAGAAATTATTATTCTTTAAAAAATAGGTTATTTTAACAGTAACTCATTATTAATAATTAAATAATAACAAGTGTATGGAATTTAATAAAAAAAAATATTTTTATTATGTTAAATAATCCAACAATTATAAATTTGTGTTCTATCTAGAAATATATAATAAATAATAAAAATAATACATTAAATAAAAAATTATTCCTTAGTGATTAATTAATAAATTAGTATTAATTATTATATTTATTTACTTAGGGATGTTATTTAGTTATTGTAAAAATAAATATTTATATTTTGTCTTTACATTATGTTGATATCCTTATTTACATTTAATTAGTATAATGAAAATGAGAAATTTATATAAAAATTTCATTAAAATAAATTCTCTTTAAAAAATGAATGGGTATTCATTAATTCTATTCAAAACCAAATTATTTTATTCCAAGTATTTATAATTAAAATGTGTTTATTTTAATATAAAAACATTATTTATATTAAGAATATATCAGTAACTCCAAAATAGAAACATGTTTTATAATATTATACTATATAAGAATATACCCCTTCATAAGGGATATATTACTCACATTACATCCAATAAATTCATTTAATCCTATATTCATAAATAAAAATTTTCACTAGTTTAATTGCAATTACTGTTTTTTCAAAATAAGTTTTATTTCCATGATTTGGATCCATTAATAGTGATTCTCAAGTGTGAAGATGGTCCATGTTATTATATAGTTGTATTGATATTATTCATTTAAATTTATTACCAAATTTTTTTTTAGTTTAGTAATCATCAATGGTATGCAATAACCCTTCATATTAAATACATGGATTCATTTTACTTTAATGTGATGTCATGTTATGAAAGAATAAATTGTTTTTTGATTAACTCACTTATTTTATGAATTATAATATACTCAGGTTATATTACTTTAAAAGAATAAAAAATATTTATGAATAATAGAAATATATTTTATTTAATTAAAATGTATCATGAACCCTTATCTCTTATAATAACAATTGTTAAATAAATTGAACACACATAATTTTAATTACCAATAATGATTGATAATATCTATGGGTATCCTAAATATGTAAATGATTCAAGAAATAGTTTATAATGAGATATCAACAATGCTATCATGTGTAATATAGGAAACATAGATTTTCTATTAAAAAAACAATACATTGAGATTCTATAGAACATATTCTAAATATTCATCCTTAGTTTAATATATATAATAAAAGCCTCTTGAGACATACCTTTTCATAATAATATTTACCGTATTTATAATATAGTAATAAAACAAAAATATTTTTAAAATTTCACTATAAAATTATTTTATACTGTGGAAAATTATAGATTAATCTTAAGATATATTATTCTATAGCACCATTATTTCAACCTATTTTACAATAACTTTCACAATGACATGACTTGATAAACATATAAAATTTATAATATAACATAGGTTTCAGTTATTTGGGTTCTCTTATACTTAATAACAATATCCTCATAATAATTAAACCCCATTCTGATACTAACTCAGGCGTCCCAATACCAAAATAAGAGATTTATAGATAAAAACATAAACCATACCCATATGATATGATTCCATGTGAGATGTCATGAGAATTAAAAAAAAAATTCTCTCATTTTCATAATTTAGAAATTATAACTAAAAAATTAATACACAATCCTAGAGCCTAATGGTTTCGTTTATTGGGTGGATTGAAACATAGTCAACATATTTTGAAACATTTTCAATATATCCAAAATTAGTATTCTCACAATACACCCTTTTTGACATATAATACAAAATATTCTTCATCAAAATATATAGAATAGAAATATTAGTAAGTGGTGATGGAAGATGATCATTTAGGGTAAACATGAGAGATAACAATTAGTGATCATAAGAGAGAATAAGAAAAAGCATACAGGTTTATGAAAATGAACTAAAAAAAATATAATCCTACCTAGTAAATCATATATTATAAATCATAGGTTATTGAATAAGTTTTTTCCTGAAATAATACAAGATAAATAATATTGAGGAGGAATTAGTAAATCCCTTAAAACAAATTACATGAATATAAATGTGGAATATACGTAACCCTAGAAATGAATTCTCCTATCAAGGATCACTAACAATAACACAATTACAAAATGTGAAGAGTCCCATAATAGAATGAGTTTTATCACTAATCCTAGATGTGTTAGATCATTGTATCTAATTCTTTACCCAATAAATTGGATTGTTATACAATTTCAACCCCACCCATCAGGTAATACTTAATTATTTATAATGGTTTAGGTTTAATTCCTAATAATTATTATCTTAAGAGATAATGTTATACCCATTGCATAGAGGAATATATCATTTTTATCTGATCAATCACATAATGGGAACCTTAAAAATTCATCAGACATGAAAAAATAAAACATTATTAAATCTATCATAGTTTAATTAAACCATGGGAAAGAAATGGGTTCCATAATTAATTCAATAGGACTCTATCATAATCCCTCACATGATAAAAGGTGATGTTTCCCATGGTAAAATGGTAGTAATACTAAATTTTAGAGTAAAATTAAATTAAATATTTTCAGTCCTCATGTTTCATGATGATTGGATTTATGAAATAGTAATCAATATAATGATTAGAGAAATATAGTGAATTTTGTAGAAATATGAACTGTATAAAATTATCTAATCATATAAGAAAAACCATTATGAAAAGTGTATGGAAATATTAAAATAATGATCCTAACCTAAAATATAGTAAATTTAAATCTGTTTTAAATCAAAACGGATGACACCATAAGATTAAAAAAACACATAAAGTATTGGTTATCAAACCAAATTATCATTTAAATGATATATTCAAACTACACTTCTAAGATAATGTGTATGGTGGATCTATAGACTATGGTATTGAAAAATTTTAAACTATCATAAGGTATCCCTAATTCTAAATCTTACCTGATTTGATTTCTTTCTATCCCTAGAAGACATTGACTTAACACGTTATTAAGTATAATATTACATCACTAAACACTCTATCTTTATATATAAAAATTACATGATCCGGAAGAATTGATAAATAATATATCTTCATAGACTAGGAATCTATTATTCCTGAAGGATTAGTTAAAAAATTATAATGTAAATATTAAGAGTTTTATAAAAAATAATCACAGGACAATGTACCCTGTATGCACATAGAAAGTAAAATTATTTTAAGTAATCTATATCAATATGAATTTTAACACATTAAAGATTTTTAGAATTTTTTATCTCAATTATTTTTATTAATTCACATCCCCTTTTATTATTCAAAAATTTAAGGTGAAAATCTATTTATAGTAACCTTGTAACAAACATCAACAGATTAATTCCAAAAATCTTGATTTCAATTATAATAACATCAAAAATTAACTTTTTCTCTAATGATGGTATTATCACGTTTCTTTGTATTGCGATTAATTTTTTAGTCATAACTAAAGTGATATAAATCAATTTAATATAACCTATCAAGTGAGAATAAACTACCAAATTTTTATAGGTATTTATTAAGTTCTATAGTGTTCGGCATATCAAAAATAAAATCTTTATAACCACAGTGACAAAAATAAAAATGTAAATCCTTATTAAATAATGTTTATTTTCATTTGAAAAAGAAATAATTTTTTTTGTCATTTAATCTATAATCAAAACATTTTGTACATTACTAAACAAGAAAGTATAATTAAAAGTTCAACTAAAATTATAACAAAACATGTTGTGTATTTAAATGAAAATTTACCTACTAAATTTCACCTTCTTTAAATAGAAACAATTTAGACTAAAACATTTAGTTATAAAAAAGGTACAATATATATTATTGTAAAACTAAAAAATGTATCCCTTTTAAATATGTTTTATTTTAATAAATTTACCACAATTTAGGATTTTCTAAAAGATTGAAAATAATAACGAAAAGGTGAAAACATAAAAATTACATTAAAAGAAAAATAAAATAAAAATAAAAAATTTAGTTTTTCTAGGAATTATCATATAAAATATTATATTTAATTCTAAAACATTTAAAAGACATCAAATACTCTATAAGAAAAATTAATAATGGTCGATGTAGTCAAAATTTTCAAATTGATTCTATTTCATCCATTTTCCCCTATTTCAAATGATCTAGTTTGATGAGTTAATATGTTAAAGTTCACATTCTCTATTACTATTATAGATATTATTAGGAACGTTCTAATAAAGAATATATATTTATTTGTTATCATACTTTTAAATTCACATTATTTTTCAAATATCTAGGAGAGTGCTTCCAATGGATCCAATGGTTTAACTAGTTTAGTAGAAGGTACATTGATATTCAAAATTGGATGTTTATAATTTTACAATAAATTATCCAAGGGACATTACTATTGAAATATAATTCATCATAGAATAGATAAGTGATAATAAAGGTAATTTTTTAAGACTAATAACTTCGAGGTTTTCTTCTTTATGTGGACATTTCAGATGAAATAATCAAAGAATTTTTCTTTTTTTTTTAAAAATGGTCCCATATAATCCATGAATAATGCTTGGGAAATTACCTATTTCATGAATATTATTTCAATAAATAAATTTTAAATTTATACAGGTAAATTTATAGATTAGTTTTTGATATAATTAGTCACAATGATCACTAAACCAAAAAAAAACAATAAAAAATAAGATATTTTACCTTTTATGTGTTGTAAAAATCATCATCTTTGATAAATAATGATAGAATGGGAAAAAATAAAGAAAGATATATATATTAATGTTAAACATGTTTTAATTTATCATACTATTAAAATATAAGTTATTCCTATTTCAGGGAAGGACTAAGGAAATTTATAGATATCATAGTTTCTTTTTTTACAAAAAAATTAAAATGAAAAATTGTATATTTTTTAAAGGTAAAACATTTTAATCAGACAGAAATTAAAAATAAAAATTTATAAAGTATAAATGAATTAGGGATGAATCAAATATTTCCTCCGCATCATTCAATTTTTTTTTCAATGTTATGAGATAGTTTGAAGAATAAGTGAACTAAAGATCACATTAGTTCGATCATTCCCAACATCTATTTAATGAATTTCAATCTATCAAAATTTTGTAGTTTTTTATAGATACAAGCATTCTGATTTTTAATTCCGATTAAGAATAAAATTATATCTATTTTTCATGTAAAATCCCTAATAAAAAGGAATCTTATATATATGTTCTTGGTTTGTGAACGACGTGATGAGTTTTTTAGAGAAATATAAATAAATGGTATTATAAATAATGTGTAAAGTCATAGTGACACTCATTAAAAAATCCATGGGGGTGTGTTTCATCCACCAAAGTCGAGTACATCAACATCATACTATTACATATTAAATGTCAGAATTGCAAAGTGTTAGAAAAATTTGCATCATGCTAGACCACAAAATTAAAGCTTCTAAATTGAAATTTCTTGTTTCTAAAGAACAATTTTTTAACTAATCTACAATCTCCAAAGTCATCATTTGAATTTCATTTGTGAAGAAAATAATTTCTAGATTAATAAATGAAACTATGATATGAAGTACATTTTTTTAATGGGAAATTTATTTTACAAATTATTAATATATTTCATCTAATGTTTATTGATACGTTTCAAATAAACATATTTTAAAACATAATATTTAGTTCAAATGTTGTACGATATTGTAAATATATAGTTATAATACTATAATGTTTTTCATCTACTAATTTTACGAATTCATCAGTATCATGTTTGATAGAATTTTAGGTCAATGTATTAATAGTCAATGAATTATTCAAACCAAATTTTTTTTGCAAACCATTAATATATTTACATTGAGTTTATATATTTCAATTTAGTTTTTGATAAATTTTAATAATAATGAAAACTATGAGTTCTCCAATCATTATTATTACAAACTGATTATTAATATGTTTATAAAAACTATCAAAAAAGGATTCTCTAGTTGATGAAAAAATATTTTCATCAAAATAAATTTATACAATGATGGAGTATTTAAAATTTATATTTATAAAAAATGTCCGATCCAAACACCCATTAATAGAAAAATGTTTATTTAAATATCACTTAAGTTTATCAAACTATACTCATGGTTCTTATTAAAGTATTTAGATCTCCTTAGTAAAGTTAAATAATATTTATGGAATTTTACTATCTTGAAAACCAATAGGTTGTTCATCGTGAACATCATATTGAATATATATATTTTGATATTAAATTTTAACATCCAATTAAAATTAAGTTAAATTTAGATGTGACATAATGGATTAATGTATTTGGGTAGTTTATAAAAATTATACCAATGAAAATATTTCACCACCGTCTATTTCTTCTTCTTAATAATATCCTTTATTATAAACAATTTATTTATTTCTATCAATTGTTTATTTTTTATCATAGTTGTTTCTATGATATCTTTTTTATAAAACCACCAATAGTTTTTTAATATATTTAACTAAGGTCTAATCATGATTCATTTTAAAATTATTAATATCTTCTTAGATAGAAATTTTTGAAAATTTCATCACTTAATGAAACATCTTCCATTTGTTATTGGAATTATTATAAGAAATCATGATGTCCACATTTATTTCTCAAGAAATATTTATTTATAATGCGATTAATTATATCACACTAAATAGTATCAGTTGTATGAATCCATATAATAATCTCTGTTATGTAATGTGGTAAGTTGGTAATCAACCATCATATACATATATTCCACTAATGAAATTTATGGACACTGAGAATATGATGGTTTAACTTCTCAAGAATTTTCTATTGGGAGTTTTGAATAAAATACCGATAAAATTAGAGGATTATGTTCAAAATCATAATCATAAAGTTGCACTTTTATAGGTTTTGAAAAAAAATTATTAGATTGATAAAACATTAGATGAACTATTTCTGAAATAATTTGTTTCATTTGTTATAAACTCTATAATCCTTACTATAATAAGTATAAAAGACTAAATTTCTTTCATTTTCTTTATGAACAATTTTACGAAGTTTATTTTTAGTATTAAAAAATAATTCATTATATAAAAATACATTGAAGTGTAAAAAATTGGCTCTCTTTCGGTCTACAACTCATGATGAGTGTTATTTAGAAAAGGTTTGAGTAAGATACAATTTATGTTATAGATATATTTTCACCCAACCTATACCAAAAAAATTATTTCAATAGATTACACGCATGAAAAGATTCATTAATTTTCCTATGGAATTATTTATCTCCATTAAACTACAATATTGTTCTATAGTACTATTGGTGTGAGTAATATTTGGGTCATACGTTTCTTATTAATACATTTTTTAAAACTAGTGCTCACTAACTCACCACCATTATTTCTATATATAGTACACAATAGTAGGTTTATTTGATTTTTGAAGTACAATTAAATGGTTTTAATTGAATAAGATCATTGCATATTCAATAGAAAAACTAAACAGTTATAAATTTTGTGTAATCATCAACCAATACATAAACATAGTGTTTACCCTCAATACTTTCACTTTATGTACAACCAAATATATCCATGTGAACTAACTATAATGTTTTAGAAGGTTGGGAATCAATTTTATAATTTATCCAGACATAATTTGTATACCTAATTGATAATGGTCACATAATTTTGTTAAATTAATCTCATGTTATAGTATATTCCCAAGATATCCTTTCATAAAAATATTGGCTAAATTTTGAATGTTATAGTGTTTTAAACTTATATTTATAAATAATAAGAGAAAATTAATTCTACATTAATAATGAAAATTTCAATGACATAAGTCTTTTATATCAGTACTATATTACTTCTCATTCATGTCTGAAGATATAATGAAAATTCCTTCTAAAAATTAAATTGTAAATTTTTCATTCAACATGTTTACAAGACAACCTATTTAAGATAGTTAACTAATGGAGATAAGGTTATGAATGTGACATAAAACGAATATAATATTTTAAATTAACATATTTCTTTGAAATATTAAACATCTAAAATTATGATGAGTTGACCTTGTGTATTATCTATAAAATAAACTCTCCCTCTATTATACTTTTTCATATTACGAAAGTTGAACTCGTCTCTAGTCATGTGTTGAGAAAACCCATTGTCAATGTAGAATTTTTTTTGAGTAATCAACAAAATATTTTTCTAATGAAATGATATAACAATGTTCAAGATATTGAAATATTATTGTGTCCATTTACATTTAAAAATAATATTTTAAAAACCCATATCATTTAAAATATTATGTGTTAATAAAAATCTAGTTGTTTGAAAATTAATTATCTATGAAAACCAAAATTTTGATCATTTTTAAAGGGAAATATTTATTCTCGTTACATACTTTTTCATTTAGTTCAAAGGGTTTCACTTTTTTTATAATATAATTTTATTGTAAATGAGATTTATTTAGCCTATAACATATTCAATTTGATATTTTGGATGGTTTTTTATGTATACTACTTATCAAAATTTTATTTACAAGATGTAAAATTATAAGAATGTTTATTTAGGTACTAATTTTGTTCTTAAATTTAATAACCAAATTCCAGTTAACTATGTTCCGATCGTCATGTTTTTGATCTACAAAAATCACAATAACAATAATTTCTAAATTTAATTTAATTTAATGTTTTTATTTTTTTGGTTAATTTAGTAATTCTTTTATTATAATCAAAATATTTTTATTAAGAAAAATTATAGTTATTATTCAACTTATTATTTTCATTTTCTAATGAAATTGCAAAATAGGTTATTTTAGAATGATGTTGGTAAATATTCCTTATATTTTGTTGTATTCACACATTTTTTATCTAATGGATTTTATTTTTAATCATAAAATAATGTAGAATAATAATACATAGAATTATAAAAATATTAAAAATATAAAGACAATATTTTTAGATGTTCATGAGTTACCTTATACAAGTTGCAGTTTTTTATTTTTCATAATGTTTTAATTGAATATAACAATTTTCTGAATACCATTACATATTTATTATGATTAATTATCATATAATGAATCACATTAACTATAACTCAATATGTACGTGGATACATTTTTATATTTTCCATTTATTTTTGAATATTTTTTTTCAATATCAATACTTTTTTTAATTTAGTGAAATCAAGTATAATATGACACATTTTCTTACATTAATAACAAATAACATCTGATGAATCCTTCATATCATGTTTGTATTTATATATATATATATTGAAATTTTTATTACCATTATGTTATTTAATTATTATTTATATTTTACCATGTTATTTATCACCTTCATCTAATCATCTTCATCTATAATTATCACACTTCTTCTATTAAACATGTTATTTATATGCTTTGGAACCAGAAGTAAAATTATCAAAATTAATAATACTATAACATGGTGAAAAAGATAAATCATTCTTCTAATTATCATTATAATCATTTCTCTTAAATTTTATTTCATATTTTATTAATGTTCTAATCACATTACTCAAAATTACATAAGCCATGTGTTTTTATCATCGATTAAAGTTTTCTTACTCGAAATATTTTAGAAATATAACAATTTTTTCTATATATTAATCTTACATTAACTCTTTATCACCCTGGGTAGTAAAACATATTCAATTTTCATAAATTTTGGATGAATTTTTGTTAAAATATCACTATTTAAAAAATTAAAGGCTTTACAATATTCCCTTAACATAGATCTTCAAGTTTCCAAAACATTCGTAGTTACAAAATGAGTAGATAATAGCTTATTCTAAATAATGATTTTCAATTGAAAGGATGATATATAGATTTAATTGGTCATAATCATATAGAATAGAGAATTATTATAAACCTTAGTATTTACATGTTATTCAAGCATTTCTAACTGAGTAAAATAAAAAATATTTTCTCTTGAATTTTTAACTCCCAATAATTAAAATAATTTTCTTATATAGTGTATATGATATATGATTTCATATGAACATTCAAAATTTCATAATGTTGTTTAGTAATGATGGGTGTTGGTTAGAATTAAATTTTTAAGTCTTCTAACCATAAAAACAACCATCAAAAAACATATACATCCACTACGAACCCATTAATTATATTGAAGATGAGACAAAATTATGATGAATTAATGAAAAAAATCAGAATCATTTTGAGTCATTGTAACACCACAATATTTCATAGTACATTATCTCTTCAAAGTAATTCAATAACTCGTGCGACACGCAACACCGAGTTAGAGCACACCACGACATACCAAACTAGCCGTTCAAAAAGCTGTTATGAATAGTTTTAACAGAATTTTTTATTTTATATACTCCATATAATTTTAGAACCCATATGATATATTTATTAGACATAATATAAGAACAAATTCATTTTTTTTGATAAAAGAAGTATTTAAAAAAAAAATCATTCTTACCACCTATTAATGGAGAATCCTTTTAAAAACCTGAATTTGACACTTTAATATATTAAATTTATAGAAATTAAAATATTAGTTTGAATCGGGACATCAAAATTAAGTATTGATAAATTTTTGGTACTTTTCTAATAAATTTTATATTTTGTTGAATAGTGAAAAGTACTAAATTTTAATTGAAAACAACTATTTTAACCAAAATATTTTATATGGTTAAATTATAATTTTAAATGGTTTGGAAGTATAATAAGATTATATTTTTATAAATTAATACAATTATGGTAATTTTAAGTATTTTCAGATTTAAAGTTGACATAAACACATGTTAATGATTTGATATTGTTTACTTTTTTTAAAAAAAAATAGGGTTTTTGGTTTTGATAGTGGGAAATAATTTTAATTAAATTAATTAAACTTCTTTTTTTTTGAATTTGATAAAATACAATTCATTTTTAAATTCATAATATCAAAATTAGCTTAGGGGTATTTTTTTACATTTTTCAGAGAACATTCTACTTTTGATGAATAATGAAAAACACTTCGATATTGTTTAATACTGACTTTTCATTTAAATATGTATTTATTTATTTTAATTTTATTTTAAGTACAAATAGATATATAAAACTTATATAAGTTCAATGTAATTTATTAGAGTCATTTTTATAATAATATTTCATGTATAAAATTTTTCTGAACTTTTTAATTTCTTTTACCAACCTTCTAGGCACATATGAAAATTTGTATAAAATGTTAGATTACTGCTTCTGTGAATTTAATTTCAAAAATCCGAGAGACATAGTATCCATCAGTTAGTAAAATGTTGTTCTGTAAGATGAAAATAATTTTTGGTGAATTGTAACTGATGACTTTTATTTACAACAATTAAAAGTAAACAGGGAAATTAAAAGTCAAAAAGATCTTATAATTACCCCAACACCTACAATAATTATATTGGATAAGTGTATCTAAAACAAAACCAACATTAGGAATAAGATATGATACTTCTGGTACACTTCGATTAGTTTAGTACATTTATTATTATTTTATTTAAATAATGGTTAAAAGTGTTAAATTTAATGTTTAATAACCAAAACATTTTTAATATAGGGCTACACATGAGATAAATTTGACTAAAAATATTTATTATAAATATAAAATGATTTCCTAAATAATAGTATTTTATTTTCAATTTTTAGAGATAAAATGTTTTAATATATTTATGACACAATGATGATGGAGTAATTACTTTATAATGTAATGATTACAATAATTGATATTATAAATATAAAAATAAATTTAAATTGAGCCTTTCAATTCCATACAAGAATTTTATAGGTTAATATGACTTTTTAAGGTTGATTAAATACTTTTTTTTGAAGTGATAAAGTTTTTCTGACTTTATCAAAAACCAAAAACCAAATAGTGTCAAAATTGACATAAATGCGTTTTTAAAACAAATACTATATTATTAATTGATATAATATCTCAAAAAATATAAGGATGGTCCAAAAGACATAGATAAGGTTATATATATCTATAATAAACCACTTGTAGTTCTATTTACTTTTTATAGTATTTTTATAAACTATTTATTATAATAATACATGAGGTTATGGTAAAGGATAAAATATTTAATGAAAAGATAAATCTAAAAGATAGGGTTAATACTATGACAAAAACATGTCTAAAACCAATTGGTTTTGAGGATTTCGACCCATACCCACACTATATTCCAATAAATCAATTTTGAGACATTATAAACCGAATATGATTTTATAATATAAAAATATTTCAAACTCTTCCTAAAGTGACCCTCACCTGGTTTATAAATGGGTACTCCCCCTTCTCTCAAAATCACACATCCAAAGCCATTTGTCTCGGAAAAAACCAACCCAAATCTCCTGCCAACATCCATCATATAAACCTAGATTCCTTCCATTGAGCATAGATCCAACCTAAAGAGACATTTGGTTCAAACTAAGAGGAAACACCCATAGAAGATGTAATTATTTTATCACCTCTTTCAAAGTTCTTTTTTTCTTAAAAATTATCATTATTTGTTATTTCTACAACCAAATAATAAATCCAATAACTTCTATATACTGTGATCATATTATAAATATGGTATAACTATACTTTTTATTCGATCCATCCTATGAATGATACTGTCACCTTTTGAGCATATGTACGACTTACCATCTCCATGTTGTGGTGTAATTTGTTATTCAACACAATGTTTTTTGGATGGACATAATGATGAGTAATATGTATATAAATAATGAAAATAACATTATAACTTCTCTTTATAATTAATATACCATCCAATTAAAGAAATTTTAATCTTAAAAGAAAAGGTATCATCGCTCGTGTGTACATACATCTTATCATCTCCACGACATGATATGACTCATTTCCAAGTACATCATTCAACGATGATTATAAAAATATATATTATTAATATGTTTGTAATATATGATATAATAATGCTACTAGAGAGAGAGAGATATATATATATATATATGTATGTATATATTTATGTACTTACATATATCTTATTCACTTACTTCTATTCAATATGATATGAAAATGAAAACAATGTTGGTGCTCACATACGACCTACCGTCTCCATAAATTTTGTTTTCTATTAAATATATCTATCACTTATATGTATTTATATTATAAAAATATATTATATATAAATAATTTCTGATATTGTTGAATTATTTAAATCATGATATAATGAAATGATAAAAAATAACAAGTTAAAACACATACGATAAAGAAAGTGATTATTACATGAAACGTTAATTTAACATGGAAATAATTATTAAATGGGTATTATAAGGTCATAAATGAGTCATGTATGATATATAATATATAAAAATAGTTCTGGTATAATTTAATAATAAACTATGGTCATTATACAGGAGGTTAAATGTACTCTAGACCAAAGGAAAGTGCTAGGTAAGGGTAAATTCTTCTATCTCATTATTATCCAAGATTTTTTATGTGTAAATATATTATGAGACATATTTATTATAGTTTTCCATGTTTAATAAAAAAAATTCAAAATTATTCTTTTAAGGCAGTATTTAACTTAAACATTAATTTAACTGTTCTAAATACTTATTCTTCTAAATCTTTCTTATTAATGTGTGACTTTTAAATAATTTCAAAAAAAGGTATATTTCTCTCAATAAGTTTTACTGATCATTTTCAACAATGTCAACATCCTTTAATGGATATTATTCTTGAATAAAGTTGATTTATTATAATTCAATCTTCCATATTGTATTGAATGAGTCCTGTTATGTTTTACATTGTATGTGCTATTTTTATACCCTTCATGGTTTATGGTTGAAGTATTGACATTTTGTATTCTAGTTTTAATACGAAATATTGTGTTATGTTTCAACATTTTTATATGAGGAATGAAATGGACTTAGTAAGTGATGGGTGGGGCACGCTATAGACCCTTGATGCATCGGTAGGTTCCATGAGACAACCTACTATCTTGGAACAAGGCCTTGGCAAAAATTGTATTTTTAGTCTTGGCACAAGGCCTTGACTATGTGGTAATGATGTCTGAAGTTAGACATTCCATCATTATAAAATTAACTATTACATGTGATTATTCAACTAAAAGAATATCCATGTCCATGTTTATATAGTAATGATTGAATTATTTTCTTTATATTATGATCAAGTTTATGCTTAAAATACTACTGTTTTTATTACACAGCTTGCCTTAAAAGTTTATAGATTCTGCTAAATTATTTACCCTTACTGAGCATCTGAGCTCACCCATTTCTAATGTTATTTCCCAGGATTCCATGAAGTGGATTATGTATGATATGTAGGGTTAATCTGTGGGAATAATGAAATTCTTTGTTTTCTATTTATGTTTTGTATTATGTTTGAATGTGTAATGTAACGTAATGTGTATAATCTATTTTCCAGGACTACTAAAATGATTGGTCCTTCGGTACATGATTCCTGATAATCATGCCAATGTATTAAAATAATGCACTAGCTCCGAGCTTCTGGGGTCAAAGAATTACAGTTGGAATCATAGGAAGTTTTTCACAAACTATTGAAACTATATTTAGAAAAAGATATGATTATAGAACATTAACCAAAGATATACTTTGATTATAAGTATAGAATAACTTCCATGAATTTTGGTAATGTAGAGATTTTGTGTATTTTCCATGAAATACATCCCTATCTAGATACAAGCACGTAGATTCAGATCTGAAACAATTGTACCTAGGAGAGAAAACTACAAAAATGAGTTTTGGGCATGACCCGAGGAATCCTGGTACACGGCAATGGGCCTTGTTTCACACTTGGTTATGAAACTCTTAGGGGATATACTTAGGATAATTCACATTTTCTTTAAAAACTGTTATGATGGATTTAGTAGTAAATAGTCCCCAAAGAAAACATTTTTATGATTATAGATTATATACATAATCTCTTTAATTTATGATAGGTATTTTACATGTTTGGAATTATGCATAGTGATTCACAAACTAACCTTCTGTATGCCATTGTTTAGAAATGGTTCCTAGTAGAAGGAATTAGAACTCTAACAATAAGCATGATCCAAAGAGTAAGAAGGGTCATATATTTCATGGTATTAAGCCATCATTTAGAAGGGAAATAGTCTTCCACGTTTTCTCATCATATGAAGAAATGGAATCCTGTGTTAATATGACATGTAAAGAATTTCCCAGTCCTATGGCTTTGATGGGAACTAAGAGAAGAAACTAATGTTAGAGAGAAAATTGATAAAGGGATGATTGGAAAGAAGTATTTTCCCATACGTGATAACTGTGGAAAGTATCACCATGGTATATTCCTGAACGGAATGAAATATTGTTATATGTGTGTAGAAAATAGACACCATGTACATGATTTCGTATGTAAGAAAAAGTTTCAAATATACAATGCTTCATCTGCAAGGAGTTGGGACATTGCACGAATCATTGTAAAAATCATAAGAGATTGCCTTGAATGATCCTATTGGATAATAATCAAATTATGATACTACCACAAATAAAGAGTAATTTCTACTATTATTTAGTTTTTATTGAAGAATTATATCATTTTAGCGTTTTATCAATGATATACCAATTATATGAATTATGGAAATAAATAAGGATTGTTCTACATTACAATTTTATCAAGGATCTGAGATTATTTTGTTCTAATAAAAATTACTCAATAACAGGTTAAAATTTTTGGGAAATTCATGCTCGAAGGAAAGATAATCCATAATATTGTTCTAATACTGAGTTAGTGATTCTAGAATATGACATGATTTATTTTGATAAATTATATTCGATATTATTGATTATATTGAAACATTTTAATTGTTTGTCTATTCTATTATTGTTGGAGTTTACATCATTTTTGGAAATGAAGAGTATATCCATTAATTTATTAAGAATAAAGGAGAATAAATGTATTTATTAAGGTTTTATGGTAATTTTGGGTGTTATCATGTTTTAAAATAAAACATGATGACGATATTCACATGTTATTACATTGAAAAAAAGATCATCATTATGTTAACCATTCCTGAAAATTTTGGTCTGTGAGTTTGGAAAGAAGTATATTGGATAAGTCTAAAGGTTATAATTGACTAAGTATGAAATTGGATACTATTTTTGAGGTTAAAAAAATTCTTCATATTATTTCTATATTGTTATGAAAAGGACAACCCATAGGTCAGGCGAAAACCCGTCGCGTTTGGCAAGGCTTTGAGACTTAAACCCACAACAGAAGGGAGACCAGGGTACATCACCTACCACTGGCCTATGTGATGTCCTGGTTTGTATGATGTAGTTTTTTTAATATTCTTACAAATGAACTTTAAATTCATTATTTTTGGAACCCTGTAAGATTAGGATAAATAGAATATTTTTGAATTAAATTGTCTTTTTTAGTGAAAGATGAGTTTGTGGTAGAAATTAGTTGATGGATGAAACACTACTTGTCTAGTATATTCTTTTCCTCTAATTATATTAATAAATTAATTCATAAACATTAGGGTAGGGATCTTAAAACAAAAAAATGTGTTATCCTAATACCTTATGTTTTGTTGAATGGATGATAATTTAAATCATCATTGATTGATGACTTTGAGGCCCTCAATTTTACACTTATTTGTGAACAATGACCACAATAACTCAATATAAATATTTAATTTTTTTTTCTAATTATGTGCCTCCCATTTCCACCAATTTTATTCTAATAGATATCACAAATTGGTGGTGAATTTTTTATTTCCCATTCCCTCCATTTAAGACTAAATTTTATTAACGCAATTTTTTGTGTGGGTTTTCCACAAAGGTATTGTTCTATTTTTAACCTTTTATTTTCAATGAACAATTTCAAATTTCAAGGACACAATTTATTGATGAAGGGCAGAGTTTAACACTCCAATATGTCATAGTATGGTATCTCTCCAATGTTGTTCAAGAAATTGAGTTACATGCAACACTGAGTTCGAGCGCACCACGACTTACCAAACTTGCCTTTTAAAAAGTGGTGATGAACAATATTAACTGAATTTTAAATCTTATATACTACATAAAATTTTAGAATCCATATTATGTGTTTTTTAGACATCATATATAAACAAATTCATTTTTTAGATAAATGAAATATTTTCCAAAAAATGCAATTTTACAGCCTTTTAATGGTGAACCCTTTTTAAAACCAATATTTTTCAGTTTTATATTTTCAATTTAATTAAATTAAAATATTTTTTTAGATTCGGGACATAAAAATTATGTTTGAATAAAATTTTGGTACATTTCAGATAACTTTCATATTTTGATGAATAGTGAAAAATAATAAATTTTTATTCAATTTTTTTAATCAAAATAATTTATAGTGTTAAATTATAAATTTGAATGGTTTGGAATTATAATAATATTATATTAGTATCATTTAATAAAATTTAGGTCATTATATATAATTTAAAATTCAAATTTGACATAAACATATGACAATCTTTTGATAGTTTTTATTTTTTATAAAAACCCGCTTTTTGGTTTTGACAACAGAAATTAAATTTAAATTAATTAATGCAACTTCTAGGTTTTCAATTTGGTAAAATAGAATTCATTTTTGAATTTGGAATTTCAAAATTATCTTATAGTGAATTTTTGGTATTTTTATGAAAACTTTCAATTTTTGATGAATAGTGAAAAACACTACGTTATTGTTTAAAACTGAATTTTTATTTAAATAATTATTTATTTTAGTTAAATTTATTTTAAGTCAAAATAGATATATAATACTTATATAAATTCAATTTAATAAATTTAATAATTAAATAATAAAATTAGATATATTAAATTTTACTGAACTTTTTAACGTCTTTTACCCACCTTCTACGCAGATTTGAAAATTTATATAAAACATAATTTTATAGATTCTGTGAATATAATTTTGAAAATATTAGAGAAACATTTGACATTATTAAGTAAAATTTTGTTCAATAAGATGAAAATAATTATTGGTGAATAGTCACATTTGACTATTATTTTCCACAGTAAAAAGTAAATATGGAAAATAAATGTCAAAATGATATTTTAAATACCCTAAAACATGTCCCAATTCTGTGGGATAAATTTATTTCGACCAAATCCAACCATAGGAATGAAAAATGATTATTTTGGTCTACATGGATCAGATTAGGACATTTAAAATTATTTTTTTAAAGAAGAGTTAAAAGTAATAAATTAAAAATTTAATAACTAAACCCTTTTTAAGATAGGGTTATACATAAGATAAATTCATCTATAAATATTTATTAGAAAGATAAGAAGATTTCTTACATAATTGTTTTTTATTTAAAATTTTAATATTTTAAATAATTAAATTTATTTATGACACAATAGCGATGCTATAATTACATTATTAATGAAAGATTAAACTAATTTAGATTATCAATAAAAAAAATGTAATTTGTTGCTTTTGATGCCATCATAGAATTTTATAGGTAAATATTACATTATAGGGTTGATTAAATTTTTTTTTCAAAGCGATAAAGATTTTATGACTTTAAAAAAATACAATACCAAATAATGTCAAAATTGACATAAATGAGTTTTTAAAACCAATACTAAATTACTAATTAATATAATATTTCTAAAAATATAATGTTTGGCCAAAGGACATAGTTATGGTTATATATGTTAACAATGAACCACTTGGGGGTATTATTTACTTTTTATAGTATGTTTATTAACCATTTATTATAATAAAAGATGAGGAGAAGGTAAAAGTTACATTATTTAACTAATTGTTAAATCTAAAATATAGGGTTGATATGTTTATCTAAACTTGTCTAAATCTATTGGTTTAGATTATTTAGACCCATACCCACATTATCATTGATAGAAATCAATTTTCAGACATTAGAAACCAAATATGATTTTATAATAAAATAATATTTCAATTTATTTCTATAGCGACCCTCACCTCTCTTATAAAAGGGTACTTCCCCATCTCTCAAAATCACACCTCCAAAGCAATTTGGCTAGGGCAAACCCTACCCAAGTATCCTTCCAACATCCATCACATTAGCCTCGATTCCTTACCTTGAGTATAAAGTCATCTTAAGGATCCCTTTTGTTCAAATAATCAGAAACCACCCAAAGAGAAGGATTTTATTTTATCACCTCTTTCAATGTTCTTTTCTTCTTCCAGTTTATCTTTCTTTTTGATTTCCTTACAAAAATAATAACTCCAATATCTTTTACAAACTTTGATGTTATTATAAATATGGTACTACCATACTGATTATTCTATCCATCCTATGAATGATAATGTCAGCATGTATGTGTACGTACGACTTATGGTCTCCACATCGTGGTGTAATTTGTTATTCAACACTTTGAAATTGGGATGGATATAATGATGATTAATATGTATATAGATAATGAAAATAACATAATAATTTGTCTGTATAATTAATATACCACCCAATTCCACACATTTTAATCATTAAGTAAATGATATCATCGCTAGTGTGTACGTACGGCTTATCGTCTCCATGACGCGATGCGATTCATTTCCAGGTTCACCATTCAATGATGATTATAAAAATATATAATATTAATAATTATGTAATATATGACATAATAATGCTACTAGATATATATGTATGTATGTATGTATGTATGTACTTATATATATCTTATTCACTTACTTCCATTCAAATGATATGAATAGGGAAACAACGCTTATGCGTACGTACGACCTACCGTCTCCATAAATGGTGTTTTCCATTTCATATATCTATCTATATTAAGTATTTATATTATAAATTTATATTATATATAAATCATGCTTTAAATTTTATAAGTATTTAAATCATGATCTAAATGATACGATCAAGAATAACAAGTTAAAACACGTAGAATAAAGAAATCCATTATTACCTGAAATGGTAATTTAACAGGGAATGAATTATTAAATGGGTATTACAGTGTCATAAATGAATCATGTATGATATAATAAATATTAATATGGTTCTGGTATAATTTAATAAAATTTTATTGTCATTATACTGGAGGCTAAACATACCCTCGACCAAAGTAAAGTGCAAGGTAAGGGTTAATTCCTCAATCTCATTACTATCCGAGAATTTTAATGTGTATGTATTTTTTATGACATATTTATTATCCATGTCCAAGTTTCATAAAATAAATTTCAAAATGATTCTTTTAAGGTACTCTTAAACTAAAACATTAATTTAAATGTTTTAAATATTTATTCTTCTAAATCTTTCTCATTAATGTACATGTTTTCAAAATGATTTTAAGGATTTCTTTTGATGGACATGATTGTTTTAAAAAGTTAATTCATTTCAAAAGTTTCAAATTGGGATGGGAAAAATTGATTCAAAAGACTATTTTAAATGAATTCCTTTTTAAGTGTTTGACTTTTAAATGATTTCACCAAAAGGGATATTTCTCTCAATAAGTTTTACTGATTACTATCAACTAGGTCAAAATCCTTTTCTAGATATTATTCTTCATTAAGGTTTATTTATTATAATACAATCATACATATTGTATAAAATGAGTTATTATATGTTAGACTGTGGATGTTCTATTTTTATACTCTTTATGGTTTATGGTTTAAGTGATGAAATTTCATATGCTAGTTTTAAGACAGATGTTTATATTATGTTTCAACATTTTTATATGAGGAATTCAGTGGACTTAGTATGTGATGGGTGGGGCCTACTATATCCCTTCGATGCATCGGTTGGTCACATGAGAAAAATTAGTGTCCTGAAAAAATGAGATTTAAAAAATTTATTTCTAGTCTTGGCATGAGGACTTGACAATGTGGTAATGATGTCCGACGTTAGGCATTCCGTCATTATGATATTAATTATTACATGTGATTATTTGACTATTATAATATCAAGGTTCCTAATTATATGGTAAGGTTGGAATTATTTTCTCCATATTATGCTAATGTTCATGTTTAAAAGGTTGTTTTTTTATTACACACCTTGCATCAAATGTTTATAGCTTTCGCTAAATTATTTACCCATACCGAGCATCTGAACTAACCCCTTTCTTATGTTTTATTTTCCCAGAATTTCAAGAAGTCTATTATGTTTGATATGAAGGGTTAATCTAGGGTAATAATATCATACTTAGTGGATTATTTATGTTGTGTATTATGTTTGAATGTGTAATGTAACGTAATGTATGTAATCTATTTTCCAAGACTATTAAACTAATCGGTCCTTTGGTACATGATTCCTTGTAATCATGCCAAAGAATTAAAATAATGCACTGGTTCTAGGCTTATTGGGTCAGGGCATTAAAGTAGGTATCAGTGAATTAAATTAATTAAATATAAATATTTAATAAAATATATGGGTGTTTAATTCTACACCCTTAAATTTATTTTTTCCCCAAATTGTTTTACTCTAATACACAACATGAGGACAATTATATCTTATCATATCCTCACGTTCCCACATAGCTTCCCCAAATTGGTGGTTTCACCTAAAATTTTTTTCCATGACAGTGGTTATGTGTTGTAGGACATTCTATTCATGATCAAAAATTTATACTAATTATTTTCATAAGAAATATTCTTTTATAGAAAAAATGAACATTTATTTCATTACATGTGAAAGATCAAGGGTGTAATTCTTCATGAGTGGTACGTAGAACACATCATGGACATGATAGAGATTTTATTGTAGAACCAATAAATAAAATACAATTAAGATATTATCATTTATTTCAAAAGCAAAAATATAACAAGGTGTAATCTTTACCTTATATCCAAATCTCATCATCCAATTCTAGTGATATATTCATATGAATACCATGTCACAAACATCAATATCTTGATCATTTGGATGATCTTCAGTATAACTATGTTGTCAACAATGATCTTCATGTGTGTTATGTTTAATGGATAAAACCTTTTTTTCCGTATCCTCAGATAGATATTGTCCCAATAGCTTTATTTTTGAACCACATTCAAGCATGTTCTACGCCCACACTTCTTACCATATATGTATTCATAAGGATCCATCTGAAGGTTGCTAGTCATATCTATTTCAGAATGAAAATTCTACTAAAGGTCAGTGTTGATACAAAAAAATTTTGAAATCTATTGAGAAAGATCTAAACATTTATTATTGAGATTTCATAGTTATCTCAGTCTGAACATCTTTTTTCTAGATAATATGAAATGGTGAAGACTCACTATGTATCCAGATCCAACTGATGTTTTCTCCAAAACATTGACATAATCCTCAATATAAATAATATAAAATTGATTGAGGTACACCATGAAATATTACCACATCATTAATCTATAAGTGAGTATTTTTATTAATAAAGAAATATTATGTAATGGAAATTGAGAGTTATGACTTCACAGGGAGATCAAATAAAAAATAACATTATTCACTTTTGATGTTTTGGTTATTCCAATGAAAACATCCATTACTATGTTTTATAATTACCATTATTGTACGGTCAATGGTTGAAACATCCCCTTATAATTCAATATCATAACCATAACCTACTATCATACCATTAAGCCCATTACTTACTCTGAAATATATACCTTCATGTCATCTGAGTATAAATAATCATTCCAATATCTTTACATATTCATACATCCAAGACGAATATATAATGATAAACTATGACCATTTTCCAATAAGCTCCTTCATTTTTGGTACCATAGGGACACAAACCTTATTCTTGAAATTTATTATTTTATCAAAATTATGTTTTAACTCATGATCATTTATCAACATCATTTGAAGCTCAGCATCTTCCTTTTGTTCCACTTAAATCATGACATGGATAGATTAATGAATAGTCATTTGAGAAATATAATATTTATCTCCTTCAAAAATTATTTCAAGATTCATAATTTTGATGCATAGAAATATGGGATCTTTTGTGATCCCCAACATACATAATTTAGTATGATCTTTTTCACATGGAGAATCTTCCACCTTGCTCAATTTCCCATGGTGGTAATTTATTGAGAGATCATAATTTTAATCATCTATAACCATATTCTTCATTGTATATCCAGGTCATTTTTGGGGAAATACTACCTAAAATATTTTGATTAGTATATATATGACACCTTTATCCATAGATATAGTACATCTATATATTTAATGAGAAACTTACTAAAGTTAACTATAAATCCTGAGGGGATCATTTTGATTTTAGACCATTAATTTTTATAATACATAGTCAATAATGATATATTTTTTCATGAGGATTAATCATGAACCATTAACTGATGCATCATTCTATATTGAAAAACCTTCACTGGTATAGGGTAGGGTATGCACTAGTGCGTTGATAAGACGTATCATATATTCCTTAAATCATTTAGTACATTCATCTTTCCAAATGAACTTGGATCCCTTCCTAATTAAATTGGTTAGTCGATTTTATAGACATGAAAAATTCTCCACAAATCATCAGTAATATCCATCAAAACAAAGTCGATTATAGATCTCAACCACAGTGGTTGGATTAGTAAAATGTTCAAAAAACATTTTCTTTGAAGTGGATACTAATGTAACCATACTTGAGATTAAATAACCCATGACTGAAACATTCAAAATCCAAAATTCACACTTTGTAAGTTTTTCATAAACTATCTCCTTTTATAAGATTTTCAATACTTGTCAGAAAAAAAGCTTT
Organism: Viscum album; assembly: GCA_963277665.1. Classification (NCBI taxonomy): domain Eukaryota; kingdom Viridiplantae; phylum Streptophyta; class Magnoliopsida; order Santalales; family Viscaceae; genus Viscum; species Viscum album. The sequence continues at coordinate 1,061,269,628 of OY728165.1, read as the reverse complement.
ATGATCTTTCTTTACCTTTGAATGAATAAGAGCATCTTCTATGAAAATTACCAAAAATTGATCAAGGTAATATTTAAATATTCTATTTATTAAATTCATTATTATAGTATGAGAATTAGTAAGACCAAATGACATCACTATAAATTCATAGTATCTATACCTTTTATGAAATGATATATTTTTTATATCATCCTTATTTACCCTAAATTTATGATATTTAGAATGAATATTAATATTGTTAAAATTTTAATATCTGTGAAGTCTATTGAGAAAGTCATCAATATTGGGTATATGACACATGTTATTGATAGTGATATTATTATTTTCTTGGTAATCAATACATAATTTAATTAATCTATATTTTATTTTAACAAATAAAATATGTGCACCAAAATGTTACACACATTTCTAAATGAATACCTTTTCAAGTTTCTGCTAGAGTTTATTTTTAAATTCTTATAACTCCATTAGTGTCATTCTATATAGTGTCTTGAAAATAGGTGCATCACCAGGTATATGTTCTATGGAAAACACCACTTCAAGTCTTGGTCGAAGAATAACCAACTATTAATAAAATACATAAATAAATTCGAATAAAGTACTAATATATTATATTTTGTTTCTATAACCCATCATCTAAGATAAATTCTCATTTTTAATAAGAATATTAACCCATATTTTCTGTGTAATTTCCATATGGATTTTATTTTTTCATCAAAATGATAAATGATCACATTTTGGTATTGAATATGAAACATATCATCCCATTCTTGACAATTTATTTGGGTTTTATATAATGAAATAGAATCCATTCCCAAAATTACATCTAATTCTACTAGAGGATGAATAAAAAGATGTATTGTAAAGAAATTCCCACAAAATTCAACCAGAAATAAATCATAAACATGGAATGAAATCATCGCACAATTATTTTATTTTTATAGTAATTAATATTTTATTTCTTAAAAGGTATGGTGATAACCTTAGTAGAGTAATTAGATATAAAATCATGGATAAATCATGTATCAAATAAGACATTAGCTGTTTTAGAGTGGATGGTAAGTGTACCTTTCACCACATCATTATCTTATCCCACTTGATAAATAAATATCACATGATACATACCATTGTCTCTTAGATTAAGAGTTGTTGATGTAGATTATCACTATTAACCATTATATTTGGTCACCAGTAAAAACAATGATCCTTATTTGTATACTCAAAACAACGGAGTGTGGCTAGTGAAATATGTGGAGTTGCCTCTCTTTGAATCATTACCTATATAAATCACATAAATTCATTAATTTATTTCATGATGAACATTATTTATAAAAATGAACAATCTATCAGTTACCTTATGATTATTTCCCCCATTTTCCTTACATTTTCTGACTATAAAAGAAAGATCATCTTCTTCTATATATGGTTTTTATAATTTTCCTAAAGTCACATTTTTCTTTTCTTATAAAATCCATGCTGTTGGTCGTAGTGGATACTCAAGAGGTGGGATGAATTGAGTTCCAATTAAAATTTCTGTTAAAATATTGTCTATTTAAATCCCCCAATTTATAAAACTAGTTAAACTGTAGTCAATTTATATAGACTGTAAATGTTCACTTAGCTTCTCAAATATTGATTAGGTCTCAGTCAACAGAACCACAAGATTAAACTATCTTTTGAATCTAACCTACTCATTTAAACTAAGTGTAAACACTTGCTAATTTAACTATCAAGGTAAATTTAAATTTTTTTATATTTCAAAGTAACAGCAGCAGAATATAGAAGATATACGTTGTATACTTTAAAATTAAAATAAAGATGAACAATAGATATAAAATGAGGTTCGGTCTCAATACAAGACTTAGTCCTCTCAAATTTATATAAATTTGATCCACACGCTAGATCGAGGTTAACAACAGCTTACAAAACTGTCCAGGCAACGCAGGGACCTCTACCACAGTTCTTCATGAAAAAAAACAAAGACCAGGCCACACAAGGACCTCTTCCATATTTGACATGGGTAAACAAGAGTAAAGAGTTTTGGAGTGAGGATCTTGATATCCTCCAGTTCAGTGGTGGAGAGATAGTGTGTGTAAGATATATACAGTACACCACAGTACTCGAAACTAAATAAAAAATCACTTAGAGAGAACAGATAAGAGTTTAGAAAGCTCTAGTGAATAGCATTGCAGCTCTAGACTTGTTGGATTCATCAAAAATTCTTCTGAGTCCTTCTCTAGTTTTTCTGATGAAAAATAGAGTGTCATAGTCTAGATTGTGTTCGACAGGAGTGAAAATGATCTCTTGATTCATCATGTGTTCTTCAGTGGTGTTGGATTGAACTCATGAGAGTTTTTTAAATGTCTTGCAATCTCCCTCTTGTTTCGAATTGTTATTTTTGTTCAGCATAGTGCTCTCACATGTATGTAAGTTCTTCTTGTTGCATCATCACACTTTGGCACGTGTACTGCATCTCAATCTTCCATATATTCCACGAGTTATGGCAGTAGGAATGATTCTGTTTTCATAGGTACGAGATACGGTTTCCTGACATGCGAACAATTATCATTAAATAACATTAATTACATTAAAGAAATCAAATATGACCATTAGAATTATTTAATTAATATTGACAAAAATTTAAGAAACGATGTCACATTGATTATGTAAACGGTGTCTTCATCACGGTATGGTTTTCACGGTATGTGGTTCACAGTATGTGCTTCACGGTATGTGGTCACGGTATGTGCCTCACGGTGTCTCCATGTCACGGTGTGTAGTTCACGGTATCTGAGTCACGGTGTGTCCTTAATGGTGTTTGGGTCACGATGTGTCCTTCACGGTGTCTGGGTCATGGTTTGTCCTTCATAGTTTCTGGTCATGGTGTGTCCTTCACGGTGTCTGGGTCATGGTGTGTCCTTCACGGTGTCTGGGTCACGGTGAGTCCTTCACGGTTTCATGGACACGGTGTCTCTATACTTAGACAAATATCTGTATTTATACTTAAACAGTAATATGAAGAATATGGATTAAGTATAATCATTAGATAGTAAGAGAAGTTGAAACATAAATATAGAGGCTCAATAATATAAGTGAGATTTGTGATCGTGCATAAGACTTGTAAATAACGGAGAGAGTAATTAACATCAATAATATTTTCAATCATTAAAACATGATGTGTAGTTACTATTGAGACTGAAGAGCATTAACAAGATGTGCAATTAAGATTGAGATTAATTAATAGTAATTGGATTTGTGGTCATTAAAACCTGATTAATACATGATGAGTCCAATAATCTCCCCCTTTTAATGATCATAAATCAAGTATAGTCAAAATATAAATGAAATGAAACATTAAAGAAAATAGAATATTAGAATAACAATAATTAGAGAATAATAGATTCGATAATAACATAACTCATTATAGTTCTGATACTTGTAGTTTTTATCCCCATTTTGGGATTATCAAAAAGTTGAGAAAAATGAGGGAAATACTGCATTTTTCATTGAAAAGGTTCAGAATAAAACATACAGGATAAATAAAAACATTAAACAACAAAAGACATCCCAGAAAAAAGAAAATAGTCCATGGAGTATTCAGTGATCAACCTTTTCCTTTCCTTTATTAGAAGTAGGAGCTGGGGCTGATGTAGAAGAAGACATAGATGTGGTAGACAAAGAGGGTAAGGGTAGACCATCGAAAACGGAAGAAGCCAAAGAAGGTGCAGTTGAAGATCTAGGCTATGGTTGGTCAATAATGACTGGTCGGATCTGAGAAAGAGCTTGGCTGACTGACATGGCAATTGAGGCTAAGGCAGGTAGACCAGGTCTAAGGGGTGTAGTAGCTGGAGCAATAATATCAGTACTCCGCACATGAAGATATGGCTTCAAAATATTGATGAAATCAGCAATTATTTCTCCATCATATTGCATAGAATTTTAAAAATCATCCTTATTGTCCATTAATTTGTCCAACAATATGGTGAACACTATATGATTCTGAACATGAGCTTTAAAAGCTTGAGTTAGAGGAGGGATTTTCATGTTTTCCAGAAGATACTAAAAGTGATTTGTCATGTCATTTTGGAGAAAATCCAGGTGAGATGAAAATATATTTTCTTGGTGATCTCCTGTTGATCATCATTGGCTATATTAGAATGAATTCTAACCAAGTCCAACACTCGATCACTATTCTTAACCACTTCTGAAAAAGAAGAGAGATCCAAGCCACTAATGGCATTCTGATGTTCTTCCTTGATTATGGATCTAAGCAGAGAATCATCCAAAGGAGGAACATAAGGTTGGCCTGAAGAATGAGAAGCTTTTACGGCTATGGATATAACTTTGAGCTATTTCAAAACTTTCTACAGACATCCAGTTTACTCATCTGTGAGCTTATTCAGATTTTCTACAAGCTCCCTCATGCGTTCCAGCATCTTGGTGTGTCTTGTTCAAATATTTTCATCAAAAGAGAGTATATATAGATTCACTTGAGACACAATATCTCTAGAAAGGGTGGAATCAGTTGGTTTAGGAGAAGAAACAACAGGTTCAGGGGCAGAAGCAAGAGCAGGCACATGCTCTGATCTTGAAGAAAGTTCTGATTGCAGGTTTTCCACCAAACCATTCAAATTTTAAACATCAGTACTAATAAATTGATTTTCAACACTGAATTCTTGAATTTCACGGTTCATCTATTGTTGAATATGCAAAATAATATTTTCCATCATAATTGAGGCATCTTCTAGACTCAACTGAGACACATGATGAGGATGAGTGGATAAAATCTTCTCAACACTAGCCAAGATAGTTTCTCCAAATACTTTCAAATCATCCTTAGTTGCAAAAGAGTGTTGCTCGGGTAAGAGTGTAAGTGAAGGTAGTGGAACAGGTTCTGGTTGTGGTTCAGAGTCATCTTCAGACTCAAATTCTAATTGAGATTGAGGCTCTGGTTTTGGTTCTCGATGAGCTACAGACTTCAGTTGAAACAAAGAAGAAAGTTCTATACCAGTTTTAGTCACTTTCTCTGACTCACTCACATCATAAAAACTTGGAAATTCATACCGAGTGTACACAGAATATGTGACAATAGGTTGAGAAGATTCAAAAGAACCAGCTTCTATAATCTCAAGGATTTAAGGTTCCTATCCCTCAAAATGTGCTTCCATTTCAGATTCTTGAGGCTCATGAATTGGGTCATGATCCACGAGATCATCTCTAATCTCTTCAGCAAACTCTTGAATTTCCAGCTGAAAGGAAATTTCCATCCTCTCTTCAGGAGAGGTTCTGTACTTAGGAACCTATTCTTCCACATGTTTTACATCCAAACTTGCTTCTTTTTCAGCAGGGAGATCCACTTCAACAGGATATGTATCCACCATTGCTTGCTGCTCTAAATCAGGAAAAAACAATTTTCGTGTAGCCGTAGGATGAGCTTCTAGATTGATATCCTCACTAGAAGCAGGAGCTTCTTCTTCTCTAAAACCAACAAAAACTTCCTCTCTTGAATGAATTTCAACAGGATCATCAGCAGGGACAATAGTCCTTTCTTTCTCAACAGGAGCTGCTTCCACTTGCGGTATTTCAGCCTCTTCCCTAGATGGTACTTCAGCTTCCACTTCCACTTATTATTCTTCTTCTTCCGAATACTCATCCACTTCATATGGTTCCAAACCAGGATCTGCTAGGTTCTTAGGTCTTCTTGGATAATCAACAGGATTAAACTTCTTATATAATTGATCATTATCCTCAACCCATTTCTTCTTTCATCGGTTCCAACTAATCTTCATCCTTCTGATGATAGGCTTGGATAAGCATAAATCAATGTCCTGTAGCTTTTCTTCATTCGGTCCAACCATTCCTTTGGCAACTAGCATGGATGAAATCATCCTTGAGAAAAACAAGGAGGTGGATTTGGAAGTGACATTAATCAGCTCACATATATGGTTAATAACATACTTTCATAGGTTGATCTTATGGCCATTCATCAACATGCGAATCAAGAACACATCCTGATACTTCATCACAGCAAAATCTTTTTTTCTCGGGATAATCAAATTTTGAACAAACTTGAACAGTAGTCTTGTATCCCCATCTAATTCATCAGCTATGGACCTTCGCTTGGTGCCATTTCCAGTCAAGATTACCAAAGCATTCTTCAGGTCAAAGATGTCGGTTGTTGGAGGAGGGTCTATCTGGTAATCCTGACAAACTTCTTCATGAGGAATCCTCAGGCATGCAGCCCATAGCCTTGAAGAGAATGAAAAATTTTGTCTATTGATCCATCTTGTCACCATAAAGCTTTCTCCAAAATCAAAGGAAAACTTCACATATTGGTAGAATTGAGATACCAATCTCGGGTAAATCGGTATATCATTTCTAGAGATCCATTCAAACAATCCTTGTTCTCTTAAGATTTTCAGAATTAAATAATTACTAGACAGTAGCCACTCAGGGCAAGCATCTTTTTTTGGAACTACAGTACTATTAAGAAGATTTGGGTTCAAGGGTCCTTCAGGAGCTATCCTCGATATCCTCTTCTGTTTCTTAGAGCGATGCTTTTCAGACGAGGGTGAAGATGGACACTTCATCCTTGGCATCCACTAAAGGTTCAGGCGATAGAGGAGAAGGTTTTCAAGACTTAGAAGATTCAGGAGAGAGTTCGGGTAAGGAATCAAATGAAACCCTTATGTTTTATCATTTGGGAATGTCAAACGTCATAAAAAAAATTCCAGAAATAAAATAGCGGTGAAATAAAAATTACCGCGATACAAATTAAAAAAAGAGTATAAATAATCATCATGGTGAGACCGTGAGTAGGAATTACGGTGTGATGAAAAACATTAATCACGGTGAGACAGTTGGTGGTCGTCATGGTGAGAAATGAGTGAATTGTTCTGTCATGGTGAGACAGTTAAGTGACAGACCGTTAGTACAAGGTGTTAAACTGTGAGACCGTAAGCATGAAAGAGTAACTTAGAGACAGTGACCAGGAAACCGTAAGGTAAAATACATTAAAGTATTAAACATTAAGATCAATAAGATATCTATTTATGATTAATCATACCAAGATCATGTATGATTTAGTCTAATCTTTCAGAATTTAATGTTTTAGTGAATATATCAGCAAGTTGATATTTAGTACCAATGAATTCCAAAGTGATATAACCTTTTTGATAATTATCCCTCAAAAAGTGATGTCTTACATCAATATGTTTTATCCTAGAATGTGAAACAGGATTCTCAGAAATGTTAATAGCACTTGAGTTGTCACAATTTATTGGGACATGTCTGAATTGATATCCATAGTCTAGTAAAGTGTGTTTCATCCACAAAATTTGCACACAACTACTGCCAGCAGCTACTTATTCAGCTTATGCAGTAGATAATGAAACATAATTTTGTTTCTTACTACACAGTGATACTAGTGACTTGCCTAAAAGGTGACATGTTCTAGAGGTGCTTTTTCCATCTAACTTACAACCAAAAAAATCATAATCAGAATAACTAACTAGTTCTAATGATTGTCCTTTGGGATAGAATAGTCTTAAATTGGGGGTATGCTTGAAGTATTTGAAAATTCTTTTTGCAGCATTTAATTGTGACTCTTCAGGGTTTTCTTGAAAAACAGCACTGATACACACACTAAACATAATATCAAGACGACTAGTAGTCAAGTAAAGTATACTTACAATCATTACTCTGTAAGTGGTTTGATCAATAGATTTACCATCCTCATCAAGTTCCAAATTACAGGTGGTACTCATGGAAGTGTCACTACTTTTTGTGCTATCCAATCCAAAATGTTTTAAATGATCTCTAGTATATTTACTTTGAGTTAAAATAATTTCATCATCATTTTGAATGATTTGAAATCCATGACAAAATTTAAGTTCACCCATTAAACTCATTTCAAATTCATGTTGCATCATTTTCGAAAAATCAGTACATAGGGAATTTCTTGAAGATACAAAAATAATATCATCTACATAAATTAGTACAACTTAAACATCTTTATAAATTAATTTTATAAAAAGGGTAAGATCAGCTATACCTTTTGTAAAACTTTTAGAAATTAGAAAAGTACTTAATCTGTCATACCAAGCTCTTGGAAATTATTTTAAACCATCTAAAGCTTTTGATAATTTGAAAATATGATTTGTAAAATGAGGGTTTCAAAATCCCGGAGGTTGTTCAACAAAAAACATCCTCAGAAATATATCCATTTAAGAATGCACTCTTGACATCCATTTGATATTGTTTGATATTTAGATGTGCAACATAAGCATGTAAAATTCTAATGGATTCTAATCTGGCTACTAGAGCAAAATTATCCTCATATTCAATTCCTTCCTCTTGAATATAGCCTTGTGCAACTAATCTAGCTTTGTTTCTAACTATATTTCCAGATTCATCTACATTATTTCAAAACACCCATTTAGTGCCTATGGTGAAAGTGTCCTTAGGTATTTTTACTAGTTTACAAACATTATTTATATCAAACTGATTGAGTTCTTCTTGCATAGAAATTACTCAAAATTCATTATTTATAGCATCATCAATGTTTTTAGGTTCAAGATATGACAAGAAGGCTTCATTTTCAACCTGATTTCTAAGAGAAGCTCTAGAATGTGTTCCTCTATCCAGATTTACTACAACAACATCTAAAGGATGATTCGTTAGAATTCTAGTTGATCTAGTAAAGGTAGGACTAAAAGTTTCAGGTTCATCTATAGGAGAAGATTCATTAGGAGAAGATTCTTGAATAAGTCCAGAACTATTTTTCTTTATAGCAGGTTCTATAGATTTGTCATTAAGGTCCAGAACACTCAAATCTTCTTCAAGATTTTCAAGAGAGGTTTTTGGATCATGTGGATCAGTTTCATCGAACTTGATGTGCACTGATTCTTCCACACACATGGATTTCTTATTTAAAACTCTATAGGATTTTCTGGTTAAAGAATATGCTAAAGAGATTCCTTCATCAATATTAGAAGAAAACATGTCTAGATTATCCTTTGTATTGAGAATAAATACTTTACATCCAAGTACTCTAAAGTAACTAACTTTAGGTTTTCTATTGTTCCAATGTTCAGAAGGGATCTTTTTGAGAACAGGTCTAACTAAGACTCTATTAATGATATAAAAGTTGTATTCACAGCTTCAGCCCAAAAGTAAATAGGCAGGTAATATTCATTAAGCATAGTTATGGAAATTTTTTGCAGGGTTCTATTTCTTATTTCTACTACACCATTCTTCTGAGGTGTACTAGGAGCAGAATATTTATGATTATAGACATTGTGTGAGCAATAAGATTCAAACACTTTATTTTCAAACTCACGACCATGATCACTTCTTATAGTTTTAATCTTACATCCGCAAAGGTTTTCTACATACATGGAGTATTTATCAAAATAAGAAAAAGCTTCACTTTTGCGAGCTAAGAAGTATACCCAAGTTTATCTAGAAAATTCATCTAGTAAGACATAGACATAGTTCTTCCCATTTAAATTATAAACTCTATATTGTCCAAAAAAATCCATGTGAACCATCTCGAGTGGTCGAGAAGTTGAAACTTCTTTATTTTGTTTGAACGATATTTTGTGTAGCTTTCCCTTTTGACAGGGATTACATACTTTGTCATTTGGAAAATCAAGTTTGGGTAAGTCTCTAACTATGTTTTTCATAGCCAGTTTTCTATGTGAGTGTATATTGCAGTGTTTTAATCTCCTATTCCATAACCAAGACTCTTTATGAAAATCATTTAAACAAGTAACATTTTGTATAGATAGATAATTAATATCCACAACATAAACATTTTCATTTCTTGAAGAAGAAAATACAAAAAAAATTAGAGTCAAAAAAATTATAGGAATAATTTTCAAACATGACATTAAAACCATCATCACACAATTGGGAAATACTTAACAGATTATATTTAAGTCCATCAACAAATAAAACTTTATAAATTAAAACTGAATTAGTGTTACCAATTTTTCCTAGGCCGATGATCTTTCCTTTATAATTATCACCAAAGGTGACATAGCCTCCATCAACTTTTATTAAACGCTTGAAGCATGAAAAATCCCCAGACATATGTCTTGAACATCCACTTTCCAAATACCATGTCTTCTTGTGGGAAATCTTCAAGTAGGTTTCCTACAAAATAGTTTTAGATAGAATATGATTTTGGTACCCAGATCTTCTTGGGTCCATACAGGTTAGAAATCAATGATTTTGGTATCCAAATTTGTCTTATGGGTCTCATATAATTTACAGAATCAATATATTTTGAGAGATAAACTCTATTTGATTTATAACTATGTGAATAAATAGTTGAAGCATATGAATGTCCAGAACTATAACTAGCAGTATTCTGTCCAGATTTAGGAATAAATCTATTTTTAGTAATCTGTCTCTGTCCATGTTGGTAGCCTGTTCCAATAGTTTATTTTGGTGCCACTTGCTTTCCTAGCATTTGTGTTAGAGTGTTCTTTCCATTTTTGAACTTCTCTATGTCATTTCTATGTTGTTCATTAGATATTTTCAGTTCTTTATTTTCCTTTAACAGTTGAGCATTTTTCCCCTTTTCAATAGTGAGTTCAGTTTTAACAATTGTAGTGAGAGCATGTTGTTTCTTCAATGATTTGTATTTATCCTCAAGTTCATTGCATGTCTCTTCCAGCATATTACAATATTAAAATAATTCATCACTAGTCATTTTTTCAGAATCCAAATCAGATTCAGTTCCAGAATAATAAGAATTTAAAGCAGGAGTATCTAAGGTTACCTCAGATATGTTTGTCATGAAACACATGTTGGAACGATTATTTTCAGAATCAGACATTTCATATTCACTTGTACCGTCTTCAAAAGCACTCAAGGCAGCCTTCATAGTGTTCTTTTACTTACTGTCCTTGAAATCATATTTATTCTTGAATTTTAGCTTTGGGTAGTCTTCTTCAATGTATCCTTTTCTTTTGTACTCGTAGCAAACAACTTCATCACTTTTATATACATTTTTCCAGTCCTTTTTCCAATGACCTTTACTGTCATACTTTCCCTTGTAATTTTATTTTATGAAGAATTTCTTCTTCCTATAAAACTTCTTGAATCTTCTAGCTATTTTAGCAATCTCAGCATCACTATATGAATTCAAATCTTCACTGGTTGAGCTTTCGGTTTGTATTTGATCTTTGTCTTTTTCCTTGTTCTTAGAAGTAGTAGATTTGAAAGACATTGATTTCCTTTTTGGTTCATCATCTTCCTCTTTATTCACCTTATGTTCTTCCTCATACATCATAATCTTACCAATAATCTCTTTGACAGGTAGAGCTCCAAAGTCACATGACTCTCTGATTGAAACAAATGTGCCTCTCTATCAGTCTGGTAAACATCTCAGTATCCTCATAATTTGTTCCTTTGCTGGAACAACCTTTCTGAGTGAATTCATTGTATTGACCATCTCATTGAACCTGAGATACTTAAAAGAAATAGGTTCAACAGTCTTCATTTTATAATTTTCATATTTAATAGTATACTCATTCAATCTCATTTCATTAACATTGGTTGTTCCCTCATGAGAAACAACCAAAGTATCCCAAATTTCAAAAGCAGTTTTCCAAGAAGATATTCTATTGAATTCCTCATCTCTTAATGCACAATACAAAGCATTCATATCTTTACAGTTATTATTGTAAGCAGTCTTTGTATGTTCATCCCAAATTGTTCTTTCGATTTCTATAATTTTATATTGATATTCAATAGCAATCTAGATATCAAAATCCATGTTCTCCAAATCAATTTTCATTTTAATCTTCCACTGTGCATAGTTTTTGCCATTAAAGAATGGTGTATTGTTAGTAGAAGGACACTCTAGTTCATTGTCCATAGCTAGATTTTAGAAATTATAATTAAAGAGATGAAATTTAGAACTAATAGAAATTTACGATCTTTAAAGATGCAACTGAAATCACAGTTGAAAAACAGATTATTTCAAAAATCTATAAATAAAAACAACCTCTGATACCAAATGTTGGTCGGAGTGGAAACTCAAGAGGGGGGTGAATTGAGTTCCAATTAAAATTTATGTTAAGACATTGTCTATTAAAATCCCCCAATTTATAAAACTCGTTAAACTGTAGAGAAGTTATACAGATTGTAAATGTTCACTTAGCTTCTCAAAGATTGATTAGGTCTCAGTTAACTTAACCACAAGATTAAACTATCTTTTGAAACTAACCTACTGATTTACAATATGTGTAAACACATGCTAATTTAGCAATCAAAGTAACGTTAAAACGGTTTTATATTTTAATGTAACAGCATCAGAATATAGAAGTTATATGTAGTATACTTTAAAATTAAACTAAATATGCATAGAAGATATTACAAGAGGTTTAGTCTCAAGCCGAGACTTAGTCCTCTCAAATTTATATAAATTTGATCCACACCTTGGATCGGGGTTAACAACAGTTTAAAAACTTGTCCAGGCCACGTAGGGAACTCTACCACAGTTCTTTATGGGAACAAAATGATGACCGGGCCACACAAGGACCTCTTCCACAGTTGACGTGCGTAAACAAGATTTAAGAGTTTTTGAGTGAGGATCTTGATATCCTCCAGTTTAGTTTAGGAGACAGTGTGTGTCTAAGATATAAAAAGTACACCACACTGCTCGAAAGTAAATAAAGAAATCACTTATAGAGAACAGATAAGAGTTTATAAAGATCTAGTGATTAGCAATGAATCTCTAGACTCATTGGATTCAGTAGAAATGCTTCTGAGTCCTTGGGTTTTTTCTGATGAAAAACAGAGTGTCGTAGTCTAGCTTGTGTTCTAGAAGTCTGAAAATGATCTCTTGATTCGTCGTGTGTTCTTCAGTGGTGTTGGATTGCACTCATGAGAGTTCTTTGAAAGTCTTTCAATCTCCTTCTTGCTTTGGATTTTTCTTTTCGTTCAGCACAGTGCTCTCAGGCGTATGTAAGTTCTTCTTGTTGTATCGTCACACTTGCGCATGTGGACTTCATCTAAATCTTCCTTATATTCCATGAGTTTTGTCAGTAGGAATGATTCCCTTTTCATAGGCACGAGATATGGTTTCCTGACATGCCCTCAACTATCATTAAATAACATTAATTGCATTAAAAACATCAAATATGACCGTTAGCATTATTTAATTAATATTGACAAAAAGTTAAGAAATGGTGTCACAATGATTATGTAAACGGTGTCTTCTTCATGGTATGGTTTTCACAGTATGTGGTTCATGGTATGTGCTTCAAGGTATGTGGTCACGGTATGTGCTTCATGGTGTCTCCATGTCATGGTTTGTAGCTCACGGCGTGTCCTTCATGGTGTCTAGGTCACGGTGTGTCCTTCACGGTGTCTGGGTCACGGTGTATCTATACTTAGATAAATATATATATTTATACTTAAACAGTAATATACAGAATATGGATTAAGCTTAATCATTAAAGAGTAAGAGAATTTGAAATATAAATATAAAGTCTTGATAATATAATTGTGATTTGTGATCATGCATAAGACTTGTAAATAATAAAGAGAGTAATTAACATCAATAAGATTTGCTATCATTAAAATATGATTTGTAGTTATTATTGATACTGAAGAGCATTAGCAAGATGTACAATTAATATTGAGATTAATTAACAGTAATAGTATTTTTGATCATTAAAACATGATTAATACGTGAGGAGTCCAACACATGTGATTTATGGATAATTATAATATATACCTCCACCATAATGTAATATCAAATGATTTATTCATGGATAATAAGGTTCCTTGTATATAATTAAATATAAGGACTTATTTTTATGTTAAGGAAGAATAAGTAAACCATAAATTTAGGTTGGATGAAAATACTAGAATAGTACATCAAAAGTATTGTAAAATTTACCTCATAGGTACCAAGAGATTCATCATCATTCTTTTCAAACTCAAGGAATTAAATATAAATTTTCATATGAATAAGACGAGGAAAATAATTATTTATAAACAATATCATAAACTCATCCCACTCAATAGAGTGTATTTATTCATTATTAGTTTTATTATTAATACGTGTCCACCATTCATTTACCTCACCTTCTAGATGATAAATATCCAGAATACATTTCTCATATTCCAAAAACTATAGAATGAAAAATAAATTTTCTATGGTAATTATAAATTTATCAATAACTATTGTATTAACGAACACACTAAATAAAGGTGGGAATTTTCTCATGAAGGACTTAAAAGATAATTGTACCCCCTTTATTACTTTTAATCATAGTTAGATTCATATCTGCAGAATATTTTGTGATCATGGAAAAATGATTTTTTATTTTATCTCCCATGACATTCAGTTACTTAGGAGGAAAATCATTGAATTTTCCATCACATTCATCATTATTAAAATTCTCATGGGTTCCATCCAACAATTAATTCCAAAAATAATAGTGTGATAAACAATAATGATCATAGGAAACCATATAATCAGGAAACAATAGTTTAATTTTTTTATAAATCATGAATCCTAATTTTATGAAACCTTTGCTTTAACCTTGGTCATTAATAATCATTACCAAAAAATTATGATTATATCAAATAATTAGGGTCATTTATAGGGTTATTAAAAATGTTTATACATCCTAGTTTCTGAAGGTTATCTAAACCTGGATCTAATATGGATTGGAGTGAACCATACTTTTCATACATAGATATAATATTTAAATAGATGAATATTCATTGCATAAAATAATTTTCCAATCCAAAAATAATATAGCTATAGAGTATTTGTGAACTTTAAAAGAAAAAAAAAGATCATAATATATATACATCATCTCCAATGAAGTTATTTATAATTAACACCATTCGTAGATATATCATTAATATAACTTTTTTACATAACATGTGGAAAATAAATAAAAAAATAGTGAGATCAAATGTTCAGTAAGGTTAAATAATAGACATATCAAAAATAAGTTGATCATAAAATGAATATAAGAGTATGAGAAAATATAAATAACATTTGAGAATAATATCTTACATATGACTTATCATTATATTGAGTCATGGAATAAAACATGGATGTTTATAAGAGAGTAATTATAAATAAATAAATGAAGATGATCCATGATAGTATAACAATGGAATAAAACATGTGTTTACTATATATAAATAATTATATAAAACCATGTATTTCGTAGTAAATTATCATTTAGAATACTATTATAGTGGAATGAGTCCACTTTAAAAACCATTTACTAAAGAAAGGTTCAGTCCCAAAAAATACCAATTTGGAAAAATACTATAATTGAACTGGGTTAACTCTCCATCATAGTCCTATTTTTTCATCAGATATAAATATTTACCCAGTTACTTTGATGAAGATATTGGTCTCACCTATTACATAAATTATATAATTCATATATGTACCATGAGATCATAAAGTATTCATTGTGTTATAACCCATGAATAGAAATGGGTTTCATAAACATTTCATCATAACATAACCCATGAAAAAGAAATGTGTTTCATAAATATTTCATCTTTTCATCGTAGAGAAAAATATTGAAAAGAAATGGGTTTCATATACATAAACCACATAGAGAACTAATAAGGATGGTATCATTAGATTATATCCCCATTATATCATAACAAAAATCAAAGGTTCTTATATTGGATTAATATTAATACCACTTAGTGATCCTTAAAACATTCAAGAGGAAAATAAATTTTACATTTTCAAATTAATTATTAAAATAACTATAGAAACATAAAGGAGAGTTTTTTTCCAAAATAATAACATTGTTTACATGTAATGGGAGATTCAATTAAAATGTTTTTAATGATGGCTAAAAAAGTTGTTCATGGTGTATTAGATAAAAAAATTCCCTTCCCAATGTCAAAAAATTTAAAAGTACCTCATTTGAAAGAAAATAAATAATATTCCACTCTAAATACTTTTAAAAAATTAAAAAAATAGAAAAAATGACTTCAAAAATTCATATGAATTTATTAAACACATTCATCAAAACATTTTTTTAAAAAATATCAATATGGAATTTTTTTTTACCAATGAGTGAAAATACTTAATTTTTATTTAAATGAATTTATTTGGTTTATTTAGTACATAAGGAGAGGAAATTGAAAGGATTATTTTTTATTTTCATGAAAAAATTAGTGCAAAAGGATATTCCTGAGTTTATTGAGAGACAAATCATAAGTTTTTATAATTGGAAACATAATCATAAACAAGCTTTATTAGTAATGTGATCGTAACATAAAACCCTTACCCTAAGTAATATTTGCTTCGAAATCATAGTAATATCGCGTATAATATTGTTAAATTAATTACAATTTCATAATATGGTCATTTTCATACGTATAATATATTATATTATCCATTTATAACAAATTAATACTCTCTTTTATCAAAAATTCCTGACAAAAAATGTTATATTTTGTTGTTAACTATTTCATTTTTCATGAGTATTTCAGTTCAGTAGTTATGGTCCTTTTAAATTTATCTTGCTTCCATAACATAATGAATATTAATAATTAAATAAATATAATATATATTACTTACACACACATACAGATATATATATATATATATATCCAAAATTTTGTAGATAGAAAAATGAAATACATCATTCGTGGAGACTATTGGTCATATGTACTCATGAACACTATTCTTATTTTTCAACAGATGAAATAAATTAATGTTAAATATTAATTAATTTTTTTTATTAATAATTAAATATAAATATATCACATATTTTCATCAAATTGAAACACATTAACATACAAGGAATATATAAATGAAAAATGAATCACATCGATTCGTGGAGGAGGTAGACCACATGTACGCACAAAGGACAACATGATTTCACAAAGGATTGGATGATAATTCAGTTGATGAGATATTAAAATTAAATAAGTATATTTATATAATAAATATAGTATATAAACATTAAACACATCATAATATCCATCCATAAAATATGGTAATGAAAAACTAATTGTATCTTTATGTGGAGACGACATGTTGTACATACGAAGGAGAAATAATTTTTCTTATCATTTTATGAGAATTATAGTTTGAATTGTTCTTTAATAAACATAATAACATTTTATAATATTGAGGATTATAGATTTATTATTTTTGGTAAAAAAATATTTATATTAATTAAACAAGAGTACAAAAAATGTAATTGGATAAAAATATCACCTCTTCTTCGAAAGGAATCCTTTAGATCTACTCTAATGTTCTCTAGAGTTGGTTTTTGGGGAAGCAAGAAAACCACATGGATATGTTTAGAGATGTTTAAAAGGGAAATGTTCAGTGTATTTTGAAACTATAAGACCTAATTTGGTGTAAATAAGTGAGAGAGGAGGTGCCATATTATATTATAGGTGTAAGGTATTTATAGAAGTTCACAAAATATGAAATTATAATAAATTATTTCTCAAGAAAAATGAAAAAATCGGTATTAATTCAAATATTTGTTAGGATAGTGTAGTAATTTCATAGACCAATCTAATTTATATAAATTTTTCTTCCATTTTAACCCTTATCATTTTGATTATCCCATAGTTAATGATTATTAATTTTAACTGCAGTACCAACCTTTTTAATACTATGAGTTGTAATTTTTTCATTTAAGGTGAAAATTTAATAATAAATTGAAAATTTATTAAAATTTTGACCACATCATATGAGCCATTTATTAATTCATGATTTTTTTTATTTTGTAAAACATATAATAAAATAAAATTTTTATAAATACCATTATTTTTAATTTTCACACTATTCATTTAATTTTAATTAAGTAACATAGAGACCATGTTTTAATTTTGTTATTTTTTTTAAAAAATAAATTTAATAAGTCATTTGAAACTATATTTTTTTGAATATTATAAAATTATTAATTCATATCACTTTTAGTATTTTCAAAATAATTTATTTAATTTATATAGTAATTGAATAAGTATTTTTTCAACTTTGTGTAATTATTTAAGGTAATTATGTAATGTATAATAATCATAAATATATTACCATCCTGAATTAAATTTAATTTTTCACAAAATTTATCCTTATATTCATTGATAACAATTTTTTTCCAAATTTGAACACAGAAATGTTATTTAAAACAAAGGGAGTGAAATTTTGTTATATTCTGTGATTTAAATAATATATAATTCAAATTTATTTAAAAAAATCTATTAAATTAAGAAAATTAGATAATAAGGATATAAGGGTAGAATTATATTCATCCAATAATAATTATGATGAAAAATAAAGGTTATTACTTAATTTTAATCTGGTCTAACTTGTTTACACTTTACTAAGGTGATAAGTTTTACCACATACATTATTCATATTCACCAAAAATAAAAGAAAATATTTAGAAACTTTAGACATTATTATTATAAATACATAATTAATTTTATCTAATTCAACAGCATTAAATGGTGAAAATTAATTTCTATTTATTTGTGAATAATGTGACAAAAAACTACTTTTTTGAAAAATATATATTTAAGCATATTCTTGGATTTTTTATTATCCAATGGATGACCAAAAACTTGTATACATCTTAAAAAATTTTCTAAATTAAATAATATATAAATTCTATGTAGAAGAAAATTTAATATATTCATAAAAATATATTACACACATAAAAAAATCATTTTAAAAAACACATTTATTTACGTATAATTTATTTTTTTAAATATAATAATTTTATAAAAAATAACATAATTTTATAAATATGAAGAAAATATATTTTTCATAATTTAGTTAATACTATGAATACCAACCAGTCCCACAGATAGGCGATTACAGACACATAATATTTTAGTAATGTTATGTTGTTTGTTTAAAATCGGTGTGTCATATATCAAAAGATACTAAATAAATAAAATTATTTATATGAGAAAATTTTATAAAAATCTTATGTTGTTACATAGACCATAAAATTTCTTCATTATAACATAAGACTAAATAATACCATTATATAACAAAAATGTAACATTAAACCCTTGTCACTTTGGTAAAATTTCAATCATAATTCTAATTAAATAAATAATTTTATACTGGTATATAAATTCAAACAATTTTCATTATAATAATTAGAAATATATTCATGGTAATTATATAAACCACATAACGGAAATAATTTTTGAATATGGCATGTGTGTCATGGAAATAAATCTGAGAAGAAAGCCCCTTACAATAGTGATGGTGTTTTTAAATCATCATCCCTATAAAATAATAACATCAAGTGAAACATTAAATATGATGAGACCCGAAGCTTTATATACATGAATATTACATTACTTTTGCGGAATACTTAATACATAACAAAAACAGACACACAAGGATAGTAATAGTTTAGTGTCTTTGGAAACTTAGAACGTAATCTTCTAATCGTGGTGAAAGATCTTCAACATCTCCCATAAAGATCTTCCCCCTTTTTTTTCTTTCCTAAAACCTTTCTTTATATCCTGGGGAAAAGAAAACATATAAAGGGTGAGCTCAAATGCTCAGTAAGGGTAAGCATGGATAAAATAAAATATACCATATACATTTGAACTTAAAAACATGAACATAATGATTAAACATCAAAAGCATGAGCAATGACATAAAACATGGAAGTACGTAAGGAATAGATCATAAAGAAACATTATGAATGATAAAATAGCATGGGAATAAAACATATAATTGTGGCAACCATTAAGCACATGGTAATATTTCCATATTAGCCAAGGCATTGCTGCAAAGACCATCTTAGTGGACAAAGTCCCTTTCTGAATCAAGTTCACTCCTCGTTCCAGTCCTATATTACTGAACCGGTTTAACTTGTCGTTCCATCCATGTTTATCTCATGAGATATAAATCATTACCCAATGCATTGGAGGCTGATATAGGTCCCACCCATCTTATAATGAAAGCATTCTTACTTGTGCCACAAAATAAACATACATCATTCATAATAACCCAATGAATAAAATGGGTTTCATAAACATCATCCCATCATCACATAATCCATATAAAAGAAATGGATATCATTTTATAATAATAAAAGTGAAACCATGTAAATCATAGAGACTTTATACTTGAAACATACACATATGAAATAATGTAATCATTGATGGAAAATGGTTTTGATAAAACACTTGAAATGAATTCTTGAGGAAAATATCCTTTCTTCTTCAAAATCAATTTCTTTTCACAAAACATCATGCAATTTTAAAAGAAATATATTTTGTTAAAAATAGTTATGAAATATTTTGGAGGAAGCATCATGAAAATGTGTCTTTATAAAATCGTTAAAATCCTTTCATGCCGTATAATTTAAAAAAACATTCTTCTCGAACTTTTTCCGGAAAAGATAAAAAAAAGTACCTCGTATCTTAAAAAAAAGAAAGATTCCTTACATACCATGTAGTAAAATTAAAAAATGGGTAAAAAGGAATTTAAACATACATGAATACACTTTTATAAAACATGGACATGGATGATAGAAATAACCCCAGTAAATACTTACGAATAAGCAATCTTGGATAAAAATGAGGTTTTCAAAATTATCCCTTACCTTTTCTCCGATATGCTTTGTATGTATCCAAACCTCCTGTATAATGATTTAAATAATGTAATTGACTTATTACAGAATCATATTCACTGTTATGATATCATATATGGTTCACTTATGACTTTATATTACCCGTTCTTTTGTAAATTCCATGTTAAAGAGCGGTTTGGGTAAAATCGTTTCATTTGTCGTCCGTGTTTTGAATTGTAATTATTCATATGATTACATAGATCATGATTACTTAATTAAAGAATATAAAACATGATTTATATATAATATATATTCAGAATATTCATATATATAATAGATCTATAAATGGAAAGAAATACACCGTTCATGGAGACGGTAGGCCGTACGTACGCATGAACGTTGTTTTCGTTTCCTTGTTGAATTGAATGGAATTAATTGGATAACATAAATATATATATACATAAATTCAGTATCATTATTATTTCATATATTTCATGATTACTTATTATATATACATTATAATTATTTATGAATGGTTAATCATTGAGAATGAAACTCATCGCGTCGTGGAGACGGTATTCCTTACGTAAGCACGAGCGATGATATCGTTCCCATGATCGTGGAATTTTATTGGAGTGTTTGTATACTATTAAAGAATCAATATCACTTTACAATAATCATATATAGTTATTATTGATACCATTATACCCATCCTAGTAATGTGGTGATGGAAAATAGATTACACCACGGCGTGGAGACGGTATTCCGTACGTACGCACGCGCGGTGATTTTGTTTTCTGTAGGATGGATAGATGGTGAAATAGGGATGTTTCATACTTATAATAAAATATCAGTATATTATTGATACTGATGATATTACTTCATAATTAATCTACCTAAGAAGAATAAGTGGAAGAAGAAATAAAGTTGAAAGAATCGGTAATGGACATTACTTTTTCTTTGAAGCGCCTCTTTCAGACCTCCTCTTAGGGTACTAAAATTGGTATTTGAAGAAGACCATAACCTATAGGATGTTTCTAGGAAAGTGGAGAAGAAAATTTGGCATGGGTTGGCCGAGCTTGAAGGCTCAAAGTGGTGTTAGGAAGAGAGGGAGGAGGTTCCCTTTTATAAGGGAGGAGAGGGGCACCTTTGGAATAACTAAAAATATTATTTTATTATAATGTAAAATTAGGTTTTTAAAAGCTCCAAATTGATATATTTCGAAGCTAAGGTAGGTATGGGTCGAAATCCCCTAATTCAATAGAATTTAGACATGTTTAGGTCATTATATTAACCTTATCATTTAGTTTTAACTCTTAGTTAATTAGATTGACATTTACCATGTCACTTTGTATTTTTATATTATATAGTTAATAAACTTACCATATAAATCCAAGAGACCCCCAAGTGGTCCATTAATGATACAACTATCATGATATAAGTATATTGGCCGAACCATAGATATTTAGGAATATAATAACAATTAATAATATAATATTTGTTTTTAAAAACTATTTTATGTCAATTTTGACACTATTTAGTGACTGATTTTTGTTGAAAATTATAACAGAATGATTAGTTTGAAAATAATTAATTAAATCAATACTAACATGTCATATTAACATATAAAATTATTGTAATTCATAAAAAGTCTCAAATTACATTTATTTGGGTATTTATAATATCAATTATGTCAATATTTCATTAATAGGATAATTACTGCATCATCATTGTATCATAAATAAATTAAATTATTTTAATTCTAAAAATTAAAAATAAAATACCATTATGTTGGAAATATTTTTATCTTCCTAATGAATATTTATAGTCGAATTTATCTTATGTATTACCCTATATTAAAATTTTTTAGTTATTAAACTTTGATTTTAACTATTTTAACCCTTCTCTAAATAAATTGATAATAAATGTCCAAATCTATTAGAAGTGGGCCTAAATGGTCATATTTTATTCCTAAGGTTGTTTTTGGTCTAATTAAACTTATCCTATAGAAGTAGGACATGTGTTAGGGTAATAATAATAACACTTTTACCCTTAATTACCCTATTTACTTTTAACAGTGGTAAGAAAAAGTAAAAAGTTACTATTCACCAAAAATTATTTTCATCTCATTGAACCAAATTTAAGTCCTTGATATTAATCGTGTCTCTCGGATTTTCGAAATTCCACTCACAGAAGCGGAAAAATTATGCTTTATGAAAAATTCAGTTTTTTAAACTACCACTTAGTGGTTTCACTATTCATCAAAAAATGAAAGTTTCCAGAAAAAATACCAAAATTTAGGCCTAAGATATATTTGATATTATGAATTCAAAAATTATGTCTATTTTATCAAATTCAAAACATATCAGTTACATTAACTAATTTAAAAATTAATTCCCGTCGTAAAAACAAATAGCGTGTTTTTAAGAGATAATAACTATTAAAAGATTGACACTTGTTTATATCTGGTTAGAATGTGAAATCACATCCAATGACCAAAATTGTATTAAATTGTAAAAATATATTCTAAATATAATTTAAAACCACTCCAATTAATAATTTATCACTATTAATTTTTTTGATTAAAAAAATTGTTTTTAATTAAAATTTAGTAATTTTCACTATTAATCAGAATATGAAAGTTATCTGAAAAGTACCAAAATTTCACCCTAAGCTAATTTTGATATTCCAAATCCAAAAATGCTGTCCATTTTGAAAGATAAAATTTATTAAATTTCAAAAAGTGGGTATAACTATTCATAAAGGCTAGTTCATAATAATATTATAATAATATCACGTTTAGTGAAACTCGGTATTGTGTACTACACACGCTATCGAGGAAGGTCACGATTGTGTGTAATGCAAGGCAAGTCAAGGATGCGTGTTGTGCATGCTCCTTGTAGCATACAACAAAATAAATTAATGAAATTAAAAAGAAGAATTTTCATTAAATATCAGGTTGTTACAAAATGTAATTAAAATATTTATTTTCATGATATAAAATTTTATAAGTGTATTTTATACACCATAAAAAAGAATGATGTGGGGAATATGACATTAGTATCGTAGAAATAAAATAGGGACTATGAATTCCTTACCTTATGTCCGTCTTCATTCATACTCATTGGATCCTGATGTATAATAAATATAAATTTACTATATTTATATTATAAATAGATACTCATATATATCATACCAAATATTATTTACTTATAACAATTTATCACCATTTTGTTAACACTTCATTAGTATAACCACTATTTCGGGTCATATCTTCTTCTTTTTTTCAGGTATATTTTGGTTTGGTTGTTTTGGTCCTTTTATTTTTATTATAGTAAAATAATCACCATGATATCAAAAATGATATAAATATCATATAAATTCAATATATAATTTTTATATTCATTCATAAAATTCGGATATTGGAAAATTAGTTACATATTTCATGGAGATGGTAGGTCATGCGTACGCATGAATTTTGTTTTAATTTCGTTATAATGGTAATTAAATAAAGGTATAAAATAAATAAACTTTATAGAGTAATTATTATATCATATATATCATATATATTTATTAAATACAAATTTATTAAATTCCAAGTAAAACATAAATGAAAAATGAATTGCATCGCTTCGTGGAGGTGGTAGTCTACACACACATAGTCGATGTTATCGTTTTCCAACAGTTCCAAAGGTAAGACGGTAGATATTAGATAAATATTCCATTATTATAATTATGTCAAAGTTGTGACAAATAAAAATTTATCTAATTATAATAACCATCCTTAAAATATCAAGATGAGAAATAAATAGTATCATTATGTGGAGATGGTAAGTCGTACATACGCACGAGCGATATTCCCACATCCTATTTTATGTGATGAGGCTGAATATGGTAGTTTAATAAAAAATAATTTAATTATTATTTGGATAAATAATTAAATATACTATTAAAAATATAACATATTTTGAGGATTTTAATGAATACTTTAAAGAAAAGTGTTCAATTAAGGTGATTACATCTTCTTGGATATAATTCTATTAGATCACTTTTTAAGGGATTTAGGGATGATTTTTTTGATGATAAGATCATATATCATGTTTGTAGATAAGTTGATATGACAAATGTTAATAGGCTATTTAATATATAAGGCTCAATGTGGTGCGAATCATAGAATTGGCGGGGGGGGGGGGGGGGGGTGGGGGTTACCAATTATAGCTGAGGCATGGGGAACCCTAAGAATTTCCTAAAATATTAAATTTGTGTAAATTAATTTTGAAGGTAATATATTCAAATTGATAATATTATAAAATAATATAGGTGTGATTCAAAATAATTTCAACCTCTAAAAATTGTCTATGTTTAGATCTAATTTGTACCCTTAACGTTTTGTTTCAATCCTTCGTTAGCCCCTTTTCCAACTACTATAATATTGAAGCTTGATACCTTTTTATCATTAATAATGTCATTATAAAATTCTATGAGAACCATAAAAAATGGTGGGTGTTTAAAATAATATAATTTTTTTTAAAAATGTTCTATTTTTATTATTTTTATTTCATTTAATAAGTTATTATTTATAATAAAATATCATTAATGTCATTTTTACACGATTTAATTAATTTGACATTAAATAAATCAAGAAAAAATCGGTAATTAAAATATAATGCTACAAAATCTTCATAAAATGTCATATATAGCTTTAGAATTTGTGGAACTCATTAACTCATTCATGTTATATAACTTTTAATATTATTAATATTATTTAATTTATTTTTCTATTAATTGAATTAATAATACATTTAAATTTTGTAAGCAAGTAAATTCATTATATAATTTTTAAAAATTAATAATAAAATGAAATCCTTAAAATAATTTTATTAATATTAAAATAGATACTTATATTTGTACATAACATTATTTTTTAACTTATGTGGACACCATAGATATTTAAAACCAAGATAATTAATTTTTTTAATATTAATTGATGTTAAACTTATATATATCATGTGTGTAATAAAAAGGAAATTTTGATCCTATGGTAATAATGGTATAATTTAAATCACCAAATTATAATTATGATGAAAAAATATGGCCTTATCAATTAGTTTTAAACATGATTAACCCTATTTATGTTTTATTGATGTTATAAACATTACCATTATGATTATTATTATTGACTAAAATTAATAGGGGTATATATACCAAATACGAACACATTGATTAAAAATATGTAATATATTTTTATAAAATTCAATACTATTATATTTGAGAAATTAATTTAAAAATAATTGAGAAAAATTTGTTGAAACCACTTTTTGAAAATTATATTTTTAAGCATAAATATGATTTATTCTTAACAGACTAATATTAAAAAATTTAGATTAATATATAAAACATTTAACTAAATAAAATATATAATTATTTAATTTATATATTTACAAGAAGGTATTAATTTAATTTATTAATAAAAACACACATTGCGTGCATAGAAAAAGTTTTTTTTAGGAAAAACTCTTTTGACATATAAAAATGATTTTTTCATACTAAATTCCCACAAAAAAATTAATTCTAAGTAAATTGATATTATATATAAAAATAAAATTGAACGAATTTTAATCTAAAAAATTTTGGAAATATATTAGAACATTATACATACCTGGAATAGAATATTTTCAATAAAAATCTATTTTTTCACTACTCCATGGAAAATGAATATTTTTTAAATATTACCCCTAAAATCAGTATTTTTACTATTTTAAAAAATATTTTATAAAATATTAGGGTGTCAAAATTTGACCCTATGCTTTCCTCCAAGAAAAAATGTGGAAAACCAGATGTGTTGTCAATCTATAAGGACTGTACTCTGGAAAATCCATGTTCCCCCATGGCTGGTCAACACACAATTTATTTAATGCTTGAGGTGTCTACTATTTGAATGACTACACAAAATCCACACGAGTGTCCTTTTTAATGATCATGGATGAATTGAATGTTTCAAATGTGCATAAAACGTCTAGTCTTGTATTATCCAACCGTAATTTCTGTCACCCATGGATGGGTTCTAAAGGTGAGATCTTAATTAATTAATAACCAATTATGGTATTATTAGTGAAAAAGGGGAAGTGAATATTTTGACGAAGGATCGAGAATGATTTAAAACCTAAAATGGATTCAACCATTTTATATAGCCAATAAAAAAATTATAAATAAATCTATGTTCGGAAGTGACTCTATGACAACACACAATGGTTCTAGAAACAAAAACAAATCATATCAAGGAAGATATTGACTCAGAAAATATCATATTTTATTGATAGTCAACATATTATACAAGTTGAAATTTTTATGAACAATTAAAAATGAAATATACTAGGATAAAGTGATTATATTTCATGTTATATTTATAATTAATTTAAATATTTAGGATGAAATAATACCTCATTATTTAAATATTTCTTGAATGTAGATATTTATCATCTGAAACTCACTTTGTCAATCTGTCACTGTGCTTATAGGAAACAATTGTAGAATCCATCTAAATGCGATTAAACATGCCCTTATGACCCTTGAACGATGCGAGGGAATCATTATGTGAGGTAATGATTGATTGATCTATTTATTTTGTTTACATCGATTAATTCACATTTATTTAGTATTGGTAAAATTTATATTGATCTTCTCATTCATGAGCGTATGTCATAATGAAGATGATGATTTTTTAGAGAAATCCATTATTCACAAGGATTCTCAATTATAACTCATAAAATGTATTAACGGTATATTTATAGACCAAGGTTTATGGTTTTTATATTAATTAATTTCATATGTATCCTTATTAAAATGTTGAACCCATTTCTAACACCATTCCATTTATAAAAATAATTATAATATTTTTTTATTCCATGTCTTGAACTATATACAATAATGATAAATATTATTTTACTATCTTTCAATTCAATATTAATCACCAAAATCAATCTTTGTCTTCTAGTTCTCCTAAAAATTTATTTTAGAGTTGAATAAATTAAATATTTATTCGTTCAATAGATAAAAAAAATATTATATAACCTTGTAATTTAACAATTACCTTACAACTAAGTGTTTGTTTATTTCATGAGATCCTTAATTATTCAAAAAATTTACTCAATACTATTGTGTAAAATATTTTTTACAATAATGAAATCTGAAACGAATATAATTGAAATTAATGTAAAAAATTGTGTTAACCACTAGGATTATTTTTCATTAGCATTATACTGGCCTATCTACAGCACAAGATTACCCTATATAAATCTGTCAAGGAAATCAATAGTATGAAGTTAAAGTTGCAAAAATAAAATAACATATGATCTATAACTATAAAATATAATCCTTTTATCACAATATTTAATCCAGTATGTTGAACACATGTGTCATCAAAATGTATTAATGGTGCATATTTCATTTAATTTGTGAAATAAAATCATTAATACACCATGGTAATGAAATTTAATATAATATTTATATATCAATCAATGGTATGAGATGTCAACTAACTTAAATATGGAAGGGAGAAATCCTACATTGAAAAATTCATTAATAACATGTTTTTATTGATGCACCTAATGCTCAATACTTATCATGAACATAGGGCATCAATATTTTGGACAATTAATCTATGTGAGGGTATCATGACAAGAATTTATAATAATCATAATTTATATAGTTCATTACAAAAACTCACTGAAAAGAATATATGATGGCATATAAATTTGATCAATTCCTTATGGTGGGTTTGTTTTCATAATATTCCATCAAATAGATTTCCATGATTGAAGTTCATGAGATAAAGTCAAATATACTTATGAGAACGTTACATAATAGTAAAAATAATATATTTCCCATCATACGATTGAATTAGACCATAGATCTAGGTCTAAGAATTGAATTTTTTAATTTAAATGTCCTCACAATATAGGGGAAATACAGAAAACTTTTTAATGGGGTAGATACACTAGGGAATTATCACATTAAATTCATGAAAAAAATTCATGACACAAACTGCCAAGATTTGACTTGTGAATACCCCAAGAACACCTCTAATAAGCTCGGGGAAGATGAAAAATACTTGTAGTCATATTCCAGAAATGAGAGGAATTAGCCTAAGTACCTGTACACATGCAAAGTTATCCAAGCCCACACAATAATGAAATGCAAAACAACTGAAACAATTAATGCATATGTCTAATGTTCCAATACAGAGTATGACTGTAAGGTATTAAAGTGGGAACAAGAGACCAAATACAAGACCTAACAAAAACTATAAAAAGTCAAAAATTTAGGAAGGGAGAGGGACAATTCAAATGAATTCTCCTGGTAAACACCTCTACCTATGAAGCTCTACATATGATCCACGCACTCCCTATCCTCCCACAATACTATAAAATGGGCCACCGTCTATATAAGACATGACATTGTAGACAAAGCATATGTTGGGGTGAGTAAACAAATATAGTGGGATACCCAAAAAACAAAAAACATGAAGCATGATGTTTTTTAATATCAATAAAAGATTAGAAAATCAATGTATAATAGATACACCCAGATATAATAATGAGAGATACCACACCACCATATGGTCATAGCCAACTTCTAGCCATAGGATTATTCTCAATGAAAATATTTTTATGAGACAACCCACTCCATGATCCATGATATCATTGGAGACACTTGATGAATATGTCTTGCTCATTAGGCCCCTCCTAATGAAAGATAAATGGTTCAAGAAGACCCATATAAATTAATAGGGGGACACACCCATAACCGTTGTGGTACACCAAAATCATAATCTAGTTCATCCCATGACATAGAGGATCATGTTTCAATTATACCACAAACCCTACTGATATGAACTTCTAGATGGAGGATCAATGTCCTCTCCATGGAGGTCACAATGATTCAAAAAACTCCACCTAGGGAATAAAGAATGATACAATATCACACTCTAGTCTCAGAGAGGGACACCACAACTATATCTGAGACTCATCCTCTAGAGAGGATCAAAATCCTCTGATATGGATGTAATTCTACACTCTACCATCATGGGAAAAGGAGCAAGAGATCCCCCTAACACTATACTGATCCATACTAAGAAAATCATGAACCACAAGAACTCTTGAATGGGGTAAACAACTTGTAGTAGGGGACACATATCGTGTCCACCTATCCTCATGTATGTCCATGTAGAAGAGCCCCACACATCATGAAACATCCATATACATTATGTGTAGAAACGTTACAAGGCATATAGAGACACATGATATCTTTCCTGCGTCACTTGGACATGTCCGTGAATGGTTGTCGTGTTCCTACACTACCCCTTTTACACCAAGCCATGTCCATATTCAAGTGCATATCATTCCAACTAGCTGTGCACTCTTCCACATGCCTGTGTACGTACCGTAGTATAAACTAATTCAAAAAGAAAGGGTAACATTGAATGTGATTGGGATAAAATGTATTGTGATATTTCACTTTGGCTAGATCTATAATTTCATAGCTAGAGGGACCACATAGCGTGTAATTCCAGATTATAAGTTGTGTTTCTTGTGATTTCCAAATCTGATTCCGAATCATCCTACAATCTTCCAAACCTCCTGACCATGCCAAAACCAATAGATGAGGGTTTATATAGGCATATAGTCTCATTATCTCTATATTACAATGTTAAAATCCATTGACACAATTATCCATTGATCAAGACATCACCATTCATCAAAACATGGAATAATGGCAGCCTAAAATCTGTCCATTCCACTACTGATCATCCACCACCGTTGACACACCATGTCTGAACTATTATTCCTGAACTCAACCCACATTACCGATCCATTTCACTAAATAATTGTCTTGCAATAGTAAAAAATGGGTATTAATTGAACTACAAGATAAATGAGAATTTCTATGATGAACATGTGAAGAATAAGGAAGACATCTATAAGCCAAAAAATTGAGGAATGGACTTCAGATGGTGTTATTTTTGCTGAAATTATCTATCATAGAAAATATAAGAAAAATGGGATAATCAATCTAATAAAATCAGACATACATCAAATTAAATATAATGATGATGCGTGTAGGAATTCATTTCAAGGAACTCATACATATTTGTATGAAAATAAGGAAAGGGATATAAATCTCAAAGGAAAAAAACCAACCTGGTCTTTAGATCAATCATCAATGAATAATAATATCATTTCCATCATTGATAATATGTTATCACTCCATTGGGATTATGATCCATGATTCAAACATTTTTCTATCATCATCTCCCTGAAAAACTCTCCAATAGTTGTCTGAACCTCCATTGCTTGAGTATCCAACCCTGAGGAAAAACCTAGAACCTTAAATTTAAAGGATAAATAGTTACTACACTAAAAAATAAACAAAATAAATAAATTATTTAATTTATTTCATTTAATTACACCCGTGATGAATTCGTTTACAAAACAGATTACACTTTTAAAGGTTTTTTTGTGCCTATTGTAAAAACCATGTTTTGAACTCAACTATGCCCTCTAATTTCTGATTCATTCCCCTTTTTGTGAGTTATTCCAATTTTTATGGACAACTAAGAATACACGCTATTTAGAACATTAAATATATTTCAAATATTTATTTTGAGCACATCAGGACATGAAATTTCATGCTATCCCAGTTCATAGTATTGAAAATAATCTATATAATATCAAAAAATAATAAAAAGAGAATATGAGTCATTAAATAATCCCAAACATAGAGATCTTATTCTCAAAAAGAGAAAAAACTACTAAAAATAAGAGGGTAATGGGATCCAATATGGGTCTATTACTCCTAGGTGCTCTGAGGAAAATTCCCATACCTCCAGCAGACACACACAAGGGGAATCAAATAGCCAAAAAGTATCATTTCCTTCCAATCCTTGACCTCCACTAGGTACTCTACAATTTTATATCCATACTCAATTCCCCGATCACCACAATTGATAATGTGTGATGGTTCATGAACGTATCATTTCAGCTACAGAACATAGAAGACATCATGTACCCCGATCTAACTACAATGAGAGTTATAAGCATTAGGACACCTCACCAACTCTATATAGTATCAAAAAGAGATTAATGAATATCAGATTTGTCTGTATACCAGAACCAAATATCCTCAATCCATAGTGCGGTAGGACTCTTTGGAAGAAATGGATTCTTTTATAAAACACTTGTGGTCATATTTTTCCATGTCAATTTGAATTCAAATAGCTATTTACAGTCTACATCCACTCTGGGATGATCTGCCCCAACTATATAGTAGGATTTACCATCATTAGTTCCATGTGTGATGGCACTCTTAGATTAGTCCAACAAAGTGGTGACTTCCAGGGTAAACCGTAAAATCCTCGGATGGTTCCATACCAATGGGGGAGTGATATGTGTTGTTGTATGAAAATACCAATAAGGGAAGGTGATCCTCCCAACTCTGGCCAAATTCTTTAACACAGTCCTACAACATAACCTCCATGACCTGAATGGTCCACTCTGTCTAACAGTCAGTTGTGGGGTGAATTGTTATTCTCAAGAATAACTGAGTCCCAAAGAATTTCTATAATCTTATATATAATAGAGAAGTGAAGTGGGAATTGTGGTCAGATATGATCAATAAGGGAAGTCCATGATGTCTGAAAATATCTTTCATATAGAGGCGTCCCGAGAAATATACTAAAATTTTCTCTTGAATAGAAGGGATGTGGGCCAACTTGGTGGGTCTGTCTAAGATCACCTAGATTGAATCGTGTCCCCTAAACGTACTTGGATGACCCATCATGATTATTGTGCATATCCCATAACACATATACTCTGGAACCTCAAGGGGTTTATCTAAACATGCAGGAAATTGGTGCACTACCTTCAACTACTATTAAGTAAGGCATCGAGAGATAAGCAATTCAAGTCCCCTCTTCATTTTTGGCCACCCAAAATGAAATCAGAGGTCCTGGTAAATAATAAATAAATATTATGTACCTGAAAATAGAATATATGAAACTCATATAACAAATTCCCTAATGAAATAAATGTTACCATCGTCCATCCACTAAAAATGATTGCATGCTCCCAGACATTATAATATCCTTTAGGAGCATGTTCAATGGATATTAGAGTACGTATAGTCTCACAGTCATTATCTCATAAATGAACATCTCAGGAATTATGTAAAAGTGCTGGGGTAACAAATATTTACTGAATATGTAAAGCACCAACATTTTCCATAATGGAAAACTATAACAAGGGTAACTGCTCTAGCATATCGACCAATAACTAAGAATAAGATCCCCTACTAAGAGCATCTACCACTCGGTTATCCTTCCTAGGAGTATAGAAAATATTGAATTTGTAGTCTTGGAGTAAATATATCCATTTACTTAGTCTAATGTTAATATATTCATGTGGGAAGATATACATGAGACTCTTGAGATATGATTAAATTATAAATTCTTCACTCATTAGGTATTGTCACAAAATCTTTAACATGAAGGCTATCCCAACAAAAGAAAAATCATGGGTCCCATTTTTTTCTCACATGGTCTCAATTTGGGTGAACCATAGGTAATTAAAACCATCATCTATATTAGAAAACAACCAATTCCAGACCCAAATTCATTGTAGAACACAATGTACTCAACAACCTCCTCCGTCAATCTAAAGGAGGGAGGGAGGGATCGAAAAACTCTACACGAGCTCTTGAAAGCACTAATGGAACCTTTCCTCCCACACAAAAGGCTCCCAATTATGAGTCAATTATATCAATGGTTCTTACACTCTAGATAAGTTATGAACAATCCTATGATAGTACCTTGCGATACCATGGGAACTCTACACCTAAAAAAAACAATTAGGTGGCTCTAATGCAATAAATGTGTCGACCATTACTAGTTCCATTACAACTCCAACCTCTGAGATGATGTCTCATAGAACAGGGAAATCTCAAATAAAAATTGACACTTAGAGAGATTTTTGTAAATCTAGTACCCTCTATGTATGTCTAAGAACTTCCTCAAGTACCTCACATGATCATTCTCAGACATCGTGTACTATAGGATTTCATCAACTAAGACTTGCATGAATTGGTATTTGAAGGGATGAAAGATTCATTTCATGTTCTCGATGAATATTGTGGGGCCATTTGTCATGCTGAATGTAATCATCAATTACTCATAGTGACCATAGTGACTTCTGAATGTTGTATTTGGTTTATCCTCAACCTGATGTCACAATAGTTGGTTTCATGATCAGTGTTTAATCGTTGAGAACCATCATGCCCCTATGAACAAATTAAATATTTATTTTATCATTAGTAGTGGATAAACATTATTCATAGCCACTTGACTCATGTTTCTGTAATCCACACATAACCTCAAGATCCAGTCCGCATTCATGGCGAACAACACTGGGGTAGCCTTAGGGGAATCAACGGGCCTTACAAATTCCTTCTCTCACAAGTCCACCAACTATACCCTCACCTCTCAAAGCTCCATTGGGGCCATATCATATGATGATGATGATATTAGTTCCATACATGTATTCAATTTTATGCATAATTATTGTTCTCCATGCATAGGAAAACCTAGTACATCCTCCGGAAAGATGCCATCGTGCTCAGCCACCAATATCTGAAACTAATGTCCCAATGAAGACACTACTCCAATAGTCATTCTATCCAACTGGTGAGTAATGGGTTGAAAACACTTATTACTAATCATTTCCTTCTCTTCCAAGGTTTCTTTTCACCCATAAATAAACACCTCGATCAATCACTGTGGACAAACAACATCCTCCACCCAAAATAGTAAATCTAGGCATGAAATGAGGATTGCCAGTACATACATAGGATGAATTCATAAGGCCTTATTATTTATTTAAATATATACCTTTAAAAAATCTATCCTCTTAGAATCAGATCACATTGTTTTCAGAAGTGCACAATCCCTTAGTCATCACATATCAGTGTCACTGATAGTCCGGGGCCATCCAGTGGCTCAACCATAATCTCTATGTTTTTAATGATAGATGTTGAATTTAATGAATTAATATAACCTATGTCTAAAAATACTCTAAATAATTATCAAAATACATATATCATACCTCGTATCATTTCTATATTCTTGGGGTCATAACCCTAAATATCTTGCTGGAGGCTTTATACCAATCATGTTGCTCCATGAGCCTAGAAGGGCCCACTTGTGGGTGGTGGTGGTAATAGGCCCCCTTCAACCACCTCATGCAACCATGTTATACCCTCTTCCACATAATCTTACCTAAGAACCAACCTTATAATTCATATGTCTCTATATCATTATTCCATCGACTATCTCATGATCTATTGTATGATGCGTTGGATAATCTTGAGATAGATATACCCATCTGTTTTATGAGAAACACCACATGTACCTCATCTAATTGAAGCCACGCTAAGATCTGTACCTCATGGACGTTGGGTAGTAGTATCACTTACATCTATTCTACACCCAATCCTTTTCCACCCAATACACCATCAAATGGGTCATCATCTGTATAATACACGACATGTGGGGTCGAAGCCCACACATGGGCGAGTATAAAAATAATAAGTAGGAAAACCCAAAAACACTAAACATAAACAAAAAAGAGAATTATTCTCAATAAAAATAATATTTTATATGTAATATAGAAATACCTTGATATACTCAGTGAAGATAGCACACCCCCAGGCGGTCATAAACAATAGCCAACCACATGATTATTCTCATTGAAATACTGATTCTAAGAGAAACCACTCTAAAAGAGATTATATCATCAGATACACTAATCATGTATTTAAGTATCATTAGGTCCCACCCAAAAAAATCTTACAAGGCTTAGAAGACCCTGGTACATAGATTGGTGGTAACACGCAAAACCGCTAGGGACATAACAAACTCAATATAGACCAACCAGCTATATATGGGATCTTTTGTAAATATTACCCCCAATCTTACACATATGGATTTCTATATGGATGATAAATTCTTTTATTAGGGAGGTCACACTTATTGCATAAACCCCATATATGGAACAAAAAATTATATACGATAAAACTCTAGTTTGAGGGGGGGGGTGACCACAACTGTTTCTGAGACTCTGTCTCTTCTGGGATTAGAATCCTAACAAGTGAATGTAATGGTGCATTTTAAACTCATGGAAATTGAACAAGTTAAACTACTCAACCTACAATGGTCAAAAATAAAAAACAACCAAGAGCCAAAAGAACTTCGGAAGTGCGTACACCATGTGTACTAGGTGGTGCATGGTGTCTAGCTATATCCATGTCTCTCCATGTGGAAGAGCTTCAAACGGCATGTTGTCTCTATATACATGGCATGTAGAAGAACTAACGAGTGTGGGGAGAAACATGGTTTCCTAGCCTTGTTGGCTAGATGATCCCTTGTAAGGGGGCTATATCAGTGTACCAGCCATTTTACACAAAGTCCTGTCCATGTACATGTAAATAGTATACCCCTAACCAAATACATTTAACATTCCCATGAACTTCCAAAAGCTCACGACGATTCATGAAAATATAGTAACATGACATGTGATATTTAATTTTGGATTAAACCCTCACACAAAATCTAAGGGGCCCACACTGTGTGCAACACCAGGTTATAAGCCATGTTGCTCATGATTTCTAGATTTGCTTCAATGCCATCCTACACTTCACTGAACCCCCTCTCTTGTCGAGGCCACCATAATGTGATTTGGTGTGGCCTTTAGTTGGTATATATATTGATTATAGGCTCTGAATCTATTTAGAAAATGATCTATCCACAAGGCATCAACCATTATGAAAACCTATAAGAATATAAACCACAAATATGTCTTTCCTTGTTCTAATCATCCAAACCCATTGTATCACATTGACTGCACCATGAATTACAGAATATACTCAAAAATTGATCTATTTCACTGAATAATGGTCACACAATGATAGAATATTGGGTTTTCATCAAACCATGGGCCAAAATAAAATACATACAATGAATGTTAAAACTGGAGAAGAAATCCATTTATAAAAGTGAGGAAAAAACCTCATCCATTATTCATTTTTCTTTGATTAACTATCACAGAAAAGTTTAATGAATATGTATAATCAATATGAATAAATCAAAATTCAATAAAACTCAATCTACCAATGATGAAGGTATGAATTATTTCTGATGAATTGATCTATGTCCAACCGGGATTAATAAAAATGATGTGAATCAGAAAGAAAACAGCATACCTAGATTTTTGATTGATTTTTTATGAATAATGGGTTTTTTCACTTTTTATAAGAACCTCCAACACTGTTGGTTTGAAGATCCATAATCTAAACCCTGATCTATCGACAGTCACCAGAAAATCTTTCTAATGGTTGTTTGAACCTACACGGTTTGAGTGTTGAAACCTAAGGAAAAACCTATGACCATACATTTAAAGAAGGAATATTCAATTCATAAAAGAGTAATCAAAATTAATTAATTAATTTATTTCATTTAATTACACTTATGATGAATTTTTCACAAATGAACCACACCAATAAAATTTTTATCACGCATATGGTAAAACCTACATTATTAACTAAAATTCCTGATACAATTTCTAATCTAGGACCCCATTTGGGAGTTATTCAAATTTTTCAAGAAACATGTTCATACATGATATTTAATATATTTGAAATTCTTATTCAGGGAATAACAGGCCTTAAATCGCATGTCTTCACAACACCTGGTCTAACAAATCATACATATAATATCCAAAAATAACACATGTAAAATGAAATATAATAAAACCACTAAAATTATTTAAAAAAGTGTTTAATTAATATTGAATTATTTCAATATTCATGTTATCCATAGTACGAACAATTATTTCATGAACACAAACTCAAACAATTTACAAATATTATTTAATACCAACTGAGATGAATTGATCATGAAATAAAGAAATTTTCATCAATTTTATAATTTAAATATTATTTCTCACAAACTCAGAAACAATACTTCAACATAATGGTTTAGTTTTTAGTCTGAATAGACACATTATTAATTAATTTTATAACATATTCACCATATCCCACAAAAAATACTCTCACATTATAGCATTTTTTACATATCAAAAATAATATTATTCATAATAACCTAGGGAATGGATACATATGAAAGGGGTTACCTCATATGATTAGTAAAGGTAAACATAAGAGATAAAATTCAATTATAACAAGTGATAATAAGAAACAGATTTTGAGTAAAATAACAATAAAAAATAGAATAAAACCTAGTAAAAAAGATCATAAATCATAGTTCATGGGATTTTATTTATAAAAATTAGTAATGGGAAATATGAGTGGGGAATCATGGGCCAATAATATTGATATTAGAAAAAATAACTTCGAAACTAGAATGTTTCATATATAAAATGATAGAAAATCTGTCTCTATGTGACGAATAATTCACAAGGACATCACTATATAGTCTAAATATCCCTAAGTGGATAGAGTATTTCCCCCAATCCCAATCATTTCATCTCAAGGGTTTTAATTTTTTACTCAATGCGTTGAAGGGATAGCTAATTTGGATCCCACTCATTACTTAGTAGGTAAATTCAATTAAGGGTTTGGGTTAAATATCTATCCACAGTCACATATTGAGATACTGATCTACCCAATGGATAAGTGGGCTACATAATTCTGTTCCCACCAATCACATAACGAAAACCATACCTATGAATTTTATATGATCATAATTATTTTTTAATTCTATCACAAATTAATTTTCCCAAATTGAAAGTAATGGTTTACTTAAGACTATCTATAATAAATTATCTTAATACATATAAAATAATTAAGCATATGTTATTATTAAATATCATTATTGATGAATCATAATAAGAATTAAACTATTTTTACAGATATGTAAGGAAATATTATTATATAATTAAAACTTATTAGAAAAATAATAATCAATAACCTTTATAATTTAACGACATTAATTTAAAACAAAAATAGATTAAAAAATTGGAAATATGAAATTACTTTTAAAACCATGACAACATAGAGAGTATTATTCTTAAAAATAGATAAAAATATGCTGGAAAATATATTTTAAAAAAAAATTAAACAAAGAGAATCCTTTTCCACTTTGTAGAGAAAGTGAAAATCAGGGAAAAATGACTGTAAAAAAATATTAAAATAAGATTTATTTTTTAAATAATAATATTTATATTGAAATAGACCTTAAATGTTTTTATAATTTTAGGGAAGGATATCAATAAAATATAACAAAGAACATACACATGGAATAGAATTATTCGTGGATTAAAAGAATAGGTATGTTTGGTTTCTCTTTCCAACATTGCTATAGTTAAATTATGAACCATAGGGGAGGTGAAATAGTATGAGAAAATGAAAAACTAATAAAAAATTAGAGGAGATACAATAGATGTGGTTTAGAGAGAAATCCCATTAAATTTCCCCAAATAATTATTTTTTCATAACAATATCAAATTCTATATTATATTGGTAATAAACCTACTTTGAATTTTATAGCATTTAAATACAAATCACATAAAAAAGATAAATTTAGATTGATGTATAAACATATATAATTTTATCAATAATATAAAAAAATAAATTGATAAGGTAGTATGTAAATGAAAAAAAATAAAATAATTTGTGAATTTGACACATGTATCAAAGAAAAAATATTGAGATGAGAAATCCTTTCTTTTTTTACTCACTATATCCACGAATGTGATTTAACGAATTATACATTAAAATGGAAATATTAATAACTTATTGAATAACATTGTTAATATCTCTCAAATTTTATAATTAGAAATTATTTTCATTAATTAAAAATATATATGTTAGTCCCTCTTATCTTTTATCTCTATATGTTAGAAATTTTGACTGTTTCATAGAAGTTTATAGCAGAGATGGTAATATTTATTCTTTGATAACATGTTCATAATTAATATATTTTTATAGGTATTATAATCATTATTTTCTATCTATTCAATACCATGTTAATTTATGGAAAACATGGATATGTTTTGTGATAATAAAATCCAAGATGAGCATGTTTTTGGTAGTTTATCGATAATAATAGGTAATTTTGTATGGATTATTCATTTTTATTTAATATTTCAGGAAGAATATTCCTAGAATATATTTTTATTTCATATTATATGTTACAAGTAATAATTTCTATATTCATATTCATGGTAAAAAATGGTGGATTTGGTATAGCATAATTCATGTAGGTGTTTTAATAGAACTAAATAAGAACATGATATATTAGTGAATGATTTGGAATTTAGAGTTATATAATATAATTTATTTGCTAAAAAAATAATTATGTAATATAAACTTCATTCCACTATAGGATGAGGTTTATAAAGTGTTTAAATGATAAGATAATTGAAATACTAATATAAGAATTGATATATTGAATATATAAATTCACTAATTATCTATATGTGTTCATCATAATAATTTGTTTGGGAATGTGTGTTGAAATTAAATATATCTTCGATGGAATTGATTTTTTTGTTATATTATTTTATATATCCTTTTATAGGTGTTAATTGGAAAAATTTATTTGGAAAATAATGTTAGTTGAAGGGTAAAAGTGGAATCACTTGATAATGTTTTAATTTAAGTGAGGAAATATTGATGAGAAATTTTAGTATAAATTAATATCATAATATGTTTCCTAAAAATTTTATATGTTTCAAATTTATTTAATAAAATAATCGACATGTTAAATTATATATTTTTACCCATTGTTAACTTGTTTCATTATTTACCATGGTTATTATGCATTATTTAAAAATATAAGATAAAAAATCATACCGAATTACTGTATGTGGATTCAAAATTTGGAGTAAATAAGATATAATTAAAATTATCAGTATATTAATATTGGCCTTAAATTAAATCATTAAATATTTATAATTTTCTTGTAAAATAATATCTTTATTATAATATTAAGTGTTGAAAATATAATTTCATAAAAATTACTAATTAATTCAGTATTGATATAATTTTTTATATAAATTCTAAATTAGATTCATCATTTAAAATTGATATATTTAATTTACTGAGATATAAATAGTACAATACTTATACAAAACTCTAAAATAATAAACCATTATTTTACCTTACTAATTAATTTTATTTTGACAATATATTTTTGTTTCTAAAAATAAATTTGAAATTATTATATAATTTAAAAATATATAATCCAAATTTAATATAAATTTTATTAGATTGAATTTTAAATGCAAAAATAATCAAATTTAATATAAAAATACAAAAAAATAATAAGATATAGAAATAAATTTTTTTTACATGCCTTTAAATTATATATTCTTATTATTTTCCAAGATAAAATATTTAGATTAATAGTAATTGTTTTACTTATATTATCAATATATTTAATTAATATCATTATTCAAAAGTAATCTATTTAATTTGTTGAGAAAAAATAATATATATAGAAATTATTATTCTTTAAAAAATAGGTTATTTTAATATTAACTCATTATTACTAATTAAATAATAATATGTGTATGAAATTTAATAAAAAAACTATTTTTATTATGTTTAATAATCCAACTATTATAAATTTGTGTTCTATATAGAAATATATAATATATAATAAAAATAATACATTAAATAAAAAATTATTCCTTAGTGATTCATTAATAAATTAGTATTAATTATTATATTTATTTACTTAGGAATGTTATTTAGTTATTGTAAAAATAAATATTTATATTTTGTCTTTACATTATGTTGATATCCTTATTTACATTTAATTATTCTAATGAAAATGAGAAATTTATATAAAAAATTTCATTAAAATAAATTCTCTTTTAAAAATGAATGGGTATTCATTAATTCTATTCAAAACAAAATTATTTTATTCTAAGTATTTATAATTAAAATGTGTTTATTTTAATATAAAAAACATTATTTATATTATCAATATATCAGTTACTCCAAAATAGAAACATGTTTTATAATATTATACTAAATAAGAATATACCACTTTATAAGGGATATATTACTCACATTATATCCAATAAATTTATTTAATCCTATATTCATAAATAAAAATTTTCACAAGTTTAATTGCAATTACTATTTTTTTTCAAAATAAGTTTTATTTCCACGATTTGGATCCATTAATAGTGATTCTCAAGTGTGAAGATGGTCCATGTTATTATATAGTTGTATTGATATTATTCATTTATATTTATTACCAAAAAAAATTTAAGTGTAGTAATCATCAATCGTATGCAATAACCATTCATAATAAATACATGGCTTCATTTTTGTTTATTGTGATGTCATGTTATGAAAGAATAAATTGTTTTTTGATTAACTCACTTATTTTATGAATTATAATATACTCAGGTTAAATTACTTTAAAAGAATAAAAAATATTTATGAATAATAGAAATATATTTTAGTTAATTAAAATGTATCATGAACCCTTATCTCTGATAATAACCCTTGTTAAATAAATTGAACACACATAATTTTAATTACCAATCATGATTGATAATATCTATGGGTGTCCTAAATATGTAAATGAATCAAGAAATAGTTTATAATGAGATATCAACAATGCTATCATGGGTAATATAGGAAACTTAGATTTTCCATTAAAAAACAATACATTGAGATTCTATAGAACATATTCCAAATATTCATCCTTTGTTTAATATATATAATAAAAGCATCTTGAGACATACATTTTCACAATACTATTTACCGTATTTATAATATATTAATAAAACAAAAATATTTTTAAAATTTCACTATAAAATTATTTTATACTGTGGAATATTATAGATTAATCTTAAGATATATTATTCTATAGCACCATTATTTCAACTTATTTTACAATAACTTTTACAATGACATGATTTGATAAACTTATAACCTTTATAATATAACATAGGTTTCAGTTATTTGGGTTCTCTTATACTTAATAACAATATCCTCATAATAATTAAACCCCATTCTGATAATAACTCAGGTGTCCCAATTCCAAAATAAAATATTCAGAGATAAAAATATTAACCATACCCATATGATATGATTCCATGTGAGATGTCATGAGAATAAAAAAAAATTTCTCTCATTTTCTTAATTTAGAAATTATAACTAAAAAATTAATACACAATCCTAGAGCCTAATGGTTTCGTTTATTGGGTGGATGGAAACATAGTCAACATATTTTGCAACATTTTCAATATATCCAAAAATAGTATTCTCACAATACACCCTTTTTGATGTATAATACAAAATATTCTTCATCAAAATATATAGAATAGAAATATTAATAAGTGGTGATGGAAGATGATCATTTAGGATAAACATGAGAGATACCAATTAGTGATCATAAGAGAGAATAAGAAAAAGCATACAGGTTTATGGAAATGAACTAAACAAAATATAATCATACCTAGTAAATCATATATTATAAATCATAGGTTATTGAATATGTTTTTTCCTAAAATAATACAAGATAAATAATATTGAAGAAGAATTAGTAAATCCCTTAAAACAAATTACATGAATATGAATGTGGAATATACGTAACCCTAGAAAATAATTCTCATATCAAGGATCACTAACAATAACACAATTACAAAATGTGAAGAGTCCCATAATGGAATGAGTTTTATCACTAATCCTAGATGTGTTAGATCATTGTATCTAATTCATTACCCAATAAATTGGATTGTTATACAATTTCAACCCCACCCATCAGTTAATAATTAATTATTTATAATGGTTTGGGTTTAATTCCTAATAATTAGTATCTTAAGAGATAATGTTATACCCATTGCATAGAGGAATATATCATTTTTATCTGATCAGTCACATAATGGGAACCTTAAAAATTCATCA
This sequence comes from Viscum album, assembly GCA_963277665.1. Classification (NCBI taxonomy): domain Eukaryota; kingdom Viridiplantae; phylum Streptophyta; class Magnoliopsida; order Santalales; family Viscaceae; genus Viscum; species Viscum album. The sequence goes on along the minus strand of OY728165.1, from coordinate 1,061,226,054 downwards.
GACATGAAAAAATAAAACATTATTAAATCTATCATAGTTCAATTAATCCATGGGAATGAAATGTGTTCCATAATTAATTCAATAAGACTATATCATAATCCCTCACATGATAAAAGGTGATGTTTCCCATGGTAAAATGGTAGTAAAAATGAATTTTAGGGTAAAATTAAATTAAATATTTTCAGTCCTCATGTTTAATGATGATTGGATTTATGAAATAGTAATAAATATAATGATTAGAAAAATATAGTGAATTTTGTATAAATATGAACTCTATAAAATTATATAATCATATAAGAAAAACCATTATGAAAATTGTATGGAAATATTAAAATAATGATCCTAACCTAATGTATAGTAAATTTAAATCTGTTTTAAATCAAAACGGACGACACCATAAGATTAAAAAAACACATAAAGTATTGGTTATCAAACCAAATTATCATCTAAATGATATATTCAAACTACACTTTTAAGATAATGTGTATGGTGCATCTATAGACTATGGTATTGAAAAATTTTAAACTATCATAAGGTATCCCTAAATCTAAATCTTACCTGATTTGATTTCTTTCAATCCGTAGAAGACATTGACTTAACAAGTTATTAGGTATAATATTACACCACTAAACACTCTATCTTTATAGATAAAAATTACATGATCTGGAAGAATTGATAAATAATATATCTTCTTATACTAGGAATCCATTATTCCTGAAGGATTAGTTAAAAAATTATAATGTAAATATTAAGAGTTTTATAAAAAATCATCACAGGATAATGTACCCTGTATGCACATAGAAAGTAAAATTATTTTAAGTAATCTATATCAATAAGAATTTTAATACATTAAAGAATTTTTAGAATTTTTCATCTCAATTATTTTTATTAATTCACATTACCTTTTATTATTCAAAAATTTAAGGTGAAAATATATTTATAGGAACCTTGTAACAAACATCAACAGATTAATTCCAAAAATCTCGATTTCAATTATAATAACATCAAAAAATAACTTTTTCTCTAATGATGGTATTATCACGTTTCTTTGTATTGCGATTAATTTTTTAGTCATAACTAAAGTGATATAAATCAATTTAATATAACCTATCAAGTGAGAATAAACTACCAAATATTTATAGGTATTTATTAAGTTCTATAGTGTTCGGCATATCAAAAATAAAATCTTTATAACCATAGTGAGAAAAATAAAAATGTAAATCCTTATTAAATAATGTTTATTTTCATTTGGAAAAGAAATAATTTTTTTGTCATTTAATCAATAATAAAAACCTTTTGCACATTACTAAACAAGAAAGTATAATTAATAGTTCAACTAAAATTATAACAAAATATGTTGTGTATTTAAATGAAAATTTACCTACTAAATTTCACCTTCATTAAATAGAAACAATTTAGACTAAAAAATTCAGTTATAAAAATGATACAATATATATTATTGAAAAAATAAAAATTGTATCCCTTTTAAATATGTTTTATTTTAATAAATTTACCACAATTTAGGATTTTCAAAAAGAATGAAAATAATAAATAAAAGATGAAAACATAAAAATTACATTAAAAGAAAAATAAAATAAAAATAAAAAATTTAGTTTTTCTAGGAACTATCATATAAAATATTATTTTTAATTCTAAAACATTTAATAGACATCTAATATTCTATAAGAAAAATTAATAATGGTCGATGTAGTCAAAATTTTCAAATTGATTCTATTTCATCCATTTTTTCCTATTTGAAATGATCTAGTATGATGAGTTAATATGTTAAAGTTCAAATTCTCTATTACTATTATAGATATTATCAGGAATGTTCTAATAAATAATATATATATATATTTGTTATCAAACTTTTAAATTCACATTATTTTTCAAATATCTAGGAGAGTGCTTCCAATGGATCCAATGGTTTAACTAGTTTAGTAGAAGGTACATTGATATTCAAAATTGGATGTTTATAATTTTCCAATAAATTATCCAAGGGACTTTACTATTGAAATATAATTCATCATTGAATAGATAAGTTATAATATAGGTAATTTTTTGAGACTAATAACTTTGAGGTTTTCTTCTTTATGTGGATATTTCAGATGAAATAATCAAATAATGTTTCTTTTTCTTAAAAAATGGTCCCATATAATCCATGAATAATTCTTGGGAAATAACCTATTTCATGAAAATTATTTCAATAAATAAATTTTAAATTAATACATGTAAATTTATAGATTATTTTTTGATATAATTAGTCACAATGATCACTAAACCAAAAAAAAGAATAAAAAATAAGATATATTACCTTTTATGTGTTGTAAAAATCATCGTCTTTGATAAATAATGATAGAATGGGGAAAAAATAAAGAAATATATATATATATATATATATTAATGTTAAACTTGTTTTAATTTATCATACAATTACAATATATGTTATTCCTATTTTGGGGAAGGTCTAAGGAATTTTATAGATATCATAGTTTCTTTTTTACAAAAAAATTAAAATGAAAAAATTGTATATTTTTTAAAGGATAAACATTTTAATCAGACGGAAATAAAAAATAAAAATTTATAAAGGATAAATGAATTAGGGATGAATCAAATATTTACTCTGCATCATTCAATTATTTTTCCAATGTTATGAGATAATTTGAAGAATAAGTGAACTAAAGATTACATTAGTTTGATCATTCCCAACATCTATTTAATGAATTTCAATCTATCAAAATTTTGTAGTTTTTTATAGATACCAGCATGCTGATTTTTAATTCTGATTAAGAACAAAATTATATCTATTTTTTTATGTAAAATCCCTAATAAAAAGGAATATTATATATATGTTCTTGGTTTGTGAACGACGTGATGAGTTTTTTAGAGAAATATAAAGAACTGGTATTATAAATAATGTGTAAAGTCAGAGTGACACTCATTAAAAAATACATGGGGGTGTGTTTCATCCACAAAAGTAGAGTACATCAACATCAAACTATTACATATTAAATTTCAGAATTGTAAAGCGTTAGAAACATTTTCATCATGCTAGACCAAAAAATTAAAGCTTCTAAATTGAAATTTCTTGATTCTAAAGAACAATTTTTTAACTAATCTATAATCTCCAAAGTCATCATTTGAATTTCATTTGTGAAGAAAATAATTTCTAGATTAATAAATGAAACTATGATATGATGTACTTTTTTTGTAATGGAAAATTTATTTTACAAATTATTAATACATTTCTTCTAATGATTATTGATACGTTTCAAATAAACATATTTTAAAACATAATATTTAGTTGAAATGTTGTACGATATTGTAAATATATAGTTATAATACTATAATGTTTTTCATCTACTAATTTTACGAATTCATCAGTATGATGTTTGATATAATTTTAAGTCAATGTATTTATAGTCAATGAATTATCCAAACCAAAAGTTTTGTGTAAACCATTAATATATTTACACTGAGTTTATATATTTCAATTTAGTTTTTGATAAATTTTAATAATAATGAAAACTATGAGTTCTCCAATCATTATTATTACAAACTGATTATTAATATGTTTATAAAAACTATCAAAAAAGGATTCGCTAGTTGATGAAATAATATTTTCATCAAAATAAATTTAAACAATGATGGAGTATTTAAAATTTATATTTATAAAAAAGCTTGGATCCAAACACCCATTGACAGAAAAATGTTTAATTAAATATCACTTAAGTTTATCAGACTATACTCATGGTTCTTATTAATGTATTTAGATCTCTTTAGTAAAGATAAATAATATTTATGGAATTTTACTATCTTGAAAACCAATAGGTTGTTCATTTTGAACATCATATTGAATATATCTATTTTGAAATTAAATTTTAACATCCAATTAAAATTAAGTTAAATTTAGATGTGTCATAATGGATAAAAGTATTTGGGTAGTTTCTAATAATTATACCAATGGAAATATTTAACCATAGACTATTACTTCTTCTTAATAATATCCTATATTATAAACAGTTTATTTATTTCTATCAATTGTTTATTTGTTTTCATAGTTGTTTCTATGATATATTTTTATAAAACTACCAATATTTGTTTAATATATTTAACTAAGGTCTAGTCATGATTCATTTTAAAATTATTAATATCTTCTTAGATAGACATTTTGAAAATTTCCTCACTTAATGAAACATATTCCATTTTTATTGGAATTATTATAAGAATTCATGATGTCCACATTTTTTTTCTCAAGAAATATTTATTTATAATTCGATTAATTACATCACTCTAAATAGTATCAGTTGTATGAATCCATATAATAATCTCTTTTATATAATGTGGTATGTTGGTAATAAACTATCATATACATATATTCCACTAATGAAATTTATGGACACTGAGAATATGATGGTTTAACTTCTCAAGAATTTTCTATTAGGAGTTTTGAATAAAATAATGTTAAAATTAGAGGATTATGTTCAGAATCCTCAACATAATGTTTCACTTTTATAGGTTCTGAAAAAAAATTATTAGATTGATAAAACATTACATGAACTATTTCTGAAATAATATGTTTCATTTGTTATAAACTCTATAAGAATTACAATCAGAAGTATAAAATACTAAATTTATTTCATTTTCTTTAAGAACAATTTTATGAAGTTTATTTTTAGTATTAAAAAATAATTCATTATATACAAATACATTGAAGTGTAAAAAATTTTCCTCTCTTTCGGTCTACAACTCATGATGAGTGTTATTTGGAAAAGGTTTGAGTAAGATACAATTTATATTATAGATATATTTTCACCCAACCTATACCCAAAAATTTATTTCAATAGATTACACGCATGAAAAGATTAATTATTTTTCCTATGGAATTATTTATCTCCATTACACTACAATATTGTTCTATAGGACTCTTGGTGTGAGAAATATTTGGGTCATAAGTTTCCAATTAATACATGTTTTAAAACTAGTGTTCACTAACTCACCACCATTATTACTATATATATTACACAATCATAGGTTTATTTGATTTTTGAAGTAAAATTAAATGGTTTTAATTCAATAAGATCATTACATATTGAACAGAAAAACTAAACAGTTATAAATTTTGTGTAATCATCAACCAATACATACACATAGTGTTTACCCTCAATACTTTCACTTTATTTACAACCAAATATATCAATTTGAACTAACTATAATGTTTCAGAAGGTTGGGAATCCGTTTTATATTTTATCCATACATAATTTTTATTCCTAATTGATAATGGTCAAATAATTTTGTTAAATTAATCTTATGTTATAGTATATACCCACCATATCCTTTCTTAAAAATATTGGCTAAATTTTGAATGTTATAATGTTCTAAAATTATATTTATAAATAATAAGAGAAAATTAATTCTTCATTAATAATGAAAATTTCAATGACTTAAGTCTTTTATGTCATTACTATATTAGTTCTCATTCATGTCTGAAGATATAATGAAAATTCCTTCTAAAAATTAAATTGTAAATTTTTCATTCAACATGTTTACAAGACAACCTTTTAAAGATAGTTAACTAATGGAGATAAGGTTATGAAAGTGACCTAAAACAAATATAATATTTTAAATTACCAAATTTCTTTGAAATATTAAACATCAAAAAATATGATGAGTTGCCCTTGTGTATTATCTATAAAATAAAATCTCCCTCTATTATACATTTTCATATTATGAAAGTTTAACTCATCTCTAGTCATGTGTTGAGAAAACCCATTGTCAATGTAGAATTTTTTTTGAGTAATCAACCAATATTTTTCTAATGAAATGATATAACAATGTTCAAGATATTGAATTATTATTGTGTCCATTTACATTTAAAAATAATATTTTAAAAACCCATATATTTTAAAATATTATGTGTTAATAAAAATCTAGTTCTTTGAAAATTAATTACCTGTGAAAACCAAACTTTTGATCATTTTTAAAGGGAAATATTTATTCTTGTTACATACTTTTCATTTAGTTAAAAAGGTTTCACTTTTTTGTATAATATAATTTGATTGTAAATGAGATTTATTTAGTTTATAACATATTCCATTTGATATTTTGGATGGTTTTTTATGTATACTACTTATCAAAATTTTATTTACAAGATGTAAAATTATAAGAATGTTTATTTAGGTACTAATTTTGTTCTTAAATTTAATAACCATATTCTAGTTAACTATGTTCCGATCGTCATGTTTTTGATCTACAAAATTCACAATAAAAATAATTTCTAAATTTAATTTAATTGAATGTTTTTATTTTTTTTTGGTTATTTTAGTAATTCTTTTATTTTAATCATAATTATTTTATTAAGAAAAATTGTAGTTATTATTCAACTTATTATTTTCATTTTCCAATGAAGTTACATAATTGGTTATTTTAGAATGATATTGGTAAATATTCCTTATATTTTTATGTATTCACACATTTTTTATCTAATGGATTTTATTTTTAAACATAAAATAATGTAGAATAATAATACATATAATTATAAAAATATTAAAAATATAAAGACAATATTTTTAGATATTCATGAGTTTCCTTATACAAGTAACAATTTTTTATTTTTCAGAATGTTTTAATTGAATATTACAATTTTCTGAATACAATTACAGATTTATTAAGATTAATTATCATATAATGAATCACTTTAACTATCACTCAATATGTACGTGGATATATTTTTATATTTTCCATTTATTTTTGAATATTTTTTTCAATATCAATACATTTTTTAATTTAGTGAAATCTTGTATAATGTGACACATTTTCTTACATTGATAACAAATAATATCTGATGAACCCTTCATATCATGTTTGTATTTATATGTATATATATTGAAATTTTGATTACTATTATGTTATTTAGTTATTATTTATATTTTACCATGTTCTTTATCACCTTCATCTAATCATCTTCATCTATAATTATCACAATTCTTCTATTAAACATGTGATTTATATGCTTTGGAACCAGAAGTAAAATTTTCAGAATTAGTAATACTATAACATGATGAAAAAGATAAATCATTCTTCTTATTATCTTTATAATCATTTCTCTTAAATTTTATTTCATATTATATTAATGTTCCAATCACATTACCCAAAATTACATAAGCCATGTGTGTTTATCATTGATTAAAGTTTTTTTTACTCCAAATCTTTTGGAAATATAACTATTTTTTCAATATCTTAATCTTACATTAACTCTTTATCACCCTGGGTAGTAAAAAATATTCAATTTTCATAAATTTTGGATGAATTTTGGTTAAAATATCACCATGTAAAAAATTAAAGGCTTTACAATATGCACTTAACATAGATCTTCATGTTTCCAAAACATTTGTAGTTACAAAATGAGTAGATAATAGCTTATTCTAAATAATGTTTTTCAATTGAAACGATGATATACAGATTTAATTGGTCATAATCATAGAGAATAGAGAATTATTATAAACCATAATATTTACATGTTATTCAAGCATTTCTAACTGAGTAAAATAAACAATATTTTCTCTTGAATTTTTAACTCCCAATAATTAAAATAATTTTCCTGTATAGTGTATATGATATATGATGTCATATGAACATGAAAACATTCATAATGTTATTTAGTAATGATGGGTGTTGGTTAGAATTAAATTTTTAAGTCTTCTAACCATAAAACCAACCATCAAAAAACATATACATCCACTACGAACCCATTAATTATATTGAAGATGAGACAACATTATGATGAATTAATGAAAAAAATCAGAAGAATTTTGATTCATTGTAACACCACAAGAATTCATAGTACATTATCTCTTCAAAGTAATTCAATAACTCATGTGACACGCAACACCGAGTTATAGCACACCACGAATTACCAAACTAGCCGTCCAAAAAGCGGTTATGAATAGTTTTTACTGAATTTTTTATTTTATATACTCCAAATAATTTTAGAACCCATATGATGTATTTATTAGACATAATATAAGAACAAATTCATTTTTTAGATAAATGAAGTATTTTTTAAAAAATTTATTCTTACCAGCTATTAATGGAGAATCCTTTTAAAAACCTGAATTTGACACTTTAATATATTAAATTTAAAGAAATTAAAATTTTCGTTTGAAGTTGGACATCAAAATTAAGTATGGATAAATTTTTGGTACTTTTCTGATAACTTTTATATTATGTTGAATAGTGAAAAATACTAAATTTTAATTGAAAACAACTTTTTTAACCAAAATATTTTATATGGTTAAATTATAAATTTAAATGAATTGGAAGTATAATTAGATTATATTTTTATAAATTAATACAATTAAGATAATTTTAAGTATTTTCAGATTTAAATTGGACATAAACACATGTTAATGATTTGATATTGTTTACATTTTTTTTAAAAAAACAGGGTCTTTGGTTTTGATATTGTGAAAAAATTTTAAGGAAATTAATGAATCTTCTTTGTTTTGAATTTGTTAAAATACAATAGATTTTTAAATTCATAATATCAAAAATATTTTAGGGGTATTTTTTTACATTTTTCGGAAAACATTCTACTTTTGATGAATAATGAAAAACACTGCGATATTGTTTAAAACTGACTATTCATTTAAATATGTATTTATTTTTTTTAATTTTATTTTAAGTACAAATAGATATATAAAACTTATACATGTTCAATGTAATTTATTGGAGTCATTTTTATAATAATATTTCATGTATAAAATTTTGCTGAACTTTTTAACGTCTTTTACCAACCTTCTAGGAACATTTGAAAATTTGTATAAAACGTTAGTTTACTGCTTCTGGGAATTTAATTTCAAAAATCCGAGAGACATAGTATACATCAGTTAGTAAAATGTGGTTTTGTAAGATGAAAATAATTTTAGGTGAATGGTAACTGATGACTTTTATTTACAAAAATTAAAAGTAAACAGGGAAATTAAAAGTCAAAATGATCTTATAATTACCCCAACACCTACAATAATTCTATTAGATAAGTGTATCTCAAACAATACCAACTTTAGGAATAAGATATGATTCTTCTGGTCCACTTAGATTAGTTATGACATTTATTATTATTTTATTTAAATAAAGGTTAAAAGTGTTAAATTCAATGTTTCATAACCAAACCATTTTTAATATAGGGCTATACATGAGATAAATTTGACTAAAAATATTTATTATAAATATAAAATGATTTCCTAAATAATTGTATTTTATTTTCAATTTTTAGTGATCAAATATTTTAATTTATTTATGACACAATGATGATGGAGTAATTAATTTATCAAGGAATGATTACAATAATTGATATTATAAATATAAAAATAAATGTAAATTGAGCCTTTCAATTCCATTCACGAATTTTATAGGTTAATATGACTTGTTAAGGTTGATTAAATACTTTTTTTTGAAGTGATAATGTTTTTCTGACTTTATCAAAAACCAAAAACCAAATAGTGTCAAAATTGACATAAATGCGTTTTTAAAACAAATACTATATTATTAACTGATATAATATCTCAAAAAATCTAAGGATGGTCCAAAAGACGTAGATAAGGTTATATATATCTATAATTAACCACTTGTAGTTCTATTTACTTTTTATAGTATTTTTATTCACTATTTATTATAATAATACAAGAGGTTATGGTAAAGGATAAAATATTTAACTAAAAGATAAATCTAAAAGATAGGGTTAATACTATGACAAAAACATGTCTAAACCCAATTGGTTTTTAGGATTTAGACCCATAACCACCTTATATTCCAAATAAATCAATTCTGAGACATTATAAACCGAATATGATTTTATAATATATAAATATTTTAAACTTTCCCTAAAGTGACCCTCACCTAGCTTATAAAAGGGTACTCCCCCTTCTCTCAAAATCATACATCGAAAGCCATTTGGCTCGGACAAAACCAACCAAAATCTCCTTCAAAATTCCATCACATAAACCAAGATTCCTTACATTGAGCATAAATCCAAGCTAAAGAGACATTTGGTTCAAACTAAGAGGAAACACCCATAGAAGAGGTAATTATTTTATCACCTCTTTCAAAGTTCTTTTTTTCTTAAAAATTATCATTATTTGTTATTTCTATAACAAAATAATAACTCCAATAACTTCTATATACTGTGATGATATTATAAATATGGTATAACCATAATTATTATTCGATCCATCCTATGAATGATAATGTCACCTTTTGAGCATATGTACGACTTACCATCTCCATATTGTAGTGTAATTTGTTATTCAACACAATGTTTTTTGGATGGACATAATGATGAGTAATATGTATATAAATAATGAAAATAACATTATAATTTCTCTGCATAATTAATATACCATCCAATTAAAGAAATTTTAATCTTATAGGAAAAGGTATCATCGCTCGTGTGTACATACATCTTACCATCTCCACGACATGATATGACTCACTTCCAAGTACACCATTCAACGATGATTATAAAAATATATATTATTAATAAGTTTGTAATATATGAACTAATAATGCTACTACAAAGATATATATATATATATATGTATGTATGTATATATTTATGCACTTACATATATCTTATTCACTTACTTCTATTCATTATGATATGAAAACGAAAACAATTTTGGTTCTCACATACGACCTACCGTCTCCATAAATTTTGTTTTCTATTAAATATATCTATCACTTATATGTATTTATATTCTAAATATATATTATATATAAATAATGTTTGATATTGTTGAATTATTTAAATAATGATATAATGATATGATAAAAATTAACAAGTTAAAACACATACGATAAAGCAAGTGATTGTTACATGAAACGTTAATTTAACATTGAAATAATTATTAAATGGGTATTATAAGGTCATAAATGAGTCATGTATGATATAGAATATATGAAAATGGTTCTGGTATAATTTAATAATAAACTGTGGTCATTATACAGGAGGTTAAATGTATTCTAGACCAAAGGAAAGTGCTAGGTAAGGGTAAATTCTTCTATCTCATTATTATCCAAGATTGTTTATGTGTAAATATATTATGAGACATATTTATTATAGTTGTCCATGTTTAATAAAAAAATTCAAAATTATTCTTTTAAGACAGTATTTAACTTAATCATTAATTTAACTATTTTAAATATTTATTCTTCTATATCTTTCTCATTAATGTCCACGTTTTCAAAATGGTTTTAAGGATTTATTTATATGGACATGATTGTTTTGAAATGTTAATTACTTTCAAAATATTCAAAGTTTTATGGGACAAAATGATTCAAAAATCTATTTCAAATTAATTACTTTATTAATGTGCGACTTTTAAATAATTCCACAAAAGGTATATTTCTCTCAAGAAGTTTTACTGATCATTTTCAACAATGTCCACATACTTTAATGGATATTATTCTTGAATAAAGTTGATTTATTATAATGAAATCTTTCATATTGTATTGAATGAGTTCTGTTATGTTTTACTTTGTATGTTCTATTTTTATACCCTTCATGGATTATGGTTGAAGTATTGGCATTTTGTATTCTAGTTTTAATACGAATTATTGTGTTATGTTTCAAAATTTTTATATGAGGAATGAAATGGACTTAGTAAGTGATGGGTGGGGCACGCTATAGCCCCTTGATGCATCGGTAGGTTCCATGAGACAACCTAGTGTCTTGGAACAAGGCCTTGAAAAAAATTTTATTTTTAGTCTTGGCACAAGGCCTTGACTATGTGGTAATGATGTCTGAAGTTAGACATTCCATCATTATAAAATTAACTATTACATGTGATTAATCAACTAGAAGAATATCCATGTGAATGTTTATATAGTAATTATTTAATTATTTTCTTTATATTATGATCATGTTTATGCTTAAATTACTATTGTTTTTATTACACATCTTTCCATAAAAGATTATAGCTTCCGCTAAATTATTTAACCTTACTGAGCATCTGAGCTCACCCATTTCTAATATTTTTTTCCGACGATTACATGAAGTGTATTATGATTGATATGTAGGGTTAATCTGTGGGAATAATTACATTCTTAGTTTTCTATTTATGTTTTGTATTATTTTTGAATGTGTAATGTAACGTAATGTATATAATCTATTTTCCAGGACTACTAAAATGATAGGTCTTTCAGTACATGATTCCTTATAATCATGCCAATGTATTAAAATAATGCACTAGCTCTGGGATTCTGGGGTCGAGGCATTACAGTTGGAATCATAGGAAGTTTATTACAAACTATTGAAACTATATTTAGAAAAAATATGATTATAGAACATTAACCAAAGATACACTTTGAGTATAAGTATAGAAGAACTTCCATGAATTTTGGTAATGTAGTGATTTTGTTTATTTTCCATGAAATACATCCCTGTCTAGATACAAGAAAGTATATTCGGATCTGAAACAGTAGTACCTAGGAGAGAAAACTCCAAAAATGAGTTTTGGGCTTGACCCAAGGAATCCTGGTACACAAAAATGGTCCTTGTTTCACACTTGGTTATGAAACTCTTTGGGGATATACTTAGGATAATTCACATTTTCATTAAAAGCTGTTATGATGGATTTTGGAGTAAATACTCCCCAAATAAAACATTTTTATGATTATAGATTATATAAATAATCTCTTCAATTTATGCTAGGTATTTTACAAGTTTGGAATTATGTATAGTGATTCATAAACTATCCTTCTGTATGCCATTGTTTAGAAATGGTGCCCAGTAGAAGGAATGCGAACTCCAACAATAAGCATGATCCAAAGAGTAAGAAGGGTCATATATTTCATGGTATTAAGCCATCATTTATAAGGGAAATAGACTTCCATGTTTTCTCATCTTATGAAGAAATGGAATCCTGTGTTAATATGACTTGTAAAGAATTTCCCAGTCCTATGGCTTTGAAGGGAACTAAGAGAAGAAACTAATGGTAGAGAGAAAATGGATAAAGGGATGATTGGAAAGAAGTATTTTCCCATACGCGATAACTGTGGAAAGTATCACCATGGTAAATTCTTGAAGGGAATAGAATATTGTTATATGTGTGTAGAAAATAGACACCATGTACATGATTGCAATGGCAAGAAAGAGTTTCAAATATACAACGCTTCATCTGCAAGGAGTTGGGACATTGCACGAATCATTGTAAAAATCATAAGAGTATGCCTTGAATGATCCTATTGGATAATAATCAAATTATGATACTACCAAAAATAGAGAGAAATTTCTACTATTATTTAGTTTTTATTGAATAATTATTTCATTTTAGTGTTTTATCAATGATATACCAATTATATGAATTATGTAAATAAATAAGGATTGTTCTGCATTACAATTTGATTGAGGATCTGAGATTATTTTGTTCTAAGAAAAATTACTCAATAATAAGTTAAAATTTTTGGGAAATTCATGCTTTAAGGAAAGATAATCCATAATATTGTTCTAATATTGAGGTAGTGATTCTATAATATGACATGATTTATTTGGATAAATTATATTCAATATTATTGATTACATTGAAAAATTTTAATTGTTTTTCTATTCCATTATTGCTGGAGTTTACATCATTTTTCGAAATGAAGAGTATATCCAGTATTTTATTAAGAATAATCGAGAATAAATGTTTTAATTAAGGTTTTATGGTAATTTTGGGTGTTATCATGTTTTAAAATAAAACATGATGACAATATTCACATGTTATTATATTTAAAAAAAGATCATCATTATGTTAACCTTTCATGAAAATTTTGGTCTGTGAGTTTGGAAAGAAGTATTTTGGATAAGTCTAAAGGTTAGAATGGACTATGTATTTAATTTGATACTATTTTTAAGGTTAATAAATTTCTTCATATTATTCCTATATTGTTATGAAAAGGACAACCCAGAGGTCAGGCGACAACCCATCACGTTCGGCAAGGCTTTGAGACTTAAACCCACAACCGAAGGGAGACCAGGGTACATCACCTACCACTGGCCTATGTGATGTCCTGGTTTGTATGATTTACTTTTTTTAAATATTCTTACAAATGAATTTTAAATTCATTATTTTTGGAACCTTGTACGATTAGGAATAATTGAATATTTTTGAATTCAATTATCTTTTTAGTGAAAGATGAGTTTGTGGTAGAAATTAGTTGATGGATGAAACAATACTTGTCTAGTATATTCTTTTCCTCTAATTAGATGAATAAATTAATTCATAAACATAAGTGTAGGGATCTTAAAACAAAAAAAATGTGTTATCCTAATACCTTATGTTTTGTTGAACGGATGATAATTTAAATCATCATTGATTGATGACTTTGAGGCCCTCAATTTTACACTTGTTTGTGATTAATGAACACAACAACTCAATATAAATATTTATTTATTTTTTTCAAATTATGTGCCTTCCATTTCCACCAATTTTATTCTAATAGATATCACAACTTGGTGGTGAATTCTTTATTTCCCATTCCCTCCATTTAAGACTAAATTTTATTAACACAATTTTTTGTGTGGGTTTTCCACAAAGGTATTGTTCTATTTTTAACCTTTTATTTTCAATGAACAATTTCAAATAGAATGGACACAATTTATTGATGAAGGGGATAATTTAACACCCCAATATGTCATAGTACGTTATCTCTCCAATGTTGTTCAATAAATTGCGTTACATGCAACACTGAGTTCGAGCGCACCACGACTTACCAAACATGCCTTTTAAAAAGTGGTTATGGACAATATTAACTGAATTTTAAATCTTATATACTACATAAAATTTTAGAATCTATATTATGTGTTTTTATACATCATATATAAACAAATTCATTTTTTAGATAAATGAAATATTTTCCAAAAAATGCAATTTTACAGCCTTTTAATGGTGAACCCTTTTTAAAACAAATATTTTTCTGTTTTATATATTAAATTTTATGAAATTAAATTAATTTATAGATTTAGGACATAAAAATTATGTTTGAATGAAATTTTGGTACATTTCGGATAACTTTCATATTTTGATCAATAGTGAAAAATACTAAATTTTTATTCAATTTTTTTTAATCAAAATAACATATAGTGTTAAATTATAAATTTGAATGGTATGGAATTATAATAATATTATATTATTATCATTTAATAAAATTTAGGTCATTATATGTAATTTAAAATTCATATTTGACATAAACATATGTCAATCTTTTGATAGTTATTATGTTTTATAAAAACCTGCTTTTTGGTTTTGACAACAGAAATTAAATTTAAATTAATTAATTCAACTTCTAGGTTTTAAATTTGGTAAAATATAATTCATTTTTGAATTTGGAATTTCAAAATTATCTTAGGGTGAATATTTGGTATTTTTATGAAAAATTTCAATTTTTAATGAATAGTGAAAAACACTACGTTATTGTTTATAACTGAATTTTTATTTAAATAATTATTTATTTTAGTTAAATTTATTTTAAGTAAAAATAGATACATAATACTTATATACATTAAATTTAATCAGTTTAATAATTTAATAATAAAATTAGATATATAAAATTTTACTGAACTTTTTAACGTCTTTTACCCACCTTCTACGCAGATTTGAAAATTTGTATAAAACATAATTTTATAGATTTTCTGAATATAATTTCAAAAATATTAGAGAAACATTTGACATTATTAAGTAAAATGTTGTTCAATAAGATGCAAATAATTCTTGGTGAATAGTCACAGTTGACTATTATTTTCCACAGTAAAAAGTAAATATGGAAAATAAATGTCAAAATGATATTTTAAATACTATAAAACATGTCCCAATTCTGTTGGATAAATTTATTTCGACCAAATCCAACCATAGGAATAACAAATTATTATTTCGGTCCACATGGATCAGATTAGGACATTTAAAATTATTTTTTTAAAGAAGAGTTAAAAGTAATAAATTAAAAATTTAATAACTAAACCCTTTTTAAGATAGGGTTATACATAAGATAAATTCATCTATAAATATTTATTAGAAATCTAGGAAGACTTCTTACATAATTTTTTTTATTTAAAATTTTAATATTTAAAAAAAATAAATTTATTTATGACACAATAACGATGCTATAATTACGTTATCAAAGAAAGATTAAACTAATTTAGATTATCAATATAACAAATGTAAATTATTGCTTTTGATGCCATCCTCGAATTTTATTGGTAAATATTACATGTTAGGGTTGATTAAAAAAAATTTTCAAAGCGATAAAGGTTTTATGACTTTAAAAAAATAAAATACCAAATAGTATCAAAATTGACATAAATGAGTTTTTAAAACCAATACTATATTATTAATCAATATAATATTTCTAAAAAATATAATGTTTGGCCAAATGACTTAGTTAAGGTTATATATGTTAATAATGAACCACTTGGGGGTATTATTTACTTTTTATAGTATGTTTATTAACCATTTATTATAATAATAGAAGAGGAGAAGGTAAAAGTTAAACTATTTAACTAATTGTTAAATCTAAAATATAGTGTTGATATGGTTATCTAAACTTGTATAAATCTATTGGTTTAGATTATTTAGACCCATACCCACTTTATCATCTATATAAATCAATTTTGAGACATTAGAAACCAAATATGATTTTATAATAAAATAATATTTCAATTTTTTTCTATAGCGACCCTCACCTCTCTTATAAAAGGGTACTTCCCCATCTATCAAAATCACACCTCCAAAGAAATTTTGCTAGGCCACACCCTACCCAAGTCTCCTTCCAACATCAATCACTTCTGCCTCGATTACTTCCCTTGAGTATAAAGTCATCTTAAGGATCCCTTTTGTTCAAATAAATAGAAACCACCCAAAGAGAAGGATTTTATTTTATTACCTCTTTCAATGTTATTTTCTTCTTTAAGTTTATCTTTCTTTTTTATTTCCATACCAAAATAATAACTCCAATATCTTTTACAAACTGTGATTTTATTATAAATATGGTACTACCATACTGATTATTCTATGCATCCTATGAATGATAATGTGAGCATGTATGTGTATGTACGACTAACGGTCTCCACATCGTGGTGTAATTTGTTATTCAACACTATGTTATTGGGATGGATATAATGATGATTAATATGTATATAGATAATGAATATAACATAATAATTTGTCTGTATAATTAATATACCATCCAATTCCACACATTTTAATCATTATGTAAATGATATCATCGCTAGTGTGTACGTACGGCTTATCGTCTCCATGACGCGATGCGATTCATTTCCAGGTTCACCATTCAATGATGATTATAAAAATATATAATATTAATAATTATGTAATATATGACATAATAATGCTACTGGATATATATATATATATATATATGTATGTATGTATGTACTTACATATATCTTATTCACTTACTTCCGTTCAAAATGATATGAATATGGAAAAAACTCTTATGCGTACGTATGACCTACCGTCTCCATAAATGGTGTATTCCATTTCATATATCTATCTATATTAAGTATTAATATTATAAATTTATATTATATATAAATCATGCTTTAAATTTTATATGTATTTAAATTATGATCTAAATGATACGATCATGAATAACAAGTTAAAACACGTACAATAAAGAAATCCATTATTACCCGAAATGTTAATTTAACAGGGAATGAATTATTAAATGGGTATTACAATGTCATAAATGAATCATGTATGATATAATAAATATTAATATGGTTCTGGTTTAAATTAATAACATTCTATTGTCATTATACTAGAGGCTAAACATACCCTCGACCAAAGGAAAGTGGAAGGTAAGGGTTAATTCCTCAATCTCATTACTATCTGAGATTGTTAATGTGTATGTATTTTTTGTGACATATTTATTATCCATGTCCATGTTTCATAAAATAAATTTCAAAATGATTTTTTTTAAGGTACTCTTAAACTAAAAAATTAATTTAAATGTTTTAAATATTTATTCTTCTAAATATTTCTCATTAATGTACATGTTTTCAAAATGGTTTTAAGGATTTCTTTTGATGGACATGATTGTTTTAAAATGTTAATTCATTTCAAAAGTTTCAAATTTGGATGGGAAAAATTTATTCAAAAGACTATTTTGAATGAATTCCTTTATACGTGTTTGACTTTTAAATGATTTCACCAAAAGGGATATTTCTCTCAATAAGTTTTACTGAATATTATCAACTAGGTCAAAATCCTTTTCAAGATATTATTCTTCATTAAGGTTCATTTATTATAATAAAATTATCCATATTGTATAGAATGTGTTATTATATGTTAGACTATGGATGTGTTATTTTTATACTCTTTATGGTTTATGGTTTAAGTGATGACATTTCATATGCTAGTTTTATGATAGATGTGTATATTATGTTTCAACATTTTTATATGAGGAATGCAGTGGACTTAGTTTGTGATGGGTGGGGCCTACTATATCCCTTCGATGCATCGTTTGGTCACATGAGAAAAATTAGTGTCCTGAAAAAATGATATTTAAAAAATTTATTTATAGTCTTGGCATGAGGACTTGACTACGTGGTAATGATGTTCGACGTTAGGCATTCCTTCATTATGATATTAATTATTAAATTTGATTATTTGACTAGTATAATATCCAGGTTCCTAATTATATGGTAATGTTGGAATTATTTTCTCCATAATATGTTAATGTTCATGTTTAAAAGGTTGTTGTTTTTATTACACACCTTGCATCAAATGTTTATATCTTTCGCTAAATTTTTTACCCATACCGAGCTTCTGAACTAACCCCCTTCTTATGTTTTATTTTCCCAGAATTTCAAGAATTGTATTATGTTTGATATGAAGGGTTAATCTAGGGGAATAATATCATACTTAGTGGATTATTTATGTTGTGTATTATGTTTGAATGTGTAATGTAACACAATTTATGTAATCTATTTTCCAAGACTATTTAACTAATCGGTCCTTTGGTACTTGATTCCTTGTAATCATGCCAAAGAATTAAAATAATGCACTGGTTTTGGGCTTATTAGGTCAGGGCATTAAAGTAGGCATCAGTGAATGTTTAGTACAAACCGTGGAAATTAGATTTAGAAAAACTCTGATTAGAGAATATTACCCCAAGTTAGAGTCTGAGTATTAGTATATAAGAACATCGTCGACTTTTGGTAATGTAGATATTTTTTCATTTTTCAAGAAATACATCCATGTCTAGATACAAGCAAGTAGATGCGCCTCTGTAACATATGTACCGAGGATTGAAATCATTGACAATGAGTTTCGGGCTTGACCCGGGTTATCTTGGCACAAGACATCGGGCCTTACTGCACTATTGGTTACAACACTATTGGTGTATATGCTTAGGATAATTAACATTTTATTACAGGCCATTATGAAGGATTTACGAGAAAATACTCCCCAAAGAAAACATTTTTTTTGGATTATAGATTATATGACTAATATTTTTAATTTACATAGGTATTTTACTAGTTCGGAATTATGTACCAGGATTCATAAACTAAGAAAGTTTATTCCATTTTTTAGAAATCGCACCCAGTAGATGGAATGAGAACTCTTGTAATACATATGATCCAAAGGGTAAAAAGAATCATATCTTTCATGGTATTAAACCAAAATTTTGAAGGGAAATAATCTCCCATGTATTTCATCATATGAATAAGTAGTATCATTTGTCAATACGATATGTAAATAATTCTATGAGTCCTATGGGTTTGAAGGGAACCGAGATAAGAAAAGGATGGTAGAGTGAAAATGGATTAAGGGAAGGGGGAAAAGAAGGATTTTACCATATGTGATAACTGTTGAAATAATCTCCTTGGTAAATATAATTGATGAGAATAAGAGTTTGTTATATGTGTAGAGAATATGGACACATGGAACGTCATTGAAATGTTAAGAAAAAGGTTTCAAATGTACAATGGTTCATCTGCAAGGAGTTGTGACACTACACGAAACAATGTCTAAATCATTAGAGTATGACCTCAATGATGCTATGGGATAATAATCAAGTTACGAAACAACTATAGATGTAGTGGAATGACTAGTGTTCTTATGTTGTTATTGATGAATTATTTCATTTGAGTGTTGTATCATCAACATAACATTTATATGAATTATGGAAATAAATAATGATGTACTGCTGTACTATTTCATCGAGGATTTGACATTTTATAGTTATGAGTAAAGTGACTCAATAGTACGTTTAATTTTTGGGAAAATTCATGGTTGAAGGAAATATAAACCTTAATATTGTTCTGATATTGAGGTAGTGATTTTGGAATAATTTATGATTGATTTGGATAAATTATATTCGATATTCTTAACTAATTTGAAACTTATTAGTTGTTTGTTTATTCCAATATTGTTGGAGTTGACAACAGTTTTTGATATAGAGTATATCTGGTTTTCTATAATTAATAAGGAAACATGAATATATTCAATAAGGTTTTATGGTAACTCAGGGTTTTAGCATGTTTTAAAAGAATAATGATTAAGGTATTCACATGTTATTACATGAAAAAAAAAGATCTTCATTGTGATTACCTTCCTTATAAATTTTGGACTGTGAGTTTGGACAGAAGTATATTGGATAAGTCTAAAGGATAGAATGGATTATGTATGAAATTAGATACTATATTTTTGGTTTAAATAGTTCTTCTTCTTATTTCTATATTGTTATAAAATGGGCAACCCAGAGATTAGGCGATTACCCGTCGCGTCCGACCAGGCCGCGAGAATTGAACACGCAAACGAAGGGAGATATGGGGAAATCAACTACCACTGGCGTTAGTGATGTCCTGGTTGAATAATGTTGTATTCTTAAATATACTGACAAATTAATTATAAATTTATTATTTTTGGAACCCAATATGATTAAGATAAATGGAATATTTTTTAATTCTATTATCTTTTGGATTGAAAGATGATTTTGTGGTAGGAATTAGTTGATGGACGAAACTCTAATTTTCTAGTATATTATTTTCTCCACTTATTCTATGAATAAATTAATTCATAAACCTTATAAAATGGATATTAAACCCAAAAATTTGTTATCCTAATACCTTATGTTTTTTTAACCGATGATATTTTAAATAATCATATATTGATGGATCTGAGGCCCTCAATTTTACACTTGTTAGGGATTGATGACATCAATAACTCCCTATAAATATTTACATTTTCTCTTCAATTATGTGTCTTTAATTTCAACCAATGTTCTCTTAATAGAGATAATAATTATTTGGTAAATTTTTTATTTCCCTTTTTCTCTTATTAAGACTAAATTTTTTAAATCTAATTTCTAATGTGGGTTTTCCAAAAATTTATTTTTTTTATTTTAAACTTTTATATTCAAAGAAAAATTCCAAATTGTGAGGTTGAAATTTCTCTAAGGAGGGGAGAATTTAATACCCTAATATTTCATAGTACTTTATCTCTTCAAAGTAATTCAATAACATGCGCTACACGTAACAGTGAGTTCAAGTGCACCATGACTTACAAACTAGCCTTTTAAAAAGAAGTTATGAAAACTATTTACTGAATTTTGAATTGTATATACTCCGTATAATTTTAAAATAAATATTATTATATTCTAAGACATAATATAAGAACAAATTCTATTTTTTTCAACTAAAAGCATTATTTTTCAAAATAATGAAATTTTACAACCTTTTAATGGTAAACCCTTTTAAAACAAATATTTGTCACGTTTATACATTAAAATTAATGAAATTAAATTCATATTTAGAAATATTAAATAAAATGTATGTTTGGATATTTTTTTGTAGTTTTCGGATAACATTCATATTTTGATGGATAGTGAAAAATACGAAATTTTAATTGAAAACAACTAATTTAATCAAAATAAATTATAGGGTTTAATTATAAATTTGTATTGTTTAGAGGTTTAATAAGATTATATTATTATTATTTAACACAATTTAGGTGATTATAAGTAATTTTACACTTAAATTTTACATAAATACATGTCCACTATTTGATAGTTTTTACTATTAAAAACCCCACCTTTTGGTTTTTCCAACATGAATTAATTTTAAATTAATTAATGCAACTTCTATGTTTTTAATTTGGTAAAATAGAATTAATTTTTGAATTTAGAATATCAAAATTATCTTATGGTATTTTTTTGGTATTTGTTTTTGAAACCTTTCAATTTTTGATGTATAGTGAAAAACACTATGTTATTGTTTAAAACAGAAATTTTATTTAAATAATTATTTATTTTATTCAAATTTATTTTAAGTAAAAATATCTATATAGTACTAATATATATTAAATTTAATTTATTGATGTCATTTTATAATAAAATTAGATGTATAAAATTTTATTGAACCTTTTAACGTCTTTAAACCAACTTCCAGGAACATTTGAAATTTTGTATAAAACCAAATTTTACCACTTCTGTGAATTTAATTTCAAAAATCAGAGAGACCCAGTTGAAATCAGTAAGTAAAATTTGGTTCAATGAGATGAAAATAACTTTTTGTTGAATAGTAACTTTTGACTTATATTTACCATGATAGAAAGTAAATAAGTTAATTAAAGGTCAAAATGATATTTTAAATACCCTAACACATGTCCTAATTCTATCGGAGAAGTTTATTTTGACCAAAAACAACCATATAATGAAAATATGATCCTTTTGGTAGACTTGGATTATATTAGTTTATTTATTATTATTTTATTTAAAAAAGAGTTATAAGTATTAAATTCAAAATTTAATAACTAAACCATTTTTAATATAGGGTTATACATTAGATAAACTCCACTATAAATATTCATTAGAAAGAAAAAATTATTTTCGACATAATGGTATTTTATTTTGAATTTTTATAAGTTAAATAATTAAATTTATTTATGACACAATAATGATGCAGTAATTACTTTATCAATGAATGATTAAACTAATTGATATTATCAATATAAAAATAAATTTAAATTGAATCTTTTGATGCCATCCATGATTTTTCATGAAACATAAGACATGTTAGAGTTGATTAAATAATATTTTCATGTGATAAAGTTGTTAGGAATTTAACAAAAAAAACCAATATTGTCAAAATTGACATAAATAAGTTTTTAAAACAAATACTATATTATTAATTGATTTAATATTTATAAAAATTTAAGGGTCTTACAAAGGACTTAGATATGTTTATATATATTAATAATGAACCAATTGGGGTTCTCTTGACTTTTTATAGTAGGTTTATTAACCATTTATTATAACAATACCAGAGGACATGTTAAATGTTAAATTATTTAACAAAGAGTTAAATCTAAATGATAGGGTTAATATGGGGACCTAAAATTGTCTAAAACCTATTGGTTGAGAGGATTTAGACCCATACCCACCTTAACATCGAAATAAATCAATTTTTATACATTAGAAACTGAATATGATTTTATAATAAAATAATACTTCAACCTTTTCCTGAAGTGACCCTCAACTCTCTTATAAAAGGGTACTTCCCTATCTCTGAAAAATCATTCTTCCAAAGCCATTTTTCTCAGCCTAAAACTACACAAATCTCCTCCAAAAATCCCTCAAATTGAAATAGATTCCTTACCTTGAGAAGAAGTTCATCGTCAGGATCCCTTTTGTTCAAATAATGAGAAAAAACCAAAATGAGATGTAATTATTATGTCACCTCTTTGAAAGTTCTTTTCTTCTTCAACTTTCTCTTTATTTTTTATTTACATAGAAAAATAATAACTCCATTACATTATACAAACTATTATGTTATTATAAATGTGGAACTATCATACTAATTATTCTATCCATCCTATGAATGATAACATCACCATGCGTGTGTTTGTGCAACTTAACATTTCCACACCATTGGGTAATTTGTTATTCAACACTATGTTATTTGGATGAATATAATGATGAGTAATATGTATATAAATGATAAAAATAGCATGATAATTTTTCTATATAAGTAATATACCATCCAATTCAACACATTTTAATCATTATGGAAATGATATCGTCGCTCGTGGGTACGTACGACCTACCGTCTCCAGGACGCGATGAGATTCATTTCTAGGTTCACCATTCAAAGATGATTATAAAAATATATATTATTAATAATTATGTAATATATGAATTAATATTTCTACTGAAGGGATATATATATATGTATGTATGTACTTATATATATCTTATTCACTTACTTCCATTCAATACGATATGAATACGGAAATAATGTTTATGCATACGTACAACCTACCATCCCTATAAATAGTGTTTTACATTTCATGTATCTACCTCATATAAGTATTTATATTGTAAAAATATATTATATATAAATCATGTATTATATTCTGGAAGTATTTAAATCATGATCTAAGTGATATGATCAATAATAACATGTTAAAACCTATACTATAAAGAAAGCGATTATTACCCAAAATGTTAATTTAACATGGAAATAATTATTAAATGCATTGTATATTGTCATAATTGAATAATGTATGATATAATAAATATGAATATGGTTTTGGTATAATTTAATAACATAATATGTTCTTTATACATTAGGTTAAACATACCATTGACCAAAGGAAAGTCCAAGGTAAGGGTTAATTCTTCAATATCATTATTATCCAAGATTGTTTATGTGTAAGTATTTATGGTGAAATATTTATTATCAATGTCAATTTTTTATAAAATAAATTTTAAAATGATACTTTTAAGGTAATCATTAACTAAAAAATTATTTTAAATGTTTAAAAAAATTCTTCTTCTAAATCGTTTTCATTAATGTCTATGTTTTCAAAATGGTTTTGAGGATTTATTTATATGGATGTGATTGTTTTAAAATGTTAATACCTTTCAAATGTTTCAAATTGGTATGGAAAAATTTGATATAAAAACATTATTTAAATAAATTCCTTTATAAATGTTTTACTTTTAAATTATTTAACAAAAAGGGATATTTCTATCAATTAGTTCTACTGATCATTATCAACTATATCAAGACCCTTTACTGAATATTATTCATCATTAAGGTTGGTTTATTATAATAAAATCATCCATATTGTATTTAATGAGTTATGATATGTTTGATAGTGGATATTCCATTTTTATACACTTCATGGTTTATGGTTGAAGTACTGACATTTAGTATGGTAGTTTTAATTTGAATGTTTATGTTAAGTTTCAACATTTTCATATGAGGAATGCAATGGACTTATTAAGTGATGGGTGGGCCCTCTATATCCTATCGATGCATCAGTAGGTCTCATGAGACAAAATTGTTTCTTCGAAAAAGTCCTTGAATAAACATTTATTTGTAGTCTTAGCTCGAGTCCTTGACTACGTTGTAATGATGTATGGCGTTAGGCATTACCTCATTATGAAATTAAATATTACATGTGATTATTCAACTAGTAGAATATCCATGTGCATGTTTATATGGTAATTATTGAATTATTTTGTATATATTATGTTCATGTTTATGTTTAAACGGCTGTTGGTTTTATTACACATGTTTCCATAAAAGTTTATTGGTTTCGCAAAATTGTTTACCCTTATTAAACATCTGAGAAAACACATTATTATTCTTTGTTTTCCAAATATTTCAAAAAGTGTATTATTTTTGATATGTGGGGTTAATCTAGGGTAATAATGGCATTCTCAGCAAATTATTTATGTTGTGTTTTCTGTTTGAATGTGTAATGTAATCTTCAGGAATATAATCTATTTTTCAAGACTAATTAACTGATCGTTCCATCATGAATTGATTCCTTGTAATCATTCCAATATATTAAAATAATACACCAACTCTAGGATTATGGGGTCAGGGCGTTACATTCATTCCCTAATACCAAATTCTATTATGAGGATAAATGGATGTAATTTAAAATAGGGGGTAAATAGTAGTTTAAAAATAAAATGGAAAATTTTCTATTCTTAATGATTTAAGATGATATGACTTACAGAATTAATGATAAATTAAAATATAAGAGTAATATAATATATGAAAATGAAATATCGAATATTTAAAATTTAGTAATAATTGAAGAAATATGTTTATCATATGATTATGAAAATATCAATAATGTAATATAAACATAAGAAGAAGAAAAATTAAATTTGCAGTAATTTCGAAATGAATATAGTATAATTTTAAAAATAAACTCATAGGGTATTGTTTACTGAACTGAATACTAATTTATAGGATATAATTAAAACAAAAATTTAAACCACATTTTTAGGTGTATCTATAAACCAAATATAGTGTATCAATGACATTAAACTAGTCATAATGTATCTAGGATTTTAAAACTTACAAGAAGGTTTTTATTTTGAACTCCATAATCCCTCCACTTAATATATCTGTTGGTTTATTGTTTTTTATATAAAAATCTATCTTCCAATCCTTAAAAGCTCTCAATATTGTTAGATTTTTAGATCCTATATATTCCTTGTAACAACCTAGCCTTGACCTACATAGACATTAAATTCAATTTGGTGAATACATAATACCTTACAATAATAGATGCCCAATGAACATACTAGTCTAGTTCCATTGGAATAATGGAAACATAAACACATATATATAAAACAGCTACATCATATCCCACTAGTATCTTCTGTAATATCACCCTTATGAAATACATCAAAAAAATTAATGTATTCATAACCTGGGGAAGGAAACACAAAAATGTGTGCTCTCAAATTCTTAGTAAGGATAATTAAGGGAGACATGTAATAATAAACATGAGAAAAATGTATAATAACGTGGTCATGAAAATAATTCATCATCCCTTTCATATCAATGATAAAAAACAAGAATCATGGAATAAATATTGGCAGTTCATAAGACATGAATCATATATAAATAATGGATATATGCCACGAATGAATGATATAGTAATAAAGCATTGAAATGTGTGACTCAAATAAACACATTATATTATTTACCATATAATCCAAAGAATTATTTATAATACCATATTAGTAGAAAATGTACTTTACTAAACTAGGTAAACCCTCATTCAATTCCTATATTCTTAACCCGGTAATCCCTCGTTTTAGACATGTATTACAATACGGAGTTCATTTCTCATTCTATAAATGTCTATATTAGGAGATATAAATCATTACCCAATTCACTGGAGTATGATATAGGTTCCACTCATCATATTTTAAAATCATACATAAATGAGCCACAATATCATAAATAATCATATGAAAACCCATGATATTTAATTTGTTTCATAACCATGAAATTCGATAGTAAAAAGTGGAAAAGATATATTTTTCATAATCATTTCATCAAATTATAACCCATAAAAGAGAAAAGTGATTCATAAACATATAACCCATTGATGTGAAATTAGTTTAGTAAAGACCATGAAATTAAGAATAACCCATTCATAGAAAGTATATGAATAGAACATCTAGACCATTTCCTATAAGTGAATGTGTAACATCAAAAGATTCCATATTAGATGGAAAATAATTATGAAATATCTTTATAATACATTTCTTATGGAAAATATCATTTATTCTTTGAAAATTATTTTTAATATGTGAAACCATTTAAAAAATTATTTTTAGAGAAAATATCTTGAAAACTTATAAAGAATATGTTAAATCATTTTAAAAATATTTTTATGGAACTTATTACATACGATTCAGATCTTTAAAAAACAATTTATTTGAAAACCCTTTTAAAACTTATAAATAATTCTAGAAAATGTTTGGAAAACCATTTCTTTGAAAATACATTGAAAACATATAAATAAGGCTTGAAAATATGTTAAAAAACATTTTCCATGAAAACTTATTAAATAATATTGGTTTTTTTTAAAACCCGTTTCCATGAATATATATTTTACAATGATTATTTTAAAAATTAACCTTTAAACATTAAAAGAAATATTTAAAGGATTAATGGTGGATAAATCTGTATATGTTGTACAAGGTCAAAAGAACAATCCTTTTTCATAGTTATGGTTAGAAAATTCATTATTTTGAAAGACACAAGAAAATCCTTTTGAAAAAAATGATAAAAGAAAAAGGATGAATATTTATTTTATAGATTAATGTATAAAATATAAATATTTTTCGAAACCCTTATTAGAAAACAAGGGTTTGAAGGAAAATAGATTTCGGATTGGGGAGAGGGTAAAGCCTTGATTTCCTAAAAACACATTCATAACTTTCTTATGAACCAAAGAGTGGAAGAAATGGTAACAATATATTAATATATTATTAAATTACATATTAGAACAAAATTCTTGAAGGATCTTGGGATATGGGTCATATTATTTCATCAAATAATGCATAAACATAAACAATATAAAAAATATATGAGATTGTTTCAATAATATATAATAACATTGTAACATGGGATCATACTTTACTTTCAAGAAAATAATATTACATGAAACCAAAAATATCGTTAAAAGAAAGAAATGTATTATATAACAAGTAAAATGTAATTACATACACCTAGAATGAGTATTTAGGTGCATAACAATACTTGGGTCTTAATGAAGGAAAATTGATACAAAATTATTTCCCCAATTAGGCACCTTTTGAAAAATAATCCTTATGATAAAAAGATCATAAAATTTATATGTTAATACCCATAAATTTTAGGATTAGTATTACTGAATACAATCATGCAATGTATATACAACACAAAGAAATTAAAGAGTGGCAAACATAACATGTGTCGCAGAAATAAAAAGTGAGATAAAATCCCCCATAGCTCGAGTCTTTAATTATATTGAACTCTTTCAAAACACCTGTATAAAAATATTAATTTATTATAAATCTTTTATGAAAAAATATTATTATATATAATGTCATATTTGGATTTATTAAAACCTTATATTTCTTTCTTGTCAACCATCCTATGTTAAGTTTTCACTTCAGATAACGTTCTCTTTTCTCTTCACACATGTCTTGATCTGTTATATCATTAGCACTTATACTTATATCATAATTAATGAATGTAAAAAACTATATAAGTATCATTAATAACCATTATATTTTTATTATAATAATCCATTGAACTTAAACGTGTCAAATGGAATACACCGTTTATGGAGACGGTAAGATGTGTGTACGCATGAACACCACTTATGTTTAATTGTCGTGTTAAAAGAATGAAAGTAAAATACATATATATTTATATATAATTATAAAAATTATATTTATTATATCATATATATCATATATATTTATTATAAACTTCCATAATACATTCCATGTTGTGTATAAGCGAATCACATCACTCTGAGGGGGCATCAGTCTGCACTTCTTCAAACAGATTTTTTTTTTTAAAAAATGGATAGTATAAAGATGTATATTTTAAAATAATTAAATAATATTAATTAAATAATAAATATTATATATAATAGATATAAATAGAGTTTTAATCGTAATTTAAACCATGAGAAGTTGGAATGAAAAATTGAACAATTATCATTTAGCGAGTCGGTAGTCCGCTTAAATGTAAACAATATATTCCTTACCCATTATATGGATGTGTGTGTAAGTGAAAGGTAAAATATTCATATAAAAATATCATAGTATAATGTTTATAATGATGTTTTTATATTATCACGAAATAATAATATTATATGGTGTAACGCCCTGACCCCAAATACCCAGAGTCGGTGTTTTATTACATAATATTGGCATGATCACAAAAGATCATGTCTCGAAAGACCGATTAGTTTAGTAACATTGGAATCACTAGATACATTCATAATGTTTACATTACATTATAAAATGAAAACTACAACAACATAGTCTTCATATTCCACACTCATATCCCCTCAGACTATCCCTAAAGGTTAGTCATAAAATATTTCATCACATCCTGGAAAAATAAAACATAGAAAGGGGTGAGCTCAGATTCCCATTAAGGATAAAAATATAGCAGAAACTTTCATAAATAAGAATAATCATTTAAGGGAATGTATAACTAAAAAAATCCTTTTAATCTTGAACTTCAGCATAATATAGCAGAAATAAAATGAAATAATTCCATTTACTTATTGACATGAATATTCTACAAATCGAATAATCACATGCAATATCAATAACCACTTTTATAATGATGGAATGCATAATTCCTGACTATCATAACCACATAGTCAAGGCCTTATTCCAAGACTAAAAATAAGATTTTGTCAAGGCCTTGTGCCAAGACACTAGTTGGTCTCATGAAACCTACCAATGCATCAAGGAGCTATAGCGGGCTCCAACCGTCACTTTTTAAGTCCAATGCATTCCTGATATGAACAGGTTTAAACATAACATAAACATTTGTATTAAAACCAGAATACAAAATGTCAATACATTATCCATAAACCATGAATGGTATAAAAATAATACATCCACAATCACACATATCACAAAACCCTCGATACTACATGTAAGTTCGGTATCATAATAAATCAACATCAAATAAGTTTAAAATCCTTCAATGTATGTTGACATAAATGAAATCAAAACTATTTGAGAGAAATATTTCTTTTTTTGAAATAATTTAAAAGTCACATAATTATAAAATAAAACATTTACTTTTTAAATATTCTTATAATATTGTATGGGAAGCTTCTACCATCTTATAACGGCGGAAAATATCCACACCCGCCTTATTAGTAAAAAAGACATTCTTACCTTAATTCTATCGAAAAGGGTAAAAAGGAACTTGTTTAGAAAAAGACTAAAATATTCCTTTATAAAAATATTATTAAAAGCCAACAAGGGTATAAATGACTGTAACCCATAGTCCATAAAATAGTAATAATGATTTGAAAAACATTTTTTAAGAAACATGTATGTGGATAATAAAGAGGTCCCAATAGATAATTACGTATAAACAACCTCAGATAATGGGGAGATTGTGAAATAAACCCTTATCTTGTACTTTTCCTTGGTCGAGGGTAGGTTAACCTCATATACAATGGTTAAATAATTGTTATTAAATTATACAAGAATCATATACATTAATATGATATCATATATGATCTTGTATCATTGCTTTGTTAATAACATCTTAATATTATTGTCATTTTGGGTGTTAACATACTCGATTTTATTTTATATGTTTTGTTAAATAAGAGAGGTTTGTCATGGATAGGTTGTATCATAAACATATACAGAATAATATCAAGTCCATAATCATTATTTTTAATCATGAAATTAGAATTACTCTTGAATGGATAAGATGGGGAATGAATCTCATCGCGTTCGTGGAGACGGTAGTCCGTACGTACACACGAGCGACAATATCATTATTTTGATATTAAAATTGTATATAATTGGATGGTATATAATATATATAGAATCATTATAATGTTATATTTATTATTTACTTCAATTACACATCATTATCATACCCCTACAAATAATACTATTTTGAATAACAATTACACCATGACGTGGAGACGGTAAGCCATACGTACGCACATATAGTGAAATGTCATTAAAAGGATGGATAGAATACTGAATATGGTTGTACCATATTTATAATAATATTACAGTATATATTAGATACTGGAGTTATTATTTTAGAATGTAAATAACAATGAAAGAAGACGTGGAAGAAGAAAGGAACATGAAAGAGGGTGGGGAAAACATTACCCCCTTTTCGGGTTCTTCTTTTTGATTTGATCAAAACGGCTCCTTAGGTTGGATTTATGATCAAACTAAGGCCTCTAGGTTGAAGTGAAGTATGTTGAGAGAATAGTTTTGAAGGTTTTGACCTAGCCAAATGGCTTTTATGGTATGAATTTGAGAGAAGGGAGAGTTCCCTTTTATAAGAGGGGTGAGGGGTACCTTAGAAAAAACTTAAATTATTATTTTATAATAAAATCATATTCGGTATATAATGGCTCTAAAGTGACT
The DNA here is from genome assembly GCA_963277665.1 of Viscum album. Lineage (NCBI taxonomy): Eukaryota > Viridiplantae > Streptophyta > Magnoliopsida > Santalales > Viscaceae > Viscum > Viscum album. The sequence goes on along the minus strand of OY728165.1, from coordinate 1,061,194,079 downwards.
TATTATGAAGATAATGTGGGTATGGGTCTAAATACATTCATCAAATATATTTTAGACTGGTTTGATTCACTTTATTAACTTTATCATTTATATTTAACTCTTAGTTAAATAGTTGGACATTTACCATGTCTCTTTGTATTTTTATATTATATTGTTAATAAACATACTATATCATTACAAGAGAACCCCAAGTGGTTCATTAATGATACAACTATAATTATATAATTCCTTTGGCCGAACCTTCAGTTTTTAGGAATAGAATATGAATTAATAATATAATATTTGTTTTAAGACCACTTTTATGTAAATTTTGAAACTATTTGGAATTTTGTTTATTCTAAATTCATAACAGCATTATTAGAACGAATAAAATTCATCTAACCAAACCTAATATGTTATATGAACCTATAAAATTAGTGTAATCTGTAAAAAGTCTAAAATTACATTTATTTTTATATTTATAATATCAATTATTTTAATATTTCATTAATTAGTTAATTACTGCGGCACCATTGTGTCATAAATAAATTAAATTATTTAATGTCTAAAAATTATAAATAAAATATCATTATGTAGGAAATATTTTTATGTTTCTAATAAATATTTATAATCGAATTTATCTTCCTTATAACCCTATATTGAAATGTTTTAGTTATTTAACATTGATTTTATCTCTCTTAAATCTTCTTTGGATTAAATAATAATAAATGTCCTAATCTAATCCTAGTGGACCAAAGAGGTTAATATTTTATTCCTATGGTTTTTGGGTCGAATTATACCTATCCAATAGAATTAATACATGTTTTAGGGTAATAATAATATCATTTTTATGCTTAATTACCCTATTTACTTTTAACCGTGGTGAATAAATGTAAAAAAGTTACTTTTAAAAAAATTATTTCTATCTTATTGAACCACATTTTACTCCTTGATATTAACTGTGTCTCTCGGATTTTCAAAATTCCACTCACAGAAGTGGTACAATTAAGTTTTATGTTAATTTGAAAATTCTCCTAGGAGATGGGTAAAAGATGGTGAATGTCAATAAAAATTTTATATATCTAATATTATTATAAACTGACTCCAATGGATTATATTGAACTTATATAGGTATTATGTATCTATTTTGACCTAAAATATATTTTAATAAAATAAATAATTTTTTAAATAAAAATTCGGTTTTAAACTATAACTTAGTGTTTTTTTAACTGTTCTTCAAAAATTGATCTTTTTCAGAAAATTACAAAAAAAATCACCATTGGATAATTTCTATATTCCGAATCTAAAAATGAAGCCCATTTTAAAAGATAAAATTTATAAAATTTTAAAAAGTGGGTATTACTATTCATAATAGCTAGTTTTATTGGTTGTGGTGTGCGTTAGAACGTGAAGTTGCGTACAATGCAAGCTATTGCATTATTTAAAGGGAAGCGTACTGCAGGAGATTGGGATGCTACATTCACCCCTCCTTAAAATAATTTTTTCCTCGAAATTTCTAGAATACTACTGCATGAAATGACTCGGGTGGTTCTTCATCAATAGTTCCTCGGGTTCCCAAGTTTCCTCTTCCATCTTATGGTTTCTCCATAAAACTTTTACCAGATGAGTCGTCTGGTTTGTCAGCACTTGTTCTCTGGTATCAAGAATCCTGACGGGCTCTTCACAACAAGATAGATCGGGTTCCAGTTCTACTTCCTCATAAATGAGTACATGCGTTGGGTCAAGCATGTATTTTCTCGATAGTGATATGTGGAATACATCATGAACATTAGAGAGATTTGGCAGCTTTGCCAAAAAATAAGCTACATCCCCAATTCGTTCTACAATTTCGAATGGTCTTATGTACCTGGGACTCAATTTAACTTTCTTAAGGAAACGAATACCTCCCATCCATAGAGATACATTCAAGAAAACGTGATCTCCTACCTAAAATTCCAAACCCTTCATTCGGTTTTCAGCATAGCTCTTCTGCCTACTTTGAGTTGCTTTGGTGTGGTTTTGGATTACCTTCATCTTTTACATCGTTTATTCCACCAGTTCCGGGCCTAAGTGTTTTCTTTCATCAACATCATCCGAACAAGTTGGTGTGCGACATCTATTTATGTATAACACTTCATATGGTGCCATATGAATACTCGAATATAAGCTACTGTTATACCAAAATTCTACCAGAGGTAAATATTGATCCCACATACATTGAAAGTAAAATTAGAAAGACCTCAACATGTCTTCTAAGGTTTGTATAATCAGTTATGATTGTCCATCCATTTGAGGGTGGTAGGCAGTGCTCAAACAAAGTTCTAGTATCCAAGGCCTTCTGAAGAATCTTCAAGAATCGGGAAGTAAAATGGAGATCACGATAAAATAAAATCGATATGGGTACTCCATGAAGTCTCACAACTTCATTAATATATAGTCTTGTTTTACGTTCAAGTGGTAGATCTTCTATTATAGCAAGAATATGTGATGACTTGGTAATACAATCAACAATGAACAATATTTCAATGTTCTTTCTAGGAGTCTTTGGTAGTCCCATGATAAAGTTCATTGTAATATAATCCCATTTCCACTCAGGTATAGGAAGAGGTTTCATGAATCCTCCAGGTTGTTGCCTTCCGACTTTCACTTTTTGAAAAACCATACATCTTGATACAAAATCAGAAATCTCCCTCTTCATGTTGCACCACCAAAAATGTTCCTTAAACTATCTATAAATTTAGGTGCTTCCACGGTGTATAGGGAAATTGTAACTATGAGCATCATCTACAAATTCACTTTTTAAATCTTATATATCGGGAACACAATGCCTCTTCCCAAATTTCAAAATTCCATCTTCATACACAAAGTCACTCAATCTCCCATCATTCACAACTGTAATATTATTTTTAAACTCTTCATCATTGGTCTGAGAACTCTTTACCCTTTCTAGTAAAGATGGTTTGGCAACCATTTGAAAAATTATCAAGGTTTCACCTTCCATGGTGATTCCCATATCCATCTTTTCTAGATCCATGTATATAGGATCCTTTTCAACTCTCATCTAGTTGAAAACCCCATGATCCTTTCTGCTCAAATCATCTGCCACCTTATTTTCCTTCCCCAGGTGGTAGTGTATCGTGCAATGATAATCCTTGAGTAGTTCAAGCCATCTCCTTTGCCTCATGTCGAGTTATTACTGTGAGAAAATATACTTCAAACTCTTATGATCGATATATATCTCACATTTTTTCCCATACAGATAATATCTCCATATCATCAAAGTAAAGATTACATCAGCTAACTCAAGATAATGAGTTGGATAGTTTATCTCATGAATTTTCAGCTATCGTGATGCATAGGCAATAACTCTATCATTCTGCATAAGGACAAAACCATGATCTTTCTTTGATGCATCACTATAAATAACGAACCCATCATTCCATGATGGTAGAGTCAATATATGATCATTGACTAATAATTTCCTAAGTTCTTAAAAAAATTCTTCACACTATTTTTTCCAAACAAATTTAACCCATTTACATGTGAGCGTCGTTAATGGGTTAGCCAATCGGGTAAAATTCGGGATGAAACGCCGATAATAACCTGATAAACCAATAAATCTATGTACCTCAGTTATACTAGTTGGTGCTGGACAATATTAGATTGCCTTGGTCTTAGAAGGATCAATAGAGATTCCATCCTTAGAGACAATATGTCTAAGAAAAGAAATCTCCTGAAGCAAGAATTCACACGTGCTAAACATCTCATATAATTCATGTCTTCTAAGTGTTTTTAGGATAATTCGGAAGTGATTTTCATGATCTGTGTAGATTTTGGAGTATACCAAGATATCATCAACAAATACCACTAAAAAACCATCAAGATATTCCTTGAAAACAATGTTCATTAGATCCATGAATATAGAGGGTGAATTTGTCAATCCAAAAGGCATTACTGAAAACTCGTAATGCCCGTACCTGGTTCAAAATGTTGTCTTTAGAATGACTTCCTTCTTCACACACAACTAAATGTACCCAGATCGAATGTAAATATTTGAAAAGTATTGAGATCCATGCAGTTGGTTAAATAAATCATCAATGCGAGGTTGGGGATACTTGTTCTTTATTGTTATAGCATTGATTTCCATGTAGTCAACATATAACCTCATAGATCTATCTTTCTTATTATCAAAAAGGACATGGGATCCCCACAGAGAAACACTAGGGTGAATAAATCCCTTATTACTCAATTCCTTTAGTTATTTCTTTAGTTAAAATAATTCCATAGTGTCTATTATATAATGGATCTTTGATATAGGCCTTGAACAAGGAATTAAATCAATAGAAAACTCAATTTCTCATTCTGGAGGATGTCCAGGTAAATCATCCGGAAACACATCTACATATTCTTTCACAATAGGTACATCCTCTATGTGAACATTCCTTTCCTCACCCAGAGTTATTTCATTCTCTTCCTCCCCGATAATTGAATTTAGTTGAGCTACTGGGGGTGGATCTAGATAAGAATTAGCTGGTGACGATTCTGATCTAAAGATAAGGTGTTCATTATCATCATCATCAAAAATTATAACCTAATTATTCATATAATAAATATTCACATCATGTTACAAAAGCCAATACATACTGAGGAATATATCAAATTCAATCATTGGTATGACAATGATATTAGCTGATAAAGAACATTTATGTGCTCTATTGTGGACTAATTCACAATACTTTGTTGCAATGATACTTCCCTTAAAATTTTTAACTGAAAACACTCTTATAAAATCAAATTGGAAATATCTAATTTTCATAGATAACTGGGAAGATATGAAACAATTCGATGATTCATAATCAAAGAAAGCATTGGCTAAACATGAGGAAACCATTAAATTACCTGTCGCCACGTCTTTCGGAGCTTCTACCTCAGCTGTAGTGACAAAATAAGCTTGTCCTTGATCCTTTTTCCTTTTCTGTGGTAAGTTCCCCTGATGCTTAGGACATTCATTTTCATAATGTCCCATATCCCTGCAGTTGTAGCGCTGAACATCAGTAGATTCTTTCTTCCCCTTGCAATCATGAGCTTGGTGGCCTTTTTCACCACACTTGTACCAGACTCCCATTCCTTTCATGCCATCACTTCGGTGTTTCTTCCAACATTTACTACATGATTAACATTTAAATTTTCCCTTCCTACATTTATCTTCACTTTCAGAGTGATCAGAGGATCTCTTCTCCTCTTTATTTGATTTAAATTCATAAGACTTAGAGAATTTTTTTTCTATCTTGATAGCACATGGGACAATATCTTCGTACAACGAGAAGGATTGTGAGACTATTGATCGACGGACAAATTGTTTTAACCCATCAATGAAACAATCAATCTTACTCCTTGGGATTCATATATAATCTACGGCATGCCTCGCTAACCTTGTAAAGTTAGCCTCATAATTTGTGACTTTATCATCCTCCTTTTGTCTCAGACTCAGAAAATTTCTTTCCATATCTGCTCGATTGTCACGAGGAAATTATTTTTCTATGAAAAGCTCTTTAAGATCCATCCATTCCATATTTGATACTTCCTCATATTCTTTTTTGTATTGAATCAATTAACACCATTGATAATCATCTCCAGTAAGGTTAAAAACTGCCATGACAACCTTTTCACTTTCACTACTCCCCAAAGCGTTGAATATTTTATCTAAGTAATTTATCCATTTCTCAACCATAGATGGATTTGTACTCCAATTTAATGTCGGTGGTTGTTGCCTCATGAAGCGATCTAACATTGATCCTCCACGCTATGGATCAGGGTGCTATATACGGGTAAAGTTATTATTCATAACCTGGATGAGTTGTCCCAGTGTGGTGATAAGCTGATCACCACCTGTTGGATCACCAGCTCCACTATAATTATCTTGAGAATGAGGTAAATACCTACATAGAGTGTGTGCATTGTTATGGTTTCCATTCCTTACACTAGGTTCCATTTCTAAACAATGTCCTAAACTAGACCAGTTTATGAATCGAAATACATAATTCCAAACTTGTAAAACACTTAACATAAATTGAACAGTTTATGGATATAATCCATAATCATATAAATGTTTTCTTTGAGGAATTATATACTCATTAAACCTTCATAATGGTTTGTAATGAAAATGATAATTATCCTAAAAATATCCCCCAGGAGTGTCGTAACCAAGAGTGCAGCAAGGCCCGTTGTCGAGCTCCTATTCCCGTTCGAGTCTAGCACAAAGCGGTGTTTTCGTGTTTTAAACCTAGGTACATCTATACCAGAGCCGCCTCAACCTACTCGTATCCAGACATGGATCTATTTCTCGGAAAACTCACAAAATCTCTACAATACCAAAATTATCAGAAGTTCATCTATACTAATCCTCAAATACTATATTACGGCTATGTACTCTAATCAGAGTTTATCTAAATCTATCTCCAATGGTTTTTAATAAACTTCCACTAATACCAACTTTAATTCCCCAACCCATGTTACCCAATGTCAGTGCATTGTTACATAGCATTGACATGATCACAAAATATCAATTATCAAAAGACTGATTAATTTTGTAGCCTTGTAATCACTAGATACATTCATAAAGTTTACATTACATCATAAAATGAAAACTAAAACAATATAGTCTCCATATTCCACACTCATATCCCCTCAGACAATCCATACAGGTCATTCATAAAATACTTCTTCACATCCTGGGAAAAATAATACATCGAAAGGGGTTAGCTCAGATGCCTAGTAAGGATAACAATATAGCCAAAACTTTCATAAACAAGCATAAACATTTAAGAAAATGTATAACTAAAACAAATGCCTTTTAAACAAGAACTTTAGCATAATATGGAAGAAATAAAATTAAAATTCACATGGATATTATACTAATCTAATAATCACATGCAATATCAATAACTACTTTCATAATGATGGAATTATTAATGCCAGACTATCATAACCACATAGTCAAGGCCTTATGCCAAGACTACAAATAATATTTTTTCAAGGACTTGTTCCAAGATGATATTTTTTCTCATGAGACCTACCGATGCATCGAGGAGCTATAGCGGGATCCACCCATCACTTATTATGTCCAATGCATTCCTCATATGAACATGTTTAAATATAATATAAAGAATCTTATTAAAACATGCATACAAAATGTCGATACTTTATCTATAAACCATGAATTGTATAAAAATAACACATCCACAATCAAACATATCACAAAACAATCAATACTATATGGAAGTTTTTTATCATAATAAATCAACTTCAAATAATCTTAAAATCCATCAAAGGATGTTGACATAAATGAAATCAAAACTATTTGAGAGAAATACTTCTATTTTTGTAATCATTTAAAAGTCACATAATTATAAAATAAAACATTTACATTGAAAATATTATTATAAGATTGTAATGGAATCTTTGATGACTTTATAATGGTGGAAAATAGCCGCACCCACCGTATAAGTTAAAAAAGACATTCTTACCTTAATTCTGTCGAAAAGGGTAAAAAAGACCTTGTTTGGAAAACGACAGAAATATTGATTTAAAGACATCTTATTAAAGGTAAAAAAGGGTATAGATGACTTTAAACCATAGTCTATAAATTAGTAAGAATTATTTGAAATACATTTTTAAGAAACATGAATATGGATGATAAAGTGGTCCTAGTAGATAATTACATATAAACAACCTCGAATAATGATGAGATTGTGAAATAAACCACCACCTTGTACTTTTCCTTGGTAGAGGGTAGTTTAACCTCAAATATAATGGTGGAATAATTGTTATTAAATTATAAAAGAATCATACACATTAATATGATATCATATATGATCTTTTAACATTGCTTTGCTAATAATATCTTAATATTATCGTCGTTTCTGGTGATAACTTACTCGTTTTCTTTTATATGTTTTGTTACATAATCCAGGTTTGTTATGGATAGGTTGTAGATTATTCATATCCAGAATAATATCAAGTCCTTAAACATTATTTTTAATCATAAAATTAGAATTAGTCTTGAATGGATACGATGGGGAATGAATCTTATCGCGTTCGTGGAGGCGGTAGTCTGTACGCACGCACGAGCGACAATATCAATATTTTGATATTAAAATCATATATAATTGGATGGAATATCATATATAAAGAATCATTATAATGTTATATTTATTATTTAATTCAATTAAACATCATTATCATACCCATCCAAATAATAATGTTTTGAATAACAATTACACCACGACGTGGAGATGGTAAGCCGTACGTACTCACGTATGGTGACATGTCATTCAAATGATTGATAGAATACTGAATATGGTTGTATCATATTTATAATAACATCACAGTATATAAAAGATACTGGAGTTATTATTTTATAATGTAAATAACAAAGAAAGAAGAAGTGGAAAAGAAAGGAACATGAAAGAGGGTGGGGAAAACATTACATCTTCTTCAGGTTCTTCCTTTTGATTTGATCAAAAGTTCTCCACATGATGGCTTTATGATCAAACTAATTCCTCTAGGTTGATGTGGGGGATGATTAGAGAATATTTGGGAAGGGTTTGGACGAGCCAAAAATTCTTTGAAGGTATGAATTTGAGAGAAGGGAGAGTTCCCTTTTATAAGAGGGGTGAGGGGAACCTTAGAAAAAACTGAAGATATTACATTCTAATAAAATAATATTCGGTTTATAATGACTCCAAAGTGACTTATTACAAGGATAAGGTCTGGATGGGTCAAAATCCTTTCACCCAATAGATTTTATATAGGTTTGGGTCAAAATATTAACCTTATCATTTATATTTAACTCTTAGTTAAATAGTTTGACATTTACCATGTCTCTTTGTATTTTTATATTATATGGTTAATAAACATACTATATACTTACAAGGGAACCCCAAGTGGTTCATTAATGATAAAACAATCATTATATAAGTCCTCTGGCTGAAACTTAGGTTTTTAGGAATATAATATGAATTAATAATATAATATTTTTTTTAAAAAACTTTTATGTCAATTTTGACACTATTTGGTATTTTGTTTTTTATAAATTCATAAAAACATTATTACAACGAAAAAAACTAATATAACCAACCCTAATATGTTATATGAACCTAGAAAATTAGTGAAATTCATAAAAAGTCTCAAATTACATTTATTATGATATTTATAATATCAATTATTTTAATATTTTATTAATTAGTTAATTACTACATCACCATTGTAACATAAATAAATTAAATTATTTAATGTCTAAAAATTATAAATAAAATAAAATTATGTAGGAAATCTGTATATCTTTCTAATGAATATTTATAATCGAATTTATCTTCTGTATTACCCTATATTGAAAATGTTTTAGTTATTTAACTTTTTATTTTATCTCTTTTAACTCTTCTTTGAATTAAATAATAATAAATGTCCAAATCTAATACATGTGGACCAAAGAGGTTCATATTTTATTCCTGAGGGTTTTTTTGGTCGAATTATACTTATCCAATAGAATTAGGATATGTTTTAGGGTAATAATAATATCATTTTTATGCTGAATTACCCTATTTACTTTTAACCGTGGTAAATAAAAGTAAAAAGTTACTATTAACCAAAAATTATTTTTATCTTATTGAACCAAATTTTACTCCTTTATATTAACCATGTCTCTAATATTTTTGAAATTCCACTCAAAGAAGCGTTAAAATTATGTTTTAGTAGAATTTCCAAATTTTCCTAGGAGATGGGTAAGAGACAGTGAAAGTTCAATAATTTTTTAAAATTTCTTATATTATTACAAACTGACTCCAATGGATTACATTGAAATTATATAGGAATTTTTAATCTATTTTGATCTAAAATAAATGTAAATAGAATAAAAAATTATTTAAAAATATTTGGTTTTAAACTATAACTCAGTGTTTTTTGACTATTAATAAAAAATTGATTGTTTTCATAAAATTACAAAAAATTCACCCTAGGATAATGTCTATATTACGAATCTAAAAATGAAGTCCATTGTGAAAGGTAAAATTTATAAAATTTCAAAATAGGGTATTATTATTCATAATGGCTAGTTTGATTGGTTGTGGTTTGTGTTAGAACTTGATGTTGCGTACAATGCAAGCTATTTCATTATTCAAAGGGAAGTGTACTCTGGAAGTGTGGGGTGTTACATATAGAGAGGATAAATATATAAAATAAATGAGTTTAATGGGGAGTGTTACCTCTTCATTGGGTAACTCCTTTTGGTTTGAGCCAAAATGATTCCATGGATTGATTTATACACAAGGGGAGTCTACTAGGTAGAAATTATAAATGTTTGAGAATTAATTGTTTATATTTTTTCCTGTCCTAAGAGGATTGATAGGTGTGAGTTAGAGGATGTAATTGAGGATTTTTATAATTATGGTGGAGTGGAATGTCTTGTAATATTTTAAATGAATGGAATCCCACCAACATTTATTTTGGTCCAGTGGTTCAATAATAGATTAAAGTCTTCAAATATATTTTAAGCTATATATATATTTCCATAAAATGTTCTTATTACATCTATATAGGTAGTATTGGTCCAGAATGTTGTGGTTTAGTCCCTTATTTTGTTTGATTTATCCTTAATCAATGTAAGTAATTACTAATTACATCAAAAATATTTTTTTTCAAAAAATAATTGACCTTATTAGATATTAGATATTTTTATTATTCCAACTATGGAATACATTCTTTCAAAATTTAATCATATAATTAGAATAAGATAATTTAAAATAAATCTCGTAGTTGGGTCGACAATATAGGTATCTAAAGTAAAAAAGGGAAAATGTTTTCATTGTTTTCATATCCAATTTTAACGATAAATTGGTTCCAATAATCTTAATTGTACCAATTAGTAAAAATATAATCTAATTAAACATTTCAGAAAAAATAAATTTTTTTTATTATAAATAAATTAGATGAAAAAGTTGTTTTGAGTTAATATCTTGTATTTTCACTATTCACCCAAAAATAAAGTTTCATACGAAAATCCCAAAAATTATCATTAAGATAATTTTGACATTATAAATTCAAAAATGAAATTTATTTTATCATATTAAATTTCTAAATGTGTCTAAAATTAAATTTATTATTTTTCAATGAATGACATTGAAAATGGTTAATTTGACAAAATGATATTTGAAAACCTAAATGGGATTTACGAAAAATTGTATCTTTAGTTATCAATATTTCTTATTTATATAAAACCAATATAAGAATATTTTAAAAGTGTTTATTACTGTTATAATTTTTTTTAAAAAATAGGTTTTAATTATCTTATTTAAAATATTATAACATCAAAATTATGTTTCTTAGAAGCATTGGTATTGAATGAGATGTACACAAAGTTGATGTTCTGTATAATGTGTGCCACGTCCAAGCCATGTGAACGGTATGTTTGACCTAGTGAATTTAAAGACATAAATAATAATTTATTCTAAGAAAAAAGTTTATAAAATATAATGGTATCACATTATACCCCATATAAAATGAATTTCTCCCTCAAAATTTTTCATTCTGTTATAAGAAAATAATGATACTCATGCTTAACCACATCCTCAAGTTCCCATATGTCTTCCTCTAACTAATGATATCTCCAAAGTAATTTTACAAGGCGAGTGGTCTTGTTTCATAGAATATTCTCCATATATTATAGTATTTCAACTGTTTTCCCGTAATATGAAAGATCCTGCTTTAGTGATGTGACCTCTGAGTTTCGTACATGTGAATGGTCAGTTATGTACTTTATCAAGAGAGATACATGGAACACACCATTGACTTTGGAGATATTTGGAGGAAGTTCCATGCGATATACTACCATCTAGACACAATCAAGAATATAAAAGTGTATAATATTTCTATGGATCAGTTTCTATTTCTTCCTGAATCTCATAAGCTTCCTACAGGGGGAGATTCCTAGAATAAGCATTTCATGAACATTGAAATCTAGATCATGAAAATTATTGTAATCATATCTTTTTTAATAAATTTAGGCTTCCTTGATATGCTTTCGAATGATTCTAACCTTCTCTACCACCTCTTCCACGATCTTAGGTCCCAATAGATTCTTTTCTCTAACATCATACCAAGTCTTTGGAGAGATAAATTTTTTCACATGGAGGGCTTCATAAGGTTCCATATGAAATCTTGAGTGAAATGTATTATTATAATAAAACTCAACTAGAGGTAGGTGATGATCCCAAACTCCTTTGAAATCTGTAGAAAAAGATCTCAACATACTCTCTAGGGTTTTAATTGTTCTTTATGATAGAAAATATATATATGGATGTTAGGTTGTACTAAAACTCAATTCTATATCATGTTTATGTAAGAGACCTCACCAAAAAATTAAGGTAATCATCTGATCCCATACTGATACAATAGAATGTGATACTCCATGCAACCTTACTACATCCTTGATGTATATCCTGGAATGCCATTATAGACAAAAATATTTTCTGATAGTAATGAACGGTGCTAACATAGTTAGGAAATCAACTACCACCCATAAAGCATTAAACCCTATCGATGTTTTGGATAATGCAATAACAAAATTAATATTGATGTTCTCCCATTTCTGATCAAGTATGGGTAAATGATGTAGAATCCCATTAGATGTTTGTCTTTCAGCCTTAACTTGAAAGAATACCAATAATAAAGATATAAACACATCGATATCATTATTCATTCAAGACCACCAATAACATTATTTAAAATCACTACACATCTTCGTAATTCTTGGATAAATAGAGAATGAAGAACAATGTGCTTCATCTAATAGCTCCTTCATGAAATTTGGTATGTATGTACCCAATAAACAGTTCCTGAACCTTATAATTTAATCCTAATCAAGGTTAAACTCATGTATATTTTGGTATTTCTTTTTTAGATCAACATATTCAATTTGTGGATCCTTCAGCTTTACATAGACAGACGGTTGAAAATTTATTTGTAAATTTTAATTTTTTCCACTTTATTCAGGATTTCTAGATCAAGAATTCAAAAATATTGACATATTGGGTCTTTTGTGAGTTGCATAATGGATAAGGTAGCGTGATCTTTTCTACATAATTCATTGAACACCTTTTTCTCTTTCCTAGGGTTGTAATGTATTGAGAAGTCATAATCCTTTATCAACTACAACCTTCTTCTATGATGCATGTTCAACTCCACCCGTGTGAATATATATTTCAATCTTTTATGATAAATATATATATAAAAATTTTCTCCAAATTGATAAAACCTCCATATCAGAAATGTAAAAATTACCACAGAATACTCCAAAACCTGATTTGGGTAATTTTTAACATGAAAGTTAAACTCTTATGAGGAAGAAGATATAACCTTGTTATTTTTCATAATAACTCATCCCAATCCATTCATGATGCATCACTATATATTATAATCCCTTCTCTAGTATAGGGTAATGTAAGAACAGTTTCTCAAACCTTTCATTTCATTACTTCTCTGAACTTTTTCTCACATTCATATATCCAGAAGACCTTGACTCCTTTCCGAGTAAACATGGTCAGATGATTAGATAATTATAAGAAGTTATCCACAAAACGTCGATAATATCAATCTAATATATTAAATCTATGGATAATAATCAACTTGGTTGGTCGAGGCCAAAATCCAATTTCTTTAGTTTTTAATGGATCTACTGTAATACCTTCTCATTGGATTATATGACCAAAAATGAAACCTTTTTCATCCGGAATTTATACATTGTAAATTTTTTTTATAATTTCTTCTACCTTAGGGTATTTTGTATAATTCTTACATGGTCCTCCTGCTATTCAATAATCATTGAATATATAAGAATATCATCTTTAAAAAAACCAAAAACTAATCAAGGTAATATCTTAAGACTCTACTCATTAAATTCATTAATATAGTAGGGGTATTAAAAAGAACAAAAGGAAACATTTTATATTCACAGTGACCATACCTTATATAAGATTACTTTATGGGTATATCGTTCTTGTATACCATCAATTGATGATATCCAGAATGAAGGTTAATCTGGTAAAAGTATTGATCTCCACCCAGTTGATCAAATAAGTCATAAATATGGGAACACTTATACTTTTTCTTGAATTCGATATTATTCAACTCCCCATAATTATTTTTCACCAAATGAATTGGTGCACACCAAGATGAAACACATGGATGAAATTATCCCTTATCAAGGTTTTCAGGGAATTAAATCATCAATTCTTTCCACTAAATTGGGGCCATTATATAAGGAGTCTTTGAATTTTTTTGGATCTAGGTTTGATTTCTATTGATAAATGAACATCATGTTTTGGTTGAATAGTACGAAAATATTCCTGAAACACATCCCTGAAATCTCGATCAACTAGAATATCATCAATGTCAATTTTCTCCCGAAGAATTTGAGATAAACAATCCTTTTGAATTGGAATTAAGACCTATATGATAGTTATAATATCCATAGGATGTTTATGATTATCTTCACAATGATGGATGATCATAAGAGAGTTTTAAATATAAAATTTAAATTCCCTTCTTTAATAATTGATTTGATTATTATTCAAATAAATTCAATCATTTCATAGGATGATGTAAAATTCAACTAATGGAAGAATGAAGAGCGTTATAGGAATCAAATTCCAAAAAAATTCAATGGGAGGGGTATCATAAACTTGTGATGCAATCATCATACCGTTAGGGGGTCAAAAAAATCATTCACCATATAATCATTTGGACTAATCTTAAAACCAACAATAAATTATTTAGACATGAAATAATGGGTAGATCTAGAATTAAACATTCCATTAGTAGTTCTAGAATATATGGTAAGTGTACATTTCATCACATGTTTATCACACCTCTCATAAAAAATAGAGATTTCATGATATCTACCCTTTTCCCTTGGCTTGTGTGGTTTTACACATTGATCATTATCACAAACCCATGTGTTTCAGAAATGGTTAAAATATTTATCATTATCCATACACTTATATAACTGAATTATAGTAGGTTCATTTTATGATTCTTTTTCTCCGAAATCATTTTGAGATAAATTCTTCCCATTACTTCAAGAATCAATTGACTGATTCCCTTCCTTTCCACACTTAAAACATTTAGGTGACCCCTTATTAAATATTCCTGCATACTTGTTCCCATATTTAAAGAATAATGGAAAACATATATTCTTTTGTCCATTATTTTTAGATTTTCCTTTGAACTATATATTCCTTTTCTTATCAAAAAAATGTGGTTAATATGTGTCTCCAACCTCTATTTGAACCTTAATTGTACAACACAAAATATCTTCATAGATGATAGTGTCTTTTATGGACAATGCCCTTCTGAGACATGGATTTATTCCATTGAAGTACATATAAACATTACTTTCGGATTGGATGATAATTCATGAATCACAACTCACAAGTCTTGTGAAATTATCCTTATAGGATCCAAAATACTCTTCATACCATTTCTTCAACTCAAAGAACTATTTCTATAGATTTAAATGAATAATCCTGGGAAAGTACTTATTGAAAAATAAATTCATGAACTCATACCATTCCATGGAATAAATCACATACCGATTCATTGTGTTCTTAATTAGGTTCAACCAATGGTTCCCTTCACCTTCTAAATGATAAATGGTAATAATGAATTTCTTATTCTCTAAACACAAGCGTATGGAGAAAATATTTTCAATAGTACAAATCTATTTTTCTATAACAAGTTAATCAAGTGATTATTTGAAATAAGGTGGATATTACCTCATGAAAGAATCAAAATAATATTTTTTTCATTATTTTCTCATTATTGAGACCACCTTGATTCATATCTAGAGAAAGATGTGTGATCATAACAACAATATTTATCATAATTTCTCACATAGAATTTGGATTCTCTATAGGAGAATCCTTTTATGATCCATTTAAATCACTATTAATTTGGTTCCTTTGGGTTCTAGCCCTTGACTAAAAGTAAAAGCATTTAGTAAAGAATAGTTATCATAATGAAGAATCACATAATAATGAAATTATACTTTTCATATGTCTATGATAAAACCCTTACATAATCTATGACACCTTAGGATTATTCTAGGTTATTCATGGTCATATCCTATTAAAATACATCACCATGGTTTGTGGAGAGTTTGTGAATTTTAAGAGAATATCCCCTAATAGTTTCAAACTAGGTTTGAAACAAGGCATGTTATCATATACATGTTTACCCTGATTCAGGCCCAAAATATCTTTTCATGGTTTTTACCCATAGTTACATTTAGGCCATACCCACATACACATTTAGCATAAAGAAATTTATGTATTTATAGGACACCACTCACTATATTCTTCAAACAAATTATAGTAAATTTTCCTGCTAAATTTATTCTCCATTGATTTATCCATAGATATTCCCTTAGAGTTTTCACTAAGGTTTTATTATCACAGTTTCCAATGATTAACTAATCCATTGACCTGATACCAACTATAATAACATGATCTTATCATAAATTGAAATTACAATACAATTTCAGAATACTTAAAGAATTACAATAATACAAGCCCAATGACCATACTATTATAGTGCCTTTGAAAAAATATATACATATACAGAGGTACATAAAAGGGATACATCATCTCACACTATGATCTTCAAGACTATCACCCTTTATATAGACATAAAACGTAATACAGATCATCAAAAAATGGTGAAGGAAACTAAAAAAGGGGTGATCTCAAATGGTCAATAAGGGAAAAAGGGGGACATGTAATCATAAACATGATCATAGGTTATAATAATAGGGTCAGGAAAAAAATATCACCCCTATATATCATAGATCATAAACTTGAATCATCGAATAAAGATTGTCATTTCATAATATCAGAATAATAATGAAAAAAATACATAACCCCTGAAATCATAACAGAGGAATAAATCATGGAATAGTGGAAAAATTATAATTAAATAATATGATTTTCTATAATATCCCTTGAATAGATTCCAAGACCATATTAGTGGAATGATTCCTTTAATGAACCAGGTACACCACCATTCCAGCCCTGTACTATTGAACCGAATAAATACCCATTTTAGTCCTGTATTATTAAACTGATTTCATTCTCAAATATAGTAATGTCTATCTAATTATCTATAAATCATTACCCAATGAATTATAGAGATATATTGGTCCCACTCATCTCATAGTGAAATCACATATATGTGTTTCATATGATCATCAATAATCATTTCATACCCCACTATATAAGATGTGTTTCATAATCACATAATCATATCTTAACCTTTGGAAAAGATAGAGGTTTTATAATCATTAAATCAATGTAATAAACCATGAATGAAAAATGAGTTTCATAAAAATATATCTCATTGAAGGGAAATTAGTTTCATAAAGACCATGACATCAAGAATAACCCATTCATAGAAAGGATATGAAGATAATCTTTAGATCATTTCCTTGAAGAGTATGAGTAACATCAACAAATATCATCTTAGATGGAAAATATTTTATGAAATATCATTCAAAAATAATTCTTGAGGAAATTATATTTTCCTCATTGAAAAACGAATATCAATACATAAATCTATTTTATAATAAATTTGATAGAAAATATCATTAAAAATTGTATATAAGACTTGATTGTTTTTTGAAAAACATTGTCCTTGATGCTTATAAGAATACTATAGAAGCATAAAAAAACTTTTTTCTTCGAGAAAACATTTAAAAATTATAAATAATACTAGAAAATATTTTCAATACCATTTATTTGAAAATAATTTGAATATATATAAATAAGGATTGAAAATATTTTGAAAACCATTTTCTGTGAAAACATATAAAATAGGCTTGAAAACATTTTCATATCATTTTCCATGAAAACATATTTAAAAAAAATCTAAAAATTAATGATTAAAGATGAAAATAAAGCTTCAATGTATTGTTGGTGAATAAATCCGTACATATTATACGAGGTAAAAAGAACATTTCTTTTTCAGGATAATGGTTAGGAAATTCCTAGTTCAGAAAAAGACCATAATATTACTTTGAAAACAATGGTAAAATAAAAATAACGTAATAAATAATTTTAAATATTAAAGAATAATGGTACAATATTTTTGAAAACACTTTTTTGAAAACATGGTTTTGAAGGAACATAGATTTCCAAATGAAGAGAGGGAAAAACCAGATCTTCTTAAGAACTACTTCTTAACTATGTTGTGTATAGAAGAGTAAATGAAATGGTACCAATATATTAATAAATCATTAATAAGTAGAGGATAATAAAATTCAGGAATTTTATTGAGATATGGATCATAATATTAAATCAATGATATCATATCCATAAATAATATAAAAAAGCAATGCGATTGTTTCAATAAACTTTTATAACTTGGTAACAAGTGATGCTACTCTCTAAGTAATCATATTAGAATAATGGAAACATAAAATATCATGAAAATAATTAGATTAATAATATAACCTATAAAATTAAATATTATACACCTAGAACAATAATTTAGGAGCATAACAATACATCAGTCCTTATGAATGATAGTTGAGACAAAACAATTTTATCGATTTGGTAACTTTTAAAAGTTAATTCCCATGAAAGAATGATCATAATATAGATATTTTAATATCCATATATTTGGGTATAATAATATTTTAATAAAATAATGGGAAGTGTATGCACCACATAGAGAGTAATGATTGGAAAAAATGTCTTATATCTCACAGAAATAAAAAGTGAGATGAAATTACCATTACCTTGAGTCTTGACCCTCATTATACATGTTCAAACCACAAGTATAATAAATATAAATTTATTATAAATATTTTAAAGAAAAATATTCACTTATGTAATCCCATATATTTCATTATTATAACTTATATTACCCACTTTTTAACAATCCTAAGCTATGGTTTCACTTTAAATAACATTCGCTTTGTTATTCAAATGCATCCTAATTTGTTATATCTTTGGTACTTATACATATAGAATGATTACAGAATGTAAAATATGACATAAATATCATGTTTATCTAGTATATTTATATTATAATAATCCATAAAACATAGAATTATCAAATATAATACCCCGTTCATGGAGAAAGTATGTCACACGTGTAAAGACCCATAAATTTTAAGGGATATTTTTTCTGAAATACTTTGGAATTTTAAGAGTATGCGGTTTATGAAGACACTTGATTCCGAGGCCCGGTGTGTCTGGAATAAATTTCTGATGTTTTTTTTGGTACGTTCAGTAACCGTACGTGTGGGTTTTCCTATCTTTTGAACCGGTGCTCAGAATTGAAATCCGAGGACACTGATTAACTCGCAGCGCCTGTATTCGCTTAACGAGACCTTTACCGTAGTTTCATTTTATGCGGGTTGGAAGTTAATTTTGGGGATTTATAATAAAATAAATAAAATTGCGGAACACAATTTTATTTTATATCCGGTAGTTATATCCTAGAAGGGGGAGGTTGTTGGTGGGGCCCACACCAACAAAACCTCCGATGATAGGATATTTGTGAGGTGGGGCCCACACGAACCCCTAACTCTTCACCTTCCCTCAACTCGCAAATTAATTCCCCTTTCATTTATTATGACAAAACATCTTTTAATTGTGACCCTTCACTTCTTCCCCTCTCACCCATTAATTTGTGCCAACTCTTTTGAATTAAAGACATCTTTAATTAATTAATCTTGTTTTGAATTATTTTGAATTGGTTCGAATTTCTTTAAAGTGGGAGAAATCTAAATTGATATTGGGATAGCAAATATTTTTTGTGGGGGAACCCTTGTAGAAATAGGAGATCTCCCTCCTTCCACGAAGAACGACACCCTCTTCAATGAAGAACACTGATTCCTCGAAAAACGATGGCATGCCCTCTTTTCTCTTCTCCGTAACAAGTGTGGAGAGGCTGCTTCCTCCTCGGACGCACCCTGATGTCATCTAAAAATCTTCTTTCTGCGACTCCACTCTTGAAACTGAGGTAGGGTGAATTATGTTTAATTTTAATTGATTAAAATGTTTCTTATTCATCATTGATAATCATGGTCCATCTTTGGCCTTTTGATACCGCCTAACGCGGAGGGCGTGGGGCGATCGAACATGGCCTGACGAACCTCCGAATGTTCATGGAAGATTTGATGACGGCAATGAGAGGAGGTGGCGATGAACGGAGGCAACGGCCGTGTGGCGGCCGCATGTGGAGGAACCGCGGCCCGCATTCGCGGGCCGTTTGGCCGAAGAAGAACCGGCCGACCGAAGCTGGCTGGGATGGAGGCACCACGGCGCTGCGCTGTGGAGAACGGCCACCTACACAGGGCGGGCCTCTCTGGTGGGAGAAATGGCCGGCTCGTCGGCCGGCCGGGTGAATGAAGGTCACGACACACATGGTGTCGCACAAGGAGACCGTGGCCCGCCCGAGCGGGCCCCTTGCGCCGTGAAGGCCGGCTGACTTTGGCCAGCCGGTTTGGGAGGGTAGTGCCGCTTGGCGTCGCCAGTTCGGGCAGCCGGGGGGCCGCTCCCCCCCTCGGACCGCTCGGCCCATTCGGGTCGCGCCGCGGCGGGTCGGGCCACGCTGTGCCGGGCCGGGCTGTGTTGGGCCGCGCCCCACCGGGCCTCGCCCCGCCACGCCGCCAACCGGCAGGACAGGCCGGGCCGCGCCCCGCCAGACCACGTCGTGCCTCACCCAATCGGGCCGCACCGCGCCCCAATAGGCCGGGCCGGGCCGCGCCCTTTGGGCTGGGCCTCACCCCTCGGGTCGGTCCTCACAATTCATCAGGCCAGTCCGACCCTCTTCCGAGTCGGACCCGCCAAAACAGGGTTGACCCGACCCTCCAGCCCACTGGGCTTAACGGGCCGGCACGTTTTCATGTAAAAGTGAATAACTTTAGGATCACACATCCTGTTGACACGTCGTCTGCGGAATTGGGACCCTCGTGAAATCGCAGTCCTTTTGCGATACTCTAAGTGAGTTTTAGCTAACTTTGGAAAATTGTTGGGTTTGGAACGAGTGTATTTTTAACGGGGCCCCCAGAGAAAAAATGCTAAAAATTCTCAGATCGGGCGTCCGATTGACGCACCTTCTATCATGTTGGGTTCCTTTTGATGATAAGGAACATCGGGATACATCAACTCTGGAATTCCTTACAGTTGATGTATCGACCACTTGGCTCGAGGAGCGAACCCTCCCAGAATCGAGCGTGTTGTGTGCGGGAACCCTAGAGCTGGCTGCGACTACAATAACTATAGTACTGGAATCCTCCGTGGGTTCAACGATAATGTTAAATGTACTAGAATGATCTGTGGGTTTGACGATGATGACAGTTGTACTCGAATCTTCCTTGGGATCGACATTGATGACTACCATACATGAATCCTCTGTGGGTCTGAATGTTTGACTTATTTTCTAGTATCCTACGTGGGTCTGACAGAGTAGATATTCTAGAATACTACGTGGGTCCGATAGCTTAGCTGGTCTAGTATCCTATGTTGGTATGACAACTTAGTTGAATTAGTGACTACATCTGGTCATCTTTATCACATTACAAAAGATGTATACCCGTGTGAGCTGAGTCTTGACTATCAATAATTACCATCGGTGTGATTGACTACTTTCCTCTGTGTATTGGGTTGTCCTTCAGATTGAGTGTTGGAGCCGAACTGAGATTGATGACTTAGGTATATGTATGGTCATATACCTAAGTAGAGTTGGTTGATACTTCGTGATTTTATCTTTTCTTTGTGGTTTATCCTTCGTCGATTCTTTGAGACCTTCGGGGGTCTCAGGGTCCCTACCCAGTTTCGTTATTCTCACCCCTCCACCGGTAATGCCTGCACTACGTTGTGTTGTTTGCAGACGATGGACCTCACTGATCGTGGTTGAGGCTTGTGGAGATGGACGGTACCAGGAGGCTGATCACTAGGTGAGACGTACATAGAGCAGATGGGCGGACCCGAGGGGATGAGGAGACTATCTGTACCCATACTTATGGAGGGAATCCTGGAGGAAGACTCAGTGGTTTCTATTTTCCTTTACAACTGTTGTACTATATTTTCAGTTGTATTGTACTTTCAGATGGGTTTGTATTCTGGAGCATTTATCTTTCAGCACATACTTTTGTATTCAGTATCACTTTTTCTTTATTCTATTGCAAACTCTGATGTGTTGTCTACTTTTATAAAGGCAATGTATTACCTTTTTATCGGGGTTTACTCCTTTGGTGCTAGTTGCCAGCCCCTGGCCTATGGAAGGCGGGCTTAGGGTAGTCCCGGCACGGGCCCCGAGGACGGGTCGTGAAAAATTGGTATCAGAGGAGTCGATTCTACTTCATAACTCAGAACTCTAATCATTTATTTCTGTAAATCAATAGTGTTAAGAGTATTGAGTCTGTTTTTCAGTTCAGGAAGTCCAGTGTTGGTGCGGCGGCTGACGTATCCATACAGCAGGACCCTGACCCATGATTTCTGACTCAGTGCACGAAAACATTGATTGCATGTGTGATTCAAATGTATTCTTTGTGATTACATTGTGTCATATCACTAGGAATACTATTTTGATAGTGGCGCACCTGTTTCGTTTCAGGATGTCCCCATGAAGGAAGACATCTAGGGTTTTGAGTTACGTACGAGATTGTATCCCACCAAGCGACAAGGCCTCAGTGAAGAGCCCCATCACAGTAGTGGCACCAGCGGTACCACTACCCACTGGGCCACCGATAACACCGTCCCTAGCAGCGGAGAGTGCAGGCTACATGAGTGTGTTGCATGAGTTCCAGCTACAGAGGCTGCCCAGCTTCCATGGAGGGACAGACCCACAGGCTGTTGAGGACTGGCTGGAGGCTGTAGTCAGGGTTTTCAGATTTGTAGGGACACCGGCCGACGTTATGATGATCCTTGCCGCGATTCTCTTTTATGCAGCAGCAGGTAGATGGTGGAGCTTGATGTTCCAGGTTCAGGACAAGGAATATTTACTTTGGACAGACTCCAAGAGTCTCTTCCACTCGGAGTTTGTTCCCTCCACCCTTCGTGCAGTGTGGATTCAGGAGTTACTCCACCTGGGACAGGGCGACATGACAGTAGCTCAGTACTCACCGAGGTTTACCGACCTCTCGCGCTACTCTGCAGGCATGGTACGTGACCCTTTTTTCAAGGCACAGACCATTGAGTAGGGACTAAGGAAAGAGATTAGGGCTTCGATGATCTCCCTCATCATTCTGACGCAGGCAGGAGTGCTGGAGCAAGCCCTTTTGTGGAGAGCTTTCTCACTAAGCCGACACTAGCAACGAGACCCACCACAGAGCGACACGCAGTGGAGTCTTCTGCAGATGGCAGTAGATAGATGTCGCAGAGGTATAACCGGACTAGGCCATCAGGAGAGAAACCTCAGGATACAGGTTCAGTTTTGAGGGGAAACTGAAACAGACCTAGCTATACAAGGAGCAGATAGTGCTATACATGCGGCGGGCAGGGTCAAATGGCTCGAGACTGACCGACCCGCTATGTAGATGATTAGAAGACAGTGGAGGGACCTCCCAGGCAGAGGCATCGGTTCGACTGTGGTGGTCCGCAGGGAGCATATGGACGAGGCAGAGGAGCTGGCCGAGCAGTAGGTGGTCGATGACATTTTGAGGCTCTACAACCACCACCACCAGGAGGTCCACCCCGACCACAGGGGGCTGGCGGGCAGAGGTAGGCTTAGCTCTAGGAAGTGGAGGCTTACGACCACGGTGCACCTGAGATGATTTGAGGTACTATCTGTGTCTACTCAACCCCTGTTGTTGTACCTATAGACATAGTTGCGAGTCATTATTTTACTGATGCTGCCCTTGTTCAGAGCTCAGAGATTCCGATAGAGCCGTTGGATCAATCCTTACCGTTATATACTTCTACGGGAGTAGACTCGATGATTACGAACTGGTGATGGAAGTGTGAGCTTACACTTGGAGGCGATATCTTCGGCTGGGATCTTCTAGCATCAGCATCAATGCCTTATGACGTCATCTTGGGTATGGAATGGTTGTCTACAGTCCATGCTCATATTGACTGCATTAGGCGCAATGTGTGGTGTGTCCGCATGGATGGGAGAAGGTTCACCTTCACTGGAGAGAAGGGATCCTTAGTAGTGTGGGATAGACTTTTGCAGAGGAGAGGGCATCCGATCACACATCAGTTAGCTAGTATCATCCTCTGAGTGGTTAATGTGCGGATTCTGACTTTTCATGTTGTGGTTGATCAGTATGTGTACATTTTTCCTGATGACGTTCCAGGACTAACTCCTCATAGAGAGGTATACTTCTATATAGACCTGCACCACATGACATCACAAATATCTACTCCAGCATATCGGATTGCTCCCATTGAGTTTTGTGAGCTGTGGGTACAGTTGGAGGACTTGCAAGGAAAGGGATTCATATGACCCAGTGTTTCATCCTGGGCTTATCTAATTTTATTTGCCAAGAAGGCGGATGAGAGCATGAGACTGTGTGTCGACTACCGTCACCTGAATTAGGTGACCATGAAGAAAAACTACCCACTCCTGAGGATTGAAGACCTCTTTGATCGGCTGAAGGGAGCACATTGGATCTCGAAGATAGACATCAGGCCAGGCTATCATTAGCTCAGAGTTCGAGATGAGGATGTTCAAAAGATGAACATCAGGTGTCGGTATGGCCACTATGACTTCTTTGTTATGCCTTTCTGCATAACTAATCCTCCAGTAGTGTTCATGAGTCTCATGAACATGATCTTCCATCCATACCTCGATCGATTTTTGTAGTTTTCATCGACAACAAACTAATTTACTCAACTACTGAGGAGGAGCACACCTACCACTTGTGGAATGTACTTGATACACTCCAAGAGAATCAGGTTTATGGTAAGCTATCAAAGTGTCATTTTTGGATTCGAGAGGTACACTTCTTGGGACACGTCATATCGGAGGTGGAAGTTGTAGTGGATCCAGTGATGATTGAGGCCGTGCTTTCTTGGGAACCACCCAGGAGGGTGAAGGAGGTACGGAGTTTCCTGGGTATATCTGGATACTGTTGAATATTTGTTCCGGACTTCTCCAGAGTTGAAGCACCACTTTCAGCCTTGACGAAGTAGGGAAAACACTTCGTGTGGTCAGATAGATGTCAGTATAGCTTTCAGAAGATGAGGAAGAGGTTGAACAGTGCACCCATCTTGAGGTTTCCGGAGGAGGGTGTTGGGTATGTTCTTTACTGTGATTCATGAGGGAAAGGACTCGGGTGTGTCCTGATGCAGGAGCGAGCAGTGATTGCCTATGGTTCATGGCAGTTGAGGCAGAATGAGTAGAACTACGCTTCCGATGATCTAGGTTTAACAATAGTGGTCTACGCCTTGAAGATGTGGCGACACTATCTGATGGGTGAGCGCTTTACAGGCTATTCTGACCACCATAGTCATAGGTACATCTTTTTACAGAAGGTCCCGAACCTGAGACAACGAAGATGGATTGAGTTCCTCTAGGACTATGACTTTGAGATAGCATATACTCTTGGGAAGGGGAACGTTGTAGTTTATGTTATCATTAGGAGATCGGTAATTCAGCTACTAGGAGAGGAGACAGATCAGCTAGACGTGTTATAGATATCCTTTGTAGATAGAGATGGAGCAGCCTTTCTACAGTCACTCACAGTCACTCCTCCACTCCTTCAGCGAGTTAGAGAGGCACAACGAGGGGTTGCTAACTGTGAGACACAACGTGCTCAGATATCCTCATGGGGAACATGATGGATTTTAAGAAGGAGGGGAGCACATCATCCTCTTCATGGGACGTACAATGGTACCGGTTTCACTGAAAGGGGATGTGTTGAGGGAGTTCCACACTTTCCCTTTAGTGGTACATCCAGAAGTGGTGAAGATGTACCAGGCCCTCAGACAACATCACTAGTGGTCGGGTATGATGAAGGCTATAGTAGAGTTATTTTTTCCGATGCCTCACTTGTCAGCAAGTGATGGAGGGGCACCAGGTACCAGCGGGTTTGGTATATCCCTTAGAGGTCCCCAAGTGGAAGTGGGTCAAGATATCTATGGATTTCATGACGAGACTTCCATGTACATCCAAAGTTCATGACTCTATCTGGGTGGTCGTAGACCGACTCACCAATTCGGCTCACTTCCTACCGATCAGAGAGTATGGCTCAGTAGAGTGCTTGGGATGTCTCTAAATTTAGGAGATCATATGGCTTCACGGTGTGCCATAAACTATCATTTTTGATCAAGATGCTCGATTCACTTCCCATCTTTGGAAGGGGTTACAAGAGGCCTTTGGGACACAAATTCACTTGAGAACCGCCTTCCATCCTCAGACGGATGGTTAGAATGAAAGGACCATTAAGATTCTCTAAGACATGATCTATGCATACGTCCTTGATGTTGGCCGTAGCTGAGAGGATCTCCTACCCTTGGTGGAGTTTGCATACAGCAATAGTTACCACTGCACCATTGGGATGGCACCATACGAGGCACTGTTCGGCCGACCTTGAAGATCAACTGTGTGCTGGACATACCCTGGGGAGTCTGCACTCGTCGGTCCAGAGATGGTTTATACTATGATGGAGAAGGTGCATATCATCCAGGATAGGATGATGACTGAATAGATCAGACATAAGTCTTACGCTGATAGGAGGCGGAGACCAATGAATTTCGACGATGGTGACCACATTTTATTACGGGTCTCAACTCGATGGGGTCTATGGATATTTTTCATGGGTAGAAAGATATCTCTATGTTTCATCAGACCATTTTAGGTCCTCAGCAGAGTAGGTGTGGTGGCTTACAGCCTGGCCATTTTACCTCAGTTGCACCGGTAGCATGGCGTCTTCCATGTATCTCAGCTGAGGAGATAAATGCACGAGCCGACCCACATAATCGATCACAGGGAGATGGACATCGATGACAGGGCGACGTTTGCAGAGGTCTCGGTGGAGATCGAGGATCGACAGGATCGGGTCCTACGCGGATGGTCGATACATCTGGTGTGCATTTACTGGCGGCACGGGAACCTCCAAGGGTGCACTTGGAAGCGGTAGGCTCATATGCGAGCTGAGTACCCCCATTTGTTTCCCTAGCGTGCGTTGTAGCTTTATAGGGACGTAAATACCTGAGGAGGGAGTAATGTAAAGACCAGGAAATTTCAAGGAATGTTTTTTCATAAATACTTAGGAATTTTACGAGTCTGTGGTTTCTAGAAGGACCTGATTACAAGGCACGGTGTTACCAGAATCAATTGGTGAAGTTTTGTTCGGGTACGTTTAGTAAACGTACATGTAAGTTTTTCCATCTTTTGAACCGGTGCTTTGAATTGAAATACGAAGACACTGATTACTCGTACTGTCAGTATTCTCTTAAGAGGACCTTTACCGCAGTTGTGTTTTATGCCTGTTGGATGATAATTTTGGAGATTTATAATAAAATAAATAAACTTTTGGAACACAATTTTATTTTTTATCTGGTAGTTATATCCTATATGGGGGAGGTTTTTGGTGGGTCCCACACCCACATAACCTCCCATGACAGGATATTTTTGAGGTGGTGACCACACGAACCCCTAACTCCTCTCTTTCCCCCAACTCCCCAATTAATTCCCCTTGCATTTATAATGACAACTCCCATTTTAATTGTGACTCTTCACTTCCTCCCCTCACACCCATTAATTTGTGCCAACTCTTTTAATTAAAGACATCTTTAATTAATTAATCTTGTTTTGAATTATTTTTGTTTGGTTGGCATTTATTTAATGTGGGAGAAATCTATTACGATATTGGGATAAAAAATATTATTTTTTGGGGAACCTCTGGAGAAATAGAAGAGCTCACTCCTTCCATGAATAACAACACCCTCTTAGATGAAGAACTCTGATTCCATGAAGAATGATGGTGTGCCTTCCTTTCCCTTCTCCTCAACAAGTGAGGATACATCGCTTCCTCCAAGGATGCACCTTGACGTCGTCTAAAAATCCTCTTTCCACGAATCCTCTCTTGAAACCAAGGTAGAGGGAATTATGTTTAATTTTAATTGCTTTAAATTGTTCTTATTCATTGTTGAAAATCTTGCTCCATCTTTGGCCTTTTGATACCACCTAACTCAGAGGGCACAGGCTGAACGAACACAGCACGATGACCCTCCGATTGTTCTTGGATGATTTGACGGAGGCAATGGGAGGCGGTGGAGATGAACGGAGGCGGCAGCCGTGTGCCGGCCGCGTGCGGAGAAACTGTGGCCCGCATCCGCGGGCCGCTTGGCTGAAGAAGAACTGGCCGACCGAAGCCGGTCGGGCTAGAGGAATAGTGGTGCCCCACGACTCCATGCTGTGGATGATCGCGGCCTGCACAGGGCGGGCCACTCCGGTGGATGAACCAGCCAGCTCATCGACCGACCGGGTGGATGAAGGCAATGACACCCATGGTGTCGCTCAAGGAGACTTTGCCCCCCCCCCCCCCCGAGTGGGCCTCTTTCACCGAGACGGTCAGCCGGTTTTGGAGGGCGACACCGCTTGGCGCCCCGGTGGGGGGGGGGGGGTGCGGCTTGGACCACTCAGCCCTTTCAGGCCGGGCCATGCCCCTCGGGATGAGCTGCGTGATTCATCAGGCCCGTTCGACCCTCTTCTGGGTCAGACCCGCCAAAACTGGGTTGACCCGACCCACCAGCCCACTAGGCTTAACTGGCTGAGCCCGTTTTCAATTAAAGGTGAATAACTTGAAGACCGCGCGTCCAATCGATGTTCCGTCTGCGACATTTGGACCCTCATGATGTGGAGGTCCTTTTGTGATACTCTAAGTGAGTTTTGGATAACCTTGGAAGATTTATGAGGTTGGAATGAGCGTATTTCCAACTGGGCCCCCGGAGCAAAAATGATATTAACTCTCATACCGGGCGTCCGGTTAATGCTCCGTCTGTCGCGTTGGGTTCCTTTTGATGATATAGATCTTCTGGATTCATCAACTCTGGACTTTGTAATAGTTGACGTATTGACACCTTTTCTCGAGGAGTGGACCCTCTTGGAATCGAGCGTGTTGTGTGCGGGAACCCTGGAGCTGGATGTGACTGCAACGACTACCGTACTAGAATTCTCTGTGGGTTTGAAGATGATTGAAAATGTACTAGAATCCTCTGTGGGTTCGACGATGACAACAACTGTAATGGAATCATCCATGGGTTCGACAATGATGACTACCATACTTGAATCCTATCTGGATCTGATGGTTTAACTTCTATTCTAATATCCTATGTGGGTCCGACAGAGTAGCTGGTCTAGAATCATATGTGGGTCCGACAGCTTAGCTAGTCTAGTATCCTACATGGTTCCGAAAACTTTGATGAATCAGTGACTGCATCTGATCATATTTATCACTTTACGAAAGATGTATATCTGTGTGAGATATGTCTTGACTTGCAATACCATTAGTGTGATTGACTACATTCCTCTGTGGACTGGGTTGTGCTTGGGCTCGAGAGTTGGAGCCAAACTGAGATTGATGACTTAGGTATATGTATGAGAATATACCTAAGTATATTTGGTTGATACTGTGTGATTGTATCTTTCCTTTGTGGTTTATCAATCGTGGATTCTGGGAGACCTTCGGAGGTCTCGAGGTCCCTACTGAGTATCATTATACTCACCCCTACATGAGAAATGCATGCACTACGTTGTGTTGGTTTCTGATGATGTACAACATTGATCGTGGTTGTGGCTTGTGGAGCTGGACGGTACTAGGAGGTTGACCACTTTGTGAGATGTACTCGGAGGTGACGGATGGACCTGAGGTGCTGAGGTGACTATCTGTACCCACCCTTCAGGTGGGATTCCCTGAGGACGACTCAGTGGTTGCTGTTTTCCATTATTGTTGTTGTACAAGCTCTTCAGATGTACTGTAATTTCAGTTGGGTGTGTATTCTCGCCCATTTACCTTTCAGCACTTATTTTTGTTTTGAGTATCACTTTGTGCTTTCTTATTTTTCATAATCTAATTTTTAGTTTACTTATATAAAGGAAATACATTCTATTTTTATCGAGATTTATTCCTTTGGTTCTAGTCGCCAGCCCCTATCCTATGGAAGGCGGGCTTGGGGTATTCACGACACGTGCCCCGAGGACGGGTCATGACAATATGTATGATTGAAGGCCATTTTCATTTAATTGTTGTGTTAAAAGAAATAAAATAAAAGACATATAAATGTATATAAATTTATATATATATAATTATCACAATAGCATTATTATATCATATATGTCATATATTAATAGTACATCCATCCATAACACATTCCATGTAGTGTATAATTGACTCAGATCACTTTGATGGGGAGACAGTTTGAAGTTCCTCAAACCGAGATATCGTATTAACACAAAAATATAGTATAATGATTTGTGCTGTAAAATTATCAAATAATCCTAATAAACTAAAAAATATTTTATATAATATTTAAAATCATAATTTCCATCATAATATCCTTCATGAGAAGTGATAAAGCTAAATTGAATAATCAATGTTTAGCAAGGAGAAATTCTACGAACAAGTAAATTGTATGTTCCTTACCCATTAGATGGATGTGTATAGAAGTACAGGTCTAAAACATAACATAAAAAAATAATTGTATATTTAGAATACAATTGTTGTAATATTATAATGGAATAAAAATATTTTAGGTTGTAGAGAAGTTAAATAAATGAAAGGATTTTGAGGGAGGGTGTTACATCTTGGTCAGGTAACTCGTTTTGGTTTTAGAAAAAAGGCTTGCTTGGATTGATTTATTACAAATATGAGTCCACAAGGTATAAGGGGTGGATATTGGGGGGTTAATTGGGTAGATTATTTCCAAACCTAATGGGATTGAGAGTTTTGAGAATGTGGAAGTGAATGAGGCCTTTTATAATGGAGGAGGTGTGGAATCTCTTTTAATATTTTAAAAGAAATGAACCCCACCCTTGTTTTTTTGTTGAATGTGGCATAATAATGGTTCATAGTCTAGAAAAGAGTGGATAGGGTCTAAATATTTCCATATAATTTCATTAGGACATGTTTATAGGTATTCATGGGCCATAATGTAATGGTCAAGTCCCTTCTCATGCTTAATTTAACCTCAATCACTGTAATTTATTTCCAATTACATCAATATTATTTTTTATAAAATAAATATATTTCCTTATTAGAAATTATAAATTTTATAGATTACAAATATGGAATCCATTTTTCCTAATTCCAGTCAATAAAGTGGAAGAAACTAATTTAAAATTAATCTCGTTTTTTGGATGACAATGTGGGATTTTCAAGTAACAAATATAAAAAGTTAGCTATGTTTTTATATCAATTTCAATGTGAAATTGGTTACAATTAACTAAATTGGATAAATTGATAAATATAAAATCTAATCAAACCCTTAATCCAAATGAAAATATAATTTAACCTCAAAAAATTTATTTTAAAAATATTTATAGAGTTAAAATTAGGTATTTTTAGTAATCCCCCCAAACAGATGTTTATCAGAAAGATACCAAAAATTCAACCTAATATAATTTTGACCTCATAAATTAAAAAAATAAATTCATTTTATCGTATTAAATTTATAAATGTGTCTAAAAATATTATTATTATTTTTCATAGAGAGACATGAAAAGTGGTTTATTTGAGAAATAAGAATATTTAAACCTAAAAGGACATAAAAACAATTATATCATTCATTTTCAATACATTATATATATAAAAACACACTAAAAATATTTTAAAATTATTTATTAAAATTATAAAAAATATTAAAAACTATGTTATATTTATATCATTTAAACAATTATAAAATTAAAATAAATTTTCGTAGAATTATTGGTGTTGCGTGCAATGTACAAAAAGTTGACGTATTGTGTAACATATTCCAAATATATATCATGTAAAAGGAATGTTTTAATTAGTTAATTTAAACACATAAAATTAATTTTATTCCAAAAAAGGTCTATATAATCTCAGGGAGCTATATTTTTATTCTCAGAACCCCCAATCATGTTGGATTAGTAAAACAATAAATAAATTGAAATACTAATAGATTTATAATACATCATATAAAGATATAACTCTTAGTTATAAAATGTAAATTTAAACTATTAGTAGAAATATAAGTCCAAAAGGTGGTGAATATATCATGTTATTATAATATTTCTTAGGTTCTTGACTTGTGTATCCACTCACTTTTCTATGAATTCTTCTGACACAAAAGACCTTTCATTATTTATAAGTTTTTTATAAAAAACATCAATATTAGAATTTCACTATTCTAAAAGGTACTCATACCTATGTAAAAATTGATTTATAATTTTCCAATGATCATAACAATTTTTTTTATATAATTAGTTTTTCAATCACTGTTACAGTTCTACAAATCTATTCAATTTAATATATCAACATAGATTAAGCTGTTAAATTTTAAAAAATCATCATTATGTTATCCAAAACAATTTAAGAGAAATTTAATATTCCAAAACAAATTGACATAAAAACTCATGTGTAGTCTGGTTTAATTGAAGCGTAATGTGGTTTCCTAGAAAAATAATAATACTGAGTCATTTAATCAATATTTGGATGATACCATTAGATTATATTATCTAGGAATGAAAATAAAGAATAAATCCTATCTATATAGATTAAAAACAAAATTTTAAGATCATTAAAAGATACATAGATAAGGGTGAATAAAGGAAATTTATATTTTTTATACCAATTATATAAAAATAAAATATTTTATGAAACAAAGTTAATAGACATTTATTTGGAAAATCATGAAAATTGGTGAGGAATATTATTAAAGAAAACCAATAATGATAGTGGGAAAATTTATTTTTATGGAAAAAATTCAAAATGAATATTCCTTTTACACTTTGTATATATGGTAAAAGATTATGAAAAATTAACATATTAAATATATTAATAGCGGGTTGATTTATTAAAGAAAGTTCTTACCACTAAAAAAATTCCATAATAAATCCTAGACATATAGATAAATAAATATATAAAAAATCAAAAAAATGCACATGGACAAGATAGTTACATTGGTGAAAAGAAAAGATGTTATCTTTTTCTCTTATAAGCATTACTTCATGTAAACTATGAACTAGATGAGAGTTGGAACTGTATGAGGATATGAGAAACTCATGAAAAGCCTGAAAAAAATTAATATTAGAGTTTTTAGAGGGGAATATAACTTAATTTCTATTGATTAATATATTTTCAATATAATGATTAAATCTATGTGATATTGGAATAAAAAATGAAAATGAAATTACAATGAAAACATTGATGAATTCAGTAACATTTGAATTGAATGTCCTTGAAATATATATATTGAGATGAATGTGTAAACCCTATTACTTTCATAAAAATTATGGAAAAAAAATCCATAGTGTAATATATAAACCACAAAAAATAAAATAGGAGTAGTATAAATCATATGATTCAAAGAAAGGAAATTTAGATGAGAAGCCCATGATGTTTACTTCTAGCATCTAAGAAAGTGAAATCAAATCTTGAATAAAATACATAAACATATTAAATATTGTTTAAAAATAACTATTCATATTTATTTACATTAAAATTCTTAAATTATAATACTTTATTAAAAAAATATTAGTCAGTTAATGTTTGTTTCCAACCTTAGATGATTGTAATTTTTATTATTTCGTACTCGTTTCATAATGGTGATAGAAGTCCATTTTATTTGATTCAATGTTCTTTATTAATAGACTATTAAAGGTAGTTAAATCATTTATTTCCAATTATTTAATCATTACAAATATGGATTAATAGAATTTATGAATTGGGTTAATTAGAATGGAGACCATGGCGGTCACGTTTTATGTAAGTTTCCGTTAATAACAAGTTAATTTATACAGACCATCCATATTTTTTCATCCATACAAAACCATATTAATAAAATAAATTAATATATAATATCATATGTAACAGATATTTAATTATTGATACGTATTCATGGTAAAATATGTTATTATTGTATTGCAACATTATTGTAGATTGTTGAACTGAAAAAAAACAACAAATTTCATTATTTGTGAATGAATAATAATTTTGAGTCATACAATCATATTACATATTTAATAACAATAATAGTGATGTTAATATAAAATCCGTACAATTTAGGATGACCTTTATAAAAATTGTAAATGATTAGGTAATTGAAAACAAAATATAAGAACATGTATACTTACATAATGAATTTAGTCATTCTTGATAAGCGTTCATTTAGAGCATAGGATTTTGGATTCCTTTATGGAACTATAATATAACCAATGACATTATAGAATTTGTGATGTGTAAAATGGTTGTAGATTGAAGATATTTTAGAAGTAATAGATTAGTTTAAAAGTGGTATCTGAGATATAGTTTTTATATGTGATAATACAAGATATTTCATTGGAGAATTAAATTAGTTGAAGGTTAACATTGGAATCGCATAGGAGTAAGGTGAATAATATTTGATAAGAAATTTGGTTATATCTTGATCACCCAAAATATTTTAAAATTTTAATTATTGTGAACATAATTTTAAAAAACATGAACCATTTTATATTACTTGTTTTCACCCATTATCAACTAGTTTAGTTATTTATTAGGACACATATTCCATAAATAAAAAATTAGGATGAAATTTTTTCGCAAAAACCAATATAAAAGTTTATATATTAGACTCATTTTAATCTAATTCAACTGATAAAATATATAAATTTAACTTTGATAATAATAATATAATATATAGAAGAACAATTTTTGTAGGAAAATGTTTAAATATAAAATAATATTTTTTTAATCTAAATTAAAACCAATAAATAATTAATTGATTGTTAGTATTTTTTTTATATAAAAAGTACATTATACTCCAAATTTAATATATATCAATTTATTTTATTTGTATGAAAATTACACAACAATTATAAAAACAAATTCTTTGATAAATACCCTATTACCATTTCCATGGTAACTAAATAGTACTTCAGTAACTTATTTTTGTGTCGAAAAATAAAAATATTTTTTTAAAAAAAATGGACATTATTATTCCAAATATCGAATACATTTTATTATAGTAAAATTATATTTTTTTATATAATCAATTATAATTTAAAAATGCATAACCAATAATTTTTTTTGTAAAATAATTAATTTTTCATAAAAGAATGAAAATATTATTTTTTATTTTAAAATAAAATACTATTTGAAAATTAATTTTGTTTTATTATTTATATTTTCATAATAGATCTATAATATAATTATTCAGTAGAGTAATGATCTATGTAACACACCTAGATTTTAAAATACATCTATGTTTGATGGTGTATAAAACAAGCCACACCAAGCATAAACAAACCACAAAATGTTATCATAACCAATTAAATTAGAAGATATGAAAAGGATTTTAAAATTATGAAATATATATAATGAAACTAAAAAAAATACCAAATCTATTTAATAATTTTTAGGAAACATGCACTATATTTTTCTTAATATAATTTTATTCTTCCAAAAACATTTTTATCAAAATTATTTCTTATTTTTTAATGAAGAAAGTATTATATTTATATTTAAAAAATTTAGAAAATTTGTTCTAAAAAATTAACTTAATTATTTAATGAAAAATATAAATATTATCTTATTGTGGATTTTTGATAATTTTCTAAAAATATATATTTTTAGATAAATAGTAAAAATACTGTTTGTTTGAAAACTGAATTTTTTATTCAAGAATGTGAAAGGTTTGATTATTTTTATGAAGCTTTAAATGTAAAATTAGCTCTATAATATTGTTAATAATCTAATTAGATTAATTTGGTTAAATTTTATTGAAGAATCTGTTAACATTATTTTATATAAAATGTATTTTTTTTAAAACGTTTGTTCATTTCATTTTGAATTATAATGTTAAATTAATTTCCAACACTTCTCAAAATTCAATATAAGAAAATTGAATTCTCATTAAGAATATAGTGGTCCAAATTTAGTAAATATTTCCATTTTAATTTTTTTAATATTAACAACAATCATATTATTTTTTTTATACGGTAATGTTAAAATAGCATAATATGTATTAGAAAATGGTATTAAGATTAAAATTAATTCAAAACTGATATTAATTAAAATTTATGAGTATATTTGTCCAATAACTACCTTATATTAAAAATTATGTCCTTTTGTTTCCATTTTTATTTCTTTTTTACCCTTATAATATTAGAGTAACAAATAAAGTGAAAAACAACTAATTCATAATTTTAAGAATTATAATATTTTGTGGTAGGCATAAAAAAATCATTTTTTTCTTATAAATATTTATTTGAATATTATTTTTTATAATTGTAATTTATTTTAATTTTTAATTTAATATTTAACATATATTCTAACACAAATCGTACATAAAATTTATTCAAATAACTGGAAAATAATATAAATTATTTTAAAAATATTAAAAGTAATATAATTTTGGTGAATTATTATTTTACATGAATTTTATTGATATTTATAACATATTTAGAATGTTTAATGTTTTATATTCTAATTAATTTGGTATCATATTTTCTTTATAGACAAATTAAAAGAAAAGTTTTAAAAATGACGTTAACGATATTTTAGTTTAGATAATATTTATTCAAATAATTTAAAATTCATAAAAATATAATATATGAAAGGCATGAAGATAAATGGTTGAAAATTAAATCACTTTTAAATTAATGAGATAATATTTAACTTATAAATAATATTATAACTAAATAATATTATAATTAAATAATATTAAAAATCTATTACCACAATTAAGATTAAAATTAGTTAACCAAGGGGTTAAACTTGAAGAAAATGTTTGAAATGATACTAATACCTATATAATTATATTTTATGATATGTGGACCTTTTCATTTCATTATTTCAAACAATCACAATTATTTTTATCATTTTTCTTCAAAATTACTAAATTATATTTCAATCATTTTTAATTTTTTGTATGTCCTTTCCCTCCTCTATAAAAGGAAACCCCTTATATAATTTATTTAATACAATTTGAGACATTTATCTCAACAAAACCATAAAACTTTATATTTCAAAAATAGTTATCCTTGTTATAGGGGTTTTGATATTCTATAAATACCAACTATATGACCTTGAAGAGGAGATCTAATGGATGATTACCAAATAAGAGGTAATCATCTTTACAAACTCTTTCAAATTTATTTCTTCTTATAATTCATATAAATTTATTTTACAAGTAAAATAAGAATAAATATAAACTAATATATATATATATATATATATATTAATATGTAATTATTTTTATGGTATGACTAAATCTACATGTTTTCTATTCTATATAAAATGAAAGCAACCCTCGCGTGTAAGTATGATATACCATTTTGACATAGCGGTGTGATTCCTTTATCATAACCATATTTAATGTACTTTTATTATGGATGGTTAAATGTTTAAATATGATATTTATCAAATATTTATTTATATGTAATAATAATATCACATCTACATTTTTACCATCAACCCTAATGGAAAATGACGAAGTCATTCATCCGTACATGTGGATTACCACCTCAATGAAGCAATGCAATTTTTGTTAATTTAAATTTTAAATTTATTGTAATAAGGATATATTTAACAGATATAAATTATATATATGATATAATAATGAATATTAACGGTTAACATATATTTTACCTGTAACATCCTAGGTAAATAAATAATATTACATTCTATGGCTTATCAATATTTGTGAATAAAAAGTTAATGTTACTTTAAAGGGAATTCTTTGCTCGATGGCGTACCCAATACGCAACAACGAGTTTCTTTGAAATATTACGTTTCACACTAACAATATAATAATATTATAGTAGTTAACGCCTAGTGGGTTTAATGGCAGGAAGGAAAATAAATAACTACAAAATGATTAAATATTTTTGTTAAATTTTTTTTGATTTGACAAATAAATTTTAGAGACTTAAAATCCAAATGAATCCAATTTTAAGAATAAATACTCTAATATTTTTAAAAGATTGTTTTACCACCTTGTAATGGAAAACCTTTTTTAAATCTACCTTTTGACAATTTTATAATCTCTATTTTTCGAAAATAAACTTATTCTTTATTATTGGAAAATTGAAATTTAATTTTGTTAAATTTTTGGTATGTTTCTAACATTGTTCATTTTTTAATGAATAATGAAAAAATAATGGATTTTACATCAAATCTGCCTTTTCATCTAATTTAAATATATGGTCAGATTATATTTTTAATCAGTTTTAAAGTGTAATTAGAATATATTTTTACCATTTAATTAAATGGTGGTCATTATAATTAATTTCACTTTGATAATGAACATAAACAAGTGCAAAACTTTTCATAGATATTGCTTCAAAAAACCCGCTATTTGTTTTGAAAACGGGAAATATTTTTATATTAATTATTTCAATTTTTGTGTTTGGAATTTGGTAAAATGGATTCCATATTTGGAATCATATGGTCCAAATTATGTAATTAAGACTCTTGTTTTTGGACATTATGAATAGTAACGATGGTATTTATCATTAATTATCGTGATTAATTAGTAATCGGGTAGTTGAGGATAATAAAATAATATCATAATAATACAAAATGACCCCAACATGTTTCATAATGCTACTGGTTGTGTCATGGACGACCCTGGTATGCCTTGTACCAAACTTTGGGACCCCATTGAATCACTTTTGTGTGATAGTGACACTTTATCATTTTATTTTTTTAAAAGGTAAATATAACAAAAGTATCTATCACCCAAGTAAACAGATTTTAGTTTTGTCTGTGTAAATGATATCTTAGACTATAAATATTCATTTGAAAGATAAAAATATTTACTACATCATAGTTTTTGTTTTATAATTTTTAGACATTAAATAAATTAAATTATATATGACATCATGATGATGCATCGATTACCCCATTAATGAACGATTTAAATAAAATGAAAAGATAATGTAAATTATAAGACTTAAACTTGGAAAAAACCTATTGTATGAGTATATTTCAAACCCGTAACACCTTATCCTCAAAATATATCAATGTGGGACCTTTAAAATCTGAAACTCTTTTTAAAATAAAGTAACATTTCTTGACTTTCCATGAGTGCCCCTCCTCTCCTCTTATAAAAGGCCCCCACCTCTACCTCCTTACCCACACCTATCATGCATTTGACTCAGCCAAACCCAACCCATTACATCTCTCCACATCCCTCTCTTCATTAGTGAAGCCTCACCTTTGGCATAATGCTCTTCAAGAAACCCTTTTGGTTCAAACCAAAGGGAGTTACCCGATTTAAAGGTAATGTCTTCTCTTATGTTCTTTTGTTTTATTTTTCTTCTCCAACCACCGAAACTCTTTTTATTCCTTTCCCTTGTAACAACACCAGTATCTTAAATATACTAGGATGTTATTATAATATATATTCAAGATGAAATTAATCTCACATCCGTCTAATGTCTATAGAACATAATGTTTTTATAAATGGCGAATTACTACCTCACGAAACAATGATTGTTCAATATTCTTTTAACACAATTAAAGGTTTCCATTTTGATGTCACTGTATTTTATATATTATATATATGGTTTTTATGTTTTATATATTCTTCTGTATTTTATATTTAAAACATACCTTTATTCTTTTCATGTTGTGCAAATGCGATAATTTCATATGAGGAATTGCGGACTACCACCCACTCAAGTGATGTGACTCGTTCATGCAATACATGGAATGTATAAAGAATGAAATTAATGAAATTATGTGACATATATAACATTTATATTATATTGTAATTATAATATATATATATCTCTCAATTATTTATAATTCCATTAATATGACAAAGAAATGAAAGTAGCGTTCATGTGTACGTACGGCCTACCGTCTCCATGAACGGTGCATTTCATTTCTCTTTATATCCGAATGTTATGGAATAGTATAAAATGAATATGTACTTTATATATACGATATTTAAATCATTAATACTATTCTGGAGATGATTTACTTATAACTACATGGATTATTCTTTTCAAACAAGTTTATTTATTACTCATGTACCAAACATCGACAGAAACGCCTAATATGAACTCACATTATTAACAAATTATTACAACATTATAAT
Source organism: Viscum album (assembly GCA_963277665.1). Taxonomy (NCBI): domain Eukaryota; kingdom Viridiplantae; phylum Streptophyta; class Magnoliopsida; order Santalales; family Viscaceae; genus Viscum; species Viscum album. The sequence continues at coordinate 1,061,153,823 of OY728165.1, read as the reverse complement.
ATGTTATATGAACTGAATAATAATCTTTAAATGATATCATTAATAAATTATAAATTTACCAATGTTTATTATTTAGGAATATAAAGAAACTAACAGGACAAGTCGGACTTGAGGTAAGGGATCCAACCTCTCTCTTTCTTTTAAAGTACTCTCTTTTATGTAACTTATTTTAAGATCCTCTTTCTTATGTTGGGGGATGTTATTCAATATTCCTATTTCTGTAAATTTTATTTTAATATGATGAGAGACCCTATTTGATCTCATCCATCCATTTTTAGAAGTTTTATGTGGCGCCATTAAGCTGCCAAATTTTCATTAGGGGATTTTCATCTCACTTTTTATTCCCGTGAGATTCATGTTACATTGGCCACTATTTCCATTTGTGTGGTGTATGTACTACCCATTATTTTAATATTTTTATAATATAATCTCATTTATGGGTATTTAAATCTTCATTTTATGACCCCAAGGGTTTTATGTTTCGAATGTTTCCCAAATCGGTAAGGGAACCTTCCACACTCCTCTTTTTAAAAGACTTATTTTGTTATGTCTTTTAATTTACATCTTTTTATTTTGGGATATGTTCTTATATATCCTTATTGATTTAAATTTTATTTCCAAGTGATGAGATATGATTTTCTCTCTCATCAACTAATTTTATGCATTTTAAGGTGATGTCGTTAGGATGTCGAATTTTAACAAAGGAACTTCTTAACCCAATTTCGATTTCTTTGGGTTCAACTTGTAGTTATTGAATACGTCATCCTATTAATATGTGTGACTGAACTCTGGTTGTTTTAAACATAATATCCACTTATATTGGGTCTATTTATATTTGTCATAGATAATTATGATATTGATTTATCTTTAATTTAAGGATTCCTTCTTTATAATGGATTTCATCTCATTCTACATTTCTATTGAGACTTCATTGTTGTTATGCACCAATTCACTCTTATATGGTGTATATACTATCCTTTTAAATATTATATCATGAATTCCTTTATTCTCATGATATTATAAAGTAATGATTAAATGTTATTCCTCAATTATTGTATTCAAGTGTCTCTCATTTTGTTAAAAACCCTTTAACTAAAATATCGTTTTAAATGTTTTAATGATTTATTCTTATAAATATTTCTTTAATATAATTTTTTTCAAAATGTTTTTAAGGATTTTTTTATATGGATATTAATGGTTTAAAATTTTAAAAGCATCAAAGTGGTATGGGACTTCGTCTCAATCTCCTTTCATTGAGACATATTTTGTTTTATACACAATTTTCTTTTATACGGTGTATAAACCCCTTTGACTTTTATATTTATTAAAATGAATCTTCTTTATACAAAGCATTTACTAAATGAAAAAAGGTAATGTTTTTTGTCGTACTTATGCGGTGACAAAGACTTCTCCACCGCCGTGACCATTATTTGAGTTTCTGTTTCCTCTACAAGCCATAACTTTTTTTAAATGAAAAATAAATACCTTGTTTCTATTTTCTTTTATTTTGGTATTGAAAATGGTTTTGATAATGTTTTTATTATATCAATGTGTTATTGATATATTGTGATTGAAATGTGGAAATATTATCTTTCCCTTATGCATGTTTTATGTGATACGTTTATGTTATGGTTCTTGAGAATTTTTTATGAAAACAGGTGGTTCCGTGATAAACTAAAGGCGGGTGAGCCTGATATAGCTCTCCAATGCATTGGGTAACATGAAGGAGTTGAACGCTAAGGTTTAGTAGAGGAGATTTAGGTAATATAATGTGATGGGTATTCCAAACGTAACCATGAGGGTTACTCCCTACGTAAGAATGTTATGAATTCCTCGAGTTACCTTTATGTATTATTATTTCTATTGAGTTATGCATAAATCTTGTGATTTCATGAGGTATGTTAAATTGCTTATGTTTTATGAGTAAAGTATGATTTCATTGATTCTTATGTATACATGGACTGATGTTTTCTTACCGTAATGTTATAACCTTTACTGAGCTTTTTATCCTCATCCCAAGTTTTTGAAATTTTTTCACATGACATAAAGTTGAATAGGGTCATGGATGGGATCAAGGAAATGTCAGGCTATCTAAAACAAGTAACTAGACATGACACTTTTGTTCAAGAGTTTTTATTTTGTGGAAAAAATGGAAATTGAGTAGATTTGTCTACTTTTTAATATTTGAGATGTAATAGCTATGTCCTAATTCTCTAAAACGTTAAACCTGAAAAGATCCTCAATGTGAATTATTCAATTTAATTCAAGATTAAGTAATGTTTAAGGTCGAGTCCTTATAGTTGGTATCAAAGGTCACTTTAGATAACTTTAGAGGTTAGATTGATGTTTAAGAAAAAGTGACAAGTTGTGTATTACCACAATGGTTAGTAGATTAGATAGAGTAATTGTTTTTTAGAAAGTTAGAATGAGTTTGAGATAACTTGGATAAGTATATCATGGGTTTTATCTTCCTCTTTATTATATGATGATTTTACTGATATACTCAGACTGAACTTTTTGGTTTTAGTAAATGGATGGATCTAGCAGTCACCAAACTAACAGTGGATTTGAAGAAAAATGTGATAGTTTTATGAGATAACAACTGAATGATATGGGAGCTGCAATGAGAAATCTTGTGGTTATCCTCAACCAACTATCTGGAGTCACAACTGACCACCTGAACCTTAGTGATTTTTATAATGCATCTTATATGCGAGAAACAAATCCCTACGGCAGTTCAGGTAATAATCATAAAGGTAAGTATGTTCAAAAATCTATGTGTCAAAGATGTGGAAAGAAACACATAGGAAAATGTTTCAAAGGGATAGAAAGATGTTATAGATGTGGAAATGAAGGTCATAAATCAAGAACCTTCCATGGAAAAAGGAAGCTTCTAGTTGACTCTAGGAAAGGGAAAGAAGTTATTTCTAAAAGATCAATTGAATGTTTTAAATGTGGTGTGCATGGTCATTATGAAAACACATGTCATACAAAGAAGTTTCGGGAATGGGGTCACCAATATCATACAAATAATCATTTACCAATACCTAATGCCATTCCGATTGAGGGTGAAGAAACTGACAATGTCCAATGAAAGGTATGGATTATTTCATAACATATGTTTTCCAATTATTGGAATCTTAGGATATGAATCATGATTTTGTATTTAGGAATGAATTATTTCAGAATAAGTTGAAAAGGAATGGTTAATGGATCATGAATAATGTTGAATGAGTAAGAAGTCAAAATATAATGGATTCAAGAGTTATGGTAGATTTTTGGATGGGAAAATTCATAGATATATTAAGTCTCTTTTGATAACGGGGTTACATTAGAAGACTTTTTATAGTATATGTAACCTTGATGTTTGATATACGAAAATTTATTCAAGGAATAATTATCCTCTCTTTTGTGGATATAGTTATAAAGAACCATTTGGGTTTATATGATCCTTGAATTTGAGGCAATTACTGGTTAATACATTTTGGGTTGAAAAATGGAAGTTATTAGATAACCTTTGTGGTTAAAACATGTTATGGTTATTTTTTAATATTTATCTCTTTTGGGGGATGTTTTAAGAATTATATTGTTTTGGAAAAAGGACAACACGCAGACCATGTGACAACCCATCACATCAGAAGAAGCTGCGGGAATCGAACCCACAACCAAAGTGCAACTGGTATTTATCGCCTACCACTGGACTACGTGAAGTACCTGGTTAGTTTGAATTATCCTTTTTAGGTATATTATTTTATGAATCAAGAGTAAGTTGATTTTGGGTTATCAATGGAAATTATTAGCCTATCATGGAGGATATGCGATTAGGTTAATTACGTTTCAGTATGAGACTGTAAGAGAAACTGATGTTATATCGAAGAAAAATGTTAAGATTTATGTTAGGAGACTATGTTATTATATTCTTTAGAGATTTGAGATTCAATATTAGTTTGGTTTACTTTGAATAATTTTATGGGTAGATTTTTATTGAATGTTATTTTTTGAACTTTGGGTTTTGTTTGACAAATTTTGGAGATTGGGAGTCGTTTTTCTTTTTGTAAAAAAAATCCTTTTTGGGTATTATCTAATCTCGTACTAATCTTTTTTCTTTGGTTTTGGATGAGATATAAAGACATGGGAAATATATATTTCTCTTTTTTGGATTAGGTGATATTCAAGAAGTTGATTATAGAACTCTTAATGCGAACAAGTCTTCCTACATACTCGTCTTTTGGTGAAAGTATGAGTTTGATTTAGGAATCTAATAAATGTTGAAAGTATACGTGACATGTAGGTATTATTCATTATGATATAGTAAATCTCAAAAATAAATTCCTCAATGAAAAGTAACTAAAAAAAATGTTGTCTGTTAACTTTTCCTACTGGGGAATCGAATACCGTTTAACCCATCACAAGTTTGTGATTTTCTTATGGTTAACATTATCCTAGACATGTTTACTATCACTCTTCATCAGAACATGACCATTTGTTTTCTCCTCCATATACATATTTTCCAACTTGGAATCCTAGTATGGGTTAACTCGGGTGACCTTTGTACTTCTCTCCCTTCCTTTTAAAGTGATATTTTTATTGACTCTTGTTCCGATTTGGGACATTCAATGAAGTTCACAAGCCCAATTTTGAAATTGCAAGGACGCGATTCCCAAAAGAGGGGAAGGATGTAACATCCCAGGTAAATAAATAATATTACATTCTAAGTATTATCAATATTTGTGAATAAAATGTTAATATTACTTTAAAGGTAATGCTATGATCGATGGCATACCCAATACGCAACAACGAGTTTCCTTGAAATCTTACATTGCACACTAATAATATAATAATATTATAATAGTTAACTCCTAGCCGTTGTAATGACGTGAATGAACATAAATAACTAAAAAATTATTACATATGTTTGTTAAATATTTTTACATTTATCCAATAAATGTTAGAGGCTTAAAATCCAAATGAATACAATTTTAAGAATAAATACTCTAATATTTTTAAAAGATTGTTTTACCGCCTTTTGATGGCGATGCTTTTTTAAATAAAATTTTTGAAAATTTTATAAGATCTACTTGTCAAAATAAACTTATTATTTATGATTTTAAAATTCAAATTTACTTTGGATAAATTTTTTGTAAGTTTCTGACATTGTTCATTTTTTTAATGAACAGTGAAAAAATACTGCATTTTACATCAAAACAGCTTTTTCTTCTAATTCAAATATATTGTTAGATTATATTTTTAAATGTATTTCAAGTGTAATTAGAATATATTTTTTCAATTTAATACAATGATGGTCATTATAATTAATTTCACTTTGAAAATGGACATAAACAAGTGCCAAACTTTTCATAGATATTGCTTAAAAAAACCCGCTATTTATTTTGACAATGGGAATTATTTTTAAATTAATTATTGCAATTTATGTGTTTGGAATTTTGTATAATGGATTCAATATTTGTAATAAGAAGGTCCAAATTATGTAATTAAGATTCTTTTGTTTGTGGACATTATGAATAGTAATGATGGTAATTATCTTTAATTATCGTGATTAATTATTAATGGGGTAGTTAAGGATAATAAAATAATATCATAATAAAAACAATTACCCCTACATGTGTCCTAATGCTACTATTTTTGTCATGGCCGACCAGGGTATGCCTTGTGCCAAACGTTGGGACCCCATGGAATCACTTTTGTGTGATACTGACACATTATCATTTTATTTGTTTAAAAGGAAAATATAACAAAAGTATGTATCACCCAAGTGAAACAATTTTATTTTTGTATGTGTAAATTATATCATAGAATATCAATATTCATTGGAAATATAAAAATATTTATTACATCATAGTATTTTTTAATAAATTTTAGACATTAAATAAATTAAATTATTTATGACTTCATGATGATGCAGTGATTACCTCATTAATGAACGATTTAAATAAAATGAAAAGATAATGTAAACTCTAAGAATTAAACTTGGAAAAAACCTATTGTATGAGTATATTTCGAACCCTTATCACCTTATCCTAGAAATATATCAATGTGGATTCTTTAAAATAGGAAACTCTTTTTAAAAGTTGGTAACATTTCTTGACTTTCCATGAGTGCCCCTCCTATCCTCTTATAAAAGGCCCGCACCTCTACCTCATTAACCACAACTCTGATGCCTTTGTATCGGCCAAAACCTGCCCATTTAATCTCTCCATATCCATCTATTCATCATTGAAGCATCACCTTAGGCATAATGGTCTTCAAGAAACCTTTTGGTTCAAACCAAAGGGAGTTACCCGATTTAAAGGTAATGTCTTCTCTTATGTTCTTTTGTTTTAATTTGCTTCTCCAACCCCCTAAACACTTTATATTCATTTCTTTTGTAACAAAACCAGTATCTTCAATATACTGGGATGTTGATATAATAATTATTCGAGCTGCACATACACACACATCCGTCCAATGGTTAAAGAACATACTGTTTATGTGGATAGCGAATTTCTGGCTCACGAAACGATGATTGTTCAATATTCTTTTAACACCTTTAAAAGAGGACATTATGATGTCACTATACTTTATATTATATATATATGGTATTTATGTTATATATATGCTTCTGAATTTTATATTTAAAACATACCTGTATTCTTTGCATGTTGTGCAAATGCGATAATTTCATATGAGGAATTGCGGACTACCGCCCCCTCAAGTGATGTGACTCGTTCATGCAATACATGGAATGTATAAACAATGAAATTAATGAAATTATGTGACCTATATAACATTTATAATATAATATAATTATAATATATATAAATATATATATCTCACAATTATTTTTAATTCCATGAATATGAAAAAGAAACGAAAGTAGCGTTCATGCGTACGTACGGCCTACCGTCTCCATGAACGGTGCATTTCATTTATTTTTATCTCCAAATGTTATGGAATAGTATAAAATGAATATTTATTTGATATATATGAAATTTAAATAATTAATACTATTCTGGATATGACATACTTATAACTATATGGACGATTCTTTTTAAACAAGTTCATTTTTTGACTCATGTACAAAACATCGACAAAACATCTGATATGAACTCACATTATTAACCAATTAATATAACATTATAATATGTGATATTAACTGAATAATAATATTTAAAGGATATCTTTAATAAATTATAATTTGACCAAAGTTTATTATTCAGGAATATAAAGAAACGAACAATATAAGTCGTACTTGAGGTAAGGGATCCAACCTCTCTTTCTTTAAAATTACTCACTTTTATGTAAATTATTTTAATCTACTCTTTATTATGTTTGGGGATGTTATTATATATTCCTTTTGATGTAGATTTTATTTTAATATGATGAGAGACCCTATTTTGTCTCATCAATCCATTTTTGGAAGTTTTATGTGGCGCCGTTAGGCTGCTGAATTTTCATAAGGGATTTTCATCTCACTTTTTATTCCTATGAGATTAATTCTACATTGGCCACTATTTCCTTTTGTGTGGTGTATGTACTGCCCATTATTTTTCAATTTGTATAATATAAAATCATTTCTGGTTATTTACATCTTCATTTTATGACCCTTCTTCCATGGGGTGTACGTTTCGAAAGTTTCCCAAATCGGTAAGGGAACTATTCACACTCCTCTTTTTAAAAGACTTATTTTGTTATGTCTTTTAATTTACATATTTTTATGTTGGGATATGTTATTATATATCCTTATTTATTTAAATTTCATTTCCAAGTGATGAGATACCATTTTCTCTCTCATAAACTAATTTAATTAATTTTAAGGTGACGCCGTTAGGCTATTGAATTTTACCAAAGGATCTTCTTAACCCAATTTCGATTTCGTTGGGTTCTACTTGTAGATATTGAATATGTCATCCTATGAATATGTGTGAATTTCCTCGGGTTGTTTTAAACTTAATATCCACTTATATTATGTGTATTTATATTTTTCAAACATAATTATGAGATTGATTTATCCTTAATTTAAGGATACCTTCTTTATAAGGGATTTCATCTCATATTACATTTCTATTGAGACTTCATTGTTGTTATGAACCAATTCACTCTTATTTGGTGTATATACTGTCCTTTGGAAGATTATATCATGAATCCATTTATTCTCTTTGTATTATAAAGTTTTTATTAAATGTTATTCCATAATTATTGTATTCAACTGTCTCTCATTTTGTTAAAAACCCTTTAACTAAAATATCCTTTTAAATGTTTTAATGATTTATTCTTATAAATATTTCCCATTAATATCCATGTTTTCAAAATGGTTTTAAGGATTTATTTATATGAATATTAATGGTTTAAAATGTTAAAAGCTTCAAAGTGGTATGGGACTCCGTCTCAATCTCCTTTAATTGAGGCATATTTTGTTTTATACAAAACTTTCTTTTATACAGTGTATAAAACCCTTTGAATTCAAAATTTATTCAAAATGAATCTTTTTTATATGAAGAGTTTACTAAATGACAAAAGGGAATGTTTTTTTGTCGTACGTATGAGGCAACAACGACTTCTCTACCACTGTGACCATTATTTGAGTTTTAGCTTCCTCTGCAAGCCAAAACCTTTTTTAAATGAAAAATAAATACCATGTTTTACTTTTATTTTATTTTGGTATTGAAAATGGTTTTGATAATGTTTTTATTATATCAATGTGTTATTTATATCTTGTGATTGAAATGTGGAAATGTTATGTTTCCTTTATGCATGTTTTATGTGATAATATTATGTTATGGTTCTTGGGAATTGTTTATGAAGACGGGTGGTTCCGTGATAAACTAATGGCGGGTGAGCCCGATATAGCTCTCCAATGCATTGGGTAATGCAAAGGAGTTAAAATCTAAGGATTCTCCGAAGAGATTTAAAGAATATACTTTGATGGGTATTCCAAACATTACCATGAGGGTTACTCCCTATGTAAGAATGTTATGAATGCCTCAAGTTACCTTTATGTCTTATGATTTCTATTGAGTTATGCATAAATCTTGTGATTTCATGAGGTATGTTAAATTTCTTATGTTTTATGAGTAAAGTATTATTTCATTGATTTTTATGTATACATGGACTGATGTTTTCTTTTCGTACTGTTATAATACTTACTGAGCTTTTTATGCTCATCCCAAGTTTTTGGAATGTTTTCACTGGACATAAAGTTGAATAAGGGAAAGGATGGGATCAAGGAAATGTCATGCTATCTAAAACAAGGAACTAGACATGACTCTTTTGTTCAAGAGTTTTTATTTTGTGGAAAAAATGGAAAGTGAGTAGATTTGTCTACTTTGTAATCTTTGAGATGTAATAGATATGTCCTAATTCTCTGAAAGTCTAAACCTGAAAAGATCATCAATGTGAATTATTCAATTTAATTCAAGATTAAGTAAGGTTTAAGGTCGGGTCCTTATATTACTGTTCTTTAATTCCATCTGTTGAAATGTGGCGATAAAATTAACGTGTACATATAGCATACAATCTCCATAAACGATGAAATTCAATTATTCATCTCTAAATTTTATAGAAGAATATATATATATATATATATATATAATATTTATTATATTTTTATAAATATTAATATTCTATATATTATGAATCCATGATCAACGTATAAAGACTAAGACTTCTGAACTGAATCATGCATGAAAAATTAATTAGTTATCACCGAGAATATAGTTTCTAACAGAAAATTGTAAATAAATGGGTGATAATATGTATTATGTAAATAATATAGGCTATGATAGATATTACTATGGTTATATAATAAAATTTGAATAAATCTATTCTTAATATATATGAGGTTAAAACAAAATCAATGAATGATAATTCTTGTTATATAAGATTTTTGGTCTCACTTTTATTTCTTATAGACATATGTCATATTCATTAAATGTTTTTTATATTGTGTATATACTACCAATGGATGAATTTTATGATATTTATTGTGAAAATAAACAGGATTTATAAATCCATCAATGGTACCCTCTTTTATGAGGCACTGATTAAGATATTTCCAACGAGGTAGGGGATTTATGTTTCAAACCTATTTTATTTAGGATTGTTTTTCTCATCATTTCCCATTGATGAATTTATATCACAATTATTTTATAAATCCATTTAAGATTTTTTATCTTCATGAGTTTCTATATAATACATTTTTTCATTTAATTTTGTTCACTAAGGTAGTCAACATTTTTAAAGAATCTTTTTAACGAAATATGACTACGTCTTACTATTTGGTAGACAATCTATTTTCATTAATGTCCATGATTTCCCCAAACAATGGTAAAAATGTTCAACTATAATAATAGGATTATTTAAATTAATCTTTATTGATGTATAAATTTTTATTAAATATTTTGAAAGGAATATTTTTTTTTATTTTTTGAATAATGTTATTTATATATATTTCCAAAAATTTGAAAGGAATAATTAATTTAATTTGTGGATAATTAATGGGATTTCCAAGTATCATGACTGATAAATTAAATAAATATTATTGTAACATTTTCCATTTTTATTTTAATATATATGGTTTTCCATAATATTTTGGAAGTGTATATAATTTGAATAATTAATTTCTAAATGAAATGGGTGTTTTCATCAATAAATATTTCAGTGATATTATCCAAATATAACATCGTTATTCTCTATATGCATGGTTTATGATAGTGATGATTATATTTCAATCAAACCCATTTATGGTTCATGGGTTATGATATGTGGATTTGAAAAGATGTTTATGAACCATTTTTATTTCTGCAAATTATTAAATGATGATATGATGATTGTTTTATTATATTTTGTAATATATATGTATGGTTTTAATTATGTGATAGGTGGTAAAGGAACATTACATTCCTCTAATTAATTGGGTAATATTTTATATCCAATAAGCTAATTATGGGAATCAATTCGATGTCCTTTATAAAATATTGTATTGAAGTTGAAGTACTTGATCCACTATGAGATACAAGTTGATATACTTGATCCATTATGTGATATAAATAATGATAACTAATATTCTATGATATGGGAAACATGTGATGATTTTAATCCACAATGATTTGATAATCTTGTAGTTAACAGTGACATATGAAATTTTTTCTATTCATTTGATTATTTTATAGTTTTATGACACAAATTTGAGGTTCACAATTGATTTATGATGATTTACCACTATTATGATATATTTATTTTGAAATGATAATTTTTTATATCATGACTCAAATTTATGATCATTATTGTTTGGGTATTAACATTTCATGTTATTTCCATGGTCCCATATGTTGAGCAAGTGTTGTTTCCAACAATACATAATATTATTATTTAAAGGGGGAGTTTAAATTAATACTCTATTTGTTTATGACAATTTTGATTCTCACAAATACCCTTAATTATTTTATAATGATTTTATTTGTTACGTATTTTGCAGGGAATTTATTATTTTATTTTACGCTTGAAATAACAGGAATATATTAATAAAGTATTCGTATCTAGCGTGTTCTCGAAACACTGTTCACGTGCTGCATATTCAGAATCTGTTTGAGCATGTTATAGAAACATTGTTCATACTATACGTGGATAAACGTTATGTAAGGATGAAAAGCGTGTAGAATCTTTGAGATAAGGAAAAATTATGGGTAATCAACCATACGTTATCGGCAATGTATAGAAGAAGAAACCTACGTTAGGAAAGAATGCTACGTTTGGGATATCAGAAAAGTATGGAAGGAGAACCGTACGTAAATATTAAACGTTTTGTTTATTTCTCAAAAGTATAATTCATTAACCTTACTTTTGTAAACAACCATATGTTCTTGGAAAAGTATAGATCAAAGTAAAAGTATGGATATTTTATCGTACTATTGAAAGTTGCAGAGAAAAGTATGGATGACCAACCCTACGTTTGGAATGAACCTTATGTTTGTTGTCAAGTTTACACTGTCAACTTTACGTTGTAAACCTTACGTTGTGAAACTTACGTTTGAAGACTACGTCATCAAACTTACGTTCATAGGATATATAAATTTCATCTCAACCTTATGTTTGGCGTCAAAGATATAAAGTTGCTATTTTTTTGCAATGGTCAGTACGCTGATTATTATACGGTTTTCAAGCAAGATTTAATGCTGATTTTAATGTCCGATTTTGACTGCTTCAAAACTTTTTTATCAATTTTTTGATCGAATTAAAAGGATATTTTTATGCCGAGTCTTCAGGGAAGTTACGACTACTATGCAAATTCAAATTTTTGAATATCACGAGTAAAAATGTGACTTTTATTTGATCTAATTTTACAGGAGAATTTATTATCATCCTTTTATTTATATGGGCCTTTTGAAACATCATTGAAATTTTATTGATCATGTGTGATCTTATGATTATTCTGAAAAAAAGGAAAACAGAGGCTACTGAAACATTCCAATCTGATGTTTCAAAATGAGCGTCAAAGCTCTGTTTGTAAAAGAGGAAGGAACATGATATAATAGTGACTTGTTCTATATCGATGATCTACTATGGATCTGTCTTTGATAATGTTGTGAATTATTATTTTATTTATTTAGTGCAATGGGATCGACTCCAAACTTCTCTTATGTGAAGATAATTATTTTTGAAGGAGAAGATATACCTATTGTCAATGGCATGCTGTTGAAATTGTGAAGAACATCTGGAAAGTATATTCATAATACAAAAATATTTCTTTTATATTCTTGAGTGATCAGCTTCTCGTACTAAGCTGTGTAGGTTCTGTAAGTGAACCAGAAGGATTTATTTTGCCTTGGATTGTAAAGGTGTCAACTACCTGTACTCAGTTGTAAACAGGTCTATTTAAACAAGGACCAGATAGTTAAAATCACCACAGTCATGGAGTATAGTGTTGGTGGAGTGGACTAGGGGCCTTCTGTTCCCCGAATCACTAAACATGTTGTGTTTTTGCTATTTAAATTTCGGCTACATCAGTCTATCTGATTAAATTTAAACGGCAGAACACAGTCTCATAAAGATTTTTGAAAAGTCGCAATTCACCCCCCTCTTGTGTATATTTTGTGTAATCCGATCCAACAATTGGTAGCATAGGTTGAGCATTCTGACAAAGCATTAACAAGATGAAAGTGATTATACACAGAGCAAGATTACTGATACAAGAGAGGGAATGTCTATGGTCAGAGCACTGTAATTTAACGTAGAAAACAATGGATGCTGGAAGTCGCAAATGATTATCTATCTAAAAAACCTTGGATACAGAGTACATTCCAAGATTCGGACTCCATATGAAATACCAGAGAAAACTAAAACATGGAGTGCAGCTACTGAAGCAGATTATGACATGAACATGAAGGTAATGAATGCAATTATATGTGTTCTAGGACCTGATGAGTTTAACAGAGTATCTAAATGCCCAATAGTATATGAAATGTGGAAAACTATTGCAGTTTCTTACGAAGGAACTAAAAATAATAGGGAAATGAGATATGCAACTATTAAGCTTAAATTTGATACATTTAGAATGGTTGATGGTGAGAGTATTACTCCAATGAATGGAAGATTGATTGTGATTTTCACTAAAATAACTTCCATGGGAGATCCCATTAAACAAGCTGATCAAGATTTAAATGTATTGAGTGAACTACATACAAAATGGAATGGAATCTCTGTAGCAATTAAACTGTCGACACCAGTCCAAGATTTGACCATGAGAGAAGTGATTGGAACATTAATGATGTATGAAGCTAAGATGGAAGAAGAATCTAATAAACATAAAGTGCTTCTCAAAAGAGATGATAATGCCTTGAAATCATCATCACAGAGCAAAAACAGAAAGATAAATAAAAATGTAAAAGAGAATTCAGGGAGATCTGATTTATCTAATTCTTATGTGGAATTGGCTTAGCTAGCCCGAAGATTCATGAAATTCTATAGAAAGAAGATGGGATTTAGAAAATCCTTTAAAATGGACAACAAGGAAGTCAAATGCTATAAATGCAAGAAAATGGGGCATATCAAACCTGACTGACCTCAGCTAAAAGAAGACCAGAGAAAGAAAATTTTCAAAATAAATGACTATAAGCATAAGGAAAAGAAAGCCATGAAAGCTACATGGAGTGTATCTGAAGACACCAGTAGTACTTGTCAATCAGACTCAAAGAAGGAGGAATCAAATATGAAATAAAACATGTGTCTTACGCTAGAAACAGATGAGGTACAATCTTACTACTCTTCTGATTCAAGTTTTGAAGCCAATTACTCTAATGAAAAACATGCAGCCCACTGCAATATGCTTGAAGAAAAATATGACTCTCTATTTAAGAAGCATAAGTCTTTAAAGAAAGTTCATAAGGATGTTTCTGATGAAAGAGATAAATGCTGAAACAATATAAGAATTTAACTGAAAAATTGGATTCAATTAATCCTAACAATACAGATTATGAATCGAAGATAAAATCACTGCAAACTGAAGTAGAAACTTATAAATCTGTAGCCTTGTTTTTACTAAAGGAGAAAATACTTTAAATTAAATCCTTGGGAGAAATATCGTTAAAAAAGAAAAATTTGGAATTGGGAATAAAGGTGAAAACCCCAAGTTGTACAAAAACTATTTTATTCCAAGTGCAAAAAGACTAAATTATAATTATTGTTGAATAAGAGGAAATATTTCTGAAAAATGTTTCTTAAGACAACCCCAAATAAGTGTCATTAAGAATGATTTTGTATCAAAGTATTTATTTGACTCATGTGAAATAAGAAAATTAAAGAAAGTCTGGATACCCAGATCCTTGCTAGCTAACACCACTAGAACCAATAAAATATGGGTACCAAAGCAATCTGTGTAAATGTCTTCTTAGGGAGTAGGTCACAAGAGAAAAAAGGACATATGGTATATGGACAATGGCTGCTCAAGACATATGAGTGGTAACTCATTGAATTTATCTACACTCACTCAAAAATATGTTGGACTTATCACTTTTGGTGACAATGCCAAAGGAAAAATCATTGGTATTGGAATAGTTGGAGATCCAGAAGCTATCTTAATTAATAAAGTACTTTATGTACAAGGATTGAAACACAATATGATAAGTATCTCTCAACTTTTTTATGATGGTTATGAATTTAATTTTTCTAACAATTGTTGTTCTGTTTTCAAAAATAAATTGCTTAAATTTAGAGCACCAAGAACTGATAATGTGTATACACTGGATTTAAATTCTTTGTGTAAACAACAAGTAAATTTCCTAACTTCTAAAATGAATGAATCTTTTATCTGGAATAAGATACTTGAACATTGTAATGTATATGTTTTAAATAAGTTATCTATGAAACATTTAGTTTCTGATTTCCCTAATCTCAAATTTGAATGTGACAGATTCAGTGATGCGTGTCAACATGGAAAGCAACAAAAATCATCCTTCAAGTCTGTTAAAAAAATTGCTACATCTAAACCTCTAGAACTTATCCATATGTATTTATTTGGACATTAAAGAGTTGCATTCATAGCTGGTAAATTATATGTATTTGTTTTAGTTGATGAGTATTCTAGATTTACATGGATTTTATTTTTGAAATTTAAAAATGAATCCTTTACTATATTTGAATGTTTTTGTAAAGCTGTTCAAAATGAAAAAGTTGTTTATATAATTTCATTAATAAGTAATCATGGTAAAGACTTCGAGAATTTGGAATTTAATTCCTTCTTCTCAAATATGGTTATTAAACACACCTTCTCTGTACCTAGAACACCTCAAAAAAAATGGAATTATTGAATGAAGAAATATGACTATTTACGAAATGGCTATGAATATGCTAATTGAATATATTCTTCCTACCTACTTTTGGGAAGAAGCTGTAAGCACAGCCTTCTATATAATGAATAGAGTTATAAATAGACCTCTTTTAAAAAAGACACTCTATGAACTATATAATAACAGAAAACCTAAAGTTAACTACTTTAATGTTTTTGGATGAAAGGTTTACATCTTGAACAACAATGATAATCTTGTTAAGTTCGATCGAAAATCAGATGAATGAATCTTCTTAGGATATTTAGCAACCTCAGAATATTATAGAATCTATAATCAGATGTCAAGGATTGTGGAAGATTCAGTTCATGTGAAATTTGATAAATCTGATCCCTTTGAGAAATGGAATGATCAAATGGATGAATCTAACTCTAATGATAACATGAGGCTTAAGAACTTGAAAAATGATTTTGAAAAATATGTAAATGAAATTCAGTCCAGTTCACAAGAACATGATACTGAAGAACCTGTAAGTGTGTTTCCTAGACAGAATAGAAACCTAATGAATCACCCTTTAGAAACAATAATAGGTGACTTATAAATTGGAATAAATCTCAAAGAAATATAGGAAATCTTGTAGAATTCCTTGCCTTTGTATCCCAATTAGAACCTAAGACTATATTATAAGATTTAGATGATGAAATATGGATGATAGAAATGCAAGAATAATTAAACCTGTTCAAAAGAAATGAAGTCTAGGAGTTATTTTAAAGACCACAGAACTATCTAGTGATTGAAACCAAATGGGTCATTAGAAATAAGAAAGATGATCAAGGAATAATAACTATAAATAAAGCTAGACTTGTAGCTAAAGGATATAATCAAGAAGAAGGTATAGATTATGATGAGGCCTTTTCACCTATAGCTAGACTAGAAGCCATTATAATCCTCTTAGCCTATTTATCTCATATGAAATTTAAATTTTTTCAGATGGATGTTACGTCTGCCTTTTTAAATGGTTATTTAATGGAGGAAGTTTATGTTGAGCAACCTCTTGGTTTTGAAAATTCTCAAAAACGCGATTTTTTTTCTAGACTTACTAAAGCTCTCTATGGCCTTAAACAAGCACCTAGAGCTTGGTATGAAAGATTATGCTCTTATCTTTTGAAAATTGATTTTCCTATTCGAATGAAAGATCCAACACTGTTTAAGAAAACTGTGAATTCTAATATTTTATTAGTTAAAATTTATGTTGATGATGTAATTTTTAGATCAACTAATAAAACCCGTAGTCATGAGTTTTCAAAGTTAATGAAAAAATAATTTGAAGTCATTATTATGGGAGAACTAAATTTCATTTTTGGACTTCAAATTCATCAAAAAGATTTTGGAAATTTTTTGAATAAAAGAAAATACATTAATGATTTATTGAGGAAATTTGGACTTGAAAACAGAAAGACATATACAACTCCTATGTGCACTAATATAAAACATTATTCGGATAAAACTGGAAAACCAGTTGAAAACAAGTTATATAGAGGTATTATTGGTATTTTATTATATCTTACTGCTAGTAGGCCAGATATAATGTATTCGGTATGTCTTTGTGAAAGATTTCAATCAAATACTAATGAATCTCATTTAACTTCTGTTAAATGAATTTTTAGATATTTAAAAGGAATTATTTTTCAATCTCTTCTTTATCCCAAAACATATGATTTTAATTTGATTTCATATTCAAATGCAGAATTTTGGAGTTGTAGATTAGATAGGAAATGAACTTCAGGAACTTGTCACTTTTTAGAAAAATCATTAGTGTCATGGTCAAGTAAGAAACAACATTCAGTTTCCCTGTCAACAGCTGAGGTAGAGTATGTTTCTGCTTCCAGTTGCTGTGCACATGTGTTGTGGATGAAAAACACTCTTATGGACTTTGGAAATTTTTTTTAATAATACGCCTATTTTATGTGACAATACTAGTGCTATAAATATTTCAAAAAATACTATTAATCATTCATGAACCAAGAATATAAATATCAGACATCATTTTCTAAGAGATCATGTTCTTAAAAAAGTTATAACTTTGGAATTTTTAAGTAATAAAATTCAATTAGCTGATATTTTTACTAAACCACTTTCCACTGCAAGGTTTGATATTATTAAGGGGGAGGTAGGTTTATTTGATTTTAAATAAAATTTTATTTTACTATAGTAGTTCTTTATTTTAATTCTGCTTAAAATAATTTAGCTATTTTTTTTTTCAAACAGAATAATTTTCTTTTCCCCACGTAATCTATTTTATTTATTTTTAAATATATGTAATGATTATTAAAAATTGAGAATCAAGGTTGTCAGAAACCATTTCAACTTCTAAACCGTTTCATTTCTACCAAAACCTTTTCGAACCCACAAACCACACCTTTTCTCATCAACCCTAATCTTCAAACCTCTGAAACCCTAACCTTAAAACCTTCATAGATTTTCACAAAGATGGAAAAGACTAAAAGATCCAATGAAGCCAAAACCAGCAGTACCATGAAACAATATTCATAAGGAAGATAAATCTTACAGGGCAAGGTAATTGATCTCGAATGGCTATATCTAACAAATATTCGGTTGAAACAAGCACTGTCATTTCTGAATCTCGAACAGACATTCAACAGTGAGAATACAGAATTTATGTATGAGGTAGAGCTTCGATAATTCATTAAATCTGTACAGTTTATTCTGGGAGATACTGAGGACAGTATGATGGCTAAGATAGAGGACATGGATTTCTCAATCTCTTCAGTAGAAATTGGTCAAATTCTCAACTGACCTCATGAGAGTTTTTTTCATTTCGATTTGAAAAATATTTGAGATTATATGCATAAATCAGAGGACATAATGTATTTTCTCTTTGGTATTAAGACTATAATGAAAATGTTTATCAAGGATTTGGAGCCTGATCAGAAAATTTTGGTCAAATATGTGCAAACAGGGATTTCAGCGAGGATTTCTGAAATGGAAAATATATTAGATCTTGATATGTATATAATGTATCTTTTCCATAGGGATGTTAAACTCAATTTTACAAGGTATATGGTTAGATACCTAAGATATTATTGTCAGAGTGATGCCCGAATGAACTTTTATCCTTTTGGTCGATTCGTCTTCAAGCTGTTGTTTACGAAGGACATGGTGAGACTGGTGGATTCCAGAGTACACTGTCATCATAGTAATTTGTTTAATGATGGAACTTTTAGAAAGATTGGATATTTCTAGAGTACTATTAAAGGAAAACTTTTCCTAGTAGGAGAAGATGATGAATCAGAGAGTACTCAAGATTAATATGCAAAGTCCAAGGAAGGAAAAGGTGAATAGAGAGTCAGCACTACGACAAGGTGGACCAGATTTGAAGTGGAATAAACTAAGGATGATAGAATTCAGGAGGGACTTAAGACTCGTAGTAGAAGACCATTGATTGAGGAACCTACTTCCCCTAACATAACTGCAAGAGATTTACTATCTTACAACTTTGTCAGAGAAAAGGTTGTTGACCAACCTCAAGAACATAATGTCACTGTTACAGATCCAGACCCTGAAAGAATTGTAGTTGAAATATCAGAACAACAAGTTATTGCTGATGTTTCCATTTTAATTCAATAAGAAAAGGAGGAAGAGTCTGGTGAGGATGTGGCCAGACCTCAGAAAACTCCAGTTGATATCATTTTATATATTTCATTGGAAGAACAAATTGTAGATGTTCGCGATGATAATCCTGTGGAACCTCAAATAGAAGTTCTTCAAGAGGATTTTTTATGGGAGATTCTGAAAAGGACTCTGAGGAAAAACTTGTGGACCAACCTACTCAGGATGAGGAGAAAGAAAAATATGATGCTGAATTATTATCGTTATTACTGCTACATCACACAGAGCCTGAGAATGCGAATCAAGAACAAGGTTCTTCTGATTCAAGGAATTGGGAAGTTGAAGAGTTTTACAAAAACTTATCTCAACTGCAATGCGATAATGATTCTTTGAGAAGCACCGTACCATCAGAATAGTAGAAATTTCAAAAACATAAGGAGAGTTCTGTTTCAAGGCAAGAAGTTGAAATTTTTAAAGAGGAGATGCTAAATGTTATTGCCAAATTAAAATCTGAAATGGTTATGAAATCATATTTCTCAGATATTAAGTTGTTTATGGAGACATAATTTGCATCAGTTGGGAATAATGCATCTAGTGGATTAGGTAATTCACCTGATTTAATCAGAAGATTTCAAGCTATCATAGCCGTAATGAGAAACATGAATGACAGGTAGTAAGATCATCAGTGAAATAGTGAACCATTATCCGTTCTATTAGATAATCAGAAATTCTTTATTGGTCAGTTGAAATCTAGTGAGCGAGGAATACGCTCTATCATAGATAAATTCACAGAGAAGCTATCTTTGTTTATGGAGAAAGAAGAACAGATTCACGAGTTTTTCAGAGCCAATCTCATTGATGTATTTCATTTGACTCAAAAGGCCAAAGATATTATTATTCAGCATGGTGATGAATTAATGAAATGGTTGGGAGAACAGTTAATAGAAAGCAATTCTACAGTCCAGAGAAGATAAACCCTACCACTTAACTTCAAAAACCTTAATTCATGTATGTATTATTTTTTTACTTTTATTGAAAATCAATTTCATTTTATTTACTTGTTTTACTTTTCTTATTTCGATATGCTAGTAATCCATATTGAATTATTACTAAATAGTTAATAATAGCATTTAGTTCTATTCAGTGGTATATTAATATGTGTTCTATTCAATATTCTATCATTATTTTTGATATCACAAAAAGGGGGAGAAATTTGGATAAACACAAACATCTTTTCATTTGGGGGAGGAATTCATTTTATTGGGGAAGAAATTAAAACATGGATAAATTAAAGGGAGATATTTATCTTTTCTAGATTCAAAACATATCTTTTCAAAATATCAAAACTATATGTAATTAATTTTAAGGTAAGTTAATTTCATTAATTATTTTTATGGGTTTTGAGATCATCAAAAAGGGGGTGATTGCTGAGCAAGTGTTGTTTACAAATATATATAATATTATTATTTAAAGGGGGAGCTTATATTAATACTCTATCTCTTTATGAACATTTTGATGCTCACAAATACCCTTAATTATTTACTAATGACTTTATTTATTAAGTATTTTTCAAGAATTTATCATTTTATTTTACTCTCCAAATATGGGAATTTATTACTAATGTATTCGTATCTATCATGTTCTAGAAACACTGTTCATGCGCTACTTATTCGGAATCTCCTTGAGCATGTTCTAGAAACACTATCCATACTCTACATGGTTAAACGTAGTGTAAGTATGAAAGGCGTGTATACATTTTGAGAGAAGGAAAAATTATGGTTAATCAACCATATGCTATCAGCAAAGTATGGAAGAAGAACCCTACATTAGGAAGGAACCCTACGTTTGGGATATCAGAAAAGTATGGAAGGAGAACCATATGTTAATATTAAACGTTACATTTATTTCTCATAGTTATTGTTTATAAAACTTACTTTTGTAAACAACTATACGTTCTTGGAAAAGTATGAGTAAAATTAAATGTATGGATCTTTTATCGTACGTTTGAAAGTTGAAGAGAAAAGTATGGATGACCAACCCTACATTTGGAATGAACCTTATGTTTGTTGTCAAGTTTCCATTGTCAACTTTATGTTGTCAACCTTACATTGTGAACCTTACGTTTGAAGACTATTTCATCAACCTTACATTCAGAGGATTCATACAGTTCAACTCAACCTTACGATTGGCGTTAGAGAAATTAAATTTGATATTTTTATGCAACGGTCAGTACGTTGATTATTAGGCGGATTTCCAGCCAGATTTAAAGCTAATTTTAAAGTATTATTTTGACTGATTAAAAACCATTTTATCAATTTTTTGATCGAAATAAAAGGATATTTTTATACTGAGTCTTCAGGAAAGTTATGACTACTCTATAAATTCAAATGTTTGAATATCACGAGTAAAAAAGGAGACTTTTGTGGATTTAATTTTACTGGAGAAGTTGTTATCGTTCTTTTATTTATATGGGATTTTTGAAACTGCATTGACATTTTATTGATCATGTATTATATTTTGATTATTCTTAAAAAAGGAGAATAGAGACTACTGTAACATACCGATCTTCTGGTTCAAAAGGAGCGTCAAAGCTCTGTTTGTTAAAGAGAAAGGAACATGATTGAAGGTTTACATGTTCTATATCAAAGATATACTACGTATCTATCTATACTAAAGTTTTGAATTATTATTTTTATATATTTACTACAATGGGATCGACTCAGAATGTCTCTTATGTGATGATTATTATTTCTGAAGGTGACGATCTACCTACTGTCAATTGCATGCTGTTGAAATTGTGAAGAACATCTAGAAGGTATTTTCAGAATACAAAAATCTTCCTTTTCTATTCATCAGTGATCGACTTCTCGTACTAAGGTGTTTAGTTTCTGTAAGTGACCAAGAAGGCTTTGTTTTTCCTTGGATTGTAAAGGTGTCAACGGCCTGTACTCAGTTGTGAACTCGTCTGTTGAAACGAGGACCATATAGTGAAAATCAACAAGCTCATGGAGTAGAGTGTTGGTGGAGTGGAATATGGCCTTATATTCCCCAAAAAACTATACATTTTGTGTTTTTGCAATTTAAATTTCCACTATATCATTTTATCTGATTAAAGTTAAAAGGCAGAACACAATATCGTAATGATTTTTGAAAAGTCACAATTCACCCCCCTCTTGTGTATATTTGGTGTAATCAGATCCAACACCATATAATTATTCTTAATAAGTCTTTCATAAGATCATTGGTTAATAGATAATATGTTTAACTTAAATGTGTATTTAATATCACCTTTTCTATGGATTTATTTCCCAAGGTTATAAATAAATTTTAATCTAGTGAATGTATACGGAATGTGATATTTGGGATGATCTTTATGGGATATATTGAATATTTTTTATGAAATAATAATATTACATATCTTGTATCAAATTTCACTAAACATTTACAATCATTAGGTGTGTATTTGTGAAATATATTAAATATTCATTAAAAAAATTTAATAGTTATGTATGAAACAATTTAGTCATTATAGTTGGATTCATTGGTTAGGTTTAGTATGGATTTGGAAATTATGATTAAAAATCATTCATTAAAATCATTTGGGATATGTCTAGTTACTGGATAACGTCTTGAAGTGTTTGATATGGATAAAATTTTGGGGATTTAATAGAAATACATCATTGTATAGATACTACAAGTGGATGTGGTTTTTGTATACCTGAATATAAGGGTAATTAACCTGAAAGGATTCAGTGGAGTATAACTCAACAACTGTTATGGTTAATGGTGAATTATAACATAATTAACACCTGGTTTGACACTCAAGGGGATATGATTGGGTTAATTCAATATTTATTTATCATCCATAATAAATAGAATGTCTTGGGAAATGGAATGTCTTGGGAGATGGAATGATTATCCACAAGATAAAATAAATCAAATAGGAGGATGAATGATACCCCTTGTGATTGTTAAAAATCACCTATCATTATATATGATTGTAAAGTGAAGCATCGATAGGTTTACTAAAGCGATAAATATGAGGAAGATGTACTTTTAGTAATTTTCATGAGGAAATAATCAATAAATTGTTCAATTTTATTCATTTTATGACTTTGGAAAGTATAATCCCATAGAATGACTTAATAGAAGGGGTATATGACTTCTGTGTAGAAATTATGGCCATAGAGTAATGAAAATTGAAGATATTCATTTTTTTATCTATGGGGATCTTGGGAATTATCAAAGTAAATTATTTATCCCTATGGTTAACTCATAAAACAATGGAATAAATACATAATTCTATTCGTTTAAGTGAATAGATTGATGTTTTTATGTTTTTTGGGATTTAATAATTTTGATTTTTAAGTGTTATTATCACGATCCATACTAGTGTAGCCCATGCTGTGACTCTCCAAGCCCTCATCCAATAGGATAGGGGATGGTGAACATCACCGAGTAGGTGTATAACTAACATGGGAGTCATTCTCTATTTACCTATACACACAAAGACATCTCAAAGAACACAAATGAAAAAATTTAAAAACCATTATGGAACAAATGCATGCATTCAACTAATCCCAACCAACAGAGGACAATAGGAAAAAATGTCTGGAATGTAAACATGGCCAGAATACAAGACCACATAAGAAATAGTCTGCAAGCTACAATGTCAAACATGTAATAAAGAAATTGCTATTGAGACTACTTCTCAAAGCTGTAGGGACACCTCGGCCAATAAGGAAGCTCAAAAATCTCGGCCCAGTCCAGGATTTCCATGGAATCTACCGAAATCATACTCGTCTTCAAAAGACTCGACATGTGTAGGAAAATTCCATGAAGGAGTGTGTATAAGAATAATTAGTAGAGGACCCTAGAACCCACCAAGAAATACACAAGGTAAAGGTAAAGTCTCATATATACAATATATTTATACAGAATTTATAACAATAGAAATATCCAGATCTAATCCAAACGAGACCTGTTGTATAGAGGTAAATCACAATGAGCACATACCAATGCTAGGGATTGAGTCCGCAGATCCCATGAATTACTCATTTGGGAGAACTCACTACATGATTCTGATAGCTCTGATGACATTCATCCATGACGCACTATTCATTGGGTAGTTTTATTAGGGAGATAGATAAGATAATAGATTTTAATAGAAAATATATGCACTCATTATAAGAGAAAAAAAATATTATGTGGGGGAAGATTACAATACATGGATGTGGATCTCTTACAAGGATTTTTTCTTTACCAAGAATAACCAGATTCACCTTCAATCTACAGGATCGTTATCTCGTTGGAATGGTCACATAGATACATGAATCTACATAGGTCTATGAATGGGTATTGGATCTCACTTTGGGCCTCCCAGAGGGACTCTAACTCTATCCAGAATGTCATGATGAAGGGATCATACACCTATGGATGGAAATGATAAATGAAATTAAGTTGAATGAGAAAATGGGAAACTAACCTAAATAAAACATTTCCATGTAAGGGTGGATAATAAGCTCAAGCCATATAGAAGAGAGTGAACGACATGTATATACAACACATACGATGTCCCTTGACTTCAAGTACTACTCGAGAACAACAGATCGAGTTAGAAGACATGTCGTGTAAATAGAGCAAACACAACATGTAGTAATAGTCACATGCCAAGTCTGATTATCTGTGGTCTGATCCATGTATGTTGTCCATGTGCCCGTACACGGCTTCGATCCATTTATGCCAACCCATGTACTGGTACATGGTGTAACCCATATATCTGGCATGGTTTGACCACTAGGTAGAGTACATGCTGTGTATTCCACCTAGTGTTGATTTATCAACTACGATACATGTTGAGTCTTGTATAATGACACACATTCCATGTGATAGTTTTCACATTCCATGACATCACATCTTGAATCACAAAAACCTAATGTTGCTGAGTCGACCCTACATGCCATGTTCTTCATAGAACATGGTGTGTTCATTTGGTTCTTATAGAAAATTATGTTCTTCATCTAGAACATAGGTTGATCTCCCATTTCCTGATCTGGCTCGCAGGTTTCCTCAAAACTCAAGATCTTAGGTCATCCTGCCATTCCATAAACATTTTGGGATGTTTTGTGGGTTTGATCGGCCCCAAAAACTTATTTCATTCATTTACATGATGAATATTAAAAGTGATATTTCTTACCATCTATGTCGATTCTTCTTCCTCCATCATCATTTCACATCTTCTTGGTCATCACGATGTTGGATATACAATATGGGGTTATTTCATTGAAATATGTTTGTGCAACAATCCATTGTTCATAATCCTGCGAAGAATAAAAATAACACATGAGGTAGGGAGAAGAAATTAATAAAAAATAGACCAGTGAACCTCTGTCATTGTTTTTTAGTAATTTGATCCAATCCTATTGTGAATATTGAGTAGAAAATTACTAATACAAGTTAATCCATGAAAACAAACCCGAAAAATAACCCTCCCATAAGAATGATCGAACCACAGGTCAACCAATTTGTCGTTTGATTCATGTTCATCATTTAAATCCCTAAACAAAGAAGAAAACAATTAAAATAACAAACCCTACTTCAATTGCATATAAAGTGTAAAATTTTTCACCATCAGTTCAAATTTGATCCCAATTCGCTATGATCCATGGGTTGTAACTCTTCATCATTCATCAAGATTGCTCCAAGGATACATCATCTCCAATGCTTCAGAGATTCAATGGAATTTTTTACATGGTTACAAGCCTGGCCATAGGGTATTGGTTATTTAAAACCAATTAATGCATCGTTGAGTTAATTATTTTTTTAAAAAAATAAATTATTAATCTGTTTCAATTCAATTAAAACAATTATGAAATATCATTTATATCCGACTTGTGTCGATCGATGTTAGGCATCGCCTAAGGTGAATTCACATTTTTAAATGCAATGGTACACACTGAATTCTGTTCAGAGAACCCATATAAAATTTATTACACTTTTTCAGGAAAACCACCCCGACATGCTATTTAAAAGATTAATTTATTTCAATCATTATTTATGGGCACTTAGTTACCCAGAATTGCATGCCACCACGAAGCATGTTCTCAAATTAATTTCAAATAATATTTAAAAATTAGCCACAAAAATACAAGGATTCTAGATTCTCCCCACCTTATAGATTTGTTTCATAAAAAAGTAAAAAAGGCTACTCAAACAGACGTGGGTACTAAGAAAGAATACAATCATCCCACTCCAAAGTTATCTTCTGAAGGTTCCCATGCTACCACCGTATATGCACCAAGGAAATCAATATCCAAGTAAGGATCCTCTCCAGCAGATCCTCAATATCCACAAGGTACATTGTGACATTTTCTCTATCCTAGGTGTATAACATACCATAGTCAATGATGTGTAATAGGACATACAAGTACCTCCTCTACTATGACACATGGATGACATCATATACCCAGTGATACTATAGAGATAGAGCTTGTCCTTACAACACCTCCCTAACTCTATGATGTATCTCGAAAGGGTCGATGAACCATGGATACAATTTTCTTCCCCGGCCCAATCATTGTAACCCACATCGTGATGAGACCCAAATTATGAAATGTTCTTCTTCATGAAACTCCTATGGAGTTCAACGTCTATTGTCATAAGACTTCTTCCTACTCGGTAGAGTATTCATCCATTCCTCGACGATCTTAATGTTCTCTGTGGTAGCTCATATGATATCTGGCCCCATGTGTGTTGACTCTCTAGGTTTGGTCCAGTAAATTATTGACCGGTAGGGTTGCCCATATAAAGCATAAATTTTTTTCCAAACCGTTGGCTGAGTAGTAGAGATTATTTTACACCAGCTCCACCAATGGTTGGTGGTCCTCCAAACTGTGAAAAAAAACCCATGATACATGTCCAAAACATATCTTCCAGAACATGAATGGTCATTTCCATATGAAAATGATTTTGGGGATGGAATGTTGTGCTCAATCATAGTTGAGTACAATATGCCTCTTAAAATCCCATCCACAACCAGGATTTGAATCGTGCATCATGGTCTAAGATTATAATAAATGGGACTCCATTAAGACATACTATCTCTTTCATGTAGATGCTTCACATGTTCTCTATGGAACTCCACTCCCAGATAGATAAGAAGTGGGCCACCTTGGTGAGTTGGTCAACAATCACCTCGATAGAGTCATGTTCCATGGAAGTTTGTGGTAAGCCCGTAATGACGTCTATTTATATTCTATCCCTATTTCTCTTCAAAAATTCTAGGGGGTTAGTTAACCCCACTAAAACCTGGTTCTTATCATTCACCTGCTGACATGTAAGGTAACATGAAATGAACTCTCATACTAACATATTCATACATGTACACCAGAATATATGCCATAGGTCCTGGAACATCTTTTACACAAAAGGGTGTATTGACAATGGATATGAATGAATCTACATAATAAACTCCTCCGAAAACACCATCGGTACAACCGTGAGCCCTCTGAAAATAAACATGTTCTCCCCATTTTGTGAATATCTATCAAAATCCTTTCTTATGGATAAATGAGCAAGTAGAGTCACATATTCTTAATCCCACAGCTATGACTCCCTTACTCACCTAAAGTTTGTTGGGGTGATATCCATCAACTGGAGATAAGATTCATCATCTCCTTCCATGAGTGATAACTGTAGAGAGGTCAACTTCTCTAACATATCAATCAGCAGCTATGAACTCAACCTTCAGCTAAGAGAATATATCACCAAGTTTTTCTTCCTAGGATCACAGGAGATCATGAAATCATAATCCTATTGGAACACTAGAAATCACTTTTTCCTCATATATAGATATTTCTATGAGAATATGTACTTGAGGCTCTTGTAGTCAGAGTAGATGATAAACCGCACGCCCATAAATTAGTGGTGTCACACCATCAATGAATAGTATACCCCTTCCAAATAAAGAACATGGGTCATGTAGTTTTTATTTTTTAGATTCCATTTCCATGAGCCATTGGAAATCATCACTTTTCTATACATCTGAACACAACCATGCCTTTTACACGACGCATCACAAAAAAACTACTTACTCCACACCCTCATCCTATAACCTTTAGATTAGAGCACCCATAAAACACTAACTCATCTACCAGATAGCCTAATTTCACTTCCCTATCCATAAGAATGTATTCCCCTTCCAGGTCAAGGTGGTCATCAGTGCTGATATCTGGGAGAAATCAGGGATAAATCATCACTAAAATCATGATAGTCCAACAAAACTCCACACATCTTCCAGGCCCCGAGGTGGATCCCATGCAAACACTACCTCAAACATTGATGGATCCACCACTAATTCAACTACTAAGATAACAAGTCATTGAACGTGGACCTCTTATATCTATAACAATCTCTTTGGGAGCTTCCCACAATGCTCGTGATCTCATTGAATGTCTCAAAACCTTCTAAATGTGTATCACGTTCAACTCCTCTAATGCCAAATACAAAAGGATACCATCGATTAATATCACCTTGAAAAGGTCTAAGAATGTATAGAATATTAGGATCATATGTCCCATGAACATTGTAGGGGTGTTCGTCATTCCCAATGGCATCACCAAGTACTTTTAGTGATTTTAGCGACATATAATTGCTATATTCAGTATATCCTAATCTTGTACTCATAATTGGTTGTTACCTGATCAATGGTTAACCTTCGAGAAGCATCACTCCCCTATCATATGATCAAAGTGGGTGTCGATACTCTACATTAGATACTTGTTCTTTATAGTTAAATGATTCCGGAGTTGGTAATCAACATAAAACCTCATGCTTTTACATTCTTTTTGGGAAAACAAAACTCGAGACACCTAGGCGGAGACACTAGGTTTTATGAATCCCTTCCTCTAAAAATCCACCAACTTTAACGTCATATCGTGAATCTATACAAGATCCATCCAATACATCGATGAGTATATCAGTTCCGTCCTGGGGTGTAACTTGATGTAGTAGATGATTTCCCAGTGGTTAGTTAATCCTGAAACATCTTCAAGAAAGACATCCTCATACTCCACCACTACTACTAGTTACTTAAATCTCAAAACATATGCTATTTTGAGGGTAAGTCTATCTAACTCATGAGTGATTAGCTACACAGTCCAATGAATGAGCCATTCTGTGCTTCATGGGATTCCATTTCACCAATAAAGGAACCCATGTTCCATCATTTTGGACACACTACACACTTCACCTAAAGCTGTCAATCTGGTAATGGAATGAATATAACCAATCCATAAAATAAATTATGTAATTAGGCCTCAATTATTCAAAAATAGGACAAAACTAAAACTATTTTCTCCTAGCTTATGGTTACATTATCGTCAAAGATGATTGATCATTGAGTCTCATCCACTAGGTGAGTCCAAGAATAATGGTAAAGTCGATAGATCATCCAGAATCTCAAGGTTTCTCAGAAGACATGTGGTGAGGAAATAATGACTGGTATATGTGTTGCCATGTATGTAATATAAGGTAGAGAAGTCATAGACTGTATATCAGATGAACCCCAGAGTTCCTAGGTCAGACGCCTCGACTACATTTTGTTACCCTGCCCCTCTCCCCCAGCTCCATGAGCCTATTGCAGACCACTTGGGGTGGTGGTGAAAGTAGGTCAAAATATATGCCACCTATTGTAGCTCTCCATGATCCACATCCATGTCCATAGCTTGGTGGGTCTGTCTGCTCCACTCCTTACATCTTCCTTAGTGGTCGATCCACCACCTCCCTATCATCAGCTAAATGAGTTAGAAAATCTCAAGTGAGATGTCCTCTACTGATGTATAAGTAGCCTCACCTCTCTATAGGATGACTAGATCAATCCTGAGGGCCTTGGAATATAGATCTCCTATCCTAGTTCCTCCTACGATATCTACCACATCTTGATCTTTATAACTGACATCGGCTCTTGAATGCGGAGGTCTCAAAACCTGTCAGCCTACTGCTGAATGCCACTGGTTATCTTGGCTCATTTAAGAAGATCTTGACCACCAAATCTAACTCAATAACTCTTGAATATGTCCTAATGAATAGAGGCATGAAACTAGCTTAGATTTCCAGTTGTTAAAATCATTTAATGGTCTGAGCTCTAAAGTATTGATCCATAACCATATCCATCGAGTACCTGGCAAGTTTGGCGAATCTTGATGAATAGTTAGCCTTAATTAAACTACATTGTTGTAGCTGAAGGAGATATTGGATACAACATTCTATTAATGTAACAAGAGATAAATCCTCCCTAAAGAGTTTCTCAAACTCTATATATGAAAGGTTCTCTTCTTCGTGAGTATGCACTGTCAGACTCCACCGTTGCCCTGCAGAACCCCAAAAAAGGATCATTCTAAGAATCACTATCTGATCAGCTGATGTCCTCACTAGATGGAGGAATTTAGTCCCCTCATTATGATAGTTCTCAAATTCATGAGGGTCAGGATCAACTCGGAACCTGAGGGGTCTCTATCATTAAAACTCATAGAGTCCACTCAGTCTGCACTCGACATCTGCTGGTACTGCAGGTACCACATTTTGATTCATTATAGGTGATATAACAGGTGAAAACCCTTGAGGAAATGATTATAGAATTTTTCGTTAAAAGAATCCGCATCACCGTGGGGGTCATCCTCATGATTGAGTTGCATAATCTTACCTGTTATAAACTAGGGAGGCATCATATAAGGGAAATAGATATACCACGATCAAAGAGTATATCAAGATAACAGGAAAAAAGGACATGGAAAACTAAACCCATTCCTATATGATGCATGTACTATTCTATTTTTTTTCTAGAAACTAGTTTTCTCATGTACTAAGTCAAAAATAAGTTTATTAGAGTCAAGGTGTTTGGATACGTTGGGTGCCCACAACAACACTGGAATCACTGGACTGAAAGCCGGACTCAGGAAACTTAACACTATTTCCCCAAACCACCTCACATACTCTAGGTCCTATGGTAGTACCAACCAGTTTGGATTACACAATGTCATGACCCATACTAGAGGGGCACACACCCCGACTCCCCAAGCCTACCTCCAATAGGCCATGGGCTGGTGACTAGGACTTAGTATCCATATCACTAACCTGGGAGTAATTACTTATATACATGGACAAACACACACACACCTCAAATCCCACAATTAAGGAAATGTAAAAAACAACTAAGGATCAAATCCATGCATAAATATAAATCCAATCAATAGAGTACAAGATAAAATAATGTGTGAAATGTAAACTGGGCCAGAATACACTCCCACAATCATAAGGAGTATTAGAGCTATGAAGTACAACCTATAAGAAAGAAATTGGTACCAGGACTACTTCTCGTAGATGTAGGTACAACTCGACCTATAAATAATCTCACAATTTTCTATATGGTATTGGTCTACCATTTACTTCAACAAAAGGCCGTTCATCCACAAAAGACATGACATGTGCGGGAAAATCTTGTATAGGGGTGAGTATAACTATACCCATTAGAGGACCCCGAAAACCATAAATCAACACTGAGGATAAAGGTATAGTCATCCCTACACAGAATATGTATACATAACATATAAAAAGAGAAATATCCAAATATATTCAAAACATAGCCCTGTAGTGTAATGGTATGTCCCTTGACCGCATGCCAACTCTATAGATTCAGACCGAAGATTCCACAAAACAATCATGCAGGATAACTCACTCCATGAGTCTGATTGTTTTAATAATGTCTTTTTGAGAAGTACCATTCCTTGTGAAGTGTCACGAAAGTTATAGATATACTGATAGATATAAAGAGAGAACAGATGCACTCACTCTAGGAGAAAACACTCTTGAGTGGGAAAAGATCACAATACATGAATGAGGTTCACATCCAGGGAAATTTTGTATACCACGACTCATCTAGATTCACCTGAAAATTAGATGTTCTACATTATGTAATATTGGTCATGTTGATAGATGACTCTACCTTGGTCCATGAATGGGTAGAGGATCTCGCTCCGGTCCTCTCAGAGGGACTATCACTCTATCTAGAAAGTATTGATGAAGGGATCTTACTCTTGAGGATTGAAACGATACCTGAACATTAAGGGAATAAGGAAAGGGGTGAACTAACCCCAAATAAGGTCCAAGGAACAATGGATAATGAGATCAATCCATGCATAAGAGAGTGAAATGCATGTAGAATTTTCACACGACATGTCCCTGGACTTCGAGTTCTACACGTGAGCAACGCCCTGAGTCCGAAGACATGTCATGTAAAAATGAGATGCACGGTGTGTAGTAATGGTAACACACCATGTCTGATTATCCATGGTATGCTCTATATACATTGGAAATGTGACTACTATTGGATTCAAACCGCTTCTACCATCCTGTGTACCGGTAAAAGGGGTAACCCGCATATCCGGCATGGTCTGGCCATGTGGCAGAGTACGTGCTATGTACACCAACCTGTTTCCATGTATCATCCCACATACATGTGAAGTCCTGAATAATGATCCACATTCCATGTGACAGTTTTCACATGTAGTTCCATCAATTCCTACATCGCAAAACAGTTTCCCTTTCTAATCCAACCACATATGATATTTTCATCATAGAATACACAATTTTCATAATGTTTTACCAGAAAATGTAGTTCTTCATGAGGCACTTCAAGTGATCACTAATTTCTTGATCCAGCTATTTTATTGCCTCATAACTCATGATCGGTGGTCTCGACTCCATGCCATCAACATTTCAAGAGGTTTCAGGTGTTTGATCGGACCTGAAAACAAGTATAAATCATCCATGTGAAGAAAGGTCGATGAAAAATTTCATCCAAACCATGTTGATTCATCTGTCCCTGTCATCATCACACTTCTTCTAGGTCGAAATAATGTCATATCTACAATTTGTGATTTTTGTGTTTTGAGACAGATGCAGAACAATCCGATTTTTATAACCCCTAGAAGAACGCAAAGAACACACAAGTTCAGGATAATAAATTCATAAAAAAATCTCAAAACAAACTTCCAGCTTTTTTTATTATGACATTGATCCACTCACATTAGAAGGATCAAGATGAAAGAAAAAAAATATGAGTTAATCCCCAAAAACAAACCCTCAAAAAAATCTTCCTGTAAGAATGATCGAACCATGGGTAAACTAGTTATTTCATTGATCTACATTCGTCTTTTAAATTCATGAATATGGAAGAACATAATTAATATAAAAACATCAACCTTGATCACCGGTTAATAGGAAAATCATCCACCGTTAGTTGATATTTGATATCACTATGTAATGATCCTTGGGTCACCACTCGTCATCATTCATCGAGATTCATCAAAGGAAGACTCCTCTTTAATGCTCTAGAGTGTCAAAAGATAGTTCTATAGGGTTATGCGCCTAACCATGGGATCTTGGTTATTTAAAACCAATAAACGTGTCTTTTCATTAATTAAAATGGTAAAAAGAAAATAAATTATTTAAATATTTAATTTTCTTTTAAATTTTTAGATATTAACTTTTTTAACTGACCTTTACTAATTGATGTTAGGACTTGCCTAAGGTAATGTATCTACTCTGAACAAAAAGGTTCCCTCATATTTCTGATCTTGGAAGCTATTTAAAACTTATTCCCCTTCTACAAGAAAACCTCTCGTGCATGCTATTTAATGATTAATTTATTTCAAAAAAATTTTCTGGGCAGTCTGGGCCTCAAAATAGTAGGCTGTCACAAAGCCAAGCCTTTAATTAAATCCATATAATATTTAAAAATAATATATGGAAAATATGATACATAATAGTTATATTAATTATTTTTTTATAAGAATCATCAAATAGCTAATTATTTTTATATAATATTTTTTATTTCATGATTTTAAAACATATGTTGATTGAATCTTATGACCAAGAATAGTGATGTACTGGTATAGTGACAATGTTTAGTTGGAATTAAGAGATGATCAACATTGATGAAGTAAATGGGATGTTATTAATGTCCTCAAAATTATTTAGGTATTTTTTGAAAAATAGATTTAGTTCATCTTTGATGAAGTTTATTTCATTTTTCAATCTATTGAATATATTCATTAGTCTAAGAATTTTTTTAGGAGATTATGGATTGTGTGAAATTCCGAAATTATATTTATTAAATAATGTTGACTGATGTGTTTTTTATATCATCATATGTCTGTTGGTTTAAGGGAATCTGTACCCCTATCATGGATTTATGTGATAAGATTATGATGTGATTTTAATATCTTTATATGTAAGAGAAAGAATATTCTATTTAGGATTGAATAACCATTTTTGTTAAAAAATAATATGATGATAATTTAATTTGATAGCGAGATATATATAAAATTGATTTTTTTCAAATTATTCATTAACAAGGATATATTTTCAAGATATTTATGGTCGTAAAAGGATTAATTTTCACTGTAGAATCCAAAAATTATTCATTATATTTTGGTGAATTACACTAATTTAAAATAGTATATAATGATTTTTATAGTGATTAAATATATGTTTGTGGATGGTTATTTGGGTTCAGTTATATGTAAAATTAATGGTTAACATGTTTTTTAACATGAAATATTAGTTGGGAATAATATGATTAAATTTTTTTTGTATATAAGTTGAAATACATGAGATGAACTTTTAGGTTTAAATGTTATTTAATGATGAGGATTTTTATTTAATTTGGGATGTTGGGTTATTCATTTTTGGAATGATATAAGTTAATCCTTTTTTCATTATTGTAGATTTTGTAGTAAAATGTATTATTTATTCACATAAATGATTATAAATTTTTGATATTATCTTTCCATATGATAAAAATATTTTTCTCATAATGATAGGAAGGACGTATTGTTATCCATTATGGGATTATGCGATCCTTTATAAGTTTATTTTAGATCTTTAGTCATGAAAAAATCATCTTCAATACTCATCCTTTATTGAAAAGATTAGATTTTGGAGGGAAATTTTTAATGGATGAAATTATTAAATCAAGTAAGAATATTTGATTTTGTTTTTAGTATTGGTGGTAATGGAAACACTAAACTATTAGAAAGTAATATATTAAAAAATGATATCCTATTATTATTATTTTCATTTAAGTGATAGTCTTTTCAAACATCATTGATATATGGTTTTATAGTCATTAACGTTCTCAAAATCATTCACTTTCTAATAATTAGTGATCTTTATATCATTCCACTATTATTTGTGAATTTATTTTCCATAGTTTATATATATTTCAATTCCCACTAATTTTATCTTACCTAAAAACCTAGTTATTTGTTATTCCATATTACCTTTATATTCCCATATCCCACCTTTTAAGAGGATGTTTTAGTAACAATTTTTACAATTTGGGTTTTTTTAAAGGAAATGTTCAAATGTAAAACCCATGACAACTAAGAAAATATTTAAATTGTGTGTAAGCAATTTATTGTGGGTTGGGGGGGATTTAACATCCCATGATTTCAAAATAACACTATGTTTGCTAGCGTATAAAATAAGAAACCCTATGCTTAAAAAAATTTAATATTTTAACATCCTACTTAACTCGTAAGTATGAATATTATTA
Organism: Viscum album; assembly: GCA_963277665.1. Classification (NCBI taxonomy): domain Eukaryota; kingdom Viridiplantae; phylum Streptophyta; class Magnoliopsida; order Santalales; family Viscaceae; genus Viscum; species Viscum album. The sequence goes on along the minus strand of OY728165.1, from coordinate 1,061,117,802 downwards.
ACCACAATAAAAAATATATCTAAAGTAATAATGCAAAAAAAAAATTATTGAAGTATTCTATGTAAATAAGAACATAATTTAGAGTGAAGTCATTTTATTCAAGAATACATTTTTTTTCAAAATTTGATTTTATTTCATTCAATGGGAAAAAAATATAAATAACATTTTTAGTTTTAGAAAACATATTAAACTAAATGTACTTCATTTTTGGATGATAAATTTAAAAAATAAATTTCAATGGATTTTTGATAATTTTCTAAAAACATTTATTTTTCAATGATTATTAAAAAATATTGATTTAAATTAGAAACTATATTTTGTTTTTAAGAATTTACAAATTATAATTTTTTAAATAATATAAATGTAAAATTAACCATATTATATTATAAATAAACCAATTAAGTTCATTATAAACAATACTATGATTGAATTTTGAATAGAAATATTTTTATAGTGAAATAGATTTTTTCCAAAACAGTATTTTTTATTATGTTTTTTGTTTCTAAATTAAATTTATTTGTAAATATTAATAAAATTAAATCATAATAATTGGTTTTAAAATTTTTAATTTTGAGGAATAATTTTTTTAAATATATTCCTATTATTTTTGGTCACTATGATTTGTGACTATATTAATTTTTCATATTACCATTATAAAGGTAACATATGTTATATAGGGTTAAAAATAATTGAATAGTTATTAAAATTCATTAAAATCAATGAATTAATTTCATATGATGAGTATATTTCATCCATAATCATCCAAACATAAAACACATGACAATTTGTTTCAATTTTTATTTTATTTTTACCGTTAAAATATTTAAGTAAAAGATAAAGTTGAAAAAGTCAAGTTCATAATTCTATAATCTATAATATTTTATGATTGTGATAAAAATAACATATGTTTGTTAATAAATTTTTACTCAAAATATAAATTAATTTTGTAACATAGTAAATTATTTATTATTAATAGTGATTCAAAAGATATCCTAAACTCTTACATAACCCAGAAACAATATCTATTTAATTAATAAAAAAATAATGAACAATTTAATAGTTTTAAGGAAACAAAATACTATAAAATTATTGTGTTCCTTGATTTTTATAGATATTTTTAAAATATTATTAAATTTTAGTTGTTTATATTAGAATTCCATTAATTATGTGATGTCTTTAAAGTAAAATTAAATGAATAATACTAAAAATGAAATTAATGATACATTATTTCATATAATATTTTATTAAATTGTTTAAAAATTTTAAAAATAATGAAGTATGAAATGTAGGATAAAATGGTCAAACAATCATCTATTTTCTATTTATTAGATAACTCTTAACCAATATGTAAAATTTTGATCATTTATTATTAAAAATATATTATAACTATTATGATTAAAATTAGTTAACCAAGGGGTAAAACAAAATGATAGGATTTAAAACGAATATATATATATATATATATATATTACACTAGTTGATGTAATATTCACCATATGACATTTTTATTTTAATATATGACCATTTTATTCATTTTTCTAGATAACTAATTAATAATATTTTAATCCTTTTAGTAATTCCAATTGTGTCATTTCCACTCCCTTATAAATTGAAACTCCTTATCTCTTTTTACATTAAATTATTTGTGCCATATAGAATTAAAAAACCCTACAAATAGGTTTTATATAAATCTTAAACAATTTTTTTGTCATTTTCTTCGCAAAACGATCAACCATAATCCCCTTAATATGATATCTATTTGATGTTTTCTCGAGAAGAGGTAATCATCTATACCGACACTTTCAAATTTCTATATTCTTAAACTTTCTATAAATATATTTCATAAATAAAAGTAAAATAAATAATATATCATAAAAATTATTATATTCAATTAATATTATGTGACCAAAACTTTCAACCATTAATCAATCCTATAGAAAATGAAACACCACTCATGCATACACATAGCTTATTATCTCCATGTAGCGGTGTAATTCATTCTTCAACACCTTATTACACGAATGATTATTATGATTTATTTAAAGATTATATATTATATTTGTGAAATAATTCATATTTTTTATTACAATATCACATTTACCTTTTTACCTTCAAACATGTTGGAAAACGATATCGTTCCTTGTGCGTACATGTGGATTTCCACTCCCATGAAGAGAATTGATTTTTTTCCATTACTATTTTAATTGTATTATAGAAGGATTGATTTTATCTATATATATGATATAAATGATTAAATAATTACTTTTTATTTTTAAATTATTTTTTACCTTTCAATTCATTCATCTATCAAAAAATTGGAACAACGTTCATGCATACACACATCTTACTGTCTCCATAAATGATGTAATTACAATTTCTAGCTCTAAATTTTATGGTTTAATATAAATATATATAATTAATATATATTGTGTTTATATAATTATGAATTTTTTTTATTATTAATCCTTGTTCAATGTACACGTACTAGGACTTCCAAATCGATTCATGCCTAAAAATTGAAGATGTTATAATCTACAACAACGATTTTAATAGAAAATTCTAAATAAAAATGCTAGAAGAAGTCCTAAGTATATAATATATTGAATGAAATATAAGATTATGATTATATAATACATTTATACGAAATATATATTAAATATAAATGAGTTTATAATTCATACAAAGAGAGGTGAGACTTGAGGCAAGATATTTTTCTTCCTACATTTATTTTTGTCAAACATATTCCATATTCGCAACAAGTTTTCATTATGTGGTATATATAACTCCAAAGAATTTATTTTTTGATTTATTTCATTAAAATCATGTGGATTTAATAATCCATATGTGGTTATATCTTTCATTAGATTTTATTCAATGATTTCCAAAGAGGAAATAGGTTTATGTTTTAGTTCAATTTTATTTTTGACTGTTTATGTAGAAATCACTTAGAGAAATTATATTATCCATATATTAAACATCCATTTCCTTTTAATATTTTATTTATTTCTATATAATAAATTTTATATTTTCATTATCCTTAATTTATGTACTGAAGTGATTGTGGCAATTGTCTTAAGGATGAGTAACTATGCTTAACTATTTGGGGAAAATGTTTTTTCCATTTCCGTATATTAAAAAAATCAATTTTTTTCAATATTTTACTATGATTATTTATTATATTTTTAACCATTTTAAATTTTTATATAAAATTTTAGGATAAATAATTTTACCATTTTCTGAATAAGTTACTTTTGTAATGTTTAGAAAATATGTGAAACAAATAACTGTTTTAATTTTTAGAACATGAATATAATTTTCCACCATCCTGAACAATTAATGAATCGAATGTTATTCTATATGTATCCATGTTCCTTTTAATATAAAATCACCTCTATGGATATTTAAATTTTTTATATTTTTAATAAGTGATTTCATAATGAATAGTGAATTTTCCTCAAGAAACATTAGAGTACTGTTTTTAAGGAATTTACTTCTATGAAAAAATTCATGATGTAAATTATGATTTAATAGGGATAATATACAATTATACCATCATTGTAATTTATCTATATAGTTATTTATTATGATGATAATATGTTTCTAAAACCCATTTATTTTCCATGGGTTATGATATGATGTATTGATGAGAGGTTTATTAAACTAGTTTTCTTTTAATGGGTTATTATATGATGATATGATGAATGTTTTATGATTTTGTTGCATATATATGTGGGGTTTTAATTATATAATGATTTGTAACAATATTATGTATCCCTCAATGCATTGAGTAAAATTTTAAACCTCACAGGATAATTATAGGAGAAATTTTGAAGTGATTGATCTGATATTCTAATCAAGTTTATTTTTCCAATCCACTATTTGAAACTAGTCAATGTTTTTGATCCATTATAGAAAACATGTAATGATTACTAATATATTATGACATGAGAAACATGTTTTGATACCCGATCCACTATGATATCATTTTCTTGATTGTTAACAATGACATTTAAAATGGTATCTTTACGTATAATGATGATATACTTTTATGACATGAAATTATGGATCCGGACTGATTAATAATGATTTATCGATCTTATTAAACATGAATTTTTAAATGATAAAGTTTTAATCCATTGAAGATTTTTACAATACATTAAATATTGTTTATGAACTTTTTAAGTTATGTTCCTGATCTTGTACCCATTTCCACTTCTTGTTTTTTCATATGATCATCAATTGATATATTCCTTGCATACCCTCACCGAGCATATGACCTCCCTTTTTCATAATTTTATTTTCCCTAGGTTATAAATAACGGTTTAAATTTGATATTTATTTAAAAATAACAATGTTGGAAGATCATTATCGGAGATTGTGGAGATACGTCATGAAAAAATAATATAATTAATCTAGTCTCCAATGATGCTAAACCTTAACACTGCTCCAGAGTAAATTTGTGAGATGTATTGAATATTAACATCAATATATCTATGTCTAAAAATACATGGGTTTTATTAGTAGTGTCTTCATGAGATGGAAAATTCCCAAGGTAAATTGACCATATGTTTGGTGGATGGTTCAATTTTAGGATCAAATCTTGTACCAGAGATTAATTCTTTTGAACATCCATAATTTTTTTAGATGGTAATTATGTCTCATGAAGAAAATTTTGGAATAAATATAACCAATGGAATATAAATGAGATTTCTAGTATATTAATGAAATCCCAAACTAGAAAATTTTACATCAACAACTTGCTAGTGGGGTGGGAAGTAGAATATTAGGCTTCTAGGGTTTACTGGTGGCATCCAAATGGCTATCCTATGGATATGCTAGAATATTCTAATTGGTGGAAGCACCATTTTTAAACTATGTACCCCCTTATTTATACACCTCTCTTCTCCACCAACCTAACATGAATTAGATTGTGAAGGGGATCTCTTATAAGTGATTTTGGGATCCTATCCCTCATTTCCGAGGTGATTGAAGTGTAACTAATAGTAGTTGTTTTTATGGGGATGTAAAATATAATCCATTACTAAAAATCCAATTTATACTCATTTATTATTTCTGAAACCCTAATCAAAAAAATTTGGGTTGTCATAATGGAAGTAGTGTCTTCATTTAAATTAAAGTGATAATCCGTGGTGATTCGTTTTCTCCATGGTTGAGGTTGGAAGACCATATCATTTTAGAAACATTTAATAATATTTTATTCCTTAAATTTCATCTGTGTGTGTATCCCCATGTGGAATCTTATTTTGATGTTACAATTAGAATTGATTTAGGTGGATTTTGGGAGGGTGAGTGCGGGTTGTGTGCATTGAAAATAGTGATAATTAGCCTTATTTTGGGAATGTGTGTAGGGTTGTATGCTTACATGTTTATGATTTAAATTAGTCATTCATGAATTTCTTTTTATAGTGTGGTTAAAATATATTTCAATTGGATTCATCTAGTGAATCCACGTGAATATTTTCCTTCAAAATGAAGGACTAGAATCATGTGTCTATGATAATGTTGGTGATATCCTCTTTGGTAAACTAGCCCGAAGGGTTCCTTTTTTTGTTCTAAATGGGCTAGAATAACCTTGGTAAATGAAACAATGGATCAAATGATGTTTTAGTTTTCTTGATGTGACATGTGAGGATAGACATGAGTGAGGTAGTTCAGTCTTGTTTTGATGATATCTTTCCTGAGTGTGATGTTATAATGTGGTTTTGAAGGGATATTTCACCATATTTTATCATGTTGATTTTTTACATGTTCTTGATGATATGGCAAAAAAAATAACAGAGGATGGGATATTATTTTGGATTCCTCCCCCAATAACCCTTATAATGTATTGTATTGATGATTGAGCTTCCCATGAACACCCAGGATTCGCATGTCTGATTTATTAGACTCCCTAGAACATGTGAGGATGAGATGGTGTGGATGGTTGACCTTCATAGAGTCATTAGGGATTGTTCCTTTACTAATGAGGCTATTAACTATGATTATCATAGGCTTTGGATTAAAAATTCTTCTTGATTCTAAAATATGTTCTATTTTTAAGTGATTTAATATATAATGATCTAGGGTTTATGAAAATATAATTAATGTATGATGAGATGATAGATTTCATTTTTGTTTATGGATTCTTTTTCCATCATCACATATTATTTGTTATGGTCCATTGAATTTATTCTAAATATTCATTGGTAGTGTACTACTACATTTCTACTCACACGATGCATAAGAATATCAGTGTGTATATAAATTTTTTTGGTTAAATTTCTTTGATGGGGGAGAGATCCCAATTTAGTATAGTTATACAAGTAGACCGTTTTTCATGAGGCGATTCCTATAATGGATCCATGATTTTTTATAGAGATTCCAATTTATTTGTTTCCATTTATCTTATATAGATCTCCCACATATCGTGATCTCTCATTTATGATTGTAATGGGTCGTCCCTCCTCGTTTGGATCCCCTTACATATATGGATGTTCAAATGAGGTCATTTAGCACTCTACTCTATGTACTGGTCAGTGGATCTGGGCTGTAGTGTTACAAAATAGTTTTAGATCCATTATTCATTTTTGCGACCATTTTATAATGATATATTTTTGATAGTATGTTATAAGTAATTTTTTAGGAACTCATTACTATGCATATATAACCAAGATATAAGGAATATAATATGTTATTAGGGATGGGATTGATGTATATGTTGTTTTCTATTAGTATTGATTGATTTCACTGTGATGGATGCTCATGTTTTTTGGTGTTGATGATTTTTATTCTTTTGATTTATACGATTTTCTCTTAAGTAGATTGGATATAGTTGGGGAGTTCATCCATCACAGATAGCCATGATGGTTAACATTCAATGTTCCCATATTGTTTTTATTGATAAGGGCCTAAATTAAAAAAATTCCTATAATAATATATTTTTTTCTCTAGAATACAATATTTATGACATTTAATTATTTTAGCAATGTCATTTCACATTTGTTACACATGAATATTACTAATGTAAAATTGATGATGATTTGAACAAAACACTTGAGTGGGTTGATAAATCGAATAATTATTTTTATTTTTTTTACCTAGGAATGATTTCAGTTTTTTAGTTTTTAAAAGGATTTTTTAAGAAGGGAAATAACACTTCATTAGTGGTTTTTGATTTATTTCATGATATTTTTGATGTGAAATGTATTTTTGAATATCATGTGGTTATGAATATATATTAATGCATTATTTGAAATGGAATTAAATAATTATTTTGGGTATCTAGATCATTTGGTTCATGACATGAGTAAAAGGTTGGTTTATATGAAATGGTTTGAATTTGGAAATAGATGGATTTTCTAGATTCATTTTAAATAGATTTGGGATTTTGAATTTAGTGTTTTCAAAATTGTTTCAAATTTTTTCAAAATTTTTAGTTCAAAATTATATTATGAATGATATTTAAAATTATGGTCATTATTTATCTCATCAAGATGACATTTTTGTGAGTCCAATTTGGGTCTTTTTAATTGGATTCTTTAGGATATGGTTGTGAGAACCTGAGAGGCATTTATTTTTGTGTATGATTTGGGTCCTGACCCAAGGATTAGTTTTTTTTGTATTTTCATAGTCTATGAAGTAGGGTTATGTATATCTAGTTAGATTATGAGTACCCATAAATGGATTTTATATAAGGTGTTTGGTTAGTTGTCACCTAATGTGATTAGATTGTGATATAATCTTGGAAGGGTTAGTTTAGATTGTGATATGGAATTTAATAGTTATGTGTCTCTCTATATAATGATTGGATAAGGGTTTTTGAAAAAAGGATTATAAATGGGACATGGACTTGATGTAAACCATATAATGGTTCATCTAGTGGGGTTTGTTTGGGGTATAGCCCCAAGAGTTATATAGGATGTCAAGTGATTTTACCCTGAGTGTATGGGATGTCTATCTAGGAGTTAGAGAAAGGATAGTAATAATATATTTAAATTTTTGTGTTTGGTGGAAATTGGAATCGTAAAAGTTATTGGAAGATCAATTTGTTAGGTATCAAGAGGGGTACAAGTAGGCTTTTCTTCATTCCAAGGGCCAAAAGTGAGTGGGATATTTTTGAATTTTGGTGCATGTTAGTACATGGACTAGGTTATAGTGACCTTTAATTTATGATGCTCGGTCTATGTGAAACCAAGAATCAAGCTTCCTCAAGTGACAATTTGGTTTTATGGGTCATTAGACCAATGAGTGTTTTATTTCCTTGTGAGAAGAACGATATTGATTTTTTTTGGAAATTGGACTAGAAAATGATTGAGACAATTCAACATACCATTGATCATTGTATGATGAATGATCCCATGCTTTGGATTGGATATTGGGTGAAATGAATAAGATTATTACTATTGAGGGATATTGGTTATCTTGTGGTTTTGTGTTGGAAACCTTAATGAGGTCTTTGAGTGAACCAATGAAATTGATTTTTCTTATAGTTGTAGAGACCATTATTGATGTAATTATATGAGAATGTGACAATAGGTGACATACACGGTGAATAATTTTTTAATTATTTTGGGGATCAGGTTTTGGGATTCAAGGAACATCGGGTTTTTTGAAAGTTCACTGGAGATTAACCTTCAAATGAGATGTTTTATATTGGTATGTAATGATGATGTGTAGTTCCCTCTTTAGTTTTACGTGTGGAAGAATAATATTTGATTAATAGGTACATGGTGAACTTATATCGGAGTGGGCATGTCATGAATTACCATATATCTCCATATTTCACTCACAAGGAGGAGTGTGGGGGCATTATTTGAGGGTGATTCAGATTAGAGGTGAAATATTTCTTTTTTGTGGTGCAGGATAGTTAATGGTGGTGGTCATGGATATGAACAATCATTTTAATTGAGTGTTAGGTTTTTGATCAAGTATCAGTGTTGAGTAGTATATTGATGCATGAGTGTAAAAGAATATTTTTTTAGAATGGATATAAGATCAGTGTGTGAGGCCAAGAACATTTTGGAAAAGTCAAATAGGAACAATTTAGTTGTTATTTTTCATGGGAATGGTTGTGGTGAGATTGAAACCAGAATATTGATACCATTTTTGTCTATATTTATGTGTTTTGAGTACCTAAACTGAATTTTTATAGGGAGGTCGATGTGTTTGGGCATGGGTGTTCGAATTGGGAAGAGGTAGTGTGTTGGTAATTTAGAGATGAAACATATGATTTTAATAGTGTATAAGTGGAAAAAATACGTAATGTGATGTGGTTAGTAGGATGTTGATTGTTTACAAGAGTTTCTTGAGTTGGCACTTGGATATGTGATGTCATGGTCAACTAATAGAATGGTAATTTTGGTATGATTTCAGAAGTATGTGGTCGATGATTTTTTGGGGCTATATAAGTGAACACAACAAATGAATCATGTTTATGGTGGGAGGGAAACCATATAGGGGTTGTTTTCTTGGTGTCTGCATTTAGAAATATGTTAATGCAGACCGTTTGTTTGATCTTTTAGGATTTGAGAAGGATTACCACTTTTTGAAAGTTAGTAAGCACGTGAGTATGGGTGTTCAACTATGAATGGGTCATGGTCATGGATTTGGTAGGGTAATGATGGAATGTTGGGGATGCATGTCGATAATTGAGTGTTGGTGAACATAATGGTATGTAGAGATGAGTTATGTTGATTTGTGAATATGACTGGATAAATGGCACCGATAAAGGTTTGTTACCAATGTATATGAATCGATGATCATCAGATAACCATTGGATAAAGGATAAGACCATTGGGTGGTCTTTATTATGAGATCTACTACTCTTTCTATGAATCATGGATTTGGGTGGGGCTCGTTCAAGAGGTCATTTGGATGATTCTAATTTTGAGGTAGGTATGTCTTTTATGGAACAACCAACACATGTTTTAGACAAAAAATATGAAATGGGATATGAGTAAAGCTATTAATTTTCATTAGATTCAATGACCACATAGTAATATATGGGAAGTGGGACTGGCATGGGAGTTGGATGCTTGGATGAGATATTCAGTTGTGTTTTGGAGACATTAGAGGTACATTTTGAGGATGAAAAGTTGTTGGAGAGGGATTTTGTAACTATCCATATCATTGACAGTTTGAAAAGTTTCTATGGAATTTGAACATTATTTCGGTAGTGATTCCATTATGATGTCTAAGTATTGGACTAAGGGTATGAGATTTTGTACATCAATAAGTGGAATTTATTTATGGGATTGACTGAGCTAGTAGAATACAAGGGTTTCAAGAGAACTAATAGGAGAAGGCAGAGATATATAGTGTGACTATAGCAGCCATTAGTTAGCTGGCCGACCCCACCAGATCACTACTGTAGGATGTTGTCCAATACATTTCTTGGGATCACCTATCTGCATGTGGTCCCTCTCCTGATTTCATATGGAAACTAGGGGCTAGACGGTAGACTTTCAAGGTGATTTTAAATTTTTCCGTTATATCTTTTAACAAGGGGCCCCCCTTATTACCCTACCTATATTTCCCCCTAACAACAAGTGAATCATGTTATGAAGGGGTATCCTTTCTTGACCATTTTTGGATCCTATATCTATTTTTATTATGCTTTCTAAGTGTCTTTCAGTGTTGTTGATTCCTAAAACTAATTCTAACCCCATGCAGCTCTCAAACCACTATACCTCCTTGTTTATTCTCTCTGGAATCCTATTCGAATGGATGTAGATTTTTCATCAAGTAATTGGGATATCTAGCTCATTTTATGTGGAAATACTTGTTGATTAATCTTTTTCCATGGTTGAGGTAAGAAGCATATAACATTATAATTTTTTCATAAAATATTGTATTCCAGAAATTTTATTTGAATATGTATTTAGCCTTTTAGATCATTACATTTAGAATTATCATGAGAGAGTGAGGTTTTTTTGATATAGGAGGCTCCTTAGGGGTGATGGTTGGGTTCCGTGAAAATGTTTAAAACATGCCTTGTACCAAGAATTGATATAGAGATGTCTAATTTGGATATTGAGATTGGATAAAGTCCTTTGGGGTTTGATACAAATGGGGGTGGGTGAAATGTTATAGGTATTCAGGTAGGGAATATCCTAGAGCTTGAGCTGAGTAAATGATATTTGAGGTCCATGGGTTGATGATAATGGTGGGGTTGTATGCATGCGTAATCATGCCAAGAAGTTTTAATTTTGGATTGGAACATGCTAGAATGACATGGGTATATGGTGTAAGGTCTTAGAGAAGGTTTTCATTTCTCTGATATGAAATGTGAGGATGAACACGAGAGAGGTGGTCTATTCCATTTGTGATGATAAGAATCACTAGAGAGATGTTCTCAATGTTTATGATGAGATATTCCCCTTGGGTTTTTAGGTTGATTATTATTATTTTCCATTGTGATTGGGCCACACAAGAACACTTAGGATGGGATGGTATGATTTTTGGGACCCCTATAAAACCATGGACTCTGCCTTTATGATAATTTGGCCACCCAATAACTATCATGACGGGCCGATGAGATTGATTAGCCTCTCTGAAAGATGCTGTGATTAGAAACTATGCATGGTTAACCTCCTCAGAGTGTTTAGGGATGGGTTAATATATGGATGAGACCATAACCTATGTGAAAAGGCCCATAAATGAACAATGTATCATTGATAAAAGTACTGGTGAATAAAGTATATATTTTTCTTTTACATTTTTATTTGTGAATAATAATAATCACATCCAGTAAATGAATTACCACCTTTCTATAAACAAAACATTATCACATCCATAGGGGAACACATACGTAAAATTTTTACTACTCAATAGGTGTAACTAGTATTTGGGATGGTTTATAAATAATCCAATTCCCAAAAATAGACTAGAAAAAATTTCTTTTGTGTGGATACAACAAGTAATAAATAAATTAACACTTGTATAGAACTATGATCAATATAATAGAGAATCTGATTCATCTAGCATGAATAATGTAAAATATGTTATGTACGTTGATTAAAAAATACAACAATTTTATCCAAATAAGTCTCTAAGTACCTTCAACAACTTCCACATTTTTAATTTTAAAAACTATAATTTGTCACATTCATTCCCACTAGAAAGTAGAAATAACTTTTATGGAATTCATACAATAACTAATTTTGATTTCAATGTATGATTACTAATTTCTTTTATTTTTTACTATGACTGATTAACAAAAATATACTCAAGAAATATCATTGAACTGGTTCATTATTTTGTCATAAATGTCAGTCTAGTGTATCAGTCTGACCCGTTATCCACTCCCTTATTCTACTTTTGTTGGAAAAAATTCTTCAGAGAGATATCTCCAAAAACATTCTTAGCCACAAAACATTCAGTTCTCTTGCTTTCTTAGACATATGGACATTGTCAATGACAATAGTCTATGTTGTAATTCCACTTATATTTATGGTTATTCTAAAAATTGAATGGATAGGAAACAAATTTCCCATTATGACTCAACCAAATTTCCTAAAATCCAAATTTTACTTAAATTGCAACTGCATAATTAACTATTTCATTTCATATCAAATATTCATGATTCATCTCAATACTTATTGAATATTCCTACAACTCCATCCTTATTCATACACAAAAAGATTTATTCTATATGATATAAAAGTCAATAAAATACTATTTTCATTACAATAAATGATATTTAGAACTTAATACTATCATTGTGATGAAATATTCAAACTAAGAAAAATCTACCATAAACATTGTTACAACTTCTTTAGAATTTAGCTATATTTCTTTATATTCCTAATATTGATGAATCTTCTCAATCACTCTAGAAATATGATATCATTTCTTAGCTCAATCATTTTGTTCAACTATTTTTTTAAAAAAAATCATTGTGACATCTTATGAATTTGAAACCCCTTAACCATACATTAACCAGTGCTTCATAAAATTTCACCATGAATTAATTTGGCCAAGAAATCCTCACAATAATTATAATGTATTACATGATTTCTAGAATCCAATGACATAAAGGTGTCATCCGGAAAATGATGAATCGTACTTTTACTCCTTTAGATAAATCAACATCACTTATATTCTGTTCAATCTTTACCCAATTAAAAGAAGAACGGAAATTTGTTTTATGAATATATTTTCTGTACCATGAGATTCTTAATCTATTTTATTGTTCTATGATTCTTTCTAATGGATATGTATTTGAATATATTATCATTCATTGGACCTAAAAAGAATTAACTTACTGATCATTGTCCATAAAATTATTTTTCAATACTGGAAAAAAATTGTGATCTAACTCTAGTAGATCATTTCAAATGAAACCATTTTCATAACAACACTATGTTAGATAGATCAGTTTCATAACTATTTTAAAAGAATATTGGAACACATTTTCTAATGGATTGGTGTCTAAAGTTAAACCATTCATCTAAATTTTATAAAATTGACGAATTTTATTATGAATTTTTCATATGATGGATCAGAAAATCCAATTAATCAGTTATTCGACTAGATCGGTCAATAGAAACGTTAACTAAACTTCTAACATAAAAATAATTCAATCATACCATCATTTATAATGAAAAATGCATCCAATGAATCTCAAAAAGAAAAAATGAGATCAATATACATTGAAATAATAAACTTTTTAATTCTATAAACCATTTCATGTATAATTACTTCTTCATGAGGTAGGAAACATTATGACCCAAATATCATCTTCTGATTCTAAAAACCATTTCATTATCTTTTTTTCACAATGATTGGATCATAATTTTTATAGATAACTTATGATATTGAAATATTAAAAAATAAAAAAATATCCATGGATTTAATATTGAATGTATTTAAATACATTTACACATTCTGAAAACATTTCATTATAAATGAACAAATTTTTATGTAAACAATGTGAGTCTGATAAACAAAATCACTCCAAGAACAACTATAGTGAAAAAAATAATTCCAATGGATTTTTTATCAAGACTATTATTGATATTATGAGTATAGTACACCTTTCATCAATAAAATTATACATACACTGTTAAATGATTTATTTTAATGACAAAAAAATAAAAAACAACCCAACCCTATTTTTGAATTTAAAAACAGACCTCCGACCAAATTCGCACACCGCACTTATTTTTTCCTAAAATCTTCGTAAATAAATAATCATTGTAACTTTATTATGTGGATTAATTTTCAAAAATTCTAATAATACACGGGTGAACACATTATATGAACCAAGAATCATTGGATGTTAGAAAATTCTATCCAAAAGTAGTATAATATGATGATTTTTATTAAAACATGAAAATATTAATAATTTCCACCTCTTCAAAACTTATTTCATCATTTAAAAAGAATCTTATAAAAATTCATAAGGTGTTAGAATAGATCACTCACATTAATGAGGAATTTTCAATATACCATAAAATACCCTTAAATATAGTATTACTTAAAAGGATTAACCCATACAATTTGATTGATTTATGAAAAATTATTTTCCACCTTATGAAAACTATCCAATGTATAGATGAGAGAGGAGATAGAAACCCATTCCTCAACCATGGAGTGACAGAGGATGGACACCCACATTCAATATCTGTTTTGAAAAATACCTCTCTTGGTATAGGTTTTGTGAATATGTTAGAAACTTATTCCCATGTCTGAAAAAACTACAACATGAGTTCATTATTATACATATCCTCTTTGATGAAGTGATATGTGATATCAATATTTTTTTAATGAGAATTTCAAAATGGATTTATTATAAGGATAATATAACTTTTATTATTATAGTACAAGAGTAGAAGAAACATCACTTTAACAAAGTCTTTCAATTTAGTCTTTATACACCTATGTTCTATTGTGGATTGAGTGGAACAAATATACTCATATTAAGCTATGATATGTGTAACTGATTTTTGTTTATTTTCATTCTATCTTACAAAAACTTTTTCAAGAAACAAAACTCGACTAGATGTGTACATTTAATCATATACACATCCTTCCAAATCACTATCTATAAAGCCAAAAAAATTAAATCTTCTTGAGCTATGGTACATGATTCCAAATATTGATCCATTGATATATCCGAGAAATAGGTTTCCATACAAGGGATTTGATTTCATTGGATCACTTAGGAATCTTGCACATAAGGTAACAACATAAGAAATCATGTCTTGAATTAGTATATTATAAAAAAACTCTGAATCATATTTTGAAACTCTTTAGAGTCAACATCCTCACCTTCTCTATATTTATTTAACACTGTTCCGATTACAATTAGTATATAACTAGTTTTTTAATTTTCATTTTCAATCATCATATGAATTTCTCTAGAAAACTATTCCTCAGAAGGAAAAATTTATGCCTCATTTTTTATACATGTAACCAATAATGTATTTCATTTCAACTAGCATTAACATTACCAATAAATTATTCATTTATTTAAAAAAAACCTTCAAAAGTTCTTTCATCTTTCCTTGCAATGATAATTCCATCAACAATTAAATAATAATGATAGAGATCAGAGCACATTATCTGATGTGGATATTACTATAAACCTTTACCTTCATAATGTTAAAAATTCTTATGTATGTATCAAAATTTTAATACCCTTACCTTAGATAATTTATTATTATTTAAAAGTATTTATTCAAATTTCTCACATAAATTTAAAACATCCTAATAAAAACCAGCACCATTTTTAAAGGTAAAATTATTTTTAAAGTTCATTTTTAATGAAATCTAACTTCACATCATTCAGAATAAATTTTCAAATTCATTATGTTGTTAGTATAGGAATGTTTCCAATTTTTTATATCCTTATGACTCAAGAAAAAGTTTTATAAAAATTAATTTCTAAAATAAATGAGTATCTTTTATTAAAAGATCTTTATTTTTTTATTATTTTACAATATTCATTAAACATATTTGGGATCGAACAGTTTGTATCAATTTTTTTTTTAGGTATGAGTTCCTAAGTATACTTATTATCAATCTGATCCAACTCTACATTCATAGAATGGATCTATTTAGGAATCTTGAAAATATTATTAATATATTTCAGTTGAAATATTTAATAGAGAGAAGTATGTTTTACAAATTTTAATGTTCTTCTTGTTTTATTAGTTTAATGTTTATGACCCATAATGTTTTGAGCTTCCACCTATTTCCTCTTTAGAGGAAGATTTAAGTGATATTCTACCTCATATCTAGAAATAGATGATTCTGATTCATCATAATTCATTATATCTCCAATAATAGAATTATCATTATGTTTCTCAAAAACAATTATTTCATCATCTACATATTACTCATCGTCATGAGTTTCTGGATGATCTTCCTTATATTTTCAAATTACTTTCACATCAATATAATAAAATATTCTTCCTTTTTTTTTTAAAAAAAAATCTACATCTTCCTTTATCAAAATCATGGCCCAGAATGATTCCAACTTCACCTATCTAATGAGACTTTCCAATATTTCCATATTTTATATTTATGAAGATGGGACACCAAAAAAACACTTATATTAATCGAAAATGGAGTTTAAAAAAATATTTCATCAAAATTCATGTCAGAACATGGCATATAGAAATACCAATTATTGATATAAAATGTAATGCTCATTGCTTACCACTATATGTAATGTGAAACACCATGATCACATTACATTGTATTCCTCATCTCAACTAATCATTAATTCATTCTTTAATAAACTCCATTATATTTTCGTGTATACTATTTAATAAACTCAGTCAAAATACCAAGTTTTTTAACATAACTAATCAATTATTTATTCTTGTATTCACCACTATTATCAATTCTCATGTTATTGACAGAATACCAACATTCCATATCAACTATTCTCAAAAATCTATTATATATCTTCAGAGCATATGAATTATTTTTTAAGTGAATAACAAAAAGAATGTCAGTGAAATCTTTAATGATATAAATGTTGTCCACATCTCTAAAATTTTATTGATTAATCATCACGACCTAAAATAGGTAATGAAGTAGTTCCATAGGATGAGTGGAACAAATATCATCTTTTTCTGCACTGAATTTGTAATCATTCCTTTTTAAAAAACTAAAAAACACAATATTTTATTAATGACATATTTGGAATGAAATAGACACTATCTCAATTTTATAACATTATCATGTCTCTCTAAAACGTATATTCCAACCATTTATGCCACATCTGGTTTTCATTTATCATGCCTAAGTAAGATGAACTTCTATTATTCACCAACTTGAAACAAGTTTCCTTTGGTGTGTTGTCCTTTTGTAACAAAATTTATATCTAAATCTCTATTAAAAAAATCATATTTCATAAAAACATTATTTCTTTCATCACAATGTTGTGAACCACTCAACATATTATTTATCAACCCATCAAGAAATAAAAATTTCAAGGAATTCATTTTTTCTTCCCCAATTTTAGCATATCCCACTCCTTTGATTCGGAGGGATTCATCATTACCTAAGGTCACATTTTCATCTTTCATGACATTGAAATTCGTCAACAGTTTCGAATCTTCTTCCATGATTAAATAACACTCAGTAACCAATATATATGGTAATTATCCTTTTGTAGCTTTGAGAGTAGTTTCCGCGACAACATATTTTTAAATACCTATATATTTCTTTACCTCTGAAATATGAGAATTTCAATAAATTTTTTGATATGATGGTAAAAAGAAGGTATCATATTTAAAGATATCGTAGTTGTTCACAAATTTTATAAATAGTTTTTAATGGATGGAACCTATTTTACACTATAAAAAATATTTCTTTGTGTTAATTCTTTGAGGAAATTGATTCCCCTTGAAACATTTCTATTTGTAACTCATGGAGTAATTATAATTTTTTTGTTTAAACCAACACATATATTCCATATTCCAAAATTCACAACAATATAATTAAACAACATAAAATATATTAACCTTTGAAACATATATATTTTCCTGAAGTGAGGACCTATTTTATAGACACTTTTTTATGGTTCATATTTTGAATATTTTGACCCCCAAACATTATGTTATCACCCAAACTATTTTTCTTCAATTCATATTTATTTTTAAATTTATTAGAATCAAAAGTGGCCGAAAATTTCTTTTTGGAGTTAGTTAGTTTGGAAGCTTTTAAACATACAAAATTAAAAATTGTTGTATTTGGAGATATACACAACTATCAAACCCTTATACTGGTTAATATAATTTTCAACATTATTTCTAACATTTGAAAATTTGTTTTTTAGATCCATATAATTTTCTCCATTTCAAGAACATCATATAAAAATAGATATTGATTTATTGAAACTTCTAACTCCCATATTATTTTATGAAAAATTCTTTTTGAAACACTTCCAACACATCCTCATTTTCATCAACTTTACATCAAGGTGTAAATTATTGATTATTTTCTGTTTCAAGAGACATATTCAAAAATTACACCTCTTTTAGAAACATTGATTTATCTTCAAGAATACATTCTGTTTTTGATCTACAAATTTTATTCATCAACATCTAGTCACTCTTTCATGCCCTAGAGTATGTCATTGACATTATTTCAGTTCTCTATTCAGATGAAATTTTAACTCAATATTTTCTTCTTATACAGAACTAACCCTTCATAAATATTCATAATTAAATATTGATATAAATTTATTTTATCCTATAATATTAGAAAACTTCTCAGTCTCATCTTTACTATCTAATTATTCATAATCTTTAGAAAAAATGAATCTGCTTTTGTAATTTGAGATATTTTTATCTTTTTTCAATGGAAAAAGATATTGATATATCTATATTTTTCTTCAATTATATTCTTTTTTTCTATAATCTTCATCAATATCGTCTGCATTCATTTTTCATTGACATTTTTTACATAATATACCAAAATATCCACATTAAAAACATTGTAAGTGTAGCTTCCCTTTATACATTACCATAGATCTATTAATAGTTCTACAAAACAAGGAAAAAAATTCATCAAGATTATTACTAACCTAATTTTTGGATTCAGAATCAAAAACTTCATTATCATTTTGAATCTTCTTAGACTTTTATTTGATGGAATACATGAGTGAAATTTATTAATAAACATTTTTTCCTTTCCTAATGTTCTCCCCTATCATTTCATAATTTATGATAATTATATGATGTTAATCTAGAGATTGAGTTTCATAATATCTATCATCAAAATATAATACATTTGAATGCATCATGTTAGGAATAATTCCCAAGATCTTTAACAAAATATTTGAATCTTCCACCTTTTAACAAAGATATATTATATTGATAAAAATATCATTGATCCTTATAAAGTTGTCACCAATAGATTCAAACTAGCCCATCTTTTGATATCCATACATCGGCCTCTCATATTCTAACATGTATTTCTTTACATTTATATAGCCTCTATAAATGTATTTCAATATTTTCCAAAACAATTCAATATTAGAAGATCCCTTCACCATAAGAAAATCATTTTTAAAATGTAATGACTGTAAATAATTTAAATATATTTTATAATTTTCCATATTCTTATTATTCATAGATTTAAGTGGAACATTCTCGACTGGAGGAGAAAAAAATATATAGTAGCATCTAAAACAACATACCCATGAAATTCGAGATAATGAATTTTCTTATCATTCCTCATATGGTAATTTATTCCATAAAAGGATGGAATATCAATATTATTAACCCAATTATGATCATCAATAATAACATCTAATGAAATCATCAGTAATGATTAAACAAAGGGAATCACACTTTGATACCACGTAAAAATGGAACAAATAAAATAAATTTATCACTAAGGGGTTGAATCAATGATATTTATTTTATGTTATCCTTATGGAATACAAATATTCACCTCCTAAAGAAGAATTATAACTCTTCTAAAAAATCATTCAAACATTCTCATGGATAAAATATTTAAAAATTTCACCCCTTAATAAAATTAGATAGTCAATGGAATTGTTTAGAAGTGATAAATTACCAAATGATTCACTAAAAAACAATAATTTTTTATGGTTACAACAAGTAAAAAACATAGTAATACATTTGAAGAACTGCGATAAAACAATGGTTTCTGTGATTATTCTCACATGAATGATCTGAAATAAGTTTTCTAAAATGTTTAGAAACATTCAATAATTTTCTCTAAACAATTAATTGTTATTATTAGAAAAATTACACTTTTTTAATCCTTCCATCTACAATTATTCACTTTATATCTTAGAAGAAGGTAGAAACACCTCTTATTTCAATGTATAAAAACTCAGTTTGATTACGATGTATTATTACACATTCTGATTCTTCAATCCAAAAATAAAAGAAAATAATAAAAGACAATAAATAAATTTAAGAAATTATTAACTCTTTACCTATAATTGTCAGTTTAATGGTATGGTTTGATCTGGTAACCTATTCCTTCTTCTTCTTCAATTTGGAAAACAGACTCAAGAAAAATCAATGTGGAAAAATCTATAGCCACACAACATTCATTATATCACTATATCCTACATGAAAATAGTTTATTTATATAAAATGTATGATGTAATTCAAATTCTATTTGTAAGTGTGACATAAATTGAATGATCGGGAATCCTATTTCAGTTTCCCACTCATCCAAATTTCTAAAAACTCATATTATACATAAATTTCCACATTGTCTCTAAATATTTAATCACTTCTTAATAATTCTATATTTTTATGGAAATTTCATAAATTTGATTGAATCATTAGCATACTTTAAAATTTAAATAATTTCTATTATCCAATAAAAAATTCATTTTGATACTAATTTCATTATGTTGAAATCTATGTAGAATTAAATACTGTCATTTTGATGCTCCATAAGAAATTGTAAAATTATTCATTAAACATTATTGCAACATCGAAAGAATTCAGTTTATTTTTAATTTATTCCTTATATACACAAATATTCACAATCACCATAAAAGTTTAATATCATTTCTTAGTTCAATCATTTGGTTCTTCTGATTTTTCATAAACATCATTGAAATATCGGAAAACGTTGAAACTCTTTGAAAATAATTCTATAAAAAATTCAAAACATTTAATCTTTTCTTCATTTTACCAATAAATTATTTTATAAATGATATTATATTGGATGAATTCAAGAATCAGATGAATTATCATTGTCGGCATTCATTTGGTGGATCAGACTCATATTCCTTCTAATGACTCGTTTTCACTTCTTTTTTGATAACACATGAAAAAATATGAGACAGCAAGAGAATTTGTTTTATGAAAACAGGGTTTAAGATTGTTTTCCTTCACCTACTTTATTTTTAGTTGATTCATTGTAATTAACCAGTCTTCAAATATCATCAAATTCATCATCCCAAAACATCTTTAACTTACTTATCGTTATTAATAAATATCCATATTGATTCTAACAAACCAATTTTGATCAACCATTAAAGCATATAAAATTTTCTATCATTTTATATTGTAATTAAATGCATATAATCCCACCATACAGTTCTATTATGGGATATTATCACTTTTGTATGTATTAGTTGTATTTTGAAGTTAATTGAAAAAATTCACTAATTTTGGATTTTTAATGTTTTATTTTTATAATGTATTCCACCCACAACTTTTCATACATGTATTTAAAATTTTAAATTCTATTTTTAGGCTACCATAGATATTGGGGTTTATTTAATTATTCATAACCCTCAGATCAATCCATCATTTAGAGGCCCAAAACTATCTCACAAGGAGAGCTTCAATATCTGTTCTTATATCATGAATATTTTAAATAGTAGCACATATATCTTATAGGGCTATCCCAATGAATATGAAATTCTACAAGGACATTTTGAAATTCAGGGGAAATGAATTCATTAACTGTTACACCACCTTATTCATTATTATTTATGTTTATATTATCATGGAATGTTGTATTATAGGAAAAAACAGTCACCTGGATGGATTAAATGTATTGAGTAAAACTAAAATAAATCCAACATACAGTTTCAAGTAAATCATGCATTTTTGGATGAACGTGGAATGAATAGAGGAATAACATTCAAGAACACACGATTGCAAAAGTATTATATTTATTGTGTCCAATGTTCTAATATATTTTATCGATGATATTAGATCTGAAATTTCTCACTTATTTGTCTATATATTTTTTCCTCCCCTCCCATTACAACGGATATCCATTTTCAGGGGGCTATGGTAGAGTATTTATTTTTAATAGATAGTAATTTTTTTGTATATATAATTTGATAATTTTTATTCATATCTTATTCATCTATTAATTTTATTTTCTGTATTCTCCCATAATATATCCCTTTTATACTTCACTAAAAATAAAGTACTATCCTTGTCATATGTTTAAGGGAAGGAATGGTTGTTTGAATGAGTTTAATATTGTTTAATTTTATATCTCTTAACTCAATTCTAGGAATCTTGGTGGTGGAAAAACTGATTTTGGTGATTGGTCACCAAGTTTTATCTTCTATCAGATTATTCTTCTCGTTTTCCATTTTCCTTACCATCACTATTTGGGTCATGAATATAGTGGAGCACGTAATATATTATGATTTTAGATGAAGATGTCTCTTCAGTGAAACTCAAAAGAGAATTTCCCTGTATGAAGGGTTCTTACTATAGGGTTATGACATTTCCAATATGAAATGTGAAGTCTGATAGGTCTTGATCACCCCATTGAGTTGACTACTATCAACTATTTTATATAATGATTTCAATCAATGAAACCTCATACGATCATTTTATATCATTATTTTGTTTAACATCATTCAATTTTTCATTGAATTTTTATATATAATATTAATATATCATGAATCTTTTCAAACACCCAATTTCAGTTTAGTTAATTTAGTTTTGTATTAATTATATTTATAATAGAAAAAATAGAATGAGTTTGCGATTATAAATCTTTCATGAAACAGGTCCTAGAATGTGTCCCTATGTTATGTTATTAGGTAAATACTAATTACATTTATTGTGTATCTAATAAGTATCTTTATCCAATTCCATTTTTATACAAACACTATGTCTGATGGATTGGTATCCAAACACTTCTAATGGATCAATGGTACACAATTTATAATGGACCAATGTTAGAAGATAATTCTTTTTTTATATTATCTATAACTAAGTACTAATCCTAATAATTAATTTGTTAGATGGATTAGACCATCTGATGAATTATAAAACATTATGGATCATTTGTTTAGAACTTCAAAAGAACATTGGTGACAACAACTTAAAACTTCCCATCCATAAAAAATCATTATCAGGCGATTATCAAACTAATAAACATGGATTAGAATACTTTAACATCATAAATTATTATCTTCTATAAACCATTTCTTTTATCATGATTTCTGAATTTTATGGAAATATTAGGATCATAATAATATCTTCTGACAAACAAAAACTATTATCCTTCATACTTTTACAATGCAGCGATGATATGTTTTATAGAAAAATTATGATTTAGAAAACATAAAAAACCACAGTGCATTGTTATATTTAATGTTGAACATCTCCAAAGACATTCAGACATTGTAAAAACATTTCATTACCATCAAACAATTCTTTCTAGAAAAAATTTAATTCTGATAAATAACATCATTTTGAAAACATCACCAGAATTGAAAACGAAATTCCATGGATATTCTTATCAAATGTGTTAGATGTTACTAGCATGATACTATTTTAATAAAATCACCATCAATCTCAATGTAAAATTACTTAATTTAATTAAAAATAATCTAAAACATAAATAACACACTTCTTTCAGAAATCTGAAAACTAACTTGCTTCTAAATGTTTCCCAACACTATGATGATGCATGAGATGTGGGTTTTATTTTTCAATATGTTATAACAAATTTTATTTATGTTAGTGAGAGGAATTTAGTAGATCTAGGTTTTTTGAGGGCTTGGTTAACATTGGATGACCCGATAGGTTTCACGTTTATTTATGGATTCATTTTCCATCATTACATACCAATTCAGTAGACTTTCTGCATTTATGATAATGTTAGATTGGTGGTGTTCTACTATTTTTATAGTCAAAACTCGTATGAGAATCTCAATATGCTTGAAAATTATGTTTATTATTCATCGAAAATGCACATTAGTTCCAACTTCAGGGACGTTATAAAAGAGGTGTAGGTTTCCCGAGGAGTTACCGGGACAAACTCTAGGATCTATTTAATGATGGATCTTAATTTATATCTATTTCTTTTATATAGATAGTTTTTATATTGGGATCTTTATTTAATGAATTTATAGGGTATTTTATTCCATAAATTATCTAATGCGGTGTAATCATATATTTTTCTTCAACATTTAGTTTTATATATTTCTCTGATTATTATATAATGATTGCATACTCTAAATTATATATCTATTAACCAAGGAATAGACTTCCTATTATGATTTTTTAACACTCACTATGAATCAAAAACCAATAATATATGGGTAGGTGCTCATGAAATCATACAGAACTTCCGTTTTGGAACTGGTGAGTGGATCTAGGCTCGGGCATCTCAATTAGTGATTAATTTAGTATTTGGAAAACAAATAACTCGTAAAAAATTACAATTCATTGAAAAATTATACATTTTAATAGTAACCAATTATTTATTACTAATTAATAATCAATAAATTAATTTACAAACAAA
Organism: Viscum album; assembly: GCA_963277665.1. Lineage (NCBI taxonomy): Eukaryota > Viridiplantae > Streptophyta > Magnoliopsida > Santalales > Viscaceae > Viscum > Viscum album. Next base: position 1,061,093,058 of record OY728165.1, on the reverse strand, counting down.
AAATTAAATTTTACTAAATTTAATATGCTAGTTTTGAGAAATAATCCATTAAAAACATTTAATTTCCAAAAAAAAATATTTTTAGATAATATTAAAAATTATATTTCATTCCCTTGTATTTAATTATTGTATTTTATTAAGTTCTTAGACTAAAAATCCCTTGAGTTTTATCAATGAATTTTTTTTTGATATCAATCTATAAAATTCATAAGTATAATAAAAGTGTGTACTTTATAAATAATTCTCAAAACTAAATGGTAACTTTCCAAATGAATTAATATCATATAAATATTATACAAAAAAATTTATTTTATTTGAACTAATTATAACGAAAATGTATATTTTCACATCAATATATACATTACATTTATTAATAATATATAGATAAAGTCTAATAGGTAATATGTTTATTCATATTATACTTAAATACTATTTACCCATTTATGATAGTTATATAATAGATATATTAAATACATTACATCAAATAATCCATTCTATTAGAAATTATTATATAAAAAATCTAATTTCTTTAATAAAAATATAGCAGTTTTTCATAATTCTTTTACCCTTTGATGTTTTTTTTCTCATGATATGTTTTGTTCTACAAATATCATATTTTTAAGTGAGAGTATTATCCAACATATTTTCTAGTTTAAAATATATTATTATTTTCAATTTTTAATCTCTTATTAATTTATTCACATTTAATGGATGTTATAATCAATGATACATAATAATCTATGGAATTTAATAGGAAGTTTCATGTAACATCGTTTTAATGTTCTATTATGAAAAAATAATGTTTTGTTAGTTTGATTCATATCATTTTAGACTAAAAACATATAATGGTATATTCCTTTAAATGAATATTAGGGAATCAAATTAATGACTGAAATATTGTTTATGTAATTAAAATGTTTTCTAAAATCATGGGTGATAAATTCCCCCATTTTTATAAATCGTGTGATCATGATTATAAGTATAATTTTCTAAGGAAAATATCTAAGGGTACACAAAAGTTTTATATTAATCAATATAAAATTTCTTTTATGAAATGAACTTCACTATTATTGGTAATTTTATAAAACTCATATATTCCATCACAATAAGAATAAATTGATATTCTAAACTATTTATTCCAAATATGTTTCATTAGATTATTATATGACATATGAGACTATAGAAACATACATTTTACAGTATCACTGATCATATTTGTAACAAAATACTAAATATAATGTGTGCATTATGATATCATATGAAATCATATTAAATTGTTAAATATAATAAATCAGTCCTAAGAAACCATATACTATGAAACCCTTTATTTCAACCTATGTAACTTAAAATTAAAAAAATGATGATTTGATAAACCTATAACACTTTAAATATTACATACGTTTCATTGTTTGGGTTATATTATACCTAGTTAACTAATAACCAAAAATAAGTAAACACCACACTAATTCCAATTAAGGCCCTCTGATTCTACACACCACGATCGTGTTCTAAAAATAATTAAAACAAATTATTTGATACCATGTTGGTTGAAGTAATAATTCCACACACATAATTTTCATTATTTTTATTATATAAACAATAAATCTCAAAAATTATGTCACAATCACAAAACTCAATGAGTTATTATCATGATAGACTAAATAAATAGTGAAATTAATTTATGATCTGTTCAAAATATTTGACAAATAGTATTTTCACATGATACCATTTTGAAATATCTTTAGAATCATTTTTCCTCATTACATGTTGAGTGAAAAACTAATAGAGGGGTGGGATCATATGATTAGTAAGTGTACACATAGGAGATAACATTTTAATATCATAAATGTTTATAAAAATGATTATGTGGTAATGATAAGGTCAAAACACATGATAGAATCAAACCCAGTAAAGAAAAAATCACAAACCATGGGTCATTTCAGAATTATTTTCCCATAAAATTTGAGAAGACACACAAAAGTGAGGAAATATGATTCAATAATAATTTTTTATGAAAATATTATAGCGGAATAAAAATTGGAAAATATATAATTGTAGAAAACCATTCCTTATTTCTGAGATAAATTTCAATAACTTTTTGACTTAGTTTATAGAGTCCTTTGGTCTATTAAATTTTCTCTTAAATCCTTAATAATTAATATCATTACGTATAAGAATTTATCCAATCCATTAATGGTATGTATAATTATTGGTCCACCGATAACATAGTGGAGAGAGCACGTTAGGGCTTTGGGTTCACAACCCTTTCCAAGTCATCTGTTGTGACAATGCATTACATTGTGAATTAAATTAATATATATTTATTGATACACAAACCATAAATGAAAAAATTATATTTGAATGCCACATGAACATGAAAACATTTTTAATTTTATAATAATCTAATTAACCAGTTTGAAATAATCATGATTAATTAGAACATTAATAAGACATTATCAAAATCTATGTTGTGAAAGAAGGTGGATGGTATAAATAGTTTATATTAATAGACATATATAATGAAAAATTAAAACTATATACTTGGCATAGAATGATTTCAAAATGAAAATATGTGGTAAGGACGATTTATCTTAGAATCATTACATTAGTTATATTATTAACCACGGGGTGGTGAAATGGAAAGTGGACATGAAATAATTATAAAAAACAGTTGAGAAAGAAATGTTTTTTTAGAGTGAATGATCCCACAATTTTACTATATATATATATATTAATAACTGTATATAATTCATAGTTACATTAGAAAGAAAAAAATTACAACATATGTATAATTTTAATCTAAATACCATGAAAATGTTTCTGTTAGAATAATGTTTACATCTATTGAATTTTATAAATATTAATGTAAAATAAGTCTATAGGTATATATATACAACATAAAAAATAAAAAAATTCCTAATTTTGGTATATGTCTCCAAGAAATAAAATTGTGGAGAGAAATTAATACCTTTTACCTTAAAATTCATCAAAAGGTTATTTAATATCTTTTATAAAAAAAAATTAATAAATTATTTACAATAATTAATCATATATATATACTTTAATCACTCGTTACACGCACATTTTTTCGGTAATATTTTTTTATGTTAGTGCTTCTGATTGTTTTCTAAATTCTAGGTAATGGTTATGTTAATCGCCGATTTTTGAAACAATTTTAATCACTATAAAATCATTAATGATTGTATAATACATGTGTTATTGTTATTTATCTAGCCCAATATTAATCTTATGGAATGTATGGGTATGTCTTGGGAAGAAAAAATCCATGAATATCATGTTTCAATTAAATTATTGATAATAAAAAGTTAATTTATATTGATCATTCATTTTATTTCATACTTACAAAACCATAATCATGAAATATATCAATACTTCAAAAATCATATAACATTTTTTTTTTAATTTTTTGATACTTATCCATGGTATTTTTTTTTGTTTCTGTTTAGCATTTTCCTGTTGGTGGTTGAACTAACCCAAAAAAGAACATGGCATATTAGTGAATTATTGAAAATTTAGTGATATATGGTAAATTAATAATTTTAAAATAATAGTAATATTGATATTATTACATTATTATAGTATATTAGGTAATTTATAAATATTGGATATGAGAAGATATTTGAAATTTTAGGAGGAGAACTTAGATTCTTACTTGTTGAATTCACACATCAACATGTGTTTCCCGAAAATAAAGGATTTTTACTATTTTATTGGAATTATAAGAAACATAATTTCATAAAAGGATTTAGTATATAGATAATCTATACAAATTCAATATATTTTTAATGTAAGATTTTACTTTTAATTGTGAATATGAGAGTGATTTTTTTAGGTGATAATGTGGGCCATTCCTTTAAAACTTATGTTTGGTGAATTGTAATGATGGAATGACATGGGTTTTGTGTGATTTAAGAAAGGAAATGTTGGTTATACATTTATAAATGACATATTAACATAAAAGGAAATTTATAGTGTCTAATTTTTATTTTTAATTAATAAATTTCAATCAATGGATGATTAATTCCTTTTACATTTTTTAAATTGTTCAATTATTTATCTTCGTAATTATTATTTAAATTAAAATTTATCATTAATTTTTTTAAAAATAATTCCATATTTGTAATTATAATTTTAACTCAATTTAATTAAAATTTATCATAGTAATAATGTTAAATTTATTATTAAACTAAAACATATAATATATATAATAAGTTATTATTGAATTTTTAAATATTAAGTTTTCTTACGAAAATTTCATATAAATTTGTAATAATTTGAATTATAAATTTTATTATATATATAAACATTATTATAGATTCCTCAATTAAAATATGGTAATTCAATGATTTAATAAAAAAGATGTACTCTAATTTTAAAAATAATTCTTTGAAAATAACTATTTCACTAGATGCTTAAGAACTATATTCTACCTGAATAACATATTTCTATATCAAAAAATAATATTTATCTTGATATGTAAAAATTATGAATCCAATCAAAAAATAAATTTTATAATACTCAATTTATAATTGTGATAAAAATAAATTTTTATATAAGAATTCATAGAACATATTATTTAAAAAAAAATTAGATTTTACAAATTTGGTCAGAAAAAAATATTTAAAAATGAAATTATGTTATTGAATATATTGCACTCCCGATTTTAAGTTAGTAATAATTTAATAAGAATTTTTTAGTTTATAAAGTGTTTGGGAAAATTTTTCGAGGGTTTAGAAGTTGTTTTGAATGTTTTTAGGGCTTTTCAATGGGTTCAAAGTTGGTGAATAGTCTTTAAAAATTGGGTAACATCTTCATGAAACCATGAAGAATGAAACTCATGATAAGGGGAAGGTTCATGGGTTAAGGAAATGTTTTACTAAATCATGCAGCTACCTAAGAAAAACTGTGAAATATTGGAAACTGGGATTTATCACGATTTGTGCACAATTTCTCTAACCATGCATGCTAATCTTTCGAGGCCCCCCCTTGAGGGATTAGCGGATTCATGGATAATACATTGTTTTCCTAACCATGTGACTAACTATGAATGGTTTTAAAAAAAAATTAATGTAGTTCAGGATTAATAATTTACACATAGTTTTCCTCCAAAACATCCCTAACTCTAGATTTACTCCTCCAAAATGTAGTAGAGGGTTTTCCCATCAATTTATAGGAGATTTTAATGTTTCCACTGGTATATTAGACATATATTATCATGGTATGCCTATTTTTTAGTATTTGTGTTTGGGTTTCCTTAGATCAACTTATCTCCTTCTATTAATTTCATAGATATACTTCCGTTTTTGATAGATATATGGGTGTCAATGAAATTTATGATTAGATTTGGCATTATTATTTATAGGGGATGATAATTAATGTTGGGGTTTTAAGATAAAACCCATTTTCATAGAAATTTTAATGTTTTTCTTCATTTTCATCATAATTTGAAAGTTAGGAGGATTAAATATTGACTTCTCTTGGTATAACTAGAAGTCTTGATTTCAAATTCAATATTTTTTCACGAAATAGCTTGTGAAATTCTTCTGAATGGCTTATTTTAAACCCTATTTAGTGACAATTTATAAAATAATAAAAATGGGTTTTTTGGAAAGTAAAATTGGTATATGGTTTTTAAAATGAATATTTTTAGATTATTGTTTCGTTTTAATGCATGGAAATGTGTCTTCAATAAACATTTGGTTTTATTGGAATGTTTGTTTGAATGTTTTTCAAAAAATGAACTATTTTATTTAAATGGATGGAATAATTATTTTGGCATTGGTTTTTGGCCTAATGTTTCTGTTTGTTCATGTGAATTCGGGATGAATAATGGTTTGAAGTCTCCCTCATCATTAGTAGGATGGAAAATGGAAAGGTCATTCACCCAATCAAAATGGTTCATTAAATGACAATTTTGTGGAAGGATGACTCACCACTCACAAGTATAGGGTGCTCTATGGTTTCATGCATGATTGGATGTGCGGTTATGTAAAATCGAATAGTTATACCAAAAATGTTTGATATGGAAATAATGTTAGATTCTATTATAAACCATTTCAATGTATTTTATATAATTTTTTTTACATAAATGTACTAAAATAATATATTCTAGGGTTATGAGTAGGGATGTAATTTGGGGAAAACTATTGAGTTTCATTAATTAACCATGTTTGGAACACTGGTGATTTTACAGACCTTTTTTACCAGTATATGTGAAAAGGTAATGTATCACACTTCACTGGTGGATCATTGTGAAACATGATATGTTTGTGGAGTTTGATAATAGAGCATGATTGAAGATGTGGGGGTTATTTGGTTGTAATTGAATGATTTATTTTAGTATTCATCTATGTACTGGGATGTTTTGTGGTATTATATTGGGAAACTCTTTGTACATGGTTTTGATATAAGTGTATTTTCATTCATGTTTATTTAATTGATATCACGTAACATGTAATTATTTATTTGGTTATGGAATGTTTGGATTGTGGTTTATTTTCAAAGGGAAAATAATCCCCAACTGATAATAAATCCCTCAACATTTATTAACTACCTTTGGAATCTTGGGGATGTATCATAAGGTCTTGTGATTTCCTACCACATTCTCAAGACAATGTAGAGGTGCAGGACATTACAAGTGTTATCATCTTATTCATCACTTGAATAAAAATTATGCTTCATTTTTATGGGCATGGACTTGAAATTCATTCTCATATATTCCTTGTGTTTGGTTTATATAAAGGAGTAGGACTATCACAACTAGAAATTTAGATCATTAAAATACATATCTAAACTTTTTCTGCTAAACGTCAAGTTACAAGGGAGTTTGGAACATATGTATTTTGGAGACACATATAGTATTTAGATCTCATTGTCATAGGTTTATCAAATAATACATGTATGGCATACATATGAGAATGGAATTACCAATAGGTGTGGATATTTCTCTTTGTGTAATTATATATTATTTGGTGAAAATGAATTCATTAATAAAATTGGATAATGTTGTTTTAAATGTCACATTTGAAAAAATGAATGAAATGTTAATTTTAGAAAAAGTTTGATTTTCAAAAGTATGGAGAAATTTTCGAAAAATGTTTGAACATATATTGATGTTGAATTATGGGAATCCTTATGCTGACATGTTATGTGATATAATTTGAAATTGTTTCGGATTTAGATTCTAGAGAGATAGAGAGAGACTTATGGAATTTAATGTTTTTTAAAAAATGACACCTAGTAGGCATCATAGAGAACAATGTGAAGAAGATATTGAGAGTATGGTTTCACCTAAGCTACTGGTGAAACAGTGTATAGTACACATTATAGTCCATACTTATCAAGATATGGATATAGGTAACAAGTGTGACGAATAATAGAAAGTTTACTATATTTTCAGTTCCATAAGTAGAATACATGCATCTTTTAGGGTGATTCGAAACCAAAGAAGGTAGATGTTTAGATTAATTGTATCAATTGTATAATCAATTACCTTGGCACACTAGTTGAGATTAATTTCATTTTGGATACATATATGATGGATGATCTTGATTTCCAATTGTTAGATTTAGCTGTTTTGGATAAATTAGAAAATGCCTTTAGTTAGAATATTTTTTTTAATTTTTTTAACAAATAGTTATATCATCAGATGATAAAAATTAATAGAATGATAGAGTTCTTAAAATAGAAGTAAGAACATAATTATTTCATTGAGTACGTGGATAATTTCACTAATGTTGTCCATTTTATCCTAAAGTTTCTTCTAGTCTGTCATTGAAGGAACACATCATTGAATCAGGGTTGAGGTCGGAGGTTCTCTCAATGATTATTATGGTATGTATAACAGACTATAGATTGATGGTTAAGAAAAATGTTATAGTAGAAAGGTACATATTAAGAGCTATATTTAATGGAATCATGTTGATACCTATTGGGAATGGTGAGAACTCTAATGCTTGGAGAAATAAAAATAGGGACAAATATATCTTAGATGGGAGTGTGGATCTGAATCTAATAGTTGGATCAGTGAATCTTCCTCCAAAACCAATGATCCAGACTCGATGTTTTCCATGTGTTTCGCTCAACCACATGAAGTTATAGTGTACAAAACCAACCAATGAATTCCATAATTGAAATAACATGGGGAAACATCAGTGCTATTGTCATAGTATTCTAAGGATGGGTATTCAAGACACTTCTCATGTGTCATAAGCATCGTATTCATTGAAAGGAAAAGTCCAATTGAGCAATGAATGTGATGGGGATTCTAGAAATAATATGACTCCACAGAAAGGGAAATCTCAATATAGAAAAAAAGAAAAAAGTGTCATAATCAATAAATTATATGGAGATAAGAAGGTTATCTTGGATGATCAATCTAGACCATCATTGGATAAGGGTGCTACAAAAACCATATACTTACATACATATATATTACATTACAATTTTAGAATACTTAAAACATCATAATAATAGATTCTGAAAGACCATACCAGTATTGTGAATTTGGAAACAAAAACAGTGGTAAATAAAAGGGCTACACCATCTCTCACAAGGATCAACCAAACTACATCCCTTCAAATACACATCAAACACGATAAAAAATCTTCATAACCCTAGGATGTAAACACAAATGGTGTGAGATTAAAAGACAATTAAGGGTATTAAAGGTAGAAATATAAGAATAAACATGGGAATTGTTTATAAAAACGTATTCATGAATATAAAATATCATCCCATGCATATCAATGATCATAAATAAGAATCTTGGAATAAATATTGGATGTTTATATGACATTAATCATATGTATATAATGGAAATAAACCATGAAATCATAATATAGGAATAAATCATGGAAATATGGAAAACACATAATCACATAATATGATATACCATACAATATAAGGAATCTCTTTGAAGACCATCATAGTGGACACTGACCTCTACTGATCCAGGTACACCCCCATTCTATCAATATATTACATAATCACGTAAACCCTCGTTCAAACCCAGTATTACTGAACCGAGTTCATTTCCCATTCCATCCCTTTATATCTCACGAGACATAAATCTTTACCCAATATATTGTAGGGAGATACTAGTCCCACCCAACCCACATTGAAATCATATATACAAGTTCAACAAGATCTTTAACAATTATAACAAAAAAATGAAATTAAATGGGTATTATAAGCATTTAATAATATAATAATAGGTGGAAGAAATCTGGTTTCATTTTCCTTAAATAAAAAACACAACACTTGAAAATAAATGCGATTCAAAATCATAAAACCATTAAAATATATAAGGGTTTCATAAAAATAATTCCATCAATACATAACCCATTAAGTGAAATAATATGAATGGAACCATTGAATAATTTCTCCAAAAAGGCTTGAGTAACACCAATGGATGTTATCTTATATTGTAAACTATTTTGAAAGATCTTTTATAATAATTTCATAATGAAAATATCTTTCATTCTTGAAAAAATATTTTTATAACATAATTTTTTTTGAATACCATTTTCAAGGAAATTAAATTTCAAAAATTACAATGGATTATTTGGAAAAAATAAAATAGGTTTAAAATATTTTTTTCTTGTAAATTATCTACATTGATCCATTTAAAACATTTTTGGAAACATTAAAAAAAATGGTTTTGGAATACAGTAGTTTTCTGACTTAAGAGATAGAGTGAAAGTTAGATTTTACATAAAAACAATATCTTATGAGTCAAAGAGTGTAAATTTTTTTAATACAAATGTGAACATCTGGATTAAATTTAACGATTTTGAAATTTTGATTGTTCTTATGATATGGATCAAAATATTTCTTCAAGGAAAGCATTAACATAAACTAACATAAAAAAACAATGAGATTGTCTCAATAAACTGTTATAATTTGGTAACATGGGATCACATTATCCATGTAAGAAAATTAAATTACATGAAGATTAAAATAACATGAAAAGAAGTTTATATGTGATATAACATTTTAATTGGAAGTATATACTCCTTGAAAAATAATTTTGGTTCATAAGAAAACATGAGTCTCAATAAAGAGAAATTGAGACCAAACTATTTAACCGATTTGGCATGTTTTTTGAAACATAAAACCCATGAAGAAATGTTCATAAAAAGAATATTTAAATAAAATACTATTTATTCATAAGAATCATTTAGTAAAATCATGGGAAGTACATACACCACTCAAAAAGTAAAGAGTGTAAAACAAAGCTTTTATTTCATAGAAATAGTAAGTGAGATGGGTCCCTCTTACATTGAGACTCGACTATCATTGTACTCATTCAAACCACCTGAATAATAAATATAAATTGTTTTAAATTTTTGTAATGTACCATATTCTTATATTTAATACCATATATATCTTTATTAAAATATTATATTAGCCTCTTGTTAATGATCCCATGTTAAGGTTTCCCTTCGGTTACCATTCGCTTTGTTCTTCGCATGTGTATTAATTTGTTATATCATTATTTGTTACACTTATATCATTATTATGGAATGTAAACCATGATATAAATATCTTTTATATCCAGTATATGTGTATTATAATAATCTATATAATATAGAAGTATCAAACAGAATACACCGTTCATGGAGAATGTTTGTCGTCCGTACGCATGAATGTTATTTCCATTTAATTTCCATGTTGACGGAAAGTAAAAGGCATATATATATAATTATAAAATTAGATTTTTTATATAATATAATAATATATATTTATTAAATCCATTGGTAATACATTTCATGCAGTGTATGAACGAATCACATCTCTTTGAAGGGGTTGTATCCTGTACATCGTCAAACAAAATAATTGTATTAACACAAAATAGATAGTATAATGATGATTGTTGTAATATAATAAAATAATTTTAAATAAATAATAAATATTATATATAACAGATATAAATATATTTTCCATCATAATAGCCACCAAGAGTGGCAGTAATGGAAAGTTGACCAATTATCCTTTAGTGAGGTGGTAGTCTGTATACACGTAAATAGTATGTTCATTACCCATTAAGTCGTTGTGTGTGTATGTAATGGTAGAAATCATAACATAAAAACACAATAGTTTATTTTGGATGATTTTTTCATTTTTTTATCATGTAATAATAATATTTTATGGAGTGACGGATGGAAATAAAATAGAGGAGTTCGAGGGAGGGTGTTGCCTCTTGATTAGGTAACACATTTTGGATTGAGCCAAAAGAATTCAATGGATTGATTTCTAGATAAAGTGAGGATTAATATTCTTAGGGAGGGATGTTGGGGAGAGAATTGGGTAGATTTTTTCCAAACCAATTTTTATAGAGATGTGTGAGGAAGTGGAAATCTAGGAGTCCTTTTATAATGGAGGAGGAGTTGAATCTCTTGTAATATTTTAAAAGAACGAAACCCCACAGACGTTTTTATGTTAAAAGTGGATCAATAATAGTTAAATGTTGATAAAAGGGAGGATAATATCGAAATATGTCTATATAATGGCATTAGAAAAAGTGTATTTGTTTTAGGGGTCTTAATGTTATGGTTTAGTCCCTTATTAAGCTTAATTTAACCCTAATTGTTGTAATTTATTTTTTCATTATAACACTATTTTTAAGTCAAAAACTAATTTTACTATACTAGACATTATAAATTATTCCCGTTCAAAATTTGAAATCAATATTTACAAATTCCAATCATATAATGGTAATAAATCAATTTAAAATAAATCTTGTAGTCATGTGAACAATGTTGGGTTTTAAAGTAAAAAAGATCAAATGTTTGCTATTTTTTTATATAAAATTACATGAATTTGTTAAATTAGTAAAAATATTGTCTAATTAAACATTTAATTCAAAATAAAATATAGTTTCACATTATAATTAAATTCTATGAAAAAGTTGTTTTGAGTTAAAATTTGGAATTTTCCACTATTCACCAAAAAATGTTGTTTATCAGAAAATTCCTAAAATATTGATGTAAGATTATTTTGAAATTTTAAATTCAAATAAGAAAATTATTGTACCATATTAAATTTCTAAATCGGTCTAAAATTATTTTTATCATTTTTCATAGAAGGCCACAAAAAGCTTTTTTATTTGAGAAAATGGAATTTTAAAACATAAAAGGACTTTACCAGAAATTATATATTTCATTATAAATATGATTCATTTATATAAAACAATAGTAAAATATATTTTAAAATTAGTTGTTACAATTATAACTATGTTTAACTTCCAGGATATAATTATCTCATTTAAAAAATTAGAACATTAAAGTGATGTTTTGTAGAAGCACCAATGTTGTGTGTAACATACACTAAGTCAATGCTTCATGTAACATAATCCAATCCCATTCCATGTTAAAGTAATGTTTTACATAGCGCATTGAATGAATGAAATGAAAATTTGTTATAAAATATTCCCTAAAACTCAGGGTGTTATATTCTACCACCATTAAAATGAATTCTGGCCTCAAAATACTTCATTATATTTAAAAAAATAGGGATATTTAGGATTCATCAGATAATGGTGTTCCCATGTATCTTCCTCTAGTTACTGATTTCACTAAAATACATTGACCAGGTGAGTGGTCTTGTTTAATAAAATTTCTCCATTTGGTCTATAAATTCAACTCATAGCTCATCGTATGAACGATATTTCTCGATCGATATGACCAATAAGTTTAGTAAATGTGAAGGTTCAAATATGTACTTCCTCAATAGATATATATGGAACACATCATGGAATTAGGAGATATTTTGATAAAGTTCCAAGTGGTAGGATACCATCCTGATAAAGTCAAGAATCTTCAATGGACTAATATAACTAAGGATTAGAATCCCTTTCTTACTGAATCTCATAAACTTCTTATAGGGAGTGATTCACTCAAACACCTTTTCACTAAATTAAAATCCTAGATAACATGGATGGTCCTCAAAATAAATTTTTTTCCGACTTTCAGAAAACATGATATGATACTGAATGGCAGAAACGGTCTCTACCATATATTCAGCGATCTCAGGTCCCAATTTCATTCTTCCTACAACTTCATCTCAATTTACTAGAGCTCTACAGTTCACCCCATATAAGACATCATACAGTTCCATATTAATTTTTGTGTTAAAGATATTTCTATGAGAAAACTCAACTAGAGGATGTTTTTGATCCGAAACACCTTTGAAATCCAAATAAAAAGATATCAACATATCCTCTAGGTTTTGAAAATTTCATTTAGAATGAAATTATTTTATCGGATGATATGGAGTGCGGAAACACAATTTTTATAAAGTGATTTATGGGGACTTTGCCTAAACATTGAGGTAAAAATTATATCCTAATATGATACAATAGAATATGGAAATACATGGAACATTACCACTTCCTTAATATATATATATTATAATGTTGATCTAGAGTGAAATATTATTTTATAGTAAGGAATTGTACTGACACTGTAAGATGATAGACTACCACCCATATAACATTAAACCATTTATTGGTTTTGGTTAGTTCAATTAAAAAATATATAGTGATATTCTCCCATTTTCATTCTAGTATGGGTCGTGGATGAAAAATCCATTTAGACATTTTTTATTCAATGTTATCTTTCCGGAATACCATGAAACAAGATAAAAACTCTATGATATCTTTCTTCATTACATCCCACAAGAAATATTCTTTAAAATACCAATATATCTTCATACTTCATGGATGAATAAATAATGAAAAACTATTACCATAATATAATATCTCCTTCTTCATGTATGTTATTGAAGGAAGACGTGACCTGTTTCAGAACCGTATCATTCTATCTTGATCGAGGTTATACTCGGGTACATATCTGACATTCTTTTGTAGAACAAAATCTAACTTTTTCACTTCCTTAATCATTACTTGGATAGAGGGTGGAACAATTGTTTGAGGAAGAATAGATTTCTCTCCCTCCTTCAGGATTTCTAGATCCATCCAATTCCAATCCACCAATATTGGTTATTTTAAATCAACATCATGGATAATATAACATGATACTTTCGAATGAAATCATTTTCCACCTTTTAAACTATACTAGGGTAGTAATGTATTGATAAGTTAAAATCCTTTATCAACTCTAAACATAGTTTTTGAACCATGTTAAACTCCTTCATTTATAATATATATTTCATACTATTAAAATTAAAATATATTTCAAACATTTCTATATGACGATAATTCCCCCGAAATCATTAAATAAATCACTACCTATGATAACTGAAAATCAAGAGTTTTGTAATTATACTAATGAACCTTTAACTATAGTGAGGTATAAGATATAACCGTGTTGTTATGCAGAATAACACAACAGAAAACCTTTTTTGATACACCACTATATATTAAAAACCCTTCTACACTATAGGGTAATGAAAGAACATGTGTGCAGAACAATATTTTCTTTAGTTCCTTGAAATTATCATCACATTTGACAATCTAAAGAAACATTACTCCTTTTGGAGTAAACTAATTTAGAAGATTGGATTGTCTTGATAGGTTCTCTACAAACCATTGATAATAGCTAGATTAACAACGAATGTAATGAACCGTAAAATTCAAGGGAAATTTTTTTCTTAATTTTCTCTGAGATTTTACAATAACACATTTTCTAACGGAACCTGATTCCAAGGCCCGGTGTTCCCGGAATCAATTTCTGAAGCTTAGATCGCATACGTTCAGTGAACGAACGAGCGGGATTTCCTCACATTTGAACCGGTGCTCGGAATTGAAATCCGAGGGAACCAATGAAACCGTGGCACCGATAATTGCTTATGAACACCTTTTCTAGAGTTTTGTTTTCTCGTGTGTGGTAATTTAAAAAAAGGGTTAGCTAATGAATACAATACAAGTTGTGCAATAATTTTTATTTTATGTTCTAAGTAGTTTAAACCTAGTTATAGAAGTTGAGGTGGGACCCACTATATGATACCCCCTCTTAATAGGATATTACTGAGGTGGGCCCCACACAAGCCCCACCTTTTCAACTTCCTCAAACCCCCATTAATTTGTAACACACACGCACCCCCTTACTAAATTCCATGTCAACACTCACATTAATTGGACTATTAAGACTCTTCAATTAATTCAATTAATTGAATGAATTTTTTTTGAATTTCAAATGGAATGTTGGCTTTTGTGTGATAATTAAATAAGACAAAGTATTATTTCAATCGGGGTTGTATCGTTGTGTTGAGAGGGAGAGTTCAACGAAGAACGTCATCCTCCTCCTTGAAGAACGCGAAGAACGCACCGACAATGACGAAGAACGTCGGCCTCCGACAAAGGATGACGAAGAACACTAATTCCTCGGAGATTTACGACGCGACGCTGTGTACCGCGACACCAACGATCCTATTCTCCGCGACCCCATGTACCGCAACGTCGACGAAACTTACAGAGCCTCCTTCCGCGACACCGTCTTCCACGATGTCCTTTTTCTGCAATGAACCTCGTTCAACGACTTCATCGTAGTAGGGTTTGTTTTTTCCAGTGAATTACTCCTTTCCGTCCATTGTCCTTTCCTTGAGCCGCCTATTATCGTTATAACGGGATGATGTTAGACTGCACGAACACGACTGACCCTCCTCCCCATTTTGATGTAGTACTTGTCGCGGCACGAACAAGGTAGCGCGATGCAACGACACCGCATGGAAGCAAGAGGAATGGGCGAAGAAGCGTGACTCTGTCGCGTCGCGCCGTTGAGTCCAAACGAAGCCACAGCCGGAGTCGAGCCACAGCGAAGGGGTGCGGCCCCATCGCGCCGCGTTGGAGAACCATGAAGAAGTCACGGCCAGAGCGGGGCCGCAGCGCCATTGGACGCGGCGGTTGGACCAAGGCTGTGGCCTTTGGATGCGGTGGAGTAGGAGAGGTCAGCCGGAGCCGATGGCCACTGGTGCATAGGGGGCGGGACCGGCTGGTCACGGGGAGACTCACCGAGAGGTCAAACCGGCCGAATTCCAAGAATCCCGGGGGTGGTAACCCCCAGATGGAAAAGGAGCGGCCCCAACATGGGGCCGCAGTTTTAATCAAGGGGGGCAGCCCCCCCCCCCTTCCGCAACGGCTCGGCTAGCACGGAGCTGGCCCTACGGGCCGTGCCCGCGCCAGGCCAACGGGCCACCCAGGGAGGACCGACCTCACCGGGCCGGGCCGCGCCCGAATGGGCCAGACCCAGACCCTATTTACGGACAGTTCCGTTCAAACACTCGTATCATGGGCTACAGACCTCCAATCGACGCACCGTCAGTTACGATGCGATCCTTGGATCGAGCCAGTCGTTTCTGTATATTACAATCAAGCTTTCAGAGAACCTTGTGTATGTCCAGGTTGGTTGGAACATGAAACCAACCGGGCCCTCGGAGCGGAAACACTTATGAATAGAGCTCTGGACGTCCGATTGACATGCCGTCGACATTGTTGGACTCCTCTTAGTGATATAGACCATTTGGATTACTCCGCTCGAGATTTGGAAGCAGTTTGAGTGCGGTCGGGTTGGTTTTGAATTAAAAACCAACCGGTCCCCTGGAACGAAAAAGCCAATAACTCTTAGACCGGGCGTCCGAATGACGTGGCGTCCGTCACGTTGAGTTCCTTTTGTCGAGACAGAACTTTGGGATACAATAACTCAAGACTATGTATCAGTTTCTGTATCGAACCCCCTTGGTTCGTGGAGAGGTCCTTCTCGGAATCGAGCATGCTGTGTGGGGGAACCCTAGAGCAGGTTGCGACTGCGACGACGATGAAAACTAAACTCAAATTCTTCCTGGGTTAAGCAGCGATGACGACTACACTGAAATACTCCGTGGGTTCAGCAGCAATGAAGACTGCACTGAAATCCTCCGTGGGTTCGGAAGCGATGAAGACTGCATTGAAATCCTCCATGGGTTCGGCAGCGATGAAGACCTTACTAAAATACTTTGTGGGTTCGACGATGATTACTACTGTTCTTGTATCCTACATGGGTCTGGAAGTACTACTCTTCGTGTATCCTATGTGGGTTCAGTAGTGTTTGAATATGTTCTTGTATCCTACGTGGTTCTGGTAGAGTAGCTGGTTTTTGTATCCTACGTGGGTCACAACTTAGATGAATCAGTGGCTACATCCGATCATCACTATCACCATACGAAGAAGTATACATGTGTGAGTTGAGTCTTGACTTTCAATCATTATCTTTGATATGATTGATTTGCTTCTTATGTGGATTGTGTTGTGCTTTCCTGTGTGGATTGGGTTGAACTATCCTGTTTCGACGTGATCGAACATGGGCTCGGATATTGGAGCTGAACTGGAATTGATGACATAGGTATATGTCTGGGAATATACCTATGTAGTGTTGGATGTTACTTCGTGATTGTATCTTTCCTTTGGGGATTATCCTTTGTCGATTCTGGGAGACCTTCAGGGGTGTCGAGGTTCCTACTGAGGAGTGTATACTCACCCTTGCGCGGGCTATGCCCACCCTACGTTGTGTTGGATGCAGACGACGGACAACACTGATCGTGATTGAGGCCTGTGGAGAAAGTCGGTACCTGGAGGTCGACCATTGGGCAGGACGTACACGGAGCGGACGGCTGGACCCGAGGAGCTGAGGAGGCTATCTGTAGCCACCCATCAGGTGGGAATTCCATTGGACGGCTCGACGTTTCTTCTTTCCTTTCAGTTGCTGTAATTTCTTTCCAGTTGTACTTTACATTCAGTTTGGGTTTGTATTCTGGCCACTTACTTTTCCGCACTACTATTGTACCCAGTTTTACTTAGTGTTTAATTCTGCTTGCTTAATCTGTGGTGATTGTTTACTTTATAAAGGAAATGCCTTCCCCTTTTTGTTGGTATTTACGCCTTGGTGCTAGTCGCCAACCCCTAGCCTATGGGAGACAGGCTTGGGGTAGTCACGACACTGGTCCCGAGGACGGTTCATGACAAATTGGTACCAGAGGATGTTAAGTTCTACCACATAACATAGGACTCTGATCCTTCTTCTAAGTGAATCAATATTGTTAAGGGTATTGAGTGTGGTTATCAGTCTAGGGAGCCCAGTGCTGGTGTGGCGGCCGACGTATCCGTACACCAGGACCCTGACTTCTGATTTCCGACTCAATGCACAAAAACATTGATTGCATTTGTGTCTCAAATGTTTTCTTTGTGATTACATTATGCCAGCTCACCAGGTATACTGTTTGACCATGGAGAACCTATTTCTTTTCAGGACTGCCACACGATGGCAGCCAGTTAGTGTTCTGTGCTTTGTGCGAGACGACATCCCACCGAGCGACGAGGCCTCGGTGCAGGGCCCTTTGATAGCGGACACACCGGCGGTACCTCTACCCGACGAGCCACCGATGACACCATCCCCAGCCGCTGAGAGTGCATGTCACCTTAGTGCACTGCACGAGTTTCAGTATCAAAGACCACCAAGGTTCCGTGGGGAGACACACCCTTAGGCAGCTGAGGATTGGCTGGAGGCGGTTGTTCAAGTTTTCAGGTTAGTGGGGACACCAGCTGACCTCATGTTGATCCATGCAGCGAGCCTCCTGCACACGGCAGTAGGAATATGGTGGATCCTGATGACCTGTTGCGTGATGAGGAATCTCTCCTTTGGAATGAATTTGAGAGATTTTTCCACTCAAAGTTCCTCCCAGCCACCCTCCGTGCGGTGCGCATTTAGGAGCTACTACAGCTGCGGCAGGGCAGCATGACGGTCGCCCAGTACTCAGCGAGATTTACCGATCTCTCGCGCTATTCGACAGACATGGTACGAAACCCATTCTTCTAGTCCTGGACCTTCGAGGAGGGACTGAGGCATGAGATCAAGGCATCAATGATCTCCCTCAGCATTCCGATGCAGGCATGAGTACTGGAGCAAGCCCTTCTCATAGAGAGCTTTCTTGATGAGCCTACACCAGCAACGAGACCTACTACAGGGCGGCACATAGCAGAGTCTTCTGCAGCTGGAAGTAGACAGGTGATGCAGAGGTCCAAGCGGGCCAGACCATCAGATGGGAAATCTCAGGATGTAGATTCGGTTTTGTGGGGAACACGAAGGAGATCCAGCTACAAGAGGAGCATGTAGTGCTACACATGCGGCTGGTCGGGTCACATAGCTCGAGGTTGCCCGAATCATCCTGCTGATGAGTAGTAGGCAGTAGAGGGACCTCCCAGCCAGAGGTTCGATAATGGCGGTCTGCAGGGAGCAGGCAGACGAGGCAGAGGAGATGGCCGTGCAGCTGGAGGTGGACGACACTTCGAGGTGTTGCCACCACCACCATCAGGAATACCACCCTAACCATAGGGAATAGGTGGATAGGGGAGAGCTCAGCTACAGGCAGTTGAGGCTTACGACCATGAAGCTCCATGATCATCTGGACAGGAGCGGGACTGGATCAAGACATGGGGACTTTTGTTCATGTTGCTTCTAGATTTATTGATGTTATGTGTCCTTGTACCTTGAGCTGCAGTAATATGAGACACTTGTTCTTGTGATGTTTTCTTCCATGTCCTTTTTATGTAGCTTATACTAAGAGGATCCGGTTTAAAACTATTGACTTGACCCTCACATTGAGATACCTACTAGAGGAGTGCCAATGGCCACACACTGATGCTGACAGTGTGACTCAACCCTTAGAGGCGATAGTAATGGTTGGATTTCTTGGTAGTAGAGTCTAGGCCTTACGATGTCATCCATGGTATGGATTAGTATCATCCATGTCAGGATTGACTATATTAGGAAAAAAACGTGGATCATCCAGGGGATGAGACCAGATTTCTCTTATCGGCAAAGAAGTAATCTTAGAAGCTCTTGTAGGACTAGAAAAGTTCTAGGTCATCCTGGAGGTGGAGACCACTAGAGTTCAAGGATGGCGACACGTCTTCATGTAGGTCTCACCTCAACTTGGATTATAGAGTTTTGGCCAGGGTAGCAAGTTATCTCCGCGCTTCATCATACCCTTCTAGGTCCTCAATAGGGTAGGTGAGGTGGTTTACCGCTTTACCCACCAACCTCAGTTGCACCGGGTGAACGACGTCTTCCATGTATCTCAGCTAAAGTGATACGTGCATGACCCGAAACATATCATCGACCATGGGGATCTGGGCATCAATGATGAAGCGACTTTTGTGGTGGTCCCGGTGGAGATCAAGGATCGACAGGAGCGGGTCCTACGTGGGTGTTTGATTCCTTTAGTGCGCATTAGAAGGCAGCACGGGAACCACCAAGAGAGCACTTGGAGTGGGAGGCTTAGATGCATGCACAATACCCTCATTTGATCACCTAGTTTGTGATGTATCTTTATGGGGATTTAAATCCCTGAGGTGGGAGTAATGTAAAGACCCGTAAAATTCAAGGGAACTTTTTTTCTTAATTTTCTTTGGGATTTTTCAAGAACACAGTTTCTGACGGTACCTGATTCTGATGCCCGGTGTGCCCAGAATCAATTTTCGAAGTTTAGCTCGGGAACGTTTAGTGAACGAACGAGTGAGTTTTCCTAACATTTGAAACGGTGCTCGGAATTGAAATCCGAGAGAACCAATGATACTGCGGCGCCGGTAATTGCTTAGGAACACCTTTTCTGGAGGTGTGTTTTCTCGGGTGTGGTTATTTTCAAAAAAGGGTTAACTAATGAATAAAATAAAAGTTGTGCAACAATTTTTATTTTATGTTCTAAGTAGTTTAAACCTACTTATGAAAGTTGAAGTGGGACCCACTATATCCTAACCCCTCATGATAGGATATTAGTGAGGTGGGCCCCACACGATCCCCACCTTTTTAACTTCCTCAAACCCCCATTATTTTGTAACACACTCGCAGCCCCTTATTAAATTCCAAATCAACTCTAACATTACTTGGACTATTAAGACTCTTCAATTAATTCAATTAATTGAATGAATTCTTTTGAATTTTAAACGGAATGTTGGATTGTGTGTGATAATTAAATAAGACAAATTCTTATTTCTTTAAGGGTTGCTTCATTGTGTTGAGAGGGAGAGTTCCATGATGAACATCATCTTCCTCCTTGATGAACATGAAGAACGCACCGACACCGATGAAGAACACCAACCTATGATGAAGGAAGATGAGGAATGCTAATTCCTTGAAGATCGACCACTGGACGCTGTGTACCGTGACTCCGATGATCCTCTTCTCCGCGACGCCATGTACCACAATTTCGAGGACGTTTATAGGGCCTCCTTCCACGACACCGTCTTCCACGATGTCTTTTTCCCCTAACGAACCTTGTTCGACGGCTTCATCGAAGTAGGGGTTGTTTTTTCTCCTGAATTATTCCTTGACGTCCATTTTCCTTTCTTTGAGCTGCCTGTTATCGTTATAACTGGAGGAGGTTGGACTGCACGAACATGGCCGACCCTCCTCACCCTTTTGATGTTGTACTTGTCGAGGCACGATCAAGGTAGCGTGGTGCAACAGTACCACATGGAAGCAAGAGGAGCGTGCGAAGAAGCGTGACGCCGTCACGCCGTGCCGTTGAGGTCGAACGAAGCCGTGGCCGGAGTCAGGCCGCGACGAAGGGGCGCGTCCCCGTCATGATGCACCAGAGAACCATGAAGAAGCAGCGGCCGGAGCGGGGCCCCGGTGGAGGGGGGCTGCACCGTCGCACCGCACCGGTAGGACAAAGGCCGTGGCCTTTGGCCACGGCGGAGCATGAGAGGGCGGCCGGTGCCGCCGGCCGTCGGTGCACAGGGGATGGGACTGGCTGGTCCCGCGGAGACTCACCGCTCGGTCAAACCGGCCGGTTTCCGAGAAGCCTTGGGGTCGTAACCCCTGGGTGGAAAAGGAGTGGCCCCCACGTGGGGACGTAGTTTCAAACAAGGGGGGAAGCGGCCCCCACTTTCTGCAAAGGCTCGGCCAGCATCGAGCTGGCCATGCAGGCCGCAGCCGCTCCAGGCCAACAGGTCGCCCCAATCGGACCGGCCGCACCGGGCCGGGCCGCGCTGGCAGGGCTGGGCCACGCCAACTAGGCTGGGCTATGCCCGAACGGGCCGGACCCAGACCTGGTTCGGGTCGACCCAATTGGGGCTGACCCCAGGGGTCTTGGGCCGGGTCGGTCCAGGGCCAAAACCCCCTATTTACGAATAGTTCCGTTAAAATGATTGTATCATGTTCTAAAAAAGCTTTGATCGACACACCGTCAGTTGTGATGTGATCCCTAGATCGAGACGGTCGTTTCTCTATATTACACTCAAGGTTTCGAAGAACGTTGGTTACGGACGGGTTGGTTCGAGCATGAAACCAACCGGGCCCTCAGAGCAGAAACACTTATAACTTGACCTTCGGACGTACAATTGATGTTCCATCGACTTTGTTTGATTTCACTTAGGGAGACAGACCTTTTGGCATACTACACTCGAGGTTTGGATGCAGTTGGAGTGTGGTCGGGTTGGTTTTGACTTAAAAACCAACCTCGTCCCTGGAAAGAAAATGCCAACAACTCTCAGACTGGGCGTCCGATTGACGCGCTGTCTGTCACGTTGAGTTCCTTTTGTTAAGAATGAACTTTTGGATATAATAACTCCAGACTACAAGTCAGTTGAT
This sequence comes from Viscum album, assembly GCA_963277665.1. Classification (NCBI taxonomy): domain Eukaryota; kingdom Viridiplantae; phylum Streptophyta; class Magnoliopsida; order Santalales; family Viscaceae; genus Viscum; species Viscum album. Next base: position 1,061,070,454 of record OY728165.1, on the reverse strand, counting down.
GTATCGACCCCCTTGGCTCGTGGAGTGGACCTTCTCGGAATCGAGCATGCTGTGTGGGGGGACCCTAGAGCTGGTTGCGACTACGACGGCGATGACGAATGCACTGAAATTCTCCATGGGTTCGGCAGCGATGACGAATGTACTGAAATATTCTGTGGGTTCGACGGCGATGAAGACTGCACTGAAATACTCTGTGGGTTCGGCAGCGATGAAGACTTCCCTGAAATCCTTCGTGGGTTCGGCAGCGACGAATACTGTACTAAAATCCTCCATGGGATCGACAATGATGACTACTGTTCTTGTATCCTACGTGGGTATGGCAGTACTAATGTTCGTATATCCTACATGGGTTCGGAAGTGTTTGACTCTTTTCTTGAATCTTACATGGGTCTGGAAGAGTAGATGGTTTTTGTATCCTACGTGGGTCCAAGCTTAGATGAATCTATGGCTACATCTGATCATCTATCTCAACTTACGAAGAAGTATACCTGTGTGATCTGAGTCTTGAATTTCAATAATTATCTCTGATATGATTTATTTATTTCCTATGTGGGTTGTTTTGTGCTTTCCTGTGTGGATTGGGTTGAACTATCCTGTTTGGACGTGATCGAAATTGGGATCAGATGTTGGAGCCAAACTGGAATTGATGATTTAGGTATATGTATGGGAATATACCTAAGTAGTGTTGGATGTTAATTCGTGATTGTATCTTTCCTTTGTGTATTATCCTTTGTGTATTCTGGGAGACCGTTGGGGGTCTTGAGGTTCTTAATGAGTAGGGTATACTCACCCCTGCACGGGCTATGCCTGCACTACGTTGTGTTGGATGCAGACGACGGACGACACTGATCGTGGTTGAGGCTTGTGGAGCATGTTGGTACCTAGAGGTGGACGACTAGGCAGGATGTACACAGAGCGGACAGGTGGACCCGAGGAGCTGAGGAGGCTATCTGTACCCACCCTTCAGGTGGGAATTACAGTGGACAACTCGACGTTGCTGCTTTACTTTCAGTAGTTGTACTTTCGTTCCAGTTCTACTTTACTTTCAGTTTGGATTTTTATTCTGGCCCACTTACTTTTCCGCACTACTATTGTACCCATTTTTTTTAGTGTTTAATTATTCTTGCTTACTCTGTGGTGATTGTTTACTTTATAAAAGAAATTATTTCCCCTTTTTTTCTGGATTTACTCCTTGGTGCTAGTCGCCAGTCCCTAGCCTATGGGAGGGGGTCTAGCGGTAGTCACAGCACGAGTCCCGAGGACGAGTCATGACAAAGAATGTTTCAGATCTCAGTCACCATGGATAGTGTAGGAAAACACTCAATAGCAATAGTTTTTTTTGTTCTACTTCTAAAATCTTTTGAGATTATATGACAGAAAAATGAAAGATATTTCAACCTAAAATCACACTTTTTAAATTTTTTTAATTAGTTTCTCCTTCCATAGAATCTATAGTAAAATTATCAAGTGGTCTTAATGGTCTTAATTTCACCTTGAATAGATAATAATATCATCTTTAAAGACCACCACAAACTAATTAAGTTAATCTATAAATAATTTATTCATTTAATCCATGAAGATAGCTGGAGCATTATTAAGACCAAAAGGAATCACTATATAATTATAGTGACCATACCTAGTCTGGAATGTATTTTTGTGTCTATTCTCATTCTTGAACATAAATTAATGATATCAAGAATGAAGGTAAATCATGGAAAATTATTGGTCTCTATGATGTTGATAAATCAAGACATCAATTGGTTGAAGAGGATACTTGTTCTCAATTGTGATCTAATTTAATTCCTGCTAATCAGGGTAGATTCAAATTCATCCATAATTCTTTAGAAAATTGAACTGGTGCTCCCCAAGGTGACACACATAGATGAATGAATCCCATATCATGGTTTCTGTGGAGTTTCTTATTAAATTATTACAACTCAGTTAGTGCCATTCTATAAGGAGTCTTTGAAATTGGTGTGGAACTTGGTATTATTTCTATTGAGAATTCAAATTCATGTTTTGGTGGAAGACTAAAAAACTCTTGTAGAAAGACATCTACAAAATGCTGAAAAATAAGAATATCATCAATTCCAATTTTCTCCCCAACCATTTTTGACAAACAACACTTCTTTATTGGAATTATAACCCAAATTCTGGATTTAATCTCCACAATAAGATCATTATTATCATAACAATGATGGATTATCATAGGGGGGATTCAAATATAAAACATAACATCACATCGATGAAAATTGATGTAATATTTATGTAGACAAATCCAATCCATGCCTAGTAGGACATAAAATTCAACAATAGGATGAATGACAAGTTTGAGCGGAAGAAAATTACAACAAACGTCAATGGGATATGATTCATAGACTTGGGATGCAATCATTGTGCCATTATGGGTCTGTACTAATAATTACAAATCTAGTCCTTTTTTTGAATCTGAATACCCTTGAAAATGCGTTAGATGTGAAAGAGTGGGTAGATCTATAATCAAATAGGGATTAGCATCTATAGAATGGATGGTAAATATACCTTTCATTACATTATTATAACACCACTCATCAAAAATAGAAATTTTGTTAGATTTAACACTGTCCCTTGGCATCAGAGGCTGTTGATATTGATCAACGTCACTAGAGCTTGTGTTTGGGTAGCGTTAAACATAATTTACATTCATCTAACACTTATAAAGCTAAATCATGGGAGGTGTATTAAGCATGTATTTTCCCCAATATAATTTTTTGATAACATCTTCCCTTCATTTCAAGAATAAATCTCTAGGTTCTCTTCCATTACTCACCTAAATCATTTACTATACCCCTTATGAAAAGTTCCTCAATGCCTCTTCCAACACTTAGAGCATAAAGAAAACCCCATCTTTTTTTCTCCATTTTTTTAAGTGTTTCATTTGAACCCCATCATACTTTTCTTATCCAAACCCTTAGGATGATACATGACACCAACATCGATTTTAACCTTGATTGCAAAATGTAAAATCTCTGCATAGATACTATTGACCCTTAAATCCAACTCCCTTATAACACTTTTCTTTAATCCATTGAATAAGATATCAACATTACATTCGTGTTTGATGACAATTCATGAAGCATTCCTTTCAATTCTTGTGAAATTATCCTCATAGGTTCTAATAGAATTGTCATCCATTTGAGTCAACAAAAGGAACTCTTTCTCCATTATTGTACAATGAATTCGAGGAATGTAAAAATTGATAAATAATTTATTGAACACTTACCATTCCATGGATTCAATATCATATTGCATCCTTGTGTTCTTTATTAGATTCCACCACTTGTCTAATTCACCAACTAAATAGTAAATGAACAGAAAGGCTTTATCGTGCTCTAAGAAATGTAGAATGAAGAATATCTTTTTAGTAATAATGATCCATTATTCAGAAACAAGTGGATAATAATACCATATGAATGAAGGTGGGCATTTCCTCCTAAAATACTCAATATAATTTCCCCCTACTTTTATCAATTGGAAGTCCACCATGATTCACTGCATGAAAACGTTGTGAGCATAGCAAGAAGATTTTTTATTCCAGAACCCCTAGAATGTGGTTTATCTTTTAGATAATAGTTGTATTTTATGTTGAAATCACCATTAACATGGTTCATTCATGTTACAACCATTTACTAAAACCAAAATAATAGATTATGAAATAGTTATCATAATGGGGAACCACATAATCATGAAAATACACTTATTTGATATCTAATTAAGGAAAACATCCTTTATATATGAAACATTATTATTGTCGTAGGTTATTAATAATCATATTTTATTGAAATCATTTATAATGGTTTGTGAATAGTTTGTGAATTTCTTAAGCATATCCCTTGGGAGTGTAAAACCATGTGTGTAGGAGGAACTGATATCATGTACCGAATTACCACGATTTAGGACAAGAACATCTAGTAGATTTTCTTATTCATTGGTACATCTATTCAAGATGCACATCCACATATAGTATCCAAATAGAGATGTATTTATAAAAACCACTCATTCTATTTGTCACCAGTATTCTGTTTAATATTTTATCATTTATCCATATCTATATACTTATCCTTAGTCATGTCCTTAGAACATTCACTAAGGTCTTCTTATCCTAGTTTCCAATGGTTAAATAATCCTTTATTATAATACCAACCATAAAAACCCAGTCTTGACATAGATATACATTACATTACATTTTTGGAATACCTATAAAATTACAATAATAGACAACCAAATACTATACTCACCTTGTGCCTTTGGAAATATAAAATGCAAAACAACTACATAAAAGGGTTACATAATTTCCCAATAGGATCATACTGACTATCACCCTTCTTAAACACATTTAACATAATACAAACCTTCACAATCTGGGGTAAGAAAAACAAAAAGGGGTTATCTCAAATGATCGGTAAGGGTAATCAACGAAGAAAATTAATCATAAATATGTGAATATGTTATAATAATGTGGGGATGAAAATAAATGATCATCCCCTGTATATCAAATATCATAAAGAGGAGTCATGGTATAAATATTTGGCAGTTCATACCCATGAATAATAATTAAATAAGGTAAATAATAAATGAAATAAAAACATATGAATAAATCATGTAAATGTGGAAAACACATAACATTCCATCATAAAAATAACATAGTAAAAGAAGTGGATTTCAATAACATATTACCAATAAAATAAAAGGGGTATCATAAACATCATTCCATAAAATCATAATCCATGAAGAGAAACACTACGAATGGAAAAATTCATTAATTTTTCATAAAGACATGAGACACACCAATGTCAGTTATCATAGATGGGAAACAATTTTTAATGATCCTTTCATAACATTTATTTTGGAAGATATCATTTTTTATTTGAAAATGATTTTGATAACATAATACCTTTTGAAATAATTTTTCATTGAATGTATAATTGAAAACATATGAAGGAATCATTAAAAGGAATAAATAATGATTGAAATTCATTTTACTTAAAAATTATCTTCATTTTTCCTTTGATAAAATTTATAAAAAACATTTTTAAAAACATGGTTTTGTAATACAATAGATTTTTGATAGAAGAGAGAGAGAGAGACGACCATATTTTACTTAAAAAAATTATATTAAGTAACAAATAATGTAAACAATATACTAAAACATGTGGATGTATTGAATGAAAATAGTATAAATAAAATCCTGATTTACCTTGATATATTGATCATTATAATTCACCAATGGAAGCATAAACATAAATTACCTAGAAAAAATGTTGAGATTGTCTCAATAAATTGTTATAACATGGAATGTTGGGATCATACTATCCATGTAAGAAAAGGAAATTATGATAAGATTAAATATAACTAAAATAAATATATTAATTATATAACATTTAAAACAGAAGTATGTACTCACTAAAAATGTTTGTTGGTGCTTATGAATACATTATTCTCAAAAAAAAAATTGAGACAAAACTATTTTACCGATTTGCTCTCTATTAAAACATAAAACCCTTAAAATAAATATCATAATAAGGATGAGTAAATAACATTAAATTTATGTATAATAATTAATTAATACATTCAATGGATGTTCATACACCACATAATATGTAATGAGTGATGAACATAGCTTGTATCTCACAAAAATAAAAAATAGGGATGATATCTCACTTACCGTGAGTCTTGAATCTCATTTTAATTAATCAACCACTCATATAATAAATATAAATTTATTATATGTATTCTAAAGACCATATTATTATATCTAATACCATATATTTATTTATTATGACCTTATATTACATTCTTTTTAACCATTATAAGTTAACGTTTCACTTTGAATAACATTTTCTTTATTGTTTCAATGTATCTTAATTTTTAATATTATTGGTAATTTTAAAAATATCATGATACAAGATTGTAAAAAAATATATAAATATCATTTACATATATTATATGAATATTATAATAATGCATATAATATAGAAGTATCATATAAAACACACTATTAATGGAGATGGTAAGTCATACGTATGCATGAACGTTATATCCATTTAATTGTCATGTTAGATGAAAAAAACTAAAAAAAATATATAAGTATATATATAAATAATTATATAATTATTTATGTATATTTATTATATCATATATATCATATATATTTACTATACCAATCCATAATACATTTCATGTAATGTGTGAACAAATCACATCGTTTTGTAGGGGTGGTAGCCTGCACATCCTCAAACGAAATTATCTTATTAAACCTAAATGGTTATTATGTGTTGTAAAAAAATTATATAAGCCTAAATAAAAAATAAATGTTATAAATAACACATATAAAATGTGTTTCTATAATAATGTCCACCATGATAGCTAGTAATGAAAAATTGAAGAGTCTTTGTTTATTGAGGGTGTAGTCTTCCTAAACATAAACAATATGTTCATTACTTATTAGATAGATGTGTTTATAAGTACATTTATAACTAATAAAAAAATAGTAGTATACTGAGGATTACAATGTTGTTATATTATCATGGGCCAAGAAGTTTGTAGGGATCTGAGAAAGAAAATAAAATAAAGGAGTTTGAGGGATGTTGTTACCTCTTGATCAAGTATCTCCTTTTGGTTTGAGGAAAAAGGATTCCTTGGATTTATTTCTATAGAAGGGGATGATTGAAGGTCCAAGGAATAGATGTATGGTAGTGAATTTTATAGAGTAACTTCAATCCTAATTTTCCTAATAGGTGTGATGAAGTTGAATTGAAGGAGGCCTTTTATAATGGAGGAGTGGAATCCCATGTAACATTTCTAAAGAAAGTAACCCCACCCACGTTTTTATTGAAAGCGGTTCAATAATGATTCAAATAATATAAAATGGAGTATAGGGTCAATATATTTCTATGAAATATACTTAGGAAAAGTTTATATGTCATTTTCATACTTTATGTTAGGGTATAGTCCCCTGTTACGCTTAATATAACATTAATCGTTGTAAATAATTTTTAATAACAACCCTGATATTTTGGGTAAAAAACAATGTTTACATTATTAGAAATTATAATTTATGTTTATTTAAAATAAGGAATTTATTTTTACAAATTAGAATCAAGGATGTGTGATGAAATATTTTAAAACTAATCCATTGGTAGGGTTGAAAATGCTGGTTTTTAAAGTAAAAATGAAAAAAGTTTGCTAATTTTTGTTATCCAATTTCAATGTGAAAGTTATTATAATTACATAAATTATATTAGTGTAAAAAAATTTAATCTAATTATTCTTTTAAACATAATTATAATATAATTTATCCATAAAAATAAATTATATGAAAAACCAATTGAAGTTAAAATCCGGTATTTTTACTAATTCAGCCAAAAATGAATTTTCTCAAAAGAATCCCCAAAATTCCCAGAAAGATAATTACAAAATTATAATTCAAAAATGAAACATATATTATCATATTCAATTTCTAAATTATTATAAATTTAATTTTTTTATAGAGGGTCATTAAAAGATGTTTGTTTGGGGAAATGGAATTTTTAATCAAAAAAGGACATTACCAAAAAATTATATCTTTTGTTATCAATATTTTTATTTTTTATAAAAAACAATAAAAAATATTTTAATAATAGTTTTTACATTTGTAAATAATGGTACCAACTAGGTTATAATTATCTCATTTAAACTATGATAATATTAAAATAATTTTTCATAGAAGAATTTGTGTTGCGTGTAACATATTCCAAATTAATGTTCCGTGTAATGCACAAAAAGTACAAGTTGTGTAAATGGAATGTTTGGCGTAGTGAATTTAAATATGTTAATGAAATTTTATTTGAATAAATTTCCATAAAAAATTGGTGTGTCATAGGTACAATTCTTTTGACTTGTACCCTTATGAATGCATTATTTGATAAAGGGGATTCCTGTTACTTTTTTATTTATCATGATTTTTATTTTAGGAGATTAAAATTTGAGATTTTTCTTTCTATACTAAATCATCAAACTATTCCTGGTCAATGTAAATGTTGAGCCTTTGTGTGTAGATAGTGTTCTATCAGTTTTTATAAAGTCATCCTAATGTCAGATCCAACTCTGCTTGATATGGATGTTTATGATATAATCCTATGTTTTTATTGGTTGAAAAAATTCAAATAATACAGTGATTTGTTTTATTCAAATGTCATTTTTACCACTAAACATTGAATCATTCATATCTTTTGATGAGACTATAATGTAAATACTGGTGCAATGGTCTTGTTAATATCGACAATCGAAACGATCATGTACGAGATGGAGCCTTCTACATTGGCATTGATAGAAGATATTCAGAATTATATCTTTCAAACATTCATTGATTAGTTTCTTGACATTTCCCACTATAATTTATCTTGGTTACCACCTATAATTGAAGTGTAGTTTATGATTAATATTCATCTAGGGACTAGTAATATTTCAATTCCATCTTATTGGATGTAACCAGTGTATATAAAGGAATTGGATGTGAACTTGTAACATTTGTAAAAAAGTAGTTTCATTTGGTCCAACAAGTCTCAATGGGAAGCGCTAGTCTTGTTTGTCAAAAATTAAGATTAAACTATTTGGTTTTTTGTAGATAATCATAAGCATAATCAATTTGTGATAAATAATTGGTATCCACATACATGAATTTATGATATGATTAATCAATTGAAAGGATAAGAATGTTATTATATGATTAAATTGCACTTAGGATGTCACTAGTTGAGGGTTCGGATGGAGGATATTTCAATGATATCCTTGAGGAGAAGATATTCCCATTACAAATATGTTGTAATTCCTCTCAGCCTTATGATTGAAGTATTGGTATTTATGGAATTTAAGAATAAAATATTTCAAATATATCAGTGTATATTATTTATTGTGTTTTTGTATAAAATGTTGGTGTATTCCAAGATAAGAGAAAAGAATGAGCAAAACATGGGATCATTATTGGGAATCTTGAAGCATTATCATCTCTATGAAAAAAAAATCAAAGTTTTATATTTTTATACAATATGTAAATTCTCTTGGGCCATGTAATATCTAAAATAAGACTTTATGTGGATGTAGAAAGTATTGAATTTGGTATCTATTGGAAGCCACTGAAGAATGAATTTGAAATACAGACCTTCATTGGTCTAGCTGGTCATTAACAACATATTTTTTTTTGTCAATTTTCATGACTAGAATCTCCTAGGATAATTTTGAAAAAAAGAATGATCCATTCCACTAGAATGAGGATTGCAAAAGTCTTTTTTGAATCTTAATGTTCTCCTTACATCAGCACCCATATTGATTTTGTTTGATTCTGGATAATGGTAAGTGGGGTATCATGATTATCCGTGATAAGGATTGGGAAGTTTTATCATTAAAGTAGATCACGTTGTCATATAACGATTGTGGTAGTTGTTGTTTCATGGTAGTAACTACCCACCACATGATTTCGAGTTAGCTTTCATAATCCATCCTTTGAAGACATGGTGTCATTATCCCTTCGATGAGAACTATACTATGTTTACAGATCATAAGAGGTTGAAACATTTTTTTTCATAATGATATTTGAATATTATACAATTAATTAAATGGTTTACTTTCAAATGTTTGACTTTTAATTTATTCATACCCAAAGAAAGTGAAATTCGGTGGAATATGCATTATGTACAAAGTCGTATGCTCCATCGGAAAAAGAAGATTTTGATGAGTGGTAGTTGATATCAGTGTTAACCCATATTCACCTGTAATTTCATGACATAGGTGAGTTTGTGGATTTCATTATACTTTTGTTTTTTCCAGATTTAGAAAATATGGTTAAAGATGGGCAGACATACAAGATGAATTTGTGTCTCTGAGATCAAAACTCAATAGTTGGGAGACTATTGAGGTATCGATGCTAGATGAGAGTTCAATGTTATGGTTTGGAATTATGATGGTTGTACCTATGGATTATCAAGTACAACTACTTCAAGCTCACCACCATGCAGAATGATATGTTAATCCAGGAATACAAAATCTTATATTCTATTGAAAGAACATTTTTTATCTGTAAGTGTGAAAATTTTAGTGGATGAGTTTTTTTCGAGATGATAATATTTTCATAAATTTAAGTTAGTGCATTAGAAACTAGTATGTATGTTGCAGTCTTAATATATTCTAGTTTGGAAATGGTAACGTATATCAATGGACTTTATAATAAGTCTCCAAAGAACAGTTTGAAAACGTGATTGAATAAGGGTGGTAGTAGATTGGACCAGAAATTAAGCATATTTCATCCCTATTCATGAATCTCATATAGTGTTTGACTCGTAAAATGTATATATATAAGAAGTAATATATTTTCATGGAATACTAGTTTCAACAGTGTTTTTCAAAGATCTGAGGATTACCTATCATTTTAAGAAATCGATACAGAAATCCACTGGGACTCAGTTTACGATGCCCATAAATGATCAGCCTCAGAAGGATGGTAAATCTGAAAGGATGATACAAATTTTGGATTACATGTTGTTGGATTGGGAAATTGATTTTATGGGAACATTGGAAGAGAAAATGTGGTTATTGTATTTCTCATTTAACAACAATTATCCAGCCTCAATACATATGGGTCCTTTTGAATAATTTTATGGTTGTCCATATTGATATCTACTTTGTGTGGGGGGGGGATGTGATACTTTATTCTTAGGTGTGAACCTTTGCAAATGAGAAAACAAAAAATATTCAATTGACCAATAAAAGGATGGAGATGACACATATTCTTCATAAATCAAAAGCGGATCAATATAGAAAGATGCTATTGTTTGAGGTTAGTGATCATCAGTTCTTAAGGATGTTTCCTAGGATTGAACATCCGTGTTTTTAGAAATATATAAATTTATCTCCTCTATAAATAGGCCACTTTGATATAAGTGAATGGGTTAGTGATGTGGCTTATCAGTTGGCATTTCCACCATGGATCAGTGTTTTTATAATGTGTTTCATGTATCACATTTGAAAAAGTGAGATCCTGATCATTTCCTATTAATTAAATGGGATCACCTTGACCTAGGAATAGATGCATCATTGGGGAATATCCTTGTATAGATTTTTAATAGGTAAGAGAAATTATTATAAGGAAAAGAATAGGTATACTGTAGGATTTGTGGAAACACGATCAGATTTCAGAAGAAACATGGGAACGTGAAAAAGAAATGATTCAGAAATGTCCCTAAATCCTTCAGCACACAATTTATTTTCTAATATCCCTGGACATAATGCACAATGGATGGGAGAAAGTATCAACCCTAGTTTTAGGTATTCTACCCATTATTTTTTATAGTGTATATAATGTGTTTTTGTGATGTTTTAGAGGGATTAGAAGATGTATGGAATGTTATTTGGAGATTTAATAAGGTTTTACTATATTCTCATGATTTTTTTTAATTTTGAAACCCCTTTATAGAACTATTAAGAAAAATTGTAGCTAAGTGGAAGGTAAATGGGAATTTACATGGATTTTATAAACCATGTGGACACCTAGGAGAAACTGTGAAAATTTTTACAATGTGATTTTACATAGTTGGTGTACATTTTTTCTAACAGTGTGATCTAACCATGAAAGGCCCAATTTGAGGAAATAGTTGGCACATGGTCTGTGCATGAATTTCCTAACAGTGTGAAAAACCATGCATTGTTAAAAAACAGATCAAAAAAAGTGTAGATCTTTGTCATGATTAAGAATTAACCTATAATGTTTCCCTAAAACAACTATAACTCTATATTTTCTACTCCAATGGTTGTATATAATTCTTCTATTGATATGAAGGTGATATAAAGACATATTGTTTATCATTTATGCTAGATTATCATAAAAATTATTCAATTTTTGCATTTTATCTTGGTTTTCATTAGATCTATATCTCCATTTATCTTTGTTTTATAGGTTAACGTCATTAGTGGATATATTTAGGGGTGATAATGCAATTTTTGATTGTATTTATCATTTTAATTTATTAGGGAAGATATATATGGTGGGTTTCTATATATTCAACCCGATTTGGGGATCTATTTGTGGAGTTCTTCATTTTTGTCATAAATCCCATGGTAGGTGGACTTACTCTCAACTACTCTGTCTAAAACTTGAATTCAAGAAAAAAAATTAATACTTTTTCGGAATTTGGATATGAAATTGATGTAAATTTAATTTTGGAAACCCTATTTTGATAAATTTTATATAATAATGGAAACTCGATGTTTTTTTGGGAGGTGAAATTGGTAAAATGATTTTCAAATAATGATTATGAAATGAATATTTGAGGTTGATCTGTGGAAATGTGTTCTCAATAAAATATTCATTTTACTGAAATGGTTTTTTAAAATGGTTTTAATAAAAGAAATTTTCTATTGAAATGGTTGAAATTATTTTTTTGACAGTAGTTTTTGGCATAATGGTTGTGTTTGTTCAGGTGTATTTGGGACAAATAAGGGTATGAAGTCTCCCACATCTTTAGTGGGGGAAGATAAGGGTAATGACTTTCCCACATCAAAATGGTTCATTATGTGACATCTTAGATAAATGAAGACTCACCACTCACGTGTATAAGAAGGTCCATGTTTTCATGTGTCGTTGAATGTGTGGTTATGGGGAATAAAATTTTTATTCCAAAATGGAACTTGTGAAATGGATTTAATGTATTTTTTGGTTTCATCCCATGGATAAAATGGATTCAGATGGAAAATAGATTGATATTGAAAATATTTTATTTTATTTTCTAAAATATTTTAATGTGTTATATATATATTTTGTCATATAAATGTACTACAATGTTTTATCATTGTGGAATGAGTAGGGAATTGATTTGGGGAAAGCCTAATAAGTGTCATTACTCATACATTATTTGAAACATTGGTGCTTTCATAAATGTTTTTTATCTACACATTGGGAAAGGTAAAGTATCACACTTATCTATTGGTTCTTAGTGATACTTGTTTGGATTGTGGAGTATAATCATAGAGCATGATTGGAGATTTAGGGTTATGTGGTTGTCATTGTGTTTTTCTGGTTTTGTAATCATCTAATGTGTACATGGATGCTTTTTAGCCTCTCGAAGTGGTACTCTTTCTGGTGGGTTTTTATATATGTGGTATTTCATTGAGTTTTCTTTAATTTATATCTTACTTAATGTATTGGTTTATTTGGTAATGTAATGTTGTTTTGGTATTCTAGTTCCAAATGTAAAATCATCCCCCAAGTGATAATGAACCCCTTGGCATTTATTGCTTGACTTTAGCATCTTGGGGATCTCACACAATGCCATGTAACATTCTCTTTCTTTCTCAAGACAATGTGGAGGGGTGGGACTTTACAATATAAATTATCAATATATTTCATTACTCTCATTATTTAATATTACTAAATATTTATTATTGAGACAGAAATATAAATATTATTGAAAGAGTATAATTCTATTGAAAATATTATTTTTAAAAATAACACATTATTACTAACTAATTAATAAATAGTGAATGAATTCCAAAATATAAAATTAAAATTTATTAAAAAATTTAAACATTAGATAAATTTAGTTTTATCAGAAAAAAATATAATATATATTAGTAATTTTTAAAACATTTTTTTTATTTATCCATGAATGATAAATTAGTATTTATTATTGGAATTTATTTATTTTTTATGTTTTTATGAAATATTAATTTTAATTCCTCTAATTTTATTAATATATTTTTTATTATATTTATTTCAAAATAATTATACTAGTTAAAATGTATATTTTATAAAAAAAAGTTTATCAAAATAAATTTATTCTAACAAATAAATTAGTATCCTTTAACTAAATTCGAATAAAATTTCATTTATTTCATGTATTCTTATTTAAAATGTATATTTTGAAATCCAAAGATAATTTTTGTTTATTAAATATATATTCTACATCCAAACTAGTATCCCAATTACTTGTATTGTACCAAATGAATACATAACCCATTATAATCGATATAAAATTACTTCATTATCTCCATTTAACTTTTAAAATTCATTCCTTACTAAAATCCTAAATCAAAATTATCATTATTTTTATTTTTCATTTTTTTATTCTTCAAAATGATTTATCTTCTCATGATGGTTTTTTATCTTTAATTTTTATATTAAACTAATAGTGATTGTCAAGGGAGATATTGATTATTGTGATTTTATAATTTTATAGATAATAATATTTGTATTTATTCCCCAAATTTAATTTATTAACTTTGAAGTTATTCAATCATCTCAGGTATGTAATTATGCATGGTATGAAAAACATATTTTTGGGTAATATTATTGCAATGTTCATTTATAAGTAATTAAATTATTTTTAGTTTGATTCAAATCAAATATTAATTCATATATACTAATGTAAAATTCCTTTGAAATAATATTATGAAACATAATTAAGAATAAAATAATACAATTTTCGTAACACAAATGATTCCTATAACCTATGGGTGTTACAACTGTTACTCATAATGGTTAGAGTCTTTAGACTACCAATCATTTCTAAGGATCCAATTTACAAATGTTAGTAAATATTGACAATTTTTATCATGAGTATAACAATGTGAAATAAAAAACTTTCATAATATTAGCCTTAGAATAACTAATACATACCATGGATGATGTCCCAAGGTATGATATCATCATGATAAAACCCCAATAGAGACCTATAATTCAATTATGAATATTCTCATACTATTTGATGAAGTGATCTATATCATGATATTCACTAGAAGGATTCCCAAGTTGAAGTGATCTAATTAGTGAATGTTTTGGAATGTTTAGATTTTTATCATTGGATACAATAATAAATGAATGACTCATGATAATCTTAATGTGTATGTGGAAAAATTTGGGAACAACACAGATCATACCTCAAACCTAACATGGTTAAACCCGATCATGTACCTTTATCACACAAACTCTTTAAATATGGTAATATTTTGGGGATTAATAAGAAAATATTCTCAACACACCTAGTCTCATAGTCTCAATCAAACATCCATGATTATATGGGTCCATTTTTAATCACACTAATAGAGTAACTCATGAGTTATGTGAACCTCATGGTTGACTAGGGATGGGGTATACTGCCTTTCTAAAGGACTAACATCTCAATAAATGAAACAATGGTCAAAAGTAGTTGATAAAAATACACCATAATATGTTTTTAAACTCCAATTATGGTGAATCAATACCATATTTAGTTTCAATAAACAACATCCGCCAAAAAAATTCCATGTGATGAAAAAAACCCAATTGAAGAGTTACAATATGGTCAATATTTATCCTATAAAAAAACATGATTCAGTAATTCAAAAAAATATTCATTTACATGAGTATCCTGAAAAGAATGACTCCTCTAAGGCCTCTATAGTAGGAATTCATGAACCATATTTGGCATATAGGTAGTCTCATAGGGATCCACTATCATCTTTAAATTAATTTCTAGTCGATGGAAGTCTAGTGGAAAATACTCCATATGTTCAATAGAACATGATGTAACTCAATTGGGTCCCAAAATTGATGCCTCATCGCATGAATGATGAAAAGGGAGTTTATCATTATCTAAACTAACCTCATCACAACAATAAATTCAATGTGTAGTTATCATTATAGGGATAGAATCCCCCATTTCACTAAAATGGAATATTTTTTTCATAATATCTCTATGAACTAACACGAATATATATGAATGGTCACAACTAATCACTATATGATTCATGCAGTATCTTTATTTCATCCTATAACTTGTGAATTTATGTTTTGAAGTCATTTAAAATGACATAATCTATTTGGTGAATGGATAAGTTAACCATGAAAATACTAGGATCTATAGAATGAATACATTTATCAGGATTACATGGAACATTTCACTTCATATTTAACTAATCATCATGATGTTGCTAAGTCAAAAATACACCCCTAAGACTTAACTACTCTGATAATATTATGATGTTACCTAAAACACCAATACTCACCTAGGTCAGTGTGATGAAAAGTCTGTCACCTCATTTCCCCCTTTAATAGGAAAAGTATGAAGAATAACACTATGCTAGGATCACATACATAGAAGTCCATTTTATCAGAATACCAATAAAAAGATAAAACTCTAATACCCAATATAATGAAAACAATATATATAAATATATTAAAAATTAATTTATTAAATATTAATTATTATGTGTAAATCCACATAGGTTAAAAAAGGGAAAAATTATAAGGAAATCTAATCAGTTATGGACAATAGAAATTAGGGTAAAAACATCTTTTCAATGAAGACTCTAAGAATAATTCAAATAGTATTCATATACCTAATACTCAGACTTTGGGGAATAAGGAAAAGCTTGACTGTAAATGAAATTCTCTAATCCCATCTAGAAATAAAAGAACTATGTGTCGTCTACATATATAAATCTTGTGAGGGATAAAATTTATTACAATGAAAGAAACATCATATGTACTTTCAATCCTCGAGGAATAAAGTGATGAAAAAGTTTACTCTATGGTCTTGAAGATATAATTGATAGTGAATAATTACTATATAAATAATAATATATAAAAAACATACACAAGCAACACAACTTAAACACTTTTTAAGAGACTCTCACAATAGCTAATAATTTGGTAAAATAAATGATGTAATTAAAGAAAAAGAAATGAAAAATGGTATTACATAGTTAAAAAACTTATTCATCCATGGGAATAAACAATAAAAGAGATAATAAGAGATTAGAAATCGAAATTGAATCTTAAAAATCTAATACAAGATTTAGTATAATCAATTATTCGATCAGTCCCCATTATCTAGTAAAAATTTCATAGACCAAACCTATATAGTGCCTATGTCCTGGAAATCTCAATTAAAGTAAAAATTGGAAACTAAATAAATATTTGAACAAATATAAAAACACCATGGCCATTCTATAACATTTTAAAAGGTAATCACCACAACCACTAGTCCGGCCAGTGAATAGTGAATCAGTTCCTACATCCCAAAATCATCTTATAGCATCAACACAAGTACCCTCTAAACTAACCTCTACTACTATAATTGTGTTATAATCCCTAGGTTATAAGGTAATTTCAATAAAATATCTATTGAATGAAATACTATCAATTTATATCTTGATGATAATTTCCCATAACTCATCACCTAGTTCGTCAGGTCCTAGGTACTAGCTTCACAAAATATTTTCATTAATTTACATCATTTATTATATCAAGTTTGTATATATACTTATATATCCTTGTTAACCAAGCCCCATTTAAGAAAAAAAGTGATACCGACATTCCCATGATATAAGGATATTCATCATATTAACTATATTGAAATAATAGTAATCTTTTGGTAGCTTTATCACCCCATACTCTATAATATTCTCTATGAAGTTGTATTTCATTTTAATATTATTTATCCTTGACTGATGATCTAAATCCATGGACAATTAAATCATGATTTATATATAATATTATATCACACTGATCTATTTCGTCTTTTTAATCGCCTCTAGATGACCCTTCAACCACATCGACTACCTCACAACATCCATAATAATAATTTACTCACCTTCTATTTTTTTCAGTAAAACTACTAGTTGTAAGTGATTTAATCAACTCAATATAATACTTTTAATGTTAAAAAACCAATGGTTATCATCACTGAATTAGTATCTCCACCATATTTGCATCCTCAAATCCTTCTAATGGTTTATATATTTTAAAATATGGGTAAAGAACCATTAATTATTTTATATGCATAAATATTCATTTAACAGCTTCCCAATTTTCTTTCCTAGGATTTTTCATTATTCTTATATCTATATAGAATATATTAGTGAAAAAGGCGGATTACGTCCATGGAGTGTACACATATTCCCACAACTAATCCTATAGACCGTTCACCATCTATATATCCCCCCCCATCAACTTTTATTTTATTCTCCTTTGATTGTTTTATATGTATGGTAAGTGAACCATTAAAAGTATTTGATTAAATCATTAAAAATATCACAAATTCCATTGTGATAATATCCAACTATGAAAAGAATAACATTTTGGAACAAAATCATCTTTAAATCCTCAACCCCAAAATTCTCTTAGTGGTACGTGGATATTTCATATAGAAATATCTAAATAATACACCATTCATCTATTCCATACATTCCAGCATAGTTCCAACCATGTGTATGTTATGGAAGTATAGAATAATATTGCTGAAATTCCCATCATCACACTACTTGAATAAATGAAATGACCGAAATTTATTTTTAATGACTCTCTTTCCATTATAACGTTTTCAAACATTTCATTCTAATAAAATTGTGCCTTTTTGGTCCCATAGGGATTTTTTGTGCTTTCACACTTGACTCTTCATTCATACTAGTCAAAAAACATTCTATTTTATCCATATAAATGTATTCTTTCGAAACAATATGATGTAACACCATATTGGAATGTAGTTATTCAGAAAAACAATAAATAGAAACTCAGATTAGCACTATTAATATCATTGTTTATTTTATAAAATGATAAAAAATATCATTAAAATCAAATCATATTTATTAGAATAAATTCACAACTCCATGAACGTTATACAGAAAACTACCATTAACCTCATCCATTAAATGATTAAACCATTTATTCTATAGTTTCCTCTATCCTTCCTAATGATACAATGACTCCCATGTATTGAAAATAGGCATGGAAACAAATTCCTCATTTACTCGTAACTCCCCATACAACGTGTCTACCAAAATTATAACCTCACTAATTATTCTAAGTTCCCAAACTTCCTTCATATGTGGAAAGTACATCTTTGAATCAGAAATCTATATTGGACTTTTGATCTTGGTAGACTACCTAATGTATTAATGTCTTTATCTTTCAATACATCTCCCCTCAGATACTAAGAAATAAAATTTCTCCATCCTTGATAATTTTGGTACATTAAAACTTATTAATTCTATAACATGATAAATAATTACCACTATAGAGCATCATTATACCACTCAAACACAACCATATTTATTGTTTCATGAATGCCTGGAACTAGTAGGCATTCACATTGCTCAATGTCAACTTACTATATTGTCTCGTTATTTCCATGAGAATGTTCTTCTTGGTTCATGTGTTCCCAAAATATATCCTCATTTAAAATTATGTTCCATTCCTTTATAACCATTATTTTACTGTTATCCATGTGCCTGGAACATTATTTTCAACATCGTAATAAACAAGGTAACATATCCATAAAATATCATCTATAATATTACTATATATTGATCCGACATGGGAATACATGATATAAAAAACTCATTGGTATGTAATGTTTAAATATCAATCAGACCAGTGTTTATCTAAATTTTGATGCTCCAAAATTATAGAAGGACTTCAATTCACAATAGGAGATACATTGATTTCTAATTTAAACTATAATTATTTTATGAAATTCAAATTTTACCCCATGATCAATGAACTATCATTTATCATCTGTTTAATATAAAATATAATATTAATCTTCCTTAGTATTTTAGGATCATTTTTTTCTCTTAAAAAAATTTCATCTAGTAAAACCGTTCAAAAATACCCCCATACTCATATTTTCATACCTATCAAATTTCTTATTTATTATTAATTCTACATCATCCATGGATCCCTATCCAATGGTTTTTTTTGAGTAACTATATATTATTTTTAAGGAGAAAAGCCTCAAATTACATGTTAAATATTTTATAACGTTTATATATTGAAGTGCAACATAGTTTGATTGAACCTATCTTGGTCCATAAAAATCCATGTAAACTAAAATTAGTTGTAGTTCATTTTGATGAAACCCTCACATGTCCCATATCCACATGATTGGGATTCAAAAATCTTTTCATATCCATAGAAAATAAACTATTATAACTAATGTGACCAATAGAGTCATTCCATAACTTTGATGATCTTATCGTTTTAGGTCCAACATTCATGATAAATAAAGTAACCGCATCCATGTAATAGTTTTTTTATTTTTAGCCATGATCTACCACTGAAAAACAAAATCTTATTTTCACCACCCCATAAAAAAATGGAAAAAACTTCCACGCCATAAATATAGATAGAATAAAGTAGTTTCTCCCATTATATTTAGATGTTTAAGATGTATTAAAGGGGAATAATATTTCTTATGTGTTTAAATTCTCACATATCCATTTAAAATAACTTCATGTATATATCCAGCTATATATGTGGTTCTTTCAAATGATTTGGAATTTATAATTTCCCATGAATCTGGTATTGGATACTAAATTAAATAAACCTTTAAATCCATGGTTCCATGATTCGACCAAACTCATGAAATATAAAAAAAAATCCACCCTCCCCTTCAGATGAAATTTTTTAACATGATCTAGAAGAATAATTTTTTGAGCCTATCCACCTTTCATAGAAACCATTATATAATAGTACTATCTTTTCAATGTTTCAATATATAATTTATGTCAGATCAATTTAATTTCGATGTGGATCACCTCTTCAATTTTCAGTTTTTTTCATTTGAATTATTCATGGGGGGTCCATATCTTTAATACTAAATACACTTTAGGAAGTTAATGGATACCACCTTATCTAAATGTATTAATTACAGGTCACATCATTGATCTTATTGAGAAATAACATAGTATATCTACAATAAGTTATAAACAATTTTATTATTATATCCCATTATTTTTAATCAAATTACATAAGAATAAATACCCCCATGAATTTAATGATCACTATTTCAACTAACATTAGAGTGCTCTAGATAATGTTGAATTCATTTAGATGATCCTCCACTGATCTCCCCTCGAATATAATATTATTGAAATTCATTATAACATTAACACATTATTAATCACTAGAATATTTTAATACCTTATCATAATGTTGAACATAAATCCAATAGATTCGTTCTCAACCAAGATATTGAAATCGTTTTTCTAGGAAAACAACTTCTAAAATACACCCATTTTAATCATTTTATCCCATTATGAATCTATATTCTCAATTAAATCCATATTTATTATGAATTAATACAAATAACCTTTGTAGGAAAGTAATACATTTAGTAAATATTCCTAAATCCATATTAGAACCATAAAACTTCTATATAATAAACATTATATCTTCACATTACATATTCAGATGATAGAAAACCCCCCCACAAAATGTGTGTAAAGGATAAGTACCTGTCAATTTAAATCTTTTTGTATCTATGCTTTAATTTAGAACATTGAAATAATCTCTGATTCCACTTTCTACATTGAAATAAAACAAAATTTAACTGCCAATCCCTCAGGACACATGTATATAAATTGTTCACAAAAGGTCTAGAAGATATTTTTTTACTAGGAGATGTCTTTGCGATCTGGTATCCACTCAAACCAAACATTCTGCTAAACAATTCATCATCTTACACAATTCTTAGATGCACCCATAGTTTAAATTCAATGTGGAAATAAGTAATTACCAAAATAAAATATAAAAAATGTGGATAAATGATTATACAGTAAAAAATGTTAAAATTATGAGGAAATAAAAACATATACTATAATAGGTAATAGGATACTGAAAATGAAAAGACCATCCATGGAATAAATTAATATGAGCTCAACATTAATCAATCAATTGAATAATATTTTCATCTAATATAAATGAATTTTTTTGAATATATATATTGGATGACATAGGGTATTCCATATTCCACCACTAGGATAGAACCATGGATTGAATTAAATTTAGATCCAAACACCAGATACATCTAAACACAAGGGAAAAAAATATACTTCCACTAGTCTTGATGGTGAGCAGTGCATTAGTTTCAAATTGAAGAAGTCATCCTCTAATATCAGGACATGAATCCTCAAAACTCACCACCATTTATATCTAAATGTTTGGATCACATTGTTACTAGAGAAATGTCAACTTATACATAATGAATTAAGTTTTTTTTGGAATTTATGACTTCCCAGAAACATTACTAAAAAGTCAAAAAACAGATTAACACAATATTCCTAATGATACTCCAATTTAATGGTCTATATAATCATACCTACTAAGATTCCATAAAAAATAAAAAAATAAACTAATCCTATTTCTTACCAATATTATCAAAATAAGATATTCTATCATTTTTATGTATATAAATTATTTTACACAAAAGCAATCTCGAGGACCATAATTGCCTAGTGTATTTGGAAACTCAGAACCACAAACAACTGGTCTACATGAAAATTACATTATCTCGCAATATGATATTCATTACTCACAAAATTCATATACATATCATACATAATACATTTATTTATAACATAGGTAAATTAAATATAATAATGGGTTATCTTAGATGCCCCAAAATTAAAAAATAGAGATATGTAAGCATAACATGAAAATAAGGGTATTAGAACATTGTAATAAAATTTAAATACAACACAACACATATAAAAGACCATGATCCTATTTCATCTCACAAATATTGGTATTTTATAAGACATTAATAATAATAGAATAAACTAACATGGTAAAATTAGCATAATACAAAGAATTTTGGAATAGGCATAAGCATAGGTAATAATTTCTATATATATAAAGGCTCATTTCAATAGAATTAATAGTTGAATTATTCCACTGACTAATCCATCATAGTAGTTATTATTCACTCCCAAGAGAATCATTGGGGAAAATTCTATTACAGAACAAATTTCACTCCTTGTTCTGGTTGTATTTATCTCATGTGATATAAATCATTAGCAAGAGCATTAGGAGGAGATATAGGTCTTTTAGTATCATAATCAAACCATATTAATGTATTCTAAAATATAATAAAACATTCATCATATCATAACCCATTAAATAAAATGGGTTTATAAAACATTTTTCCATATACTTACTAGTAGAAAAGATACTACTTTTGTAATCATTTCATCATATCATCATACAAAACCCATGGAAAAAATAATCATATTTCATAAGAATTTTTCCACGGTATAAACCATGGAAGAGAAATGGGATTCATAAAAATAATTAAATAATAAGAATAAACATTTTATAAAAATAATAAGAATGGTACTCTTGGATCATATTCTCATTAAGGCATATGAAATATCAATAGATGTCATCATTAATAGAAATTGATTTTGATTAATAATTTAAAACATCTCTTGAGAAAAATATCGTTTCCACTTTGAAAGAAAACATTAAAAAAACATTTTTAAATAAATTTATTGGAAAAAAATATTGAAAAAATATAAACGAATATTCATGGAAAACAATGATGATGTAGAAGGTAATTCTAATTCACAATAGACATGTTATGACAAATAATCCATTCATATTTTCAGTGAAATCAATACAGAAATTAATTAATAATAAAAAATATTATTTTCTAAAATATTATTTTGTAAAAAATAAAAAATGCTTAATTTTTTTTTTAAATATCATGTGAGAGAGAGAAAACATTTTTGAAATAATTTTCGAAAAAAAAATTGTAAGAGAAATAATTATATACCAAAAAGGGAAATCATGTCATATTTTCTTAAAATGATTTTCTCAATTAATTTAAGTACTAATGAGTGGATAATGGATCTATAACATTAAATTATCATGTATAACCACATGATAATACTATTTATTAATCTATTAAGCAATGAATGACAATATTGTATCATCAGAAACAAAATCATAAACAGTCCAGATAAATGATGAAATTGAATGTCGAAATCATTAGCACTTTGTTAACATAGAGAGATAGGATCCATGAAGAAAAAAATGTAATTTAATGTCAAATATAATGAGGATAAATAAATTCATGATATTTTATTCCAGTGGGTCTTTATATTCAACTCATGAAAAATATAGTTTCTTAACATAATGTACTTGTCAAAGAAGGGAAATTGAGTCCAAAATCTACTTCCTAAATTAATAAAATCTATCGTACTTGTTCAAAAATAATAAATATTAAATATATTATTTTAAGATATATTATATATATATATATATAATATTAATTACATATGACATTTTATTACCCAATTGTAATCAATTCAATGTTAATGGCACATTTCCAATAATAATATATTTTTATGTGTATGTTTGGATTTTTTTATTGATTCGTTCTTTTAGTTTGATCATGGTTTCTTCATGTAAATATTTTTAATAATGATATAAATTTCATATGTATTCCATATATATTTATTTAGGGTAAATTATTAAATTTATTTATTCTAAATGAAATACACAGTTAATGGAGGTTGTAGGCTGTGCGTACGCATGAACACTATTTCCATTTTTTTTGTAAGATTGATAGAATGAAAAATAAATGATATATATTGTCATTACCTTATAATTGTTATTTAAAATATTTATATAATATTTAAAATAACATCATCCTTAATACCTTCTGCATAAATCTTGATTGAATCACATCACTTCATGAGTCGCTAGTCTGCCATAGAGAATAGGAAAATTCTCTTATTCAAAAATAATAGAATTTATTATGGAATGTGTTTTAAAATAATTTATTAAGAATAATGATATCATAAATATAATATATAAATAATAAAACCTTCATTATTTCTAACCTCGAGTAGTGTTATTGGCGAAATAAATCATATTGATTTATGAGGTAGTAGATTGTCGTACACACAAATGATGATTTCATAAACCATTGGATATTAGTGGATATGGTTATTAGTCATTATAAAAAAATAATTCATTAATTAAAATATATTGAGTTTAATATATCATTATTTCATAAAAATAATTGGAGGAGGATAAGTTATAAATAATATAAAATCCCTCATTGTTGAATGTTTCCTATTCTTTATGTATCCTCTATAGGATTGCACCAAATTCCTTCTTTGGTTAAATATATGTCCAAAATTAATTATATATGATGCAAGAATGGATTTCGTTAATTGATTTGTGCATATATTTCTTATTCCACAAGGGTTTTAATGTGTGAAATAGAGGGGAGATGGTGTGGCATTTTTTAAGTGACTTGAGTGGCACACATGTAATTTTTTGAAATAATGAATTTGACCCTTATTTGTTTATTCCACATAGATCTTATAATGAACCATTCTCAATAATAGATGATATAAGGTCTATATATGTCTATAAAATGGGTATTTTAGTAGTATAAATGTCATTTTCTCTTTCCCTTTTTTATTTTAACCCCATGGTAAACCAATTTTTTACTTTAATTGAGGAAAATAATATTTACTACCTTTTCTATTAGTTTGGTTAAAAAATATATGATTAAAATATTATATAATATATATAATTTTTTTATCTAAATAAGGTTATAGATTTTTTAAAATTAACTTCACACAAGTGAAAATTTTCCATTAAAAATTAACTGCACATATGTGATGGGAATGCAGGTTTTTAATGAGAAAATGTTAAAATGTCTAAAAATATTTTATTGAAAAATTATTCATGAAATTGATTAAAATGACATAAATTGTATTAGTGCTTGTATAATTGAAATAATTTAACTATAAAAATGATTTAAAATATAATTTATGTAAACAGATAAATTAAAATAAGTGGGTTCCAATTCAAAGTCAATCTCTTTCACAAGTAATCCAAAAATGAATCTTTTTAGAAAAATTTAAAAAATTCACCCTATGAAAACATTGACATGATTATTTAAAAAAGTAGGTTTCTTTTATCACATAAAATTTATAAAAGTGTGAAAAATTAAATTTCTTCTTCTCTAAAAAATAAAACAATAAACATTTTCTATAGAATGTTGTAATTTCAAAAGATATAATGATTTTTACAAGAATTTCATGATATTTTTTATCAATATGTATTCTATGTAGAAAAGTATTATAAATAATTTTTAATAGGTGATTATTAATATTAAAATTTCTATATTTTATAGATATGTTTTAATTACAAAGTCTGTATATCATGGTTTTGTTAAAAGTCAGTGTCGTTTGTAACACAACATAACCTAGTGTTGCATATAATAAATGATTAAATGGGTGTTTATTGTAATGAATGAAATATATGAAATTATATATATCCAAAAAAAATAATAAAACATAGGGTGTTACAATATACATCCCTTAAAAAAAATTCTTTTAAAATATTTCACTCTAACATAAAAAACTGAGGGTAATTTAGTCTCATCACACCTTTGAGTTCATACATAGCTTCATCAAACTAGTGGTTTCACCACAAAACATTAACCAGGTAAGATATCTTGTTTATTATATATTTCTATATATGATACAGATTCTCTACCTATTTTTCCTCACAATAACGAACTTTCATTAGTGGTATAACCTTTGATTTCAGTACATGTGATGGGTTAGGTGTGTACTTCTTCGTGAGAGATAAATGGATCCCATAATGAAATGAGATATGGTTTGTTAAAATTCTGGGAGATATGAAAACATTCTTAAATTATAATTAAATTCAAAGTTATTGATAGAACCATGTCTTAGTTACCCTTTCATTCTGAATCACAAAACATTATTCTTGGGAGAAACTCTTAGAAACACCTTTTCACTAGCATCAAATTATAGATCACATAGATAATTATTCAAATCACATTGCTTCTTACTCTTAGCTACCTTGATTTGTTATTGGATATCTCTAATCATATCTTCTATCTCTTTATATACCTATTTCCTTATAATCTTTGTTTCTCCAACTTCATTCTAGCTAAATGGTGCTAAAAGTTTATTTCCATCGATTCATCTATAAGGAGACATCTGAATTCTTTAGTTAAAGCTATTTTTTGCAAGAAAACTCAACAAAAGGAAGGTGTTAATCCCAAACACATATAAAATCCAATGAACAAGATATCAACATATTATATATAGTATTAATTATTCTATCAAACTGACCCTCTGATTGAGGATGATACGCAGTGTTGAGACACAACTCTACATCATGATATTTTTGAATTCTTCATCAAATCATTGAGGAAAACCAGGGATTCTAATAATAAATAATCAAATATAGAAGTATATTATACATTATAGCTATTTTAATGAATATCCTAGAAATATATTTTAGGGGGAATAATTCTCTAATAGTAACTAAGTGTGATGACTAAATATGACAACAAACTACAAACCCTATATTGTTTTTCCCTTTAGACAGTTTTGGAGTCAGGTGAAAAAAACCTAGATGATGTTTTCCCATTTCTATTATGGTATTTTTAATGAATTTAACCACCCCAAAGACATTTTGTCTATCCTTAACTTATCAATAAACAAATCACCGAGATATAATACCCACGGTATCTCTCTTAATCCCATCCCATAAAAACTATACTTTCTAATCTATATACATCATCATACATCTAGGATGAATAGATAAAGAATAACATCAAACATTCTCTAACTAATCTATCGTTAAATAAGGTATATATGGAATTCATTCATGATTCCTAAACCTTTTCATTCCATCATTATCAAGTTTAATCTCAAAAACATTTCAAACATTATTTTACATCAATAAATCATCCTTTTGGGCTTCTTTGATATTCCAATTAATTGATGGTTGAAATTTCAATTGATAAATATAATATTTCTTCACTTTATTCTATATTTTTCAATCTCTATAATAAAAATCCATAAATATTACTTCTTTTGTAATCCTTGTTATAGTTAAGCTATCATGATCATTTCGACTCAAAGCATTAGCTACCATATTCTCTTTCCAAATATAGTAATGTATTGAGAAGTTTTAAAATTAAATCACCTCTAAGAATATTCTTAATCAAATATTTAAATATTTATGTGTCAATATATGATTTATTTTTTATTAGTATATATATTACACTTTTCTCAGTAATGATAATGCCTTAATATCTTTAAGGACAAAATTATTGTAGCTAATTCCAAATTCTAAGTTGGATAATTTTCTCATGAATATTAAATTCTTATGATGCATAAGCTACTACCATGTTATTACATATAGTAACACATCCAAATAAATTATTTTTTTGCATCACTACAGAATAAAACTTCTTCTATACTATAGGGTAATGTAATCTTAGGTGCACTAAATAAGCTTCTGTTGTGTTCCAGGAAATTTTCCTCACATTACAATATCCATTGGAATATGGACCCCCACTATGTTAACTTGGTTATATAATATATTTTAATTAGAAATTCTCCAAAAACCATTAGTAATTTCTCATTAAACAAAAAAATAAAATTCTATGTCAGCATGGTTGGATCAGGTCAATATTCAATAGCCTCTGTCTTTGATGGATATATTGATATACCATCGCTTGAGATTAAATGACCCAATAATTAAATCTTTTTTAGAAAAAAATTAACACTTTTTAATTTGACATATATATTCATTATTTCATAGGGTATTTATTATAATTCTCATGTGATCTTCAAAATATTACTTAATCATTGAGTATATAATTATATCATTTCTGAATAATACCATAAACTGATCTATGTGATCTATAATGAATATATTAATGAAATTCTTGAAGATAACTGGGGAATTAGTAAAACCAAATGAAACAACTATATAAGCATATTTTACACACCCTGTACACTTTTTTTCATGTGTATATCTACTTCTTGACCCTAAATTGTCGATATCAAGAATGATGGTATATATGGGAAATTTATTAACCTACAAATAATATATCAAATAATTCTTAATACATGGAAGATAAAACAGGTTCATAATTTTGATCTTGTCCAAATATCGATTATCAAGGAAGAGTTTAATCGATCCATATTTATTTTTAGCAAAAATAATGGGTATACCCTGAGGTGGAACACTTGGACAAATGAATACATATTCAATATTTTCCATGATTTTCTTTCTTAATTTGGACAACTCAATCGGGGCCATACTATAGGGATTATTTGAAATTTTTATGGAACAAGGTATGAGTTCTATTAATAACCCATCTTCAAATTTTGGTGGAAGGATAAGAAAATACTTTAGAAGGGCATAACAAAATTCCCATACATTAGTCATATTCTTAATGTTGAGTTTCACTATAACTATATGAGATAAACACCCCTGATGAATTGGAATAAATACCCATTCAATGGATATGATATCCCTAAAAATTTCATACTTATCATCACATTGATAAATTATCATAGGTTTGTTTGGAATACCCAAAATGAATCATTGTAATTGATAATTGATGTTGGATTTATGTATATAATGTCAATACATGCACATGTTGACCTAAAATTCAACACACAGATCATTGAAATGAAATTTTGGAAGCATATTACCATAAATGTTAACTGGATAGGGATCACTGAACCATTTCATGATCATCTTACCATTTAGGGTTTTCACTGATAATTCTACAACTAATAATATTATTGGAATCATGATACATTTATAAAATTTTTTAGATATGAAATATTGAGTATATTCAAATTAATATAAAAAATTATTCATTTTAGAGTAGATGGTATGTGTAACTTTCACCACATCATTATAACACCCCTTTTAGAAATAGTGATCTTATGAAATTACCCATTATATATGATCTTAATAGGTTTTTGACGTTCATATTCATCATTAACCATCAGAATTTGGGATTGTTTTTAATAATAGACAAAATAATTGATTTTGAAGCACTATAGTGTGTTTTCCACATTATGTTCATCTTTCCCCCTATTCATATCATTAGTTAACTCCTTCATATTAAATTCAAAATAAATTTCCCAATGACTATCCCTTACAAACTTAATACATTTTATATTCCCTTTAAGACATGTTACTAGAAGTTTATTCCAAAAATTTGATCATAAAGGAAATATAATCTTCTTCTCTCAATGGTTCGTGGATTTTACAGTCAATTCTATTATTATTTTCTTATCAAAACCATGTGATGGATACGTAAATACAACCACTATTGCCACCTCGATGGCACATAGAACAATATATTCCAAGCAATTGATGTCTACATTTCATAATTCCTTTCAAATTTTGTGTTTTAATACACTAAAAAATCAATTAACCTTATTTTTTGGTAGGATGATAATACCAGAAGTGTACCTTATAGGTATTTGTAAAATATAACTCTTTGGAACCAACAGATTGATAATCTTTTTGATTTATCTCATGTACCTATATGTCCATCTACCTATAAATAATAAGTGTAAATAAATTATTGTATAATAACATCTCAAACTCATTAAAATCCATGAATTCAATTTAAATTTATTTCCCTATATTCTTGATAAGGGTCCTCCATTGATCTTCTTGATCTCCCAAATGATAGATATTCAAAATGATTTTTTTATGTTTCGAACATTGGAGTGGGGAAAATAAATATTCAGTATTTTTGATCCATTATTTAGAAACTAGTTGATTAATATCCCTACTAAAATAAGGTATAAATTTCATTAGGAAGGACATAATATAATTTTTCCCTTTATTCTTCATTTGAACGTGATACATGATTCCTAGTTTGAGAAATTTGG
Organism: Viscum album; assembly: GCA_963277665.1. Taxonomy (NCBI): domain Eukaryota; kingdom Viridiplantae; phylum Streptophyta; class Magnoliopsida; order Santalales; family Viscaceae; genus Viscum; species Viscum album. The sequence goes on along the minus strand of OY728165.1, from coordinate 1,061,039,911 downwards.
CCACCATAATAGAGATATTTTTCATTCTAACATAGATAACATTTGGATGTGTAGGAGGAAAATCAGTTCATTTTTAACAATAGGCATTAATATAGTTCTTTTAGGTTCCATCTGTTGACTAAAATAAGAAACAACATTTTTTGAAACAATAATCATGATGTGGAACCACATAATGATGAAAAATAACATATAGGATGTATAAATCATGACATATTATTTTTAATATATAAAAAATAGTATAAATACAGGTCGTTGATAGCCATAATTTATTAAAATCGTTCATGAAGATTGGTATAAATATGTTTTTAATTTCTTAATAATATATCCAGGGAGTGTCAAACTAGGTGTGCAACAATAAGTATTATGGATCACCAAGTGACGATCGAGCCCATATCAATGAGCCCTTTCAAGAGTAATTACCAATTAGGGTTTATATTCAAGAGCCACCTCCACATATATTTCCAGACATGGTTATAATTTCATAGAAACCACTCACTCAATAATTTTCCAAAATTCCATGTCATTATCTCATACTTTGACACATAAATAGACTTATCCATAGTGATATCCTTAGGGATCTCAAAAAGGTTTCCTTATTCATGTTTAGAAAGGTTAACTAAAGTTATCCTCTACTAATAACTATAGTAACCCAATCATATCTTACATATATATTACATAATGTTTTATGAATATTCTATATGTTACAAAAACACACACTTGAGGACCATAATAATTTTGTGTCTTTCGAAACATGGAATCAAATAAACTCGTCCATATGTATTGTACATAATCCCCTTCTATAATCATCATTTCTAGAACCATCCATATACATAACATATATAATACATTTACTTATAACATTCTAAGAGGAAACATTGGAAAGGGTGAGCACAAATTCTCATTAAGGGTAAAAAATGGATATTCCTAAGCATAACATGAAAATACGGGAAAGAGAACATGAGAATAACATTTGAAAAACATATCATTCTTACTGATTATCATAATAATGATTCGATGAATAGATATTGGTACTTTATAAGATTTAAATCATAAAGGAATCAAATAAAATTCTCCACAAGATCATAACATCGGCATATGACATAGTTTTTTTGTATACACATAATCATATAAAATCACTTCGATATTCATTAATTCTCACATATAATTCTATTATAGTAGAATGATTTCACTCCCCAGACCATCAAATATTTCCATGTTCATTCTCAATACCATAATAACATACAAATGGATATACTAAAAATATTTCACTCCACATCCCTCTTAGGTTTGTATCATGAGATATATATTTTTACTCAATGCATTGGAGGGAGATATATGCCCCAACCATCACATAATAGAAACCATATTTAATTGTTTCATATTATCACAATACATTAATCTTATCAAAAACAATTAAATGAAATAGTTTTTTTAAAAATTTCACCATACCATAACTTATATAGAAGATACATGTTTCAAAATTATTTCATCATTTAATCATCGTTTTTACTGGGAAAAAATAATAGGGTTTCAGAAGTGTTTTATCATTTTATAGTTGTGGAAGAGAAATGGGCTTCTTAAACATCATGATATAATTATCATAAAAAATTAAGAGAAATAATTATAATGGTATCATTGGATCATATCCCTAGTAAGTAATATATAACATCAACAGATGTCCTATAATATTTAAAAAAAATTAGATCAATCCTTTATAACATTTCATGGGGAAAATATCGTAATCACATTGAAAAAAATTAAGAACAAAATGCTTTTGAAAATATTTTTTTCTTTTAATAAAACAATGAAATCATAAAAAAATAACTTCAACTAAAATAATGATCACAATGATGGAATGATTCATTCATTACATACATATTAATAAAATATTCACATAAAATGATGATTTTCAGAAAAATACATGAATTTCAACTTATGATAATATTGACAAGATGATTTAAAAAATGATGTCTTTTATCAAATCAAATTTTAAAGTTGTTAAAATGTAATTTTATTAATGTTTAATAAATAAAATAAAAAAATTTGCTTTTATGAAATTAATGTTTTCAAAAAATCTAATGATTTTAATGAATATTACGTATATTTATCTTCATATTTTATTCATGTAAAACATGTATACGTAATATTTAAAAATTATAAGTTACTAATAATATTTATATGATTAATAACATGGTTATAATAACTATATTTGATTAATAATATTAATATTATATTTTGGTTTAAGAAATACTCAGTGTCTTGTGTAATGTATGGTTTCATAGTGTTGTGTGTAATAAAAGCTTATAATGGTGATTCATGTCAAACAAGATATCAAAAAAATTAATATATAAAAAAACTAATATAAACTAAGGGTGTTTAATCATAATGTTATCATAAAGTAATGAATAATTATAAAAACGAATTATGTTTATGAAAATGAAGGTAAAAGGAAGGATCCCAAGTTTTATATTTCCTTTCTATAGAGAAAACATTATTATCATTCCATAGAATATTAGAGAACCCCTGATGTTCGAGTGATCAATCATCTCATGAATCATATATTGTCTACATAAATCCATTGTGGATGACCAACACCTCATTAAGATATGAGTGTTCATTTAGGGGGTTACTAATCCCTGGAATGGAGGACCCCTTCCCCATATTAAAGGGTGGAGTGGGGGGGTGGGTACACTATAAAAAATATATAGGACCTGAACCACATTGAAAAAATATATATATTAAATTAGCGTGATACAAATACATCTAATGTAAATTCATATTTTTATGAGATATGTGGAATTGACTTCATACCCAAAGTATTTAGAGGACCCTATGCCTATCGAGACGTCATAAATATGGTCAGTGACTCCAAAATGCATGCGGGGGACCCTCTCCATAATATTAGTATTCATTTGAGAATGTTTCATTTCTCAAAACGTTTCTATAAATCCTTCAAACACTCCATCATATACACAAAAATGAAGGAACTAAAAATGCCTAAAATCCATTTTCTAATAACCCTATGGAGGAATAAACCTACAACATCACATTTTACATATTGAAACAATCATAATAGTTTATTCATTTTTTTAAAATTTTAGTACCTATTGAAGAATATATGAATGAAACTAATAAAAATTTAAAACTTAATTTGCACATTTGTTTTACAAGATATATGAGACAAGGGAAGAAGCATCGAATATAATTCTACAATATAGTAGTACAATCATAAAATTACAAGATTTTTATTTTATTGACATGATTTGTTTATCCAATGATTATATTAGGAATGTATTATTCATCCCTTTCTATGTAATGTTTAATCACAGAACTTATCTTCCCTTTAGGCACATGGTGTAGATCATAAGAGTTAGTTAGTATTTATAATTTTTTCCATTAACTATTTCACACAAGAGTCATTGAGTATTATCATCCAATATATTCCACATGTATTAGGTGTCTTATTTAGGAATTACCTTACATGGTGACTGAAATTCCACTTGATGAAAACAATGCTTACCCCAGATTACATTACATGTGATGATCCAGGTGAAACTGGGCTTGTGCTCTTGTACAGTTGGGTTATGTTTCCATGTAAATTATGACAAATGTATTAAAAGTTCAACACATGTGGAATTTAATTATCTAAAATTACTCTAGAATACAACCAAGGGAGGGGCATGGCATGTGATGAGGTGTCACATGATGTGGGATATTTCAATCATCAATTAAAATCATAGTTGTAGATAAAAGTAAAAATTATATGTTTTAGAGTCCATATGATGTCTATTAATTTATTTTGTAGATACGAAACAACCTTCATTTAATCCATCTCCAATGTGAGTCTATTTGTCATTTATTATTAACGAATTTCCCACAGTGTCTATAAACTATCGCCTTGAATTTTATGTTAATACATTTCAATAACCATTAACACCATCGATTTTAGTCCATATATAATAATAGATTCTCCATTCCCTACTCAATATATTACCAAACTATCGTAAGAAATAATTCATTACCCTTAAAGTAATGATGAATTGCACGAAAGAGTCTTCTATATTACTTCCATGACCATACCAGCATCACTCTCATTATTATTTTTCAACTCATTCTCTCCATTTTATATCATCAAACCTTGTAATGGACAACGAAGATAATTTTTCAAGAGCGACAATATGGACATATGATAATGAGGGGGGGGGATTTGAGGGATGGGTTTTTTAAACCAAACACTCATTTAAATGAATAAATTTACCACAAAATATTTATGATCATGATTTTGTTAAAATTAATAGAAATAGAAATGATAATTCTCAATGTTGAGTATAATATATTAAATTATATGTAGAAATGATCTATCAAACTTTAAATATTAAATTAAAAATATTAGTATTAGAATGATCATTATTAAACTTAATGTCCATTAATATTAAAAAATGAATAAAATGCTGAGTGAAATAAATAAATATCTGTCACCTTATAAATATATTCCTTGTATTTTAAAATAAAATTGATGGATCCCCAGGAACCAAACTATAAGGACCCGACCTTAAGCATTACATAATCTTGAATTAAATTAATAATTCATATTGGGGATCTTTTTTGGTTTAGAGGTTTAGAGAATTAAGCCATAAATATTACATTACATCTCAAAAATTACATGGTATAAACTTCAACTCACTTTCCATTATTTCATGAAATAAAAACTCTTGAAAAAAAGGGTCATGTATTGGCCAATGTTTTAGACAACAAGAATTTTACTTGATCCCATACTTAACCCTATTCATCTTTAGGTCCTTTGACAAACATTTCAAAACATGGGATGAGCATAAAAATCTCACTAAGGTTTACAAAATAAATAAAGAAAAAAATAGTTCATCAATACATACATAACATAAGATCTTTACCATACCTCTTGAAATCTTAAGATTTACATATTAAACAAAAATCATAAATGTGCCTTGTGGAATCCATAACATACTAACGTTGTAGCTTTCACATCTACATAGAAAGATACCTTTGGAATTCCCATCATAGTATATTCCCTAAATATCATAGTAGAAACATTTACGTTTTCCTCTGCCACATTTCCCAATGCATTGGAAATCTATCTTAGGGTCACCCACCCTAGGTTTATCGTGGAATAACCCTTATACATAGTAATACTAAATAATTATAACATATTCATGACACATAAAACAAACATAATGGAAATATAAAAATTTCACATTTCAATCACAATATATCATTTACCTATATAGAAATAATAAATCCATTATCAAAACCATTTTCATAAAAAATATACATAAAAAGAGTAAATGGTATTTACTCTCCTTTAAAAAAACATTTCAGCTTGTTAAGGAATCGAATGATCAAACAATACTCATGGCGGCGAAAAGGTCGTTGTAACTGCTTACATTAAAAAGAAACATATTTTTGTAATTTAGTAAAATTATTTGTAGAAAAATATTCTATTTTAATGAAATGAAAAGTCGAAGGTGTTTATATAGAATATAAAAAAAATTCATGTATTAAAACAAAATATGCGTCAATGAAAGGAGATTGAGACGAAGTCCTTTAACTAATGTCTGACTTGAACCATTCGTTCATTAATATCATGAATTATATAGTAAAATAAATTTCTACTTGCATAAGATCAATTTTAAATTTTATCATTCATTTTATATAACTTATTCCCATGTTATAAAAATTATTTTATCATTTAAGTTAATTACGGTTGTTTTGTCGATATTTGGTAATTGAGTCTAAAATGGACTTCTTATAATTAAAAGTTGTCCATGTGGTCAAATGTTCATTATATCCAGAATGATATTAAGGATTTAGATATCACATATATAATATATATCCAGTATATACATGTATTCACAATAGAACATAACATTTGGTGGTAAGAAAAGAAATGCACCGTTCATTGAGACGGTAAGCCGTATGTACGCATGAACGCCACTTTCATTTATATTTATAATTTTAATGGAATTAAAACCTAATTATAAATAGGTATATTATAATTTCAGTATGATATCATATATAATATGATTAACTACATCCTTTATATGTCCCACATATGGCATTAATGAGTCATATCACTTTTAGGGGATGGTAGTCTGCACTTCTTCAAATGAAATTATTGTGTTTACCCATAATGGGAAGCATAAAAAATTCTATAAATGAAAAATAATATAGAATTAAAAAATAATCATAATATACATCATATATTTTTATAGTTCCATATTAATGGACCCCATGATAGGCGGTTGGAGATAATTGAACTATCATCATTTCGTGAGGCGTTTGTTTTCCACCCATAGAATAAATATGTTCTTTACCCATTATATGGAGGTGTGTATAATGGTAGTTCAAATAATTCTCATAAAAACATCCTAATATATTGAGGATATGGCTGTTTTTATAAATGAAAATAATAAAAAGAGTAGAGTGGATAGAGAAGTAAAATAAATTTAAAGAATTTAAGAGAAATTGTTACCTTTAATTCGGGTAACTCCATTTGGTTTGAACTAAAAGGAATTTTTGGAGTGCCTTCTGCCTATGTTAAGGATTATAGGGTAGAATATAGAGATATTGAGATCTGATTTAGGTTTTGGACGATCCAATGGGATTGAGAGGAGTGAAGAATGGGTTATAGGTGAGGGCTTTTTATAAGGGGAGGAGGGGATCTTTAGGAAAGTGTGAAAATATTATTTTCTTATATAATGATTTTCTGTTTATAAATGTAAAATACTTATTCAAGTAAAATAATCTAATAATAATTGGACTGGTATTGGATACTATTTTAATCTTTATAATATTATTTATTTAAATCATTTATTAATGAGGTAAAGAATGCATCATTATTGGGTCATAAATAATTTTATTTATATGATGTCTAAAAAATATAAAGAAAAGTACCATGATATAAGAAATAGTTTTTCCTTTCCCTTTAATATTTATTGTTACAATTGATAACTTATATAACTCCTTGTAAAAATTTATTTACTAAAATATATTTTTTTACATCATTTTTGTCTTTACATTAAGTTAATTAAAATAATGTGTCATTATCACTCTTAGGTGGCTCCATGGGGTCCAAAAATAGACCCAAGGATGAAAATGTTGTGAAATGTATCATCCAATAAGATTAGGAAACATCTTAGGGAAAATTTATATTATTATTATAATATTTTTTTACCCTTATTTACCAGATTTACCATTTTACCGTTATTAATAAAATTTTTACAGTAGTAAATATTTAAAATGTATATAAATAAAAGTTACCTATTTACAAAATTAGGACCTACTGATTAAAAATATGGATTCCATTTTCTGAAATTCATAACATAGAAGTGGTAGAAATTAATTTAAAATTAATTTTCACTGTCAAAACAAAAAGCATTTTTTATGAAATAATTACTATCAAAAGATCGTCACTTGTTTATGTCCAATTTCATAGTGAAATTACATCTAATCACCAAAATTAAATTAAATGGTAGATATATAATCTAAATTCACTTTCAAACAAATTAATAATATAATCTAACCATATAAATAAATTAGATTGAAAGGTAGTTTTGAATTATAGTATTGTATTTTCCATTATTCATCAAAAATTGAATTTTATCCAAAAAATACCAAAATCCTAACCAAAGTGAATTTTGATATCCTGATTATGATAAATAATTTTATTTTGTGAAAATGAACATATAAACACGACGAAACTATATTTAAATAGGGTTCTCCATCAAAATGTGGTAAATCAACATTTTAATGTAAATTATGCTTAAAATTAGATTCATTCACATTTTAAGCCTCTAAATTTTATAGGATAAATGTAAAAAAATTTAAGAAACATGTATAATCATATTGTAGTTAGTTATATACATTCCTACCAATACAACGTCTAGGAATTAAATACATTTAAAATATTATTATTATATTATTTGGGTGCAACGTATGATTTCAATGAAACCTGTTGTTGCCGATCGGGTTAGCCATCGAACATAGTGAACATTTTAAAGTAATATAACATTTAATTAAAAATATTATTTATTATAAAAATTTATTATTCTTTATTTAATTGGGATGTTACATCCTTCCCCCTTATGGAAATTACATCCTCCCAATTTTTATTTACTTATCAAATAAGTGGGGGTATTTATCTCTCATAAAATTTTTAGATTCCCACGTTGCATCTTTAATCATATAATATTTTCCCCCAAACCATTTCCGAATTGATCAACTTATTCCGCAACGATTGCTATATATGGTCATGAATCTAGACTGGTGGTTCCTCATAAGAGATATTCTCTTCCAACTGAACTACCTATGGACTTAAAAAATGAGATTGAGCAGGCATATACTATTTTAACATTGAAACATAAAAAAATTGTGTAGCTAGGATAAACTCGGAGGTATAGAAACTTGGTAAGAAACTGATCCAACTTTTCCAAGATTTCATAAGGTCCAATGTACTTCAGACCCAACATTCCCTTCATACCAAAATGCATCACAATATTCCATGGAGAAACATTGGGAAAGATATGATCACCTACCTCAAAAGAGTGATCCTTCTTCCGGTTATAAGCATAACTTTTCTAAATTATCTGAGCTATTCCCATGTGCATCTTAATCAACAGAAATTTTTTTACCATATCTTCTTCCAATTTTGGTCCCATTAGCTTTTTTCACCAACTACATCCAAAAAAGCTGGAGTTTGACAACTCTTCCCATATAATGCGTTAAATGGAGTCATCTATATACCGGAATGAAACCTGTTATTATAGGAAAATTCAATCAAAGAAATATTTTGTTCCCAACATCCCTAGAAACCTATTGATAAAGAACATTTCACATCCTCCATGTTCTGAATTATTCGTTTTAACTACCCATATGATTGCAGATTTAAAGCTGTAATAAAATTTAATTCAGTATACAATGACTTCTAGAGGTTTTTCCTAAAGTTAGATGTAAACCAGGGATCACGATCAGATAAAATAGAGAGGGTAACACAATGAAACCTGACTATGTCTTTAACATATAACAGAGAATGTTTATCTAAAGGAAGAGTTTCTCAAATATGAAGGAAATGAGTAGATTTAATCAATCAATCCACAATAACCCAAATTGCATTATTACCTCAAGATGTCTTTGGTAATACCATAATGAATTCCATGGATATATATTCCCATTTATACTCTGGATCTGGAAGAGACTGAAGTATACCATTCGGTAACTGCCTCTCTTCTTTAATCTGCTAACAAGTCCAACACTTCAAAGTAAAATCAACAATATCTCTTTTCATTACATCCAACAAGTAATACTCCCAATGATCTTTGTACATCTTAGTACTGCCATGATGAACTGAAAATGGGGAACTATGAGCTTCACATATCAACCAATTCTTCAACTGTAAATCCCAAGTCACACATAAACTCTTTCAAAATCTCAAAATAAAATCATTATCAATGTTAAATTTAGGAGACTTACCCTTCTTAATCAACAATACCTTTTTTTCAACTCACTGTATTCCTTTTGCATTTTATTTATTCTGTTTGTTATAGATGATTTTACTGGTACCTAAAATAAAATAGAATAATTTCTTGCACCAACAAATTATATGAAAAATTTCATCAAATCCAAAACCAAAGGATCTCTTTCCAAATGTAGAATGGTTAAAGAAGCACTACTTTTTCGATTCAAAGCATCAACCACTTTATTTTCTTTTCTTGGATGGTAAAGGATTGTGCAATCATAATCATTGATTTATTCTATCCATCTCCTCTGTCTACTGTTCTATTCGATCTGAGTGAATATATACATTAAAATTTTCTGGTTAGTATATATTTCACCTATTACTAAATAATAATGATGCCTCCAAATTTTTAATTCAAAAACAACAAAAACTAATTCCAAATAATTTGTATTGTAATTTAACTCATTAGGTTTAAACTTATGTGAAACATAATCCATTACATAATCATTCTGTATAAGGACACAACCAAGTCCTTTCAATGAAGCAAGACTGTAGATAAAAAACTCTCCATTTCTGAAAGTTAGTTCCCATACTAGATCATTAACCAATCTTCTTTTCAATTCATAAAAATAATCATCACATTATTTTGTCCAAATGATCAAAACACCTTTTTGAGTTAACTAAGTCATTGGAATTGATTACCATGAAAAATTCACAACAAAACTCCAGTAATAACATGACAATGAATGAAAACTACGAATCACAGTTATATTTGGTGGTCTTGGATATTATTAAATAGAATTTATTTTAGCAAGATCAATAGTTATGCCATTTTCTTAAACAATGCTACCAAGGAAAAAAAAATTCTCTAACCAAAACTCACCCTTGATGAATTTCCCAAATATCATATTTTCTTTTAAGGATTGCAAGACAACACATAAATTACTATCATGATTCTATTTAATTTTATAATAAACCAAAATTTATTCAGTGAACACAACAACAATCTTATCAAAGAACTCACAAAAAATTATTTTCATAAGATCCATGAAAATAGCAACTGCATTGGCTAAACCAAAAGGCATAACTACAATTTCATAATGGCCATATATAGTATGAAACACGGTCTTAAAAATTTCTTCTTATTTTAATTACAACAGATAGTACCCCGACATCAAATCAATCTTCAAAAAATACTGGTCTCTCTGGATCTATTCAAAAAAATCATAGATTTGAGACAAAGTATACTAGTTCTTAACAATGATATTATTCAATGCTCTATAATCAATGAAATGTCTCATTGAACCATAATTATTTTTAATTAACAAGACAGGATCACCTAATAGTGATGTGATAGGACAAATGAAACCTTTATTAAATAAATCCTGCAATTGCTTCATTAACTCTAAAAGTTTAATTTGTTCCATTGGATAATGGGGTTTTGAAATTGGCTTAGAATTATGAACTATGTCAACAATAAATTCAACTTCCTGGTCACATATAATACTAGAAAACTAATCAAGAAAAACATCAAGGTACTCATGAACCACTAGAACATCATTAATCTGAATAGTTCCGTTGTTTTCAACATTATGTGCAAGGTAACATTCATTTCCATATTTTACTAGTTTCATATATTCTTGTATGTTATCAAAATTAAGGGTTCATTCCTTTAAAAAACTAAAAATATTTCTGAAAAGAATCCACTTTATATTTTCAGTCAATCATTGCATGATAAACATAAATCCAATCCATATCGAAAACAACATCAAACTCTACTAGAGGAAAAAAAATAAGGTTAGCATGTAGAATCATTCCGCACACAAGGATATAAAGGTTCATAAAAAAAATTTCCTTTAAATATATCCTCCATTTGTTTTTACCATAAGTTCGTGATTCATATCTTGATATTGAATTATCAATTTACTGGAAAACCTCTCTAAAATGAACAAATGTGTATACTTCTAATCAAACAACACATTGACATAATCTGAACAATGAAACATTTTATCTTATACTAAATAATTTGATGGAAAAAAATATACTAATGTAGTAGTAAAGGACTTCACCACCCCTTTCTTCTTGTAGTCTTGTTTCTTTCTATCAATTGAGTTCTTCATTCGACATTCTTTTGCATAAGGACCCATTTTATTGCACTTATAAAATTTTACGGATTTTAATTCAGATTCTGTCTTACCATTCACCTTCAATTTTTCAGTGCAATTATGTGACTTATGTCCCATTTTACCCCATCGGCAGCACATACCATAATTCAAAAGACATTCCCCATCATGATTTTTATGGAAATTTTCACAAACTGAAAACTTATGTTTCTTACCATTAGACTTTTTTGAAGAGTTTTTCGCTTTCTCCAGCCACCTTGACCTCTTATAGTGTTGTTTGTCAAAGAACAACTGATCATTGAAAAAATCCATTTCTAGCTTCTACGCACATTGAAGATGTTTTTTATAGTTTTTTATCACATGAGATGCTAAATACCTTCCATAATTAGGCATTAATCCTAAGTAAACATGGTTTATTTTACTATCATGATATCGTATGCTATTTCGATCATTCCATTCCAGTTGAGGGGATTTTGCATCATAAGCATCCACTGATTCATCCTCCTAATTCAATTACAGGAATTGTTTTTTCATCCTAAGATTAACCACATTTGGAAAATATTTCTCAATAAACATACCTTTGAATTCATCCAAACAAAGATCTTAAATCTCCTCAATCTACCTGATATTTTTTTACCATCTACCACCACTGATCAGATTCACCTTTTAAAATGGTAAATATCCAGACTATCCTTTTGATGTTCTAAATACTCCATGACATCAAAAATTTTCTTCCACTACTATAATCAACCCTTCAGTTAGAACATGGTCAGATGGTCCTCTGAATGATGGGAGATGTTTCCTCATGAAATGATCCACTACTGACATGTTCCTATGTGGTTGATCTGGTTGATCTCGTGTATGTATACCACCACCCTTTATAGCTCGAGTCAATTGTTCCATCAATACAAAATACTTTTTAGTTATGATTATGACCATCTCAGGTTGCTTATTTGGAAGGTTGTATTCCTCCTGATGTCGTTCCAACATAGATGCCATATTTCCTCTCCAGAAAACCATTTTGAACACAGAGATATCTTAGGCGAAGCAACTTTGTAACACTACTCGAAATCCCATTTTTACCAAAAGTTATATCCCAATGATTTATCAAACTATTGGGAATGGTCATGTATACCAACGGTTTTAAAAAAAATGTTGGTATAGAGGATTTTATAATGAATTTTACCAACGGTTTGTAAAACCGTTGGTATAGGTGTCAATTAAGACACTTTTACCAATGGTTATACACTAACCGTTGGTATATGTCGCTACATTCCCAACGGTTTTTAAAAACAGTTGGGAATGTTTTCCCCTAAATCCAGCAGCCTCTCCGCTCGATTGTATTCCCCCTCCGCTCGACTGCAACCCTAAATTGAACCTCTCCAGATGCTCTCTCATTATCCAATCTCAGATACTCCATCCATTCTCATCAATCAAAAAAAATTTCGGTTCTACACTTCAAATCTGTATGTTCCACCTCAGTTATAATGTTCTTCATCTATTTTTTATTTTCTATTATTATTTGACCTAAACGTTTGGGATATCTCTATACAAAGACTCAGAAACTCGTTCCACTCATATATCCATCTGAAATCAAACAATTTTATATTTCTACACTCTAAATCTGTAAGTACTACATTATTTTTAATGTTTTGCATCTATTATTTTTGTTTTCTGATTTAATTTGGTATAAACTAGGTTGTGTTGTTTATGTAATGCGAAGGTTAGTGATATTTAGGATGAATTGTTTGTTGGTTGGGCGATGGATTGGAATTGTGATGTTTTTTGGATTAAGTTTAGTTAATTTTCAATGAATTATTTGGGTATTTCCTACCTTTAACAGAGCCCCCACTCCTCATGGACCCTGGACACCCCCATCTTGGACCCTGGACAGTCCCCCACTCCTAGAACACGGACAGCCTGACCCCCCTCTTTCCTGAAACTTTGACATCCCCCCTCCTGGACCTTGGAAAACCCCCCTCCACCCTCTTCCCAGGACCTTGTATTGTCCCCTCCTTCCTGGACCATAGGAAGCCCCCCACCCTCCAACCTGGACCCTAGATAGCCCCCATCCTCGATGGACCCTAGATAGCCCCCCCTCCTTCTTGGTCCATGGACATCCCCTTCTCCCCTTCGCCTTGACCCTGGATAGCCCCCACCCCCCTTCTTGGACCCTAGACAGCCCCACCCCTCCTCCTAGTCCTTGGAAATCTCCCTCATCCCCCTCCTCAACCACCAAATAACCCCCCCCCCCACACTTCAAAACTTTGACCACCAAACATGGACATGCTTGATTTTATCTAAAAAGATAGATTTGATCCTCAAACCACCTCAATAATATCCTAAACAATGCTTATAATGTGGTTTTCACCACATAGCATCCAATTGTATTCCAGGTTACTAGTCTATCCTCCCTTGGATTGATTTTACAAAAAGCATTCAACCTTAAGGATACAAATAAAAATAAATTGATATAAGACATTTGATAATGGATTAACATTTCAAATTGGGATCCAATGAGGAATATTTGAGATATTATGCATCATGCCCATGAGTAAATCCATTTTTTTATATCTGATAAGTTATTTTTCACAATTTTCACACATTAATTTTTTTGTAAAAATGGGACAGACATTTATAAAGGTTCTAATATATAAAAATGAATCTATTTGTGGATGCAGCTTAACCAACAATGTATAGCTTGTCTGCCTCTTCCATGATCATCGATGTGCACGTCCCATCTCCATCTGACCTCACACGACAGGTGACTCAGCATCTGGGTGATGATGAGAACTAGATTCTCTTACTTCCACACCATATTAACACCCTCTATGCTCCTGATGTGATCAATCCCACTAAGAATCCCTGTGAGCTTGATTACACGGCCACCAGTTCTTGTAAGAGGCAGAGGAGTTCTGACCTAATGGACCAAGACGATTGACCAGTGTCCATCCATCTAGATGAAGATGTAAAACTTAGTGCTTCATGGGAGGTAACCCATGTTCTAGAGTTTCATCATTTTTCTTTTTTTACTTTGCTTTAAGAAATAAACATGGCATTTATGCAACAATTTTTTAACTGCTTCTAATCTGTATGTGCACTTGTCATTACTCTGCATGACTGCTTCTATTTTGTCTGATACTTGTAGTTATTTTTTATGACATGATGCGGTTATTTTCTGTCTATGTGTATATTTTACAGGTACATAAGTATGTGCACTTTTCATTATTCCATTCTTTCAGTGCTTAGGCCGATGGTACGAGGGAGGTTCGTACCAGAGGTAGACGAGCATCTCCGCGTACCTGACTAGAACCTTCCCCTATGACCAAACGCATTAGGATTATATTGAATCATAAGGAAAACGATACATGGGTAAAATTTGATGTGTATAAGTCAACCCCCCCTCAATAAAAGGCACGGTGTGGCCAGGATCACTCATATTGCCTCTCTTTTGTTCAAAATTGACATATTTTTAAGTGAAATCAACAACTGGCATATGGAAAACAGAACAAATGCAATAGGATTTTGTTTAAACTTTATGAAAACGATCCATGGGTCATATGTGACATGTAAGTCAACTTTTCCTCAATCCGGTGAGTAGTGTGGCTGGTATCACTCCAAGTATATGTATTTTGTTTAAAATGGAAAATAGTTTACGTACATATGCCAATCCAATCAAACAGTTTTTTTATTGTGTTGATACTCTTTCACAATGATACATGACTCATATGTGTCATGTACGAGTCAACCCCGCATCAATTCGAGGCCCGGTGTGGCCGACACCACTCAAAGTGCCTCTGTTTTGTTAAAAATGGACTTAATTTTAAGTGAAATCAACAACTGACATATGATAAACCAAAAAAGTGCATTCGTATTCTTTTTAAACTTTAGTAAAACGATACATGAGTCAAATTTGACATGTATGAGTCAAATCCACCTTAATATGAGGCTCGGTGTGGCCAACACCACTCAAAATGCCTCTGTTTTGTTAAAAATGAACTTAATTTTAAGTGAAATCAACAACTGACATACGGTAAACGGACCAAACACATTATAATTCTACTAATACTATAGAAAAACGATCCATGGGTCATATGTGATGTGTAAGAGTCAACCATGCCTCAATCCAAGCCGCGGTGTGGACGGTACCATTCAGAATGCCTCTTTTTTGTTCAAAATGACTTTAATTTTAAGTGAAAACAACAACTGGCATACGGAAAACTGAAAAATGAGTTCCAAATCTGTTTAAACATTATTAAAATTCCCCATGGGATATATGTGACTTGTACTAGTCATCCCCACCTCAATCCAAGGCACGGTGTGGCCAGAACCACCCAAACTGTCCCATTTTTTTTAAAATGGACAATATTTTAGGTACATACGACAGACCGATCAAATGGATTATTATTGTGTTTATACATTTTAAAAATTATCCATGACTCATATGTGATGTGTACGAGTCAACCCCGCCTCAATTCGAGGCCCAGTGTGTCCGACACCACTCAAAGTGCCTCTGTTTTGCTAAAAATGGACATAATTTTAAGTGAAATCAACAACTGACATACGGGAAATCGACCAAATGCATTTGGATTATATTAAAACTTAAGGATAATGATCCATGAGTCAAATTTAATGTGTAAGAGTAAAACTCGCCTCAATATGAGGCTCGGTGTGGTCAACACCACTCAAAATGCCTCAGTTTTGTTAAAAATGGACTTAATTTTAAGTGAAATCAACAACTGACATATGGTAAACCATCCAAAAGCATTTGGAATATGTTGATACTATATTACAACGATCCATGGGTCATATGTGATGTGTACGATTCAACCCCGCCTTAATCCGAGACACGGTGTGGATGGTACCATTCAAAATATCTCTCTTTTGTTCAAAATGACATTAATTTTAAGTGAAAACAACAACTGGTTTACAAAAAACCGACCAAATGCATTCCGAATCTGTTGATACTATAGGAAAACGATCCATGGGTAATACGTGACGTGTATGAGTCAACCCCGCCTCAATCCGAGGTGCGGTGTGGCCGGAACCACCCAAGATGTCCCTCTTTTGTTTAAAAAGGACAATATTTTACGTATATACGTCAAACCGATCAAATGGCTTTTTATTATGTTGATACTTTTGAACAACGGTCCATGACTCATATGTGATGTGTAAGAGTCAACCCCGCCTCAATTCGAGGCCCGGTGTGGCCGAAACCACTCAAAGTACCTTTGTTTTGTTAAAAATGTACTTAATTTTATGTGAAATCAACAACTGACATACAGAAAACAGACCAAATGCATTCAGATTATATTAAAAATTAATTAAAACGATCCATGAGTCAAATGTGACTTGTAAGAGTAAACCCCGCCTCAATATGAAGCTCGGTGTGGCCGACTCCACTCAAAATGCCTCTGTTTTGTTAAAAATGGACTTAATTTTAAGTGAAATCATCAACTGACATACATTAAACTGACCAAACGCATTCGGATTCTGTTGATAATATAGGAAAACGATCCATGGGTCATATGTGACGTGTACGATTCATCCTTGCCTTAATCTGAGGCACGGTGTGGATGGTACCATTCAAAATGACTCTCTTTTGTTCAAACGGACTTTAATTTTAAGTGAAACCAACAACTAGCATACAAATAACTGACCCAATGCGTTGAGAATCTGTTGAACCTTTAGGAAAACGATCCATGGGTCATATGTGACGTGTATGAGTCAACCCTGCCTCAATCCGAGGCGCGGTGTGGCCGGCACAACCCAAACTGTCTCTCTTTTGTTTAAAATGGACAATATTTTACGTACATACGTCAAACCGATCAAACAGGTTCTGATTGTGTTCATAATTTTTCACAACGATGAATGACTCATATGTAAGGTTTACGAGTCAACCCAGGCACAATCCGAGGCCCGGTGTGGCCGACACCACTCAAAGTGCCTATGTTTTTGTTAAAAATGGACTTAATTTTAAGTGAAGTCAACAACTAACGTACAAAAAACTGACCAAACACATTCCGATTTTGATGAAACTTAACAAAAAAGGTCCATGGGTCAAATGTGACATGTACGAGTTGACATCGCCTCAATATAAGGCGCGGTGTGGCCAGGACCACTCAAACTCCATCTCTTTTGTTCAAAATGGACTTATTTTTATGTGAAATCAACAACTGACATACGGGAAACTGACCAAACACCTTTGGATTGTATTGAAACTATAGTAAAATGATCCATGAGTTATATGTGATGTGTAAGAGTCAACCCCACCTCAATATGAAGCACAGTGTGGCCGGTATCACTCTAAGTGTATGTATTTTCTTTATAATGGACAATATTTTACGTACAAACGCCAAACTAATCAAATGGCTCATGATTGTGTTGATACTTTTGAACAATGATCCATGAATCATATGTGATGTTTAAAACTAAACCTCGCCTCAATCCAAGGCCTGGTGTGGCCGACACCACTCAAAGTGCTTCTGTTTTGTTAAAAATGGACTTAATTTTAAGTGAAATCAACAACTGACATATTGCAAACTGACCAAACACATTTGGATTCTGTTGAAACTTAAGAAAAATGATCCATGGGTCAAATGTGATGTGTACGAGTCAACTTCGCCTCTATCTGAGGCGTGGTGTGGCTGGGACCACTCAAACATCCTCTCTTTTGTTCAAAATGGACTTATTTTTAAGTGAAATCAACAACTAACAGACGGGAAACCGACCAAACGCATTCGGATTGTGTTGAAAATTTAGGAAAATGATCCATGGGTCATTTTTGATGTGTATGAGTCAACTGCACCTCAATTCGAGCATCGGTGTGGCCTCCACGTCTCAAGGTGACTCACTATTCTTTGAAATGGAAAACATGTTAAGTGAAAACAACAACTGACATACTGAAACCCAACAAAATGCATTCAGTTTCCATTGAAACATTAGGAAAATGAACCATGGGTCATTTGTGATGTGTACGGGTCAACCCCACCTCAATCTGAGTCCTGGTGTGGCCGGGATCACTCTAAGTGTCACTCTTTTGTTAAAAATGGAAAACATAATAATTACATATGGAAAACCGACCAAATAGATTCAGATTGTATTGATACATTAACACAAAGATCCATGAGTCATAAGTGATGTGTACAAGTTAACCCCTCCTCAATCCGAGGCACGGTGTGGCTGACACCACTCATAGTGTATCTCTTTTGTTTAAAATATACATCATTTTAACTGTAAAGAACAACTGGCATACGGAAAAACAACCAAAGGCATTCAGAATCGGTTGAAACTTTAGAAAAACGATCCATGGGTCATATGTGACGTTTACTAGTCAACCCCACCTCAATCCAAGGTGCGGTGAGGCTGGAACCACTCGAAGTGTCTCTCTTTTGTTTCAAAAGGACATCATTTTTAGTTAAAACAACAAATGACATACGGAAAACTGACCAAATACATTATTATTCCATTGAAACGTTAGGGAAAAAAAATCCATGAGTTATATGTGACGTGTACAACTCAACCCCACCTCAATCCGAGGAGCGGTGTGGCCGGAACCACTCATAGTGTCTCTCTATAGTTTAAAGTGAAATTCATTTTAATTGTAAAGAACAACTGACATATGAATAACTGACCAAACACATTTAAATTCTATTGATACTTATGGAAAAGGATCCATGGGTAATTTTTGACGTGTATGAGTCAACTGCACCTCAATTCAATCCTCTGTTTGGCCTCCATGACTCAAAGTGACTAACATTTCGTTGAAATGAAAAACATTTTAAGTGAAAACAACAACTGACTAACTGAAACCCCACAAAACGCATTTGGATTCCATTGAAACTTTAAGAAAACATTCCATGGTTCATTTTTTATGTTTATGAGTCAACTGCGCCTCAATCCGAGCCTTGGTGTGGCCGAGACAACTCAAAGTGACTCACTTTTCTTTGAATTGGAATACATTTTAAGTTAAAACATCAACTGACATACGGAAAACTGACCAAATGCATTAGGATTCTGTTGAAACATTAGGACAATGATCCATGGGTTATTTGTGATGTGTAAGAGTCAACCCCACATCAATCCGAGTTGCGGTGTGGGCGGGATCACTCTATGTATCTCTCTATAGTTTAAAATGGACTTCATTTTAAGTGAAAAGAACAACTGACATACGGAAAACCGACCAAACAAATTAGGATTGTGTTAATACTTTAGGAAAAGGATCCATGGGTCGTTTGTGATGTGTACGAGTAAACCAGACCTCAATCTGAGCCTCGGTTTGGCCGCGACAACTCAAAGTGGATCACTTTTATTTGAAATGGAACTCATTTTAAGTGAAAACAACAAATGACATACGAAAAACTGACCAAACGCATTCGTATTCTGTTGAAACATTAGGACAACAATTCATGTGTTATTTGTGATGTTTATGAGTCAACCCCGCCTCAATCCGAGTCTCGGTGAGGTGGGGATCACTCAAAAATGTCATTTTTTTTAAATGAACCACATTTTAAGTGATAATAACTAGCATACAGAAAACCAACAAAACCTTTATAAATATATTTATACTTTATGAAAATGATCAATGGGTCATATGTGACGTGCACTAGTCAATCATGCCTCAGTACGAGGCATGGTGTGACCGGTACAACTCTAAGTGCATGTATTTTGTTTAAAATGGATATCATATATAGTAAAAACACTTGTATAGGAAAAACCGATCAAATTATGAATTAAATTCCATATTTCACATATAATTGTCATCTAAATTTGAAATTGAATTCTAAATGAATTATAAAATTAATTCTAAATTAATTCAAAATGAATTTTAAAATGAATTCTAAATGAATCCAAAATTATGTATCTTTATAATTACGTTATGAATTCTGATTTAATTCTGAATGTGTATAGTTTTAGGATGTATTATCTGTTAAATGTATATGAAATTGTTCTGTATATGTATATGTTATTTGGTTATTACAGGTAAAGGAGAGGGATTGAAGAATCACAGGTGAATAGAGACCCTGCTCCTCCCCTGTGCAACTTGCAGTCTGTTGTGCAAATTACAGGCTGCTGCACAATTTTCACAGCATAGGCTATGCCAACGGTTTGAAACTGTTGGCATGGGTTTATAAAAAGGTTTATACCAACGGTTCAGATGGAACCGTTGGTATAAACGCTTTCCCAATGGTTTCAAACCATTGGGAAAAGATTTATAGTTGGATTTTCCCCAACGGTTTTGAGTGAACCGTTGGGAAATGCTAGAGATTTTGTTGCGTTTTCCCAATGGTTTACTAAAAACCATTGGTAAAACATATGCCAACGGTTAATGTTAACCGTTGGGATAGGTTGATTTTTATAACCTATCCCAACATTTCTTTGTAAACCATTGGGAAAACGTTTCCCAACGGCTTACTGCCACACGGTTTTCAGAACCGTTGGGATAGATATTCCCAACAGTTCTGCGGCATTTCCCAAAAGTTGTGAACCGTTGGAAATGCCTCATTTTCTAGTAGTGTAATATGTAAATCCAATATCATTTCAATAATAAAATAAATTGGTTTATGGATATTAATTCAATAACACCCAAACACCTAAAGTTATATAAACCTAACTCTGATACCAACTATAAGGGAATGGCCTTAATCTTTACATAATCTTGAATTAAATTAATAATTCACATTGATGATCTTTTTAGGTTTAGAGTTTTAGATAATTAATCCATAACTATTACATTACGTCTCAAATAATATAAGTTTGACACTTCTACAAAGTTTACAAATTTTTCATTAAATAAAAAATCTTTTAAAAAAGTGTCATCTCTAGTCCCATGTTTTAGACAACAAGACTTCTCCTTGATCCCATCCATGACCCTATTCATATTTAGGTTATATGAAAGACATTTCGAAACATGGTATGAGTATGAGAAGCTCTGTAAGGGTTATAAAATAAATAAAGAAAACAAGATTTCATCAATACGTACATAACATAAGATATTTAACATACATCATGAAATCATAAGATTTACATAGTAAACACAAATCATAAAGGAAACTTGTGACATCCATGACATACTTACATTTTAGATTTCATAGCTACGTAGGGAGTTACATTTTGAATACCCATCACAATATATTCTTTAAATCTATTAGGAGAAAAATTCATGTTTACCTCTCTCACGTTACCCAATTCATTGGAGAGCTATCTCGAGCTCACTCGCCCTAGGTTTACCATGAAACCACTTGTTTACCTAACAATTCCCATGAACCATAACATATTCATAACACATAAAAAAAATATAAAGGAATGATAAAATTTCTACATTTCAATCACAATATATCATTTAAATATATTGAAATAATATATCCATTATGAAAACCATTTTCAATACCAATATACATAAAAAGAGTAAATGGTATTTATTTTCCTTTTAAAAACATTTTTGCTTGTTAAGGACGCCACATATCATATAATACTCGCTACGGCGGAATAGTCATTTTCACCGCTTACATTAAAAAGTTACATTATTTTTTGGTTGTTTAAAAAAATAATTCATAAAAAAATATTCGATTTTAATGAAATGGAAGCACCAAGGTGTTTATACAACATTTAAAAGAAAGTTGTGTATTGAAACAAAATATGCCTCAATGAATGGAGATTGAGAAGAAGTCCCTTACCTCGTGTTTGACTTGACCCCTTCATTCATTAATATCCTAATTAACAAACTAATGTAAATTTATACTAGATTATGATCCTTTTATCATGTTTATTTTTACTTCTATATCACTTATTACCATGTTGTAAACATTATGTTATCATTTATTTCTATAAAGGTCATTTTGTCGATATTTCGTACTTGAGTAAAAAATAGACTTCTTATAATTATAATTTGTTCATGTGGTTAAGCATTCATTACATCCAGAATTATTTTCATGATTTAGATATCATATATATCATATATATCCACTATATACCTATATTTACAATAGTACATGACATTTGGAGGTAATAAATGAAATGCACCATTCCTTGAGACGGTAAGCCGTACATATGCATGAACGCTACTTTAATTTCTATTTACTTTTTAATGGAATTAAAACATAATGATAAATAAGTATATTATAATTCCAGAATCATATCATATATAATATCATTTACTTCATTATTTATACATCCCACATATGACATTAACGAGTCATATCACTTTGAGGGATTGGTAGTCCGCACTTCCTCAAAATAAATTATCACATTTACCGATAATGGAAACCATAATGGTATGATATAAATGAAAAATGAAAAATAATAAATAATACATAAAAATAAAATAAATCATATATAAATATATTTCTATTTTAATGGCCTCCATGGGAGGCTGTAAGAGATAATTGAACAATTATCATTTCGTGAGGCGATAGTTTTCCATCCACAAAAATAGTATGTTATTTACCCATTAGATGGTAGTGTGTGTAAGTGTAGTTTAAATAATAATAATAAAAAAATACTAGTATATTGTGGAAATTGGTGTTTTTATAAATGAAAAGAAAAAAAATAATTTAGTGGTTTGAGAAGTTTAATAAAATAAATGAAATTAAGAGAAACTGTTACCTTTAAATCGGATAACTCCCTTTGTTTCGAACCAAAAGAATTTTTTGATGTGCCTTCTGCCTAAGTTAAGGCATCTAGGTGGAATAGAGGGATCTTGGGAGTTTATTTGGGTAGTGATTCGTCAAGCCATGGTACTTGAGAGGAGTGAGGATTTTCTAATAGGTGAGGGATTTTTATAAGGGGGGGGGGGGGAGGGGCTTGTTAGAAAAGTGTGAACGTATTATTTTATTATATAATGATTTCTGGTTTGTAAAGTTAACTACATATTAAATTCAAAGATAATATGACTCATGGTTTAAATAAAATCATCAAATATGAATTGGATATGTTTGGATATTATTTTAATATTTATAATATTATTTATTTAAATCATTTATTAATGAGGTAAACACTACATCATTATTGTGTCGTAAATAATTTTAATTATATGATGTCTAAAAATTATAAACAAAATACCATGATGTTGTAAATATTTTTAGATTTTAAATTAATATTTATAGTTTTAAAGATAAATTATATAACCCCTTGTAAAAGTTGATGTACTAAAATATATTTGTTTATGTGATTTTTATCTTTACTTTAAGTTAATTATAATAAAGTGTCATTATCACTCTTATGTGGATCCATGGGGTCCCCAAATAGACTCAAGGATGCCCATGGTCGGAAATTTTTCAACCAATTAGATTAGGACAAATGTTAGGGTAATTTTATCTTATTATTTTTATATTTGATAACCCTTATTTACCAGATTTACCCTTTAACCATGGTAAATAAAATTTTGACTATAATAAATATTTAAAATGCCTAAAAAATTTTACCTATTTAAAAAATTTGGACCTACTGATTCCAAATATGAGATCCATTTTTCCAAAAATAAACTCAGATGTGGTGGAAATTAATTTAAAATTAATTCTCGCTGTCAAAACTAAAAGCATGTTTTTTTTAAAAAACATTACTATCAAAAGATCGAAATTTGTTTTTTTCCAATATCAAAGTGAAATTACATACAATGATAGAAGTTGGATTAAATGGTAAAAATATAATCTAATTATTCCATAAAACAAATTAAAAAGATAATATAATGATATAAATAAATTAGATTAAAATGCAGTTTTTTAAATAAAATACAGTATTTTCAACTATTCATCAAAAAATAAATTTTATCAGAAAATTATAAAAATATTACCCAAATTGAATTTTGAACTCCATATTGTGAATAATAAATTTATTTTGTCATAAAGAACATATACAAGTGGCTAAAACTAGATTAAAAGAGGGTTCTCCACCAAAAGGTAGTAAGTCATTTTTTAAAGTAAATTGTGTTTAAAATTAAATTCATTCACATTTTAAGCCTCTAATTTTTATTCTATAACAGGAAAAATATTTAAAAAACATGTATAATCATATTGTAGTTAGTTTTATTCATTCCCACCAATACAACGATAATCCATAATAACATTAAAAATAATATTATTATATTATTATTGTGCAACATAAGATTTCAATGAAACCTATTGTTGCGTATCGGGTAATCCATCGAACATAGAAACACCGTTAAAGTAAAATTAATATTTAATTCCCAAATATTAATAATTATAAAAATATATTATTCTTTATTTACTAGGGATGTTACACTAACAATAATCTACAACATTCTTGGATAATCTTCAATGTACAACTCTCTTGTTTTTCTTTTCTAATTATTATTATCGTTGAAATAAATGGTACATAATCCTATAGATGATCAGATAAGATAACATTTATAATAGGGAATTAATACAATTATGAACCAAGATTCTCATACATGAATATTATATAATTTTTAGGAAGGTTCATTACATTACACAAAAAAAATTCATGAGGACCATAATAGTTTAGTGTCTATGGAAACATAAATCCCAAAAATATGGTTTATTGGTAAACTACATCATCACCCACTCTGAAATCTATATCTAGAAACCATTATAGAAATGTGATAAGTAATAAATTTTATCATATCCTATGGAATGTATACATAAGAAAGGGTCAGTTTAGATAGCCATTAAGTGTAAAAATGGGATATACGTAAGCATAACATAACAATAAGGGTGTTATAACATGAGAATATCATTTTAAAACCATTCCCCACATATCAAAGCTCATATTATTGTGTTATAGAATAAATATTTTCTATTAATCTGACGTGATTTATAAGGTAATCAATTATCAGGACCAAATAGAGCATAAAAATGGTGTAATACATAGATTTTAACTCATACACATAAACAAGGGAAAAAATTTCAATATTAGTCCGGGATCATTTCAAAGGGTGAAATAGTGAAATAGGTTCACTCCATACACAATATTAGTAGTTAGGGTTCACTACCAAGACCGTTAATGATGAAAAATATCTTGCTAAACTAAGTTTACTCTTTATTCTAGTATTGTTTATCTCATGTGATACAATTCTTTACCAAATGAATTAGAGGGAGACATAAGTCCCCCCGTCTGACAATGAATAAAATATTTATGTGTTACAAAGGATAATAAAAAAATCATCATATAATATCCCAAATATTGTAATGTATTATGTAAATATTTCATTATTTCATGACCTATAGAAAAGATACCGGTTTAGTAATCACTTCAACATGTCATTATAGAATAATCTGTGGAAAAAAAGCCAGTTTCATAATAATTTTAACATGGTATAATCCATGAAGGAGAATCGGGGTTCATAAACATCATTCCATTATAAACATAAAACATTTAGATATAGAATTTGAACGGTATCCTTGGATTTTAACCCTGAAAAGGCATAAGAAAAAATAATAAATTTTATCTAAGAACTGTTTTGATTGCTAATTTAAAATTGTTATTGACGAAAATATATATTATTCATTGGAAGAACGCTTTAAAAAAATTAATATCATGAAAGCAATTTTATTAGTAAATAATATTTAAAACTTATAAAGGAATAATCAAATAAAAATATGGTCTTAATGATGGGAATAATTTTTTAAGGGGTACATATTAAAATAAATATTTCATTCTTATTTTAAGTAAAATCTATAGAGGATTAATTTCTAAAAAAAACATGAAGGATATATTCAATGAGTTTTTATAAAAATTAAAAAATTTGTAAATATTTATTTTTAAAAATAAAATAAGGGTAAAAAATATATTTGAAAACATTATTGGAAATCAATTTTTTGTAAGAGAATATATTCCCATCCAAAGAGATATATAATGCCATATTTTAAATGAAAATACTTTCTCTATTAATTTTAGAATCAATGAGGGGAAAATAGTACTATTACATTAAAATATCATGAATTACCATTTGAAATTAATATTTATTAGTTTCATGAGATATCGATTATAATATTTTATCATCGAAATCATATTAGTAAACAATCCTTATAAATGATTTGGTTATAACATTTTTTCATTTTAAATTTGGTAACATTGAAATGTATGATCCATGAAAGAATAAAATAATATTGAACATAAAATATCATGATAAAAAATATATTCATGAAATTACATTACAATGAGGGTCTCTGAAGAAACAATATAAGTTCATAACGTAATATATGTCCTAATGAAGGAAAACTGAGCCAAAATTCCCTTACCTTAAATATTGGCATCCTTCATATTTTTTAAAAAATCATGAATAATAAATAAAATATTTTTATAAATATATTATAGAATATATATATATATATCATACAATATATTATTTTCTTATGAACATTTTTTACTCGTTTATTATCATTTCAAATTAATGGCACGTTTCAGGCAATACCTACTTTTTTCATGTTTGTTTTGATTTGTTATTTTTTTTTGGATACAATAAGTTGATCATTGATTAATCCCCTCTAGAATGTAAAACATTATTTAAACTTCATATATATTCAGTATTTATGTGTTTAGATTAATCATTAAAATATAATGATAAGAAA
The DNA here is from genome assembly GCA_963277665.1 of Viscum album. Lineage (NCBI taxonomy): Eukaryota > Viridiplantae > Streptophyta > Magnoliopsida > Santalales > Viscaceae > Viscum > Viscum album. Next base: position 1,061,012,750 of record OY728165.1, on the reverse strand, counting down.
TGAAATACACTATTGATGGATATGGAAGGCGTAACACACACATGAGCATCGTTTTAATTTTCGTATTGAATGAAAGAATGAGAACTCAATAATATGTATTATCATTAAATAGTAATTATTTTATTTTAAATATATAACTTATTAAAATTTAATTTATCCTTAATACTTTCTGCATAATCGGTGCACGATTTACATCTCATCGGGAGGTGATAGACCGACACACACACGAGTGACATTCTCTTATTCTAAAAAAACGAAATTTATGATTTTATGTGTGTTAAAATAACTCCAAACGTGTAGTTATATAATATATACCATATATAAACTATAAAACATTCATTATATACATCCTTAAGAACTGTTAATTGAGAAAAGAATGACATTGGTTCCTGTTGTGGTAGTCCCCTATACACACCAATGAATATTCATGTTACCAATTTAATTGAAGTAGGTATGGTTTTAGGTAATGGTATTAACATTAAAAAGTAATAATTATATTTATGATACTGAATTTAATATATCATCATTGTATAATAATAATTGGAGGAGGTGAAAGAATAAATAATACAAAAAACCATTCTTCATGAATGTTATGTCTTCTTTAAGTATCCTCTTTAGTTTTGCACCAAAATCCTTCTTTGGTTGACTTTATACAAAAAATAAGGAATTTATAATTCAATTAGGGATATTGGGAAGTAATTTTAGAATATATTTTCAAAACAAAAAGGGTTTAATGTGTGAATAAGAGAGGAGAGGTGTTGTCTTTTATAAGTGAGGAGAGTGGCACTGTTGTAATTATTTAAAAGAAATAATTCCACCCATATTTTTTCATGTCCTAATTATCTAACAATAAAAAAATATAGATCCTAGAATCTACAAGGTAAAATTAGGGTCATAAAATGTATGTTTTAAATATTTCAAGTCTATTTTACATTTTATCATCTAATTTTAACCCCATAGTAAAGTGTTGTTACTTTAACCAATGAAAAACAAAATTATTATTTTTAGCATCTAATTTTGGTAAAAACAAATTTTAAAATTATAAGATAATATACATTTTTTATTAAAAATGTGGAATCTATTTTTCCAAATTCAATTCACATAAGTTAAAAATTTTAATTTAAAAATAATCCCATAAAGATGATGCCAATATATGTTTTTTGTATTAAATGTTCAAAATCTTACAATGTTTTATATAAAAATTCAACTTCTAATTGATTCAAATGATATAAATTTTATTAGTGTTATATTACTAAAATAATTTTATTTTAAAAATATTTTTAAATATTAATCTTATATATAAATTAATTAATTGAATTGAATGATTTTAATGAAAATTCAATATTTTTAACTATTCATAAAAAAAAACTTTTCATAAAAATATCCAAACAATACCCTATAAAATATTAAAATGGTAATTTAAAAAATGAATTTTTTATGGAAATAATTTTTTTTAAAATGTATTCTTATTAATGTTGACAGAATTAAAATAAATACATTTTTGAGAAAAGTGTATTTTTGAAAGAAAATTTTTTAACCAAAAGTAAATGAATTTTTTCTAATTGTTTTTTCTATATAAAACCATTATACATAATTTTGAAAAAGTAATTATTAATGTTAAAATTTCATTTTTTTATGGATATGTTGTTACATTAATATTAATATGTTGTGGTTTTGATAAAATTCAGTGTCAAGTGTAACACAACTAAACCAAGGTTTTTGTATAACTTAATGTAAGATTAGTGTTTCTTATAATGAAAGCTATCAAATAAATATAATTTATCAAAAAAATATGATAAAAACTTAAGGTGCTACATTATACACCCATTACAAATTATTTTTCCCTCAAAATTCATCACTCCAAATTCTAAAATTTTGATAATTTTGTCTCATAATATACCCATATTTTTATATGGAATTATCAAACTAGTAGTTTTAACAGAAAACATTGACCAGGTGAGTGATCTTGTTTCGTATAACTTTATCTACACAATGTAGAATATCCAGAGGTTGTTCATCTTAAATAATATCTTCCTCTTGCAGTATAAAATCTGTGTTCAATACATGATAAGGGTTAGGTAAGTACTTCCTCATGAGAGATAAATGGAGAACATCATGAACATGAGAGAGGGTTGAAAAATGTGATAATCAATAGGATACCATAATGAAATGATAATGAATTTCCAATGGACCAATACACATAGTTTTTAGTTTCCCCTTCATTATGAATCTCATAAATTTCTTCAATGGAGAAATTCATAGAAACACCTTTTCACCGACTTCAAATGATATATCCCATTAGTGATTATCTTTATCACATTTATTATTAATCTAATCTACCTTGATGATCTACTATATGTCTCTTACCTTTTCATCCATTTCATTAGATACCTCAACTCCCAATAACATTATTTCTACAGGTTCATTCCATTAACATGGTGGTCTACATTTTATTCCATTGATGTATTCAAATGAAGCCACCTAAATACTTGAGTTGAAGATATTTTTTTTGAGAAAACTCAAATATATGACCGTGTTCATATCAAACATCTTTTAAATACAAATAAAAAGATATCAATATATCTTATATGGTCTGTATTCTTCCCTCAGACGGGACATTGACTGAGGGGGGATATGCAATGATGAAACAAAACTCTATATCAATATCTTATTTAATGCTTCACTAGAACATTGAGTTAAACCTAGAATCACAATTTGACATAATGAAATAAAGTAATTTATGAAACATTACAACATCATTAATATATATCCTTGAATGCTAATCTAGAGAAAACTATATTATAATAGAAATGAATTTTGATAGCTTATTAAGGTGATCAACTACAATCCATATAGTATTATTCCCTTTAGACATAATTTGGAGTCATGTGAGAAAATCCACAATGAAATTTTCAAATTTATATTCCAGAATGGGTAATGGATTTAAAATCCCCTATATGTGTTTTTTATTCATCCTAATCTTGCTGACATACCTTTCACAGAGATAAAAACATGGTGATATATCACTTCATGCAATCCTAATAGAAATATATTGTCAAATATATATACATATCCATATTTATATGATTAATACATAATGAAGAAATTTTAAATTCCTCTAACCAATCTATATTAGAATATGGTATGAGTGGAACACACACACGGTTCCTGAACGTTGTCATTCCACAATGACCTAGGTTTATCTCCAGAACATTTATATCATTTTATTATAGCTATAAAACTTCCATCTATACCTCATTAATAATAACATTGATAGATGGTTGATAATTCAATAAATAATCATATTATTTCTAACAGTCCTTCTAGATTTTCATATCCATACTTTCCAAATCCATAAATATTGGCTATTTTTTTACCCTACTCATGGATAAGCTATAAGGATCCTTTCAATTTAATGCATCAACCACCTTGTTCAGATTTCTATAGTAGCAATGTATTGAAACATTATAATATTTAATCAAATATAACCATATTCTCTAGAAAATATTTAGTTTTTTTATGTTTCAATAGATAGTTTTAATTTTCTAGATGATTATATATATCACACTTTAATCTATAATGATAAATCTTACATATCATTAATGATAAAATTACTACTGGTAACTCCATGTTATGAGTAGGAAGATTTATCTCATGAACCATAAAATGTTTCATGTAATTACTATTACCATTTCATTATTCATAACTACACCACACAATCTATTCTAGGATTAATTAATATAGTTTATAAACACTTCAACATTATAGTGTATTTTAATCATAGGTGTAGTAAATAATATTCAATTATATTCCATGAAAATTTCATCACATTTATATATCTCGAGGAACATGGATCCATTAAAACATAACATTTTTATAGGATTAGGTATTAATGTAAAATTCACAACAAATCGTCGATAATATCCAACTAAATTAAGAAAATAAAATATCTATGCCATCGTGGTAGGTCTGAGGAATCATTCAATAAACTCTATATTTGATGGATATGTTGATATACCATATCTTGTGGGATTTATATAGAGATGGACAATCAATTCCCATGAAAACATAATATTCATCTAGAGGATGAATGACAATATTTGTAGGATTCAAATTCAGTTCATTGTCAACTAAATAGGAATCATAGACATGAGACCTGACTATCTCACCATTATGGGTTTGTAATACTAATTATATATTTAATTTATTGATTGGCATCATTATACTGTTATAAAAGTTTTAGATATGAAGAATCAAGTAGATCCAGGTTCAGATAATAATGTAATTGATTTAAAGTGGATGATAAGTTTACATTTCCCCACTTAATTAGCACACCCCTTATTAGAAACAACGATCTATTGAGATTTTACATTATCTCAACGTATATGACATTTTTTATGTTAATAATCATCATTATCCATAATATTTAAGAATTTCATAGAATAATGGGAATACTCCTTTCATTCGAAACACTCGAGTGTGGTTGGTACATTCTACAAAACTTTATCTCTTTTTAAATCATTATCTAACTTCTTTCCCATAATGATGGAAATAAATATACAAATTAACATTCCTTACACATGTAAAAAAATTAATGGTATCATTAAGATAATTGAATCCTTGTTTATTCATACCATTTTACCAGAAATGAAATATCATCTTCTTCTCTATGTGGATCTTATATATTCCATTGAATTCCATTTTTTATCTTCTTTTCAAAACCAGGAGATTGATACATAACACCAACATATATTTACACCATGATAGAACATAAAAATTTATCTTCATATATACTGATGTAACATACAGATGTACCCCTTCAGAGACATTGTTTTAATACAGTCAAAAATTTATAAACATTACTTTCAGTTCGGATGATAATACTAGAAGTATACCTTACAAGTCTTGTAAAATTTACATTTTAGGTACAATTTGAATCATAATACAACTGATTTATCTCAAGTAATTTAATCTCTATATTTATATGAACAATAAGTGTAAATAAATTATTGAAAAATAACTTCTTAAACTCATCCCAATCCATGGATTAAATGTCAACTAGTTTCCTTGTGTTCTCAATAAGAATACACCATTGATCAGATTTACAATCTCAACAATAGATATAAAAAATAAAAATTTCATGTTTGAAACACTAGAGATTGGAAAATATATTTATAATAGTAATGATATATTATTTAAAAACTATTGTATTTTTAGACCAATAGAAAAAATGTAAAATTTTCATCATAAAGGACTTAATAGAATTTTTTTCCATTCATTTTTACATGTGGAAGTCCATCATGAATCATAACATAATAAAGTTGTGTGACCATGTTAAAGAGATTTTCCATTCATTATCCCATAACATTAGGATTCTAAGGGGGACAATAATTTAATTATTTTTCAAAAACATCATCAGCGATGTTCATTTAGGTTCCATAAATTGAATATATTTAAAAATATCATTATTTTAAATGATAATCATGGAAAATTTCATATAGGATACCATAATCATAACACATTTTTTAAATATATGAATCCTTAGGTTTAATCTAGGAAATTCATAGTAATTATTTTTTAAAATATTTCATGATTATTTGAAATGAGATTGTGAATTTTTCATAAATATCCCTTGGGAGTTTCAACCCAGGTTTGAAAGAAGGCCCATTGTCACGAATCAGGTGATGATTGAGTCCATCTCAATTCATCCCTTTTTTGGTGTAATTACATCTAGTCACATTTATTACAGAACCACATCTGGTGGCTGTATAAAAACAATGATTTAATTTCTTATAAACCACTCACTCTATAATTTTCCCAAATACCATGAAATTTTCCTTTACATTAACCAAACTATTAACGTATCTATTATGATATATATAAATATCTCACTATTTTTGTTTCATCCTATTTATAAAATGTTAAATAAACCAATCATCAGATACAAACTATATCAACCAAAAAATAACATATGTGGATATTACATCATATTTAAAGAATATTTAATACATTACAAAAACACAGACCTGAAGAACATAATAGTTTATGGTCTATGGAAACATGTAAACACAAATAACTGGTCCAAATATATTTTACATAATCACCCACTAGGATCTTCTTAATTAGAGTCTTTATTAGAGATATCGTCTGTAATAAATTTCTTCACAACATTGTGAAAAGAACCATTATAAAGTGAGAAAACATATGTTCAGTAATGGTAAACATGGGAAATACCTAAGAATTACATGAAGAATAGGGTATGAGAACATGAGAACAACATTTAAAAACAATAAACTCCAATTAAATGTTTGTAGTCTTTTGAAATGTAAGGAATATTAGAATTTTATAAGATATGAATCATAAGGGAATCATGGAACATGGTCCATGTGAGAATAAAAATTTCATAAGATGTTTATTTTTTGTATACACATAATCATAGGAAATAAATTCCATAATATTCAGGGCTTATTTCCCAGTCTGTGGAATGAGTTATCACCCCAAACAATCATAGTGGTCATGGTTCGCTTTAAAGAACATCATATCATATGAATTCTCTCACTTAATAGAGTCCACTTCCTATTATAGGCTTATTTATCTTTTGAGATATAAATCATTACCCAATAAATTGGAGGAATATATAGGTTCCACCAATCTCATATGAAACTATACTTTCATGTCTCACAAGATCAAGAAACCTTCATAATGACAAAAACTGTTAAGTGAAATGGTTTTCATAAACATTTCATTATATTATAAACAATAAAAAAGAATTAGGTTTGATAATAATTTATTAATATAATCACAGTATGATCCATGGGAAATCAAGTGAATTTAATAATAATTTTATCATTTTATGTCTCATGGAAGATAAATAGGTTTCATAAACACCATTCTATTATAAACATAAAATAATTACAATAAAGAATTAGATTCATATATTTAGATAATATCCTTAGTAAGAAATATGTTACATCAAATGATTTCATCTAAGATGGATAAAGTTTTATATTTGTCATTTAATACATTTCATGTGGAAAATATATTTTCCAAATTGAGAAATATTTTTTAAAACAAAAACCCATTTGAAAATACTTTAATTTTTAAATAACATTGAAATGATACAATGTATGATTCAACACAAATAATTGTCATTATGGTAGGATGTTTCATTCATTCCATACATGTTAAAAAATGTATTCATTTTTAATTTTGGGTAAAATAGAGAAGATAATTATTTGGAAATTACATGAAGCATCTATTCATATTTTTGTGTAAAAATTCAAACATGGGTAGAAATATCCTTTTTAAAAATCCTAGAAGAATAATTTTTTTAATGTTTACTAGGTAAACTATTTTTTATCATAAAATTATATCATTAAAAAATATTATTTTTTAATGAAATTTATGTAATTTTTTATCAATATATTTTATTTATATAAAACCATTATACACAATATTTAACAATTAGTAGTTACTATACTTCATTCTATGTTTAATAGATAGGTAAAAATGACTGTGTTTGAATCATAATATTAATTGTATATTGTGGTTTTTATAAAACTATGTTTCTTTTGTAATGAATTTTATCCTTGTATTGTGTGTAATGGAAGCTTAACTTGTTGTTGCATTTCACCAAATATATTAAAGAAAATTAATATGGTATTTTTTTGATAAAAAATATGGGCATTACAAACATTCTATTAGCTGATGGTACATGATAATTATAATAATGAATTGTATTTTAGAAAACCATGTATAAATAAATTATTACAAATTTTATGTTTTTTCCATAGAGAAAAAATTCTCATCATTAGATTAAGTATATCAAAACCCATGATGTTTTAATTATAAATCATCTCAAAAATATGATATTTTCTATCAAAAACCATAGTCGATGTCCCACACCTCATTGAAATTTTAGTATCCATTCAGGTGGTTACTAACACCATGGATGGAGGGCCCTTTCCCTATATAAAGGAGTGGAGGGGGGGAGGTAGTCTATCATTCATTTGTTGGACCTGATCCACAGTGAGATAATATTTATATTAAATGATGGGCTACTAATTCATCTAAAATATACATATAGTTTCAAGGTCATGGGGAAATTTACTCCATACCCAATGTTTTCATAGGACCCTATACCAATCAAAATGTCATGACTGGTGTTATTGAATCCAAAATTCATGTGGGGGAACCTCTACCATGTATTAATATGAATCCAGTATAGTTTCCATCCTCAAACATTTGCACACAATTTAATCATGTACAACAAATGAAGAACTAAAAATGCCTAAAATACCTTTACTAAAACCCTAGTGATGAAGAAACCTAAACGATCAAATTTTACATATTTAAATAGTCACAATAGTATATTAATTTTTTATTTCTATTACATATTGGTTAACATATAATCGAAACTGACCAAAAATAATTACAAGATTTTCATAATTTATGAAATGATGAATAAGAACCGGGAATAACCCTAGAATGTAATTATACAATCTAGTTATACAATCATAAAATAAATGGAATGTTATTTTCACTAGTAAAAAAACCTTATTTACGTCACCATTTTTCACATTGGTTTTTTAGAACTGACGTGAAAATATCTAAAAATTGATTTTTCACGTCGGTTATTATATAACTGACGTTAAAATACATTTTCGCTGAATTTTCACGTCGGTTATATAAGAACCGACCTTAAAAATCCATTTTATCTGATTTTCCACGTCGTTTATTATATAACCGACCTGAAAAAGTCACGAAAATTGATTTTTCACATAGGTTATTAAATAAACGATGTGAAAAATCATTTTCCAGGAAGATATACTAAAATTTTAACTTATTTTTCACGTCGGTTATTAAATAACCGACGTGAAAAATCTATTTTTGTGATTTTTTCACGTCAGTTATTTAATAAAAGACATGAAAAATGTTGAAAAAAATGTATTTCATTTCTCCAGATTTAATTTTCTAGGTCACGGAGCTCAAATGGAGTTACGGATTAAAAGTTATGGCCTTCAGAAGTTGATCATCTCTAAACGATGTATTAAGGATGTACAACTTCTGAAGGCCATAAATTTTAATCCGTAACTTTGTTTGAGCTCCGTGACCTGTCAAATTTATGCTTGGAAAATGAACTACATTTTTCTAAACGTTTTTCACATTTCTTATTAAATAACCGACGTGAAAATACCTTTTAACATCGATTATTATATAACCGACATGAAAAAGTCATGAAAATCTATTTCTCCAGTCGGTTATATAATAACCGACGTGAAAGAGTGATGAAGATTGATTTTTCAAATTGGTTTTATAATAACCGACATGAAAAATAAGGGAAAATTTTAATATCTTTTAACGTCGGTTATCATAAAACCGACGTGAATGATATTTTTAATATCCTGCGAATGTCAAATTTGATTTTTTTACATCGAGGCATCGAAATATTGAATTTCCGCCTAATTTTTTTAAAAACGCGTTTTATCATAGAATCTCAATTATATGTTTCTATTATACACCCATCTTAATTTGAAGATCATTTATTTCAAACATTATCATTCCCCCAAATCAACTCTTTTTCTCTCGAACGTGAATCAATTATTTCTTCTTTCCGTGATCTCCTCAAGGTATATTTAATCATACATCCATGATTTATGATTTTTATGATTTGTTTTATTAATTGATATACCATTTTATGATCATTTAATTCAACCATCATTGCTCCACCTAATCAACTTGTTTTATCTTCAATTTGAATCAACGATTTCTTATTTCCGTGTCCTCGTCACGGTTTTTGTAATTATTTTCCCATGATTTATATTTTCTATGAGTTGTTTTCTTAATTGATATACCATTTAACGATTGTTAATTTATTATAATGATGGATGATTCTTTATATCATGATAAAACTACAAATTTCCCTACGGATTCAAAAATTCTTTCTAATATGAAGCTACGGTTGGCTCATTAAATCTTTCCTCAAAAATATTATTAAACTTCTGATGGTCATAACTTTTGATCCGTGAATCCATTTGAGCTCTATGACCTGTCAAATGAAAGCATAGAAAATTTTATACAATATAGTAAACATTTTTGACGTCGGTTATTTAATATCCGACATTAAAAATAACTTTTAACGTCCATTATTAAATAACCAACGTAAAAAATGGCTTCTTATCGCCATTTTCCAGAATGTATTTGATGTCGTATTTTTAAAAACTGACGTTAAAAACTATATTACCCCATTTTTTATGTCGGTTATTAAATAAACGACATAAAAAATAAAAATTCTAATGTCGGTCGCAATAACGTCGCTTAAAAACCAACGTTAAAAAGCAAAGAAAATGACGTAAAAAAAGGATTTCGTACTAGTGCTTAATGACATGATTTTTTTATCCAATGAGTCACACATTTATGTTTCATATTTCCCTTTATATGTGCTCTTGAATTGCAAAACATGTCTTCCTTTTTGACACAATGTGTGGAAATCAACAGTTATTTATCATTTTTGTCATTGGTCAATTCAAAAAATCTATAATGACTACTATTATCAACCATATTCCATGATTGAAAGTTCTATTATTCAATAGTGTTCTTTCATGTTGAAGTAAATCTCACTAGATTCAAATGACATATACCAAATATTACATTACATGTGGAGATAAAGGTTTAAATCAATATAAATTCTAGTAAATATGGGATATGTGCCCATGTAAAATAAGATATATGTATTATTAGTTCAACACAATGTGTTATTTAATTCCCTAAAAACACTATAGTTACAAAACAGATATGGTACATGGCATGTGATGAGGTGTCGCAGATGTTTGATGTCTCACTCATCCATGAAAACCATAGTAGTATATTAAACAAAATATGGTGTGTTCTATAGTAACATGTGTTTTTTTTGTAATGTACTCTATATATATGTAACTATATTCATTTAATACATCTCCAATTTTATTCTATTTTTTGTTTTTTCTTAAAAAACTTCCCACTACGTCCATACAATATCACCTTGATTTTTTTATTCATCTACACCAATTCACATTAGCACAATCACATTCTGTTGAAATATAAAAAAAGAATGTGGATTCCCTACTAAATTTTTTTCCAAACTATCTTCTAATGTCATCTATAATAGTCATTATAGTTCCATATTTCACAATAGATTTTCTTGCACTACTTCTATTACCGTACCCTACATCACTCTCAATATTAATTTTTCAACCTATTACCCAATATTATTCCTTAAACCACATGTTTTCCAATGAAGATATATTTTCATGATATTGAAGAAGATAATAAGCAAAAGAGGATTATTCTATGCTGGGTTGATTTTGTAAAAAAAAAATTAAACAAATACAATAATGTCAAAAATTATGGTCATGATATTATTCCAATTATCATAAAACGAAAAGATAATTCTACATATCAATTATAGTCCAAGAAATTATATATAGAAAAAATCTATCAATAATTAAAGAGTAAATTTAAAATAGTAGTATTAGAAAGATAATTTATAAATATAGTGTTAAATAAACCATTACAATGAATAAATGTTTTATGAAAATAAAAAACAATGTCTCACATTTTAATGATCTTCCAGGTCTCTTAAAATATAAGTGTTTGAACCAAATGAATCCAAAACAACTGCACACAATATCTTGATTCTCCTCCAAGAATGAGTCTTACCATTGAATTATAAAATAATTATTATGGTTGTAATCTATGGTAGCTAATCCAAAATATTATATGATATGGAAACATATAGAAGTTCAAAATAAAGTTAACCAATATTTCATTTAATAATTAGAAATAGTCTGGTCTAGGCCCTGAATGTCTAACACATAAATTGCTCATATCATAGTAAAACAAATAAAACAATGTAAAACTATACGGTATGATTTTAAATCCAATCATTTTGTTTTATAACATCATCATTATCATTCCAGAGAAACATATTTATTTGTTAAATAATTATAAAATATATTATTTAATTCAATTATCCAGAATATTTGAAAAACTACACCAAAAGGTAAACACTGCATCCCAATATCAACTAAAAAATATGAATTGTTATGATATAGATTACTTGTGTGGTTTACTGTATTATCCTCTCTATGGTATGGTAATTTTATTCTCATGAATAAGTTAAAACATATGCATGTTAAAAAAATCTGATTATTGAATGGATACCATTATTGTATAAAGACAAACAATATATATTTGACAATAAATTCATAGAATTATTTAAAATTCAAAAGTATAAGAACATCACACAACCTTTTTTCAGATCAGATGATTTTATTATCTAGATTATCCACTTTTAGTTGTTTAGTGTGAACTTAAAAACATAACACACAAGTTAAAAAACAAAAAAAACCGAAAAGAAACCAGCAACGAAATAAACCCTAAAATGGGATCACTAATGTGTTAGTCTATAAGGATCAACCTACTTCTTGGTTAATTTCAAAAAATCATTGTTAGGATAACACATTTTTTATCCATTAGTAATGGTATAAATAATTAAAAAATATCATCGGAATAATCAATAAAGAAATAGATAGGGGAAAAATTTTAAAAATCGACATCTGGTTGAATGTTATACAATTTATAAATACCTTAAAGGGGTTCCTATGGATATCTCCTATTATTTATTATCTTTGTATCCCACAAAGTTAGGTCACGACCAGTTCTCTCTTCCATAATGATTTATCCTTCTAAATTATTTCTAAAATTATTGTTTGATTCTATAATCTATTTTTTGAATGTTGGGGAAAATTTTCAAAACTATTATAATATCCTTAAATACCCTTTTTTTTCATCATAGTCTTCAGATGTTTTTATCCATGAAATAATGTTTACCTATAATATGAGTCTTCTTGTTTTCTCTAATAAAAACCTAGTTGGGTTCTTTGGTTTCCCAAAAACAGAAAAAAATATTTTCACTAATATTTAAAATATTTACTATGATCATTAATCATAGGATTATATGAAATAGATTTGAATTTAGGATATTTGGGATTTTTAATTAATGCAACTCTATTTTTTACAAATGTTATTAATTTTGACAACGTTTTTCCGACATGCTAAAAAATATTATCTGGGTTTTTTTCCTCTTCCTTTTCTATTGAAGTATGAGAGTCTATTTACATTTTTATATAATAATTATAGGATTATTTTTTATTAAATCTCTTACTTTATAGCTCCTTAAAAAGGATTTACTCATCATTTTAGCGTTAATTAATTTTCTTCTCTGACAATATAATTTTTCACCAATCATGACCATTTGAATCCACCTAATAATATCATTGTTTCTCAACATAGGTATATTACTATACCCAATTATTTTATCTTCATATATGAACATAAACACTATTCATATATTTTCAAACTTTTCACTATATCTTAAAACCCCATCATGCGTCTTTGTCTCATAGTTTATAGAAGGAATAATAATTTCCAATATAGTCAACACTATGATTTAATATAAAAACATCATAAGAAAAATTAACAGTCCTTACTTGTAACTATATTCCTTGTAAATCTATTATTAAAATTTATAAAATGTTAAAAACCCTAGTATCTAGTAGGTTCCAACAATATACCTTCATCAACTCAATTAAGCGGTCATCCTAGATATTTTCACCATTACAATGTATACTAGAATATATAGTTGTGTCCCCTTTAACCAATAAAAATGTAACACATCCACAATAATATTAATCTATACACAGTGGAGGACATTAAAATATATTAGTAGTTAGGATCACCAATATTTAACCTCTATTGATGTTGTCCATGACCAAAATTCCTGAAACTATAATGGAATTACTAACCATTAATATAATAGACCCATGAATGGAATATATAATATTATTGAGTTGAGAACTGATAATGTGAGGGGGTTCAACTATACCACTCTCCATGATTAATTAAGACCCATCTTATGGTGCCACATCCCTTACCAGATCAAAATGATGGATAAAAAATGGAAAATATTGATAACAAAGGGATGTTGGATAATTTTACATCTTATAGAATAGAAAAAGTAATTTTAATTATTAAATTATCACTTATTCATTGAAATGTTACTCCCCAATAATATCAAAGGATATAAAATGTAGAAAAGTAATTGTTAAAAATACCACCCAAATGAATGATGTTTGTGAAAAATGTATTAGAGAAAGAGAATGAAAATATGGAATTTGACATCAACCACATGTATTACCTAATAAATTCAATACCACGTGATTTTATAAATTTAAATGTAATAAAATAAACCATACCTAAAAAAATCTAATGTGGGAACCTACCCCATGTGAAAATCGATAGACTATTTAATGAGATGAAAAGAAAATAACCAACTCAAACCATACACAATGAAATCAACCTCCCATTGTTAGTGAATTAATTTGATATTTTCATCAAGGATCTCTATTATCATCCTATTATACAAACTCATATTTCTTTTCATGTAACTCACTCATATATTCATATAACACTATGTTCAGTAGGATATATTACAAACAACACCGAGCATAAGCAAAAAATAATATGTTATTATGAACATTATAATAAAGAGGTTTAATAATATGGTTTTAATATTATTAACCTAGTTATATAATATTTATAATGTTATTACTCAAAAAATGTCTTTATTAATTATCAGAAAATAATCACTATGTTTTTAGTAAACTCATCTATGAATCAAAATATAAATTCATTCAAAAAATTCTATTGATTTTTTTCATGGGATGTATAGTTAATTACAATCAATTTTTTAAATTAAATTTTATAAAATTAAGAAATAAATAAATCATAATATCAAAATTTTCATACTGTAATTTTATTAGATTTTTATTAAATCATTTATTTTTCATTGATTGGTTAAAATGAATGGGTATTCAAATACTGTAATTTATTTTGATTAGATAATGTATAAAAAATAACAATTATATTTTCTATTTGTAATATATGATCCATTTGATTTATAATAATACAATTTATTCAAATTTAATCATTAATATTAACTATTTTGACTCATTAAATTTTAAACATAAAAAATGCATTTGTTCTAAAAATAGTTTTTCATTGTGATTTACAATTTTTGAATTAAAATTGTCTTATGGAACTTCTAAGAATTGTGTCATGAAAAATGGAGTCCCTTTTAGGAACCATGAGGTTCATATGTGGTAAATAATTTTATTTTTTTGTCAGCATTAATAGTAATTGTGGTAAATATTTGTCACCTCTATTAAAGGAAATTAAAAGGGTAAAACCGTGACATAAGGTCTCAAAATCAACCCAAATTTTCCATTAATTTTTTATAGGTGAGATATTCAAACATATCCATCTTAAATTAGAATATTTGCCATTTTTTCCATTTTCCTTCATAATTTCTTTTTTTATTATATTAGGTATAGAAACTTCTAGAAATTTTACATTATTGACCGTAATATATCTAAATATTTTTTACATAAGTATATAGAGAGGATAAATATATTAATTTTTTTAATAATATGAATTTGTTTTTTCATCATGGTAATCTAATTTTGAAATTTTAATGATGAAATAATTACTTAATATTATTACACAAGGTTGACATAATGCTTTTACAAGTAGTAAACAATCATGTAAATGATATTAAAGAATCTGAATGAAATATTTTTTGGTTTATTTATAGTTCTCAATGTATTTAATAAATGAATATAAAATATTATGAATATATAAATGGTTTATATTTTAATAAAATAACTTTATTTCTTTGTGTAAATCCCAATGAATTGAAAACTATTAAAAATGAAATTATTGTAATTTTATGATAAAAAACTATTTTATTAAATTAACATATATAATAAAAATAAATAAATACCAAAATTAGGATAAAAAATGGTCTGTAATGTCATCCAATGTCCATTTATGTGCTAGTTTTTACATTATAAATTAAATTATAACACATTAACATTGTAGAAGAAGTTAGAATTTTTATACATAAAAATGCTTATTGAGGGGGTTAAACCAAATGATAAGGATATAAAAGAAACCAAAAACATTATAAATTTAATTTGATGAATATATTATGAATATATCATATTTTTAAATTAATTAAATGAAATATTTAAACATTATACATGATAAATAATTTAATTATGTATAAATATTTTAAATCATTTCATGTGTCTACTTCCCGTTACTTCTAACTGGTAACCACATATTTATTTTTGTACTCCACATTGAGACATCTTTCAAAAAAAAATCCAATTAGATTAAAAAAGTTTCAATAAATGAAATAGAGGTGATTATATTCATAAAAAAAATTCCATGGGTCCATATGAAGGTATCTAAAACAACATTTACATAGAATACGTAATTTTCAATACAATATATTTCAATTTTGTTCTTCTTCATTAACATTCCATGAATCTATTTAAACCATCCTAAAATTATAAATGATGTATCATAAATATACAAGATTTAATTAAAATAATGAGAAAACAAATTTCATTTATCATCACCATTTTAAATGGATGGTAATAAATATGGATATGATTATTATATATAATATTTATCATATATTTATTATTCATTAACTATAATATTATATCTTACTTCATGTATTCTGATCTAGTGTAGAAGGGTTCCATCGCTCATGTATATGTGAAGACTACCACCTCCATAAAGTGATGTGATATGTTTTTAATATATAGTTTATGTGGATGATAATAAAGATATATTTAATGAATATATATTATATATATTATATAATAATGATTTGATAATTGTAAATTATTATTTAACTTTTTTTGTTCCACCAATTGAAAATTTAAAATAGTGTTCATGAGTACATAAGTCCTACCATCTCCATGAATAGTGTAATATATTTTTATATATAAACCATCTATGGGTGATAGAAATTGAAATATAATGAATTTATATTATATTTATATCTTAATTAATTTTTTTTATATTATTGACCAATGAACAAAGTATATGAATGAGAGTTATTCAACGAAAATTATCATGAAAAAATAAAAATAAATAACATGATGAAATGAAGATATTAATAGGAATATATTTATAATGGAGT
The DNA here is from genome assembly GCA_963277665.1 of Viscum album. Classification (NCBI taxonomy): domain Eukaryota; kingdom Viridiplantae; phylum Streptophyta; class Magnoliopsida; order Santalales; family Viscaceae; genus Viscum; species Viscum album. Next base: position 1,060,995,655 of record OY728165.1, on the reverse strand, counting down.
TTGAAAATTCTTCAATAGATCATATATGATATTATATTATGGAAATTATTATGTTATTTATGTATAATGAAATTAAATTTATTATAAATAATTTTGCAACACATTAAAATAATGTGAATCTTGATGTAAGAGGATTTCTTATCGCACTTTTATTTATTTGAGACATATACAATATTCACTACTTATTAGATTTATATTGGTTGTGTAATACTCATAACTTACATATCTTATTATTTCAATTAAAATAATTCTGATTTAAAAATCAATATAAATTTCTCTATTTCATGATGTTTAATTCATCTATTACAAATGCGGTATGGGTTTTTCATATCAGTATAATTTTGTTAGGAATTGTGTGATTTGATAGACAAATTTGGGTTTATGATGTGCATATACTAAATATTTTAGAATTTATATCTTGATTATAATTATTTTCATGATATTTAATGTTTCATTTGATGTTATTCCATAATGTTTCTTATACTACCAAAATTTAAAAATTGAAAAGGGATTTATGTTACGATCTCAATTTTTATTAGAATTATTTATAATAATGTTTCTAGAGATGATATTTTTTAATCATTCAAACATTATTATCATAAATATTTCTTTTGTAAAAACACAAAAAAACAATGAATATGGAATTTTCATATTTATTAATATTTTCAAATTAAATATTTATTTTAATTTAATGGGAATTTTATATTCAATGGCTTACGTGACACGCAACAACATCTTATGTTGATCACTAATAATATAATATTATTATTTTAAATGGTAGTTAGCATATAGTCAATGTATTGGCAGGAATTAATAGAACTAACTTAAATATTATAATATATGTTTGTTAAATGTTTTTACATTCATCAAATAAAAGTAAAAGCCTTAAAATGTAAATGAATCTAATTTTTAGCATATTTTACTTTAAAAGGGAGATTTACCACCTTTTGATGGAGAACCCATTCTGAATATAGTTTTTTAACTTTTATATATTATATTTGTCAAAATAATTTTCATATTTATTATCAGGACATCAAAATTGATTTTGGATGATATTTTGATATTTTTCTAATAATGTTCATTTTTAATGAATAGTGAAAAAATAATGTATTTTAATTCAAAACCACCTTTTAATCTAATTTATTTATCTGGTTATATTATGTTTTAATTGTTTTTAAAGTTTAATTCGATTATATTTTTACAATTTATCCAAATTTTGGCCATCGGATGTAATTTCACTTTGAAATTGGTCATTAACAAGTATCAATATTTTGATGGTTAATATTTCTTAAAAAAACCCTTTTTGTATTGACGATGGGAATTAATTAAAAAATAAATTAATTCAACTTATATTTTTCGAATTTGGATAAATAGAAATCATTGTTTAATTTAGAATATCAAATTTATCTTAGAGTGAATTTATGGAATATTTCTGAAAACCTTCACTTTTTGATGAATAGTGAAACCACTAAGTAGTTGTTAAAAAATTTACTCGTTTATATAAATGTAATTTTACTACTTCTATGACATTTATTTAAAAAATATTACATATATGGCTGTCATTTTTATTTAAAATATGGTTCTATGGGATGATTTGTTTTTCTAAATAGTAACTTTTGACTTTTATTTAACACGATTAATGGTAATGTGGGTAATTTAACATAATAATAATGTTATAATAATAAAATATTACCTTGAAACATGTACTAACTTAATTGGATGATTAATGGCTGACAAAGACAATCAATGGGTCATTTTTGGGACCCCATAGAGCCACATGGGTAAGATAATGTCATTAATAACATTTTATTTAATGTAAAAATAAAAACGTCATACGCATGTATTGTTTTACTAAAACAATTTTCTCATGCGGTTATTTATGTTATCTTTTCGACTATTAATATTAATTGGAAATTTAAAAATATTTCCTACATCATGGTATTTTTTTAATTATTAGATCTTATAAATAAAATTATTTATGACCCAAAGATGATGCACTGTTTACGTCATTAATGGATGATTTAAATAAATAAGAAGATAAAAAAATTAAAAAATATCCAAATCCTATAAAAGTTTTATTGGATGATTTTATTTATAACATGGCACACCTTATCTTCTACGTAAATGATATTTGGACCATATAAACCTGAAATAATTATATAATAAAATAATATTCGCAATCTTTCCAAAAGAGACCCTCTTATCCCTTATAAAAAGCCATCACTTCCAACCCATTTATCACATGTATCAGGCCCTTGACTCGTCCAACCACTAATAAAATATGCTCCCAAGATCCCTCTATTTATCCTAGAATCCTAACCTTAGGCATAAAGCACTTCAAGAAACCCTTTTGGTTCAAATGAAAGGGATTTACCCAATTTGAAGGTAACTTATTATCTTAAGTTTTTTTCTTTTATTTTACTTCTCCAAACCATTAAATATTTTTATACCTTTATTTTATAACAACAAAAGTATCCTCAAAATTAAAAGATTATTTTTGAGAAGTATTATATCTATACTTACACACACCTCCATCTAATGGGAAATGAATATACTATTTCAATGGACGGTGGGCTACTGCCTCACAAAATGATGATTGTTCAATTATCTCCATCCACCTGTCATGGTATCCATTATGATGGAACTCTATCTATATATGAGATATATTATATTTATTTTTTATTTATGATTGTGTATTTTTATTTTTATATCAGACCTTTATGGTTCCCAGAATGGTTAAACATGATAATTTCATTAGAGGAAATGCAGACTACTTCCCCCTCAAAGTGATATGACTCGTTCATTCCATATGTGGAACATATATAGGATAGAATTTATGAACCTATGTAACATATATGACATAAATATTATATTGAAATTATAATATACCTATGAATCACTATTTTTTCATTTCACTAAAATATGAAATAGAAATGAATGTAGTGTTCATGCGTACATATGGCTTACCATCTCCATGAACAATGAATTTCATTTCTTACCTCCAAATGTTATGTGATATTATAAATACATATATATAATGGATATATATGATATATATGACATCTAAATTATGATTATATTTCTGGAGATAGTGGACATTTGACCACATGGACAATTTATATTTATAACAAGTTCATTTTTGTCTCAAGTTCCGAATGTTGAAAAAATGTCCGATATGACCTCAAATAATTTAATAACTGATATAATAAGGTAATAAGTAATGTAATAGATATAATAAACATGAAAAATATTCTTAAGCGAGTATAAAGTAACTTATATTTATTATTCAACAAGAACGAAGAACATACGAGCGAGTCAAATCAGACAACGAGGTAAGGGGTTTCTTATCTCAATTTTAATTCTGTGGGATTTCCATTATTCGACACTAATTAATTGAATGTGGTGTATTGTGTAATGAAATATGATATATATTATCATGATTCTATTTATATTCATGTTATTCTATGAATCTTTTCGTGGTTATTAACTTTTGGTCACACGACTCGGTAGATTACAGTGTGGTTAGGGATTATTATCTAACTTTTAATTCCGTGAGATTTCATTGTTCGCCAGTTATTTATAGTCGATGGTTTCTTTTGTACTGAAATTGGATATATATTATCAGTATTAGTTTTATATTATTGGTATTAGGTGATTATTTTGGTGGTTATTATTATATTGGTCATACGATTCGATTGAATTCAACGTGGTAAGGGATTTTCTTCTCATTTATTATTCCTGTGAGATACAGGGTATATTTTCCACTATATCGTTTTGTCTGGTTTATTTACTTCCCCTGATTGTAATATTTGTTAAATATACTTAAATTTATTAATATTTACATAACCATTATATGATCCTTCTTTCATGGGGTGTATGTTTTGAAAGTTACCAAATCGGTTACTGAACCTTTCACCCTCCTCTTTTAAGCCATGACTTATTTTATGTCTTGTCTTCTAGTTTCCATCTGTTCAAGTTTATGGAATGTTCTTATATGTTATAATTACTATTTCATGTATATTTATTGAGTGACCCTTTCCGCTCTCATCAATTTGTTTTCAGAAATTTTAAGTGATGTCATTAGGCTGCCAAATTTCTCATAAAAGAAATTGCATCTTCTCGTTTCTTTCATGTTTCCTTTTCATGTGGTATTTTATTCAAATATCCATACAATGATCTTATTATGTACCCATAATGTATTATTAATTATTTATGAGTTTTTAATCCTTGTCCAATCTCATTACAATGCTTTCTAAAACCGTGTTATATAGTCGTTATGCTACAGAAATATCACCTCAAAATTTCTATCTGTTTCTCTCTAGAAATTATCTTGTTATATTTATGTGAATTACTAGACTTATTTAGTTTCTATGGGTGTTCATTAATATTTAAATAATATATATTTTATTCTGTAATAGAAATAAATATAACCCTCACTCCAATTCTATGGGTTAAAATGGCACAATGATCTTATTTTTATGAACTTTTAAAACGTCAAGATCTTGAAATGAAACCAATTTATTTTATTCTCCATGGGTTATATATGAAATTTCTTATTATGATATATTTGTATAACATGAAAAAATACATTTTAAGTATGAATCCTGATATCACTCCAATTCATTGGGCAATGAATTAATCTCTAGAGATGACAGGTTTCACGATGCATTGGTGAATAACCATGGTATTTTTTATGACACCTTTGGGATAAACCTTGGTGATATGTTCATGAATGTATAAATGATATGTTTTTTCCACATATTCAAGTTATGATTCATGTTATTTTTATTATGATATTCCTATTTAACCATTTCTCATGTCTTTATATTTTTCATTAAGTTCTTATTGATATCACAAGTGTACTAAATCCCTTGATTTCCTTACTGGGATTTCTACTCACCCTTTCCTTTGATTGTATGTTTCCAGTTTATGAGATTTAGTAATTGTACATAGGATACAATTTTGAAGAATATTTTTTATGAGATTTAAAGGACTGTTAATGTTTTCATGTTTTTATTCCTGATTTCCAAGACACAAGACTTTAATGATCCTCTGTTTGTAAAATGTAATGAAAAGTTTTATATTAAAAAGGCAGGATGCTATATTTTTAATATAGTTATATATATATATATATGAAATGTTATCATTTTTCTTTCCTCTCTATTAGAACTAAATTTTATGAATGTTTTTTAGCAAAATAATCTTATTACCCATTTCTGTAAAAAAAATACATTTTCATATCTTTCTATGTTTTCAATAAAATTCCTAAAAGATTTTTTATTAAATAAAAATTGATTTCATCATGTGATTTTAATAAATGTTTCACTTAATATAAAATATAATAAATTAAATATTTTGGTCTTTTTTTAAAGAATATATTTTAAATTTCAACCAAAAATTTATAAGGAATCATTGATTTAAAGTGCATTGAATGAACATAATTTCCAGCCATTATTAGTATTCAATGTTTTGAAGTTTCATTTCCTATTTCAAAGGATCCCTTCAATGAAAATTTTTACCTTGATATTTTATGAATTTGTAGTTTTTAAATAAGGGAATTAAAAATGAAAATATAATTTTCCCCATGAAATGTTCCAATGGTCTTTGAAATTAATTTTTCATATATAATATAATACTCTAATTTTAATTATGATTTTTGGGTTTTTGAGATAATTAAAATACACAATGTTATTTTTTTAATACTGATAATTATGATTTAAGGATGGTTGTATGAAACTAATTTCTTTCCAATGAGTAATCATTTTATGATCAAATGTTTATCAAGTACATTTTTTCCACAAATTATGCTATGATGTAATGTTGAAATGTTTATAAAACCCATTTATCTTTCAAATGGTATGATATATGATAAATGGTATCTGACCTTATCATAAATTTATGAATGTATTTTAATTATATGATAGTTGGACTGAAAATAATATATTCCTCCATTTGATTGGTTAAGGATGGATATATAATGAGATAATAAATATTTAAATAAGTTGTTAATGTAGTTCAATAAGTGACTATATACACTATGATAGTATTTGGAGTGAAACATGAATAATGACATGATGGAATGGGGAGTGAACCCAATCCCCTATGATAGTATTTTATGTGATAATTAACTAAAGAAAAATATTTTCTATGATTCTTTGTATCCCATAATAACAATCTTGGTAGAAATGTTAGTCTCTCATGGCTCATGTTTTGGAATTTCTGTATGATTCACGTCTTTTAACCAATCACGATATATGATATGATTTAATATTAATATATATGAAATTATATTTATGGTTTTTAATAATTAATCCAATGTTTTTATACCGTTATGTTCGTGTAATATTAATGTGATCATTGATATCTCCTTTATTTACACTTAATAGGAATCTGTGTTCAACCTATCTTATGTATCCTTTTCTTGTGGAATGGAGAAAGTTTTTATTTTGGAATGTGTAATAATACTACTATGATGTAAGATAACTATGGTATATGTTTAATATATTTCATGAAGTAAAAATATAGTGTATCTCGTGTCTAAAGACACCGAACCGTTACATTCCCCATAAATTTATTTTTAAAATATATTGTATAGTCATTTATTACGTTATAATATCTATGTATGAAATGTATTGATCACTATAGATGGTATCATGTGGATATTTAATCAATATTTGGATGTTAGGATTCGATAACTTCGGTGATAACCATAGGTATATGTCTTTGTATATAATAACATACTACTGTTTTGGTAACGATGATATTGTGTTGTTTTCCAAGAAATACATCCACATATAGAACTTGAAGTGGACATGGTTTTGGAATAGATTTACATAAGCGTAATAAACATTAAAATTATTGGATAATCATATCATTAAAATAATTCTTGTGCATGGTGAGAGATCCCAATTGCGTGATAGTTTAAAACACTAAGGGAATACTACTGGGTTAATTCAAATTTTATTTATGAACCATTTTGAAGTATTTAAATAGTTGGTGACCATAAATGACTTTTTATAAACCTATGGGATCATAAATAGGAAATATTTCATATTATACATATTATATGATTAGTTTCACTTTATTACTTGATTTCTCAATATGACCAATTCTTCTAAAACTATGATTATTCGTTTTATTCGATTTATGGAACTAAGATGATTCATATTAATGGGAAATGTGATGGAAAATGAAATGATTTCCATCCTGATAAATAAAATAAAATATGATCTAACATGTGACACATTTTAATTATGCCTAATCAGTGATCTAGTTATATTATTAAGAACCTCTACATGGTGATATTATAAACTCACCCAATAAGAGAAAAATAATGTTTTAGGATGTCTACAGTGGAATAATGATTTAACATATTGCATGTCTAGAATATGATAAGAATCACTCATGGGAATGTCTCATAGGAATGTGAATATTTTTTTGGTGTTTAATTGAATGATATATATTAAATAATTACCAACCAAAAATGAAATGTTTTGTTAACAGAATGGATGAAAATAATGATTTCTCTAAGGTATTATCAATGGTAATATATTTAATATTTAGAAATTTTTTTAATTATAAAAATAAACATACTAATTGGAAATCTCAAGAAGAAAATATATAAAGTTTCAATAGTAAGGTGTTTTCTATTGAGGATGAGGAAACTACAAATGACATATGAAAAGAAGGTTGTATTAATGAAGAATAATAAAAATAATAGTAAATGGATTAAGAAAGATGTTTATTAATTGTATATATTTGTATTGGGATTAATTAATTATATTTTATATTTAGTTTTTTCAATGTTATTAGTCTTATAATAATCAGGAAACATCTATGGATTATTTTTAGTTGTTTTTTCTAAGTATTTTAAAAATTATGTTCATTGTTTCTGGTGAACAAAAACAGTGATTTAGTGTTAATGGGATATTTTTTTAAATGCATGATATTTTTAAAGATAAAAACTAATATATCGCCAATTTTGAGTTAACAAATTTTTGGGATAAATAGATTGTTGAAATTGATGAATTTAATGAGATACTATAACTGACCATGAAATTGGTTATAGATTTGATGAAAATATTATTTATGTCAATTTTTACAAAGATTTTTTCATTTTTGGATTTATATAATATATTGGAAAGTTTAATTATCAAGATGATTTTAGGATTTCATTATGTTTTTTGGGTGATTTATATTATTTCAGAAAATTATTGTAATTATTATGATAATATATGGTCATGGAAATCACATGTTTGGTATATGGAATTGTGAGATACTTCATAATGATAGTGATAAATATTTATGTTGATCTTGGAAATATAGTTATATATATGTGTGTGAATGTGTGTGTGTGTAATATAGTATTTTTCATTTTTGGTTTCCAAATTTTTTTCATACATATTTTTATGTAGTGTAAAGGTTCACTATTTATAGAAAAAATTATGTCTAAAATGTCTTGTCACTTTTGTTTTTTTTTGAAATTAATGTCTAAATTAATCATATGAAGATTTATGAATACTGGAGAATTTGGGATCTCTATTTTAGATTAGATGATAACTATAGATATAAATAATAAACTATAATTCTCTTATGGATATTATGATTATTGAAATGTGAATTTCGATGCTTTAAAATGAATAATTCATCATGAATATTTATTTCGTGGAGTAACATATAGAGTGGGAATCAATAGAAGCACAAATAAAGGATGAAATTGTTATCTTTAAATAGAAATAATTCACGTAATATATTTTTATAATTATAAATATCTTGATATTAAAATAATTCCTCAACATTTGGAAATGGATAATGAATTAAAAATGTTATACTTTTACCTTTATTTACAACGAATCAATTCCCTTTTTATCCATCACAGATTTACGGTTTTGTGGTCATTGACATTCTAAAGACCATGTTACATATTACTCGATATTAGTCCTTGTTTTCTTTTTTTCTCTTTCATTTATAATTTTCACTTTTAATTTTATCCTTATATGGTAACATAAATATGTATTATTTCATGTAACCATTATGTTTACCACCTTCCCATTTTAAAAGAATATTTATTAACCCATTTAACATAGTGGGTTTTCAATAACGAAATTTGGAAATATGAAAACGTTAATTAAGATGGAGAAAGTGGATACAATTTAATAATTTATGGTGGGGAAAATATAACACCTGAATATTTTAAAATAATACTATGTTTGATAGCGTATAAAGCATGAACACCAAGATTAAATGAACCATGAAATATTATTATGACCGCTATGACATATTTTTTAAATTACTGGTAGAAATAGAATTTAAAAAATTATGAAATATGTATAATCAACATGATTTTAATGATAAATTTTTATCATAAAATTAATTTCGTATTAAATTATTTTATGATTCAAGATGCATTTTATTAATATAAAAATTAATAATTTTTTTAGTAGTCCCTCAAATTAATCATATTATAATCTTTATTTAAAACAAGAATTAAAATTGATGTTATTTCATGGTTTAGAGTTTTATAAAAATAGGCTATAACTTTTACAAACATATTGGATTAATCTAAAACAACATACATTTCATAAAAAATTTAAAACATTTAATGTAAACATGATTTAATTTTTGATATAAAAATATTCTTTACTTCTCCATTTCTCTTACCCATCCTTATAACCTCTAAAAACATTTTTAAAAGATTTGATGAGAACAGAAAGCTATGTATGGGATATAAAATTAGGAAAGAAAACATAAGTTCATGGATATTTATAAACCAATGAAATCATATGAATAATGAAAAAAAATCCATGAAATAACAAATCCTAAAGGTAACATGTGTAATCTATATCATACGTACATTTCACCTTTTATAGCTACATATGGAGAAACTATTGTGGTTATGTTCTAAATACCCATTGCACTATTTTACCTCCATATCTTAAGAGAAACCTTATTGTGTAACTCTATATTATTACCCAATGCATTGGAGAGCTATCACGGGTTTACTAGACCTCAGTTTATCATGGAACCTTATAAAAAAGTAGTTCTTAAGAACCAAAACATAATCATAACTCATAAAACATGCATAACAGAAGAATAGAATTTCCACATTACAATCATAAGATATCATTTGAAGATAATGATATAATAAACCCATTCTAAAAACAATTTTCAATATCAAAATTATTAAAATGTGAATATGGTATTTATATTTCTAATAAAAACATTACAACTTGTAGAGGAATCAAAATACCAAATAATTATTAATGTAGAGGAAAGGTTGTTGTCACCACATATGTTACATTTTTTTTGTCATTTAGTAAAATAGTTCGTAGAAAATGATTCCATTCCAAAACATTTGAATGAAATAAAGAGTCACTGGGGTTTATTATAATATTTATAGAAGAAGGTGGGGTATATTATCAAAATATTTCTCAATGAAATGAGATTGAGATGAAGTCCCATACCTTGAGTCCGACTCATTATGTACAATATTTACATTCCTAATAATAAAATTATATTAATTTCTACAATCATAAGAAATTATTTCATGTTTATTATCTCTTTTATTTCATTATTACCATGTTATAAAAATTTCATAAGTATTTATGTTCATATAAGATTTTGTATTGATATTCGCTATGTGATCCAAAAATGAACACAGTTTTATTATCAGTATTCCTTGTGGTCATAATTACACCAAATAGAAAATAGTATTCATGAAATAATCATGAATTTTATACATTAATCATAATTTTTATATAAAACTACTAATTATGGTTATGAAAAACACACAATGTTATATTTATGGGGATAGTAGGCCATACGTACACATCAGTAAAATTTTTATTTTCCATTAATCAATATGGAAATAAGGTTATTATTATTTTATCTTTATGGAATGATAATAATATTATAAAAATCATAATAACTATTTTAATATACTTATATATATCATTCAAGAGATGTTGTGAATAAAAATGTTTCACATCGCTTCATGCATGTGATAGTTCACACATACAAAGAAACAAAGTTTTCATTTTTATGTGCGTGGAAAGTAAGAAAAGAAAAGAAATAAAATAATTTAAAATTATAAATATTTAATAAATATAATGTATTAACATTGTTTCCATAACTATATATAGTTTTTATAGACGACAATGAAAAACGAACTATATCATTTCGTGAGGTGGTAGTCCACTGTACACATGAACCAAATATCCATTTCCCATTACATGAAAGTGGAGATTAATTTAGGTTAGAATATATACATAATAAAATCATAGAATATTTTTGATACTTGTGTTATTAGTTAATATTTGAATAATAATATTTATAGGAAGTGGAAGAAGAAATAAAAAACAAACACTTCAAAAAATTATACATCTTCTTTGGTTGATCACATTTGAAGAGAAGATTAACACCTCTATAGAGGGTGGTATTCCTAAAATATGGTCTCAAGAACATGGGGGGAATAATAGGAAGAGGTTTGGGTAGATATTGGCTGATCAAAAAGGATTTTTATGTGTGTGTATTAGATAATAGTGGATACCTTTTTATCAGAGAGGGGAGCGGCACCTAGGGAAACTCTTAAAATATTAAATTAATATAAATTCATGTTCCATTCCAAATGGTCAAAAATCATTTATTTACCTGGTATGATGATTTTAGGTCAAATACCAATCATCCAATAAAAATTATACATGTTTTAATAATTTTTAATTCTTATCATTTCGGTTTAACAGTTATTTGACACTTTTTTAATATTACTGTGATTTTATGTTATTTAAAAAATGCAGGTTAACGTAATTTCCATAACATTATAAAATCCAAAATAGATGTGAAATTTATTAAATATTTGGACTTATAAATTCTATTTGGTCTAATTTCTAATTTTTAGGAATTTAATATCATTTAATAAAATATTTTATATTTTAAAATACCAATAGTTCCAATTTTGATACTATTCATTAAATGATATTTAGAAATATCATAACTCTAAGATAAGTTAGAAAAACACCTTTAAATTATAAAAAAAATGTCAAAAATTATGCGAAAATATTTTTATGGAATAAAATGTGTCATATTATATTTATTATAATATTTAAAACATAATTTATATGACACTCTCATTAATTTAGAAAGTACTGGATCATTATTGTGTCACTGTTTAATTTAATTTAATTTTTATAAAAATTATAAATTAAATACCTTTAATTTTTCAATATTTGTAGATTTCTAATGAATATTTATAGTATAAAATAAATCTTTTATAACATCATATTAAAATTTATTTATTTTTAAGGCACTTGATTAAGACATCATGGTATTTATTTTAAATAAAATAATTATAAATGTAATCATCTCATCCATGTGGCTACAACTAGTTGTAAAATAAACAAAACAATGATCATTTTCATGAAATTATAATCCAATTAAATTAGGACAAGTTCTAGGGTACATTTATATTATTATAGTAATAATTTTTACCTTTAATTACCCAGTTTACCCTATACTATGGTAATTAAAATAATTACTAAAGTTAGTATTCATTATATCCAAAAATAAAATGTGAATATTTAAATAATTTGGAAATTGTAATTCATAATATGGAATTCATTATTCAAAATTCAAAACACATAAATTTTAGTAATTAATCTAAAATTAATCCAAATTGTAAAACTAAGATAACATGTTTTTTAAAAAGATAATAGCATCAAAAGATTTACATTGTTTACATATAATTTCAAAGTGAAATTACATACAATTAAAAAAATTGGATTTATTGATAAGAAATATTTTTAATTATAATTTAAAAACAGTTAATTGGATAACTTAAATATATAATTAAATCAAATGAAATGTTATTTTTGAATTAAAATTCATAATTTTTCATTATTCATTAAAAAAATATAAGTAAAAAAAGACCAAAAAATAAAATAATGTGAATTTTGTTATCCCAATTATAATGAAGAAGCTTATTTCTTGAAATAAAATATATAATAGTGAAAAAATTTATATTTAGAAAGGGTTCTCCATCAATATGTGGTAAAACTACATTTAAAAATATTAGAGAATTTCATTCATAAATGTAGATTTATTCATATATTAAGTCTCTAAAATTTATTATATAAATGTAAAAACACTTAATAAACATTTGTAAACATAATATAGTTAGTTCTATTAATTCCCACCAATATATAAACTAGGTGTCAAGAACATTTTAAAATAATAATACTAATAATCTATTATTTTTTCTATATAACTTAGTCTGGTATGCAACATAAGATTTGGGAGAAACCCATTGTTGCATGTTGAGTATTCTATCGTACATAGTGTACCTTTTTATGTAAATTTAATATCTAATTCATAAATATTCATAAATATGGAAATTCCTTATTTTATAATTACCTAGGATGTTACATCCTTCCCCCTTTTGGAAATTGCATCCTCTCAATTTTTTTATTTACAAAATAAAGAGGGGGAATTTATCCCCCAAGAGTTTTAGAATTGCATGTTCCCTATTCAACTATATGATTTTTTCAATAAAACATAACCTAATGAATCACTCTATTCTGCAACACATCATTTTCATGGTAATGAATTTGGATGGGCTGTTCGTCCGAAAAAATACTCCCTTCAAACAAAACTACCTTGGGACTTAAAAAAGACATGGATCCTAAAAATACTTTTTACACATTGAAACATGAAAAAAAATTGTGTGACTGAGATAAAATCATAGGTAAATGTATTTTGTAAGAAACTGATCCAACTTTCTCTTGGATCTCATAGGGTCCAATGTACCGTAGACTCATCATTCTCTTTTTATCAAAATGAATCACAATTTTACATGGAAAACCTTGGATAAATACATTATCCCCATACTCAATAGAAACATAATTCCTCTGCTTATCTGTATAACATTTCATCCTACTTTGATCTATCCTCATGTGTTTCTTAATCAAATGAACTTTTTCTTCGACCTATTCTACCAATTCTGGACCCATTAACTTTTTTTCACGTACCTAATCCCAAAAAAATAGAGTTCGACACGACTACCCATATAATGCCTAAAATGGTTCCATATATATTGTAGAGTAAAAACTATTATTATAGGAAAACTCATCAAAATAAATATGTTGATACAAACTTCCCTAGTAATCTATTGATCATGAACGTATCATATCTTCCATGTTCTGATCTATTTAATCTAACTACCCACCTGATTGACGTTTAAAAGTTGTACTAAAATTTTATTCAACTCTAAATTACTTTTGAAGGCCCATCCAAATGATAGAAATGAACATGGGATCATTATAAGATTCAATAGTGAGAGGAACTCAAGATAACAAGACTATCACTCTAAGATACAACTGAGAAAGTTGATCTAGAGATAGTGTATCTCGAATAAGAAGAAAATGGAGAGATTTAGTCAATATATCAAAAAAAAAAATATCATAGTTACCTTGAGAAATCTTTATTAATCCCACAAAAAACAAAGGATATATTTTCCCATTTCTAATATGGTACTCGAAAAGGGTGAAGAATACCTTTTTTTAAATGAAGTTATACTTTAACCTACTGACAAGTGAAATAGTTCTCTATAAAGTCAACACAATCTCATTTCATTCTATCCAACCAGTAATACTCATGAAGGTCTCTGCACATGTTAGTGTTGTCTCGATGTGCTGAAAATAGAGAACTATTAGCTTCACATAACAACTCTTTCTTTAATTGTGAATCATAATGCACATAAAACCTCTTCCCAAATACAAAAACACAATCTTTATCAATGATCAATTCTAGTATCTTAAACTTATTAACCAATTAAATAAATTTTTTGCATCTCACTTTCTTCATTATGAACATACATGTTTTTATCTAATATATATGATTTCATTGACACCTGAAACAAAAAAGACAAATTTATGTCATGCACAAATTCCATTCCAATGTTCAAAAATTCAATTATCAATGGGTCACATTCGAAATGCAACATGGTTATTGTGGAATTACTTTTATATCTCAATAAATCATCAACATTATTTTATTTTTCATGCATGGTAATAAATTTTGAAATAATAATACATGATTAGTTTCAACCATATACTCTCTATCATGTTCAATTAATTATAGGTGAATATATACTTCAAGATTTTGTGGTTATTATATATTTCATATTTTACTCCATACAGATGATTCCTCTAAATTTTTAATGAAAAAATCTGTTAATTCCTAATCATGTGTAGACTGATTTAACTCATGAGTTTTCATATGATGTGAAGTATACGAAATTACCAGATCATTCTGTATTAGGGAAATAACAATTTATTTCGTTGACGTATTAATATAGATAATGAGGTCACCATTTATAGATGGAAGTTCCAAAACTTGACAATTAGCTAATATTCTTTTCAATTCATGGAAAACACTCATCACATTATTTTTTCCAAATGAACGTAACACCTTTTCGATTAAACAACATCAGTGGCCTAGATTACTATGAAAGCATTTAAAATAACATTCGGTAATATCCATCAAAACAAAGGAAACAACAATTAATTTTTTTATTAATTGGTCTTGTAAATTCTGTAACAAATTTTGTTTTAGGATGATCAATAGTTATGCCATATTTTGAGACAATGGGACCTAGGAATATAATTTGATGTAACCAAAACTCACATGTGCTGAATTTCAAAAACAATTTGTTTTATTGTAAGTTTTAAAAGAAAACCCTTAATGGACTTTCATTCTCCTATTTACATTTAAAATAAACCAAAATATCATCAATAAACAAAACCACAAACTTAAGTAAGAAATCATTGAATATTCTATTAATATGACCCATTAATATAGCATGTGAATTAGATAACCCAAATATCAAAACATAAAAAATGTAATGTCTATATCTTGTATGAAACAACGTCTTCGAAATTTCATCTTCGTTTACATTCAATTTAAGGTTCCCCGAAATCAAGACACCCTTCAATTTTTTTTCTCCCAGTAGTTGATCAAATAAATCATCGAAATGAAGACAATGATATTTTTTCTTAACATTGACATTATTCAAGAATATAGAATGAATAAAATGTATCATTGAAACATCATTCTTTTTAATAATCAAGATAGGGGCATCCCAGGGTGATGATCCAGGTACAATGAAACCTTTATCAAATAACTCCTATAATTTATTTTTTAAATCTAAAAGTTCAATCTGAGTATTTAGATAAGGGGGTTTGAAATTTTCTTAGAATCAAGAAATATGTAAATAAAAAATTAAACATCCCAAATTGAAATAGTACTAAGAATCTCATTAGAAAAAACAACAAGATACTCATTTACCACTGGCACGTCATTAATCTAAATTAGTCCTTTGTTTTCAAGAAAATGTGAATACAAATATTTATTTTTATCTTTTTTAGTTTTATCATCATCTAGATATTTTATCAATGGTAAGGGTTCATTATTATAAACAAATTGAATTCCTTTCTATAAATAAACTTATTTACCTATATTTTTAATACTATCATTGTAAATAGAAATCCAATCCATACTCAAAACAACATTAAATTCTACTAGAGGAAAAACAATTTGTTTTTATGGTATATTATTTTCCCAAAAAAAGTAAATGAAGATTAATAGAATTTCATTTTGCCTCATCATTACCACATGTATTTTTACCAAATATTTTGTAATAATTAAAAATTACAATTTACAATTAAATGTACTAGAATTGTAATAATGTGTAGACCCTGAATCAAAAAAAAAGTTGGATAATCTTAATAAAAAAACAATATATTTGATGCCACTTCTAATGATACACCAACATCTGATGATGATGTTTCAGAGGAATTTACCACACCTTTATTCTTATAGTCTTGTTGCATTCCCTCATTCTAATTCATCATCATACACTCATTTTCAAAGTGACACATTTCATTGCACTTAAAACACTTTACTAAATGTAAATCGATTTTTTCTTACCACTATTGATATTTTTTAAGTTAAATTATGAGCCTTATGTCCCATCACACCACATCAGAATAATTTACCATAATTCAAAGGGAATTTTATAGTGTGGTTTTCAAAATAGTTTTCATAAATTGTAGACTTAAATTTCATACCATATGACTTTTTTGCAGAATTATTCCCTTTATCATTCCATCTCAATCTCTCAGTCGGATTTTTTAAAATAACACATGAGCACCCGTAATGTTCCTTTCCACCTTCTCTACAAATTGAACATGTTTTTCTTAACTTTTGATATATTGATAAGGAAAATACCTTTGATGCATTGGCTCATTACTGAGTACAAAATATTGATATTTCTATGAAGATCGCAAATGAAATTTAGAGACTACCTTAACGGTTGAGTAAATTTCACTTCGAATACAACCACTGAGTCATCATCTTTCATCAATTAGAATAATTTTTTTACATCCAACGTCGAAATTCATTAAGACAATATTTCTCAAGAAACATACATTTAAATTCATCAAAATCCATAACATCAAGATCCTCACAGTATATGATATTCATAACCATTGACCGCCATTGATCATCTTCAACATCAAAATGGTAAATAAAATGAATATTATTATTATTTTATGAACAACCAATAACCTTGAAATTTTTTTAAATTATTTAATCGACACATCAGTAATCATGAGGTTATATTGTTCTCTGAATGTTGGAGGATGTTTCCTAATGAGATATTACACTACAACATATTTTTATGCAGTTGATTTTCATGATCACATTTATAGATTCCACAATTATTTATAGGATAATAAACTGCACCATCACCTCAAAAAATGTTTAGTTTGATTCAGACCATCTAATGTTTATGATTAGGGAGGTTTTTTTATGTCATCCTAACATTCCATCCTTATTTACTATAAGGAAATCCATTCGGAAAAAAATATCCTAGATGAAGCAAGATGATTACATTTAAATTATATATCATTTCAATTTTAACATAAAGAAAAAAAATCATAAATGGATACAGTATTATCAATATACTATCCAATAAAGTTATCTAAACCATGTTTTGTTACCATCTATATAGCCCCAGCTTTAAGCATTTCATAATAATGATTGAAATCATGAATTCACATTGAGGATATTCTCTGATTTAGAGTTTTTGATAATTAGTACTTAACTATTAAATAAAATGTGGATACAATTAAAACAGTTTCCATATCTTCCATAATATAAAATTTTTTCTGAAAACATGAATTATATTTCTTCATAAAAATATTCTTGAAATCTACCTTTCTCATATCCATCATTATAATATATGGAATCATTTTAAATACATGGGATGAGAAAAAAACCATAGAACAAGAAATAAAATAAGGAAATAAAATGTTAGTCCATGAATATTTATAAGCCCATGAAATCATTAGAATTATGAAAACTGTAATAGTATTCGCAATGTTAACTTGTGTAATCCATATCATACATACTTTCTATCTTTCACATAAACATAGGGAGTAACCATTATGGTTATTTTTGGAATACCCATCAATGTATATTAATCAAATATCTTAGTAAAAGAGTTAATGTTTAACTATTTCTCATTACCTAATGTATTAAAGAGATATCATAGGATCACCAACCCTCAATTTACCATGAAATCACCCATATAAAAAAGAATTTCCAAAGAAGCATAACATAATAATAAGACATAAAATAATCATAAAAGAAAAATATCATTTCCAAAATGAAATTGTAAGAAATAATTTCAAGATATTGATATAATCAATCTATTATGAAAACTATTTTCAATAAAAAATACCTAAAAAGGGAATATGGTATTTAATTTTCGTTTAAAAACATCACGACTTGTAGAGGAAAAAAAATACCAAATAAAGATCACTCTGGTGTAAAGGCCATTATCGTCACTTATAAAAAAAATCCATTGGTCGTTCAAAAAAACACATTATAGAGAAATATTATTTTTAAAGCATTTCAATGAAATTAAATGTTAAAGGTGTTTATTATACACCATATAGAATTAGGTGGTGTATATTATCAATATATGTCAAAATTAAAGGAGATTTAGATGATGTCCCTTACCTTGAGTCCAACTCATCACGTTCAATATTTATAATCCTGAATAGTAATCATATATTAATTTCAAACTTCTTTACAATCTTTTTCATGTTTATTATTTTTTATCAAATATTAATATGTAATAAAAATTACATATTTATTTATGTTCATATTGGATATGTTGTCGATATTCGGTACTAGAGTCAAAAGTGAATATGGTTTTTATGTTATTACTATATTTGGTCATTATCCTATAGTCTCCATAATTGTATTCATGAAACAATCATCACTTGTGTATATTAAACATACTTTTTCTTTGAAACCATTAATTATTCTTATGAAAAATGAACAATGTTATATTATTGGTGACGTTATGGCGTATGTACACATGGAGAAAATTTTCATTTTTCATTTATATTTATGTATATAAGATATTTATTATACTATCTTTCCACAATTATCATAATATAAATAAAATACAACAAATCCTTTAAATATAATTTTATATATCATTCCAGAGATGTGGTGAATAAAAAGATTCACATCTCTTCCGGAAGGTGATTGTTCTCACGTAGGCACGAACGATTTTATCATTTTTATATAAATGGAAAGTCATCACATAATTTAGATATAATTTTTTAAAAATGATAAATCTATCATTAATATCATATATATACATTGATTCCATTGTTATAACCAGTCTTGATATACAGTAATGAAGAACAAACTATATGGTTTCGTGAGGCGGCAGTCCGCCCTACACATGAATGAAATGTTAATTTCACATTTAATGAAATTAGATATTAGTTATGGTGATGATATAAAAAAATATATCAGTTTATTTGGTATAATTTATTTATTGGTCCATTTTGAAGAAGTATATTTAGAGGAAGTGGATGAAGAAATAAAACATAAACACATAAAAACAAGACCTCTTCTTCGGTTGATCACATTTTAAGAACACCTTAACACATATAATAAGGGTTTAATGCCTCAAATAATGCCTAAATAATGTGGGGAAGGACTATCGAAAGATATTTTGTAGATATTGGAGAAAAAAATGCTTTGGAAGTGTGAGTATTAGAGAAAACTAGGAACATTTTATAGGAGAGGGGAGGGGAACCCTTGGAATCTCTTAAAATATTAAATTAATATACATTCAATTTATTATTAAAATGGTCCCAAAATATTTTTAAAAAAATATAAGATGATATTGGGTATAATAATTCCAATAAAATTAAAAATAATCATGTTTTGAATATTTTTTAATCCTTATCATTTTGGTTTTACCATTTTTACCATTTTTAATCATATTGTGACCTTATATTGTTTACACTTTTTTCGTGAACGTAATTACCATAAAAAGTAAAAAGACCCTAAAAAGTACCATTTATGACATATTTTGACTTATCCTATCCATTTGGGGGAATTTTTTATTTTTAGGAATTTAATATAATTTAATAAAATATATTATACCCTCAAATATCAATATTGTCAATTTGACACAATTCATTAGTTAACTTTTAAAAATATCATAATAGGGAGATATGTTTCAATGAACTCCTTGAAATTATCCAAAACATGTAAAAATTATAATGAAAATTTTATATATGGAATAAATTATATATGATTTAATTGAATTTAATATTTAAAATATAATTTATTTGATTCATTCATTAATTAAGAAACCACTATATCATCTTTGTGTCACTATTTAGTTTAATAATTTATTTACTATAAATTATAAATAAATTTCCATGAAGTATGTAATTTTTTTATATTTATATTCACTATTTATAGATAAAGAGATCACCTTTATAAACCCATATTAATTTTTTTATTATGAGATACATGATTATGACATCTTGGTCTTTATTTTAAATAAAATGTGTATAAGTGTCATAATCACATACAAGTTGATTTAGGTGGTTCCAAAATGGACATAAATATGCTCATGTTAGTTATATAATGATCTAGTTAAATTAAGTCATGTTTTATGGTAGTTCTATATTATTATAATATATTTTTACTTCTACCTAACAGATTTACACTTAACCGTGGTAATTAAAATAAGTACTAATGTCACTAATCATAATATACAAAAATTAAAAATTCCTTTTTACATAATTTTGATCTTATGATTCCCAATATGAAATCCATTTTTCCAAATTAAAACACATAATACTCAATAATTAAATGAAAAGTATTCTCTATTTCCAAGACAAGAAAATGCGGTTTTTTAAAAATTAAAACCATCAAAAGGATAACATGAATTTATATTTAATTTCAATGTGAATTTACTTCCAAAGAAAAAATTTGGATTGAATTATAAGAATTTATTAAATTATACTTTAAAACAAATTAAAATGATAATATAACTATATAATTATATGAGATGAAAGGGTAGTTCTAAAAAAAATATAGAATATGTTCCATAATAAAAAATTGAATTTTATCATAAAAATATCAAAATTTAAATTTATATTAATTTTTATGTCCCTATTCTAATGAAAAAGTTTATTTTTTCAAATTGATCATATAAAAATGCGAAAAACTAAATTTAAAAATTTATTTCCATTAAAAAACCATGAAACTAAAATTTTAAAATACTAGAGTAACTTATGCTTAAAAATGATTTATTTTCATTTTAAGCCAATAAAATTTAACATATGAAATTAAAAACATTTAATAAAAATGTGTAAAAATAATATAATGAGTTTAGTTCAATCATTCCAATAAAATGACGTGGTGATAACTTCTATTTAAAATAATAATACTAACAATGTATAATTTTTTGATATAACTCAGTCTTGTGTGCATCATAATATTTTAGAGAAACCCATTGTTTCTTATCGATTATGCTATAATTTATAGAATCCACCTTTATGTAAATTTTATATATATTTAAAAAAAATAAATAGATATGAAAATGTCTTCTTTTATAATTACATGGGATGTAAGATTTTGTGTGTCGAAATTACAACTATTTTATTAAAATTTTATACATTATATTTGTTTAAAATAAAAATTATATTTTAAATCATTGTATTAATATTAATTTAGACTAAATTTTGGGGTATTCTGGAAATGATTGATCTTTTGGAGTATAGTTAAAATACCAATATTCAAAAAAATTCACTTGTATTCATTAAATAAAGTAATTTTGATGATCCAATTTATCTATCAATTGTGAGATATAATCAATTTTATTTATAATAAAACAATTAATTTAATTTTAATAAATAATATTTATTATTTTGATTTATATTAATTTTTATGATCAAAAAAATTATTTTTTTTCATGTTCATTTTCTATATGTTTAATCCATTCTTATGAAAAAGAATTTTTAAAAATTATTGGAATAAAATATTAAAATAATTGATTCCTTATTTTGAATTATAAATTTTATATATTTAAAATAGGTCCCTTTTTATTTTTGGTCATTATTAATAGTAACATTGGTAAACTTGTGTCACCTCAATAAGTGTAAAATATGTAAAATAGGGTCAAAACCATGGGATAAGGTATCAAAATTAAAAGGAAACATTCAATTATTTATTTGGAAGGGAAATACTCACCATATTGATCTCAAATTATAATATATGTAATTTTGGTTATATTTTTCTCTAACAATGGGTATTATAATATTTTATTTATTGAAATTTAAAAAAATCTCTCTTTCTTGAATTTAATATCTATACATCATTTTACATATTGATAAAACGAGGATAATAAAATTAAAAAATATTTATTTGAAATATGAATTAATTTTTTTATCATGGAAATAATTTTTCATTTTTTTGATGAAATAAGTAAAATAAATTATAGTATAGGTTAGAATCAACTATTGAAGGGGTTAAACCAAAATATATAGTTTTAAATAACTCCAAAACAAATATAAATTCCTTTAATTAATGATAGTTTGAGCATATACTCATTTGTATTTAATTATTTTATATTTTAATTCATAATAAATGAGTTATAATTTAATTATATTTAAAATATTTATGTAATTCTATTTTTATATGTTCCCACTTTTATAAAAATGCACCCTTTCTCTATTTTATTTACACTGCATTGGGCCATATATCCTGATAAAACTCTGAGGAATTCAATTTTAAAATTCTATATACATAAATTTTAGGGTATTTTATTTTAAAACCCATTACATGATTCGTTAATAATTGACCAAAGGGAAGTCAAAAAATGTATTTTTCATCCATAGAAAAGAGAAAACAATGCTTTTTCATATTTATGACTTATTGTCTCCACATAGTGTGGAAATTTGTTTTTAATAAATATTTTAGTTGTATCTCAATAAATTTATAAATAATAAATATATTTGATTTTTTTGGAATAATTATACTTTCTATATTATAAATTCTTGTATAAAGTTTTACCTTCCAATCCATTGGAAAACCATAACGATTCTCGTGTGTATGTGTGAACCACTACTGCTATGAAGGAAGGAAATTAAATATTCATTTATGATTTACATTGATGGTAATAATGATATATTTACTATACATATATGATATATTTTTAATAAAAAATATTCTATAATGGGGAATTATTATAAAAAATTATTTCTTTCCATCACTTAATAAATAAATACAGTGTTTTTTTGTACGTACAACCTACCATTTCAATGAATGGTGAAAATAATTTTCTATGGCAATCATTTTTTGATTAATCTATGTATTTATATATTGAATATATATTTTATTTATATCATTAATAAAATTATTTATATTTTGAATCCAAGATCAAATTTTATGGACACAAAACAAAAAACTGAAATTCTCATTAAAAATGAAACAATCAAAACTAAAAAACATTTATTTTAATAAGAAATTATTTATAAATGGGTGCTGAAATATTATAGGTGGATTATATATGCTTTTAAATTCGTGTAAATGAATGTTTTATGAATTTATATTAAAATTATTTATATTAAATATTAAGTTCGAATGGATTTAAAGCATGTCGAACAAGAGGTAAGGGGATTTATTGACTAACATTTATTTATGAGAGACTTATTTCTTATTCACGACATGTATAAATTATGAGTTTTATATAAATATCAGAATTCATTTTATGGAAATTGTAATGTGAATTTTTTTTTAATAATCCACATAATTCTATCCCTTTCAAGAGGTTTTGATTCGTAGATTACCAATGATGTCATGGTTAATCATCATAGAATTATTTTGTGGTGACAAGTTTTATGTTATGCACCTATTTAGGTTTATGAGGTGTATATACTTCCCATTTTAATTATTATATCAATATTATACCGGTGTTAATGTTATTTAAGGTTTTATTATATTTTACTCTCTTAATGGTACATATAATTCAAAACATACCGAAGTGGTAAGAGATTTATTTTACAATCTAATTATTTATCAGGTTGGTTTTATTATGTTTCAAATGATGAAATTTTATGAACGAACTCTCAATAATTCTATAAAGTTTTCATTTCCCATAAATATTTTTAGATATTCTATATTTTTATTCCATTTTACTCTCTATGGAAGGATAAGATATAAGAATAATGTTTTTATGGAAACCCACTTTATATTTACCTCTTAGGACAAAAATCCATTTCTAACCATGTATATGTTTTCTAAAAAGGATTTTAAGAATTTATTTACAATTATCCCATGATTTTTTATTTCATTTTTAACAATATTTCAATTACTTAAATTTGAGTTTAAAATGAATGATCTTTTCATTTGTTGACCGAATTACATTCAACTTTTTAACAAAACATTTGAAAAGAATAATTTTTAACACCCAAAACATGAACATTATTTATTATCGGCATGAATTCTTAATGTATTAAAAATTCTATGGAGGTTTTAAAAGGATATTATCAAAGAAAAAATTTTACATAAAATTATGGATGTTTTTAAATGTTGAATAATCGATATCAATGTGAAAAATTAATTATCCTTATGAAATCTTCTAGTGATATTATATAGGTTTTTTTAATATGTGATGAAAAACATTGTGGTCACTTACAATTTATAGGCTTATGATCTAGTTAGACCCTCAAAAATTAATTCTTAGCATGACTTAGGATGATTATTATTTAAGTATGATTTTTTGAAACCAATTTTTTTTCCACAGGATAAATAATTAATGAAGAGACATGTTACTTAAACATGGGTAATAATATGATGAAATATTGAAATGTTTATTAAATCCATTTAATTTATATGGGTTATGATATTTAATGTATGATTTATGATCTTATGGAACCAATAATAATGGTTTATTATTATGTTATGTGTGGGCACGTAATTATATATCCCTATAAATCATTGGGTAATGATAGATACCACTTGATATAATAAAGACCTGATTTTGGAGTGAACCCAGTTAAGTAAGGGACTCTATCCACTATGATAGTGTTCAGAGTGAACCAAGATATAGGGAATGATGGTATGGGGTGTGCACCCAACCCATTGTGATAGTATTGGAAGCGATCCGTAACTAGGTAAATGATTTTATATAATTATGTGTATAACACAAACTACTGTATTATGATAATGTTATGCTATCATGGCTGTTGTTCTTTTCCTCCTTGTTCATTCATGTATTATAAACACAAAATATCTCGGGCATTATTTTAGATTATGATCTATGATATAAAGGTAATAGTTTTAAAATATTATTATCATGTTCTTATACCCTAATAATCTTGTTTTTATGTGATCTTTGATATCTCTCCAGTTTATTATTACTTTGAATTTGAGGTTACGATTTATTATATTTACAATTCCCATGTAATTAGGAAATGTTTAATGTTGGGTATTCTTGATTAGAGTGTTATATATCATGGTATATGTGGATGATGATGATTATATATCAAGAAACATGAATATTTTGTATCAAGTATCCATATATTGGAATCCTTTATACTACTCAGTATTGTAATTTTAAAATATATTAAATATTCATCTATTAAGTAGTAATATCTATGTATGACTAGTATGGGTTAAGATAACTACATGGTCTATGAGGTCCCACTATGAAGGATGTCCACGATCAAAGAAGTAGCCTAAACATAAGGCCGGGAGTTTTAAAAAATATTAGAAATCTAGGGGATATATCTTCATAAGTAGAAGTGTTCAATTTATAGTAAATCGAAATTACTTACAATTATAAAGTCTAAAACATGATATAGATAAAACATGCAAAAGTTGAACACTATATATGATATAAGTAATATTTTTCTCATTAGGTTCAATTCCAGAAAAAATCAAGTTTCATTACTTCATGATATAATAATATATCAATAAATATATTTCATTTAACATGAAAATAAACTTCTTAGAAAAATACTAGAAATTGAGGTGACTAAAACACAATTTTTCTCATGGTTTATAAAATCAAAGTTGTAGGTAACTCTCACCATTGCTTTAAAATAAGATTCCAATATCTTCTACCTGTGGATTTGGAATTCAAAACATTAACCATATATGTATCTATAATCGGTGTTGGGAAATAGTTTCTATATTCATGGACATAAGATTCCACAACTGTAATTTTTGAAAAATAAGGCCATGGGTTTCAGAAAATTTAAATTATTAATATTTAAAATAACTATAAAAAATAATTAATAATGAATAATAGATAATATTTTTAATTTTTATTAATATTTATTAACATATATTTAATAACCATTTTGTAAAAGTAACCAATAATTAAATGATTATTAATTATTTATTGTTTGTATTTATTAAGTAATATAAATTTATAAAATAATTCATAAAGATGAGTATAAGATAATTCTAATTGATTTGGAATTAATTTAGGAGGTTTCATCTTCAAATCATGGTATTTTTAGTTTTAATATAATGAACTATTATCATAATTTCAATCCTGTAAGGTACTAATTTTTCAACTATAACCATTGAATCATTTTTTATATTATTCCTAAAACAATGGAAAAAGTTCCCCTTTGAAATTCGGATCAATATCTTGGGTTGTGGGGTAACAAACATAGTGAAATCTATGTGAATGACTCTCAAAATCATGTTAATAGTACATATGATTTAATTAATAATAGTTTATGTTCTATCTCAATATTATAAAAATATATAAAATAAATAAATTTATTATTTTGTTGTATAAGAAAATAATTACAAAAACATTGGAATTATAATTATATATATAGTTATTAACAAAGAAAAAACAAAAATAGTCTCTTGTAAGATTAAAAATAATTTTAATAGACCATAAAGTATTAGGCCTTCTATAGAAAAATGATATTAAACAATTGATATTCAAACTGATTTGTTTTCTACAGGAGTTTTACATATTAATATTAGTAACAATTTTCTCTCAAAAAACATTAAGTAGATTATCGGTCAATGATACTGTAACCCAAATAATGGAAAATAAATGATGTAAATTTTATTTTGTTAGATAAAACATTATTAGTTATGTCAAAAATCTATATTCCATTATTTATATATTTTTTCAACTATTTGTTGGAAAAATACATACATAGTTATTTCACAATTTTTTTTAAAAAATTAATGTTAAATTATAGTCATTAATATTTGGGTAACATATTATTTTTATGAGATTTTATTAATGAATTATAAATATATGTTTTCAAAATGATTTGATTTTATATATTCATGAATGTTTTATATCTTCACCACAAGGAGTGATCTATAGAGGAGAATATGAATCCCAACATGTTCTTCAAAAAAGACTTTGAAAGAAAATACATTTCAATGATCCCAGGAATATTTTGGTATATTGTGATAAGTTCTAATGAAAGGATAATTTTTGTAGGAAGTGGGAGATTCTAGGAGGTTACGTTATTTGATGTTTTATAATTAAATATTAGGGTGAAATTTCCTGCATCTTTTGAAAATGTATATATTCTGATGATTATTTATTTTTTTTATATTTTATGTAGTCAAGAGTATGTCAATAAACCATGTTTCTACTACAGTATTGTTTACTAAGAAAAATATATTATATAGGTTTGTGTTGAAAAGTTCTATGATCATAGATAACATATTTCACTTCCTGGTCTTCAGATTTAGGGCATTGTTGGATAACCATGGACATCGTAAAAAAATAAGAACTATATAACTCCACCAGTCATGTGGGTATGAGGGGATGTTAAACTATGAGAAAAATAGATTTTAGATAAAAATATAATATATTAATGTAAATATTTCCCTAAATATTATAATAGACACACTGTTCCTATCAAAATAATTTATATACACCTATAAGATAATGTCCATATGTGCTGATTTGTTGAATATTATGTCAGTTTTTTAATGATATTGAGTAAAAATATTATTATACAAATTTTTTTTGGATTATTACTTAATTTATGTTATTTGAAGTAAATTATTGTTTTAGAATTATTTTTTTTGAGTTAATGATTAATTTATTTATATATATGATAATTTATAAGAAACGGCAACTGTTTTTCATTTTATCAATATTCATAAGCGAGAGTTGATGGTTGGGATGAAGGCATTAAATTTATACTCAAAACGATTTTCATTCAAAAATATCATTGATTAAATTAGACATTATATCTCTCAATCACTTAGGTATTGATAGATTGTGTTGTTGTGCACATGGATGATGAAAATATTCCATTTTTTGTTAATGGAAATGGTATGATTTTTTAAATAATGGATTATAAAACAGTTTATATGTTCTATTCTAAATTAATATTAAATAGAATTTTATTATTTTTAGGACACTAAAAGTATTACATAATGAGATTAAACATAATATTCATATATTATTCTATGATAAATATTAACACTACTGATGTGTAGTATTCTGTATACTTTTTTTTGTGTTTTTACTCTTCATATAATTCATTTCATATCAATTATTTCAATATCTACCACTTAATTCATGACATATAAAAAATTAGATAAATATGGGGATCAGAATTTGGTCATTAAATTTGGAAATTACAATATGACATTTGTAGCGAGGTATGACTAAATTAGAAACCCGTTATTATTCATAATTTAAGAACTATGATTATATATATATAATAGAGTTTAGTTTGGGTGAATAATAATTTCATATTGTATTTGTTAGGCTCCACAACTATAAATTGAGTTAATATTTTTCCATTGAATATATGTTTTTTTTAATACTACACCTATTTAAATGAATATTATGGAAACTAATTTTGTATTCGTATTGACATGTTCGAACAAAATTATAAATATTTAAATTTCAATTATTGAATTTTATGTGCTAAGAATGGGAGTAAATTAATTAATACATTATTGTCTTCCAATAAATCATGTGACATTCTTACCTTGACTATTATAATTACTCTAATGGGATACATTTTGTTATATTACAATGTGGTATGCAATTAAATACATATTTTTATAATGAATATGCCATTGTATACTTCTTTTTGATCATGGACTAAATGATATACACTAAAGGGTTAGTTTATGGTCAGAAAAAAGATTGTGATAGGCCTCAATGCAATGTAAAAATAACAAATTTATGAATAATGAAAAAAAATTAAAACAATTATAGTGACAGAGTGAATGAATATGTTATTTATTTTTTCAAATGAATAAGAATGAAATTTTCAAATCATGTAATCTTTATAGGCATATAATTGAAATAAATTTTTCAAGTAAACTGAATTATTTTTTGAGGAGTCGGGAGATGAGAATAAATAATCTATATTAAATAGAATATTGATAGAAATTCTATGTATTTTGTAAATAAATGAGTTATATCTAAAACAAATAAATATTGTGAATCATTATTTTAATTAATTAATTAGTTTATTTAATAAAAAGTGACAATTAATGTGTATTATTAGATATTAATTTGTTTTATGAGAATAATATAGTATCATTTATCAATGTATATTTAGTGAATTATTATAAAAATAATGCTAAAAGTAATTATTTTGGTTATTTAATTAGAAATATATGTGTTTATATAATTTTTTTAATTAGGGATTAAATGTATTTAATTTTATTAAATAACGTTTTTTATGTTTTAAGAGTTTTTGGATGATTTTATTTGGATTATAATACTAATTATACGGGGAGGGAATGACCCTGAATACCATTGAGTTGACTATATAGTGAAAATTTAAGTAACACTATTGTTTATAATTAAAATTAATGGTTTATTGTATATAATAGATGATTTGACCCTGAAAATAGTGTTTTCCATGAATCAGTATTACTAAACTAAGAGGATAATGCTACTGAAAGAGTTAACTAAACCAGAAACTAGGATACTATAGTCTGTCTAGTCCAATGATGTTATTTTAAATCAAAAATATGCTATAAAAAATAAATGATAATAATATTATCAAATATAATAAATCCATTTGAAGGTTAATGGGAAAATAATATTCAATATAAATAGAATATCATTTGATCATGGGGGTGAATAAAACAATATGTTTAAATTTATAGAGTGGTTAGTAATAAAAAACCCTGATATTTTGTCTCATCACAAAAATTTATAATAAAAGTTTATTAGACTTGTGGAAAATGATTTAGTGTATAAAAAACTATATATTTATATTAAAAACATTGAGGATGAAAAAATGGATTGAAATATGAACAATATATTAGGGATTGAGAATTTGATGTATGACCTGGGATTATATGGGATATTATAGTATACTATCGATTATAAATTTTCTTAGTGTTAATCCTTAGGTGGTTAAAACGAGAATATGAGATTTATTTAACATAACAAACAATTAAAATTAGCGAGGTGAAGAGAATTAATATATTTCATTAGCGTTAACATACCGTTATTTTTATTTATCTTATCTTCATTGTTATATTTACTGTTCCCATGATTAACGTATAACTAATCTCTCTTGATGTAGGGTATTCCTTCAGTTGGAAGATATAAGGGGTGGCATATGCATGAACCTCCATCTTTGTATCCCATTTTCATCCTACTTATCATCTTATTTATTCCATCTAATGATCTTGTTTACCTATACCATGTTGATATATAAATGGTTTCTTTTTTATATAGATATAAAACTATTTCCTATCAAATGGTTTGACATTAAACATTTGGGGTGGTATTATTCACTTTCATTATTATCTCTCACTGACTCTATGCTCTTCATCATTACCATAACTCAAGAACCCATATTATTTTGGAAATTCTGTTCTTAAGATATAGGTTTTCTCTTAATAGGGTTAGGTTCCAAACATGTTGGTAGCTTCCATTGTATTTTCGTTAACTAATTAGTTTTTCTATTGAATTAATTGAGGTATTTTACCCTTATTTTACTATCATATTTTTTTTATGAAACCATAATACTTTATCACACTATATTTATAATGTGTTATGGGATATTTTTTCGTTGTCTTCATCTATTTCTTCGGAGACACTTCTTGAGGTCGGTCTGTTTGATTTGTTTATGTTATGATGTCACTTTGGTGGGTTTGTTTCATGACTCCCAGTTACTATGGATAAGGTTAATGTTCATGATCCTATTTTTTGGGGGTATCTAGTGCTTATGATGGTACTATTAGTATTTTTATGATTTTATTTGGAGTTATTTATTATTTAATTAGGATTATATTTTGAGTTTTTTCTGTTTAATCTGTTATGAGGGTTATTATAATGGTGAGTTTTTATTTAGTTTTTTTTCATTGTATATTATTTTCTTCTATAGTAGTTGGAATCATTTGTTTCTTTTCTATGGATATTCATTGTTTTTATCTCCCTCTATTGAAAATGATGACCACTAGTTTCTTCGTGTTCTTTTTAGTGTATTATGGTTTATAAGAGAATTTATGAGTTTTGTTCCATCATGTTATGGTCAAATGAACAGTGGGTGATGATGGTGTATTCTCTTGTACAACTAATGGTGTGTCTTGGTCAATGATGATGTCATCATAAGAATATTTTCAAATTTTTGAATTATTACATATCTATATTTTGGATTTATGTGGTTTTACGCAGTATCAATGCATGATGGGTGTGATGCAGTTTCTATTTACCTACCTTTTCATTTAGATTTTTAGGAGTCATTAAGAGTTTTTATGATAATGTAATAATGTATATTTAGATATGATGTCTTGGTTCACACATAACCCAAAAAAAGTTTCATTAAAAAAATAAAAAGTTGATGTAATTAGAATGTATATCTGGGTTTTAGGATGACCTAGCTTCATGCCACAAGGACCTACTCCCCCCTCTCGATCAGAGGGAGGAGTCATGTTATAGTTTCCGCCTAAGAGGGCTGAATATGCTTCATTACATGGATCTAATATACCCTTTACTAAAATCATGATCTCTCAAAAAGGTTCTTGATCTCTTCTGGGAGGCTCTTCAATTATCTCTTCTCCTGGTGAAACTCAATAGTGTTGTGGATCTTAGCAAGCTTACCTTGGTGGCTCGTTTTCATTCTCATCATCCTTCGGCGGAATCATTTTCTCAGTTTTTCTCTGAATCCTGGGAGCTTCATTAGTGTGCCGTCACCAAATTGCATGACCGGAGACTCATAATGGTTCATTTTGATTTGGAGGAAGATATGATCACCACTTGGTTCAGGTCTTCTCTATGGTGCGATGATTATTCCATTTATTTATTCCGATGGAGTTTTGATTTTCATATGCGATGTGACCCCTCGTCAATCACAACATGGGTCAGTCCACCTGGACATCCACTTTCTTTCTCAAACCCTTCTATTATTTGCACTGTTGGCAATCTGATTGGGTGGTATCTATGTTCGGATTATCAAACTAAATCTGTGTCACATCCAATTTTTCTGTAGATCTATGTCGAGGTCGATGTTGCTAGACCCTTAGTTTGTGGCATCTAGATTACTGATAGGATAGAGATCTTCTGGATGAAAGAGGTTTTCTTTGAATCGTTGATGAAATTCTGTGTCAATTGTATGCAGTTTGGGAATATAAAAGATATTTTTCACAGTGGAAGGATGAATGTAGCCTCACATGTGGTGGAAAGACAGAGTGGGGTGGATGTGATAATCGTGACTTTGTGAGGGTGGATTAGGCGATGGTGGTGGATGGACTTGGGGTAGCCCAACCTGAATGTTGATGTGTGAATGAGGGTATAAGTTCCCCTGTGGAGTCCACTGTGTGTATCATTTGTGGAGGATATTATGGTCAGGGAGCCTAGATGCTATCGTCTAGAATTTCAAATGCAATGGTTGAAGAGAAACCTGATAGAACTATGGAGAGGGAGATGAGGGAGACTATTTTCTATGATGCGCCGAGTATTGCATGTGGTATCGAGATGGTTTAGGCGCCTTTAAACCCACTGAAGTAGCAGGTCTTTGACGAAGTGAAGGTCGACCTTGGAGTTGAGTCTCTATCTGAAGTGGATGGTAGTATGGGTCACCTACAGTTCAATGTAGATGGTGATTCTGAGGTAATGAACATGGTTCCTCATAGCTTAGGTAGAGTCATGACCTGAAATCACTTTGGTAGTCTGGTGCAAGAGGAGATGAAACGGTTGATGGAATGACAAAAATTAAGTGATGATGTTGTTCCGCAGGTTGTATTCCCTAATTGAGGAAGAGTTTTGGGGGAGACCATAGAGAATGAGTCTTTTTCTAGTCCCGGTACAAATCAATGTGTGGAAAACCCACAACCCATAGCAATGAATGATAGTAATCATCACATTGAGTTAGAGCGGGGATTGAATGATGGTTACTAGGAGGTGTGTATCTCTTGAAAATGGTGAGAAATATCTAATAATAAAAAATAGAATGCTGGTGATAGGGTTTGAACCTCTTATAGTGATATTGTTAATGGAGGAAATAATATTGTGTTGATTAATGAGGAAGTGATGACCACTCCAACACGAAGAAGATAGAGGAAAGGCAACTCTTATATGCCGAAGCCGATGACTAATAGATAGTTTATCACCAAATGAAATGATGTGGAATCTTCTGAAGAGATTCTATACATAGAAATGATAAACCTCATAAGGAATCCTGTCAAGACACTTATACATTATTGAATCTAAGAATTTGAATCAGCTATTTCAGATGAGAATCATAGTTATAGTGACGAGTATGGTTTTTATGAAATGTAGTAGTTTTTTCTGGCTTCTGATATTGGATTTTTGTACTTCATTTAATTTAATAAATGGTCATAGGCTTTGTCTCTAACTGATATTTCCTAGTATATTTGGGCTTTAAATTATTGCATGATTTTTCTTATGTTCATCTATAGTGTTTCTGGTTATGGTTATGAAATTAGAAGAATCATCATCAAAACATTTCATAGGAGATTAATATTTAAATTATTTAATAATGAATTGATAAAGTATGTTCATTGATAATTAATATAATATAATAATAAATGCATAATAACTGGGTAAATGTGGGTAACCCACCCAAATCACACATCAATTAATCTCATTTAAATGAATTTACTTTCCAATCTAGCGTATTGATTGATTCAATGAGGTTAATAAGGTCAATCGGTATATTTATTGTTTAATATGTTTTTGGTTTATTAGTATTAAATAAATTATATTAATCAAATGGAAATCGTCAATATTGAACTACATTTATCCAAGTCCCCCCTTATCCTGTTATATTCCCTTATATACACCGAATTCATATATATTGTATTTCAATTCTTGTCAACACCTCAAAATTTTCATTTTATAATTTATTCACTAATGATAATTAAAAATGTTGTTATAGTTTTAGAAATTGTACTATAAATTTTTATCTAAATTTAATTGTGTTATTCAATCCATTTGATACTGATTCCTTATATGTCAATCGACCATCCACCATTACACTTCTATAATTATGGGGATTCTAATATGAATATAATTATATATTGTTTAATAAAATACATGAATCAATTTGTAATTTATTTAAAAGTTTGAAAAAGGATTTTATATTTTTAATTCCTTTTTATTTCTTTTATTATATTCTATATTAGGAAATTTTATAAATAATATTTTTGATATGATATAATTAATGAATTTCATTAGAATTTAACATAGATCATTAGTATATCGTACAATTTAATTTGATTGAAATTACTAAATAAAAATGAGTAAATCACTGAGAGTGATGAAATTAGACGAAACTATTGGGGGAATATTAGTATGTGATAGAATGAAAAGTGACATAAGATAGAAGTTTTCAAGGATATAACTAATTGGGAAAATTAAATTATGACATGGATTATATTTTATTAGAAACAAAAAAAATATAATGAGTCGATAAGATTATAATTTTTTTAAAATGGAATGAATGATATTTTTTTTAGGATTTATAACCTTTATAAATCTATTTTAGTTTTCCTAGAATATTATATATAATTTTTTAATGTTTTAATTTTTATTTAATAATATATTTCTAATTATTTATCTCATTCATATATGTATAATAAGTTTCCTATAATTTTACC
Source organism: Viscum album (assembly GCA_963277665.1). NCBI lineage: Eukaryota > Viridiplantae > Streptophyta > Magnoliopsida > Santalales > Viscaceae > Viscum > Viscum album. The sequence goes on along the minus strand of OY728165.1, from coordinate 1,060,960,168 downwards.
AATTATTTTTTGAGTTTTCTACTCATAGTTTTCATAATGGAAGGAAAAGGAAGATGATAAATTTCTTATTCATGTGATATGTACATCATTAAGCACAAAGATCCTACAAAAATATTATCAAAATATTAGAAATTTGATAAAAGAATTTTTTTCATATGATTTACTATCAAACATAAATTTAATGAAATTATACAAGTTACTAAATAATGAATATACATACATGAGATTTAGCTTACAATGATACTGTAAATAATAATAGAGAGGAGATAAAATATTTTTGAAAATGACAAAAAAAAATTTAATTATTTTAATAACATTTATTAGATTTTAAAAGTTATATAGATCTATCATTGTTTATATTTTTATATTAGAATAATATATGAGTAAAAAACACCACATTTTAGTTATTGAAAAGGGATACAACCAATAATAGAAGTTTTAAATTAACAAAAAACAAGATTTCAACACTAACATGCCAATGATGATTTTTAAAATATGAGTTTCAGTAGACATATTTCATAAATAATTTTTATATTTCCATATTGATATGATTTTTATAATTCAAAAAACTATTAATTGATAATTATTACATTAAATATTTAGATATAACATGAATGGATTATCATTAAATGAAATGGGATGAATAAAGAAAAAATAAGTCTATTTTACAAGGAATTTCATCATTTTGGAATTTAAATATATATATACATTGACTGACTATGAATAGAATGATGACATAAAAAAAGGGTTATTATGAATGGAAAATTCAATTATATACACTCTACTATTATAATAAATGTTTCTAAAATTCAATTATGTTATGATAAAAAATTGAAGTGATAAATTATTAGAGTTTAAAATTGGACCACCATTGAACAATCCTCATAATTTATAAATTACATTATAATTAAACTCTTAATCATTTATTATACTATTCATCTCTCACAAAATAAAATTTTAAATATTATCTGGATGAACCAATTTGAAGGTATTTGTGTTAACCCCTACAAAAACCAAAAAATACATGAAAACACAATAAAAAAATAATACCCACCCAAATACAAATATAATCAACATTTAGAAGAAAAAAAATTATATTTAGAAATCATTCTAAAGTAGATGTGAATTTTAATGTGGATCACTACATAAAATTCATTTTTATATAGAAAAAATCACTATAGATACAAAAGTTTTAAAAGTACAAAAACACAAGAATTCAAATATATAATAGAAAAAATATAGGCATCACACCTTGAATATAGATTCAACATAAACATTATAATAATTTGGAAATATCTATAAAAACCAAGAAAACATCATAATCAGGAACATATTATGTGAAAGAAAACCTAAAATGATATTTTAAAAAATAAATTGATTTCATGAATGGGATTAAGTTTATGAATGTATCAAAATTTTAAATTTACAAAGACCCCAACCTTCGAAAAATCAAAAATGGATAAGGTGAGAATATTTACATTGATAATAATAAAATCAAAGAATGATTGTATGAATTTGAAAATGTCTCCCAAAGTTAATGAGGGTTATTTTGGAAGCATACATTGTAATTTTCCTCTTTATTTTCCTATAAAATAAAATAATTTGACTCATATTTTTCCTCTTCAAAATTATAAACAAAATATTAATTGAATAAGTCCTTTTTATTGAAATGATTTGTGGAATAAGTCCCCCTTTCATATAATTATAGTGAATTTGAACATTGATTAGCACTTCCAAGTTCCAATTTACCATAAGACCCATTGAATCTAAATAATAACTTTATCTAAATCATTTATTCAATATACATTAACAATGGTACCTTGAGAATTTTATAAATAGGGTTTATAGCATCACATGTTTTTTTAACTAGATGGGAACAAAATGGAATGTGAAATCTAGAATAATATTTGAAATGTATTCACTTTTTACCATAGTCAAGTAGTATCCTCTATATTTGATTTATTCTCATTTTCCATTACTAAAATTGAGAATAATTATCCTATTACCTGGTAATTTCATCATTATTAGATGAAATAAAGGATGATTCGTTTATCTGGTCCCTCTCCTAAAAACCCAGATGATTATCTATCATAGGGTGAACCCTTTTCCATCCACCTTTTCAATTTTCTATATCATAAATGTTATAAAAATTATTTTTGGGATGAAATATAGATTGAGTTCCCCACTTTAAATCAGAGCAAAAGATACAGTTTGTTTACTATGTTTTGTATAAAAACTATGGTATTAAACACCATATTTTCATGGTGATAATAACAATGAAAATAGGTCTTTATGGTTTTTTTGAATTTATTTTCCTTTATAATTATATAAGTATATAATTATAAATTTATAAATTTAATCTATTTATTATGAAATTTTGTGTAAAAAATTATTACAACATAACCAAAGATTCATCATATTCAATTGGTTTAGTCACTCTTCCCCATCATTGTGGACTATGGTTAAAAACCACAAAGATTATTTTTTGATTAATTATCATATTTATAAGATTTTTATTACATGTATTTTATTATATATTTTTTTATTGAAATCCATGGAAATAGGGATGAAAAAATTCAATCCCCCATTATATGGTTAGAATTTATTTAAATGTATGAATATTTAAATAGTTTTTATAGAACACTAGTAACATTTCTAATATAGCGTAATCTATTTCCATGAATAATCAATTCATGTCATTATTATATTATAACAAATTTTTGTTCTAATTTCATGATTTTAAACAATGGGAATATATATTTTATATAGTAATGGGTATGAGTTCCTAAACATTTTTATTTATGATTTCCCATTCAAAATAATATGGATAATTTATAAATTTAAACATTTCATCTATAATGGATACATGAAATTTTGATTCGTTTTTTCAACTTTATTTCTCTATTCATACTTTTTTAATTAAAATTTTAATTTTTTTTAGAAAATTTGGACCATAAAATTATAATACATACTAAATTTTAAACTTTTTTTTGAATGTTTCTTCATGGTACTCATAAAATATTTCTTATTATTTTTGTACATGTAATCACATAGAGAAATACATGAATGAAATTTCCAATTATAGGGAGGAATAATGGGAAATAACTTGATAAATAATTTAATATTATTAAATCAGTGTGGACAACATCATCATCATATCATAGGAATATTACCATCATTATAAGAATACAGAAATCATCAAAAGGTGGAATGTAATGTGAAAATTACATATTAATAAAATAACATAACATTGTAGAAAAACATTAAATATTGAATGTCAAAAACCAGTAACATATTCACGAATAACATATGTTTTGAAAATTATTACATTAAACCTCTCAAAAAATAGAATCTTTTCACACATAACATATATAATAGCAAGAGATATATTACACCACCCAATATATTTTAGTGAAATATATTATAGTACCTCCAATCACATTATGACGTGCTCAAAATTACTCATTCCACAATGGAAGGGAACCTATACCAATCATAAATATTAAATTACATGACGATAAAAAAATATGTAACATATTGAAATTGTAATGAATATATTAATGAATAATCTAATATTTAACAAAAATATGAAATATGAATATTCATTTCATTAATCATTGGTGTAATTAATGAATATATGATTATAGTTATTTAAAACAAATAACGAAATAATACATGAATAATCAAGGAGGGACATAAAGAATAATTGTTATATCATTAATCATGATGATGAATTAGTTTCTTGTTCTAACCATGTTTTTCATGACACATCATCTAAGATGGAAAAACATAAGACTTTAATCACATCTCTAATGGAAATTTGTTTGGAATGAACGGTAATGTATCAAAATATGGACAAATAGAAAATATCTAACCCTCCACACCATCAGGACTTGTATCATGAACCCATTGAAAATAGAAGAACATAAAACCAAAAATTAGTATATAAAGAAGGTAAAAAAAACATCATATGTGACCTAAAAAAACAAAATATTCTACAAAACATAAAAACATGAACTAATGGTCTAAATTACAATCATCCACCTCCATCACAAACCCGATAAAGAGAACATTAACTAGGAAAATACTCCTAGCTATATGACACCCATTAATTTTCCACATCATGTAAAAATAATTCTACATATTATGAATGGTATATTTAGGCTGAGAGATAATAACTAGTAAGATACCACTATGAATCTATAAAAATTATTTCACCATGAAACCATTTTTTGTATTTTAAAATAAAATACTCATCATTAAGATATATATATGAAAATAAATTTTTATAAAAAAATCATTCGATTTCCCCTATAAAATAAATATATATCCCACACAACATGATCATGGATGTAAAAGAGGTGTGATTAAGTAAATTGAAATAATTTAGATAAATATTTATATTGGAAAAAGTGGGAAATTAAATCACAAGTATCCATTTAATTTCTACCAAGGATGTGAAAATGTTTCAAAAGGCCATGCTTAAGATATATAGACTTGCAATATCTCTAGGTGAAATAGGTAATCCAAGGTCCCCAGCAGACTCAATTCCAATCTTTATCCACAACTGAAATTGATTACCATTACACAAAATAGAATCCAAGTTAAACATTTAAAATTTATAATGGTGTAATTTCATCAAAAACATACAGATCAAAAAATCAATATTATATGAAACCATTTTTATGAAATTTACCGTCACCAACAATGACCAGGTAAAAAACATGGATTTAAATTTAGGTTTTATAAACATCAAAGCAATCATTTTCATATTCCAAAACAAATGGATATTAAAATAACATTACAATATTCCATGGGAAGGAATCTATTATATATAAGAAATTACATTGTCAATAGAGGAAAAATCAATGCCTTTGAATTTAGTAATGGGTAAGCGAAAGATATATACCTAAGAATACTATATCTAAAAAAATTCCCCATAAATCCCTCTAGATTTGAAAATTATATAACAATAATGTTTCAAAATATTTTAGGAAGAATTAATTGTTGATAGATCAAGAGAAGAGAAGAAAACTCAAGAGGATTTCAATACATACCCTAATGTGATCCACCCATATCGATCAATAATATTCAATGAATCATGGAAAAATCATATAGAGCATCAAGGAGGGAATGGTAAGATATAATGAGATATTAAGAGAGGATTACTAATAAAAATGACCAATCTGATTAAGGTTATTTTATATTCTATGATGTTTGAATCCGGTCACATGATTATGATTCATGGTTACAAAGACTAAAAGATATCCATGTAGTAGATTCTATTTATTGAATGTTGAATCACACGGTGTCAAAGGAATTTACACACAATTATAAAAACCATGTGTAGATATTATAAAAACTACATGAAAAAGCCCATACATCACTATGATTTTCCACTTGACTCACATATTCAGAAAAACAGTGCTTCAATTGTGAAATTATCCACTAAAATGAATAGATACATATCACATTGTTATTACATAGAATAAAAAATCATACTCCTGAAGTAGTCACAAATATGTTTTCTACCAGAACCCTAATGTTTTGACCCCAAACTCATGAATATCTCTTTAAACCCTAAATGGATAAACAAAAAAAATTAAACATACCTATGATATATCAGCAATCACAATACACAATACCCCAAAACATGGTATCCTATAAATGATATTTTGAATCTTGAATTGTGAATAGGTAAGGAATAAAATTCCACATTAAGTTTTTATAGTCCTACATCTCAAGGATATATCTTGCAAAATACAAAAAAAACATAGTAATAAGGGATTATTTTAACAGAAAACACCTTATCTTGGGGTTCCATAATCTATAATATCTATTTAACTATTGATTCATTGAGTAAAATCTCAACATCCTCTCATTAAATAACATTGTAATGTTATGAATGATACTTTCTTAATTAGGAAACATGGAACATAACATTATTTTATATAAGGAAAGATGGTATATAAAAATAATATTGAACTATTCCAAGCCTCTTAACAATTCCCCAGTTGGGAATAAAATATGATAAAAACCTAATCAAAACCCTCAACATACAATGGTCTATGAAGACAATTAGCCAACGATTTCTGGAGGCTATAAGTTATCTTTATATAATTTGGATAAATGTCACCTTAGATATTCCCTTTTGAATTAGAATTATTACCAGAAGTTTACTCATGAAATTTAATTCACAATATAAAAAAATAGACCTAGATTCATATACTATTAATAAAAGGGTTCCATTATAATTGATGTATGATAATATTTTATTTGAAAATATATCTAGGATATATTTGTCTCCTATAAAACACCAAAATCATGCATGTAATCTTGAATAATTTCCTATAGAATATTAGTTCCTCCCTGAGTATAACTATATATTTGAGGATGATATACCATGATAAATTTTAATTGGTCACCCATCACAAATTTCCACCCATTAAAAAATTATGATGTAAATCATGGTATCTATTAAAAAATTTATTAAAGTTACTCAATTGATGTAACACCCCAAGATTTCATAGTGTGTTATTTCTTCAAAATAATTCAATAACATGCACTACACGCAACACCGAGTTCAAGCGCACCATGACTCACCAAAAAAGCCGTTAAAAAAAGGTTATGAATAGTATTAACTAAATTTTAAACTTTATATAATCCTTATAATTTTAGAATCCATATTATGAGTTTCTTAGACATAATGTAAGAACAAATTCATCTTCAGTATTGTAGTTTTACCAACTTTTAATAGTGAACCCTTTTTAAATAAATTATTTCAAACTTTTTGACTAAATGGGGACATCAAAAAATTTAAAATGAAACATCCCAAGCTTACACGGTACGCTTTCCTTTGAATAAAACAGTAGCGTGTGTTGTACGCAACTTCGAGTTTTAACACACACCACAACCGATCAAACTCACCGTTATGGATAGTAATACCTAAATTTTGAAATTATGTATATTTTATATTTTAAAATGGACTTCATTTTTGGATTCGGAATATCGAATTTAGCCTAAGGTGAAATTTTGGTACTTTTCGGATAACTTTCATATTTTGATGAATAGTGAAAATTACTAAATTTTAATTAAAAACAACTTTTTTAATCAAAATAATTAATAGTTATAAATTATGAATTTGAGTGGTTTTAAAGTATATTTAGAATATATTTTTACCATTTAATATAATGTTGGTCATTGGACATAATTTTACAATTAAACCGAACATAAACAAGTGTCAATCTTTTGATAGTTATTGTCTCTTAAAAACACGCTTTTTGTTTTGACAGCGGGAATTAATTTTAAATTAATTTCTGCCACTTCTGTGTTTTGAATTTAGGAAAATGGATTCCATATTTGGAATCAGGATGTTCAAATTGTGTAAATAGGTAACTTTTATTTTTAGACATTTTGAATAGTTACTGTGGTAAATATTTTATTTACCATGGTTAAAGGGTAAATCCGGTAAATAAGGGTTAAAAAATAATATTATAATAACACAAAATTACCCTAAAACGTGTCCTAACCTTATTGGTGGACACATACCCGACCATGGGCATCCTTGGGTCAATTTGGGGACCCCTTGGAGCCACTTGTATGTGGTAGGGACACATTATATTAATAAAGTTAAAATAAAAATAAAAATGGAATAATCTTACATCTTTTAGAAGAACAATTTTTACACAGGGTTATACATGTTGGATTTTCGATTATAAATATTCATTAGAAAGCTAAATATATTTCCTACATGATGATATTTTATTAATAATTTTTAGACATTAAATAATTTATTTTATTTATGACACAATGATGATGCATTAATTACTATAATAGTGAAAAATTAAAATAATTGATATTATAAATACCCAAAAAAATATAATATGAAACTTTTAATGAATTAAACTAATTTTATAGTATAATATGATATATTAGTATTGATTTAATGGACTTTTTTCTAAGTAATCAATCTTTTATGAGTTTCACAAAAATCAACTATTGAATAGTGTCAAAATTGACATAAAAGAGTTCTTAAAACAAATATTATATTATTAATTGATATTAAATTCCTAAAAATCTAAGGTTCGGCCAAAAGACTTATATCAGGATAGTTTCATCATTCATGGACCACTTTTGGGTCGCTTGGATGTATATAGTAAGTTTATTAACCATATTATATAAAAATACAAAGAGACATTGTAAAAGTGAAACTAATTAACTTAGAGTTAATACTTAAAGATAAGGTTAATATAAGTACCCAAACCTATCTAAATTCTATTGGTTGAGTGGTTTTCGACCTATCCCCACATTAGCCTTTTAATAATCAACTTTGGAGCCACTGGAAACCGAATATGAATTTATTATAAATTAATATTTCTAGCTTTTCCAAAGGTGCCCCTCACCCCTCTTATAAAAGGGCACTTCTCCTTCTCATTTCTTCACACCTCTCAAGCCACTTGGCTCGTCCAAACTCTGCCCAAATAAGCTCCCCACATCCCTCTCCTCCTCCTTGAAGCTTCCCCTTAGGCATAAAGCATTTCAACAAGTCCTTTGGTTCCATCCAAAGTGAGTTACCTAAATTAAAGGTAACGTTTTCTCTTAAATTATTTTCATTTATTTTCCTTCTCCAACCCCCAAACTCTTTTTATTTCCTTTATTTTGTAACAAAACCAGTATCCTAAATATACTAGGATGTTTTTAAAAGAATTATTCAAACTACAAATACACACAACTCCATCTAATGGATGGTGAACATAATGTTTCTGTGGATGGCAAACTAACGCCTCACGAAACGATGATTGTTCAAATACATATTACCGCCTCTCATGGTGGACATTATGATGGCACTGTAATTAAATATGATGTTAATGATATATATTTTATATATAAGCTTCTGTAATTCCATTTTATTTCATACCATTATTCGTTTCATGTTGTATATACATACGATAATTTCATTTGAGGAAGTGCGGACTATCTCCCCCTTAAAATGATATGACTCGTTCATACCACACATGGAACGTATAAAGGATGGTGTTAATGAACATAAGTAACATATATAAAATATTATATTATACTGGAATAGTAATATACCTATGTATCATTTGGATTCGATTCTTTTAAAATAAAAATTAAATGGAAGTAGCCTTCGTGCGTACATACGGACTACCATCTCCACGAACGCGATGAGATTCATTCTCCATCGTATCCATTCAAGTATAATTATCATTTGATGATTTAAAAATGATGTTTAAGAACTTGATACCATTCTGGATATGAATAATATACATCCCATTAATAACGAATATGGCTCACATAACAAAGAATATAAAGTAAAATGAACCCGTTAACACCCGAAATGACGATAATTCTAAGATATTATTAACAAATCAATGATAAAAGATCATATATGATATCATATTAAAGTAAATGATTCTTTTATTATTCAATAACAATTATTTCACCATTATACAGGAGGTAAACCTACCATCGACCAAGGAAAAAGTACAATGTAAGGGATTTTCTAATCTCACTTTTAATTTCGTGAGAATTCTATTGTTCACCACTTAATTATTGCATGTGGTGTATGTGTACTTCCCATGATTGTATTCATTGTGTAATATACTTTAATTTATGGGTATTTACATCATCATGGTATGATACTTCTTTCATGGGTGTATGTTTCGAAAGTTACCTAATCGATAAGGGAATTTGAGATTTCAATTTCCACTCATTTGGCTTTACACATATTTCATTGATTATATTACCCCAAGATTATGTGTGGAATCACTATTCATTTGATTATGTCATAATTTCCACTCCCCTTCCTATGGATATAAGTTTGATGCACATAATCACTCCATTGGTAACTCTCAAGTCATTGATATGAATTTGATAAGAGTAATTTTAACTCATTCTCCATTTGTTGAGTTAAACATCCAATTCGTGGGTATTGTTTTTACAAGAATATGTGTGAATGTCCTTTGATTGTTTTACACTGAATAGCCAATCATATTTAGTGTATTTATATTTGTCACACATAATTATGTCATTGATTTATCCTTAACCTAAGGATACAACCTTTACAAGAGATTTCATCTCAATTTACATTCCATTGAGACTTCTTTGTTGATATACACCAAATCACTTTTATGTGGTGTATATAACGTACTTTGACATAGTATATCATGAATCCCTTTATTCTCATGATATTACAAAGTTTTGATTACCTCAATTATTTTCATTCAAGTGTCTCTCTTTTGGTTAGAATCTCTAACTAAAATACCATTTTTAAATGTTTTAAAGACTTATTAATCTAAATCTTTCTCATTGATGTCCATGTTTTAAAAATGGTTTTAAGGATTTATTTATATGGACATTAAAGTTTAGAAATTAAAAATTCCTTTTAAAAGTTTTCAATGTGGTATGGGACACTTTGATTCAAAAATCTATTTTTAAATGGCTTCTTGACAAATAGTGTGACTTTTAAATGTTTTCGAGAAAAGGGGGATATTTCTCTCAAATAGTTTTGATGATTATTTTCATATATGTCAACATCCTTCATTATTCATGATTGAGGTTAATGTGATACAATACAATATTCCATATTGTATCAAATGAGTTATATTTGACTGTGGATGTTCTATTTTTATACCATTCATGGTTTGTGGTTAAGGTATTGACATTTCGTATGCTAGTTTTAATACGAATGATTATTTTATGCTTAAACCTATTCATATGAGGAATGCATTGGACTTAATAAGTGACGGGTGGAGCCCGCTATAGCTCCTCGATGCATCGGTAGGTCTCATGAGACAAACTAGTGTCTTGGCACAAGGCCTTGGCAAAATCTTATTTGTAGTCTTGGCACGAGGCCTTGGCTATGTGGTTTTGATAGTCTGGCATTATGCATTCCATCATTATGAAAGTGGTTATTGATATTGCATGTGATTATTCGACTAGTAGAATATCCATGTGAGTAAGTAAATGGCATTATTTCATTTTACCTTTGCCATTTTATGCTGAAGTTCAAGTTTAAAAGGCTTTTGTTTTAGTTATAAATTGCCTTAAGTGTTTATGCTTATTTATGAAAGCTTCTGCTATAATGTTATCCTTAATGAGAATCTGAGCTCACCCCTTTCAATGTTTTATTTTTTTCCCAGGATTATGAAGAAGTAATTTATGAATGACCTGCAGGGATAGTATGAGGGGATATGAAGACAAGATGTTTTTTTATGATGTAATGTAAAAATTTATGGATGTATCTAGTTATTCCAAGGCTACTAAACTAATCGGTCTTTCGAGACTTGATCTTTCTCATGATCATGCCAATGTTATGTAATAATGCACCGACTCTGGGTAACTAGGGTCGGGGCGTTACAGTTGGTATCAGAGGAAGTTTAGTACAAACCTTGGTAGCTAGATTTAGATAAACTCTGATTAGAGCACGTAGACCTAAGATGAACTTTGAGGATTAGTATAAAAGAACTTCCTAGAATTTTGGTATTGTAGAGATTTTGTGAGTTTTCTGAGAAATACATCCCTGTCTGGATACGAGCAGGTAGAGGAGGCTCTGGCACAGATGTACCTAGGGGTAAAACCCGAAAACACCGCTTTGAGCTAGACTCGAACGGGAACTGGTGCACGACAACGGGCCTTGCTGCACTCTTGGTTATGACACTCCCGGGGGATATGCTTAGGATAATTTACATTTTCTTTACAAACCGATTTACGTAATATATACATAAGATGAGAGTAAATGACCTTGGTTAATCCTAATATGTTTCAAATTGAGAATATGGTGACATTTTAATCTCTAAATGATTTTACGACTACTATTACTCACACAATGCTTTCTGGTTTTAGTCAATGGCTGGATTCCAAGGAAGTCATAGTGACTTTGAGAATGATGTACAAATTGGGAACAGTGGTGGCAATGAGCAACAAAATGGAATGTTGATAGGCGTAAAAGATATCATCTTTATGCCAAATCAGTTTTCCAAAAATATGATCAACAACATATATATTAACCAACTCCCAGACTCAACAAGGAAGAGAAAGGTGATAAATTATAAGATCTCCAGCAATGGAGACCATGGAGAAAAGAAACCTCAATTTTCATCATGCAGGAAGTGTGGAAAGAGACACCCAGGAAAGTGTCTCAATGGGACAACGAAATGTTTTACGTGCGGGAAGGAAGGACATAAAGTGAAGAATTGCCGAAGAAAAATGAAGAGTACTATGGAAGAAGATAAAAATGGTCCCAAGAGTCCATTTACAGTCATTTGTCGTAAATGTAGGGGACCTGGCCATTACCCGAGTGAATGTCCTATTCTATAGGAAATTTTCTTGGTCAAAGAAGAAGATATGTGGAAATAAATGGTTGGATAAAAATATAAAAAGTATTAGCACTCCTTGTTGATGGGTTTACTTTGGAATAATTTTCTCTTGTATTTGTAACCCCACAGTTTGCCATGTGAGAATGATATTTGAGGAAAAATTGTCTCTTCCCTTGTGGATATAGATATAAATAACCATTTGGTTTTATATGATCATTGGGGTTTGAGAAAATGATACGTTATTATAATTTGGGATGAAAATGCAAAGTATGATATAACATTTGTGGTTAAATTTTGTTATTTTGAGAAATTTATCTCATTTTGGTAATATTATAGAATATAGTTTTTGAAAAAGGACAACACGTAGACCGTGTGACAACCCGTCGCGTCGGACAAAGCTGTGGGAATCGAACCCACAACCAAAGTGTGATTGGGATTTATCGCCTACCACTGGACTACGTGAAGTCCCTGGTTAGTGTGACTATTTTTTATGTTAAATGATTTTATTGATCAATAATAAGATGATTTGGGTTCTTATGTCTTATCAAATGAATACCCTTGGTATAGGAAAATGATTTGGTGATTAAGTGATAAATGTTATTTTGGAAGATGTTCGTTTTGTTAGGAACACTATATGCCCAAGGAAAAAAGAATACAATGAGGTTTCATTTGTAGAGTAATGGTGGAATTTTATCTACATTTTTATTGTTGATTTATAGTGATTTGGGTTATTTATGGTAATGATTAAGCTATAACAGAGAATATGTGATGATGTTGATTACTTTTAAGTATGTGACTTTAAGAGTATTTGATGTAATTTGGAGATACAATGTAACATGGGAGACTACATAATGAAATTCTTCTATGTTTTGGGTTTCAATATTAGTTTGAATTATATTAAAGGATTTTAAGGACAATTGGTTATTGACTGGTATCTATTTAACTTTGGGGTATTGTTGGTTTAATTTTAGAAATTAAGATTAGTGCATATTTATCTCAATGAATATCCTTTTGGGGGATCATTAGACCATTCACTAACCATTTTGGTTTTGATTAATCTTCAAAGACAATGTAAAAATATGGTTTATCCTGCATGGATCATGTGATTCTATAGAAGTTTATTCTAGCTCTTCCAGTGTGACCATGTCTTCTTGAATACTCATCGTTTAAAAAAATTTTGAGTTAGTGGTGAAAATTTATTAAAGAATGAAAATATACTTAAAATTTAAGTATATCTCATAATGTTCTTAGTCAATATCATAAATGAATTCCTCTTCCTTATGTAATGTAACTTTGAAAAAAAAATGTTGTCCTAGATGGTACCTTAAATCATCACTAATTTATGGCTTTGGGATTGTTGGCCTTTCCATAGCCATGTTCTCTACCACTCTCCATCAGATAATTAATGGTTAGATTTCTCCTCCATATCCATATTTTCCTACATGGAACCCTAGTATGTGTTATTTTCGGTAATCTTCATACTTTCCACTCTTTATTTTAAATAGAGGCTTCATTAATTCATTTTTCGATGTGGGATTTCAACTAAGATATTTTGAAATGTCAAAAATGTGTGATCCCAATACCCTATATTTTGTTGAACCGATGGTACTTCAAATCATCATAGATTGATGAGTTTAAGGACCTCAATTTTATACTTGTTTGTGATTGATGACCTCAACCACTACCTATAAATATTTACGTTTTTCCTCCAATTATATGTCTCTAATTGCCACCAATGTTCTCCTAATCGAGATCATAATTTGGTGGTGACCCTTTCATTTCTCTTTTCCTCATAATAAGACTAAATTTTAGTAAACCAATTTCCGATGTGCGTTTTCCCACAAATATATTTTCTATTTTCAACCTTTTATTTTCTAAGAACAATTTCAAATTGCGAGGACGCAATTTATTGAAGGAGGGGAGAATGTAACACCCCAAGATTTCATAGTGTGTTATTTTTTCAAAATAATTCAATAACATGCACTACACGCAACACCGAGTTCAAGCGCACCATGAATCACCAAACAAGCCGTTCAAAAAAGGTTATGAATAGTATTAACTAAATTTTAAACTTTATATAATCCTTATAATTTTAGAATCCATATTATGAGTTTCTTAGACATAATGTAAGAACAAATTCATCTTCAGTATTGTAGTTTTACCAACTTTTAATAGTGAACCCTTTTTAAATAAATTATTTCAAACTTTTTGACTAAATGGGGACATCAAAAAATTTAAAATGAAACATCCCAAGCTTACACGGTACGCTTTCGTTTGAATAAAACAGTAGCGTGTGTTGTACGCAACTTCGAGTTTTAACACACACCACAACCGATCAAACTAACCGTTATGGATAGTAATACCTAAATTTTGAAATTATGTATATTTTATATTTTAAAATGGACTTCATTTTTGGATTTGGAATATCGAATTTAGCCTAAGGTGAAATTTTGGTACTTTTCGGATAACTTTCATATTTTGATGAATAGTGAAAATTAGTAAATTTTAATTAAAAACAACTTTTTTAATCAAAATAATTAATAGTGATAAATTATGAATTTGAGTGGTTTTAAAGTATATTTAGAATATATTTTTACCATTTCATATAATGTTGGTCATTGGACATAATTTTACAATTAAACCGAACATAAACAAGTGTCAATCTTTTGATAGTTATTGTCTCTTAAAAACACGCTTTTTGTTTTGACAGCGGGAATTAATTTTAAATTAATTTCTGCCACTTCTGTATTTTGAATTTAGGAAAATGGATTCCATATTTGGAATCAGGATGTTCAAATTGTGTAAATAGGTAACTTTTATTTTTAGACATTTTGAATAGTTACTGTGGTAAATATTTTATTTACCATGGTTAAAGGGTAAATCCGGTAAATAAGGGTTAAAAAATAATATTATAATAATACAAAATTATCCTAAAACGTGTCCTAACCTTATTGGTGGACACATACCCGACCATGGGCATCCTTGGGTCAATTTGGGGACCCCTTGGAGCCACTTGTATGTGGTAGGGACACATTATATTAATAAAGTTAAAATAAAAATAAAAATGGAATAAGCTTACATCTTTTAGAAGAACAATTTTTACATAGGGTTATACATGTTTGATTTTCGATTATAAATATTCATTAGAAAGCTAAATATATTTCCTACATGATGATATTTTATTTATAATTTTTAGACATTAAATAATTTATTTTATTTATGACACAATGATGATGCAGCAATTACTATAATAGTGAAAAATTAAAATAATTGATATTATAAATACCCAAAAAAATATAATATGAAACTTTTAATGAATTAAACTAATTTTCTAGGATAATATGATATATGAGTATTGATTTAATTGACTTTTTTCGAAGTAATCAATCTGTTATGAGTTTCAGAAAAATCAACTATTGAATAGTGTCAAAATTGACATAAAAGAGTTCTTAAAACAAATATTATATTATTAATTGATATTAAATTCCTAAAAATCTAAGGTTCGGCCAAAAGACTTATATCAGGATAGTTTCATCATTAATGGACCACTTGTGGGTCTCTTGGATGTATATAGTAAGTTTATTAACCATATTATATAAAAATACAAAGAGACATTGTAAAAGTTAAACTAATTAACTTAGAGTTAATACTTAAAGATAAGGTTAATATAAGTACCCAAACCTGTCTAAATTCTATTGGTTGAGTGGTTTTCGACCTATCCCCACATTAGCCTTTGAATAATCAACTTTGGAGCCATTGGAAACCGAATATGAATTTATTATAAATTAATATTTCTAGCTTTTCCAAAGGTGCCCCTCACCCCTCTTATAAAAGGGCACTCCTCCTTCTCATTTCTTCACACCTCTCAAGACACTTGGCTCGTCCAAACTCTGCCCAACTAAGCTCCCACATCCCTCTCCTCCTCCTTGAAGCTTCCCCTTAGGCAGAAAGCATTTCAAAAAGTCCTTTGGTTCCAACCAAAGCGAGTTACCTAAATTAAAGGTAACGTTTTCTCTTAAATTATTTTCATTTATTTTCCTTCTCCAACCCCCAAACTCTTTTTATTTCCTTTCTTTTGTAACAACACCAGTATACTCAATATACTAGGATGTTGTTATAATAATGATTCAAACTACACATACACACAACTCCATCTAATGGATGATGAACATAATGTTTCTGTGGATGGCAAACTAACGCCTCACGAAACGATGATTGTTCAAATACATCTTACCGCCTCTCATGGTGGCCATTATGATGGCACTGTAATTAAATATGATGTTAATGATATATATTTTATATATAAACTTGTGTAATTCCATTTTATTTCATACCATTATTCGTTTCATGTTGTATATACATACGATAATTTCATTTGAGGAAGTGCGGACTACCGCCCCCTTAAAATGATATGACTCGTTCATACCACACATGGAACGTATAAAGGATGGTGTTAATGAACTTAAGTAACATATATAAAATATTATATTATACTGGAATAGTAATATACCTATGTATCATTTGGATTCGATTCTTTTAAAATAAAAATTAAATGGAAGTAGTGTCCGTGCGTACGTACGGACTACCGTCTCCACGAACGCGATGAGATTTATTCTCCATCGTATCCATTCAAGTATAATTATCATTTGATGATTTAAAAATGATGTTTATGAACTTGATACCATTCTGGATATGAATAATATACATCCCATTAATAACTAATATGGCTCACATAACAAAGAATATAAAGTAAAATGAACCCGTTAACACCCGAAATGACGATAATTCTAAGATATTATTAACAAATCAATGATAAAAGATCATATATGATATCATATTAAAGTAAATGATTCTTTTATTATCCAATAACAATTATTTCACCATTATACAGGAGGTAAACCTACCATCGACCAAGGAAAAAGTACAATGTAAGGGATTTTCTAATCTCACTTTTAATTTCGTGAGAATTCTATTGTTCACCACTTAATTATTGCATGTGGTGTATGTGTACTGCCCATGATTGTATTCATTGTGTAAAATACTTTAATTTATGGGTATTTACATCATCATGGTATGATACTTCTTTCATGGGTGTATGTTTCGAAAGTTACCTAATCGATAAGGGAATTTGAGATTTCAATTTCCACTCATTTGGCTTTACACATATTTCATTGATTATATTACCCCAAGATTATGTGTGGAATCACTATTCATTTTATTATGTCATAATTTACACTCCCCTTCCTGTGGATATAAGTTTGATGCACATAATCACTCCATTGGTAACTCTCAAGTCATTGATATGAATTTGATAAGAGTAATTTTAACTCATTCTCCATTTGTTGAGTTAAACATCCAATTCGTTGGTATTGTTTTTACAAGAATATGTGTGAATGTCCTTTGATTGTTTTACACTGAATATCAAATCATATTTAGTGTATTTATATTTGTCACACATAATTATGTCATTGATTTATCCTTAACCTAAGGATACAACCTTTACAAGATATTTCATCTCAATTTACATTCCATTGAGACTTCTTTGTTGATATACACCAAATCACTTTTATGTGGTGTATATAACGTACTTTGACATAGTATATCATGAATCCCTTTATTCTCATGATATTACAAAGTTTTGATTACCTCAATTATTTTCATTCAAGTGTCTCTCTTTTGGTTAGAATCTCTAACTAAAATACCATTTTTAAATGTTTTAAAGACTTATTCATCTAAATATTTCTCATTAATGTCCATGTTTTAAAAATGGTTTTAAGGATTTATTTATATGGACATTAAAGTTTAGAAATTAAAAATTCCTTTTAAAAGGTTTCAAAGTGGTATGGGACACTTTGATTCAAAAATCTATTTTTAAATGGCTTCTTGAAAAATAGTGTGACTTTTAAATGTTTTCGAGAAAAGGGGGATATTTCTCTCAAATAGTTTTGATGATTATTTTCATCTATGTCAACATCCTTCATTATTCATGACTGAGGTTAATGTGATACAATAAAATATTCCATATTGTATCAAATGAGTTATATTTGACTGTGGATGTTCTATTTTTATACCATTCATGGTTTGTGGTTAAAGTATTGACATTTCGTATGCTAGTTTTAATACGAATGTTTATTTTATGCTTAAACCTATTCATATGAGGAATGCATTGGACATAATAAGTGACGGGTGGAGCCCGCTATAGCTTCTCGATGCATCGGTAGGTCTCATGAGACAAACTAGTGTCTTGGCACAAGGCCTTGGAAAAATCTTATTTGTAGTCTTGGCACGAGGCCTTGGCTATGTGGTTATGATAGTCTGGAATTATGCATTCCATCATTATGAAAGTGGTTATTGATATTGCATGTGATTATTCGACTAGTAGAATATCCATGTGAGTAAGTAAATGGCATTATTTCATTTTACCTTTGCCATTTTATGCTGAAGTTCAAGTTTAAAAGGCTTTTGTTTTAGTTATAAATTGCCTTAAGTGTTTATGCTTATTTATGAAAGCTTATGCTATAATGTTATCCTTACTGAGCATCCGAGCTCACCCCTTTCAATGTTTTATTTTTTTTCCCAGGATTATGAAGAAGTAATTTATGAATGACCTGCAGGGATAGTATGAGGGGATATGAAGACAAGATGTTTTTTTTATGATGTAATGTAAAAATTTATGGATGTATCTAGTTATTCCCAGGCTACTAAACTAATCGGTCTTTCGAGACTTGATCATTCTCATGATCATGCCAATGTTATGTAATAATGCACCAACTCTGGGTAACTAGGGTCGGGGCATTACAATTGATATTAAAAATATCATGTAATGGGTACATGTATTAGAAAACAAGTAGGTATCTGTTTATATGTCATGTTTTGAAAAGTAAGGCATCACAAAATGGATGTAATTGATTATCTCATCTAAAACAACTAATATCTCTTCCTGAGGTGATGATACATTTTGGTAGCTCCTGGAAGCATATACCAACTTGATCAATTTCAACAATAAATCAACTAAATTCATATAGATTTTAGAATGACAAATCAACCATATAAAAGTAAAAATCAATTTGGAGATTGAGAATAGTCACAAAGGTCTCCCCACAATATAATATTTCACTAAAACAATGAAAATTTGGTTAAATATTTTTTCTTTGAAAAATATGATCATAAAATAAATAATTAGACTTCTCAAAGGATAATAACACCTACCCATAATATTCATACACACCCATGATCATCTCTATAAATAAATAACAAAATTCCACTTCTCCAAAAATTCATTCATGTACACAGTTGATAACCTCATGCTTAATGTGTCAATGACCACATCCCCTTTTTGCATATTTATAAGTAGAAAAATTAAATAATTATGTCTAATGGATTAAAAATCTATGTATTTATCTCATATTTAAATTCCGCTAAATAAAAATATACTTCATGATTTTTTGATCTTAATATACCATATGGTTATTCCTTAAATAGATATTAGAAATGAGTTTTTTTGAATTTGTATCCCACCTTCAATGTCAAGGTCATGGGTAGTATAATTATTCTAAAGAATGAATTGATAAACATATCCATAATAAAAATAATTATTTCTCTACCAAAAGACATAAGCTAGACTTATAACTGATGAATAATATTAAATATTATATATCATATGAATCATAGGATTAATTAGAACTAGTTCCAAATTCATTCTCACCATCATTTCTAGAATGATATTGGAAAAATATCATTCAATTCAATATTAACACACTATTAGGAAATCTCTATCACATCTAACACATTTTTGTTAGAATTATTAAACCAAAATTTTAAATATCCTATTAAACCCAAGAACATTCCTATCTATAACTCATTTATAGGTTGTCCCCAAGATACTCGAATCTTTTTTAAATCCATTAAGATTCACATTTCATACATTAGTTTCCCACAAAGAACAATTTATCAGATCCAACACATTCATTTATATATATTCTCATACAAAAGTAATTTCTTTAGGATTTTAATGGTGATTTTAAAATAACCCCAATGTCAATTATCTAACATATAATACACTAAAATATCATAAAAATGACAACTATTAATTTGATCAATAAATGATGAAATATTTAGTTAATCAAATACAAAAGTATGGTAACATTGTTAATAAGACTGGATTTCCTAAATGTGAACCTAGAATTTCTATACTAGATAATTGTGAGGTATTAGAGATATCTTCTTCAAAAACGATCAACTAATGTTACACTAATTGATAGTCAATATTAGAAATCCATTATTCTCCATTATGCTGATCAAATAGATCATCAAACCTCAATAGGGTATTTTTTATAAATAGTAAGCTCATTATTTTTTGGAAATAAACAATAAGAAAAATTATTCCATCTATATTCATTTCAAATTGAATTTGTGAAGATCATGGTGACATGATAGGAAAAATAAATAACATGGCCTCAATATCCTCTCATTTAGCAATAATCTCCTTTAACTGGGTGGGTTCTGTATAATAACAGGGTATATAAATGTATCTCATACAATTAAGTAGGTCAATAGCTACCCTAACTTCCCAATGGTGTAAAAACGTTGAAAAATCATCTGTAAAATCCTTAGGAAACTCATTCATAATAGCACGAAGCAAATATACTAATTATGGTCAATGGAATCATGAAATATCTTCAATAATCGGCATAATATCATTCAATTATAAAGATATCTAGACATTAATATCACTGATAGAGGATCCCACTCATCATGAAATACATAAAACACTCCATAAAAAGAGATAAACTAAAATTGATGATAATAATAGTGACAATTTTCCTTATAATAGATCATCCAATCAATTATAATGATAAGGTAGAATATATCAAAATTCAAAACCAATAAATCCCACATCACATTAAAGTTATAAATAATTACCAAACATCCTGCGTATTTAAAAACATTCCCATTTCTCTATTATAGGGGATTGGAAAGAACCATCATGACATGAATAATCTCTGAACACAAACCAATAATATCATCCAAATAGAGATGATGTGAAGGAATTTGATCCACTAATATCAAAAAGTAAATTAACCGTAGATGTAAAAATTAAAACAATACTCCGAAAGTAGATGTTTCTATGTTATATTCCTATGGTGAAAAATACGGTATATAATATTGACCAACCATAGTGTCTCCTTCCAATTTATTCACCACATGAGTATTTGATATATAATTAGAGTGAAATCCAACTTCTATTATGAAATTAAACAAGAACATAGATAATTTAGTAATCATATATTAAGACATGTTGACTTGTGGTGTATTTCAATTTAATCACATAATACGATCAGACTTTCTATAAATGGGATAGTCTATTTGTTTTCCCACGACCATACATAGTGTTTCCACAACTCATACAATGGATGTATTCCACCAATATTTATCCTTAATTATTATTCCCATCTCTTCCATAATCCACTCATGTATCATATTACATCCTATTATGAAAAAAACACATCATAGCTTCCACAAGTAGTTACTAAAACCCCATTGAGATCCATATTTACAGCTGTTTCTAACACATCCATAACTACATTATAAGATGTGTTAGATCAGGTGGGTAGTTACAAGATAATTAGTATTGACGGAATATAATCTATGAAAACAATCCTTATCTTTCATGTTATGTTAGTAATTGGATACAAGCATAGGGGAATTAGTGTTGGTATGTGGTGAAACAAGTAGCATATTCTATAACTGAATATTCTACATGATCTAATTCCAAAATTTCATGATTCATTACCACTAAAATATTTTCATGATATAAAATTTAATTAAATTATGTCTAATCAATTTCTATGTAATAGACTTGGGAAATAATGATTTCATAATGGAATCCCAAAAATTCTATTCTGGTTCTTCTAGCATATACATGGATAAAAATACCTTTGAGTTATCTAGATTCATCAGGAATTGAAAAATTCATTCATCTCTCTAGATTCTATCACCACGATATTGGGTTATAATTTTACCAAGAAATATTAGTGGATTATACTTGGTAGGCACTATAGAATAGTCCACTATTTATTTTTAGTTTCCAAAAACATCCTTTCCAATAGTAATGATTGTTTTGACAACTACTTCCACCAACAAAGGTTATGCTAAACAATTATTCCACATAACATTTCTCATAACTATGTATCCTACATTTAGAAGTTTTATTCAAGGGGAAATTATCTATTGATCATAGGAGATGAAATATAATTTGATTTAAAATAATATTACAAATCAAAATGTGAACATTATGAATCTATATTAAATCCTTCAAATAATGATATTATTGGGTAGAAATTAAATCAAAATATAGATATTCACACAATATAAAATTGTTGAAAAATAAATGAAAATTATCATTTAAATAAATCCCAAATAATTCTTATATATAGAACCAATAATATCATTCCCAATGATTGGGGAAAAAAATTTATACACCAATGGTAACTCCATGTTAGACTTGAAATTCAAATAGCTAGGAACTCTTCTTCCATTGAAACTCAAGTAACAAAGATATAAATAATATCTAAAATAAAATAATATCTAACCCCACATAGTATTATCACACTTCTGACTAGGTACTAGATCTAACACCATGTTTTCATGAACTAGCATTGTATAACCAAACACGTCACCTGGGATGAACCCCCAAAATACCTGAAGAACATTTCCTGTCCCTATGAGTTGGTGGAAAAAATATTGTGTAATAAAACAGGAATAATTAGAATGATTTTACCCATCACACCACCAGGACATGTCTCATATTCCAATAAGAAAATTTAATACTACATATCAAAAATAGTGTGCAAATATGATGTTAAAAAACATGGTTCGTAATCCCTAAAGAGTTACAGGACATGTCACATATAGAAAATGAAAAATTCGATAACATAAACAAAATATAGATTAAAAATAACAAGTAAAAAAATTATACATAACATGAAAAAATTCCAATAGTTTAGAACCCTTGAAGAACTATTAGCCCAGGGACTATCTTTGTGTAAACATCAGAAAACACCATATAGAACCTCTTAAATATGACATCAACTTGGAGGATCTACCAAGCTATATTACACCCTTCTATTTACCCATGTCTTACAAAACATTGTATATATATTCCAAAAGGATTTTTTAGTATGTGATAAAATTGCAGGTAGGATACCCCCATGAATATATAAAAAATTATTCACCTTGAAACTGTTAATTCTATTTTCAAATAAAACCTACTTCAGAATATAGTACATATGAAATCACATTTTCATTAAAAAATTATATTTTTTTAAAATCAATAAATATCCCAAGACATAGTAGCATGCAATTAAGAAATAATTAAATATTTTAATGTAAATTTCAATTAAATCAATACATGATAAAAGAAATTGTAAATTCAAAAAACAATATTCCTTCTACATTCTAAAAATGATGCAAAAATTGGCTGTAAGATATGGTCTATGAAACAATAACATTAACGATCTCTAGTTAGCATAGAAATCTATGAATCCCGATTAGAAAAATATCCCAAGGAATTCCCTAAGCTTCAATGTTTTTTATTACATATAAGTGAATCTGAGAGCAACATTTTCATATAATATTTGTGGCATTTTATTTAAAAAATAATCTTGAAAAAAAGATTATTTTAGGAAACCAATTTGCAAAAAAATTACCATCACCAACAAAGATCATGAGAGACAAATAGATTCTAATTTATCCATTAGCCACATAAAACCATTTATTTTAATTTTATTTTAATTTAAGGATATTTTAATAACATTCATCTATTCTGTGGGAATGAATTCAATAGACATGTACACCTACCTCTCCAATAGAAAAATCATTTACACCATCAAATTTCAAGACATGGAAAAAAATATACATTACTCCCAATAATATATATATTTAAATTTAACAATAATTTACCAACCAACCCCACATATCTTACTACCATATCATAATTAGATTCCCATTGATAAAGGGGAAATGTGATCCGTGATATATCTTGAGAAATGAGGTAAAATCTAGAGGATATCCAAACATTCCTTGGTCATATCCACCCAAATTAATCAATAACCACTAATGATTCAAGGTTATATTCATTTAGAGAATTCTGGAGGGGATAGTTTCTGATAAGGATGTATTAAGAGGTGATTATATTTAATATATCCAATGGAAATAGTGTAATTTTTAACTTTTAGATATACGGATAAGGTCACCTGAAAAGTGGAATCATTATAAAAATTTCATTCTCACCATGATATAACTAATGAACCTTCAAATTCAGTGTTCATTATTTAATGATGATATCATCACTATAAGGGAAACTAATTTCCATCCATGTGTTAGACATGGCCAAAAACCTAATCATATACACAATTTTCTTCATGACCCACATGGTACAAAAACCATGAAAATACTCCTTGGATCCAAAAAGGAAAGTCTCATTATTAATATATAGTTAGATAAATATTTATCTGAAACCATTAACATTTAATTTTCTCTCAAAATTCAAATTCTTATTCCCCTTACACACAAAATCTATTATAACATCAAAAGGGATTAAACGACCTCCAAATAAAACATACCTATGACATGTCGGCTCTCACGCTTATGATTCATTCCAATGATATATGAACATGTATATAACAAATAAATAAGAATGTAATTTCAAATTAGAGTCATTTATAAGGGGGTTTGAAGAATAGAAATAAAATAAATAAGAAGGAAGATAAACCAAAAAGATATAGTCTGACATGAAGACCCCTTATCATTAGCCATGTCTTGTAATGTCATTTCAAAACCATTGATATAAAAAAATATTAAAAAATTAATATAACATTTTTATATATTAATTTAATTTATTAATTCGAAATTATAATCTTTAAATAATATTTTATATTATATATTATAAAGATGAAATAGTTTAATTCCATGTTTCTTTGAATTATTTCATTGGGTTTTGATTTGATAGATCTTATTCATTTCAATTATAACATGAGTAAAATTACTTAAAAAAGATTAAAAATGAATTAATGTAAAAATTTTAATATTATAAATAAATTATTCTAACTAACCTTGAAGGTAATGTTAATTAATGAATTGACTACATCCTCATAAGATGACAAAAAATCTATTAACATAATGTTTTCATATAGGAGATAGGATACACCATGTTTATTTTGTAAATAACATTATTCCATTAGCCTAATATCTTTAATATGATATTGACATACTGATTAAATAAACTATTCATGATAGGAATATTATGGAGTTGAATAATGGAATAATGGTATGAAAAATAGTAACAAAATAAAAAAGAGATGGTCTATATTATCATTTCTGTCAATCATTTCATATGAAATTATCTCCTTTGAGGCATAGAGTTGGATAATACCAAAACATTACTAGGGTTATTTATAGAGTTGTTATGATTAAATTTGGTAGATATTTTTTGGACGTAAATGTTTAGGAATTTATATTCTAATTGAAGTGAGAGATGTTATTTAAACTTTATGGGAGAGATGATTTTGGTTTAAAATATTGAATAAATTAGTATTTAAAATTTTAAACATTAGAGTGTTTTATTTTTGACCCTATGAATTAATTGAGATTTTAATTATTGGTTTTATTTCTTTTAAACCCATTTAACATAAAAAATGAATGTTTATCAAAAAATGAAGAAGAATGTGAAAAAATATTTTATTACATAAATAATCTTCTAGACAATGTAAATTTATTTTTAGGTTTCAATTTCAAATTTTTTATTTATTGAAGTATATTTTATTTTGTCAAATACGATTTAGGGTTATTAATAGAAACAAAAAAATTTATGTAATTATTAAATCCTGAATAGTGAAATTCAAACTTCCATTTTCTATAAAAACAACATTTTTTTCAATTCATCAATACATTTATTGATTCTAAAAACTTATAAAAAATTCATCCTCAGAAAAAATTAATCATGATTACTCAAATAAATGAAATATAATTTATTACATAATTTTCATACTTATTTAACATTAGTATTTAATATAAAAATTACATTTTGTAAAAAAAATTAATTATAATTTATAAAAATGAAATTCTAATTTATTCTGTGTTTTATAATTTTAACGGATTTTTATTATTTATGTTAATCTGTAATATATATATTTATATATATAGTATTATTTATAATTTATTGGTCTATTATAATTGTCAATTTAAAAATCGTTGATCAGAATATTGTTGTATGCAATAAAGGTACAATTTGAAACATGTTTAGCTACAATTCCAATGAACATATTGGAATAATACTCCCTATAAATACCTCATGTTTTATCCATTCATAATTAATATAAATCCTTAATTTGGTAATATTTTCTTAATTCTGGAAATCAAAATAATAACACTATTGTTTTTTTAATTTTTTACATTTTTTTCTCATGTGTGATAATATTAGGAAACCAAATTGATCAAAAATAATTTATTTTATAGTTATTTTATTTTTTTTTATTTATTATCACATTGTAAAAAATTTAATTTTTGGGAGTATATTTATTATAAAGATATATAATTCCGTATTGATTAAATAATGTATTTTTGGGTTTTATTATGTGGTAAATGTATTTATACTATACTATAATGTAATATATAAAACTATTTTATATTTAAAATTAAAATCAATAAAAAAGGTATATGTTATTAAATTCTTTCACCATGTGAAAATTTATCATCAAAATTCTAACTCATAATATTTGGAGAATAATAGGGGTACATCTATTTCTTTTCATCATTAACTTCCTATGATTCCTCTTCATAATTTATGTTTTAAAAATTACATTGATATTGTGAGGTTTTTATTATATTATAAATTTCCTCTATGTTGAAGATATTAACCAGATACTCCTCATAAGGGAGTTCATGCTCTAATTTTACCACCAATTTGTTTTGAAAATAGATAGGCCATTTATCTTCTTCCATGGGTGAGATATATATAACTAAATATAAAAATGAGTATATTTTGGTTGAACTTTTAGTAGATAATCCACAAATATTATACTATTAAGGATATCAAAACGTCTATTGTATATTCGGTTCAGACTTATCTTTTTTCGAAATAAAATTATCCTCTTATCGGGTGATATTTAATGGAGAAAATTATTTGTAACATGAAACTGTATATCTAACTATTCATTGTCAACATAGCACTTTATATGATGTTGAGAATTATTAATGTTTTATTTAATGACCTCAACATTATGTTTCTTCATGGGAAAATTTTAAATTCCATGACACATATGTTAATTAAATTGATTCCAGCATATTATAGTTACATATCTCTTCCAATATAGAGATTCATTTTGGGAAATATGACTAATAAAGGTTAAATTAAATTTAATATGAGAAATAATATATAGAGATATATTGATACCATCCTCACATTATCCCCGTCATGTAACATGAAAATATGTATTCAACTATTATAATGGTTTTTTATGGACTATAATTCTAGCTATAATGGGGTATAAATTAGCGTAATTCATTATTTATAGAATATAAAAGTCTTATATAGAACATATATGTGATATTGGGGTCTCAATTAAATATGAAAAAAATTACTACCCCATAAATAATCACAAATAGAAATATATCCTAGATATTTGATTGGGTAAAAAGCCTCCCAATAGGGGATGAATTAAGTTTTCTTGGTGAATCAATATACCAAAAAACAGATGAATTTTTTTCATTTATATGTCATGGGAATTTTTTTTCTAAATACTATAGTGATATTCTCTCATATCTAGTTGGTATTGGGGAAGATTGGATTTAGTAGTTATAATTTTAATGCTCTTCTTAACGTACTGACAGAACAAGAACTTTAAAGTGTACTCAAAAATAAATGTATTCATTTCATCACACACAAATTTATTTGAAGGACATTGATATATCTTTTTACTTCCAAGGTGGATATAAAATAAAGAGCTAAGTGCGTCATCCAATAGATCCTTCTTTGTCACTGGTGGTGTCCATATGCACAGTCTTGTTCCAAACCATTATAATCTTTTGTTATTGTTATTAAATTAATGAATTTCCCCTTACATTATATATGTCACCTTATTTTGAGGATTAGGATCAACTCTTTATACCTCATTACTTATCTCCATGATATATGGTTGAGAATTTTTTTTTGAAAATGTATGATGTATTTATTCACTTTATGATTTATAGACCCAAAATTTATATAACTATAAATATAATGACATTATCAATCATCAACAGAAAAAGGGTATCTGGTTTTTTTCTATTAAAATAATCAACTACCTAGTTCTCTTTTTCTAGATGTAGGGGTATCGAGAAATCATAATCCTTTATTAACTAAAACAATATTTTTGGATGAATGTTCCTCTCCTTTTGTGTTAATATATTATTTATATTCTTGTGACAAATATATATTTAAAACTTATCTCTATAAATGTAATGCCTACAAACGTTCAGTGCAACGATTACAACAGATTACTATTGATCATGGATCAGGTACTTATGCTAATAGATCTTAAATTATTATTATGTATATTCAATCACGTTATAATATTTCATGAGTGTCTAACCCAATACATTCATTGAATCATTACAATATATCAGAACAATTTGAATATTAAATTGATGTTTGAGTACAATTTAGATGATTCGACTCTACTTGAAATCATTTAATATCCCCTCACATTCTTCTTCATATAAGTAATTAACCTCTTTCAGGGTAACTATTGTAATTAAATTAGATAACTATGAGAAAATTTTAAAAAATAGACAGCTGTATCAATCTAATATATGATATCTATGGATATATATGGAAATTAATGGTCTTTTCCATTCCTTGAACACATTTCTCTCTGAAGGATCAATAAATATTCCCTCACATATGCTCACATTACCTAATTTTATGAATTTTTGCATTAAATGATCACACTTCAGAAATTTATCATTAAACATGCCCTTTATTGAAGCCTTCATCACAATCATTTGATTGTATTTATGTACATCATTTTTGATTCTTTATACTGTAATATCATATATAAATACCATTCAAAATTTATCAAAGAAATATCCAAATAATCTATTCATCATGTATATAAACATTTTTTGCGGAGGGGGTTTTTATGTCTAAATAAATCACCATTAACACGTAGTTTCTATATCATTTATAGATTTTGGTCTTATGAAAATATTCATTATCGTCTGTTAGTTGATGATATCAAAATTTTTGAACTATTTGTGTCCTTTAAGTTGAATAAATAATTCAAAAATCCTTGGTAATTGATGAATTTTCATCATAGTGATCATATGCGCATTTGGTATTCGATTTCAATATGCGGCGAACCATCATTCTTCCTATCATAGAGCATTGGTACACCCAATGTGATAAAATATAGCATATGAACACATTATCCAAATTACCATGTAGTTAATTCTTATACTCCAGGAGTTATATTATTCCCATTTTTTCAGGCTCCTGAATATAGGTGTGGATTTATCTATATGATATTTTGAGAATTATACAGTAGAATTTAGTGGAACAATGTGAAATACATATTAGAATACGTCATTATATTTATTAATAATGGGAATTACATTACGGTTTATTATTTGAATAGATTCAATCATTTATGAATGATATGATTTTAATTATGTATCAACATCTATACCATTTATGTATTTTCTAAATGAGATTCATAATATTCAATATATTTTTATTGTGGTGTGGGATGGTTTTGGGTATGAAAAGTAATTCCATTTTCCATATTATTTATGTGATATCTATATAATGAGTGAAAATTAGGGAATAGTGTTGAATTAAATTCTACCAAATAAATATTAGTATAATTACATGAAGAATTATACCATATACACTGATATGGGAAGAGATAAATACTTTGGTTTGAGTGATCACACAAATAGGTCATTTCATTGAATTATATACATCAATTTATTGTTTTGGTGATTTAATAATTCTACAAAATTAGTACAATATAAAGGAAGGACTATAAATATTTTTAAATTATACATTTTAGTATTCTTGAGTGCATATAAAATTTATAATTCACTTTTTTCATTGATTTTGGTGCCCAATATTTTTGAATGAAAAATGGTGGTTACAAAAAATATATTCTTTAATAGTTTATTCCCAAAAAAATATATTATATTATATTAGAAATATATTCTCTATGTTTAGCATATGTTATTATTATTTTACAATATTAATACCTAAATCAACTAAACGATTTGATTAATTAGACTGTAGTCACCATAACCATTCATGCAAGATTATTAAATCATTATTAATTTATTTATTTAATAATTTAATGTATTAGTGTTATATAAAAACTCAGTAAATACAATGTGAATATATGTTAAATTTAATCATTATTTATATCTTTATTCATATTTACCCTTGTGATTTCATTTTCTATGTAGTATAATTAATTAATTGAGAACACACAACAAGAAATGGTGAGCTAAAATACAAGTAAAGGGATGAATAATAGTATATAACATGATAAATGAGTCAATCAGAGAAAATTATTGACTGTATTTCTTATAATCATAGGA
Organism: Viscum album; assembly: GCA_963277665.1. Lineage (NCBI taxonomy): Eukaryota > Viridiplantae > Streptophyta > Magnoliopsida > Santalales > Viscaceae > Viscum > Viscum album. Next base: position 1,060,929,203 of record OY728165.1, on the reverse strand, counting down.
TATAAATGTAACACCCCAAGATTTTAGCACATGTTATTTTTTCTAATTAATTCAATAACTGGAACTACACGTAAGACCGAGTTCAAGCACACCATAACTTACCAAACTAGCCGTTCAATAGTGGTTATGAATAGTATTAACTGAATTTTGAACAATATATAATCCTAATAATTTTAGAATCCATATTATGAGTTTCTTAGACTTAATGTAAGAACTAATTTATTTTTTTTAAGATAAAAGATTTTTTTTAAAGAGGAACTTTTACCGCCTTTTAATGGTGATCAATTTTTAAATCGAACATTTAAATCTTTTATATATTAAAATTGACAATATAAATTCTTTTTTTTAATTGGTACATAATAATTTGGTTTCAATAAATTTTTTGTGTTTTTCTGATAACTTTCATATTTGGATGAATAGTGAAAAAGTACTATATTTTAACTAAAAACAACTTTTTTTAATCCAAATAATTTGTAGGGATAAATTATACATTTTAATGGTTTGTATGTATAAATAGATTATATTTTTACCATTCAATCCAATTCTGGTCATTTTAAGTAATTTCATTTTGAGATTGGACCTAAACAAGTGTCAATCTTTTGATAGATATTGTTTCTTAAAAATATTTCTTTTGGCCTTAACAACGGGAGTAAATTTTAAATTAATAAATGCAAACTCTATGTCTTGAATTTGGTAAAATGGAATTCATTTTTGGATTCGGAATATAGAAATTATCTTAGGGAGAATTTTTGGTACTTTTCTCAAAACATTCATTTTTTGATGAATAGTGAAAAACACTGAGTTATAGATTAAACCTAAAATTTTATTTAAATAATTAATTATTTTATTTTATTTTATTTAGGTCAAAATAGATACATAATTCCTATCTAATTTAAATTCAATTCATTGGAGTCATTTTATAATAATTATAGATATATAAAAATTTTATTGAACTTTTCACTGTCTTTTACCCATCTTCTAGGAGAATTTGCAGATTCACATAAAACATAAATTTACTACTTCTGTGAGTGGAAATTAGAAAATCCAATAGAATCTGTTAATATCAAGGAGTAAAATGTGGTTTCATAAGATAAAAATAGATTTTGGTGAATAGTAAATTTTAACTTTCATTTTCCACGGTTAAAAGTAAATAGGGTAATAAAGGGTAATAATGATATGATTATTACCATAACACATGTTCGAATTCTATTGGATAAGTGTAATTCGACCAAAAACATCCATAGGAATAAAATATAATCCTTTAGTTTTACTTGGATTAGATTAAGACATTTATTATTATTTCATTTAAAGAAGAGTTAAAAGAGTTAAAATCAATGTTTAAAAACTAAACCATTTTTATTATAGGGTGATAAATAAGATAAATTCGTCTATTAATATTCATTAGAAAGATAAAATTACTTCATACATAATGGGAGTTTATTTATAACTTATAAATATATTAATGACACAATGATGATGTAGTAATTACCTTATTAGTAAAAGAATCAAATAAATGGAATTATTAATCTTAAAATAAATAAAATTTCATAGTTTTTATGACATCCACGATTTTTCTGGGTGAATATGACATGTTAGGATTGATTCAATGTATTTTATTCAAAGTAATCATGCTGTTATTATTTTATCAAAAAAAGACATACCAAATAGTGTCAAAATTTACATAAAATAGTTTTTAAAACAAATATTATATTATCAATTGATATAATGGTCCTAAAAATCTACGGTTCGGCCAAAAGCCATGTATAATAATATATATGACATTAATGAACCAATTGGTGTTCTAATGGTTGTATATAGTATGTTTATTAACCATATAATAAAAAAATACAAAGAGACATGGTAAATGTCATACTATTTAACTAAGAGTTAAATCTAAAAGTTAAGGTTAATATAGTGACCCAACCCTGTATAAAATCAATTGGTTGAGTGGTTTTCGACCCATTTCCACCTTAGTCTTAAAATAATACATTTTTGGGCCATTATAAAAATAAAATTATTTTATTATAAAATAATATTTCTAGCTTTTCCTATGGTGCCCATCACCCCTCTTATAAAAGGGAATTCCCCTTATCTTAATTTAACACCTCCATAGCCATTTGGCTCTGCCAACCTCTAACCAAATACCCTCCCAACTATCCTAAATTTATCATAGAGGCCTTAATTAAGTCAAAAATCTAACTTAGGGAGCCCTTTTGATCAAATCAAAAGGAAGAACCCGAAGAAGAGGTAATAATTTCACCACCCTCTTTCATGATCTTTTCTTCTTCCACTTCTTCCTTCTTTGTTAATCCCATTCTAAAATAATAACTCCAGTATATTCTATATACTATGATGTTATTATAAATATGGAATATCTGTATTCATTATTCTATCCATCTTATAAATGATAATTTCACCATGCGTGCGTACGTACATCTTACCGTCTCCACACCGTGGTGTAATTTTTTATTCAGCACAATGTTATTTGGATGGATATAATGATGCGTAATATGTTTATAGATAATGAAAATAACATTATAAAGTCTTTGAAAAATTAATATATCATCAAATTCCACACCATTAAGGAAATGATATTGTCGCTCGTGCGTAAGTACAGATTACCATCTCCACGACACGATGAGATTCATTTCTACGTTCACCATTTATCAACAATTATAAAAAATATATTACTAATATGTATGTAATATATGACATAATAATGATACTGGAGATATATATATATATGTACTTAAATATATTTTATTCACTTAGTTTTGTTCAATATGATGTGAAAACGGAAACAGTGTTTATGCGTACATACAGACTACCGTCACCATAAACGGTGTTTTTCATTTCTTATATATGTCTATTATACAAATTTATATTATAAATTTATATGATATATATATATATATATAATGTTTTATATTCATGTAGTATTTAAATCTTTAACTATGTGATACAATCAAGAGTAACAAGATAAAACACATATGATAAAGAAACCCATTATTAACTGAAATGTTAATTTAACATAGAAATTATTATTAAATTGGTAGAATAAAGTCATAAATGAATCATGTTTGATATCATAAATAATAATATGGTTCTGGTATAATTTAATAACATACTAATATATTTATACAGGAGGTTAAACGTACCATCCACTAAAGGAATGTTCAAGGTAAGGGTAATTTCCTCAATCTCATTATTATCCGAGATTGTTATGTGTAATTATTTACTGGGAAATTTTTATCATCCATGTCTGTTATTCATCTAAATGATTTAAAAATGAATATTTTAAGGATTTTTGAAAGGCACTCTTTATCATGATCATCATTTTAAATATTTTAAAGATTTATATTTCTAAATCTTTTTAATTAATTTTCATGTTTTCAAAATGATTTTAAGGATTTATTTATATGGATATGAATGTTTTGAAATGATAATTCTTTTCAAAAGTTACAAATTGGTATGAAACACTTTTATTCAAATATCTAATGTGAATTACGTACTTTATAAATGTGTGACTGTTAAATTATATTTAAAAAAGGATATTTCTCTCAAAAAGTATTACTAGTCATTTTCCACTATGTCAGCATCCTTTACTGGATATTATTTTTGATTGAAGTTGATTTATTATGAGACAAATCTTCCATATTGTATTGAAGTTTTTGTGATATGTTTGACTATGTTTGTGTTATTTTTAAACCATTCATGTTTTATGGGAAAATTATTGACATTTAGTATTCTAGTTTTAATACGAATGTTTATGTTATGTTTAATCCTTTTCATATGAGGAATGCATTAGACATAGTAAGTGATGGGTGGAGCCCGATATAGCTCTTCGATGCATCGGTATGTATCATGAGAAAAACAAATATCTTGCCACAATGTCTTAACATAATATTATTTTTAGTCTTGGCACAAGGCCTTGACTATGTGGTAATGATAGTCTAGCATTATACATTCCATCATTATGAAAGTGGCGATTGATATTACATGTGATTATTCGACTAGTAGAATATCCATGTGAATAAGTAAATGGAATTATTTTATTGTATATTTTGCATATTTAGCTGAAGTTTATGTTTAAAATTTCTTTTGTTTTAGTCTTATACATTTCCTTAAATGATTATGCTTATTTATGAAAGTTTCTGCTATATTGTTATCCTTACTGAGCATCTGAGCTCACCCCTTTCTATTTTTTATTTTTCATAGGATTCCAAGATGTTTATTATAATTGATTTGAAGGGTGAAGCTAGGGGATTAATGGAATTATCAAAGGATAATTTATGTTATGTTTTATTTTATAAAGTTTAATGTAACATCCAAGTATGTAATCTATTTTCCAAGACTGAAAAACAGATCTGTCTTTCGTGACTTGATTCATTGTAATCATGCCAATGTATTAAAATAATGCACCGACTCTGGGTAACTAGGGTCGGGGTGTTATAGTTGGTATGAGAGGAAGGTTAGTAATAACCTTGGAAGCTAGATTTAGATAAACTATGATTAGATCACATAGACCTAAGAAAGACTTTGAGGATTAGTATAAAATTACATCCTAGAATTTTTTTAATGTAGAGATTTGGTGAGTTTTCAATGAAAATACATCCCTGTCTAGATACGAGAAGGTAGAGGCAGATCTAGCACAAATGTACCTAGGGGTAAAACCCAAAAACACCACTTAGAGCGAGACTCGAATGGGAACTGGTGCATGAAAATGGGCCTTATTGCACTCTTGGTTACAACACTCCTAGTAGATATGCTTAAGATAATTCTCATTTTCTTTACAAACCACTATAAAGGGTTTATGAGTATATAACTCCTAAAAGAAAATGTATTTATGGATTATACCCATAAAATTGTTCAATTTATGTTAGGTATTTTAAGATTTTGTAATTATTTATTTCAATTCATAAACTGACCTAGTGTATGCCATTTTATTGAAATGGCACCCAGTAGAATGAATGCGAACTCCAGTAATATGTATAATCTATAGAGTAATAAGGATCATATCTATCATGGTATTAAGCCAACATTAAGAAGGGAAATAGTATCCCATGCATTCTCAACATATGAGAAATAATATCATTTGTTAATAAGATAAGTAAAGAATTTTCTATGTCCTATGGCTTTGAAGGGAAGCAATAGAAGAAAAGGATGGAAGAGAGAATGATGGAAAAGGGGAAGAGGGAAAAGAAGAATTTTCTCATATGTGATAACTGTGCGGAGAAACACCATTGAACATGTCTGAAGGGAATGGGAATTTTTTATAAGTCTGGAGTAAAAGGACACCATGTATGTGACTGTAAGGGTACTAAAAAGGATTCAAATGTACAATGCTTCATCAACATTGAGTTGGGACAATACATGAACCAATGTTCAAATCATAAGAGTATACCAAAAATGATATTATTGTATTATAATGAAGTTATTATACATCCTCAGATAAAGGGGAATGACTAGTGTTCTTATGTTTTTATTTCATTTGATTGTTTTATCCACGGTATACTGGTTACAAGAATTATGGAGATAAATAAGGATTGTACTACAGTCCTATTTTAGTGATGATTTGAGATTATATGGTTTAAAGAAAAGTAACTTAATAATAATCTACACTTTTTGTAAAATACAGAGTTGAAGGAAAGGTAATACTTGATATTTTCCTGATAATGGGGTAGTGTTTTTGGAATAAGAAATGGTTGATTTTGGTTATTCAGGATGTTGCGGTGTTGTAAAAGAATACATGTTGAAGGCGGTCACATATTATTACCTCACAAAAAGGATCCTCGTTATGTTTTACTTCCTTATAAATTTTGGACTGAGAGTTTGGATATAAGAATTTTGGATAATTCTAATGGCTAGAATGGATTATGATTGAAATTGGATATTATTGATAAGGTTATTTTTGGATTTCCATAAAAAGGACAACCCGGTGGTCGGGCGGCAACCCGTCGCGTTCGGCAAGGACGCGAGACATAAACCTGCAACCAAAGGGTGACACGTCTGTATCACCTATAACTAACCCACGTGCTGTCCTGGATTGAATAATGTAATTTTTTAAAGGGTATGGTAGATGATTTATAAATTCATTTTATTTAACCGTATATGAATAGGATAAATAGAATATTTTTTTACGTTCTATTATCTTTTAGAGTGAAAGATGTGTTTCTGGCAGAAATTAGTGAAACGATGGGACTCTACTTGAAAAGTATATATTCTTTCTTCTTCTATAATTCTATGAAGAAATGAATCCTTAAAATTTTGGTAAGGCATCTTAAAATAAAAAATGTGTCATCCTAATACCTTAAATTTGGTTGAACCGATGGTATTTTAAATCATCAAAGAATGCTGGCTTTGAGGCCCACATTTATACAATTGTTTGTGATTGATGACCTCAATCACTCCCTATAAATATTTACATTTTCTTCAAAATATGTGTCTAAAATTTCTACCAAAGTTCTTCTAATTGAGATCATAATTTGGTCGCATCTTTTTCATTCCCCATTTCCTCTAATTAAGACTAAATTTTATTAACCCAATTTCCGATGTGGGTTTTTCCACAATGGTATTTTCTATTTTCAACATTTTATATTCTAATAACAATTTAAAATTGTGAGGATTCAATTTATTGAAGGGGGAAGAATGTAAAACCCCACGATTTCATAGAATATTATTTCTTCAAAGTAATTTAGTATCTTGTACTACACGCAACACCGAGTTCAAGCACACCACAACTTACCAAACTAGCTGTTAAAAAGCAATTATGAATAGTGTTAACTGAATTTTGAATGATATATAATCCTTATAATTTTATAATCCATATTATAGTTTATTAGATATAATTGAAGAACTAAATGATTTTTTCAGATAGAAGAAGTATTTTTCAAAAAATGCACTTTCACCGCCTTTTAATGGTGAACTATTTTTTAAATCAAACATTTTATAATTTTATATATTCAATTTGAAAAAATAAACTTTTTTTTATAATTGGGACATACAAATTTAGTTTTAATTAATTTTTGGTGTTTTTCTGATAACTTTCATATTTGGGTGAATAGTAAAAAATTCTATATTTTAACTGAAAACAACATTTTTTAATCAAAATAATTTATAATGTTAAATTATACATTTTAATGGTTTGGATGTATAAATAGATTATATTTTTAAAATGTAATCCAATTATAGTAATTTTAAGTAATTTCACTTTGAGATTGGACATAAACAAGTGTCAATCTTTTGATAGATATTGTTTCTTAAGAATACACCTTTTGGACTTAAAAACGAGAATTAATTTTAAATTAATAAGTGAAACTTATATGTTTTTAATTTGGTAAAATGGAATTCATTTTTGGATTCGGAATTTCGAATTTATCTTAGGGTGAATTTTTGGTATTTTTCTGAAAACATTCAATTTTCGATGAATAGTGAAATACACTTAGTTACAGTTTAAACCCGAAATTCTTTTTAAATAATTATATATTTAATTTTATTTTATTTTAGGTCAAAATAGATACATAATACTTATATATGTTCAATGTAATTCATTGGAATCCGTTTATAAAAATTTTAGATATATAAAAATTTTATTGAAATTTTCACCGTCCTTTACCCACCACCAAGGAGAATTTACGAATTCACATAAAATATAATTTTACCGCTTTTGTGAGTGGAATTTAAAAAATCCTAGAGACAAAGTTAATATCAAGGCGTAAAATTTGGATCAATAAGATAAAAATAATTTTTGGTGAATAGTAACTTTTTAGTTCTATTTACAGTGGTTAAAAGAAAATAGGGTAATAAAGGGTAAAAATTATATTATTATTACCCTAAAAAATTTATTAATTCTATTGAATAGGTGTAATTCGACCACAAACAACCTTAGTAATAAAATATGACCCTTTAGGTACACTTGGATTAGATAAATACATTTATTATTATTATATTTAAAGAAGAGTTAAAAAGGTTAAAATCAAAGTTTAATAACTAAACCATTTTTAATATAGGGTTATACATAAGATAAATTCATCTATAAATATTCATTAGAAATATAAAATTATTTCCTACATAATTGGATTTTATTTATAATTTTTTAACATTAAATAATTAAATTTATTAATGAAATAATGATGATGCAGTAATTACCTTATTAATGAATGAATCAAACAAATGGTATTTTATATATTAAAATAAAAATAATTTCAAAATTTTTATGCTATCCACGAGTTTTATAAATGAATATGACATGTTAGGATTGATTCAATGTATTTTTTTTGAAATAATCATGTTGTTATTGTTTTAACAAAAAACAAATACCAAATAGTGTCAAAATTGACATAAAATTGTTTTTAAAACAAATATTATATTATTAATTGATATAATAGAACTAAAAATCTATGGTCCGGAAAATAGACTTATATAATAATATATATGACATTAATGAACCAGTTTTGGTTTTAATGTTAGTATATAGTATGTTCATTAACCATATATTATAAATTTACAAAGAGACAAGGTAAATGTCAAACTATTTAACTAATAGTTACATCTAAAAGTTAAGGTTAATATAGTCACCCAACCCTGTCTAAAACCTAGGGGTTGAGTGTTTTTAGACCCATACCCAACATATTCATTGTATAATACATTTTTGAGCCATTAAAAATATAAAATTATTTTATTATAGAATATTATTTCTTGCTTTTCCTAAGGTTCCCCTCACCCCACTTATAAAAGGGAACTTTCACTTCTCATAGTTTCACACCCCCAAAGACATTTGGACAGGCCAAAAACTGCCCAAATATCTGATTAACTATCCTAACTTCATCCTAGAGGCCTTACTTTAGTCAGAAATCCAACTTATGGATCCCTTTTGATCATATCAAAAGGAAGAACCCGAAGAAGAGGTAATAATTTCCCCACCCTCTTTCAAGTTCTTTTCTTCTGCCACTTATTATTGCACTGTTATTCCCATTATAAAATAATATATTCAGTATATTCTATATACTTGGATTTTATTATAAATATGGCACAGCAATATTCATTATTCTATCCATCTTACGAGTGATAATGTCACCATGCGTGCGTACGTACGGCTTACCGTCTCCACGTCGTGGTGTAATTTGTTATTCAACACTATGTTACTTGTATGGATATAATGATGAGTAATATGTATATAAATAGTGAAAATAACATTCTAATATCTCTGTAAAATTAATATACCATCCAATTCCACACCTTTAAAGAAATTATATTGTGGCTCGTGGGTCTGTACGGATTACCGTCTCCACGACGCGATGAGATTCATTTCCACGTTCACCATTCATCGACAATTATAAAAATACATAATACTAATAAGTATGTAATATATGACATAATAATGCTACTAGATATACATATATAAATATATGTACTTACATATATCATTTCACTTAGTTCTGTTGAATACGATATGAAAATGGAAACAGCGTTTATGCGTACGTACAGACTACCGTCTCCCTAAACGGTGTTGTTCATTTCATATAAATGCCTATTATACAAATTTATATTCTAAATATATATGATATATAAATCATGTATTATATTCTGGAATTATTTAAATATTTATCTATTTGATACAATCAAGAGTAACAAGTTAAAACACATACGATAAAGAAAATGTTTATTACATGAATTAGTAATTTAACAAGGAAATTATTATTAAATGGGTAGTATAAAGTCATAAATGAATCATGTATGATATCATAAATATTAATATGGTTCTTTTATAATTTAATAACATAATATGATCTTCATACCGGAGGTTAAACGTACCCTCCCCTAAAGGAATGATCAAGTTAAGGGTTAATTCCACAATCTCATTATTATCCGAGATTTTTTATGTTAAAGTATTTACTAGGAGATTTTTATCATCCATGTCCATTTTTCATAAAAATGATTTCAAAATGAATATTTTAAGGATGTTTTAATGGTAATATTTATAATGATCAGAATTTTAAATGTTTTAAAGATTTATCTTTCTAAATCTTTTTAATTAATGCCCATGTTTTCAAAATGATTTTTAGGATTTATTTACAAGGACATGAATGTTTTGAAATGATAATTCTATTCAAAAGTTTCAAAGTGTTATGGGACACTTTGATTCCAAAATATCATTTAAATTAATTCCTTCATAAATTTGTGACTTTTAAATAATTTTTAAAAAATGACATTTCTCTCAAAAAGTTTTACTCATCATTTTCAACTATGTCATCATCCTTTACTGGATATTATTTTTCATTGAGGTTGATTTATTATGATACAAATACTCTATATTGTATTGAAGGTTTTTTGATATTTTTGACTATGGATGTGTTATTTTTAAACCATTCATGGTTTATGGGTAATGTATTGACATTTCGTATGCCATTTTTAATACGAATGTTTATGTTATGTTTAAAAAAATTCATATGAGGAATGCATTGGAGTTAGTAAGTGACTAGTGGAGCCCGAAATAGCTCCTCGATGCATCAGTAGGTCTCATGAGACAATATAGTGTCTTGGAACAAGGCCTTGACAAAATATTATTTTTAGTCTTGGCACAAGGCCTTGACTATGTGGTTATAATAGTATGGCATTCTGTATTCCATCATTATGAAAGTCGCTATTGATATACCATGTTATTATTCGACTAGTAGAATATCAATGTGAATTAGTAAAATGGAATTATTTTATTGTATCATTGGAATATTATGTTGAAGTTTATTTTTTAAAAGGCTTTTGTTTTTGTCTTATACATTGCTTTAAATGTTTATGCTTATTTATGAATGTTTCTACTATATTTTTATCTTTACTGAGCATCTGAGCTCACCCCTTTCTATGTTTTAATTTTCTCAGGATTATAAGATGTGTATTATAATTGATAAGCAAGGTTAAGCTAGGGGATTAATGGCGTTATCAATGGGTCATTTATGTTCTGTTTTATTTTCTAATGTTTAATGTAACGCCCATGTATGTAATCTATTTTCCAAGACTGCTAAACTGATCGGTCTTTCAGGACTTCATTCCTTGTAATCATGTCAATGTATTAAAATAATGCACCGACTCTGGGTAACTGGAGTCGGGGTGTTACAATAAATATTATCATTTTTATTTATATATTAGTCATTTTTTGTAGGCATGGAATTTGGAAGATGAATAAAAATGAAACATAATAATATATAGGTCAAATCCAAGATATAAAATTTGAAAAATTCTCACATTATGTTCACACATAACATATGTGTCAATTCTAGTTACAAAAAATGGGGGAAATGATTGCATCATTATTAAACATAAAAAAATAATCCCATGATATAGATCATGTTACAAAATTTATTATTTATCAAAAAATTTATAATCACACCCATCATATCATAATATGATTAAAATCATGTATTTCATATAATACGAGAAATAATATCAATCATAAAAATAAAATAAACTGAAGACCATTGAATTTTATTGTAGTGAATTTTTTAGAAATATATATATGAATATACTTATATTATTCCAAAAGAAGAATGGAAAATATTATTTTAATAATTAAACCATTTAATTAATGAAAATATAAACATGATTCTTTAAAAATATAAAAAACTAATTGGAATGATCATGGATTGACTTTCTGAATTAAAAAATTTTAAATAATATTGATGTTTTACTACCATTCCTCCAATAAAAGTAAAAAAACCTGATTTTACAATGGAAATAAAATTGAAAAGTTAAATTATTTATATTTATAATGAGTTTAGAATAATAATAAAAAATAGAGATGAAGGGAAGTTAACCCAAAATGAAAGAGATAGGTATAAGAGTCTCCTTTCCATATTTCCTGTTTTATATTGTCATGTATCTCCTTCTTTATTAAAAAACTATTAAAATAATAATTATAAAGTGACTTATATCATACATGGCCACTCATAACTAACAATAATCATTAGAAAGAATTTAATAATCATTTGTTAATAATTAAATTGTTTTATAACAATTTTCATTTATTTATATTTTTCGGTTTTATAGTTTTTATTTATCATAATTTATAGGGGATTGAATTTAACTGAATAAGATTAAAAATTTCATTATATAATTATTTTTTTATCAACAGTTTATGCTAACTAAATATAATGGAGAATTTATGTAATTAATTTAAAACATACTGATATATATATACAAGTATCTACTAACGATACATATCCATATAAAAGAGACTAATATTATATACAATGTACATATTTTAAATAAATATATACCAATAACCTATAATTAGTAATATAATATTTATATAATTATTAAATATTTTATGGATGATATTTTAGAGAGGATTATATTGACTAAAAAATGGAAGAAGAAAATTTAAATGAAATTAAAAAACTGATGAATTACATTAACGTTGATGTTAGTATATTATTAAGGCCATGATGACTTTGATGAATATAGTTAAATGGAAAATAAAATTCCCTATGATTTTTAGATTTCTTTGTTGGGTGGAATTGGTAGATAATTGGTTGTGATAAGTTATTGTGAAGTGATTTTACAGTGGGAGAGAAAATGTTTTTACACTAAATGGAGGTTATTTTATGATAAAAAAATTATTATTTATAATGTAATAAATTCAGTTGAATAATTTTTTAAAAAATAATTAATTTTTTCTAAAATTTGTTTTTTAAATATTTGAAACCATTAACAAAGTGACTTATTTCACTAAATATAATGGATGAAAAAGGAAAACTTTTTTATCCCACATTTACTTTTTAGGAACTTAAATTTACTTTTTACATTTCGAGTTTGAAAATGTTATTTCTAAATGTATTATTATTCATTACAAATATTTTTCTGGTTGGGGTACCCATTCTACAATTTATTAGGTCATTAATATATAATGAAATATGTAATTAAATCATACTATTTATGTAAAGACTATATTTTAATATTAAACGAGAAATCACGATTTCTATAAAATTAAAAATAGTATAGAAATAATTCAATGAATATATTCAAAAAATTAAATTCATTTTATTCAATTAATTTTATTTACTAGATAATTAGTATTTTTGATATATAAAATTTTTCATAGTAGACACCAAAATTACATTCATTAACATAAATTTATACTTTAATTAGTGTTTTAAAATTGAAATTTAATTATATTTTTTATAGACATTATTAACAATAAAAATATTTAAGAGTAATGATGAAATTTTAATGGTAATGTAATATTTATACCTATCTAATTACTAATTTTCTTTTTAGTATTACAAATAAACATGTAAATATTCTATCAAAAATACAAGTTTTATTCTTTCTATAAATATATTTTATTTCTATTATTCAATAACCACTTTAATTACTCTAGTGGAATTATATTCTTCATTTTAAAAATAATTATTATATTTATTTTTTTCCTTTTATAATTTTTTTCATGGGTGTTATAATTCTAGGTTACAATAATGATACAAAATTTCCTATTATATAATTTGTATAATTTTTTCTTGTACTATTGAACAATATTAAATTTAAATTATAAATTTATATTTAAAATATAGAATTACATATTGATATAAATTTTAAATTTTTTTCATGTATCTTAAAATATTCAATATTAATATATATGATAAAAATATATATATTCCTAATTAAAACACCATATATAGATTTCATGGTTTTTACATATGATTATCCACTTTTTGTAAAATAAATAATAATTTAAATTGATGTAACTCACATAAAATGTTAGTTTTTTAGTACATAACCCAACATTAATGGATTTAGTTGGTGGTGAGGGTGGAGTATTATAACTTTTTTTTGATCCTCGATAAATTTTATTTCCATTTAGTGTATTTTTTACATTACAAAATATATATTTTTCTTGTTTTTACCGTTGACAATTCTGTGTGCTTCCATAATCTTTCCACTAATAGGATTTAATAAATCATCCTTAACTAATTTTCATTATTGTGACAATATTTTAATTGAAAATCTTCCAACACTAGTACATTTTCATATAAATATATTATTAATTAGTTTTATATTAATGAATGTATTTAATCGTATTAACAATTACTATTTTATATAAATTATCGTTTTTAGTAATTTTATTTATAATTTAAAATGGTCAAGGGAAAACATTTCATTATATTTATTCAGGGGTTTTTATATGGATTAATTCATATATATAAACCATTCATTGATAGTTTCTACTAATCTTCCTTGAAGAAAAAAAATCACGACCTTTATGAGAAATATAGATAAATTAGTTTTGAGTACTACTGTAAAGCATCTGAAGTACACAATTGTGATGTTGAAAACTATGATGGATTACATACTATCAATCATAATACTAAATAGAAATTTTTATATAAATTATTTTTCTATTTTAGTAAAATATTTTTTGATAGTGTAAATTAATATAAAACTATCCATTGTTAAACTTTAGGGGAATTATTTGAAAACCATGACTAAAAGAAAATTTGTTGAAAACAAAAATATTTGATTACAAATATATTCTATTATCAATTTTATATACATAGATGAAACAAATAATATTTTAAAAAGATCATACTACTAAAATAATAAACAATAATATGGATAAAAAAAGAACTAGAATGTATAAGGAAGTATTACCACTGATAATTCAATAGAAGTTCCATATTATTGGGAAACACATTAAGGACCCTGAAACACCCTGTGAGTGGAGCAGTGAATCAGGGTGTCAAATTTTTTCAATTTAAAGTTGTTGATCTTATTTCCATGTTGGGAGGAACCTGTTAAATTTGTCAATAAAATGAGAATATGCAGATGACACTGCACTTTTACTTGGTTCACTGCAATGGGCTATGTCTATGAAGTATTCACTGACAGTGTGTCGATCGTACCAAAATACACTAATCTTTACTATTTTGAGGATAACATGATTTGTTCATAGTCACTATGTGCTAGGCACAATGACATTACAAATGTTACAGGATAGATCATTGTTTCCCTTGAATCACTTCCCTCAACTCCCCCTAGCTCACTACCATGAGAGAAGTAAAAATAAATTTATCGACATGATTATTGCTTTAGAAGATTTGCATGGAAGTATTAGTAATTATTCAGTATGAGACACTGCATGAATTGAATTCCAGAATTGATGCACTAGAAATCATTGATCCATTAAACCAGATAGTTAGAACATGTATTCATCCTACACTCAAAATTGTGTGTAACACCTATCATATTCATACAAGATCCATCTTTTATGCACAATATTTTATTTTTGCATGGAAAAACATTTGAGTAACTACACCCTTTACGCAGAACATTATATTTTATGCAAAACTTGAACATTTCTTCACAAAGTTAACTTTTCCAAGCAACTTCAACGTTTCAGCGCAACTCCATTTTCATGCCAATTGTATGTTCATCTGAACTCAGATATTCTCTATGTCTTCAACCCTACCAAATGAGGTGGGTGAGCCAATTTTTATATGCATCGCTAACCGCCATGCACAAAACCCTCTATTTCATGAAAAACCTCTCATTCTATTTAAAAATACTTTTAATGCAGGAACTGTTTTCCACGCACAACTCCAGATTTTTCACGCAGCACATGCCTTTTATTTTTTTTCGATGTTCTGAACTTTCAATGAGGTTAGTCAACAAACACAAAGAAAAATCCATTTACCGTATAGACTGATCATGGTTCCAACAATCTCCTCCTTTGGGTTTATTGAAAATCACCATATAAATTTAGTAGAGCACCAACCATAAGAGAAACATGAAACACAAGAAACAACTCATCCAACACCCTAAATATATGTGAGAAATATATGATGTTGAAGAGAAGATGGGGATTGAGAATTGGGATCCCATGTTTTGTAATTCACAAAGACACTTCCCACACTATTCTTTTACTAAGGCATAGAAGCATTATATATAATTAATGTATTTATTCTCCTCCTAAATGGACTTATCATCTTGACACTGAGTCATTACATGTTCATTACATGTACATGTATTAAATCCATAATTTATTCTATCAACCCCAATAGAAATAAAAGTAAACTACTGTAAAGGTTCATTTAATAGATCAATACACCCATGGATTTTATCCCCCCATAAACCTACATCACATTCATAAATAGATTAAACATAGACAACATATATGGGGTGAGGGGAATTTCATTACCTTCTTATGCACTGGGTGGTGGGTGAAACCCGACGTGCAACTGATGTTTCTCAAACACAACCGCTGAAAGTGGATTGGTCCAGATATCAGTCACTTTCACTTCAGTTTCAAGGTGATCCATTTTAATCTAGAATTGTTTAACTATTTCCTTAAAAAAATGATATGTGATTTTAATATTTATTGTATGAGAATGATGAACATGATTCTTCATAAGATAAAATTTTCTATTATTATCATAGTAAATCACCATAGGTTGTTTCACCTCAGCACCAATATCTGTGAATTGTTGCATCTTCTATAGTACTTGAGGGCATGACTTTGTAGCACATATATACTATGAATCATTGATAACAAGAGAAGTACATTATTGTTTCTTGCTCAACCAGACAATACATTTTTTCCAATATACAATGCTCCACCACTTGTGGACTTTCCATACACTACATCTCTAGCCCAGTCAACATTTGAAAATGAAGATAATTCATTATCACATCATGTATGAAAGTATAACCCATAATTACGAGTACCTTGAATGTACCTCAAGATTATTTTTACTGCTATCATTTGTTCTTTCTTCAAATTACTCATAAATCGGTCTACTAATAATGTTTCCAAGACAATATCAGGCCATATTTTCATTAAGTATACTTTGATTCCAATAATCATAATGTACATGGTGGGATCTACAGAGGTCCTGATCTCATGCATTCATAGTTTGGTTCCAACCACAATCAGATTTGACATTGGATTGGAGTCATGCATATTAAATCTCTTTAGAAACTACATTAAATACTTTTCCTGAGAAATGAATGTGTAATCCATATTTTGATTCAACTGCAGCCCCAAGAAATATGTTAGCTTCCCAATCATAGACATTTCAAATTCTGATTTCATGTGATTGGAAAATTCAACCACTAATTACTTCTGACATCCACTAAATATTATGTCCCCAACGTAAACTATAACAGTGAATTTATCTTTTAGAGAATTTTTTCACATAGAGATTGTGAACTACTCATCATATTGGGAATTCCAGCTTCATGAGATAAGAACCCATCCGTGAATTCCATGCTCGTGGTGCTTGGTTCCAACCATAGAGATCCTTCTTCTGTTTACAAAGAATTGTTTCATTAATACCAAGAAGAAAACCCACTAGTTGTTTGATGTAGACTTATTATTTTAGAACACCATTCATGAATTCTCTCTTAACATTTATTTGATAAAATTTATATCCACTTTAGATTTCCATTGAATGAAAAAGCCGGTTTGACTCCAATGTAGCCACTGGAGAAAATGTTTCTTCAACATCGACACCTCTAATTTGTGAATATATTTTATATAAAAGTCGTGTATTGTTTTTGATAAAACTCCAATGCTTATCAAACATATTATTGAAAATCCACTTTGTAACATTCACATTGTTTCATTTGGGTCTCATGGATAGATCCCATGTCTGATTCCTGTCAATCTGATCTAACCCTTCATTCATGGTATTCACCCATGATTATTCCTTTACAGCTTATTCAAATTAAGATGGTTCCACAAATGAAAAAAATGATTATTGTGTGATATTTCTCACTCTCCATTTTTGTGTATGTGCAGTCTAACCCCCAATAATGATAGATTGATCTATTTCTACTATTCGATTCCTCCTTTGAGATTCAACCGCATTCTCTCTCGCCATGGTTTTCTTTTCAGATTCTTCTTCTAATTCAAGATCATGATAAGACTCCTTAGTGTTTTGTACACCTCCCAATATTTATGAATTTTCATTTAATCCACATTAACTTTCTTCTTTATTATATATCACATCAACATATTAAATCCTTGAAACTTTTGTGGTTTTCTCTTAGATGATCTTAACATCGCTACATTCCACATTCCTTCCTATTAAATCGTGGAAACACTAGTAGGGTTTGCTATTCATTGAGTATCCATGGAAAATTACTTTCTCTTTATTGTCACCATACATATCATGATTTAAATTTCTATTATTGATAAAGCATTTACTTCCCAAAACATGAATGTGATTCAAATAGGGATTCCTTCCATGTCAAAATTAATATGGTGTCTTTGTATCACCCATATAAATAAATGTTCAATTTTTCATATACACTTCATCTTGAATGACCTCTTTCCAGTAATGTCATGTAATACGACTCTCAATTAGCATAGTTCATTCTATGTTGTTCACCTAGAGATTACTACACTCAATAACTCCATTTTGATGCGGAGTTCTCACAACAACTACCTCATGTTGTATCCCATGCTTCTTTATGTAATTTTCAAATTCAATGGACGTGTATTCCCCACCATGTCTGATAACAACATTTTGATTCATCATCCAATACCATTCTCAGTGATTTTCTTATATGTTTTAATGTAGTCAAGAACATTTCGTCTCTTGTGTATAACCATTACAATTTCCATTATACTATAACAATATATGAAAAAGATGATGTAACATTCCCTTGGAGTTATGAAAACATTTATTGGGACACATACATCTGTATGAATGAGATTAAGAAGATTATATTCCCTTTTATTATTTGGAGGATATGAACTGCATACCAGCTTCCCCCGAATACAAGCATCACAATATTTTTCACATTCACGCTTTAGGTATAGAATGTCTATTACAATCTTAAGTTTTGATATTTTTTCCATGCCTTGTTGATTAATGTTCCACAATATTTGATTCCATAGGTTATTTTCTTCCTCAATTTCCATGTACCAAATGGTTTCTTCACTAGAAACATGATATAGGTTTCCTTAAATTCTATATCCCTTCATATGTAAATTTAATATCATTCCCTTGATAGTGAATCCTTTTTGATTAAATGCATCTATAAGTTCTCAGTCACAGTGTAGACTCATCCTCATGAGATTATGACATATCCCACTTACATAAAAGACTGCAGTGTTATTTATTTCTCCATTAACTAGTTCATTACATCTTCTACCTTCGATTTTCAGAGCTCCATCATTAGTATATTGAACTATTCCATTATCCCTCCACATAAAATCTATTAATTGGCCTGCATTACCTGTCAAATGAGACAAAAACCCTCTATCCATAATCCAGGTGAAGTTTCATTTTGTAGTTCTAAGGGATACCTCTGTAAGTTGTATTTCTCAATTTTCGTTATTTATTTCCATGAGACATAGGATTGAGTGTAGAACACTGAGGGCCATTTAATTATCAATTTAGTGTAAATGGATTATTCATAGTCAAAATCATTTTCCATGGGATGTAACCTATTTTTAAGAGAAACAATGTATTTTTGAAGTGATTTTAATTGTGTCAGACACCAGTATGAGGTGTCCATGTCCCTCCTCTTCCTATAACCAACATCCTGATGACCAATTCTCAAACAAAGAAAACAATATCCATGGGAATTATTTCTTCTAAAAGAATTTTTATATGAATTTGTTCAACATTGTAAAACTCCAATATGTTCTCCATTCAAATAGCTTATTTTTTCATCGTAATAAGACATGGTATGGCCCGAATATCAACAAAACTGACACTTCCTCAGAGGAAATGCCTTCTCACTTCTTTTTATCCTCATTTCATCTTCTGCAGGATAATATTTTGAGTGCCTCTTATTCTTGTAGGCTTGAGGATAGTCTTCTTTACTTATTTGAATTTTAATTTGGGGTTTCTTTTTCATGACATTCTGTGAATTTTGTACAAGGACCACATTCATATTACCTTAATTTTGGTCAACATTATTTGTTTCATTTGATGATTCGGCCTCATAACTGATTACACTATTTCCCATGTATGTAGGTGTTTGATCATTCAAAATATTTTAACTTAGTTAGATCCTTGATTAGCTCTCTATAATATCTCATCATCTGATAACCTTCCAAACTATATATTATTCGTTGATTATTTTGAAATTGATTCACTCTCACATTTAATCCTATGGGTAACAACTTCATCCTCAAGACCCTTAACAGTCTTGGACTTTTCATCTAGTCAGGAGGTGAGGTCATTGATGAAAATATCATGCTCTACAATTCTATGTTTCAGATCCACTACATCATCATTGACATCATGTATTTTAGAATGTACTTTCACAAAAAATTCAAGTCATTTAATTTCATCTTCAATCTGATCAACATATTTAGATAATTCTTCTGCAATTTATTTCCACATATTGAAAATCTTTCATTTAATCTTAAGCATACGTACAACATCCTTAAGTGGTATCTCATGATTCTCACTCGTTGCCTAATAATTTTCTACACCATTATATTCTTATTATCAATAGTGGCCATCATGGAACCATGGTTACATGTTTTAAATTATAGTTCTTCTTCTTCTCGTAAATCATCATCATAATCTTCCTCTTCATAGAAAAAACACTACATATTTACTTTTGTTTTAGACATTAAGTCCCTATTTTTGAAAAATATTCTTGAGGCTTCTCAATGTTTTCATCCCCACTCTATTAATCATTGATATTTCATAAGCATTGAGAGGAAATGTTCCCATATTTACTATAATTTAATCAATCTAGTGGTAACTTCCATTTGAATTTCCCTTTTTCCTTCTAGAACTTCATTGAAACGAGGGAAATAATTTCTTTTTTCTCATAATCATCACTAATAATATATTTGGAGATTTTCTGTTTCTCCATGGCTTTGAATGCCATTTCCATTCTCACTTATGTCGTAACATCATCTGGTTTGACCCTCATTTTATATTCCACTAGGCTACTCAACATATCATATAGAGAATGTTTAGAAAGATATATTTCTTAAAGGGATGATTCATTTTCATTTTATAGGGGTAGATGTGTTCTCAAAATTTTCGTTACATTTTAAATGTCTTTGATTTCTTCACATAGACCTATAATTGCTCCAACTACTTTAGTAATTCGATTGGAGAAGGAGTCATCATTCTCATCAGCATATATATTTAGATCATGAAACCTATTAGGTGGTACTTGTTTATTTTCCTCCATAGATTTTATATATCCTTCAAAAATATTTTCATGGTTATTCTCCAGAGATATTGATAGGGTGAAACACATCTCTTTCTGATAAATCTAATCATAAAGGGATGCAGTGAGAGCATTATGCACTTTAGCATAAACATCATGAATATTCCATTCCGTACCAGTCATAGCCAGCCCTATGGGATTAGTAACATGTATACCATGCATAGTGGAAAATAAGACTTCCATTCCAAGGACTCTTAGAAGATATCTCATTATGTTATTCCAAATCTGAAAATTACTTCCATCAGAGAGGTGGACACCCCTAACAATTGCAGAATTTTCTATGACAGTATAAGACAGATAAAACACTAGAATCCTACCTTTTATACCACATTAAGGACCCTGGAACACCCTGATAGGGGAGGGATGAATCAGGGTGTCATCTATTTCATTTTAATGTTTTGGATATTATTCCTATGTTAGATGGAACTTGTTAAATCTATCATACAATTGAAAGCAGAGAGATGACATGACACATTTATATGGTTTAACGCAAAGGGATACTTTTAAGGAGCATACAAAAATAGTCTGTCAGTCATACCTAAATCCACTAATTATTAATACTTTCAGGATTACAAGATTTGGTCAGAGTCACTCTGTTCCAGGAACACTACCTTTAAAAAGGATCAAGGATAGCTCACTGCATCCCTCCAACCACTTTTCTCAACTCCCCCTAGCTCACTACCTTGAGAGATGTAAAAATCTATATACCGACATGATGGTTTCTTTAATAGATTTTCATTGATGTCTTTGTCTCTATTATTCATGGGACAAATCTTACATCGACGTCCTAAATAGATAAACTTGAAATCACTAATCAACTAAACCAGATAGTCAGAAATTGTTTTCAGTATACACTAACAATTGAGCGTAAGATCTGACTTTCTCATGTATGATTTTGTTTTCACGTAGATAATATTTCATATAACTAAACCATTTTCACACAACGTTATCTTTTGTATGAAACTTGATCTTTTCTGCAGAACGTTATCTTTTCCGCGCATCTTCAAAATTTCCGCGTAACTCCCTTTTATTGCAACTTTTACACACATAAAAACATGGATATTCTCTATTTAATAATCCATAATGAACGAGGGGTCAAATCTAATTTACTGGCATCACTGACCCCCACACGCAAAACCCACGATGTCAAGAAAAACCTCTCATTCTGCACGCAAATTCTTGTCATGCAGGAACCATATTCTGCTCACAACTCCAGATTTTTTGTGCTGCTCATGCCTTTTCTAATTTTCAACATGATGATTCACTTGAACTGTATAATCGCTTTCCTGGAAAATTGTCTGAAATTCCAGTGAGGATTGAAATAAAACACATACCTAACTCAATTTCTTTCATAGAACAATCTTGGTTCCAACAATACATAATACCAAAAAAAGGTTAATGGAAAAACCAGCAGAGGTATTATATAAAAGATTATTCATATGTGTTTATTTAGATGAAAAATATATTTATGAATAATATTTTCCATTGAAATTATAATTATAAGATCAGTGTGATTTATTAGACACTATCAACTCTTTTTTAAATTTTAGTTTAATTTTCCAAACTATAAATAAAATATTTTTATTAAATATAATAAAATTTTCAACATCATTGAAAAGAAACAATTTACATGGGCTAAGAGACCAGAATACATAGCTTGATGTCATATTAAATAATAAATAGATTGAATCCCAATATCCCTAACTATTACCCATCTAATTTTTCACTATTATATTTTTTTTACAACAGCTCCCATCATTTCATGTTTTTACACATCTTTCTCTAGGAATGTCACTCTATTTATTCAAGATACTCTATAGGTTACCACCCAGGGAACCATATTTTAGTCCACTTGTGGGTATTTTCTCTTATTTTTCCCATATGGGTGGTTGTCCACTTCATGTTTAATGTAATGTATGTCCTATAGACTGAAGGCCCAATTTATGGCCCAAAAACAAATTATGGATGAATAGAACATCTAATATTGAACCTATCTATAGTAAAATTAATTTTAATCATATTTATATTATTCCAACTATAGTACTTCAAAAATTCCCACTATACAAATTCTAAAATACATAAAGAAATTTTTTCCCATGCGGGCCTGATGTAGCATTACCGAGAGTACATAACACTAGGGTAATCCACAAAAAGTATATGAATTTATGATTATGTTATTATAAATAAATCAGTGTTAATGTTATAAATGAATACTTGATAAATATGTTTTTTATGTAGTCATGAATAAAAAATTGAATACCAGCATTTATATATTCAATGAATGGAGGAGAAAAGAAGAAAATTATCCAAACAATTAACTCAAGGAATGCAATGTTTTTTATGTTTTCATCATATAAATAATCATTTTCCAATGAAGTCTATCATTTATCTTTAAATATAAATTTTTTAATGGCCACCTTGATTTTAGATGCATCCTTAAACTCCAATTAATTTTAAATTGTGATTTCAATTCATATTTAATTTTATTTACAATGTTTAAAAAAAATTCTAATCATGTTATAATATATTGACGGTTAAATATTATAAGATCCAATCATGTTTCTTTTTTCATTTGATTATGTCACTTTCATGACTATTTATTTGATGGGTTCATTAAAATTTACATAATTATAATTATTATTTAACTTTTCAATTATTTATAATTATTTGAATAATTTATCGTATAATTTGTTAATGGTAATTCCTATTTGGATTATAAATTTATAATAGGGAAATAACTATAATTTGTGGATATTTAGAGCAGTATTTTCTATGGGGTGAAATTGATTCTTCTTTTAAATTGGAATCTTATTTTTGAACCACCTGTTATCTAAAATTGTTTTATCTCAAAACATGTTTAAATGTTATACATAATATAAATTTTAGTGTTATGGGTATATTTATTTATTTCATGAAGTAAATAATTATTATAGAAACAATGAATTGCATTTATTATGGAACATATATTTTGAAAATATGTTGTTTTATTTAATATGTATATCTATTGGTTCATTTCATTTCTAAATTATTTTTGAGTGTTGGGTGATGTTCGTTAATACATGGGATGTGTTATTCATGATTTTGGTGGAAGCCATTGGTGACTGTTTTATGTTTTTACAGTAAGGAATGTCATTAATGTGAAATGAGATGGAAAATAAATGATATCATGATAATGAGATGAAGTACATTATTGTGTTTAGATGGGAAGATGATTGGATGAAGGGCAACTTATCTAAACAAATATTTGAATATATGTTCAGTTGTGAGAATTGGATGAAGAATTATGAACACCATGATGATTTGATTTTCAGTTACCTCTAAAATATTTAATTTCTTTACATTTTATTTAAATTAATATTATTTCATTGTTATAATATCATTATGGAATAAAACATTTACCATTGTCAATATAGAAAAGGATATAAAATATTTTGTACTTATATTGTACATGTAATTTGAGCTCCATTATCATTATTAAAATTTTATTGAGTAATTGATGATTATTGACATTTTATATTCATAATATATATAAAAACTACATTAGATGAAAAAATGGTGAGTATTTCTTGGGAGTATTGATATTACAAAATGAGATGTCTCTATGAATGTATAAGGAAACATGTTGATGAGTTATTAGAAAGATGTATTAGAAGATCAATCGCTTCATTTATTATGAAGAAATACTGTAATTTATAAGGAATTTAAAAGTCGATGATGGTTTTCATTATGAAAATAATTTATTTTAGAATTTTTTGTTTTATGAATTGGAATGCGATGAGTGAACCATCATTGATGATTTGGTCGAGTTTGGGAAAGTTTCACAATATTTTTTGAGATAGTTGATTTTTTTCAAATACATTTCTTTAACAGATTTATATATTTGAATATATGATCATAAATAGTGAAATTGATTTGAAAATATTATAATATGGATAAATATAATTTAGATAAATCTTAAATTGATGATTTTTTATGTTAATTTGATAAGTTGAAATTTAATATATGATAATTTCATAATAATTTATTCAATATGACGGAGATATGTTGAGGTAACATAATGTTGTAATTAGAGGTGTTTGAGATGATTTAGAGTCATTAGAGATGCTTTAAATAGGTATGTAGTTATTTTGATATGACATAAGAAGGATGGAGCTCAAATGTGTGATTAATTCGATTATTGTACAAGCAATGATTAAAAAAACTTAATTTTCTAGGATAAATAAATATATCTTCAATGAAAACTATGCTATATAAAAATATACCATCAGTTCGGAAGATAAAATTGATGTAACATCATTGTAACTCGATTATAATATATGAAATGTTTGATTAAGTGAATTATCTTAAAGAATAAATTGATGTCATGAATGAGTAATCAAAAGATAAACTGAGCTACGTCGTAGTAAACTTAAGACTATGTATGATAAAAATAGTGATATGATAGATTATCATCCCCCTAAATTAGATTAATGGCATTCATTTGAATAGTATACAATAGAACTCTTGAAATCAAGGAGTCTTATTGATTGTAAATCTATAGTTATATAGTCTATGAATGATTAGATAGAAGAAATTTATTTATATGTTAGTGTAACCTAAAACCTACATAATATTAAAATGAATTTTTTGAAGGATACATTGGTGTAATGAAATGATACATTAAAAAAACTAAAATTACTAATGATAATGAAATATTAATCATACATTTTTAAAGACTAAACTGAATATTTTTAGGCTATTTGTAAATTACTCTTGAATATAATACATAATTAAAATAATTCTCCAGGATAACTTTAATATATAATACAGGTAATGATTTTATTTTTCAATAAGACTCCACATATCCCTATGATTTCCGTTATTCATAATTAATTATAAGATTGAAATGAAAATGTTTGGTGATGAATAAAGCCTCTCGCCACAACTATTTTTGAATGTGATCACACACATGGAAAGAATGAATGTACAATTTATTGACTTTTAGATGAGAAATAATATTTTTTTGGATATGTAAATGAGAATAAATCCATCAAAATTTAATTAAAAGGATTGTGATTATATAAATAAATACATGAGTGATGTTTATTGAGGATTTTATTGGCATATGAAAAGTGTGACGTTTGAATGGGGAATGAAGAAGGAAGATCATAATGACTTGAGGATAGATTTTATGGAAAAGAAGAAGATCACAATACCATAATTCATGGTAGATTTTTAGTTTCAAATATTGGAAATATTCAGTGTAATATTTTGTGTAGTTTATATATTGAATATAATTTGATGAAGAAATAGAATATGTGAGGAACTGACTTACACTATCCCTAATTTTGTTCTATTATCAATAATGGATAAAGTGAGAAACTCAATATGATTTTTTAATATCACATGTTATAATGAAAAAGAGCCAGATACTAATATTCTTCAATCATTATAGGAAAATATTGATTTTATGATGGGTTATTTGTGATGAGGATGTCGCTCCTTGCAAATAATACATTTGTACAGACTATTTGTGATGTCAAATGATTATCTTCACAAATAACCATTAAAAATAGTTTTGGAGATGAAAATGTATTCCCATCGAAAATAGCATAAGCGTCCACTATATTTCAAAATCCCACGAATGGTATTTTTGACTGGAATATACCCAAATTTTTAATAGAATATCTCAATTTTTTTAGCGACAATAATTAACACTCACTGCGAATAAACTATCGGTAGAAGAGTATTTGTGATGGGTCTCATTGCAAATAAATTTTTTTTATCATGACCTAAATTAAGAATAACTGGTTATATTTGCAACAGGAAACTCGTCGCAAATAGTCACATCCCATATTATGTAACCTATATATACCCCAACTGATTTCCTTCCATTCCATTCTCATCTGAACACCCCTTTCCTTCTCTCCTCTAGTTCCCTTATTCTTATAATTATTGATGATTAAAAAGTTACACTGAAGAAAATTTTATGCTTTTCATTCAATAAAAGATTGAATTTTATGTTATTTATTAAATGTTTTTAATAAATTTATTTTATTTAATATCAGTTGTCATTATTTTAAATTTTCATTAATAAGATTTTTTTAGAATTACAATTATTTATTTTTCAATAATCAGTTTTATGTAATAGTATTTTTTTAATTGATGAATTTAGTTTTAATTGTTATTAATTATTTACAACTATAAGTAATTAGATTCATTTTCATATAGTTAGTAATAGTTGGTAATAAATAGTAATAAATATATATAATTATTAATAATTAGTAATAATTAATGGAAATAGGTAAAAATTATTAATAAATAGTAAAATAAGTAATAATTAGTAGTAGTTAGTAATAATTAGTCATTAATAGTAAAAAGTAGTAAAAATTAGTAATAATCTGTAATAATGAGAAATATATAGTAATAATTCGCATTAATTATTAATATGTACTGGTAATTATTAATAATTTGAAGTAATTATTAATAATAAGTGGCAATTATTAATAATTAAAGCTAAATAGTAAAAATTAGTACAAACGACTAATAAATAGTTGTAACTAGTATAATTAGTAAAAATTAGTAAAAATTAGTGAAAAGTAGTTATAATTAGTAAAAATTAGTAAAAATGATGTATAATTAAAAATAAATACTAAAAATTAGTAAAAAAATAGTATTAATGGGGAAAAATTAGTAAAATTTAGCGGTGATTAGAAATAATTAGTGGCAATTTTTAATTATTAGTTTTAATTAGTTATAATAAGTGTTGATTAGTAATAATTTGATATAATAAGTGGTACATAGAAAGAATTAGTTCTAATTAGTAATATATAGTGGTAAGTAGTAATAATTAATGGTAAATAGTAATATATAGTAATAACTAGGAATAATTAGTTAAAATTATAAATAAATAGTCATAATTAGTAATAATTACTAAAATTTAGTAATAAGTCTTAAAAAATAGTGATAATTAGTAAAAATAATTAATAATGATTTAAAATTATTTAAAATGATTAAAAACAAGAAAAAAAGATTGGATATTTGTAATAATTAGAAGTAATTAGTGATAATTTTATATCATCAGTGGTAATTATAATTACTTAGCGATACATATTAATATTTTAACATAAATATTAATAATTAGTAATAATTAATGATAATTTGTAATAATTATTGGTAATTGTCAATAATTAGTAATAACTATCAATAACATTGTCTAATTATCAATAATTAGTAAGAAATTTTAAGAATGAGTCAAATTTTTAAATATTTTAAAAACATCTAAAATAATTAGTCAAATGAGAAAAAATCATAATCAATTTGTAAAAATTATTAATGAATAGAGGTAATATGTAATAATTAGTGGTAATAACTCATTTTTAGAAATAATTATTTATAATTATATATAATTAAGAATAACTAGTAAAAATTATCATTAATTAGTAAAAATTGGTAATTAATAGTAATAGTTATTAATAATCAATAATAATTACTAATAAATAGTAAAAAATTGTGAAAATTAGTAATAACATTTTGCAATTAGTAATAATTAGTGTAAATTATTAACAATTAGTCATAATTAGTAATATTTATTTGTAACTAGAATGAATTAGTGGTAATTATTATTAATTAGTTGTATTTAGTAATTATTAGTAAAAACTAGTAATAATTACTTGTAATTGGTATAAATTAGTAAAAAATAGTCAAAATTAAGAATTAATAGTTAAAAATAGCAACAAATAATTAAGGTTAGTAAAATTTATGAAAATAAACTTAAATTGGTCAAAATTTGTAAAAACTTAAAAATAGTAAAAATTATTAAAAATTAGCGGTAATTAGTAAAAATTAGTAGTAATTAATAATATTTAGTGTTCATAGGTAATATTTAATAATAAATATGAATTGTTTTTAAAGATTATATTAATTATTATTAATTAATAGTAATTAGTGGTATTTTGGGAAAATTATTGATAATTAGACATAATTATTTTAAATTATTAATAATTAAGGGAAAATAGTTTAAATTATTTATAATCTGTTATAATTAGTAATAATTAGTAGAAATGTTTAAATATAAACTATAATTAGTAAAAATTAGTTAAAATTATCAATATTTAGTTATAATGATTAATCATTATGAATCATTATGGGAATTAGTAATAATTCAAAATAATTAGTAATACTTAATAATAATTATAAATAATTATTAAAAATTAGTAAAAATTAGTAAAAATCATTAAAAATTTATAATAAATAGTAATAATTAGTAATGAATAATATTAATTATTATTAATTATTTTTTATTATTAATAAATGGTAATAACTTTTGTTCATTAGTAATAATTTGTGATAATTATTATTAATTAGTAATAATTTGTCATAAATAATAATAATTATTAATTATTGGTAAAGATTAGTAATAATTACAAAATAATTGTAATCATTAGTAATAAAAAATATTAATGGGTATTAAATAGTGGTAATTAGTGGTAATTAGTAATTAATATTTTTAATTTGTCCTAATTAGTCAAATTTAGTCAAAATTAGTATTAATTTGTAATAATAAGTTCCAATTAGTTGTTATTAGTAAGAAATAGAGGTAATTTGTAATAATTAGTAACAATTATTATAAATTAGGTGAAAACTGATAATGAAATAGGTAATGAATTCTCATGTCAGGTGAAATGAAAACATTGGACATGGATGGCGCTAATTGGTCAATTCTCATGACCTGAAATTCAAAATTATATGATTTCCAAATTATTAATAATTTAGAATATAGTTTATTATATTTTGAAAAAATATAATTAAAATAAAAGTTAATTACTATAAATTAGTTTTATTTAATAAAAAGAGCAATTTAATCAAAAGTAGTATTAAATTGCAATATTTTGTGATAAATAGTAAAACGCTATGTTAATTACCAGTGACTATCAAGAAATAACAGTTATCAGTAAAAAATATTTCAAATTAGTATAAATTACCTAGAATTAGATGTTAATAATGATGTTTAGAAAAATAAAAATTAATTAATAAAAATTGGTGGTAAATATATAAAATTAACATTATTTATATGTAAAATATAATTTTTTAGTTTTATAATACTTATTGCATCTTCCATTTCTTATATAAAATTAATAATAGATTTTATTTATTTTTATTTTTTATAGAAATATGGAACAAAAATGGGGTCAAGAGTCATTATTCTATTATCTTGATTGGATAAATCATCAAAGAAACCCAAATGGTTCTGGTATTGATACATTATATGTTGAGGTTGTTAAATATTGGCAATCCTTTTCATCACCAAAATATTAAATACATAAGAGGCAATTATTTTTCATCATAAGAAATTTGATATAAGGTGGTATGACACATTTGAAAAAAATGGGGGTTGTATAGTTTCTATTCAATTTCAAATTTATTTGTAACAATATGATGAATGATATACCCTAGAAATTATAAATAATTTCGTTCAAGAACCATCACACTTTCAAACATTATTAGAGGATTTTGTTTGTTCACATAATTAATAAATTGAAACTCCAAATGATATTGATTTCACTCCTATGATAGAACCATATTGATTTTTGGGGTTAGTGATTTAAACTGAGAATGATTTATATCCTATTTTTAATATAATAAATTTTAATTCATTTTCATTATTTATGGAAATTAAATCAGATAATGGAATGCTAATTTTCTCTTTTGAATGGATATTCACTTCAGTTAAAGCACAGTTTTTAGAAGGAAATGTGCTGAATAAAAATTTTAATTATAGAAAGAGGATGATTCATAATTTTGGTCATTTTTATCCAATGATTCATGAATGTTACAAAGGATGCATATTATACTATAGTGAAATTGAGTCATTAGTCAGTTTTTCTACATGTGGACAATCAATGCACAAAGAGGCTTAACTACGGATGTCTGAATTGATTCCCGTTAAATAGTTTGGGTATTTATAACTAACACACAGATTTTATTGTTTATTTACATCTCATAACACAACATCATTTATATCTTGGAACAAAACAAATATTTAAAAAGTTAAAATCTTAAATCATTGATCTGATGTTTATTTATGGAATCATTTTAAATAGGTACATCAATATTTATTTTCTATGACGTGTAACATGATATTTGGTCACTTTACTAATGGTTTATATCCATTTAGTTTTTATGGTATTCAATATACCTATTGGCCCATAATTATTGACTTTTAAGACTTAACCCACTTGATGTAGATGAATGTTCCATATAGCATTTTATGATTTTTAATTCTTGGACATCTAAAAGAAGAATATGATTATTTATTTGAATACATTAATTGATGAATAAAATTTATTAGTGGGAAATTGTGTGAGTACTTAAGATTTTATTATGAAATAAATTTTTTTAATGAAATCTATATTAATGTGGACAATTAGTGACTTCATAGAATATTCCATGTTACCTGGATAGAGTATGCATGATCTGAAATCATGTCCATACTCTATGAGTGGTTGAAAATAAATAGTGCTAATAAACGGATTAAAACATTATTTCATAACTATAATCACTTATTTATTTCTTTTTATCATCCTTTATAAAGGAATATTATTCATATCAAGAAAGATAAAATTAAAAAATACGGACATACCTAAATGATAATAGTTAGTGATTTAAAATATATTGTCTCTTCATTACCTCCCAATTCCTTTAGACCAATTATTTTTCCAATAAAGTTGGATTTTGGAATGATAAAAACTAGATTAAGTAGATTATTTTTTGGTATATTCTATATTCATTTGGTTTTTTGGACCATCATATGCTTGATGTCATACATATTTAGAAGAACTATTTTGATAATATATTTTATACTCTTCTGAAATCACATAGTAATAACAATGATAAGGTAATGGCAA
The DNA here is from genome assembly GCA_963277665.1 of Viscum album. Taxonomy (NCBI): domain Eukaryota; kingdom Viridiplantae; phylum Streptophyta; class Magnoliopsida; order Santalales; family Viscaceae; genus Viscum; species Viscum album. The sequence goes on along the minus strand of OY728165.1, from coordinate 1,060,897,116 downwards.
AATTAGATCATTCCAAAATTTACAGGTGAACATAACTGAAGTTTTTTAAAGATGATAGATCATAGAAATTAATAAATTAAAAATCATCATATAAGCTTTCAAAATAATACAATTTAGTATGTTTTTTGTGGAATGAAAAATTGAGACTAATGGATGGTTATTTTTAAATTTATTTAGATTAACAAAAAATATTATATTATTGGATTAAGGAGTCCTAACTTCCATGTTTCATTAAAAATAATTATATCGATTAAATTTATAGTTACTTTGTATTCTTCGATTGGGTATGTGATAACTGAAATATAATAATTTTTCCAAGAAATATCATTATTGAAAATGAACTATGATACACTTAGTATACTTCAAGAAGATGTTTTTTTTAAATTTATATAACAAAGAAATAAATTATTACACCTTTATATGATTCAATATAATTGACATATTAAACATTTTGAATGATATAAAATGTAAAGGATTTGTAAACTTAGAATAATGGTGTCCATATAAGAGATGTATGTAGAAACTAATGAAAATGTTATGTTACAATTCCCAATTCGATGAGTCAATAGTAAAAACATATTTATATGAGGAAATTGTTTTTATGATACCCGTATTAATATCCTGAATATACTTCAAAAAATAATTTTATGGCTTATAAGGAGGGATCTTATGATAATGTAATAACCATTAAATTATCAGTTTCTAATTACCTTCAACATGTATTTTGTGGGGTTTATGAAATATGGATTTCATATGATTAACATCACATTGCTCATATATACGTTTTTATGAAATGTGATGAAATCAAATGATTTTTACGGTTCATTATACTACAACATATTCTTATTTCTTTTATAAAAAATAAATTAAAAATATTTTAATTGTAGATTATATTAAGATCATATCAAGAAAAAGAATTCAAAATAATAAAGTAGATTCTCATGAAAAACATTTTCAATATAATTTTTTTTTTACTTTTTAAAATGGATGACATAGTAAATTGTTTATGATTTTAAAATTGATAAAATTTTATTATATTTAATATTATTTTTCAATTTTTAATTTATCACAACATGAAGATAAAACTGGTAATCAATTGTTTGTATTCAGTAACCTACTATCCAAAATAGTCAAATCAGAAATTTAATATGTTCTAAATAGTTTTCAATTTAGTGCACATATATATAGTTAATTAAAAAATAAAATGTTCTGTTTTTGTAATAGGATATCATCATATAGAAAGTAATTTTATCTTTTATGTCATGCTTGATGAAATTATTGAGTTGTGATTTCCAGGAAGTAATTATGTAATAGTGATCAAATGTAATTGGTTTGATATAGATAGTTTATTTTATGTTCATTTGATCTAATTAATTATTGATATTAACTATAAAATAATTTATTCCATAAATGAACCTTTTTTGTTTTCTCATTATCACACAAAATATATTATGACAATTATTGTGATATTTTATAAGAATTAATTGATTTTGGTTGAATTATAAAAATTAAATTCTATGAAAAGTAAATTTGGTTCTATTTAAGTGTAATGATTTAAAAAATTTCATGAGGAAAATCCAAATACAAATATTTAATGTAGATAAATGATATTCTATGATAAATCACAACAATTATTGGTCGATTATGATGTTAATATTGGAGATTTAACAAATGAATTTGAATTAACTAGTGATGAAGAAGATAAAAATGTTGTGGAAATTGATAATACTAAGGATGAAGATCATAATATTGAGACCATAATATAATAATTTTTTGATTAAGATAAAGAAACAAACAATTACTTGTTACTTGTAGTCAAAATAAATAAATATTATAAACATTTTCAAACATGTGCTGAAAACATTAATTTCATGACTCAGATCACTAACGAGACTAGGAGAGCATACTACCAGATGATGATCATGATGATTTATTATTCAACCATCATGTTAATAGAGATTCATCATCGACTTAGAGGGGTTATGGTATTACATGATTGATGACTCCAGACCCTATTCCTGAGCAATGTCGACATGTTTACATGGATCCATGTATATATATATATGATTAGTTGATCATTTTAGTTTGATTTCATTAATATTCATTAATTTATTTATGTAATAATTTTTGGATTATTTGATCTATTTTTTCACAACTTATTTCAGATATCTATTGGGAAGTGGATCACAATTCTGTGGAAATATTTTTTTAAGTCATGAGTGACATGGGATCAGATTTCCATTAAGGATCATGACCACATGTCTTATCATTGGATGGTATGTTAATAAATTATAGTTTTGTTTAAATTTATTTAAATATCATATTTATATTATTATATAATGTAGGTATAATGGATTCCTGTTGATGATACCTTGCAGAGTTCAATTTGGGAGGTTTGGGAGGTGCGTATGTGTGAGAGTTGTGGTAATTTTTTTCATAATTTATTGTGATTAACCCCGAAGAATGAAGGAGTAATAGCTTATGATCAGTCTTTACACACAAATATACCATGATACATATCATCTCAGGTTTGGGATGGATTATTTTCATTCTACAAGGGAGATAATGTTTTTTTGGATAACATCATTAGGTCATCAAAATCGGGGGTAGAAGGATGCAATACGTCGATCTGATAGTCATTCAATCAGTACGCATCAACAATATATGGTATGTAATTTTTTTAATTATTTATATAGATATATATTTAAACTATATATTTTACAATCATATATTAAGTTTAAAATTCCAAAATTTTAGATATTAATGTTTATTGGAGGTTGTAAAATGATCATGAAACTGGAGGGATTATAATTGGTTTCCTGTGCTATAATGAGGTTAATGTAATTTTTTCGAGTTTTAAATTTATATAGTAATAATATTTTATCTATTTTAATTCCAAATATCTATTTAAGGAGTCATATTTGTCCCCAATTCATAGAAAAAAAAATGATTTTTTGGCTAAGACTGAGAGTCAGGACACTAGTGCAGTATGATTTGATGATGCATCATTGCAGAAATATACACAATATTATTTCAAGAAAGGATGATAAGTTGGTATCATTTCATTACAAACATCAAGAAAGTATTGTGGGAAAACTCAAAGGTTGATTTCTAGATCAAGAGGAGCTTCTAGAGAGTTTTTTACATCAGTCTCATAATATAAGGGGTAGTTACGTGATCAATGATAGGTTATTGAGACCACAAATGCGGAGTATGAGGAGATTCATTGAGAGCACTAATAGCATTAGGAGGGAATACGACAATGGTATGAGTGGTATAATGATTACATGGGATGGATGATTTCTGGTTTTAGGATGGAGTTACCGCCCCCTTCAATTATAGAAAACCATCCACCTCCCCATTCCCGTCCATAGTTATTGATAAAATATATACATATCTATTGTGATAAAATATAAATGAAAATATATTTTTACGTTTTTAATTATTTTATATTTTTTTATTTTTTTATTTTTTATTTTTTATATTTTAATATTTATATTTTTAGTTTTTCATTTATTTGTTTTATAAACATATTTGAGACGAGGTTTCCACCCATTGAAAAAATTGATTATAACATGTAAATTAACCTTTTTCAATAAATAACCCATTTAAATAGTATTTGAAACATGAAAGATTACAAACAAAAAAGGTATTTTTATATGGGCCATCACAAAAAGAATATTTAGCGACGCTCTTATTGAGGACGGGTCCTTTGCGATGGGACCCCACTACAAATATCTAATTGCAATGGGGTCTCATCCCATTTAATCTATTTTATCATTATCTATAAAATATTAATTTCATTTTAGAATATAAAAGAGAAAAAAATGTATAGTTGAAATATGTTGTTTTTACTATCACACTTTCCATCAAAGGTCAATAAGAAGAAAAGAGATTGCAATAATGATTGTTTTATAACCGAGAATAGGCCACCATAGGATGTTTTTTCTAACTAATAATGTGATGTGACCAATTTATTCCATTGTATATTCAAGCCTATATTTCAATTCCCCTTTAAGAAAATATTGATGGGGTTTATTAACAAATATCTGTGCTTATGAGTCTATAAGTTGGATCTGTATTTAAATTGTTCATATTTATCCCATTTTCATTTTTTTCTATTGAAAATAACATATAAAATCTTGTTGTGTGGTATTATAACAACAATATAATGAGTAATATATCACTTTTTATGAAGAAAATTGGAAAAATAAATTTACATTGTTTTTTATATTTTTTTCACTGAATGTATGAATCCCAAAAGAGTGAGATAAATAACCGAGGTCAATTTCAACAATATTTAAGGTGGTAAAATGGAAAAAGAGATAAAATTTATAAAAATCATAGGCTACACTAGTTTACCCCCACTTTTAATAGTTACATCAATCATTTGCGAATAATAAATGGAATGAGATCTGAATTTTCAATATTTGATTTGATGGTCCATAGTTAAAGAATCGTTATTTTTAATTTCAATTCCTAAGGAAATATACTGTTTATATTATAATATTCTTTTGGGTTCCCCATTATAGATTTATCTACAAATAATGTGAAAACCCTGAATATAGAATTTGGTTGTGAAATTGAGAAATCCTTCATCATAGAAGGATTATAAGAAGGATTATCCTCCTCATGATATTAGTAAATGTGGAAAAATGAATGTTACAACTATTTAATATAATCTATTTGAGGAAAAATCTTCTGGATGGAATGATAAGTTATTCCATTTAATAAAAGTGTTAGGATAAATATTTCTACATGTAATAGCAATCAATATTTTATTTAAACCATGTACTGAGAGGTTTTGTGGAAAAAAATTAACTATTAAGAAGATAAAAAATAAATCTACCAAGGAATGTTAAAAAACATATATGATGAAAAGGAAACTGAATTTTCCACTCATTTTTTTACTATAAAATTACATTGTATAAATGAAAAGTTTGAAACATCAAAGGAAATTGATAATGATTGTTGTGTTATTTTGAAAAGAACCCTATAAAACTCCCTAAATATGAGTTTACATTAATTTTTTGTTCTATTTTATAGTCCTGTGGGAGTAAATCAAAGAGATTTATGAATTTAATGAGTGAATAGAATAATTATAGGTTCAAAAGGAGTTTACATGTATAAATCCTACCAATATAAGATATGGCCAAAATTCAAAGATATATGGAGCTTCAAGAAAGATTCATTTGAATTGATAAATATTTTTCTAATAAAATCTTGTAAAAATATGTATCCATGAATGATGTAATGCCCCGACCCTAGTTACCCAGACTCGGTGAATTATAACATAACATAGGCATGATCACAAGAAAGATCAAATCTCGAAAGACCGATTGGTTTAGTAGACTTGGAAACAGTAGATATATTCATAAGTCTTACATTACATCCTAAAATGAAAAACTACTACAACAACATATCGTTTCCATAATCCACACTCATATCCCCACATAATATCCCTGCAGGTCATTCATAATTTTCTTTTTCACTTCCTGGGAAAAATAAAACATAGAAAAGGGGTGAGCTCAAATGCCCAGTAAGGATAACAATATAGCGGAAACTTTCATAAATAAGAATAAACATTTAAGGCAATGTATAACTAAAACAAAAGCCTTTCAAAATTGAACTTTCAACATAGTATGGCATAAATAAAATGAAATAATACCATTTACTTATTCACATGGATATTCTACTAATCTAATAATCACATGCAAAATCAATAACCACTTTCATAATGATAGAATGCATAATGCCAGACTATCATAACCACATAGCCAAGGTCTTGTGCCAAGACTATAAATAATATTTTGCCAAGGCCTTGTGCCAAGACACTAGTTTGTCTCATGAGACCTACCGATGCATCGAGGAGCTATAGCTGGCTCCACCCGTTACATATTAGGTCCAATGCATTCCCATATGAAAAGGTTTAAACATAACATAAACATTCGTATTAAAACTAGCATACTAAATGTCAATACTTTCACCATAAACTATGAATGGTATAAAAATAGCACATCCACAGTCAAACATATCACAAAACCTTCAATACAATAAAGAAGTTTTGTATCATAATAAATCAACATCAAATAAGCGTAAAATCCATCAAAGGATGTTGAAATAGATGAAATCAAAACTCTTTTTAGAGAGATATCTCTTTTTATTTTGAAATCATTTAAGAGCCATATAAAATAAAACATTTTCTTTTGAAAATATTCTTATAAGCTTGTAAGGGAATTATTGGAGATTTTATAATGGCGGAAAATAACCGCACCCGCCGTATATGTTAAAAAAAACATTCTTACCTTAATCATGTCGAAAAGGTTAAAAAGGACCGTGTTTTGAAAACGACGGAAAGATTCCATTATAAACCACTTATAAAAGTAAAAAAGGGTATAAATGACTTTAACTCATATTCTAGTAAATAGTAAAAATGTTTTGATATATATTTTTAAGAAACATGGATGTGGATGATAAAGAGATCCCAGTAGATAATTATAAATAAACAACCTCAGATAATGAAGAGATTGTGACATAACCCTTACAAATTCGGTAACTTATGAAACATACAACCCATGAAATAGGTATCATACAATGAATATGTAAATACACATAAATTAGAGTGTATTACACAATGAATATAATTATCGGCAGTACATACACCACACAAAAGGTGATGGTGGCAATATGGCATGAATCTCACGGGAATAAGGAGTGAGATGAAAACCCCTTACCTTGTATGTTTCCTTGGGTGGGGTAGGTTAACCTCATGTATAATGGTGAAATAATTGTTATTAAATTACAAAAGACTCATATATATTAATATGATATCATATATGATCATTTAACATTGATTTGTTAATAATATCTTTTAATTATCGTCGTTTTGGGTGTTAACTTACTCATTTTCTTTTATATATTTTGTTACATAAGTCGTGTTTGTTATGGATAGGTTGTATCTTATTCATATCCAGAATGATATCAATTCCTTAAAAATAATTTTTAAATCATCAAATGTAACTATACTTTAATGGATACGATGGAGAATTAATCTTATCGCGTTCGTGGAGACGGTAGTCCATACGTACGCACGTGCGACAATATCATTCTTTTAAAATAATATATAAATGGATGGTATATTATATATACAGAATAATTAACATGTTATATTTATTATTTACATGAGTTACATATCATTATTATACCCATCCAAATAATAATATATTGAATAACAATTACACCACGACGTGGAGACGGTAAGCCGTACGTACGCACAGATGGTGACATGTTATTCAAAGGGTCGATAGAATACTGAATATGGTTGTACCATATTTATAATAACATCATAGTATATATATGATACTAAAAATATTATTTTATAATGGTAATAACAAAGGAAGAAGAAGTGGAAGAAGAAAGGAACTTGGAAAAAGGTGGTGAAATCATTAGCTCTTCTTCGGGTTCTTCCTTTTGATTAGATCAAAATGGCTCCACAAGTTGGATTTCTGATGAACCTAAGGCCTCTAGGTTGTAGTGAGGGAATTTGGGAGAGTATTTGGGCAGAGTTTTTCCGAATCAAAAGGTTTTGAAGGTGCAAAGAAATGAGAAGGAGGAGTGCCCTTTTATAAGAGGTGTGAGGGGAACCTTTGGAAAAGCTAGAAATATTAGTTTATAATAAATTCATATTCGGTTTATAATGGCTCCAAAGTTGATTATTTAAATGTTAAGGTGGGGATGGGTAGAAAAACCTCAACCAATAGAATTTACACAGGTTTGGGTACTTATATTAACCTTATCTTTTAGTATTAACTCTAAGTTAATTAGTTTCACTTTTACAATGTCTCTTTGTATTTTTATATAATATGGTTAATAAACATACTATATACATCCAAGAGACCCCCAAGTGGACCTTTAATGATGAAAATATCATGATATAAGTCTCTTTTCCGAACCTTAGATTTTTAAGAATTTAATATCAATTAATAATATAATATTTGTTTTAAGAACTCTTTTATGTCAATTTTGACACTATTCAATAGTTGATTTTTGTGAAACTCATAACAGATTTATTACTTCGAAAAAAGTCCATTAAATAAATCCTAATATATCATATTATCCTAGAAAATTATTTTAATTCATTAAAAGTTTCATATTATATTTATTTGGGTATTTATAATATCAATTATTTTAATTTTTCACTATTAATGTAATTAATTCATCATCATTGTGTCATAAATAAATTAAATTATATAATGTCTAAAAATTATAAATAAAATATAATTATGTAGGAAATATTATTATCTTTCTAATGAATATTTATAATCTAAAATCCAACATATATAACCCTATGTAAAAATTGTTTTTCTAAAAGATATATGCTTGTGTCATTTTTGTATTCATTTTAACTTAATTAAAAAAAAATGTCCCTATCACTTACAAGTGGCACCATGGGGTCCCAAAATCGACCCAAAGATTCCTATGGTCGAACATGTATCAACCAATAAGTCTAGGACACGTTTTAGGGTAATTTAGTATTATTATAATATTATTTTTAACCCTTATTTACCGGATTTACCCTTAACCATGGTAAATAAAATATTTACCGCAGTAATTATTCAAAATGTTTAAAAATAAAAGGTATCTATTTAAACAGTTTGAACATCCTGATTCCAAATATGGAATCTATTTTTCTAAATTCAAAACACATAAGTGGCAGAAATTAATTTAAAATTAATTCCCGCTGTCAAAACAAAAAGCGTCTTTTTAAGAGATAATAACTATCAAAAGATTGACACTTGTTTATGTTCGGTTTAATTGTAAATTTATTTCCAATGACCAACATTATATTAAATGTTAAAAATATATTCTAAATATACTTTAAAACCACTCAAATTCATAATTTATTAGTATTAATTATGTTGCTTAAAAAAGTTGTTTTTAATTAAAATTTAGTAATTTTCACTATTCATCAAAATATGAAAGTTATCCGAAAAGTACAAAAATTTCACCTTAGGCTAAATTCGATACTCCGAATCCAAAAATGAAGTCCATTTTGAGAGATAAAATTTCTAAAATTTTAAAAGGTAGGTATTACTATTCATAATGGCGAGTTTGATTGGTTGTGGTGTGTTAGAACTCGAAGTTGCGTACAACACACGCTACTGTATTATTCAATGGAAAGTGTACCGTGGAAGCTTGGGATGTTTCATTTTACATTTTTTGATGTCCCCCATTTAGTCAAAAAGTTTAAAATATTGTATTTAAAAAGGATTCACTATTAAATGTTGATAAAAGTGCAATACTGAAAATGAATCTGTTCTTGCATTATGTCTAAGAAACTCATAATATGGATTCTAAAATTATAAGGATTATATAAAGATTAAAATTTAGTTAATACTATTCATAACCTCTTATGAAAGGCTTTTTTTTTGGTAAGTCATGGTGTGATTGAACTCGGTGTTGCGTGTAGTGCAAGTTATTGAATTATTTTGAAGAAATAACACACTATGAAATCTTGGGGTGTTAAATTCTCCCCTCCTTCAATAAATCGCGTCCTCGCAATTTGAAATTGTTATTATAAAATAAAAGGTTGAAAATAGAAAATATATTTTTGGGAAATCCCACATCGGAAATTGGGTTACTAAAATTTATTCTTAATATGTGGAAAAGAGAAATGAAAGGTTCACCACCAAATTATGATCTCGATTAGGAGAACATTGGTGGAAATTAGAGGCATATAATTGGAGGGAAAACATAAATATTTATAGGTAGTGATTGAGGTCATCAATCACAAACAAGTATAAAATTGAGGTCCTTAAACTCATCAATCTATGATGATTTGAAATACCATCGGTTCAACAAAACATAGGGTATTGGGATAACACATTTTTGACATTTCAAAATATCTTAGTTGAAATACCACATCGAAAAATGAATTAATGAGGCCTCTATTTAAAATAAAGAGTGTAAAGTATGAAGATTACCGAAAATAACACATACTGGGGTACCATGTAGGAAAATATGGATATGGAAGAGAAATATAACCATCAATTATCTGATGGAGAGTGGTAGAGAACATGGCTATGAAAAGGCCAACAATCCGAAAGCCATAAATTAGTGATGATTTAAGGTACCATCTAGGGAAACATTTTTGTTCTAAGTTCCTTTTATTAATGTTGAGCAATTTATTTATGAGATTGGCTAAGATCATATGCAGATATACTTACTTTATAATTAGAGTTTTATCCATTAATAAATTTCTACAACAAACTCATCTTTCACTCTAAAAGATAATAGAACGTAAAAAAATTTCTATTTATACTATTCGTACAGGGTTCCAAAATAAATGAATTTATAATTCATCTACCAGATCTTTTAATAAAAACTACATTATTTAATCAAGGACATCTCGTGGGCCAGGGGTAGGTGATACACCCTTGTCGCCCTTCGGTTGCGGGTTCAAGTCTCGTAGCCTTGCCAGACGCGACGGGTTGCCGCCCGACCCCCGGGTTGTCCTTTTATGGAAATCCAAAATAATCCAAACTAGAACTATCCAAAATACTTCTGTCCAAACTCACAGTCCAACATTTACAAGGAAGGTAAACATAATGTAGATCTTTTTTACCCCGTAATAGCATATGAATACCTTCATCATGTATTCTTTTAATACACTAAAACATCCTGAATTACCATATTCTTTATTGATTACATTCATGCTCACTTATTCCTTATAGAATGCTGGATATACTTCATCAATACAAAAATGTTTTAATCCCCAACAATGATAGAATATACAAATCATTAATCAGTTCCAAGGTAGTCAAGAATATACAATATAATTTATCCAAAACAATCACGTATTATTCCAAAATCACTACCTCGGTATCAGAACTATATTATGGATTATCATTCTCTCAACCATATATTTTCCAAAAATTTATCCTGCTATTGAGTCACTTTTCGTTGTTCCACACAATCTCAAGTTTTTAATGAAATAGTACTACAGTACAATCCTTATATACTCCATAATTATTATAACAAGTACGTTGTTGATACAACACTCAATGGACATAATCAACATAAGAACTCTAATAATTCTTCTTCATCTGTGGTAGTGTCATAACTTGATTATTATCCAATAGCATCATTTGCGACATAGTCTGATGACTGGGACATAGGTTCGCGTAGTGTCCAAACTCCTTGCAAATGAAGAATTGTACATTTGAAACCATTTTCTTACCCTTGCAGTCACGTACTTTGTTCCCTTTTCCTCCACACTTATAACAAACTCCCATTCCTTTCAGGCAAGTTCCAGGGTGTTTATTTCCACAGTTATCACATATGGGAAAATTCTTTTTTTCCCTCTTCCCTTTATCCATCTTTCTCTCTTCCATCATTTTCTTCTCTTGCTTCCCTTAAAAGCCATAGGACTCAGTAAACTCTTTACTTATCTTATCAACACATGATATTATTTCTTCATATGATGATAATACATGCGAGACTATTTCTCTTGTAAATTCTGTCTTAAGACCATAAAATATATCATCCTTCTTTCTCTTTGTATCATGTGCATTGCTAGAGTTCTCATTCCTTCTACTGGGCGCCATTTCTATACAATGGCATACATTAGAATAGTTTATGAATAACAATACCTAATCCCAAACTTGTAAAACACATAACATAAATTAAATAGATTATGGATATAATCCATAATCATAAAAATGTCTCCTTTGAGAAAGTATATACTCATAAACCCTTCATAATGATTTGTAAAGAAAATGAGAGTTATCCTAAGCATATCCCCCAGGAGTGTCGTAACCAAGAGTGCAACAAGGCCCGTTGTCATGCATCAGTTCCCGTTCGAGTCTAGCTCAAAGCGGTGTTTTTGGGTTTTACCCCTAGGTACATCTGTGCCAGAGCCGCCTCTACCTGCTCATATCCAGACAGGGATGTATTGCTCAGAAAACTCACAAAATCTCTACAATACCAAAATTCTAGGAAGTTCTTCTATACTAATCCTCAAAATTCATCTTAAATCTATGTTCTCTAATCAGAGTTTATCTAAATCTAGCTTCCAAGGTTTGTACTAAACTTTCTCGGATACCAACTGTAACGCCCCGACCCTAGTTACCCAGAGTCGGTGCATTATTAAATAACATGGGCATGATCACAAGAAAGATCAAATCTCGAAAGACCGATTGGTTTAGTAGCCTTGGAAACACTAGATATATTCATAAGTATTACATTACATCATAAAATGAAAAACTACTACAACAACATATTGTTTCCATAATCCACACTCATATCCCCACATAATATCCCTACAGGTCATTCATAATTTACTTCTTAACTTCCTGGGAAAATAAAACATAGAAAAGGGGTGAGCTCAAAATCCCAGTAAGGATAACAATATAGCAGAAACTTTCATAAATAAGAAAAAACATTTAAGGAAATGTATAACTAAAACAAAAGCCTTTCAAACTTGAACTTTCAACATAGTATGGAATAAATAAAATGAAATAATTCCATTTAATTATTCACATGGATACTCTACTAATCGAATAATCACATGCAAAATCAATAACCACTTTCATAATGATGGAATGCATAATGCCAGACTATCATAACCACATAGCCAAGGCCTCATGCCAAGACTATAAATAATATTTTTCCAAGGCCTTATGCCAAGACACTAGTTTGTCTGATGAGACCTACCGATGCATTGAGGAGCTATAGCGGGCTCCACCCGTCACATATTAAGTCCAATGCATTCCCATATGAAAAGGTTTAAACATAACATAAACATTCGTATTAAAACTAGAATACGAAATGTCAATACTTTCACCATAAACTATGAATGGTATAAAAATAGAACATCCACAGTCAAAATATCACAAAACCTTCAACACAATATAGAGGTTTTGTATCATAATAAATCAACTTCAAATAAGCGTAAAATCAATCAAAGGATGTTGACATAGATGAAATCAAAACTCTTTTTAGAGAAATATCTCTTTTTATTTTGAAATCATTTAAGAGCCATATAAAATAAAACATTTTATTTTGAAAATATTATTATAATCTTGTAAGGGAAAATTTGAAGATTTTATAATGGCATAAAATAACCGCACCCGCCGTATAAGTTAAAAAAACATTCTTACCTTAATCCTGTCGAAAGAGGTTAAAAAGGACATTGTTTTGAAAACGACGGAAAGATTCCTTTATAAACCACTTATAAAAGTCAAAAAGGGTATAAATGAATTTAACTCATATTCTAGTAAATAGTAAAAATGTTTTGAAATATATTTGTAAGAAACATGGATGTGGATGATAAAGAGATCCCAGTAGATAATTATAAATATACAACCTCGGATAATGAAGAGATTGTGACATAACCCTTACCAATTTGGTAACTTATGAAACATACAACCCATGAGAGAGGTATCATACAATGAATATGTAAATACACATAAATTAGTGTGTATTACACAAATAATATAATTATGGGCAGTACATACACCACTCAAAAGGTGATGTTGGAAATATGGCATGAATCTCACGGGAATAAGGAGTGAGATAAAAACCCCTTACCTTGTAAGTTTCCTTGGTTGTGGTAGGTTAACCTCCTGTATAATTTTTAAATAATTGTTATTAAATTATACAAGAATCATATATATTAATATGATATCATATATGATCATTTAACATTGATTTGTTAATAATATCTTTTAATTATCGTCATTTCGGGTGTTAACTTACTCATTTTCTTTTATATTTTTTGTTACATAAGCCGTGTTTGTTATGGATAGGTTGTATCGTATTAATATCCAGAATGATATCAAGTCCTTAAATATAATTTTTAAATAATCAAATGATAACTATACTTGAATAGATACGATGGCGAATGAATCTTACCGCGTTCGTGGAGACGGTAGTCCGTACGTACGCACGAGCGACAATATCATTCTTTTAAAATAATATATAAATGTATGGTATATCATATATACAGAATAATTAACATGTTATATTTATTATTTACATGAGTTACATATCATTATTATACCCATCCAAATAATAATATATTGAATAACAATTACACCACGACGTGGAGACGGTAAGCCGTACGTACGCACGTATGGTGACATGTTATTCAAAGCGTGGATAGAATACTGAATATGGTTGTACCATATTTATAATAACATCACAGTTTATATATGATACTGGAGTTATTATTTTAGAATGGTAATAACAAAGGAAGAAGAAGTGGAAGAAGAAAGGAACATGGAAAAGGGTGGTGAAATCATTACCTCTTCTTCGGGTTCTTCCTTTTGATTTGATCAAAAGGGATCCTTAGGTTGGCTTTATGATCAAACTAAGGCCTCTAGGTTGTAGTGAGGGAGGTTGGGAGAGTAGTTGGGCAGAGTATTGCCGAACCAAAAGGTTTTTAAGGTGTGATGAAATGAGAAGGAGGAGTGCCCTTTTATAAGAGGGGTGAGGGGCACCTTTGGAAAAGCTAGAAATATTAGTTTATAATAAATTCATATTCGGTATCTAATGGCTCCAAAGTTGATCATTTAAATGTTAAGGTGGGGATGGGTCGAAAAAAACTCAACCAATAGAATTTAGACTGGTTTGGGTACTTATATTAACCTTATCATTAAGTATTAACTCTAAGTTAATTAGTTTCACTTTTACAATGTCTCTTTGTATTTTTATATAATATGGTTAATAAACATACTATATACATCCAAGAGACCCCCCAAGTGGTCCATAAATGATGAACCATTCATGATATAAGTCTCTTGGCCGAAACATAGATTTTTAAGAATTTAATATCAATTAAAAATATAATATTTGTTTTAAGAACTCTTTTATGTCAATTTTGACACTATTCAATAGTTGATTTTTGTGATACTCATAACCGATTGATTACTTAGAAAAAAGTCAATAAAATAAATCCTAATATATCATATTATCCTTGAAAATTATTTTAATTCATTATGAGTTTCATATTATATTTATTTGGGAATTTATAATATCAATTATTTTAGTTTTTCACTATTAAAGTAATTAATTCATCATCATTGTGTCATAAATAAATTAAATTATATAATGTCTAAAAATTATAAATAAAATATCATTATTTAGGAAATATTATTATATTTCTAATAAATAATTATAATCTAAAATCCAACATATTTAACCTTATGTAAAAATTGTTTTTCTAAAAGATATATGCTTGTGTCATTTTTGTATTCATTTTAACTTAATTAAAAAAAAAGTGTCCCTATCACCTACAAGTGGCACCATGGTGTCCCAAAATCGACCCAAAGATGACTATGGTCGAACATGTATCAACCAATAAGGCTAGGAAACGTTTTAGGGTAATTTAGTATTATTATAATATTATTTTTAACCCTTATTTACGGGATTTACCCTTAACCATGATAAATAATATATTTTCCGCAGTAATTATTCAAAATGTCTAAAAATAAAAGTTACCAATTTACACAGTTTGAACATCCTGATTCCAAATATGGAATCCATTTTTCTAAATTCAAAACACAGAAGTGGCAGAATTTAATTTAAAATTAATTCCCGCTGTCAAAACAAAAAGCGTGTTTTTAAGAGATAATAACTATCAAAAGATTGACACTTGTTTATGTTCGGTTTAATTGTAAAATTATGTCCAATGACCAAAATTATATTAAATGGTAAAAATATATTCTAAATTTACTTTAAAACCACTCAAATTCAGAATTTATCACTATTAATTATTTTGCTTAAAAAAGTTGTTTTTAATTAAAATTTATCAATTTTCACTATTCATCAAAATATGAAAGTTATCCGAAAAGTACCAAAATTTAACCTTAGGCTAAATTTGATACTCCGAATTCAAAAATGAAGTCCATTTTGAGAGATAAAATTTGTAAAATATTAAAAGGTAGGTATTACTATTCATAACGGCTAGTTTGATTGGTTGTGGTGTGTTAGAACTCGAAGTTGCGTACAACACACGCTACTGTATTATTCAATGGAAAGCATACCGTGGAAGCTTGGGATGTTTCATTTTAAATTTTTTGATGTACCCCATTTAGTCAAAAAGTTTAAAATATTGTATTTAAAAAGGTTTCACTATTAAAAGTTGATAAAAGTGCAATACTAAAAATGAATCTGTTCTTGCATTATGTCTAAGAAACTAATAATATGGATTCTAAAATTATAAGGATTATATAAAGTATAAAATTTAGTTAATACTATTCATAACCTCTTTTTAATGGCTTTTTTTTGGTATTTCATGGTGTGATTGAACTCGGTGTTGCGTGTAGTGCAAGTTATTGAATTATTTTGAAGAAATAACACACTATGAAATCATGGGGTGTTACAAATGATATCTAGTTGAATTTTCATGCATTTATGAATAAATAAAATATGGCATTTATGTTAACAATTCTCTAATTACATTCCAATAAAACAAAGTAAAATATATATATAATCTATTATAATAGATAAATATGATGCATGATGATAATACATAGACCATTAAAAGAGAATTTTTTTAAAAAGGTGAAGTCCATTTATGATTATAAGGAAACTATTAATATATATTATAATGATCATGATGTGAAATTTAAAAATATAGAAGATACATAGGTTGAGTCTTAACTTTAACTAGGGAAAATATTTTCATCCATACATTCTTATAATGAGGATAACTGTGATGAAAAAACCATGACATTATGAATATTATTTATTTAAATCATTTTATGTTGAATGTAATATCACATGATTTTAAAAATAAAGACTATGTTTGATAGTAAAAAAAATACACAACACTAAGTGTAATCAAAAAACAAAATATTATGATTTAAATATAACTATTATAACATATATTACAAATTGTATGTAATGAAAAACAAAAAATTAAGTAAAAAATATATAAAAAGGATATAATAAAAAAAATTTACTAAATCATAAGATATTATCACTAATTGTTTTTAAAAAAGGATTTTGTTCTTCATAAATAAGTTTTCTTAATAAATGTGTTTCATTTCATATATGAGAAAATAATTATAATTAAATTTTTATAGTATTATAAATATTATTTTAAAAAAATTATTTCTTTTTCAAATAATGAAATAAAAATTATCTTTGGGTGGTGTTTTCGTTTTTATGAAAAAATTGTTTTTCTCATGGAATAGTGAAAATTACTATTATTTATTGAAAAATGTATTTTTATGTTTTTATAAAGTATAGTTCTATTTAGTATTAGTTTTAAAATTTAATTAGTTCATTTTAATATTAAATAATACTAATATGTAGTTTAGAATTAATATTATAGATGAATTTAGTATAAAAAGATTTTATATATAAAAATATAATTTTTTAAAAAATATTTAACACAATTTTTTAAGATTGATTTTAAATTTTACTCCTCCACTTTTATGTTTTTTATTTCGAAAAAATTGTTTTATATTTCGAATATTAATGTCCAAAATTTTCAAGTAGGTCATATATAGGATTGGTCAATATGAATAATATAAATATTAATTGTTTTACTGCTGTAAAGGATAATTTAGGTAATTAATGAACAAATAATATGATAAAGTCTAAAAAAATTAATACATGTTTTAATTTTATTTTATGGGTCCATTTCATGCATAATATTAAAATATTTTTTGATATTACTTTTTTCCATTTTTATGTTATAATGAAATTAATAATATTGTGTAAAAAAATTAAAAAATGTTACACTCTCGTTTTTAATAAATATACTATTTTTAGCATGAAGAGAAAATGAATATATGTTTTGTTATAAAAATTTATTTAAAATATAATTTATATTTATTCATCATTTTAATTTATTAATAAATTTTTGGGATGGAATATTATCCTTAAAGGCTTATACGAAGATGGCACAATAAATATTCAATTAATGAAAAATCCTATAATGGTATAAAAATACTATATGTGATATAATTTTTGACAACTAATATGATACATAAATTTTTAGATGAATATAAAAATTTATTTATATTATATGATATTTAGTTTTAATTTAATTCCATGTCTTGATTTTATTAATTTCAATGTAATAAAAAATTCTAAAAACTGACATTAGTGATATTTAATAATTAAGAATAATTTATTAAATCATATAAAATTATAATTAATAAAATATTCATACATTTTATCAGGATATAATTCAAAATTTCATCGATATTACATTTATGGGAATTTATTTTATTTATAGTAACTATTTTGACCCTCTTAGAGAAAAAAACATTGACATCACCGTATGAGCAAAGCAGTTAATGATGAGTTAAAACCAAATGATAAGTGCATAAATTGAAAAAATGTTTTATATTTTTTATTTTATGAGAATATATCACCAATAATAATAATATATAATAAATAAGTATTCTTTCATCCAATTTTATTTGAAAATTAATTTATATTAATTGAATATTTTTTGGGATTTCAAGAGTTTTCCTCCCATCTCTTATAAATGGGAATCTTTTATTCTATTTACATCACACCTAAAAACCCATTTCCATTGGAAGATATCAACCCACGTAAATTTTTAACATTTGTATACAAGATATATATTTCATATTTGTGATAGAATACCAACCTTTGTGTTCTTATGTTGGCAAGTGAAATATTATGGGAAAAATAGAGGTATCATTGTAAACCGTGAATT
Source organism: Viscum album (assembly GCA_963277665.1). Lineage (NCBI taxonomy): Eukaryota > Viridiplantae > Streptophyta > Magnoliopsida > Santalales > Viscaceae > Viscum > Viscum album. Next base: position 1,060,878,413 of record OY728165.1, on the reverse strand, counting down.
TTCATTTTTATTTATTGTTATAAATCCTTAAAATATTATCCAAAAATTATAATCTAATAATATAAATAACTACCATTTAAAAATATTTTTTACATTAGTTTTGTATTCTATATCCATCTCTTACCTCCATCAAATGGGAAAGGAATATGCCATCCATTTGTATGGAGGACTACCACCTTACAGACCGATGTAATTAATTTTCCATAATGACATCTCATGTATGGTTATAATGAAGTAATTAATTGTTATATATTGTATTCATAAAATATTTATCCTTATAAATAGATAATATATCATTTAATTTATTACCATACCTTTCACTAAGGAATTATAACGTCTTTTGTTTGTACATGCGTACCACCACCTCCATGAATCGATGTGATTCATTTTTCATAAACACATCACATAGATGATATATATATGTCTTTGTGTGTGTGTGAGTATTTTTAAATATATAATGTTTTATATATTATATAAATATTTATATAAATACAATGTAATACCAACCTTATTTATATAATAAGTTTTTCAAAATTGAAATGTTACTCATGTGTGCATATTACATAACACCTCTATGATTATAAAATAGTGTATTTTTCAAATCCATATATCATGATGATTTTCTAAATTATAATTCATGAATAAATACTATAATAATTTAACAAATATTATTTGATATAGGTTGGAACAATTGTAATGCCCCAATAACTCGTATATAAATTTTGACTCTTAGTAAAACACATTAAATAAATCGTAATGACAAAGAAATATTTATTTATCATCAAAATACATTATGAACAATACAAGAAACATCCCCTAAAACTAAGACATCAATAATATTAAGCCTATAATAATCATTAACAACAAATAAGGACCAATCATCAAAAAAATGATGTCGATGATATCATAGTGCTTGATTTTGGGAACATCCATTAGAAGTTATCCAATGAGGAGAATATCGGTAAGTACACAGAGGGTTGTAAAAAATGGAATCATCCTTAATAGCTGATGATTTTTAATTTTTTATGATAGATTTAAAGGAAATTTTTTGCATGAATACATATTTATACATAAAATGATAGTTTCATGTAGCCGTTGAGTAACTTTTTAAATAAAATATTAATAACTCAAAACAATACATAAATAAACAAACAAACAAATATAACTGTTAAACTAATATATATGTTTATTTTTTGTGTGCATTGCAGTGATGAATTTTTATTTAGTGAGAATTTATTAAATTGAATCTTTATGTAAAAAAGATTTTTAATATCAATTGATATTAATGTTTTTGAGGATATTAAAAAACAATATAGTTTCATAAAATGTAGTTTTAATATTTATAATTTTTCCATGAATATACTAGTCTTTTTAATACTTTTTAGAATTTATTATGAGAAAATATATATATATATATATATATATATATATATAAGAAACATAGAATAGAAAAAATATACGACATGTATTTTGTGAAAATTAAAATATCACATCCCATACAGAATTTTAAAAATCTGTTGTTATTCTTAATGAAAGACGTTAGACTATAATAAAAATTATTATTTTGATAAATAATAATGTGTATACAAATATTATTTATAATGTGGAAAAATATTTATTTTTAACAACTAACATACTTATATATGTATATAAATGTTAGGGAGTGTGTATTAACAATAATATATATAAACACATGGGTATTTGAATTATTAATTAAATGATAAAAATACAATTAAAAACGGTATTAGGAATTGGGTTTGGGGAGGGTAGGGTTCAAAATTGACGGGAATTACCCTCCCCCTACGTCGTCTTCTCTATATGGGAAGGGTGACTCGTGATAGTGGCCGAATAGGCTTGGAGTTGGTGCACCACTACCGGTTGGGGGGAATCAGATAGGGTGTGAGGGGTTTCATTTTAGAACATGGAGACTCATGATTGTATGTGTAAGGAAGAACCCGACATACCCATTTATTGGTGGTCAGCTTGAAACCAACACTGTTGACTTCGGGTAGCTCCAACTGTCATGTTGCATATGGAAACATCCTCTTTCAAATCCCCTACTATGATGGTGAGTCGAATGTCTGGAAAACGGGCGAATAATTTGAGTGTTTTTTATAAATATTCTTTCGTTTTGGGTTCCCACATATCCCATTAGGATCAAATTATGGTGTATTTCATGTAAAAGTATGATTCCCTATTGGTAAGTTAATCATTGTGTTCACACTATTTTGTGAACTTTGGTTTGTGAATGTCTATGTAAAAAAACACTTATGTGTTGGGAGGAGGGACAGACCGTCCACCTCCACAAGTCCAATATATAATTGATGGAATGTTCATCTACATCTTTTATGTAATCCGAGACCAAGGGGGAGTTTCTTTTTTGGTTCTCACTGTAAGTGGATACAATTGTTTTTATAAAATTCATCAATTAATAACAAATTGTATTCATGTTTTTGAGAAGAATTTAAACCACCATTCTATGGATTTCAATTTCCAAATTCAAGACTTCTAAAACCTCCAATAGAATAATAGATTTTTTTAAAATTTGGTCTTGTTTATTAGAATTGTTTCAATTTATCAATGTCATGTAACCCTTTTTTTAATATTCATTTTCCCTATTGGGACTCCTACATGGAAAATGATTTTATATGGAACACATGTATTTTATACCAATTGAAATTAGTCATTTTGTGGCATTTATAGCATGATTGTTCAAATAATTTTTTATGATAGTAAAATAAACTTTTCATTTTTCATTCATTCATCACATTCATTCCTTTTCTATGTAGTCGATTTGTGACCAATCTAGTTATGATAAATGAAGTGTTTATTTTGTGAAAAATCTTCTCGATTAGTTCCAAAATTTTATGAATTTGAAGTTATTTTTTATAAATTTGATTTAATAATGAATTAATATTTATTTTTTATTAATAGTTTATATATAAAGAAAATCAAAGTGTTTATTTTATTTTTAATCAGTTTATTTATTAAGAGAAATTTTATTATAAAAATGTTTATTATTTAAACAGTATATCAATTTGACAACTATATATCACAAGTGTGTTTATAATTGAATTTTTATTTGGATTACGAATCTTGGATATTTGATCTTATTGTTTTATGTTAGGCAATAAATATATTTATTTAGTTCATGAGATATATTTTTCTTTAAATTATTTTGTATAATTAAAGAAGTTCAGTTGAACTCTTAAAGAACTGAGAAATGTTATTAGGCTTTCAAATGTATTATTTTGTTAAAAATGTTTTAATTTCTTGTATATATATAGTCAGGTATAAAATCCCATATTTTTATTTATCTCTCCATAATAAAATTTATTTAATGTTTCTAGGATTGTAATCAGACTGTTATAAGTGCAGAAAACATTATAGAACTTGATAATTAATGTGTTTTCGTAAAAAATAAGTCGATGTATGAAAATATTAATCAGATAAATATATATTTATAACTATATATATTAAATTAATGAGTTTTAATTAAGACATTATACGTAAGTACATATGTATATGTATACATACTAATTTTTAGAGGAATGAATGTGTTTATGTCATTTTGTGTAAAAGTGTTACAGTTGTATTTAATTGATGTATATATAAATAATTATTGAATAAAATTTTATTTAAACACTAATTATTATGTAAATAAATATGTATGAAAATATCGTTAAGCGAAACTACTATCAAAATTAACATGTAATTATAAGGATGCATGTATAAAATTGTTTTTTAAGTGAAATTGTTATTTTTAAATATTAGATATATGAATGAGTATATAACCATGTTTATATTAATTAATAAATATATATATATATCTTTTATACAAAATAGTTACCTATATGTAAATGAAATTCATGTTATGTATTTAAATTGGAAGCAACATTCATCATGATACATATATAATCACGAATGTTCTGTTTATGAATTGATTTTCAAAACTCAGGGTTCAAAAAAAATGGGATACCATTATATGTCATATGAAATGAGGGTTTAATCCTACTAATTCATGTCCAATGATGGTTTTACTCATGCAAAATCACATGCAATGAGTATTTTACTCATGGTAAATAAGGTGCAATAAGGGTTTACTCGAGCTAAAATCTTGTGCAATGAGGGATTACTCATGGTAATCATTGTGCAATGAGCCATAAATCATGCACCTTCATGTGTGATGAGTCAATGACTCAAAATTATGTCACATTTCATGTCATGGGAGTGAACCGAGAATCCATGTCATGATTCAAGTTTCATATGGGAGTTTATTATGAAGGTGTATTGGTATTTTAGTGAAATTACTCTTACTTTATGTAATATCATTGTGGGATTTCCATATGTTATATGTATAAATTGAAATCCATTTTATTAAAGTGTTTATTTTTAACAAGATACATCATTCAATAAGCTTGTATTATCAAACAATATAACATTTCATACCTCTTTAATGAAGAACTCTATCAGGTTTCTTTTTTGTCTTGAAACCCCCTTACTGAGTTTTTGACGCTCACCATATGTTTTAAAATTATCTTAGCATATGACATCATGGTGTATAGATGTGAGATAGTGGTTGAGGCCTCACTATGGTGTTTTTCCTTTGTAATTGTTGGTTTTTAATAGTTTTTTCATTTTAAATTTCTTCATATTTATCCAGACTCTCTAAAATTATATTTCTTTATGATCTCGGGTTGTGTAAATAAATAAGTGATCTATTTTTATAAAAAAAAAGACCATGTTTTTTGGGTTGTTACATCTGGTAACAGAGGCGAGTTATAGATAACATTAGAAGTTAGGATTCAGAGAAACCCTTTGAGCCTTCAAATACCTTTCATAGAATTTACTAGTTCATTTTCATTAAGAGGTAATAAATCATTAGAATTTGAGCTGTCTAGTATCATGAAATACTGTAACATACAATTTTATATGTTTCATCCATAGGAAAAAATATAATTTCAAGATGTAATGGGTAGAAGCTCTCATGGGACATTTTTCCCTTCCTGAGGACTTACTTCTAATAATCATTGAAATTTCATGCTCACAGAACATCGAAACCTTATCCAATGCCCATCTAACCTACAAGACATTCTACGACATATAAAACACCACTTTCATAACATTGAACCATCAAAGATCACAGATCACCTGTCATCAAATATTATGCTCAAAACTCTCGCACTATTCTCGACAAGGGAGGTACCATTAGGGAATTTTAAAATATTTCACTCTATCTAGAGAATTTGATTCAATATTTGATTTTAGAATAGCTACTGAAGAGGTATAACTACTAGTATCTTATACATATATAGTCTGGGATTCATTTCAATTTGGAAGGCTAATAAATATATTAGAATAAAAATATTGTAAAAAAAATTCAACAATGACTATGTCAGACTATTTTACAAAAACCTAGAACATGGTGATGTTCTGAAACTGTATGATAGTAATAATTATTTTCAAAAGATGTGTCATATTTTTCATCAGTATGATCTGAGTTACAAGGACTTCATTTGGACTAAATAAGTGAAAGACTTGGAAGGTGCATTAATTTATTGTTCCAATAGGTGGACCATCAATCTCTATGATCGACATGATAAAGAGCAATGTGGAATGCTATATAATGTCAGGTAACAACCCAAAATTCATGCTACAATTTTAGTGTTCTTTTTTATGTAATCTAATTGAGATGTCATAATTATTTTAAAGGGATGTATAATGTAACGCCCCAGAAACTCGTATATAAATTTTGACTCTTATTATAACACCATAAATTAATCTTAAATGCAAAAGATACCTATGTTTATTAAAGAAATACATTAATAAAAATTCAAGAAACATCCCCTCAAACTAAGAAGATTTTATATTGACCCTATAACAATCATTAATATCAAATAAGTACAACTTCTTACAAACATAATGATGACAATATCATAACCCATGATTTTAGGTTCTTCCATGAGAAGAAATAAATGAAAAGAATTAATTTAAGGCCACAAAGGAATGTAAAATTCAGCATCATCCATGCCAGTAGAAGTATTACATTTTTTTATGAAAGATTAAAATGAAATGTTTGTTTGGAATACATATTTATACCTAAAATGACAATTTCATATAGCAATTGATTTAATTTTTAAAAAAAATTTAATAAGTGAAAAAAATTCAAAAATAAATATAAATGTTACAAAAATATATATGTATATTTTGTTTTTGTATTGTAGTGATAATTTTTCATTTAAAAATAGTTAATTCAAGGAAATATTTGTGTAAATTATATTCTCAATAAAAATTTATATTGATGTTTTTCAATTTATTCAAATATAATATTGTTTCAAAAAATCCAATTTTAATGCTTATATGTTTTTTCAATGAATAGACATGTTTATTTACTACTTGTTAGAATTTCATAGGTGACAAATATATATATATATATATATAACATATAATGAAATAGGATAATATATGACATGTATTTTGTGACAATTAAAATTACTCATCACATAATGAATTTTACAAATATGTGGTTATTACTAATGAAATACATTTGATTATATAATGACCATTTTTATTTGGATAAATAATAATAATGTATAGACTTATATTATTTATGGAAGTGATAAAATATGTGTTTTTAATAAAAATACCAACATATATATGTATATATATTTGAGTTACTGTATATAAACAATAATATTAATAAACACATGAATATTTTAATTATTAATTAACATATAAAAACCCAATTAGAAATAGTAATAGGACATAAGATTTGGGTGGGTATGGATCAAAATTGACAAGATTTCCCCCCCACCCACATCATTTAATTTAGCTGGGAAGGGTGACTCATGATGGTGACAAAAAATACTTGGAGTCATCACACCACTACAAGTTGTTGAGAATCATATATGGTGTGAGGGGTTTCATTTCGGAACCTGGTGACTCATTCTTGGACGTGTGCATATGAACCTGACATACATATCGATGGTTGGTCAACATGTAACCTGAATTTTCGAATCAGGGCATCTACTTGGGTCACATTCCCGATGGAAACATCCTCCTTCGATCCCCCAACTGTGATGGTGAGTCAATTTTTTTGAAAATCGATGAATCATTTTAGGATTTTTTATAATTATTCTTTTGATTTTGTGTCCTAGGTATCCCTTCATGATCGAATTATGGTCTATTTTATGTTAAAGTAGGATTCCCTAATGGTATGTTAATCAGTTTTTTCACACTATTTTTTGAACTCTTGATTGTGAATGTCTGGGTATAAATCCCATTTTGTGTTTAGAGGGTGGGAGTCCTTCCACCACAACATGGCCAGTCTAGCCTTAAATGTGTTTTAAACTCCTTATTATGTGTAATTTGAGACCAAAGAGGAGTTTCCATTTCAGTTCACACTATATGGGATGCAATTTTTGTTATAAAATTACTCTATAAATTTAAAATTGTTATGATGTTTATGAGTGGGATTTAAACCACCCTTCTATAGATTTTATTTTTTTTCATTCAAGACTGTTGAAATCACCAATAGAATTAGGGAATATTATTTTTTATAAATTTTTTTTCATGCCTTAGAATTGTTCAAATTTATCAGAATCATTTATCTCTTTTTTTACAATTCTTTTTCTCTTTTGGGAATCCAACATGGTATAGGATTTTATATATAACACATATAATTTTGGTCAATTTACATTAGTCAATTTGTGGTATTTATTACATGACTGTTCAGATCTTTTTTTTTGTGATAGTAATATAGACTATTAATTTTTCATTCATTCATCATTTTCCAACCTTTTGTATGTAGTCGATTTTTTACAAATCTAGTTACGATAAACAAAGTGTTTATTTTGTGGATATTCTACTTGATTTGTTCAAACATTTTATGAATTTTTTGTTATTTTATTTCAATTTGATTATAGTATTATATTAATATTTATGGTTGTTATAATAGTTTATATATAATAAATATTAGAGTTTTTATTTTATTATTAATCAGTTCTTTTATTAAGAAGAATATTTTTATAGAAATTTCTATTCTTTTAAACTGTATATGAATTTAAAATATATATATCAATAGTGTGTTTATAATTGTATAATGATTGGAAATATAAAACATTTGTATTCTATCTAAATGTTTCATGTTATGTAATAAATATATTGTTCTGGTTCATGTGATTTATTTTTCATTAAATTATTTTGAATAATTAAAGGACATCATTTGGACTCATAAAAAATATGAGGGATGTTATTATATTTTCTAATGTATTATTTTGGTAAAAAAATTAACTTCTTAATTATATATATATGTTTGATTGTTTATATAATAGCACCTTTTCATGGATATCTATTCATTGTAAATTTGATTTTAATCGGCCTCTTATAAGTGAAAAAGGTGTTATAGAGCATCCAATTAATGATTTTCGTAAAAAAAGTGGATGTATGAAAAAAAACAAACAAATATATATACTTATATTTATATATATTATAAGAATGAGTATTAATTAAAACATTTATATTTAAGAATATATGTATTTGTATACATACAAATTTTAATATGAAAGAATGTATTTATGTCATTTTATATAAAATATTTATGGTTATTTATAATTTATTTATATATACATAAGTATGAAATCACACATTATTCATAAAATAATTTTTGTGTAAATTAATTTCTATACAGTTATGTTTAATAAAAACTATTCTCTACATGAAGATGTAATTATTAAGATGCACATATAAAATGGTTTTTTATGTGAAATGAATATTTTAAATTGGTAGATATATGCATGAGTATACAATCATATTTATATTAATAAACAGATATATATATATATAAATCATTTATGAGAAACCATTACTTATAATTATATGAAAGTAATGTTTTGTATTTAAATGAGTAGCTACATTCAACATGATATACATATAATCAATGATGTTCTGTTTATGAATTGATTTTCAAAACTCAGGGTTCAAAAAAACGGGTACCAAGATACGTCATGTAAAATGGCAGTTTACTCATTCTAATTCAAGTGCAATGAGTGTTTTTCTCATTATAAATCACTTGAAATGATGGTTTTACTCATTCTAAACCACGTTGAATTATGTTTTACTCATACTAAAATCATGTTCAATGAGGTTTTACTCATACTAATCGATGTGCAAGGATCCATAATTCATGGCCCTCCATGTTCGATGGGCTCGTGACTCATTATTATGTCACGTTTCATGTCTGGAAAGTGAAACGAGAATCCATGTCATGATTCAAGTTTTCATTGGGAGTTTATTTTGAATGATTATATGTATATTAGTGAAATTACTCATACTTTAAAAACATCAATGGAAAATTTAAATATATTGTATGTCTAAATTGAAATCCTTTTTATTTAAGTGTATATTTTATAAAAGTTACGTGTTTCTCTAAGAATTCATTGATAATCTTAATAACATTTTATTCCTTTCGTTTGAATAACACAATCATGTTTCCTTTTTGTCTTAAAACCCCCATACTTGGATTATGACTCTCACCCTATGTTTTCAAAATCTCTTTTCAAAGGGTTTAATTGCATGTAGAAGTGAGTTAGTGGATGGTGTCTTTCTATGGTGTATGTACTTTGTAATGATTTTTTCCTTTGTTTTTCATATGAGGATTCACCAAATGTATCCAGACTCCCTAAAATTCTATACCATTGCGAGATCGGGTTGTGTAAATAAATAGGTGAAATACTTTTATAAAAAAAATGGACCACGATTTTTTGGGTTGTAACATTTTTTATGTGCCAAGGTATAGATAACTTTAGAAGTTAGGATATTGATAAACCCCTTGAGACATTAAATACCTTTCATAGACTTTATAATATCCTTTTCATTAAGGATTAATAAATCATTTGACTTCAAGCTATCTCGTATCGTGTCTAAGAGTAACATTAAATCTGATATGTTTCTTCTATAGGATAAAATATATTTTTTAGAATGAAGGGGATGAACATTGCCTAAGAATCATTTCACGTCCTGAGGAATTTCGTGTAGTAATCATTGTGGTGTCAAGATTGCACATCATCGAAACATTTTTCATTGTCCAGCTATCTTGCAAGAAAATCTACGACATATCAAAAACCTCTTCTATAACAAGGAACCACCAAGGATCATGGATCACCAGTGATCAAGTCTTCAGCTCCAAACTCTCTCTCCTCTCTCGAAAAGTACAGTACTATCAAGGTATTTTCAAATATTTCACACTATCCGGACAATATAATGCACTATTTTATTTTAGAATTGCTACTGAAGAGGAGGAACTTTTAGAATCATATACATATATAGTGTTGGTTTCCAATAATTTTAGAAAATTGGGTAATATATTAGAATAACCATATTTTGAAAATTTCAAAGCTTACACTATAGGAATATTTTACAAAAACTAGTTACATGTTGATGTATTGAAACTGTATGTTAGAAACCAATATTTTGAAATGGAGCATCATATATTCCATCAACATCATATGAGTTTCATGGACTATGTTTATACTATTGATGGGGAAGACATTTAAAGTGCATTGAAGTATTAGTCCACTAGGTAGACCCTTTCTCTTATTTATCGACGTGATAATGAGAAATGGGGAATGCTAAATAATGGAAGGTGACAACCCAAAACCATGTTAAAATTTTAGTGTTTTTTTTATTGTATTCAAATTGCGTGGATGCAATTTTTTAAAGGGGTATAAAATGTAACGCCCATGTAAATCATATATAAATTCTTAATCCTGTTAAATAATGTTAGATAAATCATAAAAAAAATCCATTTTTATTAAAGCAATACATTAAGAATAATAACAGAATCATCCCCACAAACTAAGAAGATGGTAATATTAAACATATAACAATAATTAACAATAAACGGGGGTAACTCAAAACAAACATGATGACAATGATATCATAGACTATGGTTTTGGAATCTTCCATGAGTAGAAATCCAATGTAGGGAATAAAGTTAAAGGCAAAAAGGAATGTGAAAACATACATCATCCTTATAGGATGAAGAATTACAATTTTTTAGGATTGAGTAAAATGAATTTTATTTAATGAATTTTTATTTATACATTAAATGACCATTGGATATAGCCATTAAGTTAATTTTTAAAAATATATGAATATTTGAAAAATAAATAAATAAATATAATGGTTACACTAATATATAATAATACTTTTAGTGTACGTTGTAGTGATTAATTTTGATTTTAAAAGAGTTTATTCATGTATGTCATTTTGTAAATATGATTTAAAATATCAATGATTATTGATGTTTTTCAAGATATTAAAATTAAATATAAATTCATAAAATAAAACATAAATTTTTATATTCTTTTCAAGGAATATACATGTTTATTTACACAATGTCAGGATTTATTATGAGATAATATAAAAATATATATATAACATAGATAGAAATAAGAAATTATATAACATGTATTTTGTGAAATTTAATATAACACATCACATTATGAATATTATAAATCTTTGGTCATTCCAAATAAAATATGTTACACAATATAATAAAGGTTATTATTTATAGAAAAAATAACAATGTGTATACTTATATTATTTTTGTAAGTGGATGAATGTGTGTTTTTAATAACTAAAATACTTATATAAGTGTATATATGTGAGTGAGTGCGTATTGACCCTAATATATGTAATCAAATGAATATATGAATTATTAATTAAAAAATAAATAAACAATTAAAAATGGTAAGTGGAATTAGGTTTGGGGTGTGTAGGGTTCAAAATCGATGGGATTTACCCTCCCCTAGCATCGTCTTCCCTAAACGGGAAGGGTGACTCACGAAGGTGGGAGAATATTCTTGGAGTCGGTGCACCACTACCAGTTGAGGAGAATCTGATAGGGTCTAAGGGGTTTATTTTGGAACTTGGTGACTCATGACTAGGCATGTGCAGAAGAACCCGATTGACACGTTGATGTTTGATCGACTTACAACCTACATTGGTGACTCAGGGAAGCTCTATGTTTCACGTTTCCCATGAAAACATCCTCCATTGAATCCCCTACTGTAATGGTGAGTCAAATTTCTAGAAAACTGATGAATTATTTGGGTATTATTTATAATTATTCAATTGATTTGGGTTTAAAGGTATCCTGTTAGATCTAATAAAGGTATATTTTATGTAAAAGTTGGATTCCCTATTGGTATGTTAATCGGTGTGTTCACACTGTTTCGTGAACTATATTTTGTGAATGTCTGAGTATAAAAACCATTCTGTGTTGGGAGGGGTGATGTCCTTCCACTGCAACATGGCAGTCTAGCATTGAATGTGTCTTCATATCCTTCTTCTGTGTAATCAAAGACTGAGGAGTAGTTTCTTTTTTTATTCTCAGTATAATGGGATGCAATTATTTTCATAAAATTGTTCAGTTAAATTCAAATGTTTCCATCTTTATGAGTAGGATTTTAACAATCCTTTTATGGATTTCATGTTCCTTTTTAAAGACTATTTAAATCACCATTATAATAAGGGAATATTATCTTCATCAATTTGTTCTTGTGTCTTCGAATTGTTCCAATTATTCAGTATTGTATTACCTTTTTTACAATTTTTTCTTTTGATGAGGTCTTACATGGTTAAATATTTTATATAAAACACATGTGTTTTATTACTGTAGAGACCCCGACCCCAGAAACCCAGGAGTCGGTGCCTTCTGAACATGATGTGTTGTTTTAAAATAAAACACACATTGTTAACTACACATCATGTCCCATACCGAGGATCGTGTGTGGTTCGGGTTCTGGGAAACCGTCAACTCCTAAAATGATTCATCTTTTAAAAGCTGATACTTGAAAATTTTAAATCAAAACATAGGGTGAGCATTGAAATACTCAGTAAGGGGTTTTTAAAAAAAAGAAATAGTGTAACATTTGAAAACATTCTTTTAAAATAAAATGAACATTCACTAAAGGAAAATTGTAACACATAACATAAAAATGATCAATAAAGGTTATCAAGAAGAACATGAAACAATTTTGTAAATTCTTGAAGGAGTAATAAAGTTTATAATAAACAAGTACGACATGTGATTTACTTAAGTATAAATTAAAAAGTTAAGAGTACTCCATAATCAGAGTTGTGCATAAAGGAAACAACTTAAATTCTCATATGTTGGTTACTATTTTACTAAATGATAATCACAAATCTTGCTCCAACTTATACCAATTAAATAAGAACATTATGAAAGCATAAAAGCAATGGTCATCAATGAATGGGAACTTTATCTAGAAAAGGACTTGTGACATAACTTGAATCATGTGGCATCAACAATTAATTTATACAATCATTTACATATCACCAATGTCCATCCACAAGGTGTCATTTGAAAAAATTACCAAGGTCCATCCCCAAGGCGTCATTAAATTGGACATCTCTAGAGATTAAGTCATTACCCAGTGCATTGAAGTGCTATCAGGGCAGACCCGTAAATTTGTCTTTATTATCATGTGAGCCACATCGTTCATGATTTACTTAAACCGTTTGTATATTCACGATTTCCCACACCACCTTGAATAACTCATTCATTTTAATATTACCCATGTTGTCCCATACCACTTTGGGTAATCTAAATCCTTAGTTTATTTAGTGATATTTCAAGCATGCATTATGTATAATAATAACTAAAATAAATAATGAACCATCACAAATTTCTCTAATACATGGTATGATAGTTAATTTTGCAAAATATGTCAATAACTAATCAAAGGCATACATAGCTTAGTAAAACATTATTTTCACATAAGCTAATTACTAATGCTTATAAATTGATGATATAATAAATGATGAATCGTTGAAATTATTATTCCATGGAAATGGAGTGCTTAATGAAAACACTTGAAATCAGTTATGGTGATAAATAGGCCCTTGAACTTGTAAATAAATTAAACCATAACTTGATTAATTAATGCATTCCCCAATGTAGGATCATTTTGTCTTTAGATAATAAATGAACACAACATGATATCATGACCTATTAAATATTTAATCCTCTAATATATTTAAATCAAATTGAAATACACACATTATCATAAACGCATCAGGGGAAATGTTAGATAAACTTCTTTAATAAAACATGCCCATTTGTGTGTATTTTAAAAACATGTTTGTTTAGAAATCACACAAATTATATCTTAATAAAATCTTACCTGCATCAAAGAAAAAATTCAGTCATATTATTTATAAAAGAATATAATAGGGTTTGGAAATTATTCCTATCAATACATATACACATACCCATATATACCCGAAGTGTATATATTGGTTTTACACAATTAAAAAAAAAGTCTATTAAATTTCTTAGGTACTGAAGGTTTCCAACCATAAATCAATTACACGGTTGAAAACTAAATCCATATAAGGTTTGTTATAAATGTAACCATATGTATGAAAATTAAGGTTTTACAAACATAACTCCACTCAAACAAAAAATTGTTTGCATATATATATAAAAAATTTATTTACAGATTGATACCCAAAATAGGTTGGGTTAGGTTATAAGAAAACATTCATGAAACTGTATATATACACAATATACATTAAATATATGTTATAGGTTTTGGAAAACTATATAATAAAAACTGTATATATACCGTATGTAAAAACAATACAAAACCCGAGGGATTTGTATTGTGTAAATGTATATATATAAACTGTATATACCATCTATATATATATATATATAAAACTGTATATACACAATGTACAAACCGATGCATTTGTATTATGTAAATATACATATATAAACAGTGTATACCGTGCACTGGTTTCTCAAAATGAAAACAATGTATATAAGCACCCTTACATATGCACCCAACTAAAAACACGAAGGCCAGAACTCCTTGAAGGCAATACAAACCGAGGGGTTTACATTAAGTATATATATACATATATAAACTGTATTTACCGGGAGTATAAAATGATGATTTTCATCAATCAAAGGCAAGAAGGAAAGGACCCTTACCTTGCTTGAGGAGAAAACGTGGATCAGAGGTACGTCGCTGGTCTTGCTGGGAGATCATGGGAGGGAAGGAGGAGGAGGAACCGCCCCAGTTTCATGAGGCAGGAGGGGTTTATATAGTCCTCATTGTTCATTGGTGACTCGACCCAATAGGTTAGACCGACGTGGGAAAGAAGAAGGAATAGTGATCTAGGAGGGGGTGTTCGGATGTCAAGAGATGAAGTGTGGGGGAGAGGTCAATGCGTCATTGAGAAGGCCTACAGGTCGAGACCCCTGTTGCGAGGAAGAAGACGACGGGGTCGACGCGGTAAAGAAGAGAACAATGCTGATTAAATCCAGGCATGATCGGATGGCTGGAGGAGGCACGAAAAAAAAGGTTGATCGATTTAATGAGATCGAGGGACGAGATTAGATCTCAGAGAAGTTCGTGCAGTCAAAAGGTTTGGACGGACGAGATCAACACAGAAGTCGATCAGACGGTCCTAATCACGCGGAGCGCGTCCCACATCGAATCGAAAAGTGGTTGAGGTGCAGTTTATAAAACAAATCTTGCCACCTCTAGTTCAATAACACGAACACACACACACCAGGGCCTTATACACGGGCCCCATGCGGGATTCGGCCCAACCCCACGCAGCGCGCGCCACGTTCCTTACACACGGGCCTGTGTGTGACCTAATATACATATGATCATCTCAGGACCTGGTTGGACACCCACTAAACTCGCTTGGGACCCCGATGGTCAGCACCTCGGGTCCCTTGGGGCTTGGTCTCGGCCTTGAGGTCTTATCCCAAAGGGATGCCCTCGGTTTGACCGACCCCAACCTAATTTTTGTTAAAATCTTATTTAGAATTACTAAATAACTAGTATATGTATACTTAGTTAAAAAAAAATAGTGTGTAACACAAATATTTATAAAAAATTAGTTAATATACTATAAAAACAAATAGTTTTAATTTAAAATCTAAATACCTTTTCTATAAATCATTAAAAAGAAATACCTCTCATATTTTACATACAAAACCAGTATAATTTTTTGGATCTTTAAAATACACCCCTATCTGTTTTCATAAAATTTAAAAGACCAATAGTTTTTTCCAATTCATAATTTTATCGGTGAAAATATATAATTATTATAGATACCCTTTAAACATATCATTTATAAAAAGAATACTAGGTTTTTAATCATATAAGTATCCATCGGGATTTTTGTAAAAACAAAATCATTTATTTCTAAGAATACTTTTTTATTTTTAAACTATGAATCTTTTTTGAAAAATACATTATAATAATATCAGAAGTTATAAGAGCATAAAAACCAAGTTTTCATATAAAGATAAACTTTATCAACAAAAACCCAAAGGTTGTTTTTTTTGAAACCCCAACGACTATATATATCTAACGGTCGTATCTTAAAAGAGAATTATAAAAAGAAGTAGAATTTCAAAAAATCAAAACACTTGAACCAGGAAGGGTTGCTCTTCTAATACCAATGGTGTTGAGCACGTGTGCGGTGGTTCTCGCTGTTATATTTTCACACTGATGGACCCTGAAGATGACGATTATTTGATTACTCGAGTTGTGATTCTTAATAGTCTTTTTGTGGTTGTGTTAGGTCTTGTGCCTAGTATTTTCAATTAGTTGGGTCTTGTTACAAAGTAACTTTTATGTATATACTAGTTTACCATATTCTCCATGTTTTATTTCGTTTCAAATTATTTATTAGCACACAAAGCACATAAAATAATACAAGAGACATCATTAAAATCATAACATTGTTCACTTGGACCAGTTCATAAAACCTGGGGCGTCACAATTACAATTGACTTTAGAAACTTTTTGGTATTTATATAGTTTTTGTTCAAATAATTATTTATTATAGTTATATAAACAATACAATATTAATTAATTCATCACTTTCCAAAATTTTCTATGTAGTTTATTTATTACAAGCATAGTTATGATGAACGAAGTGTTTAGTTTGTAGAGAATCCGCTCGAATAGTTAATTATTTTAATTTCAAATTGATTTTAGTCAATTATTAATATTTATTGTTATTCAAATAGTTTCTATATAAATAAAATAAAAGTTTTTATTTTATTTTTAATTGGTTTTTTGTTAAGATGAATTTTGTTACGGAATTATTTAATTTTTTTAAATCACATATGAATTTGACATCTATATATCACACGTTTTTTTATAATATTATTTTCATTGGGAATATAAACCTTTCAAATTACATATTAAAGTTCCATGCTTTGTAATTAATATATTTTTTTGGTTTTAATGATTTATTTTCCATAATATTATTTTTAATAATTAACGAACATCAGTTGGACTTTTAATAATATGAGTGATGTTATTAGATATTAAATTGTATTATTTTGTTAAAAATGTTTTAAATTCATATAAATATATACATATATATATATATATATGTTTATGTATTTAATCACATCATTCTATGGATATATCCTTACTAAAATTGATTTAATGATACATGGATTTTAATCATCCTTCTATAAGTGTAAACAGAAATATAGAACATGACAATTAATGTTTTTCTTACCACAAAAGCGGATCTATGAAACTAATAAACCTATAAATATATATTCCTATATAAATATATTATATATAAATTATTTTTAATTGATACATTTATACGTACCCCTATATGTATATGTATGAAAGCAACTTTTTATATGAATGAATGTGTTTAAATCCTTTTATGTAAAAGTGTTATGGTTATTTTACATTTATTTTTATATTCATAAGTATGAAACCAAATTTTATTCCATAAATAATTTTTATGTAAATAAATATGTATAAAGATATCTCTAAGCAAAACTACTATCTACATGAATATTTAATTTAAGGAGGCGGATATAAAATATTTTTTAAAGTGAAATGGATATTTCTATTTAGTAGATATATGCAGGAGTATAAAATCATGTTTATATTAATAAATATATAGATATATATATATATATATGTTTAAATATATATATATATCCATCTTTTATGAGAAAAAATTTCCTATATGTATTTGAAATTCTAGGTATGTATTTAAAAGAGATGTTGCATTCATCATGATACACAATTAACCAAGAACGACTTATTTATTGATTGATTTTAAAAACTAAGGGTTCAAATAAAAGAGGTACCAAGATACTTCATGGGAAATGAGGGTTTACTCATGATAACTAGTGTGTAATGACAATTTAAATCATGCTAAATCATGGGAACTGAGGGTCTTATTCACACGTAATCAGGTGCAATGAGTGTTTACTCACTCTAAAATCACGTGAAATGAGGGTTCACTAATGCTAATTCATTTTCAATGAGCCACAATTCATGTCCCTCCATGTGAAATGAGCCCAAAACTCATTATTATGTCATGTTTCATCTCTCAGGAGTGAAATGAGAATCCATCTTATGATTCAATTAGCATTTGGGAGTTTATTATATATTTTTATAGGTATTTTAGTGATATTACTCATATATTAAGAAATATCAGTAGGGATTATCCAATTGTTGTATGTCTAAATTGAAATATTTTTTAATTAAATTGTTTATTATTGAAAATTTACATGTTTCCATAAGCATGCATTATCAAACATTGTAATATGTTTTACCTTTTTTTTCGAAGAACACTATCAGGTTTCCTTTTTGTCTTGAAATCTACTTTCTTTGCTTTTGACTGTCACCCTATGTTTTAAATATCTCTTTTCATAGGGCTTAAAGGTGCGTAGAAGTGTAATAGTGGCATACATCTCGCTATTTTGTATTTCCTTTGTAACTATAAATTTCTATTTGTTTTTTAGATGAATATTATCAAAATGTATTTGAAATCTCTATTATTCTATACCTTTTACATCACAGACTGTGTAAATAAGGAATTGAAAATTTTTTATTAAAAAAATGGTCAATGTTTTTTTGGTTTGTTACAACAATGAACTATTTGCCAACTTTTAACACATTGAAGAAATTTTTAATTTTATTGATCAAACGTTCTCAAAGTACAAGAAAAAATATTAACTAATTGTTTAATTGACCATGTCATTAAGATAAATGTAATAAATTGTATATGAAATATGGATAATGATTGGAAAATTTTCCTATGAGACTGCATAATTTATATTCTTTTATTTTATAGGATTAAAATAAAAAATCATTGAATGTCTATAACATGGATAAAGGATTTCATCTCAACTTCCTTTAATTGAGGCATGTTTTATTGTTATTCTCATAATTTCTTTTAAATGGTGTACATAATGAACAGATTATATGTTACATAATCATTAAAACAGACGTTATGATAATTTTAGATCTAATTTTAATTATTCTATCAATTCTTATTTGAGATGAAAGTTACAATGTCATAAGGGGTTTCATACAACAATTTCCATTATTTGGGTTAAAACTCACCTTTTTTAACATTTATATTAAGATGATTATTTGTTTATTGATCAATAAATTTATAATATCTATATTTCATATTATTTTTCATACTTACATTTTTTACATGTAATCTATTAATTGATTAATACTCAACTCAATGATATGATCTTATTAAGTGTTATTCATGTTATATTACCATTTCAGGGGACAATTGTTTATGATGTATGCCTATATTATTTATTGAGGTGATTTCATCCCTCTTGGAATAATATATCATGATAATCCTTATATTCATGATATTAAATGTTACATTTTATATTAATATTTTATGAGGTTTAAAATTACAGAGATAACATAGTAGAAATGGATTCATATTTCAATCACTTTTCATTGTAAGGTTTTTCTTGTTAAATGTTATATAGGGGTAGTCATGTTCTATTATTTTATTGAACCACATATATTTTATTCCCCAATAGTTATGAATTTTACATACAATATTGGTTTTAAGTTTCCCATTATTTAATAATGAATCATAAATATCAATCATTTTATTTCTTATAGATCATGTATCTTTTTTTAGAATAAGAAACATTCTATTCAATATCCATTTATTTACAACATTATTAAATGTATTAATTTCTAAAAATAAAATATTTCCTATAGTTATTTTACATAATCATTTTATTTATTTTAAATTTTTTAAAAATGAAATTTCAGAAAATTATTCATAATGGGAAAATTTTGACACCGTTTACAATTTTTTGAAAAGCATATTTATTCTTAACCTTGAAAACATGATCACAATTTACCACGATCATGACCAATATAATTTTTTAAGTTTAATTTATATATTTATATGTTTCTCTTCATGGAAAATTAATTTAAAAAATTGATAAAAGTTTTATCTTTTAAAAGTGATTTTCATTGTGAAAAAGAAATTTTACTCAATAATTTTTCTAATAACTATTTAATGGTATTTCCATTATACAACACCATCAACCCTTGATTTTTGATATGATACATAGATGATATTTTTTAAGGAACCCATGTATATTATTCATGTATATGGATTATTATTGTTTACATTAGATATTCATGGAACCCATTTCTATTCCACAGGATATGAATGTTATGAGAGAAATGATGTGTATTAAATTATATGGTTAAAATGATGTTGAAATAAAAATATCATTTATTTTATTTCTAGAAAGAATTATATGATTTCACATTTTCTTTAAAAAACCCCTCATTTTCTCTTTCTATGTGATTAATGTTTTGGACATCAGTTTCCAAAAGAAAAGAGAATTTTGATAACTAAAAGTATTATTCACATGGGTTTAAAAGATATTTAAAAATATTTTATTCATGATATAGCCTGTGGAAATTGTTTAATAAGGGTTGAGAAAAATTATAGCTCACATGTAATCTCAATAAATCTGACATAAAAGATTAATCCCCATTATAGCTCTCTGGTGATCCAAATAATGATTTTACTTTGGGTTCTCCCATATAACAATCAAATGAATTTGATAATGACTATGATATATAAAGAATTATATAGGAATTTAGTTAAATGGTTATTACAATTTTAATGGATTCTTAAGGGATTTAGGATAATTATTTTTAATGGTACCAACAATTCTTCTTTATTCTTGATATGGGTTATAAATGTTAACTTTGATGAAGGTTGATATCACAATGTAGAAGATTATTGATTACAATGACTACTGAATCTGAAAGATCATTATTACAAGATATATTATTTAGGTATTAATTGGTATGAATTATATTATGTTATTCTAATTCACTATGATTATTTCATCAAACTCTTACACTCTTCTTACTCTTACTGATCTCAATCAACTTTTAATTATTATGATTACCCATAATATTCATATTATATCACCAATATTATGTTTACATTTATCCAATTTATGATGATTTAGGATAAAGGATTTGGGACTAGAAATATTTATTCAGTGAGGAAATTGTCTCAAGATTTTTATGAAAAGAAATTGAATTATAAAGTTAGGTTGTTGTGGAAGAAATAATCACAAGAATCCAGAAGTATTGTTTTCATAATAATTTTTCCTAATTATCTAAAACACTAATTCTAAAACCACATTAGTCATGTTAGAGATCAAATATTTGATTTATATGTTGAATGTTTTCGAAAAAAAAATTTGGTCACATTTATTAATATCCAAACCATAAATGTACATTTATATTTTTAGAACCAGCTCCAGGGGTATGAGTTTTTTGTTGTAATATTTGGTATCATATAAGGGTTTAGATAAATTTTTTTAATAATATATTTTTAGGTGAGGTTAACTTAGTAGTTATGTCTACCATCATGAGTTTATAATATTTTGGTTGATAAAAAGAAAAAATTCACAAACACCACTTTTAAGGTGTAATGTGATGAAATTTTAAGATTCCAAATGAAATTCTTGGATATTTTTTATTGGGAAGAGTTATATGTAACCCATATATTTATTATGATGTGAAATTTGAGGTGGTATGAATTTAAATTTTTTTTGAAGCTTTTTTCAATTTAATTTATAACTGTTAGGGTTTATAAGATCTTTTATTATTATGGTTATAATTTTGGGAAATAGAATAAGAATTATATTGCTTTATAAAAATAAGAATGAATAGTCTTTGAGATAAACATTTCTTCTATAAAGGATGTGTGGTTGAACCCACAACTAAAGAGAGAAGATGGTGAAAAACAATCCATTTCCCTATGTGATGTTATAATTAGTATGTCATTTTTTTCTAATATTATTTAGAAAATAATGATTAAGTATATTTTTGGATCACTTGTTTTATCATATTGATTAGCATGGGATTATAAAGATACCTTGTGATTAAATTGTTAATGTTGTTTACTATGTTTACAATTTTTGGAACTCTATCATATCAAATTAATCATAATATTCCAAAATTTTATTTGTAGAATAAATGATGATTTATAATTTGAAATCATATATGATATTAATGTTTTTATGATATTCAGGTCACTTATGGAAATTACAAGCATATCTTTGAGATTATTTTATTATGGAATAAAAATATTTTATATGAATCTTTTTCCGTGATTTTATTTGGAGTTATTTTTACCTTGAAAAAATATGTAATTAAAACCTTCTATGTTTTTTTGAGTTTCCACAATCGTTTAGAATATTTGGATGAACATTAAGGATAATAATTTATGGATGGCTATTTTTGAATTTTTTTTACTACTAAATTATAGAGACTATGGAATTGAATATAAATATAATAGTGTATTAATTTTAATAATTATTTAACCCTATGATAACTATTTTGGTTTTGGTTATTATCTATTAATAGGAAGAATAACTTGTTATCAATTTTTTGAATTATTTGACCTATAGGTGTTTATTCTAGTTCCTGGAGTATAATAAATCTTCTTAAATACTGATCATTTAGAGATAATGATGAGTTTGAGGAAGAAATTTATTAGATGAGAAAATTATACATTTAAAATTTGTATATTTTGTTATACATTTATTCAATATGGTGAAAAAATTTCTATACTCTAACGAATATGGTCTTTAAGAAAATGGTATTTCATATTACTTTATCTTCCAATGAATCGATTATATTTTTCACACCACATTTGTTAATGGTTTTTTGGTCATTTAAACTCTCCAAAATCATTCTTTTTCTTGTGATAAATAACCTTTACCACTCCTCATCCCCATTTAGACATTATAATTTTCTTCCATGTCCAAATTTTCAATTCAGACTAATTTTTCCACATT
The DNA here is from genome assembly GCA_963277665.1 of Viscum album. Lineage (NCBI taxonomy): Eukaryota > Viridiplantae > Streptophyta > Magnoliopsida > Santalales > Viscaceae > Viscum > Viscum album. The sequence continues at coordinate 1,060,855,201 of OY728165.1, read as the reverse complement.
TATATAAATTGAATATATTATCCCAAATAACCTTCATACTTCCCTTTTTGACTTTTGTAGAGTAAGGTCTATTAACCTTTTTTTATGACGTGTAATTTCAAAATAGACATTTTAAAATTTCAACCATTGATTAGTGAGGTGGATTGGAAAATTGATAGGAATAAATTTATTAATGGTTGTGGAGTACAATGTAATGTCCCATGATTTTAGAAATAATGGCCATGTTCGATAGTTTAATAAATAAATAACATTGAATGTAACCCAACAACAAAATATTATTAGTTATATACGAACATTATAATCCATCTATTAAATTAGAGGTTATGAGTAGGATTAAAAATATATTAATTACACATAAATGTTTTAATCAATGTAGATGTATAGAGAAATTATTAATAAATACAATATTAATTTATTGTAAATACATTTTATTCTTTATGTATACATTTCCTTAAAAGAATGGTTTTACTTGATTTTAGGAGAAAATAATTACATTAATTTTATGAAATTTTATAAATTTTATTTTATATAAATAATATCGATTTTAAAAACATATAATGAAAAATATTCATTGTTTTGATTTTGGTATTTTTTTTAAATGATTCTATCGGTGAATAGTGTAAAATAAAGATTTTTAATGAAATCAATATTTTATTATAAATTATTTAAAACATAAAAGTATATTAGGATGTTTTTTAATTAAATAGTTATTTAATATTATTTTATAATAATAAAATTAAATATTTAAAAATAATATTTATAATTGAATTTAGTTTAAAATAATTATATTTAAAATATATTGTTTTGTAAATTTGGTTTTTGTTCTACATTGGGCATTGATTTTAAATTAAATTTTGTCACTTGTGGGTATTAAATTCTATCAACTATGTGTATTGAATATAAATGTATTATCATAATCGTGATGATTTATTTTTATTTTTTCTATAAATAATTATATACCTTATATGTTTACACAGTGAAGAAGTAGTAATTGTACAATTAAGGAAATAGTTTAATAAATGATATTATAAAAATTAAAATTAATATAATTTGAGGTAAATAATGTCATAAGTTAATTTAATATGATAATAAATATTATATGGATTTAATTAGATATTTTATTCAAATTCAATTCCTTGAATTGATGTTATTATTGTTCACATAATGAATAGATCTAAAAACTGACCTTAATGATAATTTATGGAATGAGCATTCTTATTGCACCAAAAATGCACATAAAAGATAATTTAATAAAATATGTACATAAGATAAATGAAATAAATAACTTATGTAAAATTTATGTACAAAACCAAATAATTTATTTGACATTATTATAATGGATTTAAGAGGAAATTCATAGAATTTCTGAACTCGAGGTCTAAGATTATGTATCAAATTCCATTCATTAAAGAATATTTTATTATTTTGAAACTATTTTATTTTATATGGTGTCTATACATAATATTTTATATTTTTATTACTTATCATATATAATTAATTTGGTTTTTATTTTAAATTTTAATTATTTTATACATGGGAATTTGAATTTAATTTTAACAATTGAAAAATGGATTCATAACAATATTTCTTATCATTAGGCTATGAATATTCTTCATTGAGTTTCTTTTGGCATGATTAAATCTCAATTGATTATAAAAAAATTCATTATTTACACTTTTTCTACGGACTTACACTTGTTGCACTGAATATCTTCATCTATTATGTTTTAATTCAATTTGATAATCTATGTGATTGGTATTTATCAAAAATTACTTTTTTTCTTGGGACATATGTTTTTGAAATTCCTTAATATTATTTTATGAGTTATATATACTACCCCCTTGAAATAATATTTCATGATTCAACATATATTTATGTTATTAAATGTTTTATTTGAATTTATTCTTCCATGGATCATATAATGTGCAAGTTACAAACGTGGAAAAGGCTTTGTGATGGAATCAATTTTTTCTCAGGATTGTTTATTTTTAATTTTACTTAGGGGATAATCACATACACTTATTTTCTAAAAACATATAAATTTTAATCTCCTATTTTTGTGAATTATGATTACACTTTTTATTTATACTCTATTTTAATAAATAAAAAACAAGATTGGTCATTGTAAGTGAATAAAATTTTGAGTCTTATTTTAGATCAGTAATATTTTAATTCCATGTCAATATTTTCTAAATTTTTTTCAAAATATAATTTTTTTGAAAAAACTGATTCCTTAAAGAAATTCTACATTATCAATTTACTTATTCAAAACAAAAACAGGGATAGATTTATTAATGTTTTTCCAAAAACGAATCTTTTGAATCCTTTTTCAAAATTTCTGAAAATATTTTCTTGATGCCTACTACATGAATGAATTTTCCTCCTTTCATGATCAATAATTTATTTGAATAATCTAATATATGTTTCTCATGTAATTTTAAAATAAAATATTTTCACATTATTTTTTACATATTTGTTTATAGATTTTTTTTCAATGGGTTAAGAATATTATCCTCAATAAAAAATTAATGATATTTTAATGATATTTACATTCATGAAATTCAATAACTCTTGTTGTATCATGTGCATCACCCGAGATATTTATTAATGATTCTGTCAATATTCTTTATTTTGAGGCATTATTATTTATTAAAAGTGATATTCATGGGATCCATTTATTTCCCATGTGATAATATATTTACTAGAGGAATGCACTATTTCATCATATACACTGAAAATTAATGGCCTTTCCACGATAAAATTTAATTAATGTCTATATTACCTTATAATATTTCATTATGTTTATAATAAAAACCCTCCTCCCAGGCACATTGGTTTAATTTTTAAAATGGATTTTTAATGAACTGTTAATGTTGATATTTTAATGTGTATCCACATGGATTTAAAATATATTTTCAAGGGTTATATTCATAAGATATTACTTGGACATTTTTTATGAACTTTTGAGTCCCATTATAGCTCATATGATAATTTTATGTAGCTTATATGAAGTATGATCCTCATTTTATCTCATGCATGGGAATGATATTCCATAATATATGGGTGTGATAAGACATGGGTCAAATACATTGTGTAATTATTTTATTCTAAAAATAATTATATAATAAGTTAGTCATATGGTTAATAAAATTTTAAGTGTTCTATAAGGGACCTATAATGATTATTTCCCAAGGTACCAAAATGTAATATTTATTATTTCTATGTGTCTTAAATATTTCCTTTGATCAAGATTTTTTTCACATTTATCATGATTATTTACTCCAATGACTTTGTACTTTATAAAATCATTATTCTATAATTTATAATAAACGTAATGATGGGTATCATCATAATTATCATTATTTATGTTGATTGAAAAGAAGGGTGGAAAAAAGGAGGAAAAAAAAGGAATCCAATACCTAATGAGGTATGAAATAATGAAGGCCAAGGGTATCCCCTCTAATTATGTTCACTCACTATGATTTTAGAAAATCATGTCCTATATATATGATACACTGAAACCTTGACTCACAATGGACGATAGATAATCAGCTTCAATGTAAATTTCCTGATATGTCTAACTCAAAAGAACATTGCAATAGATCAAACCATGAAGCTTCCTAATGACATAACTGACCAAAAAATGGTGTTGGAATATTTGATCAATGAATTATGGAGGACTAGGGAGTCATTTTCAACTTCCTTAATGGAAATGACACGCAGCTGAAAAAGGGAGAGGCCAGTGAGGAAGTAAAGAGCCTCCTCTTGAAGGGGCAAGCTGAGGCCAAAAAATGTAGTGAATGACAACATGACCATGATACTAGAGTTGTGGACCAAACTGCCACCTCTAATGACCCCCGAGATGCATGAGCCATTATTATTGAGTTTCAGAAACTGCATAGGAGGGTGTCAGCAAACCCAATTACTACTTGGAATATCCCTAGGAGTAGGAGTTTGGGAATTCAGCTGCAAGATTTTGAATGAAGGAGTGTCACTCCAGGTATCAATGTTCCTGACCAAATCTTGAAGGACGCTCTGAGTCCTCGTGATAATAGCCCTCCCAAAATAGTGGGGCCCCTCATACTGTGCTTTATTTCCGGCCAACAAAATACACCAGCTGCCTGCATGGATAATGAAAAATCTATCTTATCTCTCCTCCCCTTTGTCACCCCATGTTGTGAAACCAATGATCCATAAAGGAGGCAGGAGGATATGAATGGGATGAACGAGTGGTGTACATACCAATGAAATACCACACCTCTCATGAAAACTCGCCCCAATGAAGAAATGATCATCACTCACTTCCTGGTGATGTTTGTAGCATGAAAAACAAGAGGCCAGGGGGATGCCTCATTTTCTAATATTCTAATTGGTAGAGACTATGAGATATCTGATCATCCAGGTAAGGAAATTATGATTATATGGAATATGATTGGTCCATATGACTTTATTCTAGGGGTCTCACTACACCTGAGAAAGCACCGACCGACGAAAGACACTACCAAGGACACCTAGTTGGTAAGAGTGAAAACACACCTATCTGGAACTACGTAGGATTCAATGAGATGAATGAATCACTTATGATCATTATAAAGGGTCTCCCTAACAAACTCGGGGAATATTCTAGATTCCTTAGATTTTATTTCAAAGGTAGGGACACTTGGGAAACCGACATAGACACCTAGCCAGTTTTGATGCAAGAAGGATAATGTCCCATCAATGATGATCTAGAGGCCATTGGTCGCAAATCCGAGATGATATGGAGGTTCATTGAGAAGAAGGGGTATGAATGTCTCATCAAAAATATCGATTTTTACTCCATATTACAACTTATAAACTTACCTCAATGATTATGGAGTTTAGGAATATCCCATTCAAGTCTCATATGCCTCTAAAATAGATTCTCTCCCATGCTATGGACGTTGATCCCACATTCCAGTATCAACTTATACATATTCTCCCAAGCCACCCATTGGATCATTCCTTAGACACCATCGTCCAAAAAAGTGGGAAAGGATCGTTTTAATATTTCAAATGATAGCTTTCAGAATCTTGAGCGCATATGGGGTGTGCACCAGTGTGGCTAGAAGGACACTGTTCACAAGAGCAATGTGGCACCCAAAGGACAGGTAGTTAATTTTACAATTATCAAATCCATCAACAACATTGAATAAAACTAGATCAATGTATCTAATATTATTCGTTATCAAGGAGGTAAGGGAACCTATATATAACATGGTAAGTCTACTGCATTGCATTACCAGAGTATTGTAGATCCAGGACACTAGATTAGGAGGGAATCTTTGGGAAAGGGAGACCTTGCATTTCTACTAATTGATGACATGAACACTCCACTTGTTGTACATCTAAACAACTTGAATAATTCCACATATCCTCTACCTGAGGGATTTTAGAAAAATTAATGTATCATCAACATACATGAGGTGTGAGACGGATGGAAGGTTCCCCTTCATACTGAAGGACTACACCTCCCCCTATTTAGGAATCTATGAATGAGATAACATTATAAAAATTGGGATAGAATTAATTGAATAGGAGATATAAGAAATAATTTCCTAAACCTATAGGACACCTTGGAAAAACCAGGGGTCATACCCATTAAATTTACTACCATTTTAGAGGAAATGAAACTTTGGAATATGATATTGGTGGAAATAGGGGAGAATACCATACCTAATAACATGTAATTAATACAACTCCATCGAATAGGATCATAAAAATTATACATATCTAGTTTAATTATATGATTAGTTACTTTGGTCTCTATCATTAGATCCCTCAAAATCTCTCGGGCCAATGAGATTTCACTATGAATAGACATGTAATTCACAAATCCTTGCTACTCTATGGATTCCCATTAGGGGTGGTAGAAAACCAGACAAACATTGATATTTCTCGGAAGAATTTTGTAGGTGAAGTTGCACAATATAACAAGATAAAAATGAAGGGAGGGGGAGGGGTTTTTAATCTATGATAGGAGGGAAAACATAGTGGCCATCACATCCCTCAGAATTAGGACACCCCATATAAATTCTTGTATAGCCTTAGATAGATCACTCAGAAACACCTCCATGGAGTCCCTATAAAAATAATTATGTATCCCATCGGGTCTAGGTGTGTTGTCCTCTTGGAGGTTCAAAACAGCCTTGCAGATTTTTTCCTTGTCAGGCACAGCCACAAGCCTGTTATTATATTGGTGAGACATAAGATTTTGAGTATCATCCATGTGGTCCACCACACCTCCAAGGTATCCATTGGGAATGATTGTATTAGGCCCTGAGAGAAAATCCTTGATGAAGTTGACCTCTAGGTCACCCACATTATCTCTGTCTTTCAAGTAAGACCTGTCCTCCATTAGGATATTGGGAGTGACTGTGCGCTTCCTCCCCATAATGAATGTGTGGAAATACGTAGTGCTCCTACCCCCACCTCAAATCGATGGCTTCTCGAATTATCCCTATCAAATTGCTCCCAAAATAGAATCAGGTATGATATGGTGTCTTTATTGATTGAAAAGGTGTGAAACATTTGATCATCCCATACCTCCTCAAGTGAGGTATCAAAATGCTATAGATCATGCATAACATTATCCAGTTCAAAATCATCTAGTGTAATGTTCGTAGACCAAGTATAAAAATGGTTTTTGAGTGTCCAAAATTTATAGTGAAGCACGATCCAAGGACTTATATAAACAGGATCATACATGGATGAAATGATTAATTGATGGTAGTTAGGCCGACCACACCAATGCTGGGAGAATCTGAAGGATCCCCTATTGTCTGGAGATGAGGCCAGAGTAATAAGATGTAGAGATTGGTCTGAAATGCCTCACATTAGATGAGACACCTTGGTATTAGGGAATGTGGAAACTACCTGCATGTTTATCAGGAACTGATCCAATTGGCTCTAGGATCGGAGAGCCTCGCATAGATCGTTTTACCAAGCGAAGAAATATCCAATAATCACATGGTCTATGAGGCCTTTTCCTTCATGAATAGTCGAAAGTCCATAATAGAATGTTTGGGGAAAGGACCCCTGCCCTTATTCTCATTAGGATCCAAGAGAATATTGAGATATTCACCATAAAACTAAGGATAGTTTCCTAGAAAAAAATAGTTGAGGAAATTCCACAAGGTCAATCTATGATGGGAATCAAAACATCCATAAAAAATGAGACAATGAAAGATCCTTCATCAGGTGTAACCTTGGTAATGATGAACTAATCACCCACCTGAATATGATCCACCTTCTAGTTCATTTTCTAGAAGATCCAATTGTGAAATTTCAATGCATGAACAAGCATGTAGGTGTGCATTCTGAGTCTGCATGTGAAATATGAGATTGTGGATATATCCACTTTTGTCAAAGAAGAAAACAAGAAGAGCCTTATGTTTCCATATTTCAGTGACCAAGAATTTCATCTTCAATCAAGCATCGAAACATTAGGAGTTTCGTATGATCAATGTAATCATTGAATGGGGCATCACCCGACTCTGGCTCTGAGTCTTCCAGCCTTCAGCTGAGTGTATGGAGAGATCATCCTTATCTTTTTTAATTGGGATCATGTGCATATTCCCATTCTGTTGGGAGTGAATGACGTAACTGAAGAAGGAATCATCAAGGATAGGGGATGAAACATAATATAGTATTCTTTAGGGGTAAGGGATAAGGATCCACTCTCTCCATGCTACAGATAGGGGAGAAATATTCAGTAGAGGAGGATAATCTAGAGGCGCTTGTGGACTAAGTACTTCAATGAGTGGACAAATGAGGGATAAGGACCTCACCATTATAATATTTTCGATTCACTGGGATATGAATTCTTATGATCAATGATTTTATTCAAGAAATGTTTAATATGTGAGGAATTTTATGGGATATTTTTAACAATTATTATGGAATATTAAATGCTTGTTATTATGGGGCATGTACAAAATTTAACTCATGAGTGTTTTTATGGAATTATTTTAGATAATTCCTGGAAACTATAAATCTAAAAGGTCTCTCGTATGTATGTGATATATCATTTTCTTTTCTGATTTAATGTTTTGGGTGGAAAAACATGGTTACATTAATTTGAATTGATGTGAGAATAATAAATTTTATTTTTTATCACTACAACCACGATTGAATGTTAGTGAAAATCACAAAATATACTATTAGTAGAATTAAAATGTTAAAAAAAATTACATATATATTTTTAGTAATATTATTTCCAATAAATGTGTTAGATTATATGAATTTTTTGAAAAATATGGATTTTAGAAAATGATACGAAACACAAAATAATATCCATGTTATGGAAAAAAACCACTAGTAGTAGATTTTTTGTATACACGATGGATTAAAACAATGTTAATTTATTCATGTGTTTTTATGAAAATGATATGTTTAATTTATTTTCTTGTTAAGTATTATCAAATTTATATTTGTAGTTTTATTTTAGAACCACTGTTAATATAAAATTTGTACAAGATTCATAACCATTCATATAATTAATGAATATTTTTAACATCTAATAATATTTTAATATATACTTATGGACATAAAAGCTAGTAAATAATGAGTGAAAATTATTCTAATTTTATATTTTGTTTTTAAATTAACAACACTTAAAATCCCATTTAAAAAATGAGTTATGTTATTTTAGTGTATATTAGTGTTTGGTCAAAAGTTGGGGTAGTTTTTTAATTAATAGTTGTTTAAAAAACCTATAAAAAGTTGAAAAAATCAAAATGAAATAACATTCATTTGAATATATGGATAAATTAAAACTAAAATAAAAATATATATAAAAGTTACATAATTTAATTCACTTAGTAGTAATAAATACAAATGAAAATAATTATTAATGTTATATCATGGTATTTTTAAAAAATTAATAATATATTTTATAATTTATAATGTTTAAATGGAAATTTTAACATGGTTTCATGAAAAATAAAACAAATTAAGGGGAGGATATGACATCTCCACTACATCTTTACATTTATATGGCTACCCCCATAATATGTGAGACCTTCATTTACTTATAAAATACAACAAACCAATTCATATGATGTAGACATTGGGTTTAATTCAAAATAAAAATTATGTTTAAATTTATATAATGCATATAATGTTTATTTAAGAAAATTTACATAATAATTTAACCATACTAAAATAAATGTAACAGATTCAGTGTTACTGTTGTTTTACATATCTAGGATGTAATTCTTATAGGAATAATCCATATCATACCCTATAATATATTAAGAAATTCAATCCCCAATATTATAAACAACTCATATCATGTCATCCATCATGACTATTACCCCTCTATTATATTATTGGGGACTATAATTTCATATTTTTAAATCTATGGATTTTGATGAATTACAAAATTCAATCCTATATGTAGAGGAATCATAGTGATTGTAGAAGATATCATTTCACAGACTCACTAAGGTGAAGTTACTGTACCCATATCTCAATGAATATAAACAATAACCATTCCCAAAACATGGTTAATACTATAGCTGTGAGATATTTATGATGTCTATAAGAAATTTTCATGCCATGAAAAAATAATTTTTTTTCTTTAAATAAAATAATGAAAATAATTAATCTTTTAAAAATACATTTCTATTTTGTATTTTTACTCCAATGATTAAAATAATATATTTTAAAAAAATTATATTATATTTTCAATGAACATCAAACAATGAATTGGTTTGACCAACCTCAACAGTAATTACTTATTCCTATATCGTTAAATGAAAAAATTGACAACCATACAAAATTATAAACATAAGATGAAAGAAAATTATAATTAATAATAAAAAATAGGATACCTTGATTCATATTCTCCTCAGAAATCATTTTGACTCAACTGTATTTAATAAGAAATGATATTTTATAATTGATGTGTTTTTTCAAAGATTCATAAAAAATAATTTTTTTGTATATTAAAATTGACTTTTTAGTAAAATTAATTCCATGATTTAAGAAATAATCAAATGCAATATGGAAAACAATATGAAACATATCAAAAAAATAAATCAACTGATCCCATGGTAACCCATCAAGTGTATTTAATATATTTTCCAAGATTAAAGGATGTGTTACTAAATTAACAACCAAACATATACATAATTTTCTTTAAAATGTCCGTAAATTTTTAATCACCCTCAGCACTGCCTCCATAACATTGTTTATCCTAGAAATTTAACCCAATATAGTAAAAAGTTTCATGATAAAGGGAGTTTAATAATGATATTTTTCACTATATGTGATACTCAACCTCTTCTCATCTGGTTCTTGGGATGTATCACCTATGAAGATCCTTATTCCAGACTGTGTGTCACCCCTAAAAAAAGATTCTATATAATTTCAGGTCATTATACTCTAGGGGAGAACTAAATGAACATAGGTATATCAATATCATTAGTACAATATATTTTAACGTGCCTCTAATCATGATACGAAATGTGAAGTGTTTTTATCTCAATGTAAACAATTCCATAATTTATTCATATAAGCCTCCAAAATCATCTATAGAATCCACATATATGTCATGTAGAACAACTACATTAAATTTTTTATTTCAAAAAATGTCATATATATTAATTTTCATTGAAATCATTTTTATCTTAATATTCTAAATAATAATACTTATAATAAATTTATATTTAATTTAACTTTATGTCACATTAAAAATTGCACACAAATAACTATAACCCTCTAATACCATCATGATGGTAACTGGGACACTATATACTACGCCGATGACCACTCCTGTGCTGATCAATAAGATCTCTGTAACTCACTGAGATTTTATGAGAAATTTTTTTTCTGTCTTATGTTATACATAACACCAAAGGAATCTTTCACAGCACACAATACAGTCTTGGTTTGCATTACACGCAATCACGATTTTCCTCGATAGCGTGTGTAGTACGCAATACCGGGTTTCACCAAACAACGATATATTATTATGAACTAGCCGTTATGAATATTATTAACTACATTTTTAATTTTATTATTCATCTTACACATTTTCTAGAACATGGTAAGAGAACAAATTAAATTTTTCGTGTAAAATAAGTATTTTTCAAAAAATGTAGTTTTGCCGCCTTTTGATGGTGCACCCACATTAAATCTAGATTTTGACATGATTATAATTTCAAATTGAAAAAATAAAATTCTTTATTTGAATCAGGGTATAATAATTTACATTGGATAAATTTTTGATATTTTTCTGATAACTTTCATATTGTGATGAATAGTAAAAATAAGCTAATTTTTAATTAAAAACAAATTTTCTCATTGAGATAATTTTTATGGTTAAATTATAATATTGAATGGTTTTAAAGTATAAATAGAATATATTTTAACCATTTAATATAATATATGTCATTAGAATTAATTTCACATTGAATTCATAGGTAAAAACATTTCAGTCTTTGGCAATGTTTTAACTTCTAAAACCCGTTTTCTTAACAACGTGATTTATTTTAAATTAATTAATGAAACTTATATGTTTTGAATTTTGAAAAAAATGATTACATATTCAGAATCATTGGGTTTAAATTATGTTATTCGGCTACTTTTTACTTTAGGGCATTATGAATAGTAACTATGGTAAATTTTATTTACCGTAGTTAAAGGTAAATCGGGTAATTAAGGGTAAATATAAGATTATAAAATTACCCTAACACCTGAAAAAATCCTATTAGATGACTAAAAGTAGAACTATATTACATAAGGGTCGGATTAGATTCATTTAATGGACTTTTGTCCATGAACATAATTTAATTATTAATAATACCAAAGAATGTGACAACATGTCACTTTCTTAAATCTTATAAGTATACTAATTTTACTTTAGTGATAAACTTAATGAATCTTTGAACATGAATAGTATCTAGAAAGATAATACAATTATCTACATCATAGAAATTTATTTAGAATTTTTAAGGATTAAATAATTATCATTAATTATGACACAATAGTGATGTAAAAAATTATTTTATTAATTAAAATATGAAATAAATGGTATTAAAAATATTAAAATAAATATTATATGAACTATTTAATGTTCTCCACTAATTTTCAAGATAATTATGACATTTGATGAATTTATTAAAGATTTTAGTTCGAAAATATCTTCTGTATATATTTTATATAAATTCAAATAAATGAATAGTTTCAAAATTGACACTATTGTTATTTTATAAAAATTACAAATTATAAAATTGTTTAAAAATCACAAAAATATTTAAAAAATATAAATTAAAGTTTATATGGTCTAAAATGTCATAAAGTGTCAAATAATAGAAAATTCACAACACATATGTAATTATTTATAATAATTTAAAATTTTGAGTATTATTACCACAAATAAAATTAAATTGATAAATAAGGATAAATCAAGTTGATAATTTTAAAATAAATTCCTAACATGTATAAATTTTATTGGTTGATGCGATTACAACGCTATCTCATCTAATCTGCGGATATGACTCATTTTGGATGTTTTTATTTGGGGATGGGATTTAATATAAACTAATATTTCTTATATTTCCAAAGGTGCCCCACTCCTCCCTTATAAAAGGGAACCTCCTCACTCTCCTCCTCACACCAATTTGAGTTTTCATGCTCGACCAATCCCTGCCCATTTCACTTCCCCACTACCCTAGAAACATCCTAGAGGTCCTGGTCTTCTTCAAAGACCAATTTTAGTGCCTTAAGATTAGGTCTCAAAGAGGCGCTTCAAAGAAGAGGTAATGTCCGTTACCAATTCTTTCAACTTTATTTCTTCATCCACTTCTTCTTATTTAGTTGTTTCATTATGAGATAATATCATTAGTATCACTAAAATATATATATGTTATTATAAGTATGAAAAAACCCTATTTCACCATATATCCATCATACGGAAAACGAAATCACCACGCGTGCGTACGTACGGAATACCATCTCCACGTTGTGGTGTAATCTATTCTCAATTTCCACCTTACTTGGAAGGGTATAATGGTGCAAATAAATAACTATATATGATTATTTTAAAGTGGTATTGATTCTGAAATAGTATACATACACTCCAATATAATTCCACGATCATGGGAACGACATCATCACTCGTGCGTACGTACGGAATACCGTCTCCACGATGTGATGCAATTCGTTCTACACGATCATCATTGAATAATGATTATATAAATGAATTGAATGAATAAATATGATATATAGTACACTAATACCATTCTGGGAATGAGGTATCTATAACCTAAAGAGAAGAATAAGAATTTATTCGACAAAACACGCATAAGAATAAAAAGTAATAAACACTCGAATAAGAAGTATTAATGAAATATTACTAATAAAAAGCTAAGAATATGACCATATATGATATCATAACAATAAGTATGATTCTTTAATAAGTTAATAACATTATTTACATCATTATACAGGAGGTTCAGGCACATACGAAGGAAATCAGACCTATGGTAAGGAAAAAAATCACAACCTCATTTTTATCTAAGATTATTTATACATTGGTATTTACTGGGCTGTATTTTATCATCCACATCTATGTTCCATCAACATGTAATATTTTTTCAATCCCCCTACAATTGTTTAAATCCAATTTTACACTCCTTGGAGTTTTTATTAATGGATATGAAAGGAATCTTTTTTCATTTTTCATACGAGGTACTTTTTGACTTTTTCGACAAAAGTACGAGAAGAATGTTTTTAACATATACGGCATGAATGGATTTTTAAAAAATTATTTCCAAGAAGCTTACTTTAAAATTTTTCATGTTTACTTTTAATCAACTTCATTTAGTTTAAAATTTAATGACATGTTAAGAAAGGAAAAAAAAATTTGAAGTAGAAAGGATATTTTCTTCTATAATTGAGTTCAAGCGTTTTATCAAAAAAAAAATCAATCTAAGATAATATAGGGTTCTATTTCTATCCCTATTATTACATTGACTTGATTATGTTGTGATGGAATTATTTTTATGAATTCCATTATCTTATATGAATTGTTTTATGATGTCACAATGTTTAAGAATCCCATTTTTATTACATGGGTTATGCAATGATGTATGATTTATGATTTTGTGGAACACATAAGAATGGAATCATTATGAGATGGGTGGGACCTATATCTAACTCCAATGAATTGGGTAAATATTTTATATCTCATGATATCGACATGGTTGGAATGGCAGGTTAAACCGGTTCAGTGAAACAGGGCTGAAACGAGGAGTGAACTCGGTTCAGAAATGGACTTGGTCCACTATGATAGTCTTGGAAATTAGTCTTGACTAATAAGAAATGATTCTCTATGATTATGTATGTATTCCACAAAGTTTCATGTTTTATGTTATGATTATTGGGATTACATTTCACTACCATGATTTATCCCATGTTATGAAATTTTGGTCTCTTTTGCAGGGAAAGATTTCCAAAATGTTATGTTCTTATGAATTTGATGTGATTGATATTTCTTTTGTTTACCCTTACTAAGAATTTGAGCTCAAAATTTTGTATTTTTTCTTTCCCCAGGTCAGGAAGAAGGGTATTTAGTAAGATATTCCAAAAAGGGACTATAGATATGATGAAATAAATGGGAGACAGTGTAGATGCTTTATGAACCAGTTGTTTATGTTTCTCAGTTTCTAAAGACACTATACCTATACGGTCATTTCTTGGTTTTTTTATATGTTATAATAGGTATGCTTCAATTTTGAAGTATTAACCATGTATGTAAAGTATGGGGCACTATAGTTGGTATCAGAGGAAAGGTATAGCCAACCTTTGGAAACTAGGAAGTGAAAGCCTTAGTCAGAAACCTAAGGATATGTCTAAGCATAGAACACAATCTTAGTGTTTTAGAAATAGCCATGAAAAACCTATAATAAGACCTTAAGTGTGAAATTTTATTCTTGATTATGTGGTTTTCCTATTATAATTATTGTTTCTCACACTATTATTCTTGGATTTAGTCAATGGGTGGAACCCGAAGAAACCGTGTTAATGCGGAATGCTATGGGAAATGCAATGATTGTCCCCCTGAGCAACCAAACGTTATGGGAGATGGAATGAAAAATATTTTAGCCATGCTCACACAACTTTCTCAAGCTATGAATCATGTAGGATTTCAAAATGTGAAAATGAAGGAGAAAAATTCTGTCGAATCCTTCATGAGGAAGCGTCCACCTTCATTCAGTAGGTCTTCTGATCCATTTGTGGCTGAACAATGGATCAGTACCACTGAAAGGATATTTTCAGTTCTTCAATGTTCTGAACATGATAAAGTTATCTTAGCAGTGTATCGTTTGGAAGGTGATGCTGATCAATGGTGGAATCTTATTAAGAATATGAGGCAATGGGATGAAATTGAGTCCATGGAATGGGACGAGTTTAAGAACTTATTTTTCAACAAGTATTTCCCTCGTATTATTCGAACAAAGATGGAGAAGGAGTTTCATGAACTAAAGCAAAAGGATGATGAATCCTTTGGTACATACGAAGAAAATTTTACATGACTTTCAAGGTATGCTTCCAGAATTATTATACAACCTGAGAGTAATATTGATTGAATCTTTAGTGGCTTAAAATGAAGTCTTCGAAGGGATTTACCCATACGGGACTTCAATAGCTATGAGGAAATTGTTCGATGTGCTCTCAAGGTTGAGATGGAGATTGGTGTAACCCATCAGGCACATGGGTTTGATAAGAAGAGGAAAATGGAATTAAAAGGAAAATATATATACCCCACTAAAAAGAAGATGAGTTTTCCCTTATTCTCAAAGTGTGGAATGAATCATGGAGGAAATATTCTTAAGGGGAAAATCAAATGTTATAATTGTGGAAAAGAAGGTCATCAGGAAATTGAATGTCGAAATAATGGGAACAAGAGGTCTAATGATGAAAACAAAGGAAGGGATACACAGAATGAACCTACTACACTTCAATGTTTCAAGTGCAAGGAGATGGGGCATTATTCCAATCAATGCCCAAATCCAAGGGTTGATGATGATGATCGACATCAACAAACTCTTAAGGCCAAAACAAAGGAAAGTCACATGAAATTACTATCGGCGATGTGGAGTACGACAAAGAAGTGGTGAGAGGTACACTCACCATCCACTCTAAAGTAGAAAATGTTTTATTTGATTCTAGATCCACCCTCCCTTTTATTTCTAAATAATTTTCTATGGGTATCACCGTACTACCTCAACAATTAGATGTTGAGTTGGCTGTGACAACTCCTAATGGCACAACAGTCATATCAAAAGTTTACAATTCTTCTACGATTGTAGTTTGTGGGAAAGTGATTCCTGCAAATCTTGTGATCCTTCATATAGTGTAATTTTATTTGATTCTTGGCATGTATTGGATTTATTTATATGGATATCATATCAATTTCCAAAGAAGGGAAGTCACATTTCATATTCTAGATCAATCTATGATCATCTATCAATGCAAGGATAAACATAACCTTCCAGTGGAAATATCATCTATCTTCTGGTCTTGATTCCACTAAATGAAGGTTATTTATCTCAAATGGTTGGAGAAAAACTCACAATTAATAATATTCCTATTGTACGGGAATTTTATGATGTCTTTCCGGAGGAATTTACAGGTCTTCCACCAAATCGTGAAGTTGAGTTTTCAATAGAACTCATACCGGGTGCTTCACCTATTTCAAAGACACCTTATAGAATGGCCCCAATTGAGTTGTAGGAATTGAAGAAGAAACTCCAAGAGAATCTTGATAAAGGCTTCATACACCCAAGTGTGTCACCTTGGGGAGAACCTATTCTATTAGTTATGAAGAAAGATGGATCAATGAGACTCTGAATTGATTATCAAGAACTGAACAAGAATACTATCAAGAACAAATATCATCTCCCATGCATTGATGTCCTATTTGACCATCTACACAGATCTCACTACTCTTCCAGGATTGATCTTCATTCAGGGTATCATCAATTAAGGTTCAAAAGGGAGGATATACCAAACACGACTTTCCGTACAAGGTATGGACACTATGAATTTATAGTGATGCCATTTGGTCTTACTAATTCCCCGGATATCTTCATGGATCTGATGAATAGAGTCTTTAGAGACTATCTTGATCAGTTTGTGGTAGTCTTTATAGGTGATATTCTTGTCTATTCAATGATCAAGTAAAACCATGAAGATCACTTGAGAATTGTATTAAAGACCCTAAGAAAGGATAAGCTTTATGACAAATTTACCAAGTGTGAATTTTGGCTTAAAAAATTTGCATTTTTGGGTCACATAATCTCAAAAGAGGGGATATCTGTGGATCTAGTAAAAACAGAGGTTATCGAAAGATGGTCGAGACCAACAACAGTAACTGAGATGCGATGTTTTCTTGGTTTGGATGGATATTACCGAAATTTTGTGAATGTTTTTTCAAGGTTATATAACCCACTCACCAAGTTGACTCTAAAATGCGTTAATTTTTTCGGTCGGAAGAATGTGAAGAATTATTCAAAGAGATATAAAGAAGGTTAGCCAGTGCACTTGTTCTCACACGACCTTGCAGTGGAGAATGGTTTGTGATCTGTAGAGATGCATCTAAGAAGGGACTGGGATGTGTTCTCATGAAAAATGATATGGTGATAGATTATGCCTCACGACTGTTGAAAACCCATGAGAAAAATTACCCAACTCATGATTTGGAGTTAGCTGCGGTAATCTTTGCATTAAATATTTGGAGGCATTACCTTTATGGTGAGAGGTGTGATATTTATACTGATCCTAAAAGTTTAAAGTATATTTTTCACACAAAAGGAGCTGAATATGTGTCAAAGAAGATGGTTGGAGCTGATTGAGGATTACGACTGCTCAATTCATTACCACCCTGGGAATGAAAACAAGGTAGCAGACACATTAAGTCGACAAGACCATTCTAGCTTATCCGTGATAAGGATCACAAAAGATCCAATATTTATGGATTTACAAAGGATGGATCTTGGAATTTTAATGGAAGGGGATAAATCTTATCTTTCTCAAATTAATGTTCAACCATCTATACATGTGAAGATTCAAGAGACACAAAAAGAAGATGTCGAGTTACAAAAGAAGGTGAGAAATGTTCTTGAATTCAACCCTAATTGTGATGGGATAATAATGTTTAGGAATCGGGTTTTTGTTCCTACCATCCCCGAATTAAAGAAGGAGTTGCTGGATGAGGCTCATAGTTCTTCATTCTCTATTCATCCTAGAAGCACGAAGATGTATAGGGACATTAAAGAGTACTTCTGGTGGGATGGCATGAAAAGAGATGTTGTTGAATATGACTCTCGATGCTTGGATTGTCAGCAAGTTAAAGTAGAGAGACAGAAGTCTAAGGGGATGTTACAACCATTACCCATACCCGAATGTAAATGGGAAAACATAACTATGGACATTATCTCTGGACTTCCTAAAAAATCCAAAGGCAATAATGCTATCTGGGTCATAGTTGATCTTCTTACAAAGTCTTCACACGTCGTTGATATTAGAGAGTATTTCTCTCTAAATCAGCTTTCCAGGATATATGTAAAGGATGTGGTAAGATTTCATGGAGTACCACTTTCTATTATATCTGATCGGGATCCGAGGTTTACCTCAATGTTCTGGTGTAGTCATCAGCATACTCTGGATACAGAGTTGAGTTTCAACACTGCTTATCATCCTCATACAGATGGTCAGTCTGAGAGGACAATTCAAACTCTAGAAGATATGTTGATAGCTTCCTATATAGATTTCAATGGTGGTTGGGATCCACACCTACCTTTGGTGGAATTTTCTTATAATGCTAGCTTTCACTCCAGTATTCAGATGGATCCTTATGAAGTTCTCTATGGAAAGAAATGCAGGACTCCAACTTGCTGGGATGATGTTGGGTAAAGAAATATATTAGGACCTGACATTGTTGATGAAATAGAAGAAAAGGTCAGATCTATTCAACAACACATAAGAGCAGCTCAGATTCGACAGAAAATATATGCAGACAACCGAAGAAAAGACCTAGAATTTGAAGTGGGTGATAAAGTGTTCTTAAGAATATCTCCCTGGTAGAGGGTCATGAGATTTGGAAAGAAGGGAAAGATGGTCCCTAGATATATCAGTCATTTTGAAATTCTCGATCGTGTTGGGAAGGTAGCTTACCGATTGGCTCTTCCACCAAATTTCTCTCAAGTTCATGATGTGTTCCATGTATCTCTCCTGAGAAAGTACATACCTCATCCTTCACATGTACTCAGCTCAGAAGTTGTACCGCTGGAGATAGATCATTCTTATGAAGAACAGCCGATAGAGATTCTGGATCATAGTGAAAAATTCCTATGAAACAAGACCACTCGCTTGGTGAAAGTTTTATGGAGTAACCACCAATTAGAAGAAGCTACATGGGAACTTGAGGATATGATGAGGGAGAGGTATCCTCATATGTTTGTAATGAAGTGACAAATTTCGAGGGAGAAATTTATTTTAAGGGGGGTAGAATGTAACACCCTGATATTTTATGAGAATTTTTTTATGTCTTATTTTATACTCAACACCAAAGGAATCTTTCACAGCACACAATACGGACTTCACTTGCATCACACGCAATCGCGACCTTCCTCGATAGCGTGTGTAGTACGCAATACCGGGTTTCACTAAACTATGATATATTATTATGAACTAGCCTTTATGAATAGTATTAAAAACATTTTGAATTTTATTATTCATCTTACACATTTTCTAGAACATGGTAATAGAACAAAATAAAATTTTCGGGTAAAATAAGTATTTTTCAAAAAATGCAGATTTGCCACCTTTTAATGGCGAACCCACATTAAATATAGTCTTTGGCATGTTTATAAGTTATATTTGACAAAATAAAATTCTTCTTTTGAATAAGGGTATAAAAATTTACATTGGATATATTTTCTATATTTTTCTGATAACTTTTATATTTTGATGAATAGTAAAAATACGCTAATTTTTAATTAAAAACAACCTTTTCATTGAGATAATTTATATGGTTAAATTATAATATTGAATAGTTTAAAAGTATAAATAGAATATATTTTTACAATTTAATATAATTTATGTCATTATCATTAATTTCACATTGAAGTCATAGATAAAAATATTTCAATCTTTGGAAATGTTTTAACTTCTAAAACCCTTTTTCTTAACAACGTGATTTATTTTTAAATTAATTACTAAAACTTATATTTTTTGAATTTTTTAAAATGGATTCCATATTCGGAATCAGTGGGTCCAAATTATGTTAATAGGATACTTTTTTTTTGTCATTATGAATAGTAACTACAGTAAATTTTATTTACGATAGTTAAAAGTAAATCCGGTAATTAAGGGTAAATATAAGATTATAAAATTACCCTAACACCTGATGAAATCCTATTTGATGACTAAAAGTCGACCCATATCACCTAAGGGTCGTATAAGATTCATTTAATGGACTTCTTTCCATGAAAACAATTTAATTATTATTAAAACCAATGAATGTGACAACATTTCACTTTCAAAAATATTATAAGTATAATAATTTTAATTTAGTGATAAACTTAATGAAAATTAGAACATGAATAGTCTCCAGAAAGATAATACAATTATCTACATCATATAAATTTATTTAGTATTTTTAGGGATTAAATAATCATCATTAATTATGACACAATAGTGATGTTGAAATTATTTTTTTGATTGAAATATCAAATAAATGGTTTTAAAAATATTAAAATAAATATTATATGAACTATTTAATGTGATACATTAATTTTCAAGATACATATGACATTTTATGAATATATTAAAGCTTTTAGTTCGACCATATCTTCTGTATATATATTTTATTTAAATTAAAATAAATGAATAGTGTCAAAATTGACACAATTGTTATTTTATAAAAATACCATATTATAAAATTGTTTAAAAATCACCAAAATATTTAAAAATTATAAATTAAAATTTATATGGTCAAAAATGTAATAAAGTGTAAAATTATGGAAAATTCACAACACATATGTAATTATTTATAATAATTTAAAATTTATAGTATTATTACCACAAATAAAATTAAATTGATAAATAAGGATAAATCAAGTTGATAATGTTTAAAATAAATTCATAACATGTCTAAATTTTATTGGTTTATGAGATTAAAAATTTATCTCATCTAATATTTGGATATGAGTCATTTTGGATGTTTTTATGTGGGGTTGGGATTTAATATAAACAAATATTTCTTATATTTCCAAAGGTTCCCCTCTCCTCCCTTATAAAAGGGCACCTCCTCCCTCTCCTACTCACACCATTTTGAGCCTTCATGATGGGCCAATCCCTACAAATTTCACATCCCCAATTCCCTAGAAACATCATAGAGGGCCTGGTCTTCTTCAAATACCAATTGTAGTGCCCTAAGAGGAGGTCTCAAAGAGGCGTTTCAAAGAAGAGGTAATGTCTGTTACCGATTCTTTCAACTTTATTTCTTCTTCCACTTCTTCTTCTTTAGTTGTTTCATTATGAATTAATAACATAAGTATCACTCATATACTGATATGTTATTATAAGTATGAAACAACCCTATTTCACCATCTATCCATCATACGGAAAACTAAATCACCGCGCGTGCGTACGTACGGAATACCGTCTCCACGCCGTGGTGTAATCTATTTTCCATCACCACCTTACTTGGATGGATATAATGGTGAAACTAAATAACTATATATGATTATTGTAAAGTGGTATTGATTCTGAAATAGTATACATACACTCCAATACAATTCCATGATCATGGGAACGATATCATCGCTTGTGCATACGTACGGAATACCGTCTCCATGATGTCATACGATTCATTCTACATGATATTCCTTGCATAATGATTATATAAATGAATTGAATGAATAAATATGATATATAGTACAGTAATAGAATTCTGGATAAGAGGTATCTATAACCTAAAGAGAAGAATAAGAATTTATTCAACAAAACAAGCATAAGAACAAAAAGTAATAAACACCCGAATAACAAGTAGTAATGAAATATTACTAATAAGAAGATAAGAATATGACCATATATGATATCATAACAATAGTTATGAATCTTGAATAAGTAAATAAAATTATTTAAATCATTCTACAGGAGGTTTGGACACTTACGAAGCAAATCGGACCTAAGGTAAAGGAAAATATCACAATCTCATTTTTATCCGAGATTATTTATACTTTGGTATTTACTAGGGTGTATTTTATCATCGACATCCATGTTCCCTAAATATGTAATATTGTTTCATTCCACCTAAAATTTTTTAAATCCAATTTTACCCTTCGGTGAGTTTTTAGTAAAGGATATGAAAGGAATCTTTTGTCGTTTTTCGTATGAGGTACTTTTTGATTTTTCCGACAAAAGTATGAGAAGAATGCTTTTATAACTTATACGACATGAATGGATTTTTAAATCATTATTTCCAAGAAGCTTAATTTATAAGTTTTCATGTTTATTTTTAATCAACTTCTTTTAGTTTAAAATTATATGACATGTTAAGAACGTAAAAATGTTTTTGAAGTAGAAAGGACATTTTCCTCAAGAATGGAGTTCAAGTGTTTTATCAAAATTATTTTTCATCTAAGATATTATAGGGTTATGTTTCTATCTCTATTATTACATTGATTTGATTATGTTGTGATGGTATTATTTTTATGAATTCCTTTATCTTATATGAATTGTTTTATGATGTCACGATGTTTAAGAATCCCATTTTAATTACATGGGTTATGCAATGATGTATGATTTATGATTTTGTGGCATAGATAAGAATGGTATCATTTTGAGATGGGTGGGACCTATATCTCCCTCCAATGCATTGGGTGACGATTTTATATCTCATGAGATAGACATGGATGGAATGGCATGTTAAACCAGTTCAGTGAAACATGACTGAAACGAGGAGTGAACTCGGTTCAGAAATGGACTTTGTCCACTGAGATAGTCTTGGGAATGAGTCTTGAATAATAAGAAATGATTCTCTATGATTATGTGTGTATGCCAAAATGTTTCATGTTTTACGTTATGATTATTGGGATTACATTTCACTACCATGATTTATCCCATGTTATGAAATTATGATCTCTTTTGCAAGGTAAGATTTCCAAAATGTTATGTTCTTATGAATTTGATGTGATTGATATTTCTTTTGTTTACCCTTACTGAGCATTTGAGCTCACCCATTTGTATGTTTTCTTTCCCCAGGTCAGGAAGAAGGGTATTAAGTAAGATATTCCAAATAGGGACTATAGATATGATGAAATAAATGGGAGACAATGTAGATGCTTTACGAACTAGTTGTTTATGTTTCCCAGTTTCTAAAGAAACTATACATATACGGTCCTTTCATGGTTTTGTTATATGTTGTAATAAGTAAGCTTAAAATTTTAAGTATTAACCATGTATGTAAAGTATGGGTTGCTATAATCCCCACCAAATATACTGGGAGTAGGAGGAAGTCTAATATAATTGGGAGTGGTTATTTGTGAATATGTTTTTTCAGTTGAAATCAAATAGTGGAATTGGAGTATACCAAAATGAGGGATCATACGCAATGAATGTGGGAGAATATAATATTGTTCAAATGATAGTATAGATGTTTGGGTAGAATAAATCATTACATTAAATTCGTTTTGTTATTCATTCATCATAGTAGGATATTAAAAAAGTTAAAATAAGATACATTATATGAAATTGTTTTTTTGAAAAAAAACATAAATAGATAAATAGAATTCATGAAATAAAAATGGCTAAATAATAGATAAACTGAAGGAGGACTATAAAAAGAATAATTTAAATCATAATTTAATATATTACTATCATACATCAACATTAAAATGCTTTATACATTTTCACCATGCCTTGTAAGACTATTTTCCACCATATTAGGATTGACAAATAGATCATTATCTTATTTATGATTCAATTTTTTGTCACAAAAAAATCTTTCAACTTTATGAACCATATCAAAGAAGTCTTCTAGTTTTATATTCACTAAAATATTTCATATTTCATCTACTTCATCATCCATATAAAATATTATTTGATATTTTGAATCCAAAATATAGGGAAAATTGTTTCCTAGTTCAACGATAATAATCAATAAATATATGTTAACATAAGAAAATTTAAGAAAATAATTCTTTATGACTCTATAAATATAGAATATCTTGAATTTGAAAAACATAACTGAATGTTTTCTAAGAAAATATAATTAAATTATATCAATAAACATTACATTGTATCCCAAATGTTATAAATGCATAAATATGACAAAATTTTGTGTTTAAATACTCTTTAACAAAAAAAATTATAACACATGAAGAAATTAATATTATAATAATCAAATCTATTCAAATTATTCAAATATAGTCATTATAATGTTTAAATATTATATTGAAAGAAAATATTTTCATCAAAATTCATGACCAATATGTGTAAATATAAAATATTATTATTTATTGAAGATAAATATATTAATCTATTAAGTATATTAAATTGAATATTAAATTAGACATTGTGAAAACTAATAAACAATGTTTATATTAATGGATTTTTAATCTCTTCCACATTTCTTGATTGAAAAAAATTAGTCACTTTATTTTCATTTTAAATACCTCAAATAATTGATCTAAAATATCATTATTGTGTTTCACATATATGCGTCTCTTCAAAAACACTATTTATGTCTATCAAGATATTTATATTTTTAACACATTACAACCTAAAAACAAATGTATTATTTATTATTTTCATAACTTTTATGTTGTTATTAGTGTCATGATGATCTTTTTATTTTACCTTCACATTAAATATTATAATTATCAATTTTTTGAATATATTTTTATCTATGTCATAAGATAAAAAAATGTTAATATTAAAATTACTATGAAGGTAGTTTAATTTTTTTATTTAATTTATGTTTATAAATTGTATTTGATAATCTTGGGATCGTTTTATCATAAACATTCATGTGAAACTACTTATTAATTTTTATATAATTATATGAAAATTATAACAAAATCTATGATGATTTAATTTTTTAATGGTTGAATTAAGTCAATTCATGTTTCTAATTGTGGCTTATTGAAAAAATAACCTTGAGATGCATCTGTGAATTGATAAGGAAACATGATAGACTAAATTATTCTGTGTGGTAGCCTAATAGAATTGAATTCGAAGTTACAAACTTTACAATGATGTATAGTTTGAGTGTTATAATCAAACCCGTTTCCTGAAAAATGGATGTCACTAGTCATCTCAATTATAAAAAACTAATTTTTAACATTTCATAATTTGATGAATCATATGTGTCTACAAAATTTTAATACAAATATTTAAATACTTATATATGAGGTTGAATGTATAAAATGATATAATATCTAAGAATTTTTTATATTAAATGATCATTGAAATAATGAATTGAGTTTGTTTCAAATATATTAATGGAGGTAGATTAAAAGATATTTAAAAGAAACTATCCATATGTTATACAATGTACTAGGGGTCATGAATGGAATAAATCCTTCATTATCAAACCCCAAATTAACATTTTTAGGATCTTAATATAAAATTGTATGTAAATAATGATTGTATATCCTTGATTTATAATATATATTATGTTTTTTATTCCCACCACTTCAGTCTTCCATTGTATACTACTTTATTTTTCAACTATTTTAGAAGACATGGAAATTATATTCAATCTTGTTTTAAAGGAATGTAACATTAAACCATTACCTCATTTTTATTTAACTTCTTAATATTCATAGTATGTTCATCTAGTATTTCATCATGACTCACCTATATACTTATTTACTAACATATCACTACACTATTCCTAGTCAATATATTATTTCTATCACAACAAGCATTCATTAGGATAAGCAATTACATTAATATAAAAAAGACTGTGATTGTTTAAAAATTTATTCAACATATATTATTAATGAGTGACCTATGATTTAAAACAAATACATCATGTAGTAACTACAATATCATTGACATTATTTTATCAATAATTCAACATAATCCCATGGTATGGGATTACATCACATTTAAGACAATTTTTTATATTTTCTAAATCATTAATAGATATTTGGATTACTATTCTCCACTAATTTATGGAACACATTCATACTCAAGTATATTATATCTTTTATTGATCTTTTTACATCACAATGATAACCCAAAGATATGCTACAATGTTTATTATGTTTCTTTGTACTAGAAAAAATATCATTAATCAAGTTTATAATTTCATTCTCCACTATCTCAGTTGTATGTTATTAATTATAATTATTGTCACATGTCAAAAATTATAAAATTTTTTATTCAACATTTCAAATACCGTTTAGATATCTATTGATAAATTATTTCAATTTCAAGTACTCATAAACATCATGAAATTTCAACAAATATTTTTAATTACAATCAAGATGTTACCATTTTTTCCTTTCATCTATGGATTAATTTTCAATTGAAAAATTTAAGAATCTCAATGCCTACTTAACATATGGAGGTGTCTTTTAGGATAAATTAGTATAAATTTAATCAAATTGTTTACCAGAAAGAAAATTAAAATATACATAACATAATAAACTATAAATAAAAAATGTTATAAATAGAAAATAATATTTATGACATAAAAAAACATTCATATCTAAAAAATATTGGCATTTTTTATTTTCTATACAGAAAATATCTTCTAATAAAATATTTACATAATAATTTATTATGAAGACTTTATATTTTATGATATAAATATTTTGTATGAAATATATAAAAAACACATCCCATAAAGAAAAATGTTACATTTATTATTGAATCAATAACTTATTAATAATGTGAATCATAAATTAACATATATATATATTATTTATTTTGTTCTATATACATTAATTGTGTTAGTATAAACTATTTCATTTTGAATATTTGAAATATCCATGCATATTATATACTAAAAACAATTTAGAATCATATAATTTTCTATTATTAAAAAATGAAACTTAAAACACTGTATGATTAAATGAATAATAATTCATTTAAAATAATTCATAAGTGTTATTTATTAATCCCATAATCAACAAAAAATTAACTGAAAAAATACCCAAAAAATTTAAAATCACGATAATATCAAACAAAGAACCATAACTATAAAATCACCGATTACAAGTGATACATATAAAATATTAAAATAAATATTATTCTAAATCATATTAACTAAAAAAATCATGATGCATAAAACGAAATATTTTAAAAAACCATATAAAATAAATTTACCAATATAATCAACAAATAACAATAAATTATATTTATAATAAAATTAAATTTAATTAAAAAATTTAAACAAATTAATTTATTCATGATATTTGACTTTAGGTACTATATAAGTATGACTATAAGAGTGAGAGTATAGAAAAAGTTGTTGGATGTTAGACATTATTCCCTTGAAATGTTTATAATAAAAAAAATTTATAATATTATTGAGTAAAATGATAAAACTAAACTATTATATCTTTGTAAGAAAAATATATATTTCCCTAATTTTAAATCAATAAATAAGACACATACAGGTAATATAAATTTGATAATGATAAGTATAAAAGATGACTATAAATTTCAAGAAAATACCGTTTACTTGGAAAAGACCCCCTTCTTGACTCAATGGATGGTCTAACAAATATAGATATATGGAATTAGAAGGGTAAGTCGTTCATGTTATAAAAGAACACAATGAATGAGAATGATAATGAAGTATAGATGAAACATTTTAAAATTTACTTTAACTGGCGGATGTTTTAAATAACTACTTCAAATTTTCATGCTAGGAGACGAAATTTAAAAGACCACCACAAATATTTCATTACATGGGTATTATATGCAATCACTTTTAATAATGTTTGTTAAATGGATAGGAAAATTATGATTCATATTTATTAAATTTTTTTCCAAATAAATGATTAGAAATTGTATAAATGAATTTTTTTCAAGTCACGACAATACATGGATTGAAAAATTAAATAGTTATGTAGCTATAAAATAGGTGTTAAAAATTAATACTTCCATTAAAATTAAAAAAATTGAAAAATATAGGATTTTTTAAAGAGATGAATATTTATTGTAATAGTAAAATATAGGGGCATAAGGATTCTGATTATTATTATTTAATGTATATCTATGGAGCCTTAGTAAGTACATTATCAAGGGGAAGAAATTCTGAGTTAATGTAAATTACACAGAAGAAATGTAAAAATATATATATCTAAAATAATTTAAAATTCTCTATAAATAACGAAGGAAATTTTTTTTAATGTATTTATAGTGATAAAATATTACTTTTCAAGTCTACTCATCAATTTTCCAATGTATTTAAACAAATAAGACCATAAGACATAAAAAATATAAAGATGATGTAATGTTGATTTTCCAATGGTTTAGAGAAAAATTAAAATAATGAAAATATAAAAATACATATAAGGAATCTATATGATATAAGGGAAGAATATAATTCAATTTTTTGATGAATGGAAACCCTGATATATCACTACAATCATTTCATAGAAGTTGGTATCGATTAGATAAACCTTTAGATACAAAGAAGATAAACTATATTTTAATGAAACAAGATGATTGGTTAGGTGTGATAAGTCACATACTATAAATGATAACTATAATTTTATGAGTGGGGCCTAGAGAAATTAATATGAGTGTTTAAGTGAATGTTTATGGATTTTCCAATTAATATAGACATAACAAAAGATATTGTTGTATCATGCTACAGAATAATGTGATTTTTGTGAAAAATCAACTAAGTACCAAAAATTTATTTTTGTAAAAAAATAGTTATATAATTTTTAGTGGTGAAAAAATAGTAATTTAATAATAGGGTAGTAACAGAAAACCTTGTTTATTTAACTATCTATCTCAAAATAATATACATATTCACATATATTTTTTGTTTAGCTATTCTATATAGGTAATCCACAGAGATTCAGAAAACATAATTTTTTTTATTCATGTAGTGAAAAATAATATAATAGCTTGAATTATTCATATATTAACGGATCCATGAAATTAGTTTCCTCAATTGATTTTTCTAATGTGATCATCCTTGATGATGATTTTATTAGAGTATACCCATTTAGGGAAGACAATTTTAGAATGCTTCAAGATGATATCATCTTATATGAACAATGAATTATTGGAAAGATATTAAAGATTTTATTTTAGAGGTTTGTTTGTCACATTATATTCTAAAATTTTATAGAACCATTATTAAATTATTGGGAATGGAATCGATTTGATTAAAGTAATGAAATATGAAGTGTTTTTATGAATACACGTCTATTAATAGATTGTTGGGATGCTGGTTTGTCCATATTTTTTTCTATAGTGATAATTCCTCATGTATAATTTGTAATGATTAATAAATAAATAGACGTTAATTTCACCAACAAAAAATATTCCTTGTACATAAGGGAGAATAAGAAACTGGTTGAACATATATTGAGATGAATTGAATACATAGGAATTGATAAAGAATCTACTCGTTCCATATTATTAAACACATTAATGGTTTTTTAGTTTATTTAGTAATAAATGATATCATATTTTTGTTGAGATAAATGATAAATAACATAAATATAATGATATGAAGTACTATTTTGTATTAATAAAATAAGATAACATAATAATGAGTGAGTTATGAGAAGAATAGTTTCTATATCGATTGAAAAATGAACATTTGGAAGAATAATTAATAACACCTTGGATATGAGAGGATGTAGTTCCCACCAAAATATGTCTTATATTACAGAATTATATTCATTTATATAATTATATTTTAAAAACAATAAACATAGGAAGAAATGACTTGAAAACATTATGGAATAGTATATTAATTATAGGATTTTACTATTGGATATGTTATTTAATATCTTGTAAGTTGTAGAAAAAATTTAGAGTGTTTGAGAATTATTGGGATTTCATTTAAATAAATTGTGTGACAAGATTTCAATGCTCAAGATCAAATTAAGTGTTCAATAGATTAGAGATACTCATATAATATATGTCTATATGAATTTAAGTGGAATCTAGTTGATGATTTGATAAGAAGTTAGTTGTGGGGATTTATCTATTCCTTTATTATGATTGATAATTTTGATTCCTATATAATTCACACATGGATGAGGAATGTTTAGATCATATTGAGTTGGAAATTTATAATGTGATGCATAAATATAAATGTGATGGAAGAAATATTATTGAAGCATTGAATGATTTTGAAAAAGATTTGTAGAGGTATTCCAAGTAGATAAATATTCTATTGAATATATTTTGTCTTAATTTATTAAATAAATTAAATTAATCACTTAAATACAGAATAAACAATGGGAATATTCTTATATGGATGATTAAAAATTATTTAAATCTAATTGTGATAATGTTTTGAGTTTTTTTTGGGAAACACGAATTTCATAAATGATAATGATTTTATAATTCATTGGAAATTGAATATACATTTTAAATTTGTTTATGATGTGGTTTGAAGTGTTTAGAGAACATTTAGTGCATAAAGGGATGATTTAATGAGTTCCTAGTTTTTCATTAAAATCTGTAAGAAGTATTTTATTTTTAAGTGTGATCGATTCAAGTCCTTTCTTTACTATGTATCAATACAATTGAATTTCTAGAGCTGTGTAGGTTTATATTACACCAAAATCTAGGTATTTTAGAATAAATTTTTTCAATGAAAATAAATACGAAGCTACGTCAGAGTAAATCCATGATAACTGAACATATTCTAGATTTAATAAAATCTATGAAAAAATAAACTAAAGTCGTGTAAGAATAATCAGTGGATGAATTATAATACATCAATGTAACCTAGAATAAATATATGGGTAAACATGTTCTATATCATAATAAATACTCAAAATGAATAGTTTATATAGGTATTATTAAAATCACATAAGATTATCCCTAAATTCAATGAGAACACATCAGTGAAAATTCATTAAAAGAGAGGATATACCAAATTAAATGGAAAAACCATACTACTACATAAGTGTAACAATATATTTTTACATTATAAAATATATTTTTAAGTATATTTAAGAGTAAATTGATGATATGTATGAATAAATATAATTTAAAAATGCAATTCGTAGGAGATTAACATAATATTTCTTGAGTCAATGCAAGATACATTAGAATGTCATAGACGATTAAAATAATATTCTAGATGAATTTTAATATGTAGAAAATAAAATTATTTTAATATTAATCAAGTTTCAACCATCAATAATTTTTCTAATAATCATCACTCAATTTGAGATTTAAATTACATTTTTTCACAATTAATTAAACCTCACACATCAACAATTTAATTTTTTTCATCATGTACATAATGAATGATGTAATAAAAAATTTTCAGAGTCTTTTAAACTAAAAATAAAACTCAATTATAAATATATATGTAGTAAAAATAATGGAAAATTAATGAGAATAATTAATATTATATAAATATATCCTTGATTAATATTTATAGGTTATTTGATGACTAGAAAAATGTGTGATTTTTCTTAATAATAGAATAGAGAGTATTGTGAATATTTGAAGAAAAATTTGAAAGACAAATAGTACGATCCTGATTCAATAATGATTGAGATATTTTAATATTAAAATATAGAAAAAATTTCGGGGAGATAATTTTTGGATTTTATAGACAATATGATTTCATAAAGAATAAATAGGCGATGAGTGAAAATTAGGTTCACTATTACAAATTTTCGATCTATTATAATAAGATCATTAATGGAGGAACCAACATATTTTTTCTAAATATAATAATTATTTAAGGAAAAGGATGATACACCAACAATGTAATCCTAAATATTTAGTTTTTCACTATTATCAAAGAGGGTGAAGAGATATAAGAATGATATTTTATTAATATTTAAATATCTATTAAACATCCTAAAGAAATACTAAAGAACCCATAAGGATCTCACATAACTGATAATAGGAATCCCTTTGATGATTACTATAAATGTAAAATGTTATATGACTTTATTAGTCTCGTCAAAATTTGATCATATAATATTAAGAATATTTTTAATGAGTTATTATCATAATTTAGTGTCTCTAAGTTTTTAAGTTAATATGTTCTAAACTATTACTTGTTTAATTTTCATATGTTTTGGTTGGTGAGAGATTTAATGGGGTCAATGCTAACCCCTTTCCCTCGAGTTTTTTTGATAATACGTGATAAATTGTGTCTATATTGTATAACAACCACTATACAATAAAGACTATATCTCAAATTATGATAAAACCTATATAAAAATATTTATTCCTTGTTATATTTTTCTCTATTTTTATTTTTAACTTACAAGCAGAGATAGTTAGTTTCAGATTTATGATTTGTTCTTTATAATTGGTGCATAAATAAATAAAAATATTTGTGTTAAAATGGATAAAAAATATGCTATACTAATTCACCCCCAATTGGCATATCAACATCTATCTTAGAGAAATATTGAATTTTCCTTCCTCCAAAAACATTTAATTTGAATTATTTTATGAATTAATATTTTCTTATTAAAAAGTACACAATGTGTTATTTTTATAAATTCTTTTATAAATTTTTTCTTAATTTTGGTCTTAATTATTAAATCATTTTAATTAACTCAAAACAAGAATTTTATTTGGGAATATTGTAATTGTAAATGAGTCATAGTTTTTATATCCCATAGTATTTTTTTGAATTATTTTAATGATAATAATTAATACATTTTTTTTTGGATTTTATGCATTATTTTTATTTTTAGAAAATAAAAGAAGGGTATAAATATATGTGATATGTCAGAAGGATTTTGTTAATATTTATTATAGATAATGATATTATCTTATTTCTTTTTGAAATTTAATTGAGACATTATAAATGAATGAATCCCCTTGTGAATTTTAATATTATAACACAACGAAAATTTGATTTATGGGATTTTTAGAAATTTTATAGATTTCATTGAATGGGATTAGTAAATGAAATTATTATTTGACTGGTAATGAAACCATGAGTGAAATATATTATTTTGGGGATGAAGTTTACTATTTATTTTATATTTAATGTGTTGTGTGTCGTGACCTAAATCCAGAGGTTTTTATTTATGAAACCAAATCTTTAATTTTTATTTAGTTTTATATTTTTATTATTCTAACTCTTGTCTTTTATGTTTAAAAGGACTTACTTTTCACATCAATAAATGAAGAATATGATATCAAGATCATATAATTTTGACTTTCTGAATTTATTAAGACAGGTAAGAATTGATGATCTGCCATGACTTCATGGATGATGCATCATTCTGTTATAAGATGTTGTAAATATTTCTTCTTAATATATTTGGTTGTGTTTGGTTTTGAAAATTGTTTCACTTTTCATTTTCAAAAAACATAGGAAGGAATAAATAGAAGAGGTTATAAAGATTTTTTATCGTATTTTATTCAGTTTCTAATACTGTATCATACCAGTTATAGGTATAAAACATGTATCAGCACAATTCTTGATCCTTTGGATTGAGAGTTCTTCTATGCGTATCCCTTGAAGATTGGACATGATAATCTCTTTAGATGTCCTGAAATCTATACATCAGTGCATTACAGCTTCCATTTTCCCATCTGTGGTGACCCATGAGGATTTTCAGGTGATTCTTAAGTTGTATCTTTTCAATGAACTACCCACCACTTGGTATTATTCCTCCAAATTGCTATATTTATTCATAAAATGATAGATTATAGTCTTAGAAGTTTTTTTCAGTGATTACATATAGGTACAAAATAGTGGGTCAGTCATTTTACTATCCTAACATTGGTAGATGGCAGCAACTATGTTAGGATTTGGAAACATGGCTTAATGTTCCTTATGTGTAAGTATATCAATTGATATTCAATTAGGTATTAAAAAATTTATTTCATGATAACATTCACTATTATTAGTGCATATATCTAGTCTAAACTTTTTTAGGTATCTTATGCAGCTTTAGGGATAATCTTTGGAATTTTTTTGTATGGTTTGGATTCTGCATGGATGTTCTTACTTAGAAGTGGAGGGTTTCTATACTTTGTGAGTGTTCCCTCTTAACTAGGTAATAAAATGTTATAAATTAGTTTCTTAATATGGAATTTTTATGATGTAATAAAATAGTGTATATTTCATGAAGGTCTCATGAACTGGGAAACTGTACTCAAGGACTATAGATGTGATAATTCATAATGAATTGTGATGTCTGTTAGAATTGTGAAAATTGATGCATTTTCCGTTTGTTTAGATTAATATAAACACGATTCCTGAGAAGAGAAATATGATATAGAATAAAAAATATTCTACTATCACAATTTAGTAGTTCTTCAACTTCAAATATGGGGAAAGACTTCCCTATACATATATAAATGAAGAAGAATCAGACCTCTATCCATTACGAAGGTTGTTTTCTTAATGTATTTTATTTTAATTCTAAACTAAAATAATTTGTTTTATTATTATTTTAGTATCCATTTTAGACTCAATAACATCAAATTTCTTTACTATTATCTTAATTTATTTTGTAATTAGATATATTTTATCTTAGATGTTCAATAAGAGTGTTCAAATGGAGGTTCCGTTTTTAACACATCATAATCTGTTACCATTTTTTTCAACAGAATTTATATACCATTACATAAATAATGACTAAAAATATAGTATTAGATAATTATTTTATAGATATTTCATCATAAATTTAAAAACCTATTTAGAAATAACATGATAATATTACTATAATGTATATTGATTTCATTTTAACCAAAATTTTAATTAGAATGGGTTCAGTTTCACATGTCCTAGAGATGGAGTTTAATGTGGTGTCATACTCTGAGAATATGATAATTAGGAAAAACATTATCATTATAAGCCCTTATTCAAGATATTCATTATATTGATATTTGTGTTTGTCTCTGCGAATCATCTGGCTTCATTGACAATGGAAATCAGGTATGGTATTGATGTAATCATTTATAAACATTAGTATATTCCTCTTCAATTCATTCATGATTTTTGTTGTAGTAAAAAGAAATATTTCCACTCATTGCATAACCATGATAGACTAGCCTTGTCATTGGGTTCTTCACATGTTTGGTCTCATCACTACAGATCACCCATTAGACCAAAGCATTGATTATAGAAATGTTAGTATCACCAATTTAGGAAAGAAAATTTTTGTTTTTGGATTCTTCATGAACCTATTTATTTTTATATTCTATATCCAATTATTCTTTATACAATATTGAATTTATATAGAATTGTGAAATTGATTCTAATGCTATATAAAATTGTGATATTTATTCTCAAGCAATATCAATATTCAATAATTATTCACCTATATTTATAATTTAATTTCATGTTGTCAGGTTTTCTGAAGTGGTTGAAGGCTCTACATACCCTTGATTGGTCTCTGTTCATGTGATCCTTAAAACCCACAACCCAACTCTCTTGACATTGACTAATGAAGGTTCACATTCAGATGATAGGGAAATTTCACAGTTGTTTGATTCTACAAAGAAGGCTCAGGCTGTTGTAGATTTTGAAAGAAGTTCTACTCCTTCAATGATGCAACAGTTGTTTCCATTTTAAATTTCTTGACATTATTTTTCGGATGTACACTTTAAATCTCATATTGAACTACCTTAATGAGATCTGAAACCCAAAAAAACTCCCTAGCTTTCATTCCTTTTTTTTATCTCAACATCATCTCTTGCATCCATCTCTGCCTCTATCTCCAGCTTTTGATTCATCTGTCACTTCTCTTCACCCCTCCCATTCCATCATGTTCAATCTTTGTCAGCATTAGTCTTTTTCTAAGTATTATAATGGTGTGTCAATATTTTATCTACTCCTATTATATTTTTAATCCTTCAATACTTTGCGATTAAATAATAATCAACATTACTATTTCGTAGTAACTTTTACAAAAAACATTATCCTATTAAATAAAATCCATTAATCCAATATGTCGTGGGTATGCACCGGTGAGTACATGTTTTCCATTAATCATTACTCAATTTGAGATTTAATGTACATTTCTTCACAATTAATTATACCTCACACATCAACAATTTATCTTTCTCATCATGTATATAATGAATGAAGTAATCCATATTTTGTAGAGTCTTTTATAATAAAAATCAAATGGAATTATAAATATATATGTGGTGAAAATCTTGGAAAATTAATGAGAATAATTAAGATTATAAAAAATATATCCTTGATTAAATTTTATATGTTATTTGATGACTAGAAAAATGTTTGATCTTGATTAATAATGGAACAGAGAGTATTGTTAATATTTGAAGATATATTTGAAAGTGAAATAGTAAGATCATGATTCAATAATGATTGAGGTATTTTAATATTAAAATATGGAAAATTTTTGAGGAGACAATTTTTGGAGTTTATATACAATATGATTTCTTGAAGAATAAATAGGCGATGAGTGAAAATTAGGTTCACTTTTACTAATTTTTGATCTATTATTATAAGACTATTAAGGGAGGAACGAAATTATTATTTCTAAATATAATAATTAATTAATGAAAAAGAAGATATACCAACAAACTAATCCTAATTATTTAATTTATCACTATTATCAAATTGGGTGAAGAGATATAATAATGTTGTTTTATTAATATTTAA
The DNA here is from genome assembly GCA_963277665.1 of Viscum album. Lineage (NCBI taxonomy): Eukaryota > Viridiplantae > Streptophyta > Magnoliopsida > Santalales > Viscaceae > Viscum > Viscum album. The sequence continues at coordinate 1,060,818,372 of OY728165.1, read as the reverse complement.
ATATCTATTAAATATCCTACAGAATGACTAAAGAACCCATAAGGATCTCACATAATTGAGAATATGAATCCCTTTAATGATTACTATAAATGTAAAATTTTATATTACTTGTTTAGTCTAGTAAAATTTTGATCAAATAGTTTTATGGATATATTTAATGAGTTATTACCATAATTTAGTGTCTCTATGTGTTTAAGTCAATACTTTATAAACCATTAGTTCTTTAAATTTCATATATTATGGTTGGGGAGATATTTAATGGGGTCAATGCTAACCCATTTCCCATGAGTTTTCATGATAATACGTGATAAATTGTGTGTATATTGGATAACAACCACTATACAATAAAGACTATACCACAAATTATGATAAAACCTATATAAACAAATTTATTCCTTGTTCTTTTTTTCTGTATTTTTAATTTTAACTTACAATTAGAGATAGTTAGTTGCAGAGTTAAGATTTAATCATTCAAATAGGTGCATAAATAAAAAATTGTTTGTGTTATAATGGCTAAAAAATATGCTATAAAAATTCATCCACAATTAGACTATCAACATCTATCTTATTGGAATATTGAATTTATCTTCCTCCTAAAACATGTAATTTTAATTATTTTACAAATTAATCTATTCTTATTAATAGGTAGAAAATTTGTTATATTTATAAATGCTTTTATAAATTTTTACATACTTTTGGTGTTAATTATTAAATCAATTTAATTAACTCAAAATAAGAAATATTTTTTTGGGAATATTGTAAATGTAAGTGGCTCATAGTTTTTAGATCCCTTAGAATTTGTTTTGAATTATTTTAATTATAATAATGAAAACACATTTTTTTGGATTTTTTATTTTTTATTTTATTATTAGAAAATAACAGAAGGGTATAAATATATGTGATATGTTAAAAAGATTTTGTTAATATTTATTATAGATAATGATATTATCTTATTTATTTTTTAAATTTTATTGAGATATTATAAATGAATGAATCCCTTTGCAAATTTCAATGTCATGACATAACAAAAATTTTATTTATGGGATTTTGAGAAATTTTAGAGTTTTCAATGAATGGGTTTGGTAAATGAAATTATTATTGTCCTTGTAAGAAATCATTGAGTGAAATATTTTATTTAGGAGATGAATTTTACTATTTATTGGCATTTGAATAGTTTTTTATGGTTTTTAGTATATCCCATAAATGGATGCGAGAAGCTAAATTAAATTAAATAATTATTTATTTATGTAGTATAATTTTAATTTATTATATTGATAAATATTATAATATGGATATTATGATATATTTTATATTTTTGATGAAATAGAATATTTGATGAAATTAATACAATATATTTAAATATGATATGGGATGTCCTTTTAGGGATATAAATAAAATATTCGAATGGATGAAATTGATGAGAAGGTGAGATAAAACATCATTATATTATATAAAATCTAGTTTATTGGGGAATTATAGTAATTTAATTCTATTTGGATTTATTTTCACCACTCGTGAAATTTCTCTTATAATCTATAAATTCTATTTATTATTTTAAAATGTAAATCTAATGAATCTATGTGTCATGGTGAATCCCTGGGAAATATGAATTATTTGAATGATTATTTGAATGATTAGTGTTAATCATCTTAGTTTAATTGATTTCACATAATTGTGGAATTGTTGTATATGGCAAAGAATATCATCCTTTAAATTAATCAATTTAAATCTATCGATATTGTTTACGTTAAAATGGATAGATGATTTTTTGTAATTTTGGGTAATGATTATTTAGTAAATTTTAACTCAAAAGGATTAAGAAATATGACATTTATGAAAAAAAAAATTTAAAATGATTATTTTATATTAATATAAAAATTTCTATGGTGATTTAAAAATGAAAATTATTAAATTATGGAAGTTATATGTGGACATGGATGAAAACCAAAATTGTCTAATAATATAATTGTAATTGAAAAATTGTGAAGAAGTATAATGGTTGTGATTATTAATTATAAATAAATATTATAAAATTATTAAATGAAATTAATTACTACAATTAATAACTGAGTTGAATATTATTATTGTTTTTATATTATATGTTAGTGATATTAATTATTTTTTATTAATCATTAATTACATATAAATACTTATATTGACTTTTTGTCCTGAAATTATAAAATTATTTTGAATTTACCTCATTATATGATATAAACAATTTAATAATATTTTGAAATGGATCAATATAATTTAGAATAATATTTAGGACACTATTTAATGAAATTTAACAAAGATTCCGAGATTTATTTGGATATGTTTGTAGTGGATCACACTAAGTTCATACAATATTATAAAATAGTGCGGACTTTTTAAATGAGTTGTAAATGGGATTTTTTATTTATAAAATGGTCATGTCACATTATAATGGTACCATTCCACATATTTCATTTATTAAACAACTGGATTATGTCATCCACTTTTTTAGAGTGTCTAGTTAATCATCTTAGACGATTTAATAGGGATGGTGACAATTTAATATCTTACAAACCACTATATAATCCCCTCAAATGTAAATAGATATGTATAAAAATATGGAATATTATGGTTGATTATGTGGATTTTATGAAAATATTTTTTTATTTAATATTATATAGTGATGAGGTTGGTTGAATTTTTTATTCCATGGATATGGGGAATGTTAAAAATGTTGTGAATTACTCCCTACGATTTTGTAATGGTATATATTTATGGGCATAGAATATATATATATATATATATTCTGATTATATTCCCTGGTACCTTTATATATGTGGTATTATATGTAGGGGAAAAATGCATGATTGGGGATTGAATTTATAAGGCCTTGGCCTTAAACCTTACTTAATATTGAATTAAATGAATAATTCATGTCGAGGATCTTTTCAGGTTTAGATTTTTAGAGAATTAGAACATAACTATTACATCTCAAAAGATTACAAAGTAGTCACTTCTACTAAGTTTCCGTAATAAAAAAAACTCTTAAAAAGAAACGGGTCTAGTTCCATTTTTTATATAGGATGACATTCCCTTGATCCCATCCTTGACCTTATTCCACATTAAGACCTGTGAAAACATTTCAAAAAAAAACATGGGGTGAGCATAAAAAGCTCAGTAAGGGATACAGAAAGAATGAAAACAGTTAGTTTTTCAAACATCAAATAAACCATATATACTCTATCAAAGTAATACCTTCACCTTCATGAAGTAGTAAAAACTCTTCACTGAATAAAGTATCATTACTTACATTTTTGTAACAAAAGGATTACCATAAAATCCATAAAAAGAACACATAATATATATAAAAGTAACTTGGGACATAAACATACTTAAGTGGAATAACCATACGGTCGACTTCCACACATATCACTTAATGGAATAGCCATACGGCCAATTTCCATACATACTTAATGGAATAACTATATGGCCGACTTCCATACCCAATGCATTGGAGGTTATAACGTAACCACCCGTCCTGGTATTCACAGCACCACCCGTCATATGGTTTATAACGTAACCACCCGTTAAAATGTCCAAGTACCAGTATAAAATCATAAAACATAAAACCAATATAAAGGAATGATAACATTTCCACATTTCAATCACAATATATCATAAATATATTGACATAATAGAATCCTTTTTCAAAACCATTTTCAATACCAAAATACATAAAAGAGTATATGGAATTTATTTTATTCTAAAAACATTACGGCTTGTTGAGAAAGCCAAAGACCAAATAATACTCGCGGTGGCGGAAAAGGTCATTGTTACCGCGTACGTTAAAAGAAACATTCCTTTTTGTCGTTTTGTAAAACGCTTCGTAGAAAAAGATTCCTTTTGTATAAAAGTAAAAGTCAAAGGGGTTTATACACCGTATAAAAGAAAGTTGTGTATAAAATGAAATATGCCTCAATGAAAGAAGATTGAGACGAAGTCCCTTACAAAGATAATTTTTTAAATAAAATATATCTATTATATGTATTCACTATAATTACACATAAATAAAGTACAAATACAAGGTAGAACAAAATAATATCATGAAGTAATTTGAAAGTAGGAGATTAACCCAAATAATGGAAATTAGGTTAAGAAGTTCCCTTACCTCGGGTCCGAATTGACTCGATCGTTATTTAACGTCCTGAATAATAAACTTGAGTTAATTTATACTTGATTAAGAACCTTTTTAAAGTTCATTATTCCTTTTATATCACTTATTTCCATGTTATAAACATTATGTAACCATTTATGTTAATAATGTTTGTTTTCTCAATATTTGGTTCTTAAGTCGAAAGTGGACTTCTTACAATTACATGTTGTTCGTGCGGTCAAAGGTTATTTATATCCAGAATGAAATTACTGATTTGGATATAATATGTATCATATATATCCAGCATATAAATGTATTTATAATATTACATAATCATTTAGGGGTAAGAAATGAAATGCACCGTTCATGGAGACGGTAAGCCGTACGTACGCATGGACGCTACTTTCATTTATTTATCATATTAATGGAATTAAAACTAAATGAGAGGTATGTATATTTTAATTCCAGAATTATATTCATCATTTAGATATATCATTAATTATATATATCCATTATATACATGTACTTTTAATAGTGCATTACATTTGGGGATAAGAAATGAAATGCACCGTTCATGGAGACGGTAAGCCGTACATACGCATGAACGCTACTTTCATTTATATCTCATACTTTAATGGAATGAAATAATAATGATATAGAGGTATATTATAATTCCAGTATAACATTATATATAATAACTTTAAATCCATCCATTACACGTCCCACATATGGCATTAACGAATCACATCACTTTGAGGGGTCTGTAGTCCGCACTTCCTTAAATGAAGATATCGTGTTTACCCATAACAGAAACCATAAAGGTATGCCCAAAATGAAAAATACAGAATCTTAAAGAAAAAATAAACATATTATATATCATATATAAAAATAGTGACATCATAATGGCCACCCTTGAAGGTGTTAAATGAGTATTGAACAATCATCGTTTCGGGAGGCAGAATTTCGCCATCCACGGAAACCGTATGTTCTTTAACCATTTTATGTAGTTGTGTGAGAGTGTAGCTCAAATAATTATTATAACAAAATCCTAGTATATTGAAGATACTGGTGTTGTTACAAAAGAAGTAAATAAAAAGAGTTTGGGGGGTTGGAGAAACAAAATAAAACAAATGAACATGAGAGAATGAATTACCTTTAAAAGTGTAACTCCTTTTGATTTGAGCCTAAAGGCTTCCTTTGAAAGTATTCTGCCCAAAGGTAATCCTCTAGGATGAGGAGAGGGATGTGGAGAGAGTAATTGGGCAGGGGTTGGCCGAGCCAAAGTATTGAGGAGTGTGTGTAAGGTGGTAGAGGTGGGGGCCTTTTATAAGAGGAGAGGAGGGGCACTTTTGGAAAGTAAAGAAATATCACATTATTTGAAAATGTGTTTCTGTTTTAAAAGGTCCCACATTGATATAATTCGTGGATAAGGTGATAAGGGTTCGAAATACACCCATCAAATAAGTTTTGGACATGTTTAGTTTATAGATTTTACATTATATTTCCATTTTATTTAAATCGTTAAATAATGAGGTCATCGCTGCATCATCATGATGTCATAAATAAATTAATTTATTTAAAGTCTAAAAATTATAAAAAAATAAAATGATGTAGGAAATATTTTTAGCTTTCCAATTACTATTTATAATCAAAAATCCGACTTGTATAACCCCATTTAAAAATTGTTTTAGTAAAACATATCATGTTTCTGTCATTTTTACTTTTACATTAATTAAAAAGCTATTTATGTCATTTCCCAAACAAAGTGGCTCCATGGGGTCCCCAAGTTGACCCATGGCTTGTCTTGGTCGGCCATGACACAACCAACGAGGGTAGGACATGTGTCAAGCTCATCTTATTTTATTAAAGCATTATTTTTACATTAAACTACACTAATTACCACTAATCACGATTAAAAACCTAATAAATTACTATTCACCAAAAAATTATTTTAATCCCATTGAACCACATTTTAATTCTTAATGACAACCATGTATGTCGGATTTTTTAAATTCAAAACACAATGATGGCAAAATTTCATTTAAACGGAAAATCTGTCTTTATAAGTACCACTTAGTGGTTTCACTATTCATAAAAAATTGACGTTTTTTCAGAAAATTACCAAAAATTCACCCTAAGCTATATTTGATATTACGAATTCAAAAATTAAGTCTATTTTACAAAATTCAAAACATATAAGTCACATTAATTAATTTAATAATTAATTCCCGATGTCAGAGCAAATAGCGTGTTTTTATGAAACAATAAGTATCAAAAGATTGACACTAGTTTAAGTCCGATTTCAAAGTGAAATTAATTCCAACGACCACTATTGGATTTAATGGTAAAAATATTTTCTAATTTCACTTTAAAACCAATTCAAAAGATAATATAATCATATAAATAAATTAGATTAAAAAAAGTTTTGAATTAAAATACAACATTTTACACTATTCATTAAAAAAATGAACTTTATCAGAAAAGTACCAAAAATTTACACAAAGTAAATTTTGATGTCCCGATTCTAAAGAAGAGTTATATTTGGTCCAATAGAATTTATAAGATTGATCAAAACTATATTTAATGATGGTTCTCCGTCAAAAGGTGATAAGTGGACCTTTCGTGAAAATTAGGGTATAAATGCCTAAAATTGAACTCTTTCCGTATTTTAAGCCTTTATATTTTATTGGGTAAATGTAAAAACATTTAAAAACATATATTATCATATTTTAGTTATTTATATACATTCCTGCCAGTACAACGACTACTCGTTAACTAACATTGAAAATAATATTATTTTATTACTTGTGTGCAACGTAAGTTTTCAAAGAAACTCATCGTTGCGTACCGAGTATGCTATCGAACGTAGAAACCCCTTTTAATTAAAATTAATATTTAATTCGTAAATATTAATAAATATGAAAATTATTTATTCTTTATTTACCTGGGATGTTACATCTTTCCCGCCTTTTTGGAATTGCGCCCTCACAATTTTATTCACTTATCAAAATAAGTTGGGGTATTTATCCCTCATAGCATTTTCAGATTCCCACGATGCCTCTTCAATCACATGGTTTTTCCACAAAACCATTACCTGATAAATCACCTTATTCCTTAACACCTTCTCCCTGTGGTCAAGAATCTAGACCGGTTGTTCCTCATAAGATAGGTTCTCTTCCAGTTGAACTACCTCTGGACTCAAAACATGAGATGGATCTGGCATATACTTTCTCAACATTGAAACATGAAAAACATTGTGTACCTGAGATATACTCAGAGGTAACGCCACCCGGTATGCAACTGATCCAACTCTCTCCAGAATTTCATATGGTTAAATAAACCTTGGACTCAGCTTTCCTTTCTTACCAAATCTCATCACACTTTTCCAAGGAGAAACCTTGAGAAAAACATGATCACCTACCTCGAAAGATAGATCCTTCCTTCGGTTATCCGCATAACTCTACTGCCTGCTCTGAGCTGTTCTCATGTGCTTCTAAATCAACTAAACATTTTCTACCATCTCGTCTACCAATTCTGGTCCCATCAGCTTCCTTTCACCCACTTCATTCCAAAATGCTGGAGTTCAACACCGCTTCCCATATAATGCCTCAAATGGTGCCATCTGTATACTGGAATGAAAACTGTTATTATAAGAAAACTCAACCAAATATAGATGTTGGTCCCAACTTCCCTGATAATCCATCGAACAAGCTTGTAGCATATCCTCCAAGGTCTTAATTGTTCATTCTGACTGCCCATCTGATTGAGGATGGAAAGCTGTACTAAAATTTAATTCAGTACCCAACGACTTCTGAAGGCCTTTCCGAAAGTTAGAAGTAAACCTGGGATCACGATCCGATAAAATGGAGAGAGGAACTCCATGTAACCTGACTATCTCTTTAATATACAAACGGGAAAGTTGATCAAGAGAGAAAGTATCTCGTATATAAAGGAAATGAGTAGATTTGGTCAAGCGATCATCAATAACCCAGATTGCATTATTACCTCGAGATTTCCTCGGTAATCCCACAACAAAGTCCATGGATATGTTTTCCCATTTCCACTCTGGAAAAGGTAAAGGCTGAAGCATCCCTTTCGGTAACTGCCGCTCTGCTTTAACCTGTTGACATGTCAAACACTTCACAGTAAAATCAGCAATATCTCTTTTCATTCCATCCCACCAGTAATACTCCTGCAGATCTCTGTACATATTAGTACTTCCAGGATGAACTGAAAACGGGGAACTATGAGCCTCACATAACAACTCATTCTTCAACTGTGAATCACAGGGCACACATAACCTCTTCCCAAACCTCAAAACACAAACACAAACTTATCCAAGAACTCATGGAAAATTTTATTCATAAGGTCCATGAATACAGCAGGTGCATTGGTTAACCCAAAAGGCATAACTACAAATTCATAATGGCCATACCTAGTATGGAACACAGTCTTCGGAACGTCTGCTTCTTTTACTTTCAACTGATGGTACCTCGACCTCAAGTCAATCTTCGAAAAATACTGAGCTCCCTGGAGCTGATACCACTTCATTCGATGGCCGAACATCTGCTGAAGTTGTTGCAAAGGATTTCACCACCCCTTTCTGCTTGTAGTCTGGCTGAATTCCCCCAGTTGAGTTCTTCGTTGGACACTCGTTTGCATAATGACCCATTTCATTACACTTAAAACATCTTACCATTGGCTTTTCATTTCCTGCTTGATCATCTTCCTTACAGTTACGAGTAATATGACCAGACTTACCACACCGAAATCACTTACTAGACTTGGATAAACATTCTTCAGGATGCATTTTACCACACTTCTCACAGGATGGATATTTGGTTTTCTTACCTCCTTACTTCTTTGATGAATTCCTCCCCTTTGCCTGCCAACTAGACCTCTTATTCTATTGTTTATCATAGAACACTTGATCATCGGAAAACTCCATTTCCACCTTCTCCGCACATCGAACAAGTTTTTCATAACTTTTTAACTCATGAGAAGCTAAAGCCCTTCGATACTTTGGCTTTAACCCTGAGTAAAAATGGTTTATTTTACTATCAAGATCTCGTATGAAGTTTGGAGAATACCTTGCCAATCGAGTGAACTTTTCTTCATAAGCAGCCATTGAGTCATCCTCCTGCCTCAATTATAGGAACTGTTTTTTCCATCCTAAGACGATCCACCTTAGGAAAATATTTCTCAAGAAACATACCTTTGAATTCGTCCCAGTGAAGATCCTCAATCTCATCACTATCCCTTATATTTTTCACCATCGACCACCACTGATCAGCTTCACCTTCAAAATGGTAAACATCAAGACTAACCTTTTGATGTTCTGAACACCCCATGACATCAAAAATCTTCTCCAGTTCTTTAATCCACCCTTCAGCTTGCACAGGGTAAGATGATCCTCTAAATGATGGGGGATGTTCCCTCATGAAATGTTCCACCACTGACATGTTCCTCTGCGGTTGATCTGGCTGATCTCGTGCATGGATACCACCACCATTTATAGCCTGAGTCAACTATGCCATCACTGCAACAAACTGTTCTGTTCCGATTCCGACCATCTCAGGTTGCTTATTTCGATGGTTATCTTCCTCCTGATGTCTTCCCAACATAGCTGCTTTGTTTCCTCTCCAGAAAACCATTCTGATCACAGAAATATCTTAGGCGAAGCAACATGGTAATCCGTAAATGCTATATCATTTCAATCATATTATAATTTAACACTTTTCTAACTCGTAATGTTGTCTAAACCGACCTTTGATACCAACTATAAGGCCCTGGCCTTAAACCTTACTTAATATTGAATTAAATGAATAATTCATGTCGAGTATCTTTTCAGGTTTACAGTTTTATAGAATTAGAACATAACTATTACATCTCAAAAGATTACAAAGTAGTCACTTCTACTAAGTTTCCATAATAAAAAAACTCTTAAAAAGAAACGTGTCTAGTTCCACGTTTTATATAGATGATGACCATGAAATTTCTGTAAAAATAATTGGGTATAACAGGGTGGCTCGTATGAGAAAATGATACAAATAGGGTTTCATAAGTACATAACCCTAACCATTTATTGCCACTCCCTTTATAAAGAAAGTACTCAAATGATGGTTTTTGGTCGGGGGTTTGCATGGTGTATGTCAAAGTGTGACTTCTAGATAATGTTTTTATTTTATATAGTGTCTTCTTGACATGTCAATGGTGTCTATCTAGTATGTCCTATATGTCTTCAGGACAAGTCATGTGTGTCTTCATGTCATGTCTAGAGTTTCTTTCTCACAAGGCTGTTATATCCCATGGTTCATTGTATGATAAAAATTGACATGATAATGGGTTATCACGGAAAATGTTGACCTATGTAAGGTGGTTTTTAAAATTCAAGAAAACATGTCCAAGTCATTTTATGAGATCGAGGCTGACGTGTATTCAGAATGTCATGTGATCATGAATTACATCTCCATCGATACTTGATGGTATAATGTGAATAATTAGGAGTACATGAGTTTTTATATTCATGTACAAGGGGATCATTCCACAACCACAAGTGAAATTGTAATCAAATTAGCATGCTAGAATACCGATGGGTTCATGTTGAGGGAATACATTGAAAGGTCTTCTTGGAAATAGTAGGGAATGTACATGGGTTAACATGAATTACAATGACGCATGATAAGGAGTGTTTCCCTGACAATGGTTTGTGTCTGAGAATATCTACGTGGTTTCCTACATAATCAAGTGATTACACCACATGGATGAGAAGAGGTGTCTTGAGAATGAGTGTTCCGCCTATTAATATTTCATGGAAAAGAATAACAGGTTCAAACACCATGTGTGAACCTCATAATAGAGGGATTAAATGAAAATACTTATAAATTTTGATCGAGTGATATTAAAGGTACCACAATATGGGAACACATGATGGAGTCCCTTGATGGGTTCTTTTAATGTGAGTTTCATACTTACCAAGATATATCACTTGAAAGATGTACAATTCTACTCATTTGTTCTTTTTTGTTGTTCTCCCACTCTTGTGTCATGGTTACCAAGAGATATCACTTATGCATATATGGTTTCCCTAAAATTTCTCCTCAGGGGTATGAACCATTTATCGAAGATCATATGTAATCATTATTATATCCCAATGAAGGATCAACACTATGTGAATCCCCATAAATATATTGGTATTGTCATTACCGATCTATAAGGCCATGTGAGTCATGGTAAGTGTGAGAAGAAACAGATAATTGTAGATTGAACACATTGCAAGGAATAATGTTTTTATGAGGATTACACATTATATTTTACATTAGAGAAGTATGTTTTCTAGTAATATGGAGAGTATGTCATGGAAATTGAGCCATAGTAAGCTTTCCTACATATCTTGTTTAGATAGGAAGCAATGTTCTCATAGTATAACTACTCTTGACTGATTGAGTGACGCGGGTAAGTGAATACACTTCAATGGAAAATAATTAATCCATATTTGTAGGGATGATAAGGAATTTTATAGAATTCATTACTATTATACATACTATCTTGTTATCCTCTAATGGATAATGAAATATGATGACCATTAAATGTCTGTAAATTTTTTTGGGTATGACAGTGAGGCTCATATAAGAAAATTATACAAATAGGTTTTCATAAGTACATAACCATAACCAATTATTACCACTCCCTTTATAAAGGACGTACTGAAACGATGATTATTGGTAGGGGGTTTGGATGGTGTATGTAAAAGTGTGTCTCCCAGATAATGTTTATATTTTATATAGTATCTTCCAGACATTTCAATGGTGTCTCTATAGTATGTTCTATGTGTCTTCATGACATTTCATGTGTGTCTTCATGTCATTTCTGGAGTTTAATTCTCCCAAGGCTACTATATCCCATGGTGCATTGTATGATAAAAATTCACATGATAATGGGTTATCACTGAAAATCCAGACCTATGTAAGGTGGTTTTTAAAATCCAAGAATATAGGTCCAAGGCCTTTGGTGTGATCGAGGCTGACATGTATTGGGAACGTCATGTGATCAAGAATGACATCTCCATGGCTACTTGACGGTATCACATGAATAATTAAGAGTCTTTTGATCATGTATTCTTTTGAGATTCATGTTATGGGGTCTCAAAAAACCATCCAAGTCATATAAAAGGGAAATAATTCACATCCACAGTTTGAAGTTTCATGTACAAGGGGATCATTGCCCAACTACATGGGAAATTGTGATCAAATTTGCTTTCTAGAATACCTAAGGGTTCATGTTGAGAGAATACATCCACAGGTCTTCTTTGAAATAGTAGGGAATGTAAATGGGTTCACATGAATTACAATGATGCATGATAAAGAGTGTTTCCATGAAAATGGTTTGCTTATAAGAATATCTACATGGGTGTCCTACAAAATCAAAGGAATACACCTCATGGATGAGAAGAGGTTTCTTGAGAATGAGTGTTCTACCTATTAATATTCAATTTTAATGAATCCAAGCTTCAAACACCATGTGTGAACCTCATAATAGAGGGATTAAATGAACATCCTTTTAAATTTTGATCGAGTGATAATAAATGTATCACATGATGGGAACACATGATGGAATCCCATGATGAGTTCATTTAATGGCAGTCTAATGGTTTCCAAAAGATATCCCTTGAAGGTTGTACAATTCTACACCTTTTTTCTTCTTCTTTGTTCTCCATCTCCTATTTTATATCTCGCTACCGTCATCTTATTTTTGTTAATAATGGGACAAGTGGATTATATAGGTCGATTTTTGTCAATGTAAATCCCAATATTCATGATGAAGGTGCCATGTGGACCATCTTGAGGTGATGGAATGCTTAATCTGATTGACATCTCATGATACTAAAATCTACATAGAATAACATGGTCACATATTTGATCCTATGATTCTTGATATCCTCACTTGACAGGCTTCAGTTAGATTTCCATGATTCCATATATGCTCCAAATGTTGAGAAGAATTACAAAATAGAATGTACACTATTTTATACATGATTCTGTGATGGTGTCTTTACTACTTATCTTGACCAATTTCATTTTTTCACATGCTTAATATTAAATATTTTGATGGATTGAAAGTGGTACTTTCATGAATGCAATCATGTTAACATGATTACCTTGATTTCATAATACCATGGTGGATTGTTACATTATCAATGGTTTAGTGCTTCTGCATTGGAAACAAATATGTCTGGAATGGTTCTTCCCAGATCCATAGAAATCATTCATATTCAAGACAATCACATTATCTAAATATCACATTTCATGATTCCTTTAATGAGCATGAATTACCACAGTGATAAAATGATCAAATGTATGAAGGATTCATGTAAAACAAGGAACCTTCATTCATAAAAGGCATATATTGGTATTCTTGGGATTTGTGTCACGTCAACACTTCTTCACATGACAGTCAAAAATTTGATCACATTAACATCATAACATATCATTATGTATTCAGAGATATTGAAAGGTTGAACTTTTGTAATATATATTTTTTTTGAAGAAATCATAGCATGAAAAATAATGTCACATTCTTGGATCTCGATAGTTGAACAAATATCCATTTCTTATTTTGATCATTTTAGATGTATTACATGGTGGTTATCATGTGGTTGAATATTTTAAACATCAGGTATGTCCTGTTGTAGTAATCTAGTGTAATTGAGAAGCTTGGAGGATGAGAGAGTGATTGGGATGATGTAGGTACATAATCGAACAATTGGTATTGGATGGATCAGATTGATACGATTTAATTAACACATTTTTATGGACGAATAATTATATTTTCATAGGTTCCAACCCATATCAATTATTTTGGTTGAATATTTGTGTTTAGGAACTCAATTTTCATAATCAATCCATCGAGCTAACGGTGGGTTCGACACTTGCAACACACACACACCCAAAACCTCACCAGATGCTTCATTCCATTATGCAGCCTACCTAATAATCAATTTAAAGCTCATTGAATGATTAATATGAGTTCTATTATCTCTCTTATATTATTTATTAATTGGATAACTAATATGGCATCGATATTTGATTGAGGTTACTAATTTATGTTCTCTAGTTGTGCTGGAAGACTTGATAACATGGCGACAAATTTTTTTGACTACATGAATATCCAAATAAATATAATAAATGATATTTTTAAAATGAATAAAATAATATCCATGATGTGTGAAGAAATAAAATAAATCCTATAACTAATATATTATCATCAATAATTATACTTATAAATACCATATATAAATTATATCAGTATTATTTTACCTTATCGTTATACTCAACAACTGCTTGTTGAAAAATTTCTTCATAGAAAATTATGAGTGCATTAATTTCCCTACATTATAATGAGATTATCTCAGAATGATAAGAATCTTATTTTTAGTTAAATGTACATATAATTGTCATATATTTTAACAACTGATGGGATTTGATGTTGAACCCTATGAGATGATATTTCAATACTGTGTTGACTAAGGGATTTCAGGTTCTATTAAGAGGAGACTATAAAACATTAATATTTGGATGAATCCATGATAAAGAGTATCTGTATCTTCGGGCACAAATATCCTAAAATTTTATTATATATAAATTATTGGACCGGAAATAATGTACAAGAAAAGTAAGTTGTGGCTGGATCAAAATGAAGGAACTTTCAAGTCACTACATACCACATGGGGATGGGAATCATTCCATTCACTGTTCTAAGGAAGAATATTTTTTTGATCAATTTCATGCATATGGAAAATATGTTCATGAATGATGTAATATATGATTAATGGTACTATGTAGATCTAGCTCATATATAAGGAAGTGTGTGTCCTCACTTTATAAAAGAATTAATGGTAGATAACAATGTTCCTATGGGCGAATTGCACTACTCTGAATTTCATACCACATTTGAACCCACACAATATTGTCCACTCTATGATATTTGGGATCCTATTGAATGATCCAAGTCTCATTTAGTTTTATGTTGGGATAGGACTAGGTTCCCTTATGTGGGTCCCAGGAATTTGTGATTAAATCTAATATTTTTCAAGTGTTGTGGACATAGAGAGAATATTATGATTTTTTTCTAGGGATACATAATGGACCCTGAATGATTTTTTACTTATTTTTTTATATTTCTATAATGTTTTTACATGTTCCATATGAGGAATATATATATTCTATGATATGGGATAATGCTTATCGTGATCCTAATGGGTTTTCAGCCTGACCAGTTTTGTAACTTTTCCATTTCATAAGTGATCAATGTTACATGGAACTGATAGAGCTCATGTTCAACGAGAGGAGACTATAAATTTTCCGTGGTTTCCTTCTTTTGTTTCTAACATGGAATGAATTTCAACTATATCAATGGGTGTTTTATGGTCTTTCCAAATAGACCATTTTTATAGTTTAGGGTCTTCTATCATTCCCCCTCTATATCAATAGTGTATGGGATTTTATCTCAGACCACCTACTTCTATATTTTATGAACATTTTTCTTGTAAAATTTATTATTGTAGTTTAAGTTCATTTAGATCAAACCTTCGGTTTCTATAGTTTTTGGTCTTTTTTTCTTGACCCTTCAGTTACTATATTTTATGATCTTTTAGCTTCGACCATCTATATTTCTTGTCTATAATCTTTCATCTTATACCTTTTTATGTCTATTTTAGAAATTTTATCTATTAACTTCTATTAATATATTTCAACTTATTATATCTTAGAAAATATATTTATTTTTTTGATGTATTGGTATTGATGATGGGTTTTACAAACTTAAATCAATTATTGGATTCTAAATAAAGAGTGTATCTAATGGGATTTGATATCCTAAATTTTTAATTGGTATTATAATGAATGGATGTTCATAAAGGTATTTAGTAACCTGTGATCATGTAAAAAATGTGAAGGATGAATATACATGATGGGTTGTGACACCCTGCATGATTTATAAGATTCACTTTGTTGTATATAAAAATATTGTGGGTCTATAATCAACATGGTTATTAGGAATATGGATTGTGTAAATTATGTTTCTAGGAGTTCGAACAAGTTTATATGGAATCAAAAAATTTGTTAGGGACAATTACATAACACACTAAGGTGTTGTGTTCACTGTGTTATTTCTGGGTCTCATGACTACTGAACTTCCTATCCTAAAATGAGGTTAAACGTATAGTTAGTGGGTAATATTACCTTAGTAATGAGACCATAGAGAGTAAGTTCTTGGTCAATAATAGTGGTCCATAATTCTTTTAATGGATCGTGGAGGAATTATGAAAATTCTAGCACTTGGCTGATGAATTTGGGTATAGATAAAAGAGATATCTGAGAAGGATTTTGGAAACATAGGTATGTTTAATATTTATTTGGGGATATCATACCCTACAACATCTGGGTTTGAGTCATGTGGTTTGGGACATCAATGTTATTGGGAAAATATCACACTCCTTCCATGATAAAGGGTATAACACATAGTGACGTAATGCCAAGAATTTTGATTCATCTTGAATATTATTGTCCTTGGGAGTGTAAATCATAACCAAAAAATATACATGTTAACAAGATAATGAAACATTTTGGTATAGGTCTACAATTGATATTTTCGTAAAGCCATATACAAAATAGTATGCAAAATAACACCTAGGTTTTAGGGGGGGCTCTCCTCAGGGGAAAAACATCCTCTAGGAACATGTTGTTTGGAATATTGTCATTCAACGGTGAATTCAAGTGGGGTCCGTATGTATAAACTAGTCCCTATTACTATCCTTCCATAGGGGAGAAGCGGGATAAATAACGTGATGATAGGGTGTTCAATGAGATGTGTATCAAGTTAATGAATTTATGAGTCTCATCTTATACTTTGAATACAGAAATGTGGTATACAAAAAATGTAATATTCATGATGGTTTTGGGAAACATAAAATTTGTGTCCCTATTTAGTAAAAAAATTATCATGGTGAGGGGTTGTGAAAAATTATTTCCATACCCTTTTCCTAGAATAGGGGGTCCAATGAGCATCAATTAGATTTTACTAGGACCCCATAATGGACCCTAAAAGTTTTATTCAATTTTTATTTACCCTCTGAATTCTATGTAAAATGTAGAGGTGAAGTGTTTAGTCACGGGAGAATTTTATATTCAACGAACACACATTATATGTTTTCATCTTGTCTGTATGTATGTTTATTTGACTAATATTTTAGGTCATTCAATTTGGACCGATATATGAAAAAGTATAAGGTCATATATCTTTGAAAAATTTGAGTTTTGATTAGGTTCATGATACAGATGGACCGGACATGAGGATAGTGTTACAAAGCAACATAATAAGGATTACCAGGTTTGATACTACTTTAACATTGTTTTATGAAAAATATCAGAGTGCTGTAAATCATGGATAGAGGTTCCCAGGTCATGAATAATGGTATAAGATAGTCCGGATGAAAATGTGCTGGAACCACTAGTTGGTGAAAATCTCTACTGTAATTTTGTCATCACATAAAAGGTTTATAGGCCCTCCCTATTACACCATGATTCCTTTAGTTGATAGGTCTAATTCCCATATATAAATCCACTATTACATTGTCCAAAATAGTGATATTTTCTCCATTATAATAATCATGATTGGATGGGGAAAACTCAAGATGATCATTGAAAAAAGTGTTCTCTATGGATGGAGGAGTTAACCAGATGACTGAATAACCAAATAATTTATTAGATTAGGTTTATGATCTTGTGTTTCATTGATAAGGAATGATGATGGGGGGTTTTTATCCACATTAATATGTCATGTATTGGGTACATATCTTCCAAAAAGTTTATTTCCATGAGACAATGATAGTTTCCATGTAGTTTAATGTCATGAATTAATGATGTAGGAAATGACATTAAATTATGAACGATATCCTCGGGGATAATTTTCACTGGATTGGGTTATTTAGTTGAGGGTCAACACCTTTTATCAATGAATATTATTATAAATGTATAGAAAATAATAGAGCTCTTCCTGCACATTTCTTTCCCATTAATGGAAAATATGTATATTGTTTTATCTCATAAATAGGTAGAGAATACATTTATGACTCGACCTTATTTAAACAGTTTTCTGGGAAATTGTATGGGATGGGAATCCCTATATTTCCTTATGAATATATTCAGGGCTAGAATCATTCAAAATTCATCCTCCTTAAGAAGATCCATCTACCTCGATCTGTCTTATATGAAATGAATAGAGAGATTCTTGAGGGTTCCCTTTATATTATCCAATACATATTATAGATTTTCTATAGGTAGTAAACATGAGAATGTGATCCCATGTTTCATGGGGATCTATGTTAAGGATATAAAACAAATTAATTGGTAGGTATTGACTTCGCTATCGAGGAGATGATGTTGGTTTATGGATATTGTGATATTCAAGAAGTGTTTTAGAACTATAAAGGTCACATCAAAAAATATTGAACATTTTTTAAGGGTGAAGGGATAAGACATGAAATTCATGAATACACAATAATTAGGGTGTATTTTATACATCCAGACTTCTTAGAATTCAATTTAATATAAATTAACAATGTTGTTCTCATGCACCTTAACATCTTGTGAAAATGATGTCGTCATCTCGTTTAATATAATGTGAAAAGGACATGGGTCCTTATCCATGATATGTATTAGTCACTCCTTATAGAGTGGCATTTTTGGTTACTTAAGATCACATGATCGATTATCTATAGGAGAAACAAGGGATAATTGGGTGATCAGTTTTTCCTCACGAGTATATGATTTGGATTTTGAGGGTTTGTTCAGAATTTATTGTAGAATAGTGCCTCTAAATAAATCAGACCCTTTTGGACACTACATGGATCCGATCCTTTTGGTGGATAATGATTCTAATTGATGATAACTCATGTATTGTCCAGGAATAGAGGATCCGTGCATCCTTACATATACTATAATGGTAGTAATAAATCCCCAATTAGTTCCTAGATGATTCACAGTATAGGTCTGACTCATACATTGGGGGTTTATTTTATATATCCATATTGAGGCTGGACAAACTATTTGGGATCTATTCAACTATAAATATACTATTATTAATTTAATCCTTCCATAGTTATTCCGTGAGCATAAAATCTTCCACGCAATCTGACCCATATAGAGAGGGGGGGTTCGGTTTATGACACTTCTAGAGCCCATATTTTATATCAATGAATAGCTACATATTATATGTTTTCATTAATCAATTAAAACATAGTTTTTGAATGGAAAACTCTCCACAAAGGTCTGGCCTATACACATAGGGGAACATTTTTTTTCACTAGGACTGAATCTAGACTCATGATTTCCTATCTTTGTATCACTTTATATCTTGTCATAGTAGAAATAATTCCATATGTTGTTCTTGAATGAAAAACACTACAAAATGTTCAGACATGTATGTAGTTGGGGGAATTATTACAATTTATATTATGGTTGGACCAACGATTTGAAATTTTATACCTCACTACATATTCTTGGATTTCAGGAATCTATCCAGCTATACTTCATTAATGAAAAAAATTCATTGTATATCTAACTCACATATCGGTACATGAGTATATAATTTGTTTCACATAGAACAAACTCATCTATAGTAAACCATCCATCATGTAATATTCTATATTAATTTTAACATCATGAGAAATGTTCATCTTTTGTGTAGTTTAATGTCAAGAGGTATGGATGACTTCCATAATTTATGGTAACGTGGTAAGAAGTATGACATGTAGTTTAACAACATGGGGTAATGATGAATGATTCTATTAAATTTAATGTATTGATTCTAGGAAATGGAATGTGGTGTAGTTTTGGTAATTTTTACTAAGACTTGGGATTCAATTCTATTTAGAGTCTTTATTTTAGGATATATGATTCGTGATGGTATATATGGAAAGAAATTGTTGATAATCCCTATATTTATGGAAGTTGTGTTAGATTCCCCATAAATTGTGGTGGGTGAGAAAACTCCATGTTAATATAACTTATGTATGATTTAATTCCTTTGAAATGTGGATTCTAGGATAGGATACTTTGTTACATGGAATCATTGGGGTTATAACAACCAATACTAGTTCTTTATAAAAGAACAAGTAGGGGAGATGTTTTTTTATTAAAGGGCATGTCAATCTGATCATGGGGTTTCTCCATCAGTAATGAAATTACATGATTCCATATCCAGGGAACTTTTCTACACTTTGGAATGGGAAAATTATAATTCTATATAACATACTCAACAAAGAAACAAATGTCTTATAGAGATTTTCCAATAATTCACTAGAGATTTTTCAGGATTGCAAGAAAAAAAATTAATTGATGTTTGTTATGTCTCTCTAACCATCTGTCTCATGACACAAAAATGAGTCTATTTCTAGATGATAATAGTGTGTATATATGATACATAGGATTCCTCTAAATTATTGATAAGGGAGGTTTCAATCCTTCAATATCTGATACGTAACCTATATATTATGGAATATTTATGGAATACAGTCTTTCTCTATATCATAAGGGATCTTGTAGTCATAAGTGGTGATATAGAAGAAAATTTTTGGGATGTTGTCTCTATATTAATTTCCCTATATATAAATTTAATCCTTTCTACGTTAGTATTTTTTACCAAAACAATCTCAATTTACATGATATATTGGCATATGTCTTTGATTGAAGTGAGGATATGATACCCCACCTTTCCCCCTCATGACATCATAATATGAAGATGGGTTTTATTCATGGAGGTGTCGATATATTCATTTAACATGTTTTCTCCCTGAATATAATAGTATAATTTTTTTAGATAGTAGGAATATATTATTTCTCCCTCTATTCATAATCATTTTGCATTCAACGATATATCCTTGATGCCCAGAAATGATTTTTCTATAAAGAGATCGGTTGTTAACACCCTTTATAGGGGAGTATGTTGTATTAGAGGTTTTTTGAAAATTACTAGGATATAAATTGCAATGTATAAATAGTTCATTCCTGTCCACTATAACTTACTCTTGATGTTGATGATTTCTCCCATAGATTTTGATATGGAATTGATTATCAACCCGAAACCAGGACGTGTTCCATTAAATTTTACATTATGTGGAAATGATGTTTTCATATTGTTTAACTTTATGTGAATATGAATATTTCAAGTAGATTAAAATTAAATGAATAAGATATTATCAATCATTTTAATGTGATGTTATTAGGACATTGTACTATAGTTTAACATCATGTTTTTGGGACATTATCATGCAGTTTAACATCATGTGATTAGGATGTTGTTGTGTGGTTTAACATCATGTGACTACGTCATTGTTGTGTAGAATAACATCTTGAGACTATGAGTTATCATGATGATTATTTTCATTACACTAGGATACATCATGTTTTATGACATCACATGACTATGATTTATCATGGCATTTAATATCACAGAGTTTGGAAATAGTGATGTTACTTTTAAAATGGGAAACTTATTATTGAACTTTGATGAATCTAATTCATATTTTTTGATTTTTTTGATCCAATAAATCAATCAATATATCATTTACAAACTTCTATAGAACATATTTAAATCTAAATAACATCTCTATTGCACTCCTGAGATGTCCATGGTAGGGGTAGTGATTTTCGTGATTGTTCTACTTAGTTTCACATGGATACCATATTGTTGAGATTTCTGTTAGACCATTATTAAAATTAAAATCATAGGACATGGGTACATGTTTTTTATGGATGAAATAGATATTGTTTCATCACACTATGAGATATAGTCACCTATAAATTCAAGATGTGTGGCATATGTTCAATTTCAAAATAAGGGTGTCTTATTCAGAGTTCATACACAACTATATAGGGGAATGAGATGTTGGTGGAACCAATTACCCCTAAGATATATTCTTCTAATGATGATACGTGAATTTATATAAATTTTCTATTGTAGGAATGAGACACCGGTGGTAGGGGTAGTTTTTCTCATGTTCTATTAACAATTCCTACCTTGACTTGTTTATTATTTTTAGTTCTATAAAATCAATAACCAAGACATAGTGAAATTACCTAGGTATCTATTTTGGAGGAATATAATATACAGTTCACTATCCATTATCAAGAAATGAATGGCCATTCCACTTCTCTAGCATACATTATGTACCTATTTTCGCATAGGATCATGGAAACCATTAGAGTCTATAGTACCGAGTGACAATATTTACTAGTTTATGAGTTTGTGATGGACCATTGGGGACATATATTATGTAGATACTTCCATGTGATTAAAGGATTTGTAGTCTACAAAAGGATTTTGGACAAGTGCTGAGTTTAGATGGTTTCTAGAGTAACTGTGATGAGGGGGTGGAAAATAAGGAAACTCCCCCATCTCTATGTGATGGGGCCTTTAGAATATGAAAATTAAACCATCATTCTTCATTTGGTGATGTGTATTAATGTTAGGAATAAACCCGACATAGGGATGAACATTTTGAAAAATACCGCAGCCCTACAGACATGGGAAAATTACTATAAGGATGAAATATTAGGAAGGAAATGATGTGTTATTCTGGTGAATGGATCTCATAACCTATCCCAAATTATTTATACTAGATCTATGTTCTCTTGATTTAGTTGGGTGATATGTTCATCCATATAAATTTCCCTATAACCATTATGGGGATTACAGGAATACTCCATGAATACACCCTCTTATATGTCAATGGGAGGGTGATTGGATGAAGAAGGGAGTCTTAATGTGATCCTTGAAGATTGAATATAGTATTGAAACTGGTTATATTATCCCTTGAAATTACACTATTATACACCAAGAATGTCTATAATACATTTTTTAGATTCATGAAAGATTCTATTGGGCCCCTCATTTCATGAGATGGAGGATGATGTTGGTCCAAACTACTATAACTGAAATGACTAAAAAATTATTTTTATAATATATTCAATAGAATTCTCATCTGTATCTAATGAGAAGTCCACATATATTGATAATATCATATTGGCAGAGGAATATGATGGCAGGTTCTCTTCTTCAATGGAGTTCCTCATTTGTTGGATTGGTTCCTGGTGTGCAATTCACTATGATGATTCCCACTACTCCATTTAGTGGGTAGGGGCCTATTTCCCCATTTGGTGGGTCAAAACCTATAGTATATTTGATCACATTTTTATAATGATAAATCTTTCTCTAATCCTATGGGTTGTGGTTCTCCATCATATTCTATAGTCACTAATTATAGTAGTAATGAAGTCTGAGGATCTTGGATATTGATGATATGGGATTGATTCTAGGACACTATCTAGATACAATGTTATGAATAAAATATATCGTAGGTAACATCAATATAATAATGCATTGGAGAAGTATTTTTTGTACACCACATGTGGGTTCTCCCATTAGATTCCCTAACATCGATGTTTGTAATGGGAACAACCTTCCCTATATCTCCATATGGAATTGAGGACATATGTCAATAATGATGAGAAGAATGGATAGGATCCCTACTATGTAGATATTTAGTGTCTTAGTTGATGAAATGATTGTCCCCATCATCTGATCTAGGGTAGGAAGGTATGTGTTACTATGTTCTAAGAATAAGCTCTCAAAGCGATTGAATGTGGCAACAAGGGACACTTTCTATTCTTCATCAGGTTTTGGGATTGATGTCCTATGCGGATTCATTCTCAATATGATATAATTAATTTCATCCAAATTCTAGATAGATTCATTAATGTGGTAATCTAAAAAAAATACATTAAACACCTAACACTAGAGTTGTTTTTTGGTGACAACATACGTCAGAGCCTTAATAACAAGTATTCTATGTGGATAATTCAAAAGATCGGTGTGTTGACAAATTTTTCAAAACAAAATATCTTTTTCATCATGAATTACCTTATTTTCTACCGGTTTCATAATCCATTGGTACATTTTATGATTAATTTTGGATTTTAAGGAGTATCAATGGTCCTTTAAAGGAAACAAGACACCATATTAGTGAATCCTCATATATAAGAGTTCATTGTCTATAAATTATATCCATAGATAATGGATAAAGTATATTAACCATTATTTTATGAAATTTGTAGCATAGATAAAATATTTTATATCATTTTCACCATTTATTTCTTAATAATTTAGGAACAATATTCCTTGTTGGGAACTGATATGTGTGTAATATTTTACCCATGAAAGAGATGATAGTTAAAGGACATAAAATAGTGTTCCACATTTTGTTTCCCGAAAAATTTGGACGGTTTCTCCAAATGATTTTTATGGGTGATTTATGGAGGTTTCATAATAATTTTTATCATTTTTTCCTTTTTCTTCTCTAACAGAAACATGAAATAGTTCCCTCATCTATGAAATGTCACAAACATGCATTCCAAATGTAGGAGGTCAGTTGGGGTTTCAAAACCAGTGATGTTAATTAACTCACAATGGAAAAGATTATGGGAGGTAAGGCTCACAAAATAGTTTTACAGGGAATTAATTCCAATAATGGGACCTTGTTGTTGAATTAATATATTTACCTGAAATCTTTCCCAATCCAAGATTCATGAGTAGTTACTAATATTCCACTGACATTATCAAGACCATGTGTTTATGGGAATAATTATGTGTGTCACAAGATCTCAATTTTTCTCTTATTCATTTATGATGATTTATTGTATAGCCATATTTGGGCACTATGTAGTTTATTTGAATACATGGAGGTAGTTGGATACTTACATATGAGAATCCACCACTAAGAGGCAACCTATGAATCCTACGAGAGTATGAATAAAAAAT
Source organism: Viscum album (assembly GCA_963277665.1). Lineage (NCBI taxonomy): Eukaryota > Viridiplantae > Streptophyta > Magnoliopsida > Santalales > Viscaceae > Viscum > Viscum album. Next base: position 1,060,793,372 of record OY728165.1, on the reverse strand, counting down.
GATATTAATAATTTGTCATTGTTCAATGTCACATGACATGATTATCCCATTTAGTATAATTTCATGTGACTAGGTCATAATTTTTGGGGTGGGTCCTTGAAGAGGACTCCTATATAGGTGGTTTTTATAGGAATTGGATTCTACATTGTTCATGTAATCGGAATCTACAACATAAAATTTCCCAAAACAGAGGCCCTGAGGTTAGTTATTCATGTAAGGCTTATCTGATGCACTGCTTCTAAAGTAAGACTTTATGAGTGAATATGAGATGTAATTAGTATTATATTTCAATTAATGGACCACATGGGTTCGTCCTCATCATTCTATTCGTATAATCATCTATGGTCACTAATCCCACACAATTCATGATAGGTGTGACAAACAGGAGACAAAATAATATTAGACACATCACATGAGTGCATATTTGTATGGGGATTACACATGAATGTTTTCTTTAGAGAGGTATCATTAAAAGTTCCATAGAGAATATTCTATGGAGCTCAGGTCATTTGAATTAATCAGACATAACCAATTGAGAAAGGATTAGATTTCAAATAGTCCAAATACTCTCGAGTTGATGTTGGGTTTGGGTAAGTGATTAAACATGAAGGAATAATCATTATCCTCATGGTTTAGAAATTGTAGGGATTTAAATTAGGATGGAATCCCAGGATACATATTGAATATTTATCCCTTAAAAGATAAATATTAATGATTACCAAGAATGGTTTGTAAAATTTGTTGGGTAGGACATATTGGATCAACCTGTATTGCCCCAAACAATAATAAATAAAAATATTCTTTTGATGTACATAAATGATTTATTATATAATATGATTATAAAAAACATATGAATTTTTTTTCATATTATATCAAATTAGAATTAAATGACTGTTATGTATCATTACCATTAATAATAAAATATTTCGATAGTGATCACATAAAAAGTATAAATACAGGTTTGTAACAAATCAAATTAACACTGAAAAATATTTTGATGTCCTCAACCAATAACATCATTCATTACAAATTCCATTTATTAGAGCTTCTATGGAATATACCCTCACTAGGATTTACTATTAAATATCCCCATGTTGAGATCTGATAACTAAATCCTGAGCGAACACTTTTATAGAAGATGTTCAATGTCAACAAAATCACGACCCAAAACATGTATGCTATAGTACACCATGAAAGTCCAACCCTCGAGAACCTAACTCTTAGAGTGTTTTATGGTGAATTAAAGAGATATGTACCAAAAACCTTTAAAGATGAATATTTTTATTACTTTTTATTGAAAAATTAATATATTTTCTTCCTAATTCTGTTACTTTATGAATAAATTAATTTTGATACAATAAATAAAAAAATTTATTTTGGTTAATATTCAAATTAATCTATTGAATTTATGAATTAATTAAATATTAAAATTAATAATATTTTAATTTAGTATTATTATTATTAAATAATTTATATATAATATAAATGATCATATAATTCCTATGAATCAAAATTAAATTTTTTATAAGGGTTCAATGATAAATATTGCCAAAAGACTCGTCATCAGATTTCATAAAATCTAGTTTATTGAAGAATTATAGGAATTGAATTCTATTGGTATTTATTTTCACCACTCATGAAATTTCTCTTATATTCTATCTATTCAATTTATTATTTTAAAATATAAATCCATGAAATCCATATGTCATGGTGAATCCCTGGGAAATTTGAACTATTTGAATGATTAGTGTTAATCATCATAGTATTATCAATTTCACTTAATTGTGGAATTGTTGTGTATGGAAAAGAATTATCATCCTTTAAATTAATCAATTTAAATCTATCAATATTGTTTACGTTAAAATTTATAGATTTTTTGTTCGTAATTTTGGGTAATAATTATTTAGTAAATTACAAATAGAAATGGTTAAATAATATGAAATTTATGAAATAAATATTTTAAATAAATATTTTATATTAATATAAAATCTTTAATGGTGATTTAAAAATAAAAATTGATAAATTGGGTAAGTTAAATGTGGACACGGATAAAAACCAAAATTATCTAATAATATATTTGTAATTGATAAAATTGGAAGAAGGATAATGGTTGTGATTATTAATGATGAATAAATATTATAAAATTATTAAATGAAATTAACTACTACAATTAATAACCGAGTTGAAAATTTTTAATGTTTTATTATTATAAAATAGTGGTATTAATTATTCTTTATTAATCATTAACTACATATAAATACTTATATTTAATTTTTATCATGAAATTATAAAATTATTTCGAATAGACCTCATCAAGGGATATAAAATATTTTATAATATTTTGATATGGTTCAAAATATTTTAGAATAAAAATATTGGACACTATTTAATGAAATTTACAGAAGATTCAGAGAATGAATTGGATAAGTATGCAGTGGAATACCTTATGTTCATTCTATATTCTAAAATAGTTGGGAATTTTAAATGAGTTGGAAATGGGATGTTTGAATTATAAAATGGTCGTGTCACATTATAATGGAACCATTCCATATATTTCATTTGATACACAACTGGATTAAGATATCCACTTTTTAGAGTGTCTAGAGAATCATCTTAGATGATTGAATAGGGATGGTGACAATTTAATATATTATAAACCACTATATAATTCCCTCAACTGTGAATATATATATGTAAAAAAATGGAAGATTGTGGTTGATTATGTAGATTTTATGAAAATATTTTTTTATTTAATATTATCTAGTGATGAGGTTGGTTGAATTTTTTAATCCAAGGATATAGGGAATGTTACAAATGTAGTGAATTACTCCCTATGATTTTGTAATGGTATATATTTAGGGGTTATGAATATATATATATATTGTGATTATATTCCCTATTAACTTTATATTTGTGGTATCATACGCAGGGGAATAAATACATGATGGGGAAATGAATTAATTTACAATATTTTATAGCGAGCTATGATTTTTAATAGGTTTTTATTGTTTTGAGGTACATGGAAACGATTACAATAATATTGATGGTGATGATGGTTTAGATGATATGGTTGAACAATGTGGATGTTTAATCTTCAATAGTGATAATATAGGTTGATGACGTGAGAGTCGCTGATGGGAGGACACTTAGTGGTAGAGCTCAGGTTCCTTAGGAAGAAATACAACCCAAATAATGTGTGTTGTAGTGGGGTGAAGTCCCAAAGGGTGAACACTAAAGAAATTATGATGGAACTTGTGAATATAAAATGTCACACAAAATTAACATACACTACATTAGTAAAAATGAAAATATATATTATAGAGACTTCCCCTTAGGTGTATAACCACTTGGTTATTTTACCTTGAGGTCCTTGAAAATGTAAAACTAATTAGATTCAGTTATACGATGAAAGTATAATAGTAATGAATATATATTAGTTAAACTACAAGTTAAAATTATATTTGGATACCAATGGGTGTCTAATTTCTCAATTATCAATTTTGGTTTGGTAATATATATTTTTAAAGGGGAGATTATTTTCTTTTTTATGGTATAGGAAATATTTGGTATTAAAATTGAGATAACATCAAGGTATGATTATAAGAAAATTTATGGGTGACCATGATACCAAATAATCAATTTGGGTTGTTTCTTTATTCTATAAATGAGTTTTTCACTTCCTAACCTAGCTCACTGTAAATAGTAGGTGAATCGTGCGTCACTAGACCTCAGAAATCTCACCCCATACATCAGATGATGCAAACTAGGGGTATGTTTTTAAGATATAATCATGGGGAAACAATAACCCCCCAATAAATTATTTATATCTATGGAAATATTTAACTCCATCCAATTTAAATAAATAGGTAAAATACTATAAAATAATTTCAACATACCCTAATGAAAAGAAATTAAATATAAATATATATAAAAGCTGATCATCCACTGGCCAAATAATACAAATGAATTAAAAAAATGAAATCAACCAAACAGGGAGACATGTCCCTATACACCAAGATTCATCTAATCCACATATAATAAATACATCCAAGGTATCTATACAAATGATAAAATCTCAAGGCCAAAATCAATATGTATATACAAATAGTGAGAGTAATGGTCAGGTACCAGAGCTCCATGGATGCATGAGTAGGGTTTGAGTACAACTTAGTAGGGAACCACTTAATCAGTCATGTATATAACTAGTTAATGAAATGAGAATAAGTGATATGGTTAAGAAATAAATAAGTATCTCCAAAATCATAAATGAATAACAAATGTTGATCCTTGAGTACTATGTGACACCTAGGATCGACACCAACCCAAATAAGCTAGTTTCAGAGTGTCTTTGAGAACATCATATACTCTATTTAACTAATGTAATCATCCAAGGTTTGATGCAAAATTTTATATACAATAAAATCAAATTTGTCATATCTAAACCTAATATAAAAGAGATTCAAACTGGGGTTCTAACACACATTGGTATTATTAAGATAGGAATATGTTGTCTAAATTACAATAGTATATATTAAAATTATAAATCACTATATCATGGTGTTATATAACATCTAAATATATTTGTGTGTGTGTGTTTGTGTGTGTGTGTGGGGGGGGGGTCATCCCATACCTACAGATCCAAGGATTGTGTAACAGGCACCACAAGATATATGGTTGTTTATATACCATACCATAAAATCCTTGGAACATATCAAAGGTATGAAAATCTATATGTGTGTGTGTGTTGGTGGGGGAGGGAGGCCTCATCTCGTTATCACAAATCCAAGGAGTGTATATTGGGAATTCCAAAAATTGTAGGGTGGTAATATTATGACACCTATAGATCAATGGATCATATCTAAGGAATTATAGAAAATATTGTGTGTGTGTGGGGGGGGGGGTTATCTCCTACACATGAATCAAAATATTGTGTTCAAGGAATCATATGTACATTATATCTTAGAGGGAAATAGTTAATCTGGTTACATATCAACATGGAGACCCATCTTTCCTATCTCATCTCATTAATGAAATGGGCAGGATCTATAACACATATACTATAATAACCATATCCATATTAGTATCAAATCATTTATTATTGTTCTAAGGAGATACATGCACTTATCTCCTCCTGTTTACAAAGTACTCCCTCTCAATAGGTTAAACATGTCACTCGTTAAACCACATGGGTCCTATAGGTCACTTCATTCTTGTACCCCCATCATGGGTTCAGTGATTCCAATAATATATCTCATGTGTCTTCCCTACATTCAGATACAATACAACACATGTCCATATCATGATCATCATATGTTATCATAAAAAAATAAGGAATGACTCATTGGAATATCTCTCAGAAGATAGAAAATTCTTTATCTACCTTCTCATGTCATCCCTTGGTCACTCCACTTACCCAAATTATACATCAATCTCATTAGTGTCTACCCACCAAGTAAATATCAATTTCAATTTGGGTTGAACACTCAACTTATGGTCATTAAATAATCTAAATAGCGCTATGATATATCAGTAGTCCACTAAGGCATACTGGGGCCCCTCATTCCAATCCCATCACAATCCCCTACTATATGTTTTACAATGAACATATACTAAGAGACACATTTCTTATATTATTTAATTAGAATACATATGGGGATCAACATTGTTTTAGTAAATCAAATGTAATCAATTCAGTGAAAATATTTGGATGAGGAAAACTAGTGTGGTTACAATGATCCAACATGGCCCTAGGAACATTGTCTAATTCATGGTATACAATTTAAATTAAACAATTTATCTAATTATAATGGAAAATTCTATACTAGTTACATCATATATATATATATAATGTAAAAATAATAATCACAAATATAGTAGGTTTATGTATAAAGGAACAACTACCAATTTATGAACTTACTTCCATTATTTCATCAACATGGCCTCACTAGCGAAGCCTAAAACATTCCATTAGACCTCATCCAACCACACAAGGAACTAACACAAATGAACATAGTAAAAATATTTATTTGTAATCAAATTGAAATTATTTAATTAATTAAAATAGAATTAAAAAAGTCTAAAATTTTAATTTAATGAACACAATGGTCAAAATTCTCATAGGTTGACCTCCTCGCAACAAAATTATGACCAATAACACAGATAACATCCACAACAGACTCCCAAGTTCACTCTATGACAAATATATAACAACCCTACCCTATTCCATAATCAATTTCAATTATTTTAGGAGATTATCCTAAATATAATCACACAATGATATACCTCCATCGAAATGGTGTGCAATGACATATTGATGACATCTTTAGAAGTCTACTCCAGAGATAACAAAAATACCAATCATAACAAGATTAATCTACCATGCAAGGGTGGAATATTAATTGAAACACTAAAATGAGTTCCCTAAAATTTAATAACAAAATAGGGGGATTAAATAATATCAATATAGTAAAAAAACGTACATCATAACATTTGAAAATTGCATGAAACCACCCCAAAAATTTAAGGGGAGATTGGAGGGATATGGGAGATGACCTCATAGTCTGTATGAACATATGGGAAAATAATGGGTGGCTTCAATTTTAAATTTTCATGGGTGGGTGGGTGGGGGCGGGGTTAAAACCATGATATTTATGAAATATATTTTTTCAAATAAATTCAAATTCATTCATTGATTTAATATTACCCAATAATGAGTTTTAAAAATGATGATATTCTATATAATTATAGATATCATTATTTCTGATAAATTTGGATAGATCTAGCGAATTCTTGGTTGTGGGTGATTGGGGATGGTTTCAAATTCATTGGAATATATTTTACATTTTGTACCTATAACATAAACTCCCAATGCTTCCCACATCCAATAAAAGTTATGAATCTTCTTTCCAAAGGTAGGTAATTAATTGTGGTTTCATACCTAATGATTCTTGTGAACACACGTTGGTTGAGAGGATTGGAGGTTATAATCAATGCACCATTTTAGGGTGAATTATTTCATATTCTGAGACACGCAAAAAGATTTAAGATATGTCCATGTAATACATCCAATACCTGATAAAAAACTAGTTATCCAAATTCCAATTACATGATAAATACCATGTGTTGATGGGAATAAATGTGTGTTTAATTGGATATCCATTATTCTCATATTTATTCATGATGATTTAGTCGATGGCCATGTTCTGTAAATCTGGATTTTAATATTATAGTGTGTGGAATTTGGTGTCTTATATATGGTATTGAATCTCAACAAGGCATATTATATATCTTCTGAGAACATGAATCAAAACCCTCATAGTTTGTTTAATATAGTTTTATATCATATAATCGGAATATACCATACATTTTAACTTCATCAGTTAAGGCTCTAAGTATATGGATCAAAATGTTAATATTAGAAAGAAAAATCTTTTATAATAGTAATATTAGTCCATAGAGCTCATTTTATGCACACCTACATCATATAATATGCAACAACAAAGGACTTGAGTGTGACATATTTATATATGGTTACCCTGAAATTTCTCATCAGGGGTATGAACCATTTATCGAAGATCATATGTAATTAGTATTATATCCCAATTAAGGTTCTACACTATGAAAATCTCTATAAATATATTGGTACTGTCATTACCGATCTCTGCGGTCGTGTGAGTCATGGTCAGTGTGAAGAACAATAGATAATGGGACATTGGACAAATTTCATGGAAGAATACTTTTATAGGGTTTACACATTATATTTTACATATGATAAGTATGTTTTGTAGTCATATGGAGAGTATGGTATGGATATTGAGCCATAATAAGCTTTCATACATATCATGTTTAGATAGGAATCATATTTCTCATAGTATAAATACTCTTGACTGATTGATTGACTGGGGTAACTGAATACACTTCAATGGAAAATAAAAATATTATATTTGTTGGGAGGATAATGAATTTTACCATAATTCATTACAATTATACATACTCATTCGTTATCCTCTTATGGATAATGATAGATGATGACCATGAAATGTCTGTAAAAATAATTGGGTATGACAGGGAGGCTCGTATGAGAAAATGATACAAATAGGATTTCATAAGTACATTATCCTAACCAATTATTGCCACTCCCTTTATAAAGGAAGTACTCAAACGATGGTTATTGGTCGGGGGTTTTCATGGTGTATGTAAAAGTGTGAATTCAAGATAATGTATTTATTTTATATAGTGTCTTCTTGAAATGTAAATAGTGTCTATCTAGTATGTCCTATGTGTCTTCATGACATGTCATGTGTGTCTTCATGTCATGTATGGAGTTTCTTTTTCACAACGCTGTTATATCCCATGGTTCATTGTATGATTAAAATTGACATGATAATGGGTTATCACGGAAAATCATGACCTATGTAAGGTAGTTTTTAGAATTCAAGAAAACATGTCCAAGTCCTTTTGTGAGATCGAGGCTAACATGTATTCATAACATCATGTGATTAGGAATGACATCTCCATGGCTACTTGACGGTATAATGTGAATAATTAGGATTCTTGTGATCATGTAATCTTCTGAGATTCATGATGTGGGGTCTCAAAATACTATCTAGGTAATGTAAAATACAAACAATGCGCGCCCATGGTTTTTAGATTCATGTACAAGGGGATCATTCCACAACCTCGTGGTAAATTGTGATCAAATTATCATGCAAGAATACCTAAGGGTTCATGTTGAAGGAATACATATAAAGGACTTCTTGGATATAGTACGGAATGTACATGGGTTCACATGAATTACAATGATGCATGATAAAGAGTGTTTCCCTGACAATGGTTTGTGTCTAAGAAAATCTACATGGGTGACCTACATAATCCAGTGAATACACCACATGGATGAAAAGAGGTGTCTTGAGAATGAGTGTTCTACCTATTAATATTCCAAGGAAAAGAATACCAGGTTCAAACACCATGTGTGAACCTCATAATAGAGGGATTAAATGAACATCCTTATAAATTTTGATCGAGTGATATTAAAGGTACCACATGATGGGAAACCATGATGGAATCCCTTGATGAGTTCTTTTAATGGGATTTTCATGGTTACCAAGAGATATCACTTGAAAGATGTAAAATTATACTCCTTTGTTCTTCTTTGTTGTTCTCCCTCTCCAATTTTATATCTTGCTACAATCCCCTTATTTTTGTTTTTATGGGGAGAAGGGGTTTATATAGGTTGATTTTGGTCAGTTTAAATCCCAATATTCATGATGAAGGTTCCATGTGGACCATCTTGAGGCAACAGAATGCTTCACCTGATTGTCATATCTTGATTCTAATATCGGCATAGAATAACATGGTCACATATTTGATCCTATGATTCTTGATATCCTCACCTGACAAGCTTCATATATCATTCCATGATTTCATATATGCTATAAATGTTTTGAAGCATTAGAAAATAGAATTTACACTATTTTATACATGGATCTAGGATGGTGTCTTTACTACTTATCTTCGTTATTTTCATTTTGTCACATGCTTAATATTACATATATTTATAGATTCAAAGTTGTATTTTCAAGAATTAATTGTCATGATCAAGCTTCCCTTCATTTCATAATACCCTGGTGGATTGTTACATTATCAATGGTTTAATGCTTCAGCATTGGAAACAAATATGTCCGGATTGATTCATCCTAGAACCATGGACATCATGAATAGTCAGGAAAATCACATTATCTGAATATCACTTTGCATGATTCTTTTGAGGAGATTGAATTACCATAGTGTTAAAACGATCAAATGGATGAAGGATTCAAGTAAAATAAGGAACCTTAATGCATAAAAAACATATATTGATATTCATGTGATCTATGTCATGTCAGCACATATTCATATGATAGTCACAAATTTTATCACATGATATTCATAACATATCTTTATGGATTCACAGATCATAAAAGGTTGACCTCCCTTTATAAATCAATTTTTTTAAAAAATTATATCATGAAAAATAAAGTCGCTTTCGTGGATCTCAACAGTTTAACATATATCCATTTCATAGTTTGATCATTGTAGATTTATTACATGGTGGTTATCATGTGGTTGAATATTTTGAACATAAGATATGTTTTGTGGTAGTAATTTAGTGGAATTGAGATGTTTAGAGGATGAGTAAGAGATTAGGATGATGTCCGCACATAATCGAACAATTGGTATAGGATGGATCAGATGGATATGAATTAATTAAAACATTATTATGGAGGAATAATTTAATTTTCATAGGATCCATCCCGTATCAATTATTTAGGTTGAATTTTTGTGTTTAATAACTCAATTTTCACGATCTATCAATCGAGCTAATAGTGGGGTCGACACTTGCAACACAGACACCCAAAACCTCACCAGATGCGACATGCCATTATGCAGCCTACCTAAGAATCAATTTAATTCTCATTGAATGATTAATATGAGTTCTATTATCTCTCATATATTATTGATCAATTGGATGACTAACATGGATTCAATGTGTGATTGAGCTTACTAATTCATGTTTTCTAGTTGTGCTGGCAGACTAGATAACATGGCTACAAATGTTTTTGACTATAAGAATATCCAAATACATATAATAATTGATTTTTTTAAAATGAATAAAATAATATCCATGATTTGTTCCCAAATAAAATAAATCCCCTAACTAATAGTTTATCATCAATAATTATACATACAAGTACCCAATATAAATTAAATCAGTATTATTTTTCCTTAACATTATACTCATCACCTGCCTGATGAAAAATTTCTTCATAAAAAAATATAAGAGCATTCATTTCCCTATATTATAATGAGATTATTTCAAAATGATTACAATATGATTTTAAGGTAAATTTAAATAACATTATAGTATATTTTAACATCTGAAGGGATTTTATTTTTAACCCTATGAGATGATTTTCCAATACTGTTTTCATTGATGGATTTCATGTTCTATTAAGAGGATACTATAGACCACGAATGTTTTGATAAATCCATGATAAAGAGTATCCTTATATTGGGGATGAAATATCCTAAAATTTGATTATATTTAAATTATTGGACATGAAATAAACTACAAGAAATGTAAATTGTGGATAGATCAAAATGAAGGAAATTTCAAGTCACTACATACCACATGTCAATGGGAATCATTCCATTCACTGTTCTGAGGATGAATCTTATTTTGATCAATTTCATGCATATGGTAAATGGTTTCATGAAAGATGAAATATATGATGATTGGTACTATGTAGATCTAGATCATATATAAGGAAGGGTGTGTCCTCACTTTATGAAAGAATCAATGGTAGAGACCCATGTTCCTATATGCGAATTGCACTACTCTGAATATCATTCCACATTTGAACACACACAATATAGTCCACTCTGATGTTTGAGGTCCTACTGAATGATCCAAGTCTCATTTAGTTTTGATTTTTGATAGGATATGGTACCCTTAAGAAGGTCCCAAGAACTATATATTAAATCTAATATTTTTTGAGGGTTGTGGACTTAGGGAAAATTTCATGATTTTTTATAGGGATATATAATGGTCCCTGAATGATTTTTTTCTTATTTTTTTATATTTCCATAATGTTTTTATATGTTTCATATGAGGAATATATATATTCTAGGATCATGGATAAATCATAGGGTGCCCCTTATTGGTTTTCATCCTGACCAGTTTTGTAACTTTTCCATTTCATAAGTGATCAATGTTACATGGAACTAATAGAGCGCATGTTCTACAAGAAGAGACTGGACATTTTCCTTGGATTCCTTTTTTTGTTTCAAACATGGAATGAATTGAATCTATATCAATTGGGGTTTTATGGTCGTTCCAAATAGAGAATTATTATAGTTTAGAGTCTTCTATCATTCACCCACTATTTCAATAGTTAATGGGATTTTATCTCAGACCACCTACTACTATAGTTTAATAACATTTATCTTGTAAATTTTATTATTGTGTTTTAGGTTCATTTAGATCGAACCTTCGGTTTCTATATTTTTCATTATTTTTTTCTTGACCCTTCAGTTACTGTATTTTATGATCTTTTAGCTTCGACCATCTATTTTTATTGTCTATAATTTATCATCATATACCTTTTGATGTCTATTTTTGGTCTTTTTATGTATTAACATCTATTAATAAATATCAATTTTTTCTATCATAGAAAATCATTTTATTTTATTAATGTAATCGAATTAATGATGGGTTTTATAAACTAAAATCAATGATGGGATTCTAAATAAAGAGTTTCTCCAATGGTATTTGATACCCTATATTTTAAATTGGTTTTATAAAGAATGGATGTTCATAAAGGGATTTAGTAACCTGTGATCATGTAACAAATGTGAAGGATGAATATAAATTATGTGTTGTGACACCCTGCATGCTTTCTAAGATACACATTATTGTATAGAAAAATACTATGGGATTATAATCAACAAGGATATTAGGAATATAGATGTGTAAATTAAGTTTCTAGGAGCTCGAACAAGTTTATATGGAATGTGAAATTTTTTTATGGATAATTACATAACACACTAAGGTGATGAGTTTACTCTGTTATTTCTGGGTCTCACTAGTATTGAATGTCCTATCCTAAAATGAGGTTAAACCTATAGTTGGTGTCTAATAGGACCTTAGAAATAAGACTATAGGGAATACATTCATGGTCACTAATATGGATCCATAATCATTTAATGGACCGTGGAGGAATGATGAATATTCAAGCAATTGGCTGATGAATTCGGGTATAGAAAAAAGAGATATTTTTTAAGGCTTTTGGAACCATATGTATGGTTAATATTTTTTTGGGATATCATACCCTACACCATGTGATTTTGAGTAATGTGGTTTGGTAAATCAATGTTATTGGGAAAATATCACACTCCTTCCTTGATAAATGGTATAACACATGGTGACGTAATGCTAAGAATTTTGATTCATCCTGCATATTATGGTAATTACGAGTGTAAATCATAAAAAAATAATATACATGTAAACAAGCGAATGAATCTTTTTTATATTGGTCCACCATAGATAATTTCATAAACCCATATACCACATAGTAAGGAAAGGAACACCTAGGTTTCAGGGGGGGCCTCTCCTCTAAAGAAAAAACATCCTCTTAGAAAATGTTGTCTGGAATGTAGTCATTCAATAGTAAATCCTTGTGGGGTCACTATATATAAACTATACCCTATTACTATCCTTATATAGGGGCGAATAGGGATAAATAACTATATGATAGGGGGTTCTAGGATATGTGTATCAACTTAATGAATTTACGAGTGTCATATTGGACTTTGTAGTCATAAATGTGGTATATAGAAAATGTAATATTCATGAAGGGTTTGGGAAACCTAATTTTTTTCCCTATTTAGTAAACACATTATCATGGTGATGGGTTGTAAAAAAGGATTTCGATAACCTTTTCCTAGACTAGTGGTCCCAACGAGCATCAACTAGTTTTTAGTATGCCCCCATGGTGGACCCTACAGGTTTTATTCCATTTTTATGTACCCTATGAATTAAATGTAAAATGTAGAGGTGAAGTGTTTAGTCACTGGAGAATATTATATTCTACGAACACACATTATAAGTTTTCACCCTGTTTGGATGTATGTTTATTTGAATTATATTTTATGTTATTTGATTTGGACCGATAGATGAAAAATTATAAGGTCATATATATTTTGACAATGTGAGTTCAGATTAGGTTCATGATGCAGATAGAACATACATGAGGATTATGTTACAAAACATCGTAAAATGGATTACCAAGTTTGAGAGTACTTTATCATTTTTTTAGAAAAATATCAGATTGTTGTAAATCATGGATCGATGTTCTCAGGTCGTGAATAAAAGTATGAGATAGTAAGGATGAAATTTAGCTGGAACCACTATTTGGTGAGAATCTCTACTGTAATTTTTTCATCACTTAAAAGTTTTATAGGCCCTCAATATTACAGAAAGATTCCTTTAGTTGATAGGTCTAATTCGCATATATTAATCCACCTATTACATTGTCCAACATAGTGATATTTTATTCTTTATAATTATCATGAATGGATGGTGGAAACCCATGACAATCATGGAAAAAATTGTTATCTATGGATTTAGGAGTTAACAAGATGATGGAAGAAGAAAATAATTTATTGGATTAGGTCCAGGATCTTGTGTTCCATTTATAAGGAATGATGATTGGGGTTGTTCTGCACATTAATATGTCAAGCACTAGGTACATATCTTCCAAAAAGTTTATTTTCATGAGACAATGATAGTTTCCATGTAGCTTAATGTCTTTTAGTAAGGATATAAGAAATGACATGAAATTATGGATGATATCCTTGTGGATAATTTACACTACAAGAGGTCATTTAGATGGGGGTAAACACCTGTTATCCATGAATATTATTATAAATGGATAGAAAATAACAGAGATCTTCTTTCACATATATTTATCATTAAAGAGAAATATATATATATTGTTTAATCTCACAAATAGGTAGAGCATACATTTATGACACGACCTTATTTAAACAGTTTTCTAGGAAATTGTATTGGATGGGAATCCTTATATTTTCTTATGAATATATCTAGCGGTAGAACCATTCTATATTCTTCTTCCTTAGGAAGATCAATCTACCTTGATCTGACTCATATGCAATGACTATGAAGATTCTAGATGGTTCCATTTATATTATCCAATACCTATTATATATTTTATATTGGGAGTAAACATGAGAATGGGAGCCCATGTTTCATGGGGATCTAATAGAAGGATATCAAACCAATTAATTGGTAGCTATTGTCTTAGATATCGAGGAGATGAAGTTGGTTTAGGGATAATGTGATATTCACGAAGTGTTTTAGAACCATAATGGTCAAATCAACATATATTGAAAATGTTTTAAGGGTGAAGGGATAAGACATGAAATTAATGAATACACAATAATTAGGGTATATTTTTTACATACATTCTTCTTAGAATTAAATTTAATGTAATGAAACTATGTTGTTCTCATGCACCTTAACGTCTTGTTAAAATGATATCGTCATGTAGAATAATATAATGTGAAAAGGACATGGGTCCTTATCCATGATAAGTTTTATTCACTCCTTATAGAGTTTCATTTTTGATTCCCTAAGATCACATGATCAATTATATACAGGACAAACCCGGGATAATTGGGTGATCATTTTTTCCTCACGAGTATATGATTGGAATTATGTGGGTTTGTCCAGGATTTATTATAGAATAGTTCCTCTAAACAAATCCGACCCTTTTTGACACTACCTGGATCTGATATTTTTGGAGGATAATGATTCCAAATGATGATAACTCATTTATGGTCCAAAAATAGAGGATCCATGTATCCCTAAAAATAATAAAATGGTAGTAATAAATCCACAATTAGTTCCTAGACGATTCCCTATATAGGTCTGACTCATACATAGGGGGTTTATTTGATATATCCATATTGTGGTTGGACCAACGGTTTGGGATCTATTCAACTCTAAATATACTATTATTATTATATTCATTCCATAGTTATTTCATGAGCATAATATCTTCTATGCAATATGACCCATACAAAGTGGGGTGGGGATTTATGTTTATGATATTGCTAGACCCCGTATTTGGTATCAATGAATGACTACATATTCTATGATTTCATTAATCAATTCAGACATAGTTTTTCAATGGAAAAGACTCCACATAGGACTTGCCTATACACATAGGGGAACTTTTTTTTTCACTATGACAAAATCTAGATTCATGATTTTAGATCTATGTATCACCTTATATCTCGTCATAGTAGAAATAATTCAAAATGTTGTTCTTGAATGAAAAAATCTCCATAATGTTCAGAAAAATATGTAGTCGGAGGAATTATTCCAATTTATATTATTGTTGGTCCCATTATTTGAAATCAATGCCTCACTAAATATTATTGGATCACATGAATCTATCTAGCTATAGTTCATCAATGAAAAACATTCCATGTACATATAACTCACACATAGGTACAAGATTATATAATTATTTTCAAATAGAACTAACTCATATATAGTAAACCATCCATCAAGTAATGTTCTCTATTAATTTTAACATCATGAGATAAGTTCATTTTTTTTTAGTTTAATTTCAAGAGGTAGGGATGACTTCTATAATTTAACGTAACGTAGTAAGATGTATTACATGTAGTTTAACATCATGGGGTAATGATGAATGATTCTATTAAATTTAATGTATTGATTCTAAGAAATATAATGTGGTGTAGTTTAGGGTATTTCTAATAGGACATGGGATTCAATGCTATTTAGAGTCTTTCATAGAGGACTTATGATGCGTGATGGTAGATATAAAAAGTAATTCTTGATAGACCTCGCATTTTTCAGAGGTTTATTACATTCCCCATAAATTGTGGTGGGTGATTAAACACTATTTTAATAGACCTTATGTATGATTTTATTCCCTTGAAACGTGGATTCCAGCATAGGAGACATTGTTTCATGGAATCATAGGGGTGATAACAACCAATACTAGTTCTGCATAAAGGAACATTTAGGGGAGATGTTCTTTTATTAAGGGTCAGGTCAATCTGATCACAGGGTTTCTCCGTCTGTTATGAAATTACCTGCTTCCATATCCAGGGATCTTTTATACACTTAAGAAAGGGAAAATTACAATTCTCTATACCCTCCACAATAAAGATACAAACGTCTTATATATATTATCAAATAATTCACTAGAGATTTTTCGTGATTCCGATAAAAACATTTTTATGGTGTTTGTTATGTCTTTCTCATCACGTGTCTCAGGACAAAAATAATGAGGCTATGTATAGATGATAAAAGTGTGTATTTATGATATATATGTTTCAACTAAATCCATGATAATGGAGGTTTCAATCCTTCAATATCTGATATGTAACCGATATATTCTGGAATAGGTATGGAATACACTGCTTCTCTGGCTCATCGGGGATCTCATAGTCAGAACTGGTGATGCAATAGAAAATCATTGGGATTTTGTCTCTATCTTAATTTCACTATATATGGATTTCAGCCTTTCTATATTAGTATTATTCTTTCCGAAACACTCTCAATTTACAATATATGTTTGCTTATGTCTTTAATTGATTTGAGGATATGATACCCCACCTTTCTCCCTCACAACAACAGAATATGACGATGGGTTTCATTCATGGAGGTATTGATACGTTCATTTACCATGTTTTCTCACGGAATACAATACAATAATTTTTTCGATATAGTAGGGATATAATATTTCTCCCTCTAGTCATAATCATTTCGCATTCAATGAGATATCCTTGATGCCCAGATATGTCTGTTCTATGAGGTGACTGGTCGTTAAGACCATATGTAGGGGAGTATGTGGTATTAGAGGTTTTTGGAAAATTACTAGGACAAAAATTGAAATTTATAAATGGATTATTCATGTCCAATATAACTTCCTATTGATGTTTATTATATCTCCCATAGAATGTGATATATAATAGTTTATCAAACTGTAACCAGGATGTGTTCCATGCAATTTTACATTATGTGGAAATAACGTTTTCGTATAGCATAACTTTATGTGAATAGGAATATTTCAGGTAGATTAACATCATTTAAATGTGATATTATCAAGAAATTTAATGTGATGTTATTATTACATTGTATTGCTGTTAAACATCATGTTTTTTTGTAAATTATCATACAGTTTAACATCAAACTATTAGGATGTTGTTGTGTAGTTTAACATCATGTGACTAGGTCAATGTTGTGTAGCATAGAATCATGAGACTATGACTTATCATAATGTTTAATTTCATGAAACTAGGATATGTCATGTTGCATGACATCACACAACTAGGATTTATCATGGCATTGAATATCACACATTTTGGAAGTATAGTGTTGTTACTTGTAAAATGGGAAACTTTTTATAGAACTTGGATGAATATAATTCATATTTTTTATATTTTTTTGATCCTATAAATTAATCTATCTATCTTTTACCAACTTCTATAGACAATAATTCAATCTAAATAACATCTCTATTGTACTCTTGATATTTCCATGTTTGGGGTAGTGATTTTCATTATTGTTCTACTTAATATCACTTGGACACCATATTGTTGATATTTCTATCAATCCATTCATAAAATTACAATCATAGTACATGGAGACATGATTTTTATGGATGAAATATATATTTTTGTTAAGTCAAAAGTCTTCTTTTGACTTCTATATCATGTTTTGGAAATCACAAATGAATTCTATCATATTTTAGAAATTACCATTGTCTTTTATCATGTCTATCGTATCGTACAATGTTGATCGTACCGACCATATCGTATCGTACTGACTCTGTCAATCATACCATACTGACTCTGTCAATCGTATCGTACTAACTCTGTCAATCGTATCGTACTGACTCTGCTATTCAGATGATCATTATTTGTTTTGGTACTTAGTCAAAAACACTCACTAAATATGAATCGTACTCATGTTTTTCTTTTCTATATATCTTTTGTCCTAACAAAACGATGTCGTTGAGTTAGTTACAAACTAATCAAAATGATGTCGTGCTTTCTGTTTCAATATGATCGTTGGAGGCAATATGATCATTGGAACCCAAGGCCTATAAATAGGAGGTCATTTGAAGCTGAGACAACAATGATGAACGAAGAGAACGAATGAAGAGACTCTGTGAACTACCAAGATTCTAGAGAGAGACACTGTGACTTCTCTCATCTTCCTTGTGCGTCCGATCATCGTATTGAGGGCTTTCAAGTAATTGAAAGACAGAGGTTCCGATTACCTACAAAATCGAGGGCTGCCGGGGATAGGCAGACAGACGTGTCGATCATCGTATCGAGGGCTGCCGGGGATAGGCAGACAGACGTGCCGATCATCGTATCGAGGGATGCCGGGGATAGGCAGACAGACGTGCCGATCATCGTATCGAGGGCTCACCAAGGTGTTGGTGAGGCAGACCTTTTATCCTAGGTGAAAGGATAACCCTTCTCTTTGGGTTAAAAGAATTGTATTACTTTTACATTTCCGGTGTTACTTGTATTAGAAAGGGATTTGTATTGTTTCCTTTCTTCATTACATATTCAATTGTAATTTTTTCAATTAAAATCATTCTATTACATTTTGTATTGATTGATTCTATATGCTTTAAGGTAGAATCATTCATCTTTTTATTACTCTTATTATTGTGTTCACCTTGAATACAATTGTTTTACTTTACATTAGTATTACAATACATCATAACTTTTATATTCAATACAATTGTGGGTGTTTGTATTTGTATTAGTTTAAGATCATTTTAACTAATCTCTTTGTTGCTAAAACTCAAAGGTTTTTAAACCTACAATTCACCCCCCCTCTTGTATTGTTCCATCTAATAGACTTATATCTACATTTTCGATCCAACAATTGGTATCAGAGGATGTTTTCCACTGATTTGTATTACTAGCTTTATTTCTTATTACTATCTTCAATGCTTACTACACTAACGTGTGGAGTGGAAAAAGTATTTTTTTATTAGATGACAGGAATGGATATTGGATCAATAGACAATCTGAATCCTTATAGACCACCAATCTTTGATGGGAATGATTATGAGTATTGGAGAGATCGTATGAAGACTTTCGTTATCAATACTGGTGTAGAAAATTTTATTATGCTTACTGGGGGTTACAAAATTCCTGACAAAGAAGTCAGTACTTTCACCAACCAAGAGAAGCAATAATATCAACTGAATTACAAGGTACGCAATACTTTATTATGCTCTATGTCCAGGAATATATATAGTCAGATATCTTCATGTGAAGCAGCCAACTGTATTTGGAAGAAGTTAGAAGTTACTCATTTTGGTACATCCAAGGTTATAGAAACAAGGAGAGCAATGATTCGAGCAGAGTATCATGGATTTGTTTTTCCTTATGGAGAGACAGTATGTAAAGTGCAACAAAGGTTTATGACCATTGTAAACAGCTTACAATCTATGGGAGAAAAATGTCTTGATGATGAAGCTCTTGTTGATAAAATTATAGATATTATGCCAAATGAATGGGAGTCAAAAAGGACAGCTATTGATGAAAATAGAAAAGTCTCCCAGATTACTCATGATGAACTCTTTGGAACTCTTATACAGCATGAGACAAGAATGAAGAGAGATGTTGATTTCAATAAGAAGAGGAATGGGAATGGAAGTGTAGCTTTTGCATCTAAAGCTAAAACACCAGAAAGGCTTACAAGGTCTAAATCCATGAAAGTTGTTATATCTGATTCAAGTGACTGTAATCTTCCGGATAATGAGTTAGCCAATCTTGATCGAATTATGAAAAAGATTGTGGGAAATAAAGATTTTCAATATAGATTCAAAAAGAAAGATAGGAAAGATTCAGAGGTAACTTGTTATGAATGCAAGAAAGCAGAACATATAAGGCCTGATTGTCCTTTACTAAAGAAGAAAGATAGAAAAGAGAAACACTCTGAAAGAAAAAAGAAAAGGTTTTATAAGACAAAGAAAGTCTTGAAAGCAAATGATACGTGGAGTGCAAGTGGTAGTGATTCCTCAGATGATTCTTCAGAATATTAGACATCAGGACAAAAAAATATTGGACTTCTAGCCAGACTACCAATTGAAGATCATTGTCTCATGGCTAAGGTGCATAATGATGAATCTATTACAAATGTATCTTTAAATGAAAATTATATTGATAATAGATATTATGAATCTTCAAATGATGAATCTTCATCATCAGAGGATGATACATTACCTTCTTTCGAAGAGGTATCTATATTTTCTAAGTTACTTGAAAATGAAAATTCTAAACTCAAAAAGGGATTTGAAAAAGAAAATTCTAGACATTCAATCTTGACTAATGAAGTATCATATCTTTCTAAAGATCTTGATGTAAAAACTTCTGATTTTGAAAGTATTTTAAAAACCCTTGAGAAAGTTAAATCTGATAAGGATGAACTTTCTAAGGATCTTGAAACAGTAATTTCAAAGAAAAATATTTTAGAGTCTAACTATAGTTCAAATTCAAATGTTTTCGAAAACAAGAATTTGGTTTTAAAACTAAAGTCAGAGATTTTATCTTTGAGGAAATGTTTTTCAAACTTTACTCATGGAAAAGAAAACTTTGACAGGATGTATTCTCAAATTAGACATTTGAGAAATCGTTCTGGTCTTGGTTATACTTATTCCAAACCTGTTTTTAGCAATAACTATTTTGTTCCTCAAAAAACCATTTTCTATTCTAAGTGTCAATGTGGTGGACACTGGAGAAGAGATTGTTCCCTTAACAAATCTAAATCGTTAGGATTTCATAAAGCTCATTTTGCAAAACAAATGTGGATTCCTAAAATTCTTTTATCTAATCCTTCTGCATCCAAACAAGTTTGGATTCCGAAAATCTAATTGTTTATTTTTTAGGAAAACGAGAAGTGTACCAATAAGAACATTTGGTACATGGATAGTGGTTGTTCTCGACATATGTCTGGAAACAAAGATCTTTCTGAAAAGGTTATCAAAACAAAAGGTGGAAAAGTTACCTTCGGAGATAATGCTCAAGGAAAGATTGTTGGTATAGGTAATATTGTTTTTCTTGGAAAAGTTCTTATTTCAAAGGTTTTGTTTGTTAAAGGACTTAGGCACAATCTCATCAGTATAAGTCACTTATGTGATGAAGGTTACCTTGTGAATTTTAGAAATGATAAGTGTCTAGTTCACAATTCCAAGGATGAGTTCATTCTATCTGCCCATAGTCAAGATAATGTTTACACTATTAACTTAGAAGTCCTTAGGAACCAAAACTTACCTTGCTTAATGGTAATAGAAGACCAATCGTGGCTATGGAATAGGAGTCTAGGACACTGTAATATGAGAAACCTAAGAAAACACTAAAAGAAAGGACTTGTAAAAGGGCTACCAGACCTTAGATATGATTCTTCAAAAGTCTGTGATCCTTGTCAATTTGGAAAGCAACATAAAACTAGCTTTAAACCAATTAATTAAGTTTCAACTTCTAATGCATTACAGCTTGTGCATATGGATCTGTTTGGTCCTTCACAATCTAGAAGCATTAGAGGCAAATACTATGTATTTGTTTTAGTTGATGACTTTACTAGATTTACATGGGTCTATTTTCTCACAAAGAAATCTGAAGCCTTTTCCTATTTCAAAACTTTTAGAGCCCAAGTTAAAAATGAGAAAAACCTACCATTGATAACTATTCATAGTGATCATGGTGGTGAATTTCAAAACACAGATTTTGAAACTTTTTGTAGTAAGACAAGTATTACTCACAATTTCTCAGCTCCAAGAACTCCTCAGCAAAATGGTGTTGTTAAAAGAAGAAATCGTATTCTTCAGGAAATGACTCGAACCATGTTGAGTGAATACTCAATTGCTAAGCACTGATGGGCTGAAGCCGTTAGTACTGCCTGTTATACTATAAATCGTGTTTTATCTAGACCATTTCTTAATAAAACCCCTTATGAGATATGGACTGGCCGAAAACCTAATGTTTCATACTTCAAAGTTTTTGGATGAAAAGTATTCATTCTGAATACAAAAGATAATCTCCACAAATTTTCACCAAAATCTGATGAAGGAATCTTTCTAGGCTATTCTACAACCTCTAAGGCTTATAGAGTTTTCCATAAAAAAAACTTATACTGTTGAGGAAATAGTACATGTTAAATTCGATGAAACTAATCCTTTTGTTTTCAACCAACCCAATCCTACATCCTCATATGTGTTTTCTAAAAATGTTTATCAACCTTTATTAGAAGAGTATCCTGATAAGGAAAATGCTCAAGAAAGTATTCCTGAAACATTTACCACAAAATATTTTCTACCATATGTTGATGAACAGGTTTTACAAAACCCAAATCAATTGTTTCTTAGGAATCATCCCAGTGATAACATCATTGGTGATATAAATCAACCTGTAAGGACCAGAAATTCCTTAAGAAATGAAATAGAACATCTTGATTTTCCTTCCCAATTTGAACCTAAAAGTCCAAGTGAGGCCTTAGGTGATGATGATTGGATCAAAGCAATGCAAGATGAATTAATTAATTTGAAAGGAATCAAGTCTGGACATTAGTTGAAAGACCTAAAGAAACAACTGTGATTGGTGTAAAATGGGTTTTCAGAAACAAGTGTGATGAAAATGGAATCATTGTAAGAAATAAAGCAAGACTTGTTGCTAAAGGCTATGATCAACAAGAGGGAATAGACTATGAAGAAACATATTCTCTTGTAGCTAGACTTGAATCTATTCGTATTCTATTAGCCTTCGCAGCATATTTCAACTTCAAACTATTTCAAATGGATGTCAAATGTGCTTTTCTAAATGGTTTTGTTCAAGAAGAAGTTTTTGTAGAACAAACACCTGGTTTTCAAGATCCAAAACATCCTGATCATGTTTTTAATCTTACCAAGGCTCTCTATGGTCTTAAACAAGCCCCTAGAGCATGGTATGATAGACTTACAAGATTTCTTTTACAAAAAAATTATACAAAAGGTACAGCAGATCCAACTCTTTTTATCAAAATGGAATACAAAAATGTTTTGATTACGCAAATCTATGTTGATGACATCATATTTGGATCAACATGGAAATCTTTAACTGATTATTTTTCAAAATTAATGAAATCTGAGTTTGAAATGAGTATGATGGGTGAGTTAACATTCTTTCTAGGTTTTCAAATTTCTCAAAAACCATAAGGAACTTATATATATCAACATAAGTATATTAATGATTTACTCAAAAAGTATGGATTTGACAAAACTTAAAGTATTAGCACCCCAATTGGTACCTCAAATACTCTTGATTTTGATGAAACTGGGAAACCAGTAGATCAAACAAATTTTAGAGGTATGATAGGGAGTTTGCAATACTTGACAGCTAGTCGACCCGACATGATGTTTTCTGTATGCTTATGTGCAAGATATCAATCTAATCCAAAAGAGTCTCACTTATAATCCATAAAGAGAATCTTTCGGTATTTAAAAGACACTATGGATTTAGGTCTTTTCTAATCTTCTGGAAATGATTTTATTTTAAAAAGTTTCTCAGATGCTGACTTTGATGGTTGTAGAATGGATAGAAAAAGTACATCTGGAACATGTCATTTCTTAGGAGATTCTTTGGTTTCTTGGTCCTGCAAGAAACAACACTCAGTAGCACTCTCTACTGCTGAAGCGGAATATGTAGCAGCTGGAAGTTTCTGTGCTCAAGTATTGTGGATGCAGCACACACTCACTGACTATGGTTTGAGTTTCTCCAAAACTCAAATTCTTTGTCATAATACAAGTGCCATAGCTCTTAGTAAAAACCCAGCACATCACTCTCGTGCAAAACACATAGATGTTAGGCATCACTTTATTAGGGATCACACACAAAAAGGAGATATTATTTTACAATTCATCGGAATGCAAGAACATCTTGCTGACATCTTTACAAAACCATTACCTTCCGATAGATTTGAATATATAAAACAGAAGCTAGGAATGATTACATTAAAATAATCATTCATATCTAATTCCTTATTTACATCTCTCCTAATAGTAAGAAACTCCTCGTAGAAAGGGGGAGGACAGTCCTTTCTATATCATTATGTTTCTTTTTATCTTATGATCGTTATCTATTTACTCTCTCAATATGTGTATTTTTTTCTGTTTATCGTATTGACATTTTTTATCGTATCATTCATTTTTTCCCTTCTATTTATTGTATTGACAGTTTTATCGTTTCGTTCATTTTTCCTTTTTATCGTATTGACAGTTTTATAGTATCATTTACTATCGACCGATGATGGTAATCAAATTTTTTTCCATCGTATCAATCAATCTTGGTATTGAATCGACCGATGATGGTAATCAAATTCTTTTCCATCGTATCGACCGATGATCGTATTGAATTTCTTTTCCATCATACCAATCAATCAATAGTATTGAATCGACCTATGATCGTATTGAATTTATTTTCCATCGTATCAATAGTTTTGTATAGACCGATGATGGTAATGATTTTCTTTTCTATTGAATCGACCGATGATGGTATTGAGATTGTTTTCCATCGTACTGTCAGTTCATGGTAACGAGATTGTTTTCCATTGTATTGTCAGTTCTTGGTAACAAGATTGTTTTCTATCGTATGGTCTGTTCATAGTAATGACTTTTTTTCCATCGGCATGATGATGTTTTTTTTTTCTTACGATTGTATTTTCTTTTGATTGATATCAAAACCAACAATTACCTTATGTTCTCCGACATGTTTTTTTTTCATTATTTTAATTTTTTTTCTTTGTTTTAATCCTATCCATTGATCTGGTTTTCTCTAATCATAACCATAGAAGATCAATGGTCACCCTTTTTCGACCGTATAAGATCAACGGTCACCTATTTATCGCCTATAAATAGCCCCCCTCCCCTCCCCTAACCCACATTGGTTCTTCAGGATTTCAGGCGAAGCTCTGCTCCACCGGCTATAAATCATCGTACGATCTTCTCATCGGCAGAATCTTCATGTCTCAATACTCTGCTAATACTCCCACTGAAATGTCTTAAAAGACTTTTACAAAGAAAGACTTTAACAGAGAAAGGTTAGTATCTCGGGATTTTTTTGATACGTACGATTCTACAATCAGGAGGATCATTTTGTTTCAAGGATGGGAACATCTGTTTGTTGAAAAGAATGATTCTCAAGATCTGGTTCTTTTTGATGAAGTTTGTCAGTTTTACAAAACCGTTTCTTTTGACAAAGACATGACTATAAACTTTGTTGTGTACGATAGAAAATTGTCTATGTCTGTGAAACAAGCGGCACATTTTCTGAATGTTTCTGTAGAAGGGGATTCTTTATGTCCATCACAAAAACTACCAGAGGAAGTTGGTACGTTTAATAGAGAAAGTTCTGAAAAGACTTTGTTTGTTATTAATGAAGAAAAGAGAAAAGTATCTCATCTTTCTACGGACAATCGTTTTGTAACTTTATGGATGCAAGGTTTTCTTATCCCAAGGAAAGGGGATAGAGAAACTCTGAAAGTTTCAGATATCTTTATGCTTGACTATCTTGTGAATATGAGAAAAGTAAATCTCATGGGATATGTTTTTGAAACCATTATGAATGTCAAGACATGAGGGATTAAGTCCCAGATGATTATGTATCCAGCTATCCTTACGAAATTCATTCTTGAGAGTATGAAGTTTTGTAACATTCCTTTGAAAGGAAAACCCATGGATTTGAGGCCATCATGGATTAGTAAGAGTACGATGAAAAAGCTGAATGTTTGTTTTGATCCGAATTCAAAACATTTTGTCAGAGATGTAGAAGCTGAATTGGCTCAGAATCAATCGACACCTATGCCAGCCAAAGACATTCAATCTACCGGTGTTACTCAAAAATCTGATCCGCAAACCAGTTCAAAGCCGAAGAAAAAGACGAGGTACATTAAGGAAGTTGTAGCAAAATGGAGAAAGGATAAGGAATAGAGAAAAGAAGGTGATCCGAAGTTCGGTCTTGACCCTGCTGAGGATTTTTCAGAAACAATAAGGGTAGAAGAAACCCTTCATGCTGAAAAGAAGAAGAAGGTTCTTTTGAAAAGAAAGGCTCAGGACTTTGATATCTCTAAAGTCTTGAAAGCGGTTGAGGATGCCAGTGCCCAACTAATAGAAGAAGTGCATCAAGATCCCATCGTACAGAGTCTCCCTGAGGAAGGAAAACAAAAACATGCAATGGAAGAGATAGAAGAATTGGAAGAAGAAGGAGACTTTCTTTTAGAATTTCGTCAAAGTTCAAAGAAGAGTAGAGAAGAATCGTTTCAAAAGCTGAGTGAAGGTGTTCAACAAACTCCTCAAGCTGATCAGGCACGATCTCCGGACAGAATGTCATCTCAAGAAAAGCAAGGTGCTCAATCTTCTCATTCTGATAAAGTTGTTGTCATTAGTGACAAAGTGGAAGAAGAAAGAAAGAAGAAAGAAAAAGCAAAAGGGAAACAGCCAGTTGTTGACTCAAGCAGATCGTATGAACTAGCATAGTACGATGAAGATACTGATTCAGAACATACAATCTCTCTCAAGAAGAGTGATTACATTGTTCATGTTTTGAGAAGGGTTGAGAAGACTATTCCTTATTTCCCGAGGCTGGAAGGGAAGAT
This sequence comes from Viscum album, assembly GCA_963277665.1. Classification (NCBI taxonomy): domain Eukaryota; kingdom Viridiplantae; phylum Streptophyta; class Magnoliopsida; order Santalales; family Viscaceae; genus Viscum; species Viscum album. The sequence continues at coordinate 1,060,766,119 of OY728165.1, read as the reverse complement.
TGATTTTATTACTGACAATCAAAAGAAGAAGTTTGGCTCTGTAAAATAATTGAGGAAGAAAGTTTTGTCAGTTGAAGCCGATTTGAAAGTTCTATCAGAAAGTTCTGTTGCTCATAAGAAGGCATGCAATAAGATGACCAAGTGGTCGTACAAAATAGAGAGCTCAATCAATGATCATGAAATTGATATTGAAGATATAAGAAGGTTATCAAATTATCTTGCAATTGCTTTCAACAATATTGACAGATAATCGGTTGAAAGGTTGAACCTTTTGTCTTCTCAAAGAGCCGATGTTCCTTCAGTCAAAGATTTGCAAGAGAGAATGAATGTTTTTCAATCTTAATTCTCAAAGGTTTCATCTTTCAAGGATGAAATGGTCTTACTGAACAATCAAAATTCTATGTTGTCCAAGGATAACAAGAATCTGCAAAATAGAATTGATACCATTGAAGAAGTAATCAGAGTCCAGGAGGAGACTATCAGAAATCAAGATCAGATTTTTGCGGACCAACAAGAGATTCTCAAAACTCAGGGAGAATCAATTTCTGAAGACAAGAAGGAGATCAAGAAGATGAAAGCTGTTCTTCATGAGCTTATAAAGAAGGAGAAGGAAAGAGAAAACAAATGATTGTTGTATTTGTTTTCTTTTGGATCTTGTCTTTGTTTTGTAATGTCTCTTATGATTCTTTTCTTTTATCCATTGTCTTGTATTGCTTTACTAACTCTTTCAGACAATTCTAGATTACTCTTTTCTTTTTGTAAATCACAAAGGGGGAGAATGTTTACAAAGGGGAGAATGTTTTACAAAGGGCGAGAATGCTTTAAAATGCTCTTAAGGAAAATCCATGAATACAATCCTTAGGAAAGTCCATACCTAAGGGGGAGTTAGTTGTATTCAATTTCTTATTCAGAAGAGTTTTCAATAACTCAGGGGGAGATAAGTATTTCTTGTTACATTTACTTTGTGTGTTGTGCTTTCCAAAAAGGGGGATATTGTTAAGTCAAAAGTCTTCTTTTGACTTCTATATCATGTTTTGGAAATCACAAATTCACTCTATCATATTTTAGAAATTAAAATTGTCTTTTATCATGTCTATCGTATCGTACAATGTGGATCGTACCGACCATATCGTATCGTACTGACTATGTCAATTGTACCATACTGACTCTGTCAATCGTATCGTACTGACTCTGTCAATAGTATCGTACTGACTCTGCTATTCAGATGATCATTATTTGTTTTGGTACTTAGTCAAAAACACTCACTACATATGAATCGTACTCATGTTTTTCTTTTCTATATATCTCTTGTCCTAACAAAACGATGTCGTTGAGTTAGTTACAAACTAATCAAAATGATGTCGTGCTTTCTGTTTCAATATGATCGTTGGAGGCAATATGATCATTGGAACCCAAGGCCTATAAATAGGAGGTCATTTGAAGCTGAGACAACAATGATGAACGAAGAGAACGAATGAAGAGACTCTGTGAACTACCAAGATTCTAGAGAGAGACACTGTGACTTCTCTCATCTTCCTTGTGCGTCCGATCATCGTATTGAGGGCTTTCAAGTAATTGAAAGACAGAGGTTCCGATTACCTACAAAATCGAGGGCTGCCGGGGATAGGCAGACAGACGTGTCGATCATCGTATCGAGGGCTGCCGGGGATAGGCAGACAGACGTGCCGATCATCGTATCGAGGGCTGCCGGGGATAGGCAGACAGACGTGCCGATCATCGTATCGAGGGATGTCGGGGATAGGCAGACAGACGTGCCGATCATCGTATCGAGGGATCACCAAGGTGTTGGTGAGACAGACCTTTTATCCTAGGTGAAAGGATAACCCTTCTCTTTGGGTTAAATTAATTTTATTACTTTTACATTTCTGATTTTACTTGTATTAGAAAGGGATTTGTATTGTTTCCTTTCTTCTTTACATATTCAATTGTAATTGTTTCAATTACAATCATTCTATTACATTTTGTATTGATTGATTCTATACGCTTTAAGGTAGAATCATTCATCTTTGTATTACTCTGATTATTGTGTTCACCTTGAATACAAATGTTTTACTTTACATTAGTATTACAATACATCATACCTTTTATATTCAATACAATTGTGGGTGTTTGTATTTGTATTAGTTTAAGATCATTTAAACTAATCTCTTTGTTGCTAAAACTCAAAGGTTTTTAAACCTACAATTCACCCCCCCTCTTTTATTGTTCCATCTAATAGACTTATATCTACATTTTCGATCCAACAATTTTTTCATCTCACTATGACATATGGTCACCTATAAAATCATGATTTGTGGAATATGTTCAATTTCAAAGCATGTGTGTTCTATTCAGAGTTCTCACACAACTATATTGGGGAATGAGATATCGGTGGATTCAATGACCCCTCATATATATTCTTCTAATGATAATCTAGATATTTAAGTAAGTTTTCTATTATATAAATGAGACATCAGTGGTAGGGGTAGTTATTGTCATGTTATATTAACAATTCCTCCCTTGACTTCCTTATTATTTTTAGATCTAAAAAATTAGTAACCATGACATTGTCAAATTGCCTAGGTACATGTTTTGGAGGAATGTAATATAAAGTTCACTATCTATCAACATGAAATGGATGTCCATGATACTTCTCTGGAATACTTTGTATACCTATTTTCACATAGGATCATGGAAAACATTGGAGACAATAATACCGTGTTCCAATATTTACTAGTTTAGGAGTCAGTGTTGGACCATTGGGGGCCATATTTTATGCAGATTATCTATGTGATTAAAGGATTCTTAGTATACTAAAGGATTTTGGACAAGTGCTGAGTTTAGATGGTTTCTAGAGTAACCTTGATAAGGGGGTAGAAAATATGGAAACTCCCCCATCTCAATGTGATGGGGGTATTGAGAATATGAAAATTAAATAATCCTTCTTATTTTGGTGATGTGTATTGATGTTGGGAATAAACTCGACCCGGGGATGAAAATTTTGAAAAATAGCCCAGCCCTACGGACTGAGGAAATTTACTATAAGGACGAAATATTTGGATGGCAGTGATGTGTTATTCTGGTGAATGGATCTCATGACCTATCCCACAATTATTTATCTTAGATACTCATTCTCTTGATTGGGTTTGGTGATATATTCATCCATATAAATTTCCCTATAATCATTATGGGGTTTACTGGAATACGCCTTGAATACACGCTCTTCCATATCAATGGTAAGGGCATTGGATGAAGAAGGGACTATTAATTTAGATCCTTAATATTGAATATAGTATTGAAACTGGTTATATTATCCCTCGAAATTCCACTATTATACACCAATAAAGTCAATAATACATTTTTTATATTCATTAATGATACTGTTGGGCCCCTCATTTAATGTGATGGAGGAAAAAGGTGGTCCTAACTAGTATAATTAAAATGACTAAAAAAGGATTTTTGTAATATATTCAAGAGTATGATCATTTGTAACCAATGAGAAGTCCACATATATTGATAATAGCATATTGGCAGAGGCATAGGATGACATGTTCTCCTCTTCAATGGAGTACCTCATTTGTTGGATTGGTTCCTGGTGTGCAATTCACTATGATGATTCCCACTACACCATTTAGTTTGTAAGAGCCTGTTTCCCAATTTGGTGGGTCAAAACCTATATCATAGTTGATCAAATTTTTTAAAATGATAAATATTTCTCTAATACTATGTGTTGTGGTTCTCCATCGTATTCTGTAGTTACCAAGGCTAGTAGTAATGAAGTCTAAGGATCATGGATAATGATGATATAGGATTTATTCTAGGCCATTATCTAGATACACTGGTAATAATAAAATATATTGTAGGTAGCATCGATATAATAATGCTTTGGAGAGGTATTTTTTGGACACCACATGTTGGACATCGCATTAGATTCCCTAATTTCGATGGTTGTAATTGTTATAACCATCCCTACATCTCCTTATGGAATTGAGTTCATATGTCGAAAATGATGTGATGAATGGATAGGATATCTAGTAGGAAGATATTGAGTAGCTCAGTTGATGTAATGATTGTCCCCATCATCCGATCTAGGGTAGGGAAGTTATTTTTTACTGTGTTATAAGAATAACCTCCCAAAGTGATTGAATGTTACAACAAGGGACACTTCCTATTCTATATCAGGTTGTGGGAAAGATGTCCTGTGGGTATTCATTCTCAATATGATATAATTATTTTCATCTAAATTTTAGATAGAGTCATTAATGTGGTACTATTAGAAAAAGACATTAAACACCTAACACTAGAGTTCTCTTTTGGTGACAAAATACATCATAACCTTAATACCAAGTATTCTATTTGGATAATGAAAATTATTGGTTTGATCACAATTTTTTCACAAAAAGATGCTTTTTTCATCATGAATTGATATATTTTGTACGAGTGTCACTATCCATTCGTACATTTGATGATTAATTTTGGATTTTAAGGAGTATCAATGGTCCTTAAGAGACAACAAGACAAAATATTAGTGAAACCTCATATATAAGAGTTCATGGTCTATAAATTACATCCATTGATAATAGATAAAGTCTTTTATGATTATTTTATGAAATTTTCACCATAGATAAAATATTTTATATCATTTTCACCATATGTTTCTTAATAAATGAGGAACAATATACCTTGTTGGCAACTTAGAAGTGTACACTATTTTACACATGAAAGAGATGATAGTTAAAGAAAATCAAATAGGGTTCCATATTTTTCTTCCCAAAAAATTTGGACGGTTTCTCCAAATGATTTGTTATGGGATATTTGTGGATGTTTCATAATAATTTGAATCATGTTTTCCTTTTTATCGCTAACAGAATCATACAATAGTTCCCTCATCTAGAAAATGTCACAAACTTGCATTCCAAAGGAAGGAGGTCAGTTGGGGTTTCAAAACCAATGATGCTAAGCTACTCACAATGGAAAGGATTATGCCAGGTAAGGATCACAAAACAACTTTATGGGGAATTAATTCCAATTATGGGACTCTCTTTTTGAATTAATATATTTTCCTAAAATACATTCCAATCCACTATACAAGCAATGTTACTAATATGCCACTGACATTATCAAGACCCTATGTTTATGGGAATAATTGTGTGTGGCACAAGATCTCAATTATTCTCTTATTGAATTATGATGATTTATTTTATATACATATTTGGGAACTATTTAGTTTATTTAAATATATGGATGCATTGTTATTCTTATATATGAAAAGCCACTACTAAGAGGAATCCTATGAATCATATGAGAGTATAAATCAAAATTTATATTGATAATTTATCATTGTTCAAGGTCAAAGGACATGATTATATCATTTAGTATAATTTCATGTGACTATGAAATTATGATAAGGATTGGTCCTTGAAGAGGCATCCTATGTAGGTGGTTATGATAAGATTTAGATTCTACATTGTTTATGTAATGGGAATGTAAAACATAAAATATTCCAAAACAGAGGCCCTGAGGTGAGTTATTCATGTAAGGATTACCTGATGCACCACTTATGAAGTATGAATTTATGAGTGAAGATGATATGCAGTTAGTATTATATCTCAATTAAGTCCCACATGGGTGTATCCTCGTCATTCTATTGGTATAATAATCTATGGTCACTAATCCCACATGATTCATGCTAGTTGTAACAAACAAGAGATAACATAATATTAGACATGTCACATGAGTGAATATTTGTATGGGGATTACACATTAATGTTTTCTTTAGAGAGTTCTGATTAAAAGTCTCAAAGAGAATATTCTATAGATCTTTGGTCATAAGAATTAATCCTACATATCTTATTGAGAAAGGAATTAGAATTCAAATAGTCCAAATACTGTCGACCTGATGTTAGGATTGGGTAAGTGATTAAACATAAAGGAATTATCATTATACTCAATGTTTAGAGAAGGTGGGGATATAAATTAGGATGGAATCCTAGGTTATATATTGATTATTTATCCCTTAAATGATTAACATGAATGGTTTGTCGAATTTTTTTGGTAGCACATAGGGGATCAACCTATAATACCCCAAACAATAATAAATAAAAATATCATTTTGAGATACATAAATGATTTATTATATAATATGGTTATGGAAAAATTATGATAATTTTGTCTTATTATATCAAATTAGATGTATATTACTGTTAACTATAATTACCATTAAAAATATAATTTCTCAATAGTGATCACATTAAAAGTATAAAGACAGGGTTTTAAAAAATCAAATTAACATAGAAAAATATTTTGATTTCCTAAACCAATAACATCCTTCATTATAAATTCCATTTATTGGAGCTTATATGGAAGATAACCCCACTAGAAATTTTCCTTGACTCTCCCCATTTTGTGATCCGAGAACTAAATCATGAGCGAACACTTTTATATGAGAAGTGCAATCTAAACAAGATCACGACCCGAACCATGTACACTATACTACCCCATGAAATTATATCCCTTGAGAACCTAACTCTTAGTGTGTTTTCTGGTGTATTAAATAGATATGTATCAAGAACCAATAAATATGACTATTTATATTACTTTTTATTGAAATATTAATATATTTTTTTCTTAATACTATTACTTTATAAATAATTTCATTTTGATACAATAAAGAAAAAATCGTATTTTGGTTAATAATCAAATTCATGTATCGAATTTATGAATTAATTAAATTTTAAGTTAAATAATATTTTAATTTATTATTATTATTAAATAATTTATATAACAAATAAATGATCATATAATTTCTATGAATCTAAATTAATTTTTTTATAAGGGTTCGAAGATTAATATTTCCAAAAGACCCATCATTTCTTAATAAAGGCTAATATTAAAGTACTAGTGAAAATTCTAATATTTATAAAATTATTTTTGTAAAATTATTTTTATAATATATATATATATTATTTTCTAATCATATAATAATAATACCCAATGGTTAATATTTCATAATTTGTTGATATAATATAATTTTTGTATAAAAAATATGTATCGTATAAATATACATTATGTATTTTGACAACATAATAAAAAAATAGGTTTATAAATTACTAAAACAAAGATCTATAACCAAATATATGATATATCACAAAAATAATGTTATTTAAATTTTATTTGAGGAATATTTTAACACCATTGTGAATCCTCTACAAATATTAATATATTTCAATTTTTTTAATAATTTCTCTAATATTGTGACCCACATCCACATAAGAAAATGTATTATTTATTTATTTTCTTCTCTTTAACCCAAAAAATAATGGAAATCACTCATATTTTCCTTAATCCATGGAAAAAACTATGGGATTTTTTGGGGTTTTTGTTATTTTATTATGTAGATACCAAATCCCAAATAATAAAAAAATCCCCCTATTTTACAATATATTTCCCCAAAACATCGAATTTATCTTCACTAAATCTCCTTGGAGAACATAAATAATGTTCCCTTCACTCACAAGAGTACTCCTATGGTTCCCCCATGATATAAAAAAGCCTCTCACAAGCTGTTTGAGCCACACACTCATGTTAGGGATTTCTCTCTTCTCATTTCTATCCAAGAATTTATTTTATATAATTTCACATAAATTATATATTCATATTTTGGGATATGTTGTTCCATATTACACTTAATGCCTATTTAATTTATAAATGATGAGATCCCCATTTCACACTCATTAATCCAATCATGATATATTATGTACATAAGGTTCCAAGCCAAAATACAGTTTGGATTATTTTCTTTATTTATGTTTCTTCATTAGTGTATACCATTTATTTCCAATTAATAACGTTGGAATATGTTTTAACCTTAACCTATCACTGCATAGTTTATTTCAATGTGGTTATTTACCCAATTATTACTCATAAAACCATTTTTATGAATCTTTATGTGATGTTTTTATGTAGCTAAAATTTCACCATGATTTTCCATGCCAAAAAAATATTTTGTAAGTATCTTAACTTTTTCCTATAAAGGGTGTTCACCTTTATGGACATATATTTTTTTATTGGGTACAAACCTGTATTTATTCCTAAATAATTTATTGTGGAATAAATTATTATGGTGGAAGAATCCATATTTTATTATCTATATGGATAAATTATACATCATAACGAAATGAATGAGAACGTTGCACTCAGAATTAAATAGAGCTTCTCTGAATTGGATAATATTTAGTCTCATGAGAAAACATGTTGGGACATAGAGAGAAATTGATTCCTTTAGGGGACTTCATTTTCTTTGATCTCCTTCCATTTAACCTTGACCATGGATTGTGAGGCAGTCTTTTAAGTTGTTTCCTCATTTCTCTTGTTATTGTAATCATGTAATATCATGACTTATTATTCATGTTCCTTTTATTTCCCATTAATATAAATATTTAATATAATGTATTACATTATTATTGTAATAATGTTTTCAACGACACAAAGTTTCATTAATGGAAATCCCTCTTGATTTAATTAAATGTCTCTTTATGTAAAATGTTTATATAAAATGTCAACTTCTTTGGTTTTATGTTAATAATTGCGATCTTTACTTTTATAGCTATTGAACAGTGATCACATGATTAGTATAAATATAAGGCTTTAACAAACCCAATTTACTTAGACAAAGGAAGAGATGGACTCAACCTGTATAATTGCTCCATACGAATCACATTTGTCGGAGATCACAAAAGAGGTGGCGTCTTTTGGCTTCACTCTTGAGCAAGCCCAAGCTGAGCTTCATCATGTCTAGCTCGAACGGGACCGTCTACAGGAAAAGTGGATGTTGATAGAGATTACCACTCGAGCGATGTTATCTGAGCCACCACAAGAGTCTGTCATCATCGCACACCTTACCCTTAGGTCTTATGCGAGTGTTTTAAGAGATTATGTAACAAATCGCTAGTACGATGTTCATGTACATGATTTTTGTATATAAAAATGAAAATACTTTCTTGTCATTATTGATACATTGTAAATAGTTTTTTATGTATAAATAGTGTTTTAGTTATTATTTAATTAAAAATTGTATTTTATTAAATTAATGGTTTTTTTATTTAAATAATATTTTTACAAATTATTATTATTATTAAATTAATTTTTATTAAATATAAATTATCTTATAATTTATGAATGCAATTGCAATTTTTATTAATGGTTTGAAAGCCATTTTTTTCAAAACCCGTGATTCTTCGATAAATGTCCGTTTTTATTTTAAATGTGAAAATTAACATATTTAGAAAATTATTTGGATAAAATAAATGTTATTTCTGGAATCAGGACGTCGAAATTATCCAATGTTGAATTTTTCATAATTTTATGAAACAATCAAATTTTTGGGTAAAAATTAAATACCGTTTAAATATATAATATGTTTTATGACATCATAATGACCCAATAGTGATGTAATAAAATACTATAGGCTTTATATTCGGCCAATATATGTTTTACCATTAAAATAATGTAATTTTGGGTTTGTTTGACTTATTTTACAAAGCATTAATGGACCCCTCAAGGCTTAATAAACATATTGCCTTTTTAAATTATTTTACATAGGAGTGTGACTCACATCCACATAAGAAACCCCATTATTTTAAGAAGTTCGGACTTTGGCCTTATAAAATATTTTTTTCCTCAACCCTTTGCCAAAAACCTTGGGAAAATCCATGAGCTGATTTGTGGTTTGGATTAATTTAATGTAAGGGGACCCAAACCTAAATAATAAAAAATTCACTCACCTTATCTTTATAAACCCACCCATTCTCCCAATGATCCTCTCTCTAGCCTCTCTCAAGCCTTTGGAAGCACACTTCCATGTAAGGGTTTTTCTTTCTTACATTTTTTTCCAATTTTCTTAATATTGTTATACCATTTTAATTTCAATTATAACTACTGGGTTATGGTTTCACACCTCCCCCATACTGCCCTCTTATTGTATGAATGATGGGAGACCCCTTTCTCTCTCATTAAATGCCTCTCATGTACACCCGCTACTATGCCAAAATTCCAAAATGAACTTCTCTCTCCTCATTTACATTCAAGTAATACTTTTGTGTCATGAATCTAAATTCCATTACAATTGTTGGGAAATGTATCTATATGACCCCCTTACTATACATTTCATATAGATATGATGAGACACCCATTTCTCTCTCATCAACCATTTTTATGAAATCTTATATTACGCCATTACACTACTGAAATTGCACAAATTTTTTAAGCCAATGCCATTATTTAGTGAATACCATGCCCATTTCTCCATCAAGGGTATTCACCTTCATGCACATTTACTTATTGATTATAAAGTTTCATTCCACATTCCTTTGTCGTGGAATAAATGATTATGTTTTTTGAATCCATGTTTTATGATCCATGTGGCACACTTATTCATGAAATGAAATGTTTAAGATGTGTGTGCCCTTATAGCTCTCCAATGCATTGTGTAAAGTATAGTATCATGATACATCATGTGCAATTATTGTTGAATCATGATAATTCAAGTGCAACGAGGGTTTACTTGTGCTTTATGTGCAACGAGGATTTACTCATGCTCCATGTGCAATGAGCCTTGGCCCATGCTAATTCCATGTTAAGTGTTGTTTCCACACTTCCATGTTATGATTATCATGCATTGTCATGCCTTTATGTTCAGGTTTCTCTTGTTCCATATTGATATTAATATTTTCTAACATGTATTGTAATCCTCGTGTATTCTATGTTTATTCCGTTATTGGACTTTATAGCTCACCCCTTTTATTATGCATGTCCTCAGGTTATCCCATGCAATGCTAAGTTCGAGGGAATGTAGTGTTCATGTAAAATGAGTTTTCAATAAATATGTTTTATTTCATGTTTTAAGTTGTTATATAATGATCCTAAGCCCCAAATTCACTAGACCTCTCGATCATCCAGGTTGTATCAAGTGAATAGTTTATGTAATAAATCATGTTTAAGTTCGTAATAAAACCAGGGTTTTCAAAGTTTGTATCAGAGGATAGTTTTAGTTATTTTTGGAATTTGGATTAGAAAATCCTAGTAACTCCATAGAGACAAGACTATGTATAATAAAAACATCCATAACTTTTGGTAAGTTCTGAGTAAGTGGTTTATCAAAAAAATACATCCCTGTCCGAATACGAGCAGGTAGAGGCGGCTCTGGCATAGATGTGTCTAAGGGGTAAAACCCGAAAACACCACATTGAGATAGACTCGAACGAGAAATGGTGCACCACAATTGGCCTTGATGCACTCTTGGCTATGACACTCCTAGGGAATATTTTTTGATAACTTCACAAGCTTAGTATGAACCCTTACTAACCGAATAAAAAAATTCCCCTAAGAATATATCTTAGAAAGTAGATCATGAAAAGACTAGATTGAAGCCTATAAAATCATGAGTTAAGGAAGTAAAATTTTATTTATAAGTCATAAAATTTTGTCTTTGGATTACCCTTTATGTGTTACCCCCCTAAATTTCATTTTATTCCAGCCAATGTCCTGTAATAGGAGGACTCGGGCTAACAACTGATGTGAAGATCATTGTGATGACTATACTAATGAGACGCCCAATCCATTGGGAGTGAGAATCACGAACTTTGTCACGCTTCTCTCTCATCTAAATAAATCATTGAATATAAACACAAGTCAAGAAGAACGTCCAAACCCCCCTAATAAGGAACAAGTCGCTATCGAGAGCTTCAAGAGAGAAAGGCCTCCTACATTTAGTGGTTCATACGATCCCACGATCGCTGAATAATGGATCAACTCCATTGAAAAGATATTCTCCATCCTTCAATGTTCTGAACAAGAGAAGATTATCCTAGAATATTATCGTATGGAAGGTGAAGCTGATCAATGGTGGAGGTTGATCAAAAATACAAATCCTGAGGAGATCGAGGCGTTGGAAAGGACGAATTTCTGGATGATGATTTTCGACAAATATTTTCCGCACACACTCCGGCTTAAGATGTAAAGGTACCTCTTTTCCCTCAAGAAAAAAGAAGAACAATCTGTTAGAGCGTACGAGGCAAACTTCACAAGGCTTGCATGATACGATTCTAGCTTTGTCATTACCCCCGAATGAAAGGTTAACTGCTTCTTTGGGGGGCTAAAGCCTAGCCTGCGAAAAGCATTAGAGATCCGTTAGTTCGACAGCTATGAGGAAATTGTCCGATTAGCCCTCAAGGTCGAAATGGAGATCAGGGAATCATAGGGGTATCATGGGGGCATGAAGCATAAGGTGGACATCAGTGCTGGTGGTCCAATGGATAAATCCAATGGTGCTAGGATGATCCAGCACCCCACATGCCAAAAGTGTGGAAAGAAGCACCCTAGAAATTGCATCAAGGGGACGAGGAAATGCTTTATGTGTGGAAGATAATGGCACCTAGATGTTAATTGTCGGCATGAAAGTCCCTCGATTGTGTCAGAGGAGAGAAACGCTCCCATCGAACCACAACGCTTGTTAATTTACACAACTACAAAGAACGGGGGCATCTTGCAAATCGTTGCCCTAATCCATTGGTTTTCAGAGGCAACCAACAACCTACAAGGTAGCAAGGAAGAGATTTTTCCTTAACTTCTTCCGAAGTGAACCCCGACAATGAAGTGGTGACAGGTACACTAGTTATTCATTCAATAATAGCGAACATACTTTTTGATTCAGGTTCAAATTATTATTTTATATCTCAAATGTTTAGTAGAACAATTCAGAACCTCCACAAATTATGGAAGTGAAGATATCAGTGAGTATGGAAAATGGGGAAATCATTGCATACCATGAATATAACTCCTCCCGTTTCATAATATCTGGATTGAATTTCCCGGTGAACCTCTTCATACTCCCTCCAGTGGAATTTGATGAAATTCTTGGCATGGATTGTCTTTCCTTATATAGATCCAACATAAATTGTCATGAGAGGTAAATCACAATCCATATGGAAAATCGACCCTCGATTCATTACAAGTGTAAGGAGGAAGATGAATATACTTTAGCTCCATAATCTCACGAATGGATATTACTTCCCTATGAGTATGCGTATCTGGCTCAGATGATTGAGTCCAAGGAAGAAACCATCCCCGAAGAAATGCCTATTGTTATGGAATTCAATGAAGTTTTTCCAGAGGAACTGCATGGTCATCCTCCTAGAAGAGATGTTGAATTATAAATTGAACTTATACCTGGGACACTACCAATATCCATGACTCCATATAGAATCGTTTTCATTGAGCTTTAAGAGCTGAAAAAACAACTATATGAGAATCTGGATAAAGGGTTTATATGCCCAAGTGCTTCACCATGGGGTGCACCAGTCCTCTTCGTTAAGAAGAAGGATGGGTCAATGAGGCTTTGCATCGATTATCATAAACCTAAAAAAATCAGGATAAAGAAAAAGTATCCTCTTCCACGGATTGATGACTTGTTCAATTAGCTGCATGGAGCACAATACTTCTCCAAGGAATATTTGCGGTCGGGATATTATCAAGTAAGGGTGAAGAAGGAAGATATGCCCAAGACTGCTTTTCGTACAAGATACGAGCACTATGAATTCATAGTAATGCCTTTTAGACTCCCCAATTCTCTAGAAATCATCATGGAAATGATGAATAGAGTCTTTATAGATTAACTAGACAAATTTGTTTTAGTCTTTATAGATGATATTCTAATATACTCCAACACAAAGAAGGATCATGAAGAGCATTTAAGAACTGTACTGGAGACTTTGCGCAAGGTGTATCTCTATGAAAAGTACAACAAGTGTGAGTTATAGTTGAAGGATGTCTCATTCTTGGGAAATATCATCACAAGAAATGGGATACCTATGGATCCCTCCAAAACAGATGCAATTGAGGGATGGTCGATGCCAACTTTAGTAACGGATATCCGTAGCATCTTGGAGTTAGCTAGATATTATCGATGATTTGTGAAAATTTCTCACGATTGTCTAACCATCTTATAAAGCTAACTTGAACAGGAGTAAAATTTTCTTGGAGTTATGAATGTGAATAATTCTCAAGGAGTTGAAAAGGAGGCTTATCACTACGCTTTTTCTTAATTGAACCACATGTGGCGAACTTTTTGTGGTATTCAGTGATTCTTCGAAGAAGGGATTAGGCTGTGTGATGATGCAGAATGATAAAGTTATATCCTATGCTTCAAGACAGTTGAAAATCCATGAGTGAAACTATCCAACGCATGATCTGGAGTTGGTGGCTGTGATCTTTGCCTCGAAAATCTGGGGACATTATCTCTATGGGGAGAAATGTGAGATATATATTGACCACATGACTCTTAAATATATATTCACACAAAAAGAACTTAATATGCACCAGAGAATATGGATAGATCTCATAAAGGATTATGACTGTTCAATACATTACCACCCTGGGGAAATCAAACATGGTGGCAGATGCCCTAAGTAGAAAGGACCCAGCGATTCTGTCAATGATGAGAATTGATAAGCATCCAATCTTCTTATATTTGATGAAGATGGACATGGGAATCATAAATAAGGGAACATAATCAATTATTTCACAAATTATTTTTCAATAGTCTCTTTTTCAAAGGTTAAAGGATTCTCAAAAGGATGATGTGGGAATTCAAAAAAAAGTGGAAGTTATCGAAAAGGGAAATCCCCAGAGTTTAATGTTAATGAAGAAGGAATTGTGTGACTTAGGAAAAGACTATGTGTTCCATCACGTCCGGAGCTGAAGAAGTATCTTTACGATGATGCACATAGTTCAAATTTTTATATCCATCCAGGGTGCACAAAGATGTATCGAGATCATTGAGAAAAAATTTGGAGGGATAATATGAAGAAGGAGATCGCTGAATATACATCAAAGTGCTTGGTGTGCCAGCAAGAGAAGGCGGAGAGGAAGAAGTATAAGGGAATGATGCAACCATTGTACATACCAGAATGGAAATGGGAGAACATCACCATAGGCATTGTCACCAGACTTCCTAGGAAATCCAAAGGCAACAATGCAATCTGGGTTGTTGTTGATTGTCTTACAAAGACTGCACAATTAATTGCTATTCGGGAGGATTTCTCATTGGATCAACTGGCACCGAAATATATCAGGGGAGTGGTATGGTTGCATGGAGTACCACTATCTATTGTGTCTGACTGAGATCCATGATTCACATTTATGTTCTGGGTGATTCTTTAACATTCTCTAAATACTTAACTGAACTTTAGTTTGACATATCATCCTAAAACTGATGGCCAATCTGAGCAGACTATCAAAACACATGTGGACATGTTGAGAGCTTGCTCAATGGACTTTAATGGAGGATGGTATAAATATCTCCCTCTGGTGGAGTTCACTTATAATAATAGTTTCCACTCAAGCATCCAAATGGCACCATATAAAGCCTTGTATGGGAAAAGGTGCCGAATACCGGCATGTTGGGATGAGGTCGGTGAACATAAGCTGCTTGGACTAGATATGGTCATGGAAATGGTGGAGAAGGTGAAAACCATTCAGTAGTATATCAAGGCAGCCCAGAGTCGACAGAAGAGTTTTGAAGATAATCGTCGATGAGACCTTGAGTTTAAAGTTGGAGACATGGTTTTTCTATGCATTTCTCTGTGGAATAAGGTCATGAGGTTTGGAAAGAAAGGGAAGTTAAGTCCACGGTACATCGGCCCCTTCAAGATTATTGACTGTGTCGGGGCTGTGGCCTATTGACAGGCACTTCAACCTACCATGGCCAAAGTACATGATGTCTTTCATGTATCCCTCTTAATGAAGTACATACTGGACCCTTCACATTTACTCTCTACTGTGGTGGTACAGTTGAAGGATGATCCCCTTATGAGAAGAAGCCAGTGAAGATCTTAGATCATAGAGAAAAACATCTACGAAATAAGACAATTCCCCTCATCAAAGTGTTGTGGCGAAACCACATGTTTGAAGAAGTGACTTGGGAATCGGAGGAAATGATGAATCTGAGTTACCCACATCTGTTTTAGTGTAAGAAAAAGAAATTTTGAGGGAGAAATTTCATAAGGGGGAATATTGTAACGACCCAAAGTTTCATTAATGGAAATCCCTCTTGATATAATGAAATTTCTCTATATGTAAAAGGTTTATATAAAATTTCAAATTCTTTGATTTTATATTAAGAATTGTGACCACTACTTTTATAGCCTCTGAACAGTGATCACATGATTAGTATAAATATAAGGCTTTAACAATCCCAATGTACTCAGACAAAGGATGCGATGGACTCATCTAGTAGAATTGCTCCATATGAAGCCCATTTGTCAAAGCTTGGAAAAGAGGTGGCATCTTTGGGCTACACTCTTCACCAAGCCCATGATAAGCTTCATCATGTCAAACTCGAACGAGACCATCCATGGGAAAAGTGGAATTTGATAGAGATTACCACTCGATTGATGTTATCTGATCCAACCCAAGAGCCGATCCCTATCGTACACCTTACACTTAGGTTATGTGCAGCTGTTTTAAGGGGTTATGTAAAAAATCGCTAGTATTATGTTCATGTACATGATTTTTTATATAATAATGAATAAACATTATTGTCATTATTGATGCATTGTAAATAGTTTTTAAAGTACAAATAGTGTTTTTAGTTATTATTTAATTAAGAAATCTATTTTATTAAATTAATGTATTTTTTGATTTAAATAATATTATAATAAAATATTATTATTATTATTATATTAATTTTTATTAAATATAAATGGACTTATAATTTTATGAATGCAATTGTATTTTTTATTAAAGTTTTGAAAGCCTTTTTTGTCAAAACCTCTGAATTTTCGATAAATGTCGGTTTTTATTTTAAAATAAAAAATTAACATATTTAGAAAATTATTTAGATAAAATAAATGTTATTTCTAGAATCCGAACATCAAAATTATCCAATGGTGAATTTTTCATAATTTTCATAAATAGTCAAATTTTTCAGTAAAAATTAAATACAGTTTTAATATATATTGTGTTTAATGACATCATAATGACCCAATAGTGATGTAATAAAATACTATAAGCTTTATGCTTGGCCAATATATGTTTTACCATTAAAATAATGTAATTTTGGGTGTGTTTGACTTATTTTACAAAGCATTAATAGACCCCTCAAGACTTATTAATCATCTTGTCTTCTTAAATTATTTTCTATAGGAGTGTGACTCACCTCCACATAAGCAACCCCATGATTTTAAGAAGTTCCGACTTTGGCCTTATAAAATATTTTTTTACTCTCCTCTTTTCCAAAAACCATGGGAAAAAACCATGAGCTGATTTGTGGTTTGGATTAGTTTAATGTAAGGGGACCCAAAAATAAATAATAAATAATTCACTCACCTTTTCTATATAAACCCACCCAAGATCTCATGAAGCCTCTCTCAAGCCCCTCTCAAGCCTTTGGAAGAAATCTTCCAAGTAAGGGGTTTTCTTCCTTTCATTTTTTGTCCAATTTTCATAATATTGATATGCCCTTTTAATTACAATTATAAATGCTGGGGTATGGTTTCACACCTCCTCCGTACTACCCTCTTATTGTTTGAATGATGGGAGACCCATTTATCTCTCCTTAAATTCTTCCCATGTACACCTGTTAATATGCTGAAATTTCGAATGGAACTTCTCTCTCCTCATTTACATGCAAGTAATAATTTTGTGTCATGAATCTAAATTCCATTACAATTGCTGGGAAATGAATCGATATGACCCCCCTTACTGTCTATTTAATGTAAATATGATGAGATACCCCTTTCTCTCTCATCAACCATTTTTATGAATTCTTATATCACGCCATTACGCTACTGAAATTGCACCGATTTTCTAAGACAATCCCATTGTGTAGTGAATACCATGCCCATTACTCCATCAAGGGTATTCACCTTCATGAAAATTTATTAATTGATTATAAAGATTCATTCCACATTCCTTTGTCAAGGAATAAATTATTATGTTTTATGAATCCATGTTTTATGATCCATTTGTCACACTTATGCATGAAATGAAATGTTTAAGAAGGGTGCACCCTTATAGAGCTCCAATGCATTGGGTAAAGTATAGTATCATGATACTTTTTGTGCAATGGGTGTTGAATCATGCTAATTCAAGTTCAAAGAGGGTTTACCCGTGCTTCATGTGCAATGGGGATTTACTAATGGTCGAGCTGCAATGAGCCTTGGCTCAATCTAATCCCTGTTAAGTGTTGTTTCCAAATTTCCATGTTATGATTGTCATGATTTATCATGCCTTTATGTTCATGTTCCTCTTGTGATCTATTGATATTCCTATTTTCTAACATGTATTGTACTCCTCATGTATTCCATGTTTATTCCCTTACTAGGCTTTATAGCTCACCCCTTTTCTTATGCATGTCCTCAGGTTATCCCATGCAATGCTATGTACGAGGGAATGTAGTTGTCATGTAATGGATGTTTTCTATAAAGATGTTTTATTTCATGTTTTAAGTTGTTATATAATGATCATAAGCCCCAAATACACTAGACGTCTCGATCATCCATGTTCTATAAAGTGAATAGTTTATGTAATAAATCATGTTTATGTTTGTAATGAAAGCAGGGTTGTCATAAAGTTTGTATTCCTTCATCGGGATTTATATCTCAGCCACCACTTATTTATATCCCCAGGTAATCTCATTCAGTTTTATGGGTGTGCATTTTAACAAAGTTTTCAATAAATATGATGTATTTCCTATTATAACATGTTATATAAGGTATCTAAT
Source organism: Viscum album (assembly GCA_963277665.1). Taxonomy (NCBI): domain Eukaryota; kingdom Viridiplantae; phylum Streptophyta; class Magnoliopsida; order Santalales; family Viscaceae; genus Viscum; species Viscum album. The sequence goes on along the minus strand of OY728165.1, from coordinate 1,060,747,341 downwards.
TCCCCAAAACACTATATATAACCATATGTATGGTTGTATTAAATGTAATCAAAAGTAATAAGTAATTTATCAACATGAAATAAATATAAAAGTTATTGTAGATGGTATCAAAGGAATAGTTTAGTTACTTTTGGTATTATGATTAGAAAACACTAGAGAAATATTAAGGGATAGGAATATGTAAACGAAATTATCCCTAAATTTTGGTAAGTATAGAGTAAGTGTTAGATCCTGAAAATAAATCAATATGTGGATACTAAATGTGGACGTTGTTCTGGAACATATTTACCTACGGTTAAAAACTATGAAAAGGTTTGTCGGGCATAACATGTTTTAACCTAGAACACATCAAATGGTCTTACTGTGTACCTTCTTTGCCACTACTGATGGAAATGCCTTGGTAAAATAATAATCTCATTAGGTGCCATTATTAAGGTAATAAGAATTCCAATAATAATATATTTTTTTAAATAAATCATGTATAATATATATTTAAGACACTAAATTCAAAAGTTATGAAATAAAAGGAATTTATAAGTTATCGATTTAATGTTTTAGGATCCCCTTCTATTTTTTACAAAAACATAAAATTACTCATATTTATGTCTATTTTGGGAAATGTAGAACCAGAATGAAATAGTAAAAGGTTGTGTTTTAATCCACAGTGACATGCATTCATTAATATCATGAATTTTTACTTAAACCCTTAAAACACAACCACAACGAATGGAAGTATAGCTATTGGTGAATATGGAAAATGAAAAAAATAAAAAAAATCCCAAGTATATATCTTCTACTCTGTTAAAATATGGTCTATAAAATTACTTTTGAACCTAATAGTATTCCATTTGGTAGAATTTATTGCATTTTTTTAGGATTGCATGACCCTATATAGAGGAAATATTAATTACAATGAGAAAAAATCACTCTCTGCATTTCAAATCGTCCCCTAAATCATTACAACTAAATGGAGGAGTTTCATTCTTCTCTATCACCAATATCAAAAGCATTGATATTATTTTCATACAAAAAATGAAATGTATCTCAAATAATGTATTATAAGGAAGGAAATATCCACAAAGACATGCCTATTTTAAGGGAATACGATGATGTGTTTCCCATGAAATTGGATGGTATTCCTTCTAGATGAGAAGTTGAATTTTAAATTGATCATATACCAAGTATGCTTATATTATCCCAAACTCCATATAAAATTTCTATTGTGGAAATTGAGGATCCATGATATCAACAACATTATAATATTGGTAATGGAATCATACACCCATGTGCTTCCCCATAGGGAAACCATTCCTCTTCATCAATATGTAGGATGGGTATACATACCTTTGAAATTGTTTTCTTAAGGTCAAAAAGATCATGATAAAGAAAAAGTATCCTCTACCATTCTTTTATTACTTGTTCTATAAGCTATGTGGAGCACAATACTTTTCAATGGTGTATCTGCGGTTGTGATATTACTAGTTTTGGGTGAAGAAGGAGGATATCCCCAAGACTATTTTTTTGTACAAGGTACGTTCACTATGAGTCATTACTAATTCTATATATACTCACTAATTCTCCATAATAATTTATTTAATTTATTATTTTATTCAGTATCGATTTACTAAAAAATAGTAATCTTTGTATATGATATTGTAATATACTCAAAAAATATGGAGGTTCATGAGGCGCATCTTATCACCATGCTAAAGAGATTGGAAAAAGTGAAATGTTATGATATTTATAGTAAATGGGTGTTTTGGTTTTGGAAGTATGATAAATGGGGCATAACATAATAAGAAATGGGTTATCTACGGACCCTTCAAATAATGAATCATTTTAAGGATGGATGAGGAAAATATCAGTGAAAAATATCCATTGATACTATAGACAAGGTTGGTATTATTATGGATTTGTGAGAAATGTTTCCCAGCTGTGAAACCCTCTAACCATGATGACTTGAAAGGTAATCATGTACTATGGAAACTATGAGTGTAAAAAGATCATCATGGAACTGTAAATGAGACTTATCACTTCCCCTATGATTACACTACCCACAAGTGTAAAAATTTTCATAGTATTTGTTGATTCTTCAAAGAATGGATTGGGCTGTGTGTTAATGGAAAATGAAAAAGTCACATAATATGATTCAAGGATTCTGAATGTTACCAAATAGAACTACCTAAAATATGATCTTGAGTTGGTTTTAGTGACATTCACATTGAAAAAATGTTTGTATTAAATATTTTTAGAATATTGTGAAATATATATGGAACAAAAAATTATGAAATGTATATTCACATCGGAAGATATGGATATGCACAAATGAATATTGTAAGAGCTGAATAAAGAATATTAATGATCAATCCACTACCATCTTGGTAATATGAATTAAGTGGATAATGATCTAAGTTGAAATTATCTGTCAATTCAACCATTAATGTGAATTTATATGGATCATATCTTATTATATTTGAAAATTATGGACATGAGAATCATAATGGAAGGAAAATCATCAATCATTTTACTAATGATTCTTCAACCATCCCTTATAGAAAGGTGAAATAATTCATAAATGGATGATGTGGGAATTAAAAAGAATGTGGAAACTATTAGGAAGGATAAATCCCTATTGTTCATTGATAATGAAGAAGGAGTTTTGTGATTTAAGTCAAGACTATGTGCAATATCATGTCATGAGTTAAAGGAGTTTTTGGATGATAGAAATAGCTCAACCATTTCCATACACTGAAGAAGCACAAAAATGTATCTAGGTATGTAAGAGAACTATTGGTGTGAAAATATTAAGAAGCAGATCACAGGGTATACATAGTTATGTCTTGTATGTCAGCAAGTGACAGGTGAAAGGAAAAAAATCAAAGATGATGATGCAAACATTACCCATACCTACATGGAAATTGGAAAACATCACTAAGTACATTGTCAACATCATTCAAAATAAATAAAATGGAAATAATACTATATGGGTTGTGGGGGATATTCATAAAAATGATGAACTATTCATTGATATTCAGTAGTATTTCTCAATGGATCAGCATTCACAAATACACATCAGATAAAGGGTCAGGTAACATGAAAAACCACCATCATCTATATCTAACCGAGAACCAAGATTCACCTATTAGTTCTAGAAGAGATTCCAACATCATCTAAATGATGTGTTAAATAATAGAACGACCTTTCATCAACAAACAAATGACCAATATGAGTAGAATACCCAGTCACATGAGGACATGTTGAGAAAATGCTCAATTTACATCAGTGGACGGTGGCTTTAATATATTCCTATGGTCTAGTTCACTTACAACAACAGTTTCAACTAAAGAATCCAAATGGATTCTTTTAAAGTGCTATACAAGAAGGGGTGGATAACAACTGCATGATGGGAGGATGTTGGGGAAAAAAACTTCTTGGTCCTGAAATGGTTGAGGATATGGTATAAAAGGTTAAAAAAATTCAGCAGCACATCAAGGCTAGTCAGTGTCTATAGAGAAGCTATGTTGATAATTGTCAATTATAACTAGAGGTTGATGTTAGTGACATGTTATTCCTCCATTTACCTCCATGTATTAATGTGAAGGTATTTGAGATGAAGGTAATGTTTATTCCATGATATATCAAACATTTTGATATCATTGATCGCATCAGAGTTGTGGCCGACTGACAAGTACTCATTCTGAACCTATATCAAGTACTTGCTGAATTACATGTATCCCTCTTGATAATTTAATTAAAAAAACCATCACATGTAATCAACCAATTGGTGTTATGATAAGATAATGACCTTTATTATGAGGAATAACTGATTAAGATCTCCGATTGTAGATATATAGTCCTGCGGAGTAATATATTTCACCTGGAAATATTAAATTGGAGAAAAAAATATTGGAGAAGAAATATGGGAACCATAAGAGGTGATGAAAAATAGTTAATATCATATGTTTTGAGTGTGGAAAAATTAAATTTCAAGGGTAAAATTTATAATGGGGGAATCCTGTAATGACCCTAACTGTTATGAAAAAAATTCCCATTTGATTTAATTATATGTGATATTAATTAATGTGGTTATAGAAAACACATGAATTTTTATTATTATATTCAATTTTATTTTAAAGTACCATTATACATCATTACTGTTGATTATATAGTTTTCGAAAATTGATCCCATGATTAGTATATATATAGTGTTTTTTCAAATCTATTTGACATAAGAAAAGAGATAGCTTCAACTATTAGGATCATACCATACATAGATCATTTATTTGAGTTTTCAAGGGAGATAGAATAATTGGGATTTCCCATGACCAAGACCAATCCATGATCAAAAAACATATGCCCGATGGTAAATGTTTATTAGAGAAGTTCAGGTTCATCGAGAGCACAACCCAAACCTTGTACACTAACCACACCATGAAATTCCAAGCATCATGCACCTTACTCTTACGGTGTTTTTTGGTTTTTCAACTAGATATGTATCTGGAACCAACCAATATAGATATGTAAATTAATTTTTATATAACAATGAATATATTTTCATCATATTATTTTTACTTTTTAAATGATTTCTATTTATATTCAACAATTCCCAAATTTTGTTTTCTGATAAAATTCAAATAAAATTAATGATAATATGAGTTAAATTATAATTTAAATAAATAATGTTTTAATAAAATAATTTTATGACATAATTTTATGAAATAATTTTATTTAAATATAAATTATTATAATGTTTTTATGAAGCCAAATGTCTATTTTTATAAGGGTTTAAAAATTGTTGTTATAAACAAACCTAGAATTTTTTAATTAAGGTCCATTTTATTTCTAAACTAAAAATTATAATATTTAAAAAATTAATTTGATAAAATGAATATTAATTTGGGACTTGAACAATAAAATTATCCAATCGTGAATTTTTTATAATTTTCGAAGACAATAAAATATTCGGGTAAAAATAAAGTAATTTATAAATATATTTTTTATATTATGACATCATAATGACCAAATAGTGATGTAATATTTACTATATATTGGATTTAAAATGAATATATGTTCAATATTTAGAATATTTTAATTTTATGTTTATTTGATTTATTTTTTAATGCTGTTATAAATCCACAAAAACATAAAAGATATTTTAAGGTCTTAAAATCCATTATTTAAGAGCGTGACTCAACACCAAATAACAAAGGTTATTATTTCATTAAATTCAGACCCTGGAGGTATAAAATAACAATAAATACATCCATTTGGAATAATCCATGTGAAAAACCAAAAGTATGGGATTTTTTTTTGGTTATTTTATTTAATAGATTCCAAAACATAATTAATAAATAAATCCACCACTTTTCCTATATAAACAAAAAAAATCTACCATTTATATTCACGAAAAATCTATATATGACAAACATAATATTCCCTCCACTCTTTATAGTCCTTCCATGGTGCCCAGAAGCTCTAAAGAAGCCGCTCTCAAGAATTTTTAGTCTCACACTGAAGTACAGTATTTTTTCCATCTCATTTTTATTCAAGAAATTCTTTTAGGATATTCCTATTAAATTCAATTTTCTTATATTGGGATATGTCCTTGTATATTACCCTTACTACCCACTTAACTTCTAAATGATGATATCCACTTTCACTCTTATTAATCCTCCTAAAATTTGATATATACTCCCATTTCCATGTCAAATTATAGTTAGGATTCAATTTTTTTCTTATTTCTTCATTAAATTATGCCTCGTATTTACCATTTATTAAGTAGGATATGTTTTTCAATGTTCATATTATAAAAAAATAAATGTATTTGTTATTAGATACCCCCTTATCTCCTATCAATCCATTTTGTGAATCATTATTTGATGATGTTACAATACTGAAATTTCACCCCAATTTTCCATGACAAACAATTGTGTAGTGAATACCAAACCCATTTATTATCAGATGTGTTCATATTTATGAACATATACTATTTTATTTGGGACCTAAATGTATTTATTCAACTCATATTTACTAGATAATAAATTATCATGATTATTTAATCTTTCTAGTATGAAATATTTTCGATACATTTGAATGTGAATATAATGAATATGATGGGTACACCCAAAATTTTAAAGTGCTCAAAATAATTTGATAATATTTAGTCCCATGAGAAGTATTTTTTAGAAAAGGATTGAACCTCATTTGTTTATTGTACTTTTTTTTACCATTATGTCTTGGAGGTTTATCGTTGATCTATGATTATGATGTATTGTTTTAATTTGTTACCACATTTCCCATCATATTATTATCATGCTATATCATTATATCTTATTCATGTTAATAATATTCCTCATTGACTTGAATATTTTCTGACATGTATTATATTCTTCATGTTATACCATGTTTGTTACCTTAATAGGATTTATAGATCACTCTTTTCTTATGTTTGTCCCTAGGTTTTCCAATGAAATTTTAATTGTGATCATATTAATTTAGTATTCAATAAGGATGATGTAATTCATATTTTAAAATATAATGTAGGGTACTTAATTCCTAAGTACACAAGACATAGGGATATTCAAGGTTGTAATAAGAGTAATATTATGTAATAAATCTTGTATCAATATGAAATAAAGAGATGGGTTTTTATACATCTGAGTTCATGAATTAGATAAGTTTGAATGAGTTTATTAGAAAAACCCATTAATTGATCTCCAATGGTAACAGGGTTCCTAGAAGAAGGTTAATGGATGCCATTTTAAACGGGGAATGTCAATGTGTTTCTATCAGATTATGTAGACATGTTCTACGGTTTCGGCCAATCATGTCTAGGGTGTATTCCTAACAAGTCTTGAATGTCTACCCGAAATATCATTATTATCTTATTGACATAACATATGTGTTTTCCCGACATGGATGAAATGTCCTAGTTATTTTCCCACAATTAAATTTAACATGCCAATTGGATTTCACATTAAAATTCAGACATGTCGGAGGTATTTCACATGCTCGAAAAAGAATTGTCCTTGACCATTCATGTGGTCTCTGATGACATGTCTAATACCTATCATGTGATCAATATTGACATATCCAGGTCCACAAGAGGGAATAATTAGACTGATGAGGAGTCATGGAATCATGTGATTTTATGAGAGTCTCATAGTAGGGTATTTTGAAATTGTCTATAATTTCCCACATGAAAATGAACAAACATTCATGAGGATCATAACATTTCCTCTTAGGAGTCAATGTGCATATTAGAGGTAGTGCATTAATAGTTGTTCATATCAACGTTTCACATCCAAAGGTCTCCATGGAAAGGGGAGGGCATGTCTATTTTCTCATATTCATGTTAATGATTTATCACAAAGACTGCTCACATGGAAAAGGCGTATGTTCGTGAACATTGACATGGGTACCTCACATAATAGAGGGATTTATCCACATGTTATAGTAGATTATTTTCAAGAATGGGAGTTTTTCATGTTTATGTTTCATGAAATAGATTATCACAATCTTGCCATAAGAATGGATCTCCTAATTGATAGAATTCATGAACTCCATTTTTCATGTGGTCATGTGATCTCAAAGTGATAACATTATAGGGTCGCTATGTGGCATCCCATGATTGGTTCTCACGAAGGGACTCTCACAGTTACCTAGAGATATCCTATGAAGGACATATCCTACTCATTTCCCTATTATTATTTGTTTCCATCCCTCTTCTATTATGTGTCCTTATATCCCTATACCATTTCTATCATTTGTGTTTTAAATTAGATTAGTTATATATATATATTAGAGGATGATTGAGGGATATTGAATTTTTCACGATGAAGGTTTGCCTAAAATGTATTGAGGTTGTGTAGATTTTTTCCTGATCAACATCACATAATGATGAGATAAACATATGATTGTGTGTTTCGTTTATTGATCATGAAAGACTTGATGGACTCACATGATCCTATAGAAGTTCTAACTGATGATAATCTATTATGAATAGAAGTTAAATTATTTTTGATGTTAATATGTGATGAGTTATTCACAATCTTACCTGATCATCACAATTTTATTACATGATTCTTAGTTATTATTATGATGGATTCACATGGACACAGTAGACTCAGTTGTATAGTCTCATTGTCAAAGATTGAGTGCATTATCTTCAGAAAAAAATTTCAATGCTTGAGTCTTCCAAGTACCAAATAACCCATGTCCCATTTGGATAATCACACAGTCATAAGATAACTTCGGTCAATCCATTTCGTTATCATGTTGTACCTTGGGGGCAAGATGCTCTATTTTGAAAAGTCACACTGTAAATTTAATAACCTTCATATTTTAAAAACAAACATTTTTTATATGATCTCAGAGATGTAATAAGTACAGGACATGATCATCAATGCATTTATCATGTAATACTCAAAACCTCTTCTAGTGGATTAATGATGTCCACATGGATGGCCTCATATAGTGGCTCTGGTTTAATTGAAAAAATTAATCTATGAAAATGATGTTTTATTTGTGGATATGGTATGTTGATCCTGTCTCACTTTTCATAGTTGGATTGTCAAATTTTGATGACATAGTGTTCATCGATCTGTTGAATCGTGCAACCATTGTGAGTGGATTATTCTTGGGAACTATTAGTGTCATGTAGTGTGATTGATGAGAGGGATCCTAATGATGATAAATCCCCATGATAAAACTATTAGGATTGGATTGAATAGATTGTATATATTTTATCCATATGGTTTTGTGGAGTAAAATTATTATTTCTATGAGTGTTTTTGTAAATCGATTTTATAGGAAAAATTTACACTCATAATAACTAATTATTTTATAGCATTCCCTTAATCCATTAGTAGTGTCGGTATCCGAAACACATGAACCCACATCTTCACCTACCAAGCCATTCTATTGTGCATCTCACAAAGTCACTACCTTCACACATTGTACATTCTCACCATGAGCATTATGCACACTCACACCTCACATATAACAAATTGACCCGAACCATTGGGTCTGAGATGAAAGGTCACATGACCTCATGCATGTCTCCCTATATGTATGAGGCTACAAACTATTTATGACGATATATATCTGAAATTAGGGAAACTATATCATATTTATGATGTTACCAAGGAAAACTATAAATGAAAATAATATGAGAATAAAAAAAAAATCCATGTAAATGATGAATATAATGATCAAATACATGTTATATAAATAAGAACTCAAACATTAAAAATATATCTAGAGTAAGGAAATTAAATAACAAGTAAAAGGACTGTCGGGTACTCCAATGTTTGTCTTCTTCCACTCCATCTTCATGCTCCACCTACATTCACATCCAACATAGGGCCCTCTTCTTTGTTGGGATTCTCATGGAATTTATAAGCACATCGAAATTAATAATTTTTGTGAGAGGAAAATAGTTAATATGAAACCACCAATACATACATACCTGGTGTAACCAATTAAACAAGTATATCATATAATAATAGTAAATTTGTGCTAAAAATATAAACATTGAAATAAAAACTAATCATTGGTGCTCAAACAAAGCCTCCACCAAGCCCCTGGGTAAAGATCATATGGATCCATGATGGAAACATAATAATGTAATGTATCGAGGATAATGGATAAATATATGATACTTGGAATCCATATCTGAATAGTCTGGTTAATGGTTCTCAGAATCCAAATATAAATATACCTACACAAGATGCTAATTATACATCACTCGGAAAAGTAAATAGTAATCAAACTAGCCACTAGGCCAGTAAATTTGCGGATTTCCAACATCATGGAATCAAGTGTACATGTAACTCAGTTCACCCGGGGACTCATGTGTAATATGTATTTTAAAATTTAGGCATAAGGGTTTCCACTCCAACATCAACTGGTCATAGATCATTATTCTTGTATATCAACTAGGCCTCGAGTTCACAACTTGAAAAACAACTAGACGTCAAGAAACCTGATACAAGACTTACAATTCCCTGAGTGAAACCTCAATATGACTCCACGATATCGTGAAATATATGAACTCAAGTATGTAATTATTCTTATATATAATAATTATTTATTATATCATTCAGAAATCATCAATGAATCAAACAACCTGATACATAGGCACTGAGTATACATCAATAGGACATTGTTTCGTATCACCACCCTCTGATCGAATCTATCATTGAAAAATAATACATGTCATTAATAATCCCCCCTAAGGGGTAAACATGTCATGTTGGATCACTAGGTAAAATCACCATGAATGATTCCTCTAAATAAAGGCAACATATATAGAAGGTATATCATAAAATTAGAATCATATCAAAATATATTGTCATAATAAATATGGAAGAAAAAATAATATCACCTGATAAAAATAATACACGGAAAATGATACACTAATATCAATCATGGATTAAAAATACGTCTCAGGGGATACACATAAACCCGCATGAAATAAAAATCATCCAAAGTATCAAATAAGACAAAAATAAAATAATATAGGGAACATGTGCAAACGAAATCCCAAGAGGTATGGAACATCATACCTGCAAATTAAGAGATGTTAAAGGTGAAAATAAAACACTACAGATCACATATTCATTGAATTACTTTTGAAACACGTTTACTCTTGATGTTCAAAAATGGTTCCATGGACCAAATATACTTTTTAAATTTAAAAAAGAATTTATATATAGAAAGGGATGATGATTTAACTCTCCTGGATATGTTTAAAATTATCATAAATGGACAAAACATATACTAAATTAATTCACCATAAGAATAATGTTTTATTGATAATTTATCCTAAATTATTTTTATATAATTATCTTCATTTAATTTCAAATAAATTATCCATTAATAATTATCTTTTTATAATTTATCGTAAATTATTCTTGAATAATTGCAATTTGATAAATTGTTTAAATTATTAATATTTAATATTTATTTTTGAAGATTTATCCTTAATTATTGTTAATTATTCTTTTTTATTTATATAATACATTGATAATCTAATAATTATCATTCTATATTCTCATTATTATCTTTCCATAATTATAATAATTATAATATAATAATCCCTTAATTATCATATGATAATTTTAAATTTTATAATTTAATAATTATAAAATATTATATTTGATAATGTCACATATATATCATTTTTTAATTCATAGTGACTATCATTTCATAAAAATATTTTGATAAATTCATAATATTTATCTTTACATTTTTTTATAAATTATTCATAGATAATTTTCTATAACCATAATAAGATAAAACTCATAATTATACTTCCAAAATTCCACCCAAATTAACATATAGTAATTTTCAATAAAAATTAATTTTTAGAATTTATATAAATCAAAAATTAATAATCTAATGTTATTATCAATTGAAAAAAATTTATCTTATAAATTATCAGTTGAAAATCATTTGATTTATTCATATATAATTTTGGTTTTATTAGTTGTATATAAATTATACCACATTCATTTCATTTATTGAATATTGGAATATATAAAGAAATTGGTGGGAAAATAATTATAATAATATAATCTTCATTATTAAAATTAATAGTAATTATATTAAAAAATCAAACACTCTCCTAAACATGATGTGAAATGGGAGATAAATTTTACATGCAAGAAAATATGAATAAAAATGTCAATCATTTCATGGAGACTACTCCAATCATGTGTAAATGAGACTCATGGGTTTCTAGGCTAAAAAAAGACCTAAATTGACCCTAGAGTGGTTCAACTATTTCAATGATTTTGAGGCACATCAAATATGAAAACCAAAATTCTAAAATGCATTTTAATGATTGATTTACCTAAAAATTGACCTGGAATTCCATAATATTACCCCATTAATGTATATTAAATGAAATTTTGTAATACTGTGTGATAAAGGGTAGTATTGAAAGATTGGGAACAACTTAATGGTGGTAGGAATGTTTTTTTTATGAAGAGGAAAAACAACATATGTAACAATTACATAAAAATTATAAATATTTAATGTAAATAATAAATTACAAAAATTAATGAGAGACTAGACTAGATGTCAAATTCACATAAAATTTATTTCCTAAAAATGGTAAAACCCACATTACGTACCTAACAGTGGTCTCATATTTCCCATATAATGCACTACTTAAGAGTGTTTAATTATTTTTTATTATAAAATTGAATAATAATATAATTAAATTTAAAAAAGGCATTATCATATTCGATATTTCCAAAAACATGATGTGAATTAAAGTTATACCCAGCCTAGGGTAAACCCCATGTTCCACACCTAAAATTGCAATTATATTTTTCATATGATGCACCTTTTGAGAGATATTAAATTATTTAAAAAAAATTATAATAAAAAATATTAAATAAATTACCCAGCTGAGATACCTGACCAAACATCTTATGCACATAAATTTTATAACCCCCTATGTTAAACCACATTTCTTAGACCAAATATTTTTCTCGGATATCTCAAACAACATACTCTTTTGGAGATAATTATTTTTGATGAATTGTATTCATATAAGTTAATATTTTTAATACATGTATTCTACCTGTGTTGAGGCTCTTCATTACTTATAATCACACACTAACTCAGGGCCTAACTATGAAAAAATTCCATAAAATATTCAAATGTGCTAACAAATATTTTACCCTTACATAAAACCTTAGTAACATTTATTAACTATTTTGTCTTGAAATGTTTTGTATTCACATAAAGATATTTATCCATTAATATCAACAATGGTTTAAATTATCATTAAAAATGGTAGATATTATAATACCCCCCTCTATCAACATCAATTCCAAGTGAAGTACCTCTAGAGATCCTTCTTGAACAACCTAGGCCAATTAGGTCTAATGATAAATTGTCCATCACTAATTTATTTCAGTTTCTGATCCATAATGTACAAAAACCATACCTCAGTACCGTGACCCTATCCCAAAGATATGGGACTATTATAAGACATTATCTGTTTCTGATGTTGAGGACTCAACTACATCATTGGCTTGATTTCCGAGATATTATTCAATCCATGTGGACCTAATCCTCGACAACCACGTATGGAGTTGTTGGAGATATTTTGAGTTTCCAAATTTTAGGTATTACATTAGGGGTTTATTATAGATCCTGTAGTTCTATCCAAACATTCTATTGTGAATGCACTATAGACCACCTCTATAAAGGGCTGATGGAAACAAATTCTACTAAAAAATAATTCTGCTACTCAGATATTCATCTTTGTTTATTGTCTACTAAAAACCATAATAATCTCCCATATTAGTGTGGGAATAATCAGTAACTATACAATAATGGGTTAGGAGTATGCCTATTTCCAGGAAATCCTCTATTCCATTATCTAATGGCAGGTCCTTTTGAATCACCTCTGTTTGAATCCTTTATTCAAAGCTACTAACCTTATGTGTGAGCTCCATTCTTATTCTTATCTCAAACATTTGAGGCTTCTATTCCTCATTCCATGATAAAAAATGTGCACAGTGAAGTAACTCAATAAAACAAGCAGAATATGTGTAGACAATCATAGAACCCTAGTGCAGTTTCATGAAATCCATGTCATTGTCCAACATCATTGTGTCGGGAATGTAATATTCTACAAACAACTCTTTAATGGTCCTACCGGTAATATCCCCTCATTTTCAAAGTTGAATGATGAAATTCCACCATCTCTTAGAGGGTCCGTGGAGCATTAAATTTTCTATTACCATTCAACCCTCCTCTGGAGTCTTATGAATTACAAAAATGCTATTAATAAAGTATAACCAATTCTTTATATTCCATGGGACACCAGTATGCTAGAAAAAACTTGGACGTTGAAGCTAAAAATATGGAGATATTATAGAATGTTCTATGTGGGTGGATATTGTATGATGAGATTTCAATAAGGTTCATGAGGGTGGACATCAACTGTGACTCAAATATAAATGGGATTTTTTATATAAAACACAATACAAGTAGATATATGCCTATGAATATTAAAATGAGTCCCTAAGTTTTGAATATTATTGAGTTCCTAGTTGTAGAGTCACGAACAACCCATTATTGTACTCTACAGGAGCCGATAATAAGTTTTAGTGTGGCCCACTAAATCACACCATCAATAAGCCATAGTTTTGAGTCTATTAATTAAGTTATATCATCCCACATATATTTATTGTATTATAGTATATAATAAAAAAATCTACATCACCATGAATAATAAGGTGATTGGATGAAATATGTTTTTTTGGAAAGGATATGAAAAAAACTTGACAAATATAGAATTTTATATTAATAGAGAACAAGATCATCCTTGGATACCAATATATTATAAATCACTCAAATCCATAATATGTGATTAAGGTATATCAATGCATTCCATCTGATAAATAGCCAAATCAATAACAAAAAGAACTACAAATCATGAAATCTATACAGAAACCTTTCTCTAAAAATATGTCTCTTACATATACTACTAAAGTATATTAATAGAATAACTAACTCTATCATGATAATATGAAAAGAAAATATAATAGCAGTTTTATTGGAAATAAACACATTAGGTTTCCCCAAGAACACCCATGAATCCATATGAATATAGAATACTTATACATATAACTATCAATGTGGTAAAAACATTCAATAAAATAGTATCTCTAATGATTTGTCTATTTTATAACTTCTATTGCATACCACATAGTCATAACATTCAAAACCACCATACGTTCTCTCTTTATATACGCACATAACCACCTATATTCAATAATCTTAATCCACTCCATTAAAAGAACATAGTTGTTTACACATTAAAGTAGATCACTATAATTTTTCCAAGAAGATCTCAACCCTTAAATTCCCCACCAATTACCGATACTAACAATAATATATCTACTTACATCAAACTCACGAACACATATATTACATAAAGTAATTATCCACCCATAAGGAACTCACTGAAAACATATACATCGTGGATGTTTTGTCTTTAGTACCATGCATAATACCTCTACTATTGATAGCCATTTCATCCATCCTCATCAATATAATCATTATAACATCTGAATCTGTTGATTCTTAATAGTATTATTGTGCATATTACTATAACATATCTCAAAGGGATTCAAAATCCAATAAAAAATTTATCTCCCACACTGAAAATCATATATATATATATGGACCCAATTATATACAAACATAAAAACATATAAAATTATCTGATATGGTACTAAAATAATAAAGATCATATGGTTTTATTCATCATTATGATTATGTATATAATTTAAAAAAATCCAAATCCTCATCATATAGAAAAAAGTATATCAAATAACCCCTTAAATGTATGGACATAATCTGTTATACCATCTCCAATTCACTCCTCTATCTATCTATAATAAAAACATTATCATTGCCATTATATAAAATCATTTTCCTAAAAAACTATCATCTCTTCATACTATCAATAGTTCCCATAACATCAAGATGCTAGAACCCATATAATTTAAACCACCCTCTTCATACTCAAATAAAAGATGGTCCTCCATCCGAATATTATAGTAAAAACAATAAAAATATTGAAAACCCATATAACTAAGTACTTATGTATCCCCCATACCACACCATTAATTTTTTTACACATTAAATGTCATTGTAATGGGGCCTATGTTGTACCGGAATGACCAAATACAATTTTTGTAGAACAACACATCATTCCTTTTAAAATTTTTTATATGAATTTTCAATATTTTAAGATGCAATTACATTTTTGTAAGCTATAAAATATTTAAAAAATATTATAATATAATATATCAATAATCCTAATCAATTAATTTTTTAATAATTAATTAATTTATTATAATAATAAAAAAATCATAATTTCAATTTTATTTTAATTGTTATCTATTTTCCAAGTTTTTTATACTTGAATATTTATCAATACAAATTATATTATGATATAATTTATTGTTCCATCCATATTAATATTTCCATTAAATAATTTATCATTTCTATATTAAATAAAAATTATGGTTTCAATTTTATTTATTCATCGTGAAAAAGAATTCATTAAATTTTTCAATTAACAACATTTTCCATATTAATCATACCAATAGAAAAAAATCAACGTAATCATCTTATTTTGATTCAAATTTCATATAATAATTATTTCCACCAGTCGATATTAAATCATCATTTCAACATATTTTTCAGTATTTTGTCTTCTCCACAAATGAACATAAGGAATATCAATTATTGAGAAAATAATAAATAATTGTTATAATAATAAATGAAATTATTTTTTCTGAAATTTAATTCCCTCTATTAAATTTTTTCTAACCATTAAATTAATTCCACCATTTACTTCTCTGACTATCTACACTAATAATTCACAAATCCAATCCCTCCTTATGAAATAATTATTTTACAAATTGGTATTACCATGCCATAAAATATAAAACACAAATTTTTTATAATGTATCATTATTACAATGTCATTATAAAATATCTCACATGATGTATTATTTTTTTCATTATAAATAATCTAGGAATGTTTGATGTTTGTATATAAATAAATAATTTTTCATATTCTTGTACCACTCAATAGTTGTGAAATAAATAAATTGTTTATATAAATTATATGAATCACCAACCTAGAGTAGGAATAATGCCACAAATCCAAAGATGAAATTAAAATTTTATTTCAAGAAGAATAAAATATCATTTTTTCTTCTACGTAAAAATTCAAAAAAAATTATAAAATACCAAATTTCAAAATAATGGTCTATACATTACAAATAAATTTAAATGATTTCATCCTTTAAACAATTCAACTATAATCATAAAAATGGAAAAAACCATTAAAAGATACCCCTTTATGTTTTACAATTTTTTAAAGAAAATCTACATCAAATTACTACTATCTCGACATAGCCAAGCAGAGCCTTCATATATTGTTTGAAGATTTGAGAGAACCTACAATACCTCCTCTAATAGTCTAGGGATAGGTTACTAGCACTAATTATTAATATATAATATATGGGTGGACTTAGAATATGTACCTATACACATATACGCATCCCTAATTAAAAATGAAATCATGAGAGAAAAAAAACAATACATCAGATACCATAGTGAATGTATAATGTCTATACCCCATAAGAGGATGAAAAAAGTACATGATGGAATAAAGGGGCAAATAAAAACCCACCAAAACTGATATTAGTGTCCAAACATCTTTTTAGGTGGGGAAATATTTCAAATGTAACACCTGATATTACCATGGTAAGTCCATTTCACTATACATCTCCTCTATCTAGTTCTCCCAGGACTACATAATAGGACCCTTCATATGTTTATGAAAAGAAATATACAAGTACATCACTTATAGGGGTGATTATAACAATACCAAGTAGGACACCCCAAAAACACTAATGTGATAGAATTAAGAGGCCAATCATATTCTCATCATAAGTTATATAAATTAGGATATGAGACATATAAATAAGTCTAATAAATACCCTAATATAATAATAAAATATTAGTGGTATTAAAGATGACTCCACCATACTACTAGCCATATTATTCTACTAGAGGCTTGAAGTTACTTATTACCCATAAAAAAACCCTCTGTTTACTATAATATAACTAATTATTCTCATATGAGAGGTCCTACTCATCATACCTCACTAAATAAGAACTGATAAATGCTATAATGAGAATAGATACAAATGTAGGGGATCATACACATGGATCTTTTGGGAATAACATAAATCATGTATAAACCAAAAATTCGAGTATCAAATGTCCCAAAATGTTTTTTTAGGATGACTTCATAAAACCAATATAGTGAATGAAATTTGATATTGGATCCAACCACATGCCTTGAAGAGGGACACTTAAAAACTCTATCTGATATTAAACCTATATAAGAGGTAAAATACTATGTGGAGGATGTAATTCCACATTATATCCTGATGAGGATAGACCAAGGAAATATATTCTACCAATAATGGTCTCCACTAAAATGGATAATGGGAATTAACCCAAGCTCATAACCTAGATTTATAGCGAAGAATGTTCCACCAAATTTACTATTCTAGGAGTAAACTATTTCTCTTTTAAGGGTGCACAGTGTGTCTAACTATGATGGGAACATCTTATTTCAAGATATCACATGAAATGAATTTTTTCAAATACATGGTGTGTATTATAGTGTTATGTGGTATGTAGATTTAATTCTGGTACTCAAAATTTAGTCCTTATTAACCCACATGTTAGAACTTTTTCTCATGTACTAATGGGATACCTATGTACACTTTTGGTGCTCTAGTTTTTTTCTATGTACACGGTGTGTGGAATATATCACACTACATGTAGGGGGTGTTATCGCTCTTTTCATGTACCATATGACCATTCCCTTACACCTTCAAATGTACCTGATTTTCTCCATAACATACATAGTGTGTGTGACCACAAGGCCTCATGTACATGAACTACATATACAGGTTGAGCTATCCGCCATGGGTTACACGATGTGTGAGTTGGCCCACATAGTGTGTAGAAACACATAGTTTCCTCAGAGTATAATACTTTTTCAGTCATTGTAGACTACCTAAGTTTCATATTGTGCATTATTCATAACAGAACAATGTAACCATATCCACGACAAGGAGAGACCTACATGGTGTGTGTGTCTAAACTATAATCCATATTTTTATGATATCTCAAAAAATACAAAACCCCAATGTGTGTTCAACTCATGTAATTGTGCTGAATCCTTCATAAGAATCACTATAATAGACATATTTGGGTAAACTAGTCTATAATGTTCATTAGAAGTAAAATTTTGGCCACCCAACTCCTTTTAAATCATACTCGATGAACTGCATCATCCCTGCATCACTAATCCACAAATATAAATCCTTATCAACTAAATATTCATCTCTAATAATCTTAAATCATTGTTAAAGATAAATATCTATATTGATCATGAGAATAGTCCCTTAGTACTGATTCTCTTCAGTGAATAATCACTGTACAATGATCAAATATAGTTTAGTTGTTAGACCACTAAATATAATGGTTGTCTATGATGATCAATCAGTGAAATGATGGATAAATTTATAAATCAAAAAATAATAATGAACCACGAATGTCATTTGGGAGGGCCTCATTTAATTTATATTATAACTAATAATGATGAAGTAATAATAATCAAATAAAACTAATTTCCCAATATCCCTAGAAGATATCAAAACCCCACAAAGTATCTCTAAATTTCATGTAAATATATTTGATGATTGGATTTGGGATAAGTATGGGATAATTAATTTGGTAAGAAATGATTGAAAATATTAGATACCAACTGATTGAATCCATCAATAATTAAGAAAAGTAGTGCATCATTTAATTTGTAATTATCCATAATCTCTGTTGATGAAAAAAACCTATATTAATGTAACGCCCCGACCCTAGTTACCCAGAGTCGGTGCATTATTACATAACATTGGCATGATCACAAGAAAGATCAAATATCGAAAGACCGATTTTTTAGTATCCTTAGAAACACTAGATATATTCACAAGTTTTACATTACATCAAAAAGTGAAAAACTACTACGATAACATAATGTCTCCATAGTCCACACTATTATCCCCTCATAATATCCCTGCAGGTCACTGATAACTTACTTCTTCACATCCTGGGGAAAATAAAACATAGAAAAGGGGTGAGCTCAAATTCCCAGTAAGGTTAAAAATATAGCGGAACATTCAAAAATAAGCATAAACATTTAAGGCAATGCATTACTAAAACAAAAGCCTTTTAAACTTGAACATCAACATAGTATGGAAAAAGTAAAATGAAATAATTCCATTTACTTATTCACATGGATATTCTACTAATTGAATAATCACATGAAATATCAATAACCACTTTCATAATGCCGGAATGCATAATGCTGAACTTTAATTTCTTTTTCAAGTCCTCGTCCCAAGACCTAGGGGTTAACTGTAACCGGAACCCAACCCGGAGTGCCTCTAATAACAGGACACCAACCCGAAGTGCCTATAATAATCGGAAACCAACTCGGAGTTCCTCTAATAACTGGAGACCAAACCGGAGTTCCTCCAATAACCGGAGACCAAACCAAAGGGGTTAATTTTACCGGTCCCCAACCCGGAACGTACTTGTCTAACACATTCATCTGAATGAAAGGTTGAAATATAACATAAACATTCAGATTACAAAAAACTTATGAAATGTCAATAGTCTAAACAAAAACCATGAGTGACATAAGAATAACTTATCCACAGTCAAAAATATCACAAAACCTTCACTAAAATATGGATGTTTTGTATCATAATAAATCAACTTCAAATAAGCTTAAAATCCATCAAAGGATGTTGACATAGATGAAATAAAGACTATTTTAGAAAAATATCTCTTTCTATTTTGAAATCATTTAAGAGTCTTATATTTATGAAATAAAACATTTTTTAAAAAAATATTCTTATTATCTTGTAAGGGAAGCTGTGACAATTTTATAACGGCGGTAAATAGCCGCACCTGCCGTATAAGTTTAAAAAAACATTCTTACCTTAAATTTGTCGAAAAGGTGAAAAGTTCCTTGTTTGGAAAACGACGGAAAGATTCCTTTCGAGACACATAAGGGTATAAATGACTTTAACCCATATTCTTGTAAATAGTAAAAATGTTTTGAAGTACATTATTAAGAAAACATGGATGTGGATGATAAAGAGATCCCAATAGATTATTACATATAAACAACCTCGGATAATGAAGAGATTGTGAAATCACCCTTACCAATTTGGTAGCTTATAAAACATACAACCCATAAAAGAGGTATCATACAATGAATATGTAAATACACATAAATTAGAGTGTATTACACAAAGAATATAATTATGGACAGTACATACACCACACAAAAGGTGATGGTGGAAATATGGCATGAATCTCATGGGAATAAGGAGTGAGATGAAAACCCATTACCTTGTACTTTTCCTTGGTTGGGGTAGGTTAACATCATATTCTTCGGGTTATTCCTTTTGATTTGATCAAAAGGGATCCTTAGGTTGGATTTCTGATCAAACTAAGGCCTCTAGGTTGTAGTGAGGGAAGTTGGTAGAGTATTTGGGCAGAGTTTTTCCAAACCAAAAGGTTTTGAATGTGTGAAGAAATGAGAATGAGGAGTGCCCTTTTATAAGAGGGGTGAGGGGCACCTTTGGAAAAGCTAGAAATATTAGTTTATAATAAAATCATATTCGGTTTCTAATGGCTCCAAAGTTGATTATTTAAATGTTAAGGTGGGGATGGGACGAAAAAAACTCAACCAATAGAATTTAGACAGGTTTGAGTACTTATATTAACCTTATCATTAAGTATTAACTCTAAGTTAATTAGTTTCACTTTTACAATGTCTCTTTATATTTTTATATAATATGGTTAATAAACTTACTATATACATCCAAAAGACCCCCAAGTGGTCCATAAATGATGAACCTATCATGATATAAATCTCTTGGCCGAACCCTAGATTTTTAAAAATTTAATATCAATTAATAATATAAGATTTGTTTTAAGAACTCTTTTATGTCAATTTTGACACTATTCAGTAGTTGATTTTTGTGAAACTCATAAAAGATTTATTACTTCGAAAAAAGTCAATTAAATCAATCCTAATATATCATATTATCCTAGAAAATTAGTTTAATTCATTAAAAGTTTCATATTATATTTATTTGGGTATTTATAATATCAATTATTTTAATTTTTCACTATTATAGTAATTAATTCATCATCATTGTGTCATATATAAATTAAATTATTTAATGTCTAAAAATTATAAATAAAATATCATTATGTAGGAAATCTGTTTATCTTTCTAATGAATATTTATAATCTAAAATCTAACATATATAAACCTATGTAAATTTTTTTTAAAGATATATGCTTGTGTCATTTTTGTATTCATTTTAACTTAATTAAAATAAAGTGTCCCTATCACCTACAAGTGGAAACATGGGGTCCCAAAATCGTCCCAAGATGCCTACGGTCTAACATGTATCATCCAATAAGTCTAGGACACATTTTAGGGTAATTTTGTATTATTATAATATTATTTTTTAACCCTTATTTACCAGATTTACCTTTAACCATGGTAAATAAAATATTTACCGCAGTAATTATTCAAAATGTATAAAAAAAGTTACCTATTTACACAATTTGAACATCCTGATTCCAAATATGGAATCCATTTTTCTTAATTCAAAACACAGAGTTCACAGATATTAATTTAAAATTAATTCCCGTTGTCAAAACAAAAAGCGTGTTTTTAAGAGATAATAACTATCAAAAGATTGACACTTGTTTATGTTCGGTTTAATTGTAAAATTATGTCCAATGACGAACATTATATTAAATGGTAAAAATATATTCTAGATATACTTTAAAACCACTCAAATTCATAATTTATCACTATTAATTATTTTGATTAAAAAAGTTTTTTTTAATTAAAATTTAGTAATTTTCACTATTCATCAAAATATGAAAGTTATCTGAAAAGTACCAAAATTTCACCTTAGGATAAATTAGATACTCCGAATCCTAAAATAAAGTCCATTTTGAGAGATAAATTTTCTAAAATTTTAAAAGGTAGGTATTACTATTCATAACGGCTAGTTTGATTGGTTGTGGTGTTTCAGAACTCGAAGTTGCGTACAACACACGCTACTGTATTATTCAAAGGAAAGCGCACCGTGGAAGCTTGGGATGTTTCATTTTAAATTTTTTTGATGTCCCCCATTTAGTCAAAAAGATTAAAATATTGTATTTAAAAAGGTTTCACTATTAAAAGTTGATAAAAGTGAAATACTAAAAATGAATCTGTTCTTGCATTATGTCTAAGAAACTCATAATATGGATTCTAAAATTATAAGGATTATATAAAGTTTAAAATTTAGTTAATACTATTCATAACCTCTTTTGAATGGCTTTTTTTTGGTAAGTCCTGGTGTGATTGAACATGGTGTTGCGTGTAGTGCAAGTTATTGAATTATTTTGAAGAAATAACACACTATGTAATCTTGGGGTGTTACAATTAAAATCTATTATTTCCCCGAATCCATATTCATTCATCAATCTGTCGTCGAATATATCCTCTCAATATCTATGGGATAGTGGATAACACAATGAATTTGATATATCCATCGTTTTATGGTGTATTTCTAGGATATTATCTTAATTAAGTAACAAAATAAATATTTTTAATTTATTACATTATTTCTCCAATGTGGGTGTTCATTAAAAACACCTTACATGAATAAATATTATATCATGGCTTGAGAACATCCTATATTCTAGACTAAGAAAAAAAATTTATTTCTCATTTGTGTCCATGTTTTGTATTTGTTAATACATATCTAAAAAATGTTCACAAATGATATAATATAATTTATATTTTTATTGTATCATCATTTTGGGTCACCGGGTTTCAAAACCTCAAGTTATCTCTGTACCAGGATCTAAAAATATCCCTTATAATATATTGATGTATTATAAAGAAAGAAATAGAGGTTATAATCTAATACATTTAAAATAATTCTCCACAAAATAATACCTACATATAATTTAGGATACCATTATCTTATCTTGGTCTCCTAATCCGATGAGCACTCTAGAATGTTCATGTGCTCTCAACAACCTAAAACCCAAGAGAAATAGACACTGACGAAGTGTCCTACCTACTGGTTTTGAAACTCCACCATGCACCTCGAAAAGGAAACTAAACCCACAACATACATATAATACATGATTAATTTGATAAATGAGTTGTTGATATTTATCCTTAGTTTTTAAATGTGTAAAATATGGAGAAACTAATTTAACTAGAGATCCAAGGTCAATCAGTACACCACCACGATACCCATTGCAGAAACTAGAAACTGTCCTATGAACCATGTAAATACTCTACCACTCCATACAAAACAATGTAATACACATCACAGAAAGATATATCATAACCCTATATCTACACATATAAAACCAATGTACATCGTCAGGGGTCCTCATGGTACTACTTACGATTTTAGGTAGTCCTTAGCTACCACTGAAACAAAGAAACATTTGAAAACCATATCTAGTTCTAAATATAGTATCAAAAACACTATCTTTAACTTTTTATGGACTGTATAGTGGGGACCACATCTGTCCCCCATACATGGCCTCAAATGGAACTTCACGAATAGTTGAGTGATAACTGTTCTGATACACCAAATCCACTGATGGTAAATGAGTAACCCATCGATGTCACATACGTAATATGAAAACCTTACACATGTTAACCATAACCCAAAATTTCTTCTTCATAATCCAATATTCCTAGGGTTGAAACGAATCTAGAAAGACTTCAATTACCAAGGCCTCCTACATTCTCTTCCAAATAATTTCGTGAAGTTACGATCATGGTCTAAGATAATCAACAATGGAATTCCCTAAAGTAAGACTTCTTCATTCATACAGACTCATCCCAAACTCTCCACTAATATTTTCTCTCGCATCATTATAAAGTGAGACAACATTGTTAGTTGGTTGATGATTACATAGATAGTGTAATGAACTTTTATTAATCACGGAAGATCTAACATGAAAACTAGAATGACACTATCCCATTTCCAATTTCATATAAGAACTTCGATTATCTCCTACTGATCTATGAGAAATAAATTATTAAACTCATTATAAATTTAATAAATATTTGGCCACAAAATCTAAGATGAAAATAAGTTGATACCTCCCCATAATAGTAAGATTTATTACTAAGGTAATTAAAGCACCTCAGTACCTCCTATCATATAATGACTAGTGTCATCATCCACTACTGGAAGGATGATGTACCCCAACCTTCAAGAATCCCATCAAGAATGTTTCCATTAGATATATGTTCATACACGACCCCATAATTAATTTACCCACACAGTCCTTCCCAAACATTATGAAAATTAAAATAGAACAAAATCATCAATGAGATATAGACATCATAATCAATGTTCTCAAGGATCAACTATAAATAACCCAACAACTCTAACACTCCCTCAACAACAGAGAATGGAAATAAACATTGTGATTATCAGCTATCCATAACCCACTAATGGGTTCATCCCAATCTCACAATGTAACAACTTCTACTATCTCTTAGTTCACCCTCATGTATAAGAAATCATATCCCATGTTGTGGACTTCAAAAATCTCGAACAGATACCATGTGAGATTTCAAAAATTATAGCACACATTTAGAATTTCATGAACCATCCCAAAGTTCCTCATGTACTCCACCTCCGAAACTTGGGTAACTAGGATTTCATTGAATAAGAATAATAAAAACTTATCCAAAAGGGTTAATTGTCTAGTTCATATGTCTCACAAACTAAACTGGGGAATTCAAAATTACAAAGAACATCACCAAGATCCCAAAGAAACCATAGAAGATTTTGAAATAATGCTTCATTATATACTGCACAAAAACATGGTAATAGTTATTACATATCCTAATGTCCAACAATGAGAAACACATCATTCATAATCTCAAGTTGACTATGTAATTGATTTTATAAGGTGGATGATCCTCATTTACAGGAACTAGATTCTAGTGACATCAATCGAAACAAAACCCCAATCTCTCATTTTCCTCCTTGGAGAACATAAAAGGGTCTTCTATGTAGAGACATAGATTTATAAAATCCATTTATATGAATATTTATCTAATAAAACATTTAATCTCTCACAAATTTTGGGGTTAATCCAATATATTAGTCCAGATGTTGGGCTATCCCTAGAGGAAGCTAATACATTATAAGAATATTCAGTAGGGAGGTAAGGAAAACCCTTAGAGACATTTTTCAATGCTCCCCAAATAAACTAGGAAATTAAAATATAAAAAAAAAATTATTCGTTAGGATTAACTAGAAAAATAAAAAGACATCAGCTGTACCATATAGTATAGGATATCATCCTCCAATACTTGTAATTATTTCTCAAAAAATAAAAGAGATTCCATCCCACAAACTCAAATACTGGTCAACCCATACTAGTAATAGTCAGATGAGCCTGGATATAAATTAAATGATCTATATCAAGGAAGAAAACAAAAGGCCTCAATATCAACATGTAAATTTTTCACGTGAGACTCTCTCTCTCTCTATCTTAGATTCAAGTCACACATCAAATAGATATTTGATCATAGATCCATTCAACATGAACCTCCAAACACAATGGTAAATCTAAGAGATATTCTAGAATCTCTAATTATCGATTAAGATATGTGTCAATAAATTATTTTCTCATGACCACGTTAATCAATACCATATATGATGTAGATACTATTGATAATGTACCTCAAATAACTCTAATAGCCTCTTGATCACTGATCTCCCATGTTTCCAGCTACTCATGCCTTGTTCAACAAATCAATAAGTCCTGTATGGAAAACCTCAGGATGGTGGTGGTAATACCCAGCCACGTCCATCTACCCTCCATGATCATCTACCACATAAACTACATAATGGAATTCCCACATCCAACCACTACCCCATCCTGGGTGGATTATTTAAAATCGATTTCTCTATGACTCGATGGGTAGAGAAATTCTATGTTATATGTCCACATCTATCACAATTATAACTATACATATAACTAATTGGATTGTTTATATCTCTAAGGCCCTTATTAATGATGAAACCTCATTTTTGAAATCCTACATCACACCCATGCTATTTATAAGTTTTTCCCACACTGCATACTATTAAATCACTGGCATTAATGCTCAAGACACATGTTTATTCCCTACATGTCATTATCCATAATCTCAAATCCATACATGGTTTATTATAAAATTATTAATCAACCTAACACATCATAGGTGGGTACCTATAATGATCATCAGATGAGACTACCACCTACTTTTCCCAGAGAAGAAAAACTAACTCATCACAGGTCCCCTTCATAGAGACCTAATTACTCGTCTATCCAAACTTGTAAATCTACTTTAGAAACCTCATTGGTTGTAATTGGGGAATCATAATTCATTGAAATTTATATTTACCATGATTAAATAAAATTTATTGGGGTTTTGAATTAAGAAGGGAATGGAAAAGTCTACTAACTCCTATATAAATCATTTACCAATTTTAACCATACATATAGTTTCATTGATTTCAAAGTCCACATGATGGTTATCAGAGTCATATTCAATAGAAATATAGGATAATTTCCAACACTAGTGTCAAAGGAATGAGATACAAACATTAAAAACAATAACACTATGGTCATAAATCCCAAAACAAACCTCAAAACTAGAAAATATCTACATTATGGTAAAAAATGTAACTACTCTGATACAACTCTATCATAACCAAACTGATCATGGTCTGCATGGCAGGTAGAATTCCAAGAGTGAAACCCCAAACCAAAGTCAAATAGGTTAGGGCATATGATCAAGTACTAAGTGGGTATATCTCATGCATGAGAGTCCATACCCTAAGTACTTGTAGATATTCACACATATAAAAATCCCAATACAATACTGAAATTTAAACAATACATCTGATATTATAATTAATGTTTAACATCAATCCCACATCAGATAGTTAATATGAACTATAAATGGTAATGTGAAAATTATAAGCTCACATAATGTATTAAGAGTATCAAACCTAAATTGTATGAGGGGATTCTCTCGAACGAAACACATAATCCAATAACGACTAGTCTGTCTAACTTCTATATATCCACTCCTAGACCTCCTAGGATTCCATAAAAATTATTTTCATCTATGTATGGTGTGAATTGTATAAGAATATCCCTTTTAGAGTGAGTATAAAAATTCCTACAAGGACAACCCAATTTCTCCAAAAATAATGAATAAAGAGATTGGTATTCTCCTCATCACAAGGTATTTCGATAAGGATATGATGTATCAAAATTAGGAAAATAAAAATCCATGTATAATCATAAAATACTATTAGTATCTAATATGTATCAACCATACTTCAAGCCAAATTAATCCACTCAATTATTCAATGTAATTATTTCATATATGAACTCCCTATATAAGACACGAAATCACCATGAAGTTACTTCGATTGGTCATTCTTGTCAAGACATACTAAATAAGTATTAACTAAAATTCCATGTATATTGAAACACTAGTGGGGGATCACAACTATGGGTCATGGGGTACACTTAAAACCCAATCCTAATACTAAACCCTTTTTGGGGATCACAATCCAATACTAAGGGAAAAATTCCACACTATACCCTCATTGGGATATACCAAATGTAAACACTCAACTAATAAAAATATATCCTAAAATGGTCAGAGGTAATTAACCCAGTATCATACAAGAGTTGGAAAAAGAAGAATGAGGTATCCTACATTCCCTTTCCATGAATTGATATTGATCCTTATAGGGGAACATGATGTGTCTCACTGATCCTAGAACTATGTATCACATTCTCAGACGTTATAAAATTCTCCAAATAACATGTCTTATACCATTGGGGTATACAACAATTAGATGCCCTTCCAGAACAGAGTGTGTTGTCATTCCTAGATTGTGTACCATATCTCATGCCCATGTACTAAGGGCATGACTGTGTACACTGGCCTTGTCTGAATACTTTTTGATGTATACGGTTTGTTCCCCATTAACCTTCCATGTAGGGATTAGGATAGAACCTGAAATGTGACATCTAACCATTTCCATGTACCTCCTGAAGTATAAGGCATTTTCCCCACCATACATGGTGTGTGGGGAAACATTGATTCATAGTCATGTTCTCCTTGTACATACCAAGTCATCCACCAAGGGATACACAACATTTTACATTCTACACACGATATGTAGGCCCAGACTCTAGGACACCGGGACACCCTGAGAGGGGAGGGGTGAATCAGGATGTCAACTTTTTCTTCTTAAAGTTGTGGATCTTCTTCCCACGTTGGTAGGAACTAGTTAAATCTGTATGATGGATATGATCAGTAATGAAACATTCACATGCAGAGAGATGACACAAATATTTTTACTTGGTTCACCACTAAGGGCTACGTCCAAGGAGCATATGCCGACAAGTTGTCAGTCGTACCTAATTCCACTAATCTTCACTAGTTGTGGATTAAAATTGTTCGGGCACAGTCACTATGTCCCAGGCTCACTGCCTTTACAAAGGATCAAGGATAGCTCACTGCTTCCCTCGGGTCACTCCCATTGACTCCCCCGGGCTCACTACCATTGGTGAAGTATCACTCAGTTTATAGACGTGAAGATCTCTTCAATAGATAGACATGAAGGTCCTTGTCTCCTGTTCAGCATGAGACTTTTCTTTCATCAGAGTCTGGAGTTGATGCTCTGTTAAAGTCCAAATTCCATCCACTGATGAATACCCCATTTTCCCTTGTCTAATGGGAAAACAACCTTTGGAAATGGCCTCATAAAGTACCCTACTTCGCAAGGCTCACAAATTTCCAAAGCTCAAACAAGCCTTCGCGGAGTCCCCGCCTTCTTATGAGGCTGAATCGTGAAGCACTCTCGCAATGCTCCAGCCTTCTCAATGCATGGCTGTCATGGAGCTCCTACCTCTTCGTGTATCTCACTGAGCCAATGTGGGGCGCATGACTTTCACGGAGCTAGAATAGCCGTCGCGAAGCTCCTCTTTCACGAAGCACACTACCTTCGCAAGAGACCTTTGCGAACCGAGAGCAAAGGAATTTCTCGAAAAGTATCTCTTTACTTCTCTTGAGGGTTCATCCTCTATTTATAGGCGATTCCACCGACCCTCGACCCTTCCGCGTGAAGTCAACACCACGTTATCTCAAATCGCGAAGCTCCAAAGTTTCCGCCAGAATTCTGTCCAAATCACGAAGCACCTTGGCAATTTTCAGATCGCGGAGCTCGTCGTAATCATGGAGTATCACCTTCATAATTTCTTCACGCCTTCACCACGAAGCTCCCTCGCAAATACCTTCACCATTGCGATGCTCTTCAACTCTTCAGTTCCCAAAGCTTTGACGTAATCGCGAAGACTCACCGCCTCCATTCTTCTAGTCTTCGTGATTTCCAAACCATGCATCCTCTCTTCGCGAAATTCATGCATTTTCCATATTTAATTATTATCTTCATGGAATCCTATTTTTATATTGCGAAGACTCACGCCACCTTCAATACTGTTGTCTTCTTGAATGGTATGATCTCTTTGCTGGTACATGATCTGAACATCCATTGATGATTGACAAAAAACACAAACCATACTCCAAATCATGCATAGAAGACCATGGTTCCAACACAGACAACATCAGGGGTGTATACCCTCAATACCTACAGAGATGGCCATCTGAAGACAAAACTATGTGTGGTCCTACCATATGATGAGATATTATAACTTTTATATTGAAATACAACTTGATGTATAATGGAAGTTACATATTGCGTGTTCTTGTCCGAGAGATAGTGCAGAATGATTAACACCCTATGATTTTATGAAATACTTTTTAAAATAAATTTAATCGTTTTTATATTTTTTATAACATGATTTTGGATTGTGTTACTTGGAACAATATGTTTTCTTTGAAATATACACTACCATAGGTTTCCATGAAATGTTATATACTATTAAAATAGTATTATTTATATAGTTAGTTATCACCTAGACATTGGAATAAATTGAATGAATAAAATTAATTAAATTACAAAAATACATTTTTTATATAGTCATATATATTGAATTAATTGGTTACCAATTAGTTTTAAATAAAAATTTAAACCTTATCAAAATAATGGAAATTATTTATTAACAATTATTATTTTTTGCATTGAAATGTAATTTACCTCAATATATTAAAAAAATATCTTTCGTTGAATTATTATAATTAAATCCTTAAATTATTTATTCAATTAAATGTTTAAATTTAATTTTATTATTTTCTATACCATAGAAAAAAATAAATCCAGTTTTTACACATAATGTTGTGATGTCCAAAATTTTGTTTTAGTTGCCTTGGTCATATTTATTTTATAATAAATTTGTACCATGATTAGAAATGTTATTTTAAAAATTAAAATTAATTTTTAAATATTAGTATTAAAATTATCTTTGGTAATTATTTCTGGATTTTTATAAATTTTTTGATCTTTTTGAAAAATAGTGGAAAAATATTAATTTAAAGCTACCATTTTGTTTATATTATTTATAAATTTCAATTAAATTAAAATTATTTTTATTGAAAAATTATGTCACTTATACATATATTATTAAAATTTATGTCACTATAATCAACTTTTTATCAAAATTATATATCAAAACATTATTACTCATTGAACGTTTTTTTGAAATCTCGTATTCTCGTCAAATCTATAAGATTATTTTTTAAAAATAACTCCCCAATACTAGGATATTAATAGTGAAAACTATATTTAAAATTTGTAATTATAATAATATATATATCCGAATTAGGTCATAATAAGTTTTTTCTAAACCAATTGTAAAAATTATAAAAATATTTACCATCATTAATGTAAAAATGGGTATACATGAGGGGTTTAATTAACGATATATGCCGAAAAAATGACCAAAAATATTTAAAAAGGACATTTTATAATTATATATAGGTATTATCACAAATATTATTTAGAATAATTAATTTGGTATCCCTATATCTTATGATTTATATGGTAAACAATTTTCAATTTAAAAATTACAAATGTGCCACACACCTCACATTCAAATTCCACTGCCTCTCTACTCTTCTTCACACATCAAAACAATTTTGGATCTGACATTACCTTTACATTTCACATTCCAAAATTCATCTTATCCTCCAAGAAACCATATATTGGACATAATTCTACCTGTGTAAGTATTTAACTAGACACCTATGAAGGATACCTGAAGAAGTTGTAACGTTCATCAACTATCATTTTTTTTATTCAACAACATGGTTCAATTGTTATTATAATATTGTGATATAATATTAATATAATTATAAATATACTAGTATTTTTTATTTTAATTTAATTATCTACAACCATCTAAACATCCATCAAATGAGATACATAATAATCGTTCATGTGTATGGTGGACTACATCCTCGCAATCTGATGCCATTAATTATTTCGATTAACACATCTCATGATTGGGTGTGATGATGGATATAAATTATATATATATAAATATATGATATTTATAATATTATTATACCTCTAGAAACATTATATAATATACATATATATATATATATTAATTTGCATTTTGTAGGGGATATAACAACATCGTTCATGTGTACAGCAGACTACAACTATAACGACCCATACTTTACATACATGGTTATTACTTCGTAATTGAAGCATAATCATTACAACATATAACAAAACCATGATAGGACTATATAGGTATAGTGTCTTTAGAAACTGGGAAACATAAACAACTAGTTCATAAATCATCTACATTGACTCCCGTTTATTTCATAATATCTACAGTCCCATTTGGCATATCCTACTTAATACCCTTCTTCCTGGCCTGGGTAAAAGAAAAAGTACAAAAGGGTGGGGTCAAATGCTCAGTAAGGATAAACAAAATAAATATTAATCATATCATATTCTTAAGAACATAATAATTTGAAAATCTTAACCTGCAAAAAAGATCATAATACCATAACATGGGATAAATCTTAGTAGTGAAATGTAATCCCAATAATAATAACTTAAAACATAAAACATCATGGCATACACACATAATCAGATAAAATCATTTCATATTAGTCAGGGCTCTTTTCCAAGACCATCAGAGCGGACAAAGTCCATTACTGAACCGAGTTCACTCCTCGTTCCAGTCATGTATCACTGAACCAGATTAACTTGTCGTTCCAGCCATGTGTATCTCATGAGATATGAATCATTACCCAATTCATTAGAGGGAGATATAGGTCCCACCCATCTCATAATTAAACCATTCTTATGTGTGCCACAAAATCATTAATCATACATCATAGCATAACCCATATAATAAAAATGGGATTCATAAACATCATGCCATCATAACATAATCCAAAAAATTATTTTTAAAAAATAATTCCATCATATCATAATATAATAAATTTAATAATAGGGATAGAAATAGAACCCTATATTATCTTATATGGAAAATAATTTTGATAAAACACTTGAACTCCATTATTGAGGAAAATATCCTTTCTACTTCAAAATTTTTTTTCATTTCTTAACATGTCATACAATTTTTAACTAAAAGATGTTAAGTAAAAATAAACATGATAACTAATAATGGAAGCCCGATTTAAATAATGTTATCTGAAATCAGAAAAATACATTCATGTCGTATAAGTTAAAAAAACATTCTTCTTGTACTTTGGTCAAAAAAGTCAAAAAAATATCTCGTACTGAAAACGACAAAAGATTCCTTTAATATCTTTTAATAAAATTAAACAATAGGTAAATTTGGATTTAAAAAATTTTAGGAGGATATACATAATAATAAATATTATGGAAACATGGATGTGGATGATAAATATGCCTCAGTAAATTCTAAAGTATAAATAATCTCGGATAAAAATGAGATTGTGAGATATTCCCTTACCTTAGGTCTGATTTGCTTCAAACGTATCCAAAACTCCTGTATAATGATTTAAATAATGTCATTGACTTATTAAAGAATCACATTAATTGTTATGATATCATATATGGTCATATTCTTATCATCTTATTAGTAATATTTCATTGTTACTTGTTATTCAGGTGTGCATTGCTTTATGTTCTAACGCATGTTTTATCGAATAAATTCTTATTATTATTTTTAGGTTATAGATAAATCATTTATGAATTTTATTAGTGTAATATATATCATATTTATTCATTCATTTCATTTATATAATCATTATTCAATTAATATCATGTAGAACGAGTTGCATCACATCGTGAAAACGGTAGGCCGTACGTACGCACGAGAAATGATATCATTCCCATGATCATGGAATTTTATTGAAGTGTATTTATACTTTTTCAGAATAAATATCACTTTACAATAGTCATATATAGTTACTCTTTACGCCATTATACTTATCCAAGTAAGGTTGTGGTGGAAAACATATTACACCCCGACGTGGAGACTGTATTTCGTACGTACGCACGCGCGGTGGTTTCATTTTCTGTAGGATGGTTAGAAGGTGAAATATTGTTGTTTCATATTTATAATAACATATCAGTATATTATTTATACTGATGTTATTACTTCATAATGAAACAACTAAATAAGAGGAATTAGAAGAAGAAATAAATTTGAAAGGATCGGTAACAAATATTACCCCTTCTTCAACATGGCTCCAGGAAACTTCCTCTTAGGGCACATAAATTGGTCATTGAAGAAGACCAGGACCTCTAGAATTATTCTAGGGAACTTCATAAATGAAATGGGTAGAGGTTGTCCGAGAGTGAATGCTAAAAATGGTGTGAGGAGGAGATGGAGTAGGTGCCCTTTTATAAGGTAGGAGAGGGGCACCTTCAGAAAAAACATAAAAAATTATTTTATAATAAAGTCATATTCGGTTTATATTAGCTTCAAATTTATTCATTTCGAATCTAAGGTGGTTATGGGTCGATATCCTCTCAACCAATAGATTTTAGATAATTTTAGGTTATTATTTTAACCTTAACATTTAGATTTAACTCTAAGTTAAATATTTTATCTTTTACCGTGTCTTTTTTTTTTCTTACACTATATGGTTAATAAAATTAATATAACAAGAAAATGGAACCCCAAGTGGTTTATTATTAATATATATAACCTTATCTAATTCATGTTTTTGAACCTTATATGTTTAGGAATATAATTACAATTAATAATATAATATTTGTTTTAAAAACAATTTTATCTCAATTTTGACACTCTTTGGTAATTTATGTTTTTTTAAATCGTAACAGCATGTTTAGTTCGATAAAATTTAATTAAATCAATACTAAAATGTCATATTAACGTATAAATTTAGTTTAATTCCTAAAAAGTCTCAAATTACATGTACATGGGTATATATAATATTAATTATGTTAATATTTCATAAATAATGTAATTCTTATATCATCATTGTGTCAATTATAAATTAAATAATTTAAGGTCAAAAAATTATAAATAAAATAAAATTACGTAGGAAATATTTTTTTCATTCTTATTGATATTTATAGTCGAATTTATCTTATGTTTAACCCTACATTAAAAATGTTTTTAGTTATTAAACATTGATTTTAACTATTTTAACACTTCTTTAAATAAAATAATAATAAATGTCCTAATCTAATACAAGTGGACCTAAACGATAATATTTTATTAATAATGTTGTTTTTGGTTGAATTACACTTATCCAATAGAATTTGAAATTTTTTAGGGTAATAATAATAATATCATTTTTTACCCTTAATTACCCTATTTACTTTTAACCGTGGTAAATAAAAGTAAAAAGGTATTATTCCCCAAAATTTATTTTTATCTTATTGAACCACATTTTACTCTTTGATATTAATCGTGTCTCTAGGATTTTTGAAATTCCACTCACAGAAGCGGTAAAATTACATTTTATGTACATTTGCAAATTCTCCTAGGAGGTGGGTAAAAGACGGTGAAAAGTTCAATAAACTTTTTATATATGTAAAATTATTATAAAATGACTACAATAAATTAAATTGAACCTATATAGGTATTATGTATCAATTTTGACCTAAAATAAATTTAAATATAATAAATAATGATTTAAATAAAAAGTCCATTTTTAAATAGTAACCCATAGTTTTCCCTATTCATCAAAAATTGAAAGTTTTTAGAAAAATACCAAAATTTCACCCTAGGCTAATATCGATATTACAAATCCAAAAATGAAGTCCATTTTGAAAGATAAAATTTTTAAAATGTCAAAATTTTGGTATTACTATTCATTGCGGCTGGTTTATATTAAATTTTAATAACATATTGTTGTTTAGTAAAACTCGATATTACGTACAACAGATGCTATCGAGGAAGGTTGATCTTGCATATAACACAAGCCAAGCTATTGTTGTGTGTAATGAAATATTATTTTGATGTTGTGTATAACATAAGACATAAAAAAATATACTTCTCATAAAATTTCAGGGTGTTATATTCTACCCCCATTAAAATGAATTTCTCCCTCAAAATTTGTCACTTCGTAAAAAAAGATGAGGATACCTCTCCCTCATCATATCCTAAAGATCCCATGTATCTTCATATAATTGGAGGTTCCTCCATAAAACGTTCACCAAGCGAGTGGTCTTTTTCCGTAGAACTTTTTCGATATGATCCAGAATCTCTATCAGTTGTTCTTTATAAGAAAGATCTTGCTCCAACAATAAAACATCTGGGCTTAGTACATGTGAAGGATCTGGTGTGTACTTTCTCAGGAGAGATACATGGAACACATCGAGAACTTAAGAGAGATTTGGTGGAAGCACCAATCGGTAAGCTACCATCCCAACACGATCCAGTATTTCTAAAGAACCGATATACCTAGGGCTCACCTCTCCCTTCTTTCCAAAGCTCATTACTCTGTTCCAAGGAGATATTTGTAATAAAACCTTATTACCAACATCAAAATCTGGGTAATTTCTTCTCTTGTCGGCATTACTTTATTTTCGTCATTGAGCTTCTCTTATGTGTTGTTGAATATATCTGACGTTTTCTTCCATCTCATCAAAAAGATCAGGTCCTAATAGCATTCTTTCCCCAACTTCATCACAGCAAGTTGGAGTTCTGCATTTCATTCCATAGAGAGATTCATAAAGAGCCATCTGAATACTGGAGTGAAAGCTATGATTATAAGAAAATTCCACCAAAGGTAGGTGTTGATCCCAACCATCTTTGAAATCTATAAAGAAATATCTCAACATGTCTTCTAGAGTTCGAATTGTCCTCTCATACTGACCGTTTGTCTGAGGATGATAAGAAGTGCTGAAACTAAACATTGTATCTAATGTATGCTAAAGACTATGCCTGAAATTTGAGGTAAACCTTAGATCTCAGTCAGATATAATGGAAAGTGTTACTCCATGAAGCATCGTCCAGTCCTTGTACCCTCGTCCTCAGTCAGCACTTTCAATCGTCCGCATCCAACACAACAAGGTTCGGGCATAACCCGTGTAGGGGTGAGCATAACAATACTCAGTTGGGACCCCGAGACCCACTAGGTTTCAGAAATACAACTAGGATAAAATACTAGGTATGAAATCCACAGATTTCCTTACATAGTTATATGCCCATACATATAACTAATTTATCATGTAATCCATCTCAATCATGAGGAAAACATATATTTTCTGACTCATCTCACACAAAGATTTATTCTAGGGGGTAGTATCAAGTAACATTATGAAAACAACTTCGAACACCTCAGCTACTGTAAAATACTCTTCTATAGAGTATAGTGGCCATGCCACGTCATACAGAGGTGCTTCCCACTAACCTTGTACTGCTGAGGTACTCCTCCTGTCGAGTACCGTAGGTCTCTCATGTCACACAGAGGTGCTCCCCACCATGTGTCTGCCATGACACATAGAGGTTCTTCCCCTCGTAGCCTTCTGAGGTACTCCTCCTATCGAGTACCATGGGTCTACTGCATCACCAAAGCTCTCTCCACCATGGGTCTTCCGTGACAACAAGGTTCTCCCCACTAGGCCAGTCGAGTAACTCCGAGTCGAAACGGTCACCAGTCATCAAGTCTATGCCAGCCACTAGGTCTCCACACTATGTTCGCTCATCTCCTGGAGGATCCACTCCACAATCTGCTAGTAGATACTAAAACTACCATTATGTCCCACGAAGACGTATCTCAACGGTCCGCCACTTCATAGGGGTCTCAACCTAACAGATGACGCGTCAATCGGACGCCCTGTCTATGAGTTATTAGACTTTTTGATCTGGGGGCCCGGTAGGATTTGTGCTCGATCCAACCTGATCGTTCCCTATATTAATCCAAAACATAGTGGGGTATACTCAAAGGAAACGCTTGTCTCCATCATTACCAGCACCACAGACGGTTCATCAAAAGGACGTCTTGTGCCAAAGTTATGGCCAAAGGAAAGTAGCTGGGTTGTAGTGGGCCTGGGTCCAGTCCGACCCAATCGGATCGATCTGACCCATGAGGTTCTGCCCACCCTGATTGGAGGCCTTGCCCGTTGGGTTTTTCATGGAGGCTGCAAGGGGCTGCGGGGGTGACTCATCCTCAGAGGCTGTTGCGTGGGTGGCTCGGCCGCAGAAAGGCTCAGTCACGGGCCGGCTCGGCTCGGGGAGGCTTGCAAGGCCTAGGTGAGGGAGGCTCAGGCAGGTTAGAGGGCCGCGGCGATGGAACGACTACGGTGGTGGCTCGTATTAGTTCGGACATCGACGTTGCTAGGGGATGGGCAACGCAGCTGCTTGGCATGGCATACGGCTATGACGTGACAGCTCCGCATGGCGTGGGCGCGGCAAGGGGGATTTGGCCTGAGGTGGCGTAGTGGCTCGAAACGGCAGCAGCGCAGCGACTCGGCACAATGGCTCAGCATGGTGGCTCGACACGTCGTCTTGGCATGGTGGCGGCCCAACATGGTGGCGGCCTAGTGATGGGGTTTGGCCCGGGGTAGCGTGATTGCTCAGTCCAACCGCAGGGGGCTCGTCCGGGCGTAGTGTCGGTTCGACCAGGAGGGCGAAGCTCTGTAGGGCAGCATGGGTCGTGGAAGCCGTAGGTGGCAGTGTTGTTGCCTTTTTCACCTTCCTCCATTATTAATAACACCAACAAAGAACGAAAATGGATAATTCCATCGAATAATGATCTTCATAAATCAAGGAATAGGACGACGTATGAGACTATCACCGAAGCGTGGTTTCGGAATCAATGATCATTGTCACCCCCTCTGTCTCCTTCGTCTTCATTCTCCCAACCTCCGTCGACGAATAAAACGAGGTAGGGGTTTATTTCAATTTTATTATCACTTCTCGTGTTCTCCCATTATAATTCTTTTGCGGTAATGGTAATAGATATTGACGAGGGTTGTGGGAAGTGATGCTTTAAAATGTCTTCCTTACACATTCATGATTTGTTCATTGCGAACCAATTTTTAACATTATAAATGCAGAGGGTGAAGTACAAAGAAACATGGCCGACCCCTCCTCTTGTCAAAACCCTTCCCCCAGGGTTCGTGCCGTGACTACCCCAAAACCTCCTTCCTTAGGACATGGGCTGGCATCTAGCACCAAAGGCGTAATTATAAAAAACTGTGAAGGCATTGCAATTATAACCTATAAACACACACACAAGAAATCACACATCTGTATACGAAACACCAAGTAAACTGTATAAAAAATAGTGCTTAAATTTAAATGGGCCAGAATACAAGCCTAACAAAAAAGTACCAAAAACTGAAAGTACAAATACAACTGAAGAAAATGAAATCATCTTTTGGGTCATCCTATCAAGTTACTACCTGAATAGTAGGTATAGATAGCCTCTTCAGCACTCCATGTCCATCCGTCTCCACCATGTACCGACACGTCATAAGGTCCATCTCAAGGTACCATCTGGACGTGTTACTCTCTTCCTCAGTCTGCGTTGTCCATCTTCTGCACCAAACACAACGAAGTGTGGGAATTTCCTATGTAGGGGTGACTATAACAATACTCAGTAGGGACTACGAGACCCTCTAGATCTCACAAAAATCCACTAAGGATAAACCAAAAAGTATGAAATCAACAGATAACCCTTCATAGGTATATGCCCACACATATACCTATGTTATCATGTAATCCATCTCAATCATGAGGAAAACACAGAAAAAATTACTCATCTCAAACCAAGATTTTATTCTAGGGGTTAGTATCAAGTGAAATCCCCAATCACATTGTTGAATCCTCAGATTCTAGATAAGTCCTCCTCTATCAAGTACAGTGGGCCTACCGCGACACCAAGGCGCTACACACTTACCTTGGACTGTTGAGGTACTACTTCGGTCGATTACCGTGGGTCTGCCACGTCCCCAAGGCGCTCCCCACCATGGGTTTGCCGCATCACCAAGGTGCTCCCCCTCATAGCCTGCTGTGGTACTCCTTTTTTGATTATCATGGGTCTACCATGACACTAAGTAAATCCCCACTATGGGTCTTCCACGACACCAAGGTGCTCCGCACTGTGCTAGGTGAGTCACTCCGAGTCGAATCAGTCAGTAGTTGTCATGCCTCAGCCAACTACATGGTCTCCGCACTATGTTCGCTCAACTACGAGAGGATCCACTCCATGAGATACTATTAGATACTCCAACATTCATCAAGTACCATGAAGAATTATCTAAATTTTCCACCACTTTATAGGGGTATCAACGCAACTGATGGCATGTCAATCGTACGGCTGGTTTGTGAGTTATTCGGTTTTTAGTTCAGGGGCCCCGGTTGGATTCATGCTCAATCCAACATGACCATTACCCATCTCAAACCAAAAGGATGTGTGGAATACTCAAAGAGACCATCTCTCTCCACGATTTCCAACGCCGTTGACGGTTCGTCAAGCAGACATCCAGTGCCAATGATATAGACGATTGAGCGTAAATCAGTCCTAGTAGGACCGGGATCGGTCCGTCCCGGTCAGACTGACACGACCCAACACTTTGGGTCTGGCCTCATCCGCAATGCGGCCGGACCCATTACGTATGGCCTAGCCTGCGAGGGTCGTAACGGTACCGTGGGGGTGGCTCGGCCGAGGGGTACAGCGAGGGCGGCAGACCCAGCCGCGAGGGCGTGGACAAGCCACAAGGGCGTGGACCAGACATTTGGGGAACAGACCGGTGGTGAGGGGCGTGGACTGCACGTGAGGGGCGCGGACCAGTGGCATGTCATTGGACTAGTTGTGGGTCGGCGGACTGGTCACAGGTCGGCAGACAGTCCGCAGTTCGGCTATGGTTTGGTCAGGAAGGCAGAACGGCTCAGCTCGGTAGCACGACTCGGTGTGGTGGCACGGCTCGGCTGTGATTGTGGCACAACTTGACGAATGAGGGCATGAATTGCTTGGATGGAAGCACGACTTGGTGGAAGATGGCGTGGCTCGGCCCGGATGGTGGGTCGGCAAGGGCGGCGCAGAGAGGCTTCTGGTCGGTCGGGGCGTCGCCGCGAGGCCACTGGTTCGCCGGGGTAGCACGGCGAGGCTGTAGGTGGCAGTGCCGTTACATCCATAATCTTTGTTGCCTTCCTCTATTTCGAAGAATACACCAAAGAAGAATGACAGAGGGGTCGGGACATGTTTGTTTGTCTTTCACCCTCTGTATATAGAGTGGTAGCAAGTGGTTCACAAGAATGAAGGACGAACGTATATCATAATCATCCTTAATTTTTGTTCCCATCCTGCACAAGGAAAGAACGTAGTACATGGAATGTGATAAACATTTAAGAATAAACCCCTATCATGTTCTCTTTATGAGTTGGCTCAAGAAGTTAGTGCGGTCATCGATTCACCATAGATGAGGACATCCCATGTCAAAAGATGTCCTGACGAAGAAGGTAGAAGGAAGTCAGCGTTCTTTGTTGGTGGAGCGTTCTTAATTGGAGATATTTCTCCCAAGGTCTCCCAAACCTCATTTTCCAACAAATGAATAGGTATCACAAAGTAATAGATTTTTATATCTATTAATTTGTTGGTATAATATTCAAAAATGAATTAATTAAAGGAGAGTTGGAATTATAAATATATGTGAATTGGAACAATTTATGTGGAGGAATTTAAGAGGGTCCTCCACATTAATGAATGGGGTAGAGAGGCATTCCTACATTTATGAGGGAGTTGAAGTTTTTATCTCAATTAAAAGGGGCTTCAAGGGGGTTCAATC
Source organism: Viscum album (assembly GCA_963277665.1). Taxonomy (NCBI): domain Eukaryota; kingdom Viridiplantae; phylum Streptophyta; class Magnoliopsida; order Santalales; family Viscaceae; genus Viscum; species Viscum album. Next base: position 1,060,705,381 of record OY728165.1, on the reverse strand, counting down.
TCAGGTGTTCCCCACCACCCTAACCTCTCATGGGAGGTTAGGATACGGTGGTTCCCTCCACCATTACCTTTCATGAGAGGTTATGTTCGAGTGGTCCCCACCACCAACATCCACAAGGAGGTTGGTTAAAATTAAATAAGATAAAACTTGTGTTTATTTTATTTTATTATTTCCATGAAAAACATAGAAACAAACTATTAACCTCGACCAACTTCTGTAGAGGTAAAAGTCTTTATAAGAGATTACTGGCACTACGAGTTCAACGGTGTCGTCATATTTCAATTACCTTCATTGGATCAAGAGTTAGAAAAACCCACTCACACGTTTACTGATCATACCTGAAAAAATGATAAAAAATTCATTCTGGGTACTTCGGGCCTCGGAATCACACGCCGTCAGTTTTCACAGAGTCATAAAATTCACATTTAATTAAAATCATTACATGGAAATTACGGGACTTTACATTCTCTCCACCTCAGGATTTATATCCCCGTAAGCCACAACTCAAAATAACGGAACATGTGGTGGTACTAAGCATAAATCTGAGCCTCCCTCTCCCATGTGATCTCCTGGAGGTTTCTGTGCATCCAAAGAACACGTACCATAGGTATCAACCATTTTACGAAGGACCCGATCCTGTTGATCCTCAATCTCTACTATAACCTCCATAAAAGTCACCCCATCGTCGTTGTCTAGCTCTCCATGGTTGATGATGTGATAATGGTCGTGCATGTATCCCATCAGCTGGGATACGTGGAAGATGTCATGAACCCATTGCAACTGACGTGGAAGAGCTAAGTGGTATTCCACCTTCCCAACTATGCTGAAGACCTGAAAAGGTCCGATGAACCTCGGAGATAACTTTCCGCCTCTTCCAAATCTCTGAAGACATTATCGGGATGAGACCTATAGAAATACATGGATTCCATCCTCGATCTCTAGAGGTCTACATCTCTTGTTGCCATACAAGTTTTTATTTCTTTGTGCAGTCTTCATCCGCTCATGGATGATCTTCACCTTCTCTATGTTAGCTCGAAACATCTCTATTCCCATGAGTTCTGACTCCCCTCAGTCAATCCAACATAAGGGTGATCTATAAGGTCTCTCGTACAACTCCTCTAAAGGTGCCATCCCTATAGTGGAGTGATAGTTGTTGTAAGAAAATACAATAATGGTATGTGATCCTCCCAACTGTGAACGCAGTCATGGACACAAGCACAAATCATGTCCTCAAGGTTCTGAATGGTCCACTCAGTCTAGCCATATGTCTGAGGATGGAATGCGGTGCTCAAATGAGGTCTCATCCCAAAAGCCTCCTACTACCCTTCCATAACCGTGAAGTAAAACATCTGTCATGATCAGAGACAATCGTCAAAGTTACTCCATTTATAGACACAATCTCTTGCACATAGAGTAATTCCAAGGTCTCTACTGAACCCTCATCTCTATTTGGTAAGAATTGGGCCGACATGGGGAGTCGGTCGACGATCACCAAAATTGAGTCATGTCACTTGCATGTATGTGGAAGTCCTGTCATGCAATCCGTGGATATCGCATCCCACTTCCTCTATCAGAACTCTAAATGTAGAACCATGTCTGTTGGTACCCGATGCTCCACCTTCCCTTGCTGACAAGTGAGGCACCAAGAGACAAACTATGCAACTGTTTTCATCATTCCCGGCCACTGTTGTTGTCGTAAAAGATCATGGTACATCTTCCCCACACCTGGATGTACCACTATAGGGGATGATTGGAAATCCCTGAACACTTCCTCCTAATGTTACACCGGTACCAATGTAGGTCCTCTGATGAGGATGATGTCCTCCCCACCTTCAAAAAATCCATCAGGGGCCTGCCCTATTGATATCTGAGAACGTCCAGAATCGTAGTCTACGTCCCCACATTGAGCCTCTCTAACTCGTTGAAGAAGTGGGGGAGTGACTGTAAGAGACAGAAGAAAATATGCTCCATCACGTTCCACGAATGATACCTACAAAGTGGCCAGCTGCTCTATCGCTTCACCTAACAACTGTATACGTGACCTCCTTCTTCATGCATCTGCTACAATATTCCACTTACTAGGTGTATAGACTATCTAAAATTCATAATCTCATAGGAAATAAAGCCAACATCATTGTCTCAGGTTCAGTTCCTTCATAGAGAATATATACCTGAGACTCTTCTGTTCTGAGTACATTGTAAAACAGTCACCCAGTAGATAGTGTTGCCACATCTTCAAGGCTAAGTCCACTATTTCTAACTTCAGGTAATGTGTAGCATAGTTCTACCCGTGTGGTCTCATCTATCGAGAACCTTATGCGATCATTGGTCGCTCCTGCATCAGAACACACCGATGTCTGATCCCTAATGTGTCGTAGTAAACTATGTACCCTATGCCCTCCTCTAGAAGCATCAAGATGGGTGAACTATTAATCATCTACCTCTGCTCATGAAAACTCCACTTTCATTTCTATGACCAAACAATGGGGTTCCACTTCTTCTTCATGGTTGATAGTGGTTCTACAACTCTAGTGAATTTTGGAACAAACCTCATGTAGTATCCAGCCAATCTCAAGAAGCTATGTACCTCTGTCAGAATCCTGGGTGGCATCCATCAAAGTACCACCTCATCATGATTCTTGATTTTTATAAACCATTGGATGAAATTTTACCACTAAAACATGATATTTAGTTTTAAGCATATTCCACATCCCATTCCATTAAAAAAATTCTTAAATATTATGATTAATATCCTATTCGTATGATATAATTATTCTGAAAATTACACTTTTTATTCATGTCCTTTTTTCACCAAATTTTATACCTCCCCTTCTTGTAATTTTAACTCTCCTCTTTCATTTATTTATATCCACAAAAAATTAATTTTACTAAATTTAATGGGAGGGATATTATGAGGATAAAGAAGAATGAATTAAATATTGTTTCAATTTTATTATGTGTAAGTGATGTTAGATCCAAATTTATCCTGGATAATAATATTTTTTATCCCTGATACTATAACTATTATTATTTCTTCATGAAAATGTTATAATATTTATGTAAGGAAAATATAAGGTCAGTATACATGGTATTAGAGAGTAGTTTAGTGAATTTTGGAATTTTGATTAGAAAATGCTAGTGGAAATTCTTCAGGATAAGTATATGTGTAGTTTAATATAAAATATTGTGGTTAATAAAAAAGAGTGTTTGGTTTCTGAGAAATGAAATCAGAAACTAGAAACTAGAAGTCGATGTGGATCTTATGCAAATGTACCTATTGGTAAAAACCCTAAAACATTATATTTACATAGACTCAATTAGGTACTAGTTCTTTAAATACTCTATACTGTACACCTGGTTTGAAAATCTCGGGGTATATTAATATATAAATCATAAACTATAATACAAATAACTATAACGAATATATAAATAATTTAATTATTCTTGTTAATTATCTAAAAGTATTAATGTACACGACCGTAGAACTATAACTTATGTAAAATGTGGAGCCTTGTGATCCCATAATTTGAGACATTGGAATTAATTTTCATTGATGAATAAATAAATTATCTATGTATTATTGAAATTTGTTTTTTGAATATTTTCTATTTTTAGAAATGGTCGTCAACAGAATATAATTGAAAAACAAACCATGTGATGGACAACCCAATGATTTCCAGAGTGACACAAAAAATTATATTGAAGGTGGAATATAAAAAATCATGGGAATTCTTACAAATCATTCTTTTTATATGAAAATTAACATGATTATTTTATCTCAATATTCATTACATTATAAGGATCAACTAGCTATCAAATTGTTTATTCTTTAATAACCACAAACATTTAGTGGATCTTCTGATGAACGTAATGTTAAATTATTGGTTAACTCAATAGAAATGATTTTTTTCTATTAACCATTCTTCTAAGAATGTTAAGGTTACTCTTGAAAAATATCATTTATATGGACATGCCAATTAATGGTTGAAACTGGTAATGAATACTAAAAGTTTGTATGAATTGAAATAAATAATGCAAGATGAATTTAAGATGTTTTTTCATTACATGTATCTGAATGAAAAAATTTAAACTAATATGGAGAGATATTTCCTAGATCATAATAAAAATTATAGAGAATATGTAAATTTTTATGAAGAATCATTTTCATGTCCCTTTAATTTATTCTTCACGGTTTTTAAAAAATTGTAGAGAATTTGATAGATTTTTTAGTGGATTAAAATCACACCACCAAAAGGATCTTGCTATTTGAGACTTTGGAAATTATGAAGAAGTTGTTTGATGTTACCAAAAAGTAGAGATAGTGTTTTGATAATGGTCCCATGGATATTAGGATAATAATAATATTTTGGAGTTTCCAGCTAGATGATCCACCTACAATGATTGAAAAATGGTTCAACCACCCACATGTAAAAAAGCAGGATAAAGTATCATTGGAACTTCATCAAAGGGATTGAGAAATGCTAAATGTTAGAAAGAGAAGGAAAACATAATTAATTTTAAATAGATAATAAGAATTTTTCGAATTTAATTGATGAAAGTAAGGCAATATGCATGGTTTAATGATTCAACATTGGGGATCATGGACACTATGCAATCCAGCCCATGAAACCAGATTTCCATGAGGTTAATTAACATTATAAAGCACCACATCCTAACATGAAATGGAATGATTATTCAATCCCCACTACTGAGGTGGGTCATGAATATAAATTGGTAAAAGGTAAACATCTAATCAACTAAATAGTCAAATGTGGTTTATTTGTTTCTTGTTCTACAAAATAATTTATATCATTTTTCTAGAATTATTGGATAAAACCATGATACCTTTATGAGGATATTTATAAAAAAACACCTAGTGGTGCAATCAATGAAAAAAATGTGATGAATTATTCTCCTATTAGTATCAGTGGAATAATTATTCTTTTAAATATCGTTATAATTATGATATTAAAATTTGACACTATTAGAAGATTATATTTCCTCTATTTATATATATTTCATTCAAACAGACTGAAAAATGAATAATATTATTATATTTTGAACCCTCCCATGATCTGGTACAAATAAATGTATTTTTGTGACTCTCCATTGTAAAATCGATAAATTTTATGGCTAATGATACCTTCTGAAGAAGCATACCGTTCGAAAATAGTTGAGTTGATGAAAATTAAAAACCATACATTTCAAATTGTGAGGGAATACCGTGATGTATCTTTAGAATAGTTACTCAGACATTCCTCAGATCCTAAGATAGATTTATTAAAATAACTTATATCATTTTCCACTACAATCTCCAAATTCCTCTATAGGATAGCCCCAATCAAACCAGAGGAGTTACATAATTAAATGAAAAATCATTTGGAAAATGGGTTCATACTTTCTAATGTTTCACATTATGGTGTGTTCGTACTATTTTTCCACAAGAAATATTGATAAATAATTTTGTGTTCAATTTATATAGATCCCAACAAGATCACCATAAATAAAAAATATCCAATAACATGGATTGATTACATGTTCAGTCAAATATGAAGAGATTATTTTTTATGAAATGTGTATCTTAATGTTGTATATCATTAAATAATAATGGAGAAGGAATATGTTGATAAGTTAACCTTTCATATAATGTTATGGAACTATGAGTTCATAGTTATTCCCTTAATATATACCAATTCCCCATCAATATTCATGTATTTATTGAATACAGTCTTTATAGACCACCCTTAAAAATCTGTCGTAGTATATATTAATGATATTATCATCTAATATAGGAGTAAGGATGAACATTAACAGAATATAAAGAGTATACTAGAAAAAATGAAGAATGATAAAATGCATTCTAAGTTCATTAAGTGTTGATTTCTGATATGGTAGGTCACTTTTATGTGGGATGTGATCACAAGTGAGGTAATTTCAATTGGACCTTTACAAAAATGAAATAGAAGAATGGACTAGACCCATTACTAACACCGAAAACTATATTTATCTAGATATAATAAGGTCCTACAAAAATTTTGTGAGACATTGTAATTATTTTATAACACTAAAACTATGTTAACATGGAAAGGGGTAATTTATGTATATACATAATAATTTTATTAATGCATTAATGAAATTAAGAAGAGAATAATCATTATACAAATACTCACACTACATAAATGGAGTTGATTTTTTAGAAATACAATGATTCTTCATAGAATGGTATGGGTTGAGTACATATTATGATTTATAAATATATAGATTATTCCCCATAAAAAATAAAGACATATGAGATGAACTTCCCAATTTATGGTCTTGAGTTACCATCTAGGATATTCTCTCTAATGATTTTGTTGAAGTACTTCTATGGGAAAAATTATAATATATATATATATATATACTGATCACATGAATCTGAAATATTTATTAAAACAAAAGGATCATGACATGAGTTAATGCATATGTTTAGAAAAAACCAAATACTATAATTTATCTATTCACTACCATTCTATAAATTTGAATAAGGTTCCATATTGTCTTAGTAAAAAATAACCTCCTTCTAAATCCATGAGGAAATTGAGAAAGAGCTTATTTTCTAGGATATGCAATGAATGGATTTGGAAATCGGTATTGAAGTCAATAAATACATGAAAAAATTATTCCACAACCATCTACTCAAGATACATCTAGGATGATCAATGGGAATATTTGGAGAATTAAAATAAGGAGAAATAAGTAAAGAATGGAAAAAACCCTGATTTTTACATCGATAAGGATGATGTAATTTTATTTGGTACTAAATATTTTTTTCCATCCCCACCAAAGATAATGAATGAACTACTAGAAAATGGACATAGATTAGCTTTCCCTATTGATCATAGAAGCCCCATGATGTACTATGACATTCGAGATAACTTTTTTGGGACAATATGAATAATGAGATAGCTGAGTAGAACTCAATGTTCTCTATATGTTATTGAGTTCAGGATGAGGGATAGTATCCCAAGGGATGATGAAACCAATTCCCACACACACATAGAAATGGTATAATATCAACACCTATATTTTATTGGATATCCCAAAGAAATTAAAAGGAAACAAGTGTATATGGGTTGTGGTGGGTCAACTTCTTAAAGACAATCCACATTATCCTTGTTCGGGGAGAATTTCAATATAAAAACTCAATATGATATATGCAATGTATGTGGTGAAGCTGCATGGGTTTCCACTAGGCATAATTTGTTCCATTAAAGAATGGAGGTCATTTTGTAGCAGCACCTTCTAGTATATTATCAATAGTATTATATTTTTAAATATTTTAAAGAGATAATAATTTATAAATAAGAGATATTTTATGATCATTGAAATCCAAATAAAATCACTGTTGAGAAATATTTGAAAATGTTTTGAAAACTAAAATATCCAAAAACATATGAGACCAAATGTTGGTCAGAGGATATTATTAATGAGGGGGTTAACTGGGTATATATACAAATGTTTGTTAAAATTGGTTAACGAATATATCCCCCCAATTAAAAACATAATCTTATTTGATTTCTAGTGAATTTATAAGAGTCATAAATGTTCAAATAATTTCTAAAGAGACTTACTAGTTATCGACTGTACTAATATGAATATTAAAATAACTTTTTAAATTAACATACATGTTTTAAATAGTTATAATGACTTTCTAAACTAACTACAATAGTTCAATTCCGTTTTATGAAATATGTAATAAAAATATAGTAAAAACTAAATGGTAAAAAAACAACAAATATGAATAAGAGGTTTAGTATCAAGCTAAGACATAGAACTCTCCACCTGGAGAAAACCTACAACATAGAAGATTAAATTAACAAAATAGTTTGATTCACACACTATATTGGGGTTCCCAATAGTACACAGGGATTCCCAGGCCCCACTTGACCGCAACAATAGTTATTTGTGGGAAAAGCAACAAACTAGTCACACATGACCATTTCCACGGTTCATTGTGGGATAAAAAAGAATAAATAGTGTGTGAGATTTGAGGATATCATGTATCCTCCACTTATGGAGAAGATTCAGTTTTTTTGTAACAGAAAGATACCCACACTGCCCAGAAATGTGGATAATTGAACACAATAAAGAAAAAAACTGTAGAAATAGGATTAAATGGCATTGTGTGTTATAATGTGCAGCTCTAGACTCGTTTGATGTAGAGGTGTTGATGTTTGATTCCTTTTCTAGAACATGACTCTAAAACAGAGTGTTGTACCCTATAAGGTCTGGCTTCTCGGAGGTAAAATGTTTAGCTTTTTTGGGTAGATGTTCATGGTATCTCAATAGGTTTTTCATCACTTCTTAAACTCCTTGTAAGCTCTACTACTGAGTTCAAGGGTTTTGGAAAGTTTCATCGATATTTTTTGGATTTTTGGCATCTTATCTTATATATGCATGTATTGAGTGATCCATCATGTAATTCATTTATACTTTGATGTCAAACAGACATGATGATTTCCCCACCTACATGTACCTCACTCTATCTAATGAATGTCCTACAGAGAGCATTAAATAATTTTAGAAACATTAATTTTTCTAAATATGAATGTTTGAAATACATTTGAATAAATTAATTAAAAAATATTTTTTATCACTATTGGGGAGTCATAAATATCAGTGGGTTATTGGAATCGGGTTTTCGTTATCAGTTACTCTCTATATCAGTGAGTCCTTTTAAATTATACAGGTGACTCTGAGCATTGGTGAGTCGTTTGTTCTATTGGTCTATCTGGGCATTAGTGAGTTGTCATCAACGTCCTATTTTGAACAATCAAAATGTCACCCATTGGTGACTCATCCCTTGGTAAGTCCTTTGAAATAATATTGCTTCACCCATCAGTGAGTCATTCATCAGTGATTCGCTGGAACTATCGGCCTGACCAGTCATTGGTGACTTATCCAAAGATGTTTCATTTATTCTACCGATGAGTCCTGCATCAATGTCTTCTTCGATCAGCGACTTCATCCTCCGTGAGTCCTCATCAGTGAGTGAGCCGATGGTGACACCTTTGAACGACCAGGGTTAGAGACTTTTAAAAACTTCCAAAGTGTCTATCATATACTGTAAAATAATAGATCAAGATAAATTCATAATTACATGTAAAATACATTTTTAAATATATTAAAACTTAAATATACTTATTATATTGATATATTTTAATGTATTATACCATGTGACATAATTTATTCACTTATAAATATAAATTAACATGATTATCATGTGTTATAAATTAATATATTAATTAATAGGATTTTTAGATTGTCATGATTTGTTATTATGAAAACAACTATCTCACAATGAGTCCAAAAACTACCTTTGTAAAAGGATCAAGAACAACAAGTCATATCAGAGATGAATAACAAAGCGGTTATTACCCAAAAAGTAACATTAACATGAAATTGAAAATAAACTATTAAAATAATTTCATAATAAAATAATATATGGTATTATATATAAGAATATTTTTCATTGGAAAATGTATAATAAAAATATATTTATTATAATGTATGTCTAAATATGTATGGAAAAGTTCAAAACATTAGGTAAGAGGCTTCTAGTCTCAGTTTTATTTTGGTTACATATATGATATATTTGTAATGCCCCAACCATAGAAGCCCAATGTTGGTTCATTATTTTAACACATTGGCATGATTATAAGGAATCATTTCTTGAAATACAGATTAGTTTAGTCTTCGTGGAATGTAGATTACATACACGAATCATACATAAAAAATTAGAAAATAAAACAAAACATAAATGATCCTTCTATAAGGCTATTAATATCCTAGCTTAATCCTAATTAAAAATCATAAAATAGATCTTGGAATCCTGGTAAAATAAAACATAAGAAAGGGGTGATCTCAAATGCTCTGTAAGGATAACAAAATTGAAGAAACTTTCACAAATAAGCATAAACAATTAAGGCAATGTATAAAATTAAAATAAAAACTTTTTTAAAAAAACTTCAGCATAATATAGCAATGATAAATCAAATAATTCCATTTACTTATTCACATGGATATTATACTAGACAAATAATGACATGAAATATCAATAACTAATTTCATAATGATGGAATGCATAATTACAAACTTCATAACCCCATAGTCAAGGACTTGATGCAAGAATACAAATAAAATTTTGTCAAGGCCATGTTCCAAGACACTAGTTTGTCTCTTGAGACCTACCGATGCATCGAGGAGCTATAAAAGGCTCCACCCTTCACTTAATATGTCCAATGCATTCTTAATATGAAATGGTTTAAACATAACATAAACCTTTTTATTAAAACTAGAATTAGAAATTTCAATAATTTTCTATAAATCCATAATGGAATAAAAATAACCAATCAATTGTCAAACATATCACAAAACCTTAAATATAATATGGATGATTTTATCATAATAAATCAACCACTATCAAGAATTATATCACTTAATGGATGTTGAAATAGTTGAAAATGATCAGTAAAAATATTGGAGAGAAATATCCCATTTTCATGTAATCATTTAAAAGTCACATAATTTATCAAGGATGTCTTTTAAAAGATAATGTTAAATAAAAGTGTCACATACATTTTTGAATCTTTTTAATGGTATTATCATTTAAAAACATTCATATAAATATGAATAAATCCTTAATACCATTTGGAACACATGGGCATTAGTGAAAATAATTTAGAATAATAAATCATTAAAACATTTAAAATGATTATTTAGTAAAAAATTTCCTTAAAAAGAATCCCTTTGAAAAATCTTTGATGAAACATGGACATGGATAATAAATAGGTCCCATTAGATACTTACGTAATAACAAGATCGGATAATAATGAGATAGTGAAATTAACCCTTACCTTCCTCTTTCATTAGGTGGAGGGTACCTTTAACCTATTGTATAATGAACATAGTATGATATTATTGATGGGACCAAATTTTGTATATGGTTGTATTTGTTGTCAATAGTTTTCAATTAAGATCAAAATGAAGGAGATAAAGAATCACTCCAATGAAATGTAGGAATAGAACTTCAGACGATTGTTGTACTGATCATAAGTTCAATGAACGTGTGTTAATGGTGACACATTGTTTACAATAGTGAATAATATGAGGTATAATCCATTTGAGGATGATTAAAGAAGAATGAGGTTTTGATGAAGATCATGCAATTCCTCATGATTTCATGAGAACCATGCAAGAGACTTCTTGAAGAATTGAATCATATGTTTTGATTGAAGAAGATAATGATAGTTGAAGAAGTAGACAATGTGCGATGGATAGGAATTCTGAGATGGACATGCACTTCACATTTTCTCAAAAGATGATAATGCTAAAGTTGTTCTTTCAGAAAATATATATCACGATAGTGGAGTTGGTGATGAAAGCTAAAGGGTTGTTGAAGGATACAAATCACCAAAAAGAATTGATTTTGAGGTTATCGTTCTTGTTGACAAAGCAAACAAACGACATACAAATTTGTAGACAAAGGAGATTCCATGGTGGCATGTCGTTTCCTAGTGTTTTCCAAATTTTTGGGCCTCAAAAATTGAAAAATGGAGAAAAGTGATTTTGGCAAAGAGACTTGCATTCCATATACTTGAAGGAGAGGGAACTTGAGCTCCTTGAGTTTTTCAAGATCAGAACATGAAAAAATGGAAAAGTAAAGAGGGTTGTGCAATTATTGGGTTGGTCGTGCAAGTGACATGCGTGCCATAAAGAGGCTGTCATGATAGTGCCTATGAGGATTGGAAGCTTGTGCACCTATTGTTTTTCAAGATAAGAACATCAAAATATGGCAATGGAAATAAGGTCGCGCAAGTATTGGTGTGGTCACGCAAGTGAGTAGCGTGACAGAGACTTGGGGGGATGGACCTTCGCGCCGAAACCTGCGTGCCGAGGAAAGACTTGAACGCCTCCGTGCACGGTATGAAGATGCCTATAAATAGAGGACCATCCCTACTCATTCGGTACGAAGTTCAGTACATAGAGATTGTTCAATATCTCGTCGCGTGGGTGGTTGAGTGGCGCATGTTGTAGTTGGGTTTCACAAGTAGAGGTTGTTCACCGTTTGTTGGCTACGGGCCAACGGTAGTTTGGGCGTAAAAGGAAGTGGTCATGCAATTTTGGATTTTGGGAAGGAAGCATCGCACAGGTGCTTTTGTGACACTTGCACGCCAGTTTGGACTTGCGCGCCGAAGACTTGGCACCATATTGGGACTTGCGCGTTGGGCTTGGGGAAGAGCGCTAGGTGCTGTTGGAGCACGCTCGTCCTTTTTGGAGCTGCATGAAAGTTGGAAGATTGCTCAATAACTTTAGTGAAACAGATAATGCATTCATTTGTGAAGACAGAATAGCAGTGAACAATTCGGTTTTATGAAGAGAAGTGGTACTGCACACACATGACTGGTGATTAACACCCTCATTGTGGTTTGCGAAGAAAAAAAGAACGGTTCGTGCAACTAAACTCAAATCTTCACAGAAAGATGGAAATATATCAATACACGCAGGTGTCGATATTGGGAATCAATGTAAGAGAAGAATAATATTTAGTGCATTCAGTTATTTCACTAAAGAAGAAGATTGAATACAAAAGAGCGTCAACTCAGTACTCTGATGCAAGCATTGTCTCATGATGAACAAGAGACAAAGACTTCAATGAAAATCTATTGAAGAGACCTTTATGTCTATAAACTCAGTGTGACTTCAGAAATGGTAGTGAGCCACGGGGAGTCAATGGGAGTGACCTGAGGGACACAATGAGATATCCATGAACCATTGTAAAGGCAGTGAGCCTAGGACAGAGTGACTGTGCCCGAACCATTGTAATCCACAACTAGTGAAGAATAGTGGAATTTGGTACGACTGACAACCTATTTGCTTATGTTCCTTATACATATCCCTTAATGGTGAACCATGTAAAAATTGTTATGTCATCTCTTTGCATGTGAATGTTTCATTACTAATCATATCCATCATACAGATTTAACTAGTTCCTACCAACATTGGAACAAGATCCTTGGTTTTAAAAGAAAACATTGACATCCTGAATCACCCCTCCCCTCTCAGGGTGTCTCGGGGTCCTAAAATTTAATTATACTAGAAACATATTCATATTTTTTTTATTATACATGATTCATTTATGACTTTATACTACCCATTTAAAAATTACTTCAATGTTAAATTATCATTTCTGGTAAAAATAACATTATTTATCTTATGTGTTTTAACTTGTTACTTTTGATCGTATCAGTTAGATCTTGATTTAAATACTTCCAGAATATAAAACATGATTTATATATCATATATCTTTAGAATATAAATATTTACAACAGATAGATATATGAAATGTAAGGAACCGTTTCTAGATACTCTAGGCTGTACATATGAATAATATTTATTTCTGTTTTCATATCATATTGAATGGAAGTAGTGAATAAGATATATATATGTATATATATATATATTAAGTAGCATTATGATGTCATATATTACATAATTATTAATAATATTTTTTTATAATCATTATTTAATGGTGAATGTGGAATTAAATCTAATCACGTCATTGAGATGGTAATCTGTACGTACGCATGTATGGTGACATTGTGATGTATAGGTTGGATAGAATAAAAAATGGTTTTACCATATTTATATTAAGATCATAGTATATAGTAGGAAATGGAGTTATTATTTTTCTATGTAAAAAAAATAAAGAGAAAGTGGTCGAAGAAAAGAACTTCGAAGAGGGTGGTGAAATTATTACCTCTTATTTGGGTGTTTCCTATTGAGTTAATCAAAAAGGATCCTTATTTTTCATTTAGGATCAAATTAAGGAATCTTGGTTGATGTTATAAAATATGGTTGGATTTTTGGTCAGGTTTTGGCCAAGTTGAATGGCTTTTTGGGGTGATTTTCAGAAAAGGTGAAGTACCCTATTATAGGAGTGGTGAGGGTCACATTAGGAAATGCTTGAAATATTATTTTATAATAAAGAAATTTTGTTTTATAATGGTTCCAAAATTGTTTATTTCTAGGATGAGATGGTAATGGATATTAAACATCTCAACCAATATGTTTTAGACATGTTTATGTTACCATTTTATCCTTATCTTTTAGATTTACCTCTTAATTAAATAGTTTAACTTTTACAGCATATTCTTGTACTATTACACAATATGGTTTATAAACATACTCTAAACATTCAAGAGAACCTCAAGTGGTTCATTAATTAAATATATAATATTACATAAACCCTTTGTCTGAGCATTAGTATAGGGCCCCAGCCTTAAACATTACTTAATCTTGAGTTATTACAAGATTACACCTTGAGGATCTTTTTATGTTTAGAGTTTTAGATAATTAGATCATAAAACATGCATTACAATCCACATTTAAACAAATTGGTTACATAAAAGGTAGTATTAATTTTTCCAATCAATGGAAACATATTTAAAATATAACATGGATTTTATTTTGACACTTCCTTGACACTATCATCATATCATGTACCTTTCCCTTGACCTGTGAAAAACATTTCAAAAACATGGGATGAGCATAAAAATCTCAGTAAGGGTTATAAAAATATGGAAACGAAACATGGGTACATATATACATAAGAAAGAAATCATACTTTACCCATAAAACATAAGCACTTTAACATACCTCATCAAATCATGAATAAATCATAGAAATCATAAGACATAAAGGTAACTTGAGGCATTCATAACATTATTACGTAGGGAGTAACCCTCTAGGTTACGTTTGGAATACCCATCACAGTATATTCCCTAAATATTTTCGGAGAAACCTTAATGTTTCACTCCTTTGCGTTACCCAATGTACTGAAGAGCTATATCGGGATCACCCGCCCTTAGTTTATCATGGAACCACCCGTCTTCATAACAATTCCTGAGAACCATAACATAATCGTATCACATAAAACATGCATAAAGGCAACATAACATTTCCACATTTCAATCACAAGATATCAATAACACATTAATATAATAAAAACGTTATCAAAACAATTTTCAATACCAAAATAAAAGAAAAGTAAAAAATGGTATTTATTTTTCTTTTAAAAAAACGGTATGGCTTGTAGGGGAAGCCGAAACTCAAATAATAGTCACGGCAGCGGAGAAGTCGTTGTCGCTGCATATGTACGAAAAAAACATTACCTTTCGTTGTTTTGTAAAACGATTCGTATAAAAATATTCCTTTTGGATAAACATAAAATCCAAAGGGGTTTATACACCGCCTAAATGAAGGTTGTGTATAAAATAAAATATGCGTCAATGAAATGATATTGAGACGAAGTCCCATACCTTGGGTCCGACTTGACTCGATCGTTCTTTAATCTCCTGAATAATAAACTTGAGTTAATTTCTACTTGCTTAAGAAGCTTTTTCAAGTTCATTATTCATTTTATATCACTTAGTACCATGTCATTAACACTATGTAATCATTTATGTTAATAACGGTCGTTTTGTCGACATTTGGTACTTGAGTCAAAAGTGAACTTCTTATATTTACAAGTTGTTCACGTAGTCAAATATACATTATCTCAAGAATTATATTAATGATTTATATGCCATATATTTAATATATATCCAGTATATACATGCATTTATAATATTACATAATCATTTATAGGTAAGAAATGAAATGCACCATTCATGGAGACGGTAAGCCGTACATACACATGAACGCTACTTGCATTTCTATTTCATATTTTATGAAATGGAATCATAATTATATAAAGGTATATTATAATTCAAATTTAATATAATATATAATATCATAACTCCATCCTTTATACGTCCCACATATGGTATTAATGAATCAAATCACATTAAGGGGGCGGTAGTCCGCACTTCCTTAAAAGAAGATATTGCGTTTACCCATAATGGAAACCATAATGGTATGCCCAAAATGAGAAATATAGAAGCTTAAGAAAAACATAAAAATATTATATATCATATATAAATATAGTTTCATCTTAATGGACACCTATGAAGGTGTTAAAATAATGTTGAACAATCATCGTTTCGGGAGGCAGAAATTCGCCATCCACGAAAACAGTATGTTCTTTAACCATTAGATGCATGTGTGTGTAAGTGTAGCATGAATACATATTATAACAACATCCTAGTATATGGAATATACTGGGTTTGTTACAAAAGATATTAATAAAAAGAGTTTAGGGGGTTGGAGAAGCAAAATAAAACAGAAGAACACAGGTAAAGTCATTTATTTAAAACCGGGTAGCTCCCTTTGGATTGAGCTCAATGGCTTCCTTGGGGAGACTTCTGACCAAAGTGAGGCTTCAAGGAGTAAGAGAGGGAAGTGGAGAGACAGAATGGGAAGAGTTTGGCCGAGCCAAAGGCTTTGGAAGTGTGGGTAAGGAGGTAGAGGTGGGGGCCTTTTGTAAGAGGAGAGGAGGGGAACTCTTGGAAAGTAAAGAAATGATACTTTATTTTAAAATGAGTTTCGGCTTAAAAATGTCCCACATTGATATAATTCGAGGGTAAGGTGATAAGGGTTATAAATCCACCCATCCAATAGGTTTTGGACATATTTAGGTCATATATTTTACATTATCTTTTCATTTTATTTAAATCCTTTATTAATGAGGTAATCACTCCATCATCATGATGTCAAAAATAATTTGATTTATTTAATGTCTAAAAATTATAAAAAAAATATAATGATTTTAGAAATATGTTTATCTTTCTAATGAATATTTATAGTCAAAAATATGACTTGTATAACCCTATGTAAAAATTGTTTTAGTAAAACAACTCATGTTTGTTTCATTTTTATTTTAACATCAAATAAAAAGATATTAATGTCATTTTCCTACCAAGTGGCTCCATGGGGTCCCCAAGTTGACCCATTGCTTGTCTTGGTCTTCCATGACACATCCAATAAGGGTAGGACATGTGTCTAGGTATTTTCATTTTATTATAATATTATTTTTTCCTTAAATTTCACTAATTACCTCTAATCGCGATTAAAAACTTAAAAGTTACTATTCACCAAAAAATTATTTTAATCTCATTGAACCACATTTTACTATTTAATGAAAACCATGTATGTCAGATTTTTTAAAATCAAATCACAGAAGTGGCAATGTTTCATTTAAACGAAAAAACAGTTTCTTTAACTACCACTTAGTGGTTTCACTATTCATAAAAAATTGAAGTTTTTCAGAAAAAGTACTAAAACTTCACCCTAAGATATATTTGATATTCTGAATTCAAAAATGATTTCTTTTTACAAAACTCAAATCATATAAGTTACATTAATTAATTTAATAATTAATTCCCGCTGTCATGACAAATAGCGTGTTTTTATGAAACAATAAGTATCAAATGATTGACACTAGTTTAAGTCTAATTTCAATGTGAAATTGATTCCAATGACCACCATTGGATTAAATGGTAAAAATATATTCTAATTTCACTATAAACCCAATTCAAAATATTATATAATCAAATAAATAAATTAGATTAAAAAGAGGATTTGAATTAAAATACAACATTTTTCACTATTCATTACAAAAATGAACTTTATCGGAAAAAAAATCACACAAAGTAAATTTTGATGTCCCAATCATAAAGAATAAGTTTATTTTGACAAACATAGATTATAAAATTGTCAAAAGATAGATTTAAAAATGGTTTGCCATCAAAAGGCAGTAAAACAATCTTTTAAAAATATTAGAGTATTCCATGCTTAAGATTGGATTTATTCTCAATTTAAGCCTCTAAAACACTATATAATTCACTAATAGACATAGATAAAAATATATATTATTCATTACATACTTAGGATGTTACATCCTTCCCCCCTTTAGAAAATTGCGTCTCCGCAATTTATTTACTTATCTAATAAATGGGGGTACTTATCCCTCATTGCATTTTTAGATTCCCATGTTGCCTCTTCCATCATGTGGTTTTTCCAAAAAACATTTAACTGATTAATCACCTTATTCCGTAACACTTGCTCACTCTGGTCATGAATCTGGAGCGGTTGTTCCTCATAAGATATGTTCTCTTCCAGCCGAACTACCTCTGGACTCAAAACATGAGATAGATCTGGCATGTACTTCTTTAACATTGAAACATGAAAAACATTGTGTAACTGAGATAAACTCGGAGGTAAAGTCACTCAGTAAGAAACTGATCCAACTCTCTCCAAAATTTCATATGGTCCAATGAACCTTGGACTCAACTTTCCTTTCTTACCCAATCGCATCACACTTTTCCATGGTGAGACTTTGAGAAAAACATGATCACCTACCTCAAAAGAGAGATCCTTCCTCCTGTTGTCCGCATAACTCGTCTGCCTGCTCTGAGCTGTTCTCATGGGTTTCTGTATCAGCTGAACTTTTACTGCCAACTCTTCTACCAATTCTGGTCCCATCAACTTCCTTTCACCCACTTCATCCCAAAAAGCTGGAGATCGACACCGCTTCCCATACAACGCCTCAAATGGTTCCATCTGTATACTGGACTGAAAACTGTTATTATATGAAAATTAAACCAAGGAAAGATGTTGGTAGCAACTTCCCTGATAATACATCGAACAAGCACGTAGCATATCTTCCAATTTCTAAATTGTTCGTTCTGACTGCCCATCAGATTAAGGATGAAAAGTTGTACTAAAATTTAATTCAGCACCCAACGACTTCTGAAGGCCTTTCCAAATGTTAGAAGTAAACATGGGATCATGATCGGATACAATGGAGAGGGGAACTCCATGTAACCTGACTATCTCTTTAAGATACAAACGAAAAAGTTGATCTTGGGAAAAATTATCTCGTATGGAAAGGAAATGAGCTGATTTATTCAAGCAATCAACAATAACCCAGATTGCATTATTAGTTTGAGGTGTCTTCGGCAAACCCACAACGAATTATATGGATATATTCTCCCATTTCTACTCTAGCACTGGTAAAGGCTGAAACATCTCTTTCGGTAACTACCTCTCTTCTTTAACATGTTGACATGTCAAACACTTCACAGTAAAATCAGCAATATCTATTTTCATTCCATCCCACCAGTAATACTCCCGCAGATCTATGTACATCTTAGTACTGCCAGGATGAACTGAAAATAGAGAACTATGAGCTTAACATAATTCAACTATGAATCACAAGGCACATACAATCTCTTCCCAAATCTCAAAACGCAATCATTATCAATGTTGAATTCAGGCAACATACCTTTCTGAACCAGCTCTACCTTTTTCTGCAACTCACTGTCTTGCTTCTGTGCTTGCTTGATTCTGTCTGATAGATAAGATTTCACTGATACCTAAAACAAAACAGAAGAAAATCCTGTACCAACAACTTCTATGCCAAAGTTCATCAAATCCTTAACAAAAGGATCACGTTCCAAAAGCAACATTGCTAATGAAGAATTACTTTTTCGACTCAAAGCATCACCCACTTTATTTGATTTCCCCATATGGTAATAAATTGTACAATCATAATCCTTGATTAATTCTAGCCATCTCCTCTGTCTCATGTTCAATACTTTCTAAGTGAATATATACTTTAAACTTTTTTGACCGGTATATATTTCACACTTTACTCCATACAAATGATGCCTCCAAAATTTTAAAGTGAAAACAACAACAGCTAATTCCAAATCATGTGTAGGATAATTTACCTTGTGATTTTTCAACTGTCGTGAAGCATAAGAAATTACCTGATCGTTCTGCATTAAGATGCAACCAAGTCCTGTCAATGAAGCATTACTGTATATAACAAACTCCCCAATCCTGGAAGGTAGAGCCAAAACTGGAGCACTCACCAATCATCTTTTCAATTCTTGAAAACAATCATCACATTCTTTTGTCCAAATAAACTTAACACCCTTCGGAGTTGGCTTAGTCATTGGACTAGATAACCGTGAAAAATTACTAACAAACCTTCGGTAATAGCCTGCCAAACCAAGGAAACTACGAATCTCCGTTACATTTGTGGGTCTTGTCCATTCTTCAACATCCTTTGTTTTTGCAGGATCAACAGTTATCCCATCTTTAGAAACAATGTGACCAAGTAAAGAAATTTGTTGCAACTAAAACTCACACTTGCTGAATTTTCAATACAGTTTTTTTTATTTTAAGGTTTGCAAGATAACCCTTAAATGATTTTCATGCTCTTCTTTACATTTAAAAAACACCAAAATATCATCAATAACATAACCACCATTTATCACCTGATTCAACTGAGCCATCAATACAACAAACTATTTAGTTCTGATTCTGACCATCTACAGATACTGATTTGAAAGGTCATTTCCCTCTATTTGCCTTCCCAGAAAATTTATTTTGTTTCCTCTATGAAAACCCATTCTTAACACAGAAATATCTTAGGAGAATAACATGGTAATCTTCAAATGCTATATCATTTCAATTTGACCATAAAAAAATATTTTTGGATAATAATTTAATATAATTCTAACTCTTAAAGTTATCTAAACCGACCTCTGATACCAACTATAAGGCCCCAGCCTTAAACATTACTTAATCATGAGTTATTACAAGATTACACCTTGAGGATCTTTTCAGGTTTAGGGTTTTAGAGAATTAGATGACAAAACATGCATTACATTCCAAATTTAAACAAAGTGGTTACATAAAAGATAGTATTCATTTTTCCCATCAATGGAAACATATATAAAATAAAACATGGATTCTTTCTTGACACTTCCTTGACACTATCATCATATCATGTACCATTCCCTTGACCTGTGAAAAACATTTCAAAAACATGGTATGAGCATAAAAATCTCAGTAAGGGATATACAAATATGGAAAGGAAACATGGGTACATATATACATAAGAATGAAATCATAATTTACCCATAAAACATAAGCACTTTAACATACCTCATCAAATCATGAATAAATCATATAAATCATAAGACATAATGGTAACTTGAGGCATTCATAACATTATTACGTTGGGAGTAACCCTCTTGGTTACGTTTGGAAGACCCATCACAATATATTCCCTAAATCTCTTCGAAGAAACCTTAACGTTTCACTCCATCACATTACCCAATGCATTGGAGAGCTATATCGGGCTATCCCGCCCTTAGTTTATCATGGAACCACTGGTCTTCATAACAATGCCCAAGAACCATAACATAATCGTATCACATAAAACATGCATAAAGGAAACATAACATTTCCACATTTAAATCACTAGATATCAATAACACATTGATATAAAAAAAAACATTATCAAAACCATTTTCAATACCAAAATAAAAGAAAAGTAAAACATGGTATTTATTTTTCTTTTAAAAAAAACTTATGTCTTGTAAAGATGCCGAAACTCAAATAACAGTCACGGCGGCGGAGGAGTCGTTGTCGCCGCATAGGTACGACAAAAACATTCCCTTTTGTCGTTTTGTAAAACGCTTCATATAAAAAGATTTCTTTTGGATAAACATATTATTCAAAGGGTTTTATACACCGTATAAAAGAATGTTGTGTATAAAATAAAATATGCCTCAATGAAAGGAGATTGAGACGAAGTCCCATACCTCGGGTCCGACTTGACTGGATCGTTCTTTAATCTCCTGAATAATAAACTTGAGTTAATTTTTACTTTCTTAAGAAGATTTTTCAAGTTCATTATTCCATTAATGTCACTTATTACCATGTCATGAACACTATGTAATCATTTAAGTTAATAACGGTCGTTTTGTCGATATTTGGTACTTGAGTCAAAAGTGAACTTCTTATATTTACAAGTTGTTCACATAGTCAAGTATCCATTATCTCAAGAATGATATTAATGATGTATATACCATATATTTAATATATATCCAGTATAGACATGCATTTATAATATTACATAATCTTTTATAGTTAAGAAATGAAATGCACCGTTCATGGAGACGGTAAGCCGTACATACCCATGAACGCTGCTTCCATTTCTATTTCGTATTTCATGAAATGGAATCATAATGATATAAAGGGATATTATAATTACAGTGTAATATCATATATAATACCATAAATCCATCCTTTATACGTCCCACATATGGTATTAACGAATCAAATCACTTTGAGGGGGCGGTAGTCCGCACTTCCTTAAATGAAGATATCACATTTACCCATAATGGAAACCTTATAGGTATGCCCAAAATTAAAAATACAGAATCTTAAGGAAAACATAAACATATTATATATCATATATAAATATAGTGTCATCTTAATGTCCACCTTTGAAGGTGTTAAAATAATGTTGAACAATCATCATTTCAGGAGGCAGAAATTCACCATCCACGGAAACAGTATGTTCTTTAACTATTAGATGTAGGTGGGTGTAATTGTAGCTCTAATACTTATTATAACAACATCCTAGTATATGTAATATACTGGTGTTTTTACAAAAGAAATTAATAAAAAGAGTTTAGGGGGTTGGAGAAGCAAAATAAACCAAAAGAATAGAAGTGAAGACATTAGCTTAAAATCGGGTAACTCCCTTTGGTTTGAGCTCAAAGGCTTCCTGGGGAAGACTTCTGCACAAAGTGAGGCTTCAAGGAGTAAGATAGGGATGTGGAGAGACAAAATGGTCATGGTTTGGCCGAGCCAAAGGCTTTGGAAGTGTGGGTAAGGAGATAGAGGTGGGGTCCTTTTATAAGAGGAGAGGAGGGGCACTCTTGGAAAGTAAAGAAATGTTACTTTATTTTAAAATGAGTTTCGGATTCAAAAGGTCACACATTGATATAATTAGAGGGTAAGGTGATAAGGGTTTTATATCCACCCATAAAATAGGTTTTGGACATGTGTAGGTCATAGATTTTACATTATCTTTTCATTTTATTTAAATCCTTTATTAATGTGGTAATCGCTGCATCATCATGATGTCATAAATAATTTGATTTAAGTAATGTATAAAAATTATAAAGAAAATATCATGATGTTTGAAATCTTTTTATATTTCTAATGAATATTTATAGTCAAAAATATTACTTGTATAACCCCATGTAAAATCTATTTTAGTAAAACAACTCATGTTTGTGTCATTTTAATTTTAACATTAAATAAAAAGATATTAATGTCATTTTCCTACCAAAGTGGATACATGGGGTCCCCAAGTTTACCCATGGCTTTTCATGGTCTAACATGAAACATCCAATAAGGTTAAGACTTGTGTCTAGGTATTTTCATTTTATTATAATATCATTTTTTCATTAAATTGCGCTAATTACCTCTAATAGCGATTAAAAACCTAAAAGTTACTGTTCACTAAAAAATTATTTTAATCTCATTAAACCAAATTTTACTTCTTAATGACAACCATCTATGTTGGATTTTTGAAAATCAAATCACAGAAGTGGAAAAGCTTCATTTAAACGAACAATCAGTTTCATTAACTACCACTTAGTTGTTTCACTATTCATCAAAATTGAAGTTTTTCAGAAAAATACCTAAACTTCACCATAATCTATATTTGATATTCTGAATTCAAAAATTATGTCTATTTTACAAAATTAAAATCATATAAGTTACATTAATTAAATTAATAATTAATTCCCGCTATCATGACAAATAGCGTGTTTTTATGAAACAATAAGTATCAAAAGATTGACACTAATTTAAGTCTAATTTCAAAGTGAAATTGATTCCAATGACCACCATTGGATTAAATGGTAAAAATATATTCTAATTTCACTATAATACCAATTCAAAATATAATCTAATCATATAAATAAATCAGATTAAAAAGAGGTTTTGAATTAAAATACTACCTTTTTCACTATTCATTAAAAAAATGAACTTTATCGGAAAAATTCCAAAAAATTCACACAAAGTAAATTTTGATGTCCCAATAATAAAGAATAAGTTTAGTTTGAAAAACATAGCTTATAAAATAGTCAAAATATCGATTTAAAAATGGTTTTCCATTAAAAGGCAGTAAAACAATCATTTAAAAATATTAGTGTATTCCATGCTTAAGATTGGATTTATTCTCATTTTAAGCCTCTAAAACACTATCTAATTCACTAATAGACATAGATAAAAATATCTATTATTAATTACTTACTTGGGATGTTACAATTAGTTTTTTTGAAATATTATATAATTTAATGATATAGTTTTTGTTTTAAAAACTCATTTATGTCATTTTTGACACTATTTGGTATTTTGTTTTTTTATGAAACTCAAAAAAACATGATTAATTCAAACCAAATACATTGAATCAATAATAACATGTAAAATTATCCTATAAAATTAGTTGATGGCATTAAAACATTAAAATTATACTTATGTTAATATTTACATTATCATTTAATTAATTCTTTTAATAATAAGAAAAATACTACATCATAATTGTGTCATAAATAAAAATATTTATTTTTTGTCTAAAGATTATAAATAAAATACCTTTATTTAGGAAATATTTTTATCTTTATAAGGAGTTTTAATAGTATAAATTATATCTTATATAACCCAATGTGATTTTTTTGCTAAATATATAAGTTTGTGTGATTTTTATCTTTACATTAATGTAATTAATATAAAGTTACATTATAAATCTCAAGTAGATCCATGGGGTCCCAAAATAAATCAAAAGATTCCCATGGTTGTCAATGTATCATCCAATAGGAATAGGACACATTTTAGTGTAATTTAAAAAAATGATAATACTATTTATAACCCTAATTTTACATATTTACCCTTTAGCAATGGTAAATAAAATATTAACTGAAGTAAATATTCTTAATGACTAAAACTAAATGATAAATTTTTACTAAATTTGGACTTCCTGATTCTATATATGAAATCCATTTTTACCAATTCAAAACACATAAGTGGAAGAATTAACTTAAACTGAATTCTCATTGTTAAAACATAAAATTTGTGTTTAATAATTAATATCATTCAAAATAATGACATGTGTTTATGTCCAGTTTAAATGTGAAATTACATCCAATGACTTAAATAATATTAAATAATAAAAATATAGTCTAATGTTACATTAAAACTACGGATACTTATAATTTAATTATATAAATTATTTCGATTGAAAAGGTTGTTTCAATTAAAACATAGTATTTGTAACACCCGAGACTTTTATGAGAAATATTTTATTTTTATCAAAGGAATCATTCACTACACACAACACTATCTTGGCATTCATTGCACGCAACTGCGGCTTCCTCAATAGCTTGCGTCATACGCAATACCGAGTTTCACTAAACAACGATATGCATTTAAAATATTCTTAAAACTAGCCGTTATGAATAGTAATAACCACTTTTTTATATTTTATAAATTTATTTTTCAAAATGGACTTCATTTTTGGATTCGGAATATCGAAATTAGACTATGGTGAAATTTTGGTATTTTTCTGAAAACATTCAATTTTTGATGAATAGTGAAACTACAAAGTGGTAGTTAAAAAAACTGAATTTTTCATAAAACTTAATTTTACCGCTTCTGTGAGTGGAATTTCAAAAATCCGAGAGACACAGTTAATATCAAGGACTAAAATGTGGTTCAATTAGATGAAAATAATTTTTGGTGAATAGTAATTTTTTACTTTTTTTACCACGGTTAAAAGTAAATAGGGTAATTAAGGGTAAAAGTGTTATTATTATTACCCTAACACATGTCCTAATTCTATTGGATATGTGTAATTCGACCAAAAACAACCTTAGGAATACAATATGACCATTTAGGCCCACATGGATTATATTTGGACATTAATTATTAATTAATTTAAAGAAGGGTTAAAATAGTTAAAATCAAAGTTTAATAAGTAAATAATTTTTAATATGGGGTTATACATAAGATAAATTCCACTATAAATATTCATTAGTAATCTAAAAATAGTTCCTAGATAATGGTATTTTATTTGTAATTTTTAGACATTAAAAAATTTAATTTATTTATGACAAAAAGATGATGTAGTAATTATCTTATTAATGAAATATTGACATAATTGATGTTATAAATACCCAAATAAATGTAATTTGAGACTTTTTATGAATTAAACTAATTTTCTAGATTAATATGACATGTTAGTATTTATTTAATTAACTTGGTTCGAACTAATCATTCTGTTATGATTTTCAAAAAAATCAATTACTAAATAGTGTCAACATTGACATAAAATAGTTTTTAAAACAAATATTATATTATTAATTGTAAATATATTCCTAAAAATATATGGTTCGGAAAAATATCTTACATATGGTTATATATATTAATAATAAACAACTTGGGGTTCTTTTGGCTTGATATAGTATGTTTATTAACCATATAGTGTAAGAAAACAAGAAGACACGGTAAAAGTTAAATTATCTAACTTAAAGTTAAATCTAAATGATAAGGTTAAAATTGATACATAAACTTGTCTAAATTCTATTGGATGAGAGGATTTTTACCCATACCCACCTTATCTTCTAAATATATCAATTTGGAGCTATTAAAACCCGAATTTGACTTTATAATAAAATAATATTTTTATTTATTCCAAAGGTGTCCCTCTCCACCCTTATAAAACGGCACCTCCTCCCTCTCTTACTCACACCACATTGAGCCTCCAAGCTCGGCCAACCCCTGACAATTTATCCTCTCCACTTCCCTAGAGACATCCTAGAGGTCCTGGTATTCTTCAATGACCAATTTTAGTGCCCTAAAAGGAGGTCTCAAAGAAGCGCTTCAAAGAAGAGGTAATGTCAGTTACCGATTCTTTCATCTTTATTTCTTCTTCCACTTATTCTTATTTAGTTGTTTCATTATGAAGTAATAACATCAGTATCACTCATATACTGATATGTTATTATAAGTATGAAACAACCCTATTTCACCATCTATCCATCCTACGGAAAACAAAATCACCGCACGTGCGTACGTACGGAATACCGTCTCCACGCCGTGGTGTAATCTATTTTCCACCACCACCTTACATGGATGGGTGTAATGGTGTAAATAATTAATAAATATGATTATTGTAAAGTTATATTGATTCTTAAATAGTATACATACACTCCAGTACAATTCTACGATCATGGGAATGATATCATCGTTCGTGCGTACGTACGGAATACCCTCTCCACGATGTGATGCGATTCGTTCTACATGACCTTCATTACATAATGATTATATAAATGAATTGAATGAATTAATATGATATATATTACACTAATAGAATTCTGGAAATTAGGTATCTATAACCTAAAGAGAAGAATAAGAATTTATTTGACAAAACACACATAAGAACAAAGAGTAATAAACACCCGAATATCAAGTAGTAATGAAATATTACTAATAAGAAGTTAAGAATATGACCATATATGATATCATAACGATGAGTATGATTCTGGAATAAGTCAATGACCTTATTTAAATCATTATACAGGAGGTTTGCACACTTATAAAACAAATCGGACCAAAGGTAAGGGAAAATATCACAATCTCATTTTATCCGAGATTGTTTATACTTTGGTATTTACTGGGGTGTATTTTATCATCCACATCCATGTTTCCTCGATATGTAATATTGTTTCCATCCACCTAAAATTGTTTAAATCCAATTTTACCCTTCGGTGAGTTTTTAGTAAAAGATATGAAAGGAATCTTTTGTCGTTTTTCATACGAGGTACTTTTTGACTTTTCCGAAAAAAGTACAAGAAGAATGTTTTTTTAACTTATACGGAATGAATGGTTTTTTAAAACATTATTTCCAAGAAGCATCCTTTACAAGTTTTCATGAATATTTTTAATCAGCTTCTTTTAGTTTAAAATTGTATGACATGTTAAGAAAGGAAAATGTTTTTGGAGTAGAAAGGATATTTTCCTCAAGAATGGTGTTCCAATGTTTTATCAAATTTATTTTCCATAAAAGATAATATAGGGTTCTGTTTCTATCCCTATTATTACATTGATTTTATTATGTTGTGATGGAATTATTTTTATGAATTCCATTATCTTATATGAATTGTTTTATGATGTCAGGTTGTTTAATAATCCCATTTTTATTACATGGGTTATGCAATGATGTATGATTTATGATTTTGTGGAACAAATAATAATGGTATCATTATGAGATGGGTGAGACCTATATCTCTCTCCAATGCATTGGGTAATGATTTTATATCTCATGAGATATACATGGATGGAACGACAGGTTAAATCGGTTCAGTGAAACAGGACTTAAACGAGGACTGAACTCCGTTCAGAAATGGACTTTGTCCACTAAGATAGTCTTGGCCATGAGTATTGAATAATAAGAAATGATTATCTATAATTATGTGTGTATGCCACAATGTTTCATGATTTACGTTATGATTATTGAGATTTCATTTCACTACTATGATTTATCCCATGTTATGAAATTATGCTCTCTTTTCCATGTTATGATTTCCAAAATGTTATGTTCGTATGAATAAGATGTCATTGATATTTCTTTTGTTTACCCTTTCTGAGCATTTGAGCTCACCCTTTTGTATGTTTTCTTTCCCTCAGGTCATGAAGAAGGTTATTAAGTAGTATATGCCAAAAGGGACTCTAGATATGATGAAATAAATGGGAGAAAATGTATATGCTTTATGAACCAGTTGTTTGTGTTTCCCAGTTTCTAAGGACACTATACCTATACGGTCCTTTCGTGGTTTTGATATATGTTGTAATAAGTATCCTTCAATTCTGATGTAATAACAATGTGTGTAATGTATGGGTCATTATAGTTGGTATCAGAGGAAAGGTATAGTCAACCTTTGGAAACTAGGTTGTGAAAGCCTTAGTAAGAACCCAAAGGATAAGTCTAAGCATAGAACACAATTTTAGTGTTTTAGAAATGGCCATGAATGACCTAGGATAAGACCTTAAGTGTGAAATTTTATTCTTGATTATGTGGTTTTCCTATTATAATTAGTGTTGCTCACACTATTCTTCTTGGTTTTAGTCAATATATGGAACCCGAAGGAACCGTGTTAATACGAAATGCGACGGGCAGTGCAATGATTGTCCCCCTGATCAACCTAATGTTATGGGAGCTGGAATGAAAATTCTTTTATCCATGCTCACACAACTTTCTAAAGCTATGAATCATGCAGGACTTCCAAATGAGCAAAGGAAGGGGCAACATTCTGTTGAATCCTTCATGAGGCAGCGTCCGCCTTCATTCAGCGGGTCTAATAATCCATTTGTTGCTGAATAATGGATTAGTACTACTGAAAAGATATTTTTAGTTCTTCAATGTTTTGAACATGATAAAGTCATCCAAGCAGTGTATCGTTTGGAAGGAGATTCTGATCAATGGTGGAATATTATTAGGAATATGAGGCAAAGGGATGAAATTGAGTCCATATAATGGTATGAGTTCAAGAACTTATTTTTAAATAAGTACTTCACTCGTATTCTCCGAACAGAGATGGAGAAGGAGTTTCTTGAACAAAAGCAAAAGGATGATGAATCTGTTGGTACCTATGAAGCAAATTTTACAAGACTTGCATGGTACGCTTCTGGTATTATTATCCAACCTGAGAGTAAGATCGATCGATTCTTTAGTGGATTAGAACCAAGTCCTTGAAGCGCCTTAGCCATAAGGGACTTCAATAGCTATGAGGAAATCGTTCGATGTGCTCTCAAAGTTGAGATGGAGATTAGAGTAACCCATCAGTCATATGGTTTAGATAAGAAGAGGAAAATGGAATTCAATGGGAAATCTAAAGAGCACACTGAAAAGAAGTTGAGCTTTCCCTTATGCTCAACGTGTGGAAAGAAACATGGAGGGAGTTGTATTAAAGGGACAAGTAAATGTTTCAAATGTGGAAAGGAAGGTCATCAGGCATTTGAATGCTGCAATGATGGGAAGAAGATGTCTAATGATGAAAACAAAGGAAGGGACACACAGAATGAACCTACTACACTTCAATGTTTCAAGTGCAAGGAGATGGGGAATTATGCCAATAAATGCCCTAATCCAAGGGATGTTGGTGATGATCGTCATCAACAAAATCGTAAGGCTAAAGACAAAGGAAAGTCACATGCAATTTATATCAGCGATGTGGAGTACGATAACGATGTGGTGAAAGGTACACTTACCATCCACTCTAAAATAGAAAATGTTTTATTTCATTCTAGATCCACCCACTCTTTTATTTCGGAAGATTTTTCTAAGGGTATCACCATATTACCTCAACAATTAGATGTTGAGTTAGCCGTGACAACACCTAATGGTAGAACATTCGCATCAAAAGTTTATAATTCTTCCCCGATTGAAATTTGTGGGAATGTGCTTCCTGCAAATCTTGTGATCCTTCCTATAGTGGAATTTGATGTGATTCTTGGCATGGATAGGCTTTCTTTATATGGAGCTCATATCAATTGCCAACGAAGGGAAGTCACATTTCATATTCTAGATCAATCTATGATTGTCTATCGATGCAAGGATGAACATAACCATCCAGTGGAAATTTCTTCCATCTTATGGGTCTTGATTCCACTAAATGAGGGTCATTTATCTCAAATGGTTGGTGATAAACTCACGATTAATAATATGCCCATTGTAAGGGAGTTTGATGATGTCTTTCCGAAGGAATTTCTAGGCCTTCCACCAAATCGTGAAGTTGAGTTTTCAATAGAACTCGTATCGGGTGCTTTACCTATTTCAAAGACACCTTATAGAATGAACCCCATTGAGTTACAGAAATTGAAGAAGCAACTCCAAGAGAATCTTGATAAGGGATTTATACGCCCTAGTGCGTCACCTTGGGGAGCACCTGTTCTGTTTTTTAAGGAGAAAGATGGATCAATGAGACAATGCATTGATTATAGAGAACTTAACAAGATCACTATCAAGAACAAATATCCTCTCCCCCGCATTGATGACTTATTTGACCAACTACGTGGATCTCAACACTTTTCTAAGATTGATCTTCGTTCAGGGTATCATCAATTAAGGGTCAAAAGGGAGGATATACCAAAGACGACTTTCCGTACAAGGTATGGACACTTTGAATTTATAGTGATGCCATTTGGTCTTACTAATTCCCTTGTTATCTTCATGGATTAGATGAATAGAGTCATTAGAGAATATCTTGATTAGTTTGTGGTAGTCTTTATAGACGATATTCTGGTATATTCAACGATCAAGGATGAACATGAAGATCACTTGAGAATTATATTGAAGTCCCTGAGAAAGGAGAAGTTTTATGCCAAATTTACCAAGTGTGAATTTTGGCTTCAAAAAGTTTCATTTTCGGGTCACATAATCTCAAAAGAGGGGATATCTGTCGATCCAGCAAAAACTGAGGTTATCGAAAGATGGTCGAGACCAACAACAGTAACTAAGATCCGATGTTTTCTTGGTTTGGCTGGATATTATCGACGTTTTGTGAAATATTTTTCACGATTATCTAATCCACTCACCATGTTGACTCAGAAAGGAGTTAAGTTTGTTTGGACGGAAGAATGTGAAGAGAATTTCATGGAGTTGAAAAGAAGGTTATCCAGTGCACCTGTTCTCACACTGCCTTGTACTGGAGAAAGGTTTATGATCTATATTGAAGCATACAAGAAGTGGCTAGGGTGTGTTCTTATGAAAAATGATATGGGTATAGCTTATGCCTCACGAAAGTTGAAAATCCATGAGAAAAATTACCCAACACATGATTTAGAGTTAGCTGCGGTAATCATTGCATTAAAGATTTTGAGGCATTATCTTTATAGAGAAAGGTGTGACATTTATACTGATCATAAAAGATTAAAGTATATTTCCACACAAAAGGAGCTGAATATGTTTCAAATAAGATGGTTAGAGATGATTAAGGATTACGACTGCTCAATTCATTACCACCCTGGGAAAGAAAAAAAGGTGGAAAATGCATTAAGTCTACAAGACCATGCCAGTTCATCCATGATCAAGATCACAAAAGATCCAATATTTATGGAGTTACAAAGGATGGATCTTGTAATTATAATGGAAAGGGAAACTAGTATATTTCTAAAATGAATGTTCAACCATCTATTCATGTGAAGATTAAGGAGGCGTAGAATGAAGATGTAGAGTTACTAAAGAAGGTGAGAAATATTCCTGAATTCAACCTTGATTGTGACGGGATAATAAAGTTCTGGAATCGGGTTTGTGTTCCTCCCATCTCCGAATTAAAGAAGGAGCCGCTGGGTGAGGCTCATAGTTATTCATTATCTATTCATCCTGGACGCACAAAGATGTATAGAGACCTGAAAGAGTACTTCTGGTGGGATGGCATGAAAAGAGATGTTGTTAAATTTGTCTCTCGATGCTTGGTTTGTCAGCAAGTAAAGCTGAGAGAAAATAGTCTAAGGGGATGTTATAACCATTACCCATACCTGAATGGAAATGGGAAAACATCACTATGGACTTTGTCAGAGGACTTCCTAAAACATCCAAAGGCAATAATGCTATCTGGGTCATAGTTGATCATCTTACAAAGTCCGCACACTTCATTGCTATTAGAGAGGATTTCTCTCTGGATCAGATTTCCAGGATATATGTAAAGGAAGTGGTAAGATTGCATGGAGTGCCACTTTCTATTATATATGATCGGGATCCTAGATTTACCTCAATGTTCTAGCAAAGTCTTCTACATACTCTGGATACAGAGTTGAGTTTCAGCACTGCTTATCATCCTCAGACAGACGGTCAGTCTGAGAGAACAATTCAAACTCTAGAAGATATGTTGAGAGCTTTCTCTATGAATTTCAAAGGTGGTTGGGACCAACACCTACCTTTGGTGTAATTTTCTTATAATAATAGCTTTCACTCCAGTATTCATATGGCTCCTTATGATGCTCTCTATGGAAAGAAAAGCAGGACTCCAACTTGATGGGATAAAGTTGGGGAAAGAAAGCTATTAGTACCTGATCTTGTTGATAAGATGGTAGAAAAGGTCCGATCTATTCAACAACACATAAGAGCAGCTCAGAGTCGACAGAAAAGTTATGCCGACAACCGAAGAAAAGACCTAGAGTTTGAAGTTGGTGATAAAGTGTTCTTACAAATATCTCCCTGGAAGAGGGTCATGAGATTTGGAAAGAAGGGGAAGTTGAGCCCTAGATATGTCGTTTCTTTCGAAATACTGAATCGTTTTGGAAAGGTAGCTTACCGATTGGTGCTTCCACCGAATCTATATCAAGTTCACGATGTGTTCCATGTATCTCTCCTGAGAAAGTACATACCTAATCCTTCACATGTACTCATCTCAGAAGTTGTACCGCTGGAGCAAGATCTTTCTTAAGAAGAACAACCTATAGAGATTCTGGATCGTAGTGAAAAAGTCCTACGAAACAAGACCACTTGCTTGGTGAAAGTTTTATGGAGGAACCACCTATTAGAAGAAGCTACATGGGAGCTTGAGGATATGGTGAGGGAGAGGTATCCTCATCTTTTTGTAACAAAGTGATGAATTTCAAGGGCGAAATTAATTTTAAGGGGGGTAGAATGTAACGCCCGAGACTTTTATGAGAAATATTTTGTTTTTATCAAAAGAATATTTCACTACACACAATACTAGCTTGGATTTCTTTACACGCAACTGCAGCCTTCTTCAATAGCTTGCATCGTACGCAATACCAAGTTTCACTAAACAACGATATGATATTAAAATATTTTTAAAACTAGCCGTTATGAATAGTAATAACCACTTTTTGAAATTATAAAAATTTTATTTTTCAAAATGGACGTCATTTTTGGATTTGGAATATCGAAATTATCCTAGGGTGAAATTTTGGTATTTTTCTGATAACTTTCAATTTTTGATGAATAGTGAAACCACTAAGTGGTAGTTAAAAAACTGAATTTCTCATAAAACATAATTTTACCGCTTTATGAGTGGAATTTCGAAAATCCGAGAGACACGGTTAATGTCAAGGACTAAAATGTGGTTCAATGGGATGAAAATAATTTTTGGCTAATAGTAACTTTTTACTTTTTTTACCACGGTTAAAAGTAAATAGGGTAATTAAGGGTAAAAGTGTTATAATTATTACCCTATCACATGTCCTAATTCTATTGGATAACTGTAATTCGACTAAAAACAACCTTAGGAATAAAATATGACCATTTAGGCCCACTTGGATTAGATTATGACATTTATTATTAATTTATTTAAAGAAGGGTTAAAATAGTTAAAATCAAAGTTTAATAAGTAAACAATTTTTAATATGGGGTTATACATAAGCTAAATTAGACTATAAATATTCATTAGAAATCTAAAAAAATTTAATACATAATTATATTTTAATTTTAATTTTTAGACATTAAATAATTTAATTTATTTATGACACAAAGATGATGTAGTAATTATCTTATTAATGAAATATTGACATAATTGATGTTATAAATACCCAAATAAATGTAATTTGAGACTTTTTATGAATTAAACTAATTTTATAGGTTAATATGACATGTTATTATTGATTTAATTAACTTGGTTCGAACTAATCATTCTGTTATGATTTTCAAAAAAATCAGTTACTAAATAGTGTCAATATTGACATAAAATAGTTTTTAAAATGAATATTATATTATTAATTGTTATTTTATTCTTAAAAATCTATGGTTCGGCCAAATGACTTAGATAGGGTTATATATATTAATAATAAACAACTTGGGGTTCTTTTGGCTTTATATAGTAAGTTTATTAACCTTATAGTGTAAGAAAACAAGAAGACACGGTAAAAGTTAAATCTAAATGATATGGTTAAAATTGATAACTAAACTTGTCTAAATTATATTCGATGACAGTATTTAGACCCATAAACACCTTATCATCGAAATATATCAATTTGGAGCTATTAAAAACCGAATTTTAATTTATAATAAAATAATATTTTTAGTTATTCCAAAGGTGCCCCTCTCCTCCCTGATAAAAGGGCACCTACTCCCTCTCTTCATCAAACCACTTTGAGACTTCAAGCTCGGAAAACCCCTGACAATTTCTCCTCTCCACTTCCCTAGATACATCCTATAGGTCATGGTCTTCTTCAAAGACAAATTTTAGTTCCCTAAAAGGAGGTCTCAATGAAGCGCTTCAAAGAAGAGGTAATGTCTGTTACCGATTCATTCATCTTTATTTCTTATTCCACTTATTCTTCTTTAGTTGTTTCATTATGAAATAATAACATCATTATAACTAATATACTTATATTTTATTATAAGTATGAAACATCCCTATTTCACCATCTATCCATCCTACGGAAAACGAAATCACCGCTCGTGCGTACGTACGGAATACCGTCTCCACGCCGTGGTGTAATCTATTTTCCACCACCACCTTACTTGGATGGGTATAATGGTGTAAAGAATGAATATATATGATTATTTTAAAGTTATATTGATTCTGAAATAGTATACATACACTCCAATACAATTCCACGATCATGGGAACGATATCATCGTTTGTGCGTACGTACGGAATACCGTCTCCACGATGTGATGTGATTCATTCTACATGATCTTCATTACATAATGATTATATAAATGAATGAATATTATATATATTAAACTAATACCATTATGTAAATGATTTATCTATAACATAAAGAGAATAATAAGAATTTTTTTGAAAAAACAAACATAAGAACAAAAAGTAATTAACATCCAAATAACAAGTAGTAATCAAATATTACTAATAAGAAGCTAAGAATATGACCATATATGATATCATAAAAATGATTATGATTCTGGAATAAGTCAATGACCTTATTTAAATCATTATACAGGAGGTTTAGACACTTACGAAGTAAATCATACGAAGGTAAGGGAAAATATCACAATCTCATTTTATCCGAGATTGTTTATACTTTGGTATTTACTAGGGTGTATTTTATCATCCACATCCATGTTTCCTCGAAATTTAATATTTTTTCCATCCACCTAAAATTGTTTAAATCCAATTTTACCCTTCGGTTATTTTTTAGTAAAAGATATTAAAGGAATCTTTTTTCGTTTTTCGTACGAGGTACTTTTTGACTTTTCCGACAAAAGTACGAGAGGAATGTTTTTTTAAATTATACAGAATGAATGGATTTTTAAAACATTATTTCCAAGAAGCTTCCTTTACAAGTTTTCAAGTTTATTTTTCATCAAATTATTTTAGTTTAAAATTGTATGAAATGTTATGAAAGTAAAATGTTTTTGGAGTTGAAAGGATATTTTCCTCAAGAATGGAGTTCTAGTGTTTTATCAAAATTATTTTCCATCTAAGATAATATAGGGTTATGTATCTGTCCATATTATTACATTGATTTGATTATGAAATGATGTACGATTTATGATTTTGTGGCACACATAAGAATAGTATCAATATGAGATGGCTGGGACCTATATCTCCCTCCAATTCATTGGGTAATGATTTTATGTCTCGTGAGATAGACATGGATGGAACGGTAGGTTAAACCGGTTCAGTGAAATAGGACAGAAACGAGGAGTGAACTCGGTTCAGAAATGGAATTTTTCTACATAGATAGTCTTGTCCATGAGTCTTGACTAATAAGAAATGATTCTCTATAATTGTGTGTGTATGACACAAAGTTTCATGTTTTAAGTTATGATTATTGGGATTTCTTTCACTACTATGATTTATCCGATGTTATGAAATTATGCTCTCTTTTATAGGTAAATATTTCCAAAATGTTATGTTCTCATGAATATGATGTGATTGATATTTCTTTTATTTACCCTTACTGAGCATTTGAGCTCACCCTTTTGTATGTTTTCTTTCCCCCAGGTCAGGAAGAAGGTTATTAAGTAGGATATGCCAAAAGGGACTCTAGATATGATGAAATAAATGAGAGACAATGTAGATGATTTATGAACCAGTTGTTTATGTTTCCCAGTTTCAAAAGACACTATACATATATGGTCCTTTCATGGTTTTGTTATATTTTTTAATAAGTATGCTTCAATTCTGATGTAATAACAATGTATGTAAAGTATGGGTCGTTATAGTATTTTTCACTATTAATCAAAATATGAAAGTAATCAGAAAATTTCCAAAATTTTATCTAAACTAAATTTTTATGTCATACATCTTATTAAGTATTTAATTTAATAAAATTGAATATATAAAAGTGTCAAATATTGTTTTAAAAAGGGTTCTCTATTAAAATACGTTAAAATTGGATTGTTTTGGAAAAATACTTCTTTTATATAAAAAATGATTTTTTTCATATATTATGACTATGAAAAACATAATATGGATGATAAAAATTTATATAATATATAATATTTAAAATTCAGTTAATAATATTCACAAACTTTTTTCAAATGGCTAGTTTTGTAAGTTGTGATGCACTCAAACTCAGTGTCACATGTAGCACAAACTATTGAAATACATTAATGAGATAAAGTAATTTGAAATCATATGTTGTTAAATTCTCCCCTCCTTTAATAAATGAGTCCTTGCAATTTAAAATTTTTCTTCAAAAATTAAATGTTAAAAATAGAAAAAATCCTTTGTGGAAAAACCACATTCGAAATTGGGTCAATAAAATATAGTCTTAATAAGAGGGAAAGGGAAATTAAATAGTCACCACCAAATTATGATCATGATTAAGATAAAATTGGTGGAAATGTGAGAGACATAATTGGAAGGAAAATTTAAATATATAGAGAGAGTGATTGGGGTCATCAATCGCAAACGAGTG
The DNA here is from genome assembly GCA_963277665.1 of Viscum album. Classification (NCBI taxonomy): domain Eukaryota; kingdom Viridiplantae; phylum Streptophyta; class Magnoliopsida; order Santalales; family Viscaceae; genus Viscum; species Viscum album. The sequence continues at coordinate 1,060,667,671 of OY728165.1, read as the reverse complement.
TAAAATTGATGGCCTCAAAGCCATCAATCTATGATGATTTAAAATATCATATGTTAAAAAAACACAAGGTATTAGGATAACACATTTTTTGTTTTAAGATCGCTTCCCTAATGTTTAATAATTAATTTATTCATAGAATAATAGGGAAAAAATATACTTGACAAGTATATTTTCTTCCTTCAACTAATTCCTACTAGAAAGTCATCTATCACACCAAAAGATAAAATAATTCCAAAATAAATTTTTTATATTTATTGTATAGGCTTCCCAAAAAAATAATTTATAATTAATCTGTTTCACCATTTAAAAATACTACATTATATAAACCAGGACATCACATTGGCCAATGGTAGGTGATGCCCCCTTGTCTCTCTTCGGTTGTAAGTTCAAGTCTCTCAGCCTGGTCGGACGTTAAGGGTTGTCAACCGACCTCCGGGTTGTCATTTATATGATAATACAAAAATAATATCAAGAAATGATTTAAAAATAAAAACATTATTCAATTTCAAACCTATTCTATTTCAACCATTAGAATAATACATCGGTCCTAACTCAAAGGCCAAAATTTGAAAGGAAGGTAAACACAATGAAGATCAATTTATCAACATAATAACATGTGAATACCATCATCATGTAATCTATTAAAACAACTTAACACCCTAAATTACCATAAAACCATATGGATTACATTCAATCTCCATTATTCCATATAGAATACTGGATATACTACTTCTATCCAAAAATGTTGTAAACTCCAACAATGATAGAATACACAAATCATTAATCAGTTTCAAGGTAGTCAAAAATATCCAATATAATATATCCATATCAATCATATATTTGTCCAAAATACCTACTTCAATATTAGAACCATATTGTGGTTTATCATTCTCTGAAGCATATATTTTCTAAAAAAAGTAACCTACTATTGAGTAACTTTTCATAGTTCCACACACTCTCAAGTCCTTTATTAAATAGTACAATAGTACAATCCTAATATAGTATATAATTTTTAATGCACGAACATCATAATCTAATACTCAAATGAAACAAAACTTTAATAAAAACATAAGAAATCTAATCATTCCTATTTTTTTTCGATGGCATCATAACTTTATTATTATCAAATAGCAGCATTTGGGGTGTACTCTGCTGATTTGGGAATTGATTTGCGTAGTGTCCCAACTCATTGCAGATGAAGAATTGTAAATACAAAACATTTTTTTCCCTTGAAATCGCGTACATGGTGTCCTTTTTCAACATACTTATAACAAACCCCATTCCCTTAATGCATTTACCAAGGTCATTCTTTCCACAATTATCACATATGTAAAAAATCCTTCGTTACCCACTCTTTTTTATCCATCTTTCTCTCTTCCTTCCTATTCTTCTCTAGCTTCCTACCAAACTCGTAGGACTCAGATAATTATTTACTTATCGTATTAACACATGATATTATTTCATCATATGATGTTAATATGAGGGAGACTATTTAATTCCTAAATTTTTTCTTAATACCATGAAATATATGACCCATCTAACTCTTTTTATCATGCATATTATGGGAGTTATCATTAAATCTACTGGGCGCCATTTCTAAACAATTACATACACTAGTTTAGTTTATTAATCACAATGCATAATTCCAAACATGTAAAATATCTAACATAAATTGAAAAGATTTTGTGCATAACATATAATCATGATATGTTTTCATTGTGGAAGTATATACACCTAAATACTTCATAATTTCTTGCAATAAAAATGTGAATTATGCTACAAATATCACGAGAGAGTGTCGTAACCAAGAGTGCAACAAGGCCCTTTGTTGTGTGACAGGATACCCCGAGTCAAACCCAAAAATCCTTGTCAGTGTTTTCACTCCTAGTTACATCTGTTCCAGTTCTTCCTCTACATAATTGTATCCAGATAGGGATGTATTGCTTGGTAAATTTACAAAATCACAACATTAAAAAAATTCATGGAAGTTCTTCTATAATAACCCTCAAAGTCTATCTTATGGTAATTTTCTCAAATCAGAGTATATCTAAATATATATCCAAGATTTTTGATAAAAATTCTATGATACCAATTGTAACGCCCCGACCCCAGACGCACATAGTTGTTTCTTTAATTTAACACATTATCATGATTACAAGGAATCAATTCCCAAAATACAGGTCTGTTTATAAGTCTTGCAAATGAATTACATACATGATTGTTACATTACACATTAGAAAATAAAAAAAAGATCCTCTGAGAATTCCATTAATCCCCTTGATTAACCCATCATATCAATCATAAAACACTTCTTGTAGTTCTGGGAAAATAAAAATAAGATATGGGTGATCTCAAATGCTCATAAAGGATAATAATATAGTGGAAACTTTCTCAAATAAGCCTAAACATTTAAAGAAATGTATAAAACAAAAATAAAATATATTTAAACTTAATCATCAGTATAATATGGCAAAGATAAGTCAAATAACGAAATTTAAATATTCCCATAGATATTATACTTGTCGAATAATCAAATGTAATATCAATAGCTAATTTCCTAATGATGGAATGCATAATGATAGACTTAGATACCACATAGTCAAGGCCATGTGTCAAGACTAAAAATAAAATTTTCTCAATGTCGTGTTCCAAGACACTAGTTTTTCTCATTAGATATACTGATGCATCAATGAGCTATAGCGTGCTCCACCCGTCACATACTATGTCCAACACATTACACCTTTTAAAAGGATTAAACATAAATTAATCATTTGTATTAAAATTGAAATAAAAAAATTCAATTCATTATCCATAAACCATTAATGGTATAAAAATAACTCATCCATAGTCAAACATATCACAAAACCTTCAATACAATAGTGAATATTTATTTAATAATAAATCAACCTAAATCAAGAATAATATCCCAAAAAGTCTGTTGACATAGTTGAAAATGATCAGTATAAATCTTTGATAGAAATGTCATGTTTTCATGAAATCATTTAAAAGTCAAATAATTAATAAAGGAATAAATTTAAATGATAGTTTTGAATAAAAGTGTCCCATAACATTTTGAAAATTTTGAAAGGAATTAACAATTTAAAACATTTATTTCAATATAAATAAATACTTAAAACCATTTTAAAAACATTGACATTAATGAGAATGGTTAAGAAGAAAAAATCATTAAAAAATTTAAAATGATTTTTTAGTAAAACATAACCGTAAACTGAATACCTTTGAAATATCTTTTATGAATCCTAGACATGGATAATAAATATGTCCTAGTAGATACTTACATAAAAACATCCTCGGATAATAATGAGTTTGTAAAATTTACCCTTACCTTGCACATTTCTTTCATCGAGGGTACGTTCAACCTGATGTATAATGACCATAGTATGTTATTAAATTATAAAGAAGCATATTATATTTATTATATCATACATGATTCATTTATGACTTTATAATACCCATTTAATAGTTATTTCTATGTAAAAATAAAATTCCGTGTAGTAAACTCTTTCTTTATTGTACGCATTATAACTTTTTATTTTTGATCATATCATTTAGATCATGATTTAAATAATTCCATATTATAATCTTTTATTTATATATAATTGGATATTATATCATATATACAGAATCATTAAAAATTTATATTTATTATTTATAACAGTTATACATATTATTATACCATCCAAATAATTAAATGTCTAAATAACAAACTATACCATGGCGTGGAGACCGTAAATCGTATGTACGCACGTATGGTGACATAGTAATTTATATGATGGATATCATAAAGAATATAGTTGTACCATATTTATAATAACATCATAGTATGTATTAGGTACTGAAGTTATTATTTCGGTATGGAAAGAACAATTAAAGAGGAAGAGGAAGAATAAAATAACTATAAAGAGGGTGGTGAAATTATTACCTCTTCTACAGGTGTTTCCTTTTGAGTTGATCAAAATGGATCATTAGGTTGTATTTATGATCGAATAATGGACTCTATATTGATTTGAGGGATTTTTGGAGGATATTTGGTCAGGGTTTGGATAAGAAAAATGTCATTGGAGGTGTCATTTGGAGAGAAGGGATGTACCCTTGTATAAGAGAGGTGAGGGTCACTTTAGGAAAAAGATGAAATATTATTTTATAATAATATAATTTTCGATTTCTAATAGCTCCCAAATAATTTATTTCTAGGATAAGTTTTGTATGGGACAAAAAAATATCATCCTATAGGTTTTAGACAAGTCATGGTTACCATTTTAACCTTATCTTTTATATTTAACTCTTAGTTAAATAGTTTAACTTTTACCATGTCTTCTTGTATTATTACACTATATAGTTAGTAAACATACTATAAAAATCCAATAGAACCCCAAGTGGTTAATTAATGAAATATATAATAATATTTATGACCTTTTTTATATCCTTATATTTTTTTACTATTATATTATTTAATGATATAGTATTTTTTATAAAAACACATTTATTTCAATTTTGACACTCTTTAGTATTTTTTTGTGGAAGACATAATAGTATGATTCAATTGAAACTAATACATTTAATCAATCCTAACATGTCACATTAAACTATAAAATTCACGTATGGCATAAAAACATTTAAATTAAATTTATTTTAATATTTACAATATCATTAATTTGAATATTTAATTAATAAGGAAAATATTGTATCATTATTGTGTCATAAATAAATATATTTATATTATCTCTAAAAAATTTAAATAAACTACAGTTATGTAGGAAATCATTTTATCTTTATAATGAGTATTTTTAACCGAAAATATAACTTATATAACCCCATGTAATTTTTTTTTACTAAAACAAATATGTTTATGTGCTTTTTGTCATTACTATTAATTAATTAATATAAAGTGTCGTTATTACTCTCATGTGGCTCCATGGGGTCCCAGAATCTACCTAAATATGAACATGGTCAGACATTTATCAACCAATAAAGAAAAAAACTCATGTCAGGGTAATTTTATATTATTATAGTAATATTTTATACAACAATTTTTCAGATTTACCTTTTAAACATGATAAAAAAAATATTTACTGAAGTAAATATTCTTAATTTATGAAAATAAAAGTTACCTTTTTACACAATTTGGTTCTCCTAAATTTAGATATCGTATAAATTCTTCCAAATTCAAAACAAACAAGCAGAACAAATTAATTTAAAATATATTCTTTTTGTTAAAAAAGAAATAGTTTTTTAAGAAATAATAACAATCAAATGATTGATAGTGGTTTATCTCCAGTTTAAAATTGAAATTACATCAAATGACCTAAATTAAATTAAATGATACCAATATAGTCTAATGATACCTTATAACCACTAAAATGTAAAATTTAACCATATAAATTATTTTTATTAAAGAAGTTGTCTTCAATAAAAACATAGTATTTTCACTATTCATCAAAATATGAATGTTATCAGAAAAGTACCAAACATTTAACCAAACAAATTTTTTTATGTCATACATATAAAAAATAATTTTATTCATTAAATTAAATATATAAAAGTGTCAAATACGGGTTTAAAAAATGTTATACATTAACAGGTGGTAAAATTTCATTTTTTGGAAAATAAATCTTTTATATGAGAAAAATGAATTTGTTCTTATAGTATGTCTAAGAAACACAAAATGTAACACCCCAGGTAAATAAAGAATGTGAAATTTTTATATTTATCTATATTTTTGAATAAAATATTATTTTTACTTTAAAGGGGACACTATTCTCGATGGCGTACCCAATACGCAACAACGATTTTCTTGGGAATCATACGTTGCACTCTAATAATAAAATAATATTATTTTAAATGTTAGTTAACGCGTAGACGTTGTAATGGAGGTAAAGAACAGAACTAACTAAAAATTGATTATATATGTTTGTCAAATATTTTTACTCCTTACAATAAATGTTAGAGGATTAAAAATGCGAATAAATCCAATTTTTAAGCATAAACATTCTAATATTCTTTAAAAGGTCGATTAACCGCCTTTCGATGGAGAACCTCTTTTAAATCCACTTTTTAACAATTTTATGTGTTCCATTTGGAAAAATAAGATTCTTCTTTAGAATCGGGACATCAAAATTTAATTTGTGTAAATTTTTTGTATTTTTCCGATAAAGTTCATTTTTTAATGAATAGTCAAAAATGTTGTATTTTATTTCAAAACCTTGTTTTAATATAATTTATTTATATGATTATATTATCTTTTTAATTGATTTTAAAGTTCAATTATAATATATTTTTACCATTTAAGTCAATAGTGGTTGTTGGAATTAATTTCATCATGAAATTTGACTTAAACTAGAGTAAATCTTTTGATACTTATTGTTTCTTAAAAACAAGCTATTTGTTTGGACAGAAGGAATTAATTATTAAATTAATTAATGCAACTTATATGTTTTTAATTTTGTAAAATAGACTTCATTTGTGAATTCGTAATATCAAATATAGCTTAGGGTGAATTTTTGGCATTTTTTTGAAAAACGTCAATTTTTGATGAATAGTGAAACCACTAAGTGGTAGTTAAAGAAACTAATTTTTCGTTTAAATGAAAATTTTCCACCTCTATGTTTTTAATTTCAAAAATCCTACATACATGGTTGTCATTAATAATTAAAATGTGGTTCAATAGAATTAAAATAATTTTTTGATGAATAGTGAAACCACTAAGTGTTGATGTTTGATTCCTTTTCTAGAACATAACTCTAAAATAGAGTGTTGTACCCTATAAGGTCTGGCTTCCCGGAGGTAAAATGTTTAGCTTTTATTGGTAGATGTTCATGGTATGTCAATAGGTTTTTAATCACTTCTTAAACTCCTTGTAAGCTCTACTACTGAGTTCAAGGGTTTTGGAAAAAATCTTCGATATTTTCTGGATTTTTGGCATGTTATCTTATATATGCATGTATTGAGTGATCCATCATGTAATTCATTTATACTTTGATGTCAAACATACATGATGATTTCCCCACCTACATGTCCCTCACTCTATCTAATGAATGTCCTACAGAGAGCATTAAATAATTTTAGAAACATTAATTTTTCTAAATATGAATGTTTGATATAAATTTGAATAAATTAATTAAAAAATAGTTTTTATCACTATTTGGGAGTCATAAATATAATTGGGTTATTGGAATCAGCTTTTCTTTATCAGTTACTCTCTGTATCAGTGAGTCCTTTTAAATTATACAGGTGACTCTGAGCATTGGTGAGTCGTTTGTTCTATTGGTCTATCTGGGCATTAGTGAGTTGTCATCAACGTCCTATTTTGAACAATCAAAATGTCACCCATTGGTGACTCATCCCTTGGTAAGTCCTTTGAACTAATAGTGCTTCACCCATCAGTGAGTCATTCATCAGTGATTCGCTGGAACTATCGGCCTGACCGGTCTCTGGTGACTTATCCAAAGATGTTTCATTTATTCTACCAATGAGTCCTGCATCAATGTCTTCTTCGATCAGCGACTTCATCCTCTGTGAGTCCTCATCAGTGAGTGAGACGATGGTGACACCATTGAACGACCAGGTTTAGAGACTTTTAAAAACATCCAAAGTGTCTATCATATACTGTAAAATAATAGATCAAGATAAATTCATAATTACATGTAAAATACATTTTTAAATATATTAAAACTCAAATATACTTATTATATTGATATATTTTAATGTATTATACCATGTGACATAATTTATTCACTTATAAATATAAATTAACATGATTACCATGTGTTATAAATTAATATATGAATTAATAGGATTTTTAGATTGGCATGATTTTTTAGTATGAAAAAAACTATCTCACAAAGGGTCCAAAAACTACCTTTGGAAAAGGATCAAGAACAACAAGTCAAATCAGTGATGAATAACAAAGCAGTTATTACACAAAACGTAACATTAACATGAAATTGAAAATAAACTATTAAAATAATGTCATAATAAAATAATATATGGTATTATATATAAGAATATTTTTCATTGGAAAATGTATAATAAAAATATATTTATTATAATGTATGTCTAAATATGTATGGAAAAGTTCAAAACATTAGGTAAGAGCCTTCTAGTCTCAGTTTTATTTTGGTTACATATATGATATATTTGTAATGCCACAACCATAGAAGCCCAATGTCGGTTCATTATTTTAACACATTGGCATGATTATAAGGAATCAATTCTTGAAATACAGATTAGTTTAGTATTCGTGGAATGCAGATTACATACACGAATCATACATAAAAAATTAGAAAATAAAACAAAACATAAATGATCCTTTTATATGGCCATTAATATCCTAGCTTAATCCTAATTAACAATCATAAAATACATCTTGGAATCCTGGGAAAATCAAACATAAGAAAGGGGTGATCTCAAATGCTCATTAAGGATAACAAAATTGAAGAAACTTTCACAAATAAGCATAAACATTTAAGGCAATGTATAAAATTAAAACAAAAACTTTTTTAAAAAAACTTCAGCATAATATAACAATGATAAATCAAATAATTACATTTAATTATTCACATGGATATTCTACTAGACTAATAATCACATGAAATATCAATAGCTAATTGCATAATGATGGAATGCATAATTACAAACTTCATAACCCCATAGTCAAGGACTTGATGCAAAAATACAAATAAAATTTTGTCAAGGCCATGTTCCAAGACACTAGTTTGTCTCTTGAGACCTACCGATGCATCGAGGAGCTACAAAAGGATCCACCCTTCACTTAATATGTCAAATGCATTCCTAATATGAAATGGTTTAAACATAACATAAACATTTTTATTAAAACTAGAATTAGAAATTTCAATAATTTTCTATAAATCCATAATGGTATAAAAATAACCAATCAATTTTCAAACATATCACAAAACCTTAAATATAATATGGATTATTTTATCATAATAAATCAACCACTATCAAGAATAATATCACTTAATTGATGTTGAAATAGTAGAAAATGATCAGTAAAAATATTAGAGAGAAATATCCCTTTATCATGTAATCATTTAAAAGTCACATAATTTATCAAGGATGTCTTTTAAAAGATAATGTTCGATAAAAGTTTCACATACATTTTTGAATCATTTTAATGGAATTATAATTTAATAACATTCATATTCATATGAATAAATCCTTAATACCATTTGGAACACATGGGCATTAATGAAAATAATTTAGAATAATAAATCATTAAAACATTTAAAATGATTATTTAGTAAAAAATTCCCTTAAAAAGAATCCCTTTGAAAACTCTTTGATGAAACATGGACATGGATAATAAATAGGTCCCAGTAGATACTTTCGTAATAAAAAGCTCGGATTATAATGATATTGTGAAATTAACCCTTACCTTGCTCTTTTATTAGGTGGAGGGTACCATTAACTTATTGTATAATGAACATAGAATGATATTATCGATGGGACCACATTGTGTATATGGTTGTATTTGTTGTCAATAGTTTTCAATTAAGATCAAAATGATGGATATAATGAATCACTCGAATGAAATGGAGGAATGGAACTTCGGACGATTGTTGTACTGATCATAAGTTCAATGAACGTGTGTTAATGGTGACACAATGTTTACAATAGTGAATAATATGAGGTATAATCCATCTGAGGATGATTAAGGAAGAATGGGGTTTTGATGAATATCATGAAATTCCTCATGATTGCATGATAACCATGCAAGAGACTTCTGGAAGAATTGAATCATATGTTTTGAATGAAGAAGATAATGATGGTTGAAGAAGAAGACAATGTGCGATGGATAGGAATTCTGAGATGGACATGCACTTCACATTGTCTCAAAAGACGATAATTCAAAAGTTGTTCTTTCAAAGGATATATATCACGATAGTGGAGTTGGTAATGAAAGCTGAAGAGTTGTTTAAGGATACAAATCACTGAAAAGAATTGTTTTTGAGGTTATCGTGCTTGTTGACAAAGAAAACAAACGACATACAAATTTTTAGACAAAGGAGATTCCATGGTGGCATGTCGTTTCCTATTGTTTTCCAAATTTTTGGGCCTAAAAATCAAAAAATGGAGAAAAGTGATTTTGGAAAAGAGACTTTCATTCCATATACTTGAAGGAGAGGGAACTTGAGCTCCTTGAGTTTTTCAAGATCAGAACATGAAAAAATGGAAAAGTAAAGAGGGTTGTACAATTATTGGGTTGGTCGCGCAAGTGACCTGCGCGCTGTGAAGAGGCTTTCATGCTAGTGCCTAGGAGGATTGGAAGTTCGTGCGCCTATTGTTTTTCAAGATCAGAACATCAAAATATGGAAATGGAAAGAAGGTCGCGCAAGTATTGGTGTGGTCGCGCAAGTGAGTAGCGCGGCATAGACTTGGGGGGATGGACCTGTGCGCCGAAACCTGCGTGCCAAGGAAAGACTTGAATGCCCCCGCGCAGGGTATGCAAATGCCTATAAATAGAGGATCACCCCTACTCATTCGGTAATAAGTTCAGGACTTAGAGATTTTTCGATATCTCGTCGCGCGTGTGGTAGAGTCGCGCATGTTGTAGTTGGGTTTCACAAGTAGAGGTTGTGCACCGTTTGTTGGCTACGGGCCAACGGTAGTTTGGGCGTAAAAGGAAGTGGGTCATGCAAGTTTGGATTTGGGGAAGGAAGCGTCGCACAGGTGCTTTGGTGACACTTGCACGCCAGTTTGGACTTGCCCGCCGAAGACTTGCGTGCCATATTGGGACTTGCACGTCGGGCATGGGGAAGAGCGCTAGGTGTTGTTGGAGCACGCTCGTCCTTTTTGGAGCTGCATGAAAGTTGGAAGATTGCTCAATACCTTTAGTGTAACAGATAATGTATTCATATGTGAAGATGGAATAGCAGTGAACAATTCAGTTTTATGAAGAGAAGTGGTACTGCACACACGTGACTGGTGATTAACACCCTCATTGTGGTTTGCGAGGAAAAAAAGAACGGTTCGTGCAACTAAACTCAAATCTGCACAGAATGATGGAAATATATCAATACACATAGGTGTCGATATTTGGAATCAAAGTAAGAGAAGAAGAATATTTAGTGCATTCAATTATTTCACTAAATAAGAATATTGAATACAAATAGCGTCAACTCAGTACTCTGATGCAAGCATTGTCTCATGATGAACAAGAGACAAAGACTTCAATGAAAATCTATTGAAGAGACCATTATGTCTATAAACTCAGTGTGACTTCAGCAATGGTAGTGAGCCAGGGGGAGTCAATGGGAGTGACCTGAGGGACACAATAATCTATCCATGAACCATTGTAAAGGCAGTGAGCCTGGGACAGAGTGACTGTGCCCGAACCATTGTAATCCACAACTAGTGAAGAATAGTGGAATTTGGTACGACCGACAACCTATCTGCATATGTTCCTTAGACATATCCCTTAGTGGTGAACCATGTAAAAATTGCTATGTCATCTCTATTCATGTGAATGTTTCATTACTAATCATATCCATCATACAGGTTTAACTAGTTCCTACCAATTTTGGAACAAGATCCTTGGTTTTAAAAGAAAACATTGACATCCTGATTCACCCCTCCCCTCTCAGTGTGTCTCGGGGTCTTATAATTTAATTATACTAGAAACATATTAATATTTTTTATATTATACATGATTCATTTATGACTTTATACTAACCATTTAAAAATTACTTCAATGTTAAATTATCATTTCTGTTAAAAATAACATTATTTATCATATGTGTTTTAACTTGTTACTTTTGATCGTATCATTTAGATATTGATTTAAATACTTCCAGAATATAAAACATGATTTATATATCATATATCTTTAGAATATAAATATTTACAACAGATAGATATATGAAATGTAAAGAACCGTTTCTAGATACGGTAGGCTGTACATATGAATAATAGCTATTTCGGTTTTCATATCGTATTGAATGGAAGTAGTGAATAAGATATATATATGTATATATATATATATTAAGTATCATTATGATGTCATATATTACATAATTATTAATAATATTTTTTATACTCATTATTTAATGGTTAATGTGGAAATAAATCTCATCACATCATTGAGATGGTAGTCTGTACGTACGCATGTATGGTGAATTTGTCATGTATAGGTTGGATAGAATAAAAAAATGGTTTTACCATATTTATATTTAGATCATAATATATAGTACGAACTGGAGTTATTATTTTTCAATGTAAAAAAATAAAGAGAATGTGGCCGAAGAAAAGAACTTCGGAGAGGGTGGTGAAATTATTACCTCTTCTTCGGGTGTTTCCTATTGAGTTGATCAAATGGGATCCTTATTTTTCATTTATGATAAAATTAAGGACTCTTGGTTGATGTTATAAAATATGGTTGGATTTTTGGGAAGGTTTTGGCCAAGTCGAATGGCTTTTTCGGGGAGATTTTGAGAAAAGGTGAAGTACCCTATTATAGGAGTGGTGAGGGTCACATTAGGAAATGCTTGAAATATTATTTTATAATAAAGAAATTTCGTTTTATAATGGTTAAAAAATAGTTTATTTCTAGGATGAGATGGTGATGGATATAAAAAATCTCAACGAATATGTTTTAGAGATGTTTATGTTACCATTTTATCCTTATCTTTTAGATTTACCTCTGAGTTAAATATTTTAACTTTTACAGCATCTTCTTGTACTATTACACTATATGGTTTATAAACATACTCTAAACATCCAAGAGAACCTCAAGTGATTTATTAATTAAATATATAATATTTCTTAAACCCTATGTCTGAGCATTAGTATAGGGCCCCATCCTTAAACATTACTTAATCTTGAGTTATTACAAGATTACACCTTGAGGATCATTTCAGGTTTAGAGTTTTAGAGAATTAGATCATAAAACATGCATTACAATCCACATTTAAACAAAGTGGTTACATAAAAGATAGTATTAATTTTTCCAATCAATGGAAACATATTTAAAATAAAACATGGATTTTATCTTGACACTTCCTTGACACTATCATCATATCATGTACCTTTCCCTTGACCTGTGAAAAACATTTCAAAAACATGGGATGAGAATAAAAAGCTCAGTAAGGGATATAAAAATATGGAAACGAAACATGGGTACATATATAAATAAGAAAGAAATCATACTTTACCCATAAAACATAAGCACTTCAACATACCTCATCAAATCATGAATAAATCATAGAAATCATAAGACATAAAGGTAACTCGAGGCATTCATAACATTATTACGTAGGGAGTAACCCTCTGGGTTATGTTTGGAATACCCATCACAGTATATTCCCTAAATCTTTTCAGAGAAACCTTAACGTTTCACTCCTTCGTGTTACCCAATGTATTGGAGATCTATATCGAGCTCACCCGCCCTTAGTTTATCATGGAACCACTTGTCTTCATAACAATTCCCATGAACCATAACATAATCGTATCACATAAAACATGCATAAAGGAAACATAACATTTCCACATTTCAATCACAAGATATCAATAACACATTAATATAATAAATGTGTTATCAAAACCATTTTCAATACCAAAATAAAAGAAAATTAAAAAATGGTATTTATTTTTCTTTTAAAAACAGGTATGGCTTGTAGGGGAAGCCGAAACTCAAATAATAGTCACGGCGGCGGAGAAGTCGTTGTCGCTGCATATGTACGACAAAAACATTCCCTTTTGTCATTTTGTAAAACGCTTCATATAAAAAGATTCCTTTTGGATAATCATAAAAGACAAAGGGGTTTATACACCGCATAAATGAAGGTTGTGTATAAAATAAAATATTCCTCAATGAAATGATATTGAGACGAAGTCCCATACCTCGGGTCCGACTTGACTCGATCATTCTTTAATCTCCTGAATAATAAACTTGAGTTAATTTCTAATTGCTTAAGAAGGTTTTTCATGTTCATTATTCCTTTTATATCACTTATTACCATGTCATGAACACTATGTAATCATTTAAGTTAATAACGGTCGTTTTGTCGATATTTGGTACTTGAGTCAAAAGTGAACTTCTTATATTTACAAGTTGTTCACGTAGTAAAATATACATTATCTCAAGAATGATATTAATAATTTATATTCCATATATTTAATATATATCCAGTATATACATGCATTTATAATATTACATAATCATTTATAGGTGAGAAATGAAATGCACCGTTCATGGAGACGGTAAGCCATACATATGCATGAACGCTGCTTCCATTTCTATTTTGTATTTTATGAAATGGAATCATAATTATATTAGGGTATATTATAATTACAGTGTAATATCATATATAATATCATAACTCCATCCTTTATACATCCCACATATGGTATTAACGAATCAAATCACATTGAGGGGGCGGTAGTCCACATCACCTTAAATGAAGATATCGCGTTTACCCATAATGGAAACCATAAAGGTATTCCCAAAAGGATAAATACAGAAGCTTAAGGAAAACATAAACATATCATATATCATATATAAATATATTTTCATCTTAATGGCCACCTATGAAGGTGTTAAAATAATGTTGAACAATCATCATTTCGGGAGGCAGAAATTCGCCATCCACGGAAACAGTATGTTCTTTTACCATTAGATGTAGGTGTGTGTAAGTGTAGCTCAAATACTTCTTATAAAAACATCCTAGTATATTGAATATACTGTGTTTGTTACAAAATAAAATAATAAAAAGAGTTTAGGGGGTTGGAGAAGCAAAATAAAACAAAAGAACACAAGTAAAGACATTACCTTAAAATAGGGTAACTCCCTTTGGTTTGAGCACAAAGGCTTCCTTGGGAAGCCTTCTGACCAAAGTGAGGCTTCAATGAGTAAGAGAGGGAAGTGGAGAGAAAAAATGGGCAGGTTTTGGCCGAGCCAAAGGCTTTGGAAGTGTGGGTAAGGAGGTAGAGGTGGGGGCCTTTTATAAGAGGAGAGGAGGGGCACTCTTGGAAAGTAAAGAAATGATACTTTATTTTAAAATGGGTTTCGGATTAAAAATGTCCCATAGTGATATAATTCTAGGGTAAGGTGATAAGGGTTCTAAATCCACCCATACAATAGGTTTTGGACATGTGTAGGTCATATATTTTACATTATCTTTTCATTTTATTTAAATCCTTTATTAATGAGGTAGTCGTTGCATCATCATGATGTCAAAAATAATTTTATTTATTTAATATCTAAAAACTATAAAAAACATATCATGATTTTTGTAATCTTTTTAGCTTTCTAATTAATATTTATAGTATAAAATATGACTTCTATAACCCTATATAAAAATTTTTTTAGTAAAACAACTCATGTTTGTGTCATTTTTATTTTAACATTAAATAAAAAGATATTAATGTCATTTTCCTACCAAGTGGCTACATGGGGTCCCAAAGTTGACCCATGGCTTGTCTTGGTCTACCATGACACATACATTAATGGTAGTACATGTGTCTAGGTATTTTCATTTTATTATAATATTATTTTTTCCTTAAATTGCACTAATTTCCTCTAATCGCGATTAAAAACTTAAAAGTTACTATTCACCAAAAAAATATTTTAATCTCATTGAACCACATTTTACTTTTTAATGACAACCATGTATGTCAAATTTTTTAAAATCAAATCACAGAAGTGGAAAAGTTTCATTTAAACAAAAAAACAGTTTCTTTAACTACCACTTAGTGGTTTCACTATTCATCAAAAATTGATGTTTTTCAGAAAAAATACCAAAACTTCACCCTAAGCTATATTTGATATTCTGAATTCAAAAATGATGTCTTTTTACAAAATTCAAATCATATAAGTTACATTAATTAATTTAATAATTAATTCCCGCTGTCATGACAAATAGTGTGTTTTTATGAAACAATAAGTATCAAAAGATTGACACTAGTTGAAGGCTAATTTCAATGTGAAATTGATTCCAATGACCACCATTGGATTAAATCGTAAAAATATATTTTAATTTCACTGTAAAACCAATTAAAAATACAATATAATCAAATAAATAAATTATATTAAAAAGAGGATTTGAATTAAAGTACATCATTTTTCACTATTCATTAAAAAATGAACTTTATCGGAAAAAAAAATTCACACAAAGTAAATTTTGATGTCCCAATCATAAAGAATAAGTTCATTTTGACAAACATAGCTTATCAAATTGTCAATAGATAGATATAAAAATGGTTTTCCATCAAAAGGCAGTAAAACAATCTTTTAAAAATATTAGTGTATTCCATTCTTATGATTCGATTTATTCTCAATTTAAGCCTCTAAAACACTATCTAATTCACTAATAGACATAGATAAAAATATCTATTATTCATTACTTACATGGGATGTTACATCCTTCCCCCCTTTAGAAAATTGCGTCTCCGCAATTTATTTACTTATCGAATAAATGTGGGTACTTATCCCTCATTGTATTTTTAGATTCCCATGTTGCCTCTTCCATCATGTGGGGTTTCCACAAAACCTTTACCTGATTAATCACCTTATTCCGTAACACTTGCTCACTGTGGTCAAGAATCTGGACCGGTTGTTCCTCATAAGATAGGTTCTCTTCCAGCTGAACTACCTCTGGAATCAAAACATGAGATGGATCTGGCATGTACTTCTTTAACATTGAAACATGAAAAACATTGTGTACCTGAGATAAACTCGGAGGTAAAGTCACTCGGTAAGCAACTGATCCAACTCTCTCCAGAATTTCATATAGTCCAATGAACATTGGACTCAAATTTCTTTCTTACCCAATTTCATCACACTTTTCCATGGTGAGACTTTGAGAAAAACATGATCACCTACCTCAAAAGAGAGATCCTTCCTCCTGTTGTCCCCATAACTCTTCTTCCTTCTCTGAGCTGTTCTCATGTGTTTCTGTATCAGCTGAAATTTTTCTGCCAAATCTTCTACCAATTCTGGTCCCATCAACTTCCTTTCACCCACTTCATCCCAGAAAGATGGAGTTCGACACCGCTTCCCATATAACGCCTCAAATGGTTCCATCTGTATACTAGAATGAAAACTATTATTATATGAAAATTCAACCAAGGAAAGATGTTGGTACCAACCTCCCTGATAATCCATTGAACAAGAACGTATCATATCTTCCAATGTCTAAATTGTTCGTTCTGACCGCCCATCATATTGAGGATGAAAAGTTGTACTAAAATTTAATTCAGCACCCAATGACTTCTGAAGGCTTTTCCAAAAGTTAGAAGTAAACATGGGATCACGATCAAATACAATGGAGAGGGGAACTCCATGTAACCTGACTATCTCTTTAAGATACAAATGAAAAAGTTGATCTAGGGAAAAATTATCTCGTATGGAAAAGAAATGAGCAGATTTAGTCAAGAAATCAACAATAACCCAGATTTCATTATTACCATGAGGTATCTTCGGCAAACCCACAACGAAGTCCATGGATATATTCTCCCATTTCTACTCTGGCACTGGTATAGGCTGATGCATCTCATTCGGTAACTACCTCTTTGCTTTAACATGTTGACATGTCAAACACTTCACAGTAAAATCAGAAATATCTCTTTTCATTCCATCCCACCAGTAAAACTCTCGCAGATCTATGTACATCTTAGTACTGCCAGGATGAACTGAAAATAGAGAACTATGAGCTTCCCATAAAAACTCTCTCTTCAACTGTGAATCACAAGGCACATACAATCTCTTCCCAAATCTCAAAACGCAATCATTATCAATGTTGAATTCAGGAAACATACCTTTCTAAACCAGCTCTACCTTTTTCTGCAACTCACTGTCTTGCTTCTGTGCTTGCTTGATTCTGTCTGATAGCTAAGATTTCACTAATACCTAAAAAAACAGAAGAAAATCCTTTACCAACAACTTCTATGCCAAAGTTCATCAAATCCTTAACCAAAGGATCACGTTCCAAACGCAACATTTCTAATGAAGCATTAATTTTTCGACTCAAAGTATCACCCACTTTATTTTCTTTTCCCGGATAGTAATGAATTGTACAATCATAATCCTTCATTAATTATATCCATCTCCTCTGTCTCATGTTAAATTCTTTCTGAGTGAATATATACTTTAAACTTTTTTGATCGGTATATATCTCACACTTTACTCCATACAAATGATGCCTCCAAAATTTTAAAGCGAAAACAATAGTAGCTAATACCAAATCATGTGTAGGACAATTTACCTTGTGATTTTTCAACTGTCGTGAAGCATAATAAATTACCTAATCATTCTACATTAAGACGCAACCAAGTCTTGTCAATGAAGCATTACTATATATATCAAACTCCCCAATCCTGGAAGGTAGTGCCAAAACTGGAGAATTCACCAATATTCTTTTCAATTCTTGAAAACAATCATCACATTCTTTTGTCCAGATAAACTTAACACCCTTCGGAGTTGGCTTAGTCATTGGACTAGATAACCGTGAAAAATTACTAACAAACCTTCAGTAATAGCCTTCCAAACCAAGGAAACTACGAATCTCTGTTACATTTGTGGGTCTTGTCCATTCTGCAACAACCTTTTTTTTGCAGGATCAACGATTATCCCATATTTAGAAACAATGTGACCAAGGAAAGAAATTTGTTGCAACTAAAACTCACACTTATTGAATTTTCCATATAGTTTTTTTCTTTTAAGGTTTTCAAGATAACCCTTAAATGACTTTCATGCTCCTCTTTAAATTTAGAAAACATCAAATATCATCAATAACACAACCACCATTTGTCACCTGATTCAACTGAGCAATCACTTCAACAAAATATTTAGTTCTGATTCTGACCATCTCCATATACTGATTTGAAAGGTAATTTCGCTCTGTATTCCTTCCCAGAAAATCTGTTCTGTTTCCTCTATGAAAACCCTTTCTTAACATAGAAATATCTTAGGAGAAGCAACATGGTAATCTTCAAATTCTATATCATTTCAATTTGACAATAAATTTTTTTTTAGATAATAATTTAATATAATTCTAACTCTTAAAGTTATCTAAACCGACCTCTGATACCAACTATAAGGCTCCAGCCTTAAACATTACTTAATCTTGAGATATTATAAGATTACACCTTGAGGATCATTTCAGGTTTAGGGTTTTAGAGAATTAGATCATAAAACATGCATTACATTCCAAATTTAAACAAAGTGGTTACATAAAATATAGTATTCATTTTTCCCATCAATGGAAACATATTTAAAATAAAACATGGATTCTTTATTGACACTACCTTGACACTATCATCATATCATGTACCATTCCCTTGACCTGTGAAAAACATTTCAAAAACATGGGATGAGCATAAAAAGCTCAGTAAAGGATATAAAAATATGGAAAGGAAACATGGGTACATATATACAAAAGAATGAAATCATACTTTACCCATAAAACATAACCACTTTAACATACCTCATCAAATCATGAATAAATCATAGAAATCCTATGACATAAAGGTATCTTGAGGCATTCATAACATTATTACATAGGGAGTAACCCTCTTTGTTACGTTTGGAATACCCATCATAGTATATTCCCTAAATCTCTTCCGAGAAACCTTAACATTTCACTCCTTCACATTACCCAATGCATTGGAGAGATATATCGGGCTAACCCACCCTTATTTTATCATGGAACCACCCGTCTTCATAACAATGCCCAAGAACCATAACATAATCGTATCACATAAAACATGCATAATGGAAACATAAAATTTCCACATTTCAATCACAAGATATCAATAACATATTGATATAATAAAAACGTTATCAAAACCATTTTCAATACCCAAAAAAAGAAAAGTAAAACATGGTATTTATTTTTCTATTAAAAAAAACTTATGGCTTGTAAGGAAGCCGAAACTCAAATAATAGTCAAGACGGCGGAGGAGTCATTGTCGCCGCATATGTACGACAAAAACATTCCCTTTTGTTGTTTCGTAAAATGCTTCATATAAAAAGATTCCTTTTGGATAAAAATAATAGTCAGAGGGGTTTATACACTGTATAAAATAAGGTTTTGTATAAAATAAAATATGCCTCAATGAAAGGAGATTGAGACGAAGTCCCATACCTCGGGTCCAACTTGACTCGAACGTTCTTTAATCTCCTGAATAATAAACTTGAGTTAATTTATACTTTATTAAGAAGATTTTTCAAGCACATTATTCCTTTAATGTCACTTATTACCATGTCATGAACACTCTATAATCATTTATGTTAATAAAGGTCATTTTTTCGATATTTGGTACTTGAGTCAAAAGTGAACTTCTCATTTTTACAAGTTGTTCACGTAGTCAAGTATCCATTATCTCAAGAATGATATTAATGATGTATATACCATATATTTAATATATATCCATTATATACTTTCATTTATAATATTACATAATCATTTATAGGTATGAAATGAAATTCATCGTTCATGGAGACGGTAAGCCGTACGTACGCATGAACGCTGCTTCCATTTCTATTTTGTATTTCATGAAATGGAATCATAATGATATAAAGGTATATTATAATTCCAGTGTAATATCATATATAATATCATAAATCCATCCTTTATACGTTTCACATATGGTATTAATGAATCAAATCACTTTGAGGGGGCGGTAGTCCGCACTTCCTTAAATGAAGATATCGCATTTACCCATAATGGAAACCATAAAGGTATGCCCAAAATGAAAAATAAAGAAGCTTAAGGAAAAACTAAACATATTATATATCATATATAAATATAGTGTCATCTTAATGGCCACCTTTTAAGGTGTTAAAATAATGTTGAACAATCATCGTTTCGGGAGGCAGAAATTCACCATCCACAGAAACAGTATGTTCTTTAACCATTAGATGTAGGTGTGTGTAATTGTAGATCTAATCCTTCTTATAAAAACATCCTAGTATATGGAAGATACTGGTTTTGTTAAAAAAGAAATTAATAAAAAGAGTCTAGGGGGTTGGAGAAGAATAATAAAACAAAAGAACAGAAGTGAATACATTACCTTAAAATCGGGTAACTCCCTTTGGTTTGAGCTCAAAGTCTTCCTTGGGAAGACTTATGCCCAAAGTGAGGCTTCAAGGAGTAAGATAGGGAGGTGGAGAGACAAAATGGGCAGGGTTTTGCCGAGCCAAAGGCTTTGGAAGTGTGGGTATGGAGGTAGAGGTGGGGTCCTTTTATAAGAGGAGAGGAGGGGCACTCTTTGAAAGTAAAGAAATGTTACTTTATTTTAAAATGAGTTTCGGATTCAAAAGGTCGCACATTGATATAATTCTAGGGTAAGGTGATAAGGGTTCTAAATCCACCCATACAATAGGTTTTGGACATGTGTAGGTCATAGATTTTACATTATCTTTTCATTTTATTTAAATCCTTTATTAATGTGCTAATCGCTGCATCATCATGATGTCATAAATAATTTGATTTATATAATGTCTAAAAATTATAAAGAAAATATCATGATGTTTGAAATCTTTTTATCTTTCTAATTAATATTTATAGTCAAAAATATTACTTGTATTACC
This sequence comes from Viscum album, assembly GCA_963277665.1. Lineage (NCBI taxonomy): Eukaryota > Viridiplantae > Streptophyta > Magnoliopsida > Santalales > Viscaceae > Viscum > Viscum album. The sequence goes on along the minus strand of OY728165.1, from coordinate 1,060,646,100 downwards.
CCATGTAAAAATTGTTTTAGTAAAACAAGTCATGTTTGTGTCATTTTAATTTTAACATTAAATAAAAATATATTAATGGCATTTTCCTACCAAAGTGGATCCATGGGGTCCCCAAGTTTACCCATGGATTTTATTGGTCTAAAAGGACACATAAAATAAGGTTAGGACTTGTGTCTAGGTATTTTCATTTTATTATAATATCATTTTTGCATTAAATTGCACTAATTACCTCTAATAGCGATTAAAAACTTAAAAGTTACTGTTCACCAAAAAATTATTTTAATCTCATTGAACCACATTTTACTTCTTAATGACAACCATTTATGTCGGATTTTTGATACTCAAATCACAGAAGTGGTAAAATTTCATTTAAACGAACAATCAGTTTCTTTAACTACCACTTCGTGGTTTCACTATTCATAAAAAATTGAAGTTTTTGAGAAAAATACCAAAACATCACCCTAAGATATATTTGATATTCTGAATACAAAAATGATGTCTATTTTACAAAATTAAAATCATATAAGTTACATTAATTAATTTAATAATTAATTCCCGCTATCATGACAAATACCGTGTTTTTATGAAACAATAAGTATCAAAAGATTGACACTAGTTTAAGTCTAATTTCAAAGTGAAATTGATTCCAATGACCACCATTGGATTAAATGGTAAAAATATATTCTAATTTTACTTTAAAAACAATTTAAAATATAATCAAATCATATAAATAAATTAGATTAAAAAGAGGTTTTGAATTAAAATACAACCTTTTTCACTATTCATTAAAAATGAACTTTATCAGAAAAATTCCAAAAAATGCACACAATGTAAATTTTGATGTCCCAATAATAAAGAATACGTTTAGTTTGAAAAACATAGCTTATAAAATTTTCAAAATATAGATTTAAAAATGGTTTTCCATTAAAAGGCAGTAAAAGAATCTTTTAGAAATATTAGTGTATTCCATGCTTAAAATTGGATTTATTCTCATTTTAAGCCTCTAAAACACTATCTAATTCACTAATAAACATAGATAAAAATATCTATTATTAATTACTTACTTGGGATGTTACAATTAGTTTTTTCGAAATATTATATAATTTAATGATATAGTTTTTGTTTTAAAAACTCATTTATGTCATTTTTGACACTATTTGGTATATTGTTTTTTTATGAAAGTCAGAAAAACATGATTAATTCGAACAGAATACATTGAATCAATAATAACATTTAAAATTATCCTATAAAATTATTTGATGGCATGAAAACATTAAAATTATATTTCTGTTAATATTTACATTATCATTTAATTAATTCTTTTAATAATAAGAAAAATACTACATCAAAATTGTGTCATAAATAAAAATATTTATTTTTTGTCTAAAGATTATATATAAAATACCTTTATTTAGGAAATTTTTTTATCTTCATAAGGAGTTTTAATAGTATAAATTATATGTTATATAACCCCATGTGATTTTTTTGCTAAATATATAAGTTTATGTGATTTTTTTTCTTTACATTAATGTAATTAATATAAAGTTACATTATAAATCACAAGTAGCTCCCTGGGGTCTCAAAATCGATCCAATGATTCCCATGGTTTGCAATGTATCATCCAATAGGAATAGGACACATTTTAGGGTAATTTAAAAAAATTATAATATTATTTATAACCCTAATTTTACATATTTACCCTTCAGGGATGGTAAATAAAATCTTAACTGAAGTAAATATTCATAATGACTAAAATTAAATGATCAATATTTACTAAATTTGGACTTCCTGATTCTATATATGAAATCCATTTTTACCAATTCAAAACACATAAGTGGAAGAATTAACTTAAACTGAATTCTCATTATTAAAACATAAAATTTGTGTTTAATAATTAATATCTTTCAAAATAATGACACGTGTTTATGTCCAGTTTAAATGTGAAATTACATTCAATGACTTAAATAAAATTAAATAATAAAAATATAGTCTAATGATACATTAAAACTACTGAAGTTTATAATTTAATTATATAAATTATTTCGATTGAAAAGGTTGTTTCAATTAAAACATAGTATTTGTAACGCCCGAGACTTTTATGAGAAATATTTTATTTTTATCAAAGGAATCTTTCACTACACACAACACTAGCTTGTCTTTCTTTGCATGCAACTACGGCTTCCTCAACAGCTTGCGTCATACGCAATACCGAGTTTCACTAAACAACGATATGCTATTAAAATATTCTTAAAACTAGCCGTTATGAATAGTAATAACCACTTTTTGATATTTTATAAATTTTATTTTTCAAAATGGACTTCATTTTTGGATTCTGAATATCAAAATTAGCCTAGGGTGAAATTTTGGTATTTTTCTGAAAACTTTCAATTTTTGATGAATAGTGAAACCACTAAGTGGTAGTTAAAAAAAACTGAATTTTTCATAAAACATAATTTTACCACTTCTGTGAGTGGAATTTCAAAAACCCGAGAGACACGGTTAATATCAAGGACTAAAATGTGGTTCAATGAGATGAAAATAATTTTTGGTGAATAGTAACTTTTTACTTTTTTTACCACGGTTAAAAGTAAATAGGGTAATTAAGGGTAAAAGTGTTATTATTATTACCCTAAAACATGTCCTAATTCTATTGGATAAGTGTAATTCGACCAAAAACAACCTTATGAAGAAAATATGACCATTTAGGCCCACATGTATTAGATTTGGACATTTATTATTAATTAATTTAAAGAAGGGTTAAAATAGTTAAAATCAAAGTTTAATAAGTAAATAATTTTTAATATGGGGTTATACATAAGATAAATTCGACTATAAATATTCATTAGCAAGAAAAAAATAGTTCCTACATAATGGTATTTTATTTTTAATTTTTAGACATTAAAAAATCTAATATATTTATGACACAAAGATGATGTAGTAATTATCTTATTAATGAAATATTGACATAATTGATGTTATAAATACCCAAATAAATGTAATTTGAGACTTTTTATGAATTACATTAATTTTATAGATTAATATGACATGTTAGTATTTATTTAATTAACTTGGTTCGATCTAATCATTCTGTTATGATTTTTTAAAAAATAAATTACTAAATAGTGTCAAAATTGACATTAAATAGTTTTTAAAAAAAATATTATATTATTAATTGTAAATATATTTTCCTAAAAATCTATGTTTCGGCCTGATATCTTAGATAAGGTTATATATATTAATAATAAACAACTTGGGTTTCTTTTGGCTTGATATAGTATGTTTATTAACCGTATAGTGTAAGAAAAGAAGAAGACACGGTAAAAGTTAAATTATCAAACTTAAAGTTAAATCTAAATGATAAGGTTAAAATTGATACATAAACTTGTCTAAATTATATTGGATGAGATTATTTTGACCCATACCCACCTTATCTTCGAAATATATCAATTTGGTGCTATTAAGACCCGAATTTGACTTTATAATAAAATAATATTTTTATTTATTCCAAAGCTGTCCCTCTCCTCCCTTATAAAAGGGAACCTCCTCCCTCTCTTCCTCACACCACTTTGAGCCTCCATGCTCGGCCAAACCATGACAATTTATCCTCTCCACTTCCCTAGAGACATCCTAGAGGACCTGGTATTCTTCAAAGTCCAATTTTAGTGCCCTAAAAGGAGCTCTCAAAGAAGCGCTTCAAAGAAGAGGTAATGTCAGTTACCTATTCTTTCATCTTTATTTCTTCTTCCACTTATTCTTCTTTAGTTGTTTAATTATGAAGAAATAACATCAGTATCACTCATATAATGATATGTTATTATAAGTATGAAACAACTCTATTTCACCGTCTATCCATCCTACGGAAAACGAAATCACCGCACGTGCGTACGTACGGAATACCGTCTCCACGCCGTGGTGTAATCTATTTTCCACCACCACCTTACTTGGATAGGTATAATGGTGTAAAGAATGAATATATATGATTATTGTAAAGTTATATTGATTCTGAAATAGTATATATACACTCCAATACAATTCTACGATCATGGGAACGATATCATCGTTCGTGCGTACATACAGAATACCGTCTCCACGATGTGATGCGATTCGTTCTACATGATCTTCATTACATATTGATTATATAATTGAATTGAATGAATTAATATGATATATATTACACAAATACCATTCTGGAAATTTGGTATCTATAACCTAAAGAGAAGAATAAGAATTTATTTGACAAAACACACATAAGAACAAAAAGTAATAAACACCCGAAAAACAAGTAGTAATGAAATATTACTAATAAGAAGCTAAGAATATGACCATATATGATATCATAACGATGAATATGATTCTGGAATAAGTCAATGACCTTATTTAAATCATTATATAGGAGGTTCAGACACTTACAAAACAAATCGGACCAAAGGTAAGGGAAAATATCACAATCTCATTTTATCCGAGATTGTTTATACTTTGGTATTTACTGGGGTGTATTTTATCATCCACATCCATGTTTCCTCGATATGTAATATTGTTTCCATCCACCTAAAATTGTTTAAATCCAATTTTACCCTTCATTGAGTTTTTAGTAAATGATATGAAAGGAATCTTTTTTCGTTTTTCGTACGAGGTACTTTTTGACTTTTCCGACAAAAGTACAAGAAGAATGATTTTTTAACTTATACGGCATGAATGGTTTTTTAAAAAATTATTTTCAAGAAGCTTCCTTTACAAGTTTTCATGAATATTTTTAATCAGCTTCTTTTAGTTTAAAATTTAATGACATGTTAATAAAGGAAAATGTTTTTGGAGTAGAAAGGATATTTTCCTCAAGAATGGAGTTCCAATGTTTTTTCAAAATTATTTTCCATCTAAGATAATATAGGGTTCTGTTTCAATCCCTATTATTACATTGATTTGATTATGTTGTGATGGAATTCTTTTTATGAATTCCTTTATCTTATATGAATTGTTTTATGATGTCATGTTGTTTAAGAATCCCATTTTTATTACATGGGTTATGCAATGATGTATAATTTATGATTTTGTGGCACAAATAAGAATGATATCATTATGAGATGGGTGGGACCTATATCTCTCTCTAATGCATTGGTTAAATATTTTATATCTCATGAGATATACATGGCTGGAACGACAGGTTAAACCGGTTCAGTGAAACTGGACTGAAACGAGGAGTGAACTCGGTTCAGAAATGGACTTTGTCCACTAAGATAGTCATGGCCATGAGTCTTGACTAATAAGAAATGATTCTCTATAATTATGTGTGTATGCCACAAAGTTTCATGATTTATGTTAGGATTATTGGGATTTCATTTCACTACTATGATTTATCCCATGTTATGAAATTATGATCTCTTTTCCAGGTTATGATTTCCAAAATGTTATGTTCGTATGAATATGATGTGATTGATATTTCTTTTGTTTACCCTTTCTGAGCATTTGAGCTCACCCTTTTGTATGTTTTCTTTCCCTCAGGTTAGGAAGAAGTTTATTAAGTAGTATATTCCAAAAGGGACTCTAGATATGATGAAATAAATGGGAGACAATGTATATGCTTTATGAACCAGTTGTTAATGTTTCCCAGTTTCTAAATACACTATACCTATACGGTCCTTTCGTGGTTTTGTTATATGTTGTAATAATTATCCTTCAATTCTGATGTAATAACAATGTATGTAAAGTATGGGTCATTATAATTGGTATCAGAGGAATGGTATAGTCAACCTTTGGAAACTAGGATGTGAAAGCCTCAGTAAGAACCCTAAGGATAAGTCTAAGCATAGAACACAATTTTAGTGTTTTAGAAATGTCCATGAATAACCTAGGATAAGACCTTAAGTGTGAAATTTTATTCTTGATTATGTAGTTTTCCTATTATAATTAGTGTTGCTCACACTATTCTTCTTGGTTTTACTCAATGGCTGGAACCCGAAGGAACCGTGTTAATACGAAATGCGAAGGGAAATGAAATGATTGTCCCCCTGAGCAACCAAAATTTATGGTAGATGGAATGAAAAATCTTGTAGCCATGCTCACACAACTTTCTCAAGCTATGAATCATGTAGGGCTTCCAAACGAGCAAAGGAAGGAGCAACATTCTGTTGAATCCTTCATGAGGCAGTGTCCGCCTTCTTTCAGCGGGTCTACTAATCCATTAGTTTTTGAACAATGGATTAGTACTACTAAAAAGATATTTTTAGTTCTTCAATGTTTTGAACATGATAATGTTACCCAAGCAATGTATCGTTTGGAAGGAGATGTTGATCAATGGTGGAATATTATTAAGAATACATGGGAAAGTGTTGAAATTGAGTCCATAGAATGGGACGAGTTCAAGAACTTATTTTTCAATAAGTACATCCCTCGTATTCTCCGAAAAAATATGGAGAAGGAGTTTCTTGAACAAAATCAAAAGGATGATAAATCTCTTGGTACCTATGAAGCAAATTTTACAAGACTTGCATGGTACGCTTCTGGTATTATTATCCAACCTGAGAGTAAGATCGATCAATTCTTTAGGGGATTAAAACCTAGTCTTCGAAGCACCTTATCCATAAGGGACTTCAATAGCTATGAGGAAATCGTTCGATGTGCTCTCAAAGCTGAGATGGATATTAGAGTAAACCATCAGTCATATGGTTTTTATAATAAGAGGAAAATGGAATTCAAAGGAAAATCTAAAGAGCACACTGAAAATAAGATGAGCATTCCCTTATGCTCAATGTGTGGAAAGAAACATGGTGGGGGTTGTCTTAGAGGGACATGTAAATGTTTCAAATGTGGAAAGGAAGGTCATCAGGAATTTGAATGCTGCAATGATGGGTAGAAGATGACTAATGATGCAAATAAAGGAAGGGACACACAGAATGAACCTACTACACTTCATTGTTTCAAGTGCAAGGAGATGGGGCATTATGCCAATAAATGCCCTAATGCAAGGGTTGTTGGTGATGATCGACATCAACAAAATCATAAGGATAATGACAAATGAAAGTCACATGAAATTTCTATCAGTTATGTGGAGTACGATAATGATGTGGTGAAAGGTACACTTACCATCCACTCTAAAATAGAAAATGTTTTATTTGATTCTGGATCCACCCACTCTTTTATTTCTGATGATTTTTCTAAGGGTATCACCATATTACCTCAACAATTAGATGTTGAGTTATCCGTGACAACACCTAATGGCACAACATTCGCATCAAAAGTTTATAATTATTCCCCGATTGAAATTTGTGGGAAAGTGCTTCCTCAAATCTTGTGATCCTTCCTATAGTGGAATTTGATGTGATTCTTGGCATGGATTGGCTTTCATTATATGGAGCTCATATCAATTGCCAACGAAGGGAAGTCACATTTAATATTCCAGATCAATCTATGATTGTCTATCGATGCAAGGACAAACATAACCTTCCAGTTGAAATTTCTTCCATCTTTTGGGTCTTGATTCCACTAAATGAGGGTTATTTATCTCAAATGGTTGGTGAGAAACTCACGATTAATAATATGCCCATTGTATGGTAATTTGATGATGTCTTTACAGAGGAATTTCAAGGTCTTCCACCAAATCGTGAAGTTGAGTTTTCAATAGAACTCGTACCAGGTGCTTTGCCTATTTCAAAGACACCTTATAGAATGGACCCAATTGAGTTACAGAAATTGAAGAAGCAACTCCAAGAGAATCTTGATATGGGATTTATACGCCCTAGTGCGTCACCTTGGGGAGCACCTGTTCTGTTTTTTAAGAAGAAAGATGGATCAATGAGACTCTGCATTGATTATAGAGAACTTAACAAGATCACTATCAAGAACAAATATCCTCTCCCGCGCATTGATGACTTATTTGACCAACTACGTGGAGCTCAATACTTTTCCAAGATTGATCTTCATTCAGGGTATCAACAATTAAGGGTCAAAAGGGAGGATATACCAGAGACGGCTTTCCGTAAAAGGTATGGACACTATGAATTTATAGTGATGCCATTTGGTCTTACTAATTCCCCTGATATCTTCATGAATCAGATGAATAGAGTCTTTAGAGACTATCTTCATCAGTTTGTGGTAGTCTTTATAGACGATATTCTGGTATATTCAAGGAGCAAGGAAGAACATGAAGATCAATTGAGAATTATATTGAAGACCCTGAGAAAGGAGAAGTTTTATGCCAAATTTACAAAGTGTGAATTTTGGCTTCAAAAAGTTTCATTTTTGGGTAACATAATCTCAAAAGAGGGGATATCTGTGGATCCAGCAAAAATAGAGGTTATCGAAAGATGGTCGAGACCAACAACAGTAACTAAGATCCGAAGTTTTCATGGTTTGGCTGGATATTATCGAAGTTTTGTGAAATATTTTTCACGATTATCTAATCCACTAACCATGTTGACTCGGAAAGGAGTTAATTTTTTTTGGACGGAAGAATGTGAAGATAATTTCAAGGAGTTGAAAAGAAGGTTATCCAGTGCACCTGTTCTCACACTGCCTTGTAGTGGAGAAAGGTTTGTGATCTATAGTGATGCATCCAAGAAGTGGATGGGGTGTGTTCTTATGCAAAATGATATGGGTATAGCTTATGCCTCACGAATGTTGAAAATCCATGAGAAAAATTAACCAACACCTGATTTGGAGTTAGCTGCGGTAATCTTTGCATTAAAGATTTGGAGGCATTATCTTTATGGGGAAAAGTGTGACATTTATACCGATCATAAAAGTTTAATATATATTTTCACACAAAAGGAGCTGAATATGTGCCAAAGAAGATGGTTAGAGCTGATTAAGGATTACGACTGCTCAATTCATTACCACCCTGGGAAAGCAAACAAGGTGGAAAATGCATTAAGTCTACAAGACCATGCCAGTTCATCCATGATGAGGATCATAAAAGATCCAATATTTATGGATTTACAAAGGATGGATCTTGGAATTATAATGGAAATGGAAAAATAGTATATTTATAAAATGAATGTTCAACCATCTATTCATGTGAAGTTTAAGGAGGCGTAGAAAGAAGATGTAGAGTTACAAAAGAAGGTGAGAAATATTCCTGAATTCAACCTTGATTGTGACGGGATAATAATGTTCTGGAATCTGGTTTGTGTTCCTCCCATCCCCGAATTAAAGAAGGAGCTGCTGGGTGAGGCTCATAGTTATTCATTCTCTATTCATCCTGGAAGCACAAAGATGTATAGGGACCTGAAAGAGTACTTCTGGTGGGATGGCATGAAAAGAGATGTTGTTGAATATGTCTATTGATGCTTGGTTTGTCAGCAAGTTAAAGCTGAGAGACAATAGTCTAAGGGGATGTTATAACCATTACCCATACCTGAATGGAAATGGGAAAACATCACTATGGGCTTTGTCAGAGGACTTCCTAAAATATACAAAGGCAATAATGATATCTGGGTCATAGTTGATCGTCTTATAATGTCCGCACACTTCATTGCTATTAGAGAGGATTTCTCTCTTGATCAGCTTGCCAGGATATATGTAAAGGAAGTGGAAATATTGCATGGGGTACCACTTTCTATTATATCTGATCGGGATCCGAGATTTACCTCGAAGTTCTAGAGAAGTCTTCAGCATACTATGGATACAGAGTTGAGTTTCAGCACTGCTTATCATCCTCAGACAGACGGTCAGTCTAAGAGAACAATTCAATCTCTAGAAGATATTTTGAGAGCTTTCTCTATGAATTTAAAAGGTGTTTGGGACCAAAACCTACCTTTGGTGGAATTTTCTTATAATAATAGCTTTCACTCCAGTATTCAGATGGCTCCTTATGAATCACTCTATGGAAAGAAAAGCAGGACTCCAACTTGATGGGATGAAGTTGGGGAAAGAAAGCTATTAGGACCTGATCTTGTTGATAAGATGGTAGAAAAGGTCCGATCTATTCAAAAACACATAAGAGCAGCTCAGAGTCGACAGAAAAGTTATGACGACAACTGAAGAAAAGACCTAGAGTTTGAAGTTGGTGATAATGTGTTCTTACAAATATCTCCCTGGAAGAGGGTCATGAGATTTGGAAATAAGGGGAAGTTGAGCCCTAGATATATCATTCCTTTCGAAATACTGAATCATTTTGGAAAGGTAGCTTACCGATTGGTTCTTCCACCGAATCTCTCTCAAGTTCACGATGTGTTCCATTTATCTCTCATGAGAATGTACATACCTAATCCTTCACATGTACTCATCTCAGAAGTTGTACCACTGGAGCATGATCTTTCTTATGAAGAACAACCTATAGAGATTCTGGATCGTAGTGAAAAAGTCCTACGAAACAAGACCACTCTCTAGGTGAAAGTTTTATGGAGGAACCACCAATTAGAAGAAGCTACATGGGAGCTTGGGGATATGATGAGGGAGAGGTATCCTCATCTTTTTGTTACATACTGACGAATTTCAAGGGCGAAATTCATTTTAAGGGGGGTAGAATGTAACACCCGAGACTTTTATGAGAAATATTTTGTTTTTATCAAAGGAATCTTTCACTACACACAATACTAGCTTGGCTTTCTTTACATGCAACTGCGGCCTTCCTCAATAGCTTGCATCGTACGCAATACCGAGTTTCACTAAACAATGATATGATATTAAAATATTATTAAAACTAGCCGTTATGAATAGTAATAACCACTTTTTGAAATTTTAAAAATTTTATTTTTCAAAATGGACGTCATTTTTGGATTCGGAATATCGAAATAATCCTAGGGTGAAATTTTGGTATTTTTCTGATAACTTTCAATTTTTGATGAATAGTGAAACCAATAAGTGGTAGTTAAAAAAAATGAATTTTTCATAAAACTTAATTTTACTGCTTCTATGAGTGGAATTTCGAAAATCCGAGAGACACGGTTAATGTCAAGAAATAAAATGTGGTTCAATGAGATGAAAATAATTTTTGGCGAATAGTAACATTTTACTTTTTTTTACCACGGTTAAAAGTAAATAGGGTAATTAAGGGTGAAAGTGTTATAATTATTACCCTTTCACATGTCCTAATTCTATTGGATAACTGTAATTCGACTAAAAACAACCTTAGAAATAAAATATGACCATTTAGGCCCACTTGGATTAGATTAGGACATTTATTATTAATTTATTTAAAGAAGGGTTAAAATAGTTAAAATCAATGTTTAAAAAGTAAATAATTTTTAATATGGGGTTATACATAAGCTAAATTCTACTATAAATATTCATTAGAAATCTAAAAAAATTTATTACATAATGATATTTTATTTTTAAATTTTAGACATTAAATAATTTATTTTATTTATGACACAATGATGATGTAGTTATTATCTTATTAATGAAATAATGACATAATTGATATTATAGATACCCAAATAAATGTAATTTGAGACCTTTTATGAATTAAACTAATTTTATAGGTTAATATGACATGTTAGTATTGATTTAATTAACTTGGTTAGAACTAATCATTCTGCTATGATTTTCACAAAAATCAGTTACTAAATAGTGTCAATATTGACATAAAATAGTTTTTAAAACAAATATTATATTATTAATTGTTATTTTATTATTAAAAATCTAAGGTTCGGCCAAATGACATAGATAGGGTTATATATATTAATAATAAACAACTTGGGGTTCGTTTGGCTTAATATAGTAAGTTTATTAACCTTATAGTGTAAGAAAACAAGAAGACACGGTAAAAGTTAAATCTAAATGATATGGTTAAAATTGATAACTAAACTTGTCTAAATTATATTGGATGAGAGGATTTCGACCCATACCATCCTTATCTTCGAACTATATCAATTTTGAGCTATTAAAAACCGAATTTGACTTTATAATAAATTAATGTTGTTTGTTATTCCAAAGGTGCCCCTCTCCTCTCTTATAAAAGGGAACCTACTCCCTCTCTTCCTCACACCACTTTGAGCCTTCAAGCTCGGCCAACCCCTTCCAATTTCTCCTCTCCACTTCCCTATATACATCCTATAGGTCCTGATCTTCTTCAAAGACCAATTTTAGTGCCCTAAAAGGAGGTCTCAATGAAGCGCTTCAAAGAAGAGGTAATGTCCGTTACCGATTCTTTCATCTTTATTTCTTATTCCACTTATTCTTCTTTAGTTGTTTCATTATGAAGTAATGACATCAGTATCACTAATATACTGATATGTTATTATAAGTATGAAACAACCCTATTTCACCATCTTTCCATCCTACGGAAAACGAAATCACCGCGCGTGCGTACGTACGGAATACCGTCTCCACGCCGTGGTGTAATCTATTTTCCACCACCACCTTACTTGGATGGGTATAATGGTGTAAATAATGAATATATATGATTATTGTAAAGTTATATTGATTCTGAAATATTATACATACACTCCAATACAATTCCATGATCATGGGAATGATATCATCGTTTGTGCGTACGTATGGAATACCGTCTCCATGATGTGATGTGATTCGTTCTACATGATCTTCATTACATAATGATTATATAAATGAATTAATATGATATATATTAAACTAATACCATTATGGAAATGATTTATCTATAACCTAAAGAGAAGAATAAGAATTTATTTAACAAAACACACATAAGAACAAAAAGTAATAAACACCCGAATAACAAGTAGTAATCAAATATTACTAATAACAAGCTAAGAATATGACCATATATGATATCATAAAAATGATTATGATTCTGGAATAAGTCAATGAACTTCTTTAAATCATTATACAGGAGGTTCGGACACTTACGAAGAAAATCATACGAAGGTAAGGGAAAATATCACAATCTCATTTTATCCGAGATTGTTTATACTTTAGTATTTACTGGGGTGTATTTTATCATCCACATCCATGTTTACTATATATGTTATATTGTTTCCATCCACCTACAATTTTTTAAATCCAATTTTACCCTTCAATGAGTTTTTAGTAAAATATATGAATGGAATATTTTGTTGTTTTTCATACGAGGTACTTTTTGACTTTTCCGACAAAAGTACGAGAAGAATGTTTTTTTAAATTATATGGCATGAATGGATTTTTAAAACATTATTTCCAAGAAGTTTCCTTTACAAGTTTTCAAGTTTATTTTTTATCAACTTCTTTTTGTTTAGAATTGTATGAAATGTTAAGAAAGGAAAATGTTTTTGGATTTGAAAGGATATTTTCCTCAAGAATGGAGTTCCAGTGTTTTATCAAAATTATTTTCCATCTAAGATAATATAGGGTTGTGTATCTGTCCCTATTATTACATTGATTTGATTAGGAAATGATGTATGATTTAGGATTTTGTGGCACACATAAGAATAGTATCAATATGAGATGGCTGGGACCTATATCTCCCTCCAATGCATTGGGTAATGAATTTATATCTCATGAGATAGACATGGATGAAACAGCAGATTAAACCGGTTCAGTGAAATAGGACAGAAACGAGGAGTGAACTCGGTTCAGAAATGGACTTTGTCCAGTTAGATAGTCTTGTCCATGAGTCTTGACTAATAAGAAATTATTCTCTATAATTATATGTGTATGACACAAAGTTTCATGTTTTAAGTTATGATTATTGGGATTTCATTTCACTACTATGATTTAACCCATGTTATGTAATTATGCTCTCTTTTACAGTTAAATATTTCCAAAATGTTATGTTCTTATGAATACGATGAGATTGATATTTCTTTTTTTTACCCTTACTGAGAATTTGAGCTCACCCTTTTGTATGTTTTCTTTCCCTCAGGTCAGGAAAAAGGTTATTATGTAGGATATGCCAAAAGGCACTCTAGATATGATGAAATAAATGGGAGACAATGTAGATGATTTAAGAACCAGTTGTTTATGTTTCCCAGTTTCAAAAGACATTATACCTATACGGTCCTTTCATGATTTTTTTATATGTTTTAATAAGTATTATTTAATTCTGATGTAATAACAATGTATGTAAAGTATGGGTCGTTATAGTATTTTTCACTATTAATCAAAATATGAAAGTAATCAGATAATTTCCAAAAATTTATCTAAACTAAATTTTTATGTCATGCATCTAATTAAGTATTTAATTTAATAAAATTGAATATATAAAAGTGAAGAATATTGTTTTAAAAAGGGTTCTCTATTAAAAGAGGTTAAAATTGGATTGTTTTGGAAAAATACTTCTTTTATATAAAAATGAATTTTTTCATATATTATGTCTAAGAAAAACATAATATGGATGATAAAAATTTATAGAATATATAATATTTAAAATTTAGTTAATAATATTCATAAACATTTTTCAAATGGCTAGTTTTGTAAGTTGTGGTGCACTCGAACTCGGCGTCGCATGTAGCACAAACCTATTGAAATACATTAATGAGATAACGTACTTTGAAATCATGTGTTGATAAATTCTACCCTCCTTTAATAAATGAGTCCTTGCAATTTAAAATTGTTCTTCAAAAATTAAATGTTAAAAATAGAAAAAATCCTTTGTGGAAAAACCACATTCGAAATTGGGTCAATAAAATATAGTCTTAATAAGAGGGAAAGGGAAATTAAATAGTCACCACCAAATTATGATCATGATTAAGATAAATTTGGTGGAAATTTGAGAGACATAATTGGAGGGAAAATATAAATATATAGAGAGAGTGATTGGGGTCATCAATCGCAAACGAGTGTAAAATTGATGGCCTCAAAGCCATCAATCTATGATGATTTAAAATATCATATGTTAAAAAAACACAAGGTATTAGGATAACACATTTTTTGTTTTAAGATCGCTTCCCTAAAGTTTAATAATTAATTTATTCATAGAATAATAGGGAAAAAATATAATTGACATGTATATTTTCTTCCTTCAACTAAATCCTACAAGAAACTCATCTATCACACCAAAAGATAACATAATTCAAAACTTTTTTTTATATTTATCGTATAGGCTTCCAAATTTTTTTTTATAATTAATCTGTTTCACCATTTAAAAAAACTAAATTATATAAACCAGGACATCACATTGGACAATGTTAGGTGATGCCCCCTGTCTCTCTTCGGTTGTAAGTTCAAGTCTCTCGGCCTGGTCGGACGTGAAGGGTTGTGACCTGACCTCCGGGTTGTCATTTATATGATAATAAAAAAATAATATCAAGAAATGATTTAACAATAACATCATTATTCAATTTCTAACCTAATCTATTTCAATCGTTAGAATAATACATCGGTCCTAACTCACAGTCCAAAATTTGCAAAGAAGGTAAACACAATGAAGATCAATGTATCCACATAATAACATATGAATACCATCATCATGTAATCTTTTAAAACAACTTAACACCCTAAACTACCATAAAACCATATGGATTACATTCATTCTCCGTTATTCCATATAGAATACTGGATATACTACTTCTATCCAAAAATGTTGTAAACTCCAACAATGATAGAATACACAAATCATTAATCAGTTTCAAGGTAGTAAAAAATATCCAATATAATATATCCATATCAATCATATATTTTTCCAAAATCCCTACTTCAGTATTAGAACCATATTTTGGTTTATCATTCTCTCAAGCATATATTTTCTAAAAAAAGTAACCTACTATTGAGTAACTTTTCATAGTTCCACTCACTCTCAAGTCCTTAATTAAATAGTACAATAGTACTATCCTTATATAGTATATAATTTTTATTGCACGAACATCATTAATCTAATACTCAAATGAAACAAAAAATTAATAAAAACATGAGAAATCTAATCATTCCTATTTTTTGTCGATGGCATCATAACTTTATTATTATCAAATAGCAGCATTTGGGGTGTACTCTGCTGATTTGGGAATTGAT
Organism: Viscum album; assembly: GCA_963277665.1. Classification (NCBI taxonomy): domain Eukaryota; kingdom Viridiplantae; phylum Streptophyta; class Magnoliopsida; order Santalales; family Viscaceae; genus Viscum; species Viscum album. The sequence goes on along the minus strand of OY728165.1, from coordinate 1,060,630,263 downwards.
TTGCATAGTGTCCCAACTCATTGCAGATGAAGAATTGTAAATACAAAACATTTTTTTGCCCTTGCAATCACGTACATGGTTTCCTTTTTCAACATACTTATAACAAACCCCCATTCCCTTAATGCATTTACCAAGGTCATTCTTTCCACAATTATAAGATATGGAAAAAATCCTTCTTTACCCACTATTTTTTATCCATCTTTCTCTCTTCCTTCCTATTCTTCTCTAGCCTCCTATCAAAGTCGTAGGACTGAGATAATTATTTACTTATTGTATTAACACATGATATTATTTCATCATATGATGATAATATGAGGGAGACTATTTACTTCCTAAATTTTTTCTTAATACCATGAAATATATGATCCATATAACTCTTTTTATCATGCATATTATGGGAGTTATCATTCCATCTACTGGGCGCCATTTCTAAACAATGACATACAGTAGGTTAGTTTTTTAATCACAATGAATAATTCCAAACATGTAAAATACCTAACATAAATTGAAATGATTTTGCGCATAACATATAATCATGATATGTTTTCATTGAAGAATTATTTACACCTAAATACTTCATAATTTCTTGAAATAAAAATGTGAATTATGCTACACATATCATGAGAGAGTGTCGTAACCAAGAGTGCAACAAGGCCCGTTGTTGTGTGACAGGATACCCCGAGTCAAACCCAAAAATCCTTGTCGGAGTTTTCACTCCTAGTTACATCTGTTCTAGTTCTGCCTCTACATAATTGTATCCTGACAGGGATGTATTGCTTGGAAGATTCACAAAATCACTACATTACAAAAATTCATGGATGTTCTTCTATAATAATCCTCAATGTTTATCTTATGGTAATGTTCTCAAATCAGAGTATATCTAAATATATATCCAAGGTTGTTGATAAAAATTATATGATACCAATTGTAACACCCTGACCCCAGACGCACATAGTTGTTTCTTTATTTTAACACATTATCATGATTACAAGGAATAAATTCCCAAAAGAAAGATTAGTTTATAAGTCTTGAAAATGAATTACATACCTGATTGTTACATTACACATTAGGAAATAAAAAACAACACAAACGATCCTCTGAAAATGCCATTAATCCCCTTGATTAACCCATCCTATCAATCATAAAACACTTCTTGTAGTTCTGGGAAAATAAAAATAAGATATGGGTGATCTCAAATGCTCATAAAGGATAACAATATAGTGGAAGCTTTCTCAAATAAGCCTCAACATTTAAAGAAGTGTATAAAACAAAAATAAAATATATTTAAACTTAATCATTAGTATAATATTGCAAAGATAAATCAAATAATGCAATTTAAATATTCCCATAGATATTATACTTTTCGAATAATCACATGTAATATCAATAGCTAATTTCTTAATGATGGAATGCATAATGATAGACTTAGTTACCACATAGTCAAGGCCATGTGTCAAGACTAAAAATAAAATTTTCTCAATGTTGTGTTCCAAGACACTAGTTTTTCTCATTAGATATACAGATGCATCAATGAGCTATAGCGTGCTCCACCCGTCACATACTAAGTCCAATTCATTACAACTTTTAAAAGGATTAAACATAAATTAATCATTTGTATTAAAACTGAAATAAAAAATTTCAATACATTATACATAATCCATTAATGGTATAAAAATAACACATCCATAGTCAAACATATCACAAAACCTTCAATACAATAGTGAAGATTTTTTTAAAAATAAATCAACCTTGATCAAGAATAATATCCCATAAAGGATGTTGACATAGTTGAAAATTATCAGTAAAAATCTTTGAGAGAAATGTCATGTTTTCATGAAATCATATAAAAGTCAAATAATTAATAAAGGAATAAATTTAAATGATAGTTTTGAATCAAAGTGTCCCATAACATTTTGAAAATTTTGAAAGGAATTAACAATTTAAAACATTTATTTCAATATAAATAAATACTTAAAACCATTTTAAAAACATTGAAATTAATGAGAATGGTTAAGAAGAAAAAATCATTAAAAAATTTAAAATGAATTTTTAGTAAAACATACCCTTAAACTGAATACCTTTGAAATATCATTTATGAATAATGGACATGGATAATAAATATGTCCTAGTAGATACTTACATAAAAACAACCTCGGATAATAATGAGTTTGTAAAATTTACCCTTACCTTGCACATTTCTTTCATCGAGGGTACGTTCAACCTCTTGTATAATGACCATAGTTTGTTATTATATTATACAGAACCATATTATATTTATTATATCATACATGATGCATTTATGACTTTATAATACCCATTTAATAGTTATTTCTATGTAAAAATAAAATTCCGTGTAATAAACTCTTTCTTTATTGTACGCATTATAACTTTTTATTTTTGATCATATCATTTAGATCCTGATATAAATAATTCCATATTATAATCTTTTATTTATATATAATTGGATCTTATATCATATATACAGAATCATTAAAAATTATTATTTATTATTTATAATAGTTATACACATTATTATACCATCCCAATAATTAAATGTCTAAATAACAAACTACACCACGATGTGGAGACCGTAAGTCATACGTACGCACGTATGGTGACATAGTCATTTATATGATGGATATCATAAAGAATATAGTTGTACCATATTTATAATAACATCATAGTATGTATTAGGTACTGAAGTTATTATTTTGGTATGGAAACAACAATTAAAGAGGAAGAGGAAGAATAAAATAACTATAAAGAGGGTGGTGATATTATTACCTCTTCTACGGGTGTTTCCTTTTGAGTTGATCAAAATGGATCATTAGGTTGTATTTATGATCTAATAATGGACTCTATATTGATTTGAGGGATTTTTTTGAGGAAATTTGGTCAGGGTTTGGCTAAGAAAAATGTCATTGGAGGTGTGATTTGGAGAGAAGGGATGTACCCTTGTATAAGAGAGGTGAGGGTCAATTTAGGAAAAAGATGAAATATTATTTTATAATAATATAATTTTCGGTTTCTAATAGCTCCCAAATAATTTATTTCTAGGATAAGTTGTGTATGGGTCGAAAAAATAACATCTTATAGGTTTTAGACAAGTCAAGGTTACCATTTTAACCTTATCTTTTATATTTAACACTTAGTTAAATAGTTTATCTTTTACCGTGTCTTCTTGTATTATTACACTATATAGATAGTAAACATACTCTAAAATTCCAAGAGAACCCCAAGTGGTTAATTAATGACACATATAATATTATTTATGACCTTTTTTATATCCTTATATTTTTTTACTATTATATTATTTATTGATATAGTATTTTTTATAAAAACATATTTATTTCAATTTTGACACTATTTAGTATTTTTTTGTGGAAGACATAATAGTATGATTAAATTGAAACTAATACATTTAATCAATCCTAACATGTCAAATTAACCTATAAAATTCACGTATGGAATCAAAACATTTAAATTAAATTTATTTTAATATTTACAATATCATTAATTTGAATATTTAATTAATAAGAAAAATATTGTATCATTACTATGTCATAAATAAATATATTTATATTATCTCTAAAAAATATAAATAATATACAGTTATGTAGGAAATCATTTTATCTTTATAATGAGTATTTTTAATCAAAAATATAACTTATATAACCCCATGTAAATTTTTTTTACTAAAAGATATATGTTTATGTTATTTTTGTCATTACTGTTAATTAATTAATATAATGTGTCATTATTACTCTCATGTGGCTTTATTGGGTCCCAGAATCTACCTAAATATTAACATGGTCGGACATTTATCAACAAATAATGAAAATAACTCATGTTAGGGTAATTTTATATTATTATAATATTATTTTATACAATAATTTTTGAGATTTACCTTTTAACCATGATAAAACAAATATTTACTGAAATAAATATTCTTAATTTATGAAAATAAAAGTTACCTTTTTACACAATTTGGTCATCCTAAATTTAAATATCGATTCAATTCTTCCAAATTCAAAACAAACAAGCAGATGAAATTAATTTAAAATAAATTCTTTTTGTTAAAAAAGAAATTGTTTTTTAAGAAATAATAACTATCAAAAGATTGACAGTGGTTTATGTCCAGTTAAAAAGTGAAATTACATCAAATGACCTAAATTAAATTAAATGATACCAATATAGTCTAATGATACCTTATAACCACTAAAATGTAAAATGTAACCATACAAATTATTTTTATTAAATAAGTTGTTTTCAATAAAAACATAGTATTTTCACTATTCATGAAAATATGAATGTAATCAGAAAAGTACCAAACATTTAACCAAACAAAATTTTTTATTTCATACATATAAAAAATAATTTTATTTCATTAAATTAAATATATAAAAGTGTCAAATACTGGTTTAAAAAATGTTATACATTAACAGGCGGTAAAATTTCATTTTTTGGAAAATATTTCTTTTATCTGAGAAAAATGAATTTGTTCTTATAGTATGTCTAAGAAACAAATAATCTAACACCCCAGGTAAATAAAGAATGTGAAAGTTTTATATTTATCCATATTTGTGAATAAAATATTAATTTTACTTTAAGGGGACTCTATGCTCGATGGCGTACCCAATACGCAACAACGAGTTTCTTGGGAATCTTACGTTGCACTCTAATAATAAAATAATATTACTTTAAATGGTAGTTAACGCCTAGCCGTTTTAATGGAGGTAAAGAACAGAACTAACTAAAAAATTATTATATATGTTTGTCAAATATTATTACTCCTTACAATAAATTTTATAGGATTAAAAATGCGAATAAATCCAATTTTTAAGCATAAAAATTCTCATATTCATTAAAAGGTCGATTAACCTCCTTTCGATGGAGAACCTCTTATAAATCCAGTTTTTATCAATTTTATGTGTTGTATTTGACAAAATAAGATTCTTCTTTAGAATCGGGACATCAAAATTTACTTTGTGTAAATTTTTGGTATTTTTCCAATAAAGTTCATTTTTTAATGAATAGTCAAAAATGTTGTATTTTATTTCAAGACCTTTTTTTAATCTAATTTATTTATATGATTACAGTATCTTTTTAATTGGTTTTAAAGTTCGATTAGAATATATTTTTACCATTTTATTCAATAGTGGTCTTTGGAATTAATTTCATCTTGAAATTTGACTTAAACTAGAGTAAATCTTTTGATACTTATTGTTTCTTAAAAACAAGATATTTGTTTGGAAAGAAGGAATCAATTATTCAATTAATTAATGCTACTTATATGTTTTTAATTTTGAAAAATAGACTTCATTATTGAATTCGTAATATCAAATATAGCATAGGGTGAATATTTGGTATTTTTCTGAAAAACACCAATTTTTGATGAATAGTGAAACCACTAAGTGGTAGTTAAGAAAAAATGATTTTTCATTTAAATGAAACTTTTACACCTATGTGTTTTGAATTTCAAAAATCCTATATACATGGTTGTCATGAATAATTAAAATGTGGTTCAATGGAATTAAAATAATTTTTTGGTGAATAGTAAATTTTAAGTTTTTAATTACGATTAGAGGTAATTAGTGTAGTTTAAGGTAAAATAATGTTTTAATAATGTGAGATGAGAATGACACATGTCCTATCCTTATTGATGTAAATTTTATGTCCATGTGATGAGATACCCTCTTTATCTCTCATCAACTCTTTTTCTAAATTTTGAAGTGACGACGTTTGGCTGTCGAATTTTTGCAAGGGAACTACTTAACCCAATTTTGATTCTTTGGGATAAACTTATACTACTTTAATATGTCGTTCTATGAATATGTGTGAATTTCCTCTGATTGATTTACACTTAATATCCACTTATATTTGGTGTATTAGTTTTTCACACATAATTTTGAAATTGATTTATCCTTAATCCAAGGATACCGTCTTTATAAGGGACTTCATCTCAATCTCCATTCATTGAGGCATATTTTGTTTAATACACAACCTACATCTATACGGTGTATAAACCCCTTTGAATTTTACGTTTATTCAAAAGGAATCTTTTTTATACGAAGTGTTTACTAAACGACAAAATAGAATGTTTTTATCGTACGTATGCGGCAACAATGACTTCTCCACCGCCATGACCATTATTTGAGTTTCATCTTTCTCTATAAGCCATGCCGTTTTTTATTAAAGAAAAATAAATACCCTATTTAACTTTTCTTTTATTTTGGTATTAAAAATGTTTTTCATAATGTTTTAATTATATCAATGTGTTTTCTGGATATCTTGTGATTGAAATGTGGAAATGTTATGTTTCCTTTATGTATGTTTTATGTGATACGATTATGTTATGGTTCTTGGTCATTATTATGAAGATGGGTGGTTCTGTGATAAAATAAGGGTGGGTGATCCTGATATAGCTCCCCAATGAATTGGGTAACGCGAAGGGGTTAAACTTTAAGGTTTCTCTGAAGAGATTTAGGGAATATACTGTGATGGGTATTCCAAACGTAACCAAGAGGGTTACTCCCTACGTAAGAGTGTTATGAATTCCTCAAGTTACCTTTATGTCTTATGATTTCTGTGATTTATTCATGATTTTATGAGGTATGTTAAAGTGATTATGTTTTATGGGTAAAGTATGATTTCATTGTTATGTATACATGTACTCATGTTTCCTTTCCATATTTTTATATCCCTTAGTGAGCTTTTTATGCTCATCCCGTGTTTTTGAACTGTTTTTCACAGTTCAAGGGAAGGGTACACGATATGATGATAGTTTCAAGGAAGTGTCAAGAAATAATCCATGTTTTATTTTAAATATGTTTCCGTTGATGGGAAAAATGAATACTATCTTTTATGTAACCACTTGGTTTAAATGTGCAATGTAATGCCAGTTTTACTATCTAATTCTCTAAAACTCTAAACCTGAAAATATCTGCAATGTGTAATCTTATAATAACTCAAGATTAAGTAAGGTTTAATGCTGGGGACTTATAGTTGGTATCAGAGGTCGGTTTAGATAACATTAGAGGTTAGGGTATTCTCTATGCATAAGTGACATTACCATAATGGTTAGGATTTCAGAAAGAGTCCTAGTTTTAGATAAAGTGAATGAGTAAGTATATATTAGTGTTTACCATCCCCATTAGTACATGATGGTTTTGTTGATATACTCACACTAACATTCATGTTTTTAGTGAATGGATGGATCTATCAGGCACCAAAGAGACAACAAGTTTGAAGGAATCTGTGGTCGTTCTCTGATTAAGATACTAGATAAAATAGGGGATTCAATGAGGAAACTCGTGGTTGTTCTAAACCAACTATCAAGGAGTCATGATCAACCACTTGAACCTTGGTATGATCTGTAATGCATCATGTACGAGATGACCAATCTATGTGGATGTTCAGGTAATAATTATAAAGGTAACCAATAGAGTTTATATGATCCTTACTTTTGAGGTAATTATGGGTTATCATATGTTATGATGAAAGGCATGAGATAAACTTGAGGATAAATTATGTTATGATTATTTTTGAAGATTTTATCTCGTTTTGGGGAATCTTTTATGAATTATATTGTTTTGGAAAAAAGACAACACGCAGACCATGTGACAACCCGTCGCGTCGGACAAAGCTGCGAGAATCGAACCCACAACCAATGTGCGACTGGTATTTATCGCCTAGCACTGAACTACGTGAAGTCCCTGGTTAGTTTGACTAATTCTTTTTAGTCAGATGATTTTAGGAATCAAGAGTATGTTTATTTTGGGTTATCTATGGAAATTATTAACCTATCATCGAGGATATGTGATTGGGCTAATTACATTTCAATATGAGAATTTAAGGGCAACTGATGTTATTTGGAGATAAAAGTTAATTTGTAACTTGGAAGACTATGTGACTAAATCCTTCATATATTTGGGTTTCAATCTTAGTTTGGTTTACTTTGAAGGATTTTATGGACAAATTGTATATCAAATGGTCCTCGTTGAACTTTGGGTTTTGTTGGACAAATATTGGAGATTAAGGATAGATTTTCTTTTTATAAAGGGTTATCCTTTTATGGGTTATCTAATCTTGTACTAACCATTTTGGTTTTGGTTTTGGTTAAAGTCTAAAGACAAGGGATGTATATAGTTCTCTTTTGTGGATTAGGTGATTCTCTAGAAGTTGATTATAGTGAACAAGTCCTCCTAAATACTCATCTTTTGGAGAAAATATGAGTTTGTGCGATAAATCTAATAAAAGTTGAAAGTCAACATGATAAGTAATTATGATTCCTTATGAATAAATTCCTCAATAAAATTTAACTTAAAACAAAAATTTTGTCTATTAACTTTTACTACTGGGGAATCGAATACCGTTTAACCCATCACAAGTTTGTGATTTTATTGTGGTTATCATTCTCCTAAACATGTTTACTATCACTCTCCATCAGAACACGACCCTATGTTTTCTCCTCCATGTCCAGGTTTTCCTACCTGGAATCCTAGTATGGGTTAACTCAGGTGACCTCTGTACTTATCTTTCTTTTTTTTAACATGATTGTTTTACCGACTCTTGTTCCGATGTGGGACTTTCAAGGATGTTTCCGAGCCCGATTTTAAAATTGCGAGGACGTAATTCCCCAAAGGGGGGAAGGATGTAACACCCTAGGTAAATAAAGAAAATGACATTTTTATATTTATCCATATTTGTGAATAAAATATTAATGTTACTTTAAATGGGACGCTATGCTTGATGGCGTACCCAATACGCAACATCGAGTTTTTTGGGAATCTTACGTTGCACTCTAATAATAAAATAATATTATTTTAAATGGTAGTTAACGCATAGTCGTTGTAATGGCGGGAATGAACAGAACTAACTAGAAAATGATTATATATGTTTGTCAAATATTCTTACCTCTTACAATAAATGTTAGGGGATTAAAAATGCGAATGAGTCCAATTTTTTTGCATAATCATTCTAATATTCTTTAAAAGGTCGATTTACCGCCTTTCGATGGCGAACCTCTTTTAAATCCACTTTTTAACGATTTTATGTGTTTTATTTGACAAAATAAAATTCTTCTATAGAATAGGGACATCAAAATTTACTTTGTGTAAATTTTTTGTATTTTTTCAATAAAGTTCATTTTTTTAATGAATAGTCAAAATTGTTGTATTTTAATTCAAAACCTCTTTTTCATATAATTTATTTATATGATTAGATTATCTTTTGAATTGGTTTTAAAGTTCAATTATAATATATTTTAACCATTTAATCCAATAGAGGTCGTTGGAATTAATTTCATCTTGAAATTGGACTTAAACTATAGTCAATCTTTTGATACTTATTGTTTCTTAATAACACGCTATTTGTTTTGATAGTGGGAATTAATTATTAAATTAATTAATGCAACTTATATGTTTTGAATTTTGTAAAATAGATTTCATTTTTCAATTCGTAATATCAAATATATCTTAGGGTGAATTTTTGTTATTTTTTTGAAAAACTTCAATTTTTGATGAATAGCGAAGCCACTAAGTGGTAGTTAATGAAACTGATTTTTCGTTTAAATGAAACTTTTTCACCTCTGTTTTTTGAATTTCAAAATTCCAACATACATGGTTTTCTTTAAGAATTAAAATTTGGTTCAATGGAATTAAAATAATTTTTTGGGGAATAGTAACTATTAAGTTTTTAATCGCGATTAGTGGTAATTAGTGTAGTTTAAGGTAAAAATAATCTTTTAATAATATTAGATGAGGTTGAAACATGTCCTACCCTTATTGGATGTGTCACGTCCAACCAATAAAATCCATGGGTCAACTTGGGGACCCCATGGAGCCACTTTGGTTGGGAAATGACATAAATAACTTTTTATTTAATGTAAAAGTAAAAATCACACAAACATGAGCTGTTTTACTAAGACAATTTTTTACATAGGGTTATACAAGTCCGATTTTTGACTATAAATAGTAATTGGAAATCTAAAACTATTTCCTAAATCATGATAGTTTTTTTAAAATTCTTAGTTATTAAATAAATAACATTATTTATGACATCATAATGATTCAGTGATTACCTCATTAATAAAGGATTTAAATAAAATGAAAAGATAATGTAAAATATATGATCTACACATGTACAAAAACCTATTGTATTGGTGTATTTAGAAACCGTATCACATTATCCTATAATTATATCAATGTGGGAACTTTTAAATCTGAAACTCATTTTCATATAAAGTAACATTTCTTTACTTTCCAAGAGTACCCCTCCTCTCCTCTTATAAAATTCCCCCACCTCTACCTCCTTACCCACACTTCCAAAGCCTTTTTCAAGGAAACACACTGCTCATTTTTCCTCTCCACATCTCTCTATTACTCCTATAAGCCTCACATTGGGATGAAGTCTTCCCAAGGAAGCCTTTGAGCTCAAATCAAAGAGAGTTACCCAATTTTAAGGAAATGTCTTCACTTGTGTTCTTTTGTTTTATTTTGCTTCTCCAACCCCCTAAACAATTTTTATTCATTTCTTTTGTAACAACTAAAATATCTTAAATATACTAGGATGTGTTTATAAGAAGAATTAGAGCTACAATTACACACACCTACATCTAATGGTTAAAGAACATACTATTTCTGTGGATGGCGAATTTTTGCATTACAAAACGATGATTGTTCAACACTCATATAACACCTTCAAAGGAGGCCATTAAGATGTAACTATATTTATATATGATATATAATATGTTTATGTTTTAATTAAGATTCGTTATTTTTATTTTGTGTCATACCTTTATGGTTTCCATTGTGGTTAAACACGATAATTTTATATTAGGATGTGCAGACTACCGCCCCCTCAAAGTTATTTGATTCGTTAATGCCGTATGTGGGATGTATAAAGGATGGATTTAAAGTTATTATATATTATGTATGTTACATATAAATTATTAATATAATTCTGGAATTAAAATATACATACCTCTCATTTAGTTTTAATTCCATTAATATGACATAGAAATGAAAGTAGCATTCATGTGTACGTACGACTTACCGTCTCCATGAACGGTGCATTTAATTTCTTACATCTAAATGATTAAGTAATATTATAAATACATGTATATCCTGGATATATATGATATATATATGATATCCAAATCATGAATATATTTTTGGATATAATTAACCTTTGACCACACGAACAACATGTAATTGTAAGAAGTCCACTTTCGTCTTAAGAACCAAATATCGAAAAAACAAACATTATTAACTTAAATGATTAAATAATGTTTATAACATAAAAATAAGTTATATAAAAGGAATAATGAACTTGATAAAGGTTCTTAAGAAAGTATAAATTAACTCAGGTTTATTATACAGGACGTTAAAGAACGATCGACTCAAGTCGGACCCAAGGTAAGGGATCCTACCCCTCTCTTTCATTTTAAGTACACTCTTTTATGTCATTCCTTTTAAGCTAATCTTTCTTATGTTTGGGATGTTATTATATATTACTCATACTTTACGTTTTATTTTCATATGATGAGAGACCCTATTCTCTCTCATTAGTCCATTTTTGGAGGTTTTACGTTGCGTCGTTAGGCTGCCGAGTTTTCATAAGGGATTTTTCATCTCACTTTTATGCCCGTGAGATTTATGCAACATTTGCCACAATTTCATTTCATTGGTGTATGTAATGACCATTATTTTACTAATTTTGTAATATAATTTCATTTATGATTATTTACATCAATGTTGTATTGTCCTTCTTTCACGGGGTGTATGTTTCGAATGATACCCATGTCGGTAAGGGAACCTTTCACCCTCCTCTTTTTAAAAGACTTCTTTTGTTAGGTATTTTAATTCACATACTATTATGTTGGGACATATTCTTATATATCCTTATTTATGTAAATTTTATGTCCAAGTGATTAGATACCCTCTTTATCTCTCATCAACTCTTTTTCTAAATATTGAAGTGATGCCGTTAGGCTGTCGGATTTTTGCAAGGGAACTTCTTAACCCAATTTTGATTCTTTGGGATAAACTTGTACTCCTTTAATATGTAGTTCTATGAATATGTGTGAATTTACTCAAATTGATTTACACTTAATATCCACTTATATTTGGTTTATTATCTTTTCACACATAATTATGTAATTGATTTATCTTCAATCCAAGGATACCATCTTTGTAAGGGACTTCGTCTCAATCTCCATTCATTGAGGCATATTTTGTTTTATACAAAACCTTCTTTTATACGGTGTATAAACCCATTTTACTTTTACGTTTATTCAAAAGGAATATTTTTTATACGAAGCATTTACTAAACTACAAAAGGGAATGTTTTTGTCGTATGTATGCGGCGACAACGACTTCTCCGCCGTTGTGACCATTATTTGAGTCTAGGATTTCTCTAAAATCCATGTCGTTTCTTTTAAAGAAAAATAAATAACCTGTTTTACTTTTCTATTATTTTGGTATTGAAAATGGTTTTCATAATGTTTTTATTATATCAATGTGTTTTATTTATATCTTGTGATTGAAATGTGGAAATGTTATGTTTCCTTTATGTATGTTTTATGTGATACGATTATGTTATCGTTCTTGGGCATTATTATGAAGACGGGTGGTTCCGTGAAAAACTAAGGCAAGGTGAGCCCGATATAGCCCTCCAATGCATTGGGTAACGTGAAGGGGTTAAACGTTAAGGTTTCTACGAAGCGATTTAGGGAATATACTGTGATTGGTATTCCAAACATAAACAAGAGGGTTACTCCCTATGTAAGAATGTTATGAATGCCTCCAGTTACCTTTATGTCTTATGATTTCTATGATTTATTCTGATTTAATGAGGTATGTAAATGTGCTTATGATTTATGGGTAATGTATGATTTCATTCTTATGTATACATGTACTCATGTTTCCTTTCCATATTTTTATATCCCTTACTGAGCTTTTTATGCTCATCCCACGTTTTTGAAATATTTTTCACAGGTCAAGGGAAGGGTACATGTTATGATGATAGTGTCAAGGAAGCGTCAAGAAAGAATCCATGTTTTATTTTAAATATGTTTCTGTTGATGGGAAAGATGAGTACTATCTTTTATGTAACCACTTTGATTAAATGTGAAATGTAATGCAAGGTTTATGATCTAATTATCTAAAACACTAAACCTGAAAAGATCCTTAATGTGTAATCTTGTAATAACTCAAGATTAAGTAAGGTTTACAGCTGGGGCCTTATACAAAACATGGATGTTAAAATTATATAGAGTATATAAGATTCTAAATAATGTTAATACTACTCATAACCGTTCTTTGAACGTCTAGTTTGGTTTTTTGTGGTGCGCTCGAACATAGTGTCCCATGTAACACAAGCTATTGAATTACTTTAGTGAGATAATGTTCTAAGAAATCCTAGGGTGTTACAATATTCACCACTTATTATTGTTTTATGATGTTTATAATAAACTATGATATAATTTATCATGAATATACTTTATTTAGTCCTAGTTAAACATTTATTTTATTTTATTCCTTCACGTATGTCATGATTCAAAAGTTACTCAAGTAGTAAGGTGATTCCTAGTCTCACTTTTTTATGATAGAATTATTCCTTAATAACAATTGATTTATTTTTTGGAGTTTATATAATACCCCATAATTTAATACATGATTCTTATATTTAAATTTTTTATATTTATATATATTTTATATTATATCTTTTGTAGGGTATTATGGTTTAAAAGGTACAAAATCGGTGAGGTAAATATGTTCAAATTTTCCTTAATTGAGACACATGACATGTTATCCAATTATATTATTTTAATAGATGTATACAAATTGTAACATCCCAGGTAAATAAAGAATATTAATTTTTCATATTTATTAATATTTTTGAATAAAAAATTAATATTACTTTTAATGGAATTCTATGCTCGACGGCGTACCCAATACGCAACAATGATTTTCTTTGAAATCTTATGTTGCACTCTAATAATAAAATAATATTATTTTAAATGGTAGTTAACGCCTAGCCATTGTATTGGCGGGAATGAATATAAATAACTAAAATATGATTATATATGTTTTTTAAATGTTTTTACATTTATCCAATAAAATATAGAGGCATAAAATAAGAAAAAAATTCAATTTTAAGCATAAATACTCTAAAATTCACTAAAAGGTCGATTTATCACCTTTTGATGGTGAAACATCTTTAATATAGTTTTGGTCAAACTTATACATTCTATTGGACCAAATAAAATTCTTCTTTAGAATCGGGACATCAAAATTTACTTTGTATAAATTTTTTGTATTTTTCCGACAAAGTTCATTTTTTTATCAATAGTGTAAAATGTTGTATTTTAATCCAAAACCACATTTTAATCTAATTTATTTATATTTTTAGATAATATTTTGAATTGGATTTAAAGTGAAATTATAATATATTTTTACCATTTAATCCAATGGTGGTCATTGGAATTAATTTCTCCCTGAAATTGGACTTGAACTAGTGTCAATCTTTTAATAGATATTATTTCTTAAAAACACGCTATTTGTTTTGACAACGAGATTTAATTATTAAATTAATTAATGCAACTTATATGTTTTAATTTTTTTAAAATAGGCATCATTTTTGAATTTGGAATATCAAATATAGCTTAGGGTGAATTTTTTGTATTTTTCTGAAAAACTTCAATTTTTGATGAATAGTTAAACCACTATGTGGTAGTTAAAAAAATTAATTTTTCATTTAAAAGAAACTTTACAACTTCTATGATTTTATTTTCAAAAAACCGAGATACATGGTTTTCATTAGGAAGTAAAATGTGGTTCAATGAGATTAAAATAATTTTTTGGTGAATAGTAACTTTTAATTTTTAATCGCGATTAGAGGTAATTAGTGTAGTTTAAGTTAAAGATATTGTTATAATAATATGAAATGACCTTGAAACATGTCCTACCCTTATTGGATGACTTATGGCAGACCAAGAAAATCCATGGGTCAACTTGGGGACCCCATGCAGCCACTTTGGTAGGAAAATGATATTAATAACTTATTATTTAAAGTTAAAATTAAAATGTCACAAACATGTATTGTATTTCTAAAACAATTTTTACATGGGGTTATACAATTAATATTTATTAATATAAATATTAATTATAAATATAAGAATATTTCTTACATCATGATATTTTTTTATAATTTCTAGACATTAAATAAATTAATTTATTTATGACACCGTGATGATGCAGTGATTACCTCATAAATGAACGATTTAAATAAAATGAGAAGATCGGGTAAACTCTAAGTCTTACACTTGTCAAAAACCTATTTTATGGGTGGATTTAGAATCCTTATCACCTTATCCCCTAATAAAGTTTCTTTTTGGGACCGTTAAAATCCGAAAAGGATTTTATAATAAAGTAATATTTTATAACTTTCCAAAAGTGCCCCTCATTTTCTCTTATAAAAGTCCCCCACCTCAACATCCTTATCCACACCTCTAAAGTCTTTGGCTCGGCTAGCCTCTGCCCATTTCATCTCTCCACATCAATATCTTTATCATTGAAGCCTCACCTTTGGGAAGAATCCTTTCCAAGGAATCTTTTGAGCTCAAATCAAAAAGAGTTACCCGATTTAAAGGTAATGTCTTCCCTTGTGTTCATTTGTTTTATTTTTCTTCTCCAACACCCTAAACTATTTTTATTACTTTTTTTGTAACAGAACCATCATCATAAATATACTAGGATTTTGTTATAATAAGGATTCTAGCTACACATTCACACACCTTTGTCTAATGGTTAAAGGACATACTGTTTCTGTGGATGGTGAATTACTGCCTCATGAAACAATGATTGTTCAATATTCTTTTAACACCTTAAAAGGTGGAAAAAAAGATGTCACTATATTTATATATGATATATAATATGTTTATGTTTTCCTTAAGATTCTTTATTTTTCATTTATGGCACACCTTTATGGTTTCCATTATGGGTAAACGCGATATCTTCATTTTAGGAAGTGCGGACTACCGCCCCCTCAAAGTGATTTAATTCGTTAATGCCATATGTGGGATGTATAAAGGATGGAATTAATGGTATTACATATTATATCCCACTGTAATTATAATATACATTTATATCATTATTATTTCATTCCATTTAATACAAAAAATTGAAATGAAAGTAGCATTCATGCGTACGTATGGCTTACGTATCCATGAACGGTACATTTCATTTATTGTCTCCAAATGTTATGTACTATTATCAGTACATATATATATGGATATATATGTAATATATTACATCTAAATTATGGATATCATTCTGTAATTATTATATATATCTCTCTCATTTTGTTTTAATTCCATTAATATGAAAAAAAATGAAAGTAGCGTTCATGCGTACGTACGGCCTACCGTCTCCAAGAACGATGCTTTTAATTGTTTATCTCCAAATGTTATGGAATAGTATAAAATGAATATATACTGAATATATATGATATTTAAAACATCAATACTACTCTGTATATGATGTACTTATAACTACATGGAAAATTCATTTCCAACAAGTTCAATTTTTACTCATTTACCGAACATCGACAAAAACATCTAATATGATCTCACTTTATTAACCAATTATTATAAAATTATAATATGTGATATGACCTGAATAATAATCTTTAAAGGATTTACTTAAGAAATTATATATTTACCGAATTTTATTATTTAGGAGATTGAATAATGATCGAGTCATGTCGGACATGAGGTAAGGGATCTTGCCCCTCTCTTTCTTTTGAAGTACACTCTTTTATGTCATTACTTTTAAGCTCATCTTTCTTATGGTTGTGATGTTATTTTATATTACTATTATTGTATTTTTTTTATTTTCATTTTATGAGAGAGACTATTTTCTCTCATCAAACCATTTTGGATGTTTTGAGTGTCTCTATTAGTCTACTGAATTTTCGTAAGAGATCCAACCTCTCTCTTTCTTTTAAAGTACTCTCTTTTATGTCGTTTATTTTAATATCCTCTTTGTTATATTTGGGGATGTTCTTATATATTTCTATTTATGTAAATTATATGTTAATATGATTAGAGAGCCTATTTTATCTCATCAATCCATTTTTAGAAGTTTTATGTGGCGCCATTAGGCTGCCGAATTTTCATAAGGGGATTTTCATCTCACTTTTTATTCCCGTGAGATTCATGCTACATTAGACACTATTTACATTTGTGTGGTATATTTAAAGCCCATTATTCTACTCCTTACCTAATATAATTTCTTTTATGAGTATTTACATCAATGTTTTATAGTTCTACTTTCATGGGGTGTACGTTTCGAAGGTTACCCAAATCGGTAAGGGAACCTTCAACCCTCCTCTTTTAAAAAAAGGACTTATTTTGTTATGTCTTTTAATTTACATATTTTTATGTGGTATATGTTCTTATATATTATTATTGATTTAAATTTTATTTCCAAGTGATGAGATACCATTTTCTCTCTCATCAACTAATTTTATGAATTTTAAAGTGACGTTGTCAGGCTGTCAAATTTTACCAAGGGAACCTCTTAACCCAATTTCGATTTCTTTGGGTTCAACTTGTAGTTATTGAATATGTAATCCTTTTAGTATTTTTGAATGACCATTGATTGTTTTACACGTAATATCCACTTATATTGGGTGTATTTATATTTTTCACACATAATTATGAGATTGATTTATCCTTAATTTAAGGATACATTCTTTATAAGGGATTTCATCTCATTTTACATTTCTATTGAGACTTCATTGTTGTTATGCACCAATTCACTCTTATATGGTGTATATACTATCTATTGGAATATTATATCATGAATCCCTTTATTCTCATGATATTATAAATATCTGATTAAATGTTATTCCTCAATTATTGTATTCAAGTGTCTCTCATTTTGTTAAAAACCCTTTAACTAAAATATCATTTTAAATTTTTTAATTATTTATTCTTATAAATATTTCTCATTAATATAAATGTTTTCAAAATGGTTTTAAGGATGTATTCATATGGATATTAATGTTTTAAAATGTTAAAATCTTCAATGTGGTATGGGACACTTTGATTAAAAAATCTCTTTATTAAATTTTTTAAATGGTTCTTAAAATGGTTTTTAGATTGGATTAATTATTTCAATATCATAAAATGTTATATTTTTATTTAAATATGGTAATTTTATCTTTCCTTTATGCTTATATTATGTGATATGATTATTTTATGGTTCATGGGAATGGTTTATGAAGACGGGTGGTTCCGTGATAAACTATGGCCGGGTGAGTCCGATATAGCTCTTCAATGCATTGGGTAACATGAAGGGGTTAAACGCTAAGGTTTCTCCGAAGAGATTTAGGGAATATACTGTGATGGGTATTCCAAACATAACCATGAGGGTTACTCCCTATGTAATAATTTTATGAATTCCTCAAGTTACATTTATGTTATATGATTTCTATTTAGTTATGCATAAATCTTATGATTTCATGAGGTATGTTAAATTTCTTATGTTTTATGAGTAAAGTATGATTTCATTGATTCTTATCTATACATGGACTAATGTTTTCTTTCCATATTTTTATAACTCTTACTGAGATTTTTATGCTCATCCCAAGTTTTTTTCAAATGTTTTTCATAGGACATTAAGTGAAATAGGGTCAAGGATGGGATCGAGGAAATGTCATGTTATCTAAAACAAGAACTAGACATGACTCTTTTGTTCAAGAGTTTTTATTCAGTGAAAAGAAAATGGAAACTGAGTAGATGTGTCTACATTGAAATCTTTGAGATGTAGTAGTTATGTCCCAATTCCTTAAAACTCTAAACCTGAAAATATCTTCAATGTGGATTATTCTTTTTAATTATAGATTAAGTAATGTTTTATGGTCGGTTCCTTATAGTTGGTATCAGCGGGCAGTTTACATAACTTTAGAGGTTATGGTATTCTCTAAGCATAAGTGACAATACCATAATGTCTAGGATTTCATAAAGAGTCATAGTTTTTAGATAAAGTGAATGAGTAGGTATATCTTTTTGTTTATCTTCCTCATTAGTAAATGATAATTTTTCTGATATACTCACATTGACATTTCTGGTTTTAGTAAATGGTTGGATCTAATAGGCACCAAAGTGACAATGGGTTTGAAGGAAACTGTAGTGGTTCTCTGATTAGGAGACCAGATGAAATGGGGGATTCAATGAGGAAACTCTTGTTTGTTCTAAACCAACTATTAAGGAGTCATGATCATCCACTTGAACCTTGTTATGTTCTGTAATGCATCATGTACTACATGACCAATCGATGTGGAAGTTCAGGTAATAATTATAAATTTAACCATTAGGGTTTATATGATCCTTACTTTTGAAGTAATTATGAGTTACTATATGTTATGATGGAATATCAACGACATGGGATAAACTTGAGGTTAAAAAATCTTAGGGTTATTTTAGGAGTTTTATAAAAAGGACAACACGTAGACCGTGTGACAACCTGTCGCGTTGGACAAAGCTTCATGAATCGAACCCACAACAAAAGTGCGACTGGTATTTATCACCTACCACTGGACTACGTGAAGTCCCTGGTTAGTATGAATTTTTATTTTTAGTTATATGATTTTATAAATTAAGAGTAAGTTGATTTTGGGTTATCTATGGAAATTATTAACCTTTCATGGAGGATATGTGATTAAGTTAATTACTTTTCAATGTGAGACTTTACGAGAAACTGATGTTATTTGGAGATAAGTGATACCTTGGAAGAATATGCGATTAAATCCTTCATATATTTGGGTTTCAATATAAGTTTGGTTTACTTTTAATAATTATATGGACAAATTGTTTATTGAATGGTCTTCATTGAACTTTGGGTTTTGTTGGACAAATTTTGGATATTAAGAATTGATTTTCTTTTTATAAAGGATTATCTTTTTGTGGATTATCTGATCTTATACAAACCTTTTTAGTTTTGGTTTTGGTTAAAGTCTAAATACATGGGAAGTATATAGTTTTCTTTTTTGGATTAGGTGATTCTCTAGAAGTTGATTATATAAATCTTAATCGGAACAAGTCATCCAAAATACTCATCATTGGGAGAAAGTATGAGTTTGTGTTCGAAATATAGTAAGAGATGAAAGTCTAAATGATAATTAAGTATGTTCCCTTATGATTTATTTAAGGTCATAAATAAATTCCTCAATGAAAAGTTACTTAAAACAAAAATGTTGTCAATTAGCTTTTCCTACTGGGGAATCAAATACCGTTTAACCCATCACAATTTTGTGATTTTATTGCGGTTAACTTTCTCTTAATCATGTTTTCTATCACTATCCTTGAGAACATAACCAATTGTTTTCTCTTCCATGTCCATGTTTTCCTACATGGAATACTAGTATGGGTTAACTCAGGTGACCTTTTTACTTCCCTTTCTTTCTTTTATAGTGATAGTTTATTTTACTCCTTTTCTGATGTGGGGCTTTCAATGAAGTTTCCCAGCCCAATTTTAAACTTGCGAGGACGCAATTCCCAAAAGGGGGGAAAGATGTAACATCCTAGGTAAATAAAGAATATTATTTTTTCATATTTATTAATATTTGTTAATAAAATATTAATATTACTTTAAAATAAATGCTATGCTCGATGGCGTACCCAATACGCAACAACGAGTTTCTTTGAAATCTTACGTTGCACTCTAATAAAAAATAATATTATCTTAAATGGTAGTTAACGCCTAGCCATTGTATTGGAGGGAATGAATAGAAATAACTAAAATATGATTATATATGTTTGTTAAATGTTTTTACATTTATCCAATGAATGATAAAGGCTTAAAATAAGAAAAGAATTCAATTTTAAGCACAAAGACTCTAAAATTCACTAAAAGGTCGATTTATCACCTTTTGATGGTGAACCCTATTTAATATAGTTTTGTCCACTCTTATACAATTTATTGGACCAAATAAAATTCTTCTTTAGAATCGGGACATCAAAATTTACTTTGTATAAATTTTTGGTATTTTTCCGATAAAGTTCATTTTTTTATGAATAGTGTAAAATGTTGTATTTTAATTCAAAAAATCTTTTTAATCTAATTTATTTATATTATTAGATCATATTTTGAATTGGTTTTAAAGTGAAATTATAATATATTTTTACCATTTAATCCAATGGTGGTAATTGGAATTAATTTCACTTTGAAATTAGACTTGAACTAGTGTCAATCTTTTAATAGATATTGTTTCTTAAAAACACACTATTTGTTTCGACAATGGGAATTAATTATTAAATTAATTAATAAAAATTATATGTATTTAATTTTTTAAAATAGACATAATTTTTGAATTCATAATATCAAATATAGATTAGGGTGAATTTTTAGTATTTTTCTAAAAAACATCAATTTTTGATGAATAGTGAAACCACTAAGTGGCAGTTAAAAAAACTGATTTTTTGTTTAAATGAAACATTACCACTTCTGTGAATTGATTATAAAAAATCCTACATACATGGTTGTCATTAATAAGTAAAATGTGGTTCAATGAGATTAAAATAACTTTTTGTTGAATAGTAACTTTTAAGTTTTATTCGCGAATTGAGGTAATTAGTGTAGTTTAAGGTAAAGATAATGTTATAATAATATGAAATGACCTTGAGAAATGTACTACCCTTATTGAATGAGTCATGGCCTACCTAGACAATCCATGGGTAAACATGGGGACCCCATGGAGCCACTTTGGTAGGAAAATGACGTTAACAACTTTTTATTTAAAGTTAATATTAAAATGTCACAAACATGTATTGTTTTAATACAACAATTTTTACATGGGGGTATACAAGTCATATTTTTTACTATAAATATTAATTAGAAAAATAAAAAGATTTATAACATCATGATAGTTCTTTTATAATTTTTAGACATTAAATAAATAAATTTATTTATGACACCGTGATGATGCAGTGATTACCTCATAAATGAACGATTTAAATAAAATAATAAGATCAGGTAAAATATAAGTCTTACACTTGTCAAAAAAACTATTGGATGGGTGTATTTAGAAAACATATCATCTTTTCCTTGAAAAATGATTCTTTTTTGGGACCTTTAAAATCCGAAAAGCATTTTATAATAAAGTAATATTTTATAACCTTCCAATAGTGCCCCTCCTCTTCTCTTTTAAAAGGCCCCCACCTCAACCTCTTTATCCAAACCTATAAAGCCTTTGGCTTGGCCAACACCTGCCGATTTAATCTCTCCAAATCCCTCTCTTCATCGTTGAAGCCTCACCTTTAGGCAGAATCCTTTCCAAGGAAGCCTTTGAGCTCAAATCAAAAAGAGTTACCCGATTTAAAGGTAATGTCTTCCCTTGTGTTGTTTTGTTTTATTTTGCTTCTCCAACCCCCTAAACTATTTTTATTACTTTTTTTGTAAAAAAAAAGTATCTTAAATATACCATGAATTTTTATCATAAGTATTCGAGCTACATTTTGAAACACCTCTGTCTAATTGTTAAAGAACATATTGTTACTGTGGATGGCGAATTACTGCCTCACGAAACGATGATTGTTCAATATTCTTTTAACACCTTAAAAGGTGGCCATTAAGATGTTACTATATTTATATATGATATATAATATGTTTATGTTTTCCTTAAGATTCTGTATTTTTCATTTATTGCATACCTTTATGGTTTCCATTATGGATAAACGTGATATCTTCATTTTAGGAAGTGCGGACTACCGCCCCCTCAAAGTGATTTGATTCGTTAATGCAATATGTGGGACATATAAAGGATGAAATTAATGGTATTACATATTATATCCTACTGTAATTATAATATACTTTTATATCATTATTATTTCATTCCATTTAATACAAAAAAAATGAAAGTGGCGTTCATGCGTAGGTACGGCTTACCGTCTCCATAAATGGTATATTTTATTTCATATCTCCAAATGTTATGTACTATTATATGTACATATATATAATGGATATATATTTATTATATTACATCTAAATTATGGATATCTTTCTGGAATTATTATATATATATATATCTCATTTTGTTTTAATTCCATTAATATGACAAAAAAATGAAAGTAGCGTTCATGCGTACGTACGACCTACTGTCTCCATGAACGGTGCTTTTAATTTTTTATCTACAAATGTTATGGAATAGTATAAAATGAATATATACTAGAAATATATGATATTTAAAACATCCATACTATTCTGGATATGATTTACCTATAACTACATAGAATGTTCTTTTCCAACAAGTTCAATTTTTACTCATGTACCGAACATCGACAAAAACATTTGATATGAACTCACTTTATTAACCAATTACTATAACATTATAATATGTGATATGAACTGAATAATAAACTTTAATGGAGGTCCTTAAGAAGTTATAAATTGACCATATTTTATTATTCATTAGATTAAAGAACGATCGAGTCATTTCGAACATGAGTTAAGGGATCCTACCCCTCTCTTTCTTTTTATGTACACTCTTTTATGTCATTCCTTTTAAGCTCCTATTTCTTATGATTGGGATGTTATTTTATATTACTCTTACTTTATTTTTTTATGTTCATATGATGATAGACCCTATTTTCTCTCATCAGTTCATTTTGGATGTTTTGAGTGGCGCCGTTAGGCTGTTGAATTTTTGTAAGAGATCCAACCTCTCTCTTTCTTTTAAAGTACTCTATTTTATGTCATTTATTTTAAGCTCCTATTTCTTATGTTCGGGGATTTTATTCTATATTCCTCTTTCTGTAAAGTTTATGTTAATATGATTAGAGACCATATTCTCTCTCATCAACTAATTTTATGAAAATTCTAGTGACGTCGTTAGGCGGTCGAATTTTACCAAGGGAAACTCTTAACCGAATTTCGATTTCATTGGGTTCAACTTGTAGTTATAGAATAAGTCATCCTTTGAATATGTTTGAATGACCTTTGATTGTTTTACATTTAATATCCACTTATGTTGGGGGTATTTATATTTTTCACACATAATTATGAGATTGATTTATCCTTAATTTAAGGATACCTTCTTTATAAGGGATTACATCTCATTTTACATTTCTATTGAGACTTCATTGTTGTTATGCACCAATTAACTCTTATATGGTGTATATACTGTCCTTTGGAATATTATATCATGAATCCCTTTATTCTCATGATATTATAAATATCTGATTAAATTTTATTCCTCAATTATTGTATTCAAGTGTCTCTCATTTTGTTAAAAACCCTTTAACTAAAATATCATTTTAAATGTTTTAATGATTTATTCTTATAAATATTTCTCATTAATATCCATGTTTTCAAAATGGTTTTACGGATTTATTTATATGGATATTAATGGTTTAAATTGTTAAAATCTTCAAAGTGGTATGGGACACTTTGATTCCAAAATCTCTTTATTAAATGTTTTAAATGGTTTTGAAAATGGTTTTTAGAATGGATTAATTATTTCAATATCTTAAAATGTTTTATTGTTAGTGAAATGTGGGAATGTTATCTTTCCATTATGCTTAAGTTATGTGCTATGATTATGTTATGGTTCATGGGGATTGTTTATGATGATGGGTGGTTCCGTGATAAACTAAGGGCGGGTGAGCCTGATATAGCTCTCCAATGCATTGGGTATCACTAAGGGGTTAAACGATAAGGTTTATCTGAAGAGATTTAGGGAATATACTGTGACAGGTATTCCAAACGTAACCATGAGGGTTAATCCCTACGTAAGAATTTTATGAATTCCTCAAGTTACCTTTATATCATATGATTTCTATTGAGTTATGAATAAATCATATGATTTCATGAGGTATATTAAATTTCATATGTTTTATGAGTAAATTATGATTTAATTGATTCGTATGTATACATGGACTAATGTTTTCTTTCCTTATTTTTATAAACCTTACTAAGATTTTTATGCTCTTTCAATGTTTTTTTGAAATGTTTTTCATAGGACATAAAGTGGAATAGGGTCAAGGATGGGATCAAGGAAATTTCATGTTGTCTAAAACAAGAACTAGAATGACCCTTTTGTTCAAGAGTTTTTATTCCGTGAAAAAAATGGAAACTGAGTAGATGTGTCTAATTTGTAATATTTGAGATGTTATAGTTATGTCCTAATTCTCTAAAACTTTATACCTGAAAAGATCCTCAATGTGTATTATTAAATTTCATTCTATATTAAGTAATGTTTTAAGTTCAGGTCCTTATACAAATCACCTTTTAAATTTTAAATAATGAATATAATTTTTTTCATGATATAATAATCATTATTTAACATTATTCTCTCATAGGGATTGTGAATAAATGTTATCAAAGTGGTAAGATTTTTTTGCGGAAATCTAATCAAATTTTTTAGACTATTTAAAACTATGGATCCATTAATAAAATATAATGATCCTTATCTCATGATGTTTTAAATATTTTATTCTCATTTGATAATTCTTGTTATATTCAGGTTTAAATTTTTTGACTAGTTTATACGTAAAAATATTCTAATGAATATCTATCTTTATTTCACTCTTGAGTCAAAAATATATTATATTCAATATTCATTTTCTTCGAAAAATGTTTTAATTGTTGTAAAATTATATTAGTTTTATTTAAAAATAAAATGACATAAATTATTTCCATTTTTTTATGTTTTAATGATTTTTTATGAATTGTTTTTTAAAAATTTAATTATTTTTTCAAAAGTTCCTTTTGAAGATAAAAAAATATTTTCCTCATGAAATGTTTATAAATGTTCATAAAAAATTATTCTCTATTAAATATCACATCATTTAATATAGTTTATTCATTATTGGGGACATGATCCGAGGAAAAAAATTATGATTTAATTTAATTGTTTATATTTACAGTGAAATGTTATTTATGAAACTTGTTTCTATTATAATGGGTATAGACTAATTAAACATTTACTAAAATGACCCATTATTAGGGTTTATTCTAAAATTATGATACCTATCTATTTTTCATAGGTTATTATATGATTAAATTTCTATGATACCCATTTCATTTAATGGGTTTTGATATGATGTTTAGGAAACCCATATCCTTTATCGGTCAGGATGTAAAGAATTTTTTAATATCATAAAGAACATGTAAGAAAGATTTAATTTTTTAAGGGTGGGACCTATATCCCCATAAATTTAATTTTATAATTATTAATATCCCATGAGATAAAATGGGGAATACATTTATGATGTTGACCGATAATGGGAAATAGTTGGTTCTTGATCAAAAATGGGAAACACATGTGTCTGGATAAATATTGGGAAACATATATGTCCAAATCCATAATAGAATAATTGTGAATATTATTCCCAAATCGGAAAGAGGCGTTTATTTATCCATAATGTTTATCATGTGTGTCCTGATCCAATATGGGAACATGTATATCTAGATCCCCTTTGGGAAACTAGTTTTTCTTGATCTACTTTGTTGACGGTCTTGGTAGTTAACTTTGACACATGAATTTTTTATATATATTTCTGATGGTTCCATACATATATGACATGAAAATGTTATTCATGATAGATTATTTATTATTTATCACCCTTATAGTTCATGTCTTATGAAATACCATTCATTATTACATGACATGTGTATATGATCTTTTATATATAGGGTATTATCTTCAAATGTTATTATCATTTTATCATACCCTTATTCTCATGTCCTGATTTTTTATCTCCATTATCTACCTATACTGAGAATATAATCCCACCCTTTCATATGACTCATTTCCATATGTTATTAATGAATTTATAAATTAGTATTACTAATTGGGATGTTCTTATTTAGAATCATTGAAAATCAATCACTAATTATTATTATTATTTTCGATGTTTTCTAATACAGTAAACTACTGTGATCATCAAGAATATACTTTTTTAATGTGTATATTATTCATCTTAAATAGTCAAATATCAATGTATGTTAATTGGAGTTATATATATGAATAGTTGAACTTAGTTCACTTCCACAAAGAAGTTTTAATATTCCTTAGCTCATAGTTCTAGATGTTTCAAATAAAAAAAAATTAAGTGGGATTTTATTTATGATGAATCTTGACCCCAATTCCATTATTTGGTTTACCCTCTCATTCAAAATATTAATAATCAAATTATATTTTCAAATTCACTTTCTATTTTATTAATGGGATATATATGTTCCTACAATGTCAAAAATATTTTTTTGAAATTCATTTTTTGAAATTGAATTCGATTTACAAAAAAATATAATTTACTCCTATTAAAATTATTCTTTTCCACTGAAGAATAATGATGTCTTCTATCCTAGTATGATGTCCCATTTACATTTCCGGGAAAAAAAATTATTCATGAAACAATTATTTATAAAATCCTTATGAAACCAATTCTATTCCTTGGGGTTATTTCATAACCATGATTGTCATAAGCTCTATATGTAATGAATGATTATTGGAATTTATAATGGCATAGGTGGGACTGAATTATATATACCTCTAATGCATTGGGTAATCTACCATATATCAAGATATTATATTTAATATTCATTGACATGATTCTATATTTTTTTCTAATAATGATGTTTTGATAATGCACATATGTAATGTCTGAACATGAAGTTTTCATTTTTCATATCAATGAGTGGTATTTAATCACTAATAAATAATGTTTTATTTTATGGATATGAAAAATATCATGAATTTTTTAAAATTATCATTCATGAATAGAATAATGACTCTATTCTTATGATATTATTAGTCTCACCCATGTACGTTTTATTAATGTTCATTATTCCCTCTTTTTTATACCTCCACATATAAGGCTTTTAGATCACTCTATTCATTTATGTATATCCTTATGTTCATTTTTATACTATGTAGAACGCGAGTTCCACAATGACAATAGAGAATAATGAATTCATTTATGTTACAGTTCTACTATAAAAATGTAATGTTTGCGCAAAATTTACCCACAACACTAATCCTTTGGATCCTAGAATCTATCACAATTA
This sequence comes from Viscum album, assembly GCA_963277665.1. Classification (NCBI taxonomy): domain Eukaryota; kingdom Viridiplantae; phylum Streptophyta; class Magnoliopsida; order Santalales; family Viscaceae; genus Viscum; species Viscum album. The sequence continues at coordinate 1,060,602,187 of OY728165.1, read as the reverse complement.
TGTTTTTTATATTAAAAATAATGAAATAGTTCTATAATGTAATGTCAGGTCATTATATTTATTAAACAAGTTTTTCTTCCATGGGATATACCTTGAAGAAATTTATATGAAATTTGTTTCTTTTTTTCTATGATTTTTTCTATGATGATATGATGAAATGATTATTCATCCTAGCTCTTTTATATCTGTTATGATATGATGAAATTTTTATGAAACTCATTTCTTTTAACAATTTATGATTTGATGAGTTTTTTATGATATTGAGTCCCATATGTATGTGTTTCATAATGTGATGGGTGGGACCTATATATCCCTCCAATATATTTGGTATATATTTTTATCTCATGAGATAGATTTCACTGTAACTTGGTGTGATCATATTTCAGAATGGGAAATTTTTTACTCTGATGGTTGTGGGAGTGAACCTAAAAAACTATGATGGTTAAGTGATCAAACCAATTCCACAATGATAACCTTATAAATGGGCCTTCACTAATATTGAAGTAATTTTTTGGCCTCATTTGGATGTCACACAAATATGCCTTATACTAATGTTATTCTCTCATGGATCATGTTCTTGGGTTACCTTTTGATTCATCTCTTATGAACTACAGGTCATTATTAAATGACTCAAAATTATTTTCTTTGATATGAAGGGAATTCTTTCGAAATATTATTCACATGTTACGATAAAATATTTTTCATTTTATGAAAATGTATATCACGTGTTTACCCTTAATTGGAATTTGAGATCACCATTTCTTATATTTCCTTTCCTCGTGTTATAAATAAATGTATTACATATGATGTGTATAATAAGTGTTCTAGATATGATTATCATAGTAAGAGACGATGTAATTTACCTTTGGATCATTTTTGTTGTATCCAGGTTTCCAAAGACACTAAAAAATTTGGGTAGTCGAGAGTGTGTCTATGTAATGTAATGAATATTGATAAAAAATTATGTAATATTTACGTTTTTCAATATTGGGTCTGTATAGTTTGTATTAGAGGATATTATTAGTTATCCTTTATAACATTAAATGTGAAAACATTTGGGAGATCATTATGGACATGTCCATATAGATAAGTCTAATGATATTTCGACAGGATGGGAAATATCATAGTTTTCTCTAAAACATAAAGTGACTGGTTTTCATGAAATTGAATCCATGTTTACATACAATAAGTCTATGTGCCACTAAAATATAGGTACCTAGTGGTAATAACTCGAAACTGATACATTTATGTGGACTAAATTGTCACATAGTTCATGAAAACATGCCTTTTGGAATACCCAGTTTGACACTCTTTTGGGATATTATTGGGAAATTCATAATCTCATTATGATCAACCCTAAAGGGTTATAATAAATAGTGACTTTAAATTACAGGTTAATCCTCATGGTTAATAAATTTAAAATAATGTTTCATGATATTATATGTGGATTTTCCGGATTATGTGGTTCTCAAATATGATCAGTGTTTCTCACACTATATTTTGTGTTCTTAATTAATGGATGGAACCCAAAGGAACTGGGAAAACATTGATTGTAACATAGAATTTATGGATGAGCTACCAAATGTGACAATAAAAGAGTAAACAATATTTTGATTATGCCAAATAAATTAGCATTGAACATGATTAGTAAGATTCACCATAACCAAATATCAGACTCCCCAATGAAGAGGATGATGTTGTTCATTGAGAGTTTCAGTAATGGAGTCCATAAAATAATGAAGATTAAATTTCCTATATGTTTTGAATGTTGGATGAAAAAATGAAGGGGATGTCTCAGAGGGATAGGAAGATGTATTGAGTATGAAAAATAAGAACAGAAAAAAAGTAATATCAGAGGAAAATTATAATTTTGGTTAACGTATTGGATGATAATAATGGTCTAAATAAGTAATTGTCAACCATTGAATGTTTTAAATGGGGAAATTATGAGAATTATGACAAAATATATCCTAATGGGAATTCTAATTAATGGAATTAGAAAGGTCGTATGGGTAATGGTTTTACTATCGACGTTAAGGAGACTATGAATGACATGTGAAAGGAATGTGGTATTGAGGAACAAGATGAAGAGGTTTAGGTTATGGCTTGAGATGAAAGTGTTATGATTCATGTTTTATGTACTATAATTGAATAATTATGTTATAAAAATTAAAAAATATGTATTTATTGTTTAGTTTGTGTTTTTTATTAATGAATATAAAAAAATTAATAGTTTTGATGACCTTGAAAAGTGATTTTAAAATAAGGTGATGCTTTTATTAAGGGAATTAAACCTGTAGTATGTCCATGATATTGAGAAAGTAGTTTTTAGTTTTGATGAATTGATTATTGACAAGGATTATGTAAATTTGGTACTATTGATGTCTTTATAACTGATTATCTATTGGTTGTAAAGGTGGGTTTTTCTATCATTGATGTATTTTACAATATTTTTTAATTTAAGTCAAGTATACAATAATATTTTATTATGTAAAGAATGAAGAATCATATATATTTTCAAAAAACATTTATAGTAATTTTTTTACTACAATTTTTCAATAGAATACATATGAAGGTATACATTTCATTTTGATATATTGGGGGTTAATATTAAGAAATGTTGTGATGTTCTGTCAGAAGTTTTTGATTTTATTCATTTGAAAGGATCATAAAGATATCCATTTATGAAATGTTTTGACTCAAACATTGGATTAGGTTTATGATATTAATGTTAATTGTAATACCCCAAGAATCCATGATATGATTCTTCTTAACAATTCAATAGCTTTTTCTACACACAACAGCACGTTCGAGTGAATAGTGTCCCATCAAAATAACCTTATAGAAAGTGGATATTAATAGTATTAAAATAATTTGAATTTTATATGTATCCCATATAATCTTGACATTCATATTATTTTTTTCGTAGACATAATATACTGACAAATTCAATTTTATAGATAAAATTAGTATATTTAAAAAAATATGGTTCTTCCACCTTTTAATGGTGAATAGTTTTTAAATCCAATATTTGAAAAATTTATATAATAAAATTGGAAATTTTTTAATTATTTATAAGAGGGACATTAAAATTTAGTTTGGATAATTTTTTGGTATTTTTTGATAAAATCCATATTTTATTGAATAATTTAAAATAATATATTTTAATTAAAAACTACCTTTTAATCTAATTTATCTATATAATTATATTGTACTTTTAGGTGTTTTTAATGTGTTATTGTAATATTTTTTATCAGTTAATCATATTTTGGTAATTTGATGTAATTTTTACTCTGAAATTGGACATAAACACATATCAATATTTTTTATATTTTTTAATTCTTAAAAACCCGCTTTTTGTTCGTGACAATAGTATTTAATATTAAAGTAATTCTTCAAAATCAAGGGTTTAGAATTTTGAAAAGTGAATTCCATATTTGGAATCAGAAAGTACAAATTGTCTAAATAGGTATCATTTATTTTTTGATATTATGAATAGTAACAAAAGTAATTACTTTTATTTACCGTGGTTAAAGGGTAAATCAGGTAAATAAGGATAACAAATATTATTTTAATAATATATAACTACCATAAAATGTGTAATGATCAAATTGGTTGATATATGGTTGACCATGCACATCCATAGGGTGATTTGAGGACCCTATAGAATCACATTGGTGTGATAATGTCTTTTTATAATGTTTAATTTAATGAAAATGGAAATATAACATAAAAATGTATCTCCAAACTAATACAATTTTAGTTCAATTTATATAAATGATATCTTTAGCTTAAATCATCATTATAAAGTTAAAAATATTAATAATAACATTATATTTTATTTATAAATTGTATACATTAAATAAATAAATATATTTATGACACAATGATTATGTAATGATTATCTTATTAATGAATATTTGAAACAAATTATATTATAATTATTAAAATAATAGTAATTTAATATCATTGATTATATCCACGATTATTTTGGAAAAAATGGACTTGTTAGGGATGCATTAATGATTTTTAAGGATGGAAGTTGTTATGGATTTATCAAAAATCAATTACTAAATCGTCAAGAAATTGACAAAAATAAATTTTAAAAAATAAACTTTTATAAAAAGAAATAATAATCATAAAAATATAAGAATTTTCCAAATGAACTAGATAGTGTTGAAAGTTTCGTTAATGACCCAATTTTTTTCTCTTGTAATTTAATTGTAACTATATTATCAATATAGCATACAAATACAAGAATACAAGGTAACATTTAACACTTTTAAAAATGGGTTAATGCCAAAAGATAAGGTTACATCCATGACATAAACCTTTCTAAAATCTATCTGTTGAGAGGATTTCAACCCATTATCATGTTATCCTCGATATAAATTACATCGGGGATATTATAAACTGAATATATATTCATAATAAATTAAATTTTCAAGCATTTCCTAATGTGTCCCTCACCCCTCTTAATAATGAAAACTCCATATTCACTTTTATTCACACAACTAAATGAAATTTTGTAATCAAAACCCCTTTCTAACCCTCATCCAATCTTCGCTAAATTCATTCTGTAGTTCACAAATTGGTCAAAAAACCATATTAATGACTCTATTTGTTCAAATCAAAACATGACACCCAAAGAAGATGTAATCATTTTAAGCCTTCATTCAATATTTTTTTCTTCTTTTACATCCACTTATTAGGTTGTTACCAATCTAAAATAATAATTCATGAATAAAATATATTCTTATTTTTTATATTTATATTATAATAGAATATTTTTTCTTTTTACCCATCCTATGAAATATAATATTACCATGACTGCGTACGTACGGCTTACCATCTCCACGCTATGGTGTAATCATTTTATCAACTGTACATTATTTTAAAACGTATAATAATCAATATATATGACTTAAATAATAAATATACAAAGATATTATTTCTTTAAAATTAAAATTACATTCAATTATATACCATTTAACCATTAAGAAATCATAACACCGCTTGTGCGTAGGTATGGATTACCCTCTCCAAGACGCGATTAGAATCGTCTTCCACAATCCCCATCCATGAAAGATTATATGATATATGTATATATATATATATTATGAATTTTTTCTAATATATAACATAATAAGGATACCTGAAATATATATATACATATAGTTATGTAAATATTTTCCATTCACTTACATCCATTCAATAAGATAAGGAAACATAAACAACATGCATGAATTCGTACGGCCTACCGTCTCAATGAATGGTGTATTCCATTTCATAGTCAATATATTATATATATATATATATATGTTTTTTAAATTATATTACACAATTTTTATGTAATTATATCGTGATCTTCGTAATATTATCTTCAATAAAAAATCCAAACACATACGATAAAAAAGAAACTATTAGCCAAAATGTTATATTAGCATGGAATTGTAAATAAACTGGTAATATAAAGTCTTAAAATAATTTTATACGACTCTATAAATATTATTTTTATTATGATATATTTTATTAATATGATGAAAATCATTATAAAGGAGTTTCGAACACGAACAAGAAATATTAGACCTAAGGTATTGGTAAATTTCACAATCTGATTATTATTCGAGGTTATTGATACATAAGTATTTATTGGGACATATTTATCATCCATGTAAATGTTTCTAAAAATGATTTCATATAATGTTTTACTATTATCAAATGGGTGTTGAATTTTTTTTACTCATGTCGGACTTTTGATAAATTTTTTGAAAAGAGTATTTTAGTCGTTTTTCAAATGAGGTACTTTATGACCATTTTGAAAAATTATGTAAAGAATGTTTATTTACCTAAACGACGTGAGATGATATTTTTCACCATTATGTCACCTAAATATTTTGAAGATTTCTTTACAATAATACAAGGTTATTTTCAAAATTAATGTTTTATTTTAATATTTCATGGAGTTTTAATGATTCAATGTAAAAAGGGATATTTCCCTCAAGGATTTTTATTGAATTCATTAAATTATTTTCCCCTAGTTCAACATCATTTGTGGATTTTATGAATAATTTAGGTTGATTTATTATGATATAATATTCAATATTGTAATGAAGGTTTTGTGATATTTTTGACTATGGATGTTCTATTTGTACTTTATTTATTGTTTATAATTAAAATATTAACATTTTATATGCTAGTTATAAATATGAATGTTTATGTTATGCCTTATCCTATTAATTCACGAAATTAATTGAACTTAGTAAGTGATGGTAGGGGTCAACTATAAGAAATCTATGCATCAATAGGTCTCAGGAGGCAAACCGGTGTCTGGGAACAAAGCCTTGACAGAATATTTATGTATGGTCTTAGCATCGGGCATTGATGTAGTAGTTAAGATTTAAGTCCTTATTAATTCTTACATAATGAGATTAGTTATTGATTTTACATGTGATTATAAGTCTAGTATAATAACCATGTGAATTCTTCAATGGGATTATTTTATTTTTTATATCCATATAATTCTAAAGAAAAGGTTTTAAAATGATTGTGTTTTAGTTTTTAACATTCCTTAAAATATTATTGTTATTTTTGATAGCTCAGGATATATTTTTTATCCTTAATATGCTTCTAAGTGCACCCATTTTATTGTTTTAATTTTACCTGGATTCAAATAAATGTTTCATTATTGATATTTTTGGTTATGCTAGAAAAGTATTGGATTTTTCAATGTATTATATATGTTGTGTTTTGTGTCATAAATTGTAATGCAACACTCATATATGTTTATTTCTCCTATGCATGGTAAACTAATATTTCCTTTGGTATTTGATTATTTGTAATAAATAATTTAAATAAATAAAAAGGCTTCAGGATTATTGGGATAGGGTATTATAGTTTGTGTCAATGGATGTTTACCAAAAAAATTGGAAATAGATTTAGAAAACATATATTAGTGATCATAACCTTACGACATAATCTGATGATAAGTATAGAATTACCACCAAGATTTTTGGTAATTTTCATGGATAATATAGTATTAAACCTAATATTTTATTTATTGAAATTTACTTCCCTTGATTATGTTTTATTCTTGAATGAGATGTTTTTCACACCCTATGATTTCTGGTCTAATTTAATGGAAGAAACCAGAAGGAATTGGATTAACATTGAGTTTGATTGAAAAAATGGTGAATTGAGCTACAAAATTGGATAATTACATGAGAATAATATATTGTGATTATGAAAAATTAGTTATCATTATATCTGATTAACAATGTTATATTTGATGAATTTACTAACACATTTTATAGGATGAAGATGAATGTTTATAAATGATCAAATTTTATTAAGCACAAGGGAATTAAAATTTGGTTTCCTACATGTCAAGAGGAAATGAAGAAATAACCTTGATTAATACCTAAAATAAAGGGTAAAATGTTATATATATTGAAAAAATGGTCATAGAGTAACCAATGTTTATGGTGTTCCATGCTCAGATGTGGAAATCATGGGCTTTACCTAACTCATTACCTAGACAAAGGAATATACTTCTAAAACAATGAAAGAAATAGTCAATCCCAACCATTAAATTGGTATGATTGAATTATTTATGTATTTAGATCCACGAATTTTGAAGAGTGAATTTTTGAATGAGTATTTATATTATGTTTTTCAATAATTTTTTTTGGAATATTCTGAAAAGTAATAATCGAAATGAAAATTGATTTCAGGGTAAGATTATATTTGGGGAACATATGATTAAGGTAATAATGACCCTTAATATGTTTTTTATGTTAAGATAATGATGTTTGGGTAAAGATATGATGGATTTGAATCAGTCAATTGGATGATACCATATTATAGAAAACTAATTATGGATTTGTCAATTACTGGGTTATGCTAACATGGACGAATTAAACAACTTTTTGGGACTTAATGAACAATAAATAATGATTTTGAAAAAGGAAAATTCATGTTTTCAAAAAGGATATATGATAATTCAGGTTGTTACCATTACTCAAAAGAAAACACAATGAAGGTGGTCACATGTCTGGAATCTGACAAGCAAGAAGTTCCCTATAATATTTGGGGGATAAATGAAATGATGACAGGGTTCACCTATTTCCATAGTTGAAGATTATATGTTTTGATATATATTGTATTTTTATTTAATTATGGATACTATAAGTTTCACTACGACTGAATTTTTTTATATTAATGTATTATCTCTCTATAGGTGCACATAACATATGTGATAACCTATACCAATTTTTTTGATGAGACAGAAGGAATGAACTATCATTATATTTATGGATCGAATGATCTTTGAAAACAACAGTAATTAAAAATTAAACATCATTTCATTGAGTATGAGATGATAGGGAAACTTTTTCAAGGAAAGACCAATAGTTAAACTGTACTGAAATCTTGTATGTATTTCTTCTAATGTTTTTAAACATTGGTGAAAGGATCATTATAACCACATTTTTTTCTGAGTACAGTCTTTGGTGATGAATCAAATTTCCCCTTAGATCATCACATATTTATACCTTTATAGTTGTTAAGCTATTACTAATCATGTTCTTTATAGATCTCCACCAAAGCATCATCGTCAGTTTTTCCTTCAATTTCCATATTTTATGGTATTGAATCATGGTATATGTTATCACCTGTGACCTTAATACTCCCCTTTACTTATTTTAAATGAAGATCTCATTAATAAATTTTTGATATGGGATTTAAATAAATATATTTTGAAATGTAAAACCTATAATTTTCAATTCTTAGTTTAAATTCTGAGGAAAACATTTATTGATGGAAGGGAGAATGTAACACCACAACCTTCCATAGTATGATTCTTTTTAATAGTTTAATATCGTTCACTAAACGCAACACTGAGTTCGAGTGCACCAAGACTTGTGAAACTCGCCTTTAAGAAATGGTTATGAATAGTAATAAAGAAATTTAGAATTTTAAATATATCCCATATAATTTATCATTCGTATTATCAATTTCATTGACATAATATATTTACAAATTCATTTCGTTCATATAAAAGAAATATTTTTTAAAAAATTAAGTTATTATTCTTTTTTATGAGAAACCCTTTTTAAATCTAATATCTTAAAATATAATATTTTAGATATTAAAAAAATTAAATTCTTTTTTATATGTGGGAAATAAAAATTTAGTTTTGATGAATTTTTGGTAATTTTCTTATAAAATGCATATTATAATGAATAGTTGGACATAGTACAATTTAATTCATAAATTTCTTTTCATATTATTTATCTCTATAGATAGATAGTCATTTTAATTGGTTTTAATGTTTAATTTTATTATGTTTTTATCTTTTAATTGAAGATTGGTCATTTCAATTAATTTCACATTAAAATTGGACATAAAAACATATCACTATTTTAATAGTTTTTATTTCATAAAAACCCACATTCTGGTTTTGACAAAATGAATTTATTGTACATTAATTTATTCCAATTCAATGTTTTGAAATTAGAAAAATAGATTATATATTTTGAATCATATGGGAAAAAACTAAAGAGTTACCATTAATTTTGGACATTATGAATAGTAGCTTCAGTAATTTTATTTATTTACCATGGCTAAAGGGTAGATCCGTTAAATAAGGGTAAAAAATAATATTATAACAAAATAAAACTATATTAACACATTTAATAATCCTATTTTATGATATATGGAAAACTTGTATCATCCTTAGGTTGCTTTTATTACCATGTGGAGCCACATGGGGGTGATAATGAGCGTTTATAATGTTTAATTTAAACAAAAAGGAAATATTACATAAACATTAATCCCCTAACTAAAAAAATTAATATGGTTTATATAATTGATATATTAGACTATAAATAGTCATTGAAAATATAAATAAATTTTCTACAACATGGTATTTTATTAATAATATTTATATATTAAATAAATAAATAAATTTATTTATGATATAATGATGTTTCCATGATTAACTTATTAAGGAATTATTGAAATAAATGATATTATAACTAGTAAAATAATTGTAATTTTAGCTTGTTGATGATACCTAGGATTTTTTTGCATAAAATTGACATGTTAGATATGAGTTAAATCATTTATCTTAGGAATAAAGTTTGTTGACATTCAATGAAATCAATTACTAAATAGTGTCAAAAATAAAATAAATGAATTTTTACAACAAATAATATTTTATTAAATTATTTTGTAGTCATAAAAAATTAATATTCTGAAAATTAAAATGTATAGTAATGAAAAGATCATCAATGATCCACATGAAATCAATAGGCATTTTATAATAAATATATTAAAAATATAGAATTCAAATACAAGAAGAAATGTTAGGAGCTAACTTATTTACGTAAGGGATAAAGACAAAAGATAAGGTTAAATTCATGACCAAAACATGTCCGAATCAATTGGTTGGGAGTATTGAGACTTATACACCAATTATCCTTAAATTAAATCACATTATATCATTTGAAAACCGAATATAAATTTATAATAAATTAATATTTCAAAACATTCCCAAAGTTTCATTCAACTCTCCTATAAAAGGGATCTTCTCCTTACCTTTTATTCACATATCCAAATCCCTTTTTCTCGGCCCAACTATCCCCAAAACTCATCCATTCTTCTGTCAATTCATTATATCATCCACTCTTTGGTATTATAACCAAATTATGGAATCATTTTGTGCATATCAAAAGGAGAAACCCGAAGAATAAGTAATTGTTTTATTCATTCGTTCAATGATCTTTTCTTCTTCGACTCTATTTTCCTACGTTGTTTCCATACTAAAATAATAACTCCTGAAATTAATAAATGATAAGATTTTTTTTATGATTATGGGACAATCTTATTCTACCTTTTACTTATCATATTAAAAACAATATCACCATCGGTGCATACGTACGACTTAACATCTCAATGTCATGGTGAAATTTTTTTTATCTATGTTTTATTTCGATGGTTATAATGTGGAATATAAATGAAATAAATAATAAATATTACATTATATTATTTATTTACAATTCATATTCTATCCAATTATATACCATTTATCCATTAATGAAATTATACCATCGCTCGTGTGTACATACTGCTTACAGTCTCCATGGTGCGATGGGACTCATCTTCCTTGTACACCTCCCACGAATGATTATAATATATATATTATAAATAATTATAAAATATATGTCATAATAAGTCTAATGGAAATATATATATATATATATATATATATATGAATATATATTTATGTATATATATTTCATTCACTTACTTGCATTCAATAAGATAAGAAAATGAAAACAAGAATCATGTGTATATATGACATACTGTCTCCATGAACAGTGTATTCCATTTCATATATCAATATATTATATATATCTATATTATTAAAATATATGATATATAAATCATATAATACATTCTAGAAGTAATTAAATCATGATATATATAATATGATCAAAAAAAGTAAGTCAAAACAGATACACTAAACAAAGCATTTTTTACTTGAAATGTTTCATTAACATGCAATGAAATAGTTATAAATTTATTATGCATGAAAAAACAAAAGACATGAAAAATTTAAAGGAAATAAAAACAAGGGAATAGGGAGGCATAATGTAATGGATCCATAACTATCCTCATCTTATATTGTTAACCCCCATGTAATCAAATGGAGAATTTTTTTTAAAGAAAATGACGCTGCAACAATGATTAGCCACCGTGTTTTAGGACAAATGATTAGCTATGTTATTTCCCCCACACCATGTGTGAAGAAGATAAACATTGTTGTATTTATATATGGAATTGCATCTCCAGATGATATATGAAATCGACAAGGGAGTGGATTTTATACAGTGTATGGAATCATGAATAATCTTGGAATTTGTTTCCACTTGAAAAATCGTGATCCCCTTCTTCCTGCATAGCTCCAGACCCATGAACATCACCTTGGCCTCTGCCAAAATGGATCTCCCCACACCATTGTACGTATAATACACTATTATAACACTACCAATGTAATCTTGGACCAAACCTCCTCCATGAATGATGACCACAACACATGACCATTCAAAATTCATGTTAAAATTCATGAAAGGTGGTTTCCATGACACCGAATAGCCCCTCAGCAGAGTGTTAATCTGCTGCTTTGATGAAAGAGTCCCATAGATAGCCCTCAGAGAAGTGTAATCTGACCAACTCTATATACATTAAACCATAGCAAGGATCAGATACCAAGAATGAATAATCATTGACCTTCCATAGGAAGCAACACCGTTAACCCGTGCATTTTTACGATGTTCAGAAATATCAGACCTACGGTAAGGGTTAAATACAAAATTACATTATTATTAGAAGTTATTGATAAGTAATTATATACTAACACATCTTTATAAATGATTTCCATGTTTTAAAATAAAATACCTAAAAAAATATAATATTATTCGATTGATGTTTAAAATAGTCTTAAACCATGTTTTAATTATTATAAATTTTTTTAAAAGGAATATTTTAGTCATTATAAAAATGAGGGACTATGTGAACTTTTTGAAATATTTAATAAATAATGGGTTTCTAAATTATACGGAATAAGAAGTTATTTTCTACCATTATGTCATATATCATTTTGAAGATTCTTTTAAAAGAAATCAAGGTTATTTTCAAAAAAATTATTTCATTTTAAAATTGAAAGTCTTTTTAATGATTCAATTTAAAAAAGGACTACTTCATTTAATGAGTTCTAATGAATTTATTAAATTATTGTCATCTATTTGAACAATAATTATTGGATTTTATGCTTGATTAAGGTATATTTATAATGATACAATCGTCCATATTGTATTGAAGGTTTTGTGATATGTTTAACTATGGATGTTCTATTTTTATACCATTCATGGTTAATTATTAATGTACTAAAATTTCATATGAATGTTTTAAATACAAATTGTTTATCATATATTTCAACATTTTCATATGAGGAATTCATTGGACATAGTATGTGAGGGTGAGGCCCACTATATCCCCTTCAAACATAAGTAGGTCTCATGAGAAAAAATAGCGTTTTGGCCCAAGGCCATTACATCATATTTGTGAATGGTCTTTACAAAAGACCACTAAATAGAGGTTAAGAAGTTTGGAAATATGAATTACATAATCATGATATTGGTTATTTATTTTACATGTTATTATTTGATTAGTATAACATCCATTTGAATTTTTAAATGGAATTATTTAATTTATTCATGACATATTATGTTGAGGAAAATGTTTTAAAAGGCTCATGTTTTAGTTTGGTACCTTGCCATAAATGTTTATGGTAATTTTTAAAAGCGTTTGATATATTTTTTATCCTTACTGAGTATCTGAGCACACCTATTTATTATTTTCAATTTTTCAGTATACGATGAAGTGAGTTATGACTGATATGTAGGGTTCAACATGGGGAATAATGGTGTTCTAAAATGATGATCAATGATATATTTTTTTAATAAATTGTAATGAAAAGATAATTTATGTAATCTACATTCAATGATTCCTAATGTGATCAGTCCATTAAGATGAGATTCCTTGTAATCAATCCAATGTATTAAAATAATTCACCAACTCCGGGATATTGGGGTTGGGTCATTAGATTTATGAATATTTATGTGTATTGGATTACATATGAAAAATATTTTGTTTCGATGAAAACATGATATAAATGAAATAATTTATCATTCTATTTTGTATTTTGTGATCTATTGGTGCATTAGGCATAAAAATTAATTTTTATTTCTTAGAGGAAGAGATGACGTGGAAATTGATCAATGGACAACTTAAGGATGATATTTTTTATCAAATGGAAGAAAATATTGTAAGTATATAATATCATTAAAATCACCAAACATTAATATCATAAAATATATTTTTTTACTCTGGCATCATTTTTATGTAATAAATGATCTTTTTTCATTCCACATCAATTTATGGTTTTGTGTTTTTTGCCATATATAGATCACTCACATTCTCATGATCAAGGATCTCTATAACACTCAATATTTATTTTTTCATTTTTTCCTTGAAAAAACATTAGTTACCATCTATGTACTACTATGTGGAAATATAGAAATGAGCTAAATTATGTAGATTTGATGTTTCAAAATGTCCCTTTTTAAGGAAAATTTTATTATTAATTTTCATGAATGGGTATCAATGAAAGAATTTTCAAATGTTAATCCATTAATGATCAACATGAATTTTGAGGGATAAATTCATTATAAAGGGTGTATAATGTTACACCACTAAATTCTATGAAATATATGTATTTCAAATAAATTCATCATTTTCAGTATTTTTAACAACACCATGTTCAAATTGTGCTAAATGTAACAATGCGTTTAGCATGTGTTTTAGGCAAGATAATGTCTTAATGAAAAGTTCCATTATATAAAAATATTTATATTTTATAATATTAATAAACTAGACATTTTAATGGTAGTTTTGAATAGTGTTGTTTAAATTATTAATATATAGGGTTTAAAAAATTATATATAATGAATTTTTTAGGGTCAAAATTTAAAATGAATGTAAAAACCTTTTGAAAATAAATAAAATCAATTTCTAAAGACCAATTTTTATCTGAATAAATATTTTTTACCGAAATCAAATAAATGAATCGCTTCTGGGGAGTGATTTTGAGTAATTATATATATTATATATTTAATAAAATGTCTCACATTTATCTTATTTATTTTATAAGTAGGAGATTAGAATAAATCAAAATTTACACATGATGATATATTTTATAAAATTGTATTTCATCACATTTGAAAACAAATTTTATAGTTAATTATTACCAAATTAAACTTCATTTTTGAAAATGTAAAATCAAAATTATCATAGGCTAAATTTTATGTATTTTGTTTTAATAAGATTCATATTTTTATGAATAGTAATGAATACTAAATGATTATTGAAAACTACATTTTTTAAATTATTATTACATATTAAATTAAATATTTAATAGGTTTGAAATTAAAACTATTTAAATTTAATACATATTAATTAAATTTTGATAATTTCAAAAAACATTATATATTATATTTAAATAATTACATTACAATCTTTTGAAAATTTTATATTTGAAAACCCACATTCGCATCACATATCTAGGTTTAATTTTGAATATATATTTTATAACTATATGATATGTATTTAGAAAATTTTATTCAGCATTTATAATAATAAGATTTATATTATTTAATATGTTCAACATATATTTTTTAACCATTATGAATGATAAAATAAAAAAAATTATTTACCATTGTAAAAAATAATGATTTTACGGAGGTGATAATGTAATAAGAAAATGTTAAAGATTAATTAAAAACATGTATAATTTTCTTGACATATTTAGACCATATCTCTTATTTTATTTATTAGAATTCAATTTTCATCCTTTTTTCATAATCAAAACATGGGAACAAATTTTTTTTCAAGCCATTACAAGTGTGCCACTGGCCTCCCATGCTAAAGGACACCCCATCTCTTATCTTCTTAAATCAGTGAAATAATTTGTTTTTGAAAAAATATACCTTAATAACATACTAACATCTCTTTTCTAATACTATAATTAATTTTTTAGACATAAATAAAATATATTATGTATTTTTTTGAAACCATATGGAGGATACTAGAAGCAGTTGAGGTGTTTATCACTAAGGGTTTTTGTTTTATTTAATCCTCCACCTCCATAAATTATTATTATAACACGATGATATAATAAATGAAATATAATAAATATAATAATATTTTTTATACTAAGATAATGATATTGAGACATATCCACTTTTATCAAATTGGTTATGAAATCATCATTCATGTGTACGGTGAAACGACGCCTCCCAAACTGATGTCCTTCATTTTTCCACTACCACCTCTCATAGTTGTGTATAATATTGGATATAAATTATATATAAAATATTTATAAACATAACTATATTTCTGGAGTCATTATATAATATATAAATTTTTTTATTTTCATTATGTATGGGATAATATTACATCGTTTCTTTTTACAGAGTACTACCACATCACAAGGAAAAGAAATTCATTTCTCAATAAATATTTACATGGAATATAATAATGATAAATATAAATTATATAAATGAAATTAATATGATATTTTTGAAATATTTATATTTATTAATATATAATAAATCATTTTTCTTACAATTACACTCATTGATGGATTAAAAAATATTTCATGTATGTGTGGACTAAAGCCATACAATAACCCTGGTCTTAATTACTCATTTAAATCGGATTTATTACGTAAAAATGAAATAAATAAAACACAAAATATCAAGATGTATAGTTTCTTATTGGATTAAGAGAATTACATGGAAAAATATGACATAAAATACAAATTCATTATTTCAAACTTGTTTTACATATCCAAAATATTCATTCTTACATAGAATTTCATAGGATAACTTGAGGACATAAATAACAATAGAGTGAGCTATAATGCCTAGTAATGGAGTAAACAATTCATATCATGAAGAATAAAATACATTTTAGGATATATACTTGTCAATGGTGCATAAGAGAATCATGATCACAAAGGAAAAATATAGCTTGATTATCATAACATGAAAATGTGGAAACAACTTAAAACAATGCATCATAAACATAAAGGAATCAAGTAAAACCCTATCTGAACATGATATGAAAATTTCTACAAATGTATTAGGTAAAACCATGTACGACATGAATTATCATGATACTAATAATTAACCAATGCATTGGAGCACTTTTAGGGGGCACCCTTCATGATCCTTTTATTATAATACTCTAGTGTGCCACCTAGATTTTATATCATATATTAATTCAACATAATCATTTATTCCACAATAAAGTAATGTAGAATAAACATATGAATGTATATAATCAATAATTATTATTTTATTATGGTGAATACCCTTGAAAGATAAATGGGCATTGAATTCACTGCACTATAACTTTTTCCTATATAATTGTGGTGCAATTTTGGTGGCATAAAGATATCACTTGGGGATTCATAAAATGGGTTGATGAGAGAGAATGGTGTCTCTTATAATTTATACATAAAATGAGATTTAAGTGGACCAGGGATCATAATATCACAAAATATGAAATGGAATTTCATATGCATAAAATAATAGAAATTATTGAAAGGAAATTAGGAGAGAGAAATCCATTACGAAATTTCTCCATGGTAACAGGTGTAAATGAGAGTGATTAACAAGATTAAAAGGGGACTATAATTATTCAATCATAATGAAGGTGGTATGAGGAATGGTTGAAAATTTTACCCATCATTTTTAATTGATAAAATTGTATAACAATATAAGGAAACATGGAAAAAATGAGAAAGGAAGGAAAGTGAGGATCATTTACATGGATGTGTAATCCCAAAGGATTGGGAGATACATATTGGGAGCTTGGGCACCATGGGAGGACTCTAGTGAAAGGCTATAATATTTAAGACTATATTCAAAAAAATTAGTGAAGATTAATTTGTGATTGGTTGGGTTCATAAAAGAGAAGGAAGGGGAATTGTTTATTATTGAGGTTTTGGACACTACACACAAAAATATTCAAGACCAGGAACAACCAATGGGGGATTTCAATGGTTTCATGAAAAGGGGAACGGAAATTGTATTTTATACAGAAATGTTACCAAGATATTATAATATTTTCCTTTCATATTTAGTTGTAGGTCAAACCCTTAATGATATTAATTTAATATTATAATACATATTATACATTTTGGAAGATTATCATAGGAAATATTAAATTAGTGAAATAAATATATAATCACATTATGATAAATATAAAACATATATTTTGATTAATATCTACATTATTGTATTTATTACATCACTATTGGGTCATTACGATGTCATAAAATCAACTATATATTTATATATTATTTAATTTTTAACCAAAAATTTGACTATCGTAGAAAATAATGAAAAATTCCCCACTGGATAATTTCGACTTACTAATTCCCAAAATAATATTTATTTTATCTTATAAATTTTCTAAATACGTGAATTTTCACTTTAAAATGGAAACATATATTTATTAAAAATTTGTGGGTTTTGACAAAAATATTTTTTAAACCTTAATAAAAATTACAACAAAATTCTTAAAAAATTATATACTAATATATTATAAATTAACATAATTTGATAATATTATTTTTATAATATATTATTTATTTCAAAAAATCAATAACAAGTTACAATTTAGCATTAATTAAAATAATATATTTTCTATTCTATCATATTAGAATATAATTCATTTCAAAATAATTTATTAATCATTTATAAATAATGAATTAATATAATAATCATTTATAGAAGTTTTTTTAATAAATATAATTAAAAAAACCATATTTCTAATATAATTATCTTTATATTTTTCAAAATTACTATTTGAACCTAAAATTAAATTTACCAATTCATCATTATTAAAGAAATAATATTTCCAAAACATAATTGATTGAAAAAGAATTTTACATATAGAAAGGGATTATACAATAAGTAACAAATAAAACGTTACATAATAGCTTATGACACCCATATAAAACCCAATGGTATGGTGTGCGATGGTGAAAGACACTTGGGGTGGCTCAGATAACATCACTCGGGTGGTAATCTCTATTAACATTAACTTCCCCCATATGCAATTCTATTCAAGATCAACTTGTTGAACCTTGACTTTGACTTGGTTAGGAGTGAAGACTAGTGATGCTTCCTCTTATATGAGCTCTGAAAAATAAGCTTCATATGGCTTGAGTATACTAGATGAGGAAATCCAATCCTTGGTATGCACCGAAAGGACTTTTTTAAAACCTCAAATTTATATCAAATATTTGATCACTATTTAAAGACATCATTATCAACGGTAATGATTTTTAATGATCATTTAAACCCAAATAAAAATATTTATTTGTTTTCAATATCGATAATACAGTAAAAGAATGGTAATTTTATTCATAAATGAGATATTCATTACAACTTTCCCCTCCTATGAAATTTCACCTTTGAAATTACCTTTTCCCACAATAAAATAGTTGAGGGTAACTCTTCCTCATCAATTCCTAGAGTTACCATTTTTCCATTCTAAATTGTGGTTTGTGCACTATTGATATGTTATGTGAGTATGATACAATCTATAATACCAAATGTATGATCAAAATAATATAGATACTGAATAAAGTATCTACTGATGCTCAAAATACAGGGGGTGAATTGTATTCTTTAAAAAATTCCATTGGATCATTTAAAGTTGATTTTGTTTAACAAGGTTAAATAGGGTAATTCACAAAATATGAAGTTCTATAAACCTACTTGAATCTGGAAAAGAGATTCTGAGAATGGAACTCCAGAAATATGGTACTGGAAAATGTAACTTAATTAAAGATTACAAAGATAAAGATTCTAAATTAAAGCATATATAATATCACTTAATCAGAGTAAAAGTATAAGGTAGTATAAGATAGTTATACTTTCCTCAAAAAATTAAATGCAACAGAAAACTTTAAACAAAACAAGTAACAAGTAGTAAATCTTTTAACCCAAAGAGAGGGGTATCCAACAACCTTGTATAAAGGTCCCTTGATTTATAATTTCAAGATCGTTTGTCTTACCCACACCATGGTTTTCCTTCGATACGAAGATCAGAGTTTGTCTTGCTATCCCCGCATGCCCTAAACTTCATGGTAGTCGGAACCTCTATCTTCCTCACCAAGGAAGCCCTCAACTTCAAGGTAGTCGACACCTCCATCTTCTTATCCTTGGAAGCCCTCAATTTTACAGAGAAATAGTTAGAGTCTCACAAATAAAATCTGAAAAAGAAGTCTAGAATGCACAAAGAAATAAATCCACTATCTCTAGAAATCACTTCAGAAACATGTAATATCTAGATTGATCAACTTGTTGTGAACACTTTTAAATGAACTCCTGTTTATAGGCATATCTTCAATGGTCAGGTCCCTCCTCCAACGGTCGTATTTTTCCTTGAATTTCGGAGGGAACTGTACACCTATCACGGAAAGAATGGTTAATTAGTAATTGAATACACGACATCATTTTATAACAAAAATAAGTGTAAGAAAAAATATGGTTACATAAACATAATCAAATATTCGGAATGTAGGTAAATAAATTTTCAGAGTCTAACAAAATATATATTTGGATTCCATAGCAGAAGGATATTTGGATTTTTATTCTATGGAATTTGAAACATAAACTCTATAGAATTCCAGAGTCTGAATTTCAAGGAAATTTGGAATCTATATTCACAAGAATTCAGAACCCGAACTTATAATGTTCAGAGTTAGATTTCATGAGAATTCAGAGTCAGAACTCACAATGATTGGATCCTGAATTCATTAGAATTAAGAGTCAAAACTCATAGAGTTTGGAGACTGAATTTATTAGAATTCGGATTCAGAACTCACAATGTTAGGAGTTTGAATTCATTAGAATTCGGAGTCAGAATTTAGAAGAGTTCGGAGTCTGAATTCAGAGAACTCGGATTCAGATCACAGAAAGGTTGTGAGTCTGAATTCAGAGTCAGAAAATAGAATTCTATTAATATAAGTATTATATGATTCCAAAGTTTAGGATATGAAACCAAATTTTACACATAAACAAGAAAATGAACAATGAAAAACATGGTATAGATAAATTTCCTTGGAAAATGAAAATTTTCTTTATAGAAGTAAAACACAAGGTAAAATGAGATTTGCCTTTATAGAAGGTGTTTGTGATTTTCAAAACAATAATGAATGGTAAAGTCATAAGGATACCATATTTACTCAAAAATATACCCCAAAAATGAAGGAATAAGAAGGTCATACGGAAAACCATACTAACTCAACAATATCCCCCTTTTTGGAAAGCATAATCACCCTTAAGAAAAAGAATAAAATGACATATAAAATTAAACATATCTCCCTTTACACATGAACAATGATGAATGTTACTAAATCTTCTTTATGTTTTGGAACTCTAAGTATCGTATTCTAGATTTCCGGAATGAGGTTTATCATAATCTTGAATAGAGAAATCTTCGTAATGAAAACTCCCCCTTACATAGGGATATTTCTTCTTTTCTTTGTATTATTTTTCTTTTATCCCCATTTGTGATTTTATTAAATTATTTGAGGGAATGGAAATGAAATTATAGTACCTGAAATATAAGTAAAAAGCATACAAACAAAGATGAACAACCAAAATTTCATTAAGATATGAAGAATTTGTACAAGGAAAAAAATAAAAAAAATAATTGGATTTGATATATTTCCCTTCTTTCTCCTTGGATATCTATTTATTCACAATGTTTTTCAGATTTTTGAGTTCCTTGTCATCTTCCTCTGCTTGCTTAAGGAGTTGATCATGATCTTTGGCTCTCTTCTCCAATGCTTTGATTCTATCATCATGAGAATTGAGAGCTTCGGCCTAAGACTTCATCAGTTCATCATACTTTAGCTTCTTTTAAATCTCAATCTGAAGATCCCTTTCCCTCTTCCTGATTTGGGCAACATAATTGTGACAACCGGGTCCCGATGACAGCAAAACCACCCCGCCTTGACAAAGCAGTCAGGTCCTGGCCCACCAAGTGCCACCAGTTGCCCCGCAGACATATGGGGCCCACCCCAGGGTCCACCCAAATGCTTAAACGGGTCATCTGACTAATGATAGTCCCCACATGCTAACACATGTCCTTTATAGTGTGCTTTGTACTCACTCAAACACATCCTGAGAAACTTCCCAGAAGGTCACCCATCCTGATCACTACTCCAGGTCAAGCATGCTTAATTGTGGAGTTCTAACCAGGTAGGATCCTTAAAAGGAAGATTCACCTTGTTGACATGAGTCATATCATTTAGTCATTTAACCCTTTATCATTATGGGATGTTACAATCACCCCCCCCCCCCCTTAGAGCACAACGTCCTAATTGTGGGCCATACATCTCAACCTACGCAGTGCACCACGCACTTATGGCTGGGTTCCTCCTCTGATACCAAATGTGACAATCGGGTGCCAGTGACAGCACAGCCACCCCGCCTTAAGAAGGTCATCAGGTCCTTGCCCAGCAGGTACCACTAGTTGCCCCGCAGACATGGGGAGCCCACCCCAGGGTCCACCCACATTCTTGAACGGGTCATCTGACAAATGATAGTCCCCACATGCCAACACATGTCCTTTCCAGTGTGCTTTGTCCTCACTCACACACACCCTGGGAAACTTCCCAGGAGGTCACCCATCCCGATCACTACACTAGGTCAAGCACGCTAAATTGTGGTGTTCTAACTAGGTAGGCTCCCAAAAAGGAAGATGCACCTCGATGACCAGAGTCATATCATTTAGTCATTTAACCCTTTATCATTTGGGGATGTTACAATAATACAACTTCCCATTCATATACTCTACCTCTTAATTCTGAATATTCTACAAAAGAGTTATCTTTTCCTCCAAACTATTTTTGATATCCATGATTTTACCATCTTTAAAATCAAAAGTGCCCATAACATCATATTTAAATTTAACATGCTCTCTCAAATCATCAACTATATTCTATGACCAGCTGACCACTTTCTTACAAGATTTATTGTGGCCATCATAGTTGATGAGGAGGTTCTTGTAATCAGCCTCAATATTAACACTCTTCTCCATTACCATGGACACAAGAACTGATTTTTTATTCAAGCTATGCTGGAGCATCTAAAATCTAGAGTCAATGCTTGGAATGGTCAGAATGGTGTCAAAAAGCTTCTTTAGTAATTGAATGATGAAATCATGACCAAGATCTGATGATTCCGAATCTGAGACTTTTCTTGGTGATGGTTCTTAATCTATCTCGACAAGCTTCCTATTATTAGATCCACCAGATTCCATCTTCCTTAAAACAACTTTAGTTGGGGTATCATCATCCACCTATTTTCACTTATTAGTTCTCAGAGCAACTTCTTCATACGAAGATTCATTATCACTATCAGACAGCTGAACAATTCTATCTTCATCTATCTTCTCCTTCTCAGCTCTAGCCTCAGCATCTTTAGGATTTATGAAATCGTGGTTTGAACATTATTCCTTGGAAAATTTATGAGCTTCTTCTTCACCCTTCTCATCTTCATCATCCTCATCATTCCTTGCTGTTGGGATCTTTGAAGACACTGCTTTAGAATTTCGAATTGATATCATCTAGAAAGGGGATTCCTTTTTCATGATAATGTTCAACCTACATTATAGGATCTTTAGTGCCACCCATGATTTCTTCTTTTTCCACTTCTTCGACAACTTCCTTTTATTCAACAATTGTTTCATGGAATTTTTCCAGAGTGAGAAATTTCCTACCGAGAGTCTGAGGTAAAGCCTCAATAAAGAAATATTTTGGTACATGTATATTTTCAGATTCTATTTCAGTGGACATAAAAAGGTATTAGAAAATTTCTTCCTTAGAAAATTCTTCTTCTGCTACTTTTCTCTGACTTGCTTATCAAGATTATCAGCTACCTTCTCTTTCAAAGCATTGGCCTCTGTAGGACCAAAGCCAAACTGTAGCTCTCCTGACTTCCGATTTTTCTTATCTTCCCTCTATTTTTCAATAACCTCATCTGAATAAGCTTCCTGATTCTTGGGTTATAGAGGCGAGGATTTAGTTTCTTTATCATTTGGGGTTTTTTATACTTCGTCTACCTCTTTCAATTTCCTCTTCTTTCCTGCCTTTTTCGATTATTCAACAACGTCATTTTCTTTCAGAAAAACATCATCTTCATCCACTAGTAGATCATAGAATTATCATTACTCCTTAGAAAAACTAACTTTCATCTTTTTGAGAGTATCTTCACAAATCAGCATGACTTTTCTAATCATAGACTTTGAACTGTGAGGGATTTTGAAATACTCCGAGCACCGAACAATAAGCATGTAATGAATAGATGGGTACATAATAATTTGCGCTTTCAAGTTATCATTCTTAATATTCTCAATCTTAATAAGAATATACTTCATGAAGTTGATCTTCCTTTGGTTTAATAAGAAATCAAATATATAAATATCACTCTTCTTTAAGGTGTCCTTGCCACCCTTTCTCAGAATGATAAACCCTTGAACCCACAATTCAAGGATTCGATTATTTGTAGAGAGGTGAAAAATATTCGCTATCTTGACATATATAATCCAAGAAACTATATAGATTTTAACCTGATAAAACATCCGTAAACATCAGGCAACTTATGGGAAAAAATTCAGATTCCGCTTCAAATGGAACACCAACGAATCTAGATCCCTTTGTATAAGATAGAGCATTGGTATTTCCATAGATTTTGAATGAATACTTCTTCTATGCCTTCTTTTTTTAAATAAAATAACTCATAATACATGATAAACCGATCCAGATACACCATGTCTTGAGCCCCTAGCTTCGATATGAAAACACTTTTTCAACCATTAAGATTGATGTTCTTGGAGATTATAGAATCATATTCATTGAAGAAATTCTGATGCACCAACCTTTTATTATATACTTCCCACTCTGGAATCATCTTGATAGTAGACATATATTTTTGATAGGATTCTTCTACAGACATTCGGACTTGGGAATACTCTATGATGTTTGGAATTAGATTTTGTATGGGGGCAGAGTTTCGGCACACAAAGGCTTGAAATCGATGTGGGAAAACCCTTTAGGGGTCCATTGTATAGGTGTTTGATGTGATGGTTCATCTTCCCATATCAATCCAATGGTTGATAAATCTCATAATCATATCTGACGGTTGAAATGATAGTCACAAGGAAAATTTGGTTGGATTCGATCTTTTGAGGATTTTTTAAAAGAAAACATTTGGATTTAAGAAAACTAGAATCTGAGAAATTTTAAAAGAAACAAAAGAAATTTCCAGAAAGTAAAAGATTATTATGAAAACTTATGAAAGACTCATACCTTTCAGATGGCTAGGAAGATTATTTGTAATAGTTAATATGATTCTTGAAAAACGTTAGATTAAAAATATGACTATTAAAACCTCCATTACCAAAAAAATTGAGTACGCAAATCTTCATTTCAAAAATTTCAAGTATGAAAAACATAATTATTAAAATTTTGAGTAAAAAAATTCATTATAAAAATTTTGAGTAAGAAAAACTTCATTACAAAAATTTGAAAAACTAAGTACGAAAACATTCATTATGAAAAATTTTAAAAACTAACTATGAAAGACATCATTACAAAAAACTTCATTACAAAAAACATCATTACGAAAATTATGAAAAAATTCATTTTGAAAATCTTGAAAAATATCATTACAAAAAACATGAAAAAGTGAATATTTTCTTTTAAATAATAAGTATATGTAATCCCCATATGAAAATGACTTTTTTACTATAAAAAGAATGATTTCAACAAAAAAGTTAATAAAGATGATTAAATTTAGGTTATAATTACAATCTTCTATTTAATATATTCAAATCTATCAGAGGGTAATTATTTTGTGAAAATATCAAGAATTTGATCTTGTGATTCGATAAATTGAAGAATGATGTCTTCTTTTTGTGTGTGATATCTATGAAAGTGATTCCAAATATCTATGTGTTTTTCATGAGAGTGACGTTCATGGTTTTTACTAAGGTAAATGGTACTAGTATTATCAAAAAAAAATTGTGTCTTGGTAAAACTCATATCATAGTCTCTGAGGGTGTGTTGCATCGACAACACTTGAGCACAACAATTTTCTAATGCTACATATTCAGCTTCAGCAGTGGAAAGTGCTACTGAGTGTTACTTCTTGCATGAACAGGAAACAAATG
This sequence comes from Viscum album, assembly GCA_963277665.1. Classification (NCBI taxonomy): domain Eukaryota; kingdom Viridiplantae; phylum Streptophyta; class Magnoliopsida; order Santalales; family Viscaceae; genus Viscum; species Viscum album. Next base: position 1,060,576,303 of record OY728165.1, on the reverse strand, counting down.
AATCTCTAAAGAAATGAAATGTTCTAGATGTACTCTTTCTTTCCATTCTACATCCACCAAAGTCAGCATCTGAGAAACCTTTCTAAACAAAATTCTTCCTAGAAGTATAAAGGAGTCCAAAATTCATGGTTCACTTTATGTAGTGAGAAATTATTGTCACTTCCTTTAAAGGAGATTCCTTAGGATTGGATTGATATCTTGCACATAAGAATATTGAAAACATTATGTCTAGACTACAAGATGTAAAATAAAGTAAGATTCTTATCATACCTCTAACTGATGTTTGATCTTCTGGTTTCCCAGCTTCATCAAGATCAAGAGTGTTTAAGGTACCAATGGGAGTACTAATACTTTTAGTGTTTTCATATCCATACATTTTAAGAAGATTATTAATATAATTATGTTGGGATATATAGACTATTTCTAGTTTTTGATAAATTTGAAAACCAAGGAAAAATTTTAACTCACCCATCATACCCATTTCGAACTCAGATTTCATTAGATCCACAATGGAATCATTTAAGGATTTATGAGTTGAACAAAATATAATGTTATCAACATAAATTTTAACAATAAAATCATTTTTAGTATCCTTTTTTATAAAAAGGTTTCGATCTAAATTTCCCTTAACATAATTATTTTTAAGAAAACATCCTATAAGTATATCATAACAGGCTTAAGGGGCTTTCTTAAGTCCATAAAAATCATTGGTAAGTCTAAAAATATGATAAGGATGTTTTTTATCTTCAAAACCATGAGGTTGTTCAACAAAAACTTCCTCTTGAACATAATTTTTAAGGAATTCACATTTCACATCCATTTGAAAAATATTGAAATTGAAGAATGCTGCAAAGGAATGTAAGATAAGAATAGATTCAAGTCTAGCTACTGGAGCATAGGTTTCTTCATAGTCTAATCCTTCTTATTGATTATAGCCTTTAGAAACCAATATAGCTTTATTTCTAACTATGATTCCATTTTCATCCCACTTATTTCTGAAAACCCATTTTACTCTAATGACAAAAGTTTCCGTAGGTCTTTCAACCAATGTCTAGACTTTATACCTTTCGAATTCATTTAGTTCATCTTGAATAGATTTTATCCAATCATCATCACCTAAAGCATAATCAGTGATTTTTTGTTCTAATTGTGAATGAAATCCTAGATGTTATACTTCATTCTTTAGGGAACTTCTAGTCTTATAGGTTGATTTACATCACCAATGATATTATCACTAGGATGGTTTTTTAGAAACAACTAGTTTGGGGTTTGTAAAACATGTTCATCAACAAAGTGTAGGAAATATTCTCGGGTAAATGATTCTGAAACATTTTTTTTGGGAATTTTACTTATCATAAAGAACTTCTAAGAAGGGTTGATAATCAGTTTTTGAAAAAACATCCAAAGATGTAGGTTGAGATTATTTAAAAACAAAGGTATCATTTTCATCAAATTTAACACGCACTGTCTCTTCAATTGTACATGTTTATTTATTGGAAACCCTATAAGCCTTAGAAGTTGTGGAGTAGCCTAAGAAAATTCCATCATCAGATTTTGGTGTGAATTTGTATAGATTATCTTTAGTATTCATAATGTATACCTTGCAACCAAAAATCTTAAATTAAGAATGTATATTTTTCTACCATTCCATAACTCATTAGTAGTTTTATTAAGAAAGGGTCTAATCAAAACCTGATTTATAGTATAACAAGCAGTACATACAGCTTCATTCCAAAAAATTTTGGCTACAGAATACTCACTCAACATGGTTCTTGTTATCTTTTGAAGAATTTTATATCTTCTTTAGACTACACCATTATTTGAGTTGTTCTAGGTGATTAGAAGTTATGAGTAATTCATTTTCTACTATAAAAAGATTCAAAATCATAAATTTGAAATTCTCCTCCATGATCACTATGAATAGTTTTCAATGGAAGGTTTTTCTCATTTTTAACATGGGCTCTAAAACTATTTAAATACGAAAAATATCCAGACATCATTGCTAGAAAATAGACCCATGTAAATCTATAGTAATCATCAACTAAAAAAAAACATAATATTTTCCTCCAATGCTTTCATTTTATGTAGGACCAAAGAGATCCATATGCAGTAACTGTAAAGTATTAGTAGTTGAGACTTCACCGATTTATTTAAAATGTGATTTATATTCCTTTCCATGTTGACAAGGATCACAATATTTAGAAGAATCAAATCTATGCTTTGGTATATCCTTAACTAATATTTTCTTATAAATTTTTCATAGGTTCCTAATGTTAATGTGACCCAACCATCAATTCCACAACCAATATTGATCTTTCATTGCACTTAGGAAATGTAGATCATGGCTCCTAAGGTCTTATATATGTAGTGTGTATACATTCTCTTCCATATGGGAAGAAAGAATTAACTCTTCCATGGAATTGTATACGAACCATTTATCATTCCATAAATTCAGAAGGCAACCTTCATCACATAATTGACTTATGCTAATGAGGTTGTCCATAAGACCCCTAACCAACAATAAATTTGAAATAAATGCTTTTCCTAGAAGAACAATGTTACCTATACCAATAATATATCCCTAAGAATTATCTCCGAAAGTTACTTTTCCTCCTTTCGTCTTGATTATCTTTCCAAATAGTTTTTGCATCCAGTCATCTGTTGGGAACACCAACTAACCATGTACCAAGAATTGATGTTGGTACTCTCTCTATTTTCCGGAAAACAAAATAATTATACTTTCAGAATCCAATCATTCTTGGATCCGGAAATTTCATAAAGCAAAATCTTAGGTATCCACATTTTCTTATAAAAATAGGAATTATGAAATCCTAAAGACTGAGTTTTGTTTATGGAACAATGTTTTGCCCAGTGTTCACTACAAGGACACTTAGTGCAAAATCGAGCACTTTGAATAACACAATAATTTTTGCGATAAATATGTTTAAAACTAGTATAACCAAACCAAAAATATTCCTTAGAGGTCGGATTTGAGTATACATTTAATCAAAATATTACATTCATATGGTAAAGTTTGACAAACACTTCGTCAAGGAAAACATTTTGGATTTTAGTTTGATAACCAAGTTCTTGTCTTCTAAAACATTGGATTTTGAACTGGAGTTAGGCTCAAAAACATTTTTCATAGAAATTACATTTTCTAAATCCTTAGAAAGTTAATTCTTCTCATAATTTACATTATCAAGATTTTTTGAAATAATTTCAAAATCAACGCGTTTTTATCATGATCATTAGAAACATTTGATATTTACTTAGTAAGAATATTATTCCAAGAATATTCCTTATCATTCTTTTTCATGAGTTTTGAATTCTCAACCTCAAGGAGTTTATCAAACTTCGAAACTTCATCATAGGTAGGTAAATAATTATCTTCAACAGAAGAGGATTCTTCGTTAGAAGAGTTACAGTATTTATCATTACTATAATTGGAATTTAAAGTTATATTGGTCATTGATTTATCATTGTGTGCAATAGACATCAAACAATGATTTATAATTGGTATTATGTCTATTAGACCAAGATTCTTCATTCCAAAAGATTCATAATATGATGATCCATCTGAAGAATCACCACCACCGGCACTCCAGGTTTCAATGGAATTCAAGACTTTCATAGCTTTGGAATTGATGTACTTATTTATGTTTCTCTCAGAATGATTTACCTTTATTTCATTTCTTTTAAGCATAGTAAAATCAGGCCTTATATGTCTAGCTCTCTTGAATTCATAACATTAATGTTCAGAATTTTTATTTTCTTTACTTTCCTTATTTTTATATCTGTATTAAAGGTTCTTCTATACAAAAATATTGTTCATCATTAGAGAAAGATTTTCTAACTCATTTTATGAACATTCACTTCCACTATATTCAAATTGAATAACAGTATACTTATATTTAGATCTAGTAACTCTATCAGGTGTCTTGGATTTTATGTGATTTGAAGTTGTAGTAAAAGCAACACTTCCATTCCGATTATTCTTCTTGATGATGTCAGCATCTCTCTTCATTCTAGTCTTATGTTGAAGAAGAGTTCCAAAAAGATCATCAAGTGAAATATGATTAAATTTTTTGTTTTCATCAATAGCAGCCTTCTTATATTCCCACTAATTGGGAATGATGTCTATGATCATATCAACAAGAGCTTCATCTACTAATCCTTTCAGACCCATGGATTGTAAACTATTCAAAATAGTCATGAATCTCTATTGCACATTACATATCTGTTCTCCATATGGGATGAAAAAACCATGATATTAATCTCTGAGAATGGCTATTCTAGTTTCAATAACATGGGAAGTTCAAAAGTGAGTGACTTCAAGTATCTTCCATATACAATTTTCTGCTTCACAAGATGAAATTTTGCTGTATATATTTCTGTCATAGAACAATGAAAAGTATTTCATACCTTATAATTCAGTTGATATTCATGATTTTATTGATTGGTGATGGTAATAACTTCCCTTTCATGGATTTTATATCCTCTAGTAAGCATAGATAAATTATCAATACCAATACTGATAATAAACACCTTCATGCAATCTCTCCAGTATTTGTAATCATTCACATAAAAAATAGGTGGTCTCGTTGGATTTAGATTGTAAATGGAACCAATATTTACTCCTTCCATCTTAAAAGAAATTTCAACAAAAACGTGTTAATAGAAAAAGTATATAAACAAGGAAAATATTCCTCAGCAAGGAAAATAAAACTAGAGTGTTTCAAAGCAAAATATAAATCCAAACTTTATGAGTCCGAAAAAATGATTCTGAAAAATAAGAAGATGAATTATGTCCTGAATCTAATTAGGAGATTAATTTATATTGAACCAAAACACTGAATCCAATTGTTAGATTGGTTCAGGGTACAAGGTAACCTGTTCTGATTAAATTTTTTTGGATGGTATGTGAGTATGATATACTCTATAATACCAAATCTAGGATCAAAATAATATAGATCCTAAATAATGTATCCAATGATTCTCAATATTCAACAGGGGGGTGAATAGTATTCTTCAAAAAATTCATTTGGATATTTTAATGATGATATTCTTTAACAAGGTTAAACAAGGTAATTTTAAAAAAGCTATTGTTCTATAAACTTACTTGAATCTGGAAAAGTGATTTTGAGAAAGAAACTCTGGAATTATGGTTCTGAAAAATGAGACTTAATGAATGTTTACAAGGATAAAGATTATACCTTAAAGCTTATAGAATCTCCCTAAATCAAAGTACATGTATAAAGATGTATAAGATACTTATACATTTCTCAGAAAATAAAATGCAGTGAAAAACTTGTAACAAGACAAGTTACAATTAGTAAATCTTTTAACCCAATGAGAAGGGTATCCAAAAACCTTGGATAAAGGTCCATTGATTTATACTTTCAAAATTTTTTGTCTGAACCACACCAGGTAATCCCTCAATATGAAGTTTGGAGTCTGTCTTTATCTCCATGATATCACTCAACTAAAAGGAAGTCGGCACCTCTATCTTCCTCAGTAAGGAAGCCCTCAATTTCAAAGTAGTTGGAACCTCTGTCTTCCTATCCCTAGAAGCCCTCAATTGTACACATCAACAATCAGAGTCGCACAAAGTAAATATATACAAGAAGTTATATACGCACAATGAAATAAAGCATCTCCCTCTAGAAATCACTTCAGCAACATGTAATCTATAGATTGATCAACTTGTTGTGAGCTCTTTCAAATGAGATCCTATTTATAGGCACAAATTCCACGGTCGGCACCCTCCTCCAACGGTCATATTTTTCCTTGAATTTCAAAGGGACCTATATGCATGTCACTCAAACAAAAATTATTTAGTAACTAAATACACGACATAGTTTTATAACAAAAAAAGGTGTAAGAAAAAATATGGTTACATAACCAAAATCAAATATTTGGAATATAGGTAAATAAAAGTTTGGAGTCTAACCAAAAATATATTCGGATTATATAATAAAAGGATATTCATATTCTGTTTACTATGGAATTCGGAACATAAAATCTATATAATTCTGGAGTATGGATTTATAGAAAATTCAGAATCTAGATTCACCAGAATTCAGAACCTAAAAATACAATGTTCAGAGTCAAAGTTCATGAGAATTCGGAGTCAGAACTTACAAAGTTCGGAGTCTGAATTTATTAGAATTCGGATTCAGAACTCACAATGTTCAGACTCTGAATTAATTAGAATTCGGAGTCAGAAATCAAAATATTTGGACTCGGAATTCATTAGAATTCGAAGTCGGAACTCAAAAAATTTGGAGTCTGAATTCATTAGAATTCGAAGTCAGAACTCAAAAGAGTTCAGAGTCTGATTAAAGAGAACTCAGATTCAAAAATTAGAAAGGTTCTTAGTCTAAATTTAGAGTCATAATACAGAATACTCTTAATCTAAGTATTATATGATTCTGATGTTTTAGATATGAAACCAAATTTTACACATAGAAAAGAAAATGAACAGTGGAAACATTGTAAGGATAAATTTCCTTGGGGATGGAAAATTTTCCTTAAAGAAGTAAAACACAGGTTAAAATGATATTTTCCTTGAGATAAGGTGTTTGTGATTTTAAAAACAAGATTGAATGTTATAGTCATAAGGAACCCTTATTGACACAATAATATCCCCTAAACATAAAGGAATGGAAAATTCATAAGGAAAACATTATTGAATCAACATGCACTACACTTTTAAGAGGGGACCATTCATATTTTGTACAACATTTTCACTATGATATAAGATCTTCACCAGATTTTATTTATAAGAGCAGTTATTATCTAATGTTACCACATCTGTATTGAGTACATGTGATGGGTCTGGTAAGAACATCCTTAAGAGTGATTCATGAAATACATCTTCTTCTTGAGACAAGTTTAGTGGGACTATTTTTCGATAGGCCACTACTCAAATGTGATCAATGATCTGAGAAGGGCCAATGTACTATGGAATAGGATTTCAGTTCTTTAAAAATCTAATAAAATTACCTCAACAGCCATATGAGGAGGAATACCATGTCTCTAAAATCAAACCCTAGGTGTCATTGGCGATTTTTAGAATAAATATTTTGTCGATTATTAGAAGAATTAATGTGCTTCTCTATAATCATAACCACCTCCACCATTTCTTAAAAAATTTCTGGACCTAGAAATTTTTGTTCCCCAACATCATCCTAACATGCCATGGTTATTCACCTCCTCCCATAATGGTCTTCATAATGAGGCATTTTCATGGTTTTGTGGAAACTAATTTTATAAGAGAACACAACCAAAGGAAGATGTTGATCTCATCCTCCATTTATGTATATTGAGAATGATCTCAGAATTTCTTCATGTGTTTAGATAGACAGATCAGATTGGCAATAATTTTGAGGATGATATGATATAATATAGTTCAGCTTAGTATTCAGAGAATGTTGGAGACTTATCCAGAACAAAGTGGTGAATCATGGATCTCTATCTGATAAAATGGATAGTAGTACACCAAGATGTCTTACCACTTCCTTGATGTATATCTTTTTCAGTTGATCAAATGATAAATCTTCTCGAATTTCAATGAAGTGTACAGTCTTTCTAAGATGATCCACAACAACCCAGATAACATTGTTTACTTTAGATATCATATTATGTATGATGAAAAAGGCCATGGTGATGTTATCCCATTTCAATTTTGGTATATTTAATTGTGGCATCATCACATTATACTTATACCTCTCATCCTTCACATACATACATACTTGGAACTTTGATGTATATTCAGTGATCCCTTTCTTCATGTTGTCCCACAAATAATTCACATAGAGATCCATATAAATTATTTTGTTTCTTGGGTTAATAGAGAAATTAAAACTATGTGTATCATCCAAATGATCATTCTATAACTCCATAATTGATGGAACACATAGTCTCCACCCAAATCTCAGAATTCCTTCTTCATTAACATTGAACTCCAAGTATTTCCATTTTCTAATAATTTCCCCATTTTTTTAAATTCTCAAATAATCTTTTTGAGATTATTTTAATCATTAAAAAATAGATGGTTGAGAAATTATATGTGAAAGGATTGATAATGTTCCCTTTGTTAGGATTCCCAAGTCCATCTTCATCAAATCTAAGAACATTGAATCCTCTTCAATTCTCATCTCTGATTGAATCACTGGTTCCTTTCAACTTAGAGTATCTGCCACCAGGATCTCTTCCCTTGGGTGTTAATGGATTGAGAAATCAAAATCCTTGATTATCTCAAACCATATTCATTTACAGATGTTCAACTCTTTCTGTCTGAATATATATTTCTTATTTTTTTATCTGTATATATTTTACACTATTCCAAAAGGATATAATTTCTCCATATTTTCAATGCAATGATCAGAGCTTCCAACTCCAGATCATACATATGATTTCATTCTCATGAATTGTCAACTATCTTGAGGAATAGTAAATGAATTTCTCATTTAACCCCAAATCCATCAAATGAAAATTATAATATTTTTATGTATACGATTGCCACAAACATCAACATGTGACACAACACATATTAATGTTTTCCTCCAATGACTTAGTATCATTTCTAGTGGGGACTGAATGATCTTATAAAACATAAAACATATTATAACAGTACATGAATTGAAATACATTATGAAATATGCTGCATTGATGTTTTGGTTACATTTAATTCATTCATTTTTATCCACTATAGAATATGAATTTATGATATCCCTGGATCATGTAGATTGTTGATGCTTATAATTCTTCTCAGCACATGCAATACACCATCTTCATAGATAATGAAAAAATTCTATATATTTCATACATAAAACTATGTATGATTTTATAGATATAAATTTGTATTCATTCATCACATTATCCCCTTTTTGGAAATTGTTTACTTAGTTTTATGATATTCCACACATAAAAAATCTCATAGTCCATATGTGAAATTTTGCGTAGTGCCTCATTCAAGAAATGATAAATGAAATAAATTGGGTCCACTTTCCCTTATCACCATTATCATATAAAATTTCATGAGATTCCATATTCCTCTTAGATGACTAATTTAGGCATTCAACAAATTACCAATTGTGAATTGTGATTTCTGAAAGTTGTTTTTTAAAAATCACGATGTGTCCTTGAGTTCCCATTTGATTGGGAATCTAGTTTTGGTTGTAATCAAACGTCATGTCACATTGGTTGTTAACCTAAATCCTTATATTACCATACATTTTCTGTAATAAATGAAAAAATTATGGATAAATAATTTAAACTTTTACACACATAAATAGGAATCCATTGACAAAAAGGGATATATTATAATTACATCTATCTTCATAAATCATTAATTTATATTATTTTATCTATGTTATACATGATATAATTCCTTAAATATATTATTAGATTTATTTTTTTGTTCCATAAATAATGGTTCATTATATGCTTTTGAATTTACAGAAGTGTATCCCCTGGGAGTGTCGAACCTAGATTTTAGCATGGCCCATTATCATACGCTGGTTTGTGATCTACTCTAGATCAATGTAGTGTTTTCCTGTTTTACCCCTAGATACATCGGTGACAGAGCCACCTCTACTTGTTCATATCCTAAAAAAGATCATTTTTATTGAAAAACCACATACTCTATACTCACCAATATATTGGGATATTTTTCATCTACTTGGTCTTTTCCCTAATGCTTTCGCTAGGGTTTTCTAATACAAATCGAAAAAATAACTACACATATCCTCTAAAACAAACTATAACTACCCTGGTCATTATTATATATTTAAACATGATTTATTATATAATAATTCCCCAAATACAACCCATTCAATAGAGAGGCATAATTTTTTGGGGATTAGGAAAATTAAATAATATCATAAGACATAAAATATAATATCATTATTAAAAACTTATTTTGCATGACTACTAAATTCCTTCATATTTTTCATTACACGGGATAACCTAAGTGCATAAATAAAAAATGGTGAAATATAAAACTAATTAATTGAGTAAATAAGTCATAACATATAGAATATAATACTTGTTACGAAATAGACATAACAATAGATAATAAGTGAAACATGAACATAAAAAAATGATATAGCATGATTATCATAACCTGGAAATGTGCCACAACTTAGAAAACTACATAACTGTCAAAAAACAGGTAAACAACAATCCCAAAATGATGAAATAATGTCATATATTAGAATTAGGTAAATTCATATACCAACTTGACATATCATGATAGTAATCATTACCCAATTCATTGGAGCTCTAGCAGGGTTCACCTCTCATGAACATTTCAATCACACACATAAGTGTACATATAGATCAGATTACATGAATTCATTCAACATTATAATTTATTCCAAAATAAAGGTATGTTAAATACATATAAGAAAGTATATAATAAATAATTATATATTCATATATGTGAATTTCTTTGATAGAGGAATGTCCATGGTATTAAAAAAATGATTTTTGTATGGAAAATCATGGAATAATTTTGGCAACATAACGACTCACATGGGGATTCATTAAATTGGTACTGAAAGATAAAGGGGTATCACTTATTTGAGAAATTAAATGGTAATTAAGGGGATCATGAAGAATAAAATCCCAAAATATGAAATGGAATTGGTGATGCATATCATAATCGAAATGCTTGACTTTAAATTGGTAGAGAGAAATCCCTTATAAAATTCTGGGATGGTAACAAGTGTACATGGTACAGATTAGTAAAAGTGAAAGGGGTATCAGATCAGTAAAATGTAATAAAGGAAGTATGGGGTATGTTATTAAACAATACTCGTCATTTTTAATTAAAAAAATAATAAGGTATAAGAACTTAAGGAAACTTAGAGAAAAATGAAAAATTAATTAAAGTGAGGATCCTGTACATTGATGTGACAACCTAAATGCTTGGGAAAGACTTCTGTGAGGTCGGGTGCTCCATGGGAGGACTCAAGGGAGTATACTGAAGAGTGAGGATGATTGAAAAAAAGTTTAAATGTTAAATAATGGGTGCTTTTGTGGGTTTATATAGAAAATGAGTGGGAATTATTTATTATTTAATTCATAGACTCTATAAAATAAAATATTCAAAAACACAAACCAATCTGTGTTTTTTCGCAGGAATTATGGAGAAGGGGAGTGAATAAAATTATTTTATCCAGACATAGGTTAAAGGAGTTAAAACATTATCTTTTATTATGTAGAGGTGACCTACACACTCCATGAAATTAATTTAAATTCATAAAACATATTTTACATTTTTCACGATTCAATGAGGCAATGTTAAATAATTTAAATAAATATAAAATAAAATAATTTTTTATTTAAAAAATATATTTCGTCAAAGATAAATTTTATGGAAATTAATAAATCACTATATGGTATGTATAATGTCACAAAACACACTATATATTTATATAATATTTTAATTTTACACAATAAATTTACATTCAATAAAATAATGGAAAAATCACTATTAGACAATTTAGTCATACTAATTCTAGAAATAATATTTATTTGATCTAATTAATATTCTAAATATTTGAAAATTCACATTTCAAATGAGAAGTGACATTTATTGAAAATTGATAGGTTTTGAAAACAAAAATTGAAACCTTAATTAAAATTACAATTTACTTCATAAAAATTATATAGTATTTTAATATTAATAAAATTAATTTGAAAATATTATTTTTTTAAGATATCAATTTTTTATAGAATTCATTATTTCTTTAAAATGAATTCATTAATTAAAAAAATAACCTTCATCTTTTATCATATAAAAATATAGCTCTTATGAAACTGATTTTCTAATAATTTATAGATATGGTGTTCATATAATCATTATTTATAATAATTATTTTTTTTATAATACTTATGAAAACATTAGTTTAATATAATAATATATATATATTTATCAAAAGTAAAATTTTAACCCGAAAATTCATTTCAGAAAATTTATCATACTGTAATGAAAGACTATTTCCATAAATGAATTGATGAAAAAAATATTTTATTTATAGGAAGGGATTACCTAATAAGTAACTAATACCGTGTTACATAACCCCTTATAACACCCGCATAAGACCTATGGGTGTGGTGTGTGATGGTGATAGGATCATGGGGTGACTCTGATAACATCGACTGGGTGTAAATATCTATTAACTTGAACATCTTCTATAGGTGATTCCGTTCAGGAATAACATGTCAAAGCTTATATTTGGCATGGTAATGTGTAAGGCCCATGGATGTTACCTATATTCCATGATCTGACAAATGTGCTTCATACGACCCGAGTCTACTGAATGAGGACATAATATCCTTTGTCTATGTAGAATGTATTTTTTTAAAATTTATATTTATATCGGTTGTGTGATGACTGTTCCACAACTATATTATCATCAATAATGAAAAAAATGGTCATTTAAACCAAATAAAAAAAGTACATGTGTTTTCCATATCTATAAGACATTAAAGGAATTTTATTCATAAATGATTGGGACATTACACACTTTTTAAAAGGGATGGTACGCTCTACTTGTCACCCCAACAAATGAATGATATGTTTAATTATATTTAGTTAAATAATGATTTATTATTAATATTATTTTCATTATGTAAAGCTAATATATTACATTCATCCTTTCAATATTAATGGTTGAAAATTGGAATGGTACTCATGAATATGTATGACATGTCATCTCTATGATTGTATTATACTCCATTTTCTAAATCCTAATTTAATGATTTCAATTAAGAGTATAATTGATGTATAAATATTTTTATTATTTGGTTATAATTTTTTTGAGATAATATTATTGTGATTAATTAAATAGAACAGAATGTAAAAAATTAAAACACATATGAAATACAATTTGGTTTTTACCTAAAACGTGGATTTATAAAGGAAAAGATAATAAATGGGTAATAAAAGACATAATTAATTTATAAATTTTATAATATACATAAGTATTGTTATTTTATTTATGTACAATAAAATAACATATTTATACATGAGGTTCAAATGTATTATGAAAAAATGGAGACTTAGGGTAAGAGATTTTGTTTTCACGTTTAATTTTTTGAGACACGCATTCCATATTCACCAGAAGTTTCATTTATGTGGTGTATATACTTCCCATAAATTTATATTATTAATATTTTCTTTAAATATTTTTTATTTAAATATATATATTTTTAACTATCTTTTATGAGGTTTATGGTTAAAAATTTAACAAATCGGTAAGGGATTCTTGACACAATTTTTCATCTATGAGACGCCTATTATGTTATGCACCTATATTATTTCAATATGTGTATATAAATCCCCTTTTACTAGTATTATTGTGATTTTATATATTCACATGATATTGTATTTTCAATTTTCAATTATTCTTTCATAGGTTTTATTATTCAATTTTACAAAATGGGTAATGATTTTATGTTACACTCTTATTATTTATTAGGATTATATATGGTTCTGTTTGTGGTGGTTAAATATTATGACCCATATTTGATCAAGCTCATGAATTTTATTTTTTTTTCATGGAATTCATTATAATTCTATGAAATAAAGCCATATTTCTACTCATTTCTACTTAAAATAAGTGAGATAATGTTTATATTAAAATTCAACATTATTTCTATTATTTCTGAGAAATCCATTTTCTTTCAAAATCATGATTTCTAAAACAATTTAAATATTATTTATTATTATACTATAATTTATATGAGATATTTTTATATATTTTTTAATTTTTAATATATTTTGTAATGGAATCGACATGATGTTTTCCAAAAAACACTATTTTGGATTTTAATGACGATTTCAGAACAATTTTTTTTTTAAGATGTATGGTCGGAAAGAAATATCACATTTTCATGATAATCATTTTAATTGAACAATCAATTAAAATATCTAAATTTTATATTCAAATAAAAATATATAAATAGATTCATCTTTTAAATGTTTTTACAATGTTAAAAGTATATTTTATCCAAGAAATGTATATTATTATTTCTATTAATGGTTTATTTTTTATTGTGACATGATGTTTATGAAAATGAATTCTATGAAATGAGTGAAACATTCATAAATTAAATATGAATCCCATTTATTTGTTCCACGGATTATGCAATGATGAATTGATGAAATTATTTTGAAACTCATATCCATTATATAGGTTTTGATATTATGAATTGTTTAAGAAACCCATTTCATTTCATGGGTTATGATATGATGAATATTTTATGAGATTGTGGGACACACACATATGACTTTCATTATATGATATATGACACATATATCTCCCAAAAATGAATTGGGTTAATATTTATATAACATGAGATAGATAGGACTAGAGGGTTCGAGTGAACCCAGTTCTGTATGGGAATTTATCATTTATAAAGGTCTAGTATGTGAACCCTAACTACTAAGATGGTTTTGGGAGTGAACCCATTCGACTATTATAAGCACAAAAATGATCCTTGACTAATAAATAAATGATTATCAATGCTTATTTATATGACAAAAATCTATGCTTTATGAAAATGTAATGATATGTCAGCTCATGTTCATTTATTCTCTTAAGATTCACGTCTTATGTATTTTCAATATTAATTTTGTGAATCATGATTGTGATCATTGATTTATAGGGTTTGGTTTTCAAATGTGATGATACTGATCTCATAACCATATTTCGTGTTATAATTAAATATATCCCTGATGTACCATTACTAATTATCTTAGGACACACATTATTATGTTTCTAATCCCCATTTATAAAGACATGTTTACAAAAAAAAATTAACAATTACTCATGTAATGAAGATTATAGTAAGAGATAACACAATTTACCTATAGACCAATTGTTTATATATCCATATTTCAAATGAAACTAAAATATTATGGTCCCCTTTCTTGTGTTTTTGTAATGTATTTAATAATAATAAAAATTATTTAATATATATTTATGATAAGTATGGGTATGTATATAATATATTTTACTTCAAATAAAAAAACCATCATGTGCCTTCTTCTCATGCCACCGCCATTGTCAAATACTCTAAAGTGTTATGATCATAGGAAATCATTTGACTTTGAATTGATTCATTTCCTTTAAACAAATTACAAGAGAACACAAAACAAACCTATAAATTCAATTCATTAATATCCAAGGAAGATAATACGAAACTGAAAAGTATGATAAAACTATAATACAATTAGTTTTTTAAATTTATTTTCATTCATCAATGGATAATAAAAATTGGAATAATGAAAAAAGAACTTTCCTTCCTTAGGTTTTGTTTGACAACTACTGAAGAATAGAAATGAATCGCATTCATTTTTGAGATCCATGATCTCTGTTAATTGAAATGATCAATAGGTACATTAGAATGATCCTCAATCCAATTTTATTCACCATGATATCCTCTATATACACTTATCATAATCTTACAGTTTTGGTAATACCACTTTGAATTGTCTATAACCATGTTTTTATGTATTATTTTATATTTGGCCTCTTTAATAAAAAAATTAACTAATTTTTTTAATTTATTTAACTATACCAGCCACAGTGGCATGAAACCCAAATACTGAACACTAAAAAATATTATTATGTGCCAATAAAGAAAACCATTTTTTATACTCAATAGTAGTATCAGTTTTCTCATATGAGTGCCCATTTTAGAGTTATACAATTACTTTTAAAATATCAAGCATATGTGATATAATATTTTTTATATTTTTTATATGAAAAATAAGGCCCATTGTGGATTGGAACCTCAGCCACTCGAAGAACCTAGAAATTAAAATATACCTTACAATATATATGAGAATTACAATTCAAAAAGTGAGATGTTAAAATAAAACTAAACAACTCAAAAAAATTATTGATATTTATTGATCATATATGATTAGCTCTCCAAGGTTAATTCCTCTAAACTTGGTTTCCTCCAAAGATATTACCCCAATGGAATAACCAAAACACATGAAAAATTTTCGATTGATCTTTAATTTCATATGATAGTACTCAAAGGTAATCCCATATTTAATTTCAATACCTATTAAATCGGTCATGTGAGAATGATTATTATAATTCATCTAAGTTTAAATACATGTAACACATAATGAATATTCATCAATAGAGTATGTATTACAAAGAAATAATTTACTAGTCTAATAGACTGTAATAACACTAGAAAATATTCTAATTCACTTCAAAACTTTTTATTCCTACACTGTTACCCCACTGTAGAATTTTTTGTAATTATGATACATAAATATAGATTGTAAAGGAATCTATAAAATCTATGTTTAAATTTACAATATTTTGGGAAATATGTTTAGTCCACATGATGAGAATAATTTCTGTATATAGTTAGTGAACTTATTCTATATAATCATAAGAATATAGTTTCAAATTATATAACACAGAATGGACTGTCCAAATTTTTGAATTGTTTTGTAGATTAATTTTATATATGATTAAATCATCAATTTTTTAATGGTTGTGATTAAACATGTTTCTTCAAAATCATGGTGAATGAGCTTGAATAAATTATCTATTTCAATGTTGTTGCAAAGATTTCCAAACCATGAAACTGATCTATGAGGTGAAAAAAAATTTAAAATTATATGATCCTGAAATTTTCTAGAGCTGACCCAATATTCAATTTAGGTATATTATTATATATTTAAGTAAATTTTAACTTATTTTTACCATTTTTTGTGTTTGGGTGAAATTTTTAAAAACATGAAGAAAAATTGGGCGTGCACAGTTGGTACATGATTATAAAAAACCATCCACCTAGCCCACGAAAGCATGAAGCCTTGGATAGTGAGGGTTTTTATGAATAGAATATGGCGTTTCAGACCCTATATCATGAAGATACAAACCATGTAACATAATAATAATATGGGAAATTTATTGGAGAATTAGGTCAAATCATGTACCCTTACATAGGAAAATGTGATTATAAATTACAATGGCCTACAAATTGGTATTAAATCCACCCAAACCCTTGAAACATCCCCAGTTAATCAAAATATAAGTCTAACATGATTTTTGATGAGTTCATAAATTTTCATAGGGATTACAGGGCCATAAGAAATTTATTTGTCATGATTTAAATCCTGAATTGAAGATATACTCCTCTCTTTATTAGTGGATTATATCTCATTGGTTATCTCATTCATCCTCTTGTATTCCTTCATTATTTTGTTGGAATTTATTATTTATTTTTCTATATGTAGATATAAATTTGTTGAGTATATATATATATAGGATTATGGAACTAGATCTATGATTAAATATATCTAGATTTTTATATCGTGGTTTTGGGTTTTGAGATACGACGTCAAATCAACATGTTTGTGCTACATAATTTTGTGGATTTTTGTTGGGTGATTGATCATCAACTTTGGTGGTAGGGGGTCTACAATTCAAATCCCATAATCATGAATTTCATTAAGAATATTAGATTTTTATAATTTCTATATATTTTTAACAATTGTATTTTTATAATATAATTAAATAATTTGGTGAATTAATTAATGAATTAGTAATGAAATTATGTGATAAGGGGATACTTAATTGTTGAAATAATTGTGTGATATTTATTATTTGATGTTGATAATTAAATGTTGTATTAAATATGTATATATTTAATTGTATAGTTGTACTATTTAATAGTAAAATTAATTATGTATCTAAATGTATTGAGTTTCAAAATTAATTATTGGATTAATTAAGAGAATATTCAAATGCAGATTTGAGAGAGTTAATAGTGAAATTAATAGTGTGATATAGTTTTTTTGGTATTGATAAATATTTTTTGTATTAGTTATGAGAATGCAGATTTGTTGAATTAGATAATTAATTATTGAAATAATTAAAGAAAATATCATTTTTAAATTGTTGGTGAATTAATTAAATAGAACTATTAAATGAAATATATTTGGAATCAAAGTGTGATTTATATGATTATAAAATTGTGGAATTTTGTAATGGGAATGATGTAGATAATTAATTTTTCGATTAATTGTGTGAGTTAATTAATGGTAACATGTTCATTAATTTTTATGAAATAAGAATGGTAACATGATCATTCAATGGTTTGATTTAATGAATTATTACATGGTCATTAATTTGAAATTAATAATAGTAACATGGGAACACAATTAATATATTTAATTAATGGAAACATAGACATTAATTTGTGTGATAAAAATAATCGTAACATGGTCACTAAATTATTTCAATAAATGAATGGTGACCTGGTCTTTCATTTAAGAATATAAAAAATTGTTACAGGTCATCCAATTCTATGAATAAATGAATGTGAACATGGTCAAAAAATTTTAGAATATGACTTGTAACAAGGACATTGAGACATGTGATATCCTTCAGGAATAATTCATATTATCACATGGACTGAGTCAGGTATTTAAGTACGGGTGTCTAATGAAAGATAAGGTTTATGTGGTTATGTAAATATTAATTATACATTTGATAAATATGTAATCATGTGTTGAAATTATTTATATATAGAACTAAATACACTATTTTGATAGTCCATTGTTTTAGATACCATTGGTGGTTGTCTACTGATTTGTACTCACACCCTACATGGGATGCTTGATCTGTACCAAAATACACATTAATGATGTAAGATAGGTTAATGTAAAGGGAACCATATTAGAAGGATGAGTCTAGATGGGGCGTAGATGGGGGAACTAAACATGGTTCGAGAACCAGATATAAGTTTTTATATTTCTTATTTTTTTCTGCTTTTTTAGACACTTAACACGTATATTGTCCAGACATTTTTTCTATTTTTTAGATATTGTATTTCTTGAATTGGGTATTGTGAGTTGTTGGTATTGATTATGATTATTTATGATTCAAGTATTTTAATTAATTTCTACGGGGGTTTTACTATGATAAAACATGGAATAATAACTCCATGATTTAAGAAACCCTCATTTTTAGCTAACAACCTCTGATGTATAGGGATTCTTTCCTGATGTCATGTGGAAAACCAGCTTGGTGCACAAGTGTATGAGACCTAGATCTGGATCATACTATGTATTATCAGTTATATAGTTTTATTTTCTTCTTATTTGGACTTACTATTTTGTAAATGGAGACATGAGACTAGAAAGAGTTTGGGCTTTGTAACAATCATTAGTACGTGAGTTGCAAAACCATGTATGGGGGGGAAACCCAAGTACTCATGGTGTTATCATTATTATTTCTTCTTACTATTATTGTTGAATATTATTTCTCCTTTGTTGAAACAACTATTGTGTGATGTGATTATTTTTTCTGAAAAGTGTTTTGAATTAACACATGGCTCAGTATGACATGATATTTGAGTATTAATGCATCATTCTAAGAACTGGAGATTATTTTATGACATGAATCCTTTAAGGAACACATACGATAACGGGTACTGGGTATGTATTTGAACATATCATATATTTTATTTCATTTTATATTGAATTTAAAATGGTTCCTATTATGAGAGGGATAATAATAAAATGATAAAAAATGAGAATAAATGTGTTTCTAAATGAGAAACATGATTTGAGAATGTGTTTACCATTGTTTACTCGGACCAAGGCATAGGATGGTTATGGAGGGTGATCGATTCTTATTTTCGGCCGTATGTAGAGACCTGGGGAAAATACATATTATGTATTTCAGGATATTCTTATTATGTAAAAGTGAAAATGATATTTTATATGTCACAAGACATGTGTTTTTTAATATTGAGAATATTCTTCCATGAAGATTCCACAACGTGTCTTGTTTAGAGGACGAATGTGGGCAGTGGATATGAATGAACCTCAATTAACATAACCTAAGGAAATGATTGTGTCGGGACGTCATGTAGGGGAGAAGATCAGGTATAATATCACTAGTTTTTTAAAAATCATGTAAAGATGCCCAGGATGGGTTTTGAGGAGAATGTATGAGAAGATGAGGGAGTTTCATTTATAACAATCTCTGACTTTTACTGAAGAGGGTGGATGGGGGGGAGGTGATTTCTGGGATGAGTCTATAGAGAGGGTACCATTCCATTTGGAGAATCCTATAAATAGGATGGTCATGTTGGCCACTTATATGCTACGTGGTTTAGTGATGTATTGGTGGGACAATCATAAGCAGACCCAACATGCTGATGGTATTCTATAAAAGGTATTTTTAGAGAAGTTCTTGGTTCACTTATACCTATAGATGCCATTATAGGAGAGGGATTTAGAGTTCATGTGGTTGACTCTTGGGTGAATGTCCTTGATTGTCTATTTGAGATTCATTAAATATCTACAATGATATTATTTTATAATGAAAGGGGATGAGGCAATAACAACAAGACTTATCCTGGGTCGATATAAGTGTAATATTAGGTCCCATGTTAGTCTCATTCAATTATGAATGTTTTCTTTGATGGTGGATCAGACTCTTATAAATGAGGTTATCTCAAAGTTGTCTTATAGTTCTTGAATTATGGTCAGTACTGGATGATTAAGATGTGTCACTTTCGAGAGTAGGAATCGTCATTATGATATCCTTTGTTCAAGAAGTTGAAATCATCGTACTCATACATTAGGGTCATTTTCCCAGGACCATATTTGAGTGATCATTCATCAGTGAGGTGGGATGGGACATTATCGTGGAGACTATCTTTAGCCTCTAGTATAGTTTCAGTCCTGACACATGATTAGACCTCAAAATAAATTATACATGTCAAAATGATAGATAGTTAGTAAGGGGGAATCTAGGAAGAGTCAAAATGAGGGAAGGGGGTCTTCTACATAATATCAGACTAGAACGTAGAGTTTTAATGGATGAGGTAGTAAAGGAAGGGTACATAGTGATTCTAGGAAAGGGAACCCATATTAAGAGATTAGTGCTACTTATGGGAGTCAGACAACATCTTAAGGAATAAGGGAGGGATAGTTCCATGTGTTACATCATTCAAATTTGGATAAAAGGTGAGACCATTGGTACTATGATTTATTATTATTGTAACTTCAACATTAGCTGGTTCCTTATTTAAAACTGGTCCCTTGCATTCTCTTATACCTGCAACACATAATAATGATATGAGGCAGACAATGTAGACATTGTGTGGGACATTTAGTATAGACACACTATAGGAAGTGCGGTATAAGGACACATATTTTTTCAAAGGACGTTCCGTTGATATTAGGGAGTATCATTTTCTCTAGGATTTCTATATTCTTGATATGTTATGACTTGAAATAATTATGGGTATGGACTAGCTAGTTTCATACCGATCCCATATTGATTATTTATTTAGGTGGTTTAAATTTACATCTCATATGGGTGACCATTAGATTTTCCATGGAGAGTGGGATACCAAAGAAGGCTTAGTAGGGCCATGTAATTATCTTCTCGGAGAGACCATATCCTAGGTTTCTAGTCTTTTTATAGATTACAGAGGTCTAAATAATCATATGATTCTATAAGTATTGGAAAAATATCATGAGGTGCTTTTAGAAGACTTCTTTGGGATTTTACCTAAGTTAGATGTGGAGTTGACTATTGAACGCATTCCATGAGCTGGGGGAGTATCTATTCCACTATATTGAATGGAACTAAAAATGTTTCATGAGTTCACGAAATATATAGAAGATTTAGAGGATAAAGGGTTTATCAGTCCAACTATGTCGCCATGGGGATTTCTAGTGTTGTTTTAAATGAAGGATGATAGGAGTTTGAACATGAGTGTCAATTATAAGAATTTGAACAAGATTATAGTAAAGAACCAATATCTAATTCCATGTATCAATGATATTTCTAAGAAGTTGGGAAGAGCATGTGTGTTCTAAAATATTGTATTGAGATCATGATATGATCATATGAGAGTTCAGACTTTTAAAATATCTAGGATATCTTTCAAAATTTTTTACGACCTATATGAGTTCATTGTATTTTCTTTTTGGGGTTGAAAAATTCACCAGCAATGTTTATGGACATGATGAACAAAATATTTCATCCAACCAGATTTTTATTGTGTCTGTGAAAGAAATTTTGGTGTATTTCATGACTCATGATGACCATACACAATATCTTGACCCCATTTTGATAACACTTAAAGAGAATTGTCTATAGATCTATCTATATAAGTGTCAATTTTAGATTCAATAGCTATACATTATGGGACACATAATCTCATAGGAATGTTTTTTGATTGACCTATAGAAGGATTATGTAGTGTTATCTTGGGTGCATCCCATGATATTTTTGAAATAATATGATTTCTAGGGGTGGCTGGATAATATTTAAGATACATCAATGAATTTTCAAAATTTTCAATGCATCATTTAGGCTTGACAAAGAACGAGATAAGGTATTAAAGGCCATAATCATGTGAGGATGCATTCCAAGAGATGAAGAAGAATTTAACATCTATAACAATCTTGATCCTACCCGACCTAGGTGGGGAGTACATGGTGTGTCACAACACTTTAGGAATCAGATCCAGAGTTTTTTTGATTCATGAAGATCGAATTAAGGAGTATGGGTGTTGGTAGCTATGTCCACCCGAATGAAAATACCCTACACATGACCTCATTCTATAGGTTGTAGTTTAGGATTGGAATTGTTTGAAGAAATATCTATTTGGTGAGATGGTTATAATGTTTACCGTTTATAAGATCTTAAGTCCCATATTCTTAAAACTTCATTTTGCTCTTGGAAGGTGAATATGGGTTAAGTATATGTAGTCCTTTTATTTTGAGATATAATAAATGTATGAGAATGGAAAAATGTTGTCGATGCTTATATTTGGAAGAATATGATTTAAATGGTTCCATAATCTAGTTTAGAGTAGATGATAATAAATTTAATGGTTGAGGTGTAGGTTTTGGTTTAGGAGGGTCTGGAAAAGACGACCCTCATATTAGTTTTAGTGGATTAAACTCTAATTTTTAAGATTTTATAATGGTATAATGAGGATATGGAATGTTTGAACTTGGGGGATGGTTGTGAATATGTGGAGTCACCTTCCTATTATAGAATAAATAATGATGATATCAGCTATGTTAGGAATTGACTTGTTGAATGTATGATCATAAAAGAGGATATAATAAGGGAATTTAGTGCCTCGAAGTGGGTTGTGCATCCTAGTGTGACAAAAATGTATTATGACCTATGAAGACAGTTTTGTGGTCCAGATGAGAAAAATGAGCTAGTAGTGTTTGTAACATAATTCTTTACCTTTTAAAAGGTGATGTTTTAAAATCAATGAACATGTGGTTTGTTTCAAAAATTAGAAATCCCATAATTGGAGTGTAATTATGTGACCATGTATCTTGTGGTATGACTTCAGAATATTATATGGAATACTAATATTATATTGGTTATTATGGATCCATTGAAGAGTGTATTGTATTTATTACTTGTATGAGTACCCTAATTAGTATAAAAACTAGAATATTTATAAGCTTGGGATATAGTTCATATAAATAGAATTCCACAAACTATAGTTTTAGATCCTATCCATCATTTAAATTCACACATATAATATGGTTTACAAAAAGATCTTGGTAGTTTAGTATTATTGATTACATATTTCCCTTCAAAAATATATGTGAATTCAGTGTTTTCAATATATGCGATTTATTATATGATGTGGGTGTGTGTTCTTGAGTTTGACAGGTATTAGGAGAAGAAATTGGTTTCAGTATAGTTTTATATAACAGAAATTATCAAAAAACTATATTGGGGGATCCATATAAGTCTATTTGTTTTAGGAAGTGTAGATCACCACTATGCTGGATGGTGGATGGTGGGTTAGAGTTATCAGGATTGTGTCTCGTGTAGGAGATTATGGAGAAAATTTAACTAATTTAGAATCTTATTTATATGTATTAGAGTAGGTAGAGGTCATATGACGATTAATGTAGATGGCCATGGGATTTTATAGATGGTGATCGTGTGTTTCTTTTGCAATATCATAGGTTGGGTCACTATAGGATGTGAGGGCATGGTATGATAGCACCCATGTTTGTTGGTCTATTTGAGGTATTTGATAGAATCATCACAGTGACATACTGATTGGATCAATTATATAAATAAATCATAAACATCCTAATTTCAATGTATCACAACTTTGGTTGTATGACAATGATCCATATCATGTGATCGATGTGGATGAGGTCGAGCTTGAAATAACTACACCCTTTGAGGAGTATCTGATAAGTGTATTGGATAATAGTGAAATGGTGTTTTGGGGAAATAATATGCCGAATGTCTATGTATAATCGAAACATGGTTTTCTACAAGCGGAAACATGGTAAAGGGAAGTAGATATAGGGGCATAGTGGCCCAATATATTTGGATTGAAATATTAGAGAATCTTTGGACTGCAGCTCAAGGAAGATTTGTTATAAGGTGAAGAGACTATAAGATGCCATCATTTTCTAGAGTTGAATCGGGCTTGAATTCAGGTAATGTTTCTTTATTTAATTACCTTCTGACTGAGTTTTACAAAGGGGTGTGTTTTGGTGAAAATTTATAAAAATGGAATAAAAAGGTGTTGTGACCATTTGGCACACAATTAGAAGAAACCATGGTCTCATCCAAGGAAACCATAAGAAATGGACATTGAGGATTCACTCGGATGGTTAATAGTCTGTCAAAAAAGGCACTGTGAAGGGAAAAACTATGTACCACAAAATAATTGATGCATGCTTAGGAATACAATTTTCCCTTGCCCAGAAAACATTGTGCAGTAATTTTAATGGCCCAGAAACGACATTAAATTTACTCGAACCATCCAAACATCCGGTTTTCAACCAAAAAATAGAAAAACATGATTTTGGATGATTTTAGATTTTTAGAGAAGGAATCTGTGGTCTTCAAACCTCTGTTATTAGTGATTCATATCCCAAATTGAAGATCGTATCCTCTCCCGATAAGTATATTTTATCATATTGATTATCTCATTTATAATCCATTATTTCTTCATTCATTATGTGGATGTTATTATTTGTTTTTCTAGATCATGATATATTTTTGGTAAATCTATATATTGGCTTATGGATCTATATATATATATATATTTAAATAGATATTAATTTATTAATCTCGGTTTACGATTTTGAGATGTGGATCTAAATATATGTCATTGTGCTTCTGAATTTTGATGATTTCTATTCGAAGATCGATCATTGAATTTTTGGGTAGTTGGTATAGAATTAAAATACCATAGTCATGATTTTTATTATGAGAATGATTTTTTTCAAATTTATAATTTTTCTAGAAATGATATTTTTCAAATAGAATTAATTAAAGAAGTAATTTTTGGGATTTGGGGATAATTAATTGTGGAATCAATTATGTGATATTAATGTTGTTAGATTGATAATTAATTTTTGGATTAACTTTGATATTATTTAATTGTATAGTTGAGATAATTAATTATGTGATATTTATGTTGTGATATTTGTAATTATTTTTTGGATTAATTTTGAGAATATTGATTTATAGATTTTAGATAGATAATTGTGAAATTAATTATTTGATAATGATACTGTGGTATTGATAATGAATTGTTTGATTAATTAAGATAATATTCATATGTGGATTGAGATAATTATTTTTTAATAATTAATTTGAATTGTGTGATTAATTAACTAGCGAATTAGTTAAATAGAAATTTATATGTCTAATTTTTTCAAATTGTTAATGATATTAAGATGATTAGAAAATTAATGAATTTATAATGGGATTAATGTGAAAAATTAATTATTGAATTAATTGTTAGAGATAATTAATTGTAAAATCGTGTTTCATTTTTTTATATTAAAATGGAATCATGGTCATTCTATAGTATTAATTAATGAATGGTTACATGGTTATTCGTTTGATGTATAAAATGGTAACATCGTAATTCAATTATGAGAATTAATGAATGGTAATATGGTCATTCATATATGCGAAATAAAGATTGGTAACATCGTTATACAATTTTGTAAATAAATGAATGGAAACATTTGCATTCATTTAATAAAATAAAAAATGGTAACATGGTCATTCAATTGTTTGGATAAATGTTTCGTAACATGGTCATTAATTTGAGAAAATAAGAATGGTAACACATACATTCATATTTGTGATTTCATTCAAGGATAATTTAGATTCCACCATGGCCCAATGATGATATTGAGGTACGAAAGTCTACAGGAATATGAACCTGAGCTTTATGTGGTTATGTCATGATGAGTTGATAATGTGATTTCTTTTTAATTATGCATAGTAATTATTTCATTATACAACTACATACACTATTTTGACGGGATATTTTTTTTGAAATCATTAGTGGTGGTCTAATGAGTTTTAATCACACCATAAATGGGATGCTTGATCATTACCCAAATATACATATTGATGTATGTAATGCTAAGGGCTCGGGACATGTGTTAGATGGATGAGTCATAATGGATCATGGTTGAGGGAACCAAGCATGGTTTGGGACCCACATGGGAGTTTTTTATTTATTACTTATGGGTTTAAATTTTTTGACACATGACATGTATATTAGAATGATATGATTTATATATTAATTAGGTATTCAATTATTTACATTATGTATTATGTGGTTCTTTTATTGATTATGGTTATTTATTATTCCATTAGTGTTTATTAATTTTTACTGTTTTCCAAATCTAATAAAAAAGGGTACAATCTCCCCATGAATGATTTTGTAGACCCTCACTTCTATTTGGTATCCTCTAGTGTATGGGGAGGCATGCGAAATGTCATGTGGTGAACCAGCTAGGGGGACTGGGGTGGGGCACCCAGTTTAGGACGTCAATATTTTTTGAATTATTTGATCTTCTCCTTCTTGATTTAACAAACGTTGATCCCCATGAACCATTTATTTAAAAATTACATGTATCCCCCCCATTATCTATATATCTATATCATTATCCATTATTCCATTAAGAATATTTCATCGTGGAATATTTCATGAAAAAAGTTCTTTCACATTATTTCATTGATCTTGTTCTCATATACATAATAATGTTATTTTCTCCCACAATCAGGGGGATATTTTTTGGTATAAATTTATTTGGATGCTTTTATGATTTATCTTAGTTAGTGAACCTCTATTTGATTTTATTTAGTTTTTTTGTGGATTAGAAACCATTATGAATGAGTATAATTATTTTTGGGGGTTTTCTCAATTAATTTCCAATAAACAAAAAATAATTTTGATTATTTATTTTGGATTTTTAGTATAATTTTTTTAAATTTTATACTATTTATATCTATAGATTATTTATTAAAAAAATGGATTCTTTCATTATTTTCATTTACAATCAAGGTTATTTCTCTTGTTTTATTGCTTAAATATATTATGTATAAAATAAATTTTCATATGGTTTTTTATAATTTCAACCGTGGACTCTCATGTATAAAATGAATTTTCCTATAGTAAATTACTTTTAATTTTTATGAATTAACATCATGTTTTTATTTTGGTTTTTAAAAACAAATGATTATTATTTAATATATTTATATGAATTTTGAAATATTGACATTTTATATTTCATTTCATTTTAAATTTGAAAATTGATTTTTGCTGGTTTATAAATATGAATTGTGGTGTTTATATCATCTATTTAAAAAGGTTATAATTTATTGTATATGGTTTATCAAAAAGATATATTTTGTTTATTTCATATCCAATGAGGATAAGAAAATTTATGTATCTTATAAAAAAGGTTGAGTACAATTGTTTAATAAGATTACAATATGTCATAAATATTTTTATTGAATCATTATTGTTGTTATATGCCTCAATGAAGGTAATCATAATTATTTTTGTGTTAAGGATGACATTTAATTTATATATTTGTATATGACAAAATTTGATTTCTCACCTATATTTAATTTTCATGGAAATTATTGGGTGGATGTGTGGGAATCATATATACGAGTACTATACTAATTTATGATTAATCATTGGATAGTGGAACCAAGTTAGACATATCATCTTCTTGACATATTATTCAAATCAATTTGGATGAGTATTATATATATGATTTTATTGATAGTTGAAACAAATCTAGAAATATAATTAAATGAATACAATTATTATATTGTGCTTTACTATAACCATCCCATTAGGACCATGATAGCATGTCTAGTTATTCAATAATGGTTGTTTTTTTATTATCCCATGAGAGTTTATTTAGGGTTATTTTATGATAATTTATTATAATTGGTGTTATTCCTATTGTGATCTTATTAATATTATTATTGATTCTTATTATTTTTATTAAATGTTGTTGTTGGAATAACATTCAAGATAACATAAGTGAAAACTATTATTATTTTCATGAAAAGGGTATTTCTTAAATTGGGTACTATAGTTTATATAATAAACATGTTATTTTTTCATAAAAAATATTATTTACAATTTTATTTTCATCATATATGAATGAATAGTTATTACATATGTATAATTTATTAAATCTAAATGGTTTTTTAATTACTCATTTATTTTTCACACTTCTTTAATATGGGTACTTCTATATTATTGTTAATATATTTTTCCTTACAATATACATCTTAATTCATCTGAAAATAGTTATTATATAGACATATTATATATATGACAATAATACATTTGTAAGACTTTATTCATATAATGGCCTATTGTTTATTATATTTGACTCAAATTTGAAATATAATGTTAATATTTTATTTGAAACAGTTATAAAATGGACATATATTAAAGGGTTGTAAATAGGGATAGATGGGGACTCATATTGAGGTTTCTTTATTATAATATATATATATATGTATGTATGTATGTCAAAACCCTTCCCAGTGGGGCATGTGACGCAACTCCCCAATCCCTCCTCCAATAGTACAGGGGCTGGTGAATAGCACTGAGTATGCATGTCAGTAACATGGGAGGCATTTTCTATCAACCTGTACACACATATACACATTTTCAAGCCCCCAAAGCTGAAAAGGGAAAACTATTTGAAAAGGGAAATGCATGCATACACTAAAATCCAAACCAATAGAGTGCGACAAGAAATTAATGTTTAATAATTTTTATCCCTAGGCCAAAAGTACAAGCCCACCAAAATAATGTCTGCAACAAAGTCCAACCTATTAAGAAAGGTACTGTGACTGCAATATGTAGCCATAGGAACACTCCCCGGCCCGCCTGATCTCACTGAGCACCATCCAGTCCCGGTCCACCTAGAATATTGTTAAGGTCTCGCTCATCTTCCCACGACACAACAGTTTTGGGAAATGCTCATGCATGGGTGATTATAACAATAACCAGTAAGACACCCTGGAAACCACAAAGGAATACAACAAAGGAATTTTCCACAAAGGAATGATACAGTCAGCACTACACATTATATGTTTAGAGAAAATATAACATGAATATCCACATATACTCATACACGATCAACAATCGTGAAACCACCACAGAGATCCAACTCGAATATTCCACTATGCATGTAATAGGGAGAACACACACCTAGGAATGAAGAGAGAGATATGAAGTACTCGTTCCGAGAGAACTCACTCCACAAGTACGATGCTCAGATAAGGATCACAACCAATAGATATGGGGTGATTCCAACAAATCAATCTGAACTAAACCACTAAGAAGAGGATCGGAACCTAGGTAAGGTATGTCATGTCGATACCAAGAACTCTACTTAGGGTACTAGGAAGGAATAGAGGATACAACTCTAAGTCTCAAATATGGGATTCCAATAACTCTATTCAAGATGTCATACTAATGAGATCATACTCTTGTACGTAGAAAAAGATACAAGATACCTTCTGGGGAAATACCAAGGGTATGTACCCTATGAATGATAGCCCAAGTCCCGGATGAAAAATGGATCAAGCCACATATAAAGAGGATACACGAAGTATAGTAGGATCACACACCATGTTCCTTGACTCTGGGTACTGCCCATATAAAAAGACTGTGTATCTAGGCTTGTCGTATAAAAAGTAACTACACAGTGTGTATAAGAATTACATGCCATGTCCGAGTGTCCAGGGTTCGCTCCATGTACGCTGGACATGTGCTCGTATAGGGCCTCAACCCGTGTCGCCCAGCCCATGTACCAGTACACGGGGTATCCCTTGTATTAGGCTGGTTCTGGCCGGGGAAGGGTATACATGCCATGTCCTTGGCCGTGTTCCCAACCCGTGTCCGTGTACTCCAATGTACACACCAGGTGTTCCGCTGATGAACACACATCGTGTAGCCCATACTAAATGCCTTGTATTTAGGATATTTCTAGAATAGTATTCTTACTCTGCGCATAATGACAGGATCTCCGGATCCATGATCCATCTGTTGTTTGTCCCGAGACTTCATATCCTTTCTTGTCTCTTCATGTTAACACCCAATCAGGTGTTTTCAGGCCTCCGATCAGTTTTAAAACCCATCAAAGATCCATCCAAAGAAAAACGTCCAAAAATTCATACATCTCGATCCTCTCTGAATCATCTACTAAAATCGTCATCGCAACTCCTTAGAATCATTCTGAGGTTGGATCTATAATCCCATATATTTGTGCCAACAAACGAATGTGAAATGATATATTCTTCTGAGAAACTCGAGCGTGGGGAAAGATGTGAAATTACAACAAAGAACAGAAAATTGTGGAATGAATCGAAAATCAAATGGGAGGGATGAAACTCTATCAATGTTCGTGATGATCCAGGTTCATCGCTATTAGAGCAAAACCAGATCAAATACACATATTATAATAATGAATATTGGATCTCCCGATAAATCCCCAAATCACACCTACCCTACATAACGATCGATCCACGGGCTAATCGGATCATAGATTAGTCTGCGTTCATCGTAGCTCTTCATGAATAAGAAAAGAAAACAATATCAAATGTCTAACCTAGATCTGCGGTGTTTGTTGGAGAAGATCTGGTTGTCGTGTCGTTGTCGCCGACAAATCTTCTCAAGAATGTCATCGTCGTGTTGGGAGGTTTTATCCTGAGCTTCCCAGTGCCTCTTGGGGAAATTATGGTTTATGATATCTATACCACTAATACCCTATGAAATATTTAATTTAAAAGAAAATTATTTCACTGTAGAAAGACTTTAATAAATTATTTTTATTAAATATTTTATTTTGGTTTTTTCCAAAAACTAGATTTCACCACTGACCTGGTCCAGATGATGTTAGTTCTCACTTATGGTAAAGTCGCTGCTCTGAATGCGACGACACCCTCAAATTTTTGATCTGAGCACCCATTCAAGAGTCATTCCAATTTTTTAGGAAAACCACACATGCACATTATTTAATTTTTTTATTTAAATTCAAACATTTGTTCCGAGCTCACTAGGCCTCAGAACTACATCCTGTTTCAAAACCTGGTCTCGATATAATTCCCATATAATATTAAAATAATACATGGAAAAATTTGGTACATTACATCCTCCCCACCATAGGGCTTTAGGTCCCTAAAAAGACGAAACAAAGGCTACCCAAAAATATGTGGGTACTGCGCACGGATCTGAGTCTCCCACTCCCACGTGCTCTCCTGGAGATTCTCATGATTCCACTAGATACACACTTAGGGAATAGCTCTCCCACAAAGGATATTCTCCTGTCAATCCTCTATCTCAACTAGGTACTCATAAATGTTCACTCCATCATCAATGTTCAGCTCGCCCCAGTCGATAACATGTAATGGATCATGCACGTACCTCCGTATCTGTGACACATGGAAGACGTTGTGTACCTGGTCCACCTAAGGAGGTTGAGCAAAGAGGTACACCACCTCACTAACTCTGCTTAAAATTTGAAAAGGGTCGATGAACCTCGATGATAGATTTTCACCTCTGCCAAATCATCACAATCCCCGTTGAGGTGAGGCCCAAAGGAACACATGGTCTCCCTTCTTGAATTCCAAGGGCCTCAGTCTCCTATTGGAATAATAATTTTGCTGACTCTATGAAGTATTCATCTACTCCTAGATGACCTGAACCATCTCTGTAGTAGCTCACACCATCTCTAGGCCCATGAGTGATGACTCTCTTGGGTTAGTCCAACAAAGTGGTGACCTAAAAGGTCACCCGTAAAAAGCCTTCAATGGGGACATACCAAGTGTGGAATTATAACTTTTGATATAAGAAAATTCCACCAGCTGTAGGTGATCCTCCTAGCTACAACTATATTCAAGTATGCAAGATCATAGCATATCCTCAAGAACATTGATGGCCTACTCTGTCTGACCATCATTATGAGGATGAAACGTTGTGCTCAAGCGTAACTGAGTCCCAAAAGATACCTCCAATCCCTTACACAAAGAGAATGTTAAACGAGAATCATGATCTAAGACGATTATTGCTGGAACTCCATGAATTCGAACTATCTCCTACATGTAGAGATGTCCCAAGCTCTCTAATGAGCTCTGCTCTTGTATGGCTAGGAAGTGGGCTGACTTGGGGAGTCGGTCAACAATTTCCCATATTGAATCGTGTCCCCTAGACGTACGTGGTAAAACCTTCAAAAAGTCCATGGATATCCCATCCCACTTCCTCTCTGGCACCTCAAGGGGCTGAGTCAAACCTGCTAGAACCTGGTGCTCATCCTTTACTTGCTGACATGTGAGGCACCGAGAATCCAACTTGGCCACACTCTTCTTCATTCTTGGCCACCAGAACTGATGTCGGAGGTCTTGGTACATCTTTTCGATCCCTAGATGCACCACCAAAGGAGATGTATGGAACTCTCTTAGAACCTCCTCTCACAACTTCATTGGTACTACTATGCGCCCTTTGAAAAGAACAATGTTCTCCCCACCATTTTAATATCCATCAGCAGCATCACCTACCGATATCAGTGCATGTAGAGTCTCACAGCTAGCATCATCGAGCTGTGCCTAACTGACTCTCTGTACGAGTGGAGGGGTAACAACCATCGACTGAAGGTAATCTCTCTAATCTCTAAAAATGAAGGACAACTGTAAAGAGTCCAATTTCCTCATTTCCTCATCGAGTAACTGTGAACTGGATTTAATGTTGAGAGCATCTGCCACAACGTTCCCCTTCCCTAGAGTATAAACGATCTCAAAGTCATAATCCTAGAGGAACTCAAGCCACCGCCTCTATCTCAAATTTAGATCCTTCTGAGAAAAGATATTTCTGAGACTCTTCTAATTAGAGTAGACGATGAAATGCTCAACCATCAGGTAGT
Source organism: Viscum album (assembly GCA_963277665.1). Classification (NCBI taxonomy): domain Eukaryota; kingdom Viridiplantae; phylum Streptophyta; class Magnoliopsida; order Santalales; family Viscaceae; genus Viscum; species Viscum album. Next base: position 1,060,543,011 of record OY728165.1, on the reverse strand, counting down.
ACCCCCAGATCTTCAATGTGACGACTACCGCTACCAATGCAAGATCATGAGTTGCGTAGTTCTTCTCGTGTGGCTTCACATGATGTGATCCATAGGCAATCACCACATGCATATGCAGTAAAAAACAACCATGCTTGGTTCCTAATGCATCGCAGAACACTAAGTAGTCGACACCCTCCTCTGGTAGTCTCAAGATTGGGGCGCTCGTCAGACTCTGTCTCAAAAGCTGAAAAGCCTGCTGGAATCTCTCGGTCTATCTGAAAGGCTGCCCCTTTCGGTTAAAATATGTCATGAGTGCTAAAATCCTAGAGAAATCAGGAATGAATCTCTGATAGTAGAATGCCAACCCAATTAAACTTCGAACATCCATCACGCTCTAGGGTGGCTCCCATGATAACACTGCATCTACCTTATCTGGGTCCACTGCTACACCATCTAGTGAGATAATGTGTACCAGAAAGTGGACCTCGTGTATCAATAATTGACACTTCGAGAGTTTCCCATACAACTGGTTCTCTCAGAGTGTGTCTAGAACCATCTTTAGGTGCCTCATGTGCTCCTCCTTAGACGCAGAGTACACAAGGATATCATCGACGAAGACTACCACGAACCGATCTAGATAGGGCTGAAATAACTGGTTCATGAATCCCATAAACACTATTGGGGCGTTCATCACGTTGAAGGGAATCACCAAGTAATCATAGTGACCATAGCGACATCTGCAAACCGTCTTTGGTATGACCTCATCCCGTACTCACAACTGGTGATAACCTAATCGTAGATCAACCTTCTAGAGCCATCGCGCCCCTCTTAACTGGTCTAAGAGTTCACTGGTCCTCTATTGTGGGTACCGGTTCTTCACGGTCACCTGATTCAAGCGCCGGTAATCCACACATAGCCTCAATATCCCATATTCCTTCGTGGAAAACAACACTGGGGCCTCATATGGTGAAACACTAGGTCTCACGAAGCCCTTCATTTACAAGTCTTCTAGCTGCACTCTCATCTCAGGAAGCTCTGTAGGAGCCATCTGATATACCGATACTGATATCGGAGTCATCCCGGGTTGCAACTCAATGTGGAAATCTATCTCGTGATGGGGAGATAGTATAGGGACACCTCTAGAAAGACATCTGTGTACTCAGCCACTACTTCTAGAAACTATAAACTCGTAACTTATGTTGTGCCAAGGGCTCTGCTAGACAACTGATGTGAAATTGGTTGTACCTTCCAACGCACGATTCCGTCCTGGGCTGCCAGGGTCTCCTTTTCACCGATGAAGGAGAACCTCTTTCTATCACTATGGACACACCACACCCTTTGCCTAAAATAGTCAATCTGGGCATGAACTGTGGATAAACAATCCGTACAAAGAATGACATCGTAAGGCCTCGACGCTACCAGCAAGAGGTTCCAACCGAAACTCTCACCTCCAAGGGTCAGGTCACACTGTCTCCCAAGGTGTGTGAGTTCAAAATTTTCTCCAATCACTGTTTCTATGCATAAGGTTTGAGTCAATGGATCAACTGGAATATCAAAGTCTCGAACAAGATAAGTAGCCAGAAAAGATTTTCTAGCACATGTGTCTATAAGTACGAAAACCAAAGTAGAAAAGAAATAGATTCTACCTCTAATCATTCCAGGAGTACCTAGGTCATAAGCCTCCGCTGCCTGCAGCTGTCCCTGCCTTTTTCCCACAGGTCCCTCAGCCAGGGGTGGACCTCCTGGGGGTGGTGGTGGTAAAGGGTCAAAACTCCAATCACCTCCCGCTACTCTCCCAGATCCTCTACCACATCCATCGCCCTGCAGATCTGTCTTCTCCACATGATGCCTCTCCATCGGTGGTCAATCCACTGCTCCCATGTTAGTAGTACGGCCGGTTGGAAAATCTCGAGCGAGATGTCCTCTGCCATCACATTAGTAGCATCACCTCTTATGAGGCTGGCTGGATGCGCCCTGCGAACCCTGTACGACAGATCCCCTATCCTAGGATCTCTTATGAAAATGTCTCCCATGCTTGGGTCCCGGACGACGGCTCCCTGCTTCCGAGGTCTCTGTTCTAGCTCGCTGACTACTGACAACTTCTTGATGTCTCTACTTTTCCAAGAAGCTATTGACCGCCAAAGCCCGCTCAAGCACCCCATCATAAGTAAGAATTCTCATAGTGATGATGATAGCTTAAATGTATCTATGGAATCCCCTCCCAAATTTCCGAGGTCAGATGTAATGATCTGTGACTATATACATCAAGTGTCGTGAGAGGTCGGTAAATCTCGATGAATAGTCAGCCACCATCATGGTCCCATGCTGGAGTTGAAGAAGCTCTTGTATACATGCTTATCTTAGGGAAACCAGTGAAAACTCCTCCCTAAAGAAATTCTCAAACTCTGACCAAGAATGAGTCGCCTCGTCGTGAATCTGGATTACCAAACTCCACCATCGCCCTGCTTAGCCCTGCTGAAGGCTCGCAGCTAGGATCACCACTAGGTCTGTTGGTGTCCTGACCAAATGGAAGACTCTGGCCACTACCTCAAGCTAGTCCTCTGCATCCTGAGGGTTAGGCTCACCTCGAGACCTAAGGGGTCTCTATCCCTAAAACTGGTGGAGTGCGCTCAACCTGTGCTCCTCCTATAGTGGTACAGTAGGCACCAAACACTGCCCCATAGGTGGTGGAATAACTGGCACACCACTCGAAGGTAAAACTAGGAGATCTGGTTCCTGTATCGAAGCTTCATAACTGAGGGGGTCATCCACGTGATCGAGCTGCTGTATCTTAGCAGGTGCACATTACAGAGGAATCCGGTAAAGAAACCTGATGTATCACAATCAGTGTGTATATCTAAAGAGCTAACTTAAGAAGGACTTGGGAACCACAACCCATTCATATATGATGCATATACCATTACTTTCCCCTGCAACTAGGGTTCTCATGTTCGTAGTCAAAAAGCTTGTTATCAGAGTCATGGTGTATGGATATGTTGGCCGACTGTACCAACACTGGGGTCCCTGGCCCGAAAGGCGTACTCGAAACACTTAACATAGTTTCCTCGAACCAACAGACAGACTCTTGGTCCTAAGGTAGAACTGACCAACTCTGATACCACACATTCACGACCCGTCCTAGTGGGGCCCATGCCACAACTCCCCAATCCCGCATCCAATAGGCCAGGGGCTGGTGACTAGCACCATGTAGGCATGTAACTAAATGGGAGGAATTTCCTATAAAAATGTACAAACACACATCTCCATGCCCCGAAATATGAAAAGTGAAAACAACTTGGAAAGGGAAATGCAAGCATACACTAAAATCCCAACCAATGGAGTACGACATGAAACTAATGTAAAGTAATGAAAAACCCTGGGCGAAAAGTACAATCCCACTAAAAGAAAGTCTGAAACATAGTCCAACCTGTAAAGAAAGGTATTAGTACTGCAATCCGTAGCCGTGGGAACACACCTCGGCCCGCCTGATTTCACTGAGCATCGTCTGGTCCTGGTCCACCTAGAATCCTGTCAAAGGCTCGCTCATCTCCACAAAAAACAACATGTCCGTGTAAAGCCAATGCAGGGGTGAGTATAACAATACCCTGTAGGACACCCCAAAAACCACAAAGGAATACAACAAAGGAATTTTCCACAAAGGAATGATACAGTCAGCTCTACACAGTATATGTTTACAGAACATATAACAAGAATATCCCGATATACTCAAATGCGATCGACTATCGTGAAACCACCACTAAGATCCAACTCGAAGATTCCACTAAGCACGTAATAGGGATAACACTCTCCTAGGTCTGAAGAGAGAGATATGAAGTACTCATTCTAGGATAACTCACTCCATAAGTACGATGTTGAGATGAGGATCACAACCAATAGCTATGGGGTGATTCAATCAACTCAGTCTCAACTAATCCTCTATGCAGAGGATCAGTGCTCGAGTAAGGTAGGTCACGTCGATACCAAAAACTCTACTTAGGGTACTAGGAAGGAACAGAGGATCCAGCTCTATGTCTCACAGAGTGGATTCCAGAAACTCTATTCAGGAAGTATTTTTAAAGAGATCATACTCATGTACGTAGAAAATGATACCAGAAATCTTCAGGGGAAAGACCAAGGGTATGATCCATAATAAAGTTATCCCATGTCATGAAAGATAAATTGGTCAAGCCAAGTATAAATAGGTTACATGGCGTGTTTTAGGATCACACGACGTGTTCCTTGACATAGAGTACTACCCGTGTAAATGACCTGTGTCACTAGTCGTGTTGTATAAAAAGTCACTACATGACGTGTATAAGAATTACATGCAATGTCCGTGTTTCTGGGGTTCGCTCCGTGTATGCTAGCCATGTGCCCGTACATGACCTCAACCCATGTCGCCCTGCCCATATACCAGTACACAGGGTATCCCATGTGTCTGGTCGGGTCTGGCCAGGGAAGGGAATACACACCGTGTCATTGGCCATGTACCCAACCCATGTCCGTGTTCTCCGAGAGTACACGCCAGGTAGTTCTCCGTTGAACACATTCTGTGTAGCCCATACTACACGCCGTGTAGTTAGACATTTCCAGAATCATCTTCCTCTTCTGCCCTCCATGGCTTATTCTCCGAATCTACAATCCATAATATTTTTGTCCCAGGACATCTGATCTTTGCTCTTCTGTCATGTTAACACCCAATTGGGTGTTTTTGGGCCTCCGATTGGTAAACAAACCATCAACGATCTGTCCAAAAAAGCCCAATAAGTCATATCTCTTGATCCTCACTAAATCATCTGCTGAAATCATCGTCATAGCTCCGTAGGATCATTCTAAGGTTGGATATATAATCGAATATCATTGCACCAACAAACAAATGTGCAACGATCGATTCTTCCGAGAAATTCAAGCATAGGGAAAGACTAGAAATTAATACGATGAACCAGAAATCGGGGAACGAATAATAAATAAAATGAGTGGGATGAACCTCGTTCATTGTTTGTGATGATCCAGGTTCATCACTGTTAGAACAAAACCAAGTCAAATGCACATATTATAATCATGAATATTGGATATCCCGCTAAATACACAAATCTCAGTCGCCCCACATAATGATCGATCCGCGGGCTATTTGGTTCGTATATTAGTCCGTGTTCATCATAGGTCTTAAAGAACAAGAAAAAAAATATCAAACGTCCTACCTGGATCTGTGGTGTTCGTTGGAAAAGATCTGTTCGCCAGGTCGTCGTCACCGGAAAAACCCGTCAAGAACGTCATCGCCTAGTTGGGAGGTTTTCTCCAGAGGTTTCCAACACCTCCAGGGGAAATTCAGGGTTATGAGATATGTAACCCTGATCCCCTATGAAATCTTTAATGTAAAATAAAAATATTTCACTACAGAAAGTATTTATTAAAATATTTTTATTAAATATTTTATTACGGTTATGCCCAAAAACTAGATTTCACTACCGACTTGCGCCAACCAATGTTAGGCCTGGCCTAAGGTAAAATCGCCGCTCTAAACACAATGGTGCCCTCAGATTTCTCATCTGAGCACATGTTCAAGAGTTATTCTACTTTTTCAGGAAAACCACATGCACACATTATTTAATTTATATAATTAAATTCCAAAATTTGTTCCAGGATCATCGGGCCTTGGAACTGCATGCCGTCTCAAAGCATGGTCTCGAAATAATTCCAATAAAATATTAAAATTGTAAATGGAAAAAACCGGGACATTAAAATACTAATGTTCAGGTATGGAACAAATGGGATGTAGTGAGTGTTTTTAGTTGTCCTAGAGTATCATGGAGGTGAAAAGTGAAGATAAATCATTGACTAATAGAGATGGGATATAGGAAGATCTATATGATCTTATTTTATTTTTTATATTTAGTTTGACTCATTTATAATGACACTATTACATAATCCTACATTTATTGGATCGCTACCCCAATCATTGGAGTTGTAATACTAGACATCCAAGTGGAATTTCATTAGGAGTTACTTGTTCATCATGTGAGGTCATTCCCAATGGAATATAACTGATTCAAACATACTATATTAGAAACCATGGTAATTTATTACACATATCCAGATTTGCGATTATCTAGTTAATATGTAATGGATAATTGAACCATGATTTTTTAGCTTTCACATCATAGGAAATGATATAAAATAACATGATCTCAGTCAAAACTATTTTATGGTCTCATCCTCTAATCCGAATAATTTATTTTCACCAATGAGAAATCCTTATATGTTCTTAAACAAAGAAACATGATCTGAACTATCTTGTCCCATATCTAGGACAACTCTATGGACTATGCCACCCACAACACAATTTTGAGGTAAGGAACACATCTTTTCATGAATATTCCTATATGGATCCAAACTAATTCAAAAATTTAATTTATTTTTTTAGAAATTCATACCAGTTGTAGATGATACACTATTAACCTATAAAATGATATATATAATTACATAAAATAGAATTCCATTTATTTATTGTATACATTGAATCAAAATTATTTTTTCACTGAAATACAGGGGAAATATAATATTTAGTACCGAAGGAGTACTATAATATCGTCTAAATCAATGATATAATTAATTTTTCATGATAAATATATCATCTTTATGAAATTATGATGATTATCCACCTTATATAAATAATTATTTAAAAAATAACAAATGAACTAGATTCATTAGTATATAATAAATTAGTTATATTCATTAGTAGATCCCTGATAACCCAAATGAAATTATACCTATTAAAATGTATGTGGTAATCATGTATGGAAATCCATATATACATATGATCATTTCAAATACAAAAAATTTAAATATAAAAAAAACACAAATTGAACTTCATGTTTTACTTTCACATAAGGACACATAATATTTCATGAAATAAAATCTTCTTCCACCAAATTCAACTAAAAACGTTAATTTTCAAAGGATGGTACATCTTATTTGTCTCTAATATATTCCCCCAACTATAAGGCATGGAAATACTATAGATATAATACTTTAATACTCAACGAAATTAATAAAATTTAATAAAACATCTCTAGATGTTCCTTATACTCAGACCATCAATCTAAAGAATCACTATATAAATATAATCACATTACACTTGAAATTTCTGATCACACATCCATCACACCTCTAACTACAAAAAAATAATGTCCACATCATCTTATAAATAGATGTTGTCACATAATCCCTTTTATTTTGAAGTTTCATTGATACCAATAACTATATAACATTCTATTTCATTCCCATTCACTATGAATCCTAATCGTAATATTTTCAACTAATGGAATCATCCACCAGATTAATATTTTTATGAGTAAATGTGATATCAAAATCATTATCTGCTAGAAATTAACCCCTCCATTTCAATGAAAATTTATTTAAAGACCCATAAATTTCAAGGAAATTTTTTTCATAATTTTCTTGGGAATTTTACAAGAGCGCAGTCTCTGACGGAACCTAATTCCGAGGCCCGGTGTGCCCGGAATCATTTTCCGAAGATTGACTCTGGTACGTTTAGTAAACGGACGAGCGAGTTTTTCTAACTTTTGAACCGGTGCCCGGAATCGAATTCCGAGGGCACCGATGAAATCACAGCGCCGGTATTTGCTTAGAAACACCTCTTCCGAAGTTGCGTTTGCTTGGGTGTGGTTTTTAATTTTTGGGCTTAAAGTTAAGAACTAAAATAATTTTACGACACCATTATTATATTTCACTTAAGCCACTTGGAAGACACTTGAATCCACTTAAAGACTGCTTAAACTGAGTTGATCCGGATAGGATGCTATCCAGAAATATCCTACCTCCCTTGGTAGGATATTTGTGAGGTGGGGCCCGCACGAGCCCCGCCGTTTCTTTCCGCTAAGTAACACACCCGCGAAAACCCATCATTATGAAAGTCAACTGACACGTTTTCTTAAATTCATAACAGACCATTTAATTGGGCGGTTTATTTCGTGAATTAAATGAGCTGTTACTTTCGTTGAATTAATACAGTGAATTGATTGGTCATTACTTACCCCTTTTTCGTTGGTTGGCATAATTATAAAATAAGACCAACCAATCTTTTTGGAGGATTACTGGTTCAGAGGTTTTGTAAGAATCCTCGTGCCTTTATCCTTCTTCGCGAAGAACGCGAAGAACACAAAGAACACAGAACGTCGAACCCGGAAATCGATGAGGCGACGCCGTGATCCGCGACGCCGACGTTCCCTTCCTGCAAAGTTCTTCTGCGACGTCTCTTCCTCCGCGACGGATCTTCGATCGGCGGCTTGAGGTAAGAGTCTCAGATTTTTCTTTTTAATCTCATTTGTGGTTTTTACCAAAACACGGTTTTAATTAATTAAATTAAATCTGTTGTTTCATGGTTCGTTGAGTTCGCCGACTCAACACCAGTTTCCGCGACGACACGACGATTCCCTTCTTCCGCGACGAACAATTCCATGAAGAACATGCTTACGACGAATATTACAAGGTAGGGTTTTTTATTTTTGGAAATTCCTCTTATTTTTTTTCACATGTTGTTTCCGTTCAAAATGAGAAACCCGATTTTAAAAAAAAAATTATTTTTTGAAAATTGTTTTCGGATATGCGTTCATGTGTGGAACTTTATTCCTCCTGTTGTTTATCTCTAACGCGGAGGGTGCGGGCCAAAAGAACATGGCCCGACGACCCTCTGTCGCTCTTCATTCTTGTGCGGATTTGACGGGCGATGACGGAACGTGCCGCATCGGAAGTTTGGTGGTTACGCAGTGAAGACCGAGTCCCGGGAGGAGCATCGGTGTAGACATGAACAAAATCGGACCACTGTAGTGACTCCGGTGGCCCGCGGAAGCCGCCGGCGGCGCTCGCGGACCCGCGGCGGCGCGGGTCCGGCGCGCGCGGGACGCGGCTGAAGCCGCGTCCGGTTGTCCGAGCGACACCCCGCGGGTGCCGCGGGGTTGTCCCGCGGGGGCGGCGGCTCCCCCCCCCCCCCCCCCCGCGTTGCTCGGCTGTCCAAGAAGACACCTCGCGGGTGCCTCGGGGGTGTCACGCGGGGGTGGCGGCTCCCCCCCGCGCCACCCGGCCGAGCCGAGCCGGGCTGGCCAAGCCAGGCCGGTCCGACCGGGTCAGACCGGGTTGACCCGGTTCGGCCGACCCAGGGGGGGGTCGGGCCGGGTCGGCCCGGGCCCGGACCCCCCGTCTTCGAACGGTTTTCATTCAAATGCTCGTAACATGAGCTACAAGCCTCCAAACGACTCGCCGTAAGCGGCAACTCGATAATTTGATTGAGATGGTCATTTTGGTATATCGCACTCAAGGTTTCAGAATACATTGAGTTCGGCCGGGTTGGTTCGTACACGAAACCAACTGGGCCTTTGGAGCGGAAACACTCATATCTTGAGCTACGGACGTCCGATTGACGTGCCGTCGACTTCGTTGAATTCCTATAAGTGAGATGGATCTTTTGGCTCACTCTGCCCGAGGTTTGGACGCAGGTGGAGTATGGTCGGGTTGGTTTTGCCTTAAAAACCAACCGGGCCCCTGCGACGAAAAAACCAATATCTCTTATACTGGGCGTCCGATTGACGCGTCGTCTATGGCGTTGAGTTCCTGTTGTCGATACGGAACTTTTGGATACATCAACTTCGGACTCTGTTTCAGTTGTTGTATCAGCCTCTCGGCTCGTGGAGCGGACCCTCCCGAACGAGCTTGCTGTGTGCGGGAACCCTAGTGCTAGTTGCGACTGCTACTTCGACAGCGACGACCGTGCAGAGATCCTCAGCGGACTGCGGCGATGACCGTGCAGAGATCCTCAGTAGACTGCGACGACGACTGTGCAGAGATCCTCAGTGGACTGCGACGACTACTGCACTCAGCGATCCTACATGAATCAGTGCTACAGGTCTTGTGTGGGCCTGATCCTGTGTGGGTGCATTCCTGTGTGGGTCAGCGCTCAGCGGTTCTGTGTGAGCCAGCGCCTACAGGTCCTGTGTGGGCTCGATCCTGTGTGGGTCTTTGGGGGGTTAGTTACCTATCGATCCTTTGTGGGTCCGACAAATTAGATGGATCAGTGATCATCTTTATCGTCATCCGAAGAATTATACCTATGAGAGATGAATCATGGGTTACTCTCCTTTGTGGATTGTGTTAAGCTATCCTGTGTGGATTTATAGTTTACTCTCCTTTGTGGATTGTGTTGAGCTATCCTGTGTGGATTTACTGTTCACTCTCCATTGTGGATTGTGTTGTGCTTCTGTGTGGGTTACGTTTGCTTTCCTGTGTGGACTGGGTTGTTCTTGGGCTCGGACGTTGGAGCCGAACGAGAATTTATGACTTAGGTATATGTATGGGCATATACCTAAGCTGTGTAAGATGTTACATTGTGATTGTATCTTTCCTTTGAGGATTATCCTCTGTGGATTTCGGGAGACCTTTGGGGGTCTCGGGGTCCCTACTGAGTAGCTTCTACTCACCCCTGCACGGGCTATGCCCACACTTCATTGTGTTGGTTGCAGACGACGGACACCGCTGATCGTGGTGGAGGCGTGCGGAGCAGGACGGTACCTGGAGGTGGACCACTGGGCGGGACGCACTCAGAGTAGATGGTTGGACCGAGGATCTGCGGAGGCTATCTGTACCCCCCCTTTCTTACTCTGTGGTGCTTATTTACTTTTCAAAGGAAATTACTTCTCTTTTGTTGGGTTTTACGCCTTGGTGCTAGTCGCCAGCCCCTGGCCTATGGAAGGCGGGCTTGGGGTAGTCACGACACGGGCCCCGAGGACGGGTCGTGACAATTTAAATTATATTTGATGAAAAATATATCTCAAGTACTTATTTTCTTAATAAACCATGTAACATTTTTAATGAATATAATTCCTCATAATAATACTCATAAAAACCAATGTGGAATGATAAAAATCATGATTATCATAATTAATCTTATGAGAAACTAATTTCTTAAATCCATAATTAGTGACTTGTCTTGATTTCATTATTAATGGGGAAAGTCCAAGCTATAATATGTCACAATATGAAAATTTTAGTTACCCTCATTATTTGTCCAATGAATCTAAAAACCCAACTACTTCCCTTGGAATATTTCATAATATTTTTATTGTCAATATTCTATGAAATTAGATTAAATTTCTTAGATGATAATGATAATAAATTTGAAATATGATAAATCTATGGGTTATACCAAAAAATAAATAATTGATCCCAAGAAATAACACTATTCAAAAACCCAATTCAGTTGATATCATGAAAGATTCCAAATTGTTTTTTTGTTAAACTACTATTAAATCCCAAAAAATAGGATGACGAAAAAAATCACATCACCTCTATAAAATAGAAACCTAGAAGTATTCTCTTAATACTGGAACACACTATGAAACTGTAAAATAATCATGTAAAGATATCTGTTATCTTACATAATCATTCAATTAAAAAAAATAACAACATTTAGATAATAAAATCATCATCATGATTATGTTGAATTATACTATCCATAATCACCATTCACAAATTGTGTGAACTTGGTACCCCAAACAACAATATATCAAACTAAAAATTCCCATACATAAAATAAAATGGTGTCTTAAGAATTTATTAATCCATTACTCTAATATTATAATATTTAGATAATAAATATTTCTAAAAATTTTCTCCATTTAAACTAACTAAATATATAATCTACCCTAAGTAGAGGATTGTGATAATTTAATTCCACTTAAATTTATTAATGGTAGCCTATAACCAATCTCAATCTTCCATTCAAATTATTTTAAGATATTATTTTGAGTTCCCCATGAAGAAAAATTATTAGAAATTTTTAAAAAAATTGTAGTAACTAAAAACTCTAAATTTTAAAATATTACAGCTTTATATACACCATAGGATATGTTCACATATTAATTGTAGAAACCCATAGATAACACTCAATTCCAAATTTTTTCTATTTTACCAGATTATAGAATATAACACAATCTACAAAAACCTTATCAATAATCACTACAAACTATAATATACATATCCATATCTAAATTAGACAAACAATTCATTAAACCCACTAAAAAATATAAAACTATGTGGATTGATACATATAAAAAGAATTTTAATTTATCTAATTGATAGACACTACAACATCTTCATACAAACATGAGAATATAACCCTCGACTGATAAAAATTGAAAATAGATCATATTTATAATAATTTTTTCCAAATGATAATATCATGTTCATAAATATATAACATGAAAGGAACAAAATAATGTTTACCATTACTCATAAGTAAAATCCCAACAACACAACTCATCCAACCAAGACACCCTCCCACTAGATTAATCAAATGTAGTGTCCCTTGAAATGTCATCAATGTATGATATTTTATACGCACTATGGAATGAGTGATAAATGGATTATAGATACCAAAAGAACCAAAATGTATAAAGGAAGCATGTAAATACAATATTTTAACTCTAACTACATCTGGTTCTTCTTGTTTTCAAACGTCGATTTTCTAGAATTTACCACTTCCAACTAATCATCTTCATTATCAATTCTACCTTCCTCTAAAATATAATTTATTTTTTCACAACAGAGCTCCAATAGTATATCCCTTCCATCAAAACTGTATACATGTTATCCCAATGTTCACCTATCATCATCCTTCAACTATTTAAATTTTTATAGAGGACGATAAGTATCCCTATAGTGGTGGTCCATTAGATTTCATAATATTCTCATCCAACATTTGAACTCATTTAAAATATAGACACACAAACTTATAATGAATAATAGTGTTGAAATTAAAACCATGAATTAATTGTGACCCACCTAAGCGATATATACCATATATATTTTATAAATGATATCACTCTAGAAGAGAACTCCTATGGCCTTTCATGAATCTCATTTTCAGAATAATTTGAGAATTTATACCTCAAAATCTACTTCATCCTACACCATACAAGGAAATTCTCTGAAAATATACCACACTCATTATCAAATTATCATTACTCTATACATTTCTAATTACATTTATAGGACCGTAGATAAAATCTATCCAAGTAACTATGGATTTTAGTCATTAAAATATCAACAAATAATGAGATCTATATTTATCATCTATCATAAAATATAATGAATTTAATCATAGACAAATAAGCTAGAGAATTATCCCAAAAATAAAATTATTTCATTAATATATCTCTAAGATATCTCACTACATGTTGTGTACAAGAGTCTCTAATTATATATATTTCTTGAACAACACATAAAACTAGTTACTTTCTACTATAGAAACAGCAGGGACTCATGAGAATAATGTCCATCAATGAAACACTAAACCTCAAAAATAACATTACCATAATGGTATTTATTAGTTTAAATGATATATTTTAGCATAAAATATATCTCAATATCTTATATCCCACGCCCAATCACTTGGTTTTTGATATATCTATCATACATCACTAACATCTATATCTAAATCTAATTGATTGAAAACATCAAATCTCATACTAATTTTAGGACTGTTATCACAATCTAAAATAAAAATATGTAAATAAAAAAACCATAGTACTAGGATATATATATATCTGTACATATATGTTGATATAATATTAACATATATTCCACACATCTAACCACATTATTCACCCTACATATAGATAATAACCCATTGAAAAAAGTCACAAACACTATGACCTTAAACTACATGATGTATGAACCCACACTTATCATGATAATTTTTAGGAGATTAATAGTGATTAATTATTTTTCAATATGTTATGGAGTTCTTATATATGTATTTATGGGACCCATTATGGTTATGTGAGATTCTTTTGTCCATATAGAATAATAGGTTTCTCTTTATAGAACCCCAAGAATATTTCAAATATAGATTTCACATATTAGTGGATTAATATTCAATAAAAATCTTAATAAACCATGCCATAATCAAATATGTCATGTGAAATATGAAACATGGACTCATAAAAAATGGGTAAAATGAAGAACTACATCATCTCCCACTAAGTTACTCATAAATAGAACCATTCTTATACATATCATACATTGTACCATTATTCATAACCGAGAGATTGGAAATATAATAAATTGTGGCATAAGATGTTCAATAAGGATAATCATGAGATATATAAATGATTACATGAGCATTATACAAAAATATGTGTAAGAGTAACTAAAAATAATATTTGAAAATAATATCTTGAAAATCATAGATTATAATATTATGTCATGTATTGATTATTGATAGTTCATAATACATGATTCATAATGGAATCAAAGAATGTGATCTATGAAAACATTACATTTTCATAAGACATAGATTTGAGGAATATATATAAGTATTTAAAATAATTTCCATATTAGTCAAGGATATTGTCCAAGACTATCATAATCGATTTTTTTTACTAAAAAAATAATCTTAGTAGTTAAGGTTCACTCACTAGACTATTATCGTCGATATAGTCCCGAACTAGACTGGAAATATAACAAAATATGCCATTAATAGTGATAAGAAATTCATTATCAATTCTAGAGAAGCACTGAATAAAGGTGTAAGATAAAAATCCAATGTGTTTTATTACATCTTATAGAAGCACTAATAAATGAATCCTCTATATATGCATTTTAAAGAAATGAGAAGGGGGAATACTATAGTGTTCTGTAATATCATATCATACCACCAAAACACCAAAAACAAGAAAAATAATATTCAAATATATATTTTAAATGGAATAAAATTTTAAAGATAAATATATAGAAAACACAATATTATATACATTTCAAACATTGATTTATAAAATTACATATGTAAAAATTTTACATACATTCAAAAATAGTAGTCATAATTTTTCATTTGATACTAACCCCTACTAGTGAAAAACAATCACATCTACAAAATATTTATTATGTTATAATTATTATATAGAAATAAATTAATAAATAGTATCCATTTTAACTAAAAATTTTGTCATACAAGTAACTATGTGTATCAGATTGAGTTGTAGTAAATTAATTTACATCAAATAATTTGTTGTTCATATTCAATAATTATCATTATGATAATTAACTATATTATTACAAGATAAAATGTAAATTAATTAATTAATAGTATATTTGAAGATGGGAAAAAATCTATGATCATTGTCTTGTTTTTTGAAATGTGATGCATGTTTTAATCTAAAATGATACTAGTATTTTGAAAAGTCTCACATGGAGTCATAATAGTCACACCATGTATCAGATTGAGGTGAGTATGATTCTTACACATCACAAATTATGTTTGCATAATATTCTTAAAGTACCAAACAAATTAGAATGTGTTTTCTCTATTTTGTGTATGTATATTGTCTCTTTTACTGAAATTTCATTTTAAACTAGAAACATGCACAATGACTCTTTCCAGTCACATAATTTGTAAATATTACCTGATATTTAATCCTAGTAATCATAAATGACTTATTATTAAATTTTCAAAATTATGAATTGAAATTGTGTGTGATTGCATGGTTTTAAGTGAGAGGTACTTTTTGAACTAAAATGTTTATTTTCAACTGATAACAGACAGATTGAATCATTCCAAACACATCATTTATCATATTGTATGTTTATCATTCAAAAAAATTACATATGGATCATTTTCTTCATGTTTAAAAAAATTTAAAGCTATTTTCTTAGTTTTGTGAAGGTCAGTTGTCCTTTTTTATAAAACTGATGTCAATAATAAATAAAAAGATGAAATTGGAGTCATATTTATCAAACTGTCCATCGGTTTGAGGAGAGGATAATTCTCACATGTCCCAAATTTATTATGAATCATTTTAATAACGTTTCAAAATAATCAGAATGTGTTTTCTTGTTTTGGAGTGTGGCACCTTTATTTTTTACAAAACAGTCATTTTAAACATGTAAAAAATCCTTTAACTCATACTAGTCACATCACATCATATATTAGTATGACAGGATATTGATTTATATACATCTAAAATAAAATATTAGTTAGTTTCCTATATTATAAAAAATATTCAATGTGTCTTCTTTGTTTTTGTGAGTGCCATTCTTTGAATAAAACTAACGATTTTAAACTGATAACAAACACATTGATTCATAATAGAAAAATCATGTATCAGATTGTGGTGTAACTGATTCCTACATTCCAAAAGATGAAATATGGATTGTGCCCCTAAAATATCAACACATTATGAATGTTTTTTCTCTATTTTGAGTAGGTAAGTTCCCCATTTTTTACTATAATTGATGTCAATTTTAAATAAACATACACACATAGAGTCATACCTATCATGTTTTTCACAATATTTCTGTCAACATGATTTATACATTTTAAAAATTAGAAATTGTTCATTTACATAATTATATAAGAAATCCGAAGGTGTTTTCTTGGTTTTGAGTAGGTTTGTTATCCTTTTCACTAAAATTGATTTCAATTTTAAATAAAAATATGTATATGGAGTCATATCCATCACAATATGAATTATATTGGGCAGTGGATAATTAATACTTATCCTAAATGGATTATTGATAATTTTCAGAAATTATCAAAACAATTTGAATGTGTTTACATGGTTTTGAGTATGTCAGTTGTCTATTTTTACTAAAATCTAATTTTAAACACGAACCATGCACTATGATTAATAATAATCAAATCATGCATCAGATTGAAATTAAAATGATTAACACATGTCAAAAATGAATTATTAAAAAATTTAATATGTTATCATTAAAATATTATAATATTTTCTTACTTTTTAGTGAGTAACATTTTTTGAACTAAATTGTCAGTTATAAACTAATAACAGACACATCGAGTCCTTCAGAGCACAACATGTATTATATTGAGGTTCAAATGATTTATACATGTCAAAAATGAATTATGGATCATATCTATAAAGTATCAATCCAATATAAATGTGTTTTATTGTTTTTTATTAGGTATTTCTTCCTTTTATTAAAATTGATTTTATTATTATATTTCAAAACGCACTTGGAATCCTACCATTCACATTGTGTGTTGGATTGAGGTATGACTGACTCCTATATGTCTCAAATGTATAATGAAATATTTAAAATAGTATAAAAACAATATAAATGAGTTCTTTTAGTTGTGATGACATCATTTTTTATACTAAAATCTCATTTTAATCTGGAAACACACACATTGACCCATACCGATCACACAATGTATCATTTCTATGTGAGACAATATCCATGATTCACAAATTATTTATGGATCCATTTCCTAAATTATCATTACGATACAAGTTTGTTTTCATTTTTTCAGTGAGTATGATTTTTTGAACTAAACTGTTCTTTTTCAACTAATAATGGACACATTGAGTCATAGTTGACACACTATGAATATAATTGAGGTGATACTGATTTCTATTCATCCAAAATTACTTATGTACTGTTTCCCAAAAGAATAAGAATAATCAAAATAGGTTTTATTTGTTTAGAGAATTTCATTTTTTATTTTTACTAAATTGTTGTCAATTTTAAATAAAAAGAAGAACTATGGGTCATACCGGTCACATCATGTGTCACATTTAGGTGTGGTTGATTCTTATACATCCTAAAGTCAATAAAAATTATAATGATAATGTAATCTTGTTCACATTATATTTATATTTCAAATTCCCAGCAATAGATATTGACTTGAAATTCATAACAGAAAAAAATATTATCATTGTTGAATGTTAAAAGAGAAAAGGAAGTCCATATTTCAATTGTACCATTAAATATCAACCAAATGGACACTTGTAATTCCTATAATATGAAATATTATAATAATGAGACTATTTTTTCGGCTAAAAAAATTGAATCAATATTCATTGTTAGATGTTCAACAATGAAATGAAATGAAAATGGAAAATGTGGACACAATGGAAGAAAGAATAATTTTATCATTTTGGGGCTTGTATTAGATATTTGAATGAAATATACGACTGCACACAATATCTATGAAAAAACTAAATACATATTAGATAAAAATGATAAGTAAATTAACATAAAAATATTATATATAATTATGAAAAAATTAATTACATAATCAGTAGGAATTTACCTTTTCTTGATGGTTGTATACATTCATGAGACATTTCTTTATAGTCAATATCAAAGTTGACGACTAGAATTGCAGTCCCTCGTGTTCAATAGATTCTTTGAAAAAACCACCCCAACTCAAAAAAAGGATCCATTTGTACGAGGAAGTAATTATTATTTGATTAACACAAAATAGAAATAAATTAAACATAAATATGATAAAATATATTAATTCAATGGATAATTATTTTACTGTGAATGTATTGTAGACCATCGGGATATGCTAATGGTTAAGAAATAATGATAATAGAAAATGATAAATTGATGATTCCAAACAATATATTGATGAGTGAGGGGTGGGGAAAAAATAATATTCATTGGATTGAAGTGTTAAATTTTCCAAGAGAATTTAAATATATCATATTGGTATTCTAAAATATTCATTTTTTACAATAAATAAATATATACATATAATATATTCATTATAAAAGGTAAATATTATAGATAATATTAAAAATGGAATCACAACATTTTATTATTTCAAATAATTTTAGCATACATTGAGTAAAATGGATAATTTAATATATGATATTATTTAGTCTACTATAGTATGTGTTATCCTATGAATTCATCAAAAGGTGAGTGATATAGAAAATTTTCATCATTAACATCTCATCTTCAGAACAATTATACTTCTATTTTTTTTATTGGAAATCGTTCTATATATCTTGTGGATGTTCACTTATGTTTCTTGATATACTAAAAGTAATAGTCTTCTATATAATTACTATTGTTTAGAGTAGTACAAGAAATATAAAAGAGATGAGGGTGATCCCTAAGAAATAAATTCGAATAATAACTTTTCCATGGATGAAATGGATGAGGATTACATTTTAATTCTATTATGTTATTTGAATGGGGTAATTCCTCCTATTAGTGATAATTACCTAGATGGAAATCAGATATTCATAATGGTGGAACCAAATGAAAATGATCAAGAATGATATATGTTTAGATGGATTAATATAAAACATATATAGTTTTTATTAGTTGTGTGAAGATATAAATGAAGTGAATTTTAAGAAGTATTAATGAGTGTGTTATCATTCCGAAGATGGATATATTTTATACAACTAGAAGAAATAAATAATATTAAAAGTTTGAAAAGGATGATAATTGGATCAAATCTATGCAAGATGAGATTTATCTAAAAAAGAATAATATGACATGGGAAATGGTTTCAATGATGGATGATATAAATGTTATCAGAACCAAGTTGGTGTTCAGTAATAAACTCAATGACTATAGAAATGTCGCTCAAAATAAAGAATTGATAGTTTGTAAGGGGAAGTCATAGATGAAAGGAATACATATTTCAGGTAATTGTACTCCATTGGCGTGGTTGTAAAATATTTGATTTTTTGGGAATATCAGTGGAAGTGTAGTTAAAATTATAACAAATGGATATAAATTATATGTTCCTCTATAGAGTTCCTAAGGGGTGTAAGAATTGATAAACTTGATGGGTTTATTATTGATGAAAATGATAGAAAGGAGATCCAGTTAATGAAATAATTTTAAAAGAGAACAATATAACTGAGGACCTGGAATTTGATGTTGGATCAATACCTACAAATGATTGGGTTATAGAGTGGTAGATTTGATCACAACCTATATATGAAGAAGGATATTGTTAAAATGATATTGGTAGAAAAATATATCGAAGAAATAATATTTTTTGATTGTACAAATAGTAATATAATTTTTAATGGATTATATGATGTATGATATTGAGATGTCTATGATGGGTGAAACATTTTCATTTGGTTATAGGAGAAATCATGATTTAATAGAACACTAATTTCTCAATAAAATTTGAAAAATGGGTTTCAAAGTGATTTAATTGGAATATTTGAAACAAATCACAAATACCACTACTACATAGATGAATTTTTCAAAAGTTAAAAATTGAAAAGAGGTATACATAATGGTTTATAGTTATTCGGAGCCTATTATAACTCATAATAACATGACCCACATTGGGATGATATAATTCAATTTGCATAGTACCAATGTTATCCTAAATAGAGGCACATGCTATCAGGAAAGATGATACGCCAATAAATCTAAAAAATTAAGTTTGGTTTGTTTTATTATAGGATATCAGAACTGGCCTTGTTGGGATAAACAAGTGTGGGATAATAAGGTTTAGTGTATTATTGATGGAAATTAGAGATATCGAAAAACCAAAATTTCATTCAATACTTTCATTCAACCCTTGAATAATATGAGACATGGAATAGTTGGAGCCATGATTCTAGCCTCGATTCGATCATATAGTTGACAATGTGGAGTGTTGGTTGTATTTCACTTATACGAAGAGCTTTGGATATCATGAATTATTTCATGATTTTTAGGGTTCATAGAATAGATTGTGGCACTTTTATCAGTGCTTCCAAAAAATTTCGGATAGTGATAACATTTATGAGAACTATTTTAATAAGCACAGATAAAATGAATCTTTT
Organism: Viscum album; assembly: GCA_963277665.1. Lineage (NCBI taxonomy): Eukaryota > Viridiplantae > Streptophyta > Magnoliopsida > Santalales > Viscaceae > Viscum > Viscum album. The sequence continues at coordinate 1,060,522,396 of OY728165.1, read as the reverse complement.
TTAATTCCTTTTATAGTGATGAAAAAACTATAAGTTTATCTGTATTAAAAAACCACTGATAAATACGCATAATTCAATTTAAAAAAAATTAAAAAATTAAATTTATTATATGTAATTATATTAATTATAATAATACTTCATACAAAAATTAATTTTTTAATTAGTTGTATATTTGATTATTATTTTTAAATATATGAATTCATTTTATATAACTTATATTTATACCATTATATATTTATATATATAATTATATCAATATTAAATATATTCAATATTTAAATAAATTTATTATAAATTTATAAATATTCATTTATTATTATAGAAACAAATTTTTAAAAAATAAGTTTAGTTAATTCATAATGATAAATTCATAAAAATAGTAAATATTCAATTAGTAATATTTTTATTTAAAAATAATGTTTTATAAATATATTTTTAACATTATTAATGAGTATTTAAGATTAAATGCATTCTTGTTCAAAATGAGTAAATTTGATTAATTAAAATGAGTAAGATATTGAAATTTTGGATACTTTTAAATAATAAGAAACAAAATAAATTTATATATATTTAAATAAAGATGAATACATATTGAAAATGTTAAAACATAGTGAATAAACTTATATAAAATAAATAATATAAGTTCATTACATTATAAAAAAATATATATTTGTGTTTGTTCTTATTTGTATGAAAATGCATTAATAACATATATGTGAATTTAATATAATATATTTATTCTATGTTAAATTGAAAAATCAGATGATATTCAATCATTTCAATTACTCAATGCAATTAGAAAATATTTTTAATTTATTTTAAGATTGAATTATAATCTAATATTCACAAAATATATTAATTTTTAATTTAAAGCGTAAATTATATTTTGTACATTAAAAATCAAAATTATATTAATTGAAAAATATATATTCATATTTTTTATATATATTATTTATTGACATTATCAATAATTTTTTAATTATTAAAACATTTGATATCTTTCTAAAATTACATAATTTAATTTTTATTTTATTTTATTTATATATATATATTTAATATATAATTTATATACATTATATATTGTGTAATAAAATTATTCATTTTTATAAATAATAGGTTAATTAATAAATAATTATATTATTTTAATAAGTTGATTTTTATTTTTTGTTTATTTTGATATGTCATTTTATTTAGAATTTTATCAGTGTTAAAAAAGAAATGATATAGGAATATTGTATGGCTGTTAAATGTAAATTGATGATAAAGGGTCTTTTTTATCGTTGTTAAATATAAAGCACTCATATTTTACACATTTTATTTGTGCTAAAAAATGCACTAATAATGGTTTCATTTTATCAGTACTAAAAAATATTCTGATAATGGTTGTGATTTATATACGATAGAAAAAAATATTTGATAAAAGTTATGCTTTATCATCTATTGTTTATAAACTTATTAATTTTTTGTTAATCACCTTTTTTTCTAGCACTGATAATGGAAAATAATGTTATAGGCATATTGTGGGGTACTATGGGTTTACTCTCTATTAAAGTCTTGTTTATCTCATGTGATATCAATCATTTCCCAATATAGTGGAGGGAGATATAGGTAACAACCATCACATAATAAAAATAATTCATTTTTATTCCATAATAACATAATCCATTCATCATACCATAATGAATGAAAATATTTGGGTTATATAAACATTTAAACATGTTATAATCCTAGGTAATTAAAAAATATTATTAATTTTTTCATCATTTTAACATGGTGTAACACTTGGGGAAATAAAAGGTTTCATAAACATCTTCTCATCATAATCATAAACTATAAATATATGTGATAATCAGGGTATCATTGGGTCATATCCCAATAAAATAATAAGTAAACTTAGGGGAAGTTATCATTCGTTAATAGAAATAAAAATAAAAGACAATTGATACATTATTGAGAAAAATTTCACTTCATCTTTTAAATGAATTTTTTATAATATAATAAAACCACACATATTTAAGAACTATTTTATTTCAAAAGAAACTATGAAATTTATATTTTTAGATATAATGAATTTAGTGGTCATGTTTTTGGGAAATTATCTATAGTCTGTATAAGTTAAAAGAAATCATTCCAACAATATTTTTTTCAAATGATTAAATAAGTACCTTCTTTAGAATACAAAAATAATATTCCTTATGAACTATTTGTTAAAAAGTAATCTGAGGGTAACAACGGAATTAAAAAATTATTGGACAAGATTATGATTTATATTTAATTTTTTATAAAACACAAATATTGAAGAAAAATTATTATAGACCAAAGTGAAAAATAATGATGATTTTCCATAAAAACATATTTCCAGTCTCTTGATTACATAGTGTGAGGAAAATGAATGAAAAACATGTATTTTCATCAAATAATCCTATCAAAATAAATTTTATGACAATCATGAGATAGAGAACACATGTTTTCATCATTATATGTATAATCATAAACAATATTGATAAATTATGAGACTATAACATAAAAAATACACCTTGAGTTTTTTTCTCTAAATGAACTATACAGTAATTTATAATAATATTAAATTTAATATAATTCTATAAAATATTTTTTATACTTATAATATTATATAAGATCTTTTTATTACATTTTTACACCCATTTTATCAATAATTATTTATTAAAATTTCAATTTTTGTGAGTTAACATTTTCATTTATCTTGAGTATATTAGTTAAGTAGTTCAATTCCTTTTATATTTTATAATATTACCTCATCAATAAAATATTAATCATGAAATATGTTTAATATATATTAATTTTTGACATATCTAGAATCATCTATAAAATCCAGAGATTGAAAAACTAATTACATTGTTTATGGAGATAATATGTCATATATACACATGAACAATGACTACATATTTCAATGGATTGAAAGAAAAAAGTTAAATAACAATTAAAATTTATAAAAGCATTAATATTTTTATCTAAGGTAATTTAATAAAATATATCTATATTACCATCCATGTTAAAATAAATGATAAAATGAAACACATTGTTTCGTAGAGGTGGTACCCATATATAGTCATGAGATACATTATCATTTTCTAATGGTTTTGATGGTTGGAAGGTAGATGACATATTTTAATTATTAAATTTTCATTGCATCATATGTATCATATAAAAATATTAAATCTATTATAATACCTATCCATTAAATATAGTAATGGTGAATAAATTTTATCGGTATGTGGAGACATTAAGCCTTGTGTATGCAAGAGTAATACTATTAACTCTCTTCAAATTGAAAAGATTGTATATAATAGTTTTTTATAATTATAATAATATTTAATTATAATTACGATAATGAAAATATAATATTAAGATAAATAAAATATATTTAATGTAGGTAAAGAAGGTGAGTAATGAATGAGGATGATAGTGGTGATTACCTCTTCTTTGAAATAGCTCATTTAGATATTTTTTAATGGGCTCTAAGATTGGTATTTTGAAAAGGAAAAAAATTAGAATTTGTATTTTGAAATTAATACAAGGAATTAACCTATTATTATTAATATAATGTCTTCATGTAGTTTAAAGTGGCGAGGGAAGACATTCTCATATATAATTGATATGGGTCCTGTTTGGAGTTTCATTAATGATTAAATTATAATAAAATCAATCTCAACAAAAAATTTTCCATAAAGACATAATTATTATGATTAGTTAGGATATAGATTGAATAACATGAATATATATAATTTATAAAAATCATTTTAATAATCATCTTATTGATTAACACATTGTTAACACATTTTAATTTTTACAATAATATTAAAATTTTCTACATTAAGGGTTGTAATTTTTTTGTATAATGTGATAATTGGACCAAAAATAGAGAATTAATTACATTTTACTCTATATCATATATGAAATTTCTTGTGTATATAATTTTATTATTTTATATAATATAAAAAAATATTATTCGATAAAATATCATTATTGTCAATTTCACAAAATTCCTTAAATTTGACTAAAAATACATATAGTAATGTGTTTAACTCAATTATATTATTCTATAGGAGAAATAATATTTCATATTAACATCTAAAATTATTGTAACATTATAAACTACAACAATTATATCACAATAAATTTTCAAAATATTTTATTATATTTTTCAATTAATTGAGTAAACACAGTTTTGGTATTGTGTAAGAATTTAAGGTCATTATATAATACATAATATTTAGAAATAAACTACCACCAAGAATATAATTTCATTATTCTCAAAATAATCATTAATCTCAATTCATAACTATTTCCCCCTATTTAAAAACATAATGGATATTTAAAACTAAAATAGTTACATTTCGTAGATTTCAATAATTTCGCTAATATATACAACATCATTGTGAAATATTTTCCATTAAATGTCTCCATTTAAACCGCAATGTTATAAGGGTAAAATTAACTTCTTTCAATAATATTTAGGATGAATAACTATGTCTTTGTAACTTATTTTCAACATAGAATAACCTCATTTATCATTTAACGATGTTATAAATTTATATCACAAATACTATTTATATTGACCATATAAGGGGCGTATTATAATTTTTTTAAAATACTATATATAAATATGTAATTAATTTTATATAATTAAATATGAATAAATCATATAAATTAATTTTATTTTAATATTAAAAATTGTCAATAAAAAGGGGCTTTAGAGAAATAAATAGTTTAGCATAAAAATGGATTTATTCATATCCTATATATAGAAAAATATTTTAAAATTATCCAAAAATTTAATCATGTGAATATAATATTTTATCAAATAAATAATTCCTTAATAAATTTTGATTTAATTTGATGATATACAAATACATTTCCTACATGAATTTTTTCAAAGAAACATAACTTTTATATATAGATAACTTTTTCATTTAACAAAAATCATTTTATGAAAATATAATTCATTATATATTTTTTTTGATAATATTTTTTTCATAATTTTTTATTACTATTCATATCCAAAAATCCAATAACTAGGTGATAACAAATACTTTATATTTTAATAACTCTACGTGGTTCATTTAAAGTGTGCCTTCGGTATAACACAATGTACAAAATAATTCAAATTATGTAAAATAGTTTATTTTATAAAAAAGTTGGGTTTTTAAATTATAATCCATCAATATAATTTCTCAATCAATATTTTGGTACTCTAAAATAAAAAAATAGGAATCTTATGCCTCATGATATCCTCATAATCCCACATAGCTTCCTCGAATTTTGTGGTTCCACTAAAAACATTGAATAAGTGAGTGGACTTGTTTTATAGACCATTTTGTCAATGATTCTAAATCATTGAATTTTTTTCTTCATAAGAAATTAATTTCTCTAGTAGTATACCACTATGTTCATTAAATTTTAATGATCAGGAATTTACATCCTCTAATGAGATACATGGAACACATCATGAACATGAGAGTGATTCGATGGATGAACCAATCGAAAGGAAACAATTATGATTCAGTCAACAATTTCAAAATGATAGATAAACATTTGTAATAGAGTTCCCTTATTTTCCAAATACTTTCACCATATTCTAGGGATGTAGTCTAAGGAATACATTCTCACCAACATCAAACTCTTGACCCTTCAATTGATTTTTTTTGATAATTATTTTATAACCATGAGATTCTGTTATGTGTACAACAATGAATTCAACTATAGATTAATTTTTCTTATTTAAATTAGGTCCTAATAGATTTATCTTTCTATCACCATTGTAGAACATTAGAGTTGTGTACCATATATTATATGAGTTTTCACAAGGATCCTTCAAAATTATAGAGTTAAAGTGATTGTTTGTAATGAAATTACATTAAAGAAATGTGTTGGTACAACCCACCTTTTAAATCCATATATGAAACTCTCAACATGTCACCTAGAGTTTGAATAGTCCACTCTGGCTCAACACAAATTGTGTGATGATATGATATAAAGAAACATAAATATATATGCATATCTTGATGAGGAATTATCTAAATCTTCATGGAAATCCTTGGAACCCGATTAGATAAAATTGATTGTGGCACACCATGCAATCAAAACCCATCATTAATTTTTAATTCATTAAGATGATCACGAAAAATGTAATCTCCAATGGAATGGAACTATACTGAATTCATTTATAAATTGATTACAACCCCTATCTTAATATACCATTTTGATGTTCTGTGTTAGGACCCGTCCTCGGGGCCCATGCGGTGACTACCCCAAGCCCGCCTTCCATAGGCCAGGGGCTGGCGACTAGCACCAAGGCATAAATCCTAGTAAAGGGAAGTCATTTCCTTTGTAAAGTAAACAAAAAAACACCACAGAGTAAGCATGCAGAAGTAAAAACTATGAAAAAACTGGTACAACAGTAAGTGCGGAAGTAAGTGGTCTAGAATACAAACCCAAACTGAAAGTAAAGTACAACTCGAAAGGGAAAATGACAACTGAAAAAGTAAAGCTGCAACGTCGAGCCGCCCACTAGAATTCCCACCTGAAGGGTGGGTACAGATAGCCTCCACTACTCCTCGGGTCCAGCCGACCGCTTCGAGTACGTCCCACCCAGTGGTCCACCTCTAGGTACCATCCTGCTCTGCAAGCCTCCACCACGACCAGTGTTGTTCGTCGTCTGCAACCAACACAACTTAGTGTGGGCATAGCCCCTGCAGGGGTGAGTATAAGCTACTCAGTAGGGACCCCAAGACCCCAAAGGTCTCCCAGAATCTACAAAGGATAATCCACGAAGGAAAGATAAAATCAAGAAGTAACATCCGACACTGATTAGGTATATGCCCATACATATACCTAAGTCATAATTTCTCCCTCGGCTCCAACATCCGAGCTCAAGTACAACCCAGTCCACATAGGAAAAAAACGTAAATCCACACAGGATAGCACAACACAATCCACAAAGGAAAGCAAACGTAAATCCACACTGGATAGCACAACACTATCGACAAATGAACGAAAAACAGGATTTATCTCACACAGGAATACTACTTCATAAAATGATAGAGATGATCAGATATAGCCACTGATTCATCTAAGCCGTCGGACCCACAAAGGATTGATAGGTACTAACCCTTGCAATAACCCACACAGGATCGATCAAGAAGTGAAGACCATAGCTAATGGGTAACTCCTTCCCTATCAAGTACAGTGGTTATGCCACTACAACCAAGCGCTTCTCTCTCACCTTGGACTGCTGTAGTACTCCACCTATCGAGTACTGTGGGCATGCTGCTACAACCAAGCGCTTCCCACCATGGGTATGCCACTACAACCAAGCGCTCCCCCTCATAGCCTCTATAGGTACCCCTTCTGTTGAGTACCATGGGTCATCCCCTACAACCAAGCGCTCCTCCGTCGTGGGACTGTCGCTACAACCAAGCGCTCCCCTGTGCTGTTACAACCAAGCGCTCCTCCGTCATGGGTCTTCAGCTACAACCATGTGCTCCCCCATGCTGTTACAACCAAGCGCTCCTCCGTCGTGGGTCTATCGCTACAACCAAGCTCTCCCCATCATAGCCTCCAGAGGTACTCCTTCTGTTGAGTATCGCGGGTCTGCCGCTACAACCAAGCGGTCCTTCGCCGTGGGTCTGCTGCTACAACCAAGAGCTCCCCACTGGGCTATCCGCAACACACCGAGTTATTCGATCAGTAGTCGTCAAGTCTCAACCGGCTCTAGGGTTTCCGCCCATGGAATTCTTGTTCCAGGAGGGTCCACTCCCCGAGTTAAGAGGTCAATGCATCAACTGACATGTAGTCTAGAGTTGAGGTATCCCAAGATGCACCACAGTAGTCACTGCCGAAGACACAGAGGATTCCCATACTGTTTTCATCATCGTCGCAGTCGAATCCACGGAGGATCTATGTACAGTCATCGTCGTCACAGCAACAGTTGCAGCCAGTTCAGGGGTTCCCGCACACAGCAAACTCGTTCGGGAGGGTCCGCTCCACGAGGCGAGAGGTTGATACATCAACTGACACATAGTCCAGAGTTGATGTATCCAAAAGTTCCGTATGGCCAACATGAACTCAACGTCGCAGACAACGTGTCAATCGGACGCCCGGTCTGAGAGTTATTGGCTTTTTCGTCACAGGGTCCCGGTTGGTTTTTAAGGCAAAACCAACCCGACCGTACTCCACCTGCATCCAAACCTCGGGCGGAGTATGCCAAAAGATCCGGCTCACTTAGAGGAAAACAACAAAGTTGACTGCACGTCAATCGGACGTCCGAACCTCAAGATATGAGCATTTCTGCTCTGAGGGCCCGGTTGGTTTCGTGTACAATCCAACCCGGCTGAACACAAAGTAATCTGAAATATTGAGTGCGATATACCGAAACAACCATCTCGATCCAAGGATTGCATTGCCGCTGATGGCGCATCGTTCAGAGGCCCATAGATCATGTTAAGATCAAAAGACTGAAAACGTCCGGAGAAGGGGGGGTCTGGGCCCGGACCGACCTGGCCCAACTCCCTTGGGTCGGCCCGAAAAGGGTCGACCCGCCCGGGTCCGGGTCCGACCCAACCCGCCGGCCCGGCCCGGGCGTGACCCGGCCCGGCGGGTCGGCCCGGCTCGGCTCGGCCGCGAGGCCGAGCGAGGGGAAGCCGCGGGGGGCTTTCTGCCCCCGCATGAAGAAACACCACGGCCCCGGGTGGGGCCGCCGTGCCAGCGGACGCGGCGGCCGGGCCGCGTCCCTCCTCCCGGTTCCCTGTGGCCATGGAACCGGATCGCCGCCGCGGTGGGTTTTGTCGGGCGCCGCCGCCGCCTGGCGGCCGGCCGCTGCCAGCCGCCGCCTCCTGCCGGTAGCGCCGCCGCCCCTGCGCGGCGCGCCGGCGGGAGATTCTGCGGGCCACCGGACGCGCTCCGGTGGTCCATTTTGTGTGCGGTCTTCGCAAGTGGTTCTCCCGAAACCCGATATTCACTGCCAGGCCCTCGAACCACCCTTGCGGCCCCGTTTTTTGTCGTCCGCCATTTCGCGCACCAAGAACGAAAAGGTGCGGTGGGTTCAGACTTCTTCGTTAGTCAGCACCCACCGCGTTAGGGGTCTTAAATATATTCACCCAAAAATATTTAAACGACTGGGGATTTAATCACAAATATTTAAAGAATCAAACCCCTACCTCGCCGTAGTCTTTGAGAATGCATTCTTCGTGGAATTGATCATCGCGAAAGGAGAGGATCGTCGCGTCGCGGAAGGGCGTCGCGTCGTCGCGGTATACGGCGTTTCGTTGACGAACTCCGAGGATCAAGAACATACAGATTTAATTATAACAATTAAACCCATGTTGTTGTTATAAACCACAAAGAATTAAAATGGTCCACATTCTCTCACCTCAACGGATGATCGAAGATTTGTCGTAGAGGAAGGAACGTCGTAGAAGAAGGTCGCTGGAGAAGAATCGTTGGCGTCGTCAATCTCTGAGGGTTCAGCGTTCTTTGTCGCCTTTCGTCGAAGGTCGGTGTTCTTCGCGTTCTTCGCGAAGGAGGATGAAGGAGTTAAGGTTCTTTCAAATCCTCTCAACGAACAACACACAAGAATAAAAGTGTTGGTCTTATTTTATTAACATGCCAACAAACGAAAAAAGATAAGTTAAGTAACGACCCATTAATTCATAGAATTAATTCATCGAATAAAACCACCCAATTAATAGGAGCGTTTAATTTTTTAAGAAAACGCCCCAGTTGACTTTTATTTAATAGGGGTTTTCACGGGTGCGTTACTTAGCGGAAAAGAAATGGTGGGGCTCGTGCAGGCCCCACCTCAAAAATATCCTACCAAGAGGGTAGGATATTTTGAATTGTACCCTATCCGCTTTAATTAAGCTTAAGCAGCTTTAAGTGGCTTTTAAGCGGCTTAAGTGAAATAAAATAAAGTTTGTCGTACAACATTATTTTATTTCTTAAGTTAAAGCCCAAAAATTAAAAACCACACCCGAGCAAACGCAACTCCGGAAGAGGCGTTTCTATGTAAAAACTGACACTGTGATTCCATCGGTGCCCTCGAAATTTGATTCCGAGCACCAGTTTAAAAGTTAGAAAAACCCGCTCGTTTGTTCACTGAATGTACTAGAGCCAAACATCCGAAAATGATTCTGGCCACACTGGACCTCGGAATCAGGTGCCGCCAGAAACTGCATTCTTGTAAAATTCCAAAGAAAATTAAGGAAAAAAATTCCTTGAAATTTACGGGTCTTTACCTTACTCCCACCACAGGGATTTACATCCCTGTAAGGCTTCACCACAACCTTAGGGATAAAAATGTGGTACTGAGCACTCATCTGAGCCTCCTTCTACAAAGTGCTCTTCTGGAGGTTCCCGTGCTGCCATCTGATGCGCACTAGAGGAATCAATCGTCCATGTAGGACCCACTCCTGTCAATCCTTGATCTCCACCGGAACCTCCATAAAGGTCACCCCATCCTCAGAGTCTAGCTCCCCATGGTCAGTGATGTGTGTCGGGTCGTGCACGCATCTCCTCAGTTGAGATACGTGGAAGACGTCGTGCACCCGGTGCAACTGAGGTGGTAGAGCTAGGCGATAAGCCACCTCGCCAATCCTAATGAGGACCTAGAATGGTCCGATGAAGAGTGGAGACAACTTGCCGCCTCGGCCAAATATGTATTTGTCAATATTTATTGGAATATTTTTTATAGAAAGAAAAATTTGTACCATATGAAAACTTGAATAAAATAGAATTTAGATAATTTTCAATAATTAATTAAAATAGTTTCCCAACAATAAACAATTGTAAAAACAAAATGACATTACTGAAAATTTACTGCAAATTTCCTAAGAACTGATCAATACATTTTTAATTATTATGGTATATATATATATATATATATTTCATGAAGAGGTTATTCCAATTCAGACAATCCAATTAATCTTCCTTTTTTAAAATGTCCATTATAATATTTCCTGGCTCGTTTATCCCCAATGTAACACATTGATAATTCTATTAAATAAAGTGGGTTTTTAAATCATGGGTTTTTAAATTATCATAGTTTGATAAATTAAATCAGAAAAATTATAAATTTTTATCGATATTCAATGTTTTTTTTATTATTTTAATATAAACCCACATCATTTGTAAATGGTTAATAAAGTGTTTTTCGTAAAAAGGTAATGGGAAATAAGATCGTTATATTGAATTAACCATATCTAAGTTTTGAAATAAGATATAATTATGGGAAGTGAAAATATTGAAATGGGATAAATTTTATGGTTATATAATTATTTATATTATTATAAATCATATAATGCAATAAAATGAATGATCATTTGAAATATAATGATGAAAAAACTATAAAAACAGGTGGTTTGAAAAAAAACCCGTCAATTAATTCAAAATTAAGTTATTGTTATGAAATTTTAGTTAAAATTTCTTTCTGCTAGATTAGATGAATTATTTTTGATATAGATCCTTACTAAAAGAAAATATAATTATATGAGAAAATATAGTCATCTTCTAGTCAATTTCAATAATAATCTCAAAATTTTCTCCAAATAATGACTATTAGAGATAATGTTTTTATGAATAAATTACTTAAATGAACGTTATAATACAAAAAACAATCAATATGTTACTATAGTATTTAAATAATATCTAAAGAAGAATTGTTATCAAATGAAAAGATAATATCAAAAAACTATAATACTTTGTATGAGGATATAATATATTTGACTCTTTAATTTCCTCAATAAAAATAATGTACCCACTAAAATAATATCATTAATAACCTTAAATCCAAAATATTCTCTATAACCTCAATAGTAATGAATTATTTAACTTACATTTTTTCTCAAAATTTTAGCCTATATTTGTAATAATTTAATATCGTACTTCTAAAATAATTTTTCTTATTAAATCAAATGATAAACTTAATAGTTTCATATAAATAATGGAAATGAATAATCAAGAAAAATATCACTATTGTCTATGTTAAATAAGTGTGAAATATTATAAAAATGTTAAATTATCAAAAATACCATGATTTAAATTTATATACTAACCATAATTTAAATCTTTAGATTGACATAAAATATCTCAAAAATATATCCCTGTCGAAGAATAACAATTAAAACATCATGAATATAATTATCCTACTATCATAATGATTATAATTAACTTAACATTAAATCAAATTCCAACCAAAATGAATATTTGTATATTAATATAGTATTCTTCTAAAAGTAATGTAAATGTTTAAATTCACCTCAAAATCCAATCACTGGAAACCACAAAATGTGTTTCTATGAATTTGAATGTATGACCAACATTGTACATATAATCCCATGAATCTATCTCTAAATTTTAATCAACCTCATATGCATATATATATATATAATTAAAAAATTAAAAAAATAATTATTCTTAAAATGAAATAATTGACTATAAAATATATTCCCTAAATCGAAACAATTGAATAATCTTCATGAAAAAGGGATTAAATCACTTTTTCATTAAGTCACTGACCAATTTCAATTCATAATAATACTCAATTTTCATCATTAATGTAAATCGCCTCATAGTAAAAAATTATCCTTTTAATAATTCCACTAAATCAGTTTTTTTGTTATCATCAACATTATATATATATATATATTAAATCTATAATTAATTTACTTTGAAAAATATATTAAATGTTTCACGATTTTTATATCTGTAATATCAATGATATAAAAATTCCAAAACATAATTCTAAAATCCCATTACATTAATACTTCAATCCTTTTACATAAATTATTTGAATTTCATAACTCCTACAACGGTCTAATATTTAACCGTTGTATTAGGGAATTCGAACAAAACAATGACCATATTTCCCACAAATAATACATTAAATAAAATGTTACATTTGGATAATATTCATATCTCTACATTGAACATCCCATTTTTCTAGGATGTTATTTATACAATTCCCTTCAATTATTAATATAAGAAATCTTACAATTTCTTACATACATTTTCTTGAGTGATTATTACATAATTCATGACATATAGTAAGTCGAATATCCATTACTTCGTGATCTTCATGAAACTAAATATTTTACAAATTATGTTTCTCTAGATACTATCCCATGTTCAGGTTGTTAATCATATAATAGGATATCTGATTAGGAAAAATAACATGATTTCTCATTCCGTCTGTAGTTTTATATGATTTTTCATGGGGATAATATTTCAATTTTTTCACATTTAGAAATAGAATAGTTTCGTCCATTTTCTACCATTTAATGAAACAAAAAGTTATTGTGTGTGCAACAATAATAATAGAGGTAACCCACATAATCATGAAAAATAATTTATAATGTTAATTAATCATTATTTATTTCTTGGAATCAATTGCATCTAATGTTTAACATAGTTCATCCATTATCATCATCTATTCAAATCCATCATGATGGTGTATTATAAAAATGATAATAAACACAAGAATATAATCTTATAGTGTAAAACTTAGTTAACACAATGTTCCAATTCACCGTGAACAAAATCTATTTCCAAGGTATACTCAACCAACAATTTTTTCGGTTATTACAACAATATGAAACTATCGTAAAAAAATCCACTTATAATATCAAAACATGGATTTTTTTCTATGAATTCTATATCCATTCATATTTTATATCATATAACATTCTCTTATATATAGGATTATCATTAGGTGTTCCACTAACATTTTTCATCCTGATTTCTCAAATTATATATTTATTTCTCTAATAGAAACTATAAAACCCATACTTTTCTTACATATATATATTACATATAATTTTAAAAAAAATCATTTAATAAAATTATTATGCATATTTGAACTGTAATGTCTTATTTGTTGTGAAAACAAGTATACATAAAAAACTTGTTCATAACTAAAATAAATCATCTCCTACTAATGTATTCAAAACTATAACATATCATAGACACATATTATGTCATTGGGAAAATATAATAAAGGGTGAGATTAGATTTAATTGATTATATCCCGGGGAGATACCAATGATCACATAATAATAATATAATAATAAGGGTATGTTAACATGATATTAAAATTTGAAAAAGATGACTAGCATATCATGTAACGTAGTCCATAATCGTGGAATAAATATTGGTAGTACATAATACATGAATAATAATGTAATCTTTGAATAATATCCATTAGATCCTAAAATTAAAATATAAAATTGGTTTTTAGTATACACATAATAACGGGAAATAATTTCTTTAGTTGTCAATGCTTAATTCAAAGACTATCAAAGTAGATAGGATAAAATACATAATCCATCATATCCCTGGTCAATGTTCACTCATAAGAAAATCACAGTTGACATAGTCCCTTGATGAACTAGCTCCTCTCCCCATTCTAGTCCATATTTTCTCATTACATATCCATATTTACCTAATCAATTGGAAGGATATAATGTTCAAGGATCACCCATAAAATAATGAAAATCATATATATCTATGAAATAAAAACATAAAACATTAATCATTTCATTACTTAAGAAATGTAAATGGGTCTCATAAACATTTCATCATTTAAATATATCATATCTCTTAGAAATGTAATGGGTTTCATTAATTAATTAACTCGTGGAAAAAATATAAGTATCAAAAAAATCATCCATAAATCATCATCATTATTAGTCATCTTAATAATTAATGTTGAAAGTGTTGGTCGGAGTGGTTTACTCAAGAGGGGGGTGAATTGAGTACCAATTAATATTTCTTTATTTAAAAACAGTGTCTTAAAGACCCCCAAATAAAATAATAAATTAAACTGTAGTGAATTTATATTAAATTAGAGGTTCGGTTAGATTCTAAAGGGATTGATTAATTCCCAGTTAATCAACACAGGAGTGTGTGATTATCTTTTGAAACTAACTTACTAATCTACACTTAACATATACACTTGCTAATTTAATTATCAAAGTATCTTTAAAAACAGTATTGGTTTTAAAGTGATTAGAAGCGGAATAAAACATTGAAAGAGATGGCACAACAATGTAACCAAGAGGTTTAGTCTCAACCTGAGACTTATTCCTCTCAAAAGATTATATAAAAATGATCCACACCCTGGATCGGGGTTCAACAGTTTACAACTGTCCAGGTCCAAGACCTCTACCACTGTTCTTCGTGGGAAATAGTACAACAGCAACCAGCTGTCCAGGTCACACACGACCTCTACCACTGTTATTCGTGGGAAAGAAAGAATGAAAGAGTTTGGTAAGGATTTACAAATCCTTCAGTTTGAGTACAGGAGACAATGTATGTGTTAGATTCAGCAGATAACACACACTGCTCGAAAAGTATAGTAATAAATCACAGAACAAGATATGTAGAGTTTTGAAGTGGTTCTGGTGATTTCAGTGTAGCTCTGGACTCCATTGGATTCGATCAGAAGTGAGTCTGAGTCCTCTTCTCATTTCTGTTTGAGAAACAGATTGTCGTATGCTCCAGGTTCACAGAGTGAAAAATGTAGTCGATGAAGCTCTTCGATATTCTTTTGTATGCACAGAACTCTTCCTGAGTATGCTTGATTGTATATGAGATTCTCTGTGTTCTTGATTGGTTCTTCTTGAATGCACATAGCTCTTCTTGAGTATATCATATGTGTTCCTTGTTTCTGTGTGTGTTGTCTCGCTTTTCTCTTCAGCAGAGTCTTCTTGTATTTATGTCACGTGCAACAGGGGACATAAAAGATTTCTTTCTGCAGGTACGAGGTACGGATTCCTGACATCCGAAAACCTTTATCAGATATTTGAAAAATCATTAAAATGTATGATATGACCGTTAGATAGATAAAGATAAATAAATAAATTCAAACAGTGAGTCGGGTGATCGGTAGGTAATCAGCATCGGTAGCTTGAACATCGGTAGCTTGAACATCGATATCTCAATGTCATTAGTTGCTTTGACTCTATCGGTGGCTCTATGCGTCGGTTGGTACATGCTTGTATCGGTGACTTTGTTTATCGGTGGCTCCATGCGTCGGTAGCTGCATGCGTCGGTAGCTCCATGCATCGGTAGCTCCATGCGTCGGTAGCTCCATGCATCGGTAGCTTCATGCTTGTATCGGTAGCTGTGAGTCTGTCAGTAGCTTCGTCCATCAGTGACTCTTATTCCATCGGTAGCTAGTTATACTTGCACCGGTAGCTCTATATTTGTATCGGTAGCTGTCTGTAAGTCAGTAGCTTACATTTATAAGTACATCGGTAGCTCTGTGTTAAGTATATCGGTGACTCTATCTGTCGGTAGACTAAGTCTATCGGTAGACTAGGTACCGGTAGCTCTTTATCAGTAGCTATAGGTAGATTACTTATCTGTTTTATGCAGAACACATCCGATTGTGTTAGAATCAATTTATAACTTGTATGAACATGGATAAATTAGGATTAACATTTTCCAAAGACTATTTTACAAATTATTATTGGTTTGATCACAGATTTGAAAGAATTAAAGTATATATCAATGATACTTAAAAATATCATATCGAATGAAAACATAATTGGGATTTTCAACACATATGAATACATGATTGAGATTATCAAAACAGGTGAGGTCAACAATATCCCCCTTTTTTATAATCACAATTTATGATATGGGCATTTAACATAGTGAAAATATAATAGTAAAGAGTATAATATTGAAAATAATTTTCTCAGAGAAAACAACATCAGAGATAATAGAAATAGTATGATATAGACATAAGTTATTAGAGGTAACAATC
The DNA here is from genome assembly GCA_963277665.1 of Viscum album. NCBI lineage: Eukaryota > Viridiplantae > Streptophyta > Magnoliopsida > Santalales > Viscaceae > Viscum > Viscum album. Next base: position 1,060,505,592 of record OY728165.1, on the reverse strand, counting down.
ATAAGTTACTAAATAGACATAAGGTATCCGAGGTAAAAATGAAAAAAGGGTAATGTGTCTCCCCTTATTCCTTATTTTTCTCCATTGAAAATATTTTTCATTCTCTCAGTTTGTTCTCCCCCGCTTGTTGTTCTCCCCCTTATTATTCTCCCATAAAATGTTTCTCCCCCTTTGTGATAATCAAAAAGTGGGAATGCATATATATATAGAGGAGACAAATAAAACAGGAGAAGTAAAAGGAGTTCTTCTGTATTAGAGTAGTCAAAAAGTACAGAAACAGAATACAAATGAATTCCTATCAAAAATCCTGGCCACTGGATCATTCCACCTCTTCCACATGAGATTTTCCTTTGGGATCAGTAGAAGGTTCGGGTGGTGAGGAGTCAGGTGAAGGCTTGGGAATGCCAGAAAAGATTAAAGGAGGCTGGGCCACTGACACAGAGTCAGGCCTGTAGGTTGAAGATCTTTGGGTGATCATTGGTGTGAGGCTTCGAATAGCTTGAGAAAGAGTTAGCTGGACTGTGGAAGCAGCTGAGGCAGAAGCAGGAAAAATAGGAGGTATGATGACTGGTCTGGCATCAACATGCAAGAAGGGAAGCAGTAGATTTCTAAAATCCATAATAATTCCTCCTCCTCTTTCCATAGAAGAGATGAAATCATCTTTGTTCTCCATGAATTTCTCCAAGGCAGGAGTCAATTCTCTTAATTTTCTCACTTGTTCTCTAAAAGCTTGAGTTACTGGGGGTAGCTTCATATTTTCCAACATCAGCTTGAAGTGGTGATCGAGTTGATGCTTGGTGAAAATTCTGGTGAAGTAGTGATCCACTTTGTTCTTTATGGCTTCCTAAGAGGCAGAGGCTTCTCTCATATAATCTTGAACAATCTTCATTATTTCTCTCGCAGAATCTCTTGTAGAAAGCACCACTCGACTCAACTCTGATGAGTCCACAGATCCACTGGTTGAAATAGAACCAATCTCCTCCTTCAACATTGCTCAAACTTGATTCAGATCAACTAATAGTTTGGATGTGAGAGGGCCAAGAGAGAAGGAAACAGTTTCTTTGAAACTCTTAGACAAACCACTGATTAGGCTTTGAACTTGAGAGACTTGTAATTGAACAGGATCCTTCACTGAGGTTTTGAAACTTTCAAACACCGAGACAAACTGGCTTACAACACACTTCACATAAGCTAGGTCCTTGTCAGCTTGAGACTTGGAGCTCATATAAGAATCCAAAGCAACAACTGATGTCTTGAGAGCTTCAAGATCTGCTTCGATTCTAGAAGACTGAGTCTGGCACTCTTTCACTTCTTCCATAAGCTCAGACATAAAAGAAGATAAATTACAAGCCAGAGATAGCTCGAAGGATCTCTCTAACATTTTCATTTCTTCATAGAAGCTTTGCTTCATCTCAGCAACTGATGCACTGAATGATTCTTTCAGCTCATTATTCATGCATTCAAGATCAGATTTAGAGACAAAATCATTTGAGACAACTGCATCAGATCCCTTTGCTGAGGCCAAACTGGCTACAGAATCAGCCATTATTGAATTAATTGAGGATGCAAGGGAGGTTTCCATTAACTTTACTTCTTCAACAAACCTGGATTTGAGGTCCTCTTTCAGCTTATTCAGATCATGAAATCTGACCACATCATCTGGTAACAACTCAGAAGCAAGATCATAATTGGTCTTCGGTCTATTCACAGTCATCTCATTATCAGAATCCGGATAATCCAATCCACAGACTATAAACCCTGGGTCTTCTACCCAGTCTCCAAGCTCAATAGCTACTGTAACATTTCCAAGAACAGATTGATGCTCCCCCTCAATGGGTGCATTCTCATGTATCACAACAGCATTTAGTGCAGGATTCTCTTCATCAGAATCTTATACTACATGTTCCATCATTGCAGCATCTAGAAGATCTTCTGATACAGGTACATCTTCTTCTGTATCTTTTTCTACTTCAGCAGCAGGCATAGCTGAGTTTCCAATCAAAGGACTCATGCTTAAACTACCAGAATCAGGCGATTCAGATACATTCTCCTTTTCCTCTTCTTCTTTGTGAGGTACAGACTGGTCTTCCTCATGAGTAGACAAAATTTCCTCTACCTTTCCTTTCCTAGAATAGACCAATTCTGCAATAGGACTTGGGGGCAAGTCTGGATCTCCTCCAACATCCATGGGAGTTTCTTCTTCTTCTTATGTTTCTTATTCTGTTTCACTACTATAAACAGGTTCCTCTTCATCAGGTCTCAGACTCGGATTTCTCATATCCTTTGGTCTTGAGGGATGATCCACAGGATTAAACCTATCATATATCTTCTGATCATCACTGACCCATTCTCCCTTCCATGGATTCCAGTTAATTTTCATGTACTTACATACAGTCGAGGTGATGCAGAAATTGTTCTTGACTACAACTGTCTCATCCCGAGACTCAGCTATTCCTTTCACTTTTATCATTACTGAAATCATCTTGGCAAAGAACAAAGCATTAGTCTTTGACTTTGGTCTAATCATGTCTTCCATTTGAAGCATTAACAATCTGCACAGATTGATTTTTACACCATGTCTTAGCAAATGAAGAAGATAGATATCTTGATATCTCAGATTTGCAAAATATCCTCGCCTCGGTATCAACACATGCTGAACAAACTTGAAAAGCAGTCGATTCTCTCCATCCATTTCAGCAGCAACCACTTGCCTTTGAGTCCCATTACCAGTCAGCTCTTGTAAGGCGGTTTCATAATCAAAGATATCACTGCTAGGTGGCATTGCTCTTGATACATACCCAGAGACACCTTCATGTGGTACTTTCAAACTCTCAGCCCACTCTACTGAAGAAAAAGACATCTCTTTTCCATTTAAAAACGAGCTTACCCGATTCTCATTTTCAGCCTTCTCGAAGGTTACAAACTCGTAGAACTGTTTTACCAACTTCGGGTAGTATGGGCCATTGTTATTAGAGAAACAATCCACCCATTTCTGGTCCTCCAGAATCTCGAGTACTAACAATTTTCTAGGCAGTATCCATTCCACGCACAGTTCCTTCTCGATTACTATGTCTCTATTCTGCAAGTGAGGATTCACTGGTTGCTTTCCCGATCTAGTTCTGACTTCACTAACACTGGCTTTAGGCTGTGTCTTCTGCTTCTTAGCGTTTGGTTCTCCAATTTCATCTCTGGCGATAGGATGCTTAGTTTTTGCCATCGCGGGTTTAGGGTTCTTGGCCGATTTGGGAGCAAAGGTTCGAAGGTGAGAGGTTTTGAGCTCGGTGAGGTAGGAAGTGGCTTAGACTTAGTTTTTATCATTTAGGAATTCCAAATAAACGACTAAAATAGAGTAAAATAAAATAAAATAAAACGATTCATATTCTTGGCGGCAGACAGAAGTTTTAAAACATTGCATCGGTGTGAGTTAATCATCGGTGAGAAAAACAAATCGGTGAGAATTGTACATCGGTGAGGATTTTCACATCAGTGAGAATTTCACATCAGTGAGAATTTCACATTGGTGAGAATTTCACATCGGTGAGAATTTCACATCGGTGAGAATTTCACATCGGTGAGGATTTCACATCGGTGAGAATTTCACATCGGTGAGAATTTCACATCGGTGAGAATTTCACATCGGTGAGAATTTTCAACATCGGTGAGAATTTTCACACCGGTTGTGATTAAACATTCCCAATTCGTGTCTTATGTAACTTAGCCTATCCGAACATAAAGGTTTAGTGAAAATATCATCCAATTGATGTTCAGTGCCAATAAATTCAAGAGAAATATCACCTTTTTGATAGTGATCTCTTAGGAAATGGTGTCTTACATCTATGTGTTTGGTTCTAGAGTGAGATACAGGATTCTTAGAGATGTTTATTGCACTGGTGTTATCACAGTTGATTGAAACATGTTTAAAAACATATACATAGTCCAAAAGAGTGTGTTTCATCCACAGAATTTGTGCACAGCAACTCCCAGCAGCTATATATTCTGCTTCGGCAGTACATAATGCAACTGAGTTCGTTTCTTACTACACCAATAAACTAAAGATTTTCCAAGAAAATGACATGTTACAGATGTGCTTTTTCTATATAACTTACAACCAGCAAAGTCAGCATCTGAATAACTCATTAACTCAAAGGATTGTCCTTTTGGGTAAAACAAACCTAAGTTAACCGTGTGTTTGAGATATTTAAAAATTCTTTTAACAGCAAGCAAATGAGATTCTTTTGGATTAGCTTGAAATCTAGCACACATACACACACTCAACATAATATCAGGTCGACTAGCAGTAAGATAAAGTAAACTACCAATCATACCTCTGTAATTTGTTTGATCAATTGGTTTCCCAGTTTCATCTGCATCCAATTTACAGGTAGTACTCATAGGAGTTTCACTTTCCTTGATACTATCCAGACCAAAACGTTTTAAAAGATCCTTTGTATATTTACTTTGATTCAAAATAATACCATTTTCATTTTGAAATACTTGAAATCCAAGAAAGTACTTAAGTTCTCCCATTAAGCTCATTTCAAAATCAATTTGCATACTTTTTGAAAAATCATTACATAAAGAGTGTTTAGAAGATCCAAAAATAATATCATCAACATATATTTGTACAACTAAAACATCTTTAGAAATTCTTTTAATGAAAAGAGTTGGATCAGCAATCCCTTTAGTAAAACCTTTTGAAATAAAGAAATTGCTAAGTCTATCATACCAAGATCTTGGAGCTTGTTTTAAACCATACAAAGCTTTAGAAAGTTTAAAAACTTGATTTGGAAAATGGGGGTTAGTAAATCCAGGTGGTTGCTCTACAAAAACATCTTCAATTATAAAACCATTTAGAAATGCACTTTTCACATCCATTTGATATAACTTGAAATCCAGATGTGCAGCATATGCAAGTAAGATCCTTATGGCTTCTACTCTAGCTACAGGTGAAAAAGTTTCCTCATAGTCTATACCTTCTTCTTGACTATATCCCTGTGCAACTAGTCTAGCTTTGTTTCTAACTATATTTCCAGATTCATCTACTTTATTTCTAAAAACCCATTTTGTGCCTATTGTCAAAGTGTCCCTAGGTCTGTCAACTAATTCCCAGACTTTGTTTCTTTCAAACTGATTTAATTCTTCCTGCATAGCTATTACCCAGAACTCATCATTGATAGCATCATTGATATTTTTAGGTTCTGACAGTGAAAGAAAGGCTTGATGTTCAACCTGGTTTCTTAGAGAAGCTCTAGTTTGTGTTCCTCTATCAAGATTACCAACAACAGCTTCTAAAGGATGATTCTTTAGAATCCTCGTTGATCTGGTAAAGGTTGGACTAGAAATTTCAGGTTCTTCTATAGGTTCGGGTTCAACAAAAGCAGATTCTGGAAAAATTCCAGAACTGGATGCTTTTTTAACAGGTTCTTTAGATTTATCATTAATGTCCAGAATAGACAAATCTTCTTCAAGATTCTCAAGAGAAGTTTTAGGCTCATGTGGATCAGTTTCATCGAATTTTATGTGAACAGAATCTTCCACACATTTAGTTTTCTTATTGAATACTCTATAGGATTTACTTGAAATAGAGTAACCCAGAAAAATTCCTTCATCACTTTTGGAAGAAAACTTATCCAGATTATCATTAGTATTCAGAATAAATACTTTTCAACCTAAAACTTTAAAGTAATTAACCTTAGGCTTTCTATTGTTCCACAATTCATAAGGGGTTTTCTTAAGAACAGGTCTGATTAAGACTCTATTAATGACATAACAAGCTGTATTTACAGCTTCAGCCCAAAAATAAATAGGCAGATCATATTCATTGAGCATGGTTCTAGAAATTTCTTGCAGGGTTCTGTTTCTTCTTTCTACTACACCATTCTGCTGGGGTGTCCCAGGGGCAGAAAAGTTATGAGAATAGCCATTGAGTGAGCAGAAAGATTCAAAATCTTGATTTTCAAACTCACGACCATGATCACTCCTCAAGGTTTTAATCTTAAGTCCACTAAGGTTCTCTACAGATTTAGAGTATTTAATAAAGTAAGAACAAGCTTCACTTTTGTGAGCTAGAAAATATACCCAAGTATATCTAGAAAAGTCATCTACAAGAACATAAACATAGTGCTTTCCATTTAAACTAGAAACTCTTGATGGTCCAAACAAATCCATGTGAACCAATTCAAGTGGTTGAGAAGTCGAAACTTATTTCATTGATTTAAAATATACTTTGTGTTGTTTTCCCTTTTGACAGGGGTTACACACTTTATCATTTGGGAATTCTAATTTAGGTAGGTCTCTAACTAGGTTTTTTTAGGGAGTTTTCTAACTGAGTGAATGTTGCAATGTCCCAATTTTCCGTGCCATAGCCAAGATTATTTATGAAAAGCATTCAAACAAGTAATATTCTGCTTAGCTAAAGAATTCAGATTAACAGCATAAACATTTTCATTTCTTAAAGCAGAAAATACCAAAAAATTCTTAGAATTAAAAACTTTGCAAGAATCATTTTCAAATTTAACATGAAAACCATCATCACATAACTGAGAAATACTTAATAAATTGTATTTAAGGCCATCAACAAATAAAACTTTAGAAATCAAAATTGAATCATTGTTACCAATCCGGCCTAGGCCGATGATTTTCCCTTTTGAATTATCACCAAAAGTGACAAAGCCTCCATAAACTTTTATTAAACTCTTGAAACAAGAATAATCTCTAGTCATGTGCCTTGAGCACCCACTGTCTAAATACCATATCTTCTTGTGACAGCTCTTCAAGAAGATCTCCTACAAAACTGATTTAGATGGGAGATGATTTTGGTACCCAGATTTTCTTGGGTCCAGACAGGTTATCCAATAACACTTTAGGTACCCATATTTGTCTAATGGGTCTCATATAATTTGAAGAATTGATATGTTTTGAAAGATAAACATTATTAGATACATAGCTATGTATATAACTGGTTGAAGCATATGATGTTCCAGAATTACCTTCATTCTGTCCAGATTTAGAAATGAATCTAGTTTTGGCAATTTTCCTTTGTCCAGGTTGGTATCCTATACCACTAGTATATTTAGGTGCTATTTGCTTTCCTAGCATCTGTGTTAGTGTATTTTTGCCATTGGTGAACTTCTCTATGTCTTTCTTGAGTTGCTCATTAGATAGTTTCAGTTTAGTGTTTTCTTTTAACAGTTGAGCATTCTTCTCCTTTTCTATATCAAGATCAGATTTATGCTTAACACTTAAAGCATGCTGATTCTTTAAACCTTTGTATTTATCCTTATGTTCATTACATGTCTCTTCCAGCATATCACAGTATTCAAACAGTTCAGATTTAGACATGTTATCACCTTCAGAATCATCTCCAGAGTAATATGAATTTGAAGCAGGAGTTTCTGATGTTACCTCAGAAGTGTTTGTCAAAAAACACATGTTGGCTCGATTCCTTTCAGAGTCTGAAGATTCAGCTTCACTTGTGTTGTCTTCTGAAGCACTCCAAGTGGCCTTCATGGCTTTCTTAAAATTATTGTCCTTATATTCATATTTCTTTTTATACTTCAGCTTTGGACAGTCGGCTTTAATGTGTCCTTTTCGCTTGCACTCATAGCAGACAACATCATCTGATTTTTCATTCTTCTTCCAATCCTTTTTCCATTTACCTTGGTGATCATACTTACCCTTATAATTTGTTTTTCTAAAGAACTTATTTTTCCTATAAAATTTCTTAAATATTCTAGCAATGTGAGCCATCTCAGCATCACTGTCAGAATCACTTTCACTGTCTTCACAGCATGAACTTTCAACTATAGCTTGAAGCTTTTATTTGTCCTTATTCGTTGAAGTTGAGGATTTGAAAGCGACAGACTTTCTTGCAGGTTCATTTTCTTCCTCCTTATTCACTTTAATCTCTTCTTCATACATCATCAGCTTGCCAATCAGTTCCTTGACTGGTAGAGAAGCAATGTCACATGATTCTCTAATTGAGACAGATGTGCCTCTCCATCTATCAGGTAGACATCTCAAAATTCTCATAATTTGTTCCTTCGATGAGACATCCTTTCCCAGTGAGATCATTGTATTGACAATTTCATTGAACCTGAGATACATTTCAGAAATGGGTTCGTCAGGCTTCATTTTAAAATTATCATACTTGATAGTATAAGTGTTCAATCTCATTTCTTTAACATTCGTTGTTCCTTCATGAGAAACAGCTAAGGTATCCCAAATTTCATATGCAGTTTTACAAGTAGAAATTCTATTAAACTCTTCATCTCCTAGAGCACAGTACAAGGCATTCATAGCTTTACAGTTGTTATTGTAAGCAGTCTTAATAGGTTCATCCCAAGTAGATCTAGCAGTAGTGGGAATTTTGTATTCTGATTCAATAGCAGTCCAAATATCAAAACCTATGCTTTCTAGATGAATTTTCATTTTCAGTTTCCACTGAGCATAATTAGTTCCATTGAAGAAAGGTGGCCGGTTAGTAGCAGCACCCTCAAGTCTATTGTCCATGATGAGAAAATTTTAAAGAGATAAAAATTTAGATATAACATAAATTTTAAGAACTTTAAAATACAACTAAAATCACAGTTCAAAAGCAGAGTACTTTTAGAAAGTATTTTCAATCCTCTGATACCAAGTGTTGGTCGGAGTGGTTTACTCATGAGGGGGGTGAATTGAGTACCAATTAAAATTTCTGTATTTAAAAACAGTGTCTTAAAGACCCCCAAATAAAATAATAAATTAAACTGTAGTGAATTTATATTAAAGTAGAGGTTCAGTTAGATTCTCAAGGGATTGATTAATTCCCAGTTAATCAACACAGGAGTGTGTGATTATCTTTTGAAACTAACTTACTAATATACACTTAACATAAACACTTGCTAATTTAATTATCAAAGTAACTTTAAAAACAGTATTGGTTTTAAAGTGATTAGCAGTGGAATAAAACTTTGAAAGAGATGGCACAAAATTGTAACCAAGAGGTTCAGTCTCAAGCCGAGACTTAGTCCTCTCAAAAGTTTATATAAAAATGATCCACACCCTGGATCGGGGTTCAACAGTTTACAACTGTCCAGGTCCAAGACCTCTACCATTGTTCTTCGTGGGAAACAGTACAACAACAACCAGATGTCCAGGTCACACACGACCTCTACCACTGTTATTCGTGGGAAAGAAAGAATAAAAGAGTTTGGTAAGGATTTACAAATCCTTCAGTTTGAGTACAGGAGACAATGTATGTGTTAGATATAGCAGATAACACACACTGCTCGAAAAGTATAGTAATAAATCACAGAACAAGATATGTAGAGTTTAGAAGTGGTTCTGGTGATTTCAGTGTAGCTCTGGACTCCTTTGGATTCGATTAGAAGTGAGTTTGAGTCCTCTTCTCGTTTCTGTTTGAGAAACAGAGTGTCGTATGCTCCAGGTTCACAGAGTGAAAAATGTTGTCGATGAAGCTCTTCGATATTCTTTTGTATGCACAGAACTCTTCTTGAGTAGGCTTGATTATATATGAGCTTCTCTGTGTTCTTGATTGGTTCTTCTTGTATGCACAGAGCTCTTCTTGAGTATATCATATGTGTTCCTTGTTTCTGTGTGTGTTGTCTCGCTTTTCTCTTCAGCAGAGTCTTCTTGTATTTATGTCACGTGCAACAGGGGACATAAAAGATTTCTTTCTGCAGGTACGAGGTACGGATTCCTGACATCCGACAACCTTTATAAGATATTTGACAAATCATTAAAATGTATGATATGACCATTAGATAGATAAAGATAAATAAATAAATTCAAACAGTGAGTCGAGTGATCAGTAGGTAATCAGCATCGGTAGCTTGAACATCGGTAGCTTGAACATCGGTAGCTCAATGTCATTAGTTGCTTTGACTCTATCGGTGGCTCTATGCGTCGGTTGGTACATGCTTGTATCGGTGACTTTGTTTATCGGTATCTCCATGCGTCGGTAGCTGCATGCGTCAGTAGCTCCATGCACCGGTAGCTCCATGTGTCGGTAGCTCCATGCATCGGTAGCTTCATGCTTGTATCGGTAGCTGTGAGTCTGTCAGTAGTTTCGTCCATCAGTGACTCTTATTCCATCGGTAGCTAGTTATACATGCACCGGTAGCTCTATATTTGTATCGGTAGCTGTCTGTAAGTCAGTAGCTTACATTTATAAGTACATCGGTAGCTCTGTGTTAAGTATATCGGTGACTCTGTCTGTCGGTAGACTAAGTCTATCGGTAGACTAGGTACCGGTAGCTATTTATCAGTAGCTATAGGCAGATTACTTATCTGTTTTATGCAGAACACATCCGATTGTGTTAGAATCAATTTATAACTTGCATGAACATGGATAAATGAGGATTAACATTTTCCAAAGACTATTTTACAAATTATTATTGGTTTGATCACAGATTTGAAAGAATTAAAGTATATATCAATGATACTTAAAAATATCATAGAGAATGAAAACATAATTTGGATTTTCAACACATATGAATACATGATTGAGATTATCAAAACAGGTGAGGTCAACAGAAAGTATAATTGGATAATATACCCATTACGGAGTATGTAATTTAAAAGGTTTTTATCATAAATATATTATGATTTTAAATGATCATGAGGAAATTTATAAAGAAACAATCCATTTTAATTTTATTTATTTTATTTAAATTTAAAATATTTTACAATTATTAAGAGAAATATATTAATTTAAATTATCCTTGGAATAATTTAATGTAAGTTCCATATCATTGTGAGATTATGACAATGATAAATTAAATTTATGTTTTTATGTTAAAACAATGATTCCATTAATATTTTCAACGAAAATAAAAAAGAACATCCTTTAGAAAATGACTTGAATATAAATTTTAAATATATTTGTTAAAATTTAATAATGATGAAAAATTAATTTAATATTGACTTAAATAAATTTAAATTTATTATTGAAAAGATTTATATAAAATAGTGATATGAATTAATAATTATTTCCAACAAAATAGATAAATAAAGCTATTTTTCCTTAAAACATTATTTCAATATGTAGAGTTTTAGTAGAAAATTTAATGAAATAAAAAAATTTAATCTCCATTAATAACCTTATAAGAATATAATTTTTAGGTATTATCAAGAGAGAGAATAAAAACTTTTATCATCATAATCATAATCATAAAAAATCCTGAAAAATAATGAGACTGTAACATAAATACTATAACCCAATGGTAATATTGGAATAAAATTATCCTAATATAATAACTTAAATAAAAAATAATTATCATAAAAATAATAATAATAATGATATAAAATTTAAATGAGGTTTTATATACACCTTATTAATGAATATATATTCATAAAATTTCATTTCTCCTCAATAAGACAATTTGAGATGATAAACACTTAAAAATGTTCCACTATCATTAAAAGTAATCTGACATTGGTTATATAGAAAAATTATTATAATTATATAATTGATTCATTTAGAAACATATAATATAATATATGATCAGGTTATAACATTTCAAAAAACATTTTTCAATAACCCTTTCATTAAATCATCATTCTTGGGTGTCGTGTGATTCATTTTTTAGGTGAATTTTGATAAAAAAATTATATATATTATACAATGATAATGGTCCCATAATCATAAAAATATTAAAAATTATATAAATATTGTTTATATTAATTATATATTATTATAGTCATCTGTAAATGGTAAAGATAAGAAATTAATTACACTGTTCATATATATGGTAGGCCATATGTATGCTTGAACGCTATTCCAATTTTTGAACAGATGGAATTAAATAACAGAAAATAATAACTCACCAAAAAAATATTATTATATAATATATATGATATATATTAATTAAATATGTCATTACTACTACCCATGTAATTTTTCAATTAATAACAATTTACATCATTTCATAGAGATAGTAGTTAACATGTTCACTGGAGCAATGTTATCGCATTCTAGTGGTTTTAAATGTAAGATAATATATATGATATTATAATTATATAATCATAATAATTACATATGTATAATTATAAACTTTAACATCATATTAATACCACCGTATGAATTATTCTTATGAAAAAAATTGTATCTCTTCGTCAAAGTTGTAGTCCATAAGCACACATGAGCAATACAATCACATCCAATTTGATGGAAAAGTTGGTAGATAATACTAGTTCATTGACAAAGATAGAATTTAGATTATTAATGATAATGAATTTATTATTTAATGACTAATTCAATATATTTTGTTGGTTTTTACAAAATCATTAATTCAGTTATGTTGGGTAAGATGATTAACTTTTTTTGGGAGATCACCTATAGATCCTTTATTAGTAACATTAAAATGCACTTTTATGGAAAACATTTGATTTAATATGTTCTTATAAAATATGAAAAGAAATATTCTTAGTATTTGGTCAATATATATTTCTTAATTTATTGTAAATAGAATGTACAAGTGGTGTAATTTTGTATAAGAGGAAAATGACACACATAGAAATACAAAAATATTTAAATATATATAAGTAAATCTCTAAAAAAATGCATCAAAATGAAAAAATATGATAAGGAAAATATTATAAGGCCTTAATAACATCCAAAAAAAGACATTTAAACAAGTTTTGGGACCAATATAATCCATATCATATTGTTTAACACCTTTGTTAACAAATTGTAATCGTAACCGTTGTAATGGTTTTTAAATATTAAAGAGTTCCAATTTTACATTTAAGGTAAAAATTATAACATAAATGGTATATAGATTAATGTTTATTCCATTTCCCATCCTAATTATCCTCTTTAACGTATTTTTATATTTAAATAATTTAATAAAATATTTTTTAACATAAATATAAATAATTTCATTTTTGACACTATTCATTTAATTTGAACCTAATGACTACCTAAAAACAAATGAATTAGAATATAATACATCAAAACATATTTAATATTTTATATTATTGAATAATAATAATTAAATATAGTAACTAAAATAAAATCTAATAATTTTAGTATCTTTAAAATCATTTATTTTATTTTCTTATTATTTGAATAATAATTATGACGCTTTTTTGTAGGTATTTAAGTTAATAAGTCAAAAAATATAAATCTTAAAAAATTAAAATGGTAAGTAAATTAGTAAATATGTAAAATAAGTAATTATAACATTGAAGATATATTTTTATCATTTCCAGAAAATTTTATAGATATGAAAATAATGAAAGGTATATTTTTTACATTATCATTTGCCTAATTATTAAAACATTAAAAGAACAAAAAGTGAAAAATAAAATATTCTCTAATTTTTAAGGAATATTAATGAAATATAGTCATATAAATATATTATTTTATTACTTTATTGAATATGAATCCTTATCAAAATTATTTTATCTTTAATTAACCCATTTTACCATTACCATTGTAACAAAAGATTACTATGGTTATTATTCAAACAGGAAAAAAATAAAATTGAAATTTTTACAAAATTTCTTAATCACAGTTAAAAACATAGATTCTATTTTAATGATTATATATATATGTGTGTGTCTGTGTGTGTGTGTGTGTGTATCAGATTTTAATTTAACATAAGAATTCATAATGCATTGAAAAACTGTTCTTAAAAAATTACCCTTCTACATATAAAAATATTTTTTCTAAAAAATGTAGAGAATACAAATTATTCTAATAATATTTATTTTATATTAATTATATAACAAAGATTATTTTACCTTGAAATATGTTTTTATAAATATATCTATTAAAAATCAATAAAAATAATATTTTCAACAAAAATAGAAATTTTCACGATTAACTTGAAAATTAATTATTTCATAACAATCCCAAAATCACACCCTACAATAATTGTGATATTTCGAATATGGAAATTATTTTAGTTTTATAAATTAAAATTTATACATTTTAAAAACATTAATTATAATATTCTCTCAATAGAAACCCTTTTTGAAGAAAACACATTTTAATGAATAAAATGATATAAAAAATAATGACTGATTATTTCTTATGAATTTAAATAAATATTTTTATTTATTAATATAATTACATATATTGTATAATGTGGTTAATCCAATTTATAACCTCCAATTTAATAACTATGTTTTGACAATTATAATAATCTATCTGGGTTTGTTTATTCTACGCATTTATTATCTCATAGTCTATTGAATTTAGTGTTCATTGAACATCATAAGGTTTGACAAATAATGTCTGCAAATATTAATTAAATAATATTATTTTATAAAATCATAATTCAAAGTTTATTTATAAAAAATTATAGAAAATAATGTTATAATTATACAGTTTCAAAATGAATTATGTTACAATGTGACTAATATTAACGTGATTCTATTGTTATGGATTCCTTCAAGTAAAAAACATATGTATGACATGTGTGTCATGTAGAGTAAATTTTTTTGTTGGTTGAATATTTAAAAATATTTTTCCCATTATTTTTTGAATACATTTGTGTTTATTTTGTGTTTTTTAATTCTTATAGTTTATAAATATTCTAATTAACGAATCATGACCCCATTATATAGTTTGATTTTATGATATAGGGTAAGATAACGATGATGGTATGATTTGATGAAAATGGATAGAGTGATATGAAATTAATGGTATAAAAGGGTGTTGTATATGACACTAATACGGTTTTCTATTTGAATAATTATCTTCCATGTAATCACTTTATATAATGATATTGAATAAAGAATTTTTATAATGGGAAAATTTTCCTAGTGAATTGAATTTCGATGGATATGTTTCCCTAATCTATATAATATACTCTAATATTTTGAAGTGATTTAGCTTATGTGGGGGATGGAGAAATAATAATATTAGAGTAAGGCTTTACTGAATTTTTAGTTTTAGGAAGTATAAAAGTTCTCTATTCAAGAGTCTTACTATATGGCTGAGAAATTCCTAAAATTGGATGTATTTTTTTTGAGTTGGTGAGGTATTCATATAATTTCTGTGTTTCAATAGAGATTGGAATATTTCAAAGAGTTTCTTGAAGATAGTGGAGAATATAGTTCTGTAACCCAAATGATATTTCATGGGAAGAGTTTCATGAAATTTTAATGGAATAATATATACATATATATATATATATATTGTATAAAAAAATATTTTCATAAAAGAGATCTTATATATCAAATATTGGTAGGATAATCTTCCTGAATTATAATATATTTATATAAAATATGTGAGTTAGTTCATATTTTTACAAACTAAGGAATTAGATAAATGGAAAAATTTTGATGCTTTATTTATGTTAATGAATCATTGACATATTATGTATATTTACATATATTCTTGGGAATAAAAGAGTGATCATGTCGTGATTGTGGAAATAATCATTTTCTTAAAAATACAATATAATAAACATAGTTCTTAGGTTAAAATAGAGATTGAGATTAATATTTTCAATTTCGTATTCCAATATCCCGAATGTAGAGGGTGAGGTGATCATCTAAATTGAGTATGTGACATTAAAACCTAAGGTAAATTAGATCAAGGATTACTATTTCGGTTTATTTGAGAATAATTTCCGTATTTGGTTTTTTAAATTACTATTATGATTTAAATATGGGTTATTAGGATTCTTAGTAATCGACGTGTTGTATAGGGTATTATACATGAGTGGAATCTATTTTATGGGAGTCTGGATAGTGTATCCCAAGTATTTTAAAGGTATCTCCCTATAGATTTTATGATTTGGAATTTTAAACCATATTTTTTATTGGATTCCCTCAAATTGGAATGTTTTGTGGAATTTAATGTATTGATTATGTTCCTTTTTATAAATTTACTTGATCCGTTTAGCGTCATTGGGTTTTTTATTAACGATGAAAATTTAATTAGATTTATCAAATGTAAGAGTATGGAACCCCATCATCGATTACATCATGAGGTTTTTTATGTTATAGATATCTGGAGTATTTTTTGTGGTTTTTTAGGGATGATAGTTGGGGTTTCTCCACCTTGAGTTCCACCATGATATGGTGATGGGAATAGTGACAGACTTGAAATACTTATGATCATTTTATTCATTAAATTTTGCGATTATATATGTGATTAAAGGTGGTTTTAATACTCGTTTACCATGAGGTTTTCAATTCTTGTTCTATAGTGTTTTTTAATGTGAGTGATTCCTTGTAAGAATATAAGAGGCGAATTAGTTATTATTGGGTTATTGTTATGTGGTTGAGTATATACAAAGGATAACCATAGAGTATTGGTCAACATTAATGGTGTAGTATATACTGGTGAACTTGAATCTCAAATTGGGGGGGGGGGTAGTAGTGTAGTGTTAGGATCAGCTTATATTTTCCTTTATAGGAGATGAGGAAAGATAGTCATGAAATATGGGTATCCATTTGTAATGTTGTGGTAGATGGTTGTTTTATGAGAATATCTTAATTTGAAATTGGGATTTGGAAATAGATATAGTTTTAGTTGTGATGATGTTGTATGGAGAGGAGGTAAAAATGGGGTCAGTATTAGTGGGATATATTTAAAATAGAAATATTAAACTACATATGTGAAAATATATGGAGTTATGTGACAAAATATATATTAGTATTTCTACATTCCATTTAGAATCTCATGGTTATGGTCAAACATATTTCAATTTTGAAACATGGAAGTTATAGGATAGGAATAATTTTTCAATTTCCACTACATGGATTTCATATCCGACATTGACATGGAACCACCATGACCATAATGGATTTTCTTCACCATGGTTGTGGTGGTGGTTGGATGGATTCATCCTTGTTATTTTACAGATAATTTGTTGTCCCTTAATATATGACACTATCATTTTCATTTAATATTGGGAAGGATCAAGGAGCTATCTTAGGTGTGATCAATCATTATTTCATTGATCATTAACTTCTCAATTTGTTTCCACTATACTTATTCAAGCCTATGATCACAATTATTTCATGATTATTTAATATAATTATTTCATTATAATGGTTGGTGATTGTGTTTTCGAGCGAATAAAATTAGATGCTTTTAATTGAATTTCTATAGAATATAAATAACCCTAGGTCATATTTTTATGGATCCAATGATAATGAATCCAATATTATGTCTATGATAATGAAAATAATATGGGAATGTCGTTTTGGAAAACATTGTGGTTTTATTATTTAATAACCCAAAAGAAAATTTATGGTGATAATATAAAGCTGGAATTAATAGATTTGGTTACATGTTGTCAATGGAGGGAAATTTCATGATTCTCATCCTTTATCACTTGAAGAGATAGTGTTTAGATATTTTATTTCTTCTTACCACAATAATCATAATATTTTCAATTTTATTCTAGGATAACTCCTATGTTTTAGTCAAAAACACACACAGATTCACCAGATACCAATGATGATTGGGTGATTTGTGTTCAACAATATAATTGAAACTCACTAAGGTAACAGAAAATGAACTTGATGATCAATCAAGGTTTTTATGTTATTTCAATTTCTTACCATGATATTAAATTAGATGTATATTGAAGTGTTTATGAATTTTCAATTGACTAATATGAACTATAGAAACACCACAATTTAAAGGGGGAAGAAGAAGTGGTGAAGAATGTGTGACACACCACATGAATGAGTACATCCAAAAATTATCATATGAGTTGAGTATGACATAACAGTAAAGAATCATTAATATAATAATATTATATTATGAAGAAACATAAAAATCTATAATTAAAAGTCCCTTTAAATTTTTTAAAATAATGTTCTCAATATTTATATCATGTCAATCCCCGGGTGATCACAATGAGTTCAAAAAACAATGGAAATAGAGGAAGCCATATATATTTAAGTAGAAAATCCCATAGGCTTAATTACTTCTAAGAAATAGTATAAGTCACATTTGGTTCTATAAATGGTAGAACCTTTCCTCTATGTTGAACTCCTAAATGGGGTTCACATGTTATCATTTTATAAGAACTATGGAATGTTGTTTTGAGCCCACCAGATTTCATAAAACCACTTGAAAAAAATGTTTGGGACAATTATATAGTCCAACATCTCTTTTTTCCAAAACTAAATACATATTTCCCCACCTCTTGAATATCTTCACAATACATGTCGAATCATTTAGAGGAACTCATCTCTTGATATATATGAAATATAGAACACCTCTTTTGACATTCTATAGAATGTGTTCTCTAGAATGATCTGTTCTGATGGGCCCATGAATGGATTAATTTGTCTTCGGTTCCTCCACAATAGTAGTATCCCAAACTATTTAGGATCCTGCAACAAAATATAATCCCACTTATATGAACAAATGTCTCTTAAGATACAAAAAATTGGAAATATGTTCATGTAATTCCATAGAGTATGGCATATTTTCCTTCGGTATTATCGTGGACAATATGAATAACCTCCACCTTCAATGAAATCATCATAACAAGTAAAACTATAATTTTTAATAGTGAAAAATATAAATAATTTATCAAACATTTAGTTATTTTTTTATTATATTATTATTAAATGATGCAAAATCCATTTAACATAGTGGTAGAAGGGATGAAATAAATAGTGAATCATGGTGTGATCACACCCCCCACATAAACATTTACCCTCATACGAAAAGAATCCTTTAGAAATATTATGCATGTATATATTAACAAATTTCTAAATTTTAAACATTAAATGAGAATTCAATCCTTGATAGTAATGGAATAAAATCATAAAACACACCAAGGATTTATTCCTAGTTTTCAGGGAAAAATTTGTCACATAAATTGTATCAGAATGAAATTCAATGTGATGCATGGTAAAAATAATAGACAGAGATTAAAATTTCAATCATGGAACTAACAGTCCACATTTTTTTGTTAAAAATATTCTATGATATTATTTTCACTTTCAATCTTGTAAAAATAATTTATTTTAACATTTTCGTGCATAAATGATTTTCTCCACCAAACTTTCCCTACATTCTTTGCAATCAAATTTCAAGGCCCACTCACTTAATTATTCTTGAATATCAATCCTTAATATACTGACATATATATCACTATATTTTTCACATTTCCTCTCTCCCCTAATTTATTAATAATGTTTTATTTTCAAATGTTGAATTTGGAACAAATATCACACTCATCACTCCACCCTTTTTTATCTCCTCACGATAGTAATTTTAATAGTTATTGCAAGATAAATTCTTGAGGAAGAGTTTAATTACCAACCCAAGACACATATATTATTTTGTTATATTTAATATATAAGAATAATTTTTTAGTAATTTTTTGGGGCATATAGTATTCAGATAACATGTACTCACTCATAAGACAACCTCGTGTATTAATGAAATATATTAGATAAAGAATGAATGAATGAATAAATTATTTTAGAAATATTATAAATATTAACTGAACATATATTTACCTTATATTATGTAAAAAATATTCACAATTAATTGTATGGTGGAAATGTTTTTGGATATAATATGTGGCACGATTTCCCCATAAACAACTCACACAAGGGGTAGAATTCTTCCCAAATGATTCAAAGAGATACAACTATTTATATCATCGATGAAAAATAATTTTAAATAAAGTACCAAGTCAATGAGAAATTCATGCTAAAACTCACATTTCATCATTGAATAAAAAATTAAAGGTTAAAACAACATGAAATAGGTAAATTCCCCATGAATTTTCTATAACATTTGTGATTAAGTGGGCATCGTTTTCAATTTCAATGTGGGAAAAATATCATTTCGGAAAAAATGTGTGTGTGGGAATGGAGGGAGTAACAATTCCATCCAGTAAGAGAAAAAGAGAAAAATAATGAATGGTGTTGAAAATACATAACTAACATAGGATATTGGGGAAATGAATATATAATATTTAACATGAAGAAAAATAAATTTAACAAGAAATATATTGAAAATTCAAATGAACATAAGAATAACGCCCACCACCATCACACCTAGAGCATGCAATGTCCTAACTATAATAAAAGATAATGTGGGAAGGAAAGATAAAACATAGTGGTATTCACTAGTATGATTCTTCTTGAATGTGGATTACCTTTATAACGTGCTTTGGAAAATCCTCAAAAAGTGTATAAGTCTCTTTCCATTTGTGGTAATACTTTAGCCACATTCTCATAAAAGATATATATTTCACCAAAAGTGTAAACATTAATAAGAGTACAAAGACCATGAAATCATGAAGGAAGATTACCCAGTAAGAGATTTAGCTTATTTTTCCCCACAAATATGGAACTTTAGTTAATGAATCATCTAGGCATTGATAACCTTTGTATTCTTTTTATACATTTGATAGTTCTCAAATGAATCCTAGATAATTTCTTTCAAATCATGAATTTCTAACTACATACGCTTTCCTACATCTGAATGGTTCATATTAAATTATTTAATATCCCAATATGTGTGGTGATCTACCTTTTTTGGTAGGTGGTAGGCATTTCCAAATATAATCATGTCTGGTGACATTCTGATCAGGGGTTTTAAAGTTGTACAGTACACCCAATGTGAATCATCCAAGTGCAAAGTCCAATATACCCTATTAGGTTGTATCAATTTTTCCCTAGATAAACATAAATTTATGATTTTATATTTCTGATTATCCATTAGTTTGGGGGGGGTTACGCAGTTGATTCTTTATGAACAACCACATTAATACAAAGAAAATTTTTCATGTTGGGTTTGAAATAATGTGTACAATGATCAATATTGATGAATCCTGATAGACCAAAACTTCTAAAAATCTAGAACCTCCAAAAATCAACAACCACTCTAGTCTCATCGGTCCTAGTAACCATCAAATCCACCAATTTAGATACATAGTCCATAACTAATAATATGTACAAAAAGCCACAAAAAAATTACAAAAGGCCACATGTTGTCAATGCCCCCTTCATCGAATATTTCACAAAATAAATAGGGTATTGGGATATTTCATTACTCGTGGAGATATTAAATATTAATTGACAATGAAACATGACTCAAATAAGATATGGGAATCTTTATAACATGTTATATAAAAAATTATTGAGACAAGGATATTTCCAGCAGTGCGTTGACTTCCAAAGTGTCCCCACAAGATATATTATAGTGAAAACTCGAAATTGTGGTGAATTCATAGTCTAGGAAACACCTACAAACAACTTGGTCCACCAAAATTTACCATCTTGAATCATGATTATATATATAGGATTGTGATGTTCGAATATCAGTGGTGATCCCAGATTCTGCTTTAAAATTTACAATGACTGCATACCAGGGGTAAGGTCAGCAACATAAAAAAGGTTCTCAAGAGGAAATAATTTTCCAATGGAGAGGGATGAGTTTGAATGGTGGTCCAATGGTGTGGAAATCATTATACTGTGATCAGCTACATAATTTTCCACTATTATCTTATCATGGATCTCAAGGACAAACTCATGGAGACTAATCATCAAACGTATGGGGGGGTTAGCATCATGATTGTTTAGTACAAAATAAATAGTATCTTGATCAGAAAAGACATTTATTTATAATAAAATACAACATGGACAGTAGTTTTCTCAGGAAAACGCAACAGAAATAATTTCAATTCAATGGTTTTCTAGTTTTCCTTAGTAGGTTCAAGGGTACATGATGCATATTAAGTGACACGATAATCTATATAAACCTTTTTTGATAAAAAATATAAAACTAAAACAGTAGAGTCATTACATATAAGATATAAGGATGTATCACCATCATGGTTGGATAATGGTCGGTGAGGTGAGACTACTATTTAGTTATTTCCAATCATCCTCATAATTGTAATAAAAACCCAGAATCCTTTTTCAGCAATTGAGACAATGGAAGTGTGATCTTGCTAATGTCATTAATGAATCAGCGGTAAAACCCGTCAAGACCCATGAATGGTCACATATCAAGAATACATGTTGGATATGGAAGGGATGAAATTAATTCAATTATTGATTTATCCACTTGAATTACCTCATTTGAAATAATGGTGCCATGAACTATCACCAGCTCAGCCATGAAATGAAATTTATCATAATTTAATATGAGATCATTTTTAATGAAACAGTGGAGGATGGATCCTAGGTGTCATAAAAACATCCAAATTTAGTTACATAATAGTGAACTCATCTATAAAAAATTTAATTAAATTATCATCGTAATTAGATAAAATACACGACATACACCATTTAAAAGTACTAGGCGCTTTAGATATACCAATTGAATCCTTTGTTATGAAAATGATCCAAATGGATGGACAAGTTTTGTAGTTTCTTCATCCTCTAGGGGTATAAGAACATTGAAATTTAAGGACCCAGATTTAAACATTACATAATATTAAACTAAATGAATAATTAAAATTGAGTATCTTTTAAGGTTTATTGTTTTAGATAATTAGGCCATATCTATTACATTACATCTCAAAAATTACATGGTAGAAACTTCTACTATGTTTACATTTTTTTCATAAAATTAATATGGTTGAAAAAAAGAGCCAAGTCTAGTCCCATGTTTTAGATAGCATGACTTTTCCTGGATACCACACTTGACCCTATTCATCATTAAGTCCTATGAAAAACCTTTCAAAACATTTGATGAGCATAAAAACCTTAGTAAGGGTTATAAAACAATGAAAAAAAAACTATAGTTTATAATTTCATATATAACATATTCTCTTTAACATAACTAATGAAATAATAATACTTATTAAAAACACATAGAGGACATAAATAATAAAGGTAACTTGTTTCATCCATATCATCCTTACATTTTAACTATCACAACTATGTAGGGAGTTACATTTTCAACAACTATCACAATATATTCACTAAATTTCTTTGGAGAAACATTCATGTATACCTCTAACACATTAATTAATGCATTGGAGAGCTATCTTAGGTTCACCTTCCCTATGATTATCACATAACCGCCCGTATACATAACAATGCCCAAGAACCATAACATATTTTCAACACATTAAACAAAAATAAAGGAAAGATAACATTTCCAAAATTCTATCACAATATATCATTTAAATATATAGAAACGATCAATCCATTAACAAAAAAAAATCAATACCAATATATGTAAAATTATTTAATGGTATTTACTTTGATTTTAAAAACACTATGGCTTGTTAAGGAATTAATAGATCAAATAATACTCAAGGCGGCAGAAATGTATTGTCACTGGTTACGTTAAAAAGAGAACATTCCTTCTTTTCAATTAGTAAAATTCTTTGTAGTAACATATTCCCTTTGAATTATATGAAATGTAAAAGGAGTTTATACTGAGTATAAAAGAAATTCTTGTATTAAAACAAAATATCCCTCAAGGAACAAAAATTGAGACGAAATCCCTTAACTCATGTCCGACATGACCCGTTTGTTCTTTAATCTCATGAATAATAAAATTATGTTCAATTATACTTTCATAAGAACCTTTTTAAAGTTAATTATTCCATTTATATCACTTAATACCTTGTTATCAACATTATGCAATCATTTAAGTTAATAATGGTGGTTTTGTCGATATTTGGTACTTGTGTCAAAAATGAACTTATAATAATTACAAGTTATTAACGTGGTCAAACTTTAATTATATAAACAATGATATTGATGATTTAGATATCATATATATCATAAAAAACTAGTATATACATGATTTTATAATAGTACATTACATTTGGAGGTAAGAAATGAAATGCCCCGTTCATAGAGACGGTAAGCGGAACGTACACATGACGGCTGCTTTCATTTCTATTTATTATTTTAATGGAAGGAAAAAATAATGATAAAAAATTATATTATAATTCCAGTATAAAATCATATATTATATAATTAACTCTATCCTTTATACATCCCATATATGGCATTAACGAGTCATATCTCTTTGAGGGGCGGTAGTCCGTACATCCTAAAATTAAATTATCGTGTTTACCCATAATTAAAAAAAGGAATGATATAAATATAAAATAAAGAATCATAAAAAAGAATAAACATAATATATATAAAATATAAATATAGATCTATAATAAAGGCCACCATGAGAGGAGGTACAAGATAATTGAACAATCATCCTTTCATGAGGCATTAGTTTTCCATCCACAGAAACAGTATGTTATTTACACATTAGATGTAGGTGTGTGTAAGTGTAGTTCATATAATTTTCATAACAAAAAACTAGAATATTGATGATACTATTGTTGTTATAAAGGAATTTAATAAAAATATTTTTGAGGTTGGAGAAGTAAATTAAAAAAATAAGTTAATAAGAATTGTTATATTTAATTTGGGTAAGTCCCTTTGGTTTGAACCGAAAGGATTTTTTAAAGTGACATCTGCCTAATGTAAGGATTTTAGGTAGAATTTATGGATCTTGAAAGATTATTTTGGTAGGGTTTGGACGAGAAAAGGTTCTTTATAGGTGTGAGGGAGGAATTATAAGTGACATTTTTTTATATGGGAGAGGATGGGCTCCTTTGGAATGTGTGAAAATATTATTTTATTATATAATAATACTAGGTTTATAAATAACCAAAACTAATTAAAGTCTAATATAAGATGACTAATGGTCAAAATAAAATCATAAAATAAGAATTGGTAGGTTTTGAATATTTTTTTAATATTTATAATCATATTTATTTAAATCATTTAACAATGAGGTAAAAACTACATCATTATTGTGTCATAAATAATTTATGTTATTTGATGTCTAAAAATTATAAAATAAATTCCATGATATAGAAAATCATATTATATTTCCAATTAATATTTATAGTATAAAATTTAACTTATATAACCCTATGTAAAAATTAATTTACTAAAAGGTATTTTTTATGTAATTTTTTATTTTAATTTATGTAATTTAAAATAAAGTGTCATTATCACTCTTAAGTGTCTCCATGGGGTCCAAAAATCGACCCAAATATGCCCATGATCGGATATGTATCAACCAATAAGATTAGAACACACGTTAGGGTAATTTAATATTATTATAATATTATTTGTTTACCTTTAATTACCAGATTTACTTTTTTTCCACGGTAAATAAAATTTTTACTGAAGTAAATATTTAAAATTTCTACAAATATAAGTTACCTATTTACATAGTTTGGACCTCCTAATTACAAATATGGAATATATTTTTCCAAATTCAAAGCACAATAGTGGATGAAATTAATTTAAAGTTAATTCCCCCTTTAAAAATAAGAAGAGTGTTTTTTAAGAAAGAATACCTATCAAAAGATTGACATTTGTTTATTTCCAATTTCAAAGAAAAATTAATAAAAATGACCAAAATTGGAATAATTAGTAAAAATAAAATCTATTTACACTTTAAAACCAATTAAAAATATAATCTAACCATATAGATAAATTATATTAAACAGAAATTCTGAATTAAAATACCTTAATTTTCACTATTTATTAAAAAAGGAACATTATCTTAAAAATACCAAAAATTTACCTAATGTAAATTTTGATGTCCCGATTCTAAAGAAAGATTTAATTTGGACAAATAGAACATATACAAGTTTCCAAAACTAGATTTAATGTGTGTTCTCTATCAAAAGGCTGTAAATCAACCTTATAATGTAGTTTCTGCTCATTCCAGCCGATACAATGGCAATGCATTAACTACCATTTAAAATATTAATAATATATTATTAGTGTAAAATGTAATATTTCAATGAGACTAATTGTTGTGTATAAGGTATGCCAACAAACATAGAAACCCCTTTAATGTAAAATAAATATTTAATTCACAAAATATTAATTAAAAAGAAAATGTATTATTTTTTTATTTACCTGGTGTAACGACCCAATGTTTTTCATTGGAAATTCCCTTCTCATAATAATGTCAAAAAATCACATGAAAACACATCATAATGAACTACTAAGTGCTAAGTGACCTTTAAAAATAATTTTGTCACTTTTTTGTTTGGAATTTTAAAAATCCGACATTCTCGGTTGTGTTCAAGATGTTTTTTCGAGTTTAATAAAACAAAAATAATTTTCAGTGAATAGTAAGCTACCCTGATGAATAGAAACATACCCTTATAAATAGTTATATACCCTAATGAATATTAACCTCACCTATGTTGGTATACAAATAATATTCAAGTTGGATGTATGATATACCTATATTTTAGAATAAGTTAATGAGTGTTTTAAAACTGGTTTTTGATAATAAATTGTGATTTTAATTAAATATTAAATTAATTATATTTAGAAAATTATTTCTGAAAAATGGAATTCATTTTTGGATTCTAAATGTCAAAAAATGGGCAGGGTGAAATTTTGTGATTTTTATGAAATACTTGAATTTTTTATTAATAGTAAAATACGGTAATTTACCATATATATACATTATAAGCTAGATAGCCTATTCCTAGAAACATGGATGATGTCACCACCCATGGTTCGAATTCACATGAATAATTTACTATTATTAGTCATGTAATACTAACTATTAATTGTCTTGTGATGAAATAATAAATTAATGATTATTATATTACGAAAGCCCTCCTCTCCTCCAATATAAAAACCCACCTTCACTCCCTCTTCTCTCTGCTCCTCTGAATCATTGTGCCCTACCATTATTCTTCCCTAATATCTACCGAATGTCCTCCCCCACGTCCAAAATCTCTCAGCCTCTACAAAATACCAAAACATCTCCCCTTAAGAGGTTCTAAAAGGAGGAAGTCTCAAGAGGTAAATTTCTCTTCCAAATTTCTTCTTTTCATTTAAGTTCTTTTCATTTTTATTTCAATCCTCACCTTCCATCACCCTAATAGTATGATAAATCCAATAAAATACATGTATTGGAATGTCTTCATGCTAGTGGAATATTTCATTATCTTCTCTTCTTTCCCCACAGTTTTAATTGAATAAAATGAAAGCACCATTTGAGATGTGAAAATTTAGCACATTCAAGAACAACAGTTTATCAATTTCTATTAATATCTTTAATTCTTGTAATGAAAAAATTTGTGTTATGGTTGAACCAGATTTGTAGATATATAATTTATCTTATTTTCTGATCTGTAATCCTTTCGTACAAATGGAATTATGTTATAAAGCGAAACAGATTCTTTGTAATCAAATCCGCCGATTAACAAACACAGTTATCACTACTGTTATATATATATATAATAATTAAAATTCACACAAAGAAACCAAATTAAAATTAAAACCATGTAATATCCAAGATATTAACTAAAGAATATAACTTAAAATCGAGACAACCCCTTTCATCATGCATATAATCCAACCTTGAATATAAGTGATCTGATCTTTTAATGCCATGTAAACAAACGAGCCCGAACAAAGAAATTATCCCTTGTAACTAATAAAAAATGATTTGAATTAAATAAAAAGGGTTAAAATAAATAAATTGAATATAGAATAGGTTCTATACTTATCAATTAATAATCATAATTTTTTTATTCAGGTTTCTAATATAATGTAGAGAACACCAACAGATTTACGGTAAAGGATCCTCTCCTTTTCACTCTTAATCAAGATTGTTCTCTATGCTATGAATTTTTGTGTAATATCAAGTGATGGGATATGTTTATACCTTTTACCCATACTGACATAATGTTTTATAAGAGAAGATAACCGCTTTATCCCTGTAATTAAGTCCTCTTAGGTACACCCGATACCATTCAAATTAACCATGATGGATTCTACCCGAACTTCCTTTATTCCTTTGGGCCGCTCTATCTTTCTTTTTACCAAAATGTTGTTGTCTTTTCATTAATGTGGAACTTCAACATTCTGTTTATATTCTAAAATTTCATATTCTATGATCCATCTCTCATTATCTTTCAGTGATATACATGCTTTTAAGTGAATCTCTCTTCAATACATCCCAATAAGCACACTCGTTTTAAAAGAACTTCCCGAATTTTTACCTAATTTAAAGTGCACTCTATCCTCTATCTAAAGACACTATTGTCTTCGTAAAATCAGTATTTTTATTATGAAAACCATATTGTTTCAATTCAGATTTTATATAAAAAAATTCTTCTTTAATATTTTAAAATATCTATAGTATTTTCCTTAAAACTGCACAAAAATGTTTTAATGCTAACATTTATAAAATACATTTCCCATATGTTGTCAATTATGTTTGACAAAACATACGATGTTATATTCCTATTTTACCCTACGAACGTCCATGTATTTTCTAATTATTTCCTTACATGGACACTTTCAGGATACTCCCATTGGTTATGATTTATGTCATGATTGTGGTACCCAATTCATTCCATGCGTATCGTTATATTTGTGTATGGTTGATTATGTATGATTGTATATGTAGTAATAATATTTATGTGGAAATAATATTCATGAATATGTTGTGATGGGTGTGCCCAGATAGTGCTCCAATGCATTGGTTAAGGAGAAGTCTCATGAGATGCGATGTGAAACGGGATTGGCGGTTAGCCTTGACCAGTACTAAAAAGGGAAATAGGATTGGCGGTTTGCCTTGACCCATACTAAAGAAAGGTTTTATGATTCTGCCAAATTTATATGATTCCATGTTTATATGACCCCATTCATAAATAAAATGATTTTATAAGTTTCATGCTTTTGATATCATTATTTCATGCTTCCTAACTCATGTTCTTGAGATGTATCTTTATGTTCATTCCCTAAAAGGGCTTTTTAGCTCATCCCTTTTTTCATGTGTTCCCCAGGGTACCCTATACAGATTTTAGGGCTCAAAGGAAGATAGAAGCTCTTTATGGAGATTAAATAATGATGTTTTTTTAGCCTCATGTTCTATGTTATATGTACCTAGTCTTCCAAGACACTAGACTTATCAGTCCGTGCCTTTGACTCTGAGGATTAGTTATGCATAAAATCATGAAATGTTTTATGTAAAAGGCTCGGGTCTCTATACAAGGGATGTTACATCCTTCTCCCCTTTTGGAAAATACATCATCACAATTTTATTCACTTATCAAAAAATCGGGGTATTTATCCCTCAATGCATTTTCAGATTTCTAGGTTGCCTCTTAAACCATATGGTTTTTTCCCAAATCATTTACAGGGTGAATTACATTATTCTTCAACACCTTTTCTCTATGGTCATGAATTTGGACTGCTTGTTCCTTGTAAGAGATATTCTCTTCCAACTGAACTACAACTTGAATTAAAACATGACATGGATCTGTCATAAAATTTTTAAACATTAAAACATGAAAAACATTGTGTACCTAGGATAGACATGGAGGTAAATCTACTTTGTAATAAACTGATCAAAATTTCTCAAAGACCTCATTAGGTCCAATGAAGCTCAGACTCAACATTCTTTTCGTACCAAAATGCATCACACTTTTCCTTGGACAACTTTGAGAAAGACATGATCACCTACCTCAAAAGAGAGATCCTTCCACTATTTATCTACATAACCTTTCTGCCTAGTCTCATCTATTATCATGTTATTATGAATCAACTAAACCTTTTCTGCCATCTTTTTTACCCAATTCTTGTCCCATTAGCATCCTTTCACCTACATTAGCCCAAAAAGATGGATTTTGACACTACTTTCGATATAATGCCTCAAATGGATCCATCAATATACTAGAATGAAAACTATTATTATAAGAAAATTTAACCAAAGAAATATGTCTGTCCCAACATCACTGGTAATCCAGTGAACAAGCACACAACATATCCTCCATGGTATGATTTTTTCGTTCTGACTGCCCATATGATTGAGGATGAAAAGAAATACTAAAATTCAATACAGTACGCAATGACTTATGATGACCTTTCTAAAAGTTATAAGTAAATCCGGGATCATGATCAGATACAATGCTGAGGGGAACTCCATGAGACATGACTATTTCTTTAACATACAACTGAGAATGTTGATATAGAGGCAAAGTATCTCGAATAGGAAGAAAATGAGATGATTTACTCAATCGATCAACAATATCCCAGATTTCTTTATTACCTCATGATGTCTTCGGTAATCCCACAATGAAGTCCATGGATATATTTTTCCATTTCCACTCTGGCACCAGTAATGACTATACAATCCCTTTTGGTAATTGTCTCTCTACTTTAACATGATGACAAGTTACAGACATCACAGTAAAATCGGGAATATATCTTTTCATTCCATCCCACCAGTAATACTCTAGAAGATCTATGTACATATTTGTACTGCCAGCATAAACAGAAAATGAAGAACTATGAGATTCACATAACAAATAATTCTTCAATTGTGAATCACGAGGAACACATAATCTATTCCCTAAACCTCAAAACACAATCATTATCAATGTTAAATTTAAGAAACTTACCCTTTTGAAAAAACTCTACCTTTTTCTATAACTCACTTTCTTTATTCTCTGATTTCATTATTCTGTATGATATAGATGATTTCACTAACACCTGAAACAAAATAGAATAATTTTTTTCACCAAAAACATCAATGTCAATGTTCATCAAATCAAAACCCAAAGGATCTCGATCAAAATGTAGCATGGTCAATGAAGCTTTACTTTTTTGACTCAAAGAATCAGCCACATTATTTAATTTTCCCAATTAGTAAAGGATCATTCAATCATAATCCTTGATTAATTCCAGCCATCTCCTATATCTCATTTCAATTCATCATGAATGAATATATACATTAACCATTTTGGGTCATTATATATTTCACATGTTACTCCATAAAAATTATTCCACGAAATTTTTTAAGAAAAAACAACATTAGCTAATTCCAACTCATGTGTAGGGTAATTCATCTCATGATGTTTCAACTGACATGAAGCATTAGCAACTACCAGATCATTTTTCAAAAGGACACAACCAAGTCCTTTAAATGAATCATCACTGTAGATAACAAACTCATCATTTCTAGAAG
This sequence comes from Viscum album, assembly GCA_963277665.1. Classification (NCBI taxonomy): domain Eukaryota; kingdom Viridiplantae; phylum Streptophyta; class Magnoliopsida; order Santalales; family Viscaceae; genus Viscum; species Viscum album. The sequence continues at coordinate 1,060,474,649 of OY728165.1, read as the reverse complement.
ATAGTTCCAAAACAAGAGAATTCATTCAATTCCTGAAAACAATCATCACTTTATTTTTTCTAAATGAACTGAACACATTTTCAACTTAACACAGTTAATGGGATATATACCCATGAAAATTTATCAAAAAACCTCCGGTAATATTAGAACAAACCAAGAAAACTATGAATATCATTTATATTTATGTGTCTTCACCTTTACTGAACAACATTTGTTTTAGCAGGATCAATAGTTATTCCATTTTTCAAAAAAATTCTACCAAGGAAAGAAATATGTTGTAAACTAAATTCAGACTTTCTGAATTTACCATACTATTTCTTTTCTTTTACTATTTGTAAGAAAACCCTTAAATGAATTTAATTCTTTTTATTATCTTTTATAATTAATCAAAATATCATCAATGAACACAACCACAAACATATCCACGAACTCATGGAAAATTTTATTCATAAGATCCATTAATACAATAGGTGAATTGGTTAACCCGAAAGGCATAACTAAAAACTCAAAATGGCTATATCTAGTACGTAATGTGTTCTTTGTAATTCCTACATCCTTTACATTCAACAGATATTACCCCAACCTCAATCAAATCTTAGAAAAATATTAAACTCTCTAGAACTGATCAAAAAAATAATCGATACTAATCAAAAGATAATTTTTCTTAACAGTGATATTATTCAATGCTCTATAATCAATGAAAATTCTCATTGAACCATAATTCCTTTAACAAAAAAGATAGGATCACCCATGGTGATGTGCAAGGTCGAATAGAACCTTTATCAAAAAATCTATTAAATTGATTCTTTAACTCTAAAAGTCCAATTTGAGCCATTTGATAAGGGGTTTTGAAATTGTCATAACATAAGGAACTAATTCAACAGTAAATTCAACTTCCCGATCTTGTATAATACCAAAAAACTCATTAGGGAAAACATTAAGGTACTCATTTACCACTAGAACATCATTATTCTCAACAATTCCTTTATTTTCAATAATATGTTCCAGGTAACATTCATTTACATCTTTTACTAGTTTTCAGCTTCCTAATAAGTTATCAGTAGTAAGGGTTTATTATAGCACACAAATTGAAAATAATTCTGAGAAGAAACATCTTTACCTATGTAGTCAATCATCTAATTATAAATAGACAACCAATCCATGCCCAAAATAACATCAAACGCTACTTGAGGAAAAACAATAGGGTTTGCCTGTAGATTCCTTCTGCAGACATGACCAAGAAGTTTCTCATGATTTCTTTTCATTTCATCATTTCCTCCCGGTGTTTTTTCCATATGTCTAGAATTCATATCTTGATAGGGAATTCCCAATTTACAAGAAAACATCTCAGGAAAGAACGTGTGTGTAGACCCTGAATCAAATAATACATGGGCATAATCTGAACAAACAAATAGTGAACCTGATACTACTTCATTTGATGGACAAACAACAGTTGAAGTAGTTTCAAAGAATTCCACCACCCCATTCTGTAGGTAGTCTAGTTTATTTCCCATATTTGTATTCTTCATTGGACACACATTTGTTTAATGACCCATTACATTGCACTTAAAACATTTTATTGACTGTAAATAAAATTTTGTCATACGAATACCTTGATCTTTATCATTACAATTAAGAGCCTAATGTCCCATTTAATCACATTGATAGAACATACCAGAATTCAAAATACATTCCCTGGCATGGTTTTTACCACAATTTTTGAAAACCGTAACCATATTTTTCTTACCATGAGAATTTTTGGAAGAATTCTTCCATTTCCTCTACCACCTTGACCTCTTATTTTGTTGTCTGTCAAAGAACACTTGATCATTGGATAACTCCATTTCCACCTTCTCCACACATCGAAAAAGTTTTTTATATCTTTTGAAATCACAAAAAGATAAATCCCTTCAATACTTTGGCATTAATACTGAGTATATATGGTTTATTTTACTATCAAGATCTCGCATGAAATTTAGAGCATAAGTTTCTCTTCATGTAAATATTTATTCATAAGCAGCCACTGAGTCATCCTCCTGCCTCAATTCGAGGAACTGTTTTTCTATACTAAGATAAGCCACCTTAGGAAAACATCTCTCATGAAACATATAGTTGAATTCATCACAAAATAGAGCATCAATCTATCTAATATCTTTGCTAATTTTCAACATTGACCACCATTTATAATATTCACCTTCAAAAAAGTAAACAGTGAGACTATCCTTTTGAGGTTATGAACAACCCATGACATCAAAAATATTCTCTAGTGCTTTAATCCACCATTCAGCTAGCACTAGGTAAGATGATCCCTTGAATAATGGGGGTTGTTGCCTAATGAAATGCTCCACAAATAACATGTTCCTCTACGGTTGATCTAGCTGATATCTTTCATGGATACCACCACCAATTATAACCATAGTCAATTGTTCCATAACTAAAAAAAACTATTCAGTACTGATTTTTACCATCTCAGGTTGCTGATTTGGAAGGTCTTCTTCCTCATGATGTTGTCCCAACATAGCTTCCATGTTTCCTCTACAGAAAATTATTCTGAACAAAGAAATATCTTATGTGAAGCAACATGGTAATCTGTAAATTCTTTATCTTTTCAATATTATCATAAATTAATTTTTGGATATTAATTTTTAAATACCCTACATCCTAAATTTGTATAAACTAAACACAGATTCCAACTATAAGGACCCGACCATATACATTACATAATATTAAATTAAATGAATAATTCATATTTAAAAGTTTTTTAGGTTTAGAGTTTTAGAGAATTATGCCATAACAATTAAATTAAATCTCAAAAACTACACAGTAAGAAATTATACTTTGTTTCCATTTTTTTTTTCAAAAAATAAAAACCCTTGATGAAATGTGTCAGCACTAGTCTCATGTTTTAGACAACATGACTTTTCCTTGGTCCCATACCGGACCCTATACATCTTTAACTACTATGAAAAACATATCAAAAGAGGGGATGAGCATAATAATATCAATAAGGGTTATAAAATAATGAAAAAACATTAGTTCATCATTGCATATATAACATAATATCTTTAACATAACTCATTAAATCACAAGACTTATGAATAATACATATAAAACATAAATCATAAAGGTATCTTGTGGAATCCATATCAAACTTTCATTTTAGATATCACCGCTACATAATGAGTTGCATTTGGAATACACATTTATGTATATTACCTAAATATCTTAGGAGAAACATTAATGTTTACGTCCATCACATTACCCAATTCATTGGAGATCTATATCAGGCTCACTCAACCTAGGATTATCACGGAACCACTCGTATATGTTACAATGCCTAAGAACAATAGTGTATTCATATCACATAAAACATACATAAAGGAAAGATTACATTTCCGCATTTCAATAAAAATATATCATTTAAGTATATTGAAATAATAAATCCATTAAAACCCATTTTTAATAAAAATATACTTTAAAAGATAAAATGGTATATACATTCCTTTTAAAAAAATTATGGCTTGTTATGGAAGCCATAGATCAAATAATACTCATGGCGGTGAAAAGGTCGTTCTCACCTATTATGTTAAAAAGAAAACATTCCTTTTTGACATTTTGTAAAGAGATTCATAGAAAATGATTCCCATTGAATGAAATGATATTTCAAAGGAGTTTATAGAGCATATAAAAGAAATTCTTGTATTAAAACCAAATATGCCTCAATGAATGTAGATTGAGATGAAGTCCCTTACATCATGTCAGACTTGACCCGTTTGTTTTTTAATCTCCTGAATAATAAAACAATGTTAATTTCTAATTTCTTGAGAACCTTTTTCATGTTTATTATTCCATTTTTAAAAAATTTTTATTTGTTATAAACACTATGTAATCATTTCAGTTAATAATGGTTATTGTGTTGATATTTGGTACTTTAGTCAAAAATGGACTTCTTATAAAAACAAGTTATTCACGTGGTCAATATTTAATTATATTAAAAATTATATTAATTATTTAGAAATCATATATATCATATATATCTATTATATATATGTATTTATAATAATACATAACATTTGGAGGTAAGAAATAAAATGCACCGTTCATTAACATGGTAAGCTATACATACACATGAACACTACATTCATTTCTATTTCTTATTTTAATGGAATTAAAACATAATGATATATAGTTATATTACAATAACATTATGATATCATATATAATATCATTAACTCCATATTTTATACATCTCATAAATGGCATTAATGAGTCTTATCACTTTGAGGGGGCGGTAGTCCGCACTTCCTCGAATGAATGTATCAAGATTTCCCATTATGGAAACCCTAAAGGCATGATATAAATGGAAAATACAGAACCATAAAGAAAAGTAAAACATAATATATATTATATATAAATATATCTCATCATAATGGCTATGATTATAGGAGGTAAGAGATAATTGATCAATAATCATTTCGTTAGGCATTAGTTTTCCATCCACAAACAGAATGTTCTTTTTTACCAATTAGATAGAGTTGTGTGTAAGTGTATTTATAATACTTATCATTTCAACATACTAGTATATTGAGGATATTGGTTTTGCTATAAAATTAAGGAATAAAAAGTGTTTAGGGTTGGAGAAGTAAAATATAAGAAACAAAGTTAAGAGAAATAGCTACCTTTACTCTGCGTAACACCCTTTGTTTGAACCAAAAGGACTTCTTAAAGTAACTTATGCCTATGGTAATTCTTATAGGTGGAATAGATGGATTTTTTTTAAAAAGACCAATCCAAGAGAATTTATTAAATAAAGAGTTTACAATGTAATCTCGAGGAGTAATGAAGTTACACCATCAACCATTTAGAAGCAGCCACAACATAGGTTAAAAAAAGAATGAGTAGGCTGACATACTTCAAGAGGAGGAGGGACTGCAGCCGAAGCAGTCCAGGAAAATGCTGAGCCATATAGGCTTTAAGTTGGTGAAGAGGGGGCCTCCAGGTGCTCAAAATATCCGGAACTTCCAACATGTAGAGCCAAACACCAATAGCAGGAAGGTACAAAGGAACAGGCTTCAAAATCAGGCGGGTATAAGTAGACCACAAAACATTAAGAGCAGAGGGCAATCCAAACATCTTCTTGAAGTGAAAATCCCATCATAACCAGCAAAATCACCCAGCTGTTCAACATTTTCAGAGCAGAACCTTCAACAGCAAGTGCAAACCAGCCGAGCCAAACCAAATTGCAGAAGACACCAATCTGCAGCAGAAACCAGACAAGAGCCCATCCTAGGAGCAAGCATCAGCAAGCAACAAGATAACCCAGGTAGAGAGTGCAATTTCCAAACCAAAATGCAGCATTATAAAGTTGTCAAACATAAAATAAAAAATCACCAATCTTCAACAGAATCAAGAAAATATCCCAGCCTTGAAGCGAACGTCAGCAAGCAGCAAAAGAATCCAGGTAGAGTGTGCATATCCAAACCAAAATGCAAAACTAGACCAGCTATCAACTCAGAAACAATGTTAAAGACAAACAGCATGAGACAAAAATCCAAGAGTGCAGAAAAAAGGAAACCAAAATCCAAGAACAGCAAGTCTGATCAGAGAAATCCAACCGCATCAAGGATAGAGAGTCAGCTTTATAGGAACACAGATCAGCTAGAACAGCAAGAAGTTGTGACGAGTAAACCAGAAACAAAGACCACACAGAATATCGACAAACAAACATCAAGAAAGTGGTGATTTCAACTTCAATCTCTCAAAGTAAATGAATTTCATGGCATTCTCGAATTGGTCCTCATTGATAATCCCTTTTTGTCTCTCCTGTTTCAACAGATCTTGTTGCTTTCTCGTATGAGCAAGCCACCCTTGCTTGGGTGGAATAGATGGATTTTTATGGATTATTTGGTCATTTTTTGGAAGAGCCAAGGGGTTTGAGAGGTGTGAGTTATGATTTATTAGTGATATATTTTTATAAGGCGGAGGAGGGGCTCTTTAGGAAAGTGTGAAATATTATTTTATTATACAATGAAATTTAGTTTATAGATGTCCAAAACAAATTAAAGTTGAAGATAAGATGACTAATTGTCTCAATAAAATTATCATTAATGAATTGTATAGGTTTTGGATATTGTTTTAATATTTATAATATAATTTATTTAAATAAATTATTAATGAGGTAAATACTGCATCATTGTTTGTGTCATAAATAATTAAAATTATTTGATTTCTTAAATAATGAAACAAATACCATGATTTAGGAAATATTTTTATCTTCCCAATTAATAATTATAGTTGAAAATATAACTTATATAACAATATGTAAAAATTAATTTTTAAAAAATATATTTGTTTATGTCATTTTTTCCTTTATATTATGTTATTTAAAATAAAGTGTCGTTATCACTCTTAAGTGCTCCATGGTGTCCCAACATCGACCCAAAGATTCCCATGGCTAGATATGTATCATCAAATAATATTGGGAAACATTTTACGGTAATTTTATTTTATTATAATATTATTTGTTTACCCTTTTTTACTGGATTTACCCTTAATCCCTGGAAAATACAATTTTTACTAAAGTAAATATTTAAAATGATTAAAAATAAAATTATCCTATTTACATAATTTGGACACCATTATTTCTAATATGGAATCCATTTTTCCAAATTCAAAATAGAAAAGTGGCAGAAATTAATTTAAAATTAATTCATGCTGACAAAATAACAACCGTGTTTTTTAAGAAATAGTAACTATAAAAAAATTTACACTTGTTTATGTCAAACTTCAATGTAAAATTAATTATAATGACCATAATTGAATTAATTGGTAAATATATAATCTAATTACCCTTTAAAACCAATTAAAAAATAATCTATCAATATAAATAAATTAGATTAAAAGGCACTTTGGATATAAAATACAATATTTTTCACTATTCTTTACAAAATGAACTTTTTCAGAAAAATAGAAAATATTTACCGAAATTAAATTTTGATGTCCCAATTTCAAATAATGATTATATTTGGTCAAATAGAACATATAAAAGTGACCAAAACTATATTTTTTGACAGTTCTCCATCAAAAGGATGTAAATCAACTTTTTAAAGTAAATTATGCTTAAAATTAGAATCATTCACAATTTAAGCCTTTTTCATTTATTGGATAAATGTTAAAACTTTTAAAAACAAGTATAATCATATTTTAGTTAGTTCAATTCATTCCATTCAATACAGTGGATATGAATTTACTACCACTTAATATATTAATATTATATTTTTATTGTGCAATGTAAGATTTCAAAAAAACTCGTTGTTGTGTATCATGTAAGCAATCGAATATAGTAACCCCTTTAAAGTGAAATTAATATCTAATCCAAAACATATTAATTAAAAAGAAAATGTTTTATTTCTTTATTTACCTGGGGTGTTATTGATATTATATGAATAGACATCAAGTAATAAATATTTGGACTTACCAGCTAATCATTTTATTTTTTGGTCAATAAAATGTAGAGAGATATTTTCTGTTGATGTGTATTTATTTAGTCGACAGTAGTCCATATATACACGCCCACAGTTTTTCCAACATGTTAGATCCAATTAATTTTATTAATTTTACATAATTTTTATTCCTGTTTATTGGCACAATTTTCACTTGAAACCCCACGTACTATCATATATATGTGATGAATGATCCCAACAACAATTAAATTACTAATATAAAATTTTATTACTTTAAGAAGAGTGGGATTGAACCGGCGTCATGATTTCCTTATAAGAATAGAATTATCATCTATAATTATATGGTTTATATAGATAGAAGGTATAATCATTAGAATATCAGCCCATTTCTATCATATCACATTTTTTACACTCTCTAAAAAGATCAAGTAGTATTGATACTAGTGGTTGGGAGAGTTTATTAGAAAAAATAAAGGGTAATTGGTTAATACCCTCAAGATAATAATATTTAATATTTAATGGAAGTTGTTTAAATTATCACACTACTAGTGTTTGGATTTATGGATGTGATTTTGGGGGAGTGATATGCATGAAATATTTTAACTTCTAATGTATATTCTATATATAAATAGAATCTATAGAAATGTGATTCATGGAATAATTGAATGTCATATGTACCTCACTAATGAACACACTTTTCAATTAAATTACAATGTTTACACTTTTTAAAACCCACACAATACTCACACCATGAATCCAAACTCTAGTAATCCAATTTTGAAGAAGAATAAAATTAATTAGTGTGTGGGTTGAGTGGGGAATGATTTGTTTGGGAGTCAATAAAGACAACATCCATTAAATACAAAAGAAAAGTGGAGTTATCTTAAATGGGGTGTTTCTTAGCATCAATGATATTAAAACATTTAATTTATCCATATATATTCATGGATTGAATTGCATTATGAACATTGATTATTTTCATTCTTAATTTGAGGAACGACATCCCATGTATGATAGGGGAATGTATTTGGGTTTGGGTATCTTCCATCTCTAAAATTTAGAAATATATAGGGAATATAATATTCTTCACTCTTATGATGGAATCCTCGATCACTCTTTATGGATGTGTTATTCTTGTTTTGTCAAGTTGCATAATGATTCCTATTTGTTGAAACTCTTCTACCAGCAGAGAATTGTACACATAAAAAGGAATCACATTAATTGAAGCACCTAAATATAGAATTGCATCTGAAAAGAATGTCTCCCCTATGGTGAATGGTATCTTGAATGTTCCTGGATCATTTCATTTTCATGGAATCACGGGTTTCGTTAAATATGATGCTTTCTATCCAATGTTAACTCTGTCATTCCCCTTCAGTCATCATCTAGGGGTGAAATTCTCATTTATATATTTGTCATAGTGAGGGAATTTTTTTAACTACATCTAATAAAAGTCAATTAACTTTCATATTTTTAAATGTATCCATTTTATCGTTATCAATATAATTATAAAATTTTTTTTGGATTAGATTGTCTTTGGAGAAAAGAATAGGAATTTATTGATTAGGGGAATCCTCAATGAAACATTGATTACAATTTCCCCTGATTTTAATATCAAGAATATTTTAAGGGTTTTGAATGAGACTTTTGAGGAGGGATATATACCTTTTGGTGATAATCATTAGGTGAAGAAACTTATTTTCCATGAAGAAGAATAATTGAACAATAATTATCTTTGTCTTTCGGATTCATAATAGGTTTGGATGGAATATTTATAGAACCTTGCATCATTATCTCGTTGACAATTTTTTCCAACTTTCCAACTTGAGTTTGTAGATCATGAATTACATATTGTGTGGTTTATTGGAACTAGAGGTTTGTGGTTTCCTTTTTCATCACCATTTTCTCACGTATGAGTTTAGATTTTGGAGGAGGAGGATATTTATGATATTTTAAAGAATTATATGCCTACATAACATGGCTTTATTGATAACAGTTGTACATTTAGTTTCTTGATTTTCTCCTTGACGTTACTATGGTTGTGCTTTCCCTCAGGGTTTTGTATTTTCCATGAATGGTTCTATCATGGTTAAAGGTTCTTCTTGGAACGAATACCGAGGAAATATTACTACCCATGACTCAACTGAATCATGATGTTATGGGAACTGGTTAGATAAATGATTGTTATCAAAAAAAATACCACAATGTAATTAACTAGAAGAATACTATGGGTAACCTTATGATTGATCTAATTTCTTTACAAGGTTATTCATCTCATCATGTTTATAATTTACATTTTTATAGGGTTTAATGACATACCTCATGAACTCATAGGGTTGTATCATTTTCTCATGTACCAAATTATTGTGCATTTTGATCCAAGTTGGCTAATATCTCACAAGTGGCAGAAAGAGTTTTATCAATCCAGAAACCACAAAATACAGCATCTATAATTCGATGATCCATTCTATGAAGACCCTAATATATGTATTGAATTAGAATTTTATCACTAATTTGGGTGCGTGGGAAACATGAAAAATGTATTTTGAATCATTCCCAATATTTATGAATAGTCTATACTTGTGAATGCCTAATTCGATAGATTTTTATTCAAATTGATTAATTTAAAGAGGTAGGGAATAAATTATATAAAAAGAGTATTTCTAGGTGATTCCATACATCAATTAATGTAGGTAGATAATATATCTAGTCATTGGATACATAGTTAAGGGGGAAAAGGAAGGCCATAAACATAATCAGATCCGTAATTACATTTTTGGGTTTCGTCATAGTGGAAACTATGTGAAACTCTTTGATATGGTTGTGATGGTCTTCACTGGGATGAACATGAAATTTTGGAATGAGGTGGTTAAGGCTCGATCAGAAATAAAAGTTAGACGCTTCCCTGAGATATTGTATATAAACATGTCGGTACTCTCCCTCAAGGGTGGTCAATTATTTTACGATCCGTTTATTTGAGTATGTGATTTACGGGGTTTTATTGGGTTCAATATTTAATTGGGTTTCAAAAAATTGAGGATCCACAAGGTTTTCAGTAGTTTTTCTGGGTTTTACTATTCTACATGACCTGATTTTTGAGTGAAGTTACTTTTTCAATGTCAAATTAAATCAGTTTTTCTTCTTATAATTTGGTCATGAATAGAAGATGTGATGTTCTTTTTTTATTTTTTCTCAAGTATGGGAAAAATAAAATCTATTATGAATAATTAAAGTAAAAAAGAAAAGATAATTTGATACAATAGAATTATATAGAAAGGGGTATATGAATATAGATAGAGACAAACACACACACACACAAAATCAAAAACAAAAAGACTTAAAACCAACAAAAAGGGGTATATTGAAATGAGATATAAATAACAAGAAAAATAATGAAATTATAGGAAATAAATAATGATAAATGATCATGAATCCCTAGAAAAATAATCAAAATTTGATCATATTTTCATGAGTTGTTTAATTTTTATAAAATTTTGGTTTTATTTTAGGAACCATACGATGTATCTTAGCAGATCCATAGATCATTATGAAAAAAGTATGGTTATGATCATAAGATTAAACAGGTAATGAGAATTTGGAAAAATTAGGGGTTTTACAATTTTAGAATCCAAAATTAAATTGAAATCCATAAAATTAAGAAGAAATCAACAAAATTAATTTAGGATGATAAACATGGCGAAATATCATCTTTCTCATCCATCATCGCTTCCAGAAATAGGGTTTATATATTTGAATCCTAGTTTTGTAACACATAGTATAATTTTTTTAACGATTTTGTACTCGGATAACTCCTAGGTATCAGTTAGAAGCACAAAATGATTCACTAGATACCACCAATGATTGGGTTACATGTGTGTGGCATCATATTCAAAATTCACCATGAAAACACAAGAAGAACTGAAATTTTTGTCACGATTTGTATTTTATTTCAATATTTTTTACAATAAGTGAAATTACATGGACCTGGAAGAGTTTTTGTGATTTTAATTGACCAGTATAAATGAGACAAACACTACAATTTAAAGAGGGAGAAGAAGTGGTGAATGGTGTCTGAAATGTCACATAAATTAGTACATCCAAACATGATCATATGTGTCATGTAAAACATACTCATAAATGAATAAATAAAATTAGAATATAATATTAATAAAAAAACAGAACACCATATAATTAAATGGATTCGTACATTATAAAAACCATAATGCTCATGATTTACCTCATGTTCCTCACCGAGTGATCATAATGAGCTTATAAATCAATTTAAATAGTGTAATAGATATATGTTGATCTATCACTAATCATTTCCTTGATAACTACTAGTAATCATTATATGACACCATTGGGCCTAAAAAATGGTAGCAACATTCTTCCATGTAAAACTCAAAAATGTGGTGACCCAGGTATCAATTTATAGTAAAAGTGAATGGTTGTTTTAAGCCCCTTGACTTCATAAAAAAAATTTATCATGGTTTTCTACTTCTAGAAAATCAAATTTCAATTTTAATAAAACTAAAAACATGATTACCCAAGATTTTAATATCTACAATAAAAATGTAGCATCATTTTGAGGCCCAAAATTCTACAAATATTTGTAATACATAACACCTTTATTATCTTTCTATAGATTTTATTCCTTAAAATTATTAATTTTAATTGAAACATAATAAAAAATTGTGATTTCATTCCTTTAGAATGTTTTTCCCAATATATTCTATATACTTCCAAAATACTACAACCCATTTTGATGCACTTATTTCTCTAAAAATGGAAAAAATGGTCATGTGTTCATGGTATTCCATGAAGTTTCCCCCTTTTTCCTTATGCATCACCGTGGGCATTCAGAATTACATACACCATCAATAAAATCATCAATACAAAATGAAATTTCTCTTTTCAACAGTGAAAAAAACAAATAATTTCATGAAACATGAATTTAAATTTTTTATCAAATTTATAATTGATGATACAAAAACAATTTAACACATAGGTATATGGGTAAAAGTTAATAGTGAATCGTAGTTCGATCAGATGGTGTCAACAGTTATATTCGTCAATTATGTTTCATTATAATTAATGGTCAATTATATATTGAACGATTATAGGCATTTGAAAACCTTTATTTAACCCTAGGTGATGAAGTTTGTTTCCTTGGATTGGTGTTCCATTACATTTTATAGTTAAGGGATTATAAGTGTAGATAAATATTTGGATGTTAATTATTGATTTATATAGTGTGAAAACATCTATGTTACCTCATTAGTCAAGTAACCATTCATTTTTTACATCATTAATTGAATTTATGAATACATCACCATTATGTTTTTATATTTATCCACCTTAACATGAATTCATTGATATTAAAATTTTATCATTAATTGAATCCCACTATTTCCATTATATAATAATTTTTTTATTTTAGCATTAGATTTATACAAAACTAACAAGAGAAAAAATTCATTTCAATATAGTTGGTTTCAAGTCTATGAAACGACCTGGTAGGGATAATATGGTCCATGGAGAGAGATTACATTAATGTTATTCATTACAATCATAATCTTCCTATAAACCCATTCATAGTTTTGGTAAAGGTTCCTTATATGATTATTTTTATGCCACAATATACCCCTGGTGGAAACATCTTTATGAGGGTCTTGAGAGAGATGTTCCCTTTCATTTTTGTGATTATTCACTTTTTTACAAATGTTATATGATTATTATAAAATATTATTATTTGTTTATATTAAATATTTATATGGAAGATGATTCATAGGAGTCATTGGTCAGTTTTTGAACATGATGTGAAAAGATATCGAGTTGGTTATTCCCTATTTATTCCATTTTTAACAATTCTACATGATTCAATTTATTTCATTCATTTACCGAATATCATTGGTTGGAAACTATTTATATACTAGAATCATAAATTATTATAAATTATTGAATAAATATTAATGTGATGGATTTAACTATAAGAATGTAATTTATAATAAATGTGAAAAAATTAATGAATTATAATGATTAATATAATATTGTAATGTGATAATGGTGGTGGTTTATCACTTTAATTTTTGTGTCCCTGCCTCAAGGAAATAGTTTTTTTAAAGAAGGGTATGGGGTGGGTTTTTATTCAGAATGATAGTTCTTCAATTTGATTTTTTATTTGGCCAATGATAAGCTTTCACTGTAGATGAGATTAATTTTTATTAGTTCTCTTACTATAATTTCAAGCATTCCACTTTTCCTTTCCCTAGGATAATACTTTGAACATTTTGTGGTGTGAAGAGGATCTAGGTGTCTATAGTGTAGGTGATTTAGTGTTTCCTTCTTGGATGTTCCGACTAGTTTATGGGATTTAAATGTGATTCTATAATATTTAAGGGGAGTGTCAGTATTCTATTATATGTTATTATGTATATGGATTTAGGTTTTTAGAACTATGGTGTGAGTAGGTGTTTTTTATTAGAACATAATAGGATATGTGTACATGGTGTATAACAAAGATTTTATTTTCTGTTAGGTGTTTTCTCCAAAAAATAATGGGTTTTATTAGATTTGGTTATAGACAACCTAAGATGTTATATGAATCATTGGTAAACTAAATAAACATAAAATGATAATATTAAATGATTTTAGGGATTAATGTAATGTAATTTTTCATTTTATGAATTAATTGGAGATCATATGTTGATATGATATTCTAGTAATTTCTTCATAATTCAGGAATGGTGCTAAATTAATTAACTACAATAATCAAGTAATGGTTAGATTAAAAAATGATGATAATAATCGATTGAAATAATATATGTGTTTGGTGGTTATAATTGTTTTTGTAATAGATGATTTCATAACCTTATTCAATGGGATCTATATGAATTATGATATGTGAAATGATTGTGAATTGAAAAAGGCGATTAAAAAATTGTATGGTATGAACATCCTTAACAATGATTTCCATTCCTAGATAATGATATCTACTAATGTTTATGGGGTTCTAGTCCAAATTATTGTTTAAATGTCTAATAAATATTAAGAATTATTATAATTCATTGATTATACAATATATTCATATTATATGCTTCGTGGATCACATGAAATTTTAAAAATGTAAACATGATTACTTCACGAGGTGTATGGGGTGATGTTGATGTGATAAAAGGGGGAAAACATGGTTGTGATGGATGCACGAGATGAAATGTTGATGGTTATTGTGATGAGTACATGGTGTATACGGTATGTTGTTAATATGGTGGATGCATGGTGTGTGGAATGTGATATTTATATGATTGTAAGGTGAATGATATATATAAGTGAATTCAGTACCCTTCTTGGAATCTGGATCTTTGTGTGGGGGGTCCTCTTACTCGGTCATGCTTGGTGTAATTGAAGGACCATTGTTGAGAAGCATGAGATGTATAATTATATTATAGGGTAGAAATTATTTAAATATATAATATTTTTCTTTTCCATGATGATTTAAGGATACTCTATGTTTGAATTTTTTTTATAGGAAATATAATAAATGTGGTAACTATTTTAAAGTAACTATGTGGAATATATCTTTTTTAAATTATTGATTAAGTATTTACATAATTGGATATTGGGACATGTATTGGACTTGGGTTGGAAGGGTGGAGGCTTGAACCTGATAAATATTGATTCTATATACTTCTTTTTGGATTCAGGTTTATTTGGATGTGATACATGTTGCATTATTATGATTGGTAAACAATATGTATTTTTTTGCTGCTTCGTTATCAGTTGTTTACACACATATCTATCTCAACTCATTTATTTAAAATGTTATTATTATTTATGTACAATTTTATCCTACATTTTACCACCATTTTCTCACCCCAATAATTTTTTTATTTTATTTTTCATAATGATAGATCAATGGGTTATGTCGGATGATATTAATCACGTAGTAAGAGTGGATATTATGAGATCAGATATGAATTACCCATAGTAAATTTTTTTTGTGTTAGTTATTTTAGTCACCATGATTTAGAAATAATAAATTTAAAATTAATTTTTAAATATAGTTTATTAGCGTATTGTATCTATATTTTTGGGCTATATAAATAATGTAATACCACATACATTTGTGAAAATACATTTAGAGCTTGTCACTAACCCATGGCATATTGGGGGAGAACATTTGGGGTTCTCCCAATCATCACTTTCGGACCTGGAGTGGGTCAAGTGGGAGTTGGTAGTGACACCATTAATAATCATTGTATGAAATAAATGATTTTAGTTGAATAACATGATATATTTTAGTTATGGGATAAAAAAACCATTTCTCTTAGAGAGATGAAAAAATATATTCAACTTGATAGACTTATTAGCATAAAAAGGTAAATAGTTTGATCTATGGTATATGGAAATATAATACAATAATGAAACATTTATATTTTTATTTTATTTTTAATGAAAATAAAAAAAATAATTATTAAACATATTTAATTATTATTTTAATTATCAATTATTTAAATAATATATGACAAAAATTATTATAAAAATCTTTTTGATGTTTGTTATTTAAATAAATGACATTAATAATACTAAAAAAATGTTTTAATGAACTATTTTTTGATTAATAATTTTTAAAATAACAAATTTTTGGGTTTTACACAAGTTATTTAAATAAAAGAACATCAAAATTAATAAATATATGATTTACATAAAACCATATCTAAAAAGGTAATACAAAAAATATATCTCCTAAAAAAATTCATATTTTTAAATTTAATCCTCTTCATTAAGTTCTATATTCTCGAATATTATATTAAAAACCTTTTGAAATAGAGAATATATTTTTTGTGCACATGCCACATGAAAATTATATATCATTTAATGCCATACCACTTTATTAAATAACTCTTCAAGGTAAATACCTTCAATTTTATAGTTTTCTATAAAACTAGATAGCTATGTTGCCTAAAACATTTCTCTTCTCATTATGTTCTTATTTATAAATACATTTTTTCCCAAACAAAATATTCAATATTTGAAAATATAATAAATCCCATGATTCATTCCACTTGATTTTATTAATATTTTTATTGATGTGATCAAATCCCCTTGTATAAGGGCATCATAAAACTATTTTTCTAAACCTATGAAGACAACATGTTAAATTGGTATTTTTATTAGTCCAAGATGTATAATGTCCTTGTATTATTTTTCATGTAATATTTTAGACTAAAAGACCATTATAAATATTTATAACTTATAATATCTTTTCTCAAAGGCTTCTTCACATTTTTGGAATATATAATCTTCTTCTACATTTTTCAAAACCACTTCACTAATTGAGTTTACATATTATTACACATTGTCATCTTAGTAAGATTCTTGAATTTCATCTTTAACCATAAAAAATTAAATATGTACCATGATCCTTCATGACTATTACATCATAGTAGTTAATGGATTTATTTATATTTATGTTATAACATTTTTAACACCTTCTACCAGGTGTATATCCCAGAAATATCCCCTTATCAACTCCATTATAAAAATTTCCTTAAATACTATCCATTAAAAATGATATAAAAGGGATGTTGAATACCATAAAACCATATAGTTTATTATTCATCCGAAATAATAAATAATTTGACATTTTGACCAAATTTTAACAAGGTAATAGTATTTTTTGAATATAGATATCATCTTCTATGGTATATCTCCCAAATATCAATAATGTGTCACATTTTAAAAACAAGGTTCTCTTAATTTTTATAAATCTATAGTTATTAACTTACACTAATACATTTTATCATGTTTGGCATTGAAAACTATGTTTAGGAAATATCTAATAAATAAGAATATATCCACAAAAATAGTCATTCTTGTTCTCAGTTCAATATCATGACTGGTCTATATTTATACAATAATTTTTTTTCAACACATTGTGGAATATACCCACAGTTATCAGGATCTTGTGATTTACATATCTTACGATAAAAGCATTCCATATGAGTGAAAAATGTCAAAATTAATAAAATATTTATCTTCATTAGTTGACTTCATTATTTTTAGGCAATACACATTTGATTGAATTAATTTTTGTGTTTTATTTTTATTTTAATCTCTTCCATCTTTTTTTCTTTTATATATTATCTTTTCTTTATGAAACACAATAATGTTATTTATTTTTGAATACTAAAAATTTGGGATATTTCAAATATATTCAAATTTGAGAATATTTTCAATGAATTGTTGATAGAAATGGGAAATTACTTTATTAGAAACACCATTATCAACTTTTATACAAATGTATAATGTTTTATTATCATTATAAATCTAAATGAATTAATTTTTGTGTTATATTTTAATTTTAGTCTCCTACAGATTTTTTTCTTTTATATATTATCTTTTCTTTATGAAACACAAAAATTTTATTTATTATTGAATACTATAAATTTGGGATATTTCTAATATATTCAAATTTGATAAGATTTTCAATGAATTTTTTATAGAAATGGGAAATTACTTTATTAGAAACACCATTATCATCTTTTATACAAATGTATAATTTTTTTATCAGTATAAATCTAAATTAAATTTTATTTAGTATACTTTCCCTTTAAAATGTTTTTATAAATAATTATTATAACAAAACATATATTCTTCTAAAAATAAACACTTTCCTGATTTTCAATATTGCGAAACACCTAATAGTTTGTTATTAAAACCATCAACAAAAATATTATTATTTGATTCAAAATTGTATTTAATAATTGTGGTGCATAAAAAATTTAAAATTTCTGAAACATTATGTATGATATTTAAAACTCCTTTTATATATTGATAAATTTTCTTCAATATAGTTTTGTTAATTATCATTTTTGATAAGAAACTATTATACAAAATATAGGATTTTTATAAATATAAATCCTTATTGTTCACCTAAACCATAATATCATATTAATAATTAATCCTATTCTCAATAAATATTTTTATTTTTCATTCTTCATGAGTTGATTCATTTTTAAAGAGGGAAAACTATTGGTGGTATTTATGATTTTATCAAACCATTAACAAGTTTGTTCAAGATTACTAAATGAATTTGAAAATATTACTGTTCTATTTTACATTCTATATTGGATTAATTTATTTTCCTCATTATTATTAATTTATAAAAGCAGAACAATTATTTTATTAATGGGCCACATTATTTTAAAAATAAAAATGAAATTTATTCCCATAAACATTAGAATACCAACATATTCCATTAAATCAAAATCCTTTCATATATTAATTTTTCTTCATCATAAAATATGTTTAGTTAATATTCATAGTTTGAGTAATCCATTTCAATTCATATAAATATCTATGCATAGAAATTCCCTCACTAAAATAGTATTTTACCTAATTATTATTTTCAACATCTGTTTTTATGTAAACCCAATTTTAATTTTAATTTTTAGAGAAGATATGTGATAAACAAATGTGTGTATCCCCAATTTTTATTGAAACTACAATTTTAATTACTTTCATGTCATCATTACCATTTCTTTGATTGAATTAGTGAGTTTCCAACATGATTGTGAGATTCTAATTAAGTTAATGATCATGTTCATTAATATATATAAATATCTGAAAAAAAAACATTTAGGTTTTTATATTATCCAATATTTTATATTTTAAATTCATTATTCAATTAAATTAGGTTATTCTCATATTAATTATATCTTTTCATCAAGGAATTTATAATTCTCATTGTTCAAAACAATGTTTTCGGTATAAATCACAAACATTTTTAGTCTTTATTCGATAATACAATTGTGATTTCTAGTTTTTCTCAAATATCATTCATATTTCTAGACCAGAACTTGAATTTTTGTGTATAAAGGGTATTCTTCAAGGTATAATTCTTATTCTATAATGTATTTCCACGTTTAATCACCGTGTTTTATTTTATGAAAACAATGATCTTTATTAACAATTATAATCGATTTTTATGTAGTAAGTATCAAAATATACCTTAAAACATCCTTATTTATCATTGTTGATAACGTAAAAAAACATCTTTCTTATTCCATGGAACCTTAATCACCTTTAATCTACAAATACCTCCCTTGTAATTTAATTTCCATATAAAAAAATTCTGTATCATGTTTTGATAGACAATTATACATATTTTATAAATTCTATTTTCCTTGCATTTTTAGAATTTTCTTTCTCATCGACCAGTGTCCACCTTAATTATTCTAAATGATATTTTATATTGAGAATCATATTATTCATATTTATTGTTTTTAAGGAAAGTAACAAGAAATATACTAATATTTCTATAATTAATACACATTAAAAGTATATTTCTTTTGTATATAGGATTGAATCATAATATTATTTATAATTAAAATAATTGAAATTCATTGATTTTTGTGGTATAATCTTTGGAATTTGAATCATCTTCCTAAGAAATTTTTTATTTTATGTATTTCAAGCATTTATAGGGTTTTAAATTCATTTCTTTTTTCATTTTTTCATATCCTATTTATTGATATCACCATATATCAACGTCTATAAAGATACTATTTAAAATATTAATTATATATTCACCAATGTTGTGATTGTTTAGGATATACATTTTTTTGTCAAATGCTTCGATTAAGATTCATATCAATATATTAATAATAGTTTTGGCATGAATAATCTCTGTATACAATAACATTTATATAATATTTCATTCAATATCCTAATAATATAATTTTATATTTGATATTTTTTATTTAATTATCATATTATTTAGAATGATATGCATAAAATCATTACTTATTTATTTTATTATGATCAATGTCTAATTCTGGTTGTCTTTTATATATTAAACATTTTATATATAGGAACCCAAAACCTATTGTAAATTTTTAATGGGTAGTGATGTAGGTAATTTATTTTCTCCACTCCAAAAAGATAACATATTCTTACTGGGTAGTAATTTCAATGATAAATAAACCTTAAAAATATTAACTCTACTTTTTATGATTTAATAAATTTTATAGATAATATATAGAATATTTGAAATCAAACTCTCATTTCATAAGTTAAAACATATTCATCAAACAATGAAATGTCATTTTTATTTATATTATTTGTACACTCCATTAAATTTCACAATCAATGGAGTTAATATACATGATATAACATAGATCCTTATAGATTGATAATTAAATGAAACATTTCATAGGATGCTTTTACAAGGTTCACCAACTCAGTTTGTCTAGTGGGGAGAACCATGGCTATTAGTAGTTAATGTTTTTTCTATTTTAGTCTATAAATTATTATCAATAATTAATATTTGAAATAAGTTGGATCTTTTTCCTGAAATCTAGTACCAGGATATAAAAATAATGTTTAAATATGTGAATTAGACCTCTAAAATAACCATTATGTTCAAAAAAAATGATAGATCAAGCATGTACTCTATTTATTCTTATCAATCATGGAAAAGTAAATTTGTAATGAACCATGAAATGTTTTGGTAGCGACAAGAATTATTCTTAATAACAATTCAAAATAATTAACTTTTATATATTTTTGAAAATCCCACAACATATTTTTTTTCCCTGACATCGTTTACTCAGTTAATGGGACAACTAAAATCCATGGGTTGATATCAATATCAATCCCAAATTCATAGAGCAAATTCTCATTTCCTTCATCATGTCTATAACTAAAAACACAATATAGTAATTTTTATTAATATAGGGTTTCCTTTAATATGACATTTATCAATAAAAACAACTATAATTTTTCAATTGGAATAGTAATAGAAGATTCTTTTTTTGAATCAAGACTAGAGATAAACCCATTTTTTGGATTATAGTGTACAAAAGGAATCATGTTAATTTTCAGGTTTTCATGGTGCTTAAATAACTCCATTGACATGATTAATAGAAAAATTACCCAATAGACATTGATAATTTTCAATACACAACGTGACATTTTATATATAAATAAGAAATTTATTGACATCCCATTGATATATAGAAGATATGGGGAGTAGCAAAAAAACCGCAGTAACCATCATTCTATAGGTCTTCGAAGCCACTTTCCCTTGACCATTGACCAAAATGTTTTTAATGATCTCCATAATATGGTTGTTAATCATTATAATTAAAAAAAATTAATATTATATCCTCAAATCTAAGGAAGTTTTTATTAATACATGATTATGTTTATGAGTTAAAACATAATACCATTCATTGAAGTCATGAATAAATCCATCTAAAAACAAGTCATCACATGCTCCCAATGAGAGTGATATTTAAATGTCAAACTATTAGATAGAATATATCTACTGTGTTTTCTTCAAATGTGGTGTCAATTTAAATACTATATTAATTAATTATTGATCTAAGTCTACTGAAATCTATTTTTATTAAATAAACTCAGTTGGATTATTTAATCTCTAAGGAATCTTTAAGGTTTAATTTTTTATGACTATTACCGTACTAGAAATAATTGTAAATATAATTTCTGTTTATTTAAATTATAATCAACAATAAAGAAATGTAAATTTTTTAAAAATTACCTAATGTTGAATGACTATTAAATGGTATAAAACATATCAGTTTCTTTTTTTTTTGTTATTTTTTACAATCTCGAAATATTGGGTACAAAAATATTTATTATCATAATACACATTATAAAATTTACATTTCTAGTGATGGAAATAATATATTGTACATAGTCATTGGATTCACATAGTACAAGATTGGATAAGAATATAATTCCTAGAATATTATGGAATAAATAGTGGATTTTACACATTTAAATATAATGTGGAAAAATAGATTATAAGATTATACTATATCAAAATTTAGGATAAACATTTAATTTTTAATATATTTTATGTTTCTTCCATTAAGAATATCCTTATTATAAAAATTCATCTATATTATTAGTTACATTCATTGATGTTCAGTAATAATTTATGTTATCTACAAAGTGATAAGGTATATTATAATAACTATTACCCATTTACCTGAATGACACCAGACAAGTTGTGCATATGACCTAGGAAAGAAGTCCCAATCACTACAGTATAACATTACGAATATGGGATAACAAAATCTTTTTTCATTGATGGGTTACCCTTCCAAAATGAAAATGAATTTCTAGACTGTCCCACCACCATTATCGAATGGAATTTTTGTTAATGAACATGTTCATAAAAATACCAATAACTCGATATTAGAAAACCATTTACTCAAATCACATGGGAAATATGTTATGTGATAACTATATAAAAAATGAATACATTACAATGATATTAAAGACACCAATAAATCCAATATTATATGTGAAACAAATCATAACCCATTATACACATAGAATAAAATAAAAAATTTATGTATGGACCGAAAGAGAAGGTTCCACATTAATAAATCAGGAGGAAAAATTATTGTCATCTCTGGAAACATTGATTCATATGACCACAAATGTATGAAATAGAAAAATCATCCCCTATGAAAGAATCTAATTATATCAAGATCATACACACCATTTGGCCAATACGGACACGATATCCCGAACCAAATACGTTACATAGAATATAAAATGTAATGATTCTTCTTTACAAAGGTTTCCATATAATTTGTGACCATTCACATATGCATCATAGAATAAAAAATCTACATCAACTTTATAATGAATAATAAGTTATTTTCAGTAACATATCCATATAGTTATACATGTATATGAGGTCAACTATTAAATAAAAATAAAAAAACACAACAGGTAAAAGGAAATAATGTTATATTACAAAAATTTATTTCCAACTATTAAAATTAAATCCCTATTCGTAAAGGGAACAAACCTAAAATTACTACTTTTTTCCTAACCCATAATTCAGGCCTTTTCTTGGAGAATGAGACTATTGTATCCCATTCCTACTAAAATGTATTAACAATATATTTGGGGAACAAGACTATATACATAAATATTATGGTTTATATTAGCTTAGGGTTGAATCTCATTCAATAGAATATAGGATGGGGTATACGTATCCAATCCATTGTTCTCTCTTCTAAACACTGATATATAATAAATTTTAACTATTTAAAATATATATGTGCAAAAAATATATCCAGAAACCCTCAATCATATTCAACGATACCATGTATTAATAATTCAGATAATGTAATAATAGCATATCATCCATCAATATTTTTAACATGGAAGATAGATATGATTCTATATAATAAACTAGAAATCATATAAATGAATAAAAAATATATTTCATGTATTGGTTGAACATTAAATTAAAAATATAATGTTCACCATATCATGAATCCCTAAATAATTACATAAATCATAAGCCAAAAAATCCCTATGATATAGAATAACATATTCCTTTCGGTGTATTAATAACGATTTAACAATTATGAGTAAATGGTGTTAGAATATTCCATGGATTAGAAACCTCTATATAAAAATGATCTAACCATGTCATAAGTGTTATAAATAATTAGTAGTTATAAAAAAAGTAATATTTCCATAATTTCACTAGAAATATAAAAATAAATCTGCTACTAAAAAATAAAACAAATGACATTTATGAGTATCACAAAAACATTCATTGATAAGAGTTTGTTTTCAAAATAAATTTTTAATTCTAAAATCCAAATTTCAAAAATGAATTTTTTAAGGGAAAATAATGAAAAGTAATGTGAACTACACAGTTTAAAAAAATTTATATTTTTAAAATAATTATTAATTCCCAAGAATTTATATATTTTCTTGATAATATAAAATATTTTAATTTAATAATAACAATATTTTTCACAATGAACACATTTTAAATAAATAAATTTCAGTAAAAAAGTGATATAAAAAATACATGTGGGGTTCTTTAATTTTTTATTCAGAAACCTTTTGTTTTTTTTAAACAATATGGATTAGAAAAATGGATTTGTCTGAAAATCACATCTTTCCCTCAAATATTAGTAGCCCTATTATCACGTCACATTTTATATGACTTTTAAATGTGGATTGGTTTTGATAATTGAGTTATAGCCCTTTATTATATAGTAGGATGGAATGCTTTCTTTAGTAAGTCTACGAAAATTAAAGGGGTATAGATGTGTTGAAAATAATGGATATCATTAGGATCAAATATTATGAAATATACATATTCCTTAAAAGGAAAGGTATATTAAAGTATTGATAACGACACCATATTAATCCACTACTCAATTGAAAAACATTATATTAATAGAAATTTCCTCATATATATCATGGAAAGGGGATTTAAATAATGTGGATTAGAAATTTCTATGTTTATAATGATTTAAATATAAAATAAAATTACATTCTATAAACATGTATATGGAATCCAGGAATACTATAACATGAGACTAGTTATCATATAACTAATAATACCACATTGGGGACTTTTTTTTGAAAACTAATATAATTGACATAAAATATCATCAATAATTTTTAAAATACTATATAATTTTCTAAAAAACGAATTGAATGCATTCTACTTAGATTAATAACAGTAACTTATTTAGGAATTAATTCAAACTTCCTAGTAATAGGTTCCCTTTATTGTTGTTCTCTTATGGAATGTAGTGTAAGGCCCATCCCAAATATATCATTGAAATTATGGATAAGAGCTTACAATCCCAATCTTAATCATTGGATATCATTATTAGTAACATCATGTTTTTGAGTGCCGCCCAGTGGTGCCCCATACCTGGTTGGTCACATGGCCCCAAGAGCCTTACCCCAAATACAAGAGGCTCTCATTTGGATGGGAGGGCCTTATGTGTGATCATGGGGAAATAATTCCCTTATTGGAAGAGTAACATAGCGAAATAAAAATAATATGAAATAGTGTACGTAGTAATTCCATACAATAAGAAAATGGCAGAATATTGAAAGTAATAAGAAACTTGAGTACATATATAAATGATACATGTCTCATATGTCTAGGAAAGGAGGAAAACAAGTCACAGTGTTGGAATACATTACCAAACCAAAGTATAGAGTAAAACAAAAGAACTCTTGCAGCATCTCAAGCCTTAGCTTTTCCCCATTCTCTCTAGAACCACAACAAACATGTACCTGAAGTATAAGGGAATATTACCTTATCTATACCTACATCAATATAATCTATCTGGGCCCAAAATAATGACCCAAATAGGGTGTGAGATGAATCCCAGTAGGAAACAACCCAATGATCTGTGCTTAATAGTCAGTGAATATATATGCAAGACAATATAAAAATGATGAAATAAGCAGGAAGTACTCAAAAGTAAACAGTCCTACTGATTCAATTACAATCATTTTCATTTAGCAGTATAAAAAACCAATTACAAAATCATGAAACCCTCTGGGAATGTTCTCACAGCCTATCCCCTCTGGTTCAGCCAACAATCTCTAGTAACCCTCTAGGTAGTTCTCATTGCCTAACCCCTCTTATTCAATTTTCTACCAGGATATTGTGAAGACACTCTGATAAATCACTAAGCATCAATTCCCCATTTGGTATCATGTAATCAAAGACTCTCTAAGGAATCACTCACGGTATATTCTTCTTATATTCATTTAACTATAAACTACAAAAACTCTGAGGAAGAACTCAATGTCAATTCCCCATGTGGTCATGTAACATATTTAATGACACACTGATAGAGCAATCAATGAAAATACACTCTATGGTCTCACATCATGATAATTACAATGTACACTTTGGGAAATACCTAAACATCAATTTCCCCCATGGTCTCACTACACTAGGTTTTTGCAGCCCTATGTAAAGAAATCGTAAAGAAACAGTAATCAGCTACCAAAGTAAACATCAAATAACTAAATTGAAAAGTAGAAATAATGCATGAAATATCATATCATATTAATAATTACTCCATCTTAATAGCACTATGATTGGAAACAAAAAATCATACTAGGAAAAACTAGACCAAATGGTTCTAATCAAACAAGTATGTACAAACACATCATTATCATTTCAGTTAAATATATTAACAATAAACAAACTCTATTCAAATAGACAATGCATAACAGGCCTAAATAGGGTTGAAATCCATAAGCACGTAATACGCCCGAACGAGGGTATTGGGAACGTTTTCACATAAAAATCAAAGGCTAATTATATAAAGGTACAAACCACCTACATCGGCGTTGTAGGACAGATATACATGAACCTCAATCTGTGAATCACCCAAGAATGTCATATATATACAAAAACATTAAAAACATTCCACCATATATATCTCATTAAATATGAGAAATGAGGAAACACGGATCTAGATGAAGGAAGAGAATACTGTGGTGATTCTAATGCAATCGACGGTGTCGATTCAATGAAAGGATTTTGTGTTGGGGGATAAGAGACGAATTGGTAGTTCTGTTTGCTCCTGGATGAGGTGAATAGAGAAGAAGGGTGTTCTATCAATTACACGTGACCCGGTCCATTTAAGGAAAAAAATACACATCGTGCTTATCAAGGGTACATGACATGTACATTCATAAATGGAATCCTCTGTAGGTGGTCTCTTTTTCACCACACACGACCGTTTGTTCATACTTTAGACAGCCATCACATTGATATCCACAACTACCGAGTACATTATGTGTACTTACAAGTACATGGTGTGTACTCCTAAAATTTCCAGAGACAACATTACTTCTCAAAAAAAATAGAACAGAAAAAAATGAATAGAAGATACAGGTTCATAAAAACATCCCCCCTCAATGAAATTCATCCCTGAATTTCACTAGCAAGGTGGCGTAGAAGAAGAATCATCGAACTGCTCTAGCCACTGTGATTGTAACTCGAACTCCCTCTCCCATGACTTGTCCTATAATCTCATGTGCTGCCATAACACTCGTACCCGAGGAATAGAACTACCATAGAGAACCTTTTCATAATGATAAAAAATCTAGATGGGTTTCTTCTCAAAATATTCATTCACTACACACTCAACCTCCTCGGGATTAAATTCATGTGACCAGTCTGAGAAGTAATGCCACAATTGAGAAATTAGGAAAACATCGTGCATAGATAGGCACCTCAGAGAAAACTGCAACTGATTGGCATATGGCCTGACACACTCCAAAACCTCAAACGTTCCAACATATCTCAACGAATTCTTACACTGTCTCTTAATCCTCATGTGTCCCGACCTCAATGAGACGCGTAGGAACACCTGATCTCCAATAATGAACACTAGAGATCATCTCTGTTAATCTGCATAAGGCTTCTATCTTAACTATGTATTATCCATCCCCTCATGAAAAACATAATATGTTCTATGGTCTCTTGAACAAGAAGTGGTCCCAGCATAGTTGTCTCTCTTGCTCCCAGCCAAGATAGGTGTGATCATCCTGGCCTACCATACAAAGCCTCATATGGTTCTATCTGAATAGTTTCATGAAAACTATTATAGTAGTAAAACTCCAAAAGTGGTATATTTTTCTCCCAAGAACCTCTGAGATCATAGGTGCATTATCAACGAATTCCCTCTAGCACCTGAATCATATTCTCTTAGTGGTCATTTTTTTAGGGATGGTATGTTGTTCTTAGTAGTTCATATGTACCCAAATACATATGTATCCCCTACCAGACTCTAGAAGTAAAACAAGAAAACTCTTTCAGAAATAATGATGTGTGGAACTGTAGATAAATATACAATATCTCGGATGTATATCCTTACCAACTCATAAACCCTGAAGGTATCCTTGATCAGTAAGAAGTTATAAACCTTTGTGAGTCTATCAATGACAACACAAACTGTATCATTCCCTCTAGGAATCCTCTTCAATCCTATAATGGAATCCATAACGATATCATTACACTTCCACTCACGAATGGGTAACTGTAACAAAATACCTACTAGTCGCTGATGTTGTGCCTTCACCTACTGACATGTAACGACCTGAAATTTTGAATAAACCATTTCCCCTAATTTTGTGTGTTATTTTATTTTATACTCAGTAAAACTGTTTCATTTGATAACATGAGTATAATTAAAATGATATCTTTTGGGTTTTGACTGTTATATGACAGTTGGTCAATATAACCACTGGAAACTAAACGTTTTGATTATTGTCTCTAAATACAAGTGATCTTGGTTAACTAATATAGAAATAAGATTTGATGGCCTCATCGAGTAGTCTCAGGCCAATCAAAGCCCATCTAACCGAAATTGGGAAGGGGGTAGCACCACTGGGCTTTGCTTTGGAGCAAACCCAAGCCGAACATTATTGTGCGATGTTAAAACAGAATCACCTTTCCATGAAGCTAAAACTGATAGAAATTACTACATGTGCAATGTTGGCCGAGCCGCCCCAAGATTCCATCACCCTAGCACACCTTACTCTTAGGTCCTATGCTGGTGTTATAAGGGGCTATGTAACGAGATCATAACAGCCATGTGTAATCCATTGATTTAAATAAGAATTATGATTTCTTTTTATGATGATGTTTGTGAATTTTCAAATGTCTGGATAAATATAGTATGCATATTTTTGATGAATTCTAGAAAAATGATATTTGAAAATATTTATATAAACCTTAGATAATTAATTATGTGTAATGATTTTCAAATGGTCTTTTATAATTATGTTCAGTACGAAATTTAGAGTCTAATAAGATCAACATAATTTTTGATGAATAGTAAATTATGAATAATGATTATATTCTTAGGATTATTAATGTGACCAAATGGATAAGTAATCTCACTTAAAGAAAGTATTACTATAATCCAGGAACCTTGCTTAAGTAATGTGATTCAATAGAATAAGTAAATAACTATTTCAGAAATTATTAGTCAAGTATTAGTTTTTTCAGGTTAATAGTGTTTTTTAAATAAAAAATAAATTAAAATTATTTAAAAGAATTTTTTTATAGAATGGATTTCATTTTTGAACTCAGAGCATCGATATTATGTTAAGGTATTTTTTCAGGATTTTTCTTAAAAAAATGAATTTTTGGTGAATGGGGTATTTGTTTAAAAATTAAATTAAAAATATTTAAAAAAATAATTTTAAAAAATGGAGTTAATTTTTTAAAACAAAACATCGATATTTGGTTCAGGTGAAATTTTGGGATTTTCTTGAGAATGTTGAATTTTTGATGAATAGTGAAAATATAGTTTTT
Organism: Viscum album; assembly: GCA_963277665.1. Taxonomy (NCBI): domain Eukaryota; kingdom Viridiplantae; phylum Streptophyta; class Magnoliopsida; order Santalales; family Viscaceae; genus Viscum; species Viscum album. Next base: position 1,060,445,024 of record OY728165.1, on the reverse strand, counting down.
AAGTTACCGGTGTTTAATGAAATCATTAAATGATTTATTAGGTATGTAATCAATATGGTCAACTTATTAATAGTAATATAAGGTATGATATTCCTCATGTGGACAATACTATGGGAAAATACCATGGGAAAGACCATGGTTTTGCCAATACCACCAATGAGGTGTCTCTAGGCCATTAATGCCTTGTCCCCTCACTTTCCCTATAAATACCAACCCTTTCCTCCATTATTTTTCACTCCCAACTCTCCCACAATGAATCTTTGGTATCATTACCTCCCAAAGTGTCCTCCGAAGGTTCCCCCAATCCCTCAAGGCCCCGACCATCGAGTTTTAAGAGATACGTTTTAAGGTAAGGGATCATACATCTCTCTTTCTTTCCATGTACTATCTTTTATGTCATTTCATTCAAGCCCCATGTTCTTATGTTAGGGATGCTCTTTTAAATTCATCCTACTGTCCTTTTAATTTTCATTTGATGAGAGACCCCCTCTTTTTCTCATCAATTCATTTTAATAATGTTTAAGTGGCGTCGTTAGGCTGCCAAATTTTTAAGGTGTTCTTCCACCCTTCTCGTTTTCAAGATCTATTTTCAAGTCAAGTATATCAAGCTCCTTTATATTTTTTGTGGGAATGATCTCTATATCTAATATATTTATATTTAATTTTCATATTATGAGAGCCCCTATTTGATCTTGTCAATTCAATGTTTTGATATTTTAAGTCATGTCGTTAGGCTGCTGAATTTTCATAAGAGAAATATTATCTTTGTCTTCCTTCAATGTTTTTCATTTCATTTGGTATTTATTTCAAATTTAATTACCATGTTCCTATATACATTATATTTTGTCCATCTACTATTGTATATATCATTTATGAGTGGGTGACCCATGTCCCCTCTATTTTCAAAATCTTCTAAAACCCTGTAACATAGCCGTCATGCTGCAGAATTTTCGTCTTCAAATGCCTCTCTATTTTCCTCAAATTCTTTTATTTTATTAATTGAATACTAAAAGCTCTTTATTTTTCATGGGTATTCACACATATATCATAATTTTATATTTTATATTCTTGTATTTACATACATGAAACTGATTTCCTTTTCCGTGGGTTTAAAGTGACATAGAGATCATGTCTTTATAGCAGTTTTGATAACGTTATGATTGTGAAAGAAAACCCATTTCTTTTATGCTATATGGGTTATTTATGAAATGTTTGATGATAATATATGTGGTTCACATTATAATAAAGGAAAAATTAAGGTTTCTCCCTGATAGAGCTTCAATTCATTGGGTAAAGACTTAATCTCTAGAGATGACCATTTTTAACGATGCCTTGGTGAATAACCTTGGTATTTTTTAATGACACCTTGGGAGTGGACCTTGGTGAAACAGAAATTATTTTCTATGTCAAATGTTGTAGCCACATCTTCAAGTTATGAAACACATTATTTTTATTATGACATGCCTCATGATCTCTTTTTCATTCCGTAATGTTATTTTTCATGACTTTTGATGTGTCTCAAGTTCTCATGTAAAATTTTTCCCTTGTTTCCCTTACTGGGCCTTATACTCACGCTTTCCTTTGATGTATGCTCCCAGGTTCTGAGATGTTGTAATGAACATAGGATGAACTAATGAATAATCCTTTCAAGTGTTTAAGAATAATTTTGTTTGTCTCATGTAATAAGTTCCTGGTTTCCAAGACACTAAACTTTAAAAATCCTTGGTTTTGTATAATGTAACGAAAGTTTATGTGATAAAAAGGCGGGATCATATAGTTGGTATCAAAGGATGGTTTAGTTATTTGTGGAAATTAGGATATAAAATATTTAGGAAGAACCCTATAGAAAAGTTTATATATAGGAAATATTCCTGGTATTTTGGTGTGTATTGAGTAAGGGGTTTCCACGAAAATACATCCCTGTCAGGATACAAGCAAGTAGAGGTGGCCCTGGCACAGATGTACATCGGGGTAAAACCCGAAAACACCGCTTTGAGCAAGACTCAAACGGGAACTGGTACACGACAATGGGCCATGATGCACTCTTGGTTACAACACTCTCGAGGGATATGCTTTGGAAAATTCATAAACTTAGTATGAACAATTATTAAAGGAACAATGATAACATAAAATAACGATTCACATAAGAATATATGATCATGGATAACCTAGATTTGAACCTAGGGGATCACAAGATTGGGTATACTTTCCTTATACAAGTTTATCCTTATATGCTTAAAGATTCCTTTTAATGATTATTGGCTATGTATTTAAGCCCATAATTATACTTTCTTTTCTTAGTTAATGGCGGGAAATGGAAGAACATGTCCTAACAAATAATGGGATAGGAAATTTCACGATTGTACTATTAATGTGATAGAGATGATGAGAGATCACATTGAACATATTTTGATTATGCCAATACAGCTATCAAAAATCATAATTAATAATTGGTACATAGTTGAATGCCCAAATTCATCAAGGAAGAAAAAGGAAAATTCTCAAGGATGTTCATCTGATAAAGTTGATAAGGGAAAGAAGTCCCAATTTCCTTTTTTCAAAAAGTGTGGGAAGAGGCACCAAGGCGAATGTCACAATGGATCTAAGAGATGTTTTATGTGTGGTAAGATAGGGAATAAAGTAGCCAATTACCTTTAAAAATGGATATTGTGATGAATAGAGATAAGGTTGGATCTAATGTACCTTATACATTTCAATATCGTAAATGTGGAAAAGTTGGAAATTAACTAAGTCAATGCTCTCTTGGAAGGTATGAGAAGCATGATGAGCATCAAAAATCTTCAAGGACAAGGGAGAAATTCAAGTCATACGCTGAGATGGATCCTGATGACTGATGTACATGTAACTTCATCACAATAATTGTCTATGTAATGTTGTATTTTAGTTCATGCTCTATGAGCATATCTTTTATGTTTCTATGATCATAGAGTCACTACCTAAGATGATTTTATATCATTAAAGAAACCAACTACTGTTATGTACCACATGTTGATGTAGTGAAGATATTCTTCTTTAAAAAGGTGATTAGGGGATTAAAACATGATTATTATTTTGGAAGACATTCACTATTTTGGAAACCCTATATGATCGAGGTAAGTAGATTACTACGGTATTTCCTTTAAGGAGTAAAGTATGACTTATATTTTAAAGAATCGATGAATTTTAGGAGAACTTATGGTAATTTAGGTAACATATGTAAATTATTAACCTATCCTAGGCAAAATGTGATTTGGTTAGTTACTTTTGTTATATGATGATAAGAGTGGTTGATGTTGTTTGTAGATGAACGATAAAGTCTATCATGGAAGACTATGTTATGAGAAAGTTCTTATAATTGTGTTTTAATCTTAGTTTGGTTTATTTTGAGGAATTTTAAGGAAATTTATTTATGGAATGGTCTATGATGAACTTTGGGTAGTGCCATGGAATTTTGAAGATTTAAAGAAGTTTCCCTTCCTATGGGATTCTTTCTTTTTGAAGAGTTTTTTATCTTAACCCTTCTATTTTTGGGATAATGTTTAAAGATAGAAGAAATATATATTTAATCTTTTTTGGATTATGTGATTCTCTAGAATATGATTTTTTTACTTTGATGAGACCAAATAGTTTTGATTGCTCATCTTTTGGAGAAAAGATTAGTTTTGGTAGAAACTTATTAAAGGATGAAAGTCAACGTGAAGGTAGGTATATTTATTTATGTTTTTATTATATGTAGTAAATGAATTACTCAAAATTATGAAAAGGAACATTAAAAAAACTTTGTTGGTTTATGTTTTATACCAGGTATTCAAAGACAATTTACACACATCATAATTTTGTGATTGTCTTGTGGTTAACTTTCTCCTAATCATGTTTTCTATCACTCTCCCTCAGAACTTGACCCTTTGTTTTCTCTTCCATGTCCTTGTTTTGAAACATGGAATCCTAGTGTGGGTTAACTTGGGTGACCATTATACATCCCTTTCATTCTATTAAAGTAATAGTTTTACTTACTCTCTTTCTAATTTGGGACATTCAATGAAATTTCCAAACCCAATTTTAAAAATTTCGAGGACGCAATTTCTTAAGGGGGGAAGAATGTAACGACCCGAAATTTTGAGTAAATATTGTTTCCTAATTGTGTGTGTTATTTTATTTTATACTCAACAAAAAATTTTCATTTGGTAACATGAGTATAATTAAAATGATACCATTTTTTTCAACTGTTATATGATCGTTGGTCAATATGACCACTGGAAACTAAACATTTTGATTATTGTCTCTAAATACAATTGATCGTGGTTAATTAATATAGAAAGAAGACTCGATGGCCACATCCAGTAGTCTCATGCCAATCGAATCCCATCTAACAAAAATTGGGGAGGAGGTATCACCACTGGGCTTTGCTCTGGACCAAACCCAAGCTGAACATCATAATGTGAAGCTAGAACGGAATTGCCTTCACGAGAAGTTCAAACTGATAGAAATTACTACTCGTGCAATGTTCGCCGAGCCTCCCCAGGATTCTATCACCCTAGCACACCTTACTCTTAGGTACTATGCTGGTGTTATAAGGGGCTATGTAATGAGATCGTAATAGCCTTCTGTAATCCTTTTATTTAAATAAAAATTATGATTTCTTTTTATGATGAAGTTTGTGAATTTTCAAATGTCCGGATAAATATAGTATGCATATTTTTGATGAATTCTCGAAAAATGATATTTGAAAATAATTATATAAACCTTAAATAATTATTTCTGGGTAATCCTTTTCAAAAAATGGCCTTCTAAAATTATGTTCAGTACAAAATTTAGAGTCTAATAAGATAAACATAATTTTTGATGAATAGTAAATTATGAATAGTGATTATATGATTATTATTAGTAATGAGATCAAATGTATTAGTAATCTCACTTAAATAAAGTATTAATATAATCTAGGCACCTTGATTAAGTAATATGATTCAATAAAATAGGTAAATAACTGTTTAAGAAATTATTAGTCAAGTATTAGTTTTTTCGGGTGAATAGTGTTATTTAATTAAGAATTAAAATAAAAATATTTAGAAAATTATTTTTATAAAATGGATTTCATTTTTGAACTCAGATCATCGATATTATGTGAAGGTAATATTTGGGGATTTTTCTGAAAAAAATAAATTTTTGGTGAATAGTGTATTTATTTAAAATTTAAATTAAAAATATTTAGAAAAATATTTTTAAAAAATGGAGTTCAATTTTAAAAATAGAGCATCGATATTTGGTTAAGTTGATATTTTGGAATTTTTCTGAGAATGTTGAATTTTCGGTGAATAACGAAAATACAGTTTTTAAGTTACGGGTGTTTAATGACATCATTAAATTATGTACTAAGTATGTAATCAATATGTTCAGCTTTTTAATAGTAATATAAGGTATGAGTTGTCCCATGTGGCCAATACCATGGGCAAGACCCAAGGTTCCCCCAAGCCCTCAAGTTCCCGACCGTCATGTTTTAAGAGATACGTTTTAAGGTAAGGGATCCTACCTCTCTCTTTCTTTCCAAGTACACTCTTTTATGTCATTTCTTTTATGCCAAAATTTCTTATGTTAGGGACGATCTTTTATATTCATCCTACTGTCCTTTTCATTTTCATTTGATGAGAGACCCCCTATTTCTCTCATCAATACATTTTAAGAATTTTTAAGTGGCGCCGTTAGGCTGCCGAATTTTTAGGGGGTTCTTCCACCCTTCTCATTTTCAAGATCTATTTTCATGTCAAGTTTTTAAAGTTACTTTTTATTTTGTTGGGGTATGATATATATATCTAAAATACTGATCTCTTATGTTCATATTATGAGATACCCTATTTGGTCTCGTCAATTCATTTTTTTGATGTTTTAAGTGACGTCGTTAAGCTGCCGAATTTTTATAAGAGAAATCATATCTTAGTCATCCTTCATTGTTTTTCATTTCATATGGTATGTCTTTCAAATTTCATTACCATGTTATTATATCCTTTGTATTCTTTCCCTCTACTATTTTATGAATCATTTATGAGTTTATAACCCATGTCCCCTCTCTTTTAAAAATTTTATAAAACCCTGTAACATAGCCGTTATGCTGCAGAATTTTTGTCTCAAAATGCCTCTCTTTTTCTCAAATTCTTTTATTTTATTAAGTGAATACTCTAATATCATTCTTCTATAGGGGTATTTACATATTAATCAAAATTTTCTATTTTAAATTCTTTTATTTACATACATGAATCCTTCTTTCCTTTTATGTGGGTTTAATGACATAAATATCATGTCCTTACAGGAGTTTGGAATGCATTATGATTATGAAAGGAATCACATTTCTTTTATTATATATGGGTTATTTATGAAATGTTTGATTATGATATATGTGGATCAAATTATGATAAAGGAAAATTTAAGGGTTCGCCCTGATAGCTCTCCAATGCATTGGGTAAATACTTAATCTCTAGAGATGGCCATTTTTAACGACGCCTTGGTGAATAACCTTGGTAATTTTTAATGACACATTGGGGATCTACCTTGGTGAAACAGAAATGATTGTCTATGTTAGATGTTATAGACACATAATCAGGTTATGAAACACATAATTTTTATTTTTATATTCCTCATGATCTCTTTCTCATTCCTTAAAGTTATTTTTCAAAAATTTGATGTGTCTCAATTTCTCATGTAAAATGTTTCCCTTGTTTCCCTTATTAGGCCTTCTGCTCACCCGTTCCGTCGATGTATACTCCCAGTTTATGAGATGCTGTAATGAACATAGGATTAACAAATGAAGAATCTTTTCAAGTGTTTAAGAAGAATTATTTTTTGTCTCATGTAATAAGTTACTGGTTTCCAAGACACTAAACCTTAAAGATCCTTGGTTTTGTATAATGTAATGAAATATTATGTGATAAAAAGCTGGGATGCTATATGACAGGTAGAACACCTCATTACAAACCAATCAACATCTCTCATCATACCTATCCACCAATATTGATGGTCCAGGTCTTGATACATCTTGTTGACACCAGTAAGAACTGCCCAAACTACGAAATGGGAATCCCACATCATCTCCTTGGGTATGTCTTCTAACAGAAATACACGTCCAAGAAAATAAAAGATCTCATCCATGACTAATGTCTATATATGTATATGGTTTCTCTTGACACACTCTCCGGAATAAATTGGTCTTTAGCATCTGATAGATTCCTCATTCGCACACGATAAAGTAGAGTAGAGGTAACCACTTCAGAGGAATGAAATGTATACCCGTGTCTGTCGTGCATCTGCAAATGAATCTTAAAAAATATATCCATAAGAATCCACTCACTACATTCCTTCTAAACTGCATGTATCCGAGTCCTCTAGCTCAATGCATCAGTCAAAATGTTTCCCTTCTTAGGCGCAAAGGTATGCTCAAAGTCAAAGGTCTAATGGTACTTAACCCTCCTTTCAAATCTCAAATTCAGATTGCGGTAAGTGAAAATATACTTGAGACATGTGTGATCATAGAAAAACAACTAATTATCCCCCAATATATAATGTCTCCAACAATTTAAAGCATGAACAAATATAGCCAACACGAAATTTTGCGTTGTGTAATTCCTATCATGTGGCCCCAACATCCATGACCTATACGCAATGACTCCTTCTCTTAGCATAAGTACACCTCCTAGCCCGATACATGATGCATCACAATATATAGTATAACACATTATTTTTTCTTGAAAAACTAGTATCAGTGTTGAAGTCAACCCCCCTTTCACCTCTTGAAAGGATGAATTACAAGAGTCTGACCACATATACTTTACACCCTTCTTAGTGTGGACCGTCAGTAGCACTACTTATCTTGAAAAGTCCTTTATGAATCATCTGTAGTAATCAGCCAGCCCGAGAAAACTCATCACCTCAAAGACATTCTTCGGCTACTCCAAAAAAACTACCACCCTCAATTTTTATGGGTTTACTGATACTTTTTTCTCTGAGATAACATAACCCGAGAAGTGAATATTGTCCATCCAAAAGTGAAATTCTGATATCATAACTTATTACCATTTTTTCTCAGTGTACTAAAGACGATCTCAATAGAGTGGAATCGTCATGTCGAGTGTGATATTACACCAAGATATTGTCCATGATGACTACCATAAAAATCCAAATATGGATGGAACACTCAGTTCATCAGTATAATGAAAATTGTAGGTTCCTTCAGGAGACCAAACGACATAACCACATACTCATATAGACCATAAATATTCATAAAGGTTTTAAGGGATATATCTAATGGTCTATCATGAAATTTATGATACCCATACATCATGTCTGCTATCGGATCACTTCATTGTAACTTGCATATAAGAGAAATACGTCTTGGTGGCATGAAACTACCAGGTCAAGCACACAACTTATTTTATGATTATCGATGACTAATACATAAATTTTAATGAATGTTGTAGGAGAATAAATACATTAATGTTCTTCAAAACATGGATCGACAACATGTGTGTCCATAGATGACATGTTCATTTAAGCATTCACATGGGTGTGTACTCCTGCCCCCTGGTCCTGTAACCCCCCATTCACACGACGTGTCCTCCCAAGACACAATGTGTACATGATTCATTTTCCAAACATTGGTTATTCTACATGAATATCCCACATGGTTATACTTGGACAAGACTGCATTGCGTGTTTGTGCCAAACATCATGTGTACCGCTTAGGTTTCAACTGCCTGGGTCGTTAGTCACATGATTAGAGACACGACTGACTCTACATGGCGTGTTTATGAAAATTGCGATGTGAACTAGAAGGATTTAATACACTTGTGTCATTGGTCACATGGATATACAAGTGGTCTATACACATAACGTGTATGTCCAGTACATGGAATGTTCCACCAATGATTTCCCAACCCTATGTCTCTGCCCAAATAGCTAGTGAAATGGTTAGAGACTACCTGGAATATACATATAGTACATTTCACGTGCATAAGTAGAATACTTCCTTCCCGAATAGAAGGATGAATGGGGTGAATTAAGAAATATGAACCTTGTACTTTGGGGTTTTATAGAAAGTTAGCCACAAAAACTACTCCAGAAACCCAAAAAACACTAAAATAACCATTAAAGTGAAAATTTACAATTCGTGAGGGCCCATACTCCCCGTGTATCAAAGATTTTCATCTTATAAATGTCATATACAATCATAATAGTCCAACAATCCACCAAATATTGGTCCATGAGGGCCCATAACACCTCAAGATCCAATGTATAGTATTCATTTAAACAATAACATACATATTATCAATACCCTATCAAAAAGTTGATATTCTATCGTGGAATATATTACAAAAACATTCATTTATAGCCCAACATATATCCCAACATCATGTAATAAATAATGCCCCCTAAATGACATGGAAAGAATGAGTGACATGTGATGTCTTGAAAGTGAATATATGACTAATGAGATAGAATACCCTCATATCATTATGTTTCATCATAAATAGATCCTCAATGATATTAATGATAACAACAAAAAATAGGTGAATCACCCAATAGTGAAATCAAATCAACTGTTAAAAGTGAAAAATAAAAAAAATTACAAAACTGAGGTAAATTAGAATTTCCCTGTACACGGGTTAGCTACTCTCTGGAACAACTTATTACCGAGTACATATTCCTTCTTATCCCTAGATATATTCTCCAAAAATAATTCATGAGGAAAAAAATCCTTCTGATACAACTTTGTAATGTCATAGTTCTAGGTTCCGCCCAGAGGTTCCCCGTACTTGGTTGGTCACATGGACTCAAGATAATTTACCCAAATGCCAGATGCGATCGACTAGAAGTGAGGGCCTTGGGTTTGATCTTGTGGAGGCAATGACCTCATTGGGAGTGTAACACAATGAAAAAACAAAAATATTAAATAACATAAGTAATAATACCTTATAATAATCAAATGATGGATGACTGAATGTAATATAAAATTTTAGCACATTCATAAATGAAGCATTTCATATATTTATTGGAAGGATGCCATAAAAGTCATAATGATGGAATAAAGTATTAAACCAAAGTACAAAAGAAAACAAAAAAAACATCATCAGAATCCCAAGCCTCAACTTGGTCCCTTGCTCTCCAACTCCACAGGAAACATGTACATGAAGTAGAAGTGAACTTTACCTTATTTATACCCGTAACAATATAATCTATTTGGATCCAAATGTATGACCCAAATAGGGTGTGATATGAATCCCAGTATGCAACCACCCAATGATCATTGCATAATAGTCAGTGAATATATATTGAAGGCAATTTGAAAAATAGGTAATAAACAATGATGTACTCAAAAGTAAATAGTTCTATAGTTTCAATTATAATCATTTACATTTAACAATTTAACCAACCAATTACAAATTCAAGCAACCCTAAGGGAATGTTCTCACATCATATCCCCTCTGGTTTATCCAACAATCTCATGTAACCCTCTGGGTAGTTCTCGTAGCCTAACCAATCTTATTCAATTTACTACAAGGATATGACGAAGATCTCTAGGGATGTACACACATTCAATTCCCCATGTGGTCTTGTGTAATCAAAGACTCTATAAGGAAGCACTAACCATTAATTCCCCCTATAATCTGATGATGTTTAACTAAAAAGACTCTGAGGAAGAACTAGACATAAATTTCTCATGTGGTCTTGTAACTTATTTATAGACTCTCTAATGGATCACTAAACTTCTATCCCTCCATTGGTATCATAGTGTGATATTTTTATCAGAAACTCTGGAAATAGTACACAAAGGATAACCAAAAACCAATATAAACCTCAAACTACTACTTGGATAAATAGCTGGAAGTCATGACACAACATATCAAATAAAACATCACTCCATCCCAATAAAAATAGGAATGTAAATGTATATCCTAACCCCCAAAATTAGACCAAACGGACAAAATCAAACAATCATGGGAAACCACATCAATATCATTTCAATTAACTCTATTCACAATCAACAACCTCTATTCATACATACAAGGCATAGAAATTTTTAACAGGTTTAAAATCCTAAAAGATTCAATACCATGAACAAGGGTATTGGGAACTTTGGCACATATAACTCAAAGAATAACTACGGAATGGCACAAACCACCTACCTCGGGGTTGAATGATCGATAAATGTGAACTGTAGGTATTTAATCTCCCTAGGAATCCATAGATCTACCGAAATGATAAAAACATTCTACAAATGATATCATAAAAAAGATGAGAAATTAAGAAATGAGTCTCTAGCAGAAAGAAGAGATTATCGTGGAAATTCCAACGCAATCAATGAATGTTGATTCAGGGAACGAATGGTGAGGCGAGGTCTTGGAGAAGAATCATCAGTCTTGTTTTCTCCTGGATGAGATGAACAAAGAAGGTCGTTGTTCTGTTGATTAGGCACGACCCCGATCTATTTAATGAAATAAAGTACATGCTGTGTTCATGAAGGGTACACATCATGTAATTTCTTTAATAGACCTCTGCTTTAGGTGGTCTCCAAGTCACCCCACATGGCCATGTGTTTGGCCATTACACGGCCAACACATGGATATATGTGGCAACCGAGTACAATGCATGTACTCCTGAAATTTCTAGAAACTCCACTTTTTCTGAAAAACATCTAGAAAAGAAAGACACACGTAAAAATGATATATGGGTTCATAAATTATAATCCATAAAAAATCTGGACACCTTTAAATAGTAACTAAATAACACCTAGTCATAATCAAGAAATAATTGATAACTTGACCAATCATATTAATCGATATTTTGAATCATAAAAGGTTAAACATCACATTGATGATTTTGAAGATTAGTTCCAAATATAAATAAAATATTATTACTACCAATATACAGAAATACTATAATAAAATATCCTAAACATTTAATCCCTATGTAATTTAATAATATAATAAATTTTATGAAAATGGATTTAAATGAAAATTTTAAATGATAATAAATAAAAACACACTCATGTGAATACATTTCGAAAACGAAGAAATTTCTATAGCCAAATGATTGATTCCATAATACATTGGTGGAATAAAAATAACAAACCCCTAACTAATAAGTGATGAAACATGAGGTATATAATAACAATAAATGGGAAGATGAGATAATTTGTATATCAAAACTTTATATCAAAAAGTATCATATATTCTACATTTATTATTCTTTATAAAAAGTGGTAATATGATGGAAAAAGAATCCTATAGAGAACCTCATAAGTGGCTGGTGGAAATAAGGTTTTACCACCCACCCCCCACACCCCACTGAATGGGGTAAATAAAATATGTTAAAATGACCATAATGACTAAATTTTATGGGAAAATAATCCTAGAACTATTCGGTACCTAGTGGTACCCCTAGATGACTAGCACCACTACACATCCCATTAGGTACCTCATGTCATATATATTAATGTCATATAGGTGAACCTCCTCTCATCCTACCCAACCCCATGCCTCAACTCTTAATCCACAAATCATGTTTTAAAATCCATATAAATTCATCATTAAATGATAAAACCAAATACCAAACAATAAAATATGAAGGAACATCAATATATAACGAACAATTAAAATTATGTAATTCACTCATTAATAATTTCCTAAAACTCTCTCTTCTAATTGGATCAACATATACACATAAATTAATATTTTTACAACAACAAAACCTTTCATAAAAAAATATAAGCGGGTTATTCATCTTAAAATAAACCTTCATTCAAATTCAATTATCCTTTATTCACAACAAATCCTACCATATATTTCATTATATATCCTCTAAAATCATCACAAATCACCAAACATATATATGTTATAATATCGTAAACTCATATTAGGAATTAAATCATATATAAATACTCCTACATAATCATACCTTTTATGAGTAATTAATAAAACAGTCACTTGAATCACTTAATATATAAAAATACATTATATTTGGTGATTAATAATGTATACTGATGGAAAAAACACAAGAATTAATATCAAACCAAAAAATTCATTCCAATGATCGATATAACAAAATTGGCAGAAGTTAAAATCTCAATGAAATGAAATCTAAATAACTATGAAAAATTTTATATGATTTCTCTACATAAAAAATCATATAATTCCAATACATATGACAATAAACCAATTTGATTTTTGGAATCTATGGGCGTAATTAGATTCCAAAACATATTATAACACTCATAACAAAAAGAATCATCCACTCTAATGAGATCCCCACCATAAGAAAAAACATTCTTTTACATATTACTAACTTTCCACTTTGTTATGTGTTACTAAAAACATTCAAAATCTATATTATTTTATATAATAAAATATTTCGTTTTCCAAAAAAAATCCTATTCAATTTTAATAATAATTAAATTCTCAAAAACAATCTCAATTATAAGTTAATGTAATAAAAAATATTTCTTCAGAAAAAGTGAAATTTGGTCTATAACCCTAGGTGTAACCAAAACAATATAATTTAAATGCTCAAACTAAAAAAAATATCACCAATTTATTACAATTACAAAATAACCAGTATGTTGAAATAGTCTACATGATTTAAAACACAAATTTTAAAAAATTTGACATGGAAACAATATAAAAGATTTCACATATAAAAATAGACAAACAAATTTATCCAAAATACATAATATGGGAACAATATAGCAAGCTAAATGAAAAAGTGTTATAAAATGGAATATTATTTTGTTAAATTGAAAATTGTAAACCAAATCTATCCAGATATCACTAAATAAGAAAAATATAGCATTATTAAAAAACTAATAAATATGATGATAATGTTCTCAATAATTAAAATATATTTGAATTATTGGTAATATTTTAAAAAATAGTCAATAAAAAAATAAAAAATAATCATTTATAGAAGTATATTACTAAATAAAAGACAATGTACATTCTTATGAATTCATTCAAAGTAACTGTTTTATAATAAAATAGTATACTGAGAAGTAAATCATCTATTTATATACATATATTTATGCAAGTGACATTAATTAATGTGAATTCACGTAATAAATTATTAAATAAAATTATAATCACATTATTATTTTATATGTATTTAATATACAAGACATAAAGATCAATTAGACTATAATATGAATAAACTAATAAAGAGAGTGTCTATTATACTGGCCATTGATATTTGTACTAAATTCTCCCAGATAACCCATATCCAGAAGTCTATAAAGATTATTTTTGTTGATAATAATATTTAATGTTTATCCCAAAAAATTATAAAAAATGGTTAATTATATCTCAACCATACACATAGTACATTAACTACACTGCCATGAATCCCTAATATTGGTTGTAACCACTAAAACCATGCTGACCAAACATGCACATGTTATAATCACCATAGTTTCTAAATCGTTTATACCATCTACTATATATTATCCAAATTAATATACATTTTCAAAAAAATTCTTCATACCAATACCTAATGAATGTGACACATTTACCTAAACAACAACGAGCCAATTCACCCTATGACATAATGTGTATATCCCAATCACCTGAGGATATAATTTTAATAGAAGTTCAAAAAAATAATTGGTTGTTATTGATTTTACCCTTTAATGAAATAAATAATGTATGCCCACAATGTTACTTTATTTTTTTAATTACCGAGTGTGTTGATGGACTTAAAGACCGTACATATTATAACCTAATATGGGCATACCTATAATTCCAATCATAAGGGAAATACATGATATGAAAGCTAATTGAAACTTCTATACATATCAAGAAGTATACTATCAAATAAAAATAAAATAAAGGAGATCCAACCATAAATCACTATACACAGAAATAGTAATCCAAATACCACTATAAAGACCGAAAGGTGTTTATCCACATGAATAATCTCAAATAAAAAAACTACAAATACCCATTTAATTTCCTAGAATGCAACCTGTGAATATGTATATCAATTTCAGATGAAGAAAAATAAAATAAATAAAACATTCTATCAAATATTTATCTAACAAATACCCACATATTTTCATTATTTTTAAAATATTGTCAGATTTTATTTAATTATATATGATTTGGAATCTATATGTAATAATGATTTTAAATTAGGATTTTAATGATTCATTTGACATTTGTGTTCTCATTCCATGGTCATTCCAATGAAGAAGTGTCTTTAGTGATTATTTAGGAGAATGGAGAAAGGATTCTATGACGACATTAAAGAATTAAATTTGTTTTTTGGATATATTAATGATCTGGTCCCTCTAATTCCACCCTATCACCCTAAGGGATTCAAAACGCCATAATAATCTCACAAAATGTACCAAATTAACATCCTTATGAAAATTTACTCTTGGGATATACATTAACAACACATCATATATTAAATTTTGTCTCTAAATATAAACTCATCATATATTTATCTACAACATTGGGTCACAGAGCACTATCCCAATATTTTCATGTCTCAATATCATCTCAAAATGTACGATTACATTACACCATGCCACCATGAAAACCAAAAGTCCTAAAAATAATTATTTCTCATCACAACATTGTCCACATGTTTTTATCCTATTTTGGGTAATTCTAATTCCTCGTAGATAAAATATCAAAGATGTGACGTTATCAATATATTCTCTATAACCAATTCAAGTGTTTATTCCACACATAACAATACCTCAAATCCTACTGTGTCATATCATCCTAAAATAAATTTTTTATAAAGCCCATTCATAAGATTAAATTAAAATTCAATTACAATTGTATCCTACAATGTGATACTACATTTAAAAAAGTATGTCTCTACACTACCACTGCAACTCTAAGAACCCACGATGAATTATTGAAGAAGGATAATGTTTATTAATCATTAGTAAATGGTGGAGGTAGAATACATGAAGAAAAAATGAGACACCATTGGAATATTAGATATTCCCAAATTCTTAAATTCCTAAAAAATAAAATAGTTACAAAATTAGAAAGATATATAGTTGTAGATAGAGATGAGATAATGGAATGAGATTGTGGTAAATGAAATCGTTAATTCATTTGATGTGAATAAAGCCAAATCAAATACATTCCATGCTATAGGGAATAAAATATAATTTTTTTCATATAAATATAGGGTTATTTACTCTTTAAAAGGATTCTAAACATTTATTAGCATCATTGATTTTTATTTTCTTTGGGTATAAGAATTTTTTATATCATTTTAATAATGTGTTTTTTGTATCAATATATTTTTGGGGTAATTTCTTCCCACATATGTGATATTAACCGCCATTGATGAATAGAGGGAAAATAACGTTTTATGCAATGGAAAATATTATCAGATATAAGATGTTGTTCTATTTATACATATTTTATTTTTAGACATTGAATTAATCATGTTCTACGTTGTTATGTAGGTGAAAAAAAATCTTCATCCATGATCTTCAACTATTTATTTTCTAATTATTCTAAAACATTTATGTACAACCACATTCTATATAATGGTATATAATGAAATAGCTATTTTTATTTAAAATTTTTTTTTGATTCAAAATATGGATGTGAGTGGGGTATAGACCTGATGGAAGAGTCTTTAATTCTCTCACATAATGAATAATTGTGTGTGTGATGTGTTTAGAGATATATTACTTCATATTAAATTCTCTAAAATTTGATGAGAGGATGTTTTTCAATGATTGAATCGATAATTTTATCCGTTTAAAGTAACTCACTAGGATTTGGTGATATTATCATTGGTAATTCTCCCTAGGGTAGTTCCTTTAGTCACATACAATAGTGTTTCTTACATTGATTTAATTTATATTAGATGCCTTTCTTCACCCAGAAACCAATTTTTAATTTTAATATCATATTTTAAATCCCAAATAATATAATAGGTTAAAAGATTCAAAATTTTGATTGTGTAGTGAGGTTCCTCAAGAGACCACCAAGTACTTCCACTTTGATAGGCCTTACAATTCTATGCATGATTATGTTATGTTTTCATATAATATTATTTCCATAGAAAATTTTGATGTAAATTTAATTTCATTTAATTTCATTTAAATAAAACATTATTCTAATTATCACAAATTAATTTATTTTGATTCATCTCATATATATATAACCCTAGAAAAATAAAATGAGTCCACTAAGGTTGTTGTGAAACAAAAAGATGAAAATTACCTATGTCCTATGGGTAATCCATTACATTATCTATATCACTATGAAAATTATCTATTTAAATTAAATTTAACTAATAAAGAGTGTCTAGAAATTTTTCTCCCACCACTTCATCAATTTTAACACCATTTCTGGTTTTAGTTGACGTATATAATTTAGGGGCATAGAGAAATTAATTTCCACTCATGGACATTATGCATCATCATCATTCATTTTTTATTTTATAGTAGAAAGAGAGAAATCCAAAAAGAATAAAATAGGCACTGGATAAACATCAGTCTTTTGGAGTTCTAATCAAAATAGAGGCCAAGGGAATCCCCAATAAAAATAACGACCCCCTTATGGCGTAACGAGTTCATACTAGTAAGGCAGGAAAAGTTGGAACCATGTTTCGCCAAAGAGGCAAGGTGATCCGCAACTCGATTGCCTTTATGCTAGGTATGTGACACGTTAACATTATTACTATGGAAACGTCTACACATCCTAAAAATGTAGGATATTGACTAAGGTTTATATCTTTTATCTCGTAGAGAATTATAGAGGATAATGGAGTCTATTTCCACATCAGTCATCATAATGGACCATTTCCTGCAGAGATCAAGCCCCATAAGAATCGCTTTCCCTTCCACCCGTAAGGAATTCACACTCCTATTATAGGAATTAAACACCAAAAAGACTGATCCACTAAAACTTCTACCCCCCCCCCCACTCTAACCATTCATTAATCCATCCACATAAAAACCATTCGTGTTCACTTTAAGCCCATCGTAGGGGGAAGCCATCGGACCCAATGGCCCTAGGGTCCTTCCATATTTTTATAGCCTTGAGAATCTTGCACCGACAAAGACTTGAGGATGAAGGCATCATTCCAATTTCCAAACCTACGCACCATATCGAGGAACATATTTTTAGTTCAGAGGATAATTGTTCTCTTCGTCACTTGGATATCCTCAAACGGTTACTTGTTTCGTACGTTCCACAAGCCCCAACACTCGGCTTTAAAAAAAAGTTCCCTTTCCCTTCTCTCCGCCCCTTTACATCCTAATCCGTGAAATCCTCGCTCCAGGAAGGACCTTGTAGTACAGTACCAGGACGAGAAATCCATGTATCATCCAATGGAGTTCCATATTGTGCATGCCCATTCCCCTTCAAAAATCACCTGTTTGACACTCTCGTCATTGTGGGATCTGCATCATTGATAGCGCAAGACTTTTGGGATCCCCTCTCTCTATATCATATCATCATTAGGAATATCCCAATTCCTTATCCGCCTTGTTAGGAACATAATCTTGGTCGGTATTTCATCACACCATAACTTATGATTCCAACTTTCATGAACTCCTTCTGTAATTTTGGTTCATCGATTGTCTTAAGAGTTAATGATTCCCAATGTATAGGGAGTGAACACACATCTATAGAGATCCAGAGTCATTTCAATTAGATTGAATAACTCTATTCGGTATCTATTCAGAACATCCTTAATGAAATATGGATGAAGGCTGGCCTCCATAAACGTAATTTCATGAACAAGGAATCCAATAAAACACACAGATCAGCCCACCCAATTTTGGTGCCAGAAGAGAATATCTCCCCTCCTTTCAATCCACCACGTGAGATTCTTGCAGGTAAGGGATGAGGGTCACAATCTTATACCATAAGGGGAAATAATTTCTCCTTAACTACATATTACCTCTACAATGATTGTCCATGGTTCTCCCCCACATGGTACTCTCCCCAAGAGCTTCCCATATCATCTTTCCATGAATACAATCAATTGTATTTTTCAGACTCCTCACACAGGTCCCCCATTCTGAGGCAGGTTTATCCATTCTGGACCACGAGAACTAATGACTCTTTAATTCATACCATGCATCCCAAATAAAAATCACAAGAATATTCTCTATATAATTCACAACAACCTATATAACATTATCAGCAGCTATCACATGAACTAGATCTACTAGTATCACGCTATTTACAAAAGTGATCAGTCCTCCAATTGAAAGAAATCAAATTTCCCAATCAAGGATCCTTCTCGTGATCCTATTGACAAAATGATCAAAATCCGGAAAGCGAAGCCTCTCTGAAGATAAATGTGGGCCCAATTACTCTATGGGAAAGCTACCTCTTTATATGTCAAGGGTCTGCCTCACTGAGGAAGCCCTAGTGGCCGCACATCTATTAGATATAAAGAAGCTACTTTTAGACTTGTTTATGACCTGCCCACTCTAGTAGCAATAGTCCCCATGGATCCTGTTGATAGCATACACTGATTTTTTCCCTGCATTCATGAAAATAATGGTGTCATCTACAAACATTATATGGGAGATTGAGGGGATATTGGCACAGTTCTAGAAGGGGTGACCTCCCCATTCTGCATGCTCCTATTTATAATCTTATTAAAAATATCCTAAGAGATGATAAAATTTGTTGGGGATAAAGGGTCCCCTTGCCTTATACATTGAGTAGCATTGAAAAACCCATAATTATTTCCCATAATGGAGACTGCTAGCCACAAATAATTGAAAGACCTGAAAATAAGATCCGAGGCCCAAGTGAAGAAACCCATACCAGAGAGTACTCAAAGGATGAAGCTCCACTCGATCCTAACGTAAGTCATATTCATGTCCAACTTGATAGCCATATTTTTTCCACGAGTCTTGAAATTTATGTCACATATAACTTCTTGTGCTAGAGAAATGACCTTAGGGATGGACCTTCCCTTTACGAACCCATGCTCTTTCA
Organism: Viscum album; assembly: GCA_963277665.1. Lineage (NCBI taxonomy): Eukaryota > Viridiplantae > Streptophyta > Magnoliopsida > Santalales > Viscaceae > Viscum > Viscum album. The sequence goes on along the minus strand of OY728165.1, from coordinate 1,060,425,048 downwards.
AGGATACCCATCAGGGAAGGTGAATGGAAAACCTTCTGTTAGGGATACTCACCATGATTTTGTATGAGAAATTGTAGAAGCTCCCTGGTCTGTAGTGAGAGAGGGAAGATGGCCCCTTGATATTTTGGATGAAGATGTGAGTAGTATCACATTCTATCCTTGGTAGAAATCCCCAAGTGAAGAAATCTAGAATTTACCAAACCACTTGATTTTTAATCACTGACAAAGAGGATTTGTAGAAAGTACCTGGGAAACAGTCAGGGCTTGGTGCACATTCGGGGTTTAGGCTCTGCATATCATCAAAATTTTATTCCTCATCAGGAACCTTCTCTGTGGCCATGTTTTCTTGTCTGGAAACAGAATATAGAATCACATCAATAAACTCAACATGCCCTTGGGATAACCATTTGGAATCCGCAAATTGGATCCAGCAAGAAGATCATTAAAATGAGAGTGGTCCATTCTACCCCTAACAATGGGATCCTCTGTAAAAGAACCATCATCCAACATCAGATTTTGTTTCGTATAGCTCTTATCCTCCTTAATATAGGTGTGAAAATATGTCATATTCATATCTCCCTCACATATCCATCTAGATCTAGAAGTCTCTCGGTCCATGCACTCTTGTCTCAAGAGCAGGTCGCCCAGCCTATCCTTCTTCAGGAAAAGGTTTCGAAACTCCTGATCATTCCAATAATCTTCCAAACATGAATCCAAATTTTAATTCTCTATCATGGTCTCCACCCTATCTTGGTCAACCGACGGGTGGCTTTTGGCCCACGAATGAAGGTCACTCTTGAGGCACCGTAGTTTACCATGAAACCTTTCACGAACCAGCTCTGGTACCCTGGTAACCTGATAATCAAGCCAGCCCTGACATAGCCAGAAGGGCTTTCCCGATCCCCACAGGTCACGACTAGCACCTGGTATCGTACAACATACAAGTGGGAATGATTTTTTCACAAGAATATGGATGAAATAGTTGAACAAACTGTATGCATAACAAAAGGAACTCCACATGGAGTAGTGTACCAGATTACAAAGAGGCATAAAAATTCCAAAGTACTACAACCCAAGTACCATAAAGGAAAAAAATAGTCCCATGGTCTCTAAGGACAAAACTCACCATGTCCAAATATCAACAGCTAGAACTACCTCCAAGAGGTCCTTTCCCATTGCTTGATCCTGGAAGAAGAAAGTCTACAAACACCTGAAGGCAAAAGTAGGGTATGAACCTAACCCCAGTAGGTTACCACCATAGATTCCATAATAGATTCCAAATATCGATTATCCAATGAAAACATTCAATTTCCTAATAAACAGGTTCGGAAATTCAAAATCATATTTTAACAAAACATGCTAAACATTTTCATATGATGGAAATAAATACTTTAAGCAGAGACATTACAAATAATTGAATATTTCTAAAACAATGCCTTAAATAAAACATTTTTGTAAAACAGTTTATATAGGTTCACCAGGCATGTAAACCCCTTCAAAAACATTGGCATACGTTTATATCAAAAATCTAAATATTCAGGTGATCAACATGGTCATTTTCAAAAAGATACTATAGTATTAACCAGTTATAGCATTCCACACTCTCTTTGTGAACTCATCATGGTGTCTATACACACATCTGTATGACACTGGCCAAAGGAGACTCATCACCAACCCATCAGGGATGTGACCCACTACATGTAGGTTTTAGAACGTTGTCGTAACATAGATTGTGTCCAAATAACTCACTAACTACTTAAGAATTTCATGCACTCTTACATGTTGGGTGAACTATTTTAAAAATGATTAAAATACGACCAATCCCATTCTTCCAATTCAAAAGTGCCAATCTCATTTCATTTAAAACCAAAAAAAGTTTTATTCAAAACATGCCATTTTCACAAGATACAATCAGTGGATTTATATCAAATAACTTTAAGCCATTTCACCAGTTTTAAAATCCATTCCAGACCAATTCCATCATTTCACAAATTTATTCCCACAATTAATCTCAATAATTTAATTGAAATCATTTCCATCAAATCCAAAAATTTAATTAAACAATTTAAATTGGCCAATTCCCATAAACACACCCAATTCAATGGAATTGATATTTTCCAAATATCCATGCCAAAACAATTACAAATATCTTGATTCAATGGAATCAAGTTTTTATAAATTTATTTGAAAGCATATTAAAGAAATTGAATTTAAATCAACTATTGAAATAAATAAAGAAAATAAAAAGATAAAATATTTGGTAGGTTGGGACGGAACCACCTACCTCGATTTATTAATGGGGGTTAGCCCCGTGAGAAACCCCAAAAGTCGGGTGGCACAACGATGTCTAGCCAAAAATAGATCTAAATCCTTAAAACCAAAATTAAGATCAAATTAATCAAGATCATTCAAAACTAGATCTATATTCACAATCCTTGATCTATAACTCAACTCATAGGTTTAAATCCATGGAAACAAAGGAAATATCCCATTAAAAAATCATGGAATGATAGAGGAATAAACAAGAAACGCAATGGGATGAAATCTACTTATCGGGAGGAGAGTAGATCTTCAATCTGATCCTTCAATATCGAATAAAGATGTTTGGATTGCCTTGGATTCCACTTAAGAATCTTTGGAAAGACCTAAAATGAGTCAAGACTGAGGCAAGGTCGAACATATGGGAGTCTCCGGGGTTCGGGTGGTTTTAAAAAGAATTTTCAGAATAAAAAATTGTGTGCACGGTTTACCTAGGCAGCGGTGCACGGTTTGATAAACCGTACGCACATCGTGCGGACCTCACTGTCCAGAGGTGGATGGTCTATACAGTTTGGTCCCATGGTTTTTCAAACTGTGTTCACACCATGTGTAACCCCCCTGTCTAGTGCTGCTTGGTTGGCATGGTTTGGTGGCAATGTGTGTCAAACCATGAACAAACCATGCACAAGCCATTGCCCTTTTTTTTCATTTCAATGTTCACCAAAATGCACCCCCCAAGTCACTTATCTAAAAAATAAGTACTTAGAAACATCAAAAGTACTTGAAAAAATAATGTGATGTTACAACCTCCCCCCATACGACCTTTCTGTCCCCAGAAAGCCTATGATGAAACCTCAATGTCAAAAAGATGAGGCCATTCCTCTCTCATTAGTTCCTCCCTTTCCCATGTCTCATGAGAATATAAACCGTGCTGCCAAAGAATATAGACCAGAGGTCTAATTTTTCCACAAAGTACTTTGGTCTCAGAATCAACAACCCTGACTGGTCATTCAGAGGCAGATAAATCTGGTTCAATCTCTAGATCACTCCAGCTCACAACAGGAGATGGATCAGAGAGATACTTTCGCAGCTGCGATACATAGAACAAATTATTTATTAACTTCAGCTGTGGTGGTAGAGGTAGATGGTAAGAATATTTACCAACAATACCAATAACATAAAAAGGTCCCACAAAACAGGGAGCAAGATTTCCTTACCTCCCAAGATGTCGATGAACTAATCGAGGTGAAACATTCAAGAAAACCTGGTCACCAACTGAGAACCCTAAAGGTTTACAATGATGATTAGAATAAGTCTTGTACCGACTCTGTGCTGTCAACAATCTCTGATGGATCAATTGGATCTTAGTTGTCGTCTCTTGGACCAAACTCATTCCTACCAATGAACATTCACCAATCTCTGACCAACATAAAGGAGATTTACAAGGACGACCATACAAAGCCTCAAAAAGAACCATTTTGATCACAGATTGATAACTGTTGTCATTAAAACTCATCTAGCCCCATATTATCATCTCAAGACCCCCCCCCCCAATGTCAATAATACATGCATGGAGCTTTTCCTCAAGGATCTGAATAGCTCTCTCTGTCTGTCCATCTGACTGTGGATGGCAGGACGTTCTCAAACGAACCTGAGATCCCAGTACCTCCTAAAGGCCTCTCCAAAAGTCAGATATAAACCAAGGATCCCTATCAGAGACTATAGAAGATGTAAATATGTGAAAACAAACAAATTATTTTACATAGATATTTCCCAACTCCTTAACTCTGGTTGTATCTCGAATAGGTATAATGTGAGCCGACTTGCTAAGTCTTTCAATCACAACCAATATCTCGTTCTTCTTTCTATGGGTTTGTGGTAACCCAAACAAAATGTTTATAATGATTTCATCCCACTTCCATGTAGGTACTGGCAGTGGTTGATGCAAACCCAAAGGCTTCTAGTGCTTGGATTTCACCTACTGGATTTTATAGCAATGAGATAAAAACTCAGCAATCCCGCGTCTCATACCTGGCCACCAGAATGGCCGCCACATGTCATCGAACATCTTCATCGTTCCTGGGTGTACCACCCACTGAGAGTTATGGAAACACCACATCACATCCTTCCTTTCTGCTAACAGTACAACGTAATGGTTTAGATAACACAGACCAGCCTCTTTGGAGAACGAAAACTGGGTGTCGGTCTCCCCACCATAAAGAGAGTCCCTAAAGCACTGGAATTCAACATCCAGTTGTTGTTCCTAAAGAATTAACTTGATGAGAGTAGAAGTCAACAGAACACTGGCTACGTAAACTTCATTCCCATTCCACTAAACCTCAATATGCAACTGACAAAAAAGAGCCATCAAAATCCACTCATCTGAAGATTATTTCACAACATGTGAAGGATGTTTCCTACTTAAGGCATCTGAAACTACATTCCATTTTCCAGGGGTATATGTAATGTCAAAGTAGAAAGATATTATGTAATCCACCCAACGCCTTTGGCGAAGGTTTAAATATCTTTGAGAGAAGATATAACTCAAGAAATTGTGGTCTTAATACACAATAAACCATTCTCCATAATGGTAATGTCACCGACACTTAAGTGTATGCATTATAGATGCAAGTTCAATGTCATCGGTAGGTTAATTATTCTCATGAGGCTTAAGCTGACGAGATCCATAGGCAACAACATGATCACCTTGCAAAAGGACACATATCAAACCTGAACCTGATGCATCACAGAAGACCATGTAACCTATCCCAGCCTCAGTAAGAGTTAACACTGGGGAAATAGTAAAGAGACGCTTAAGCTCAACAAAAGAACACTGACATTTATCATTCCAGGAAAACATCACTTCATTTCGAGTCAGAGAAATCATTAGAGAAGCTAAATTTGAGAAGTATTTAACAAAACAATGATAAAATCTTACTAATCCGAAGATGATCTGAATCTTGAAAAAATTTTGTGGTTGTTCCCATGTCATAGCAGCCTTCACATTCTCAAGATCAACTGATATTCCTTGTTCTGATATGACATGTCCCATGAATTTCACTTCCTGAATCCATAAATCACACTTTGAAAGCTTTTAATAAAGTCGGTGATTCCTTAGAAGACACAAACCTGTTCTCATATGATTCACATGATCCTCCTCAGACATGGAGTATACAAGAATTTCATCCACAAAGACTACCAAAAAAGTATACAGATACTCATGGAAAACTCTGTTCGTCAAAGCCATAAAAACAGTAGGAGAATTATTTAGGCCGAAGGGCATAGCAAGGTACTCATAATGTCTATACCTACTTCAAAAAGTGGTCTTATGAATGTCAGATTCTATTATCCTCAACCGATGTTAACCAGATCGAAGATCAATTTTTGAAAACTAGTTTTCCTCTTTCAATTGATCAAAAAATTCATTAATTCATGGTAATGGATATTTTTTCTTTATCTTTACTCGATTTAGCTTTCAAAAATCAACTCATATGTGAAGAGAACCATCAGCCTTCTTGGCAATGATAACTGGCACTGCCCAAGGTGACACACTCGGGCTTATAAATCCTTTCTCAAGAAGATCGTTTAACTGAGACATCAGTTCTTTTAGTTCTTATGGATCCATTCGGTAAGAGGGAATAGAAACTGGTTGAGTATCAGACATTAGGTCAATATAAAAGTCAATCTACTTTACTGGTGAAAAAATAGAGAAGTCTGAAGGAAACACGTCTGGAAACTCAGCGATGACTGGAGGAAGATTTCCACACAGTGAATCTCTCTCCAGATCAAAGGAAAAAAACTGATATAACTTTCCCCAACTCTGAATAAGTGGGTTTGGCTCTGCTTGTCATTGGGTCCAATTCTCCTTGAAAAACAAGAGGCACACCACTGGGTGTTGTAAGGTAAAACCTTTAAGATAACAATCAATCTGGAATTTATTAGTAATGAGACAATACATCCCAAATATGACATCAAAATATTTCATGTCAACAACCATGAAACTCCAAGCATGATCAACATCTGATTTAGAGATGTCACAAGAAGGACTATCAAGACCCTTCTCTCTCATTGTACCAAGGGGTGTAGTAATATAAATCACATAAGATAAAATATCCATAGGAATATTTAACAGATTAACAATATGGGTTGAAATAAAGGAGTGAGATGCACCAGTATCAAAAATAGTTGTCACTAAAGATGAAGCAATAGTGATGGTACCTCTCACAGTTGTAGGACCTGCATTAGCTACCTCTAGTGACACTTCCACAGTGTGAAGAAGCTTCATTCTCGATGCATGTGGCTGGAACCATTTTTTTCGTGAAGCTTCTGATTTCCCCGCAGTATTTGTATGTGCTGAAGATCCTGTTCCACCACGTGGAATAGATAAGTGATGACAGAATCTCTGTAAGTGCCCTAAACGTCTGCAAGAGTTATAGTTCTTGGGTGCCTCAGTGAAAACCCTCTTAGAATGTCCGGGCCTTCCACACTGATAGCAAGTCAGTGAAGCCCCTCCTAGTTCTACCAGTGGTATGGAATGACTATGTTGTCGAAAACCACTATGAGGAACATCACTCTTACACTTTCTATTAAAGTAAGAAACATTGCCACAAGAAAAAAAAGGAACTTCCTGCAAACCATACTTTCCTTCCAGATCCATCTCAACCATCATTGCCCTATCCAACACATTAGCATATGTGGGAAGCTTCAATAAGAAAACCTGGGAGCAGATATCTATTCGAAGCCCCATATCAAATAGTCGAGCCTTCATCCTCTCAATAGACGCAATTTCAGGAGAAAACTGTACCAACTCAGCAAAGCGATTTGATTATTTAGTCATGGTTTTGTTGGCCTGCTCAATATTTAAAAACACCACATCCTTGGACAAAAAAATATATTCTTGATAGAAATTGTCAGTGAAAAGAACCCCAATGTCTTTCCACTCTAGACCTTCATGTTTCCCAGCCATCACCATCGTGTCCCACCATCTCCTACTTAGTCCCTCCTACATGAAGGTGGCACACTTCATGTTGATCGAAGAAGGTGCCTCCAAGAACCCAAAAAAATGTTCAATATTACTCAACTATTCCTCAGCATGTTGAGGATCAGTGGAGCCAGAACAGGAACTAGAGGTGGTGCTTGTCCCAGAGCTCGGATAGTGCGAACAATCACGTCAACCAAACTCAGATCATGAAAAGGACTTTCTTGTTGAGATTCAGCAGCAACCTCTTTTATGAATCTAATTCTCACGTCTTCTCAGAGGCATGATGCTACAAAACATCAGAAGACAAAAGGAAGACCATATATTAACACTAAACCTAAGTAACAAGGAAAACTACTCTTAATAGAAGAGATAACCATATTTGGATTCCACTCTATCCAAATAAAAATAGGGAAAAGACAAGAACTAATCCACAAGATGCCTTTCTCTAACCACCCCTAGTGACATAAGGTTCATTGCAGTGAGAGCTGGCTAGACACTCAATCACAACTACCTCCTATGTCCAGACAAGAATATATAAATTCATACAGTCAGCAAGGCAAGATGTTTAACAACCTCTCTCTGATACCAATTTGTCACGAACCAGCCCAGGTTCCCTGGTAACCCTATAACCGAGCCGGCCATGACATAGCCTGAAGGGCGTTCCCAATCCCCATATGTCGGAGACTATCACCTGGCATCGTACAACATACAAGTCAGAACGATTTTTCCACAAGAATGCGGAAGAAAGAGTAATAAAACAGTATGCATATCAAAGGATTCCCCTGATGGTGACCTCTCCACGAGGTGTTAACTGCATCATGATAGCCCGGTAAAGTGTCCCAATACTAATAAAACCTTAAACTCTCAAAACATTTATACCTAGATAGAAAAGTGATCAATTGTGGGCAGTGATCAGAGATACCCTATATCAAATGATTAAAGATAGATCTTGGGACATAAATGACAACATGAATATTAGCCATGTAGTGGTCGAGTCTACTCTAAGAACCTATTCAAACTATTTGGTTATTTCACCATGTAAAATGATCCCCTATGTACCTTATATCCCTAAGACCATTGTATTCCATAAACTGGGCAATGTCCTGACATCCCTTTTGTTGAAAAGCCCCTATTCCTTTCTCCTTGGACGGGTCTAAAATGATGTTGAAATATCCTCCAACAATCAATGGAGAGTCCCCAGAATAAAATATGATCATGTTAAGCTAAAGTCTCTCTCACCTTTGGATATCACATCTTCCATTAACAACTGAGAATAAAATACTACTACAACCTTTGGTCACCATGGTTGTAATAAATTTCTCATCTCCATGAAACATATCCCCCAAAATGGACTTTCTCCAGAACAACCATATATGCTAATTGAGGGGGTCAGCATGCATGAACTCCTAAAGCCTCATCCATCAGAAAAAATCCATGATTTTGGACGGGGTTTCTTTATGTTTTATGACAGAAACAAGAGCTACCTTGTTCCTTTCAATCTCCATAACAATATAGTTTGTCTTTACCATGGCACCAATGTAATGTGCATTCAATATGAATATAGTATCCATTTAGTAGGGGGCCTGGAATTGTCCCTAGGAAATTTGAGAACATCCTAGCTGAGGTAAATGGGCTCCCAGAGTTCTCATGATTTGGACCTCTTGCAGTTGCCATTTTCTTCTTCTGAGGAACCAAAGCCCGATGGAGAGTATTGGTGTTGCACTGAAACATTTTTGTCCTTTAGAATTCTTAGTGGTGTCTTATGGGGAGGGATGAGGGTAGAATCTGAAAAATTAGGGGTTTAGTCTTAGGGGATCTAGAAAAGTATGGATATATTAGCTGAAAGTGGTCAGGGATAACCACAAGCTCTGTTGGTAGGCTCACTGCACCAAGGGAATTTTGACTGCCAGAAGAAACCAGGCCGGGGATCCTAGAAGAGGAAGTATTGGGGAACTGCCTGTGACATCTTAAGGGACAAAGGAAGCTAAAAAAATCTCTAGATCATCTAGGAATCATTGAATAAAGGATCTATAGAAATGGAAAGTATTTATATGCACTGGCTGAGGAAACCACGAAGCAACCGGCACCACAGGCAAAGATGGAGATCCATCCTATTCTAAAGATGGAGAAAGAGATAACCCCCAACCGCGTGAGCCATTCCCAAGATGAGGACCTTCTACATGTTCTTCACCATCATGGTCATACTCCTCCTCTGAAGCAACAACTGTTTGGGTTGGAGAAGAGGGGCACTCCATCTGCCTGGCCAGATCCTGACATTGCCCGCTAGAATGACGCTTCCTGCAAACCTGCACGGAGTGGCCTTGGATTTGGAAAAAATAGTAGTACCTAGGGAAAATCAGGAAGACAATATTCTGATCCCAATAGAGCACACCTTTCACACTTAGGGATATACAATATTATGGGGGAATGGATAGATCTAGCTCGTTGTAGATACGGGGAACCAGGATGTCCGTGCAGCACCAGGTACGATAATCCGTGCAGAGAAAGCCACTGAGGGAGTAAATAATTACTTTAATGAAACTGCCATTTTGAAACAAGAGGGGAAGACAGGTAGGCTTAATCCAACCACATCGCATGTACCCTCCCTACCTTTGTGAGACATCAACAACCCATGAGAGAGGTTAAATCTCCAACGACCTGAGGATAGAGGCACTTTGCACCAAGCATTAACAAAATCCAATTCTGAGGATAGGACCACAAAAAAATAATTCTGGCACACTTCCAATACATGGATCACATAGTTAAGATCCCAAGAGTCCATGATGTGATGGAAAACCGATAGAAGAGGATGCACCGAACTGAACCCCGCTATGGGGGTCCACTTGAGCCAAACAACCGCCTCATTGTTAGCCTCAACCAGGATTTGTAGGTCAATATGAGATCCCTCTCGCAAGACCACCAGAGGGGCAAAGGGGACATCTGGAATGTAAGAGGGGGAAGCTCCAAACACTAGAACGCAGACCAAATCTTTGAAAGACACCTAAAGACAAGGATCTATGGTCAACAAGTAGAGAGTTCCAGAGCCCAAAATGGTAGTCGAGCATGAACTAGGGTCGAAAGTCGATGGATCAGAGACCTCTGGCCATGAATAAACATAATGCGGTGGAGGAACAGGTGGGAAAAAAGACATGGGGATGTCTTAAGAACCCATTTCATTCTATCCCCATATAATTATAATTTTCATATATACATTCTATTTAAAATTATCATAATGTTTTTTTATTTTTAAAATTAGTAGATCTAGTGTGGAGATGATAGGTCATGTTGTTATTCTAAATACACTAAATTGGGTATTAATTTTTGAATGATATACCTAATTCATATAAAGATATATGGGATTAAAATACTTATATCATAAAATAAGATAAGTATATATCATATTGTACAATAAAAAAGTGACTTCTTAAATTATGTTGATGGATTATTACACTATAAATTTTGGTTTAACATAATTATGTTTTAATGGATTGATAAATTTATAGATACATGTAACTTTTTTCAACCATCATTCAATTATAATATCCTAGAAACCATGAGTTATTGTGAAAGATGTTAGCTACCATGCGGTGGAAATAAATTCTCAACTACCGTAATTAAATTATGGTATCCTATAAAAATTTATTCAATCCCTATATTGTTTATATATGATATAATCATGAAATAAAAAATATCCCTACTTATATAGTACCTCATATTTTTTTCAAGAGGATGGTTATAACACATCTTTAATGACTATACATCCACATATTCTGACTCAGAATTTATGTGGTCAGTGTTGTCCTTATGGAGGAGAATGTACTTAGGTTTTTGTAGTAGAAAATCCATCAAGAAAAATATATATATTAAAAATAGATAATTCTATTATAAATAATGGTATTAAAATTTTAATTTAAATTATTCATTATATATGTTTCATTTTTTAAATAAATAATTGTTTGTTTCATGGGTTTCTTGCACTGATTTGATGAAGTGATGATCCAAAATGATCAATAATAGGTATCATAGACAAAAACATCAATAAATAATCATTTTAATTTATTGACTTTTGGATTAATATTCGTATTTTAATCTTCATGAGACTATATCATAAACTCTTATATAATATTTTTGAGTGCTAGCTTCCAGATTTCTCTACGTAGATTTAATATATATGATTTCTTAATAAAATTATCTTTTTATGAATCAAATGATATAAATGATCCTTATCTTATGGTATTATATTTTGAATATCCATTTTAACATACATGTACACTACACCATTAAATAGATGTGGTACGAAGAAAACTATAGTTGTAAATAATGTAAGAATCATATCATGATGATGATATAGTATATATTGAAAAATATTAATAGAAACATGATTATAAATCTTATGATACATAGGTCTCAATATATTGATACATGTGTGTTATATCATATGGTCACTCGATTGATAAGGGTTTCATCCTTTTCATGATTTACATTTTTAGATTACGTGTTAATTGATACTTAATACATTTTCCTTTAAATGACACTCACATAATTGTTCAAAGGTAGATCTGATCATAGATTTGGTAGCTGAAATCCATGATCATGAAAATTTTTATTAAAAAAGAAATGGAAATAAATTCAACCATCATGACCCATAGACCTACACTCTTGAACGACTCCAAAACTAACACCTACAAATCACAAATCATGAAACTCATACGACCATGAAGTCAGACAATGTTTCCAATCATGTGCTCCGCAACTTGCACAAGCATCCAACAATAGTATCCCAAAAATAAATTATGTCCTAATCAAAGACATTGTCCCATGATAAAAATCATCTCCAAGCCACCCCCATGACCCAAACATCGACCCTCCATCAATAGGTGGTCCTCACCAGCCTTTCTAGACAAATCGCATCCTGAGTCATGCCTGCAACCCAATGTCAATCCTGCATCCCAAACACCATGAAATCACCATTGGAAGTCACGCTAGACTGTAGCCCACATCCTATGGTCAGCGACATCTTGTAGTCGGCATTCAACATAGGTAACCCCGTTTATACGCCGGAGCGTTGTCGCCGCCGATGATCAACCTAAATCTCACTACATTGTCATCACATACATCACTACTGATAGCCAATTAGTATCGATTCTAGTATCCCAACCTTCGAAACTACCAAAACTTCTACATCTGGTCTTATTCCTCATATCATGCATCACCACTGAACTCGTCGACACTCCCCCACACCACCCCACTGAGAGGCAGGCCTTTTTCACCCCACTGGGATCCCAAATCCCGAGAAAGAATCCATTCGTGTCCATAACCTACATTGTTGGCATCACCAATACACCGCCATCAGGGCTCAAGCTTTCAGGATCCCATATCCCCAATACTAATCCATCATTTCATCTTGAGGTCACCTCCCTGGTCATCCCTAGGTTAACTCCTCGCTGAGACATCACTATCCAGATCCGAGATGATCCCTGTTCGCAACCCCAAGCATCACACCCAAAACCCAATGGGAACAAAGATCCTCACCCATCGCCAATGCCACATCCCATATTCATTGGTCTTCACCATATCCAAATCAATACATCTTAAATAAGATTCCCTTTTTCTACTGCATAATCCACATTCCATCCGTCACTAGTCGTTAATGCCCCACCGATGAGCAGGTCCTTCCGTTACTGACATGTGCCATCATCAGTGGCTTCTTTCCCTCTAAAACCATATATTTCATATGTAGTTTATAACATAATTGTGTTAAGAATCACAAATAAGATGCTTTTATCAATAAATGAAATACAATATTTTAATTTTTTTTATTTTTTTGAATGAAATTAAATGAATATTTATTTTATTTTTCCTTTTAAATATTGATAAATATTTTTTAATTAACATGAATTTTGTTTATAGCCTAATATAACATATAATATGATATATATAGTTGAATTTGAATTTATAGATGAATAAAACATATGAAGATATATATTTCGTGGGACATACCAGATATGAATATAGATTTCATATGATTTATATCTAATTAGTGAAACTAATATGGAATAAATAATTGAATAATTATAAAGTTATTATATTATTCATATAATTATGATTAATAAATTTTTTTCTAAATTATATAATAAAGAATTTTAAAAAATATTATATAATTAAAATTACTAGTTGTCCATATTTAGTTATTTTATTTTTCAATATAAATTAATTGTTTACGAAAATTATTTAAGCAACATTATAAATAGTTTGGAAGATTCATTTGATCATGTAATTAAATTATTATATTAAATAATATAAACTAAAATATAAAATGTTATTTTTTTCTAGAAATATATTATATATAAATAAAATAATATATACTAAATTAAATTAATTTATTCATACATATAAATTAATATAAATTTCTTATATTTAATGTTTTGTAATGATTAAGAGGCTATAAAGAATTTTAACGTTCTTGAAGTCATATTTTATTTATCAAATGTTCATAAATATTTAATTATTTTTTATATATGTTATTTTTTAATTTATTTATTTATAATATTTTTAATTGTTTATAGAAATTAATTGTTTTTTATGTATCTTTGTATGAAATTGTAAAATGTTTTTAAACATACTATATGTTGTCACACCTATATATAAAGTGTTACATCCTACATATGATAGTAAATGTAGTTTTATTCTAACTTTAATCTTTCATTTATTGTGTAAGGATCCTGAATAAAGTATTTAATAATGATTTATAGATATTAGGTGTTATAATAATGGTGGAATTTAGATCTCTCTTGGAAAATGTACCCTGGTGTAGTAGGACTCTATGTAGAACCTCCCATAGTCCATGATGCTTCTGCGTTATTATATAATTCTAGGGGATGAATATATATAGCTCCATGATTTCTCATATAGAGATAGTGAATTTCACATAAACCAATGAATTTAAATTTAATTCTTTCTTGTACCATATTCATGGGTTGTATTTGGATATATTTGAATATAATTGAAATTTAATATGTGTCATTAACAAAAGCTATTGGTTGTACAAAGGGTTAAAAATAAATATATTTTGAATATAATGGTTTATTAGAAGGAAAAATATTTTAAATTAAATACCTTTTATATGGATAAATTGAAATATAATTGCATTAGATAAGATGGTGAGATTTAATGCAACACCCCAGATTCAATTATAGAAATTAGGATTTTATTCCAAATAAATAATTTTATATAATACATATAATTTTTTCTGTGCATAATAAAAACCCTACTTAAATAATTTATTATAATAAAATTTATAAGTGGGATATAATTTTAAAATAATCATATCAAAATTATATTTGGTTGAATTTTTTTGATTTTTATAAAACGCATAATTTTTTGGATAATATAAAATAAATAATTATTTTATTAAAGAATATATTTTCAATACATGTATTTAAAAAGACTGATTTTATTGCTAAATTATTTTTAAGAAAAATATATTATTTTTTTAATATATATTTCAATTAATTCTATTGGAATTTTTATTATTACTAATTATCGAATTAAAACATTTTTATAGAAACAAATCCATTTTTATGAAAGTGCATTTACATCACCATTTGAGAAAAAATATTAAATGTATTTCATACATCTACCATAATTTTAATATTTTAATATTTATTTCACATTTGGAATCATTATAATAAATATTAAAAAATATTTTCATGTTTTCTTCATAATGAATAGTAACTGTGGAAATAATTTTCACCTTGGTTATGGGTGAAATGAGTTAACTAGGGTAAATGTAATGTTACAAGGGTTACTAATAACAAAAAAGATTCATTAACAGAATTGTTTTATTTTATTTCATCATTAAAATTAAAATAATTGAATATATTTTATTTTGACGCATATGTATTGAGTAATACATTAATTTAGTATAATATTTGGGATACATTATAAGTACACCATATTTATCACTTATAAAATGTAACTACATCTCCTCCCTACCAATAATTCAAATTTCCTCTTAAATTATAAAATCTCTATGAAATGAAATATTAAAAATCCTTCCAAAATTCCTACTGTTCATAGATTATTCAGAATACCATCGTATTCTGGATTTTGATATAAACATAAGCAGTTTGTCTGAATAAGAGGTATTTTCCTTATTCAACTATTTTTAATTTTTTTATTCATCCACTGTCATAAATTAAACTAAAAAGATTCTAATATAAAAAAAATATGTTTCATAAATATATATATAATTATTATTATTATTTTGTAACAACACTTATTTTATAATTTCCATCGTATTGAAAATGAAAACGTCACTTCTGACTATATATCACCTACCATCTCCATGTAATGATGTAATTCATTTTTCATAACAAATTTTCATTGATGTCTATAAGGATATAAGTAATGAAAAAATTATATATTTATTATATAATTATAATGGTAGAAATATAATATTTGATTTACCTTTTTACCCTTCCACTTGTTAAAAAATGATAACGTCACTTGTGTGTATATGTGGAGAACCACATATACAAATCCATATCATTATTTATTCATGTAATCATTTAAAAAATTAATATATATAGATATATGTATAAAATGAATACATATGTTATTTATATCATTATAAATATTATAGATAATATGGAACCATCAAAAATATTCAAGGATATAAACTCCTGAACTGAAATTTACATGAAAACTGAAATAGTTAGCACCCCAAAAAGTATATTTTATTAATGAATTATCAATAAATTCAATTTATATATTTATAATTGGATGAAAAATTATATTATAAGTTTTTATGTCTCTGGTATATATTTATAATAAATTAAAATTTATTATATATTGGGATATACACACATTCAAATAAATTCAAACTAGAGACTAGAGTTTATTTCACAATCTCATCTATATTTAAGATTATTTATGTTTAATTTCTTATTATAGATATTACATGATATGTTATATCACTAAAATATTATTTTTTATTATCATTCACTTATTTATGTATTTTTCAGGTATTACTTACATTTTTACCTTCTTGGTACTCAAAATGTCCAAATGAATGATTATAAGGAAATCTAACTTTTTCTATACAATCAATAATATTTATATTAAATTATCATATTTTCATTAAAATATATTCAATAATTTTTTACTATACTCCAAGGATATTTTAGAGAACACTACCTCATATTTTTCATTCTATAATCATTTTAAATAAGAATCATATTTTCTTTTATATGAACAAGTTACTTTTTATCCAAGGTGTTATCGAAATCATTGTTTTTTCACATACAAAAAAACAAAATTTCCAACTATTTTAGATATTAATTAAAAAGAATATTGCATTATAATTATATATACTTTATTTTGATGAAAATATTATTTTACAAATATTTGATGAATTTTATATTTTAAACATTTAATTTAAATTTGATAATGGTATTTCACTAAAGAAATAATCCAGTGGTATTTTAAAATTATTTTGATAAATTTAAAATTCCATTGATGAAAAATTTGATTTACTAGGGATAAACTTCAATGTTTCATTCCAACATCTTTATCTAGAATAATTGTGATCATATATTTTTATTTAATGACTGGTAAAACAAATGAAAATTTTTTATTCATGTTTTTTAGTATAAATGAATATATTAGTTTTCAATCAAATTATTTTACCCCAATCATAAGACAAAAATAATGTAAAGGTATCCCTTTATTGACCCTTGATACATCAGTTCTTCTTACGATACAATGTATTTTTGGTATTGTTCATACTCCATACCTTTTATAGTGTGATTTATTTTATCGTGGAATTGAGGGCATGTTTTTGTTTTCCAATATTAATATTTTTAAAAATATGAAATTATACATCATTACCCATGTGATTATTTGGGTTATTATGCCATCCATGTAATTAATCATGTTATTTTGATATAGGATATTTGGTAAATATGATCATTGTTTATCATTTCCATATTATTCATTATTTATTTTTTTAATGATAGATTTATTGGACTTTTTCCATTAATAAGAATCTAATATCACCGTTATTTCCTTTACATTCCCCAAAATACCAATAAGGGATCCATGAATGATTTAAATTTTTTTATAATAGATAATAAAGTTTTAATAGTAATTTTTATTATTTATTTTCTGATTTTAGATATATTTTTGGAATCATATATATATATATATTGGAGTTTTTGTTTTGGTATAGGCACTTTTGAGTAATAAAATGTTCAGTCATTTACGATTTTGTCTTTTATATTTTTTAAAAATCGAGTAAAATAACTATCAACTCAGAATTACAAGAGTTGTGATATTAAAGAGGGTATAAAGTTTGTGTATTATAAAACATGATAACGTAATTCAGTAAATCCATTAGTAGATAACATGACCCAATAATAGATTTTGAAGATAATTATAAGTAGATAATAATATCATAATAAATCTTTTAAAGTAGATATTGTGTTGTTTTCTGTGAAAATACACCCCTTAATGAATATTGATTGTGGATATAGGTGTGACATAGATAATATTAGGGTAATAATTCCAAAATGGATAGATTAGATATTAACTCGAGCATCACTTGGGCATAATTAGTGGGATTATGTTGAAATCCCTAGGTGGGCACTCTATAAGGATATTCTATCGTCGATTTACACAAAGTTTATAAACCATTATTAATTATTTCATAATATCTTTAATATTTAAGGATATTCCCAATGATTCCATGATTATTATTTTGATATTATAATTTCATTTATGTTAAATTTATGTAAAATATTAGCAATATAATTTGAATCATATACTATGTTTTAAATTAAATAATGTTGTGTGCAAATTTATTATATTCCATTGTTTAGAGATGATGCCTAGAGAAATGAATTAATACCCTATAAATTCATGTAATCTAGGTAAGTATTTCCATCATATAAAATATAATTAATATTAAACTGGAGATATATTTTAAAAACTTATATCATTATTTTGAAAACTAACTCAGGTTATGACTAATAACCTTTCATGTATATAGTAGAATATTGAATGCTCACAGGGAACAATATTTTCTGACCACATCATGCATCAATAACCCGTATCATTAAATGGGTATAATAATCCATTAGTAGATTAGTGATAGGGCATGTTATTGGAGAGGATTTTTATACCAATATGAATTAATTACATTATGATTGATGTTGGGAGAGATTCAAAAAAATGTTATCTTTCTAGTTAATAATCTTAATGGAGTCACTACCAAGTGAAGGTATTTGATCAAGAACACTAAGTTGTTATAGAAAATAAATAGTACAATTTGAAAATAATTCATAGTGTTATTATTCAATAAATTAATTCCATAAATTTAGTAAGATAAAATGTAGAGGTAGCTCCATAAAATGAGGGAAAATATGTAGAAAATTACATTGAATATTAATCTATCATTATAAGGATAAAAACGAATAATTAGTATTATTTATGAAATATGAAGTGTAATGCTAATCATTTATTTGATCGATTAAATCCTATCTTTTTATGAGAATCACATTAACATAAAACTATCATATTTGGGTGTATAATATAATGTTCCACCATGCCAGGTATAATTTTCAATGTCTAAAGTTGTTCAAAGAAAAATGAATAAAATCAGGAGGATTAAATCATTCAAAAATAATATATAATAAATTATGGAGTTTATGTGTGGAATTTTGACATGTAAATTTTTTTGGTATAAACAACCTGAATCCTGCTTGTAGGGAATGATAGATTACTTTAAATGTGGAGAGAATAACAATTGATCTTGTGATATCATGGGCATGGATGAAGTTAACAATTTTCCACGCTTCAAATTTAATGAGATGGGGACCTATAAAAATAAATAACCTAAGTGTCTATGGAAATTTCTTCTAAAAATTCCAATGAAGATATTCAAATATTATTTGAAAATTAAATTTTTTGTTGATGTTCATATGGAAATTTAAGAAAGTATGTTTGTTATAGCCTCAAATTTAGATACTAAATTAATTAATTATTGATATTTATAGTATATTATATCTTCCACTTTTTCCTAAAATATATATATATACCTAGAACAATAAAAAGCGAAATTTCGATCAAGAATCATTGTGGAAATCATACTTGAACAATTATTTCTCAATAAATTCATAATATGACATATAAACATACCATATTTGAGAAAAATAGTATTATACCTATGTATGACTATGATATAGTACTTTATGTTGATTACCTTTTTATTTATAATATGAAAATTTTTTATGGAGAGAATATAATTACAATGTATTTTGTATATATGTGATCTATGATATTTAGAGGGGATATTACATAATCAAAATCATTTTTGAACCCACCTATATTATCTATCCTAAATCAATTTATTATAGACGAATATGATTCAAAACTTATTATAAAAAAAATTCCTCATAATAATTTACTATAGGAAAATTTTAGAATAATATATTACAATTTTACTAGAAGAACTACATAGACACCCACCAGAGTGCGAATTTTTTTTCTATTGAACTCATACCTAATTCAATACACATTATGTATCACTTAGTATAGGATGGCTATTGTATAATTAGTGTAAATAAATACACAGCTTAAACATTTTAATGATTAAGGAATTTATACACCAGTGTGCTTTATTAGGGCGACCCCCTATACCTTTTTTAAGAAGAAAAATGGATAAATAATGTATTTTGTTGATGACAGTTAAATAAATTCCATAGTATAATGACCAAGTATCATTGGCCCTATATTGATGACTTATTTGAACAAATTTTAGGATATAAATATTTTTTAAATATTGATCTTTGTTATGTTTATCATCATATATGATTAAAGACAGATTATATTCAAATGATGTAATTCCATTCGAGGTATGGATATTATGAATTTATAGTAATGCCCATTGTATGGACTAATGAACCATCTATTTAATTTGATATAATTAAATAATTCTCCGATTACAATCTTGAATTTATTTTTGGTATCTATTTTTCAAGTGTGGAAATCCTCTAATGGTTACGATGTGCACAATATTCATTAATGAATCATTCATTAAAATATTATATAAAATAAATTATGTAAAAAATTTGGTAAATATAAATATTATATTTTGGATGTTTTTCTTCTAGATAAATATTCTCAATAGATGGAATAAGAGTTTTTTCTTTATTGAAAAATGAGTTTATATAATAGAAAATTCCATTGAATATATCCATGGTTTATATATTTCATATATTATTAGGTTACATTCATTTATTTAATCAATGTTTTCCATGATTCACTAATTTGTAAGTAATGTTATAACATAATTTTCTTAAGATCTTGTCATCAAAAAATGTAAGGAAATTATTTAATAAATAAATAGGATATTTTATAATTCATTGATATTAACATTAACATTAATATTGTAAATATTTTAATATTAAGTGATTCATTAATGAAAGGACTATGATGTTTCCTTATTATTATTTATAGAGTTGTTTCTTATCCATCATAGAAGTTAAAGAATCATTAAAAAAGTTATCCAACACATGATATTGAGTAAGCAGTCATAATGTTTGAAATCGATATACTGAGTCATAACCATTGCGGTGCATGATTTGAATAATATATGAATCAAAATATTTATAAATACTTTTAATCAAAGAAAGTTATAAACATTTGGAAAAGGTTATGGTTAAAACTACTCAAAAATTATGATTTCTCAATAAAATCAAACTAAATGTAAGATAAAGAGGAGGATTCTCTGATATCTAAATTTCATGGAATTGTAAATAAAATTTAGATTAAAAATGATATAGTATTCTGTGAATTAGTAATGTTGGATATGGTAATCATGAAACAAGGGGACACATCACATATATTCCAAAGGATATCAAAACCATCCTTATTATATAAAATTAACTTTTATCATTTTTATGATGAAAATATTGAAAACAATAACAATGGTGTGAGTGATATGATTTTGGTATACATCATCTATGAAGATAGTATATTGAAATTAGGAATGAAGATATATGTTTCATCTATGACCATGATGAAAAGATATTTACTAGATGAATATCATAGGTCATATATATCTATAATTCCATTTAGACCCAATATTTATTTGGATTTTAATGGTCGTTTTAAGTGATAATATTTAATCAAAAACTACAGTAAATGTGTCTTTGTTTCTTCTGGAAATGGTAATGACCTGGTTTGTTTAATGTTCAAACATTACAATCAAATTATAATAGGTTTATTCATCGATCTGGAAACACCAAATGATTCTATATCCATTAGGACCTACATTCCAAAGGTAGGTGGTCATTAGTAGTGGGCCGATGAAGCTTAATAATTTTCATTGGTCGAGAGGATGGGAGGTTAGGGTCATCACACCTTTTGGGGGGGGGGATTACTTCCTTCTCTGGATCTCTCTTATTGATTTGAGTTATGTTCACGAATCCTTATTAACTCACCAAGAAGAAAAATGAGTTTTCCATTAGATTTTGAAATCAGTGATTGATATGTACGAGATTTAGAGAATATTTTATATTTATTTGAGGTTCTTCATCAACAAAGAATCATCCATATTTATTTGAGATTCTTAGTCAATGGTATCCCTCAAAATATTGTATAGAAATCTCTTGGTCATTATTATGAACATAATGGTTGTAAAGCTACTTAGCAGGGAACCTGATGTTTATTGTCATTCAGAAAGTCATGGATTATTTTAGAGTTGGGATACCAACGTATCCTCATTAAAAAGGAATAAGAGCACACATATTTCTATAAGAAAGACGGGGTTTATGTATGGTTAATAGCCCAAAAATAGATTTTATGATTACTTTTATGCTCTAAGATCACGTGAGACATTATTGGTGTGAGAAACAAGAAGTATCAGTAAACTTGATGATGATTCCACGAAAGATGCAGTCATGATAAATGATGCGGGACTCACATATGAATGACTGCCCAAGTAAATTATGACCAATACTTACGTCAGGAAAGAATCCCATGAGCAGGGTCCATAAAGGTATTTGTATATTATGGAGATTTGGAGTTTTTAACTCGAGGCATTCACCTAAGATGGAGGAAAAAATTAAAATGGACTTATGATTGGGTAATATTCCTGAGAAGGAGGCCCAAATCAAAAGAATTTATGATTAGGCTTCATCCTAATGAGGATGCCCAATGTTAAGGAAAACTATGACTGGGGCTTACTCCTGAGAAGGAGGCCCAGGTTAAGGGAACTTATGACTGGGGATTACTCCTAAGAAGAAGGCCCAAATTAAAATATCTTCTAATCATAAAGATCGAGGTTATATGGATGAATCCTATAACTGTAATGACATAATGCATGTAGGTTACAAGGTTTTGGGAGAGGTTGTCATAGAATCTATTTCAGATAAGGAAGAAAACAATGGAACTATTCCATAAATGTCTTTGATCCGGGGATTGAGGGCTAATTTCATGAAGAGGAGAGGTGAACGGGAGAAAGTCACACAAATGAAGTTGGCACAAAAGTGTTGGTCGCTCAAGTCATTTTCCATGCAATCCATGGTCTCACATGTCTACTTGCACGGCATGGGTTCACCTAGGCTACATAGAATCTGTATGGTAATACTTGGGCGAGACATAACTCATGCCATTAGTACAATCATATGATGTTTCCAAAAGTGTGGTGTATAAGTTTCATTGAATTCATAGGACGGTGGACAAGTGTTTATACTTTTAAGGAGATCAGGAAAATTAGGCACTCAATTTTTGATCAATTCTAAACATGTAGGTAATATCCAACTCTTTCAAGTATTCCAATCTATGTAAAAACGTACCATAGAAGTTTTCGGAAGAGTTGAGTTGAAGACCTGGGCGAACAGAGCTTGAATTTGACTTCATGAAAAATGATCCTCGAAATGGGGGGCCCACATGGGCTATTTATAGGCCACCATGCACCTTAGGTGAAAAATCAAAGGGGGCGTGCAAGTGTCATGCATGATTCTTATGTGGCACACAGGTGACGTGCGCGGCGTGGAGGTGAATTGGGATTCTGGGCCATTCCATTATCAATATTTTTATGTTTCTTCAAAGAGTGAAAATATGTGTGCTTAAGGTATTCCCCTTTTACATTTAGTGGATCATGTGAGAAAAAGGAACTTCAGCAAAAGTCCCCCCTTAGAGTTGGATCCGAAAAGGAAAGTTCATCCAACTTTGAGGTAATGATGGGGAAATCAAGGGTTTGTGGCATGCAATTATGTAGTGCAGATGCGAGGGTGCGCATGAATGGTGGGAAGATGCTGGGGTGCGTAGGAATGGGGATAGGTGGCCTGGATCTCCTATATATACAGGATCACTCATGCAAAAACTCACTCAGCTTCTAGCACATGAGCTCTCTCCGTGTAGGTTCTTTTGTTTATTGGGGAATTACACTTCTATTATTTTTGTTTCGCTTCTGCAAAAGGTAGTCGACTTGCACACAATGACTTGGGAAGAAACACTTTCATGAAATGTTTGACTTTCCCACCATGTTTGGGACATGTGCTCCTTAATGCATTTTCCATTTTTTTATTTCCTTTATCACAATTTCTCAAAAAAATAAATAAATAAAGTGTTGATTTTTTTATCGTTGTGTAGATTCAATGGCACCCAAAAGAATTGGATCAACTGATGAGTTGTTCAGCAAGAAAATAGATGATATGATGAACATCATTGGCCATGACCATTATGATATCTTGGACAACACTCTGTCGGATTTGGCTAAGTACATGAATAAATATCATTCCAATTTTCCACAGAGCATCTACTTTCCTTTGTATGGCCATGGTCATCTGCATTGAGTTCACATTCCAGAGGCAATGAATTACATCCCTCATTCCTGGTTTCAGACATACACCAACTTCTCATCGGAAAATGTCTCAGTTTCATGATAATTTTCCGATGTTGGGACAGTGGAGAAGGCATACATAATGAATCATATACCATGTTCTCAATATCTAATGCCTCATATACCTGAGCTTCAGCCGCATTGTTATCCCTCTATTTTATGAAATTCCCATATGGCCAATCTAAGGGATGGAAGAAGAGTTGGGATTTCCATCCTGGAGGAGTTTTTAGGATGACTTGGATGTGGGTATATTGGGTGCAACAAACCTATTCAGAGTTTGTTGATGATCATAATGGAACTGCAATATACGAAGCAGTTTGGGCTGGGTAGACATATTTCTACAAGAATGACAATTTCATGCCATAGTTAATCAGCCGCGACAGCCCAGAAATGAATTCTTTTCATCTAGCTCCTGGAGAAGTATGTATCTGTTTGTGGGATGTCTACAAGATTTTATGGAATCCAATTTGGGGAGATATTTATGATGAATTCATCCCCCAATGTGACCTGGAATGATTCGGAGAAGAATCCGACATTGGATCGAGAGTTAATGAAGATTTTCTAAAAGCTTAAGAATACCACCCCCATGGAAACCCACTCCAGAAAATATATTCATCAAGAAGAATGTATGGATATTTTTTTGATTAAGAAGAGATAATAGGGACCTTTCGGCACTCATCCCGCTAGTTGCCCTAGAGCAGAAATATGGGGTTCTCGGGGCACATTTTGGCCAACTTTGGAAGAAGGAGAGTTTGATAAGTGGGGGTATTATGTGAACCAGGAAATTATAGAGAAGACCCATCTGGAAGGCTTTTTGGAATTGTGGCTCAGTGTTTACCTTTTACTAGTTCGGGATTGGAAAAGAGGTGTGAGGCTGGGGACCTTTGTCGTTGCAGCCAAGCTGGATGAAAGGAAGATGGTTGGGTTGGCCACCCCAGTTTTGGAAAATATTCATATGAGCTTAATTCATGTTTATCTTTGTAAGCCTCCTCTAGTAATATTGGGACCATTCGTTTTATTATTGGGATGGATCGCCACCCATTTTAGGACATATGTTGTACAAAGTGGGGTACAGGTACATGGAAGTTCTTTTCGGCCGTCTGTTCAGTCCTGTTCTAGATTTTCTCCCTTATCCCTCAATGCATATGAAATCAAAATAAGGACGAGCATGTTTAAGTAGTTTCAATTATTTTCATATGGAAATCCACCAATATGGTGATTTTTTTATGATGGAACAACCAACCTAAAGTTAAGTGCATATACTATGGAATGTAGAGATGGATCACTGGCCACGAGGATTGACAGAGAAATTATATGCAAGGCCTATGCTCCATATAGATTCGCACGTCAATTCCAGTGTCTAAAATAAGTTACAGTGCCCCCTCTAGTGCATCTCCAATATGAATAGCATCTGATGGTTGCTCGTCAATTATGGTTGCTGACATATATGTAGAAACTGAGGTGGTGTTTGATCTACCAGCTATTGGAGCGGAAAGTCTATTGACTACATGGTATATCGAGAGCTGGGTAACATCAAACCCTAAAGGGGTAATGAATCAGCTGGTCCCTCGGGTGGGAATAATGAAGAGAAACATTAGGAAATAAGCTCTTCATTTTGAAGGTGAATCTTCATCGTCTCTGGATTCCACACACAGAGATGATTCATCGAATTCCCAGGACGGGAATGATGAGGCTCGAAATGTGTCAAAGTGTCCTCGTTCCAGATATAACCCTCCTTCTAGTGTTAAGATACATACTCCATAAACTCTTTGTGAGTTACATCATTGAGAAAATTTAGACGCCATTATTATAAAGAGAATCAAGTTTCATTTACTTATCCTTTATCTTTGATTGCAGGAGCTGGGAAGAAGTTCATGTCCCAGATTATAGGAGCCTCCTCACAGCCTTCTGGTGCACATTTTGAATATATATGACCAGAGGCAGTCTGGACATGGAAGAGTTTATATTTTGATGTTGAAACCGCTTGGATGGAATTATATGATGGGCTGCATATCCCTGGAGTGGGGAATCTCCGGGCTTCTTATGACATCTGTTTTAAGGAAAAACCCAATGATTTGAGGGCTTACATCAAAGAGATGGAAATTATCAAATATTCCATTGATATGTTAGTTCATTTCACCAAGAGAGTGAAGGAAATTATGGACCATGGTAACACTGAGGGGATTGTCCTCCATTAGATAAAGAGTGGCCTGATTACGTGGCTCCTAAAGATGAAAGTTTTTTCTCTCTCATATTTCTATTTGATTTTCAAAATGTATTTAGTCAATACATTATAATTCAAGGAAATAATCTTCATCATACTACATATTTCAAAGGAAAGAACCACTTGAATCCCTTCATCATGGTATAGACATGGTGGAAGCACTCTTGGAGCGACATAATCGCCTCTTGAGCCGGGAGAAGTATCTCCAATCCAGCAAGCCATGGACGAGGAGTTAGAAAGGGTGTTATTGTCTTCGATATCTTTTTTTGGAGGTGATGATGCCAGTCCACTCAATAAGGCCATGAGGCAAAAGCATCGAATAATAAAGACAATAGCCAAACATTTTATCAGCAGTGGTAAGTCTTTCTTGTAGTCATGAATCCTAACTTATGAAAAAGTGCTGAAACATCTCGATATTAAAGGATATTCTTCAGTTTCTACATTAAGGTAATGTACTGACCATCCTTAGAGTACCATGGAGGGTATTGGAAAATGGCCGCATGTTCCTACTCAAATGACTGTTCCTAAAGAAATACCGAGAGCCGATGAGCCGGGGTCTGTTCCCAACACCACTCAAGTTTCTAATGCTAGGAGATTAATGTACTCTTTTAAATTAACAATACATAATAGAACCATAAATGAGACAAGAACTCTCTTCCATTATGTGATTTTTTTAGTTTCAAAACATGCGTTAGAACAGTTGGCAACCACCAAAGATCACCCCACAACTGTCTCTGAAGAAGCTATCCAAGGTCAGTGATTGCTAGATGAAAGTTAAGAAAAAGACATGTTGAGTGCTCCCACTGGTGAGAATAACATGGGATCTGGGACATCATTGTATAAAATGATGACTCTTGGCATGTTCATTGACGAAATTTTAGACCATGTTAAATTAGAATGTGATTTTGATGATTTTGGAGATCTAGTTATAGAATCAACTAGATGTGAGTTTCATCATTTGTCATGTTAATATTCCCATGATTAGACTTCTAGCCTTGTTTGGTTATAAAATGTACAGTTCCATATCATGAAAATGATGAACCAAAAACACACTAACGAGGTGTATACATTGATGTCAACCCTATTATTGCAGAAACACTAGCTCAGGTGGAACATTACACGGTAGACCCTCCAGAAACCCATATTGAGAATCATGTTAAAGATAGTAATGATGGGGAGGAGTCTTCACAAGGTTCTGATATACTGTTAGGTAAAATATGATGATATTTGTAGATTACCTAACTTTCATGACAATCAATCAACTCTTACCATCCTTTGAAACTAAACATAATTTTAATTGACCAAATAGGGTTGTCAGCTTCAATGGCTAGATCTGGAGGTGAAGCCTCAGCCTCATCCCAAACAGTAGCAGAAGGTGAAGCAACCAAGGTTAGGGAATGAGCAGAACATGGAACTTAATTAAGTGAATTAATCCCAGATTATGTAACTCCATGTGATAACGATGCCGAATCAGACCCAAAATTGTAAAAGATGGTCCAATTCTTATGTCTTAAGGCATAGAAAATATATATTGAATATAATATCTGAGGTTCCTCTTAAAGAGTTGCTTTCGAAAATTACAAGACACTCATCCCTGTTCATCATGCTGGTACATGACGGTTTTGGATATCATGAAATCCATGTCAGATTGAAACAAGTCATTCGAAGGAGGGAGAATGAGCAAAGGTGTCATCAAGACTAGATCAGAGCTATATTTCTGATCATTATTAGTCACTTTTAGGCTGCATTGTCCCTTGATGAGGTTGATCATGCTACAAAGCTAAAGGAATTGAAGCAAAAAATCAATGACAAGATTGTCCAGTAGTTTCACCTTCAGCAAGAGCTAGATGCTATTACTAGGGAGATTGACCAGCTTTATTATTTAAAGGAAGAATTCCAATAGGATTGTATAAAGGCATCAAAGATGCCAAAGAAGCACTTCGTCAAGCTAAAGAGAGTGAATCTGGTTGGGTAAATGAACTTCAAGTGGCTGCTGATGATGCTCGGGATGTTGTGAAATAGATGAAAAATCATGTTGAATGTATTTTATAATTTCTGTAAAAAAGAGAAGAGACTCTAGTATATAAATGTTCTTATAATCATGTTCCTTAATTAAAAATAGTTCATCTTCAATCGTCTGTACCTTTATTTTTTTTGATAATTTCAATTATTTTTACCTAAGTCAATGGGCCTAGTAAACATAGTTCGATTTTTATTAGATTTATATAAACAACCCTGCAAACTTTACCTTTTAATTGGTCAATTTTTCCTAAATCATACAAAATGTATATTTAGCGAGATAGGATTCAACTTTTGTTCGGAGTAACCTTTATAGGTTCCCAATTTAATGAGTAGCATGTCTTTTGTTATTGGCAGCATAACGTCATTCATGTTGGACTATAAAGAAGATAATATTTAATGTCGAATATATTTGACCGAATGGATAATATTGACTCCATTCATAATAATTTTTTTGGAAACATATCACCAAATTAAAATATGGAGGGGGAAAATTGTAAACTCTGACTCGAGAAATTTTGAATATGAGGAATGACATTGGAAAATAGAAAAAAGAAATTAGAGTAAGCCTTTCCAAAGAATGAAGTTACCACTATTTGAAAAACCCATTATGGGGGCTGAATTATGTAGGGCCAACTGGGGAATAAGCTGCATAGTCAAATAGTAGAATCTTTTGGATGATAGGTCCATTATGTAGACAACTTATGAAAGGCCACCTAAGGATACATGATGCATCGTCAGGAAAAAGAACTCTAAAAAGTTTGACTTTATATTGCTAAAATCCAAAGAATGTTTTATGGGGATTCAAACATTCCAAAGCATAGAGTCTGCTTTATGGAGATAGATACTTGAAAATGGAGATGATATTTCCAATTAAAATTGTCAAAGAATTGGAGGAATGTGACTTCTATGATGGTAAAATAGGATAAAAAGGTATCTTAGGTTTTAAATCTTATGACTAAAACCATAGAAAGAAACATTATACGACATAATATTTTTAGATAATGGATAAGAGTAAGGAACAAATATGTTAAGGATTGTATTTTTTTTAAGATCCATACATATCATCGTTAAGACCAATAGGGACAAAAGAGGCTTATCCTAAGAATGAAGTTACCACTAATTAACATAAACGTTATGGGGGCTGAATTATGCAGATCCAACTAGGGCATAGGCAGCATAGTCAAATAGTAGCATCTTTTAGACTGAATGGTCTATTATGTAGACAATTAATGCAAGGCCACCTAAGGGGATGTGCTGCATAGTGAGGAAAAATAACACGCAGGTATCAGAAATTTTTTCACCATATGTCAAGAAAAGGGTTATGGAGATCATGAATATTATTTGTGTAATGCTACGGCTGGGTCCTGAATTGAGATTCTAGATGTCACTACATATCTCATTAGGTTGACAATCAAGACACACAGTGTTCTTGAAATACATTTTAACATCATCCAGGATGAAATCATAGGAGATCTTAGTATAGGGGCATAGATCTTGGACCATATGAATGGAGAAACATCGTGCATTTCTAATAAATCTATTGAGATTAAAAACCAGGGTGTTCCATGTCACACCATTTGCTCCCGTGGGGACTTTTCAGCCTAGTGAACGAAATTGGAGTTTGGGGTTAGGCCCAAAGGCTCAGGGATGGACTTGAGGAATGCTCGAACGTTCCTACGTATCCCATGGGGATGGTAATCAAGCCACAAGTAGTTCTTGATATACCCTTTGTACAAATTTGGTTCATACATATAAGGGGTGAATAGGACTTTATTTCAATTATGGCTGGACCGAAGATGAATGACTTGGGTGTCACAACGTATCTCATTAGGATGAGAATCAATCCATAAGTAGTTCTTGAAATATGACATGGTCAGAGACCATGTCGATGATGATAACTATCAATTGAGGGTATTAGGGATTGTTTATGTTTATTTTCATGCAAGAAAAACGTACAAATAGTTTAAATTAATATGCATGGACCAGTGTTATGTAGTTTAATTTCTTGTAGCAAGGACAATAGTGAACTGTATAGTTTAACATCATATAGTTAGAACGATGGGACATACACGGTTTAATGTCATGTTGGATGAAAGTGAACCGATATGAATAAGACGGTTGACGAGGACTTTATGTAACATCCCAGGTAAATAAAGAATAAGACATATTCATATTTATTAATATTTTTAAGGGGTTACTATGTACGACAGCGTGCCCGATACACAATAATGAGTTTCTTTGAAATCTTACGTTACACACTAATAATATAATTTCAAATGTTAGTTAACATGTAGCTGTTGTACTGGTTGTAATGAATAGAAATAACTAAAATACAAATATATATGTTTGTACATTTATCCAATAAAAGATAATGTTTTAAAATAAGAAAGGAATTCAATTTTATACATAAATACATTAATATTCACTAAAAGGTTCATTTATCACCTTTTGATGGAGAACCATATTTAAATATAGTTTTGGTCACTATTATACATTCCTTTGGACCAAATAAAATCCTTCTTTATAATTGGGACATCAAAAATTACTTTGTGTATGTTTTTGGTATTTTTCCGATAATGTTCATTTTTTTATGAATAAGTGAAAAATGTTGTATTTTAATTCAAACCCTCTTTTAATATAATTTATTTATATGATTAGATTATCTTTTGAATTGGTTTTAAAGTGAAACCATAAAATATTTTTACCATTTGATTCAATGGTGGAATTTGGAATTAATTTTACTTTGAAATTCGACATAAACAAATATCAATCTTTTGATATATATTGTTTCTTAAAAACACGCTATTTGTTTTGACAGCGGGGGTTAATTATTAAATTAATTAATTCTACTTATATTCTTTGAATTAGGTAATATAAACATCATTTTTGAATTCTGAATATTGAATATAGCTTAGAGTGAATTTTTGGTTATTTTCTTAAAAACTCCAATTTTTGATGAATAGTGAAACCGCTAAGTGGTAATCAAGCAAACTAATTTTTCAGTTAAATGAAATTTTACCACTAATGTGTATTGAATTTTGAAAATCAGACATACAAGGATGTCATTAGTATGTAAAATGTGGTTCAATGGGATGAAAATAATTTTTTGGTGAACAGTAACTTTTTTTCATTAATCGTGATTAGAGGTAATTAGTGTAATTTAAGGTAAAAATGATATTATAAAAATATGAAAACACCATTACACTTGTCCTACCCCTACTGGATGAGTCATGTCCAACCAAGACAACCCATGGGTCGATTTAGGGGACCCTATGGAGCCTTTTGGGTGAGATAATGACTTTAATGCTTTTTTAAATAAAATAGAAAATGACACTAACATAAATTGTTTTAATAAAACAATTTTTAGAAGGGGATATACTAATCATATTTTTGTCTACAAATACTTTTTGGAACGATAAAAATCATTCATAGATCATGATATTTTTGTTATAATTTTTAGACATTAAATAAATTAATTCAATTATGACATCATGATGATGTAACGATGACCTCATTAATGAACAATTTAAATAAAATGAAACGATAATATAAAATCTAAGACCTACACTTGTACAAAAACTATTGGATGGGAATATTTCGAAGCCTTATCATCTTATCATCGAAATATATCAATGTGGGACCTTAGAAATTCGATACACTTTTGAAAATAAAATAATAGTTTCATGATTTCCAAAAGTGCCCCTCCTCTCCTCTTATAAAAGGCCCCCACCTCTACCTCATTTCACACACTCCTCAAGCCTTTGGCTCGGCCATCCCATGCCCATTTACTCTCTCCACATCCCTCTCCTCATCCTAGAGTATTCCCTTTGGGCAGAATCTTCTCAAAGGAAGCCTTTAGGCTCAAATCAAAAGGAGTTACACTTTTAAAGGTAATTCATTCTCTCATGTTCATTTGTTTTATTTTGCTTCTCCAGCCCCCTAAACACTTTTTATTTACATCTTTTGTAACAACACCAGTATATTAAATATACTAGGATGTTGTTATAATATTTATTTGAGCTACACTCTCACACAACTACATCAAATGGTTAAAGAACATACGGTTTCCGTGGATGGCGAAATTCTGCCTCCCGAAACGATGAATGTTCAATACTCATTGAACACCTTCAAAGGTGGCCATTATGATGTCACTATATTTATATATGATATATAATATGTTTATTATTTCCTTATTATTCTTTATTTTTCATTTATGGCATACCATTGTTGTTTCCATTATGGGTAAACACGATATCTTCATTTTAGGAAGTGCGGACTACCGCCCCCTGAAAGTGATTTGATTCGCTAATACCATATGTGGGATGTGTAAATGATAAAGATAATGATATTATATATGTTATTATACTGGAATTATAATATACTCTTATATCATTATGATTCCATTCCAGAAAATACGAAATAGAAATGGAAGTAGCGTTCATGCGTACGTACGGCTTACCGTCTCCATGAACGGTGCATTTCATTTCTTACCTCTAAATGTGATGTAATATTATAAATACATGTATATGATGAATATATATGATATATATGTTATCCAAATAATTAATATCAGTCTGGATATAAAGAAACATTGACCAAATTAACAACATGTAAGTGTAAGAAGTCTATTTTTGACTTAAGAACCAAATACCGACAAAATGAACATTATTAACTTAAATGATTACATGATGTTCATAACATGGTATAAAAGAATTAATTAACATGAAAAAGGTTCTTAAACAAGTATAGATTAACTCATGTTTATTATTCAAGAGATTAAAGAACGGTCGGGTCAAGTTGAATATGAGGTATGGGACTTCATCTCAATCTCCTTTCATTGAGGCATATTTTGTCTTATACACAACCTTCTTTTATACGGTGTATACACCCCTTTGACTTTTACGTTTATCCAAAAGGAATCTTTTTTATATGAAGTGTTTTACTAAATGATAAAAGGGAATGTTTTTGTCGTACGTATGCGGTGACAACGACTTCTCCGCCGCCGTGACCGTTATTTGAGTTTCGGCTTCCTCTACAAGCCATACCCTTTTTTTAAATGAAAAATAAATACCATGTTTTACATTGGTATTGAAAATGGTTTTCATAATGTTTTTATTATATCAATGTGTTTTATTGATATCTCGTGAATGAAATGTGGAAATGTTATGTTTTCTTTATGCATGTTTTATGTGATACGATTATGTTGAGGTTCTTGGGCATTATTATGAAGACGGGTGGTTCCGTGATAAACTAAGGGTGGGTGAGCCCGATATAGCTCTCCAATGAATTGCGTAACATGAAGGAGTGAAACGTTAAGGTTTCTCCGAAGATATTTAGGTAATATACTGTGATGGATATTCCAAACGTAACCAAGAGGGTTACTCCCTACGTAAAGATGTTATGAATGTCTCAAGTTACCTTTATGTATTATTATTTCTATGATTTATTCATGTTTTGATGAGGTATGTTAAAGTGATTATGTTGTATGGGTAAAGTATGATCTCATTCTTATGTATATATGAACTCATGTTTCCTTTCCATGTTTTTTTTATAACCCATACTGAGTTTTTTATGCTCATCCCAAGTTTTTGAAATGTTTTTCACAGGTCAAGGGAAAGGTACATGATAAGATGATAGAGTCAAGGATGTGTCAAAAAAGAATCCATGTTTTATTTTCAATTTGTTTCCATTGATGGGAAAAAAATAATACTATCTTTTATTGTAACCACTTTGTTTAAATGTGGGTTGTAATGCATGTTTTAAGATCAAATTCTCTAAAACTCTAAACCTGAAAAGATCCTCAAGGTGTAATCTTGTGATAACTCATGATTATGTAAGGATTAAGGCTAGGGACTTATAGTTGGTATCAGAGGTCGGTTTAGATAACTTTAGGAGTTAGAATTCTATGAAATGATTATCCAAAAGTTTGTTTATATGGTCAAATTGAAATGATATAGCATTTGAAGATTAGAATGCTTCTTCATCTAATACATGTTTGTTCAGAATGGTTTTCCGCAGAGGAAACAGGGAAGCAGTGCTAGGAAGGAATACAGAAGGAAATAACCGTCCGAATCAGCATCTTGAGATGTTCGGAATAGGAACTGAACAGTTTGTTGCAGTAATGGCGCAGTTGACTCAGCCTATAAATGGTGGTGGTATCCATGCACGAGATCAGCCAAATCAACCACAGAGGAACATGTCAGTGGTGTAACATTTCATGAGGCAACATCCCCCATCATTTAGAGGATCATCTGACCCTGTGCTAGCTGAAGGGTGGATTAAAGCACTGGAGAAGATTTTTTGGGGTGTTCGGACAATCAAAAGGTTAGTCTTGCTATTTACCATTTGGAGGGTGAGGCAGATCAGTGGTGGTCTATGGTTAAAAATATCAGGGACGCTGATGAGATTGATGCTCTTGACTGGGATGAATTCAAAGGTATGTTTCTTGAGAAGTATTTTCCTAAGGATGTTCCACTTAGGATGGAAAATAAATTCTTGGAATTGAGGCAAGAGGAAGACTCAGTGGCTACCTATGAAGAAAGTTTCACTCGTTTGGAAAGGTATGCTCCAAATTTTATCCAAGACCTTGATAGTAAAATCAATCATTTTTACTCAGGATTAAAGCCAAAATATCGAAGGGCATTAGCTTCTCCTGAGTTTAAAAGTTATGAAAAGCTTGTTCGATGTGCTAAGAAGTTGGAAATGGAGTTTTCTGATGATCAAGTGTCCTATAACAACCAACAGAAGAAGAGACCGAGGTGGCAGGAGAAAGGTAAGAATTCTTCGAAAATGTCTGTTAGTAAGAAAGCTAGGTTTCCAGTTTGTGATAAATGTGACAAAAGGCATGCTAGGGAATGTCTTCTGAATTCTGGAAAGTGCTACTGATGTGGTAAGATGGGACATAAGGCTCGTGATTTCACTGAAAAAGATCAAGTTGAAGGTAAGACCAAATTTGATTTACAGATAGTGAAATGTTTTAAGTGAAATAAGATGGGACACTATGCAAATGAGTGTCCGACAAAGAGATTGAGTGATGGGATGCAGTTAGACTACAAGCGGAAAGGGGTGGTGAAATCCTTTGCAACTACTTCAGCAGATGTCGAGCCATCAAATGATGTTGTATCAGGTACTTTGTTTGTTTTTTCAGATTATGCCAGTGTGTTGTTTGATTCGGGGTCTACACATTCATTCATCTCTGAAAACTTTTCTAGTAAATTGGGAAAACCATCTCAAGAAATGACTCCTGAACTTTTGGTAAAAACACCTGGGGGGAATGTTGAGGCAAAAATAATTTATAAGAATCTTCCTATCCTTATCTGTGGAAAGAACCTACTTGCAAACCTTATTTTTCTACCTCTAGTAGAGTTTGATGTTATCCTGGTTATGGATTGGCTCTCTATTTACCATGCTAAGATTGACTGTAGAGCTAAAGAAGTTTCTTTTCAGAAAGACTTTCAGTTTGTGTACAAGAATGAACCCTTACTATTGATAACTTATCAAGAGTCCAAGAAACTTGTAAAAGATGGAAATGAATGTTACCTTGCACACATCGTTGAAAATAAAGGAACTGTTCAGATTAATGATGTGCCAGTGGTAAATAAGTATCCTGATGTTTTTCCTAATGAGTTGCCTGGAATAATACCAGATCGGGAAGTTGATTTTATTGTTGACTTAGTTCCTGATGCTAAGCCAATTTCAAAACCCCCTTATCGAATGGCTCAAATTGAACTTTTTGAGTTGAAGGAGCAATTGCAAGATTTATTAGAGAATGGTTTCATTCAACCTAGAACATCACCATGGGGTTCTACTATTTTTTTGTTAAAAAGAAAGATGGTTCTATGAGACTTTGCATTGATTATAGAGCCTTGAATAATATCACTGTTAAGAACAAATAACCTTTGCCTCATATCGATGATTTGTTTGATCAGCTCCAGGGAGCTCAGTTTTTTTCGAAGATTGACTTGAGATCGGGGTACCATCAGCTGAAGGTAAAAGAGGAAGATATTCCGAAGACCGCGTTCCGTACAATATATGGCCATTATGAATTTGTAGTAATGCCTTTTGGGCTAACCAATGCAACTGATGTATTCATGGACTTAATGAACAGAATTTTCCATGAGTTCTTGGATAAGTTTGTGGTGGTTTTCATTGATGATATTTTGGTGTTATCAAAAAGAAATGTGGAGCATGAAAGACATTTAAGGGTTATCTTGCAAACCTTAAAAGAAATTGTATGGGAAATTCAGAAAGTGTGAGTTTTGGTTGCAAAAAATTTCCTTCCTTGGTCACATTGTTTCTAAAGATGGGATAATTGTTGATCCTGCAAAACAAAAATTGTGGAAGACTGGACAAGACCCACAAATGTAACTGAGATTCGTTGCTTCCTTGGTTTGGAAGGCTATTACCGAAGGTTTTTTAGAACTTTTTCATGGTTATCTAGTCCAATGACTAAGCTAACTCGGAAGGGTGTTAAGTTTATCTAGACAAAAGAATGTGATGATTGTTTTTAGGAACTAAAAAGAAAATTGGTGAATGATCCAGTTTTGGCACTACCTTCCAGGAATGGTGAGTTTGTTATCTACAGTGATGCTTCATTGAAAGGACTAGGTTGCGTCCTAATACAGAATGATCAGGTAATTGCTTATGCATCACGATAGTTGAAAACTCATGAGGTAAATTACCCTACACATGATTTGGAATTAGCTGCTGTTGTTTTTGCTTTAAAAATTTCGAGGCATCATTTGTATGGAGTAAAGTGTGAAATATATACCGATCACATAAGTTTAAAGTATATATTCACTCAGAAATAATTGAACATGAGACAAAGGAGATGGCTAGAATTAATCAAGGATTATGATTGTACAATTCATTACCATCCGGGAAAAGAAAATAAAGTGGCAGATGATTTGAGTCGAAAAACAAATGCTTCATTAGCAATTTTGTGTTTGGAACGTGATACTTTGGTTAAGGATTTGATGAAATTTGGCATAGAAGTTTTTGGTGCAAGAAGTTCTTCTGTTTTTTTCAGGAATCAGTGAGATAATCTCTATCAGACAGAATCAAGCAAGCACAGAAGCAAGACAGTGAGTTGTAGAAAAAGGTAGAGCTGGTTCAGAAAGGTAAGTTGCCTGAATTAAACATTGATAATGATTGTGTTTTGAGATTTGGGAAGAGATTGTGTGTACCTTGTGATTCACAGTTGAAAGATGAGTTGTTATGTGAAGCTCATAGTTCTTCTTTTTCAGTTCATCCTGGCAGTTCTAAAATGTACAGAGATCTTCGAGAGTATTACTGGTGGGATGGAATGAAAAGAGATATTGCTGATTTTACTGTGAAGTGTTTGACTTGTCAACAGGTTAAAGCAGAGCGGTAGTTACCGAAAGGGATGCTTCAGCCTTTACCAGTGCCAGAGTGGAAATGGGAGAATATATCCATGGACTTTGGTGTGGTATTACCAAAGACATCTCGAGGTAATAATTCAATCTGGGTTATTATTGATCATTTGACAAAATCCTTTCATTTCCTTCCTATTCGGGATACATTATCTCTAGATCAACTTTCTCGTTTGTATCTTAAGGAGATAGTCAGGTTTCATGGAGTTCCCCTCTCCATTGTGTCTGATCGTGATCCCAGGTTCACTGCTAACTTTTGGAAAGGCCTTCAGAAGTCATTGGGTACTGAATTAAATTTTAGTACAGCTTTTCATCCTCAACCAGATGGGCAGTTAAAACGAACAATTCATACATTGGAAGATATGCTACGAGCTTGTTCTATGGATTATCAGGGAAGTTGGGACCAACATATTTCTTTGGATGAATTTTCATATAATAACAGTTTTCATTCCAGTATACAGATGGCACCATTTCAGGCTTTATATGGGAAGCGGTGTCGAACTCCAACTTTTTGGGATGAAGTAGTGGAAAGGAATCTGATGGGACCAGAGTTGGTAGAAGAGATGGCAGAAAAAGTTTAGTTGATTCAGAGACACATGAGAATAGCTCAGAGTAGGCAGAAAAGTTATGTGGACAATAGGAGGAAGGATCTCTCATTTGAGGTAGGTGATCATGTTTTTCTCAAAGTTTATCCATGGAAAAGTGTTATGTGATTTGGTAAGAAAGGAAAGCTAAGTCCAAGGTTCATTGGACCAAACAAAATTCTGGAGAGAGTTGGATCAGTTGCATACCGAGTGGTTTTACCTCCGAGTTTATCTCAGGTACACAATGTTTTTCATGTTTTGATGATGAGAAAGTTTATGCCAGATCCATCTCGTGTTTTGAGTCCAGAGGAAGTTCATCTGGAAGAGAATCTATCATACGAGGAACAACTAGTCCAGATTCTTGACCATAGGGAGCAGGTATTGCAGAATAAGGTGATTCATTTGGTAAAGGTTTAATGGAAAAACCATATGGTTGAAGAGGCAACATGGGAATCTGAAAATGCTATGAGGGATAAATACCCCCACTTATTCGATAAGTGAATAAAATTGCGAGGACGCAATTCCCAAAAGGGGGAAGGATGTAACATCCTAGGTAAATAAAGAATAATAAATATTCATATTTATTAATATTTTTTAAGGGGTTGCTATGTACGATAGCGTGCCTGATACACAACAATGAGTTTCTTTGAAATCTTACATTACACGCTAATAATATAATTTCAAATGGTAGTGAACACATAGCCATTTTACTGGCAGGAATTAATAGAAAAAACTAAAATAAGAATATATATGTTTGTACATTTATCCAATAAAAGATAAAGGCTCAAAATAAGAAAGGAATTCAATTTTATACATAAATACATTAATATTCACTAAAAGGTTCATTTATCGCCTTTTGATGGAAAACCCTCTTTAAATATAGTTTTGGTCACTCTTATACATTCTTTTGGACCAAATAAAATCCTTCTTTATAATTGGCACATCAAAATTTACTTTGTGTATGTTTTTGGTATTTTTCCGATAAAGTTCATTTTTTTATGAATAATTGAAAAATGTTGTATTTTAATTCAAAACATCTTTTAATATAATTTATTTATATGATTATATTATCTTTTGAATTGGTTTTAAAGTGAAACCATAAAATATTTTTACCATTTGATTCAATGGTGGACTTTGGAATTAATTTTACTTTGAAATTCGACATAAACAAATATCAATCTTTTGATATATATTGTTTCTTAAAAACACGCTATTTGTTTTGACAGCGGGAGTTAATTATTAAATTAATTAATTATACTTATATTATTTGAATTAGATAATATAAACATCATTTTTGAATTCGGAATATTGAATATAGCTTAGAGTGAATTTTTGGTAATTTTCTGAAAAACTCCAATTTTTGATGAATTGTGAAACCACTAAGTGGTAATCAAGCAAACTGATTTTTTAGTTAAATGAATGTTTACCACTAATGTTTATTAAATTTGGAAAATCCGACATACATGGTTGTAATTAGTATGTAAAATGTGGTTCAATGGGATGAAAATAATTTTTTGGTGAATAGTAATTTTTTTTCATTAATCGTGATTAGAGGTAATTAGTGTAATTTAAGGTAAAAATGATATTATAAAAATATAAAAACCCCATGAAACTTGTCCTACCCCTATTGGATGAGTCATGGCAGACGAAGACAACCCATGGGTCGATTTAGGGGACCCTATGGAGCCTTTTGGGTGAGATAATGACTTTAATGCTTTTTTTTTAAAATAAAGGAGAAAATGACACTAACATAAATTGTTTTACTAAAAAAAAATTTAGAAGGGGTTATACTAATAATATTTTTGCCTATAAATACATTTTGAAAATATAAAAATATTTCATACATCAGGATAGTTTTGTTATAATTTTTAGACATTAAATAAATTAATTTAATTATGACATCATGATGATGCAACGATGACCTCATTAATGAACAGTTAAAATAAAATGAAACGATAATATAAAATCTAAGACCTACACTTGTCCAAAAACTATTGTATGGGAATATTTCAAAGCCTTATCATCTTATATTCGAAATATATCAATGTGGGACCTTATAAATTCGAAACACTTTTGAAAATAAAATAATAGTTTCATGATTTCCAAAAGTGCCCCTCCTCTCCTCTCATAAAAGGCCCCCAACTCTACCTCATTTGACACACTCCTCAAGCCTTTGGCTCGGCCATACCCTGCCCATTTACTCTCTACACATCCCTCTCCTCATCCTAGAGGATTCCCTTTGGGAATAATCCTTTCAAAGGAAGCCTTTAAGCTCAAATCAAAAGGAGTTACACTTTTAATGGTAATTCATTCTCTCATGTTCATTTGTTTTATTTTGTTTCTCCAACCCCCTAAACTCTTTGTATTTTCTTCTTTTGTAACAACAACAGTATCATCGATATACTAGGATGTTTTTATAAGATTTATTCGAGCTACACTCTCACACAACTACAACAAATGGTTAAAGAACATACGGTTTTCGTGGATGGCGAAATTCTGCCTCCCGAAACGATGATTGTTCAATACTCATTTAACACCTTCAAAGGTGGCCATTATGATGTAACTATTTTTATATATGATATATAATATGTTTATTCTTTCCTTAAGCTTTTGTATTTTTCATTTATGGCATACCATTATTGTTTCCATTATGGGTAAACACGATATCTTCATTTAAGAAAGTGCGGACTACCGCCCGCTGAAAGTGATATGATTCGTTAATACCATATGTGGGATGTGTAAAGGATAAAGTTAATGATATTATATATGTTATTATACTGGAATTATAATATACTCTTATATAATTATGATTCCATTCCAGAAAATACGAAATATAAATGGAAGTAGCGTTCATGCGTACGTACGGCTTACCATCTCCATGAACGGTGCATTTCATTTATTACCTCTAAATGTGATGTAATATTATAAATACATGTATATGATGAATATATATGATATATATGTTATCCAAATCAATAATATCATTCTTGATATAATGAACCTTTTACCAAATTAACAACATATAAGTGTAAGAAGTCTATTTTTGACTTAAGAACCAAATACCGACAAAATGAACATTATTAACTTAAATGATTACATGATGTTAATAACATGGTATAAAAGGAATAATTAACTTGAAAAAGGTTCTTAAGCAAGTATAGATTAACTCAAGTTTATTATTCAGGAGATTAAAGAACGGTCTGGTCAAGTCGGATACGAGGTATGTGACTTCGTCTCAATCTCCTTTCATTGAGGCATATTTTGTTTTATACACAACCTTCTTTTATACGGTGTATAAACCCCTTTGAATTTTACATTTATCCAATAGAAATATTTTTTATACGAAGTGTTTTACTAAATTACAAAAGGGAATGTTTTTGTCGTACGTATGCGGCGACATCGACTTCTCTGCCGTCGTGACCGTTATTTGAGTTTCGTCTTCCTCTACAAGCCATACCCTTTTTTAAATGAAAAATAAATACCATGTTTTACTTTGGTATTGAAAATGGTTTTCATAATGTTTTTATTATATCAATTTGTTGTATGATATCTCGTGATTGAAATGTGGAAATGTTATGTTTCCTTTATGCATGTTTTATGTGATACGATTATGTTGAGGTTCTTGGGCATTATTATGAAGACGGTTGGTTCCATGATAAACTAAGGGCAGGTGAGCCCGATATAGCTCTTCAATGCATTGGGTAACACGAAGGAGTGAAACGTTAAGGTTTCTCCGAAGAGATTTTGGGAATATACTGTGATGGGTATTCCAAATGTAACCAAGAGGGTTACTCCATATGTAAGGATGTTATGAATGCCTCAAGTTACCTTTATGTCTTATGATTTCTATGATTTATTCATGTTTTGATGAGGTATGTTAAAGTGCTTATGTTTTATGGGTAAATTATGATCTCATTCTTATGTATATTTGAACTAATGTTTCCTTTCCATGTTTTTTTATAACTCATACTGAGTTTTTTATGCTCATCCCAAGTTTTTGAAATGTTTATCATAGGTCAAGGGAAAGGTACATGATAAGATGATAGAGTCAAGGATGTGTCAAGAAAGAATCCATGTTTTATTTTCAATACGTTTCCATTGATGGGAAAAAAGAATACTATATTTTATTGTATCCACTTTGTTTAAATGTGGGTTGTAATGCATGTTTTAAGATCTAATTCTCTAAAACTGTAAACCTGAAAAGATCCTCAAGGTGTAATCTTGTGATAACTCAAGATTATGTAAGGTTTAAGGCGGTGGCCTTATACTTTAAGGGTCAACATTGTATGGGATGAAGGTGAATCAATGTGAAGAAAGTGGTTTCAGGCTTGAACCTTAAGAGGTTGCCTACGTACCTGGCGTTAGAGGCAAGGATCAATGTCTGTGTAGTTCAATTGATAGGGATTTGGTGACCGAGGTACACTTGAGGACAGCGACCCGCAGATGATGTTCAGACATAAGAATGGTTAGCGGCCCAGAGAAGATATCATGGTGAATGCTTACTAAAATCTCACATGATTCATGCTCTGTGTGAGAATCAAGAAGCAGCAACAGACCCGATAATCGTGTCGTGAAAGATGTGACAATGCAGGATGGTTTGGGGCTTATGCATGATTAGCTGCCCAGGGCACGCATGTAGACAGAGTTTAAAAGACAATTGTATGTGTGTTGATCACAGTTTAATGTCATGTATCACAGACTTGGGGTGCATGGATGTTTAATGTATTGCAGCTCGGATGATGCACAGTTTAATGTCATGTTGGACAATAGTGGGACATAGTTTAACGTCATGTTGGATGATAGAGGGACACAGTTTGACATCATGTTGGATGGTAGATGGGTCTTTGGAGTTTAATGTCCTGCAACAAGGACAATGGGTGTATTTGTGTTACAAAAAATACTTCTTCAGTAATAATGCATTGGTTGGAGTTGTAATGAGTTCTCCATACATTGAGATTAAAGAATAAACTCTATTGGGATAGATCCTATGTATTGAGTAAGGTCCTTCCCACTTTGGCTGATGATTTGGAGGTTTCATTCCCCGTATCATTGGGGTTCAGAGGACCAATACCAATTCTCTTTTAATAAATGACTGATGATGAAAATTTTTATTGAAAGATCGTTCTATTCGATTTTGATAGACATCTAAATGGTGTAGTGTGCACAATCCTTTTTCATTTAGTCATTCCAATTCATCTAGCTGCTTTTGAGATTGTTCATCTATAGATAATTGATCAAAAATAGAAACTCTAAGAGATGGTAATAGTACTTCAATAGGCAAGACTGCTTCCGTTCAATATACCAATGAATATTGAGTTGATTGTGTACCAGTGCGGGTGGTAGTCTGATAAGCCCATAGAGCATGAAAAAGTTTATCAGGCCACGAATTATTATCTTTATCCACTAACTTTTGATGTATGTTTGAAAGAGTATTATTGAATTCCTCTACTTGACCATTGGCCACATGATGATACTGAGATGAATGGTTGGATCAGATATTGTATTCTTAGTACAATTTTCATACCTTGGATAAACAAAAGTTGCTACCATTATCCTTCGTTATGGTATGAAGAACACCAAATCTGGTAATGATGTTGGACTTGAAAAATCTAAAAATGCATTTAGCACTACCTTTATTGAGAGGTATTTCCTCTGCACATTTGGAAATGAAGCCAATAATAGTAGGAATATACATAAAATTCATAGATTTAGCAGGAGGATAAGGTCCTACTACATCCATCCCCCATGTAAGAAACAACCAAGAGTTTTTTTCCATATGAAGCAACTTCAGGGGTTGAGGAATGAATTTGGCA
Organism: Viscum album; assembly: GCA_963277665.1. NCBI lineage: Eukaryota > Viridiplantae > Streptophyta > Magnoliopsida > Santalales > Viscaceae > Viscum > Viscum album. The sequence goes on along the minus strand of OY728165.1, from coordinate 1,060,380,864 downwards.
CATACATGGAATGAATGACACTTATTAGTGAAATCAACACAATCTTGCATCATTGAATGCTAGAATTATCCAAGCCTTTGAATTTAACTAGATAGTCTATGTCCAAATTGGTGAGCACCACAAACTATTGCATATACTTCATTCATGACTGCAATTCTCTCTTCACCATCAATAGAAGTAGGAAAGTTATGTTTTAAAGGATAATTAAAAATATATACTTAAAAAAAGTTCCACGCATTTCTATTTATTTTATGAAAAACATGGGGTGTTACATTATCCCCACCTTCTTGAAATTGCGTCCTCACAGTTTTATTTAATTATTAAACAACTGAGTGTACTTTTCCATCATATCATATTCAGACTCCCATGTCGCTTCTTCAACCATGTGGTTTCTCCAAAAAAACATAAACATAGTGGATTACCTTATTCCACAATACTTGTTCCCTTCGACCAAAAATCTGAACTAGTTTCCCTTCATACGAAAGGTTCTCTTCCAACTGAACTTCTTCTGGGCTCAAGACCTGTGATGAATTTGGTACATATATTCTCAGCATCGAATCATGAAAAACATTGTGTACATGAAACAAAGTCGGAGGAAAATCAATGTGGTATACAACTGTGCAAACATTCTCTAAGATTTCATAAGGATCGATGAACTGTGTACTTAGCTTTTATTTCTTACCGAAACACATCAATCTGTTCCAAGGAGATTCGTTAAGGATAAAATGGTCACTTAACTCGAAAGATAATACTTTCCTTCTGTTATATGAATAACTTTTCTTCCTGCTCTGAGTTTTCCTCATGTGCTGGTGGATCATCCTCACTTTCTATGCCACTTCTTCTACTAATTCTGGCCCCATCCATTTTCTTTCACCGATTTCATCCAAAAATGCTGGAGCATGACACCGCATCCTATACAAGGCCTCAAATGGTGACATCTGAATACTGGAATGAAAAGTATTATGATAAGGAAACTCAAATAAAGAAATATGATGATCCAAACTTCGCTGATAGTCCATTGAAAAAGCTCAAAGCATATCCTCCAAAGTTTGAATCATTCATTCTGACTGTCCATCTGATTGAGGATGAAAAGATGTCCTAAAATTTAACTTTGTGACCAAAGACATCTGATGTCCCTTACAAAAGTTAGAAGAGAACCTTGGATCTCGATCACATACAATGTAAAGAGGAACTCCATGTAAACTGAGAATCTTCTTAAGGATCAATCGAGAAAGATGATCCAAATACATTGTATCTTCAATAGATAGAAAATGTGCAGTATTTTTTTGCAAATTAACAATAAATCAAATAGCATTGTTACCTCGAGAAGTCTTTTGTAGTCCCACCACAAATTCCATGGATACATTCTCGCATTTCCACTCTGGAACAGGAAAAGGATGATGCATCCCCTTCGATAACCTCATCTCTGCTTAAACATGTTGACTTGTCAAACATTTCATGGTAAAATCAGTAATATATAATTTCATTCCATGCTACCAATAATACTTCCAAAGGTTTCTTTACATCTTAGTACTGTCAGGATGAACAGAAAATGGAGAACTATGAGCATTGCACAACAAATATTTCTTCAACTGAGAATCACTAGGCGCACACAACTTTTTTCCAAATCGTAAAACACACTCTTTGTCAAGATTAAATTCTTGAAACCTACCCATTTTATCTAATTCTACAGTTTTCTGTAGCTCACGATCTTCCTTTTGCACCTCCTTAATTCTGTCTGACAACGAAGACTGCAATGAAACCTGAAACAAAACAGAGGTATTCCCTGTACCAACAACTACTAAGCCAAAATACATCAAATCACAAATAAAAGGATCATGTTCTAGATGTACCATGATTAATGTTGCATGATGTTTCCTTCTTAAGGCATCCACCACTTTGTTTTCATTCCCATGATGGTAATTGATCGTGCAATCACAATCCGTTATCAGTTCTAGCCATCTTATCTGCCTCATGTTTAATTCCTTCTGAGTGAATATATACTTTAGAATTTTATGGTCAGTATATATTTGACATTTGGTTCCATATAAATGATGACTCCATATTTTCAAAGAAAAACCAAAGATTCCAATTCCAAATAATGTGTGGGATAATTTATCTCATGAGATTTATGTTGTCTGGAAACATAGGTAATAACCTATTCATTCTGCACCAAAACACAACCAAGTCTTTTCAAAAAAGCATCACTATAGAAGAAAAACACACCATTTTGGGAAGGTAAGGCCAAAACTGGAGAAATCACCTATCTCTTCTTCAGTTCCTGAAAAAACAAACATCACATTCCTTTGTCCAAACAAATTTAAACCCTTTCTATGTTAAATTAGTTTTCAGGCTACATAACCTTGCAAAGTTCTTTCCAAACCGTCGATAATAACTTTCTAAACATAGAAAACTATGAATCCTTGTAACATTTGTGGGTCTTGGACATTTATCAACTACTTTTGTTTTGGTAGGATCAACTATCATTCCATCATTATTTATAATGTTCCCAAGAAAAGAAATCAGTTGCAACCAAAAATCACACTTTCTGAATTTTCCACATAGTTTCTTTTCTTTTAATGTTTGTAAAACAACCCTTAGATGTTCTCCATGCCATTCTTAATTTTTAGAAAATACCAAAAAATCATCAATAAATACAACCACAAACTTATCCAAGAACTCATGAAATAATCTATTCATAAGATTCATGAATACAGTAGGTTCACTAGTTAATCCAAACAACATAACAATAAATTCATAATTACCATATCAGGTATGAAAGGTTGTTTTGAGGATTTCATCCTCCTTCACCTTCAGTTGATGTTATCCAGATCTCAATTAAATTTTGGAAATGTACTAAGCTCCCTAAAGCTTATCAAACAAGTAATAAATATGAGGCAAATGATACTTTTTTTTAACAGTGATGTTATTCAATGCTTTATAATCAATGAAAAGTCTCATGGGACCATATTTGTTTTTTAAAAACTATACTTGGGCTCCCCATGGTGATGTTCTTGGATGAATAAAACCTTTATCCAGCAAATCCTGCAATTGATTTTTCAATTCAAGAAGTTCTATTGGAGCCATATGTTATGGGGGTTTTGAAATTGGCTTATAATCAAGAACAAATTCAATTGTGTATTAGAATTCTCGATCAGGTATGACACCGAGTACCTCATCAGGAAAAACATCAAAGTACTCATTTACCACTGGCACATCATTAATTTGAATAGTTCTCTTGTTTTCAACAATATGAACATTATAACTTTCATTAAAATATTTGAATAGTTTCTCAGCTTCCCAATATGTTATCAATTTTATGGGTTCATTCTTGTATGAAAAATGAAACTCTTTCTGAAAATCAACTTCCTTAGCTCTACAATCAATCTTATCATGATAATCAGAAAGCCAATATATCCCCAGAATAACATCAAACTCGACTAAGGGTAAAAAAACAAGGATTTCAGTTAATGTCTTTCCACATACAACAATAGAATGATTATAATAATTCATCTTTGTTATAAAATTTCCCCCCTGGTGTTTTAACAACAAGTTTGGGTCTCATTTGTTGAGGTGATATTTCTAATTTACCAGAAAATTTCTCAGAGATTAAGGAATGTGTAGACCCCATATAAAACAAAAGATTAGAAAAATACGAGTGAATAAACAAATTACCAGATACAACTTCATTTTATGGCCCAACATTTGATGAAGTAGTCACAAAGGATCTCACTACACCTTTCTGCTTGTAGTCTAGCTTCTTTGCATCATTCAGATCTCTCTTTGGGAAGGCGTTTCCATAGTGACCCATCTCACCACATTTAAAACACTTTAAAATTTGCTTATTAGGAATACTCTTAGTGTAATACCCCATGATTTTATGAAAAATATTCTTTTAATTTAATTGATGTCTTGTGTTGTAAGCTACAACAAGATTACATTTCTCTATACATAACACCGTATGAGCTTACAGTATACACAACACTATTCCTAGATCATGTTACACACAATTTTGATAGTAGATATTCTACGAAACATTGAGTGTATATATATATATTATATGTATAAATGAAATATGGTTGGATTCTGTTATATGAAACAATAGAGGAGTCTTGCACAACATGCAACCCTGACTTGTCTTTCATTACACGCAATCACGACCGTCCTTGATAGCGTGTGTTGTACGCAACATCAGGTTTCACTAAACAATGATATACGGTTATAATATTATTATGAACTAGTCGTTATGAATAGTATCAACTACATTTTTAATTTTATAACATTATTATTAATCTTACACATTTTGTGGAACATGGTGTGAGAACAAAATCAATTTTTCGAGTAAAATAAGTATTTTTCAAAAAATGTATTTTGCCGCCTTTTGATGGTGCACTGACGTTAAATCTTGATTTCAACATGTCTATAAGTTCAATTTGACAAAATAAAATTTTTCTTTGGAATAAGGATATAAAAATTAACATTGGATAAATTTTTCATATTATTCAGATAACGTTCATATTTTAATGAATAGTAAAAACACGCTATATTTTAATTAAAAACAACTATTTTCATCGCAATAATTTATATGGTTATATAATCTTTTTAATTGGTTTTAAAGTGTAATTTGAATATATTTTTACCATTTTATCCAATGTTGTTCATTGGAATTAATTTCACTTTGAAATTGGATATAAACAAGTATCAATCTTTTGATAGTTATTATTTCTTAAAAACACGCTATTAATTTTGATAACAGGAATTAATTTTAAAATTAATTAATTCCACTTCTATGTTTTGAATTTGGAAAAATAGACAGAAATTTTGAATTTGGAATATCAAATAATTCTTAGGCTGAATTTTTTGTATTTTTCTGAAAAACATCAATTTTCGATGAATAGTGAAACCTCTTAGTGGTAGATAAAAAAACTGACTTTTTCATTTAAATGAAATTTTACCACTTCTGTGAATTGAATTTTGAAAATCCAAGAGACACAGTTAATATCGAGGACTAAAATGTGGTTTAGGGAGATGAAAATATTTTTTGGTGAATAGTAATTTTTTACTTTTTTTAACACGGTTAAATGTTAATAGGGTAATTACGGGTAAAAATGATTTTATTGTTACCATAAAACATGTCCTAATTCTATATGATAAGTGAAATTAAACCAAAAACAACCTTAAGAATAAATTATGACCATTTAGGCCCACTTGTATTAGATTAGGACATTTAATATTAATTTATTTAAAGAAGGGTTAAAATAGTTAAAATCAATGTTTAATAAGTAAAATATTTTTAATATAGGGTTATACATAAGCTAAATTCGACTATAAATATTATTTAGAAAGGTAAAAATCTATCCTACATAATGGTATTTTATTTGGTATTTTTTGACATTAAATAATTTAATTTATTTATGACACAATGATGATGCCCTATTTATCTTATTAATGAAATATTGACATAATTGATGTTATAAATACCCAAATAAATGTAATTTGAGACTTTTAATAAATTACACTAATTTTATAGGTTAATATGACATGTTATTATTGATTTAATTAACTTTTTTATAACTAATAATTCTGTTATGAGTTTCAAAAAAATCAATTACTAAATAGTTTCAAAATTGACATAAAATAGTTTTTAAAACTAATATTATATTATTAATTGTTATTTTATTCCAAAAAAATCTAAGTTTCGACCAAATGACTTAGATACGGTTATATATATTAATAAAAAAACAACTTGGGGTTATTTTCTCTTGTTATAGTATGTTTATTAACCTTATAGTGGTAGAAAACAAGAAGACATGGTAAAAGTAAAATTATTTAACTTAAAGAAAAATCTAAATGATAAGGTTAAAATAGAGACCTAAACTTGTATAAATTCTATTTGATGAGAGTATTTCGATCCATACCCACCATATCTTTGAAATAAATTAATTTGGAGCTATTAAAAACCGAATATGACTTTATAATAAAATAAATTTTTTAGTTTTTCCCAAGGTGCCCCTCTCCTCCCTTTATAAAAGGGTACATCCGCCCTCTCTTCCTCACACCACATTGAGCCTTCAAAATTATCAAAACCCTGAAAAATTAGCTTCTCAACTTCCCAAGAAACATCCTAGAGGTCATGGTCTTCTTAAAAGACCAATTTTAGTGCCCTAATAGGAGGTATCAATGAGGCGCTTCAAAGAGGAGGTAATGTCTGTTACCGATTCTTTCAACATTATTTCTTCTTCCACTTCTTCTTCTATAGTTGTTTCATTATGAAGTAATAACATCAGTATCACTCATATACTTATATGTTATTATAATTATGAAACAACTATATTTCACCATCTATAAATCCTACATAAAACGAAATCACCGCGCATGCGTACGTACGGAATACCGTCTCCATGTCGTGGTGTAATATATTTTCCACCCCACCTTACATGGATGGTTATAATGGTGTAAATAAATAACTATATATGATTATTGTAATGTTATATTGATTCTTAAATAGTATACATACACTTAAATACAATTCCTCGATCATGGGAATGATATCATCGCTCGTGCGTACGTACGGACTACCATCTCCACGACGCGGTGAGATTCATTCTCCATGTTAACCATTCATGAATGATTATAAAGTATATATAATAAGTAATCATGAAATATATGACAAAATAATGATACTGAATTTATGTATATATATATTTATTTCATCTACTTAATTCCATTCAATTCAATAAGGAAATGAAAACAGCGTTCATGCGTACGTACGGCCTACCGTCTCCATGAACGGTGTATTTAATTCCATTTATCGATCTATCATATATATATATATATGTGTATTATGAATATATATTACATATAAATCATTTCTTACATTCTGGAATTAATTAAATCAGGATATATGTAATAATATTACGAACAAAAAGTCAAAACACGTACGAAAAATGAAACGATTTTACCCAAAACGCTGCTTTTACATGGAATTTAAAAAAGAACGGGTAATATAAAATCATTAGTAAACTATATATGATCTTATAACTATGAAAATGATTCTGAAATAAGTCAATGACATTATTTAAATAATTATATAGGAGGTTCGGATACGTACGAAGCATATTGGACCTATGGTAAGGGATAATTTTGCAAATCTTATTAATATCAGAGATTTAATATTCATAAGTATTTACTAGGGTTATTTCTATCATCCATGTCCATGTTTTAAAAATGTTTTTTCATTTATTTTTAATGTCCTTCTTACCCATTTTTACTTTTACCCCATGGTATGGAAGTAATCTTTCTTTTATCTACCGTACAAGGTACTTTTGGACTTTTCCGACAAAAGTCCGAGAAGAATGTTTTTTTAACATATATGGCATGAAAGTATTTTTACGGATTTATAAAGCCTTATTTTCATGAATCTAACTCAAAATTATTTCATGAATATTTTCAACTAAATCATTTTCTTTTAAAATTTCATGACATTTTGTGAAAAGAAAATCATTTTGAAGAAGAAAGGATATTTTCCTCAAGAATTCATTTCAAGTGTTTTATCAAAACCAATTTTTATCTAAGATGACATTATTTCATCTGTGTATATTTCAAGTATAATGTCTCTATGATTTACATGGTTTCACTTTTATTATTATGAAATGATATCCATTTCTTTTATATGGATTATGTGATCAAGGGATGATGTTTATGAAACCCATTTAATTCGTTGGGTTATTATGAATGATGTGTGTTTATTTTGTGGCACAAGTAAGAATGATTTCATTATGAGATGGGTGGGACCTATACCTCCATCCAATTCATTTGGTAAATATTTATATCTCATGAGATAGACATGGTTTGAATGTTAAGTTAATCCGGTTCATTGTTATAGGACTGAAATGAGGAGTGAACTCGATTCAGAAAGGGACTTTGTCCACTAAGATGGTCATGGAAGTAATGCCTTCGCTACTATGGGAATCATATCATATGATTAATGGTTTTACACAGTTAAATGTTTAATTCCCAAGCTATTTTATCATGATTAATGTTTCTTTATGATCTATGACTTACGTACAACCATGATTTATGTCATTGCTCATGATTCTAATGTTTAAATATTATGTTCATGTTTTGAAGTTCAAATGTATATGATTTGTTTTATCTTATCCATGCTTACACTTAATGAGCATTTGAGCTCACCCTTTATATGTTTTCTTTTCCCCAGGATTTAATGAAAGGTTTTAGGTAAGAAAAAAAGGGGAAGATCTTAGGGGAGATGTTAAAGATCTTTCACCATGATTAGAAGATTATATTCCGAGTTTCCAAATACACTAAACTATTACGATCATTGTGTGTCTGTTTTTGTTATGTATTAAGTATTCCACTAAAGTAATGTAATGTCCATGTACATCAAGATTTTGGTCTCTACACATGGTATCAGAGGAAAGGTTTAGTCAACCTTTGGAACCTAGGATGTGATAACTTTAGTGAGATCCCTAGAGATATTTCTAAGGTCTGTCTTGGGATGTCCCTAAGGATAAGTATAAATATAGGTTATAGTCCTATAATTACGGTAACAATATTAGAATTAATCCTAAGATGTTAGATGTCAAATGTACTCCCCCATGATTATGTTATTTACCATGTATGATTTTTTCCTCTCACAGAATTCATTTTGTGTTTTAGTCAATGTAGGGAACCAGAAGGAATTCGGTTAACATTGAATCCAATGGAAAAATTGTTGACTATGAGCAAAAAAATTGTTTAATGCCTAGAGAGAAAGATATTGTGATTATTCCGAATCAGTCATCGTGAAATATGATTAACAAGGTGAAATTTTGTGGTATTACTAATTCATCGAATAAGAGGAAGATAGAATTTTATGCATGTTCGCATGTTGAGGAGCATAAAGAAAAGAAGATTGATATTTCTAAAGAAGGGAAGAATATCCTTGAGGAATACCTCAAATGGTGGGATAGATGTTATCTATGTGGATAAAAGGGTCATAAAGTTACAGACTATTATGGAGTTCAATGTCTTATCTGTAGAGAACATGGGCATTACCCAACTCAATGCCCTGACCGAAAAAGTAACTTCTAAATCAAGGAAGGACTTACTCCAGGACAATCATTGAAGAGGATGGATTGAAGTTTTTATGTATTGGTATTCAAGAATAATGTTGTTGAGGTACATTTATGGTGTATTAGAATATTTTTGTATTATTCTATTGGGGATTTCAATAATTTTATGGTACTGGTAACCACGAAAAGTGATTCAAATATTTTGGAAAGCAGATGATATGCGCATAATGAAGGGATAAGGAGAAAATGAAATGTTTTACAGTATTCATGTGATCATGATTGATATAAGTACTAAGTAATATCATGGTTTGAGTATATATAATTTTGAGGATTTTGGTATGTGGAAAGTGTTAACTTTTAACTGCATTCATGTTTTCACTATGGTTCAATGGGTATTCATTTTTTTCAAGATAATACATGATTAAGGCCTTCGAATGTTTTGAATGTGAGCACCAAGACATATCTTATGATATATGGGGATCAACGATGCTATTAAGATGCTTGTTATATGAAGTCTTTGGTAATCGTTTTCACTATAATATGAGATTGGACAGCAGTATTTTGGATAATCCAAAATATTGGAATGGATTATGTTGGACAGAAGTTAGTATTGTTTAAGGCTATAATTTTTTTGATATTATTGATGGAAAGTTATAATAATGTATTTTTGGAAAAAATGGACAACCAACAGGATGGGAGACAGCCCATCGCGTCGGACCGGGCTGTGGGAATTGAACCCACAACCGAAGTGCGACTGGCCTTTATCACCTACCACAGGCCTTCAGGAAGTCAGTAGTTAGTAGAAACTAGTTTTATTTTATTAAGAGATATGATATATGCAGTATAAGTCCATTTTTGGAATCATATACGATTACTCTCACTATAGATGGACTTATGAATATTTTATAACTTTGGAAAACTTTTTATTTGAGACAGATGGAATGACCTGTCATTCTATCATATGATCTGCTAACACTTCGCGAATGAAAAATTCAACTTCATTTCTTTAAGAGATGAAGTGGAAATTGTCCAAGGAACAACCAACGGTGTGATTGTACCAAAATAAATAACGTATTTCTTCTAATTCCAATTTATTCAACTTTAGGGAAATGATATTGAATACGAATTTTTTTTGTCCTAGTTCCCTTATATCTGATTAATCTGATGGTACCTTAGATCATCACAAATCAATGGCTTTGTGATTGATGGCTTTTTCATAGCCATGTTCTCTAACATTCTCCATCATAGCTTGATGGTTATATATTTCTTCCATATCCATATTTTCACCTATGTTCTCCTATATGGAAACCTAGTGATGAGTTACTTTGGGTAAACATTACATTTCATACTTTAGTTTTTTAAAATAAGTTTTAGTATTCCTTTTTACGATGTGGGTTTCTATAAATAGTTAACGATTTATAACCCCGCCGAATTTCGAGGGCGAAATTCATTTTAATGGGGGTAGAATGTAACACCTAGAGATTTTATGAAAAATATTCTTTTAATTTTATTAATGTCTTGTGTTGTAAGCTAATACAAGATTACCTTGCACTATATGTAACATCGTATGAGCTTACAGTATCCACAACACTATTCTTGGTTCATGTTACACAAAATTTTGATTGTAGTTATTATACGAAACATTGAGTGTATATATATATATATATTCAATGTATAAATGAAATATGGTTGGATTTTGTTATATGAAACAATGGAGGAGTCTTGTACAACACGCAACCCTGACTTGGCTTGCATTACACGCAATGACGACCTTCCTCGAAAGCGTGTGTTGCACGCAATACTAGGTTTCACTAAACAACGATATATGGTTATAATATTATTATGAACTTGCCATTATGAATAGTATCAACTAAATTTTGAATTTTATAACATTATTATTAATATTACACATTTTATAGAACATGGTATGAGAACAAAATCAATTTTTCGAGAAAAATAAGTATTTTTCAAAAAATGTAGTTTTGCCTTTTTTAGATGGCGCACCCACATTAAATCTTGTTTTCGACATGTCTATAAGTTAAATTTGACAAAATAAAATTCTTCTTTGGAATCAGGATATAAAAATTTACTTTGGATAAAATTTTCATATTATTCTGATAACTTTCATATTTTAATGAATAGTAAAACACGCTATATTTTAACTAAAAACAACTTTTTTCATCGCAATAATTTATATGTTTATATTATATTTTTAATTTGTTTCAAAGTTTAATTAGAATATATTTTTACCATTTAATCCAATCTTGGTCATTGGAATTAATTTCACATTTAAATTGGATATAAACAAGTATCAATCTTTTGATAGTTATTGTTTCTTAAAAACACACTATATGTTTTGATAATGGGAATTAATTTAAAAATTATTTAATTCTAGTTCTATGTTTTGAATTTGGAAAAATAGACAACAATTTTGAATTGGGAATGTAAAATAATTCTTAGGCTGAATTTTTGGTATTTTTCTGAAAAACTTAAATTTTCGATGAATAGTGAAACCTCTTAGTGGTAGAAAAAAAACTGAATTTTTCATTTAAATAAAAATTTACCACTTCTTTGAATTGAATTTCGAAAATCAGAGATACAGGGTTAATATCAAGGACTAAAATGTGGTTCAATGAGATGAAAATAGTTTTTGGTGATTAATAACTTTTTACTTTTTTTACCACGGTTAAAAGTAAATAGGGTAATTAAGCGAAAAAAATGATATTATTATTACCCTAACACTTTTCCTAATTCTATTGGATAATTTTAATTCGACCAGAAACAACCTTATGAATAAAATATAACCATTTAGGCCCCCTTGGATGAGATTAGGACATTTAATATTAATTTATTTAAAGAAGGGTTAAATAGTTAAAATCAACGTTTAATAAGTAAATCATTTTTAATATAGGGTTATACATAAGATAAATTAGACTATAAATATTAATTAGAAAGATAATAGGATTTACCACATAATGGTAGTTTATTTATAATTTTTAGACACGAAATTATGTAATTTATTTATGACACAAAGATGATGAAGTAATTATTTTATCAATGAAATATTGACATAATTGATGTTATAAATACCCAAATAAATGTAAATTGAGACTTTTTATGAATTAAAATAATTTTATAGGTAAATATGACATGTTATTATTGATTTAATGAATTTTATTCTAACTAATCATTCTGTTATTACTTTCACAAAAATCAATTACCAAATAGTGTCAAAATTGACATAAAATAGTTTTTAAAACAAATATTATATTATTAATTATTATTTTATTCCTATAAATCTATGATTCATAAAAAGGACTTAGATATGGTTATATATATTAATAATAAACAACTTGGGGTTAGTTTGACTTGTTATGGTATGTTTATTAACCTTATAGTGTAAGAAAACAAAAAGACAAGGTAAAAGTAATATTATTTAGCTTAATGTTAAATCTAAATGATAAGGTTAAAATAGAATCCTAAACTTGTCTAAATTCTATTGGATGATAGGATTTCGACCCATACCTACCATATCTTCTAAATAAATAAATTTTGAGCTATTAAAAATCTAATATGACTTTATAATAAAATAATATTTTTAGTTTTTTCCAAGGTGCCCCTCTCCTTCCTTATAAAAGGGCACCTCCTCCCTCTCTTCCTAACACCACATTGAGCCTTCAAGATAATCCAACCCCTGCCAAATTCTCTTCTCCACTTCCATAGAAACATTTTATAGGTACTGGTCTTCTTTAAAGACCAATTTTAGTGCCCTAAGAGGAGGTCTCAAAGAGGCGCTTCAAAGAAGAGGTAATGTCTGTTACCAATTCATTCAACTTTATTTCTTCTTCCACTTATTCTTCTTTAGTTGTTTCATTATGAATTTAGGACATCATTATCACTCATATACAGATATGTAATTATAATTATGAATCAGCCCTATTTCACCATCTATCCATCCTACGGAATACGAATTCACCACGCGTGCGTACGTACGGAATAGAGTCTCCACGCCGTGGTGTAATCTATTTTCCATCACCACCTTACATGTATGGGTATAATGGTGTAAAAAAATAACTATATATGATTATTTTAAAATTATATTGATTCTGAAATATTATACATACACTTCAATACAATTCCACGATCATGGGAATGATATCATCGCTCGTGTGTACGTACGGACTACCGTCTCCACGACGCGAAGAGATTCATTGTCCATGTTAACCATTCATGAATGATTATAAACTATATATAATAATTAATCATGATATATATGACATAATAATGATACTGTATTTATATATATATATATGTATGTCATCTACTTATTCCATTCAATTCAATAAGGAAACGAAAACAGTATCCATGTGTACGTACGACCTACCGTCTCTATGAACGGTGTATTTCATTCCATTTATCGATATATCATATATATATTTATATTATGAATTTATATTACATATAAATCATGTTTTACATTCTGGAATTAAGTAAATCAGGATATATGTAATAATATGAAGAACAACAAGTCGAAACACGTACGATAAATGAAACAATTTTACCCAAAACGCTGCTTTTACATCGAATTTACAAAAGAACGGGTAATATAAAATCATTAGTGAACTATATATGATCTCATAACTATGAAAATGATTCTGAAATAAGTTAATGACATTATTTAAATAATTATATAGGAGGTTCGGATACCTACGAAGCATATTGGACCTAATGTAAGGGATAATTTTGCAAATCTTATTTTAATCCGAGTTTGCTTATTCATAAGTATTTACTGGGGTTATTTCTATCATCCATGTCCATGTTTTATAAATGTTTTTTCATTTATTTTTAAATTCCTTCTTACCAATTTTTACTTTTACCCCATGGTATGGAGGTAATCTTTCTTTTATCTACCGTACAAGGTACTTTTCGACTTTTCCGAAAAAAGTCTGAGAAGAATGTTTTTTTAACGTATATGGCATGAAAGGATTTTTACAGCTTTATAAAGCCATATTTTCAGGAAGATAACTCCAAAATATTTCATGAATATTTTCAACAAAAACCTTTTCTTTTAAAATTTCATGACATTTTGTGAAAATAAAATAATTTTGAAGAAAAAAGGATATTTTTTCTCAAGAATTCATTTCAAGAGTTTTATCAAAACCATTTTTCATCTAAGATGACATTATTTCATCTGTTTATGTTTCAAGTATATTGTCTCTATGATTTAAATTGTTTAACTTTTATAATTATAAATTGATATCCATTTCATTTATATGGATTATGTGATGATGGGATGATATTTATGAAACCCATTTAATTCGTTGGTTTATTATGAATGATGTATGTTTATTTTGTGGCACATGTAAGAATGATTTCATTATGAGATGGGTGGGACCAATATCTCCATCCAATTCATTGGGTAAATATTTATATCTCATGAGATAGACATGGATAGAATGGTAAGTTAGTCCAGTTCAGTGTTAAAGGACTGAAACGAGGACTGAACTCGATTCAGAAAGGGACCTTGTCAACTAAGATGGTCATGGAAGTAATTCCATGGCTACTATGGAAATCATATCAAGTGATTAATGGTTTTACACAATTACATGTTTAATTACCATGCTATTTTATCTTGATTAATGTTTCTTTATGATCTATTCCTTACGTACTTCCATAATTTATGTCATTGCTCAAGATTCTGATGTTTAATTATTATGTTCATGTTTTGAAGTTCAAATGTATGTGATTTGTTTTATTTTGTCCATGCTTACCCTTACTAAGAATTTGATCTCACCATTTATATGTTTTCTTTTCCCAAGGATTTAAAAAAAAGTTTTTAGTTAAGAACACAAAAAGGGGAAGATCTTATGGGAGATGTTGAAGATCTTTCACCATGATTAGAAGATTATATTCCAAGTTTCCAAAGACACTAAACTATTACGATCCTTGTGTGTCTGTTTTTGTTATTTATTAAGTATTCCACTAAATTAATGTAATGCCCATATACGTCAATCTTAGGGTCTCTACACTTAGTATTATTTTCATTGCAATCTTGGGCCATATTTCAAAACATTCCACATTTAAAACACTTCCCAGTTTTTCTAAGACATTCCCCAGGGTGTTTCTTGCCACACTTTTGACAAACTGGAAATCATATTTTCTTACCATCATATTTCTATGGTTGATTCTTACCCATTTCATTCCAACTGGACCCATTCATCTCTTTGTTTCAAAAATGTACGTGATCATCAACAAACTCCATCTCTACCATGTCATCACATCAGACAAGTTTCTCATATCTTTTGAATTCAGAAGAGGCCAACGCCCTTCGATACCATGGATTCAATCCTTATTAAAAGTAGTTTTTTTATATAAATATCTAGAATAAGATGTTGAGCATACCTCACCAGTCGAGTGAAGTTAGCTTTATAAAAATCCATTGAATCTCCCTCCTTCTGTTTCAATTCAAGCAATTGCTTCTCCATTCTTAGTCGTACCAGCTTAGGAAAATATTTTTCATGGAAAGACATTTAAATTAATATCACTCTAATGCACAAAAATCATATCTACCCTGATATTCCTTACCATTGACCACCACTAATCAGATTCCCCTTCAAAACGATAAATGTAAAGACTTACCTTTTGATTGTTTGAACATATCATAACATCGAATATCATTTCAAGGACATTGATCCATCCTTCAGCTGCTTATGGGTCAGAAGATCCATTGAATGAAGGAGGATGTTGTCTCAAAAAATGGTCCAATACTATCATGTTCTGTTGTGGAACCTCTATTGGTTCTTTTTCATGGATGACACAAGAATTTATTGCCTGCATTAGCTGATCAATTACTGTCACAAACTAATCAGTTCCAGTCTCTAGCATTCCAGGTTGTAGTTTCGGAAGCATGTCATTCTGTCGGTGCCTCTCCTCTTCAGCATCCATCATTCTTCAGTGGACAACCATTCTGAACAAACATGTCACAGATAAAGCAACATAGTTATATTTAAATGCTATTACATTTAAAATTAAAAAGAGTGAAAATAATTTATGGGTTTCTATTAACATCACCATAACCCCTAAAGTTATCTAAACCATCCTCTGATACCAACTATAAAGACCCGACCTTATTACACACATAATAATGAATTTAGCAAAGAAAACACTTCCTTTTACATTGAATATCTTTTCATGTTTAGAGTTTTAGAGAATTAGGACAGTACATTCATGGCATTACACAATATTATAGAGTGGATACCATAAAATAGTATCCATTTTTTTCAATGTATAAAACATTAAAACTTAAAACAAGACTCTTTGACAATTATTAAACATTTAACATGTCATAATTCCTTGTATTACACATCCATTAACCTGAGAAAAATTATTTAAAAACTTGGTATGAGTACAAAAGCTTATAATGGGATGGAAAAGAAGGAAATATCACATTAGTCCCCGAATACTCATAATGTAATAAAGCATTTAAAAATGACATTATTGTCACCCATATATAATTAATTTGTGTAACATGATATTTACACAAGATCAAAAAAAACATGAGAACATATATATAATCATAAAGGTATCATAGTGCATTACTTTCATAATCTTGTAACCATTCTTGACTACCTTGTAATTTGTAACCCTCACCACTACCTTACTTTGGGTAACCATCATAGTTAAACTTGGATTAACCATATGGACGACCTCCAACATACTCATACCCAATGCATTTGAGTTAAATATAGGTCCAAAACTTCATCATAAATAATTCCCAAGAACCAAAATATAATCATACAACATGAATAATTCTATAACAACAACAATTTGGAATTTCATAAAACTGAATTTAAAAAGAGAATGTTCAAATAAAAACCCCTTATTAATATCATACAATTGAAGAGTGACTTAATAGAGTGGATGGAGTGTGTATATATACTGTAAATATACATAATAAAACATAATATAAATATAACACATCACACAAACAATTTAAATAGAACATAAATAATAAAGTAGATGGTTAACCCAAAGAATGGAAATTGGGTTAAGAATTCCCTTACCTCAGGTTTGTCTTACTTCAAAATAGTTTAATCCTCTGGTATAATGGTTTTGAAGAGTGTTATTAATACTTTATAGAAACATTTAAATGTTTATAAAAACTTATATGATCATTTAATAACATCATTTCAGCCTTAATTGTTTGTATTTTTCCATTTGCGCTATTTTTTTGTGAGTTCTTAACATGATTTCCATGATTGGTTTATGACAGACATTCTTGTCGATTGGAAGTGAAAATATTGAATTTTTATGAAGTAGTATTTACATATATCCAGTATCATAAATTATTCCATTCATCATTTTTAATTCTTAAATGAGGATGGTTCATAAGATAGAACATTAATGATGATCATTTAGATCATTTTAGTGGTTATTTGATAATAACAACCCCATTTTGTCTTATAAATTAGAATCCGGAGTACAAAAGAATTAAAAAACCATGGGTCGGTAATTAAAAATATGTTATAACATGGTTAAACCATATAAATTGTTTCATGACCATACATGAAAGAATTAATGGAAATTGAAATCACATTTCCCACGATGTCGGTAATTCGACACAAACAGACGATGTTTTTATTCATTATATAAGTGAAAAAGGAGAATAATAATGATGAGTAATTTTCTGTGAACATGATATAATATAAAATATACATGATTTCTGTATATTTAATTCCTCTTGGGTACAGAGATATGATGAATGAATAAGGAAATAACTCTAAATAAAAGAATAATTGTCAAATCACTTACAAAAGTTCTATAGCCTAACGGCTACACAACATGGTTTTAGAAAATATTAAAAATTTATGGGACAAGGGTCAACCATAAATAAATGAATAATAATATATATTAGATCAATAATAAGAATAAAATAAGAACATGGTATGGAAACATCAAAGATATACCACATAAAATAGAACTTGAATGGAAAAAAAGAAAGAAATTGAGAATTTTCTTACCTTGTAGAGTAACCCATAGAACGTGAATGTTGATACCATGGGGGATTGAAGAAACCTTGGGAAAACTACTATTATGGTATGGAGTCCAGCTTCATTGAGGGAGAATGGGGAATGATTTCAACGAAGGGAAG
This sequence comes from Viscum album, assembly GCA_963277665.1. Taxonomy (NCBI): domain Eukaryota; kingdom Viridiplantae; phylum Streptophyta; class Magnoliopsida; order Santalales; family Viscaceae; genus Viscum; species Viscum album. The sequence goes on along the minus strand of OY728165.1, from coordinate 1,060,362,639 downwards.
AGTTGGTATTGATAGGAATAGTGAGGGATTATTTTAATAATTTTCAAGGGACACCTCATGAGTGGTATTTACAATACCATGGTCTTTACCATGGTATTTGACCATGGTATAATCCACTTGGGACACCTCACATATTATTCAACTATAAAAAAGTCTACCATATTTATTCCATCATTATTATATCATTAATGATGTCTTTAATACACTGAAACTAAAAACTATATTTTTTACTATTCACCAAAAAATCAACTGTTTCAAGAAAATTACCAAAATTCACCCTAACCATTTATTGATGTATAGATTTCAATAATGCAGTCCATTTTATGAGAATAAGTTTCTAAATATTATTAATTTAATTTTTTAAATAGAATCATACTTAATTAAAAAATCAACAATTCTAATTCTGTAACTACATCTATATCACAATGAAAAATTAACCTAGATGATATTATCATAAAGCCTTAATAAAATAAAATAATAATATAATTTACTATTAATTAGGGTCATATTACTATTAATATTACTATTCATACTGGTTTGTTACTATTCATCAAAAAATACAAGTTGGTTCCAATAGACTACAAATAATATACTGACCACAATTGTAGATGATAGTTTCTTGAAATTCAGAACATAGAAGTAGAAAAGATATGTTTTAAAGTCTAATTAAAAATATCTACATAAAAAAATGTTCAATTCATTTCTATTTATTTTTAGAAAAACATGGGGTGTCACATTTCCCCCACCTTCTTGAAATTTCTTCCTCACAATTTTATTTACTTATTAAACAACTAATGGTACTTTTCCCTCATAGCATTTTCAGACTCCCCTGTATCTTCTTCAACCATGTGGTTTTTCCACAAAACCTTAACCTAGTGGATTACCTTATTCCGCAATTCTTGTTCCCTTCGATCAAAAATTTGAACTAGTTTCTCTTCATATGAAAGGTTATCTTCCATCCGAACTACTTCTGGGCTCAAGAAATGTGATAAATCTGGCACATAATTTCTCATCATCGAAATATGAAAAAAAATTGTGTACCTGAAACAAACTCGGAGGAAAATCTACGCGGTATGGAACTGTTCGAACTTTCTCTAGGATTTAAAATGGACTGATGAATCGTGGACTTATATTTCTTTTCTTACCAAAACGAATCACACTTTTACAAGGAGAGACTTTAAGGAAAACATGGTCACCTATCTCGAAAGAGAAGTCTATCCTTCTATTATCTGCATAACTTTTCATTCTGCTCTATGTTGTCCTCATGTGCTACTGGATCATCCTCACTTTCTCTGCCACATCTTCTACTAATTCTGGCCCAATCAACATTCTTTCACCAAATTCATCCAAAAATGATGTAGTACGACACCACATCCAATATAAGGCCTCAAAAGGTTCTATCTGACTACTGGAATGAAAAATTTTATTATAAGAAAACTCAAATAAAGAAAGATGTTGATCCCAACTTCCCTGATAGTCAATTGAACAAGATCGAAGAATATCCTCTGATGTTTGAATCATTCATTCTGACTGCCCATCAGATTGAGGATGAAAAGATATAATGAAATTCGACTCTATTCCCAACGACATCTGAAGACCCTTCTAAATGTTAGAAGTGATCCTTGGATCTCGATCAGATACAATGGAAAGAGGAACTCCATGTAAACTGAAAATCTCCTTGAGGTTCAATCGATAAAGATGATCCAAATATATTGTATCTTGAATAGATAGAAAATGTCTATTCTTTGTTAGCCAATCAATAATAACCCAAATAGCATTGTTACCTATAGAATGTTTTGTAGTCCCACCGCAATGTCCATGGATACATTCTACCATTTCCACTCTGACAATGGAAAAGGATGAAGCATCCCCTTCAGTGACTTATACAATTATTTAACATGTTGACATGTCAAAAATTTCATGGTGAAATCAGAAATATCTCTTTTTATTCCATCCCACCAATAATACTCCCAAATATCTCTTTACATCTTAGTACTGATAGGATTAACAGAAAATGGAGAACTATGAGAATTTCACAACAAATCTTTCTTCAACTGAGAATCACTAGGAACACAAAACCTTTTTCCAAATCTTAAAACACACACTTTATCAAGATTAAATTCTGGAAACATACCCATTTTAACCAATTCTACAGTTTTATGTAGCTCACGATCTTCCCTTTGCGCCTGCTTAATTCTCTCTGACAATGAAAACTACACTAAAACATGAAACAAAATCGAGGTATTCCCTGCACCAAAAACTTCTAACCCAAAATTCTTCAAATCACTAATCAGGGGATCATGTTCTATATGTATCATGAATAATGTTGCATGATGTTTCCAACTTAAGGAATTCACCACTTTGTTTGCTTTCCCAGGAGGGTTATTGATCGTGCAGTCACAATACATTATCAGTTCTAGCCATCTTATCTACCTCATGTTTAATTAATTCTCAGTGAATTTATAATTTATACTATTATGGCCAGTATATATTTGACATTTTGTTCCGTATAAACGATGCCTCCATATTTTGAAAGAAAAAAACCACAGCTGCCAATTCCAAATCATGTGTGGGATAATTTATCTCTTGAGGTTTAAGATGCCTCGAAGAATAAGAAATTACCAGATCATTCTGCATCAAAAGACAACCAAGTCCCTTAAAAACACATCAATATAGATGAAAAACTCACCATTTTGTGAAGGTAGGGCCAAAATTAGAGCATTAACCTATCTCTTCTTCAGTTCCTAAAAAAACACCTTCCTCTGTCCAAACAAATTTAGAACCATTTTTTGTTAACTTAGTTATCGGGCTAGATAACGATGAAATGTTATTAACAAACCGTCGGTAATAACTTTATAAGGCCAGAAAACTACGAATATTTGTAACATTTGTGGGTCTTATACAATAATCAACTACTTTTGTTTTGGAAGGATCAACTTTCATTCCATCCTTATTTACAATGTGCTGAAGAATTGAAATCTGTCCCAACAAAAAATCACACTTTCTGAATTTTCCATATAGTTTATTTTCTAATAATGTTTTTAAAACAACCCTTAGATGTTTTTCATGATCCTATTTATTTTTAGAAAATACCAGAAAGTCGTCAATAAATACAACCACAAACATATCCAAGAACTCATGAAATAGTCTATTCATAAGATTCATGAATACAGTAGGTGTGTTAGTTAATCCAAATGACATAACAATAAATTCATAATGCTCATATCTTGTAAGAAAGGCAGTTTTAGGGATGTCATACTCCTTCATCTTCAGCTGATGGTATCCAAGTCTCAAGACAATTTTTGAAAAGTACTAAGCTTCCTGAAGCTGATCAAACAAGTCATCAATATGAGGAAAATGATAATTGTTTTTAACAGTGATTTTATTCAATGCTCTATAAGCAATGAAAAGTATCATGGAACGATCTTTATTTTTAAAAAACAAAATAGGGGCTTCCCATGGTGAAGTGCTAGGACGAATTAATCCTTTCTCAAGAAAATCCTAGAACTGATTTTTCAATTCAAGAAGTTCTATTTGAGCCATACAATATGGGGGTTTTAAAATTTTCTTAGAATCTAGAACTAAGTCAATTGTGAATTCGACTTCTTGATCAGGTATGACACTGGGTAACTCATCAGAAAAAACATCAAGGTATTCATTTACCACTAGCACATCATTAATTTCAATAGTTCCCTTGTTTTTAACAATATGAGCACGATAACTTTCATTTACATCATTCAATAGTTTCTCAAGTTACTGATATGTTATCAATTTTATGGTTTCATTATTGTATAAAAAAATAAACTATTTCTGAAAAACAACTTCATTAGCTCTGCAATCAATCTTTGCATGATAATCAGAAAGCCAGTCCATCCCTAGAATAACATCAAACTCAACTAAGGGTAAAAAAACAAGGTTTGCAGGTAAAGTATTCCCACAGAACACAATAGTAAGATTATTATAATTCTTCTTTTATATAACATTTCCCTCTAGTGTTTTAACAACATCTTCGGGTCTCATTTATTGATGTGATATTTCTAATTTACCCGAAAATTTTTCAGAGTTGAAGGAATGTGTAGACCCCGTATAAAACAAAACTTTTGGAAAATCTGAGTGAATAAACAATGTACCTGATACAACTTCCTTGGATGGGCCACTATATATTGACTTAGTCGCTAAGGATCTCACTACACCTTTCTGATTGTAGACTGGCTTCTTTGCATCATTCAGATCCCTATTTAGGTAGACGTTTACATATTGACCAATCTCACCACATTTAAAACACTTTATAGTTTTCATATCAGGATTATTCCTATGATCATTTTAATTGAAATCTTGGGCCATATTTCCAAACATAACAAATTTAAAACACTTTCCAGTTTTTCAAAGATATTCCCCAGTGTATTTCTAGCCACACTTTTCACAAACTGAAAAGTGGATTTTATTACCCTCAAATTTCTATGGTTGATTCTTACCAATTGCTTTATAATGGGACCTCTTCATCTCTTTGTTTCCAAATTTTACGTGATCATCATCAAAGTCCATCTCTACCATGTCAGTACATCAAACAAGTTTCTCATAACTTTTGAATTCCTGAGAGGACAACACCCTACGATACCTTGGCTTCAAACCTGATAAAAAGTAGTTGATTTTTCTATCAGGATCCAGAATAATATTTGGATCATACCTCGCCAGTCGGGTGAAGTTAGCTTTATACAAATCCACTGAATCTTCCTTTTTCTATTTCAATTCAAGGAATTTCTTCTCCATTATTAGTCGCACCAGCTTAGGAAAATATTTTTCAAGGAAAATACATTTAAATTCATCCCACACTAATGCATCAAAATCCTCTCTACCCCTAATATTCCTTACCATTGACCACCACTAATCATATTCCCCTTAAAAACTATAAATGAAAAGACATACCTTTTAATTTTTTGAACATATCAAACCATCAAATATCTTTTCCAGGACATTGATCCATCCTTTAGCTACTACTGGGTCAGAAGATCCATTGAATGCAGGAGGATGTTGTATCAAATAATGTTCCATTACAATCATGTTCTGTTGTGTTACCTTTATTGGTTCTCTTGAATGGATGCCACCACTATTCCATGTCTGAGTTAGATGAGCCATTACTGTCACAAACTACTCAGTTCCAATCCCTACCATTCCAGGTTGTAGTTTTGGAAGCATGTCATTCTGTCGGTGCCTCTCCTCTTCAGCATCCGTCTTCCTTTAGCGGACAACCATTATGAACAAACAAGTCTTAGATAAAGAAATGTGGTAATCTTTAAATTCTAATACATTTCAAATTAAACATAGAGTGAAAATCATTTGTGGTATTCTATTAACATCCCCCTAACCCCAAAATTTATCTAAACCAACCTCTGATACAAACTATAAGGACCCGAACTTATTAAATACACAATCATGAATTTATCCAAGAAAACACATCCTTTTACATTGAAGATATTTTCTTGTTTAGAGATTTAGAGAATTAGGATAGTACATTCATGACATTACACAATATTACAGAGTGAATACCATAAAATAGTATCCATTTTTTCAAAGTATAAAAGTATAATACTTAAAACAAGATTCCATGACAATTATTCAACATTTAACATGTCATACTTCCTGGTATTACAAATCCACTAACCTGAGAAAATTCATTTAAAAAAATGGGATGAGTATAAAACCTCAGCATAGTGTGGAAAATAAAGAAAGAACACATTAGTCCATGAATACTCATAACGTATGAAAGCATTTTCAAAATACATTATTTTCACCCATATATACTTACATTATGTAACAAGATATTTAAAAAAGATCCACAAAAAACATGAGAACATATATATAATCATAAATGTATCATGGGGAATTACTTACATAATCTTGTAACCATTCTTATCTACGTTGTAATTTGAAACCCTCACGACTACCTTAAATTGGGTAACCATCACAGTTAAACTTGGAGTAACCATATGGCCGACCTCACACTTACTCATACCCAATGCTTCGGATGTAAATATAGGTCCCACCATTCGTCAAAAATAATTATCAAAAACCAAAACATAATCATAAAACATGAATAATTCCATCACAATATTACTTTGGAATTTCTTAAAATCGAATTTTAAAAGAGGATTTTTAAAGAAAATACGCTTTTAAATATCATACAATTGAAGAGTGAATTAATAGAGTGGACAGAGTATGTATATATACTGTAAATACACACAATGAAACATAATATAAACAGAACCCATCACACAAACATTTTAAATAACACATAAATAATGAAGTAGAAGGTTATCCTAAAAAATCTAAATCGGGTTAAGAATTCCCTTACCTAGTGTTTGTATTACATTAAACATGTTTAAACCTATTGTATAATTGCTAAAAGAGTGTTATTAATATTTTAGGGACACATATTCATGTTTATAACATCTTATATAATAATTTCATAACATCATTTCACCCTTGATTGTTATTATTTTTCCCTTTGCACTGTTTTGGGGTGAGTTCTTAACATGATTTCCATGATTGGTTTATTATGGACATTCTTATCAATTGGAAGGGAAACTACATAATTTGAATGGACTAGTATTTAAATATATCTAGTATCATAAATTATTCCATTCATCATTTATAATTCTTAAATAAGGATGATTCATAAGTTATAACATTAATGATGTTCGTTTAGATCATTTTAGTGGTTATTGGATAATAACAACCCCGTTTTGTCTTATAAATTACAATCCTGAGTAAAAAAGAATTAACGAATGGAAGGTGAGTCATAAAACATATATAATAACCTGGTTCAACCATATAAATAGTTCCATGATCATAATTGCAAGAATTAATGGAAATTGAAATCACATCATCCATGATGTCGGTAATTCGACACAAACAAACAATGTTTTTATTCTTTAAATAAGTGTGAAAAGAGAAGAATAATGATGAGTAATTTTACTTAAACATGATAAAATATATAATATTAATGATTTTTTTATATTTCATTCCTCTTGGGTAAGGATATTTGAAGATAGAATAAGAAGAGAACTCAAAATAAATGAATAATTCTGAAATCACTTACAAAAACTCGGCAACCTAATGGCTACACAACATGGTTTTAGAAAATATTAAAAAGAGAGGGGACAATGGTAAACCATACATAAATGAATCATAATATATAGTAGATCAAGAATAATAATAAAATAAGAACATGGTATGGAAACCTGAAAGATATACCACATAAAAGAGAACATGAATGGAAAAAGGAAAGAAATTGTCAATTTTCTTACATTTTAGAGTAACCCTTAGAACATGAAGGTTGGGACCTTGGGTGATTGAGGAAACCTTGGGAGGACTAATATGAAGAAATGGAATCCAAATTAATTGTGGGAGAATTGGGAAAGAATTCAATGAAGGGACGAGTTTGTATTTATAAGAAAAGTGAGGGATTATTTTAATAATTTTCATGGGACACCTCATGGGTGGTATCTACAAAACCATGGGCATGCCCATGGTATTTGACCATAGTATAATCCACTTGGGACACCTCACATATTATTTTATTATACACAAGTCTAACATATTTATGAAATCTTTATTATATCATTAATGATGTCATTAATACACCGAAATTAAAATGAATATTTTTTACTATTCAGCAAAAAATCAACTGTTTCATAAAAATTCCCAAAATTCACCCTAACCATTTATCAATGGTTATATTTCAAAAGTGAAGTCCATTTTTTTAAAATAATTTTCTAAATATTACTAATATAATTTTAAAATAAAATCATACTTAATTCAAAAGTTAACAATTCTAATTGTTTAACTACTTCTATATCATAATGAAAAATTAACCTAGATGCTATTATCTTAATGCCTTAATAAAAATAATAATAATAAAATTTACTATTCATTAGGGTCATATTAGTATTCATATTACTATTAATAAGGTTATGTTACAATTCACAAAAAAACAAGTAGGTTTCAATAGACTCCAAAAAACATACTGAACGAAATTTTAGATGACAATATCTTAAAATTCAGAACATAGAAGTAGAAAAGTTTTGTTTTAAAGGATAATGAAAAATATATACTTAAAACAAAGTTCCATGAATTTTTTTTATTATTAGAAAAATTTGGGGTGTTACAGAATATGATGTTAAAATTAAGTAAAAATAAATAACAATGAAACTAGAATTTTTTTTTGATTTTTTATTTATGTAATTAATTTTAATGATTAATATAATTATGCAAATCTAACAAATAACATTCCAAAGAATAAAATGAAAATTATGAGGAATATATAATATTTAATAGATTATGTAATATAAAATTATATCATTCAACTTTATAATATTAAAATATCAAAACTCATGTCATAAATATATACAAATATTGGGAAAACTAAGTTTACACAAAGATTTTTTATTTTCACCCACCAATACAACCATGTAATGTATTGAGAAATTAATAGAAAATCCACGGTAATTTTATATAGAACACACCAATTATAACCTTAATCATCACTTCAAATGGGTTGAATCATACATTCACTCTAATTATCTCTATAAAGGGGCTTTCAATGGATTTTTCAACATTCCATGGTTTCCTTTAGATGCTCCATGATTCCATCATTTAATTTAATCGATCCCAATCACCATGATTCATTCTAAATTGAAATATTTTAGCTATAATATCTTTTAAATAATTTCACATATATAATAATGACTTTAATTCCATGTTAATACATTTTATTTGATGTAAATGAGATATTTCTTACACCCTATCATTATATCCTTTTCCCAAGTCATTATTAATCTGATGTAAGGATTTGTAACATATTATATTTCATTAATCAAGTTATTATTTAAAATTATAGTTAAATTAAATGTTAAATTATATTATGAATCTTTTATTAAATTTAAATATTATATTAATAATGATATATAACAATTTACTATCATTTTACCCCCTTGATAATCTATTTTATTGCACAAAATTACACTTATCCATAAAACAATACATTTTTTGGCTACGTATGAAATTATAAAATTTCCTTATAATGACATTTTATCTCGATATAGAAAATTTCATCCAATGTATAATATAGATTCACCTAGATTAAATAACTCTTATAAAGGATTTTTGGGTATTATGTGAATATTCTCTCGGTTGGAGGAAAGTGTTCCAAACTAAATATCATGTCTGAAAATCCCAGGGGATCTTCTCTATATTATCCCCATGCTATATATGAACAATTATGAAGGATAGTTTAATATTTATATGTCTACATAATGAGAGTAACCCCTATGGAAACATTGACATAATTCCATTGATTGGGATAAATTACATTACAATGTAATTGTTATGATAGTTTGATATTTATCATGTCAGACACATTTTTACATTGAATACAAATGCATTTATAATCTATATATTTACTATTTCAATAAAAATATTGAATTGGTAGTAAGATTTTGTAATGTTTTTCATAGGGAACATTAAAATATTTATTGTTTATCCATTATCTTCATATGATTGTTTCAATGAAATTGGTAAAGAATTTGTGGGGATAAGAATTATATAGACCATTGGGGAATTGGTAGGTCACATGAGACAAAAAAGATTGGTATTTGGGGTAATACAGACACATATATTTATGATTCCTTGGGAAAATTCCTTGAAAAAAGGATTATAATGTCCAAAATTATGTATTATATTACTATGATATCTTTTATTATTAACCATGGGATTATTTATTATTATATGTACCATATTTATTAATCAAATAATTACATTTTTATGAAATTTTTATATTTATTTACTCATTCCATATTTTTAAGTCAATGTTTTTTCAATAGTAGCTTTAATTGTACACTACCCTTTATTAAGCATATGAACTCACAAATTTATATTTTTCTAATTTTTAATTTATAGTATGATAATTAATTGATGTGATATACAGATAAAAATGATAAATATTTAATTTTACTTATAATATGATGTTCTACCACTTTCATATTCCCCTGGTATTGAAGCTAGTCCTCACATATTTCATGTGATTAAGGATTATTGGATTGTTATGTTCTCCCTATATATCTTTTTGAGGCTTCAAAGATCCATAGTCTCTATTTTTAGCTATTTTTTATAACCATCAACCATGAGTAAAGGATTTCAATCTTCATAAAAAATATTATTAGGGATTGGGGGTTGAATAGGTAGTGGGTCTCTTCAACAATGATCATATTCTTAACCAACACTCTAGAGATCCCTAACTTTATTTGACTTTGTCAAAAGTTTTCCATATCATTAAATCATCTTTCCTATCAGATATGAGTTTTTGATTTTATGATAATATTCACAATAATTGTTTTTCACACACATTACTTTTATGTTTTATTCAATTTCCTCTTACATCATAGAAACCATCTATTTTGAAAAATCTAGGCATTAATTTTTTGATTATTTTATTGTCTAATTATTAGGCTTCCATTCTAGAGAATCAAATTATCTCATTGATTTTTCTCTATGATTAAATATATATGAATCATCTCGATCAGATTTTGAAAGACATATTATAGACCCATCACTTATATATATATAATAATTTTTTATGATTTCTATTATTTCTAAGGGAATATTCAGAAATAATTACAAAAGAGTCTAGATTATTGAGATCACAATGGATAGTCATCTAGAGAATATAATATTTTCCATCCTATATATGGGGAGGTTTTATATTTATAGCCTCATTTTCATGTACTCTATGGACATCTATTGGGAATTTAAAGAGGCTGGAATAGAAAATTATTAGGAGAATGATACGAGTATAAAAACTAGAATGAAAATGTACATCGAAGAATTATACCTTCTCCTATAACACATAATTTCGCTAGGTGATTTGACTATTTTTCAAGGTAATGTAGATTAACAATAATTGGAGTATAAGGCCATAGTTGTGTGTAGTGTTTCATTAAGCCCTCATACTATTGGTTTTTTGTTCCTAGAAATGTAGTAGAAAACAATTCTAGGATGATCTCCCTTGTAATACATAAGGACAGATGCATCATGGTGTTTTAATATGTTAACATGGATAAATATGAATATAAAGTAATGAATGATGGGTTTTTAAAATTGATCTAATGAAGGTAAATGGAATACAACTTGTGGGTGGGATCCTAGAGAACCAACCACATGGGGTTGAAGGTTTCACATACAAGATACATAAAGCAAATATTCACTCCCTGAATCACTATAATTGGGAATATAATAGTTTAAAAAAATATTTTTATGTCATTAATTGGAAAGAATGGGTTATTTCATGGTGGGATAATATCTTTAAAAATATAAGAAACTATGAAATTGTATGGACTGTTATAATATTCACAGGATGATGAATAATAGATAGTAAGTAAATATTACATGTGATTAGATGGTAGACAATGCAATAAGGTATGGAGTAAAAATTACAATGTAAAGTAATTTATGACCAAGGGATAGGAATTAAAAAAAGTTGGATGTCGTTACTGACTTCGAATGGATATCATTTCACAACCACACCCTAAAAATTGATGATCCTATTTATAGGATGATTGATAAAGGTTATAATTCCTTCCCACCTCTAAATCTCTTCCCATTCCTTCTCCTCATCCAAACATGTTACTACACTAAAATATGGAGAGGTTTTATGAAAACATTGAGAAACATGGTTTTGGGGAATCAATATATTTGATGACGTTAATAAACTCTGAAATGGGTTCCATGTTTATTTTACATATACTAGAATGTGATTTTTTGGATACTATGGAATTGATAACTAGTAATGAGTAATCTATTGAAATTATTCCACTTGATGGAAACATGTATCTTATTTTTCACTCTAAAGACTATTCATGTAAATAGAATATGAATACTTAGTCACCCATTGAATATTTAATGAAGAAAAATGATAAAAGAGTTCATGTTGACATCAACAATGAGAAAAAATAATAGATCAATTAGAAAGATCAGATATTGTTCCACGGGTTTGTGAATGGAAAATTAATTTGTTGGAGTACTACATGATCATGGATATATTGATGATCTAATTTTTTCATCTTATTAAAAACAATCTAATATGATGTATGTATAATTTTTATTGTAGTTTTAAGATGTTTCAATGTACCAAAACATTTAAAATTAATTTTTATGGTGTCTAGGTTCTTAATGGTGATTAATACAGGGGTGTGTTACTAGTTTTTTTAGTTTTACACTATTCCTAATGAAGTAATTTTATCATAAAAACTGAATTAAAATATGAAACTAAAGCATGTTACTTGTAACATAATGTCATTTTATATACCTAGTTTCAAAATACAATTAAAATTACTTATTTTCTAGGTTATGATCATTAAATACTATATCATTATAATAATATAACCGTTAGTTATATGGTACTGGAGATGGGGTTTTCATAGTTTTTATTAGATGACTGTTAGTAAAAACAATAAAAACTTTATCTAAAAAACATAATCTGCTAAATTTTTCATTGAATATGATTATTGAAAATGTTTTCATTCAATCCAGTAAAATCTATTTCGAAATATAATCTCCAAATATTATTATATGAGAAATCATTAAGATATACTGGATATTTATCAATATTAATTGTAATCGTAAATAAATATTTATAATTCATTGTTTTATTCATGTATTAAATACATACATTATATTGTTTCGAAATAGATTTTACTGGATTGAATGAAAACATTGACAATAATCCTATTAAATGTGGGATTCACCTCTTGATAATTTCTGTGAGTATTGTGTTAGAGATTATTTTTTTATAAATACATTGGATATGTTGTCCAATGAAATAAATATTATCCATATATATATAGAACAATATATTTCTCCTAAAAATTGTTTACTATTCTGGATAACTAAATAAAGAAACAACATGAGTCCATTAATGGACAGCATAATTCAATAGTTTTATGGAATATGATCATTTATTTAAATAGGATTGTATAAAGGAAAATTTATCATTGATTTATAACATCGATGGGGATATGTTGATCAATGGTTTCCTTTGATTAAATTCACATGCAAGGTGGAAGATAAGGAAAAAATGGCACCGAATAATGATAATGTTGATATTAATGGAAAAATATTTTCATCATGATAAAAGTTTTAACACCTATAGATTCAATTACCTAGCCATTATTTTTTATCTATTTTAAGTATATAATGAGTTTGGTTGACGCTTGGGAGGGTTTAAAGACCTTTTAAAAGGTTTTTTGTTCTTTTATAAAGGTGAAATGTTGGTTTATGTTTAGCAGAAACCATGAAAATTCTCCAAGACACCATTCACACTAACATAGAGTGGTCTGGGTTGGAACACAGATTTGAAATGAGAGTGGAGAGCTATAGATTTTGTAATAGGTCTCCCATGAATGATTTGTAAAAAAATTATTTTTATGGGAGATATTATTTCATCTCACAAATTTAGATCATGTAATTTCTATTCTTAAATCACATGTGGTAGAGGACATGTCAAAAATAAATATCCGAGAAGTGGAAAAAATGCATGGTATACCAGTTTCAATAGTGTTAGATAGTGATTTAAGGTTTGCATATCCATTTATGGAATTCATGAAAAATCCCGAGGAATTGATCTGACTATGAGTATAGTGTATCATCTTTAGAGGGATGGGATATATGATATAATGATATATATGTTGTAAGACATGTTCTGGGATTGTATAATGAATTTTTTTTTGGCTCATCTAAAAAGAACATGTCGTTGTTAGAGTTCCCACATAAGAACAGTTATCAGGATTTGATTCATATGGCTGCTTTGGAAGCATCGTTGGGGAATCATTTTCGTTCTCCAATTTTCTGGGTGTAAATAGGAGAGACATCAGTATTTGGGAGGAACCTTTTCTATGTAACAACAAAAAATATTTGGTTGATAGGGAAACATATAAGGATATCTCAGAGACATCAGAAATTGTATCAATATCGTCATTGATGGTCGTTGTCATTCAAGGTGATAAATAATGTGTTTTTGAGGATCTATCCATGGTTTGTACATAATCATATTGCAAAAAATGGAAATGTTACTTTCTCAGATACATAATCCCTTTGGGAAACATGAATTGGTTTGTGAGATGGAATATTATTTGGAATTCCCACCATTGATTACCCCGGTGAATTATATGTTTCATCTAACTTTGTTTAAAAATTATATGCCTAATCCTGACCATGTCATTCTATGTGATGACATAGACCTAGATCAATATGCCTCATTTAGGCACATGCTGGTACATATTTTTGACTGACAAGAAAATTCATGTAGGTCAAAATCATTATCCTACTGTAGGTTTTATGAGTCATGGGTTGGATTCAAAAAGTGACATTGGAATGGGAGAAGGAAATGAAAGATAATTAGACAAAAGTATTTTCTTGAAATGATAGGGTTATATTTTTTTGGGATTTGAAGGTCAATGGTGGGGATAATATAGAACCCCCATTTTCATGAAAGTGCCAATTTTTTTTATTTTAAGTATATAATGTGTTTGAGTGATAATTGAGAGGGTTTTTATACATTTTAGAATTATTTGGGTTATTTCAGAAAGGATCGTGGTTTTTACACTATTATTGGAAACTGTGAAACTTCTATGAGAAATTGGGAATAATGATACATTGGCCTTTGGGTAGCTACATAGTTAAGGAGCACAATTTGGAAAACCCTATATCCACCTAGTATAAATCATGCAATTCTAGGTAATGGGATTTGGAGTTGTTGGTATTGATGGAGTTGGTTCACAAGAAACAAATTATATTTCTTATATGTTAACTTATATTGAATTTATCTTAATATAAATAATCTCCTAATCAAATCATGATTTTTCTTCTTCGTAGATGTAACGCCCCGACCCTAGTTACCCAGAGTCGGTGCATTATTACATAACATTGGCATGATCATGAGAAAGATCAAGTCTCGAAAGACCGATTAGTTTAGTAGCCTTGGAATAACTAGATACATCCATAAATTTTTACATTACATCATAAAAAAACATTTTTTCTTCATATCCCCTCATACTATCCCTGCAGGTCATTCATAAATTACTTCTTCATAATCCTGGAAAAAAAATAAAACATTGAAAGGGGTGAGCTCGGATGCTCAGTAAGGATAACATTATAGCAGAAGCTTTCATAAATAATCATAAACACTTAAGGAAATTTATAACTAAAACAAAAGCCTTTGAAACTTGAACTTTCAACATGGTATGGCATAAATAAAATGAAATAATGTCATTTACTTACTCACATGGATATTCTACTAGTCGAATGATCACATGCAATATCAATAACCACTTTCATAATGATGGAATGCATAATTCCAGACTATCATAACCACATAGCCAAGGCCTCGTGCCAAGACTACAAATAAGATTTTGCCAAGGCCTTGTGCCAAGACACTAGTTTGTCTCATGAGACCTACCGATGCATCGAGGAGCTATAGCGGGCTCCACCCGTCACTTATTAAGTCCAATGCATTCCTCATATGAATAGGTTTAAGCATAAAATAAACATTCGTATTAAAACTAGCATACGAAATGTCAATAATTTAACCACAAAGCATGAATGGTATAAAAATAGAACATCCACAGTCAAACATAACTCATTTGATACAATATGAAATATTTTATTGTATCACATTAACCTCAATCATGAATAATGAAGGATGTTGACATAGATGAAAATAATCATCATAACTATTTGAGAGAAATATCCCCCTTTTCTTGAAAACTTTTAAAAGTCACACTATTTGTCAAGAAGACATTCAAAAATAGATTTTTGAATCAAAGTGTCCCATACCACTTTGAAACTTTTAAAAGGATTTTTAAATTTAAAACTTTAATGTCCATAAAAATAAATCCTTAAAACGCTTTTTAAAATATGGACATTAATGAGCATGATTTAGAAGAATAATTCTTTAAAACATTTTAAAATGGTATTTTGGTTAGAGTTTCTAACCAAAAGAGAGACACTTGAATACAAATAATTGAGGTAATCAAAACATTGTAATATCATGAGAATAAAGGAATTCATGATATACTATGTCAAAGTACATTATATACACCACATAAAAGTGATTTGGTGTATATCATCAAAGAAGTCTCAATGGAATGTAAATTGAGATGAAATCTCTCATAAAGGTTGTATCCTTAGGTTAAGGATAAATCAACGACATAATTATGTGTGACAAATATAAATACACTAAATATGATTGGATATTCAGTGTAAATCAATCAAAGGATATTCACACATATTCTTGTAAAAACAATACCAACGAATTGGATGTTTAACTCAACAAATGGAGAATGAGTTAAAATTACTCTTATAAAATCCATATCAATGAATTGAGAATTATCAATGGAGTGATTATGTGTATCAAACTTATATCCACAGGAAGGGTAGTGGAAATTATGACATAATCAAATGAATAGTGATTCTACACATAATCTTGGGGTAATATAATCAATGAAATATGCGTAAAGCCAAATGAGTGGAAATTGAAATCTCAAATTCCCTTATTGATTAGGTAACTTAAGAAACAAACACCCATGAAAGAAAGATCATACCATGATGATGTAAATACCCATAAAATAAAGTATATTACACAATGAATACAATCATGGGTAGTACACATACACCACATGCAATAATTATGTGGTGATCAATGGAATTCTCACGGAATTAAAAGTGAGACAAGAAACCCCTTACCACGTTAATCAACTGAGTCGCATGGACAAAAGTTAATAACCACCAAATGATTTACAGAATAACATGAATATAAAGTGAATCATGATAATATATATCAAATGGAAGTACACAATACACTACTTTCAATAATTTAGTAGCGAACAATGGAAATCTCACGGAATTGAAAGTGAAATAAGAGAATCCCTTACTTTGTACTTTTTCCTTGGTCAATGGTAGGTTTACCTCCTGTATAATGGTGAAATAATTGTTATTGAATAATAAAAGAATCATTTACTTTAATATGATATCATATATGATCTTTTAACATTGATTTGTTAATAATATCTTAGAATTATCGTCATTTCGGGTGTTAACGGGTTCATTTTACTTTATATTCTTTGTTATGTGAGCCATATTCGTTATTAATGGGATTTATATTATTCATATCCACAATGATATCAAGTCCTTAGATACTATTTTTAAATCATCAAATTATAATTATACTTGAATGGATATGATGGACAATGAATCCCATCGCGTTCGTGGAGACGGTAGTCCGTACGTACGCACGAACTCTACTTCCATTTAATTTTTCATTTTAAAAGTATTGAATCCAAATGATACATAGGTATATTATTATTCCAGTATAATATAATATTTTATATATGTTACTTAAGTTCATTAACACCATCCTTTATACGTTCCATGTGTGGTATGAACGAGTCATATCATTTTAAGGGGGCGGTAGTCCGCACTTCCTCAAATGAAATTATCGTATGTATATACAACATGAAACGAATAATGATATGAAATAAAATGGAATTACAGAATCTTATATATAAAATATATATCATTAATATCATATTTAATTACAGTGCCATCATAATGGCCACCATGAGAGGCGGTAAGATGTATTTGAACAATCATCGTTTCGTGAGGCGTTAGTTTGCCATCCACAGAAACATTATGTTCATCATCCATTAGATGGAGTTGTGTCTATGTGTAGTTTGAATCCTTCTTATAACAACATCCTAGTATATTGTGGATACTGGTGTTGTTACAAAAGAAAGGAAATAAAAAGAGTTTGGGGGTTGGAGAAGCAAAATAAATGAAAATAATTTAAGAGAAAACGTTACCTTTAATTTTGGTAACTCACTTTGGTTGGAACCAAAGGACTTGTTGAAATGCTTTCTGCCTAAGGGGAAGCTTCAAGGAGGAGGAGAGGGATGTGGGGAGCTTAGTTGGGCAGAGTTTGGACGAGCCAAGTGGCTTGAGAGGTGTGAATAAATGAGAAGGAGGAGTGCCCTTTTATAAGAGGGGTGAGGGGCACCTTTGGAAAAGCTAGAAATATTAATTTATAATAAATTCATATTCGGTTTCCAATGGCTCCAAAGTTGATTATTCAAAGGCTAATGTGGGGATAGGTCGCAAACCACTCAACCAATAGAATTTAGACAGGTTTGGGTACTTATAATAACCTTATCTTTAAGTATTAACTCTAAGTTAATTAGTTTCACTTTTACAATGTCTCTTTGTATTTTTATATAATATGGTTAATAAACTTAATATATACATCCAATCGACCCACAAGTTGTCCATTAATTATGAACCTATCCTGATATAAGTCGTTTGGCCGAACCTTAGATTTTTAGGAATTTAATATCAATTAATAATATAATATTTGTTTTAAGAACTCTTTTATGTCAATTTTGACACTATTCAATAGTTGATTTTTGTGAAACTCATAACAGATTGATTACTTCGAACAATGTCAATTAAATCAATCCTAATATATCATAGTATCCTAGAAAATTAGTTTAATTCATTAAAAGTTTCATATTATATTTTTTTGGGTATTTATAATATCAATTATTTTAATTTTTCACTATTATAGTAATTACTGCATCATCATTGTGTCATAAATAAAATAAATTATTTAATGTCTAAAAATTATAAATAAAATATCATCATGTAGGAAATATATTTATCTTTCTAATGAATATTTATAATCGAAAATCCAACATGTATAACCCTATTTAAAAATTGTTATTCTAAAAGATGTAAGCTTATTCCATTTTTATTTTTATTTTAACTTATTTAATATAATGTGTCCCTACCACATACAAGTGGCTCCAAGGGGTCCCCAAATTGACCCAAGGATGCCCATGGTCGGGTATGTGTCCACCAATAAGGTTAGGACACGTTTTAGGGTAATTTTGTATTATTATAATATTATTTTTTAACCCTTATTTACCGGATTTACCCTTTAACCATGGTAAATAAAATATTTACCACAGTAACTATTCAAAATGTCTAAAAATAAAAGTTACCTATTTACACAATTTGAACATCCTGATTCCAAATATGGAATCCATTTTCCTAAATTCAAAACATAGAAGTGGCAGAAATTAATTTAAAATTAAATCCCGTTGTCAAAACAAAAAGCGTGTTTTTAAGAGACAATAACTATCAAAAGATTGACACTTGTTTATGTTCGGTTTAATTGTAAAATTATGTCCAATGACCAACATTATATTAAATGGTAAAACTATATTCTAAATATACTTTAAAACCACTCAAATTCATAATTTATCACTATTAATTATTTTGATTAAAAAAGTTGTTTTTAATTAAAATTTAGTAATTTCCACTATTCATCAAAATATGAAAGTTATCTGAAAAGTACCAAAATTTCACCTTAGGCTAAATTCGATATTCCGAATCCAAAAATGAATTCCATTTTAAAATATAAAATATACATAATTTCAAAATTTAGGTATTACTATCCATAACGGTTAGTTTGATCGGTTGTGGTGTGTGTTAAAACTCGAAGTTGCGTACAACACACGCTACTGTTTTATTCAAAGGAAAGCGTACCGTGTAAGCTTGGGATGTTTCATTTTAAATTTTTTGATGTCCCCATTTAGTCAAAAAGTTTGAAATAATTTATTTAAAAAGGGTTCACTATAAAAAGTTGGTAAAACTACAATACTGAAGATGAATTTGTTCTTACATTATGTCTAAGAAACTCATAATATGGATTCTAAAATTATAAGGATTATATAAAGTTTAAAATTTAGTTAATACTATTCATAACCTTTTTTGAACGGCTTGTTTGGTGAGTCATGGTGCGCTTGAACTCGGTGTTGCGTGTAGTGCATGTTATTGAATTATTTTGAAGAAATAACACACTATGAAATCTTGGGGTGTTACATTCTCCCCTCCTTCAATAAATTGCGTCCTTGAAATTTGAAATTGTTCTTAGAAAATAAATGGTTGAAAATAGAAAATATATTTGTTGGAAAACCCACATCGGAAATTGGTTTACTAAAATTTAGTCTTAATATGAGGAAAAGAGAAATGAAAGGGTCACCACCAAATTATGATCTTGATTAGGAGAACATTGGTGGCAATTAGAGACATATAATTGGAGGAAAAACGTAAATATTTATAGGTAGTGGTTGAGGTCATCAATCACAAACAAGTATAAAATTGAGGTCCTTAAACTCATCAATCTATGATGATTTGAAGTACCATCGGTTCAACAAAATATAGGGTATTGGGATCACACATTTTTGACATTTCAAAATATCTTAGTTGAAATCCCACATCGAAAAATGAATTAATGAGGCCTCTATTTAAAATAAAGAGTGGAACGTATGAAGATTACCGAAAATAACACATACTAGGGTTCCATGTAGGAAAATATGGATATGGAGGAGAAATCTAACCATCAATTATCTGATGGAGAGTGGTAGAGAACATGGCTATGAAAAGGACAACAATCCCAAAGCCATAAATTAGTGATGATTTAAGGTACCATCTAGGACAACATTTTTTTTTCAAAGTTACATTACATAAGGAAGAGGAATTCATTTATGATATTGACTAAGAACATTATGAGATATACTTAAATTTTAAGTAGATTTTCATTCTTTAATAAATTTACACCACTAACTCAATTTTTTTTAAACGATGAGTATTCAAGAAGACATGGTCACACTGGAAGAGCTAGAATAAACTTCTATAGAATCACATGATCCATGCAGGATAAACCATATATTTACATTGTCTTTGAAGATTAATCAAAACCAAAATGGTTAGTGAATGGTCTAATGATCCCCCAAAAGGATATTCATTGAGATAAATATGCACTAATCTTAATTTCTAAAATTAAACCAACAATACCCCAAAGTTAAATAGATACCAGTCAATAGCAAATTGTCCTTAAAATCCTTTAATATAATCCAAACTAATATTGAAACCCAAAACATAGAAGAATTTGATTATGTAGTCTCCCATGTTACATTGTATCTCCAAATTACATCAAATACTCTTAAAGTCACATACTTAAAAGTAATCAACATCATCACATATTCTCTGTTATAGGTTAATCATTTCCATAAATAACCCAAATCACTATAAATCAACAATAAAAATGTAGATAAAAATCCACCATTACTCTACAAATGAAACCTCATTGTATTCTATTTTCCTTGGGCATATAGTGTTCCTAACAAAACGAACATCTTCCAAAATAACATTTATCACTTAATCACCAAATCATTTTCCTATACCAAGGGTATTCATTTGATAAGACATAAGAACCCAAATCATCTTATTATTGATCAATAAAATCATTTAACAAAAAAAATAGTCACACTAACCAGGGACTTCACGTAGTTCAGTGGTAGGCGATAAATCTCAATCACACTTTGGTTGTGGGTTCGATTCCCACAGCTTTGTCCGACGCGACGGGTTGTCACACGGTCTACGTGTTGTCCTTTTTCAAAAACTATATTCTATAATATTACCAAAATGAGATAAATTCCTCAAAATAACAAAATTTAACCACAAATGTTATATCATACTTTTCATTTTCATCCCAAATTATAATAACTTATCATTTTCTCAAACCCCAATGATCATATAAAACCAAATGGTTATTTATATCTATATCCACAAGGGAAGAGACAATTCTTCCTCAAATATCATTCTCACATGGCAAACTGTGGGGTTACAAATACAAGAGAAAATTATTCCAAAGTAAACCCATCAACAAGGAGTGATAATACTTTTTAAATTTTTATCCAACCATTTATTTCCACATATCTTCTTCTTTGACCAAGAAAATATCCTATAGAATAGGACATTCACTCGGGTAATGGCCAGGTCCCCTACATTTACGACAAATCACTGTAAATGGACTCTTGGGACCATTTTTATCTTCTTCCATAGTACTCTTCATTTTTCTTCGGCAATTCTTCACTTTATGTCATTCCTTCCCGCACGTAAAACATTTTGTTGTCCCATTGAGACACTTTCCTGGGTGTCTCTTTCCACAATTCCTGCATGATGAAAATTGAGGTTTCTTTTCTCCGTGGTCTCCATTGCTGGAGATCTTATCATTTATCACCTTTCTCTTCCTTGTTGAGTCTGGGAGTTGGTTAATATATATGTTGTTGATCATATTTTTGGAAAACTGATTTGGCATAAAGACGATATCTTTTACGCCTATCAACATTCCATTTTGTTGCTCATTGCCACCACTGTTCCCAATTTGTACATCATTCTCAAAGTCACTATGACTTCCTTGGAATCCAGCCATTGACTAAAACCAGAAAGCATTGTGTGAGTAATAGTAGTCGTAAAATCATTTAGAGATTAAAATGTCACCATATTCTCAATTTGAAACATATTAGGATTAACCAAGGTCATTTACTCTCATCTTATGTATATATTACTTAAATCGGTTTGTAAAGAAAATGTAAATTATCCTAAGCATATCCCCCGGGAGTGTCGTAACCAAGAGTGCAGCAAGGCCCGTTGTCGTGCACCAGTTCTCGTTCGAGTCTAGCTCAAAGCGGTGTTTTCGGGTTTTACCCCTAGGTACATCTGTGCCAGAGCCGCCTCTACCTGCTCGTATCCAGACAGGGATGTATTGCTCAGAAAACTCACAAAATCTCTACAATACCAAAATTCTAGGAAGTTCTTTTATACTAATCCTCAAAGTTCATCTTAGGTCTACGTGCTCTAATCAGAGTTTATCTAAATCTAGCTACCAAGGTTTGTACTAAACTTCCTCTGATACCAACTGTAACGCCCCGACCATAGTTACCCAGAGTCGGTGCATTATTACATAACATTGGCATGATCATGAGAAAGATCAAGTCTCGAAAGACCGATTAGTTTAGTAGCCTTGGAATAACTAGATACATCCATAAATTTTTACATTACATCATAAAAAAAACATTTTGTCTTCATATCCCCTCATACTATCCCTGCAGGTCATTCATAAATTACTTCTTCATAATCCTGGAAAAAAAATAAGACATTGAAAGGGGTGAGCTCAGATGCTCAGTAAGGATAACATTATAGCAGAAGCTTTCATAAATAATCATAAACACTTAAGGCAATTTATAACTAAAACAAAAGCCTTTGAAACTTGAACTTTCAACATGGTATGGCATAAATAAAATGAAATATTGCCATTTACTTACTCACATGGATATTCTACTAGTCGAATGATCACATGCAATATCAATAACCACTTTCATAATGATGGAATTCATAATGCCAGACTATCATAACCACATAGCCAAGGCCTCGTGCCAAGACTACAAATAAGATTTTGCCAAGGCCTTGTGCCAAGACACTAGTTTGTCTCATGAGACCTACCGATTCATCGAGGAGCTATATCGGGCTCCACCCGTCACTTATTAAGTCCAATGCATTCCTTATATGAATAGGTTTAAGCATAAAATAAACATTCGTATTAAAACTAGCATACGAAATGTCAATACTTTAACCACAAAGCATGAATGGTATAAAAATAGAACATCCACAGTCAAACATAACTCATTTGATACAATATGAAAGATTGTATTGTATCACATTAACCTCAATCATGAATAATGAAGGATGTTGACATAGATGAAAATAATCATCATAACTATTTGAGAGAAATATCCCCCTTTTCTTGAAGACTTTTAAAAGTCACACTATTTGTCAAGAAGACATTCAAAAATAGATTTTTGATTCAAAGTGTCCCATACCACTTTGAAACTTTTAAAAGGATTTTTAAATTTAAAACTTTAATGTCCATAAAAATAAATCCTTAAAACCATTTTTAAAATATGGACATTAATGAGCATGATTTAGAAGAATAATTCTTTAAAACATTTTAAAATGGTATTTTGGTTAGAGTTTCTAACCAAAAGAGAGACACTTGAATACAAATAATTGAGGTAATAAAAACATTGTAATATCATGAGAATAAAGGAATTCATGATATACTATGTCAAAGTACATTATATACACCACATAAAAGTGATTTGGTGTATATCATCAAAGAAGTCTCAATGGAATGTAAATTGAGATGAAATCTCTCATAAAGGTTGTATCCATAGGTTAAGGATAAATCAACGACATAATTATGTGTGACAAATATAAATACACTAAATATGATTGGATATTCAGTGTAAATCAATCAAAGGATATTCACACATATTCTTGTAAAAACAATACCAACGAATTGGATGTTTAACTCAACAAATGGAGAATGAGTTAAAATTACTCTTATCAAATCCATATCATGAATTGAGAATTATCAATGGAGTGATTATGTGTATCAAACTTATATCCACAGGAAGGGGAGTGGAAATTATGACATAATCAAATGAATAGTGATTCCACACATAATCTTGGGGTAATATAATCAATGAAATATGCGTAAAGCCAAATGAGTGGAAATTGAAATCTCAAATTCCCTTATTGATTAGGTAAATTAAGAAACAAACACCCATGAAAGAAAGATCATACCATGATGATGTAAATACCCATAAAATAAAGTATATTACACAATTAATACAATCATGGGTAGTACACATACACCACATGCAATAATTAAGTGGTGATCAATGGAATTCTCACGGAATTAAAAGTGAGACAAGAAACCCCTTACCACGTTAATCAACTGAGTCGCATGGGCAAAAGTTAATAACCACCAAATGATTTACAGAATAACATGAATATAAAGTGAATCATGATAATATATATCAAATGGAAGTACACAATACACTACTTTCAATAATTTAGTAGCGAACAATGGAAATCTCACGGAATTGAAAGTGAGATAAGAGAATCCCTTACTTTGTACTTTTTCCTTGGTCGATGGTAGGTTTACCTCCTGTATAATGGTGAAATAATTGTTATTGAATAATAAAAGAATCATTTACTTTAATATGATATCATATATGATCTTTTAACATTGATTTGTTAATAATATCTTAGAATTATCGTCATTTCGGGTGTTAACGGGTTCATTTTACTTTATATTCTTTGTTATGTGAGCCATATTCGTTATTAATGGGATGTATATTATTCATATCCAAAATTATATCAAGTCCTTAGATACTATTTTTAAATCATCAAATTATAATTATACTTGAATGGATATGATGGACAATGAATCTCATCGCGTTCGTGGAGACGGTAGTCCGTACGTACGCACGAACGCTACTTCCATTTAATTTTTCATTTTAAAAGTATTGAATCCAAATGATACATAGGTATATTATTATTCCAGTATAATATAATATTTTATATATGTTACTTAAGTTCATTAACACCATCCTTTATACGTTCCATGTGTGGTATGAACGAGTCATATCATTTTAAGGGGGCGGTAGTCCGCACTTCCTCAAATGAAATTATCCTATGTTTATACAACATGAAACAAATAATGTTATGAAATAAAATGGAATTACAGAAGCTTATATATAAAATATATATCATTAATATCATATTTAATTACAGTGCCATCATAATGGCCACCATGAGAGGCGGTAAGATGTATTTGAACAATCATCGTTTCGTGAGGCGTTAGTTTGCCATCCACAGAAACATTATGTTCATCATCCATTAGATGGAGTTGTGTGTATGTGTAGTTTGAATCCTTCTTATAACAACATCCTAGTATATTGTGGATACTGGTGTTGTTACAAAAGAAAGGAAATAAAAAGAGTTTGGGGGTTGGAGAAGCAAAATAAATGAAAATAATTTAAGAGAAAACGTTACCTTTAAATTAGGTAACTCACCTTGGTTGGAACCAAAGGACTTGTTGAAATGCTTTCTTCCTAAGGGGAAGCTTCAAGGAGGAGGAGAGGGATGTGGGGAGCTTAGTTGGGTAGAGTTTGGACGAGCCAAGTGGCTTGAGAGGTGTGAAGAAATGAGAAGGAGGAGTGCCCTTTTATAAGAGGGGTGAGGGGCACCTTTGGAAAACCTAGAAATATTAATTTATAATAAATTCATATTCGGTTTCCAATGGCTCCAAAGTTGATTATTCAAAGGCTAATGTGGGGATAGGTCGAAAAACACTCAACCAATAGAATTTAGACAGGTTTGGGTACTTATATTAACCTTATCTTTAAGTATTAACTCTAAGTTAATTAGTTTCACTTTTACAATGTCTCTTTGTATTTTTATATAATATGGTTAATAAACATACTATATACATCCAAGCGATGCACAAGTGGTCCATTAATGATGAACCTATCCTGATATAAGTCTTTTGGCCGAACCTTAGATTTTTAGGAATTTAATATCAATTAATAATATAATATTTGTTTTAAGAACTCTTTTATGTCAATTTTGGCACTATTCAATAGTTGATTTTTGTGAAACTCGTAACAGATTGATTACTTCGAACAAAGTCAATTAAATCAATCCTAATATATCATATTATCCTAGAAAAATAGTTTAATTCATTAAAAGTTTCATATTATATTTTTTTGGGTATTTATAATATCAATTATTTTAATTTTTCACTATTATAGTAATTACTGCATCATCATTGTGTCATAAATAAAATAAATTATTTAATGTATAAAAATTATAAATAAAATATCATCATGTAGGAAATATATTTAGATTTCTAATGAATATTTATAATCGATAATCCAACATGTATAACCCTATGTAAAAATTGTTCTTCTAAAAGATGTAAGCTTATTCCATTTTTATTTTTTATTTTATCTTTATTAATATAATGTGTCCCTACCACATACAAGTGGCTCCAAGGGGTCCCCAAATTGACCCAAGGATTCCCATGGTCGGGTATGTGTCCTCCAATAAGGTTAGGACACGTTTTAGGGTAATTTTGTATTATTATAATATTATTTTTTAACCCTTATTTACCGGATTTACCCTTTAACCATGGTAAATAAAATATTTACCACAGTAACTATTCAAAATGTCTAAAAATAAAAGTTACCTATTTACACAATTTGAACATCCTGATTCCAAATATGGAATCCATTTTCCTAAATTCAAAACACAGAAGTGGCAGAAATTAATTTAAAATTAATTCCCGCTGTCAAAACAAAAAGCGTGTTTTTAAGAGACAATAACTATCAAAAGATTGACACTTGTTTATGTTCGGTTTAATTGTAAAATTATGTCCAATGACCAACATTATATTAAATGGTAAAAATATATTCTAAATATACTTTAAAACCACTCAAATTCAAAATTTATCACTATTAATTATTTTGATTAAAAAAGTTGTTTTTAATTAAAATTTAGTAATTTTCACTATTCATCAAAATATGAAAGTTATCCGAAAAGTACCAAAATTTCACCTTAGGCTAAATTCGATATTCCGAATCCAAAAATGAAGTCCATTTTAAAATATAAAATATACATAATTTCAAAATTTAGGTATTACTATCCATAACGGTTAGTTTGATCGGTTGTGGTGTGTGTTAAAACTCGAAGTTGCGTACAACACACGCTACTGTTTTATTCAAAGGAATGCGTACCGTGTAAGCTTGGGATGTTTCATTTTAAATTTTTTGATGTCCCCATTTAGTCAAAAAGTTTGAAATAATTTATTTAAAAAGGGTTCACTATTAAAAGTTGGTAAAACTACAATACTGAAGATGAATTTGTTCTTACATTATGTCTATGAAACTCATAATATTGATTCTAAAATTATAAGGATTATATAAAGTTTAAAATTTAGTTAATACTATTCATAACCTTTTTTGAACGGCTTGTTTGGTGATTCATGGTGCGGTTGAACTCAGTGTTGCATGTAGTGCATGTTATTGAATTATTTTGAAGAAATAACACACTATGAAATCTTGGGGTGTTACAGTAGAATTGTTTATGAAAATGCCCCAAAAGTAGTTTTCACACTAAAAGGACATACGGGGTCCCAATTATGAAGAGAACCTGAATGTTCTCTAAAATTATTCATAGATATATTTTCACCTTTCAGATGACATCATATGAGGTGAAAAAACGATATAGGCTTTCAGGGGTGGAGATTCATTGGTTGTTGAGGGACCTTTTCATTGTGTATTCCCTTAGAGTTATTTTGTACTATATTATGAGAACACGACCCAACAATAAAAAATTCACATTTAAGTTTCATTGGATGCTCCTATCTGCGGACATGTTTGTTGGTCATTATAAATTAATTTTAATATTGATATATATTTTGAGACATGTAATATAATGTTTTGATGAAAATCATGATGACATATGTTCTTGGTGAGGTAGGATATGTTGGGTGTGTCATGAATATTACATCATTAATGAATATTGTGAGAAAGTATTTATCCCTTCTATACAATAAAAGAAGTAAATATCGTAGGCCCTTTTATGGAAATGGAATATCCTAATTAAATCCATGTTCATCATGTTTAACATCCTCGTTCTATTTCTAGAATGTCAAAAAACGAGATATCAAGAATATAGGTTGATAACAATGGCATGAAAACTTCTATATTAGAGATATCTTGATAAATGAAATATATTACATGATAAGATTTCGTATGACATGAAATGTTGTTTTGCTGTTAAATTCATTATATATGTCATCCTTGGAATGTTGCTATATGTTAACCTCGTAATTTCTGCAATTTTGCATAATGCCATCGAGAAAGAGGCCTAGAGGGTTACACATTATGTGTATCCATTATCTCAGTTAAAAAAGTTTTATAAATATTGTTCTTATTCATTGTTTAATAATTATTAATTTATAATTGATCTAATTTATTTCATCACATGTTATTTGAGGGAATATATTATGGGCAGAATAACTAATAAATATCTTGTAGTATTTGAGGGCTAGGATTAATATTCCAATGAAAAAAACTCATATTAAAAAATATTTAATTAAATGACATTGAATTAAAACCAACTAGTTAAGTGAATGTTACGAAGTAATAATATTATTTTTAATATTTTAAATTAGGGTTTCTCTAGGATTAATGAAACAATTATAGACACTTCTGAAGACGGTTTATTATTACCGTAGTGATATACATACATGGTTATGTTATTATCTTATTAGCCTAGGGGATGTTATGCGACGCCTGTGGTGTCTTGCAAAATATTTGGTGAAAAACCTCTATAGCATAGAGTGTTCTTCCTTCTCCAAGATTTCTCTCATGAAATAGTGCAATCCTCCTCCACAAGATCATTGAAAATTCATTAGATACAGTTATCAAGGATATCAAAGGTGGACGAGGTAGGCACATGTATATTCTTGGATAGCACCAAAATACTACATTGAAAATGTATGGAAATTCATGGATCATATGTGGATCACAACTATAGGATATATACCCATGATCTATACAACATAACGAAGTTGCACTAAAGATATGTGGTCAGATTCTTGAATAAATGATAATTAATCTTTGATGTAAATCTATATAATTAAATTATTTATAAAATGTACAAATTTATCCTCTCTCATGTTTCTAAGATTCATTATTTTTTTATATTAATTTTAATTAATTTCATGGTTCATGATGTTCATCGTCACATAGATCCTAGATTGTTCACTGAAAATGGTAAAAATCAATGTTGGGCACCGTTCCTCCCACACTTCCGCGGTGCCCAGAACATTCAACTGGTATCCGAGGGAGAATATTATTATTTTTATTTATTCAATAATCATTGTTGATTTATGAATTTTTTATTTATTTTTTTAATTCATGTTTAATCATTTCATTTAAACTCAATTAAAATATATTTTTATTCTTCTATCATTTCATGCAGATCTAAAAGAAATGATTAATTTTATGATTAAAATTATATCGAGGATCTCATTCAAAGGATTTATGGATTATGCCTAGGAAACATAGAAGTATATGCCAAATAATCATAATTACAAGATGTATAGTTGTGTTCAATGCACTGGGATTATTTTGGATATTACTAAAAATCTATGCATTAAATACAAATGGTGTAGTTAATTCTTAAAAATCATGTTGACTAGGATAGAGTAGCACATGGCCTACCAGATTAAACTCCATGTACCCCACAATACAAGGTGTGTAGTCCCATTCAGGTTAGAGTTGGGCTGTGAATCACATACACAGCTTAAATGGCCAGTGAACGTGTAATAATGATTTAAAATGGCATGTGTCCCACAAGACACACCATTCACACCTTTAATTATAATGTACTCCCCACACGCCTCATCCCCAAGCATGTACATTAGATATAAGATTAAGGTTGTACACACTGGGAATGTCAGAACTACATGTCATGTACTTTTATTAAATTACATAGAATAAAAACATTAATATGGGCATAATTTTCACATCTTCATATCTTGTATTGGTTTTTTTACATTTATTATTCTCTGTGAATTAAAGCATGAAATGTTAATAAAAATTCATATAATTTGTGTAATCATCCCTGAAGTACACTTCATGAATGTACGTGATAAGTTTTTCAAGCTATATGTCACAAAGTACAATGTGAATACATGTATGATACATGATGAGTATATTTAGATAGGTATTCACCATGTCAACTCTACGGTACTTTTATGTACCAGGTTAATTTTAATGAATAATAAATCATTTGAAATTATAATGGATGATAATCTCAACTAAATTAATAAAAAGATTAAAATAAAATGATTAATTAATTAATTATAATAATAAACAAATTTGCTGAAATATTGATATTAAATAAGAATGATTAAATAATTTAATGCTAGTTTAATTAAATGTGTAAGTTGTTGAATGCATGTGGATGGTCATGAGATCGACCTGAAATTTCTATGTTATTGGTTTCCTTTTTAATTTATTATTTATTTAAATTATCGGGATATGTGCCTTCTATCATCATTAAAATTTATGCCCCTAATGCCCATGGTTTCATTTATGTAAACCCCATTTTAACATTACATACGTGTGAGTAAAATAATATGTAATTAATGGAGCTCCCAATCTAGTAGAGATTGTTCTTTCTAGGAGCCGAGGGTAAAAAATCTAAGTAGATACCATGGTGGATTGGTGGAATGTTATAAAAAAGAACCTAAAATTGTTTTTGTTGTTTCGTCCCTAAGCCAGTGGTTAGATTTTCAAAAACTAGATGAAATATCAATTTGAAACATCTCATGGTCATACAATTTATTTAATGTCTATCAATTACATGATTATTTTTTAGTGATTTATTTTACTTAATCACCAAATTAATGAATTAACAATATAGATATATAGAACTAAAATAATCTATATTATGTGTAAAAATTATCTAACGACATGGTTAATCACAAAACTACTCCAACTATATATTAATAACCATGTGAGAATGATAATAAATGGGATTTTTTGTATAAATGATAATGTCAAAGAATAAAACAATAAGTCCATACAGGATTCCATTACATTGGTTAGAATTGAACTGTAGTTCAATATTCCTGACCATCCATTGATGTTCTTCTTTCAATTAGAAGGGAATTCTAATTTGAGGTTTTGGGTTGACTAAACATGGTTGAAAACAAGCGTTGACTTCTAAAGAAGGAATGGATGTAACTGAGAGGTAATGTTTGAGGGAGCCGAATTATTAATTTTATTATTGGATAGTCCACTCAACAGGTCAAGGAATTGTGTGTTAATAATGTCATAATATTTAATGCTTACCTAAAACCATTTGAATAGCTTGACCAACCCTTGTTGGGTAAATGAGAATAGAATATGGATTATTTCAAATTGAATGTGGAAGAAACAAGATATTTTTAATCCAATGGTGAGGGATATAGGTTTTTGACAAAATAGTGTGCTGTCAATAAATATAAATTTATTTATTTTTCTAAATTTATCATATATTGTATTCAATCGTTTTTTAACTATTTTGAAGAGACATCATCAAAAATTAAATCATACATATCATTGTGATGCATGTTTGATAAAGAATACCTCCTCACCAGATATAATTTCAAGGAGTTGAAAAGGAACCTATAGAACATACTTCTCCATGAAAGGAAACAGTATGTGTTAGAATAACCATTACCAATTGCGCCTCGAAATGAGGCAAGTTATGATCCTATCTTTCTAAGCGAGAAACACCAAAATAATGCTATAGATGTTTAGTGCATCTTTATATCATCCATTTACAGTGATCTACTGAATAAACATGAGTAAATGGATTATTATAGAATGATGAATGAACTTATATATCTCTATTAAGTGAAGGAGAGACAATAGAGGTATGATATAACCAATTATTTGTTAATGATTAACCTTGGAGAGTCTGCAGTAGCTACGTATCATGTAGTCTTGTATTTTAGCTATATAGAATGCTTGTATATATTAGGTATTAAATTCTTAGCTGAGAAACAAATATATCTCATTCTATCATCACTTCCCAATAACATATCTAGTTTTATCTTGAATTATAATATGAGTAAGAATGAATAAAGTCAATTAGAACTTTATAAATTGATTATCCAAATTGATAATGACATAGGGAATGACAATCCTGTTATACTTATAGTGAATATGAAGATGAAGGGTGATGGAAATGGGATTATGACCTATAAATAGTGTACAGAACCCCATCACTATTTGACCAAGATGAAAAGCATCCAATGGTATGGGAAAGGAAAAGGTGGTAGTGTGTTTTCATGTTTCAGGTTAGGAAACTGGAAGGTGAACTGCATTAATAGGCAAGGTGAATCCAAAGTTGTTTTATTTACGGAGTGAAATGATTACACTTGTACATATTTCCTATTGGATACATTTTTTTCTCATATATATATATATATATATATCCAAATTCAAGATCCAATTACAGTTCTAAATGTTTTAAAATGAGGGGTGGATTTGTGAGCTTCCAATGGTATAAGGATAAATGCTATTGCCATTGGAGACTACAACCTTTAGTTAGAGACTATGAAGATTTATGTTTTACATAACTATTATTAGGTACCAACAATTACTGACTATATAATTTCTATATCATGTATAGATGGAGAAGAGATTATTTTCGATATCAAAAATAAATTACTTTTATATGGGCAACATATGTTACAATGTGGAACATTTAAATAACGAATCATGTGTTGGAAATCAATAACAAATCATGAGAATGTTAAGAATTTGAAAAATGTCAATCTATGGTGGTTATTTAAACACCTCTTATCTAAACCCACTTGATTTATGTCACGGTTGTTTACAAGGATAAATAATCAAACCACCATTCGAAGGATAGGTTAAAAGGTCCCCAAATATATTAGTATTATTACTCACTACTGTGTGTGGACCATTTCAAATATAAATTAGAGGTGAATATTCATACTTGATAACTTTTATAGCTAACTTGAGTAGATATGGATAACATTACATGAAAATGTAAAAGATTGAGACTTTTGGGAAATTCATGGAATATAAGAATGATGTAGAGAATCATCTTGGTTAGAAGAAAAATATGCTTTGATTATACTAGGTGGTGAATATCTTACCTTAGAGTTCATAGACTTTCTATGGGAGTTTGGGATACTATCTCTACTCACTCCACCTTATACACCAAAGTAGAATGGTGTAAGATAATTGATGAACAATACCTGGTTAAATATTGTAAGGTTTATGATGAGTGTTGCAGATCGTACGTTATCCTATTGAGGATATTTATTTCAAACAATCGCCTAAACATTAAATTGAATTCCAAATAATGCAGAAAATGGAATTCCCTTCGAGATATGCAATGGAAAGAACCCCATTTAATCACATACACATTTTTGGGGATGCAAGGTGTTTATTAAATATTTCATAGGATATATAATAGAACCCCAGGTCATGATGTGTATATTTATAGTATATCCCATGGAAACAAATGGATATTACATTTAAACCCACTCAGATAAAAATGTGATTGTTTCCATAAATTTTTACTTTCTTTAGAGGGATCACAACCTCAAAATGGATAATGGGAGAAATATTGACTTCTATGAATACGATGCTCAAGATACAGATGAGGTTGTATACGAACACGTTTCACATGTCCCCATGGAAGAAGTAGCTCTTGAAACACAAGTATTACACATTATTGTAAGTTTTGTAAGGGAACTAGATATATATGGGTTTTATGTCACAAAGGATAGTGATTAATTATTATTAAAAAATGATAAACGTATCTCTTATAAGTTAGACGTTCAGAGCTCAGAAGACTCAATATTTCTATAAGATATGAATTTTATGATGGATTCCATGTAACCCTACCAATTTTGGGTTCTAGTCAATGAGCTAGTTGATGTAAATTTGGGTGGATGTAAATGGGTATTCAAAATAAAACTAGACATGGAAGGTAATGTTAGAACCTATTACGAAAGGATAGTTATTATTGGGTTCAAACCAAGTCATGGAATTGACTACAATAATTTTTCTTTCCATTTTCTATGTTTACATCCATCAAAATGTTACATTCCATAACATCTTACTGTGACTATGAAATTTTGAATATGGATGAAAAATCTAACTTACATAATGGAAACGCTCATGATGATGTATATGAGACAACCAAATAGGTTTGTGACCCCATGTGATTCAAAATGGGTTTTCATGTAGCAGAGATCCATTTATGGTCTGAAAGTAGAATCCAGTTCATGGATCATTCAATTTGGTGAAGCCAAAAAAGAATTTGGTTTGATTAAAAATGAATGTGAGTGTTGTGTTTACCAATGGTTTAGTGGGAATGACGTAAATATCCTAGTAGTATATGTTGATGATATATTACTTATTGGAAATGACATACCGGTCTTTCAATCTTTTAAGGACTGGTTGGAAAAAATTTTCTACATGAAGAACATAGGATAAGTAACTAACATTCTACGATTATAATAATTCATGACAGATCCATGTGGATACTTGGTAAAAAAGAACATATATAAATATATATTGACTATATACTATATAGATTTATTATGGAACAATCCAAGAGGGTATTTGATCTAGCATCACAGAGTTTAGATCATTCTAAAAAAATTTGTCCCCAGTCAGAACATGATAATGATAGAATGAGGAATATCCCATACACTTTGGTGATTGGATAAATCTTGTATGCCATTTTACATAAAATAAATGATGTTTTTACACATTGAGTGAGGATGGAATATATCATGTAGTCCTAGGAGAACATAATTCAATTTTTTTTAAGACTATCATTATGTATCTGAGAAGAACAAAGGAAATATTCATGGTGTATGCAGTAGATGATGATCTTGTCATCATAGGGTTTGTTAATACTGGATTTTTGAAATATTGGAATGATATGAAGTCCCAATAAATATATTTTTTCAATCTCAATGGAAGATATGTGATTTGGAAGAGTTCAATGAATCCAGTTTTCAATGATTCTACAGTGGATTAGGAGTATATTGTGGCTTTTGATGCATGCAATGAATCCATATAGATTCAAAACATTATCCCTGATATTGGTGTGTTACCTACTATTATAAAATCTATCACATTATATTGATATAATACTGCAGTGGTGTCTCTTGACAAATATCCTATGTCACATCAAAAAACAAAGAAAATACTCCAAATGTATCATCTCTTTAGGGATTTTTATCAGTGTAGTGAAGTTGCAGTGAGAAGATTATCCACAGAAAAGAATGTAGAAGAAACCTTAAATAAAGATTTATCTCTATAGAATCATGATTATCTTGTGATATCTAGAAGATTAACGGTTTTTAGCAGTTACCTCTAGTTAAATTTGGAGTCTGTTTGAGTTGGTTCCCTAGAACCAACTTCTATATTCAGTATGGTAACTTATATTCATTGTTTTTAATATCAATAAACTCCTTGTCACATCATGAATTTTCATGTATGTAAAATTTTATGTGATAATGTCCCAAGAGTAGCTGTCACACTAAACGGTCAAAGAAGATCCTCGATATAATGACATCCTATAAGTTCGGTGACACTATTTTTAAATATATGTTCTATGGATAGATCATATCATTTTACAAACATAAATTATACAGTATTTTATGGTTGGAGGCTCATTGAACAATAAGAAACATTTATATGACGCAATCCACTGGTGATATCTATTATGATGTTATGTATAATGACCTATACTTTACATACATTGTTAATACTTCAAAATTGAAGCATACTTATTACAACATATAATAAAACCACGAAAGGACCGTATAGGTATAATGCCTTTAGAAACTGGGAAACATAAACAACTGGTTCATAAAGCATCAACTTTGCCTCCCACTTATTTCATCATATCTAGAGTCCCTTTTTGGCATATCCTACTTAATAACCTTATTCATAACATGGGGAAAGAAAACATACAAAAGGGTGAGCTCAAATGCTCGGTAAGGGTAAACAAAAGAAACATCAATCACATCGTATACACAAGCACATAACTTTTGGAAATCTTAACCTGCAAAAGAGATCATAATTTCATAACGTGGGATAAATCATGGCAGTGAAATGTAATCACAATAATAAAAACATAAAACATGAAACTTTGTGGCATACACACATAATCATAGAGAATCAATTCTTGTTAGTCAAGACTCA
The DNA here is from genome assembly GCA_963277665.1 of Viscum album. Taxonomy (NCBI): domain Eukaryota; kingdom Viridiplantae; phylum Streptophyta; class Magnoliopsida; order Santalales; family Viscaceae; genus Viscum; species Viscum album. The sequence continues at coordinate 1,060,326,016 of OY728165.1, read as the reverse complement.
TTTCCAAGACTATCTTAGTGGACAAAGTCCCTTTCTGAACCGAGTCACCCTTGTTTCAGTCCTGTTTCACTGAACCGGTATAACCTACTGTTCCAGCTATGTCTATCTCATGAGATATAAAATATTTACCCAATGAATTGGAGGGAGATATAGGTCCCACCCATCTCATAATGATACCATTCTTATGTGTGCCACAAAAGCATAAATCATACATCATTGCATAACCCATGTAATAAAAATGGGATTCTTAAACAACATGCCATCATAAAACCATTCATATAAGATTAAGGAATCCATAAAAATAATTCCATCACAACATAGTCCAATCAATCTAATAATAGGGATATAAACAGAACCCTTTATTATCTTAGATGGAAAATAATTTTGATAAAACACTTGAACTCCATTCTTGAGGAAAATATCCTTTCTACTTCAAAAACACTTTTCCTTTCTTAACATGTAATAAAATTTTAATCTAAAAGAAGTTTATTAAAAATAAACTTGAAAACTTGTAAAGGATGCTTCTTGTAAATAATTTTTTAAAAATCCATTCATTTCGTATAAGTTAAAAAATCATTCTTCGTACTTTTGTGAGAAAAGTCAAAAAATACCTCGTATGAACAACGGCAAAAGATTCCTTTCATATCCTTTACTAAAAACTCATCGAAGGGTAAAATTGGATTTAAACAATTGTAGGTGGATGGAAATAATATTACATATTTAGAAAACATGGATTTGGATGATAAAATACACCCCAGTAAATACAAAAGTATGAACAATCTCGGATAAAAATGAGATTGTGATATTTCCCTTACCTTAGGTCCGAATTGCTTTGTAAGTGTCCAAAACTCCTATATAATGATTTAGATAATGTTATTGACTTATTCCAGAATCATACTTATTTTTATGATATCATATATGGTCATATTCATAGCTTCTTAGTAGTAATATTTCATTGCTACTTGTTATTTGGGTGTTTATAACTTTTTGTTCTTATGCGTGTTCTGTCGAATAAGTTCTTATTCTTCTCTTTAGGTTATATATACCTCATTTCCAGAATGGTATTAGTGTAATATATATCATATTCATTCATTCAATTCATTTATATAATCATTATGAAAAGAATATCATGTAGGCCGAGTCGCATCACATCGTGGAGACGGTATTCCGTACGTACGCACGAGTGATGATATCGTTCCTATGATCATGGAATTGTATTGGAGTATATGTATACTATTTAAGAATCAATATCACTTTATAATAGTCATATATGGTCATTATTTACACCATTATACCCATCCAAGTAAGGTGGTGGTGGAAAATAGATTACACCACGGCGTGGAGACGGTATTCCGTACGTACGCACGCGCGGTGATTTCTTTTTCTGTAGGATGGATAGATGGTGAAATAGGATTGTTTCATACTTATAATAACATATCCGTATATGAGTGATACTGATGTTATTACTTCATAATGAAACAACTAAATAAGAAGAAGTGGATGAAGAAATAAAGATGAAAGAATCGGTAACGGACATTACCTCTTCTTTGAAGTGCTTCTTTGAGACCTTCTTTTAGGGCACTAAAATTGGTCTTTGAAGATGACCAGAACCTCTAGGAAGTCTCTAGGGAAGTGTAGAGGAGAAATTGGCAGGGGGTGGACGAGCTTGAAGGCTCCAAGTGGTGTGAGGAATAGGGGGAGGAGGTGTCCTTTTATAAGGGTGGAGAGGGGCACCTTTGGAATAACCAAAAATATTATTTTATTATAAAGTCAATTTCGGTTTTAAATAGCTCCAAATTGATTTATTTCATGGCTAAGGTGGGGATCGGTCGAAAACCTCTCATCCAATAGAATTTAGACAAGTTTAGGTTCCTATTTTAACCTTATCATTTAGATTTAACATTAAGTTACTTTTACCGTGTCTTCTTGTGTTCTTATACTATAAGGTTAATAAACTTACTATAAGTAGCCAAAAGAACCCCAAGTTGTTTATTATTAATATATATAACCTTATCTAAATCATTTGGCCAAACCTTCGATTTTTAGGAATAAAATAACAATTACCAATATAATATTTGTTTTAAAAACTATTTTATGTCAGTTTTCACACTATTTAGTAATTGATTTTTGTGAAAATCATAACAGAATTATTAGTTCAAAACATGTTAATTAAATCAATACTAACATGTCATAGTAACCTAGAAAATTAGTGGGATTCATAAAAAGTCTCAAGTTACATTTATTTTGGTGTTTATAGCATGAATTATGTCAATATTTCATTAATAAGATAATTACTGCATCATCATTGTGTCATAAATAAATAAATTTATCTAAAGTCTAAAAATTATAAATAAAGTATAATTATGTAGGAAATATTTTTAGCTTTCTAATGAATATTTATAATCGAATTTATCTTATGTATTACCCCATATTAAAATTTTTTATTTATTAAACGTTGATTTTAACTATTTTAACTATTCATTAAATAAAATAATATTAAATGTCATAATCTAATCCATGTGGACCTAAATGGTCATATTATATTCATAAGGTTGTTTTTGGTTGAATTACACTTATCCAATAGAATTAGGAAATGTGTTAGGGTAATAGTAATATCATATTTACCCTTAGTTACCCTATTTACTATTAACCGCGGTAAAAAAAGTAAAAAGTTACTATTCCCGAAAAAATTATTTTTATCTCATTGAACCAAATTTTACATACTGATATCAATTGTGTCTGTCGGATTTTCGAAATTCCATTTACAGAAGCGGTAAAATTAGGTTTTATGCAAAATTCAGTTTTTTAACCTACCACTTAGTGGTTTCACTATTTTTCAAAAATTGAAAGTATTCAGAAAAATACCAAAATTTCAACCTAGGCTAATTTCGGTATTCCGAATCCACAAATGAATTCCATTTTGAAAGATAAAATTTACAAATTTTCAAAAAGTGGTTATTACTTTTCATAACGGCTAATTTTAATAATATTTTAATAGCATATCGTTGTTTAGTGAAACTCGGTATTGTGTACGACGCAGGTCGCGATTTCATGTAAAGCAATCCAAGAAAGTGTTGTGTAGAAAAAGATTCCTTTGATGATTTATATAACATAAAAGTCTCGGGTGTTACATTCTACCCCCCTTAAAATGAATTTCGCCCCCAAAATTCGTCACTTTTTAACAAACAGATGAGGATACCTCTCCCTCATCATATCCTCAAGTTCCCTTGTAGCTTCTTCTAATTGGTGGTTCCTCCATAAAATTTTCTACATTCGAGTGGTCTTGTTTCGTAGGACTTTTCCGCTACGATCCAGAATCTCTATCAGTTGTTCTTCATAAGAAAGATCTTGCTCCAACGGTACAACTTCTGAGCTGAGTACATGTGAAGGATCAGGTATGTACTTTCTCAGGAAAGATACATGGAACACATCGTGAACTTGAGAGAGATTCAGTGGAAGTGCCAATCGGTAATCTACCTTCCCTACACGATCCAGTATTTTGAAAGGACTGATATATCTAGGGCTTAACTTCCCCTTCTTTCCAAATCTCATGACTCTCTTTCAAAAAGTTATCCTTAAGAACACTTTATCGCCCACTTCAAACTCTAGGTCTTTTCTTCGGCTGTCAGCATAACTTTTCTGTCGACTCTGAGCTGCTCTTATGTGTTGTTGAATAGATCTGACCTTTTCTGCCATTTCATCAACGAGATTAGGTCCTAATAGCTTTCTTTCCCTAACTTCATCCCAACAAGTTGGAGTCCTTCATTTCTTTCCATAGAGAGCTTCATAAGGAGCCATCTGAATACTGGAGTGAAAGATATTATTATAAGAAAATTCAACCAAAGGTAGGTGTTGTTCCCAACCTCCTTTGAAATCCATAGAGAAAGCTCTCAACATATCTTCTAGGGTTTGAATTGTTCTCTCAGACTGACCATCTGTCTGAGGATGATAAGCAGTGCTGAAACTCAACTCTTTATCCAGAGTATGCTGAAGACTTGGCCAGAACTTCAAGGTAAATCTCGGATCCCGATCAGATATAATAGAAAGTGGTACTTCATGCAATCTTACCACTTCCTTTACATATATCCTGGCAAGCTGATCCAGAGTGAAATCCTCTCTAATAGCAATGAAGTGTGCACACTTTGTAAGACGATCAACTATGACCCAGATAACATTATTGTCTTTGGATGTTTTAGGAAGTCCTGTGACAAAGTCCATAGTAATGTTTTCCCATTTCCATTCTGGTATGGGTAATGGTTGTAACAACCCCTTAGACTTCTGTATCTCTGCTTTAACTTGTTGTCAAACCAAGCATCGAGAGACATATTCAGCAACATCTCTTTTCATTCCATCCCACCAGAAGTACTCTTTCAGGTCCCTATACATTTTCGTGCTTCCAGGATGAATAGAGAATGAAGAACTATGAGCCTCATCCAGTATCTCCTTCTTTAATTCAGGGATGGGAGGAACACAAACCTGATTCCTGAACTTTAATACCCCATCACAATCAAGGTTGAACTCAGGAACATTTCTAACCTTCTTTTGTATCTCGACATCTTCTTTCTGTGCCTCTTTAATCTTCACATTTATAGATGGTTGAACATTCATTTGAGAAAGATAAGATTTTTCCCATTCCATTATAATTCCAAGATCCATCCTTTGTAAATCCATAAATATTGGATCTTTTTTGATCCTCGTCATGGAAAAACTAGCATGGTCTTGTCGACTTAATGCATCTGCCACCTTGTTTGATTTCCCAGGGTGGTAATGGATTAAGCAGACGTAATCCTTAATCAGCTCCAACCATCTTCTTTGACGCATATTCAGCTCCTTTTGTGTGAAAATATACTTTAAACTTTTATGATCAGAATAAATATCACACCTTTCACAATAAAGGTAATGCCTCCAAATCGTTAATGCAAAGATTACCGCAGCTAACTCCAAATCATGTGTTGGGGAATTTTTCTCATGGATTTTCAACTGTCGTGAGGCATAAGCTATCACCATATCATTTTTCATAAGAACACACCCTAATACCTTCTTGGATGCATCACTATAGATCACAAACCTTTCTCCACTACAAGGCAGTGTGAGCACAGGTGCACTGGATAACCTTCTTTTCAACTCCTTGAAATTCTCTTCACATTTTTCCATCCAGACAAACATAACTCCATTCCGAGTCAACTTGGTGATTGGATTAGATAATCGTGAAAAATCATTCACAAAAAGTCTATAATATCCAGCCAAACCAAGAAAACTTCTGATCTCAGTTACTGTTGTTGGTCTCGACCATCTTTCGATAACCTCTGTTTTTGCTGGATCCACAGATATCCCCTCTTTTGAGATTATGTGACCCAAAAATGAAACTTTTTGAAGCCAAAATTCACACTTGGTAAATTTGGCATAAAGCTTCTCCTTTCTCAGGGTCTTAAATATAATTCTCAAGTGATCTTCATGTTCTTCCTTTCTCTTTGAATAGACAAGAATATCGTCTATAAAGACTACCACAAATTGATCAAGATAGTCTCTAAAGACTCTATTCATCAGATCCATGAAGATAGCAGGGGAATTAGAAAGACTGAATGGCATCACTATAAATTCATAGTGTCCATACCTTGTACGGAAAGTCATCTTTTGTATATCCTCCCTTTTGACCCTTAATTGATGATACCCTGAACGGAGATCAATCTTGGAAAATTATTGAGCTCCGCATAGTTGGTCAAATAGGTCATCAATGCGCGGGAGAGGATATTTGTTCTTGATAGTGATCTTGTTAAGTTCTCGATAATCAATGCAGAGTCTCATTGATCCATCTTTCTTCTTAAAAAATAGAACATGTGCTCCCCATGGTGACGCACTAGGGCATATGAATCCTTTATCAAGATTCTCTTGGAGTTGCTTCTTCAATTCCTGCAACTCAGTTGGGGCCATTCTATAAGGTGTCTTTGAAATAGGGAAAGCACCCGGTACGAGTTCTATTGAGAACTCAACTTCACGATTTGGTGGAAGCCCTGATAATTCTTCCATAAAGACATCATCAAACTCCCGTACAATGGTAATATTCTTAATCTTGAGTTTCTCACCAACCATTTGAGATAAATAACCTTCATTTAGTGGAATCAAGACCCATAAGATAGAAGAAATTTCCACTGGAAGATTATGTTCATCCTTGCATTGATAGACGATCATAGATTGATCTGGAATATGAAATGTGACTTCCCTTATTTGGAAATTGATATGAGATCCATATAAAGAAAGCCAATCCATGCCAAGAATCACATCAAATTCCACTATAGGAAGGATCACAAGATTTTTAGGAAGCACTTTCCCACAAACATCGATCGGAGAAGAATTATAAACTTTTGATGTGACTGTTGTCCCATTAGGTGTTTTCACAGCTAACTCAACATCTAATTGTTGAGGTAATACGGTGATACCCTTAGAAAATTCTTTAGAAATAAAAGAGTGGGTGTATCCAGAATCAAATAAAACATTTGCTACTTTAGAGTGGATGGTAAGTGTACCTTTCACCACATCGTTATCGTACTCCACATCGCTGATATAAATTGCATGTGACTTTCCTTTGTCTTTAGCCTTAAGAGTTTGTTGACGTCGACCATCATCATCAACCCTTGGAATAGGGCATTTATTGGCATAATGTCCCATCTCCTTGCACTTGAAACATTGAAGTGTAGTAGGTTCATTCTATGTATCCCTTCCTTTGTTTGCATCATTAGACATCTTCTTCCCATCATTGCGGCATTCAAATTCCCGATGACCCTCCTTTCCACATTTGAAACATTTACTTGTCCCTTTAAGACAACTCCCTCTATGCTTCTTTCCACACTTTGAGCATAAGGGAAATCTCATCTTCTTTTCAGTGTGCTCTTTAGATTTTCCTTTGAATTCCATTTTCCTCTTCTTATCAAACCCATATCACTGATGGGTTACTCCAATCTCCATATCGACTTTGAGAGCACATCGAACAATTTCCTCGTAGCTATTGAAGTCTCTTATGGCTAACGCCCTTCGAAGACTTGGTTTTAAGCCACTAAAGAATCGATCGATCTTACTCTCAGGTTGGATAATAATACCAGAAGCGTACCTTGAATGTCTTGTAAAATTTGCTTCATAGGTACCAACAGATTCATCATCCTTTTGCTTTAGTTCAAGAAACTCTTTCTCCATCTTTGTTCGGAGAATACGAGGGATGTACTTATTGAAAAATAAGTTCTTGAACTCGTCCCATTCCATGGACTCAATTTCATCCCTTTGCCTCGTATTCTTAATACGATTCCACCATTGGTCAGCATCTCCTTCCAAACGATACACTGCTAGGATGAATTTATCATGTTCAGAACATTGAAGAACTGAAAATATCTTTTCAGTAGTACTAATCCATTGTTCAACAACTAATGGATCAGTAGACCCGCTGAAAGAAGGTGGACGCTGCCTCATGAAGGATTCAACAGAATGTTGCTCCTTCCTTTGCTCGTTTGGAAGTCCTGCATGATTCAGAGCTTGAGAAAGTTGTGTGAGCATGGCTACAAGATTTTTCATTCCATCTCCCATAACGTTTGGTTGCTCAGGGGGACAATCATTGCATTGCCCGTCACATTCCGTATTAACACGGTTCCTTCGGGTTCTAGCCATTGACTAAAACCAAGAAGAATAGTGTGAGCAACACTAATTATAATAGGAAAACCACATAATCAAGAATAAAATTTCACACTTAAGGTCTTATCCTAGGTTATTCATGGACATTTCTAAAACACTAATATTGTGTTCTATGCTTAGACATATCCTTAGGGTTCTTACTAAGAATTTCACATCCTAGTTTCTAATGGTTGACTATACCTTTCCTCTGATACCATCTATAACGACCCATACTTTACATACATTGTTAATACTTCAAAATTGAAGCATACTTATTACAACATATAACAAAACCATGAAAGGACCGTATAGTTATAGTGCCTTTAGAAACTGGGAATCATAAAAAACTGGTTCATAAAGCATCAAGTTTGCCTCCCACTTATTTCATCATATCTAGAGTCCCTTTTTGTCATATCCTACTTAATAACATTCTTCCTAACCTGGGGAAAGAAAACATACAAAAGGGTGAGCTCAAATGCTCAGTAAGGGTAAACAAAATAAATATCAATCACATCGTATACACAAGAACATAACTTTTGGAAATCTTAACCTGCAAAAGAGATCATAATTTCATAACATGGGATAAATCATGGTAGTGAAATGTAATCACAATAATCATAACATAAAACATTAAACTTTGTGGCATACACAAATAATCATAGAGAATCATTTTTTGTTAGTCAAGACTCATTGCCAAGACTATCTTAGTGGACAAAGTCCCTTTCTGAACCGAGTCACCCTCGTTTCAGTCCTGTTTCACTGAACCGGTATAACCTACCGTTCTAGCCATGTCTATCTCATGAGATATAAAATCTTTACCCAATGCATTAGAGGGAGATATAGGTCCCACCATCTCATAATGATACCATTCTTATGTGTGCCACAAAATCATAAATCATACATCATTGCATAACCCATGTAATAAAAATGGGATTCTTAAACAACATGCCATCATACAACCATTCATATAAGATAAAGGAATCCATAAAAATAATTCCATCACAACATAGTCCAATAAATGTAATAGTAGGGATATAATCAGAACCCTTTATTATCTTATATGGAAAGTAATTTTGATAAAACACTTGAACTCCATTCTTGAGGAAAATATCATTTCTACTTCAAAAACACTTTTCCTTTATTAACATGTAATACAATTTTAAACTAAAAGAAGTTGATTAAAAATAAACTTGAAAACTTGTAAAGGAATCTTCTTGGATATAATGTTTTAAAAATCCATTCATGTCGTATAGGTTTAAAAAAACATTCTTTGTACTTTTGTCGGAAATGTCAAAAATTACCTCGTACGAAAAGCGACAAAAGATTCCTTTCATATCCATTACTAAAAACTCATATAAGGGTAAAATTGGATTTAAAAAATTGTAGGTGGATGGAAATAATATTACATATTGAGAATACATGGATTTGGATGATAAAATACACCCTAGTAAATACCAAAGTATAAACAATCTCGGATAAAAGTGAGATTGTGATATTTCCCTTACCTTAGATCCGACTAGCATTGTAAGTGTCCGAACCTCCTGTATAATGATTTAAATAATGTTATTGACTTATTCCAGAGTCATACTTATATTTATGATATCATATATGGTCATATTATTAGCTTCTTAGTAGTAATATTTCATTGGTACTTGTTATTTGGGTGTTTATAACTTTTTGTTCTTATGCGTGTTTTGTCGAATAAATTATTATTCTTATATTTAGGTTATAGATACATCATTTCCAGAATGGTATTAGTGTAATATATATCATATTCATTCATTCAATTCATTTATATAATCATTATGAAATTAAGATCATGTAGAACGAGTCGCATCTCATCGTGGAGACGGAATTCCGTACGTACGCACGAGTGATGATATCGTTCCTATGATCGTGGAATTGTATTGGAGTATATGTGTACTATTTCAGAATCAATATCACTTTATAATAGTCATATATGGTCATTATTTACACCATTATACCCATCCAAGTAAGGTGGTGGTGGAAAATAGATTACACCACGGCGTGGAGACGGTATTCCGTACGTACGCACGCGCGGCGATTTCCTTTTCCGTAGGATGGATAGATGGTGAAATAGGGTTGTTTCATACTTATAATAACATATCAGTATATGAGTGATACTGATGTTATTACTTCATAATGAAACAACTAAAGAAGAATAAATGGAAGAAGAAATAAAGATGAAATAATCGGTAACAGACATTACCTCTTCTTTGAAGTGCTTCTTTGAGACCTTCTTTTAGGGCACTAAAATTGGTCTTTGAAGAAGACAAGAACCTCTAGAATGTCTCTAGGGAAGTGGAGAGGATAAATTGGCAGGGGTTGGATGAGCTAGAAGGCTCCAAGTGGTGTGAGGAAGAGGGGGAGGAGGTGTCCTTTTATAAGGGAGGAGAGAGGCACCTTTGGAATAACTAAAAATATTATTTTATTATAAAGTCAATTTCGGTTTTAAATAGCTCCAAATTGATTTATTTTGTGGCTAAGTTGGGGAGGGGTCGAAACCCTCTAATACAATAGAATTTGGACAAGTTTAGGTTCCTATTTTAACCTTATCATTTAGATTTAACATTAAGTTACTTTTACCGTGTCTTCTTGTGTTCTTATACTATAAGGTTAATAAACTTACTATAAAAAGCCAAACGAACCAAAAGTTGTTTATTATTAATATATCTAACCTTATATAAGTCATTTTGCCGAACCTTATATTTTTAGGAATAATATAACAAATACCAATATAATATTTGTTTTAAAAACTATTTTATGTCAATTTTGACACTATTTAGTAATTGATTTTTGTGAAAATCATAACATAATTATTAGTTCGAAAAAAGTTTATTAAATCAATACTAACATGTCATATTAACCTAGAAAATTAGTGGGATTCATAAAAAGTCTCAAATTACATTTATTTTGGTGTTTATAACATCAATTATGTCAATATTGCATTAATAAGATAATTACTGCATCATCATTGTGTCATAAATAAATAAATTTATTTAAAGTCTAAAAATTATAAATAAAATATCATTATGTAGCTAATATTTTTAGATTTCTAATGAATATTTATAATCTAATTTATCTTATGTATAACCCCATATTAAAAATGTTTTAGTTATTAAACTTGGATTTTAACTATTTTAACTATTCATTAAATAAAATTATATTAAATCTCATAATCTAATCCAAGTGGAACTAAATGGTCATATTATATTCATAAGGTTGTTTTTGGTCGAATTACACTTATCCAATAGAATTAGGACATGGGTTAGGGTAATAGTAATATCATATTTACGCTTAGTTACCCTATTTACTATTAACCACGGTAAAAAAAGTAAAAAGTTACTATTCACCAAAAAATTATTTTTATCTCATTGAACCAAATTTTACTTACTGATATCAACCGTGTCTGTCGGATTTTCGAAATTCCATTCATAGAAACAGTAAAATTGTGTTTTATGCAAAATTTAGTTTTTTAACCTACCACTTAGTGGTTTCACTATTCATCAAAAATGGAACGTTTTCCGAAAAATACCAAAATTTCACCCTAGGCTAATTTCGGTATTCCGAATCCAAAAATGAAATCCATTTTGAAATATAAAATTTACAAAATTTCAAAAATTGGTTATTACTATTCATAATGGCTAGTTTTAATAATATTTTAATAGCATATCGTTGTTTCGTGAAACTCGGTATTGCGTACGATGCAAGCTATCGAGGAAGGTCGCGATTTCGTGTAAAGCAAGCCAAGCAAGTGTTGTGTAGAAAAAGATTCCTTTGATGATTTATATAACATAAAAGTCTTGGGTGTTACATTATGTGAATGATACCCAAGAGTAAGAAATTAACATTTATGTGTAATTTGATGATCTTATCTGTATACATGGGTATTGGTCCTTAGAATATATGAAAATTTTTAATCTATATTAAGAGTCGGCTAATTTGATGTATTGTTGGGAAGTGTTACAATTGTTCTTCACAACGAGGATGGATTCATTGGGTGTGTCACAAGTAATATTTCATTAATGAATAATGCAGGAAAGTATTCTCCACTTATGTACACTAAGAGAAGTTAAAATCACATTCTCGTTGATGGTAATGAGATTGCCTGACAAAATATATGACCATGGTGTTCTCTAAGAATGTTCTACTTATAGAATGTCAAAGAAATATATATAAATCATATAGTTTGGTGTTACTGGAATGAATCCTATTCGATTAGATATATTGTGATAATGTGATTATATTACATTGTATGCTTTTGTATGAGGTGACATTTCATTTTGGAATTAACGCCATTATTTATGGGATCCATGGAATTTTGTTAGTTGATAATATTAGACATTTTCCAGGTTCTCCTTATTCTAATGAGAAAGTGGCTTAGAGGGTCACACACTAAGTGTATCCCATATCATAGCTAAATATATTAGTATTTAACAAGTTGAATAAATATTATTCCCAGTCATGGTTTAGTAATTGTTCATGTATTACTGATCATATTTATTCCATCATTAGTTATTGGTTACAATATATTTGGGGAATAATATTTTATAAATGTTGAAGAAGATTGGAAAACCCAGTTTAATGGTCCAACGAGAAATAATAATATCTAATATTACATGATAAACTAATATTTAATTATAATCTAATGTTATTTTCATGTAAGGAAATAATAATAATATTATAATTATTTGACATTGGGGTTTTACTGGGATTAATGAAAAAATTAAAGGCATTTGGGAAAATATATATTATTACCCTAGTGAAGTAATTTTCTGGAAATATTTATCAATTATTAAGAAAGGAAAATATAATAGAAGCCTATGGTTTTGTGAAAAAACATTTAGGGAAACAAATATCAAGCCTAGAGATTTCTTCCCACTCTAAGAAAACACTCATGAATGAGAGTGATCCTCCTCCACCATTAATGGAGAACACTTTGGAATAATTTCTCCTTGTGATTGATGACAGTCAACACAAGAACAAGGATCTTCTGTGCTACCACCCATAGGCTCATTCACTGATGTTAGAGATTTGTGGAGAACATGTGGTTCAATACTATAGGATATATACACTTTATCTCTATAACTCAATGAAGGCTCACTGCAAATATCTATTAGGATGCATCAATGAAGAAATAATCCAATTGAATGTAATTCAATATAATTTATATAATTATAAAAAATATATGTTGATCATCCCTCTTGGTTCTAGTTTTCAGTCCTTTATCTTATTTATTTGAATCAATTATGAAGATAATGGCATCATAATCACAAAGATCCTAGATTTTTCATTCAATATGTCAAAAATCAATGTTGGGAAACGTACCACCCACACTTCTTCTATTCCATAACATTCAGGTACATTGTTTTAAAATCATGCGAGCCAATTTTATGAGGTTCATATGTGGGGAAGAATCTAGAACATGGTTTCTTTACTGATACGACTTATCCTACATGGTCTAATAACTAGAAAAAAATGGATCAAAGTATTTATTTGTTCTTAACCCCTCATTTATTAACCCAATCTGACCCTATCATGGGATTTCATCTTCTCAATTACTAATGATCCTTCTATCATCATTATGATGGATGTTTGAAGGATTCCCTTTTTGAAATGAATTCAAATTTTCATGTTAAATCACCATTATTAGTGTTTTTCTATAGCTCTATATAGATCTATCTCTCATAATCTCTCTCAATTACATAGATATACTTATTATGTGGATAGATCTAATATATTTGATGCTATATAAGATGATATTTTTCTTTTATGTTTTTATGTAAATTGATCAATGGTGGTGTTTTGGAGATTTTAACCAATTTTGTAGATGTTTTCATGCTGTTTTTGATTTTTGTCATGTTTTCCAAGGATGGTGGCTTAAATCTCAAATATAATATATAAAATGTCAGGGATGGATGCCAAATTATAATTTTTACATGAAATTGTATATGAAAATTTGGTTGTAAATCATGTTAGAAACACAATTTAGTGATGGTTTGTAGTTTTTTAGAAATTGGGGAATTTTTATCCTATTACATTGTGATTTCGTTTTAAAATGATTATTTTTAATTCAGTTTTTTTATTTATGAAAAATGATATATGTAATTATTTTTAATAAAATGTTTTTTTATTGAAATGGGTATTTCACAAATGGTTTGGGAATGGGTTTGGAATGGTTGGTGTGTGGTCATTCCAATGGGATAGATAGGCACTAGAAGTACCCCTATGAAAAGGAGAATAAGAATATAGATATGAAGTAACTTAGTTAAAATGGTGAAATATGTGTTGGATTATTGAAATGATGACTCCCCACTCATTTTTATGGTGAGGGAGAGGTTTCAAGCATGGTTGTTTATGTAGATATGTGGAATTAAATGGATAATTCCAACATAAAATTCATAAAATGGAATTAGAGCATTATTTGGTTGTTTTACATTGAAATAGATATTATTTGGTGAAAATTGCTTATTTATGGAACCTTTTAATATATTTTTATAATTTTTTGAATTTTTTAATATAAAATATTTTGTATAATAATTCTAGCGTGTTTTATCATAGTGGTGTATGTAGGGAAGTCATTTTTGTAATTCACGCAATGTTTTATTACACACTCCATTGTGGAACATAATTTCTTTGGTAGAAATTGTTTATCATTACATGGGAAAAGAAATAAAATCTCATTTATATTTTCGTGATAAGTGATACTTTGGATATTTGTTTTAGTGGATAAAGGAGAATGATGGGTCTTTGTAGTAATGGCTCTCTTCATGTTTTCGAGACTTTGTTGTCTTCTATTGTTTACTATGTTGTTTTGTAGAAATTCTTAGTAGAATACTATGTAGTTGTTAATGATATAAATTAAATGTTTCAGTTTTCATTCACCATCATCATGCATCATATAATAGTTTTTTTTGTTATGGTTTTTTTGGTTTGTTTTTTATTTTTAATAGGAAAACCATACCCTAACTATTAATGAATACCATTATAGTTATTTACAAAAAATTTCAACTTTGAAATGTTTCTTAAGGCTATGTAAAATTCTTTTCACATTCTGAACCAAATGAGGAGGGTTAGGATGTTACCTATGTTTTATCATGGAAATAAAATTCCAAAATTTCATACAAATAGTGGAGGATGTTGTGGGTGAGTATAAAACAAATGTTACAATGTTGATGGTGTGTGGTTTGAATTATTCATGGATACATGAATACATGATGAATCTATTTTTTGATAGTATGAGTCCATGTTTAAAAAAGGAATTAGTCTCTTAATGATTTTCATCTTGTGAGGAAATTGGTGTAATTTTGACCAAGAGTATAAAATATTTCCCCACATCATATATTTTATTATAGAGAACTAGATATGAAGATGGAACTTATGTACTTTGTTGAAATATATTTTTCAATGGAGAATAATGGATGTGTGTGATTTCTGACATATATTAAATATCAGAAGAGACAAACAAGGACTATTTAATAGAGAATTAGAGTTTAATACATGAGTACCGATAAGTGAGATAAATATGATGAATGAATGGGTATGAAAGGAGTTACTTATTTTGAATACCTAAATTGTATGTATATGGGATTGAATTATATCCGTTTACCCAAGTGTTATGGGTAAATACTATTGAAAATCCCAAGGGAACAAGGTCTAGATTTTGGTACTGCCATTAATGATTGTTAAGACCCTAGTTGCATCATAATAACTCAAACCACCAGGTGCAAGATGAAATTACACATGAAATCATACATGGGTTATGATTTGAGTGAGTCTGGTATTTTAAATTCACGTGCATGAATAAAATATATTTTTTATTTTTTATTCTAACAACAATGATATTATGCGGGCCTCGAAACACCATGATATCTCATCTCCCAACATGAAATGTATTCCATATAATATCAAAAATTGTTAAACAAGGATGTTTAACTTTAATAAATACCTAACCAACACATGTATTGAAAAACAAAATCACACTCCAATACATATAATTGTAATATCTCCAATTTTAAATATTAAAAAACTATTGGTGTTATTGATGAAAATAAATGATATTATAATTCCTCCCACCATAATTATTCTCTTCACAGTGAATCACTTAACATCATGGTACCATTAATCCCCACCATAGAATTTTCCAAATTAAATCATTTTTAATTAAATCATTTGTAATTCCACTATCAGTGTTTACAATCAGTTTTATAGAATTTAGTTTGAGTTTATTGAATGGAACACAAAAATCACATACCACCAATTCATGGAATAGTTGTATATTTCTAAAATATTCACATTAGTCACAACTAGAAATATAGAATCAAGCATAGAATACATCATTATCAAATCAATTAATACTACAAATAATGGGCATAGAAACATACAATAATTCAAATATGAAATTTGTTATTAAAGATGTATTTAATGATTTTTATTAGTATATATGACCATTGAACCAACATGCATACCATGATGTAGGAATTATCACAAAAATCCATAAATCTCATATTTACATTACTATTATCATGAAAGGTGAAATTAATCAATTGTTGCTGCAGTACAATATTTCTAAATTTTATTGAAACATGGATGCCTATAAATTATTTCTGATCAAGGAGAGTTATAGTTACCATACTTGACTCTAAAATATCACATCTCTTATATATATTGTTCTAAATAAAGGCAAATAGAAAAGAAAATTTATTGAATCCCGATTCTTTGATACCGTTTTGCATCTTCCAAACTGTAATACCACGAAATTCTAAAAGAATATCTTTTTATTCAATAGATTGTTTTACACACAACATTAATAGTATAAGGGAATATAAAATCCCAACATATTATAATATATTTACTATTTTAAATAAATTAAATCTAGGATATATCTGGTAATGAATGCAACACTGATTTATCTTCTACTGATCATGAAAACGACATTCTTTGAAAGCTTCAGTAACACACAAAACCTTGATTTACGTAATACAATTAATATTATTATAAAAAATAAAAATTATATTATATCCATTAAATGAATTAATATGATTTTTTTTAAATCACTTATGAAAATATGTGGTTGAAGTAACTAGTCATTAATTAATTATAAATTAATATAATACCAAAATGAATATAAATTTCATTTTATAATATACAATTTTTATGCGCCAAAGTTTTTTATCTTAATAAGTTATATTCATTAGTATTAGTGGATAATATTAAAAAAAAATTTAAATTATATATTCAATATTTTTTAACATTAATCTAATATATATTAATGTTATAAGACAAAAAGAAGTCAAATTTTATTCAAGAAAGATGTATTTTTCTTAAGGTAGTTTTTTTACCTTTTATTGATATTTTTATTTTTAAAAAATATTAAAACGTTAATATATTTTATTTGAAAAATGAAAATAATTTTTTAATTCTTAATAAAAAAATTATTTACGGTTAATTTTTTTATTTTTATGATAAAGTTAATTTTTTTGTTGAATACTGTAAAATAATTAATTTTAATTGAATGCTGCCTTATTATCTAAATGATTTTTGATGATATATTATATTTTAAAATGGGTTTAAATTAAAATTATATTAACTATACATTTATCAATCCATTTTTAATTAAATATTTCTAATATCTTATTTCGATATAAAAACATTGTAACCATTTGAATATTTTCATTTCAAATATTTGTTTTCTCACCATGTGTGAAGAATTAATTAGAATTAAAATTTTCCACTTATTTTGATTGAATTATGAAAAATTTATTTCATATAATGAATTTGAGAAAATTATAATTTATTTTGAAACATATTGTATGATTAAAATTATTTGTGAGATCAATAAAAATTAGCTATAGTGATTATGTGAAAAACAAGTTAACCAAGGTAATAAAAATTAAATGTATGGGGAATTACCTTGAATCATATCCAGCAGCAATTTTATAAATATATATAAACAATGACACTTATTGGATTTGTATTGTTTAATATTTGGATCCATATTATATGTATAAAATGACGGTGGATTTCCTCTTTCAAAAATATATTTTCTTTCCACTCACCCCACTTATAAAATTCCTCCCCATCCCTACTATCTTCACACAAGTCAACTATGATGGTTAAAAAATATATATCTTAACAATATATTTTCATATATCCATACCATAATCCTTAATACATTATTATATGAAAATGAAATTATTTAATGGTTTTAGTGAAAACCGAAGGAGGATATCCAAAGAAAAGGTAAATTTATTCTAAAATCATTTTTATTTTATTTCCATATATACCCAAAAAAATTTAAATTATATCATTATAATATTATAAAATTAGAATATTACATTTACGTATATATTTTTTTTCACGGTTATTACATATTTCATCATAGAATTCCATCAATGAGGATACATAGTTATCATTAATGTGCACGGTGGAAAACGGCCTCATGATCTGATGTCATCAGTTATTCCATTACCTCCTCTAATGTTTGGGAATAATGTTTTATAGACTATCTATATATGATATATATCATATATATGATTTTCTTATTCTTATGTAGATAATATATTACACAGAGGTTCTGGATTTCCATTTTCTTGGAATACTGTAATATCCGTTGTAAGTACGGTGGACTATTGTCACGAGAAATGATGTGATTAAGATAATTTATACATGGAATGTGTAAATTATTGTTTTAATAAGAATATGTTATATAAAATTCATAATAATTAATATATAATACCAATATATATATTTATATTAAATTTTCTTTAATTTATTTTAACATGATATGAAAATGGAAACAACTTTCATGCGTATGTATGGCCAACCATCCCCATGAAATGTTTTTTATTTTCTATCACTTAATTTTAATGATTTCTATAAATTAATATATAAAAAATATTTATACATATATATAATGTTTTATATTCTAGAGACAATGAAATCATGGTCTAAAAAAGAAGAAAAAATAACAAGTTAAAACACACTAAAAACTAGGAAATTATGCACTCAATCATGGAAAATAAAGAAATACTATTAAAAAATGATTGATAGGGTTTCATAAAACGATCATATAGAATATAAAAAATATTAATATGCTACTTTTGTAATTAATAATATTCATAATACCATTATAAATGTGGATAAAGAAAATTTAACCAAACGAGAGCTTAAAGTAATATATATCACCTCAATTTTGTTTCCTAGAGGCATTTTGTAATATGATTCACCAAATTAAATTTATGCGGTTTATAGTTACCCTTGACATATATTTTCATTAATAATTAATTATTCATGGTATTTTATATATCAATTTTAATTATTTTATCAGTGGGGATTAGAATTAAAAGGTACTATGTGGTAATGAATCTAATAACTCAATTACTCTTAATTGGGTTATATTAAATCCAATGTGTTGTTAATATGATATGAATATGTTTATAATGACATATGAATATATAATTTTTCTTTTAAAATGATTTATGTGTATTTATATTTTATAAACATAATAAATTCATTTTTTAGATATCACATCAATAGTATGGCCATTTTAATGATTTATTTCACAACCTCATTTTAATTGAGAATGTTTATTAATTAATTCACCTTAAAATAAATTATATAATCATTTTTTTTAAAAAAAATAAATATTTTCTCTTCTAGTCATTGATAATTTATCTGATTGATATTCCAATTTTCCTACTCATTTTTTCATAAAATGTTGTATGAAATTACAATTCCTTTATTCTCTCTAGTAGTAAATATTTTTTCTTACAATATCAAATTCTTTTAAAACAAATCAGTAATTTTTTCTTTAACCATCTCAAAATTTATTGTTAAATGAAATTTTTAACCACCCCAATACAATATAATATATTAATTTTATCTTATATTTAATTAATTAATACAAGTTCATGATATTAATTAATTAAATAAATAAATATATATATATTAAATATTCAAACAATAATTTTTTTACATTCATTCAATATATTTTATAGGAATTATATAAGAATAAATCATATTATATTATTAAAAATGTTGTATTTTTCTAAAGGTATTTTTACTACATGTTAATGGAAGATTTATATTTGATCCTAATTTTTATGATTTTAGAATAATTATTTGATAAAAATAATTTCAAATAATTTCATTATAATTAAATTGATTTTAATTTTCGATATTTTTATAAAAAGGCATCAGTTGTTTGATGAATAGTGAATATACCAGATTTTTAATTGGAAACTGATTTTTCATGTAAGTAATTTATAAAAATAAAGTATATTTTTTATTTATTTTTAAGTAAATTGAGAAATAATATTTATATATTAGACAAATTTTGTAATTTTATTCATTTTTATATTTAATTTTTTATAAAAAATAGTGAACTATTAGACATTTTCACATTAAAACCATGCTTTCTAATCCCATCTATTAGATTAATACTAAATTAAATCCTTCAACATTTTAACATGAATTTGAAAAAATGGATTTTATATATTGAATCATCCCAATTTATAATTACTATTAATTTCCATTAATTTTTGAAACAAATATTATTGAAGGAATTTAAAATTTATTAATGCAATTAAGGTTGTTTTGAGCTAACCAAGGGAATGAAACATTAAACGTAAGATGAAAAATGATCAAGAAACATATAGAAAACAAATTTTATGGCCAAATATCAATCATATATCATATATTATCTAGTTTTATTTGTAATTGTGATATTATTACATGATATTTACCAAGATAATTTGTTACTTATGGAACAAACAAAAAAGGAAACCTCCTTACAATTAACATTTATAAATATTTTAGATATAGATAAAATATGATGTTTTCAGTTATACATATCCTTTTCAAATAAAAATTACTTATTTTTGTCATAAAATTTATATCTAATATTTAAAGATGGAATAATTATATTTAATGAATTATAATGACCAAGGTATTAACTATTTAGTTAATGAATAACAAAAATAAATAATTCTGTAAATATAAAAATTGTTTAAAATTGAGTGAATTATTGTGATATGATAATTATTTAGATGAATATTTTATATTAAATACATGTGACCATAATAAATTTTAGTTAAATAATTGGGATGATTTTTTAAAAATTTAAATTAAATTACTAATGTCATAAATTACATTAATGTTGTTTAATTATAATTGATGTTTCATTAATTTATTTGATTTTATAAAGTACATATATTATATAAAGTTAATTTTATTTGTGAGAAAAATAAAATATGGTCTATTAATTACACAATTATACCATTATATTGTCCATATTAATCTTTAAATAGTAAAAAACACGCTAACTACCATTACTGTCATAGTAGTGTTTTTTCACATTACATGCACTTATGTTAAATTTAATTTCCAAAAAGCATAGGAATTTTATTTTATAAATTAAATAAATTATTTATAATCAGCGAGTAAAATTTATATATTAAGGATCATTTTATTTTATTCTTAATGGACGAAATTATTATATTAGAAAACTACTTAATATATCAAAAAAAATATTTTAGAAATAGGGAAACATAGAAGAAAAGGTTTAAAAATATAATAAAATATATTATTTGTATATGTTTAAGGTTTTTATTAACCATAACTTTCCATTAATGCATTATTTTTAATTTTTTATGCTGATTATGTAAGTATGTTCTCCCAATAATATCTGACATTTTATATTTAAAAGAATGATTCTCATCCTCTATATAATGGAAGTCACTACCATCACATTTTTTATGATATAAATACATTTTAATATTCCATACCCATACAAAATAATGTCCAAAAATTACTAACAACATCATAGGATCCTAATTTGGGTGTTAATCAAACAAATTAAGTATTTCGGTGAAAACAAAAAGGAGCTACATAAATATTAAGTAATGTTCTCCAACAGAGAACTTTTGTGTTATTTCGTTTTAAACCCATTCAGTTATTTTAATAACTTTATTATATAATAAAATCTATATCCTCAAAAATGAATATATTTTTTATCTAATTTTAATGACATATATCCCCACACACATCCATTAAATGACATACCCAATCATTGTTCATGTGTACATCAGACTACAACAAAGAAAATCGATGTAAATAATTCATCCATTAACTACATAGAATGTTGGTAATAAGGATATTTTTAAATTTTCTATAGCATTTGTACGATATTTATAATTTCTTTATGATTTTATTATTATTATATAACGAATATCATCATCACCTCCATTTTTTTATAATAAGATGACATTATTTATGGACATGTAGACTATTGCCTCCTCAAAGTGGTGATTTATTCACGCATGAAATGGATTTACATAAAAATGGGGATAATAAATATATTTGGCTTATATAAAATTAAAATGGAACTTTAATTATAATATACATAGGTATTATTTAATTTTCTTTAATTTAATTAAACAATTAAAAGGTAGCCACATTTATGTGTGCGTACGACCAACTTTCTCCACAAGCAGCTCATTTCATCACTTATTACAAATTTGTATAAATTACTCTCTCTATATATATATAATTAATAAATATTTTATGTAAATAATGGATTAAATTCTAGAGATGATGTAATTTTTATCTATATTTGTATAAAAAATAATAACAAGTAAATATGTACACAAAAAAAAGGAAATTAACATTTGGTAAAATAATGAAATATTATTTAAAATTGTTAATTATATATTATAAGAAGATAATATCTTATGTTATAAATATTAATATGGTGTCTAGATAAGTTAATAAAAAATTTTAAACCATTATATAAGTGGTTATGGAGTGTTCAACAAAAAGATAGTGTATATTAAGGGGATTTCTAGTCTAACTTTTATTTCTTTGAGACATATCCCATATTCACCACTTTTTTCTTTCTTTATGTATATAATTTCATATTACATGTTATATATAGAATAAAATATATATTATGGTACTACATGGTTAAATTTATTTTATTCTTTCATGGATCACATAATTCCAAATTTAATCATGTATTAATGGATTTCATATCAATCTACATTATATTGACACATGTTTGTAATTTTGAACCAATTCCATTAAATTTATGGTATATAGTAACTCATTTTAAATTACTATCATAATACACCAATAAATTATGCTATTTTATATTTAACATTGAATTATCTCATCTAAGGGGTGGGACCTGAAAATTACCATGAGGTAAATATTATCTTTGCAATCTCACATTGTTTTGTGATTGTTAAAATTAACTTGAAAAAGAAACTCCTTGTAGCCATTTTACATTAAACATTACCTTTATTTTAAATATTATTACTCTAATGAACTAATAATAATTATTTCCTAAACCATATAAATATTTAATATATGATATATACATTGAATGATATTTTATTTTATAGTGAAATATTTATTGATATTTATCTTTTACTCAATACTGATATTTTATAATGATCGTTTTTCATGAATTTAATCGATTAATAGACATCTATGGATTTACGTGGACATGTTAGACATGGGTGGGTATTAGTTAATGATAGAACCTTGTTGAATTATGAGTACCATGAGGTGATTTAGTTTTCCTAATCTATATAGTTTTGTATTGTCATCAGTATAGATCTTGATGTTAATTGTTTGATGTACCTATGAAATTTGATGACCAATAAATTAAGAAATTCACATATTTGAAATTCATTTATTATTATTCGAATGATTTTCAAAATTATAGTATTATATGGATGCACATAATTCTTAGTTTATTGATTAAATATCATGTTTCCTCAGTTATTATCATTACTTGTTGATTATTACATATCTAGTTGTTTATATGGAATGCGTATTTGGTTATTAAAATTTTCTTATTGATTATTCTATTTGATTACTGATTACATCAGCTTTAATCTTACCCCAAATAATAATTTGATCCCCCTATTATTTTGATACATTTCCCTAGGATATGAAGAATAATTATTGGAATGTTTTCAAGGATGTGGTTTAATAGAGTATGTTTTGTATTATATATTATTTTATATTCCTAATGTGCAATGTGTATCAAATATATAATCTAGTTTTCCTAAAATTCTAAACCAATCAGTCTGAATCCAATGTAATAAAATAACTATCTATGAGATACTGGGTTAGGGACAATATAGTATGTATTAATGTAAGTTTATTAGAAATCTTGGATAATAGATTTATGTAAACATATATTAGGGAATATAAACCTATATTAAATTATATGAATAAGTATATAATAACATACCAAATAAGCATTATTATTATTGCAATATTATCTATTCATTAATATTTCAGTTTATGTTATGTATCAGAATATATTTGGTATTATACATCATTTCCAATAGTGTTAGGATCTAATATTGAATATTCCATTTTTTTTGGATAGTTCCTTAGTGGAAGAGAGGTATAAATACTCATGGACAATTTACATGTTTACATACTAATAAATTTGATATAGATAGTTTTGTAAATTATAATGTTATAGATATATATAGTAAAATTAATCATGATAAAACACATATCCTTTACAAGATGGAGAAAAATGTTCCATAACAATATTTTCCTTTGGGGGATCAATTTTTTCAACAAATTCACATATCCTTTAAAGAGATGAATGATTTAATTACAGCATAGAAAAGTATTATTTCTTTGGATAATTTATTTCTAGGATTAGTTAGAAATAACACGGAATCGTTTAAAAATTCATTTTATTTTTTCCAATAATATTTTTGTCAATGTAAATCATTTAAAATAATACTAGTGAGTAAGAGGTGAAATAACTCATGAAATGGTAATAATTAAATGATTCCTCGTTTGAAAAATATTTAGCACAAGGGGAATAAATTGAAGTCAAAATACTCTTACAAATAATAATATAAATTAATAAAGAATGTTTTACAGAGTATGATCTGTCACGAACCAACCCAGGTCGACCCTGAACTGGTCACCCGAGCTGATCTGCGACATGGCCTGAGAGGCGTTCCCGATCCTCCTGGGCTGGCGACAAGCGCCAGGGCATCAACAGAGGTTGTGTGAATGATTTCGCCCAATAGAAATAAGTAAAGAAGTAGGAACAATACAGAGCAACGCAGAATAAATATTCCAAATAAAGTGACTAAACATGATAAAAGAAAACGAATAAAACTGACTAAACACGACGTCCGAACAAACTCTGTGTTACCTCGTGGGTCGCTCTACGACTCAACGATCAAGTGTCGCGCTAGGTGAGCACACTCAAGATATAGCCTGCACAAACACTAAAAACAGAAAAGAACTATAGGTGTGAGTATTAAAACTCAGTAGGCTAGCCCGATATCTATTCCTAATGCACTAGCTTTAAAATAAAGGAAACATCATTTCAAGTTTGAACTAAAATTTATAAAAGTATGTTTTTATAAATATTCTACTTAAAAACAAAGTATGAACCATTTCCCTTATCCATTTCCAAATTCGGGTTCATTTCATTAGTGTCAATGACATTTCAGGAAAGGGGAAAGTGATGTTTAAATTTTCAAATTTGTACAAAGGGGATTAAACACTTTCTTTTGAAATTTTTTTTTTCAAATCTAATCAAAAGCAATTTATCACTTTCCAAGGAAA
Source organism: Viscum album (assembly GCA_963277665.1). Taxonomy (NCBI): domain Eukaryota; kingdom Viridiplantae; phylum Streptophyta; class Magnoliopsida; order Santalales; family Viscaceae; genus Viscum; species Viscum album. Next base: position 1,060,300,720 of record OY728165.1, on the reverse strand, counting down.
AAAATACACCAGAATGGACAAAGTAAAACACACAGCAAGGGAAATGTAGGTATACATGTGAGCATCATAATCAGTACTTCAAGAAACAAAAGCTGAATAGATATGGGTGAACCTAGGAGATCGAGAATAAACCAAAAGACACCAATACATGAGAAATCATCCTTATCGACATGTCACGATGAAATCAAAACACACAATACGCTCAACCATCCTCTCTCAGGCAGGTCGAGGGGAAATCCCATAGTAATAAACCCAATATATCCACCTACTATGGGCCACGGGTCAGTACCATAACCTACCAGTGCAGCAATCATTCTTAGAATATTCTCTCAATATTCCAGATTCCCATGTCTCAAGTGTTTGAACAAGGGATGAGCCAACTGATACCAACCGATCATCCAATAATATACATATATATATATATAAAGCACAACAAGCATCACCCCGAGCCACTCCGTGGAACAACCTCATGCCTTTAAACTACTCACGTTCTTGGGAGCCCCTAAGCGCGGCCTCCCAAACAATCAATTGGAACCAAGGCATGAGAGTTGTCCTAAGAGGGTTTTATCAAAACATTTTCATCCCTTTCCATAAAGTTCCAAACGGGCATTTAATACATTTCACAAACACCACTCAATGAAAGGTACAACTTCTTTATGAGATAAAACCTAGTTTAAAACCATTTAAAGAACCAAAAAAACACTAAGTCACAGGCTGACAATATTTTTATAAACCAAACCCAAAAAAAACATTTTTATTTTTACAAATAACCTTTAAAAGCCAACCAGACAACTTCTTAAAAGAACCAAAGTACTTGTTCACGCTTCAAAATAAATCATTTCTCATTAAACCAGAACTCTATTTTATATTCCTTAAATTATGTTTAAAATTAAAACGGGCATTCTTTCATTATTGGGTGTCCGCTCATCAAAAGGATGTTTCATGTGTCGTGTATAAAATAAACGGATCCTTTTACACTAAGTAACCATTTAAAAATTAACAACCTTATATGAAAATTTAATTATCATATATTATCTCATGTTTATTAAAATTAATAAAATATTTATTTTGAAAAATTAGGGTGTGCAAGCAGCATGAGATAATATATCTTAAATTTTAAAAAAAGTTCAAAGGGAACCTACCTCAAGATCAAGCGCGACGACAAAACAACTTTGGAACCAATGCGTGATGACACAACATGTGTCCGAAACCATGTGATAAAGTCCAGCAATCTGCATAATAGATATCAAGGACTCAGACACATACATAAACTCACTAGAGCATGCGAAACCAAGCATCGGGGAGAAACGCTCACCTCGAAACTGAGGCGCGGCGACGACGGGACCTCGGAAACAAGGTGTGGCGATGGAACTCACTCGAAAACACCCAGCGCGGGTCCCAAAAATCCTAAACTAACAAATAACAACTCACATAAATTAAAACCCAGAATTCAACAAGAGTACGATGATAAAAATAATAATAATGGAAATAAAAATAAAAATAATAATAATAATAATAATAACAATCATATTAGGAATAATAATAATAATAATAATAACAATAATAATAAATAATAATAATAATAATAATAATAATAATAATAACAACAACAATAATAATAATAATAATAATAATAATAATAACAATAATAATAATAATAATAATAATAATAATAACAATCATAATAATAAGAATAATAATAATAATAATTTTACTAATAATAATAATAACAATAAAAGTAAAAATAAAAAAACAAAAAACAAACAAACAAACCTTTCAGCGGAGCGGAATTGGAGGCAAGGGGGGGCTCCTGCGCTGGCAGGGTGCTGCGCAGCAGGGGAGTCGAGACGCTGGACAGCAGGTGTGTGTGCTGAGGGAGGGAGGACGCACCGCAAGCAGGGGCGCCGACGGCGGGCTTCCGCGCGAGGTAGATCTGGATAGGATGACAAGGGGGGGTGCGCCGCTTGAGAAGGCTCTGTCGAAGGGACGAGGAAGCAGTAGGGATTTCGGGGGTCGGCTTTGCGGCGGGGCAACCCAGAAAGGGGAAACGGGGGGCCGAGGGGTGCTGCGGGCTTGAACAAGGAGCAAAGGAGGCCTGGCGGTCGGGCACTGCTGCTGTGTTGCGCGTCTGGAGGAGTGAACAGGGGGGAGCCGTGTAGGGGGGGTCACAAGGAGGGACTGGCTGGGTGCATGGGTTGTGCGGGAGAAGAGGGGAGCCGAGGTGAGTCGCAGCCTCTGGAGGTAGCAGGGAAGTAGGGTGCTGGTGGGCTTCTACGGCGGACTGAGAGGACACCGAGAAGCAGCAGCGGACACGGAGGCCAGTTGGATCGAGGATGGAGGGAGCAGTCTGGATCTCCAGTGCAGGGCAGGGAGGCCGGGATGGGTGTGGGGTGCTGGAGGTTGCGGATAGGTCAGGGGTTGCTGGCTGCATGAGGGCAGGCCAGAGGCGCGGCGGAATGTTGTCGTGACGGGGGTGAGGCCAGTGCTGCAGACGAGGGGAGGTGCTGCTTGGCGGAAGAAGGGGTTGGGAGCTGAGGTGCCGGGTTGAGAACAGGAGGAGGGGAAGTGGTTGCTGCTGTTGCGGAAGGACAAGAGGAAGGAGGCGGAGGGCCGCTGCTATGCGGCTGGACGCGATCAGCGCGAGGCAGGCTGGGGGGAAAGAAGAAGTGAGAAAAAAAGAGAGAGAGGGAGAGAGAGATGGGGGGTGGCGGCCGAGAGTGAAGGGAGGGGTAAAAAACAGAGGGGCAGACTGCTAGGGTTAGAAGAAAAATAAAAGAAAAGATAAAAGAAAAATAAAATTAAATAAAACAAATCAAAATCAGAATAATAATAAATTTTAATAATAATAATAACAATAATAACGATTAATAACAAAGCATATTTAATAACGATTATACTATTATCCGCAACATTAACAATTTCATTAATTATTTATTTATAACATAATGATTAAAATAATAATGATCATAATAATCATAGTGATAAAAATACAAATGATAAAAATATTCATTTCATCTTAAATAATAAAAATAATTATTAATAGCCATAAAAATATTAATACAATCTAAATTGAAATTTTCTAATTTATTTTTAATTCTTCTAAGCCGAAAAGGCCACACAGTTGCACGGGCGAAGCCACGCGGTGTCGCGCTCCGCCCGCGCGTCCGACGACGTCAAACCCAAGATGCGTATTTTTATTATTATCAAAATTCAAAACTTTCATCCAAGACTGAACGTGAACCACAAAAAATAATAATTTAAAGCCATAGAAATCATAAAAGAAAATAAACGCACGTGTCGGGGTGTGACAATTCTCCCCTCCATAACGCTTTCCGCCCCCGGAAAGCCACAACACCATCCAGTAGATCGATCAACACCTAAGGATTCCACACAACACCATCCAACCTCTTAACCCAAGGACCTCACAATGACTACCAGTGGGACTGACCCTCATTGACCGAAATAAATCACCAATAGAGGGGAGGCCTGAATGAGATCCCCACCATAAGAACTCGACTAGCATTCGATAACAATTTAAGAGAAAACCCAACTAGACTCATGGTGGGTCTCCCCACCATTAAAGGACTGACCTCTTAGCGACCAACCAAAAATCCAACTTAGTCTAGGTCGGGGCCTTTCCCAAGCTGTATATAAAAAGCACAACAAACCATTTAAACCACCCACTCCCGTCTGAATGGGATAATAATTGATCCAAAAAGTCTGCGCAAACCAAAAACCTCTTACCCCGTGGGCAGGGAGGGAGGGCCCAAGGATCAGATCACTAAAACTACGATGGAGGACTACTCACGACCCATCACTTAGGGATGGACACAAACCAGGGCCGCAACTGATTTACATCAGTGGCCCACGCAAAGTCATTGATCAGCGACTTACATCCAAAAGGCACGATTCCAGACACTACGCAAGGGATAAGTCCAGTGTGCGCTTTGCGACAAGAGGAAAACTAAAATGATAGAGAAACCAGTGCAACAAAACCAAAACTATCTCACCATAACAATTGAGGCACGAATTTAACCAAACTCTTTAAAATTTCCCCCGGGGGTTCCTGACTACGCGCATGCTTCACTCCGACACCTTTTGGCTAGAGCTCTGATGGATGAAGCATCTTCTGCCTCGTAGTCAGGTTCTGATAATCCCAATGAGATACATACATTTTTTGATTTAACAAAAATAAAGGACAATATTTTAAATTTTAAAAACATACCAGCATTGAAAGCCGAGGTTCGTCAAAAGAACCATGAAGTTCCCTTACATTTCAAACATAAAACAACACCCATACAAAGGCCACGACAATAGGTCACTTAAACTGAGAGGAAAATTACACCGGAAACTTTGACCAAAAACCCTACATCACATTACTTCTGATAACTTCCTCTGCGACACTTCCTTGCAACACCCTGACAAAATCGCCGCAGGTGACCCAAGCGTCCACATGCCTGGTAGGGCTTCGGAGTGCTTCGGCACGATGACTTCTTGTAAACCCTCTTTCCACACTGATAACACACAATAATCTCTTGCTCCGAAGAGGTTGATGAAATATCCCGAGGCCTCTTGATTCCACGACCTGCTCCATTCACATTCATTTTCTTACTCATCTCCTTTCCAGAATCATCACCACTGCTGTTAGGGATCAAAGGAGGGAGGACTACTTCAAGCACTCCTGCCATCGCGGCTTCGACATGAAAAGCATGTCTCGCCACATCGACAAAAGAAGTCAGGTTGGACTCTGAAACCTTCGACTTTAGATCAGGGCAGAGACCCACCTCGAAGTGTCGAGCCTTCACGGGGTCATTTGTGGCATACTCTAAATCATAAGGTACTAACTCTACAAAGCGCCGGAAATATTCCAACACGGATCTGTCGCCGTACTGCAGACAACACATTTCCATCCTCTTTCTCACCCTTTCTTCCTCAGAGAAATATTGACGAATGAACAAAGACTTGAAGAACTCCCAAGTAATCTCTTGACGGGGCTGGTTTTGAGACACTGACTTCCACCACATCCACGGTGAACCTTCAAGCATCAAGGTCGCAAACATGACCTTCAATGACTCGGAAAACTCAATGAGGTTAAAGTCCCTTTCAATCATCCGCATCCACTCCTCTCCCATATATGTTTCTTCTTGACCATAAAAGAGAGCTGGATCCAACTTTCGAAACTCAAGTATAAAATCCTTAGGTTGATCAACCGTGCTACGATCACCCATCGATGTTTCAAAAGGATAACCGCTGGATAAGGAAAATTCAAAAACCCAATCAAGGCCAATTCAATGAGTGAATAAAAACCTCAATATCGAACACTGCATAGGTGGTAAGTTCAAAACATAAGGAAGCAAGTTATCATAACATAAAAATATTTCTCTTTGAAAACATCATTAATTAAAAACGAGCTTAGTGGGTTAAACCCTCGCCATTGGTATTCTTTAGAGTCTCACTCATATACAAGTATTCGTGCCACCTCGGTCATCAATCCACCATACAAGAAATCCATCCACATTTCCAACATACCACAATTCATGTGAGTACTCATCGGTACGCCAAGGCCAAAACAAAGAAACTCCAATTTCCAAAAACAATTTATTCATACCACTTCTTTTAAAACAAACTAAATATTAAACATGTCATTTCAAACAACTTTTTTTTTTCTCAAAACGAACTTTTCTAATTCAAACAAATTTCAAAAATCAAGGGAAACCCAAAACAAATCAAACAGGGGACTAGTGTCAGTGGGTGACTTGACCATATGGTTGGCGGCCATATGCCAAACACGTCACTGACACAGAGAGCCCTCTTGGACCATTCCCCTAGCTCCACATGGCTTTCCTGGCCATGCTGCTTAGGACTATTAGCCCAACTCCATTTTTCATACCCCAATCACAAAACATTTCCATAAAAACCCAAACAAACCAATTAAGCTGGACTTCCCATGGAAACCCGAGGATCAGTATGGGCAAGAGTTCGCGAATCTCTTCTCGCACCTACCCCTCAAGTCCCGACAATCCTACTCCATCTACCTTGACATCCCAAATAACAAAGGGCGCTTGGAAAAGTGAGGTCTTCTAAGAGAAAACCTCCTCTGATACCATATTGTCACGAACCAACCCGGGTCGACCCTGAACCTATCACCCGAGCTGATCCGCGACATGGCCCGAGAGGCGTTCCCGATCCTCCCAGGCTGGCGACAAGCGCCAGGGCATCAACAGGGGCTGTGGGAATGATTTTGGCCAATAGAAATAAGTAAAGCAGTAGGAACAATACAGAGCAGCGTAGAGTAAATAAACCAAATTAAGTGACTAAACATGATAAAAGAAAAAGAATAAAACTAAGCAAACATGACGTCCGAACAAACTCTGTGCGACCTCGCGGGTCGCTCTCCGACTCAACGATCAAGAATCGCCCTAGGCGAGCACACCCAAGCTATAGCCTATAAACACACTAAAAATAGAAAAGAACTATAGGCGTGAGTATTAAAACTCAGTAGGCTAGCCCGATATCTATTCCCAATGTACTACCTTTTAAATAAAAGAAACATCATTTTAAGTTTGAACTACAATTTATAAAAGTATGTTTTTATAAATATTCTACTTAAAAACAAAGTATGAACCATTTCCCTTAGCCATTTCCAAATTCGGGTTCATTTCATTAGTGTCAATGACATTTCAGGAAAGGGGAAAGTGATGTTTAAATTTTCAAAATTGTACAAAGTGCATTAAACACTTTCTATTGAAAACAATTTTTTTGAAATCTAATCAAAAGAAATTTGTCACTTTCCAAGGAAAACAATACACCATAATGCACAAAGTAAAACACACATCAAGGGCTATGTAGGTATACATGTGAGCATCATAATCAGTACTGCAAGCAACAAAAGTTGAATAGACATGGGTGAACCTAGGAGATCAAGAATAAACTAGAAGACACCAATACATGAGAAATCATCCTTATCGACATGTCACGATGAAATCAAAACACACAATACACTCAACCATCCTCTTTCAGGTAGGTCGAGGGAAAATCCCATAGTAATAAACCCAATATATCCACCTACTATGGGCCACTGGTCATTACCATAACCTACCAGTGCAGCAATCATTCTAAGAATATTCTCTCAATATGCCAGATTCCCAAGTATCAAGTGTTTTAAAAAGGGGTGAGCCAATTGATGCCAACCTAGCATCCAATCATATATACATATATATATATATATATAGCACAACAAGCATCACCCCGAGCCACTCCGTGGAACAACCTCATGCCATTAAACTACTCACGTACCTGGGAGCCACTAAGCGCGGCCTCCCAAACAATAAATTGGAACCAAGGAATGAGAGTTGTCCTAAGAGGGTTTTTATCAAAACATTTTCATCTCTTTCATAAAGTGCCAAACATGCATTTAATACATTTCACAAACACCACTCAATGAAAGGTACAACTTCTTTATGAGACAAAACCCAGTTTAAAACCATTTAAAGAACCCCAAAAAAACTATGTCACTGGCTGAAAATATTTTTATAAACCAAACCCAAAACAAAACATTTTTATTTTTCCAAATAACCTTTAAAACCCAACCAGACAATTTCTTAAAAGAAACAATGTACTTGTTTACGCTTCAAAAGAAATCATTTCTCATTAAACTGAAACTCTATTTTATATTCCGTAAATTATGTTTAAAACCCAAACGGGCATTCTTTCATTATTGGGTGTCTGATCGTCAAAAGGATGTTTCATGTGTCCTGTATAAAATAAACGACTCCTTTTACACTAAGTAACCATTTAAAAATTAACAACCTTATATGAAAATTTAATTATTGTATATTATCTCATGTTTATTTAAATTAATAAAATATTTATTTTGAACAATTATGGTGCGCAAGCAGCATGAGATAATATAACTTAAATTTTAACAGAAGTTCAAAGGGAACCTACCTCAAGATCAAGTGAGACGAAAAAACAACTCTGGAACCAATGCGTGATGACACAACGTGTGTCCAAAACCACTTGATGAAGTCCAGCAATCTGCATAATAGATATCAAGGACTCAGACACATACAAAAACTCACTAGAGCATGCAAAACCAAGCGTCGGGGAGAAACTCTCACCTCGAAACTGAGGCACGACGACGTCGGGGAGAAACGCTTCTAAGTGATGCATGTAAAGAATGTGATGACAAGGAAATATTTGGGTAAGGGTAATAAAGAGAATAATGATTTTCCCACATGTGATAAATATGGAAAAAACACTAAGTTACATGCTGTAATTGAATGAGTGTTGGTAATAAGTGTAATGATATGGGTCACAATGCTAAATAGTGAAATGGGATTAAACAAATAAATGGTGTAAATTTATTCAACAGTACAGAAATGTGGCATTATTCCTCCCAATTACCCAACTGTAAATTGAATATTCTATAGAATAAGCTAGTAGATCATGATCAAATATATTTTATTGATACAAATGATGTGGAATAATTAATATAGTTATTCAGTTCGGATCCATGAGTAATATTTTAAATGTATTTATTGATGATATCATGGTTATACGATTTATGGAATTTATAATGATTTTATTGTAGTACATTTTCATTATGTATTTGGATGCAAGTCTTGAATGGTACCGATGAATACATAAAATGATCTAGTGGAATGTTTATATTCATGGAACACATATGATTGGGGGAAATCTAAACCAAATAATGTTCCTAAGGTTGAGATAATTATTTTGGATTAATGATATTATTGATATGTATAATGTAAATTTTATATTATTTATAAACATATAAGAGATTAATTATTTGTTGAAAATGTGTTTTATGCTATTGTTGAAAGTGTTTATAATTTTTTTTTATTTTAGTAGTAACACAAAAAATATATGTTCTATTTACCAAATAATGATGAATTCAAATTTGAAAAAAAAAATCTTTTAATTAAAGTCATTCATATATTTCATGAGATTACTGAAGGAGTTAACAGGTTTGGTTTGTGATGATTAGAGTTCAACTTAATTTTGATTGATGAATAATGAAAATATATTTTTTTAATTCAGTTTCCTGCAATATAATGTGTTAGGTTATGATATTTTGAATATGTTACCCACATATGGAATCAGTTAGGTTGATTTTTGAAAAAATAATCATATTAGTGTAATATTTTAACATGCAACACAACATATGTTAGCAGATAAAGTAGAAAAGTTCATAGGCACAACCAATGTATAATATTTCATTTATGAAATCATAATTTATCAGGAATTTATAATTCCTAATATTATTAATGTGTAAATTAATTCAATATATATATGAAAAAAAATATTTCAAAAATATTTTATCTTATTATAAACAATTTTTATTATATCAGTGAACATTTTACACCTATGTTGTCTATAGATTGGTGAACATTAAACATCCCTAGATCACCCAAATCTTTTAATCAATGTTCTCAATCACTCTATATCATAACATGTGAAGAAATTGAATGGATACCATATTACCATGACACCTATTCCAGCATAATGATTGTTCGGTGAGAATTCCCAATCCCCAGGGGTTAGAGACAAGAACATGGAATCAAACCAGTTAAAGGTAAAAATAGTATATCTATATAAACCTTGATGAAACACAGAATAACTTGTATTATCAATAGAAAACTCTACATAGAGAATAGTACAATAAGACAAATAGTTATATTGTCCAACGTAAAACCACAGTGTACCAAATAAATTGTGTAAACAACATAGGTCCAATCGAAAACAACACAATAATAGAAGTGATCAATTACCCCCAATTACAAGTGATGATTTCCCCTCACTCAACCTGAGGAGAAGTAAATCTATAAATGTGTAAATGAAAGGTAGGGTTTGACTAAAAAACTAGTAGGGTCTAACTAATATTTCTATAATATTATTCCACAACAATTAATCAAATAATGATTTTGATTTAAATAGAATAATTCTTGAAGATAACATTTCATATTTAAAACAAAACTTGCATTTGATCTCAACAAACGATATCATTTCAGAAAAATATCTCAATAAATTATATATATAAAATAGTTTATAGAAAACCACCAATGCTAGAATATAATTTCTCAATCAATAGAATAAATATCAAATAAATCAAAAGAAGAAACATAGTCATCTACACTAAGGTATAATATTTTCAGGCTATGGGATTCTCAAAAACTCATGTAGTGATAATGGAAATGTGTACACATATCCCTCCAACACTAGACAATGTGAACCTACCAACATCCCACAATCTTTATGATCTTCATATTTTTTCATGTTAGAATTGTAAAACACCAGTCAGTTGTTAAGGAACTCCAAAACAAGAAAACATATCCCTAATAACTTAGTAATTACCTAAGCTCGAATATTCTTAACAATCAATCATGGATGGGAAAATATTTTAAACAATCATTAAGATACAATTTCCCTATTTCTAGCATCAAAATTCCAATTCTTATTTAACAAGGAAATTTTTTTTAAAAAAATCACTCATTATTCAAGATAAAACGAATAATTATTTCTTCTCAAATGCACTTAATCTATATTTCTGAAATAAATTTTAAAATTCCATTTCACAATTAGCATTAACAATTTCAATCAAATTAAAATCACACCCTAACTTCCAATTCCATTAAAAATTCATGTGTTCCCAAAAATATCATAGCAAATAAATTTCCCAATTCCATTTGACATTTATTTTTTTTCATAATTTATTTGAAATAAATTAAAAAACCCCAATATATTCATGTTTAAATAAATTTTACAAACCCAAATTGAAGCCCCAAACTTTATTCATGCACCCACTCAATCTGGGGAACCCGAATTGACACAATAAATCATAGAACATCTTGTAGGATTCATAGTGAACATCCAACTAAGAATAATAGAAATCAATTATCACAACTAGTGTAACATAAAAAGGTGCAATTTACCGGTTCATAAAATAATAAATATCCATGTGGATAACTTTCTCTCAAAAATGGTCTCCCCACCATAAAGAGAGTATCTAATTCTAAATAAAGTATCATCAAGCATATGTTCATACATAATATTATGGATTGGAGAGGGGGAAACTAAACAATGTCCACGTAAACATCATCCCCCCAATTCCTAAACTCCAAAATGTATCTATGAAAAAGGAACCATCAAGATACACTCTTCGGATAAATTATTCTTAGACTAGGTTTTATGTTACCTGCTAAATGAATCTAAAATGAAATTACCTTTCTTCAGGTAATAGGTGATATTGAAATAAATTTATTGTAGGAATTCCACCAAACTCCTCTAGTGGAGATTAAAATATTTTGGAGAGAATATATAAAACCAAGCTATTATAATATAAAAACAAAGTATAGATTTCTATGAAAAGTTAATGTTTCCATCTCTAAAAAACACGAATAACTATAGTTAATTCGAGGTCATGTGTAGGATGATTAAAATTGTGTTTAAAAAAATACTGAGAGCCATTGGAAACAATGCGATCACCATATATAAGAAAAATTCATAACCCTAACCAGATGCAAGACTACACACTGTGTATCCCTACCCAAACATAAGAAGAGTCAAAACTGATATAGTAGTCAAAAGGAATTTCAACTCAACAAAATAACATTGAAATTTTTCATCCCAATAAAACCTATCTCCCTTCTGATTTAGATCAGCCATTGGACAATACAACAACGAGATATATTTTACAAACCAATGATAATATCTACCAACTCCCCAGAATCTTTTAATCTTGAATATATTATGTATTTTAACCAATGTTATAAGAAATTTAAACATTATATATGAACAAAAATATCATATTACAATACCAAAATCCCCATATAATTTACTTCTTGAATCCAGAAATTCCATTTTGATAGAATTGCACAAATCCTTTGATTTCCCAATAATAAAAAAAATAACTCTTAGATGAGGAACATGATAATCCTAGTACTTTTAGTAAATAAGGATGTCATATATAAATAAAACTATTAAAATAACATGATACTCATTTAAGATTATATTAATCAAACACATAAAGAATGTATGATCATTGGTAGGACTAAATGGCGTGATATGGTACTCATAATGGATAATACTTATTGAGAATAAACTTTTCTAATAAATGGATTCTTTTATTATCAACTAGTTATAACCAGATCTAATATCAAACTTTGTGAAGTGATTCTCTGCTTTTGACATTTCGAAGGAATCACCATTCAAGGGAAACTATTGCATTTTCTTTACTGAAACTCAATTTGTATTTCCTTATCTACCAAAAAGATAAGTAAATGATCAAATTTCATAGCATTTAGAATATGATACACCTATCATGGCACACTAATGAATATAAATCATTTCCCTAATAAATCATAATACTAAATTTTCACCTCTATCATTTTATCTGCTTCCATGTTTTAATGAAGAATAGATAATGGTTGAGTACCCGACAATAAATTAATACAGAGGTCCACCTCTCTTACTAGTGTAAAACTAGATAATTAAAAAGAAAATAAATCATGAATCATGATCACATTCTGAGGGGAAACATCACTCAAATATTATTTATCAGTATCAAAAGTAAAAAGATATATTACATTCCCAAACTAAACCTAAATGGGTATGTTTGTACTCAACTAATGATCCCATTCATCATCGAAGGTATGAATGTCCCCATCCGGCATAGTAAAGGATCTCCATAGAAGATAAAAATATATTTTCTCCTTAGTATCAAAGAAAAAATCCATCCTAAATATGGAAACCAAAGATATCATGTTGATAACCCTAAAATACCATATAAGTTTAATATATGATATTGAGATAGAACTTGAAGGAAAATGAAGACAATACACTCTCTTTATTCTGGGGTGTGTATTAATATCAGTCATGTAAGATAAAATCTTCATATAAGTATTTAGAAGATTCAAAAAACCAATAGAATTTAATGAATGAAATTCATAATTATCAATTACTGCAATCACTAATGATGAATCACTAATAATGGCACCTCACACATTCATTAGACTCATATCTGCTTCGTTGGGATACTCTTACATTTCAGAAAGAATTATAATTCTATATTCATGTGGATAAAGAAAATTTGTTTATGAATAACATGATTAATCTAAATAACATTTAGGAGATGATGATCCCCTTCCTAAATGTGGAGCAATGAAGACATGACTGTAACTTTAAAAAAGAAATGAGCATCAAAAGGAACCACAAATATTTGCTGCCTTAGTGGAAACCATTTTTATGTGCCCAAACATGCCACGCTAGTAATAAAAATAGTGCCTATATCTAAAACTACAAGTGGAATAGAAGATCATTACATTAAAAAAACCAAATGAAAATTCATGCATCCTTTTCCCATGATGGGAACTCAAAAAACATCCATAGGCAGAATAATAAACTCCAGTCAATCTGAAAATCCATGTTAGGTTTAGTTTCACCATCTAGAATCTATCTAGTAACATATCATAAGATGGTATCATTAGTAAGAAGACCCATGAATGAATATTAAATAAATTTCCCATCTCAAACCATTGATCTTCATCTTCTAATTCAATACAATATTATTTAAATAATTCACAAGCTCGACAAATAATTTTTCATTCTCATCTATGATCCTGACAACCTTCATGATTTTGAAAACGTGTATATCTATAAATAAAACCGTAAACATTCGATTGAATGAGTTGGTAAAAAAACTCAAAGTACATACACTCTAATAAATTTGAATTCTAATCCATAACTATAATCTCCTTCTAGGTCCCGCCAACATGATGTTGTCACATTTCACCTTGACAGAATTATGAATTTCCAGGTTCTTGAATCAAATATCAACTCTTATAAACAAATACCTAGACTATTTTGGATTGTTGGAGCCTTGTAATGACAGTGGGTTCAAAATAAGGAACTTCGGAGTAAAAAATAGTAATTCATCCTTCTAAAGTTCCATATATGGATCCAAAATAATAACGGTTTCAAGTACATGTCCCATTTCTCAGACATCAGATATACCGAACCTTATAATGATTCATGTCGATGAGAGGATTTTCTTACTATTTTTCATCAGATTCATCATCTTGGATCCTATCCAAATATATTATTAGAGGCATGATACAACACGTCATCATTATAAAACATTTATGAAACAATATAGGATACTCATATTGACTCCCAAACAGAAGAAACATGAATATTAATCCCGTTAGATAGATAAACATGATTTGTACATCATCTACCCAAATAAAAAGTAGGGACATATATAATTAATCCACATGATGAGTTTTCTAGTATACCCAAGGTGGCATGATGCCCACTATAACGACAGATAGCCCATAACTCACTCAAAACTACATTATAAGTATTAAAAACAATACTCCATCAATATAATGACATCATGGTAAATTATTAACATGAACCTTGGAAAACACAATGTCAAGAACCAACCTAGATACCCTGGGACCCAATCACCTGATCCAAAATATTGTTTTCACAATGGAAGTTTTTGATCAACAATTTCTGAAGAAAAGTACCAAAAATCATAGAAGATATTTCTTGGAATGGGTATTGTACATAAATAGTTGACGAAAAAACTACAAGTCAGTATGCTCAAAAGAAAGATACATCGGGATTAAAATTCCATATGTCAAAATTCTATATAACCAATGTACAAAAAAATTACAATATAAATATAATAAAGAACACAATTACCAATAAAAACAATTCTCTAATACCCTTGACCAACATCCACCATCTATATGTATTTCTTTACCCATTCTCAAACCAAGAAAAAGTAATTACACTTTATTCTTAAATGAAAAAATAGGGTGTAATATAAAAGACCAATTGTGTCGCACCAAATCATCCATAATAAGATTCCATAATAAGTAACTAAATAATATATTCAATTTTAATAAAAAAAATTATGCGAAAAAATTTCACAATTAATACAAAATATGTTTTTCATTTTCAATGATGGAAACATTTTAAAATAGATTCTTAATGATAAATATTTATATAATGTTTATATAAATCACTAGGAATGGAAAAAAGAATCACAATAGGTAGAATATATATGAAAAAATATATTAGGATAAACATGGTCATCTACATTATTTTATGATTGTTCAAGGTTGTGCAATCCTCACACACTTGTGTATTGATAATTAAAATGTACACACATGTTCACATGACACTGGAAAAAGAGGAAAAAAAATATCCAACACGAAATAAGATCTTCTTATATGTTTCTTTTATAGATGTAAATCATCAATACATTGCTACGAAAATACCAAAATAGTGTGTTTCTCCTTGATAACTCATTAAATTCTTAGTCATGAATGTTCCTAAAAATAAAACCATAATGAGAATTTCAATTTATAATAATTTAAAATAAAATCTATCAATTTTAATGCTTCAAATTTTCAATTCCTCATTAAAAAATAATAGATCAGTTATTATTCAAATCATGATGTTTCAAGATAAACACAATCATAGGTTCTTTTCAAATTCATTTAATATATTTTATTCAATTCAGTATCACATTTCACTTTAATGATTTTGATCAATTTAAAATCACATCCCAATAACCATATACATTTGAATTTGTGTTCTTACCTAAAATATCATTCCAAATAAATTTATAAATTCAAATTCGAATATGAATTGGTTTTTCATAATTTTATTGAAAGAAATTTAATTGAATAAAAAATTCGTTGTTAATTTTATTATCCAATAGTAAATGGAATGGGCTACATTTAATCAATGAGATCACGCATCTCAACGCCCAAAATGGGAAAACCTAATAAATAATAACAGAAATAGAGAAAAAGTATTAGAATGCAGAACCATGATCTAAATCAACATCCTTAGTTCCGTCTTACACATGGTGATATGACAAATACAATGGAGGAATGAAGGAGAGAGTGGAGGAGAAGGATAATGAGAAGATTACCTAATGTAGTGGAGTGAACTGACATTCCTATAGCTTTGAAATGCCTTAGAATATGTTGAGAGGAAACAAAAAGGGTTAGAGGGAGAGCAGAAAACCTCATAATTTGATGTATTAAGATTTATAGATTATAAAATGTAATAAATGGTGGTTTGGGAATTTTCTTAAAAAAATCAGAATTAAACACATTGTCTATAATTTTTTCTATGAAGGGAAACACTATTTATTAAATTCTTTTCTATATTGTGTTCCCCACTAATGAGGATAATAGTTTTCACTAGGTGGGTGTATTGTTTGTTAAACCATTCACCAACCATACCAACCCCACAAATGGGTGGGCATGGTTTTCCCGCAGCATGTGCATTGTTTGGGGAAACCATACACCAACCGTGAAAAATGAAGAATGGTCCAAATTATTGCATATTTTTAACTGAAGAATCCTGAAAAGAGATCCGGCTGATGAATAATCAAAAATAGGGGTGAGGAGTTCTTGAAAATAGTAAAATGATGTTACATAATTGATATTAATAATTCTCTTTGATATCCATGTTTTCACTAATTGTCTCCCATTTTAAAGTGTAGTTTTTTAGTGACATTCACATTTATATTTACCCCTATATTAATAAGTTGTTTTATTTACCGTATTTATAGTGTGAGTTATTGAAAAATTTTAATTTGAAATATAAAACCCTCAATTACTTAGATCATGTGGGAATTTCAATGACACAATTTTTTTATGGTGGATATAATGTAACTCCTCAGGAAAATACAATATTTTAAATTAATTAATACTAGTGAATGATTTAAATGAAATATAAAAATATAATAAACACAATGATTTTTTTTTACATTTATCCAGTTGATTTGGTTAGCATATGATGAGAAGAAATTCAATTTTACACAAAAAAGTAATATCTTTCTGAATACATTTTTCAAGCCTTTTAATGCCACAATTGTTTTAAATCTAAATTTAGAAAAATTTATAAAATTTATTTGAAAAAATAATCTTTTTTCTAATATGGATCATTAAAATTAAAATAGTTTTAATTTTTTTTTATTTTTTTGGGAAGATTAATTTTTTCAAAATAGTAAAAAATAATGAATTTCAAAGGAAAACCCATTTTTAATCATAATTATTTATACAATTAAATTATTTTATGATTTATTTTAAAATTAAGATTATGTAAATTTTAGGTCTATTAATTAAATTTAGGAAATTGGATTTATTATATGGTGAATTTATTTATAAAAGAAACTTAACTTCTTATCATTTTCCTTGAAAAAACTAACTTTTTCATCCACTTATTGTGGTTAATTTTAAAATAAATTATTTCACTTATATTATTAAATTTTTAAAAATTGTAAAATTACTTATAAAAGATATAATTTATAATATATAGTGTGTTAAGACTATTTTTTGGCCAAAACTATTAGTAAAGTATAATAAACAAATATACGATTAAGGTAAAATTGGTAATACGAAGGGACTAAAATTTAAACATACAGTTCCAAATGACCTATACAAATAAACAAAACATATTGGATGACAATATTTAGATCAAATCCACTCTTATATATAATTTTATTATTTATTTGGATATTATTCTATGAATATGACCTATATGAATTGTTAAGTAATGAATGATGATAATAAATGGAAACATCCTTAACTTTTACATTTATAAGGCCATGAGATATTGAAAAAAATCATATTTTTAGATATACATATCATTTGGAAATTTTAATGAATTATTTTTAAATTTAAATTTATATTTAATTTTTTTCGTATTATATAATTTTTTTTCAGTTCTTTTGAAATGCCACCATAATAACTATTTAGTTAATAAATAACAACGATAAATGATACTAAACGAATTAAAATTAAAAAAATATGATTGAATTTTTATTGTAATATAATTTTTAGATGAATATATCATATTATGTATTTTTGAACATCAGATATTTAAATTCCATCAATGTATTTATTTTTTTTAAATTCAAATAAATTAAAATGTTAAAATTGACATTAATGTTATTTTATAATAATTGATACTTTATTAACTGATTTAAAATAATAAAAAATGCAAAGAACTATAATCTAATTATTAAATATAAATAAATATAAATTATAGTCCATTAAATTACCTACTATTCACTTATATTAAATATATTTACATTCAAATTGTAAAAACCTAATAAGCACGATTAGGTTTTACGATGTGTTTTTTCACGTTACATTTGAATGTGTTGAAATAAATTTCAAAAACAGATAGGGTTTTTAATTTTTCATGTATATAAAATAATTAATATTATTTTGGTATAAATAATATACTAATTATCACTATTTTGTCTTTGTGTAAAAAATACATACGTAATTAAAAAAGTTACCATAATAAATACTTAAATTGGAAATGTGGGAAAACATAGAAGTTACAGATATAAAGTATAAAAATCAACTTATATTTTTGTAATGTACATTTGAGAATTCCATAATTTCAATAAAATCCATTAGATTTATGTTTTTTAGGAACATTATTTAATGAATTAATTATTATAGTGTTTTCTTTTTTATATTTACAATAATTGCACTCTATATAAACTATAAAAAAGGGACCTCCACAAACTTATTAACCCCCATAAATCTCTTTAGATCATCAAATTACTACATAAATAAGATCCCAAAATCCCACCCATTATCTTAAAAGCCACATATTGAACATAAGTCAATCCAAGGTTGTCTTTTGTTGAAAACCAAAAGGAGTTAGCAAGATAAGAGGTAACGATCATCAATGAGAACTATTAATTTTATATTTTCCACCATTTTATTTATTATAAGATATTGATTAT
The DNA here is from genome assembly GCA_963277665.1 of Viscum album. Taxonomy (NCBI): domain Eukaryota; kingdom Viridiplantae; phylum Streptophyta; class Magnoliopsida; order Santalales; family Viscaceae; genus Viscum; species Viscum album. The sequence continues at coordinate 1,060,281,903 of OY728165.1, read as the reverse complement.
ATAGTAAAATCAGTTTCCTAAATACAATAATAAAATCATACGTTACGTTAATTACTGAAACCCAAACACAATTCCATCAAATGGATTACATGATCATTATTAGTGTGTACGATGGACTACTGCCTCATGAACTGATGTCGTTCCTTCTTCCATTACCACCTTCTATGGTTGTGAATAATTATTAATTTATTGATTATATATGATATGTATGAAATTTTTAATGTTTCTATGCTTAAGGAATTATTATTTGATGTGTAAAATTATTCATTCCATTTGGTGGGAATATGATATCATCATTTGTGGACTTGTGGACTGCAACTTTCTCAATGGGATGTGATTCATTTACACATTGCATGGAATGTAGTAAGGATGGATATAATAAAAATATGTGATATAATAGACACAGATATCATAATTTAATTATAATATGAAAATATATTATTTACTTTTATTTTTTGAATACAACAACAAATTGGAAGCAGTGTTCATGGGTAAATATTACCTACCGTATCCATAAACAATGGACTTAATCTATTACGACTAAATGTTATTGATTAAAAAAGACATATATACTGAATACATATTATATATACATTATTATCTAAATTAAGAATATTGGGAAATCATTGTCTAATTAAGTTGGATTAATTATAAAAAGAGAAAACAGTGTGGGAGAACTACGAATTTAACACCCAAAATATTTAAATTAATGATTGATTATTAACTAATATGTAATAAGATATTTTAAGAGGTAATTATATGATACTATAAATATTAATATTGTCATAATATATATTAATTAAAATATAAAAAAATTAAACACTGAGGTTAACTAGTTTTAATCCTAAAGGGCGCGTAAGGTAAAGAGATTTCTAGTCTCACATTTATTTCTACTAGACTTATATCTTATTCCACACATATTTATTTTGTGTAGGTTATATTACCAACTGTTATATTTTATATCATAAATTAAATTAATATAATTTTAATATGATTTTAAATTTATGTCATTATTTCATGTATCACATGATTAAAAAGTTACTCATTTAGTAAGAGATTTCATCTCATTTTGTATTTCATTGGGAATTATGAGTTATTATTAACCGATTCAAAATAATATGGTGTATATACTAACCATATACCAATTAATATTAATATTCACACATAATTCATGATATTTTATGTTTCACTTTGAATTAACTCATCCAAGGGGGTGACATGAAATTTACAAATTGGTAAAAGATATCACTACAGTCTCACTTTCTTCTGTGATTAAATTCATTATATTGAAAAAATCACATCCTTATGACCAATTTTAATTTTACAGTAACTATATTTCAAATATAAATAATCTTATATAATGGTTATAGTTATATCCTAAACTGTGTATCATTTTTACATATTCTATATACTTTAATTGATATTTTACTATATGGGGAAATATAGTTAAATTCATATATTAAACTCAATAGATATATTAGATAAGTTAGATTTTTCATAAATTAAATCAATTATTTGATATATGGATTATTCTTTTAAATGTTATGACATTGGTGAGGACCATTCAATAACATCACCATGATGCATCTATAGTATCCGGAGATGAATCATGTGGGGAAATCTGAGTTGGTTTCAAATTTCTCCAGAATTGATCGCGTTTATTAGGGTTCTGTGTACCTATGAATTATGCAATATAATAAATTAATAATTTCTTGTATTCAAATTTTTGTAATTTATATCCATTGGATATTAACTATGAAAAAAAATATATGGACGCATTATATTCCATGTTTATTGAATAAATAGAATGTGTCTTTAGTTTTTTACATACACGTATTGATTATGCCTTATCTAGTTGATTAAATGGAATGTGTGATCAATTATATACCTTCTCATTTTTATTATTATTAATTATTGATAATTATCGACATTTTAGTCTTACCCTTAATGACCATTTTTATCAGACTTATTTTGTTTCCTTTCTATAAGATATGAATATTAATTAATAGAATGAGGGTTAATGAAATAATTCATTAGTATTTGTAATGTATTTTGTTTTATTATCTATTACCAAATAAAAATTGGTAATATATATTTTATAATATTTTCGCAAACATGTAATCTAATCATTACATTCAGATTTTATTTTTTTAATCATGCTAATATAATAATCTAAGTCTCATTCTACAGACTTTTAGGGTTAGGGATACTACAAAACATGTACCAATTATTTATTCATACAAAAGTTTTTCAATGTAATATTCTTTCCCTTTTCTATAAAATGAATTTTTCCAAATTAATTACATTATAGAATGAATTATATTTATGAAATGTATTCAATTACCAGCTAACATGATCCTCATTTCTATGTATCCAACAATGAATGTTTACGAGGGTCTAATGGAAGAAAATTTTGTTAAATGAGATTTTAAAAGATAATTATTTCAAAAACACAAAATTAAAAATATTTTCAGAAAATTTATTTTTTATAGTTTTATGGATTTTACATAAATCAAGGAAAATAACACTTTACCCTTACACCAATAGGTATATACTATAATGATATCATCCATATTATGGTTCATGATTTGTTTAACTAGAGAAGTACAATTTTGATGATATTCAGTATACTCTAGATGGTATATGATTTTATTTGATGAATGTAGAAAGTATTTATATTCAATATGCTACTTTCAATATGAATATTTATGATAAGTATTTTTCACTTATTTCATATTATGATTGGATTAGAATTTTTACGAGATGGTCTGGTCCCACTATAGCTCGGCCATGCATCGATAGGTTTCACATGATAATATAGATATATTTTTTGTTGATTAATTACTCATTCATTACATTATTATCAAAAATACATTAAATTACAAGAATATTTTCCTAAAATCCTTTTGGTAAAAGATTCATAGCATGATTTCGTGAGAATGTTAGATATTTTATTTTAATTCCATGAAGATTTTTTAGATATTCATCTTTATACATTACATCATTATAAATTTAGATATTGATATTCCATGGAATTATTCGATTAGTTAAAATATATATAGATAAGATTCATATTCATATAAATGATTATATGAAATTATTTGATAATCAATTATTCCATCCATGTTATTATCATATCTTTTATTAAATGGAATGTGTTTATATTTTGTACTATTCCATATTGATTATACCTATATAATTCATATATTAAACTACACACTATCACCTATAGAGCATTTGAGCTAACCATTTTATTTTTTTTATATCACTAAGAATCCATGAAGTTTTCTATAACTATTGTGACAGGATAAGATAGATAGAATTATGTTGTTTTGTTTCTAAATATCATGATTTAAATTTTTTTAAAAAATATATTTTATGTCTCATGGATGTATGCAGTTTTCAAAAATACTAAAATATTTGACATTTAGGGATTTATTTCCTTGTATATTACTATAATGTAATAGTAGTAGAAAATATATCTAGGTTTTTAAGTGTTGATGCACTGCAATTCGTATCAGTGTAAGAATAATAGAATCCAAGGGAAATATATTTATGAAAACATAGATAAAGGGACCTAACCATTCGGTAAAATTTGAGTATGATTATAGAATAACATCCTAATGTTTTTGTAAGATATTTAGTAATGGTTTATTACAAGGAATGCATCATTTTATAAATACAATAGGTGGATGTTGTTCAAGTACAGATTTAATGAGGGTTAATTACTAAAAAATGGCATGATAGGCATGACTCGAGCGTAACAAATTACATGATAAAGGGAATTTTCATGTACCTAGTTTGGAACACATTTGTGAAATGATTAGGATAATTAAATCTCTAAAAACCAATATAAAAGAGTTGAAAATAATTTTTTTCGACAGGAAACTATATAATGATTATATGAAAATATATGTGATGTTTTTCACTATATTTAGGATGATTCATTATGTTTAATAATTTTACTATATAATATAGTGCATTAAATTATTTAGAAATAAATCCTAATGGATATAATGAGAATAATATCAATATAAATACTTCATTTAGTAATTTATATCCTGAACATGACAGTGAAGCTAGAGCTGGAGTTCTAGCATGAACTGATCATGTTATACATTTATTGGGGCAGCTGACTGATGTTATGATTAATAAGCACTATTTTAAGGAGAATAATACTAATATACCACATGGTCTTACAATGTTAAACATCTTCATGCATCATCAACACCCATTATTCTATGGGACTAAAAGATTAATTTTATCTATCATATGGATAAATTATATCGAAAATATATTACTTGCTTGGATATTTAGGTAATGAGAGAATATTATCATGGATATTTATTATCAATCAAGAGAAGTAGATTAATTGTTTACATTTATTCAAAACATTGATTTTGAGGATGAAATAGTAAGTATGGGGTAGGAGGATTTCATGTTTATCTTCACAGGAAAATATTTTCCTCATGATAAGATAGGTGATATAGAAAAACATTTGTTGAGTCTAATATAGAATTTAGAAGAAACATGTGTTAAGTATAAAGACTACATTATAAGGTTTTTAATGCATGATATGAACTACAAACATAATATAGGTAGAAATATTGAATATTTCATTAATGGTATTAATCTGATTCTCCATAATGCACAAGTCTCCCAAAAGATCTCATCATATTGAGACATAGTATTGTTTCCTATTACAATAGATAATGATTTTCATAAGTTATATGGATTGAAATGGAATCAAAATAAGAAGAGGAAAACATATAAATAAGAGAAAAAATAGATGAAGGGAAATAAAAAATTTCCAACATGTTATTCTTGTGGATTTCAACACCTGGTACATAATTAAAATGAAATTCAATTGTCTTCATGTGTATATAAAAATTCAATAACACCCTATCTTGTATGGGAATAAAAGAAAATTAAAATGATCAATGATTAAACTGTAACTATATAGGGAATTGTATGAATGAATTCCCCATGTTCCAATGGAATATAAATATTAATAATCAAAGGGTTTAAATTGAAGATTTAGTTATTAAAAGTAATAATGTTAAATGATGAATGATCGTGTGCTAGTATTCAAGAATTATTTTATAAGAGTACATTATCAAATGATACTCTAGTATATAATGTTCATAAATATTGTATTGTAGTAATTATAATTACATTTTTGAAAGTTTCAATTGAATTATACCTTGAAAAATGAGTCATTATCATGTTTAACATTCTGAAAAAAAACATTTTGGAGAAAAGATCACCCGTACTATGTACTTGATGTTAGCATAATGATGTTTTGATAAAGAGATGATTGATATAGATGATATAACTTGGATATTAATAAAAACCATGGATCTGATTATTGATAAGATCATTTTGGAAATTTGGATGGTTTTTCCCTAATTTTTGGATCATAATATTTTGGAAGAATAATAATGTATAGATTGAATTAAATTATTTATGGTAAAACTTTGATGATGTTTTAGATATTAATATATTAGATCACCATATGAAGAAAAATTTAAAATAAATGATATAAAAAATGTTCTTATAATAACCAAACGATGAAACCATGCTTATGAAATAGAAACATAACAATTATGTAGGGTTATATTTATACATAGTGAGTGAAGTAATTCCTCAACACAAGTAAAATGGCTGTGAAACATAAATGATGACCTATTATAAAAATTTTATGTCATACCAATTATCATTTTAAAATATATATGGTTTAGGTTTTTTGGAACTCTAAAATTACCTTGATAACCCACTTCCTTGTGAACAAAATATTTTTTATCTCTCTATTAGTAGTTAAGTGTTTATTATCTTCCATTTGATGGAATTCATTTCCCACTTCTTTTCTCCAACTCAGAAATCTAGTTATGCAATTAATCTAGATGACCATTATTCTTCACATTCTATCTAATTATTTGAATATTTTGTTATAACATTCACAATGTATGGTATTTCAATAATTTAATTTCTTAATATCAAACCCTATACAACCAACATGAAGTTTAACTTTTATAAATTAATTTATTTAATGTGTGGAGAAGGAAACACCTTGATATTCTAAAAGAATAATATTTTACTCAATAGAATGTATTAAACACCACACCACACATAGAAGGGAATATAACATCCTTTGAAATTTCCATATAATTATAATTTTAAATATATTCAATCTAATATATATCATTTTTCACACATAACACTGAATTAGAATGCATTACATGAAACATCTACTTTCATTGATTGCTTTTGTTACCCCAAGTCTGATTTTAAAAAATTAAATTTATATTATTATTAAAATATAAAATTATATCCTCTCCATTAAATTTATTTATATAAAAATTATTATGTAAATTATAAAAATATACAGTTGAATTCATTGGGTTCTAAATTTTTTGAAATGAATATAAAAAAATTGATTATAAAAGAACATGTTTTTATAAAACAATATTTATATGCACCAGATGAGTTATATATTAATAAATGTATTTATTTACAATTAGATGGTATTATTAATAAAATTTATATATTTTATACTAAATAACTTTTTCATATTAATCCAATTGAATTTATAGGCATATGATAACACCATATCCAATTTTATGCATAAAAAGTGGTATTTCCCTAAAGATAAATTACTTATTTTAAATGAAACATTTGTTTTAAGAATAATGTTTGAAACTTAATTTATTTTAGTTTAAAATATAAAATTATTTTAAAAAATCTAAATTTTTAATTAAAATTCTATTAAATTTTTAGTATTTTTTGAGAAAGTTATTTTACGAATAGTGAAAAAAACTTGTTATTAATTAAAAAATGACTTCCCATATAAATTATTTATAATTTTAATTTACCTAATAAAATAGGTTTAAATTAAATTAATGTGAACAAAAAATCATTTAATTAAAATATAATCAATTTAATTGCATGCAATTATAATTTATATATATATAAATAGTAAACATGTTAACATTTTGTCACTAAAACCTGCTTTCTCATCCCTTCTAAGAGTTTTATTTGAAAATAATTTTTTAACCCATATAGAGATTTAATATAAAAAAATGATTGAATGTTTTTTATCAGAATAATTTATAATTTATATTGTGGTTAACATAATTTTTTACAAAAAATAATTAATGAAAAAAGTTAAATTAATTACTTTTATTATGTGAAAAACAAGTATACCAAGATTTAATCAATAAACATAGGGTGGAAAAATAAACTAGAAACTTATCCAAAACCAATTATAAGAACATATTTAGAACTTTTAAGATCTATTATATGTTTTTTTGAATTTTTGGAGAAAATGTACATAGAAAAAACATGTATGGAATTCCCTCTTTCAAAAACATACATGTTTTTTACTCACCCCAATTGTAAAGTCTTCCAACACCTCACCTTATTTGAAACTCTCATCCCACTATGAAATTTAAAATACCATGACAATTCACTTCTTGACTACCATGCCCTTATACTAGATGCATTTTCATTGATATAAATAAATCCAATGACGGTATTACTGTAATAATACAAAAGATATCCAATGAAGAGGTAATTTTCATCTAGAGGTGTTTTCATTTTATATCCCTCAAAACCTATTTCAATTTCATTTAAATAATGATTATATAATAAAAATATTATATTATATTAAATTATATATTTTTATGTTAAATTTATGACCTGTAAAATAAAACAACTCCATAAAATTGTATACAAATTCATCATTCATGTGTACCACAAACTACTGCGCCATGAACCGATGTCATTCGTTCGTCCATTGCTACCTATCGAAGGTGAGAATAATGATTGAAATAAAATATATACATATTTTTGTGTGTGTTTTTACTCTTATTTAAAAAATATATTACACATACCATCATGATTTCTATTTTGTGAGAATACCATAATGTTGTTTGTGTGTACCGTCGACAACCATATCACAAAGTGATGAGATTTGTTCATGATTTACATTTATTGTATTAAAGATTTATTTAAAAACATATGTGATAAATTTTACCTAATTATTAAACATAAATTATAATATATATAAATATATATTTTACTATTATTTCTTTCATTATGTTAAGATAATTGAAACAACAATCATTCATACGTATGACTTACCATCTCCATGAATTTTATATTTCATTTACTATCACAAAATGATATCAATTACTATAAATACGTATATAATGAACATATAAGATATTTAAATCATGTCTTATACTCTATAGATGATTAAATAATGGTCTACATAAGAGGAACCAAAAATAAAATTTCAAAACACACTCATAAAAAGTAGGCAATTAACAAGATAAACAAAAAAAATAAAGGATGATTATTAACAAATTAACATTAATATGTTATAAATGGATCATATATAATATTATAAATATTCAAATTATAATTTTATTATTTATTAACATGATAAAAACCATTGAAAATTGGATAAAGGGTGTTTACCTTAAATTGATCATATGATAAAGGATTTCGTCTCAATTTCACATTATTAAGGCATAATGTAATGTTATAAACATAATAATTTTTTGGTGTTTATACTACGTAATGCCATTTATTATCCTAAATAATTCATTTTTCATGGTATGTTTTGTTTCAAATTGAATTATTTTGAAATACTATTTTTTAAATTAAATGATTCCAATTGGTAAATAATTCTATAACTCAATTATTTTTCATTTGGTTATATTACATAATTAAGGTGGTTAATATTATATTATTTTGGGTATAGTTAGTATATAATATATATTTTTTATTTACACTTGTTTCAATATGTGTTTATAGTTGATTCACATAAACGATTCAATGATTAATTATCCCTTCAATATTACAATCATTTTGAGGGTTTATTAATCAATTTCATTTTAATAGTGATTGTTTATTCTAGAATTTTAATTATATGAAATTATATGAAAATTGCCTAGTAAAATCATTAATTTTATTCTTCTAAGGTTATTCATGACATTTTTCAAGTGATGTTACCATTTTCCACTCTTTTTCATTAAAATATTTTTAGAATGCCTTTAATGAACATCTGGTGTCATTTCTCTCCCTAGTGGAAATATGATTTCGTAAAAAACAATTAAAAATAAAATTCAAAAAAAATAATTAACCATTTCAAAATTATTTATTAAAATATATTTTGACCCAATTTTCCTTATTAAATATTTTCTCAAATGAATCATCTAATAGATTTCATAAAAAATAATTCTTCTAACCATTTCATTGTGCTAAAGGATTACTCATTATGACATGTATGTAATTAACTTAAAACATGATTATCATTTACATCAATCATTCCCTGGTATTTTAGTTTGATAATTTTTAAGAATGATTTTTTAATAGACATTTTTAATTAAAATTATTTTCAAAGTGCTTTTTAAAATGAAAATGACATTTTCCTCAAGATTGTTTTACTGATCTTATTATGTTATTTATATTCATAAATGAAAAATACCGTATACACTTACACCAATGGGTATATATTATACTGATATAATCCTTAGTAGTACTAATAATGGTTTTTGATAAAAAAACATGGAATATAATATTTTGATTCCATTCACTTAGCTTCAGATAGTATATGATTATATTTACTTAATGTGGAATGTATTTAAAAATTTTAAGATAGTTTTAAAATGAATGAATATATTAATTATGTTTCAACCATTTTATTTGAGTAATGAATTGTATTTCATAAATGATGGGAATGGCTTGTTACATCCCATTAAAGTATTTGTAGTATTCATGAGAAATAAAAATATAGTTTTGGATGAGGCCTTATAAATTTAATAGATTCATGTCGTGAGGACTTGACAATATTAGTTTATTATCATGATGCATTAAGTGTATTATATTATTGTAATATTTCCTTGAAATTATAAGATTTTATGGAATGATGACTTGATGATAAGTTTATGATATCCATCATTGTTCATTCCATAATTATGATTTATTTTATTGATATCCCATGTGATTATTCGGATAGTTAGTATATACATGGATATGTTTTATTCTCATATGATTTTTTATATGGAATAATTTGATAATAATTGATTCCTTTTTTGATGTTCTATTATTATTTATTTAATGAAATGTGTCTCAGTTCTTTCCCTTACCATATTTATTATTCTTTGTTTCTTCATTTTTATTATAGTATACTAACACTTAATATGAATTTGAGATGATCATTACATTGTATCAATTACATTATAATCAAAAAAAAATTCTATGACTGATATGATGGTTTTATACATATTGATCAAGGTGTTTTTAAATTATTAATTTGTTTTTTCAAATGTATTGTATGTCTAATTTATTTGTCTAGATTACCAAAACTAAAAAAATATTCAGTCCTTTGGGGTGTGTTTCTATGTATCTTGAGTAAATGTAATAATATATAGAACAAGGTCCTGTTTTTCTATGGTTGGGATGCTGCACAGACTCAAACCATTAAGATTGAGCCTAAATCCTGCATGACCTCTTGTGTACCTCCCCATATTCCAGAGGCAATTAACTGCCAGTTAGGATCATTAGTGGAACCATGAAAAGGCTATACCCTCCTTATATTTTCATGATACTGAAAAATAATTATATCAATATATAAATAAAAATAATAATAATTGAATATGTGGAATACTGAATATGGAATATAAGATATAATGGGTATTGTATCCTCATGCTTCTACTTGATACCCTCACTACTAGTAGGTAGCCTCTAGTGTACGAGGTGGAACACTTGAATTCATGTGGGTTTTCGGCTCTGAACTAGTAGTTTGGGTTATAATGTTACAAAAATGATATAACATTGGGTTGACTAATCATAAAATCAAAGTTAATTATTTAATTATGTGACTCTATATAAATGTATTAATTTATATATAATATTATATGAAATAATATATAATCAATCCCTAATTCAAGAAAGATGTATTTTTCCATTAAAACTTCTTATATAAATGTAATATATATTAATATTTATTTATCTATATCTATTACGAAGCATAAAGGCTCCTTTACTAAAATCAAATTTATAATACATATGGTTGACATTGAAAAAACTTTCAAATATATTCTTTTATCATGGTATGATTCAAGATTTTATTGTATTGATATGTAAATTATATTATTTTATAGTGGAAGAAAATAAATTATTTTTATTGTAGAGGCATTATTGATTATATCTTATTTGGGAGTAACTCTATTGGTTAATTTGATAAACTAATTAGATATTATTAATCAAAAAATGATGTAGATTTTTATCTAATAATGATTTTATATATTGTAAGGGATTAAATTAACATATATACTAAATAAATACATGAATAACCACTAAAACATGTAGTTAACTTCTCCATCGAACATACCCCTGATGCAAAACCGATATCTACTCCACCTATAGGATGTCCATTGTGGTATTGGAGGAAATAAAGAAAAAGAAGTAAGAGTTTTATGATAAGTGGCATATACTCCCATGTGTTTAACCTCATAGTGATCATGGATTATTTTTTAAAAATAAGGATGATTATGTGTTCTTGTGAATATAATATTGAGAAATTTATATCTTTACAGTAAATAACGTGTACTATTTAGCATCAATTCATGAAATATTTAATAATCATTAAGGATATTATTATATACCAAGTAATTACTATGTTATATTTAATATTTTTTAAAATTTATATAGTATTACTTAAAACGTTAGATTTTGTGTAATATAAGTTCAAAACAATTCATTTTTTATAATTGAATTCACCCAAAGGGTGCATTGATCTAATTAATTGAGTAATGAATGATTTTATTGACATACATTTTTGAGCATTTTATTTTTATTATATTGATATATTATATTTATTATTAATATAAGCAATTACATTTACATGTTTTTCTAAAGAGTCAAATGAACAAGGTTCTATATACCCAAATTTTTTATGTTTGAATTTTAGATGTAGAAATTTTCATTTCTGGGTAGTATTGTCTCTATGTATAGAATATAAATGGATTTAAAAAAATGATAAATGTTATTAATGATTGGTCCACACCATTTAATATAATTGAGATACATAGTTTTCATAGAATTGTTATTTATTATAATTGATTTTATGAAATTTTTCACTATTAGATTATCCTTTAACCATATTAACGAATTCAATGGTCACATTCTCATTGTCTATATAGTGTGACAAAATTTTTATAGAGATAAATAAAGGATTTTTCAATAAAAAATAATGCATATACCATCCAAAAAATGATGATTAGATATATATATATATATATATGCATCAAAGAAATTACAAGTGTGTGTCCTTTATTATAATGATATATTTTCTTCATCATCTTGTTTTTTAATGATCCCTGAGAAAAACTATCAAACTAATTACCTACTATTTTGAAACCCAATCATCCTTTTAATAACATGTAGATTTGGTATTTATGTTTAAATATGTGATGTATATAAAGATAAAAAATTCTAGAATTATATATTCACAAATTATGATGTCAACAAGAGATAAAAGAAATGTGAATAATAAATCAATGAATATGAATTTGTAATAAAATGAAGCCCTAGGATAGAAAAAGGTAGAAGCTGAATTGTGTATTATTGATGCTGGTGTCCTATCTATAATGTATTTTAAAAAGGAACCAATAATTATTGATAGAGTAATTTTATATATAAATATAGTAATGAAAAGGAGATACATTATTAATTTTACATATAATTTCCAATGCATGTTTACTAGAATGTAAATAAAGGTCTCAACATGATTAAAAAATTTTAGAAAAAAAATTAAATATAGGTAAGATATTAGATTGATAGACATCATATATAGGGATGGTGTGGTGATGTTTGGAATGTGGTTACATTGTTCATAAGTATATGATATTAAGTGTAAATTTCAAGAAAAATACAGTTTCTCATAATTCACTATAGATCATGGAATAATAATGATGTATTGGTTACAAAAATGGAACATATGGTGTAATTACACGATATGGGAGAGTAATGACTATTTTACTAGATTAATGGGAAAATAATAGATTTTAGCTGTTATACAACTCCAAAAAGGTGTGTTAAAACAAATCCCTATATAAATGTGTAAGTGGGATAATCTAAAAGTTCCATTTGTAAATAATAACCCTATGAAATATAATATTAATGTTGATATATGAGATATAATATATTTCTTTACTATTTTGATCAATTTTTATAATCATGGGAGGATATACGCCTAACATGTCATACCTGTCACAATATCAAAAATGTTATGGGACATCACAATACAAATAATTAAATGTTTTTATGATCATTATTTTATATTCACATACAAAGATTGAAATATAATATGAGTATTGAAGTATATTTAATAATCACATATAATCCTTCGTCTAATTGATATCCTAGAAGGATAGTCCAATACTTTTAGATAAAAGTGAAGTAATGATAACACAGTCTCCAAGTAACATGTATGTAATCCTAATCATTAGTGGAATTTTTATAAAATAATATCTTCTATTCGAGAAGTAAAATGGAACCATATAAGGTTTTTTATGGGATATTAAGATTTACTCAAACCCACTAGGATGAAGTTTGAGAATATATGATAATTACACCAAAACAAATTTATGAGACAATTGAGATTGTGTGACTTATGAAGAATAATTTCATGAAAACATAGAGAAGAAAAATTGATTTTTTCATAATAAGAGGTATGTCATATAATTTCTTGTAGGATATAATATATTAAATAACATATCAATATAGAAGTAAGTTTGATGGTTTTATAAGAATGTGACACTAATTCATTGGTACATTGCTATTATTGTTATTTTGGAGAACTATTGAGTTGGGCCTTATCAATTTTGTTTTCCACCCAACATCTCTAATGTAATTTTTTTCATCATTAATTTTATGTTGGGAAGTGACATGAAAAACCCAAAACATAAAATCATCACTATTGAAATATATATGGGCCATGTATTTTCATATAATAATAATACAGTAATGATTAGTGACACTAATGTACATGTTTTACAGAATAAGGATGATATGATGTGTGAAGTTATCTAGAGGAATCACGAGTTGGACGATGAAAAATGATATCTTTGCAAATAAATTTAATGGAATTTCCATCATTTTTCAATGTAATTATGTGCAACCAAAATTTCATAGATGATACTATTTAGTACATAGATTGATAGACCTACGATTCTATTATAGTAAATAAATACTTTATAATGATTATTATTTTACTTCACCATAACGATTCAACACACAATAAAATATAAAACAAGAATGAAAAAATTTTAAAATAATATCCAAAATTAGTGAAATGGAATACAATGAAATTGATACTACCATATAAATATTATATATCAGTGTATAATTCTCTAAAATTAATGATTAATACATAATATAAATTATTATAATGAAGAAAAAAAATATTATATGGAATATAAATTGTATATTTTTTAATATATTAATATGAGTAGATTTATATTTTTTTATTGATATTCATACATTAAGGTGTAGTAGGACCATTAGATTCCAACCATTGGGAGATTATCATTGGGATTTTACTATTATAAATATGAACATTGTAAAAATAATATGTAGTTTACACATTATGAAATCAAATAAATTAAGTAATGTCATCTCAATATAATATTAGTAGTAATTAAAATTTTATTTTACTAAATTTATTATAATATAAATACTAAAAAATGGCTTAGATAAATAATATGAATAATTATAAGAAATATTTTGTAAAATATTTCATTACATACACATGATTTTGAAATAAAACATGAGATTAATTTAAATACTAAAAGCCTCAGTTAATGAAAATAAATATCATAAAAATGTATTTTATTTTGAATCGAAAACATCGAAATTATCTTCTATTGCACATTTCATAATTTTATGAGATAATAAATTTATTTTATAAATATCAAAAAATGATAAACACATATGGTATGTATTATGAATTGATTCTAATTTTAAAATTATAAAATTATTAATATAAGATATTTTGGTAACAAATGAATCATTTATTAATAAAATTTATTTTAAAAAATTAAATTGAATTTTTAAACCAGTAAATATATTTCTAAAGTCTAAAATGTTAAGCTTGTTTTTTAAAAATAATATTTTTTATACAAATTATCATTACATTGATAATTTAATATAAAATAATGGAGTTTTAAACTGAAATATTAAAATATATGAAACACTGACATAAATGTCTAAAAACATGATCTAATATAATGGGTAAAATAATTATTTTATATTTCCTAAAAACTAATTTACCATGGACAAAGAAATGTTATTAATAAATTTTTTTCCAACATTTGAAATAAATACCAACCAATACACTCATTATAATCATTCATAATAACTTTGAGCATGAATTAACTCTCACTCACTCGCTCAAAATTCTCTAATGATGTTATATGGTTATAAGCTTCCCTCTTAAAGATTTAAGAACTATTCTTCAAGTTAATGATACCAAATCCACTAATTTATTTTTCAAATAAAATACATATTCAATTATGGAATTAAAATTATTTTTTATATTAAATAATTATAATAATTATGTGGTATTATTATATATTTTTCATAGTTTCCATTTTAAATCAGTAATTCCGTCAAATTATAGATTTTATTTAAGAAATTATAATACCAAATCACATGTTCCTAACATATTATATTCTATTAAATTTGTTATTATTTCCAACTCTTTCCCATTTAAATGTGTCATTTTAATACTACGTGTTATTATATTACTAATTTTTATCATCATTCCATATCATTTCAAAAATATTAATTAGGTTTTAAAATGATAAAACATTATTGTTGTTGTAAAAACATAACTTATTAGTAAAGTAAAAAAATAAAAAAAATTCATAAAAGTAATTTACATATATGAATAAAAAAGATAATTTATTCTATGGAATGAATTGACCATGGGGTAGTAACCTTGCAAATTATTCATTGGGTATTATCTAAATTATCACTTTATGAAAAAATGGGCCTACTTTCAAATATAGTGTGACACTCTTGGTGGATATTCTTTAAATGATACACTTAACTTTTTTGACGTAAATTGAACTATCCTTTCCTATTAATATCAAAACACTATGAATATTACACTCAATAATGAATTTTAATCATTGCATTGATAAGGGTACATTGCATGTCATTGTAAATGTTCATATATATTGATATACAACTAATAATCCATGTTATTCCATTTAATTTTTAAGCACTTGTAATTCATATGTCTAATTTTTAAATATGAATAGACTATGATTAGATAGACATTGTTATGTATATGAAGTCATTGCGAATAATTAAATATTTATATATTATCCATTCTCATTAAAAATATGGATACATTGGAGTAAATAATATATATGTGTCTATTTATTGGTATGTCATCCATGTATATATATTCTCATAGTATACTTTTTATTGAATTATTTTTTTTATTAACACTAAGCATTGGAATTATTCCATGCTTATGATTTCATAGATAATGTTATATCCTATACCTTTGTGAGAATATGAACTCACAAAGATATATTACTTTTCATTTCCATGAGAAAAAATGTAGATTAATGGATGAGAAATAATTACTTGCGAGGATATATTATGATGTTTTATTAAAATACAATAATTCATTTTAAAATTTAATGTAATGTAATTTCCTTTTATTTGTCTAGTTTTTTAATTCTACTAAACATTTTGATCCTCTATATTGTTATCGATATATTTTGAACAAATTCAATAAAATAACCATCAGTTCCAATGTCATGCAGTTTGTTTGTCACAATTATAGTATCTTATTTGGCAGGGATTAAGGGTAACACATGATGACAGTAATTTTATAGAGGCTGAAACCTGAATCACATAATTAAATGAATGTAATCTATATGAAGGGATTATATCAATAATTTTGTTATATGAGACAAAATATATACATTAGTTAAGGTATCATGTATTAAAATACATCATTTCTATTCATGGAGACAGTATTAACACTCTATTTTGGATTTTTCATCCTGTAGTAATAAAAGAAGATTCTAGTGGTTAGTGTCATCAATATTAAAGGAAGTGTCTATAGTTTATTACTCATTTATCTCTTCCAAAACATATTTTAGTAGTTTAATAGATACAGATGATAAAAAATTATATGTACGATAGTTTTATATTATATTCTTCATTTTGTAGGCTTTATTATTTATTATTTATTAATAATATTAAATGTTTTCGTCCACTACTTTTATCATGTGATGATCTTATAAAACTCAATAGTTTCATGAGAAGAAATATAATATTATCATATAATGCATTAAAAATTTTGTAATTACTAAATAATTAAATTCCAATCCTAGTTTATCATAATATATGTTTTAAGGGATATGTATGGGTATGTGAGTCTGATTTGAGATATGAAATTTCAATATGGGTTTTTGTTTAAATTTTTTTTTGTTTATTTTTGTAAAATTAATGGAAAATTGAGCTCAAATAATTTATTTTCCTTTTAAAAATTGAAATAAATTTTTTAAATAAACGTGTTTTTAAATCGATTGACTTTAAATATTTTGGAATGTGATATTATATTATATTTTTTATCTTTATTGATGGAAATATTTATGATTAAAGTATATAAAAAGATCTATTCTATTAAATGGATTTCATAAATTTTAATCCCCAACCAATTTTTTTTTATCATTCTTGATAAACTATTCCTTTTACCATATTTTCATGATAAATTTATTATTGTTGAATAAATAATATTCCATTTTTTTATTCAAATATATATAAATAATGTTTTCTAGGAATTATTGAGTGAATTTTTAATCAAAAAATCCCTTGTGAAATCTATTTTAAAGGCCACATTACATCGGAAACACGTTTAAAGTCTCTATGGACATGGATATCTTATTAGATAATCCACATTATATGACTTATTAATCCTTAATTACCCAACTCATTGTGTACATCATGTTATATTTTTAGTTACGGGTGGGGGAGAAGGTATGTTCATGATTTACATTATGAGGAATGTCATTATTTTTGTATGAGCTGTCGTGGATTTTAAATCCATTTGTTCATGGTTGGGCCATAATATTTTTTTATTCATTGAAACTTTTATTCCCTCTAAATCCTCTAGAAAAAGAAGAAAACTGAATAAATATATTGTATTAAAACAAAATATAATCCTTAAATTAGTTATATGATGAGGGTTATTCAAATGATTTTTATTTTTAGAATATGACGTATAAAAGAATAAAGGGGTTGGAAAATATTGGATTTTAATTCTTTGTATATGAGTGTGATAAATTAAAAGTGTTATGCATTTTCATACATTGAATAAAATTGTTTTTTAAATAAATATATTTATTCTCCCTCTGAATTTTTCATTTCTATATACTAATAATGTTCGATCCCTAAATATTACTACGATAATTTCTCAATTTTAGTAAACCTTTTTGTTTTTGTATAAATCCCATGATATTTTAAATCTTATGGTCTATCTAATTAATTATATGAATGAGATTTTCCAAAAATAAAAAGGTCCTATATTGATGGGGAAATTTTTCATTTATGAGGCATAATGCTACTGTCACTGCTCTAAATAAAAAATTATTGAATGGGTGAGAGTATTCATGGTATGGAGAATAACTTATTTAAAATTAATTATAGCATCCAATTATGTATAAAATGGTTTATTTCCTTATAATTAGTAATGATATAGAACATGAAGTTGTGCCGATTTTTCTGTAATTAGTGACATCACCCATGAGTGAAATTAATTGAGAGTGGGGAAGTGGAGGATTACATTAATTTTATTTTTTAACATAAATTAAATTTAAAATTCCCCATCTATTTTCATTATTTGATAAAAATATACCATTTAAATTGGGTAGGATTAATAAAAATATTATTTTCAAAAATACCCATATATTATTTTTTTAATAATTAATTTGATTATTTTTATTTTTATTCCTCAGTCCAAACATTGAGAATGATTTTTTTATGATTATATGGGAAAAATGATCTTGGAATCCAAGAGTTAATATAGGAATAAAATTGTCTTTTTTTGTTCCCAATAAGATTCCATCTCGCAAATTCCTCCTCAAAGAATACCTAACAGAGGTATCACAATGTGAATGAAATCTCATGAATTGTCATCAAATGCCATCCTATGGAAAATTTACTCTAAATATGCCCTTTGGAAAGTGTTTAGATATCAAATTATACCTCATCCGAAAAACTTAGGATGGACTAGTCTACCACATTACCTCATGAAGTAATATTACATAATTCTCATGACCCAATGTAATCACATGGATTAGTAAGGAATTATTCAAACATGAAAATTTTAACTGAATAACTAATACAACATTAAATAATTCCTCAAAATAAAATTAAGAAATTAATTTTCTATGAAATACCATATAAATAGTACTGAGAAAAATATTATTATATAATATTTTATTATCTAGGTATTTGAATACTTTTGGAGATCTGTTATAATATAAATAGGTATTCCAATATATAATGAAATCATGTATGAATTAATTCTCGGATAATTTAATCTTATTTTAATACATATGAATTGTACAGAATTTTATAATAGATTCTCGATTATTTTGTAGCATCAGAATAATTATTTATATAAAATAGAAAAATTTCACACAACTAATTGAATCATATAGGAAATTTGATCCTCAAAACATAAATTTTCCATGAATAATATTTACATATTAAGAAATTCCATGCAGAGAATTTAAATATCAATTTCATCAATCTTTCTTTTTTCTCATGTAATTGATTCTTCAATGTAAAAGATTTTACATTTTCAAATATGAAATTTATCTGATATAGAATGTAAATTCACTCATTTTTTTAATTGAAGTATCTAATTAATCGGTGTTTCAAAATATCCACTGGATAAATTCCTCACATTACCTATTATCCATTTATTGGGAAATTTTATTAATCTTCCAAAATTAGAGAATTATTTAATAATAAACATAAATAAATATATAGTAAGATGAATATCCATTTATAGTAGTCATTATAAATATATGAATTATTTTACAGATCATAAAAATATAAATTATTTGAGATATGTAGGAAAAAAATTAGTATTTTTACCAAAAAACATTAAAATATACATACTGATTTAATTTTATTCCATTCTTATAATAGTATACATTTCATATACATAATTCTAAATTTATAGAAAAAGATAAAACTAAAAATAGTAAAATTAGTTTAATATAATAAAATGATTATATATTGAATATTTTATTATTAAATATGTTTTAAAATTATAATTCACTGGAAATTAATTTTTAAGAATTTGCAAAATGAAATATTGTAACTCAAGAATTGGTATTTAAATGTAGATACATGAACTAAATTTATTTCAAAATAATAATACGATGAATTGTTTTTATAATA
Source organism: Viscum album (assembly GCA_963277665.1). Lineage (NCBI taxonomy): Eukaryota > Viridiplantae > Streptophyta > Magnoliopsida > Santalales > Viscaceae > Viscum > Viscum album. Next base: position 1,060,261,391 of record OY728165.1, on the reverse strand, counting down.
ATTACTTTATATTTTATTTCTTTTAACATAATGTTCTACATATTATTTTATATTTCTTTAAATATAATCATATAGATATCACCATGGTATATAATGGCGAAATATAAACCCCTAATATTTGTATGTTGGGTCTTATTGTTTAATAGAGGAGAAAATTATTTTAGAAATGTTGATGAATTAAGACATAAATATAGTATTGGTTCATTTATTGTAATTTTTAGACATCATTATCCACCATAAATTTGAAACATGGATAAGGGAGGGAATGAGAAAAAACTAAGCATATTATATAAATCATTTTGAATACGTAGTTGACAAATTTATTAGAGCTACTTTTTTTTATAAAATATTAGCATTTGTTTAAATATATTCAACTAATATATTATTCTAATATTAAATTTCAGGATGAAATTAAGCAAAATGCGATGTCAGGGAATTTTATCTCTGAGGGTGGGATTGAAATTCAAGATACTACTTTAGTAAATTCATAATAACCCATCTGAGTTAGAGGATATGTGGTGGGTGTCTATATTAAAAATGCATTTGGTCCCAAAATAAAGAAAATTAAAGGATGAAAAATGGATTCTATAAAATCTAATATGGTATACCTAAAATCGTAGATACGAAATCAAATAAATACTATTTTGTGTACTATGATTCAATATATGATGAGATATTCACAGCTTGCATAGCTTACCTGATCATATCATCTACATCATCAATTGAACTCAATCATATAAATTCAATTGTATATTGTGGATCCCCATATAGATATTTTATCATTTAGAGTTTATAAATTTTATTAGATTGTGTACCTCACCATATTATGTAGTTGTGTTAGGTTATAGTGATGAAAAATCGTATTATTAATGCAAATTCTCCAGTGTCATAAATTCTAGAGTAGGTTACCCTAGTAGGAGATAGTCTAATTTAATTTTAGTTTTCATAATGTGGATGAATTTTGAATTGACAAATAATATGTATGTTTTTTAAAATAAAAATATCATACGGTTAAAAACATCCACTAATTATTTTATATATTTAATTTTAATTTCAATACATAAAAAAATTAGTTAGTATCAATGGAAAAAAGGGACAAAAACCATAAAAAATCATATACTTCATATATTTATGATGGGATAAAAGGATTGACAAACTTTTACCATGGAGAATCATTAATATATTTTGATTAAGTCCAATATATGTGAAAGATACAATACATTGTGAATATTAAAAAATATATAATGATTTTTTTTATTTTGTATCATCCCATCATACCTGTGTTGCAATTATTTTCCATGTATGTAAATTATAATTTAATTATTCATTCTATTAAAAATATGAATTACTGTGAATTTATTTACTAATTATTAAATTAAGAATCAAAGGAAAATTATATAAAAAATAGGGCACAAACATTTATGGTTTTTTTATTTAGAATACCTTCGAATGGATTTTATATATTTAAAGGATGATGCCAAAGTTACAAATATTTATGATTTTTTAAAAAAATGGATATCAGGTATTTTCAATTGAATTCTGTGATATGTAAGAAGACTAATATAATTATAAACTAATATTCACTATAGTATAAATAATTTTTCTCATTTAATATTTTTTTGGTCATTGGATGTTAGTTGTATTCTTTTCACATTAAGGGAAAGATATTTTTTTTATCTTTAGTAGGTGGATTTTATATATCACATAGATATTTTCTATAAAGTAATTTTTAATAATGTTTATAGTTTATTTATAATTAAATATTATTATTATATTTGTTTTTTATTTATTATATAAGAAAATATATCTCATGGTAAAATTCTAATGATGGTTAGTTTTTTATAAAGGAGACAAATAAAAATAAATTTATGAAAATAATGGTATATAAATATTTTAGAAGATAAAATAATTTCTTCCATAGAGATATCTGATTTTTTTTAAAATTTTCATGTTAATTTTGTTATGATAATGTTCATGATCAAAAAATAAATCCAAAATGTGGTTATCATATATTAATATTCATGTTTAATATCATTACAACTATGATAGAAATAGAATATTATATGGTTATTTCTATTATAAATTTTATGTTTTGTATCTAGATATTATATTTTATAATATTATAAAATTAATTTTTATTATAGGTTTCCTATTATATTACACGATATATGTATAAATACCTTACCCACATTTAAAATATGTTTACAAACTATTTTTAGACATTGAAAACATCTAGATTAAAAATCATGTATGTCATTCTTAAAAATTATTATTTAACCATTAGTATAATAAATTTTTTTTCATTCTTAGGAGGTTTTTTTTAATTGAAAAATATTCATAGTTTTATGGGTAAATTATTTATGTATAAATATTTTAAAATATGAAAATTTAACTTTTTTATTTCAAAACGATTTGGAATGTGAACGAAATTCGATTTAAATTGTGATTTTGGGTAAAAACAGATTCCATTATAATATCTCCATTGATGTTTTCATATATTATTGATGTTGAATGATAAAATTAAATACTTAAAATTGCACATGTATTTCGATTTATAATTGATGTGTAATGTTAAAAATTATGGCTTTTAATGATTTCCATGTTTGTATTGTATATAAACTAATGATGGAAGATCATAATTATTTGATTTTTCTGATGTTTCACCATCAGTTTTCTAAAAAGTGACAATGAATCTGTTAATTGCAACATTTTTTACATTAATATAAGATAAAAAGTAATGATAAAAATAGAAATAAATTTTTTTGTAGTATTTTTTCACTAGTGAGGATTTATGGCCTTACACATCATTTTAATATGAACATGCTCAATTTTTATTTCTTCTGATTTATTCTATCAGAGATAACTAATTACCATAAACATACCCCTATAAATAAGTGAATTAACACTCACATGTATTTATCATGTAGTGATGTTTTTCACTTTTTAGGGAATATGTAGTTTACACAATGTATCATTATCTTAAATGTTTGGGTGTTATAACTGGAGAAGATATGCATAGTAATATTTTTTTAAGAATCATAAACAAAAAAAATATTAAGGTAACCAAATTAAAAAAATATTAATAAAATATTTCATCTATTTTATAAATTGAATAATAATTTTATAATTTTGATTATATTTATTAGATATTTTCTAATTCATATATATATATATATATATTTTCTATATTATTTAAATTAATAATTTACATTTTTTATAAAAAAAGAGAATCCTGGATGGAGTGGTTAACAAGAGGTTCCTATTGAAATATAAGAAGATATTGAAAACATATTCTGGTGATACATGGGCCTTGGGCAGAGGAACCATTACCGATTAATGAAGTGTATAATGAGTGTTGGTTCCTAGAAAAATAAATTATATTTTGAGATGACAAATATATAAAATTGGGAAATGAAATAAGGGAACCATATTTTTATAAATGGATCCAATTACATAAGCCAAGAAAGTTGGGTGGTTTTCTATATTTAGTAAAAAATAGCAACTATATAGTACAATATAATATTTAGAATTTTCCTAAAAAATATTGATGAATCCATGGGATGAGTTTGATCCCATAGTGAATAAAATCACAATAGAGGTTATCGAGAGAATGTGGAAAATGAATTAAATGAAGAAAAAGAAGTAACAATTTCGGTTTTTTGAAATTTTATTTCCATTAAACCAAATTTCTATAATTCATAAATAGGTTTTAATACTCATTATATAAAATTGATCATGATTATAAAAGATATCTTAAAATATATGATTCAAATGAACTAAATTTACTCACTCATAATATAACATTACCACAAAAGTATAAAAACCCATGTATTAAATATATTGTTACAATCCAAAAATTATTAACTTTTTTTAAAATACATAAATTAAAATCATATAATAAATATAAAAAATATAATTTTTATAACCACCAAATCCCAATGGTCATATTCAATTTTGAGATTGATTATTAGTAATAATAAACCAAAAATAGAAAAACATCAATAAATGAGAAAATATATTATAAAATACCAAAAAATTATAGTAATGAGAAGTGTGATTTGTGAATATATAATGAAATGAATTTATAGGATGTAATGAGGGTAATATATCTTTTATATGAATTTTATAAAATGTTGTATAAATATTGTAAATAATACTGATAAACATGTATCTAGTTTAAAATTATTATTATGTAGTTAATAGAAAATTATTTATTTAGATGTTATAAATATTATATTTCCATGCAATTAAATGATATAAAAATAAATAATGGGTTTTTCAATGAGATCACGGAATATACTTTAAATTGTAAAAATAGTATTTATTATTTTAAATCTATTATTATGATTTATATTTTTTCGATTAATTAATTACACGTAAAGAATAATATCCAATAAAATTTATCAATTAAATTTATTGAATCTTTATTAAATTAACATACTAAAATAAAATAAATAATTATGGAACTATAATCAATATTAATTTAATAATTCAACGATCTAATAATATTTTATTTAAAAACAATTTTTTAATATTTTTCTATTTAAACCAATATTTATGAAAATTTAGTTTACTGGATTTATTAAAATATATTATTTATATATTAATATTAATTAATAAGAATTATTACATTTTTAATAATTCTTAAATAATAATGATAAAATCAGTTGACTTTTAGAAGTTCAATTTTCAAAGAACTATTTTTAGTGTATCATAATTTTTAATATTAATATATTACAGTAATAATTAATAACAAAATTTATTAGTAATTTAAATAATTAAAAAATAAATCATGAAATTTCTATTAAATTGATTGTTATATGAGTAAATTATGTTTAGTGTAAAATGTATTTTTATTTTAAAAATAATGACTTCTAATATTACTCATTATAATACAAAAATAATGTTTTTTTAGAATTATAGATTTTTTATATTAAAATCGATTTCATATTTATAGACAGTAGTTAAAAATTATTTAATATTTTAAATTTGGGTTTGGTGAAAAAATAAGTAATCATTTTAAAAATTTAGTTGCATTGTTGAATGGAACATGAATTAAATGAGTTTAACTCATGGGTAATGACCAAAAAAATATCATGAAACATATTCCCTAATTGTGTGTTTGAGATATTTTAAAACATTTTTATATCAATTTCCAATTAATTATTTTCTTTCAATCTTCATTTATTTGAAACGAAAACAATATGAATTGAAGAATATTATTTTATTCAAATGCCACTAAAAACACAATTATAAAAGGACCCATTTGTTTTGGATCATAAACCGCTATATTCCAATGGTTATCTATTGAAACAACAAAATTTATTTGTACACTAAACATTTATTAGAAATTCGGTAGATTATAGTGCTTGGAATATGGCCTAAAACCATTATTTAAAATGTGTCTATATATAGAAAGAATGAATTCATGAAAGTAAATGACTTATTCATCAACGTCATTTTTGAGCACCATATGAAATAAATTATTTCTGAAAAATATTAATTACTTTAATGATATAGTATAAAAATAATTATTATTCTGATAAACTCATATTATTATATAACTATATACTTTTACTCATTCTTTAGTAATAAATGTTCTCCATTGGTACAATTTAGCAACCTACATGCTTGATGCTATACTATTTTCTCAATTTTAAACAAGAATAAGATTGAATAAATTAATAATGGTAATATATGATATAAAAGAGAAAATTAGTTTTTGAATATGGTTCTAGTACTATGGAAAAAATATGATCTCTATAATGTAACATGTTATCATTTTTAAATTACTAATAACATCATCATTGTAATTTTCATTAAAAAACTATTCCAATAAATTGAATAAAAAATTGTAGGAAAACCTCTATTTATGGTATGAATATTGCTTTCTAGTATATATATTTTAAAAAAGTTTAATGTGATTTAAATCGGGTTATAGGTTGTGGATTGACACAAACAAAAAGGGGTAGTATGGTTGGACAATTATAGATTAAAACACTATAAGAGTTCCACGAGATTGATAGTAGAGTCTTTAGGATCTACTGTAGTAAAAATTATCCCATTAAACATCCCATCAGATATTTTGGTACAATAGTTTCATCCAAGAATCCACTATCATGCCAATGGAGTCCACCAGCATACCACTGGTACCATTATCAGACTAGTATTCCTAGTTTGGCTATTTGGGTTTATTATAAAAACATGAACCCACTCTAATTCTATAAAAATTTATGGACTCCCATGGAATCCATAATCCTTGGTTCACAATTGTTTTGATTTTTGTTACTCTCTTATCTTTACTTCTAATCTAATTAATACCCCAACATTGTTTTAATGATAATAATCCAATCAAATGAGGTCTATCATGATCTAGATCATTTCCATCCACTTATCCCTGGTCAACCAATAATATATTATTGTGGTTTTAATAAAATTTATTGGATTATAATTTTATAATAAGGTACTTATTTTATTGAACGAATCATTACCCATGTCCAATGATATTTTATATGTAAAATATTTGAACCTAGATAGTTATTGGACAATAATTCTCTCAAGTATGTGATATATTATCCTACCGTTTTCATTTTGTTTTCAAAACAAAATGAACCTACAACTATAATCGCGATGGATTGGGAATGGATATATGAATCAATGTGGGGTAATTGTATTTGAATGTGGACCCTTATCATCATAATTTCATTACAATAAAGGTATGTTGTCCTCATAATTTTTATATATTTATATTGGTTGTTAGCATGTCAATTAAAGTGCATCTACAACCATGTGAGATGCATTCTCAATGTTTTATATTCCTTGGCGTGCATGTGTAGACCCGTGGCATATATTATTGTGGATTTATCACATATAGAATTATGATGGTTAGGATTCTTACTCATCTTATCATTATGATTAATCTATCATCATATATCCTTAGTTGCATTAGTTTTCTTCTATAGTTTATTGTGAATTTTGGGACAAATAGAACATCTATTAAGAGGTATGTTTATGAAATTAGTTATTACATACATGGATTATCACTTATAAAATAATTTTTCATATGGGTTTTTAAACTGTCCCCTTAGTGGTATATAGGTAAATTGGTTTGTTTGCGTTTTTATGATATGTAGCCAAATATGGTCATACCCATATTTTTAGACCCACCATGTACATTTATCCCATGATTTTTAATTATTTTTTATTTTTTATTTCATTTAAATTTAGGACATTCACTGCTACATCTTATGGATTATTATTAATGAGCCATTTTTAGAGTCCTACTAGGTTATATAATCATTAACTATGAGGGAATATTAGATTGTGAGAAGATTATATGATTCAAGATCTGGTGAAGGTCAAGGGGCATGTAGTGAGTGGTTAAAGTGGTTTAGTAGAAGGATAAAGACATTTCATGATGATGATCGGTCATGGATGTCTTCTGATATATTTCTTAGTTGTATTTTATCTCATACCTTGATCCACCAATTATGACGATCCATTTTCATTGTTTTGGACAATTTTATTTAAATTACATATTTATATTACATTAGTTAGTACATTATATGTGTGTAGTTACATGGATTAATTATTCAATATACATTTTTTAATTGTTATTATTATCTCATCCATTGTATTCTCAGATGGTTACCCAACTCCAAAGGTGTAGTCTCTCTATATTGTATCTTTTATACCTCATCGCTTGTCAGAAAATAAAATTCTTATAGGGAGGCGCGCATGAGGTAAGGTGGTACTATGTCCCGAACCTAGTGATTTCAGACATGTTACCAAATAGAATCACATTACCATGTTCACTATCATGTTTCCTTTTTTCATGATTTTGGTAATGTTGTAATAACGATATGCTGGTTAGGGATATGGTAGAGGAATTGTGTTAGTGTTATCTCGACAATGTATAATAGGCCTCATGGTTTCCATGATTGTCTGAATTTATTTTTTTGATCAATATAACCATGATTTTTATTCACCTTGGGTGAATAACATGTGTAATGCCCCAGTTTTGGAAGACACCCATAGGCGCCCCATACCCGGTTGGTCACATGGCCTCATGCGCATTTTCCTGAACTCCAGAGGATACTGACTAGTAGTCAGGCCCCTAGGTGTGATGGTGGGGAAACTATTCCCTCATGGGCAGAGTACACAACAGATGTAAACAACACAAAATAGCGGAACCAGTAAATATCCAACAATAGTAAACAGTGGAAGACTGGTAGAGAAACAACTGGAGCATAAATATATAAACATTATTCATGATACATATGTGTCTAGGAAAGCATCCAAACAAGTCACAATGCTGAATACAGTACTAAAACAAAGTACCAAAGAAAAACAGATGAGAAACTCCTCTGCATAACAATCCTTGGCTTGGTCCTATGCTCTCCAGCTCCAATTCAATCATGTACCTGAAGTCGAAGGGAATTTTCCCTTACCTATACCTGCAGTAATATAATCTATTTGGGCCCAATAGCATGGTCCAAACAGGGTGTGAGACTAAATCTATGTAGGGAACAACCGGATGATCTATGCCAAAAATTCAGTGAGTATATAGTAGATAAAATTACAGAAAGCAGTAACAAGGAAGCACTAAGAAGTAAAAATACATAGGTTAAGCATTCAAAATCCAAAAAGCATGAAACAATAAAAATAGATAACACAACAGGTAACCCTCTAGGATGTACCGATAGCCTATCCTCTCTAGTCCTACCTATCATGTACATGCAACCCTCTGGGTAGCACACATAGTCTCACCCCTCTGGTTTAGCTATAATACAGACTCTCTGGGGAAGAACTCACTGTCAAATCCCCTTATAGTCACGTATCGTACTAAAGGAACTCTAGGGGAGCACTCAACGTCAATTCCATCTTTGGACCGTGTCGTGGAACTAAATACACTCTAGTGAAGAACTAAATGTCAATTCCCCCTGCGGTCTCGCATCTTAATTATAAAGACACTCTAGAGAAGCCCTAAACGTCAATTCTCCCTATGGTCTATACACCATGTTCCCACAGCCTTGTGTATGTCAAGAAATAATAGCATCATGTAATATCCAAAGTAAACCTTATGAACTAATTCAATAGAATTCTACAATATAATAGTGTAACAACCCATGATTTCATAATATGTTATTTCTTCAAAGTAGTTCAATAACTTGTACTACATGCAACATCGAGTTCAAGCACACCACAACTTACCAAAATAGACGATCAAAAGCGGTTATGAATTGTATTAACTGAATTTTGAACTATATATAATCCTTATAATTTTAAAATCTATATTATGAGTTTCTTAGACATAATTTAAGAACTAATTTATTTTTTTCAGATAAAAGAAGTATTTTTCGAAAAATGTACTTTTAACGCCCTTTAATGGTGAACACTTTTTAAATAAAATATTTGAAACTTTTATATATTCAATTTGAAAATATAAACTTCTTATTTATAATTGGGAAATAAGAATTAAATTTAAATAAATTTTTGATGTTTTTCTGATAACATTCATATTTGGGTGAATAGTGAAAATACTATATTTTAACTGAAAACACCTTTTTTTAATTAAAATAATTTATAGTATTAAATTATACATTTTAATGGTTTTTAAGTATAAATAGATTATATTTTTACCATTTAATCCAATGATGGTCATTCTAAATAATTTCACTTTGATATTGGACATAAACAAGTGTCAATGTTTTGATAGATATTGTTTCATAAAAATACACCTTTTGGTCTTAACAATGGTGGTTAATTTTAAAATAATAAATGAAACTGATATGTTTTTAATTCGGTAAAAATGATGTCTTTTTTGGATTCGGAATATCAAAATTATCTTAGGGTGAATTATTCATATTTTTCTGAAAACACTCAATTTTTGATGAATAGTGAAAACACTGAGTTATAGTTTAAAATCGAAATTTTATTTACATAATTATTTATTTATTTCGTTTAATTTTATGTAAAAATAGATTCATAATACCTATATAAGTTCCATGTAATTAATTGGAGTCTGTTTATAATAATTTTAGATATATAAAAATTTTATTTAACTTTTCACCGTATTTTACCCACCTCCTATGAGAATTTGTGAATTACCATAAAACGTAATTTTACTGCTTTTGTGAGTGGAATTTTGAAAATCCAAGAGACACGGTTAATATCAAGGAGTATAATTTGGTTCAATAAGATAAAAATAATATTTTTTGAATAGTATATTTTAACTTTTATTTACTACGATTAAAAGTAAATAGTGTAATAAACGTTAAAAATGATATTATTGTTACCCTAAAACATGTCTTAATTCTTTTGTATAAGTGTAATTCGACAAAAAACAACCTTAGGAATAAAATATGACCCATTAGGTCTACTTGGATTAGATTAAAAAATTTATTATTATTTTATTTAAGGAAGAGTTAAAAAAGATAAAATAAAACTTTAATAACTAAACCATTTTTAATATAGGGTTATCCATCATATAAACTCGACTATAAATATTGATTAGAAAGATAAAATGATTTCCTAAATAATTTATTTTTATATATAACTTTAAAAAATTATATAATTAAATTTACTAATGACACAATGATGATGCAGTAATTTCCTTATTAATGAAAGAATCAAATAAATGGTATTATAAATATTTAAATAAATATAATTTCAAAGTTTTTATCAAATCCACGAATTTTAGAGGTGAATATGACAAGTTTTGATTTATTAATTGTATTTTTTTTATTTATTCATGTTGATATTATTTTAACAAAAAAACAAATACCAAATAGTCTCAAAATTGACATAAAATAGTTTTTAAAACAAATATTGTATTATTAATTGATATAATGATCCTAAAAAACTAAGTATCGTCAAAAAGACATATATAATAATATATATGAAATTAATGAACCAATTTTGGTTCTAATGGAAGTATATAGTATGTTTATTAACCATATAATATAAAAATACAAAGAGACATGGTAAATGTCAAACTATTTAAATAAGAGGTAAATCTAAAAGTTAAGGTTAATATATTCATCCAAACCTATCTAAAACATAATGTTTGAGTGGTTTTAGACCCATAACCACATTATCCTTTAAATAATTCATATTTGAGAAATTAAAAAACGAAAAGTAATTTATTATAAAATAATATTTCTAGATTTTTCTAAGGTGACTCTAACCCCTCTTATTAAAGGGAAATTGCCCTTATCTGAATTTCACTCATACAAAGCCATTTGTAATGGCCAACCTTTTACCAAATTTCCTCCCAACTATCCTAACATTAACCTAGATTCCTTCCTTTAGTCATAAATCCAACTTATGGAGCCATTTTGGTCAAATCAAAAGTAAGAACCCAAAGAATAGGTAATAATTTCACCGCCCTCTTTCAAGTTATTTTTTCTTACACTTCTTCTTTCTTTGTTATTCCCATTATAAAATACTAACTCCAGTATATTCTATATAATATGATGTTATTATAAATATTTAACACCTATATTCATTATTCTATCCATCTTATGAATGATAATGTCACCATGCGTGCATACATACGACTTATCGTCTCCATGTCGTGGTGTAATTTTCTATTCAACACTATATTATTTGGACGGATATAATGATGATTAATATGTAGATAAATAATTAAAATAACATGATAATTTATCTGTAAAATTAATATATCATCCAATTCCACACCTTTAAGGAAATGATATTGTCGCTCATGCGTACGTACAGATTACCATATCCACGACGTGATGAGATTCATTTCAACTTTCACCGTTCATCGACAATTATAAAAATATATATTACTAATAAGTATGTAATATATGACATAATAATGCTATTGGAGAAACATATATATATATATATATATATACTTACATATATCTTATTCACATAGTTCCGTTCAATACGATATGAAAATGGAAACAACATTTATGCGTACGTGTGGACTGCCGTCTTCATATACGGTGTTTTTCATTTCATTTATATGTCTAGTATACGAATTTATATTATAAATATTTATGATATATAAATTATTTTTTATATTCTAGACGTATTTAAATCTTCATCTATGGGATACAATCAAGAGTAACAAGTTATAACACGTACGATAAAGAAAACGATTATTACCCGAAATGTTAATTTAACATAGAAATTATTATTAAATGGGTTGTATAAAGTTGTAAATGAATGATGTATGATATCATAAATATTAATATGGTTCTGGTATAATTTAATAACATACTATGATCTTCATAAAAGAGGATACATGTACCCTCGACTAAAGGAATGTTCAATGTAAGGGTTAATTCGTCAATATCATTATTATCCGAGATTGTTAATGGGTAAGTATTTACTAGGACATTTTTATCATCCATGTCCAATTTTCATCAAAATGATTTCAAAATGAATATTTAAAGGATTTATTTAAAGGTAATCTTTATCATGATCATAATTTTAAATGTTTTAATGATTTATCTTTCTATATCATTTAAATTAATGTCCATGTTTTCAAAATGAATTTAAGGATTTAATTATATGGACATGAATATTTTGAAATGATAATTATTTTCAAAATATTATAATTGCTATGGGACACTTGGATTGAAAAATATTATTTAAATTACTTACTTTATAAATGTGTGATTTTAAATTACTTAAAAAAGGATATTTCTTTCAAAATATTTACCTCATCATTTCCAAATATGTCAGCATCCTTTACTATATATTATTTTTGATTGAGGTTGATTTATTATGATACAAATATTATTTATTGTATTTAAGCTTTTGTGATATGTTTGAATATGGATGTGTTATTTTTTAACCATTCATTGTTTTTGGGTAAATTATTGAAATTTTATATGCCAGTTTTAATAAGAATGTGTATGTTATGTTTAAATCGTTTCATATGAGGAATGCATTGGGCTTAGTATGGGATGGGTGGATCCCGATATAGCTCCCCGATTCATCAGTAGGTCTCATGAGACAAAATAGTATCTTGGAAAAAGGCCTTGATGAAATCTTATTTGTAGTCTTGGCACAAGGCCTTGACAATGTGGTTATGATAGTCTCACATTATGCATTCCACCATTATGAAAGTGTATATTTATATTGCATGTGATTATTCGACTAGTAGAATATCAATATGAATAAGTAAATGAAATTATTTTATTGTATCTTTTCCATATTATTCTGATGTTTATGTTTTAAGAGACATTTGTTTTAGTCTTATACAATGCGCTAAATTCTTTTCCTTTTTTATGAAAGTTTCCTCTATATTGTTATCTTTACTGAGAATATGAGCTCACCCCTTTCTATGTTTTAATTTTCTCAGGATTCCAAGAAGTGTATTATAATTGATAAGTAGGGTTAATCTAGTGGATTAATGGAATTCTCAAAGGATAATTTATGTCCTGTTTTGTCTTCTAAAATGTAATGTAACGTCCATGTATGTAATCTATTTTCCAAGACTGCTAAACTGATCAGTCATTTAGGAATCGATTCCATGTAATCATGACAATGTATTAAAATAATGCACTGACTCTGGGTAACTGGGGGGGTGTTACAGTTGGTATCAGAGCAAGTTTAGAAATAACCTTGAAAGAAGGATTTAGATAAACTTTGATGAGATCACATAGACATGAGATAGACATTGAGGATTAGTATAGAAGGACTACCTAAATGTTTTGTAATGTAGATATTTTGTGATTTTTCCAAAAAAATACATCTCTGTCCGGATAAGAGCAGGTAAAGGTAGATTTGTCATAGATGTACCTAGGGGTAAAACCCGAAAACACCGCTTTGAGTTAGACTCAAACGGGAACTAGTGCACGACAATGGGCATTGCTTCACTCTTGGCTACGACACTCTCAGTGGATATTCCTAGGATAATTCTCTTTTTCTTTACAAACCACTATGATGGGTTTATGATTATATACCTCCTTGAAGAAATTTTTTTATTAATTATATACGTAAACTGTTCAATTTATGTTAGGTATTTCACAAGATTAGAATTATTCATTGTAATTCATAAACTGACCTAGTGTATGCCATTGTATATAAATGGAACCCAGTAGAATAAATGTGAACTCCAGTTATACGTATGATCCAAAGAGTTAGAAGGATCATAGAATTCACTGAATTAAACCAAAATTAAGAAGGGAAGTAGTCTCCCATGTATTCTGAACATATGAAGAAATAGTATCATGTGTTAATAAGATAAGTAAATAATTCTCTGAGTCCTATAGCATTGAAGGGAAGCAAGAGACGAAAAGGATGGAAGAGAGAATGTAGGATAAACGGAAGAGGGAAAAGAATATTTTTCTTATATGTGATAACTGTGGGAAGAAACACCTTGGAACATGCCTGAAGGGGATGGGAGTTTTCTATAAGTGTGGAGAAAAGGACACCAACTATGTGACTTCAAGAATAAGAAAAAGGTTTCAAATTTATAATGTTTCATCTGCCAGGAGTTGGGACACTACAGGAACCGATGTTCATATCATAAGATTATATCGAAAATGATGTTATTGGGTTATAATCATGTTATAATACTACCTCAGATAAAGAGAAATGACTAGTGTTATTTTGTTATTATATCATTTAATTGTTGTATCAACAGTATATTGGTTACATGAATTATGGATATAAATAAGGATTGTATTGTAGTACTATTTAATTGATGATTTGAGATTATATGGTTCTAAGAAATGCTACTTAATAATAAGATACACATTTTGGAAAATACATGGTTTAAGAGAAGTTAATCCTTAATATAGTCCTGATAATGAGGTAGTGTTTTGGGAATAAAAGATGGTTGATTTTGGTAATTCAGGATGTTGTGGTGTTGTAAAAGAATACATCATGAAGGTGGTCACATGTTATTAACTCACAAAAAAGAACCTCATTATGTTTAACTTCCTTATAAATTTTGGACTGTGAGATTGGATATAAGTATTTCTGATAATTCTAAAGTCTAGAATGGATTATGTTTGAAATTGGAAACTATTGTTAAGGTTATTTTTGGATTGCCATAAAAAGGACAACCCGGAGGTCAGGAGGAAACCCGTCGGGTCCGGCAAGGCCACGAGACTTGAACCTGCAACCGAAGGGCGACAAGGGTGTATCACCTACCACTGACCCACGTGATGTCTTGGATTGAATAATGTAATTTTTTTCAAAGGGAATGGTAGATGAATTTTAAATTATTTATTTTTGAAACCTATACGAATAAGATAAATAGATTATTTGTTATATTCAATTATCTTTTAGAGTGAACGATGAGTTTGTGCTAGATATTAGTGAAAGGATGGGACTCTACTTGACAAGTACACATTTTTTTCTTCTCTTATTCTATGAAAAAAATGAATTCTTAAACTTTATGTAAGGCATCTTAAAAAAAATTGTGTTATCCTAATACCTTACGTTTTGTTGAACTGATGGTACTTTAAATCATCATAGAATGGTGGCTTTGAGGCCCACAATTCTACAATTGTTTGTGATTGATGACCTTAATCACATTGTATAAATATTTACATTTTCCCTCCAAATATGTGTCTCTAATTTCCACCAGAATTCTCCTAATTAAGATCATAATTTGGTGGTGACTTTTTCATTCCACTTTTCCTCTTATTTAGACTAAATTTCAATTACCCAATTTTCGATGTGGATTTTCCCACAATGGTATTTTCTATTTTTAACCTTTTATTTTTAAAGAACAATTTCAAATTTCTAGGATGAAATTTAATGAAGGAGGGAATAATATAACACCGCAATATTTCATAGTATGTAATTTGTTCAAATTAATTCAATAACTTGCAATACATGCAACACCGAGTTCAAGCGCCCCACAACATAACAAAGCAGCCATTCAAAAGTGGTTATGAATAGTATTAATGAAATTTTCAACTATATATAATCCTTATAATTTTATAATCCATATTCTGAGTTTCTTAGACATAATGTAATAACTAATTGATTTTCTTTCAGATTAAAGAAGTATTTTACAAAAAATGCACTTTAAACGCATTTTAATAGTGAAAAGTTTTTATATACAATAATTGAAACATCTATATATTGAATTTTACAAAATAAACTTCTTATTGATATTTGGTTCATAAGAATTTAGTTTCAAAAAATTTAACGATTTTTCTGATAATTTTCATATTTGGGTGAATAGTGAAAAATACTATATTTTAACTGAAAACAAATTTTTTTAATCAAAATAAATTATGGTGTTAAATTATACATTTTAATTGTTTGGAAGTATAAATAGAATATATTTTTACCATTTAATCCAATTCTGGTCATTTTACATAATTTAACATTGAGATTGGACATAAACAAGTGTCAATCTTTTGATAGATATTGTTCCTTAAAAATACGCCTTTTGGTCTTAACAACGGGAGTTAATTTTAAATTCATAAATTCAACTTCTATGTTTTGAATTTGGTAAAATGGACTTCTTTTTGGGATTCAGAAAATCAAATTATCTTATGGTGAATTTATGGTAATTTTCTTAAAACATTCAATTTTTGATGAATAGTGAAAAACACTAAGTTATAGTTTAAAACCAAAATTTTATTTAAATAATTATTTAAATAACTTTATTTTATTTTATGTCAAAATAGATAAAAATACCTATATAAGTTCAATGTAATTCATTGGATTATGTTTATAATAATTTTAGATATATAAAAATTTCATTGATCTTTTCACCGTCTTTTACCCACCTCCTAGGAGAATTTGCGAATTCACATAAAACATAAATTTAACACTTCTGTGAGTGGAATTTGAAAAATCTGAGATACACAGTTAATATCAAAGAGAAAAATGTGCTTCAAGAAGACAAAAATATTTTTTGGTGAATAATAACTTTTTATTTTTATTTACCATGGTTCAAAGTAAATAGGGTAATAAAGGGTACGAATGATATTATTATTACAAAAAAACAAGTCCTAATTTATTGGATAAGTGTAATTCGACCAAAAACATCCTTAGGAATAAAATATGACCCTTTAGGTCCCCTTGAATTAGGTTACGAAATATATTATTATTTTATATAAAGAAGAGTTAAAGGAGTTAAAATCAATGTTTAATAACTAAACAATTTTTAATATAGGGTTATACGTAAGATCAATTCGACTATAAATATTCATTAGAAAGATAAAATCATTTAATATATAATGGAATTTTAATTATAATTTTTAAATATTAAATAATTAAATTTATTAATGACACAATGATGATGCAATTATTACCTTATTAATGAAAGAATCAAATATATGGTATTATAAATATTAAAATAAATATAATTTTTAATTTTTTTGACATACACGAATTTTATTGGTGAATATGACATGTTTTTATTGATTCAATGTATTCTTTTCGAAGTAATCATGATGTTATTATTTTTACAAAAAACAAATACCAAAAAGTATCAAAATTGACATAAAATAGTTTTTAAAACAAATATTATATTATTAATTGATATAATGGTCCTAAAGATATAAGGATCAAAAAAAATACTTATATAATAACATATATGACATGACAGAACCAATTTTGGTTTGAATGGCAATATATAGTCAGTTTATTAATATTATAAAATTAAGATATAAAGAGACATGGTAAATGTCAAACTATTTAACTATGAGTTAAATCTAAAGGATAATGTTAATATAGTGACCCAAACCTGTCTAAAACCTTTTGGTTGAGTGGTTTTTGACCCATAACTACCTTAGTATCTAAATAATACATTTTTGAGCCATTATAAACCAAAAGGTATTTTATTATAAAATAATATTTCTAGCTTTTCCTAAGGTGCCCCTTTCTCCTCTTATAAAATGGTACTTCCACTTGTCTTAATTTCACACTTCAAAAGCCATTTGGCTAGGCCAAACTCTGACCAAATATCCTCCCAAATATCCTTAATTCATCTTAGAGGCCTTATTTTTGTCCTAAATCCAACTTTAGGAGCCATTTTTATCCAATCAATTGGACGATTCTGAAGAAGAGGTAATAATTTCACCACCCTCTCTCACGTTCTTTTCTTCATACACTTATTCATTCTATGTTATTCCCTTTATAAAATAGTAACAACAGTAATTTCTATATACTATGATGTTATTATAAATATGGCACAACTATATTAATTATTCTATCCATCATATGAATGATAATTTCACCATGCGTGCGTACGTATGGCTTACCGTCTCCACGTCGTTGGGTAATTTATTATTCAACACTATGTCATTTGGATGGATATAACAATGAGTAATATGTATATAAATAATTAAAGTAACATTCTAATGTATATGTAAAATTAATATACTATCCCATTACACACCTTTAAAGAAATGATATTGTCGCTTGTTCGTACGTACAGATTACCGTCTCCACGACGCGATGAGATTCATTTCCATGTTCACCATTCATCGAAAATTATAAAGAAAATATATTACTAAAAAGAATGTAATATATAAAATAATAATGATACTAGATATATATATATATATATATTTACATACATATACATTATTCACTTAGTTTCGTTCAATACGATATGAAAATGGAAACAGTGTTTATGCGTACGTACGGACTACCGTCTCCATAAATGGTGTTGTTCATTTCATATATAAATCTATTATAAAAATTTATATTCTAAATATATCTGATATATAAATCATTTTTTATATTCTGGAGGTATTTAAATCTTTATCTATGTGATACAATCAAGAGTAACATGTTAAAACATGTACGATAATGAAAACGATTTTTACCCAAAATGTTAATTAAACATAGAAATTATTATTAAATGGTTAGTATAAAGTCATAAATGAATCATGTATGATATCATAAGTATTTATATGGTTCTGTTACTATTAAATAACATACTACAATCTTCATAAATGAGGTTAAATGTACCCTCGACTAAAGGAATGTTCAAGGTAAGGGTTAATTCCTCAATCTCATTATTATCCGATATTGTTTATGTGTAAGTATTTACTGTGAAATTTTTATCATCCATGTCTATTTTTCATCAAAATGATTTCAAATAGAAAATTTTAAGTATTTTTGATAGGCACTCTTTATCAAGATCAGAATTTTAAATGTTTTAACGATTAATCTTTCTAAGTGTTTTTAATTAATGTACATGATTTAAAAATGATTTTATGGATTTATTTATATGGACATGAATATTTTGAAATGATAATTCTTTTCAAAATATTCAAAATTTTATGCGACACTTTCATTCAAAAGTCTCATTTAAATTACTTCCTTTGTAAATGTGTTACTTTTAAATGATTTTAAAAATGTATATTTCTCTCAAAAAATTTACTCGACATTTTCAACTATGACAGCATCCATTACTGGATATTATTTTCGATTGAGGTTGACTTATTATAATACAAATCATCCATATTTTATTGATGGTTTTGTGATATGTTTGACTATGGATATGTTATTTTTTATCCATTCATGGTTTATAGGTAAAGTATTGACATTTCGTATGCCAGTTTTAAAACAAATGTTTATGTTATGATTAAACCTTTTCAAATGAGGAATGAATTGAACATAGTAAGTGATGGGTGGAGCCTGATATAGCTCCTTGATGAATCGGTAGGTCTCATTAGACATTATAGTGTCTTGGCACAAGGCCTTGATAAAATCGTATTTGTAGTCTTGGAAGAAGGCCTTGACAATGTGGTTATGACAGTCTGGCATAATGCATTTCATCATTATGAAAGATTCTATTGATATTTCATGTGATTATTCTACTAGTTTAATATCCATGTGAATAAGTAAATGGAATTATTTTGTTGTATATTTTAGATATTATGCTGAATTTTATGTTTAAAAAGTTTTTTGTTTTAGTCTTATACATTGCATTAATTTTTATACCTATTTACAAATGTTTCCGTTATATTGTTATTCTTACTGAGAATATGAGATCACCCCTTACTATGTTTTAATTTTCTCAGGATTCTAAGAAGTGTATTATAATTGATAAGAAGGGTTATGCTAGGAGATTAATGGCGTTCTCAAAGGATCATTTATTTTGTGTTTTATTTTCTAAAGTGTAATGTAATGTCCATGTATGTAATCTATTTTCCAATACTACAAAATTGGTCGGTCATTCTGGACATGATTCCTTGTAATAATAAAAATGTATTAAAATAATGCATTGACTCTGGGTAACTGGGATCAGGGTGTTACAAATAGCATATCAGATCAACAGGCTCACCATCCTATAATACTAGTCATGGAAAAAGAAACAGCAGCCAAACTAGAAAACTAGACCCAAAGTTCAAATGTAGGCAATACATCCATGGGAAATACATCAAATGCACTGAAAAATTCCATATTCAAAAATAATTAACATCTAATAAAAAACACCATCATAGCATAGAAACAATAGGGCTAAAATGGTAATCATACAACACCCTATTCAAGGGAATTGGTGAAATTTGAATGTAATTCTCAAAGACATTCTACATAAAGGCATAAACCACCTACCCGGGAGTTAGGAGATCAATATTCATTAACCTCAATGCTTGAATCTCCTTAGAACGTCATAGATCTACAAAACGCATAAAAAGTTCAACCCATCATAACTTTGAAAAGAGGCGAAATTGGAAAATGATGTTATAGAAGAAGGATGAGCTTACCAATCTGATTCCAATGCAATCGACAACAGTTGATTCAGAGAATGAATGCGAAATCTGGGGCTCAAGAATGCTCTGGTGCTGTACATGTCCTCCATGACGTTTTATCCAAAAAATAAGAAACCTTTATACATTAGACGTGACCCAAATCTGTTTAATTAAAAAACAAAATACACGGTGTGTACTTTTGAAGTACACGACATGTACTTTCCCCTTCTTTTCTCCACTTTATGTTGCCTCCATGACACCCCACACGATCGTGTGTGTGGCCCTGACATGGACAACAAACGGCCTCCTATGGAAACAATGTATATGTAATATACTCATAATGTACACGACTTGTACTTCAAAAATTTGCAGATACTTTTCTTTTTTCAAAAAATCCAAAAAAATGAAAAACTTACCTGAACCGGGTTCTTATAAACTTCCCACCTTAATGGAATTCATCCTCGAATTTCCCTAGCATGGCATAAAAGAAGAAACCCGGAATAGTTCCAGCCACTGAGCTCATACCTAAGCCTCCCAATCCCATGTCTCGTCATGTACTCACTCGTGCTGCCATAACACCCGTACCATATAAATATACCAGCCATGGAGAACCTTTGTAATGCGATCGACAATCCAAATAGGATGCTCTTAGAAAGATGCATCCACCTATAACTTAAATTCCCCGGGTTGGAAAGCATTAGATAAGTCTTAAAAGTAACGTCAGAGTAGAGAAACGTGGAAGACGTCGTGCATAGCATGATACCTCTGAGGTAACTTCAACTGTTTGGCAACCAACCCAACTCTCTACAACAGCTAAAATGTCCCAACGTACCTCAGTAAAAGCATACCCTATCTCCTAATCCGCTTGTGTCCCAACCTCTGTGTGACATATAGGAAAGACTAATCTCAGACCTCAAACTCTAGAGGTCGTCTCTACTGATCAACATAAGAATTATGTCAAGACTGTGCAGTAGCCATCCTCTTCCGAATCAAATCTATCTACTCTCTGGTATCCTGAACAAGATGAGGTCCCAGAAAAGTTTCCTCTCCTGTCTCTTGCTAACATAAAGGTGATCGGCATAGAGTACCGTACAAAGTCTCATATGGTTCCATTTGAATAGTTTCCTGAAAACTATTATTGTTGGAAAACTCCACAAGAGGTACGTGCTTCTCCCAGGAACCTCTAAAATCCAGGATTCATCCTTGGAGCATGTCCTCAGGAACCAAAATTGTATGCTCGGACTGGCCATCTATTTGGGGATGGAAAGTTATACTCTAAAGTACTTGTGTTCCCAAATCCTTATGAAGACCCTACCAGAACAGAGATATAAAAACAACCAACCATGTCTAAAATGGTGGAATGTGGAACACCATGCAGACGTACAATCTCTCGGATGTACAACTGTCCCAGGTCATCAACAATGAAGGTCTCCTTGATTAGCAAGAAGTGAGCGACCTTTGTAAGTCAATCGATGACAACTCAAACTGTGTCGTTCCCTCGAGGAGACCTCGGGAACCCTGTCACGAAATCCATTTCGATATCATTCCACTTCCACTCGGGAATGGTTAACTGCTGTAAAAGCCCTACAGGTCGCCGATGCTCTGTCTTCATCTGCAGACAAGTGGAACACCTCATGACGAAGCCAGTAACGTCCCTATTCATACCTGGCCACCAATACTAAAGGATTAGTTCACGATACATCTTGGTGGCGCCAGGAAGAAATACCCAAACTGAGGAATGAATGTTCCACAACAGCACCTCGCGTATATCTGCTGGCACACATATGCGCCACTGGAAACTCAAGATCTAATCCTCTCTTATGGTCTATCTAGGAATAGGGTCCTTTCCTGACACACTCTCCCTTAGGAATAGGCCTTCAGAATCTGGCAGCTGCCTCATTCATGCTCGATTGAGATGTGTAGAGGTAACAGCTATAGAAGATAGAAATGTCTTCCCCTGTATGTTGTTCACCTCCAAATGTATCTTAGAGAACAGAGCCATAAGCTTCCACTCATTGCTGGCCTCTTGAACTACCTATATCTAAGTCCTCCTGCTCAACTCATCAGCCACAGCGTTGCCTTTCTATGGCTTATAGGCAAGCTAAAAGTCAAAAGACTAAAGTTACACAACCCACATTTGCTATCTCAAATTCAAATCACGCTGAGTGAAGATGTACATGTGACTCTTTTGGTCAGTGAAAACCAGGAAGTTCTCTCCTAGAATATAATGTCTCCAATATCATAAGGAATGAACAACTACTTCCAACTCGAGGTCGTGTGTTGGGTAATTCCTCTCATGTGGTCTCAATTGTTGAGAACCGTATGCAACAAATCCATTTCCATACATAAGAAGAACTCCCAACCCGATACCTGATGCATCGCAGTAAAAAGTATAACGTTTTCCCAGATCTGAAAAGTCTACTATCAGTGCTGATGTCAACATCCCTTTCAGCTCCCAAAAGTCTGACTCACATGAATCTAACCATAAAATCATCTCCCCTTAGTCAAACCTGTCGGTGGTGCTTCTAATCATGAAAATTCTTGTACGATACATATGTAGTATCCAACTAGCCCTAGAAACTACACACCTCAAAGATGTTCTTCAGTTTCTCACAAGAAACTTCCCCTCTCACTTTATGTAGGTCAACTGATACTCCTACCTCTATGATAACATGACCCAAGAATTGAATCTAGTACATCCAAAAGTGGCATTTTGAAATCATAGAATATAACTAATTATCCCTCAGTGTACGCAAATTGATCTCAAGATGGGTAGCATGGTTATGTCGAGTGTGACAGTAGACCAAGATAACATCCATGAAAACAACCACGAAGTAATCCAAGTATGGATGGGACACTGGGTTCATCAAAGACAAGAAAACTTGAAGCGCGTTCGTGAAACCGAACAGTATAACTATATAATCGTATAGACCATACCTACTCCGGAAGGCTGTGAGAGGTATATCACATGGTCTAACGTGTAACTGATGATAACCAGACCTCAATTCAATCATTGAGAACACCCAGGCTCCTCGAAGATGATCAATGAGGTAATAAATCCTAAGCAAGGGATATCAGTTCTTGACTGTCAACTTGTTCAGCTTCCGATAATCCACACAAATCCTAAGGATGTCGTTTTCGTTCATTGAAAATGGGATAGGAGAACCCCTAGGAGAAGTATGGGGTCGGATGAAACCCTTGTCCTACAACTACTCTAACTATTTATTGAGCTCTTGCAACTCTCATGTAGCCATCCTATACAGATGAATAGACACTGGTGCTGCCCCTGTAACAGGATCAATAGAAAATTCTACCTCACACTCTAGAGGAATGACTAAAAATTCCTCTGAAAGACATCTCTGAAACCATCCACCACTATAGGAAATTCTTACTATGAAGTCCCCTAGTCATCCAGATAAAGACTAGAAATCATGTATGTAACTACTCCCAACCCATGTTGCTCTGGACCCACTCTTCTCGCCTGGACATCCCACTTGCCCTTATGAAGAAATGAACCACCCTATGGTGATATAAAACTCACCCTACAGTGATAACAGTCGATGAATGTCTGGAAGGGAACTAGCCAGTCCATATTGAGAATGATATCATAGCCTTTCATCTACAGAACATAATGATCCCACATGAAGTGACACCCACCAACCTCAAGAGGGCACTCCTTGCACGGATGTACAACAGATGTTCTTCTTCCCAAAAGAGTGTATAGTGTCAAAACATCGAGATAAGAAAAGATATAGAGGCCAAGGCTCTCCACGATAGTGATAGATATAAAGCTATAAGTAGCACTAGTATAGAAAAGAGATGAAGATAAAACCGAGGAAACTAGGATCTTACCTTGAACTATATAAGGGCTAGGATCCTTCTCTTGATGGGTCTTCTCCATTGTAATAGTCTGGACAGCTCCGTGGCCCTGTGACCCTACCTGACCACTTTGAACTGATCCACCCTAATATCGTTGGTGTCCTGGTGACAGACCACTATGGCCGCGACCTCCACCTCGGCCTGAATGGCCAGAAGAACTCCAGTTCCCAGAATGGTGAGAATATGGAGGAGCCGCTCTTGTATGAGGAGTCATAGATGAACCCCTGTCACCAGATGTTGGTGAAAAGATCTGACAAAAACACTGAACGTGGTCCAACTTGCCATAGGATTGGCACACCACCAGATCTCTCTGGTACTATGGACTCATATGCCCGCTTCTCTCACAATAGTAGCACACCACCTGTCTACCAGAAGATGCATTGAACCTACTTGGATCTCCCAGTGAGGTCTCCCTGTGGAGCTTCCAGCTATTAGATGGCGGAGCACTAACTCTGAATGTCAAGCCTCCCTGGATCACAACTCAGGATTACCTCATATTTTACTCCATGATCAGTGCCTGGTTGATGATGGAAGTGATTGAATTCCAATTGAAGATATTCACTTGAGAGCAGATGTCTTGTATGAGGACATCCTCAAACTTCTTTTCCATAAATAACCCATCTCATCCAAGGAACGGTGTGAAACATTGAAACTTGGTGAAAGGTGTGGAATACTACATAACTGATAGGGTCACCAACTCAAGGCTCATTAACTCTCGGGCTCGGTCGGCCCTCAGGGTACCCGGATAGAATTACTCGTAGAAGATTCATTGGAATTCTTCCCAAGCCATAACCAGCTGATGACCCGCCTGTGAGATTACATCCCACCATGTATTGGAGGAATACTGTAGCATATAGGTAGTGAGCATGACTCTCCTCTCTAAAGGAATCTCCAGATTCTCAAAGAACGTCATCATGGATTCTACCCATGACTTTGCAGTCTAAGGTCATCCTTCCCCTGAGAATGTGGAAGGATACTGATGCTAGAAGACCCACATCAAATTATCCATCGACGGGGTAGGAGGAGGAACTCCCTGAAAAGTTTGCATTATCTTCATGAAGCCTCCCCTGAACTGTGCATCAGTACAGGTAACATGTATAATTGTTAGTGACAAGACTATCACAACAAGAGGATCTGCGGGAAGTCTCAGTTCAGCCATACATAGCGACTGATCACCGCCTGGAAACTGGCGTACAACTGGGGGACATCTCGGTTCCATGACTCAGCAAGGTCAAGCGCACATTTTAGATCAGAATTATCAAGGTCTGAAAACAAGGAGTGTAAAAAGAGAACAAGAGGAAGAGAACATTCATTTATTACAAAACATGACTACATGGAGTGTACACTAACTACACAGTGTGTTCCCTGAAGTCATTCACATGGGCATGTACTTTTTCTTAAACTGGACGTGTAACACCCCAAATACACGTCGTGTCTCAAAACACATGGCATGTAATTGAATCCTCTTCCCCTTCCTGGGTCCTTATACATGGTTAAGCCACACAGATCTCTTATTAAAAGACCACACGGCGTTTTTAATGTAGACATGGCATGTACTGGACAAGATTCACCTGGATTGTGTTGTTAGTGACATGGTCAGACACACGGCTCAAACTACGTGGTGTATTTCTAACAAACACAACATGTAGGTGAATGGATAACACTGACCTGTGTTTTTCATGACATGGTCGAGTACTTGGGTTCAACTACACTGCGTGTTCAAAGGGGATAGAACATGTATAAGAAGAGACTCCACTGACACGTGTTGTTTGTTACATGGTCTGTTTCCTAGGATTATACTACATGGCATGTTCAATGCAGACACAACATGTTTCCACCAAAATTTTCCCATCCCAAGTCTCTTCCCACACGGCCTACGACACGGTCAGAGACTACATGGTGTGTAAATAAAGTACATGGAGTGTACTTAAGAAAAAATGTTTCTTCCCAAACAGAAGAAGGAAAGGCGTGTACATAACATTACACGACATGTATTATGGGTTTTCCTGTACTGTAAGCCTTAGAAACTATTTTGGAACCCAGAAAAAACTGAAACAAGCACTGAAAATGCCAAATTCCAATCTTTGAGGGCCCATAATTCCCCTAAATCATTGTTTGGAATCTCAAATACGTAATAACCAAGGTAAAGAAGTCAACGATAGACCAAATTATAGTACATGAGGGCCCATAACACCTCAAGAACCAAATTTTGGTGTTCATTCAAAAAAACATACAAAATCAATGCTGTAACAAGAAACATATATTTTTATCACGTCATCTATCACAACAGCATACATATTCTACAAAACATCTACCACAAAAACAGGTAATTTCTAATGCACCATAGATGGCATGGCAAGAATGCATGACATGTGATTTCTAAAAAGTTCATATGTGATGTATGAGATGGAACACCCTCATCACATTGGGTTGCGATAGAAATAGAACCTCTATAACATCAACGGTAACTGCAGAAAACATTTTAATCAAAGAACATAGAAAATCAAATCAACCATAAAATTCAAAAACAAGAAAATTTTCAATAACAATGTTGATTGGATTTTCCCTGTACATAGGTTAGATACTAATGGGAACAACTTATAACAAGTACCTATTCAATCCTATCCCTGGATATAGGCTCCAAACTGTAAGTCAAGAATAATGAATTCCTTGGATTCCACTTTGTAACTCCCCGGTTTCAGAAGCCACCCAGAGGCGCCCCATGCCCGATTGGTCACATGGCCTCAAGCACATTTCCCCGAATGCCATAGGTTTCTGACTAGTTGTGAGTGCCTTAGGTGTGATGGTGGGAAAATATTACCTCATTCGTAGAGTACATAGAGGATGTAAACACCACACAATAGCAGAATTAGTAAATATCCAACAACAGTAAACAGTGTAAGACTGATAGAGAAACAACTTGATCATGAATATATATAGATGATGCATGATACATATATGTCTAGGAATGGTGGAAAACAAGTCACGATGCTGAATACACTACTAAACCAATGTAAAAAAGAAAAACAGATGAGCAACTCCTCAGCACCACAAGCCTCGGTTTAGTCTCATGCTCTCCAGCTCCAATTCATTCAGGTACTCAAAGTTGTATGGAGCTTTCCTTTGTATATACCTATAGAAATATAATCTGTTTGGGCCCTAAAGCCTGAAAAAATAGGGTGTGAGGATAAATCCTAGAAGACAACCACCCAAAGATCTCTTCCAAACAGTCAGTGAGTATATGGGTAGTAAAAGTACAACAAGCAGTAACAAGAAATCACTAAAGAGTAACAATCCACAGTTTAAGCATTCAAAACACCACACAACATTCAACAAAAAATAGATAACACAACATGTAACCCTCTGGGATGTACCCACAACCTATCCCATCTAGTCATACTTATCAAGTACAAGCAACCCATAGGGTAGCACACATAGTCTCACCCCTCTGGTTTAGCTAAAATATAGAATCTGTGGGGAAGGAGTCACAATCAATTCCCTCCTATAGTCTCGTATAGTACTATTGGAGCTATGGAGAATAATTCAATGTCAATTCCCCTTGTGTCCCATTTCGTGGAACTACAAACACTATGTAGAAGTACTCAACGTCAATTCCCCCTGCGATCTCGCTTCGTAATTATATAGACACTTTGGGGAAGCCTTCAACGTCAATTCTGCCTATGGTCTATACACCAGGTTCTCACTACCCTATGTAAGTAAGGAAATCGTCGTATCATGTACCATCCAAAGTAAACCTCAAGAACTACACGGCTAGAATTCTACACCATAGCAGCATATCAGAGAAATAAGCACACCATCCTATAATACTAGGCATCGAAAATGAAATAGCAGCCGAATAGGCAAACTGGACCCAAAGGTCAAATATAGGAAAAACATACATGGGCAATACATCAAAAGAATAGAAAAATTCCTTATTCAAAAACAATTAACATCTACTGAATCATACCATCATAGAAAAGAAATAATTGGACTAAAACAGTAAACATTCAATACCCCGTTCAAGGGTATTGGTGGAATTTGCATGTAATACTCAATGAATTTCTACCTAAAGGCACAAAACACCTATATCGGGGTTAGGAGATCAATATAATTGAACTTCAAAGCTTTAACCTCCTTATAAAACCATAGATCTACTAAAAAAATCAAATATTCAACCAACAATAACATGGAAAAAAAGAGGAATCAGAAAACGATGCTCTAGAATAAAAGAAGAGCTTACCCATGAGATTCCAACGCAATCAAAGATAGTCGATTCAGAGGACCGATGCGCGATGGGGGGTTCAAAAATGTCTTGATGACGTATGGGTGCTCCTAGATGTTTCAGTCTATGAAGAAGACACCCATGTCCATTAGATACGACCCTGTTCCTTTTAATTAAAAAAACAAAATACATGGAATGTACTTTCCCCTTACATACTCCAATTTAGGCGGCATCTAGGTTACCCCACATGACCGTGTATGTGGCCATCACACATCCATCACACGGCCTCCTACAGAAATGAATTACACGGCATGTAGACATAAACTGAACAGCGTGTACTTCAAAAATTTCCAGAAACTCCTCTTTTCTCAAAAACAGCAGAAAAATTAATAACATACATGAACTGGGATCTTACAACATGAAGTTTTTATGCTGATTTTTTCGATATGGTGTGAATTGATGCATCATGTATATGAATATTGTATCAGATTACTTTTTCTTTAATGTTTCATTTGATAGATCTTAAAAAATTAAAATACTGATATTAATTTAAGATATTCTATTTTTGAGCACTATAGCTTGGAATATTTTAATTGATTCTAAGTATTCTATTCTTGAGAATATATATACGGGTTTGACTATCTTGAAATTGTTGGAGGTATTTATTTTCTATGTTGTATTCCATATGGGTTATGAATTTTTGTATGGGTCGGATCTTAGGATAATCCTTATTAATCCCACTTTTGTGTGTCTATTATATACTGTTGGTATTCATGGGTTTGTTGTGGGATTTATCATAATGTTTACATCGCACTTTTGTAATTTCCTAAAGTTAGTTTTATTCTTACACTAGTTCTTTTGTTAGATGTTTTTGATAATGATCTCTTTTATTCCCTAGTGTCTCATTATATATAATTGATACACCTTGGTATTTTCTATTCATTACTTGTTAAGGGAGGAGGATCCCACTCCTGTGGACTGATGATGGTAATCTATTCTCGTGAAATCTAAATCTATGATCCCCTTGTCTTAAGGGTAATACATTTCCCATGTATGAAGAGGACATGATTTGAGTATTCAATGGGATATTTGAACTTTTGGATACCCTAGAAGATATATTTGTTATTTTTGTGTCTTTTAAAAATCATGGTGTTACTAGAAAATGGTTGTTTATATGAATTAGGATAGTAGATGTATAGGGAGGATGTGGGAATCCTTCAATGTGTTATTCATTAAGGATTTTTTACAACATTAATTGATTTTATACTACTCTAATTAATTTATTGAACATCAATAGTGTAATATGGAAATGTTTTCACACATACCATAGTTCACTAAGTTAATTCCCTTTGTGCTTGTTCTAGCTGTGGCCAAAGTATAGACTAAAATAAATTTTGATAGGAGATTTTTGATAGATCTAAATAATTGTTCTATAAAATCGATATTATGAATTTTGATAATTAGATTCCTAATTTTATAACTTTGGATAATTTCATAAAATAATATTGAGCTACACGTCTTCTTCCAGCATCCAGTGGGTCAACTTGTGATTTCTACAAGGTAGTTGCAATAACATATTTTGGGAAAAAGAAAATAATGTCATATGATATAAAGTATAATAATAATCAACAAAAAGATAATATAAGATGATCTTTGACTTAGAATATGATATATGGATCTTCTATGTTCATTTAGTTTTTATAGAAGAGACACCATCTCAATGAATATATAGTATCTCTCAAGAATTTCCCCCATTTTATCATGATCACTAATCTATATTTATTTATTATTAGGATTGGGTGGATTCATGGAATTAGGTTATGATAGGATTTGTATGGATCACCTGAGAAGCAGGAAAATACCCCTCTTGGTTTGGTTCATTTCAAGACTCATGAAATTTAAGGTAAATAGTGAGTGTATCAACAATGGGTTTTTGATACTGATCATCCTCCATTAGGTAGTATAGAGTGAACCTCAAAAGTATGGGGAATGGGTAGATTTTTTTTTCTAACTATATGTTTTTTTTTATTATATTTAATAACACTATTCATTCATGTGTTTTCATGTTATTGATTGGATACACTTAACTATTATGTACAATTTTGATATGTTGTCTATAGATACACCCATTGGACGGAATGTGTGTCATCATCACATTAATATAGAAATTCTGATGGTGGTTTATATGTGTGAGAATATGTGAAGATTCATAATTTTATAGATTCTTGGTATTGATGTGATCCTTAGAATGTACCAGTTGAGAAGATATTATGAACACATGTACTCATAACGTTGATGAGTTACTTTAAGCACATTTAAATGGGAGATGTCTTGGATGACTAATGAATGGGTTATCAATGAATGAAGATAGGGACTAGATCCTCATTATAGGTAATCATCTTTATTGAATATGGATTGCATGATCATTTTATTGGATTATAAATTGAAAAAACTACTTTTCCTCTTATGGTATACTATTACCGTCATGTCCTTCTAGAATATTTTTTCAGATTACCCCTTGGTAGGGGAGATGTGATTGAGATCAAGACTGTAGCTTTGGTGAAACCTATATCTATTCCCTCATAACATATATCATTAATTTAATAAAATAGCTCGTGTTATAAGTTTAATATAATTAACTAAAGTATTTTTATAATGAATAACATCCTATTAGGGTGCACTAGTGATCATAACTTTAAATGTAGTTTATAGTAGTCTCATTTGTGTGAAATTAATGAAGTCCAAACATATTACTGTAGAAAAATTGAACTGATTCCAACTATTGGATACTAGTTTTATTAGTTAGGGGGATCCATGTGGTTTTAAAATCTTTATATATACTTTGGAAACCATTTTCATAGGGTCTAAAAATAAGGAATACTAAAGCCAGTGTTTCAGAGAATATATATGTCATATGAGTATCATGTAATGCCTTCTAGAATAATAAATATGATGATAAAATTAATAGATCATTGGAAAAATATTACTCCAGTTATACAGAATCCATCATTGCTATGTTAATTGATGACATCCTAATAATTTCAAAAACATTAGAGTCATTTACTCGACACCGTGAGATTTTATTGACTGTTCATAGAAATAAATTAAATACATTATGTTACCAATGTGTGTCTTTTGAATATTAAGGTCAATCTTTCAAGGGAACATGGTTTTCAAGTGAGGGATATATATTAATCCATATAAGGTAAAAGATGTTACGTCCTTAGGAATGATGATGAACATGTATGATATTCAATTTTACCTTATGCTAAATGGGTCCTATATGAGGTTAATTAAATAATTTGATTTCATAAAAGATCCTATGATAATAGTTATGAAGAAGGTATTTATGATTGAAGGGATAGGCTAATGTCACGATGAAATCTTATAGTTTTGGAAAATGTTGACTTCGACGTGAATTCTGATTCTTCCAAAACATAGATATTGTAATGTAATTTTTTTAAATATTTCTAAAATTTTATTGTGGAATATTTTAATGTAGGATAACTATGTAGTTTATTATGAGTCTCAAAATTTGGAGCCCCTTGAGATGAAATACATTACACATTACTCAGACTCATAAGTCATGACCAATATATTAAAATATTTTATTGAAAAATGTCTTTTGTTGGAGATTTTCCATATACATGGAACATAAGAGTTTGTGGTAATTTTTACCCAATATGACTAAAATCATCATTTTAGAAATTGGGTGGAATTTTTTACAATACATGACCAAAAGATATAATATTCCCCATGTATTTTGGATTCCATTAATACCAGCCATGTCAAAAAAGATGTGAGAATTTGGAGAAAATAATTTATTGTAAGGTGTATTTATATGGATTTGTTGGCTAGTTAGAAAATGTGAATAACTAATGTTTTCAGGCCATTGAACTGTTTAACCTTTGTTATCTAATACTAATTTTTAGTATGAATTATGTCCAATTTGGGTTTTAATATAGACTATATCGTGACATGTAATTTGTTACCGAGAAATGATTATTTGCATGGATTTATCATTGATAGATGTAGTGTGTTCCGGGTTCATTTCATGATATTGGGTTTTTCTTCTAATAGATAATTGCTAATGAGTTTCTCGCATGCATTAGAGTGGGAAATGCACCCATGATCGACTATGAAGAATCACTATTTTGAATGACTATTTTAGTGGCCCAACATGAAAAGAAACATTGTAGGATTTGTCTATAAATTTTAGACTTATTATAGGATCAATGATGAGATCTAGAAATATGGGGGATTTTTCCAACCACTTACTTTAATTATGTGTATTTGAGATGAGGTCATGATGGATTTTGTGATAGGGTTATATAGGGATATTTTTTGTCAATGTGCCAGGTGTCTTGTACTGGATAATTTGAGAAAATTAACTAAATATAATAATATATATGAGATTAAATTAGTGATTATATATGTAGGAAAAATATTCAGGAGATTTTGTGGATTATTGGAGTGACACTAATTGTTATGTGAAAACTAGATGCCTAGTTAATGTCATTATTTTTACAAATCTTGTAAAAGGATAAAGGGAATTATTTAATGCTATAGAATAAAATATAAAGATTATACTGATGGGAATTTTGAGACAACGACCCAAAAAATTTATGATTTGGTCTATTTGTGTGTTCTAGGTTTTGGAAAAGATTTAGAAAACACTTTACTCTAATTGATTCCTCATATAACTGTAATTTCCAATATTAGATCATGATTGATGCATTTGAGGATCTATATTGATGATCATGTTGTTTATCATTGTATGAGAATGAGGTATGAAAATTCTCACCTAGTGGGCCTAATACGATACATAATACATATAAATAGGTGTATTTAATAAAAATTAATCTTATTATAGATTAGAGTTGGAATCGATCGTATCCAAACTAGAAGAGGTGACCATTTGAGTTCTCATGGTTGAAAATGTTTTCTCATGAGTGTCCCATCGAGTTGGGAAAATAAATTTATATAGTTAAGGGATGTTTGAATAAAGGTACACTGATCCATTCATTATCATCAAACATAATGGTTAGGTGGCATATCAGATGAGATCTTCCTATAAGGTATAAAAGAATGAATAGTGCATTCCATGATTCTTATATTTGAAGGTATGAATTCGATAATTCATTTGTGATTATCTGTGATGATGTTGCGTCAGAGGTAGACACATATTCCATGGTGCTGAAAGTTTTTATTTTCTATAAACGTAATACATTTTTGAAAGGGAAGATGTCTCCTCTTGTTTGGGTTAAATAGGGGAACAATTGAATCTAATAAGATGGAAGGTAGTGGTAGAGAAACATTTGTTTATTGGGGATATAGTTGATTAAGAAAATGTCTTTTTGAATAGACTGATGAAGAAAATTAAATATAGATGTGTAATTTTGACAACCTCTGTTAAATGTATTAGTAATTTCATTTAGAACAATCATTTTTAATATTTTGTAAAATAATTTAATTCTATTTAGAGGTCTTTCTCTTTTCATGAACATAGAGGCACCATGTTTTTGGCTATATTGTATCGTAAAAAATAAAAAATCCCCACATAATAGTTAGTAGAGTCTATTGAATTTTATTTATAATTTTAGATCCCAACGGATTGTAGGAAATAAGATACCATCCCCTTAGTGAGGTTCCTGGGAAGAAATAGTTCTTCGTAGAAGACAAAAACTCATTAGTGGTTTCTTTTAGGACCTACTAATCTTAGTTGGATTATTATAATTTCAATAAATTTAAAATTTCATTAATTATATCAATCTCACATACATTTCACCCACTATTTTAATATCTCAATCCCAATATTCCAATATAATGTGTTCTATAATAATCTTGATCAATTATACACTCTTCTACATAATAATAGAAAATTATATTTACACTGTATTAATAAAATATAATGGTTTTGGCATGGTGTAACCAGATAATCATTCATCATTGATAGAATTAGCACCTACATCCACAGTTTTGGCATCAACATAATGTTTGGACCTCGACCATGATTTATATCATATCATCTGGATAATGATAAATTTTATCCTATATGATAGATATGGGTTTTATTCAATCATTATCATAAAATTATAATTACTATAGGTATTTAATTTTTCTATAAGAACCATGTTTTTATGTCTAGTACAAATCCATTAAATTTCTTGATAACCCATTTTTTACCTTATATGGATTTTTAAATATTTTACAGAGGTTAAGAAGGTTTTTGAGGATTTTTTGGAACTCAAACCCACATATAGTTGAAAAATATACTAGGGCACAAGTTTAGTAGAAACTGTGAGAGCTAGTCTACACTGTTTATACTAACATTATGGTGATTTCTAGAGGGGAATTAAGGGAACCAAGTTTTTCCGAACTGTGTTCCCATTATATCATGTCTATGTGAGAATCTCATAAAAATGTACCATAGGTCAGAAAATGGATTGATTATGGTAAGTCATGTCACACAGATGACACTCTTTGGTGTCCCCATTAGGTTGTGAGGGGTGCACTATTTGTGCACTATTTGGACAATTGTTCTACTTAGATATTTTGTGAAAACATACCAAAATTTCTAAAAATCATTATATTTTTTTAACCAACCTCTCTTTTCCACTTTTCCCAATCAATCAGTGGGTGTTCTACTACTCTTGATAAACTACATTAGAATGACCTAGTTTCTTCAGTAACATTTATCTATGAAGTATGATCAAGCTTCTAGTGGTCTCATTAGATAGCCACTAGTATATTATTCAATCCATTGGCTTGGTATTTCATTTATATTTACCTTGACAATGATAGTTTGATATAGGTCTATATTCCCTATTTAAGGGGTGTTCGTTTATTCCTCTATTTTTTCTCGATCTCATAAAATGTAACGGAAGATAATGGATGAGGAGAACACTAGGATCATGATGTCATTTGTCTATTTTGTATCCCTTAATGTCTCAATGTTTTATAATATATGAAATATTTTTCATGATGGTTTCTCCACATATTTCCCCTAATTGAAATATTTATTATATTAGTTGATTTTATTAGTACAAAATAATTTTTTATAAACTAAATTATTTATAGAGATAGTTCACCATTGAGTGACCAATACCTTTGGCCATGATCTCCTACATTCTAATTGGAATCCATAGTTACAAATCCAAAAAACCCGTAGGTTTTTTTGGAATTACATTTAATTGACAATATCATATTGATATCAAGAAAATTGAGGTCTATAGTATGGGTATCACCGTAATCAATTATATTGAATTGAGTTAAATGTGAGTTGTTCTACCATGAAGCCTAATTAAATGGATAAATGGTCAATCCGTTATTATTAAGAAATAATAATGACTTATGATATACCCATTAAATCGTATTAAATCCAATGATTCTTATCAATGTTGAGGTATGTGAATGATGAAATTTTTCAATCAAATTTGGTGTGATGAACCATGTTAATGTGATAACCATATGGGAATGATGTCCCATAATATATATGTGATAATGGTCATAAATACCCTTTAAATATATGTGAAATACGGTCATTGAGACCCCTAATGTGACACCGACATGGCATTCATTACTGTGATATTGGGCATGAAGAACAATATTCTTGTTATATAGGAATGAAGTCCTAAATTTTTTATATATCACATAAAGTTCCGATATTATTAATGGGAATGGAGTTCCATACCCTTGTGAAACAAGGAATGGAATCCCTTTTATTTGATATTGGGCATAGAATCATTATAATGTGATAAAGTTATGGTATCCCCTGCTATTTTGATATTGGGAAAAGAATTCACTAATACTTCGATACTAGGAAAGGTGTACCTTATAAAATTTCTACCGGGAATTCATCCCTTGATACTTGTTTAAAGATTCTCTACCAGATGGCAATGTAGGTATTGTAATCCATATTTTCTGTCAGGAACAAGTTTTGAACCATTTAAAATTATTATTACAACATTTCTTTTAGTAAATATAAACAATTAAATGTTATATATAAGAAATAGGATATTTATAAAAACCATTTGTTGTGGCCTATAGAGATTATCCCACTCCCTATATAGGACATTAATTTTAAATGAGAAGACTATATACTTGTTTTTGTATATAATAGGAACATCCTCATACAAACGTGTGAGTTATGCTATGTATAAGTAAGAGAGAATGGTAGTAGATGACTTGGTTGGATATACGGATTACATGATTGACTTTGGTATTTTCTCATCATTTGTTTATCATTTCTTGAATTCTACCCTATATAAATGATTTACATCTTTATAGATACATGACGTATGATATTATCATTTTGTATATGCATACTAGAAACTAGGACAATAGCGACTACCATTGGCAGTCTCTATATGTGACTGGAAATTTGGCCCACCGCAACTGCATGGTGGTCTATTTTTGGTGGGCCTACAAAGACTACCAATGGAAGTCACATTAGGTGACTGAAAAATCATACAATAGTGATTTCTAATGGAGGTTTCTATAGGCATAGATCGCCAATGGCGGTCGCTATTGGTATTGACCACTAGCGACAGTCAATGGTGGCCGCAAACCTGGAAATGTTTTTTAAAAAATCATTTATACATCACAATTCCAAAAATATCAAAAACTATTTCCAAATAGAAGAATAACGCTAAAATGGAAATGAATAACAATTCAAAACAACATACACATCAGGTTCCTCAGAAACAATAAATGACAGACATACTTCTTCACATACGGTGATCCAAATAGATCTAATCCAATCCAATCATCTACATCAATAAACGTACAATAAGAGACAATAGAAGCAACATAACAATGAAAATAAAAATTGGACAAATTTATTAAGTTAGTATATATATATATATCAAATTGGACCCTTAGGGAATTTAAGAATTTGGTCGATTGGCAATTAGGTTAATAGGATAATATGTCATTAGGCCATTTGTTCATTACGGAGTTACAATTATATTCCATTAGGTTGTAAGGGAGGCATTACAGCAGCGTTAGGGCATTGCCTCCCCGAACATCCCACCTTCACTCTAGAATCCCCCCGCCCCAGCCCTGGATAGCCCCCCTAGACCGCCCCCACCCCCCGAACATCCCCTCTTCACCCCGGACAACCCCCCTCACCCCTGGAAACCCCTTCACCATCGAAAACCCCCCAACCTCCTAACCCCCTCCACCACAAGGAGACGACACATCATTCAGACACGTGGTTTGCATGGCTGGCCTGAATATTTGTTTTTTAGGTGTTTGGAATTCTTTAAAAGTGTGTGTGGGGTGTTCATAATCATCCGAACGACCATATAATTCACTGAAATCGACCGACAACAAAGGGTGGGTGAATTTTTAAATGGAAGGAAAGATAGAAAATCAATTAGAGGTGTCGTGTGACCTCAGTGACTGAAAACGCACTCCTGGTGTCCTAAATGGAAAAAATATGTGATTAACGATCAAATGCATGCCGAAGGATGTCAGAATGACTTGAAATCCCACTAGAACACTTTAATTAAAATTTTTTACATGTAATAGGATACATCACATCATTCGGATGTGTGATTTGCGTGGCATGATAGAATATGTGTTTTTAGTTGTTAGGAACGCATGAAAAGCATGCATGGGGTGGTCAAAACTGGAAGAAAGATGTCATACATCCATTAAATTGGACGACAATAAAGGATGTATGAATTGTGAAATGGTCAGGTAGACGATACATCAAACGAAGGTGTCATGTGACCGTGGTGACCGAAGACACACTCTTACTGTCGTAAATGGTCAAAACTTTTTTTTAACGGTCAAAGGCATACCAAACATCATTGGAATGACTTCAAATCATAGTATAACACCCTAATTATTATTCATGAGGTTTATGAGTAGATGGAACATCATTCAGATGCATGGTTTGAGCGGCATGATTGAAAACGTGTATTTAAGATGTTTGGCGCGCTTGAAAAGCTTTCGTGGAGTGGTCAAGACCAGAAGAATGACATCAAAATGAAATGAAATCAGACAACAACAATGGGAGGGTGTATTGTGAAATGGACAAGTAGACGAGACATCAATAGGAGGTGTCATGTGATCTCTGTGACCAAAAACACATTCTGAGGGACATAAATGGCCAAAACATGAATTTAACTATCAAATTCATAACGAAAATCATCAGAATGAATTGAAATCACATGAGAACACCATAAATATTTGTAGTGAGGTTAACTATGAAACACCACAACATTAGGAAACATGGTTTGCACGACACAGCTGAATATGTTTTCAAGGTGTTTAGCGCGCATGAAAAGAGTGCGTGGGGTGATCAAAAGTGGCCGAACTACCACAGAATGCCATGAAATTGAATGAAAACAAATGGTGGGTGAGTTGTGAAATGGTTGGGCAGCCGACACATCATTCAGAGTTATTGTGTGAATGTGGTGACTGAAAATTCACTCAGTGTGTTATCAATCGACAAACCACACATTTAATGGTCAAATGCATAACGAACGAGATTCGAATAACATGAAATCACGTGAGAACAACTTAATTATTATTCATGAGGTGTACAAGGAGATGAGACATCATTCAGATGTGATGTTTGTGCAGGATGGATGAATATTTGTTATTTAGGTGTTTCACAGACTTAAAAAGCTTGTGTGTGGTGATCAAAATCAGCCGAACGACCTCTAAATTCCATGAAATCGGATAACAACAAAGAGTGTGGAAAAGTGAAACAGTCAGGAAGACGTCACGTCAATCAGATGTGACATGGGGCTACGGTGACCAAAAACACACTATGCGTGGCATAAATGGCCTAAAAATGCATTTTACGGTCAAATTCGTACCGAACAACATCAACAAGACTGAAAATTACAGGAGAACACCCGAATTATTATTCTTGGAGTGTATGAGAAGTCAAAAAGTCATTCAGATTCTTGGTTTCTGTAGTACGGAGAAATATGTGTTTTTAGTTGTTTGGCGCACTTGAAAAACTTGCAGCGGGTGATCAAAACCGTCCAAATAACCTCGGTATGACATGAAATTGGATGAAAAAAAGTCTGGATTGAACTCTCTAGAACCATAAAATGTCACTATATCCATTATAAACCTATGATGAGAAGGGAGAAAACATTTGTGACCCATGTATGCCCATTTATGGAATGTTTAAGCCATACATATTTTTTTTACTTTTATTACAATAAGGGAATGCAATTCACCTTTCCTACTCGGGCCTGATAAATTTGTATAAGCTAGGAAATCATTGATTATCCACAATAAATAAGCCTTCAATTTGGACATTTAATTTGTTTCATAGTCAAAATTCATCACACCATTACCCCAAAATTCATTCAACACATCAATCAATTCCTGATGGTAAATATCAATCTTATCCCTTGGACTTATAGGTCCATCAAAAAGAGTGTAAAGAAACAAAAATTGTTGATTCATACAAAGCCATAGAAGTAGAATGTTTGGAACCAACACCATGGTACATTTCCTATGAGATTCACCATCCTTATACTTGAATTGATTGAAACCATTTTCTTCCAACCCCAATCGGACATTACGAACATCTTTAGCAATGATGGGTTGTATTATGTAGAGATCCTTCCATGCACGAGAGTCTGCTGGGTGGGCTAACATATCACTTTAATGATTCCTTTCTTCATGAAATCTCATTAAATTAGAATTTGTAGATGATATAAAAAATCATTTAAACC
This sequence comes from Viscum album, assembly GCA_963277665.1. NCBI lineage: Eukaryota > Viridiplantae > Streptophyta > Magnoliopsida > Santalales > Viscaceae > Viscum > Viscum album. The sequence continues at coordinate 1,060,220,913 of OY728165.1, read as the reverse complement.
TCAACTTTAGGGGAATGTAATTTATATTCTTTACGTCAATCAGTTTTCCCTGTTTTATAGTCTGACTTTGTTGAGTCTAATATCTTCGGTTGTCATTCCTCCTGGAAGATCCAAAGACTGTAAAAATATCAATATCTGCAGTTTCCTCTCTAAAACAACATACAATTGTTTTCACATGCATATATGATCTCATATGTAAAACATATGTTCTGTATATATTAACGAGCATGGTAATATGAATTATGAATCATATCATTGAAGGGAAGAACCTTTTTTAATAACACCAACTGCATGTCAAATGATATGTCTGACCAATGATTCAATGTCATCAAATGTAACAACTCCACGATAAATGTTAATTTAGTGTAATCAGTACATCCAGAATATGATTCATTTTTCGCATCCCGAAGTAATTCATAAAAACTTATTGATTAATGATCTTCCCTAGAGTGCAAATTTATCTCACCGGTCTCAACATTCTTTATGTCAATTACTTCAGGAGAAAACTCACGTACTATTTTAGAAAGCATTTCATAAATTGGGACATTCATCCTCACATCAACATCCATCTAAACTGCATCTTTATTTTGACAATGATTATATTCTTCCCCATGATGGTTTCAAATCTTATTATTTTTCAAAAATCTATTCATGAATAGGTTCTCCCTCACGATATCTCATGTGAACTGATATCTATTTTCACATTTTCTACACAGACAACAAATATAGTCATTTTTAAATCACCTAGTGAACTCAATGAACTACATAATGCATTCAAATTATTCTCTAGAAATTCAATTTAAAATTTACGTCATGCTATCATCCATTATAATAACTGCATAACAAACAATCACACAAATGTGGTCAAGCCTCAAAAATTTTCTCATGGGATGCACACACAGACCCAATAATTCTATAAATAAAATAATAACACAACATTTTATTAATCCAGTAATAATATACATGGACTGTTCATTGTGTGTAACTTCCAAACTCAAGTAATTTTTTATGTATTCATATACAAACATAGTTTACACAAATTGTATCATAATTCATCATGAACACAAGCCCATATACAGAGGAACATAAATTTCCTCAACTTTTATTAATACACAATATTCATATAATCATCTTGCAAGCCAAAATTGTGATGTAAAATGCCCAAAATCAAAACAATTAAATGGAAGATAAGGAATACCTGATAGATCTACAAATCTATAATGTAGGGGATCTAGAGGTTGTACTATGAGATAGAGGATGGGCAGCAGAGGGGATCCGGAGACTGAGGCCGTGTGGTGGTGGAGGGGACCGATGGTAGTGGTGGATGGGAGCTGGAGGAAGAGGCGGTGTGGCGAGGGACTAGAAGGGCAATGGCAGGGAGCCGGAGGTGGTTGTGAAGATTCAGTAGTGACTTGTGATGGGTGACGGCATTGCGGTGAGGGAGAACAGAAGATGAATGTAGGGTTCGGGTGCAAGGGGTATGAGGGGGATGCTATCACGTGGCATTGATTGTGTGCTTTCGACGATGACAGGTGATGAGCGGTGGTGGTGCGACGAGGGGGAACATGCGATGTGGGTAGGGTTTGGGAATGAGGGGTGTTCGACCATGAAGGTGGGGGAGGCTGAGAGGGGGGGGGGCAGGTGGACAACATCGTCAGTGTGGAAAGGGAGGAAGAGCGTGAGGTTGGCGGTGATCGGTGTGAAGGCAGCAGTGGTCGACATTGTGGGGTACAGATCTGGTAGCACGAGGGGGTGCGCGAGTGGGGTTCAAGCACGAGGGGGTGAAAATATTTTTTTAAGCATAAAGACCGCCATTTTAGGTAACCCTTGTCAGGGGGGATCCAATGCCTTTTTTTCTACTAGTGATGATAATGTTTCAATCATTGATTATTATGTATAGTTTCTTGAGTTCTAATTTATTTCTATATCGCTTTCCACAATGAGAAGTTCCTAGTATAGTGTTTATAAAGTCTTCTTTGACAATTCTATATATTTAAATATGATTCCTCTATTTACATTTAATAGTTTTTATCCACTAAGCTCCACTTCAAAAAGAGGGCATTGTCTCCCCAAGTACATATCGTAGGCCATCATTGCTAGCCGAAACCCTCTAGAATATGGGGAGACATTCCTGAGGCCATGTGGATAACTATGATTGGAGAACCATTGAGTGGTTTCTAGGACCAGGATTTCATAATGTGGTATCTGAGGGCTTCTTTCATTCCATACTATTTTTATATAATAAATAGAATATTACTAACTTTTCAGGGTTTGGAAATATTTTGTGCTTAAGGATATATAACACATGTTTTGGGTAAAAATATGTTTCATTAAATAAATAATTTTTAATCATTATTATGAATAGTGTAGTTGAGTTGATTCCACCATCGAGTGACAGAAATGAAATGTGGATGTAATATTACAATGATTGGGGTTTAATTATAATCATTTTCATGATAAGATGATGTGAAGGAATAAAATATGGAGCCTAATTTGAGTCACCTTTAAAGAAATTATCATTCCAATAATATATCCCAAAAGTAATGATAATTTTATTTTGTTCGTTTCTTGTGATTTATATGAGTTCTTGAAAGCATGACACTATTTTATTTGCCACTATGATATTAATTCTAATGGACTATAATTTTATATATGGATTTAAGAAACCTAATTGATACATACAGTGCCTACTATAACCTTACATTTTTATCCTTTATAAGCTACAGGATACACCCTATGTAGTAAATTATGATACATTAAGTCATTGACCATTGGTCTCTTTTAATATAATGTGTTATCTCATATATTAAGTGCATTCCAAACTTTAGCTTATAATGTGTATGGTCCATTATAGATTAGAGTTAGAGAACCATTTGGTTCAACCATTTAATGAATAAAATAACAAATTATGAAACTAAAATGGAATTAAAATTGAAAACCACAAATCATTACACAGTCATACCTTTAGTAGTTCTGAATTAGTAGTATCTCTTATGTTATATATAATGTTATATCATCTAGACCTAACTCCTTGTGCTAAAAGAAGGGGTGTGAAAATTATATAGAATGTCTCGTTACTATTATATTTGTATATCTATGATGTTATTTATATTGAGTCCTTGTTGACATATGTGTTTCTCAATTTTAAATAATTTCCATCATGACATCTTCCTACCATATGGAAGGTGGGTGGTGACGGTGATGCTTTGGAGGTAGTGGGACCTGAACATCCAATTATACCTCCTCTTGTTCCACCTCTGGTACATATTCCAATTTATGGTATTGGAAATGAATCATGGTTTTGAGTAGATTTTATGTATTTTATGAAGATATTTTTGGGATCTCTCTATTCTGTCCTATCTATGGGAGAGTTGACATGGGAGTTTCAGTAGAAACTTCAGTACACATTTTTGAGTGATAGAGGACCAATGTCTGCAGAAATTTTGCTTAATATGGTCATGTATATATGCGAGAATCTTGAAACACCCATTCATATTATAGTGAAACCTGATACATATTTGTTTAGGATCCCCCAAGTAGTTTCTGGATATTCAGAACTATGTATGTATGTATCGGGAAGTGACTTGTCGATATTTCTAGTCATTCTTCTTTGAATATTTCATCCAAGAGAACACGTGGTCTTATCATGTCAAAGAATTCATGATCTTTTACAAGGTAACTCTAAACATTATTTACTATACATATCGTTCTACATTTAATTATCCCTTTTACCCATCTATACAATCAATGATCTAGAAAAAGAGAGATGACTTGGGGATGGTCACGGGTATCATATTCAATATTAGGTTAATTTTTCTTATTTTACTACCATATCAGATATTCTAAACCTGAAACTTATCGCTGATTGGGACATAAGGGTAAATGATATTGTGAACCCAGGTTGTTAAGGAATATGACAAGGTAATGGTGTGAAAAGTGGTTATAGGTGACACTTTGAGACTGAATGTGTGAACAAACACAACTAGATAAAACCAGAAATTGTTACGTGGTAGGACACTAGTGTGGGAATCCTATGAATAATAATCTGAAATGTCCTAGAAACTCCATAGAGTTTTTAGGATATATAATATTAGACAATCAATAGTTTTCTATAAGACCTTGTTATTTGGTTTGATTGGACGAGGATCATTTAAAATTATACCTTGAAGAGCAAGATTTGTAACTCCTCCTTAGGATGGTATACAGAGTACCAGAAGCCATATAGGTCGAAGGGGAGGTCATGAATAAGGTATCCAAGATTCTATATACAGTTCTAGTAGAGTGGGTTTTCTCCGAGTTATCAAGTTACAACACTGGTATAGGGGTTAGAACATATTAATTTAGTGTAGATTATACCAAGGGATCCGGAAATATGTCCATCCACTATTTGAGGTATTAATATAGTTACATCTACTATTTTTTCTTCTTAATTTAAAACATCACTATCACATTGATTCATATTTTTCTAGTAATACATATCATTTTTTTCATTGTTCATATAACTAAAAGCATTATGATGCCAGATACACCTTTGGTTATATGTTGGAAGATAATATTATTGTTAACGTTAATCCTCCTTGAGGTAGGAAACCTTCATTTTATATAGGTCCAATTGTTCCTTAGTGTGATATGATTTTATTTCATTCATTTCATAGACTGTTTGGTTCCCTATCATACATATGTGGATTGTTATCATTGTAGAAAGTCATATATATCAATAGTGGTCACGAGATTTATTCAATAGCGAGAGTGGTTTGTCTAGGAAGGTAGATATGGATTAGTTCTTCATGTTCAAGGTGGATTGAACACCCATGTGGAAATCCTTTTATGAATAATATGGTACTACCTCATATTGTGTTCACTCCTATAGTTGATTGATTCAAGGATGTATTCCAAAATCTCATTTTATGACTAACACCCCTAAGAGATACATAAATTTTAAAATTGAGACAGTTCCTAGAGCCACAACTATATTCATTCATCCTTATATGATGTATACTACTAATATGAAAGAGCATAGGAAGTGGCTATATGATTTAGATGACAATGTTTTTATACATCCCATTACATCTCTATAGGGTTCACCTATCCTTTTCACCATGTAGGATAGATACCTCATGATTTTAGTTGATTACTAAATGATGAGTCAAATTACATGGATGAACCAGTATCCAAAGTATTTTCCAGATGACTTTTTTTTACTAGCTCAAATAATTCTGTAAATTTTGAGGATCAACCTATCATTGGGCTATCACCATGATAGATTTAGACCTTCAGATATTCCACCTATAGAATTATGTAGTCATTATTTATTAAATGAGTATTTCATGATTTCCATCAGTCTTATGAATAGACCTCCCATATTAATATATTTGATGAATAGGTTTTTCCACCCCTATCTAGATTTTTTTAGTTATCTTCATAGATGATATATTTGTGTATTCCAATATTGGAAGCAACCAGACCACTCCCCTTGATATTTTTTTGAATACACTATGAGTTAAATAGTTGTATGATAATCTAATAAAATTTCATTTAAGGATTGAAAAGTATAACATCTTTTTTCAAATTATCATAGAGGTAGGAGATGCATCGATACTGGGTCCTCACATTGTTTAGGGAACTTCGGACCAGATTTAGAAGATTGAGATGTGAATGTCTACAACTCATTATAGAACAAAATCTTACGCCAATCATCATCAATTACCTCTAAATATTGAGTTTGGGTATTATTATTTCCCATGGGTATCGCCTATAAATGTGAATATACAGATTTGGAGTCATGGAAAGAATTATCCTTACATTTTCGAGCTATTTTAGAATTTGGATAGATTCTGGTTGGTATCCTAGTAGTTTCTATTACCTATGTGCTACCATTTAATGCATGTTGCCATCCAAATTCCATAGATTCTATGTTGTCATGAAATCCCATAACATAATCTAAATCTTGAGGATGTTCAATTAGACATCGATTGGTAATTTTACGATTATCTTATACTCATAATTGGTCTGAGAAAGAAGGCTATCTATGGCCAATCTGTCCATTTTGTGTGGGTGTTATGGCAGCACAGCCAGGTGAAATGGGTGAAATATATTCAGGATGGAAACCTACATGCTTAATGTCTAGAGTAGTTCTCTGATAATGTTTTAAAACCTTTACAATGTGAACTTGGGGAATAATGCATTGGTTTTCATAGCTAGTAGAACCCATGTTAGCCAGTCCTCATAGTTTCCCATTATTGTGTGATGTTTTCATGACTTGAAAGAATGGTGCATTGTTTTCCATAACCAAGTGCCTTGGGCTGCAATCTCCTTCAAGTATATCAGAATAATTTAGTAGATATATGAATATTGTTTTCACTCTTTTAGTCAAATAATTACATAAAACCATTCGAGGTCCCTCCTTAAGTATTGGATGGCTAACAGTTGGCAAAAAGTTTCGCCAACCATGCCTCCAAATCATTCCCCAGAGATATTTTTGTAAAATTTACTAAAATTCCCATTAATAGTTATAATCTTATTCCCACATATCTTTTCTTATTTTCAACAGATTTTAGTGGGTTTTTATGTCACATTGTCTTCCCACATTAACATATCCTAGGATCATTAAAAACATATATATCTGAAGTCTAATCATGCTTTTATTTTTCAGATTGCTCAACCACGAATATTTTTTCCAATCCTTTGTCACATTTATTCATTTATCATTCCCGCAATGTTGATATTTTAGTGCAGGATCATATGAGATATTTTTAGGCAATTCGTAATTTATTTCAATTTAACATGATCAAGGTCAAACTAAGGGATGACACTTGATTATTAGAGTAATTGGATATAGTGGTAGGTCCTCACGTTTTATCCTCAAAAGTATTGATTATTTATAATAGGTAATTTTTTTCTACAATACTTGTATCATGTGATGAAACTAATTAAAAAATATCTAAATTTTTTATCATTTCATAGAACCAACTATCAAATGGAAACACGAATTCATTCCGTATATCCTCCCACCTAGAGTGGGACATCCATTTGTGTGTTCCCTCTTACATGCACGATTGGATTCCATTGTTATAATACCAAATCACCCATTTTTTGTTTGGTTGTATATTTAAATGAAAATATCATATAAATAGAAAATTTATGTTGTGGAATGGAATGGATAACCCCGTAATCAATAATAATTAATTGAGTTTAGTGCGAGTCGTAAGACAATGTCACCTATTTAAATAGATCAATGGTCAACCGTGTGTTATTTATAAATATTAATTTGTTGTGAATTAATCATTGGATCTTATTAAATCCATTGGTTCATATCATTGTTCAGGTATGGTCATGTGGACCATTATATTATCTAAATGGGAATAAGTATCTTTTTTCCTTTGATAACATAATAAGAATTTCATCCAATAATATAAATATGATAGTAGGAATGAAGGCCCATTATATACATGTGTGATATTGGAATGGTATCCCCTACAGTGATAGAGACATGGAATCCCTTACTATGATTTTGTGAATGAAAAACCCTATTCACATGATACTAGGAAGGGAATCCATATTTTGTGAAACTAGAAATGTCATCAATATATTATGATAAATGCTTGGAATCCCAAATATTGTGATACTATGAATGGAATCTTTATTCTGTGATACTGGGCTTTTGATCCATATTCCAGGATTCAATAATTCCATCCCCTACTCTTGTGATATTGGTCATGGTATCCGTTACTAATGTGATGTTGGGCATGTTGTTCCTGATAAATGTGATACCGATCATTTTTTCACTTGATACATGTTTAGAGATGCTTTAGCATGGTCTGATGAAGATAAAATATGCTTGGTTCCCCTTTATGATCCATAGAAGACCCATTTATATTCATTATTACAATTTTCATTTGGTATATTTACACACATCTATTTTATTTAAACACAACCATGATATTTATAATTGTTGGTGGTGGTAACCTTATGAGTTTATCTCACACCCTATTTGGGTTGCTGATGGTACCCACAAATACTATTTGCATGATAGTGTATATAAGTGGAAACATCCACTTATGAAATCTTACATTTCATAGAATAATATCATGGTAGAAAATTACAGGGATAGAGCTCCAGATGCTTGGATTTATTTTTCTCTCTTTTGCCTCTTTTGTTTTGAAAGTTTTATTTAATGCCATAGATATATTTTTTCTTACATTATAGATAAATGAAATACATTATCATCATTTCCTATGTTATTTATTTTAGGATTCCTGTATTATTATCAGTTTCTATAATTTTTATCATTGATATATTGTTTTCCACTACGACAGTTTATTGGTCAAGTTTTAATTGTGCATGATTTATCAATGTTGTCTTTTTAGGTATAAATATTCTATTTACCTTTCATAACTTTTATCCTCTATGTTACACTATGATATAAAGTAATAATATACTAGAGGTCACACCCTAGGCCGTTTTTATAGGTTGGTATCCTCTTGGGTATAGAGAGGCGTGATTAGTGTCATGATCCCAACTAGGAATAGGGCACATTAGAGTGGAATCCTGGTAGGGATGTCATATGTTTAAAGATTCATAGTGGTGAAATTGGACATCTATATAGACCCTTTCCATCATAACTTTATTACACCTGAGTTGTATGGTTTTTCTCATTAAAAATTATGTATATGAGTTATTGTCATGATTTTTTGGTGTTCATGTTATTCCATGTGAGATATATGTTTGATGTTCTACCACAAACAATGTTTCACCCCGTTAAATTTGATCGATAAATTATTACATGTGTTGTTTAAATGGTTATAAATCATTCACATATTGATATTATTTGTGACCTATCATCAAATATCATGTATTGTATTATCTTTTTTCTATACATGAGCATGAATGTGGATCAATATGTACTATCACCGACATTGGGATGTGTCGGACATTGGTCAAAATATGCATGGACTATCCCTTATAGTTGGATAAGTAAATGATGTCTTTAGATAATCATATTAAGGGGGGATGTTTATTATAACATTTAGATATTCATTCTGTAATGTAATCAATATAGGTAATGGATGTCCTTAAGGACCTGACATGTGTGATGTTAATGTGTTCTTAATTTTTTTCTTATTTTCAGTTTATTTAATTCTGTGAATGGACTAGTGTATCTTATGAAAATATGTTATGTACTAATATATGGTTTTCTAATGGGATTAATACTCACACATAGTGTAGTAATAATAGAGATCATATAGATTTTATGTATAGGGATCTGTAGAAGGGAAAGTGCACTCTAGTTTCCAATTTAGCATGATTAGTTGAAGAATATGGGTGTTGAAGGGTAAAATTCTTGTTTATATTTTTATTTATGTTCAACATATTTTCCTTTATAACATTCATTAGAAACATATAATGAGAATCCTTTCTTAATAGTGTTTTATTATTAAAGTGACATACCATATAGATGTTATAAGGGTTGGTACATTAAATGTATGTGTGTACTCATATGATTTATTAATTATTAATTATTTTTATTTTTATTATTTTTACTTTCATTTTATAATCTATTTTTTTAATATGAAGGTAATATTCTCCCTATGATGTCTCTCTTGTCCCTCAATAGTAGTTGGTAACCTCTTGCGTATGGGGATTTATTCATTAGTAGTGTGGAACTACATCCTAATATAAGTGATTCAGGTTGGGGTAACACCCATTGGACTATATAACTAAATGAATCATTTTTATTCCCCCCTTGAGGAATATGATAATTATGTAAATATATCTGTGAAAAATAATGTACATCACCATTAGTATACTTATATAAAATAATCAATGTTACTACCATCCAATAAAGAAAATAAATAATAAGTAAATTTTTTTTAATGAGATCAGGATTGAAGATATTTGAAAATCATTTTGAATGAATTTTATATATTTTTTATTTATAATAACAGTTTTTTCTCATGTTTATATTTGGTAATTACATTTTTTTAATACAATTTCAAATTCAAGTGGATTCCAATTTAATTGAATGGATACATGTACGTGTATTTAACCTCAAATATTACATTAAATCAAGAATATTTCCCATTAATTTAAATATTAAATATATATTTTTTAATTTTATATATATATACATAATTTGATTCATATGTTATTTTATTAAGGGACTTGAATTTAATTATACTTAAATTTTTCTAATCTTTTATTAATAATTTTTTCATATATAAGTTTACAATGTCTCTAAAATTATTTACAAATATTTTAATATAATATTTTTTAATTCATTAAGCATGATATTATTTTACAACTATCAATATTAGTTTTCATTATGATCATTTCTTTCCATGTTTACATGGTTTTACAAAGTAATGTTTATTTTAATTGCTTTATAAAATATTTAATTTAAAATAAATTTTATGAAAAATTTAATGTTTATTTCTTCTTATGTTTTAAAATAATTCATTATTTGTCTTATAAAGTGTTTTTCATGTATGGAATCAAAATTTTATGATTTCTTTGATTAAGTAGAGATATGATCTTATTATACCATCTAAAGTGTTTCCCATGCGGGATTATAATCATTTTATGGAATTGTTTAGGAAGAATATTTATTATTTATAAGCTAATTAATCTATGATGGGATTCACATTGATTAAATGTTCTTGTGGAAAACATATGTATTTTTTATTAATTTGATATGTGAGAAACCATAAAATAATCGTCTGATTTGTTGGGTATTGTTTAATATCTCTTGATATTAGGATTAGGTAATGGTTTCACTCTCATGTGAAAAGGGATATTTTGTGCATGTGGTTAGCCAACGTCTAGAAGATTATAGGCATTAGGAGGTTAGCACTTGTATAAATTTTTGTAGGGTACTAATAGTCACCCAAGTTCTAAAAGGATATGTACTATTAGTGGTTTTCAAAATTCTACTACATTATGGTTTTGGGGTTTGCCTAGACCTTTTTAATATGAATTCCATGGTAGTAAAAATTTTCATATGTTATGATTTTGTTTCTTATTTTTGTACCACACTCTCATATTATGAAAGGTATTTATGAAATTTCCTTACGACTCATGATGGTTTACAATTTTTTAATCATACATATGACTAAATTATTATGTTATTCCAAAATATTGAATTCATTAATCATGTTATATGATTTATGGTTTATTGTGTATGAATTTTATGTTATATTCATTCACCCTAATTATGTTATCCTACAAAAATGTATGCCTTATCCTCCATCAAGATCATTGATTGATAGATAATGTTTTATAACATTAATGATAATCTTTTTGTTCCCTATTGTTATGTTTCCATTCAAAATTATAGGAAGAGTAGTATAAAATATTATATTTAAATAAGGTGTTCATGTTTATTGTGACTATGGAGAAATTCTCATAGTGTTTTAAAATAAGTTTATTATGTATATAATCATTACGGGGAAAAAACTAATTTCTTGGCACTGTGAATTATTATGAAATGTAATTAATATTAATTTGAAATTATGTGTTAAGTATTAATTTTATGTTCATTAAATATAATTTTTTATTGTAGTTCATTTTAGTTGTTTTGTGGATTATGTTTTGAAGAATAGGGGTTTATAACCTACAACAACCTTCAATGAACCAAAATAGTTGTACGATGATCATAAAATAGAATATGTTCAAAAAATATTTCGAATAATAATATTTATTCACCATTTTATATAATATCTAACTCATATTTTTTGTTTCTTGACACTCACACTAAACTTTTTAGTTTTATTCAATAGATATAAAAAAGAAGAATCATGTTAATAATGGGTGAAATGGAAAATGAAATTATTCTCCCAATGTGAAACAAAACTAGGTGAGATATTATATTCATATGAATTTGGTTATTTCATCCCAACTATATCAAGTAATTCATATCAAAATGAACCATTTTAAACTTCTAGACACCATAAAAATGAACTATCTTGGAATATGTAATGATAAATTCCCCACAAGAGAGATGAATTAATGTCTTAAATGTCAAAAATGTTGGAATAAGAACATAGGGGGGAATGTTTCAGTGGAAGAATAAAATTTTTTATATGTGTAAAACGTGATAATTAAGTAAAAACATTACTAGAAGATAAATTTAATATTTAAACTAACATGATTTAAGGAAATAATTTTTTTCACTTTTTTCTACTAAAAATTTCATGTTTTAAATGTTAAAATTTTTGGAACTATACAAACCAATACATGAATCCCAGAATTAATAATAGAAATAAATATTAGAAACATCCATCTCTAATTGATAAGTTTATTTATTATTCAATAACATATATTGATATAGATTATAAATACCATTATATTTATATTATTTCTAATTTTGAAACAATTTTAATTTTGGTTCACGAGTAGGATAATTGCATGAACTAGGATTTGGATTCAAATTGAAATGTTTGAAAAATATAAACAATTTGATTATTGAAATGGATCATGGATAATTAGGTGTTTTGGTTTCATGAGTGAATATCAAACAAGGATCAGGGTGACCAACATTACTTTATTTATTTTTTCTTCAGGTGTCTCCTAAATAATGAGTATTTAGGTACAAATGTCAGTATGTTTAGAGAATAGATACGGTCACACTGTGATCATTGGATTCATATAATGGGTAAATTTTAAAAGTATTGGTTTATAAAAATGACTCTTTTTAAATATTTCTTCCCTAAATAGAGTGTTGTTACATGATGATTATTATTACGAAGAGACTATGATGTATTACTATTTTATAAATTTCAACTATTACAAAACATTTATTTCCCTCTGGAAAAAAGAGGTTATTCCATTTTCTTTTTGTTTTTAAGTAACTCCCTCAACCTTGGTAAATCACTATGCCTTCCATAGGGAACACACTATGATAAATACATTAATGGGTGATGTTCCCTATACTAGGGTATAATTCACCATGGCCTAAGAAGGTCACACGATAGATATTCCCCATACTTAGGGTATTAATAGTGATATAACAATAATATCAAGGTCAACACCTTTGGGTTTTAGGATGATATAGGATGGTAACATGTCCATTTGTTAATAATACACTACCTCAAATTCTACAACTGTAATAAAATATTAGATGGAGTTATTTATTTGATATGATCATGGCGATTACAGCCGAGTTTATACCATATATTCTCATTTTCACCCCCCTTTTCATCTCCCCTATTTTTTTGAGGATTTCATTAAATGGTTTGGTTTCGATACCACTATTTCATTGTATTTGTAGAAGGTCATGAAAATTATTTTTAATGGTGTAAATAAATAATATTATTTAAAGTTCATAAAATTTCATTTATTATCATTTTTTCAATGTGACAACTCTTTATTAATACTCATTGATATTTTGTTAAAGTTGGGTGAAATTGGTGATTCAGTAATATTTTTATTACTTTTTATAGGATGGTTATATGGGTATTCTATAGACCTTCTTTGTGTGGGTTTTCATAGTTATTTGTTTGAGAGAAGAACTATATTTTTTTAGGAGTGTATGCCTATTTTTATTAAAATGATTAATTTATTATAACTTTTATAAGTAATTATTTTGGGTATCTTATCTTGTGATGGGATCTCAATAGATTTTTATGGTTTATGAGTTATTAATGGTCAAGGAGAGGATACTAACATTGTCTATGGTAGGTGGTACATAACCCCCCCCCCCCCCAAATTACATTTGTTGTGGTTTTGTTCATGTTATTTATAGACCCTCCATATATAAGGAATTGAAAAAAAAAATTACATTGATTTTAATGACGATGGATTAAACAATAGTTCCATTTCCCATACTGGATCCATAAATAGTAGATTAATTATAAATTCATACCATGAATTATATTGTACATAGAGTTGTATAATTTGAATTAATTATTGGATAATGTTGTGGTATCACTTAGTTACCATTAAGGTGGTGTGAGTTTCAGTTTGAAAAATGATGCCCAATGGATAATCTATTTATGGAAACAAAGAAACCATGTATCCTATGGTGATAGTTGATAAGATAATGGTGTGACTTTTCTTCCAAACTAAAACATGGTTACATGGGTATTAATCCCTGGATATGATGATATAGAGGTTTTAATTTAGTTTCCTAACCTATATTGAAATTGGGAGTGTAGATCACCCATATTTACTATATTATAATAATCAGATTATTATTTTTAGTTAGGTTGTTTATTCCACTATGATTGGATAAATTAACTTGGATACAATCAATTTATACGGAATTCATTAGAATGTGTATAACATTTACGAAGTGATGATTGAAAGTTAATAAAGACAATATTATTTAAATTTAAAATCAATGAATAAGGGATGATTCTAGGATATTGTTAGTAATATATTATGTGATTGGGTTATTTTTATATTTTATTATCACTAACAAAATATGTAAACAATAAATAATATAAGTCACCCATTATCACACAAAAATAAATAATTAATAAATTCAATGGATAATCAACTAGTATGTCATAGGTTCACCTTTATGATCACTTCATGGTTGAGGATCATACATTCTCTCAAAATATAAGGGTCATAAATTAATTAGAGACAATGGAAAAAGTTAAACATTGATTGGTTTTTTAAAAAATTTAACTAATTATTTGTTTAAATAATATAAAATAACATCAAATATTTTCCATTAAAATCTCTAAAATAAATCAATTAGAAGTCTAGACATCCATTTACTCAGTATTCCCAATGAAATAATAATCATGACTCATATGATTAGGATTAATGATGATAAATAGAACAAGAAAATAATAACATTTCTTGTTGTGTGAATGAATTAACATCATAAAATTAATGAAATAATAAATATAATAAAAATAAAATATGAATTAATAATATTTTTTTAAAATAATATGGTTGATTTACAAAGATACATACTTAAGAATATGATTTAGGAAAAATTTATTATGACATTATTCAAATGAGAAGAACTAATAACATCCCATTTACTGCCCTAAATATTACCAATATAGACATTTTAGCTGATATCATTATGAATATATAATTAAAATTCATCTATATTTATATTGTTGGTTAAAATTTGGAGGGATGTTGGTGGAAAATTAATTTTACATAATTCCAAAGGTATCCTGATTTGTTTTCTCTCTCCACATTGACACATAATATGGGCTATCATTTTGAGATAATTAGTATGTATGAGAAAATTAGAAAATATAGACCAAGATATATTCATATAGTGGTAATGTTTTTTCTCAATTGGATGAGTTATATTGAAGTTATTCTTAAATAGGTAGATGACATTTTGTGTCCAAAAATATATCGTAATTCTATAGCCTTATAATAAGCTTCTCTAACCACAATTCACACATATGATATATATTTCATCAAAATTGAGTGAAGTGATTAAAATTAATTCTTAAATTTTCAGAGTAAATCAATTCATCATTGGATAGGTATTGTGGTCCTAAAACCCATTTTATATCCAATGTGTGAAAGATTTATTTCCCAAAAAATTATGTACTGAAGGACTAAATTGAGTAACGTCCATTATTAATATCCCATTTCACTATAAATATTTGTGTTCTACAAACATTGGGTAACATGGTTATGAATATTTAAATTTAAATTATGAGTATAGATTATTCCAATGTTTTATGATTAAATATAAAGATATTAATACTTTTGAAAATTGAATTTCACATACGATTGGAAATGAAGATAAAATTTAAAATACATTAAATTCAAACTTTATAAACAACTATTTAGGTTAATAATTTTTCAAATATAATAAAAAATATTAAATTTTAGTGTTCATTTGTAATGTCCAAGATATTTCCATGTATTATTTTAATATTATATGGGAATTAATTCAAGACTAGGCTCTTAGACGACGTGCAGTTCCGAGGCCCGGTGTGATCGTTACAAAAGTTTGAATTAAATTTAATAATTAAATTACGTACGTGTGCGATTTTCCTAAAAAAGTGGAATAACTCTCGAACGGGTGCTCGGATCATAAATATGAGGGAACCATTGCATTCAGAGTAGCGATTTTACCTTAGTTGGGGCCTAACATTGGCCAGCGTAGCTCGGTGGTGAAATATGGTTTTTTGGACGTAAGAGTAATAAAATATTTTTTTACAAATATTTTATTTTGTAGTGAGATCTTTTTAAATCTGTTGTTGTGGTTATCTTCTATACTTTTTAATTAAAGGTTGGAGTAGGGGTCCAGGGTTACAAACCTCAAACCTTGAAACCCTTGGCAGCTCTAGAGGCTCTGGAGAATACCTCCCAATGCGGTGACAACGTTCTTGACGATTTTCACTGGAGATGACAACACGACGACCAGATCATCATCAAGGAACGACGTGGATCCAGGTAGGATATTTTTTTTTATTTCCTTACCCGTTTTTGATTTTTGCGATGAACGCGGACTAATCCATGAACAGATGAGACCGCAGATCGATTGTTCTTTCGGGACAGGTTTCTACAGAGATTTTGAGGTTCATTTTTTTTGATCAAACAACGACGAACCCAGATCGTCACGAACAACGATCAAGTTTCATCCCTCTTGTTTCATTCATGTAATTTTCTCCCTCACGTTGTTCATTGTGTTCTACGTGTTCTTGGATGAAATCGATCGTTGCACATTCGTTTGTGGGCGCAAAGATCCGAGATTGTAGATCCAACCTCGGAACGATGTCATGTAGGTGCGACGATGGTTTCGGCATGCGATTCGGAGCGGATCAGGAGATACAAGTTTCCGGACATTTTTTTCGGATGGATCGTTCGCGGTTTATAATCCAATTTAAGAGCCAATAACACCCATAATGGTGTTCATATGATGAAACGAACCAATACCTGGAGTATTGGGATGAACGGTCGAGAAACCAAGGATCTGGAGGTTCAGCCGCGGCATGAGGAAGAAGACGGTGTTTCTAGAAATATTCTGACTACACACCGTGTAGTATGGGAAACACGGAGTGTGTTCATCGGCGGACCACATGTCGTGTACTCCGGGAGTACATGGACATGGGAATGGTCTACTGCCAAGGACAGGCTGTGTATACCCCTGCCCAACCTGACCTGGCCAGATACATGGGATACGTCGTGTGCTGGTACACGGGCATGAGACACGGGCAGAGACTGTGTACGGGCACATTGCTAGCATACACGGAGCGAGCCCCAGGTGCTTGGACATGGCATGTGTTTATTCTACATGCTGTGTACTTACTTTCTATCCGACAAGCCGAATGACACGGGCCGTTTACACGGGCAGTACCTGGAGTCAGGAACACGACATTTACTTCTTCTACAGGCCGTGTAGTTCAGTTTTAAATAGATTGAACGGACGACACGGGCCGTTTACACGGTCAGTGTCCAGGGTCTATGAACATGGCGTGTAACCATACTACACGCCGTGTAACCAACCTTACATGGCTTGACCCACTTGTCTTATGTGACTAGGACTACTTATCTTAGGTTTCGTACCCTTGGTCTTTTCCCTGAAGGTTCTAGTATCATTTACTTTAAGCATGAGTATGATCCATTCAGTAGGACTTCCTGAATAGATTTGTTGGAATCCCCTTTGTGAGACTTAGAGCTAGATCCTCTATTCATTCCCGGAACCCTAGGTAGAGTTCTTGGTATCATCGTGACCAACATTAACTGGGTGATGATCCTCTACTTAGGGGATTATCTCAGACTGAGTTGTCGGAATCAAGACATGACATGGATGTGATCCTCATCTTAGCATCATGTTCTCTATGTGCTTGTGGAGTGTGTTCTCCCTGAATGGGTACTTCATATATCTCTCTTCAGACCATGGAGTGTATTATCCCGATTGCATGCTTCGTGGAATTTTTGAGATGGATACTAGTGGTAGTATCATGATGGTCATTTGTGTATGAGTATATCTAGATATTCTTGTTATATGTTCGGTAGACATATACTGTGTAGAGATGACTGTATCTTTCCTTTTTTGTATTTTCCATTGTTGTATTCCTTTGTGGTTTCAGGGTGTCTTATTGGGTACTGTTATACTCACCCCTAAACGGGCTTTTCCCGCACGTGTTGTGTCTTGTGCAGATGAGCGAGCCTTTGATAGGATATTAGGCGGACAAGGACTGGATGTTACTCAGTGAGATCAGACAGACCGAGGTGTCTTCCTACGGCTACAGACAGCAGTCCCGACACCTTTCTTTACAGGTTGGAATTTTTTACGAACTCTCTTTTGGTGGGATTCTACTTTTGGCCCAGTGTTTTAATTTCTTGTACATTAATTTCCTATCATACTCTGTTGGTTAGGTTTTTGCGTATCCATGCATCTTTTCCTATTAGCATTTTTTACTTTTCAGCTTTGTGGGCATGGAGATGTGTGGGCATGTGTACAGGTTTATAGGCAATGCCTCCCATGTTAGTAGCATGCCTATAGGGTGCTAGTCACAAGCCCATGGCCTATTAGAGGCGGGATTGGGGATTTGAAACTCGGGCGCCACAGGGACAAGACATGACAAAGTGGTATCAGAGGTGGTCAGTTCTACCTTAGGAATGAGAGTCCGTGAGTTGGTTTGGGGAAATAGTGATAAGTGTTTCGAGTTCGGCTTTTAGGTCAGGGACCCCAGTATTGGTGCAGGCGGCCCACTTATCCATACACCAGGACTCTGATAACTTTAGTTTTGACTCGGAGCATGAGAACACCTGTTTCAAATGGAAAAAATAATGTTACATACATCATATAGGAATGTGTTGTGTTTTCCCTGTCCTTATTGAGTCAGCTATCTAGATATACTAACTAACTAAGATACATATTGTTTATTTATAGGATGCCTCTGCAACACGTACCCACTAGGATCTATTAGTTCGGTCAAGAGGATTACTCCTTTAGTGATGAAGCTTTGATACAAAGACCAGATCCCCCAGTTTTACCATCGAGTGGTGTACCCATTATCCCCCCACCTGTGGAGCAGTGTTTAGTGCCTGCTGTACCAGTGGAGGAGGAGTGCAGGCTGAGCACACTCCACGAGTTTCAGAGACAGAAACCCCTTAGGTTTCGAGGCCAGCCTGACACTCAGGTAGCAGAGGACTAGCTTGAGGCAATGGCAAGAGTCTTCCATTTTGTCTGGACACCAGCAGACCAGATGGTGATCCTGGCAGTGAGCCTTCTGCAGGGATCGGTTGGACGATGATGTAGTTTGGTTATCCAGACTCACGACGAGGAGACTCTTGCATGGTCGGGGTTTGAGCGTCTCTTCTGAGAGTAGTTTTCACCGGTTACCCTGAGATCAGTACTTATACAGGATATTATTCAGCTCTAGCAGGTGACCATGACTGTGGCTGACTATTCATCGAGGTTTACCGACCTCTCGTTGTACTCGATGGATATGGTCAGAGATCATTACTTCAGATCTAAGACTTTTGATTGAGGATTGGGAAGAGATATCTGAGCTAGCATCATCCATATGATCGTTCCTACTTATTCTGGGGTGGTCGAGCGGGTTTTGGTGGTCGAGAGCTTCATGGAAGAGCAGAGACAGCCCGAAGTTGCCAGTAGTGGGCGAGCTGGAGCAGAGACCTCGGCAGCAGAGAACTGATGTCAAGGACCCAGGCGTGGAAGAAGTTTTTAGGGGAGATCCTAGGACAGGGGATCTGTCATAAAGGGTTTGCAGGGTGCATCCAGCCAGCCTAGAGAGAGGCGATGCTACTCATGTGATGGTAGGGGACATCTCACTCGAGATTGTCCTACCATCCATACTACTGTCACGGGAGCAGTGGATCGACCACTGAGGTAGAGGCAACGTGTGGAGTAGACAGATCCGTGGGGCGGCGGACGCGGTAGTGGAGCTGGGAGAGTAGCTAGATCTGGTCAGTGTTTTGACCCTTTACCTCCACCACCCCCAGGAGGTCCACCCCAGGCTCAGGGAGCTGGTGGAAAGAGGCAGGGACAGATACAGTCGGCAATGGATTTTAACCCAGGTACCCCCGGAATGATTAGAGGTACTGTCTGTGTCTTTTCTACTTTGGCTGCCATATTGATAGACATCGGTGGTAGTCATTCATTTCTGTATGCTTATCTTGTTCGAGACCTTGAGATTCAGAGATCACACACCTCTGTAGACAGTGTGACCTGACACTTGGAGGCGAGAGTTTCGGTTGGAACCTCTTGGTGGTAGCGTCAAGGCCTTACTGTGTCATTCTTGGTATGGATTGGCTATCCACATTTCATTCCCATATCAACTGTTTTAGGTGAAGGGTGTGGTGTTTCCATACTGATGGAACGATGTTCTCATTTGTTAGTGAAAGAGAGACCCATGCAGCGCAGGATGGACTCGTGCGTAGGAAGGCACAACCAATTTCACATCATTTGGCTAGCCTAGCCCTTTGCGCAATAGACGTTATGTGTTTCCAGTTTCCAGCAGTAGTGGATGAGTACATGGTTGTCTTTCTGGAGGATGTCCACGGACTACCTCCCCATCAGGAGATATATTTCTGCATTGAGTTGTAACCCGGGACGACACCGATATTAGCATCAGCATATCGAATGGCTCCTGCAGAGCTTCGTGAGCTGAGGGTGCAGCTGGAAGACTTGCAGAAGAAGGGATTTTTGAGACCCTCCATTTCACCCTGGGCGGCATCAGTGTTGTTTTCTAAGAAGGCAGACAGGAGCATGAGGCTATGTGTGGATTACCGGTGATTAAATCAGGTGACCATGAAGAACTGTTATCCACTACCAGGGATCGATGACCTCTTCGACCATTTGAGATGGGCACGGTGGTTCTCGAAGGTTGATCTACTATCATGCTATCACTAGTTGCGAGTACGAGATGAGGATGTACCGAATACGACTTTCAGATGTTTCTACCATCACTATGAGTACTTAGTGATACCCTTCGTTGTGACGAATTCCCCGACAGTGTTCATGGGAGTCATGAACCGGATCATTCAGCCTTATCTAGATCAGTTTGTAGTGGTCTTCATCGATGATATCCTTGTGTACTCTGCATCTGGGGAGGAGCACACGAGACACCTAAGGATGGTTCTGGACACACTCTGAGAGCACCTGTTGTACATGGAACTCTCGAAGTGTAATATTTGGATACATGAGGTCCACTTTCTGGGACACGTTATCTCTGTAGTTGGTATATTAGTAGACCTAGCCAAGGTAGAAGTAGTGTTAGCATGAGAGCCACCCCGGAGCGTGATAGAGGTGCGGAGTTTCCTTGGGTTGGCAGGCTACTATCTGAGATTCATTATTTATTTCTCCAGGATTTCAGCACCCATGACAGATTTGACCTGAAAGGGGTAGCCTTTCATGTAAACCGAGAGATGCCAGCAGGCTTTCCAGCAGTTGAGACCGAGTCTGACGGGTGCCCCAATCTTGAGATTACCGGAGGAGGGTGTTGAGTATGTAGTGTTCTGCGACGCATCAAGAACCGGGCTTGGTTGTGTCCTGATGCAGAGTTGAGTAGTTATTTCCTATAGATCACGCCTATTTAGACCACACTAGTAGAACTACACAGCACAATATCTTGAGTTGGAAGCGGTAGTCATTGTATTGAAGATGTGGCGACACTACCTGATGGTAGAGAGGATTATCGTCTACTTTGATCAAAAGAGTCTCATATATATATTTTCTCAGAAAGATCTGAATTTGAGGCAGAGGGGGTGGCTTGAATTCCTCTAGGATTACAACATTTATATCATTTATACTCTTGGTAAGGGTAACGTAGTTCAAGATGCTCTCAGCAGGAAATCCAGTTCGCAGTTGCTGGATGAGGTGATGAGGCATTTGGCCTCCTTACATTTATCCTTCATGGATAGATATGAGCAAGCACACCTTCAATAGATGGTTGTTACCCCTCCACTATTATAGTGAGTCAGGGAAGCACATCACGAGGATGCTATCTGTGAGACTCTACAATCTCATATATCCACATGTGATGCTACTGATGGATATTAAGAAGGTGATGAGCACATTGTTCTCTTTAGAGGGATTGTATTAGTACTAGTGATGTTACGAGAGGAGGATCTAAAGGAGTTCCATACATCTCCTTTGGCGGTGCATCCAGGTGTGGAAATGATGCATCGGGACCTCTAACATCAGTTCTGGTGGCGAGGAATGAATAAGAGTGTGGTTGAGTTTGTTGCTCTGTTCATTACACGTCAACAAGTAAAGGCTGAGCACTAGGTGCCAGCAGGTTTGACTCAGCCCCTTGAGGTTCCATAGTGGATGTGGGACGGGATATCCATGGGCTTTGTGATGGGTTTACCACGTACGTCCAAGGGACACGATTCCATATGGGATATCGTTGATCGACTCACCAAGTCGGCCCACTTCCTTGCCATACGGGAGCAGAGTTCGGTATAGATCTTGGGACACCTATACATGCATGAGATTGTTCGACTTCATGGAGTTCCATCCACGATCGTCTCAGATTGTGATGCTCGTTTCACATTCCGGTTGTGGAGGGGATTGCAGGAAGCTTTTGGGACTCAGTTATGATTGAGCACAACGTTTCATCCTCAGACTGATGGTCAGACAGAGTGGACCATGCAGGTCCTGGAGGATATGCTTCGAGCTTGCATACTTGACTTCGGTCGTAGATGGGAGGATCACTGACCACTAGTGTAATTTTCTTATAAAAATAGTTATCATTTCACTATTGGTAGGGCACCATTCGAGGCTCTGTACGGGTGACCTTGTAGGTCACCACTTTACTAGACTGACCCAAGAGAGTCACCACCCATGGGCCCAGTGATGGTGCAAGCTACTACAGAGACGGTTCAGATCATCCAGGAGTGGATGAAGACTGCCCATAGTTGGAAAAAGTCATATTCTGACAGGATGCGGAGGCCCTTGGAGTTCGAGGAAGGAGACCATGTATTCATTATGGTCTCACTTCGACGGGTATTGCAGAGATTTGGCCGAGCCAGCAAGCTATCTCTGAGGTTCGTTGGCCCTTTTTAGATTCTGAGTAGAGTTGGAAAGGTGGCATACCACTTGGATCTACCTCCTGAGATGGACTGGGTACACAACGTCTTCCATGTGTCGTAGCTATGGAGGTACGTGCATGATCCATCACACATCATCGATTGGGGAGAGCTGGACATCTATGATGGAGCGACCTTTGCTGAGTACCCAGTGGATATCAAGGATCAGTATGAGAAGATCCTTCGTGGGCGATTTATTCCCTTAGATTGTGTTTGGTGGCAGCACGAGAATCTCCAGGAGAGCACGTGGGATCGGGAGGCTCAGATTCACATGCAGTACCCACATCTTTTTAAGTAGCCCCTGTTTTGGATTTTCAAGGATGTAAAATTCCTAAGGTGGGAGTGATGTAAAATCTCGGATTTTTACATGTATTATTTTAATATTATATGGGAATTAATTCGAGACCAATATCTGAGACAGAGTGAATTTCGAAGGCCCCGTGACCCCGAAAAAAATGTTTGAATTTAATTTAATATTTCAATTACGCGCACGTGCGATTTTCCATTAAAAGTGGAATAACTCTTGATCGGGTGATCAGATCACAAATCTGGGGGCACCATTACATTTAGAACAATGATTTTACTTTAGGGGGGGCCTAACATCGGTCGGCGTAGCTTGGTGGTAAAATCTGGTTTTTTGGACGTAACACTAAAAAAATATTTTTGTACAAATATTTTATTCTGCAGCGAGATCTTTTTAAATCTGTTGCAGCGGTTATCTTCTATCATTTTAAATTATAGGCTGGCGCAGGGGTCCAGGGTTACAAACCTTATAACCCTAAAACCCCTGGCGGCTCTGGAGGCTCTGAAGAAAACCTCCCAATGCGACGATAACATTCTTGAAAATTTTTTCCAGTGACGACGACTTGACGACCGGATCATAGACAAGGAACTCCTCGGATCTTGGTAGGATGTTTGTTTTTAATTTCCTTCCTCGTTTTTGATTTCAGCGATGAACACAGACTAATCCATGAATAGATTAGCTCACTAATTGATTGTTCTTGCGGGATGGGTTTCGGCGGAGATTTTGAGGTTTTTTTGGTTTTGATCTAACGGCAACGAACCTGGATCGTCACAAACAACGATCAAGGATCGTCCCTCGTGTTTGATTCTTGTATTTTTCTCCCTCGCGTTCTTTGTTGTGTTCTACACGTTATTGGAGGAAATCGATCGTTACACATTTGTTTTTTGGTGCAACGATCTGAGATTGTAGATCCAACCCCGTAACGATGTCACTGAGGTGCGACGACGGTTTTGGAAGGCGATTTGGAGCGGATCGGGAGATACAAGTTTTTGGGAATTTTTATTCGGATGGATCGTTCAAGGTTTATGATCCTATTTAAGATCCGAAAACACCCCTTACGGTGTTTTTATGATGAAACGATCCAATCCCTATAGTATTGGGATGGACGGACAAGAAACCGAGAATCCAGAGGTTCAGCCGGGGCGCGAGGAAGAAGACGGTGTTTTTGGAAATTTTCCGACTACACATCATGTAGTATGGCCTTCATGGCATGTGTTCAACGTTGGCCCACATGGCATGTACTCCGGGAGTACACGGATACGGGAAGGGTACACGGCCAAGGTCATGTCATGTATACCCCTCCCCAGCCAGATCCGGCCAGATACACGGGATACCCTGTGTGCTGGTACAAGGGCAGGCGACACGGGCAGAGGGCCAGCGTACACGGAGTGAGCCCCAGGTGCTCGGACATGGTGTGTGTTTCTTCTAGATGTTGTGTAGTTACATTCTATTTGACAAGACGAATGACACGGGCCATTTACAGGGGCAGTACCCGGAGTCAGGAACACGGCGTGTACGTTTTCTATAGGCTGTGTAGTTGTGTTTTACATAGCTTGAACGAAAGACATGATCCATTTACACGGGTAGTACCCGGGGTCAAGGAAAATGGTGTGTAACCATACTATATGCCGTGTAACCAATCTTACATGGCTTGATCCACTTGTCTTCTATTACATGGACTAGTTTTCTTAGGGTTCGTACCCATGGTCTTTTCCCTGAAGGTTCTGGGATCATTTCTTTTATAAAAGAGTATGATCCCTTCATAAGGACTTCCTGAATAGAGTTGTTTGAATCCCCTCTCTAAGACTTAGATTTGGATCCTCTATTAAATCCTGGAACCCTAGGCAGAGTTCTTGGTATCGATGTGACCATCATTACCCGGGCACCGATCCTCTACTTAGCAGATTTGCTCAGAATAATTTTTAGGAATCACCCCATGACTTGGCTGTGATCCTCATCTAAGCATCATGTTCTCTAAGTACTTTTGGAGTGTGTTCTCCCAGAACGAGTACATCGTATCTCTCTCTTCAGACCTAAGAGTGTGGTCTCCCGATTGTATTCCTAGTGTAATCTTCGATCCGGATCCTAGTGGTGGTATCACTATGGTCATTTGTGTATGAGTATATTTGGATATTCTTGTTATATGTTCAGTAGAAATATACTGTGAAAATATGACGGAATATTTCCTTTGTGGTATTTCCCTTATTTTATTACTTTCTGGTTTCGAGGTGTCCTACTGGGTACTGTTATACTCACCCTTGCACGGGATTTTCCCGCACGTGTTGTGTCTTATGCATACGAGGGAGCCTTTGAAAAGATATTATGTGGACCAGGACCGGATGGTACTCAGTGAGATCAGACAGACCGAGGTGTGGTCCTACGACTACAGACAGCAGTCCCAGCACCTATCATTTTAGGCTGTACTTTGTTACAGACTATCTTTTGGTGGGCCTGTACTTTTGGAAAAGGGTTTTACTTTCTTGTACTTTACTTTCCTATCGTACTCTGTTGGATTAGTTTTAGCATATGCATGCATCTTTTACTTTTAGTAGTTTTTACTTTTCAACTTTGTGGTCTTGTAGATGTGTGTGCCTGTGTACAAGTTTATAGGCAATGCCTCCCATGTTTGTAGCATGCCTAAAGGGTGCTAGTCACCAGCCCTTGGCCTATTGGAGGATGGCTTTGTGAGTTGGGACTCTATCCCCACTAGGATGGGTCGTGACACCATTCAATCCACAAAACAATATATTTTCTAGTCTTTTAAAATGTAATAGATAAACAATATAAATAATCAATTATAATCTACAAAAAAATTTAAAATATATTTTTTCATAATGATACTACAATAAATAATCATTACTCCTATAAAATGATATAAGTAGGATAAATAAATAGGCATACCCCATTACCATGTACAATCATTTATTTAAAATAAACATTACCCTTCATAAATTTCCAATTATGCATAATGATGTTCTGAACATCATAAACGACAAGATGAATCATTTTTTCGTGTTCCAATGATGAAATCCCAAGGTAGAAATCACATTTCATTCTTATTAAGATTAATTTGTTTTTTGAATTTTAAAAAATTTCATATTGATAAAAATACCAACTCTAGATTTGTACTTATATTTTTACAATGACCATGTACCAATCCCATCATTTTCCTTATTTAAATTAAATATAATAGAAATTAAAATAAGAAATATCATCATAAAAATATTGATTCACCATTTCCATGTTCACAAATGTTACATATTTTTTAATAAAATGTCTCAAAATTATTATTTTATTAGTCTTTTTTTCAATTTTTTATGAAACTAAAAAAACTCATTATGTGATCAAAAATTAGACTTATAGATGTATGGATTAAAAAAACTCATACTCACACACCATAAGGGAAATTTATTATCTAAAATTACACATTTTTTAGAGATATATTTTTTCTATATCATGTCTTATTGGAACTCATGTTAGCATAGAATGATTATAGAAGTGATAAAATAGAATTCAGAAGAGAGTTAAGGATAGATGATAAATAAGTCAGTCATAAAAATGATATTGTGAAAATATAAATATCTAGTTGAAGGGAATTAATCATTCACACTCTATTTCACATATATAATCCTCATGAATGAATAACGATTGGGTTGAAATATATAAGTCATGTGATTTAAAATAGATCCTAAATGTCTTCAGATCTTGAATCTAAAACAAAAACACAATTATGTCTATATGAAATAACAAAGGGTCCCAAAAATAACATTAATCATATAAAAAAGAAGGATATTATTTTTAATTATTTATTATATTTTACTATATGATGGAAAAAAATTGGTGGAAGGAAATTAAAATATATATGGGATACCTCTTTGGTCATGCTAACATGTCACTAAATACGACTTATTATAGGGCCCATATTATTTTTAAAATTTACATGGGATGGAAAAATATACGAGGAAATCACAATTAACCATTTTTGGAATAGTTTCACCCTATATAAATTGGAATGACCCATCCCTGAATTTGATATTGGCGTAAAAAATATACAATCAATTAGTAAAAATTTCACAAATATATAAATATTTTAAGGAAAAAATATCCATATAATTATCAAATATAGTTTATAATTGATAAATAATGATTTGAAATTATACTAACATCCAAAATTTGAAAACTAAAAATAGGGATCACATCCAAAAATGTGAATATAAATAATCGTGATCATAAATCATTTAAGAGTGGGTCCACATGAGTCAATTAAATGATAAAACACCTCCACCATAAATAAATATCCATGAAAATATTTAATCGTGATGTTCCACTGAACATTATGGTTCCCTTATCCAATCCATTTTTCTGGAAAACCAAGGCTGCATATTCCCAAAGTCATATATAGGGGTTGTAAAAAATTACATTTATAAATAAACTAAGAATATATATAATTCAATTATATATATAAATATAACTATATTTTAAAAACCACACATAATATAATTTCATAATGAAAACAAGTTCTCTTGAGATCATTTAATTTAGATGATTCGTTTTTTATGAAAAACATACATATTTAAAAAAGAAATTTAAGAAAGGGTCACATAAGAATGAATATGAATCAACATCATATAAACATTCATAACTCACCCAAATAATAAATAAGTATGAATACTTGATTAATAAAATGTATAAATAACAACATATATCCAACAAAGAGAAAATTATAGGTATAAACAATAGTGTAATAGAATACAAGGATAATAGGGAACGTGAAATTAGAATCTTGAGATATAACCAATATTTTCTAGTTTAATTTTATTTAAGATTTGATTAACTAGTCGATTAAGAAAGTATAACATGATTGAAAGATATCTATGTCTAATATTATCTGATAAATACTTCTTTATGTGGACTTTCACAACATGCAAAGTTTTTGGAAGCATAATTTGTCCAACAATCTGTGTTATTATTTTTCTATTGGATACAATACAAAATATATTCCATGACATTGGTTAATGATTATATTTTCTATTCCAAGACAGATAAATCCAACGCGTTCCATGTGTCACACACTCTAATCACATAACCACATTTCAACATTTAGCTTCAGAAATTGTACATTCACATATGAATTAAAATACACTATTATATAAATACCATTTCAAAACCCCATTTTAATACATTTTAAACAAATAATCCTCCATGATTTAGTTCATAAAAAACAATATATATATATTTAAATCATTTACACTAGAATGACATTATAAATATTAAATTTAAAAAACACATAAAAAATGCAATCAAACATGGATATATCAAAATTTTCAACACCATTTATAAGTAATTTGGTAAAAAAGAAAATGGAAATAAAATATTAATTATTATTCATTCAAAATGACCTTAAATAGAGTATTCTAAAGAAAGCCATGTTTAAACTAGTTTCCTTCCCAATCTATTAATCAAATCAAATTAAATTTAACCTCAAAAACCTTAAAAAATTAAAAACACAACACCACCATAAAAGACCTTAAGATATGCCAACTAATTCACTATGATTTACTTATTACATGGTAATGTTGAAAAATGTATGCACAATGGGAAATGATGATGAAATAATGATGAAACAAGAATTACACAAGATAAATTCACCAACATCTGATGGAAAACTCATTAAATCATTAGAAACAATATCTAAAGACATATGGGGGACGATATTAATGTTTGGGAGATAAATGGGATAGTGGGTTGTAAAAATTGATATAGGAGAA
The DNA here is from genome assembly GCA_963277665.1 of Viscum album. Lineage (NCBI taxonomy): Eukaryota > Viridiplantae > Streptophyta > Magnoliopsida > Santalales > Viscaceae > Viscum > Viscum album. The sequence goes on along the minus strand of OY728165.1, from coordinate 1,060,191,849 downwards.
ATGGTAAAAACCACATTTTTAAATAAATGTAAAATCCATATTCTTTGGATGTGGTTTAGACAAAATGTTATATGAATAAGATAAAACCAATGCATCCCTAAAATAAAGGCTTCATAATTTCTAGAAACGTCTTTATTATTCCGAAGTATGTGATATATCTGTGAAAAACCCATGTATCCCCAAAAACCTCCCCCACACTATTAGTCACATGATTACTACTAACCACACATTCATTATGCATCATAGTATAATCCTTATATAATTAATTTTTTAAATATTAACTCATAAAAATTACATTAATTATTGAATAAACATTTCATGGTAAAAATAAATCACAAAACAAGATATGACATTGAACAGGAAGGGCCTAAAATTCATCCAAACATGTCACTTTTAAACTTCTGAATTTCCTCAAAGATCTTCAGATGAAAAATTTTGAGGCCACTAATCCATAACTAAAATATACTACTCCAATTTATTGTAGATATAACTACCTCAAAACAATACAACGTATACCAATGATGTCAACCTACACAAGTTCATCTTGTCTTGATAATTCGGGATATGAACATGCTTCTTCAAAATGGTAGTGTGAATATCTGCCTCCAAATTTTCACACTTTATCACATGTGAATGTTCTAAAAATTTATTTATTATTTGAGATACATGTAAAATACAATGAATCCAAGAAATATAAATTCAAAAGTGAAATCAATAAAATACTTCCATAAGATGATCTAAAATATGAAATGACCATATATAACATCCTTCCAAATTTTCCAACATTCCCATGAAATGATAACCTAGTTGAAAATATAATAGAAGAAAAAAAACATATCAGTAACCTTAGACTCTAATTGGAGAATATGAAATTTGGGATATGTTTCATCGTGAATCTACGATATCACAATACTCATCGGGATCATCTAAAAATTACACATCATCTATTGGATGTGAAATTTTCTAAATAAGGTTCTCTCACCCAACATATCATAATATTATTGGGATCAATATGCATTCCAAAAAAATATATAAATTTGGTAATGCAAGATTTTTTTCTAGAAATTTTTTTTCCAAATAATTCATCCAATGAAATACACCTCACCCAAAATATTCTGAAGACATGAAAACATGAATGAAGAATATCCTGATGAATCTAGATACCCTGATCAGTCTGAGTATTATCCTATGGATGATATGTTTTTTAAACAAAATTTATGTTTCCATAGACCACTAGAGTCTATCATAAAACCAATATATAAAATACGTATCTTTTTTTCAAACTATAACAGAGGGTAACCCATGAAATATAAGAACCACTTGGATATATAAATGTCTGATATCCCCTTCATTTTTCAACTCTATAATGGGAAGGAAATATGAATAAATAGTAATGTTCTCTCTAATCATCCAAGTATAATTGTTCCTACATGTATCTCTAATTAGACCCATATATGCTATAATGATATTACCCCACTTCCATACTAGAATTCATATTGTCTGACGCAACCTAGATATCCTATGATGCTCAACATTTAACCTCATATGGTTAAAACAATGAGATACACCATCTTAAAATAATGTACATATCATATTAAACCATTAGAAACTTCTATGAGTATAAATTTTATATATATATACCCTATGTGAATGATTAAATAATAATAATTCCTCCAATTATTCATTTACTACCCTATGGTCAGTGGATCTAGCTACCAAATCATGAAGTAGAATTCACCTGTAGTATACTGTAACCAATTAATCGATGTCACTGCATCATTTAAAACTCTATTAACCCATGAAAATTCATTTTCATATAGCTTCTCACCATTAACATGATCATATTGAGAGGCGTTGATGTTAACAATTTTTAAAAATACATGGTCTCTATCTACCATCACTACCAAAATCAGATAAAAAAATATTCCCAATACACTCCACCCATCCACTAATTTACAATGATATGTAACTTCTTCTTCATGTAATCAGAGGCAACATTCCTTTTCTAATGAAAGTATGTGATATCAAAATCAATGGTCAATAGATAATATACGTAGTGAAATATCATGAGTTTCCTATCCCTATGGGTGAATAAATAGTTTAATATCTTATGATCTAAATAACCTATTAACCCCTCACAAATGATCCCATGGAACCATGCCTTCAAAAATTTCATTATTGCTTATAATATTAGGTTGTGAATGGAGTAATACCACCCATGTGAGAATTGATGAAGAGATCCACATGCCACTACATAATCACCTTTCACAAGGATACACCACAATCCCCCAACCAAGGCATAGCAATACACATTATATAACTTACTAAAAATAATAAGTCTAAAAATGGATCTAATTTAAACTAAAATAGAAACTTCTCAATGTAAATATATAATATTTCACTATACTCAAACATCATATTTTTTTCATTCGAAAATTTAATGGGAGAACCTATCCTTGAGTATTCCCAAATAAATCATTAGAAACTCCCTACATTGCAAAAAAATCATGGCCCTAAACACAGTTTTGGAACTCATTGAAGATATGACCAATTATATCTTGTAAGGGTCCAATAAATTCACGTTTCTAGAATTCATATTACCAAAAAACATTACATCATTTATTCAGACATAGAAGTTTGATTATTTAAAATATAGGTGATTCTCAATCTTTTTTCCCAAAACAATATAAATATTATACCCATAGACCTATTAGATCATTCAATTCATCAAAATGTCATTATTAAACATGAAAATGAAGTAGATCAAAAAGTTAATGATGAACGTGTTTATCAATTCCATAATAATCGTGGAAGAAACATTAAGACCAATCAACATAACTAGATACATAAAGATCCAATAACGTTTCAGGATTGTGGTCATAGAGACATCCTATTCTCAAATACTCAAATGGTTATAACCCAGCCATAGGATTGTTTTTCATAAACTCATCCTTCCCCTGATTTGATAAAATCTATCATCGATTCAAGTTAATTTTTATTTAAACAATAAAGTTATTTTCATCATTTCTAGATAGTATCAAAATATTCATCGACATCAATACCCCCTATTTGGAAGAATTATTAGTGATGACTATAAAGAAACACAAGAAAAAATATTACACTTTATTTCAAGGTCATTCAATTTATGAAATAACTCCATTAACAATAGAATTTTATTTTGGTTTGATGTTTAATTGACATTAATAATACAAAAATTTATGTTGATAGAAAAATATACCTTCCACTAGGTTGATAACCTAGAAATATCATCATAAATCCCTTTTAGGTTTCAGTAAAAAAGACACTAGAAGCGAAAAAATCAAACCATACTCCCATACATAAAAAAACCTTTATGGTTAGAATGAGATCTGGCCCACATCCCGAATATTTGTTCCTTCCCACAATAGACTCAAATATCACTCAACATAAATTATTTGACTAGTCCCATTGGTAGATAGAAATGGGAGATAAAAAATATAGTGGCATACATGATATCTGAAACTGACCATCCAATAAATTCATATTAAGTGATATAAATTTCCAATACCATAATAAGGATGTCCAATGAATCTTCCATGTTAGAAAAAAATATATACTTTTGGAACATAAACCCATTATATTTCTTTCCAAGTATGGAAACTAAATCCATTAGAATTGGAATAAAAAATTAACACATACAAAAATCTTCCAAAAAGATGTTTGATAATGGAATATGAATAACTCTTATAAAAAAGGATTAATCAGTGGAATATGAAATAAAAATCATACCATTAATGGTGGTCAGAGTGGATTTGGAGTCTCATGTATCACCTCCTTCACATAATGATAGAATCATGCAGGCTCACATCATTCATCAATAACTAGATTAGAATTCTCTATATACTAAGGGATGGATCCCAAAACCTTAGAATCAGATGATAAAAACTATAAACCCCTGAAAATGTAAGAACCATCTCCAATTCCATGAAGGTATGCCCTATAAAATTATTAAATATGACCTAGAAAACCTCCCAATTGGTAGACCCACAAATCCAATTGGAAATTATGGCTAGAATATCTAGATATCCGACAATGATAAAAAGTTACTCACTTACTCCCAAATGAAATTTTTGGTATATAATTTTATTATTGATTGGAATTATTTCCACAATTCCATTTAGGTTCATCTGAATTCCTCTTTTTTCAATTAGAAGAGTTCCAACTTCCTCCTATTACAAATGAAACCAATGTAAAACCTATCCTCCCTACTAAATGAAACTTTAAAATTACCTCTTTCCTTACCTCCTAAGCATATTTTAGCTAGAGAATTGTAATAAAAAATTATATGAACTCATCCTTAAATATGATTTCAAAATAATGTTCCCTAAAATAGTCATTAAAAATGAGATCTTGATTCAAATTATCTGAATCAATAAAACTAAAAATCATATTCCATAAAAAAATAATCTTCTTTATAAATATTCTAAAACTCACAGGGCTTGTCCATCAACGTTGTATATAGATGAAATTTTTGATTAAAACCCTTTATAAAGATTCTAAGAGATATCTTCATCCCTCTTCATTTACTCCATGGGTTCCCACAAATTATTACATGTTATTTTAGTTATATTCATGGAAAATATCAATTTTTAGTATAAAAGTGTCTAAAAAGAATGATATTCTCAATACTTTTGATCTATTCCTCAGAACTATGGGTCTATTTCAAACCATATAATACAAATGGGTGATTCATAATAAACTGTGGATAAGGATCCACAATCATTTCTTAAACTCATCAACCTTCCTAAAATAATCATTAAATTGTTTAGAGTATAAATTACTCATAATCAATATCAGTAAGAGGGTTCTCCTATAGATCATACTCTTCCACACCATAAATTCACCTATAATAGTCCACAATGGGATGAATATATTAAAAAACACTTGATAAAACTTCCTTAAAAACACATATAAATCTACTTAAATATAAAAAAATATATATATAGACATTAAATTGGTGTGAAAGATATAGGGTCACCATATATAAAACATTCAAGTGATAAATGTGAGATAATATATAAATATTTAAAAACTAGTTCCATTTGAATTGATGGGACACCAATATTGTAAAACCATGTACCAATCACAGGAAACGTTACTAGAATATTGTATGCCTTATTTCATGGGTCCAAATAGTTATTACTAAATGTTTTCAAATGTAGTCCACCTATGTTTTAATTAAATATTTGAACATGAAGATTAAAATATTTCAAAATATATATTCTGTTCTGTGTAAAATAAATAGAAAATGATGAGAATAATAAATCACATCTACAAATCTAAAGGACAGTTAAAATTTAAAATAATTATCTCAACCACCAATGGAAACAAGCTGTATCTCATGACAAAGAGATATAAAGATATAACTATGGGAAAACCTTTCATGCACCTTTTTCCTTACTCATTTCTACCAATATCCCCCAAATTAATAGATGGATCGTATATAATTATAAAATGAATCATCATGAGTCAACCCAACCTATCTCCCAAGTCAAACTAATCAAAGTCCAAAATCAGATTTCAAAATGACATGATCATTAGATAAAAACCAAATAATATTTCGTAACCATATGGGAATAGATTCTATCTTGAAAAAACAATATCATCCATATTCGAATCTATTTTCCATGACAAAAAATAAAAAATTAGTAGTGATAACTATTTAAACAGATTAAATCTCACGATGACTAAATTTATATATTATAAACATCACCGCAATATAATTTATAAATAATTCATAACCATGATATCCATACCCAAAAGCTCAAAAACCAAAATATATATCATCATTAAATAACATGAAAATGGTCTAAAATTCCAAAATTTCATTCAATGAGTTGAATTAGTTATACTAGATATACAATATCTAGAAAAAATCATAGATGTTGGTAATTATAAATATCTAGAGAATCACATGTATCCCTTAAGCATAAAATTATCCTTCAAGATAAATCTGTCATATTGGTAAACATATAATCAAGGTGTGTGTAAAACACCATGTAGGATACCACCATGAATTTGTAAAAGACCGTTCATCATAGAAAAGAACAAATATCATTTTAAAACTACATTTTATATGCTTTTTATTGAAAAAAAGTCCACATAAAAGAATTTTGTTTATAATATTCATATTTATTTATGAAAAATTACAAATTACCAAAATATGAATTAGTAAGGACAAAATAAAAAAAGATAAGTGAAACCACCAGGTAAAAACATGCACAACACACCCAAAAAATGAATAAGTATAATTATAATCAAAATAATATGCCTAAAATATCATATATCTAATATAGGGAAATGAAATTGGTTAAACACAAGGATAAGTGTATATAATGAAAACTATGAATATGTAACAACAATCATTGGAGCTAACTAGTGGATTCTAATGTAACTTATATGAAATGGTTCTCTAACTGGATATGAATGTACAACATGTTTGGAAAAATTATCAGCCTTCCACTAGAGAAAAAATTCATCCATGGGTTCTCATGGTCTACATGGGAAAAAGTATCACATTCTCCATCACTATTCCTACGAAAATATCACCAAATCCATAGGATACCACACACATTCTAGTCCATTACATACTGTATGGTTTAAATTATCTACAACACCACACACACACCTGAGGTCTCCCATGTTCCATATATTTTAATAAAATTAAAACATAACAATAATTGATTTCATAAATCAAACATTCTATTATAATTAAACAATATTGTCATGTAAAAACAATTTCAAAACCGCAATTTTAGAATCAATTTGATACTGTAATTTTTTTAAAATTTTTCAAGAAAAGATAATGCATGTAAATCACAAACTTTAGAAATCCCACAATAAAATACCAAATAGCCAATATACACTAGAGAAAAAAATAAAACAATGATAAATCAACATTAAAAACACTATTTAGATGAAATTTGACGAGATAAAAACTAATTCAATCTAAGTATTTAATTTTTTATTAGGAAAAGGCCCCTCATTATAGTGATCATGGGTTAATTATTTTTTTTAAATCTTTTTTAGTTGATGACAAATTATTTTTGTCAAATAAGGCATAAAGAGATTTAATGGAAGTTTGACCTTATGAAGGAGAACAAATGATAAACTGAGATCAGGGTGCGAGAAGAGTAAATTCTGAACTAATCACACACAGGAGTGAACTCCGAGATCTTGTAAAAACCAAAAACAGGTTTCACAAAAAGGGTTCACACCATGGGCTATCTCTAATGACATGTTACATGGATCATGAAAAAAATAATTCACGACTAGATCTCATGTAATGAATTAGTAGGGTTTGTACTTGGTGTTCATGCTAGGAGATCGCATGAACAAAACTCATTCCTAGAGGTTTATTGTACGCAAACAAGGCATTCACCATGGAATTGTGCATGTAGTTTCATAGAGTGTGAATTTTTAATTGAACACACACCATGGACCCATGCTTGGAGGTTTTAAAAGGAGAATTTTGATTAGATCTAGAGATAGGGACTCACAGATTGTTAGTACAATTGTAGTTGAAGAGAAGGTTGTTTGTAAAATGTGTGGATAAGGATGTATGTTTTTGGTTATATATACCCCCTAACCCTTCCTTTATCATTAGAGAATTTTAATTCAAAATATTGATATGATGAAACGTATTAGAGGTATGTACATGTTGATATATCTTTATAGGGGTTCATGTTAGAGGATTTCTACGAAGAATGGTTAGGGAGACAAACCACGAATGAATTTTCAATGTCTAATGTGTTGTGAATGATATGATCATATTCGTGAACAAATCACAAACAAGGTTCCTTTGAGGATCTTGTGCAATGTAAAAACATGGTCTACATAATGGGTTCACACTAGAAGATCTCATAATTTTAAAATAAGTTTCGTTACAAGAGAATCATGCAATGTGTGAACAAGTGTTCATTCCAGGAGACTTCTATAAGGAAAAAATAATGGTTCACACCTGGATACATTCACAATGTTGGAACAAGGATCACACTAGTGGTCTCATGCAAAGAGGTACATAATCAGAAGGTATTGGGTGATGATGACATGCAGGTAGTTATGTGTTGTGGTCTCATAATGGGGTAGCACACTAGAGTCTTGTGAATGGAGATATGTGACTAAATTACCCATTAGTATTATCATTTTCATATCTAATTTCATAAAAATAATAAGAAGACATAGGATGTTCACCATTTGAAAATAATTTCAGGGGAGTTAAATCCTTGAAACATTCATGTCCCTGAAATGTTGTCATGGAATCTCTTGAAGATAATTTAAAAGTAGAGGTAATGGTTTTTTCTGCAAAAAATATAACTATGATTCAGTTTTCTAGAATGAGGAAGTGCTACATCAAAGTGTTTTCCAAAAAGTTATTGAGTAACATAGAAAGAAAATAATTATATATTCATCAAACAATTGAAGATTAATTCATTATTGATAATAAAGGGATATATGTCAAGAAAATATGTGTGTATCCACTATAATGTATCAATGAAAGGAAGAGGAAGATGTTAATCTATTCCAATAGAAGTGAGTCACCGAAAGAGTGTTATGAATTGACCCTTTGGAAAGAAGTGAGATGACCCTAAATATTGTAATGTTAGTGACCTTGGGTTAGAAGTGTTTTAGAACAAACCTAATTTTTCACATTGAGTCTTAGTATATTTTTTTTCATCAGCACATTGATGTTTTATTCTTATTGGAAATATCCCAATGAAGGTGAACCATGTAATTTTTTTCCATTGCATGCATTCACTTTAGATCATATATTACTACATTATAGAGATATACTAGTCTTTTTGTTAAAGATTAAATAAGATTTGACGGGTTGGTTTCTTAATTTGGTATACACTATGTCACCCCCACATAGGGTATTTAACATAGTGGGGATAAAAAATGGTTTCAGAGATAAAGTTCAATCTAAGTGATTCTCTCTAAAGGTTTTTAGTGGTGGGTTTCAATCATAAATGGATTCTAAAAGTTGATGGTAATAATTTTCAATTATAGAAAAATTCAATTAATCACGAATTCCAATATTTAAGAATATATGTCTTTCCAGCTTTAATGGAAGGAATTATGGCCCATATTGACAATAGTACTTTATCAGAAGCTTACTGAAATTCTTTTGATGCTGAATTTAAAGGAACAAATACATTAGGTGGAACCATATATAATGAAATCTATATGATGGTGATGTCATGTATGCAATTACATGCTATGTGGAAATGTTTCTAAATATTTATGAGGGAATCTCAAAATTCTTATAATAAAACAATAATGTTTTATGGAACAATTATGATGATCTCTTAATTCACCTTAATTAGTTTATTGATGAATTCATTGATGATGTGACTGCTATTATAGATGATATGCGTGGTCTTGAGGAACTTATTGAATTTTTTAAAATTGTCAAGAATTTATTGAGAAGTCTACCGACATTGATCAATCCGAATGTTTCTATATGGGAATATAATATTTTAAAGGACCTCACATTATATTTCTTGTATAGTAGTTTTTTTAATACAACATTAGAAATGATGATAATGATTCTGCAGTAAAGGCGAGGTTTAAAATAGTCATTAAATAACATTTTAAATCTCTCTATTCAATTTGGGAAGGACTAAGAACAAACATATAAATTCATTTAATTCCGTAAATATAATTTATGAAGAAGAAAAGTAATGTAAAAAGAAAAACACCAAATTGGATTCTATAGATCTGGAATGATTGTACATCTTACAGCAAGGTTCCCAAAACAATTTTCATATTGATGATGATGATGCTTTCTAAATTCCCAGGCTGAATTCATTATCCTATGTGAAAGGTCAGAAACTTCATAATAAAAAAATGTTCAAAAAAGAAAATATTCATTTAAAATTAGATGATAGTGTGTAAGAATATGAGCGGGAATATTTTTTGGCCTACACAGATAATAATGAAGATGTTTTGGTGGAAATTTTTAGATGTTTCCTAATAAAGAATAAAATCGATAATGATGAAAGATAAGTCGAAGGAAGATTTGAACATCAAGTCAAATTAGAAGCAATACATTAAGAGATATATGTTGGGAGAGTAAAAATAGATAAATCTAATAAGGTGTTTCCTGGTGGTAATTTTTTTATAGCATGAAGAATTGAAATATGAAATGATAGAATAAATTGAATGGCTTAAATCATCAATTTCATAGAATTGAGAAATGTTTTTTGATTATAAACCAAAAAACAAATGATATAAAAGAGTGATAAATATTTTGAATATTTATGAAAAATATTGAAATCAAATGTATCATTGAACATGAAGATTATTTTTTAAGTGAGGGATATGATGTCAATGATAGGTAGAATCTTATAATTCTGGAAAAGAATGATTCAAAACAAAACAAAAAAATAAATGAAGAATTTAGAGTTCTTGTTAAATAGATAAATTTGTGTTCAAAAAGTTGAATTATTAATTAAAATGATATATCTAGTATGGGTAATGATCAAAAAAATATTATTCAATATAGATAGTCCGCATTCTCCCACTCTGAGGATGAATATTGATTTGGGTATGAATTATAACCATAAGATTCAAAATGAAAAATGGAAATCTAGTTGTGTATTAATGACATATAGGAAGGAAACCCACATTTGATGTTATAGTTTGGGGAATATTATATAGTCACAAAATTTATGTTCCATATCCTTGAGTTACTGAATGTAACAATACTAATTAGGGTAGTCATACATAGCTTAATTCTCCATGAAATCATTATGTGGCCATTGTTTCTAGTGTGGAGAATTCATACACATGGAATGAAACCACTCATCATTAATGATGAAAAATGATCTAAAGAGTATTGAATGTGGTCTTAAGAAATAACTCAATTCATCTTCAATTGTGTTGAAAAACGAAAATCAATTTTTAGTATTACAATATAAAATTTGTCCATTATTTTCTTACCATATTCATAAATATATGTCAAAGTAATTGATCAGAAAGAAAAAATATATTAACAGAATGGGGTTACTATGATTTCATTCAATGAATCAGATCGTAGTGGAATATTGATCATGGATATTGGATGAACATCTCAAATGATATGAAAACGGTAACTGGTGGTAGAAATAAGATATGGCAAGGATATTATTATATGATTTGGTAATGATTAAGGACTTAGAAGTATTGGTTTGAGAAGATCTAGGGTTGGGGAAAAGACCTAAGACATACATATGTCATTGTTTTTGAAGGAATTTCTCATATCATGTTTTGTGTATGTCAACATTGTGACTCAATATATTACACAATCCGTTAAATTAAATTATTTTCAATTAATGAAAAGTAATGTCGATTTTGTTTCAAGGATTGAGTATGAAATGAAAGTCTCTAACTTTTGAGGTCAGAAGAACATATAAGCATTATGTAAAATAGAAATTAAAATATGTTATGGAAAAATGTCATGTCCACTCGATCCAAACATACATGGATGATATGATGAAAATTGATGATACTAGAGACAACCCTAGGTTATCCCGTGATCATAATCATATATAAGATGAATATAAATAGAAGAAGATCATTCAAAAGTCATATATGAAAAATGAGAAATGGAAAAAAAAATTATTGAGATGGCCAATAATGATTTCTGTAGAAATATTTTTCCATGAACTTTTGATGGGAGGAGTTACTATATTCTATTCATTGATTATTTTAACATAATGGAATGACTTTCAGTCATCAATAACAAATATGTAGTGTTCAGTATAATAAAAACCTATCAATGGGAAGATTAATAGATTCTACATCAAAAAATGTAGAAGATCTAAAATGAAAATGGAAATGAGTTAATAAAAATCCTGGTGGAGGATTATCTTGAGAAACATTACATAAGGTACCATGTATATGTAGAACAATTTCCATTTTAGAATAGAATAATTGAGAGAAGAAATTAAATTATCAACAACATTTCTAGAATAATTTACATTCAAAAAGAACATCTAGATAAATTTTTCAATGAAGAAGTGATGAAATCAGTCTACACATAAAATATAAATTTTTTACGTTGTAAATAAAAGATGAATATATATGATATAAGGTATGAAATGAAGCCAACATTTTTTTTACTTTTTAGTCTTTTAAAGTAAATGCATCATTCTCAGAAATGAGAAATACATAAATTTAGAATAACATGAAGATGAATAGATATTTCATTACTACTCAACAAAACCCCTAATACATAAATGCTTCAATAAGAAGATGAGAAAGGTAGTTGAAAACAATGATGTTGCTATAGTAGGGAATGAGAAGAATATTTTATAAATACATTATCATCCTGAAGTGTATATTGATGAAGAGATAAGTATTCCGTGGGATTTTATAGTTCCATAGGATGATTTGGAAGTTGATTCAAATAATAGAAAGGATGATCATAAAACCTAATATACACGAATATTTAAGATAAGGGCTGAAATTGATAGATCAAACATAATTGGGGACTGTATCGTGATAGTACAAACATAGATGATAATGAATCTATAGAAAACATCATTATTATCATAGGTAATGGATAAATCTTTTGAGGAAGAAACTGGAGGTCACAACTGGGAATATGCTCTGAATGACTATCTTAACAAAATTGAGAGAATAATCAAGGGATAATTTTTCAAGACCATGAAAATAAATGTCATTCCGACCAAATGGGTCATTAACAAAAATATTAACGAAGAAGGAAAAATGAATTGGAACGAATCAAGATTATTGTGAAATGGTTCCTTCATGATAGATACTATTGATGTTGATTAACCATTTTCACTCATTATGAGACAAGAGAAAATAATATTATTCTTCAATATATTAGTGAAGAGATGTTTCAAGGGTCTCCAAATGGATGTTATGTTAACATTTTTGATTTCTTTCTAGAAGTGTTTTATTAAATTAATTATCCAAATGGTTTTATAATTAATCAATATGGGAAGAGTGTTTTCTAGTTGAATAAGGCAATATATGGGTTAAAGAAAAAAATATGAGCATGATATTATATTCTAGGTCTGTTTTTGAAGAAGTCGGGTTTTTATTATGGTGTATTTGATTAAAATATACATGTTAATAAATATTGTAATAAATAGATGATGGTTTTGGTTACTATCGATGTAATAATATTTTGTGGATCTGATGAAGTAAATTTCAAAGGGTTCATAGAAATCATGTAAAGTTAATTCAAAATTTCAATGATTATTAACTAACATATTTCCTTCTTTTATAAGGGACACAATGAAATAATAAAACTTTAATGTCTAAAATTAAATATGAAAATGTTGATTTTAAAATGTTTACAATGTATAATTTCAATGATATGATTATTCTAGTGGCTACCCAGATGAAATTTCCATGGGATGATTATGTAAATTCAGTTAATGTCGCAGAATATTGAGACATCATTGGCTGTTTATAATACATGATAAGGAAAGACCTAGTATTGTATTTTTTTACATTTGAAGAGGAAATATATGAATGAAATATCAAGGAAACCCACATTATTGTATTGAAAATAATACTTAGGTATATCAATGGAATAGTTTATTTCAGGTTTCTATGAAATCATAAATTTCAGTAAGAGTTAGTGGGATATACAGATACAGATTGGGCCGGTTATGCTGATGATAAAAAATCAATGTTAGGTGGTTAATTCTATCTTGTTATATAGTGTAATTATGGGATAATCAAGAAACAATATTTAATTTAATTGAACACTGATTAATCTAAATACATTATAGCTACTCAATATTTCATGCAGTTATTATGGCTGAAGAAATAACTTGATGATATGAGAGTTGGAGTGTAGACTCTGATCATAATCCGTTGTGATAATTACAATGTTATAAATATTGGCATAATTAATATACATCACTCAAGGAAAAGGAATATTTAAATCATGTAACATTTTATTATGGGAAAGGTGTAGTAAGTAATTATGAGGTTGTAGTATGTGCCAATAAAACTATAGGTTTTGGGCATTCTTATAGAGCCTTACTCAAAGAACCATTTGAATGAAACGGGCTTGCTCTAAGAGTTCATTTGACTACTCCCACTTGAAAAATGTGGATGGGGGACCCCATCTCCCAAATATATGGAATGTTTTTTCCATAAATGTAGATCTATTTTATTTAACTTGATCAATACCATTATGAAATGACCGCCGAGTTCATGGAAAAAGGAGGAGAAATTTTTGATATAACAAGAAAATTTATTAATCAGGAAAAGTGGAGAAGATGCTAGAAGATAAATTAATAAGGGGTGTTTTATGAATGATAATGGAAAATATGATTGATAAAATGTGATATATTATGACAGATGAGGATCTTGATGAATGAAGTTGAGTGTTTCATGAATGAAGTGTTTCATTGACTAACATTGCATACTACTCTTTTTGTCACATTGAGCATGGTTCTTATGATATTAGACTATATGTTGATTAATTCGTTGATCTCTATCAGAATCGTAAAAAGTGATTTTTTTCTACAATAGAGAAGAATATTAAATGTAGTATCAAAATGTGAAGGGTTTCAATAAATGAAAAAATGGAATATTATTGCTTAAAAATTCTCTCAAGATGGTGATTTTTGGTTGATTGAGTTTTATGAATTGGAATAAGGTTGTGTATTAAAGATGGATTTCAATGAACTAATATTGAGTGATCATGGATGTTTTATCTCACAATAGATTGAGTATTCTAAAATCAACTCATGGATCATGAATGAGCATGAATGATGAAACATTATCATGAAAAAATGATCTCTAAGATCATGAGTAATGAATAAATATGGTTCTCACCATGGTTTCATGACAAATGTTCATTCTAGGGGTTCATTAGATATGTTCCCACTCAGGGGTCAAGAATAAATGTTTTGTTTCAGGATCTCATGCAAAGCGTGAAAAGGGTTATCACTTATGGTTCACTTCAAGGTCTCACACAAAAAGGACTCACCTAAATTTGATAATGGATATAAAACAATACATGTACCAAGGACACATGCTATTTGGGTCATGGATCTAGAAAGTTGAATTGAACTCCCAAAAGGGACCCACCTTATGATGTTCACAGTGTGTGAATGTAGATTTGATATGGCGATGGGGACTCAAAAAGCGTGAGTGCTATAGTACTAGAATGGATTTTGTTCCATGGATTGTAGAGTTATGGAGGTCAGTTTGTTCTTTATAATAGCCCCTAACCCACACATAAACATTTAAAAAGATTTAGTTAAAATATTGTGTTAAATAAATGTATGAGAGAGATATTTGCAATGAGATCTTCATAAAGAGGTTCACACAATTGATTCATGGTGAATAAGGATCATAGAGAGGATAAAATATTGAAATATCATTTTTAAACAGTGTTTTGATGAACATGTTTTACACTAGGATCACACACATAAGTGTAATTAGTGTTTGAACCATGGGATTGCAATAAGATAATGCGCAAAGTGTGAAAAGGGATTTCACCAAGGGTTCATTCCAGGTGTTCATTCCATGAGAAAATTAATAGAGTGAACATGGTTCATTCTATGAGAATCTCTCAATGATAAAGTTAGTTTTTACAATAGGAGACTTACACAAATTGCAAAAAAGGATTAATTCCAGGAGACTCACACAATGTGTGAGCATGGTTCATGTTGGGGATCGTTGAAAAGGGGGTAATTACAAAAAGTGTAAACAAGGGTTCACTATTGGATCTCACAATAGGATTAATGCACTGGGGTCTTTCACGTGGATATAAATATAGAGCCATGTCAAATTATATACACACCTACGTATCCCTAAGAGAATTATCAATGTGATATCATATTTTAGAAGAATAAGAACAAGATATAAGATCTACAAAATTTGAAAATACTTTCATAATTATTTCATTCAATGCTATATTCAAGGATGTTAAAGGATGTCATGGAATCTCTTGAATATATTTTCAAAGAGGATGTAATTTTATGCCTACAATAATGAAATTATTAATATAGTTTTATAGAATTCTTAAGTGCAACGTCTATGTGTTTTCATTGATGCGATAGATAATCAATGAATGAAATCAAATAGAGAATATTCATACTGTTGATGATTCATTAATTATTGATAGTTGAAGGAATTATATATCCATACAATCCTTATGTATCCTTTTTAGAGTACGGAAAAAATGAATAGGATGAAGATGATTCTTTCAACTAGTAGTGGGTATTCAAAATAGAGTTAGGGACTGGCCCTTGGGAATGTAGTGAGCGAACCCTAATCATTATCAAGGACATGATCTTGGGTATACAAGTGATCTATCGCAAAACTTATTTTTTATGTGAGACACAATGAAAATTCTACATCATCCAATTTCCATTTTATTCAGCATGGATGTATCCTTGTAAGGGTATGCAATGCAATTATACTATGTCTAGTGTAATCATTAATTTATATTCATACATTTCTACAAGAATGGGAGAGAAGAGTGTTTGGTTTAATAAAAAAAATCTGAAGGTGCGGTTGTTTTAATATATTATTCCATGATTCAACCCACACTCCCATGGTATTTATCATATTTTGGCAGACAGTTATCCATATAAAAACACCTTGAAATGGTGAATACTATTTGATAATTATTTAAAAAATGACATCTTCACAATCTATAACTTGAATCAAAATTGAAATAACATAACACATCTAAACCATAATGAAATAACAAAAAATCACATTTATAACCATAGGTTCATCCAAATCATAAGATATTGTATCCATATTCAATGTAAATAATTAAACAAGGATGAAAAAGAGGGGAAGATGATTAAATGAAGCTGAAAAAAGCATTACTTTATCTGAAATAACCAAAATCCCTAGGGAATCCTCCAATAATAAAGTGGAATATGATCCAAACACATGGGATGTACGATTCATGTGACTGGAAAATAAATTTTTGACAGGGGGGTTAAAATTCAATATAGAAAAAATGGTAATGTTTCAACTTTTAGTGACCTATTAAATCCACACGGGTCGAACACACAATTAGTAAAACACTGGACCAACCATGTAGAAGCCACTTCAGTCCTTAAAAAATGATGAATAGTTTTTTAAAGATCCATCATGGTTTGAAAAACAATGAAATATCCAACTGTCTCCAAATATCATTCATCAAAATTTATTCACCTTGGTTAATACTAAACACAAAATCACCATATTCTATAATATTTGGGTTTATAACATCACACTCCAATAATATCCTTGATCAATAAAACCTAATTAAATCCAAAAATATGATAAAAATACTTTTACGAGTGTACCAATGGGTTTCATAAACCACAGAAATATATCATACAATCATTTAACATCGTAGAAATTTTGTTATCATCACATTATTTAATTTTTTAGATGAGTCTCCATTGGGTATGAAAGAGAGGTTTAGAAACTAATTCATGAATAGTAATATTTTTCCAGATGACATAGATATTTCAAAAAATTTTACAAAGTGTCTATCCAATTACATTCATATTTTTTCTCAAGACATAAAGATTAATTAAGTCCTTTTAATATTCATGTGAAGAAAAAATTAACATATAATAGTTTTTTCATTCTCTTATAACTCGTACTTAATTGAGTATGGAAGGATTTTGAGATCAATTTTAGGTTGGTCAAAATCACATGTGGAAGATTCGGAGTTGGAATAAATCATTATTTTTTTAGAGAAGATGTTTCATCCTATAATTTTTTTTTACATTAGGGAATTATTAATGAAAAAAATATCAGAATTTATCCTAAGGGGATAGTGATTGGTTTTCCTAAATAATAATTCAAAGGTATGTATTAACTTCAATATAACTAATAAATAAAATTATACCTCATCTGACTAATGTAAATAATCTTTCCATGAAAAAAACCATAAAAATTTCCATGATGTTCTATAGGAAATCCTTCAATATTCACTAGAATAATCACCCCATGGACCTCCTTGTCATAGATAATTTGTAAACATTAATTTAAATTATTATCTCAAACTATAAGTTTTTAAATTTTATTGTAATGATCTAATTATTAACATGGATAACTAGGACGATATTATCTAGTATGGGATGAAATAGAATATGGGGGATTCTCCTTCACAAATATGTTTGGATAATTTTCAAGGACATTAAATTTTGTGTCATTAGTTCAATTTTCATATTTTACCAAAACATATTTATGAATCCATTAGGTATCCCAACAATATGATTTATGAGTTAGGCAAATATTTATGTGGGTTGTAGACCCTTACACAAAAATGGAAAAATAAAATAAAATGAATTGAGGTTAACACTACTCCTTGATCTCATAGGGATTTAATTTTTTTCTCTATATAAAACATTGATATCGAGACTACTGAGGTCCTTTAAAATACTAATCTTAAATCCCTAGATTGTGGTGGTCTTAGTAACATCCAAAAATAAATGGATTTTTTTAGATAAAAACATATTAAAATAACCCGAGTCTTTAGTGTACATTGAGTATGAATGAATGGTTTATATTACATCTGAACTGGGGATATTTATTCTAACATTAGAGAATAATATTGTGAATGTATTTATCTACTCTGGTCTATAATTTCGCAATATTCACTAATGAAATGAAAGAGAATAAATGATTATTTTGGATGGTTTTGGTTCCTCTTCTTTCTAGAAAATTTATCAAATTATATTGGTTTTGATTTATCAATATAAATATAGTTTTATTCATTTTATTATTTAATAATGCTTGGATTTGGTTTTTCAATTATTTTCTAACTTCTTATTATATTTATGGCATTGGATTTCACATGACAATATTCCATTCAACTATATTGTCCAATTAAGGTTAAAATATGATATATAAAAGGAAATGGTATTTTTACAATTTTTTATTCTAAGTAATTTATATTTTAGTCATGAAATAGTAGTATTAAATTTCTCTATTTCATTTCAAATTTTTTCATTAAATTATCAAGGAAAAAATTAGTTAAGGGTTTGAGATAATTTGTATTTACATGATGGGAAATTTTATTTTTGGATTGGTTATTGGAATTCAAATATAATATAATATAATTGAGATGATTTTTATTGGAATAGTTAAGGGTTGGATAATTTAACAGAATATAAGGGCTCAAACATTTTGGTTGATTGGATTAGTGACCATCCATCCAACTAATACTTGTATAACCATTATAAATTGGATTTATTTTCATTATAATATAAATTTTAAAATTTTAGATAATTACCAACCATCTATGGTTATCCTAGAATAAAATAGTTATTTAAGAAATGTACAGAAAATATGATTGGTATTATTATATTTGTCACAAAATAAGAAAAATTTATGAATTTTAGAACTTCAATGAAATTACCATGATTTATCTATTCTGTATCCAAATAGAGGGATATTATTTTATCGTTATGTATTTCATCTTCACTATGAGAATCCATTCCTCCAGATATAGTTGTTTTATAGATCAGGGAATGGTTCCACATATTTTTATTTATTCAATAAAACTCTTTATATACTATAATGATTAATAGAGTATTTTTCACTTGAATGTTTCATTACACATCATTTATAAGACTTATATTTTTCCTAGACCAATCCCAACATTAAATATTTGAATATGTTCGATGATTAAAAATCCAAAGAGTATTACCATGGTTTAGAGATCCAAAAATAGTTTAAATGTTTTAAAAGGCAATATTTTAGCTAATTTTCAATATTTTTTTGAATTCATTTTTTGTTTTAAATTTTATTGAGGTTAGATAAACAGGTTTTTTTTAAAATAAACTCGTCATTTTACTCTTAAATTGTTAGATGGTGGTACATGTTTTTTAGACAATCTATAGTTCGATTTGTTGGGAAATGGGAATATTTGAATCTTAGTTAACTCGATTTGATGATGAGAGGGATTTGTATCAATGATTTCATTAAAACTATGAAAATTATTATAATGCATCTCCAACTCAATACCATAAATTTTATAACTGTGGTTTCGGTAATGGGTTTTGAAGACATAGTTTTATTATCTATGAAATTTTTTTTAGATGCATAAGAGGGAATTATTCTCATAAGGTGTGAGATATAAATAATTGGTTTTATATAAGGAACTCCCCAACTATGAGGTGACAACATTTTAATTTCAAATTTGATTACTATTTAAGATTAAGATGTAATTAATTTTGTATAGCTCAATTGGAGTGGGAATATATTATGATTTAGGAATATTATGAATATTTAAATTTAAGGAAGAAGTTCCCAATATTTACATAATTCCACTATCCTAGAATTATTAACCCTAAAAAAGTTGTTCTAATGATCTTATTCATAAAATGTCATTAACTGATAGAAATAATAAATAGGAATATAAATGTTGGAAGAGAAACATAATTATGAATTCGAAAATAATGAGAGTGTTTACATTACAAATTTTCTTCCCATTAAAGTGGAATTAAAATTTTGTTCAATCAAATTTATCCTATGAGAATAATTAGTACCATTTATAACAGTTTGTGCATCAATTCTAAGGAGACTAAAGAGGCGAACCATGAGACAGTCTTATTTTCAGAGGGATTTTGTGATAAAATGTCCAAATTTACATCTATGATGATTTAATGGGATTGAAAAATATATTACTTAAATTAATACAATTAAATATGAGGATATTGTCTTATGATTTTTCTAGTAATTGTTCAGATGAATTATATTTTAGAATGTTTTGGGTTCACTAATAAGAGATGTATCTAATCAATGAGGTATTCTACAAAAAACCATTCACTAATTTAATCCCTATAAAACTAAAATTATAATAACTGAGTCAAAATGATTATTACAATGATTTTATATGCATGAATTAAGTTATACCACAATTCAAAAATATGTTATTTTTTAATTCAATAATGGTGTAGTAGAAAATAAATCATTGAATGGAAATGTAAATTTAAAAAACTAATTAATTATTAGAATAAAATGATATATCCTTTAATATTTCCAATATCACACCCTAAAAGTAACCTACATGGGGGTTATTCTTCTATTAAACCTATAATTTAGATGGAGGTTAGAATTAGACTCATATGTGTGGGAATAAAGAATATATAAAAAAAAATAATTATTCACATCTGTTTTTGTGTGAATTGTTAAAACTCATAAGAATAAATGATTTACATTAGAAATGATTATAAAAATAATTATAAATGAATTAGGAACAATAATTAGATACTTATCTATAGTCGATTAAGAAAAAAAAGAAACTAATAATCTCATGAGAGTAAAATTGAAATATAACATTATTAATTCATATATGAAACTAAAAGATCATATTTATTCTACTCAATCCACTAAATTTAAGAATTTTGGAATAATTGATAATAAATTTTCTTACAATTAACTTCAAATTATATGGTAATAAAAATGAGTAGTGGAAAGGGGGTGTAAAATTGATTGTCCATCATTCCCAATGTTTCAAGTGAATTTTTCACTATCTTAATTGATACACCACAATTGAACTCAATTTTATGATATTTTTATGGTTTTATAAGAATAATATATATCCAATGTTATCTTATAATATCCCAAAAAAATATCAATCTTAGTTTATAATTCCTTCTATAGTTGTATACAAAATGGTGTGATGACTTTTTCAGATAGGAAATCTGGCCCATAACATAAAATTCATCATTTACCACTAGGATACAGCTCTAGACATCCAAATTTTCATCAATCATGGTTTAATGAAATATTCCAAAAAAATTTCTATATAATTTTATAAAATTTAATATTCATTCGTCATGGAATGTGGAACCCACATCTATCTTTAATCATGGATTTATAATTTTAATTTCCTATAAATATCAAAAATCATGTTCCTAAAACTCAAACTCTAGTAAAATAGAGTTACTTTATAATTCATTACATTAGAATACAATATAAGGGACCACATAACTATATATTGATCAATTTAAGATGCATTATGAACCAGATATATATTTAATTCCAATTTTTTATGGGAAGTAAAATAAAAACCATAGTTAAAGTAAACATTCAGGATCCTAGATCTCATAAAATGATTAATTTTTAATATCCTTGGGGAAAAGATAATTGTGAGCTAAAATGATCGATAACGGTTAGGTACCATGAAATATATAATGAGTAAATAAGACATAATCAATATGGGAATTTCAGTGTAGCACCTAGCATGATATCTTATAGTTAAGGCCTTGTACTAATAAATTTATGACAACTGGTAGTTATACACAAAATACCAATATAATATGTCTATCCATCATATTTTTCTCTTGGGGAATGTAAATTCCACTATGGGTTATGTATGTATGAGCCCCACACATCAATACATGTCTACTTATTTTTTCATATATTTAATTATGAATTTAATTTATAAACAATATTCATTATCCTAAAATATCTATATAGAGTATCGAATAAAAAATATTATTTATCCCTAGTAAATCCAATTAGTTTCATAGAAAAATACCCTCTAATTTTTATTAGGAATAATGATATCCAAGGAATCTATATATATAATAAAAATTTAATGTTCAATGAATGATGATCATAATAAATTAATTTTTTCAATATAAACTAAATGAAAAAAAATAAATATGAGTCAAAATATGTCCATAAACTCTTCAGAATCCCTGATATTGTAAAAATACCATGTATTTGAAAGAGTTAAAAAATTTAAAAACAACATTAATGTAAGATTTCAATAACTATATATTTTTTAATATTTTTGATGATGTCTTTAAGAAGTTTAGATAGTGTAAAATGATAATTATGTAGGAATGTTATGTTAAAATTTCATACAATAAAAAACTAAAATTTCATTTTTACTTTTTATAAAGCATGATAAAAATATACAAATCAAAAAAAATTAAAAAATTAAAAAATATAATATTTAAATTATTTTAAAAATTATGTTTTATTAGAAAATTCCATTAAAAAATATTTTTTAAAATTAAAAATCAAAATTTTGTAAAATTTTACTATGAAATATGGATATAGAAGAACAAAATACTAGATTCAAAAGAGAAATAAAATCATCATTATATTTAAACAGTAATTTTCATTATTCATGTGAAAATATTTTTTTAAAAGACATGGGAACACATTAAATAATACATATATAAGAATATAGATTTATATTATGATGGCTATATTATAATATTACTTCAATAAATATAAAATCAATCCCATGAACATAGAAGTATCGCACAAAATAATTCATCATTGGGAAATTCTATATTATAACTCATCAAATTTCTAATCATTTATTTAGAATTTATTAACCATGAATGAAGAAGGATTATTTTTAAACACATCATAGAGGTAATATATTCACCCTCTAAATTAAATAGGGGTATAATTGATAATATGTCTTAATGAAGTGAAAATTGAGATGAAATCCCGTATCACATGCTTCATTTTAATGGGTTGAAGGGTATGTAAGTTGATGATATATTAAATTTATAAAATCATGTATTTGTGATTTATATCATTTATTTATTCATTATTTAAATCATTCTGAATATATATATATATATATGAGGAAGTGATGCAATGATATTACATCGGTTTGCAAGTTGGTAGTCCACAGTACACATGAGTGATAATTTTCCCCATTTAATGGAGTTGTATGTTGATGTAATAAGTTTGGAAGAAGAGGAACAAGTGGGAAGGCCCTAGGGCTGCCCCACGAAGACCTTTTGTGGAGCTCGATGTCCCCGTGCCCGCAACTAAGCAAAAAATGCAGGGTGCTCCGCAATCGGATTTGATGTTCGTGAGCCCGCCACAGAGCAAGTAGGTGGACCGCTCCTTGAACAGATTTGACAATTTCAAGCCCACCATGGAGGAAGGAGACGGGCCACTCTATGAATTGATTTGACGTTCAAATTCCCACCGCAGAGCAAGGAGGAGGGCTGCTCTGCTAATTGCTTTGATGTTTGTGAGCCCACCACGGAGCAAGGAGGTGGGCCGCTGCACGAACAGATATGTTGTTCGCGAACCCGCCGCGAAGTAACCTCCTTCTTCACGCCGAGCAAGATCTCCTTTGTGGCACCTCTTTACTATAAATACGGGATCTCGTTGAGCTTTAAGGACAGATCAGCCGACCATTCACCTTCTGAGCTCTCAAATCGCGAAGCACTTCATTCTCTGTGAACCACAAGCTTCTCAATGCACTTTTGTGTTGTAAATTGCCTCCCCCTTTTCTTTATTCAACCAATCTTCTTAGAGGGATGGATTTCCCAAATCCAATGGGTCTTTCCAATGTAAGGGGACCCCCACAGGGACTCGGGTCATCGCAAAGCATTTATGCTTTGGGAAACACCATCTAGGCACAATCGACACTCATGTTACGGTAGGGTCACTGTGCTTCGCGAAACACATTTCTTCACAACAACTGGCTTCATGAGGAACCCTTATGTCTCAAGGAATTGCTTTGAGAATGTATTTATACTTCTTGAAGATCCAATTACATGAACATATGCCCTATGCCTAGGTTAGGCCACTTTTTTTGCGAAGAATACCCCTTCATAAAGACCCTTCACTACATGGATCCCATAGCTCTACAAGGCTTCTACAAACAAACTCCTTTTCCCTATAACTCTTTTTTCTGTGAAACCGTCCAGGTTTACATGAAGTAACTTCAATGTCCCTTGGGCGATGATTACCATTGCGTTGCTTCTCCCAATGCTTCTTCGCATAGGCACACTAACGGCTATTACTTCTTCGCGTACCCACGCTAACGTGGACCCCTAATGGGATCACCTCTCGACACCCCACATACATTGCATTTCCAATGCCTTCCTTCCCTCAAGGGAGGGTGGGTATCAGTTATGTATGTACTAGGGGTGTGGAGTGAACCCACCTCATCCGAGCAACAGAATGTTAAACTTCCAATACCATCGTCCTCAGCACATGATGTTAAAATATGACCACACCCCATGTGTCAGGCGCGGGGTTCCCCCACCATGGATTTTCTGCATGCCCACTGGTCACCACAGGAGTGAGATCATTCCTCCCATGGAATGGGATCCTATTTATCATAGTTGCATCTATCCGTAGGGAAAGGGGCGATCACCTTGGTGTAATACCATATCTTTCCTTGCATGAGGTTATATCCCTACCCCTTTTCTCTTCTTTGGTTCCAAATTCCTCTCCCACTGGGCTTTGTCACCACACATGCCTCCATCCTAGAGTTAGTCCGAATATCCATCAA
Organism: Viscum album; assembly: GCA_963277665.1. Classification (NCBI taxonomy): domain Eukaryota; kingdom Viridiplantae; phylum Streptophyta; class Magnoliopsida; order Santalales; family Viscaceae; genus Viscum; species Viscum album. Next base: position 1,060,166,576 of record OY728165.1, on the reverse strand, counting down.
ATCAGGATGCTAACCAGTCATAAGCCCCTTTTTACACATTGGGTCTCTAACCACGCATATGCCCCCATTCCACTTCCCACAGACGCACCTTACACGATGTGATCTTCAGGTCATTGCTATCTCTTGTTTCTCACACCGAGAGGACTCATGTGGGATTAGAGTAAGAATTGACCATGAAATCCTCTATAGGAATACTATAGTGTAAGCCCCACACCCATTATGAATGATTTGGTTTTGATCCATGCCATGGTAAGGAACGTAGGAAGCAACCATGAGGATCACGCCCACCACCCATTAGTCACGCCAACACCCTTCACATCGGTTCGCCAACCCCAACTGAACTACGTGGTCTTTGATCTTTGCCATGTAATTTTACATGAGAAACCTCCCTGAGGATAAATCCCAACAGAGGGCCACCCTGACCACCTTCATGTCAGTTTTCCAGAACACCATTCCGAACATTGAGGAATTTTATCTTTTCCAACGAATGGTACATAGGTATCCTTTTAGAGGTTCAACCCCAACATCCATTGGTACCGACCATCATTCACATTAGTTTACTAAACTAATTCTAGCGGTAAGCCATTGTGACCCCATTCCAGTGGTAAGCCGATGTGACCCCATTCCAACCGTAAGCCATTGTGACCCCATCCAGCGGTAAGCCGATTTGACCCCAATCTAGTGGTAAGCCGTTGTTACCCCCTCTAGTGGAAAGTCGTTGTGACCCTATTCTGAGATAAGCGGTTATCAACCCCATCCAATGACAATCTATTGTCAGGTGAAATATGAGGAATTTGATTCCCTGCCACAGGGATATGTAGGAGGCATCTTCGAAACTCAATCCGAACATCACTATCATCCTCGTGTTGACTCCATCTCATTATCCATCAACATCACATAACCATCCATCATCCATTTTGGTTCTTACCTGGGTCACCACATCCCGGTGGGATCATGTCACCTCCTTTCCCAATCACATTAACAATGATCAGGTACCTTGCCACATGTTTGCCACAACATCAGTGTTCCCTCTGGTGGTTACACTCACACGATCCACACTTGTTAGTGTTCCGATTAGTCCAATCCATCTATGAAAGATGTTAATCTTGCGGAATACCCTGTGTTAAACATAGGAAGGTGATGAAAACCTCAGATACATGCCTATGGCATAAAATTCCCCACGTTCTATGTGGGATGCCTATGGATTCCCCACTACCGTACGACTGTCGTGGGGCATGGAAAAACCATATTTTATTTACCTAAGTATAGTATAGTAGTTGATACTAGGTAGTCTCATAAAGAAGAGTGCACACAAAACAAGGTTGTCACATTAAGTTGGGTTTATTAAAATTATTGGGTTTGATTAATTTTAATGTCTATAAGTGAAGAAAACAGCTGAAATTGATTGATTTTAACAAATGATAAAGATGGTGATTGGATTGGGTTCAGCTAGACCTAGTGTTGTGCCATCATGGTTTCTGAATTTTATATCTTCTTCATCATTAAACTAGTAAGAGAGGTATTCAACTACCGAGTCCCCTCTCTCTCTTAGTCAGATATATGTGATGAGAATATTCCTTTCTAAAATCATAGATTTATTTATCCTACTTCTAATGTGTTTAGGGTTGTATAAGGTTTCTTGATTAATTAGAGAAATCCCAGACCTGGAATTGTTATTCCCTAATAAACCAAGATGTAGACATGCAATCCTACACACGTTCTTGACAACCGCCGAACAATCACCACCCAAACATAATCTTTTTCCACCGTATACAGATTATAATTGGGTGGAGGGAGATGTGATCATCGACCAAAGAAATTTATAATTTCAGAATCAAAACCTAACACTACCGCATTTGGAATTTAATATTGAATTATGAATTGAAACCAGAATAATAAAGAAGAATAACTTTGATTCATTTCAAGAACATGAACTTAAACACAACACATAGGTCCAGCCTCACCTCTTTCAGATCACTCAAATAAAACTACCCCTCCATGGATAGGTTAAGCGAGATGATTCGGGAGAGGAGATACATTTTACAGTAAAGAATAATAAAAGAAGGAAACATAATGATGCTGAAGAATAATTTCCCCGAATGTCCCCGGGATTCCTCCCATCTCTGATTGTGGTGTCTAAATCCACCTCATAATGAGTGAAATCTTATTTTTAAAGGCCAAGGGGGTTCCATCCTCTAGTCTTCAAATTCATGTTCTTCATCATTCCTCTTTAAGATTTCCATCATATTCTGTCCACCGAAAGATTGACCATGTTCGGCCAATTTTATGGCCGAAATATGCAATGGTTTCTTCTGGAATGATCTTCCAAAATAAATTTTACGTTTCATCAAAAAAGTTCAGATTTATCCTCCATGTGTGGTATGAGATATTATAACTTTAATTGGAGAATTTATTTTTGATGAATGTTTCTTTTTTACTTCCCCACAAGATCAGCATTCATGGGTCACCTTAATGGAAGAAAATCACCAAGAGCATCAACATCCGAACTTTACATTTAATATTCTTTCCAATAATATTAGAATCACCCAAATTTGATGTGTGTAGACTGAGTTGTGAGTTATTCATTGAGGTGGGGTCCACGAGGTCTTACTGAATAATTGTCCACATTTATTGAATTTTTTGGACCCTGTAATGGGTGAATTAAATCCTAGTACCCAAACAAAAGTTAAAGAAAATAAATATATGAACTGAATAAAAAAAATAACCACATCAATTGTATTTATATTGTAAAATATATGTGTGAATTACCAAAGTGATTAAAATCTTCAATATTTCTAAATTAAGCAGTTTTCCAATTTTAGCCCAAATCACATAATAAATCCAAAATTAATGAAATTAACTCAACTTGTTCAATTTTAATGGATTAAATAATTGAAATAAATATAAAAAATGATGAAAATAATATTTCTATCACCCACCCTAGATAAGCCCTTTATCACGGGGAAGAAACCCAGACGCGCTAGTGTTCCAGTGTCCAGAAACACCAGTGATTTCCGACATGACTACGCCCCCAACCGAATGTTGGTTCATTGACCGGACCCCTTGAAATGTCATAAAAGAATAATGTAATTAAATGTTGTCCTTGATGATATGGATTTGGGGTGATTATCATGAACAACATCTTAAGTCTAAAAGGGAGGCCCAGATTAGGTGACATGTTTTAAGGAGGAATCCATGGAATGATGAACTGACATCCCATCATCCTGTTTCGATGAAGGAGAAAACTTCCCGGAAAAAAACAACAAATATTTTCCCTTATTTGGAATGTGGGAATGAGGGGAAGAAAATAGTGCCTCCATCATCGAACAGTCGGATGCATGCTCCCCTGTGAAAGTGTCAGAAATAGAAATGGTGAACCCAACATGAAACTCTTCACTTGAATATGTAGATTTGTAGAATTCGAGACATCATTGGATTACCAAGTCCCAGGATCCAGATATCTGTAACTGGGTCCTGCCAATCAAATAGAGGGACTGCTATGAAACTCACCAGAAGTTGGGGTAGTAGAATGTTGGGAATTCCTATCTGTGTCTATGTCAGTGTGGATCCCTCTTACCAGTCATGGAGGACATAATGGTGCTTGGTAATTGGCCAACGATTCCCTTTTTCTTTCAGCACTGATGAGTTAATCTCTCTGCTTTCAGAAACCAAGATGCTACACCCAGAGCACGATCACCACATGCCCACCGACGTAGTCGTAGGGGTAGTACCAACGCGGTAGTCCTGCGCAATTCTTACACTTCTATGACGGTCTCAATAGCCATGACTAATGGGTGCCTCCACCACATCTCTACCTCAGAGTTCATCCGACGAAGAGTGATCAATGACCTTACACACTGGTATGAGGAGGAGGGTATTATCCTGACTGAAGATATGGCCAGCCTAGATTTAGAGGCATCTGCACCTCTTCATTAACGCCACCCCCGAGGGCCGCTTAGGGAGCCAATACTCTACAATCCAATACATATGAATTTTGGGAACCCCTCCTAGGAATGTCTCAACCACTCCTTAAACTACGCCGGTGAGGTAGGGGATATTCGGGTCATCCCAACCTGGATCCCATTTTAGGGGCTCCCAACAAGGGCTCCAAACATGCCGCGTTAGCGACGCCACCCAATATTATTGGACGAGGAGCTGGAATGACATGTACCGACACCACCAGCTCTGATCCTTCTAACCCGACACCAACGTCGGGCGCAAGACTAATAAGAGGTATGCCAAGGGGTTTCATCATCAGTGGATACTGTGGCCCGAGCCACCACTGACACATGTCACCAATTCCATGTGTACGCTAAACAAGTACATTCATACACCCAACCTGGATCAAGGCTCTTAATTCCCCACGAGCAAGCTGGGTCGACTCTCTTGGTCATCAGCATAGATAGTGGCCGACGCAGTCTAACCCACAATGATTCCACCCGGTGTAAGGTCCTCCCCGTACTACTACCATATAGAACAAGATCCTTCCCCACTTCTAGGCTCATCATTGGGGTCCACACCATGACACCCTCAATCCAAATGAGGGTCCTCTCTATAGCAGTTACACTCAGTGTGGAAGTCTCTCCCGTTCCCACTACACAAGATTTGGAGTCATTCCTACTACCATAAACTGTGGGTATGGGGATGTTTAACATCTGGTCACTCTCCAACATGGGGTCCCTCCCCGTGTCCTCGTACCATCTATTGAAGGTCCTCCACATCCCATCACCTAGAGTAGTGTGGGTCGACATCACTTCACCAGTGATCAGCATGGAGGTCCTACCTGTGTTAAGCTCACCCTGTACGAGGACACACCTCATACTGATGTAACTAAGGGAAACAAGCATGGAGGTCCCCCAAATTCTCATACTAGTTTTAGCGGAGGACATACCCACTCAAATTCTACCCACGAAGTTTCCCCACATGTTACCTTTGATATCTATCCTAGTGCTCCTTACACCTCATCTTACTCAGGCAGAAACCCTCTCCGCCCAAGAATGAGTGTGGCCAAAGGACCACTGTGTGTCAAAAATCCACCATGACCCGAAGAACCGTCCAGGGGATGGAAGGTGGGTGGTCACCGCCATAAGATGAACTGTAGGAAGGTTAAGGCAGAGATAAAACCATTTCGCTTCTCAAACTCCGAAGAATAGCACAACTCAGCACTGACACCCTCCCCTCGCTCCTCCAAGTCAAGGGCTAGGGCATGAATGAGCTTCATCAGCCTCATACTCCTAGAAAGTGAGGTCCACTAGATCCCTTGCACCCTCCGTATGTACATACAGGAGGGAGAAATCCTAGAATTTCCCTTGGGACCTAACACACAGTCTCCACCGTCATCACCAGAAGCACTGTATACGTCGACTAAAGACCATGTAGGGATGTTGTTGGAAGCAATGGTGGACATGCCACAGTGAAGTATACCAGCAACTACTGATGTCACGTTGTAACCCCTAGTCCTCATCCCATCTTACAACGACGTAGTGGATAGTTTACTACACTCATCAGAGGGTATCCTGAGATTCGGCATCTTTTCAGCCTATTTTCTGTAATGTCCACCAGCCAGTCGGTCGTCCCAGTGGTCTTCCTCAATACCATTACTGGTTCCTCATCCACCCATGTTCAACGAATGGGGAAATCATGGGATAACCCTTCAATTCGAACCATGGATCTTATGGAATATCCTCATAGCCGACCACTTCCCAGAGATGTTCTGGCCGATTGTAGTGCCAAATTTCAGTGCGCCAGAATCCGTTACCCAATATAAGTTTGAGTTTTTTTGTCAAACCCTCTAGGTGACTCACTTCCTCCTTTGTCACCAGAGAGTGTCTTATCCGAAGAGTCAAGTGAATTTTGAGGTCATCAGGGAGCAATGTTGTCTGGTTGACCAGGTTGTAGTCCCTATGGCCCAGCGCCCTGAGTCACCAGGCCGCCGTAAGGCCCTAAAAAAATAATACATTTTGAGTTTCAAGGGACTTCGGAAGATTACCATAGAGGCTTCCACCCACATACAATTCTGTGGCTGGGGGCAGTATGCCACCCTCCACTTCAGTCCTATATGATGACAGACCGACTTGCTAGGTGATATTGAGGACATTCCCCTAGAAAGGGTCATGGTCAAAGTGGCTGAAATATTGAATGATGAGAACGATCTAGAGATTCTTGATCGGTAAAACCTCTTAAGGGAGTTCCACCACCACTGGATCCATCAAGAAGAGTAACATGTCAGAATATAAATCTACTAGGTCTTTATATGCCCACTGAGGCATTAGTTCTCAACCGGAATTTTGGTAAGGGTAAAGAGAACCTCAGAACCACCAAATTCTCTGAACTGCCCGCATCAGTGTAGAAGATGGAGGAGGACCCTGAGAAGGCCTCATTGCACCAACAGCATGCCTATTAGAAAAATTTGGTCGACAACCTCCTAGTTGAATGCGTTGTGGAACAACGTTCAGATTATGGGGATCTGTGACCAGTACAACATGGGTAGGAAGAACATCCCCTCAGATAGCTACCTCTAGGTGACCCTGACCATCCTACACCTATAGAATGGGTTGATTCTAGATCATACTGCAAGAGGGTGTGGTATGTCTCGCCAAAACCTTCGGAACGGTACAACAATCCATGGGACCATGCTCGGGTTCACCCAACTACCCCGATGGTCATGTCACCAGCCACTCCACGATCCTTAGGGCCTACTTACAATGTTTATGATACCACCAATGAACTTTTGGTTAGATATCCCCATCAAGAGAGGGAACCCCTCCCAAATTATCCAATGGAAGCACTCATTCTTCTCCTAGAGGTGTTGAAAACACGACAGGTGGAACTACCACCTTATGGCCAGCCATATCCATCATGGGTGGATGATATGATAAGACCTACATGTTTTAGTAATCCTACCTTTTCCCCCATCAATGGGACAAGGGAACAACCAAAGAAACTCGTACACTTTATCTCATGGTGTGGCCCAATGTTGGGAACTCTAGCACAGTAAGAAGCTGCAACGATCCGATGTTTTGTACAGACAGTGGAAGGGCCTGGATTCGTCTGGTATTGCTAGCTCCCCATCAGACCGGGAACCAGCTAGGATGACCTTCGTAGGAAGTTCCTCTACATGTTCTATTCCACCACACCGAAGACGAGTATTGAGGACCACTTCAGGTGATGTGGAGGCCCAATTATCATGTCACAGACATTTTCGCCTGGTGGAAACGACTCAGAAGCTCTCTCGACATGCACTGACTCAGAAGAAATTAAGAATGATTTCTGTGGGAAATGTTATGAAAAAACTGGTTCCCTCTCTAATCACCCAGAACTACCCTGGAGGATTCTGAGACTTCTCTGATAATGCCCAACTCCTGGAAGAAACCTTGAAACAGGCTATCCTGGCATGTCTGTTTCCTCCTGTAATTCCCGTGAGGAGGGACACCAGAACATAGCCCACTATGGTGGGCCAAATAGAGACCCCTAGATAGCTAGAATTATTAATTGTGGAGATTCCTCTGCAACCTCAGAGAGGCCCACCACCACAGGCGTAAACTCCATCCCAACAGCGGCCGCCTCAAAATCACCAGATGCCCCCGTGTAATGAACCACCACTTCATAGGTGGGACTATTAGGCCCTGCCTCTTTGACAATCCCCTCCATCCATTCATCAAGGTAAATCTACAAGGTCCCCCTTTCTAGATAAAATAAACCAGACATACTCATTAAATGGGAATCCAATTATCGGCTATTTCAAAAGTTCCTTGGAATAGGTGATTGTGAATTTTAGTGAGTGAAGAAGGCCAGAAGAGGAGAACCTCACTAATCACCCCAATTATTTCCTCTATCATCAGACCCTGGGGATCTACCTTAAGCAGTGATATGTGTTCAATGAATGGTTCTAATATCATGCTGTTAACAACATAGTCAGGATGGGCCCGACCCTAACACAATTGGCATGTGTCTTAATAAGGCCATATAGGTATATTGACAATGAAGGTGAGTGGCATCAGGTTTCTAACTGCGGGCCGTAGAAGTATGATGACTGGATGGCTCGGAAAATGGTTTTCTGTGCCCATAGTATCATATGTGTATGATTGAATTGGCAGGAGCCTTTAGAAGACAAAGAAACTACTTCTTCATTGTTGTCTCAACCATCCCCTTCCCAGAAGAGCATTAATCGGTGGTGCATGGGAGAGAAACGTGCCCCGCCAATTCCATCGTCATCCCATACTCTCTGTAAATTCAAGCACCCAGAGATGGAGATTTATTCCACAATCCACCCATTAGTGGATGAATCTTCTAGTGACAATCAAGGGTACATTTCACTTAACACCGTGGAGATGGTAAACCCCTACATGACTCACGACGACGGGGAGCACCATGCGAATATCCCCAACGTCCCCAGCTGACGCCAATGTCGGTGGTGTCGTGACCATATAGGTCGTCGAGGCACATGAGTTAGAACTTTCAGCTAGGATGGGCAAGACACATCGACCAAACAGAAGTCCCATCACATAGCTCAGCGTGAACATTCTCTTTATCTGGTGTCATCAGGCCATCCTCCACATCCATTTATGGTACTGGACGAAGCAGAGCCACATTGTCCTCACTGTGATCATCCATGCTCCACACTGGAATAGTTTTAGTCAACTATCCCCAGTACGATAGGTATTCCGTATTCATTGAATAGGGAGCTGGGGGTCATTCCCAACACTAGTCGACTGTTAGTCCAACCAGTAGGGTTCGTTCTACCTCTAGAAATTGAGAATCCTCTTGCAAGAACAAGATCACACCTGGCACAGAAGTACGATGTTTTTAAGCATCTATCCATAATTCCAGATAGGATTTCCATCCTTTAGGCCCTCCTCCTATCATCAAATATGTGAGAGGACCTCACTAAGGCTTTAAGAATCCCCCTCCTATTGGAGACGGAAGTAGAAGTCCCAGAGGCCTTTCATGCAGAGGCGATAGTCAATGATGAATGTCGGGCCATCATTTACTTCTTTGGGGAAGATGAAGGTTCTCCCATACAGGGGCAAATTCACCCAGTGTACATCACCAGTCAATTAAATGGCGTGGTGGTTTGTTGCTGTCTTGTTGATAAAGGCACCAGGATTAACCTTACCCCAACACGGACACTACGGAAGCTAAGATTATATGAAGATGACTTAACTCCATATGACCGATAAATCCTGGGATACGACAAGAAAGAGAAGACCCCAGTCAACAAGATCTATTTGAAAACTCAGTTTGGTGGGCTAGTTTCTAGCACCAACTTAATGGTTGTCTCCCAAGACACCACGTACAATGCATTGATGGGAAGACCATGGCTCCACTTGCACGTGGCGGTTCCCTAATCGTATCACTAGTTCCTCAAGAACTCCCTCATTGGACATGTGGGTGTTATCAAAGGTGATGCGTCTGTTTTTACCTCTTGTGAAGCCCGCTAACTGGATGCCGACTATTACAAGAACAAGGAAAATCAGATTCAGTATAATGAGGTCAAGCATTCTGTGGTTGCAACCAACCCATGGGCGGGTCTAGAAGACACCTACGTCTTCTTGATCCATCGATTGGAGGCCATGAACAGAGATATTGGGAAATGTTTTGTTTTCTCTAGTACAATGGGAAAGCATATCATCATGTCCAAGAGATGTCAATAGATCGCATTGTATTCTTTTATGAATCATGCCACAGTGATCCATGAGCCACTTAAGCCCATAATGTATCGAGATGTCTTCCCCATGGAAACGTCAATACATCATACTTGCCTATTTCACTAGGCTAGAATCAACCGGCTCCAGCCGACGCCCCACTATTACATTGATATCATCTTGTGTAGACCCATGGGCTGAATACAAGATGAGATCAGATAAACAACCTTCATTGTTAACGTTTCAAGAAATGCATGAATCTCTCGATATGATGTCCGAAGCTGCTCAGGCAACTACTAGCCTCTCATAGTGGGTGTTCAACGTAGAGTGAGATCCTCCCACTAGGGATCCCTCATCTTCAAGCAAAAAGTGGATATGGAGGATGATCCCCCTGCCTTTGAGGGTGTAATATTCACCACAATTGATGAAATGGTACTGGTGAACCTCAGAGGTGAGGCAGATCCGATACCCACATTGATCATTGCCACCATGATTATCGAGGAGCGGTAGTGGTACATAGAATTCTGGAAAAACATAATGATGTATTCTAATAGAGCTACGATGATATTCCAGGACTAGATCCTTAGGTAGCCATACACTACATGAGTCTCCCTAAAAATCATCACAGTTTCAAGCAGCCACCCAGAAAGATGCACCCTTCTCATGGTGTAGTGGTATAGGCAGATTTTGATAAGACCATCAGATCCAATTTCATTCAGGAAGTCTAGTACCCCAAATTTCTAGCCAACATTGTGCTAATCAGGAAAAACATTGGGCATATCAGAGTCTTCATCGACATCCAGTATCTCAACTGTCAGTGCACGAATGACTAATTTCACCTTTATAGGATGAAATTGTTGATTGATGCTACGACAGGGTTCCAGGTCCTCTCATTCAAGGATGGTTACTCCAGATACAACCAGAACCGAATGGCCCCTGAGGACGAGGAGTCCACAACTTCTAGTGTGCAACAAGGTACTTTCTATTTCCATGTTATAACCTTCAGAATGATGAATATAGGTTGCACCTATCAGAGGGCGATGCATTGCAGAATCAAGTCGATCCATGGAACATTTGTAAAATTCTATGAGGATGATCTGGTGGTCAAATCTATTTGGCATTGGGACCATCTCAAAGTCCTTGAGAAATTGTTCAGATTCGTCTGTTCTCTCCATATGATGATGATCCAATTGAAATGTGCCTTTGGGTTTACCTCAGGAAAATTTTTTGGATTCATTTTCATATATAGAGGCATCGAGATCGACCTAGAAATGATTAAGGCCCTCTCCCAGATGCCTCCCCCAAGCAATATTTGGGAGCTTTGTTGTTTCTAAGGACACTTATCCCACATACGCCGATTCATTGAGAATCTGGCCGAAACGTTTCATCCATTTTCTTGAATCATGAAGAAAGGCACCACTTATGAATTGGATGAGGAGTGTAAGACTACGTTAGATGTAATAAAGAAGAATCTGCTTCAGCCTCCAGTCTTAATGCCACCTGTCTCCAAAAAAATGTTGGTCCTTTATGTGACTTCCCTAGACCGATTTCTTGGTGCTTCTATCGCCCTAGATAACAAATAGAGGATATAGAAAATATTTTACTACCACAGCCGTATGCTCCTTGATATGTAGACTAGATAGTCCCCCATCGAAAAGACCATCCTTGCACTAGTATTCACTATACAGAAATTGCGACATTACATGGATCACTACAAGGTAAATATGGTGTCCTGAGTATACCCACTGAATTACATCCTAAACCTCCCAATTATTACATTCCATATAGATCAGTGGTTAGTTATGCTCCAGTAGTTTGATATTAGGTTTGTCCCTCGAAAAGAAATTAAAGGTAAGGCATTGGAAAACGTCCTTTTTTTCCATCTGACTCCTATTGAATAGTCCTTGGATCTCGATTTCCGCAATGAGGTGATCCTCTCGGTAGACCAATCCATGTAGTACTAGAAGATTCATTTAAATTGTGATTCCCGAAGCCCCATGTACAGGAGACTCAATGATCACAGAATCAACAGAGTAGTCCGGGGTATCATCTTTATTACCCCAGCACATGCCATTCAACAATACTCATTCATGTTGTCATAAGTAAGCACCAAATATGAGATAGAGTATAAGGCTATCGTCACTATCCTTGAGATGGATCTCAAGATTGATGTTCCCAATGTTCATGTGGATGGGGATTCGAAACTAGTCATAAAGTAGATCATCGGTGACTACATATTTAGAAATCCAGAGTTCATACCATTATTGGAGAACACTCTCTAGCTAATGGACCAATTCCCATCTTGTACAGAAGTAACTCATGTCCCTGTATCATTAAACGGTCGAGCTAATGCCCTAGATGGCCTGGCAGCATCACTTGCAGAACCTGAGCAGGATGATCTGATTATCTACGTGGCACATCATAGATTCATTGCTCCTTTCACCCATGATGATGGAGATGGCCTGCAGGTGAGATATCCTACCACTAGATCCTTCACGTTAGGACCCCAATATGCAGTTTTTGAAGTGAATCCTGACTAGAGAGCCCCCTTTGTCGAGTATCTCAAAAATTGTTACCTCCCGATTGATCGGGCCAAGCGCGAGCAGATCCGACGCCCCACATTGCAGTTCACCATCCAGGACAGCCTTATCCATGAGAGAATCCTCTAAAATTTCCAATTTGATGTGGTTCTCCCCTGTTGCATTAAAGGAGTTGAGATTTATCAGTTCATGCAAGAGGTTCACACTAGTTCATACGGGGCTCATCAAACTGGGCCAAATCTATCTCACCAGATCCAATGATTAGGGTATTTATGGCCCTCAATGATCCATGACTGCATCAAGATCGCCATGTAAATCCATGCGTTCCAAATTCATGCTAACTTTATTCATCGGCTGCTAGAGCCTCTCTACTCCACCATATACTCTTGGCCATTTTTGATATGGGGACTCGATGTTGTGGGACCATTTTTATCAATGATAGCTCGCCAGTGTAGGTTCATCCTAGCGGCAAAAAATTTCTTCTCTAGGTGGGAGGAGGCAGTTCCAATCAACGAGGTCTAGGCTCGTTCAATAATTGACTTCACGAGCACAAATATCATCTACTGATTTGGTGTCCCCCACCTTGTCCTCACTGAAAACAGCACCAACATCAGAGCGGTTGAGCTGAAAAAAGTTTATGCTAAGTACAACATTCGTTCTAACCATACCTCCCACTATCATGTGCAAGAAAATAGACAAATTGAGGCATTCAACGAAACCCTCTCTATCATACTACATAAAATGGTTGGTTGGAATAAGAATAGTAAGATATAATAGCTCTACAACGCCCTCTTGGCTGGTTGGATGACGACTCGTAATTCCTCTTAGGTGACCCCATATTCCATGGAGTATGGAACGGAGGCCATCCGGCCCATCGAGATTTAATATCCCTCATTCTTCTCATCTATCTATGATCAGAAAGCACCAGATAAGGTAGTTGAAATCTGCCTGGATAAGCTGAAGTGCTCAATGAGAACATGCTCTATGCCCTACACAACCTAGAAAGGCATTAGAACAAGATATTCAGATCTTTCAAAAAGCAAGTTCACCTCCTCTAAATCTTGCAGGGTGACTTGGTATTGCCCATGAGGACACCCATGATACCCATCAGGAAACTGCCCAAGTTATAACCCAAATGGGAAGGACATTACATCATTCATATGGTTTAATCCAATGGCGCGTACTCACTAGTTACAATGGATGGTGAGCGTATAACTCCTCCCACCAATGACAAGTTCCTCAAGAAATACATTGCTGGAGTCGAAGGGTCCCAAGTGACCATAAACTGTATGGTCCTGCAGGACCATAAACGGGATGGTCCCACATGACCTTAAACTACATGAGGGTCCCACATTACCATAAACATTATAGTCTTTCACAACCATAAATTGGACGGTACCGCATGACCCTAAACTTAATGAGGTTCCCACATGACCAAAAACTATATAGTCCTACAAGACCTTAAACTAGACGGTCCTAGAAATCAAAAACCACATGAGGGTCCCACATGACCATAAACTGTACAGTCCTGTATGAAAATAAATTTGGCGGTCCTGCTTGACCCTAAATAGAATGAGGGTCCCACATGACCATAAACTATAAGGTCATGCACGACCATAAAATAGATGGTCATGCATGACCCTAAACTGCACAAAGGTCCCACATGACCATAAACTATATGGTCTTATACGACCTTAAACTGAATGTTCCCACAGGACCCTAAAATACATGAGGGTCCCACATGAACATAAACAATATTGTCCTGCAAAAAATTAAACTTGACAGTCCCACATGAACCTAAAATACAAGATGGTCTTGCAGGACCATAAACTGGATTGTCCCGCATGACCCTAAATTGCATGAGATCCCACATGACCATAAACTGTATAGTACTGCATGACTTTAAACCGGATGGTTCTGCACTACCCTAAACTGCATGATGGTCTCACATGACCATAAACTACATAGTCTGGCATGACCTTAAATTGGACGGTCTTGCATGACCCTAAACTGCTTGAGGATCCCACATGACCATAAACTGTTTGGTCATGCATGACATTAATCTGCACGGTCTCGCACGACCCTAAACTTCATGAGGGTCCCACATGACCATAAACTGTATGGTCCTCCACTACCTTAATCCATACGGTCCCACACGTCCCTATACTACATGAGGGTCCCATATTACCATAAACTGTATGGTCCTGTATTTCCTTAAACTGGACGGTCAGACCTGACCCTGAACTGCATGATGGTCCGGAAAGACATTAAACTGGATGGTCCTGTATAACCCTAAAAAACATGATTGTTTTGCATGACCCACAACCCCCTAGTCCTGCATGACCCGGAACTACCTGGTCATGTAGGACCCTAAAATTCCAGGTCCTACATCACCCTAAACTTATTTTCCCCACATGACATTATACTGTTCATCATACTGCTATATGTTAAAATGTTCTACATCTTGCAAGATGATAAACTGTATAAATCTTCTAGGACTACATAAGGCTTGATTCCCCTCTTTGTGGGATATGTAGGAATTCTCAGACACTCGACCCTGAGTTCTTCCCCAAGAAACTTCTCTACAACTACCCCCCAATATGTATATTTGTCTCAGAGGGTCCATGCATGGTATTGTATAGGATTCTTTATCACCACTCATGTCATGATTATGATGGTCTCACCCTGTTCCCCCTCCCCATTCTTTTATCCTACCACATCCTCACCACACAAAGTTAAACTGCATGGCCTCCAAGATATGTGTGTGGCTTGATTCCAATTCTCATTGGATAAGTATGAACGCCTGTAAATTATGTCTTTCATCCCAGCCCCAAACTATTGAATCTTCCCTTGAGTAACGACATATGGTGTGGTGCTGGCTTTTTCCTCCATTCACGTCGATTTCATCATAGCCCCTCCACATGTTCCACTCCCCGGAGACTTCCACCTCTTTCACCATCCTGCGTGATGATGAAATGCACAGGTGCACTTATGCTTCACTAAAACTCCATTTTTGGGACTCCATCATCTTTCATGTCTAAAAGGGCCCCTGATTGACATAGATGTTCGGCCCAATGGGTCTACTACCACTACGGGCCAACATCCTTTATGATTTCAAATAACAAATTGACACGAGTCCCACGTTGCAAATATGGTCAGTGGGTGATCCACGTTTTTTGTTCCCACTCCAGGTCACACAATATGGAAATTATGTTATGAACATGGTATACAGCTATTTTATGTCATTATCACCACTCCCATAGGTCCCAAATATTCAATGTAGTGGCTCGTTCAGCCTTGCTATGTCATCAAGTAGCAGTCTCCCTCTAGTGATGCTAGATTTTTGACCCTTATGTGATGGTAAGAGCCTAATAATAATCCATATCTCCCACACCGAGCATTGATCACGTGGGAATAGGAGCTATGATGAGTCAATTCCCGCATGAGAGGCCATATGGCTACAATTCTCTTGGGCGCCTAGCCTCAGGTCCATCGACACCTTCCACCTCGTGGCATGAGTTTCTCATTTAGGATTTTGTGGTACGCTATGGAATCACATCCACATTTATGTCGGTCTATTTCACCATGCCACACATATCCCCTTGACGCATCCATCCCTTCATTTATGTTCCATCCCGTGTGTACAGGACCATCCATGCTTTTCTAGTCCCATCATTTGTGCTTATTTCACATTCCATATCCAAAAGGCCCCCGAATGGCATGGATTCTTGGCCCACGGGATCACCTACCATTACGAGCTAATGACCTCGAGTATTTATGGTGACATGTTGATACAGGTCGCGTGTTGGAAATATGGTCAACGGTTTATGCTCAATTTCCTGCCACAAACTCCGGTCACACAAGGGTGGCTACTGTGTTGTGAACCTAGTCAATAGTTGTTCTCTATCATCATCACCATTTGTATGGTATTTAGTAGGAATGATGATTTATTCTCTCTAACCCACACATATGACATTAAACTAGGCATATATGGTCCCAGATCGAAGACCCTAAACAAAGATCGCCTTCGTTCTCCCAACAAGATGTTAAAATGAAAGTTGGACATGACATTCGGTCCATGGCCTAGCCTCAGGCCCCTCATCCATTGCATGCCCCCAACCCATGTTCTCACGTAGGGTGGTATAGTGTGGTGCAGGATTATTGCCTCATTCATGTGGGATTACTCACCGTTCCATACAAAACACTTTTTGAGATACCTTTCCCCTGTCCTCATCCTTACCGCATGATGTTAAATTGCACGCCCCCCCCCAGAACTACGTGTGGCTTGATTCGAATTCTCATGGGATATGTAGGAACAACTAGACATTTAACATCATGGTCCATCCCGATCTCTTAAAAACCTCCATATTGTGTTGGCCCCCTTGGACAGATATCTTCCAGAAGAGGGGTATACAATGTGGTATTGACTCACGCCCCCAATAATGTTGGGTTTATAACAACCACACCGCATTCCTCTATCTCTCCAAAGCGGCCTTCGATCCCCTTACCTACTTTCATCTATTTGAGTCGGCGACCCTTATGTTGGGTCCCTCTTCCCTCTTTGGTGATTCATTAATTGGCCCATGAGTACTCCGGTCTAGAACCTGAAGTGCCAATTTCTAGGCGGACATGCTTTCGCCCATTGTTTTGGATTTTTGTAACTCTTTAGTTGGAATTCATTTACGTTTCATGACCGAAGGGACCCCCAAATGACATGGATGCTAGGACTACTGGTTCTACTACTATTATTGGACAAAATCCTCAAAGTTTTCAGAAAAAAATAGATACAAGTCCTGAGTTGCGAATATGGTTAGTGGGAAACTCTCATTTGTTTTTCCCATTTCAGGCCACACGATATGAATGCTATGTTTGAGACAATGTCAACAATTATCCTCCATCATCACACTAACCCATTCATGCCTTGAATGTTGGATACATGATTCACAGTATTTTCCACCCCATCATGTATAAATGTTATTTCAAAACTCCTAGCACTATGCCTCAGTGCACATTTTCCTGTTTGGAGGAAAAAACCGCAGTAAGGGCATCATTCAGGGCTCCGCACCGACTTCCATTTTGCGTGCATTCCCTGTATTGAAAAAACATCTTCCACCCTTATTTCCCACACTATGTTTGACTCACATGGGAATAGGGATTGGGTTGAGGTCCACACATACTTCGAAGGATTCTTATTCTCCTTGGTATGAGCTCTATGATATTAATCTAATATATCTTTTAGAACTATGTACGACTTGATTCCCATCCTCATGGGATAAGTAGGAACACCCAGACATGTTGCCTTTGGGTCCAACTCATTTTCCACCAATTTACTTTTTCTGTTCTATTTTCAGGGCTCTTACTCTTATAGGACCTCGGGACTTGGCACATGTGGTCTTATGCCTTCATTCGCATCGGGTTTACTTTATCATGCTGTGCACATTCCCTTTGGAACCTCATCTCTCCGTATATGTCTTATTCAAATGTCTTTAGAATATGATACGTAGTCCAACATTACATTAAACTGTTGTGTCTATACCGCATGACGTTAAAATGCACGGTTGGTCCCCTCACATAACCCTAAACAATGACATTATCGTCCTGGTTGAATTATGAAAAAACATCACTGAAGCAAGATATCCTCACTTGAGGGGGCCTCATGTTTTGTATCGGTCATACACCATACCATTTGTCAACTCATGCATACGACTTGATTCTTGTGGTGATAATATGACTTTCTATCCTATGTGCATCGATTCACAAATAAAAACACTCATTCATCCTAAAGGACAAACAACATATAACAAATAACTCTTCTTTTTGTGGAAGAGCCAAGACCTGCATGACCTCATCATCCCTGGCACTAGTAAATTATCATGTCACCCCCAAAACTATGTATGGCTCGATTCCCATTCTCATGGGATACATATGAACGCCCAAGCACTTTTCATCAAGCCCAACCTAACATACTTATTCAGTCCCTCGACCTAAAACCTCCCCAAAAAAACACATGGTGATGTGGAATCCATATCCTCATTCACGTCGTGTTACATAATTACCTCACCATGTGTCTCTCATGTTCTCTACCACATAAGTTCTAATCAATATGAATATAAACTAAGACCAGTCTCTATCTCTACCGCATGATGTTAAACTACAAGACATCTCCTAGAACTATGTACAACTTGATTCCCATCGACATGGGATATGTAGGACCACTCATGCACATTGCTTCGGGTCCAGCCTAAACGTTATTTTAATTGGGTTTATAGCTACTACACACATAGTCTTATTTTGGTATCTCCCCTTATAAAGTTCGTCATGCGATGTGACGTTAAACTATACAGGCTCATATGTCATTGAGGCATGAAATTAAACTAATGTTATACCCTGAATAAGTTCAGGATGCCCCATGATAATCATGGGATGCTTTAGATTCCTTGTTAGATGGGATTCCCCCTACCAGAATTGGTCTCTGACCACGTGGTGTTCTAGAACTGCATGTGGCATGATTCACATTCTCATGAGATACGTTGAGACACCCAAGTGTTATTCCTCGGGTCCAGACCCAGGAATCATATGTACCATTCCCCCTCTTGTTTTGATCCTTTATCATGAACTCTTTTATGGAATAATGAAATTGCAGCTCTACCCTGAACAAGTTTGGGACTCCTGACTATGTTGGGACCTGATATCGTCCTCATCAGAGAGGTCCTTTCTAAAATTAATAATGATCCATCAACCGACTGGTTCCCCCACCATATGTTTTTCCACCACAACGGCATAATTTCATGATTATAGGGTTTTGTTCAAACAAACCATAACTCCACCTGTCACGCTTTTCATTCCCCCTTATTTGGACCATCTTCCTCTCTCACGTCTAAAAAAGTACCCCCTAATAGTATGGATGCTCATCCTATGGCTCGCTTTCTATCCTAGGCTGACGTTCTAGAAGACTAATGGATGACATTCTAAGTCAGGAACTGTGTTTCGAACATGGTTAGTGGTCGGCCATCCTTTGTTATTCTCGTGAAAAGATAATGAAATAAAGATACTGTGTTTTGAGCATGGTCAGTAGTTATCCATTATTTTCATGCCACCCCCATAGTGTTCTGAATCTGGGGTATCTTGATTCACAACATTCGCTCTCTTCTGTTAGAATTGATTTATAATGCCCTGATTTAACCCCTCTCGTGCTATAGAGAAATTGTTTAAATCAAAATTCAACTGTGTTGAGGTCTTCCTCCTTTAGTGAAATCTCTCAACATTTCTGTTGGGAATTCGGATCATCTATTCAATCCCCGGGATTCCTAAATCTTGTTTTCACTACCACATTTGAATGGAGTAATAAGGTGGTCATCCATTGTTTCTCACATTGGGCCCGACCCACAAGATCTTAGGGAAAGATCGATGGATGCTTCACCAATGTCACACGAATGCAATAAACCAACACAAATAATAGAAATCATGCACAAAGTTGGCATAAAATATACAAGTGTGAAAGTACGTTCAGAGGTTACATTCATTACAACACCATAGTATCGATCCCTCCATTGGATGTGTTAAACCAATCAATAGAGTGTTGTAGCTCTTCTAACCTCTGGCTTGTGGCGTCAAGGATTTGTTGCCGCTTGTTCAACTCCCGCTACTCCTCGGTAGAAATGTGGAGCAACTCATCAGCCACTATCTGAGATCTCTCCATGCCAGTCTGAATGAAAGTAATTTATTTAGAGTTCCCTCTTTGGCCACTATCAACTGGGCCATCAATCTTAATATTAGCTCAGATTGTGCGTCGAGTGAGGTTGAGTGCTCATCTGTCGGAATCTACTACTGCTGGACCCCATTTTCATCCTCTTGGAGCCTCTTGTTGTTCACTACTTTCCTCTGCTGCTAGCACACACCAAGGCTATAGTCGTACTTCTGAATATTCTCCTCTAACAGATCTCAGAAGATCATAGTTCTTGGGGTGTCATTGATGATGCGAGTGATTAGCTTCCATGATCGGCGATGGACTGTCTTCCTATCCTTTTCGTCAGAAGCCGACTCATCCCAGTCAGCGCGATTAGTAGGATCATATGTGGGGAACGCCAAAAAGAACTCATCATCATGTTCTGCGTAAGGAGTTTGATCGGACATGGCGGTACATGTGATATCTTTTCGATCATCATCTTCTAAACCCACTTCAATAATTTCAGGCTCAGCCCCACTGACATCCCCACCAGGTATCGGGAGTGTTGTAGCTCTATCGGTCTGGATATCCGCCTCCACAATCACTATCACTACCCTGGGAATGGAACTACCGGGAGTACCAAATGACCTCGCTAAGGCAACCCACACCATCTATAGAATTGGGCATACCAAAAGGGGGGCATTAACCTGAGTTGATATGATCAAGAGGTGACAGTCATGAAGTTGGTAAGAGTCTTACAGAGATCAAATTCCCAGTCTCGTTCTTGGGTTGATGACGTTGGGGCCCCAAGGCATGGCCCTCCATATATTGTCAGATGGTATGAATACTATGGATCCAAATTGGGTGACTAGGCCCCGCCGGATGTACTAATCTCTATAGTGGAGGGCCTAAATCCTAAAGGCCCCATATCTCCATCAATTGTGGTATGAGAATGAGTTCTGTGTATGAGGTCCTCCTTCACAGTTCTGATGTTAGTAAGGAGTCCAAAAATGACCAGGAAGCATTCCCGGAGGAAAGGCATTTGGGATTTTACCTCGAGGGCCTTTGAGAAATTTCCATATCTGAGTATTGATCGCCGACTTCGCCCTCATCTAACAGGATCCCTCTATTGGACTTTTACCCCCTGGAGGACTCTCCCGATTCTTCTGGTAGAGGGAATCGCTCTCTCAGTTTAGAGGCTGACAACAACGAAGCGAATGTACTATATATCAGCTCCTTGATGTAGTCCGTCATTGGGTACATGCCACCCTAGGAATGGCCAAAGACCTCCAGCTCAGCTAGTTAATGTTCCGCCTCCGCCTGAGACACCGCAAATCCAGCCTTGATAGCTCCTATCCCTAGAAAATCCATCCTGAGATGGTTCATGTGTTACCACATCTCAGATGGTCCATGTAATTGATGTTTGACTTCCCAGATGTCCTAGGCCTCTGGGAAGACATCATTCTCTGGAATTTCTATATGGTGCTACCACTTCCCCGTAGCCTTGGTGTATATCCAATTAAATCATCTCGGTGGACTCCCATATGGATAACCCGGTTTTTTTGGGACCACCGGGTTCGCTACCACTGCTGGATCCACTGCCACTACTGCCCCCTCAATCGGTGCAAGCCTCACTACCACAACAACCCCACCACCACGAGATACCCTTTCTACCTTCCGGCCTCGGCCCCATTGTTGGGATGTCTCACCATCACCGACCCAAATGGTTAGCTGCTTCACCATCTCCCATGGGAAGGCCGCCTACCAGCTTTGGGCATACTCCTTTACCATCCTGAAAACAGAGGTGGGCGGAGGCAGCTCGTTTCTCATCTTTGTGTCTTCCTATGTGAATATGATCCACCTATATCTCATCACACATGAGTATACCTCATGGAGCACTCCTAGATAGAAAATAATGGTCTATCACTTAAGACACCAAAATTTCCTGGCAAATCAGTGTGAGGTGTACGGCTCGCAGACGGGCTCATGGTCCACCCTTGCCACCAGCACTCCACCTAGAAAGGAAAGGAGATAGGACTGTGGCTATTCTATTCCTAGTATGTCATCGGTAAGAACCAATGTTGGAAACATAAATGTGTTAATGTTTAATTACTCCACCTTCAACATCTGATTCAGTACGAATGGTGTGGTTAGATTGGCCAGAAAGCTTCCCATGACGTTCAGGATTGATGGGTAGAATATCGACCCTCAAGGCGAGATGGGGTTCGGGTATTCATAAACCCCACTAACATGCGCCGCTATCCACCTATACTGTAGGTGGAATGGCCCAAATATCTTATGCGTCCTTATCCCCTCGTTGATGTGCCACAACATCTTGTATAGTTTGGCGAGCATCGGGATCCCGGGGTTGATGCTACCACATTTCGTCAGCATGGACACCATGATGAATGTGCTTAGTCGCACACCCATGTCTTTATCCCTCACTAGTATGATCCAACCACAAATTAGGAACGCAATGAATGCCAAAGCCTCACTATTTTATACTGCTTGGTGCTAACGCTAAATCCCCTAATTTTCCACCGGATGTCCTCCAAGTGCCACCAGTATAAGTGCTCATTTCCCTGTTGAGCCCCCTTCAGGCATGTCTGAGGCCTCACCAGAAACTTTGCCTCTTTGGTAATATTCAGAAACATCACGAACCACTACATGAAATTTAAATTCCTCCTTGGTTCTTATTCCTCCATGGTAACCAACCTCATCAACGCCATCGCCAACGGCATCATCTACTCTGGATCCTCCCATGCACCCATAACTGGGAGGAATTCCTCATACATCTCCCCTACTATCGGGAACCGTGAGATTTGGTGCACATCCCACAAGCTGATGCCAACCTCCCTATAGTGCAAGTGGAAGGTAATGGTCCTCGATGACCACATGGTCAACCATTCCAGCTTCAGCTACTTTAGTTGGTAAATGAAAAATTGGGAGGCCCAGGCTGCCTCATATAGACCCATTCTTCTCAGCTCCGCCCTGAATTCCCCACACAAGGAACCTACCGTATAGGCCCAGTTCCATTCATCAATGAAGTTTCCACTGTGGAATAGGTCCCACTATTTAGACAATCCCTTCCTTGGGTTCCTCAAGGTTTCCTAAAAAAATTTCAAGTAAATAGGGGAGGAAGTCTCTGGCTGAATTGCTTTCCCATCCACATTGTTCAGATAGTTATGCAGGTAGACATCATTCACGGGCATAAAGTCTTCTTGAGCATGGCCATCATCCACCATGAACCATTTTCCCTAACATGACATACTCTTGTACCAGTAAACTAGATCATACATACTTGCTTCACAAATGAAGACTTCATCCCTCATCCTGATGCCGTACAAGTGAAATATCTAGAACAGTGGTTAGTTCATATGGCTCTTCGATAGAAGCTCCACCAATGAACCATGGTCAGAATGGTTCTATATTAAATCACTGATTCACAAGCTATTCTCCATCTCATCCCTTCGAGCAGCATCCTCATGGACCCCCTGGCAGTATCCTGTTGAACCATTCCGTTTTGAGTTTGGGTTATTTTTGGATTTTATTCATGAAGCTTGTTCGTGGAGCACATCCGTGAATACTGCTCGCGGAACCCTACCCAAGCCAACCAATGCACAGACTCAAAGTGCACTGATGCAAATTCAAAGACTCGCTATGCGTCGCGAAGTAGAAGACCCAATTAACGGAGGGAAATCACGGAGTACATGGGTGATTCTCAAATCGATAGTCCTACACTCTAAATTCATGGAAGAATGAAAAGAAAAAAGAGATGTCAGATCCCCTATTTATTGGTGAAGACCATTGGAGCTTCGCATTGCGTCCATACTGCATTGAGGTTCACGGTGCACTCAGCCTTCATGTCGCCCATTTGCCTCGAAAGTCCTTTCCGCGTTATAGCTTCACAGATGGCTGAAGGAATTTGGCGATTGACCCTCATAAATTGACCATAGATTTTTCCTCGGCTCCAAGTCTGAGGGGGGACATTTGTTTGTGCCAAAATTTGGGAGGAAAAGGAACAAGAGGGTTCGCCCAGGGGCTGCACTACGAATACCTTTCACAGAGCTCCATGGCCATGTGCCCGCCATGAAGCAAGGAGGTGGGGTGCTCTACAAACGGATTTGTCGTTCGTGATCCCACTACAGAGTAAGGATGTGGGACACTCCATGAACAGATTTGACGTTCGCGAGCCCACTACAGAGCATGGAGGTAGGAACTCCATGAAGAAATTTGACATTCACGAGACTGTCGTGAAGCAATTAGGTGGGCCTCTCTACAAACGGATTTGACAGTCAAGAGCCCGACGTAGAGTTACTATGCGGGCCTCACCTCGAATGGATTTGATGTTCTCAATCCTACCATCGAGGAGCCTCTATATTCATGTCAAGAGAGCTCTGCTTCGAGGATCCAATTGCCTATAAATATGGTCTCCCCTCGAGCCCAACGAATGTATCAACCGAACTTTCACCTTCTGAGCTCTCAAATCTTGAATCACTTGTTGCTCACTAAATAATGAGATTCTCAAGGTACTTTATAATTTGTTATGTTCCCCCCTCCCCTTTTCTTTAATTCAACCCCTCTTCCAAGAGGGATGCCTTTTGTGAAGGCCACAGGCCTTCGTGAATGAAGGGGATCCCCACGGGGACTCGGTTCGTTGTGAAGCATTTGTGCTTCATGAGACACCTTCCAAGCACAGGCGGCCCACATGCTACGACATAGTCCTTGTGCTTCACGAAGCACATTTATTGACAAGACCTTTCTTCGCGAGGCATCATTTCTTCGAGGGGCATTGTTTAAAAAATGTATTTCCGCCTAGTGCAACTCCTAATATATGCACTTGTTCCCTATGCCTATTCTAGGACACTTTTCTTCGCAAAGCATACCCCTTCATGAATCCCCTTCGATACATGGAGCACTAGAGCACTACGAGTCTTATTACTACAAACTCCTTTTCCCAAAAACTCGTTTTACCATTCTACTATCCATGTTTACCTGAAGTAACTTCAATATCCCTTGGGAGATGTTTCCCATTGTGTTTCTTTGACTCATGATTCTTCGCATAGACACACTAATGACTATTTCTTATTCGCATAGACACACTAATGTGGACCCCCAATGGGATCACCTCTCGACACCCAAAAGCCACGACATTGTCGATGCCTTCCTTACCTCAAGGGAGGGTGGGTATTAGTTATGTAAGTCCTTGGGGTGCGGAGTGAACCCACCTCATCCGAGATGTAGGATGTTAAACTACCAAGAGCCATCGTCCTCAACACATGATTTTAATATGTGACCACACCTCGTGCTTCAGAAACGGGGTTACCCCACCTTGAACATTATTCATGCCCACTGATCTCCATGAGAGTGAGATCATTCATTACAAGGAATGGGATCCTCTTTATCGGAGCAGCGTCTATCAGTGGGGAAAGGGGAGACCACCTTGGTGTAAGCCCCTAGCATTAAATTCATGAGGTAGCATCCATGATCCTCTTATATTTTTTGGTTCCAAATCCCCCACTCACTAGGATTTGTCACCACCCGGGCCTCCATCCTGGAGTAAGTCCAAATATCCATCACCGTGGGCTGCTAACTAGGCATAATCCCATGTTTCCCCTTTCAGCGGCTAACCACTTGTAAGTCCCCATTCCTCTTCCCACAGACGCACCTTCCACAATGTGATCATCAAGTCTTTTCTATGCGTAGTTTCTCACACAAAGAATGACTCGTGTGGAATTTAGAATAAGAATTGACCTTGACATCTTCTCTAGGAAACGTAGTGTTTAAGCCCCACACCCATTATGAACTAAGAGGTCATTGATCCTTGCTATGTCAAGGTACGTAGGAAGCCTCCCTGAGGTTCCATCCCACCACCAATTGGTCGCTCTTTCCCCCATCACGTCAGTTTTCCATCCCCACAAAAACATCATGGTCTTTTATCCTTACCAAGGCAAGGTGAATAAGAAGACTCATGGAGGTTCATTCCCAACACACAGTCACTCCGACCACCTTCACTTCGGTTCTCCCAAACACCATTCAGAACTACGAGGAAATTGATCTTTTTCAAGGAAAGGTACGTTGGAAGAATCCTTGAGGTTCAATCCCACCATCCATTGGTTATGACCATCATTCACGTCAATTCACTATACCCATTCCAGCTGTAATATTTTGTGACCCCATTCTAGTGGTAAGTCATTGTCACCCCATCCAGCGGTAAGCCATTGTGACCCCATCTAGCGGTAAACCATTGTGACCCCATTCCAACGATAAAATTTTGTGACCCTATCCAGCGGTAAGCCGTTTTGACCCAATATAGAGGTAATCCATTATCAACACCATCCAGTGGTAAGTCGTTGTCAGGTGAACTATGAGAACATTGATTCCCTGACACATGGTTATTTAGGAGGCCTCTTTGAAACTTAAGCCCAACATTGTCGTCATCCTCGAGTAGACTCCATCTCATTCTCCATCAACTTAACTTAACAATCCATCATCCATTTAAGTTCTTACCGGGGCCACCACATCTTGGTGGGATCATTCCACCCCATTCCCCATTCACTTCCACGATGATCGGGTCGCTAACCACGTGTTATCCCCAACTTAGGTGTTCCCTCCAAGGGTTGCACTCACCAGATCTACTATAGTATGAGTTCTAATCAATCTGATCCATCTTTTCTAGATGTTAAACCTATAGAATATGCTATGTTAAACATAAGAAGCTGAGGAAAACCTCTGATACATACATATGCCATAAAATTTCTCGTGTTCGACGTGGGATGCCTTAGGCTACTACGCCCTCGAGAAGCCCTTTAACAAGGAGAAGCAACCCTGACAGGCCAATTTTCCAATTTCCAGACATGCTGGTGATGTCCAACATGACTACTCCCTCGAATAATGGTTTCTACCCTGACCAGACACCTTGGAATGTCACGACAGAAGCAATATTATTAACATGTGCCCTTAAACATATAGACCGGGGAATAGTTTCACGAACAACGTGTTAATTCAAAAAGGGAGTGTCGAATTAGGTGATGAGTTTCAATGAGAAATCCATAGAAGGAAGTACCGGCATCCGATTATCCGGTTTCAATCGTGAATAAAATGTCCCTGAACAAGTATCAGATGGCGCCTACCGTTGGAAAGTGGGAATTCGGGGCAACAAACAGCGCCACCATCTTCGAACAGACGGATGCGTGCACCCCGACGAAAACATCAGAAACAATGTATATATATAATTATTAAAAAATAAACATAAAACATCATAATATATGGGTTATAATAGTTTTATTATATTTTAATGGTTCAGAAGTAACACATTGTTGTAAAAGTTGAATAAAATCAAAACTGTTCTGTTATGATGATTATTTTTTATTTGAGAAATCACCTATAAATCTCTTATTGAGGACACTATCGTCGGCCATTTGGGAAGAGAAGAAAAATAATAACATTGATAATTATATTGGCCTGATAATTTTATGGGTCTTTTCAAGATAAATATCTCAATAGGTTTGTTTGATTGAGGGGATGGTCTTACCTACTAAACGTGAGGTGATTAAAATAGTTGTAATATTTCATTGATTTAAAATATTATTATTTATAATTATTGGAAAATTATTTAAAATGACCAATATTAGAATTTGAACAAATTTTTTTTTCGAAATATAAATTTATGAATATTTAGACACGTTTCTTTGTTATTTTAACCCTTATATATCATTATTAACCTCCCCAGAATTCTCATTTTAAACATAATCAAGGTAACCAATTTTTTATAGATTGTAATATAAATTATTTACTAAAATGAATGTGATTATTTTTGAAATACTGGGAGTTCAACTAATAAATATTGAAATAATTTTATCATACATAATTATAATAATTGGAAAATATTAATTTTAAAATAATCTAAAAAAACCTGATGATGAACTGTGTTTCAGGAAATGAATTTTTCAGGAATGAGATCAACATGAATTATATATATAACTAGTAATAAAAGTTATATGAATTTAAATTCATATAATTATATACATAAAATATATATTTCATTCAAATATTTCTTCATAATGGATTATTTATTGTTAGTAAAATTGAAAATCAATATGCACTTATAATAATATATCAAAAAATATACATTTATTACTTATCAATGATCTTTTAAATAGATAGTCATCAAATTATTTATCAAAAATATTATTTAAAATTATTATAAATAAATTTATTGTACTTTAAATATTATTTATTGATTTATTCTTCAAATAATATACATTTTTTGGATATTTTATAATGTTATTGTAGACATATTTCATCAATCAATATTCAAAATAGTTATTCATCATGTAATACTATAATTATTCTATAAAGAAATTTTTAAATGAAAATTTAATTACCATGTCAATAAGATTAAATTTTCATTTATTATAATTGATTTTCGCATTTCCATTATTCCCTCCTAAAAAATATTTTCTTCAAATTTTTCATAGATATTGCATTACAAAAACTGAGGGTGGCTCTCATTCTTATAATCCACATAATCTAATCATTATTTCACAATTTTATATTATCTCCAATGTTTCATTATCAATCCATTAATCTTATTCTAATAACATATTATCTAGTGAAAATAATCTTTGATAAGAACTTAACATTATAGTAGTTCATGTCCCAATTCCATTTTTTCATATGAGTGTACATAATTTGGAAATCGATAATTATTCTATAGTAATAATATTTAGAATAAAAATAAAGTATTTTATGGAGGGTAAGTGTAATTTCTTTTTAGGAAACCCCATGTTCAATAATTTCAATAATTTCAAAAGGTTCGATGCACATAGGGACTAGTTTTCCTTTCTTACATAACCCTATAATAGTCTTGTACAAAGATACATTGTTTAAAATGATATATCTAATTTGATATTTGAAATATTTTATTTTGTTATCAATAGAAATATTTTTCTTGTTTTATTCTTCCATAACATGGGTTTGAATCGTATTTACCCTTTCTATTGTATCCTCAAAATGTAATGGAAATACAAGATTCCTTTCAAAAATATCACCCAAATATGTTGGTGAATGACATCTATTTCTATACAATTATTTATAATAATCCATTCGAATGCATGAATAAATGATTATATTATAGAAACAATCCATATATAGTTAATATATATCTGAAACTCCTTTTAAATAAAGTTACAATAGTATAAAAATGTCTTATAATGTATGAATACTCCATTAAGACTCTCCATCTATATTTGGATGATATGTGGTGCTCAGTAATAACTCATATGGTATCATTCTTTAAAAAGTCTATAGTAATATTCTGAAATCCTACCTTGTAATTGAACTTCATTTTATCATAGGAATTGGTAGATGTTTCAAACCACATTTGGAATTCTATCACTCAACATTCTCCAATTAGAATACCATTCATGTTAATAAATAATAAACAATTTCATTGTTTATAATATCCCACAAAAAATGATCCCCTAAATCCATATTTATCTTGGTACTACTAGGGTGGATAGGGAATGTCAATAAATGAGAAACATCTAAAAATCCCCTTTTCAACATCGGTGTAGAGTGAACAAGTTTCACCTTCCGATATTTTTTAATGACATATTTGTATAAACATTCTTCCAATTTCACATTATTTACACCCTTAATTTTTTTTAAATCCTCAACATCAAGATAAAAAACATGACTTTACCATTAAATATGGTTTGGAAGTATTTAAAAATTAACATAGTTTCCCCTTTATTAATAATTACCATACCCATTTTAACTAAACCCAAAAACCTATCATTCGTATCGATCTTCATTTTGGTCAGGACTCCAGGATATTTCATTGTAAATACATATGTTACATTAATTTTCTTTATAAGGGTGGTATTTTATTGAGAAATCATAATCATTTAGTACCACAACATATTTCTTATATCTCTTGTGGATCTCTTTTTATGAAAATATGTATTTTGTACTCATAATGTATTTTAATATATGATATATTTCTATAGAGATAATGTCCATATATGTAGTTGGAGTTTCTCTTACTGTTAAATCAACCATTAATTCTAAATGAAAAATGGGGGTTCAAAACCCATTGGGCACAGGTGCTGTAGCTACAATGTTGCGCTACTGTAGCAGTTGTGATAATGTTACAATGGTGGCATTTTAGCAGTTACATGGGCACTGTAGTGGGGGAAGGGGCACTATAGCGGTGGTGGGTACTGTGGGGGTTTGTAGCAGCATAGGCACTATAGAAGTACTATTCAAAAAATGGGTATTGGGCCTAAAATTTTGGCATAAGGGCTATGTAATGGCCCAATTTCCCTCTGGGCTATGTAATTGGTGTCCCCCTACCCAGTTAAAGAGGTATTTTCTTTGCTTTAATAATAAAAATGAGGCTTCATCCCCATCCTCAAAAAAATGTCAATATATCATCAATGAAAAGGTTATCCAATCCAAATCGAGTTCTTTATTGGATATTATTGTCATTATTATTTATATAAAATTATTTAAATATACAAAATTATTCATTATATATAATGAAACAACAACGAACCTTCTTTGATGCATCATTATATATTAAAAATACTTCATTTCATGATGGTAAAAATAATATTGTTAAATTAAAAAATTTATTATACAATTACAAGACTCATTATTAAAATTCCATTTCAAATATGACCATAAACCCTTTACATGTATGCTCGAATAATAAGTCATCCAATTAGAAAATATATTGATCATATCATCGATCATAACCTACATATCCAAGTAAACTATGTACCTCTATTATGTTTTTTATAAAATCCATTATTACAATACATTAGACTCCACATGATCAAATGAGATTCCATTATTTTTGTAGATTTAGTGAATAAAAGGATATTTATGAATCCATAATTCATACATCTTAACTTTTACAAATAAATATTTTTCATGTAGTTTCGGTAGAATGTTTTACAATTTATCCTCATGGTCGATATAGGTTTTCTTGTACTCTAATATATCATAAATAAAAACCCTAAAAAATTATCAACAAATTTCATAAATAATGTTTCCATCGATTCATAAAAATAAAAGGTGAAATATTTAATCTAAATTGTGTTTCTATGAACTAATAACTTTCATATATCATATCACAAGGTTTATTTACAATATATTCATTTTCTATAGGACATTTTTTATTCCTAGAATGAAATTTCACCATTGAAAAATATTTTGCTTCATAAAGTTGATCAAACAAGTCATTAATGCACGTAAAAATAAAACTTTTATTTATAGTAATAACATTAACTTACTTTTAACCAGTTTGAAGACCCCTAGATCCACCATTTATCTTACTGAACAGAATAGGGGATCCTCACAGAAAAACATTATGTCATATAAACCCTTTATCACACAACACATGCATTTGGATATTCATATCTATTACAATAACATTATTAATTTTATATATATAAATTTATATATATATTACACCTTGGATTAAATCAATGAAGAATTCTACATCCGATTATAGAGGATATATAGGTAAATTCCTATGAAATAATTTAATTAATTCCAATAAAATAGTTACGTTATAAATTTTAGGATTACCATGCCCATATATATGTATATTTAATCTACTCATATTCCACAAGAATCTCATTTAAAAGATCTATTAAAGGTGAATTTAGATGTGACCTCGATTATAATGTCTCTCCTATGAAGTAAAATAATTCCATTTCATCATCTTAAATCATAATTTATTTCCACACATAATATTTTTTTCATTATATTCTGAAAACCAATCCATATATAATATTATATGAATTTGAACTATATTTATAATTATTTTGATTCAAAATTTGTAATATTTTGGTTTCATAATAGGAACTCAGAAACACATCCATGTTGTGTAAGGATTTCCACTTTTCTATTATAAATGTCTAATTCCTTTTTACAGTGATAGAGAAATATTTATTTTATTTGGAAAACATAGACTACATGAATGATTTTAAATATCAAGAATCAAATACTGTATTCTATAAATTTCAGTAATTTAATAAACTACATGCCACAAAATCATTATGAACATCAACCTCAACTATTGTACTAACATAATATTGATCTTCTACTTTTATCCCCTTCTATGGTAGGTTCTAATGATGCATGATACATATTTATGAATAATTAAAAAATCATTAATAGATTATGTATTATAGTTATTTGGTTTCTTTAATATCTATGCATTCATTAACTAGATGACCCATATCATTGAAAATGTAACAAACACCCATCTAATTCATGTATTTTTCATTAATTTCTATCCTCAATTTCCCATTGATGGAAATTATTTAATTTCATTGTTAATAATTAATGTAATCATATTTTATTTTTTCATTGTATTCTTATTCATTAATTGATTTCCCATGAATATATAAGATCTATTGAAAGAAAACATGATTTGAGGGGATATAATAATATTTCATCATATAATGAACATGTTTGAGATACAATATTTATTCAGAGGATTCCACTAATCCTCTAAAACAAATGGTCAATATTTATTTCATGAGTATGTATGTAATCTATAACATACTTCGATTATATATTAAAGGAATCATTATAAACTTCAAAAAACCCTTTTCTATTTTTTTATGAAGAGGAATATTATATTCGATTTAATTATTTTATCATGAGTGGAATATTAATAAAATATTTTTACATTAAAAAATTTCCCTCTAAAATATTGGGTTTATTATTCCTCCATAGAACTCTAGACCAATGACCACTATTTATAACAATCACCATTAGGATAATACACTAATATTATATAATTTCCCTTTCATTACATATAAACACTAGAAATATATTTTAATGTTATTTAATCCCTAGCTCATATACCACAAGATTAGTAGTTCACCTAAAATAAAGAGGTTTAAGTCACATTAAATGATCTAATATAAGTGTATTATGTTGTGTAACATAATTCTTTTCTATATTCAAAATATTATATGTCATATATAGGGTTTGATTCCCTAATATATCCATGATTAACTTAAGAAAAATATTAGTTTCATTATACAACTTATTTGGGTAATATCAATATTGGGAATGAGAATTGATAAAATTATTTAGGAAATGGTCCATTACTAAAAAATTGAATATACTGAATTAGATAAAAAATTTAAAAATATTAAATCATAGTATATAATTATTAATAATCTTAACCTAATTTATATTTATTAATAACTTATCTCAATATCAGATACCTAGTTTCATTAGGAATATCATCAAAATATATGTACATTTTCCACTTAATTTAATGTTGTTTAAATTTTTTTTGAATTTACTAAATAATGACTTTAGGGAGTTTCATACTATCTTTTAGTTTTAGAACCATTTTCTGTGCAGAATAATGGTTCCCTAGATATATCTAAACATAAATTTTTATGTTATTAATCCTATATGAATTTGTGTAAAACCTAGGTCTGACTCTTGTAACAATATAGGGTTGTATTACTAAACATAAATAATATATATTACTTTTCAAAATTTTAATGAATTATTTAATGAATTGATATATCATAATAGTTTATCAAATGGTTATGTTACATAATATATTTTATCCTAAATATATTATTAAATGTTTTTACAAAGAAATATATGATACAAAATTTAACAAACATAACTTCATAAACCCAAAGTCAATGTATACATCATTACATTTGAATAAGATACAATGGATCAAAACAGAATGGATTGACCTCGTCTTTAGTCTTGATGAATTAGATACATAAATGATTCTAATTTTACATTACAAAAATGTGTAAATTTTTTTAATAATTATCTTTCGTTATCATTGTACATAATTAAAGAAAAATTCTTTATAAAATGGAGAATGGAAAAAAAATAAGGGTGAGTACAAAGAAGTGTTAAATTAATTTTTTACATTATAATCATTCATGATTAAGTAAGGTAAAATCAATATGTAAATGAAAATAATTAAAAAATGTGTAATTTAATCAATCACATGACCCCAATCTGTATACATGTATTGTATCAATATAAATTTTTGTAGAAAATATTATCAAAATTCCTAATGAAAGAAAATAATAATGTTATATTTTTGGAACTCTGGAATCCTGATATATTACCATAAAATACTTATGCAAATATATATTTTTCGTGTTGGAATGTATACATTAAAAATTCATTTAAAAAGTGTATCTAATTCATTTTCCTCTTGATGCCCTTCAATTCATTAATTGGGTATATAATTATTATCCTATTACATAACATCATATAAAATCCATTCCTCATATGTTGAATGACAATTTTTACTCATAAAACTATTCTTTATTAATAAATATCTTTATTGAATAATGATTACAAAATATGAATATTTCCATATTGAGTCAAAAATAATTTTTAATAAAACTCTATATGTGGAAATGGAAAATAGTTTATGCAATAAGAATAAACATGACAAATAAAATATGGAAACATAAAATAAAATAAATTTCAAATGAAATATTATAATAATAATGTGAATATTTCTATACAATGATAGTTACCATAAAATTTAGGAGAAAAAAGATGACCAATAATTCATTTGAAATATATGTTTTTAATAACATCATATATTTTGTAGAAAAATATAAAATGGAAGATAAAATATTAAATAATATTTAATTAAAGTGTTCATTTAAAAAACATTTATTACATATAGAAGAAGCCCAATTAGTGGATGTTTTTTTTCTGCCAGGAAAATATGTTAACACTGTACATATTAAAAAGAGTCATTAATTTTACGTCTTCATAAAGAAAGTCTAAAATGACACATTTAAAAATATTCAAATGATTATTTTCAATATTCATAAAAAATTAATTATAAAGTAATATTTCATCAATAAAACAATTTATTAAATAAAAGGAAATGTTTAAAATAATTTTTAATAATTTCTAAAGGGAAAAAACCCCGATTAAAAAGATAGATAAGATTAGTATTTCATTTTAAAATTTCATTTCCTGATTCCTATTATAAATTAATTAAAAGTTTGATTAAATCATTTAAAATAATTAATTTTTTATAGAATAAGAAAATATATTGGGTTTACTGAATACAGATTACAAAATTTCTTCAACTAAAACAAAACCATTTCCAAAGACTGATATTATAAAATAAAAAATTACTTTATTTTTAACTATTTAATTGTAACCCCATGAATGAGTATTAAGGATTTGAAACATTAATAATCATGTATAAAAATTTATTCATGAAAAATATATCTATGAGGTAGTATATACACCACATAACAGAGGATAGATGTATAATATTAAATATGCCTCAATGGAGGGAAAATTGAAACCAAATCCTTTACATCATGATTCCACATAGTTGAACATGATTTGACATCTTTTATAGTTTTTTAAAGTTGATATTAATTTACACCAAATTCATATTTATATTTATAATATCGTATAATAATTTCATCTAATATCTTATAAATTATACCTTAACAATCAATCATTATTTTAACTATTTCGATTCGTAACTAATTCATTTTCTCATGCTTGTTTTATATCGAATGTTTTGGTTGTTATTAATTGATTATAATTATATCATATTAAAAATTTTAATCCTGATATAATAATTATAAATATTCATTAAATATATATTTATAATCATTGATTATAATAGGACATGAAAAATTATCCCCATCGCTTCAGGGAGGTGGTAATCCCCAATTACCCATGAGCGATGTTGTCATTAATTAATGGGAGGAAGGGTTAAGAGATTGAAGATATATTAAATTTCTAGAATTATTAGTATTTCAGAAGTATCATATATATTCATTTTATTTATCATTATTTCTATCCATTTGTATTTGTTATGGAAAACCAAAAACAATGGTTCACTGGGTAGTAATATACCCTACACACGAGTAATGAATTTTTTACCACTTTATGGTTATGGGGATTTATATTTATTATTTAATGAAAATAATATATATATATATATATCTATGTGATACTTTTTTTATTTTTCTTTAATGTTTATGACATAATTGATTGATGTAAAGGAAGAGAAAAAAATAATATGATTGCTTAAGATGATTACATGTTCTTTAAATGATATCATTTAGAAATCGTATTGTGGAATGTATGGTATGAAATTAAAGAATAAAAATCCTCTTAGGAAAGGATAAATATATTTTTGAGATGTTTGGATGGTTTTTTTCAAGATAAATTTATCACCACGTTTAGATATTTAACTCTAAGATGTTCCCTTTTATAGGTGAGTTGAGTGGGGCACTTGTAATGTTTCATGGATATATAATATTATTTATTCAATGATAAGAAACATTTCTTAAAAATGGACCATATACATAATTTATAATCATATGTTAGAAATATACTCAACTAATATAATTTCTAAAAATAGTATGTTATTTTACCCCTTATATATTATGAATAAGCCCTAGTAATCCCTTTTTATCCTTAACTATGGTAAACAATTTTCATAGATTTTACTGTTCATATTAACCAAAAATGGAGTTGGACACATTATTATAATTGATAATTATGATTATAAATTTGGATAAGATTTTATTAAAAATATTTTCTATAAGTGGAAGGAATTAACTTTAGAAAAATCCCACAAAATGACAGGAAGAATGGTTTTTAGGAAATGCATTTTGAGAGAATAAATTGATCTTACATTGACTCCATTACAAATAATAAAAATTATAAGAATTTAAAATTATATATTTAGATATATATCCTATATATTTCATTTCAATGATTCGTCGTTATATATTCTAAATTAATTAACATGGATAATTATTATGCACTTATAAACAACACTCCAAATATATCAGTTTTTTCACTTCCAAATGATAGTTTATTTATTTCAATAAAATTGATCATTAATATATTTTTACTTTTATATATTATAACAAATTATTATATTTAACTTTTTTTCATCTCAATACAATATTCTCAATTATTTAAAAAATCATATTTCCTGGGAAAATTTCAAAAAAATAGTCTAGGATTATTTCTACATAGAGTGTTCAAAATATATAGCTGATAAATAATTTTATTATACATGTTACCATAAATACTAAACTATGATTTATAGTGTAGTTTCATTATGATAAAATTTTCCCTTACTATACATTATTCTTATGTGTTACACATATACAAAAATGATCTACATCCTTTGTAAATCTTTCATAAATACATAAGGACAACAAGTTACCCAAAAAAGAGTAGCTACATTATTATATTTCCAAATTAAAAAATGAATAAATTTTGTTCCAAAAAAACAATGTTTAAATGGTTGGAGATAAATACATTTTAAACAATAATATCATCAATAATGAGGAATGATATTTAAATTGAAACATTTATTGACCCTAACTTCAATAAACAATGAAGCACAATAAAAATAGTATAAATACAAAATATTATTTTCAATCTTCATGGTTTAGGACGATTCATATGGTTTTTCAATTATTTTAGTGGGTTATTGGTATGGTACTAACTATGAAGTTGAATATTCCATGATTCAATTGTGGTGGTGTTGAGGACCCTATTTCATGAATATGGTGGGATTTTTAGCTAGAGATTGGAATATTAGGGAGGAACCCATGCATGGTATATGGACAATTAAATAACCTGGGGGACCTCAGTGGAATCCCATGTTTCATGTTGACACAATAGAGGGGTAGTTTTGGTACATTGGTATTGTTGATTACAAGGGGTGCATTTGAAGTTGATATTTAATGGTGATAACATGAATAAATGTAGAAATTGGTATTTATATGATCATGATGATATAACCATGGAAATATGTGATGGGTTCATGTAAGTAGAAAACCCATGTGGGCTGACATTAGGTTCCATAGAGAACGTAACCCTGAGCATATGTGATGTGACTAAATATGTTGCATTTGAATGAGGGTTATGGAACTTGGATTGGTTACATAAATGGGAAATGATGGACTAGTAACTATTCTAGAATAGCATGTGACCCCTAGGGATGTGTTGTGGGAGGTTATAGGAAGAGTTCTCCCCCAAGTCTATAATATTAAGATATGCTTCTCAGAACGATAAGGGTCCCCCCTTTGTATGGTATATGATACAGTTATAGGTAGGACATGATTCCATATGGTGTATTTATGTTGTGTGGTTCTAGGTGAGAAGTGATTTTCCTTGGGGTATTTTCATATAATATAAGTGTGATATGTGTTTCCAATATCTATATGTGAAATAGTTTCAGGGTTAGTTGATATTTCTGCAGGTTTGTGATTTTGATATGATTTATAGAAGGGTATGATTCACCCATGTATATGATATGATATTATTTCTCTTTGGTGAGATGAGTTTCCCCTAGGGGAATATTATATATATGGTTATTGGGTAAAAACAATTTCCCCTAGGTGGTGGGATTGCTCTCATGGAAATCTATCACTGAATAAATACATATAGTCTACCACATGTGCTACCATAAAATATGATGGTCATATTGATTACATTAGTTCTCATCAATATGCTATTTTATTGTGTTGATAATATAAAATTATACATCCCCTCTAATACAGGTTATGTTAGAGAAATCATTGGTGATGTATTGTTGAGTTTTTATTACACCTATATTAGGAATCCCTAGAACATTTATAACCAATTTTTCCTAAGCATCATAGGA
This sequence comes from Viscum album, assembly GCA_963277665.1. Lineage (NCBI taxonomy): Eukaryota > Viridiplantae > Streptophyta > Magnoliopsida > Santalales > Viscaceae > Viscum > Viscum album. Next base: position 1,060,128,023 of record OY728165.1, on the reverse strand, counting down.
TCATGTAGTATATAGGATTTTTAATAGGTTGTCCATATAGATATGTTGTATTTTATTTTTACCCTATGTTGTGATGAGAATCGAGTATTGTAATAGTGAATATATATTTCATTTCTTTTATTTGATCTATATATGTTATCATCCATGTGCATTGTTCATTTGGATGTATGCCTATATAATATTATTTATTATTAATATAATGTGAATATTTTTATTTTTTCATTTACACTACTTGTTTGTATATGTGGTTTATTGTTATTATTTTTATTGTATTAATTTTATATGATTTAATAGTTTCCTCATGGTAACACCTTAGTCCATCTGTACATGTAGAAATCCTATGGAATATGGAGAGGTAATCCTGATATCTTGTGACCCGACAAGATGGGGAATAAGTGAGCACAATTGTGATGAAGATAAATTAAAATGTGTTTTTATACTATCCTTTTCTTATTTTACAGCTTATAGTCAAATAGATATGGAATACATATGTTTTAAATCATGTGATGGTCCTTTGACCAGAAAATCTCAAACACCTTTTCTGGTGGGAAGTACATGTTAATATGGAAATAATTTTTTTTTCCAGGGTTTCACAATTATAGTTAAGATATTTATTTCAAAGCATTATTCTTATTTGATATTGATACTTATGATTTTTTATATTGTCTAATTGTAATTTTCTTATGTACATCCAAAAAATAAGTCATGTAAGTTTCACATGACGTACATGTTCTTTACAATGATTTATATATTTGATGACATTGATTTTGATTGTATAATGATTTATTCATACCATATAGGTAATTTATTATATATTTTGTTTGTGGAATTCAACTATGTTGGAACACCATATTTTTTATTTATTAAATTATATATATATATGTGTGTGTGTGTGTGTGTGTGTGTTTCAATTTGATTATCCAAGAAGATGAATATATAATAACTTCTTATATTGGATTTATACAGACAGTTTTTATGATGTACCATAATTGTATTCCGTAGTAATAGGCCAATTATGGGAGTCTTTGACAGGTTTTAGTTAACATTAATGGTGTTTTAATATATAAATTCTTAGAGGAAACCTATTCAACTGAAAAATATGAGTTTGTAAATTTATAATGAAAATCGTTATAAGATGATGTTAAAATATACCTGTGTTTGTGACCTGATCATTGAGGTATGGGTAGTATTATTGAGGATTCCCAGTGATGACAGGTTCCCAAATGTGGGAGGTTGATTTGATAGGCGGTTCCTAGTGTGTTTTTGAGAGAACATTGGAGGTGTGTATCACTAAATGAGTTTTATTATGATATTTGTGATCAATGAAAAGATATTTATCTTTAGGTTTTGAAATATGATGTACCCAAAGATAGGGGATACCTTTGACTTATGTCTTCCCCTAGATATGGGGATAATGGGTATATGATTTTTGTATGAGATTGATACATTTAATATGAAATCTGATATGTAGTAAATACATGAATATTCCAAAGGTTTCATAGGTATGGTATAATGGGCAGTACATTAGTTGTGATGAAGATGATTTGTTTTGGGCAATGCTATTATTTTATATCATATAATACAAGGCTTAATGAGATTTTATTCATCAGTTAATGGTTTAATTTATGAAATCAAGTAGTAAAAAAGTTTACACATTTTGTGTAATAGCTTGAACATCTCTCGTCCATTCCTTTGGGAAAATATGGTATATATGGTGTTCCAGGAGGTCAATGTGACATATCCCAAAAACATTGCCAAATTTCCAGTTATGGGAATTATGTCATCGGTAGCCTTATGTGAATAGTTCAATGGTACACTTATGTGAATAGTGTTATTAGTAACCTTTGATGAATAGTTAAATAACAACCTTATGTGAATAGTGTCATTGGTAGCCTTAGGTGAACAGCGCAATGGTAGCCTTATGTGTATAGTTTCATTGGTAGCCTCCGGTGAACAGTGTAATGGTAGCCTTGTGTAAATAATGTCATCAGTAGCCTTAGTTGAACAGTGCAATGGTAGCCTTATGTGAATAGTTTTATTGGTTTCGATAGGAGAATAGTGAAATAGTAGCCTTATGTGAACAGTGTCATCGATAGCCTTATGTGAACAGTGCAATGGTAACATTATGTGAATTGTGTAATGGCATCACTATGTGAACAGTGTCGTCGGTAACATTATGTGAATAGTGAAATGGTGAGGTCCAACAATAGCCTCTTTACTTTTCCAAATTTCAGGTTCATGCATAGTGTTTCTAGAATGGTGAGGTTACAATGGTAGTTTCATTCCTAAAAAAATTTGAGTTCATTAATAGTGTTTCCAGAATGGTGAGGTCCCAACGTTAGCCTCATTCCTTTTCCAAAATTTGGGATCTTGAATAGTGTTTCCAGAATAGAGAGGTTATAATGGTAGCCTCATTCCTTTTCCAAATTTTGAGTTCATGAGCAGTGTTTCTAAAACGCTGAGGTTCCAAGCGTAGCCTCTTTCCTTTGCCAACTATAATGTTCTTAAATAGTTTTTCGAGAATCGTTAGGAACCAATTGTAGCCTTTTTTTTCAAAATTTTGAGTTCATGAACAATGTTTCTAGAATGGTGTGTTTCTACCGGTAGCCTATTTCCTTCTCCAATTTTCAAGTTCAGGAATAGTGTTATTAGAATGGCGAGGTTCCAATGGTATCCTCTTTCGTTTTCCAAATTTTGAGTTTGTGAACAGTGTTACCAGAAAAACGAGGTTCAAACGGTAGCCTCTTTCCATTTCCAAATTTCGAGTTTGTGAATAGTGTTTCCAATTTCGTATAGTTTCACCCCATTAACGTTTTATTTACTTAAAATGCATTTAAAGCCTTGTTTTAAGGACCCTATGGCTGATTTAGTGGCTGTAACTCCTATATTAATTTTCCAAATGCCCGAGATGTCTTTAGTTGGTCAAACTGTGTGGTTTAATTTGATATGATTTTAATGGAAAATCCAGTGTATCCTAAACCACTACCATGTTAAATATTATAAAGGGATGAGATATCTTCCTCCCTAATTCTCCATACATGTTCTCAGTTTTGAGACACATGAACCATTCATTCCATCCCCTAGGAGTTGTGCAATAAAACTGCCATCTATGGATTGGTTCCCCTCTGTTTTGATGTAACCAATAAGTATTGATCAATCATCGATATTAGGTAAGTTCTATTGTAATTATTTTTGGTTCATCTCCTGAAGTTTCTCCTTTCCCTTTTATGAAATCCTATCTCAATGTTCCTAATGAGATTTTCATGGGTTTTGACCGGTTTGGTGGTGTCTCTGCATCCTTGAGTAGATATAGTTGTCACGGGGGAGGAGATCATAACCCATTGTATGGCTCATTCTTGAATAAGGAACATTAACAACCATATGAGCTTGGGGATTTGTTTCTTCTCTTTTCATTTATGTGCAACAGTATTGGTTGGCATGTTTTATCCCACTAGATCATAATGGAATTGACATAATAAATATTTCAATAGGATAAATAAATTGATATTGATTTTATGTTATTTCCTCTTGTTTTTCTAGAAAGTGTGATATGTATTATTTCCTTTCATAGATTTTCATTCTTGATGTAAATTTGTAAAGAATGTAAAGCATGAATTAATTGATTATTTTTTGGAGAAAGATAAAGAGCCATGTGAATGAATTTGATTGTTTTTGTTGTAATTTTATGTTAATCAAATTCATTTACTCAGAATTTTTAATCAATTTGTGATAGATTACTGTTAAGGTTTCCCGAAGTTGAACCTACAAATAATAAATCGGTTAATTAATGATGGATTAACGAAAATGTTTTTGGATAAAAGAAAATCCATTGTTTGGTTCTGAGTTACAATATTTCATGTTTAAGGGCCAAGATCCCCATTGATATAATGATTGATTTCCTACTTCTTGGGTTCTTATGTGAACGTAGATGTATGTTGTGATATGTTGGGGCAGGGAGGCCTACTGGTTGTGGCAGAAGTTGAGGCCTAGAGTGGCTAGATGCATCTATTTATGCATGTGGGTTTTGGGGAGGACACCAATAATGATGAAACGAGTTGTATGTGAATGTTTGGATGCATGTTGATTCTTATTGGTTGTTTATCTACTTTACATTCACCACTGATCAAGGAAGATGGTCTTGCATACCCTTTATCCAAAATTTTAAAAGACACACGTGGTATGCCACATGCTTTTGGTGTTTAGCATATCATTGGAGGATTGGTCTACGCACTTGTTATAGGCGGAAATGACTCGATGGGTAGTTCATATACTCACCATATTGAGCTGCATTGTACATAGTATCATAGAATGTTTTTCAGAATGCCTAGGAAAATGGGAGTGTAATTATGTAAATAAAATCCTGAATTAATGATGTTAACCCCTAGGGTTGGAGCTTGCTGGGATGCAATGATGAAGGAAACATACATTCAGTGTGATTATAATGAAATATAATATAGAATTTTTAATGGATAATTAATGTTTTTAAGAAGTAAATAATGTAATGTGAAACTGATAAAAAGTGAATGAAGTAATGTAATAAATATTTTTAAATTATTGTGCGCTTATAGGATACCTTGTCATAGAAGATGAAGTCAGGATTCTGAGAGATGATTGCAGCATTTGAGTCTATAACATGGGTGTTCCCATAGTGTGGTTGTGAACTATAATATATTATATACCTTTTGTGTTTCTATACGCTAATCCACCCCATAAATTATGGAAACTGTCACCTTAGGGATTCTGATCCCTGGGGGGTGTTTACCCCAATATTCTGGTGGGAGGATGGATGGTTGACTACCCTATTTAGCCTTGAAATCTTCTCTAGGTAGTTAGTTGTGTTGGTAGGCACAATGGTTAGTTTTCCCCATTATGTGTGTAGAGGGCTATAATGGCTTGTGTTTATTCACACAAATATATTCTAGATATAGTTTCATATATACTACTATAGGTGTAACGTGTATTGGCTATGATAGCTTGAGGATCCTTACTCAGTGTATGGGCTATAATCGCATGATGTTTAATACCTGATTTATGATACACATTATTTGAGTTGTGGTGGCTCCCAAAAACTACCTAGTTACTTTTCCTAGGTATACGTGGTGGTTATTTTTCATGAGGTGCATGTTGTGGTGCTTCACCCATGTGTCTGCGGGCAATCCTTTGTGGTGAGAGATTCTTAAAATGTTCGACTTTGGGGGAAAAGCGACAATACCATAAGGATGAATTTATGGGAACCCTTGTTTTTTTTATTATATTATATACTCTTGTATGCCTTATATGGTGATAGTATCTATGGTGAAGATGTAAACACAGTATACCTGATTAGATGACGACATATTTTCAATTGTTGTTCACAGTGCTTTATCATGATCTATTTACTTTTGCATGAGAGGCTTAAGGGGGGATCCTATGGGGTATGCTATTATACTCACCCTATCTACATAGAAACTATTTTTCAGGTCAATTAGAGAAGGAAGAATATTAGGCTACTTATGAATAACGTGGGATTGCTGGAGGTTTTCGGGCATCGTGGTCCCTGCATTTTTTACTTTCTTTTGGGTACTTGTAGTTTTCCCCTTTCGGTTGTAGTAGTTTTTCATGACATTACATATGTGTACATATGATTTTTTTTATTTTGGAGTCTGACATGGAGTTGGTTCGGGTCTATCTTATAACTCTCTTTCGCATGTGTTCTCTTATAGGGTAATTCCTCCCATCTGTGTGTTTACTATACAATTAGTGCTATTCACCAACCCAGGTCCTACTGGGGGCTAGATTCGAGGGGTCATTATCTCCCTTATCACATTGTTGGCCGAGGAGGGGTAAACTTGGTTGGTAGGGGGTCGTGACAGAGTGTTATTAGAGGTCTGTTTGAGATATGAATGGGGTTTAGTGTTAGGAACGGGTGAGGTTTCATGGGTTGGTAGGGAAACAATGTTGTCTAGTTTAGCAAGTGAAGTAAACACTGGAGACCTTTTGAGACATAGTATTTTAGGGACCCCTATGATCTGATGTAAGGACTTTTAATATTACAATTGCAACGAATCATGGTGATACTAGTTGCAGGGTAGAGACCAAGTAAAGGATCATGCATCATGCTTCTTTGTGCCTATGATGTAGTGGGAAGACCTCGGGATAAATTAACCTGAAATGAATAAAAGTAAACAATTAATTAATTAATTTTGATTCTTCCGTATTCCTAGTTTAATAACTCTAACTATTTTTTATTTTGCATATACGGCTGCAGGCCGATGTCCATGTCCAGATCGCATAGAATATGTCCAGGAGGCTTTGCTAGCAGATTGTCTTTGGGTAGATTTGGACGACAACAAAACATGAATGATGACACTTTGAGAGTCTCAGCACCGGAATCTGCAAATGTACGAGGGCTCTGATTATGATTCAGTCATGGAAGACTGGTTGGAGGAGGTCAAGAAAGGATTCAGTTTGATCTGTGCCTAGAAAGAGCACTGGGTGTCCTTGGTAGTAAAAATGATGAGTGTAGAATTGTGGAAGTGGTGTTTCTTGTTACTTAGGGATCTCGAGGAGTCAGTGATCTCATGGGAGGAGTTCCAAGACATGTTTTTAGATGAGTTTCATTCTTCAACTGTGAAGGAATAAAGTTTCGATGATCTTCTTACCTTTCTATATGGGAGATCCTGTGTGTGAGAGTTTGGAATCTATTTCAGGATCCTTTTACGATATGCTTCAAAACTGTTTCTAGATGAGGAGGTAAGTGAAAGGAATTTCAAGGAGGCTTTACATCCAAAGATCTTGTGCCAGGTAACCCCATATATAATGAAGTCTTATCTTGAGGTGTTGGGAACAGTAGAGATCATCAAGAGGACATTGGATAGAACCATATAATCATGAGAGGGGAGTTGTCCTGATTCCTTATGAAGTTGATTTGTGGTCTGGGTTCACGGTTTCCAAGGAAGAAGAGATTTCATTCGGTTGAGATTAGGTTACATCCCTCAGCATCTCGTTTCTCCAGGGGAGGTTGATCTTAGGCCATTGCCAAGAGATCAGGTGCTTTTATTTTTTGTGGTTTTGGAGGTCATCAACAGTGAGAGTGGTAGACCTTTCAGAGTATTCATTGTGCACCTGGTTTTGTACTCCATGTTCCTCCATTGATTCAGTTCTAGTCGAGCCAATAGCAGCAGGTTGCACCAAATTTATATCATCAGAGGGTAGATGGGGCAGGTAGAGGACAACACTGTGAAACTCTCCTTCCATAGAGATTAGAGCATCACCATGGTGATGTTCATAATTAGGGTCAAAGAGGCCATATTCGAGGTCATGGATAGTTTCATGATATAGCCTTACCATCACCAGGAGAGCCAGACGTTGTTGTAGGTACCATTTTCTTGTTTTCTACATTGATTTATGCCTTATTTGATTCAAGATTGAGACACTCCCTAAAATCACTAAACCTTTTCCACACATTGGGACTTTAGGTTGAGAGGCATTCAGTTCCCTTGGAATTGACTACACCAATTGGAGGTCAAGCTGACATGTTTGAAGTATGTAGAGACTGTGAGCTAGTACTAGGGTAGCACCGCTCTTAGGGATATTAAAAATGTTTACAGATACACCCATATGATGTCATCCGTGGAATTGCTTTGTTCCATTCTGTGTAGGATATCATGGAATTCATCAAGAGGATGGTTGTGTTCTTCGATGCGGATGGAGAGCTGGTGGTGTTTGTTGGTTTGCAAGACATTCTAATGGGTAAAAGTCATGTTTCATCTTTATTATACATTATTGATGAGATAATTCTGAGTTTTTAAAAGGTTCAGTAGTTGACGTTTCCTCAGGTCATAGAAGAGTACCCTAATGTCTTTCTAGAAGAGGTTGAAGCATTAACCCCTTCTACGAGTGACTGAGTTTGCAATCGATATACAACCAGGAGAGTCTTCTATCTCTATGTAGCCATATAGGATGGCTGCTACTATGTTACGAGGGATACATATACAACTTGATGGTCTGTTATAGTGTGGGTTTGTTCGGACAAGTGTGTCACCGTGGGGTGACCTAGTATTGATCGTGAACACGGCTGATGGAAGTTTGTTGTTGTGTGTTGATTTCTATATCTTAATCAAAGACACAGTATTGAATCAATATCCTCTTCCATGGATTCGTGATTTATTCGATCAACTAAAATGTGAATGTTGGTTCTCAAATATCGTCATGCAGTTACGATATCCTCAGATGCGCGTGAAGGATGAGGATCTCCCAAAGACTTCTTTCTTTTACCTTCAAGGGAATTATGAGTTTGTTGTAAATCCTTTCAGTGTGATGAATTCTCTAGCTGTATTCATGGGATTTATGAACGTTTTGTTCCATTATTTCCTAGAAAAGTATGTGGTGGTTTTAATCGATGACATTATTGTGTAATCCATGTCTGAGGAGGATCATACATAGAATCTACACAACATTTTGGGAGTTCTTTGAAACATCAGCTATTTGGAATGTTATCAAAGTCTGAGTTTTTGAATTCAGAAGTCTATTTTGTGGGGCATGTTGTTTAATAGTAGGGAGTATTTTTGGATCCATCGATGATTGAAGATGTTGTGTCACGGGTAGCCCCCAAGATAGTGTCAGAGGTGCGAAAATACCTTTGTCTCGTAGGATACTAAAGAAGGATCATATCCGATTTCTCTCAAGTTGTGACTCGAATGACTACCTTGACCCGGAAGGAACAAATAATTCATATAGATTGATCAGTGTCAGTCCGCTTTCGAATTTCTAAAAGAGATGATAGTAGGTTATCTAGTTCATTGTCTTCATGTAGAGGGAGTATAGTTTGATGCTTTCTATGATGCTTTACATCTGGGGTTAGGCTGTGTTCTGATGGAGTAGAGATCCGTAGTTTCTTATGGGTCTTGGTAGTTGCATCCCCATGAACGTAACTATACCACTCATGATATTGACATGGGAGACTTGGTATTTTCTCAGATGTTTTGTAGACATTTCCTTAATGGAGAGTGCTATGTGGTTTTCACTGACTATAAGAGTTTGAGGTATGTTATCTTCTAGTGTGACTTGAACTTACGACAACATCAGTGGACGGAGTTCATACAATAATATTGCTTCAAAATATTGTATACACCTGCAAAAGGAAATTTTGTAGCTGATACACTGAGTCTAAAGTCACGTTGTTATGTAGTGCATGAATCTGGTGATTCCTGGAGAGTAATGTAAGAACAATCCACATTACATATTAATATGAGAGAAGTTGTGTTTAGAGGTTTTCTTTTCTAGATGACAGTGCAATCATCTCTGGTGCAGTAGGTGGAAGAGTCCATGTGGGGGGTTCTTGAGGTAGAGGTCTGGGGAGACCGATTTGGTTTTGGTGAGGCCCTAAATGGTTAGTATGAGTATGGACAACTCTGATTGTTATATTATAGAAGTATATTTTTTCATTTGATTAAGTGTGATATGGTTCTCAAAGTGTTATATAGTTCTCCTTAAGTGGTGAATCTGGGAATGAAAATGATGTACAGAGCCTTGAGGATCAAATTTTGGTGGCCTGGGCTGAAGTGTGTTGTCGTGCAGTTTATGTCTAGATGTTTGGTCTGCCTAATAGTGAAGGTCAAACACCATGTTCCTGTGGTCTTCTCCAGCTGTTATATGTTCCTCAGTGGAAGTTTGAGGACATATAAATGGACATCGTTACTGGTTTTCCTCATGATCAGGGAGGAAATGAAAATTTTTTGGTGGTAGAGAATCGTTTAACAAAATCAGATCACTTTATTGCAATCAAAAATTCAAGCTTAGTGGATGTTTTGTCGAGGAAATATCTGGAGGAGGTGGTGAGACTTCCTGGAGTCCCAAGGATGTTCATTTCCGATCAAGATCCTCATTTTATCTCTCAGGTGTTGATAGGTCTCCAATATTCTTTTGGTTCTATGTTATTCCTTAACACTTCTTTTTATCCTCAGACAGATGGTCAGATAGAGCATACCGTCCATACTCATAAAGACATGTTACACTCTTGTGTCCTAGATTTTCAGGGTTTGTGGATGAGGCACTAACCCTTATTGTAGTTCTCATACAACAACTCGTTTCACTCCACCATCAGTATGGCACCGTTTGAATCCTTTTATTTCTGACCTTTATGTTCTCTGTTCTGCCGGACTGGGGTCAGAGAGTCAGTAATTCTTGGACCAAAACTAGTGTAGAATAGAACAGAGAGGTTTTGGGTGATTTGTTATAGGAAGAATATAGTGCATGATTGTCAGAAATCATATGCTGATGAAAGGAGTATACCGTTATAGTTTCATTTTGGGGATAACTTATTTTTTTGTAGGTGACTCCACATTATGGGTAGCAAAGGTTTGGTTGTGGGAGTAATCTTTATCCTCCATTTATTAGGCATTTCTAGGAGTTAGGTCATGTTGGAGCATTGGCGTATCGAGTAGCACTTCCCCAATAGATGAGCGTGATACATGAATTTTTGTGTGTGTCACAGCTCCGTCTTTAACTTCATGATGACTATCACATCGTTGATTGCAGTGAGATTGATATTCAGGATGACGTGACTGTCAGGGAGAAACCTGCGGAGATCCATGACCACAAATGGAAGTTGTTCTGTGGGCATTAAATAACCCTGGTTCATGTTTTGTGGTGACACAATGGCATAGAGGATAGTACATAGGAATGTGAGTCACAAATACATGATCAATACATACTTTTGTTTTATTTTTTACTCTATTAATGTAATGATGTACCCTTTGTGGTTATAGACTATTAGGGATTATGATATGGATTTTATTTTTTTCTTCTTGTGGATTTATATCTTTTGAGAGGTATCTCAATGGGTGGTTGTTCAGATTACATTTATGTTCCCTTTCAGGTTGGATTTGAATTCCCGATGATGAGAACGCTTTGAGAGGTATCTTGTGTAATGGCCTGGACCTCTCTGGTCCATTCCATTGAGAAAATATGGTTTCTGAGGTGTTTTGGTAGATCAAGGTGACTTATCCCCAACACTATTGCGAAATTTCCAGTTATGTGAATAGTGTCTTTGGATGCCTTAAGAGAACAGTGCAATAATACCCTTATGTGAACAGTGTCTTCGGTAGCCCTTGGTGAATAGTGAAATGAAATCCTAATACAAACATTGTAATCGATAAACATAGGGGAACTGTGCCATAGTATCCTTATGTGAACAGTGTTATTGGTTGCCTTACATGAACAGTGCAATGGTAGCCTTATGTAAATAGTGTCATCGATAGCCTTAGGTGAATAGTGAAATGGTAGCCTTATGTGAACAGTGTCCTCAGTATCCTTAGCTGAACAGTGCAATGATACCAATATGTGAACTGTGTCATCGGTATCTTTATGTGAACAGTGCAACTGTTACCTTATGTGAACAGTGAAACTGTTACCTTATGTGAGCAGTCTCATCGGTAGGCTTATGTTAATAGTTCAATAGTAAGATTATGTGAATGGTGTCATCAGTAGCCTTATGTGAATAGTGTAATGGTAAGCTTATGTGATCAATGTCATTTATAACCTTATGTGAATAGTGCAATGTGGAGGTCCAACAATAGCCTCTTTCATTTTCCAAATTTTAGGGTCTTGAAAAGCATTTCTAGAATGGAATGGTTCCAATGGATTCCAATTACATTGGTTAAATTTTGAATTCATGAACAGTTATCTAAAATTTTTTGGATCCAATGGTAGCCTCATTCCTTTTCCAAATTTTATGTTCATGAATAGTGTCTCTAGAACATTGAGTTTCCAACAGTAGTCTATTTCCTTTTCCAAATTTTGTGTTCATGAAAAGTGTTTCCATAACAATGAGGTTCCAATAGTACACTCTTTCCTTTTCCAAATTTCAGGTTCATGAACAACATTTATAGAATATTGAGGTTCCAATGATTGCCTATTTCCATTTCCAAATTTCTACTTCATGAATAGTGTTTCAAGAATAGTTCGGTTTATCGGTCGCCTATATTTCCCTTTACCAAATTTTTAGTACATGAACAGTGCTTCTAGAACAGTGAGGTTCCAACGGTAGCCTCTTTCCATTTCCAAATTTTAGGTTCATGAATAGTATCTCTAGAAGGTTGAGGTTCCAATTGTTGCCCCTTTCCTTTTCAAAATTTTCAGTTCATGAATATTTTTTTAGAAAAGCCAGGTTCCAATGGTAACCTCTTTCCTTTGATAAATTTTGAGTTTTTGAACAGTGTTTACAGCTTCCTACACTTTCAACTATTTGATGTTTCCTTTGATTTAAAAGGCATTTAGACCTTGTTTTAAGGACTCATAGGCTGATTCATAGTCCGTAAATCCTATATTAAATTTCCTAAGGATCAGGATGTTTTTACTTTGTCAAACCGCGTGGATTAATGCCATTCACCATTAATGGAAAATCTAGCGTATCTTAAACTGTTACTCCATTAAATCATAAATTGGGATGAGATATCTTCCACTCTAATTGTTCCTCCATGTTCTTAGCTATGAGATTCTCGATCCTTTCATTACACACTGTAGGAGTTTTGAAATCAAACTTTCCACCATGGATTGGTTCCTATCTATTTTGATGCAGCCAAGCTTTATTGATCAATCTTGGATATGTTTTCTGATCTATTGTCATTTTTTGGGCTCATATCTTTCTATTTTTCCTATCCCTATTATGAAATTCTATCCCCATGTTTCTAATGGGGTTTTCATGGGTGTTGACCGATGTCATGGTGTCTCTGCATCCTCAAGTGGATCCAATGGTCACAGTGGATGAGATCTTAACCCATTGTGTGGATCCTTATCATATAACTAAAGTCAAGAACCATTTAAGGTAGGGGATTCGTTTAGTTTATTTTCTTTTATGTGGAACTATATAGTAATCATGTTTTATCAGATTGTATCAAAATGGAAATGAAATAATAAATATTTGAACCGAATAAATAAATTGATATAGATTGTATGATATTGCCTCTGGTTTTTCTAGATAGTATGACATCTATGCACACATTGTTTAGCTTTTCATTCTTTATGGAAATTGGTAAAGAATATAATTTTGTAATTAATCGATAATTGTTTTGAAAAAGATAAGGAGTCATGTGAATGAATCCTATTATTGTTTTTATAATTTTATGTTAATGAAATTTATGCAGTAATCATGTTTAATCATTTTTTGATATCTATCAATTTAGGTTTCCTGATATTGGAACCTACAAATAATAAATTGTCTAATTCATGATGGATTAAATAACTGGTTGTTTGATAGAATAAAATCCAATATTGGGTTCATAATTACCCTCTTACATGTTTGAGGGCCAAGATCCCAATGGATATAATGTTTTTTTGCATCTTGTTTTCTGATGTGAACCTGGATGGATGTTGTGATATGTGGGGGCTAGGAGGCCTACTGGTTTTAGCAGCAATTGATGCTTATAGTGGTGAGATGCATCTTTTTATGCATGCAGTTGTCGGGGAGGACACCATGGATGATGGAATGGGTTGGATATGAATGTTTGGATGCTTGATGATTCTTTTTTGTTGTTTATCGGATTTATATTCCCCACTTCTCAAGGAGGAATTTCTTTTTTACCCTTCGTCTATAAGGGGATAATACCCATTGAGTATGCCATGTTGTTTTCGTGTTTAGCTTCTCATGGGAGTATGTGTCTAGACTTTTGCTATTGGAATCAAAGACTCAACGGGTAGTTCATCTGCTCACTATGTTGAGCCCCCTTATGTTTAGTAGCATAAAATAATTTTCTAAAATGCTTGGGAATATAGGAATGTAATTCACTAAATAAATAATAGAATAAATGATGTTAACCCTTGGGGATGGAGCTTGTTGGGATGCAATGCTAAGGACAACAAACATTGTGTGTGATGCTAATGAAATATAATGTGTAATTGTTAATAGTTAATTGATGTTTTAATAATTAATTTACGTAAAGTGGAACTGATAAAATGGGAATGAAGTAATGTAATAATGATTTTTAAATGGTTGTGTGTTTATATGATATCTAGTCATAGAAGTGGATGTTGGGAGTCCGAGAGACATTAGGTGTTGTTGAGTTTAGGACTACATTATTCTTATAGTGTGGTTATGAGCTATAGTATATTTTGTATTTTATTTTGTTCTATATGCTACTCCACCCCGCCAGTTCGGGAAACTAACAACCAGGGGATTCTGAGCCCTGGGGGGTGTTTTCCCCAACATTTTGGTGGGAGGATGAATGGTTGACTACCACTATGGCCCCTCTCTCTTATCCTGGTAGTTACTTTTGTTGGTAGGCACAATGGTTAGTTTTCCCCATATAAGTCTGTAGAGGGCTATAATGGCTAGTGTTTATTCACACAGATATATTCTAGATTTCATTTCCTATGGAATACTATATGTTTAATGTGTATGTTCTATGATGGATTGAGGATCCTTACTCGGGGTATGGGTTATAATGTCTTGAGATTTAATACCCAACTTATGATACAAATTATGCAAGTTGTGATGGCTCTCAAAAACTACCTGGTTACTTTGATTTCATGGAATTTGTGTTTTTTTAAACGGGAGCATGTTTCGGTGCTTCTCCCATGTGTATGCGGGAAATCCTTTTTTGGAGAGAGATGCCTAGGACGTGTGATGTTGGGGAAGAGTGGAAAACCTATGGGGAAGTAGTAGCGGGGTAACCTTGACTTTCTTAATTATATTATATACTCTTGTATGTTTTATGTGGATAGAGTATCCATGGTGATTCCAGAAATTTAGTATATAAGTTTAGGTGACTAGTTAGTTTTACTTGTTGTTCAGTGTGCATTATCCTGCTTTCTATAGTTTTTCACCAGAGGCTTCGGGGTGGAACCTTCTAAGTATACTTATATAATCACCCCATCTATATATAAACTATTTTTCACGTCACTTGGAGTATGTTGGAGATCAGGTTTTATACAACTAGATTGGGGTTGCATGAGCTATTTGAGAATCGTGGTCGCTGCTGTTTTTACTTTGTTTTGGGTACTTGCAGTTTTACCCTTATAGTTGTAGTAGTTTTTTATGACACTACATAGGTGTAATTGGGATTTTATTTATATTTAAATATGAGTTATAGTTGTTTGGTGTCTATCTATTCTCAATCTATCCCATGTGTTCTCTTTGGGGTTAATGCCTCTATAATGTTTGTCAACTATACCCTCAGTGCTAGTCTCCAACCAGGGGCCTACTAGAGGTGTGGCTAGGAGGTCATTATCTCTCTTCACACATTTTCATTACAGAAGGGTTACAATATTTGGGGAGTGGTATTTATTATTTGGGATTGGATGATACTACGAATTATAGAGAGTAATAACATATCACACTATTCTTAGATGGTAAAATATTATTTGGATTAAGAGTCTGAGTACTGGAAAAGATATAAAAAAAACCATTGTGTGTAATGGTGAGTGCATGTTAGGTATGCACAATGATGATTTTTTATGATCATTGATGAACCATGTATATTTTAACTATTTTTTTATTTTATGTAGACACTAATTTATATAATGACTATGGGTTATTTATGACAATGAGTTATTGTCATTCATGCTGACATGTAACATCAAATATCGATCATAGTACAATGGCAATTTCGATCTAAGATTTTCCCTATATAGTGGTTTCCTTGGAAGCATTAAAAATTATTATGTGCATAAAAATTTCTAAGATGACTGAATAATTTATTATTTATTATTGTGGTTTTGTGTAAGTAAATTTATATAGTGATAATCCTACCATCTGATAGTGCAGTTTGTAGTCCTAATTTTGGATTGATTATAGAGGATTTCAAGGATGGAATTTATACTGATCTAGGAATGGGTTGTGATTGGTTTTTCATAATTTTCTATGTGTTTGAATAGGATGAGAATTTTCATTAAGTATATAATAAATTATAATAATAATAATCTATGGAAATATTTTTTTTAGCAGAGTGATGATGGGGATAAGGATCATCTGGTTAATAATGAGTAAGTAAATCCTTTTTACTGAATTATATAGAACCTGTCAGTTTTGGGATTTTGATATCATATTTTATGTCGTTAATATATTATAATAAATATAATGATGATTATAATGTAATATGAGATTGATTCATATCTATTGATCTATATTAATCCTACTTATAGACTCATGAATATTATTGGTGGTTAGTGAGCATGATTTGAAACTACCATGACTGTCATGTTTAGATTTCAATAATTATGTTTAAACAATTTTTTTAACCAAATATATTTTACTATTTTGATTGTTAAAAACAATTGATAATCCATTCATGTGGACACAAATCACTTGGAACGGTTAGATAATGTATTTTTGGTATGTTTTTTTCATAAGTTTGTATGAGTTAAGGTGGAAAACATTTCCAGTGTGCCAATGTACTAATAGAGGATTGTTTCATTAATAAATTCCTATGGTTCGGTATCAGTGAGTTTGGATTTAACTTTATGATAAAATAATTAGGTTGTGGAATCATAATAACTTAATTTGGAATTGGGTAATGTAATTATCTCATGAGATGTTAAGTATGAGATTTTGGGGTAAACCTAATACTTGTTGGGACTCTATCCGCAATGTGTTGTAGAATAGGATGTTAACATTGAATTATGAATATTTCATGTATTATTTTTTATATACATTCATGTGATTCGATATTCTTAAGTTACAATTTATGTCACATTATTATTCCATGTGATTATTCTTGATGCGATTATTTTATGATATAATACAATTCCATTTGACTCACATGTTATGTTTTGGTTTTATATCAATTCAATTATAATGATTCTATGTCACCCAATTTTTCTATGTATTCCCCAGTTTACCCTATGTATTTTAATAATATTAAATAGATTTAATATTTCATCATAGATATTAAAATAAAGACATTTTGGTTTGAGATGTATTATGAACCTAGTATTTCAATGACACTTGGATTGTTGATCCTTGGTTGTATCTAATGTATTTTTATGTTAAAAATAATGTAATAATATTTATAAAATCCTTGTTATTCTATAATTGGCATCATAAGATTGTGTATATATTTTTGTATATTATTATTTTAATATTTTATTGAGAAATCTTGGTATATTACTAAGTAAAAAAAATATCCTTTAATTTATATGACGTATTGAGAAAATAGTTTCTAAAAAAATTCATCCTTATCTATAAACGATAAGTGGATTTAGATATGGATTTTTTTGTAAAGGGTTAATTACCCTAAAAAGGGAACATTGGAAATTGAATCGATAGTAACTCAACACATGATAAAGTGGAATTTATAAATATAAATTTTGACACACCTGAGAGATCTGATTTGTAAAATTCGTAGACACATTCTGAATTACTATGAAGGATCTAAGTAAATTTTAATGTTATAATATTTAATTGGTATATTTTCATAGATAACCAATATAGAAAAACAAGAGACCAAATGTTAGTATTTATGTGTCATATATAATTTATTTATCTCTTTTCAAAATTTAAAAACAATGTCACTATTTAAATTTGTATTATACCTTTTTCCCTTCATTTGTAAAATTATTATCATAATTTTTTCTTTTTTTGATTAGTTAAAAAATGTAAATAGGAGAAACCATGTTAATAACCATTTTAAAGAGTTCCCTAACAATATTCATAAATATATGGGAGTGGATTCTTAGAACTTCTTAAAAGTATTATCTCACCTTACACATTCAATGAACAATATCTTGAATGATGTGGCGCACCCACCTTCATTTAATAATGATAATGATGTGGTTGATCCAATTGTGAGATGATGTCCTCCTTCCATATTGGGTTATTCTAATCCCATAATAATTGAATAATATATTATCTTCATTAGAAATATATTTTTTATCCTATAATGCATGGAAAAATAAAATGTTGTTTTGCACATTTATTTCATAGAAGGCGAATAAGAACTGTTTGTGGATACTTATCAAGATCATTATGATCAAATATGAATCATTACCATGAAATGAGATGAATTCATGAAAATATGTCTCAATAAATATTTTTATCAAACTCAACATATTAAAATGGATAGTGTGTTCCTCAAAATAATGAAAACATTATTTTATTATATCATGGATGATAATGAATATATTTCAAGGAATGTATGACACAACCCTATATTTTTCATCAATAATGACATTATAGTGGATAAATTATTTAGTGTGTAAAGTGTTAATCTACAAAATAATTTATCAATTAATGAAATATTATTATTTAAATATATTTTCTATTATTCCCTTTGAGGATGAGATTGAGATCATTGAATATTAGTGGTCATGTGGTCCTGGAGAAAAAACATAAGATGGAGTTATCTTAGCAAGGATCATTGGATAAATCCCACAATAAATTGAAAACCGAACTTCCCATGTATTAATATCAAGGGAAGAAGTATTGAAAAATAATTCAGTAGGTAATTGAGGGATTCTTTTTGTGAATAAAATAGGGCAATCATGATAATTAATTCTAGGAATATATAAATAATGAAAATTATGTAGCAGGTAAGAGATGTTTTATATCACCACTTAGCTTATGGTATAGTGCTTCAACTACAATGAATAATAGATTTATAAAAGTCAAACACCTAGGAAAAAAATATTAGATACAATCAACAGAATCAACATCCAAGGCCTAATGTGAACAGATGAGAATACACTATCACTGCTAATTTGTTTAATACAGAAAATGATGTACTGACATGTAATTTAGTTATTGATTCAGGAACAATAAACATAAATTTTGATTCTAAATATACATATTCCTTCATATCATTCATGTTTAGATGGAAAAATCAAACACCTCCTCATTACATGGGTGTTGGGTGAGTTATCTGGGAAAAAAAATAAATGGATAAATTATTATATACCATGTATATGACAAATCCAAGTAATTGTATTTCTTAATGAACCACACAAAATATATGGTCCTACATCCTTTATTGATTTTTGATTATATATTGGGAATTTATTTTCTTTATATAATGCCATCATCAAGTTTTAATAAAGGCACATCACTCTTCACATACTGAATCATCCTCCTATTATGCATAAGTGTACATAAAAGGATGAATATGATTTTATATGAATATATCAATTATGAATATTGTTTACTTATGAGAAATGATAACTTTTTTATATGATTGAGAAATAGTAGGGAATCATTCTTGAAGGAATTCTTACAATATAGTATTATAATTATGTATTCCCAGATGAGTTTTTCTGTCTTCCTCTTAATTTAGAGGTTTAGGTATCAATTGAACATATAAATGGATCTATATATAATTATTCATTCCATACATGGGTATTACATATTTTTTATTAATATTCTTTATATATCATAAAGATCAATGCTAGAATCATATAAGTCTAGTATCATTAAAAATGATGATTCATAAAAAGGGGTTCATAAGTGTAATATATAATCAATTAATGAAACATTCATAACTATCACCCATCTTATATGTATCTTATATAGTAAATTTCATCATAACCGTAGGAAATTAAAGATAATAAAACTATGATCTCAAATGTCTAGTAATGGTAAACAATAGAGTTATTCAGTTTAACTTGACCATGGCTGGGGAAAAAGGGTTTGAGAACACAATGATAACACTTGAAAATTAAACTACGCATATCATAGACCATATAACTCTATAATCCATAGAACATTATAGTTCAAAAAAATATCTATAATGCAATCAATGAACATTATTCACGGGAGAATTATTTTTTCATAACGAATATATTTGTGTCATACACATAAGAATAAAAAATCATTCCATTAGAAGACAAGGTTAACTATAAATACTATCAATGTGGTTTGAGATAACTCCTCAATCCATATTAGTAGTCATAGTTCACAACCAAGACTATAACAATGGATAATGTTACTTACTAAACATGGTTCACTCCCCAATATAGTCATCTTTATCTAATGATATTTCTGTCTTTACCCAATTAATTAGAGTGATAAATAATTTCTGGACCTACAATTACATTATGAAAATAGTTTTCATGTGTTCTATAATAACATAAAAAAATTATTCATTTCATAACCAATGAAAAATAAATGGGTTTCAAAAAAAATTTATCACAGTGTAACACATGGAAATTTAATTTGTTTCAGAATGATTTCTTCACTTCATATTAGCAGAAACCATAAAAAAGGAAGGATTTTTATAAACATCATTTCATCATAAAAATATACCATATAGAGAAATAGAAAGGATGTTTGAACTGGATCATATACACAACAAAGGCTATGTGGAATCATAATATGTCATATTAAATTTCATAAATTTTAAAGATAACTTTAAACATTTTTTGACTAATATATAATTTTTTTAACTTTGAAAAAAATATATAAAATATATAAATTTCTCAAATATAAAATAAATATATTTATTTGAAAATTTATTTCAATATTTATAGATTAAAATTTAATGTATTTAATGTTTATGACAATACTAAATTCTCTATAGATTGTATGTGTTAAAAGAGAACATTACTTTCATATTTTTGTATCAAGTCAAAATGGGGCTCGTTTAAAAAAAGACTTGAAGAAATATTTTAAACCATTTTTAAAAATATAATACATTGGTAAAAATAAATTTTGATATCCATAATAGAAAATTAATACCATTTATTATATAAAAATTTGAAAACAAGGATGTAAACAAAAATAATTGCTGACCGAAGTTAGAAATAGTGTCAATTCTTTAAAAATTGTTATTTTTGGTATATTGTTTACATATAGAGAGTATAAATAAAGGAAAAAATATATTTTAAAAAAATAGAATAGAATTAAATTTTTTATTTATATTCAAATAATAATATTTCATTATAGTAAATTTTATCTCAAATAATCTTAGTAATCAATGAGACTGAAACACAAAACACTTACCTCTTTTCTAACATTTGAATCATAAGACGAATGAAATAATAAAATAAAATGAAACGTTAAATATATATATCATAAATAAAATCATGATATAACATATATTATATAATTATACAAGCCTCTTAAAATAATCTAGGTCATTTCATAACATATTACCGAAAGAAGATAATTCGATGCCCTAAACCATTACCCTGAGTTCCTCTCTGTTCAATATCACACTAAAATTCTGTAAAATAAATTTAATTTTTCTATAATTATATATCACAATAATTTATATAATTATCATATCATAGTATTATACAATTATAACATTTGAACACCAATTTATTAAAAACATCTTATTAAAATCATCATTTTTGGGTGATACATTTTCATTTATCCTAACAATTTTAATTTATTAGTTCCAATAATTATACATTTTTCAATTTTTATTCTATATATAATTTTATTAATGATATAAATTACATATATATTCATTATATATAAATATACATTTATATTCTTCGATAAATGTATGATATAGGAAAATGAAAAACACTATCCATGGAGACAATAGGTCAAGAGTTTTTATGATTGCACATTTCACTTTTTGAAAGATGGGATCAATGAATTGTAAATAAATAATTTATATTTATAGAATTATTATTAATAAAAATATGTCTTTTATATTCACTAAATATACCTTATTAATATACTTGTAAAATTAATGTTTAAACAAATCGCATTACTTCTTGGTGGTGGTAGTCAACACATATGCATGAGAAACCATGTTTTTTCTGAATGGATTGGGATTTAAAATTGTAGATAATCTATTATAATTCAGAAGTGTAACTATAAAAAATTAATCATATCCATCCATCCATGAAATATCAATGATGGAAAATAAATATTATTATTATATAGAGATGGTAAGTCGTATGTACACACAGGTGATAAATTTTATTCTCATTTGATGGGAAAATGGATAGAAAATGGTTATTTTATAATAATTATAACATTTTTCTAAATTTAAAACACTTAATATATTATTTTATTACAAATTACATAAATTTAGAGGAGTTAAAAGAGAAATTAAAAATTGAATGTCATTAGTTAAGGTTATTTCCAATTATTTGAAGAAACTCCTTGATATCACCTATAACTGGTTATAAGTTTGGTTTTTTGGGATAAAAAAACATCTAGAATGTGGATTGGAATATTGGGATGGAACTTGGTAGGTTTTGGTAAAAATAGATTGTCCAAATGGTTTGATAAATTAAGGGGTGGAGGTTCCCATTTATAATTGTTCCAAGGGACACATTTGCAATTTCCTAATAGATTAAACAATATAAATTCATTTTGATGTATAAATATTCGAGGTCAAGTTGATAAGGTCACATTTTGGGTTGATTTAAAATAATATTGAATTTTTTTTTTATAAAATTTAACCATTTTAACCATTACATGATTACAAAATTTATTATAGTTATGAAACATTGTAAATATTTTTAAATGTAACATATTTACCAATTTGGGACACCATAATTTCAAATATGTAATCAATTTTTAAATATTGAAATTATTTTTGTTGCCTATAATAATTTTACCTCAAAATCAAAAATTAAATGAAAAATTGTTCAATATAAAAATTACCATTTACATATAACAATGATTTTATATAAAATTCAAATATAAGATACATTCCAAGAACATTAATTATATTTTGTTTAATAATATTTTAATTAAAAATATATTTTAAAAAATAAAAATAAAAATTTCTTTTCAAAAATTTGAAAATGAATATTAATATATCAAAAAAATATGGTATAACACTAATCATTGAAAAGTAATACCTTATGAAAAATTCGAAAACAATTCCTCATAATATTATTTTGATATACTGAATTCAAAAATTGTTGTTATCTATCCAAAAAAATTTATAATTATTTTCATAATATAAATTTAATATTATATCACAATATTATCAAAAATAAGTAATTAAGAAAAAAAATATATGTATAAAAAGGCTTACAAAAAAATTTATTTCCCATTACCTTTGAATTAATTAATAAATTTTTATTAAGATAATAATATATATATATATATAAATCAAAATGTGGATTATGTTATTCAAACAATCCTTTTCAATAGGTATGATATAATTGCAGTACTTAAAAGTTCATTTAAACATGGTTTTGTGTATCTTTTACACTATTTAACATAGTGTTATTATGAAATAACATGGATTTTATAATTTTATCATTTTAAAAAAATTCTGTTATAGTCTTATCTAATGATCAAAATGATGATTATTTGCTATAAAAATTATTTCTAACTGATGAAATAAAATATCTTTTAATAGATAAAAAATATATATCAATATAATCCACCATTATTGAGGTATTAATACAAAAATATCCAAAATAATGTAAGCAAATTCCCAAAATGAATAAACCATTATATGAATAAATGTAAAATTAATCTCCAAATCCTAAAATATAACACCAAAATATCAAATTAGATTATTTAATAAATAAATAACCACAAAACCCTAAAAAATATTATGCACTATGATTTAATCACAATTATTATAATTATTTGACCACATATTCTTCCATGATAAATTAATTACTTATCTCTAAATAACATCTATAAAACCTAATGTATCCTAAGAAAATTTATATTCCTTAATAATATTATCTAATGATATAAAATAACCATTAAAAATAAACATTAATCCTATCATATCCATATTAAAATTATATATTCTTCAAAAATATAATTATATCATAATTTCTTTAATATAATCCATCAATGATACGTTTTCCATTACCATACAACATTACAAAAATGGTGAACTTATTAAGAAATAACATTATTCACCTAATTACTAAATCACATTTAAATCTCATAGTTATCCTTCTAGTAAAACACATATTCCCAAGATAAATATACTAATTGTCTATAAAATTATTTAAAAAGTACATACAATCCCAGACATTACATAGGCTAGTGGTAGAAATTTATCCCTTATCTCCCTTCGGTTGTTGGTTCTAGCCTCCCAACCATAACAAATTGTACATGCCATCAATTTTTTTAAATCATAAAAGTGGTTTCAAGTAATTTTAGTATATTTTCAACCTCAAAATCATAAACCCATGATTAGATACATAACAATTAATTTAATCTTACAAGAAGACATATATACATCCAAAATTAAAATAATATTTATCTATTTAATGATACCTATCTCCAAATTACCATTTCAGAAATACTACTTCAACATCAATATTTACTCCTAATACATAAATACCTCATCCCATTCACTTAAATGTATGGAATTAATTAGTTTCATATCTTTCTAAGTATTTGTCCTTTAAAATAGGGGAGTTACTCAGATAATTCCAAATTTAAAAACAATAAATCTATATCAAGAATAATAATTATTTATCCTCATTGAATTAAACAAATTTAATTGAAAATTAATTTCACTAAAACATTACATTTATCATATAATAATTATTAATGTTTCATTTATAAATTATTTAGGGTATCTCTATAAACATTATAGACATGAAGGAAAATGATCCTTCATTTCAATATAGTCTCCATAATAGGTTCTCTTAATGGTCACCATCCTTCACTTATTATTTGAGTTTAAGAGTCTGTTACGTTATATTTTATCAAGAATATATCTTGATAACTGATTCATAATAATCAAAATGCCATTCACTTCCATCTTAAACCCATTTTCCCCCCAAAATCACAGTATTGTCCTTTACATTCACTATTAACATAATTTTTCAAGGTGATAGCCATTGAATAAATCCAAAAATAGTGGTTTGAGAAATAAACTCAAAATTATGAAAAATTATAGATAAAATATCTATGTCATGACGCCTTATTTTCAATATATTACACCTTAGGTTCTGCATAAGTCATTAATGATTATTATCAATTTAAATAATATATAATGGTTTGTAAATAAAATGTGGATGAAATTATGAAAATCAATAGAGTGTCAAACCAAAATTTTAGAAAGGTAACACTCACCATATTGTAGAATTATGTATGATAATTTTTTTGAAAAATGATTTTTATGTTTATTATCCCTAGATGAATTTTTGATAAAAACCTCCACTTTTACTATCCGTACATGGATGAATCTCTTATAAAATCCAACTCCTTTATTTACCTATTCTACGAATTTTTTTCTATAATAATGATTATTGAAATGTTTCTCTACAAGGATTCAATATCCATGTACAAAATGGTTAACAAAAACCATATATGATTATAACTATATGGACCCATTATTTTCACATGTATATATTAAATCTAATTAGGTGAATATTTAATAACTAAAATAATGATAGATACAAGAATCATATTGATATAGTATCTCTAGAATCATGGATATATATTCTTTTTTGTTCCGAATTTTATTATATAATATCCCCTTAAAATATTCAAAACAATCCAAATTATTTGACATGTCATACTTAATACCATTCTTCATAAACTATGTAAATGAAACATTATAGAATGGTGAGAGAAGATGCTCAGTATAGGGGAGAAGGAGATATCAATGATAACATTAGAATTACATGAGTATAAGTATTTAATAACATAAGAATAACTATTTAAAATCATACCCTAAATATAATTGAACATAATATAAAATAAAAACAAAATTATTGGAAATTATGAAGTTTAAAATCATAAATGAATTAAAAAATTAATCGTGAGAGCATTAAATTTTGATACGACATAGATTTGTGGCATTCACATAACCATAAAAATATAAATTATAGTAGTCATATATCACTTCCAAGAAAATCATAGTGGATTGGGTTCACTCCCCAAATAATTATAGTAATCATGTTTCACTCTTAAAACCATCATATTGGATATATTCATCTAGTTAAATAGGTTAACTCCCCATTCCAGTCACATTTATCTAAATATTAAGCTTTTAATACCCAATGCATTGGGGATAAACATTATTTTTCTCTCACATATCACATAATTAATATCTAACATTTTTGTGGAATATAATCATAAAAAATTTATTATATTAGATCCCATGAATGAATTGGATTCATAGATATTTCATCATATCATGCCATGTCCAAAAAATGGCTTCCATAAACATCTCATCATTTCATCTTAGCATAACTTATATAAAAGAAGTGGGTTTTATAAACATATTATCATAATAATAATAAGTGAACTATATAAACAATATAGATGTTATAATTATATTATATACCAAATAATAATTTGGAATCATAAAACATGACATTTTAGAGGTAAAATGATTTTAAATATCTATTAAAATATTTTTCTTAGAAAATAAATTGTTTACTATTAAATAATGTACATTAAAAATTGAGAAATATTTATTAAATAAATTGTTATAAAATATAATTCATAATTTTTAATGTAATAATAAATTTATTGACTGGTTTTGATGGTGTGAAATTAAATTCACAAAATATATTTTAAAAGAAAATATACATTTCATAATGTGTAAAAAAATGGTAGTCATTCCAAAAAATGACATGAAGATTCATTTTATAAATTATTTGAAAAATTATAACAGGGATAAAAATGATATGAAAAAATCCTAGGAAAATTTTAAAAAATTTCAATAAATTAAATTCAAAAAAAAATATATGGAATTTGACCAAAGAATGAAATAAAAAAAATTTAAAAATATTTTACATCAATTTTTGGGAATATAGAGAGATGAAAATGAATGTAAAACACATATTTTAATGAATGTAAAATATTAGATGAAAAATAATGATTTTAATTCTATATATATATATATATATTATTTATTTATAAGAAACATGATCATAACCATTCTAGATAAATAATAAAATTATTATATAAAACCCCTTCCACTTTCGTATAATTTGAATCATGGGAGCACTAAAATAATAAAATCATATGAAATATTAGATATCATGAAAATAAATATTATCATTATTTAAAATTTGAAATGGTACTTTAAACATATAAAAAATATTGGTCTATGGTATAACATATATCTCATTAATGATAATTTTAGACATTAACCTCTTACATCGAGTTCAACATTATTTGGAAAGAATTATAACCTCCATTATAATTATATTATATTTTTTATAATTCTATATTTTTATGACTTACAGTAATTTAATATCCTATATCACCCAATTATAAAATTTTAATTTAAATTTATCCAACAGTTATTATTAATTGTTTTGTGATAATTTTCTCATTTAACATAAGTACTTCAGTTCAGTAGCTCAGTTATTATCCATTAATCATGGTTATATAATATAAATAATGTTAATAATTATATAAATATACTATATATTAATTATATATATATATATATATTCAAAAAGTAATGATAGATATATAAAAATGAATTACATTCTTCATTGAGAAGGTAGGTTGTACGTATGTGTGGATATTTTTTTCACTTGAAATAAGATAGAAAAAAGACTGAAAAAAATAATTAAAATTTTTAGAATCATTAGTATGTAATATAAATAATTTATATTAATTAAATATATGGTAATTATTATCCAATTAAAATATACATGAAAAATATATCATATCGCATCATGGATATAGAAGTCCACCCAAATGCACGAGTGACATTATTGTTTTCAAACGGATTAGAAAGAAAAAAAGAAAGATGTGATATTATAATTTCAAAAGTATTAATTTTTTTTATAAGCATCATATATATACTCATAATAATAACAATCAATAAAATATGGTGGTGTGAAATCAATTCTTTCGCTATCTAGAGACATTAAGTCATACGTACACACGAGTAATATATTCACTTCACATTTGATGGGAAAAAGAACCAATAGTGGTCCAATCATGACCTTAATTAAATTTAGGAATATTTATAATATTATTGTTATTATTTTATAATAAATACATAAAATTTATAGTTGGTAATCTAAGAACTAAACAATGAACCTTATCATTTATTCCTGTTAACTCTTTTTTGAAAGAACTATTTTAGATCTCCTCTTAAGGACCCTAGGCTCGGTCATTTGGGAATAATAACACCTCTATAATATGGATATGTTGGTTTTTGAGGAAATTTATTATGATTTGTTCAATATATATTTTACAAAAATTTCTTGAATTATAGGGAAGAGGTGTACTTTTATAATTTAGATGTGGGTAATTTTGGAATTTCATGAATAATTAAATTATAATAAAGTTATTATCCATAAAAATTATTCCACATTGTTATATTTTATAATATATGGATGTATTTGGTTGAAATAAAATAAACCAATATAATTGGGATATGTTTTAATGGTTTTAAGCCATCTCATTTGGTGTAAACCCTTAGTTAACCCATTTTAATCATAACCACATTAACAAATTATTACCCTTAAAAAGTTATATTTTTACATATAAGGTATCTATTGACACATAAATGGTAAAAATGATTAATATTTTGACCTTATATTATTCCAATTTTCGAATTATTATTATTTTATAATTTTTATTTTTCTCATAAAATATTTTATTTATAAAATAGCATTAATATCTATATTAGTACAATTCACTAAATTTGACTCATACCAATATTATTGAAATAATTGAATTCAAATGTAACACATTTAGAAATAAATAATAAGTAATATATATTTTAAAAAACCATTGGCCGTGTTAATTTTTCCATATTAGGTTACTTTTAATTTTTTTATGATTGTTTTGTATTCTATTCATTGAATTAATACTATACGAGAATTGCTTAAGAATTTAAAGTAATTATGTCATTCCTAAAAATTTGAAATAAATTAACATGAAAAAAACTATATTTATAATAATATTTTTAACTTCACTTATAATCTTTTTTATCCTTATTTAATAATAATTTATATATTAAAATCAAGGGAATGAATTTTTAGACATCATGTTTCAATTAAATGTTATAAATATCCATATCAAGTGATAATTGCAAAAAAATATAATATATAATAATGAAATTTATATAATTTTATTTTATAAATCCATTAAATGGGATCTACTTAAGTTATATTTTGATCATTATGCCATATTATATTAGTTTTAATCCTTATTTACCCAGTTTAACTTTACCATGTTAAAATTACTATGGTTACTAATGAATATATCCAAATGTAAAAGTGAATTGCTATTAAAATTTGGACCTTTGTATTTCAATTTTGGATTCCTTAATAATAATTCAATTCACATAATTGGTATAAATTAGTTTAACAATAAAACATAAAAACCCAATGAAAACAATTTTTCATAGAAAATGGATTTTATGGATAAAAATTGTTTTTATACAAATTTAAAATATTACATAAAATAAACACATCATAATTTTATATTTATAATCAATATTAATGAATTATATTATAAATAAAAATATTAATAATTTTACTCTATCAATACATAAAAATAATAAAAAAATTTCAATAAAATTCAATATTTTTCCATCATTATTGAAAAACTAATCATTTCAAAAAAGAAAAAAAAAATAATTATATCATAATTATGATGTATTGAATTTTATAAATAAAAAATAATTATATATTAAAATTAATAATTTTTCTAAAAATTATCAATTATGTTTTCTAAAAAAACAATAAAATTTATTTTTGTAGAATAAGTATTTTCATCTATTAAATAACTTTACTACAAATTCAATACTCATTTAATATGAATTAATCAAAAAATTTATTAATTATCTCCAATATATATATATATAACATAATTTTTATAATCAAACTCTTACCCACCCATTCAATGACATGGTTATATTGCTAACATTTTGAGGTTCTTTTAATATTAGTGTTGTATATAATTTAGGCAATTTAACATGGTGATCTTTTAAAATATCAAGTTGTTAATGGATCTCTACCAATATCCAAGAATCATTACACAATGTTTTTTCATCGTTTTAGAAAAATTGGAAACAAATATACAAGTGAATCTATTCAATGATTTTATACACCATAGATATTCATCATCGGGTGAATCAGTCCAATTCTCCAAGAATAACCATGTGTTAATTCACCTCTACATTTATTATCATGAACTAAAAAAATGATAAAGAACAAGAATCTAATACCACTTATACATATAATTTACAATCAATTTCGAGATTCTTATTACATCTCTATGGTGAAAATTTATATGAGATATCTATAATTAATGGTGAAGAAGGATGATTTCAATAAGAATGAATATTGAATATGTTATAGAAATTATATGTTCATAGTGATGCCCGTTTGAGTCACTAATGCTCTAGGAATATTTATTAACATTATAAATAGATTAATTATAGATTATGTCGAAAAATATGTGGTATTATTTACTGATGATATTTTGATATACTCAATAATAAAGGAGGAGTATGTGTAGAATTAAAAATTTCTACTAAAGACTTCGTGAATGAAGAAGATATATAAAATGTACAGTAAATGTGAATTTTTTATGGAGTAATTATCATTCATGGTGAATGATATAAAAAGTAATGTGATAGATATAGAACATTCTAATATATATCCAACTTGTTAGTAGCCTAAACAAACATTTGTAATAGTCGTATTAAATTTACTTGAGAATATATAGATTACAAAATTATTGTGAGAAACTTCTCACAACTATCTGTCCTACTAACCAAAATGACATGGAAGATAGTAATTTTTTATGTATTTACAAATTTGAAAAAAAATTCAAGAAATTTGACATGATTCAGATCACCATACCATTCCCCAAAAAGACAACATGTGGGGATCAATTAATTTTATATACATATGCTTCAATGAAAACATTATAATTTTTACTAATGCATAAAGGGAATTTGATAGCCAATGTCTCTTGGTAGTTTTATGATCATAAGAAGAACTATCCATCACATGATCTATAGTTTGTTGTTTTTATATTCACATTAGTTTTTTCATCATTATCTACATGGGGAGAAGTGTGAAAACATATGGATAAAGAGATTATTACATTTCTATTCATAAAGAAGTATCTTGATATGCTCCAATGAAGCTGGATAGATTTGGTCAAATATTATTACTACTCAATACACTAAAAACATGGGACAGAAAATAATATGGATGTGTATACAAATAGAAAGGATATTATACATTGTCAATGATGAATATTTAGAAGCATCCAATATTATTAAACTTGATAATTATAGGCATGTGAATCTTAATATGGGTAACATCATCATTCCTTTCTAAAACAATTTCTAAAACATTCCTTCTAGAGTAGATAATTGATGATAAAAGAGATAATGTGGAAATATAGAATATGGTGGAATATATAATAAAATGGAAATAATAGTATTTTCTAAATTTATAAATAAGGAGTCATTAGATTTCAATTAGGATTATGTGTATTATAAAATCATGATATAATGGTCGAGCTATTGAATTATTCACATAACTCAAACATCTCCCCCCACCTAGGGATCACAAAGATGTATAGAGATATCTAAGAGAACTATATTAGGGAAAATATGATGAAATGGATCTCATAATATAAATAATTTTTTTGTTTTCTCATTAGGTGAAGATTAAAAGGATAATTATAGGTGTACGATGTAACATTAATCCATACATAAAATAAAATGAGAAAACATCACCATGAACATTTTCACTAGCCTTGTGAAGTTATCAAGATGAAATAACGATATAAAGATTGTGGTGGATCATCTTATAATGACATATAATCTAATCTATATTTGAGAGGACTTATAAAGTCATTAACATCCAAGTATATACATCAGAGAAGAGGTGAGGACACATCAAACACCATTATCAATTGTATCTGATTGAGATGTGATATTTAGCTACATGATATTGAAATTCAATCTCCACTATCTAACCACTGAGATGGAATTCAATATATCATATCAACCCCAAATTGATATCCAATCATAGGGGACTATATTTACATTGGAAAACATGTTGAGAGCATGCTCAATGTAGTTAAATAGAGGATGATATCACATTATTCCCCTATTTCGGTCATCATGAAATAATATATTTCAATCATGAATATAAATGGTTCCCTAGGAAACCCTTTTTATAAAGAGATGAGAAAAACATACATTATGGGATGAATTTAATGAAAATAATAATCTATGTCCTAAAATAAATGAGAAAATTATAGAAAAGGTCTTGTCTATGCAGTAGAAAAACATGGGTTCTCAGGTTCATCAAAATCGGTTTGCTTAATATAATTGTAGAGACCTAGAGTTCGAGGTTGTGGATGACATGTTCCATGAAAAAATGTCTTAAGAATAATGTGACATTATTTTTAATTAGAGTAATATATGCCCCATATACATTTCCTCTTCTAGAATATAGATAGTGTCAGAGTAGTGGCTTATCAACTACAGCTCCAACAAACCATGTCTCAATTACACTACATATTCCAAACATCTATCACAATTAATTATATACAAAATCTGTAACTTTTAATTAATTTAGAGGTTATATATCAAAAATATATATCTCATTATGGAGAAGTAGATGTTGTTCTTGTACTGTATAGATAATGGTTAATAATGTACTAAAGTTATTCCTTATATGGGATGATGTGAATTGGGAAGAAAAAGAAGCCTTGAAGTACATGTAACCCATCTAGATTTCACATTATTAAGTAATATTATATTTAATAGGAAAATTTCCATAATTAATTAATAATTTAATAACATGGAATGTTATCAATGGGATTTTCATTATTATAATTGAATCATATTTAGAAATTTTGTATAAATCACATAAAAATCATGATAAAACCAGAAAAAAATTTATATTAATTTCATAATTAAATTTCGGAATAAAAATTTCTATAATAATTGAAAACATTTTAATATGATAAAATATTTTAAAAATAGAACTCAAATATGAAAATTTATATCTTTGTCATCCACTAGAACAACAATACTCTTGAACTTTACTCTACAAATAATGAAAAAAATTATTAATGAGATATTCATCTAAAAAATTAAATTATTTTTAACCATGATAGAAATTATAATTGAATTAATATTTGAGAAATATAAGGAATTTATCAAATCTAGGTGTCACATATGATTGTTAAAAATATGATTGTTGGAATAGTAATCTCACTATAGCAATAGTAATATAATCACTTGGAATGATAATATGAACATTAGAATAGTTTATTAGTAATTATGAGTACTATACTCACCTATATAAATGTAAAATAATATTTTTTATTCCATATAAAATGAAAATAATATTTATTTATATCATAATATAGTTAATTTTCTTTAAAATGGTAAATTAAGTGTACTTTTATTTTATAGAAATATGAATGTTTTAATATCACATTCAAAATAACTATAAAAATTTAAAATAAATTTTTATTTTCATAAATATATTTTATAAATTATTATTATATTTTATTATTCTGAAAATTTAATTCTCTGGGTACTTAATTAAATTTCTCAATGGCTCATAAATTTTCTAATAATATTAAAAATTTTAATGTTCAAATAAATGAAGAATTTATTTAAAATCTTGTTTTCTATGAATTTGAAAAATATTTTAATAAAATTGTTTAATTTTTTTAAACTATAAATTGACTATATGATTGGTTGAATATTTGGAATTTTCTAAAATAGAAGTATTTTTGGTGAATAGTGAAATATTTAAATTTATGTTATTTATCATTATAAGGCAGATATGGGAATTGTGGTGTCATGGAAGATATAATAAACCATTAGTTTGAAGTCAAATGAACCATTAATTGAATTTATCCATATGAATAAATATTATTTATATTCTTGGGTCAAAATAATTGTCTAATGAAAATTATATTGAAAAACACCACTCTTCCTCCTATAATTACCTCTATCCCCAACCCCTTATCCTCACAACTTTACTACCTAGAGTATTACAAATATATTAAAAATTCCATTAATAATCCTCTATACCATTTCCTAGTTCTATTGAGCTCATTTAATTCGTTTTGAAGGAGCCATAATTTGTAGCTTATGATTAGGCGACTAATAACTAGGTTAGATTCGTGGCTAATCTCATTCAATTTACACTTTTTAGAAACCCATATTATATAAATTCACCTAAAATATAGTATCATAATTATCCAAAATATAATAAAATGATAATTTTATTTTGTAATATCCATATTAATCTCTCCCTTTATTCTTTTATAAAATGAAATAATTTGGTACGATATGGTTGGTTCACCGCCTCTATGGAAAACACACATTAGTTACCTCCTACACCATTAAGGCCAATAATAAAGATGTAATTAATATTATAGAAGATGATAATAAGTATAATAAATATTATTTTATGTTATAGAATAAATATTTTAATAATATGGATTAAAATGAATGTATTTTGTGATGGTTGGTGAAACCACCAATATCAACTAACAATGCTTCGTTAATGTTTTTAGCCAATAATTTTTATATTTATTAGAACTCATGGGGATCACAATGGTCATTTCAATTTTCTTAATGTCATGGATACCATGTCATATAACCTATGGGGTAGAATTACTATTTAAAATGATCTTAAAAAAATTCAAAATGTGATCCGGCCTTGGTGTTATAAAACAAATTCCCTTAGAATAGTGAAAATGAACATTATATCCCATCAAAATTATTATTGATGAATATAACAAATTGTGTAAAAAATATAATTATGATATGTTATTAATTATGTAATTTATTTATTTAATTTCAACATCAAGGATATTGTTTGAATGCACCGAACACATCCAAACATAAGTTTAGGAATCTCTCTGAACCGCACTTTTTCATTGGTTTCTGACCACTATCACTCTAGCTTAGATTCAATCACATTTAAATGTTATTGAAAAATTCTATTTTTGTATATATAACTCTTAAATATAGTCCTAGATTATTCATCCTTTCATTTATGGGGACATTCACGCTTTATGTTTATTTCTCAAATAGATTCTTTGAGAAATATCCTTCACTATTAATATGTGGAAGGATTATTTAATTATTTTATTCCTAGTGTTAATTAATTTATTTATGACCTATAAATTATTTCATTGATTAGAATGAAAAAATCTATAAATTTTTTCATGGGTTTACCAAGTTTTCTCTCAAATATATTTTTTACTATTTTTGTCTGATAAATATTATGAATGGGAATAGGGAGTATAAAAATACATGATGGGACAATGTCCAACATGTGACATTGAAATAGAATTTAACCGTCAATTATTATAATAGTTTTTTTATTTTACCTTTATATTCTTATAAATCATTGATATTATTTTACAATATTCTTTATATTATTATATAATTGTGTTTTTTTATAAGTCATTATTTTATTATACCATGTTATTCCATTTGAATAATAATATATTATTTTCTATCATAGTTATATAATTATGGATATTTTTTATCACCCATTTCTTCTATGTATTCCTCATGTAATTCAATATAGTTTTAAGAGCTAAAATGGATTTTGTATCACATTATTCCGATTAAAATAACGCAGTTCTTTTATTTATATGTCAGTCACCTAGTTTTTCAAAAATATTGGGCCTCTGAATACAGTTACTATATATAATGGAGAATTTTTTGAAAAATTATATAATTAAAATGTACCAAACTGAGATCAACTAAACGATTCCTCAATATAATGGGTCACATAGAATCATTTCTTCTTCCCCGTATTCTATAATATTCCTACTAGCAATGAGGTTCTATGCTGGTATAGTGGAGAGACTATACACTAATGACTATAGTAACATAGATGTAAAAAAATTGAATAATTAAAAAGAAGCATAATATAAATCAAGAATTAAGATAACAACCATAAGATGATTATAATTATAAACAAAAAATAAGTTTCATGTCCCTATACAAATTGAAGGAAACACATGTAAGTATACATAGAGTACAATACATGTATCAAAATAAAAAATTACCATAAAGGATCCTTGTACAGCTAGAATATCTAGTATAGCTTAGTAATATTCTCCCATGCTCTTAATCAATGACCAAGGGAATCATCATATAGTGGGACCTTTCCCTAGTCCACACTTGAATCCAAGATGTATCTTGGGATACACAATGATGACCTAAAAATGATGTAAGATTACACTCCATAGGATACGAACCATGGAGCTTATAAATTTTCTAGTTTGTGAATAAACAATGAAAAAATGTGCAGTATATAACACCCAGAATAGTAAAAAATGTATTGTTTCAAATGAAAATGAGATCATATCCATTCAAACCTAGATCCTTGTGAATAATAATCATGAACCAATAAGGGGAAGATGTAATAAAATAACAATAATATGACTAATTTTATTTAATGGAAAACATACATATCAGTCTTGCATGAAAAAATGTGTTATTCCTAATAGGTTCAGATCCAAGGTTTCATTTTTGGGTAAATGAAGCATCTATATGGAAAGATAGTGATAACATTATTGGAATCAATGGAGCTCATCCATGGAATTTAAAGATAGCCAGATCCAAGGAGTATTAATGTCCATGGCTTCTTATGGAATCATGTTCATGGGAGTATAAATGTCCCATGTATCGTATACCATAATACATAAGGATCCATTGAGTATTAGTGTTCATGGAATCATATGTAATCCATATTTGAGGAGTAGAAATTTCCAAGGAATCCACTAATGTACTTAGGCTCCATTGAGTATAAATTTCCATGGAATCAAATGGAATCAGGTTAATAGGAACATACATTTTAAAGGCATCAACTATCATTATAAATATATACATCTTAATTGAAAATCCATTTCATAATCACTTACATTCAATGAGTTCCCCCAACACATTTCCATAGTTTCCATTCAAACAATTATACAGTTAAAACATAATGTAATTACATTTCGAATAAAGTATAAACCCTCTCTTAAATAATGGTTCAATTCTAATTCAATTCAACAACACACCCAAAAAAATTATAGGGATTCTATTCACCCAATGGG
The DNA here is from genome assembly GCA_963277665.1 of Viscum album. Lineage (NCBI taxonomy): Eukaryota > Viridiplantae > Streptophyta > Magnoliopsida > Santalales > Viscaceae > Viscum > Viscum album. The sequence goes on along the minus strand of OY728165.1, from coordinate 1,060,091,119 downwards.
GTGGTATAACAAGGGGTAAATACATGAACACACTCCATGGGTGGTCTATATTGAGGTGAATGACATCCAACAAAATAATAGTACTAGTAGGAAACCAAAATTGGTCCCATACAATTTAATAAATTTATTCAATTAATTTTAGGGGGAACATAAAAAATTTAAACATGTCTCTCATTGGAAACATGAAATAATAAACACAAGACATTTTGGGAATAGTATTATACACCCACTATATACCTGTGTTAGGACACGATACATGTGTCAACTCCTAACTCAAGAAATATTGAACGAATTTATAGAAATGAATAATTAAATTTGAATATGGAATATAATCTTTATGTAAAATAACTCCACAAATATAAATTAAATTGGGTATGAATGCATCATTGATGAATTAATCACTATTGTGGATACAATGAGATAAATGTCTCTCAATTTTGATTCCATATAAAAAAATATAACATATAACTATGAATATTATTGAAAAAAACATTCAGATGGAGTTGGTATGCTGGAGAATAGAAATAGGAATATATAATTTAGGTTATATGAATTTTAAACATGAAATATTAATTTCCACTCAAATTCCTAGGTCTCTTGGATTGTCCACATTGAGTTCCAAATTGTTCACCAATAGTGTGACCCCAAAAACCCCTCTATGGAAGACATATTTTTTGTAAACACATTTTTTAAAACTATGTAAACTAAATGACATATGAATTTATCCCCTTTCATCCCCGGAATGGTTATGAAACATAGTTATCCAAACCATGTGTCAAACATGCGGCTAGTGTATTATAAAAATTGTAGGTGTGCTTGAATGTCTGTGAATCAATTGGTGAAAGGTTTCGAAGAAATGTATGTCCTATTTTTCCCCATAATATCCCACGAACACCAACATCAAAGAAAGTTTCATCGGTTACATGGTTTCAACTAACGATGTGGCCCAAATGGATTCTCTAAAAACAGGGTCTCTAAGAAACAAAAAACACTTGAAAACACCAAAAAAACTCTCATATCATTTGACACTAAATTAGTTCTAATTGTTAACATCCCTTTACTTTTCATTTGATTGATAAGAATTTTGGACATTAAGAGTCTTTGGGTTACATCCTTATGACACCAAAGGCATGAAATAAATGCGAAGTGAATCAAATCCAATCAAGGTATGATTTTCCATTTAAACTTAAATGATCCATACACTAATAAACATTTACCCAAATCCACCATATGAATCATGGGTATAATGAAATACAACATAGTATAATAACAACTAACTACAAAACTAACATACATCCACAAACTAAATCTAAGTACAATGTGTAAAACAGAACGAAAACCCATAAACAACCAATATATCATTATGAAACTCCCAAAATGTTCCAATCACTACCACAATAATCAATTCTAAAGTTATCATGATGAATCCATAAATAAATGTGATTCCATTCCATTCCATATGTCTCGGTATAGAGAATATTAAAATATTGAAAAGTACCCATGTATGGGGTGAGTGTAAAAAACAATTGGATAGCCCCAATGAATTATCATACAACGCCTCTATGATAGAACATGTTAGTAAATTTAAATAAAATATGTTATATTGAAAAATTTATAACTATTTATATCAATAGAAAAAAAAATAATTATGTAACATTTAGTAATATATGGAAGATAATTTTTTTTCTAAAACTCGAATCCTTAAATATCAGTGGATATTCAATAAAATAAAATCTAGTTTAATCATACAATTTATTTATTATTTATGGTTAGGTACTTATAATTGGTATCTGAAGTAGGATTATATAAGCATATATTTTAATACAATTAATGTATATACCCTTAATAGATTCTCATTTTTAGTTATCATGATATATAATTTGAAGATTATCAATTTTCTTTATCTAAGAAGTGTAAGTTTATAATAGTTTTGCATTTATGAAATAGGGAATCAGAGGTAGAAAGACACTAGGATGAAAATATACATACAATTAGTAAAATATAGTGGATTAAATTATGACATATCATTATGTCCATATGATAGACCAGTTGATGAATGATAAAGTTTTTGGTGAAATAAATTCTTATGGGAAACCAGATAAAACATATAGGAACATGTCAGTATTAGAGAATTTTATGATACAACTCCCTACAATATTATATTTATTATATATGTTATTTGTTTCAGAGTGATGATTTAAAGCTTTGGAGTAGATATTTAGAAACAATTATTATTCAAAAAAATGAAAAGTTAACTCTTTCAAATTTATCATTTTGAAGTTGAAGTTGACTAATGGTGGTAGTGGATTAGAATAATATGAAAATATAAGATATTGATTCTATGGAATGAAATTCATTTATGAATATTTTTCATGAGAAATATTTTTTTAATGTTTTACAATATTTTATATAAAATAAATTATTATAATTTTGAAAATTGGGAGGGTGATTTTGTGCCACGAATAAAGAAAACATCACCCAATTGGAAAGATAAACCCAAATGGTATTAAAGATATTTATAGTAAAATTAAAATGGATTACTTAGAATTAAAAACAAATAAAAAGGAAAATTAGGCCCTGTCAAAATTTAAAGTTTGAAGAAACATTATCAACTTGATGAGATGGTGAAAATGGAGTTTTCTAGTGATGAGGTGTTTTATTAAAATAGGATGAAAATGAGAGAAAAGTAGATGAAAAATTTGACACATCTATCCATGAAATATAAATATAAGAAAATAAAGCTTCTATTTTTTATTAATATTGTATAAATAATATAGGGATATTTTTTGAAATACTAGAAGTGATTCTGATGTTGTATATTTGGGAATATGGCTTGTAGATTGAAAAAAAATAATTTGGTAAGTAAGAATATAATTCTTGATAAATAGGATATAAGGTATTTTCAATGTAATGAGATGACACTTTATTAGGATGTTTGTCAATGGAAGATCAAAAATTATGATAATAATTAAGATAATAAATATATGAGTGTGGTAAAGTCTATTTATAAACTACTTTAGTGGATGTTTCTACACAAAAATATGATTATAAGGACCTGGCCTTAAACATTAATTAATCATGAAATATGTCAAGAATTCACATTCTGAATCTTTTCAGGTTTATAGTTTTTGAGAATTAAGACATAAATATTACAAAATAACTTTAATATTACATGTAGACAATACTACTCCTTATACATTTTTTCAATACATAAATACTTTTACAAACAATCATGTCTAGTTTAATGATTTAGACAGTATGAATTTTCCTTGATCCCATCATTGACCCTATTTACACTTATGTACTGTGGAAAACATTTCAAAAACATGATATGGGCATAAAAATCTCAATATGTGTTATAAAATAATGAAAAGAATCCATATCCCATCCATAAATGAAATTCAATGAAACCAAACTTTTCAATCATAATATACCTCATGATATCATTTTATAACATTAATGTACATATAAATAAATTCTAAAAACCATTTTTTAAACAATATCATTAATGGGAAGTATTAAGATGAATAAATATTTAACACATTTAAAATGATATTTTAGTTAATGAGTTTTAAAAAAATGATAGATGGTTCAATACAATTAATTGAGTAATAAGATTTAATCAGAAAATTATAATATCATGAGAATAATGGAATTCATGATATAATTTTCCAAAGTATAGTATGTGCACCAGAGAAGAGTGAATTGGTTCATAACAATAATGAAGTCTCAAGGGAATGAAAATTTGGACGAAATCCCCTATAAAGATGATATCCTTATATGAAAGATAAATCAATTAAATATTATTTGTGAAAAATAATAATACACTAAATATAAGTGGATATTAAGGTCGAAACAAAAAGAGTTCACTGGAAAATATTTATAATATGACATAATCAATAAGTATAAGTTTATCCCAAAGAATTGAAATTGGGTGAAGAAATTTCCTTACAGAAATTCGACAACCTAACAACGTCACCTTAAAATTCAAAAAATGAGTTAATGAGAGAGAAAAGGGTATCTCATCACATGGACATAAAATTTACAGAAATATGTAAATAGAATAACATATCCCCTAAAAATATGTTGTAAATTAAAAGACATAACGAAAAGATGTCTTTGACTAAAAGAAGAAGGTGAAAGGTTACACTATCAATTAGGAATCTTACAAATAATACACCCCATGAAATAAGGATCATACAATGAAGGGTTAAATACCCATAAATTAAAGAATATTACACCAAAAATATAATAATGGGTAGTACATACACCACAGAAAAGTAAATAGTGTCTAATATAGCATGAATCTCATTATAATGAAAAGAGAGATTAGAAACACATACCACATTATAATACATCGAGTCATATTAACAAATGTTAATAACTACAAAATGGATCTCAAAATACCATGAATATAAGGAGAATAATTATAATATATATCAAATGGCAGTACAAAATACACCACATGCAACAAATAAGTTGTGAACAATGAAAATCATATAGAATTAAAAGTTAGATAAGTAACCCCTTACCTCATGTCCGACGTGACATGTTTGTTCCTTATTCTTCCTGAATAATAAACATATGTTAATTAATAATTTATTAATAACTCTTTTTCAATTTTATTATTCCTTTTATATCACTTATTACCATGTTATAAACATTATGTAATCATTTAAGTTAATAATGGTTGTTTTGTCGATATTTGGTACTTGATTTAAAAAATAGACACCTTATAATTACAAGTTGTCCATGTGGTCAATAGTCCGTTATCTACAGAATTATACTCAGGACTTAGATATTATATATATCATATATATCCAATATATATATGTATTTATAACAGTACATAACATTTCGAGATATGAAATTAAATTCACCATTTATGGAGACGGTAAGTCGTACGTATGCATGAAAGATACTTTCATTTCTATTTCATATTTTAATTGAATGAAAAAATAATTATTCATAGTTAAATTATAATTCCAGTATAATATCATATATAAATTCAATAACACCATTCTTTTATACATCCCACGTATGGTATGAACAAGTCAAATCACTTTGAGGGGTCAGTAGTCCGCACTTCCTCAAATGAAATTATCGCGTTTACTCATAATGGAAACCATAAAGGTATGATATAAATTAAAAATAATGAAAAATAAATAAAACATTAACATAATATATATCATATATAAATATAGATCTATTATAATGGAAACCATATGAGGCGGTAGGAGATAGTTGAACAATCATCGTTTCAGGAGGTGTTAGTTTTCCACCCACAGAAAATGTAAGTTCTTTAGCCATTAGATGAATATGTATGTATATATAATTAGAATCATTCTCATAACAACATCCTAGTATATTTATGATACTGGTGTTGTTATAAAATATAGTAATGAAAATATTTTAGGGGTTGGAGAAGTAAAATAAAAGAGATGAATTTATGAGAAACTGTTACCATTAATTCGGGTAACTCCTTTTGGTTTGAACCAAAAAGACTTCATCAAGTGCCCTATGCATAAGTTAAGACATCTAGGAGGAAGAGAGTGATACTTAGAGCTTATTTTGGTTGGTTTTGTACAATCAATGGGGCTTTAGATTTGTGAGGAATGGGTTATATTTAAAGGATTTTTATAAGTGGAGGAGGGGTTCTTTAGGAAAGTGAGAAAATATTATTTTATTATATAAATATTTTCAGTTTCTAAATGTCCAGAACTCATTAAGGTCCAAGATAATATTACTCATGGCAAAAATAAATTAATAAAAGAATAATTACACAGGTTTTTTATGTTATTTTACTATTTATAATCCTATTTATTTAAATAATTTATTAATGAGGTAAATACTGCATCATTTTTTTGTTATAAATAATGTTATTTATTTGATGTCTAAAAATTTTAATAAAATTAAAAAGACATAGGAAATCTTCTTATTATTCCAATTAATATTTATAGTTGAAATGAATACTTATATATCCATTTAAAAATTAATTTACTAAAATATTTTTTTTTGTCATATTTGTCTTTACTTAAAATTAATTTATCTAATGTGTCATTACCAAACTTATGTGGCTCCATGGTGTCCCAAAATAAACCCATGGATTCCCATGGTCGGATATTTTTCAACCAATAGCATTATGAAAATATTTAGGGTAATTTTATATTATTATTATATTATTTTTTTACCCTTATTTACCAGATTTACTTTTTAACCACAGTAAATATAATATTTACTGAAATCAATATTCATAATGTCTAAAAATAAAAGTAAAATATTTAAACAATTTGGACCTCCTGAATCCAAATATAGAATCCATTTTTTCCAAATACAAAACACATAAGTGGAAGAAATTAATTTAAAATTTATTCCTGCTGTCAAAACTATAATCATGTTTTTAAGAAATAAGAACTACCAATGGACTGATACTAGTTAATGTCCAATTTTAAATTGAAATTTATTCAATGACCAACATAATATTAAGTGGTAAAACATAATCTAATTAAACATTAATCCATTTAGAAATATCATCTATCCATATAAATAAATTAGATTAAAAGGTAGTTTTGAAATAAAATACAATATTTTTCACACTTCATAAAAAATAATAAATATCATAAAAATAAAAATAAATTATCCAAAGTAAATTTTGATATCCGGATTCTAAAGAAAAATATTATCTTGTAAAATAGAATATATAAAAGTGACCATCTATAGATATGATTTTGGTTCTCCATCAAAAGGTGGTAAATTTTCCTTTTAATGAATATTAGAGTATTTATGGTTAAGATCAGATTCATTATTATTTTATGCTTCTAAAATTTATTGGATAAATGTAAAAACATTTAACAGACGTGTATATTCATATTGTAGTTAGATCGGTCCATTTCCACCAATATAATGACTAGGCATTAACTACCATTTATAATAATATGATATTATTATTTTTAGTATGAGATAGCATTATACACAACATAATATTTCAATGAAACCTATTTATGTGTATCAGGTACACCATCGAACATAGAATCCCCTTAAAAGTTAAATTAATAATTAATTTAAAATTTTTAATAAATATGAAAAATTCATATTCATTATTTACATGTGATGTTACATCCTTCCCTCCTATTGAAAATTATGTCCCCTCAATTTTAAAATTGGGCTGAGAAACTTCATTGAATGCCCTACATCGGAAAAAAGAGTCAATAAATATATATGTTTAAAATAAAGCTAGTGAAGTACAAAGGTCACCCAAGACAAAATATATTAGGACTCCATGAAAACAAGGATATGGAGGAAAAAAATCATCATGTTCTGAAGGAGTGTGATAGAAAACATGATTAAGAGAAATTTAACCACCAGAAAACCACAAACCTATGATAAGTTAAACGGTCTTTGATTATCCAATAGGAAAAGTTCACAAAAAAACGTTTTTGTTTTAAGTTTCTTTTCATAATGTTGATAACTTTATTTATGAAATTAACTAAAAACACAAGGAAACATACTTACTTGTCATTAAAACTTTCATCCTTTACTAAATTCCTACCAAAAACTCATTTTTTCATCAAACAATGAGTATTCTATATGACATGTTCACATTGAAAGTGTTATAAACATTTTTTAGAGAATCACATAATCCATAGTAGATGAAAAATATTTTTCCCATCTCTTTAGACATTAACCAAAACTAAAATGGTATGTAAGAAAATTAGATTACCTGCAAAAGGATAAAATTATAAATTAAGAAAAACAACTCTTAATATATAACATTTATGAAAAAATACCCAAAGTTCAACCAAGATCATTCAGTAAACAATTATCCATAAAATTCTTCAAGGTAATCAAAACTAATATTAAAACCCAATCTCAGAAGGATTTGATCACATAGTCTCCCAAGATAAATCTTAACATTTATCTCTAAATAACATAGACTACTCATAAAATCTTATACTAAGGTGTAATTAACCAATACACATATTCTCTATAATAGATGAATCATTTCCATAAATCATTCAAATCACCTTATGTCAAAAATAAAAATATAGATTCTTCCAAAATAATATTTCAACAATTACTCCAGTAATTAAATCCCATAGTATCTTATTCACCTTAAGAATATAATGTTTCAAAAAGATCAATCATATTTCAAAATAACTTTTATCACTCAATCCAGAAATAATTTTCCTATATAAATATTTGATAAAACATAAATTCCAAAAATCTAATTATTATTGATCCATAAATTCATTTAACATAACAGAATAATTCATACTATGGAATTAACATAGGACAGTGGCATGTGATGGGCCCTTGTCACCATTCAGTTGTGGGTTTGATTCCAGTGGCCTTACTGGACATGATGGGTCATCACCTATCTTATGGGATGTTCTTTTTATAAAACTCAAAAATAACACTAAAATGTTTTAACCTCAAATATTTTCTCATACCTTTAAATTTTATCTCAATACATTAAGACCACAAAATCATATCTATTTTCCTTTTTTTCACCTCCATATTATAAAATAAAACAATTCCCAATAGAAAGAACATCAATCCTTGATCATGGTGTCCATATGGTTTCATCATAATCTTGTTCATGTAGGTTGAATGTCCATGCATTGAAAAAATAATTTATAGATCCTTCAAAATCATTTGCTTCCAATATCCAAAAATACCTTGTACAACATGGGTCATATGGGTGTTTTCTGAAAAACTGTTTCAGAATGTAATCATGTATGAAATATAGTTTCAATACATCTGATAAAACATTTTTTTATAAAATAGTCTGACTGAGTTTGAATTGAATCTTTCAATCAATATTCCTTTTTAGAAACAATAAGTATTTGCAGAGAGACTATATTGTAAAAGAAAATATAAATAGGTTGCACTAGGGTATTCTTCTTCAGCACACCTTTCAAAATCATAATATGCTTTAAAAACGTTTGAGAAGATAAACTATTGGAAAATTCCTTGTCAATATTTATCTTTCTTGAAAATATTTGAATATTGTGAAAATGGGATTTGATTAAATAAAACACATTATTCACGATGATATGAAGGTATAGTGTAGGTGCTTGATATCTCAAACAACTGCTTGCACTTGAGTTGTATGCTAGAAATAGTTTCACAATCATCTGAACATGAATTTGTAATAATTATTCAAATAATGTTGTCAGGAAGAGATAGAAATGTTGTTTCATATCCTCCTAAAATTTGTAAGTGAAATTCCTTTATCTAAATATGTTATAGAACAAGGATTTAACTGACATAACAGACATAGGGACTAACAATGTGTTTAACGAGAACTCTTAATCCCTAAAGGGGCCTAAACCATCCTCTGATACCAACTATAAGGACCCATCGTTATACATTACATAATGTTGAACTATGTCAAGAATTCACATTTAGAATCATCCCAGGTTTAGAGTATTAGAGAATTTGGCCATAACTATTACATAACCACTTGAATATTATATGTAGACACTGCTAGTCAGTATCCATTTTTTCATAAAAAATCATTTAAAAAACATGTCATGTTCCATCTTTTAGACAACATGACTTTTCCTTGATCCCATCCTTGACCTTATTCATCATTAAGTCCTATGGAAAACATTTCAAAAACATGGGATGTGCATAAAAATCTCAGTAAGGGTTATAAAATAACGAAAAGAAATATTAGCATATCAATAAAATATAATCAATTAAACCATACATTTCAATCATAACAAACCTCATGAAATCATAATATTTTTGAATAACATTCAGAAATAATAAATCATAAATGTTACTCATGGAATTAATAAAATTCATACATTTTAGCTAACACATACACATAGTGAGTCAAATTCGGAAAACCCATCATAGTATATTCCCTAAATATCTTATGAAGAACATTAACGTTTTCCTCTGTCACGTTACGCAATGCATTGGAGAGCTATCTCAGGCTCACCCGCCCTAGGTTTATCACAAAACCACACATATATGTAATCAATACCCAATAATCATATCATAATCATAACACTTAACACAAGTATAAATGAAATATAACATTTCTAAATTCCAATATATTAAATCAAGATATTGAAATAAAAAATGATTTATCAAACCATTTTCAAAACCATTTAAAACATTTAATAAAAAAATATTTGATTCAAAGTGTCCCAAACCACATTAGAGATTTTAATGAATAATCATCTGAAAAAATAATGTCCATATAAATAAATCCAAAAAACAATTTTGAAAACATGTACATTAATGAGAAATATTTAGAAGAATAAATCTTTAAAACATTTAAAATGATATTTTTGTTATCGAGTTTTTATCCAAATGAGAGATGCATGAATACAAATAATGGATGAATAACGTTTAATCAGAAAATTATAATAACACGAGAATAAAGGGATTCATGGTATAATATGCCAATAGAGATTATATACACCACCTAAGAGTGAATTGGTTCATAATAACAATGATGTTTAAAGGGAATGTAAATTGAGACGAAATTCATTATAAAGATGGTATCCATAGATTAAAGATTAAAAAATTACATAATTATGTGTGTAAAATAAGAATACACTCAATATAAGTGGATATTAAGTGTGAAAAAATAAGAGGTCATTCTCAATTAATTATAACACGTCATAATCAATAAGTAGAAGTTTAACTGAAAGAATTGAAATTGGGTGAAGAAGTTACTTTACAAAAATTCGACAGCCAAACGAAGTCACATTAAAATTAAAAAAATGATTTAATTAGGGAGAAAAGGGTATATCATTACTTGAACATAAAACATATAGAAATATGTATATATATGAACATATCCCCACATAATAATATCTAAATAAAATGACTTAACAAAAAGAAGTCTTTGACTAAAAGAAGAAGGTGAAAGGTTCCCTTATCAGTTTGGTAACTTATAAAGGATACTCCTCCTGAAAGAAAGATCATAAAAAGAAGATGTAAATACCATAAAATTAAATTATATTACACCAAGAGTGCAGTAATGGGTAGTTTATACACCACAGAAATGGAAATAGTGGCTAATATAGAATCAATCTCAAGGGAATAAAAAGTGTGATTAAAAACTCTTACCACGTTGTAATCAATCAGGTCATATGAAAAAAAATTAATAACCACCAAATGAATCACAAAATAAAATGAATATAATGAGAATCATGATAATAAAAATAAAATTGCAGTAAAAAATACACCACATGCAATAAATAAGTGGTGAATAATATAAATCTCACATAATTAAAAGTGACATAAGAAACCCCTTATCTCATGTCAGACGTGACTTGTTTGTTCCTTGTTCATCATGAATAATATACAATAGTTAATTTATACTTTATTAATAACCCTTTTTAATGTTTATTATACCTTTTACATTACTTATTACCATGTTATAAACATTATGTAGTCATTTAAGTTAATAATAATTGTTTTGTCGATATTTGTTACTTGAGTAAAAAATTGAACACCTAATAATTACAAGTTGTCCACGTGGTCAAGAGTACATTATCTCCCGAATTATATTCATGACTTATATATAATATATATCATAAATATCCTGTATATATATTTATTTATAATAATACATAACATTTGGAGATAAGAAATGAAATGAACTGTTCATGGAGACGGTAAATTGTACATACACATAAACACTGCATTCATTTCTATTTCATATTATAATTGGATGAAAACATAATGATACATAGTTATATTATAATTATATTATAATATCATATATAATTTTAATAACTCTATCCTTTATACATCCCACTTATGGTAAGAACGAATCAAATCACTTTGAGCAGGTCGTAGTCCGCACTTCCTCAAATGAAGTTATCGTGTTTACTCATAATGGAAACCATAAAGGTGTTATATAAATTAAAAATAAAGAATAATAAAGAATACATAGAAATTATATATATCATATTTAAATATTGTTTCAACAAAATGGCCACCATAAGAGGTGGTAGGAGACGATTGAACAATCATCATTTCGTGAGGTGTTTGTTTGCCACCGATAGAAACACTATGTTCATTACCCATTAGATGTAAGAGTGTGTAAGTGTAGTTTGAATCTTTCACATAAAAACAACCTAGTATATTAATGATAATTGTGTTTTTATTAACGAAATGAATGAACAGATTTTTGGGGTATGGGATGTAAAATAAATGAAACAAATTTAACAGAAACTGGTACATTTATTTCGTGTAAGTCCCTTTGCTTTGAACCAAAAGGTATTCCTAAAGTGCCTTAAGCCTAAGTTAATGAATCTAAGAGAAATAGAGGGATACTGAGAGATTATTTTGAAATTTATTAGACTATCCAAGGGGATTTAGAGGTGTGAGGAATGGGTTAGAAGTGAGGGATTTTTATAATAGGGGAGGAGGGGTTCTTTAGGAATTTGTGAAAATATTATTTTACTATATAATGATTTTCAGTTTCAAATGGTCCAAAACACATTCCAATCAAAGATAAGATGACTCATGGAAACAAAATTCATCCAATAAGAATTTAGAATGTTTATGATGTTATTTTTAAATAGATAATCTTATTTATTTAAATCATTTCTTATTGAGGAAAATACTGCATCATTTGTGTGTACTAAATAATTTTATTTATATGATGTTAAAAAATTATAAAAAAATTCCATGATGTTGGAAATCATTTTATATTTCCAATTAATATTTATAGTTGAAAATAAAACATATATAACCCATTTAAAGAGTAATTTACTAAAAGATATCTGTTTTTCCCATTTTTGTCATTATTTTAAATTAATTAATCTAAAGTGTCATTATCACTCTTAAGTGGCTCCATGAGGTCCCAATATCTACCCACAGATGCCCACTATTGGATATTGTTAAAAAAATTGATTTAGAGAACATTTTAAGGCACATTTTATTTTTTTATAATATTATTTTTTTACCTTTATTACCAGATTTACCCTTTATCCATGGAAAATAAAATATTTACTGAATTAAATATTCATATGTCTAAAAATAAATGTTACCTACTTACACAATTTAAAAATACTGATTCCAAATATGAAATCTATTTTTCCAATTTCAAATCAAGGAAGTGGTATATATTAATTTAAAATTAATTCCTCCTGTTAAAACAAAAGGTGGGTTTTATGAAATAATAACAATAAAAAGATTGACACTTTTTTATGTCTAATTTCAAAGTGAAATTAAATCAATGAACAGAATATTATTAAATGGAAGAAATATAATCAAATTAAAATATAAAACCATTTATAATGATAATTTTCCCATATTAATAAATTATATTAAAATGAAATTTTTAATTAAAATACATTATTTTTAAAAAATGAACTTTAGGCAAAAATACCAAGCATTTTATCCAAAGTAATTTTTTAATTCCTAATTCTAAATATTAATATAATTTTGTCATATATAACATATAAAAGTTACCAATACGAGATTTAATGTGGGTTCTCTATGAAAAGATAGTAAATCGGCCTTTTAATGAATATTAGAGTATTTATGCATAATATCTGAATATTTATTCTTTTAAGACACTAATATTTATTGGATATATGTAAAAATATTTAACAAACATTTGTATTCATATTTTAGTTAGTTATTTCCATTCCCTACAATACACCCACTAGGAATTAACAACCATTTAAAATAATATTATATTTTTATTTTTCATAATGACTCAGCATTATGTGCAAAATAAAATTTCAAAGATTCATGTTGTTGTGTATCATGTAATCCATAGAACATAACATCCCATTTGAATTAAAATTAATAATTAATTTAAAAATATTAATAAATATAAAAATGTCATATTTTTAATTTACATGGGATATTACAATGATGTAATAGATACATTACATGTTTGTTCAGATCATGATAATGTATTGTGGGATTTTGCATCAGTACATTCCCTCATTTCTTGAAAATTATCTTGTTAATTAAAAAGTTTATTTATGAAAGGATATCAGGGATTTTGTGAAAAAATTATTTTAATTATTATGAAAAAAAGAATTTATATATATCACCCTATTTTCATATTTGGTAAGGGTTTTCATACTAACCATTTCATTATCCTTTTATAGATTTTGATGTTTTTTGGGTTGAATGGATTTTATATTACCATTATAATATAGATTACAGAGACAATGATTGTTTTCTGAAACAATATTAAATTTTCATAAATGAATCAATTCACACGGTTGATAGCATTTCAGAATCTTAAAAACTATTAACACATGTATAATAATGCAACCTTTCTCATGTTGTTTAAATTATAGAAAATGTTTTGATTATGTATGGGACGATAGTAGTATAATATTTATAGGTTATTGTTTATGAGTTTCATATATCATAACAAATCTACATGTTAACTTATGTAAATAATATGTGATCTATGATATGAATATTTCAAAACCCCCTTATCAAATAGCTCACATAGAACATCTAGAACTGAGAAATAATTTTTAGGATTTTATTGATAATGGTTTCATTCATCAAAGTAGTTCAACATGGGGTGATCCTAAATTTTTTTAAAAGAAATATATTTTAATTATTAATTTAATTTATTTTATATCAATGAATATCTTAAAAGTTAGAATAATTATTCAATAGCTCATACTAATTAATTGTTATATTTTCTCCATTGGGTACAATAATTTTCAAAAGATGTTCAATGGCCTTGGTACCATTAGTTGTAGGCAAAAGAAATTAAAATCCCTAATAAAATGTATTAAAGTAGCTATGAGAATATTTTTTGTTTTTGGTAATTCACTTGTTATGTAATACTAATACATCTATATTCATGGATCTCCAAAAAAAATTCTTTGAATATTTAGATAATTATTTTTACACTTTATATGTGTTATTTTTGTTTATTCAACATTTTACTATTATCATGAAAATCATGTAATGTTTGGTTTGTTAATTCTGAATAAAATAAATTTTACGGGACGTTTATCAAATGTGATATTTAGTTTCATGACATTCAATACCTGAGATGGGTCATAAAAAATATTTTCATGAGTGTCAATCCTGCTAAAACTAATGGGATTTTTGAATGGAAAACCCCAGAAATGTTACATAGATTCATAATTTTCATATATTAGAATGATATTATTGGTGATTTATTAATTTTTTTTATGTTTATCTATCAAACTAATCAGGTTTTCATGAAATGATGTTTTTTTGGTGGATATTGAAATGCGATGAATAATTTCAGAAATTGAAAATAAGATTATATATTGCTATTGATTTGGCCCTACAATCTAGAAATGGTGCCATTATTTTCTATATAAATACATCTTTAAAGAGAATGTTTTTTATGTATAGTGGTCATGTAATTTACTTATTATACATGTTAATTAAAAAATCATTAACATAATTACATGACACCTGACCATGAATAGGTGACCATAGCATTTTCCTTAAATATTTAGAGAAATAAATTTTAATGGGTTCAACTGTATAATATTAAATGGTCACTATTTTATAAGGTATATATTAACATAAAAACAATTAAATGTATGATTGAATAAATGGATGGAATTGAAAATGAATTATGATTTCACTATTCTATACCATCTAAGAAAAGAAAATAGAGTTTTTGATGACTTAATTTAAAATAGAAACGCATCATTAACTATACTACATCATGAACGTGATCCATTTTTTAATGATTTTATGACTATTATCTTTGAAATTACGTTGGTAGTAACTCCCTATTTTTTGTTTTAGGTGTTATTAATATTATATTTGTCAGAAAGGGTTATGTTAGCTCAGAAGTATGAATGTGATTTATAGGAAAATGTATAAATTATTGAGAGAGTCATGTTACATTAAAATAATATAAATAATTAGGTTATATTTTTTGTTGAAAAGGATTATTTATTTCATGTGATCCAAAATTGATGAAAGAAAAGTTGAGTTAGCATCACTATACAATATTTTCAATTCATCATAAAAAAAATGTATATATACATTTGAGAACATTTCCCATTATAAGGAATGAGTAAGTATATTTCTATTTTTATAATGAATTGATTTTCTTATGAATAAGCTAGTTCCAAAAAACAATCACTAACAGAGATTAAATATCTATTGAGAATTAAAAAAATAGAAATGGGTGAATATATACAATGATTTCACGGTGGGATAAACATATAATACTCAAAGAATTAATAACATTTGGGTAATTCATTACTTATGAACCAATACTACTCATTTTCTATTGACATGAAAGAATATTTCTTTGGATTAGTTGTCATGTTGTTCTTATTATTGATCCATAGACATTTTGTTTGTCAGTTTGGAAAAGTTAAATGATAATACAAAATTTATTATAACATATTAAATTATAGAATGGATTTTATTATTTTCTTAATGGGTGATATTTTTTCATATTTTTTGATGGTTACATGATATTTTTCATTATTCATTTCTAAGAAAATATGTGTCAAATATATCTCCGGTTTTAATCCCTCATATAGATCTTTTGTAATGAAAACATTATAATTAGGAACATACTATATATATTCATTAATATTGTCAGAAATTGGTAAAAAATAGTGATATTTTCCTATTTATTGTTTTAGGAAAAAACCATATGATTGAAGAAGAAATAATTGAATTAGAAAATTATATGACGAAAAAATATCCCCACATGTCGAAGTAAAAATTATAAATTATAATTGAAAATTAAAAAAGGATGGATTAATTATTAAACCCATGTAATGATAAAATATTTTTTTAAATTTTTATGAATATTTAATTAATATATTAAATTTATTTCTATTCATGAAAATATTATTTTGAAATTATTAAGTGTGAATTAAAAACAATGTATCATCAAACCAACATCAGTGGTCATGAATTATATTTTTTATGTAAAAGAAATATTTCCAAATTATTTAGTTTAAATTTTAATAAATTAAAATCATTTATAAATTCATAATTTCAAAATTACCCAAGGATGAATATTTTTGATTTTTAAAAGATATATTATTTCTCAAAAATTATGGAAAATTACTAATTTTAATGAAAATCTTATTTTACATTTAAATTGTTAGAAAGTAAAATTAAATTGTTGATTAGTTTAAATTATTAATTTGTTAATTTATATTAAATATAATCCCATAACTATTGTTTTTAATTAAACTACTCTCCAATTTTGTGTTAAACATTTGTTTACTCAATAATACATTTCTGTAAAAACTATTTTCATCACGTTTTTGAGATTAACATTAAAATAAAATATAGCCAGTTATATGAATTTAATCATAAAATAATTTTAGATATTTTAAATTAGAATAATTATTATTTTTTGATAATGTTAACTTATTTTTATGTGAAAAAAAATTTAAATATTGTAAAAATATTCGTTCATTATTAAGAATTAAACAAATGTATCAGGTGTTAAACTAAAGTCAAAATTAATAAAATGAACATTAAAATTATATAAATCATACATTCATTCATATTTAATACCCTATCTCATATCACATTTTAGAGTATAGTTTTTGGATACATTTAATGTAGTAATCCATTAATATATTTTAAACTTTTTATAAATTAAATGTGTCCCCTCTTCTCATTGTAAAAAAGAACACCCCTCTCCTCTCCTCCCCACAGTTTATGATACTTTTCTATGAAAATATAAAAATAAAATAACCTTCCTTTAATATATTCAAATGTCATAGATTCTATATGGTTATAAATAAACTATTTTAGGATGTCTTTAAATATCAACATAATGAGGTTTTCCCATGAAAATGTATAATTAATAACAGAGATCTTTAAAATAATATATTCTTCCAATGAAATAAAATTATCTTAAAATATAATGAATTAATAAATTATATATATATATATATATTCCTTTTAAAAATATGTGGTATAGTTTATTTAAATACTTATATCAGTATCATCTTCCATAAAATGGGAATCAAAAAAATATCATTTAGGTATATGGTGTTCTGACACCTCGCTAAATAATGTAATTTCTTTTCGATTGACACCTCTTAGAGATGGTTATAATGAAATTTCTAATTTTTATTTATGATATTAATGAAATATTTATAATTACTCAACTCTAGGATATCATATATTTTCTTACCAACTAATCAATTGAAAAATGATAATGTCATTCATTCATACATTTGTATTACCTCACACACAATGTGATGTGATTATTTTTTCATAAAAATATTTAATAAATTCTTAATATATATCAATTTACTAATATAATATTATATTAATGATATAATAACCATTTATAGAATATTAAATTATAATTACCTTCAACCCCTCAGGTTCCTTAGAAAATTAAAACATTAATCATGTGTAGTACTATGAACTACCTCTATGATTGTAATATACTTCATTTAGAACCACAATATATGATGGATTATTTTATAATATTAAAAAATGTGAAAAATTACATTTGTTTCATAATTATTTGATTGGAGATGATAGAATATTCCCAAATTTAATTTAGTCAACTTATAAAAGTCATTTTCGGGCATATGAGTTTAATTTCATTAAAAAATCTAAAATAAATTTAACTGATAAAGTAATTTTATATAAAAGAATAATTAATAAATTAGAAGGAATGGAAAATGTCACAAACCTAACCCCAAAAACCTAGAACCAATATCTACTTTATTACATTGGCATATGTTACAATAACATATTCTAGGACCTAATAGTTTAGTAGTATTGGTATAATTGATAGATACTAGAATTTTTCATTACAATTGAAATCATAAAATATACAGTGTCATTTCTTTAATAACACCATTATTACTCATAGAATATCCCTTAATATCAATCAAAAAAATAATTGTATCTAGTGGAGAATAAAACCTAGGAAATGGGGGAGATGAAGTGCTTGGTAAGGTTAAACGTAAAACAGATGATATCATAAATCATTAAGCATAATAAATATGTCTGGGTAAATAATTAAAACAAATTTCATTTGATAAAAATATGAGAATAATATTGATGAAATAAGTAATGATCAAATATTATGATATAAGTAATCACATAATATTGGTATATAACCACAAATAATCAATATAATTGAATAATTACATGGAATATAAATGAATAAATTCATAATGATAGAATTAAAATTCTAGATATGTAAAACATATCCCCAAGACTTTGTACCAAGACATTTCGACAAATGGGAAAGGCCTCGACCAAGACCCATTATCATTTTATCCATGAAACATATCGATGCATCAAGGGAATATTGTTATCCCCTCCCATCACATACTATTTCCAACACATTTCTCATATCAAATGCGTGAAACATAATCAACAGAAACATTTGTATTGAAAAAAAGAAAAAAAAATTATAACGACCACAATTAACAAATATAATCATAAACCAACTTGAGTAAAATGGTGAATGGAAATAGAATTTTCCAACCCTAAAAAATGATTTTAAACCTTTCAAATAATTAATATTGATGGTATCAATATAAAAATTTCCTTAGTGGATCATATGTAAACAAGATGTTTTATGTTGAGGATGAATATACATTCCCAAAAAAGATATGTAAAATCATTTTTGAGAACAATGAAAATATCATTTTCAAAAGCAGTGTTAAAATTAAATATTCAGGATAAAATAATGAAAATTATTTAATAATAAATATTATTTAAAATATTGTAAAATATTTCTTAATCCATTTATTGCTCATTATGATGGAAAAGTTCCATCATTTAATACACGAAATAAACATTACATTAAAATTTTTGGTAAAATCGAAACATAAATTAATTTTAAAATGATAGGATGATTAATTTGAAAAAAAAATTTAAAAATTAAAACTACATAATAATTTATTCAATCAATATTCTTTACAATGTAATAAATATATTTTATTTTTTTATAAAATAATGATGTTGATGAAAAATTTACTTTTACAGAATGGATAAATAAAAATAGATTTTTTATGATATATTCAAGGAATCATTTTATGTTTCCAAGAGTGGAGAAATATTAATTTTATTTTATGAATATCATAAATAACCTCAAAATAAATAATATATTTATTTTATGAAATAAATATAAAATAATTCTTCTATTAGTTGATTATATAAAAACAACCTGAATAATAATGAGAATGTGAAATATGTCCTTCCCAATTCGGTGACATTTGAATCATATGACTCACAAAAAATATTTAAACAAATATAACTTTAAATACAATGAATATAACACTATTCATGTCATATAATAACAAGGTTTTTGTGTATACACCACACAAATGAAATTTTTATTGAATATGGTATATGTTTGAAGGATGTAAAGGTGAGATAAGAAACCAATACCACTTGATCGCCTTCAATCATATGTTTCTAAATCTCTGGTAGAATAAAATATTGTTTATTAAACATCGATAACTAAATCGTACCCATAAATATCAAACAATATATAATTTTCTTATAGTCATTTATAAATCCTTTATTTGAAATTCATTTTTAAAATCACTATTTGGGGTGGTAATTGCATTCTTTTTCATATATGTTATTGATTGATAGTTTTTTGCCTTCAAATATATCATGAATAAATCATAGAAATATTTATAACCAAGTTATTAATATAAAATATTTCATTTATAAATTTATTTTTGATTTCATCTATAAAATATATAGATAGAAACTAGATTCCATAATTCGTAGAGATGGTTGTCTGTACATATGAAAAAAAATTATTTTAATTTAAATAGAAATATAGAAAGAAAGGAAATTAAAATTTAATGAACATAGAAATATTTTCTATTATGTTATAAACATAGTAAATATTTAAAAAAGTAATCAATATTACCATATATTCAAAAATTAAATGAAATGCAGTTCACATCACTACGTGGAGGCGATGGTCCACCGTACACATGAGCAGTGTTGTCATATCCCTCCCAGAATAGAATATACGAATGTAAATGTGGTATAAAAAAATAAAATTGAAATTTTATCATAAATATTATATGCACATGTTAAATCTTTCATTACATATATCCTATAAATGATGTTATAAAAAAACATTTTTCACGGGGAGGTAGTCTTACATACACAAGAATAATGATTTTATAACCCATTTGATTAAAGAGTATATGGATTTATGATATGTAATTAGAATATTAAAATTGATTTATATTTTAGATACTTATTTTTCTAATCATTATTGTATAATAATAATTAGTGGAGGAATAGGAAGAAATAATTTCAATTACTTTGTTATGGATGATACCAATTCTTTAGATAACTTCTTTTGGTTTTAATTGAAAAAGAATATTAGGATGTATTTATGATGAAAATTAATATTCAATAATGATATTATTGAACTAAAAAATTTATTTTATCAGGTAATGTATGATTCAATGCGTTTTGGAAGTGCATGTAAGAATTTACAATGGCAAGCCTTTTGAATGTTAAGTGAGTCACACACATGTAATTTGTGATGTGAAAAATGTGAAACAACATATTTAACAATACAAAAGTCTAAAATGTTACCAACTCAAAAATATAATTGATAAGGTCAAATTAATTCCACAAAATTCCTGTTATAAAATTTTTAATCATCCCTTACCCATATCCTTTAATATTACCTAGAGGTAAACCCTTTTTTACCTTAACCATGTGAATTTGTTTTTTATTTCTCTTACTATTCATTATGCTCAAAAATTTATTTAACCTTGTAAGTAATATAAAATATTATTATAAATAATATTGACCTCGATTTTCTAAATTCCATTAATATATGTGTCAATAATTAGTTTAAAATTATTATCATAGTCACGATGAGAAAGAGGGTTTTCAAAGGGAAAATGTTCAAAAGTTTATAGTGTTCTACTATCAAAATACCTTAATAAATTAATTTTAATGAATTAAATTAGTTAATTTATTATATAATTTAAATATTATTAGTTTGAAACCAAATTTAAATATAATTTTTTATTTCAAATAATTTAAATGAAAAATAATGTTTTCATTTAAAAATTGGTATTTTCCACTATTCATAAAAAGTATAATTATCCGAAAATTTTCTTAAAGACATATAATGCATTTTTTGAGAAGTTTATTTCTAACATTAACATAAATTTGTAAAACAAATTTTCTATATGGGTTTAAAATTAATTTCAAATGAATTTTGAACCAAAATATTAATCCTCTATTATAAGAAATATAGTTTTCCATAAAATATTTCTCTATATTTAAAATGATTTTTATTTTATTTATAATAAATTAATAAAGAACGAATTTATTTTAATCATGTATAAAATATATAATTTTTACAATTTAAATATTCCAATTTATTCAACCCAACATAACATAGTGGTTATAATGGTAATTCATAAAGATTCATATTTTAATTGAGTGTCATGTTTCCATAAAACCCAGTGTTGTGTGTATCATATGCTATCGAAGAGCAATAATTTATTTAAAAACCATAATATTTCATCTTGTTTTAATATTCTTCTATATTATTTTTGTTGTATAAAACATACTCTATTGATCATTTTATTCATATTTGATATTCATATGGTGTTTCATTCTACAACACATAAATAAATTTTATCTATAGAATTTTATCTTTATTTTTGGTAAATATGAGTTTTTCATTTTAAATTATATATGTTGGAAATGCACATCATAACAAAGGATAACAAAATATCCACTTCATAAGAAATATAAGGACGTATGAAGGTTTTCTAGAATAACACATTACTTGGTTTCGATGTAGGATAACATTAGTGGGAAAAAATATAGACAAGGTAGGGAATACTGACACCTGATGGTTAAAAGAAAGTGATAAAGATCATTTATCACCAAAAAGTGTGTGATCCTAGGAAGATTAAAAATCAAAACTCTATAATTCTGATGTGAGTTCAGAGAAGATTTTAATCATTAGAGATAAACGTAAATTTTATAATATTTTGGTTTCAATATTTATTTATAGGAATTGAGTAATTCATTTATTGTTATGATAAATAAAATAAGAAAATATTCTTACAATTTTATCTGTTTTTGATTCAATCAATTACCACTTCAATTCATACTCCATTAAATGAATATCAAAAATGAACTTTTATGGTCGAATCTCCATTAATAGATCATTTGAATTGCTATTCGAGCCTCTTATCTCGATCTATTTTCATCAAAATCAAATGGTTATTACACGTTGTCAAATAACACAAACAATTCAACTCATTCAATTATATAAATAGTTAACATAATAATCTACGAAAAAATATCATTCCAAATTCAAATTCATTTTATTTAATTGATTTTCACTATATCAAATTTATATTGTCAGGAAAATATAATGTGCCATTTAATGTTAGATTCCAAATAAGTGTATAATTTTGTCACTATGATACCTTAATTAATAAATACATTATCAAAAATTAAAATATAATGTTTTTGAGAATATTAAATATATTCCAACATGATGTAAACTAAAATACACATAATATAAACCATCAAATCACCAACCAATTTCATGGTCACCAATATATCCTCATAAACATATCATTTTGATTATTATCCATGTATAGATAAAATATTAAGGGATATAATCTATGAATAACATGTTTTATAAATAGCTCAAAATTTACTTGAATAGTTTTTCCTGGTCTTTTGTAATATTCAATATATGATCTTGAATACATTAACAAATAGTTCTACGGTAAAATTATTATTCATTTCATAAATGTTATTAATATAATATCTTTGATAAAATACTCATATATATTATCTTATGAATCCAATAAAAATAACATTAATCATTCCACTTTTTCAATGGTAATTTCCTAAACCAAACCATGATCTCAAAACTACTATTTAGGTATATACATTTATAATATAGTAAATTCATTTTTATATCGTCCTTTATACTTACAGTTAATGTATTGTACACTGGAAACTTGTTTCCTTCTATTATATTTCTTGCATGGTGGACCTTCCCTCAAAAAATGTTGACATTTTCCATTCCCATGATGCAAGTACAAGGGTGTTTCTGTCAACAGTTATAAAAAATTAGAAAATAATTATTTACTATTGCCCCATTAACCATTATTTTATCTTCCATCCTCTCCCTCACTTCCTTCCATTTGATTAAAAAATACATGGATAGTTATTTCTATGTATTTGAGAACATTTTATTGTGTCCACATATGATAATAGAGTTAGAGATATGATATAATGTTGAAATATCATCTTAAACCCAAAAAATAAAAGAGCATTCTTACTCATTGTTTTATGTTCATTGATGTGGTTCACATTATTTATTCTATGTTAAATTTTAAAATGAATTTATAAATTAGTTTAGATAATTACATTATGAAACATAATATATTGTCAGAAAACTACTGAAATAACTAATAAAATTAATAAAAATACGCAATGTTAGTCTCAAAGTCTCAAACAATATTTATCTATGTAATGTTTTCAGATAATTAAAATATATTCCTAATCTTTAATAATGTTTTGTAATTAAAATTTAAATCATCCAACTATATCCCCTAGGAGTGTAAAACTATGTGTGTTGAAATTCGTATTTATATACACCACCTGAAAATCGGGTTAAGCCCAAGGTGACCTTTTTTGAGTTGTTACCCCGAAGTAAATATATTCAAGAACCACATCCACTTATAGTTTCCAGTTATGGATGTATTGATATAATAATATCATATATTCTCTTATGTACCATATAATATTTATGTCTTTATATAAATATCCTCAAATTATATAATAGGGTTATGTTTCTTATTCTAGGATTTCCAAAATATTATTCTTATAGAATCTACTAAACATCCTAGGATTTAAACTATAGCTAACCCTACAATAATAGCATAGAGTCATTGTATAATTTATTTCTATGTAATAATATATTTAATATCTCATTCTAAAGGATCAAATAGTTTAATATTCTGGTAAAATTTAACCATACATGAAATTATAATTTTAATTGAAAACATAAAATACATGAATTTTTTTGAGAACTCCATAATTCCACATATCGTGTCCTTGAATATCAATCATAAAACAATTATTGGAACCACGTGATGAATAAAAACAATAAATTGGTAGTCTAAAATTATCATTAAGGATAAAATTAAAATATAATCTATCATGTATAAATAATCATAATCAATAGTCCATATTATATAACTCAATTATGTTCCATTTAATAGATAAAATAAGCATAATATTGAATAAATAAATGATGATAAAATGCATCTAAATAATCAATCCTACAATCTGGAATCCAAATAATTGATATACTAACTAATAAATTAATAATATGGAATAAAAAATAATGACTTCATAATGATATATTCTATAATACCATACATCAAAAATACCATTTAGGCATTATACTGAGACATCTAAATAAATTAGCAGGGCATCAGCCAAAACCTAATATTTTTTTTCTCCTAAGACCTATTGATGTATCAAGGGACTATAGAGGGCCCCAATAGTTACATAATAAGGCTAATGGATTATTCATATAAAAGAGATAAAACATAATAAAAACAATTTTATTTATTAAATATCACACTCAATGTCAATACATACCACTATCAATAATCTTAACCATACACAATCCATATTAAAATGGTGAATGATAACAAAATTAAACATCCCCAGTTACACTGATCAGAAAACATTTTGAAAAATAACAATTATGGTATCAATATAAAACATATATATTTTATCACAATTAAAATAATGGGTTTATTTCATTGATGAATAAAAATAACATGATGATATCCATAATTTTTTTGAATAATAAATTTTAATCAAGAAATTCAAATTTTCAAAAAAAAGTTTATAAAATATATGAAAATGACCTTTAACAAAAGAAAACCTTTTTTGATTGTAAAATAATAACTAAATAGATTATTTTCCATGAATATGGTAAATTATATTTATTCCATATATCTTAAAACAACTATTCCTTTTACATTTTTAGTAAAAGACAAATGAGTATTTTTTGTAAAATGAAATAAATATTCCATTTAAGAAAAATATGTTAAAATTAAAAGAGGATAAATTTTTTATTAATAATTAATATTTATAAGTTTAAAATAATTTCATAAAGAATTTTTTGAATACATATATTTTGATGAAAATTGATTTTTGGCCAAAGCAAAAAGTAATGTTGTATTTTTTTAAAACTAGTTTTCAAAACTTTTAATTAACAATGATTGATAAAATGGTATAGTTAAATTAATATATTCAAAAAATGTATAGGGATAATAAATAATATTTATATTTTGAAATGAAAATTAAATAATTTTTCCGTGGTATACTTACTCAAAAAATTTCTTGATTAGTTATATGATTGTGAAATACTCTCTTATAACTTCAACTAGTTTTGAATTTCAAGACCCATAAGATAAATAACATCAAATAATACATTCATTAAAATTAATATAAAGATATTAATGATATAATATATAAATGGTGATGTTTATATACCAAAAAAATTAAATAATTGGTGAATATGTAATAGGTATCAATGAAGTAAGAGTGAAATGAGAAACCTTTACCACTTGTTCATATAACATCCTATGTGTATGAAAATATTGTTTAATAAGTATATATTTATAAAAAATCCATTATCGCAAAATAATAATATATATCATACCATATTTGATCATGGTTACATCATCTCAATAATTTTTACCTAGATATAAATATAATATATATTTATTATATATATATTTATTGTAATTTATAAATTCTAGAGACTAAAAAGGGATTACACCATTCATGGAGATTGTACACCGTACAGACGCATTATAGTTGTTTCCATTTTTCAATGTGGATGCAATGAAATTAAAATAATTATTAATTTATCATTAAATAATAATTATTATATTATATATTATATTTATATTTATAATAATAATAGTTATTAAAATACATTTAAAAATAAAATGAATAACATTTCACATCACTAGGTTGAGGGGGTAGTGAACACTTACGCAGAAGAGGCATTATTTTCTTCCAATGGATTAGAATGACAAATGTTATATGTGATATTATATTTCTGTATGTCTATTAATATATGAAATATAACATATATTAATTAAAACTTTTCATTAATATCATCCATGTTAGGCATAAGGGACTAATAAATCACGTCACTTTGCGATGAGATAGTCCACCATACACATGAGTGACGTTATCATATTCATCAATGAATGGAATATAAGAAGTTATATGTGATATTATAAGTCTACAAGTATAATAATAGAATAAATAACATATAAATATGTAAAATCTATAATTACATCCACCCATAAATGGTGGTGATATAAAAAACATCTATTCATGATGTAGTAGTCAGCATTTCACATTTATAACGATTTCATAATCCAATTGATTGAAGAGGTAATGTGTTTACATTGATAATTTAGCATTATAAAATATATGTTTATATAAAATACTGAGGATATTTTATCAGCATGTCATAATAAAAAATTTTGGAATTGGGGGAAGAAATAACTAAAATGACATGTTTGGGATATTACATCTTTATCAAACAATATCATTTGGTATGCATCAAAAGGAACTGTAAGATGGTTTTATGAACAAAATAGGTCTTATAAAATGATATGAAGTAAGTAATTAATTTATATTGGTATTTATTATATGAAATAATTGGTTTTTTATTTTTGAATGTATCAGCTTATTGTGCGACATTTTATAAGATTGTTGAGTTGTACATTTTCAATTTTTTTTTAAAAATGTCCACCCATATTTTTCTCATAATACAATTCTTAAAAATAAACCATTATGAACCCCAGAAGACATAAGCTCTAAATATGAATATTAAATGATCTTTTTATCTTTTTTTTTGTCATTTTAACACTAATAGTTTTAGTTCCACCCACAGATGAACGCATTTTTACCTTAACAAAGGTAAATACATTTTACTATTTTTATTTTTTATTCTGGTAAAAAATAATTTGAAATTATTATATAAAATTTATTATTATCATTCTATATATAGTATATATTTTTCCTAATTTAAAAATAATATGTAGAAAATTGTAATTTAAAATTTATCATGAAGCCACAATAAGAAAATTTGTTATCAAAGAGATAATGGTCAAATGTTTGAAATGTTTGTATATAAAATGTCAAAATGAAACTGATTATAATAAACTAAATTAGAAAAAATATTATACAATTGAACAAGTTTTAAATTAAAACAAATTTTTATTTTTATTTTTCATTTTAAATAATTTAAACAAAAAGGCATATTATAATTAAAATTCAATATTTTTCAGTATTCATCAATAAATTAATCTATGAATGAAAATTTTAAAAATTCACTGATTGATAATTTTCTTATATATATTTTAAAATATGTTTATATTTATGAAATATTTTATCTAAAATTTGATAAAAAATAATTTTAAATTAAGTCCATAAACTAAGAATACTCGACGATTTAGATAAATATAGCTCCTTAAAAACCATTCTTCCCCTTTTAAATGTGTTTTTATGAATATATAACTATTAAATGAATTTTATAAAATTTAAAAAAAATAAATTTAAATCATTTATATAATTCAATTCATTCCATCCAAATGAAAAACCATGAAATAATTGTAATGTTTTTATAATAATATTTTAATATAATGTTTTATTTCAATTGAAATTAGTGTTCATGCATCAAAATCTATGGATAGATTGTTTTTATTTAAAAATAAATCATAATTTATTGTGGTGTTATATTATAATCTCATATTTTGATTAATTTCACTTATGTTATCAAAAATGATGTTCTTATTTTCAAATCTCAAGGTGTTTTATGAAACATCAAAAATATTATTAATAAAATAAATAATTATCATATAATATTTATTTAGAAAGATAATGAATGTACGTGATGAGTTAAAATCATGGAATGATACTTTAACATAGAACAAATTTTTAGATTTTTTCATTTTTTGTAAATATTTTTCTTCATTTCGAGATTTCATTAAACTAGTTTTTAATGTTATTTTAATGGAAATAAATGTATCTTAATGAAATCAAATGACTTTTCATTTATTTCAATATTTTTTAAAAGATATTATTTTATAGGATTTTATGAAGATATTTAAAATGGAAAGTGTTATTTATTATTTCAATACATTTTATGTAAATGGTGTTTCTAACATCCAAGATCATTATACATTACTACGATTACATTATATGCTTTCATGTTTTCTTCCAATAAAATCCATTATTTTTTTATTTTTATAATTAGAATAATTTTTTTAAAATGGTATATATATTAATATATACGTTAAAATTTTTATCGGTTAGAATAATTTTTTATGATTATAGGGATGGAAATTAAAGACATCATGTGTTATGATCATGTTATGGTTCTTCATAATTTTTTTATTCTGGAAAGTGAGCTCGTTATTGATCTTAATGATTGATAGACATGATGTATCTCATGATGATGCAGGAGTCTTATGTATCTTTAAAAGTACTCATGTAATAGATCAATGATAAAAAATCATAGGTTTTTTTCAATTTTTTTTTTAGAATTTACATTGTAGGTTATTTCATTTGTCATAGTGATTTCTAAAGTGATATAGAAATGATTTCCCAGTGTATCACCCTATTATTTTAAGATGTGATCTTCATATATGATAAGATGTATAAAATATGAAACCATTATTATGAGGGAATATATCATCCTAATAAATTATGATATAATTAATTTTTAAAAATTCAATATATTCGTTATCATGCAACACAAAGGATAATTTTTAATGAAACCCGATATATTATTGAAATATTATTATATGAACATTTCCATTATAAAATTGTAGTTAAATTGGTGTGTATGAATGATAATAACATAATTATTAAAATTAAATAATATATTATTTTATAAAAATAAAATAATGGATACTTATTTATAACAGTTATAATTATAACCATTTTATAGATAAAATAAATGTTTTAGGAAAAATTATAATTTTTTAAAAGGTTGTTTCCTAGTGCTTTGCAGTTGTAATTTATAATTTGATTTTAAACAATTAGAAAATTTATTTAAACAAAATCTATTTTGTTGCAAACATATCAAAGCTTTCTTGTGGTGAATTTTTTGAAATGATATTTTTTTCAATGAATAATGAAAAATATAATATTTTAATTAAAAATACCATTTAATTTACATGATTTATAATGTGAAGATATAGTTTGATATATTTTCAAATAAAAATATTTAATATATATATATATATATTAATTCAATTTTTTTAATATAATTATTTTCAATGTAACAACTCCACCCTAGTAGGAGAGAGATGATGTCTTCTTTTTTACATCGGTATAAGATACAAGGAATTTCATAACGAATTACTCTTCCATTAGTAATATGGGTAAACAAGATACATACATGAGCATTAGATTTAATTTAAAAATAATGATTAAAACAATTTTTTTATTAATAACATTACTCATAATTGTATATCGTTTCATATCAATTTTATGAAACATCATGGAATCCTAGGGAAATGAAATAATTAAGGGTGATATAAAATTCTTAAAAGGGTTCAGTATAGTTTAATATGTCATTAATCAATAAAAAAATCACCATGGAAAGGTAAATAATTTAGAACAAATTCTATTTAATCTATCTCCTAGGTATCATAAATATAAAATACATAACCAAGAGGTAATGGAAAATAACTAAACACCCCATCCATTTAAAAATCTAGACTACTATGAAAATATAAGGAATAAATAAAATATGATTTTTTATAACTAAATAAACAAGTCATTTAATAAATAAATGTTAATTAAGTTAATCCAAATATAATATCATAGATAAAATCTCATAAATAAATATAATAATATAATTATCAATAATGGATAAATCTACTTATTTGACGTCATAAACTCTGGATCATGATACCTCTATCGTTAATACAATTTAAAATATTGTATAAAACTACGTGGAATAAACTATTCAAGTTTAGCAAAATAATTTTATGGTATCATAGTACTTCTCCTTATAAGACTACTAATATATTTAGGGATTATGTATAACTGGACCCCACCCTTGCCTATGTGTCAAAAATTTTCACCATATATCATATAAATTAATTAATTCATGGGAAATGTGACCTTTCATAAAATATTGATATTGTGTAAGAAATATATATTTAATAATATTTCCCTAGATAAAAAAATAAAAATTTTATAACACCTTATATATAAATGACATATGTTTTCAACAGTAAATAAATCCATTAAAAATCATATATATTTTTAAGGGATGTCTAATGACGACATGTAATTGAAGAACACAAGTTAAAGTTAATGACTATAAAAAAGAATCATAAAGGTTAATGTCAATATATTACTTATTCAAATTGACCGTAAACCAACAAAAATAATTAAAATTCCGTTATTGATAAAACATGTTCCCATTTGAGTAATAATAATTTTTTTATAAAATTTGTGAATATAGAAACCATAATTATATATTTGAAATAATTCTTGATGAAATTATCCTTTTCATTTTGAAAATAATTTTTAAAAATTAGAAGTTTCTAAAATTTTTTAAAATAATTTGTTTCTAAATAATGAAACATATATAATAAGCATTAAAACCTTTTATTGGTCATGATGGATAGAAATTATGTTCATTCCATATAAATTAGATGAATGATTCAATTAATTTTTCACTAAAATGTAAATTGTCTTTGTTTTTATATTTTAATGAATATTCCTTTCAAAATATTTTGTGAAAATAAAATTTTTAAAAAATTCATTAATAAAACGTTTCAAAAACTATTAAATTCATGTTTGAAATAATTTTAATAAAATATGATTTTTAATGAAATAAATTTTCAACCGAAGAGGGAGATATATTCATATTTTCCTAAAAAAACAATTGATCGGTTATTATAAGTAAGAAAGTGTGGATTAATGTAACTTTTACTAGAAAATATAATTAATAAACATAGGAGA
Organism: Viscum album; assembly: GCA_963277665.1. Taxonomy (NCBI): domain Eukaryota; kingdom Viridiplantae; phylum Streptophyta; class Magnoliopsida; order Santalales; family Viscaceae; genus Viscum; species Viscum album. Next base: position 1,060,059,085 of record OY728165.1, on the reverse strand, counting down.
AAAAATTACATGGGTTTTTATGAAATTATCAAATAGTTGTATTTAAATGAAATTTTGGAATAAAAATTATCTATTATAATGGGATTATGACATAAACTCTTAAAATTATCATAATATTGAATTGATGATTCAATCAATGAATTAATTAAGTTTATAAAATATAAATTCCGATAAATAAATTTAATGTGAAATGTTGTTGATTTATGAAATTATTTACCAATATGTGACTGGTAAATAAACATTTCATGGTTGAAATAAATAAAATTAAAAAATAAAGTATGATTAATTATTATGTAAACATGATATTACATGTCAGAGGAGAAATATATACTACATGTAAAATAAATTAGATCATAACATACACATGTGTCTTAGTGAAGTGGAATTGATATAGAATCCCACACATAACACATCATTTATGTTTAATATTCTTTAACCAAATGTGTAGTTTTTTTAAACATAATATTAATTTATTCAAAATCCATATTTTTATTCATAAAATCATATATTATTCCTTGAAAACATCTAGTCACTTGTTCTTTTACAATCATTCATTATTTTTTTGAGGTGATAATTTCCTTGTTTTCCCAATCTTGATTTTTTTGGAAATTGTTTGTTATTGTGCATATTATTTAGTTATATTATAGAACTATTAATAATACTAATATAATATTCATTTATTTATATTAATTTGACTTTTAAAAATAGTCCTGAATAATTGATATGAAATGTGAATTATGTTATGATTAAGCGATGGTAAGTCGTATGTATCCATGAGTAAAAAATTTCATTGTTCTATTATCATTATGTGTAGCATACTTTCCATAGAACCAAAAACCGGTTCCCTACGATGATCATATTCATGACTTCGGGAACACCAACACGTACTATAAGGGTGACCAACTTGCATCGAGGTTCTAATTTCATCCATGTAAAGACTATTCCCTTTTTATCAGAGTAATAAACTATGTAAGAAACGATTTAATGAGAAATCATAACCTTAATTAACTAGTATAATAACATGAGTGAAATTGGAAATACAATATCAAACTAAAATTTATATATTCCATGTTAATTTATGTTCCATGTTTTTAATGCCTTTCAAACGTAAATAAATTGAAGAGTCCAAAGTAGTTACTAAAGCGCGGCTGGTTCCAAACTTCATCATCCATCCCAACTCATCCATATAACCTCAGTTATGTTCCCTTATCCCATCCAACAATCATGAAATATATTCTGGTCCTGATCAAGAACCTTGAGTATTGTGTGAATGAAAACAACTAGGCACCAATTATGTCTAAAATAATATCCCATCTTTATAGAGTATTAAACTGTACAAATAATAAAAAAATTCAATAAGGGAAAAAATTTCAGTATTAAAATGTTCTTTCTTTAACAACATGAAACCCAATATTCATGAGGACACCCGAGTAATATCATATGTATGGTTTTCATTTATACCAGTCATAGTTAATTATGTAATTCCTAGGTTATAATTCACATTTCATACATTATTGCACATGTAACCATTCATATTTAATAATTTAATAACCATTTTACCACTCATTATTCCACAATTCAAATTCCATGTTATGATAAATAATTTCTTAATTTAATGACCATGTTAACATTCGAAATATCATTATACAAGAATAAATATATATGTAAACATTCATCAAATCATAATAATTTCAAATAATATTAATCCACATAATTTAATTACTAGTTCGACAATTAGTTAATCATAGCAGTTCAATTTATTACTTCAACAATACATTAATTTTATAAATTTCATTATTTAATTAAAAAATTAATTAATAATCACAATATCAATAATAATTCAATAACTAGTTCCTAAAATAATTCCCATTAATTAAATCCCCGATTAATTTAGCACATTAATATGATTAATTAACTTGTTATTTAATAAGTCAAAATCAAAAAAATCAATATCCCATTACTAATTCCAAAATTAATTATCACAAATTAAAAATCATAATATATCATAATTAATTCATCAATTAATTATCATATTTTCAATCTAAAAATTTCATACTTAATTCAATAATCAATCATCAAAATTTACATATCTCAACATCTCATTATTAATTAAATAATTATCTAAAACATATAATCCCAAATATCACCAATTTCACATCTCCAAAAATCAATTAATTCAGAAAATTAATTAATTCAATGGAGAAATAAATTTCTAAAAATTTAATATAAATTATAAAATTATATACACATAATTTCAATTAGGAAATTTGTATCTGATTTATAGGCAATTTTCTTCAATTTAGTGACAACACACACCACTAAGTGACTCCGCAATTTCTGTTAAATAAATAAGTATAAAGAGATATCGATCAAATATTATAAATAATGATAGAAAAAATTATGATTCCTTAAATTTATTTTTGGATCCACAATCCATGATCTAGATCTATATTTCTAGATATATATATTATCTAAACAAGGATGAACAACCCTATAATAGATTGTATAATAATATCAAAAAGAAATAAAAAAACATGGGATATGGTCTGCCTATTAAGAGGGGTCCGATCACCAATACGGGCTTCCAATCTCCATGTGGGTAGTATAGAATGGAATGTAATCCCTTAGAGAGGATCTATAATTGTGAGAATTTTATTGTGGGATGTGCTAGGGTGTCTATGGGTTTAAGACATGGGTTCAATAATTTTTATAACCAAATAAATGGGATTGAAATCTCATATACAAAGTTTGTTACTCGGGGAACATAATTTCCTCTAATTGTGCATCTATTCTAGGGGTTCACATATTCTCCTTTTAGGGTAAACAGGTTGAAATCCCATCAACCAACTATGAAATACCCCCAATACATGGGTTTACATTTTTTGGTCTAAGGAACTCATTTAGGAGAAATCATGTACCAATTGTTCACATCCCTCTTTCATCCATATTTTTAAAACATTCTCCCAAACACCCCACGTTAAATCACATATAGAAGAACTCAACAATATGAAAAACTGTACCATTATATGAGTTTGAGATATCATTTTCAAATTCTCAGATTTTACAATATTACCTCATAATAATAGCTAATTTGTGCGATATAATCCCAAGCATAACCAGGATTTCTTGTCAAATAGATCATGCCATTGAGAACTAATATCATCTTATCTCTCCCATGTTTCTTCATGTACACTTCTATGATTGTAAAATACAAAAACTATCAACATGGTATTTCCCTACAACAAATTAGCACAATGATCCAAAATATGTATAGGATACTCCTCAAAGGATGCTTCTATCAAATGATCAACCTCTCCCTCATCGATTACATGACAAGGGATAGGGTGAAACCACTGAATTCTTAACACATGGAAAACAAAATGCATAGTTCAACATCAATATATATTATACAGTATGTATTCCACTAAACCGTTTATATTCACAAACTAAAATGGTACAATGAACCTTTTTTCTAGCTTTTCCTATAACCATATCATACGATGAACCAACCATGGATACAACAATGAGAATACATGATCACCCTATCTAAACTCTTGGGGTTTCTGATATCTATTTTGATATAAATTCGATCTACTCTAAGTCATATCCAAAAACATTTTGAGGCAATTTTACCTTCTCTGATGTCTCCTATAGGGGAATCGATCCAAAAAACTCTAAATCTTTCACATTCTTCCAGCCTAATGTTTAAATGTGTGGCCTACAATAAATAACCTAATATGGTTCCATCTATATTGTTTCTTAATAATTTTAGTTATAGTAAAACCCCAAATATTCCATTTGATCTTCCATAGACCAACTAATTTATATAACATAATATCACAACATATCATCAAGCCCCAAAATAGTATGCTCTGACTTCCACTCTATCTGTGTGGAATGATTTACATAGAAAAACCTTCCTACCAACTACCTTTAATAATCTCTACCTTATGTGTGAATAAAACATGATTTGTGCTCTGAAACCATAGACTTTTTCACCCTTTGAATATGGACTAACTACAAAATAAACACATACCCCAAATTCTCAACTGAAAATGTCTCATGTATGGGTAACCAATGTGTTACCTTTTTCGAATAGTTTACAATCAAATAGGTAGAATCATTTTTTTATTGGGATACCCTCTACAAAATCCATGGTATCACATCACACTACCAATCAATAATGGGAAATGGTTTAAGTAAACAACCTATCCACCAAAACTACAAACATATGTAACAATACATTTTTGTCACACATAGATTTACTTCCCACATTGAGTCGTGAAGATCATGCATCAACTCCTTTATCATGCTTGTAGGAAGAACATCCCAATTACTGAAATAGATATTATCATCCTCATATATGATCTAATCGGATGGATACTCCCAACCTTCCTAGCTTTCCCTCGAGGATAAACACTCAAAATCATAATTATTCCTATCAATTATCCATCAAAAAAGTTCATACTCCACTGAAACTGATTCCCGGGTCGTTTTAACCTGACTCTTCTAAACCACAACGTGTATCTCAGCCAGGAGAATCATTATCATCAAATCAGCACTATAATTATGAACATTTTATTTCTGAGATTTCCTACACAATGAATTAAGAAAAAAATTTCATTTTCTGGGAAATATACCAGTTCATAATCAAATGACTGTATATACTCAAACCGACTCTACATCCAGAGACTCAAATCTCACTAGTAAATGATAATCTTTAAGCACTTATATTCAATATAAATTGTGAAATTTTATTACAATAATTAATTTTACCAATAATTTAATGTATAATCAACTGATTCCAAGTCTATGCCATGCGTAGGATAATTCCATTCATTTTTCCTCAACTACTAAGTCCTATAAGGCACAGATCAATCTCCATGCATCAACATGGTTCTAATCCCTATACTAGAATATTCACAATACACTGTATACTTTTCATTAGATCAATTAGCATCACGATTGGTGTTTTCGTAAAGTGCTTCTTCGAATATTTTAAATCATTCTCATATGCTCTAGATTAGTACACAATTATCACTTCATTTTTCATGCTTGAAAGTAACAATTCCAATCCAAAAATGTGTTGGATAAATCAATAACAATATATATCAAGCCCCAAAGAGCTATATATATTGAGTAATTTCTTATGTTTATCCCATAAAACCACTACCTGAATCATATATGGTTCCATATACATACCTTCATCTGATATGATGTTACTAGTAATGTGCACCTGATCTATACAAAACGGACTCTTAGATAGCTTTGTGTATAGTCGATGCTCTATTAGATTAATTAGGACGTTGTCAACATGGTCAGAATGATTTTCATGGGTCATAGATTACACCATAATGGCATCTATGAACAATAAAATAATGATACATGTATATATGGAAGAGTCTTCTTATCATGTACATAAACACTTATAGTGAATTCATCAAACCAAATGATATTATGAGGAACTAAAAAATACCACAACTTTTTCTGAATATAGACTTTTGTATTTCAAATTGTCAAATGCTAAACTGATGACACCCTGAACAAAATTATATCATTTAAAATGAATGATATCCATTCATCTAGTTATAAATATAATAAACATGTGGTAGAGGATGCCAGTTTATCAATATCATCTGGTTCAACATCTGTAAATCAATACATAAGAGCCTAGTATCATTATCCTTATTTACATAAAAATATTGTATAACCCCATGGTGACACACTCAGTCATATTAACACTATATCCCTAAGTCCTCCAGTTGAATCATGATCTCTTGAATCTATATTGGAGTCATTATGTATGGTGGAATTGAAAAAGAATCAACACCTACCATGATCTAAATAGTAAATTACACATATCTCCCTGGTGGCGTCTTTGAAACATCCTTCAGGAATGTATCCATAAATCTACCCACTATAGGTGGAAGTACAACCTTATTTACAACTCCATCATCTAGGAATAGGATAGAAACATGGGTTCTGAGATCTTCTAGTTGTTAGGTAATTAAACCTGATCAGTCTTCCTGGATATCTCACTCTCCATAGTGAATATACAGGTCACCCTTAGTTTGTACAAAAGTCACTCTCATGCATGACTGTATTTGTGGGATATGTAGGCTATTATCCAATCCCACAATTATTTTGAAGAAAAAAATTTCTGGAATATAGAGATCCCACAAAAGATGATACCCCCAAACCTCGAGAGAACATCATCTTATAAGAAGATGAATCTATACAGTACTTCTAGAGGGGTATAGAATGATTAAACCCCACTCATGAACTATACATCTAGTATCTAAACATTTTCAAGTTGTGAATACTTAATTTATTGAGTGAAAATAGTTTCAAATAAATAACTACGTTATATAAGATTAAAATTAAAAGTTTTTATCACTGTCGATAGTGCAGCCTCACCACCCTTATGTGTAAACTGCACTACATGAAACTTTCCCTCCCATCTTACATGTGATACTACCTAAGTCCCTATAGCTACACCCCTATTTTGACATCAGTTCACATTACCGTAATCTCTTTTTAAAATTCATGTACCTCCACAACTAGTATAACTCTAGTTATGAGCCTAATTTTGTATAGAAGTTCCCCTTCCAAAACCATAATTATTCCGAGATATTCCCTAAATTTTTTTCTATCGGTAGGTCCATAATAACTTCTATATATGTACCATATTTATACAAGACCATAACTCTACAATTGGATGGTGTCTTCTGTTTATAATGTTTCTTGACGTACCACTATAGTGTCATATCACAAGGGAAATGTCCTTTGTAACTGATCGTCCCCTATTTATCACAATATTTGCTGCCACCCTAGATAACATCCTCATGATGATGACTCCTACGCTTAGAATATGTACCTCTTGATCGTTAACCATAAATCATATAACATTAAGTTGATTCCTTTTTTTTTGGTTTTCTTAATCTATGATGGTGTGATCCATGACATTAGAAAACTTATTTAACTGATAGAAGTTAACATTTAACATAATATAACATTTAATGCATTCCTAAAAACATCTCTCAATTATTTCCTAAACTCTTTCCAATAATGGATAAAACCATCATAAGAGTGTAAAAAATCCACGATATTCCATCTTTAATATAATCCCCTGAGTCAATCACATGAACTCATATTCCCAATCATCCCTCATTATCTCTGGAGATAATGTATCCCTAAAAAATCTTCAATATTTCCATCAATATCATACAGTCATCTTGTCCTGTTTGTGCCAAAATGAACCACTAGTGGTTTGATGATCCTTAGAGAATATAAGAATCCAACATTATCCTTTTCTCTTTCATAGTCACTTAATGGTCAATTATACTCGATATTTATTCAAACATGATCTAATCCTTTTTAGCTACACCCTCTCCATTAACAATAAAGGGAGGTGCTTCAATTGAAATCACTAATAAGGTCATGTATTCACATCTCATCCTTACCTAGTTTTAATTCTATGAATAGCATGGATAATTCAATGTTCTCTTGGAACTACTTTCGAACGTCAAAAACTGGTGATATTGGTGCCTTATGTTCCAAAAAAGGTAGTTCATCTCCAATCATATCTTCCTATCATCATCTCAATTTGTGTCATTATGAAAGAAAATATCAAAAATTAAAAGCACAAATCTTAAGACATAAAAAACATGATTACCTGTTTATGTATGTGTAAAAACTCAACAATACAACACAATTCGTTTCCCCAAGCCCCTCCAAAAGTTCAAAAGCAACGGGCTATCACTACCAATAATCTTCCCATATCAAGGTCATTGTAAAAAAAGGGTAAAATCGTTCTCATTATTCACACTTATAATTTTGATGAACATTTTATATCATCTTGAATTATTTTATAATCATTCTCAACATCATGTTATTCACATCTTTTCAATTCAATTTCAAAAGAATAGAAAAATAGTTCACGTTCAACAAAAAACCAATAATGTGATTTCCCTTATGTTCATAAATTGATTCATGTCAAAATAATAATAAGAACTTAAAATTAAGGAGGAAAGCTCAATTTTTATGTTGTACAGGGACACAAGTCATATCATGAAAAATATTGGAAACAGTAATCACATCACATAAAAAGTCACTTATATTTTGTAAAATAATATTCAACTACAACAGCATATAGAAATACCAACAATCCCAACATCAGTACTTCAGTTCTCCCCAAAACACGGGTTTTCTGCTCATATGCAAGATATCATTACCAAGGCTTGATTGTTTCCTTGTCTCCCATATATATTTACAAAATATTACGACAATAAAATGAAAATAATAACATCAGATTCCACATTGTAGTGTCCAGACCCATGTGACACACACCAGTTCCCCAAGATGATTGGTCAGATGAACTCAAGCATGCATCCCTATATTCTAGATATTGTCGAATAACATCGAGGGATAATATCGGTCATGAATTGAATATACCCTCTTCATTAGATTAATACATGATCAAAAATAATGAAACAATAACAAAGTAATGATTTAACAAAATATGAATTTACTAGTATCCCAAGACGACCAAAACTAGAAATACATTTTCAAAATAAATAGTAAATATACATTTAAAAAGTACCATCCATGTGTCACAATGAAAATCAAAATATTGGACACTAAAAGCTATCATGAGTGTCCTAAACCATATCTAGTTCCCTTATGGGTGCTCCATCCCAACACAGTCATCTAGCACATGGCAGTTTACCATTTCATATCCTACAACCTGGAAATCAATTTGGTTGTTCATTACGATACCTAAGAAGGGTGTCAATATAACTTATTAAGTCACCACCAATGCTTTCTAAAATAATACCTAATCAATCTAGTGTCTCCAAATTCATAAATAATAAATAATGAGAAATATTAAAAACAATTTACATTATTCATATCTTCATTCCTTAACAACATTACACTCTTAGGTTCTTGAGGACACATGATAAATATTATATGTATGAGTGTCATTATAACCATTAATAATTCATAATTGAATAACCATATTACCATTCATATATAATACATTAATTATCATGTTTCCATTAGTAATTCATTATTGAAATACAATGTTACTGGTCATCATTTCCTAATTGGTTTTCTTTGTTATCATTCATAATTTCATAATTGAAATAACATGTTAGTAATAATAATTTTATAATAAATAATGAAATGTCTATGTAACCATTAATCTAATCACAATAAAATAAATAAATAATAAACTATATAATTTCATTACTAATTAAATAATTATTTAATCATATCAATACCATTAATTAATTCACCAACCAATTAATCATATCAATACCCTTAAATAATTATAGAATTAATTTATAATCTCAATTTCATGATTAATTCAACAATTAGTTCATTACATAATAACCTTTAATTAATTCCATAATTTACTTAGCACTTCAACCCCATTAATTATTTCCCCAGTTTATTAATAAATATCCAAAAATTCAATACCATATAACTAATTATATAATTAATTATCGTAAATTAATATTATAAAAATCTCATCATTAATTAAAAAAGTAATTGTCCCATTCAAAATTTCAATAAATCATAATTATTTAAATAATTAATTTAAAAAATTCATAGATCTCTGCATCTCATAATTATATCCTCTGTTAAGTATATCAAATCTATAACAAAACATATCCCCAATTACACAATTCCATTTATTAATTAATTTATTAAATTAAATAATTCAATCAAGAACCCAATTTCTAAAAAATAAATAGATATAAAACAATTTCATAATCATAATTTCAATCAAGAAATGTGGTTTTTAATTATAGACATACTACCTCAATTTTATGACAATAGTCTCTAATGAATAAATCCACAATTTATGAGGAAGAATGACATATAACGAGTTCACAATCTAAAGCCTATAATCATGGTTAAATAAATAATGATCCCATATATGTAGTTATATATCCATATCCGTGGATCTAGAACGATAGAGCCTGATACAAATATAACTAAAATAATGATGAACATCATTATAAGGGATCTAAGAATAATGGGAAAGGGAAAGAAAACCACAAGGGCTGAGATAATCTTACCTGGTGGGGTGAAGTTCATCAATCTAGGATATTAATAAAAAATAACCGAGGTAAATATTGTTGGGAATTCATTTGGGAGTCTCTATAATTGTGAAAAATGAATTATGGGTGAATACATGGAATTTAATGGGACAATATTGTGTTTTATGAATTTTTTACTATAGTATAAGGGATTAAAATCATGTATACATGATTTTCTTCTTAGGGTGTATAGTTTCCTTTAACTATGTAGCATAACTGGGTCTCACTTCTAGGGGTGCATAGTTTCTCCTTTTTTGGGTTATGGTTTTAAAAAATTGTGTCCTAGCCATATGAAACCCATTACTCTAGGGTTGTATAGTATGTTGGGCCAGGGTGCGTGATTAGTGAGAACATGGTATCAAAAAATGGATTTCCCTCTTTCTTACATTTTTTTCAAACTATCACACACACATCAAAAATTAAAAACCCATATAAAAATTACTCAACACTAAGCCAATGATTACATGTAAATGATCTTGAGAAATCTTCATAAAAGGTATGGATTTTAAATTTATAGAAAATAGGTATGTAATAATTTATCTTTCATTAATAATAAAAATATCATAAATATCATATTATATATTTAAATATAATTAAATATATAATTCATGTTCTTTGGTGATGAAAATTTATCCACATAACATTGTGAAGGTGGTTTTCCACACATACATGAATGATGTTATCATCGTTATGTGACAGGATTGGTGAGAATGAAAAAAAAATATTAATATGGAATGAATATCACAAGGATTCCTTTTATATCACAGATATATGTTTTTAACATTATTTTTAATACCGTCCAGGTAAATTGTTTTTGAAAAATGAATCACATCGTATTATGCTGCTTTGGTCCGTCATACACCCAAAAAATGTTTTTGCATCCACTATGGAATGAAGTGTAAATATATATATGATATAATTACTTATATCATATAATTATGATATAAATATTATATATATATACTTTATATCCATCAGAATACCCACGTGTGAGAGGTATTAATGGAAAAATGAATTGCATCAGTTCGTGAGATGATAATTTACTATAAGAATGATTATAATTTCACAACACTATTAAGGTACATAGAGATTCTTTTATGTAATTAGATTGACATAAAATAATTATTTATATTTATGATACATAGCATATTATAACAAAATGTTTTATTATGAATTTAAGGATGTTGACAATGAAATAATATAGAAACTCTCATTCAACAACATAACCTTTTACTTGTTTAACCTCTATAAGATTAAATGAGAAGATATCTAAAATATGATTTATTTACATGGTAATAATTAAGTATGGAATTAGTTATATTTTGAATTTATTTTTGTATTACCAAATGATGAAAAATGGCTTCTAAGTTGTAAAGGAAAGAGGATACGGAATGTCCATTTATAAATGAGGAGAATGACACACTTGTAATTTCTGAAAATAAGGAGTTTTTAAAAATGTTTCTCACATTATAAAAGGTTATTAAATGAAGTATTATTAATAATTATTCAAAATATGGCATAAAAATAGAATTAATGTAGATTTTGGATATGTTATCATGTTATTTTAAAACTTATATTTTTTGTTTAGACCTCGAGTAAATCAATATTTACGTTAGTCATGCAAAATAATTTTTTCTCTTTTTACTAATTATTTTGGTAATCATTAATTTAAATTTATAAGATAAGATTACTTCTTGTAATACAAAAATATAAAAATTATTTTTCAAAAATCAAATGATAAAAGATGAAAATTTTAATTTACTATTAATCCCACAAACACAATCAGAAAGAGAGCATTGAAAGAGAAAACTTTCCAAAGTTTACATCCATCCAACGACCCAAAGGCCTTCAAATTTTTATTATTTTGATCACGCCCCCTTTTAAAGGGGCGATGAGGGAACACAGAAAATCTTCATGGACATACGAAAAAACACACCTGAAGAGAAAAATACTAAATCTAAAATGACAATCCACTAAGTGTGTATTACGGCCAGGTACTTTTAACCATGTGAAGATATGGTCAACCATATTCTCCCATTTTAGAGTTATTATCCCAGGTATATCTGTGTGTGAACCACATCCACATATAATTTCATGAAATTGATATATTTTCAAGGAATTCTCACATAATATATTTCTTAACAAAATTTACCAATTTTTCTATAGTTATCATTAATGTCTATAATAGGTTAATGTTCCAAAATCTATGTTTCACTAAATATAGTTCCCAATGATTCCAATAATCATAAAAAGATACTAAGTTTACTAACCCTAACACAGTAGTCTAGAGCTAGTGTCTATTTATTAAAATTACATGAAATACAAGGAATCACATCCAAGATGGTTGAATAATTTAGTAGTATTATTAATCTATATACATACATGATTCTATTATAACATTTGAATATAAAAATTACAACACATTTTTAGTGAATAAAATTATTACCTCAAAAAATCTTTTCATATCAACCAAATAAACCGGATGGGATCATGGATAAAGTAAAAAAATTAATGGTGATCTCAAATGCTCAGTAATAATTATTTATAACTAAATTTATTATGTATTAATAAAGAATATTTATTATGGTAATGAAAATAACTGAACACACATTCATCTAATATAATAAAATTTCTATAATAATAAGTCATGATATTATCAATATGGATTGGTATATATCAAAAATGATTTTCCAATTAAATAACTTAATTATAATGAATATTGGAGGCATAATCGATATATAAATCAATATAACTATATACACAAGAAAGTTATTCATTATCTATGAAAAAACCAATATAGAGATAAAATCAGTTCAAAAATCTAATGTATAATTATATTAATTGATATTTTAATGATGTAAATTATTAATTATAGGAATCCATGAACATTGAATCTTAATACATCTATTATTAGGCATTTAAAAAGACAATATAAAACTATTTGGTATAAACCCATCGTTTTTGGAAAAAGATTCAATGTCAGCTAATTTATTCACCTAATTAGACTATCACTGAATCAAAGAGATATCTATAACTGGGCCCCTCCTATTACTCTATATGTAAATCATTCTTATTATATAAAATAATTGATTAAATTTATGAAAAATGTTCATTATCATTAAACATCTATTTTTAGTAAGGCATACAGATTCATCAATTTTTTCATAGATAAAATAATAATATCTATTGTAGAAAATTGTATGTTGAAGTGTCTTATTGTTTAATAAATAAATATATCCATTATAAATAATATGGATATTTAAGGGAAATATAAAATCCATTGGTATGAGAGTTATTATAGGGAATGTTAATGACTTAAAAAATAAATCATGAAAGTGAATGCAAATAATTCCCTGACTGATATGATCATAAATAATCTAGGATAAGAATAATGATGGTATCAGTAAAACCTATACATATTAGATTAAGAATAAATGGTTTTTAATTTAAATTATATAAATACCTTAAAATTATCTTTAAAAATATTGTTGATGAAAATATCACTTTGATTTTAAATATCACACCTTAAAAGTAAAATTATATAACATATTTTAAAAAATAATTTTCGTAGAAAAATTTATTTTAAACATATAATTTTTTTAATAATTTAATTTCTCATGAGGGATGGAATTTGTTTTTATTTTTTAAATGTTAAAACAGTAATTCATTTCATTATTTAGTAACATCCAAATAAGCATTTTAATGAAAATGAAATGAATATTCATTTCAATTATTATTAAAAAAAGTAATCTTGTGAAAAATTTATTTAATAAGTAATTTTTAAAATGTTAAAAAACATTTTGTGAATAAATTTCTGAAAACCTGTTTTTTTAGAAAACGGATTTCCGAATAAATAATTAAATAATGTCTGATTTTAATGAAAACATTTTCTTAACAATTTTATGTAACGAAGAGTTTATAAAAAGTAAAATTATTAAAAATATATTTAATAACTAGATTATAATAAAATTAAATAGGTTATAATAAATTACTAAATAATTTACATTAACTAATATTCATGAACAAAATATATTAAAATGTGATTTTGAAGTAAACACATAAAATGATAATAAATTAGAAGATGGAATTAATATATTAAAATGTTATATGTGTCAACAATAAGTAAACATAATATAGATTTAAATAAAATAAATTATAGTAATGATATATTACAGCCAAAATCTTATATTATCAAATATAATGTAGGAGCGATATATCATAGTGAAATTAAATTGAGTTATAATGTTATGTACAACATGGTGAAATTCAAATAAAACCACCTTAGATGAAATAATCCAAATAGAAACTCGAAATAAAATAAATTATTATTTAATTATGATAATAAATTCCAAAGGATATATATATAAACTATATGAATAAAAGTGGTGCATAACATACAAATGTGCCTCAATGAAAAGAAAATTTACCCATAATCTAATACGTCACTCTATTTTTTGTTTGAACAATATTTAATAGTATATTTAGTGGTTTTAAACATGCTATTTTAACATTAAAGATCCTTATATGGATATATAATATAATATATGATCCTTTTATACTGTCTTATCACATATTTGTTAATAATACTCCATTATCATGATTGTTTGAGGTGTTTAGTTCATAATTTCTTCATTCTTTATTTATGATGAATTTTTTGGTTTTTGGTCTTATTATATAGTTCCACCACTTTTAATACAACAAAAATTAAATAATTATAATATATTTATATTCCATTTATTTAATTAGTGAAAAAATGTATCACATTGCATTGCAAGGATGTATTCTGTTGTATACATGAGTGACATTATCTATCCCTTAGAATAAAGAATGTAAAATAGTTTATATGATATAAAGAATAAATTGGTATAACTAAGTTATAAATATTAAATATAAACTTTATATCTATCATCATATACATCTATGATATGTGGTAATGAAAAAATGAATAACATCATTACATAAGGTGGAAGTTCACTGTACAAAGGAATAATGATCTCATAACATATTTGATGTTTTGAAATGGTTGTAGGATAAGAAAATTACATTAAAATATCTCATTATATGCAATATATTTTGGTTATTATATCATAATTTTTTTATAAAAATTGACTGTTGTAAAGAATAATGAATATAATAACACTTATTGATGAACAATTCCCATTCTTTCTGTAACCTCCTTAGTTTTATACCAAAGCCTTCTTATGATGTATTTATTCCCAAAATAATAATTAGAGGATAAGGAAATGGATGTCACGAATTTATTTATAATTTATATGCATTCAATAAATGGTTTTATGGTATGAATATTATTTTTTTGTGGGTTCATTTTTTAAGTGAGGTTGGTGTTCCACTTATAATCTGTGAAAATAAAAATGTGTAAACCCATTTTTAGAATTCTTTATTAGTCATAAATAGTGTATTAATGAGCTGCTGAAAATATATGGTAGAAAAATGGACATAATATAGATTCCAAACATGTTTTATCGTCATTTTAACAAATATACCTTTAGTTTTATCCCCGTAAATCCATTTTTAATGAACCATTGTGAATTTTTTATATTCACTATTCATTTTGGTTAAAAAATTAGTTGAACTGGCATATAATATAAATTATTATTATTCCAAATATTTAATCCTTTTTAAAAAATCCATCATTATAATTTATAAATTTAATTTTAAAATATTTTTTCACATACATTGAAAAATGGTGGTTTCAAAGAGAAGATCATTAAAAGTTTATAAAAATTATATTAAAATTAAATATGATAATTATTCCCTTAAAATAAATTGTATAATTAAATATACAAAATAAATAAATTTATATTGAAACAAATTTACAATATAATTTATCTTTATAATTTATTTATCCAAAAGGTAGTTTTATATTAAAATTCAATATATTTCACTATTGATCGATCAAAGAGTCTTTTTAGAAACATCTAAAATAGTACCCATAAGATATTATTTATATGATAATTTTAGAAAAAAATGTTTAATTTTTAAAATAAATTTTATACAAGAACTAATAATTTATTTCAAATTATTTGTTCAAAGTGTGAATAAAAATTCATTTAGAAAAAAAATCATTTAGAAAAAAAATTCAGAATAAATTTATTTTTCTTATAATTGGTTATTATTTTATTAGTAATAAATTATTATAATTTATATTTTTATATTAATT
The DNA here is from genome assembly GCA_963277665.1 of Viscum album. Classification (NCBI taxonomy): domain Eukaryota; kingdom Viridiplantae; phylum Streptophyta; class Magnoliopsida; order Santalales; family Viscaceae; genus Viscum; species Viscum album. The sequence continues at coordinate 1,060,042,795 of OY728165.1, read as the reverse complement.
TTTTCCATTTTTAATGATATATCAAAATGACTTATTATATTATAGTTCATTCTGACATGGGGATGTGTGTTTCACAATCTATCGAAGTGATGAAATTGAATGAAATATATTTAATGGGTTATTTAATTTTGTTGTTTCATGTAACATAATCTATTTAATTGAATATTAATAATTTATAATTTTTTATAAAAAATAAACTAAAATTTTATAATAATATATTATAACCTTCTGAGCATTTTCAGTTTTAAAACCCTCTTTCTCACAACGTTTTCGAGATTAATTTCAAATTTTTTTTAAAATTAACTGAATGAAATTTCAAAACATGAATTCTATATATTAAATAATAATAATGTATATTATCTAATAATTTAATAATTAATATTTTAAAATAATAAATAGTTAAAAAGTAATAATTATATACTCATGTTGAGGTAAAAATCGGTGTACCGATAGATAATCTAAAAATATATTGTTTAAATTGAGTTAAAAACTATTATAAAATTTATTTTCTAGCTATATTTAGGCTTTATCAAGTCATAGGATACATAATACTAATTTTTGGAACCTTATTGAATGTTAATATCATTGATAAACCCATTTAATTTAAAAAATTATAAGTATGGCACTCAACACACATATTAATTGCCACCCTGTCTCCTCTCTTATCTAAACAATACAAAACATTTTCATTAGAATTGACCTAAAAAAATCCCTCTTTTATATTGCTATATATATATTTAAAATCCAACATAGTAAGGACTTTTCTGAATAACTAAGGTGGTTTTCCAAAAAATGATATAACAATTTACCATTAGTGTTTATTATTTTTTTCATCCTCAACCTCCATATATTATACTTATACCATGATGATATAATGAAATAAAAATATAAAATATAATAAATAATTTAAATATTATGTTAATTACCTATAACCATATCCAATTTTAGGAAATTTATTATTAAATGATCTTTCTTGTGTATGATAGACTACCACCACGTGAATTGAGGTCATTTGATTTCCCATTTCCACCTATCACTATTATTGAAAATTATGGATATAAATTATATAAATATATATTCATTTTATATATAAAACATAATTAATCTTATTGCGTCATTATAACATATATAACATTTATACATTCAATTCAATAGTGGATATGATAACTTCCCTCATTTTTTTGACGGACCACTACCTTATGAAAAGACTTGATACTTATATCACTGACACTTTATATGGGAGGTGATACGGATAAATTTGATGAATATATTTGATCTACGTGGAATATTATAAAAGTAATGAAACATTTAACATTTTTCAAAGGTATTATATTATTTTTTGTCTTACCATTATCTCATTGAAGGATAATAATATCGTTCATGCACATGTGGACTACAACCTTAAAAAACTGATGTGAATATATTATCATCGCCACACCATAGAAAATATATATATATGTATATTTTGTTAAAAAAATTTCTTTTTGATATATTGATATTTATGGAATGATATAACATTAACTAACTATTTTCTGTGACCATCGTTGAAAAATTGAAATGTTACTCATACAATGGTATGACATACTGTCTCCATCTTTACAGCATACATAATTTTTCATAACAATAATTCATGATGGGTGTTAAATGTAAAAAATATAACTGTGTATTATAATTATATGAGGATTTTTATTCTTATATGTCTAAATAATGACCACTTATACCATAGTCAATAGACAAAAGTCAATGATGACACAAAATCCAAATATCATCGAATCATCTAACATAAACATAACTGATTATGTAGTCCATTATAATAATAAAATAATTGAAATAAAATGAATAATAAATATAATAATTGTTTTTAATCAAGTAAAAAAGTAATGTAATTTTATTATTCATCAATATAAGGAATGTGTGTGATGATTTAGATTCAATTTAAGGGTTTAACATCTAAAATTTTTCTCTATGAGACATACACCAATTTCACCAATTATTTTATTTTTATAGTGTATATAATATCCTTTTTTTAATATCATAAATTAATTTATATTAATTTTATTTAAAGTTTCATATAATCTTATTTAACTTATAAGGTATATGATACAAATGTTACCAAATTGGAAAGGGTTTATTTAACAATATCTACATTATTTAGGATTGATTTTGTTTAAGACGGCATTGGGAGAATTATATTAAAGTTATATCATAAAATAAATATCTTTTTATAAAATTGTTTTATTCAAGATTTTTTCTCAATTAATATTTTTTATTCTCATTGGTATGTAATATGATTTTGAAAATCAATTTAATGAAATAATAATTTATTTCTCTCTCTCATTGAAAATAATTTTTCTGCCAAATCCAAATTTCATAAAAATGTCTTCAAAAATGTTTTACAATTTTCAAATTTATTTACTAAATTTTTTTTACCCATTCTTAACTATAATAATTTTTTTGAACAGAATGTTCATTTAATTTTCTAAATTTTTCACTTTTCTAGACTTTTATAGTAGAAATATATTTTTCTTTTTCACATATACGACATGTAATAATTTAAAAGCTTTTATAACCAACATTTATTTCAGGAATACATATCATATTTATAATGATCTTTTCAAATAAAATGATGTTCCTAAAAATATATAATCTTTTAATTTTTAAATTTTATTTTTAATGACAATTTTTTAACAAAATATTATGATCTATCTAGTTTTAAAAAAGAAAGGATTGTTTTGAAATCGATGATATTTTCATCACGGAATGTAACATATAATCTTTCAAAATGATTTTACACCTATGAAGAAATTCTTCTATGTTATAAATTATTTAATAGGGATATATTCCAATGATATCATCCTTATTATTTCAATGTATGGTGTATGATATGTTTGACTACAGATATACAATTGAATTACCATTAAATATTATATATTGGAATGTTTTAGATTATGTTTATTCATTGGGGATGGAAATAAAATATTATAAGATTTCTTTTATATAAAAATGTTCTGATTATTATTATTCACACCATATATATATGTAATAAATTAGACATAGTTTGTAATGAGAGGGGTCTGATATTTCCCATTGATGCATTGGTAGGTCAAATGAGACAATGTTGATTGTGTTTTGTCTTATGCCTTACCTATTATTATAGATAACAGAGAATAAGGCCTTGATGGTTTTAGATGTCTTGTCACTAGGACACAAAATTATTATATGTCTTGAAACTAGTCTTACATAGTATGTTTTATATATCGATTATTATGTATTCCAATATTATGATTTTTGTTATTGATATTCCATGTGATTATTTGATTAGTTTTAATAACCATGGTTATTTTTTCTAGATGAAGTGATTATTTATAATGAATAAATTAATCAACATTTATTCTTGCCATATAATATGAATGTTATTAATGAAATTTATTTTTTCAGTTATTTTCTATACCATTTTTATTGTGACTTATTTTTTCATATAATATATCGTAAGGTTACCTTTATTTGTCATTTGAGCTCACCACCTTCTTATGATGTGTTTTATCCAAGATACTAGGATGTTATTTGGGATTGATATGTAGGGAAACACTAAGGTTAATAAGGTAATTAACTAAGAGAAATGTTTGTTTATTTTATGTCTTCAATTATAAAAAACATTTATGGATGTATCTAGTTTAACATTTATTCTACACTAGTCATACCATTGTTTTATGAATTTTTTTGTCTTATGCCTATTTAATAATGTAGAAATTGGATTTTGGCTACTAGGGTTGGGGAGATTACATTTGGAATCATAAGATTTTTTTACAAACCTTAGGAAGTATCATTTTTAATATAGGGATCAGTGAACAAAATCATATGATGGAAAATAAGGATCAATATAGAAGAATGGCCTAATGATTTTGGAAGAAAGTGTTTATGTTTTGTTTCCTATAATATACATACTAGTTTTGATATTTAATGTGGATGTGAATATAAAATATATTTAAATGTGATTAATTACTTCAAAAATGATGAATTGTGCATGACTCGATTATCACATGGTTTATGAAAGTCAACCTTATTACGCACCAAGTTTGACAAACATGAGGAAAATTATTAGAATATTTTACATTTATTTACCATCTATTAATATGGATACAAAAATATTTATATCCCCAATGAAGCAGTTATAAATATTATGATATTATATATGGATGAATCTTTATATTTTTGTAATTTTGTTAACTCGTTTTCTGATGAAAAATAATGCTTCATAATTTACTGTGCAAATGTAATGTATGAAAATGTTTATAAATGGGACTAAGAAGAATGAATTAAAACCATATCAATTCACATAATATAAACAGTAAGAATGATCATTTCAATTATGTGATTAGTCCAATCATTTGAAAAGATCTAATCTAAAAAATAGTCTAATCATATGGGGAAATAGTATCATATTCGATCTAGTTAGATAATGAGATATCCTAGTATTATGGTTTGAAAAGTTATTATGATAATAACGGGACCTCAACTTTCCATTCATCATTAGATTTATTCTAATCAATGTCCTCTATCACACTCTATCATTATTTTTTCATTTCATCCACATAAATATATTCACGTCCCACCAATGATCTCATACTTGGAAACCTATTTATGTGATTATTCTCGATAATCCATTTATGTAACTTATCTCTTAAAAATTGGATGTTTTATTAAGAATTTCATGAAAGGTGGCTTCAATAAGGGTATTCTCGAATAAAAATCCCACGATTATCTAAATAAATATTAAATTATATTTAATACAATATATTTAAGTGGTGGAGTGTAAAACTAAGGGATTTTAAAAAATGAATATAATATTTGATAGTATATTGGAAATACAAAACTAATTGTGTGAATTATTACATCATCCCAAAATATTATGATAAATTTTATTTCATATAAATTCAAGATATCCGATAGATTACAAAGAATGTAAGAGAGAGTTTTAAAAAATTTGATATTCTATTAACATTATATTATTTAAACCTTAACATTATAAACAAGCTATTAAATTTGATGTAATGAATGATACTAACTAAATAATGAAAATTGAATATTTATTACATGTTTATTATTATATAAAATTGATATCTATTTATTTGGAATAAAAATATATCCATATGAATCAGAATGAAATGTTTCCTAAAAAATATTACCTCTCAGAAAGATGGTTTATTCACAATTTTGACATATAATTTATAACATTTTATTAATTTTTTTAAAATTTATTTTAATAAAATAAAAATATTTTTTGAAATAATAATATCAAAAATATTGTATTTAAATTTTGTTTGATTTTCTTGAAATGATACAATTTTAATGAATAATGATATTAATGAATTGTAATTGAAAAATACATTTTCATTTAACTTATATTAAATGATGATTTATTTTTTTAATTATTTTTAAATCAAATTTACTTCAATTATATTTCTACTTATATAATTCTTTTCATATGAATGATTTTAATTTGAATTTTGTTATAAAATATTTTTATGTATTGAATAACATCTCTTTGAAACACTGCTTTTTCATTAAATCAAATGGAATGGTTTAAAATTAAAATTTTACACTTATATGAATTTAATATTAATTAATTTATTCCATATTCTGAATAATAATAATTAATATTATAATATAATGTATAATAAATATTTCATCGTAATGAGTTGTAAATTTAGTATACATTATTTATCCTCTTTAATGTATAAATGGGTAAAGCATGTGGTTAAACTAAAAATAAATTGCCTTAAATATACCTAAAACCATTCTAAAATATAATTTAATACCATATTTATATCATTTCATGTTTAATTATCACAAAAATTTCATTTTTATACTATTTTAAGGTGAATAGTGTTGGGAAAAGTTTTTTCTTTCAAATATCACAAGTGTACCACCCAATTATCATATAAAAGGCCACCTTGTCTCATCTCTTATTAACACCTAGAAAACATTTTCTATTGTCGAATATAGATAAAATTATCTTTAATAAATCCCCCATATCATCATATAATATATATTTAGAGAAAAAATTTACTGTAAGAATGATTTTTGTTCAAACGTATGGATGATTCATTAAGAAGAGGTAACATTTTTCAACAAACATTTTTATTTTTTATCTTTATTCACCTATACGAAATCATATGAAGTCATTATAATAAAATAAAATTAATTGACTCTATATGCTGAGATATTTTTATGTTATTTTAATGATCAAAATTTTTTTCCCCTACCATCTAATGGGTCATGAACTCATCAGTCGTATGTATGGTGGACTACCACATCAAGAACGATTGCCATCCATTTTTATAGTACCACACATCAATGTTGCATATGAATATATAAATAATATATATATATATATATATATATGTGTGTGTGTGTGTGTGTGTGTGATATTTATAATATAATTATACCTATTTATTTATTATATCATATATTCATTTTTATCATTCCATTAGTTTTGGGATATGATAACGTTGCTTGTGTTCACGATAGACCTTCGCCTTGAAAAATGATGCAACTCATATATTACTAACACTTTACATAGAAGGTGATAAGTATTTAGAAAATGAATATATGTGATTTATATGATATTATTATTATATTATATTTATTATTCATAAAATACTACATTTTATTTCATTTATTATCATTCCACTCACTGAAAGATGATACCATCTTTTGTGTACAATTGGACTACAGACTTAATATAGCGACGTGACTACCATTTCTCAAGAATATCATGGATGTTATATATAACTATATTTGAAGAAATTAAAGTTTATTTATTTTATTATTATCATTATAGAAGGGTCAAATAATACTTTTCACATTTATATAATGATCATTGAAAATTGGTAGCATTACTCATGCGTAATTATGACCTAACGCCTCCATGATCAAAATGTACATCCCATTTAAAAAAAGTATTTATTAGATTTAAAAGTATATTTTATATATAAATATGATAATAATTAAATATATATTATTCCCCTTTTGTTTAAATAATTTATTATTTTCCAGAGACGACCCACCCAAATCATTTTTGACACATTATCCAAATACCATTGACACATACGATGCAAATTTAATTGAATAAGAAATCCTATATAACAAGGATAAAAGTGAAATAAAAGAAAGGATAAACTTTTAAATTTCTTCCAATGAAATTACATAATTAAAATAATTTTATTATTCAAAAATATAAAAATGTATGTGGCTAGACAGGCATAAGGTAAGGGTTTTTTATCTCTCTTTTACTTCTATGAGACACACACCATATTCACCACTTATTTATGTTATATGGTGTATATACTAACCATTTTTATGTTATATCATGAATTAATTTATCTTCATGTTTTTTAATTTTTTAATTAGAGTTATATACTTCATGGTGGTTTTGAAAAATGGTTTCCAAATTGTTATTGAATTTTTTCAAAATATAATCATTATCCACAATGGTTTATGTATATGTCTCCCTAAGAAAAATAATATGATATTTATATCTCAAAATAAAATTAACTTATTCTGCATTGGTTATAAATGAATCTTTTAATGTAAGAGTTTTATTTTATCCACTCTTTGGTATAGAAATTTATTATGAAAATGGGTTTATGAAAATCTAACAATATTTCTGCTTTTAGTCGAAATTTATTTTTTATCCATGACCATAATTCATAAAAATGTATTAAAAAATGTTTGGAAATTATAAAAATTATTTTATTGAAACCATATTTGCATATTTTATATATTTTACAATGATATATTAAAGAAAAATAATAGTCATTTTTTAAACAAGGAACATTAAAATTCTTCTACATTGATAAAGGAATGTTCTTTTTAACATTTAAACAAAATTTATAGAATTACCCACCAGCATGACTTTAATTTATATGATTATTCATTTTTAAGCTTATAATAATAATTTTAAGGAAATTTATTTTCCTTAAATTAATAAAATTCATTATATGGACCTGGACTTAAACATTACAAAATCATGAATAAAATTAATAATTCATATTGAGGATCATTTCAATTTTAGAGTTTTAGGGAATTAGTCCATAAAAATTACATCTCAAAAATTAAAGGAAGACACTTCTACTCGGTTTCCATATTTTTTATAAAACAAAAACTCATGAAAAAAGGTTCATGTCTAGTCCCTTTTTATAGACCTCATGACTTTTCCAAGATCCCATCCTTAACCGTTTTCAACATTAGGTCATATAAAAACATTTCAAAACATTGGATTAGCATAAAAAACATAGTAAGGGTTATAAAACCAAGAAATGAAACATTAGTTCATCATTTCATACATAACATATGTTCTTTAATATAACTAATGAAATCATATTATTTAGGAATAAAACATATAAAAAATAAATCATAAATGTAACTTGTGGAATCCATATCATACATACATTATAGCTGTCACAACTACATAGGGATTTTCATTTGGAATTACCATCAAAATATATTCCCTAAATCTCTTTGGAGAAACACTCATGTTTACCTCCATCACGTTTCCCAGTGTGTTGGAGAGCTATCTCAGGCTCATTGGCCCTAGGTTTATCTGGGAACCACCTGTATATGTAATAATTCCCAAGAACCATAGCATATTCATAACACATAAAAAACATAAAGGAAGGAAAAATATTCAACATTTCAATCACAATATATCATTTCAACATATTTACATAAAATATCTATTATAAAAAACATTTTCAATACCATAATATGTAAAAGATTTTATGATATTTATTTTCATTCATAAAAACATTACGTCTTAGTATGGTAGCCAATGATCAAATAATACTCGTGGTGACAGAATGGTCGTTGTCACCACATTTGTTAAAAAAACATTCATTTTTTTTCGTTTACTAAAATTATTTGAAGAAAAATAGTTCCATTGAATGAAATGAAAAGTCAAGGTTGTTTATACAACATAAATAAAGTAATGTATTAAAACAAAATATGCCTCAATTAATGAATATTGAGAAAAAATCCCTTACCTCATGTCTGACTTGACCCGTTCGTTCTTTACACTCTTGAATAATAAAGTAATGATAATTTATAATTTCCAAATAACATTTTATATGTTTATTATTTCTTTTATATAACATATTACCATGTTATAAACATTATGTAATCATTTTAGTTAATAATTGTTGTTTTGCCGATATTTGCTACTGGAGTCAAAAATGGAATTCTCATATTTGAAAGATGTTCACATGGTATAAATTTCATTATATCTATAATGTTATTCATTACTTAGATATAAAATATATAAAATATATCTGGTATATACATGTATTTATAATAGTACATAACATTTGGAGGTAAGAAATGAAATGCACCGTTCATGGATACGGTAAGCCATGTGTACGCATGAACGCAACTTTAATTTATATTTATGATATTAATGGGATGAAAATATAATTATAAATTGGTATATTATAATTACAGTATAATATCATATATATTATTATTAAATCCTTCCTTTATACGTCGTACATATGGAATTAACGAGTCATATCACTTATAGGGGGTTGTAGTTCGCACTTCCTCAAATGAAATTATCATGTTTACCCTTAATGGAAACCATAAAGGTAAGATATAAAAGAAAAATACATAAGTATATAGAAAACATAAAAATAATATATTTTATATATATATATATATATATAGTTCCATCTTAATTTCCACCTTGAGAGGTGGTAGGAGATAATTGAACAATCAACGTTTTGTGAGGTGCTAATTTTCCATCCACAGAAACAATATGTTCTTTACCAATTAGATGGGGGTGTGTGAAAGTGTAGTTTGAATCCTTATCATAAAAACATTCTAGTATATTTAGGATACTTTTTTTCTTATAAATGAGAATACTAAAAAGAGTTTAGGGGTGGAAGAAGTATAATAAAACACATAAACTTAATAGAAGACATTACCTTTTAATCGGGTAACTCCCGTTGGTTTGAACCAAAAGGACTTATTAATGTTCCTTCTACCTAGGTTAAGGCTTAATAGTGGAAGAGATGTGTCATGAAATATTATTTGGGTAGTGGTGATACAAACCAAGGGGCATTAGAGGTGTTAGGAAGGGTTTAGAGGTGAGGGAATTTTATAAGGGGGAGGAGCGGCTCTTTAGAAAAGTGTGAAAATATTATTTTATTATATAATGATTTTCGGTTTCTAATGGTCCAAAACTTATTAAAGTAAATAATAATATAACTCATGGTTGAAATAAAATCATCCAATATGAATTGGATAGGTTTAATTATAATTTTTTTCATTACAATATTATTTATTTAAATCATTTATTAATGTGGTAAACACTACATCCTTATTGTGTAATAAATAATATTATTTATTTAATGTATAAAAATAATATAAAAATACCATGATGTAGGAAATCTGCTTATATTTCCAATTAAAATTTATAGTCTAAAATATAACTTATATAAGCACTTTTAAAAATTAAATTACTAAACTATATTTGATTATGTCATTTTTGTCTTTACTTTAAATTAAATTATATAAAGGGTCATTATCACTCTAAAGTGGCTTCATGGAGTCCCAAATTCGACCCAATGATTCCCATGGTCAGATATGTATCAAATAATACGATTAGAACACATTTTAGGGTAATTTTATATTATTATAATAATATTTTATTACCCTTAATCACCAGATTTACCCCTTAACCATATAAATAATTTTTTACTCTAGTTAATAATTAAATTATCTAAAAATAAAAATTAACTATTTACACAATTTTAACCAACTAATTCAAAATATGGAATAAATTTTTCTAGATTGACAACACAAAAGTGACAGAAATTAATTTTAAATTAATAGATGTCGTCAAACAAAAAAGCATGTTTTTATGATATTTTCACTATCAAAAGATTGAAACTTGTTTATATCCAATTTCAAATTGAAATTAATTCCAATGACCAACATTGGATCAAATGCTAAAAAAATTATATACTTACACTTGAAAACCAATTAAAAAATATTATCTATCCATATAAATAAATTATATTAAATGGCAGTTTTGAATTGAAATATAGTATTTTCCACTATTCATCAAAAATTTAATTTTATCAGAATAATACATATATTTTACCCAAAGTGAATTTTGACGTCCCAATTATAATGATGAATTTTATTTTTTTCAAAAATAACATATAAAAGTGATCATAACTATATTTAAAGAGGATTATCAATCAAAATGCTTTAAATAAACATTTTAAAACAAAATATGCTTAAAATTATATTCATTCAAATTTCAAGCCTCTAACTTTTGTTGGATAAAATTAAAAACATTTAATAAACTTGTATAATCATATTATAGTTTTTTCTATTCATTCCCTTTAATATAATGGCATGGTGTTTCCTAAAATTAAAAATAATAATATTATATTATTATTTTGCAATGTAAGATTTCAAGGAAACCCATTGTTTCTTATCAGCAATGTTGTCTAACATAGCAACCCATTTTATGTAAAATTAATATTTAATTCAATAAATATTAATCAAAATGAAAATGTAATATTTCATTATTTACCTTGGATGTTACATGATTCCCCCATTTTGGAAATTTTGACCTCACAATTTTATTCACTTATCAAATAAATGGGGTTACTTATATCTCATATCATTTTCAGATTCCCACATCTCTTCTTCAAACATTTTGTTTTTCCAAAAAACCATTACCTGGTGGATTACCTTATTCTGTATCACATTCTCTCTTCGGTCAAGAATCTGGACTGGTTGTTCCTCATAAAATAGATTCTCTTTCTACTGAACTACTTCTAGACGTTAATCATGATATGAATCTAGCATATACATTTTCCACAATGAAACATGAAAATCATTGTGTACCTGGGATAAAATTTTATATAAACCCACTCTTTAAGAAACTGATTCAACTTTTTCCACGATTTCATAGGGTCCAATGAACCTCAGACACATCTTTCCCTTCTTACTAAAACGAATAACAATTTTCTATGGAGAAACCTTGAGAGAGACATGATCACCTACCTCAAAAGAAATATCCTTCCTTCAGTTATCTGAATAACTTTTCTGGATACTCTAATCTATTCTCATATAATTTTGCAACAATAGAACATTTTCAGCCATCTCTTCTATTAATTTTGGTCCCATCAACTTATTTTCACCTACTTCATCCCAATAATCCATTGTTCGACAATTATTTCTATATAATGCCTCATTTGGATCAATATGCATACTAGAATGAAAAATTTTAATTTAAGGAAATTCAAAAATAAAAATATTTTTGTCCCAACATCCCTGGTAATCTAGTAAACAAGCACACAACATATCCTCCAAGGTCTTAATTGTTCATTCTGACTGCCCATCATATTTAGGATGAAAAGATGTACTAAAATTTATCTCAATACCCAATGACTTATGAAGGCATCTACGAATGATAGAAGTAAACCTGGGTTCATGATCAGATACAATGAAGAGGGGAACACCATGAAAACTAAATATCTCATTAACATACAGACGAGAATGTTAATCTAGAGACAAAATATATCGAATAGGAATGAAATGGGCAGATTTAGTCAACCAATCAACAATAACCCATATTGCATTATTACCTTGGTATGTATTCAGTAACCCCACAAAAAAGTCCATGGATATATTTTAACATTTCCACTCTAGCACCGGTAAATAATATAGCATCCCATTCGATAACACCTGCTCTACTTTATCCTACAGACAATTAAAACACTTCAGAGTAAAATCTGTAATATCTCTTTTCATTTCAATCTCACTAGTAATAATCCTGAAGATCATTATACATCATAGTACTACTAGGATGAACTGAAAACATGGAACTTTGATATTCTCATAACAACACATTCTTCCACTATTAATCACAATTCACGCATAGTATCTTTCCAACCCACAAAACACAATCATTATGAATGTTAAATTCAAGAAACTTACCCTCTTGAACGAACTCTAATTTTTTCTCCAACTCACTGTCTTCCTTCTGCGCTTAATTTATTTTTTCTGATATATATGATTTTACTAACACGTGAAACAAAATAGGAAAATTTCATACTTTGAAAACTTCTATGCTAATTCTTATCAAAAAAACCAAAGGATCTCTTTCCATACAGAACATTGTTAATGGAGCATTACATTTTTGACTCAATGAATTGTAAAATTTATTTTCTTTTCCCGGATGGTAAAGGATTGTGCAAGAATAATACTAGATTAATTCAGATAATCTCCTCTATCTCATCTTGAAATATTTATGAGTGAATATATACTTCAATATTTTGTGGTCTATATATATTTCACATTTTACTCCAAACAAATGATGCCTCCCAATTTTAAAAAAAACAACAACTAATTCCAAATCATGTGTAAGGTAATATTAACTAATGAGATTTCAACTGTCGTGAATCATAATCATTTTCCTGATCATTTTATACATAAACACAAACAATTCCTTTCAACAAATCATCACTGTATATAACAAACTCACTATTTTTGAATGTTAGTGCCAAAACTGTAACATTCTACAATCTTCTTTTCTATTCCAAAAAACAATCATCACATTATTTTTTCCAAACAAACATAACACCTTTTCGATGTAACTTAGTCATTGGAATAGATAACCATGAAAAAATCTCAACAAACCTCTGGTAATAACCTGCCAAACCATGAAAAGTACGAATCGCGGTTATATTTGGGGGTCTTGGCCCTTCATCAAAAACATTTTTCTTAGCTGGATCAAGAGTTATGCCATTTTTGGAAACAATTTGACCAAGGAAATGAATTTTCTTTAACCAAAACTCACACCTGTTGACTTTTCCAAATGGTTTAATTTCTTTTAATGCTTGCACAAAATCCCTTAAATGACATTCATTCTCCTCTTAACATTTAGAATAAACCAAAATATCATCAATGACCACAACCACAAAATTATCCAAGAACTCACAAGAAATTATATTCATAAGATCTCTGAATATTGCAGGTTCATTGGTTAAACTAAAAGTCATAAATACAAATTCATAATGGCCAAATCTAGTACGAAACAATGTATTTGGAATAGATGATTTCATTACATTCAAATAATAGTACCCTAACCTCAAATAAATCTTCCAAAGATACTATGCTCCCTGGATCGGTTCAAACCAATCATTGATATGAGGGAAAGGATACATTTTGATAATAGTGATGTTATTAAATTATATGTAATCAATGAAATCTCTCATTGAACCATATTTCTTTTTAAAAAACAATTCAGGAGCACCGCATTGTGTCATAATAGGTCGAATACAACCTTTATCTATTAACTCATGAGATTTTCACTTTAACTCTAAAAGTTCAATTTGATCCATTAAATAAGGGGGTTTGGAAATAGGATTAGCATCTGGATATAAGTACACAGTAAATTCAACTTCCTGATCATGTATAATTTCATGAAACTCAATAGAAAAAACATCATGGTACTCATTTACCACTGGTACATCATTAATCTGAACAGTTCCTTAGATATGAACAATATGTTAAAGGCAACATTAATTTCTAAATTTTACTAGTTTCTCAGATTACTAATATGTTATCAATAGTAAGGGTTAATTATTGTAAAAAACCATAAAATATTTTGGTAACAAAAACTCTTTAGCTATACTGTCAATCTTAGCATGATAAACAAAAATCCAATGCATACCGAAAATATGATCAAACTATTCTAGAGGCAAAATAATATGGTTCATAGGTAGATTTTTTTTGAACACAAGGACATAATGGTTCTTATAATTTCTTTTTATTTCAACATTTAATCAATGTGTTTCATCCAGAAGTTCGTAATTCATATCTTGATATTGAATTTCCAATTTACTAGAAATATTCTAAGAAATGAATGAAGGTGTCGTCCCCGAATCAAACAACACATTAGTATAACATGAAAAAACAAATAGTTCATCTAATACTACATCAGTTGATGGCCCAACATCTGCTGAAGTAGTTGAAAAGTACTTCACCACCCCTTTCTGCTTTTATTCTTGTTTCTTTCCACTGGTTGAGTTCCTCATTGGACACCCATTTTCATAATGATCTATTTCATCGCACATAAAAAATTTAGCTGAATGTAAATTATATTTTTCCTTATCATTACCTTTCTCATTTTCAATTTAATTATGATACATATGTCCCATTTTACCACATTTGTAGCACTTACATGAATTCAAAATAAATTCCCCAGCATTATATTTACAAAAAGTTTCACAAACTGTTAACTCATGTTTCTTACTATCAGACTTTTTTTAAAGAGGTCATCCCCTTCAACTACCACCTTGACCTCTTATATAGTTGTTTTACAAAAAAACAATTAATCATTGTAAAACACCATTTACACCTTCTCGGCACATCGAACAAGTTTTTCATAACATTTGAACTCACAAGAATCTAAATAGCTTTGATAATGTGACATTAATTTTGAGTAAAAACAATGGATATTAATATCAAGATCTTGTATGGAATTTGGAGCATACCTTCCCAATCGTGTGAATTTTTCTTCATAAGTAGCCACTGAGTTATCCTCCTGCCTCAATTCCATAATTTTTTTTCCATACTATAATGAACCAACTTAGGAAAATAATTCTCAAAAAAACATACATTTGAATACATCCCAATCAAGAGAATAAATATATTCATTGTCCTTGATATTTTTTAACCATAGACCACCACCGATCAAAATCACCATCAAAATGGTAAATAACGAGACTAACCATTTGATTTTATGAAGAGCCCATAACATGGAAAATATTCTCTAGTTCCTTAATCCTCATTTCTTCTAGAACATGTTCATATTATCCTCTGAATGATGGTGGATGTTGCCTAATGCAATGCTCCACCATTGACATGTTCCTCTGTGGTTGATCTATCAGATGTTGTGCGTGGATACCACCACCATTTATAGCCTGAGTTAATTGTGCCACCATGGAAACAAACTATTCAGTTTAAATTCTGACCATTTTAGGTTTCGTATTATGAAGGTTGTATACCCCCAGATGTCATCCCAACATTGCTGCCCTATTTTATTTGTTGAAAACCATTCTGAAAATAGAAATATCTTAGACGAAACAACAAGATAATCTACAAATTTTATCATTTCAATATAATGATAAATTAAGTTTTCGATATTAAATTAAAAATACCCTAACTCCTAAAGTTATTTAAACTAGCCTCTGATACCAACTATAATGAAACGGTCCTAAACATTAAATAATCTTGAATTAAATGAATAATTCACATTGTGGATATTTTTAGGTCTAGAGTTTTAGAGAATTATTCCATAACTATTACATCTCAACAATTACAAGGTATACACTTCTACTCGGCTTCCAATTTTTTTTATAAAATAAAAATCCTGAAAAAATAAGCATGTCTATTCCAAGGGTTTAGATAGCATTGAATTTTCCTTGATCCTATACATGACTCTATTCATCTTTAGGTCCTATGAAAAAAATTTCAATACTTGGTCTGAGAATAAAAATCATAGTAAGGGTTATTAAACAAAGAATGAAAACATTAGTTCATCATTACATACCTAACATAAGACCATTAACATGCCTCATGAAATCATAAGATTTATGAATAACATATAGAAAACATAAATAATAAAGGTTACCTATGGCATCCATATCATACATACATGTTTAATATCACAGCTACGTAGGGAGTAACATTTGGAATACTAATCACAGTATATTTCCAAAATCATTTTGGAGAAACATTCACATTTACCTCCAACATGTTACCCAATTCGTTAGAGAGATATCTAAGGCTCACCTGTCATAGGTTTGTCACAGAACAACCTGTATTGATAAAAATTCCTAGGAACCATAAAAAATTCATAAAAAATAAAACAATCATAATGGAAATATAGAATTTCCACATTTCAATCATAATATATCATTAAAATAAATTGAGATAACAAATACATTACAAAAAAAATTTAAATACAAAAATATATAAAAGAATATAAGGTAACTATTTTCCTTTATAAAAACAGTACTACTTGATAGTGATTCCAAAAATCAAATAATAATTTCGGCGGTGGAAAGGTCATTGTCAACACTTTTGATTAAAAAAAAATTTCATATTGTCATTTAGTAAAACAATTCATAGAAAAATATTCCCATTTAATGAAATTAAAATTAAAATTTGTTTATGCAACGTATAAATGAAAGTCATGTATTAAAACACAATAGGCCACAATGATAGGATATTGAGATGATGACCATTAAATCATGTCCAACATGACCCGTTCATTTTTTAATCTCATTATTAATAAAATATAGTTTATTTCTACTTTTTAAAAACATTTTTAATTTTTATTATTACTTTTATAACACTTATTACCATGTTATATTCATTATGTAATCATTTATGTTATTAATGTTTGTTTTTTCGATATTCTGTACTTGAGTAAAAAATTGGCTTCATATAATTACAAGTTGTTCAAGTGGTCAAAATTACATTTTATCCAGAATGATATTCATTAATTTGAAATCATATATATAATATATATCCAGTATATATATGTACTTATAATAGTACATAACATTTGGAGGTATGAAATGAAATGCACTGTTCCTACAGATGGTAAGTCGTATGTACGCATTAACAATACTTTTATTTCTATTTCTTATTTTAATGTAATATAACATAATGATACACATGTATATTGTAATTATAATAAAATATCATATATAATATCATTATCTAAATCCATTATTCTTCCAATATATGGCATTAACGAGTCATATCACTTTGATATGGCTGTAGTTCGTAGTTACTCAAATGAAATTATCAAGTTTAACCATAATAGAAACCATAAAAGTATGCTATAAATGAAATATACAGATGTAAAAAGAAAACATAAATAAAAAAATATCATATAGGAAAAATGTTCCATCTTAATGTCCAGTATGAGAGGCAGTAGGAGATAATTGAACAATCATCATTTCATGAGGTGTTAGTTTGCTATCCACAGAAACAATAGCTTCTTTACCAATTAGATGGGGGTGTGTGAAAGTGTATTACTAATAATTCTCATAAAAAATCATATTATATTTAGGATACTGGTGTTTTTATAAAATAAAACAATAAAAAGAGTATAGTGGTTGGAGAAGTAAAATAAAACAAAATAACTTAAGAGAAGACGTTACCTTTAAGTCAGGTAACTACCGTTGGTTTGAACCAAAAGGACATATTGAAGTGTTGTATGACCATCCTAAGGCTTCTATGTGGAAGAGATGGATCTTGAGAGATTATTTAGGTAGGGTTTAGATGAGACAATGGGCTTGATAAGAATGAGGAATGGGTTATAGGTGAGGGATTTTAATAAGGGGGAGGAGGGAATCTTTAGGAAAGTGTGAAAATATTATTTTATTATATAATGATTTTTGGTTTCTAAAAGTCCAAAATTTATTGAATCTTAGATAAAATTACACATGGTCGACATAAAATCATCCAATAATAATTGTATAGGTTTTGGATAGTTTTTTAATCATTCTGATATTATTTATTTAAATCATTTATTAATGTTCTAAACAGTACATCAATATTGTGTAATAAATTATTTTATTGTTTTGATTTCTAAAAATTATAAAAATATACGATGATGTAGGGAATATTTTTATCATTCCAATGATTATTTATATTATAAATGATAACTTATATAACCACGTCTAAAAATTAGTTTAGTATAAGATATTTGTTTATGTAATTTTTGTCTTTACTTTAAATTAATTTATATAATGTGTCATTATCACACATAAATAGATCCATGGTGTCCCATATTCAACCCTAGGATGACCATGTTCAGATGTGTATCTACCAATAGGATTATGTAAATTGTTAGAGAAATTATATATTATTATAATAATACTTGTTTACCCTTATTTACCATATTTATCCTTTAACCATGGCAAATAACATTTTTACTGTAGTAAATATTTAAAATGTCAAAAAATAAATGTCTCCATTTAAAAAATTTGGACCTACTGATTCAAAAAATGGAATCCATTTTTCTATATTGAAAACACAGAAGTGGTAAAAATTAATTTAAAATTAATTTCCAATGTCCGAGCAAAAAGTGTGTTTTTAAGAAATATTAACTATCGAATGATTCAGATTTGTTTATGTCCAATTTCAAATTTAAATTAATTACAATGAAAAAAATTGGATTTAATGGTAAAAATATAATCTAATTACACTTTAAAACAAATAAAAAACACAATCTAAAAATATTAATAAATGATATTAAAAGATAGTTTTGAATTAAAATACACTATTTTCCAGTATTCTTCAAAAGTTTAATTTTATCAGAAAAACACTAAAATTTTACCAAAAGTGAATTTTGATGTCCAGATTCTAAAAGAGAACTATATGTTGTCAAAAAGTACATATAAAACTGAACAAACATATATTTAATTATGGGTCACCATCAAAAGGCAGTAAATCGTCATTTTAAAATAAATTATGCTTAAAATTAGATTCATTCAAATTTTTCAGCCTCTAACATTTATTGGATAAATGTAAAAACATTTAAAAAGAACGTATAGTCATATTTTAGTTATTTGTATTCATTCCCTCCAATGGAATGGGTAAGAGTTGACGATCAATAAAAATAATATGATTATATTATTATTTTTCAACATATGATTTCAAAGAAACCCATTGTTTCTTATAATCTACGCCATCCAACATAGCAACCCCTTTAAAGTAAAATTAATATTTATTTCACAAAATATTAATCAAAATAAAACTGTATTATTTATTTATGTCCCTAGGATGTTATATTCACTTTTATTAAAAGTCATTTTTGTGAAAAGGTTATTGGAAACCTTTTATGAATATTATACTAGTAAAATAAAAAGGGTGAATTTCACAAAAAAGTAATTTTCCATATCTATTGTTCAATGTTATTTTCTGAAGTCATACTAACCATAAATGTAAATATTGTTATATTAATTTTGATTTTATTGGGATATACTCTATTTATACCATCCTTAATAATTTTCTAGATAATTTTAGATCATTTTCACAATCGGTTCACAATCGTATTACCATTCATCATTTTACTTAGGTTGTTTTGTGTTTATGTTTATTTATTTGGATATGTGTTATAATTTATTATGATTTATTTTCAATATTAATTTTAATATTGATTAAGTTTCACCAATTTTGTATGAGGATGTCACCGGTCATGGTATGTGATGGTCGCAGGGCACTATATCTCCTCAATACAAAGGTTGGTCTCATGGGAAAGACTACACTGGGTTTTGGTGGAGGCCTTACCCATTTATATATAAATCTTGTATCAAGATCTTACTGGTATTTTATGTGTTGGAATAAGCTCGTGATGTTATTAAATGTCATTGAAAATTCATTTACTATTTTTTAGATGTCGAAATTTACAAATTCCATGATAATAAATTCTGTTAATAATATTACTTTCTCTTATTTAAATATTTTTAATATCTTTGGATATGTATTCTAGATAATATGATTATTTGAATGGAATTATTTTATCATCAATTTTTCCAACCATATTTGGATCAAGATTCTGATTTAATTGAATTTTGTCATTCATTTACCATGAAATATTTGTTCTTCCTTATTTATTAATTGATTTTGTTGTAAGCTAACCCTTATATAGAATCTTATCTCAACCCCTTTTTTTGTTTTATTTTCTTGAAGATACTAGTAAGTTTTTTTTATTTATATATATTAAGACTCTATTGGTATTAATGGATTTATAAATGAAAACAAACTTCGCAGTTATGTATTCAATCATAATATGAATTTTATGTATGTATCATGTTAACGAATACTGATAAATTATTAGATTGACTAGGATGAAATTAATTGTATCTTATAACAATATAATATAATAGAAACTGAATCCAAACTACTAGGTTTGGGGTTATCTTTGCAGACTATGGGTTTTTATAAAAATCATATTATTTCACAACGGAATATAATAAAATTATGTTTAAAGTAAAGTATATAATACTTATCAAGGGTGAAATATATAACATTTTGAAATCATTTTCATTATTTTCAAATGATTAAAAGTAAAACATTATGAGGTTTGTATTTTACTCATATATATTTTTAAATGTTAAATAATTGTCCTGGAAAGGGAAGTTAATTCCTTTTTTATGAAAATGATACTTTTGAGATCAAATTTTATTTTAAGAAATTATCATTTTTATGAGTATTCATGGAATAATATGTTTCATTAATTATTTTTACATATCTATTACTGGTCATTAATTTACTCCTAATATGATTTCATTTTTTAAAATGTTTTTAACATTGTGTAAAGGGAAAACATGAGGTCATAATTAAAATTGTAAAGACATATCTTAAAAATAAATATTACTGCATCTTAATGGATATGTATTAAGGTAAAAATTGACATTGAGTGTAATTTACCACTTTTTGAGGTAATAGTTATTTATGTAAGGATTTTTACATAATTAAATAAAATTCCAAAAGTATAATATCTTCTGAAATGAAAAAAATAAATTCTTGCCTATTGTTATAGTTTAGTAATTTTTTAAATATGGGTCCTTATAGATAGTTTCAAATATAGTCTAACATAATTTTATCAGTTCGGATAATAAAATAAAATACAAATAATATTTTCAAATTTATATTTTTCATGATATATAATTTATAAATTTGAATTTTTCTTTAATACAACTATTTATATTTTTAGGGGTTTATCTTTAGTAAATTGGAATGGTGGTGTACGAATAATACGAGTGGACAATATCCACCAAAATAAACAACTTATACTTTTTCTAATTAAAATGGAGTGATTTATTAATGTTATTTATTAATTGAACTATGATATAAATGGTTGTAGAATTTATTATAGAGATAATGTAGATCTACCATACAAAATTATGTTGATTGCGGAGAATGTCATGTGACAACACCATATATCATTTCATAGATAATCTAACACAATGGTACCTAAGTGGTAGATTAAAGGACATGAAAGGATATTTTATAACATGAGCTTCTTGAAGTATCATTTCACAACTCTTTCAATTTATTTATTTGAATTTTAAGTGAATTAAAATTGGTGGGTGGATAAGAATACTAGAGAAATTGAATAGATTGAAACTATAGATTATGATACATTTATAAATATTTTTATTGATAAATTTTTTCTTAATGATCTTCAACAAATTATGGAATATAAATTATTGTAATTCAATTAAAATGAGGAATATTTAATTGTAAATTTTAAAGTAAACTTCCCCCAATTTCATAGGTATGTGCAAAAATCGTATCTATGACCATGAAGGAAAATTTATTGGTTATTATAATGATATAATATAATATTATTAAAATAAAAACCCTCACATGAATTTGAATTTTGTGAGATTCTCTTTTGATAATCCAAGAAGGTATAAATAGATTTTTTGGTTGACATTTTATGTTACGATAAATATAATAAAAATTATTATTGGTTGAAGAAAACATTAATGAATCCATAAAATAAATATATGATTAATAACAACAAGATTACTATTCATGATAGTTTTATTAAAAAAAACCATGGGTAATGTCCTCTGAAATCTTAGAAATTCATGACATCTGTGTTTTTTTGGAATATGACCAATTAATGAAACGAAAAAGATCATAGTATTGGGAAGAGAAATATTAAAAAATATATAGTAAAGTGTTTAAATGTAATGGGAATGTTCATTACACAAACACATGTCTACAGAAGTAAATTAATGATTAGATGGTTAGATTATATAAGTTAATGGTAGAGGTTATATTTTTGTAACTAATTCAGTCAAATATTATTAATAAAATTAAGTAGTCACTTGTACAATACATAATTATTAGTCCAATGAAAAATTATTATCTGATTCAGGTTCTACATATTGTTTTATATCAAATAAATTTACATTTAAAATGATCATTTGACCTCATGAAATAAAATTAAAACTTTTCATATAAATTCACTATGATATTATTATGGGAAAAATTACATAAGAAGATATATTTTTTATAATATTTGGAAGGGTTTTCCATTCAATCATTATTTTAGTTACCATTATTAAATTCTATAATATTATGGGTAATTATTAGAATTAAATATTTCATTATATGATATGTTATATAGACTGTGAATTTATTTTCTAGAATTATATTTATTTTTTATATAAAAATAAACTCTTTACTTTTATTACATAACCAAAAACTATGAAACTGTTGTGTGATAAAAATGAGAGTAAAATTTCTCAGGTTTTTCCAAACATATATACTATTTAGTTTAATGATTTTATGATAGAAATATAACATATGGATGTTTTCCTGATGATTTTTATAGTATTATACATTATTTAAAAGTTAAGGGTACTATTGACTTACTCAGTGATTCTAATTAAACTTAAAAACACCATTATTAAATGCATCATGATGAACATTTGAAATTGAGAAATCA
This sequence comes from Viscum album, assembly GCA_963277665.1. Lineage (NCBI taxonomy): Eukaryota > Viridiplantae > Streptophyta > Magnoliopsida > Santalales > Viscaceae > Viscum > Viscum album. The sequence goes on along the minus strand of OY728165.1, from coordinate 1,060,019,226 downwards.
TTTACAAATGTTTCTTGAAAAAGGATTCATTCACACTATTAATTCAACAATGGTGATCATATTGTAGTCGTTAATAAATATTGTTCCATGAGTCATTATATTGATATTAGAGCATTGAATAACATAAAGATTTAGAATAATTGTATGTTCCCTCATATATATAGCTTATTTGATCAAATCACTGGTGCATATAATTTTTTGAAGGTTGTCCTGAACAATATTCCATTAATTGGAGGCAGAGTGGTGTGATGTACCAAAAAAAATTATTTCGTTCTAGTTAATGACCATTTGAGTTTTTTGTTATTCCCATTATTTTGATGAGTGATCCAGTTGTATTCAATGAACTTATGTCTATAATTTTCCTTAAATTATTGAAAAATATGGTTTTCTATTTTCTAAAAATAATTTATTCAATTAAAAACTATATGTGTATTATGAATATATATATATATAAATCATTCTATAAACCATCATAGAAAAATATTTAAATGGAATTTTTTGCAAAGGGAATTTCCAATAATAGTAGATTCGAATCCATATGTATATCAAAAATAATTTTACAATAAGTATTTATCATTTTAAAAATATGTTGATTGAGGATTCCACTAAACCAAAAAATATATCTAATATTTATAGTTTTCATACATTAGGTAGATGTTAGTTGTAGTTTGATGAAACATTTTTCAGGTTATCTGTACAAATAAAAAATCCAAAAGTTATTAGCCTTTTTTTTATTCAATATATCACTATGTATTTTACCTATATCATTCATAGTTCAACTTATAACATTATTAGATCAACGGATATAATCCTTTTTTATATGAATATCATTCAAAATTCTACTTTTTTCCCATATGTTAGGTCCTCTTATACATCACATACTAGATCTAAAAAATAACTACAAAATCAATCCTTTATATAAATTCATAAAAGTATATTATCAACCAAATAATATCCCTTGGGAGTGTGAATAAAGGTGTATATATAGTTCTTCATATATGGTATGAGGTGATAATTATGTTAACAACAAACACACCCTTTTCATGGATGTTATCCATATATACATCTGGGATAGATCTTACACCATCTTGTAGTATATATAGAGATATTTCATTTATAGAAATACCACATACTCAAAACATTACCAAAACATCATAATGATATCCTATACATATTTTTATACCTATAACTCATCCCTATGGGTTGTACTAATATTCTATTATCTTAATCAATAAATATAACTAAATAGGCCATTGATTGAAAATATTTTGAACCAAGATAATAGTATCTTAAATATTATATCAATTATATAATTTTGATATTTAATTCCATAAAAATAATTTAATAGAAATAATAATTTATTTAGTATTATGGAGGCATAGTGAAATATTAATCATATTCCATAATACTAGTTATAACTTAATTATAATTATTCTCATATAGAACCACTGTGTATATCATAAATTATAATTATATTCATTTCTTGTAGAGTTTAATCATATAAAAGTAGTGATCTCTATTACTCAATAATGAAAATAATAATAGTAAAAAATAAATTATAAAAATTTTGTATAAGAAAAGAATACAGTTATGAGAATATAAGGATCTTGAACCTGAACTATAGAATTCAATCCCAATAATGTAAATAGGATGAACATATGAATGGAATCATAGAATAAATTAATTAATTCATGGGATTATGGAATCATATAATATGTTCAAGAAATATAGGAAATGATATTATAAACAAAAGTCAATAATCACTCCCTATATCATCATCACAAAGTGTAAAAAGAACCCAAGTTGATTTGGTTTACTCTTACTTCTCATAAATATTTGTAAATTTTCACATGGTTGATTAGTTTCTCTAAATAATACCTTATATAAAATTTAATTATATTGCATGATTTACCTAATTCATTGGAAGTTTATAAAACCCATGGACAACCTTTCACATAATGTAGTGTGCTTAGGCATTGTATTCATGAACCATATATGGTATCCCATAAGATGAATACATTAACCAGTCCATTTGAGTGATATATTATTTTATTCCAACCCATTACATAATAATAATCAAATATAGGTGTCCCAAATGTGAATATTTAACCATTAATTAGTTATATTCATGATCTAAACATGATATGTAAGTGATATTCATAATTATGAATGAGGGAATTACCTAAGGATATATCATATTGATACCCAAGATAATAAAAAAATAAATAATTATTTAATTTTATACTATATAATGGTAAATCATTTATAAACATGTATTTATAATGTTGATAACTTATTTGATGAATTTTAGAAATAAAAAATTAATACAAAATATGAATTTTCCCATAAATCATGTTTAAATCAAAATGAAAAATTCAAAGGGACCTCAAAAAAAATGTAACCCCTAAAATAAAATGAAAATATAAATATTTATATTTTATGGGAAATATATACTAATATATAATAATTTATTGGGAATAATCATTCATAAAAAGTGGAAAATGTTAGCATGAAAATGATAAGTAATAAGAGTGGTATGAAAGATACCATACCATAATGTAAGAATGCACTCTAAACATGTAATTAATATCCAGAATAATTAAATTGTGTCTATCAAATATTTACCCTTGAAACATATTCATATATATGTGATTATATAGTGTCAATTTAATATCATATTTTATTTACCTATGTTATTATTTATGATTACATCATGTAACTGGGGTTGTTCAGTTATTTTCATCATAACAACTTTGGTTTGCTGATTATGGTGAACGATGTTGTAAAATAACACCATGATCTCGGAATATAGATGAATGTTTCATTTATTAAACAATTATAATATTAATTTTATATCATCATAGTTAATCCATATATAAACTAAAAATAATAAAGGATCCATGATAATATAATTTCTATGATTAAAGTCTTCAATAATCATTTTTCCCTGATCAAACATTAATATTATCATAGAATATTAATGGTGTGAAAATTAATATTTTTACTTATTAAATAAATATTTTTAGTCAGCCATGTATGGAGTTTGTGGAATAAAACATATGGTTTTAGGTTGGTAGTATTCCACATGAACTCATAGATGATGCTTTAATTTCACATTGAATGTTAAGATATACAAAATAAAAATATTATAATCATGTTATAAATACAATTTTTCCAAATTTAATGAAAATTTTAAATATACAATTAATGGTGTAATGAAAAGTAGTTCACATTGTTCATGGAAGTAGTAGTCTACCCACACGCATGACATCATTTTCAATTTCCATAATGATTGTGGTGTAAAGAATCAAATTGACATTTCATTACAACAATAAAAAATCATCATCGGAAAAATTATTTTATTATCAAAAGATCATGGATAGAGGGTAATTTAGGGGTGTCTATGAAGAAAATAATTAAAATGGTTGAATGGAGAGTATTACCACTAAATTTTATTTTTTACCATGGGTACCCTATTATAGATCTATAGAATAGTTATTGGTAAGATAAAATATTGAAATTAATGGAATGTGTATGTAAGAGATTCTATAGAAGAGTTTTTGTTCTTATGAATCTTTGTAATTTAAAATAAATGGAGATTATATGTTCTGATTTTATAAGTGAAGAAATGTTAACAATTATAAAAAATAATTATTCTCCAATAAGATAACAACAATATTCTTTAAATTTTGTTATAAAAGGTCTAATAATATTTTTGTAAAATGTCTGAGGTCGATAGTCCATCCACCGTGGTGTATAATGCAATGTTTTAAATTTTTTAACATGTTTTACTAGGTATCCCAACATATATCAGAATTTATCTTACCATGGTAACTCTAGTTTCCAACATGGAAACTAATTTAAAAGAAAATATTAAATATAATATCATTTTCTAACATTAACATACTAATTAGAAATATTTATATAAAATTATAAAATAAAATTTCCTCATTTTATAAAATTCATTTATAATTAGCACACGAAATATGAAAAAACCATTTCTTTGAAAAAAATCATTTTTATTAAAAAAAATTTGTGGGACAAAATTATCAATTTATATGATTTTAAGACAAAGTCTATTATTTTATAAATATATTATTGTTATTTGACTTTTAAATCATTAAAAACAAAATTTAATAAAATATAAAAAAAAATATTGTATTCAAATATTACTATTTTATAATGGATTTAAATATGTTTAAAAATTTGTAACTATTTACATAAAATTAAAAAAATTACTACATAAATATATATATATATATGATAAATATTAATATATAAAATAATTTATGTCACTCTTATATACTGAAGATGTAATAAATGTCAAAATCTAAACAAAAACTATATTTTTCCATGATTCCACTAATTCTTTTTAAATCACATAAAATAATAACATCCATATTTATAAAAGATTTATAAAAAATTTGGAATTATTTTAATTTTATTAAACTTTTATATGTGGGAAAAATAAATTTTGAAACACTAAATCAATAATGTGTTGAATACATATCTTTGAAAACATAAATTTTGATCTAACATTTCATAAATGGTTTTTTAATGTAAATCTAATAATTTTAAAATAAAAAAACAAATAAAATTTTTTTTGATCTTTGATTAATTTTCCATGAATATATAATTCATACTAATATACTAATAATTTTAATAAAGTCAGGTTTTTTATTAAAACAACATTTATAATTATAAAATTAAAATTATATATTTTTGAAACCCCCTAAATAAATCTTGCATTAATATTGATATTAGAAATCAAAAAAGTTGTTTTTAATCTATTTATTTAATTTTATATTTTAACATTTAATTACAATTATAAAATATAATGATAAAGGTTTTTAAAAGGAAATTAATTTTGGAAATATAATTTATTATTCATAATTTTTTGAATGTTCTAATAAATATTTAATTAATAAATCAATTTTATATTTTTTAAAATCATTAGTTAACAATTATATACATTATTTAAATACATGAATGTAAAAGAACGAAAATTATATATTTAAACACAATAATTAATTATGTAAATTTATAAAAAATATAAATTTTATATATTAATATATATTAATGTATTTGATAATTTAGTTAATCCAATTCATAGAATATAATTCAAAGAATTAGAATTAATTCTCTTATACAAATCATAGTTTTAATTTATTTTGGAGATTTATGTGGAGCAAGATAAAATTCTTATTTTACATAATTGGAGACAAACATAATTTTTAAAATATAGCGTTTTAAATAAGTAAATTTATTCAACTAAGATAACATGTGATATAATGTGTTTCTAACACTATGTATTTAATTTATTTAACTTTTAATTCCAACATGTACATAAAATAAATGACCCATGTTACTGTGAAAACGTTATATAAAAACATTGAATATAGAAATTATTTTTTAAAGTGTTTATAAAATCGTTCTAATGATGAACCGCAATAGTTTTCAAAACCCTATTTTTTACTATATTAAAATATATTTTCTTTTAAATTGAAATATCACTAACATTAATTAAATTTATCTAAATAATAGTAAAAATCATAATTTCATTCCAATATCTCAAGAATAATTCGTTATCCCCAAATTTATTAATTAAATTTTTTATATTGATTGATCAGATTCGTTTTGTAGTAATAATCTAGATGGATATAATTAAATCATCTATTTTTCATATTTGATACAAAAAATAGATTTATTTTAGTAGTTAGTGATAATCTATAGATGGCATGTATGCAATAAGATTCGACTTAATGTGAGATGAACAACATTTGGACTCTGGTTGAATTGTAAAATGGTACAATTATTATATTGTCAATGTGGGTATTATGATGTTTATTATGTGAACAATGGAATGATATAGAATAAATTATGAAATGTTTTAAAGAATATAATAGGATATAAATAAAAAAATTTAGGAATAATCATTTACACTTGTTGATAGAGTTAAAATATTTTGATTTATAATAGCCTTTCCCATATATATGATTCTGATTATTTTTTGATTAAAATTTGTAATACCTATTTTAAATTGTTATATTATAGAGTATGTTTACATTATTTATCCAATATTATCTGAAAATAAATATTTTCAATAATATTTTTTAAACAATCTTAAACATCATTAAATATTTAATAAATTATTAGCAAACTGGTATAAATATTTATCAAAATATTATTTAAAATTTATTAATGGAAATGAAAGATCCAATATTGGGTATTATGAATGTTTTGTAACAAATAATTAATATTTACGTATATAATGTTTGTATCTTATTTGGAAAAATAAAAATATTTTTGATATTTTTTTATCAAAACTTATGATTAATAAATTCATGATATCCAAAATGGGTGACCTGATTTTTATTTCATAGTTTTATAATCACACGAACTATAAAATGAAAATTGTAAGTACAATACAAGTATATATCAAAAATCATTAAATATTATTCATCAAAAAATCCTCTATGTATAAATAATCAAGTATGTAGTTCATGAATGTGAGATCGTAATGAATTCAAGAAAATTATATAACAAAATATTTATAGTTGGTTGATTTTTATCCTACTACACTAATTTGTGAGATATAATTTTTTAGAATGTTTATGTTATATTAAATAAAAAATTATAATTTAATAAAATAAAGATGTTTTTAAAGTATATTTTATTATTTATAAGGTATTTTGATCCTTTTTTTATTATCTCATTCAAAAAATAATTCTACATATAAACTGTTTAAAAAATAAAATCTAATGTTTTAGATTTTTAGAAGGAGTACATCTAGTTATTGTAAATTATAAGAATGAATCTTATTTCGTAGTCCAAAATGCAATAATATTATATTTGACTCACCACTGATCACAACTAATATGTTTTATATTAAAGTCTTTATATTTAATATATTGGATAAAGTACATAGATACTAATTTTTTATATACACCCATATTTAAATTTAGTAGTATAATACATGTTCTATCTCACTATAAAAAATATAACCTCACTATCAATAAATAATAATTTTTATACTAACTTATTTAACATCGTATCTTTTATACTAGGTTGAATCGCACATTATATCATCAAAATAGATGATTAAATCACTAATTTTTTCATAAAATATTTCAAATTAATGTGGTGATAATTTTTCTATTATGACCCATGGTTTTCATAGATAAATATCACATATTTGATATTAATATTCCCTCGATTTCATAAATACATTCTACAGGACAATAATAATTTAGTTTCATTGGATTATAGAAATAAAACCATCTTATTTCATGAAATTTATTTAATGTCTCTAACAATGATCTTATCAGAAAGTATTTTATCCTTATGTACCTGAATTATTATTTTCACATTAACATTGGGAAGGAAATATAATAAAGGCTGACATTAGATTCTCAATATGGGTTAAAAATAAGAGATATTAATATAAGATTACATGAAAGACTATGATAATCTTTAGAGTATGTAATCATGAACATAACTTATAATGTTAATACCCATCATATCATAGATCATAAACATGATTCTTGGTAGATGACAATGTCATTTAAAAAAATGGCCAAAAAAGTGATAACTCATTATAAATCAAACATAATCCACAATATAATTTCATAAAAGCATGTGTCCATAATAAATATAAAAAAATATTTCATATGTCATTGTTTAATACCATGACCACCAATATAATAGATTAGAACTTATTAAATCTACTGCATTGTTGATCAAGGATCCCTTATTTCAAAAAGTTAAGTAGGATGTACCTATCTCCCACTGTAGATCAATACCATTTGACTATTTTCTGTTTATTATCTCATGAAATATAAACATTTTCAAAAATTATTATAAGGTTATATAGGTCTCGTCCATATAATAATGAAAACCACATGTCTGCATGCCATAAAATCATAAAATATTCGTCATTATATCATAACCCATCTTAAGTTAAATGAGATCATAAACTTTTTAACATTTCCCCATAGCATAACTCATGAATTGTAAATGGGAGTAATAAAATTTTAATCAAAATAATAATTTACCATCTGGTGAATGAATAAAGGTGGTATCATTCAGTCACATCCCAAGTAACGAATATGTCACGACCCGTCCTCGGGGCCCGTGCCGTGACTACCCCAAGCCCACCTTCCATAGGCCAGGGGCTGGCGACTAGCACCAAGGGCGTAAATCCCGATAACTGGGAAGACATTGCCTTTATAAAAGTAACAAAACACCACAGAGTACAAGCAGAAGTAAAACACTAAGTACAAAAACAAGTGCTGAAAAATAAATGGTCCAGAATACAAACTCAAAAGAAAGTACAACTACAACTGAACAAAGTACAACAGAAAAAGACAACAGCTGGAGGGACGGAAGAGGCTCCTGGGTCGTCCTCCTCGGATCCTACCTGAAGGGTAGGTACAGATGGCGCAGCTCCTGGATCGTCCACCACAAATCCTACCTGAAGGGTAGGTACAGATAGCCTCCACAGTGCTCTCATCCGTCAACCTCCTCCAAGTGTCGTCTCGCCGTGAAGTCCACCTCCGGACACTGACTTGTTGTGTAGTCCACCTCCGGGTACCGTCCAGTCCTCGAACACTCGGCCTCCGTCAGCACTGCCTGTCGTCTGCAACCAACACAACGAGGTGCGGGCATAGCCCATGCAGGGGTGAGTATAATGATACTCAGTAGGGACCCCGAGACCCTCAATGTCTCACTAAATCCAACAAGGATAACCACAAGAAGATCTCAACAGATAACCTCTACTGAGGTATATGCCCATACATATACCTAAGTTATCAAATAACCCATATCAATCACGAGGAAACACAAGGATCATGAGATCAACGGATAACCACTACCCAGGTATATGCCCATACATATACCTAAGTTATCAAGTAACCCATCTCAATCATGAGGAAATACAAAGGTCAAAAGTCTCAGCTCAAACCAGGATTTTCATTATCGAAACCGTAACTACTGAAGAGCTCCGTCTCTAGAGTGTACAGTGGTCCTGTCACGACTCCGAGGTACTGCTCGCTAACCTAAGACTACTGAGGTACTCCTCCTGTCGAGTACCGCGGGCTAGCCACCCAAACACAGTAGTGCTTCCCGCCGAGGTATGTCACTCAAACACAGTAGTGCACACCCCCTAGTAGCCTGCAGAGGTACTCTCCGGACGAGTACCGCGGGTCTGCACTATCACACAGGTAGTGCTCTGTCCGCCATGGGTCTACACCCAAACAAAGTAGTGCTCCGTCCACTGGGCTAGTCGACTCACTCCAAGTCGAGTCGGTCAAGCAGTCGTCAGGTCTCAGTCGGCTACACGGTCATAGTAATCCGCACGCTTGTCTCTGGGAGGGTCCGCTCCACGAGTTGCAAGTCGATACTCCAAGTATCTCAAGGTCCCATGAAGAAGTAACTCAAAGGACAGCCTCGTCACAGGGGTTTCAACGCAACAGACGGCGCGTCGATCGGACTCTCGGTATGTGAGTTATTAGCCTTTTTGTCCCAGGGGCCCGGTTGGTTTCATGAGCGAACCAAACCCAGCCGTATCACAACTGTACCCCGATCTCTCATAGGGTATACTCATAGGGACCGTTTCTCAACGTGATCGTCAACACCGCTGACGGTTCGTCAAAAGGACGTCTTGTCTGAAAGATATCAGTTTTTCCGTTCTAGGGGACCGGTTGGATTTCGGGTGTGATCCAACCCGGCCACTACCAACAGTATCCAAAACTTGGGCGAAGGATTCCAAAAGTTCCGTATCGTCAACAGGAACTCAATGCAATATACGGCGCGTCAATCGGACGTCCGTAGCTCAAGATATGAGTGTTTCCGCTCCGAGGGCCCGGTTGGTTTCGTGTACGAACCAACCTAGCCGATCCCAAAGTATTCTGAAACCTTGAGTGCGATAAACCGAAATGACCTTCTTGCTCCAAGGATTGTGTTGCCACTTACGGCGAGTCGTTTGGAGGCCCGTAGCTCATGTTACGGGGGTTTGAACAAAAGTCGTCCGAGGACGGGGGGTCCGGGTCCGGGCCGACCCAGCCCGACCCCCCCTGGTTGGCCCGAACCGCGTCGGGTCTGACCCGGTCGGCTCGGCCCGGCCTGGCCAGGTCCGGTCCGGCTCGGCTCGGCTGAGCGGCCGTCGCGGGGGAAAGCCGCCGCACCGCGGGACACCCCCACGGCACCCGCGAGGTGTCGGCCAGACAGCCGGGCACCCGCGGGGTGTCGCGCTGGACACCCGCGGGGTGCCGCCGCCGGAGTCACTCCGGTGGCCCGTTTTCCTTTTCGTCTACGCCGTTGTTCATCCCGGGTTCCGTTCATTACTGTGGGTTCATCAAACATCTGTTGCGGCATGTTCCGTCGTCGCCCGCCAAATCCGCATAAGAACGAAGAACGGCGGAGGGTTATCGGGCCGTGTTCGTTTGGCCCGCACCCTCCGCGTTAGATAAAAACAACGGGATAAATTAAAGTTCAACACATGAATGCATATCCGAAATAATTTTTAATGAAATAAAATTGTTTCATAAAAACGGGTTCCTTATTTGAACGGAAACAACAATTTTAATAATTTTAAAATTGTTCACAAATCTAGTTCTTTAACTTTTTAAAGAAACAATTACGGGAATATAAAAAGAAAAGGGGGGTAATTCCCAAAATAAAACCCTACCTCGTCGTCGCTGTCGGATGCGAGGTCGTCGCGGAATTGACTGTCACGGAAGGAGGCGATCATCACACCGCGGAAGGGCGTCGCGTCGACGATCTCCGAGGACCAAGAACATACCGATTTAATTAATAATAATTAAATCCATGTTGTTGTTGAAATCCAAAAAGAAAATAAAAAGAAGCGCAAACCCCTACCTTGGTTGTTGTCGATCGAAGGCTGTCGTGGGGTTAGATCGTCGCAGAAGAAGTGTCGCGAAGGGAGATCCATTGGCGTTGCGGTACAAGGCTTCGCGTCGTCAATCTCCGCAGGTTTGGCGTTCTTCGCGTTCTTCGCGTTCTTCGCGTTCTTCGCCGAAGAAGAACGCTTTCCTCCAAATCCTCTCCACGCCACAAGTTTCAACCCCAAATAAAATAAGCTTATGCCTTATTTTATTTACACAACTAAACATTTGAATTTCATAAGATACGAAACGAACCATTAATTCGTAGAATTAATTCAACGAAAGAAAATGCTCATTTAATTTACGAAAGAAACAGCCCAATTAAATGGTCTGTTAAGATTTTAAGAAATGCGTCAGTTGACTTTCATTAAGACGGGTTTTCACGTGTGCGTTTCTTAGTGGAAAGAAACGGCGGGGCTCGTGCGGGCCCCACATCACAAATATCCTACCAAGGGGTAGGATATTTCTGGACAGCAGCCTATCCAGTTCAACTCAGTTCTAGCCTCCTTTAAGTGGATTCAAGTGGCTTCCAAGTGGCTTAAGAGAAATAAAATAAAGTTGTAGCAAAATTATTTTATTTCTTAACTTTAAGCCCGAAAATTAAAAGCCACACCCGAGCAAACGCAACTCCGAAAGAGGCGTTTCTAAGTGAATACTGGCACTGCGATTTCATCGGAGCCCTCAGAATTCGATTTGGGGCACCGGTTCAAAAGTTAGAAAAACCCGATCTTCCGTTCACTGAACGTACCCGAGCCAAACTTCGGAAATTGATTCCGGGCACACCGGGCCTCGGAATCAGGCGCCGTCAGAAGCTGCGCTCTTGTAAAATTCCAAAGAAAATTAAGGAAAAAGATTTCCTTGAAATTTACGGGTCTTTACATTACTCCCACCACAGGGATTTACGTCCCCATAAAGCTCCAACACAAACTTAGGGAAACAAAGGCGGTACTGAGCACGCATCTGAGCCTTCCACTCCCAAGTCCTCTCTTGGAGGTCCCCGAGCTGCCAAAGAAAGTGCACAAGAGGAATTTACTGTCCTTCTAGGATCCTCTCCTGTCGATCCTTGATCCCCACAGGAAACTCCGTAAAAGTCACCTCATCACCAAAGACCATCTCCCCATGGTCAAAGATTTGTGTCGGGTCGTGCATGTATCTCCTCCGCTGAGATACGTGGAAACGCCGTGCACCTAGTGCAACTGAGGTGGATGGACCATGTGGTAAACCATCCCACCTACCCAGCTGAGGACCTAGAAAGGTCTGTTGAACCTCGAAGATAACTTGCCGCTTTGGCCACATCTCTGTAACCCTCGTCGAGGTGAGACCCATATGAGGATGTGATCGTCATCCTCGAACTCCAGAGGTCTCCAATTCTTGCTGGAACTGAAACTCAAAATGACTGCTGCTATGAGGGTATGGTTGACCGACTGAAGAGTGATCGGTTGCACCCTCATGTGCAAGAGTTACCCTGCACTGCCTGGGGTTTCCTTTTCCGCCGACCAAGGAAATCCCATCCCAACGTTTGCCTAAAACCGTCAATTTGAGTTTGAACAGTTATTGCCCATTCCATACTCAAACTAACGTCGTAAGGCCTCGACGCAGCCACCAAGAGATTCCAACCAGAACTCTCGCCTCGAGGGTCTGACCACACCGTCGGCGTAAGTGTGATTATCGAGTATCCTCCCAAGGTATCTCCAGATGTGAGGGTCAAGTCCACAGCTTACCGGAAACTCTAGGTCTGGAAAAAGATTTGTGGAAGCGAGGAATGATTCATATCGACGTATGTTACTACAGAAGCTTGTAGTGGACATAGACTGTCCCTTGAGTCATTTCTAGAGCCATTGGGTCACACTCCTTGACCGCATGCAGCCACACTCTTCCTCCGCCCTCCAGCTCCCTAATCCTGGCGGGAATAACTAAGGTGGGTGGTTGTAGCATGTTAATATGTACACCACCTCATGCTGCTCTCCTAGATTTGCCTCCACGTCTGTCGCTTTGCAGACTCATCTCAATTTAAAGATACCTCTTCTTGAAACATTTATCACGCCCAAGTCTCTAAGACTGGCACTGGTTCCTTGTTTCTTACTGCACTGTGTAGTCTACATCGGCTCCTGGATGAACTGAACCTCCTTTAGTCTCACAAGAGCTGCTATGATTACTTCTTTGCCGATAAGGGAAATCTGGTCTCATCCCCTGGATGAACCACATTCGTTGCCTAATACAGTCAATCCTGGCATGAAGGATGCATTCATGCCATGGATGACGTCGTAAGGCCTCGACGTAACTACTAAGAGATCCAACTGTCACTCTCGCATCCAAGGGTCGAGTCACACTGCCGGCTTCAGTGTGAGGTCACTGGGTCTCCTCCAGTAGGAATTTCGAAAGTTAGGGTCATGTCAACAGTCATAACCAGGACCACTTAGTAACATCACAAAAGAGGATAGGAAATAAAACATCACAAGATAAGTGTCTTTATTTTATTGCAGCTCATGGTACAAAGACACAAAAACAACATCAACATGGAACTAGAAGTACAAGAGACGTATCCACTAGTTCCGCTCCTGTCCACCTGCTCCAGGAGCTCTACTGCCTTGTCCACTACTCTACTGTTGCTCAAGCATTCGTCGCTGCCTCTACCTCGGTGGCTCCTCAAAAGAATATGGGTCAACTGTACGAGGAGTCAGACAGTCACGTGTCAGGTGCCCCTTTCCACCACACGAGTAACACAGTCTGCTTCTGGCACGCCTGGCTATGACCCCACCCCGGGTGCCCCGCACCACCGGTCCTAAAACCCGAGATCGCCCAACTGCTGGTCTGGTCCTCCTGGACCTATGCATCATCTATCTAATGCCCACAGATGACTCGGCTTCTGATCGAAAAACACGCGTCAAAGGCCGCAGCTCCTGAACACGTTTGGGGTGTAGAGCTACTGGCACAAACTCCACCATGAAGAAGGTCTCGAAGTCTTCCCATCGCAAAATTGGAATAAGTGGCTCCACCACCTGCCTGCTGCTGCCTGAAGAATGCTGGCGGCAAAGGTCACCATGAAGTCTGATGGCGTCCCCACTAGCCTGAAGACTCTCACCACAGCCTCCAGCCAATCCTCAGCCGCCTGCGGGTCCATCTCTCCCCCGAACCTGGGTGGCCTCTGGCGCTGGAACTCATGCAGTGCGCTCAAGTAGCGGGCATCGCCTACTACTGGGGCTGGTGGCATCGGTGGCCCCACATATGGTAGTACCATTGGTGCCTCAGCTGGTGCCTCTACTGCAAGAGGGCCCTGTACCGAATCCTCGTCACTCGACAGGCTGTCAGCACGCACATCCATATGGGCTCTAACTGGTCGTCCGAGAAAAGGCATCCTGAAAGAAACAACGTAACACGGTCAAACGATTATACCTAGTGAGCTGACCTGGTTTGAGCTGTTTTAAGGGGGGAAACCTTTGAAAACACACACGCAATCAGTGTTTTCGTTCATAAAGTCGGAAATTAGTTGCCAGGGTCCTGGTGTATGGAAACGTCGGCCACCCGCACCAATACTGGACTCCCTGAACTGAAAACCACACTCGGTACCCTTAACACTATTGCTTCACAGAAAGAAAGATCAGAGTCTGCGGTAGAACCGACCACCTTTGATACCAATTTTTCACGACCCGTCCTCAGGGCCCGTGCCGTGACTACCCCAAGCCAGCCTTCCATAGGCCAGGGGCTGGCGACTAGCACCAAAGGCGTAAATACCAAGAACTGGGAAGGCATTGCCTTTATAAAAGTAACAAAACACCACATAGTACAAGCAGAAGTAAAACTCTAAGTACAAAAAGAAGTGCTGAAAAGTAAATGGGCCAGAATACAAACCCAAAAGAAAGTACAACTACAACTGAAAAAAGTACAACATAAAAAGACAACAGCTGGAGGGACGAAAGCGGCTCCTGGGACGTCCTCCTCGGATCCTACCTGAAGGGTAGGTACAGATGGCGCAGCTCCAGGATCGTCCACCACGAATCCTACCTGAAGGGTAGGTACAGATAGCCTCCACAGTGCTCTCGTCCGTCAACCTCCTCCGAGTGTCGTCTCGCCGTGAATTCCACCTCCGGACACTGACTTGTCGTGTAGTCCACCTCCGGGTACCGTCCAGTCCTCGAACACTCGGCCTCTGTCAGCACTGCCTGTCGTCTGCAACCAACACAACGAGGTGCGGGCATAGCCCGTGTAGGGGTGAGTATAACGATACTCAGTAGGGACCCCGAGACCCTCAAGGTCTCACTAAATCCAACAAGGATAACCACAAGAAGATCTCAACAGATAACCTCTACTGAGGTATATGCCCATACATATACCTAAGTTATCAAGTAACCCATCTCAATCATGATGAAACACAAGGATCATGAGATCAACGGATAACCACTACCCAGGTATATGCCCATACATATACCTAAGTTATCAAGTAACCCATCTCAATCATGAGGAAATACAAAGGTCAAAAGTCTCAGCTCAAACTAGGATTTTCATTATCGAAACTGTATCTACTGAAGAGCTCCGTATTTAGAGTGTACAGTGGTCCTGTCACGACTCTGAGGTACTGCTCGCTAACCTAAGACTGCTGAGGTACTCCTCCTGTCGAGTAACGCGGGCCAGCCACCCAAACACAGTAGTGCTTCCCGCCGAGGTATGTCACTCAAACAAAGTAGTGCACACCCCCTAGTAGCCTGCAGAGTTACTCTCCGGACGAGTACCGCGGGTCTGCACTATCACACAGGTAGTGCTCCATCCTCCATGGGTCTGCACCCAAACAAAGTAGTGCTCCGTCCACTGGGCTAGTCGACTCACTCCAAGTCGAGTCGGTCAAGCAGTCGTCAGGTCTCAGTCGGCTACACGGTCTCCGTACTCCGCACGCTCGTCTCTGGGAGGGTCCGCTCCACGAGCTGCAAGTCGATACTCCAAGTATCTGAAGGTCCCACGAAGAAGTAACTCAAAGGACCTCCTCGTCACAGGGGTCTCAACGCAATAGACTGCGCGTCGATCGGACACCCAGTCTGTGAGTTATTAGCCTTTTTGTCCCAGGGGCCCGGTTGGTTTCGTGAGCGAACCAAACCCAGCCGTATCTCAACTGTACCCCGAGCTCTCATAGGTTATACTCATAGGGACCGATTCTCAACGTGATCGTCAACGCCGCTGACGGTTCGTCAAACGGACGTCCTGTCTGAAAGATATCATCTTTTCCGTTCCAAGGGCCCGGTTGGATTTCGGGTGCGATCCAACCCGGCCACTACCAACTGTATCCAAAACTCGGGCGAAGGATGCCAAAAGTTCTGTATCGTCAACAGGAACTCAACGCAATAGACGGCGCGTCAATCGGACGTCCGTAGCTCAAGATATGAGCGTTTCCGCTCCGTGGGCCCGGTTGGTTTCGTGTACGAACCAACCCGGCTGAACCCAAAGTATTCCGAAACCTTGAGTGCGATAAACCGAAACGACCGTCTTGCTCCATGGATTGTGTTTCCACTGACGTAGAGTCGTTTGGAGGCCCGTAGATCATGTTACGAGGGTTTAAACGAAAGTCGTCCGAAGACGGGGGGTCCGGGCCCGGGCCGACCCAGCCCGACCCCCCCTAGTTGGCCCGAACCGGGTCGGGTCCGACCCGGTTGGCCTGGTCCGGCCTGGCCATGGCCGGTCCGGCTCGGCTCGGCCGAGCGGCCGAGCGACCGTCGCGGGGGAAAGCCGCCGCCCCGCGGGACACCCCCGCGGCACCCGCAGGGTGTCGGCCCGACAGCCGGACGCGCCGCCGGACAACCCCGCGGCACCCGCGGGGTGTCGCCCTGGACACCCGCGGGGTGCCGCGTGACAACCCTGCGGCACCCGCGGGGTGGCGCGCTGGACACCCACGGCACCCGCGGGGTGCCGCGCTGGACACCCGCAGGGTGCCGTGGGACAACCCCGCGGCACCCGCGGGGTGTCGCGCTGGACACCCGCGGGGTGCCCCATGACAACCCCGCGGCACCCGCGGGGTGCCGCGCTGGACATCCGCGGGGTGCCGCGTGACAACCCCGCGGCACCCGCGGGGTGTCGCGCTAGACACCCGCGGGGTGCCGCCGCCTCCGGCAGCCCGCGCTACCGCGCCGGCGACCCGCGCCGCCACCAGCTTCCGCGGGCCGCCGGAGTCGCTCTGGTAGCCCGTTTTCCTTCCCGTCTGCGCCGTTGTTCCTCCCGGGTTCCGTTCTTTACTGCGGGATCATCAAACATCCGTTGCGGCACGTTCCGTCGTCGCCCGCCAAATCCGCATAAGAACGAAGAACGGTGGAGGGTTGTCGAGCCGTGTTCGTTTGGCCCGCACCCTCCGCGTTAGATAAAAACAACGGGAGAAATTAAAGTTCAACACATGAACTCATATCCGAAACAATTTTTAATGAAATAAAATTGTTTCATAAAAACGGGTTCCTTATTTGAACGGAAACAACAATTTTAATAATTTTAAAATTGTTCACAAATCTAGTTCTTTAACATTTTAAAGAAACAATTACGGGAATATAAAAAGAAAGGGGGGTAATTCCCAAAATAAAACCCTACCTCGTCGTCGCTGTCAGATGCGAGGTCGTCACAGAATTGATCGTCGCGGAAGGAGGTGATCGTCACACCGCGGAAGGGCGTCGCGTCGACGATCTCCAAGGAACAAGAACATACGGATTTAATTAATAATAATTAAATCCATGTTGTTTTTGAAATCAAAAAATGAAATAAAAAGAAGCACAACCCCCTACCTTGGTTGTTGTCGATCGAAGGCTGTCGCAGGGTTGGATCGTCACGGAAGAAGCGTCGCGAAGGGAGATCTGTTGGCGTTGCGGTACAAGGCTTCGCGTCATCGATCTCCGCAGGTTTGGCATTCTTCGCGTTCTTCGCGTTCTTCACGTTCTTCGTGTTCTTTGCGTTTTTCGCCGAAGAATAACGCTTTCCTCCAAATCCCCTCCACGCCATAAGTTTCAACCCAAAATAAAATAAGCTTAAGCCTTATTTTATTTACACAACTAAACATTTGAATTTCAAAAGATAAGAAACGAACCATTAATTCGTAGAATTAATTCAACGAAAGAAAAACCTCATTTATTTTATGAAAGAAACAGCCCAATTAAATGGTCTGTTAAGATTTTAATAAACGCGTCAGTTGACTTTCATTAAGACGGGTTTTCACGGATGCGTTTCTTAGCGGAAAGAAACGGCGGGGCTCGTGCGGGCCCACCTCAGAAATATCCTACCAAGGGGTAAGATATTTCTGGATAGCATCTTATCCAGTTTAACTCAGTTCAAGCCGCCTTTAAGTGGCTTCAAGTGGCTTCCAGGTGGCTTAAGCGAAATAAAATAAAGTTGTAGCAAAATTATTTTATTTCTTAACTTTAAGCCCGAAAATTAAAAACCACACCCAAGAAAATGCAACTCCGGAAGAGGCGTTTCTAAGCGAATACCGGCGCTGCAATTTCATCGGAGCCCTCAGAATTCGATTCCGGGCACCGGTTCAAAATTTAGAAAAACCCGCTCATCCGTTCACTTAACGTACCCAACCCAAACTTCGGAAATTCATTCCGGGCACACCGAGTCTCGGAATCAGGCGCCGTCAGAAGCTGCGCTCTTGTAAAATTCCAAAGAAAATTAAGGAAAAAAATTTCCTTGAAATTTACGGGTCTTTACATTACTCCCACCATAGGGGTTTACGTCCCCGTAAAGCTCCAACACAAACTTAGGGAAACAAAGGCGGTACTGAGAACGCATCTGAGCCTTCCACTCCCAAGTGCTCTCTTGGAGGTCCCCGAGCTGCCAAAGAAAGTGCACAAGAGGAATCGACTGTCCTCCTAGGATCAGCTCCTGTCGATCCTCGATCCCCACAGGAAACTCCGTAAAAGTCATCTCATCACCAAAGACCAGCTCCCCATGGTCAAAGATTTGTGTTGGGTCGTGCACGTATCTCCTCCGCTGAGATACGTGGAAATGTCGGGCACCTAGTGCAACTGAGGTGGATGTACCAAGTGGTAAACCATCCCGCCTACCCAGCTGAGGACCTAGAAAGGTCCGTTGAACCTTGGAGATAACTTCCCGCCTTGGCCACATCTCTGTAACCCTCGTCGAGGTGAGACCCGTATAAGGACGTGATCGTCATCCTCGAACTCCAGAGGTCTCCAATTATTGCTAGAACAGAAACTCAAAACGACTACTGCTATGAGGGTAAGGTTGACCGACTCAAGAGTGATCGGTCGCACCCTCCTGTGCAAGAGTTACCCTGCACTGCCTAGGGTTTCCTTTTCCTCCGACCAAGGAAAACCCATCCCAACGTTTGCCTAAAACCGTCAATTTGAGTATGAACAGTTATTGCCCATTCCATACTCAAACTAACGTCGTAAGGCCTCGACGCTGCCACCAAGAGATTCCAACCAGAACACTCGCCTCGAGGGTCTGACCACACCGTCGGCGTAAGTGTGATTATCGAGTATCCTCCCAAGGTATCTCCAGACGTGAGGGTCAAGTCCACGGCTTTCCGGAAACTCTAGGTCTGGAACGAGATTTGTGGAAGCGAGGAATGATTCATATCGACGTCTGTTACTACAGCAGCTAGTAGTGGACATAGACTGCCCCTTGAATCATTTCTAGAGCCATTGGGTCACACTCTTTGACTGCATGCAGCCGCACTCCTCCTCCGCCCTCTAGCTCCCTGAGCCTGGCGGGAATAACTAAGGCGGGTGGTTGTAGCATGTTAAGATGTACACCGCCTCATGCTGCTCTCCTAGCTTTGCCTCCATGTTTTCCGCTTCGCAGACTCATCTCTATTTAAAGCTACCTCTTCTTGAAACATTTATCACGCCCGAGTCTCTAAGACCGGCACCAGTTCCTTGTTTCTTACTGCACTGTGCAGTCTACATCCTCTCCTGGATGAACTGAACCTCCTTTAGTCTCACAAGAGCTGCTATGATTTCTTCTTTGCCGATAAGAGAAATCTGGTCTCATCCCCTGGATGAACCACATTCGTTGCCTAATACAGTCAATCCTGGCATGAAGGATGCATTAATACCATGGATGACGTCGTAAGGCCTCGACGTAACTACTAAGAGATCCAACTGTCACTCTCGCCTCCAAGGGTCGAGTCACACTGTCGGCATCAGTGTGAGGTCACTGGGTCTCCTCCAGTAGGAATTTCGAAAGTGAGGGTCAAGTCAACAGTCTTAACCAGGACCACTTAGTAACATCACAAAAGAGGACATGAAAGAAAACATCACAAGATAAGTTTCTTTATTTTATTGCAGCTCATGGTACAAAGACACAAAAACAACATCAACATGGAACTAGAAGTACATGAGACGTATCCACTAGTTCCGCTCCTGTCCACCTGCTCCAGGAGCTCTACTGCCTTGTCCACTGCTCTACTGTTGCTCAAGCATTCGTCGCTGCCTCTGCCTCGGTGGCTCCACAAAAGCCTATGGGTCAACTTTACGAGGAGTCAGACAGTCACGTGCCAGGTGCCCCTTTCCACCGCACGAGTAACACAGTCTGCTTCTGGCACGCCTAGCTCTGACCCCACCCCGGGTGCCCCGCACCACCGGTCCTAAAACCCGAGATCGCCCAACTACTGGTCTGGTCCTCCTGGACCTCTACATCATCTGTCTACTGCCCACAGATGACTCGGCTTCTGATCGAAATACACGCGTCAAAGGAAGAAGCTCCTGAACACGCTCGGGGTGTAGAGATACTGGCAAAAACTCCACCCTGAAGAAGGTCTCGAAGTCTTCCCATCGCAAAAATGGAAAAAGTGGCTCCACCACCTGCCTGCTACTGCCTGAAGAAGGCTGGCAGCAAATGTCACCATGAAGTCTGATGGCGTCCCCACTAGCTTGAAGACTCCCACCACAGCCTCCAACCAATCCTCAGCCGCCTGCGGGTCCGTCTCTCCCCCGAACCTGGTTGGCCTCTGGCGCTGGAACTCATGAAGTGCGCTCAAGTAGCGGGCATCGCCTACTGCTGGGGCTGGTGGCATCAGTGGCCCAACGTATGGTAGTACCGCTGGTGCCTCCGCTGGTGCCTCAACCGCAAGAGGGCCCTGTACCGAAGCCTCTCCACTCGACAGGCTGTCAGCACGCACATCCCTCTGGGCTCTAACTGGTCGTCTGAGAAAAGGCATCCTGAAAGAAACAACGTAACACAGTCAAACGATTATACCTGGTGAGCTGACCTGCATTGAGCTGTTTTAAGGGGGAAAACCTTTGAAAACACACACGCAATCAGTGTTTTCATGCACAAAGTAATAAATCAGTTGCCAGGGTCCTGGTGTATGGATACGTCGGCTGCCCGCACCAACACTGGACTCCCTGAACTGAAAACCACACTCGGTACCCTTAACACTATTGCTTCACAGAAAGAAAGATCAGAGTCTGCGGTAGAACCGACCATCTTTGATACCAATTTGTCACGACCCGTCCTCGGGCCCCGTGCCGTGACTACCCCAAGCCCGCCTTCAATAGGCCAGGGGCTGGCGACTAGCACCAAAGGCGTAAATCCCGATAACTGGGAAGGCATTGCCTTTATAAAAGTAACAAAACACCACAGAGTACAAGCGGAAGTAAAACACTAAGTACAAAAAGAAGTGCTGAAAAGTAAATGGGCCAGAATAAAAACCTAAAAGAAAGTACACCTACAACTGAACAAAGTACAACAGAAAAAGACAACAGCTGGAGGGATGGAAGCAGCTCCTGGGTCGTCCTCCTCGGATCCTACCTGAAGGGTAGGTACAGATGGTGCAGCTCCTGGATCGCCCACCACGAATCCTACCTGAAGGGTAGGTACAGATAGCCTCCATAGTGCTCTCGTCTGTCAACCTCATCCGAGTGTCGTCTCGCCGGGAAGTCCACCTCCGGACTCTGACTTGTCGTGTAGTCCACCTCCGGGTACCGTCCAGTCCTCGAACACTCGGCCTCCGTCAGTACTGCCTGTCGTCTGCAACCAACACAATGAGGTGCGGGCATAGCCCGTGCAGGGGTGAGTATAACGATACTCAGTAGGGACCCCGAGACCCTCAAGGTCTCACTAAATCCAACAAGGATAACCACAAGAAGATCTCTACAGATAACCTCTACTGAGGTATATGCCCATACATATACCTAAGTTATCAAGTAACCCATCTCAATCATGAGGAAACACAAATATCATGAGATCAACAGATAACCACTACCCAGGTATATGCCCATTCATATACCTAAGTTATCAAGTAACTCATCTCAATCATGAGGAAAGTCAAAGGTCAAAAGTCTCAGCTCAAACCAGGATTTTCATTATCGAAATCGTATCTACTAAAGAGCTCCGTCTCTAGAGTGTAAAGTGGTCCTATCACGACTCCGAGGTACTGATCGCTATCCTAAGACTGCTGAGGTACTCCTCCTGTCGAGTACCGCGGGCCAGCCACCCAAACATAGTAGTGCTTCCCGCAGAGGTATGTCACTCAAACACAGTGGTGAACACCCCCTAGTAGCCTGCAGAGGTACTCTCTGGACGATTACCGCGGGTCTGCACTATCAAACAGATAGTGCTCCGTCCGTCATGGGTCTGCACCCAAACAAAGTAGTGCTCCGTCCACTGGGCTAGTCGACTCACTCCAAGTCGAGTCGGTCAAGCAGTCGTCAGGTGTCAGTCGGCTACACGGTCTCCGTACTCCGTACGCTCGTCTCTGGGAGGGTCCACTCCCCGAGCTGCAAGTAGATAATCCAAGTATCTCAAGGTCCCATGAAGAAGTAACTCAAAGGACCGCCTCGTCACAGGGGTCTCAACGCAACAGACGGCGCGTCGATCAGACGCCCGGTCTGTGAGTTATTAGCCTTTTTGTCCCAGGGGCCCGGTTGGTTTCGTGAGCGAACCAAACCCAGCCGTATCTCAACTGTACCCCGAGCTCTCATAGGGTATACTCATAGGGACCGTTTTTTCAACGTGATCGTCAACGCTGCTGACGGTTCGTCAAACGGACGTCCTGTCTGAAAGATATCAGCCTTTCCGTTCCAGGGGCCCTGTTGGATTTCGGATGCGATCCAACCCGGCCACTACCAACTGTATCAAAAACTCGGGTGAAGGATGCCAAAGGTTCCGTATCGTCAACAGGAACTAAACGCAACAGACAGCGCGTCAATCGGACGTCCGTAGCTCAATATATGAGCGTTTCCGCTCCGAGGGCCCGGTTGGTTTCGTGTACGAACCAACCCGGCCGAACCCAAAGTATTCTGAAACCTTGAGTGCGATAAACCGAAACGACCGTCCTGCTCCAAGGATTGTGTTTCCACTGACGGAGAGTCGTTTGGAGGCCTGTAGCTCAAGTTACGGGCGTTTGAACGAAAGTCCTCCGAAGACGGGGGGTCCGGGCCCGGGCCGACCCGGCCCGACCCCCCCCCCCCCTGATTGGCCAGAACCGGGTCGGGTCCGACCCGGTTGGCCCGGCCCGGCCTGGCCAGGGCCGGTCCGGCTCGGCTCGGCCGACCGGCCGAGCGGCCATCGCGGGGGAAAGCCACCGCCCTGCGGGACACCCCCGCGGCACCCGCGGGGTGTCGGCCAGACAGCCGGACGCGCCACGTGACAACCTCGCGGCACCCGTGGGGTGTCGCCCTGGACACCCGCGGGGTGTCGCCCTGGACACCCGCGGGGTGCCGCGCTGGACACCGGCGGGGTGCCGCGGGACAACCCCGCGGCACCCGCAGGGTGTCTCCCTGGACACCCGCGGGGTGCCGCGTGACAACCCCACGGCACCCGCGGGGTGCCGCGCTGGACACCCGCGGGGTGTCGTGCTGGACACCCACGGGGTGCCGCCGCCTTCGGTCGCCGGCGCTGCCGCGCCGGCGCCCCGCGCTGCCACCAGCTTCCGCGGGCCGCCGGAGTCGCTCCGGTGGCCCGTTTTCCTTCCCGTCTGCGCTGTTGTTCCTCCCGGGTTCCGTTCTTTACTGCGGGATCATCAAACATCTGTTGCGGCACGTTCCGTCGTCGCCCGCCAAATCCGCATAAGAACGAAGAACGGCGGAGGGTTGTCGGGCCGTGTTCGTTTGGCCCGCACCCTCCGCATTAGATAAAAAGAATGGGAGAAATTAAAGTTCAACAAATGAATGCATATCCGAAACAATTTTTAATGAAATTAAATTGTATCATAAAAACGGGTTCCTTATTTGAACGGAAAAAACAATTTTAATAATTTTAAAATTGTTCAAAAATCTAGTTCTTTAACATTTTAAAGAAACAATTACGGGAATATAAAAAGAAAAGGGGGGTAATTCCCAAAATAAAACTCTACCTCGTCGTCGCTGTCGGATGCGAGGTCGTCACAGAATTGACCGTCGCGGAAGGAGGTGATCGTCACACCGCAGAAGGGCGTCGCGTCGACGATCTCCGAGGACCAAGAACATACAGATTTAATTAATAATAATTAAATCCATGTTGTTGTTGAAATCCAAAAAGAAAATAAAAAGAAGCGCAACACCCTACCTTGGTTGTTGTCGATCGAAGGGTGTCGCGGGGTTGGATCGTTGCGGAAGAAGCGTCGCGAAGGGAGATCCGTTGGCGTTTCGGTACAAGGCTTCGCGTCGTCGATCTCCGCAGGTTTGGCGTTCTTCGCGTTCTTCGCATTCTTCGCGTTCTTCGCGTTTTTTCGCGTTCTTTGCCGAAGAAGAACGCTTTCCTCCAAATCCTCTCCACGCCTCAAGTTTCAACCCAAAATAAAATAATCTTAAGCCTTATTTTATTTACACAACTAAACATTTGAATTTCAAAAGATAAGAAACGAACCATTAATTCGTAGAATTAATTCAATGAAAGAAACAGCTCATTTAATTTATGAAAGAAACAGCCCAATTAAATGGTGTGTTAAGATTTTAAGAAACGCTTCAGTTGACTTTCATTAAGACGGGTTTTCACGGGTGTGTTTCTTAGCGGAAAGAAACAGTGGGGCTCGTGCGGGACCCACCTCACAAATATCCTACCAAGTGGTAGGATATTTCTGGATAGCATCCTATCCAGTTCAACTCAGTTCAAGCCGCCTTTAAGTGGCTTCAAGTGGCTTCCAAGTGGCTTAAGCGAAATAAAATAAAGTTGTAGCAAAATTATTTTATTTCTTAACTTTAAGCCCGAAAATTAAAAACCACACCCGAGAAAACGCAACTCCAGAAGAGGCGTTTCTAAGCGAATACCGGCGCTGTGATTTCATCGGAGCCCTCAGAATTCGATTCCGGGCACCGGTTCAAAAGTTAGAAAAACCCGCTCGTCCGTTCACTGAACGTACCCGAGCCAAACTTCGGAAATTGATTCCGGGCACACCGGGCCTCGGAATCAGGCGCCGTTAGAAGCCGCGCTCTTGTAAAATTCCAAAGAAAATTAAGGAAAAAAATTCCCTTGAAATTTACGGGTCTTTACAGAATAAGTGACATAAAAATAATTAATTATATATTGGAAATTATATTGAATGATAACTTGGAGCCTTTCTTGAGTAATATAGACTTTTCAAATTTATAGACAATACATAAAAAATAATGAAATTTAAAAATTGTTTTTATTAAAATATTAAATTAGAATGATTTAATTTTAAAAAAAAACATTTAAAACATTTATTAAGGGAAATATAATTTTCTATTAATTTTTATAAATATAAAAAAATTAATTATTTTATTTTAAATTAAAAATTTTAAAAAATTAAGTAATACTAAAAGAAAATAATTTTCATGCTGTTTGGAAATTATGTTCATTCCAATACAAAGTAAAACCATATTTCCATTAACATTTTTTGTAAAATCCCAGAATAAATTGTTTTAAGAATGTCTTCAATATTACATTGAAAATTTTTTGTAACAATTAATACAAGTGAATAATTGTAAAATCAAATTATTTGGATATGTTTTAAAATATTTTATAAAAATATTTCAAAAGAATTGTTTGTTAAGAAAGAGGTTATTTGACAATAAAGAGAAATATAATTGATATTTAATAAAAAGTTTCTTTCAAACTATTGAGTATATAATGATGGTAAAATTTTGGAAAAATTTATTCTCCAAATATAATTCATGGAGATGAAGAAACATGAGTTTATTTATATATATATCATACGATTTCATCATTGGAAGCGTAAACATGAGCAAGATTGAAAATATATGAGATTGTAACATAATCCTAAAATTACATTGGTAACTTTGAATCATAATCCCCATGAATTAGAAATATTAAATGAATCGAATAATATCTGGAGAAAAATTAATTACATTATATTAAATTTCATATTGTATTTATATACACCTCATAAAAATTATAGGGTCATAACATTACATATATCCTAAATAAGGTAATTATAGAAAAACCCCTTCACCACTTAGGTAACATTTAAAACATATACCCCATAAATGGGTGACCCTCAAAATGATATGGAAATGGAAAAACATTTATAAGAAGAATAATATAATAAATTTAGTTTAATTATATTCCCATCATAGTTAAAAAAATTATAGATTATGGAATGTGTCATGTAATAGTAAAAAGTGAGACAAAAATTATAACGATATGACGTTAAAACATTAAAAATCTAGAATTAATGAATAATATAAATTGAGGATCTTTTCAGTTTTATAGTTTTAGATAATTAGGTTATAAAAATTACATTACATCTCTAAAGTTACAATGTAGACACTTATACTTAGTTCCCAATTTTTTACAAAATTATAACTATTAAAAAAAAGTGTCGTGACTAGTTCCTTGTATTAGACATTATTAATTTTCCATGATCCCATCTTTGACATTATATATCATTGTGTCCTATGAGAAACATTTCAAAACATGGGATGAGAATAAAAAGATCTGTAAGTGATATAAAAAATGAATGAAAACCTTATACATTCAATAAATTAAAAATAATGAAGCCAAACTTTTCAATCATAACATACCTTATGAAATCACAGGATTTATGAATAACACAAAAGAATAATAAATCAAAAAGGAAACTTATAGAATACATAAAATATATACATTGTAGATATCACAGCTATGTATGGATTTACGTTGGAATACCCATCACAGTATATTCCCTAAATCTCGTAGGAGAAACATTAACATTTACCTCAGTCATGTTACCCAATGCATTGGAGAGATATCTCGAGCTCACCCACCCTAGGTTTATCACGGAACCACCCATATATGTAAACAATTCCCAATAACCATAGCATAATCATAAAAAATAAGACAAGTATAAAGTAAATATAACATTTTCACATTACAATATTTCAAATCAAGATATTCGAATAAATAATGATTTATCAGACCATTTTCAAAACCTTTTAAAACATTTAATAAAGTGATTTTTGAATAAAAGTGTCCCATACCACATTGAATTTTTTAAAGGAATTATAATTTAAAAAAATTATTTTTCATATAAATAAATACTAAAAAAATGGACATTAATGAGAGTGATCTAGAAGAATAAATTAAGAAAACAATATTTTAGTTAAAGAGTTTTTAACTAAATAAGATATGCATGAATACAAACAATTGAGGAAAAGATTAATAAAAACATTATTATATAATTAGAATAATGGGATCCAAGATATAATATGCCAAAGGATAGTATATACACTATATAAAACTGAATTGGTGTATTACAACAATGAAGTCTCAATGGAATGTAAATTTAGACGAAATCCATTATAAAAACTGTATCCTTAGATTAGGGAGAAATCAATTACGTAATAATGTGTGAAAATATAAATACCCTTAATATAATTGGATATTAAGTGTAAAACAGTTAGAGTTTATTCAAAAATATTCATAGCATTACATAATAAAGAATTAGATGACTAAACCGAAGAATTAAAATCATGTAAAGAAGTTCCCTTGCAAAACTTCGACAGCCTAATGGTGTCACATTAAAATTAAAAAAAATGAGTTGATGATACATAAAAAGGGTATCTCTTGACATAGATATGAAATTTACAGATATAAGTATATGTAAGAATATATCCCAACATAATAATATGTAAATTAAATGACATAACAAATAGAAGTCATTTAAAAAGATGTGGGTGAATGGTTCCCTAACCGATTTGGTATCATACGAACCATACACCCCATAAAAGAAGAATAATTCAATGAAGATGAAAATAACCATAAATTAAATTATATTACTCAAATTATTTTATCATGGGTTGTAAATTCATTACACAAAATTAATTAGTGGGAAATATATCATGAATATCATGGTAATAAAAAGTGAGACGAAAACTCCTTTCCACATTGTAATCAATCGAGTCGTATTACAAAAGATAAAAACTAAAAAATGAATCACCTAATCCCATGAATATAAATAGAATGATGATAATATATATCAAATGGGAGTACACAATACACGAAATGCAATAAATAAGTGAACAACAATGGAAATGACACGGAATTAAAAGTGGGATAAGAAACCCCTTACCTCGTATCCGACATGACTCGTTTGTTCCTTTTTTTGAACAATAAGATTAGGTGAATTTATTAATGATCAAGAACATTTTTTTCATATTATTATTCCTTTTATTTCACATATTACCATGTTATAATCATTATGTAATCATTTGAGTTAATAATGGTTGTTTTGTCGATATTTGGTACTTGCGTAAAAAATGAACACCTTATATTTACATGTTGTCCATGTTTTCCAGAGTCCATTATCTGAAGAATTATGTCAAAGATTTATATATCATATATATCATATATATTCAGTTTATAAATGAATTTATAATATTAAATAACATTTAAATGTAAGAAAAGAAATGCCCAGTTCATGGAGACGTTAAGCCGTATGTACGCATGAACGCTTAATTAAACAATATTTCGTATTTAATGGAATGAAGTCATAATGATACATAAATACATTATAATTAAAGTATAATATAATATATAATAACATTAAATTAATCCTTTATATGTCCCACATATGACATGAATGAGTCATATCACATTTTGGGGGTGGTTGTACACACTTTCTCAAATGAAATTATCACGTTTACCCATAATCAAAATCATAACGGTATGATATAAAAGAAAAATACATAAGAATAAATAATTTAAATATATCATATATATAATATATAAATAATGTTCCATCATAATGTCCACTATAAGAGGTGGCGGGAGAGGACTGAACAATCATCGTTTCATGAGGCGTTAGTTTGTCGTCCATAGAAATAGTTTGTTATTTACCCATTATATGGAGGTGTGTCTATGTGTAATTAGATTCCCTATCATTATAACAACCTAGTATATTGAGGATACTGGTGTTGTTATAAGACAATGGGAAAAAAATATTTTAGGGGATTGGATATGTAAAATAAAACCTAATAACATAAGAAATGGATCTTGAGATCTTATTTGGGCGGGGGTTGGATGAGTTATGGGGCATTAGAGGTGTGAGGAATGGGTTATAAGTGGTGTACTTCTATAATAGGGGGTGGGTTTGTTTAGGAAAGTGTGAAAATATTATTTTATTATATAATAATTTTCAGTATCAACTGGTTCAAAACTAACTAAAGTCACATATAAGTTGTGTCATGGTAGAAATAAAATCATCCAACAAGAATTTGATAGGTTTTGAGTATTATTATAACCATTATAATCATTTTCATTTAAATCATTTATTATTGAGGTAAACACTACATCATTATTGGGTGATAAATATTTTTATTTATTTGATTTCTAAAATTTTTAAAAATTACCATGAACTAATCAATATTTTTTGATTTCTAAATAATATTTATAGTTGAAAAGATAACTTAAATAACACCATGTAAATTTGATTTACTAAAAGATATTTGTTTATGTCTTTTTTGTCTTTATATTAAAATAATAAATTTAAAGTGTCATTATCAATCTTAATTGAATCCATTGGGTCCCAAAATAGACCCATGGATGCCCATGGTCAGCCATGACTCATCAAATAAGGTTAGGACAAGTGTTAAGGTAATTTTTATTATTATGATATTATTTTAATATTGAATTATCGTATTTACCTTTAACCGCGGTAAATAAAAGTCAAAAGTTACTATTCCCAAAAAATTACATTCATCTTATTGAGCCCCATTTTACTTACTAATAACAACAATGTATGTCAAAATTTCAAAATTGAATTCACAAAATCATTAAATTTCTTTTAAATGAAAATTTTAGATTTTTAACTACTACTTATTGGTTTCAATATTCATAAAAAATTGATGTTTTTCAGAAAAATACCCAAAATTCATTCTAATATATATTTTATATTCTAAATTAAAAAATGATTTCTATTATACCGAATTCAAAACATATATTTTTTATTAATTAATATAAAATTAAATCTTGTTGTCAAAACCTAAAGCGTGTTTTTATGAAATAATAATTATCAAAAGATTGGCACTTGTTTATGCCCAATTTTCGAATGAAATTTCTTCAAATGAACCAAATTGGAATAAATGGTAAAATTATAATCTAATTATATATTAAAACTAATTAACAATATTATCATACCATATAAATAATTTATATTAAAAGGAAATTTTGAATTAAAATACATTATTTTCCACTATTCATAAAAAATTGAATTTTATCAGAAAAATACCAAAATTTTATGCATAGTGAATATTGATGTCCCAATTCTATAGAATAATTTTATATGGTCAAATATAAAATATAAAAATGACCAAAACTATATTTAAAGAAGGTTTTACATTAAAAGGTGGTAAAACAACCATATAAAGTAAATTGTGCTTAAAAATAGATTCATTCACATTCTAAACCTCTAACATTTATTGGATAAATGTAAAAACATTTAAAATACAAGTATAATCATATTTTGGTTGTTTTT
Organism: Viscum album; assembly: GCA_963277665.1. NCBI lineage: Eukaryota > Viridiplantae > Streptophyta > Magnoliopsida > Santalales > Viscaceae > Viscum > Viscum album. Next base: position 1,059,988,479 of record OY728165.1, on the reverse strand, counting down.
GTCAATTCACACCAATAAGATAGGTAGGCATCAATGACCATTTAAAATAATAATAATATATTATAATTGTCCAACGTAAGATTTCAAAGAAACCAATTGTTGTGTATCGGGTATGCCATCAAACATAACATCCCCAATAATGTAAAATTTTTAATTAATTTAAAAAAATTAATAAATATGAAAATGTTATATTCTTTATTTACCTGGGATTTTACATCCCCCCCTATCGGAATTGTGTCCTAGCAATTTTAAAATTGGGCATGGAAACTTCATTGAGAGCCCACATCGGAAAAAGAGTCAATAAATCAATCACTTTAAAATAATGGAACAAAAGTATATTGTTCACTTGGGACAATATATATTAGGATTACATTAAAACATGGATATGGAAAAGAAAAATCTCCATCATTTTTTGATTGAGAGTGATAGAAAACACGATTAGGAGAAAGTTAACCACCAGAAAATCACAAACATGTAATGGGTCACATAGTATTTGATTCCCCAGTAAGAAAATATAATGGGAAATGTTTTTGTTTTAAGTGAAATTTCCTAATGTTGAGGAATTTAATTAGGATCTTGAATAATAATATAAGTAAACATACTTAATTTTCATGTAAATTTTCATGCTTTACAAGATTTATACCACAAACTCATATTTTCTTCAAACGATAAGTAATCAAATTGACTTGTTCGAATTGAATGCACTATAATCAACTTCTTAAGAATCACATAATCCACAAAAGATGAAATATATTTTTTCACCTGTATTTTTTACATTAACAAAAACCAAAATGGTTAGTACAATATCAGATAATCCTCAAAAGGTTAATGATTTACCAAAAGAAAAACTACTCTTAACAACCAATATTTTTCAAACAATACCCAATGTTCAACAAAGACGATTCAATAAACAACTGTCCATAAAATTATTCAACTTAATCAAAACTAAGATTTAAACACAAATCTCCGAAAGATTTATTCTCATAGTCATCCAAGATAAATGTTAACATTTATCTCCAAATAAAATTGACCACACTTAAAGTCTCATACTGAAGAGTAATTAACCCAATAACGTATTCTATATGATTGGTTAATCATTTAAATAAATAAAACAAATCACTATATCTCAAAAATATAAACATAGAATATTCCAAAATAAAATTTCACCATTATTCAACTAAAAAATTATTCCTTGAATAACATTTTCATATATCGAACTTCTGGTTTACACATATTATAAAAATTCATCCAAATAATTCCCATCCTCAATAGATCATTAATACCTTTAAGAATTTCATCATATTAAAATCAACCATAACTATTTAATCCCTTATTTGTTGAATTCATAGTCATTTGAAGTTCTTCATGGTCCATTTACCATTCTTTCCCAACTAATTATGAAATAATTCTTTCCAACATACATAATCCTTATTTATATCCTAAGATTCAATAATATCAAAACATATATTAAGAAATAATTCATACCTTTAATTTGTCATTGTCAGTCTCTTTATCCTCAGTCGGAATGACATTAGGTATTGGTAAACATATATTTGTACGATCCTAGTGATCCCATTCTTGAAAAATCTTCTCAGGACATCTGTTTTTATAAAGACCATGCACAACACATTTAAAACATTCAATTGATCCCTCAGAAAGAAATTGTATCCCATTCCTAAGGACCACTGGATGCTTCCATTTTTCATGGGAGGTTCTTGGTTTATGACCAAAATATCCAAATCTATATCATCTTCCCATCCATTTGAAATTTTTTCCTATGTGTTACTATAAACATCCTTGACACATATGTTTTTGAACATACATACATTTAGGATTATTACCTGAATGTATGTTGGGATTTATTTCTCTCAAATATGATTTCTTATAAAAATCACCATCGTTCAGGTGGTCAATCATGACTCCAGATAGTTGGTTTAGAATAACCAGAATAGTTATCATTGATTCTCCCATTTCATTTAGTTTCTCATTTAGAAAACTATCACAGTTCTCTTCACATCCATTGTTACTTTGGTGCCTGCTAGATCCCTCCACTTACTAAAACCAATATTGTATGTGTCAGTATATTAGAAAAATCATCATATTATAACCTATGATGGGTGTAAATAATAAGATATTCATATTCATGTTATCTTAAAATCATTCAAATTACCTAAATTAAATTTAATCTTTCTAAAATCTTAACCATTATGTTAATTTCAGTTATTCTTAATGAAAAACCTACCCTTTAAAGTTATCTAAACGGACCTCTGATACCAAGTATATGGACCCGACCTTAAAACATTACATAATCATGAATTAATGAATAATTACCATTGATTATTTTTTCACGAATATAGTTTTAGAGAATTAAGTAATAACTTTTACATTACATTTCAAAAGATAAAAAGTAGACTGTTCTACTTAGTTCCCATTTTTGAAAAAAATTAAACCTTTTAAAAAAAGAGTCATCTATAGTTCCATGTTTTGGACTACATGGTGTTTACTTGATCCCATATTTGACCGTATACATCTTTAATTCCTGTGAAAAACAATTCAAAATAGGCGATAAGCATAAAAAGACCAGTAAGTTATATAGAATAAATATTGAAAACATCATCCCATAAATATATACAAAACAATGAAACCATAATTTTCATTCATAACATACCTTATGAAATCATAAGATTTATGAATAACATATAGAAATAATAAATCATAACAGTAACTTGTGTCTTACATAAAATACTTATATTGTAGCTATCACAACTATGTTATGTGTTACATTGGAATACCCATCACAATATATTCCCTAAATCTCTTAGGATAAAATTTTACGTTTACCTCTGTCACATTACCCAATGCATTGGAGAGCATTCTCAAGATCACCCACCATAGCTATATCCTAAAACCAAACATATACATAATCAATCATCAATAACCATAACATAATCATAATACATAAGACAAGTATATTGGAAAGATAAAATTTCTACATTAGAATATATCAAACCAAGATAAAGAAATAATCAATGCTTTATCAAACCATTTTCAAATCCTTTTAAAAAATTTAATAAATTGATTTTTAAATAAAAGTGTCACATACCAATTTTAATCGTTTAAAGCATTTAAAATTTAAAAAAACTAATTTCCATATAAGTAAATAATATAAACCACTTTGAACGCATGGATATTAATGAGAAATAGTTTAGTTAAACATTTTTTAACAAAATAAGTGATGCTTGAACACAAAAAATTGAGGAATAAAATTAATAAAAATATTATAATATCATGAGAACAAAGGGATTGATGATATAATATGATAAAGTAAAATATATAAACTATATAATAGTGAATTGGTGAATAATAACAATGAAGTCTCAATAGAAGGTAAATTGAGACGAAATCCCTTATAAAAATTGTATCCTTAGATTAATGATAAATAAATTACATAATAATGTGTGAAAAATATAAATACTCTCAATATAAGTAGATATTATGTATAAAAAAATCATATTTTATTTTCACATATTCATAGCACGATATAATCAAGAAGTAAAAGTTTAACCCATAAAATTAAAATTAGGTAAAGAAGTTCTCTTACAAAAAGTCGATAACCTAACAACATCAGTTTAAAATTAAGAAAATGAGTTAATTATAGTGAAAAGGGTATCACATCACTTGGAAATATAATTAACAATAATACGGATATATAAAATAGTATCCCAACTTAATAAGATGTAAATTAAAAGTCATAACAAAAAGAAGTCTTTATAAAAGAAGAGGCTGAAAGGTTCTCTTAAAGATTTGGTAAGATATGAAAAAAACACCCCATGAAAGAAGGAAAATTAAATGAAGAATTAAATTCACATATATCAAATTATTTTACACAAATTATTAAATAATGGGAAGTACATTCACCACACAAAAGTAAATAGTGTAAAATATAGCATGAATCTTAGAGGAATAAAAAGTGAGATGAAATCCCAAACCATGTTGTAATCGATCGAGTTGTTTGAAAAAAAATTAATAACCACTATATTAATCACATAATACCATTAATATAAATAGAAATATGAAAATACATATCAAATTGGAGTAGAAAATACACCACATGAAACAAATAAATGATGAACAATGGAAATCTCACAGAATTAAAATTGAGATAAGATACCCCTTACCTCGTGTCTGAATTGACTTGTTTGTTCGTTGTTCTTCCTGAATAATAAATATAAGTTCATTTATAATTTATTAAGAAATGTTTTTCATTTTATTATTCATTTTATATCACTTATTATAATGTTATAAAAAGTATTTACACATTTAAGTTAATAATGGTCGTTCGGTGGTTATTTGGTACTAGAGTAGAAAATGAACACCTTATAATTACAAGTTGTCCATGTGGTCAGACATCCATCATATCAAGAATGATATTCCGGATTTATATATCATATATATCATATATATACTGTATATATATGTATTTATAATATTACATAACATTTAGAGGTAAGAAATGAAATGCACCGTTCATGGAGACGGTAAGTCGTACGTAAGCATGAACGCTACTTTCATTTCTATTTCATATTTAATGGAATGAAAATTTAATGATACATAGATATATTATAATTATAGTATAATATAATATATAATCTTATTAAATCCTTTGTACATCCCACATAGGGAATGAACGATTCATGTCACTTTGAAGGGGCGATAGTCAGCACTACATCAAATAAAATTATCATGTTTACCCATAATGGAAGCCATAAAGGTATGATATAAATGGAAAATAATGAAGCATAAAAAAATTAAACATAATATATATCATATATAAACATAGTTTCATCATAATGGCTACCAGAATCGGTGGTAAGAGAATATTGAACAATCATCATTCCATTAGGCTTTAGTTTGTCATTAAGAGAAACAATATTTTCTTTAATCATTAGATGGAGGTGTGTGTATGTATAGTTAGAATAATTCTCATAAAAAACTTAGTATATTGAGTATAATGGTATTTTTATAACATAATGGAATATCAAGTGTTTCGGGGGTTGGGGATGTAAAATTAAATAATATATCTTAAGAGAATATGTTACCATTAAATCGGGTAACTCCCTTTGGTTTTAACAAAAAAGAATTCTTAAAGTGCCTTATTCCCATGTTAAGGGTTATAGGTGGAAGAGAGGGATCTTGAGAGATTATTTGGGTAGTGTTTTGATGATACAAGGGGCTTGAGATGTGGGAGGAATGGGTTAGTAGTGGTGTCCTTTTATAAGGGGGAGGAGGGGCTCTTTAGGAAATTGTGAAAATATTATTTTATTATATAAGGATTTTCCATTTCAACATGTCCAAATCTAATTAATGTAAAATAAAAGATGACTAATGGTCTAAATAAAATATTCCAATACTAATTGGAGATGTTTTGATTATTATTTTATTCTTTGTAATATTATTTCTTTAAATCATTTATTAATGAGGTAAAACTGCATCATTATTATGTCATAAATAATTTTCATTATATGATATCTAAAAATTATAAAAGAATTCCATGTAGTCTGAAATATTTTTATCTATATAAATAATATTTATAGTGGAAGAGATAACTAATATGACCCCTTGTAAAAATTTATTTACTAAATTTTTTTTTTGTCATTTTTGACTTTACATTAAATTAATTAATATAAACTGTCATTTTCAATCATTAGTGGCACTATGGGGTCCCAAAATAGACTCAATGATTCTCATGGTCGGCAGTGACTTATAAAAAAAGGTTAGAACAAATTTTAAGATAATCTTGTTATTATGATATTTTTTATCCTTAATTTACCTTATTTACCTTTAATCGCAGCAAATAAAAGTTCAAAGTTACTATTTAGAAAAAATTATTTTCATATTATTAAATAAAATATCACTTACTAATAACAACCATGTATGTCTTATTTTTTATATTTAATTCAATGATGTGGTAAATTTCATTTAAATGATAATGTCATATTTTTAACTACTACATAGTGGTTTCCCTATTCATGAAAAATTGATGTTTTCTAGAAAAATACCAAAAATTCATAAAAAAGATATATTTAATATTACAAATTACACAATTATGTGTATTTTCCAAATTGAAAACATAGAAGCTGTATTAATTAATAGAAAATTAATTCATGTGGTCAAAACAAAAGGCGTGTTTTTATGAAATAATATCTATTAAATGATTGACAATTGTTTATGCCCAATTTCAAAGTGAAAATTCTTCAATGACCAAAATTGGATTATATTGTCAAAATATAATAAAATTACAATTTAAAACTAATTAAAAATATAATCAATGTATATAAATGAAATTGATTAAAAAGAAGAATTGAATTAAAATACAGTATTTCCCACAATTCCTCAAAAATTGAATTTTATCAGAAAAATACCCAAAATTCTCCCTAAAGTGAATATTTTTATCCCAATACTAAAGAATAATTTTATTTGTCAAATATAACATATAAAAGTGACCAAAATTATATTTAATGATGTTTTTCATTAAAAGGCGTAAAATCACTCTTTTAAAGTAAATTATTCTAAAAATTAGATTAATTCACATTTTAAGACTCTAACATTTATTGGATAAATGTAAAAACATTTAACAAACATGTATAATTATATTTTAGTTAGTTCTGTCCATTACTTCCAATACAACGACGAGGCATTAGCTACCATTTAAAATGATAATATTATATTATTATTGTGCACCATAAAATTTCCATGAAACCAGTTGTTGTGTCTCAGATATGCCATAAAAAACATCACCTTTAAAGTAAAATTAATAATTAATTTAAAAATAATAAAAAATATAAAAATATTATATTCTTTATTTACATGGGATGTTACAGAAATCCATTACTATAAGTCTTGACTATATTCAAACACACAAAAAACTTAATTATAATAAATATATGTTTTTTATAAATATATTAAAAAAATTTATATACAAATATATATATATATATATATATAATACCATATATTATTTACTTTTGACCCTTTATTACATTTGTATTAACAATTTCATGTTAATTTCATATTTCAGGGAATAACTACATTATTATTCTTGTATGTTTTGAATTGTAAATTTGGGTACTCCTATTTTGATCATGGTTCCAAAAAATATATAATGTTAAAAATCTTAATAATATAATTTATATTCATTAAATATTTATTTATAGTGATCCATAAATTTTTTATATATAAAATTAAATACACCATTCAGGTAGATGTAAGGTTATATGTATAAAAAACATTTATTCTATTTCCTTGACGGAAACAAAAAAATAAAGGTAAGTAATATATTAAAACTACAGAATATTTTTTATATCATATATATAAAATATTTTAATTAAATAAATCCTTATTACTTTTCATGTAATGAGTGAATCAATCATATCCCTTTGCGAGCTGATAGTCTTTCACACACATGAACGACATTATCATATTCCCATTGAATGGAATGTAAGACAGGATTCATGATATAATTATTAAAAATTCATAATAATATCATCTATATATTATATAAATAAAATATTAATCATCATGTCTATTCCTAAGTTATGGTTATGGGAAAAAATTACATCTTTTTGTGATGTTATAGTCCATCATACACAGGAATAATGATTTCCAATATAATTTTATGGATGAAGAGAAGGGTTTAGGTAATCACATTACAGTCATATTATATTAGTATATGGAAGATAATGAGGTCATTATTTCCCTATGGTTTAATAAAAATTTTATTGGGCGTAGGATTAAAATAAAAAACCCTTGATTAGGGACATTATATCTTTTTTAGACACCATCTTCGGGTTTTCACAAAAAGGATTTGATGAATGGATTTATGATAAAACTATTTCTCATTAGATAAAACGATATAATTAAAGATATTATTTTGGTAGATAATTTCCAATGAATCGTATTATGGAGTTTTAATGTGATAACGATAGGGTGAGGATATTTATGAGGTTGGTGAGTGGAACACTTGTATATTTTGATGGAAAAAATAATATAATCGTGTTTTTACCATAAAAAATAATCCCAAATGGTTAAATCTAAAAAATATATGTCATAAGATGGAAATATTTCAATAAAAATACTTTAGAAATGATTTGGTACATTTTTAACCCTTATCATATTATTTGAACCTTCTGGTAAACCTGTATTTACCATAATCATGGTATATAATTTTTACTACATTTACAATTAATTATAGGAAAAAGTTAATTTGATATAATAAATTATTATGATTACAATTAAGGGAAAAAATTATCCAAATTACATTCACATTAGTTGATAAAATTAATTTAAAATTACTCTTACAAACATGATGAGATAAATTATTTTTGAAGAGAATATTTTAAAATGAAAGATAAGATTTTTAATTAAAATTAAACATGAAAATGATTCTAATGAAATATATTTGATTAATATATTTATATATATACATATTTATATTTTAAAAATATTCTTTTAAACTGATATTATAATAATTTGGGTGTTCTAAAAAACATTAAATGAAATGAATATTAATATTAAAAACGAATATATTTCACTATTTATGGAAATATTTATCCTCTATGAAAAGTATCAAATATTTATTCTAAGATAATATTGAGATGATTATTTTAAAAGTATTTTCTATTTTTTAAGATAATATTTTCAAATATTTTAAAAAATTACTCTTACAAGATGTTCACAATATGTGACAAAACTAATTTATAGAATAATATATATTTTGGGTGAAAATTTTTATTTATTATTTTATACTATCCGGAACACACATAATATGAATTTTATACATTTTTTGAGAATTTAATATATAAATAGAATTAAAATCACTAAAAAATTGTCTCTCTAAATTTATTAAGATAAAACTCGTTTTTTTCAAAAAAAAATTTCTTTATAAAATGGTTTTTTTATTTTGAAATTATTTTGGTCTTCATTTCTAAAAAATTGTTCAGAAAATAATTTTTTTATTAAAAATTCTTAAAAAATATATTTTGTTAATTTTTTCAAACTGGTTTATATAATATTTTCTAATGTTTAGGTGATTACTATCACATTAAATGATATCAATTTAGTATTATATGACATTTCATTTATACTCAATGTTAAATTTAATGCATAAAAAACTAATTATTTAAGGAATCACATGATAATCTCTATGTTTCATATAACACACGTTAATATTAGTTTTTTGTTTAATGAAAAATATCAAAAATATTAAATTTACTTGAAATAAAATCCCCAAATTACATGTCGGTATATTATACCCTCTTAAAAAGAATCTCCCCCAATTTCAACAGTTTGGTACAAAACATGAGGATATATATGCATCATTACATCGATGTATTCCCACATAACTTCTTCAATGTGGCGGTTTAACCCAAGAAAACATTAACCAAGTGAGTGGTATTGTTTTATAGATTATTCTCTATTCGTTATAGATTCTCTTCCTATAATTTCTCATTGGAAATATTATCATAAGTTTGTATGACTTATATGTTCACTAAATGTTATGGATTAGTTATGTACTTTCTCAAAATATATACATGGAACACATTGTTAACCATATAGAGGTTCTATGAAAGTTTCAGTTGATTGGATACCATAATTATAGGATCAGTAATCTCAATGTGACAGATAATCAAAGGCTTTATCATTCAATTTTATCATAATAACATATTCATTTTATTGTGGTGCTTCAGTCAATTTTTAGTTAATCTATTACACCAAAAAATTCATATTATTTTTTATGTATGAAGAACTAATGGATCAAATGATCTATAATATAATGTTAATTCATTCCTTCTACTTCTAGATAAAACAAAATTTTATAAATGTTTATCCAATTTTGTCAAATATTTATAGAGTGAAGTAATTAATTAATATAAAATACATCATCCAATATTTATTTAATTAGTTTAAAAATTGGTTACTATTATAACCCTTCAAAAATATCTATAAAATTATTATAATGGTCCCCAACATTAAAAAATTAACGGATCATTAATACCCCAAACAACATGATGTTGGTATTAATTGTCACAAACCAAACATGTCCATATCATCATCAATTATTCACTAAAAATATGGTTATAACATATTTTACAATAAAAACATATTACAAAAAATAATTCTTAAATATTCATTATGTAAAACAATTATAATTGGATATATTTTAGAAATCCAAAAATGATGTAAACATCATCAATGATATAATATACCCCTTTTAAAAATATAGTTAGGCAGTTTAACAGGAATTAGTTATATCTTAGTTACATTATCCATAACAATCATCTCTTTATCACAAAAATATTATCTCAACATTATAAACTTATTATGGTTTTTCTATCACTTGGTCATGTGTTTTTCATAAAATAACAACTATCCAATAAATCACACCTCTAGGTTATCATCAACATCCATCATATTCTTGTAAATCATTAACAAAAGTTGTATAATAAATAATTCTTATATATTTCGTAATTCATTAATTCCAATAAATAAACATTTCAACCATTATACATCATTCAAAATGAATTAACTGGGTTTCCTCATCCTTTTCCATAATACATCATTCTTTTCATATATAATTTTTGGTCACTTAATGATAAATATCAAAAAATTTACTTGAAACACCATGGAGACCCAGTTTGTGGGATTTACCCTTAATACATTGATTTGTACGGTGACAACACATTCCACATTTATAACATTCAACCATTGATGATTTGATAAGGAATACCTTTTTCTAATATACTACTTTAAATGAACATTTTAATATTAATGGTTATTTAAATACTCTATTTTACTATTCAATACAATGAAAACTACTTCTCAAAAGTTCTATTAATTAACTGGAGTGCATTATACAATATTCATAACATATAATAAATTGAATCATCATTATTCCATACTCTTCACCACCCAATCTCTCAGAAAACAATATCTTTATCTCCATTTTTGAGGTATAGAGTTATTTAAGGTATAGGTAGGTAGTTATATGTCATTTTAAAAAATTAATCATACAAAAACTACAAATCAGTCACATGATCATATATTTTAGTTTCTCATCAACATGTTATCTACAGTATTTAAAGTTAACCCAGTTCTGTTAGGTTATGTCCATGAACTAAAAAAAATCATATTGTGAGGAAGAATATTCACTTTGGAAAATTTCATAATCATTTATACGGTGACGAAATTATGACACTGTAATTTTAATCCAATAATACATTTTGTTAATAATTTATCCTTCATATTAATCATCAATTAAAATTATTCCAGATGGTTCATAAATCATTTGTGATTTTTTTAGTCATATCTCTTAATAGTGTTAAAACAAGTATTTATAAGGTCCAATTATCTTACACTAGGTGATGATCATGTCCCCCTCATTGCACCCATTTCTGGTGTCTTACCCATATAAACATATGTTTTAGATCTACTTCCACCTATAGTACATAGTTAAGGTTATAACATCATATAAAATACTCTATATCTATTAATAAAATTTCATATCATTTAACTATAATGTTATATATACATATATTTATTATTATTCATATCCCATGAAATATCATTATAAACAATCCTAGGAATATCCATAATTTTTTATCATCATATTTTCATTTGATAACTACACATTTCATCTGATACAATATTTAATAATCCAATCTTTTAATACATCAATATATTTTAATTTTATATTAATATTAAATACATTTCATAGAAACACACATGAAGAATGCAATATATTAGTTTCTTTGGATCCTAGAATCACAATATTCTTTTTTAATGAAGGATATTCAATGTATTATATAATGAAATTCTCACATAGTACTCATCATTGGAAAATGCAACTGAAAAATTTCTTCAAAACATGTGGAAGGAAACATAGGCAAGTGTTATATTAGATAATTAGTAAGTGTAAACATTGTATATATAATTACATGATCATATAAAATAAAAATTTAATTTTAAGGGTATGTTATCATAAACATATTTATAATGTTCATACCTAGACTATCCTATATCAAAAACTAGAGCCTTCAGATAAAACATTATCAATTAAGAAAACATGATTTATAAGAGTATAAAATCATAAAAAATAAACTATAAACCATAAATTCATTCAATAGTGTTTGGAAATATTATATGTATAAAATACATTCATATATAATGAATAACATACAAGACGATAAACATAAAATAGCATGACTAATCACTTGTTCCCCATTGTTGATAATGATGCACTAGATTCACATTACCAACAAGGATGTACATTTTTCCGATAGTAGATCAAGACCAAACAATGTTCCCATTTTCATCGAATTATATATAAATTTTTACCAATTTCATTGGATGGTGATATTTTTCCTACACATATCATAATGAAAACCATACATGTAAAGGCCTGGACTCCTAGTGCCCGGTGCTGGTGCCAGTTCGACATGATGTATCAAAATTATATTTCAAACATTTACAGGTATTACATCATGTCCCACTATTACAGAGGATCGTGAGGTTCAGGTTCTGGGAAACCAGATGCTTCTAAAAACTTCTATAGTAAAAACCCATACCTGAAAAATTGAAAAACATTAACTTAGGGTGAGCAAAGTATTCCCAATATGGGGTTTGAAAAAAAACATGAAAATAATATTTCTTTACTGAAAATAATAATACTATTCTTGAAAATAAACTTAAACATTGGGAAGTTATTTATAATGAAAAATAATAACATAACATTTAATCATGATTAGAGTACGCAGTTCCAATTACGGTAATAAAATACTTGTATAATACATTACCATTAACAACATGAAGGGTAATGATTACTACTAGCAAGGAAGTTCTGATTGCACAAGACATAATAAAAAATGATGTAATAATGAACATAGCTGGTGCATATATCATGATGGCCATATCCATATCTTTTCACATGTAACAACATAAAGCTGATCTTAATTGGATCAGGTCCAGAACTACTGTGACATATCATGGCATTCCATTAATTCATTATGTGCATACAAAAGGCTATGAACCTAGGGATATCCTACTAGTAAGAGAATACCATGGTTGGACATTTACTAAAACATTAAGAGGAGGGTATAATGCCAGACTATGTCATGGCCTTGTTCCAAGACCATAATCATATATGTCTAGGAATTTCACCTGAACCCTAACTGTTTTCAGGCCTTGTGATATGACACTGTTTGTTCTAATGAGACCTACCAATGAATCGAGGGGCTATAATGGGCCCCACCCATCACATAATCAGTCTAATACAATCCTCGTATGCCTTAGGGGGCTGTGTATCCAAGGCGTCCCATACCGCTTTGGATACCCAATTTAATGTGATGTTATTTGAGGTGTCCCATACCACACCAAATAACGGGTTCTTAGATTCTTTATTATTATTCGGTGCCTTATCAATCAAAAAAAAATATGAAGTGACATTTACGGAAGAAATACATGCATTAATTATGACATTATAACATGAATCTTCTACAAAACATGTTGATAATGTGTTAGTGGATTTCCACAAGCATGCATCATGGAGTATTTGCACATAATAAAAAGAAATAAAAAAAGTAACTATTTAATTCTTAATTATATAACATGACAGACATCATTGATAAAATTGAAATGTAGTATATCGGAGGCATTCAAGGGCACTACACCTTCATTAACTAAAAGGGCATTAATTCATGTGTGAAAGGGGTTTGTCATTAAAAACTTAAAATGATCTCTTTTTAATTTAATGTATTCATTTCATGAGTATATTACAAGCTATTTAATATGCTGATAAAAGTGTAAATGAAATTAGATTATATCATGTCTTAATTAAAAACAGGCCATGCGGTTAAATAAGATGTTGAATGAGCATAACCTGATTGCATGTTTTTACATACCTTTTTATTATATAGTATATTTTGGTCATACTAAAAACATGTATTCATTTAAGGTCATCAAAAAGTCATAAACGTATAACCAGGCATAAAAATTCTTAACTAAATTAAGTTTCACACACACCGTAGATTGGTACATTCAAGTTCGCATAATTATTCCCAGTTTTGACCTGCATGGAGACTGATATTAATTAGAGTCTTACATGTACTAATTATTACTATACATAAACTAAAATCTAAGGACCTTACATGAGTTTAGGGTCCTGGGGTTATGCCCAAACATACTCAAGGTGTATATTATATATATATATATGGGTTTACATAATTAAACTGTACTTAATAATTTATCTTAAGAGAAAAACATTAAAACATAATTGGAATTAGGTAAATAAAGTTCTTATACATATATACACATATAAGAAAATACATATATATGTATAGAAAATTATATTTTGGGTTGTGCGAATAACACATAACTTAAAACCATCTTTAATGGTTAAAAGTTACTAGAGGAATTGAATGCGACTAATGTCATATTGATATAGGAACATGTACCTTATATGTGTGTTTTTATATATATATATATATTTATAAAATCTAATCCATGGTATAAACCAGTAGAAGGTAGGCTTCCCCCTAAAACCGTTATGTAAAAATCGGTCATATATAAATATTTACCCAGATAACCAAATAAGGAATATAGTATATCTATATATATATAAATATGGAATATATAATTATATATGTTTATATGTTTATAAATAGCCCGAAACCTCAATTTTACCCAGCCAGTGGTCTCCCTTGTTTAATATGATTTAAAACTGATCATCATAGATTAAGGAATACATTCGTTACAGGTACGAAGGTTTTATAAAAGTTGTATATACATATATCCTCATATATTGTTTCATGATTCGAGACCAAAGAGGGGTCTCCCTTCTTCTTACCGTGTTCTAAAATCAATATTTATGGATCAAGGTACTCTTTGAGTAAAGGCAAGATTAATTGTGCATATTATATATATATACATATATATATATATATACATATACATACATATATTTATTCTCAAAACTGACGCTGGAAACGACCAAGGCCGGTCAATGTTTTTTCTTCACTCCTCCGGTTCAATCCTACTTGCAAGATGAGGAAAAACATGTGAAAATAGGTTTATGTAAGGTTTTTGCATAAACATTACATAAATATACATATATATACATATACCCAAAAAACCAACCAAACTGGTAATAGACCAAGTCAAGACAAATAGCAAATCTAGAATGAAGAGGTGTGAAAGAGGATCTGAGGCCAAGCATTAATGGTCGATGCCAAAGTCGTGGGAAAAAAGAGCGAGAGGGTCCACTGAGACCTTAGGCAGAGAAAAGATGTTTGTAGGTGCACTGGTGCGCGGCATGCACGGGGAAGAAGAAGAAGCTTCCATAGGGAGAACATGGAATGAAAATGAATGACTGGGATTAATCCGGAACTGATTGGATAGTCGAAGCTAACGCAACATTTTATATGTCCTTAGACGGCTACGATGAGGTGTACTGGATCTGCTGGCCAGAAGTGTTGTGGTGTTTTAAATAAGAAAAATGTGGTTTTGGTTTATTATTATTATCATAATATTATTAATCATACTCTATTATTTTGTTATACTTATTATATCCTTATTACTATTTGAAAAAAAACATTTAAACTAAACAAAAGTTTTATAATAAAACTATTATCTTATCATTACTCTTTCATTATTTATTTATATCAAACAATTATCATAATTTATATTTATATATAATGTTCTATATTCATTTCTTTTTAAAGTTTTTATTATATTTGATTATTTAACCCATAATTGACATAATAATATTGTTACCATTATATACAATTTAATGATTTGTATAATATATTTTATGCTTAAATTACATAATCAAATATTCATATTATTTTTTAAGGATTTCAATGAACATAAATCATTATAAAAATGAATCTAATCAAAATTGATATTTCAAATATATTAATTATGATTTTATATGATCAAATTATAAAACATTTACATTATCATTATAGTGCTATAATTATATATTTTTAATTTAATGTTATGTATAATATATTTAACTTAGCATTTGACGTAATATATATATATATATTCCAGGAGTTTATACACATATTTTCATAAGGAAAAATATAAAACCCAACTAAATTAGATATAGTCCTTCATGGGTAATATTAAATATTTATTTTCTTAAATTAAAGGGTGAATATTAATAGTGGGTTTTTTTACCAAAAAAAATATTAATTTTCAATGTCATGTATAATAATTTTATAATAGCATTTTCATATAATTCAAAACTAATACACACAAATATATATTTCAAATTTTGGGAAAACATACAATAAATTAGTTATAATATTATTAGTATTGTTTTCATCATTTAAACATTAAGGCAAATCACATAATTAACCATTCTGAACATCTTTGGGGTATTCAACTCTTAGCTTCAATGTTTCTGTTTGAAACTAAAAACATTATAAGTTATCGGATCATCGGGGAACCAATGACAATAATTATAGTCGTTGGTGTCTAATGGTCAGAAGACAATGGCTGCTTCGGTTCAACATAAAACTGAACCTTAGGGTGTCTTAGTTTCTTAGGAAGGATAATTGTTCTTTTCATACCACTGGTACTCAGCACGGCCGCGGTGGCACTAGCTATTCTAATGCTCATGATGGGTCCTAAAGATCCAAATTATGATGTTGGGATTGTTTTTATCATGGGAAACCTTCCACTGATCTTACGAAGGTTTTTATTTGGAATTTATGGTTAGTGATCTTTCTTTGTCAACTCATAATGTTGTAAGAC
Source organism: Viscum album (assembly GCA_963277665.1). NCBI lineage: Eukaryota > Viridiplantae > Streptophyta > Magnoliopsida > Santalales > Viscaceae > Viscum > Viscum album. Next base: position 1,059,971,667 of record OY728165.1, on the reverse strand, counting down.
ACTTCGGTGTTATGTTATTAAATAAAAAGGTTTGTGTTTTAACATTTATATTCTGTCAATTTGGTTAAAAGGAGAAAACATTAATGGCATCAAACACACATTTTCTGTTTATAAGGTTTTGAAATATTCGATGTGTTGCAATACATATGTGTGTCAAAATATTATAAAATAACAATCAAATTATTACATCATAACCTGTATTAAAAAAGTTGGATTCATAAAAATTTCATCAATTCACTATAGAATAACCCATAAAAATTAAATGGGTTTCATAAGCATTTAATCAACATATAAATTAACAATACATATATATAATAAGGACTGTGTCATCAAATCTTATATCTAGTAATAAAAAAGTAACATTAAACGATGTCATCTTAAATAGAAAATTATTTTGAAATATTACATAAAAGATATATACAGGAATATATCATTTCCACTATAAAAACAACTTTTTAAAACTGTAAAATTTATAAAAACTATTTTAATAAAAAATAACACTTTAATCATATAATTTAATATTTAAAACTAATCTAAAACAATTCATGAGGTTAATATTCCTTCTCTAAAATAATATTCTAATAAATAATACATTTTAAAAAAAATATTTGATAAATGTTGACCTCATTGTTTTAATGATAAAAATATAATATTTATTATGATACTAATGATTTTCATGTTTTATGATGTAATTTAAAATTATAATTAATATTGGAGAAATTTGGATATATATGAATCTTTGTTGAGGATCAGTCCACACAAACAATGTAACACTAAGATAAATGTCTCCAAATTTTTATGTCCTTCTATTTTTGTTGAAAATGGAAATGTGTTGGAAAAATACTCCATTATACATGACAACATTGAGGTTGAGTAACCACTGTGTTTAAATCACTTATGGATCCAAAATTATGTATGTAATTTACCTACTATTAGATATTTTTCACTTATTGGATTAATCATCATTAAGGATGAGTCACCACTAGAATGAGACTATAGGTAAGTATTAAAATAACAATATTCCAAGATTATTCAACATTGGAATGACCCACCATCAACAAAAGTCACCACCAGATCCTAAATCACTAATATATGTTATCACAATTATAAATACACGCCTCTAGACTCTATCACCTCAAGGATTATTCACATCGTGATGAAGAAACCTCTAGGGGATTATCACAATGAAAAAGAATATCTGGCAGTGTATATGTTTATTTTTAATTAAATCTCACTAAATGATATTTTTTCAAAATAAATAATAAAGCTTATTTTAATGAATATTACTTAAATTGTATATTTGTATTAGTTAATTAATTATTACTACTAAAGTATGATGATTCCGGATGTCCATATGATTTATATTTACATGAATACTGATATAGGATACTATTATAATGTTAAAGCAGACTCCCTCATACAGGTATGAAGTAAACACACTAAAAAGAGATAAGAAAATACATTTGTATAATAAAAAAATATTAAAGAACATGAATAATACCATATCATCTGTACATACAAATTTATTTTTTCCTTTATCACATACATTAAATAGTGGATCTTATAGATAAAATTTTTTATAAAACCCTTTTCTACAATAAATTTAATAAAGATTAATCAAAAATCATTTCAGATCACATTCAAGAAGTCTCGAGATAAACTTCTTATCCAATATAGAAACACTATTATTTATTATACCTTTAAATTGTCTGTTAGTTTGTTAAATTTTACAATATGATTAGTGTGTTTAATATGTATTTCTAAACACATGCATGGTCCCATCCACTTAAATTCAAATATACTAAATATATTCTCAAACATTATTTTATGTATTTCCTCACCGGTTGTGGAAGTATTCTTTGTGTGACCTATTTTATTTATTTTCACATTATTAATATGGATGTGTTAAATGTGTGGAATGTAATGTTTTCATACTATAGTATATACAATCTAGGGATTAGATATGTGTTCATATTTAAATATATTAATTCACAACACCTGATTTCCAATTAGAGTGGCATAAGTATCTATTTAAGACTAAACCTATTGTATTCATTTTCTACTTTGTGTATTTTTAACTTATATTAAATATTTAAATTCAATATATTTTAAACAAAATCAACAATTTCATAGTTACACATAATTATTGATTATATGGTATATTATTGAGTAAATTTTTTTCATAACTTAAATAAATATTATATAATATTTTAAATGATATTAAATCAATCACTATGAATTATTTTAAAAGTTCTGGTCATATATTGATAATCTATATTGGTTGAATGGGTAATATATTAATTAACTCTGGTATTTCATATTAACACATTTTACTAATATTTTTAACGAGTATTCAAATAACCACCTCTAGAGATAACCAATCTGACCAACATTTGGTAATTCATGTTAAATATTTGGTATCAATTTTTATTTAAAAAATATTAAAATGTGATTTTTTTAATATAAGGATAATAAATTTTTGTTAGTTCAAAATTTAATTAATTAAATGGTTAATAGAAAAAAAGGATCTTCTAAAAACATAACTCTTTATTTAGTGGAAATAATAAAGCTTTGTAGAAGAGCAAAAAGTAAATGTATATTGAAAGTATGAGTTCTTAGATTTGTTCATCCATTGATGATAATTTCGAGTTACCTCAGATTCTTGGATTAAATGTGGTAATTATACAAATAATTCATGTAATTATAATTGTAATGTTATTAATCCCCTATTGTGTTCCTTATGAGGTGATTAATTTAATATTTAATTTACCTCAAAGGAATTATTTTGAAATTTGGGAATCATTATTTGATTCTAATGAAGAAACAAACAACAAAAAATAAATTATATTGAATATATATATAATTATGTATGATTTTAATTATGTTGAATTATGATGAATTAATTTATGATATTTAGCATAGGATCAATGAAATAGTGAACAACATGTTATCCTTGGAATATCTAGTGTCTAACAAAGATCATATTATGAGACTATTCAGATGTATATATAAATTATTGAGAGGGACATAATCATCTATAATAGAGTTCTCCAATATTAGAAACATCCATTTATAGAATTAAATTTTAGGGCAATGATGTAAAAATAAGAACGAAATTTCAATTTAGAAGAGGATGAGGAGCCAAATGTTTTTATTGATTTCAAGTCTAATACATTCATCAAAAGAATTGGAAATAAAACTATTTGAAATTTCCAATGAAAATGAATCACCAACTGATGGTGATGAGGTAATGGTCTATTTGACAAGAATATTCAAAACATTCTATAAGATTTATAAATTTTCCATAAATACTATTTATATATGAAATTATAATACCATAGCCAACATGATGAATGATTCAAAAATGGTGAATAATAAAAATGAGATAACCTTCTATGAATAAAAGTGAAAAGAAATCATAAAAGAACATTAACCAAAAATAATATACAAAAATAAATATGATAAAAATTAAATATAAATCAACAAATAATTGAACGAAACTTTGATGGCCTATAATAATATATACAAGGACTCTAACTCTACTCTGACTATGAAGTTTAAAAAATAAAATATGTGGTTCATGACTAATGTATCTATGGTACATACTATATAATCTATTCAAATTTTTAAATTTCCTAGAATTTAAAAAATTATGATGATTTGACTAAATAAGAAATGTTTTAATACTTTAGTATAATTGGGGACAATTCCAAATGATCTTAAATTCAAACATAATGTTGTAATAAAATATCCTGATTTATATACAAATAATATATCTGAACATGCTATATAGAAAGTGAAAAATGATGATTTGATAAAGGATAATACTAAAATTAAATGTCTAATGAATAACTAAATAAGTACTTAAAAAATTCTATCACTGAAATAGAAAACATGACACATATTGTAGCTTACTAGATTTCTCTAATGTATGTTACTTATCTTTAATATCATCCTTGACATAGAATTACAGTTAATAAAAAAAATTATTTATATACTATTTTGAGCGTTAAATATCAGTTATTTTTCTAAAGGAACAAATAAAGTTATTATTTCAAATATATTACATTCATTTAAATAGGTACCTATTAAAAAAATATAGTTTCTTGAATCCTTAATTATTAACACTTTAATACCCAATAAAATATTGGTACAAAAAACATTCCTTTTATAAATTTTGTTTTTTAGGAAATATTCGTAATGATATCCTAAAAATTACATGTTACCCAGACAATGGATGACCATGGATTTTGAAAGGATACTACTGAAGTATCAATATCCTAATAAAGATTGATAGAGGCCATGCCATATTTGGTTAAAATCATTATGGGGAAATCATAATCATTATCCAAATTTGTAACAATAATTATTTTTTAATTTTGAACATACTATTTTTTGATGCTTTTAAGTATAATTTATTATCATAAATAAATTATCTGATGAAGGTTTCAATTTCAAATTTCAAAATAAATCATTTATGATTTTTTTTCAAAATATTCATTATATTTTTCTTAATAATTGATTAAAAGGAATATATTATTGATCTTAATTAATTAATTTCACAAAATGTTTCCTTCTTATATTCCTTTGAAAATTTTTATTTATTTTTGGAATAGGAGACTAGTCCACTATTATATTCACTAATATAAGAATCTTACTATAAATTTGTTAGTCATGGATATATGAAAACATGAATTCCTGAAAAACAAATTTGGTAGCCCATAAGAGAAGGGAAACAATAGAAGATTTATTTCTTATCACAAGTAGAAGTTACATCTTCTCTACCTCTTGAGTTAGTTTATATGATGTTATTTGGACCATGTATATTTTACATTTTAAAGGAGAGGCACTATGTTTATGTACTAATATATGACTTTTATAGGAATAATTTGGTATTATTTATCAATCACAAGAGTAAAGCATGTTCTATCATTTCCATGTATACTAGATATCTTGAAAACATAAGTGGGAATATAATTAAGAAATTAATAACAAACCATAGTTGTGAGTTTAAAAATAAATATATTGAAACGCTTTTCTCAAAAAAATCTCTATAGTCACAAATTTTATACTCTTATATCCCTTAAACAGAGTTATGTTTTAGAAATATGGTATAAATCCATTACATATATAGAAAATACTATTCTAAATTAATATGGAATACCTATATAATTTTGGGAAAAAGTTTTGAAAACATCCTATTATATAATCAATATATTTTTAAAGATACATATCATAATGGGGAAACATTATGGGTATTATAATAGTTGAATGACAAAGGTTAAGTACACGATCTTATTTTGTTGAAAATTATTTATTCTTAAAACTAAGGATATTATATAAAAAAATTACACTAAATGTGTCAAATGAATATTCATGGCTTATTTAACCTCCTGTAAAACTTGTATATTTTTAAATAAAAGGTCCAAGATAGTAGGGGACTCTGTTCTTGTAAAAAGTGATGAGATATATCCACATGAGCCTACTACAAATTTATTGAACCTTGAAGTTGATATATAACCCATAAAAATAAATTCCAAACATTATAATTCTTTTGGGAAACATACCGAAAAATAATACTGTTATGGGGAACTTCATAAAAATGATCCCAAACCAATAGTAAGTCCTAAGGTGACCATAATATCAATTTCTAGGGCTAATATAACCTATAATCACCATAATTAAGATGTTGTGGTTGAAGACCTAGATATAGGTACCCAACTGTATGTTCTTTAAGAAATCAGGTTTAATATCATGAATTCTTATCACATCTTGAACCAAAGAACATCAATGATGCAATTGACAATGAATTATAGGAATGGATATTCAAGAATAATAAAATAAATTTGAATGAAACAAAGTATGGTAACTATTGGATATACCCAAGGAAACCTTCACTAAATGTAAAAAATGGGTGTTCAAAAACAAGGTTCAGGAATCAAACAAGATAATAATAAATAAGTGTAATATCCCAATCTTCCACGGTACATTTCCCTTTGATTAATGTTGTAGGTTCCATTGTAGAAAACTTTGAGTTTTAACACACCGTGACCAATCAATCTAGCCGTTTTGAATAGTAATAACCACTTATTTAAATATTAAAAATTTTATTTTTCAATTTTGAAGTAATTTTTTAATTTGGGATATAAAAATTATCTTAGGGTGAATTTTTGTAAGATTTCTAAAAACATTAAATTTTTGTGGAATAATTAAAAATACTGCGTTATTTCTTAAAACTGAATTCCTATTTAAGTAATTAGTTATATTATTTCAATTTATTTTATTTAAAAATAGATACATAATAACTATATATGTTCAATGTAATTAATTGGAGTCATTTTATAATATGTTTAGATATAAATAATTTTATTGAACATTTTACCGTCATTTCCCCACCTTCTATGTGCATTTGAAATTTTTCATAAAACATAATTTTTCCACTTCTATGATTTTAATTTCAAAACCCTAGCTGACATGGATGAAATATGTAAGTAAAATTTTGTTCAATAAGAAGAAAATAATTTTTGATGAATAGTATCTTTTTACTTTCATTTACCACGCGTAAGAGTAAATAGGGTAATTAATTGTAAAAATGTTGTTATAATTACCATTAAACATGTCCTAATTTTAATGTATAAGAGTAATTCTACTAGAAACAACCATAGAAATAAAATAAGATCCACTTTGGTCCATTTATAATATATTAGGACATTTATTATTATTTTATTCAAATAAGAGTTAAAAAAGATTAATTCAATGTTTAATAAATACCAACTTTTTAACTTAGGGATTCAGAAAATATAAATTTGACATAAAATAATCATTATAAATATAATATTATTTCCTACTTAATGGTAACTTATTTATAATTTTTATATATCAAATAATTTAATTTAGTTATCACACAATGATGATGATGTAATTTCCTTAATAATGAAATATTAAAATTATTGATATTATAAATATCCAAATAAATGTTAACGGAGAAATATGATGAATTAAAATAATTTTCATTTCTAATATAACATATTAGGGTTTATTAAATAAATTTTATTCTAAGTGATAAAGTTTCTATAGATTTCAAAAAAACGAAATACTAAAAAGTGTCAAAATTGACATAAATGAGTTTTTAAAACTAATACTATATTATTAATTGATATAATATTCCTAAAAATATATGGTTCATCCAAAGAACATAGATAAGGTTATATATATTAATACATAATAGCTTGGGGTTCTTTTGGCTGGTTATAGTATTTTTATTAACCATATAATATAAAACTACAAAGAGACATGGTAAATATCAAACTATTTAACTAGAAGTTAAATCTAAATGATGCGATTTATATGGTGACCTAAACCTATATTAAACCTATTGGTATAGAGATTTTAGAACCATCCCCACCTTATCATTGAAATAAATTAATTTTTATCCATTAGAAACCGCGAATGATTTTATTATAAAATAATATATCAAGCTTTTCCTACAGTGAACCTCGCCTCTCTTATCAAAGTGTACATCATCTTATCTAAATTTCAAACCTCCAATTACATTTGGCTCATCCAAACCATAACCAAATATATTCCCAACCTTCCTACCTTCATCCTAGAGGCCATAAATTAATCATAAAGGTCTCCTATAGAGACCTTTTGATCAACCCAAAAAGAAACACCCGAAGAAGAGGTAATAATATCACCACGCTATTTCAAGTTTTTCCTTCTTGCGCTTCCTCTAGAATTGTTGTTTCCATACTAAAATAATAACTACAGTACTTTATAGATACGTTGATATTATTTTAAAAATGGTACAACAATATTCATTATTCTATCCATCTAATAAATGACAATGTCACCATACTTGTGTACGTACGGCTTCCAGTCTCCACGTCGTGGTGTAGTTTGTCATTCAAACACATCATTATTTTTATGGGTATAATAATGATTATAACTAATGTAAATAATAAATATAAAATTTTTATGATTATTTGTATATGATATACCATCCAATTACATAAAATTTTACCATCAATATAATGATATTGTCTCTCATGTTTATGTATGGATTACCGTCTCCACGAATGTGATGAGATTCATTCCCCATCGTAATAATTCAAGACTAATTTTCATATTATGATTAAAAATAATGTTTTTGAACATAATATGATTCTGTATATTAATAAAATACATTATAACTATAACAAACATGGCTTACAAAACCAATAATATAATTGAAAACGAATCAGTTTACACCTGAAATGATGATACTACTGAAATATTATTAACAATGAAATATTATAGGATCGTATATGATTTCATATTTATGTATATCATTCCTTTATAATTTAATTAAAAAAATTAACACCTATAAAAGAGGTTAACATACCATCGACAAAGAAAAAGTATAATGTAAGGGTTAATTCTAAAATCTCTTTACTTATATGAGGTTGTTAATACATAAGTATCTACTGGGAACTCTTTATCATCCATATCCGTGTTTTCTTAAAAATGTAATTCCAAAAAAAATTGAAATTTAAAAGACTATAGTTTAATTTCATTTATATCATTACTTTTCCACACATGACTTGAAAATGAATATTTCCTTCCTTTTCCAAACAAGGTACATTAGGCCCTTCTCGACAAAATTAAAGTATGAATGTCTTTTTAGACATATACGGTGGGTGTGGCTATTTTCCACCATTATAAAATGATCTATTAATATCATACAAGCATATAATAATATTTTTAAAATAATTTATTTCTTTAATAATTATATTACTATTAAATGATTTCAAAATAGAAAGAGATATTTCTCTAAAAAAAGTTTTGATTTCATCTATTTCAACATCCTTTTATATATTTTAGGCTTGTTTGAAGTTGATTTATTATGATACAAATCATCCATATTGTATTAAAGGTTTTGTGATATGTTTGACTATGGTTGTTTTATTTTTACACCATTCATGGTTTATAGATAATTTATTGACATTTTCTATTCTAGTTTAAATATAAATTTTTATGTTATGTTTAAACCATTTAATATGAGGAATACATTGGACATAGTAAGTGAACGGTGGAGCCCGCTATAGCTTCCCAATGCTTCGGTAGGTCTCATGAGACAAAATAGTGTCTTGGAACAAGGCCTTCATAAAATTATAATTGTAGGCTTGGAACAAGGCCTTGACTAGGTGGTTATGATGTTTGGAATTATGCTTTCCAACATTATGAAATTGGCTATTGATATTACATGTAATTATTAGACTAGTATATTATCCATGTGAATAAGTAAATGGAATTATTGGATTTATCATTTCCATATATTGATGAAGTTTATGTTTAAAAGGCTTGTGTTTTGTTCGTATACATTACCTTAAATGTTCGTGCTTATTCACCAAGGTTTCTGCTATATTGTTATCCTTACTGTGAATCTGAGTTCACCGCTTCCTATATTTTATTTTTCCCATGATGAGAATAAGTATTTTATGGGGGACCTAAAAGGATAGGCTATAGATATAACTTTATTCAAAGGGGACTAAATGTGGTTGATGTTTTTATTTCAGGATGTTATGTAAATCTTATGAATGTATCTAGTACTTCCAAGGCTACTAAAATAGTTGGTTTTTTCGAGATTTCATCCCTTGGGATCATACCAATGTTATGTAAAAATGCACCAACTCTGGGAAATGGGTCTTGGGGAATTACAGTTGGTATCAGGGGATGTTTATTACAAACCACAAAAACTAGATTTAGATAAAATCTTATTAGATCATATTACCCTATGATTTATATTGAGGATTGGTATATAAGAACTTACTAAATTTTTGGTAATATAGATATTTTGTGTATTTTCCAAAAACTACTCCTTTTTGGGATACCATAAGGTAGAGGTGGCTCTGGAATAGATATAACTACTAGTGAAAATCCCTACAAGGAGTTTTCGGCTTGACCCTGGGTATCCTGGTACACGACAACGGGCCATGCTACACACTTGGTTTTGACACTCCTGGGGGACATGATTATGATAATTCATATTTTATTTACAAATCATTAAGAAAAATATATGAGTATATACCTCATCAAATAAAAAAAAATTATGATTATGGATTATATCCATAAATTGTTCAATTTATGTTAAGTATTTGACAAGATTTAATTATGTATTTTGACTCATCAATTTATCTAGTGTATGATATTATATAGAAATGACACATAGTGGAAAGAATGGAAACTGTATCAACACACGTAATACATGTAGGGATTTACCTCCTACTAAAAATAATTATAGTGGAGATGGTGATGCAACTGTTGCTGATCAACTTATCACCATACTGAGAAAACTCACTTAGGTAACTAATAATAACTACACCCGTATGGAGCAACCTAATCCACAACGTGGTGGATCAACATTAGGACACTTAATGAGGTAATAACCATCAACATACAATGGGAGTCCAAATCCATTTGTAGCTGAGAAAAGGATATGTTCCATAGAAAAAATATTTCATGCTTCGGGGAGTAGCGAAATGGAAAAATTTGTCATGGCTGTTTATCACCTGATGAGAGATTCAGATAAATGGTGGTCAATAATACAAAACACAAAGTAATATGAAGAAGTATCGAACATGGAATTGCGGGAGTTTAATGATATTTTATTAGAAAAATACATTCCTCATGACCATCGAGCGGATATAGAAAGACAATTTATGAGTATGAGGAAAAATGAGGATGATAATGTCGCAATGTATAAGGCTAACATTACAAGGTTATCAAGGAATACATCAGATTATATACGTAACACAAGGAGTAGGGTTTATTGATTATGTGATGGGTTAAAACCATTTCTACATCGACAATTAGTCAACAATCCTTCTCATCATGTGAAGAAAATGTCTCATGAGATATAAATATAGAAAAAGAATCCTATATTTCTTATGACTACAAAGAAAAGAAAGTGAAAAAGAGATCTACTGATCACTCTATAAATGGAAATAAGGTGAATATGGGGATGGTTGAAAATCCATCCTATAGTAAATATGGGAAGAAACACCTTGGTACATGTAAGAAGGGAATGAGAGTCGGTTACAAGTGTGGTGAAAAAGGCCACCAAGCATGTGATTGCAAGGGAAAGAAAGAGGCAATCAATGATGAAGGCTACAATTGTAGAGAAAATTGAAATTATAGAAATGAATGTCCTATGATCCTAGGAAACATACCTCAAAAAAATTCCAATGGAGAAAGTCCGTTCTTATACGATCACTACTACTGGGGTGAATAATCTGAAATATATGGTAGAAGGTAATTTAATGGTTTCCTCATGTTTAGCTAATGCATTATTAGATTCTGTATCTTCGCATTATTTCATATCTTCCCAGTTTGCTATGAAAAGTAGATATTTTTAATTTGACTTAATAAGGGAGTTGTGAGTCAAAACAATTAAAGGATGTATCATCACAACAAATTTTTGTGAATCAGTTCCATTTAGGGCATATAAATGTTCTTTATCTACTGATCTAATCAGCATACCCATGATTTAATTTGATATAATACTCATAATGGATTGGATTTTAGAAAATGATGTGAAAATTTATTGGAATAATAAATATGATTCAATTTTCAATTATGATAATGAGTAACTTATTTTAGAGCAGAAACGTCACCAACTAATTCTAATCTAGATCCATCCCTTGTAGCTCTTCTAAATTCAATTATTGTGGAAGAAGAGAATGAAAAAATTTTGGGTGGGGAAATGATTGTTCAAATAGAGGACGTACCTATTGTGAAATAATATGTTGATGTGTTTGAGGAGTATTTACCTCGACATCATCCAGAATAATAACATGAGTTTTTCATTGATTTTATTCCTGATTCAAGGCCCATATCTAGGAACCCTTATAGAATGGCCTCTATGGAATTAGTTTAACTAAAGAAACTACAAGTGGAATTGAGTAATAAGAGATTAATTCTCCCTAGTGTTTCTCAATGGGGATCCCCTATCCTTTTTGTTAAAGTGAATGAAAAATCTATGAGGTTGTGAATTGACTACAAGGAGATCGATACTACAACAACAAAGAACATGTATCCCCTACATCGCATTAGTTATTTATTCGACAAACTTCATAAATCTAAATATTTTTAAAATATAGACCTTCGATCTTGATATAATCAGTTATCTTTTAAGAAGGAAGACATTCCGAAGACATCATTTTGAACTAGGTACGGGCATTACGAGTTTACAATAATGCCTTTTGGTTAGACTATGGCACCCTCTATCTTCATGGATTTGAGGAATAGAGTTTTAAAGGAATATCTTGATGACTTTTTTTGGTATTTATTGATGTTATTTTGGTATAATAAAAACTCTACAAAGATCATGACAATCACTGGGGCACTATTCTGAAAACCCACATAATTAATGATTTAAATGGGATGTTTAGTAAGTGTGAATTCTAGCTTCAAGAGATTTAATTTCTTGTCCATATTGTCTCCAAGGATTGAATCACTGTTGATCATTCAATGACCAAGGATATACATGAATGGCCGTCAACGACGAGTATAACTATGGTACATAGTTTTATTGGTTTAACTGGTTATTAATGACGTTTCGTCCATAATTTTTCCTCATTGGCTAACCCATTAACCAAGCTCACATGTAATGGGTTTAAATTTGTGTTGAAAGAAGAGTGTAATGAATGTTTTGAATAAATGAAGATAAGATTAGTCAACACTCATATATTGACTCTATCATTAGGTAACGATGGGTTTGTTAATTATAGTGATGCATCAATGAATGGACAAGGTTGTTTCCTTCTGCAGAATAATAGAGTTATTACCTATGCATCACGACAGGTAAAAATTCAAGAGAAAAACATTCCCACTAATGATCATGAATTACCAGCAGTAATATTTTCTATGAATATATGGAGACACTATCACTATGGTGAATAATGTGAGATTTATATTGATCCCAAGACATTGAAGTATATTTTCCGACAAAAAGAAATCAAAATGAGGCAAAGGAGATGGCTAGAACTACTCAAGGATTGTTATTGCACATTAATATACAAACTGGGGAAGGAAAATAATGTGGAATATGCTTTGACAAGAAAGGATCATGGAGTTTTGAACATGATGACAGTTGAAAGTGATCCTATTTTCATAGATCTAGTAAAAATGGATATTGGAATAACAATGGAAGGTAAAACATCATTAAAATTTAAAATTGTTTCTTAACAATATTTACTAGAATGGATAAAAATTTCTTAGACTAATGATGAGGAGTTTCAAAAGAAGATAAAAGTTTTGAATGATGGGAGATTTAGTGACTTCATATATGAAGATGGAATTTTAAAATTTGGAAAGAGACATTCTATTCCTAACAAAAAAATCTAAAAAGGGAATTGTTGGATGATGCTCATAGCTCTAATTTCACTATAAACCCTTGGATCATGAATATGTATAGATATTTGAAGGAAAATTTTTTGTGGGACAACATGAAGAAGGAGATTTCTGATTGTGTTTCAAGATGTATAGTTTGTCAACAAGTGAAAGATGGAAGGTAACATCCTGGAGAAGTCATGCAACCACTTCCCATAACTGAGTGTATATGGGATAATATTATGATGGAAATTTTCTTGGTCCTACCAATGAATCCTAAATGAAATGATGAAATATTGGTTGTTGTTGATTTTCTTATCATTTAAGCCCATTTTTAGCTATAAGAGAAGATTAACCACTTGAATGTCTAGAAAAACTGTATATTAATGAAGTTGTAAGACTCCATGGTGTACCCTTATCGATTGTTTCTTATCACGATCCCTATTTTACATAATTTCTTTGGGAAAAGTCATCATAAGGACAAGGATATTGATCTTCATTTGAGCACTTCTTACCAACCTCAAACCGATGGACAACTAGAACTGACAATTCAAACCATAGAAGACACATTGAGAGCTTTCTCACATGAATTTCTAGGTATGTGGGATCAATATTTACCTCTGGTTTAATTCTTTTATAACAATAGATTCCACTCAAGTATTTGAATGGCACCATATGAAGCATTATATCGAAATAGATGTCGCACACCATCTTTTTGGGAAGATGTTGGTGAAAGAAAACTCATAGACCTATAAATTGTTGAAGAAACTATGAAAATGATGAATATTATCGAAACCCATATCAAAGCAGCTCAAAGTAGGAAAAGGATATATACCGATAATTAGAGGAAGGATTTGGAATTTCATGTATGAGATCTTGTTTTCATAAATGTATCTCCATTGAAGGGTGTTATACGATTCTATAAGAGGGGTAAATTTATTCTTAGGTACATTAGACCATTTGAAATACTAGAATGAATTGGAGTTGTGGCGTATCGTTTTGCAATGCCTCCAAGTCTCTACAATATTAATGATGTGTTCCATGTATCACTGTTGAGAAAATATATCCCTAACCCAACGCATGCACTCACCTATGAGGAAATTGATGTGGAACATGATCTGAATTATTATGCATAGCCTTTCATGATTCATGAAACTAGAAAACAAGTGCTGAGAAACCGGATGACTCGCCTTGTAAAAGTTCTATGGATAAACCATAAGATGGAAAAGGGAATGTGTGAACCTGGGATAGTTATGATGAAGAACCACCCAAATCTTTTTATGAAGAAATATTAAAAAAAAATAGAGGACAAAAATATTTTAATGAGGGGAGAATGTAACCCCCATGCATCAATGGTATATTTCCCTTTGAATAATGGGGTTAGTGGCATTGTACACAAAATGGACTTTTAACACACCACGACCAATCAAACTAGACATTATGAATAGTAATACCCACTTTTTTAAAATTTTAAATTTTAATTATTCAAAATGGACATCATTTATGAATTCAGAATATCAAAATTAGCATAGGGTGAATTTTTGGTATTTTTCTGAAAACATTCATTTTTTAATGAATAATGAAAACACTGTGTTATTTTTTTAAACCCTATTTTTATTTAAGTGGAATAACCCAGGTAAATAAAAAAATAATACATTTTTATAATTAATATTTTTTAAATTAAATATTAATTTAACCTTTATGGGGTTGCTATGTTCGATGGAATACCTGATACACAACAACCGGTTTTTTGGAAAAATTATGCTGCACAATAATAATATAATATTATTATTTTAAAATGTGATTAAATCCTATCTTTTGTACTTTATTGAATGAATATAACTAACTAAAATATGATTATACATGTTTGTTAAATTTTTTAACATTTATCCAATAAAATATAGAGGCTTAAAATATGAATGAATCTATTTTTAAGCATTATTTGCCTTAAAATGTTTATTTACCACCATTTGAGGAAGAAACCTAATTAAATATAGTTTTTGTCACTTATATAAGTTCTATTTGAAAAAATAATATCCTTCTATTGAATCGGGACATAAAAATTTAATTTCGGTAAATGTTTGATATTTTTTTTAAAAAGATCACTTTTAATGAATACTAAAAAATACTGTATTTTAATTCAAATGTGAATTTTAATCTAATTTATTTATAATTTTATATTATCTTTTAAATTGGTATTAACGTGTAATCAGATTATATTTTGACTAATTAATCCATTATTGGTCATTGGAATTAATTTCACTTTGAAATTTTACATAAACTAGTGTCAATCTTTTGATAATTATTGATTCTTAAAAAACTCACTTTTTGTTTTCATATCGGAAATTAATTTTAAAATAATTACTTCAAGTTTTGAGTTTTTAACTTGAGAAAATTGGTTCCATATTTGGAATCATGAAGTCCAGATTCTGTAAATAGTTAAATTTTATTTTTAGACATTTTAAATATTACTGAATTAAAAATATTATTTACCATGGTGAAAGGGTAAATCTGGTAATTAAGGTTAAAAAAATATTATTATAACAATTTAAAATTACCCTAACATGTTTCGTAATATTATATGTTGATACATATCAGACCAAGGGCATATTTGGGTCGACTTTGGAACCCTATTGAGCCACATAAGTGCGATAATGTCACTTTATATTTAATAACATAATGTAATGGCCAAAATGATATAAACAAATATCTTTTTTAAAATAAATTTTTACATGGGGTTATATAAGTCAAAATATAAAATATAAATATTCATTTGAAATAACTAAATATTTCAAACATCATTTTATTAGTTTTATAATTCTCAGACATCAAATATGTTTATTATTTATGACACAATAATGATGCAGTATTTACCTCATTAATAAATGATTTTAAAGAATTGGATTATAAGTATTAAAAAAATATCCAAACCCAGTCCAATTATTATTGGATTATTTTATTTCGAACATTAGTCATATTATCTTTGACATTAATTAGTTTTAGTCTTTTATGAACCAAATATCATTATATAATAGAATAATATTTTCACACGTTCATAAAGAGCCCCTCTCGCCTTATAAAAATCCCTCACATCTATGTAATTCTTCACACATCTCAAACTCCTTGGAATATCCAACCCCTGAACAAATAATCTCTTATGATCCCTCCCTTACATCTATAAGCCTTAACATAGGCATAAAGAACTTCAAAAAGTCCTTTTGGTTTACTCAAAAGAGAGTTACCCAAATTAAAGGTTACAGTTTCTCTTAAGTTCTTTTCTTTTATTTTCCTTCTCAAACCCCCTTAACTCGTTTTATTCTTATCATTAATTACAATTCCAGTTTCATAAATATATTAGGATGTTTTTATGAAAATCATTCGAACTATACATACATACACCTCCATCAAATGGGTAAAGAATATATTATTTCTATGGATGGGAAACAAACGCCTCACGAAACGATGACTGTTCGATTTTCTCCTACTGCCTCTCATGGTGGCCATTATGATAGAAATATAATTATATGTGATATATATTTTGTTTATTTTTTCTTTATGATTATGTAATTTCCATTTATAGCATGCCCTTATGGTTTCCATTATGGGTAAACACTGTAATTTCATTTGAGGAAGTGCAGACTTCAGCCCCCTCAATGTTATATGACTCGTTAATTCCATATGTGGGATGTATAAAGGATGATGTTAATGATATTATATATGATATTGTTATAGAATTATAATATACCTATGTATCAATATGTTTAAATTGCATGAAAAGAAGAAATAGAAATGGAAGTAGTGTTCAAGCGTATGTATGACTTGCCATCTCTATGAATGGTGAATTTCATTTCTTACCTCAAAATGTTATGTACTATTATAAAAACATGTATATAATAGATATATTAGATATATATCATATCTGAATCAATAATATTATTTTGTATATAATGAAATATTGACCACGTGAACAACTTGTACTTATATGAAATAGATTTTTGACTCAAGATCCAAATATCGAAAAAATGATCCTTATTAACTTAATCGATTACATATTGTTTATAACATGGTAATAAGTGATATAAATGGAATAATAAACTAGAAAATGGTTCTTAAGAAAGTAGAAATTAACTTTAGTTTATTATTCAAGAGACTAATGAATGAACGTGTCATGTCGGGCGTGAGGTAAAGAACTTCATCTCAATCTCCATTCATTGAGGCATATTCTGTTTCAATACATGACTTTCATTTATACGCTGTATTAACTCCTTTGAATTTTCATATCATTTAAGGGGAATATTTTTCTACGAATCATTTTAGTAAAAGACAAAAAAGAATTTATTGTTTTAATTTAAGAGGTGACAATTTCTTTTCTGCTACTGCGAGTACCATTTTATATATTTCTTCCTTAATAAGACATAATGTTCTTAAAACGAATGTAAAGAACATATACAATTTTTTACATATATTGGTATTATAAATTGATTTGATAATGGATTGATTATTTCAATAT
The DNA here is from genome assembly GCA_963277665.1 of Viscum album. Lineage (NCBI taxonomy): Eukaryota > Viridiplantae > Streptophyta > Magnoliopsida > Santalales > Viscaceae > Viscum > Viscum album. Next base: position 1,059,953,786 of record OY728165.1, on the reverse strand, counting down.
ATGTAAATTATATATTGTGATTTAAATGTGGAAACAATATATTTTTTTATATTTTTATATATTTTATGAATATGTTATGTTTCATGGGAATTATAACTTATACGGGTCGTTCAGTGATAAACCTAGGGCGGGTGAGCATGGGATAGCTCTCCAATGCATTGGGTAGCGTTACGGAGGTAAACATGAATGTTTCTCATAATAGATTTAGGGAATATACTATGATGAATTTTCCAAATGTAAATCCCTACATAGCTGTGATAGCTAAAATTTAAGTATGATATGGATGACAAAAGTTAACTTTATGATTTATGTTATATATGTGTTATTCAAAAGTCTTATGATTTCATGATGTTTTTAAAAGATCATATGTTTTCTATGAAATGATGAACTGATGTTATTTTCATTGTTTTATAACCCTTAGAATTTTTTTATGCTCATCCTATGTTTTGAAATGTTTTTCATAGGACATAAAGATGAATAGAGTCAATGATGGGATCAAAAAAACGTCATGTTGTCTAAATCATCGGACTAGACATGACTCTTTTTTTCATTTTTTTTTATTTTATGAAAAAAATTGAAACTGAGTAGATCTTTATACATTGTAATTTTTGAGATGTAATGTAATAGTTATGTCCTAATTCTCTAAAACTCTAAACCTGAAAAGATCATCAATGTTAATTATTCATTTAATTCAATATTTTGTAATGTTTAAGCATGTGTCCTTATAGTTGGTATTAGAGGTCTATTTAGATAGCTATAAGAGTTAGGGTATTTTTAAATTAATATCCATAAATAAATTATTTTGAATATTTAAATTTAAAGGATTTATTGGTTACCATATTGCTTTTCCTAATATATTTTTGTGTTTAGAATGGTTTTCTGCAGAGGAAATAGGGAAGCTATGTTTGGAAGACATTAGGAGGAAGACAACCGTCCAAATCAACAACATGAGATGGTCAGAATCAGAACTGAAAAGATTGTTTTAGTGATGGATGTAACACCCCAAGATTTCATAGTGTGTTATTTCTTCAAAATAATTCAATAACTTGCACTGCACGCAACACCGAGTTCAAGCGCACCATGACTTACCAAACAAGCCGTTCAAAAAAGGTTATGAATAGTATTAACTAAATTTTAAACTTTATATAATCCTTATAATTTTAGAATCCATATTATGAGTTTCTTAGACATAATGTAAGAACAAATTCATCTTCAGTATTGTAGTTTTACCAACTTTTAATAGTGAAGCCTTTTTAAATAAAATATTTTAAACTTTTTGACTAAATGGGGACATCAAAAAATTTAAAATAAAACATCCCAAGCTTCCACGGTACGCTTTCCTTTGAATAAAACAGTAGCGTGTGTTGTACGCAACTTCGAGTTTTAACACACACCACAACCGATCAAACTAGCCGTTATGAATAGTAATACTTAATTTTTTGAAATTATATATATTTTATATTTCAAAATGGACTTCATTTTTGGATTCGGAATATCAAATTTAGCCTAAGGTGAAATTTTGGTACTTTTCGGATAACATTCATATTTTGATGAATAGTAAATATTACTAAATTTTAATTAAAAACAACTTTTTTAGTCAAAATAATTAATAGTGATAAATTATGAATTTGTGTGGTTTTAAAGTATATTTAGAATATATTTTTACCATTTAATATAATTTTGGTCATTGGACATAATTTTACAATTAAACTGAACATAAACAAGTGTCAATCTTTTGATAGTTATTATCTCTTAAAAACACGCTTTTTGTTTTGACAGCGGGAATTAATTTTAAATTAATTTCTGCCACTTCTGTGTTTTGAATTTAGAAAAATGGATTCCATATTTGGAATCAGGATGTTCAAATTGTGTAAATAGGTAACTTTTATTTTTAGACATTTTGAATAATTACTGCGGTAAATATTTTATTTACCATGGTTAAGGGTAAATCCGGTAAATAAGGGTTAACAAAATAATATTATAATAATACTAAATTACACTAAAACGCGTCTTAACCCTATTGGTTGATACATGGTCGACCATGGGCATCTTTGGGTCAATTTTGGGACCCCATTGATCCACTTGTAAGTGATAATGACACTTTATTTTAATTAAGTTAAAATGAATACAAAAATGGCATAAGCTTACATATTTTAAAAGAACAATTTTTACATAGGGTTATACATGTTGGATTTTCGATTATAAATATTCATTATAAATATAAAAAGATTTCCTACATAATGATATTTTATTTATAATTTTTAGACATCAAATAATTTAAATTATTAATGACACAATAATGATGCAATGTTTACCTCATTAATAAATCATTTAAATAAATAAGATTATAATGATTAAAATATTATCTAAAACCTGTCCAATTCTTATTGGTTGATGTTATTTAGAATATTAGTAATCTTATCTTCGACCTCAATTATTTTTGGACCATTATAAACCGAATATAATTATATTATAAAGTAATACTTCCACTCTTTCCTAAAGAGCCCCTCCTCTACCTTATAAAAGGAGACCACTTCTACTCATTACTCACACCTCTCAAGCCACTTGGCTCGTCCAAACTCTGCCCAAATAAGCTCCCCACATCCCTCTCCTCCTCCTTGAAGCTTCCCCTTAGGCAGAAAGCATTTCAAGTAGTCCTTTGGTTCCAACCAAAGTGAGTTACCTAAATTAAAGGTAACGATTTCTCTTAAATTATTTTCATTTATTTTGCTTCTCCAACCCCAAAACTCTTTTTATTTCCTTTCTTTTGTAACAACACCAGTATCCAAAATATACTAGGATGTTGTTATAAGAAGGATTCAAACTACACATACACACAACTCCATCTAATGGATGATGAACATAATGTTTCTGTGGATGGCAAACTAACGCCTCACGAAACGATGATTGTTCAAATACATCTTACCGCCTCTCATGGTGGCCATTATGATGGCACTGTAATTAAATATGATATTAATGATATATATTTTATATATAAGCTTCTGTAATTCCATTCTATTTCATATCATTATTCGTTTCATGTTGTATATACATACGATAATTTCATTTGAGGAAGTGCGGACTACCGCCCCCTTAAAATGATATGACTCGTTCATACCACACATGGAACGTATAAAGGATGGTGTTAATGAACTTAAGTAACATATATAAAATATTATATTATACTGGAATAATAATATACCTATGTATCATTTGGATTCAATACTTTTAAAATGAAAAATTAAATGGAAGTAGCGTTCGTGCGTACATACGGACTACCGTCTCCACGAACGCGATGAGATTCATTGTCCATCATATCCATTCAAGTATAATTATAATTTGATGATTTAAAAATAGTATCTAAGGATTGATATCATTCTGGATATGAATAATATACATCCCATTAATAACGAATATGGCTCACATAACAAAGAATATAAAGTAAAATGAACCCGTTAACACCCGAAATGACGATAATTCTAAGATATTATTAACAAATAAATGTTAAAAGATCATATATGATATCATATTAAAGTAAAAGATTCTTTTATTATTCAATAACAATTATTTCACCATTATACAGGAGGTAAACCTACCATCAACCATGGAAAAAGTACAAAGTAAGGGATTCTCTTATCTCACTTTCAATTCCGTGAGATTTCCATTGTTCGCTACTAAATTAATGAAAGTAGTGTATTGTGTACTTCCATTTGATATATATTATCATGATTCACTTTATATTCATGTTATTCTGTAAATAATTTGGTGGTTATTAACTTTTGTCCATGCGACTCAGTTGATTAACGTGGTAAGGGGTTTCTTGTCTCACTTTTAATTCCGTGAGAATTCCATTGATCACCACTTAATTATTGCATGTGGTGTATGTGTACTACCCATGATTGTATTCATTGTGTAATATACTTTATTTTATGGGTATTTACATCATCATGGTATGATCTTTCTTTCATGGGTGTTTGTTTCTTAAGTTACCTAATCAATAAGGGAATTTGAGATTTCAATTTCCACTCATTTGGCTTTACGCATATTTCATTGATTATATTACCCCACGATTATGTGTGGAATCACTATTCATTTGATTATGTCATAATTTCCACTCCCCTTCTTGTGGATATACGTTTGATACACATAATCACTCCATTGATAATTCTCAATTCATTGATATGGATTTGATAAGAGTAATTTTAACTCATTCTCCATTTGTTGAGTTAAACCTCCAATTCGTTGGTATTGTTTTTAAAAGAATATGTGTGAATATCCTTTTATTGATTTACACTGAATATCCAATCATATTTAGTGTATTTATATTTGTCACACATAATTATGTCGTTGATTTATCCTTAACCTAAGGATACAACCTTTATGAGAGATTTCATCTCAATTTACATTCCATTGAGACTTCTTTGATGATATACACCAAATCACTTTTATGTGGTGTATATAATGTACTTTGACATAGTATATCATGAATTCCTTTATTCTCATGATATTACAATGTTTTGATTACCTCAATTATTTGTATTCAAGTGTCTCTCTTTTGGTTAGAAACTCTATCCAAAATACCATTTTAAAATGTTTTAAAGAATTATTCTTCTAAATCATGCTCATTAATGTCCATATTTTAAAAATGGTTTTAAGGATTTATTTATATGGACATTAAAGTTTAGAAATTAAAAATCCTTTTAAAAGGTTTCAAAGTGGTATGGGACACTTTGATTCAAAAATCTATTTTTAAATGGCTTCTTGACAAATAGTGTGACTTTTAAATGTTTTCGAGAAAAGGGGGATATTTCTCTCAAATAGTTTTGATGATTATTTTCATCTATGTCAAAATCCTTCATTATTCATGATTGAGGTTAATGTGAAACAATACAATATTCCATATTGTATCAAATGAGTTATATTTGACTGTGGATGTTCTATTTTTATACCATTCATGGTTTGTGGTTAAAGTATTGACATTTCGTATGCTAGTTTTAATACGAATGTTTATTTTATTCTTAAACCTATTCATATGAGGAATGCATTGGACTTTATAAGTGACGGGTGGATCCCGCTATAGCTCCTCGATGCATCGGTAGGTCTAATGAGACAAACTAGTGTCTTGGAACAAGGCCTTGGCAAAATCTTATTTGTATTCTTGGCACGAGGCCTTGGCTATGTGGTTATGATAGTCTGGCATTATGCATTCCATCATTATGAAAGTGGTTATTGATATTGCATGTGATCATTCGACTAGTAGAATATCCATGTGAGTAAGTAAATGGCATTATTTCATTTTATTTATGCCATACCATGTTGAAAGTTCAAGTTTCAAAGGCTTTTGTTTTAGTTATAAATTGCCTTAAGTGTTTATGATTATTTATGAAAGCTTCTGCTATAATGTTATCCTTACTGAGCATCCGAGCTCACCCCTTTCAATGTTTTATTTTTTTTTCAGGATTATGAAGAAGTAATTTATGAATGACCTGCAGGGATAGTATGAGGGGATATGAAGACAAAATGTTTTTTTTATGATGTAATGAAAAAATTTATGGATGTATCTAGTTATTCCAAGTCTACTAAACTAATCAGTCTTTCGAGACTTGATCTTTCTCATGATCATGCCAATGTTATGTAATAATGCACCGACTCTGGGTAACTAGGGTCGGGGCGTTACAGTTGGTATCAGAGGAAGTTTAGTACAAACCTTGGTAGCTAGATTTAGATAAACTCTGATTAGAGCACGTAGACCTAAGATGAACTTTGAGGATTAGTATAAAAGAACTTCCTAGAATTTTGGTATTGTAGAGATTTTGTGAGTTTTCCGAGCAATACATCCCTGTCTGGATACGAGCAGGTAGAGGCGGCTCTGGCACAGATGTACCTAGGGGTAAAACCCGAAAACACCGCTTTGAGCTAGACTCGAACGGGAACTGGTGCACGACAACGGGCCTTGCTGCACTCTTGGTTACGACACTCCCGGGGGATATGCTTAGGATAATTTACATTTTCTTTACAAACCGATTTAAGTAATATATACATAAGATGAGAGTAAATGACCTTGGGTAATCCTAATATGTTTCAAATTGAGAATATGGTGACATTTTAATCTCTCAATGATTTTACGACTACTATTACTCACACAATGCTTTCTGGTTTTAGTAAATGGCTGGATTCCAAGGAAGTCATAGTGACTTTGAAAATGATGTACAAGGTGGGAACGGTGGTGGAAATGAGCAACAAAATGGAATGTTGATAGGCATAAAAGATATCATCTTTATGCCAAATCAGTTTTCCAAAAATATGATCAACAACATATATATTAACCAACTCCCAGACTCAACAAGGAAGAGAAAGGTGATAAATGATAAGAGCTCCAGCAATGGAGACCATGAAGAAAAGAACCCTCAATTCTCATCATGCAGGAAATGTGGAAAGAGACACCCAGGAAAGTGTCTCAATGGGACAACGAAATGTTTTACGTGCGGGGAGGAAGGACATAAAGTGAAGAATTGCCGAAGAAAAATGAAGAGTACTATGGAAGAAGATAAAAATGGTCCCAAGAGTCCATTTACAGTCATTTGCCGTAAATGTAGGGGACCTGGCCATTACCCGAGTGAATGTCCTATTTTATAGGATATTTTCTTGCTCAAAGAAGAAGCTATGTGGAAATAAATGTTTGGAGAAAAATTTAAAAAGTATTAGCACTCCTTGTTGATGGGTTTACTTTGGAATAATTTTCTCTTGTATTTGTAACCCCTCAGTTTTCCATGTGAGAATGATATTTGAGAAATAATTGTCTCTTCTCTTGTGGATATAGGTATAAATAACCATTTGGTTTTATATGATCATTGGGGTTTGAGAAAATGATAAGTTATTATAATTTGGGATGAAAATGCAAAGTATGATATAACATTTGTGGTTAAATTATGTTATTTTGAAAAATTTATCTCATTTTGGTAATATTATAGAATATAGTTTTTGAAAAAGGACAACATGTAGACCGTGTGACAATCCGTCGCGTCGGACAAAGCTGTGGGAATCGAACCCACAACCAAAGTGCGATTGGGGTTTATCACCTACCACTGGACTACGTGAAGTCCCTGGTTAGTATGACTATTTTTTTTTGTTAAATGATTTTATTGATCAATAATAAGATGATTTGGGTTCTTATGTCTTATCAAATGAATACCCTTGGTATAGGAAAATGATTTGGTGATTAAGTGATAAATGTTATTTTGGAAGATGTTCGTTTTGTTAGGAACACTATATGCCCAAGGAAAATAGAATACAATGAGGTTTAATTTGTAGAGTAATGGTGGATTTTTATCTACATTTTTATTGTTGATTTATAGTGATTTGGGTTATTTATGGAAATGATTAACCTATAACAGAGAATATGTGATGATGTTAATTACTTTTAAGTATGTGACTTTAAGAGTATTTGATGTCATTTGGAGATACAATGTAACATGGGAGACTACATAATCAAATTATTCTATGTTTTGGGTTTCAATATTAGTTTGGATTATATTAAAGGATTTTTAAGGACAATTGGTTATTGAATGGTATCTATTTAACGTTGGGTTATTGTTGGTTTAATTTTAGAAATTAAGATTAGTGCATATTTATCTCAATGAATATCCTTTTGGGGGATCATTAGATCATTCACTTACCATTTTGGTTTTGATTAATCGTCAATGACAATGTAAATATATGGTTTATCCTGCATGGATCATGTGATTCTATAGAAGTTTATTCTAGCTCTTTCAGTGTGACCAAGTCTTCTTGAATACTCATCGTTTAAAAAAAATTGAGTTAGTGGTGGAAATTTATTAAAGAATGAAAATCTACTTAAAATTTAAGTATATCTCATAATGTTCTTAGTCAATATCATAAATTAATTCCTCTTCCTTATGTAATGTAACTTTAAAAAAAAATGTTGTCCCAGATGGTACCTTAAATCATCACTAATTTATGGCTTTGGGATTGTTGGCCTTTTCATAGCCATGTTCTCTACCACTCTCCATCAGATAATTAATGGTTAGATTTATCCTCCATATCCATATTTTCCTACATGGAACCCTAGTATGTGTTATTTTCGGTAATCTTCATACTTTCCACTCTTTATTTTAAATAGAGGCCTCATTAATTCATTTTTCGATGTGGTATTTCAACTAAGATATTTTTAAATGTCAAAAATGTGTGATCCCAATACCCTATATTTTGTTGAACCGATGGTACTTCAAATCATCATAGATTGATAAGTTTAAGGACCTCAATTTTATACTTGTTTGTGATTGATGACCTCAACCACTACCTATAAATATTTACGTTTTTCCTCCAATTATATGTCTCTAATTGCCACCAATGTTCTCCTAATCGAGATCATAATTTGGTGGTGACCCTTTCATTTCTCTTTTCCTCATATTAAGACTAAATTTTAGTAAACCAATTTCCGATGTGGGTTTTCCCACAAATATATTTTCTATTTTCAACCTTTTATTTTCGAAGAACAATTTCAAATTGCGAGGATGCAATTTATTGAAGGAGGGGAGAATGTAACACCCCAAGATTTCATAGTGTGTTATTTCTTCAAAATAATTCAATAACTTGCACTGCACGCAACACCGAGTTCAAGCGCACCATGACTTACCAAACAAGCCGTTCAAAAAAGGTTATGAATAGTATTAACTAAATTTTAAACTTTATATAATCCTTATAATTTTAGAATCCATATTATGAGTTTCTTAGACATAATGTAAGAACAAATTCATCTTCAGTATTGTAGTTTTACCAACTTTTAATAGTGAACCCTTTTTAAATAAAATATTTTAAACTTTTTGACTAAATGGGGACATCACAAAATTTAAAATAAAACATCCCAAGCTTCCACGGTACGCTTTCCTTTGAATAAAACAGTAGCGTCTGTTGTACGCAACTTCGAGTTTTAACACACACCACAACCGATCAAACTAGCCGTTATAAATAGTAATACTTAATTTTTTGAAATTATATATATTTTATATTTCAAAATGGACTTCATTTTTGGATTCGGAATATCAAATTTAGCCTAAGGTGAAATTTTGGTACTTTTCGGATAACTTTCATATTTTGATGAATAGTAAATATTACTAAATTTTAATTAAAAACAACTTTTTTAGTCAAAATAATTAATAGTGATAAATTATGAATTTTAGTGGTTTTAAAGTATATTTAGAATATATTTTTACCATTTAATATAATTTTGGTCATTGGACATAATTGTACAATTAAACCGAACATAAACAAGTGTCAATCTTTTGATAGTTATTATCTCTTAAAAACACGCTTTTTGTTTTGACAGCGGGAATTAATTTTAAATTAATTTCTGCCACTTCTGTGTTTTGAATTTAGAAAAATGGATTCCATATTTTTAATCAGGATGTTCAAATTGTGTAAATAGGTAACTTTTATTTTTAGACATTTTGAATAATTACTTCGGTAAATATTTTATTTATCATGGTTAAGGGTAAATCCGGTAAATAAGGGTTAACAAAATAATATTATAATAATACTAAATTACCCTAAAACGTGTCTTAACCATATTGGTTGATACATGGTCGACCATGGGCATCTTTGGGTCAATTTTGGGACCCCATTGATCCACTTGTAAGTGATAATGACACTTTATTTTAATTAAGTTAAAATGAATACAAAAATGGCATAAGCTTACATCTTTTAAAAGAACAATTTTTACATGGGGTTATACATGTTGGATTTTCGATTATAAATATTCATTAGAAAGATAAAAAGATTTCCTACATAATGATATTTTATTTATAATTTTTAGACATCAAATAATTTAAATTATTAATGACACAATAATGATGCAATGTTTACCTCATTAATAAATCATTTAAATAAATAAGATTATAATGATTAAAATATTATCTAAAACCTGTCCAATTCTTATTGGTTGATGTTATTTAGAATATGAGTCATCTTATCTTCGACCTCAATTATTTTTGGACCATTATAAACCGAATATAATTATATTATAAAGTAATACTTTCACTCTTTCCTAAAGAGCCCCTCCTCTCCCTTATAAAAGGAGACCACTTCTACTCATTCCTCACACCTCTCAAGCCACTTGGCTCGTCCAAACTCTGCCCAAATAAGCTCCCCACATCCCTCTCCTCCTCCTTGAAGCTTCCCTTTAGGCAGAAAGCATTTCAAGAAGTCCTTTGGTTCCAACCAAAGTGAGTTACCTAAATTAAAGGTAACGATTTCTCTTAAATTATTTTCATTTATTTTGCTTCTCCAACCCCCAAACTCTTTTTATTTCATTTCTTTTGTAACAACACCAGTATCCAAAATATACTAGGATGTTGTTATAATAAGGATTCAAACTACACATACACACAACTCCATCTAATAGATGATGAACATAATGTTTCTGTGGATGGCAAACTAACGCCTCACGAAACGATGATTATTCAAATACATCTTACCGCCTCTCATGGTGGCCATTATGATGGCACTGTAATTAAATATGATATTAATGATATATATTTTATATATAAGCTTCTGTAATTCCATTTTATTTCATATCATTATTCGTTTCATGTTGTATATACATACGATAATATCATTTGAGGAAGTGCGGACTGCCGCCCCCTTAAAATGATATGACTCGTTCATACCACACATGGAACGTATAAAGGATGGTGTTAATGAACTTAAGTAACATATATAAAATATTATATTATACTGGAATAATAATATACCTATGTATCATTTGGATTCAATACTTTTAAATTGAAAAATTAAATGGAAGTAGCGTTCGTGCGTACGTACGGACTACCGTCTCCACGAACGCGATGAGATTCATTGTCCATCATATCCATTCAAGTATAATTATAATTTGATGATTTAAAAATAGTATCTAAGGACTTGATATCATTCTGGATATGAATAATATACATCCCATTAATAACGAATATGGCTCACATAACAAAGAATATAAAGTAAAATGAACCCGTTAACACCCGAAATGACGATAATTCTAAGATATTATTAACAAATCAATGTTAAAAGATCATATATGATATCATATTAAAGTAAATGATTATTTTATTATTCAATAACAATTATTTCACCATTATACAGGAGGTAAACCTACCATCGACTAAGGAAAAAGTACAAAGTAAGGGATTCTCTTATCTCACTTTCAATTCCGTGAGATTTCCATTGTTCGCTACTAAATTATTGAAAGTAGTGTATTGTGTACTTCCATTTGATATATATTATCATGATTCACTTTATATTCATGTTATTCTGTAAATCATTTGGTGGTTATTAACTTTTGTCCATGCGACTCAGTTGATTAACGTGGTAAGGGGTTTCTTGTCTCACTTTTAATTCCGTGAGAATTCCATTGATCACCACATAATTATTGCATGTGGTGTATGTGTACTACCCATGATTGTATTAATTGTGTAATATACTTTATTTTGTGGGTATTTACATCATCATGGTATGATCTTTCTTTCATGGGTGTTTGTTTCTTAAGTTACCTAATCAATAAGGGAATTTGAGATTTCAATTTCCACTCATTTGGCTTTACGCATATTTCATTGATTATATTACCCCAAGATTATGTGTGGAATCACTATTCATTTGATTATGTCATAATTTCCACTCCCCTTCCTGTGGATATAAGTTTGATACACATAATCACTCCATTGATAATTCTCAATTCATTGATATGGATTTGATAAGAATAATTTTAACTCATTCTCCATTTGTTGAGTTAAACATCCAATTCGTTGGTATTGTTTTTACAAGAATATGTGTGAATATCCTTTGATTGATTTACACTGAATATCCAATCATATTTAGTGTATTTATATTTGTCACACATAATTATGTCATTGATTTATCCTTAACCTAAGGATACAACCTTTATGAGAGATTTCATCTCAATTTACATTCCATTGAGACTTCTTTGATGATATACACCAAATCACTTTTATGTGGTGTATATAATGTACTTTGACATAGTATATCATGAATTCCTTTATTCTCATGATATTACAATGTTTTTATTACCTCAATTATTTGTATTCAAGTGTCTCTCTTTTGGTTAGAAACTATAACCAAAATACCATTTTAAAATGTTTTAAAGAATTATTCTTCTAAATCATGCTCATTAATGTCCATATTTTAAAAATGGTTTTAAGGATTTATTTATATGGACATTAAAGTTTAGAAATTAAAAATCCTTTTAAAAGGTTTCAAAGTGGTATGGGACACTTTGATTCAAAAATCTATTTTTAAATGGCTTCTTGACAAATAGTGTGACTTTTAAATGTTTTCGAGAAAAGGGGGATATTTCTCTCAAATAGTTTTGATGATTATTTTCATCTATGTCAACATCCTTCATTATTCATGATTGAGGTTAATGTGATACAATACAATATTCCATATTGTATCAAATGAGTTATATTTGACTGTGGATGTTCTATTTTTATACCATTCATGGTTTGTGGTTAAAGTATTGACATTTCGTATGCTAGTTTTAATACGAATGTTTATTTTATGCTTAAACCTATTCATATGAGGAATGCATTGGACTTAATAAGTGACGGGTGGAGCCCGCTATAGCTCCTCGATGCGTCGGTAGGTCTCATGAGACAAACTAGTGTCTTGGCACAAGGCCTTGGCAAAATCTTATTTGTAGTCTTGGCACGAGGCCTTGGCTATGTGGTTATGATAGTCTGGCATTATGCATTCCATCATTATGAAAGTGGTTATTGATATTGCATGTGATCATTCGACTAGTAGAATATCCATGTGAGTAAGTAAATGGCATTATTTCATTTTATTTATGCCATACCATGTTGAAAGTTCAAGTTTCAAAGGCTTTTGTTTTAGTTATAAATTTCCTTAAGTGTTTATGATTATTTATGAAGGCTTCTGCTATAATGTTATCCTTACTGAGCATCCGAGCTCACCCCTTTCAATGTTTTATTTTTTTTCCAGGATTATGAAGAAGTAATTTATGAATGACCTGCAGGGATAGTATGAGGGGATATGAAGACAAAATGTTTTTTTAATGATGTAATGAAAACATTTATGGATGTATCTAGTTATTCCAAGGCTACTAAACTAATCGGTCTTTCGAGACTTGATCTTTCTCATGATCATGCCAATGTTATGTAATAATGCACCGACTCTGGGTAACTAGGGTCGGGGTGTTACAATGGAACATTGAATGAGGCTATAAATAGAAGTGGTATCCATGCACAATATCATCCAGTTCAACCATAGAGGAACATGTTAGTATTGGATAAATTCATGAGGTGACATCCCTCATTATTTAGAGGATCATCTGACATGTGCTAGATGAAGGGTGGATCAATGCACTAAATAGGATTATAAATTTTATGGGGTGTTCAGAAAATCATAAGGTTAGTCTCACTATTAACTGTTTTGAAGGTGAATTTGATCAGTGGTGGTTGATGATGAAAATTATCAAGGATAGTGATGAGATTGAATCTCTGTATTGGGATGAATTCAAAGGTATGTTTCTAGAAAAAAATTCTTATAGTGGATATTATTAGGATAGAAAAAAAATTCATGGAATTGAGGCAGAAGAATGAATTAGTGGCTACTAATGAAGCAAATTTTACTTGACTGTCATGGTATGACCCAAATATCATCTGAGATATTGATAGTAAAAAAACCATTTTTACATAGTATTAAATTAAATGTATCGAAGGGGTTTTGCTTCTAGTGAGTTAAAATGTTATAAAAAACTTGTTCAATGTGCGGAGAAGGTGGAAATGGAGTTTTTCGATGATCCTGTATTCTTTGAAAAACAAAAGAATAAGTGGTCGAGGTGGCAGTAGAAAGGGAGGAAATCTTAAAAAAATAATGATGGTATGAAACATAAGATTTTAGTTTGTGAAAATTGTGGTAAAAATCATGCGGGGGAATATCTTTTTAATTCTAGTTAGTCCTACTGATGTGGTAATATGGGACATAAGGCTAGTAATTTCACTAAAAAATATCAAGGTAATGCTATTAAAAAATCTGACTTACAGTCAGTAAAATATTTTAAGTGTAATGAAATAGTTAATTATAAAAATGAGTGTCCAATGAAGAACACAATGTAGGGAAGGCAACTAGAATACAAGTAGAAAGGGGTGGTGAAATGATTTTCAACTACCTCAACAGATGTTGGGCCATCGAATGAAGTAGTATTGGTTACAATGTTTGTTTTTTCAGATAACGCCAATGTATTGTATGATTTACGGTCTACACAGCCTTTTATTTCTGAGAAGTATTCTTGTAAATTGGGAATTCAATATCAAGATATGAATCCTAATCTAATGGTAAAAAACATAGAGTAAATGTTAAAAATAATCATTAGAACCTTCATGTACTTGTGTGCATGAAGAATCTACCTGTAAACCTTATTGTTCTTCCTCTAGTAGTGGTTGATGTTATTTTGGGTATGGATTATCTTTCTGTTTATCATGCTATGATTGATAGTAGAGATAAAGAGGTTTCTTTTCAGAATGATTTTAATTTTGTGTAGAAAAATGAAACCATACTTTTGATAACATACCCTGAAGCTGAGAAACTAGTAAAAGATGGAAATAAATGTTACTAGGAATATATTTTTGAAAATAAAGGAACTGTTTAGATTAAAGATATTCTAGGGGTAAAAGGGTACCTTTAGGTTTTTTCTGATGAGTTTCCTAGTATTATACCTGATTGGGGTACTGAATTTGAATTTGACATAGTTTTTGATGCTAATCCAATTTCGAAACCCTCTTATCGAATGGCTCAAATTGAACTTTTAGAGGTAAAGAAGAATTGGGAAGAGTTATTAAATAAAGGTTTCATTTGACCTAGAAAATCACTATGGGGTGCTCTTGTATTGTTTGTTTAAAATAATGATGGTTTAATAAGATTTTTCATTGATTATAGAGCATTGAATAACATCACTATTATGAACATGTATCCTTTGCCTCATATCGATGATTTATTTGATCAGCTATAGGGAGTTCAGTATTTTTCGAAAATTCATTTGAGTTCGGGGTACAATCAGTTGAAAGTAAATAAAGAAGACATTTTGAAGACTTCGTTTCGTACTATATATGGCCATTATGATTTTTTAGTTATGCCTTTTGTGTTAACCAATGCACCTATTTTATTGATGTATCTTATGAATAGAATTTTCTATGGGTTCATGGATAATTTGGTGGTTATGTTCATCGATGATATTTTTGTTTATTCTAAAACTAATGAGGTGAATGAATGTATTTTAAGGGATTTCTTTCAAACCTTAAAATAAAAAAATTGTATTGGAAATTCAGCAAGACTGATTTTTGGTTACATAAAATTTCATTCCATGGTCACATTGTTTTGAAAAATTCCATAACTATTGATCCTAAAAAAGAAATATTTGTTG
Source organism: Viscum album (assembly GCA_963277665.1). NCBI lineage: Eukaryota > Viridiplantae > Streptophyta > Magnoliopsida > Santalales > Viscaceae > Viscum > Viscum album. The sequence continues at coordinate 1,059,938,320 of OY728165.1, read as the reverse complement.
ATGAATGGCCAAGACCCACAAATATAACCTATATTCATTGTTTTGTAGGTTTAGCAGGTTATTACTGGTGGTTTGGTGAAAAGTTCGCAAGGTTATCTAGCCCATTTACTATGTTATCTCGATAAGGTGTTAAGTTCATTTTGGAAAAAAAATGTGATTATTGTTTTTAGGAATTGAAAATAAGAATTTTGAATGCTCCAGTTTTGGAACTGCCTTCCTGTAATGGTGAGTTTGTTATCTACAGTTATGCATCATTTAAAGGGAATGGTTGTGTCATTATGCAGAATGATCATGTAATTGTTTATGTTTCACATCAGTTGAAACCTCCTGAGTTAAATTACCCTTAACATGATTTGAAATTAGATGATGTGGATTCTGATTTGAAATTTTGGAGGCATCATTTTTATGAAGTAAACCTTGGAATATATACTGACCATAATTGTTTAAATTATATATTCACTCTGAAACAATTGAACATGAGATAAAGGAGATTGTTGGAATTAATCAGGGATAATTATTTTGTGATCCTTTACCATCTGGGAAAACCAAATAATGTGGATGATGCTTTGATTCAATAATGTAATGATTCATTAACAATGATATGTTTGAAATGAGATCCTTTGGTTTTGATTTGATAATCATTGGAATTGAATTTGTCAGTGTATAATATTCTTCTGTTTTGTTTCTGGTGTTAGTGTAATTATCTCTATCAGACATAATAAAGAAAGTGCAGAAGAAAGATACTGAGTTACAGAAAAAGGTAGAGTTGGTTCAGAAAGGATAGTTGCCTAATCTTAACGTTGATAATGATTGTGTTTTGAGGTTTGGGGGAAAATTTTGTGTTCCTTGTGATTCATAGTTGAAGAATGAGTTGTTATGTGAATCTCATAGTGCTTCATTTTCAGTTCATCATGGCAGTACTATGATATACAGAGATCTTCGAGTGTATTACTAGTGGGATGGAATGAAAATTGATATTGATGATTTTACGGTGAAGAGTTGGACTTGGCAGCTGGTAAAAGCAGAGAAATAGTTACTGAATGTTATTCATTATTCTTTACTGGTGCGAGAGAGAAAATAGGGGAATATATTAATGGGCATCGTTATGGGATTACCGAAGACATCTCCGGGTAATAATCCAATCTGGGTTATTGATGATCAGTTGACTAAATCTTCTTATTTATTTCCTTTTAGAGATACATTGTATATATATCGTTGTTCTCAATTATAGAGATACATTTTATACAGATAATTGTTCTCAATTATATCTTAACGTGATAGTCAGGTTGAATTGAGTTCCCCTATGCATTTTATATGATCATGATATCAGGATTACTTCTATCTTTTAGAAAGGACTTCAGAAGTCGTTCGGTACTGAATTAAATATTAGTAAAACCTTTCATCCTCAATCAGATGGGCAGTTATAATGAACAATTCAGACCTTGGAGAATATTCTATATGCTTGTTCATTGGATTACCAGGGATGTTGGGGCCAACATCATTCATTACTTTAATTTTCATATAATATTAGTTTTTATTCCAGTATACAGATGGTTGCATTTGAGGAATTATATAGAAAGCATTGTTGAACTCTATCTTTTTGGGATAAAGTAGGTGAAAGGAACATAATGGGACAATAATTGGTAGAAGAGATGGAAAAAAAAGGTTCAATTGATTCATAAGAACATGAAAACATCTCATAGTAGGCAGAAACGTTATACGAATAACCAGAGGAAGGATATCTCATTTGATATAGGTGATCATTTCATTCTCAAAGATTCTCCATGGAAAAGTGTGATGTGTTTTGGTAAGAATGGAATGTTGTGTCTGAGGTTCATTAGACCTTATAAAGTCTTGGGGAAATTTGGATCAGTTTCTTACAAAGTTAATTTACCTCCATGTTTTTCTGAGGTACACAATTTTTTCATGTTTCAATGTTGAGAAAGTATATGCCAGATCTAACTCATGTTTTAAGTCTAGAGGTAGTTTCGTTTGAAGAGAATCTCTCTTATGAGGAACAACAAATCCAGATTGCTGACCCAAGAGAGCATGTGTTGTGGAATAAGGTAAATCACCACGTATTGGTTTTGTGGAAAAACATATCGTTGAAGTGGCAAGTGGGAATCTGAAAATACAACAAAGGATAAATACACCCACCAATTTGATAAGTGAATAAAATTGTGAGGACACAATTTATAAAAGGGGTGAAGGATGTAACATCCAAGTTAAATAATGAAATACTGCATTTTTTAATTAAGATTTTGTGAATTAAGTATTAATTTTTCCTTAAAGGGGTGGCTATGTTCGATGGCTTACCTGATAAGAAACAACATGTTTTGTTGCAATCTTACATTGCACAGTAATAATATAATATTATTATTTTAAATTGTAGTAATGACCAAGCCATTGTATTGGTGGGAATGCGTAGAATGATATACAATATGATTATACATTTTTTTTAATTTCTTTTTACATTTATCCAATAAAATATAGAGGCTTAAAATGTGAATGAATCTAATTTTATGCATAATTTAATTTAAAATATTGATTTAGCTTCTTTTGACGTCGAACCCTCATTAAATCTTGTATTGGTCACTTTTATATGTTATATTTGAAAAAATAATATCCTTATTTATAATTTGATCTTCAAAATTTACTATTGGTAAATTTTTGGTATTTTTATGATAATGTTCATTTTTAAATTAACAATGAAAAATAGTGTATTTTAATTCAAAAGTGCTTTTTAATCTTATTTTTTATATGGTTAGATAATATTTTTAAATGGTTTTAATGGGAAATTAGATTATAAATTTACCAATTAATCTATTTTTGGTCATTTTAATTATTTTCACTCTGAAAATGGACATAAACAAGTGTCAATATATTGAATGTTATTGTTTCATAAAAAACATGCTTGTTGTTTTGATAGCCGGAATTAATTTTAAATTAAAATTTTCCATATTTTTTGAATTTACAAAAATGGATTCTATATTTTGAATTAGGAGGGAATTTTTTTTTACATATTTAACTTTTATTTTTATACATTTTATATATTTAATTCATTAAAATTTTATTTACCATGATTAAAGGGTAAATATGGTAATTAAGGGTAAAAAATATTATTATAATGATATAAAATTACCCTAACATGCATATAAATCTTACTGATTGATACGTATCTATCCATGGGAATATTTGGGTCAAGTTTGGGACCCCATGGAGCCACTTAAGAGTGATAATGACACTTTATTTTAAATAACATAAAGTGATGGAAAAAATGACATAAACAAATATTTTTTTTATAAATTAATTATTCCATGGGTTTATATAAGTTATATTTTCAAAAATAAATATTAATTTTAAATCTCGATATATTTCGTACATCACGGTATTTTTTTATAATTTTTATAGATCTAATAAATTAAATTAATTATGACATAATATTGATGCATTATTTACCTGATTAATAAATTATTTAGATAAATAAGATTATAAATTATAAAACAATAACCAAAACCGTTCCAATTATTATTGGATAATTTTATTTCAACCATTTGACATTATATATTCTACTTTAACTAGTTTTTGACATTAATAAACATTTTTTCATTATATAATAACATAATATTTTCACACTTTCCAAATGAGCCCTTCCTCTCGCTTATAAAAATCCCTCACTTGTAACTCATTACTCGCACCACTAAATCCCCTTGGATCATCCAAACCAAACAAAAACAATCTTCAAATATTACTCTCACATACATATAATCCTTAACTGTGGTAGAAGTCACATCATGAATTGATTTTTGTTCAAACCAAATGGAGTTACCCGAATTATTGGTAACAGTTTCTATTAAAATTATTTTCTTTTATTTTCCTTTTCCAACCCCCTATAATAATTTTATTATTTTATTTTATAACAACACTAGTATAATGAATATAATAGAATGTTTTTATTATATGTATTCGAACTAATCTTACAAACACATCCATCTAATGGGTAAAGAACATACTATTTCTGTGGATGGGAAACTAACACCTCACGAAACGATGATTGTTCAATTATCTCCTACCGCCTCTAATGGTGGAAATTATGATTGAACAATATTTATATATGAATTTTTTTTATGATTTCAATATGCTTATTTATTTTCAATTTATATCATTCCTTTATGGTTTCCATTATTGATAAACGCGATAATTTCATTTCAGGAAATGCGGACTACTGCCCTCTCAATGTGGTATGACTCTTTAACGGCACATGTGGGATTTATAAAGGATGGAGTTAATGATATTATATTTGATATTATAGTGTTTTTATAATATACCTATATATCATTATGTTTTCATTCTACGAAAATATGAAATAGAAATGAAAGTAGCGTTCATGCGTACGTACGGCTTACCGTCTCCATGAAGGGTGCATTTCATTTCTTACCTCTAAATGTTATGTAATATAATAAATACTTGTATTTGCAAGATATATATGATATATTTGATATCTAAATAATGTATATTATCTTGTATATAATGAACTGTTGACCACGTGAACAACTAGTACTTTTAAGAAGTCCATTTTTAACTCAAGTACCAAATATCTACAAAAAGATCAATATTAACTTAAATGATTAAATAATGTTTATAACATGGTAATAAGTGATATAACTGAAATAATAAACTTTTAAAATTTTTATCATGCAAGTTGAAATCACATTTACTGTATTATTCTAAATATTAATGATCGAACGAGTCAAGTATGACGCGAGGTAGGGGACTCCGTCTCAATCTCCTATCAGTGAGTAATCATTTGTTTTAATAAACGACTTTCAATTATACGCTTTATAAATTTTTTGAATTATAATTTCATTCAGACGTTGTCTTTTCCTATGATGTTTTTTACTAAATGACATAAAATAATTTTTATTTTTAATGTAATCATTGGAAATGACCATTCTTCCACCACAAGTATTATTTGATCTTTGGTTTCTTTAACAAGTCGTAATGTTTTCAAAATAAAAGCAAATACCATTTACTCACTTTTTACATATATTGGTATTAAAAATGGTTATTATAATTGATTGATTCTTTTAATATATTTTAATGATATACTATGATTAAAATGTGGAAATGTTATCTTTCCTTTATATTTGTTTTATGTGTTATGAATATGTTATGGTTCTTGGGAACTATTACATATACGGGTGGTTCTGTGATAACCCTAGGGCAGGTAAGCCCGAGATAGCTCTCCAATGCATTGTGTAAAGTGACAGATGTACATGTGAATGTCTATCATAAGTGATTTATGGAATATACTATGATGGGTATTCTAAATGATACTCCCTATGTAGTTGTGATAACTACAATGTGAGTATGATATGGATGTCTCATGTTACCTTTAAGATTTATGTTTTCGATGTGTTATTAATAAGTCTAATGATATCATGAGTTATGTTAAAGATATTATGTTATGTATGAATTTATTTACTAATGTTTATTTATAACCCTTACAGATATTTTTATACTCTTCCCATGTTTTGAATTTTTTTCAGAGGACTTAAAGATAAATAGGGTCAAGGATTGGATCAAGGAAAAGTCATGCTCTCTACAACATGGGACTAGACATGACTCTTTTTTCCAGAGTTTTTATTTTATGAAAAATTTAAAACTTATTAGAAGTGTCTACATTGTAATTTTTGAGATGTAAATTTATAGTAATGTCCTAATTCTCTATAACTCTAAACCTGAAAAGATCCTTAATGTGAATTATTAATTTAATTCAATATTATGTAATGTTTATGTTCGGGTCCTTATATTAATTAGAATGTTATTTTATTTTATTTTATTTTTAGGACTTTTTATATACATAATACATATATATTTTCAATGTAATTCATTGGAGTCATTTTATAATATCATAAGATATATCAAATTTTATTGAACTATTTACCGCCTTTTACCTACCTTCTAGGAGTATATAAAAAATTGTATAAAACCATATTTTACTGATTATATGTGTTAAATTTAGAAAATCCATGTGATATAATAGACATCAATAAGTAAAATTTGGTTCAATAAGATGAAAGTAATTTTTTTGAATAATTACTTTTGACTTTTATTTACCCCTGTTAAATGTAAATATGGTAATTAGGTAAAGAATGTTATTATAAATACCCTAACACAGGTAATAATTCTATTGGATAAGTATAATTAGACCAAAAACAAAATTAGTAATAAAATATGATCCTCTTTGATCCACTAGGATTAGATTTAACATTTATTATTATTTTATTAAAAGAAGAGCTAAAAAAGTTAAATTGAAAATTTAATTACTAAACCATTTTTAATATAAGGATAAACACAATATAAATTGATCTATAAATATTCATTAGTAAGATAAAAATATTTTCTACATAATGGTATTTTTTTTAAAATTTTTAGAAAGTATATAATTAAATTTTTTTATGACACAATGATGATTTAGTAATTATAGTAATAATAAAATAATATAATAATTGTAATTATAAATATTCAAATAAATTTAAATTTGGACAACTGATGAATTAAAATAAATATATAGGTTAATGATACATGTTATGGTTGATTAAATAAGTTTTATTCGAAGTGATAAAGATTATATGGCTTTCAAAAAAATAAAATACTAAATAGGGTCAAAATAGACATAATTGAGTTTTTAAAACAAATCATATATTATTATTTTATATAATATTATTAAATATATATGGTTCGGAAAAAGGACATTGATAAGGTTATATATATTAATACTGAACAATTGGGGTTCACTTGGATTTTTATAGTATGTTTATTGACCATGTAATATAAAAATATAAAGAGACATGGTATATGTCATTATATTTAACTATGAATTATATCTAAATGATAAGGTTAATATGGTGACCTAAACCAATCTAAATCCTACTTGATTAGATTTTTTAAACCCATCCCAACCTTATCCTCTAAATAAATGATTTTGGAGACATTATAAATGGAATTTAATTTTATCATACAATAATATTTCAATCTTTTCCTAAAGTGGCCTTCACTTATCTTATAAAATGATACTTCCCCTTCACTTAATTTGACACATCCAAAGTCATTGGGCTATGCCAAACATTTCCAAAATATCATCCAAACATTCATCCCTTCATCCTAAAGGCCTTACATTGACCATAAATCCAACCTAAGTATCACTTTTTATCAACACAAAAGAAATCACATGAAGAAGAGGTAATAATTTAACCACCATCTTTTAATTTCTTTTCTTATTCCACATCCTCATTCTTTGTTGTTTCCATAAAAAAATAATAACTCTAGTACATTATACATACAATTACGTTATTATAACTATGGTACAACCAAATTTGTTTTTCTATCCATCCTATAAATGATAAAGTCACCATACCTGTGTACATACAACTTACCGTCTCCATGTCGTGGTGTAGATTGTTATTCAAACTTTTAATTATTTGGATGTGTATTATAATTATTATAACTATTGTGAAGAATAAATATAACATGTTAATTATTATTTATATATGATATACAATCCAATTACATATGATTTCTCCATAAATAAAATGATATTGTCCCTCGTGTGTACGTACGGGTTATCGTCTCCACGAACGCGATGAGATTACACCACCATAATAATATTTCATGAATAATTTTCATTTTAGGATTAAAAATAATGTTTATGAACATAATATTATTCTGTATGTGAACCAAAATAATGATATACTAAACAAAAATGGATTATGTAACAGTGCATATAAAGTAAAATGAATCAGTTAAAAACCATAACGATGATACTACTGAAATATTATTAAGAATGAAATAATATTGGATCATATATTATATCATAATTATGTATATAGTTCTTGTATAATTTAATAAAAATGTATTTACTATTATAAAATAGGTTAATATACCATATACTAATTAAATGTATAAGGCAAGGGTTAATTCTATAGCCTCTTTACTTATCTGAGGTTGTTAATACGTATGTATCTACTGGGACCTCTTTATCATCCAAACCTATGTTTCCTTAAAAATTCCATTCACTATTTTTTACAATTTACTAGACTATGGTTTAATTTAATTTAAACCATTACTTGACAACATATGTTATGAAAGGAATATTTTCATCATTTTCCAAACAAGGTACTTTATGACCTTCTCGACAATATTAAGGTATTAATGTCTTTTTAAACAAAAACAACAAGTGTGGATATTTTCTACAATTATAAAATCATCTATGCACCCCATCGAAATCTTATATGAATTATTTAAAAATAAATGTTTTCATTCATAATTATATGACTTTTAAATGATTTTAAAATATAAAGTGATCTTTCTCTACTAATTATTTTGATTTCGTCACGTCAACATCATTTGATTGATTTTATGATTTTTTGAAATTGATTTATTATAATACAAATAATACATATTGTATTTAAGGTTTTGTGATATATTTGACTGTGGATATGTTAATTTTACACCATTCATGGATTATGAATAATTTATTGACATTTCGTACGCTAGTTTTAATATGAATCATTATGTTATGTTTAAACGTTTTCATATGAGATTTACATTGGTCTTAGTAAGTGATAGGTGGAGCCTGCTATAGCTCTTCGATGGATCAGTAGGTCTCCTGAGATAATCTACTATCTTGGAACAAGGCCTTGATAAAATCTTAATTATAGCCTTGGCACCAAGCCTTGACTAGGTGATTATGAAGTCTGGCATTATTCATTCCAACATTATGAAATTGGATATTGATATTACATGTGATTATTTGACTACTAGAATATACTTGTGAATAAATAAATGGAATTATTTGATTTATCATTTCCATATTATGATGATGTTTAATTTTAAATGGTTTTTGTTTTAGTTGTATACATTGACTTAAATTTTTCTGCTTATTCTTGAATGTTTCCTCTATATTGTTATCCTTACTGTGCATCTAAGCTCATCCCTTTCTATGTATTATTATTCCCAGAATGTGAAGTACTATTTTATGGTTGAACTGCAAGGATAGGCTAAGTATATAATTGTGTTAAAAGAGGACTAAATGCTGTCAATGTTTTTATTTCATGATGTAATGTAAAACTTATGAATGTATCTTATACTTCAAAGGCTACTAAACTGATCGCCCATTCAGGATTTGATACCTTTTGATCATGCTAATATTATGTATAAATGAACTAACTCTGGGTAACTAGGGTCAGGACGTTACAATATGGCAACACATATTTCTCAAGGATATAGTTTAGATGAAGGAATATATCTTAAGATACCTTCAGAATAGTATCCAGACATGAATCTATTAAAATACATCATTCCTATGCATATCATCTATATTTGAAACATTAAAAAATGAATTTTAAAAGTTAATTCCTAAATCGTTATATAATTGAGGATGATTTTGATGAGAATTCACCATGGTTTTAAAAATAAATTTATTCCAAACCTTGAATTTATATAAAAAAACCATTATTTAGTTTCATATATTCTTTTAGATCTTGGTAGTGTAGGATAAAAACATTTCTTATTTCCAATGGTCATTCAACAATATAGCTCAACCAGCCATTTTTATAAAATAAATTCCAAAAGATGTATTTGATGTAAAAATTTATGTATTTGATATTATTTTGGGAACATCAAGGAATTAATTATGTAATATGTTTGAAATAATAATGAAAAATGAATTTGAAATGAGTTTGATTAGTGAAATAAAATTCCTTATTTGATTACAGATTTTTCAATATAAATAAGGAATTATTTTAATTGAAATTAAATATTCTATGGATCATTTAAAACATTTCAATATTGACAGAACTAAATGTAGTAATACTCTATGAGTACTAACAAAAAATTAGAATTTTATGATGTTGGGGAACCAGTGGATCAAACCAGTTAGAGAGGTATTATTGGAAATATTTTCTATAAAACTACTTCTTAACCTGATTTGATTTTCACTATGTGTATGTGTTCTTATTTTCAAGAATATTCTATAGAGTCACACTTTTTGGTGGTAATTTATTTTGAAATACTGAAAATTCACTAAAAAGTTATCACTATTCAATCGTTTTGGGAAAGTATTTCACTTATTTCTTTAGATTATGATTTTGGTGTATGTATGTCATATTGAAAAAGATCCATTGAATATGTCACCATTTAGCAAAGTAACTTATTTCTTAGGGTAGTAAGAAAAAAACTTCTCTTATACTATCTACTATTGATGTTCAATACATTACTTCTGGTAGTTTTGTGCTCAATTTTTATGGATTAAAAAGACATTACAAGACTATGGATATCCATAAAGACATATACCTATAAATTACGATAATAAAACATCCATTAACATTTCCAAACTCATATATTACACTCCATAGCAACGAATATTGATGTATGATATCACCCCATAAGAGATAAGTTTAAAAAGGGTGATATCATACTTCAATAAAATGGTATAGAACATCATATTGATGATATCATTAATAAGACAAGAAATTATGAGAGAAAAATTAACATCAAATAGGAGTAATGTACGATTAATTTTTGTTATGTTTAGTTTTTTAGGCCTCACCATTGTAGATTTCTCACCATTATTTAGATCTCAGTATTGAATATGTCTCACCGTTGAAGATGAATCATAGTTATAGATGGCTCTCTGTTAATTTTTATGTGTTTTGATTTCTCAACATTATAATTTATCCAAATTTCAATTTCATACCTTTGTGATTTCTCACCATTACGATTTCTCAGCATTGGAAATTCACACCATTCATTTGTCTCACCATTGGAAACATTTCCTCCTTTAAAATTTCATGTTGATAGTTGTTAAAATTTATGTTTTTAAATAGAATTTTTTTTACATTTCTATTTAATTTATATTTTTTATTTTACTTATAATTTATATTTTTGATATATAAATCCCTTAATTTCCAAAATGATAGAAATTGATCCATTTCCAAAATTTAACACACTTCATCCTCATGCCTTTTCTCTCAAGACCTAGTGTGACCCTCACTCTCATGTGTTATTACCTTCCTTTTTCTTTAGCCAATCTGAAAGAATTATTCTCCCTGGACAAAATGAAGTGTTATTCTGAGTTTTCCCTAAATGATTCATTTCCCACAAAGAATAAAAAATAGATTCAAGAGGTACAAATGCTAAATTAGATCCTCTAAATCCCATGATTTCAAGAAATGTTGTAGTACATGAGATTGATTTTAAAGAATAGTGGTTTCTTTTGAGTTAGTCTTTAATGCTTTATATTATATATAAAAAAGTATGATTGGATTGGTTCTCTTACAACAAGATACCATTATATCCTATTTCAGTATATGGTTTTTTCCAGTTCATTGAGTTATGATTTTAGGATAATGAATATGGTGTGAGAACTAGAATATATATTCATAAGGTTGTATTTTTTTCAGGACAAGGAACTGAAATTTTAAAGTTTCTACATGAAGGATAATAAATGACCACCGAAAAAATTATAGATGACAATGGTGACGTTTTTGTGATGAATTAGTTAATGAGTTAGATGGAAGTAGAATATTTGAATGGATGATGGAATCCGATCATGATAGTGAGTGAAATATTCTTTTTACGATCATTGAGCACATGAATTTTCCAAGAAAAATTGAGATTATTAATTTAAGATAGGGAGATTTTTACCTCTTTTACCTATTAAAAATAATGTAGAAGATAAATATTCGTAGATATTTTATGCCTTTATTGTTTGAGATGAGTAAACCTAGTTTTATATCATATTATTTGATATATCCTATGTATATTAGAGTAATGATTGAAGCCAATGGATTTGTTGGTAATGATGATGAATTTGTAGTAGACTTTAATACTTATTCCATCACTATAATAACTTTATGTTGGATGAAAATAAGTTGGAGTCCATGGAAAATTAAATGTGTCATTAATGTTGAAAGATTATATGGTGAATTTGGTTCCCTTGAACATCCATCAAGGGAAAAATAACTTGTTGATCTTTTTTTGGAATCATATTTTGTAGTTGATTATTCACGTGAGTAGAAAGAGGCTAATGTTGGTAGAAATGAATTTGACGAATTTCTAGTCGATGAATTTATGGACCTTGATTTTTTTTAATAATACCCACTTATTATGTAAGGTGAACCTATTCTACAAAAGATTATCCCTAAAAGAGTGAAGATTTTGAATAATGGGAGTGGTGAGAATGAGACATATGTACCAGGTGAAGAACAATTTAGAAGTATCTAAGAATATATAGAAGATATGGAAAAAAATGATATTAGGAAGAAGATAAAGAAGAAGTAAAAGAAGGACATGATGAAAATGGAACTGGTAATGGATATTGAGATGGAGATGGTGATAATGGATGAAACACAACTGTACCCTTTTGATTATGTTTTCAGCCTTTTCCTCTATCTCCTAGAGAATCTGTTCGATAGCTCATACCAATATACATCATAGAACCTCTTTATCTTACTGATGTTCCAACAATTATTTCTATTATACCCCATGAAACTTTTTCTATAGAATATTCCTCTTAAAAGGATAATGGAAAATCTTCTATTGTCCCTTCATTCATATAGATAGACTATTTCTACATAGATTAAATTTTATTGATGGGACTATTTTTTTCTATCTATTTATTAATCATTTCTTCATGAACTATAGTGTTTTTTAAATGGATGTTATCATTTAATTTATATTCCATATTCAATGAGTTTAAAATTTTTTATATTTAATTTATCCTCTTAGATAATTCCAAAAGTGGGTGAATGGATAAAATAATTTTTTTAATCATGATTATAGTAAAATTTCATCGAAAAAATTTTCATTCATGTTCATGAAAACTATATTTTATTTTATATAGTTTCATACATACATAACATTGATATCAGATGTGTTATAATTTTTTTGTACCATCTAATTAATTTCATTAACAAACTATGTATCACTTTTAACTTTTTTCCATGGTGTATAATATATCATGATTTATAAATAATATAATATATATAGAATTTTGTGATTATTTTCATCAAAATGATTGATATTGTTTTCCTCATTGTATCATTGATCACAAAATGTTTTTTATTATGATAAAAGTCAGTTTTGTATTTTATTATATCATTTTACATTATATAAAATATAGGAGTGATTTGGATAAGTATGAATAAATGTTGAGGTTTAGTTACCACGAAGAATGTATCAAAACCAGTAATGTCTTTCCTTTGAGGCAATCTTACATAAGTGAAGAATAATTGAAATGTGTGGGAAATAGTAAATCTTAGACTTGACCCCATTGAGGTCAGGTCACTGGAAATAAAGAATCCATAATGGAATCCAAAATTAGCTATTTATTTTAATTTACTACCATCAACATGACTCACCATTAGTGATGAGTCACATGTAGAACAAAAAATCAGCTAACTATTGGAATAACCTACCATCATGATGAATCGCCATTAGCATGGATAACCATTAGCCTGAGTTGCCAGCAGAGGCTAGCATACCATCAGATGCTCACACCATTCAAATAAAACACTTCCGGACTCTATCACCAACAATCTCAATAACCACTAGATTATATAACCTATAAATACTATTCACTATTAAAAAATTTCAACACTAATGTTATTGTGTGTTTTTAATTAATTCTCTTAAATATACATTTTTTTATCATTAAATACTAGTTATTTTTTCATTATTAGGTAAATATTGTATATGGATGCAATGAAGAATGTTTCATCCCAGAGTATGAGGATTAATTTTTTCAAAATAATTGATATTCACAATAATAATGCATCATGTTGCTGTTAAAATATTAACATAGACTCTATCATCAAAGTGGAGAAAAAATACACTAAAAAGAGCTATGAAATTTCACATGCACATATAGAACATATTTATGTAATTATATAATTCCATTTTATGTGTACTTATATGAATAAATTTTCCAACTCATGTTGTTGAAATAGAGGATCTTATTGAACAACTAGTTTATGAAATTCAGATCGACATCAAATTTCAGAAGGACAACCTAAGATTCATTTTAGATCACATTTAATGTGTCATGATCTGTAGTTATTATCATACACTGAAACTATATTATTTCACATAACATTACATGCCCTATTTTTTAGATTTTTAATTAAGATTTTTGTGTGTACACTGTATTTTTTAAATACACATTGTATCCTACAGTAATAAAGGAATATACTAGATATGATCTGAAGAAATTTTTTTCTTATTTTCCAACATATTGTTGTAAAGGTTTTTGTGTGGCCTAGTTTGTCTATTTTCCAAAAATTACTGGGGATGTGGTTTCTATGTGGCCGGGATAGTTATCAAACTATTGTATAACCAATTCAGTTTGTGGATGAAGGATTATATTTAAATAATATTCATGGAAGAAGGTGACTTTTGAATGGATAGGATATAGTTTGTACATGAGATTTAATATCATGTATTCATTTTATTTTATGTTTTTTATCTTTGTTTTAGAATATATTCATTATTTAAATTGAATATATTTTATACAAAATCACTACTTTTATAATGAACCTTATTATAGATTATATATGTTTTTTATTGATTATGTTGATTACATAGGTTAAATAAATACTATATTATATTTTAACAAAGATACTTCAATAAATATGAATTATTTTAAATATTAATGTGTTATATCAATCAGTCGTTTTGGTTTAATATGGTTTATTTAAATTCATTGGGGGATTTTATTTTATCATTATTTTGACAGAAAAATTAATTGAGTTCTCAATTCACTCCCTCTTGAGATACTCACTCTGACAAAAAAAAATAACCCTGAAATCGTAATATGTATTATTTAATGAAAATAATGGTTATGATGGAAGTAATATACATTATTTCCATAAAAAATTTAAAAAATAATCCTTTAATATATTTTTTTTAAATCCCAATGTGAAATAATTGGTGAATGACATGGTGACTAAATTAATTTTTTTAAAAAATTATAACATAGGTAAAAACGTTTTTAATAAAACATTAGAATAAATTTCAAAACATATTTAAATAATTTTTTGATAAATTTATTTTTTAATAAAATGGATCTTTGATCGAAATGTTAAAAAAATAATTTTTTTCTTGAATATATTATTTTGAAATGTTGTGTACATCAATATATAAATATGAAAAAAAAATTTATTCTCTATAAATTACATTTGGATAAGAAAATAAAATATTTTCTTGAGATATATATCAAATCATTTCATTGTTTGATGTATAATCATGAGAAATACATATAATCAAAGTGAGTGTAACATAAAACACTTACCACTTTTGTAACTTTTAGTCATAATACAATTGAAAATTAAATGTTAATTGAAACATATAATATCATGATAATATAAAAATTATTTATTTTATATTTAAAATTAGATTTATATAAACCTCATGAATTTTTATTGGTTCTATAACATAATATTTGTCTTAAATAAGTTAAATTGAGAAAAATACCATACAACATTGGTAAATTTTTAACATGATTCCCCATAAGAGGGAGTTATAAAATATATATTTTAATACTAATACTTTTCAATATAATAATTATAATATAAATTCATTTAAATTATATAAAACACATAATATAAATATGGGTAAAATATTTCATGTGTCTCCCAAATGTAAAAAAGCTAGACAGAAATCAGTTATTATAAGTCTTAAATACATTTTTACATTTTCAAACACAATATAAAATAAATATAATATTATTATAAATATATTATAATATATAAATATATCCTACGCTATATAATTTACTTAGGTAATTTTTTACCCATTTATTAACAATTCCATGTTAAAGTCATGGTTTGTGCAATAACTTCTCTATTTCAGGAATATTTCTTTTGTACTCATACATTGATCACTGTAACATCATATAAATGATTTTAATAATGATATAAATATCATATATATTCATAATACATGTATTTATAGTGATGAATAAAACATTGAGATAGAAAATTAAATACAGAAATCAAGGACACAATAATCCATACATGAATATGAATTTTTTTCCATTTTTTCAATGAAAACAAAAATAAAGGGTAATAATATATTAACCTCATTGAATAATTTTTTATCTATATTAAATATTATAATTACACTCATATGTATTAATTTCCTTGTAATTAATTAATGAATGACACTATAACATGATACTGTAGTCCACTAGACACATGAATGATATCTAAAAAATGAAAGTAAGAATGATCATGTTATAATATTATTCCAAAATAATTGTTATATCTAAAGTTAATATTTAAAAAATAAATCTGCCATTACATATAAGAGTGAGATTTTTAAATGGAAAATTAATAACATCAGTTCGTGATGGGGTTTTCCACCATACAGGTGAATAATGAATCCATAACACATTTGATGGAATATGAGAAGGAGTCGGGATATTAAATTATCCAAATGAAGCCAAAATATATGGAAGATACTGTGTTTATTATATCTACTTTTTGGAATACAAAACTTAGGTGGAGGGGATGAATTAACATAAATACTTTTATAAGAGATGATACATATTTTTAGGGAAACATCTATTGGTTCTCACCTAAAGGATTCTTCAGATATATTTCTATATAAAATATGTATTCTAGGTTGTGATAATAGAAGTGTGTATGAGATTTGGATAGATATTTCATGACAAAACATGAAATTAAGTAATTTAAGATAAAAATTTCATCTTGAGAAATGTAATCTACACAAGGTGTTGTGCGCAACTCTAACCAAACTAATAGTTCCATGTAATGAAAAGTATTTAAATTATAAAATCTATTTAAAAATATGATTCAGAAAATATTGGTAGGGGTTACAATTTCAAATGTAAACAATTGATCATTGAATAAAAATATTATTATCTATTCATATTATATCATAAAACAAATAAATACATAATTAGAAAGGTAATGGAAAAATTATCGTAGGAAATTCGTTATATATTGATGATCACACAAAAAAATATAAAATTATTAAAATATACATGAATATAAATTTAACACTATCATATATTTTAAATATTAAAGATATATAAAAATTGATATTCTAATTAAACATAAAATGATTTTTTTGACAATATACAGTATGTCTATCATCCCAAAATTTAATTTAATAATATAAATATATAATATATGTTTATAATATATAATTAATATATATCTCCCTAGTGTCAAAAATAGTTTTTTAGACATATCCACATGAAAAAAAAATGTATTACTTGGGAACCTGAATTTATGTTCTTCAATAAAAAGATATCCCAAAATTTAAATTTATTGATAATACAAGAATCCAATTAATTTTAGAATTCATGGATGAACTTGATGAATCCATATTTATTTTGGACCAATGGTTCAAATTTATCCCCAAATTCACTAAATTGTGGTCACTCCCCCTTCAATATTCTATGTTGATCCTTTATCCTTGGAATAATTCTTCTAATAATTATTTATACTCAACATTAATTTTGTTCTTCCTATCTAATCTGATCATATGAATATATAAATTTTATATGATTTAAATGGAATTCATATATTAATATCTGAATAAAGGAGGCTTCTATAGTATTTCACCTAATAAATCATGACATTGATCATCTTCCTTAAACAATATATGCTATATAATATATAAAATAAATTTAAGTAAAAATTCATTAGTGAATATAGAAAATTTTGTTTGAGACTATCTTTCCTAAGATAATTGTCAAACATAATAATAAAATCGTGTGACTTTTCATTTTTTATTTGTTCTATATTCGAATTGAGTGCCAATTCATAGTTGGAGAATGGAAATCTGTAAAAATCATCCCACTACTCTAGGATAATTCAAAAACAATGAGGAAACATAGTGAGTTTTTAGTTTCATTAATCTGAATTATATGTTATATTCCATAAATCATGAAATATTGATAGTATATAAGTTGACATATATTCTTTTGGTTTATCATATTGAATACATCATCACAATCAATGTATATTATTTATATTTACTTGATTTAAATATGCACATGTATTACTTATATGAAAGTAATTTAATGTTCTAATTTATTCAATCACTCACTTCCTAAAAATGATTTCAATAATAATATACTTTGTGAATAATTTTTTTTCAAATTTGAAATTCTTTTATATAAGAATATAAATATTTTTAAGGATAACCCCTATCTTCATCATCTAGCCCCTTGTTTAGCCAAAAATCCAGAAAATTATAATTATTATTTTTTAATAATAAACTTATTTCATCAAAATATTAGACAAAGGAACTTCTATTATTATTAAATTTTCATCACTATAATAAGAATCATTATCTCCATTAAAGGGTTTAATGGTTTCTTCTACTCCTATAGTGTATAGAGAAGAAGATCTTGGTGAGTATGCCTTCAATTATTCCCAATATCATCCCAAATAAGAAAACTCTTTCATTTAATCCCATTGTGAAGAAGAATATGAACTGATGGCTCTCCAATCCATTATGTAATAATAAGTAACTGATGAAATGAAAAAAAATTATTTCATACGTATATAAATAATGTAATAAAATTGAAAAAATTATTGATTAAAGGTATTTTTAAAAATAAGTGGGATAACTATTTCTATTTATGAATATTATTGGAGTTATATTTTTTAGACAATACATAGATATTGGTTACATGGATGTAGCCAAGGTGTTGGACTCTATTGTTTTAATATAGAGGTAACTAGGTACTTAGTGGGCATGTCTGAGGTACCTAATGTACATTAATATAATGTATGTGGTCCATTATGGTCCAATGAATTTCAAGTCGAAAGAATAATGGTCCTCGGTTTCTAAAAGTTACTTGGTTGAAGGGTACTGAGTACCTAATCCCATTATAGGGATATTTTTAATTTTTTCTAATTATTTACTTTACAATAATTTCAATTTACAATATAAAACCATAATAATTGGGGAGACCTCACTTTACATAGAGAGATCATATCATATATCTCCCTCTCGCTCAATCATATTTGTTCTCCTAATATATAAAATTATTGCAAACCATTAGTCTAATATCAGTCTATCTTGACATCAATATCCACTTATATATACTTTTATAGGACAAATCCCACTTCTCTTCCAATCCATGTTTCTATGCCTATATAAAAAATATCAATATGTGGATATTTACCTATAAAATAATAGCATGTAATAAACCATAAATGAATTATTAAAAATTATATATATCATCTATCATGGTTATAATTTAAAAACATTGTGGTTTGGAATTTTTCAAAGTATAATTCAATATTTTTTCATAGTAAGACCTATTTTATTGAACTGATAGGATCATTATAGCCTTAGAATATCAATAATGATGTTATAAATTAACCCCATGTAAAATTAATTCATCTTCATCTTCTCATATATACTATCAAATAATCACTCACATCAACCATGTTTCGATGGACCCCCGATTATATATGTTTCCATCATAAACCACTTCCACTGGGGACCATTAATATAATAAAAAATACTCTATACAGACTCAATCAATTAGTAAAGTTCATTGGGTCCATCCTTTCTATGATTCATTATATGGTTGTACAACTAGGACTCATAGGGGCAGTATATAATGGATATATTATAACCTTAATTTAACTAGATGATACTCATTATAACTTATACTATGCTCACTAATAAAAAATAATCAAACATCTACCTCGCCTCCTAAATCTTATGTGGATTAAATAACCTCAATACCCTTATTTATTTCACAATATCATATATATACTTAGGGGCCTCATCTAGTGCAGTCCACAGCAACACCAAATCCCTACACTCAAAATAATTTAATAGAGGACACCATGGTGAAAAATATGTAAAAGGAAATGAATTAAACTCAACAATACACTTCTTTATTCATTCCAATTTCACATTAAATACCCCATTAATGTCTTATGTATTCTATTATATTATGAGGAACACCAAATAACACACAAATAATGGATACACTTACCCACGATCAATTGGAATCACATCCACAAATTAGATAAGAAAAATTACATTAATAATATCAATGTGAACACACAACATATGTTGTATTTTTCACACTATGTATTATAAACCATTACCATAGAAGAATACAATCTAAATTGGAAACAACAAGAATACATACACATGTCATGTGAGTCCCATGTTCCTATAATGATGTATATATACTAAATCAAACCTCATTTGGATAGGATTAGATAATAGAAACCTATAGAAAAAAATAAAAATTTATTCAAATCAGATAACTCAATAGTAATCATGAAACGAAAAATGGTAATATTATTCCCTATGTATCCTTGTATTTATACTAAGTCTTCTAGTTTCAGGACATTACAAATGATTCTCATCCCATATATTGACAAACCCATAACAATTTATCTACCACAAATTAAATTTATTTCAAAACCCACTCACTATAATTTAGGTATATAAACTATAATACCAATTTTTGGAATATATAGCCTTGATCTCTCAAATAGAATGTGGTTTGGGGACACACATATCTTAGGTATTCTACCAATTATGTCAGAGGTATCCGATTAGTAGATCGAGTGTAAGATGTGATAGTGGTGAACTATAATCTTTTTTAATAAATAATAAAATAACACCAATAAAAATATATACATAAAAAAAATTTAATCAATATAGATTATGTGATTAGATAGAAGAATCTTTTTTACAATTCCACATAATTCAAAAATGACATAAATAGATCACTAAACGATCGATCATATAAATCATTTCCATAAATATGAAAAAATACAACAAAGCCTTGGTGTGAGGATCAACCTTCTCCAACTCAAAACAATACTATGAAACATGATGATCAATTTCACTTATAGCTACCAATCTCCAAACTCCAGCATCTTATCATCACATGATTTCTAATATATAATTTCTTCACACATCGTTGAGGGACCGTGATGGGTGACAAAATGAATTCTATCAGTTTCCATTAATGTTTTCCAATGAATTTACATATATATTTAAGAGTTTTTATATATTCCAAAGAGTTGAATTTAATAGTTTGCACTCAAGATATTCCTTAGGTACTCAAAGATCTATTTTTGTATCCATTTCTATTGTTGAATAGTGAGATTTTTCTATGGCATACCTATAGTCTATCATACTAATGTATCCCTTGATATTAAGACAAATTCACATCCAACAACATTTTATTCCAATATAATATTTTAGTAACATAAAGTTCATTAATATCTTCTAATGAAAATTATCATAAATTATCACAGATTCCATGGAGAAATGAACTATATCTTAACTATCATCACAATATCCCTTTGAAACACATGGCATTTAAAAATTCTATTCTTTACTAAGCCAACCTCAATGGAAACAACACATCCAACCAACATAGATAATATCCAACACAAATTCTATAACATCAATAAAAACCAATGTAATGTAGAGAGATATTCCATATCGCTTTTATGAAATTATTGTTTTTAGATCACCACTAATCTATCAAATCTATTATAGATACCTCCATGAAATAGTTGTATAAGCCTTTTCATGGATCCTATCCTAAGTGAACATGAACCTAATATCCATAATCCTTTATATCATGTTGTAATATACATGAAATTATAACCAAAATTAATCTAGTGAACCTATATCACAACATTTATGGTTGTGTCTATGACTTCCTATCTGATACTGGAAATCCTGTTCTTCCCCGATTCCATTGATGAATGGAATAACTCATTCGAAGTAACAAAATATAAAAAATATACTCAAAAAATATTTCCAAGACCCAAATAAAACAATCTTATAAACAGGATCATCCTAATTCTAACCGCAACTAGTCTATTACATCCAATTATACCCACTATGTAACTTGTACACCAAACCTAGTCCACGTTTTGATTATTAATATAACCTTCCCTATGAGTGAGGGAGAGGGAGAGATATGAGATTACTGAGAGAGAGGGAGAGATAGGAGATGAGCTCATCTCATATCTCTCCCACTATGTGAAGTGAGGTCTCAATAATTATTATGGATATATATTATAAATTGAAATTATTGTAAATTAAATAATTAAAAAAAATAAAAATTCCCCTATAAAGGGATTAGGTACTTAGTACCCTTCAACAAAGTAACTTCTAGAAATCGAGCACCTTCTTTCTTTAGACACGAAATTCATTGGACCATAATGGACTCCATACTTTATATTAACATACATTGGTTACCCAAGACATTCCCACTAAGTACCCAATTACCTCAATATTAAAAAAATAGATTACACCACCTCAGCTACATCCATGTAACCACCATTTATGTATTGTCTAAAAACTAATACTCCATTAATATTCATAAATAGACATAGTTATCCAACTTATTTGTCAAAATCACCTTAATCGATATTTTTTTCAATATTATTACTTTATTTATATTCATATGAAACATTTTTTTTCATTTCATCATTTAATTATTATTACATAAAGGGTTGGAGAGCTGTTGGTTCCTATTCTTCATCATAATGGGATTAAATAAAATAGTTTTGTTATTATGGATTATATTGGGAATAATTTATGGTATACTCACCAATATCATCTTCTATATACACTATAGGAGTAGAAGAAAAAATTAAATCCTTTAATGGAGATAATGATTCTTATTAGAGTGATAAAAATATAATAATAGTATATGTTCCTTTTTCTGACATATTGATGAAATAAATTTATTTTTAAAAAAATGATAATTATAATTTTCTTGATTTTTAGATCTATGATGGGATATATGATGAAAATAGGAGTTATCCTTTAAAATAATTATATACTATTATAGAAGAATTTCAAATTTAGAAAAATGTTATTCCCAGATTATAGTTTTATTAAAATCATATTTAGGTGGTGAATGATTGAATAAATTTAAACATTAAATTATTTTCATAGAAGTAATACATGTGCATATTTAAATCAAGTATATATAAATAATATACATTTATTGTGATGATTTATTCATAATGTTGAACCACAAGAATCTATGACAACTTATAGACTATAAATATTTAATGATCTATGGAACATAACATGTAATTCAGATTAATGAATCTCAAAACACAATAAATTTACTCATTTTTTTTGAATTATTAGAGAGTAGTGGGATGATTTTTAGATATGTCTATTCTCCCACAATGAATTAACACTCAATTCTTATATAAAACGGATAAAAATTCAAAAGTCACACCCTTTTATTATTATGTTGACAATGATCATAGAAAATATAGTCTCAAAAAATTTGTTTATTTTTTCTAATGAATGTTTTTTTGTATGAATTTTATTAAATATAGTATATAGCATATATTGTTTATATAAGGTGATCAATTTCGTGATTTATTAGGTGAAATCCTCTAGAATTCTACTTTATTTAGATATTAATATATGAATTCTATTTAAACCATATCAAATTTATATATTCATATAATCAGATTATATAGGAAGAAAACATGAATGTTGAGTATAAATAAGTATTAGAAGAATTGTTCCAAGGATAAAAGATCAATATAGAATAGTGTAGGGGGGAGTGACCAAAATTTAATTAATTGGGAGAGAAATTTTAACCATTGGTCCAAAATAAATATGGATTCATAAAGTTCTTCCAGGAATTATAAATTTGATTGGATTCTTGTATTATCAATAAATTTGAATTTAGTGTTATCTTGTTATTAAAGAACATAAATTCAGGTCACTGAGAAATACATTTTTTATGTGGATATGTCCAAAAAACAACTTCTGGACAAATGGATCAAATTTATCCACCAATTCATTAAATCGTGGTCACTCCACCCTTCGCTATTCTATGTTTATCATTTATGCTTGGAATAATTCTTCTAATAATTATTTATACTCAACATTGATTTTTTTCTTCCTATCTAATCTAATCATATGAATATATAAATTTGATATGATTTAAATGGAATTCATATATTAATATCTGAATAAAGTATAATTCTAGAGGATTTCACCTAATAAATCATGACAATGATCAGCTTCCATAAACAATATATGTTATATAATATATATAATAAATTTCATAAAAAACACATTTTTTAGGGAATATAAATAATTTTGGTTGAGACTATATTTCCTAAGATCATTGTCAATATAATAATAAAAGGGTGTGTATTTTGATTTATTATCCATTCTATATAAGAATTGAGTTCCAATTCATAGTGGGAGAATGGACATATCTAAAAATCATCCCACTACTCTATGATAATTAAAAAACAATGAGGAAATATAGTGAGTTTTTAGTTTCATTAATCTGAATAATGTGTTATGTTCCATAAATCATGAAATATTGATAGTCTATAAGTTGAAATAGATTCTTATAGTTCAAAATAATGAATAGATCATAACAATCAATGTATATGATTTATTGTTACTTGATTTCAATATGCACATGTATTACTTCTATGAAAATAATTAAATGTTTTTATTTATTCATTCACTCACCACCTAAAAACGATTTTCTTAATACTATACTTTGGGAATTACATTTTTACAAATTTGAAATTAAACTATATATTAATATAAATTTTTTTTTGGATTTCCCCTGTCATCATCATCTAGCCCATCATTGAGCCAAAAAATCTAGAAAATGATAATTATTATTTTATAATAATAAAATTATTTCATCAATATGTTAGACAAAGGATCTTATATTATTATTAAATTTTTATTAATCTAATAAGAATCATTATCTCCATTAAAGGATTCAATTGTTTCTTCTACTCTTATAGTGTATAGAGAATAATTTCTTGGTGAGTATGCCTTCAATTATTCCCAATATCATCCCTAATAAAAAAACTATTTTATTTAATCCCATTATAAAGTAGAATAGGAACCAATGGATCTCCAACCCTTTATGTTATTTTAATTAACTGATGAAATGAAAAAATATGTTTCATATGAATATAAATAAAGAAAAAAAAGTGAAAAAATTTATTGATTAGGGGATTTTGATAAATAAGTTCGATAACTATTTGTATTTATGAATATTAATGGAGTTATAGTATATAGACAATACATAGATGTTGGATACATGGATGTAGCCTATGTGTTGGAATCTATTTTTTTTAATATAGAGGTTACTGGGTACTTAGTGGGTAGGTCTTGGGTACCCAATGTACATTAATATAAATTATGTGTTCAATTATGGTCCAATGAATTTAAAGTCAAAAGAAGAAAGGTGCTCGATTTCTAGAAGATAGTTTATTGAAGGGTACTGAGTACCTAATCCCTTTATAGGGAAATTTTAATTTTAATTACATATTTAATTTACAATAATTTCAATTTATAATATATAACCCTAATAATTGGGTAGACCTCACTTCACATATAGGGAGTGATATGAGATTAGATTATCTCATATCTATCCCTCTCGCTCAGTCATCTCATATCTCTCCCTCTCAGTTAGTCATAGAGAAGGTTATATTGGTAATGAAAACTAAGACAAGGTTAGTTGTACAAGTTACATAGTGGGTATAATTGGATGTAATAGACCAATTTTGGTTAGAATTATTATGATCCTTTTTAATAAATTGTTTTATGCGGGTCTTCGAAATATGTTTTGAGTATAATGTTTATATTTTGTTACATCGATTGAGTTATTCCATACTTTTATGGAATTGTGGAAGAACATAATTTCTATTATGAGATAAGAAGTCATAGACCCATCCTTAAATGTTTTGATAGAGGTTCTCTAGATTAATTTTGGTTATAGGTTCATGTTTATTACAACATGATATAAATGATTAAAGATATTAGGGTCATGTTCACATAGGAAATTATCCATGAAAAGGATAATACAACAATTTAATGGAGGTATCTATAGTAGATTTAATAGATTAGGGGAGATCCTAAAACAATAATTTCATAAAATGTGTATGGAATATCTACCTACATTACGTTGGTTTTTATTGATTTTATAGATTTTGTGTTGGATATTATCTATGTAGGTTGGATGTGTTGGTTCCATTTAGGTTGGCTTATTAACGAATATATTTTTGACATGACCTATGTTTCAAAGGGATATTTTGATGATAGTTCTGATATGGGTCATATCTCCATGAATTTTTGATAATGCATGATAATTTTCATTGGGATCTATGAATGCATTTTATGTTATTAATGGATTATTTTGGCATAAAATGTTTTTGGATGTGAATATAGTCTGAATACCGAGAGATACATCAGTATGATAGACAATTGTTATGTCATCTAAAAATATAACTATTCAACAATTGAAATGGATAAAAAATATATCTCTGAGTACCTAAGGATTAGGTTGAGGGGAAACAATAAAATTCCACTCTTTGAAATATATATAAAATTTTAAATATATTTGTATATTCATTGGAAATCATTAATGGGAACATATAGAATTCATTTTTTCACCCATCACGGTCCCTCAACTACGTGTGAAGAAATTATATATTAGTAATCCTGTGATGATAAGATGCCGGTGTTTGGATATTGGTAGCAATGATTGAAATTGATCATCAGGTTTTATAGTGATGGTTTGAGTTGGACAAGGTGGATCCTCACTCCAAGGCTAAGTTGTATTTTTTCTATTTATGGAAATGATTTATATGATGGATCATTTAGTGATCTATTTATGTATTGATTGATTTAAATGGAATTTTAAAAAAGATTCTTCTATCTAATCATATGATCCAAATCAATTTCATTTTTGTTATGTATATTTTTATTGGTGTTCTTTTTTTATTTATTAAAAAAGTTTTTTGTTTCCCACTATCACCTTCTACAGCTGATCTACTAATCAGATACCTCTAAAAAAATTGGTGAAATACTTATTGTATGTGTGTCTCGAGACAACATTTTATTTGAGATATCTAGGTTATGGATTCCAAAAATTGGTATTATAGTTTATATACCTAAATGAGAGTGACTGGGTTTTGACATTAATTTAGTTTGTGGTAGATAATGTTGTATGGGTTTTTCATTACATGGTATGGGAATCTTTTGGAATGTCTTGAAAACAAAAGAGTTAGTATTAATTCAAGGTTACATGGGGAATAATATTACTATTTTTTTATGATTAATATTGAGTTATATGATTTGAATAAATTTTTATTTTATGCAATAGTTTTTTATTATCGAATCCTGTCCCAATGAGGTATGATTTAGTATATATAGATCATTATTGAAAAATGGGACTCACATGACATGTGTATGTATTCATTTTGTTTCCATTTTAGATTGTATTCTTCTATGGTAATGGTTTTTAATACATTGTGTGACAAATACAACTTATACAGTTCATTCACATGGATATTATTAATGGAATTTTACTTATTGAATTTGTGAATGTGATTCCAGTTGATCGTGGTTAAGTGTATCAATTATGAGTGTGGTATATGATGTTCCTAATAATATAATAGAATACATAAGACTTTAAAGGGGGATTTAATGTTCAATTGGAATGCATAAGGAAGTGTATTGTTGAGTTTAATGCATTTCCATTTAAATATTTTTCAACATGGTGGCCTCTATTAAATAATGTTGAGTGTAGGGATGTGGTTCTATAGTGGAGTGAACTAGATGAGGCCCCTAAAGATCTAGATGATATTGTGAAATAAATAAGGGTATTGAGGTTGTTTTATCCACACAGGCTTTAGGAGGCAAGGTAGTGGTTGGATTATTAGTTATTGGTGAGCATAATATAAGTTATAATGATTATCATCTAGTTAAATTAAGGATCTAATATATCCATTGTATACCTCCCCTATGAGTCCTATTTGGAAAACCATTGAATGAATCATAGAATGGATGAACCCCAAAAAATTTACTAATTTATTGAGTCATTATAAGGTTTTTTTTATTATATTAATGGTCCACAATGAAATTTGTTTATGATGGGAACATATATAATCAGGGGACAATCGAAACATGGTAGATGTGGGTGATTATTTGATAGTATATATGAGAAGATAAAGTTGAATTAATTTTACATGGGGTTAATTTATAACATCATTATTGATATTCTATGTCTATAATGATCATATCATTTCCAAAAATTAGGTCTTAATAAGACATCAATTTTGAAATATAATGAGAAAAATTAAAAAACACTATATTTTTTAATTATAACTGTGATAGATGATATATATAATTTTTAATAATTCAGTGATGGTTTATTACATGTTATCATGTTGTCGGTAAATATCCACATATTGCTATTTTTTCACAGGTACAGAAACATGGATTGGTAGAGAAGTGGAATTTAATCGATGGGAGTATATATAAGTGGATATTGTTGACAAGATATACTGATATAAGTGAGATGATTTTCTAGAATCGTATATATTAGGAGAATAAATATGGTTGATAATTTTGAATACTAATGATTCCACTTTAAATTGGGTCATCATGGAGGTTCTTTTATTATTTTCGTATAGTTTATATTTGATCCCTATGTGATCAATCACTGAAGGATTTCTAAATATTTGGAAAGATGGGACATTGAGAGCTATTTATCATGACGACCTTTCAATTAGATAGAGTTCATATATTAAATTAGACATAGATATGTAAGGTAATATTTTGAGTTTCCATTAATGGTGTAAAATGTGATTCATCAAAAAACAGTGGTCATGGAATAATGTAAGATTTATAGAAGTGTTGAATTTGTTTTTATGTTTATTGTACCTTAGTAGGACTGACCAAAATTATTGAATTCATCTTTAGGACACCTACATGGGATTTATCTCTTGTATTATGGGTTGGTTGATGTGTTATTGATGATCAAATGTATTCCATGTGTGGGTCAGTTTCTGGCCTTGGTTAATATATACTAGTGTAAAGTGTTAATTTATATGTAATTGAATGACAATGTGATTTTTGGGGTATCAGAATCATATATGAATGTTGGTATATTTGGGATCCATATGCATTGTGTATGATGTGTGATAATAGTATAGTGATTGTTGATATCCAGTGGCTAGTAAATAGGAATATTATGTTTCTGTTTTTTATTTATACCATTTTTGTTGAGTGGTTAGGTTGGGATATAATAGTGTAAGTAATTCTTAGGATGTGAGGTATCAGGGGAACAGACTCAATCATTGTGTTAAATGGTAATTTTTATTTGTAATAGACTAATGTGATTAATACTAGATATAAGTTTTTGGAATGTGTTGTGTGGTACACCTAGGTCTTGGTATGGGTTTATCATTTTCATAGACCATGAAATCTTCTTTATGAGTTGCCATATATTGCATAGGTTATAAATTCATTGGATATTTTGTGATGTAATTTCTCCCCATATGTTTTCTAACACTGTGAATTCATGTGTTATTAAGGTTATGTTGGTGTAATAAAATACCCAAAGAATTATATTGGGAAAGAACATGGTTTTTATGTTATTTCATTTAAATACTAATAGAATTAGTCCATTTGATATAAGGTTTCATGTAACTCGGGTAGATGAAATTGGTGTATGTAGCCCTATGTTGTCCATTTGGTATCTAATGGTCCTATGGTAAATAACCTATCGGTATAGAGTACCTGATAAATGTTTTCTGATAGAATCATCCCTCATGAATTGTTTTTAATTACTATTTAATTTAATTAATTTAATTTAATTTTTAGTTATAATATTAAACATAAATATATGAGGAGTCATAATTATGGGGAGGGAGTTTATACTGCCTTCATATCTCTCAATATCTCATATCTATGAGGTTATATAATTTTAGTATCATCCATTTATTTTTTCATCTATCCCTGGGGGCTTCCATCTATAATGTATAACTCTATTGGTTGTTCTTCAAAATATATTCTTATTCCTGGAATTGATTTAATTGAATCATTTTTTATCTATTATTTATATGTATTCTATTTATCAAATGTTATGTGATTTCATCAAGTTAGAGCTATGTGAACTTCTGATACTCTGTAAAAATATCCATATTAGAATAAGGTGTATGGTACATTGATATTTCCGGGGTTATAAATATTTTATTCATTGTGCATATTGTGATCATTGTTGGGGCCATGAGGGACAAAAAAATATGGACTATTCATGTTGAATGAGGTTTATATGGGGTATCCAAAGTTATTTTATGTATTTTTCATGTTTTTTTTGTGATATAAACATTAGCAGGATGTTGTGTGGTGGTAATCAAATGTTTTTCTTAATGAAATTACCAAATTGTGGGACATAAAATGAGTTATTCATTACTTATGTGGATGGGGGAAATTCACGCATAGAAATTCGATATTAGTGGGGATTTCCATGACCATAAGTGGGGTAGTTGAAGATTGATAAATTTGTTATTGAAAATGGTTTTTGTTTTATTTCTCCTCATCATGGAGGTACACATATTATTAGGATCATTTAAAATAATATATTATCAATTCCATGGTTTAGACCATAGATTATTAGAACAATCCTCCATAGACTAATAAACATTTTGTGACAGTGATGACCATTATTTTAGAGTTGATATCTATTTTAGATAGCCACATTATCATGAGGTTCATTGATATCATCTCATGGGGGGGATTGAATACATGTATCCTAGATATTATATGTCCAATGTGATGATATTCAAAAAATATTTCTTTTTTCATTCCTTGTGTTTCATTTGTATGTTGACTTGTGTTTCAAATTTATGTAGAACATGTTATATAATAATAAGATGTGTATTGAAAAGTGATAATGGTTTGTACAGTCAAACATTATGAATATTTAATGCAATATAATGAGTTCAATATTTGGTTGAGTGTGTGATAGATCTTATAATTTGATATACCATTAATAGCTATTCCCAATAATCCCTACGACGATCAAGGTAAATTCTCACCCCTGAATAGTTGATACTGGATAATTGGGTTTTGTAGTATTCATTAATGTCGTGAAATTTAACATTTTATTAACACGTGTATGATTATATATTATATATGGATTACATTGATGTTGTTATGTAGATTTCATAAACAAACATTTCATGGGAACTCCATTATCTGTGAAGAATTTAGGACCCCTAATATAGTAATGTTAAACTAAACAATGTCAACATCGTACTTTTATGTTTTTTTATCGATTCAAATTCATTTGATAAATGGATGGATTTTTAAACGGATGATCCTTTGGTTAGATCGTGTTTTTCTAATAATTTTTATGAATATATTTTCCATTATTTACCTTGGATGATCCTATAATGTATTATGTGACATTTATGGAACAGTATATATTGATTATTCAGACCATGTGTATAATTTTTCTTGATTGGTAATCTATTATTTATACTCTTCTGTTGTGAGTTTTTATTATTTATATTTAGTTATAGTGGGTATAATAGATGAACCAACATATCCTAGTACTTTATTAGTTGATATCCTCTTGAATATGGAGTTTTTTTTGTATTGACAGTCTCTGAATCAAGTTTCATTAATGATATAGTTCAGGGATACTACATATAATATCACTTTATCATATCCTACCAAAACATTGCTTCCTCAAAACTACATTAATAATCCATACTTTAACCTCACCATCATTGAAATTTCAACCCTAATATATATTTATAATTTTATCTCACTATTAATATCCCCACCTACAATACCAACTATAAAACCTCACACTTCCACATTTGTACCAATCATCCCAAAACATATCATCTCCAACATGCTAGAAATTTTACAATATATTATTTACTCATTTTATAAAACCTTTCATTAATAAATTTATTTCAAATAAATTTAATCATGCGATAAATAATATAATAATTTCCATATTTAATAAATAAATTTCAAAAATAATCACAAAATTCTATGTCTTATATGTTTAGTGTCACGAGGAGAAGCAATATAAATATATAATTTTCAAACACAGGGAAATCATTTTCCATATACATTTTCCTCTAAAAGATTCCAAGACATATTAATTAGTGTGATAATCCTCATAACTAGTGTATTGGTAACATAAGTAATGAGTGAGATCATGCACTCAAATAAGAGATAAATTTATTATAATATATCGGTCAGAAACAGAAAACAAAAAATGATCGGGAAATAAATATCATAATAAATAATTAAAATACATTATATGATAATATAAATCAATATATATAAATATATGATCATAAATATATCATTAGAAAAAAATATTTACTTTCATAATACAGATATCTCAAGTTATAAAACATGTGAGAAGGACAAAAAGTATATAAATCATTACAAATAATTCATTAAAATGAAAAAATTGATTTACATGTTATTGAAATGCATCCTATAATTTCGGCATTACTTGATACTCATCATGGGAATGTGGAATAACCATAAGAATATGAAAATTATTAAAAAAAACACCATTTACCTAATTCTTCCTAGGATGATCATCATGTGTACCTTTATATTTGCGATAAAACTTCTAATGTACCTATTAGATTGGTGTAAATCCTCTATTTTACTTTTTGGATAAGGATAAATCCTTTTTTATGATTTTTCATATGATTAATCCATATATGTTCCCTTTTAATTTGGTTTAATCTTTATTGATTTATTTTTTCTCGAGATAAATCCTCCCATATTCACATTGGGTTCACATAAATCCTCTTATATACCTCAATAGGACTAGGATAAATACCCATTTAAAAAAATTAATGAGACATTAAAAAAAATGAATTATCTGGTGATATTTTACCCCACTAGTAGCATCTATACATTTTTTTATGGTTTGAAATATTTTCAACATATAAATATTAGCCCATTGAAATATGAATAGTTTTCTAAAAAATCCAAAGACATTACAAAAAATAAACATAAAAGATAACATGAAATAAAAAATAATATGAATTTTATAAAGTAATCATATCATAATAAAATATATGGAATGAAATAAATGTCACCTTTTGATATATAATATGCTTATGGTAAATAAAATTGAAATTATAATTTTTTCTACAAAACTTATTAATCAATTTCTTAAAGGAAGAAGTGTAAATTTATTAAAAAATAATTTTTTTGATAATGGATAAAGTCTAATTTTTTAAATCCATATTAAAAAATGTACCTAGTAACAGATACTAGAAATGGAATTACATGTTTCAATCATAGAAAAAAATATATTGGAATGAATTCACTATTAAAACAATTTTTAATAATGGAAACTTGATAAATTCCTAAAGTAAAAAAAAATTGAATGTGGCTATACATTTAAAACATATAATTTTAAATAGAACATTTTTTAATAGAACCCTAGAATGTAATAAAATATTATTAAATTTTTTTTTGTGGGATTATGAATGCTACTTATGATGAAATTATGGGAATACATTTGGGCATTTATAAATATCGTTTGTTTGGAAATCAACAACCATTAAAAGAATCCAAACAGTCGTATTAATTTTAATTGATGGATTTAAAAGTATCATTGTATATAAAATATAAATAATTTTTCATCGGGTAATTTATAATATTAGTGAAATTTAAAACCATATTTGTTGCCAAAATGTGAATTAAAAAATAAAATTAATCATGAAAATAATGTATTTTAAAAAAATAAGTGAATCTTCAAGAATGAATAGAGTGATATGAAACCATATTTGTCATCATGAAAACGTTTTAATTATAAAATAACAAAATACTAGCCAATATAGATCAATATATATTGATAATAGTAAGATAAGAGTTTCAGTGACCTAAAGAAATGATTTTAGTCATTAAAACCCCTTATAGAATATGTATATTTTGAATCAAAACCCCAAGAAAGATCTAATAAAATTAAATATTGAATATCATGAGATATTAAATTATAACTAAATTAAATGTAAATTTTGTTTATTTAATACATATATTTGTAAACGTTGTGTATAATATAGACTTATAACAAGGGACACATATTTGAGAAAACAAAATTCACATTTGGGTAAATATTATATAAGAAATCCCATAAAATGGAAATAATGTAATTAAAAAAACATTAAATATAATTACTGAAAAATTATATCAAATAGATAGTATACAGGACACATAAATAATAACTTCTTCATGTTTATAATTTACGTTCTAATGAAAAGAAAATGTGATAAAATACCTTACCTTTTTCAGTATTAATTTGATATCGGTTATTAAAAATTTGAATGAACAACTAATTTTTATTATATAAAAATTTAGGAACATTATTATTATATATATTTTAATAAATTATATTAATTATTATATGATATTTATTTTCTATATAGTTTACCTTTGTGATTGTGTGAAAATTGAATTACTTTCGTCTTGTTTTAGTAATCTCATCAATCAAAAATGATATTTTTGAAACTATGATGAAGACTTAATAAAAAAATACCATAAATAAAAACCAAGAATTAATTTATTATTAAATATTAAAAGTATTAGTATTTAATTCCAATAGACATCCATGATTTATTTTAAATCAATTATTAATGTACGTGAATCAACTATCCCAACCTGAATATGACTCAACTTGATGGGTGAGTATGGTCGTGTAGGGGTTTCATTTGAAATTATATAATTACAAAAGAATATTTATAATATTATATTATTTTTATCTATCATGGTAAAAATATTTTTTCAAAAAATTATTAAAATCCAAAAGGACAAAATGTTTCTCTCTAGAGGTTGTATTCAAAGCATGCCCTGGATTGACGCTACATTATTTTAATATATTGATGTAAATGAGTATAAAATTGTTGTTTTGTTAATATATCAACATATAAGACATCTAATTATACATGATTTGTAATATAATTATAGAGAATATATATTTGATAAATTAATATTAATAAAAAATATAGTATTAAGGCGAAAACATACATATGAGACATAAACATTTAAATGATGTATTTTAAAAATTAATTGGATTATGAAAACATGGAATGAAAATGGGATTAATTCCATTTTTAATTGATATAGAAAGAGCTATATAATATAGTTTCTTGGTAAAAATTGGAGGATATGAATATTTTTGAAAGGGTATAACTGGACCTCATTTATAAGAGAGGATAATTGAAAATTTTGTAACATGCTTTGTATTTTAATAATTTTAGGGCACTATTTAATGTAAATGACTCCACAGTTTCAAAATATTCTACATTGGGGGAGTATATTGGTTGATAAGTAATCAAATATGGTTTTACACACCGGTTTAAAAAATTAATTCTTTTTATGTTTTTTTAATTTTTAGTCATTTATTTCTAAACTGGGTAACATGTTTTAAACAATGGGATTGTATGTATTACTTAACACATAAAATAACCCATAATACCATATTTTAAATTTATGAAACAAGATATAATATATATTTATGAAATCTTAATTTATAAATGTTATAAAAATATCTTATAAAATAAAAAAAGTTAATGTGTAGAGAAGCCATTTTAGTTTAAAATTTTAATTTTTACAATTAAGGATTTTTTATGTTATTTAGTTCTGATTTCTCATTTAATGAGTGTTAATATTTTTTTTTCATATTTATAAATATTATTAGATTAATTATTTAAAGTGAGTAAATATTATTAATTTGATATATATTCATTGATATTAATAAAATAATAATTTGAAAATAATTATATCAATATTATCATTGTATTTCTAATTAATCCCAAATATCTATATTCTGTACCCAAACATGAAAATATCCATGTAAAATAATAATTAAATTATAATCTCAATTTTGAATAAAATTTTATTGGAGTTATTTTTTATTTTGAGGACAATATATCATAATGGAATCCCAAGTAACACAAAAAACCCCATTTTTTAGAAAAGTTCATATTACGTTAAAATTTATGTATTGGAAAAATTTATAAATGTTATTGATTTTAATGATTTCTTAAGATTATAATAATTCAATTTAGTTTTATATTACATCAAAATACATATGAAATCCTAAATTTCTCATGTGTTATTATAATTAAAGAAATTGGTGAAAACTGGATTTCATAAATTATTACATGAAATTTAAAAATAAAATTATACAGTTTTGTAAATTAAAACATGTACTTATAATATATTAATAATAAAATATATATTAATTTATTATTTTTAAATTTTTTTTATAATATTAAATTTCATATAAAACTGGTGGTATTTTCACAATCTTTTTTTAATAATCTAATAAAATCGATTCTTTAAGAAAAATCCATATAACACAGCAGAAGATAAATTTTTTTGTTGAATTTAAAAATGAATTATAATTTTTTAGAATATGATAATAAAATTTAAAAATCAATATTGTTAATAAAATCAATATATTATAAAAAATATATTTGATTAAAAATTTCATATACAATTTTAAATAATTTTATTACTTTTCCTTCTAAAGGTAGAAACTATAAATGGTATACAATATTAGTGAATATTATAGATTTCTTATAAATTTATAATTACTTTTTATGGCTTGTGTATAATTGTTTTAGGAGGATACACAAGTTATTGAACATAGTAAATATTTCAATGTATCCAAAATATCATGTGGTTATAATCTTCCTCATTAAGAAAATATTGTCTATATGATTTTTATTATCACATAATAAAAATTACATTTATCATATACATATGACTGATAGTTCTCATGTTATAATTTATAATGTGGAATTAGATATACTAATTTAGTTTTGATTATGAAACGTATCAATTCCTTCGTAATATCTATACACAGATATTTGTTTTCATTCATCACATTTTAGATAAACAGCCATTATGATTAATTTCTCAAGAGAGTACATAGTTATCCATTCCCTAATATATATGTTGATTTGGAATTGAATTTTATGTTAAATATTTTCACTACTGATATGGTACGCATATAAATAAAAATATTTTATTCCCAAAATAAAAATAAATTCCTTTAAAGAATAATAAATAATATTACAATGATGGGTATTCCCATATACATCAATCTGAGATACCACAATTATATAATATTATATCAAATCAATATGTTTTAGATTTTATGCTATTAGAAAACACCCTAGTCTCTGTTAGGTGTCTATATTGGTATTTAAATTTGATATCCCAAAATCAAGAGTGTAGAGTGATTGTACATTTTACCATTATATATTGTGATATACTTTTAGTAGTAAGAATAACATATAATTTCCATTATTACCTTGGTTTAGGTGGATGGTGATGTTTGTTATACTCATTTCCTTTTGTTTTAGGTAAAAAAATTTATTATTTCTAATACGTGAGACACACATGAGCCAGCCAAGTTGGTGAGGACTCTCTAGGTGCATCCAAGAGACCCAAGAACAAATCCGGGTGGAGGCATATTTCTGGGGTACTGTAGCAGTATTGTAGAAGTAATGTAGCAAGCATTGTTTGGTACTGTTGCAGCCGAACTATTCATCCATCTGGGTCTTCGGGCCACCGGTTTGGACCCCGGGTCCAGAAAGGCTTTTGTGCCACCCAAGGCCTTCGTGCCAGTTGATTCTCAAGGCCTTCGGGCCACAAAAATGCATGCCCCATACACACTACAAAAAATAAGCAGCCCCAGAAGATGATTCAGAGCATGTTCACTCCCTAGAGAAGATCCAAATGGATTGTCAGAATGAGAGGGTATGGCTATGCCATCGGTACCAGCCTGTGCTTGCACAAGAAGCCTAGCCTGACAGTCATGCAAAGGTGGAGAGCTACTATCAGGATGCAGATGCTGGGGAGTGGCAGTTCCTTGTAGATATTCTGGTTGAATTCCCTATGACATTCGGGTCAGGTAACCTCATAATCCTACTGTCCATGTAATCTCTAAGCCTACGGGCCTTGTAATGGTTCCCCCTCATCCCTTAAAAGGGGTTATCAAAAATCAATTAAAATTAAGGCATTCGGGCCATTTAGGCCAATACGTGAGACATTCTGGGTGTTCCCCATTCTTCTCCTCTATTTCATTGATCAAATTATTTATATCAACTCATTAATAATAATCTCAATGGCCAACCTTAAACATTTTAATCAAATTAATTTCCCTCCAAGACATAACCATTGGTTCATTCTCCCACAATTTCATACATGTAGAAGGTTGATCCTTTTTCATTCATCTTATCAACTCCTGTATATTAACGAAACTCCATCCTTCTCTTCTTTGGTGAGTTTATATATTTTTTTATATTCTTGTTATTATTTAGAAATTGAGAGAGTGGTGTGAGAATAACCACTAGAATTTTAATGAAATCATTTATCAAACTTATTTCCAAGTTATTATATTGAAAATCAAGACCATTATTAACATGTACTCAACTTGCTCCAAAATTTTCAATAACCCAAACTATTAATCATGAGTGATAAATATATACATCAAATGGGGATTTTAAAAAAACTACATTAAAATTTGATACGCTTATAAATTATCAAAATTTCATTTAGTTCATCATGTATTAAGGTTGGTTTAATCTATATTTCTTTAGATTACTTTCTCTCAAACACAGTATCCAAATTTTCTAAACATAATAAAACCTTCATAGTGGGTTGTTAAAATAATTTTATAAACCAAATACTCTCATCGAGGAGTGTCCAATCATGTTTCATGTTTTGTATATTTTTTGTACCCTATGTGATGATTGTGTTAATACTCAACATTCATTTGATTTATTTTATGTATACCACAAATTATCATCTCAAAAGTAAAACAAATATATTATAATTGAACTAAAACATATAAAAAATTCACATAACTCAAAGAATAATATCTAAAGTTTATTGTATAATATATATATTAATATCATACGTTACAACAATTTAAAGTTTTTATAAATAATAATGATCCTCTTGAAAAATTATATAAATATAAATTTATATGATAATCAAAAAATACAAGGTATTGAACACATAATTATGGTTTGATCTCAAATAATCGAAGATGGAAAATAACATAAATTATTAACTCATAAACATGATAGAAAAAATGAGTAAGAAATGGATATCATAACAAAATAAAATAAAACCATATTTGATAATCATAAAACACATTATAAATATATTAATTCATAATGTGACCATTATAATAAATGATACATTTTTTCTCAAGAAACATATCAATTATCATAAAATAATTGTGTCTATAAAAGTGTATAATACATTAGATACAATGCCTAATAATGATAATGTGGAATTTAAGGTAAAATAATTGATTTTTTTCTTTCCATTTTCATGATATCCAACATGTAAATGTGTAATAACCATTAGTTTAGAAAATTATTTAAAAAATGTTTACCACCATGGTATTGAGATAACACTATTATGTACCATTTTTAAGGGATAAAACAACCTATATGTCCATTTACCTCAGAATAAATAATTTTCTACCCATCGACATAAGAGAAATCAATTCATACACCATTTTAAATGTGTTAAATTATCATGTGTACTATTTGGATATAGATATATCTTAATGTGTACTATTTATATTGGGATAAATCCTTTTTAATACCATTTGGATTGGAATAAATCAACTAGTGTACCTGCAAGTATTGGGATAATCCTCCCAAGTGACATCTTGATTGAGATATAGAATTAAACTAAATAATTAGAGGGTGATATTGTTCCTAACACCTCATAATCCATTCATAACTGTTCCACATATAAAAACCATAATCAATATATCATATTGATCCCATGAAAAATAAATGATTTTCATAACCAATTAAAAAATACATAAAATAAACTAAAACAACCACATGATTGAAAAATGAAATTTTTTCAAAAGTAATCATATTACAATAAAACATTTGGGATGATTAAAATATAACATCATGAGAGATTAACATTTAATGTTAAATAAATGTAATAATAAAAATGTTTTCTCAAAATTTTTAATCATTGTCTAAAAATATGAACTGATAATTAATATTAAAAATACATTTTTTTAGAATTTAAAGAGAATAAGGTTTAATATGTCTACTATAAAAAGTCATGAAAAAAATATTATTAATATGAAAATACATTTTATATGGGATATGTAATAATATTTCGAGAACTATTAATCTTAAAATAATTATTAACAGTAGAGGCTTGATAAAGATAAATGTTGTTCAAAAAAATAAAATTTCAAAATACATAGATAATATTTAATTTAATATTAATATTTAATAATGTAAACTTGAAATTTTCAATTATTTATCCAAATAAATTTTTATGATGATAAAAAATCCTATTTATTTTGAACGAATGAAAATATTCTTTTGATTATTTTGAAATAACAATTTTTTTTAAAACCAAATCATTAAAAGTTTATGAAAACCTATTACTTAATTTGAATTAACTGGATTAAAATTATCATACAGATAAGGAATATGGAGTTTTAATTACAGAATGGATAAAAATATTGAAATGTAAAAACATGGATATAGAATGAAAACATATTAAAATAACTGGTAATTATTGCAAACAAAAATGAATTTTACTAAAATAATATAATAATCAAAGTATGAAAAAAATGATACAACACATTATTATTCCCAAAAATGGTTACAAAAAAAATAAATAACAACCTAAAAGGTTATTTAGATCAATATTAGATGAAAACTTTCAATGAATATTTTGTTTCATTAGAAAATAATTGTTTCATGAAAACCCCATAAAACCTTTTTATATTTTGATTCCTAACCCTGTGAGTGGTATAAAATAAAATAAAATATTTAATGTTATGAAATATAAAAGGATCTAGATATGAAATTTTAATTGGTGTTAATTTAAAATATTGATAAATAAACATGTTTTTGAACCAAATTATCCCTCATGGATTTAAAAATTTAACATAAAGAAAGCCATATGATAAGGGTATAAATTCTATTCATGGCCCTATAAAATAGAAAGCCTTCAATTAAATATAAAATTACATGAATAAAAAATAATTCATGATATTTTAAATAAAATGTTATTTTTTAAAAACACTTAAATATTAATTTGTCCCTTAATATCATCCATGTTTTAATTATTGTAAATTGAGATGAAATCTCATACTATGTTCCATATTCATTCTGTTCCCATTCTAATCATGATGAATGGAAAAATTAAAATTATCAGATACATTCATTGGAAGCATAGAAATATTTTATTTATTTTACATATAAAATTTATTATATTATTTTTTTTATTTACAATACAGTTAATCTTGGTGTTTGCGTGAAAATTGAATCGATTCCATCATATATTGGGTATCATATAAATTAATGAATATAGTTTAATAACAAGTTAAAGGAATAATAAGAAAACAATAAAACACAAAAAATAATATATTTTATTGTTATATTATAATAATATTAGTATTTATGTTCCAATATTCAACCGTGAGAGCATTTTATATCATCTATTAATGTAGGTTGTAAAACCTACGCAAACATGAACATTCATTATCTAGGAGGGGGAGTATAGTCGTTTATGTTTTTTCTTTTTCTTAAAATATTTATTATAGAATATTAATTATACAATTTTAATTTATCTATCATGTTGAACGATATTTTCATACTTTTGTTAAATAATTATTAAGAATATATAAAATATGTAAATAGCCATAAATTTGAAATAAATTTGTTTCTTAAATTCATTGGGATTTTAATAGTACGCAGTTTCTGACGGAACCTGATTCTGATGCCTGGTGTGCTCGGAATCAATTTCTGAAGATTAGCTTGGGTACGTTCAATGAACGAACGAGCGGGTTTATCTAACTTTTGAACCGGTGATCTGAATCAAGATCTTTGGTCACCAATGAAACTGCAACGTCGGTAATTGCTGAAGAAGACCATTACTGGAGTTGCGTTAGCTCAGGAAGAGTTGTTAAAAATTGTGGATTAAGTATAAGGAGAAATAAAATTGTGTTACAAATTTTATTTCACTTATAAGAGGTTAAACCCCATGTGTAGAAGTTGGGGTGGGAACCACTAAAATTATAACTCCTCTTGATAGGATTTTAGTGAGGTGGGGCCCACATGAGCCCCACCCATTCAAATTTCCCTAAATCCTCTTCAACATTTATGATGCCAACTTAACACTCCATTTAATTTTGACAACTCTAGATTTAATTAATTAACCAAATTCAACTTTTGAATTTTGAAAGGATTGGAAAAGTAAAAATAAAATAAGGGTTAGCTTATTTTATTTTGTGGGGTTGTTTTGTGGTGTGGAGAATTGAGAGAGGGAGAGTTCTACACTTCTAATAACTTCATCTTCCTCCATGAAGAACGAAAAGAACACGGACATGCCGTTCCATATTCTCTCCACGTCAAAGAAAGGGAGAAGCTTCTTCGTCCACAGATGATCTCCATCAACTTATATGGAGCCTCACCCCGCAATTCCATTTTTTGAGAACTTCTTCGAGTTAGGGGTTGTTTCGTCGTTCTAGTTTTTTTAACATTCCTCATTAATTTCTTTTGGCCACCTGTTATCAATATAACGGGAGGAGGTTGGACCGCACAAACCCGACCGAACCTCCTCCCCTTTTTATGTTGATCACCATCGTGGCTTGGAACGGAGGCACCGCTGTGCAACGGTACCACGCGGAAATGAGTAAACCGCGGTCGGAGCAGGCCATGGGCAAAGAGCGTGGCGCCGTCGCGCCATGCCGGTGAAGCCAAAGGAAGACGCAGCCAAGGGCGCAGTGCGGCGCCATCGCGCCGCGCCGAGGCACCATGGATAGCTACAGACGGGGTGGGCCATTACGGAGGGGCACATCGCCGGTCGGACATGGGCCGCGGACTAAGGCAGCTGCAGTGCAGAGGACGGTGTCTGGACTCCGCCGGCCACCAGCGCTTCAGGAGGCGTGCCCCGTGGGGGTCCCGTGTTAACTCATCGGCCGACCAAAATGGTTGGCCGTTACCAAGAAGATCGGGGGTTTGAAACCCCCGATGGTCAACTTGGGTGGACCCCACAGGGGTATGCCATTTCTAAATCAAGGTGGGCAGCGTCCCCCCCCCCCCCCCCCCCCCCCGCTATCCACTCGGCCGAAGGCCGAGCCACTGGCCACGCGGGCCTGGCCACCAGCGCCCGGCAAGACCGCCCGCACCGGGACGGACTATGACAGCTTGGCCTGGCTGCGCCAGCCAGGCCGGGCCGCGCCCTAATAGGCCAAACCCAGAACTGGGTTGGGTCGACCTGGTTCGGGCCGGGTCACAGCCGGCCCGAACCCCCAGATTTCCGTACATATCCGTTCAAACACCCATAACAAGGGCTACAGACATCCGATCGATGCACCTTATGTTTTGTAGTTATCCTTGGATCAAGGCGGTCGTTTAGGTATATTACACTCAAGGATTCGATGAACATTGGGTACGGCCGGGTTGGTTCGAACACGAATCCAACCGGGCCCTCGGAGCGGAAACAGTTATAACATGAGCTCCAGACATCATATTGACGTGCCATCGACATTGTTGGATTCCTCCTAGTGAGACGGTTCATTTGGATTACTCTGCTCGAGGTTTGGACACAG
Source organism: Viscum album (assembly GCA_963277665.1). Classification (NCBI taxonomy): domain Eukaryota; kingdom Viridiplantae; phylum Streptophyta; class Magnoliopsida; order Santalales; family Viscaceae; genus Viscum; species Viscum album. The sequence continues at coordinate 1,059,894,795 of OY728165.1, read as the reverse complement.
TTGGAGTATGGTCGGGTTGGTTTTATCATAAAAACCAACCGGGCCCCTCGGACGAATAAGCCAATAACTCTCAGACCGGGCGTCCGATTGACGCGCCGTCTGTCGCGTTGAGTTCCTTTCGATGAGGTAGAACTTTATGATACATAAAATCTAGAATTCGAGATAGTTGATGTATCGACCCCCTTGGCTCGTGGTGCAGACTCTCCTAGAATCGAGCGTGTTGTGTGCAGGAACCCTAGAGCTGGCTACGACTACGAGGACGATGTCGACTGTACTGGGATCCTCCATGGGATCGGCAGTGATGACAACTGTACTGGAATCCTCCGCCGGATCGATGGTGTTGACTACTATTCTTGTATCCTATGAGGGACCTGTAGTATTTGACTACTGTTCTTGTATTCGATGTGGTTTTAGCAGTATTTGACTCTGTAGTTGTATCCTTTGTGGGTACGGTAGAGTAGCTGGTCTTGTATCCTTTGTGGGTCCGACATCTTAGCTGGACTTATATCCTATGTGGGTCTGACGGCTTTGATGAATCAGTTTCTACATCTGATCATCTCTGTCATCTTATGAAGTGTATACATGTGTGAGCTGAGTCTTGACTTTCAATCATTATCATCGATATGATTGACTTACATTCCTGTGTGGATTGGGATGTGCATTCTTGTGTGGATTGAGTTATAGTTTCTTATGTGTACTAGATCAAACTTGGGCTCGGATGTTGGAGCCGAACTGGAATTAATGAATTAGGTATATGTGTGGGCATATAACTAAGTTGTGTTGGTTGTTACATCGTGATTGTATCTTTCATTTGTTCTTTATCCATCGTGGCTTCTGGGAGACCTTCGGGAGTCTCGGGGTCCCTACTGAGTATCGTGTAGTCACCCCTACACAGGCTATGCTCGCACTGCATTGTGTTGGTTGCAGATGAAGGACAGAGCTGATTGTGGTTGAGGCTTGATGAGTGGGACGGTACTGGAGGTGGTCAATCAGGTGGGACGTACACAGAGTGGACGGCCAGACACGAGGTGTGGGCGAGACTGACTGTACTCACCCTTCAGGTGGGAGTTCCTAGAGGATGCCCTGGAGCATGCTGTTTTGACATTCAGTTGTAGTACTTTAATTTCAAATGTACTACACTTTCAGTTCAGTTTGTATACTGGCCCATTTACTTTCCAGCACATACTTGTGTTTTCAGTTTACCTTGTGTTTACTTCAGTTTGCGTACTCTATGGTGTTTGTTCTCTTATAAAGGAAATGCCTTCCCTTTTATCGAAATTTACTCTTTTGGTGCTAGTCGACAACCCCTGGCCTATGGGAGGCCGGCTTGGGGTAGTCACAACACGGGCCCCGAGGATGGGTCATGACAAATTGGTATCAGAGGAGTTCGGTTCTATAGCAGAACTCAGGACTCTGATCTTTCTACTATGTGAAGCAGTAGTCATAAGGGTATTGAGTGTGGTTATCACTCAAGGGAGTCTAGTGTTGGTGCGGTGGTCGACGTATCCATAAACCAGGACACCAACTTTTGATTTCTGACACAGTGCACAAAAACATTGATTGCATATGTGTTTCACTGTTTTCTTTGTGATTACATGTATCAGCTCACCAGGTATACTGTATTGACTGTGGCCCGCCTGTCTTTTTTTAGGATGGCCCCATGACGGCAGCCAGATAGCGTTTCGAGCTTTCTGTGAGACGGCATCCCACCGAATGATGAGGTCTCTGTGTAGGGCCCTATTACAGCAGAGGCACTGGCGGTACCTCTGCCCACCGAGCTACCGATTCCAGCAGCCCCAGCAGCTGAGAGTGCACATCGCCTGTGTGCACTTCATGAGTTTCAGAATTAGAGACTGCCCAAGTTCTATGGGGAGATGGACCCTCAGGCATCCGAGGATTGGCTGTAGGCTATTGTTCGAGTTTTCAAAATAGTAGGGACACCAGCTGAACTCATGGTGATCCTTGCAGCGAGTCTCCTACACATGGAAGCTGGTAGATGGTGGAGACTGACGCTCCAGGTGCACGACGAGGCATCTATCCTTTGGTCGGACATCGAGAGCCATTTTCATTCAGAGTTCGTTCCAGGCACCCTCTGTGCGGTGCGCATCCAGTAGTTACTATAGCTGCGGTAGGGCATCATGTCAGTAGCCCAATACTCAGCGAGATTTACCGATCTCTCACACGACTCCACGGACATGGTACAACACCCATTCATCCGAGATCAAATCATCGATAAGGGACTGAGGAATGAGATCAGTGCAGTGATGATCTCCCTCAACATTCTGACGCAGGCAGGACTACTAGAGTGATCCCTTTTGTAGAGAGCTTTCTTGCTGAGCCTACACCAGCAGTGAGACCTACTGCATGGCGGCACGTAGCGGAGTCTTCTACAGCTGGCAGTCGACGGATGTCATAGGGGTCCAAGGGGACCAAACCATTAGGCAGACGACCTCAGGATACTGGCTCGGAGGTGCGAGGTACAAGGCGCGGAGCTAGCCTTCTGAGGAGCAAACAGTGTTATGCATGCGGCGGGCATGGACACATGGCTCCTAACTACCCAACCTGCCATGCAGAGGAGTAGAAGATGGTTGACGTACCCCCCCCCCCAGTCAGAGGCAGAGGTTCGTCAGTGGCGGTCCACAGGGAGTAGGTGGATGAGGCAGAGGTGCTGGCCGAGCAGCAGGTGGTGGATGACGATTTGAGGCTCCACCACCACCACCACCAGGATGTCCACCCCGACCAGAGGGAGATGGCAGACAGAGGCTGGATCAGCTTCATGCAGTAGAGGCCTACGACCACGACACACAAAAGATTATTCGAGGTACTATCTATGTCTACTCAACCATTGATGTAGTTCTTATAGACATAGGAGCGAGTAATTCTTTCATTTCTCCTGCCCTTGTTCGGATCTCAGAGATTCCGATGGATCCGTTGGCTCGATCCTTATGGCTAGAGACTCCTACGAGAGCAGACTCGACGATTACATACGGGTGCCGGCAGTGTGAGATTACTCTAGAAGGTGAGATCTTCAGTTGGGATCTTCTTGTAGTGGTGTCGAGGCCTTAAGATGTCATCTTGGGCATGCATTTGTTATATACAGTTCATGCTCAAATAGACTGTATTAGGCGCAAGGTGTGGTGTGTCCGCACCGATGGGAGAAGGTTTACATTCACCGGTGATAAGGGAGCCTTTGCAGAATAGTACGAAATCAAGGAGAGGAGAGGACATCTGATCACTCATTAGTTGGCTAGCCTCATCCTAGGAGTAGTTGACGTGCGGAGTCTGAGTTTTCCTGTTGTGGTGGATCAGTATGCAGACGTTTTTCTTGACAATGTTCCTGGACTACCTCCTCCTAGAGACCTATACTTCTACATTGACATGTACCCCGAGACAACCACGATATCTACTCCACCATATCGGATGTCTCCCGCTGATCTTCTAGAGCTACGGGTACATCGGGAAGACTTACAGGGAAAGGGATTCATTCGACCAAGTGTTTCACCCTAGGCTTCCCTGATTTTGTATGCCAAGAAGTAGGACGGAAGCTTGTGACTTGGTGTCTATTACTGTCGCCTGAATTAGGTGACCTTGAAGAACAAGTATCCACTTCCGAGAATTGACGACATCTTATATCAGCTCAAAGGAGCACTGTGGTTTTCAAAGATAGGCCTCAGGTCAGGATATCATCAGCTCAGAGTTCGAGATGAGGATGTGCAGAAGACATCCTTCAGGTGTCGGTATAGCCACTTTGAGTTCATGGTTATGCCTTTCAGCGTAGCCAATGCTCTAGTAGTGTTATTGAGTCTCATGAACAAGATCTTCCAGCATTACCTCGATCGATTTTTCATAGTCTTCATCGATGACATATTGATTTAATCGACTATTGAGGATGAGCACGCCTACCACTTGCAGGTTGTACTGGACAAACTCCCAGAGCACCAGCTTTATGATAAGGTCTCGAAGTGACAGTTCTGGATTCAATAGGTCCACTTATTAAGACATGTCATCTCTGAGGTTGGAGTTGTGGTGGATGCTTCGAAGATTGAGGCAGTGCTATCATGGGATCCACCAAGGAGTGTGACGGAGGTGCGGAGTTTCCTAGTTTTGGATGGGTACTACCGGAGATATGTTCTAGACTACTCCAGAGTGGAAGCACCACTTTTATCATTGACGATGGAGGGTAGACCCTTCGTGTGGTCAGATAGATGTCTGCATAGCTTCCAGGAGCTTAGACAGAGATTGAGCAGTGCACCCATCATGATGCTACCGAAGTAGGGAGTAGGGTATGTAGTCTACTGCGATGCATCAGGGACCGGACTCAGGTGTGTCCTGATGTAGGAGTGGGCAGTGATCGGCTATGGATCATTACAGTTGAAGCAGAATGAGTAGAACTACGCTACCCATGACCTGGAGTTATCAATAGTGGTCTTCGCTCTTAAGATGTCATGGCACAATCTGATGGGAGAGCAGTTTACAGTCTACTCTGACCACCAGAGTCTTAGTTACATCTTCTCGCAGAAGAAACTGAACCTGAGATAGCGGCTATGGGTCGAGTTCCTCCAGGACTATGACATTGGGATAGTCTATACTCTTGGAAAGGGGAATGTATTAGCCGATGCTCTCAGCAGGAGGATGGGAATTCAGCATCTTGGATAGGCGACAGAGCAGTTATCCACTTTGCAGATATCCTTCATGGATAGAGGCGGGGTAGTATTCCTTCAGTCACTCATAGTGAAACCTCCACTTCTTCATTAAGTCAGAGAGGCATAACGTGGGGACGTTGACTGTGAGACGCGACATGCACAAATTTCCATAGGATAGGCACCTGATGGTTTCTCTATAGGAGGATAGCACGTCATCCTTTTTAGAGTACATACCATGGTACCAGCTGCATTACAGGAGGAGTTGGTGAGGGAGTTTCACACTTCTACTTTGGCGGTACATCCCGGGGTAGCGAAGATGTACCAGGATCTCAGACGACAGCACTGGTGGCCGGGTATGAAGAAGGTCGTGGCTGAGTTCATTTCTTGATGCCCCACCAGTCATCAGGTGAAGGCGGAGCACCAGGTACCTGCAGGCTTGGTACAACCCTTGGAGGTCTCGGAGTGGAAGTGGGATGGGATATCTATGGATTTCGTGACTGGACTTCCACGTACTTCCAGAGGAAACGACTCCATTTGGGTGATCTTCCACCGACTCACCATGTAGGCCCACTTCATACCCATCAGAGAGCAGGGATCGGTGGAGATCATGGGATGCCTCTACGTTCAAGAGATCATATGGCTTCATGGAGTGCGATCATCTATTTTATCTGATAAAGATGCTTGCTTTACTTCCTGGCATTGGAAGGGGTTGCAGGAGGCTTTTGGGACTTAGCTACGCTTGAGCACCTCTTTTCTCCCTCAGACGGATGGTCAGACAGAGATGGACATTTAGAATCTTGAGGAAATTATCTGTGCCTGTTTCCTTGACATTGTTCGCAGTTGGGAGGATCACCTACCCTTGGTGGAGTTTGCGTACAACAACAGCTACCGCTCGATCATCGGGATGGCACCATACGAAGCATCATACGACCGACCTTGCAGATCACCTCTATGTTGGACAGACCCTGGGGAGTCAGCACTTATGGGACCAAAGATGGTCCAGGCCACGACAGAGAAGGTACAGGTCATCCAGTAGCAGATGAGGACAGATCAGAGCCGACAGAATTCCTATGCTGACAGGAGGCGGAGACCACTTGAGTTTGAGGATGGAGACCACATTTTCTTATGGGCCTCACCTCGACATGGATTACATAGATTTGGACAGGGTGGAAAGTTATCTCTGTGCTTCATCGGACCAATCCAAGTTCTCAGCAGGATTGGCGAGGTGGCTTATCGCCTGGCTCTCCCACCTCAGTTGCACCGGGTGCACGATGTCTTCCATGTATCTTAGCTGATGAGATACATGCAAGACCTGATGCATATCATCGACCATGGGGGGCTAGAAATTGATGACGGGGAAACTTTTGCGGAGGTCCCTGTGGAGATCGTGGATCGACAGGACCAGGTCCTATGTGGATGGTCGATACCATTAGTGCACATCAAGTGGCAGCACGGGAACCTCCATGAGAGCACGTGGGAGCAGGAGGCTCAGTTGCATGCTCAATACACTCATTTGTTTCTCTAGTTTTTGATGTATCTTTATGGGGTTGTAAATCCCTGAGATAGGAGTAATATAAAGACCTGTAAATTTCAAGGAACATTTTTTATTTAATTCTTTGGGATTTTGCGAGTACACCGTTTTTGAGGGCACCTGATTCTGAGGCCCTGTGTTCCCGAAATCAATTTCCGAACATTAGCTTGGGTACGTTCAGTGATCGAACGAGCGGGGTTTTTCTGACTTTTGAACCGGTGCTAAGAATGAAGATCCGAGGGCACCGATGAAACCGCATCATTAGTAATTGCTTTAGAATACCATTACTGGAGTTGTGTTTTCTCAGGAAGAGTTGTTAATTTTTTTGGATTAAGTATAACGAGAAATAAAATTGTGTTACAAATTTTATTTCACTTATAAGTTGTTAAACCCCAAGTGTAGGAGTTGGGGTGGGACCGACTAAAATTCTAACTCCTCTTGATAATATTTTAGTGAGGTGGGGCCCACACAAGCCCCACCCCTTCAAATTCCCCTAACTCCTCTTCAACATTTATGATTCCAACTAAACACTCCATTTAATTTTGTCAACTGTAGATTTAATTAATGAAGTGAATTCAACATTTGAATTTTGACATGTTTGGCAAAGTAAAAAAATAAAATAAGTGGGTAGCTTATTTCATTTTGGGTGGTTGTTCTGTTGTGTGGATATTTGAGAGAGGGAGAGTTCTAAACTTTGAAAAACTTCATCTTCCTCCTTGAAGAACGTGAAGAACACTGACACACTGTTCTATCTTCTCTCCACGTCAAAGAAAGGGAGACGCTGCTTCCTCCTCGGATGATCTCCGTCAACATATACGGAGCCTCATACCGCGACGCCGTTTTCCACGATCTTCTTCAAGGAAGGGGTTGTTTCATCATTATAGTATTATTTTTGACGTTCAAAATTAATTATTTTTGCCCACCTGTTATCAATATAATGGGAGGAGGTCGGACTACACAAACTCGACTGACCCTCCTCCCCTTTTTATGTTGATCACCATCGTGGTTTGGAAGTGAGGCGGGGCGGTGCAATGGAACCATGCAAGAAACAAGGGAACTGCGGCCAAATCAAGCCATGGTGAAGGTGTGCAGTGCCATCGCGCAGCGCCGGTGAATCCGAAGGAAGCCGCAGCCAAGGGAGGGCCACGACGGAGGGGCGTGGTGCCGTCGCACAGCGCCAGAGCACCATGGAGAGTCGCGACCGGGGTGGGCGATGGCAGAGGGGATGGGCGTCGTCGCGTCGTGCCGGTCAGATAGGGGTCATGTCCTATGGTCGTGGCGGTGCAGAGGAGGGTGGCCGGACTCCACCGGTCGTCGGCGCTTTAGGAGGCGGGACCCGCGGGGGTCCCACGTCAACTCGTCGGCAGGCCAAAACGGTCGGCTGTTACCAAGAAGACTGGGGGTTTGAAACCCCCGGCAGTTAAATAGGGTGGACCCGACTAGGTTCTGCCATTTCTAAATCAATGGGGAAATTGCACCCCCCCCCCCCCCTCGCTCTCCGCTCGGCCGAAGGCCGAGCCGCCGGCCGCGCAGGCCGGGCCGGACCGCCCGTGCCGAGCGGGGCCACCCGCGCAGGGCCGCACCCCTACGCCAAGCCGGGCCCCACCGACTGGTCTGGGCCACGCCCTAAGGTGCCAGACCTAGACTCGGGTTGGGTCGACCTGGTTCGGGCCGACCAAGGGGTATCAGGCCGAGTCAGACCGGGCCCGAACCCCCTGATTTCCGTAAAAATCCGTTCAAACGCAAATAACATGGGCTAAAAACCTCTGATCGATGCACCATCAGTTTCATAGAGATCCTTGGATCGAGATGGTCATTTAATAATATTACACTCAATGTTTTGGAGAACATTGGGTGCGGCTGGGTTGGTTCGAACACGAAATCAACCGGGCCCTCGGAGCCGAAACGCTTATAACATGTGCTCCGGACGTACGATTGATGTGTCGTCGACCTTGTTGGATTCTTCTTAGTGAGATGGTTCTTTTGGATTACTCCGTGCAAGGTTTGGATGCAGCTGGAGAATGGTTGGATTGGTTTTAGCTTAAAATCCAACCGGGCCCCTGGGACGAATAAGCCAATAACTCTCAGACCGGGCGTCTGATTGACGGGCCGTCTGTCGCGTTGAGTTCCTTTGAACGAGGTGGAACTTTGTGATACATCATTTCTGGAATTATTGACAGTTTATGTATCGAACCCCTTGATCATGGAGCATACCATCCTGGAATTGAGCGTTCTGTGTGCGGGAACCCTAGAGCTGGCTGTGACTGCGACGACGATGACGACTGTACTGGGATCCTTCGTGGGTTCGGTAGCGACGACGACCGTACTAGAATCCTCTGAGGGTTAGACAGTGATGACTACTGTTCTTGTATCCTATATGGTTCCGATAGTATTTTACAACTGTTCTTGTATCTTATGTGGGTCTGACATTATTTGAATCTGTACTTGTATCCTATGTGGGTCTCGCAGAATAGCTAGTCTTGAATAATTTGTGGGTCCGACAACATAGCTGGTCTTGTATCCTATGTGGGTCCAACAGCATAGATGAATCAGTGGCTACATCTGAACTTCTATATCATCTTACATAGTGTATACCTATGTGATCTATGTCTTGACATTAAATCATTATCTTCGATATGATTGACTTGCCTTCCTGTGTGGGTTGGGTTGTGTCTTACTGTGTGGATTGGGTTTTAGCTTCCTGGGTGGACTATATCAAACATGGGCTCGGATGTTGGAGCCGAACTGTAATTGATGACTTATTTATATGTATGGGCATATACATATATAGTGTTGGTTGTTACTTTATGATTTTATCTTTCCGTTGTGGTTTATCATTTGTGGATTTTGGGAGACCTTCGGGAGTCTCGTGGTCCCTATTGAGTATCGTATACTCACCCATGCACGGGCTATGCCCGCACTACGTTGTGTTGGTTGTAGATGGCGGACAACACTGATCGTTGTTGAGGCTTTAGGAACGGGATGGTACTAGAGGTGGTCAATCATGTGGGGCGTACACAGAGAGGAATACCATACACAAGGTGCCGACGAGACTGACTGTACTCCCCCTTCATGTGGGAGTTCCTAGAAGACATCATGGCGGTTTCTGTTTTGACATTCACTTGTTTTACTTTACTTTAAGTTGTACTGCACTTTCAGTTGGGTTTTTATACTGGCCCATTTACATTCCATCACATACTTGTGTTTTCAGTTTACCTAGTGTTTACTTCAGTTTGCGTACTTTGTGGTGTTTTTTCTCTTATAAAGGCAATGCCTTCCCTTTTATTGTAATTTACGCCTTTGCTTCTAGTCGCCAGCCCCTGGCCTATGGGAGGATGGCTTGGGGTAGTCACAGCACGGGCCCCGAGGACGGGTCATGAAAAAATAAAAAAAATGTTTCTTTATGGAGGGGGTAGTCCACGCACACAAACGATTGTTGATCATTTTTTAAGTCAATGGAAACATGTAAAAAAAATTTATAATATTAATATAAATATTAATAAGTATAAAAATGATACTGATTTCATCTAATTATCACGATGATATGATTTTTTTGAGAGTATTTTTAAATCTAAAAACAAATGTATGAGGTAATACCAGGAAAGATCAGCCGAAGACAAAGTCTCCGACCATTTTTTAAAATAAAAGAAAAGTGCATAGAACAAGCATTAAAAACATAGACAACTACATTTCATAATAGCCATACCCGTCACCATTGTTGTCACCATATCCAAGGGCAAGTGCTTCATCTGCGGTAACTGATTGTCATTCCGAGCTATCATACTGCTTCAAAATCTTCGCATACTTATGTCTGAGATTCATCTTCTCCAAGTACAAAAAATCATCGAAAGGTTTTAACCCATTCCCTTTGCTGAAGGAAGATCTTGTAGGCATCAGTTTTGGGAGGGAGGAATAGTCTTTCTGCTGACTTCTTCTCGGTGGTGCTGTCATGGTTCCCTCTTTCCCTGCCCCCTCCTTGTTACCACGCTGAACAACATCACTATAAAAGATTCGATCACGACCACCAGAATTTTCTTTCTCACTATCAGATATGTCCCCCCATTTCTGGGGGATATTCATCACCTTCTTGCAACCATTCACACCAGGTACCTACTCAACAAGATTGTTCGGATCAACCAGCTCAAGACACTGAGGTTGTGCCACGAAATCAGGATATTCAGACACCCCTTTCTGCACAAGGTCTCCATCTGATACAACAACCTGCACACACAAACCAGCCTGTATTTTTCCACCTGAACTCATAGGGGGCTCCTCTTCATCCATAGTGACATCCCCATGATTCTTTTCAGGATTGCGCGAGCCCTTCCCTTTTCTCCATCTGAGACGCGCTGCCACTATTCGCACCAAGAGTTGAAATACCTACATCCTCACTAGAGTTCAGTGCAGAAATTTCATCAGAACCACGGCCAGGAGACAAAGAAGGATCAACTTGATCCAGTCCCATTTCTAGTTCTTCATTTTCCAGGCCATCAAAACAATTCTGAACCTCAATGCCCCCCACTCACAGTGTCTGAGTTTCCTTCAGCCCAGAAGAGGCCCTCACCCATCCATCCGTTTCAACAGATCCCCCTCCTGCCTGCAGATGTCCAACCAGGGCCTCCTTCCCCCCGGAAATGCCACATCCTGACTCCCACTGTGGAGAGCATTCACCAGATTTCCTGAGCTGGGCACCCCAAGGTCCCTCCGTAGTCTCCCAAACACTACGTCAACACCCGGATTCAGAGGATCCTTCACCATTCCAAAACGTGAACCATTTGTTGGAATGACAGATACTGAACATGGCCTCATCCTCACAACATTATCCATATTCTTCTCCCTATGCAGAGAGATAGGATCTTCCATAGCCGCATCCTCAAGAGTCGAGACCACTAGCGGGATCACCCTTCTACCGCTGCACTCATCCTTCCGATGCCCAATTTTCAAGCACATAGAGCTCTAATGAGACCATGATTCAAAGACAACCGATTGTTTATATCTGAACTCCTCACTCATAGTAATGAAAAATGATTCAATAGGCGGTTTGGATAAATCTACTTCAACGTATATTCTAGGCGAGACCGGGTGGAATACAACCCTAGTTCTACTGTCCAAACATAGATATCGGCCAATAACATTCCCAATCTTGCGGATGATAGAAGGGTTTTGAAAAGGAAGTGGCAGTTCCAGAATCCTTACCCAAATTTCCGCGGTTGGAGAATCGCACTTCATGTGAAAGTCATAGGACCATCGGAAGAGAGAAAACCAGGAGCCATCACAAGTACGCGGGGCGGAGGACCAAGCCAAAATCAGATCCTCTTCCGACTCAAAACGCACCATTATGTGCTTTGCATCAAGAAGACCCACCATGGAACGCTCTTGTAGATTCCATGATCCATAGATGAAACGATCAAAGCGATCCATGGGCGGGTGTCATTGCTTGAAGCGAGCTATCAACATCAGATTCAGCGAGGAAGAAGCATCAGTGAACTCACGGGTTGAAACCGAGAGCTGCAGAATTCCGTCGTATAACTCAAGAACTTTGGGGGAAAGTGAAATTTTCGGGAAAGAGGGAAAGAAATCTGGATTTGAGAAGGGGAGAAAGCATTGAAGGGGCTGTGGGAATCCCTCCTCCACCAAGGGAGGAGGGATCGGTTCAGTGGCCATCACCGCCTACGGCGGCAGGAGCCATCAGCGAACCCTAGCAGCCATCATGGGATCAAAGAATGATGTAATACTAATGTTAGAGACTAGATATTTTCATTGAATCCTTCTACAAGTGGAAGGTCATGTGCTATGTATGAGTCTCCAAAAGATTATGTAATTTGTATAGGATTATAGTGATATTAAAATAAATGTTTTTCAATTTATAAGAATAGTTGGAGGTTTATTTTTCATACGGTGTAATTGACCCACTATTATAAGAGGGGACAATGAAATTTTTTGAAACTCATTTTATTATAAATAAAATATATAATTTTCTTTCAAGTTAAAATAATCCATAGATTCAAGATAAAAAATATTAGGGCCCCACTATGTTGGTAATGACTCAACCATGTCTTTACACACATGTAATAAAGATTTTTTTTACCAATATGATTTAATATTTTAGAATTCTATTTTATAACTAGGTTGATTTTTTTAAATATGTGATTTTATGTTTTATACAACTTATATGATAAAAAATGTTACCAAGTGTGGTTGTTATTAATCTAAATATAAGCTTTATTTTATCAATTTTTATTTTAAATTTCAAAATATTTACTTTTAGATGAATATAGATTATAAAAAAATTTATATTTATTCATTATGTATTCATAATGTAATTTATTATTGTTTACCAATTTAATGAGTGTTAATATATTTTTTATGTGTTTATTTATTATATTTTATTTATTATTCAAGGTGTTCAATTTTAATTGAAATATTTAATAATTCATTTTTATTAATACAAAATAGTTTTTAAATAAAAATTTCGTCATTATCATGTAAATTAGAGATTACACAATCAATATGAATTGTACACCCCAAATTAAATATTTAAATATTACATAATATAATAAATATGATCTCAAATATAAATTCTTTATTTAAAGTAATTTATTTACTAAGGAAATAATTATTAATATTAGGTTATGTAATGTTTAAAAACCATTTTTCTAGAAATGTGTATTTTTATGAATCATGATTATGTAAAAAAAATCAACTTTTTTCATTGTAATGACATTTAAAAGATTATATTTGTTCAATGAATATATTTTTTTTAGTAAAAATAAATACCCATTCCACGTTTCTCAAGGATAAATATAATTATTGAATCAAATGAGATGTTTTGTAACAAAATTATTAATTTATTTTTAAAATATATTTTAATAGATTTTTGAAAAAATATTAAGTACCTTTCGATATTCTATTTTTAATTATAAATATAAATTACTTATATAAAAATTAATTCAAAAAATTGAAGTCATATAAATTTATTTTTATTAGAATTTTTTTATTTTATTACCATTCACACAAAAATTGATTATTTTAGAGAAATATCAAAATATATCATAAGAAATTTTGTTTTTTAGAAATAATATAATATGTGTACTTTAGAAAATGTAAATGAAAAACTTCTATATTTATATTTTTAATGGAATTTTATTATTAGATGAAAATGGATTTTTCTTTTAAAACCAATTTAATTATTAAGAAGTATTAATTATTTACATTCTATCAATAATAAATCCTAACTTTTTCCCATATTATTGTATATTCTAGTTTTATTAAGAATGTATACCTAATATGTTGTAGTATTATTACATTAGTTGGAGCATGTGCCATAATTTATAGAATATAATATCCACTTTAATGGTTCTAAAATCCCTTATCATTACAAACTATATATCATTAAACTGTTAAAATTATATCTTATATATCAACCATTGAACTAATCATTCTTCCATACACCTATAATTCTATTCCTTTTCCTATACCCATCATTTCTTTCCTTCCCACCCTATATTTCTTTCACCTAATCATAGTCCCTTTATATTGATGATGAGAATTACTTTAATTTCATTATTCCACTAACTTATCCCTATTCACGTTGATTCTACACTCTCCAATACACTCTAAAATAATAATCAAAATAATATAGTAGTGCATCGCATCCTCAAACCATTACCTATAGAGAACCAAGCTGTCTTTTGTTGAGTTTCAATAATATAACATCCACCCAAAATCATCTTCCCAATATACCATGAACCAAATTCACAATCCATGATCCCATTTAATTTTTTATGAAATATTATTAATAATAATAAACACTATTCAACTTCTAAATAAGGTAAGATACTATAAAAATATCAAATAATTTTTAAAAAATAGGAATTTTATCATGAAATAAAAATAATTATAATCTAAACACTATCATAGACATGTTTCCTCCCCTATTGTCAAAATAAAGATCTACCTTAGATATTTTTCATATGAAACACAACATTCCATGATTCATAACAGTGGTTGTGAACAATATTGTAAATGAAAATACATAACTTCAATTGAACATCAGTAAACAATATTGTGACGAACACTAAGAAAACGTTTCTTCACTCATTGTCTACAAAGGTTATGATGTCGACAAAAAATTGTAATGGTAACATATGATTATACTCAAAAATTATATTTCATGAGTGTCTTAGTTTTTTCATTTATTATATAATGTAAATCGAATGGGAAAGAACCTGACTTTTTGAATGATATTTGGTTCTTGAGAAAATGTATGTTATATTATATTAAACTCATCAAACATATATCTAATTTATAATGATGTGAGTATAATTTGAAACGTGACCAGAAATATTTGAACATTATATGACAATTGGAAACAATACACTTGATAATAATTTTAATGTCATCATTAGATATTATAATTAAATTTCTATCAAATGAAAATTTTCACATAATGAAGAGTAGATGACCTCAAACATTAGATTCATACCATTTGAAGACCATATTTATATATATGATAGGGTGGTTTAATAAATTAGTTTAACCATTTTCCATGCCCAATCTATGCTTTAACTCATAAATCTTGAAAGAAATAGCCTACATGGAAAGTTCGAGATAGTTGAGATTACCACTCGGTTGATGCTAGATGAGGAACCCCAAAAAACTACAACTATTTCACACCATACTCTATGGAAATATGAGAGTGCAATAAGGAATTTTGTGTTAAGTTACACGATATATAATGTGTAGTTACTTTATAAAAATAAAATCATTATTCAATTGTTTCTATATTATGAATAGTTTTACATCATATAATTGAGTTGAAATTTGATCAATTGAATTTTAGAAATGAGATTATACTTTTTAGAGAAGAAATTAAAATATTACTGAAATAGGGTATTATAAATAGTCATTACATTAATTAAATAGTAAGATAAATACACTAATATTGACATTTATTTCATATAATAATTTTATTTCATCCATTAATGAGAAATTTTACTATGCATTTTCAATCCAATATTATTGTTAATAAATAAATAATTTCTTATTTAAAAGAAAAAAAATAAATTGTTTATAAAATTATAATGACAAAAAAATATCATTATTTCAATCATCATTTTGAAATTATGTTATGGTGAATTTTACAGAATTTTAGGAAGCACTTTATATTTTTCAAGGATATTAAAAATAAATTTGAGTTTCTTGATATGTTTAATGACACAAAAATTATTTCATAATGATTTAGTATGTAATTATACACATATAAACATAAAATATTTGATTTAATAAAATCAGGTATTTTATTATATTTTAATCAATTTATAATTTTTTAATTTACATTCAAAATCAAAAATGGAATCTACAACGTTAAAAATGTTATTTTGAGAGAAAATTAATTTTAAATTATAAAATAAGCAATATAATATGACGGTAGACTCTTGTTGATTAAAATAAAAGAAATTTTTTCTAATGTGACCAATAACTTGGGATAACGCTTTCTTGAATCCCAAGGTTTTTAATTTACAACTATATAGGTTTCTAATGCCAATATTTGGAAACCAATAAACAAATCATCCACATTTCTTAAATATGCACCCATTTCACCATTTAAATTGACTTACAATTCATCTTCCACAAATTTTTGGTAGATTTACCTCGCATTGTAGTCCATCCATGGTGTCCCCAATCCCCTAAGGTCTAATTTTAAATGTTTTTGGAGTTACTCATCATGGTTAGGGAATTCTTCGCTTTTAATATCCGTTCGAGATTACTCTTAAAATGGTATGTATTTAAAATATTAATGTATGTTATTTTGTCCAATTTATTTATACCTTTACTTTATTAAGAGTATATTATGAATGTCAGACCCATGTCACATCTCTTCTTACCCTTTCCTAAAACCACATTTTTAGCCATTATGCTTGGAATTTTACTTCACAAAATTTCTCACTTATCCCCAAGAGATTAAATAATATTTTTTTGTGAATAAAAATATAATGATTTAATCAAGGTATATTCATCAATAAATAAAAATTATTTATTTTATTCTCATATTGGCGTACCTAATACCCTCTTTCTCATTCAATAGTATATAAAATGTCATTATGATAATATTTTTAAAACAAATTTGAAACACCATGATTTTGATTTGAATCTTGTATTCTATTATTATCCACGGGTTATTTATGAAATTATTTTTTATTATCTATCTGGATAACAATAAAATAAATATTTTTGAAGTGTGCTCCCTAATAGAACACCAATGAATCAAGTAAAGAATTTAATATGTTGAGATAAGATGTTTTAAAATACCTTTGTGAATATCCTTGGTAATTTGTATAGAACCTTAGTGAAAAACCATGGTTATATAGTAATGAATGTCTCATTAAACATTTGAGGCCAAATTTACATGATATAATTAATGTAATATTTATTATGCTATTTCCATTTTATTCATTTCTCATGAATTTATAAACTTCCTCCAGTTCATATTGTTATTTCCTAAGATCACATATAAACTGGTTCCCTTAATTATTCTATTTCTAGTCCCTTATCTCACCCTTTCCTTTGATGTTTGTACCTAGGTCATGATATGTAGTAATCATAATTACAATGAACAAATGATGGATCCTTTCAAATTAATTAAAATATTTTTTTCTCCATCCATCTATTATGTACCTTTTTTCCATAGAAGCTAAATTTTAAAAGATCATCTATTTCTACAATGTAAAAGAAAATCTATGTAATAAAATGGTGATATACCATTTTTTATCTAAATATTGTTTTCATATTCTGGGAAATTTTTTTTTCTAGCATTATGATTAACCATAGGTAAAAGTTAAAATAAAGAAAAAAACATCTATTTTGGTTATGTATTATATACGTGGTTTTGTGTAAGGAAATCCTTGCATGGATATAAACAATTTGATGTAGCTCAAGAACATATGTATATAGGGGTAAACCCCAAAAATGGCTTTGGGATAGACCTTAATGAGAACTGGTTCACGAAATTTATCCTTATTTCACTCTTGGTTTGACACTCTAGGAAATATGTGGGGTTAATAAAAGAATTTTTATAATCCATTTTAATGATTTTATATAAAATATAATTTCTTTCAACATTAAGATATTTAAACATGATTTTATATTTCATAAAATTAATTTAAAATTATACATTTCATAAAATAGACATGATTATTACCAAGGATATATTCTTTTCAAAAATGGTGGGAAATAGGATGATCCATGTAAATGGTACGCATAATGGACCAAGTGTTGATGACCCGCTGATGGATGTCAGAATAGAACAATTAAAGATAATGATGAATCAAATGACATTGGTTGGGAGAAATAACATCAATTAAGCTTAAAGGAAATATTCAACATGAAGGGGAAAAAATTTGGTTTAGTCATTTAAGAGTCAATAAACTACATTTTTTTGTGGAACTATCGAACGAATCATAGGTGAATAGAGGATAAGCTCTATAGAAGTGGTAGTTTTTCAATATGTTGTTAATATCAAGAGAATGTGACCCTAGTTGTATACCGCTTAAATTTGTTCCGTCAATAAGGTTTCCTTATAAATTTTCCATTACTCTATGTATTTAATATCAAAAACACTATATCTAAACACAAATTATATTTTCCCCAAAGAATTATATTAATAAAGAAAATTTTCTTTTCCCCAGGAAATTTATCCTTACATAGGTTTTCATAGTTCCTTTTATAGTTTCTCGTAATATAACTCATATTATTAAAATCGGGTTCACTTATAAAATCATGAAATCCTAAAAATACATAGGTATAGAGTATTCTATTTTCTGGATCCAAATTCTGGTTTTGAATTCTCTGAAATTATTACTCCCTGTTATCTTTAATTTAGACTCCGAATTTTAAAAAATTCTGGCTCTAAATTCTCTAAAATTCAGACTCCAAATTCTCTGAAATTAAGACTATGAAATCTATAAAGTTCAAACTACAAATTCTATGAAATTTAGATTTTGATTTCTCAGAAATATATACTTTGTATTCTTTGAAATTCAAACTCAAAATTCTAAAAAATTTAGACTCCAAATTCTCTAAAATTTAGATTCTGTGTTCCTCAAAATTCAGAATGTGAATTACTCAGAATACATACTCTGAATTCCTCAGAAATCAGACTCTAAATTTCATAGAATTCATTCTGAAAAATCTATATATTTTAGGTTCCAAATTCATTGAAAAATAGAATCCTAATATCAATGATTTATATTCTCCAAATGTTAATTTGGTTAGAATCAAAACATTATGTTTCCTTAGATTCAGAAAAATAGATTCGGATAAGAAAAATTATTTTTCTTATACATGTTATATTTATGAAACGATGTCATACCATATGATTTTAGAGAACCATTGTTTGAGTGACATGTGTACAGGTCCCTCTGAGATTCATGAAAAAATATTACTGTTGGAGGAGGTAGCTGACCATTGGAGAAATTTCGATAAATTGGAGATCATTTGAATGATCTCAACGATGGTTCCATCACTCTATAGATTGCATGCTGCTGAATTAATTTATAGATAGAGAGAAATTCATGACTTGTGAGTACTAAAAATCATGTTCTGTATTTTTTGTGAGACTTAGAGTGTTTTTGTGTACAATTGAGGTCTTCCAGAGATAAGAAGATGTAGTTTTCAACTACCTTAATGTTCTAGGTCTTTATAGGATAACATTAATGATTCTGATATTCTTATTAAGGGCTTAACCTAGTGCTAGAATTTCAGTTTTTAATGTATAAATAATGGTACCTTTATCCATGGTTGTTGGATACCATTCTATTTAGGTTATAAGATTTTATACATGTTACTTATTTTTTGAGTTTATTTCCATTGTATTTTGATAATGTAAGAATGTATAACCTCATTATACAATCTATTACTTTTTTATACTCTGATAATTAAGATTCTATACACTTTAAAGAATAATTTGTTCCTTTTAAACATTCCTATGTTTCATTTTTGGAAGCATATATCCAGAATGTATAATTTTTGTAGAACTAAAGAGGTCTTATGAAATTATCTTTTTTAACATTGTAAAACATAGTTTTTCTTCAATGTTTAAAATGAATGTTTTTAAACATAAAAATCACCCTTATCTTGTAATTGAGAAGCTACATTCATATTTGGTTCCTATAAAATGGATAAGTTGATCATTTGTGGGAACTCATTACAAACATTAAAGAATAAATTTCAATTCATTAAATTGATTGGAAAAACTTTAGGGGAACCCTATTCAACAAATATTTCAACCAATAGATGAGAATTAAATTGGAGAAGTAATCCCATGAGCTAACGCATAAGGAAAATGAATATACAGGATGCTATAAGATGAAATTTACAAGGCCTTCTCACAAAACCTCTATAATTTTCATTGATCCCAATGGAACGGTTCATATTGTATTTTATGGAATAAGCCCCCATATATGTAGAAATCTCTCCAATTGAGATAATGAAAATTCTTGAGGACATGATGTGAAGTACTATGAATGTTGATTTATAGTTTGGACCGTCAAACTTTCCCCATAGATAAAATAAAAACAAAATATATTTAGAGGCACACATGTGGATTAACTGGGATCAAGGAATATGAAGAAAATAATGTACAACATCCCACAAGAAAAAATTTGTGAAGATGAATTCTAGGAACCGATTTTTTGTAATAGATAAATGGTACATGGGTAGAAGAGATGCCCATATTGCTCAAAATTATCATTGTGAGGTGAAACATAAAATTTTAGAAACTAATTACTAAGATAATATGGTTCATTATAATCTTGATGCCCAATTCTATAATTATTGACAGCTTCATCAGTATTCAACTATTTTCCAAATCATATGACAATGGAGGGGATCACCTTGTAGATTACCATAGGCCAAAAGATCATGGTCAGGAGTTTACTTACATGATGGATGAGGTTGATGCTCAAAATAATGTGGTGAAAAGTAATCATCTTCTTCTCTCAATGATATAAAGTAAATTGTTTTATTATAGTTCTAAAATTTTCATTATTTCCTCCATGTTTGGAAAAATATATATAATCAATCAACGAACTACTATATGTAAAGATATAAATCAACACACTTTGATGGATTATACATGTCAGACCACAAGGATTTGTAAATAAATGAATAAAACACTGAGTCTCTGAAAAACACCACTTGGTAATAACCTATCAAATAGACATAATTTTTCCACCTCTATGATTTGAATTTCGAAAAAATGACATATATGGTTGTGTTCGATAAGATATTTAGATTCGGATAAGGTATAATTACATTTCTGGTGAATAGTAATGTAGTACCCCGGGTTTCTGGTATGTACCCCTTTCTTGATGCATTTAATGGTTATAAAGTTGAGGGTAACGAATGGGAGAGTCAGGAGAACTCGGAATGAGTATTGGGGCCAAAGGGGAAGTTGCACGGGTTGCACGGGTGGCGCACGGTTTGTCTAAACCGTGTGGCCAAACCATGCACAGTGGTTCTTCGAGGCAGTAGCATTGGCACGTTCAGGGTACGGTTTGTCTAACCGTGTGACAAGGGCGGTTGAGGCAGTGGTTAACACATGGTTATTACACGGTTTGTCAAACTGTGCACACTAACCGTGCAGGCACATAAATGAGATCCTTAAATTGTTGATCTCACGCATTTTCATCTCTAGATTCCTCATTTAAGCTCTTAAGCGGCCCAAACTCAGGATTTCGGTTCTCCTATGGTCAAGGAAGGTTCTCCCATCATTTCGGAGGTGATCTGAAGCCCTATCTTGGTGAATCAATGCCGGATTCTTGAGGTATGTTATCATTCATGATCAGTTTCATAGATCTAATTAGATCTACTTCTCCTCTTTTCTCGATTTCTAATATCTATGCCCGCTATGGGTAGATCTAAGTGTTTGGATGCCAATAATGATGGGTTTTGGTCGTGGTTGTGTTAGGCGAAATGATCTAAGGATTATTCTTGCTGAATTGGCTGGGTTTTCTTATGCATTCCCCATTTGTAAGGATTTTCATCAAAACCATTGAAGTAGGATGCCTTACTCTCCACTCATTTTTTTATAATTGATTGGCTTAGTTTCAAATTTGGTTATTTGAATGAAATTGATTTTGAAAATCTTGGAGTAATTCTTCTTTAGTGATGATTTATGGAATTGATGAAATTGTGAAATCTTGGTGAATTGTTGTGCAATGTGATCTGGCTTCTTGAATTTAAAATGATGATTTTAAATAATGTTTTCTGAAATTGTAGATGGTTTGATATAAAATAGGTTTTCAATAAAAAAGGTGTATTATTGAAATTGTTTGAGATTGTAATGGTTTTAATGGAAATGGGTTTCAATATAAAGGTGTTTTTATTGAAAGGGTGTTTTTCCATGATTGATGGGCAGATGTGGTGTGTGTTCATATGGGATTCAGAACAGACATGGGTAAGGGGTCTCCCCCATCAATGATGGGATGGATAAGGGTTAGTCCTCTCCCCCTTCAAACATACATATTGCATTTGGGACGGATAAGGGATTGGGGTCTCCCCCATCAGTGTTGGGATGGATAAGTGTTAGGGCTCTCCCTCGTCAAGCATTCATGTGAATTTGGGTTGGATAAGGGTAATAAGTCTCCCACATCTTGGTTGGGATGGATAAGGGTTAGGGATTCTCCCCTCTTATAGGTAGCATGCATGGTTTATTGCATGGGTTTCTCAAAATGGCCGGGTATGCCAAAAGGGAATGTTTTTGAAATGGTTCTAAAGCTTGTTTGGTTATTTATTTGGAAATATAATGTGCTAGAAAAATGGTTTAAATTTCTCTTGGAATGCCTTGGTTTATGAATGGATTTGAAAAATTGTTTATATTTAGTTTTAAACTACTTTTGAGAAAATGTTTTATTTAAAATATTTTTATATAAATATGGCTAACTCTTCTATCCTAGTGGAATGAGTAGGGAAGTCAATGGGGAAAACATTCTGAGTTTTATACTCACCCCTACTTTGGAACGTTAGTGATTTTGTAGATATTGTATATCTGGATGTTGGAAAAGGTAATGTGTCACCTGATTATAGCACTACTTCGTGATACTTGGGATGGATCTTGATGTTGGAGCTTAGAGCTTGTGGAGCATGGAGTTGGGCTGTCATCTTGTAGTCTTTTAGTTTGTCATTCCACTGTTTACTCTAATTTAGTGTTGGTTTCCTCTTGGTACTCTTGGTTGGTATATGATAAAATAAATTGTTGAGTTATATTAGCTTTTATCATGCATCATTTATTTGATTCGTTTGGTTTTTGTTGTTGGCTCTGTGGTATGTTCTGAAATGGTAAATCGTCCCCCACTTGTTTTGAAACCCTTCGACATTTATTTCCAGCATTTGGCGCCTTGGGGATGTCGCTTAATTCCAAGTAATGACTTTTTGTATTATAAATCCAATGAGAATTGGTGGGTAATTACAAATGGTACTAGTTTGTTCGGTCCTTGCCTAACAATTGGTCATCGATGTTCTTGGTCTCAGAGGTGAAATTCATTCTTGTCTATTCCATGGGTGGAAATTTTATAAAGGAGTAGGATTTTCAGAACATGAAATGTATAGCATAAAAGGATGTACCTAACCCGTTTATTCTAAACTACAAGTTACCAGGGTGTTGGGTACATATGTGTTTTTAATACACATCTAGAATTTTGGAAATCTTATTTTCATGGGTTTAGCCAATGAGAGGAGCATGACATGCATTATAGAGGAATTAATTCCAACTGGGATTGCATATTTCATTGGAGGAGTGAGTAAGTATGTTGTGCAAGGTTCCAATTTTTGAAAAATGCTGAAATTGTTTTCTAGTGAATGACTTTGAAAACAGGGTATTTGGTGTATTTTGAAAAAGGGTAGATTTTCAAAAATCATGATGAATTTTTCAAAATGTTTTGAACATGGAATTTTTTTTTGAAAAAATAATGTTGTGACATATGATGTGATATAATTTTAATGCTATTTCATCATTTTCGAGAGAGTGAGATTGACAGAGTTTGTTGTTGGTTTAAAAAATGTCACCTAGTAGGCATCGTCGAATCCAAACCAAAGAAGATGCGGGAAATGTGGTTGCACTAGAACCACATGTAATCCAAGAGCTGGTTCAGAGTATTGTCTTGGATTTTCATGTTGTGGATACGGGGAACCGGAAGAATGAATCAACAAATGTGGATCACACCATCATGTTCATGAGGCAGAATCCACCGAACTTTTGTGGTGATGGTGAATCCGAGAAGGCGGAGGTCTGGATAAGTAGAATGAATAGTATCTTTGATTTCATCAGCACACCATCAGAGCTCAAGGTCATGTTGTTGACGTATATGCTCGGGGGTCTTGCACATCAGTGGTGGGATTTATCAGTGCAGGCTAAATTGGATGAAGGCCTTACATGAAGGTATTTTGAAGAATTGTTCGATAAAAAATTCTATCATTACACATTAAGGATCCATAAAATGATGTACTTCTTCATCCCCAAACAAGAGAGTCTCCTTGTCACAGATTATACGGATAAATTCATGAATGTATTCCATTTTTCACCATAGTTTGCGGCATGTGTGTCATTGAAGGAACACATCTTCGTATCAGGGATATGGCATGAGATTCGATCGAAGATTGTGGTGCTCTGTATTATGGATTATACAGAGATGGTGAACAGAGTGACTATTAGTGAATGTGATATCTCAGGATCTATAGGGGGAATGATTATACCTACCAGAAATAGTTGGAACTCAACCATTGGGAACAAGAGGAAAAGGGACACATATTTCTACAATGCAAGAGGAAATCAGAACCAGATGGCAGGATCAGTAAATCTTTCTCCACGAACCTAGATTAAAGCAGGTTGTTTTCAATGTGGTTCTCCTGACCACAAAAGGCTATATTGTACGACGCAACCTAGATCATCTCACATTTTCATGTAGACATGGAATCTATATCAATATTGAATAAATGCTTCGAGGTTTGGTGTATGTGACACTTGTCAGGCATCGAAAGAATCATAATCTTCAACAGGACGAGGAATGCAGAGTCAGTCTCGTCAGCATCAGAGAGCTAGCCATGGTGATTCTCGAAATACCATGAATCCTCAACCAGGCCAATCTCAGCAAGGCAACAGGGAGAACAGTGCAGCGACAAAGCAATTGTATGGAGATGAGTAGATGATGGTCGATGATCAGGTTGGATCATCTACGGTGAGGGGTACAATTCTTTTGAATTGTACCATTTTACAAGTGCTCTTCGATACTGGTGTTTCACATTCCTTCACTGCTTCTAGTGTTGTTTACGTTCTATGTATAAAACTGGAATTGATTCCTTCTATTTTGAAACAAAAAACTCCTCATGGTGAAAGTGAATGTCAAGAATTTCTTTGTAGAGCATGTGCTATAACTGTTGATGGAGGTCAGTTAAAATGTGACTTCTTGATGTTTTAAATGTATGTCTATGACATAATCCTAGGTATATATTGGTTGACAATGGTTAAGGCACACATAGACTATT
This sequence comes from Viscum album, assembly GCA_963277665.1. NCBI lineage: Eukaryota > Viridiplantae > Streptophyta > Magnoliopsida > Santalales > Viscaceae > Viscum > Viscum album. The sequence goes on along the minus strand of OY728165.1, from coordinate 1,059,870,081 downwards.
ATAGGGGAACCGTTAGTTTCAAGACTCGGGATGGAATCAACCATCTCTTCAGAGGAGAGAAGACGGTACAGAAATTTTCTAAGAGCTTGTTGGCACCAATGGTGGGTACAATATCTTACCAACTGGCAGCATTAACATTAGCATCAATGGATGAGATTGTGGAAAATAGTTTTCCAGCTATTATGGATCAATTTCCAGATGTCTTTTCCAATAACTTCTCAGGGTTACCACCTCTAAGGGAAGTGGAGTTTACAATATATCTCCTTCCAGGGACCAGTCCTAGTTTCCTTCCGTCTTATAGGATGGCACCAACGGAGTTATGAGAATTGAAAATGCAGTTAGAGGAGCTAGAAAGCAAGGGTTTCATTTGACCAAGTACATCTCTATGGGAAGCACCAGTTTTGTTCATGAAAAAGGAAGATGGAACTCTTTGGTTGTGGTTTTATTATCGTATGCTTAGCCAATATAAAATAATGAATAGATATCCACTTCCACGCATTGATGATCTGTTCGATCAATTAAAGTAATCTAAGTGGTTCTACACGATTGAATTGTGATAAGGACATCACCAATTGTGAGTTCAGAAGGAGTATATTCCAAAGACAACATTCCAAAGTAGATATGGCCACTACGAATATGATGTCATGCCTTTTGGTCTAGTGAATTCATCAATGGTCGTTATTGCTTTGATGAATCAAATATTTCAGCGATATATGGATTCGTTTGTTGCGGTGTTTTTGGATGATATCGTGGTGTATTCAAAGCGAAGGGATGATCATGAGGAGCACCTAGAAACAGTGTTAAAAATCTTGAGTGTTCATCATTTGTATACTAAATTATCCAAGTGTGATTTTTGGACATAGTAAGTATATTTCCTTGGCCATGTCATTTATGAGAAAGGAGTTTCTGTTGATCTTGAAAAGATATAATCCATCATCTCTTGGAAAACACTGAAGAATGTGTTCGAGATATATAGATTTCATGGTCTAGTTGGTCACTACCAACGCTTTGTGCATGATTTCACACAACTAGAATCACTAATGAAAGCTCTGAAAAAGAAGAATGATCCATCCCAATGGACAGAAGAATGTCATAAGACTTTACAGGAACTGAAGGTCCATCTTACATAATCACCCATCTAGATCTTTCCTGAATCAAGACAGGGGTATTTGGTGTATTGTGATGCTTCGGGAAAATGGTTGGGGTGTTTTAACATGCAAGGAGACCATTTTGTTGCATATGGATCAAGGTAGTTGAGGTTGCATGAGAAAAAGTACACAACACAAGATTTGGAGTTGGCTGCAGTTGTCCATGCTTTGAAAACATGGAGACATTATCTCTCTGGTGAGAAATTTACTATGTTTATGGATCACAAAATCTTGAAACACATATTATCATAGAGAGATTAGTATCTGATGCAAGGAAGGTGGATAGAGTATCTCCAAATGTTTGAATTTGACTTGATGTAAACACTAGGTAAAGGGAATTCGGTGACAGATGCATTGTGTAGAAATTCGTACGCTCAGTTAGTGAAAGTAGCTTCAGATGAATGGAAGTTGAGGTCGGTCTTAGCTGATATGCATGTGGAATGATAAAAAAGATATGATTTTACTGTTTTCTTTTGAGCTATACTTGTTCATGATTTAGTATAGATGATCAAGGAAGCATAAACAACTGATGCAGATTGTCTGGTTATAAGTTCAAAACATAATGGTGGGGAGACCATTAATGGGTCGAAACTAGATGGGGGTTCAGATTCTTGTTTCAGAGATCAGGTGGTTATACCTATGGTTTTTCAGGGACAACTCCTTCATGCTTATCACCATTAATGATGGGCTATAAACCCAGGTACACAGAATATGTATAAGGCGTTGAAGGCGCAGTTTCGGGGGAGCGACATGAAAAAGAAGGTGGGTGAGTTCGTCTCACGGTGCTTAATGTGTCTGTAGGTTAAATTAGATCATTAGAGCCCAGATGGTATGTTAAAATCATAACCTATCCCTATGTGTAAATGGTATCAGATAAAATGAATTGTTTTATAGGTCTTCCAAGAACGGTCCGGAAACACGATGTCATTTGGGTGATAGTGGATCTTCTAAACAAGTCAGCCCATTTCATCCGTATTCGTGAAACCCAAACGATGGAAGATCTTCCAAAAATCATCATTCTAGAAGTCATAAATAGGCATGGTGTACCAGTGTATATAGACTAAGATAGAGATATAAGGTTCACATCTTGATTCTGTAAATCCTTACAGCAAGACCATGGGACTCAGTTGACTATGAGCATAGTGTATCATCATCAGATGGATGGTCAATCTGAGCGGACGATAAAAACGTTGCAAGACATGTTGCATGATTGTATAATGGATATTTGTGGCTCATGGTTGGATCATATACCCTTATGAAAGTTCTCATACAATAATAGATATCAAGCCTCGATACGCATGGCTCCGTTTGAAGCATTGTATGTGCGCCCTTGTCATTCTCCACTATGCTGGGTGGAAATGGGTGAAACATCCCTAGTCGGGCCAAGCCTTGACTAGGAGACAACTAAGAAGATCCAGTTAATTGGAAATAGGATGGAGATAGCTCAGAGTCATTAGAAATGTTATGCAGATCATTGTTGAAGACGGTTGTCGTTCGTTGTGGGTGATCATGTCTTCTTGACGATCCCTCTAAGGGTTGGATATCGTTGTTTCGGGGAGTATGGAATGATATATCTTAGATATATTGGCCCATTTGAGATACTATAATGGGTTGGAAAATTATAATATCGGTTGGCATTTACACCACAGTTTAGTTTGGTGCATAATGTGTTTTAAGTATCTCAAATGAAAATGTATCAGCCTGATCTTGACCATGTGATAAGATGGGATCACGGTGACCTAGATCCAGATGCTTCATTGATAAATATCCTGGTATGAATTGAGGATAATAAAGAGAATGTCTTGCATGGAAAAAGCATCTGTCTAGTTCTAGTTTTATGGCATCATGGTCAAATTAAAGAAGAGACTTGGGAACAAGAAAATGAAATGAAGGAGCATGGGCCGAAACTCTTTCAATTGGCTGAAGGTTTTCTACATTCCATGGACAAATATACCAACGGTGGGGAGAATGTATTACCTCCTGTTTCTGGTATTTAAACATTTCTTGATTCATTTAATGGTTATAATGTTAAGGGTAAAGAATGGGAGATTCGGGAGAACTCAGAATGAGTTTTGGGGACAAAGGGGAAGTTGCACTGGTAGCAAACGGTTTATCTAAACCATGCGACCAAACTGTGTGCAGTGTGTCTTGGAGGTAGTATATTCCACACGGTCAGCACAAGGTTTGTCTAACCATGCCGCCAAACCATTCAAGACAGGCGATCGAGGTAGTGGCTAATGCAGGGTTAGCGCGGGGTTTTTCAAACCGTCCAAACTAACCATACAGGCACTTAAATGAGATCCTTAAATTGTGGATCTCATGTGTTTTCACCTCTAAATCCCTCATTTAAGCTCTTAAGAGGCCCTAAAAAGGGATTTTGGTTCTCCTAAGGTCAAGGATGTTTCTCCCATCATTATTGAGGCTATCTGAAGGCTTCTCTTGGTGAATCAATGCCGGATTCTTGAGGTATGTGATCGTTCTTGATCGGTTTCTTAGATCTACATAGATCTACTTCTTCACTTCTCTCATTATCTTAGATCTATGCCTGTTATGGGTATATCTATGTGTGTGGATGCCAAAGATTATGAGTATTGGTCTTGGTTGTGTTAGGATAAGAGAACTAAGGAGGATGCTCAGGGAATCGGTCGGGTTTTCTTATGCATTCTCCGTTTGTTAGGGTTCTCATCAAAACCATTGAGGTATGAGACTTCCCTCTTGACTCCTCTTGTTAGAATTGATTGGGTTGGTTTAAAATTGGGTTATATGAATGAAATTTGTTGTGCAAATCTTAGAGTAAATATTCCTTAGTGATGATTTATGGTTTTGATGGAATTGTGAAGTCTTGGTGAATTGTTGTGAAATGTGATTTGGCTTCTTTAATTTAAAATGTTGATATTAAATTATGATTTTTGAAATTGTAGATAGTTTGACGTAAAATATGTTTTCAATAAAAATGTTTTTTATTGAATTTTTTTGATATTAAAATGGTTTTAATGGAAATGGTTTTCAATATAAATGTGTTTTTATTGAAAGGGTGTTTTGGCATGATTGATGGGAAGATGTGTTGTCTATTCATATGGAATTTGGGATGAACAAGGGTTAGGGGTCTTCCCCATCAGTTTTGGGATGAATATGTGTTATGGATATCCCTCGTCAAACATTCATATTGCATTCAGGACACATCAGGGTTAGGGGTCTCCCCCATCCGTGTTGGGATGGATAAGGGTTAGGGCTCCCCCCCATCAAGTATTCATGTGAATTTGGGCTGGATAAGGGTAAGAAGTCTCCTCCATAATGGTTGGGAATGATTAGGTTTAGGGCTTCTCCCCTCTTCCAGGTATCATGCATGGTTGGTTTCATGGGTTTGTCGAAATGGTTGGGTAATCCAAAAACGAATTTTTGTGAAATGGTTAAAATGCATGTTTGGTTATTTTTCTGGAAAAATAACGTGCTAGAAAATTGGTTTAAATTGCCCTTCAAATGCATTTTTTATGAATTGTTTTGTAATCTTGATAATATTTAGTTATAATCTGCTTTTGAGAAAATGTTTTATATAAAATGTTTTTATATAAATTTGGCTAACTCTTCTATCCTATTGGCGTGAGTAGAGAAGTCATTGTGGAAAAAATACTTATTTTTATACTCACCCCTCGTTTGGCATGTTGGTGTTTTTTAGATGTCGTATACTCAGATGTTGGCCAAGGTAAAGTGTCACATGATTATAGCACTACTTCATTATTCTTGGGCAGGTTCATGATGTTGGAGCTTAGAGCATGTGGAGTGTGGAGTTGGGTTGTCGTCTTGTAGTCTTTATGTTTTCCTTTCCGCAGTTTACTCTGATTTAGTGTTGGTTTCCACTATTGTACTCTTGGTTGTTTTATGATAAAATAAATGGGTCATTTTTCTTAGTATTTATAATGAATTATTTAGTTGATTTGTTTGGTTATGGTTGTTGGCTCTATGGTATTTTTTAAAAGGGTTAATCGTCCCCCACTTGTTTTGAAACCATTCAGCATTTATTGCCAGCCTTTGCCGCCTTGGGGATATTTCTTAAGATCAAGTAATGACTTGTTGTATTCTTAAGACAATGAGAATGGGGGGGGGGGGGTCATTACAAGTAACATGACCCTTATGAATAGAAACATATACTTATGAATATTAATATGACCCTTATAAATATTAACCACTCAAATGAATTTATAAATAAAATTTAGACACCTTAAAAATGAAATAACGTATTTTAGAAATAACTAATTAGGTGTTGGTATTTTCGTGAGTAATAAATAATTAATTACAATTCTAAATTAGTATGTTTATTTAAAATAAAATTCAATTTCATCATATGTATAAGTAAAAAAATATTTAATGTCTTATCAATTTATGACAATTTTATAAGCCCTTATTAATTTTCAAATTTATTATAAAATCACTTTTAAATTTAAAACTATATTCTTCTAGTAAATAATGATTTTATTTAAAAAATAAATTTATAGGATGTAGAAAATTATTTTTAAAAACGGAGCTCATATTTGATTTCTACAAAGAGAAAATTGTTTATGGTGAATTTTTTGGATTTTATTAAAATAAAATAATTCTTCGTTAATAATAAAATTTGATAATATAAAAAATATTCTAAATAAGTGAAATTATAAACCAATCATGAGTCTTGGATTATGTAAATGAATATTGGATCAAACTCACAAGAACATATTTCTTTTTTTTCATATTAATCAAAACTATTGGTTTTCATTTTTAAAGTAACATAATAATGAATCAATTAATGGGAAAACCCTACTCTCGTAAAGTATATAAACCCCCCACTCCCCCATTTAATAATTATTATAAAGCCTTATTCATTTTATAAATTCAATTAAATTATACTCTTATGATCCACCCCAATATATAATATCCCTTGGTTTCATAAAAAACCAAAAAATATTCCCTAACGATGCCCTCATAGAGGATTACTTATAGAGGTAAATTCCACGTTTTCATTTCATTTTTTCTTGTTCCACTCTTTTCATTTTCTATCCCCACATCCTTTGATACAAATATTGTGATGAATCCTGTAGAATAATTATTCTAGAAATTATTTATCATAAAGGATTAATTAATCATCATCTCCCCTTTACCATTCATTTATACTGTAAATAAAAACACAACCCGACATGAATTAATTTATCAAATTTAGGGAAGAATGGGTTTCAATTTTTATTACCATATTATATTATGATCATGATACCTATTTAATGGTTGGACCTAACTATAATATATCTATTAAAAATTATTCATGGTTCTAAAATCCTTTCTTACATATGAGATTAATGTTTAAATCAAAATGAGTTCGTTTTTATCAAAAACATCCAATTAACCCAAACAATATTCATTAATGTTTTATATTATTATTCATCATAAATACTAATAAAAAATAGATTTTAAAACCGTGTAATCATATTTTTGATAAATAATAAAATACGACTCCTATTCTAGGTCACCATTTTCATTCTAAATGTTTATCCATACATTAATATAAGTAAACTGATCATGAAAATGGAAGAAGAAAATGCTCCCAAACAATTAAATTGGATCTCTTATTCAGGTCATATATGATCATGTGTGGAAACCCTCTGAATTTAAGTTAATGATTTTCTATCCAAACGACCATTTCTTTTGAGTTACTCTTATTCTCTACTTAGAGAAATTAAATTATTATTTATTCATATATACTCATCATAAATTCTATTATAATGTTATTTATATGTGTACAAACCATAATACGTCCTTAATTTATTTTTCTTTTTTATGTTTTAAAAGGATGTTTCTAAAATTCTTCTTGAAAACCATGCCTCATTCAATAGAATTTCTCAAATTCATACCTTTTTTCAATGGAACTCTATAATGAGTTTTTAGAAGGCTATATGTTTATAAAATCACTAATTAAAATATTATAACAATATATTGTTTCACTTCATGTTTTATATAATGATTTTTCATAAAGAGCACTTATTTTTAATGAAGAAGAGTTTTTATCTCATGAATTACTCAATGATTTTATAAGAGTAATTTTTTCTATTTCACCACTTTTGTTGAATATTATATATAATTTGGAATAAAAATTTTTTATATCATCTTCCATATTTTATTTCCCAGTTTATTATTATATTGACTATGGATGTTCTATCTTAAAACCATTGACCAATATACTCCAAGTGGATTGTGTTTGTGATGAATGATCAGGGAAAATTATTTACATTTAGAATATTTGTTTCAATATGAATGTATATTTTTTTATGTTTATCCCTATTCATATGGGGAATTAATTAGATACAGTATGTTTTGGGTGGGGCCTTTTATAATGCATCCGTGCATCAGTGGATCTAATGAGATATTCTTGGTTATGGAACGAGGCCTAACAAAATGGTTATTAAAGGTCTTGGAAGGAGGCCTTGACGTTATGGTTATGGTTTCCCAAATTATTATTTCCATCATAATGAAACTAGTAATTGATATTTCAGGTGATTATTTAAATAGTATAATACCCATGAGCATGATTTATTATGGAATTATTTATTCTTCTCTCATTCCTTCAATATTATGTACATGTATAGTTTTTAAAGTCTTGTGTTTTCTGTCATTCACCATTCCTATTTTTTATTTTTATGATATTTTTGGTTTTATTTATTACCCTTTATATTAATTTGATCTCTCCCATTTCATATTTATACATTTATCAGGATGTAATGATGTTTATTAAGAATTTCTTGTTGGTATAAACATATAGTTGGGGTCGTTACCAATAAAACATATATGTTGTATTTAATTTCAAGATGTAATGTTGAATTTATGATCGTATACGGATTTCAAAATCTACTTTACTATTTGTTCCATTAGGATACAAATTTCATATAATCATTCTAATGTAATTCAATAAGACACCAGCTCTGTGCCATTGGGGTCATGTATTTATAGTTGGTATCGTATGATTTTTAGTAGAAAATAAGGAAACTATATTTAGGAAATGTTTATTAGGGAACCAACACCTAAAATAATCATCAAAGATAAACATACAAAGAACATAATTGAATTTTGGTATGATCTATATTATATGGATTCTTCTAGAATTTACCTCCATTTCATGATACTAAATGTGGATATAGTTCTGGCACAAATGTTATTTGGAGTGAAAACTTTGACAATGAATTTCATGATGGACCTAGGGTACCATGGTACATGATAATGGGACTTACTATGCACTAGGATTGACATTCCCTATGGATATTTCTTTAGATAAATCATTTTTTTTAAAATCCATTATAAATTATCTAAATGTAATTTTTTTTCTTCATTGAAATCATGTTTATGATTTTTTGGATTTTCTAGGCATAAGACATAAATTAATGCAATGTATTTTTCTATGTTGAGATAATACATTTGAATTCATAACTGAATCCAGTGTGTATCATTATTTAGAAATGGATTCTTTTTGGAAGGAATGAAAATCAACTTAATGCACATATCCTACTTAATGATTTCCCTCTTTTACACGATAATTATGTTGGCTCTAAAGTGATTACTGGTGCTGAGGAACTATTAACTATACTAGGACAGCTAAGTTAGGTTATTTCCAAAAACTATCCACATATAAAATATCCAATCCTCAACATGGAAGATCAATGTCAGATCACTTTATGTGATAATTAACTCTATCATTTAATGGGACCACAAGTCCATTTTTAGGTAGGTAGTGGAAAATTTACCTATAGAATGTATATCAAGCTATGGGATGTAATGGAAGAAAAATAATTCATGTAATTTTATCATCAATGAGGATATATGTATTAGTGGTGGAACTTATACAAAAAAACAAATGATGATAATGAAATATGATATATGGATTAGGGGGATTTTGATGAAATGTTTCTAGAAAAATGCTACCCTTGATAAAATAGAGTAGATATAAAATGGAAGTTTCAGAATCTGTTGAAAAAAGAAGATGAGCATGTTGAAAAGAATTATGATAAATTCCCAAGGGTAGAAGGTTGTGATTAATATTATATACCTAATCCGAGTAAAAAATGATTGATTAATTGATGGTTTAATCCCATCCTCATATGTGATCTACTCTCCCCAGATTTCTTATCATATGAAGATATAATCTCATATGCTATCAAGACCGAAAAATAATTTTCTATTTATTATGTATTCAAATGAATGAATTATAATAATAGGGCTACTGAATGATCAGGAAAATTTAATAGGAAAATGGTGAAGAATGGGTGATTTTACCATCCACTCTGTTGTAATTGTGGGAAGAAATACAATGCAACATGCCTAAAGGAAATGACAGTCTCTTCAAAGTGTAGAGGAACAATCCAAAAATCTTGTGTTTGGAAGGGGAATAAAAAACAACCAAAGATCAATGATATAGTTGTAATGAGATTGGAAATTATTCACCTTAATTTCCTAAGCGTCAAAGAAACATTCCCAAAATATGGCCAATGGAGAAAGGGGAAGTTTATACGGTCACAACTAGCAAGGATAATGTTCTCAACAATATTTTTTAAGGTGATTTAATTGATTGCTCAAACTTATCCAATGATTTATTTGATTCTTTTTCATATCATTTTTTTATCTTCCTAGATTCCAAAAAAATAGACAATTTCAATTTTATTTGTTAAATTAGTTGTGAGTAAAATCTCTTAAGAGATGTATCACTCTAACAAAATTAGTTTTGATAAATAGACTTTATGGAACATAAATGTGATATAGTTTCTAAACATATAGTCATACCCTTGATTGTCATTTATATAAAACATGGTGCGATTTTGATTTCACATAATGATGGGAAGATCTATTCCAAGAAGTGGGATGTTACGATATTTGATAACGGTGTAGAATCCCTTATCTATAGAGTAGAAACCTTGGCCAGTGATTATAATCTATATCCACCCCCAATAGCTCTACTGAATTCAATTATTGGGTTGGAAGGGAATGAAATATCTTTGGATGTAGAATGGAATTCTCAAAAATAGGAGGTACCTATTTTGAATGAATATGTTGATGTGTTTTCTGAAGATTTACTTGGATAATCTCTAGAGTGGGAAATTCAGTTTTCCATTGATTTAAAACGGCGTTCAATGACTTTATCAAATAATTCATATAGAATATACTCTCTGTTATTAGAATAACTAATGAAACAACTGGATGATTTTAGTAATATGGGATTTATCCTCCCTAGTGTCTCTCTATGGGGATCCTCTATTCTTTTTGTTAAGAAGAATGATGGATCTGTGAGGCTGTACATTGACTATAGGTTGATAAATGTTATAACAATAAATAAAAACTATCATATTCCTCTCATTGATGATTTATTTGATCAAATTCATGTAGTCTAAAATTTTATGAACGTTTAATTTTAACATTGTCATAATCAGTTGTGATAAAGGAAAGATGATTTTCAAAAGATTTAATTTCAAACTAAGTATGTGCATTATGAGTTTACAATAATTCCTTTTGGACTAACTAATTCACCCTATGTCTTAATGGACCAAATGAAATGGGTATTTATAAAATATAATGATGAATTTGTGGTTTCATTTGTGGATTATATCTTGGTATACTCCAAATCCTACGAATATCATGAAAATCATTTTCACACTATTCTGAAGACTCTTAGATGAAATAAATTATATTGGAAATTTATAAACTGTGAATTCTGGATACAATTTGTTTATTTTATTTTCCAAATTGTCTCAAGTTATGTAATATATGTTTATACTCTGAAGAAAAAGGATTTTCATGAATGACTTATGTGTATAAACATAACTGAGGTATGTATTTTTATTTGTATACCAGTATTTTATTGGTTTTTCATCCATATCTTCTCCCATTTAGCAAACCTAATATCCAATAGTACAGGTAAAGTTGTTAGGATCTTATGGAAAAATGAATCTGATGATTTTTTCTAATAATTAACGAAGTTATTTGTGATTTCTCTTATCCTATCTCTACCATCACGGAATGATGAGTCTGTGATCTATAGTGATTCAAAAAAAAGGTCTGGGTTGTGTCCTTACACATAAGGATAGATTTAATTCTTATGCATCAAGGATGTTCAAAATTCAAGAACAAAAATATCATACTCATTATGTGGAGTTAGTTGATGGGATCATTTCTATAAAAATTTTGATACAAAAAATCTATGGTTAATGATGTAAAATATATTCAGATCATAAGGTTTTGAAGGATATATTCTCACTTAAAAAAACTCAACATTAGGTAAAAAATATTGCATGAAGTTATAATGGGTTATGATTTTTCCATACACTACCAACTGAGAATGATATATATGGTAGATGATCAATTGAGAAAGATGGATCATGTATTTTTAAACAACGTGAATACTGAATGGGATCCTATATTCATTGATCTAATAAAGATGTACTTGGTAATTATCAAAGAATGTGGAACAATATTACTTTTTCAATTGGTTTTCCATAAATATTTATTATAAAGGATTAAATTATCTCATCATGATAGTGAGAACCTTTAAAAGAAAAATAATGCAGTAAAATATTGGATATTGGCAGACTTTGTATGTAAATATTGAATTTTTTAATTTGGGAAGACGCTACGTGTTCCCTCTATACCTGATATAAATAGGGAGTTATTGAATAATTCGCATACCTAGAAATTCGCTATATACATAGGTCGCACTAAAATTTATAGAGACTTGAAAGTACATTTTAGGTGGGACAACGCAAATCTAGAAATGTCGTATAATAAATTAGGATGTTTAGTCTGTCAACAAGTCTAGGCTAAATGAATACATCCAAGATAATTCATGAAATCTATACCTATAATTATATTAAAATGGGATGACAACACCATTTATTTTTCACTAGATTACCCAAAACTCAATGAATGAATGGTGAAATATGGGTAATTATTGATTGAATAAATAAATGATGTTTCAAGTCATCATTGAGCACCTCATTCAATAGGTTCTGATCTTGATCCTCAATTTACATCAAAATTATTGAAAATCCATCATAAATCATTGGATACTGATCTTATTTTGAGATCTTCAAATAATACTCATACTTATGTGAAATTATAAAGGATTATCCAAACTTTAGAAGACATGTTTAGATCGTTCATTCTCTTCTATATAGGAATGTGGGATCCGTATTTACCCTTGGTGCATTTTTCCTACAATAATTTCTACCATTCTAGTATTCAAATGGAACCATATAATACATTTTAAGGAATGAGATGTCATATAACAACATGTTGGGAAGAAGTTGGTGAAATGTAGGTAGTGGGCCTAGATCTTGTGTTTGAAATAATAATGACGGTAATGACTAGTCAAGGCCATATCAAAGTAGCTCAAAGCTGAAAACAATATATTCAAATAATAGACAGAGGAATTTCGAATTTTATGTTTGGGATTATGTTTTCTTAAATGTATCTCCATGGTTGAGAGTTATAGGATTTGGGAAGAATGGGAATCTAAACCCTAGGTATATAGGCCCTTCAAAAATATTAATGAGAATACGAGCTGTGGAATATCATTTCAATATGCCTCCTAGCCTGTTTAACGAATAAAATGTGTTCCATGTCTCATTGCTGAAGATGTATATGCCATACCCAACACATGTATTCACTTATAACGGTATATAATTAGAGCAAGGCTTGCCATATTGTGAAAGACTATCTAGATTTTGGACACCGATGAAAATTTGTTGAGGAATTAGATGACTCAATGGGTAATGTTACATTGGATAAATCAAAAAATCAAAGAGGAAACATGGGATCCCTAGGTGAATATAATGGAGAACTACAAAACATTTTCGAGGAGGTAACATTCTGGAAATTTTTAGGACAAAATTCTTTAATAGAGAAGAAAATGTAACAAACTAATTATTTATAAATAAATGCATGAAACAATCACTCTAAAAAACACCACTTTGTTATACCCTATACAACAAAAATTCTTTTATCAACTATGTGATTTTAATTATGAAAAATTTACATACACAGTTGTGTTCAGTTAGACATTTAGAGTCAGATAAGGTCAACATACATTTTTAGTGAATAGTATCATTTGCCTTATGAATAGTAACATGACCTTATAAAAATTAATATTAATCTTATGAATATTAACCACACAAAAGATGGAATAAATCAAATTTATACACCATATAAATGATACATATTATTTTAGAAATGAATAATTATGTATTGTTATTTTTGTGATTAAAAAATATTTAATTAATACTTTTAACTAATATAGTTGAATTAAAAGAAAATCCATTTTCCTAAAATTTATTCTAAAATAAGTAATTTATTTCATATAATTTTTGGATTATTTAATACGAACTTAGTTAATTTTTCAATGAATAATAAAATCATTTATAAATTTCAATAGTTATTTTTCAGATAAATAATTAGTTAATTTAATAATAAAATTTATCTTATTGACGAAATTATTTTGGTAAAATGAATTTATTATTTGAATTCAACAATTCATAAAAAATTAGGGTTAATTTTTTGGGTTTTTCTGAAATACATGAATTTTTGTGAATAGTGAAATTTTATAATTTAAAAAACATGCTAAATAAATGATTTTATCTATCATACTTGATTAATTTCTCATGTAAGTAACCATTAGTTCAAAATCACATGCACTTATTACTCTCTTTTTTAATAATATTAAAAAATATTGGATGTTTTTGAAAAAATAATAAAATAATGATTAAAATAATGGGAAAACCCTCTACTACTCAACTATAAAACCCCCTCACTTATTATTCTACTCACGCCAATCATACCTTATTCCTTGCCTAAATTCTTCCCAAATCTCCTGAAAAGCTATTCCCCCATTTCCATCATCCCTTGGACTCATAATAAGACCAAAACCATACACATTAATAGACCCTCAAGGATGATTACTTCAAGATGTAAATTTATCTTTTCATTTATTTTATTTCTAGTTCCTTTCATTTCATTTTCTTTCCTCACCTCCATTAATCCGAATATTGTGATGAAAATAGTACATAACATTTACTATAATGATGATACAATAAAATATTTATTCATCATCATCTCACCTTTCAATTCAATTATACAGTAAATGGCATCACCATTCGAGATGTGTTAATTTTCAAAATTAATGGATGTCGAGTTTTCAATTTCTACTATCTTCATCAATTATGGTCATGATACAATTTTTATGGTTGAGAATGACTATAATAAATGTATTATTACTTTTTAAGGTTATTTAATACCTTTTTACACATGATATTAATTTATAAATAAAATTGGATTCGTTGTGATAAAAAACCCCCAATTAACCCAATAATTTGATATTAAAATTTTATATAATAATTCATCATCACTCCCAATAAATTTTTTTTTTAAAACCAATTAATATTATGGTTGATCAATTATAAAAATCAACTTCTATTCTAGACAGACTTTCTCTTTCTACTTTTTTATCCTCAATTGAATAAAACTATACTTATCATGAAAAACATGGAAAAAACACAAAAATACAATGAAATTGAATAACTTAACCAATTTAAAGTCCCTTAATGAGTCTTATAAAGATATAATAAATCAATTAAATATATTTTACTTACATTAATAATTAATTTTTGAACCTAAATTTTACTATTCCTGTCATTATGATCAAGTGAGTAACTCCTTCAAAATTAATGTAATGGATTTCTACCTGATCCTCCCTTTTCATTTGGTTTACACTTATTATATACATAACCCAATTAATTTCTAATTAATTCATATTTACTCCTCATAAATTATATTATAATGTTATATATATGTGTACCAACTAGAATCATACATTCATTTATGTGGAGTTTTATATTTTAAAATGATCTTTCAAAAATTCTTCCCGATATACAATACCGATTCATGGGAATTTATCAAAATCATAACATTTTTCTAAGGCACTATATAATAAATTTTTAGATACTATTATGTTTAAAAAAAAATTCGGATAAGACTATATTATATCACTTCTAATTTTAAAGAATAATATTTCCAAAATAATTCTTCTTTTCAATGTTAAAGTGTTATTATCTCCTGAATTACTCAATGATTTTATAAGAGAGTTTTTTTTCAATTTCAAAACATTTTTTGAATATAATATATAATTGGGACTGATTTATTTGATATAATATATCATATTTCATTTAATGTTTTATGTTTAGTTTGATTATGGATGTTCTATCTTAAAACCATTCACTAATTTACACTAAATGTGTAGTTTTTATGTTTAATGTTATGGGATAGTTATTTATATTTAAAATGATAGTTTTTAAACGAATGTATATGTTTTTTATGTTTATCCCCACTCATATTTTGAATACAATGGACTTATGAATTGTGTGGTGGCACCCTTATATCCCCTTGGTGCATCGGTAGGTGACATGATACAAACTAGGTCATTGCACAAGGCCTTCAAAAAATGGTTATTTACGGTCTTTCCATGATTCCATGACATTATGGATATGATGTAAAAAACATTATTCATTCCCTCATTATAAATATAATATTTTATTGTTTATGTGGTCATTCTGACTAGTAGAATACCCATGAGTATGTTTTATTCTGGCATTATTTATTTAGCTCTTATTTCCTCTGTATTCTTTTCAAGTTTAATTTTTAAAGGCGGGTGTTTTTTTTCATCACCATTCCTAATGTTTACATTTATGATGTATTCTGAATTATTACATATTCTTACAGAGAGTTTGAGATCACCCCATTGTTAGGATTCATTTTCTCAGGATATGAAGAATATTAGTATGAATGAAATACATGGATAAACTTATAATTGTGGATCTTCCCAATAAAACATATATGTTGCATTTAATTTCTGGTAGTAAGGTTGAAATAATGTATTTAAATAGATTTTCAAATCTACTAAACTATTCATTCCATTAGGAAATGAAATTCTTGAAATCGTTTCAATGTAATGTAATAAAACACCGACATCGAGAAACTAGGATCTGGTCATTACAGTCCAATCATCAACAGTGTATAAAAAATATAGTATTAACCTTGGTGATAAAATTCCATAAAAAATAAATTATTCATTACTATGATATAATTTCACACTATAATATAGGTGGAATGGATCTCAATGTATAATGATAATATCAAATGCAGGATCATGTGAATCTTAGTAGTCCAGAATAGAATAACTAGAGGAGTTTTCATATGAGAGTTAGCATGATCAGATATTTGTCTACAACTACCTCCTATAACCTTCTTTATTAGAATGTTTGGTGAATACAAAAAAAGGAAACAAAGGTATAAAAATATAAAATTTACCGATATTGTATGAATACATTGATGGATTTATTGAGGAGATACCTAGGCCTCCCCTGGGAGGATAGGTAGAGTTCTCCATAGAACTCAATTATAGTCCCCATATGATATGACACACCCCGTTTATAATGGAAACTATATAGATGGAGTAATTAAAGAAACAAATCCATCATTTTTGGAGATTATATTATTCGACTATGTGTGTATCCTATGGTAGAACATGTATTCCTTGTTTCGAAGGATGAATCAAATCAGTTTTGAATATACTATATAGAAATTAATTCAATCATAGCAACGGACAACTTTCCTTTTAAAAGGATTGATGATTTTGTTGAAAAACATTATGGGGATGAATTATTCTACAAGATATATCTTTAATCTGGTTATCAATTTATGTTGAAGAAAGTAGATTTTCCAAATACTGTCATCTGAACAAGGTATGGGAATTATTTATTTCTTATTATTCCATTCATCATACTGCATATATATTTATGGATTTTAGGAATATATTAATTATCGACTACCTTGATAAATGTTTTTGCAATTTTTATTTATAATAGTTTGATATACTTTAAAAGTCCTAAGGATCATGAGGAAAAATATTTTTTATAATGAAAAACAATGAGGAAGGTAATACTATTTGGAAAATCCATAAAATATAATTTTTTGTTTCATTAAATTTATTTACTTGAGAACATTATGACCAATGAGATAATATTAGTTGACCATTCCAACACAATGCTAGTGGAAAAGTTTCCTCATCCTACAATAATATGTGAGATTCGTATTTTCCTTATTTTCAGAAGGTATTATAGGAAGGTTGTGAAAAAAACTATTGAATTTCTGATCCAATGACCAAGATAAGTATAAAATGGGACCAGGTCATTTAGAAAATTGAGTGTGAAGAATTTTTCCACAACCTGAAGAAGATATGGGTTTGTAATATTCTGTTAACTCTATACACTATTGGAGAAAAATTCATTATTTTAAATGATTAATCACAAAGTGGTATTGGATGAACCCTCATGAATTACTACAAGGTGATTTCTTATTCCTTGTGATATTTGAATCTTCAAGAACAAAATTATACTATACATTACATGGTTCTGGATATGTTTGATTTTTATTGATGTTATTGAGGTACTATCTCTATGGGAATAAATATTTTATATAAAAAGAGAACTGAATATTGATGTATATTTTAGTAGAAAATTAACTGAACATGAGAAAGAGGTGATGCATGGAAATAATTAATGAATGTGATTGTTAATTCATTATCAACCCGAAAGAGAAAATTAATTCCCTAATGCATTGAGTAGGAAATACCATGTTGTACTGGATGTGATATGTATTCAAGGATATCTAGGGATCAAGGACCCAATAATACTGGATACGAGAATCATGATGGAAGGGAAAAAATCAAACCTATCACAAATTATTAATCCAAAATCATTATAGGTAATAATCAGGAAATAGCAATGAGAAAATTATTATAAAATGATGAAGATAGGTGATTTGAAGAATGAAAGGTTTCCTGAGTTCAACATTGATCATGAATATGTATTAAAATTTCATAAAAGATTATGTGTTCCATATATCTAAAATTAATGTAGTAGATGATTGACGAAACATAAGACCTTACATTCTCTATCAATCCTAGAAGAACTAAAATGTATAGGGAACATAGTGATAATTATTCATGGGATAGAATGAAAAGGGGTATTATCGACAACAATATTAGTTTCGTGGTGTATGGAAAAGTTAATCCATATAGAAAACATCCATAAGGGGTCTTATAACCACTACCCATAACAACATTGAAGTCAGACAATATCACTATTGGCTTTTCGACTAGTCTCTAATAAAAATCTAAAAGAAACAATCCAATTCTATTTTTTTTTGATCATATCACAAAAAATTCCCATTTTAGAACTATTTGGGAAGAGTTCCCTCTTGAAATACGTGACAAAGATATTCGTGAAAAAAATGTAAGGCTGAATAGGGTGCCACTCTCTATCATATATAATCACAATATATGGTTTACATAATGATTATAGAGAAGTCTTCAACATGATATCAACACTGAATTGAATTTTAGTATGGACTATCACGCCCAAACTGATGGAAAATCTGAAATGAATAGTTAAAAAATATTGGACATGGTGAAGACTGGCTAAGTGGAACATAAAGGTGGATGGGATAAACATCTCTAAATAGTTGAGTTATTATACAACAAAAACATATATTTGAGTTTTAAAATATTAACCTATGAATATATAAATGGAAAGTGATGTAAAACTCCAATGTGTTGGGATTAAGTAGGTGAGAGGAAGATTCTTGGGCCAGATCCTTTGTATGAGTTGGTAGAAAAGGATCATTCTATCCAAAAACACATAAAGGTTTCTCGGAGTTGGAAAAATTGATATGCATACAACCATCAAAGGGAATTGTAGTTTATTGTTGCATAAAATTCCTTCGTTCAAATTTCATCATAGAATAAATTCATGAAATTTGGGAAGAAATGGATGTCTATCCCTATGGACATTGGCCCTTATAAAATCATTGATCACATATGAGCAGAAGCTTGTCATCTTTCACTTCCTAATAATCTAGCTCGAGTTCTTGATGTATTCCACATATCTTTCTTGAAAATTTATATTACTAATCCATCCCATGTACTATGTATAGAGGTCGTACAACTAGAACATGAGATCTCTTATGAGTTGCATCCGATGGATATCTTGAATCGTATTGAAAGGAAATTACACAACAAGACTGCTGATCTAGACAATGTGTTGTGGAGGGACTTTAAATATGAAGAAGTGATGTGTGAAATAGTGGAAAAAATGAGGTAGAAGAACCCACACCTTTACTCAACCCATAGAATGAGTTTCTATTTGGGGGATGAAATTTTTTATGGGGGATGAATGTAACAACTTAGTCTTTTTGAATGATATTTTTTCCTTATAAAATATGTGTTATATTATCTTTCACTCTACATAATAATATTCCATTCAAAATGAAATTTAAAGAATTTGAAATGTGATACTTAGGTTTTAGTTGTAATTTGTGTGATTTTAAATTATGGCTTTTATTCAATAAAACTGTTAGAAAAAATACCCATGATTAAAATTTTGTCCTCATAATTAGTTTTTATTAGAATAATTTCGACAAAGGACAATTGATACAAGTAATATTATTTTATTCCCTCAACCAGTCGAGTCATTCAATTTGATTATTATATGTTTGATCATTGGTGGGAGGTATCATTACTCAGGTTTTCTCTGGACCAGGCCCAATCCTAGCATCATCAATTGAAGCTTGCAAGAAACCACATATATTAGAAGTTCATGTTAGTGAAGATTACCAATCAGTCAATGTTAGCTGAGGCACCCCATGAAACTACCACCATAACACCTTACTCAAAGGGATTCTATGACTATAATAAGGGGTTTCTCTTAATGGACTAGTTAAATAATGTGAAATTCTATTATATAAATAAAACTTTTATTCCATCATATATGTTTTATGAATAGTTGTTCTTTATAAAATTGATAAGGAATTTGATAAATTGAATTTTTAAATAACGTGTATACGTTTCAAAAAATAAATATTTATTATAATAAGATAATTTAATATAAATAATTTTTGTTTTAACGATATGGTATGAGAAATAAAATATTATTTAAGT
The DNA here is from genome assembly GCA_963277665.1 of Viscum album. Taxonomy (NCBI): domain Eukaryota; kingdom Viridiplantae; phylum Streptophyta; class Magnoliopsida; order Santalales; family Viscaceae; genus Viscum; species Viscum album. Next base: position 1,059,849,888 of record OY728165.1, on the reverse strand, counting down.
ATAATGAATAAAATAATTTTAGTTTTTCCCAGTGTCAAAAATTTAACTACGCATTTCAATCCGCTATTATTTTTAATAAATAAAAAATTAATTACTTTGAAGTTAAAATTATCATTATTAAATAATTATTAAGATAAAATAATTAAAATTCTTGAAATCATCTCATAAAAATTAGTATTGGGTCACTTTATGAGAATTTTTTTAAATAATTTATTTTTATCTTGAATAGTAGTAATATAGTTTGAGTTTTTCAGTATGTTTAAGATTATCATATTCATATAATAGTGATTTAATAAATAGTTAACCACACTCAATGACCTAAATTATATTATTCAATTTAATGATTTTGTTTTATTATATTCTAATCAATTACAAAATATATAATTTATTTTCAAATTTCATTATTAGAAACATTATATTTAAAAATTAAATTTGGTGAAACCATTAATTTTCCATTCAAAAAGTAGTAATATAAAATGATTATTAACTATTTTGGATTAATATAATATAATTGTTTTCTATTTATTCAATACCTTGGGAAAATACAATGGGAAATCCCATCGTTTTTATTAACCACAACCGAGGATTCCAAGGCATATATTTGGAAACCAATAAAGAAATCCTTCGGTATATCAATAAATGCCCTCCAATTTCTCCCTTTACATTAAATCCCAATTCATGAACCACAAATATATAATATTTTTACCTCCCAAAGAGTTATCAAAATGTGTACATAATCCCTTAATATCATCACTGTGATGAAAATCTCAACTTCAATTTTTTCAATTTGAGTTTCCTATTTTTTTTATATGTCTTATAAATTTCCTAAATAATTTCATCTATAAAATTTATTTTATCACATTACTATATTATTTGTCTTTTATTAATGTGATAATTTTTTCCATTTAATTTTAAAATTTTCAAAAAATATATTTTCTAACCAATTTCCTGTCAATTTAACTTCTTAAAATTTCACTCATATCCTCGTGAAATTCTCTTTTATTATATTTTTATAAATACAAAAACCTAGTTCATTTTTAGGGGTATTAAAAAATATGTAAAAATTATTTTTTTCTTTATATATATATATACATAAGGCCGTAATTTTCTTTTTTTGGGGTTAGAAATTACAAAATGATCATGTTTTTAAATAAAATTTGAAACAACATGATTTTGAAAGGAAGTCGATTTTCATTTATTCTCCAAAGGTTTTTATGAAATTACTTATTATGATATATTTGGATCACATTAAAATTAATACATATGAATGTTTCTTTCTAATATTTCACCAATTTCTTTTTATAAAAGAATATACTCTCTATACATGACATGTTTTATGATACCTTTTTAAATAACCTTAGTAATTTTTCTAACATCTCGGGGGAAAACCCTGGTGATAATATTAGTAACTTCCCATTTAAATGTTTTGTACAAATTTATATAATCAATTTTATTTTCTTATTATTATGATATTCCCATTTTTAACTTTTAACATGCCATTATTTTGTTCCTAAATTTCTTATAGTTATTTCTCATTATCACATGTTAACAGTTTACCTTGTTTATTATTTTACTATGTCTTATGCTCAACATTCATTGATATATTCCCCCAGGTTATGAGAGAAGAAAATTTATATTGGATGAAGCTATTATGAATCCATAAAATGGATTATAAGAATTTTAATTTTGTTTTTATGTATTATGTACCTTCTTCCAAGAAAATAATAATCAAAATATAATCTTTTTGTTCCATTTAAATGAAATGTTACGCAATAAAAAGAAGGCATTCCATACATGAATTTAATTATTAAAATTCTTATAGTTATTTATATCCACGATATTTTATTTATCTCTTCAATCAAGGATTTTCTTGATTATTAAATTTTATATAAAAACTAAAAAATAAATTTTGTTCAATTTATAATGGAAGAGAATTTTTGGAAATTAATAATCAATCATTAAAAATTGTTATATTTATTATAGAAGATTCCATTATAAGTGTTTATTTTACTAGAGGTATCAGATATTATTCTATCATCTATATAAATTTGATTATTATTATTTGATGTGAAACAATAACTAATATTTCAATATAAATTTTAATTATGATCATTATAACCTACATATGAAATATCTTATATTCCAAAACATGAATTAATTAATATTCCTCAATGAATAAATTATTTAATATAAATAACAATATATATATATATAGAATAAAATTCTTGAATAATACCAAAATATATAAGAAATAATAATAAACATCAAATTCCAAAACCTATTATAGATAATATTATGACATTGATGATCATTTAATATTGGTGTCTAGTTCAATAATCAAATGAAAAATTCCAATAAAATTCATATTCAAACATATTCTTAAATGATATATATTATCATTATAATGTAGGTGTATATATTTTATTAATATAATAATATCTTATTCTTATCTCTATATAATGATAATTTCTATATAATTTAAAGTGCGCATTAAAAATCCATTTCATGAAATAAATCATAGCTTTTAAAGATAAAAATCATTATTTTGTATAAATGTGTATATTTGAATCTTTATACCTGTTGATTTATTTATATTTTATATTTATAACATAAAAATATCATGATTTACTCCATCTATACTCATGTAATAATCTATTTAATTTTTTAATTAAAATATATTTATTAAAGAAATGTTCAAAATATGAATATTATATGTACATAATATTGGTTTACCAATTATATTTAAGATTTGGATACAACATTTGGTTAAATGGGATGATTTTTAAAGAATATAAAAATTGAAATACTTCAGTAGTAATAATTTTTATTGTAGATATTTTTTATCATAGACTCCCCCATAAAATATGGTGCTCCATCTTCTAAATTATTAATTATAAAAGATTTTATATATCATTAATTTTTATTTAATTATTATAGGTATATATAAATCATTTTTCTCAAATATTCATCCAAAAGTTTTCATTCCCCATTTTTTTACTTCACTATTCATCTTTTTAATCAACTAATGAAATGAGATGACATTTTCAATTTTATTTTACATTAAAAAGTAATTTTTTTGTAATTATTCTTAATTAAAACCTTATTGAAAATTTTCTTTCTAAGATAATTATATGAATTATTAATGAAATTTTATATATAATGTCCACTTAGGTTATGTACCCCATTTGTTGGGACAATGATTATTATCATGTTTTCATATGAATTATCTTTTTTATAATTTTTTTATTAACTATTTCATTATTGGTGTGCTAGTAAATGATAGAAATTATAATTAAACAAATGGGTGATATTTATTTCTTCTAAATAAAAAAAATATTGATTTGTTTGAATCTATTTTGAATTATTGAAATTCATTTCTGATTGTTATTTATTACAAATAAAAATTATATTCTCTTTTATTATATTAATAAATTCGTTCAAATAAAATTTTACATTCACAATATATTTTTATTTAAACAATGGAATTTGAAATAAAAATATTATGATTTAATATTCATCGGAAATGAAGAGTGATATTTTGATGAAAATATATTATATACTAAGAAAGTTGTTTTTAATAATTGAGAATCATCTAATTTTATTGTTTCACCATCAAAGTAACTTAAATGGTTAAAATACTAATCTCACTAACGTAAATGACAATGAATATGTCTTCAAATCACTATTTAATTCTTGATATTTAATGTTACCCCTAGGATTTAAAATTAAGTAATTTTCCATGAAAATTGATCATGGTAGAATAATTAAGATTTATTATTAAAATAACTATTTATTACAAGATTATTAATACATATATATATCCTACTGTAGATTTCATATGAACATTTATTATCATTTTTGTATCTATAATGCGGTTTTCTCCTAGATGAGGTATAAATTTTGTTCTTCGGGGTCATGCTAACGATACAACATTTTTGGTTGTTTTTGTAGAATACATGAAAATTTAAATAAAAACGTAATAATGTTTTTATCTTCATTATGACGTTGAATCGGTAGACCAAATGGTGGTGACATGGATGTTTTTTTGACTTAATGAAATAATATGGTATATTATATATTTTGTTATACAATTACTATTTTTGGGAGGTTTCTATTTAATGATAATGGATTTAAATTGATGGATTTTAAAGAAATATTAACTAGAACATTATGAAAAAACATGTGATGATATATATTTTTTTCCCCTAATATAAATTAAATTTATTTGTTATAAAATTACTATGAAGAATGCCACTCCCTCTATTATATACTATAAATAGACTCTATTTATAGAAAAAAACTTCTCCCTATTCACAGTGCTGAATAGAGTGCTATTATTTTCATCATATTATTCATGGATGAGGAACAACACCCATCAAGGTTAATGATGAGAATTTTATGCTATAGAATAATATGAATAATATAGGAATTATTATTTTTTATTTTCCTAATTTAGGTTTTATGATTTGGTCACTCAATATTATCACTGAAACATGTAAAATTTTTATTTTAATGAAATGAATAAATGTAATTATATTTTTAACAAATTGATCAATTTAAAAATAAATTTTTCATAAATTAATGTCATGGGTTTTGAAGAATATTTTATATTTGAAAATTAAATATTAAATTTTTTTATATAACATATAAATATTATTAACAATTTCATCTCATGACATGATGCTTGATTTATTTTGTTTCTTTATTTTGCAGTTAATTATGTTGTGAGATATAAATTATTTTTTATGAAAATTTAGAATTTTATTGGATATGTTGTGTTAAAGATTTATTTAATATTTATAAAAGATAAAATATTTAATTGTTTTATTCAATTTCACCATTTTATTAGCATGTCGTGATTTTATATTTAAAATTGAATTTTTTTTATAATTAGAAATTACTAATTTGGATGATACGAATAAAAATAATAATAAAATCATGATAATTATTTTTATTATTATTGGATAAATTATTCATATTTAAATTTATTCTGAATTAGTTATCCTGAAACATTAATAATTGAATTATGATATTCAATGATCCTTTATATTGGATTTTCTATAAATGAATTTATGTTTTTTTATATTTTTATAGCATATGGTAATCTTAGGGATGAAGCCACTGTGTTCATTTGTAATCCTATCTCAGTGTTCGTCCATTATTTTCAACCAATGGAGATTCCTAATTTTTGAGAATTATATTGTTATTATTATTTATCTATAGTGAATAATTCCTTAATGTATTAAATTATATAATGTTTAACAATTCAATGATTCTTCTACATTCATCATTATTGATTGTTGTAGTTGTTTTCCAATGCATCAATAGAGGAAAAATGACAAATTACTGGTTTCATACATGGTTGATGAATGGATGAAGAAAAAAATTGGATATTATTGAATTCCCAAATTTCTCCTCAATGAGTTATGTAGATGAGTGTATAGGTTAAATTATAAGGCTATTAGAGGAGCTATTATCAGATGTAAAATTAGAAACAATGTTAATAGAATGATGTAGAAACATTAAAACTCAATAAATCTATGTCTACAAAGAGAATATTCCCTGGATACCAATCACATAAGTCACTATCCCTAATGTCCACATGGAATGATGTTAAAAAAATATATAACCGCCAAAAATATCTCTTTTGGACTCACAATTTTCATTCTATAAGAAGGAAGTGAACTTTTTTAAATCACATGATCATTTATTATATTTAACATATCTGGGTTCACTAAACTATGTGTTTCATCATGTACCACACATACATGCATTGTTTTCATAAAAATCCCCACACGTCATTTATATTAATAAAAAAATGTTATTCTAGTATTTTTATTATTGTTTGACTTTTCATGTTTGTATGTGATATCAAATATTATATATAACTAATAATATGAAAAAGGCCAGGTAATTTTAAGAGACACCTTGTATTGTTTTCTATTCAACATGGATTGTATCTATTACTAGAAAAGTCAGCCTTGAGGAGTCCTACATTACATGTACACTATTACACACACATATTAATTTTCATTCATAGAAATTGAGCTATTTAATTACATGAACAACCAACCCATGTGTAATAAAACATCATGTACACTACAAAGCACATTATATAGTGTGTTTTATTTAGCGTTTATCATTTCTTTCCACATAGAAATAAGTATTGTTCATTTCAATAGTCAAATATATGTTTTTTATTGTTGTAGAATATTTTGATACAAATAATTTATTTTCCTAAATTTCATATTCATGGAATTATTAGTATCATTGATTTATAAAGATAATTATATGTTTTGGTGGATGATTATAGAAGAAATCAGATTAATGATCATATTGTAGAACATATATATCTAAAGTACATGTATGTTGTTTATATAATTTAGTATGAAATAATATATTAAGGATAATGTGGCGGTACTCTACTCAAGAATTCGGAAAACCTATCACAAAATGAAGACTACACATGTTGGGGTATGGGTCCTCTATATGGATCGATTACTCTCTCATAACGGTAAATTCATGTGTGATATGTGTTGCCTATTACTGATACAATTGTGGGATTCTATGGAAATGAATGGTGTTTGACTTCATTGGGTAACTGCATATTATTGAGATTCAATAAGAATAATACCTTTATACAAAAATAAGATTTTATGTGTATTAAGTAATTTAATATAATTATGATTAATAAAAAAATTATGTAAGAGTTAAATAATATTTTTTAATGAATATAAATAAAACTATGAGTAAAATATTAATTTATTTAGAGTACATATTTATTTTAATAATTGTATATTATGTTTAACGAATTGTAGATATTATCATAAATAAAATTTTAAGTGAATTAAATTATAAGATCATATAAATTAATATACTTTTGAATTAAATTTTTTTAATTCATACATTTATGTTTAAAATTATATTAGATATATTATATTCATATATTATGTATTTTAGGTATATTATGTGTTTATTTTTTAAAAATTATTAAAAAATAAATAAATGGCATAAAATATTTTATTACTTGGCCAAAACATAATATAATGGAGATCATGATAGATTAAAAAAAATCATATCATCAACCTAGGTATTATGACCACTGTATGGGGTTCTGATATATTAATCATAGTAAGCATGAGAGGGAAGAACAAATAATAATATGTGCTCGAGAGATGGAGAGAGTATATACCCTGAGAGGACTCATATACTCTCACTTAGAGAGAGTTTTTTGTCAAATTACATATAAGTAGAGATATTAATTTTGAATATATTATGTAGGATCTAATAATATAATAATTTTATCATTATATTAAAAACATACATATATAACATGGGTTGTCTGATATAAAATATCTAAACTATTTAATATTACTGATTTATCATCTCACCCATTACCCACTAAATCTAATATATAATTCACCTAATATATATCCCCCCTGGTTGTACAACTATTTTCCATCCATTATATTCATCGACTAACACTCATTTGATGATATATTCCTAGGATTTTTAGCCTAGTGACCACCACTTTCGGAGACAATATCCACATCCCCTACCAATAAAAATGTTTTCTTAAAAATTATGATAATAATATTACTATATTTCGATAAATATCTCATTTATTATTGAATGTTTTGAAGATCGGATCATGTAGACCTATTATTTTAATCGGTAAAAACAATTTTTATTTAATAGTTTCAGTATTATAAAATCCATATAGAGTAATTGTTTATCTAAATTTGGGCATGTCTCTATGGTCATATACTAAGGAACTAGTTTATATAAAAAAATATTCCTTATTTCGTCATCTAATTCCTCACAAATACTCTACCATGCTAATCATGTATGGCTTATCATTTCCCAAATGTGACGATAACATTACTTTCCTATTTTTTGGATTTTTTCATATATATATATATATTATTATATATTATTATATATTTCATACTATTAACATATCATCATCATCTTATTAATATATATAGGATTTTTCATTGGGATGTTAAATGGTTATAAGTCGAAAAAAAATTATAGATATATAATTATCCTTTTAAGTACACCATTACAATTCATAGCATACAACGGAATCCATTGAGAGATAAAATTCCTTGATGGATTCATGTATTTAATTTTAAATATTATGTATATGTGTAAAATTATTGAAATTTTTTTTCTGATATGATTATTTTTGGATATTTTGTTTTATTTTAATGGGAAAAAATTTAGTTATTTTATCTAAGGGAGAACTCTTCCCTTTAGAATTTTCATTATAAAAGCCCTAATTTTTTTATTTGATGTATAAATCATTCCTCAGTATTACAATGAATTAGATATTATTTCTTGACAAATGAAATAGTTTTTGTGATTATTTTTTATTTCAGTGAATAAACAATGTGGGGAAACAATTTTCTAAAATAACATATTTTAATGTTTTCATATCCCCTTATTTACAAGGTAAAATGTTTTAAATAATTTTTTATTTTCAAAAAACCACTTTATACGGATGAATTTTTTATTATTTTATTTTATTTATTTCTTTAAAAAATGTATTGCAAGAGATACTTATAAAATTACCCATTACAAACTTTTAATATCATTAAAAGGGTATTTTAAATTCATTTTTACTTATTTTGAGGAATGGTTTTTATGATTTTTTTAATTATCATATAATTTATAAAATATCCAATTAAATTACATGGTTTTCATTCATGATTATGCTAATTTAAGGGATATGAAAAAGATTTCTCATAAAAATTAAATATATGAAAAAAAATTATTATTAATAATTTCAATGAAATATTTTTAATTTTTTCAATTATTTTTTAGATTACATATTATATTCATGAATGTAAGGATATTGGTTTAACAAATTTTTTTATATTTATTAGATATTTATTTATTATTCGTGATGAAATAAATAAATATATTTTGATATTTTTAAATATTATATTAATTAATTTAGATTTTCAAAAGAAATATTTACACATATAATATATTATTATAAATTTAGCCCATTGTTATTGTGTATGATGATGGGGATTAGGGAGAGCATCAATAAACTAAAGTGGAATTTGACTTCAATGTGATTTATAGTATTACAATATATATATTGGTAAATGGATTTCATAATGATTTAATGTATAATTAATTTCAATAAAGATATATTATTTCAAAAATTACTCTAATTTAAATTTTAATTGAAAATATACTTTTATTTAATGAGATATGTTTTTTAGAAATAAAAATGGGTTTTGAAGAAAATATGTCATGTTTACGGAAACTTTCTATGACATATATTTTTAAGAATTTCATATTCTGAAAAAAATTATTCAAGGGAATGTTTTTACATGAAATTAATTATTAACATCATATATTTTTATATAAAATATATTTATTTCCAAAAAAATAATTAATTTTAAAAGAGAAATAATTTCACCAAATTTTTTAAAACCCATTACAATGTAATTTTGGGCACACAAAAATTATTAAATATTTTTTACAAATTATATTTATATGTATAAGATAGGTCATATAAATGGATTTATTAAGTAGTTAGCCTGATTTAATTTTGGATAATTTACAAATAATTGTTTAAATATATTAGATTATATTTTTTGTTAAAGAGATTTTGTTTAATGCCATCCAAATTATCTGAATATCTATTCCTAAAAGATCTATGAAAATGTTTTGACTCAATTATAATTAAATCATGGTGTGATTTATGAAAATTTTGTCATTTAATTTATTATTAACCACATAAAAAATTATTTCATATTTAGCACCTGATAATGGAGAACTGGTTCATGGATATTATCTACAAAATATATTCTTTGGTTTACATGACATTGGAGATAAATATTATATAATTTGAGGATAATTTATATTTTATAAATCATTTTTGAGGAATATTTCATTGGATTTCAAGAGAATCAATGTACATTAAAATAAAATTATTAAAAACATTCATAGAGTTTTTGGAAAATAATCATATGGATTATTTAATAGTTTCACTCATAAAAATTTATAAATGAGTATGTATTTAAGAATGGAATGTTTTGATTGAGTATATTCTTTAGATTATCCTAAGTAATACATATTTATTACGTTCATAATCAATAATAATAATAACTAAAATGATTATTAATTTGTACTATAATGAATTATGACATTTTATAGCAGAAATAAATACTTAAAATTATGAAAATGCAATTCCATTAATGAGGTTTTAATTTAAAATAATGATATTATACAAGTATAATATTTTAAAAATAAATTAAATTAGATGGTTAAAATGTTTATTTATATCATTATAATGAATATAAGTATTTAATAATTATGAAATAGTATTTATTGATTAATATAAATGAAATTGTTTGAAAATTTTAATATGATGCATGTATGTTAAAATTTTATACGTATAATTAAATTTATTAATTTAAATAAAATTATAAAAAATATAATCCTATGGGAATACATTTAAAATAATATTGAAATAAATATATTTTATTAATAGAAATGTTTTATATTAACAAATTTATATAATATAATTTAATATAAATTATTGGAAGAAATTTTAAAAGGTAGATATATGAATTTATATATTTATATGAATTATTTAAATTAAAATAGTTTTCATAAAAAATTAATCATATCTAAGAAAAATAGATTCTATGGGAGAGAAGGCCGTCCAGAAAAGATAGTAAATCATCAACCTATGGCCTATGGATTGTGGTTATAGTGTGAATATGATATATATATATATATAATTCATTATTGAGAGGGTAAATCATGTTATAAAGATAGTGTAAGAGGAGATTCCTAGAGGAGATCGAGTTACCCATATTCAATGAATTATTAATTTAAAATAACTTGTAATATTGAGTGTAATATTTTGAATCACCAAATTGGGATAAAGAATTCATGAGCTATATTCCCTATTTTAAAAAATTAGTAAATAACATGATTCATCATATCTATCAGATCTTAGTTATCTGATTATATCAATTCATTTTTCGTCTCCTAAAAAATTAAAAATAACTCCAATCATGCTACCTCCTTCTTCTTCCAAATCTGTATCAACATTTACCACCTACCATTTCTATCAATGAACACTCTCAAAATTTCTACACAATCCTCATCATCTATGCCAAAACTAATATCAATGACCTTATTTTATACTTGGACCCTCAGAAAGGGTGTCGTCAACTTTTTTCATGTTGCATTACTAATTATTTGTGGATGTATAATGATATATATGTCTATTATTTATTTTAAAACTTTATTTAATTCATATATTGAGAACATCATGTTTTATTATTTTAAAATGTTTTTATAAACTACATTTCATATTCTAAAATAATTATAGGATGAGTATCTATATACTGATATATATAGTTATATATAATAATTATTTAAATAATACCATTAATGACTAATTATATATATATATATATAAATTCCCAATGGGATGTATAAATTCCTAGTGTATAAACAACAACATTTATAGGCTATTAATTATCCCTTAACATGAATTGTTATAATTCTAATCATACACCAAAATCCATCGAGGACTTAATTACAATAAAATGTGGGTGTATAGAATATTATTTATGATTCCTATATCTATAAAAAAAATTAAAGGGTTTGTGATGAGAGTATCAAAATATTTTGAGTATTAATTTTATTGGAAAATGATAAGGATATTATATTTATGGGAGAACTCATCCTGTGTGAATTTCCTTTACGCAAGACCAATTATGCATTGTATAGTAGGAGTATAGAACGTTCGGTAGTATTAATAGGTCAAGGTTTTTATTTTATGAAATCCAAAAGAATGTGTTAGGAGATTATTTCCTTGTAAAGGATAAAATTTAAGGCATATTTTTTAAAAAATCCATTATAATCTTCCATAAATCCCTTATTTATAAGGAATTTTTTTATTAAATATTTTATTTTATCAAAAACCCTATTTATAGTGGAGATTATTCTATTATTTTTTTAATTCTTTCATAAATATTATTCTTAATGAGGTAATTCATCAAATTCAAATTTAAAAATTTACTTATATCTATCGATTGGGTTTTAATGAATGATGTTCATTAATATAAAAATGTGATGAGTACTAATGGTGAGCCTTCAATAGAAATTGAGAAGAAGGATGAGGTAGATGGGATGGTGTTCGCTGGCAATGAGACACTTTATGATTTTCTAGGAGTAGAAGATTTTGAAAATAAAGGGGCTTTACTTGTCAAGGGAATCCCCTATAAGTGTGTCTTGTATTAGTAGAAAAATTATGTGGAGGATTCATTAAAATGGAATCCACTATAGTTTCTTATTCATTCAGATGAGGAAATCATGGAGGTAGATCATTACACAAATTACACACAATAGTATGTGGATATGATGATATAAATGATGATTTTAGTTGATATGAATGGTGAGAAGTGTGCCCGGATCAACAAGTGAAACCTTATATATATTAGAGTTTTCAACGAAGGGATGATCACCATAGTGGATTACATCTAAACCTGGGACAAATAGCTTTATCATTTTAAATACCTTTTAAAGGATTATCAAGGAACAAATTTAACTTCTATCTCCTATATATATTTTATGGTTAATGTTGGAAATACACATATGATTTTTTCCAATGATTTTGTAACATCTTATGGTGTTTGTCAACCTAAATTAACTTTTTTAGATTCTCAAATTCATAATAAAATTTATTTTATAATAATAAAGTTATGATTCATTATGAATAGGTTTAGTCCCATCGCATTTTGTGGGATTAGTTATGTTTGAATTAAGTGGTTTTTGTTTATCAAGATGATATATATAATATGAAAAATTTAGTCTCTCATATTATTTATGAATTGATGTTATGACCACTACTGGTTTTTAGATTTTCCTTATTACACATGACCACCACTATGGTGTCTTAGAAATCAAGATCTAGACTTGCGATACTCTATGACATACAATTAACTATGAATCCTTGTATAGTATTATTGTGTTATTCCTTATAGCATTGATTTATGAAATGATGAACAAATAATTAAATTATTTACATTATTTATTAAATTTTAATCGTATAAATGTTTTCACATACTATCTATAGACATGTTTATACTAGTGGTTTCAGGATAACTGATCATTAAATATCTCATTTTAAATAATGAGGGATCCTATTCCTTATTGTAATGTGTCAGACCTCCCTGGTCCATTACATTGTGGAAATTTTGTGTTGAGGTGTTCTGTGAGGCAAAAATGCCTCGTTTACAGGGTTTTCTATTTTTTTCATATTCCTAAATGTGATTGAGGATTGGTAGGTCACCGAATGTGAGTTGGGATAGGTGAATTGCAATGGTGAGTCACGTTGGTGACTCCCAATGGTAATTCACTAACATTGGGTCTATCACGACCTGTCTACCGAGGCTCGTACCGTAACTACCCCAAGCCCACATTCCATAGTCTAGGAGCTGGTGACTAGCACCGAAGGCATATTCCCTATAACTGGGATGGCATTGCTTTTATATCCTTTAGGAATACACAAACAAGAACAAAGAAAGATACGAACTCAAGTAAATTGAATAGTAATCATAGTATGTGCAGTAAGTAAATGGGGATAGAATTCAAGACCAATTGGAAAGTACAAGGAAAAGGGGAAATTAAAAGAAAAATGATAGGAGAAAAATAGCTCCTGGATCATCCACCATGGATCCTACCTGAAGGGTAGGTACATCTCAAGAACATTCATATATGTTGTTCGCCTTGTGTAACGTCCACCTTCGAGCCACCTCCAATCCTGGTACTATCATCTTGAGTCAGTGTTGTATGTCGTCTACACCAAACCCAAAATGGTGCATGCATAGCATGTGTAGGGGTGAGTATAAAAATATTCTGTAGGTACCCCTAGTCACTCAAGGCCTCACAAAATCCACTAACGATAAACCACACGACATGAATTCAACTGACCACCCTACTTATGTATCTTCCCATACATATACCTAACTTATCTGGTAAACCCATCAAATTCATGTGGAACCATAGATTCAAACTCTAAATCCAAAATATCAACTGTTATATAAAGGAAAAAATACGATGAAGGTATGTACCACATAGGTATGCCACACAGAATAATAACACCAAGTTATTACCATAAAGGAAAGTACCGCTCAGGTACGTACTCAGCTCACACTAGGTATAACATAGGAACAATAGTATAGATGATTAGATGTAACTCCAGAATCATCTTACTATCTTAAAAGGAAGAACCATGAAGGATCACTAATCATCATAAGGCCCACTTAGGATCTCTAAGTGGTGACCCACACAGGATTGCTCAATTCTGATCAACACATGATCACTCGGTGCTGACCCATGCAACATCACTCGGTGATGACCACCATAGGATCGCTAGGTGCTGACCCACACAGGATCGCTAGGTGCGGACACACACATGATCACTAGGTGCTGACCCATAGATGATCTCTTGGTGCTAACCCACACAGGATCTCTTAGGTAGCCCTACATGGAATCCTAGATCAGTTTCACGTGGGTCCCTCAATCACAGACCCATGAAGGATATTTTCCTCAAGTCATAGTAAGCTAATGGGTTTCCGTGATAAGATAGATCGTCTCCAGGAGGGTCTAACCCTCAATCCACTTGTCAATACTCTATCTTCTATGAAATCCCACAAAAAATTATCTTAGAGGATTGCCGCGTCATAAGGGTCTCAATGTAATAGACGGTACATAAATCAGATGCACAGTTTTTGTGTTATTAGCCTTTTAGTCTCGAGGGCCCAATTGAATTTGTGCTCGATCCAATCACACCATTCCTAACCATTTTCCAAAACATTAGTGGGGTATAGGAAATGGGTCGTATCTCTCAAATGTATCCTGATCTGCAAATGGTTTATTCAACGAACATCTAGTGCCAATGTTATGGCCAAAAGAGTGTAAATGTGTCGACGTGGGATTGAGTCCAGTACGACTCAGCCTGGGCCGACCCGGTTAGGGTCGACCTGGCTTGACCCGCAATGTCTGGCCAGTACCGTGCTACTTCCGTCCCACTGGGTGGCTCAGACCGTTTTGTCCTGCATGGCACACATTGGGTGGCCCGGTCTGGGCAGGGGCCTGCGGGGCAGCTGCAGAGGCCACGGACGGCAGAACCGCAGGGTGGTGGTGGTGGGGGGGGGGGGGGGCTGCAGGAGTCAAGATAGCTGGGAAAAGTGGGTTTCATCAGATAGTGGAGTATTGGGGTTGCACAGCGGGGCCGCGGGAAGCAAAGCCACAGTGCTGTGCGGGGTGTCGTGGGCCGGTGTGAGGGGGGAAGAGCCACAGACGACACAAGGGCACTGGGCAGCGCCGACCGTGGATGTTGGAGGCCACTGTCGTCAGTTTTTGTGGGCAGTGCGGTGGCCTCAAGGTGGTGTTATTGTCTTCATCGCAGCTGGTGGTGGGACATGCCTCCGATCTCGTGTTCCACCTGTGCCAAACACCAACACTGGTCGTCTTCACCATCATGAAAGACACAGAAAAGAAGAACTTTGGAGGGGTCTTTCCATGTTTGTATGGCTCGCACCCTCCACTCTATAGTGGTAGCAAGTGGTTCAAAAATTTGAATCATGAACGTGTATAGAATTAATTTTAAAAAATCAATCCCCACAAACATTTTCAATCACTATTTCTACTCCAAAAATAGAAAACATTGAAAAATCAACTAGTTTATGAGTGTTGATCCGCATACTTAGATTAGAAGGGAATAACATGGGAAGTGATAATCACTCATAATTAAACCCCTACCATAATGGTTCGTTGACAGAACCATGAGGAAGGAGGCGATGTCATAGGGGCTAGGTGGACGTCGGTGACTTTGGCGTTTCCTCGATCATCGGTTTGTTCATTGTTGGATATGCTCCTTGTTAGCGTTCTTTGCTGGAGAGCTTTCTCCCAATAGTTCTTCTCTCCCTAATTCCACCAAAATGAATGTTTAGACACATAATAGAACAAGTTATCTATTATGTATGTGGGCATAATTTTAAAATATATTAATTAGATGATTATTGGGTTGGCATAATTATTTGGTGGAGCTCGAGAGGTTTCTCCCCATTAAGAGGAACTTCAAAGGGGTTCACAGGGTTTAAGTATAATCTAGTCACCACCACCATAACCCACATGGGAGGTTAGGCTTGGGTGGTCCCCACCATCATATCCTATGTTGAGAGGTTTTAGTACAGGTGGAACCCACCATAAAATCATCCACATGGAAGGATTCACAAAAAGAAAATAAAAACAATACACATTTATTTCATTCTTTCATGAAAAACACAAAAACAATCTTTCACAGTCAACCCATTTCGGTTGTGGTAATGGTTTTCTTAAGTGTATACTGGCGATGTGAATTCAACGGTGCATTTAGATTTCAATTCTGAGTACAGTTTGAAAATTTAAATAATCCCTCTTGTATGTTTACTAAATGTACCCAAAAATGTACAGTAATTCATTCAGGGCACACTGGGGATATAAATCACACGCTATCAATTTTGGAGAACTTGTAAAATTCAAATTTTATTAAAAAATATTACATGGAAATTATCGGACTTTATTTTATACCCACCTCAGGTATTTACATCCCTGTAATCCAAAACTCAAAACAAGGAAATGAAGTGGGGGTAGTGAGCACACATATGAGCCTCCCACACCCATGTGCTCTCCTGGAGGTTCTCGTGCTTCTAGTGAACGCGCACCAGAGGTATCGAACACAGACGAAGGAATCACTACTGTCGATCCTCAATCTCTACTGGAACATATGTAAAAGTTTCCACATTTTCGACGTCCATCTCTCCATGGTCAATGACGTGATAAGGGTCGTGCATGTATCTCCTCAACTGAGATAGGTGGATGACGTCGTGCACCCGGTGTAACTGAGGTAGAAGATCTATGTGGTATGATAGCTCACTAACTCTGTTTAGGAACTTAAAAGGACTGATGTACCTCAGAGATAACATTCCACCTCAGCCAGATCTCAGCAAACCTCATCGAGGTGAGACATGTAGAAAGACGTGGTCACCATCCTCGAACTCCAGAGGTCTACATCTCATATCATCATAAGACATCTTCTTGCTCTGTGTTATCTTTATCTACTCCTGTACGACCTACAATTTTTCTATTATAGATCAAACCATCTATGGTCCCACAAGTGCTGACTCTCCTGGGTTAGTACAGCACAATGGTGATAAGTAAGGTCACCCGTAAAATGCCTCAAAAGATTCCATACAAAAGGTGAAGTGATAGTTGTTGTTGTATGAAAACTCCACCAAATGTGAGTGTTCCTCCCAGTTGCGACCGATGTCGAGGAGACAAGCACACAAACCTTAAGGGTCTGAATTTTACACTCAGTCTGGCTTTTCGTCTGAGGATGGAAGACAGTGCTCAAAAGAAGCCGCATCCCAAAAGTCTCATGCAACCCCTTCTATCACCAGGATGTAAAACGTGTATCATGATCAGAGACAATCGTTGAGGGTACTCCATGTAGCCTCACAATATTCTGCACATAAAGGCATCCCATGCGCTCTACTGAACCCTGGTCTCTAATCATTATGATTTGGGCCTACTTGGTGATTCGGTCGACGATCACTCAAATCGATTCATGACCTCTGGATGTACGTGTAATTCAGGTCATGAATTACATGGATATCACATCCCACTTCCACTCTGGGACCTCCAAAGGATGAACCAAGCTTGCTGGTACCTGATGCTCCACCTACACTTGTTGACAAGTGAGGCATCGAGAGACAAACTCTGCTACTGCTTTCATTATTCCCAGCCTCTAGTCATGTCATTGGAGATCCTAGTTCATATCCTCCACTCCTAGATGTACCGCTATAGGGGATGTGTGGAACTATCTTAACACTTCCTCTGGAAGTAACACTGGTACCATGGTGCATCCTCTAAAGAGGATGACATTCTCCCCACCTTCATAAAATCCATCACGTGCATGCCTTGTGGATATTTGAACATGTCAAGTCTCGCAGTCGGTGCCCCCATTCTGCGCCTCCATGACTCACTAATATAGTGGGGGAGTGATTTTAAGAGGCTGAAGAAAAGATTCTATATGTCTATCCTCAAAGAATATATGAAAATCTTCTAGCTTCTCTGTCGCCTCGCCTAGAAGATATATACCAGTAGTCTTATTGAGTGAATCTGCTAAAACAATCCCCTTCCCAAGAGTATAGACTATCTCGAAGTCATATTTTAGGTGGAAATAATTCCTATGTCATTGTCTCAGGTTTAGGTCCATCAGTGATAAGATATACTTGAGACTCTTGAGATCAGAGTACAAAGTAAAACGCTCACCCATCAAGTAATTTCACCACATCTTCAAGGAAAATACCACTACTGCTAACTCCCGATCATGGGTATCATAGTTTTTCTCATGTTGTCTCAGCTTCCATGAACCATAAGCGATCACTACTTTCTCCTTCATCAGGAAACATCTGAGCCCGGTCCCTGATGCATCACAGTAGACTATGTACCCTCCGCCCTTATCTAGAATCCTCAAGATGGGGGAACTAGTCATCCTCGACCACAGTTCATCAAAAATCTATTGGAATCTCTCTAACCACGCGAAGGTTTACCCCTTACATGTCAACACTATTGTATTGATGCAACTCAGGCGAAATCTAGCACAAATCTCCGGTATTAACTAGCCAAACTGAGAAAACTATGTATCTCTGTCGAACTCCTGGGTGGATCCCATGAAATAACCTCCTCAATATTCACTAGATCTATGGAAACTCGAGCCTCTAAGATGACATGTCCCAGAATGTGAACCTCTCGGATCCAGAATATGACCTCTGAGAGCTTACCATAATGTTGTTCCTCTCAAGGTGTTTCCAGAACTACCTGCAAATGATAGGCATGCTCCTCCTCAAATGCCGAGTAGATCATAATGTCATCGATGAATAATACTAAAAAGAGATCATGGTATGGATGAAAGATCATGTTCATGAGTCCCATGAACACTACTTGAGCGTTGGATACACTGAATGTCATAACCATGAAATCATAATGGTTGTAACGACATCTGAAAGTCGTCTTCTACACATCATTGTCTAGTACTCTATGTTGGGGATAGCCTGATATAATGTCTATCTTCGAGAACCACCATGATCCCTTTAGCTGATCAAAGAGGTCTTTAATCCTCATGAGTGGTAGTTGTTCTTCACGGTCACCTAGTTCTAGCTATGATAGTCAGAAAAAAGTCTCATGCTCCATTTCGCCTTCTTCGCAAACAAAATCTGGTTGCCCATGGAGAAACACTGGGTCGAATGAACCCTTTCCAATGTAAGTCCTCCAGCTATACCTACAGCTCACGAAGCTCCAAAAGATCCATCTGATACGTTGGTCTAGATATTGGTGCCATCCCAGGGTACAAGTAAACGTAGAATCCCACCTCTCTGTGATGAGTTAGACCCGGAACATCTATAGTGAAGACATCTGCATACTGTTCCACTACTAGAGGATAGATCAGACTCTCCACATCAACCATTCGGAGGGTAAGGCTAGCCAACATATTAGTGATTGGATGTACCCTCCACAGGGTAAGTTCATCCTATGCTGCAAAGGCACCCTTCCCTCCAGTGAAGGTAAACCTAGTCCCATCTGTGCGGACCCACCACACTTTGTGCCTAATATTGTCAATCTGAGCATGGACTGTAGATAACCAGTCCATACCCAAAATGACGTCGTAAGGACTCAATGCTGCTACTAGAAGATCCCTGCCAAAGCTCTCACCTCTTAGGGTATGCTCACACTGCCGGCACTAGTGCGTAATCGTTGAATTTTCTCCGTTAAGAGTATCAAGACTTAAGGATTGACCCAACAGCTCTGTCAGAATATCTGATCTACAAATGGGGTCAGTGTCAAGGAAAGAATTAATGGAACCTTTGTCTATAATTACTGCAAATAAGGTGGAGTAGACAAATATCATACCTTGTATCATCTTCAGAGTGACGTGATCGCAAGACTCAGCTTCCTGGAGCTAGGCTCTCCCATGTCCACTTTCACCATGTGGTCGGGTTATACCTCCTAGTGGTAGTGGCGGTAACATGTAGAATCTTCGCCCACCGCCAACTGCATGGCCAGCTCCATTGCCACATCTGTCTGCTCCTTGTAGACCTCCTCCATCGAATCTCTAGCTCTTCATGGGTGGTCCTTCGACAATATGTTGATCATCCATTTGGCGGGTTGGACAGTCAGGAGCCATGTGTGTAGAGACCCGAAGCCTAACGTACATGAACATTACATTACTTTTGCGGAATACTTAGTACATAACAAAAACACACACTAAAGGATCGTAATAGTTTAGTGTCTTTGGAAACTCGGAACGTAATCTTCTAATCGTGGTGAAAGTTCTTCAATATCTCCCATAAAGGTCATCCCTTTTTTCTACCTAAAACCTTTCTTTATATCCTGGGGAAAAGAAAACATAAAAGGGTGAGCTCAAATGCTCAGTAAGGGTAATCAAAGGAAATATCAATCACATAATTTTCATAAGAACATAACATTTTTGGAAATCTTAACCTGCAAAAGAGATTATAATTTCATAACATGGGATAAATCATAGTAGTGAAATGAAATCATAACTTAAAACATCACTCATTGTGGCATACACACATAATCATAGAGAATCATTTCTTGTTAGTCAAGACTCATTGCCAAGACTATCTTAGTGGACAAAGTCCCTTTCTGAATCGAGTAATCCTCGTTTCAGTCCTGTTTCACTGAACCGGTATAACCTACCATTCCAGCCATGTCTATCTCATGAGATATAAAATCTTTACCCAATGCATTGGAGGGAGATATAGGTCCCACCCATCTCTTAATGAATCCTTTCTTATGTGTGCCACAAAATCATAAATCATACATCATTTCATAACCCATGTAATAAAAATGGGATTCTTAAACAACATGACATCATAAAACCATTCATAGAAGATAAAGGAATTCATAAACATAATTCCATCACAACATAGTCAAATCAATGTAAAAATATGGATAGAAACAGAACTCTTTATTATCTTAGATGGAAAATAATTTTGATAAAACACTTGAATTGAATTCTTGAGGAAAATATCCTTTCTTCTTCAAAATCAATTTCTTTTCACAAAACATCATGCAACTTTAAAAGAAAGAGATTTTATTGAAAATAGTCATGAAATCTTTTAGAGGAAGCTTCATGAAAATAAGGCTTTATAAAACAGTAGAAATCCGTTCGTGCCGTATAAGTTAAAAAAAACATTCTTCGTACTTTTGTCGGAAAAGTCAAAAAGTACCTCGTACGACAAAAGATTCCTTTCATACATATTACTAAAAACTCACCGAAGGGTAAAAATGGATTTAAACAATTGTAGGTGGATGGAAATAATATTACATTTTGATGAAACATGGATGTGGATGATAAAATACACCCCAGTAAATACTTACGAATAAACAATCTCGGATAAAAATGAGATTGTGATATTTCCCTTACCTTAGGTCCGATTTGCTTCGTAAGTGTCCGAACCTCCTGTATAATGATTTAAATAATGTCATTGACTTATTACAGAATCATATTCATTGTTATGATATCATATATGGTTCACTTATGACATTATATTACACGTTCTTTTGTAACTTCCATGTTAAAGAAGCGTTTTGGGTAAAATCGTTTCATTTATCGTAGGTGTTTTGACTTGTTGTTCTTGACATTATTATTACTTATATCATGATTTACTTACTTCCAGAATATAAAATATGATTTATATATCATATATATTCAGTATATATATATATAATAGGTAGATAAATGAAATGAAAAACACCGTTCATGGAGACGGTAGTCCGTACGTACGCATGAACGTTGTTTTCCTTTCCTTATTGTCTTGAATGGAAGTAAGTAGGTGACATACATATTTATATATATAAATAAATCCAGTAGCTTTATAATGTCATCTATTTCATTATTATTTCTTATATATACTTTATAATCATTCTTAAATGGTTAACATGGAGAATGAATCTCATCGCGTCGTGGAGACGGTAGTCCGTACGTACGCACGAGCGATGATATCATTTCCATAAATATTGAAATGAATTGGAGTGGATTATACAGTATATCAGAATCAATATGATGTTGTAATAACTATGTATAGTTATTCTTTACACCATTATACCCATCCATGTAAGGTGGTGGTGGAAAATAGATTACACCACGGCGTGGAGACGGTATTCCGTACGTACGCACGCGCGGTGATTTCATTTTTCCGTAGGATGGATAGATGGTGAAATAGGGTTTTTTCATACTTATAATAACATATCAGTATATGAGTGATACTGATGTTATTACTTCATAATGAAACAACCTAAGAAGAAGAAGTGGAAGAAGAAATAAAGATGAAAGAATTGGTAACGGTAATTACCTCTTCTTTGAAGTGCCTCTTTGAGACCTCCTCTTAGGGCACTAGAATTGGTCTTTGAGTAAGACCAGAACCTCTAGGATGTTGCTAGGGAAGTGGAGAAGGGATTTTGGCAGGGGTTGTCCGAGCTTGAGTGCTCAAATTGGTGTGAGGAGGAGGGGGAGGAGGTGTCCTTTTATAAGGGAGGAGAGGGGCACCTTAGGAATTCTTAAAAATATTAATTTATAATAAATATAACCCCACTTCAAAACCTCCAAAAATGACTCATATTCGAAGCTTAGATGAGATAGGGTTGTAATCTCATCAACCAATCAAATTTAAACATGTTTGGATCTTATTTTAAACCTTATCAATTAGATTTAACTCTAAGTTAAATAATTTAACTTTTACCGTGTCTTTTTTTTTTCTTTCACTATATGGTTAATACACTTACTATAACATGCCAAACGAACCCCAAATTGTATATTATTAATACATATATCCTTATCTAAGTCATTTGGCCGAACCTTAGATTTTTAGGAATAAAATAACAATTAATAATATAATATTTGATTTAAAAACTATTTTGTGTCAATTTTGACACTATTTGATATATGATTTTTTTGAAAGTCATAACAGAATTATATATTCGAACCAAGTTGATTAATTCAACACTAATATATCATAGTAACCTAGAAAATTAGTGGAATTCATAAAAAGTCTTAAATTACATTTATTTTGGTATTTATATTATCAATTATGTCAATATTTCATTAATAAGATAATTACTGCATCATCTTTGTGTCATAAATAAATTATATTATATGCTGTCTAAAAATTACAAATAAAATACCATCATGTAGGAAATCTTTTTAGCTTTCTAATGAATATTTATAGTCGAATTTATCTTATGTATAACCCCATATTAAAAATGATTTACTTATTAAACTTTGATTTTAACTATTTTAACCCTTCTTTAAATAAATTAATAATAAATGTCCTAATCTAATCCAAGTGGGCCTAAATGGTCATATTTTATTCCTAAGTTTGTTTTTGGTCGAATTACACTTGTCCAATAGAATTAGGACATGTGTTAGGGTAATATTAATATCATATTTACCCTTAGTTACCCAATTTACTATTAACCGTGGTAAAAAAAGTAAAAAGTTACTATTCACCAAAAAATTATTTTCATCTCATTGAACCACATTTTAGTCCTTGATATTAACCGTGTCTCTCGGATTTTCGAAATTCCATTCACAGAAGCGGTAAAATTAAGTTTTATGCAAAATTCCGTTTTTAACCTACCACTTAGTGGTTTCACTATTCATCAAAAATTGAAAGTTTTCAGAAAAATGCCAAAATTTCATCCTAAGCTATATTTCATATTCCGAATTCAAAAATGAAGTCTATTTTACCAAATTCATAACATAGAAGTTGCATTAATTAATTTTATAATTAAATCCCGCTGTTAAAACAAATAGCGTGTTTTTTAAGAAACAAAATCTATCAAAAGATTGACACTTGATTATGTCTGGTTTAAATGTGAAATTACAAACAATGACCAACATTGTATTAAATTGTAAAAATATATTCTAAATATACTTTAAAACCACTCAAATTAATAATTTATCACTATTAATTATTTCGATTAAAAAAGTTGTTTTTAATTATAATTTAATAATTTTCACTATTCATTAGAATATGAAAGTTATCCGAAAAGTACCAAAATTTCACCTTAGGCTAAATTCGATACTCCGAATCCAAAAATGAATTCCATTTTGAAAAATAAAATTTACAAAATTTCCAAAAAGTGGTTATTACTATTCATAACGGCTAGTTTTAATAATATTTTAATAGCATATCGTTGTTTCGTGAAACTCAGTATTGCGTACTACACACGCTATCGAGGAAGGTCGCGATTGCGTGTAACGGAAGGAAAGTCAAGGATGCGTATTGTGAAAGCTTCTTTTGTTGTAGCGTACAACACAAGACATTAATGAAATTAAAAAGAATATTTTTCCTAAAATCTTGGGGCGTTACATTCTACCCCCCTTAAAATGAATTTCGCCCTCGAAATTCGTCGGGGTTATAAATGGTTTACTATTCAAAATTTTCTTTGATAGAAACCCACATCGTAAAAAGGAATACCAAAACATGGCTTTAAAAACTAAAGTATGAAATGTAACGATTACCCAAATATACTAATCACTGGGTTTCCACATAGGTGAAAATATGGATATGGAAGAAAAATCTAACCATCATGTTCTGATGGAGAGTGGTAGAGAACATGGCTATGGAAAAGCCAGTAATCACAAATCCATAGATTTGTGATGATATAAGGTACCATCTGATTCATCAGGTATAAGATCACTAGGAAAACATTTTTGGTTTTCAAGATCATTTCCCTAAAGTTGAAAATTTGCTTAGAATACATACTTACTTTATTTTGGTAAAATATCACTTTTGTTCGTGCCTTGAACAATTTCTACTTCATCTCTTAAATAAATGAAGTTGAATTTGTTATTCGTGATGTGTTAGCAGATCATGTGATAGAATGACAGGTCATTCCATCTATCTCAAACAAAAGGTTAGCAAAACTTATATACATAAGTCGATCTATAGTGAGATTAATCATATATGGTTCCTAAAATGGACTTATACTTCATATATCATACTGCTTAATATAATAAAACTAGTTTCTACTAAACAGGGACTTCCTGTAGGTCAGTGGTAGGCGATAAAGGCCAGTCGCACTTCGGTTGTGGGTTCGATTCCCACAGCCTTGTCTGAAGCGATGGGCTGTCGCCCGTCCTGCAGGTTGTCCTTTTTCCAAAACTACTATAACATCCCATCAATAATATCGTCCAACACAATCCATTCCAATCTTTAGGCTTATCCATAATACTGCAGTCCACTCTCATAACATAGTGAAAACAATTACCAGAGATTTAATATCATCGTTGATCCCCATATATCATAAGATATGTTTTTTTTGGTCACATTCCAAACATTCAAAGTCCTTAATCATGTATACTCTTGAATACCCATTGAACCTTAGTGAAAACTTGAATGCAGTTAAAAGTTAACACTTTACACATACCAAAATCCTCAAAATTATTTATACTCAAACCATGATATCAATCATGAGCTCATGAATACTATTAAACATTTCATTTTCTCGTCTTCATTATGCGCATATCATCTTATTTCCAAAAAAAATATCTCAATCACTTTGAATACCACATCAATAAATATTGCAATACTCAATGATACAACATTATTTTGGAATCCCATTACATAAACACTTAATCATTCCACCACATCGTTGTCATATTCAACATTGCCAATAGTGATCGCATGTGATTTCCCTTTGTCCTTTGCCTTCAGTGGTTGCTCATGTTGATCATCACTAACCCTTGGATTAGGGCAATTATTAGCATAATGCCCCATTTCCTTGCACTTGAAGCATTGAAGTGTTGGCGGTGCGTTCTCTGCAGTGTTTGCTTTATCATTAGAAACCCTTTTTCCATTACTTCGACACTCAGCTGCTCGATGACCTTCTTTTCCACACTTAAAACATTTTCTAGTCCCTTTTAGACAATCTCCACCATGCTTCTTTCCACACTTTGTGCATAAGGAAACATTCATCTTCTTTTCACCATTATTCTGAGATTTCTCCTTGAACTCCATCTTTCGTTTCTTGTCAAAACCATGAGATGGATATGTAACACCAACTTCCATTTCTACCTTGATAGCACAACGCACAATTTCTTCATAGCTACTGAAGTCTCTTATAGCTAATGCCCTTCGAAGACTTGGTTTTAAGCCACTGAAAAATCGATCAACTTTACTTTCAGGTTGGATGATAATTCCAGAAGCATACCTTGCAAGTCTTGTAAAATTTGCTTCATAGGTACCAACAGATTCATCGTCCCTTTGCTTCAGTTCAAGAAACTCTTTCTCCATCTTTGTTCTAAGAATACGAGGGAAGTACTTATTGAAAAATAAGTTCTTGAACTCGTCCCATTCCATAGACTCAATTTCATCCCTTTGCCTTGTATTCTTAATAAGATTCCACCATTGATCAGCATCTCCTTCCAAACGATACACTGCTAGGATGACTTTATCATGTTCAGAACATTGAAGAACTGAAAATATCTTTTCAGTAGTACTAATCCATTGTTCAGCAACTAATGGATCAGTAGACCCACTGAAAGAAGGTGGACGCTGCCTCATGAAGGATTCAACAGAATGTTGCTCCTTCCTTTGCTCGTTTGGAAGTCCTGCATGATTCATAGCTTGAGAAAGTTGTGTGAGCATGGCTACAAGATTTTGCATTCCAGCTCCTATATCGTTTGGTTGCTCAGGGGTACAATCATTGCATTGCCCATCACATTCCGCATTAACACGGTTCCTTCGGGTTCCAGCCATCGTCTAAAACCCCAAAAGAATTGTGTGAGAGGAAAAAATCATGCTAGGGAAAACAACATAATAAAGGGTTAGTACCCTCAATATCTAACATCTTAGGTTAAATTCGAAGATCGTTAGCGTAATTCTAGGACTATAACCTATACGTATACTTAACCTTAGAGACATCCCTAGACATACCTTAGAAATATCTCTAGGGATCTCACTAAAGTTCTCGCATCCTAGTTTTCAAAGGTTGACTAAACCTTTCCTCTGATACCAACTGTAGAGACCCGAAGCCTAACGTACATGAACATTACATTACTTTTGCGGAATACTTAGTACATAACAAAAACACACACTAAAGGATCGTAATAGTTTAGTGTCTTTGGAAACTCGGAACGTAATCTTCTAATCGTGGTGAAAGTTCTTCAATATCTCCCATAAAGGTCATCCCTTTTTTCTACCTAAAACCTTTCTTTATATCCTGGGGAAAAGAAAACATAAAAGGGTGAGCTCAAATGCTCAGTAAGGGTAAACAAAGGAAATATCAATCACATAATTTTCATAAGAACATAACATTTTTGGAAATCTTAACCTGCAAAAGAGAGCATAATTTCATAACATTGGATAAATCATAGTAGTGAAATGAAATCATAACTTAAAACATTACTCATTGTGGCATACACACATAATCATAGAGAATCATTTCTTGTTAGTCAAGACTCATTTCCAAGACTATCTTAGTGGACAAAGTCCCTTTCTGAATCGAGTAATCCTCGTTTCAGTCCTGTTTCACTGAACCGGTATAACCTACCATTCCAGCCATGTCTATCTCATGAGATATAAAATCTTTACCCAATGCATTGGAGGGAGATATAGGTCCCACCCATCTCTTAATGAATCCTTTCTTATGTGTGCCACAAAATCATAAATCATACATCATTTCATAACCCATGTAATAAAAATGGGATTCTTAAACAACATGACATCATAAAACCATTCATAGAAGATAAAGGAATTCATAAACATAATTCCATCACAACATAGTCAAATCAATGTAAAAATATGGATAGAAACAGAACTCTTTATTATCTTAGATGGAAAATAATTTTGATAAAACACTTGAATTGAATTCTTGAGGAAAATATCCTTTCTTCTTCAAAATCAATTTCTTTTCACAAAACATCATGCAACTTTAAAAGAAAGAGATTTTATTGAAAATAGTCATGAAATCTTTTAGAGGAAGCTTCATGAAAATAAGGCTTTATAAAACAGTAGAAATCCGTTCGTGCCGTATAAGTTAAAAAAAACATTCTTCGTACTTTTGTCGGAAAAGTCAAAAAGTACCTCGTATGACAAAAGATTCCTTTCATACATATTACTAAAAACTCACCGAAGGGTAAAAATGGATTTAAACAATTGTAGGTGGATGGAAATAATATTACATTTTGATGAAACATGGATGTGGATGATAAAATACACCCCAGTAAATACTTACGAATAAACAATCTCGGATAAAAATGAGATTGTGATATTTCCCTTACCTTAGGTCCGATTTGCTTCGTAAGTGTCCGAACCTCCTGTATAATGATTTAAATAATGTCATTGACTTATTACAGAATCATATTCATTGTTATGATATCATATATGGTTCACTTATGACATTATATTACACGTTCTTTTGTAACTTCCATGTTAAAGAAGCGTTTTGGGTAAAATCGTTTCATTTATCGTAGGTGTTTTGACTTGTTGTTCTTGACATTATTATTACTTATATCATGATTTACATACTTCCAGAATATAAAATATGATTTATATATCATATATATTCAGTATATATATATATATAATAGGTAGATAAATAAAATGAAAAACACCGTTCATGGAGACGGTAGTCCGTACGTACGCATGAACGTTGTTTTCCTTTCCTTATTGTCTTGAATGGAAGTAAGTAGGTGACATACATATTTATATATATAAATAAATCCAGTATCTTTATAATGTCATCTATTTCATTATTATTTCTTATATATACTTTATAATCATTCTTAAATGGTTAACATGGAGAATGAATCTCATCGCGTCGTGGAGACGGTAGTCCGTACGTACGCACGAGCGATGATATCATTTCCATAAATATTGAAATGAATTGGAGTGGATTATACAATATATCAGAATCAATATGATGTTGTAATAACTATGTATAGTTATTCTTTACACCATTATACCCATCCATGTAAGGTGGTGGTGGAAAATAGATTACACCACGGCGTGGAGACGGTATTCCGTACGTACGCACGCGCGGTGATTTCATTTTTCCGTAGGATGGATAGATGGTGAAATAGGGTTGTTTCATACTTATAATAACATATCAGTATATGAGTGATACTGATGTTATTACTTCATAATGAAACAACCTAAGAAGAAGAAGTGGAAGAAGAAATAAAGATGAAAGAATTGGTAACGGTAATTACCTCTTCTTTGAAGTGCCTCTTTGAGACCTCCTCTTAGGGCACTAGAATTGGTCTTTGAGTAAGACCAGAACCTCTAGGATGTTGCTAGGGAAGTGGAGAAGGGATTTTGGCAGGGGTTGTCCGAGCTTGAGTGCTCAAATTGGTGTGAGGAGGAGGGGGAGGAGGTGTCCTTTTATAAGGGAGGAGAGGGGCACCTTAGGAATTCAAAAAATATTAATTTATAATAAATATAACCCCACTTCAAAACCTCCAAAAATGACTCATATTCGAAGCTTAGATGAGATAGGGTTGTAATCTCATCAACCAATCAAATTTATACATGTTTGGATCTTATTTTAAACCTTATCAATTAGATTTAACTCTAAGTTAAATAATTTAACTTTTACCGTGTCTTTTTGTTTTCTTTCACTATATGGTTAATACACTTACTATAACATGCCAAACGAACCCCAAATTGTATATTATTAATACATATATCCTTATCTAAGTCATTTGGCCGAACCTTAGATTTTTAGGAATAAAATAACAATTAATAATATAATATTTGATTTAAAAACTATTTTGTGTCAATTTTGACACTATTTGATATATGATTTTTTTGAAAGTCATAACAGAATTATATATTCGAACCAAGTTGATTAAATCAACACTAATATATCATAGTAACCTAGAAAATTAGTGGAATTCATAAAAAGTCTTAAATTACATTTATTTTGGTATTTATATTATCAATTATGTCAATATTTCATTAATAAGATAATTACTGCATCATCTTTGTGTCATAAATAAATTATATTATATGCTGTCTAAAAATTACAAATAAAATACCATCATGTAGGAAATCTTTTTAGCTTTCTAATGAATATTTATAGTCGAATTTAGCTTATGTATAACCCCATATTAAAAATTATTTACTTATTAAACTTTTATTTTAACTATTTTAACCCTTCTTTAAATAAATTAATAATAAATGTCCTAATCTAATCCAAGTGGGCCTAAATGGTCATATTTTATTCCTAAGTTTGTTTTTGGTCGAATTACACTTGTCCAATAGAATTAGGACATGTGTTAGGGTAATATTAATATCATATTTACCCTTAGTTACCCTATTTACTATTAACTGTGGTAAAAAAAGTAAAAAGTTACTATTCACCAAAAAATTATTTTCATCTCATTGAACCACATTTTAGTCCTTGATATTAACCGTGTCTCTCGGATTTTCGAAATTCCATTCACAGAAGCGGTAAAATTAAGTTTTATGCAAAATTCCGTTTTTAACCTACCACTTAGTGGTTTCACTATTCATCAAAAATTGAAAGTTTTCAGAAAAATGCCAAAATTTCATCCTAAGCTATATTTCATATTCCGAATTCAAAAATGAAGTCTATTTTACCAAATTCATAACATAGAAGTTGCATTAATTAATTTTATAATTAAATCCCGCTGTTAAAACAAATAGCGTGTTTTTTAAGAAACAAAATCTATCAAAAGATTGACACTTGATTATGTCTGGTTTAAATGTGAAATTACAAACAATGACCAACATTGTATTAAATTGTAAAAATATATTCTAAATATACTTTAAAACCACTCAAATTAATAAATTATCACTATTAATTATTTCGATTAAAAAAGTTGTTTTTAATTATAATTTAGTAATTTTCACTATTCATTAGAATATGAAAGTTATCCGAAAAGTACCAAAATTTCACCTTAGGCTAAATTCGATACTCCGAATCCAAAAATGAATTCCATTTTGAAAAATAAAATTTACAAAATTTCCAAAAAGTGGTTATTACTATTCATAACGGCTAGTTTTAATAATATTTTAATAGCATATCGTTGTTTCGTGAAACTCAGTATTGCGTACTACACACGCTATCGAGGAAGGTCGCGATTGCGTGTAACGGAAGGAAAGTCAAGGATGCGTATTGTGAAAGCTTCTTTTGTTGTAGCGTACAACACAAGACATTAATGAAATTAAAAAGAATATTTTTCCTAAAATCTTGGGGCGTTACAATGTGACACTACCCACCATTTTCATAACACTACCCACTCTTGGCAAGACTGGATCTACCTCAGGTGCCCCACACAGCTGACCCAGAATCCTGCGGTCATCCACTAATAGGTCTGGTCCTATTAAACCTCTGCGACATCTGTCTACAGCTAGCTTCACATGTCTCGGCTACATGATGACTGGTATTGGGTATTGCTGCTGGTGACTGCTCAGCAATTAAACTCTCCCCTAGGAGGGATCTCTCTAAAA
This sequence comes from Viscum album, assembly GCA_963277665.1. Lineage (NCBI taxonomy): Eukaryota > Viridiplantae > Streptophyta > Magnoliopsida > Santalales > Viscaceae > Viscum > Viscum album. The sequence goes on along the minus strand of OY728165.1, from coordinate 1,059,818,290 downwards.
CCCCCTCCTGAGTCAGGATGCTATGTGAGATCATCAAATCCCTAATCTCCTGCCAAAGTCCCTTCTCTATGCTCTGTGACCATAAGAATGGGTCCCAAACCATATCTGTGGAGTAGCGTGAGAGGTCAGTGAACCTCGCGGAGTACTAATCCACGGTCATGATGCCCTACTGTAGATGAAGTAGCTCATGTATGCGCACTGTGGAAAGACTCTCTTGGACAAACTCTTCTTGAAATAGGATTTTGAAGCCTTCCCAGAGAAGTGTCACCTCATAATGAGACTAGAGCATCATGCCCCACCATCTGCTTTCTGCTTCTTATATTAGACTGCCTTCAAGGATCACCATGAGATCATTTGGTGTCCCTTCCAATCAAAAGACTCTCACCACAGCCTTCATCCAATCCTCAGCTTCCAGTGGGTCCATCTCTCCCAAGAACCTGGGTGACATCTGACGCTTGATCTCTTGTAATGCGCTCAAGCTGCGTGCACTCTCTATTGCTGGGGCAGGAGGCATCGGTGTCCCAACAATTAATGGTACCACAGGTTCCTCCATTGGTGCCTCTACTAGAAGATGGTTCTGCACCGAGGCTTCGTCGCTCGGTGGGTTATCTTTGTGTTTTACTCTCAAAACCCTAGCTGAATATCTCGGTGGAGGAATCCGTAAAAGAAACAGGTGTTCCACGGTTAATAAGTTATAACTTGTGAGATGACTCAAGAGATCACAAGGAAACTCTTGATAACACACAAGAAATCAGTGTTTTCGTGCACTGAGTCAGAAATCAGAATTCAGGGTCCTGGTGTATGGATACGCCAGCCGCCACACCAATAATAGATTCCCTAAAATAATAACCACACACACTACAATTAACATTTTTGCTGTTATAAATAAATATCAGAGTCCTATGTTCTATGGTAGAACTAACTCCTATGATACCTATTTGTCATGACCCATACCCTGAGGCTCGTTCCATGACTACCACAAGCCCGCCTTCCATAGGCCAGGGGCTAGAAACTAGCAATGAAGGCATATTCCCTATAACTAGGAAGGAATTGACTTTATAACATGTAACCACACACAACCAAGCACACCGCAAGATACGAAGTCATGTAAACTGAATGGAAATAAAAGTATGTGTAGTAGGTAAAAGGGGCAAGAATACTAGCCTAACTAGAAAGTACAAGGAAAACAGGATAGTACAAGGCAACAGATAGGTGAAAAGTAGCTCCTCGATTATCCACCACAGATCCAACCTGAAGGGTATGCACAACTCACAAAAATTTGACTATGTGGTTAGCCTCATATAACGTCCACCACCGAGTCACCTCCAGTCCTGGTACTCTTGTCCTCAGTCAGCGATGCTAGTTGTCTGCACCAAACACAACAGGGTGCAAGCATAGCCCACGCAAGAGTGAGTGTAACGATGCTCAGTAGGGACTCCGAGAACCTCAAGGTCTCACAAAATACACCATGGATAAACCACCAAGTATGAAATCAATATACAACACTTTTTAGGTATATTCCCATAAATATACCAATGTTATAAATTAAGCCCTTCTCAAAATTGAGGAAACACAGAGTCAAACTCTAAAGGCCAAATCTCAATTGTTTAACAACAGAAATAATACCATGAAGGTAAGTACCAAACAGTTAAGCCACACAGAAGGATACCACCAAGTTATTACTACAGAGGAAAGTACTGCTCAGGTACGAACTCAAATCACACCTCGTATAACTTAGGTATGGTAATAGAGATTATTAGATGTAACTACTAGGTCATCATACTCTGTTAAAAGGTAGACCCACGAAGGATCGATAATCATCATTAGACCCACATATGATCTCTAGGGTCTGATACACACATGATTGATCGGTGCTAACCCACACATGATCGCTTGGTGCTGACCCACATAGGATCGCTCCATGCAGACACGCCAAGGATCGCTACGTGCAGACCCACACATGATCGCTAGGTGCTGACCGACATAGGATAGCTCGGCTCTAACCCACACAAGAATGCTAGGTTCTGACCCACAGAAGATCGCTGGGGTAGTCCCGCACAGAATCCTAAAGCTGTTCCATGTGGGACCCTCATTCACAGTGTAACAGCCCAAGATTTTATAAAAAAATATTCTTTTAATTTTATTAATGTCTTGTGTTGTACGCTACACCAAAAGGAGCTTTTACAACACACATCCTTGACTTGACTTGCATTACACGCAATCGCGACCTTCCTCGATAGCGTGTGTAGTACGCAATACCGAGTTTCACTAAACAACGATATGCTATAAAAATATTATTAAAACTAGCCGTTATGAATAGTAATAACCACTTTTTGAAATCCAGTAAATCTTATTTTTCAAAATGAACTTTATTTTTGGATTCGGAGTATCGAATTTAGCCTAAGGTGAAATTTTGGTACTTTTCGGATAACTTTCATATTCTGATTAATAGTGAAAATTACTAAATTATAATTAAAAACAACTTTTTTAATCGAAATAATTAATAGTGATAAATCATTAATTTGAGTGGTTTTAAAGTATATTTAGAATATATTTTTACAATTTAATACAATGTTGGTCATTGGATGTAGTTTCACATTTAAACTAGACATAAACAAGTGTCAATCTTTTGATAGATATTGTTTCTTAAAAACACGCTATTTGTTTTAACAGCGGGATTTAATTATAAAATTAATTAATGCAACTTTTATGTTATGAATTTGGTAAAATAGACTTCATTTTTGAATTAGGAATATGAAATATAGCTTGGGATGAAATTTTGGCATTGTTCTGAAAAACATCAATTTTTGATGAATAGTGAAACTACTAAGTGGTAGGTTAAAAACTGAATTTTGCGTAAAACTTAATTTTACCGCTTCTGTGAATGGAATTTCGAAAATCCGAGAGACACGGTTAATATCAAGGACTAAAATGTGGTTCAATGAGATGAAAATAATTTTTTGTTGAATAGTAACTTTTTACCTTTTTTACCACGGTTAATAGTAAATAGGGTAACTAAGGGTAAATATGATATTAATATTACCCTAACACATGTCCTAATTCTATTGGACAAGTGTAATTCGACCAAAAACAAACTTAGGAATAAAATATGACCATTTAGGCCCACTTGGATTAGATTAGGACATTTATTATTAATTTATTTAAAGAAGGGTTAAAATAGTTAAAATCAAAGTTTAATAAGTAAATCATTTTTAATATGGGGTTATACATAAGATAAATTCGATTTTAAATATTCATTAGAAAGATAAAAAGATTTCCTACATGATGGTATTTTATTTGTAATTTTTAGACATCAAATAATTTAATTTATTTATGACACAACGATGATGCAGTAATTATCTTTTTAATGAAATATTGACATAATTGATGTTATAAGCACCAAAATAAATGTAATTTGAGATTTTTTATGAATTCAACTAATTTTCTAGGTTACTATGATATATTAATGTTGATTTAATCAACTTGGTTCGAACATTTAATTCTGTTATGACTTTCACAAAAATCATATATCAAATAGTGTCAAAATTGACACAAAATAGTTTTTAAATCAAATATTATATTACTAATTGTTATTTTATTCCTAAAAATCTAAGGTTCGGCCAAATGACTTAGATAAGGATATATATATTAATAATAAACAATTTGGGGTTCGTTTGGCATGTTATAGTAAGTGTATTAACCATATAGTGAAAGAAAACAAAAAGACACGGTAAAAGTTAAATTATTTAACTTAGAGTTAAATCTAATTGATAAGGTTTAAAATAATATCCAAACATGTCTAAATTTGATTGGTTGATGAGATTACAACCCTATCTCATCTAATCTTCGAATATGAGTCATTTTTGGAGGTTTTTAAGTGGGGTTAGATTTATTATAAATTAATATTTTTAAGAATTCCTAAGGTGCCCCTCTCCTCCCCTATAAAAGGACACCTCCTCCCCTTCCTCCTCACACCAATTTGAGCACTCAATCTCGGCCAACCCCTGCCAAAATCTCTTCTCCACTTCCCTAGAAACATCCTAGAGGTTCTGGTCTTCCTCAAAGACCAATTCAAGTGCCCTAAGAGGAGGTCTCAAAGAGGCACTTCAAAGAAGAGGTAATTACCGTTACCAATTCTTTCATCTTTATTTCTTCTTCCACTTCTTCTTCTTAGGTTGTTTCATTATGAAGTAATAACATCAGTATCACTCATATACTGATATGTTATTATAAGTATGAAACAACCCTATTTCACCATCTATCCATCCTACGGAAAAAGAAATCACCGCGCGTGCGTACGTACGGAATACCGTCTCCACGCCGTGGTGTAATCTATTTTCCACCACCACCTTACATGGATGGGTATAATGGTGTAAATAATAACTATACATAGTTATTACAACATCATATTGATTCTGATATATTGTATAATCCACTTCAACTCAGTTCAATATTTATGGAAATGATATCATCGCTCGTGCGTACGTACGGACTACCGTCTCCACGACGCGATGAGATTCATTCTCCATGTTAACCATTTAAGAATGATTATAATGTATATATAAGAAATAATAATGAAATATATGACATTATAAAGCTACTGGATTTATGTATATATACATATGTATGTCATCTACTTACTTCCATTTCAAGACAATAAGGAAAGTAAAACAGCGTTCATGCGTACGTACGGACTACCGTCTCCATGAACGTTGTTTTTCATTTTACTTATCTATCTATTATATATATATATATATACTGAATATATATGATATATAAATCATATTTTATATTCTTGAAGTAAGTAAATCATGATATAAGTAATAATGATGTCAAGAACAACAAGTCAAAACACCTAAGATAAATGAAACGATTTTACCCAAAACGCTTCTTTAACATGGAATTTACAAAAGAACGGGTAATATAATGTTATAAGTGAACCATATATGATATCATAACAATGAATATGATTCTGGAATAAGTCAATAACATGATTTAAATCATTATACAGGAGGTTCGGACACTTACAAAGCAAGTCGGACCTAAGGTAAGGGAAAATACCACAATCTCATTTTTATCCGAGATTGTTTATTCGTAAGTATTTACTGGGGTGTATTTTATCATCCACATCCATGTTCCCTCAATATTAAATATTGTTTCCATCCACTTGCAATAGTTTAAATCCAATTTTACCCTTAGGTGAGTTTTTAGTAAAGAATATGAAAGGAATCTTTTGTCGTTTTTCCGTACGAGGTACTTTTTGACTTCTCCGACAAAAGTACGAAGAATGTTTTTTTTAACTTATACGACATGAATGGATTTTTAAAACATTGTTTCCAAGAAGCTTCCTTTACAAGTTTTTATGTTTATTTTTAATCAACTTCTTTTATTTTAAAGTTGTATGACATGTTATGAAAGGAAAAATGTTTTTGAAGAAGAAAGGATATTTTCCTCAAGAATGGAGTTCAAGTGATTTTCAAAATTATTTTCCATCTAAGATAATAAAGGGTTCTGTTTTTATCCCTATTATTACATTGATTTGATCATGTTGTGATGGAATTATTTTTATGAATTCCTTTATCTTATATGAATTGATTTATGATGTCATGATGTTTCAAGAATCCCATTTTTGTTTCATGTGTTATGCGATGATGTATGTTTTATGATTATGTGGCACACATAAGAAAGGATTCATTATAAGATGGGTGGGACCTATATCTCCCTCCAATGCATTGGGTAAAGATTTTATATCTCATGAGATAGACATGGCTGGAATGGTAGGTTATACCGGTTTAGTGAAACAGGACTGAAACGAGGATTACTCGATTCAGAAAGGGACTTTGTCCACTAAGATAGTCTTGGAAATGAGTCTTGACTAACAAGAAATGATTCTCTATGATTATGTGTGTATTCCACAATGAGTAATGTTTTAAGTTATGATTTCATTTTCACTTCTATGATTTATCCCATGTTATGATATTATGAGCTCTTTTGCAGGTTATGATTTCCAAAAGCTATGTTCTTATGTATATGATGTGATTGATATTTCTTTTGTTTACCCTTACTGAGCATTTGAGCTCACCCTTTTATGTTTTCTTTTCCCCAGGATATAAAGAAAGGTTTTTAGGTAAAAAAAAAGGAAGATCTTTATGGGAGATATTGAAGATCTTTCACCACGATTAGAAGAATACGTTCCGAGTTTCCAAAGACACTAAACTATTACGATCCTTGTGTGTGTGTTTTTGTTATGTACTAAGTATTCCACAAATGTAATGTAATGTCCGTGTACGTCAGGCTTCGGGTCTCTATAGTTGGTATCATAGGAAAGGTTTAGTCAACCTTTGGAAACTAGGACGCGAAAACGTTAGTAAGATCCCTAGATATATTTCTAAGGTATGTCTAGGGATGCCCCTAAGGATAAGTATACGTATAGGATATAGTTCTAGAACTATGGTGACGATATTAGATTAAACCAAAGATGATAGATATTTAAGTTACTCCCCCTTTATTATGATTTTTGCATCTAACACTATTCTGTTTGGGTTTTAGAAAATGGCTGGAAACAAGATGATTCACAATAATGGAGGATATGATGGACAATGGAATGATATTCTTCATGAGCAACCAAATGAAATGGGATATGGATGTCCAAACATCATTATTTTGCCAAATCAGCAATCTCACAATATGATCAATAAAGTAAAATTTGGTAAGTTTCCTGACTCGACTAATAAGAGAAAGATGGAGTTCCATGATGATCATAGAGGAAAGAAAGTTCAATTTCCCCTATGTAAATCATGTGGGAAGAGGCATCAAGGAGAATGTTTCAAGGGAACTGGAAGATGCTTTGGGTGTGGAAAAGAAGGACACAAAGCAAGTAAGTGCAAAGGAAAAGGGTCGGTTAACACCATGGATGAGGATAATGGTATTGCTACGACATCAAAAATGGTTAAGTGTTTTAAATGTGGAATGTATGGGCATTATGCAAACAAATGCCCTAAGGGAAAGACTCATGAAGAGAATCAGTATGGTCATATGGGTAGTATTTATGTGGATGATGATGAAGAGACTACAAATGATATGTGAGATGAAAGAATTGTTGAAGCTCGGTCAATGGTTTAAGAATGTTGTGGAATGATTACATGTTTATCATGTGTAATGTTGTATAAGAAATCTCATGGTACTATGGAATAAAGAGACATCTGAGGATTGTTACATTGTTGTCTTTCCTTGAGTTATGAAAGTGTATGATTAATGGTACCACTATCCATGAAAGGTTATTCAGATATTTTTGGAATGTAGATGATATGCGCATAATGAAGGGATAAGGAGAAAATTAAATGTTTGAAAGTATTCATGAGCTCATGATTAATATAAGGACTAAGTGATATCATGGTTTGAGTATATAGAATTTTGAGGATTTTGGTATGTGGAAAGTGTTAACTTCTTTCACTAAGGTATTCAAGAGAATACACGATTAAGGACTTTGAGTGTTTGGAATGTGACCAACAAGACATATCTTATGATATGTGGGGATCAACGACAGTATTAAATCTCTGGTAATCGTTGTCACTATATTATGAAAGTGGACTGTAGTATTATGTATAAGCCTAAAGATTAGACTGGATTATGTTGGACATAAGTTAGGATAGAAGATTTTCGATATTATTGATGGGATGTTATAGTAATATAGTTTTATAAAAAGGACAACCTGCAGGACGGGCGACAGCCCATCGCTTCGGACAAGGCTGTAGGAATCGAACCCACAACCGAAGTGCGACTGGCCTTTATCGCCTACCACTGACCTACAGGAAGTCCCTGTTTAGTAGAAACTAGTTTTATTATATTAAGCAGTATGATATATGAAGTATAAGTCCATTTTAGGAACTATATATGATTAATCTCACTATAGAATGACTTATGTATATTTAATAACTTTTGCTTACCTTTCGTTTGAGACAGATGGAATGACCCGTCATTCTATCACATGATCTGCTAACACTTCACGAATAACAAATTCAACTTCATTTATTTAAGAGATGAAGTAGAAATTGTTCAAGGCACGAACAAAAGTGAGATTGTACCAAAATAAAGTAAGTATTTATTCTAAGCAAATTTTCAACTTTAGGGAAATGATCTTGAAAACCAAAAATGTTGTCCTAGTGATCTTATACCTGATGAATCAGATGGTACCTTATATCATCACAAATCTATGGATTTGTGATTACTGGCTTTTCCATAGCCATGTTCTCTACCACTCTCCATCAGAACATGATGGTTAGATTTCTCTTCCATATCCATATTTTCACCTATGTGGAAACCCAGTGATTAGTTTATTTGGATAATCGTTACATTTCATACTTTAGTTTTTAAAGCCAAGATTTGGTATTCCCTTTTACGATGTAGGTTTCTATTAAAGAAACTTTCAAATAGTAAACCATTTATAACCCCGACGAATTTCGAGGGCGAAATTCATTTTAAGGGGGGTAGAATGTAACAGCCCAAGATTTTATAAAAAAATATTCTTTTAATTTTATTAATGTCTTGTGTTGTACGCTACACCAAAAGGAGCTTGTACAACACACATCCTTGACTTGACTTGCATTACACGCAATCACGACCTTCCTCGATAGCGTGTGTAGTACGCAATACCGAGTTTCACTAAACAACGATATGCTATAAAAATATTATTAAAACTAGCCGTTATGAATAGTAATAACCACTTTTTGAAATCCAGTAAATCTTATTTTTCAAAATGAACTTTATTTTTGGATTCGGAGTATCGAATTTTGCCTAAGGTGAAATTTTGGTACTTTTCGGATAACTTTCATATTCTGATTAATAGTGAAAATTACTAAATTATAATTAAAAACAACCTTTTTAATCGAAATAATTAATAGTGATAAATCATTAATTTGAGTGGTTTTAAAGTATATTTGGAATATATTTTTACAATTTAATACAATGTTGGTCATTGGATGTAGTTTCACATTTAAACTAGACATAAACAAGTGTCAATCTTTTGATAGATATTGTTTCTTAAAAACACGCTATTTGTTTTAACAGCGGGATTTAATTATAAAATTAATTAATGCAACTTTTATGTTATGAATTTGGTAAAATAGACTTCATTTTTGAATTTGGAATATGAAATATAGCTTGGGATGAAATTTTGGCATTGTTCTGAAAAACATCAATTTTTGATGAATAGTGAAACTACTAAGTGGTAGGTTAAAAACTGAATTTTGCATAAAACTTAATTTTACCGCTTCTGTGAATGGAATTTCGAAAATCCGAGAGATACGGTTAATATCAAGGACTAAAATGTGGTTCAATGAGATGAAAATAATTTTTTGGTGAATAGTAACTTTTTACCTTTTTTACCACGGTTAATAGTAAATAGGGTAACTAAGGGTAAATATGATATTAATATTACCCTAACACATGTCCTAATTCTATTGGACAAGTGTAATTCGACCAAAAACAAACTTAGGAATAAAATATGACCATTTAGGCCCACTTGGATTAGATTAGGACATTTATTATTAATTTATTTAAAGAAGAGTTAAAATAGTTAAAATCAAAGTTTAATAAGTAAATCATTTTTAATATGGGGTTATACATAAGATAAATTCGATTGTAAATATTCATTAGAAAGCTAAAAATATTTCCTACATGATGGTATTTTATTTGTAATTTTTAGACATCAAATAATTTAATTTATTTATGACACAACGATGATGCAGTAATTATCTTTTTAATGAAATATTGACATAATTGATGTTATAAGCACCAAAATAAATGTAATTTGAGATTTTTTATGAATTCCACTAATTTTATAGGTTACTATGATATATTAATGTTGATTTAATCAACTTGGTTCGAACATTTAATTCTGTTATGACTTTCAAAAAAATCATATATCAAATAGTGTCAAAATTGACACAAAATAGTTTTTAAATCAAATATTATATTACTAATTGTTATTTTATTCCTAAAAATCTAAGGGTCGGCCAAATGACTTAGATAAGGATATATATATTAATAATAAACAATTTGGGGTTCGTTTGGCATGTTATAGTAAGTGTATTAACCATATAGTGAAAGAAAACAAAAAGACACGGTAAAAGTTAAATTATTTAACTTAGAGTTAAATCTAATTGATAAGGTTTAAAATAATATCCAAACATGTCTAAATTTGATTGGTTGATTATATTACAACCCTATCTCATCTAATCTTCGAATATGAGTCATTTTGGAGGTTTTTAAGTGGGGTTAGATTTATTATAAATTAATATTTTTAAGAATTCTTAAGGTGCCCCTCTCCTCCCCTATAAAAGGACACCTCCTCCCCTTCCTCCTCACACCAATTTGAGCACTCAAGCTCGGCCAACCCCTGCCAAAATCTCTTCTCCACTTCCCTAGAAACATCCTAGAGGTTCTGGTCTTCCTCAAAGACCAATTCAAGTGCCCTAAGAGGAGGTCTCAAAGAGGCACTTCAAAGAAGAGGTAATTACCGTTACCAATTCTTTCATCTTTATTTCTTCTTCCACTTCTTCATCTTAGGTTGTTTCATTATGAAGTAATAACATCAGTAACACTCATATACTGATATGTTATTATAAGTATGAAACAACCCTATTTCACCATCTATCCATCCTACGGAAAAAGAAATCACCGCGCGTGCGTACGTACGGAATACCGTCTCCACGCCGTGGTGTAATCTATTTTCCACCACCACCTTACATGGATGGGTATAATGGTGTAAATAATAAATATACATAGTTATTACAACATCATATTGATTCTGATATATTGTATAATCCACTTCAACTCAGTTCAATATTTATGGAAATGATATCATCGCTCGTGCGTACGTACGGACTACCGTCTCCACGACGCGATGAGATTCATTCTCCATGTTAACCATTTAAGAATGATTATAATGTATATATAAGAAATAATAATGAAATATATGACATTATAAAGCTACTGGATTTATGTATATATACATATGTATGTCATCTACTTACTTCCATTTCAAGACAATAAGGAAAGTAAAACAGCGTTCATGCGTACGTACGGACTACCGTCTCCATGAATGGTGTTTTTCATTTTACTTATCTATCTATTATATATATATATATACTGAATATATATGATATATAAATCATATTTTATATTCTGGAAGTAAGTAAATCATGATATAAGTAATAATGATGTCAAGAACAACAAGTCAAAACACCTAAGATAAATGAAACGATTTTACCCAAAACGCTTCTTTAACATGGAATTTACAAAAGAACGGGTAATATAATGTTATAAGTGAACCATATATGATATCATAACAATGAATATGATTCTGGAATAAGTCAATAACATGATTTAAATCATTATACAGGAGGTTCGGACACTTACAAAGCAAGTCGGACCTAAGGTAAGGGAAAATACCACAATCTCATTTTTATCCGAGATTGTTTATTCGTAAGTATTTACTGGGGTGTATTTTATCATCCACATCCATGTTACCTCAATATGAAATATTGTTTCCATCCACTTGCAATAGTTTAAATCCAATTTTACCCTTAGGTGAGTTTTTAGTAAAGAATATGAAAGGAATCTTTTGTCGTTTTTCCGTACGAGGTACTTTTTGACTTTTCCGACAAAAGTACGAAGAATGTTTTTTTTAACTTATACGGCATGAATGGATTTTTAAAACATTGTTTCCAAGAAGCTTCCTTTACAAGTTTTTAAGTTTATTTTTAATCAACTTCTTTTATTTTAAAGTTGTATGACATGTTATGAAAGGAAAAATGTTTTTGAAGAAGAAAGGATATTTTCCTCAAGAATGGAGTTCAAGTGATTTTCAAAATTATTTTCCATCTAAGATAATAAAGGGTTCTGTTTTTATCCCTATTATTACATTGATTTGATCATGTTGTGATGGAATTATTTTTATGAATTCCTTTATCTTATATGAATTGATTTATGATGTCATGATGTTTCAAGAATCCCATTTTTGTTTCATGTGTTATGCGATGATGTATGTTTTATGATTATGTGGCACACATAAGAAAGGATTCATTATAAGATGGGTGGGACCTATATCTCCCTCCAATGCATTGGGTAAAGATTTTATATCTCATGAGATAGACATGGCTGGAATGGTAGGTTATACCGGTTCAGTGAAACAGGACTGAAACGAGGATTACTCGATTCAGAAAGGGACTTTGTCCACTAAGATAGTCTTGGCAATGAGTCTTGACTAACAAGAAATGATTCTCTATGATTATGTGTGTATGCCACAATGAGTGATGTTTTAAGTTATGATTTCATTTTCACTTCTATGATTTATCCCATGTTATGATATTATGAGCTCTTTTGCAGGTTATGATTTCCAAATGCTATGTTCTTATGTATATGATGTGATTGATATTTCTTTTGTTTACCCTTACTGAGCATTTGAGCTCACCCTTTTATGTTTTCTTTTCCCCAGGATATAAAGAAAGGTTTTTAGGTAAAAAAAAAGGAAGATCTTTATGGGAGATATTGAAGATCTTTCACCACGATTAGAAGAATACGTTCCGAGTTTCCAAAGACACTAAACTATTACGATCTTTGTGTGTGTGTTTTTGTTATGTACTAAGTATTCCGCAAATGTAATGTAATGTCCATGTACGTCAGGCTTCGGGTCTCTATACACAGACACATGAAGGATCTCTTCCTGAAGTCACAGAGAGATACTGGGTTCTTGCGTTAATATTACTCGTCTCAGGGAGGTTTCTGCTCTTAAATCCACTAGTCGATAATCCAGCTATAAAAAATTCCAATGAAGAACTATTTCAAAGGACCGCCACATAATTGGGGTCTCAACGTAATAGACTTTGTGTCAATCAGACGCTCGATCTGTGAGTTATTTTCCTTTTAATCCCAAGGGCCTGGTTGGATTCGTGCTCTATCCAACCCGACAGTTCCCCAACATTGTCCAAATATCCATTGGGTTATACCAATGGGATTTTATCCCTCCATGGTTTCCAATGTAGCCGACGGTTTTTAAAATTGACATCCAGTGCCAAAGATTTTTGCAAAACTGCATAAATGGGAATCCAGGCCGGAGCAGCAGCCCGTGGGGCGACCGTCAAGGCCATGGAAGGTGAAGCCTCAGGGTGGTGCGGTGAGGCCGCAGGGCGGCATAGGGAGCCGCAGATGGTGGCTTCATGGGTGGAACTATAGGGATATGGATAGAGAGGCCGCCAGGCCGCGGGGTGATGTGGGGTGGTGCAGGAGGCGAGGCTGCAGGGCTACAGACTGCGTGAGCCGCACACGGCGGAAGCTCGAGTCGGCAGCGGCCGCGGGCGGCATGGTGGACGCAGGGAGTTGTCATTGCCTTCGTTGTGGCCGGCAGTGGTACTGACCGCCGTTCTCGTGTTCCACCGAGTCCAAACTACGACATCGACCACCGTCACCATCATGAAAACCCCACAAAAGAAGAACTGTGGTGGGGTCAGACATTGTTTGTCTGGCTCACACCCCCGCATTAGGGCGGTAGAAAGAGGATCAAATTTTTTTATCAAAAATGTATATGGATTTTATTTAAAAACATCAATCCCCAGAACCTTTGTCAAATAATATTCCCAATCCTACAAAAGAAAACATAAGTGGATCAACTAGTTTCTGATATTTGATCTGCATTCTTATTTTAGAAGGGAAGAACATGGGATATGATAATAACTTATAAATAAACCCCTACCTCAATTGTTCGTTGATGGAGGCCGCGTGGAAGGAGATGATTTCATGGGGGATAGACGGATGCCAGAGATATCAGCTATTTGTCAATCGTCGGTTCATTCGTCGTTGGAGATGTTCCTCATTGGCATTCTTCATTGGAGAGCTTTCTACCAATAGTTCAACTCTCCCCAATTCCACCAAAATGAAAGGTAGCCCACATTATTGAACAAGTTATCTATTATTTTTGTTGAAATAGTTTCAAAATATCTTAATTAATTAATTGATTGGTTTGATTAATTAATTAATTAATAGGGATAGTTGGCATAATTTAGTGGAGGAGCTAAAGATGTTTTTCCTCATTAAGTGGGATTTCAAAGGGGTTCAAGGTGTTTATGTCTTGGGTGGTCCCCACCACCATAACCAACATGGGAGGATAGGCTCGTTTGGTCCCCAGCACCATACCCTATGTTGAGGTGATTTAGTATAGGTGGTCCCCACCAGTAAAACATCCACCTGGAAGGTTTCAACAAAAGAAAATAATTTTTTTTACATTTTTATTTTATTTTTATTCTATCACAAAAAACACAAAAAATATATTTCACTCTCGACCCACTGTGGTCGAGGTCATGGTCTCCAAATGTGAATACCAGTGCTAAAAGATAAACGGTGCCCCCATATTTCCATTTCAAGCACAAGTTCAAATGATAAAAAAACCAGCTTATACGTTTACTGAACATAACAAAAAAGATGTTCAGAAATTCATTCTGGCCACACTGGTCCTCAGAATCAGGCACCTTTAATTTTTGCGGACTCTTAAAATTCCAATTTAAATAAAAAATATTTACATGTAGATTCTGAGTCTTTACAGGTTCGAAAATGGTATCTCTGTTTATAGTGGTTCATCCAATAGTAGGTCATAGTGGGGAATTGTGTTAGTGACTCGCAATGGTGGGTATTCATCAGTTGTTCACCAAATAGTTAGTCACTGAATGGGGAATCCTTGAACAGTGACTCATAATCAGTAGCTCATCACTGGTAGCTTACACTTGTGACTTATCATGGGGTGTGTTATCAAACGGTGACTCCCCCACTAGTTTCTTGGGATAGTGAATGAACAAATGGTGAGTCATTTTAAGTATATTCTCAAAATTCATTTATTCTAATGTTTTTCTAGATTCAACCCTTAATATTTTATTTAACATAAAATGAGTTTTAAATAATTTTTATGTGATTTTGAATCCATTTCAATGAATATGAAATATATCATTAATTTTGTAACACATCGGACACATTATGATAGTCAAAAAATGTAGTCAAGATCCAATTTTAAGGGGGAGTTCAAACACTTTCATGTCCCTTGAGTCTATGATATGGTCCTTCAAACATTGGAACCTTTCCTTCCTTACTTCCTTCTCCTTTACCTTGGTGCATGGTCATCCCAAAACCTTTTTTTCTCCCAGGGATCTTGTGCTTGCGGTGATCCCCTCGAATCACGTATCACGGGAGGTTCCACTTTATGCTTGTGCCCATCGTATTTTGACACTAGGAGGAGTTCTTAATAGCCTGTTCTTTCATGTAGTATCCCTTCATCTCTTTTAACTTTTGTATCATGTTGGGGTGGGATTTTAAAATTTTTATTATAATTTTCATTTAATTTCATATAAATGAATATAAATGAAACTATTAATTATCTATATACTGAGGCTGGTGGAATGTGACACATGCCTCTTTTTTTGGATATTGTGATATATATAGGATATATGTCTACTAAAAATCATAGATTTTTTTGGTCAATTATTTTAATTTTCCATGACTTGTGATGAATTTTTTTGATCATATATTGAAGGATTGCGTATATGAAATTTATTAACTACGTATGTCATGTTAAATAAAAGGATTCTACAGGAATGAAATTTTTATGTGATAACCCTTGAATTATTATATTCGAATTAATGAATGAGTGTTTTCTAAATATGATTACACCCTACCATTATTGGTGTGGTGGTGAAATTTTTTATCTCTTGTCATGTTCTTTAAGTGGTTTTGGGGTTTTGGGGTTGAGATAATGACTTTAAGGTGTGGGGTGGGGGGTACAGGATGTGTATTGGTATCATAGGTTGAGAGATAGACTGATTGTTTTATAGATGCACAGTGTTTGAGTTGTGGGAATTGAATGAATAATTTGACACTTAATAAATATTGATAATTTGTTAAATGAGTTTACTGGGGGGTTTAGTTGTGTCTTATTGTGGATGGATTTCATTTATCAATGTCATAGGTTACTATTATCTATGTTAAATAATGCATTTAGATGTAGCAGTAGAGTTGGTAGTATCGTATGGTGGTTAGTTGTTTCATTGAGAACTCATTTGTTAGGCCTGAGTGTTAGATAATATAATTGCATACCTATATTTTCCTTTTTTTTCTATATTCTCCCCACACTCATTGATCACTACATTCCTAACACCCTCATGTTGATGGTGAAGGGTGGATTTATTAAACATCCTAGTGAGAGGATGGATTACTGGACACCCACTCATCCCTAATCTATAGAGACATAGCCTTTTATTACTTTTACATAATTTTACAGATAAAAAACATAATATTTTTACACATAGAGGATTCAACAGTTTAGTGTCTTGTAAAAACAAGGACTTTAAGAAATTACAATATTCTACAAGAACTATTTTTTTAATTTATTCTTCTCTAGCTTCTTATTAGCACTTGACCCCTACTGAGTAAATTTAGTCACCAAATGATATACATCCAAAGGGTGAGTTAATAGCCCAGTAAGAGGATATAAAGTAAAAATATAACAATGGTTGATCATAATCATAACATAGGAAAAATATCTTTAATGAGATGGTAATCCTTAATAAAAGTCTTGAAATGTGGAAATGCAAGAAAAAATGAAACATCATGTCTTAGTGTTTAACTTCCACACAAACTAGTGAAAAAATCTAGAATCTTTTAAAAAAATCCTTTCACATTTACTCATGAGATTAATTATTTTACTCAATTAATTGTAGCGCTGTATAATCCTGGTTTCTCCCATCAAATTTAAACATTCAAATTGTGCTATATAATTCCGGGAACACCCGTAATATCAAAACATTATCATTTATCATTCATACCACAATGAATATATAATTAAAAATGAACATAACTAACCCATGAAAATTAATGGGTTTCATCTCATAAGAACATATTCTTATACATTGGTTTCCCAAAAGAAAGAGGGAATAACTTACATGTTACAAGAACCGTTAATTTTGAATGAGAAGTAAAAGGTGTGTTTTTAAAAGAAGAGATCTTTTGGAACAGATTTGGTTTGACATAAATACTAATGAAAAAAATATAAATTTCATACAAACAATGACAAAAATGAAGAAATGATTTTTATGGACTAAGAATATAAAAAATGATTGAAAGATGGAGAACCTGAAGGATGAAAGTTGGGTTCGAGAATTTCCCCTTACCTTATATTTGAACTTTTCCTTTTCTTTAATATCTTGTATAGTGAAATTATATTAATTAATTAGAAATTTCATAACCTTTAATGCTCAAATAGGTTGAATTTTTTTCATTATGTGATTTTATGGGCCATTTGATGAGTAATAAAGTTAAAAAACATTGTTCGAGAATGTTCGTTTTAGGGTTTTCTAGAGTGTTTCACATGTTTTCTGGAATTGAAGTTCGGGTAGAACATGGAAAAAAATATAGATCATATATTCCATGTTATTAGTGATATTCATAAAGTAAAAAATGTTTTATAATGAATTACATAGTATTCAATGTGGATGAATCATTAGATAAAAATTAAATGATGATTGTTTGAGTTAATTTATGTTGTTTTTCGACCACAACAAACTTGTTTTGTTTAATCGTTTATTAACATGTACATAACATAGATCTAGAACATTAAATAGGACTTAATACCTAAAAAATATTCTTATTGAAACAAAAAAATGTATTCATGACCAGATCTGAAGGTAGGAATGAATAAAGAAAACATGTAATTCCTGAAGGTGATAGATTAACAACTCGCGAACAATGTTTTCTTTTATAAATTAAAAGGATAATGAGAAGGCGAGTGGACGGTATAATATACCACTAGTATCATAAAGTTACATTATATGTATGACACTAGAGTTACCATATCAATCGGACAAAGATATGTTGGAGAATGAGAAAACAACTTGAAATTTAAAGGGAATTAATGGAGAAGAGGGGGAGAAATTACCTCTTGAATACTCCTCTTGAGAACCTACTTAATGGAATTACGCATAGTCTTTCGATGAAACCAGCTACTGTTGGAGGTGGGGGAGGGGATAGGGAAGATGCTTGGACAGAATTTGGACAAGGCTTGAAGCTTTAGATGTGTGGGGAAATGAGGGTGTCAAGGATGGTATTTTTATTGGAGGGGAGAGGGGATTTCTCAATATAGAATTAATTAATTTATTATTTCCCCACAAAGAATTGAATAGTGAGTCTTCAATGACCAATAATAGTAATTCTATAATGTGATCCCGAACCATGTTTTCTTACATCTTCCGAACATCATACATGACTCTATAATTACCTTATTTTGCTTATTTTATAAATTATGGCATTTCAATCTTCATCAAAAATTCATGTATTTTAGATAAATCCCAAAATTCACCCATAACATTATTATACATATAGAAGTCAAAAATTATGTTCCTTTTTCAAAAATAAATTTTTAAACATTATGAATTTAATATTTAATTGAAATCGTAATTTACATGAATAAATAGTTTTTAAATTTTAAAATGCTTTTAAAATGCTTTCATAAATAACATGAGGACTTAAATAATTATCTTAAATCAAGAATAAATGGATATGTTAATTTATGAACACTTATTAATATAATACACATTATTTGAAAATTTATTAATTAATTATAATAATTTATAAATGGCTTACAAATTTACCATTGCTTATAAGATTCCAAAATTTTATTTAATTATTCGTGGGTGACGTTACTATTATTTTGGCCAATTTATTATTAATAAGGGTCATATTACTATTTATAAGGGTAGGATACTATTCATAATGGTATTTCACTATTCATAGAAATTATGTTGGTTTTACGAGGCTCCAAAAAATCATCTTGAAAACAACTCGGTATTTCAGATTTTTCAAAATTCCAAACACAGAAATGCCATTCATATGTGTACTGATCACATAGAACATAGTTGATTATTATGATGTGTTTTCATGTGATTTTATGAAATATTCATCACGTACTCTAGTTCCCATGTAGCTACTTTAAACTCATGGTTCCTCCACAATAATTTGCTAAAGTGGGTTGTATTGTTGTGTTGAACCTTATCTCTATGGTCCATAATAACTACTGGGTAATCCTCATAGAAGAGATCATCTTCCAGCTGTACCACCTCTCACTTCATGACATTTGAGGGATCAGATATGTAATTTCTCAAGATTGATATGTGAAACACAACATGAACTTGATCCATATTTGGTGGAGGTGCAAGCTGATAGGCCACAACTCATATGTGGTCAAGGATCTTAAAGGGGTTAATGTGCCTTGGGCATTAAATCCATTTCATTCCAAACCGCATGACTCTCTTCCATGGTGATATTTAATGGAAGACATTATCTCTAATATCGAACTCCATGACCCTTCGATGGTTATTAGTGTAACTCATTTTTTCAACTTTGTGCAGCTTCGATGTGATTATAGATAACTTGAAACTTCTTTGTCATCTCTCCCAAAAGATTGAGTTCAAGTATCATTCTTTCTCCAACTTCATCCAAAAAAGTTGGAGTTGTACATCGCTTTCCATTGAAAGCATCATATGGTGCCATCTGAATACTCGACTGGAAGATATTGTTATATGAGAAGTCAAATAATGTGTGATAGTGATCCCATCTACCATTGAATTCTAGAGAGTAGGCTCTTAGAATTACATCAAGTTTATAAATAGTCCTTTTAGATTGGCCATCAATTTGGGGGTGATAGGTCATGCTGAAATTTAATTCAGTGCTCAAAGTATGTTAAAGGATCCTCTAGAATTTAGATGTGACACTTGGATCACGATCAGAGAAAATTCATAGTAGAACTCCATGCAGTCTCACCACATTCTTCACATATATCATTTCAAGTCGTTCAAGAGACAGGTCTTCTTGAATAGCAATAAAATGGGCAGTCTTGGTGAGTCAGTAAACCAGAACCCATATAGTATTATTTCTTTTCGAGGTCTTCGGGTGACCCGTGACAAATTCCATAGTATCATTCTCCCATTTCAACATGGGTATATGCGATGGTTGCATCAAAACATTCAACTTTTGTCTCTATATATTATCATGGTGACATACCAAGAACCATTAGATATATTTTGTGATCTCCTTATTCATGTTATCTCACTAGAAGTGTTCTCGAAGAACATGGTGCATCTTGGTACTCCCAAGATGGATATAGAATGATTAGATATGTGCATTGTCCAATTTCTCCTTCATCCTGGGTGATGAAGGCACACAAATCTACGTTCCAAATAGAATCACACCATTATTGTCGATATGGAACTCTTTCATATTCCCTTCCTTTACTAGATTCACTCTATTTTGTATATCCACATCATCCCTTTATTCTTCGTTAATCTTCTCTTGGATGGATGATTGTTCAATCATTTGGGCAAGGTTGGATGTATCCCCTACCATTATGATTTCTAAATCCATCTAGTACATATCCAAGAATATAGGGTCTTTCTCAATCTGTAACATTGATAGAGAGTCTGGTTATTTTCTTCATAGATCGTGAGCTTCCTTTTTTCCTTTCCAGGATGATACTGAATAGAGAAATCGTAATCCTTGATTAGCTCTAATCATCTCCTTTGACACATGTGGAGCTAATTTTGGGTGAATATATACTTTAGGAGCTTGTGTTATGTGTATATGTCATAGTTCATGCCATAAATGTTGTGCCTGCATATTTTCAATGAAAAAATCATGGTTCGTGACTCTAGATCATGTGTTGGGTAGTACTGCTCATGGATCTTCAATTTCCATGAGGCATAGGCTACCACATTATCATTTTTCATGATTACACAACCCAATAAACTTTTTATGCATCAGTGTATATCAATAAACATTCTCCACTTTTTGGTTGTGTGAGTACATGAGTAGTGATCATCCTTCAATTTAGCTCCTTGATGCTTCCCTCTTATTCTTCCATCCAGACATAGTTCACCCCCTTTCCTTGTTAACTAAGTTAGCGGGCTTGACAATCGTGAGAAGTTTCTAACAAAACATCAACAGTGCCCAGCTAATCAAAGAAAACTATGGATTTCTATGACACTATAGGGGCTGGTCCATTCCTCAATAGCCTTTGTTTTCGAAATATCCCTATAAATTCCATCAATTGGGATCACATGTCCCAGGAACTTGACTTGCTTCATAAAAAATTCACACTTTCTATACTTGGTGCACAACCTCTCATTTCTCAACGTCGTCAATACAAGTCTTAGATTGTCATCATGTTCCTCCATGATCATGGGGTAGATGATAATATAATTGATAAACACTACCACTATTTTGTCAAGGTAATGTTTAAATACACTATTCGTCAAATGCATGAAAAATGTCGAGGCATTAGTATGTCAGTATGGCATAATAAAAAATTCATAGTTCCTAAAACTTGTACGGAAGACAGCCATATGAATATTGATTTTCTTCACCTTTACTTGATGATATCTAGAACAAATATCCAACATTGAGAAGTATTGTGATCCTCTTAACTGGTCGAACAGATCCTCAATCCTAGGAAGAGGATACTTTTTCATTATGGTGATCTTTTTGAGTTCCTGATAATCGATTAACAACCTCATTGATCCATCTTTGTTCATTACAAAGAGTATTGGTGCACCCCAAGGTGATGCACTAGGGTTTATGAAACTTATGTCCAAAGGATTTTGCAACTAATTATTTTTCTCATTTAGTTTGATAGGATCCATCCTATAAAGACACATTTATATAGGAGTACCCACAGGTATGATTTCGATTGAGAACTCTACCTCAGGATCCGGGGAAATTCCAGGTAACTCTTCGAAAAATACATCATTGTATTCCCTCACGGAGCGCATTTCTACAAGGTTGGAACGATCCATTGACCCAACCATTTGGGAGAGGTATGGTTTTTCATAGGGAATAAAAAACCACACATATGAATTATATTTCCAAGGATATTCATGATCTTACTTGGATTTGTAGAGGAGTAAGGGATAGTTTGGAAAATGAAAAGATATTTCCTTTTCCCAATAGTTAATATGGTATCTATTTAAGGATATCCAATCCATTCTAATTATAGCATCGAATTCCAAAGTGGAATTTATTATAAGATTCACAGGAAGAAACATCCCACTTACACCAACATGAGAAGATTCGAACACTTGGGTTGAAATGATTTAACCACTTAGGGTTTTTACAGATAACTCTACATCAAGGTTTTGGGGATTCAAATCTCTAGTTCTTGCAGACTTGCATGATATAACGTAATTCATAGAACTGTAATCATATAATACATTTTCCAATATTGAGTAAATTGGAAGTGTACATTGTACGACTTCATTATCTGGTCCACTAATATAGTAGTGATGGCATAAGCCTTCCATTGTTTCATTGGATTTGGTGGCTGCTAACGCTAATTACCGTCGAGAACTCGAGGTTTAGTGTATTGTCTGTCATAGTTCCCAACCTCCCTACAGTTGTATCGTTGAACCAAGGGTGGTTCTCTACTTTCTTCATCTACATTCTACATCCATTTCATGTATTTTCAACAATCATGAGCATCGTGGCTTTCTTTCCCACACTTGAAGCACATTTGTAACACTTTGAGGCAGTTCCCATGGTGAAACTTCCCACATATTTGGCATGTGGGTCATTATGTTTTCATCCCACCGTTGTCATTAGATCCTCTGGCTTGAAAATCCATATTTTTTTACTTATCTCTATATCCATGGGACCATTATCCAATGTCCTTATACACATTGATAACACATAGAAAAACTTCTTCATAACTCCAAATGTCTCAATTTGCAAGATCCTTTTGAAGGTATGACATTAATCCACTAAAAATTCGATCAATTTCGCTATCATTGTTGAAAAAAAAACCCAAAGCATACATTGTAATACTTGTGAAATTTTCTTCATAGTTTGTAACAGATTTTCATTATTTTTTATTGAGATATATGAATTATCTCTCCATCTTTGTGCATAGATTTCATGGGATATATTTATTATAAAAAATGATCTGAACATCTTCAAATTTTATCTCTTCAGTTTCCTCCCTTGGATTGGTGTTATTAATCAAATCCATCATTTGATCAGTATCTCCATTTATATGATAAACAACTAGAGTCACCATTCCCATCTTATAATAGTGAATCACTAAAAATATTTTCTCCATATAGTTTACCCACTGCTCTGAAACAAGTGGGTCGTAAGATCCACTAAACATTATTGGTCATTTCCTCATAAAGCATTCAATATCCATTTGATAACTATTTAGTGAAGGAGGATTTTCCCCATTATTATGGTTATTATTCATAACCTGAGATTGTTGGGTAAGCATAACCATGATGTTCTGAAAACCACCTCCCAAATCATTGGGGATGTCATTTGGGAAATCATTGCATTGGACCTCACACCAGTTGTTTTCTTGGTTTCTCATGGTTAACATCATATTCTAAAATTCAGTATGTTATAACAAAACATAAGTCAATAGGTCATGAATAAATTATTCATTTGAACAAATTTTAATAATATAAATACAAATGTGATCCCTATGTAATGATTATTGTGTGCATATTTGAACTAATTCTCATGATATATGTTTTCTATAGAGTTCACTAATTCAAATTCCCAAATTAACTAAACCTTTCCTCTGATACCAACTATAGTGACCTGACATTTTATTACTATTAAATCATTTTAAAAATTAATAATATAATTGTATTACACATAGATTATCCAATGATTTAGTGTCTTGGGAAAACTAGTACCATACAAAAAAATTCCAAAATTGAGCATAATCACATTTTTATATTTCTTCCTCTCTAGATTATTATTGGCACTTGACCCCTCTTTAGAACATGTAGTCACATGAGGATACACATCAAAGGGGTTGAGTTAAAAGCCTTGTATGAGGATATATAGTTACAATATAACAATGGGTGACCATGATCATATCATAGAAAAATATCAGGAATGTGATGGGAATCATTAATAAATGACTTGAAATGTGGAAATGCATAAAAAATTGAAACGTCGTGTCATAGTAGTTAACTATGAAACGTACCGGTGAACAATTATAGAATCTTGTTCACATATAATTACACATTTAATAATGATATTAATCAAATTACCCAATGCATTGGAGCACTGTATAATTCCGGTGCACCCGTCACATGGAAACCTTCATATTGCACTATATAATTTCAGGTGCAACCATAGCATTGAAAACTTCATATTGTGCTATATAATTCCATGCTCAGCCACCACATCATAACATTATCAATTATCATCAATGCCACAATGAATTTATAAAAAAAATAATATAACTAACCAATTTAAATGAATGGGCTCCATCTCATATAAACACATTTTAAACAACGAGTTCCCAAAAGAAATAGGGAATAACATACATGTTACAAGAAATGTCAATCCAGATTGAGAAGTAAAAGGTATGTTATTAATAAGTGAGTTCCTTTGGAAAATAATTTTTTTTACATAAATACCAGTGGAAAATATGTGCATCCTCAAAAAGAAATGAAAATGTTGAATATATGACTTTTATGGAGTAACCATATAAAAAGGGAGTGAAAGTTGGAGAACTCGAAGGATGAAAGTTGGATTTGAGAATTTCCCCTTACCTTATATCTGAACACACCGTTTTCTTAAATGTCATGTATAATGTAATTATATTCATAAATTAGAAATTTCATAACCTTCTATACATGAAAAGTGGTCATTTTTGTATCATTATATGATTTTATGGGCCTTTTGACGAGTTATAGCGTTTAAAAACATTGTTCGGGAATGTTTGTTTTTATGGTTTTCTTGAGCGTTTCACATGTATTCTTGAATTAATGTTCCTGTAGAAAATGGATAAACATATAGAACATATATATAATGTTAATAATGATATTCCAGAAGTTAAAATGATCTCATAATGAATAAAATTTTATATTATGTGGATGAATGATTAGATAAAAATTAAATGATGATTGTTAGAGTTACTTTGCGATGTTTTATGACCACAACATACTTTTTTTGATTATAAATTATTCAATATGTACATAAGTTAGTTCCATAACATTAAATAGGATGTAATACATATAAAAAATTCTTTTTAAACCATTAAAATGGTTTCAAGACCAGATCAGAAGGTAGAAATTTAAAATAAAAACACGTCATTCTCAAAGGTGATAGATTAACACCTCACGAACAACCTTTTATTTTATAAAATAAAAGGAATATGAGAAAAGGGTTATATGGTAAAATATCCCATTAGTATCATAAAATTATATAATATGTATGATACTGGAGTTACCATAAAATTTGGACAAACATAGTTGGCCGCAGAATGAGAAAAGAAGTTGAAATTTAGAGGGAATTAAAGGAGAACAAGAACAAAAATTACCTCTTGAATCTTCTTCTTGAGATCCTCTTTAAGGGGCCAAGTATTGGTCTTTTGATGAGACCATAAGCTCTTGTACATGGGGGAGGGGTGATGGATTATGTCTGGGTAGAGTTTAGTCAAGTCTCGATGCTTGAGATTTGTGAGGAAATGAGCGTGTGAAGGGTGGTATTTATAGTGGATGAGAGAGGGGATTTCTCAATATATAATTAATTAATAAATTATTTACCCGCAAGAAAAGGAATACCCAGTCTTTGATGATTGAAATTAGTAATTTTTTAATGTGATCCTAAAGAAAGTGGGATTTCATCATCAGAACATCATACATGACTCTATAAATATCTTATTTATCTTATTTTGTAATTTATGTTATTTCACTAATCATCAAAAATTCAAGTATCTGAGAAAAACTCCAAAAAATAACCCCCACCAATATTTAAATTGTTGCATCCTAAAATGGTTTCCATTTTTTGAAAAATGAATTTATATATATGATTAATTTAATATTTAGTTAAAATCTAAATTAACTTGAAAAAATAAGTGTTTTACAATTAAAACTAATTTTCTAATACATTCAAAAATTACATGAGGTCTTATAAAATTATATTAAATCTAGAATACAAAGATATGTCAACATATGAAAACATTTTATTAAAATACATTTTCATTTAAATTTATTAATTAAATAGAAATAATTATTTATGTCTTACAAAAATACCATTGCTTATAAGATGCTTAAATTTTATTTAATTATTCATGGGTGAGGTTACTATTATTTTGGGAGATTAATTATTAATAAGGTTCATATTAATATTTTTTAATGGTAGGTTAATTTTAATATAGGTATGTTACTATTCTCCAAAAATTATGTTGGTTTTATTAGACTCTAAAAAACCTTTTGAACACAACCGTGTATGACAGATTTTTGAAATTCCATACACAGAAGTGAAAAAATTATGTATAATGATAACTAAGCACTTAGTAGTTAATTGTGTTTTTTTTCATGTGATTTTATGACATAATTATAATAAGGAAATTTATATTGAAAAAAATTGTGTCATTAAATATTCCATCTTCAAAGTGGTTATAACCAATGAATTTTAGGGTACGTTGCAGATAGTGAGGCCCAGGTGTGCGCGAGCGATTAGTGTATTCATTTGTGTTTTTGAGATGAGTTGAGTTGTGGTTTCCTATGTGTCTTCAAAATGAGATTCATTGTTCTTCCCCATGTGTTTTCAGTATGAAACATTGTATGTGGTCTATGATTCTATCAAAAGTATGTGGTCATGATTCTCGGGTGTGCACGGGAAAGATGTGATGATTTTCGTTTTCCCTGGTTGA
Organism: Viscum album; assembly: GCA_963277665.1. Taxonomy (NCBI): domain Eukaryota; kingdom Viridiplantae; phylum Streptophyta; class Magnoliopsida; order Santalales; family Viscaceae; genus Viscum; species Viscum album. The sequence continues at coordinate 1,059,791,541 of OY728165.1, read as the reverse complement.
GGGACTAGCTATAAGGCCTAGGAGTGTTTGGGAGGGTAGTGACATTGTACATTTTAAATAGGGGAGAGTCCCATGATGATTCCTATTAGTGTTTTAGAGTAGCTAATCAATAGAAAAGTGGGGCAGGGTTCCCTATCATTGATTATATGTATATTAATTTACTTGGCTAGCGTTATCTGTTGAGTGTTCCTTTAGTGGGGTTGGGATGCCTTGTGTTACATTTCAGGAGTTGTTGGTTTCTGATATTTTTTCATAGGGCCATTAGAATTCTTCTCAAAGTGGGAACTAGAGGCATGGGTTTTCATACTAAGTATATCTGTATGCTCACCTTATGTTATAAAACATTTTTCAGTTTTCAAGATGACTACATAGACCATGATGGGAATTACTAGCTTGGACAAAGGGATTTCATCAATGTGGCTACTTATCATTGTTCTTTTGGTATTTACATTGGATAATTTCATTATATTTTCAGTAATTTTATTGAAAAAATTATTATGGGATGGATTTTTCATTTTCATGTATATAGGTCTATTTGTAGTTTTCAGATGGGCCATCTTATCTCCTAATCTCAGTTTCTTATAAAAATTGTAATGCTACCCCATTTGTGATATTATATACACTTGGTACAATTCTCCAATATGGGGCAAGCTGTATTCAGGGACCAGGGTGTCAATTTCTCTATTTCTCCTTTGGGAGCCTAGGAGGGGCTTTTTTGGAGGGAGGGGGTTGTCATAGAATGGTTTCGTTGGATGATGGTTCAAATATATGATGATGTTTGGAGTTAGTAATATTTATTATATCATGGGTTGATAGTGAAAAAATGAGAGGTGGTATTTTTACATGATATAGGATAGAGATTATAGGATAGGAAACAAGATTTTAGGGACCCTCATGTTTTGAGGTATTGACTTTGAACCTACCAAATGACATAGTGAGACTACACTATTTGTGGGGTAGAGACCTAGGGAGAGGTACATACACCATAATGACTAGTTTTCTTGTTGAATTTCTGTCTTGGTAAATTTGAAATGAATAACAATATAATGAGTTAAACTTTTATTTAATCAAAATTGAGTACTTATTGGCCTTCGTAATTCACTGTTTACCTTTCATCTAAGTCATCCAGTCTTTATCCACATATTTTACATGCTTTGGAGGATCAACAAGATGACATAATTGATCAATGGTGGATTGACCCAATGGAGGAGGATGACAAGTGGAAAGAAATATTACATGGTTTTTAGTGACATACTCTGGGGATCTAAGTGGTACTCATTTCATGCTTGGAGATTGGGAGTTGGCCTGGGGATCTGTAGATCAACATCAGCTATTTTGGCTCAGATTGAGTACTATAATCACTTAGCTGTGAGCTAGATGTGGGGAGATATGTTTCAGTGTTGGATTCATTTCATATGGTATAAGATGGAATCTTACATTCTATGGGTAGATTATGAGATGGAGATCTGAGCAGAATTTCTTTCATAGAAAATAAATGCTAAGAAGTGTTAGGAGTTACTCTCCCACCAGTAGGGGAGTATGTTGTTATGGGAGTTCGGGATCAAATTCATGGATTTACTTTTTTTATCCATATCTCTTTTTGGATTAGGAGCCTCATGTGATATTCTCATAAAAGGCACCTCATCCTTCTCTCCAGTATGTGGTTATTTCCTTTTCCTTGCTTACATACTTGGATGTCTATAAGAAAAAATATGTAGTTGAGTCGAAGCAATCGTGAGGAGGTATATTGTGGAAAGGGATTATTATTAGTTAATCTAAGGGAATGATAATTATAATATAGTCTCATGTGCCAGGTCTTTTGAGGATCGAAATGGAAGTGAAGGCGACCTCAATAGTTTCTATTCCAATATTCTGGTCCTTATTCCAATCCTATAGGCCTAGAGATGGTGTGTTTTATTTGTGGGGTCCCTGGGATTCTCCATATTCAGTGCCTAGTGGATGTTTATGCTCAGTATTGTGTAAGTGGGTAGGCCTAGAAACCACCTCAACTAAAGTTGATGGAAGGGATGTTCCAACAGTTGGGATAGTAGCTTCATGCCCCACTAAGAGGATAGAGTGATTGTAGATTCTGAACTAATGGTGTTTCTCAGGGACCCCATCTAGGGTGTTTTCGATGAGTTGATAATCATTAGATGGGTGTAGGAGCTAGTCGTGGCATGTAGCACAATACATAGGTATCAGTTCTAGTAGTGTCGAAGATCATTTATGGTACAATCAGATTTATAGTAATCTTTATTTTTCTTGGTTTGATATATGAGCTTCAGACACTTTTGTTGCATTCGGTCTATCCAATTCTCTTGAAAAATAATTAGAGAGTATTACCAAGCCCATTTTTTTATCATGTCATTCACTGGTTAGACCAGGATGTTTGATGTTTGATATGGATGTGGACTGATGATGAGGCCACATCAGTCTCAAATGGATCTTTTCATTCAATTAATACAACCATTCGATGTAATCCATAAAAATTATTGGTTGTACTCTATTCATGCTATTACTGAATTCTTCTAGATTATAGTTGTGGTTTTAGATGTGGATGGCCATCATGTGGCTTTTGTTACCGAGATGAGTAGTCAGATTGGCAGTTGGTGTAATAGTGAGTTTGAGAAAGATGTGAAACCTGATGCTTCTCTATTTTCAATAGATCCTTATCAGATGACACATTAAATGATGCAGGAGGTGAGGATTTAGATAGATTATCTAATGAGGAAGGGATTTATCTAGACCACTGTTTCTTCATGGGGAGCTTCATTATTGTTTAATAATAAGGTTGTTGATGGTTTGAGGCTCTGTATACACTATAGGAGGTTGAATTTGGTAATGGTCAATAACAATTTCCATCACCCAATGATAGGTGAAATTTTCAATGAACTGAGGTGTTGATTTGGTGTTCTAAGATAAATGTATTCTCTACAAATCACCAGCTATGGGTGAATGAAGGTGATATCCCGAAGACTGCTTTTAAGTGTAGGTATGTGAACTTCTAGTTTTTGGTTACATCGTTTGGTGTTACGAACACACTAGTCGGGTCCATGGGACTCATTAAATATATCATTCATGGGTTCATAAACCAGATCTTTATTGTATCCATTGATGATAGATCTAAATGAAATCAGAGGAGGATCATACCGAGCATCTTTGGATTATCCTTCAGGATATTTGATTCCACCAACTCTATGTAATGTTGTCAAACTATTTTTTTGGTTGTGAGAGGTGAAAATCCTAGGAAATGTTGTGTCACAAAAGGGTGTGGTAATTGAAAAATAAAACATTGATGTGATTGTTTCATGGAAAGCAACCAAGATTGTGGAAGAGGGTCATAGTTATCTCGGTATGGTAGGATATTGCTGGAGATTTATACCCAAATTCCCTCGAGTTGTATATTATTTATCAACTCTGACTAGAAATTACTAGGCCTTTATTTGGAGTTAGATGTACCCAGAAACATTTGGATATCAGATGGGGAAGGTGGTCAGTGCTCCAATTTAATGTGGAATGAGTGACATTTGATATGTTTTTTGATGCTTCTCGTATAGCTTTAGGATTCGTGCTGATAACGGTGGGGTGGTCTCTTATATATATAGGATGTTGAATTCCCACAAATTTAACTATTCGCCACGATCTGGATCTAGTAGCGATCATGTTCGTACATATCATAACTACAAAATTCTCATACGTCCATGGTATGGAATTGTTCCCGTTGGGCCGAAAACTGTGGCAATAAAAAATGGCAATGGTGTTTGAAAATTGTGGTTGCTATCACCATGGAAATAGGTGTTATCTACTACCATGGTTAAAACCATGGTAGTAGGGGTCGACATCCATGGTTTTAACCTTTGTAGTGGGGGCCTAGTTCCATAGTTAAATAGTGGCATTAAGGGGCCGACTGCCACAGTTTTAACCAAGGAATTTGGAGCCTACTGCCAAGGTTTAAACTATGGAACAAGGCCTCTTAGTTCCATAGCTTTAAATTGGAAATTTCCCCCCACATACATGGTTAAAACCATTGAAATTGGCCCTTATAACCACATCTAAAACCATGACAATATTATTTATATGCTATAAAAAATCAATTCCCCCTAGTTCCCCACCCCCACTGCTAGTTTCTCCCCGGGCCTTCCCCCTTACACCCACTGCCCCTGCTACTTCCGCACCTTGCCCTCCTCCTTGAACCCCTCCACCTGTATGTCCCCCCTACCTCTGCCAGTCCCCCACCCCCTATGATCCCCCACTCCTAAATCCATTCTCTCTGCCCCTTACGGTCCCCATGCTAGTCCCCCCACCCCATGTACCCCTCCCCTGCCAGTCCCCCTAACCCTTTTCAGTCACCCAACCCTACATGTCCCGCCCAACCCCAACCCCACCCCCATTTACCTCCGCCTTATTTTACCCACCATTTATATGGTATAAAAATATTTAGTTCCCACTAGTTCTGCACCCCCACTGCCAGTTGCCCCTCCCCACATGCCCTCCCCCTAGCACCCCACCCCCAGCCAGTCCCCCTCACCCCTTGGACCCCTCCCCCTGCCAATCACCGCTACCCCTGCCAATCCCCTACCCTTCCCTACCCCCATTCCCTCCCACTTACGCCACCACCCCTTGTACCCCTTGCACCCCTCCCCCCACTAGTCCCACCTTCCCATGCCAGTACTCCTACCCCTACCCCACCCCACCACCCCTTTTCCTACCCCTTCCACCCTCCCCCTACCATTCCCCCCATTTCCCCAACCACACTACTAGTAGCCCCCATCCCCTTTCCCTCCCACATGAACCCCCACCCCCTGCCACTTCCCTTACCCTTTCCAATCCCCCCTGCGCATACCCCTTCTAGTCCCCCTAAAACTACCAACCCCAACCCCATCATGTACTCCATCCCACTTTCCCTCCTCCATTCACCCCCATCCACATTTCCTCCTCCTTTCACACCACCCCCTCCTGCTAGTCCCCCTCCCATACCTGTCCTCCTTGCCCTCCCCATTGATCCTCCACCCCCACACCATCATCAGCACTTCAAAGCACCCAGCCTTTGACAGTCCCCCCATCCCTCCCCCTTTCATCCCCACTTCCTTCCCCTACCTCTAATAGTCTGCCTGCCCATGAAAGCCCCCCCCCCCCCATATTTGTTATGAGACAATAAATCAACCCACTGAGATTCCATGTTATAAGAAAAAATCCATTATTGTTAATATAAAGGATTGCATGAATATTTTTTTGAAAATCACATGGCTCAAAATGTTTTCTTGATCATGATCATCATGTTATAGAATGAAGGAAATATTCCAATTTTTAAGATATGGAGACAGGATTAAATATAGAATGTCACAATGCACCAAGAACATCAAACCTATGATTTTTTTCATCTATCATAACCGGCATGGAATTTAATAATTGAATAAAATATTTACCTTGGATGCTGGGATATTAGAAGGGTGCACATTATTTCTTGATTGGAAAGCTAGTAGCCCATATCTACCATCACCTTAGAAAATGTTTCAAGTGAAGCTCTAAAAATAATTCTGATTCAAGTGATGATCCATCAAATAGATCACTAGATCAGATAAAAACTATCATAGAATGGGACTCTAGATCGGTTATCCTAGTCTCTAACCTCACAAAGTCATTTTCAATCATCTGTTCAAGAATAACAATCATACATTGTAATGGATGAGCTTTCATGAGCATGAAGTTAGCAATCTGTAAATCCTGATTGAAGATCATAATTCATCCCATTGCACTAACATCCACAGTATTGGGAGAACCAAAAATATAATGTTATACATTAATAATCATCTAATAATGTTTACCTTTTTATTATAACATAAAATGGATGAAATTAAATAGTGTGTGGTTCTATAGAATTAAATAATTCATGGTTCTAAAAAACACCTGACACCAAAAAGTAACTTATATGGAAAATTTGGTTAAAAAAACAAAATACAGAAATAGGCTTCCTGTAGTGGTGGAAATAACTTATGTATGATATCAGCGTGTTAGGTGTTTTATAGTGATGAAGTCGAGTAGATGGATTGTTTTGTTGAGAGTTCTTTTTGTTGGAATTAGGATTTTTAGGTGTATTTTTCAAGGTGTTTGGGGAAAGTTTTATGTGTTCATCCCCATCTCGATATTTTGGTAGTGTTGTGTAGAAGACACTCATGTTTCAGTTGAGTTCGGTCAGTGTCATTACTATAGTCAACTCGGGATTGAGCTATCATTTAGAGGGGAGGCTATAATGGCTTAGGTACTGAATTTAGGTAATTCTAGCCTAATCATAAACTGACAATGTGAATTTGTACCTTTTTGTGGTTTTAGAGGAGTATTTTATCAATTTTTAGGTTTTAGAGGTGTTGGCATTGACCAGGAGTCGAGTTTTAATATTTTTTATATGGATCAAGGATAAAATTATATAGGAATTCAATAGTAACACCAAAACCACGGAAACCATGACACGATGTGAAGTTTCATAATAATAGATTCTTTAAGGCTGTTAAATGACCTTTATTCAACCAAGGATCTTGCATAATTCTGTTTTTTTTCATAGAAATAAATTCTTCTATTGTAAGGTTACATTGTTGATCTCAAGGTGGATCACTCCATGACCCATAGAATTGCTCCATAATTCCCACGCCACATCAGGAAGTTGCACTATGAATGGAAGGATCATGTTGTAAAATGGTCCTATTTAGTGGAGTTTGATTCTTGGGTTAGAACCAGAGGATATGTGTCATGGCATGAGTCGAAGGTCCCCATCACAAGGTGGGTTTTGTAGAGTCATTGGGTCGTGGACCCTATGAGTCACCCCATAGTGTATATTCTGATACTATTATAAAATATAAATTTATATGTTTAATTAATTATTAAAATAAGGCTTTGAAATCATTTTTCTTTGAATATTAGGGTAGTTATCCCTACATTTTCTCTATTTCCTTCTCCCCATCCCATTTTGATTTTTGAACTGCCCCTGGGAAAAATAACCACAAATAGTATGATGTGGAAGTAATTTTTTATTTGAAAATCTTCCATATGTGACCTGAAAATAATAAGTTTAAAGCCCATATATTTTTGAAAATAATCATGAAAAAAAACTCAACACATAAAAAAGGAATGAAATAAGTAAATATAGGACATACAAATATGATTCGATATTTATTTACCCATTTATGTCCCTATTATTGATGCTCATAATGATAGAAATAATATATAATCTAATCATCCCATGATCCATGTTTACATTTCAATTCTCAAAGAATTCAAGTAATATGTGAATGAAATATTCAATAACTGCAAGGAAACCAGCAGCGTAAATACCTGAGAATCATAAACGAATAATGAAAAATGAGATTTGAGGGTGAGCATAATTTCCTCTATTGTACTAGTAAGTATGGTTTGTCCATTCTAATAAGCTTAGTGTTCTAATACATAACCATAGAATTGGTCAACCTTCACCTCCTTTAAAAAATTCCTCTCGAAAGAGAATAAGAGAATTACCAATTGCCCGACTTCATGCCATCAATAATTGATAGATTTTACCATTGACGGTCCTCCATTGAAAACAATATCAGATAATTGTTCATAATAATATTGTACATGATAACCTTCGGTTTCGTATCAAACAATGTCGCATCGTTCGGAAATAGATAATATAAAAATGTATGTCGCATGGAACCCTTGAAATCACCTACCAAAGTCAATTCCAATCTTCAAAATTCAAAATCCAATTATTTATAGAGTCTATCCATTTATTTCAAAAGGAAAGCTCAATTGCATTTCCATCTTCATCATCGATCAAAAAAATTACTTCTTATTATCATGGAGCTAACTGATGTATTCTTTTCCTTCTGTAGATGTGCTTATACCCCACCCCTGCTACATAGAAAATTAATTTAAAAAAAAAATCGAAACAAGGCCTGATTTATGTTACCATATGAAAGAATATTGAATATATAACATTTATATGAATTGAAAAAAATTCCTCCCTCATGAACCCACACCCTATGCCCCTATCCTTGCTAGTCCCCCTGCCCCTTCTAGTAATACTTTCCCCTACTCTTATCCCTTCCAGTCCCCCCCCCCCTTCTGGTCCCCCTACACCTTCCCCTAGGAGGCCCCCCCAACCCTTACCCCTTCTAGTCTTCCCTACCACTGTGAGTCCCCCTTGGCCCTTCCCATGCCCCGGCCTATCCCCCCAGCCCATTCCATCCCCTACCACTTCCAGTCCCCATACCATAACCATTTACCCTTTCTCCAACCATTACTATTATCCCTGCCAGTTTCGCTGCCCCTTCCAATCCTCCCACTACAAGTTCCCTACCACCATCATGATAGTTTCCCCACCCATTCCCATGATATTCCCCTCCCCTAGTATCCCCCTTGAACCCCCACCCACCCTTCCCCTTGCACCCCTGTTAGTCCCCCTGCCAATCTCCCTTACCACCTTGTCCCCCACTTGCACACCCACCCACTGATGGTTCCACCTACCAGTCCCCACTGTGAACCCCCACCCACCCTTCCCCTTTCACCCCCCTTCCCCTTCAAGTTCCCCCCTCCCCCCTTCTAGTCCTCCCCTACTAGTTTCTCGACCCCCGCCCCAAAACTGAAGTATACGAATACACCATTCACATACACCTGCAACAAATATTATAACCCATTGCCAAATCTTATTTGTAGAAAAATAAATAAAAAGTTATACATATAAAATTGATATTTTATATTCAATGAAAACCAAATTATATATAAAAAACTGTGAATAATTTCACTCCAAAATGTCATTTGAATCCTCCTCATCATTAGCACTGATATTAATATAATCAACGTGTGTACCACCACCACCACCAATATCATCCCCATCAATAATACATTCATTCTCTCCACTATTGGAAACATATATAGCTTATAAATCATTATATATAGCTATAAAATCATCACCATCCTCATGCATCCAGTGAAAAATAGATAAACATACATATATTTTTGCTGCACTCTCAAGAAGAACTAAATAGAATATAGCTGATATCAACTTGAACAATTGTTCATTTTCTTTTTTTTCTACGCCTTTTGAGAATCTTGGCTAACTTATTTAAATGTTGTATCAATGGAATCATGTAATTGTTATTTGGTAACCATCCATTCAATATTTCTCTATGATTCAATACCTTAAGTCTAATATTTTGACTGCACTCTTTTCTTTTTAGGATTACAATGAACTATGCCACTATTCTTGTTGTCAAAAACCTGATGTGAATAATCTTCTATTCAAAATGTGACCGGTTCCATTACGATTAGAGATTGAAGAGAATTCAATAAAAGGATTTTACCATTTCAATAGATAATAAAAAACAAATAAGTGCAAATTTATTTCTATTAAAATGTTTATAAGTGGTATGAGTAAAATGTATACAACCACCATTTTTACGAAATCTAGAATGAAAACATCAGTAGCGTATATCCTTTTATATTACTTATACAAATTTTACTAGCTTTTATAAAATATAATTGTATATTGAGATGATCTTTTGGTTTAATGATATATTATTAGTGGTTATGGAGTTGTTTGAGAGTATAAATATTCCTTTAACTTCTATAGAGAATCATAATTATTTGATTAGTATAGGATAAATGAGATGGATCCTTAATCACAATTCTATATAGAGTTGATTTCAGATGTCCTTTTTAAACCTTTTGATGAATTTGATCATATTAAATTATCATTATGAATATTAAAGATACTGGAAGATAATGTATTGTCCTATATAATACCGTAGAAACATGTGATATAATTAACTCATATATTATTATTCCCTATTTGGAAAACACAAAAAATATAATTTTTAGGGAATCAAACTGCAAACTAATAGGTAAAAATTTAAAAACATTCTTACGGAAGTTTCCTCCATTGCCTGATTCACAACATTTCCATCTTTCTATTTCCTACTAGATCCATAAAATAATGATCAGGGAACATGTCCTTTGATATTTAATCCATGTTTCTACATGATAATTGAACAAAAATCAATGAAAAAAGAAATGTATATTCATTGTTAAATTTTATATTACATGTGATAGTTCATGATCTGGCTGTGTAGTTCTCCCCAGAGTATGATTATATATCATGATTCCCTTATTTATTATGTTTCATTCAGATAAATCCTATTAGTAAACAAAAATAAACTATCCTTCCCAGAATTCAAAAGGGAAAAAATCATCATTTCATCTTAACAATTCAATGAGTTGAAGACATAACTGATATAACAATGTCTGAAAAATAAAACCGAAGAAAATCACATTTAATAAATTCTTCGACTATAGAAAAGTAATATTAATGAGAAAAACAAAAAAAACATTAATATTTCAAACTAACAAGAAATAGGAATAGATAAACTATGCAAATAATTTTTTGTAGTGTGAAAAATGGGAAATAATTGAAGATCAGTTCATTTTCTAGAAGAATACCTCTAATTTGTTTTCTAGCCAACATGCATGTCATGCTTGTAGGCCCGCCAAATCACTGAAAATTCCATTATCGTAGCTCTCTTTGTATGGAGACCATCTGGGATGTTTTAGTGAATCTAAATATTCAATCAAATTTATCAATAAAATTTTATAATTAAATTGCAATGTTATTTTAAAAAATATATTACACCAATTTCTGACCAAACCTTGTCTTTTATTTCAGTCCAAATTTTCTCGACATTATTTCTTCATCCATGAAAATATTTCTATGTCTTTTGAGTGTCCCCGTGAAAGTCCACAATTATTTATCATTTTATTATATAATTTGAATTACCTTGTTATAAAAAATCACAATTTTCATGTGTATATTACACACATTATGATTCATTTAAGAACCACATATTTTTGTAGAAGGAGTTCCTCAAAAAAGATATTAATAATTTAAACACATATATAACTGAAAATTAATTAAAAAGGGTAATTTCATTAATATTAAAACATTTACCAGTAGCACAATTTTCGGTAGATCGATCATGCACACTGTACTGGGGGGAAGAAAATGGAGAAGTGTCCCCAATAGTAGACAATGGATGTTGAGGTTGGGTAGGAGGGTATGAATATACAGGGGGTGTACCCAATGGAGTTTTACCCTCCATTGTAGATAATGGATGCTGATGTTGGGTTGGAGGGTATCAGTATATAGTGTTCATAACCAATGGAGGTGTACCCTATAAAGAGGAAGGTGGATAAAGATAAAAAGGATTTGGGACAGAAGGATATGGACAACCCTTCATGGTATGATGATTAAATGGATTAAAATAATGACCTCCCTTGTATGGATATGGAATATAAGTGGGGGAATGATGGGAGGAAAACATCCCGATGAGAGTACATCCATGAATTGTGAGGTTGAACATGTAGGGGGGGTACGTGTAGGTCTGTTCCTATAATCTTGAGTGTCTGAACCATCTTCATTGAACATAAGTTTTCTCCTTGATGATACATATTGATATTAAACATTATTTTTTTAATGTTCATACATAATCAGTAAAAAATAAGGCACTCCTCAGAACAATCATATTTGTTATGCCACGTCATCTTTGTCGGTGATTGTTTTCCACCATTTTTTTCTTCGAACATCCTCATAAGACAAAATAAGCATTAAATGACTAACGTGATGTGAAAATTCTAAAAATATTACCTTGAATTAAATAACTATAATGATTTCTAGAAAATTCATTCAAATCTTACATTTCATGGGTTTGCTGAAAAATTAGGATGTGACCTATCATATTTTTTCCATGCTAACTCCTCTGTATAATGAACTATATCATCATTATCCTTATTTATTTCATCTTCATTCCATATCATATTTTTAGCCATTTGTTCTGATATAAATTGTTTTGGAATTCTATTAATCAATGGAAAGTGCCACATTTCTCTCTCGGGTACATGCGATTGAGTTCTATCTTTATTAGTCTTCCATCTCCAAGTACCATTTTGTTTTCAGTCATTTAACTCAACATTATTTTTTCAGAATAGACAAAAATCATTAGGGAATGCATGTAATTTACTACAGTAAATTCCAAGTGTTTCAACCAACCTTGATTCCATATACCCATTTTCAAGAATAAATGCATTATCAAATATAAATTAATTAAAAATTGTATGTAGATGGTTTATCACAGTATTAATAAATCCATAAATTGTTTTCCCATGATACGTTTGCATTAAAACTCTATTTTGGACATTTTTTTTCCAATGACTGGTATACTAGAGTATTATTTTCTTGAAACAACAATCTAACATGATCAACATCATCGTTATGATAATTAGATGAAAACTATTTTCTTATATCCATTTATTTTTCTATTTCTCTACATGAATTATTGGCTTGAGAATGAAATGGAAACCAATCGGATGTAAAAATTTTCATTCTCACCCTTTCAGGTGAATCATTGTTATTAATCATTTGATATTTATCACCATTGTGATAAAAAACATTATATCCTTTTGGAAACACTTTTTAGTGATATGGTAACTTCATTCCTCACTTGTTAACCATCGTCTTACAATGTAATTAAAACATGGGCATTGAATCAATCCATCATCTGAACCACTGTGGAATTAAAAATCAAAAAAATATTCCAAATACTTTTGAAACTCATCAGTGATAGGATCAACATTGTACTTCTACATTATATCTATTATAATATGAATAGAAAAATAGTTATTATAATATTTAGTTGTAAATAACAACATCTAAACACATTCATTCTTATGAAATATTGTATATGGTCTAGTTCGTGGGATTATATTCCTTACATGCTTCTTGATAAACATAAGTAAATGTTTAGTCTTAATTCATCAACTATAACATTATAATTTACTAATATATATTGTATCTCTAAATAATAATCATATAATAACTATACCAATATACATTATTTAATATTTATATTATGTTAAGATAATATGTAATAAAATATCTTAATATCAATTATTACACCATGACAGGTTAACCTTTGTTTCCTAGCCTGATCCTAGATTTCTATATATTGGTAATTATTCTATATAAATAATTCATAATCATTAGTGATTTGAATTATCTTGGATTATGATACTAAAATACATTAGATACAAAAATACACGAGATAAAAGTTGAGGTATCATTTTATATCCTAATGACAATATAATAATGCATACAATGGGTATCATTATTAGATACTTATATTGTGGAAATGATTTAAATGTTGTATTAGTTTTCAATGAATCATTTTGAAATAGAAAATTAGAGTGGACCATAGGGTTTATATGTTATGGATGATTTTTCTAAGAATATTCGGTTGTAATGTGTGTATAATAGTGGGGTTGTTGTCTAGGGAGGGAGAGGTGCTTGTCAGGAGGACGGGGGGTGGGGATGGGTAGGGGGAGGGTAGGGGAGGGCATTTGCAGAGGGAGGGTGGGGCTGGGTGGGGGGATGAGCTGGTGGGGGGAGTGGTTAAGAAGTTGGGAAGGGGAGGGGACTGGACGGGCAGGGGGAGGGGGATGGATGTGTAGAGGGGGAGGAGTTGGGCTATGGGAGGGGGAGGGGAGGTGATGGTTAGTGGAAAGGGGTTCTATAGCAAAAGAGGTAGGGGAAAAGGAAGAGATTCATTCATGACAGAGGCAGGGAAAGTGGAAGGAAAAATGGGTTCAATCTCGAGAGGCTGGTTTTGATTGCGTGAGAGGAGAAAAGATGATTTGGAGTGTTTGTAGATGAGTTGAGGTTAATTGATTAAGTTTTATGTTTTATTAAATTTATATATAAATTATATATGGTAGTTAAAAAAAATTCATGTCCAAAAAATATAAAGAACTCTTATGGGAATATAATAAAACTCATTAGTATTCGTATGTCTTGTGAGGATTTCCTAAACTACGATGGTATATGTGTGGTAGTCGAAGAAACATTTGAAATCCATTCCATAGTAGTATGTTATTTTAAGATATTCATGGCACTAGGACAGATAGGTAGAAACTAACCATATAGTTTCCAAGAAATTTAGGGAGCTATCGAACCCTGCACACTCCTCCCATCCCTAGCCCCCTACACCCTATACCCACAGCCCCTTACACCCTCATCCCATAGCCCATTCACCCCACTACCCCCACCCTTCACCCTAACTCCCCCCACATTCACCGTCACATCCCCCACCCTTCACCCCAACTCACTTGAACCCCACCCCCTTTCACCCCCACTTCCCCCCTTCAAAATCCACACCCCACATCCCCCCCACATGCTCACCCCCCGCAACCCTACCTCCCCATCCAACCCTCTCCCCCCAACACACACCAACCATCTACCCCTAGCTCCACCCCCACCCCCACTACCCCCCACATCCCCCTATCTAAACACTTCCCCCACCACCCCCAATTGCAAACTACACCCCCATCATTTACCCCAACTCCTTTGACCCTCCACCACGACATTCGCCACCCCAAATCCTTTGAACCCCCACCAGTTTTGCCCCAACTACACCCCCCCCCGCTCTCACCCCAACTACCCCCACCCATCTCACCCCAACTCCCTTGAAACACCATTTCACATCAACACCCATGGTTATTTCATTGGTGAATAATTATAGGGAATATTAAATTCCTTCAAAATATTGAGGAGAGAAAATAGGATGACTTTAAATATTTAACAATGATGAAGAAATGAATGTCTCACTGTATTATACATGTATACATCCATAAAAAATGATTTTAAGGCACACATCATGGATTGGTAAAGTATGAAGATCACATTTTTTATATTTGTCCACACGATATTATTATATATTGTTATCATATGGTTATGAAGATATAGTGTGGGAAATTCTTCATCCAGTAATTCAGGGATATTTGAATTCAAAATAATCATGTGGTTTACTGAATGTTGAAAATGAAGAAATCAGTACTTCTATATTTTTTATATATTCATGTAGTTCTAAATAGAGACATGTGAATGTTTGAAACTATTATTCAGGATATAATAAATTATGTGAGCTATGTAAAAAAGGGTAAGACCCAAAACATATGGTTATAAAGATATAGAGTGGGAAATTCTAGATCCATTAATTCAGGGAGATTTGAATCCAAATTATTCATGTGGTTTACTAAATGCTAAAAAATAAGAATCTGGTGCTGCTATATTTGATATATATTCATGAAGATCTAAATATATACAACTGGAAGATTGATAGTATTATTGAAGAGAGAATATATTCTAAACACTATTTAAAAGAGTGATAAGACCCAACATAGTTCAATACTAAATAACCACTACATGCCAAGTTAAAAATAAGAGGAATATCTAGTGATTTTTGTGTCGAAACAATGAAGTGAAAAAGGTGGCAAGAGGTAGAAGAAGAAGCAACCAATTACATCAATATGTTTATAAGATGACGAGATCTATCACCATAGTTCACACTTGAATGAAGGGGAGAGATGAAGAGTTATTTTTATTTCATTTTATACATTAAGTCATATAAGAGATATATTATAAAATATTAGTTTCATATTATGAGAGAGAATAGAATTTAATTAGTGAAATGTATAAATATAAAATAAGTAGATTGCTATTGTGCGGCGAAGAAGAAGAAAAAATGAGTAGTACATGAACAATAAGTAAGTATTCTAATTTTTTTACAATATCATGTTGTTACCCCTATATTTATTGTAAATTTATGAGATGTACCTTAAGTTTTGGAAAAACCAAATATGTGTGTACTATACATGCTCTATACAGTCATGAGTCTATAGATTAATGCTCGTTGTTATATACTAATGGGGATTGTGACCATATGTGTTACCAGATCACAATAAATATTAAACCTATCATATTGAGATTTGATCCATATAAATTAATGTGCGACTTGTTTATGGGTTTTTATTATTATATAATAAATAATGTAGGAGGAAAGAGATACTAAAAGAACCACTAACATAATAAAGATAGAGGTACAAAGAAAAGGGATAGAAATTTAAAAGGACAAAAATGAAATTAAAAATCACCAAAATTAATTCACCCCTAGTCAATGTGGTTCATATCCTAACCAGTCCCCTCTATATAGTATTAGAGACAAATTCACCTTTGATTTGATTCTATACATTTTAATTTGTTCTTTTTTAAGGATTTGAAAGTTTTATTATGAATCTATAATAAAGTTCAATTTTATTAAATATTTATCTATCTTAAATTTGAATTATATTTCTAGAAATATGATGCTTAATATTAGATAAAAAATGATGAATAAGTTATCCCTCTAGAAAAAATAAGAATAATGATCACTTTCGATATTATATGATACTAAATAAGTTATAACAATCTTAGAAGGTAAAGAAATAATGGATGACATAACTACCAAGGTGTTTCACAGTCCTACAACCTCTATTGATTCAATAGATCCATGTGAAAATGAGGTAAGTGATGATTATTTATAAAAATATCCCAGACAATATCCAAAAATAATTTGGAGTGATTATACATTTTTTAATTAATATGATTTATCTTTTTTAACTTTATAAGATATATTTTATTGTATTATCAAAGAGATTATATCATTTATTTGTGAAAATTTGAAATCTATTAGATGAGATTACTCAGTTTAAAGGTGAGGAAAATAATTTAGATAAATATTTTACAGAATGATCTATAACTAGAAAAAATATCTCTAAAATTTTTAATTTCTATGAAGATATGAAATAGGATCTCAAAGAATTATAATCCAAATTTTAAGAAGAGTGGATCAAAACCATCAATGAAAAGGATTATCTCACTGATGAATTTGAGAACAAATTCGATGAATTTGAAGACGATATTTCCTCCATGAATTATCAATTTTTTCTCAAGGGAAATAGAATCATGGATTATAAAAATTTGTTAAAAGATAAGATGAAAAACACATGATGAAGATGTATGAAGAATGAAAAAAGACAATGAATGATAATTTTAATTAATTAATGACCCTAACAATTCTTACAATATTATGTTTATAGAATTTAGAATAAAATATTTCCAATCTAGAAATGACACATATTGGGTTTTCATATTTTAAAATGAATGAATCTAAAAACAAAAATTGATATAATGAGGAAACTAATGTTAAAAGGATTCAATTATATTGAATTAATATCATAGTTTCATATAATGGTAATTTTCAATTAGACCTAAATAAAAAGGTATCATCAATACCTTATTGAAATGATTTTTCTAAATCTAGTTTCATAGAAAGTGATGGTTTGAAAATAAATTGTATAATATTATTGTTGAATCAAAATGAAGTTAATATTTACAACATGTCTATAGTGTGTAGAGGAATTACTTTGGAATCATGTTCTATAATTAGATCCTAATTAGTGATAAAGGAATCTCCAAAACAACATGCTCTAAAATCTAGAAATTATAAACAACATGTTGTAATGAAAAGAAGGTTTAGGTAGTTTGGAAAATGATTCTAGTGTATCATGTTTGTGAATTTTTCATTAGATTATAATTTCAATACATTAATACATAAAAAGAAAAGGATGAAAACATCAAGGGTGTTAGTCTAGAAAAAAATAAACATCCATAGTTTGAAAAGAATATACCAGTATAAAACCAATTTTGAAAGCATGAAGTAGTCGATGCTATTTTCATTGGTTGTGGTAGAATATGTGATTCATGTGCAAATACACCTTATATATTCTCTAAATTTTAGAAATAAAAATTCTATTATATAATACCGTTAGAAATATATTAATAATACTAAAATAGAAATTAGAAAGATAATAAATCCAGAATAGTGAATAGATAACAGAATATCAAATAGATTAAACCATCAAAATAAGAATACCAGATTAATTATGATAATGATATTAAAATATAAACCATGAAATTCTAGTGAATAATAGTTGATAAGACCCCAGTCAACAAATAGGATCCTCAAAAAAGTTGAAAATAAACAAAAACTCCTCCCGTGAACACCTCCTGCATGTTAAAACTCTCGAATCATAAAGAATACTATAGACTCCTCTTGAAAAAAAATGGTGCCACAATATAGGTTTACAATACTGAAAATATAAGTAATAATGCAAACAAGAGACACAATATAGAATGAATTAAGATGGTTCATCCAACACACCAAATGGGGGAGTAACTCCTAAAGATGTTTATGGAGGATGGGAAAACGGTTCAGACGATGCACAAAATGGATGAGGAATTCCCCAAGAAGGGTATGGAAGAATAGAGAAATGCGAGAGGGGAGATGTAGGTGAGATAAAGAGTAAAAAATAATGGAGAGACCACAAATGGAGAATTCACATTAGGAATTAAGCAACCATAGTGAAAGATTGAAGAACAAAAGCCGGTGAGGAAAAACTAGAAATAATTCCTCAGTCGAGAAATAATAGAACAAAAATTCCAGGAATAGGAGATGAATTTTTGGGACGAGTTGGCAAGTGAAAGAGTAAAGTCGTGAGAGGGGATGATTTTCCATGGCTGAAGCCACTATTTTTTTTGTAACTGTGGTGGTGTCAAAGGATGTAGCCACAATTTTTTAAAACTCTGGATTTATAAGTGTGGATAAATCATTATTTTCTATTAATATATGATCTGAAGGCATTAAATCATTGGACATAACATTGTGGTCTTATAAAATTAAAAGATCATTAATTATGTCTTCTCCCAGTGAGATCTGAAATTTTTACAATGGAGGTGAATGTAGATTCTATAGGACTACACATTCAAAATCTCTAATGCATCTGGAACACAAATTTTTGTTGCAGAATATTTGAATTTGATTTCACATAAAGAAATAGTTTGAGAATTTGTGGATTCATGGAAGGTGATGGAGTAGTTTTAATCCTTGCACATAGATGCATGAATAGGTCTATCTAAGGTTGTCTGTTTTAGATGATGGTGTTGTCTCCTTTGATGCAGTAGGAGAAGGAGAGTCAGTGTGGATACTCAAACGTTGAGGTGATGCATGTTGGAATTGACCAAGTTGATGCTCTAGAGGGATGTTCAAGGTATGTCCAGAATAATATGAAATTTCGTGGCAGGCATTTTGTTCCCTTGGCGATGAACGAGTGAGTTTTCTATGAGTTTCAAAAAATAGACTTAGTCGTACACCATGGAATTTATAATATTTACCCCATCTGGATTGAACAATTTTGGTGGCTTGTAGAGAAACAAGTGGTATAGGATTTTGTGGAAATGTGCTTAGTCTGCTAACAGGTGAAGGATAATCACCTGCAACCTAATGGATTTTCCCCATTAAAATGTCCCCGAGTAGAAGTGGGATGATATCTCAATGAATTATATCATAGAAATACCCATGTTTACAAGAGTCTGTGATGTAATTTGTGTAGTTATGTACCAGATAATGAAATCAGATAACTTCTTAGTGATCATGTATTTAGGAGAAATTTATTCCTTGGAAAAGATATTTTTGGAAGATTTGGTAAGATTTCATGGAGTACTGATATACATAATCTCGGAATTTGAATAATGTTTTACCTTGAATGTCTGGAAGTTATTTTAGTATACTTTTTCAACAACGTTACGCCTCTGCATAACCATCCAACCACAAATAGATGGAATGACTAAAAGCATTATCCATACATTGGTGGATATGTTGAGGTCAAGCATCATGGACATTGGGGGATCTTGGATGTGACAATTCTATATTTTAAAGTTTTCTTATAATAATAGGTATCACTCTTCCATTGGTATGGACCCATTTTAATAATGGTATAGACGATGATTTCATTCGCATATATGCTGGACAGAGGTTGGGTAAGCAGCTGTTATTGGTCCCGAGGAAGTGAAAAGTATGATAGATCATATTAATCTCGTATGTGACATGATGAATGTGGAAAGGGATTGATAGAAGTCATATGAAGATCACAGGTGGAGGACCATAGAGTTCATGGTTGGGGAACAATTGTTATTACAGGTTTCTCGTCAATATTGTATTAGATGTTTTGTTAAAGCGATGAATATTTCTCTAAGGTTCGCCAGGCCCTTCTAGCCATTGGGATGAGCTGGAGAAGTGGCGTACCAGTTAGAATTCCCAAAATAGTTGGAGAGGATCCACAACATCATTCATGTATTGTAGCTTCGTCTATATCTTCATGGTACTCTAATGTCAATTACTGTGGATAGTTGTATGAAGAAGATGACATGATATTCGTGGTACAACCAATAGAGATACAATATCCCCAAGAGAAGGTTTAGCGCTTATTTACAATTCCCTTTATTCATGTTTTGTGGAGGCATGGTGTCCTGGATGAGTTTACATGGGAAATGGGGATGTAGATTCATTCCATGTACCTAGAGTAGTCATGTGTTTTACATATGGTGTTTCCCTTGTAATGTTATTCATAATCCTTAATTTTTATGAGATGATTTGATTCCTTTTTCAATTAATTGTGATAAATTCCAAACATTTTAATATGGAAAAACATATTCCTAAATGAAACACATTAATTGCGATGTGGTGAAACATGTGTGGGCATGTCAGTGCTGCATAGAGCATATAATTTCTTGACATTGAGGAAAGAATTTCTTGTTACATAAGAACAAGCACTATGTATTTTGGTTCAGGGGTGGTGTGTCTAGTGGTCCATTGGGGTAGTATATGTTTGATGATGTGTTAATGGATGTTGGTGTTTCACTCCACCTTTAGAACAAGACATGGTGGATTATCAATGGTCTTTTATGTCATAGTGGTTTTTCAATTATATAAAGAACCTTGAGAGGCATCTCATGGGATTGTTTTATAGACACATTATTTTTTTCTGGGTTGTTTTTATATTCTCTAGGACAATAATAGTTAGAGAGGAATCTAATGTTATGAAACAGACATCCACAGTCCATTAAATTGGGAAAATCTAGTGTTGAGGTGTTCTTGGTGAAAATATTTACTCTTTTTAGGGTTTCTCCAGTTATTCTAGTTCTCAATGCTGAGTAAGGAATAGAATTTAGATGAAGGTGAGTTAGAACTGGTGACTGGGAAGAGTGAGTCTAATCGGTGACTCCCAATGATGAAATTATAATGGTTAGTCAGTAACATTAAATCACTTGATGGCAGGTCATCTATTGTTAGTTCATAATGGTGAGTCGTGCAATTGACTTCCAACAATGACACTCCATTGGTAGATAACAAAATGGTGAATCCACAAACTATGACAGACCATCAGCATCTCATCACCAGTTGCATGCACTGGTGACCCTCCATCGATGATTCATCCACTGGTGACTCTCCCATTGGATATATTTGACAGTGAATCACCCAAAAATGAGACCTTTCTAATTGTTTGAAAAATTAAATTATTTCTTGTTTTTCAATATTAACCCCTTTAATGTTTTATTTGAATTATAATGAGTTTAATACCATGTTTATTTTTTTGATGCAATTTCAATGGATTTAAAATATTTATTTAATTTCATAATGCTCTGGAGGCTTTAAATTAGTCTTTGTGCGTAGTCAAGATCCACTTTTAATGTGGTGTCTAAAAGAGTTTCATATCCCTTGAGTATCTGATCCAGTCCGTCAAATCCAAATACCATTCCTTCAATACTTCCTTCACATTTCCCTTGGTGATCAGGCATCCCATAACCCTGTTTTCTTCAGTGATCAGGAATGTTTGGTGATCCTATTGAATCATGTCTCCCAGGAGGTTCATCCTACATCTTTCGCACCCAATGTTTTACCACTATAAGGGGTTTTTGGTCATCTATTATTTCTGGTAGGGATTTCATTGTCTAATTTTACTTCTATATCATGTGTGGTGGGTTTATAAATGTTCTCTTTTGAATATCCATGATTTCCAAATAAACAAAGATAACTTAATATACATATTAAAAATATACATGGGTTGAGGAAAAGTAATGCATGTTTATGTTTCCTTGTGTATTGATATTTTGATCTATAAGGGAAATATGACTACTGAAAATCATGTCCATTGGTGGTATTTCTTTGTACACATAAGATGACTTGTGGTGGTATGTTGTTGATCATGTGTTGATCATCGAATTATATGAAATTAATTAAATACTTATGTTCAGTTAAATAAATTGATTCCCCATGATCGAAATTGTTCTGTGATAATCCCATATTTATCAGATTGAAATTAATGACCAATTTTTTACTAAATCTAAATTGTAGAGACCTGAAGATTGACGTACATGAAAATTACATTACATTTGTTGAATAATTAGTACATACCAAAAACACACACACAAGGACCGTAATAGTTTAGTGTCTTCAGAAACTCGGAATATAATCTTCTAATCGTGGTGAAAGATCTTCAACATCTCCCATAAAGATCTTCTTTTTTTTAAACCTAAATCCTTTATTTATGTCCTGGGGAAAAGAAAACATAAAAGGGTGACCTCAAATGCTCAGTAAGGGTAACCAAATGAAATATCAATCACGCCATATTCATAAGAACATATCTTTTGGAAATCTTAACCTGCAAAAGAGATCATAATTTCATAAAATGGGACAAATCATAGTAGTGAAATTTAATCCCAATAATCATAACTTAAAACATGAAACATTTTGGCTTAAACACATAATCATAGAGAATAATTTATTATTAGTCAAGACTCATTGCCAATACTATCTTAGTGGAAAAAGTCCCTTTCTGAACCGAGTTCACTCCTCGTTTCAGTCCTATTTCACTGAACCGGTATAACCTACCGTTCCAGCCATGGATATCTCATGAGATATAAAATCTTTACCCAATGCATTGGAGGGAGATATAGGTCCCACCCATCTCATAATGATACCATTCTTATGTGTGGCACAAAATAATAAATCATACACCATTGCATAACACATGTAATAAAAATGGGATTCTTAAACAACATGACATCATAAAACAATTCATATAAGATAAAGGAATTCAAAAAAATAATTCCACCACAACATAATCAAATCATTGTAATAATAGCGATAGAAACAGAACCCTATATTATCTTAAATGGAAAAAATTTTGATAAAACACTTGAACTCCATTCTTGAAGAAAATATCCTTTCAAAAATATTTTCCGTTCATAACATGTCATACAATTTTAAACTAAAATAAGTTGATTAAAAATAAACATGAAAACTTGTAATGGAAGCTTCTTGGAAATAATGTTTTAAAAATCCATTTATGATGTATAAGTTAAAAAAACATTCTTCGTACTTTTGTCGGAAAAGTCAAAAAGTACCTCGTACGAAAAACGACAAAAGATTCAGTTCATATCCTTTACTAAAAACTCACCGAAGGGTAAAATTGGATATAAAATATTGTAGATGTATGTAAATATTACATATTGAGGAAACATGGATGTGGATGATAAAATTCACCCCAATAAATTCCAATGTATAAACAATCTCGGATAAAAATGAGATTGTGATATTTCCCTTACCTTAGGTCTGATTTACTTCGTAAGTGTCTGAACCTCCTGTATAATGATTTAAATAATGTTATTGTCTTATTCCAGAATCATAATTATTGTTATGATATCATATATGGTCATATTCTTAGCTTGTTATTAGTAATATTTCATTACTACTTGTTATTCGGGTGTTTATTACTTTTTGTTCTTATGCGTGTTTTGTCGAATAAATTCTTATTATTATCATTATGTTATATATACCTCATTTCCATAATTTTATTAGTGTAATATATATCATATTGATTCATTCAATTCATTTATATAATCATTATGCAATGAAGATCATGTAGAACGAGTCGGATCACATCGTGGAGACGGTATTCCGTACATACGCACGAGTGATGATATTGTTCCTATGATCGTGGAATTGTATTGGAGTGTATGTATACTATTTGAGAATAAATATCACTTTATAATAGACATATATAGTCATTATTTACACCATTATACCCATCCATGTAAGGTGGTGGTGGAAAATAGATTACACCACAACGTGGAGACGGTATTCCGTACGTACGCACGCGCGGTGATTTCTTTTTCCGTAGGATGGATAGATAGTGAAATAGGGTTTTTTCAAACATATAATAAAATATAAGTATATTAGTTATACTGATGTTATTACTTAATAATGAAACAACAAAATAACAATAAGTGGAAGAATAAATAAAGATGAAAGAATCGGTAACGGACATTACCTCTTCTTTGAAGTGCTTCTTTGAGACCTCCTTTTAGGGTACTAAAATAGGTCTTTGAAGAATACCAGAACCTCAAGTATGTTTCTTTGGAAGTGGAGAGGAGAAATTGGTAGGGGGTGTACGAGCTTGAAGTCTCAAAGTGGTGTGAGGAAGAGGGAGGAGGAGGTTCCCTTTTATAAGGGAGGAGAGGGGTACCTTTGGAATAACCAAACCTATTATTTTATTATAAAGACAAATTCGGTTTTAAATAGCTCCAAATTGATTTATTTTGAAGATAAGGTGGGTATGGGTCGAAATTATCTCTTTCAATTTAATTTAGACACGTTTAGGTTCCTATTTTAAACTTATCATTTAGATTTAACATTAAGTTATATAATTTTACGTTTACCGTGTCTTCTTGTATTCTTATACTATAAGGTTAATAATCTTAATATAAAAAGCCAAAAAAACCCCAAGTTGTTTATTATTTATATATAAAACCTTCTATAAGTCATTTGTCCGAACCTTATATTTTTAGGAATAAAATAACAATTAATAATATAATATTGGTTTTAAAACCTATTTTATGTCACTTTTGACACTATTTAGTAATTGATTTTTGTGAAATTAAAAAAAGAATTGTTAGTTAAAAAAAAGTTAATTAAATCAATAATAACATGTCATATTAACCTATAAAATTAGTTTAATTCATAAAAAGTCTTAAATTACATTTATTTGGGTATTTATAACATCAATTATGTCAATTTTTCATTAATAAGACAATTACTGCATCATCTTTGTGTCATAATAAATGATAATTATATAATCCCTAAAAATTATAAATAAATTCCTATGATGTAGATAATTGTATTATCTTTCTGGAGACTATTCATGTTCGAGTTTTCATGAAGTTTATCACTAAATTAATATTATTATACTTATAAGATTTAAGAAAGTGACTTGTTGTCACATTCTTTGGTTTTAATAATAATTAAATTATTTTCATCGAACAAATCCCATTAAATGATTCTAATCCGAACCTTAGGTGATATGGGTCGACTTTTAGTCATCCAATAGGATTTTGACATGTGTTAGGGTAATTTTATAATAATATATTTACCCTTCATTACCCGATTTACCTTTAACAATGGTAAATAAAATTTACTGTAGTTACTATTAATAATTCCCAAAAATAAAAAGTAGCTTATTAACATATTTTGGATCCACTGATTCCAAATATGGAATAGATTTTTCCAAATTTAGTACACAAAAGTTTCAGAAATTAAATTAAAATAATTCTCGTTGTCCAAAGAAACCTGGTTTTTCTTTAAAACATTACAAAAGATTGAATTGATATATCCTACGAATTCAAGGTAGAATCAATGCTAATGACATACATTATATTAAATGGTAAAAATATATTCTATTTATACTTTAAAACCATTCAATATTATAATTTAACCATATAAATTATTGCGATGAAAAAAAGTTGTTTTTAATTAAAATATAGAGTGTTTTTACTATTCATCAAAATATGAAAGTTACCAGAATGATATGAAAATTTATCCAAAGTAAATTTTTATTTCATGATTCCAAAGAAGAATTTTATTTTGACAAATTGAACTTATAAATATGTCAAAAACTAGATTTAATGTGGGTGCGCCATCAAAAGGCGGCAAAACTGCATTTTTTGAAAAATACTTATTTTACCCGAAAAAATTATTTTGTTCTTATACCATGTTATAGAAAATGTGAAAGACAAATAATAATGTTATAAGTTTCAAAATTTAGTTAATATTATTCATAACGGCTTGTTCATAATAATATTATAATAATATATCGTTGTTTAGTAAAACCTGGTATTGCGTACAACACACGCTATCGAGGAAGGTCTTGATTGCGTGTAATGCAAGCCAAGTCAGGGTTGCGTGCTGTGAAAGAATCGTTCATTGTTTCGTATAACATAATCCAACAATATTTCATTTATACATTGAATATATATATATATATATATACTCAATGTTGCGTAGAATAACTATTATCAAAATTGTGTGTAACACGATCCAAGAATAGTGTTGCGTATACTGCAAGCTAATACGGTGTTGCGTATAGCGCAAGGTAATCATGGTGTAGCATACAACACAAGACATTAATGAAATTAAAAGAATATTTTTCATAAAATCTCGGGGTGTTACATTCTACCCCCCTTAAAATGAATTTTTCCCTCGAAATTCGTCAGGGTTATAAATGGTTCACTATTCGAAAGTTTCTTTAATAGAAACCCACATCGTAAAAAGGAATACCAAAAACAATCATTAAAAACAAAAGTATGAAATGTAAATGTTACCCAAATAAACTAATCACTGGGTTTCCACATAGGTGAAAATATCGATATGGAAGAGAAATATAACCATCATGTTTTGATGGAGAGTGGTAGAGAACATGGCTATGGAAAAGCCAGCAATCACAAAGCCATAAATTTGTGATGATCTAAGGTACCATCTGATTCATCAGATATAAGAGCACTAGGACATCATTTTTGGTTTTCAAGATCATTTCCCTAATGTTGATGAAGTTGGAATTAGAAGAAATACTTTCGTGATTTCGGTATAGTCTCACCATTTGTCATTCTTTGGACAATTTCGACATCATATCTTAAAGAGATGAAGTTGAATTTGTCATTCATGATGTGTTAGCAGATCATGTGATAGAATGATGGGTCATTCCATCTGTCTCAAACAAAAGGTTATAAAAGTTATCAAAAAACACAGAAGTCCATCTATTGTTAGATTAATCATATATGGTACCTAAAATGGACTTATACATCATATATTATACTTCATAATATAATAAAACTAGTTTCTACTAAATAGGGACTTCCTGTAGGCCAGTGGTAGGCGATAAAGGCCAGTCGCACTTCGGTTGTGGGTTCGATTCCCACAGTCTTGTCCGACGCGATGGGCAGTCGCCCGTCCTGCAGGTTGTCCTTTTTCTAAATCTATAATACTATAACATCTCATCAACAATATCAAAAAAGGTTTATCCTTAAACAATACTAACTTATGCCCAACATAATACATTCCAATCTTTAGTCTTATCTAAAATACTTCGGTCCAAGCTCATAGTATAAAGAAAATGATCACGTGAATGCCATCATATATCCCCCATATATCACAAAATATATCTTGTTGGTCAAATTACAAACATGTGAATACCTTAATCATGTATTCACTTGAAGAATGAATATCAATTGATCCTTAGTGAAAATATGAATGCAGTTAAAAGTTAACACTTTCCACATACCAAAATCCTCAAAATTCTATATCCTCAAACCATGATATCACTTAGTCATCATATCAATCATGAGCTCATGAATACTATCAAACATATTAGATTCTCTATATCCCTTCATTATGTGCATATCATCTGCTTTCCAAAAATATTTCAATCACTTTTCCTGGTTACCGATGCCATAAAATTATTGAAAACCACAATAGACCAAAACATAAATATTCCAATATTCCACGATACTATATACACCATTATTCTGGAATCCCATTATATAAACACTTAATCATTCCACCACATCATTGTCATATTCAACATCCCCAATGGTGATCGCATGTGACTTCCCTTTGTCCTTTTCCTTAAGTGGTTTCTCATGTCGATCATTACTAACCCTTGGATTAGGGCATTTATTAGCATAATGCCCCATTTCCTTGCACTTGAAGCATTGAAGTGTAGTAGGTTCATTCTGTGTATCCCTTCCTCTGTTTTCATCATTAGGCATCTTCTTCCCATCATTGCGGCATTCAAATGCCCGATGACCTTCCTTTCCACATTTGAAACATTTACTTGTCCCTTTAAGACAATCTCCACAATGCTTCTTTCCACACTTTGAGCATAAGGAAACATTCATATTCTTTTCACCATTATTCTGAGATTTCTCCTTGAACTCCATCTTTCCTTTCTTGTCAAAACAATGAGATGGATAAGTAACACCAACTTCCATTTCTACCTTGATAGCACAACACAGAATTTCTTCATAGCTACTGATGTCTCTTATAGCTGGTGCCCTTTGAAGATTTTGTTTTTAGCCACTGAAGAATCGATCAACTTTACTTTCAGTTTGGATGATAAATCCAGATGCATACCTTGCAAGCCTTGTAAAATTCACTTTGTATATACCAGCAGATTCATCATCCTTTTGCTTTAGTTCAAAAAACTCTTTCTCCATCTTTGTTCGAAGAATAAGAGGGAAGTACTTATTGAAAAATAAGTTCTTGAACTCGTCCCATTCCATAGACTCAATTTAATCTCTTTGCCTCGTATTCTTGATAAGATTCCACCATTGATCAGCTTCACCTTGCAAACAATATACTTCTAAGATGAATTTATCATGTTCAGAACATTGAAGAACTGAAAATATCTTTTCAGTGGTACTGATCCATTATTCAGCAACAATTGGATCAGAAGACCCACTAAAAGAAGGTGGATGTTGCCTCATGAAGGACTCAATAGAATGTTGTTCCTTTATCTGCTCATTTGGAAGTCCAGAATGATTCATATCTTGTGTAAGTATAGCAATAAGATGTTTCACTCCATTTCCCATAACATTTGTTTGTTCAGGAGGACAATCATTGCATTTTCCATTACATTGATCAACACGGTTCCTTCGGGTTCCAGCCATCGTCTAAAACCCAAAAAGAATAGTGTGAGAGTAAAAAATCATGCTAGGGTAAACAATATAATAAAGGGGGAGTATCCTCAATATCTAACATCTTAGGTTAAATTCTATGATCATTACCATAGTCCTAGGACTGTATCCTATATGTATACTTATCATTAGGGAAATCCTTAGACATACCTTAGAAATATCTCTAGGGATCTCACTAACGTTTTCGCATCCTAGTTTCCAAAGGTTGACTAAACCTTTCCTCTGATACCAACTATAGAGACCCAAAGATTGAAGTACATGAACATTACATTACTTTTGCGGAATACTTATTACATAACAAAAAAACACACACAAGGACCGTAATAGTTTAGTGTCTTCGGAAACTCGGAATATAATCTTCTAATCATGGTGAAAGATCTTTAACATCCCCAACAAAGATCTTCTTTTTTTAAAACCTAAATCCTTTATTTATGTACTGGGGAAAAGAAAACATAAAAGGGTGAGCTCAAATGCTCAGTAAGGGTAATCAAAATAAATATCAATCACATCATATTCATAAGAACATATCTTTTGGAAATCTTAACCTGCAAAAGAAATCATAATTTCATAACATAGGATAAATCATAGTAGTGAAATGTAATCCAAATAATCATAACTTAAAACATAAAACTTTGTGTCATACACACATAATCATAGAGAATCATTTCTTATTAGTCAAGTCTCATTTCCAAGACTATCTTAGTGGAAAAAGTCCCTTTCTTAACCGAGTTCACTCCACGTTTTAGTCCAGTTTCACTGAACCGGTATAACCTACCGTTCCAGCCATGTCTATCTCATGAGATATAAAATCTTTACCCAATTCATTTGAGAGAGATATAGGTCCCACCCATCTCATAATGATACCATTCTTATGTGTGCCAAAAAATCAGAAATCATACACCATTTCATAACCCATGTAATAAAAATGGGATTCTTAAACAACATGACATCATAAAACAATTCATATAACATAAAGGAATTCATAAAAATAATTCCATCACAACATAATCAAATCAATGTAATAATAGGGATAGAAACAGAACCCTATATTATCTTATATGGAAAATAATTTTGATAAAACACTAGAACTCCATTCTTGAGGAAAATATCCTTTCAAAAAAAAATTCCTTTCTTAACATGTCATACAATTTTAAACTAAAAGAATTTGATTAAAAATAAACTTGAAAACTTGTAAAGGAAGCTTCTTAGAAATAATGTTTTAAAAATCCATTTATGCCGTATAAGTTAAGAAAACATTCTTCGTACTTTTGTCGGAAAAGTCAATAAGTACCTCGTACAAAAAACAACAAAAGATTCCTTTCATATCCTTTACTAAAAACTCACCGAAGGGTAAAATTGGATATAAACTATTGTAGAAGGATGTAAATACTACATATTAAGGAAACATGGATGTGGATGATAAAATTCACCCCAGTAAATTCCAAAGTATAAACAATCTCGGATAAAAATCAGATTGTGATATTTCCCTTACCTTAGGTCTGATTTGCTTCGTAAGTGTCCGAACCTCATGTATAATGATTTAAATAATGTTATTGACTTATTCCAGAATCATAATTATTTTTATGATATCATATATGGTCATATTCTTAGCTTCTTATTAGTAATATTTCATTACTACTTGTTATTCGGGTGTTTATTACTTTTTGTTCTTATGGGTGTTTTGTCAAATAAATTCTTATTATTCTCTTTAGGTTATAGATAACTCATTTCCAGAATGTTATTAGTGTAATATATATCATATTCATTCATTAAATTCATTTATATAATCATTATGCAATTAAGATCATGTAGAATGAGTCGCATCACATCGTGGAGACGGTATTCCGTACGTATGCACGAGTGATGATATCGTTCCTATGATCGTGGAATTGTATTGGAGTGTATGTATACTATTTAAGAATCAATATTACTTAATTATAGTCATATGTAGTCATTATTTACACCATTATACCCATCCAAGTATGGTTGTGGTGGAAAATAGATTACACCACGGCGTGGAGACCGTATTCCGTACGTACGTACGCGCAATGATTTCTTTTTCCATAGGATGGATAGATGGTGAAATAGGGTTGTTTCATACTTATAATAACATATAATTATATTAGTGATACTGATGTTATTACTTCATAATGAAACAACTAAAGAAGAAGAATTGGAAGAAGAAATAAAGATGAAAGAATCGGTAACAGACATTTCCTCTTCTTTGAAGTGCTTCTTTGAGACCTCCTTTTAGGGTACTAAAATAGATATTTGAAGAATACCAGAACCTCTAGGATGTTTCTAGGGATTTGAAGAGGAGAAATAGGCAGGGTTTGGACGAGATTGAATGCTCAATGTGGTGTGAGGAAGAGGGAGGAAGAGGTGCCCTTTTATAAGGGAGGAGAGGGGTACCTTTGGAATAACTAAAACTATTATTTTATTATAAAGTCAAATTCGGTTTTAAATAGCTCCAAATTGATTTATTTTGAAGATAAGGTGGGTATGGGTAGAAAGTATCTCATCCAATAGAAGTTAGGCAAGTTTAGGTTCCTATATTAACCTTATCATTTAGATTTAACATTACGTTAAATAATTTTACTTTTACTGTTTCTTCTTGTGTTCTAATACTATAAGGTTAATAAACATACTATAAGAATTCAAACGAACCCCAAGTTGTTTATTATATATATATATAACCTTCTATAAGTCATTTGGCCAAACCTTAGATTTTTGTAAATAAAATAACAATTAATAATATAATATTTGTTTTAAAAACTATTTTATGTCAATTTTGACACTATTTAGTAATTGATTTTTGTGAAAATCATAAAATAATTCTTAGTTCGAAAAAAGTTAATTAAATCAATAATAACATGTCATATTAACCTATAAAATTATTTTATTTCATAAAAAGCCTTAAATTACATTTATTTGGGTATTTATAACGTCAATTATGTCAATATTTCATTAATAAGACAATTAATGCATCATTTTTGTGTCATAATAAATGATAATTATTTAATCCCTAAAAATTATAAATAAATTTATATGATGTAGATAATTGTATTATATTTCAGGAGGCTATTCATGTTCGAAGTTTCATGATGTGTATCAATAAATTAAAATTATTATATTTATAAGATTTAAGAATGTGACATGTTGTCACATTCTTTGGTTTTAATAATAATTAAATAATTTTCATGGAACAAATTCCATTAAATGAATCTAATCCTACCCTTATGTGATATGGGTCGACCTTTAGTCATACAATAGGATTTTGACATGTGTTAGTGTAATTTTATAATATTATATTTACCCTTCATTACCCGATTTACCTTTAACTATTGTAAATAAAATTTACCGTAGTTACTATTCATAATTCTCAACAAAAAGTACCTTATTAACATAATTTGGATCCACTGATTCCAAATATGGAATCCATTTTTCAAAATTTAATACAAAAAAGTTGCAGAAATTAAATTAAAAATAATCATATTGTCGAAAGAAAACAGGTTTTTCTTTAAAACATTGCAAAAGATTGAATTGATTTATCCTACGAATTCAAGGTAGAATCAATGCTAATGACATACATTATATTAAATGGTAAAAATATATTCTATTTATACTTTAAAACCATTCAATATTATAATTAAACCATATAAATAATTGCGATGAAAAAAAGTAGTTTTTATTTAAAATATAGCGTGTTTTTACTATTCATCAAAACATGAAAGTTACCGGAATGATATGAAAATTTATCCAAAGAATATTATTATTTCATGATTACAAATAAGAATTTTATTTTGTCAAATTTAACTTATAAATATGTCAAAAACTAGATTTAAAGTTGATGCGCCATCAAAAGGCGGCAAAACTGCATTTTTTGAAAAATAATTATTTTACCCAAATTTTTTTTTTCTTATACCATATTTTAGAAAATGTGAAAGATGAATAATAATGTTATAAGATTAAAAATTTAGTTAATACTATTCATAACGGCTAGTTCATAATAATATTATAATAATATATCGTTGTTTAGTAAAACCCGGTATTGCGTACAACACATGCTATCGAGGAAGGTCGCGATTGCGTGTAATGCAAGCCAAGTCAGGGTTGCGTGCTGTGAAAGAATCCTTCACTATTTATTATAACATAATCCAACCATATTTAATTTATACATTGAATATATATATATATACTCAATGTTTCGTAGAATAACTATTATCAAAATTGTGTGTAACACGGTCCAAGAATAGTGTTGCGTATACTGCAAGCTAATACGGTGTTGTGTATAGCGCAAGGTAATCTTGGTTTAGCATACAACATAAGAAATTAATGAAATAAAAAGAATATATTTCATAAATTCTCGGGGTGTTAAATAAATACCCCTGCCTTTCTATGTGTGGTTATGCGGTGTGAGTGGTTTTGTTCTTCCTTGTTCCTTGTGTGGTTGTGTGGTCCCAGGGTAGAGATAATGACTATAAGGTGTGGTGGTATAAGTGGTTTAATAGAATAATAGGATGAGACATTTATTGACTGTGGAATGGATGTGATTTTTTTGAGTAGTGGGTATTCATGTTTGATTTTTTCTCTATTTATGTTACTGGGTGTGGGGTTGAAATACATTATAGATGATGGGGTGGTTGTGATATATTGTGTATTATGGTTTGGATATATGTTTGGGGTTTTATTAATTAGAGGAAGGTCTGGGTGGAATGAATTTGAAAAATGAAGATGGAAGTGATTAGTATGTGTGCCAAATACAGTGGAAATACAAATTAAATTTCCTTACTACGGTTCTTTTCCCTTAGCATGGTTTATGTTGTCTAGAATGTTTCGTGATTTCGTAGGTAATTTCCCTTGTATGGGTGGAATGAATATGTGGTTCCTTAAGATATAATGATAATTGGTTAAATGAGTTTCCTAAGGGGTATGTTTGAGTATTGGAATTATTAGAAAGGTATTTTATTTTTCTACTTCTAAAGTGACTGTTTGTAGTTCTTAATAATGAATTTTGATGGAGTAGTTGAGTTTCTAGTATCATTAAAAGGATGGTTTTTTATTGATAATATATTGGTTTGTCTTGAGCGGTGGATACTATATATACATACCTGTATTTTCATCCTGTTCTATATAATATACCTATCCTCATAGAGATCTATATGACTATAACCCACATTTTCATGGGGGAAGGTTTATTTCCCAATCATCAAGGCGGGGATGGATGGATGGCCAGTCGCACTTCCCTACTACCTCTTCCATGCAGTGATAGCCCAATATTATTTAGGAATTTTTTATTTTGTGAGGCCAAAGTTTTTGTATGATAGTGGGGTTTTCCAAGGTGTCTTCAAGATGAGATTAGTTTTGGGTTCTTATGTGTATTCATGATGAGTTGTGTTGTGCTTCCCCAGGTTTTTTGTAAAGTGATGTTGTATATGGCCCAAGTGTCTATGGGGGGACGTGAGAGTGAGGCCCAGGTGTGTGTGAGTGAAGTGTGATGTTCATTGTTTTCATAGGTTTTGGGACTATCAATGAAGCCCAGGTGTGTGCGGGCGGGTGGTGACGTGGTACATTCAAAATTGGTGGGAGTTCCATGAAATTTATTATTCGAGTGTGAGAAAGTATAATCAGTGGGAAAGAGGTGCATGGTACCCTATAATTGATGTGCTATATATTACTTCGTATAACATGCGTTATTTGGTTTTCATTCCTTTCGTGAGGTTGTGGTGGCTAGTATACCTTGTTAGCTGCTGTTGGATTCAGTTTTTTACTCATAGGGGAAATAGTATGCTTCTCCACATGTGCATGACAGACTAGGTTTTTCCTACTGATTATAATCATATACTCACCATACGTTATAAAACATCACTTATATTTATTGGAAGACAACGTGGACCATGATGCGCATTTCTAGCATGAAAGTGGTGACTGCATCCATATCGCTTCTTAGCATTGTTATTTTGGTATTTTCATTGGATTTTTTCATTGTATTTTTAAGAATTTTTGTTGAAAACATGAATGTGGGATAACTTTTGGTTTTTCTTTTTTATAGTGAAAGAAGTTTCTTTCAGATTGAACTTCTTATCTCCTAATAACAATTTCATATAAAAAAAGTAATGCCTCTAATTTCATGAGATTTTATACGCATGGTGTTGGTCACCACCCTAGGACCTACGAGAGGCGGGACTCAAGGGTCATTATCCCTCTTTCAACATTTCAATATCTATAGGGGAATCGTTAGAGGGACGGGGTCATGAAATGTATATTTATACATACCACTCCAAGGGAATTATTACTATATATGTTTTTTCATTGTGGATGATGAAACATTCAGCTATTAGAATATTAATCATGAATATGGTTCTATTTAATCAAATTAGATATTGTATATCACAATATGATACATGGTTCATGCATTTGTTGCAAAAAACATCCTCAAAATTCTAAAAAATTTAGTTGAACATGACGTTTATTTACATTTTTTCATGATACATATATTTATTTTTAAACATTATACACTTATATAATATTGTGTAATTTCATACATTAAATTATATACAATTTGTTTATACCACTATTCTGATGTTAGACTATTATTGGATAATTCCCCTCATAAAAATTTTTGTCCTATTTGAGTTAGTCACCATTTAAAATCCAATTTGATATGGGAATATGGTGGATCCCATATTTTATCACTTGATAATGTTGTATTTTATTGGTTTGTGTCATGTCAAAATGATTACAGAGTAGTTCAAGTCTTATAAAAAATTTTGGAGTTAGTATTCTTCTAGGGTACGGTCCGGAAATTCTTAAATAATGTTATGGGGTTTTGAGTTTTATTAATTAACCATGTTACCATATTTTAGTTTTATAGATAACATGACAATTCACCATGATTATTATTATATATTAATAGATATATAACATAATGTCTTGGAATTTATGGTATGGTCTTGTAGGTATATGTATAATGTAGTAGTGATTTCAAATTATTTATTTTTTTATATTATCAACTTACCTGTAAATTATTAAACTATTTTGGTTCATCATATATATTGATGGGTGTCCCCCACAAGCATATATATCTCATATAGATATGTGTTTATGGGATCCCATTTCTATTATTGACTATTGTTCACATTAATAAACTAAGTGAAGATGAATTTACTAGGAGTTTTGGCTAAAAAATCCAATCGTAGATGAATATGATTTTAATTTTTTCATTTTTGAATGGTGTAGTCCTATATGAAAAAATCATGGTATTTCATTCTATGATAAATGAAATATTTTTCTTCAGTTTATAAAATGGTTGTTATATTATATGATGATTCTTAGACTTTGATATTACCTAACACTCTTTGATCTAGGGTTTGTTGGAATTGATGACCCATGTGTTCTATCATATTTAATAACAAGATCGCAAGATGAATGGTCAACCATGAATCCCTTTCATCTCATAGTGAGTTCTCAGTAGATGATGTATTTCTAAAGATAATAATGTCACTTCACTATTATGGTTTCAATTTGACCCCTTTCCCATAATTTGGATGTATCTAATGATATTATTATGAATTTATTTCATGACATAGTATATTCATTAAGGGTAATTAAAACACTTTTAGAGTATAAATTAGGTCTATACACCACATGAGGTACTCATTCGATATCATTTATAAAAGAATTTTTTATATTAGTAGTTTGAGTAATGAGTTTTCAGAAAATAAATAGAATGTTTTTGGGCATATACACATCTCCAACAACATTGTAGTAATTTATCTTGCATTAGAACATAAATGTTTCTTAAATGAAATTCCCACCTTCTATCAAACAGAATATTTCTATGTATATTTCATTATATTTAACAAATAAATAAGGTCAGAATCCATTTTTTATATGCATATTGACCTTCCATGTTAAAAGTGTTGGTTTTAATATTCGATGGTGTATAACCAGTGGATATTCATTCAATACTCCCCCACTAATACTACCATCATATAATTATTTTTGAGAAAACATTTTTCAAAAAAATTTATATGTTGTTATGATTATAATGGATGTCTATAACTAAATAATATCAAGTGTATAATGGGAATGATCCCTACATTATCATTATAAATTGTCTTTCATATCATTGTATAAATGATATATCTATCCAACAATGTTTTCCTCATGTGATAAATTATTATATATAACCTTACTGGACTCATGCCTGTTATGAAAACAACATTAATGGAAATCATATTTCAACCACACCTTCAAATGAAGTCATTTTTACCATTATAAATTAATAGATCTATTTTTTTGGATCAATCATTGTAATGATAAAGATTATTTTTATCATTCTTAGTATGGTTTTGTCATGGACCGTCCCATTGGGGCCTACACTGTGACTCCTCAATCTTTCCACTAATAGGCATAGGGCTGGTGACAAGTACCTAGTAGGCGTATCACTTACATGTGAGAAATTTCCTATATACCTATTCACACACACACACATCTCCATGCCCACAAGTTATAAAATGTAATAAAGATATATCGAACAAAAATTCATGCCTTTAACTAATCCCAACAAATATATAACAATGTAATTTAAATTGCAGAAATGTAACTGGGGAAGAATACAAGACCTCATAAATATAGTGTTTAAAAACTAAAAATTATTTCCTGTAAAAAAAAGGTACTAGGACTATTGCTCGACAATAAAAGAAACACCTCATCCATAGTGATGCATGCAAATCTTGGTCCGATCGTGATCCACCCTTGACTCTGTCAAAAGGTCGCTAGTGTTCCCAAGACATGACATAAGAGGGAAAATCTCGTACATGGTTGAGTATAACAATACTTAGTTTGAGACCCAGAAAAGAACAAACATATACATAAGTAATGGTACAACCTACTCTACACAATATATCCCTACATAACATATAATAAAAGAAACATCCAGATATAATCGAAACCCAGATCCATATTCTAGAGTTATGTCACAATGACCCAGATACCCACACTAGGGATTTAGTCTATGGATTTTACGAAGTAGCCATCTAGGAAGACTCCATCCATGAGCTTAATAGCTCTGATGAATTCTATCCAAGAATTATTTTTCAATGGGAAGTTTCACGAGAAATATAGATTCACTAATAAATCCTAAGAGAGAATAGATACAATTATTCCAGGAGAACACACTCCTATGTGGGAAAGATCATTGTACACATATTAGGATCACTCTAAGGGCCCTGGCGTATTCCATGACTCATCCGAATTCACCTGCTATGTAAAGGGTCCATTCCCTATAGGTTTGGTCACAGAAATACCTTACTCTACATAGAGTCCTTAATGAATAAGGGATCACATTTTGGGATTCTAGAAGGGACTCCGACTCTTTAAAAAATGTTTTTCTGAAGGGATCATACTCTTGTGGATGAAAACGATACATGCACATCAAGGGAATGAGCCTATGGGAACTAACTATAATGATTCTTTTGAAAGATAAGGTGTACATGGATATTAACCCATATTTATGGATGTACACGACATATGGAAGGGGCACACGTCATGTCCTGTATCCCTGGGTACCGACAACGTACAATAGCTCATGTCAAAAAGAACATGCCATGTAGAAAATCTATACACTATAGGTATAATAGTAACATGTCATGACCAAAAATATATTGTCTCCTCGATAAACATTGTCCATGTCCAATACAAAACTTCATCCCATGTCTACTAACCCATGTTCCCATACAATGGGTAACCAGTATAACATAACTTGTTGGGCCGTGTGGTGGAGTACATGGTGTGTACTCCACCTCGTATTCGTTTATCTTCCGGGATACATGATGAGGCCAGTATAAGGACCCACATGCCACGTGAGAGGGGTCAGATGTTGTGTTGTCACTTTCTATTTCCCAAAACCATAGCCACCAATCAATGGTACCAACAAAGATTATATTTATAGATACACACCATGATAAATAGATTTTTTCTAAAATTATGTTTTTCTTCCATTGACTCTAACAATTGTTTGGTTTTTTTTTGGGGATACTTCCACCGCAAAAATAAATATTCAAGGTCATCCGGTCATGGAAGCACTGAAACGTTAGTTTTTGGGCCATTGATCGTCTCCAAATTCTCATTCCAATCACCAGCATGAAGAATTATTGTAGATTGATTTCATCTAAACCATGTAGATTAATCTTCCATCATTATTGTCACATATCCCTTTAGTCTCCACAATGTTAGATTTACAATTTGAGATAATTTCATTACTAAACATATTTACAATGATCCTTCATTTATATAATTGTGAAGGATGAATAACACGATTAGGGGAAGAAACAAAAAAAAAACTAAATGAGGAAGAACATCATAAATTGTTGGTTATGAAAATATTATACTAACATTTGAAGGATCAAGTTAAAAAAAGAATATCTACAGTCATAATTATCCACAAATTCCCACAAATTAAACCCTCCAACATGAATGAATGAACTGGGGGTCAACCTGTATTTGGGATGATATATTTTCATTATTAAATCAATGAACACAAAATGAAAAATTCGAATAAAGTCCCCAACCATGATCATCAATGATGAGATAATCCACTTCTGTCACTGATGAGATCATCCAACCATTATATGCGACGATCCAAGAATTAGTTTTTCATCATCATTTGTCGAGAATTCTCTAAGGGAAGGGTGGATCCACTCTAAATATCCAATGGATTTCCAAGAATTTTTTCAGGTTTATGACGCCAAAACTAGACTCATATTTATTTAATACAACTAAACATTTATATTTTAAAATTAAAGATAAATAAAATAAAATATTCAATTATTTTACTTCTTATAAAAAATCCAAAAATTAACTTCATCTGCCTACCCACACAGGTCAACGATTAGGATCTCATAAGGTAATTTCCCTACTCTATTTGGAACGGTTACCTAATAATATTTATCCATAAATTCATCTAAATGTTATTCCACATATTTAGGAATACCAAATGCACATTCTATATAAATGGTTGATTTATTTGTAACATTTATTTTAAACACTCGAGGCCTCAGAGTCACACACCATTGCAATACATGGTCTCCAATTAATTCAATATACTAATTAAAATAAATAAATAGAAAATATGGGACATTACCTTATCCTACCCTTATAGATTTACATCCATGAAAATAAAAAAATCTACTTAAAAAGATGTGTGTACTATGCATGAGGTTTAGCCTCCTTCTCCAACATGCTTTCAATAAGATTTCCAAACTACCACCAGACTGTCTCCAAGAAAATTTCTCAGCCATGGAGGATCCCCTATAACTGATCCTTGATCTCCACTGGGTGCTCTATAAAGGTCACATAGTCCAAAATATCCATCTCTTACCAATCGATGATGTGTGACAGATCATGTACATACCACCTCACCTACGACACCTGGAATATATCATGCACCAGGTGCAA
Source organism: Viscum album (assembly GCA_963277665.1). NCBI lineage: Eukaryota > Viridiplantae > Streptophyta > Magnoliopsida > Santalales > Viscaceae > Viscum > Viscum album. The sequence continues at coordinate 1,059,751,265 of OY728165.1, read as the reverse complement.
CTATGGGGGTATAGCTTGGAAGTATGCCACCTTGGAAAATCTATGCAGTATCTAAAAAAGGATGATGAACCATGGATACAAATTTTTGACTCATCCAAATATATAAATCCCTAATCTAAGTGAGAACTGGAAGATGACATGGTCTCCATCCGTGATCTCCAGAGGTCACTATCATCCATCAACATAAGACTTCAGCAAGATTTGGGTAGTCTCCATCTTCTCCTGGATGATATTCACCTTCTTGATTGTAGCTCAGATCAACTATATACCCATAAGAGGTAACTTTCATTGGTCAATTATGCAAAGCGGTGACTAGTAGGTCCACAAATAAAAAGCCTCAAATGGTTCCATATCAATGGAGGAGTGGTAGAATTTGTTGTATTAAAACTCCACCATTGGTAGGTGGTCCTCTCAACTAAAACCAAAGTATTAGATACATGCCTGCAATATATCCTCAAGAACCTAATTGATTCTCTATGTCTGGACATCTGTCTAGGGGTGGAATGCAATGCTCAAGCGTAGTTGAGTACCAGATTCCCCATACAATACTTTGGTCATCGAAAATGTGAAACAAGCACCATTATCTGATACTATAATTGAGTGGATTCCATGAACCGAAACTATAGGCATCTTGTAGAGGGTCCACAAGCTATATATTGATCATTTCATCATAATAACTATGAAGTGGGACAACATGGTGAGTTAGTTAGTAATCTCCCATATAGAATCATGTCCCATGGATGTTTTTGGAATACCCATCTCAATGTCCATAAATATTCCATCCCACATTAATTTACGCACTTCTAGGGGGTACGGAAATCCTATAACAACCTAATCCGCATCCTTCACCTACTTGAATGTATGGAATCAAAAAATGAAATATTGTATAGCCTTCTTCATACATGTCCACCAAAATTAACCTTGAAGATCCTAATAAATATATCCCCTACAGGATGTACCTCTTAGGGGGATGTATGAAACTCACCCAGATCCTCTTCCCATAACACCATTGGCACAATTGTGCATCGTCTAAAAAGGGAGACATGATCCCTACAATGTGATTATCCATTAGGTCCTCATCCAGTGGATAACTGTGAAGGTTAAGCCTTGCAGTCAACATATCAAAGATATTCCTCCATGAATTGTTGCAATAGTTGATGGGTAACTACCATCGATTGAAGGTATGAGAAATTGACTTCATCCATGCTGGATAACTATAGCATGGCCAACCACTATAACACCTCACTCAATAGATATGAACTCGATCTCTAATTCAGAACATCGAATAATATGTTCCCCTTACCAGGATTGTCGATGATCTAAAAGTCATAATCCCGGTGGAATTCTAGTTATCCCTTATAAATTAAATTTATATCCTTATGTGAGAAGATGTAATTGAGGAATAGTTTTTCATATTAGAAGATAAACTGCTCTCCCATCATGTAGTGTCACCGCATCATCAATTTGAAGATTATTGTTACCACCTCAAATCACGGGTTGTGTAGTTCTCCTCATGTGGCCTCGAATGGATTGAACCATAATCAATCACTACCTGTCTCTACATTATAACACAACCATGTAGTTTCCTAGATGATTCACAAAAAACTACTTACTCCACAGCCTCTTTTGGTTATTTCATGATCGGTGTACTCGTCAAAATCAACCCCAACTGCTAGGAATCTTTATAGAACTTCTCCAAACGTTGAAAGGATAACACTTTTGGGTTAATGTTTTCTTCGATGTTGATATCATGGGAAATACCTGAATTAATCTACAAAAATATCATTCTAACCCAAGGAAGCACCGCAACTCCGTCATGCTCTTAGGTGGCTCCCTTTCTAACACCATCTAGACATTGGCTATGTCCACCACTACCACATATACTTAGATAACATGTCTCAAAAAGTGTACCATCGTAATATTTAATTGAAACTTCTAGAGCTTCCCATTAGGATGGTTCTATTGGAGAAAATACTAGACCATCAGTTGGTTTCTCATGTGCTTCCCCTCTAATGAAATGTAATCAAGGATGTCGTTGGTGAAGACTACAATGTACCTATCTATGTGCGGATGGAATATCTGGTTCATGGGAACCAACTACACTATGGGGGGGTTCATCAAACCGAAAAATCTACCATGTACTCATAGTGACCTGAACGACATCTATAATATGTCTTCTTCATATCCCCGTCTTTTACTCTAGTCTGATGATAACCCGGCCGATGTTAAAACATAAAGAACCATTGTTCCCCACTCATGTGATTGAAGAGGTTGTCGATCCATGGTGGTGGATACTGGTTCATCACGGTTATATAGATTAGGCACCATAAATCAATGCACAAACTCAAAAACATATCTCCCTTGGAAAACAATATTGTGGCTGCCCATGGTGAATCACTGGGTCATACAACTCCCTTCCTCTATAAAACCTCATGATGCCCCATAATCTCACACAGCTATGTAGGAACTATCTGATATTCCATTGAGGATATCTGGGATATTCTAGAATTCATGTTGGTGATGAAATTGATAACCTGGTGGGGAGGTAATCTTGGAACATATTGTAGGAATAATTCCTTGTACATCCCATCTACAACAAATAATTGAAACCTCACAACTTCTGCTACTATGCAGGTAATACTAGACAACCAATCAGAGATCAGATGCACCCTCTTAATCATGATCCTATTATGTGCTCCCTTGGTTTCCTTTTCACAAATATGAAAAAACGGTATCCCATCATTATGGACAAACCACCTCATTCACCTAAAGTAGTCAATATGAGCACAGAATGAATATAACAAATACATGATTAGAATGAAATCGTACGGACTCGACACATCCACTAAGAGGTTCCAACCAAAACTATCACCTACATGGTTAAGATCAGACTGTCTAAAATGATGTGTGATAATCGAGTCTCCTACCAAAGGTGTCTCCAAGTGTAAGGGTCAACTCAATGGCTCTGTAGTTATCTTAAGGATTCACACAGGACATGTAGAAACGAATGAATGACTAAAACCGGTGTCTTTAATTATGTATACAAGTGTATAAAATACACAGAAGGTACCTTAGAACATAGATATATTGTATATGTCATAACACTCATCCACGTAGAGCTTCCTGCACCCATATCTCCAAGAACCCTAATCATGGTGCAGACCTCCTATGGGTGGTGGTTGAAGTATGCCCAATCTTATGTCACCTCTCTTAGTTCTCAATTATACTTTTCACCATCCTCTATATCGCGGGTCTGCCTCCTCTAATTTATTTCTATTCTGTAGGGGTCTATTCATTGTGTCCATTCCGGTAGTTCAATGGGTTGGACAGTCTCTAGAAGGATGTCTTCTACTGTCATATGTGTTGCATCACCTTTAACTATGCTTATTAGATCATGCCTGAGATCCCTAGACTAGAGATCCCTAGTCCTGGGATATCTTGTGATGTCTCCCATATCTCGATCCCTCTATTTGATGTTAGCTCAATAATAATTAGGCTTCGACACTAGTCTTCCTACTACTGACTACCAATAATTATCTCAACTCTACCAAGAAGTTTTTGAGAACAAATTCTTAGTGGAGCACCCCATCATAATTTAGAATGAATTGAGGCTCAGCAATAGATTGGATGTCCAATGGTAAACCTCACTCAATTGTTAGAGCTCTGAAGTAATAATCCCTGACCATATTCAATGAGTACCTGTTGAGTTTGGTAAACTTCGATGAATTGTAATCCACTGTCAAACTACCATGTTAGAGCTAAAGAATCTCTTGGATATGTGGTTCTCTCTGCATAACCAGATAGAACTACTCCCAAAAGTGTTACTCGAACTCCATTCATGAAAGATTCATATCATCGTGAGTCTGTGTGGTCAAAATCCCTTATTACCCTGATAAACTCCAAAGATGGCTCTCTACTATGATCAAAATCTAGTATGGTAGTTTCCATACTAGATGTAATACTTTGGTCACCGCCTCATTCTAGTCATTAGCTGGCTAAGGGTGAGGCTCACCATCCAACCTGAAGGGTCTCTGTCTCTAAATATAATGGAGTGCGCTTAGCCTACCCTCCTCATCTACTGGAAATGAAGGTACCATAATTTTACCAAATGGTGGTGGTATTTAACGTACACCCCTATGAGGTAACATCTGTATAACAGGCCACTGAATCAAAGAATCATCAGTGAGGGTGGAAATACATGTAATCAAGCTGTTAAATCCTTGATGGTATGCATCACCAAGGAATCCTATAGGGAAACAAAGACATACCATAGTAAAGGAGTATATCTGGATAGTTGAAAAAAAAGGACATGGATACCACAAAACATTACTATATGATGCATGTACCATTAATGTTTTTCTCTAAAACTATTATTCACCTATATCGAGTTGAAATGTATGTTATCAGAGTCCTGGTGTATGGATATGTCGACCACCAACAACAACACAGGAGTCCCAATCTGTAAATCTAATCTCATAACATTAAACATTGTTTCCAAAAACCAAAACTCACATACTCATGGTCATTAATATAGAGATTATATCCTCTAATACTAATATGTCACAAACCATCATAGTGGGGACCATGCCACGACCCCCCAAACTCAACTCCAACAGGCCATGGGCTAGTGACTAGCACAGAGTAGGGATATCACAATCATGGGAGGCATTTCTTATGAATATGTACACACACACACATATCCAAGGTCTAAATTTCTAAAATGTAAAAATAACCATCTAAGGAACAAAAATTCATGCATACAACTAAACCCCACAACATTGTACAATATAATGTAATGCGTGGAAAATTAACTTCTCTAGAATACAATACCCCCAAAACAAAGAGCCTGAAAACTAAAAAATAAAACCTATAAACCATAATGGGATTGTGACTATTTGTCAATATTGAAGGAGCACCTCATCATTTAGGGAAGCTTAAAACTCCATGTTCACTAATGGTCCTCCATGGACTCCATAAAAAATGATCATCTGCATAGGAGATGACACATGCGGTCAAATCCCGAGAAGGGGCGAGTATAACAACACTTAGTAGGAGACCCTGAAAAACATAGAACAATAAAAATTAAAAGGTACAATCATACCAACACATTATATGTAAATAGAACATATAAACATAAAAACATCCACATACACTTGAAACCCAGACCCATAGTATAGATGTATGTCACAATGACCCGCATACCCACAAATGAGATTTAATCTAAAAGATTCATGAAGCACTAATACAGGAGGAATTGATCCACAAGTCTGAAAGTTCTAATGAAATACATATGAGATATAATATTCTCCAAGAATATTCACAATAGAGATAGTTTTACTAATAGATATGAAGAGATAATAGATACACTCCTTCTAGGAGAGCAAAATTCTGAGTTGGAAAGATCACAATAGATGGATGAAGATCACTATTAGGGCCTGGGCGTATACCATGATTCATCTGGATTCACCTGATAAGTAGAGTACCAACATCATGTGGGATTGTTAATACAGATAACTCATTCTACTTAGGTTCAATAAAGGATTGAGGTTCCATCTCTGGTCCTCTAAATGAAATTTAGATCTATCTATAAATTTATGATGAAGGGATCATAATCATGTGGATGGAAATGATACATGTCCTTTAGGGGAAGAAGAAAAGATGCACAAACCCAAACAAAAAATGTCCAAGATATGGTGGACATTGAGATCATGGCATGTACAATGAAGTACATTGCGTGAGAAATGGTCACCCTCTATGTCTTTGGTCCCTACGTACTTTCTGTGTACAATGACCAGGGCCAAAAACCCATTCCATGTAAAAAATAAATTCACATTGTAACAAACTATGTTTTTAAGAAATACTAAGATGCATGAAATATTTTTATCTAGATATTTATAACTATCCTTTAAAAATTATTTTTCTACTTCTATGATTTGAATTTTAAAAAATTTTATCAACGGTTCTGATTAGTATGTTATTTTATTCTCATTGATCCCACTTGTTTTTTTGGTGAATAGTAACATACCCTTGTGAATAGTAATTTGACCAATATCAATAATCAAATCATGTTATTATTTTATTTTTTATGGTTATAACTAAATGTTATGTTGATTTATATTTCAATTTTCCAACAAATGAGTTATATATATCAATTTTTTTATAAAATTATTATTTTATTTAAAATCTTAATAACTAATATTTAGAAATTTATTTTAGAAAAATATATTTATTTTTTTAGTTCTACACATTGAAAAATAGTTAGTGTGAATTTTTTGGATTTTTCTAATTTTTTTAAATTTTTTATGAATAGTGAAATACGCTAAAACATCGTTTATTCAATGTATATGATAAATACATAGTTTTTTACATCATGGATGATGTAATCCCACTTCGTACGAAATAACATGCATTTTTTATTATTTTGGTTAACATGAATCAATAATATTCACAATATTGAGAAAAAATATTATGCTAATGATTTAAATAATTAAAAATCTATCCTCTCATCCACTATAAATAACACCCTCATTTCCCTCTTTATATCACACCTATCAAACCTAGAGAATTGTCAATGTTCTTCCAAATATCATTCTCAAAGATCTCACACACATCCATGAACTTATGTATCACCAAAAGGCCAAAAACCTTTGCCTCAAGGAGGATCTCAAGGAGATAAAATGAAGACATATGATTCCTCCTCCTTTTTCATGTGTTTTTTTGAAATTCAATTATTTTATTATACTCCTTTTACATCCACTTATCACAGAGGAATGATATCTCTATAGTAATATATATTATATTTTTTACCATGTTCATGTTAAATACTCGTCATCTTCCTTACTACCCTCTCCCTCTTATTCTAAAAAAACAGTGTCCATGATGTTTGATTTACCTAAATTATGGACGATGTGCTTGGAATATCCATAACATGTTTCAAATATGATCATAAAACCCTTTTAATGGTAGAAAAATAACTTATAGTTTATATTTTATCTTATTTTATGTTTTTAATGAACTTTTCTACTTTACATTAAATTATATAACGAAACAAGTTCATGGTTATTGAGGAACCACCAACAAGGATATAAACAAATAACATTTGTGTGTTATTTAGTGATAATAATAATATATAATAACTAAATTATTTATGGAATTTTATATATTCTATAAACATATGAATAAACTTTCATTCACATTGTGAATTTCATATCCATATGATAAGAAAATCAAATACAAACCTGCCCTGGAATTCATGTAAAGAACCGACCAAAACAATGGAATGAGAAAAATACAAACAATTAAAGGGAGAAATGATGTTTGTAAATAATAATATAAGGTGTTATAAACATGAATATGATTATATATTATATTCATTACACTATTTTAACAATTATATGGGATGATTATATTATTTGAATGTATTATTAAACCATGGTAAGGGAGTTCATATTCTGATTTCCATTGTTTGTGATAGAATTCTAATTCATTATTTTTGTGGAATAATCATTTTTTTGTGATAAATGGTTTTATATTATGATTATTTATGTGTACTTACTATTTTTATACATTTTTCATCCACTCCGTTAATTATAACTTCAATTATATGATATTAGGAAAGAGATTTTGATTTAAAATCTTCTACAAAAATTAAATTTTTTAAAATTAAAAAGAAACATTTTTATGTAATTTTTAATGTTGTGTGATAATAATATGGTTCATGGGAATTGTTTATAATGACGTTTGGGACATATACATCCCTCCAATTCATTGTTTATGAGTAAGTGGTAGGTCCACCTTATCATTCATTACATTTAACTGCATTGGAGACAATAATTATATGCTAGTTGTGAGGGTTACAAATTATAAGGTAGCCGAGTGGTTAAAATAATTTTAATGTAATTACCCAAGATGATATTATAGTTATATTTATGTACATTATGTTTTGTAGGAATCTTTTTATTCATAATTTAAGGATATATTGGTGACAAGTATGTTTTTTAAAAATTAATTCATGTGTTTACATTTATTCATGTAATATTGTTTTCTTTTCTTTTCATATATCCATTAATAATATATTTCAAGTCATCCAAATTCTTTAAATTATTTTCACATTATAAGGTTTTTAAAACAAATATACAAGAAATTTAAAGTGTTATGAATATTTTTCATGTAAATAATGTTTTATTTGAAATTTATTATATTTTCTATGAAATAGATATTTATTATATTGTTTCTTATCTATATGAACTTTGAATGATATGTATGTTTTACATAAAAATTATCTCAAGTTATTTACTTGAAATGATCCTAAACATGAACATAAGTGTGTTCTAGATTAATAATCAAGATTATGTAATTTAATAAGCTCACGACATAGAGTATGTATTAGGGGATGGTTTAGAAAACATTTGTTGTTTGGATTATGTTAATAGAATGCCATAAATTATTTTAACATTATGGATAATTTGTAATGATATAGAATTTAATGACTACCATGTTTCTTCAACTAATATATGTTTTTTCATAACGGTTTTCCATAGACTTAATAGGGAAACTGAAGAAGAGGGGCACCAACAGAATGATATCCTTCCGAATCTACAACCCAGGATGGAAGCAATTGGAACCGAGAAGTTTTTGATACTAACAGCTCTACGGACATAAGAAATAAATGGTGGTGGCATCCATTTTAGGGATAATTCAGAGGTAGTATAATGTAACATGATTATAGTGGAATATTTTATGAGAATGCACCCTCTTATAGTCAATAGATCATTTGACCCAACAATGGATGAATGATGGATTATGGTCCTTGAAAAGATATTGGCTTTTAGGGGATATTCAAATATCAAAAGTTAAGTATTTCCAATTAAAATTTTGAAGATTATTCTTATCAAATATAATCAATGGTAAAAAAATATCATAGATAGATATGATATTGATTCCATATAGTGGGATAAAGTTAATATTGGTTTCTTTGAAAAATATTTTCATCTGTTTGGTAAGATATAAGATGAAGAATAAATTCCTTGAATTGAAGAAAAAGGAGGTAAATTTAGTGGTTGGTTAGGAATGAAATTTAACCCAATATGAGAGGTATTATCCGAATATTATTCAAGACCATGATAAAAAAGTCAACAACCTTTACTCTAGATTAAATCCAATGTATCGAAGGGAATTGGCCTCCCATGAATTCAAGAGCAATGAAAAAATTATCCAATGTGCTGAGAGGGTAGAAATGAAGTTTGTTAATGATCTCATGCACATTATAAATAATGACAGGAAGAGGTTCACATGGAAAGCGATGGGTAATAATCAAATAATGAAATCTGATGGTAAGAAATTCCAGTTTCTAGGTTTTGAAAATTGTCCATAAAAGCACCCTAGGGAATGCCTTACCAAAACTGGGTAGTCTTTTTGATGTGATAAGTTTTGACATATGGAGACTGAATGTAATGATAATGATCATTAGAATAATCCTGATAAAAAAAATCTTAAGTGTTTTGAATGTGTAGTGATTGACTATTATGCCAATTCCAGCCCAATGAAAGATTCTAATGATTCAAATAAGCCATAATATAAGAAGAATGAGGTAGTGAGATCCATTGAAACTATGTCGGCAGATGTTGGGACATCAAATGAATATGTATCAGGTTCATTGTATTTTTACTCATACTTTTCTAAATTATTGTTCGGAATGTGTTCTACATAGTACATTATTTATAATGAATTTTCTTGTAAATCGGAAATATCACCTCATCAAATGAGTCCTGAACATATTATTAAAATACAAAGGGATAATATCATAGAAATGTTGAATTATAAACATCTTTCTGTTATGGTCTATAGAAAAAAATTACCTATAATCCTAGTAGTTTTTCACATAGTACAGTTTGATGTCATTTTGGGAATGGATTGGATTTATGTTTTCCATGCTATGATTGGCTGTATAGCTAAAGAAGTTGTTTTCCCTAATGAGTATCAGTTTTTTTGTACAAGAAACAACCCATAAAATTGATAACATATTAGTAAGGTTATTAACTTATGAATGATGGAACTGAATATTATATTCCTCGTATTATTGAAAAAAGAGAACTATTTCTCTTAATGATGTGCCTATATTAAAAGAATTAAAAAATGTTTTTCCTGATGAGTTACAAGGTGTCATACCTAGTTAGAAAGTCGAATTCACAATCGACCTAGTTCTTGATGGTAATCCAATTTCATAACCCATATATGAAATGGATCAAATATAACATCATGAAATAAAATATCTGTTTCGTGATTCACATGATAATATCTTTATCGGTCCTTTCACATAACCATGAGGTGATCATATTTTGTTTGTTAAAATGAATGATGGAACCAAGAGACTTTTCATTGATCCTATATGATTGATTAAAATCATTTTTAAAAACAATTATCATTTTCCTCATATTAATGAATTGTTTGATCAACACTAGAAATTTTAGTATTTTTCAATGATTAAATTGAGATATAGAAACTATTAGCTGATAGTGAATGAGTATGACATCCCAAAATAGATTTTCCTATGTGATATGTGAATTGTGAGTTTATTTTTATTCCATTTTGGATAACTATATAAACTTTTTTATTTAGGGATATTATGAATAGAATATTTCATTTTTACAAGGATTTGATAGTAGTATGGTTTATTGAAGAAATTATGTTATTTTCTAAAAGTAAACATGATCATGAAAAACATATTAGGGTTTTTTTTGCATCAAACATCATTTTGTGGGATCATTTTAAATCTATAGAGAATAATAGTTGATCCTACCAATCCAATAGTGTATGATGAATGGCCCTGACAACTAATGTTACAATGATTCATTGTTTTATTGAATTATCGTGTTATTACTGGATGTTTCTAAAAACATTTCCCATTTATCTTTCTTTATAACTCTGTTAATGTGAAAATGGGTAACATTTATTTTTAAAGAAGAATAAAATATTTGTTTTCATGAGCTGATGAAGTGATTGGTGAATGATCATGTTTTCGCCTTGCCTTCTCAAAAAAGATGAGTTTTTTCATCTACAATGATGCTTTTATTGACGGGACATGGTTGTGTTCTGATGCCAAATGATCGAGTAATTTAATATGCTTCTTGGAAACTAAAACCTTATGAGTTAAATTATCCACACGGGATTTGGAATAGTATGTTATGGTTTTTTCATTTAAAATTTTGAGGCATCATTTAAACAAATACAAATATCGAATATATATTGACCATAACAGTATGATGCATATATTCTCTCATATAGAATTAAACAAGATGGAGAAAAGAATAATTAAAATGAAAATGTAGTATGATTTCATGATAATTTACCATTTTGGAAAATAAATCAATGTAGTGGATTCCATGAGGAAAAAACTTCACGCATCGTTAATCTTGATAATTTTTGGAAAATGATCCCTTGATTAATGATTTGATGAAAATTGGCATAGAAGTTGTATGATAATAAAATACCTCAAATTTGTATCAGGTTTTAGTGCAGTATGTTTTTTTGAAATAACTAAGAAATCATAGAAGGAAGACTATGAGTTATATAAAAATGTATAATTGGTTAAAATGGGTAGGGTTCCCAAATTTATCCTTAATAAAAACTGTGATTGAAGATTTGGTAAAAGGGTGGGTGTTCCTTGTGAATCCCTGTTGAAGAATTATTTTTTGGGTGAAGCTCAAAGTTCTCCATTTTCATTTCATCTGGGAAGTTTTAAGATGTATAGAGTCATTTGAGAGTATTATTAGTGTGATTGGATAAAAAGAGTTATTTCTGATTTTTTTAATTAAATCATAGACATGTCACAGCTTAAAGAAGAGCTATAGTTACTGAAGGGGATTCTTTATCCTTTTCCAGTGAAGGAGTTGAAATTGGATAATGTATACCTCGAAATTGTGGTGGGACTACCCAATACTTATTGGGGAAACAATGTGCATTGGTTGGTTGTAGATCGACTGAATAATGATTCATGTTTTCTTTCTATTCGAGATACAATGTATTGGGATCATCATTATCAATTGTACCACAATGAGACTGTAAGTTTACATAGAGTGTCACATTATATTCTATCTGATAGGGATCATAGGTTCACTTATACCTTTTGGAAGGGCCTTCAGATGACGTTGGGAACATAATTAAATTTTTGTACAACTTTTCATCTTCAATAACATGGGATGTCTAAATGAACATTTCAGACATTAATGTTAACGCAACTATATTGTTCAATGGTGTACCAGGGGTGTTGGGATAAATATATTTCTTTAGAGGATTATTCTTATAATAAAATTATTTATTCTAGTATACATATGGAAAATTTTGTGTCATTATATGGGAAGCAGTGTCAAAGTCAATCTTTTTTTTGATGAATTCGGCATTAAAAAATTTTATAGGACTAGAATTATTCAATGAAGTGGCTATGAAAGTGAAGCTGATCCAGAAATTCATGGGGGCTACATAGAGGTGATCGAAAAGTCATGCATGTAGTGAGAAGAAAGACTTTCTTTCGAGGTATATGATCATGTGTTTCTTTGAATCTCATCATGGCAGAGTGTTATGTGTTTTGGTAATAAATGAAAGATAAGTCCACAGTTTATTGGACCTTATAAAATCATGGAGATGGTTGGAAAAGTCTCAAATTGGGTATCATTGTCTCTGAGTTTATCCAAGGTACATAATGTTTTTAATGTTTCGATGTTGAGAATTTATGTTTCAGATTCTTCTCATTTTTTGATCCTAGTTGTAGTTTAACTGGAAGAGATCCTTTCTTATGGAGAGAAAGAAGTTCAGATTCCTGATCAATGGGAACAAGTATCGAAGAATAAAGTAATCCACAATGTAATGTTTTTTGTAGAAACCACATGGTGGAATTAGAAAAATGGGAATCTAAAAATTCTATTATGGTAATGGTATCCTCACATGTTAAATAAGTAAATAAAATTTTGAGGGTAAAATTTATACAAGGTGGGGTCAATGGAACACCCAAAGGATTTAAAAATAAATTTAAATTCAAGATAATTTGATTTATATAGGTATTTATAACTAACCATTAAACCTAATTTTTCCTATTCTTTGATTTTAATTTCCAAAATCGACTATCTACAGTTGTGATCAGTATGTTATTTGGAGTATAATATAACCAACATGTAATTCTCATGAATAGTAATGTACCATTATGAATAATAATATTACCCTTATAAAATGTAAATCATATTATTATTTTATTTTCTAACGGTAGTAAATTAATAATATATTGATTAATTTTTCAAGGCGTAACAAAATGAGTTATAGATTTAAAATTGTTATTTTGAAATAAATTATGAATTTGTTAACAATTAAATATATAATTTTTAGAAAACTATTTTAAAAAAATGGAGTTTATTTTTTCATTCTACAGGTTAAAAATTTTTTATTGTGAATTTTTTGAAATTTTATGAAATTCAAGAATTTATTATGTATAGTGAAATGCAATAAAATATTGTATATTCATGTTTTCAGTTAAATAAACTATTATTAACATCATGGATGATGGAAGACCACTTGGAATGAACTCAAATGAAGGTATTAGATTTTGAGTTTATATTAATGGAGACATTTATAATATTGAGAAAAATATTAAACCAATGAGTAAAATAATGTAAAATCCCTCCTCTACACCACAATAAATAACACCCTCATTCCCCTCTTCCTCTCAAAGATCTCAAGACATGATAATTGCATTTGTTTTGAAACATACCCTCCCCAAGTATCTTACCCACATCAAAGACCTTCTTGTTTCACCAAAAGAAAAAAAATGAATGGCCTTAAAGAAGATCTCAAGGAGAAGAGATCAAGAGGTAATAATCTTTTTCATTTTTTGTGACTTTTCATTCCAATTACTTTTAATTCTAAAACTATATTTCTCTATACATATGTTTGTGGTATAAAATCTAAAAAATCATTTATATTCTATATGTTACCTTTTTCATTTAAAATATTCATAATCATCCTTCCATTCATGTCACAGTTGTTCTAAAAATAAAAAAACATCATCCACAATGGGTGTATTTACCAAAATCATGGATGATGTGTTTCCAATACCCATAAAATCCTTCAAAACAATTCATAAAACACATTAAAATATAGAACAAAATGTAAAGTATATGTTTTAATCTATTTTATGTTCTATAATTTTCTTCTATACAGGGCATTAAATAAAAATAATGAAACATGTTTTTGATTATCGAAGAACCACCCAAAAAGATCTAAATCAAATTTATTAATGTTTTTTCTAATGATGCATCATCATAAATGCTAAATATTTATTTATGGAATAAATTTATATTATGGAAACATATTAATACCCATTAATTATAGTTTTCAAATTTCATTTCTATATAACAAGAAAATCAAATACAAACCGGCCATTAAAATCTTGATAAGAACGCACGCAAAACAATGGAAGGAACAAAATACTAACAAATAATATGTAAAATGTTGTCATAAATTAATAATATAAGTAGTTGTAAACATGAATATGTTTCAATGTGATATTAATATAACTCTTTTTTGTATTATATTTTATGTTTAAATGAGTTTCAGGTAAGAAAAACCAATGTTAAGGGTATTCATAACTCCATTTCCATTCACTGGGTTAACATTATACTACATTATTTATGTGGTATTACAATTGTTTGTGTGATGAATATTTTTATATTATGGGTAATTATGTGTATTTACAGTTTATATACTTGTTCAATCCACTGTACACGGTATCAGTTCAAATTTATGAGATTTTTAAGGGGATTTTCTTTTAAAATTTAATTTAAATATTCAGGTTGGCAAAAATCAATTGCAATGTTTTTATGAATTTTTTTCATTTAGTATGATTATGTTCTGGTTCATGGGAATTGTTTATTATGAAGGTTGTGTCATATGTGTCCCTCAAACTCCATGCGTATGTGTTTTTTGTAGGTCTGTCGTATGTTTACTTCTAGTGTATCTGCGATGGTTACACAAATTTTATGGCCGTCATGAGGGATAAAAATTATTAGGTCGTCGAGTGGGTAACATGATTATGTATTAAATCCCCCCAAGATACCTTTATGGTTCTATTTATGTTCATTATGTTGTTGGGGAATATCATTTTTCTCAATGTAAGTATATTTGGATGGAAAGACTGTTTTTTAAATGATTTTATGAGTTTATATGTATTCAGGGACTTATGTTTTTTTTCATCTTTTAATAATCCTTACTATTATTTTCCATATCATCTCATGTTTTTAAATGCTTTTCATAGGTTATATGGTTGTGTAATACATAGAAGGATTTAATGTTAAATGTTATAATGATTTTTTTATGGAAATGATGTTTGATATAAAAATTATTATATTTTTGAAGAAATTGACATTTTTTATATGGTATCTTATATATATATATATGAATGTGTAATGTTATATATATATTATTATAAAATTATATAAAAGAGTAAACATTATTAGATCATCAAAATGAATTTATGTTATTTGTTGACTAAATTTCATGATTATGTTATTTAATAATGTCGGGTCTTTATACACGACATGTAGAAGAGTAACATGTCATGTTCTAATGTCTAGGTGCCGCTTTGTGTATTCTGGCCATACTCCCATGCACATATTCAACCTATGTCTTTTGACCCGTGTACCAATACATGAGGTAACATGTGTAACCGTCCTGGTCTAGACTTGTGGTATAGTATATGGCGTGTACTCCACCCTGTGCTCATGAATCGTTTAAGATATACACTAAGTCCCACGTAAGGACCCCCATGTCATGTGATAGGGTTCACAAACCATGTCATTTCATTCTATCACATGAAACTTTAGTCATTGCTAAATGGGGCCCACACGTCCTTTATCCACTAAAACATATTGTGTTCTTTACAATTTTCTAGAAACTAAGTTCTTCTTCCTTGCGTCTCTGTCAATCATCCACCACAAATCCATTTATTAGATGACATCCCATCATGAAGACACAAAAATAGTTGCTTTCAATCCTTCGATCGGCTCAAATACACATTTCTATCATCCGATAAAAGTATGGTTGAAAAATGATTTCTCCCAAACTTTGTTGATACATCTGTGAACATCATCTTCACACCTCCTCTTGGTCTCCATGATGTCAGATCTATGATTTAGGATATCTGTGCCCCTAAATAACTGTATTGTGATCCTTCATTCATATACCTGTGGTGAATGAAGAACACAATTTTGGGAAGAAACACAGAAGAGAAAATCAAGGAAGAGACCTCATCTATTATTCTTTATGACCATTATATTCTCCTATTAAAATGATCTTGTTAAAAAACAATGATAAATACAAATTCATCCCAAAATACATAAAAACTAAACCCTCTCACAAGAATGACTGAACTGTGTGTCAACCTATTCATGGGTTAATCTATGTACATAATTTATTCAATGAAATAGAGAATCAAAATTAATATAACAACACCTACCTTGATCATTGACGATGAGTGTATCCTCTATAGTCGTTGATGATATACATGAACCATGATGTGCAATGATTCAAAAATTCGTTGTTCAGCACATTTCATAGAGAATTTTCAAACGGAGTGGCTCTTCTCTAATGCTTCAGAAGATTTATATATGGGTTTTCTATGTTAGGATACAAACCCTAGACTTCAAGTAATTTAAGACCATAAAATGTGTCATTGCGTAATTAAAAAATTTAATAATTAAATGAATAATTTATTTTATTTCCCTTATAATATAAAAAAAATTCATTAGTAGCTTACCCACTCCAGTTGATGTTTACGCTCACCTATGGTAAATGCACATATCTAAACACATTTGTTCCCTCTTATTTCAGATCAAGAACCTATTTAAAAGTTAATTTACTTTTTTAGGAAAACCACACATGTGTTCTATTAAAAAGTTTAATTTAATTGAGACATTTATTCCATGAACATTGGGCCCCATTATCTCCCACCATAACAATTTCTGATCCCAAAATAATTCTATATAATATTTAAAAACCATACATATAAACTACATGGAATTATAGGTTTTATTACATTTTTTGAATTTTTATTTACCGTGTAGTCGAAAAGATGGTTTTATTTACATATATTTGGCAGAGACAATTAAGTGGTACTATCAGACCATGATTTATCAGGAAATGGACCTTATGATTTATTCATAAAGTGTGGGGGGAATCAATGACATATTTAACTATATTGTTGTTATTCCATTATGTCTATCATTGATGTATTAAAAGATGTATTGAATGATCATTACAATTGTGGAAAATGATATTTATACAATATATTTGGAATAATTTATATCAATCCATATGTGTCATAATTTTCCTACTTTATATATTTTTTTACCAATGTTTTTTTCAAAATATTTATCAATATAAACATTAGTCAATGATATGGAGTAAACATAGTTGGGTTATATAAGTGTTTAGGAAGGTCTACACTACAGTGTAGAATAAATGTTTACTGTTGTGTTGTTGTATTTGAAGTTGTATCCTATAGATATTGGTGATTTCATGTAAACTGAATATCATTATATTTCCAAAATTAATTATAGAACATAGACATTTTATTTGGGGAGAATTTGATTTATTTTCGAGTTTGAGGTGCTACGGTGGAAATCCCATAGAAGGATGAGGATGGGATTCAGGAGTCATGAATACTATCTATCTTGAGATTTAATCATTAGATTATACTCTTTGATGAATATAAATTTAAATATATGATATAAGAACTTGAAATATAATTTCCATGAAATTATTCTAGTTTTTTTAAAGAGGATATACTATTGATTTTTATAATGGAATCTAACATAAACTATTTATTCTCTTAGGACTGATATATAATAGATTCATAAATTTCGAGCACATAATTCCTAAAAATTATTCATGATTTTATTTTATTTATTTCATGGTGTTTCTATAGGTTGGTTAAATAGGATCATTCCATGTAGTTGAATGAATTTTTTTATGGAAAAAATACGGGACATGGTTAAATGCATTTATCAATTCTATGTGTCTAGAAAAGAAATGCATCATGATAATCTTGATTCAATACTTATTATAATATATTTGGCGTAAAGGGGATAATTCTTTTGTGTGTGTGATAAAATATTATTATCCTTCTCTATGTAGTTTTTATCATTGTTAATTGAGAACCATGACTAGTATAAGAGGATTAAGTATGTTTGAACATAATTTGTTCCACAAGAGAATGGTTCCTGATCTTCTTGGTTAGTTGAAAAGGCTATTGATTTGTCAAGAATTTATTTTTTAAATGTATATGGAATTTAGAAAATGAAAACAAATTCTTAATCATTACTTAGATATTTTTTACATTTCATTCAGAGTTTCAAAAAATGTTATTATAATAATATGACTCAATAAATATATTAATTTTTTTTTCAGATTATTTTCTTGGTCTTCTAACATGCTACTTTATATTGGAAAGAAATTTTTATATCATCTATGCTACATGATTATTCTATAATAATGAAAATTTAATATTTTAAGAATATTTAAAAATATTTAATCTGAGATAATTATTAGGTTAAAAATCTTTTGTTTTTCCTATGCGATGTATAAATGGTTTACTTAGGTTTCTATATATGGATGAATTAAATCTCATTAATTATTTAAAAAATTTATTATATTGGTATAATAGTAAAATAATATTTTTATTGGGGTTGGGGTAAAATTTTGTTTTGCAATAGAAACTATATAGATACTATTTTTTCATAAGTAAATGGATCTGAATTTTAGATTTTTAGAGGATATACTTTTAGGTGGAAAAATTCCCTAATGAATGATCTAAATTATGAAATATATGAGGGGAAATTAATTGTAATTTTTTGATCTAAAATATTTTGTAAATTCATTATTACCTCTATACAGTTTTTTCTATTGGTTTTAAATATTATGGAAAATCCCTCTCTATCTTTAATCAACTAGTGAAAGCTTATATTAGGATGAAAGATATCACCCATAAAATAACTATTTATATAGTATATCTTTTTATTTAATTTCATCATTGTATATTCATAATAATAATAGGAGTTCATGATGTGAAACATGAATTTTCAATTTATTTTATTCAACTTTTTTTAGTTTTCTGATTTAATACCATCCTCTCATTGTAAAATTGTTTTAATTCTATACCATGATAAAATGTTTATAAATCATAATAGTCTAAAAAAATATTAATTATGAAATAATTATTGGTGATTTATTCAATGATTTTTTTCAATAATATATCATTAAATAAATAAAATGTAGAAATTGGACAACATGAATTTTCCATGGTAGATTTGTGGGTATGTAACAATGAAAATTACATTCATTTAAAGGATATTTTATTTTCCAAAGATAATATTCTCAGTGATAATTTTAATTATTAAATGAAATTTTGTATTGAATCGAATATTCAAAAGAATAAATCTTTTGAGAATATATAATTTTCCTTGAATTGTTAATATTAATCTTATGATGAATAATTAAATAAATATCTTTATAATATTACTAATTTTTTTTGATATCTGAATTATAAGATAAAATTTATATAGAAATATAGAAATTTATTTTTTTATAAACATACAATATTTAGTTGTCTACATGTATTATATGTTGTTAGGATAACAAAAAAGTGTTATGATTTGTACGATCATAGGTCCTAAAGCATGATCCAAATCAACATGGTATCATATAAATATAATAATGATTACAACCATGAAATAAATTTGATAAATATGAAAATACATATTAGAAAAGTGTATGTCTATAAGAAATCACATGTCACGAACTACTAGAACATAAAATTCTCATCGAAAAAATAGATAACATGGTATAGAGAAACGTGATTACCATTTATATGAATCATAAAACAACTAATTGGTACATAACCTGAAGAAAACATTTCCCAACTATACTAACACGACTAAAAAGAATCTAGAACCAATAAATCCTCTGTAACATGATTCAATTCCCTCTACATGTATCCAATAAAATTGTAAAAAAAATTCCAAAATGAAAATGTTGACAATGTGAAATTAATACCAATTGGATACCCCCATAAATTATACAATTAATATCCACATTCATTTATTAGTTCTTCTATAAAGTATATATCAAAAAAATTTCCAAATTAAAACATTTTTTATATTAAATAATACTTAGGATTTATATTTTATAACATTCTATATTTAATTAAAAAATATATATTAAAAATTATTTATCCATGAGGTATACATAGATGAGTAAAATCAGATTCATCAAACAATATCCATATGTATATAAAAAATGGACATGTAATGTTTAATTAAATCACTAATGATATAATCACAACACAATGTTGTAAAAAAGAATGGCAATGAATAAACAGTATCCATTATAAGTGAACTCTATTTCTAGGAAACATAGTTCCATAAAAAGGATACCCACTAGAAAACAAGGAATCATAAGATCCTACATTCATTATATATATCTATACTACGTCTCATATATAGATATTTTTCTTGTACTCATAAATATCCTATATTTTTCAACTAGATCATCATTACATTCATGAAATCTTGATCATATTCATAAAAATTTTCTATGGGAATTCCATATCATTTTATTCCAAAAATTCCATTAAAAAATTTATATAATGGTACACATATCATTCATGTTTGAAACCCCATTTTAATTTCAAAAATATATTTAAGGAATTATGTCTATCATTAATTTAACATTAATAACTGTTTTGAAAGAAATAACCATTTGAAAATAACTTCATAGACATAAAATATTATATGAACATGTCATCGATTGAGAATAATTGATTTTATATATCGAAACAAAATGAAATCATCCCCATAATATAAGGATCACTAAGTGATGAAACATAATATAACGATTCATACCTCAACATCATTGATAACATTGTTCCCTTCATATCTATTGGCGATAAATGTGTAGTCCCAATATTCATTATGGTATATTAAAATTAATTATGTATTAGAAGATGTACATTACAAAATGTTGTTTCTACATATATTATTAACCCCCAAAACTGCACATGAATGAAATATCAATATTTGTAGCCAAAATAAGAAGAATGATCAATTTATATAAGGAAATTGAGTTAAGAGATTCGTTAACACCATCTATTAATGTCACATGTGGAAATAATAAACTCTAGGGAAATTGGGTGAAAAATTGGAATTTCATAAATATGAAAACCCAACATAACTTCTATGTTCTTCCCATCACACCATGGGGGCCTCGCCCATGAAATTGATCAAAGGAATTCACCGTGACAATGCATAAAATATGAGGAAACATTACATAGCCAAAGCCTCTATAATTCCTATTGTGGGTATTACTATACCTAATGCACATGGAAACCATCTGTACACTAAATAAAATGATCCACATAATGATGTATATATTTTACATGTTGTTCTATACAAGATACATATATGTGAACTATTTCCACTACAATAATGGTGGTATGTTTATTTTTCACTATAATGACCACAAACTCCTTTCCAGGGTACTGCGAACCCCCGAAATTTATAAAAATTTATACAAAATGATAAAAGAGGCTATTTACCTAACTCCATCTATCAAGGAGTGTTAAATACCATAAATAAAAAATATATTTTCCACATAATTTTTCAATAATACAAACATGAAAAGAGATATGGTTATTTCTTCATCATAAAGGCCTCATGCTCCCATGTCTAATGGGTATATCCACTATATTTCAACATTAATTAATCTAATGGGATCAAAATTTCTTGCAACACCTTTTCATGTTTTTCTATTATTTACATTGAAATTTCAATAATTGAGGTGTTAGTTTAAATACCAATATCATCAAAATTGATCATTTTGGATGGATATATATAATAATTCGTCAGTTGTGTAACATGGAACCAATCCTGGATATAAGTGATATAAGTATGTGTGTTCAATCAATACACCACCTTTACAAGTTTATCCACAATTTCAAATGTTCTAACGTAATGATGTGACAAATTACCCTTCATCCAAAAACCCTTATGTACCATCAACAGTGAAACTATAGAAAAAATATTATCATATTAATATAACACCAAAAGAAGATGTGGTCAATCAGTATATAATTTATGGTGACTCTGATATATCAATAACCTCTTAATAATCAAATTTACAATATACATTGTCTCTTAAATGACACACGATTGAATGAAGGTCCATTATCTAACATATTTATAACAAATAGGTTATCTAAAAAGCCTACCATATCACTTCTTAAAACAATCAATCATGATAGATTCTAGAAAAATATTGTTATAGGTTATCTATTCTATCAGATGGATTATCATATAATGTCATCTTAATGTAAGAACACATACCCTAGATTTTATTCTACGTCTATAATCATTATTTATACTGGAGATATTTTTGGTGATGTTAATTTATGCTAATGATGAACTAAAAATCATTTGTGACATGATAGTTAATCCCAAATAGGATGGGAAATAATGTTCCCTCTGAGAAATGATAAATTAAGAAGCACCATTAAGTTTGAAAATGTTCCATATATATAAGATCCCTTGAAACTACATATTCATAATCTCCATGATTGATAGAAAATGTTTATATTTTATGAATTAATCAAATATCAGGCATATAACATCTTTACCACATTGATATTGAGGTAGCCTTATAATGAAGTCCATAGCTATCTCATCCATTTTACAGACTGAAACGAGAAATAGTTACCCCAAACCATTAGGCCTTTGATGTTATTCCATAATTAAATGACAACTAAGGAACTGAGTCACAAAATCCATAATTTGATTCTTCAATAATTACTCACAATAATAACTACTAATGTCAGGATTCAATATGGTTTATTTGTTGATCACATAACATTTAGAACAATGTTTATGATCCTCCAATAAATCACTCATTTTAATAAGAACATCTATTCAACCAAGGAAGCACAAAAATCCATTTGGATACTAATACCACACACCTGGGGCCTCCCTAATATAATGATTCTTATTACTTTTCAGAAACATCACATCGTCATATCGTATATGATATATATGATAATCCATAAATCATCCATGCCATGTACATGATGGGGATGCCATTCCAACAAATCTCCATTCATATAAAAAATTATTATAAAATCATCTCACAAAAAATAAAAGAAAAAATTCATCCACCTCATGAGTCAGATATTTTATTCATAAAGAGTCTGGGAGGATGTATTCATTTTCCATGGTCTTATGAAATATGAAAAATAAATTTCTAAATAAAATATGACCAGTGTCTATGTATCGTGTTTAGATTATTAGAGGTGAAAATAAACAAAATAATGTTTTTGTCTGAGTATGTTATAAATTTTTCCATGAATAGGTGCTGGAATAATTTCTATAGAGTATAAATCACTCTATAAAACTGATGACAATGAATGTGATTTTTTTTCATGATGGAATATTGATGATATATATAAAAAACTACATTTCACTGATGCATTATAAATATTACCAAACCAACACATGGATAATATAAGTAAGAAATATATCAAAATTATAAATCATGAAGAATATATATTGAGGCTGCAGTAAATATCACATATAAACCGTACAAATATATTAAGAGCATATCACTGGAAACAAGTTTATACCCTTACATTTAAAATATTTCATCGGATATGAAATCATTGAGATGTTCCATACTAAAATATTTATAAAAAATTAATAAAAATAAAATCTATAAATCAAAAACATTTATAGGATTATTTTAAATACATCACTGATAAACTCTTCATAGAATCCACTATTACATCATTAATAGAATTCACATGGTGAAAAAATCTCACCAATTGAATCATCAACTGGCATTTGGATAACTTATAATCTGGAAGATTCTCATTCATGATTCAGTGGAAAAGATTTATATTCTCAAAATGATCTTATTCTGATATATAATAGTAAGGGATATATTCAAAAAATAAAACCATTAATTACTTTAGAAACTAATAGAAAATTTTATTCATCAAATCCATAAATAGAAATGGATAATTATTTAAGATTAAGGACCTAAACATATACTCAAAATTACCCAACCATTACCTAAATATAATAAGAAATATATTTTCATTTCAGAACCTTGGTTGATGGGATTCTAATCATATATAGATCATTAAAAACTAACAGTATTCCTTGATCTCATAAAAATGAACAACAATTCAAATAATCACATACATTTCTTTTCCCACCACCATGTCATGCTTTTGGTACAAAAAAATGACAGATACTACCTCTCACATTTTTGGAAAATATTTCTACTGGTTACTAAGGTGGAATTCCATGTTGAATATATTCCATGGACATAAGATTCAAAAGCTATAACATAATCTTTTTTAATATAGTGGGTTCCATGCATAATATAGTTAAATAAATGGTCATCATCCATATATTTATATCTAAAATAAAGTTTACATTCATCTAGGGTGTAATACTTGGAATACAATTATGGATAACATTGAAATACTCACTTACAATAGTTAGAAGAGAAAATATTATATATGAATAAAAAACATCATGAAATAGTTCTATAAACTAGTAATAGATTACATAACTACTAATTGAAATGGGACTTTCTATCCGTGATATGGATTCCAATATGTTGTGAAAGAGAAGAGTGACTCCCTAAAAGAATAATCTAAACCCAACAGTGAATGAAATTCATCATGGACATATATAAAAAAATTCAATCTATCACAACTATTAGATCAATAATTTCAATATCAAACAAATTCCCATATGATTTGATTCCCAAAATCATCACTAGACATTTGAGACATCTATAACCATACGCTATCATGATTCACAATGGATTGGATAGAGTTTTCATAAATGCAAAAACCTATGATTAAAAAGAATCCCACTTCAATAATATTGGTTGTTACAAGGGAATGTGTTCTACCAGTATCAAATAAGTCTATTACTATAGAATTTACAATAAACGACGTACCTCTAATAGTTTTCATCAAAAATTATGATTCCTCTAAAGTATACTCCACTATATACAGTGGTCCAATTTTATCATTCCATTTCATTAAATAATAATAATCAACCATTTAATGATTTTTAAATCCCACCCCCTTTTCTATATCATATCTCAGTTGATAGGACTTATTGAAGGATGATCTAGAAATACTATTACATGATGTTTTGTCACAGAAACGTTGGAGATGAAATAATTTCCATGTTTTTGATACACCATGGTTAAAATTTAAAATTAGTTTTTAGGTGTCCCATTATTCTAACTTAATAGTAGATCACATAAATAAACACTGAAATATTATACATACCCCTACCACTACCTCAATGTCAGTCAACTTATTCCTTATTTGATATTGATAATAATCTCTTGACAACTCCTTCTACTAATGATGCTTCATAGAGTCCTATATTTTATGATATAACAATATTGTCCCTAAATAACTATTTAGAAACATCCAAAAAGATGGTTCAGTACATAATAACAATATGAGATTGAATATTCTCCCTCAAGAAAATAACAAGCATCTGTTCCTTGAGAAAATCAATTGATGTAATCTCTAGAGATAGGTTGAAAAACACAAGAAACATAATATCACACTCCATGAAAGAATTATCTAAAAAGTATATTGAAATATCTATAATTATGTCACCAAATTCAATGCGACAAGATAGAAGTATTTATTGATGCAATTTTTTAAATTGGTAATTGTTATATCATCATGAATCTCGTACTACACAAGATAAACCAAAGGCTTCCTTTTTAACCCTTTATGAATATATGTGAAAAAATCAACCATGGTGTATTATGGTGTCAATAAGAATTTTTAAATCCCATTAATAATATTGACTCATTTTATTGATTCCAGGGATCCATTATCACCATTACTATTAAGTTGAAGCCATAGAGTGATTACAAAATAATGTTTTATCATTTGTTTTGCTTAAACATCTTCTACATGGAATAAGGAATCAATTATTAGGACTATTTCTCTCACTAATGAAAAGTCACACAGAGAATTACTAAACAGAAATATGACTATAGTGTCCTCCCAAGAATTCAAATTCATTATTCATGAAGGATTCATATTCTATGAAAAAATTGACAAAAAACAATTAAAATGAAAATTTAATTATTTTATCCTTAAGTGATCATTAAACAATTGAATAAAAAATATCAAAAATACATTGTAGATAACACTAGACATCCCTTGGTAACTTGAGGTATGTCATAATGGATAACTGAACAAAAATACTCACACACTACCCATTTATATCTGATTGTCTCACCTCATGTTTATCAAAATAATATATAAAAATAGGGAAACACATAAGAATGAGTTTAGGAATCAAGGATAAACATGATCCTTTTATAACAATTTTTAGAATACCATCCATTGTAAAAATATAATGTCACATGAATTATCCTTCCAAAATCCTTAAAGTGAAATTCCAGATCATCGTAAGATTTTGATATTAACCAGGGGATCATACAATGAATCATGGGAATTATTTACCCCTTTATAAAGATGTGATGAGTTATAAACAAAAATATTATAACAAATAATATTAATAAAATATCACATTTATTGAATAAGAATACAATTAAAGTAAAATTCCAAAACTAGATAACTGGGCCTAAAAGAAAATACTAATGTCCAAAATATGTAACCTAAAGAAACCCATGTGTTCATATCCTTATGAAAACATGTCACCACCATATTAACCCACCATAAATAAAACTCAATAAAATCTATTTTTTCGATTCATGATGCACATCCCTTTATCTGTATGCCACAAATCCATTGCTACAATTGTTCGAATGAAAAATTTGGGTGTGAAATCTAGCGACTAACATGATACCAGTAAGAATATATATAATGTCAATCTACATGAAACTATTATTCCTTTTATAAGATAGTTCTATAAAAAAATTATATATAAATAAAATTCTATAAAAAATTATCCATTTTTTTTATTTTTAAAAATATTAAATATCTAATAAATGATGAAATATGATATATCATTTATCGATGAGTAAAATTTATGTGAAATCAACAATTTTTGGGAATAAATATTCATATCTTATGGGAATATAACTATATAATTATATACATATACATGTAATATATTTTCAAACAACAAATTAGAAAATCAAATTATATGATTTTTTAGAAATAAGATAAAAAATAAACATTATATAGAATTAGTGAACACAATGTATATGAATGTTAGTTACCTGAAAATGATACCCTCAAAAATAAAATGCTGAACACCTTACTTATAGACAGATATCTCTACTAGTTATTTTATATTTTTATATATCTCTTAAACCTCATATATTTCACAATTCTCTATCACATATTCATTACATTAATAAAAATGTGACCACATTTTAGAAATGTTCTCTAATGAATAAACATTTCATTTTATACATATTTTTTTATAAAACACTTTATATCAATAAACAAAAATTTCATTCATGAAAATGAATTTCCATAAAAATAATATGATTGGAAAATTTAATGAAAGTGTCTATTTATAATTAAAGTATGGTTTCAAGGAAAATTCCTTTTTGTAGAAAATTCCATTTTCAATAAAGAAGAAATTCCCCACAAATGTATTTAAAATAATAAATTCCATATATTATCCCCAAATGCAATCATTACTCAAACAATAATATATAGAATAGATATACCATGGGTTATAGACAACAAAATCACTAGAAATTAAAATATTATTTCTTTTAAAACTAGTATTCATAAATGGGAATATATAATCCTCAGAAAACTAGATCAATAATGAAGAAAACCAAAGAGGAAGAGAATAACCCAACACTATATCATGATGAATGTTGAGCACCCAATACACATTCCTTAAATTCTAGATCTGGTATCAACATCAAATATGGTAGAAATATTGGCATAATAATATTAGACAATGTAAAAAGATTTATTAAAACCACGAATTAATGTCACATGTAGCTAGAAAAATGATCCACAAACCACATGGAGATAAATGGATATAAAAAAACTAAAATAATTTCCACTATGACCTAGTGATTTAATTCATGGTGGCATGACCTCCCCCAGGTGACTGACCATGGGAAGTCTCCATGGCTTAACCAGAAAACCCTTGCTATTCCTGGAATGTATATAGACTCTATAATTTCCATGTAGAGGATTATTAGTCTTTATACCTAGGGTAATATCATGTGTGATCCACCCTCGGAACATTATATGCTATCTATTTTTACTATTAATTTCTCATATGAGACATACGTGCATACAATGAAAACTACCATGGCTGCAGTCTTGGCCTTTCGGTACCCAAATGCTAAAAAGTATATCTAAATCCACATATCAAATAAAAATAATATAAAAAATAATAAGAAAAATATAAAAGGGTCTTAGAATATTATATCACCAGAAGATTTAGGGAAATATATCTTTCAAATAAATTTTATTTTTTTGGATATTTTTCATTAAATGGAAGATTATGTTGTATCGAAAAATGATATACTATTAGTATTATTTATTTAATATGATTTTTATCGCCTAGTCTTTGTAATGGTTGCTATGAATATGATAATGTAACTAATAAAATTATATGGTTTACAAATTTATATAAAATAAATTATTTTTTGGATATTAAATTATAAATTAAAATAAATAATATTTGCAGGTAATGAAATTTTGTTTTGCAAAAAAACTATTTCTAGGAAAAAAATTTATTTTAACACCATAAATTAAAAAACCACCGCAATTTAATTATTTTAAAGAAATTTATATATAATATATTCAATAAGAAATTTAAATACAAACATAAGTTTATCTAAATAGTATATAAGAATAAATATGATTTTACACTTAAAAACCCTATTTTTGGATAAAATGGTTTCATCCCCATTTCAAATATATTTTAAAAATAATTTTTTAATGTATTAATAAATTAATTTTTTTTTAAAATGTTTTATTTTCTTAAATAATCATGTTAAAATTATAATATGGTTAATTTTCTAGAAATTTACTAGGTGATTAATATTTTAAGGAATAGTGAATAATTCTAGTTGTTATTAAATATTTTCATTTATTTTAATGATTTTATAAAGAATGAAATTATATTAAGATGGTTTTGAAAAAAATATTATATAAATTATATATCTATTAATAAAATATATCAAATTCTAATATATCCAATATCTAATTTGAATATAATTTTTCTAATCATTTCAATAATTTCTCATTTAAATCCCTCTTTTTTGTCTCATTTGTGATATTAGTTTTAATTTAAAATATTCAAAATATGTGAATGGAATTTTGAAATATTAAATACATGTTTTTATTTAAATTTATATATATTATCTAATAATTTTTCATTAATTTTTTTCCATAATTAATTGTAATAATAGAACCATGATTAATGTAAAAATAGTTTTTTTAGGGTTAAACAAATATTATTGTTTTTAAAAATGATTCAAAAAAAATTCTAACACAATTTATATTTAATTATGTAGAAAATATATCTCATATAACATATATTGGACCATTTTGGGTCATTTTACTTGTATAAAAAATGGATATACCTTTTTTATTTCCAAAAATTAGAAGTGTACCGCAAAACACATTTATAAAAGGATACCCCTTCTCCTCTCCTCTTCAAATGTCCAAAACATATTGGTAAACACAATAAATTTTTTGATAACTTCCATAATTTACTATTATCTTTCTATATGAAGTATTTAAGTATTAATCACTTCTTATTATGTATTTTGGTGCAAACCAAGAGAATTCATTTTCAGAAGATGTAATGTCCCTAACTGAGCATTTTATTTTATTTCGTCCTCCATCTCATTCAATATTTATTAAAACGTTAAAATATAATATCATAATAATAGTACATATAATTATTTTTTATTATGTAATGTTCATGAGCTATATCATTCTACCATTCCATCATATGGGATATTAAATCATCTATTATGTGTACTAAGGACTACCGCCCCACAAACTGATATTTTTTGTTTCCCATCACCAAATATTATGGGTGGATATAATAATATTTTTTTATTTATGATATATATGATATTATTATAACTAATTAATTATAATTCCATGTATCCATTCTTAATTCATAACCTGTTGTAAAATAATTATGTCTCTTTGGAATACTCCATACTATCACCTCACGAACTGATGTGATTCATTTTTCATTTTTGTTTTACATAGATTTTAATTAGAAAAAATTATGTGAAAATAAATTTTATATTATAATATAATTATATATATGGAATTATGATATCACATATAACATCTTATATTCCATTTCATATGAGATATGATAATATCCTTCATGTGTATGGTAGGATACCTCTTCGTGATGTGATTTGACTGGTTGTTAACATACACCTTTCAAGTAAGGTAATATGTGTATGTTGAAATAAAGATATGATAAATATATAAAATAAAAATGGAAATGCAATGGTAATACATCAATTACTTGTTATTATTTTATTTGTTCAATAAAATGAAAGCATCATTTGTACATACATATGGATTACCGTATCTATGAATTGGTTACTAAATTTCTATCTCTAAATTATATGAATTATGATATATAAAAATATAATTAATATATAAATGATACTAATTTCACGGTTAAAATATTCTAAATGATGTGGAAATGACCCATTTATTCATAAAATTAAAAATAAATGTCAAAATATACATGTAAAACAAGTCATTTATTATAGGGATTTTGATTTTAACAAATAATTAATGATAAATTGGTAATACATTGACATATGTAAATAATCTATGTTATGATAAATATTATTTCAGTATTAAATTTTTTTTATTACAAACATATATTTATTATAAATGTGGTTTGAGCATATATGATGGAAGTCGTGTCTTATGTATAGAGATTTCTAGCAGACTTTTATTTATATTAGACTGATTCCATACTCACAATATGTATATAATTCTCATAAACATATTATATGATATTTATCCTAATAATTTTTAAAATTTACTAATCCATTTAGGTATATATATTTCATTTATTTTACAGATAAAAATATAATGAAGGAGTTGGAGATTATTTTCTCATTCTTCCCTCCTTTAGACATATGTTATGTTATGATACTATATTCTTTTATGAAGTATATATATGGCCACATAAAAATTTTATACTAGGAATTTGTTTATCCTTAAGATATATTTATATTTATTTTATTTTATTAATTTATGGGGATTACAATTAAATGTAACCACATTGGTAGAAGTATTATGTAACAATATAATTGTAGATAATAGTTGATTATGATTATGTTTCTGATGATGAAATATTATAAACTATATCCAATGAAACTAATTGAGTTTGTTATAATAATTTTATTTCATGAGAATACAATGTTTCCAATTATTTTTGTCTTTTTACATACTCATGAGTTCACAATAACGTTTTAAATAATTTTTTTCATTATGTTTCTCAATATTCGAATGGAATTTTTATTCAAAAAAAATGTTTTCAAATTTTTTTTTTCAAATGAATCAAATAAATTTCAAAATACATTTTTATGGATGTTAATATTTTTATAACTTTCTCAAATAAATGTTAATATCATTTTCTAAAATATTCTCATTTAGATTTTTCTGAAAATTTGGATTTTTTAACATGTATGGTATAAATTGTTTTTTGAATTATCATGGAGATTATATTATTTTAAGAATAATTCAAAATTTATAATGTTTATTTTCAATTATATGGATTTCTAAAATGTTTATTTCTATAAAATGAATATATTCAATTAGAAAAGGACGTTTTCTGAAGAAATGCATTAAATGTATTTTTAAAGAATCCTTTATAACTTTCCATGTCTTGTTTTAATGAAATTGATTTTGAAACAGTTTTCTTATTTAAACAGTGTTTTTAATATGGAATGGCCACATTCTAGAATAAATTTTTAAATTAATATTTCAAAAATCATTTTCCATCTAATATGAGATCCTTTGACATTACATATTTTTTTTGGATAATATTGGATAGAAAAATTCTAATTTTTTCTCTAGATATTCAATGTATTAATTAATGTAATATTCATTAATCATATTAAGATGATATGGGATTCACTAAAATGAATTGATTAAATGTTTTTGAAACCCATTTTCTTTAAATTGGTTATAATGTGATGATATGAAAAAAGATTTACAATACTATTTAATGAATTACAATGGTTTTAATTATGAAATCGGTATGCCCAATATCTCCCTATGTTGAATGTGTTAAAACATTATATCTCAAGTGATTACAGTTGGAAATACAAAAATGGACTTCATCCACAATGGAAAAGAGGTGTATCATAATCAACCATTGGAAAAAGTGTATCATATTCCCTAATTAGAAACATGGGACATGTATTGATCAATTTTATTTATGGTCTTTGTAGTAATCTATAACATATAATTTTTATATGTATTTATGTTGGTGACATTCTTTTTGACATGATTTCATGTTTCATGGTTGATTTCAAATTATTTAACCAAATTACATAAAATATATTTAGAAAGGTTAATATTTAATCCTGACATAGGTTTATGACCTATAATATGTTAGGTATGATCTTATTATGTTATGTTCCTAATGAAATAACCATATTCAAAAATTAAACATTCATATGATCATATATTGATAAATCTTATGTTTACCCTTTCATATAATATGATCAATTTCATTATAATATTTCATAATCCATTATATTATTAATGGTTTATGTATTTTATTCGTAAGAGGAGTGCTATAATTACAAAAAATATATAACTCTCTCAAATGGAAGGGAAAGAATGGTTATGAGATATCAAGTGCATTGCCCTGTATACCAAAAGGTTCAGAATAACATTAGGGGTGGGAAATGTATTGTGGAGATATTATACCCACTGATACGAAGTGTCATTATAGTAGATGTCAATCATAAAAGAATATAACTAATTGAGGTAATGACATAGTAGAATAAAACAACAAAATTGAACTAAATATTCCAATAAACAATAATGAATAATGTATTGTTGTAAAATAATATAACTAAATGATACATAATAAAAATGAGAAATTGACATACAAACACAAGAAAACACTCAAAGTCTTAGGGTCCCAAACCATTCATCATCCCCATATCATTTCTACATCCCATTTACAAACAAGAAATCCATAGAAATGGCATTTTCCCTTTTCCAATCATGCATCAATGACATCTTCTTAGGTACCTAATGGTGGTCAAAATTGGGTTTATGTATAACTCAGTTGGCCAACACCACCGTGTCGAAAAAAACAATTATTATAATAACTCTATTAAATAATGTTATAATTAGGTGTATAAATTAATATGACTATTAATAAAATATAATGACAACCTACTTCGGCTCCATGGATGAAAATCTATGTGAATTAATTATGATCATTTAAACCAAAAACATAAAAGAAATATAAAATAATAGTTTTCAAAACAATGTCGGAATATCAATAAGAATTTAATTGAACCATTCCCACTACAACCACATAAAAATTGTACAATCACTACCATATGAATAAAATCCCTATAAGCAATAAAAAATCTATGATAACTCCATATAAATATTACGACATGGGATAAGGAATAGGATTCTCTATATAATAATTACAATATGTGACTAGGATAATCCCACTCAATATCAATTGTAAAACATATAAGTGTAAAATTTCCATGGATGAGCCCGATATATAACCATTACAACATGAAACACCATGCTTTTCATATAGTCTGTATATTACAATATCACATCAGAATTCAACTTGGTTAATTATGAGAATTTCCATTCCTCTTTATTGTAATAGTTTTAATTTACTTCAAATTTTATTAATAAATATATCAATAAAAATTAAGCCTTAATTTATGATTTTTATATTAATAAATATCCCTATGACACATGTGATGGTAAAATGAATTAATTCATTATAAAATTAACATATAATCAAGTTTCACTCACAAAATTTGAATCCATGATTCTTTTAATAATATTTTTGAAACAAAAGGAATTCATGGATTAATTACAGTGATTTATTTAATTAGTTTATTTGGACACAATGATGGGTAAATGGAAATATTACGTAAACATGGAAATTATAAAATTATAAGATTAAAAATTATCCCCTACCTTTAACAAAAAATCCAATAATTCTTCCAATAGCCAAAACCCACAAGAAATATAGTTTGGATGATAGAAAAGTGGTTCTTGGATCAAATTTGATCATGATAAAAACCAAAAACCAAATTGATCAAAGGAAATACAGGTAATAGTTATGGATGATTGAAGATAAGTAAGAAACCTAATTGAAAATACTTACAATGGATCGCTCAAAAAAAGAGGATGTCTAGTAGGGATGTTGGGAGCCCAAAATGACTTGGAGAAATCATTAGGTTAAATAGTATAAGAGATGATACTGAAAAAATAATAATTTAACTACAAAAAATGTCTAAAATTGATGGTTGGGATTAAACCTGGAATTTATTGTTAGTACGCGTCATATAAATGTTTTTAATGAAATGCGCCAAAAAACCCAGTGACATAGATTAATTTTATTAAAATGATTGAACAATTACATGACATGATATCTATTAAAATGGTGTGTAAATGTTCTGAAGTTGATTTATCAAAATATTTTTTCATTTGTAAAAGATAACCATATTTTAATGATTCTCAACTAACCCAGAACCCATGAAACACCTAACTCGTTAATACATTGACTCCATTAATTCAAAAAATCGTACATCCCCATACATTAAGTCATTTTCTCCATAAAATATCACTTCCAGGATAATCTCTCAACCCTATAAAGTTTCCTTATATCCAGAGACTTTTTATATTCAAACGACATGATTCCATGATGAAAAAAATGAAAAAATAGTGAAACTAAAATCGCAAAGATGGATGCACCTAAAAATGTATGGGATCTGAAAACCTCCCAAAAATATTATATCTCATACCTAAGATTCTTGAAATATCATGGTAATATCTCAATGATCATGTCTAGAAACTATGTTTTCATATTAGACTCCCTAACCTAGGTCTCCTCTTAAACTCTCGCATAAATCCACTTCACCTATACCAATGGTATTTTCCTACCCCAAATATATTTGTTACTACAATCCACAATGTTTAACAGATACACCATAAAGGATACAGTCGTACAATGATTGACATATTCTATGTCTATCACATGGGATGTTTCTTGATGATATATTCATATCCATAATAGTAGGAACATGGAAGGAGTGTCATTTTTTTTCTATGGAAGGACAAATTGGTATGTCTAGGGACATTTTCTTGCCACTATTTCAAATAGACCAACTATCATGTGTGATAGATTTCACTATTTCTTGATGGGGATCTTTCACAACCTACGGGACACCCAATGAAAAACATGGTGACTAACCTTGAATTTCAGAGGATGTCTCTAATGAAAAGAATATGAGTTTTTCCTACTCTTCTTGGTCACCAATCATTATATGATATACTAAACAGTTCATATGTTTCCATCACAAGACTATGACCATCAATTGTTGACTCACCTACCACCATTCGACAACGATGAAAACGAAATACCCTTCCATATAAATTATTAAAAAGATAAATTTTGATCGATACATAAAAGATATTATTATAAGAAAACTCCATGAGTGTCATATGTTTCTCCCATGAACCACCAAAATATGAAAAACTGGCTTGTAACATATCATCCAAGAACCTAAATAGTCCGCTCATATTGATCATAAGTATATGGATGATAGTTTGTGGGAAAATAACCCATGATCATAGAGATTTATGAAGAACCTACTAGAAGCATTATGGGAAATGAGGATTCTGTCTGAGGCGGTACTCCTAAAAACACTGTTCAAGAAAATAACCACATGCACAAAAATGATTCAAAAATAATCAACTATGAGGGTTTCTCTAATAGTTATGAAGAGTGATACAATAATTAATTGATCTAAAATAATCTATACAACCTGAATCTTATGGTTCATTCTGGTTTTTCATGTCAGAAAATCCCTCGAGACATCATCCAATTTCCATAATAGAATATGTGAAGGATTCAAAAGTTCAGCTGATTTCTGTATCATAGCTTTCACATAATGATAAGTGAAGCATCTAGAAATGAATATTTCTACCTATATATTCATTTTTATCACTATTAAAAACTATTTAGATCATTTTATTTTTTAAAAAGGATTCTCTACCCATGTAGAATTAGAAAAATCTCTCATCTACTCCCTGAGAAAGCGTGTAGGAACCCACAATCTTCCGTATAAAAGAATATAATGTTCAAAGATGAGATATCATCTTGACGGTGTATCCCCATAATATGTTTTCTTAATAATAATTTATCCCTCCTAATAATATATAATATTTTCCCTAATCATACCCAAAAGCATCATTATAATATATGTCAAAGTCAGATCTTCATACCCTTATGATTTTGTATCCTCCAGATGAATTTCAGCAAAGTGGTCCATTATCCACTGCTCATCACAAGACACTCATTCTACCTTTTAGGGTTTTTTCGATAATATCACTACAAATGATGTTTCACATTAAATATGTATAAGACAATTCAATGACCACCAATAATAGATACATGACCCACCCGCTCTACCCCCGGATCATGTCTCCCTATTATAAGATATTCTTACGGATATTTAGATTCATTTATATAAAATTACAATCACCCATTATATAGTTTATCCTCAATACTAGTTAATGTCTAATGTCTCCTAAATCCATATCGTGAGTTGGGTAATTTTCATTCACTTGTGTAAGCTTACTGGATCCATAAGTGACCACTCGATCCTCCTGCATCATAACCTATTTCAGTTTAACATCAAATGCATGTAAATAAATGGTATATACTTTAAACAGAATATGTAATGTGAGGATAGTTTATGAGGCCATCATCCCATTAAAATTATGAAGAGATATCTTACAAGAATCAAACCACACAAACATAACCCCTTTCTTGATTAGACAAGGCATTTAAAATTCCTATTGGAAAAAATACCAGATAAACTATATGTAATACCATTCTATAGAGAATAAATATATAATTATATATATAAAGGTAAATATTCTATTGTTTCATATAATGTGTTTCTGGTATATAAATAACAAGTCCATACCAGCTATCAAGTTGAATCCAGTGATTTCTTCCATAAACTATTGCCAAAAGAAATGGTAACCACCAATCTCTAGATAACTAGCCTTGCAACATTTTGAAATCCTATGATCTCTCTCACTATGGTGTGTCAATGGTTTAAACCTCATATAATCCTTTCACATCAATTCTTGAAAACATTTTTAATAGAGAAGATAGAAAATAATGTTATGCTAATTTATAAAAAACAAACAATCTATATAAGAGGATAGAATAATCGTAACACTGATGATTGATTTTCCACAATCTATATTAGTTGAAGTTGTTTACTAAATGTTAAACTGACATTACCCTTTTCCTTGTGATCCAATTTTACTGCCTTAAACAACATCCCTTTCTTGGTAATATTTCTTATGCACTGCATACCACATACCCTAACATGGCTTGAACAACTTGTTGAACTCTAGCTGCTAGCCTGCTGAGGGGTAGCTGAGCCCCTTCCCAAATATGGTACATGTCCCAATCCTCTTCCACTGGTCTTCAATGGAATTTATTCAAAGAATTTATTTATATAACAAAGTCTATATCCTAAATTAAACTCGAATTCGGGGTAAGGACACTACATTAACTTGTTGACAAACATTTAACATTAGTAGCAGTGAAATGAAATGAGATATTTAAATGGTTATACCCTTCCCTGATAGAAGAACCCTTAAACAGACTAATATGGGAGGGATGAATCAGGGTTATAAAATTATCTTCTCATTTGACAGATCATTTCCCCATATTGGTAGGAAACGGTTAAACATGTATAATGGTAAGTTTTTGTAATTAAAACATGTATAAGTAGAATGAGAGCACAAAAATTTTACATGGGTCACTAGTAAGTAGTAGACCATGGAGAATACACTAGAATTGTCTCGGTCATACTTAAATCCGCTATAATTTACTAGATTTAGAATACAAAATTTCATAAATAGGCACTCTATTATAGGCACATTGACTTTAAAATATTATATGGATATCACACTATGCCCCTCAAAACACTTTGGTAAACTCCCCCTAGGTCAATGCATAGAGATAAGTATTAGACAATTTATTGACTTGAAGGTCACTTCTATAAATTAACATTGATGTATTTGTCCATACATACAAAGTGCATATGATTGCACAACAGACCTTAATTGAAGGCATCTATAACCTCTATTCACATAAAAACCTTTGTTCAAAAATGGTCTTTCATGAAGTTCCTTCATGACTCTTAACCCTTCATGAAGATCTTAGCCTTCATGGAACAAAAATCCTTCAGAACGAACCCATATCATTATGGAACATACTCATAACCAATGATCAATAAGTCATCAAAAAATACCCCATCATCATGAAGAACTCTTTATTGAAAATAATTGGATACCATCATGAATAATAGCCTTTTTCTCATGCTCAGGATAAATTAGTTATCTGAATTTATGATTATCCCTTTACTTCATGAAATGAGAGATTATAGGGAGTTTCCAGGTAAAAAATTGTGATATGTGAATGGAGTGGCCCCATATATATAGGAGCATCTACTCATGATTCTACAATTCAAATTCATGTATTTCTAGATCATTTAAAAACATCTTCAAGTTGCTAATTTTGTCACAATGCTACAAGAAAATTCATTGTACTCAATTCTCATCTTAATAATTTATCTTTCCATTAAAACCCTTTTTATTGATCATTTTAATTGTGGGGATTTTTGTCACTGGTCAAGATTCACTAATATTATATTTATTGTGATTCTCATCATTGTCACATTGGTCACCATTATTAAAATTTTATCCTTAGTGTCACACAAATCATGAATCCCATCATTACAAAATTCTAACCTTATTAATATTTTCACAATCCCTTCATAGAAATACACATTTCACTATGTAATCCATCTTCAAAATTTTGGAACCCCAATCATAGGAAAATAGAGGGAAACAGAACCACTTTTATTACTATTTCCATATTTAAATATAACATACATTTCCTAGAAAAATGTCTTATCATTCATGTCGGGATTGCAAGAATACACAAAGCATACCCCATTTACAGTAATGATCATCCTTGGTTCAAACACATACTTTTCTTCCAATTACATCAATGTTTAAAATGTAATAACGATACATCATACCATCTAAAGAGGAATTCCTAGATCAACCTACAGAAATAGCCTAACTGCTACTCAATTCTTATCTCATATTCTATTTCATGATGAATTATAGATTCAACATGTTTTCAATTCTTATAAAACATGAAAATGAATACCTATGACCTAATCTCATAATGAAAACAGTCCTAGAAATGTCTCTCCCTATAGATCTCATTAGCTACCATGGATGGTGAAAAGCACTATGGGTTGGTAAAACATCCCTCATGGTCATGTACTAACAAAGAATTGTACATCAGCTGCATGAAACCAAAATATTTTTCATCACTTATGATATTGGTAAAAACAACTAAGGAAATTTATATCGATGTACTTCAATGATATCTCTTCATGCAGCCCATCATCCTTCTAGAATATCCCCAAACACAAGGAATTTCCACAATGAATATTTGTATCATGATTCACACTCATATCCATGGGTGTACCATGATTCTTTAAGATCATCTTAAATGACTCATTCCAGAACTCGGCTACCTAGGGTCCCCCTTATATAGTAAACATAGGCAGATGTAGCTATTGAAACTCTCCTATTTTATTAGTCATAAAAGGAACAATATGAACAATCTCCATTTAGTTGAATCAAATGAACCCCATGTAGATTTCAGAAAGATAAATATCCATATACTCCTCATGAATAAATAAAACCTCTTGTTGAGATGCATTATAAGTGTGAAAATTTCCATTTTCTTCTTTCTTGAGTCCATGACGATAAGGTGTAATTTTATCTATAAGATAAATTAATATGTTTGAGAACTGAATAACAAAAAAGTCATACCTATATTAGAATTCAATGGGGAACCACTAACTCCTGGTATCTCTAGACATGGATACTAGTATTTTATCATGAAATGAAAATAAATTTCGTTTTTCTAGTGAAATATATATCTCATATAATAATTCTAATGGAAAGCATATATAACATAAAAAATAATATATTCCCCAATCATGAAAAATGAATGTAAATATATCCCTATATACTTATAGTGATGCTGGTATTATCATCCCTCACAATACCAGGACACAAGTATAAATATAAATAAAAAACATCATAAAAAAATGACCACACACAACATGTGAATAACTGAAGGTGGAATAATAATAACATTAACAAAAACACAACCCAATCAACAATCATATCTTTGGGGACATGAACTTTCTCATGTAGATGGGTTATATAGCCCCATAATCAAAATCATAACGATTTCCCAGCAAACCATAGTCATTAATCTACAGCTTCTAAACATTAATGAAAATGAAAATAAAATCACCACCTCTAATACCACATTGTGAAAACCCCAAATTTT
Organism: Viscum album; assembly: GCA_963277665.1. NCBI lineage: Eukaryota > Viridiplantae > Streptophyta > Magnoliopsida > Santalales > Viscaceae > Viscum > Viscum album. The sequence continues at coordinate 1,059,710,487 of OY728165.1, read as the reverse complement.
TCTCTCTCACATGGGTAGAACAGTTTTGTTATGAGACCTCATGAATTATTCTTGTATTCCAGAGGCCATCATCTAATATCGGTGGTCAGAAATGTATAGTGGGTATAGTGTATCCCCTAGCATAAACTATCATAGTAGTATAAACAAATTAAAATAGGATGGAAATAATAAAAGTACCAAAAGTATGGAAGAAAACCACAAAAGAGAACTAAATAATCCAATAAATAATAAAGAATAATCTATTTGATTAATTTAATATATATAAATTTTATGCATGATAAATTCATGAAATATAATAGAAGACTCAGATAAATGAATCAATGTCCCAGGTCTTGAACCACACTTTGGTCCAATATCTTAACTCAAGGCCATTTACAAATAAGAAATTAATTTCAAGGTCATTTTCCATTATCCAAACATGCGACGTAAAAATATGCTTGGCTTCCAAACGTTGGGACGAATATGGTGTGAGTAGAAATAAGTAGGTCCACACAACCTTGCATAAACAAAACAAGGATTATGACTTATTATGCAATAATGTGATCAAAAAGTGTATTTATTAATTTGAAAATTATTAATAATACAATAATAATGTACAGCAGATCCATTCCAGAATATCACCAAGATTGTATTATGACCATGTCAACTATAAACATATAGACAATGTAAAATAATATTCTTCAGCACCATGCATGAATATATTTGAGAGTGTCTTATGAATATTCTAACCAAAATGATATGACAAATGGTATAGTAAAAAAAGTACAAATATATATAAGTCTTACAACATGAGGGATAATGTCTTATCAGAATAATAGCATAGGAGTGGCATAGTCCTCTCTCTAAAATAATTTCAGTATTAGACTGGGATGGAACCACTCAATATCAACATTTAAACATATATGTTTGTATTTCATGTGGATGGTCATGATACATAACATTCTTCCATGGAAAATAATCCCTATAATTTAGCATGGTTATCATGCCATTATAAACCATTTGATATTGGTTAATTAAAAAAATTAGCATTCTCTTTTCATATACCACTTAAAATTTAATTTTTAATTTATTAAAAATTATATCAAAAAGAAATAATACATTATTATGGTATTCTGTAAAAGGAAATAACATAGGAAACATGTCATGATAATAATACATTCATTTGTTATTCAATTCCACTGTAATAATAGTTTTCTCACCCTATATCAATCTATTATCTTGTTAAAAATCCAATTGAATCCAATGGACTTAATGTAATAATACCACTCAGTTATTTATTTAATTTTCCTCATGAAACAATGATGGGAAAAAAAAAATTCATTGAAATAGGAATTATCTAACCATAGGGTTAATATATTGACCCCCAAACTTTTACCAACAATTTAACATTTCATTGAATAACCACCACCCCCGAGGTAGAAAAAATAGAATATTTTAAATAGTTTCAACGATAAAAAGTTAACTTAATCAAAAACAAAAACATAATTTCACAAAAGATATCACCACAATGGATGGAGAAGATGAATGAAATGAAATACACCGCACTGAAAAGACTTACTAGGGATTACTAGAAAAAATGAGGCATCTATAAAGGTTTACTCCACTACAAAATGACCTAGAGAATTTTGAAGACTATTTTTATTCAAATGAAAGACATCCATGATGAAAACACAAACAAAAGAGAATATTTATGAAAATATTATAGAGTAACATACCACGAATATGATGGGATCATACGAGTACTATGTGTGATGATATTTTTTGGTGATATTGAAAATTTCTCATGAAATAAAATAATTGTATTTGTAGTATTTAAATATACTAAAAACTATTATTTCATGGAATATTTTTTATGAAACATGTGGAATATTCATCTAAAAAGATGTGATATTTTATATATGAAAATAATGTGTTAATGTTGTTTTTTATTAGAAATATATAGATTATTGTCAGATACTACTATGAGAAAAAATTTGGTTAATCTAAATGGTTAATTATAAGTATATGTCTTAGGTTTTCTATAAGCATAAGTAAAATTAATAGTTAATGAATATTAAAATATCCTATACATTATGTAATTGATTTAGAAAGTTTATTCCAATTAATTAATATATATATAATTCAAATGGAATTAGATCTAGTATAGATGCACATTGGGGAAATAACATCAAAATATTTGCATTGTGTTCTTCTTGATCACACAATGATATAAAAAATGAATTCTCATATGCACAACTTGATTAACAATCTTAGGGGATACATAATTAGAAACCCAAATACTTCTTATGATCCAACATGATATATATAAATAATTAATATCATTGTCCTAGGATAAATAGAATGTTACATGATATAACAATATGGTGTAATGATATATACATTAAAAAGTTTATTTTTATTGATTATGTTTTTACCCAATTTGATTATTTCTTCTCGCACATTTTTTTTTGTTTTAGTCAATGGTGAGAACCAGAAGAAAAATGATAAACATAGAATATGATATAAAATGTTTTTATAAGAAATAAAATTCAACGAAAACTAGAGAAAATGAGGTTTTCCTTTTTTCTAATTAGTTATCATAATATTTGATTAGAAATTTATGACATAATCAACTCTCTGACTAACCAATGAAGTAAATTATATAGTTTATTGGGTGATTTGGTGGTGTAGAACATTTTGATATGAAGATTAAGTTTCTAATATGTTGAGAAAGTGTGATTTAGTTCCCATGTGGATGTCTCATAGGATACTAAGTATGTTTTCATTGTGTAAAATAAGGACTGAATTAAATTAATTATTGTGGACAAATGGAAATCAGCAGTTGAATGTTTCAAATGAAAAAAAATCAGTGGCATTATGAAAATATATTTCCTATAGGGAATGATTAATATGAGAATAAAAAATGTAGCACGATTTATGGTTATACAAAAAATGATGAGGAGAATAAAAATAAAATATAATAGGTATGATTATTTCTAATTGAATTCCTTATTTTAGATATGAGAATCATTATTAAATTGAGGTTAATGAATGATAAGACATGATTCATATTTCATATTTATGGAATTTGGTATTATAGAATATGATGATTAATCCTAGTTACTATTATGAGAAGTAAATCAGATAGTTGTCGTGTGTATGTATTATAATTTAATAATTATGGTGTATGAATCAATAAATATTAATATATTTTTCAGTTTATATTTTTTGTTAATGAATTTAAAACATATGTAGCATGGTTCTGATGACCTAAAATTTAATTTAATGGATAGTAAATATTTTGATTGATGGAATATAATACTTATTATTTTATTGACATTGATGAAATTAGGATTTTTATCATTAATATATGATTGATTTGGTTTATGTAAATTGAATAATAATGATAACTATTAACATATTAATGATTGGAGGAAAAAGTGTTTTATGTTATCGTTGAAATAGAATACAAATTTAAATAATTTAAGGTATTTATTAAGTAATACTTTATATTAATGAATGAATGGATAAATAATTAATTTTTTTAGTGAAGTCATTTTTCATTATGGTTTAATGGTAATTAAAGATATTACCATGTTTTAGAAGGAAGTATGGAAAATATATTCACATATTTTTAATGTGACATAAATAGATAAATTACTATATTTCGGGATTAATATTATGTTGGTTTTGAAACATTTAATATCATTATATAAAAATTTAAATTTTTTATTTTTTATATGGATAAACATTTACTGAATGGTTTATGGATAATTTTGGATTATATTTTATTTATTAATTTATTATTTTCCCATTATAATATTTATGCATAACCTTTGATTTCCATTTTTTTGATAATAAATAAATGTATAAGGGAGGACATATCATTCTTTAATGGTATTATTTAGTGATTCATATAAGAAAAAAAATCATTTCTTGGAGTAAGAGATGAAGTAGAAACTGATCATGGAACTATAAAATGATGTTATTATTCTTATGAAATCGTACTAAATAAAAAAAAATTATCTTCTCACAAAAATTAACAATCAATAGGTAATGAATTTAGAACTATATTTTTGTACCATTATCATTATTTGTTATGATATAGATGATCATTTTCACACGTATTTGGTTTTATTGTCTTGTAATTAACATTATATGACCATGTTCTCTATTTCTCACCTTAACTATTTTTGTATCAGTTTTATCATCTATGTTCATTTTCTCACATCCCACAAATGATCCCATATTTGAAAACATAGTATGTGTTCTTCCTTACGAACTTTTCAAACCCAATTATCTCTTTTTAAGAAGAAGTATGATATAACCATTTTTCGATGTGGGTTTCCACCAAATGGATTTCTCAATGTTAAAACCATTTTAAACGAGCAATGGTTCAAATTGAGAAGTCACAATTTTATTAAGGTGTTATAATGTAACAACCCATGATTTACTGAAATATTCTTTTTTTCAAATGAGGATAATATTTATGATATTTATTATTACATTGAACTCATAGTTTAAAAGAATATTAACATACTTCTAAATTATCATTATTTAGTAGGCTTTTTGTCTCGTATCCATTTGAATTATGGGAACGAATAAGATTAACTAAATTATGAAAATATGCTGCTAAAAACTAATATGATCTGAATTTTTAAGTAACAAATTATTTAGAAAAGAAATGAAAATATTATTTTTATATAAATAAACCCTATTTTTGAGAAAATATTTTTATAAAATGAAATGCGTTTTATGTAAATATAAGAATAATACACTTTTAGATAATTATTTTAATTAAATATTTATATTATTTATTTAATAAAATAATTAACATACATTTATGTGTTTTATAAAATATATATAACAATAAACCAATTTTTTTCACATGAAAACTATATTTTTCTAAAAATAATTTTGGTCAATTTTTGGGAAAAATAGTTCAAAATATTTTTTCAAAATTCTAGGGAATATATTTTATAAAATATTTTCATTTCATTATATCATATTTTTAAAATTTTAATATGGTATATTTTCTTTAATATTTCTAACAAGTTAAAATATTTTATTAATAGTGAAACTAATATTTTTTGTTAACAATTTCCCTTTATATTAAAGATTTTAAAAACTAAAAAATTGAATTATGATCAATTAAAAAGAAAATTTTGTTCAATTATATATCAATTAATTTAATTTATGTCATTTTAATAATTTTGATAATACATTTTTATATAAAAACATTTTTAATTTTGAAAATTTTAGCTTCGAATACCCCTTTTTCACATCACGTCTGTTGGTATATTTTTTATTTAGTATTTAAAACTTATGTGATTGGAATTCTGGAAAATAGAGTACATATTATAACTAATAATTGTTTACATTATCTAATATACTCAACTAAATTTTTTACCATACTCGATTTTAAAAACAACAAAAAAAAATTATCATAGTAAAGGTAAAAATTGGGTTTCTTAGGGTTATACTAAAATAAAAAGGGTGAATAAAGAAGAAAACATGAATACAACCATTTCATGGCTATATATAAACCATATAAATTATAGGATATATATTGTCCCATTTTGGATCCTTTTTTACTTGTGGAAAATTAATCACGGCATTTTCTATTCAAACATTTGAAGGCTTCCACTCATATCAGTTATAAATGGTCATCCACTCTCTTATCCACTAAAAACCTAAAAAACCAAAAAATACCTTCAAACCATACCCATATCACTTCCATACATCCCTCCTATAATATGAGAATCATTTTGTTGTCTTAAATCCAACCTTGAAAGGATATTTGTTCAAACCAAAAGAAATTGTAAAAAAAAGAGGTAATGTCTTGAACCGAGCATGTTATTATATTTACTCATCAACATCCATAAATTATATTTTACCACGATTAAAAAATATCTTCCATATCTTACATATAATGAGTTTTTTTATATTAGTTACTAATATCTAAATCATATTCTATGAAATGGTAATTGAAATCATCATTCCTATATTAATAGGACTACCCATATCAAACTAATACATACCATTTTCCATCACCAACTATCATATATTGATATGATTATGGATTTAATTTTAATATATTATTTTTAAAATATTATTTATCCTCAATAATTCGATACCTCATCTACATTCATACCTCCCAAACGAATGTGAATCCTTAATGTTACTCATAGATACAGAGGAATACTGCTTCCCGAACCAATGTGTTGTGTTGTTCAGTTTTGTTTAATATGTTGGTAATAAGAACAATTAAAATAATACATATTATATATTTAATTTAAATATTATTTTATATTTATTATATCAAATATACTTTCTTAATTTCTATTCTATTAGGGATATAGTAAGGTCATTCGGGTGTACGATATATAATCACCTCACAAAGAGAAGTGGTTCTTTTTTTTCACAAATTCATTGCATGGAAATTTATAAGGATATATTTTAATAAAATTATTTTATATAAGTAAAATTTAATTGATTTTCAAATGGCGATGTATAATTTAATATTATTGTTTCAGTTAAACAACATAATGAAATCAAGGTTCATGCATATGTACGATTAACGATCTCCATGAAAAATGTATTTAATTTTATAGATATAACATTTATATATTAGAGATCTACATATATAATGAATATATATAATATTTATATCATGGGAAGTAATATATATTATGAAACTATGTCAAAATAATAGGACAAAATACAAAAAATAAAAACACACATGAAGAAAGATGTTTTTAAAAAAATCATGATATTAACATGGAATTATAAATAAATAGGTAATGACATGGTTTTTTATCATTTTTTCAGCTTCACACTTATCATTGGAAGAAAGTGACACCAAATTCCCCTTCTAAAAGGTTCAATGACTGTCTACTAGGATGTGAGAGATATTTAAATGAACAGATTTGGTAGATCAGTAGTGGACGATTCATCTACGATGGTTGTGGAAGATGTGAATGGCTTCAAGGCCTTAGTAAATCCATGATTTAATGATATATGCATCTGTATGACTCGATCTATAAGGTCTGAATGGTTGAAAAAAAATTTGGTTTCATGGTGGAAGGATATTTTAATGGATTAGAGGCCACCACCGATCCTCGATCCGATGTAGTCATCTGCAGGCCGCGATGTAGGGATGCCAGACCAGATGTGACGCAATCTGGTTTGATGGCAGCTGGAGGTTTTAATGGAGGAGATAACATTTCGTATCATTATCTATTCAACATCCGTATATATGAGACTTGATATATGGTGGTCAAACTGACTAACATGGTGGATGATGGGGGCATTAGGCATGGTTCTACTGTTGTGATGGCTGACTGGACTCGACTTGTGGTGGAGTGTGTTGAAGCTTAGTGTGTGGAGATAGGGGTGGATACGTGTAATAATGTGTCTATCAGTTTAGTTATAGGGATAGTAGAGAATAAAAGTGAATACTGGAATTTAATAGATATTGGTATGAACTACAAAAGAAAAAAATTCACACATATTAAGGATGTTATTCTCGATCAGACTGTGAAGAAACGTGATAATTCTCTTGTGATTACTAAAATGTTGGATATATTATATAGATTTAAAATTATTAGGTTACACATAATTTCTAGGATGGTTCCCTCAGTAGTTGAAAAAAAATTTAATGACCTTGTTTGAAAACATTCCTATGTATGTAATTTTTCTGATTAGAAATTTATTCCCATTGGTAGGGACGTCTTCCACCTATTTTTTCATTTGAGTAAATAATGTGTATGGTATGGAAGAATAAATCAATTTATTTAAATCCATATATGTTATGATATTAAAAATGGTAATTTCAGTTTAACTCGTTTTCCTTAAAAAAATATTGAAGTCCATGTCTACATTAAAATTATAGACTATAAGAGGATTTTATGGAATTCCTAGATTTTATTTAATATTTATTCTGTTGTCATTATTTCAATAAAAATGTATATTCAACTAAGGTTGGAATTTTTGGGAATTTTAAAAGGGTACTAGTAGGGGAAGACATAATAATGTGCTTAATTAACCACATAGTTATATCAACACTGTATAATAACATCCCAATCAGGGTGGAATATGACAACAGTCTCATTTTTGTCCGCACTGTCAAGAAAAAGGCCATATCAATAATACATGTCATAGAAATTCAGTTTTATCATATTTAAAGATAAAACAGAATATTTTAGGATGAAATTTATGTTTCATAATATGGTGGATCATGGGTGAAGAATATTGAAGATGGGGAATCATCCTCATTTTTCAATTGGAACATGCACTATTAACAATAATAATCCAAATGGAAGATCAAATCATGATCTTCTTGGGAAGAATAAAAAATTATGTCCTATATTGGTTGAGAATATATGGGTGTATGTAACAGCACCTGATCTAGATGGTGATAATAATCAACAAATATTTTATTTTGTAGATAATGTTCTGAATCATATGAATGATTCAGAGGATATCCCTACACAGTCTAATTTAGATCATAGATGCATAGATATGGTGGCTTATAATCCTCCAACCATACATGATGATGATCTAAGTCGATTTTATAAATAATTGAATGTTTATTTAAATTTGTAAATTCCATAATAATATTGTTCTTCCATGAGTAATGATAAGTGAAATAATTGCTATGATGACGAATTTCTAAACAACACATTCTGAATGTGTTTGGAAATAGTGGTCACAACTCTTTTAAAGATGAAATTTTATTAGCCATGGAAAATGGGATAGATAGTGAGGGAATCAATTCCTCATCATTGAAGATAAGAAAAAAAAAGAGTTACACTTACCTATCACCCACTATGTCTATTTGATCATCATTTAAGTGGTCAAAGATGGACAATCCAGAAATCCTTAGGATCTTCAATCTTGGGAAATATCAGTCTAAGATGGATAATGCTGATGAATCTGATTATGGAAATAATATGTATTTTTATGATCATCAAATTTTTTATCAATTTTTTTGATGAGGGAAAATCCCTTAACTAGACCCCGCGCCACTCTTTCTTGTTGTTTTTAAATTTATTAAATAAATATATGAAATCAATTTTTGCTTAGATTTTTCAGGTATAAATTAAAATGTAATATAGAATAATATGTAGATCATATATGGAATGATATATAAGATATTATTTCAAGAATAAATATATAATAAAATTATATTTATTATGAAAGAGGACTGAACATGTATAAATGATGTCATGACTTAGGTAAATGGATTTTTGTCTCACTTTTATTTTATATAAGACACAAGAAAAATGACATTGATGTTTCTATCAAGTACTGTATATAATTACCATGAATTTATTTTTTTAAAATTATCCATAAATTATAAGGATTTAAATATCCATTTTATGATATCTCTTTCATGGGTCATTATGTTCAAATGATACTAAACTTGTACATGATTTTTGTCGTGATTTTCCTTCCTTGATACATATGTTATGTTATGCACCATTCATATTTAATGATTTTTATATAGATCTCTATTGAAATTTAATTTCAATCATTTATATATTAACATGATATTTTAGGTATAGTTGAATGTTATTACATCATGGGGATTATTATTCATATTTTCAATGTGATCAGGATTATATTTTACAATCTATTCTATATTGGGATTGTCTATGATATGTTTTAAATGAGAAAATATTATGGTATATATATAAATAAACTCAAGAATATTATTCTCATATAGTTATATCATGATTATATATTGTTTCCCTTTATTTTCATATCTTTATGTACATAGGAAATCTGAATATTTTTTTCAATAAAAATCATCTTAATTTCACTATTCATTGGACATTTTTTTCATTCAAAACCTTGTTTGCTAAAAATGTTTTTAAAAATGATATTTATATTATTCAAATGATTTATAAAAAAATTTACCAATATATATATTTTTTACATAATGTTTTGAAATGAATTTTTATGTCCTCTTCCAAATAATTCACTTTGGGATTTAATATAAATTTTTTTAAAAATATTAATTTTAGCATGTATGGAATCAATTGAATTATCCACCATAATGAACATTATTCTCATAAAATTATAACATATATGTTATAACAATTATTATAAAATAAAATTATTTTAAAAATACTAATGTATACAAATGATTTCTCAAAGTGGAATGGATATTTTTTTATATTAATTTTTTTTACTAATTTTATAATGATTCTATTTAATGATTACAAATTTAATTATAATGAAAATGAATTTGAAACTATTTTATATTTTAAAAACATCTTTTAAAAAATAAAATGATATATTACTCATAAAATTATTTAAATCACAATTTTAAATAAATTTTAATCTAATATGAAATCATTTTTTAACTTGTGGTTTACAAGGGATAATTTTGAATAATTAAATCATTATTATTTATGTTGATGGTTAATATTTAGGTTGATGAAATGATAATTAAACTTATTTAATATCCTCGGATTATGATATGACATGTTTAGGAAATTTTTATAAACCATGTTTAATTTTAATGAATTAATATGTGATGATGTGATGAATGTTTCATGACATTTTGTAACACATACATTGGGTTCGTATTATGAGATAGTTTGGTCCAATATGTCCTTCTGTATCATTATGTAATGCTTTATATATATTGATAAAATAGCGAGGAAAAGATGATAAGATTTATCCACTATGGGAAATAAGTATTTCCTAATCCACTATGGGGAATAGGTTTCTACTGATCCACTATGTGGAATAGTTGATCATCCATGATCCACAGTGTTGATTTAATTGGTATTTAACCTTAAAATATAAAACAGCTACATATATTGATGATGGCGCCACACATTTTTGACTTGATATTGGGTTTCATGAATAGTTTATGATGATTTATCATTCATATGGACTATGTTTTATGAAATAAGAATGTTTTATGCAATGAATAATGCTTATGATATATTACATGTTTATTGTGAACTTTGAAAGTCATGTTCATGGTATCATACCCTTAAGATTGTCTTAAATTTGTTATGATAATAGACTGATACCACCTATGTATACAATTGGAGATAATATGTTCTCAAAATATTCTATGTTTATTTATTTGGGAAATAAGGAATGGTTTAGGTATGTTATGAACAATAGGAGTACTATGTAGGAATATATTAGTGGGAGAAGTTGAATATATCTGTGAAATAAAACAATTTTGTTTCTTATGTCTTAATACACTAATATTTTATATTCCAAGTTTTATGTTTATAACATGTATTATGTATTCAAACAAAAATGGATGATATTTATTTATGAAATTGATTTTTGTATCTACAGACATGATTCAACAGATCTATGTGTGACAAAAAGAATATTAATTCATATTATTAAATTGGTTCCTCCTTACCCACATGGAATGTATTTATATTTAACTCCAAATATTTTTTTCATATTAAATGTTATTTAATTTGGTGGAGAATATTAATATTATTCTGATTTTTATTATTATTTTAATTATTGTTGTTATTATTATTTTGGATATGCCTAATGGGTTAGATGGGTGTACTAACATATAATTAGATAAATTCTCTGACAATGGTCATAATGATTTACTATAATGGATTTATATTTTCATTACATATATCATTCACTGGGAGGTATTAATTCAAAGTTTCATGTACTTAATATTAAATCAATTTCTAATGGGACAATTAATATATTCAGGTCTATAACAGAAGTTAATATATTGTATAATTGTTTTCCAAATCATTGTGGTTGTACTCTGTCTATTCATTTTTTATATGGTTTGAAATAATTAGATTTGAATTTTCATTGTATGAAAATAATTTTTTCAAATAACATATTTTTAATACATAAATATATTTAATAAATCATCAATGAATGGTAGGGTAACATCTTATATAGACATATGTAAATATTTCGATCATGTTAATTAGAATTTTTATTTAAATATGTTCATAGGGTTGGATTCTACAATACATTTACTTGTTGGATGAAAGTATTATTTAATTCTATCTAATTACCACCTTTGTTAATAGATCCATAGAGGGAAAATTTTATTCAAGTAGTGTAAGGCATGGAGATCATTTTTTTCTATTATATTGTATAATACCGAAGACTATCATTATATATATATCATGAAAAACGATGATAATGTTATGAATAATCATTTTCAGGCTAGGGGTGTATTTAAATATCATTAAATGGTATTTATATGTTTTTCTAGGTACTAATATATCATTGGGGAAACAAAAATAAAGAGCCCACTATGTAGGTGTCATATTTTTATATATTTATTGGTATTATATAAACTTTTCAATGAAACTCATTCTTCACAGCCACATTTTCAAATATTATATAAAAATTATCTTCAATAGATTATTTAATATCACAATAGGATATTTGTTTTCAACTGTATTAGAATTACCATATTACATGGAAGAAATATGATTTTTTAGGATGGATATTTCCAATGACATCAATGGAGAGTTCTGTGTTCATAATTGAAATTCATTATCACTTTTTATATTGACATCTTTTTTCAAAGGGATTTGGATCCCCATATTTATCTACCTCTTCATTGATTTTAATTGGACACATAATTAATAAAAATTATTTTATTCAGTGGATATTTTATCTATATTGGATAAATATATGATGGGTACAAATAGAAATTAATATGTATAATATGTTTCAAGACACCAATTTATGAAGCTATTGACCCCATGAATTTGGTCTCTTTTAATGTATCAATCCAAGACCATTTTATCTAGATTTTATATAATGATAAATAGGAGAGTAAAATATTTTAAAAATATAGAATCAATGAAATTTTATGATGGGGTAATCATAAGAACATGATCTCATCAATATGGCATTGTTTCGTGATTTTTTTAATTTATGTGAAACTCTATGATGATTAATCACTAGAATACTTTTTTTTGAATGATAATTTACATGGTTAACCCATGGAATATTTTTTTCATGGTGCTCTGATGGAAAATTATATTATATCATACAACTAGTCTGTTTACATCTAGTGATGAGAGAACTAAAGAAGTCTCTATAAGGAATAGAGGAACACCTCCTCATAAACAAAAAGCTTCCACGTAGAATCAGGGGTATGGGGTATTATTATTTCGAAAATATACCTGGATATCAGTATTATAAAAACATAGAATTAAATGAAACATCACCCATATAATAATCATCCATAGAATTATGATTGAATAATGAACACAACCAATAATATTAAATGCAATGTTGTATGTAAAAATCTCTAGAGGCTCTCTAGACACCAATAAATCCAACCACATATTAGAAAGGAATAAATGAATAAAATTAAATATATAAGAGGCTTTGTAAAATCAATATGACTCAGCATATCATAATATCTAATCCCGTCCCTTATATGTAGAAAAATGATATAAATCTCTATATTCTATTATACCATAACATGAAATCTATGAATTTGTCTCAGGTATCAAGTTTTCATGGATGCTTAAACATAGTTTATTTAAAACTCAATAGGAAATTAATAATTAAGTCCCATATATAACTATTTTATAATGTGAATTATTGTGATATTATTAGAATGTAAATAAAAAATCTGATCATTATATGTGTAAATAAATGCCAAATATTGACTCTTGGGATAAAATTGACAATTAATATCAACATAAACAAATATCAAATAACATTGGGCTATCTCTATGAAAATAACGTAATGATATAATAAAATATCAAGACCATGGATTGTCTCTAGGGTCAGGTCCTTGGAAATTTATTATTAATAGGTATAAAATTATTCCTTGGTTTATAGAGATATCTAATTATATCATGCCTTATGTATGATTACAATTTTTCTTATTTAATATACTATGTGAGGTTCAACAACTAATATTTTTTCCCAAGTGTCAAAATAAATCCGATATCCCATGAATCATGGACTATTCCTTGGAATCTTGAGAAATCAAATGTTTGTGCCTTACAAGATCAATATCAAATTTCATAGAATACTTGGTAAGAAACTATCTAGAATCTTATTGATAACTTGAAATCCTTAGAAATCAAGTGTTGATGATTCATAAAATCAATAAATGATTTCAACTAATCTAGGGAAACAAAATATATTAGTATGTATTTCTCAAAAGATAATTCCTTATCTTTCAGATAATCTATTGTCTCAGGCTCAATGAAAAATTACTTTGCAATTAAGAATATATTTTGTGTGAATATTATCCTAGGAGGCCAGATCCTAGGTAACATTTGGAATCTATGAAGCACTAGGAAAATCATTAAATTCAGTATCCTTGTTGAATACCTCAATAGTCACTACAAAAATCCCATACATAAGTTATCTAGAGTCGATATATCAATGTATCATCCTAATGGGTCCCCTTGTACACTTTAAAAATTCAAACACCCCAGGACAGTCCTTTGAGATTAATACATAAATATGGATAATAACCATCACCCCTATAGAATAACATTCAGTGACATCATCATAATTCCATTTAGCTTTATATAAAAGTTTCACACGTGGTATGGATTCTAGAAATTCCCACATTCCATTTCTCTCTATGAATATCTATAAAATAGACCTATCAATCTATCTCCTTGGGACTACCCACATGTGTAATAAAATTTCAATGGTGGACGAATTCTCCCCCCATGATCATCCTAGTCATCCAAAAGGGTCAAATGGATCTCAATGTTCTCAATGGGATAATTCCTTGTCCATGCATCATAATCCATCAGTCACCTCTACCTAGAGGTTATTATGGGATCATATCACTAGGTCTAATATACTATGGTCATTAAATTTAAATAACACCTATAGGGGTCTATGTGTCACTAGATAAAAAAACAATATCATGGAACTGACTATTATGGTCTGAGGAATTAAATCATTTTTCTCAAGGGAACCTCATGAGCCTAGTAGTTTTTTAATTTATTTATAATAATATAATTTTAATTAAATTATCCTAATAATTTTAGTTTTCATTAAACCTTCTTAGTTGGTCCACACATCAAAATAATAACATAAAAAGTAAATGAAAATACAATAGGAGAATATACAAGAGACAATCTACCACGATCGAGGTTGATAAATTATTAATAAAAACCTGAAAAGTATTTTACTAGATTACAGATATCTATTTATCCATTGTTCATTAATATGTGGCCATCTCTCACATAAAAACATCTAAGATAACTATTTATTATATTATTATAAATATATAACTTATTAATTAAATACATTAAATTTAAGAAAAATGAATTTTTTATTTTCAAAGGAATAAATGAAAAAAATATATTTTTGAATCATATCGTTATAGAGAAATAACAACTAAACACATATAGTTGATGTGAAATGAACTACCAAAAATACATGATAAAAAATTCTTATTAGTCGAAAAGAAAATCCCTCATATAATTCACCTTTTTCTAGTAGTATTGTAAAAAATCACTATGGTTATGTACCTTATCAACATAATTCAAAATATTGTGAAAATATAGTCTCTGGAAATTATCTCTTAATCCTTCCCAAATCCCTATATAAAATGATTGATTATATCATGACACATTTGGAATGGTGTTCAATACTGGGATTATATGAAACCAATAATTATCCATAAAAAATGGGGAACCAAAAATTTGGGAATGGGAAGGATAAACACAAAATTTATCACTATAATATATCTGAACAAAATCCTAGGATGAGGGGGGGGGGGGGGTCTTAGATGTGTGGAAGATGGGTTTTATAGAGGAAAATAATACTTCTATGTTACATTATTTTCATAAAAAATCATGAAAAATCTCAGGAAAAATATGGGGTGTCCCCAAAAGAAAAAATACTCCCAATAAGCACTAATTGCGGTAACATATTGTGCAAAAAGTTATGTTTTATGAACCCAAACTTTCATACAGTGGACACCCGTCATGAAATTTCCCAATATAATCAAAACTATATATGGAGTGATTATTCCTTTCTAATTGTGAATGGTCTACCGCTATATTCTTCTACAAACCAAGAACACTATAATTATGGGATGTTCACCCACACCCACATGACATCAACTAAACATTAAACCATATCCAAATTAACATATCATTTATATATTATCTATATTATATCATTTAAAACCTCATTAAGAGTATATATTATCAAATTGAACCATCCATAAATAGAAAGAATCAAATACCTATTGAATTTAATAACACATCTGTATATGGTGTATAAAAATATGCACACAAGAGAAATTATCTTCCATGAGAAATCAAATTGATCATTCCTTAAACAACATAACCAACATTGGTAACAAGGTCTTTATCACCCATCTCCTAATACCATATAATGACAAAATATAATTGGTTGTGTAAATACATATGTAAGGTATTCTATGCTTCATAATATGACTCAATAATATTCACAATCAATGTTAAAATATATAGGTTCATACCAACTATCTTATATCCATCAAATCATATTCCATTCAAAAAATCATCATAAAACATATAAAGTTCCACAAAATATCCCCCAACTCAAAAAGTATGATCTTGATTCTTACTAATTCTCATTTGAACCACTTACTAAAACAAATTTTCATAAGTCCAATGATACTCAGGGTGTGGTTCCCATATCCCCAAACCCAAAACATAAGAAATAACAAATTGAAATAAAATAATTAATTTTTTCTAAATTCTATTCATTACCATATGTGACTCCACTCTGAATGCCTAAGGCCCATACATGCCAACATTTCCGTGAAATGACCCTGCCAAAAATTTGTATACATTATCATATTTTACATGACATACCCAAAAACCAGTACTAGATTCCCTTCTGTTGAAAATATATTTATTCACTATATGATGAATCACAATACTTTTTTACATGATTCACCACTTTAATCATTGACTAATGATATTTCACCATTTTAATCATGCCACATGATATGGTTTACCACCCGAAACAAGTCACAAACTGTATTTAACCTAACAAACCATTTAATTATATGATTTTCACAACAATAATAATGTCATGAATTTTGTTACTCATGATGAATCACCCATATATAATATCAATATCATATTGATACGAATGAAATTTCACATATTGTATGAAATATTTCATCCAAATAGAATATTTTTTGTTTATATGAGAGCAGATTGACATTATTCATAGCATACAAGGATAAAAAATATAAATCAACCATCT
Organism: Viscum album; assembly: GCA_963277665.1. Taxonomy (NCBI): domain Eukaryota; kingdom Viridiplantae; phylum Streptophyta; class Magnoliopsida; order Santalales; family Viscaceae; genus Viscum; species Viscum album. The sequence goes on along the minus strand of OY728165.1, from coordinate 1,059,693,266 downwards.
TATAACTAGTCCTATCACACCCATAACCTTTCCCACCAAACATCGCATCTTTATGTCTCATGCTTTTTTCCATTTCCACTAGTTTTTACTAATTTAATATATTATGATCATACATCCGCAATATCATAAGAATCAAAATTTAATCATTCCTAAATCATGTAAATCACGCACATGGGTTTATCCCTTTGATACAAACTCATTTCATTAGAGGGAACACCTACATATAATATATATTGGATCAACTGTTCCAAAAAATCATTCCACTTCCAATGAAAAAACACTCCACAGAAGGGAATTTTCAATTTTTGTAAAACATGGGAACTAATTTCTATAAGAATCATTATAATTATGTTGGTCCATATCTAGCACATAACCACAAACATGTCATCGATTAAATGATATGGAACATAACTAATGTTTAATATCATCATATAATCTAGAACCATTAGGTTTAAAATCTCAAACCACCTACTCTATTTTCCTTTCTCGTGCTCCAATAAGTCGTATATGATAAAACCTAGGATAACACATTTAATCTAAAATCCCTGAGCACCTTCCTTTTCAAACTCAGAAATTTTAAATAACTCTTCACCATCCTCTTTAAAATATTCTAACTTTATCATTCCACGAAATATAACATGATAAATCTCCCATATGGATAAATTACTAATCCAAATGTTCTGGACCCACACTCTCTTAGAAATAGTATAAAAATATACAGAATTAGTAGGTCTAATTACTCGAGCGGTAATACCCCCAAATCCAAACCATTGTAGAAAAATCTGTAACCCTCAGTGTGATTCTCTCTAGAATCACTAAAGCATAATAATTTCTATATTATATCCCTGGTGGAACATTATATAAATTGATCTCAATTCATTAATCATATGTGTGCATTCTAAATTCATGAAAACTATTTGATGGAGATACTCACATTATAGGTTTATTATAATAACTCTTTCATTATGCTAAACTCAAATAAATAATAAATTCTTCTTGTATCTAGGAAAATCATAATACCAATCCAATTCATCTCAAATGTTACCCTTATGTATCAAAAATAATTTTTATTATATATCCTATCATAGTAAAAGTAATTTGTATCTATAAAAACTATATCCTCTCATATACAGACCATTTATATATATCCCATGTTCATAACTCATGGATAACTTATATATATTCCCATTTCAAATATCATGGATAAATGACATGCTAATCTACCCCCAAATGAGTTCAAATATTTTTATCCAACATCACATCCAAAGTCATTCGCTAAATATGGAAATTAATGTCACTCGAAATACACATACATAGGTACCCATTGAAAAGTTGAAGGCTTACATGTTATTCTATATATATTCTGACGTCATATTCCAATTACTAAGCCAACCAAGACCCAATTTTCCATTGTGTATTCACGTAAATGAATAGCCCATCAGTAATAAAAATCATTGGTTAATCCCCTTAAGCCTCTGTATACGAGTGTAAATCCCCCAAGCAGAAAATTCTCATCTATCATCATACACACATATAATAAATGATCCCACCATTATATATGTCAACCATACCATAGCTATATTGATTAGTTATGTATAATTTTTCGACTATGTTAAATGTTAAAACATCATATTATTTATTCCTCACACATTAAATAAAAAATATAATTTAGTTTTATTTGAATAAATATCATCATATACCAAAAATATTTTATCACTATGGTATTAATTTCATACATCAAACTACCCATTTTTCATACACATCTCATAATAGAGAGACTTTATACTCTTACTAATGAGAATATAACTATATAAGAATGTTATCTGGAATTAGAATAAAAAATTGTTATGATTCAAGTGAGTCGAATTCCATTCAATGTTATATAATAAAAAAACACATAAGTTTTTCGTGATAGTTAAAAAAATGATCTTTCTACCACATATGATATAAATTAGAAACAGTCAAGATAATATTATTTGAATCCTATATCCCAAACATGATTCACATAAATTAGACTCATACAATGGGGATAAGATATATCATTATAAAAACCCTTAAATCCTAAATCGACAACCAATGTTCCTAAAACATTGTTAAAACAATAAAATCATAAAATTATAATTAAAAAATAGAATTGAAACTTCAATGTTATCATTTACTTCAAATCAAGATGATCATTTTCACAAAAACCCATTATAATATATATCAAAAACCTAGAAAAATTACACATTCAACGGTCATGCATCCCCAAATAATTAGAAAAATAAAAAATATAATACATTCTATGATATAAGACACATAAATTTTATGATTCTACATTTTAACATCTTACCCTCGATGCATGACCACAATGTAGTGCTCGAATAAGGGTATTCACCACATTTTTAATAGGCACACCTCCATATACACTAAAGGTTACTTACTAGTAGTGTGGGTCTAGGGTGTTACGATGGGTATAAAATACCCTATATAAAAATTAGAACATTCACAGAAATTATCAAAAATTAAGAAACCATAATAAACCTACATCAGAGAAAATGAAATTAATAAGCACAACTATTAAAAATAAAACAAATTAACAATGAAAAGATATTATTATTTGACTGGCCACCCAATAGGTTGAGTATATATAATAAATAAATTGATGGTTAAAATAAATTTCCACGATTTTTTATTGTACCTATATGCCTCACATAATCATAGTCATCGATATTGTCCAGGAAACAATGATGATCAATCCAACTCTGGGGCCACTTCCTACCTAAACCTAAAACTTGTGACGTCTAATTTGGTACCAGTGTACCAGGTCTACATGAGTAGGGTTCCATTACAAAACAATATAGAACTTATAATTTCTTCCTATACATAATATGTAATTGTACTTTATAAATGTGAAATTCTCATAGAGTAATTAAACATGATGTCAAAATAATACAATAAATTAATAATCAATATCAATATTTATGTTTATAATGACACTTGGGATCATCAAAATCATAAATCATCTTGAGAAGGTTTATATATAAGCTTGTCAATTAATATTTTTTACCAATACCAAGAACATTGTTCGTCCTTAGGAGTATACCACAGGTAATCTAGTATGAACATGCATAAAATTATTCCTTGGATCCATGTTAATCTAATAGTATGAGGATATATAATTTATTCACATGTTTCTAGGGTAATCTAAATCATGAGAATCAAGATCAAAAATTTATTCCATAGTGCATAATGAAATCATTTATCTTTTTTCTTGTAACTTATTCATTGGTTTCCCGGTCAATCAAAAGTACATGAATGTTTGGCCAATAATCAATTATATTTCATATAAGAAAATAATTAATTATTAACTCTACTAATTTTAAATAATCCTAGAAAACATAGTGTCAGACTATCAAGATATTCTAAAAATTCACGAGCATACAATGAAATATAATATATAGGAAAACTATGCTCAAATGACGAGTCCTGGTGTCCCATATATTGTCTGAGGACCAATGATTGATTATTATAAATCATGGTCAATAATTTCAAAATATAAAATAATCATATGAGAGATACCATTTATCAAAGGAAATTTATTATTTTTCAGGTTCAAAATTTTTTCTCAGGTTCTATAATGAGAGACACAATCATCACTGCCAAAATATTTCACATACATTCTATATGGTAAAAATATAATTCTGGAACCTATTTGGGTCCCCTGGGAAACATCATAAACACAATCACTTATTGTCTGTCAGTCAATTTAATCACTTTTATCCTGTTGATACCAATCACTCATAGGAAATAATTTGAAATTATAATATCAACATTACATCAAGTCATCCCTATCTTCCAAGGAATATATCACAAGTGTGATCGACTAATGAGTATACCTATATATGTCACATTATTTTTTGATTAATAAAAATCCAATTTATCATATTACTAGGTTGTGTTGACCTTGTTAATCTAATATCTTTATAGGTGACCTTATTCTCCATTATCATATCAACTATTTCAAATGATCAATGTTAGCTAAAGGTTCTAACAGGTTTTCCCATGTCCATTAATCTAGAACCATCCCCGACCTCTTCCCACATCTCACTAAGAGCACTGATAATCGGGGTGACAAAAATTATGTTATAAAATTTAATTGAAAACCCTCATGGTCAATATTTATCAAGATATAAAAATATTATTAAGGCCTTCTCAATTGATGGATGAGGAAATCAAAACAATACCCATGGGTCCTTCATGTCCCTTCAATCATTGTACATTTTATTCAAAAAAATTAATATTAATTAGAAAAATTATATTATTTAAATATTCTATTGTTCATATATTGATACTAAACATCAAATTCCATGAAAAAATTAATAAATGAAAATACCATAGAAGAATGTACAATGGACCACCTACCATTATCAGAGTTATTAAATGTTTAATGGGAGACTTACAACTCTAACCCAATCACGGAAAAGTACATTCATTCACCACATATCAACATGATGTCTAATAAATCCTAAAAACAAATAATATAACTTATTATTATCATATCATACTTATTCATAAATAATTTTAATCATTTAGACCATTTATTTTAATTTTATATAAATTACTAAAATATCATTAGCTTGTATTATTTTACAAAAACTTCAATTAATCACATATGGGATACCCAAAAAAACCTTTTTTACTATATACTATTAAAAAAATAAAACAGAACCAAAAAACACCAAAATAATCAAATTTCCTCAAAAAAATGAAAAAAACAGTATATTGACATAACTCATTGAAATGTGGTTTCATGAAATGTTGATTCCATATCGTTTTCTCTTATCACTAGTATCAATGATATCCCCATAAAAAGTGTTGATTCCACTATTAACTAGAATAATACCCATTAAAATTATAATCCAAGGGAGATTAAAAAATCACGTCATGTCTGGGAAACATAAAAAATAAGTGAAAGAGTAATTACATTACCCTAGTTTCTCAAGGCTAGTGCATTATTTTATTTCATTGGAATAAAAACATGAAATATTGATCTCAAAGTATCATGTAGTTTAGTATATTTGGATAAATAGATATATACATATGTTAAACATTACAACTTAAAAATAAATACAACATTGAAATTCCTTTGAAAACATCCATATCTCATAGGTTATCCATGCGGTACATTCATAAAAAACATCTTCATATTCTAGGAAAAAATCATAATAATGGGGGTGGTAAAACATCCATTAAGGGTGACCAATATAGAGAACAAATAAATAATTAGGAATGTTTAGGGACTAAAATTACCCAAGCCATTAAAAATAAACGTGATCATAATATGGTAGGAATATGAGGTGAATAAATAATGAAAAACTAAATCTTAATAATGCGGATTCTACTAGTAGAATAACCACATTTAATATAAATATCTAGTATAAAATGAGGTATTTCGTAATGTGATACATCATAACCATAACGTCAAGGCCTCATTCCAATACCATAAAAAACATTTTTCAAGGCCTTGTTCCATGAATTGATTTGTCTCATTAGAACTATTAATGAAGCAAAGGGCTCTAGTAGGCCCTACCCGACACATACTAATTATAATACATTCATAATATGAATGGATATTAACCTAAAAACATATTTATTCATATTTGAACTATTATATGAAATGTAAATAACATTCCCCAAACATTGAGCAGAAAAAGTAATCATTATTAGTTAATTGGTGAATTAATTAATGATAGAACATCAACATTAAAAATATTTAAAAAACATTAAATTACATACGGTATATGATTTCATAAAATACATATCCTAATAATTCATTACAATAAACAAGACTGTTCAAATATATGAAGATAATCTCATAAATTTTATGAGCAATTCTTGACATAAATACTCACTTTGTTTGAAAAGAAAACTTCTTTTAGAAAAATATTTTTTTAAAACTAGATGAAATTTAAGATATTAATTTCTTAAAAAACGATTTATTTTATAAAGATTATAGTTTTTATAAATATATAATAAATTTTCATTGAATATCAATAACGATTTGAAGAATTCCCTTGAATCAGGCTTGTATTTTGGGAAGAATTTCTGAAAGATCCTTGTAAAACATATAAATCCCCATAAATGAAGCTTTGATTATGATAGGTAAACATATATATAAATGTTAAAAATAATTTTTGAGGGTTAAATATGAATAAATATAAATATTATTGAGGTATATAGATAATAATTGTATCCTGAATAAAAATGGCGGTTCGGGTAGAAAACACAAAACATAAGTCCAAAGGTGTTCCTCACATGATCTTAACGACGTGAATAATAAAATTTAGTTTCATAAAATAATGATTATATAATATCCTCTACATTTCACATATTTATTATAACCTTATTAGGTTCATTCATGGCCTTCTTATGGGTTAATAAATTCATTTACATTGTTTTGGAATGTTTTCTTCCTTGGTTTTGATTACCAGGTTACTTATATTCATGTACAGATAAATATTTATAATGAGAATTTTTTAAAAGAATAGAAGTTTTATGTCACTAGAGAAGAACTGGAATATTACATGATTAAAAAAATCGGTTATTGGGATTGATGGTGAATCATTATATATAACATTAATTAAAATAATTTCAGTTTATTGGTGTTTTTTTATCACAATGAACTCATTTTTATTTGTAAATTAATATTAGTTGTAAAAGGATTATCGAATCATATAAGTCATAATATATATTATAGTCTAGTTCAAAAATAAAATTTTTTTTGATGTCCAATATTATAGATGGTAATAGAAATTGAAAATCGGTCGTCCTTTAATGTGATAAATTAAATAATCTCAGATGGTGTTTTCCATTATAGTATAAAAAAATGGGAAAAGAGTGATGATGAAAAATTCTTCCATTAGCATAAAAAACTTCCTGTAAATGTATGGTACTGAATTCATCTCAAATTTTTTATTAAATATGATGATGAATGAAAAAGAAAAAAAGGTATCTTGAAATAAAATAAATGAAAAGAGGGATTTACCACATGATGTAATCTTCCTTGAGAGCATCTTTAGGCTATAGGTTTTGTTATATTTATGATAACATGGGAAACTAGATGTGGGATATGAGTTTGGAAGGATTTTTGGGAAAAAGTTAGACAATCCACAATGCATGAGATGAGTGAAGAGAAGAGGTAGGAGCGTTAAAGTGGATGATAGGAGGTATTTTTTATTATATTATTCATTATTTAATTATTTACATCAAGAGAAGAAATAATATTGATTCTTGTGGGAATGAATAGTAATTTGTGCTTGTGTGTTCAATAAAATGGCCATTTACATCAGCCATGACTCAAGCATGATGCAGAAAATCACTTAATTATAATTTTTTTAAATTATAAAATTTCATTATTCACCAAAAATTCATTTATTTGATTATAATACCATAAATTATTATTAACCATTTTTTGACATATATAATTAAAAAATATACTCAATTTTATCAAAGTAATTTTATAAATAATATAAATTTAATTTTTAAATAAAATCATTATTTACATGAAAAATAATGATTTAAATTTAAAACAGTTTTTATAATACATTCAATCATTAAATAAGGTATTATTATTATAAGACAAAAAAATATTTTTTAGGTATCACGTTTATGAAAAATAATATTTTATCAAATACATATATTAATTTAAAATATTAATTAAATATTTTTTAATCGAAAAAAAAACCCGACACTAAATTATTAATTTCTAAAAAACTCTATTTTATTGATAAGGTGTCTAAATTTTTTTATATGTTCATGGGTGTGTTACTATTTATAAGTGTAATATTACTATTCAAAAGGGTATGTAATTATTTATAAGATTCATGTTGCTATCATCAAAAATGTAACTTGATATTATCAGTCTATAAATTTCATACTGAACACAACTGTGTATGTCAGTTTTTTGAAATTCAAATCACAGAGGTGGTAAAATTATGTTTACTAGATAAGTTATACCAAAGTGGTGTTTTGTAAGGACCCAGAGTTTCATGCATTCAATATTAAATTTATTGAAAAAATCTGGTGGGTTACATTCTTCCATCTTTATAAAAATGTAATCCTTTAAATTAATATAATTTTACATGATGAAGATATTTGGGTTGGTCTTTATCATATGATCCTCGAGATCCCATGTTACCTCTCCGATTTTAGGATTTTTCTAAAGTACCATTCCCAGTAATGTGGTCTGATACCTCAAACCCTAATATTTAGTATCCAGAATCCCAATAGGCTCTTTACAGTATGATAATTAGAGTTCCAATTCTATTCCTTCAAATTTGAGGACACTCATAGGGCCTATAATGTACTTTCTCTACAATGTGACATGAAACACATTTTGTACTATAGACATACTAGGAGGCATATCGAATCGATTTGTAACATCTCCAACTCTTTCTAATATTTCCAATGGTCCAATGTACCTTAGACTTAGTTTCCCTTTCATTATAAATCTTATAAAATGCTTCATTGGAGACCCTTTCATGAAAACATGATCTCCCACATGAAATTCCAATTTTTTTCATTCAATTAACTGCATATCACATTTTCTTGCCTTGAGTTTCTTTGATATGGTTTTAAATAGTATTTTCCTTTTTTGTAGCTCCCTAAACAAGATCATGGTCGATATGCATCCTTTCTCCTACTTCATCCCAAGATGTTGGTCTATGACATCTCTTTATATACAGTGCTCCGTATGGTGTCAATATAATACTTGAAAAATGAATATTAATATAGGAAACCCCAATAATGATAAATATTAATCCCACATACCTTGATTATCATGTGAACATGATCTCAACTTGTCCTATAATATTTGGATCATCATTTAGGCTTTCCAATCAGTTTTTGGGTGGGAATGAGTACTCAAATGAAGATTAGAATAAAATGAATTGTGAGGGCATTTCAAGAATTTTGATGTAAATCATAGATCAAAATCAGACCCAACTGAGAGAGGTTCCCCATGATGCCAAATTTTTTTATTTTTATAGAGTTTTTATAGGTTATGTAGTGGAATTTTCTCCCTCATATTGATGAAATGTATAGATTTCGTAAGTCGATCAAGAATTACAAATATCACATCATTTGGCCTTCTAGTTTTCGGTAATCTGATTACAAAATCCATGGTTATTTAATCTCATTTCCATTTAGGATTACGTAGAGATTTCACAAATACTATTGGATTTTGTATTTTGGCCACTAATTATTTATAGACCAGACATATTGATACATAATCGACAATTTCCCACATTATGTTGTCCCACAAGAAATGTTACTTCAAATCATTATACATCTTAGTGCGACCATGATATGTTGAGAAATTAGAAATATGGGAATCTTCCAATAACTCCATTTTTTTCTTATGTATAGGTTGAACCCAAAATCATTTTCCAAATTTCATAATTATATCTTCACACACAACATTTCCCAACATCCCATAATTCACACCATTAATCATCTTTTGAAGAATTTCATCATCAGATTGATATGTTTTAATCCCTTCCAATAGATATGTTGGGAAACCAATGGGAAATATAATTGCATTTTTTCGTGTTTGATAATTCCTATTACATGATTTCCAGATCCATAAACACAATATCTCTTTCAATCGTCATTTTCTTATGGACTTCATCATCATTCCATATCAATACATCAGTTCCCTTATTTTAATTTCCTTGGTTGTGGCGTATCGAACAGTAATAATCCATGAGTAGATCAAGATATATCATTTTACTCATGTTGAGTTCATTATGTGAGAGATATATTGGATGCTATTTAGATCCAAATATATAACTCATCTTTCTCCATATAGATAATGTCACCTTATCATAAGGTAAATGATTACATCTTTTAATGCAAGATCATGAGTATAATTGTTTTTCTTAGGAATTTGTAACATATTATGTTCATAGGCAACAACTATATAATTCGGTATAGGGACACAACCAAGTCTTTTCATTGATGCATCACTATAGATCACATATCCACCATTCTCTAATGGTAGATTCAGGATCTGAAAATTCACTAAAATCCTCTTCAATTATATAAAACATTCCTCAAGTTATTTTTTCCATATGAAAATAACTCATTTCACTATATTCACGGTCACTGGGTCGGATAAACATGATAAGTTATGAAAAAAACCAATAAATAACATGTTAAACCAATAAAACTATGTAAATATTTTATGTTCATTGGAGTAGTTAACTATTTCGTAGTTGTTGACTTTGTAGAATCAAATGATATTCCATACATAGTGATAATGTGTCCATGGAAGAATACTTATTGAAGACAAAATTCGTACTTAGTAAACAAAACATATAATTATTTTCATCTATGAGACTTTAAAATAGTGATCATGTGACATTCATGATCTTCGTAGCATTTTTAGTATAAAAATATATCCTCATTAAATACTTCCACTATATAGCCCCAGCCTTAAACCTTATTTAATCTTGATTTATTAAAAGATTACACATTGAGGATCTTTTCAGGTTTAGAGTTTTAGAAAATTAGATCATGAAACTTTCATTATATTCCACATTTAAACAAAGTGGTTACATAAAATATAGTATTCATTCTTCCCATCAACGGGAACATATTTAAAATATAACACAGATTCTTTCTTGACACATCCTTGACACTATCATCACATCATGTACATTTCCCTTGACCTGTGAAAAACATTTCAAAAACATGGGATGAGCATAAAAAGCTCAGTAAGAGTTATAAAAATATGGAAAGTAAACATGAGTTCATATATATATAAGAATGAAATCATACTTTACCCATAAAACAAAGGCACTTTAACATACCTCATTAAACCATGAATAAATCATAGAAATCATAAGACATAAAGGTATCTTGAGGAATTCATAACATTCTTACGTAGGGAGTAACCCTCTTGGTTACGTTTGGAATACCCATCACAGTATATTCCCTAAATCTCTTCAGAGAAACCTTAACGTTTCACTCCTTCACGTTACCCAATGCATTGGAGAGCTATATTGGGCTCACCCGCCCTTAGTTTATCATGGAACCACCCGTTCTCATAACAATTCCCAAGAACCATAACATAAATGTATCACATAAAACATGCATAAAGGAAACATAACATTTCCACATTTCAATCACAATATAACATTTTAGTACATTGAAATAATGAATCCAAAAAAGAAACCATTTCCAAAACCATTGAAAACATTTAATAAAGCGATTTTTGAATCAAAGTGTCTCATACCAACTTGAAGCTTAAAATTTTAAACCATTAATATCCATATAAATAAATCCTTAAAACCATTTTGAAGACATGGATATTAATTAGAACAAATAATTAAAACATTTAAAAAGATATTTCGGTTAAAGGGGTTTTACCAAAATTAGAGACACTTGAATACAATAATTGAGGAATAACATTTATTCAGAGCATTATAATATCATGAGAATAAATGGATTCATGATATAATACTCCAACGGACAGTATATACACCATATAATAGTGAATTGGTGCATAACAAAAATGAACCCTCAATAGAAATGTCAAATGTAATGAAATCCCTTATAAAGAAGGTATCCTTAAATTAAGGACAAATCAATCTCAAAAATATGTGTGACAAATATAAATACACCCAATATAAGTTTATATTATGTGTAAAACAATAAGAGGTCATTCACACATATTCAATGGATGACATATTCAATGACTACATGTTGAACCCAAAGAAATCGAAATTGGGTTAAAAAGTTCCCTTGACAGCCTAACGACATCACATCAAAATGAGTTGATGAGAGATAAAAAAGTGTATCTCATCACTTGGAAATAAAATTTACATCAATAAGTATATATGAGAACATATCTCAACATAACAATATGTAAATTAAAAGACCCAATAAAATAAGTCTTTTAAAAAAAGGAGGGTGAAAGGGTCCCTTACCGACTTGGGTATCTTTCAAAACATACACCCCATGAAAGAAGGACAATAGATCATTGATGTAAATACTCATAAAAGAAAGTATATTACACAAAGAGTAGAATAATGTGCAGTACATACACCACTCAATGGAATTTGTGGAAAATGTAGCATAAATCTCACGGGAATAAAAGTGAGATGAAAAATCCCTTACGAAAACTCGGCAGCCTAACGACGCCACATAAAACTTACGAATATGAATCGATGAGATCACATAGGGTATCTCATCACATTACAATAAAATTTACAGAAATAGGAATATAAAATAACATCCCCCAACATTACAAATAGGATCTTAAAATAAGTGACATAAAGGAGAGTACTTAAAAAGAAAGGGAGAGGTTAGATCTCTTACGAAAGTTCGGCAGCCTAACAGCGCCACTCAAAACATCCAAAATGGATTTATGAGAGAGAATAGGTTCTCTCATCACATGAACCTAAAAATTACAGTAAGTGTAATATAATGATCATCCCAATAACAATAAAGATGAGGTTTAAAAGGAATGTCATAAAAGTGTGTACTTAAAAAGAAAGAGAGGAGTAGGATCCCTTACCTCGGGTCCGACTTGACTCGATCATAATTTAACATCCTGAATAATAAACTTGAGTTAATTTATCCTTGATTAAGAACCCTTTTCAAGCTTATTATTCCTTTTATATCACTTATTTCCATGTTATAAACATTATGTAATCATTAAGTTAATAATGATTGTTTTGTCGATATTTGGTTCTTATGTCGAAAGTGGAATTCTTACAATTACATGTTGTTCGTGTGGTCAACGGTTCTTTATATCCAAAATGACATTACTGATTTGGATATCATATATTTCATATATATCCAGCATATACATGTATTTATAATATCACATAATCATTTAGAGGAAAGAAATGAAATGCACTGTTCATGGAGACGGTAAGCCGTACGTACGCATGAACGCTGCTTTCATTTCTATGTCGTATTAATGGAATTAAAACTATATGAAAGGTATGTATATTTTAATTACAGAATTATATTAATCATTTAGATGTATCATACATCATATATATCCATTATATATATGTACTTATAATAGTACATAATATTTTGAGATAAGAAATGAAATGTACCGTTCATGGAGACGGTAAGCCGTACGTACGCATGAACGCTACATCCATTTCTATTTCATATTTAATGGAATTAAAACATAATGATACATAATAGTATTTTAATTCCAGTATGGTATCATATATAATATCATTAAAAATACCCTTTATACGTACCACATATGGTAATAACGAATCAAATCACTTTGAGGGGGCGGTAGTCCGCAGTTCCTTAAATGAAGATATCGCATATACCCATAATGGAAGCCATTAAGGTAAGCCACAAATGAAAAATACAGAAGCTAAAGTAAAACATAAACATATTATATATCATATATAAAAATAGTGACATAATAATTGCCACCTTTGAAGGTGTTAAATGAGTATTGAACAATCATCGTTTCGAGAGGCATAATTTTTCCATCCACGGAAACCGTATGTTCTTTAACCATTTGATGTAGTTGTGTGAGAGTGTAGTTCGAATAAATCTTATAACAACATCATAGTATATTGAAGATACTGGGGTTGTTACAAAAGAATTATATAAAAAGAGTTTAGGTGGTTGGAGAAGCAAAAATAAAACAATTGAACATGAGAGAATGAATTACCTTTAAAAGTGTAACTACTTTTGATTTGAGCCTAAAGGCTTCCTCTGAAAGGATTTTGCCCAAAGGGAATCCTCTAGGATGAGGAGACGGATGTGGAGAGACAAAATGGGCAGGGGTTGGCTGAGCGAAAGGCTTGAGGAGTGTGTGAAATGAGGTAGAGGTGGGGGCCTTTTATAAGAGGAGAGGAGGGGCACTTTTGGAAATTAAGAAATATTACTTTATTTGAAAATGTGTTTCGGTTTTAAAAGTCCCCACATTGATATAATTCATGTATTAGGTGTTAAGGGTTATAAATCCACCCATCCAATAAGTTTTGGACATGTGTAGTTCATAGATTTTACATTATCTTTCCATTTTATTTTAATCGTTAAATAATGATGTCATCACTGCATCATTATGATGTCATAAATAATTTAATTTATTTAGTGTCTAAAAATTATAAAAAAAATACTATGATGTTGGAAATCTTTCTGCGTTCCAATTACTATTTATAATTCAAAATATGATCTTTATAACACCATGTAAAAATTGTTTTCGTAAAACATATTATGTTTGTGTCATTTTTACTTTTACATTAAATAAAAAGTTATTTATGTCATTTCCCCACCAATGTGGCTCCATTGGGTGCCCAAGTTTACCCATGGCTTGCCTTGGTCGGCCATGACACAACCAATGAGAGTAGGACATGTGTCAAGCTCATCTTATTTTATTAAAGCATTGTTTTTACCTTAAACTACACTAATTACCACTAATCGCGATTAAAAACTTAATAAGTTACTATTCGCCAAAAAATTATTTTTATTCCATTGAACCACATTTTAATTCTTACTAACAACCATGTATGTCGGATTTTTGAAATTCAAAACACAAAGATGGAAAAATTTCATTTAAACAGAAAAATCAGTTTTTATAAGTACCACTTAGTGGTTTCACTGTTCATCAAAAATTGATGTTTTTCAGAAAAATCCCAAAAATTCACCATAAGAAATATATGATATTCCGAATTCAAAAATGAAGTCTATTTTACAAAATTCAAAACATATAAGTCAGATTAATTAATTTAATAATTAATTACCGCTGTCAAAGCAAATGGCGTGTTTTTATGAAACAATAAGTATCAAAAGATTGACACTAGTTTAAGTCCAATTTCAAAGTGAAATTGATTCCAATGACCACCATTGGATAAAATGGTAAAAATATATTATAATTCCACTTAAAAATCAATTCAAAAGATAATCTAATAATATAAATAAATTAGATTAAAAAGAGGTTTTGAATTAAAATACAACATTTTACACTATTCATTAAAAAAATGAACTTTATCGGAAAGATACCAAAAATTTACACAAAGTAAATTTTGATGTCCCGATTCTTAAGAAGAGTTTTATTTGGTCCAAGGGAATTTATAAGAGTGAACAAAACAATATTTAATGACGGTTCGCCATCAAAAGGTGATAAGTGAACCTTTAGTGAAAACTAGGGCATATACGCCTAAAATTGAATTCTTTCCGTATTTTATGCCTTTATCTTTTATTGGATAAATGTAAAAACATTTAAAAAAAACATATACAATAATATTTTAGTTATTTCTACCCATTCCCGCCAACACAATGGCAACATGTTAACTACCATTTAAAATAATATTATTTTATTATTAGAGTGCAATGTAAGATTCCCAAGAAACTCGTTGTTGCGTATTGGGTACGCCATCGAGCATAGAATCCACTTTAAAGTAATATTAATGTTTGATTCACAAATTTAGATAAATAAGAAAATGTCATATTCTTTATTTACCTGGGGTGTTACATCCTTCCCCCCTTTTGGGAATTGCGTCCTCGCAATTTTTTTAAAATTGAACTTGGAAACATCCTTGAAAGTCCCACATCGGAACAAGAGTCGGTAAAACAATCACTTTAAAATAAAGAATGATAAGTACAAAGGTCACCTGAGTTAACCCATAATAGGATTCCGTGTAGGAAAACATGGACATGGAAGAAAGAGCAAAGGGTCATGTTCTGATGGAGAGTGATAGAAAAAATGTTTAGGAGAAAGTTAACCATGAGAAAATCACAAACTTGTGATGGGTTAAACGGTATTCTATTCCCCAGTAGGAAAAGTTAATAGACAACATTTTTGTTTTATGTTACTTTTTATTGAGGAATTTATTCATAAGGAAACATAATCACTTATCATGTTGTCTTTAAACTTTTATTAGATTCCTTGCACAAACTCATATTTTCTCCAAAAGGCGAGTATTTAGGAAGACTTGTTAATATTAAGAGTATTATAATCAACTTCTAGAGAATCACCTAATCCACAAAAGATAACTATACAATTTCCATGTCTTCAAACCTTAACCAAAACTAAAACCAAAAAGGTTACTACAAGATCAGATAATCCAGAAAAAGATAACCCATTAAAAAGAAAATCTATGCTTAATCTCAAAAATTTGTCCAACAAAACCCAAATTTCAACGAGGACCATCCGATAAACAATTTGTCCATAAAATTCTTCGAAGTAAAACAATATAAGATTGAAACCCAAATATTTGAAGGATTTAGTCACATAGTCTTCCAAGTTAAATCGTAACATTTATCTCCAAACAACATCAGTTTCTCCTAAAGTCTCGTATTGAAAAGTAATTAACCTAATCACATATCCTCCATGATAGGTTAATCATTTTCATAAATAACCCAAAATCAACTTACTATTAATTCATAAAATAATATAACTAAAAAGAATCAGTCAAAATAACCAGGTACTTCACGTAGTCTAGTGGTAGACGATAAATACCAGTCGCACTTTGGTTGTGGGTTCGATTCCCACAGCTTTGTCCGACGCGACGGGTAGTCACACGGTCTGCGTGTTGTCCTTTTTCCAAAACTATATAATTCTCAAATCATTCCCCAAAAAGAGATAAAAAAATCAAAAATGATCATAACATATTTTAACCTCAAGTTTATCTCATGCCTTTCATTTTCCATCATAACATATAATAACCCATAATTATCTCAAAAGTAAGGATCATATAAACACTAATGGTTACCTTTATAATTATTATCTGAACTTCCACATCGATTGGTCATCTCGTACATGATGCATTAAAGATCATACCAAGGTTCAAGTGGTTGATCATGACTCCTTGATAGTTGGTTTAGAAAAACCACCTGTTTCCTCATTGAATCCCCCATTTTATCTAGTATCTTAATCATAGAACCACCACAGTTTCTTTCAAACCTATTGTCTCTTTGGTGCCTGCTATATCCATCCATTCAAAAGAAACAGAAATTTCAGTGTGTGTATATCAACAAAACCATCATGTACTAATGAGGAAGGTAAAAACTACGATATACTTACTCGTTCACTTTATCTAAAACTAGCACTCTTTCTGAAATCCTAACCATTATGGTAATGTCACTTATGCTAAAAGAATACCCTAACCTCTAAAGTTATCTAAACCGACCTTTGATACCAACTATAAGGCCCCAGCCTTAAACCTTACTTAATCTTGAGTTATTACAAGATTACACATTGAGGATCTTTTCAGGTTTAGAGTTTTAGAGAATTAGATCATTAAACTTTCATTACATTCCACATTTAAACAAAGTGGTTACATAAAAGATAGAATTCATTCTTCCCATCAACAGGAACATATTTAAAATATAACACGGATTCTTTCTTGACACATCCTTGACACTATCATCACATCATGTACCTTTCCCTTGACCTGTGAAAAACATTTCCAAAACTTGGGATGAGCATAAAAAGCTCAGTAAGTGTTATAAAAATATGGAAAGGAAACATGAGTTCATATATATATAAGAATGAAATCATACTTTACCCATAAAACAAAGGCACTTTAACATACCTCATCAAACCATGAATAAATCATAGAAATCATAAGACATAAAGGTAACTTGAGGAATTCATAAAATTCTTACGTAGGGAGTAACCCTCTTGGTTACGTTTGGAATAACCATCACAGTATATTCCCTAAATCTCTTCGGAGAAACCTTAACGTTTCACTCCTTCGCGTTACCCAATGCATTGGAGAGCTATATCGGGCTCACCCGCCCTTAGTTTATCACGGAACCACCCGTTCTCATAACAATGCCCAAGAACCATAACATAAATGTATCACATAAAACATGAATAAAGGAAACATAACATTTCTACATTTCAATCACAATATAACATTTTAGTATATTGAAATAATGAATCCAAAAAAGAAACCATTTCCAAAACCATTTAAAACATTTAATAAAGAGATTTTTGAATCAAAGTGTCCCATACCACCTTGAAGCTTAAAATTTTAAACCATATAAATCCATATAAATAAATCCTTAAAACCATTTTGAAAACATGTATATTAATAAAAACAAATTATTAAAACATTTAAAACGATATTTCGGTTAAAGGGGTTTTACAAAAATTAGAGACACATGAATACAATAATTGAGGAATAACATTTAGTCAGAACTTTATAATATCATGAGAATAAATGTATTCATGATATAATAATCCAAAGGACAGTATATACACCATATAATAGTGATTTCGTGCATAACAACAATAAACCCTCAATAGAAATGTTAAATGTGATGAAATCCCTTATAAAGAAGGTATCCTTAAATTAAGGACAAATCAATCTCAAAAATATGTGTGAAAAATATAAATACACCCAATATAAGTGGATATTAAGTGTAATACAATAAAATGTCATTCACACATATTCAATGGATGAAATATTCAATGACTACATGTTGAACCCAAAGAAATCGAAATTGGGTTAATAAGTTCCCTTGACAGCCTAACGGCATCACATCAAAATGAGTTGATGAGAGATAAAAAAGTGTATCTCATTACTTGGAAATAAAATTTACATCAATAAGTATATATGAGAACATATCCCAACATAAAAATATGTAAATTAAAATACCCAACAAAAGAAGTCTTTTAAAAAAATGAGGGTGAAAGGTTTTCTTACCGACTTGGGTATCTTTCAAAACATACACCCCATGAAAGAAGGACAATAGATCATTGATGTAAATAATCATAAACCAAAGTATATTAAACAAAGAGTATAATAATGGGCAGTACATACACCACTCAATGGAATTTGTGGCAAATGTAGCATAAATCTCACGGGAATAAAAGTGAGATGAAAACTCCCTTACGAAAACTAGGCAGCCTAACGGCGCCACATAAAACTTCCGAATATGAATTGATGAGATCACATAGGGTATCTCATCACATTACAATAAAATTTACAGAAAGATGAATATAAAATAACATCCCCCAACATTACAAAGAGGAGCTTAAATGAAGTGACATAATGTAGAGTACTTAAAAAGAGAGAGGTTAGCTCTCTTACGAAAGTTCGGCAGCCTAACATCGCCACTCAAAACATCCAAAATGGATTGATGAGAGATAATAGGGTCTCTCATCACATGAAAATAAAAATTACATTATGTGTAATATAAAATATCATCCCAATAACAAGAAAGATGAGCTTTAAAAGGAATGTCATAAAACTTTGTACTTAAAAAGAAAGAGAGGAGTATGATCCCTTACCTCGGGTCCGACTTGACTCGATCATACTTTAACGTCCTGAATAATAAACTTGAGTTAATTTATATTTGATAAAGAACCTTTTTCAAGATTATTATTCCTTTTATATCACTTATTTCCATGTTATAACCATTATGTAATCATTATGTTAATAATGATTGTTTTGTCGATATTTGGTTCTTAAGTCGAAAGTGGACTTCTTACAATTACATGTTGTTCGTGTGATTAAAGGTTCTTTATATCCAAAATGACATTACTGATTTGGATATCATATATGTAATATATATCCAGCATATACATGTATTTATAATATCACATAATCATTTAGAGGAAAGAAATGAAATGCACCGTTCATGGAGACGGTAAGCCGTACGTACGCATGAACGCTGCTTTCATTTCTATGTCATATTAATGGAATTAAAACTATATGAAAGGTATTTATATTTTAATTACAGAATTATATTAATCATTTAGATGTATCATACATCATATATATCCATTATATATATGTACTTATAATAGTACATAATATTTTGACATAAGAAATGAAATGTACCGTTCATGGAGACGGTAAGCCGTACGTATGCATGAACGCTACTTCCATTTCTATTTCATATTTAATGGAATTAAAACATAATGATACATAATATTAATTTAATTCCAGTATGGTATCATATATAATATCATTAAAAATACCCTTTATACGTACCACATATGGTAATAATGAATCAAATCACATTGAGGGGGCGGTAGTCCGCACTTCCTTAAATGAAGATATCGCGTATACCCATAATGGAAGCCATAAAGGTAAGCCACAAATGAAAAATACAGAATCTAAAGTAAAACATAAACATATTATATATAATATATAAAAATAGTGACATCATAATGGCCACCTTTGAAGGTGTTAAATGAGTATTGAACAATCATCGTTTCGAGAGGCAGAATTTTTCCATCCACGGAAACCGTATGTTCTTCAACCATTTGATGTAGTTGTGTGAAAGTGTAGTTCGAATAAATCTTATAAAAACATCATAGTATATTGAATATACTGGTGTTGTTACAAATGAATTATATAAAAAGAGTTTAGGGGGTTGGAGAGAAAAAATAAATCAAATGAACATGAGAGAATGAATTACCTTTAAAAGTGTAACTCCCTTTGATTTGATCCAAAAGGCTTCCATTGAAAGGATTATGCCCAAAGGGAATCCTCTAGGATGAGGAGACGGATGTGGAGAGACAAAATGGGCAGGGGTTGGCCGAGCCAAAGGCTTGAGGAGTGTGTGAATTGAGGTAGAGGTGGGGTCCTTTTATAAGAGGAGAGGAGGGGCACTTTTGGAAAGTAAGAAATATTACTTTATTGGAAAATGTTTTTCGGTTTTAAAAGGTCCCACATTGATATAATTCGTGTATAAGGTGTTAAGGGTTCGAAATCCACCCATCCAATATGTTTTGGACATGTGTAGTTCATAGATTTTACATTATCTTTACATTTTATTTTAATCGTTAAATAATGATGTCATCACTGCATCATTATGATGTCATAAATAATTTAATATATTTAGTGTCTAAAAATTATAAAAAAAATACTATGATGTAGGAAATCGTTTTAGATTTCCAATGACTATTTATAATCAAAAATATTATCTTTATAACACCTTGTAAAAATTGTTTTCGTAAAACATATTATGTTTGTGTCATTTTAACTTTTACATTAAATAAAAAGTTATTTATGTCATTTACCAACCAAAGTGGCTGCATGGGGTCCCCAAGTTGACCCATGGCTTGTCTTGGTCGGCCACTACACAACCAATGAGGGTAGGACATGTGTCAAGCTCATCTTATTTTATTAAAGCATTGTTTTTACCTTAAACTACACTAATTACCGATAATCGCGATTAAAAACTTAATAAGTTACTATTCACCAAAAAATTATTTTTATCCCATTGAACCAAATTTTACTTCTTACTGACAACCATGTATGTCGGATTTTTGAAATTCAAAACACAAAGATGGAAAAATTTCATTTAAACAGAAAAATCTGTTTTTATAAGTACCACTTAGTGGTTTCACTATTCATCAAAAATTGAAGTTTTTCAGAAAAATCCCAAAAATACACCATAAGCTATATTTGATATTCCGAATTCAAAAATGTAGTCTATTTTACCAAATTCAAAACATATAAGTCAGATTAATTAATTTAATAATTAATTCCCGCTGTCAAAGCAAATAGGGTGTTTTTATAAAACAATAAGTATCAAAAGATTGACACTAGTTTAAGTCCAATTTCAAAGTGAAATTGATTCCAATGACCACCATTGGATTAAATGGAAAAAATATATTATAATTCCACTTCAAAAAAATTAAAAAGATAATTTAATAATATAAATAAATTATATTAAAAAGAGGTTTTGAGTTAAAATACAACATTTTACACTATTCATTAAAAAATGAACTTTATCGGAAAGATACCAAAAATTTACACAAAGTAAATTTTGATGTCCCGATTCTTAAGAAGAGTTTTATTTGATCCAATAGAATTTATAAGAGTGAACAAAACTATATTTAATGACGGTTCGCCATCAAAAGGTGAGAAGTGAACCTTTAGTGAAAACTAGGGCATATACGCCTAAAATTGAATTCTTTCCGTATTTTATGCCATTATCTTTTATTGGATAAATGTAAAAACATTTAAAAAAACATATACAATCATATTTTAGTTATTTCTATCCATTCCTGCCAACACAACGGCTACATGTTAACTACCATTTAAAATAATATTATTTTATTATTAGAGTGCAATGTAAGATTCCCAAGAAACTCGTTATTGCGTATTGGGTACGCCATCGAGCATAGCATCCCCTTTAAAGTAATATTAATGTTTGATTCACAACTTTGGATAAATAAGAAAATTTCATATTCTTTATTTACCTGGGGTGTTACATCCTTCCCCCCTTTTTGTAATTGTGTCCTTGCCATTTTTTTAAAATTGAGCTTGGAAACATCCTTGAAAGTCCCACATCAGAAAAAGAGTCGGTAAAACAATAACTTTAAAATAAAGAAAGATAAGTACAAAGGTCACCCGAGTTAACCCATAATAGGATTCCGTGTAGGAAAAATGGACATGGAAGAAAGAGCAAAGGGTCATGTTCTGATGGAGAGTGATAGAAAACATGTTTATGAGAAAGTTAACCATGAGAAAATCACAAATTTGTGATGGGTTAAACGGTATTCTATTCCCCAGTAGGAAAAGATAATAGACAACAGTTTTGTTTTAAGTTACTTTTTATTGAGTAATTTATTCATAAGGAAACATAATCACTTATCATGTTGTCTTTCAACTTTTATTAGATTCCTTGCACAAACTCATATTTTCTCCAAAAGGTGAGTATTTAGGAAGACTTTTTCACATTAAGAGTATTATAATCAACTTCTAGAGAATCACCTAATCCACAAAAGAGAACTATACAATTTCCATGTCTGCAAACCTTAACCAAAACTAAAATAAAAAAGGTTACTACAAGATCAGATAATCCATAAAAGGATAACCCATTAAAAATAAAATCTATGCTTAATCTCAAAAATTTGTCCAACAAAACCCAAAGTTCAACGAGGACCATCCGATAAACAATTTTTCCATAAAATTCTTCGAAGTAAAACAATCTGCGATTGAAACCCAAATATTTGAAGGATTTAGTCACATAGTCTTCCAAGTTAAATCGTAACATTTATCTCCAAACAACATCAGTTTCTCCTAAAGTCTCGTATTGAAAAGTAATTAACCTAATCACATATCCTCCATGATAGGTTAATCATTTTCATAAATAACCAAAAATCAACTTACTCTTAATTCATAAAATCATATAACTAAAAAGAATCAGTCAAACTAACTAGGGACTTCACGTAGTCCAATGGTAGGTGATAAATACCAGTTGCACTTTGGTTGTGGGTTCGATTCCCACATCTTTGTCCGACGCGACGGGTAGTCACACGGTCTGCGTGTTGTCCTTTTTCCAAAACTATGTAATTCTCAAATCATTCCCCAAAAAGAGATAAAATCATCAAAAATGATAATAACATATTTTAACCTCAAGTTTATCTCATGCCTTTCATTTTCTATTATAACATATAATAACCCATAATTACCTCAAAAGTAAGGATCACATAAACACTAATGGTGACCTTTATAATTATTACATGAACTTCCACATCGATTGGTCATCTCGTACATGATGCATTAAAGATCATACCAAGGTTCAAGTGGTTGATCATGACTCCTTGATAGTTGGTTTAGAACAACCACCTGTTTCCTCATTGAATCCCCCATTTTATCTAGTATCTTAATCATAGAACCACCACAGTTTCCTTCAAACCTATTGTCTCTTTGGTGCCTGCTATATCCATCCATTCACAAGAAACAGAAATGTCAGTGTGTGTATATCAACAAAACCATCATGTACTAATGAGGAAGGTAAAAACTAAGATATACTTACTCGTTCACTTTATCTAAAACTAGGACTCTTTCTGAAATCCTAACCATTATGGTAATTTCACTTATGTTTAAAGAATACCCTAAACTCTAAAGTTATCTAAACCGACCATTGATACCAACTATACAGCCCCAACCTTAAACCTTACTTAATCTTGAGTTATTACAAGATTACACATTGAGGATCTTTTCAGGTTTAGAGTTTTAGAGAATTAGATCATGAAACTTGCATTACATTCCACATTTAAACAAAGTGGTTACATAAAAGACAGTATTCATTCTTCCCATCAACGGTAACTTATTTAAAATATAACACATGTCACGAACCAACCCGGTCGACCCTGAACCGGTCACCCGAGCCGGCCCGCGACATGGCCCGAGGGGCGTTCCCGATCCCCACGGGCTGGCAACTAGTGCCGGGCATCAAAAGTAAACAGGTGGGAACGATTTCGCCCAGTAAAAATAAATAATTAAAGAATCATGAAAATAAACAGAGCAGCGCAAAATAAATAAACAAAGTAAAGTACTAAGAACAAAAGAAAATAAAACTAACCGAAAGAGACAACCACTATCACCGTGTGACCTCGCGGGTCACTCTCCAACTCACAACCAAACGTCACCCAAGGCGACGCACCCAAGATGTAACCTGCACAAACACTAAAAACAGAAAAGATCTATAGGCGTGAGTATTAAAACTCAGTAGGTAGGCATGACTAAAATCTATCCCCAAAGCACATAACAATAAATAAAGAGTTTATCAATTCCAGGTTTGAACTAAATTAAAAAAAAATAGGTTTTCCACACACTTTCATTTCTAAAACAAGTAACAGTCCATTGTCCTTTTTAATTTAGAACAAGTTTAATGTTGAAAGAACAGGTGCATTGCATTTTCAAAAAAAACATTTTATGAGCAATTTAGAAATCCATACTTTAGTTGTGAGTCAAAATAAGAATCACACACAACACACACTAAGGGCAATGGTAAAGTGGCACACAAGGGTCAGCAACCGAACTCGACCTCTCAATCGTCCGCCACACACAACTAAACACTAAAAGAAACATGGGTCGATCCTAGGTGATCGTGAACAATCCAGAACGTACTATACATGTGACTCATCCTGAGGCATGCCATAACTCGATGACGTCATAACGCCCATAATACTACCCGGCATAGCCCTGCATGGCCTAACCGAGGGGCCCAATCCCCATAGCAGCAATAACTCAGTATTCCCCTGCTATGGGGCCACTAGCCAGTGCGTGGTCTAAACTAGTGCAGTAATCGTTCTCAGAAAATTCACTCAATATGCCAGGTTCCCATGCCAACACAAGCAATAAAAAGGGGGTGCGTATACAATGTAAATTAATCAGTCCGGATGCACCAACATCACATACAGCTCAAGAAAACAACTCACACCAAAGATCACCCCCGAGTGGGTTTTCCAAAATAATCCATTTCATTAAAGTGCCAAACGGGCCTTCACCAATTTTAAAGTAAAACCTCTTTTCTCAAAAAGCTCAAAACACTTGTTCAGAAGAAATTATTTATCTTTAAAACTAGAAGCACATTTGAAGTTCCGTGAATTATGTTTAAAGGCCAAACTGGCATTCCTTCAAAACTGGGTGTCCGCCCGTCAAGAAAATGTCACAAGTGTTCGGTATAAAATAAACAGCTCTTTACGCACTAAATAATAATTTAAAGTTTTATTATCTAATATTATTTCTAATTCATTAGAAATTAATAAAACAAAAATCAATTAATAAATTCTAAATCTAAAGGTAAGTGCAATGGGGGACCTACCTCGGCCCGCTGTCCAAACATAATGGCATGTCATGCCTCGCACAGACGTTCAAACACGCACAAGCCGACGACCGAAACACCGCGAGTCTTCCTCGCCGACACGCTGCAACAACCACACAACTAAAACGCATAAACACAGACTCAAAACAATTTAAACGAACAACCAGTGCACAAGAACAAACTCAACATATTTTCAAAACCCATCTCGCACCATCTACATTATTTAAAGGACTGGTTGTACCATTTATAAAACACCACTAAGTGATGCAAAAAGGGTTTACGCCAAGAGCATGTCTTATTTTATATAAACACACTACTTTAAAAACAAACGCATACTCAACGCTTTCAAAATACCACTTCTGCGGCATATGAACCATTTAATAAATCATTAATCTATTTATTAAATCATTTCAAGAAAACCAAAAAGACCTCACACCAAATAACGTCATTTATGTGCAAAATATGAAATACACATCTTCTTGTGCGACAAGCCTCAATCATAACTTGCGCACTAAAACCCACCACTTTTCACAATAATTTTTTTTAAATCCAAGAATGTGCCATGACCAGTAGGTGATACATTTTCAAACAAACCAAAACAATTTCACTTCCCATAAAATAATACAAATTAAGCGCAACTCGTGAAAAATACACATTTCATGGAAAACATGTCACAAAGCCAATTCGAGCACTCAAAACCGATATGCTTTCACATTAAAAACTCTTTTGAAAACTAAAAACATTTTCAAACCAGTAGTTATCACTTTTCCCATCAATCCCAACAAATTCCCTTTCATTTCAAACAATGCACTTGAGTGCAAACATAAAAAAAATACTTTTCTTTGTGCAACAAATCTCAAAACCACAAATGCACATCAAATCCACTTCAAATTGCACATAAAATTTAAAGAACACATTAGGGCAAACAAAACAGAAATGGATTCATCCAACAATACAAACAACACAGAAACACCTACCTCCAAATGGTGGCGGATAGACCAAGACAAACCGAAACGTTGCGGCTTCAATGGCGGATGCCGAAACATGATCAAAGCAAGCTCAAAAGACCCATCGAACACCATAGAAACAAAGAAGAAGTCAAAGGAGCAAGGAGGGGTTGTTCGGCGCTGGCCGGAGCGGAAGATGGACTCCTGCCGGTGAGTCGCACCATGGGGAAAAACAAAAGTAGGGTGCAGGGGGGTCTCACCGCTACTAATCGTCGGACAGGGGGCGGCGCTGCGGACGACCGACACAAGGGAGGGCGATGGCTTCACGGCTGTCGGACGAAGGGAAGGAGGGCGAGTCGGAAGGGAGGCCGGCTGCGACGAGGTCGGACAGGGGGAGCCGGATCGGCGGGGTCGGTCAGAAGGGGGCTGTGCGCGGCGGCTAGCCGGGGGGAAAGGGGAGGAGGTGGCGCCGGTGATCGGGTGCTGGCCAGGAGGAGGGCGAGCGGAGGGGCGCCGGCGGGGAGCGGCGAGAGGCACCGGGGCTCGGCCGACGCGGCGCTGGGAGGAAGCCGACGAGGGGGTTGCTGCGCCAAATGGGAGGGGGGGTTTCGCGGCGGACAGAGGGAAAGGGGGGGAGACGGCTCGCGTGGGGGAGAGGGGAGGGGACCGGGTAGATTAGGGTTTTCTCTTTTTTTTATAATAATAATAATAATAATAATGATAATGATAATTATAATAAGAATAATAATAATAATAAGAATAATAATAATAATAATAATAATAATAATAATAAACATATACACATAAATATATATATATAGACACATATATATACCAACTTATATAAACATAATTACATCTATACATATATATTTATAAACGTATAAACATATATAAACCTATATATAACATATATAAACATATAAATATAGAAAAACATATATATAAACATATACACACATAAGAATATAACTTTAAAAAATATTTATTTATAAACATGGGTGTATATATATATACACCTATAAACATATATACACATACCTTATATATATATACACACAACATTAAAACATAAACATATTCAAACGCAGATACACATATATATGTACATATATAAAAAACCAGACATATACACATATATACACACACAACATTAAAACGGAATGACCGTGCGGTATTTGCACGTTGTACGGTATCCAAGCGGACTGCAAGATGGCTGCACGTACCCAAGCGGATAGCACGTGCTCAAGCGAACTGCGCGCCTTAAGCGTACGGTGTTCGCGCACCAACTCAAACCATAAACTCATCCCAACATTAAAATTTAAACCGGGACTCACCCACACTTAAGCAAAAACACCCGCTGCCAAGTGAAATAAAATAATTAAAATGACTAAAAAAAACGGGTGTGACAATTCTCCCCACCACAAACACTTTCTGCCCCCAGAAAGTCACCAAGTCAACAGTTATCTTAACTCGAGTCTGTGCCCAGGAAAAACCAGAAGAAACTAAGAGGCTCGGGGTGACCATTACCAACACAAGTCACACCCGACCAACTCAAGTACAAACATTGTCCGAGGTTGAGGGGAGAACACGGGAGGGTTCTCCCCACCACAGAAATCTACTCACACGGAAACCTTGAAACTCGAACACACCACCCCGGAGGGGGGGGGGCAACACGGGAACTCCCAAACTGAACACATTTCATTTCTCCACATAGACCGAACAACACTCAGAGCCTTAAAAAGAAAGCTTGCTACAAAATGACCCAACAACCCGAGGATAAGGAATTAACTCAACCCCTCACACACCGACCGAAGAAAAACCTTACCGCAACCAGAGTCTAGGGAATTTCTAGATCGAACTCACAAAGGACCTCGAAACAATGCTTGTTAATTTCATAAAACCACACATCCCTCTAACACACCCAATTGAGATCCAAATCAAAATTCGAACGACCCGTTTATTCGTGGGCCCAACACCCTTCAAGAAAATCCGAATGATTTTAGAACACACTGAGAACAGATAAGACTGCTTAGACTGTGGTAGAATGAGTTCATCACGCAACCGCAACAAAGGTGATCTTACAATGATGACTCGAACATAACAAGGAAACTTTGGGTATCTCCTTTCAAAAGCCGAAAACATAATCCGAAGCGAGGGTCTACACACCCTCGGAAACTCCTGACTGTGCGCGAGCTTCACCCCGAGACCTGTGGCTGGGGCCCTGATGGGTGAAGCATCTCCTGCCTCACAGTCAGGTATTTGCACCCTCTGGTCCCTAACTCCTTCCTCCCGGATGACACTTCTTCCAGAACTCTCCCTGGTGGCCTGAACAGCCACACGGTAGCAAGACCCTGAAGGGATGCGGCAAGGCGACTTAGAATGTATGGACATGCCATACCGGTGGCACACAAGGGAGCGGTCCGACGAACTATGAGCCAGTACCGATAAGGATGGTTTCGTGGAGACAGGTTCTACTGGCCCACACTCCTTGCCAGGTGGGGAACCTTCACGGAAGTCGACCACTGTTAATCCCACCCAAAACTCCAACAATGATGAGACATTTCATCTATACTAGTACAGAACTGAACCCTCAAACAACTTAGGGCGGTACGAACCTTAACTATCCTGGGAGTTCCCAACAACCTGAAGACACACTATCATTCAGAACTATACAACTACCTCTAATAGACTTCGACTACCTTGATAAGGACGAAACACAAAAAAAAGAACTGAGAACTGAGAATAACTCATTGACAACCTTTTGAGTATTTCTGGGCGGCATACTCATGACAACACGAGAAACATCATCAAAGCCGGCATCAAGCCAAAACTCAATCAAGGCAACAACACAAGTCAAGGTCAAAAGGCCCATAAGCCAAACATATACAAACACAAGCATAAATCACTTTCCAAAACCATCATTTCTTTAAAACATTACAACTCACCTATGGCACCTTATGAACCATCACATGTGCGTTCATTCA
Organism: Viscum album; assembly: GCA_963277665.1. Taxonomy (NCBI): domain Eukaryota; kingdom Viridiplantae; phylum Streptophyta; class Magnoliopsida; order Santalales; family Viscaceae; genus Viscum; species Viscum album. The sequence goes on along the minus strand of OY728165.1, from coordinate 1,059,663,775 downwards.
ATCTCGCTCACATCATCTGCATCAAGTGCCCCTACGCACTCTCCGTACATAGCCACGAACATGTGACCCTCCATAAGAAGTTCCAAGGTTCAAACACTTCATTCCCTACCAAATCCAAACACATAACATATTGTTCCAAACCAAAACACTTTTTCTTTAAAAACCCACTTTACTAATTTCAAAAACAATTTGGAAGAACCCCCTTTTTTTCATCTCCAAATCACTTTCATTTTCAACACACACACAGACCGAGTTTAAAACAAAATACAACCAACTATAAACCATCGGAAAGAGGGACTAGTGTCTGCACTTAACTCGGAAACATGGTGGTGAGCCATGCCCCAAGTAAGACATAACACTAAGAGGACCTTAAACCGGGCACTTGGACTCCACATGGGTCACCACCCCATGTGAGGCCGCAACGTGAACCGATTTACTCCCATTATCATACCTTAATCCAAAACAACCAAGGACAAAAGACTCAATCCCGAACTAACCCTGGTAACTCAGGTCTCGTCACGAGCGGTGGTGATCAGGCACCTACCCATAACCTACCTCCTGAGCCCCGACAGTCCTAATCTCCTTCTATCAGACATCCCAAATAACAAAGGGCGCTCTTAAAAGCGAGGTCCGCTAAGAGCCGACCTCCTATGATACCATTTTTTCACGAACCAACCCGGGTCGACCCTGAACCGGTCACCCGAGCCGGCCCGCGACATGGCCCGAGGGGCGTTCCTGATCCCCACGGGCTGGCAACTAGTGCCGGGAATCAAAAGTAAACAGGTGGGAACGATTTCGCCCAGTAAAAATAAATAATTAAAGCAGCAGGAAAATAAACAGAGCAGCGCAAAATAAATAAACAAAGTAAAGTACAAAGAACAAAAGAAAATAAAACTAACCGAAAGAGACAACCACTATCACCGTGTGACCTCGCGGGTCACTCTCCAACTCACAACCAAACGTCACCCAAGGCGACGCACCCAAGATGTAACCTGCACAAACACTAAAAACAGAAAAGATCTATAGGCGTGAGTATTAAAAATCAGTAGGTAGGCCTGACTAAAATCTATCCCCAAAGCACATACCAATAAATAAAGAGTTTATCAATTCCAGGTTTGAACTAAATTAAAAAAAATAGGTTTTCCACACACTTTCATTTCTAAAACAAGTAACAGTTTATTGCCCTTTTTTATTTAGAACAAGTTTAATGTTGAAAGAACAGGTGCATTGCATTTTCAAAAAAAAAACATTTTATGAGCAATTTAGAAATCCAAACTTTAGTTGTTAGTCAAAATAAGAATCACACACAACACACACTAAGGGCAATAGTAAAGTGGCACACAAGGGTCAGCAACCGAACTCGACCTCTCAATCGTCCACCACACACAACTAAACACTAAAAGAAACATGGGTCGAACCTAGGAGATCGTGAAAAATCCAGAACGTACTATACATGTGACTCATCCTGAGGCATGCCATAACTCGATGACGTCATAACGCCCATAATACTACCCGGCATAGCCCTGCATGGCCTAACCGAGGGGCCCAATCCCAATAGCAGCAATAACTCAGTATTCCCCTGCTATGGGGCCACTAGCCAGTGCGTGGTCTAAACTAGTGCAGCAATCGTTCTCAGAAAATTCACTCAATATGCCAGGTTCCCATGCCAACACAAGCAATAAAAAGGGGGTGCGTCTACAATGTAAATTAATCAGTCACGATGCACCAACATCACATACAGCTCACGAAAACAACTCACACCAAAGATCACCCCCGAGTGGGTTTTCCAAAATAATCCATTTCATTAAAGTGCCAAACGGGCCTTCACCAATTTTAAAGTAAAACATCTTTTCTCAAAATGCTCAAAACACTTGTTCAGAATAAATTATTTATCTTTAAAACTAGAAGCACATTTGAAGTTCCGTGAATTATGTTTACAGGCCAAACTGGCATTCTTTCAAAACTGGGTGTCCGCCCGTCAAGAAAATGTCACAAGTGTTCGGTATAAAATAAACAGCTCTTTACGCACTAAATAATAATTTATAGTTTTATTATATAATATTATTTCTAATTCATTATAAATTAATAAAACAACAAGCAATTAATAAATTCTAAATCTAAAGGTAAGTGCAATGGGGGACCTACCTCGGCCCGCTGTCCAAACATAATGGCATGTCATGCCTCGCACAGACGTTCAAACACGCACATGCCGACGACCGAAACACCGCGAGTCTTCCTCGCCGACACGCTGCAACAACCACACAACTAAAACGCATAAACACAGACTCAAAACAATTTAAACGAACAACCAGTGCACAAGAACAAACTCGACATATTTTCAAAACCCATCTCGCACCATCTACAATATTTAAAGGACTGATTGTACCATTTATAAAACACCACTAAGTGACGCAAAAAGGGTTTACACCAAGTTCATGTCTTATTTTATATAAACACACTACTTTAAAAACTAACGCATACTCAACACTTTCAAAATACCACTTCTGCACCATCTGAACCATTTAATAAATCATTAATCTATTTATTAAATCATTTCAAGAAAACCAAAAAGACCTCACACCAAATAACGTCATTTATGTGCAAAATATGAAATACACATCTTCTTGTGCGACAAGCCTCAATCATAACTTGCGCACTAAAACCCACCACTTTTCACAATAATTTTTTTTTGAAATCCAAGAATGTGCCATGACCAGTGGGTGATACATTTTCAAACAAACCAAAACAATTTCACTTCCCATAAAATAATACAAATTAAGCGCAACTCGTGAAAAATACACATTTCATGGAAAACATGTCACAAAGCCAATTCGAGCACTCAAAACCGATCCGCTTTCACATTTAAAACTCTTTTGAAAACTAAAAACATTTTCAAACCAGTAGTTATCACTTTTCCCATCATGCCCAACAAATTCCCTTTCATTTCAAACAATGCACTTGAGTGCAAACATAAAAAAAATACATTTCTTTGTGCAACAAATCTCAAAACCACAAATGCACATCAAATCCACTTCAAATTGCACATAAAATGTAAAGAACACATTAGGGCAAACAAAACAGCAATGGATTCATCCAACAATACAAACAACACAGAAACACTTACCTCCAAACAGTGGCGGATAGACCAAGACAAACCGAAACGTTGCGGCTTCAATGGCGGATGCCGAAACATGATCAAAGCAAGCTCAAAAGACCCATCGCACACCATAGAAACAAAGAAGAAGTCAAAGGAGCAAGGAGGGGTTGTTCGGCGCTGGCCGGAGCGGAAGATGGACTCCTGCCGGTGAGTCGCGCCATGGGGAAAAACAAAAGTAGGGTGCAGGGGGGTCTCACCGCTACTAATCGCCGGACAGGGGGCGGCGCTGCGGACGACCGACACAAGGGAGGGCGATGGCTTCACGGCTGTCAGACGAAGGGAAGGAGGGCGAGTCGGAAGGGAGGCCGGCTGCGACGAGGTCGGACAGGGGGAGCCGGATCGGCGGCGTCGGTCGGAAGGGGGCTGTGCGCGGCGGCTAGCCGGAGGGAAAAGGGGAGGAGGTGGCGCCGGTGATTGGGTGCTGGCCAGGAGGAGGGCGAGCGGAGGGGCGCCGGCGGGGAGCGGCAAGAGGAACCGGGGCTCGACCGACGCGGCGCTGGGAGGAAGCCGACGAGGGGGTTGCTGCGCCAAATGGGAGGGGGGGTTTCGCGGCGGACAGAGGGAAAGGGGGGGAGACGGCTCGCGTGGGGGAGAGGAGAGGGGACCAGGTATATTAGGGTTTTCTCTTTTTTTTATAATAATAATAATAATAATAATAATAATAATAATAATAATAAACATATACACATAAATATATATATATAGACACATATATATACCAACTTATATAAACATAATTACATCTATACATATATATTTATAAACGTATAAACATATATAAACCTATATATAACATATATAAACATATAAATATAGAAAAACATATATATAAACATATACACACATAAGAATATAACTTTAAAACATATTTATTTATAAACATGGGTGTATATATATATACACCTATAAACATATATACACATACCTTATATATATATACACACAACATTAAAACATAAACATATTCAAACGCAGATACACATATATATGTACATATATAAAAAAAAACAGACATATACACATATATACAGACACAACATTAAAACGGAATGACCGTGCGGTATTTGCACGTTGTACGGTATCCAAGCGGACTACAAGAGGGCTGCACGTACCCAAGCGGATAGCACGTGCTCAAGCGAACTGCGTGCCTTAAGCGTACGGTGTTCGCGCACCAACCCAAACCATAAACTCATCCCAACATTAAAATTTAAACCGGGACTCACCCGCACTTAAGCAAAAACACCAGCTGCTGAGTGAAATAAAATAATTAAAATGACTAAAAAAAACGGGTGTGACAACACAGAATATTTCTTGACACATCCTTGACACTATCATCACATCATGTACCTTTCCCTTGACCTGTGACAAACAATTCAAAAATTTGGGATGAGCATAAAAAGCTCAGTAAGAGTTATAAAAATATGGAAAGGAAACATGAGTTCATATATATATAAGAATGAAATCATACTTTACCCATAAAACAAAGGCACATTAACATACCTCATCAAACCATGAATAAATCATAGAAATCATAAGACATAAAGGTAACTTGAGGCATTCATAACATTCTTACATAGGGAGTAACCATATTGGTTATGTTTGGAATACCCATCACAGTATATTCCCTAAATCTCTTCAGAGAAACCTTAACGTTTCACTCCTTCGCGTTACCCAATGCATTGGAGAGCTATATCTGGCTCACCCGCCATTAGTTTATCACGGAACCACCCGTTCTCATAACAATGCCCAAGATCCATAACATTAATGTATCACATAAAACATGCATAAATGAAACATAACATTTCCATATTTCAATCACAATATAACATTTTAGTATATTGAAATAATGAATCCAAAAAAGAAACCATTTCCAAAACCATTTAAAACATTTAATAAAGAGATTTTTGATTCAAAGTGTCCCATGCCACCTTGAAGATTAAAATTTTAAAAAATTAATATCCATATAAATAAATCCTTAAAATAATTTTGAAAACATGGATATTAATAAGAACAAATAATTAAAACATTTAAAATGATATTTCGGTAAAAGGGGTTTTACCAAAATTAGAGACACTTGAATACAAAAATTGAGGAATAACATTTAGTCAAAACTTTATAATATCATGAGAATCAATGGATTCATGATATAATACTCCAAAGGACAGTATATACACCATATAATAGTGAATTGGTGCATAACAACAATAAACCCTCAATAGAAATGTCAAATGTGATGAAATCCCTCACAAATAAGGTATCCTTAAATTAAGGACAAATCAATCTCAAAAATATGTGTGACAAATATAAATACACCCAATATAAGTGGATATTAAGTGTAAAACAATAAAAGGTCATTCACACATATTCAATGGATGACATATTCAATGACTACATGTTGAACCCAAAGAAATCGAAATTGGGTTAAAAAGTTCCCTTGATAGCCTAACGACATCACATCAAAATGAGTTGATGAGAGATAAAAAAGTGTATCTCATCACTTGGAAATAAAATTTACATCAATAAGTATATATACTAACATATCCCAACATAACAATATGTAAATTAAAAGACCCAACAAAAGAAGTCTTTTAAAAAAAGGATGGTGAAAGGTTCCCTTACCGACTTGGGTATCTTTCAAAACATACACCCCATGAAAGAAGGACAATAGATCATTGATGTAAATACTCATAAACGAAATGATATTACACAAAGAGTAGAATAATTGGCAGTACATACACCACTCAATGGAATTTGTGGCAAATGTAGCATAAATCTCACGGGAATAAAAGTGAGATGAAAAATCCCATACGAAAACTCGGCAGCCTAACGGCGCCACATAAAACTTCCGAATATGAATTTATGAGATCACATAGGGTATCTCATAAAATTAAAATAAAATTTACAGCAAGAGGAATATAAAATAACATCCCCCAAAATTACAAAGAGGAGCTTAAAAGAAGTTACATAAAGGAGAGTACTTAAAAAGAAAGAGAGAGGTTAGATCTCTTACGAAAGTTCGGCAGCCTAACGGCGCCACTCAAAACTTCCAAAATGGATTCATGAGAGAGAATAGGGTCTCTCATCACATGAACATAAAAATTACAGTAAGTGTAATATAAAATATCATCCCAATAACAAGAAATATGAGCTTTAAAAGGATTGACATAAAAGTGTGTACTTAAAAAGAAAGAGAGGAGTAGGATCCCTTACCTCGGGTCCGACTTGACTCGATCATACATTAACGTCCTGAATAATAAACTTGAGTTAATTTCTACTTGATTGAAAACCTTTTTCAAGCTTATTATTCCTTTTATATCAATTATTTCCATGTTATAAACATTATGTAATCATTATGTTAATAATGATTGTTTTGTCGATATTTGGTTCTTAAGTCGAAAGTGGACTTCTTACAATTACATGTTGTTCGTGTGGTCAAAGGTTCTTTATATACAAAATGACATTACTGATTTGGATATCATATATGTCATATATATCCAGAATATACATGTATTTATAATATCACATAATCATTTAGAGGAAAGAAATGAAATGCACCGTTCATGGAGATGGTAAGCCGTACGTACGCATGAACGCTGCTTTCATTTCTATGTCGTATTAATGGAATTAAAACTATATGAAAGGTATGTATATTTTAATTCCAGAATTATATTAATAATTTAGATGTATCATACATCATATATATCCATTATATATATGTACTTATAATAGTACATAATATTTTGAGATAAGAAATGAAATGTACCGTTCATGGAGACGGTAAGCCGTACGTTCGCATGAACGATACTTCCATTTCTATTTCATATTTAATGGAATTAAAACATAATAATACATAATATTATTTTAATTCCAGTATGGTATCATATATAATATCATTAAATATACCCTTTATACATACCACATATGGTAATAACGAATCAAATCACTTTGAGGGGGCGGTAGTCCGCACTTCCTTAAACGAAGATATCGCGTATACCCATAATGGAAGCCATAAAGGTAAGCCACAAATGAAAAATACATAAGCTAAAGTAAAACATAAAAATATTATATATCATATATAAAAATAGTGACATCATAATGGCCACCTTTGATGGTGTTAAATGAGTATTGAACAATCATCGTTTCGAGAGACAGAATTTTGCCATCCACGGAAACCGTATGTTCTTTAACCATTTGATGTAGTTTTGTGAGAGTGTAGTTCGAATAAATCTTATAAAAACATCCTAGTATATTGAAGATACTGGTTATGTTACAAAAGAATTATATAAAAAGAGTTAAGGGGGTTGGAGAAGCAAAAATAAAACAAATGAACACGAGAGAATGAATTACCTTTAAAAGTGTAACTCCTTTTGATTTGAGCCTAAAGGCTTCCTTTGAAAGGATTCATCCCAAAGGGAATCCTCTAGGATGAGGAGACGGATGTGGAGAGACAAAATGGGCAGGGGTGGGCCAATCCAAAGGCTTGAGGAGTGTGTGAAATGAGGTAGAGGTGGGGGCCTTTTATAGGAGGAGAGGAGGGGCACGTTTGGAAAGTAAGAAATATTACTTTATTGGAAAATGTGTTTCGGTTTTAAAAGGTCCCACATTGATATAATTCGTCGATAAGGTGTTAAGGGTTCTAAATCCCCCCATACAATAAGTTTTGGACATGTTTAGTTCATATATTTTACATTATCTTTCCATTTTATTTTAATCATTAAATAATGATGTCATCGCTGCATCATTATGATGTCATAAATACTTAAATTTATTTAGTGTCTAAAAATTATAAAAAAAATACTATGATGTAGGAAATAGATTTAGCTTTCCAATTACTATTTATAATAAAAAATATGATCTTTATATCCCCATGTAAAAAAAATTTTCGTAAAACATATTATGTTTGTGTCATTTTTACTTTTACATTAAATAAAAAGTTATTTATGTCATTTTCCAACCAAAGTGGCTCCATGGGGTCCCCAAGTTGACCCATGGCTTTTCTTGGTCGGCCATGACACAAAAAATGAGGGTAGGACATGTGTAAAACTCATATTATTTTATTAAAGCATTATTTTTAACTTAAACTACACTAATTACCACTAATCGCGATTAAAAACTTAATAAGTTACTATTCACCAAAAAATTATTTTAATCCCGTTGAACCACATTTTAATTCTTAATGAAAACCATGTATGTAGGATTTTTGAAATTCAAAACACAAAGATGGCAAAATTTTAATTTAAACAGAAAAATCAGTTTTTATAAGTACCACTTAGTGGTTTCACTATTCATCAAAAATTGATGTTTTTTAGAAAAATCCCAAAAATTAACCATAAGCTATATTTGATAATCCGAATTCAAAAATGAAGTCTATTTTAAAAAATTCAAAACATATAAGTTAGATTAATTAATTTAATAATTAATTCCCGCAGTCAAAGCAAATAGCGTGTTTTTATGAAACAATAAGTATCAAAAGATTGACACTAGTTTAAGTCCAATTTCAAAGTGAAATTGATTCCAATGACCACCATTGGATTAAATGGTAAAAATATATTATAATTCCACTTCAAAACCAATTCAAAAGATAATCTAATCATATAAATAAATTATATTAAAAAGATGTTTTGAATTAAAATAAAACATTCTACACTATTCATTAAAAAAATGAACTTTATCGGAAAGATACCAAAAATTTACACAAAGTAAATTTTGATGTCCCGGTTCTTAAGAAGAGTTTTATTTGGGCCAATAGAATTTATAAGAGTGAACAAAACTATATTTAATGACGGTTCGCCATCAAAAGGTGATAAGTGAACCTTTAGTGAAAACTAGGGCATATACGCCAAAAATTGAATTCTTTCCGTATTTTATGCCTTTATCTTTTTTTGGATAAATGTAAAAACATTTAAAAAAACATATACAATCATATTTTAGTTATTTCTATCCATTCCCACCAACACAACGGCTACATGTTAACTACCATGTAAAATAATATTATTTTATTATTAGAGTGCAATGTAAGATTCCCAAGAAACTCGTTGTTGCGTATTGGGTACGCTATCGAGCATAGAATCCCATTTAAAGTAATATTAATGTTTGATTCAAAAATTTTGATAAATAAGAAAATGTCATATTATTTATTTACCTGGGGTGTTACATCCACAATGTCATCATGATATTACATGAAAACATTATTCATTTGATTCATTAAAATAGTTGTTTCATTATTCATTCCATAAGGCATTACTATAAAATTGCAATGCCCATAGCCAGTAATAAATGCTTTCTTTAGAATGTATTACATCCTCAAACAAAACTGATTATATCCAGATCGAAGATCAATATTTAAAAAACATTGGGATCCATGAAGCCAATCAAATGAATCATCAATGAGAGTTATGTATTAATTTTTCATTATTGTTATAGCATGGAACTCTATGTACTCAATACTCAACCTCATATATCCAGAATTCTTCTTAATGAAAAGGACAAGGGCTCCCCATAGAGAAACAAAAGGGAGAATTAATCCATTATCAATCAATTACAATCATTTTCTATTCTTTTCTACTAATTCCACATTGGACTTCCTATAATATTTCTTTAATATAGACCATGAACCATTCATTATATCAACTAAAAATTAAATTTCCCACTATAGAGTATGTCTAGTTAAATCCTTATAAAACATATCAACTTATTCTTACACAATATGTGCATCATCTACCTGAACATTCAATTCTTCACCTTTAGTTATTATATTACCATCCTCCCCAATAATTGATTATATTTGATCTATTAGGGGTCGATCTCGATTAGAATGGGCTAGTGTGGTTTCTTCTATAAATATAAGTCATTCAACACCATTGTGAAAAATTGTAACCTCCCTATTTTTAAATTACATCTTCACATCATAATGTGAAATCCAAATCATTCCATGGATTACATCAATTTCAGTCATGGGGTGATCATATGGTTATAAATCAAATCACATTTATGTGTCAGGTGGGGGAGTTATTGACACATCATTGTTGCAATGATACATCTCCTAAGAGTTTTTTTTAAAACTCCTTTATTAAATAAAATTGGAGTTGTCTAATTTTATTCAAAAAATATAAAGATAAAAAGAATGATATGATCTATAATGAAATAAAGCATTTCCTATGATTTTGTAAATAATTAAAGTACATGAAACCACATCATTAGGTACTTCATCTTTAGTAGTAGAGACCACATAGGCTTGGGATATCTCCCTTGATCTTCATTGGGAAGTTTTTCTATGATTCTTAGGACGTTCATGTACCTTATGTACTATATCTTTATAGAAATAGAATTCAACATTGGTTGTTTATTTCATCCCATATAAATAACGAGATTGGGGTTCTTTTTATCCAAACATGTAATAGACTCCCATTCCCATTAGTCAAGTGTCATCTTATTTCTTCCAACAAATAGTGTAATTTGAATGGTTAACTATTCCATACATCCCCATTTTCATATTTCCTTTTCCATTTTTTAGAAACCCTATTATTCTATGTATTTACTTTGAAGTCCTATGAAATATAAAATTTTTTTCTTTATTTATCTTGAGAATTTATCTTCATATGATGAGAAAATATGAAAGAACAGATCCCCTTAAGAAATAATTTATATACCACTAACGAAGTGATCAATCTTTCCCCATGGATTATGTATAAAGTTTGAAGCATTGTTTTCCAGGAATGTAATATTTTTTTAACATGGAGACATTTTAATCCCACTTCTCCCTCGTATTAGAGAAATGAATTTCTATGTCTGGTCGTTCCACATGGGGAAAATATTTTTCTAGCATGATTCCCTTAAAATCCCTACATTGAATATTTTCAATATCTTCATCATCCACTGTGTTTTGGATTAATGATCATCACTAATCCGAATCTACCGATAGTTGATAAACACTCATGAAAAACAACTCTCATTCATTACATCACAAAGAACTAAATATCTTATCGTGGTAAATTATCCACTACTAGACTACAAATGGATTTTTATTCCCATTGAATGATTGTGGTCGTTGTCACATAAACTAATATAATATATATCCTCCACATTTTGGGTCAAGATACTATATAAAATTAATGTTATTGTTCATTACTGGAGTCAGTTGTCCTAGAATGGTTATAAATTGCACAACAGCAGTTGTAGTTCTAGAGACAACATCATTATCTTTCATGGGATGGAAATCCATTCATGGGATATTCTCATTCATGCAGTTTCCATTCCTTCCACTATGAACTTTTTCTAAATAAAGGAATGCACTAGAATAGGTTATGAATCATAATGTATAATATCAACTTTGAAAATAAATAAAATAAATTGAAATCCTAGTCATCACTAATCCCATAATCATAAACATGGTTTATTTACGGAAAAATTTACATTTGAATCCATTATAATGGATTATAATGAACATATGAATTATCATACGCACATCCCCTTAGAGTATCAAACTAGGTTCAATTTAATTCCCATTGTCATGTACCTGGATACCTTTGGTCAATCCCATTACTCAATGTCGATATTTTCATTCCAAAGTACATTTGTGCCCGATATAAGACCACTTGTAGTATCCAGACATGGATGTATTTTATAGAAAGATACATAATCTATTTCTTACCTAAATTATAACATATTTACTTATACTTATATTGATGTACTATATTAGAGTTTTTTTTCTGTAATATACATTTTCTAAATCATGTTTAAATGTACTCTACCAAAAATATTCTAATACAAACTATAAGAACCCGGCCCCATTTGATTGAAAACAGTAAATTATTTTAATACATTAGAATATAATCAATGAATATTCATCTTTACATACCAAGTAGTTTTATATCTTTATAATCATGATACATACATAAGTTAATCATTAGAACATTAAAATAAATACATCATATAGAATCCATTGAAAACATTCATATCTCCTTTGTTAAGCCTATTGTTCATTCATAGAATAATTCTTCACATCCAAATAAAAAAATAAAACTTAAGAAATGGGTGAGCTAAAAATTTCAGTGATGGTAAGAAATACAATAGAATCAAAAATAATAAGGGATGGAGAGTATCTAAATGTACTCTGGCCATCAAAAATTATCTTGAACAAAATATGAAAGGAATAAGAGATGAATAAATAATTCCACAATAAAACATAATCAAGGTTATTGTACTAGTCGAATAACAACATGAACATTGAATTAATTGTTTCATAATGAGTGCAATCATAATTTGGAACATCATAACCATATCTTAAAGGCCTCGTTCCAAGACTATAAACAACAAATTTGTCAAGGCTTTGGGACATGACCTAGTATGTCTCAGGAGACCTACCAATGCACCGAGTGGCAATAGAGGGCCCCTACAAACACTTAGGGACTCTAATTAATTCTCAATATGAATTTATATAAAAATAAACAACATATATATTCATATTGAAACTATCAAAATAAATGTAAATAAAATTCCTAGAACATTAATCCAAAACACTAACCATTCAATGTAAATTGGTGAATGGTTTTAAGATAGCACATCCATTATCAAACTAATCCTAAACAACTAAATTAAATATTGAAGATTATAAATTGATATATTAATACTAATAAGTCATAAGAATCAATAATATTTTAGAAATATATTAAGATACTTTTATGAAATAATTGAGTAGTTCTTGAGATAAATAATATATTACATTGAAAAGAATTGATTTATTGAAAGATATTTTGTATTAAACAATATATTAAGTAATATATTATTTTAATAATATAACTAGTGATTTTATAGTCATAATTGTTTAAAAAATCATATTATAGAGTGACCATGAAAATATGTAAGCCTTTGAAAAATTCCCATGAATCGTGTTTGTATTCCGGTACGATATTTTGATTGATCCTTTGAAAACATATACTTACAAATAAATGAAAGTATGATTATGGTCTGTAAACATATAGAACCTAAAAACATAATATATTATGGCTATATACTAAATTATAATAATTTGATTGAGGTTTGTAGTGAATTAGAGTAACCGAAATGAAAAAAGAGGTTGATGTAGAGAACCCTTACCATATATCTAATGGTGTTCCTCACGTGATCTTAATGACATGAATAATAAAAATAATATCATAAATTAATTATTCTGGAAACTTTTATAATTTTAATTTAATTATTATAACCTTATTAGGTTAATTTATAGACTTTTATGGGTTAATAGATCCAATATCATTGTTTGGGAGCAGATTCTTCCTTGGTATTCATAAAAGGTTTACTTATATTAATGTATGAATTAAAAAGTGGAATGAGAATGGTTTTACAGAATATAATATGTATTTTTTAGTGATCAAATATAAGATTAAATGGTTATAACATCTATTTTGTTTGTGGGAGTGAATATGAAACATTATATAAAACTTTAGTGACAATTGTTTGGGTTAGTTGTCAATATTTTATCATAATGAACTCATTTTGATGTATAAAATAAAATCACATCTAAAAGTTTTCTAGAATATTAAATAAGGTATAATACATATATTATATATTGGTTCAATCGAAAGAATGGTTTCATGAAATGATTTTAATATTTAAAATAAATTTAAAACTTTTCATCCTTGAATGTGACAAATTAATACATCTTGTATGGTGTTTTAACTTCTAGTATAAATGTTGAGGAAAGATGAGATGATGATGAACTATTCCATTATAATAAAAAAATTCTAGTACATGTAGGTTACTGGAGTCATCAATACATTTGAATGAAAAAAGGTTTTGATAGAAAAGAAAATAAAAAATACATTATATAAAAGAAATGAAAAGTTAAATTTACCTCTTAAAGTAATCATCATTGACAGTCCCTTTAGGGGAGTGGTTTTTTTGAATTTTTGTGAGGCAAAGTCCTTCGGATGAATGATATGATCTTGGATGATGATTTGGGCATAATTTAAACTAGTTAGAAGGCTCAAGAGGATTAAAGAGAAGATGTAACGAGGGGGTATGGTTGAGCAAATGAGTGATTTATGATTATCATATTCATTTTTTTATTATTTTCCTCATGAAAATAAATAACATTGATTATTGTGACCCAGAATAGTAATATCTGCAAATGAGTTTTAATGAAGAGCCATTTACATCATCCATTCCCCACAAATGATTCCGATATTTACTTAATTATCATTCCTCTTGAATTATCAAATTTCATTATTCACAAAAAATTTGTTCATTTTAGAAAAATTTAAAAAATTCACATTAATCATTTTTTTACATGAAAATTTATAAAATGGAATCCATTATATCAAAATAATTTTGTAAATATTATAAATTTATTTTTAAATAAAATCAGTATTTAATTTAAGAATTCATATTTAAATTTAAACCTGATTTTATAATACTTTGAAAACATAACAAATGAATTATTATTGAAGGGAAAAAAATTTATGACTAAATATTTTGAAAATGAATTTTCATCTGAATAAATTTATTAATTTAAAATTTTAGATAAATATTTAGTAAACACCAAAATACCAAAAATTAATTATTAATTTCTAAAATATTATATATCATTTATTTGGTGTCTAAATTTTATTTATACCTTCATGGGTGTGGTTACTATTCATAAGGTTCACAATACTATTTATATGTGAATGTTAATATTCATATGAGTCATGTTACAATTCAGCCAACAAAATGTTTGTTGATCTCATGAGACTCTAAATATCTTACTAATTTCAACTGTGTATGTCATTTTTTTTGAAATTCAAACCCATTTGTTGCTAAAATTATGTTTTCACAATCAGTTATAAAAATATTGTTTTATAGGTACATATTGTTTTATACATACAATTTTTAATTTATTTCAAAAATCATGTAGTGTTAGAAAATGGATGATTTCACTAGTAATAAATCTGAAATTGAAACTAAAGAACCATATGTATGTTAGTACCACGAGTTGATGAATATGAAGAGAGTCCAGCCAAAATGGTTCCTCTTGAGTCCCATGTTCTCTTAAAATGATGGATCAAAAAAATAAGAAATGATTGGTTTTTCTTATATATCATAACAATGAAATAATTCTATCATTACATATTAATAATGTTTTTCTCCTGATTTTTTTGGAACTTCCCATTTCTAATAATAATATTCCTTTAACAGGATGTACAAATCCCCGAAACACTTTATGAACAAGAAATGATATTTAATACGACAAAAGGATTTCTGATAAAATTTTCAATAGTATGGTATTAAAAAATCTTATCTGACGTAATACTAATAAGACATGAAAACCACTAATCCTAAAAAAATTTCTAAAAAAAAAATTATAGCTGTTCTAATTCTTCTGACTTCATTTCATGTATCAGCTCCCCCAAAACCTTCCACAAAAACAAAAACTCATATTCTTGTTGAATTTTCAATAATATTTTAAACCCTTGGTATTACACATACATCGTGATTTGGGTAAATATATTATCCACCTGACACCAACTACCAATATCATATATTGAGTTAGTTTAACATTATATATTTTATTTCAATAATAGGGTTATTTTTATCTGGGATCTAGTCACAAATGAATCCCTTACCATTTATTTATACTACTTGTTTCGAATGGGAAAAACTACGTGAAATACCAAATAATATAAATCAGTTTAATAATCCCTACATTTCCCCCTAAAAATATATAATGCTATAGATAGATTCTTATATAACACATAAAATTGATAACTATATAAATAAACCTGAAATTAAATAATCACCATGTGATACCACTAAAACTAAGAATAAAATTATACTAAACATGTATATTTTCAATCAATTTTTTCTATTTTTATGTTGATTTATTTGTTTAACACCATTGAGGTTAAGTAAATTGGGGTTAAATCTATCTTAGTTATTCTCTCATGGTGAAATAATCCTGTTGGATCTTCCCAATTAATGTAAAAAAATGAAATTGTGGATTATTAATTTGATATTATCGAGTGGAATATGATACTATTGAGATATTATTTCCATGAAATTATATTTAAAATATCAAAGATGAAGATAATTTAATAAATCATGATGATAGTTTGATTTCATCTCATATTGAATAGAAACAACATTCTTGAACATTCCATATTTTTATGAATGAGAATTTATAGAAAATATAAATCAATAATTTTATAGATTTCAGTAATCTTAAGAACTTATTAAACATGATGGCTCAAAATTAACAATGATATAGTAGATATTGTTTTAAGTGATGTGCATGCAATGGACAGAACTGATGATAATACAAATAGAGAACTATCTCATTCCCCATAAATAATGGGTCCTAGAATTTAATTTATTTTTGATATAGTATTATCCTTTATATATATCCTGATTTGAATTCAAATAAAAATTATGATTTATTTTTTAAAGGTGGGTTCTACCTTCATTTTTCATGCTATCAGATTATGTATTTCATATCACGTTTCACATCTTGAATTTTTGTGGATGGAATAAAAAGAAAAAATTTATATTTTAGTTCAAAATACATTCAAGTAAGTAAGTACAATCACTAAAATAATGGCCAATGTTGTAGTGGGTTTGAGTGGATAATTTTGATCATATATTTCAGTAGATAATATTGGTGGGGACTTGTTTATGGTATTATATAAAAATAATTCTAATCAATTTTTAAAAAACTATTGGATATATATCTCTTGGTATGGATATATTATAAAGATTTTAAACTAATTTATTCACATTATATTTACTTTTTATCACTTATATTGACGAATTAATATTTTAATTTTCATATTTCTCAATCCTCCTTCTCCAATTACGAGTATGTGGATATGGATTTATTTAATTTTCATATCATTTATTAAATAGATGGAATTCTATTATATGTTTATTTAAAATTAAATATTTTGGATTTTATAGGTTTTATTTCTCCTAATGTATTTCACTCATATAGGTTATTTATTTTATTATTATTTATCAATTTTAATAAGTAATTATTTTTAATTTTATTTATTTTACACATTCAATGATAATATTGTTTAATCCTCTCACTGATTTATGTTGTGGTTATATGATTCCATAGTCTAGGAAAACAAAAAAATGCAGGGTTTGGGTATGGATCAATTAATGGATAAATAAAAACAATTGAATGATAAAGGACACTATTATTGTAAACACGTGACACATTAATGAATTGATTTAAGGGTCATACTCATTATAATCACTAACCAATTAAGGGTTGTTAGTTGTAATGAGTAATAAAAGAAGATATCGATGCATTTGAATGAAATCATGGTTGAAATTTAGAGTTATCCACATGTAAGGATTTGGTTATTTTGTGAAAATCAAGGAAATAATATTAACTATATTAATGTTTAGACTGAAATCATATATAATAAAATATATATTTTTTGTTTTGTATTCAATATTATTTGAGGAATAAAATTGATTACTAATTTACAAAATAATTTAGATACTTGATTATAATGAATATCCTTGTTGGTAATTACAACCTTTTTTTACATTAAATAAACTAAAACGATATATCACCATAATATTATGAATTTTATTATATGGATAGTTTATTTATATAAATATATATTTGGAAATTTTGGTGTCAATTATCAATAAACATATAAATATTTTGGTAATCATTTAAATATGGTCTTATTTTATATAAAAATTATTATAATTTTTTTTATGTTGAAAATGACCAGTTCTACAATGATCTAAGTTCCACAATTGATTGACATTATATATAATAATTACTCTATTGTGGGAAATGAATATGAATGTGATATACCTACATATATATTACAAAATTGGATTACTATATTGGAAATCATAGCTCAAATATATAATGCATTAAATAATTCATTTCATAATGTTGATGAAAATGTATAATTATAATACAAAAGTATCTCCTTGGTTGGATGCGATTATAAATGTATTCAATTAATATTAGGGATATCAATTTCTATTATAAATATTTCAATGATTCTTCATTATAGTTTCCGTGATAGTGGTGGACTATAATTAACTTCCCTTTATAGATAAGTTTATTTAACATCAAATGGATTCTAAAATAGTTTTCAATTTACTTGTATTATGATTTCGATTAAAGATTTATTTATATATTTTTTATTTTTCATAATTTTCATGATTGGTATAGTTTATATAAGCTATTATGTTTCTTTTAAAGAGTTTTGAGGTGTAGGGTAAAAATATTATAAGAAATATTTGATATAATCATGGGTTTATATATAACATCACACTTAGATATCCTTTAATAATTAATATCAGCATTTTATAAAAGATAAAATAAGTTTATATTATTCATTCAGATATGTAATTAAATTTTAATTCAACATGTATTAATCATGTAATGAATAAATTTTTGGGAACAAATATTTAATTGGGAAAAATAAATAGATATATATGGTAAATAAATTTGTAATTGTAATCTGATCAATTAGATAATATTATTTTAATATTAAACATATTTTTTGTGAAGTGTACATCACTTAAATCTGAAATACTAACGAATTAAATGGCCATGATTTCATTATAAATAAAAAAAATGGATGGAAATGATGTACTGTTTTCTAGTTGTGAATAAATGTTAGTGTTTATCATGGTGAAATTACATTAGTTTTTCCCATTGTATGGGATTTATTTTTGATATTATGTGTTTTACTGTTCATTGATGTTAAATATTTATTCAAGTAAGTTATCTTGGAATAATTTTAGTTATGTATTTTTTTGTGTAAATTTTCTTTTCAGATTATTTTATTACTTTACGGATTCTTAGTCGGTTCCCTAAATAAAACAATCCATGATTATCTTACAATATATTAATCTATTTTATGACTCAAAAACATATATTGAGAGATGAAAATAGGTATTCAACCTGGTGTAAGTGGTGATCAATTAATATTATTTTGTTGCCATTTACTATTATTTTATTTATCATTTTATAAATATTATATGCTGAAAAAATGGATGTTTGTTTTCATGATTGTATAAATAAATTAAATTGAATTATTTCAAAGAAAACACCAATGGTTAGAAATAAATAGGTTTTTTCGTTGGGTTAATTATGGTATCATCTATGATTTTTATCTAGTAATCTCCATTTCATATCTCAATAATTGTAATAATTAGAAACCATATGTTTACTATAACGCCCCGACCCTAGTTACCCAGAGTCGGTGAATTATTACATAACATTGGAATGATCACAAGAAAGATCAAATCTCGAAAGACCGATTGGTTTAGTAGCCTGGGAAACACTAGATATATTCATAAGTTTTACATTAGATAATAAAGTGAAAAACTACTACGACAACATAATGTCTACATAGTCCACACTATTATCCCCTCATAATATCCCTGAAAGTCATTCATAACTTACTTCTTCACATCCTGGGAAAAATAAAACATAGAAAAGGGGTGAGCTCAAATGCCCAGTAAGGAAAACAATATAGAGGAACATTCAAAAATAAGCATAAACATTTAAGGCAATGCATTACTAAAACAAAAGCCTTTTAAACCTGAACTTCAACATAGTATTGAAAAAGTAAAATGAAATAATGCCATTTACTTATTCACATGGATATTCTACTAATCGAATAATCAAATGAAATATCAATAACCAATTTCATAATGTCGGAATGCATAATGCTGAACTTTAATTTCTTTGTCAAGGCCTCGTCCCATGACCTAGGGGATAACTGTAACCGGAACCCAACCCGGAGTGCCTCTAAAAACTGGACACCAAACCGGAGTGCCTCTAATAACCGGACACCAACCCGGCGTTCCTCTAATAACCGGAGACCAAAATGGAGTTCCTCTAATAACCGGAGACCAAACCGGAGTTCCTCTAAAAACCAGAGACCAAATCGGAGGGCTTACATTTACCGGTCCCCAACCCGGAACATACTTGTCTAACACATTCATCTGAATGAAAGGTTTAAATATAACATAAACATTCGGATTACAAATAACTTATGAAATTTCAATACTCTAAAAAAACCATGAGTGGCATTAGAATAACTTATCCATAGTCAAAAATATCACAAAACCTTCAATAAAATATGGATGTTTTGTATCATAATAAATCAACTTCAAATAAGCTTAAAATCCATCAAAGGATGTTGACATAGATGAAATAAAGACTATTTTAGAAAAATATTTCTTTCTATTTTGAAATCATTTAAGAGTCTTATATTTATTAAATAAAACATTTTTTTTGAAAATATTCTTATTATCTTGTAAGGGAATCTTTGAGGATTTTATAACGGCGGTAAATAGCCGCACCCGCCGTATAAGTTAAAAAAACATTCTTACCTTAAATTTGATGAAAAGGTTAAAAGTGACTTGTTTGGAAAATGACAGAAATATTCCTTTCGAAACACATAAGGGTATAAATGAATTTAACCCATATTCTTGTAAATAGTAAAAATGTTTTGAAATACATTATTAAGAAACATGGATGTGGATAATAAAGAGATCCCAACAGATTATTACGTATAAACAACCTCAGATAATGAAGAGATTGTGAAATAACACTTACCAATTTGGTAATGTATGAAAAATACAACCCATAAAAGAGGTATCATAAAATGAATATGTAAATACACATAAATTAGAGTGTATTACACAAAGAATATAATTATGGGCAGTACATACACCACAGAAAAGGTGATGGTTGCAATATGGCATGAATCTCACGGGAATAAAGAGTGAGATGAAAACCACTTGGCTTGTACTTTTCCTTGGTTAGGGTAGTTTAACCTCCTTTATAATGGTGAAATAATTGTTATTAAATTATTCAAGAATCATATACATTAATATGATATCATATATGATCTTGTAATATTGATATGATAATAATATCTTAGTATTATCGTTGTTTCAGGTGTTAAATTACCTGTTTTCTTTTAAATGTTTTGTTACGTAAGCCATGTTTGTAATGGATAGGTTGTATATTATTCATATCCAAAATGATATCAAGTCCTTAAACATCATTTTTAAATCATCAAATGATAATTATACTTGAATGGATACGATGGAGAATGAATCTCATCGCGTTCGTGGAGACGGTAGTCCGTACGTACGCACGAGCGACAATATCATTCTTTTGAAATAATATATAAATGGTTGTTATATCATATATACAGAATCATTAACATGTTATATTTATTATTTACATGAGTTACATATCATTATTATACCAATCTGAATAATAATATATTGAATAACAATTACACCACGACGTGGAGACGGTAAGTCGTACGTACGCACGTATGGTGACATGTTATTCAAAGGGTGTATAGAATACTGAATATGGTTGTACCATATTTATAATAACATCAAAGTATATATATGATACTGGAGTTATTATTTTTTAATGGTAATAACAAAGGAAGAAGAAGTGGAAGAAGAAAGGAACTTGGAAAAGGGTGGTGAAATCATTACCTCTTCTTCGGGTTCTTCCATTTGATTTGATCAAAAGGGCTCCATAGGTTGGCTTTCTGATCAAACTAAGGCCTCTAGGTTGTAGTGAGAGAAGTTGGGAGAGTATTTGTGCAGATTTTTTCCGAACCAAAAGGTTTTGAAGGTGTGAAGAAATGAGAAGGAGGAGTGCCCTTTTATAAGAGGGGTGAGGGGCACCTTTGGAAAAGCTAGAAATAATATTTTATAATAAATTCACATTCGGTTTATAATGGATCAAAAGTTTATTATTTAAATTTTATGGTGGGGATGGGTCGAAAAAAACTCAACCAATGTAATTTAGACAGGTTTGGGTACTTATATTAACTTTATCATTAAGTATTAACTCTAAGTTAATTAGTTTCACTTTTACAATGTCTCTTTGTATTTTTATATAATATGGTTAATAAACATACTATATACATCCAAGTGAACCCCAAGAGGTCCCTTAATTATGAACCTATCTTGATATAAGTCTCTTGGCCGAACCTTAGATTTTTAAGAATTTAATATCAACTAATAATATAATATTTGTTTTAAGACCTCTTTTATGTCAATTTTGACACTATTCAATAGTTGATTTTTGTGAAACTCATAACACATTTATTACTTGGAAAAAAGTAAATTAAATCAATCCTAATATATTATATTATCCTAGAAAATTAGTTTAATTCATTAAAAGTTTCATATTATATTTATTTGGGTATTTATAATATCAATTATTTTAATTTTTCACTATTATAGTAATTAATTCATCATCATTGTGTCAGATATAAATTAAATTATTTAATGTCTAAAAATTATAAATAAAATATCATTATGTAGGAAATCTTTTTATCTTTCTAAATAATATTTATAATCTAAAATCCATCATATATAACCCTATGTAAAATTTTTTTTGATAAAAGATATATGCTTGTCTCATTTTTGTATTCATTTTTACTTAATTAAAATAAAGTGTACCTATCACCTACAAGTGGCACCATGGGGCCCCATAATCGACCCAAAGATGACTATGGTCGAACATATATCAACCAATAAGTCTAGGACACGTTTTAGGGTAATTTATATTATTATAATATTATTTTTAACCCTTATTTACGGGATTTACCCTTAACCATGGTAAATAAAATATTTACTGCAGTAATTATTCAAAATGTCTAAAAATAAAAGGTACCTATTTACACAGTTTGAACATCCTAATTCCAAATATGGAATCCATTTTTCTAAATTCAAGACACAGAAGTGGCAGAAATTAATTTAAAATTAATTCCCGCTGTCAAAACAAAAAGCGTGTTTTTAAGAGATAATAACTATCAAAAGATTGACACTTGTTTATGTTCGGTTTAATTGTAAAATTATGTCCAATGACCAACATTATATTAAATGGTAAAAATATATTCTAAATATACTTTAAAACCACTCAAATTCATAATTTATCACTATTAATTATTTTTCTTAAAAAAGTTGTTTTTAATTAAAATTTTGTAATTTTCACTATTCATCAAAATATGACAGTTATCCGAAAAGTACCCAAATTTTACCTTAGGCTAAATTAGATACTTCGAATCCAAAAATGAAGTCCATTTTGAGAGATAAAATTTCTAAAATTTTAAAAGGTAGGTATTACTATTCATAACGGCTAGTTTGATTGGTTGTGGTGTGTTAGAACTCGAAGTTGCGTACAACACACACTACTGTATTATTCAATGGAAAGCGTGATGTGGAAGCTTGGGATGTTTCATTTTAAATTTTTTGATGTCCCCCATTTATTCAAAAAGTTTAAAATATTGTATTTAAAAAGGTTTCACTATTAAAAGTTGATAAAAGTGCAATACTGAAAATGAATCTGTTCATGCATTATGTCTATGAAACTCATAATATGGATTCTAAAATTATAAGGATTATATAAAGTTTAAAATTTAGTTAATACTATTCATAACCTCTTTTGAATGGATTTTTTTTGGTAAGTCATGGTGTGATTGAACTCGGTGTTGCGTGTAGTGCATGTTATTGAATTATTTTGAAGAAATAACACACTATGAAATCTTAGGGTGTTACATTCTCCCCTCCATCAATAAATTGCGTCCTCGCAATTTGAAATTGTTCTTCGAAAATAAAAGGTTGAAAATAGAAAATATAGTTGTGGGAAAACCCACATCGGAAATTGGTTTACTAAAATTTAGTCTTAATATGAGGAAAAGCGAAATGAAAGGGTCACCACCAAATTATGATCTCGATTAGGAGAACATTGGTGGCAATTAGAGACATATAATTGGAGGAAAACGTAAATATTTATAGGTAGTGATTGAGGTCATCCATCACAAACAAGTATAAAATTGAGGTCCTTAAACTCATCAATCTATGATGATTTGAAATTCCATCTGTTCAACAAAACATAGGGTATTGGGATAACAAATTTTTGACGTTTCAAAATATCTTAGTTCAAATCCCACATAGAAAAATGAATTAATGAGGCCTCTATTTAAAATAAAGAGTGGAAAGTATGAATATTACCGAAAATAACACATAATAGGGTTCCATGTAGGAAAATATGGATATGGAAGAGAAATCAAACCATAAATTATCTGATGGAGAGTGGTAGAGAACATGGCTATGAAAATGCCAACAATCCCAAAGCCATAAATTAGTGATGATTTAAGGTACCATCTAGGACAACATTTTTTTTCTAAGTTCCTTTTATTAATGTTGAGAAATTTATTTATGAGATTGGATAAGATCATAAGGAGATATACTTACATTATAATTAGAGTTTTATCCATTAATAAATTTCTACCACAAACTCATCTTTCACTCTAAAAGATAATAGAACGTAAAATAATTTTCTATTTATACTATTCGTACAGGGTTACAAAATAAATGAATTTATAATTCATCTACCAGATCTTTATAGAAAACTACATTATTTAATCCAGGACATATCGTGGGCCAGTGGTAGGTGATACACCCTTGTCGCCCTTCAGTTGGGGGTTCAAGTCTCATAGCCTTGTCGGACACAATGGGTTGCCGCCCGACCTCCGGGTTGTCCTTTTATGGCAATCCAAAATAATCCAAACTAGAACTATCCAAAATACATCTGTCCAAACTCACAGTCCAACATTTATAAGGAAGGTAAACATAATGTAGATCATTTTTACCCTGTAATAGCATATGAATACCTTCATCATGTATTCTTTTCATACATTGAAACATCCTGAATTACCATATTCCTTATTGATTACATTCATGCTCCCTTATTCCATATAGAATGATGGATATACTTCATCAATTCAAAAAATGTTTTGAACCCCAACAATGATAGAATATAAAAATCATTAATCAGTTCCAAGGTAGTCAAGAATATCCAATATAATTTATCCAAAACAATCATGTATTATTCCAATATCACTACCTCGGTATCAGAACTATATTATGGTTTATCATTCTCTCAACCATATATTTTCCAAAAATTTATCCTGCTATTGAGTCACTTTTCATTGTTCCACACAATCTCATGTCCTTAATGAAATAGTACTACAGTTCAATCCTTATATACTCCATAATTATTATAACAAGTACATTGTTGATACAACACTCAATTGACATAATCAACATAAGAACTCTAATCATTCCTCTTCATCTGTGGTAGTATCATAACTTGATTATTATCCAATAGCATCATTTGCGGCATAGCCTGATGACTGGGACATAGGTTCGTGTAGTGTCCAAACTCCTTGAAAATGAAGCATTGTCCATTTGAAACCATTTTCTTACCCTTGCAGTCACGTACTTTGTGCCCTTTTCCTCCACACTTATAACAGACTCCTATTCCTTTCAGGAAAGTTACAGGGTGTTTCTTTCCACAGTTATCATATATGGGAAAATTCTTCTTTTCCCTCTTCCCTTTATCCATCTTTCTCTCATCCATCCTTTTCTTCTCTTTCTTCCCTTCAAAGCCATAGGACTCAGTAAACTCCTTACTTATCTTATCAACACATGATATTATTTCTTCATATGATGATAATACATGCGAGACTATTTCTCTTGTAAATTCTGGATTAAGACCATAAAATATATGATCCTTCTTTCTCTTTGTATCATGTGCATTGCTAGAGTTCTCATTCCTTCTACTGGGCGCCATTTCTAAACAATGGCATATATTAGATTAGTTTATGAATAACAATACCTAATCCCAAACTTGTAAAACACATAACATAAATTAAATAGTTTATGGATATAATCCATAATCATAAAAATGTCTCCTTTAAGGAAGTATATACTCATAAACCCTTCATAATGATTTGTAAAGAAAATGAGAGTTATCCTAAGCATATCCCCCAGGAGTGTCGTAACCAAGAGTGAAGCAAGGCCCGTTGTCGTGCACCATTTCCCGTTCGAGACTAGCTCAAAGCGGTGTTTTCGGGTTTTACCCCTAGGTACATCTGTTCCAGAGCCGCCTCTACCTGCTCGAATCCAGACATGGATGTATTTCTCGGAAAAATCACAAAATCTCTACAATACCAAAATTCTAGGAAGTTCTTCTATACTAATCCTCAAAATTCATCTTAAATCTATGTGCTCTAATCAGAGTTTATCTAAATCTAGCTTCCAATGTTTGTACTAAACCTCCCTCTGATACCAACTGTAACGCCCCGACCCTAGTTACCCAGAGTCGGTGCATTATTACATAACATTGGCATGATCACATGAATGATCAAATCTCGAAAGACTGATTGGTTTAGTAACCTTGGAAACACTAGATATATTCATAAGTTTTATATTACATCATAAAGTGAGAAACTACTACGACAACATAATGTCTCCATAGTCTACACTATTATCCCCTCATAATATCCCTGATGGTCATTCATAACTTACTTCTTCACATCCTGGGAAAAATAAAACATAGAAAAGTGGTGAGCACAAATGCCCAGTAAGGATAACAATATAGCGGAACATTCAAAAATAATCATAAACATTTAAGGCAATGCATTACTAAAACAAAAGCCTTTTAAACTTGAACTTCAACATTGTATGGCAAAAGTAAAATGAAATAATGCCATTTAATTATTAACATGGATATTATAATAATTGAATAATCACATGCAATATCAATAACCACTTTCATAAGTTCGGAATGCATAACGCTGAACATTAATTTCTTTGTCAAGGCCTCGTCCCAAGACCTAGGGGCTAACTGTAACCGGAACCCAACCCGGAGTGCCTCTAATAACCGGACACCAACCCGGAGTGCCTCTAATAACCGGACACCAACCCGGAATTCCTCTAATAACCAGAGACCAAACCGGAGTTCCTCTAATAACCGGAGACCAAACCGGAGTTCCTCTAATAACCGGAGACCAAACCGGAGGGCTTACTTTTACCGGTCCCCAACCCAGAACATACTTGTCTAACACATTCATCTGAATGAAAGGTTGAAATATAACATAAATATTCGGATTAATAATAACTTATGAAATGTCAATACTCTAAACAAAAACCATGAGTGACATAAGAATAACTTATCCACAGTCAAAAATATCACAAAACCTTCAAAAAAATGGATTTTTTGTATCATAATAAATCAACTTCAAATAAGATTAAAATCCATCAAAGGATGTTGACATAGATGAAGTAAAGACTATTTTAGAAAAATATCTCTTACAATTTTGAAATCATTTAAGAGTCTTATATTTATGAAATAATACATTTTTTTAAAATATTCTTATTATCTTGTAAGGGAAACTTTGATGATTTTATAACGGCGGTAAATAGCCGCATGCGCCGTATAAGTTAAAAGAACTTTCTTACCTTAAATTTGTCGAAAAGGTTAAAAGTGCCATGTTTGGAAAATGACATAAATATTCCTTTCGAATCAAATAAGGGTATAAATTACTTTAACCCATATTCTTTTAAATAGTAAAAATGTTTTGAAATACATTATTATGAAACATGGATGTGGATAATAAAGAGATCCTAGCAGATTATTACGTATAAACAACCTCGGATAATGAAGAGATTGTGAAATAACCCTTACCAATTTGGTAACTTCTGAAACATACAACCCATAAAAGTGGTATCATATAATGAATATGTAAATACACATAAATTAGAGTGTATTACACAAAGAATATAATTATCGGCAGTACATACACCACATAAAAGGTGATGGTGGCAATATGGCATGAATCTCACGAGAATAAGGAGTGAGATGAAAACTCGTTACCTTGTAATTTTCCTTGGTTGGGGTAGGTTAACCTCCTGTATAATGGTGAAATAATTGTTATTAAATTATACAAGAATCATATACACTAATATGATATCATATATGATTTTTTAATATTGATATGATAAAAATATATTAGTATTATCGTTGTTTCGGGTGTTAAATTACTTGTTTTCTTTTAGATGTTTTTTTATGTAAGCCATGTTCGTAATATATAAGTTGTATATTATTCATATCCAGAATGATATCAAGTCCGTAAACATCATTTTTAAATCATCAAATGATAATTATACTTGAATGGATACGATGGAGAATGAATCTCATCACGTTCGTAGAGACTGTAGTCCGTACGTACGCACGAGCGACAATATCATTCTTTTGAAATAATATATAAATGGTTGTTATATCATATATACAGAATCATTAACATGTTATATTTATTATTTACATGAGTTACATATCATTATTATACCCATCCAAATAATAATATATTGAATAACAATTACACCACAACGTGGAGACGGTAAGCCGTACGTACGCACGTATGGTGACATGTTATTCAAAGGGTGGATAGAATACTGAATATGGTTGTACCATATTTATAATAAATCACAGTATATATATGATACTGTAGTTATTATTTTATAATGGTAATAACAAAGGAAGAAGAAGTGGAATAAGAAAGGAACTTGGAAAACGGTGGAGAAATCATTACCTCTTCTTCGTGTTCTTCCTTTTGATTTGATCAAAAGGGATCCTTAGGTTGGATTTATGATCAAACTAAGGCCTCTAGGTTGTAGTGAGGGAAGTTGGGAGAGTATTTGGGAAGAGTTTTTCCGAACCAAAAGGTTTTGAAGGTGTGATGAAATGAGAAGTAGGAGTTCCCTTTTATAAAAGGGGTGAGGGGCACCTTTGGAAAAGCTAGAAATATTAGTTTATAATAAATTCATATTCGGTTTCTAATGGCTCCAAAGTTGATTATTTAAATGTTAAGGTGAGGAAGGGTCGAAAACAACTCAACCAATATAATTTAGACTGGTTTGGGTACTTATATTAACCTTATCTTTAAGTATTAACTCTATGTTAATTAGTTTCACTTTTACAATGTCTCTTTGTATTTTTATATAATATGGTTAATAAACATACTATATACATCCAAGAGACCCCCAAGAGGTCCATTAATTATGAACATATCATGATATAAGTCTCTTGGCCATACCTTATATTTTTAGTAATTTAATATCCACTAATAAAATAATTTTTTTAAGAACTCTTTTTTGTCAATTTTGACACTATTCAATAGTTGATTTTTGTGAAACTCATAACAGATTGATTACTTCAAACAAAGTAAATTAAATCAATCCTAATATATTATATTATCCTAGAAAATTAGTTTAATTCATTAAAAGTTTCATATTATATTTATTTGGGTATTTATAATATCAATTATTTTAATTTTTCACTATTATAGTAATTAATTAATCATCATTGTGTCATATATAAATTAAATTATTTAATGCCTAAAAATTATAAATAAAATATCATTATGTATGAAATCGTTTTATATTTCTAATGAATATTTATAATCTAAAATCAAACATATATAACCCTATGTAAAAATTGTTTTGATATAAGATATATGTTTGTGTCATTTTTGTATTCATTTTAAATTATTTAAAATAAAGTGTCCTTATCACCTACAAGTGGAACCATGGGGTCCCAAAATCGACCCAAAGATGCCTATGGTCGAACATGTATCTACAAATAAGGCTAGGACACGTTTTAGGGTAATTTAGTATTATTATAATATTATTTTTAACCCTTATTTTACCGGATTTACCCTTAACCATGGTAAATAAAATATTTACCACAGTAATTATTCAAAATGTTTAAAAATAAAAGGTACCCATTTACACAGTTTGAACATCCAGATTCCAAATATGGAATCCATTTTTATAAATTCAAAACACATAAGTGGCAGAAATTAATTAAAAATTAATTCCCGCTGTCAAAACAAAAAGCGTGCTTTTAAGAGATAATAACTATCAAAAGATTGACACTTGTTTATGTTCGGTTTAATTGTAAAATTATGTCCAATGACCAAAATTATATTAAATGGTAAAACTTTATTCTAAATATACTTTAAAACCACTCACATTCATAATTTATCACTATTAATTATTTTGCTTAAAAAAATTGTTTTTAATTAAAATTTAGTAATCTTCATTATTCATCAAAATATGAAAGTTATCCGAAAAGTACCAAAATTTCACCTTATTCTAAATTCGATACTCCGAATCAAAAAATGAAGTCCATTTTGAGAGATAAAATTTCTAAAATTTTAAAAGTTAGGTATTACTATTCATAATGGCTAGTTTGATTGGTTGTGGTGTGTTAGAACTCGAAGTTGCATACAACACACGCTACTGCATTATTCAATGGAAAGCATAACGCGGAAGCTTGGGATGTTTCATTTTAAATTTTTTGATGTCCCCCATTTAGTCAAAAATTTTAAAATATTGTATTTAAAAAGGTTTCACTATTAAAAGTTGATAAAGGTGCAATACTGAAAATGAATTTGTTCTTTTATTATGTCTAAGAAACTCATAATATGGATTCTAAAATTATAAGGATTATATAAAGTTTAAAATATAGTAAATAATATTCATAACCTCTTTTGAGTGGCTTTTTTTGGTTAGTCATGGTGTGATTGAACTCGGTGTTGCGTGTAGTGAAAGTTATTGAATTATTTTGAAGGAATAACACACTATGAAATCATGGGGTGTTACATTTACATTTCAATATTTCTCAAATATAAAAATTTTAGGTCTCTCCAGAATCCCTAAAACATCCATTTTCACATTACCAGAACACGGAAAATTTTCAATGAACAATGCATGACCAATATTATGTACTTTATCCACACTTGTATAATTTATCTTGATGATTTTATCTTATAATTCACTAATATAAATTTATATTTTGATGAAATAAAAATTTTGATATATTTAATGCTTAATTCAATTAGTATGTGTTACAATAGTTTTGTGAAGAAGATTAAAAATATCCACATATCCTTCAACATAGTTCTACTTAACTAGTGTTAAAACTATTAAATCATGAATAAGAAATTATTTTGGATATATATAAATGAATATAGGTTAAATAATAAAATAAAATTTTGAATAAAATACTAGATATTTGATATCATGTTTTTGGAAACATTGTAATAATATCCCCCATTTACTTTTTATAACAGAACCCCATTGTATTAAAATTAGGAATACTATTTCTACATGAATTAATTTTGGGTTCATAAAATAATATATAGGGTGAATAATCATATCCCAAAAATATTTTTCATTATTTATATTTATTGATGTCCTCTATTTTTAATCCTCGTCCAAACATCCATATTTTTTTCTAATTAAAAATTTCATATAAACCTTGTAATTATAAATTTCATTAATGAATTGAGAGGATTCAGGAAATAATTAATTAAATTTAATGATAAAATTCTAAAAAAAATATATATAATTAATTCACCAGACAATTTTTATTGTAATAAAATATTAATCCACCTATCTGTCTTTAAATTGTTCATAGTGTCTTATTGAGGGAGTTCATAAGTGTTTTTTAAGATAGAGACGCGTTCCAAGATATTCATAGGGGCCAATAACCATAGCAGTGGGTGTTTTGATTGAAAAATTATGGTGTTGGATTTGTGAGGGAATTATTTCAATTTTGAAGCATTTTATACTCATTAATCATTTAAACATGCATTTTGAGTCACTAGATTGGATCTAGAGTTCACAATAGGAAATTAAATTCTTTTATAGTTCATTGTTGTAAGTGGATTGTTCCACTATTATAAACAATAGTAGAAAAAATACAAAGGTTAGATATGATTCGAAATCAAAATATCACCTTGAGAAAAATTGGGAACCATGAAAACTACAAGAGTGTCGGTTACAAAGGGTGTGCTAATATACAAATCAATAGGTGTTGGGTTAGGTGTTGGGTATTTTCTCTATAAGTGAAACTGTGATACCACCTTGATCATTTTTCTAGTCATGGTGAATTTTATGTTCCTCCAATGTGAAATTCTCAATGATAAATAATTTTACCTAAGAATAGTATATATAAAAATTTCATCACATTATATAAATATTTAGAACAATTCAATATAATACATCCAAGAGGATCATTAAGGTTAACTGTAATTGTTTACTATAATCATAATAAATTTATCACATGTAATATATTAATCATATCCCATAATGTTCTCCTCTCATACTACCATTTGTAGATATTTATTATAGAATACCATTTTTAATAACATTGTGAAAATCGAGTCATATAAAAGGGTGAGCACATTTCTTTATAATGGTATACATTTGAGATATAAATCAATGATCATAAGTGGTCATAATAATAAGAGTATATGAACGTGATCATAAAAAAATAACTTCATATGTAGTCAATCATAAATCAATAATCATGAATCATGGAAAAAAGTTATGATAAATAAATACAACAGACTACTCTGTTAAAAATCATCAAATAAGGAATCATGGTATAAGGGAATGTATCAGAATACTAATATGTACTTTATTAGAATAAATATAATAATAAAACATATCCATATTCAAATAACATTGAAAGAAACATCATAGTGGATTATGTTCACTCCACATTCAAAATTTTAATTATACAATGTTCACTCTAAAGAGTATAATATTAGATAAAAACCCCGTATGCACTAGAATCACTCCCGATTCCAGTCCATCTATTCCCAATTCCTTTTAAATAGATATAATTCATTTCAAACCCACCACATAATGAATAAAATATGTATTAAACAAGATCATAAACAATTATAAAAATTCATTATAACATCGATTGTGGAATGTAATTATTGTTCATAGACATTCCATTATATCATCATACCAAAACCCATGGATGAAAAATGTTCTATAAAACTCCATAATAAGATAATTTAACCATGGTTAAGAAAATCTTTTATAGAATAAACTTAAAATAATCATCAATTTAATATATATTTAGAAATAATATTTATTGTTTTATGATATCATATTCCTAATGATACATAACAATCCTAAAATAATGTTTACATCGATGAATATTCATATCCCAAAAATATATTTCATTATATATACGTATTGTTGTCATGTATTTTTATTCCTAGTATGAATTACATATTTGTTTATATTAAAATTATCATATAAACCTCCTAATTATAAAATTCATTGATAATTTGGGAGGATTAAAAAAATAATTAATTAAATTGAACCGCAAAATTTTAAATAAAATTTAATATCATTTATTCACCCTAAAATTTTGATGGTAAAAAAATTTGATACCACCAATGTGTCTTTAAAATTTCCATATAGTCTTCATGAGGTAGATCATAAGTGTTTTGGAATATAGAGATGTGTTCCTAGCTTTTCATAGGGACCAGAAACCATAGTAGTGGGTGTTGTGATTGAAAATTTATGGTTTTGGATTTGTGATGGAAATATTTATATTTTGAATAATGTAACAATCATTATGCATTTGAACATGCATTTTGAGTGGATGGATTGGATCAAGAGTTCACAATTGGAACCGAAATTCTTATATTGTTCACCATTTTAAATAGATTGTTCCACCTTTTTAAACAATAGTAGTTAAAATCACATTATTGGATATGATTGGAAATCAATAAGTCACCT
Source organism: Viscum album (assembly GCA_963277665.1). Classification (NCBI taxonomy): domain Eukaryota; kingdom Viridiplantae; phylum Streptophyta; class Magnoliopsida; order Santalales; family Viscaceae; genus Viscum; species Viscum album. The sequence goes on along the minus strand of OY728165.1, from coordinate 1,059,630,153 downwards.
TGAGAAAAATGGGGAATCGTGGAAACTACAACAGTGCTTGTTACAAAGGGTGTGCAAATTTGCAAATGAATAGGTATTTGGCCAGGTGTTGGGTATTTTCTCTCTGAGGGAAACTGGGATACCACCTTGATAATTTTTTCAGTCAGGGTGAATTTTATGTTCCACTAATGGGAAATTCTCAATGTCAAAAAATGTAACCTAAGAATAATATTTTTAAATATTTCATCACATTTTATGAATATTCTGAACAATTAAAAATAATACATCCTTGAAGATCATTATGTTTATGGGTATTTATTTAGTATAATTATAATAAAATTATTACATATAATATATTAATCATATCCCATAATTTTATTCTATTATACAACCATTTGTAGATATTTTTTATATAATACCATTTTTCATAACATAGTGAAAATCGAGTCATACGAAAGGGTGGGCACATTTCATTATAATGGTATACATTTAAGATATAAATCTACGATTATAAGTTGTCACAATGATAAAATTATGATAACAGGATCATAAAAAATAATTTCATATGCAGTCAATCATAAATCAATAATTGTGTATCATGGAAAAAAATTTATAATAAAAAAATTTCAAAGACTATTGTGATAAAAATCATCAATAATGAATCACGATAAAAGGGAAAGTTTCAGAATAATAATATGTATTTTATTAGAATAAATATAAGCATAAAAACATTTCCATATTAAAATATCATTGAAAAAAACATCATAGTGGATTATTTTCACTCCACATTCCAAAATTTTGTTATACAATGTTCACTCAAAAGAGTATCATATTAGATAAAAACCCTTTATGCACTGGTATCATTCTCGATACCAGTCCATATTATCCCAATGCTTTTTAGAGAGATTTAATTCATTTTAAACCCACCATATAATGAAAAAAATATGTATTAAACTAGATCATAAAAAATTAAAAAATTCATTATAACATGGATTGTGTAATGTAATTATAGTTCATAGACATTCCGTTAGATCATAATATCAATACCCATGGATAAAACATGTTTCATAAAGACTCCATAATAATATAATTTTCATATGGTTAAAAATCAATGTTCTATAGAATAATCCTAAAATAATCAATATTTTAATATTTATATAGAATAATATTTATTGTTCGATGATATCATATTCCAAATGAAACATTATAATCCTAAAATAATGATTACATCAATGAAATTTACCATTAAAATAACATTTGAAATATTACAAAAAAACATGATAAAATATCTATTTTATTTGGTAATATTTTAACAAAAAAAATAGTTTAATTAGAAAATGATTTCCATGGAATATTAATAGGAAAAATATAATAGTATATTGAAAAATCATTATAATGGGAAAATCAGTATATCCAATATATATATAAAAGAATATTTTTTTTTCATTTTATAAATAACATAAACAACTGGTTCAAAAAACTTTTTAAACAAATTATTTTTATTAATTTGTAAAATAAGCCAAAGATATTGAATTCTACATTTTAAAATAATTATTTATAGTTAACAAATTCACAAAATCAGTTTGATAACAATATACATGAAAGTAGATGTACTTCCACTATAGAATAAATATGTTCAGTTTTCTATAAAAATTATTAAATGGTTATTTTAAGTACTAAAGATAGGAATAATGAACTATTTTAATGAAATTATATGAGAAAAGTGACCAAAATAATATATTTTATGTTAAATTGAATGGATAAATAAAATAATTCTTAAATTAATTTTTTTCATAAGCATTCACAAAAGGGAGTGAGATTGTAACAAAAACTATTACCTTAAGTCTAGAAATTATTCATATTACAAGAAATATACTATAAAATAAATATATATTCATTATAAATTTATCATATAAACATAGTCATAACAAAGATAATATGTATCATTCATTATTTGTTTCCCATATCATCCTTTTATAATTAATTTCATCATTAAAATTACTATTTAGGTGAAAACATTCCAATTTTCTATGAATTTTTTGATTTAATGGTTTTGATTCATTATCATTGGTCATGGTTTTATAAAATAAAAAACTCTTATACATTAAATAAGTACCATATTTATTCGTTATATATACTATTATAATAATTTTCATAAATTAGTTATTAAAATTGATTTTGATAGACTTGTAGATATGGAACTCTCACTATAGGATTTGGTGGCCTCTAAGAATTTAAATGGATATATTAAAATTAAAATAAATAATAACCCACCATTCTATATTAATTTTTCTATTATAATATCATATATATATTCATTAAATATAACCTTAATACAATAAATTTTAAATACATATATGCACAAGAGATGTCATAATTTTCCAACTAATGGAAAGGTAAATAGGCATATAATATATTCTAATTAAATAATATTAATTTAGTCTTATATACCATATATTAATATTACATCCATCATAACAAATATCTAATAAATATTATGATTGAAAATGAATCATATCACCATACAGAGACAGTAATCCCCACATATATATGATCATTATTTTCATTTATTATTTGTTGTTAAAGAGGTAAAAATGGGGTTTCCATGATTCAAATAAAATATCATTATATTAATGATATTGGATTAATTATTTTAAAATGGATTAATCACATATATATGACATAGTAGAAAGAAAAAACATTCAATGACTTGGGTAATATGATTACCTCTTTTTGGAGAGATCTCTTATTTATTACATCATGATCATTCTTTTCATTGTAATATAGTAATATTATATGATCGATAATAATGGGAAATAATAATTAAATATTTTTGTATGGTCTTGATTGAGTTGTGATTATGTAATTTTGGGAATAATTTAGTATAAGATGATCTATTTTATATATGAGGAGAGGAAAAAACATAGAGTTACTAAACAATTTAATTAATTAAATGTCACGTTCATATGAAACTAGTATAAAAATGGACAATAAGTACAAGGTAAGAAACTAAAACATTAAGTCATATTCATCTAATGTGTTTTAAGAATGTTTATTTTGAAATTGTTCACTTATAGCTTAGTATAAATATAACACAAAGATATTATTTTAATAAAAAAATTCAAATGAATTTAATCATTTTGGTATATATTGTCACATGAAACACTAGTTTTTTCATTTATCCCACAATAAACTATTAATTCATGTGTTTCATGAAACACTGAGAGTTTCATGAATTACACAAAACACTAAATTTAAATAAAATTTGACATACAAATAAAATATAATTATTTATTATGATAGATATGTCTTAAGAGATAGAGAGGTGGGTATGAATATAATTAACTACATTATGAAATCATATGTTTTCAAATTTAATATAAATTTGTTTTTTTACCCTAATTATCTTCAAATTGAAATAAAAACTATTTCAAATAAATGGAAATAAATTTTTGAAACACTATTTTTATGCACTCAAACATGATATACAAAAATAATTTATACATATCAATTTTAGTGAATGATTTTAATGATATTTATAAATTATATGGTAATTTTATTATTTAATATTAATACTTCATACTTTCAAGAAGTGATATATATTAATTAATCTAATTTTATGATAAAAAACTATTTTTTCTTAAAATATAATATTCTCCCTTTCATGCACCTATTTTAAATAACATTTAATCTTTTAGAAAATAATTTCAAAAACGAAATAAAATTATTTCAATAATACTTATAAATTTATCAAAGAGTGAAATTTTTAGTTTTCTCTATGAAGATTATTTTTTCGATCAATAGTAAAAAATAATGGTCATTATTGAAAATTTCTTTTTTATTTAAAGAATATATAAGGTTAATATTTTGTAATTTATTGTAATTTAAAATTAGTTAAATAATATAAATTTTATTTTAATTATTATCATTTTAATCTTTTTCATATAGTTTTGATATAAAATATTAATCATTTGATCATGTTCTCTTTGGAAAATTGTTTTGACATCGCATATGGATGATGATTATTATAATAAAATATTATTCTTATATAGGCTGAAAATGAAAAAAATGGATTCCATATTTGGAATTATAATAATTTAAATTATCAAATAAGTTAAACATAATTTTTTAACATAATTAATAAAAAAAGGTAACAATTATTTTCCATGGTTACAGTAAAAATGGGTTTACTATGGGGTTAAACTAAACCGATAAGGATAACCATGGAACAAATAATTTTCTAAATTGTATTATATTTCTGAAATTAAATATAATAACTTCTAATTTATAATATATGGTTATTTTTAATCATTTTTAATTTGAATTACTTTATCATTTTGGAGTTTATATAAAAAACATCTATGTAGATTCCATGAGGGTTATTTTCGCCATTGTTAAAATGACTCATCCTCTCCTATCAACTTCCATTATATAAAACCTATTGGTCTCTAAAAATCCAATTAAAATAAAAATTTTAATTCCCTCTAATAATCCTAAAATACATATTTTTTACAAAAGTAAAACTAATAATCCGTTTGGTGACATCCTAATGTTGTTGTCTGTAGAAGAAGAAACGTCCCTAATCAGAAGTCTTGTTCTATTTCATATTCATATGGGTAAATTTATTATTATAAAATGATGATATAATATTATCTCTATTATAAATATAGTTATATGGTTTTATGTTTTTGGAATTAACTACAACCATCTCCACATCCATCAAATCGGATTCAAAACCATGTTTCATGTGTATGACACCATACTGGATCATGTATTGATGTAAATAGTTTTTTATCACCACCTATCATATATAAATATAATAATTGATTTATTGAATATATATTATATTTATGAGAGATGGCGCCACCAAGAGCTTCGCCTTCGTGATTCCTTAGATTCATGCTGCCGAGATCTGCTCCCCCTCCCTATCGGAGGGGGGAGGTTCGTGTTTGTCGATGCCTGTAAGGGAGGATTATCTCCATGGTCCTTCTTTGCCTTTCCATTTGATTTCCATCTCCCCAAAAGTGTCGTGTCTTTTCCGAGAGGCGCCCCAGCTATCTCTTCTTCCATTGTAGGTTAATAGCGATGCAGATATATGTAAGTTCACTTTGGTGGCTTGATTTCATCCTCAAAGGCCCTTGGTGGATGCATTTGCATAGTTCGCCTCTAAATCTTGGGTGCTTTGTAAGAATGCAGTTGTCAGGTTTCATGATATGCAGCACCTCATGGTTCGATTTGTCTCAGAGGTGGATATGATTGTTTCCTGGTCATGTTCTCTAAGAAGGTGTGGTGATTATTTCTTTTATTTCTTCCGTTGGAGCTTTGAGTTTCATATGAAGTGCGGCCCCTATTCGATTGCGACATGGGTAAACCTCCCTGGCCTTCCTCTTTCTTTTCAAAATCTCTCAATTCCTTGTGCATTTGGAAACATGGTCTACTGTTATCTTTGTTATGATCAACGAATGGGCTCTGTGTCTCATCCAATTTTCCTAAGAATTTATGTTGAGGTTGATGTCATGAGGCCTCTAGTGCGATGTGTTTCAATTACGGATGGGAAAGTGTTTCTCTGGAGGAAGGATTTTATTTTTGAGTCTTGGATGATGTTCTGTGTGAAATTTCTATGGTTTGGTAATTTAGAGACTGTTTTCCGTAATGGAGGGAGTGGTGGACCGCAGGTGCTGGACGGGCAGTGTGGAGAAGGTTGTGCTGTCCGTGATGCTTTGATGTCAGTTTAATAGGTCGCGAGGAATGGCTGTGCAGATGTTGTCATGAGTGCCGCTGTCACATCTGGGGTGTGTATCAGAGCTGAATGTGTTTCAGGACAGGAAGGCCAGATGGGTACCTCTTACAATGAGGCTGTCCTAGTCGATGCTATACCGGAACTTGCATGTGGTGTGAAGGCAATACATACACCCTTGAATCCATTGGTTTTGCAAGTATTTGACAGTTTGAAACATGATCTTTCAGTGGTGTCTCGGTCTACTATGGTGGTGAGTGCCTGTCATATGTATGAGGTTACTTCCACTAAGGAACAGTGGGCCACTATGGTTGGAGATCATAGGGTTTTGAAACAGTGTATTGTAGGTGATGTGGAGGAGGTTTTAGAGAAGGGTGCTTGTTGGGGTTACTAAATACTCTTCTGAGGAATTTATGGACTTTCTGGAGGGGGATATATGTCTTGCAGTGGTGGAGGAGTAGCAAGAACCATGCCTTTTCCATGGGGTGAGTTTTGATGCTACAGCTATGGTGTCCTCTGGACAGTCCGTGGCTGAAGATGTGCGGTTTGCTGGTCACCAGGACAAATTGCAAAAGGTGTCTTGCAACTCAGGGCAGCCAGAGTTGGTGTATGGTTCTGTTTCGGATTCGGTTCCTCCTATCTCGGGGGCTGTGGAGGTTTGTGTTCCAGAAAGGCCGATTGGTGATGAAGGTGTAGTGGAGATCATGATATCCACTATTAATAGATTTCTGGAATTGGAAAATGTGGAGATATTACATGACAAGGAAACTGATGTGGGGAAGGAAAGTGGTCTCTTGCGGACTACTGTTGACCCAATGGATGCTGTAAATGGGGAAGGAGTGATGGACCTGGTGGATCGGCCACAATGTCTTCCTAGAAAATATGTCAACAGTCTGATCATGCAGGATCGTGGTTTGGAGGCTGGTAATCAAGATGTGAAAATATTTTGAAAGTGGTGATATCTTGGATAGTGACAGGGAAAAAGATAGTAGTGTGGTACAACCTTCTTACAGTAATGTTGTTCAGGGTGGAAGGATAAAAGTGAAAGGGTATGAAGGTGATAAGACCTCCCCACCACAAAGAAGAGCAAAGAAAGACTATTCTTATCATCTAAGGCTAGTGTCCACTAGATCTTCTATCGGGAGGGACAGTTGAGCTATGCAGTCCTAAAGGGAATTTATGGCCTTGGAGAAGATGAATCTTGGAATTAAATATGCCAGTGTACTTAAACACTATGAATGCTCTGAGTGGGAGATAGATAAAGCAGAGGACTAAATCTCTAAAGGGCATGGTGATGAGTATTATTTCTATGATATGTAGTTGTTCTGGACTTCTTGTACCTGCTTTTATTTTCTTTTATTAATAAAAGGTTAGAGGCTTGCCTCTAGCTGAGTGTTTCTGGTATTATATTTATGATATTATTATGCTTCTGGAAACATGATATCACATATTCCATCTTACATAATATTATGTGAGAATATGATAACCTAGCTTGTTTGTATGGGAGAATATTGTCTCATGAAATGATGTAATTCGTTCACGCTTTATCTGAAAGAGAATAATGTTTGTTTTAATAAATATTATACATATATATATATATATATTAAAAAATACATTCTATAAATGTAGTATATTATTTAATTTCTTTCCAATCCATTTATAAAATGGAAACATCATTAATGTGTACGTACGGCCTATCTTCTCCATGAATAGTGTATTTCATTTTCAATTTCAAACATTTATGAACTCATATAAATATATATATATATATATTTATATATACAAAATATATATGATACTTATATAATTTTGTACATGATTTAGGTTATGCAACCATGATCAAAGTAAGAGAAGAAAAAAATAAGAAATACAAATTTACAAGAAGTACAAGGTAATTATTTCGTGAAAAGAGACATTAACATAGAAATTTTTAATAAACAGGATATAAAAGAGCATGTATAAATAAAAAATTAATTATATATATAATTAGGTTTCAATAATAGATATATCATATAAATATATTTATTATACAATATGATCAAACATTTTATATGGAATCCCATATTTATGGTATGTGATTTCCATCTCACATTTTAATAATTATGAGATACAAGTCATATTCACCACTTGTTCCTTTTTCGTAGTGTATATAATGATGATAAATGTATTATATGATGATTAAAATGAATATTTTTGGTATTAAAATAACCATTTTTAGACCTATTTTTTGTGGATATTTTTAAATAATGTTACCAATGTGGTTAGGGTTTTATTATAACACCCAACTCTTCTGTGAAATATTTTTTCTAATTAATATAATCTTTTCGATATTTTCCTTTTCATGAAATAATGAATTTATATTATATAATAAGAATTCAACAAGTAATTGTTTCTTTGTACACAATACCATGTTGATCTTATGTAAAACGAAACACAGAGTATCTTGTAGGACACGAAAGACAATGATTGGCTTATGTTACACACAATATTGAGTCCCTTTAATATCATGTGATACATGCACGATTGAGTTTTTCTGAATTAAATATAATTTTAGAAATATTATTAAAATATTATTATAATTTTTACCCATTCATTATAATGTAATACCTGAATTATAATGACTAAATTATTAATATATGGTTTAAATATGTATATAAATTGAATCCTTTGGTAATTATTTAGATAAAAATGAAAGTAAGAAAAATTTAATAATAAATAAGTTATTTTACTATGAAAACATTTTTTTTACGTACAAAAACCATTATAACATATTAAATTTAATAAACAATTATTGATGTATGTTCTTAATAAAATTTATATATAATATACTTAATATTTGTTTCCTCAAACTCATCCAATTTATTATATTTTCACAAGATAATAATAAATTCAAATGTATGAATAAAAACTTTTATTTTTTTCAAAAGATAATTTAGACCCTCTAAATGGATGACTCATTGAAAATATAATTTTTCAAGGATGTTCTATTTTGATAAATATAGAATAAATACAAGATTTTTATACAAAAAATTATTTTCATATAATAAAATTATATAGTTAACTTTTATTGTAAATATTTTATAAAATATTAAGTAGGTCAATAATACATCAATTAACTTAATTAATGTCATTATGTCCAATTTCAGATTAAAATTTAATATAAAAACAAATCAACATTTAAGAGTTTTTATATTAAAAACACATCTTCTCATACCGTCCATAAAATTAATTTTAAATTAGGTTTGACAACTTCCATGAATATATTTTTGAAAAATTGAATCTATATTTGGAATCATCATAATAAATAATGTCTAATAAGGACATAATTTTTTTTGATAAAAAAAATTAGGGAATGTAAATAAAATTAATTATAGTGAATAAAGTAAAAACATGCTTATATAATGACTAAACATAGAAAATTCTATTTACAAATAACCCTACACCAGTAGAAAATTTTTTGGATAGTCATAGTTCGATCCCAAAACCTATAAAGACTCATAATGGTCCATTTGGATCCATGAGGGGAAATTAATATGTGGGGAGAAACCAAATATTTTCAAGAATACGCAATGTGTATTTTCCCAACAAAAAAATGTCTCCTCTCTTACCCCTATATTTACAACTATCAATCTATTTTAGTTTATCAAATCCTTCAAAAAACACATTCAAACTCTCCTATATTAATTGTGGAAAAATATATTTTTTATGAAATAAGTCTATGGAATCCCACTGGAAAAACCAAAAGGAGTTACCCAAAGAAGAGGTGACACCCCTAAACAATTTCTTTAATTTTACTTCATTTATCACCTTCTCAACCCTTATAATGAAATTATTATAAAATAAAGTCATAATAATAAATATAAAGATATTTTCTTATTCAAAGGTGCTTACCTACACATACACACATATCTATCAAATTGGTAATGAACTTATCATTCATGTGTATGGTGGGGTACCACCTTAGGAAACAATATTGGTTGTTTTTCCATTACAACCTACAATTACAGATCATTATGATGGAAATACTATTTTTATATTATATATATGATATTTAAGATGAATTTTTGATTCATTAATTACTATATAACACATAACAACAAGTTTTTTTAATATATGGTAACATTGTTTTTGGATGTCTGACTACAATCTCCTTAATTAAATTTGATTCAGTAACAGTATTCATGGAATTTATCAAGGATGAGTTTAGTGAAATTATATTACATACATGATTTAATTTTTTTAAATTAATTATGTAATATATAAAAATATATTTCATTTTATTTCTTTTAATCCGTACAACAAGAAAATGGAGACATCAATCATGTATACCTATGGCCTACAATCTCTATGAATAGTTTATTATCTTTTATATTTATTTATTTTATGGATTTTTATATATATTTATTTAAATAATATATATGATATTAATATATTGTTTTAAATTATATAAATAGTAAAATCATTATATAATAAATATTATTTTGAATAAAAATTGAAAACATATATTAATAACAAAAGGAATATTACTTAAAATGAAACCTTAACATAGAATTTTTAATAAATGGTTAATATAATGTCATATTCAATTAGTATATAATAATATATATAAATAATGGTTATTTTTTTGGATTTATAATATAATCATATATAATATACTATAGGTTTGAATGTGTGTGAAGAACGATAATACTTATAATAAAGTTTTTAAATTCTCAATTTTCATATCTTTGAGAAACATGAAATATTCACCACCCTTTTTTATGTGTTTTGTATAATACCATAATAAATTTTATATCATTAATTATATTTTCATCGATGGTATATAATTTTTAATTTATTTTTTATTCCTTCTTGGGGATTATGAATCTTACATTTACTCTTATAATAAGGTTTTTCATATCTCAATTTTATTTGTGTGAGACTTATGCTTATTTCAAAACTTGTTTATTTTGTTTGGTGAATATACATCCCATGAATTTATTATATGATTAATATTTTTAACAAATTTGGGTATTTATTTATCCCTTTTATGATCAATCTTTAAAGGGATTTAGGGGTCAAAATTTACCCATTCGTTTATGTAATTTTTTCTAAACTTTCATTCTTTGATACAGATGCATTGTCTTGCCCATTATTTTTCAATGAGGTGAATAAACTGACCTTTGAAATGTTATATAAAAAATACACAACGTTTAATGAAATATTATTCTTCATAAAATTTTATTCATTCAACATTATTATTATTCAATGTTACCAAATTGATAACAGTTTAGTACTTCAATCTCATTGTTTTCCGAGATTATTTATGATTATGTTTCCATTATTGAAATATTATGATCCATATCTCAAAATATCACTCCAATATTTTCATTCAAAATTTATTCATGTTTTATCTATTTAATTGTATTATTTTTCAACTATTTGTGAGTTAAAAATTTATTATAATGTTTTCGAGAAAATATGAATTTATTTCTCTTTATAGTCAAAAAATTATGTCCTTTCAAAAAAATATTTTCTAAAAATATTTTCAAAAATATTTTGTTAGTATTATATGATTTTCAAAATAAAACATTTACCCGTGTTTTACATTTTGAAAAAAAAAATATTAAAATGATTCTCTTATTTCTCGATCAAGGTAGTTTTCTAAAAATATTTGGTTTAGTTGCAATGTTCAACAAGTAAGGATTATTCATCCATCATTGCAATAATTTATTGAATGATATTTTATAAGATTTAATGGAAAATTGTTTTCATAATTATTTTCTAATTTAATTTTAATATTTTTATGAAATTGGTTTTATAAATGTCTTCAAATTTCCTATGTTAGTTTTTGAATATATTATAATAGTTTGTGGTCATAAAATTGTTATATGTTTAAGAGTTGAGTTTTTAAAACAAAAATGGTATTTTCATTATGAAATGTTTTAAATTAAATTATAATGATTTATTAAAAACAAATTGAATATTTAAGTGGTTATAGGGATAGGATTTTTAAATAATGGTTATTATCATTATGAAATTATATGTGACATCCTTCAAAATCTGTTTTCATAAATGATTACATAATTGGTTATAGTTTTTTATTTACTAGGGATATTATCCATGAACACCATTTAAATTATGTTTTGAATGGTTTATTTTTTTATGTAATGATTTTTATCACAACGGTTTCACTTAAACATGTGCTATGATTTCTAAATCATGTTCCTTTCATATGTTATGACTTGATTAAATGATTATAAGAGCTACATCATTTTCATATATAATTATATTATGAAATATTTCTAATACATGTTTCATTTCATGTTTTACTGTATTTTATTTTTAACACAAATCACTTTTTATGGGTTATGATATAATGAAATATTTATTATTTAATGGAACATGTATGTATTATTTATTCATATAATGGGTGGGAACTGTATATCCTTCCAATTAATTGGGTAAATATTTATATATAATGAGAGAAATATGGTAAAAAAGTCAATCGACATGATCGATAATGGGTTACATATATGTCGTGATTCCAAAATGGGAAACATGTGTGTCCTTAACCACTATAGGTGGTTAGGGAAACCAAATACACTATAGAATGAAGGGAAAACACAACCCTTTATAATGAACGGACTACAAATGGGGATGGTGGTGTGTCCCACATAGTTGGGGTTTCCCACATTAGGTTCTCTAATACGTTTATGAAATAAGACTTCACTTTTAGGGAATTATTTTTATGTGGGAACCTGATTACATTTTCATAATTTTATGCATATAACCAATTACATAAATAAATTATGTGAGATTTGGATCGAGTGTCCTCAACGCAATGAGTGAACACTTTTCCTATCTAAACACCATAACATTGTTATTTTTAATGTGTATTCCACAATTCTATGTTTTATTCCTATGTTGTGATCAAATTTATTAATTTCTTGATTGCATAATGATTCATAAATAAGAGATTAATCCATAATAAGATAATTTACCCATGGTTAAGAAAAAATTTAAAGAATAAACTTAAAATAATCATCAATTTAATATATATTTAGAAATAATATTTATTGTTTTATGATTTCATATTCCCAATGATACATAACAATCCAAAAATAATGTTTACATCGATGAATATTCATATCCCAAAAATATATTTCATTATATATATGTATTTTTTATCCTAGTATAAATTCCATATTTGTTTATATTAAAATTATCATATAAACCTCATAATTATAAAATTCATTGATGATTTGGGAGGATTAAAAAAATAATTAATTAAATTGAACTACAAAATTTCAAATAAAATTTAATATCATTTATTCACCCTAAAATATTGATGGTAAAAAAATTTGAAACCACCAATGTGTCTTTAAAATTTCCATATAGTCTTCATGCGGGAGATCATAAGTGTTTTGGAATATAGAGATGTGTTCCTAGATTTTCATAGGGACAAGAAACCTTAGTAGTGGGTGTTGTGATTGAAAATTTATGGTTTTGGATTTGTGATGGAATTATTTATATTTTGATGAATGTAACAATCATTAAGCATTTGAACATGCATTTTGAGTGGATGGATTGGATCAAGAGTTCACAATTGGAACCAAAATTCTTATATTTTTCACCATTTTAAATAGATTGTTCCACCTTTTTAAACAATAGTAGAAAAAATCCCATTGTTGGATATGATTGGAAATCAATAAGTCACCTTGAAATAAATGGGGAACCGTGGAAACTATAATAGTGCCTATTACAAAGGGTGTGCAAATTTGAAAATGAATAGGTATTTGGCCAGGTGTTGGGTATTTTCTCTCTGAGGAAAACTGGGATACCACCTTGATCATTTTTTCAGTCAGGGTGAATTTTATGTTCCTCTAATGGGAAATTCTCAATTTTAAATAATGTAACCTAAGAATAATATTTTTAAATATTTCATCACATTATATGAATATTCTGAACAATTAAAAATAATACATCCTTGAAGATCATTATGTTTAAGGGTATTTATTTACTAGAATTATAATAAAATTATTACATATAATATATTAATCATATCCCATAATTTTCTTCTATCATACAACCATTATTAGATATTTATTATATAATACCATTTTTTCATAACATGGTGAAAATCGAGTCATACGAAAGGGTGGGAACATTTCATTATAATGGTATACATTGATGATATAAATCTAAGATTATAAGTGGTCACAATGATAAGAGTATGATAAAAGGATCATAAAAAAATAATTTCATATGTAGTCAATCATAAATCAATAATTGTGTATCATGGAAAAAAAGTTATAATAAAAAATTTCAAAGACTATTGTGATAAAAATCATCAATAATGAATCACGATAAAAGGGAAAGTTTCATAATAATAATATGTATTTTATTATAATAAATATAAGCATAAAAACATTTCCATATTAAAATATCATTGAAAAAAACATCATAGTGGATTATTTTCACTCCACATTCCAAAATTTTGTAATACAATGTTCACTCAAAAGAGTATCATATTAGATAAAAACCCTTTATGCACTGGTATCATTGTCGATACCAGTCCAACTTATCCCAATGCTTTGTAGAGAGATTTAATACATTTTATACCCACCATATAATTAAAAATATTTGTATTAAACTAGATCATAAAAAATAAAAAAATTCATTATAACATTGATTGTGTTATGTAATTATAGTTCATAGACATTCCATTAGATCATAATATCAATACACATGGATAAAACATGTTTTATAAAGACTCCATAATAAGATAATTTTCATATGGTTAAAAATCAATGTTCTATAGAATAATCCTAAAATAATAAAAATTTTAATATTTATATAGAATAATATTTATTGTTCGATGATATCATATTCCCAATGAAACATTATAATCCTAAAATAATGATTACATCAATGAAATTTACCATTAAAATAACATTTGAAATATTACAAAAAAACATGATAAAAGTATCTATTTTATTTGGTAATATTTTAACAAAAATTTAGTTTAATTAGAAAATTATTTCCATGGAATATTAATAGGAAAAATATAATAGTATATTGAAAAATCATTATAATTGGAAAATCAATATATCCAATATATATATAAAAGAATATTTTTTTTCATTTTATAAATAACTAAAACAAATGGTTCAAAAAACATTTTAAACAAATTCTTTTTATTCATTTGTAAAATCAGCCAAAGATATTGAATTCTACATTTTAAAATAATTATTTATAGTAAAAAAATTCACAAAATCAATTTGAAATCAATATACATGAATGTAGATGTACTTCCACTATAGAATAAATATGTTCAGTTTTCTATAAAAATGATTAAATTGTTATTTTAAGTACTAAAGATAGGAATAATGAACTATTTTAATGAAATTATATGAGAAAATTGACTAAATTAAAATATTTTATGTTAAATTGAATTGATAAATAAAATAATTCTTAAATTAAATTTTTTTTCATAAGAATTCACAAAAGGGAGTGAGATTGTAACAAAAACTATTACCTTAAATCTTGAAATTATTCATATTACATGAAATATACTATAAAATAAATATATATTCATTATAAATTTATCATAGACACATAGTCATAACTAAGATAATATGTATCATTCATTATTTGTTTCCCATTTTAACCTTTTATAATTAATTACATCATTAAAATTACTATTTAGGTGAAAACATTACTATTTTCTATGAATTTTTTGATTTAATGGTTTTGATTCATTAACATTATTCATGGTTTTATAAAATAAAAAACTCTTATACATTACATAAGTACCATATTCATTCGTTATACATACTATTATAACTATTTTCATAAATTAGTTATTAAAATTGATTTTGATAGACTTTTAGATATGGAACTCTCACTGTAGGATTTGGTGGACTAAAAGAATTTAAATGTATAGATTGAAATAAATATAAATAATAACCCACCATTCTAGATTAATTTTTCTATTATAATATCATATATATATTCATTAAATATAACCTTAATACAATCAATTTGAAATACATATATGCACAAGAGACGTCATATTTTTCCAACTAATGGAAAGGTAAATAGGCATATAATATATTCTAATTAAAGAATATTAATTTAGTCTTATATACCATATATTAATATTTCATCTATAATAACAAATATCTAATAAATATGATGATTCAAAATGAATCATATCACCATATAGAGATAGTAATCCCCACATATATATGATCATTATTTTCATTTCTTATTTGTGGTTAAAGAGGTAAAAATGTGGTTTCCATGATTCCAATAATATATCATTAAATTAATGATATTGGATTAATTATTTTAAAATGGATTAATCATATATATATGATATAGTAGAAATAAAAAACATTCAATGACTTGGGTAATATGATTACCTCTTTTTGGAGAGATATCTTATTGATTACATCATGATAATTCTTTTCATTATAATATAGTAATATTATATGATCGATAATAATGGGAAATAATAATTAAATATTTTTGTATGGTATTGATTGAGCTATGATTATGTAATTTTGGGAATAATTTAGTATAAGATGATCTATTTTATATATAAGGAGAGGAAAAAACATAGAGTTACTAAACAATTAAAGTAATTACATGTCACGTTCATATGAAACTAGTATACAAATGGATAATAAGTCCAAGGTAAGAAACGAAAACATTAATTCATATTCATATAATGTGATTTAAGAATGTTTATTTTGAAATTGTTCACTTATAACATAGTATAAATATAAAACAAAGATATTATTTGAATAAAAAAATTCAAATGAATTTATTCATGTTGGTATATATTGTCACATGAAACACCAGTTTTTTCATTTATCCCACAATAAACTATTAATTCATGTGTTTCATGAAACACTGAGAGTTTCATGAATTACAAAAAACACTAAATTTAAATGAAATTTGACATACAAATAAAATATAATTATTTATTATGATAGATATGTCTTAATAGATAGAGAGGTGGGTATGAATATAATTAACTACATTATGAAATCATATGTTTTCAAATTTAATATAAATTTGTTTTTTTACCCTAATTATCTTCAAATTGAAATAAAAACTATTTCAAATAAATGGGAATAAATTTTTGAAACACTATTTTTATGCACTCAAACATTATATACAAAAATAATTTATACATATCAATTTTAGTGAATGATTTTAATGATATTTATAAATTCTATGGTAATTTTATTATTTAATATTAATATTTCATACTTTCAAGAAGTGATATATATTAATTAATTAATTTTATGATTACAAACTATTTTTTCTTAAAATATAATATTCTCCCTTTCATGCACCTATTTTAAATAACATTTAATCTTTTAGAAAATAATTTCAAAAACGAAATAAAATTATTTAAATAATACTTATAAATTTATTAAAGGGTGAAAGTTTTAGTTTTCTCTTTGAAGATTATTTTTTCGATCAACAGGGAAAAATAATGTTCATTATTGAAAATTTCGTTTTCATTTAAAGAATATATATGGTTAATATGTTTTAATTTATTTTAATTTAAAATTAGTTAAATAATATAACTTTTATTTTAATTATTATCATTTTAATCTTTTTCATATATATTTTTGATATAAAATATTAATCATTTGATCGTGTTCTCTTGGGAAAATTTTTTTGACATCGCATATGGATGATTATTATAATAATAAAATATTCTTCTTATATAGGATGAAAATGAAAAAAATGGATTCCATATTTGTAATTATAATAATTTTAATTATCAAATAAGTTAAACATAATTTTTTAACATAATGAATAAAAAAGGTAACAATTATTTTCCATGGTTACAGTAAAAATGGGTTTACTATGTGGTTAAACTAAACCGATAAGGATAACCATGGAAAAAATAATTGTCTAAATTGTATTATATTTCTGAAATTAAATATAATAACTTCTAATTTATAATATATGGTTATTTTTTATCATTTTTAATTTGAATGACTTTATCATTTTGGAGTTTATATAAAAAACTTCTATGTAGATTCCATGAGGGTTATTTTCTCCATTGTTAAAATGACTCATCCTCTCCGATCAACTTTCATCATACAAAACCTATTGGTCTGTAAAAATCCAATTAAAATAAAAATTTTAATTCCCTCTAATAATCCTAAAATACATATTTTTTACAAAATTAAAACTAATAATCCGTTTGGTGACATCCTAATGTTGTTGTCTGTAGAAGAACAAACGTCCCTAATTAGAAGTCTTGTTCTATTTCATATTCATATGGGTAAATTTATTATTATAAAATGATGATATAATATTATGTGTATTATAAATATAGTTATATGGTTTTATGTTTTTGTAATTAACTACAATCATCTCCACATCCATCAAATGGGATTCAAAATCATGTTTCATGTGTATGACACCCTACTGGATCATGTATTGATGTAAAAGGTTTTTTATCACCACCTATCATATATAAATATAATAATTGATTTATTGAATATATATTATATTTATGAGAGATGGCGCCACAAAGAGCTTCGCCTTCGTGATTCCTTATATTCATGCTGCCGAGATCTGCTCCCCCTCCCTATCGGAGGGAGGAGGTTCGTGTTTGTCGATTCCTGTAAGGGGGGATTATCTCCGTGGTCCTTCTTTGCCTTTCCATTTGATTTCCATCTACCCAAAAGTGTCGTGTCTTTTCCGGGAGGCGCCCCATCTATCTCTTCTTCCATTGTAGGTTAATAGCAATGCGGATATATGTAAGTTCAATTTGGTGGCTTGATTTCATCCTAAAAGGCCCTTGGTGGATGCGTTTGCGCAGTTCGCCTCTAAATCATGGGTGCTTTGTAAGCATGAAGTTGTCAGGTTTCCTGATATTCAGCACCTCATGGTTCGATTTGGCTCAGAGGTGGATATGATTGTTTCATGGTCATGTTCTCTAAGAAGGTGTGGTGATTATTTATTTTATTTCTTCCATTGGAGATTTGAGTTTCATATGAAGTGTGGCCCCTCTTCGATTGCGACATGGGAAAACCTCCATGGCCTTCATCTTTCTTTTCAAAATCTCGCAATTCCTTGTACATTTGGAAACATGGTCTGCCATTATCTTTGTTATGATCAATGAATGGGCTTTGTGTCTCATCCAATTTGCCCGAGAATTTATGTTGAGGTTGATGTCATGAGGCCTCCAGTGCGATGTGTTTCAATTACTGATGAGAAAGAGTTTCTCTAGAGGAAGGATGTTATTTTTGATTCTTGGATGATGTTCTGTGTGAAATATCTATGGTTTGGTAATTTGGATACTGTTTTCCGTAATGGAGGGAGGAGTGGTGGACCGCAGGTGATGGACATGCAGTGTGGAGAAGGCTGTGCTTTCCGTGATGCTTTGATGTCAGTTTAAGAGGTGGTGAGGAATGGTTGTACAGATGTTGTCATGAGTGCCGCTGTCACATCTGGGGTGTGTATCAGAGATGAATGTGTTTCAGGATAGGGAGCCCCGATGGGTACCTCTTACAATAAGGTTGTCCTGGTCGATTCTATACCGGAACATGCATGTGGTGTGAAGGCAATATATACACCCTTGAATCCATCGGTTTTGCAAGTATTTGACAGTTTGAAACATGATCTTTCAGTGGTGTCTCGGTCTACTATGGTGGGGAGTGCCTGTCATATGTATGAGGTTACTTCCACTAAGGAACAGTGGGCCACTACAGTTGGAGATCAGAGGGTTTTGAACCAGTGTATTGTAGGTGATGTGGAGGAGGTTTTAGAGAAGGGTGCTGTTGGGGTTACTAAATACTCTTCTAAGGAATTTCTGGACATTCTGGAGGGGGATATTGGTCTTGCAGTGTTGGAGGAGTAGCAGGAACCATGCCTTTTCCACGGGGTGAGTTTTGATGCTACAGCTATGGTGTCCTCTGGACAGTCTATGGCTGAAGATGTGCGGTTTGCTGGTCTCCAAGACAAATTGCAGGAGGTGTCGTGCAACTCAGGGAAACCAGAGTTGGTGTATGGTTCTGTTTCGGATTCGGGTCCTCCTATCTCGGGGGCTGTGGAGGTTTCTGTTCCAGAATGGCCGATTGGTGATGAAGGTGTAGTGGAGATCATGATATCCACTGGTAATAGATTTCTGGAATTGGAAAATGTGGAGATATTACATGACAAGGAAACTGATGTGGGGAAGGAAAGTGGTCTCTTGCGGACTGCTGTTAACCCAATGGATGCTGTAAATGGGGAAGGATGATGGACCGGGTGGATCGTCCACAATGTCTTCCTAGAAAATATGTCAACAGTCCGGTCATGCTGGATCGTGGTTTGGAGGCTGGTTATCAAGATGTGAAAATATTGGGAAAGAGGGGTGATATCTTCGATAGTGACAGGAAAAAGGATAGTAGTGTGGTACAACCGTCTTACAGTAATGTTGTTCAGGGTGGAAGGATAAAAGTGCAAGGGTATGAAGGTGATAAGACCTCCCCACCACAGAGAAGAGCTAAGAAAGACTATTCTTATCATCCAAGGCTTGTGTCCACTAGATCTTCTATCGGGGGGGGGGACAGTTGAGCTATGCAGTCCTAAAGGGAATTTATGGCCTTGGAGAAGATGAATCTTGGAATGAAATATGCCAGTGTACTTATACACTATGAATGCTCCGAGTGGGAGATAGATAAAGTAGAGGACTTAATCTCTAAAGGGCGTGCTGATGAGTATTATTTCTATGATATGTAGTTGTTCTAGACTTCTTATACCTGCTTTTGTTTTCTTTTATTAATAAATGGTTAGAGGCTTGCCTCTGTCTGAGTGTTTCTGGTATTATATTTATGATATTGTTATGCTTCTAGAAACATGATATCACATATTCCATCTTACATAATATTATGTGACAATATGATAACGTAGCTTGTGTGTATGGGAGACTATTGTCTCATGAAATGATGTAATCAGTTCATGCTTTACCTGAAAGAGAATAATGATTGTTTTAATAAATATTATATATATATATATATATTAAAAAATACATTCTATAAATGTAGTATATTATTTATTTTCTTTTCAATCCATTAATAAAATGGAAACAACATTAATGTGTACGTACGACCTATCTTCTCCATGAATAGTGTATTTCATTTTCAATTTCAAACATCTATGAATTCATATAAATATATATATATATATATTTATATATACAAAATATATATGATACTTATATAATTTTGTACATGATTTAGGTTATGCAACTATGATCAAAGTAAGAGATGAAAAAATAAGAAATACAAATTTACAAGAAGTACAAGGTAATTATTTCTTGAAAATAGACATTAACGTAGTGTATATGGAATCCCATATAATTAGGTTTCAATAATAGATATATAATATAAATATATTTATTATACAATATGATCAAACATTTTATATAGAATCCCATATTTATGGTATGTGATTTCCATCTCACATTTTAATAATTATGAGATACAAGTCATATTCACCACTTGTTCCTTTTTTGTACTGTATATAATGATGATAAATGTATTATATGATGATTAAAATGAATATTTTTTGTATTTAAATAACCATTTTTAGACCTATTTTTCGTGGATATTTTTAAATAATGTTACCAATGTGGTAAGGGTTTTATTATAACACCCAAATATTCTGTGAAATATTTTTTCTAATTAATATAATCTTTTCAATATTTTCCTTTTCATGAAATAATGAATTTATATTATATAATAAGAATTCAACAAGTAATTGTTTCTTTCTACACAATACCATGTTGATCTTATGTAAAACGAAACACAGAGTATCTTGTAGGACACGAAAGACAATGATTGGCTTATGTTACACACAATATTGAGTCCCTTTAATATCAGGTGATACATGCACGATTGAGTTTTTCTGAATTAAATATAATTTTAGAAATATTATTAAAATATTATTATAATTTTTACCCATTCATTATAATGTAATACCTGAATTATAATGACTAAATTATTAATATATGGTTTAAATATGTATATAAAATGAATCCTTTGGTAATTATTTAGATAAAAATTAATGTAAGAAAAATTTAATAATAAAGAAGTTATTTTACTATGAAAACTTATTTTTTACGTACAAAAACCATTATAACATATAAAATTTAATAAAAAACTATTGATGTATGTTCTTAATAAAATTTATATATAATATACTCAATATTTGTTTCCTCAAACTCATCAAATTTATTATATTTTCACAAGATAATAATAAATTCAAATGTATGAATAAATACTTTTATTTTTTTCAAAAGATAATTTGGACCCTCTAAATGGATGACTCATTGAAAATATAAATTTTCAAGGATTTTCTATTTTGATAAATATAGAATAAATACAAGTTTTTTATACAAAAAATTATTTTCATATAATAAAATTATATAGTTAACTTTTATTGTAAATATTTTATAAAAGATTAAGTAGGTCAATAATACATCAATTAACTTAATTAATGTCATTATGACCAATTTCACATTAAAATTTAATATAAAAACAAATCAACATTTAAGAGTTTTTATATTAAAAACACATCTTCTCATACCGTCCATAAGATTAATTTTAAATTAGGTTCGAAAAATTCCATGAATATATTTTTGAAAAAATCAATCTATATTTGGAATTGTCATAATAAATAATATCTATTAAGGACATAATTTTTTCTGATAAAAAAATTAGGGAATGTAATTAAAATTAATTATATTGAATAAAGTAAAAACATTCTTATATAATGACTACACATAGAAAATTCTATTTACAAATAACACTACACTAGTAGAAAAATTATTGGATAGTCATAGTTCGATCCCAAAACCTATAAAGACTCATAATGGTCCATTTGGATCCATGGGGGGAAATTAATATGTGGGGAGAAGCCAAATATTTTCAAGAATACGCAATGTGGATTTTCCCAACAAAAAAAATGCCTCCTCTCTTACCCCTATATTTACAACTATAAATCTGTTTTAGTTTGTAAAATCCTTCAAAAAACACATTCAAACTCCCCTATATTAATTGTGGAAAAATATATTTTTTATGAAATATTTCTATGGAATCCCACTGGAAAAACCAAAATAAGTTACCCAAAGAAGAGGTGACACCCCTAAAAAATTTCTTTATTTTTACTCCATTTATCATCTTCTCAACCCTTATAATGAAATTATTATAGAATAAAGTCATAATAATAAATATAAAGATATTTTCTTATTCAAAGGTTCTTACCTACACATACACACATATCCATCAAATTGGTAATGAACTTACCATTCATGTGTATGGTGGGGTAACACCTTAGGAAACAATATTGGTTGTTTTTCCATTACAACCTACAATTACAGATCATTATGATGGAAATAATATTTTAATATTATATATATGATATTTATGATGCATTTTTTATTCATTAATTACTTTATTACACATAACATCATGTTTTTTTAATATATGGTAACATTGTTTTTGGATTTCTGACTACAATCTCCTTAATTAAATTTGATTCAGTAACAATATTCATGGAATTTATCAAGGATGAGTTTAGTGAAATTATATTATATACATGATATAATTTTTTTAAATTAATTATGTAATATATAAAAATATATTTCATTTTATTTCTTTTAATCCATACAACAAAAAAACTGAGACATCAATCATGTATACATTTGTCCTACAATCTCTATGAATTGTGTATTATCTTTTATATTTTTTTATTTTATGGATTTTTATATATATTTATATAAATAATATATATGATATTAATATATTGTTTTAAATTATATAAATAATAAAATCATTATCTAATAAATATTATTTTGAATAAAAATTTAAAACATATATTAATAACAAAAGGAATATTACTTAAAATGCAACCGTAACATATAATTGTTAATAAATGGTTAATATAATGTCATATTAAATTAGTATATAATAATATATATAAATAATTCTTATTTTTTTGGATTTATAATATTCTCATATATAATATACTATAGGTTCGAATGTGTGTGAAGAACGTTAATAGTTATAATAAAGTTTTTCAATTCTCAATTTTCTTATCTTTGAGAAACATGAAATATTCACCACCCTTTTTTTATGTGTTTTTTATAATACCATAATAAGTTTTATATCATTAATTATATTTTATTCGATGGTATATACTTTTAAATTTATTTTTTATTCCTTCGTGGGGATTATGAATCTTACATTTACTCATGTAATAAGGTTTTTCATATCTCAATTTTATTTGTGTGAGACTTATGCTTATTTCAAAACATGTTTATTTTTTATGGTGAATATATAGCCCATGAATTTATTATATGATTAATATTTTTAACAATTTGGGTATTTATTTATCCCTTTTATGATCAATATTTAAAGGGATTTAGGGTTCAAAATTTACCCATTCGTTTATATAATTTTTTCTAAACTTTCATTCTTTGATACAGATGCATTGTCTTTCCCATTATTTTTCAATGAGGTGAATAAACTGACCTTTGAAATGTTATATAAAAAATACACAACTTTTAATGAAATATTATTCTTCAGAAAATTTTATTCATTCAACATTATTATGATTCAATGTTACCAAATTGATAACAGTTTAGTACTTCAATCTCATTGTTTTCCGATATTTTTTATGATTATGTTTCCATTATTGAAATATTACGATCCATATCTCAAAATATCTCTCCAATATTTTCATTCACAATTTATTCATGTTTTATCTATTTAATTTTATTATATTTCAACTATTTGTGAGTTAAAAATTTATTGTAATGTTTTAGAGAAAATATGAATTTATTTATCTTTATAGTCAAAAAATTATGTCCTTTCAAAAAAATATTTTCTAAAAATATTTTCAAAAATATTTTATTAATATTATATGATGTTCAAAATAAAACATTTACCCGTGTTTTACATTTTGAAAAAAAATATTAAAAATATTCTCTTATTTCTCGATCAAGGTAGTTTTCTAAAAAAATTCGGTTTAGTTGCAATGTTCAACAAGTAAGGATTATTCATCCATCATTTCTATCATTTATTGAATGATATTTTATATGATTTAATGGAAAATAGTTTTCATAATTATTTTCTAATTTCATTTTAATATTTTTTTGAAATTGGTTTTATAAATGTTTTCATATTTCCTATGTTAGTTTTTGGATATATTATAATACTTAGTGGTCATAAAATTTTTATATGTTTAAGAGTTGAGTTTTTAAAACAAAAATGGTATTTTCATTATGAAATGTTTTAAATTAAATTATAATGATTTATTAAAAACAAATTAAATTTTTAATTGGTTATATGGGTAGGATTTTCAAATAATGGTTATTATCATTATGAAATTATATGTGACATCATTCAATATCTGTTTTCATAAATGATTACATAATTGGTTATAGTTTTTTATTTACTAGGGATATTATCCATGAACACCATTTAAATTATGTTTTGAATGGTTTATTTTTTTTATGTAATGATTTTTATCACAACGGTTTCACTTCAACATGTGCTATGATTTCTAAATCATGTTCCTTCCATATGGTATGACTTGATTAAATGATTATAAGAGCTATATCATTTTCATATATAATAATATTAGGAAATATTTCTAATAAAAGTTTCATTTCAAGTTTTACTGTATTTTATTTTTAACACAAATCACTTTTTATGGGTTATGATATAATTCAATATTTATTATTTAATGGATCATGTATGCATGATTTATTTATATAATGGGTGGGACTTGTATATCCTTCCAATTAATTGGTTAAATATTTATATATAATGTGATTAATATGGTAAAAAAGTCAATCGACATGATCGATAATGGGTTACATGTATGTCATGATCCCAAAATGGGAAACATGTGTGTCCGTAACCACTATAGGTGGTCAGGGAAACCAAATACACTATAGAATGAAGGGAAAACACAACCCTTTATAATGAACAGACTACAAATGGGGATGGTGGAGTGTCCCACCTAGTTGGTGTTTCCCACATTAGGTTCTCTAATACGTTTAGGAAATAATACTTTACTTTTAGGGAATTATTTTTATGTGTGAACCTAATTACATTTTAATAATTTTATGCATATAACCAATTACTTAAAAAAATTATGTGAGGTTTGGATCTCGTGTCCTCAACACAATGAGTGAAATATTTTTCCTATCTAAACACCATAACATTGTTATTTTTTAATGTGTATTCCACAAGTCTATGTTTTATTCCTATGTTGTGATAAAATTTATTAATTTCTTGATAGCATAATGATTCATAAATAAGAGATTACTTATATTTATGCCACAAACATTGATTAAGATATATGTTATATAAGTTATTTTCTTCAATATTTACGATCATGTTATGATAAAAATATTATAATGCTATGATTACATATCTACCTTTTATTACCCTAACTGAGAATCTAAACTCACACCTTTCTTCTGATTCCTTTCCATAGGGTAATAATATCAGCTTTATGTTGGTGTATTATATGGTTGATCAATAAAAGAGAAGTTAATGATATTTTATCATCTTATTATATTTTTTTACCTATTTTCCAATGACACTAATCAATTAAATTCCACTAGAAGGTATTTTTTTAATATGCTGAACATTAATATAAAATGAAGTAATATTCATGTATGTTATGTCTGGGTCTCTATAGTTTTTATAGTTGTTATGAAAGGAAGTTTTTAGTCAAAATTTGGGAAATATTATGAGAAAACATTAGTGAGATACCTAAGAATATTTTAATAGATATATTTAAGGATATATTTATGAATAAGACTATGGTTACACTGATATAAAAGTAGGAATCAATATTTAGGCATCCTATAAGTTGTTTATCATTATTAAGCAGTTTTATGTTATGAATGGTGTTTCTCACACTATTACATAAGGTTTTAGTCAATTGTGGGAAATAGAAAGAACACTTTTAACATTTAATGTTCTAGATGTTGAATGTATGTGAATTAAGATAATCGATTTCATAAGTTTAAATAACATACATAGAATAAGGAAGGTGGTCTAAGTCTTGGTTTTAATATTGAAGATAAAGGGGAAAATGACTTGTGAAATGTATTAGATGTTCTAACAGTATTATTTATATTAAAAATATAAATATTTATTAGATTGAGGTTGATCAACCATCATACATGATTCATATTTCATATTATAGGAATGGGTTATTAATGTATATGATAATGAATCTTGATAATTGTCTTAATTATAATGTTGGATCATTGAATTGTAAATGTATTGGAATACAAGGATTATGTTATATGAATCAGGAAATATATAAGTATTTTAAGAGTAAAATAATAACCGAGTATTTAATTGGATGTATTGAATGGTGGTGAAAACCTAGAAAATAGATTTAATGTAATGGCCATGTTAATGAGAATCAAATGATTACAGGAAGGATAACTTTTAATATGTTCCAAATGTTATGATATTTATGTTTTTAAGGATATTTTCAATATGAATAAGTTAATTGTATGGTAGTTATGACGTAGGAACTGATTAAGGGTTTATTCAAAAGTATATTATGTTATCATTAAGATGATTTCCAATTTTTTTAATTTAAAGAATATATCCTATACACATTCGAGTAAGGGAACATGCATGTTTCAAATATGTATTTTTGATAATTTGGGATGTAACCATGTTTCAGGAAAATACATGATGAATGTATTCATATGTTTGGTATGTAAAAAATAAGAGCTACATTATTATTTATAGTGGATCCATAATTGGATATTTTCTATAAATTTAGCGACCTTATTTATTAAATTTTTTATTCCATCATTTGGAAGGGATATAAGGATAACTATTAATGGAAAATTGTATGTTAAAAATAAGATGATGTTTTAGAGATTAAAGTATTATATCACTATATAGGGATTTATGAATATTTGATAACATGTGGTACCATTTTTTTGTGATAACTAAATACATTTGGAAACAAAAATCTTTATATTTATGGATCTCATGATTTGTTAATTCTCCAGGAAGGCCAAATTCAGTTACATTTATATGAATTTTAGATGATGTGGAAATAGATCAAGGCCTAACAATGGGATATGTTGTATTTAAATCATGTTATAATTTATTATCAAGAAATATTTTCATTTTTTGATAAATTGGGGATTTGAAATTAAATGTTATCCTAATATCATTACATTTTATGGTATCAATGACTAATTTTATGCATCATCAATTTTTTTGTTTTGTGATTGGTAACATTATTGGGATCACCAACCTTCTTGTGATTAAGTGTATTTGTCAATCCCTTAATTATTTAGGAATTTCCCTTTTTGTCATCTACTCACATGTAACCAATGTTATCATATGTGTAATTATTTTTATGACATACATTGGGCGACCATTATGGTACCAAATTACCAATATTAAATGATGTTTTAGTAATAATTTTTATGATATGGTTTTCTATGAAAATAACATTCATGTATTGATCCTTTAACAACCTGTAATAATTTCAAGGTGGAAATTTATACTAATAGGGATTCAATGTAACACCATGATATTTTTTGAAATATATATATTTTAAAGTTAATTTAATCTTTTCAAAAATAATTCCTTAATTCAACACTGAATTTATAGTGTTATATATGAAAGATCCAAGTTATTTATTCATTATAAGAAATTCGATGTTGATATTTTTTGACACGCAATACTTAATGTATATTTTTTTATGTGCCAAACTATTCTTGGAATGTGTTATATATAATATTGAGTCCCATCGATAGCTTGTGTTATATGTGAGGTAGAGGTTTTCTGAACAATAATAAACCATTAATATTATCACCTAGCCATTTTAAATGATGATATGAATTAGAAAGACTAAATTAATAAACTATGGTTTAAACATGTATATAATGTGAATTCTCTGGTTATAAACTATTTAGAAATGAGAGTAATAAGTATCTGAGATAAATAAAAATTATTTTCTATACATTTGTTTTTGTGTACAAACACCATTTTATCTCAATAAATTTGACAAACCACCTCATTGACTGTTTTCCAAAAACAATTATGTTAAATATTGAATATTGTTTTTTTGAAACTCATTGAATATATATAATTACTCGAAGATAAGAATAAAAAAATTATGAACAAAATGATATATTTTTACCAAAATGGTAATTTTACGCCATTTTATGAGAGAACCTAAATTAAATAAAATTTTTGAATGTTTTACAATTATTATAAGCAAAAAAATAAATTTGGAATCGTTAATATCAAAATTTACCTATGTTAAATTATGGTTATTTTGTTGAGATGTTTTATGTATTTATTAATAGTGAAAAAAATGTATTTAATGTCAAAACAGTTTTTCAAATGAATTTATTTTTATATACATATTATTATGTATTTTGGTTTTAAATTTTAATTACATGAATTACACATCAATTACTCAAATTTAGGTCATTAAAACCAAATATACATTGAAATTAGTTATGAAATCATTTAATACTTTTTGATCATATCACATTAATAACATATCGTCTCATCTCATCTACATAATTTATTTTTGAATTATTTTCTACCAATTTATTTATTATAATTTGATAAAATATATTTTGTTTTTGGATTCAGAAAAATAAATTATTTCGATAAACTTCCACTTATTTTTTGACCATAAATATTAGTGAAGGTTATAGCAATTAATTACGTTGAATATGGTAAAATGAACTTATTTTATAACTAAACATTGAAAATAAGGGATAAAAATTCCCCAAAACATTTCAATAAAAAATTGGATTGAATTACTTCTACCATTCTTTTTTTAAGGATACAAAATGATCAATATGGAATACTTTGGGGAATATCAGAGCATTGTTATCACTAAAATCAATTCATTAATACCCAATGTGTCCATGTATCCACCTATAAAAGGCCTCCTCCCATCCCCATATATTTTTAACTCTCAGTACTTTTTGGATCTTATAATCCCTTCAAAATTATACTCAGAAATCCCATATCATAAACCTATATCCCCCTATATTGATGTAATACAACCAAGTAATCTCTTTGTTGAAAACCCAAAGAGTTTACTAATGAATTGGTGACACCCTTCAACACAAACATTCATTTTATTTCATTATTTAACCTCTTACCTATTATTATTAAATTATTATATAATAAACTCACTATCTTAAATGTACAAATATTCTTTTATAAATAGGTTTTGATCAAGACATATACACACATCTACAAAATGGGTAATATGTATTCAATAATGTGTGAAGTTAGACTATTGCCTCACGTAATGATATTGTTGATTTTCCCTTTATCACCACTAACGATTGGTCAATATGATATAATTAATTATTTTATTGGATATATATGAAATTTTTGATTTATTTATATAATGAACATGGTTTAGATTCCATCAATCATAGATAGCTTACCCAATCTGTAGCATGGCCTGATGGGCATTCCCGATTCCCACAGGCAGGAATCTAGTAGGGAGCATCAATTTAATCATTGTGGGAATGGTTTTGACCAATTAACAATGATGAAATATGGAAACTAAACATGCTAAAAGAACTAAAAATTGAATCTCAAATAAATATATAAAACTGATTCAGTTATGACAACTGAACAATAAAAAAACTAAATACAAAACTAAGAACAAGACTAAAACTGAACCATGCTATCATGGCCTCTATGTGAACTCAACATCACAACAATCAACCCATAAACCTACTCTAACATGAGAACATTTACCAATAACTTAAACCAAAAAGAGGACCTACAAAACAGCTATAGGATACAAACATTGAATGATACAAGTAGGGCGTAAGCTTCACAGCTTAGTAATAATTCACAAAAGTATCCATGTTTTTATATCTCAAAAAAATCCATTAAAACATGTTTGAAATATAGTTTTAAAAATATGGGTTGTATTTTAATAAATAAAAACACCATTTATCATTTCATAAATAAATGATCACCATATTTCCAATTTGACAATATATTTCCATTATGAAACAAAAACCAAAGCCAAAAAATACATAAGATATAATGAATGGAATAAAAAGTATAATCAGAAAAAAAAGTACACGAAAAATAAAAACCAGAAATTTTATTTAGTAACCATGGGAATTACTTAAACATTGCATTAGAGATCCCATGATGTACTCGATTCAGAACCATGTGCCAGCCTATACTGATGCTTCCTAGTCTATAAACAAATGGCCATCATCAAATGAATAATCCAGTGACATAAGACACATGACCTCTCATCAAATATAGGGGGTTCCAACAAATCTAATCGGCGTAGATTAGAAACAATCACTCAAACATCCAAAAGTCACTCAGGAAAACCATGTTCAAGGTATACTATTTAGTTGGAGGCCCTCACATTCATGAATTACCTTACATGCAATCACCTCACATACATACCCCAAACACAGACTACACCTATGTGATAAAATATATAGGGAAATCTCGAATATGTGTTCCTAGTATATATATATTTATATATATATATATATGACATTATCAAAATTTAATGTTGGGTTGTCAGATCACGTGATCATTCAAATAATTTCATAAAACATTCAATGATTCCAATCATGAATTTATTACTGTAAAACAAAAATGTATATCTATTACATCATGTGGTTCCAAACATGCCTTATGGCGATTCATTTTCAAATAAACGTGAATGGTATATCTAAAAAAGTTCCAAAAGGATCTAAAAACCCATTTTTAAATATGAAATTACAAATGGTCCTTCATCATCCTATATCAATTACCGTAAATAGCCTAGTTAAATAACACAATAAACATAAGGATTCATAATTGTCCATAATTTGTAACATAGTAATTAAAACCACATTTGATTCACTTGAGATAGTGGGGTATTTAGTTAAAGTCAAAAAGTTGAAAGGGGGATTGAAATAGAATGTATAAGTGTTTTAAAATCATGGTCTCTGAGTTATGTAATGAAATTATCATTTGTGTTCCATTTTTTGTATGAATCCTTATCACCCATTAATGTACCCACATCCAACAGATCACCATAGGTATCCATGATGTTCCAAAAACCACTTTTTAAGAATCAGCACATATTTTCCAACCAATACAAGAAACCATATATATGTTTAATTCTATAAAAATAAATAATTTACCCAAAAAATGTCCGAGTCATAATCCAAACAATGTTATCATAAGATAATCAAGGTTTAACACCACTAAAATAAACTATTATGTTTTAAAGAAACAACTTATATTTCAAAAATCATTCTGTGTGCATACCATGAACTAAAGTTATGTAACCCTTTTAAAACCCACATCCACTAATTTTTCCAACATAAAATCATTATTCCCTGAAACTATAATATATCATATGAATATTTAACACATTTTTATATTATTTAAAAATTCCCAACCATTAAAAGGATCCCATTATAAATGAAATGGACAGAAACTCCCACATCAATGTTATGGGAATATAATTAAACATTATATAGAGGAATAATACACCCCAAGATCAATTCCAATCACCCTATCAACCACGAAAATTACCCACACATCAACCCTATCTTGTAAGGTTTAGACAAGGAGAAACTCAAACAAGACAATCCATGACATCAAGAGATGGAAGAGAGGAGAAGAGAAAATTGAAAGATTCAATGAAAAAAAATGATGAATCAATAACTGTTGGTGAGAAACCACAAAATTATTAACCAAAGAAGAAGGAAAATTAGGGGGGACCCTTATGATGATAACCAATAGTTAGGATATAAAATCGGAGGAGGAATTACAAAAAATGTTTTTTTAAAATAAGTGTTATTTAGGTCACAATGGGCTACATAGTTTTTCTTCCTGGTTTAGTAAACCACGCAAAAATATAGTGAATTATACTAGAAAAGATATAAAAAATGCATGTAATGTTGTGTGGTTTGTGAAAACATTTCTGAAACATGAGGACCAGAAAATTGGACAAAACCCTCAAATCTCACCCAAAACACTCAAATATTTATCCCAATTTTCGTTGAAAATTGTAAAAATAATAAATTACATAGTGGGTGTCAATAACACCCCACCATGACACTTTCACTCAAAAAATTTATGAAAAACCCTGCACAGGGAAAAAAGAACAACAAAACCATCAAAAGTAAATGGCTATTTTAAGACAATCAACCTCACACTCTACCAGATGATCCAACATTTTGAATGAAATAAAAATAAATGAATTAGGTGGTCGGGTTGAGACATTTCTTCCCAATACAAACACTTTCATCCACTAAAAGGTCACCTCATTGAATAGAAAATTGAACTCAGCCCTTATTTCAAAATTAAAAATACAAAATAATGACCCTTATGTTGAACATTCACTTCAAAAATCACACTAGACTCATTCTAATAGAATTTACAACATGATGAAAATTGGGATAACCTAAGAGGGTTCTCCCCACCTAAAGAACCCGACTAACATAGTTTAACTACATCAGACTAGGATAATGCAGAAACTTCCAACAAAATCTAGGATCCTCTAACACAAGGGGAAACCAAAATTTAGGTTAAAACATCAATGGGGGAAATTTTGAATTTTAAATTTTAAATGATCTCGGTAAGCCACATTGTTTGGCCACATGGTTTAAAAAATGTATATGTTAACAATGTGATATGACACTTCCCATTTCTAGAACCATAAAACATGCTTTTCTAATGGTTTCTCTTACCATTAGTAAGCCATTATATGATACCTAGGAACCACACCCAATCATTATAGTTTCCAAGGTGAAGCCTTATGGTTTCCCCGAAACCAACACTAACCATTCACCACCTAATTCCAATCCCCAAAATTTTCATCATTTAAAAAAAACTCACCCAAAGGCTCCCGAAACATTAAATTTAATGCTGAGGATATAATAAAATGCGATCAACTGGATACTTAAATAGATAAACCAAAATCAAATCCAATAGAAAACCAGAAACACCATCCATAAATTTTTCAGAACTCAATTATCTCGAAACAAGCATAGCTATGTTATAAAATGACCAACATATGGGGTAACCCCATTAAATGACTAAAAAACTACTCAAGGATCAACATTAAGATAAATAAAACTACTAATATTATGATGGATCATGTCTATAAAACACCTACAATTAAATTATTAATTTAAATGAAAAACAAAACTAAAACACATAAATATCAACTGCCTCTATTCAAACACTAATGAAAACAACTAGGCTATGGTTACCCACCACCTTGTGATTCCTGATAATGCGCCAGGTTCAATCCAAGGATTGTGGTTGGAGCCATGATGAATGAAAAATATACTACCTCAAATTCAGGGATTGATATCCTCAAATCACAACATATTAATCAAGTGACAGTTCCTATAAAACTTCTATAGATAATCCAAAATGCCAAAACGATGGAGTGTTTTTTAGAGAATTGTGTCAAAGAGATTTCAAATTCCCAAACTGACCACACTTATAACACAAAAGAAAGATACTCTATTGAAATGGGAATTACAGTAAACGATGGATACATTTTAGAGGTGTGTTAATCTGGATCACCCTTCTAGCTAGATGGGGAACCATCACAAGTTTTCGGAGACACCAGATATCCAACTTGATGTCCGAAAAACAAATCAGCTGGAAGTCCTCATCGACAATATTCATGAAATGATGGTACATGGAGAAGAGGACTCACCCATTGATCACTAAATGAAGACACCTAATGAAAATAGTGTTCTTCAAAAAATATTTTGATTCTACCTCCAGAGAAATGTACACTATCTTCTTGAAGTGTTCTATATAATCATTCATTATCCATTACACTTTTTTAACATTCATGAGCTGTTACTTTTTATTCATCTTCACCTCCTAAGTTATAAACCATTGGATAAAAATTTACTTGACCACTTCCCATGTATTCCCAAATTTCATCGAATGTGGGGAAAACAACTCCCATTCTTCCAATGATCAACCATAAATAAACTGAGGAAAACATGAATTCTAACAGCATTGGGAGTTCTTAATGATATTATAACACTCTAAAAATTCTTGAGACACTTCACATCCTCTAAAATGCATTTAATAACTTTAAAAAAAATATAGCAACAAAAACTATTCATGCACTGGGAATGACACTCTAGAATCATTGGGGACATTTCTGATTGGTATATTCTCAAAAAAATCAAAAAACATAGCAAAAAAACACCAAATCAAATAATAACCAAAACACCATCTCATCCCAATAAATACTGGATCGAAAGGAAAACACATACAATGAACACTGAAAAATCATATATCATGATTCTAGATCTCATTTAGTTTCAGAAATATTTTTATTTCAAGGCCAATTTCCTAAAACAAAATACACTTTTCACAAAAACAAAACCCACTCATTAAAAGAAATCCATTTTATGAGACCATTTTCACATTTAGGCCACTTCAAAATGACCAAGCCAATATCAAATTTTATACACTCACTAAATATATATTATTAACCACAACATGTTTTTCAATAAAATTTCTCTAATATCATACATGGAAAATATCCCACATTATCATTTTGTACATCCCCACACACATGTGACATTCAAAAAAAGTGTCGAGGATCTCACATCGATTTTCCTTATTAAACCCAAACTTATAGAAAAACATTTCAAAATTTAGGACCACATTCTATTTTACAAAAAAAATAAATTTTACAATATTAAACCATTTTAAATAATTTCATTCTATTTCAAAAATAAAATTTATTTAAAAAAATTATAACACAAACCAGAACCAAAATGAGAATCAACATTAACCGAACTACCAGAATACGATACTTATGGTCATGCCTATCCAAAAGACGTTGTAGTGGGCTATTCAGAATGTATGAAATAACAATTATGAGGACCAAAAAACCACACATTTAGACTCGAAAAGGATTACTACTCCATGTGACTTCAAAAAATGAAACCGACTCACCTCTATTGTCATCCCTAAATAAAAAAAACCAAAAAATATCATGGACTCAATTACCGAACTATCAATCACAACTCTTGTGTCATCAAGAGTGGTAGTTTTTAGGAACCAACCCATAACCTACATCATATACCCCGATAGTCCTATTCTCAAATCTACATGACGCCCCAAATAATTAATTGTTGTTCTAATATCATTTTTTCATGGACAAGGATGGGATTCCATCTTACCTGGACACCCAACCCTATCTGTAGCATAGCCTGAAGGGTGTTCCTAATCCCCAAAGGCTTAGAACTAGTGTCAAGTAAAAAAATTAAATGTTATGGGAATGATCCTATCCAATGAAACATGATCAAATACAGAAACATAACATGCTGCAAAAACTAACCACTAAATCTCAAATGAATATATAAAATTGTTTCAGTTACAATAACAGAAAAATAAAGAAACTAAATAAACAACTGAGAACAAGACTAAAACTGATCCATGCTACCATAATCTACATGTGACCAGGAGGTCACCACCATCCACCCAATATCATTAACAAACAACAACAAATGCACCCATAACCTAAATAGGGAGGACCTGTAAAACTGCTAGGGTCTACTAAAACTGAGTTTTACAAGTAGGGTGTGACTTTCACATCTCAGTATGAATTCACCATTTAATACATGTGTTTAATTTCCCAAATATAATCCAATGACAATAGTATATAATATAGTGAAAAAAATAAGGCTTTTCATTTTAGTAAATAAACACATCTATATCATTTTATCAAAACAATGCATATAACATTTCTATTCTGAAAATTGATTTAAATTTTAAAATAAAAAACCGAGCAATGCAATACTAGGATTGTGAAAAAAGAAATAAGATGTATAAGAAGAATCCCAAGGTAATATGTACATACATAAAATTCTTTATAGAAACCATGGTAATTTCCGCAAAATACTTAGGGAGAAACCCGAGCGTACTTGATCGTACCACGATTCACTATTTTATTCCACCCATACACCGTTGTTTTAAACTAGTATTGTATTGAATATTCCAAATATAAGAATAAATTTTACATTATGATTGAATCATTTAATTAATTTTAATCATCATTATAATGGTCAATTTTACTTGTTTTTATTATTTCAATGTAGGTGGAGGTGATTTGGAGGGCCTTTGATGAAGTGGAAGAAAAAAATGGACCAAAATTTCATGGATCCATGGAAATATGTCCACTGTTTTGCATAGAACACAAAATCCGTGAATCGAAATGGGATGATATTTTGTGCGCCTTTCCAAAATTTATTATTATACATTTCATATTAAGGAACCCAATCCTGATTCGGCTTCTATGGGGCCCATCCGAACTGATCTGTCTAAGCCACCGAATTTGGACCAAGTCAAGTGCGGTGTTCTGTATTTTATCAATATCATGAACTGTAGTTGTCCAAATGGTTCCCAAAATTCGGTAGAGACATTCAACATGAAGGGATACAACTTTTATATTTTATCCAAAGTGAGATAAGGCTGTCTGAAGACCGAAACTCATGGTATAAGTGGATTGATGAAATCTGTGTGCCTAAACCCACCTTCCAATTTTCATATAAAAGGGAACCAAGGGAACCACATTTGCATGATCAGCCAAGAGGCAAGGTTCTGCCATTTTGGAGTCCCCAAGGAGTCTTCTCACCATCCCTAGAAGTTCTGAAGGCTATGGTAAGTGAAACTTCAACATCTTCTTCTTCTTCCTCTCCCATGGGTTTCTAAACCCCTTGTGATCACCCGGGGAGGAAGGTGATGTAATCCCGAGCTTCAAAGTTGTATTAATTTTAATGATATTTTAAATTCCAGGTTGTATGTTGTTTTTCCTCATTCTATATTCTTATTTTATTGAGTTATGTACTGGTATGTCTGCTCAACTCATATGGGCATGTTTGGGGGTACCCATTCATGTGATGTTTCACACACTATTCACCACTTTCTTTTTCCTCTTCTAATTGCGGTGTTTGTGTAGTTCATATTGGTCAATTGAACACACATAATCACTATAAAGGCCACAAAAATTTATTTCATGGTATCACAATGAAATAATATACAATCCTGGATAGCATATTGAATTCTTCATGTGTTTCCTTGGTGAGTTTCAGTTATGATGTCGAACACAAATCACCCAATCATCGGCGGTGTCCTGTGAATCGTTATGTGTTTGAGACTGAACCCTAGGAGGTATCCTAGTATAAACTCAGTAACATTCTGGTTCAAGGTGTTACAAACTAGGAATTAAAAGATCATAACCCCATCCCTTGAATCGATGAAGGATGAGCATCACGAGACTTCCCCGAGTTGATCACATTTAATCAATCTTGTTCATTTCTAGTTTATTTTATCGCTTTCATTTTCAATTTTCATCATTAATCATTAAAACCCCATATTTTACAGAACCTCATTCACCATCTACTTTCATAATCAAAACCCATTTTTTAAATTAATGATCTAATGCTCCGTCGAGAGACGACCTATGGTTTCTACTATACTGCAGAAATTCTACTGAAAATTAAACAACTAATTTGATGCGCTCGACAACGCGATCAAATTTTGGCGCCGTTTCCGGGGATCCAAGATCATTTTTTTCTTTATTTCCTCTCATTTAGTTATTTTACTTCTTAATTATTACTCCTTTAAATACCCCACCCCCATTTGATTGTTTTTTTGGTTTTGTCTTTATTTTTTTGTTGTTTTTTGTGTGTTATTTCTCTCTCTCTCTCTATTATTCTCATTCTCCATATCTAATTCTATAGTATAACATTCTATTCTTATTTCACCCTTATTATGTTTTTGTATCCATCTAAAATCAAAATAAAAAAACACAACAATAAAATCAATTAATCAAACTAGACATCATTGTTGCATGACAATATATGGTAATTAAACACTACTCGAATTTGAACCTGAAATTGAAATGTCAATACACTCACAAATCTGGTCATATAGAGTAGGAAAATCATGTAACACTAAGTAAACCCATTTGTAACCTCAATTGGACTTGAACCTATCAAAAATTTAACCAAATCAAACCCCAGAGTTCATGGCTGCAAATGACCGAACATTAAAAGAACTGACCACCCATGTTGTGGAGTACCAACCTGCGTACATCCAATATCCTGAGGAAGCAGCCAACATTGAGCTGAGATCAGGTCTCATCTACCACCTTCCAAAATTCTGTGGTCTTCCTGGTGAGGACCCCCACAAACCTCTTAATGAATTTCACATAGTGTGCTCCACCATGAAACCCCAAAATGTGTCTGAGGACTTAATCAAGTTTAGGGCCTTCACTTTCTCCCTTGAGGGTGTAGCCAAATATTGGTAATACAATTTTCCTACCACAATTGGCGGGTGTAATGACATAAATATAATTTTCTAGAGAAGTTCTTCTCGGCCTCCCGAACTGCTTCAATTAGGAAAGAAATATGTTGAATTAGGAAATCACAGGGAGAGACCCTTCATGAATACTGGAGAGTGATTCAAGAGACTTTGCTCAAGCTTCCCCCACCACCAGATTAGTGAACAACTTTTGATTCAATACTTCTATGAGGGACTCATCCCCATGGATCGTAGAATGATTGATGTTGCAACTGGTGGAGCCCTATTTGATAAAACTCGTTCATCTGCTCGTGACTTAATAGCCAACATGGCTCAAAAAGCACAACAATTTGGTACATGAGCTATTGCACCAACCCGAGGAGTTCATGAGGTAATTCATTCATCCCTAGAAAAAAGGTAGATACTAAACATGATGAGATGCATACCCTTCTAAGTAAATTATATCAAGCACAAGGTAACTCACACTCTGCTTCTATTCCATTACATTGTGGGATTTGTTCTGATAACACTCATTTTTCAGACCAGTGCCCACAACATCAAGATTCATCTGAGTCATGTGTAGCTGTGTTCCCAGGGCGTCTATTCCAACAAGAACCTCACTTCAATAAAGAAAATTTTAGGCTAAATCCAAATCTAGGGTGGCAAGCACAACCCCAATACCGACAAGGAGGAAACTCAAGCTACCCCAAGCAGAATTGGTATCAACAAGGCCAATGTATGCAAACTTCTTATCCTTCAACTTCTCAAAACAATCATCCTCCTCCTCCCAAATATGAACCAAGCCTCTAGGACATGGTTAAACAAATGGAATCTCAGAACCTCCAGTTCCAACAGATCACACAATCAACAATTCAAGATTTGAGAACTCAAGTGGGACAATTGGAAAACACCATCGATGAACTTAAGATACAAGGGTCTGGACAACTACCATCCCAACCCATTTCCAATCTAATGGACAAAGTTAATGTATGTGAAATTACACTTCGTAGTGGTAAAGATTGTTCTCCTTCTACTGATTCTACTCAAAAGGTATGTCCCCCTCTTGAAAAAACTCTTTCTCTACCTAGGAAAGATTCCAATGAAGAAAAACAAAATAAAAATGACAATAAAATTGTCATTAAGGATTCCCATTAACATTCAATTCCTCTTTCTTTCCATAAAAGACTCTAAATCTAAGAAAAATATTGATAATGAGATTTAAAATAAAATAATGGACACATTTAAAAAATTTCATGTTAATATCCCATTATTAGATGCAGTCAAGAAAATTCCCCGTTATGCCAAATTTATTTATGAACTTTGCTCCCATAGACGAAGGATGAAGGGGAAAGAGAGAGTCAACTTGGGTAGGAATGTCTCGGCCTTGATTCAACCAGTAATGCCGACCAAAGGCAAGGATCCAGGAACATTCATGATATCATGTACCATAGTGGATGCCTTTTTTTCTGATGCTATGCTAGATTTAGGTGCTTCCATTAATGTAATGCCTCACTCCGTGTATACTTCTCTATAGGTTGGTGAGATGCAACCAACCGGAATTGTTGTGCAACATGACAACTGGAGTACAACACATCCAAAAGGAGGGATTGAGGATGTCCTTGTTAGAGTGAAGAATCTCATCTTCCCCGCTGATTTCTACATTTTTGAGATGGAAGATACTCGAACCCAAGGACACACTCCTCTCATACTTGGGAGGCCATTCCTCAAAACAGAAAAGACGATCATCAATGTTCACAATTGTACATTGTCGATGGAATTTGGTGGAGAAAAGGTATGTTTTAACATCCTTGAGTCTATGAAACACCCCGTTGAAGAGCACTCCACTCTTCCTGTCTATTCGATGGAAGTGCTCTCAAACGATGAACACACAGACAATTCTCTCCTCAACCTAGACTCTGATTCATTATTTTTTTCTTCACCCTAGAATGATTTGAATTATGATTAATTTTTTGAGTGTTGTGTGGGTTCTGAAAAGTGTAAATTTTGTGATTTAATTGATGAGTGTGTTCATTCAGAGGTACCCATGATCGTCGATGATTCTGCAAATCTCATTTCTATAGATTCTCTATCTTTAGAGAATACACATGGGTAGATAGACGGTTTAATGGACCTCACTCCCCCTAAATCCCCTCCCTCAATCCAGAAACCACTAGGGTTGGAGCTTAAACAACTTCCGTATTATTTAAAATATGCATATCTTGAGGGTAATGACTAATTGCCCGTCATTATTGCCAATAACCCCTCTCCACAACAGGAATATAAACTGCTCAAGCTTTCAGGAGAGTGTAAAATGAAAATAGGATGGTCATGGGATGATATTCCCGGGATTAACCCACCTATTTGTATAAACTATATACTTTTGGATAATGAGGCTAAGCCCATAAGTCAGGATAAATGCCAGTTGAATCCTACTCTCCATGAAGTGGTAAAATTGGAAGTTAGTAAATTAAAACTGTTGGGATCATTTATCCTATATCAGATAGTAAATGGGTTTGCCCCGTTCAAATTGTTCCTAAAAAAACAGGAATAATAGTTGTGTCGAATGAAAGAAATGAATGGGTTCCAATGTGTGTGCAATATAGTTGGAGAGTCTGTATTGACAACCGTCGACTGAATCTAGCCACGCAGAAGGACCACTTTCCATTACCTTTCATTGACCAAATGTTAGAATGATTGGATGGTAAGTCACATTTTTGTTTCATTGATGGATATTTGGTTTACTTCCAAATCCATATAGCCCCTGAAGATCATGAAAAGACCACATTTACCAGTCCATTTGGCACATTCGCATATAGAAGAATGCCATTTGGTCTTTGTAATGCTCCTGGTACTTTCCAGCGATGTATATTGAGTATTTTTTCTGAGTACTTTGAGAGTTGTATGGAAGTATTTATGGATGATTTCACGGTATATGGATCTTCTTTTGATGATTGTTTGGAACACCTAGGTTCTGTCCTCCCCCGCTGCATTGAAAAAGATCTTGTGTTAAATTTCGAGAAATGCCATTTTATGGTTGAGCGGGGGATAGTTCTTGGGTATGTCATATCAAATAAGGGAATTCAAGTTGATAAATCTAAAATTGAATTAATATCAACCCTTCCATTTCCAAAATGTGTTCATGAGGTTCGATCATTCTTGGTTCATGCTAGTTTTTATCTCTGATTCATTAAATACTTTAGTAAGATCACACTTCCCTTATCTCGGTTATTACAAAAGTATTCTGAATTTGATTTTGATAAAAATTATGGGGATTCTTTAAATTCACTAAAAATGAGTCTCACATCACCTCCCATAATCCAACCACCAAGGTGGGATCTGCCCTTCGAACTTATGTGTGATGCCTCTAACTTTGAAGTTGGGGAAGTTTTATCACAATGGGTTGAGAAGTCCCCTCGTGTCATTGTGTATGCCTCAGGTACCCTTGACCCTACCCAGGTAAACTACACAACCACTGAAAAAGAACTCATTTCTTTTGTGTTTAGCTTGGAAAAATTTCGTTCATATCTTCTCAAGTCAAAAATCATCGTCTTCTCGGATCATGCTGCCCTTCATTTCCTCCTAAATAAACCTGAAACCAAACCCCACCTCATTCTATGGATGCTCCTCCTCTAGGAGTTTGACCTTGTGATTAGAGATAAGAGAGGGGTGGAGAATATGGTAGCTGACCACATTAGCAGTATTTCCCCACCATTGGACCATCATGTTGACTCACCCCTTCCCATTGGAGAATTATTCCCTCATGAAAACCTTTGTGATGTTGTGGACCTTACCCCATGGTATGTGGACATTGTGAATTTTCTAGAAAC
The DNA here is from genome assembly GCA_963277665.1 of Viscum album. Taxonomy (NCBI): domain Eukaryota; kingdom Viridiplantae; phylum Streptophyta; class Magnoliopsida; order Santalales; family Viscaceae; genus Viscum; species Viscum album. Next base: position 1,059,587,233 of record OY728165.1, on the reverse strand, counting down.
ATATGGGGTCCCCACTGATTTTAGCATTCACAATCCCAGAGACTTAAACATGAATCTCGATGGTACATTTGGGATGACCCATATTTGTGGAGGATCTGTAGTGACTAGGTTGTTCGTAGGTGCATCCCTGACCATGAGTTCACCTCTGTTTTCACCTTCTGCCACACCTTGGCATGTGGGGGCCACTTTAGCTGTCAACATATAGCTCGAAAGTTCCATGACTCAGGACGTTATTTGACAACATTTTATAGGGATGCCCATAGATTTTTCAAGTCATGTAGTCATTGTCAATTCACCGGGAATATCTGCAAGGGGAATGAAATTCCCCAAAAGCCCATGTTATTTTGTGAGATCTTCGATGCATGGGGCATTGACTTCATGGGACCTTTTCCAAATTCATTTGGCTTTTTGTACATATTATTAGCCATTGACTATGTATCTAAATGGGTGGACGAAAAGGACACCAGGATCGATGACTCTCGAGTGGTTGTTGATTTTGTGTGGTCCCAGATTTTTAGTAGGTTTGGTCTACCAAGATTCATCATTAGTGATCAGGGTTCACATTTTTGCAAACGTAACATGAAAAAATTTCTTCGTAAGTATGGGGTTGTTCATAAAGTCTCCACTGCATATCATACCCAAACTAACAGACAATCCGGAATTTCTAATCGAAAAGTTAAGAAAATATTTTAGAAAATGGTACAACCCAATAGGAAAGATTGGAGTTTTCATTTGGATGATGCACTTTGGGCGTACCGTATTGCTTTTAAAACACCGATCAGAATGTCATCATATAGGATTGTGTTTGGAAAATATTTTCACCTCCCGATGGATGTAGAACACCGTGCATATTGGGCTGTTAAACAATGTAATATGAACCTTTCAGATGGAGGTGAGGAAAGAAAGCTGCAGATTCAAGAGTTGGAAGAAATTCGACGTGATGCATATGAAAACTCCCGAATCTATAAAGAGAAGAAAAAGGCTATTAATGATAGCATGATTCACCATATGAAGTTCCATATTGGTGAAAAGGCCCTCATGTACAATTCCAGGCTTAAGCTCCACCCAGGTAATCTTTTTTCCCGATGGCTCGGTCCTTATACTTTTACTAATGTTTACCCTTTTGGTGCAATACAGGTTTTGCATGAGCAGAGTGGATGAAGTATTACCATCCATGGATAGTGACTTAAACACTTCTATGAGGATTTTCCGAAGAATCCAGTGGAGGAAATCCACCTTCTCGACGCATCTTACCAATAAAAACACCAGGTTTTATCCTTCCTTCTTACATTCTCAATTATTTCAGTGAGGAAACTGCACACTCTTGGTGTGGTGAGGTGGATACATTCCTGGGTTATATAGGAATTATCATTTTTTTCTTCTTTTGTTTTGTCTTTTTGGCCTTCTTTATGGTATTTTCATTTTTCCCCCATCAACAATTTTGAAGTTCCATGATTTGGAGACCATAAAGGGGGGAAAGTAAAAATACCATAACGAAGGCTAAAAAGAATTTTTGTATGAATTTTACATTAGGGGGTGATTTATAGTGAATTGGTTTTCTATCAAATAAATAAATGGTCATATCTATGTGATACCTGTGAGATGATTGATGCCCATTGTGAGAGTAGTTTTTGGGAAAACTGTGTCACTAATATCTCCACAATGTTTTCTACCAAACCAAAAAGTGTGATTATTTCTTACTTTATATAAGGTAAATATATGTTGGGTTAATATTTTTTTATCTTTAAATGATATTTTCATACGCTCGTTCCTTATCCGATCTATTTCATTACTATATCAGATTGACCTATGCATGTGTACCTAATGTCCGACTGTTGTACACCCTCAAAAAAAATTGGTTGTGTGTTGGGCAGGTCAAAAACCACTCCTCCTCAACCTTTTATCTTGTTATAACTATTTCAATTAGTGTCGTGAGGAGATCAAATAGGGGTTGAGAGATGAGTGTTAGATCTTTTCCAATTGCAACTTTAGAAAAATATAATAAATGATGGGAGTTATGAAATTTGAAACATCTAGGAATATCTAGGTCGAGAGCTTATGGTTTGACTTCTGGGAATGATTATGTGAGTGGGTCGTGAAATATGATTACAAAGGATGTAGGAAAGGTTCGGTGAAAAATCATTTAAAGCTGAATAATGTTAAAATAACCTATATTTATTTGATAAAAAGTTGGAAGGATAGCATGGAATGGTTTTCACACACACACGTGGAGAGTTAGTGTAATGGTTGACTTTTTAATTCCTTGTTCAATTTGTTATCATGAATATTTTTGAATTTTTCTATGATATGATTTATGAGACATATTTTTCTATTTTCATTAAGAAGAACGCTTTGGTGTTGTTCATGAATTGGTCACTTTACATTAAATAAAATTTCTTCAAAAGATAAATCATCATGTTGTTAGAAATACTTATATATGAAATATTGTATTTGGATATGTGAATTTGCCCAGGAGTGTAAATGTTTATGTGTCGGGGTGTGAGTGTACCACGATTCACTGTTTTATTCCACCATTACACTACTATTTTAAACTAGTTTTGTAATGAATATTCAAATTATAATAATATATCCCACTTTATGTTTGAATAATTTAATTAATTTTAATCAACATTATAATGGGAAATGTTACTTGTTTTTATTATTTCAATGAAGGTGGAGGTGATTTGGAGGGCCCTTGATGAAGTGGATGAAAAATGGGCAAAAATTGCATGGATCCATGGACATCTGTCCACTGTTTTGTATATTACACAAAATCCATCCATCCAAATGGTCTAATATTTTGGGGCATGTTCAAAATTTAATATGATACATTTCATATTAAAGAACCCAATCCTGATTCGGCTTCTACGGGGCCCATCCTAACTGATCTGTCCAAGACACCAAATTTGGACCGAGTGAAATGCGGTGTTCTGTAGTTTATCAGTATCATGAGCTGTAGTTGTCCAAATAGTGCCAAAAATTTGGTGGATATATTCCACAGGTAGGGCTACAACGTTTCTATTTTCTACAAAGCGAGATAAATCATTCTGAAGATACAAATGCGTGGTAAAATTGGATTGATGAAAACTATGTGCCTAAAACCACCTTCCAATTTTCCTACAAAAGGGAACTAAGTGATCATCATTTGTAAGTTCGGACAAGAGGCAAGGTGCTTCCATTTTAGAGTCCCCATGGAGTCTTCTGAATATCCCTAGAAGTTCTGGAGGCTATGGTAAGTGCTACTTCAACATCATCATCATCTTCCTCTCCCATGGGTTTCTAAACCCCTTGTGATCACCCGGGAAGGAATGCGATGTAATCCCGAGCTTCAAAGTTGTATTAATTTGAATGATCTTTTTAATTCCATGTTTTATATTGTTTTTACTAATCCTATACTCTTATTTTATTGAGTTATGTACTGGTATGTCATGCTCAACTCATATGATCATGTTTGGGGGTACCCATTCATGTGATGTTTTACACACCATTCACCACTTTATTTTCACACTTCGATTGCGGTGTTTGTGTGGTTCATATTGGTCAATTAAACTAACATATCACTATAAAGGTCATGCACATTTATGTCATGGTATCAAAATGAAATAATATACAAACCTGGACAGCACATCTAATTCTTCATGTGTTTCCTTGGTGAGTTTCGGTTATGATGTCGAACACAAATCACTCAATCATCGGCGTTGTCTGGTGAATCGTTATGTGTTTTCGACTGAACCCTTAGAGGTATACTAGTATAAAATAAGTAACATTATGGTTCGAGGTGTTACAAAACAGGGATTAAAATATCAAAACCCCATCCCTTGATTCGATGAAGGATGAGCATCACAAGACTTCCCCGGGTTGATCACATTTAATCAATCGTGTTCATTTCTACTTTGTTTTATCGCTTAAATTTTCTATTTTCATCATTAATCATAAAAACCCCATGTTTTAAAAAAACTCAATCACCATATACATTAATAATCATAACCCTCTTTTTAAATTAATGATCTAAGACTCCGTCGAGAGACAGCCTAGGGTTGCTTCTATACTGCAGAAATTCTAGTTAAAATTAAACAACTAATTTGACGCGCTCGACAACGCGATCAGTACTTAGTTGAGATCTACCAGTTTTTGTATGGTGAATCATCCTAGAATATAACCAATTTTCTGTCATCAATTGACCAATCTAGTGGCTCATCCCACCTTTCCTCTTAGCAAATTTGGGGCACCAATGCATCTGATTGGGGATGATCATCTATTATCAGATGACCCGTTAAATGTCATCTTCGAGAACCATGGTAAATTTATACTATGTATGTTGGTGGCCCACACAAGCGTGACTCACCATACCTACAATTACCGCTCTTTTCTACCCAAAATAAAAATAACACTTATATGATAACCTATACAAGGAAATCCCAAAAAAAGGGTTCCAACTATATACATACATAAATACATACACACACATATATATATATATATATATATCAAATCATTGAAAGATCCGAATGGGAAATGACATCAGGTGGTAATCCGAATCATTTTCTAAAGTTTTCGAAGATGTTGATTAAACATTTACACATAAAAAAACTAATTCATAAACCATTACGGGGTGCCCATTTTATTCATTGAGTCTTTTTCAAAAAAACTTTCATGTTAACTCTAAACCATTTCCAAAATGATATAAGACACCAGCATTAAATATGAAATACCAAACAAGCCTTCTCCTTCTAATATTAATTTAATTCAAAAACATGGTAAAACCACAAAATATATTTAAAGATTCCAAATTGGAAATAATTTTGATCATAGAATTTAAATTCACATTATATTAACTTGAGAAAATTCGGTATTTATTCAAAGACCATGTTTTGAAAGGGGAATGAATAGGAAGGGATAACTGTTTTGAAATATAGATCATTGAGTTAAGTAAAGAAATTATTATTTGTGAGAACATAAATGCATGCATCCTGAGCACACATGGATGTTCACTAATCCAATAGTTCATCACAAGAGGCCATCAAGATCCCAAAACACTTTGTTAAATAATCACCATATATTTTCCATACAATACAACAATCTACACATGAAGAATAATGCTATAAAAATAACCAATTAACTCACACAATGTAAAAATCCTAGTCTAATTTTTTAATATAATATAATCGATGTTTAACACCACAAAAATACTAAATTCCTTTTAAAAAAATTCACATTTTATCAATCAAATAGAGTGCATACTATGATCTATAGTTAGATAACCCTTTTAAAAACCACTTCCATTAATTTTTCCAAACATTAAAACTTAATACCAAGAAATACTAGCATTTCAAAAGAATACGAAACAAATTTTTATAATATTTAAAAATTACAAATAATCAAATTGAATGAACCAAAAGTTAAACAAAATGAAAAACATACCTCAATGATGTGTGATTACGATTAGACTTCAGAAGGAGGAAGAATACAAAAAATTGGCCAATCATTACACCCAAAAAACCTAAAAAATGACGTAAACATAAACTATAGATTATTTGGAACAACCAAGGGGAAACCCACAAATAGATTACATGATATCAATAGAAGGAGGAATTAAGAAGAGTAAATGGATGGATTTGATAAATAAATCCTGAAGAATCACTATCCTTTGGGGAGAAATCACAGAAAAAGGTCCTCAGGATGAAGGAAAATAAAGGGGGATGTCTAGTCAATTCCCACCATTTAGGGATTCAAATGGGTGGTGGAATCACACATATATGGCGTTTAAAATAAATATTATTTAGGTTTGAATGTGATTCAATATTTTTTGAATGGTTTTGTAAAATAGGTACAAACCATGAAAATGATACTATAATTGATAAGTAACTTGATGGTTTTGGTTGTATAGTTTGAAAAAAATGTGCTCATATCATGTGACTTGGGAAATTGACCAAAACCCTTAAATTATACCCCAATAACAAGGTGAGTCCAAAAAATTATCCTAAAATGATTTAAACACAATTTAGTGATATTTTGTTAAAAAATCCTTACCTTGCGAGCTTTGGTCAATACCTTTCCCAGTATCAATGATCCTAGATAAAAACATAATTAAATCAAAAAAGTAAAATACTATTGTCTGAATCTCAACTTAAACCTCATCCAAAATCTATGAAATTTATAAATAAATAAAAATAAAATAAACTCATGGTTAGAATGTGAAAATTTATGGTTTTGTTATTATTATATAACTCAAACCATTATTTTTTCCTTTTGTGTTAATATGATAGCATTTTCTAAGGACAAGTAGACTAAAACATCCCCAAAGATATGTCATTATTTCTTTCTTTACATGTATTGTATTAAAAAAGGGACTGGTGACGTTATATTATGTATGATATAAGGATAATAATTGAATTATATTATATCTAAATATATATTTCATTATATATCTGTATTTCAATATGAAAAGTAAATGAAAACGTCCATCATGTGTACTTACTTCCTACTGTCTCCATGAATGATGTATTATATTACACATTTATATATTTTATAAATTATTATAAAAATAATTATAACTAATATATATGATATATTTATATATTTATATATAAATCATTTTATTCATTATGTAAATAACAAAATCAGTATCTAATTATGAGGATCATTAATGGAAGGTAAACAATATATGAAAAAAAATAGATAACACATGAAATGTTGCCTTAACATGGAATTGTTAATAAATAGGTAATTTAAATTGATAATAAAATCATATATAATATGATATATCAGAACATGGTTATATTGTGTATTTATAATAAACTAATAGTTATTATACTTGATGTTTGAATACATATGATGAAAGTAAAGTATTTGGTTAATAGTTTTCTCATCTCAATTCCCATATCTCTTAGATACATTTCATATTTACCACTAATTTCATTAATTTTGTGTATATAAAAACCTAAAACATTTTATATCAAAAAATACCTTTTATTTAAGATCAATTTCTATTTTAGTTGATGTAATTATTTTATGGGGATCATTATTCTTAATTTAGTCATATAGAATGGGTTTTCTCATCTGGCTTTTATTTCTATGAGAGGTAATATTTATTCACACCTCATTTATTTTTTTGTGGTGTATATACAAAAAAATAATATATTATAGTATTATTATACACAAGTTAATGGTCCTTTACATATCAATGTGATTATATTTCTTTAATGGTATTAATCGTTCAATATATACCCAATCAGTAATGTAAATTTGTATCAATTTTTCTTCTTTGTGACATATGTCATGTTATGAACATATAATTTTTAATGAGGCATTTATTCATTGCTTTGAATTTACACATCATTATTAATCTTATTTTCATGTTATTTTATGCTTCATTTATTTATTTTTCATAAAATTATGATTCAATGTTACCAAAGTTGTAATGGTTTGTTTTTTTAATCACATTGATTATTGATATATATTATGATATTGTTTCCATTGGTGAAATATTATTATAAATATCTTATGAAATATAATTACATCTCAAATCGACTATTTATTAATGTTAAATTAATGTAATTGTATCTTTTTTCCACTAATTTTCAATTAATATAATTTTGTTTTTTTATTAAAATTATAATATATTTCCCATTTCAGTTAGAAATATTTGTTCATTCAAAACCATGTTTTATAAAAATTTTACGAAACCAGATTATATATTATCATATTATTTTGAAAATAATATTTTTTTAACTTTTAAAAAATTGGTTTTAAAAAGAATCATATTTTCTTTTTTTGATCGATGTGCTTTTCAAAATTTCTTATCATGTACAAGGAATTCTTGGATTGTATTGATATATCACCCATTATAACTATAATTTAAATAACGCATAATTTATATGTTTTCCTAGAAATAGGTTTTATTTTTTTTATTTTCACATTATAATTTTTAAATGATATTTTAAAATAAAAATATCATCAAAATGATTTCGTTTTCAGTAAAACATGTCTTTCAAAGAGAAAAAAATTTAATCAATAAATTTCATAAATGAAATTATAAATATTTATTTATTATACTAATATTATTTAAATGTTTCTATGAAAAGGATTTTAAATGAACGGCTTTTTTATTTATGAAATTTTTTTGGAGTTCTGTTAAAATCATTCTCTATCTATAATGCCACACTTTTTTATAGTTTATTTTTTAATTGAAACATCATCCAAGAATAAGAATCATGTTATTTTTTAATGGATTAATTTTTAATGCCATTATCATGACGATACACATTTCTCTTCCATAGGTTATATAATTTGAAACACTATTCTTTTCACAATTTATTAAAAGATGAGATGATTAAGTGGCCATTCTATTTTCCATTGGTAATGGTGTGATGAAAATTTTATGATTCCTATTTCATTTAATTGGTTAAATTGTTATGATTATGAAGAAAATATCTTTTTATGGGTCATTATATGACGCATGTTTTATTATCTCATTCCATGTGTATATTTTTATCAATAATGTGTTAGGTGGGACCCATATATCCATCCTTTACATTGGATAATGATTTATATCACATGAGATAATGATTGAAAAAATGTCGACGGGAATGATCTATAGTTGGAAACATGTGTTACTTGTTCGACAAAGGGAAGATAGGGAAACCAAATATACTATAGGAAGATGAGGAATCCAAATCCTCGATGTAATGATGGAGAAACCAGATCCACTATAGGAAGAAGGGGAATACTGATCCCTTATAAAAAAATAACTGTAACTGTGGATGATGGTATTCCCTTTTTTGGAGGTGTAGTACCCATGAAGTTCCCAAATTGGTATTTAAAATGAACTTTGAAATCTAGGGAAATATTTTTATGCTTGAACTGGATTACATATTCAAAATGTTTTGAGTTGACCCGATTCCATATCCATAAGTTAATGAGAGAGCCTGATGTTGTGTACTTAAAATAATGAGAAAATCATTTTTATATTTACATGACTTTATAATGTTATAAGATGAGGTGTATACCAAAATTATATATCTTACTCAAATGTTATGTTATTATTAATTATTCTCTTGATTCTATAAGAATTCATGACTTATGAATTTGAAATACTTATTCCATGACACTTGATTGTGATATTTGATATGAAGGGTATGATATTCTAATGTAATGATTATGTTTACATACATGTATTCTCATGTTATGATTACATGTGTTCCTAGTTTACCCATATTGAGCATTTGAGCTCACCCCTTTCTTATGTTTACATTAAATAGATTAGGAAGAATGGATTTATTAGGAGTGCTAATGGGGAACATATTTAAGAATAATTTAAATAACATTCACCAGTTTAGTAGATTATGATTTGAACATTGAATATAGAGTAAAATAATATAGTCGTTGGTCATGTATATTTGTAATATTTGCAATATTCGTCTAAAATGATGTAATATCCATGTTTATTAATCTTCATTCTCTCTATTTTTGATACAATATTAACATGTTTTGGATGATATCATGAATATGATTCCAATGTGGACTTATTATGACCCATTCCATAGAAAACTAATTAAATTTCCCCCCTAGGTTATGTCAAAGGAATGCATTATTTCCCCCCATTACACTCTATTAATTTATTCAATACTTCATAATATTATTTTCTATAAAAAATAAAATTATATTATTATTTGTTTCAAAACTCGATAAAAAAAATTCATACATTTATTTTCTAAAAAGTGTTCAAAATTATCTATAGAAGTTTATAAACACATTTTTACTATTCATTGAATTAGGATAAAAAGATTCAGAATGAATCTTCTTGTCATATTTCAAGAAATTTTGGTTTAGATATTAGAAACAAATATTAATGGAATCATTTTTCTATCTTGTACAACAAGAAAAAGATTTTACACATTCATGAATAACTAATTGTTTCATAGAATCCAATATATGTTTTAAATATTATATTAATTGAAGGATTTTCCTAAAAAAATTAATAATTTATTTAAAATATGATTTGGAAAATGGAAATTATATTTTCACAATGAATTTTATTATTTTTTTAATGATTCATGTGTATGTTTTAATTTTTTTAAAACAAATATTATATAAAAACTATTTTCAGAAATAATTTTTTTTTCAACCATGAAGGTCAATTATCTACCCGAAATGTTCCATGTTATTTTTATATCAAAATAAATTTTTATCTAAGGTGAAATCATTTTATGTTGCTTTGGATTTAATGTATATAGAACCCATGGACACTGTTTTTATTTTTTTTCAATATGTCTAATGATTATGGTGATATGATGTTCATGGATCATGTTTCTATTCCACTTTTTCTAAAACGATCTAATCATTGTGAACCCCACTTCGTTTCTATAGGTTATGCATTCATGAAATGATAAAATGATTATAAATCCAATTTATTTTGAGTATGTGATTTTATGATGAATTCTTAATGAGACAAAATTCATTTCATTATTTCAGATATGATGGATGTTTTATAACCGTGTGACATAAATTCATATGATTCTCATTAGATAATGGTGGTCATGTTAAGACCGTGGATAATGGAAATGATATAAATAACAACGGTTGCTATATTATAACCATGATGGGAATAACCTATAACTCCCTCAAATTAATTGGGGAATCATTAATATATAATGTGATAAATTTTTCTATAATAGGTAATTATCCAAGATAATAATGGGACTCTATCATCTATGATAGTTTTGAGAGTGAACCATTTTTACAATGATTTTTTAGGGAGTGAACCCATTAAACTTTTATAGTCATATTAATAATTCTTGAACTATTAAGGAAATTAATTTTTTTATAATATGAATGATAGAATTACTTGAATTGTTCATATTTTGTTATATCATAGAATGTGTTCTATGATTTCTGTATAATTTATATCATATAAACGACAATGATTTATGTTATGTGTCAAGGTCATAATCTTTGATAAGAATAGTATGTTTTAAAAATGTTATGTTCGTGTTAACAAACCGTTATTCTCATTTCATTATTATGTGATCATTGATTAATCACTTATTTACACATACATAGAATTTTCTCTCAGACTTTATAATATTTACTTATAAATGGTTATGAAGAGTGGATTTATGAAGGGTATTCATAAGAATATTAATATATGGAGAGATATTTTTGGAATATGTTGAAATTCATATTTGAAGTAAAAATATTTTATTAAAGGTATCCAAATAATTAAATATATAATAGGTCATGGGTTTGTGTTTGTTTATTTAGTGAAAATTAATACATTATGATGTGGTACCTATGTATGAGAATTTAGTGTATGTATTGTCGGTATCACATGTATGGATTTGTTAAACATTGGAAACTACGGTGAGATAATTTTTTTAAGATCCCATTTGATATTTCAATCAATATATCAATAGATATGTATACATATAAGTCTTTGGATGAGTAAGTATAAGAAAATGAAATTTTAATTCTTATAAAATATTGATTGAGTGGATTCCACAAAATTTCATCGAGGTATTGATACTATAAGTGTTTTTAGATCTAGAAAATAGACACATTGGGTTAATAACTACATAAAGAGTGCATTAATCTTGAATAAATTTTCACCTAGTACATTATAGTGAGACTTATTGTATTCTTGGTTTGACACAACTACGATATATTCCAAAGAAATTGAAAAACACTTTATGAACAATTATAAATTATTTAAAAAGAAAATCACTATTTATGAAAAAGTATAAACCCATTTTGTAATAGATTAAAATTATTGATTCATGATATATAAATCCTACAAGTGATTTCATAAGATATTTTGGTTTATACAATGATTATTTATTCCCACACACTGATATTTTTTTTGAATCTATGGTGGGAATGATATAGAACTTGGTTAGTGATGAATTTGGTAGAAAATATATTGATGAAAAACTAAATCTATTGGTGAAGGGAGTGAAAGATACTATAATTATGACTAATAAGTTATCATTATATATGTTTGAAAACATACACCATAACAAACTCTAAGACTCACCAAATAAGAGAATTATATAATTATTATAGATTTTATGTAGTGGAGACCCTGGACTGATGAAATTATTATCCTGTATGTATATTGATATGGGAAGAATCTAGTAAGGTAATGTATAAATTAGATGAAAACATGTTTTCTATGTGGAAAATAAAAATTAAAATAAAGTAATTCCCTAGAAAAAATGAGAAACATAGTTAATACAGTGGATGTGTATAATGGTTTCTCTAATGCATCATCAATAGATAACTATTTTAAATTAGGAATGTATGGAAATTAAAAACATCTATATCCAAGGGGGAATGATCATGTGGAAATTTTTAAAAGATGTATGAGTGATGGTTTAACTACTAATGATGAATATGCTATAAATGAAATAAAAAAAAATATGAGATATTATAATAGTATAGTTTAAGTTATACCTAATAATTATGATGAAATTAATGTTTATGAATGTCAATACATGATTCGAATTTCATATTTTAGGAAACATGTAATAAGGAATAAGATGTCGAATTCATTTTAACGGTTCAATATTGAAGATTAATGATTTTGTTTTTAATGGAATAAAAAATTTTGTTATATGAATCACTAAATATATATGTTTTTTATTGTAGAAGATATTCATCAATAATTCACATGATAATGTTGAATGGTACTGATGATATAGATAAAACATTGAATTGGTAGGTGATATTTTATGGAAAACATGTCATAAAGGGATTATAACCCTTAATATGATTAAGATATTGAAAACTGGTGATTAATTTGAATAAATAAATGACTGATAAAGAAAACTTAAAATATATAATATTGATGATCCCTTTTGTGATGTATGATTATTTAAAAAATTAGTATATGTTATCATTGATGGAGTTTATAGTGTTTGGAATAAAGGGAAAATTTTAATAATTTATTTTTTTTATTGAATGAGGAATAATTAAATATTTCATTGAGGTTATATTATAACTATAGTTATTAAAAAGACTATGGATAATATTTGAACAATTATTTTACATACTTTAATTGTGTCCATTAAGATCTCCTAAATTATATTCGGTGAAAAAATTTTATTTTTTGGTAATTTTACTAACCTACCATATAAATATTGATTTTTTTGATGGTTTAATTGGTTAACCATTTATGTAATAGTGTATGATTAAAATTGAATGAGATTTTATATATTTTTGTATTAATTCAATATATCATTACATAATCTTCATGGATAACTTTTTCTAACCAATTAGTTATGATGGTAACCAGAGATAAAAAGAATGACTTTTCAATATATTATTGATCATTTAATTCCTAAGTGATTTAAGAATATTAAATTCATATTTCATTATTATAATAAGTTTTTATTTGGAAATGGATCAAGTCTCAATAAAATAAGATGATTATGCATATAAAATATAATGAAATCAAGTATTAATGTTTTCTTATTAATATTCCTCAACAGTAAAAAAATGATCATGAAATAAAATGCTATGAATTTACCATTATTTATTATGTATCAAATTTTTATTCACATGTCTTTTATCTCTATAATTTTGGTGATTAAAATTATCTATGAAATTTTATTTATCACTTTCTAACAGTATTTGGGAGTTAGTTCAATCATCCATTTCTATGATTTCACGTCTCACAAATGTTCTCCAACATTGAATCAGAATTATGTTTTCTTATTAGATACATTAATTCATCCATTTATTATTTTTAATTGTATGTTGAAGTAATTTTTTTTGATATGGACCCTCTAAAATGGGTATACCATTTTTAATCCCTTAATTACTTATCAAAATTTCAAATTTCAATGATTAATGTTTCAAGGGGGTAGAATATGAGACCCCATGTTTTTGTAAAATGTTTTAATTTTAAATAAATATAATATTTTTGATATTTTTAATCACAAGAAACACCTAATCATATTTCATTACAGGAATAACTATTTTTATATAATTTTATATGGAAAAAGTGATTCAACATGCATTACACACAACACTGAGATTAATTGTAACATTTCTTACATTTAAAAAATAATTACTCAATATGACGGTAATATTATAGCCAATGGAGTAGAGATTATGAATAATATAAACTAAATAAATATATTATATGGTTTTAACATGTATGACAAAAAAATTGATCATTGAAAAATATAATTTAATGGAAAATAAAAACAAGATGAAAATAAAGGAAATATTTTTCTCGAAAAAATATTTTTATGCACAAAAACACATTTTTCAAAAATAACTGAAAAGTATGTGGATGATTTTGATTATATAAATATATATTATATTCAATAAATTTTTTAATAATTTTATTAATTTTATCCAAGAAAATATTTAATAATAAATCCATTATTATTATTAAAACATTTATTGTTATGACCTGTCCCTCGAGGCCCATTCTATGACTACACCAATCCCACCTTCCATAATCTAGGGGTTGGCGAGTAGCGGCAGAAAAGAGTATCCCTAAAATCGAAAGGCATTTCCTTTAATCTTGTACAAACACACAACCAATAATGCAACAAGATGAAACAATGACAAAAAACTGCAGTAGAACAAGTGTGTAGTAAAAGTATTGGGAGCCAGAATACAAGCCCAACTGAAATATACATCTAAAACTGAAAAACAGAAACAGGTTTTGTGATCATCCACCAAGGATCCTAGATGATGGGTAGGTACAACTCTTTTCTATAGCTCTCTAGGTTATCCAGTATCCTCCATGTACCACCTAGTATTGGTACCCTCAAGTCTCATCTAAGCTTCTCATCGTCTACACAAGACACAACATGGTCTAGGTGAATCCCATGCTAGGGTGAGTATATAAATAACCAGATGGGACCCCGATACCCCTAAAGGTCTCTCAGAATTCCAAAATAGAAAACCACAAATCATGATCTCAATCACAAATCACAATGATAAAGGCACCGCTCAAACCAGATATACTCATCTCATCCTCAAGAAAACATAAATCCCACTACCTTAAGCTATTTCCATGATTTCTAAATAAGGCTCAAGCGTAACTCCGGGATCAAGAGTACATGCTCCATGAACTGGTCATCCGAGATGTCACTCAGCTGAGAGATGTACTCCATCAGGTACATCACAACCATTCCTAATAGAATGTCTGGAATGTCGGTCTCTATAGAAAACATTCTGCTAGAACTTCCTCTACTGCCCGACACATGAGGCCACACATTTAATGTCTTTCACCTGAGGCATGACCAAGGGAAACAAATTGAAGAGGCACACTCCTCGACATTGTGTTCTACAGTTGAGTTAAATCCATCTCCCATGAAGGACCCCCTCCCCCTCGCTACTCAGAGACTAGAAAGTACTAGTCCATATTTGAGGACCCACACCATACTCAGTAGGTGAGTAAAAATCGTGTATTTTCTTCATTGTGTGGGTCCCACCCCCTTGTACATTAGGGGAGTACTGACCCTAGTCTAGAGGACCCACACCCTTGAACGACAGGTGAGTACCAACTCTATATGTGAGGACCCACACCCTACCATCTAGGGGAGTATAACATTGTCAGTTTTTTCATTATGGGGGAATCGCGCCCTAGTACGTCAGGGGAGTACCGACCTAGGATAGAGGTCATGCACCCTATAATAAAAAGGTAGTACTGAATCTTCTATAATACAACATAAGTAGGACCCTCACCCTGGGTTTATAGGGGAGTATTTACTCTTAACATAGTGGACCAGCACCATACACAGTATGTGAGTACATGACTCTATGTGAGTTATGTATGTAGGGCCGACGCCCTAGTACAATAGGGGTGTACTGAATATAAAGATAAAAAACCATTCATAGGGAAATAAACCCACACTCATGAGATGTAGACTTTTTTCTCTACCGGAGTAGAGGACTAAAGAATACCCACACCTTGAGTCAACAAGAGAGTAGTCACCCTAACACTCACTACAAGAAACACCCTAGTTCAACCCTCTAGTTATCGGCCATACCTCAACCTCTATGATGTTCTTTAAACATGTAACCTGAGGATCTGTCATGTAATAAGTGTTTCAATGCAATAATCGGTGTGTCAACTGGACTCCCAGTCTCTAAGCTATATGCATTTTACTGTCAAGGGCCCAATTGGATTCATGTACAATCCAACATGACCAGACTTAATATTTATTTGAAATTCAAATGTAGTATCTAAAAAGGACAGTCCCTCTCCAAGGATCCCATAAACATAGATGGTTCGTCAAACAGACATCAGGTTCACAAGATAGGACCATTTAAGCATATTTGGTCCTGAGAGTGGTTATAGTCTGCTCCGACCCTGTTAGTCTGACAGTGCTAGGGATAACCCGAACCGGCCCAATGGGTTTGGGCTATGGTACGATCGGCCCACTGGGCTACGAGCATGCCCTTCCTGCCCTAGTAGGGATGGGCCGCGACGGGCTTTGCTCGCTGGAAGGAACAACCCATGCGGACGCCATGCGGTCCGCTGCTGCCTAATGATACAAAGGATCCATTCAACTCCATTATTGGCAGTGCATGGTGGTGCCGCCTCATATCCCACAATACCTTCAAAAAGTGTGTCCCCTACATCGCTGAGGATTCGAGCAGCGGCTCCCTTCAGTACGATGTGTGACGGCGTGCTACCACCACCTCTATAGTCGGCCACTATCTGTTGCCTGTCTGAACACTATGGTGCCAAGCGGTGCCACTCTTCCACCATGGGTAGCAGATTTCAGCTACCTCCATTGTCTGATGGCATCTATCGTCGGCGTCGCCGTACCACCGCTTCTTCTATGGGCCTCCATGTGAGATATGGTGATCCACTCTTCCTTCCAGACATGCCTATGGTTTTCTTGGGATGCCGCCATTATTTCACACCTCTCAGTTTCATGGTTCGGTCAAGTTGAACAAATCGCCTCTGAAAACACAATAAAAAATAGTCGGCGAAGGGTCTGAGGCTTGATCTTTTACCCATGCCCTCCGCATTAACATTATAAATAGTGGGTGAAATTTATACATCAAATTAAACTATGACAAACCCCATTCAAGAAAACCTGCAATGACCTCCCAAAAATTCAAGAATGAGGATAAGAATAGTGGGAATTTCATGATTTAAAAGACAACCCCTATATGAAGAAATCATGATGTCATCGTAGGGGTGGAAGGAGAATCTACGCTTTGAATAAGATGCTAACATTCGTTGCTCCTGGTTCATTTCCTCCGGAGCATCCATCTCCATCGGTGGAAGGTTCCATGTCAGTTTTCCAGAGGTTCCTTACTATAAGACGTCATGTCAAAAACTCAGCCCCAATATACATTTAAATAGAGGGAGAAATGGGTGAATAATTTACCCTATAATTAATGATATTCATCAATTGATGTAATTGATTTGGAAAATTAATTACACGAGGGTTGGTTACAAAACAAAAGTGTAATCGGGAAAGTAATATCCCATATTTAAAAGTCTTGCAACCTCTGTCATCCCCGCCACCACTGCTCAACATGTGGAATTAAAAAAGAAATAAAATTACAATTCATATGTTATTTTTTTATTTCATTAATAAGTCATAAAAACATCCTTTTTCACCCGACCAACTGCTGTCAATTTTAATCCCCCCTTAATAATATCCGGGTGTTTTGGATTCAATGGTGCCCTTGTATTTTTAATCCGAGAACCAAATCAAAAGATGGAAAATGCTTCCCAATTGTTTAATGAATGTACCTAATAAAAAATTTTTGTAAATTATTATCAGTCAACCTCGACCCACACCGGTTATGGTTAAGAACCACCTTAGGGGAACACACCCTCACGAGCTGAACTGTACTCTTTTTTTTTCAATCCATGTTACCATTTAAAAGTAAATGTGTTTTCCAAAATATAATTTTATTTGTTTTTTTATTTATGTTTATTTCATTTTTTGGTTTTCTCACTCGAGGCCTACAACGCATAAACTTAAGTCATGCCTAGGGTATAACCACCATCCAGAATGCAATGGTGACCTCCAATTTCTAATATGGGAACCTATTTATGAGTTATTCGACTTTATCAAGAAAAATACTCATCTGTGCTATATTAAGCATAACAGTGACTTAGATTAAAAATTTGAGACCACTGTTGAACTCTTGAGGGTATGAATTCCTCAGGACGATACTAACTTTGTCTAGTACGGGCCACCAGTGGAAGTTATATTTTGTCTATAAATAAAATAATTATGTTACAACGAAACATTATGCACCCGGTGTATCTGTAGGGGAAAAGCTTTATGGTACTCCACTTCTCCAATTCTACTATGAATTGGGAAATGCTCCAAGAACCTTAGAGATAGCTTTCGTCCCTGGACGAATCGCAAAATTCATTGTCAGTGTGAGACTCATTGGAAGAAATGGTCTCCCTACAAGAACTCTAATGGTCTTAGTATCCTATCGGCATAGGACTTCAGCCGGATATGTGCAGTCTTCATTCATGGAAACCAGTTCTGACATAGGAAGACTTGGGACATCTTCTCCAGACCAAGATGTACCACTAAAGTGGATATGTCGAACTCCCTCAACACCTCCAATTGTAGTGTCACTGGTACCATGGTTCATCCATTGAGATAGATGACGTGCTACCACATTTAGAAAATATTTTAGGATCCTCTCCTTAGCTATCTAAGAACGTCAGGCTTCATAGTCCATATCCCCATGTTATGCCGCCCAATCTTGCTGAATGTGTGGGAGAGTGACAGTTATAGACTAGATGTAGGCTAATCCAGAACTATCCACGAAGGGGTTCTGTAATTCCAGTTGCTATTATGATGCCACAAATAGAAGTTTTAAACCATACCACCATTTGAGTGAATAGTCTACCGCTTTCTCGATCTAAAATCTCATCTCTCAAATCTCTGAGAGAGCCACCCAATATGTATATATAGATATTGGTGTCCTTTCTAGTTACAAGAAAATTCAGAAGTCCCTCTCCCTTTGGGGAGGTAATCATGGAAACCTCATTTGAAAATATTTTCTTGTACTCTTACACTACTTTTTTGAAATAATAACATAAAACTCCTGCTTCCATGAGATTATTTGTGGCTGAATGAAGAGTGAAAAAATTCACCCTCCTATGAATTAGTTTAACATGTGCTAACTATGATTCCTTTTTCTTCGACCAAGGAAAACCCCATTGCAGTGATATTGAAATAACTCAACCATTTTTCAAAAATTATCAATCATATCACGAACTTTTCATGACCATTACATTAAAAATATAACGTCTTAAGGTCTCGATACATCCACTATGAGGTTACAACAGAAAATATCGCCTCATGGTTTAGATCAAACTATTTGCATAAGTGTGATTATTGAGAGTCCTAGAAAATATTTCTTCATATGTGTAGATCAAGACAACAATTTAACTAGATGATATTGGTCTAAAACAAAATTCATGAAAAAAAGGAATTATTAGTACCTATATCGATTAATATGACATCTAGTGGTAGAGAAATATCATATCTCGAATCATTCATAGAGCTCTTGGTTCACACTCTTTGACTGCATGCAGATACTTCTATCCCATATCCTCCAGCTCCCTGAGCCTAGTGAGGAAAAAATGGGGTGGTGGTTGTAACATGTCAAAATGTATACCACCTCCTGCCACTCTCTTATCTCCTTATGAACGTCTTTTTCCCTGGAGATTCATCTTTCCCTATCACATTGTCTTCCCAAAACAACTATTCCACATCTATGATAGTCCATGAAATGATCATTGAACCAATAAGGAAATTATTTCCTATTGTTATGTGTATGTGAATAATATATATATTATTCTTATTTTATTCTATCATTGATTATGATATCTGATTCTATTATGATTCATGTTAAATATAATTTCTTGATTTAGGCCTTTCCCCTAATTATGTTTTTTCATATGTAGGGTATTGTTTTCAATTGTTATGGTCATGTTCCCATACAATTATTATAATTTCATGATAATGGGATCACT
This sequence comes from Viscum album, assembly GCA_963277665.1. Classification (NCBI taxonomy): domain Eukaryota; kingdom Viridiplantae; phylum Streptophyta; class Magnoliopsida; order Santalales; family Viscaceae; genus Viscum; species Viscum album. Next base: position 1,059,567,237 of record OY728165.1, on the reverse strand, counting down.
GATATATTACCTTTTTATCCTTATTGATCCACATAGATCACCATTAATATTGTGTCCCTTCCCTAGGTTATGAACAGAGAGTTTATGTGGGAAATTTCTAAGAAGAGTACTATGTCGAATGATCAATTCCGATGATGTTGAAGATCATTCAATAAATATGAATATTGTTTACCTATAATCTAATGTAACTATAAAATTATAGTACTTCGGTGTGTTTCACTATAATGTAATGAATATTAATATATTATTACGTGATATCTATGTATGTGAATTTTTGGTATTTACATTACCCCTTAGTAGACTATTTTTAATCCTAAATATATTGACAATTTTTATTTATTTTATTATACATTATGACCGAAAATTGAAGAGGAATTACAAAAATAGTTTGAAATTATAATTTAAAATATTAATTTTTTAACATATTCATTTTATTAAGGATCCAAACATTCATTTTAAAATAATTTCACAAAACTCCACCCAACCAATTTTTTAAAAAATTAAAATTTATACATAAAACTGAATTTATTCTCCTTCAATGCTATGTAATAAACACTATATTAATGAAAAAATATTTTATTTAATATATTATTTAATTTTTTTATTAAAATCAATAATAAATAGTTATTAATTATAATAGTTAGGATAAAAAACATTACATGGATATATATAGTTTTTATTAATATAAATAACTTTTTTAATTAAAAATAACTATATTATAATTTACAAAAAATCATTACAAACTTAATTCGTTTTATACATGTGTAATTTTTTTCCAAATTTAAATTTTACTATTCATACACTATAATATAATGGCTAGGAAATGGTAGTGAAATTAAATAATACTTTTTCAAAAGAATTTAATAGTTTATTTACACTTATTGTCTCTTGTAATGGAATATATAAGAGGAATAAAAATTATTTTTGGTGAATAAATAATAAAATATCAGGTTGTTAAATTATAAAGCTATTTTAAATAGTTTACCCATGTAATATTGTCCCTTTCAAATAATTTTTTTTTTCACATCCTCATTTACCAACATATATCTAATAAATTTATATTTTCTCTACATAAAATTGACAGACTGAGTAGTCTATTGTTGATGAACTTCTACAATCCTAACCTGAATCTCCACTGGTTATTCCCCATAATAGATAATATATTGAAATGGTATGATAACTATATTCAGAAAATGGGATGGATTATATATTAAGTACCTATTGAGAGAGAAAAGGATTACATTGTGGACATGGGGGAGATGCCCTAAATGATCTATCTGATAATCAACTATCATAATATGATCAAAAAATTGAAAGGGTCTTACATATTATGGACTAATATTTATCTTATTCCTCTATCCCATAACCTTAATCCAAGGAGATACTCATAGTACAATAATTTAAACTAAATAAAACTAAATATATCTTTTATTATTGTCTACAAAACTTTAATATTGACATACTTTTGTCTGGATGTGCGGTTGAATGGCTCCCACATTCTCTTTAATTCTCAAATATGTCACATGACCCAATAAATTTTTTTCTCCAACTTCATCCCCAAAACATCATAATTCTTTTCTTCCATTGTAGAATGCATAAAAAGGATCCAAAAAATTTTGGGATGATGTTAATATTGTGTTAAAATACATGCATATATTGGTATTTGTCACAATCTCTCTGAAAATCCAGAGAACATTCCCCCAAAATATCTTCTATAGTATAACTGATCCTATCTGAATGATCATATATCCCAGTATTGTATTTAGTTACAATATTAACCATTATATTCAAATCATTCTGAATAAATATCAAATATTTTATAGTAATCCTAGGATCTGAATAAGATACAATATTATGTGGTACATCTTACAGACTAGCCTCATCCTTGAGTATATCATGGAAATATAATCAAGGGGTAACGTTTCTAAGGTTATATCCAATTTTCCAACATTAGAATCTAATTATATATAATACATATTAGATTATAGACTTTATATGTATTAGGGAGTCCGATTATAAAATTCATGGTCGTGTTTTCCCAATTCCATTATTTTATAGTTAATTGGGCAAAATCCCATTAAAAACCATTCTCTCATCCTTAAAATGCTAGAATACTATGAATTAAGATATATAATATATAATATCCATTTGAATGTTACCAATCTATATGTCCACATTATGAAATCTATTCATTTTCATTCTTCAAGGATGAATAGTGAATGTTGATTTATTATCTTAATCCAACAAAACATTTTTAAAATTTGGTATTTATGTGAGAAAGACAAGATTATTGAACCATATCATTCTATAACAATCATGTTTGACCTCATGAACATTTCTCTCCCTCTTATGTATTTTTATATTAACCTCTTATGCCACATTAAATCTAACTCGGATGGATGTTTTATCATTTATCTAAGAACGATACAAGATTTCAACATTCTCAATATTTAAATTCATTATTCATTAAATCTATAGTTATTGTATATTTTAAATCCTCTTCATGGACATACATGTGTGTAATTTATGACATAGTTTATCAGCAAACTCAGCATCCTTCCAATCATGGTAATGTTTTGAGATGACATAATGTTTAATCAACATAATGAATATTTTACAGTTCATTTAAAACAATTTATATGAGAATAAATATTTTAGTGATTTGAGATCTATATATATTATAAATTATTCAATATAAATAAAATAAATCCAAACATTTAGGGATAAATTATTTCATTCTACGGAAATTAACGAGTAAGATAATTTTGACAATTAAATTTCAATCGGCATTAGTCATATGGTATAACCATAACATTCTCTATGTAGAGGCATAATAGTATCTTTTTTTACGCATTACAATATGTCATATAACATAATTATATATTGGATAATTGGTTAAAATGTTCAGTATCCATATCTTCCTTTAGTTCCATGAATTGATTTCACATTCATTGATCCAAAGGGGCAAGGATCCATTGTTAGACAAAAATGAAATTAGAATTGATGGTTTTGAGAAATCATTAACAATTAATAAATAATTTCAACCAACCTATTGAAACTATTGATCTTTTCCTATGTGGTAGTAATTTTACATTACATAATAACTACTATATCTGTTGAATTGATTAATACACCTTTACATGAGATTATATAAACAATGCATGAATCTTTAGGGAGAAAGAATTCACAAATGAAAAAATTATAATATGTTTTCACCTTCCCCAATGTGTTCAATAGGATCCTTATATATTATATATGATATTATTTGCACGTTTAATATATAAAAATTTCATCTTTAAATTCTACCGAAAACTAATCTAGGTAATATATAAAGGCCACATTTATTAAATACATGAAGATATTAGGCGTAATTGAAAGTCCAAATCAATGAAGAATAAATTAATAACGACCATACCTCATACCAAAATAACATTTTGAGTATATATTGCTTCTATAACATCAAATAATGTTATCTAGACTTATTATTAATAATGGAAGTAAATTTATCTTACACATTGATCATTAAAGTCACTAACATGTGGGAATATATTATTATTTTTATTTTGATCTTGTTATGTTCCTGATAATTAGTGTAAAAATGCAGTGAATTGTCTATCAAATTTACAAAAAAAATATGCAGATTTTACAGTGATGTAATACGGCCAATGAATACATTATCATGATTCTATTATAGTTTTATCTTCAGTTTTTACATTTGTTTTGGGGCCATTATATACAGACTATTGGATGTTGGATTAACATAAGGTATGAGTTTGGTTGGATAAAATAAATCATGATTCTTAGGGAATAAATGGAATTTTTTCATTAAATACATCATTTTAATCCTATATAATATGTATATATTAAATTTTAGGGATCTCCCAAACCATTTTAGAGGTATATATATATCCTAAATATAGAGTAATACTCATACAATTGAATTAATTTGCATTATAAATCCATATTTATCCTCTTGAAAAAGGATGATCATATATTTATTTGGAATATAAAATGTAACTTCCGTTCAGTAGATAATAATACAGTGCCTATATAAAATATTTTTATACCTACAAAAATTTAGTAAATTCAATTAGTGATATTATCCCAATATTTATAGGATACATATCTAAACAAAATTCAATTAGAGAGGATCTATTTAATTTAGAAGATTTTCTCACACAATTAACTGTTTTTAGGAAGAATCTCAACATCTAATCACTCAAGTAGTTATGTGAATCCCTTAATAAATTATATATATATATATATGAGTTTATAGTTCCATAATCAAATAATACATTTTCTATTCGAGATAGTATGGTAAATGAACCTTTCTCCATTTCATTCTTGTGACCATGTACAATAGTTGTGATCCAATAGAAAGTATCATTATTTATTTATTTAACATTTTTCTGATATTGATTATCTCTATCAGCCCGCATAATCATGGCTTTATTATCCTATTGTTCAGTGTCATTGTATTTATATCAATAGACTATGGGTGTGGGGGAAATTAATTTATGGGTTTCAGTGATATTTATTAGACTCTTCACATAACTTCCAAATTCTTTTTCTCGATGTCCTTATTTTTGACACTTAAAACATTTACCAACCCCATATATATATTTAATTTTTTTCTTCCACACACAGTTATATCATGAAATATTATTTATTTTCTTCCTTCTATTAGATTAGTTAGTATATTTCCATTGAGATTCCAAATTTCCATAATCCTAAAAATTAATTTAACAATGAGAGTCTCGAATATTCATTTATAACCACATATCAAATTGATTTATTAATTTATAACAATAAAATTATCTTACAGTAAGTTCATTTTTAAGACATTTTCTCAAGAAAGTATTGAATCTATTATTTTTCCATTTATGATTGATGATAAAAAAAAGATGCATTCCCTAATTTTGTGGTTAAATTTTCATTTTATATAGTAATGAATGTGTCATAATTAATTTTTATTACAGAAAATTACCTCCCCATATTATTGTTAACATTTTAATGAAATTTCATATAAAAAATAAATGTTTAATATTATCACATTTTGTTGAGGAATTATTTTATTATGACATCGTATTTCGTATATGTGTCTCCCATTGTTAATATTCTCCTTCCAAATGATTTAAATATAAAATAAAATACTCATGGATTACGCATTACAGAACAAAGAAAAAATTTGGTAATGAATTTATAAATTACTCAACAATAAGTTGTTTGAATAAGAAACTACACGAGGGATGATTTTTACATATAAATGAATCTATAGTAATGTATTCTTTACTTTGTCAATTTAGTCGATCAAAATGACTCATTATATCAGTAATGGTTGGAACCAAGATTGTTCATTGCTGAAAAAGTTGTTTTGTTTGTGTTAGTTGTCAATATACATTGGATTGATCATGGATTGTGTTTGTTATTGTCAAACCTTTAATGGAATATTATGGTGATTACTTGGAAATGGTTCATACAGTTGGATCTGAAAGCAGTATTGAAGGTGGTATTGTTTTGAAGTGTTGGTCAGTTTTTTGGGGAATAAAATCAGTAAAAGGAGAATAATGTTTTTGGAAAAGGATGGTGTGTGAATGATCTGAAGTGTGCCCGAAATATTTGTTTTTTCATGCACGATTAATGGTGTTTTTGGAACATGCGTGCAGGTCAAGTTGCAAGATCAGAAATTCAATATATGGAATTGGTATGAATTACATGGAAGATGATGTTGCACGAATGGGTTTGCATACCCAATGAGATGTCAAAAGGGGGTTTCGCGCGCTCAATATAAAACATACGTACACCGACTATGACACGTCAGAATCATGTGTGCAGGAACATTGAGGCCTATAATTAGGCAGCTACACCCTATTAAGAGTTTAATATATTTGTCAACATAAATCTAGTTGTTCAATAATGTGAATTATTTGAACACGAAAGACTCTACAGGGGTTAATCTTGTTTATAATGGGTTTCTTTAGTCTAAAATGACCATGTAAACCCATCATTGTATTTTTGCAAAAGATAATGTTTGCAATAAAGTCATCTTGCGTGAAAAATAAGAAATCTTGGACGCAAGATGAGGTGTTGCGCACAAGTGTAGTGTTATGCTTCTAATATGATTTTGAATATTGGGTTGGGTGACATATTCTTACAAGTGAATCAATCTTGGATAATGAAGAAAGAAGTTTCTCATGCTAGACTGAGTCAAAGACTTCTTTGAAAATCTGTTGATGATACCCTCAAGTCAATAAACTATGTAAGACAACTCCCAAGGTAGTGTGCTATGTGGAGTAAATGGAAGTGACCAGAGGGAAGCAATGATTTATCCCTGAACCATTGTAAAGGCATTGTGCTTGGCATAGAGTGACTATGACTGAATTATTGTACTCCACAACTAGTGAATATTACATTGTTTTGGTTTCATAGACACAATTTCGGCGTATTCTCCTTGGACATATCCCTTTTAGGTGAATCAAGTAAATGTGATTCATGGACTCTTTGAATGTGATTATTTATTTTTTATTCATATCTTTCATACAGCTTTAACATGTTCTTACTGAATTGTGAACAAGATCAATCACTTTATAAGAAAAATTTGACTCCCTGATTCTCCATCCTACACTCCGGGTTTCCTAGGGTTCTACATTAATATCGTGACAGAGATGGGTGATAAAAGATTAATGGTTTCACATTTTTCCTCTTGTTATAATTAGTTTTTTATTTGGATGGTCCTTTCATTGTAAATTGCATAAATATTCAATTCACTTCTACAAGTTCAATCAATTTACTGAAACAAAAAAATGTAATATGAAAATAAAATATCAACAATGTGATTAAGAAATGTTATAACTATTAATATCATTATTATAACAACATAGATTATGAATCCTTTTTATTAACTATACCACATTAAATCAACACATATCACAGTAGATTCTCATTAGCCTTCATGATTTCTATCATCTTATTCATCATAGTGGTTCATAATGGGAAATTTATTTAATTAAATAAAATTCCTCAGGAGTTTCTAATTAGGGGTGACTTCTTAGGGCCACAAATCATGAACGAATAGTGAGTGAATTTCCAATATACAGTCATCGATGTTTTCCTAATAAAAAACCACTTTCCTTTCATTACCATATCATACAATGTAATCCTAAAGATATACTCATTGAAAGGTTTTTCATTACTGTTTTCATATCTTAATGTTTAAAATATATAAAATTTCATCAAATTATAATATAGGTGACCCTAGTATATCATAAATTAATATTTAATAACTTTAGATTAATATTCAATACATTGAACGATAATACATTCATTATATACAATGTTATTTGAATATAAATACTCTATCTACATCCATGAATCATCCTCCCACGACACCCACAACTCCCCTTCACAAACTATGTGGCCAATTATTTCCTTGAAGCCTCAATTTCATAAAACCAACACCACAAAACATGTTGGAATAATTAAAAAACAATGATATCATAAATAATTACAAATGATTGGGAATAATATTATTAAATAAATTAATGTGTAATGTTACCACTATAATTGCAATGCATCACACCCTTTTAAAAAATTAAACATCCTCCTCATATATTCCTCCTATAAATCCACCAATGGAAACTTCTATAGTTGTAGATGCTAAAAAAATTACATGGAGAGTAAAACACTTCACTTAAACATAAATGAATTATATAGACAGAACCTCCAAAAAGGGGTACTTCTTTCAATGACCACCAAATTTATTATATTGATCAAAAAAATTTGGGATAACATAACAACATTCTGATTATATATATATATATTAATATTTTAATAATACTACCAATTTTTCTTTGGTTTCTATTTCTTCTATCATTTAATTCTTATACATTAGCATTAAATTTAATATTTGTATTTATCTCTCTCTATTTATGTTATACTTACTACTTTTCTAGTTTTATAATTTCCATTTCTTATATTTACAACCGATCTATTTGATGCAGACAAATGTTTTTTAAAAACCATTTAATGTGATGTTTGTTTCAATACACAAATGTATTCATTCAATAATATTTCTATTTAAAGGAATATATAATGGAGAGAGATGATCATCATAAATGTGGTGTGCTTATTATTGTAAATTGAATAATCCCCATTTATTTTCTCCCTTTGACTTTTTTTCTTATAGATATAGTTGTTTAATGAACAATATTTCCGTAATCATCCTTAAAGATTAAAATATTTATATTTACTTTACTACTTTATTTGAATCTTCAAAACATTTTCTTTATTTTTAATTTATATTTATACAATCAAAATATAATGATGTCTTAAATTAATATCATTAAAATACTCTATATAATTAATAAAATTTATTATTTTAATAATACATTTTGGAAAGGTGTGTACAATATATAAATAGCATGGGTATACTATATAATTGTAAAATATCCTGGTACTTCTATGGGTAAAAATTTTAGTATCATTGGGTTTATAATCATTAAAATACAATACTTGTATTTATTCCTGTTGTGTATTTTTTTATCCTAAAAAAATTTATAAATCATGATGTTATTTTCTATCAATTTATCATTATAAATGTTTCTATAAAACTATTATTTTATATGAGTTATTATTTTAATATATAGTTTCACATAGTCATCCATGTTTCTTATTTCCCATTTTATTACTTCTCTCTTCCACTTTGTAAATTAATTAAAGAAATATTTTGACTATGTCAACCAATATGTACATTAAGAAGGATTTAATTTGTTGTAGTATTACATTTTAAAATCCCTTTATAATTTTTCTATTCTAGTATAATAATATTCATTATTTATCTGTTTGTATATATGTTATTTTATCAGGAGTTTCTCCTTTTATATGGAAAAGTGGTTATTTTAATGCCAACATAGAAATTCCCTTTTATTACCTATAAAACTAATTTTATTAATTATAAATAAATAGAAGAGAAGGGTGTCCTTTGAAATTATAATAAAATTCATGTCTATTTTAAATTTATATTCAATTATTGAAAATAATGACTCAATTGATTTTAAAAGAAATAATGAAACTCTTTAAACCATTTTTATCTGAATTAAAAGTTATATTTTTTATAATTATATAAATAATATGTTTCTTAATAAATAGTAATTTTTTTTATGTTTTTTATGTTACCATCGAATTGAATTTGTTTATTGGTGGAAAATATAGAGAGCTCCAAATCCATGAATTTTTAATGAGGTATTCTATTTAAAATTATTTCATTTATTTATGGGTTTCCCCATGTGATTTTAGTGAAAATAAGATTTTGACCTTCAAAGTAGGTGGAATGTGTTTGACACACAGTTTGGGGAAACCATTCACCCTCACCTGGGAAAGAATAAATAAATGATTTCTCTAGATAGAGGTGATTTCATGATAGGCGCATAATTTGGAAAACTATAGGAAATGACTGTGTGGATTGTTCCTCTTAGACAGTGATGGATGCACTATCAAATGAGGGTTTGGAAACCCGTTCAGGCTATCCTTGGGACCTATCAAGTTCATTAAAAGGTGTAGAATTTATCTTCTTCAATCTTTGATTTTAATTCTTTGTCACATACCATACTCATGATACTGAAATTTGATCCATGGGAGATTCCTCCAATCCTTTATTGAACTTTTGAGCATTTAGAAATTGGTGGTTTTATCCTTGGTTCATCATGGAATCTTCAAGTACGTTATTTCTCCCTTGTATTAACCCTCTTTCTAGGGTTATTTTTCAATCCATATTGGGATATTATATTACAGTTGTTTGTTTAACCAAAAATGGTTTCTTCTTATATTTTTAAGAGAAATAATGTTGGTTATGGATTGATCATCAATTTATAGGGTCATGGGGTATTGCAGTTTTGTTTCACAGTAGATTCTAGAAGATTACAAGTGTATGGTAGGTTATTCCATGCTTTTAAATTATTATATGAGTTTTTATTTCTTGGTTTATTGTCTGAATGGGTTATATATATTATAAATGTCATGTGAACCATGTTTTTGAATAGGTTTTTAATGTTCATGTCAAAAAATGGGGTTTCTAAAAGATTGTTATCATGATTCATTTGTGCTTTTTAGGGCGTTTCACGAATATGTTTCATTTTTTGTATGAAAGGTGTAAAATGTGTTATCAGTTATAATTAATGGTTTTAATGTTTTTAATGTAGATTTTCCATGATAAATGGTGTTTTTTCATGTTGTCTTCTTTGTTGTTCCCATTAAATGTATATTTGAACTCTGAAAGTGATGTGGGTCATGATATATAATGGTTTTGATGTGAGTATTAATTTGGAAAGGTTATTTTCCCTTGTAAATGGTTTCATTCCATATGTTTTATTGTTTTTAAATTTACTAATTTGTATCAAAAATTTATAATGTAGTGCAAAATGTATTTCCAAAACGGGTTTGTTGGTCATGTGAAATGAAAAAGTGTTTTCACGGAAAATGCCTTCTTTATATTAATTCTGCTCGTTATATCATTATGAAAATTTAAAAGGAATGATTTCTTTGTGTTTTATTGATACTTTGTATGTGTATGTGATTGTGATTATTTTTGCGATTTGTAAAATGAAATTTCATCACAAAGGGAATCCTAGTTGTCTAGGTGGGAAACTTATAACTAGTACTCTTGTTTACAATGATATGGAGGAGTCATGGATTCATCTATTAGGCTTGATGATACAAAACTAACAAAACATGGGAGATGATAAGATTCCAGTAGACATTGTGATGGTATGCCCTATAGTGGCTTCTTCACATGAATGTTGTTGGTTTTGTCATTTAATATGAATACCACTAGACCATTGGATGACTACCCCTCTTGAGGTTAATGCATGATGATGTCATCAATATTTTAGTCGGAGTATTTTTATCACCACTGTTTGAGGGAAATAGGATCCCACTTTTTCTAGATACCTATATGAATTTAAAACAATTATCTATTATTAAATGATGCTCTAGTGATGTAGTTATATCATTCAACATATAATAGAACTTATGTACATTTTTAATTCATGAATTCTTATTTTTATAAAAGTGTTTTACTAAAAAATTCCTTATGATATATTCCTTAAAATTTACTCTTTTAAATTATTTAAATATTATTCAGGGAATGTTCATGTCTATTTTAATTTAAAAGTTATAGTGTGTAATCTTTCTATTATGTGAAATAATACTTTGATTTTTTTCACACTCTATATACACCTTTGGGTGTATGTAGAATTTGTTATGCATAAACCAGGTAAAAAAAGATGTATCATGGTGGTAATGGATGATTTAGTTTCTAGTGTTCCACTTCTTGTAGCTGTTGATGGTGGTGGATTTAGGGTAAGGTCCCCCCCTGTTTCATGGAGGTTTTGGGGGAATTTTTATTATTCCTATACCATTGAATATTTTTTTGTAGTGGGTATGTTTTTAATGCTTCAAATAGGAAATATTGTGCACCTCATTTGGTTTTAGTTATAAATTGTTGTGATCATTTTTACTATAGGTAGTCTATGATTGTATAAATTGGTTAAATCATTCCATAGTGTATTTTTGATACCCAAGATCTAGTTTTGGGAACATTAGGTTTGGCAATTCCACTATGGAGATGCCATAGACCGGGTAGGGAGTCAGTTTGCATGGCTGTCTAACTCGGTTCATGAAAAAATGTTATCAAAGGAGTCCACTCTATTTTTGGGTCATGTAATTAATGAAAATGGATTGTATAGTTCCAATCAGGGATTGTTATGGATTGAGGGTTTGGTTGTGTGTGGAGGTGTCTGGACAACACTACTCATGATATGTCTCGAGTCACCGTGAGATATTGGGAATTGGTAATACTCCACATCCATTGGGGATATACAAGGTGAAGACTGTATATAGACACTAATTTGGTATGTAGTGATTAGATAATTATTATAATTTTAATGTATATGTTATGTTTTGATTTATGAAAGTGTTGGTATTCATTGTTGTTTATGAAAATTATCAAAAATGTTGTATTGATGGGTTTTCTCGTGGTCATATCATATTGTAGTAAGATGCCTCCCTGATGAATTCTGTTTAGACACTAGAATGATTCAAAAGGGAGTTCTCCCTCAGAAATAAATTAGTGATTGGTGGAATTGGTGGTTTATGCTATCTATAATTTGGTTCATGGAGTGGATCTGGTCATTCCCAGGTTATATAATCCGATCTTTTTCCTGGAAAAGAAAAAACATTGAGAGTTCCCCATAAAAAAACTATTTCTTTTGGGGTTTAATGAAAACCATTAAATAATAAGAATCTCTTGATAATATAGAAAGTATGTTTGAGTTTATTCATACACCATAGGTAGTTAGATAGTGGTGTGCTCGGTCTTATTAAATTACCTCAGTCAGAAGTGGTGGGACTCAGTGGTTCAACCAGGGAAGCAAGATAAGTTACGTTTAGATGTCTTTATGGATGTCTTCAATGAGATGTATTTTCTTGATATTTTGGACTTCACTAGGTCATATGAGTTTTTGGAGATTAGTAGGAGAGAACATTCAACATTTGATTATGCTAACCACATTGATGAGTTATTTTAACACACACACAAGGTCGTTTCCAAGGAGCATCTGAATGATCCAGAGTTCAGGATAGGAATAATGCTAGAGATCAAATCAATGTTCTTATTATTGAAGATAAAAAATTTTTATGAAGTTATTAGTCATGCAATAATGGGATAAATTTATCATTAGGTGAATTTATGATTATTGGGAGGAATTTCAACATTGGGTAGTGGAATTTAATTTTTATGTAAAAGAATAAGGATGAGTATGGGAAGAAGGGAGGGGGTAGTTCAGTCCATCCTTTTAGGATTTCTATCATATGTGGATTCAAGTGTTGGGTCAAATGTGTCTCATAAGTGTGGAATGATAGTATTAGTGTGTTATATTTTTTCATATTCACCCATGCCTTATCAACAGTGTTGATCTATGGTTCAATTTTAGATACTCTATAAGGTGGTGTGCCAATATCCGAGTGGTTCCAGATTTGAAACATTTAATTTGATTTCATCTCTCTCAAAATTGTACAGGGAAGAAGGTTCTCAGTTTAGATGTTAGGGAAGAAGTGATTTATCTTCTTCTTAGGAAGATTTAGTTTTGGATAAATCTATAGGCTAGTGTTCACTCTCTGAGTCATGTTGAGATACAGAAAAATTATGTTATAGAAAGAGAGCCCGTGGAATCTGATGCATGGGTGGTGAATGTTGAGGGTGATATTTTTATTGAATCATCTAAAGATGTATTTATGAATGATATGGGTGCTTCATTTTCTATTAGTTTTTTTGTGGATATGTTATAATTTCCAATTAATAGTCTTTTGTATTCAATGGTGATATTATCACTGCTAGGTTAGATGTAAGAGATAGGTTTCACAGATCCATTTTTTGCAGTCACCATCTTATTGGTCAATATGGAATCAATTTTTATGGTTTTGGAAATAGACCTCATTGATGTGATCATGGTTATGGATTTTAGGGGGATTTTTCATGCACCAATATATTTTTACAAGAGATGTGTGACTTTTGTGAAACGTGATGGATGTTCCCGAGTTTATTAAAAGAGAATAATATCACTGGTCAAGATGTTCTAGACCACGATTTCCATAATTGGGCTACATTATTTTTCAGATCATGTCAATCATGTTAGAGGATGAGTATGGTGGTCCTCAGGGTAGATTTCCCTATATGGTGGATGAGTTCATAGAGGTTTTCCACATAATTTCTCAAGAATTCCTATAGATGTGGATGTGGTGTTTTCCATTGATATATAGCTAAGAACTGAGGAGGTATCTATTTCTTCATACCATATAGTCCCTAATGAGTTGAGGGAATTAAATATAAAACTGGATGATTTGGAATCCCAAGTATTCATTCACTCAAGAATCCCACCATGGGAATCCAAAATTCTATTTGGGAAAACGAATGATGTATCTCTCCAGCTGTGCATTGATTATCTGAAAGTGAATAAAGTAATGATCGAGAATGAGTACCATGTTCCATGTATTGATGAATTTTTAAATTATAATATTTGGTAAATTTTTTTTCCAAAATATAATATTGTTGTAGGTATCATTATGTTAGATTTTGTGAGATATATATTTTGAAAAAATACTGCTAGTGAAGTTACAGTCATATCAAATATTTGTCAATGCCTTTTGTATTGAAAAAATATCAATCTCTCTTTATGGAGCTCATGTATTAGGTGTTTTATAGATAAATATATTCCTTTATTGTGGTATTGATCAATGGAATCCAAGTATAATCTCGGAACAAGGAGGAGTTTGAACAACATTTGATAGTTTCTGTTGTGTATCCTTTGGGATCATCATATCTATGTGAAGCATTATATGAAAAACTTCTAGAATAGAGACGAGAAGGTTATGGGTCATGTGATATTAGTATAAGGGGTTTTAGTGGACCTACAGACAATTTGTGCATTTATATCATTGGAACATCAAAATAATTATTTTGAGTTCAATAGATTCATGGTCCATGATGAGTATTCCAATAATTTTGTTTGAGATTTACCATTACACACTTTTTTTAATATAGAACTTACTCAGAAAGGGGAAAAGAATAAATGGATCCAAGATTTTCAGTCATCCTTTGAGAAGATAAAGTTGTACATGATGTCAACCAATATTTTGATATTTGTAGAATTTGGAGAGGTATATGTGGACTATTGTGATGTATCGGGTATGGTTCATGGGTTTTTGGTGATACATGGGGAGAATACAATGACTTATGGTTCACACCAACTCTGAACACATGAAATGAACTACCCAAAATATTATCTGGTGTTTGAATCACTGTTGAATTCACTGAATATGTGGTGTCATTTCCAATTTGGGAGAAATTTTTATTCCATTGGGATCATCATATATTAACATTAATTTTATCCTAGAAGGATCAGAATTTGATGAATCATCAATTTTTTGACTACCTTTAGGGTATCTATATTGATATAGTCTATACTGGATATAAGGGTAATGTTGTGGAAGATGCTTTCAGAGTGAAATATAAAGTTTAATAATTCAAAAATACTAGTGATGACTGGATTTTGATGGGGATTTATGATCAAATTCACCTAGAGACAACGGAATGATGTGGATATGTGTTCTTGGCCAGTGTACATCTGAAACCATCATTTTTAAGAGTTGATTTGGATAGATCAATGAAGTGTTTTCTCCATCATTATATACATTTTAAAAAAATTTGGGTGACATTTTCTGATTCGTATATATTTCACAAGTGATTATTTTAGTTCAAGATTCACTTAGTGGTTCCATTTTCATTAAGGAAGGTCATGATGCAATATAGCCACCCATCCTAGTGATTCATTAATCCTAGTTTCACCAAGATGTCTGATGATGTTCATTGGTAGTTTTTGGGGATGGTTAGGAGGTGATTCAATGCTCACTTTGTATCGCAGTGTTATATATATCATCAATTAAAGATGAGCACCAATGGCCCTCTTGTTTTCTTTAGCAACTACTTATTCTTAGTTCGATGTGTGATGAGATATCCATGTATTTTATTAGGGGTTTTCCATAAACTCCCTATCAGATAAATGCAATTTGGTTATTGATTGGACGCCTTAATAATTCTTCCCAATTCATTCAAATCAAGGATTTAAGAAAGGTGGATGAGTTAGGTCGTTTGTATGTTTAGGCGGTTCTGAGGATTAATGGTGTGCCGATATAAATTATATTAGATAAGGACCCAAATTTTATCTCACATTATTGGGAAGGAATTTAGAATTCTATGGAGTCACATGTCATGTTAATAATTACTTAACACCCTCTAACATAAGATCATAAAAGGTAGGAAAATCATATTTTTAAAGATATTCTCCGAACGTGTTTGTTATATTTTTTAGGTTCATGGGATAGAAATTTTGGTTTTGTTGAGTTTTCTTATAAAAATAGTTACTGATCATCAATTAAAATGGATTTTATTGACGTAGTTTATATTCATTCATGTTGGTCACATATAGATTGGTTTTTTGTTGTATGACCTTATTTTTTTTACTGGGCCATGTGTAAGAAACGTCAGATAAATTTAAACTAATCATGATTCAGTTGTTGATGGCACAATATTTTTATATGTCTTATGTAGAAAAGTGATTCAATGCTTTTGATCTTTTAGTCAATGTCAGTGTGTTCCTAAAAGTGGTCCCTTTCTTGGGTCACCATTGTTTGGGAAATCAATGGAATCTAACACCAAGATATATAGGACCATTTTAGATTTCCGAGGGAGTTGGTAAGATGATGTAAAAGTTAAATTTTATAAATTATTTGACTTGAATTAATCAAATGTTATATATCCCCCACCCCAAAGAAATTGTATAATCCTGATCCATATCATTTGTTGATTTGGGATGTGATAGAATTGGAGCATGATTTTTTATGTTTTAATGTGTGGTAAAAATTGTGGATTATCTTGAATAAGTGGTTCTAAGGAAGACTATTCAATTGGTCTGAGTTCTTTTCCAACATAGTAGTGATGAGAATAATACATGGGAGGATACTTCATGATTTTAAAACCATAATCAAATTTTTTTCTCTGACCTTGAATCATGTTGACTTTCAGATGGAAGAATGTTATTATAGAGGGGATAATATTCACATCTTTTATTTTGATTTGAGGAATTAATTTGATTATTTTTATTGTTTAATTTCACCTTTATGAACCCTATATATTATATGGAAAATTTTATAATTTTTTCTTGGAAGCAGGTGGGGAATGATTTTCATACTATTTGGGGAAATGATGTGCCCTCTCCAAGGAAATAGTGTGGAATATTTTCATTCTCTAAAGTAGATAACTCATGGTTGGATCACTATTTGGAAAAACATTTGGTATAACCATGTGTCTGGTTAATCATGGACAATGATGGATGCATAGTTGACACATTATTTGGAAGACCATGCATGCTAACCGTGTGACCTATCTAGGTCATTAATTTTATTAAAATTAATCTTTCTCTGTCTTCAAATTTAATATTAAATAACCTCCATTTTACTTTTTATGAAACTTTTATTCATGGGAGCATCCTGAAATCCTTGTTGGACATCTTGATCATTAATACACTGGTGGTTTTGCGAATGGATATTTAATGAATCATCACATACATTATTTATTCTTCTATTTAAACCTATTTCTAGGGTTCATATTCTCTGCTATATTGTTAGTTGTTTTCCATAGGTTTATTTACCATAATTAGGGATTTTCTTTATGATTGTGGGTGAAATAGTGATTGGTTTTTATTGAACTATCCTTTTTACGGTATTTTTGTGGTGCGGTTGTTGGTTCGCACTGATTTATGGAAGATTACAATAGTGAGGTATTTGGTTCCATTATTTTACATTATTAGATGAGTTTTTCATTCATTTTTTATTATTTAAATTTATTCAATGAATTTTTTTTGTGTTTTAAAACATGTTTTTTGAATTTTCTAAGATGCACACGTGATGAAAATGGGATTTCAAAAGGAATGTAGTCATTTTTCATTTTATCATCTTTGTGGTATTTCTTGAATATGTTTTACACCTTGTATCAAAGGAAATAATTGTGTTTTCATAGTAATTTTATGGTGATAATCTGTTAAAAGTGTAATTTTCAAGATAAATGGTATTTGATGAATGTTTTCATATTTTTGTTTCACCTTAAACATGTCATTGAATTTTTAAAGTGATGTGAAGCATGTTATAAAATCGATTTGATAGATTAGGAAATTTTAAGGGTCTTTTCCCTTGGAAATGGATGGATTCCATATGTGTTCTTATTGTTACTTCTCAAAATGGGTTTTATAAATTATGAAAATGGTGTGAAATGTTGTTTAAAATGGGGATAGTGTGCATGTCAAATAGAAAGTGGATTTTTAGGGAAAATTGTTGTTTCCATGTAGAGGTTGATCATTAGATCAATGTGAAAATATAAATGTAGTGTTTTCTTTCTATTCATATGATTCTTTTTTATGCATTTTTGAAAGTTATGATTAATGTGATATGTGAAAAAGAAATTTGAGGATAATGGAAATCTTGGGTATCTAGGTGGGAGTACTATAACTTGTATACATGTTGAGTCAATTTTGGGTGAGGTAAATATTTATCTAGAAGGATTGATGATACAACACTAAACAACCATTTTATATGATTAAAGACCACTAGAACATGGGATGGGAACCCCACTAGTGGCTTGTGCATATGTACACTCTTGGTTTGGGATTATGATACAAAGCTCTCTAGAACATGGGATATTTTATCCTATAATAAATCATGCATGATGATATTGTCAATAGTTTAGTTGGATTATTTTGATCACATATGTATGATGTATATGGGGACCTATATTTTTAAGATACATATTTGAATTACCCATGTTGTTCTATTTGAAAATGATTTTCATGGTTGTTGGTGATTTTTTCCTGTATACAATTGACATATTGCAAATTTTTATTTCAAGCAAGGTTATTTTTGAAAATAGTTTTAATTGATATGTTTCCCTATTCAAATATTTCCTTAAATATCATTCCCCATAAATGTCTCAAAATTATTTCTGGTACTGTGCACGTTTATTTTTATTCAAATGTTATAGAATGGAATCATCCATTTTAGTGGTTTCCTTCTAGGGGTTGGATGTCAACTTATATATACCATTGAGAGTATGTAAAAATCATGAAGCATTATCCAATTAAATGAAAAATGTATCATGGTGGGAATTGTGGAATCATTCTCTAGTGTTATACATCATGTATGTGTTGATGGAGAAGGCTAGAGGGTGATATCCTACTTTATTTATAGAGAATCATTATATTGTTTTGATGTTACAATTCAATTTTTGTACTTTTAGTTTTGGATAATGTTGTGAAAGTTTTTATATGAAAATTTGTGTACCTCGTTTGGTAATAATTATCAGTTATTTTTCTACCTATTAATGATGTTTTCGTATTATTAAATAAAACAGTGAAATCATTACTATAGTGTATTGTTGATAACTAGGAATTATTTTCGAAAACATGTGGATCAATAATTCCTTTCAAGAAATTGAATGGACTGGTTGGAGTGTCAAATTAGATGGTACTTTAGCTTGGTTCATGAATGATATTTATTTGGATATAACATATTATAAACAAAACTAGAATTTTCACTTAATTAAGACTTTTATCTATTTTAGTATTGGAGAGTTGAGTCCCAAAAAATGGTAAAATAGTAGTTTCACCATTGTAAATGATACTTAATGTTTTTCTAATATTTATTTTCTATTTAATATTTTCTGTTTATCATAGGTTTATATGTTGGTATTTTTATGGTCTACATTAGATTTTTTTATTAATTAATATTTATTAGGAATATATTTTTTATTACATGAGAATGTAGATACATATATTGTTAGTTAATTCATGGTTGAATGTTATAACATAATTTTTGAGTCTATAAAGATTATTTCTTCTTTGGTGTGGTATAAAAAATGTGACAATCTGTCATATAATGACCCTTTGAAGAGGGGATCATTCCGCGACAATCCCAAGCCTGCCTCCAATAATCAAGGGGGTGGAAACCAGTATTGAGTAGGCATATCCAACAAATTAGATTAATTATTCTAATGTACTAGTACTAACACACACTTCTCCACACCCACACAATGATGAAATATAAAACAAAAAAACAATGCATCGATAAAATTCAGATCCCAAAACAGGTGATGATAATAAGGTATAGAAAATAGAAAAAGGGGGAAAAATACCTACAAATCTGTCAATATTCCAATTTTCTTTATGCATGAAGACTATGTCAAAATCATGATCTTAGAAAACACCAGGGTCTATCATCCACCAGCTATGCTCCGCGTACTAACTATAAACCCTAGACAATATAATAAAATGACATTTATCTTTACAATAAATGAATGCTGCGAGAAAATCCCATACAGGGGTGAGTATAAAAATACTTTATAGGAAACATTTCGAACATTAAAAAACAATTCTCTATGTTAGTCATATTAATAATAGATATAAAATAAATCTATAAAAGACTCATAGAAGACGAACCTAGATATACATAAGTAAGAACCATGCTATATGGTGGTCATAACCAACTAGTTCCACTTGATATTACTCCATGTAGTGATCTTATCAAGCTAAATCACTCCCAGAACAATTAAACCATCATAGAAACTCGGTTATGTGGTAAAACTCATCGGTCCCTACATATTGAAAATGTAGTGGTCTATGGTGAATGGGATACATAGATAAGGGTTTCATGCCTAGAAACGTTGGGGGACACCACAAACCCAAATACGGATTGACCTGGTATATAGGGGTTTATACATAAATTATTCCACCAACCCTACTGATGCAACCATCTAGATGGATAGCCAATTCTCTGCTCTGGGAGTTCATGCTGATTCCACAAACCACATCTCGGAAGAAATGTAAGATATAGGATCACACTCCCATCTCACAGAGGAACACCACATCACTATCTGAGACTCGACCTCTAAAGGTTCTCTCAATCAAGTGATGTGGAAGTAATTCCATAGTGTCACATCAAGAAAAATAACCATGGGATGCTATTAAAACTATACTGGTCCAACCCATGAAAAAAGTGTGGCTCAGGCACTCTTGTATGTACTACACTGCATGCTCAGCTATCCAAATACCTTCCTATGTAAAATTTAATCAAACATAATGTTTTATCCATATAAAAAGTGTCTATACAGAGTACACGACATTTAGAGACACATGGTGTCCTTCTCGTGTCTTTTGGCCAAGTCCATGTAAGAAATCAATGTATGTGAACCGTTCTAGATATGCTAACCCATGTCTGTGTCAGAGTACACGATGTTTCTATACTCCTTTACTCTAACACTTGTACATGTACATTAAAATTACACACCAATTCAATCAGGGGGGGAGGGGATAACACATCATATTATAAGGGTCACAATCCATGTGATCCATACCATCAACAAAACCCTATCACCAAAGCCAGGGGACCTCACACACCATGTACTCCTAGACTACACTCCTTGTGAACATGATTTCTAGAATAACTCATTTATATTTTGTAGTTCCTAAAAAATGATCAAACTTCTATTTTGTGATCTATTCACCATATAATAAAATATACAATCTCTTACATAAGACACCAACCTCGAACAATGTGTTCTCTCGTAAGATCGATTCGGAAAAAAAGACTAAATCCAGGTTCTTTATTTTTTGACGATGAACCCCAATGAACATGAAATTTGGAATCATCCATCATCTAAATCAATAATTATGCATCATAATACCACATTCGTGTAATTATAATCCTAGATCGATGATATCAAATCATTTCATCAAGAAATATGTTCACAATAATCGATTGATCTGGAATATTCGAACCTTGGGCCCAACATAAGAACACCTATGGAAATTTACAACATTGTAATAGAAAAGAAGAATAAAAATGAGAGGAATGAACATTTTCTGATGTTTATTATGATATATATTTCTTTATTTAAGATAAAATATTAATAGGTTCGCATTAATTGTTCCAAATCACCCCGTAATATATCAATTCTTCAAATAAGCATGATCTACAGATCTTTCATTTTATTGATTGATCCACATTCATCGTGTGAATCTGTAACTGGGAAGAATACCCATAAAACAACATCATAACACTATTAAGATCAATCATTGATGAATAATGATATTTCATTATCATCATTGGAATGATCAATTGAATTGGTTGTGCATCAATCATCGATCCACAATCGTGTCACCATTTTCTTGAGAGAATTATCAAAATCTCTATCCAACAGTCATCTGGTGCCCCCATGGTTATGTGGTTAATCTCATATTTCCATCATAATAATCAATTCATAGATTAAAAAATCACTACATCAGTGAAAAAAATAATAATAATTTTATTAAATAATATTATTCTTTTTTGTTCTCGTGGGTACTTTTCCACAATCCACCCGCGTAGATGATAGTTAAGTCATGTACATGGAAAAAACATTATTCTGAACTCAATGATTCCCTAACATTTATGTTCATGGAACCATTTTAAGAGTTATTATTATTTTAATGAAATCTATACAGATATACTAATTCATATATTTATTATATTGCAATCATTTATTTTTGGCACAATGGGCCTCAGAATCGAAATGTCTTCTCAACGACATGTCATGATAAAAATCCATATAATATCAGAAAATAATACATGAAAAATATGAGATGTTAAATTATAGCCACCATGTGGATTTATATCATTGGAAATAAAAAAAGGAATACTAAAAAATATGTTGGTTTTGAGCTAGAATCTAATGCTCTCTCTCCCAAGTGCTCTCTTGTAGATTAATGTGATTCGACTAGACATTCACTAATGAAATCGATCAACCATGAATGATTATACACATAAAATACTAGATCATTATAGGTAATTAGTAAATATTGATCCATTATCACCGCCCAATTTATCCCATTCGATATTTAGCAATGATTCATGCATGTACCTCATCAGTTGCGCCTCATAAAAGACATTGTTCACCTGGTGAAACAACATAGGTTGATCTGAATGGAATGCCACCTCTCCAACTATATGATGTGTATGGAATGGACCAATGAACCTCAGAGATAGATTTATGCCTCAAAAAAATCTCCATAATCCACATCGATGGGAAACCCATAAGAACACATGGTTGCTTTAATAAAACTCCAATGGCCTCCATCACCTATCCTCATAAGACATATGAAGGCTCATTGAAGTCTTCATATTCTCTTGGATTATCTTTACATTCTCTATTATAACGAGCTCTAATTCTAGACCGATGAATATTGAATCTCTTAGGACATTCCAGCAAAGTGGTGATATATTGTGTCTCCCATTCAAAGCCTGAAATTGTTCCAAATCTATGGGGGAATGATAGATTTTTTTGTACAAATAATCCACCTAGGGAATGGGTTCCTACAATATATTTGAAAAATCATACATTCATGCTCAAATCATATCATCATGAACCTGAATAGACTGCTCAGTAAGGCAATCTACTTGTGGGAGAAATGTAGTGCTAATACCTAACAAGGTTCTGAACTCCTCATACAACCCCTTTCATAGTCGATATGTAATGCGATTATCAGGATCCTAAATAATTATATATAGAACTACATGGAGTCCAACTATATTATTCATGTAAAAAAGTATCAATATCTCTATTAAACTATGTTCTCAGATTACTAAGATGTTAGATTATACAGTTAGTCATTCTACTATCACCCAGATTGCATATTGTCCATTGGACATACATGGTAAATACGACCATGAAGACCATATATATATAATCCCACTTACACTATGTAACATTTTGGGGTTGAGCTAAAACCACTAGTACATGGTTCTCATCCTTGACATTATCATATGTTTTGCTTCTCGAGACAAACTCTGCAACTTTTTGTTCATCTCTGGCCACCAAAAACTACATCACAGGTCCTAGAAAATCTGTTTCACAGAAGGATATACCACGAAATATCATGTGTGAAACACTCTCAAAAATACCTCCACCAATTCTACTAGTATCATAATCTATCCTCTGAAATGAAAAACATTTTCTCCACCTTAGTTCAATCCATGCAGATCATGTCCAGTGGTTATCCGATTATATAGGGTCTCAATGTTATAATCCAAAGGCTCTACATCCCGGACTCAATATAAGAGTGGAGTGGAGATAACCAATAATTCGTGGTAAGATTCCCCATCTCCATCCATAATTGATAAGTGTAATTAGGAAAACAACATTGATGTCTTGTTTTGCAACAGTGAACAAATTATCCTACTAAGCATGTCTACTACCACATTTACTTTAAAATGAGGATATAAATTCTCAAATTCGTAGTATTGGTGGAAATATATCCATAACATAAATATCTTTTTAATTTCCATCTATGATAATATATACATGAGACTCTTTTGGCCAGAGTAGCTGACAAATCACTAACCCATCAAGTATTGTAACAACTTCTTTAATTAGAAAACTACAGCCGAAAACTCATGTTCATGGGTCACATTTTTATGCTCATGATGGATTAACTAGAATGAACCATATGAAATAATTTTTTTCTTATACATTAGAAAACAACAATTCCTAGTCCTTAATGCATTGTATAACACTATACAATCGACACCCTCTTCTGGTAACCTAATGATGGGAGTCCTCATCAATCCTGGTCTCAGCACCTAAAAGTTGTTCTGGAACATTTCCATCCACAAAAAAGGCTAACCATTATTCGAAAATATTTTACATGGGCCCTACACTTTACATTTTTTATATACACTCCTTAGATAGTACCCAGCCATACCATAGAATCTCTACATCTTAGAAACACAGATGAGTGGATCCCATGAATGCACTACCACAATAGTCAATAGATCTATTAAAACTCCATCTTATGAGATTATGTTTCCCAAAAATGGTAACCTTTAATCCATAAAAGATAATTCATGGGATTCCTGAAATAATAGTTCACTAGGAGTGTGTCTAATGAAATCCTCATGTGTCTTGCATTCTCCTCCACATATTCCAAATACACTATAATTACATCGATTAAGACTACCAAAAAATGATTGAGGAATGGAAGAAAGATCTAGTTCATGAGTCTCGAGAACAATATTGTGGAATTTTTCATGCATATTAGAATCACCAAGTACACATTGTGATTATAAGGACATTTAAAGGCTATCATCAGTATATCCCCACCTAGTAATCATAGTTATTGATAGCCTAATCTATGTTAAATCTTTGAGATCCATCTAACATCTTTCAATAGATGTAAAAGGTTATTTTTCCTTTATATTGGATAATTTTTTATCATGGTCACTAATTTCAGGAACATATAATCTGCCCATGGCTACATGCTCTCTTTTTCTTTCATGGAACACATCATTGGGGTTTTCTATGGGGAAAAACTGGGTCTCATAAATCCCATGTAATATAAAACATCCAAATACATCCTCATCTCTCAATTCCCTACTTGAGCCATCTGATATTCTAGTATAGAAATTCGTTCCCGACTATGATGCATGTTGATATAGAAATATACCTCTTGGAGGGGAGGTAAACCATGTATGTCCTTAAGGAATACATCCACATACTCCACCACCAATGTAGGAAATAGAAAACTCACAGAATCCACTACAACAATGGTCAGGATATCCAAATGATCATTAATAGGATGCACCCTCATATGCATGAGTCTATCTTGTGCATCATGGGTTTTCGTTTCACGAACAATGTAAAACCTAGTTCATTCATTGTGGACTCACCTAACCCTTAACCTAAATGTATAGATTTTGGATTGAACTATATATATCCATCAAATATCAAAGATGATGTCATAATTCCTCATTAAGTAAAAAAGAGATCCCATACAAAACTCTCACATCCAAGAATCAGGTTGCACTGTCGACAAATGTGAGACATTGTTGAGTCCCCACCCGTTATTGTTACCAACCACAAGGGTAAATCCAAAAGCGCAACTAGAATATCTCTGTCGTGAACTATAGAACTGGAACAGATGGAATGAGTATAACCTATGTTTATTAAAAATACATCAAAATCAAGAAATACATAGATCATACCTCATATCATCAAGGATTCCTATAGTCATAGTCATGCATAACTTGCACCTAGCCTTGTCTATACCCACCATCTCCATGAGCCTCGCGCGGACAGCCTGGGGGTGGTGCAAGTAATAGGTATAACCTCTTACCACCTATTAGTTCTTTTTTAGCCAATCTAAAATTTCTTCCTCCTTACATAAAACCATGATCCAAACTTGTCAAATTTCTTGGTGGTCTCTTTATCATATCTCAATAATCTCTATAACATGTTATGATATCTCATACTAGATGCCCCAGTACATTGTAAGAGAAACATTTCTTGTCCCTTTGATGAATAGTTCCACCAATAGATCCCTATACTACTGACCTTATGTCTTAATATTTCAATCTAAATTGTCTGACCCAATAGGATATCTATGACTACTATCTTCTACCTTATACTGATATCGCATCTACTGGGTAAACTCTTCTAGCTCCCACTATTGTTGTCTTCATTAGAAAATTACATTTTACCAACAAGGATATCTCAATCAAATTATCAAAGTTTGAAATCATAAGAGATTCAATTAACTCCAAGATGCCACAACGCAAGCCATGTTTAATGGATTGAGCTCTGATGGACTGGTCTCATACCATATATAGGGAGTGTTGTGAAAGATTAGTAAGCCACACTAAATACTCCCCCACGGTCATACTGCCCTAAAATTGATGTAGCAGTTTTTTTATGCATATTTATCACCATGTGTCTAGGTATAACTCTTCACTAAATAGACACTCAATGTATTTACATGAGATATGTGTCTCTTCATGTGACTGAGTCTCCACGCACCACCATATACCATTAGATACCTCAACAGAACTCACTACGAGGAATAATATTAGGTCTATAGGCATCCTTACCAGGACAAATGAATGTTTTACTACGTCTAGCTGGTCCTCATCCATATGGGGGTCTTGATTTCCCCATAAAATTGGTGGTCTTTGCCTTTATGGTTCATGAAACACACTCAACCTACATAAAAACATAGATGGGAGTGGTGGTGGTAGAAGATTCTTTTCAAATGGTTTTATAGTTGGTAAACCACCTATATGTGCTATCTTTGGTACAATACATTAAAATGATCCCTTTTCACAAGTTGAATCATCCTTGTGATCACATGGTAGAATCCTGAATGGTTACCTATGTGGAGGCATCATAAAATTTAAACATGGTCTACCATGGAAAAAGAGTATACCTTGGGATATTACTGAATAAAGACATAGAAAAAAAACAAATTTTTATATGATGCAAGTGCTGAATGAAAATTATATATTTATTATTCAGATATATTTTTATGGAAATTGACAAACCATATGTTCAACCCTGAAATTAAATACCATATCCATTAAAAGTCATTTTAAGTGTACCAAACAAAATCTCACTAAATAAATTCAATGATATATTGTTCACTTGGGTGTTTTGTTCAACCAAAAGGAGACCTCTGAAATGAAATGATAGCTTTCCTAGGAATGGATGTACACCACAAGGTTGATCTTCCCATTATTGAGACCCCCAACAAGAATCAGGTCGTAATTGTTGATCCATGTATGTTGTTCATCCTTTAGGGTCACCCTCAATGACCTCCCAATCATTTTGGTGGCTTCCTCTTCAATATAATTAAATGAAAAAAATATGTTCACCCACTTCTTCATCTGTGCTAAGAAGATGTTCCAATGAGTGATAAAACACATATGGTAGTTTCCCTTAATGATATGAAGCCTTAGGGGGTTAGTGCCAGAGTCCATATTAATTTATTTTAACATCATCATAGAATGTGGCTAAATTGGAATGAAAAAATTTGAGTATTCCTTTATCCATTATTTGTGCCACACCAGCTTATACTTTTCATCATCCTTCGGATATTAACACCATTAATTGCATCTACTTCTTTTTTTGTATAAATTCTTCACCAGATTCATCCCTAATGATTTTCTTACCTTCCATTGAGGGCCTTATCAGATCTTCCTCAGACACATGATCATTGGGAAATCATTCAATGCGATTTACCAGCTCAATGTATGTCACCTACATAAGTGGACATTTCTTAAATCCTAACGAAATACCCTCACTGGTTTGTTTATAGACATTATTCCCAATTCATCCTTGGGTACACTCTAGTATCATATATATTTTATGTTCAAGCCCTACAACCAAATTTCAACCTAAATAACCCCGATTTTCTGCTACAATAATTCTTCTATGGTATTCACTAATTATTGAATCAGTTCCCTACTTTAAATAGTCTAGAACTTCGTGTCCATGATTGTAGATAAGTTTCATTGCCAAAGCATGAGGAAATGACCTGATGATTATAGCCTCTGCATAGAATCTTGGTTATAAGGGATCAGTAACACCCCCTACTATCCCAAAAGACCACAAATGGGTTTCAACATTTGAGTTGAATGAACCGAGATCTGGAATAGTAGATTGAAGATGTGTGTGACTTTGAGAATAAAAAAATAGTGTGTAGCCTTTTATGATTTTTATAACCCCTTTACTGAACCATCAAATGCTTCGTTGTAATTTCAGTAGACACCGTCATAGGTGTTGTCGAAACATCAAATCCTTGACTGGCATCCTAACCATGATGGCACACTAGGGAGGGATGGCATAAACGTCTGCAAGAGAGACATAAGTCCTACCATGATTCATATATAATTGGTTTGTTTGTAAAAAAAATCATTTACAATTGAAATCCACACCCACTACATATGTGGCTTGGAGCCATCAACATCCATAGAGATGCGAGGACTAATCAGATGGAAAATTGTGTTCATTTTTCTTTCGGAACATATGTACCAACCTACCTGGTTCCAATGTAAACACATGATATATGGATTTTGAAAATATAAAGTGAGTTCCAAGATCCATACCCAAATCTACATTAATGGATTATTCCACTTCATATGTAGATCATACGACCACTGCAGAAGATGGAAATGGATTCCATTAAACCTATGCAGTACACTAGACCAAGCATTTATTGTATTTTTTTGAACAGGAAATGTGGATTATAATATTTCAATGATCATGCTGGGTGAACATGGTGTGATCATGAAAATACTAGGATTAGAATACGAATATAATGAATGAATCTACCAACGAACATTGAGACAAGAAACACACCACTAGGGTAAGACCCAAAATTTACAAAGGTGGAAAAAATATTTATATCAATAGGGGGAGTTGAGGCAAACCATCAATATGACCTGAATCCTTAGAGAAAATTAAATTATCAAGAAACGGTGTGAGTAAATATGGAAATGATAACAGAGAGAAATAATGTGGCTGAATTTCTGAAGAAAACATTGAAAAAACTCCCCTATCTACACCCCTATAGCGGGAGAGGGTGAGACTGCTGACATCCGCTTGGGTTGTGTAGAGTTCCCTAAAAAAGAATGAATGAAATCACATATATAATTTTTTTCCAACATCTTGTTTTTCATGTTATGAGTTTAAAGGTAGGTGATCTGAGTCCTGGTGTATCGATTTGTTAGCTAGCACACATATATTATTATCCCAAGTCTAAATTTTGAAATCGAATCACTAAAAATTATTCACCAATAAAAAATCTTTTATTAATGTCGTAATGTAGAATAAACAAACAATGATATCACTCTATCATGACCCATCCTATAGGGTATTGTTCCATTACTACCATAGGCCCGACTCCAATTGGTCAGGGTATGGAAATCAGTGCTTTGTTGGAATATCCTAAAAATTTGAGTCATTATCCTAATGAACATATACACACAGACATAAAAATTCCCACAAAATAAAAAAATAAATAAATACTGAAATTTTGCATCAATAAATCTAATATACCACAATAGTGTATGGAAACATATTATTGAAAATCGAAAAGGGGAAAATCAAGCTCAACAAAATACACAAAGAGTCCAATGTTGTCCATTGTAAAGGACTAATTCAAAATAAATCTTTCAGAAGAAACCACATTCTGTCAAGCTATAGATACAATTTCCAAACTCCCTTTCATCCCTAGACACCATAAAAAGGTCCATCGTCTACCCATGACATGACTTTTATGGGAAAATCCCATGAAGTTGTGAGTATAAAAATACTCCGTAGAAGTCCCCAGAAACACTAAAGAATAAAACCAGGTTTATTCATATCAATATAAGTTTTAAAGTTCATGGTATAATAGAAACAATGAATAAGAACCCATATATAATCAAGTAAGGAACCATGACATAAAGAATTCATTTCCATATGTCAACTGCTTGGTTTTTCTCAAAGAAACCCTCATTCAAGGAGAACTCACTTAACAATATAGGATAAAATCCGAGACAATCAATGATGTAGTCTATCTTATTAGTCCCTTCCCAATGATAATTCAATGGTATAAGAAGCTGATTATACACAAATAGGGGGTCAAGAACTGAACTATTGGTGGAAAACACAAACCCATATCTGGATCAACCTGCTATCTTGAGTATCATATGCCGTGGATTCTATTAAACCCTACTGATGTGAAATGACAAATGGAGGATAAAATACATTCTTAGGGTGTTAATGATGATTCAAAAAAACAAAAAATATGGAACTATGGACTATATATGATCACAATCTAGTCTCAAAGAGGGACATCTCAAGTCTATCAGAGACTCAATCTCTAGAGGGGATCACTACCTAGTGAAGTGGATGTAAAAAAAATTCTCATAAAGGACCATGTGAATGAAATCTAACTATACTAGTCCATGCTAAAAAAATGATGATCCTCAATAACTTTCGAATTGTCTACACAATGTGTCCAATGGGGTACAAGGTGTTTCTAGGTATCCCAGGTCATACAATTGTGGTAGATCCGGATAAGGAATGTAGGTTGCATTTACATAGTGTATAGAACTAGTACATGGATTTTCGAGACACATATTCCCCTACCCATTTCTCTTAGCAATGTTCTTGTAACTGTCCGTGCAAAATATGTCGTGTGCATGTCGGATTACACAATATGTCTATGCTAATATAATCCAACATGTGACTGTGTACATATGAATTAGAAATCATGACAACAGAGGAGGTTCACATGCCGTGTGATAGGGTTCACACACAAAGTGATCGTTAACTACAGTCAATCACTAGATATTGACCCAAGGGACTCCACACCTCATGTATTCCTAGACTAATTTCCTAGAATAACTATCTCTTCTTCGGGGCATCCAGAATGATTCCCTTCCATCAATTTGGTGATTGATTCTCCATGAAATCATAGATACAATATTTTCATTGCCTCTCCATCCCTATAAATCATGTTCTTTCCTCAAATATTCTATGAAAATATATTAAATCGTCATTATTATTTTGTGCCAAAGAAAACTGAAGAATAAAAAATCAGGAATCATTCATCATTTGAATCGCTATTTCTCCACCTTATACATATGTCATGTTGTTGTAATCCAAGATATATTATATCAAATATTTTCATCACAAAATGGGTGCACAATGATCGATTTGTCTGGAATAGTCAAAAATTGAGTGAAATGATGAACAACCATTGTGATTCGCAGTACTAGGGGAGAAAAGCACAAGAAGGAATGAGAGGAATGAAACTCAATCAATATTCATGTACAACTAGATTAATTTACATATGATTACCAATGAATAGAATCAGTTTAATTTCCCCATATCACATATTATTATACCAATCCCACAAATATGCATGATCCATGGATAAATATATTAGTCAATTGATAAGAGTTTTTCATATAATTATTGAATGAGGAATACTGCAACGACCCAATGAATTATCCAAAGAAATTTCCATATTATAATTGGGTAATATAATCACATTAAATCACATATCTATGAAATACTAAGTACTCTACGACCATTAAATATAATATTGTCACTTATGTATGTTGAATATGGAAAATATGGAATACACATCTATGATAAGTAAGATGTTTGGAGTCTAAAAGAACATATTTAATTTTTTGGTTAGTAGTAACCTGACCTTATGAATAGTTACCTACCATTATGAATAGTAATATGACCCTTATTAATAGTAAATCATCTAAATGAATTGTAACCTCACTGGGAATGTATATACAATATTTAGGAATATTATAAGTAATAATATGACCAGAGTAAAAGTATTGGTATTTATATAATATATAAATAATTAATTATAGTTAATTAATTAATATAAAATAAAATAAATTTTCTTAAATGGTTTTAATAAATTAACAGTTTTATTTCATCTTGTTTTAAGATAATTTTATAAGTCATTATGTAATTTTTAAATGCATTATAAAATCTGGTATTTTTTTGAAATCCGTATTCTTCAAGTAAATTATGATCAAAAAGTTAAGTAATCTTATTTAGAAAATTATTATTGTAAAATGGATTTCATCTAAGAATTTTACATTTAGAAAAATGGATGGGGTGAATTTTTTCGGTTTTTTTAAACCCTTGATCATTTTATGAGTAGTTTAAAATGAAAAGGTAATGATAATTGCTAAATAGATGATTTAGGATGTCATCAGCAGATGTATGGTTTATGTAAGGCCATTATCTCAAACTCACATGCACTCATTACGGTGTCTGGTCACAATAATCATTACAATAACATGCCTTATAGAAAATAAACTAACTTTTGGTTAAAACATTAAGAAACCCCCTTCCCCTTCATTATAACCTCATATGTTCACTCATATCAAGCCTTATGCCATTGCTATATTATACTAAAATCTCTCCCCAAGAACCTACCCTAATTTTAATAGTATTTGGTCTCCTCAAATGTCGAAATCCTCTCCTATTAAGAATATCTAAGGGAATATTAACTTAATATGTAAATTCTTCTTTTCAATTTTTTTACTTCTATTTTAAGTTCTTTTTTTTATTTTTTATCCTTAACTATTCTAATCAAAATGTTTTGAAAACTAAAGTACCTTATATGTAATTGATTATATTTATGATAATGGAATAACTAATTATCATCTAACCATTACCCTTAATTTATACTAGTAGTAAAAACAACATCTGAGATGTGTTAATTTTCAACATTAAAGGAAGACGTGTTTTCAATTTACATTACCATCTTCAATTATGGTCTTGAAACCATTTTTATGTTTGAACTAGACCATTATATAAGTATTGTGTATAATCTACGTTTTTGGAATCTTTTTTAGACTTGGTTTTGATTTATAAAACAAAATGTGTTTATTGTGACAAAAAATTGCCAATAAACCAAAAAGGTTATCACTAAAGTTTTAAATAATGTTTCATATTCACTCCTAGTAACTAGAAGAAATTTACCACCATGTAGACTTCGAGTCATTAAATAGTAAAATATAACACCAATTCTGGAAATCTGTCTTCATTTTACAATATTATTTGTCCATGTATATAAGTAAACTGAACATGATACAAACGGACTAGAACAGTGAAATTTATACTCATAACAAATAAAATAAGTACATGAATGAACTCTAAAACATTATAATAAAATAATTAAATTTTAAATAGGTTTTGTACTTATTAATTATGGATCCTAATTTCATTATTAAGTTAACTATTATCATGTGCAGAGCATAATCAGACACAAGGTAAGGGACTCAACCTAAACATCCATTGTAAATTTGGGTTATTCTAACTCAATTACCACACAATGAAATCCTATATTCTGATTAAGTAAATCTTCTAATTTTTCTGTATATATCCAAAAAACAATACTTATATCAATTATCCATTCACATTTCATTATCTAAATGATTTTAATTGATTCATTCATCAATACTCCCAAATAAACGAAATTTATTTAAGGAATCGTCCCGAATTCATACGCAATTTCATGTGCAATCAACCATATGTTATAAGACACCATTTTTTTATAAAACATGTTTTTTTTATTTTGAAATTAGTATGTATCACTTATGGTTCATTACAATATAATACTGTATTTTCTATTTTAAATTGTCATTATAAGTTTTCCTTAAAACCACAATAAAATAATTTAATGCTAATGTTTATTAAATACTTTTCTTGCATGTTTATAGTTCTGTTTGAAATAACTTACCATGATATATTATCATTTTTCCAAATATATTTACTTGTTTGTTTTAATTACATTATTTCATAGACACTGGCATGATGCACCCATTCATTATGATTCATGACATGATAATGATACCCTTTCTTTCCATGTGTACCCTTATGTTTATGTGTGATTTATTATTTCTGATATTTAATGTTGAAAACATTTTCATGAACATGTTAAGATGGGTTATATCAGATAGTTATCCAATGCATTGTGTCATTTTGTGTCTCATGAGTCGATATGTGAAATAGTCTTGGTAGTTATCATTGATTCGTGCTACCATCTGCATCATTTTTGATGATTAACCTTGACTTGTCCTCTTCTATGTGCAATGATCCTTGAATCAGGAAAAACCAATATTTTATTCTTCATCAAAATTACTATGAATTAAAGATTATTATACCCCATGTTTTATGTTATGATTCAATATCTTCCATTACTTTTTATGTCATTATGTTATTCCTTCTATCCTATGTGTTAAAGCATTGATTATAATGATCATTCCATTGTTGTGATTTTTATATCATATTTTTTTTCATGTTATCCTAGGATATCATATACGTCAAGATCTTTGGCTTGAAATATGATGTTTTATTGTGAATAAAATCATGTGTTGATATGTGTAAATGGTTGGGGTCACTATAATCGGAATTAGAGGACGATATAGTTATTTTGGGAGGTTATAAATGTTTCACTTTAGTACAAACCATAGGGACAAGATCAAGTATACAAAAACAACACTAAATTTAATTAAGTATAGTGTAAGTAGTTTATTTTGAATATACATCCATTTATTGATACAAATACGTAGAGGTGGATCTATTTCATTTTTGTCTATTGGTAAAACCATAAAAACTACTTTGATATAGACTAGAATCGGAACGGGGGCATGACAACGGGACAACCTGCACTCTTTGTTTGACACTCCCAAAGGATATGATTTGGGAAATTCATGAGGTTAATACAACTAATTATTAAAGGAATAAAATATACTATACGAATATATGTTATGAAATAGATAATTGATAACCTATATTTAAACATAGGGTATCACAAGTTAGGATATATAACTCCTTTACATGTTTATCCTTTTATGTTCAAAGCTTCCGTTTTATGATTAATAATTATGTATTAAATCTCTCTAATTGTAAATTTTTTTCATAGATAATGGTGGGAAATATGGTAACATGTTCCAAAAAATAGTTATGATTTGGAATGTGATGATTTTGCTATTGATATTCCAAAGATGAAAGGAGATGGTACTCAAACATCATGAAAATAATTGATCAGTTGGATCATGTTAGTAATAGTAACATGAATCATGTGGAATTCACTCCTCCTCTATA
Organism: Viscum album; assembly: GCA_963277665.1. NCBI lineage: Eukaryota > Viridiplantae > Streptophyta > Magnoliopsida > Santalales > Viscaceae > Viscum > Viscum album. The sequence goes on along the minus strand of OY728165.1, from coordinate 1,059,532,139 downwards.
GAAATAGTAAGTTTTATTTGAGTCCTTCTTGTGAAAAAAGTCTCATATATTAATTGGATCCTCTGATCCCCCTAAATTAACAATGGATTAACTCCATTGAGATGTTATTATCTACCTTCCAGTGCTCAAAAGAAGAGAATTCCATACTAGTGTTCCATTGTTTTGATAGGGATGATGATCAGTGTTGGAAATTAATCATGAATACATGGTCTTAAGAGAATTTTTTTCCCATGGATTAAGAGGAATTCACGTGACCTAATCTCAAAATACATAATCCTAAAACAAGAAACAATAACCCTATACCTTAATACAAAAACTAATCAAGACAATCAAAACAAAAAATTACAAAACTGATTCCAAAAACCCTATACCCAAACCCTTAATGCTTAATCTATAATTCATAAAAGCTAAACCCTAAATAGAAAAACATATTCCCCATACCCAAATCTCAATAACCATTATACATGTAACTCTAATCCATAAATTCTAAATTCTAAATTCTAAATATTTTTTAACAAATATTTTCCCCAAATCCTCCATCTTAAGATGTAAAGGGGGTTCTTTTAACTAATGTAGAAGGAATATGAGTCCATTGGGGAATATGAAGATAAAATCACTTGGATTACAAGATATACCTTTGTCTTAATCATGAACACAGAAAGCATGGTGGGTCTCTTCTATAGGGAAATAAATCCGAGTCTACAAAAATAATTAGTGACTCATGAATTTTCATAGTTAGGAAGAGATTGACCATTGTTCCTTCAAGGATGAAATAAATACCAGATTCTCTTAGTGACCTCAGGGTCCCTATGAGAAATCTTAAAATAGTGTCTACTATTGGTGGATCGACAAGTAAATCCTCTGATAGAAAGATGATTAAACATCCCATATGTCAAAATTTTCTGAATAAGTATATTGAGAACTGTCTAATGGGAACCAGGAATAACATCCAATGTTGACAGATTTGACATATTGAAAAAAACTGCACATGGGATATAAAAAATCCCATTAATGTGGATAATAAATGAATGTTCAAATAAACTCTCAGCTAGTGTTGTAGTTTTAGATCTTCAAGATCATACACATTATGAGAACAATATCTCTAAGACAATGGTTGTAAGAGGCAATCAAAAACAACATCCATTGCTCAAAGAAAGGGTTTATACTATCACTACCACTTAGGTGGACCCAAACAAAAATGTGGTGATATGTACCCTAGTCATTTATTAAATAATAGCATACATACAATTTGATTTGGGTTCTACACTCTTTTACATATATTGTATGTTTATGAGAAATATTCAAACACCACCTCAAAATATAGAGGATAAGTTATTGGTTAAAATATAGAATGGGGAAATTATTTCATCCTAGGTGTATAACACCTCCTGGGTAAAATTTTGTGCACTAAACCTCCAATTAAATATTGTCACACATTCGTTAGTACATTTCAATTTTAAAATGGGCATGTATTTACTATCATTATAAAAATCCAACATTAAATTTTAGGAAAGGGTGATCACTCTTCACATCCCAAAGCATCCTCCAAATCATTATTAGTCTATGAATGAATAAAAATATCATTTAGAATAATTTTATCATGTGTGGATATTACAAACCACTGATCATGTATGTCTTTCTCCAATGATTGAGAAAAAAGGGATACTTCTTAAATATATTCCCATCAAAAGGTATTACATTGATGTTGTCATTAAAGAGTTTCTTAGTCTTCATCTTTATCAAGAGGTTGATTTATCAATTGAACTTATTCAGGGGTTATGCCTATATCAAAGCTACCTTATAGAATGACCACCATAGGGACGAAGAAGCAGTTACATGATAATCTGGAGAATGGTTTTATATGCCTGAGTGCTTCACTATGCGGTGTGGTAGTCCTCTTCATCAAGAAGAAGGATGGATCATTGTCCCTCAGCCGTGATTATAAAGATATCAATAAAAACATTGTAAATAACATGTAACCCCTTCCACAGATAGAGGGTATATTCAATCAGCTTTTAATGGATACTTATTTCACTTAGGTAGTCCTTTGGTTGGGATATCATGGATTAATGTTCTTGAATGATGATATTCCCTATAATACCTTTCAAATGAGGAATATGGATTTTGAATTCAATATTATTCCCTTCAAACTCATTAATTCTCTAACAATTTTCATGGATTTAATGAATATAGTCTTCTTATATTACCTCCAAATATTTGTGGTAGACTTTATTGATGATATTATAATATACTCCAAGAAAATGGTGGAACACAATAAAATTAACATATTATTATGAAGAATTTCTAAATAGTGAATATGTATGAAAAGTATTATAAATGTGAGTTTAATATGGAAGAATTATAATTATTGGGGCTTGTTGTCACCAAAAAAGGGATATCTGGGGACCTTTTTAAGATAATGGAAGTTGAACAATGGCCCATGCCAACATCTGTAAAAAGGATCCATCGATTTATGTGTTTATCTAGGTATTATTGAATATTATTGAAGAACCTTTCATGGTTTTCAATCCCAATTACCACACTAAAACTAATGGGATTAATGATTTTCCAGACACAGAAATGTTAAGACTATATCAATGAGTTGAAAAAGAGGCATTTCACTATAGTAGTAATCACACTTCTAGCATGTGGAGAACTATTTTTTGTGTACATTGATGCTATATTAAATTTAATAGGTTGTGTAATGAAGAAAAATGATATTGTGATATCCAATGACTCAAGGTATTTGAGAATATATGTGGAAAACTATCTTATGCCTGATCAAGAATTGGTGGATGATCTTTTTTCATTGAAAACCTGAGGGCATTATCTCTGTGAGGAGAAGTGTTAAATATATATATATATCTCATAAGTCACAAATATATATTCATAAAAAAATATCTTAATATGTGGTAGGGAAGATGGTTAGAGATCATCAAGGATCATGACTAGTCATTCCACAAACATCCCATTATAGAAAATAACGCGGTAGATGATAAATGTAGAAAGGTCCATTCTTATTTATCAATGATGAGAACTGAAATATTTCCAATCAAATTAGATTTGTAGATAATGGACATGAAATTCATTTAGAGAGGATCCTCATCAATCATTTTTCAAATAACAGCACAAACATCCCTCATGGAGATGATAATGGATTCAGAAAGAAAATATGTGGAAATTAATAAAAGGGGGGAAGCCATTAGATATCAGAAATCATCTATGTTCAAGATTGATAAGAATTGAGTTGAATGATTTGGGTGATGATTTTTTGTACCATATGATATATAGATAAATAATGAGTATTTGAATGAAACACATACCTCAACCTTCTCTATTCACCCAGGGAGATCAAAGATGTATTAGGATATCTGAGTGAAGTTTTGGTGGGACAATATAAAGAAGTAGATCGCTTAGTATAAATTACAATAACCGGTATGTCAGTAAGTTATTTATGAATGAAGAATGTATAAGGGGACGATGGAACCACAACCCATACCAACATGGAAGTTGGAAAACATCTCAATGGGCTTTGTCATTGGACATCTAATGACATCCAGAAGAGAAAATACTATATGGGTCTTTGTGGATCACCTTATAATGATAGGTAACATAATCGTAATACGAGAGGAAATATCATTGGATCAGAATTCTAGAATATATATCATCGCAGTGGTAATGTATCATGGAGTACCACTATCTATTTCATCTGATAGAGATCCATGATTCTCCTCGATGTTCTAGAATAGACTCCAACTTGTTCTATGAATTGAACTGAACATTTGTATGGGCTATCATCTTCAATGTGATTAAATATATAAGAGAAAAATTCAAACACTAAATGATATATTAAGAGATTGTTTTATGTAATTATATGGATGATGGGTCCAACATATTCCACTAGTCAAATTCTTCTACAATAATATTTTCCACTCAATCATATGAATGTCACCATGAAAACCATTTATGGGTAATGATTTAGAACACCAACATATTGGGATGAAGTTGGTGAGCGTAAGCAGCTAGGACCAGAAATGGTTGAAGTAATAGTAGACATGGTGAAAACCATTCAGCAACACATCAAGGTTTCCCAAATTCAAAAAATGAGTTATGAAGAAAATCATTGATAGGACATTGACTTCAATGTTGGAGACATGGTATTTATCTCAATATCTCCATGGAAGATGGTCATGAGGTTTCAGAGGAAGTTAAGAACCAAGTACATCAGCCCATTCGAGATTATTAATCATGTTGGGGATGTGGCCTATCAACTAGAAATACTATCTACCTTCTCTTAAGTTTACAATGCCTTTAATGTATCCCTCTTAAATAAGTACATACCAGATCCTTCATATGTAATCTCTTTAATTGAGTTACAATTAGAGAATGATATTTCATATGAGGAGAACCTAGAGATGATCTTGGATCATAGTGATAATGATCAACATAACAATAACACTATCCTATCAAATATACAATGGATGAACCATATGAACGAAGTGGAAACATAGGGAACTAGTATGTGAAATGAAGGAAAAGTACCAGCACCAGTTTTTGGCTTAGATTTGAAAACAAAATTTCAAAGGTGATATTTCATTAGGGGGGAGAATGTCAGGACTCAATGTTAAATAAATTGAAATTAACTTCTTATAATTATTTCATTTAAAATCATGAAACCAGAACTTAATGAACTATGAAGTACTATGTGATGTTTAAACAAAATATGGGCATTTCTATGATTTGAATTTTTAAAATCTGACAAACATGGTTGTAATCAAGATGATGGTTGGATTCAAAAAAATATAATTTTTGTCAATAGTAACATACCCTAATGAATATTAATATTACCATTATTAATATTACATCATCCAAAAGAATATTAACCTGACCCATAAATTTATAAATTAAATATCGAATTTTATAAGTGATAATATGACCATAGTGAAAGTATTAATATTTTTTGTAAGTCATAAATAATTAATTAAAATTAATTAATTCATTTAAAGGAAACTTTTATTACTATAAGGTGTTTATAAATTAAAAATATTAATTTATTCTTGTTTATTGATAATTTTAGAAGACACTATGTAATTTTTGCAAGCATTTGGATATCCATTATTATTTTTAACTAGTATTTTTCATATAAATTAAAATTTAAAATTAAATTAATAATATTTTTGAATTTTTTTTGAAAAATGGATATGATTTTTGAAATATACTCACTAAAAAATTATTGGGGTGAATTTATTTATTTTTACATAAATACATGAACTTTCGGGAAATTGAAAAATATGAAAATTTTAGAGAAATTTTAAATTCATGAATTATGATATCTTTAGTTGACATATATCTGATATAAGGCCATTATCTCAGGCTCCAACAGAATATATACTATTTTCTATCAAAATAATAATTATAATTTCTTGTCTTTTTGAAAAATAAAATTATTATTAAAATATTTATAAAACTCTTATCCAATCCACTATAAAAACCACCGAAACACCCCAATTCACTATAAAAAACTCAAGACTTGTTCTTTTACTAAAATTTTCACCAGTCGCTCCACATGATCCTACTGCACATCCATTAGTCCTTGGTCTCCTTAGAAGACCAAATCCTTTCCACTTACGAGTCTCTAACGAATGATTAACTCAAGAGGAAAGTACATCTTTTCAATTATTTTACTTTATGTTCATGTTCTTTTATTTTATTTTCTATCCTTACCTATACTCATTAAAATGTCCTGAAAAATCCATAACCATATTTTCAGTAGATATTTTTATGATAAGGAAATATGTTATTATCATCTATATTTTCCATTATTTTATATTTGTTGTAAAAATTCCATCTGAGATTTGTTAATTTACCACATTCAAGGATGATTGATTATCAATTTCTTTTACCATATTATATTCTAGTCATAAAACCCTTTACATGGTTTAACCGGACCATAATATATGTATTTTTTTATATATGGTACTAGAATTTTTTTTACTCATTCATTTTATTTATAATACAAAATTTGTTCATTGTAATCAGAAACTGCCAATTATCACAAAATGTTATCACTAAAGATTTACATAATAATTCATCTTGACTCCAAGTAAAAAAAATGAAATTTACATCATGTAACCTTCTGTATATTCAATAATAAAATATAACTTCAATTTTAGACAAATATCTTCATTTTACATTATTATTAATTTACTTATATAAGTAAACCGAATGTGAAACAAATGAACCAGAACAGTGATATAGAACCTCAGAACCAATCAAAAATGTAATCAATGATCATAAAAATGATAAAATAAATAAATTACATGTAAAATAGGTTCTCGAATTATTAATTAAATAAACTAATTGTATTATTCTGTTCATTAATATCAGGTGGAGAACACCATCACAATTAATATAAGGTATTCTACCCAAACATCGGCTATTCATTTGGGTTGTTTCTACTCTCTTTTAACCCTAATTAATACCTAAATTCAGTTTATGTACATATTCTATTTGATCTTAATATTTCCAATCTTTTGTTTTGTTATGTATTATCCATCTCTGTTATGGATATAAATTCTTTTATGCGATTCCTTCTTCAATACATCCCGATAAGGAAACTCATTTCAAGGGAACATCTCGAATTCATAGCCATTTTCTATGGAACTAAACCTTACGTTTAATATCACAAATTTTTTATAAAAAAATATTTTTATTATGAAAACCATCTTATACCACTTCTTATAATATACAAAATATTATTCCCTTTTCTATTTTAAATTCTCATTGGTATTTATCCTTAAAACAAAACTAAAATGTTTTAATGATAAAATTTCATTAATACTCTTCAGGAATGTTTCCAATTCTGTTTGACATTGAATACCATGATAAACACTTATTTTAACATATGACTATCTATTTATTATTTAATTCCATTATTTCATGGAAACATGTATGATATTCCCATTCATTATGCTTTATGACATGATTATGATACACATTTATTTCCATGGGTACCCTTATGTTTATGTATGATTGATTGTGCATGATTCTTAATCTTGAAAAAATATTCATGAACATGTTAATATGGGTGTGAACATATAGAAATACAATTCATTTGAGTAATGATTCTCTTCATGAGATGATATGTGCAATGGTCATGGTAGTTAACCCTGACTCATGCTACCATGAGAAACAAACGTGGTGGTTAACGTTGACATCTAACCCTCAATGTTTAACTAGAAATGACTAATTCTAAATTAATTGTTTATGATTGTTTAAAATTAATATGTATTCATAATTATAATACCACTTGTTAATATGTTATTACTTCTAACACATGTGCTAAATCATTATTTCTCATGATTATTCTCTTGTTTCTCTTCTCAGATCATCACTATATTCTTGTTATCCAAAAGTTTTCCAATGAATATGTATGTGCACAATGGATGTTTGGATCTATTGAAAAATTGTGAATATTTTTTTATTTAGGACCAGGTTTTCAGTTTTATGTACCTAGTATTCCAAGTCACTAGACTTCACAATCCTTGGCTTGTAATGTGATTATTTATTTTGATTAAAATCATGTTATTAAATCTGTAAAATTTAAGGGTAGCTATAAACAATCCATATAAAACCACAACATACCGTGATTTGTTTTAGTCACTAATGAAAAATAATATGTCATTAACATTTCCAGGATATATCAAATTGGATGTGTGTTGATCGTCGATCCATGATAGTGTCATCAATTGATTGATAGAATTCTCCAGAGCTATCTCAAATAGTCATCTGGTATCTCTAAGGTTATGCAGACAATCATTGATTTCCAAAATTACAATATATTTAATGATTGGAATTATTATTCATTAACCAAACAATATAAAATAATTTTTTAACATTAATTTTTTCATTTCCATGTCAGGGATGACTTTTCAACAAATGACCAGCGTATACAAATGTTATGTCACATGTAGGGTTAAAATGCTATTTTGAACTCTATGGTGTGCTATGATTTTGGATCCATTACCTCAATTAAGAGATATTCCAATTGTTTAGGAAAACATCATGCACATAAAACATAATATATTTAATATATTTTGAACATATATTCTAGAAACAAAGGGACTCATAATCCCATGTCATCTTTGATAATTTCTCGAAAACAATATATATGATATCCAAAAAAATATATGAAAAATATGAAACATTACATGTTCATCCATGGACTTAATATTTTAACTTTTTTTATTTGAAACCCAATCATATTAAAAAAATTATAACAAAATATTTATTTTTGTGATGACAAGGAATCTTCTTCAATAATGGAAGTGAAAAAGATAATGAAGTGAAACATTAAATGATATGGATTTTAGATATTTATTTAGAATTTTTGTTATTTTTTATTTTATTTTATTAATATTGGATATAAATTATTTATTTATTAGATAATATTAAATTTTAAGTTAAAATAAGAATTATGGTAGGAAATTTTAATTTATACCAATATATATTTTAGATATTAGATATTTATTGATAAGAATCCATCTCCCACTTTTGTTTATTAAAAATGTAACTATTGAGGCAAAACCCTTCTCTTTTATCAAAAATATAAATTGTGCACTATTGTTTCTTCATGTTCCTCATCGAGGAGGCACTACAATAATCTATGTTCATGAGAATAATTTTAGGAATTAGAAAATTTTAAATGAGGTAAGATGCCTAATTGTTTTATTTTACTTATTTATAATGTTTAATTTAAACTATTCCTCTTGTTATTATGACATATTGAATTTCAATGGTGAAGAAATGAAAGGAAAACAGTTTTTTCCGAAGTTTTCTAATTTAAAAAGTAATTTTTTAAAATTTATTCAATGGTTTTTTTAAATAATTATTTGGAAATAAAAATATACAAATTGGATTTCAGGATTTGTCCATAATATTATTCTCATAAATGAGAAACATACATTAATTACATTTATAAAATGAATTCCATAAATCAGATATCTCATTACAGATTATGATTAGTGCTAAAATGGAAATTTTGTTCTCAATGATATAATAAATAATTTTTTAATGAATATATAATTTTTCATAATAATTTTATCTCATATAATATTTCTTAACTAATTATATTTCATTATAATTATATTTATAATCATGTCAAATAAGAATTATTAAATAAAATATATATATTTAAATTATATGAGGCTTGTTGAATGTTTGTTGAATATTTATAACTGAAGAAATATTCACTTCATCTATTCCGTTGAGTAAATTTATGATTATGTGATGATTTTATATTTAACTATAATTCTATTGATCTTTTGTGTTTTTTTTAATTTGGAAGAGAAAAAAAATAGTAATGAAATTTTTATCATTAATATTTTAATAATTTTGACTAAATTATTTATCTTAGAATAAATAAATAATTATATATCTTTATGAAGGAAAAAAATAAATTTTGACTTTCAATAATTCATTATTTTGGATTAACTATACAAGGATTTATGATTATTTGATTTCCCTGGAATGCGGTAAACATGGGGATGATGCTGCCATGTTTATTTAAAATATTATCTCAGATATTTTTATGGGTTTTCTACCAATATGATTTCACTAGAGTTTTTGAATTATATTATTCTTATTTATCATTTGTGAGAAATTTGTGTTCTATAAAAATATTTATATTTTCCACCTTTGAAGTACATTTTATATTATTATATCATTATTTTTTACTAGTTTCATGATACTACAATCAAGGACAATTGGAAAATTATTGGTTTTTGGAAATGATTTATGAATGGATAAATGGAAACAAATTGATGTTAAAGGATACCTAATGGTTACCCTAATGAGACACTATTATATGTGTTGAGGTGATAGGTTGGGCTAGCAGATAAGGGGTTGCTGGAGGTGAATGTGGCATGAGTGTTAATCCTATAAAAAATAAACTTTAGTATTTTAGAAGTGTATTACCACATATAGAATGTTTAATTTTCACACACTATGTAGGTCTGCATTTTTTGTGTCTCTGTGAAATGATTATCGCACAATATCTAACACTAGAGTATCTCTAGTTGACTTCACATTTTTTCCATATTGTCGAGAAGTACTTTTTTAAAAAATCACATGTTATGTTATTTTGAGTCAAATGTTTCTTACCACCATAACATGTGTATTGACATGTAACAAACATATATTTCTAGTATTAATGCAAGGAACCGGACATAATTTATATTTTTTATAACATTTTCTACCACAATATTTGTTATAATTATTTTGTTTTTCTTTTGTGAATGAAATATCAAATCATACGCACGACAAGTCATATGGAAAGAATTACATGTACTTCTAAAATATTCACTATATGATAATCTAGGATACTCTATGTGTATCCATTAAAAACATTGAACACATTGAAGAGACATACATTCCAGGTATTCTATTACAAATGTTTTTGTTTCATATGGAAATGTGGATGACCTTGTGTGTTTAAGGTTCAAACATTCCAATTGGTTTCTAACAAATTTATTCATAGAACCAGAAACATCCAATTATTATATAACCATTTGGACCTACTTTTCAAAGGTAGGTGCTTATTAGTTGTGGACTGATGAGTCTTAGGAATTTTCATTGGTCGATGGGATGGGAGGTCAGGCTCATTACACCTTTTTGGGGAGAATTATTGCCTACTCTAGGACTCTCTTAAAGATTTCTGTCATGTTCAAGAATCCTTATTCATTCACCAAGCATGAAAATTAGTTTTCACATAGATTGGGAAATATATGATTGATATGTATGGGATTTAAGGAATCTTTTACATGGTCATTATGATGACCATACTGGTTTTAAAGCCACTCAGTGGGTCACTGGATGATTATTATCATTCAGAAAGATAGGGATTATTTCAGAGTTGGGATTATTCTCGAAGTAGGTCTTCCAATTTATCCTTGTTGAAAAGAAATCATAAACCACATAGTTCGATAAGAAGGATATAGTTTAATGTCATATGGGATGGAAAAGAATTAATGAAAGATGGTCTTTAACCTTATAAAGGCTTCCTACGTACTCTACTTTTAAGGTAGTGATCAAAGTCCACATAGTTCGGGTAAAGAAATATGGGGTTTATTCATGGTAAATGTCCCAAAAAAGGTTCTGTGATTATTTTTACTCTCTAAGATCACGTGAGTCACTCTCGGTAAGAGAAAGAAGAGGTTTCAATAAACATGATGATGGTTCCATGAAAGATGCAGTTATGAGAAATGATGTGGGGCTTATGTACGTATGATGGCCCAAGTAAATGAAGATAATTACTTAGGAAAGAAGCCCAAGAGCAGTGTCCATAACGGTATTTTTACTTTATGGAGATTTAGGATTTCAATTTGGGACATACTCTTGAAAAGTATGCCCAAATTAAGAGGGAATTATGATTGGGTTTTATTCTAGAGAAGGAATCCTAAATCAAAAGAAATTAATATTGGGGATTACACCTAATGAGGATCAAAATTAATGGGAACTTATATCTTGGGGTGTAATTTTGATAAGGAGTCCCAATGTTAATCTAAATTATGACTGGGGCTTACTTTTGAGAAAGAGGCATGGGATAAGTGAAATTATGACTGGGGCTTACTCTTAAGATGGAGGCCTAGGTTATGGGAAATTATGGCAGGGGCTTACTCCTGAGAAGGAGGCCCATGTTAACGGAAATAATGATTTGGGCTTACTCCTGAGAAGGTGGACCAGGTTAAGGTAACTTGTCACAAGGGTCTTACTCCTTAGATGGAGGCTCAATGTTAATGGAACTTATAACATGGGGCATACTCCTGAGATGAAGACCCAAATCAAAAGATTTTCTCATCTGAAAGGATGAGATTATATAGAAATCCTCTAACCGTTGTGACATAAATCTTGTATATCATGAGGTTTTGTATGAGGTTCTCACAGAATTCCTTTCAGATAGGGAAGCCAACAAAGGAATCATGCCATAAATGGCTTTGAAGAGGTTTTTAAAGGCTATATCATGAAGAGGAGAGGTGGATTTGAGGAAAAAAGGTGACTATGAAGGAGGCGCACAAGTATTGTTCTGGCGTGCAAGTCCTGGTCATGAAAGTCATTTTCCATGACATGAGTCACCTTGGGCGATGAAGTATCCATAGCATAATACTTTGGAGAATTTCAACTCAAGCCCTTAGTATCATCCATAGAGGCTTCTAGATGAATAGAAAAAAAGTTCCCTTAAGAGGGAAAGGCAGCGCGCATGTGTCTTCATTTCCCTTAAGCGGTAAACACTTAGGCGCTCATGTGTTAATGAGTACTAACACATAGGCCATATTCTTCCTCATTATAGATTCCATTCTAGGTAAAACAAATTACATTAGATGTTTTCGGAAGATGTCAAACAAATACATGGGAGACCAGAGCTTGAAACCGAGTTTTGGAAAATTCATCCCTGAAATGGAGGGCCCACAGGGGCTATTTATAGGCCACTGGGCACCTTGGGAAAAAAAGAATAGGGCGTGCAAGTGACTTGTGTGACCCATAGGTGACGCGCAAGTGACTTGCACGGCACACAGGAAACTTGCGCGACTACCTCCAAATGGGTTCCTGGTCCATGACTTTGTTAATTTTTTATGTTCTTCAAAGGGTGACCGTCATTGTGCTTAAGGTATTCCCATTTTCCATTTGTTGGACTCTGTGATGGAAAGGAGCGTCAATAAATGTTACCACTCAGATTTGGATCTAAAAAAGGAAAGTGGATTTGACTATGAGGAAAAATAAAAACCAGGTTTCAGCGGAGCGTAGGTTTTAGGCGCGTAGGTTTTAGCGCGCTGGTTGCGGAGCCCAGGGTTGCGGGATCACCTATATATATGGGTTTCACTTCGCTCAAACCATCCCGCATACAAATCTTTTGAGATCTCTTCACGAAAGTGTTTTTCTTTCTCATTAGATTTCTCTTCTCTATGTTGTGCTTCTCTAGTATGTATTTTGAATTATGTTCATAGTTCTATTTACAGGATCCCTATTTATTGAGTACTCTGTCTCTTGTAGGCAGTTTAAAGTCATGCATGTTGGACATAAAAAGGCTAATGTTTGAGGATGCAAATCTTTGACTGAATGGATTAAAATTGTCTCAATTCCTTGATAATTTGTTTGAAAACATATTACCACATTCATGTATGGGGGAAAACTTGTAATCTATGAATTATGAAAATTTGAATTTGAGGGATGATATGAAAAAATGGCTAAAAGGAATTAGAGGAGGTATTTCCTAAGAGTGAAGTTACCACTATTTGACAAACCCATTAGGTGGTTGAATTATGCAGGGCCACTTAAGGGCATTGGAAACATAGTCAAACAACAGCATCTTATGGCTGACAGGTCTGTTATGTAGACTATTTATGCAAGGCCGCCTAAGGGCATGTGCTTCATGGTCAGGAAAAATAATTCAAATGTATCAGACATTTTGTGAACAGATGTCATGAAAATGGTTATGGAGATCTATAGGTATATAGGGTTATGAGTATGAACATGAAAATGTGTATGTCCAATGCATTAAGGAGATACATATTCAAATTCTGACCATAATCATATTGTTGTTGGGTCCTGAATTGAGATTTTGGACTTCACTATATATATAATTAGGATGTGAATAAAGCAATACATAGTTCTTGAAATATAGTTTAACGTCATGTGTGACGAGAGTGTAGGAGATCTTAGTTTAGGGACGTAGAGCTCGGACCATAATGAGGGAGACACATTGTGTGTTTGTTATAAAACTAGTGGGAATAAAGACCAGGGTTTTTGATACAACATTCATGTGCTCGTAGGGGGACTTTTCAGCCATGGGACTAAAAGTGGAGTTGGGGTTGGGCCCAATGACTTGGGGCTGGATTGAAAGGATCCTCGAACATTCCTATGTATCCAATCAGGATTGGAATCAAGTCATATGTTGTTCTTAAAATATCTTCTTTAAAGATTTGGTTCTTAAATGTGAAGGGTGAAAGGGGAATGTAGTGCAATGATGGTTGGACCAGATATTAAATGTTCGGGCATTTCCATGTATGCACGTAGTCCTTGGAATATGACATGACTGGAGATTAATGTCAATAATGATTCCCTCTCAGGTGAGGGTGTCAGAGACTGTTGTAGTTTATTGTCATAAATAACAAATGTGCGAATAGTTTAAGGTCATATGCAAGGACGATGGTGCTTCACTGTTTAGTGTCATGTAGTAGGGACATATTTCTATGCAGTTTAATGTCTTGCAGTTTGAAAAATGGGGGATTATATAGTGTAACATCATATAGAAAGGATGATGGTGCTACATAGTTTAGTGTCATGTAGCTAGGAAAAAGGGACGTACATAGTTTAACGTCATGTAGGACGATGGTGAACAAATGTGTAGAAAGTGATTATGGGTGGGGGGCTTCACGGGTCAAAAATCGTATGAGATGGCGGTGAATCAATGTGAAGATATTGGTTTTGGGTCGGGGGGCTTCATGGATCAAAATCGTATGAGATGGAGGTGAATCAAAGTGAATATATTGGTTTGGGATTGATAATCTGGAGGTTGCCTACGTACCCAGCCTAGGAGGAAAGGATCAAAGTCCGTGTAGTTCGATTGAGACTAAATGGTTGATTGAGTTATACTTAAGGACAATGACCCAAAGATGGTGTTGGGACTTACACTGGGTTAGCAGCCCAGAGTGGGTGTTATTGTTTAATCTTACTCTATGCTCACGTGAGTTATGCTCGGTGTGTGAAATACGAGGTAGCAACAACCCTAACGATGCATAGTTTAACATCATGTGGGACAATGGGTGCTGTATAATTTTGTGTCATGTAGCTAGGAGGAATTTTTGTGCATTTTAACGTCTTGCAGGATATATGAATAGTATAACTGCATGTAAGACGTATTAAAAGAATTTTGCATAGTTTAAACACCATGTAGGATAAATATGTACAGTTTAACGTCATGTAAGTCGTATTAGGGACTATTTATAGTTTAACATCATGCAAGATGATGCACATTTTAACGACATGTTGGATGACAAAGGGGAAACAGTTTGATGTCATGTTTGATGAATGAGGGGCTATGCAGTTTAATGTCCAGCAGCAAGGACAGAAAAGGGTGTGTTTGTGTTACACACTATACATATTCAAAAATATATAATTAGTTGAAGTAAGGATCCCTAAAATGAATCATGTTAACAGAAACAAAGATCAATTCTTCATCTGACGAAGATTCTGCATGATGAACCAATTCATGATGTGCCGTTTGGTGGGGTGGTGCCCATTCTATTGAAGCAGATTGCATAAAATCTGCCAGAGTCAAAGACAACATAACCTTTGACATGATCTCTTATTATTCTAAATGCTCTTCTTTCTTCAAATTATGCCGCATCTTTGAGTATTTTCCTTTTGATGAAGGGGGTTTTGTTGTGGCAGAAATAGTAAAAAACACAATTGGTTTATTCAATTGTGTTTATAAAATGGCATCAGTTTGGATACTCATTTTCCAGATAATCCAATGATCATACTTCTGCACATTATTACTTATGACATCGTTCCATTCGACTTCTTCCTCTGGATCAGTAGCAGTAACACATGCTACCTGGGGTGAAGAAAATTTCTGTTTTACTTGTCCAGAGTCCACCATCTTTTGAATAATGTCTTGGAAGAAAAAATACTCCAGAATGGGATGCCCCAACATCTGATAAAATGGGAAATAGTTGGGGAGGCCTTCATCTCCTTATTTTTTCTTCCATTTAGGCCTTGGCAACGAAATCGGATTTTTTTCTAGAGCCGAGATGAAGTAGCCATGAACATGTTCATTCTGGAAAGAATAAAATTGTACTTCAAATCATCAAACTATTTCTGCCTTGGTATTTCTGATCATCATGAAAAGGTGGCTGTTGTTTTTGATTCACAGGAGGTGGATACCATAGATATGTAATTGTTTTGAAGTTGTAGCACATACAGGTGCTTGTTTAAGCATAACTGTATCAGTCTCTGCATTCCCTATTCTCTTTCCTGGAACTGATGGAATTACATGCCTTTTAGCCTTAGACTTTGTAAGAGAATCATCCATCTATTGATTGATTTAAGTAAGGTATCGAAACCCTCCTATGTATTTCACAGGGATAAACGGTGTGCATAATTCATCACACAAATTTTCCACACAGATTTTTAGAAACACTTCTTCAGGGAGTGATAATCTTAAGTAATGTGTCAATCCCATCCAGCGATCAATGAAATATATAACTCTTTCATTCTCCCTTTTCAATCAATTGGTAAGACAAAAAACTGTCATCATTGGAAATGTTGAACTAAATTGAAGAAGAATTCTTTTACGAAGGTCTTCCCACCTAGTAACTGACCGAGATTGCAAACTTTTATACCAGAATAAAACATGTCCTTGTAATGAATACAGAAAACACATGAGCTTACTCGATTCTTGTTGTTGAGTAGTTCCCATCATTGGATCACAACGAGAAACGAAATGTGTCAAGTGTTGTTCTGGATCTCTAGAATTATTAAAATTTTGGAATCTTTTCTTCATAAAATTTTATGGTGGAGGAATTGGACCCACCAATTCAGGGTAATATCTCTTTTTTGGTTGAACATGTGCACGATTTCCTTCCATAGCTTCCAAACAAGCTGTTAATTACACAATGGTAGTCATTAATTTTTTAGAAACATCATGTTCAGAGTGGACCTGAGAAGGTTAAATAAATGGAGTTCAGATGGGTTTGGCGACAGGTACTGCCACTGATGATAGTATTGTCATTTTCTATCATGTATGACACATAGTATTGGACCCGTGAGGGTGTAATTGTAAATGGGTTTATTCATGATCCATCCCAGTAGCTGCAACAAATTCCCTTGATTTATTAACTCCATAATTCTTAGGAAGAAGACTACCTTGAAGTAGTTCTTAATTCTAACCTACTTAACTCTTTCATTTCTTTCTCTTGTTGTGTGAAACATTCCACTAATGAGAGTGATTAGCCTTTTCCAGAGGTAGGGTGGAATGTAACCTAACATTTACCCTTTTCATAGTCATGTGACTTTCTAGAGTATGGAAGGGCATTACCTGATAGATTTTCATGCCTCTGGGAAACCCTCTGGGTTCTGGTACGAACACCTCATTCATTCGTTTCTATGTGTACAGCCTCTTGAACATGAACTTTTCATCTGATCCCTCTGAGTGTGCCACACAGTATAGGGGATAAATATCAATTTCATTGATTACTTTTATCTATGCATAATGCATTGCAGCCCTTCTGTAAGAGCTTCTACAATACGGTATTCTTTCATTTCATTTATGAATCATTTCCTTTTTTGGTTGATCCCTCAAAAAATTCTTGATGAACCATAATTTGGAGGGAATATCAAGATAATTTGGGTCTTTGTTCTACTTGTGGATTCTTCCCTAATCGAGAGAAGACTGATTTTCTCTGAGGAATAGATTGAGAATTTGAAAATATCCCCCGTCCGGTGGGCTGGGTTTGTTCCTATTTTTCCACTTCAACTCCTTGAATCCTTTCTGTTGATCCCAAGGGTGGGATTAAAAGAGTTCCCATCCTAGAAATATGAGATGTCTCTTGAGCTGTTACATCTTAAACTTTCTTAAATTCCCACTTCATTTTGCGGATTTTAGTCCAGAAATTTGCCGGATGCATCATCCTACATCTACTCTAATCACATGGCTCAGATGACCATTAGATTATTTCTAACACCTCTATCACTTGATGATGTGCATTCTCTAAATGAGAAGCCTGTTCGATATTCTAATTTTTTTGTGCATGATTAATTTGACAACTTGTTCTTTATATGTCTGATTTTTGGAAGAACTAGTTGAAGCATGTTCTTGAGAAAGCCTTTGATTATGCACAAAACCAGTTAGATGTGGCCAGCCATGGGAAATAACATTTCATGAGACCACTTTTGGTGGGCTTTGATGAATGGAGAGCACAATAAAATGCAATTCTCCATGAACACCCCATCCTCTGATATGAATACCAGATGGGGAATTGGTAATTAACTGGCACAACCTTTTTAATGCTCCATGTAATGTATGCTGAAGGGCTCTCTACTGATTTGCATCATTTGGATGTTAGGAAAATGAGACAGAGGCCAAGTAAATAGGGATTTCAACCCTTCTATTATCTTAACACAGTTTTGATATTCATCATAAGATAATATTTTATCTTTTAAGTGACAAATGAGTTTTCCATATGTTGAGAATAATATCATAAATACCATCTTATGTCAACATTTCTGGAATATCATAATGAGAGTCAGCCAAAGGACAAAACAGAAATGGCATTTCACCTTTTTCCACTTGTTTTCTCATATTCAACACTTCCTCTTTTTCATTTAATGAAGATTCTTCTACCAGATTGGACAAAAGATGGTGATTCTTTGTTGCTTCATCAAATTCAACAATATTGGTAGAGAATTCATTTGTCAAATTAGATGATGAATGTCCTATGGGTGGTTCCGTGAATGACCTACAACTCAGGATATCTTCTTAGTGAGAATGTATTTTACCTGCTAGTGGTAAGGCATCAGAAATGACTTTCTTCACATTTGTGAGTGCCTCAAGATAAGAGGGCTTTCTAATTACTACATTTTCCATTAAATAATTTTCTAGTCAATGTGAATTACAACTACTAAGAGGAAACTCGCAGTTAAATTTATCATAATGGGGAGGACCACCATAGTGGGGTATAGAATAAGAAGAAACATCTTTATCATTGTTCTTCTAGCCACACATAGGGTTATCATGGCTCTCATCTAATGTTGATACTTGTAGATTGAAAGAATTGTCATTAATAAATCCTTCATGAGAATGTGTCGTATGAAGACCTTCAGAAATATTGATGTTAATTCAAGAATTTGTAAATGAGAGAGTAATATTTTTAGTTCAACTAACAATTGTATGAGGGCTTCAATAACTCTAACATTGAGAAAGGCCTTATTGTAGATAGGATCTTCATTTTTCAACTGTGCAGGATGGGTCTTTTTCTTGGAAACCATCTTACTCACTTTGGAAACAACTTTTTGACAAATGTGGTTTTCATGGGCTAGTGTATGTTCCTGCTCATGAAAAATAGTCAGGTTAAGCTAATTATCTCCATTTAAATAGGGTGTATGTTCCGGACTTGGTTGTTCATATTACATGTGGGAGTACACCCCAAGACCCTCCAGGACTCGAACAGAGGTGTGTATCAGCTCATGGTGGATATGTTGGGGAGTCACTCCACTGATAGAGATATATTTGTTTTTATTTCCATGTGATGTCACTGAAGTTGTTATAATATTCTGATAAGTATCCAGAATATGGGCATGGATTTTCTTCTACTCTATCACCATTGTCAGATTGTGCTTTGTGACTTCAGCTGCTGGAACAGGAATATATTTCCATTTCGTTCTTGGAGTAGGTGTGTGTTCCTACTCCTGTCCTCTTTTTCCTGTCAGTGAATTCGGACAGTTCTCATGTGTGGGGGAAGAAAGATGAATCTAACTCTGGTTTGTCATTGTAGCATTCCAATAGACATTATCGGGTGATACCAAACAATACTGTTGGATATCCTGATCAACTGTAGGTGTATATGCCTGCTGATTGTTCTCCACTAAATATGATTGGTGAAATTCCATTAATACTAGAAGACAAGACTACTGGAATAATTTATGGGTGTAAGCACATGTATGATCCTGTTTACAGGTGGTGTAACACCCCAGGTAAATAAAGAATGTGAAATTTTCATATTTATCCATATTTTTGAATAAAATATTAATATTACTTTAAAGGGGACGCTATGCTCGATGGAGTACCCAATATGAAACAACGAGTTTCTTGGGAGTCTTACGTTGCACTCTAATATTAAAATAATATTATTTTAAATGGTAGTTAACGCCTAGCTGTTGTAATGGAGGGAATCAACAGAACTAACTAAAAAATTATTATATATGTTTGTCAAATATTTTTACTTTTTAAAATAAATGTTAAAATGTGAATGAATCCAATTTTAAGCATAAATATTCTAATATTCTTTAAAGGGGTCGATTAGCCGCATTTTGATGGAGAAATCCTTTTAAATCCATTTTTTTTGACAATTTTATATGTTATATTTGACAAAATAAAATTATTTTTAGAATCGGGACATCAAAATTTAATTTGTATAAATTTTTGGTATTTTTCTGATAAAGTAAATTTTTTAATGAATAGTGTAAAATGCTGTATTTTAATTCAACACCTCCTTTTAATCGAATTTATTTATATGATTAGATTATCTTTTGAATTTGTTTTAAGTTGAAATTAGATTATATTTTTACAATTTAATCCAATGGTGGTCATTCGAATTAATTTGACTTTGATATTGGACTTAAACTATTGTCAATCTTTTAATAGATATTGTTTCTTAAAAACACGTTATTTGTTTTGACAACAGGAATTAAATATTAAAATAATTAATGAAACTAATATGGTTTGAATTTTTTAAAATAGACATCATTTTTGAATTTGGAATATCATAAATTTATTAGGGTTATTTTTTGGTATTTTTCTGAAAAACTTCAATTTTTGATGAATAGTGAAACCACTAAGTGGTAGTTAAAGAAACTGATTTTTGATTTAAATGAAACTTTCCACTTTTGTGATTTGATGTTCAAAAATCCGACATACATGGTTGTCATTAGGATATAAAAGGTGGTTCAATGAGATTAAATAATTTTTTGGTCAATTGTAACTTTTAAGTTTTATTAATCGCGATTAGAGGTAATTAGTGTAATTTAAGGTAAAAAAATGTTTTAATAATATGAAATGACATAGACACATGTCCTACCCTTATTTTATGTGTCATGTCCGACCAATACAATCAATGGGTCAACTTGGGGACCCCATGGAGCTACTTTGTTATGAAAATGACATTAATAACTTTTTATTTAAAGTTAAAATAAAAATGACACAAACATGTATTGTTTTGGTAAAACAGTTTTTACATGGGGTTATACAAGAAATAATATTGACTATAAAAATTAATTGTAATTAAAAAAGTATTTCCTACATCATGATATTTTGTTATAATTTTTATACATTAAATTAATTAAATTATTTATGACACCATGAGGATGCAGCGATTACCTCATTATTTAACGATTTAAATAAAATGAAAAGATAATGTAAAATATAAGACCTACACTTGTCAAAAACCTATTGGATGGGTTTATTTAGAACTATTATCACCTTATCCTAGAAATATATAATTTTTGGTCCTTTAAAAACTGAAACTCGTTATATAATAAAGTAACATTTTATAACATTCCAAGAGTGCCCCTCCTCCCTCTTATAAAAGGCCCCCACCTCTACCTCCTAAACCACACCTCTCAAGCCATTGGCTTGTCCAACCACTTCTCATTTTGTCTCTACACATCCCTATATTACTCCTAGAATCCTCGATTTGTGTATAATCCTTTCCATGGAAGCCTTTTATCTCAAATCAAAAAGAGTTACCCGATTTAAAGGTAATGTCTTCTCGAGTGTTCTTTTGTTTTATTTTGCTTCTCCAACCCCATAAACTCTTTTTATTTATTTATTTTGTAACTAAACAAGTATATTAAATATACTATGATGTTATTATTAGTATTATTTGAGCTACACTAACACACACCTTCGTTTAATGGTTAAAGAACATATTGTTTCCATGGATGGAGAATTACTGCTTCACGAAACGATGATTGTTCTATCTTCTCATACCACCTCTAATGGTGGCCATTATGATGGAACTATATTTATTTATGATATATATTATATTTATTTCCTCTCTATGCTTCTTTATTTTATATTTAATACATAACTTTATTCTTTTCATGTTGTGCAAATATGATAATTTCATTTGAGGAAGTGTGAACTACCTCCCCCTCACGTGATGTGACTCATTCATTCAATACATGGAATGTATAAAGAATGATATTGATGAACTTATGTGATCTATATAACATATATATTATACTTTAATTATAATATATATATATCTCTCATATAGTTTTAATTCCATTAATTTTCCAATGAAATGAAAGTAGCGTTCAAGCGTACGTACGGCTTACTGTCTCCATGAACGGTACATTTCATTTCTTATCTCCAAATGTTATGTACTATTATAAGTACATATATATAATGGATATATATGTCATATATAAAATCTAAATTATGGATATAATTCTGGAATTATAATATATATCTCTCTTTTACCATTAATTCCATTAATATGACAAAAAAATGAAAGTAGCGTTCATGCGTACATACGGCCTACTGTCTCCCTGAACGGTGCTTTTCATTTTTCATTTCCAAATGTTATGGAATAGTATAAAATAAATATATACTAGATATATATGATATTTAAATCATTGATAATATTCTGGAGATGTTTTACCTATAACTTAATGGAAAATACTTTCCCAACAAGCTAAATTTTTACTCATGTACGGAACATCGACAAAAATGTTTGATATGAACTCACATTATTAACCAATTATTATAACACTATAATATGGGATATGAAATGAATAATAATATTTAAATTAGTTACTTAAGCAATTATAAATTGACAAAAGTTTATTATTCAGGAATATAAATAAATTAACAAGGCATGTCGGAGTTGAGGTAAGGGATCCTACCTCTCTATTTCTTGTTATGTACTCTTTTTATGTCATTTCTATTAAGCTATTATTTATTATTTTTGGGGATGTTATTTTTTATTCCTAATTCTGAAATTTTTATGTTAATATGACGAGAGACCCTATTTGATCTCATAAATACATTTTTAGATGTTTTCAGTGGCGCCATTATGCTGCCGAATTTTCATAAGAGATCCAACATCTCTCTTACTCCCCTTTATGTCACTTCTTTTAAGATCCTCTTTTTTATGTTGGGGGATGTTCTTTTATACTCCTATTGAGGTAAATTTTATTTTAATATAATGAGAGACACTATTTGATCTCACCAACCCATTTTTTGGAAGTTTTAAGTGGTGCCGTTAGGCTGTTGAGTTTTCATAAGGTATTTTTCGTCTCACTTTTATTCCCAAGTGATTTATGATACATTTTCAACCATTTACTTTGAGTGGTATATGTACTACCCATTATTATACTCTTAGTGTAATATACTTTCGTTTATGAGTATTTACATCAATGTTGTGTTGTCCTTATTTCATGGGGTGTATGTTTTGAAAGATACCCAAGTCGGTAAGGGAATCTTTCACCCTCCTCTTTTTAAAGACTTTTTTTGTTGGGAATTTTAATTTACATATTGTAATGTTGGGATATGTTCTTCTATATACTTATTGATGTAAAGTTTATTTCCAAGTGATGAGATACCATTCTCTCTCTCATCGACTAATTTTCTGAATTTTGAAGTGATGCCATTAGGCTGTCGAATTTTTACAATGGAATGTCTTCACCCAATTTCGATTTCATTGGGTTCAACTTGTACTTCTTGAACATGTCATCCTATGAATATGTGTGAATGACTTCTGATTGTTTCACACTTAATATCCACTTATATTGGGTGTATTTATATTTCTCACACATAATTATGTGATAAATTTATCCTTATGTTAATGATACCATCTTTATAATGGATTTCATCTCAATTTACATTTCCATTGAGACTTCATTGTTGTTATGATCCAATTCACTCGTATATGGTGTGTATACTATACATTGAAATACTATATCATGAATCCATTTATTCTGATGATATTATAATGTTCTGATTAAATGTTATTCCGTAATTATTTGTATTCAAGAGTCTCTCATTTTGTTAAAAAATCTTTAACAAAAATATCGGTTTAAATGTTTTAAACATTTTTTATTCTAAATATTTATATTCAGTGCCCATGTTTTCAAAATGGTTTTCAGTATTTATTTAAATGGACATTAATTTTTTAAAATTATAATTCTATTAAAAGCATTAAAGTGTAATGGGACACTTTGATTCAAAAATCACTTTTAAATGGTATTTGAAAATGGATTGATTAATTCAATATCTTGGAATTACATATTGTGATTGAAAATGAATTTTTGTTATTGACATGTTTATATTTTCAATATTTTATGTCTAATGATGGTACTTGGACATTTTACGTGTGGTTAAGTTATAAACCATATGACTGGTGGTGCCGTGAATACCAGGATGGGTGGTTACGTTATAACCTCCAATTAATTGGGTATGGTAGTCGGCCCTATGGCTATTCCATTAAGTGATATGTGTGGAAGTCGACCATATGGTTATTCAACTTAAGTATGTTTATGTCCCAAGATACCGTTATATGTTATGTGATCATTATATGGGTTTTATGGTAATCTTTTGGTTAAAAAAGGGTATGTAATAATCATTTATTCTGTTAAGAGGTTTTATTACTTCATAAAAGTGAAAAGTAATACTTTGATAAAGTATTATTGGTTTACTTGTTGTTTTGAAAACCTAACATTTTTCTTTCTTTCTGTATCCCTTACTGAGATTTTTATGCTCACCCCATGTTTTTTAATGTTTTTCATAGCACATAATGTGGAATAGGTTCAAGGATGGGATCAAGGATAATTAGTGTTGTTGTAAACAAGGAACTAGACATGACTCTTTTTTTAGAGTCCATGTTTTGTACAAAAATGTGACTTCATAGAAGTGTCTATTGTGTAATCTTTTGAGATGTAATAGTTATGATCTAATTCTATAAAACTCTAAACCTGAAAAGATCCTCAATGTTAATTATTCATTTAATTCAATATTAAGTGATGTTTAATGTCGGGGTCGTATAGTTGGTATTAGAGGTCGGTTTAAATAACTTTAGAGGTTAGGGTATTCTCTCTACATAAGTGACATTACCATAATGATTAGGATTTCAGAAAGAGTCATAGTTTTTAGATAAAGTGAATGAGTAAGAATATCTTGGTGATTATATTTTTAATTAGTACATGATGATTTTGTTGATATACTCACACTGACATTTTTGGTTTTAGTAAATGGATGGATCTAGCAGGCACAAAAGTGAAAATGTGTTTGAAGGAAACTGTGGTGGTTCTCTGATTAAGAGACTGGATGAAATGGGGGATTCAATGAGAAATCTCGTGGTTATTCAAAACCAACAATCAGGAGTCATGATCAACCACTTGAACCTTGGTGACTTCTCTAATGAATCATGTAAGAGAGAACCAACATGAAGGGGAATTTCGGGTAATAATTATAAAGGTAACCATTAGGGTTTATATGATCCTTACTTTTGAGGTAATTATGGGTTACTATATGTTATGATGGAATATTAATGATATGAGATAAACTTGAGGTTAAATTATTTTATGGTTATTTTTGATGATTTTATCTCATATTGAGGAATTTTTTAAAAATTATGTAGTTTTCTAAAAAGTACAACACATAGACCGTGTGACAACCTGTCGCGTCTGACAAAGCTACGAGAATCAAACCCACAACCAATGTGTGAGTGGTATTTATCGCCTACCACTAGACTACGTGAATCCCCTGGTTAGTTTGACTAATTATTTCTAGTTAGATGATCTTAATAATCTATAATAAGTTTATTTTGGGTTAACTATGGAAATTATTAACCTATCATGAAGGATACGTGATTAGGTTAATTACTTTTTAGTATGAGACTTTATGAGTAACTAATGTTATTTGGAGATAAATGTTAAAGTTTATCTTGGAAGACTTTGTGATTAAATCCTTCAATTATTTGGGTTTCAATCTTAGTTTGTTTTACTTTGAAAAATTTTATGGACAATTGTTTATCGAATGGTCATCGTTGAACTTTGGGTTTTGTTGGACAAATTTTGGAGATTAAGAATATTTTTTTTTATAAAGGATTATCCTTCTGTGGATTATCTGATCTCGTACTAACAATTTTGGTTTTGCTTTTTGTTTAAAGACATGGGAAATATATAGTTCTCTTTTGTGGATTAGGGGATTCTCTAGAAGTTGATTATAGCACTCTTAATGTGAATAATTCATCCTAAATGCTCGTCTTTTGGAGAAATTTGAGTTTGTGTAAGAAATCTAGTAAAATTTGAAAGTCAACATGACAAGTAAGTATGTTTACCTATGTTTTATTTAAGCTCATAAATAAATTCCTCAATGAAAAGTAACTTTAAACAAAAATGTTGTCTGTTAATTTTTCCTACTGGGGAATCAAATACTTTTTAACCCATCAAATGTTTTTGAATTTCTTGTGGTTAACTTTCTCCTAGAGATGTTTTCTATCAGTATCCCTCAGAACATGACCCTTTTTTTCCTCCATATCCATGTTTTCTTACATGGAATCCTAGTATGGGTTAACTCGGGTGACCTTTGTACCTCTCTTTCTTTATTTTAAAGTGATAGTTTTACTAACTCTTGTTCCGATGAGGGATTCTCAATGATGTTTTTGAAGACCAATTTTAAAATTGTGAGGATGCAATTCCCAAAAGGGGGGAAGGATGTAACACCCCAGGTAAATAAAGAATATGAAAATTTCATATTTATCCATATTTGTGAATAAAATATTAATATTACTTTAAAGGGGACACTATGCTTGATGGCATGCCCAATATGCAACAACGAGATTCTTGGGAATCTTACATTGCACTCTAATAATAAAATAATATTATTTTAAATTGTAGTTAATGCCTAGCCGTTGTAATGGCGGGAATGAACAGAACTAACTGAAAAATGATTATATATGTTTGTCAAATATTTTTACTTTTTAAAATAAATGTTCAAATGTGAATGAATCCAATTTTAAGCGTAAATATTCTAATATTCTTTATAGGGGTCGATTAACCGCCTTTTGATGGAGAACCCCTTTTAAATCCATTTTTATTGACAATTTTATATGTTATATTTGACAAAATAAAATTCTTTTTAGAATCGGGACATCAAAATTTACTTTGTATAAATTTTTGGTATTTTTACGATAAAGTTCATTTTTAATGAATTGTGTAAAATGCTGTATTTTAATTCAAAACCACCATTTAATATAATTTATTTATATGATTAGATTATCTTTTGATTTTGTTTTAATGTAATATTAGATTATATTTTTACCATTTATTCCAATGGTGGTCATTGGAATTAATTTCACTTTAAAATTGGACTTAAACTATTGTCAATCTTTTAATAGATATTGTTTCTTGAAAACACGCTATTTGTTTTGACAACAGGAATTAAATATTAAATTAATTAATACAACTTATATGTATTGAATTTTGAAAAATAGACATAATTTTTGAATTTGGAATATCAAAAATATCTTAGGGTGATTTTTTGGTATTTTTCTGAAAAACGTCAATTTTTGATGAATAGTGAAACCATTAAGTGGTAGTTAAGGAAACTGATTTTTCGTTTAAAGGAAACATTACCAATTTTGTGATTTGATTTTTAAAAATTTGACATACATGGTAGTAATTTGGAAGTACAATGTGGTTCAATGAGATTAAAATAATTTTTTGGTGAATAGTAACTTTTAAGTTTTATTAATCTCGATTAGAGGTAATTAGTGCAATTTAAGGTAAAAAAAATGTTTTAATATTATGAAATTACCTAGACACATGTAATACTCTTATTTTATGTGTCATGGCCTACCAATAAAATTCATGGGTCAACTTGGGTACCCCATGGAGCCACATTGTTTGGAAAATGAAATTAATAAATTTTTATTTTAAGTTAATATAAAAATGTAACAAACATGTATTGTTTTGCTAAAACAATTTTTACATGGGGTTATACAAGTAATAATTTTGACTATAAATATTCATTGGAAAGATAAAAATATTTCCTACATAATTATAATTTTTTTTATAATTTTTAGTCATTATTTTAATTAAATTATTTATGACACCATGATGATTCAGCGATTACCTCATTATTTAATGATTTATATAAAATGAAAAGTTAATATAAAATATAAGAACCAAACTTGTCAAAAACCTATTGGATGGGTGTCTTTAGAACTATTATCACCTTATCCTCGAAATATATAATTTTGGGACCTTTAAAAACCGAAACTCATTATATAATAAAGTAACATTTTATAAATTTCCAAGAGTGCCCCTCATCCCTCTTATAAAAGGCCCCCACATCTACCTCCTTACCCACACCTCTCAAGACATTGTCTCGGCCAAAATCTGCTCATTTTTTGTCTACATATCCCTATATTTCCCCTAGAATCCTTAATATGGGAAGAATCTTTTCCATGGAATCCTTTGAGCTCAAATCAAAAAGAGTTCCCCGATTTAGAGGTAATGTATTCCCTAGTGTTCTTTTGTTTTATTTTGCTTCTCCAACCCCCTAACCTCTTTTTAATTATTTATTTTGTAACAAAAACAGTATCTTAAATAAACTATGATGTTTTTATGAGGAGGATTAGAGCTACACTAACACACACCTCCGTCTAATGGTTAAAGAACATACTGTTTCCGTGGATGGAAAATTACTGCCTCACGAAATGATGATTGTTCTATCTTCTCATACCACCTCTCATGGTGGCCATTATGATGGAACTATATTTATTTATGATATATAATATATTTATTTCATCTCTATTCTTATTTATTTTATATTTAATACATACCTTTATGCTTTTCATGTTGTGAAAATGCGATAATTTCTTTTGAGGAACTGTGGACTACCGCCCCCTGAAGTGATGTGACTCGTTCATTCAATACATGGAATGTATAAAGAAGGAAATTGATGAACTAATGTGATCTATATAACATATATATTATACTGTAATTATAATATATATATATATATATCTCTCTCTCAACAATTTTTAATTCCATTAATGTGCTAAAGAAATGAAAGTAGCGTTCATCCGTATGTACGGCTTACCGTCTCCATGAACGGTACATTTCATATCTTATCTCCAAATGTTATGTACTATTATAAGTATATATATATAATGGATATATATTTCATATATCACATCTAAAATATGAATATCATTCTTGAATTATAATATATATATCTCTCTGTTATCTTTAATTCCATTAATATGACAAAAAAATGAAAGTAGCGTTCATGCGTACGTACGGCCTATCGTCTCCATGAACGGTGCTTTACATTTTTTATCTCCAAATGTAATGGAATAGTATAAAATGAATATATAGTGGATATATATGATATTTAAATAATAGGTAATATTCTGGAAATGATGTACCAATAACTTCAGGGAAAATTCTTTTCAAACAAGCTCAATTTCTACTCATGTACCGAACATCGACAAAAACATTTGATATGAACTCACATTAATAACCAATTATTATAACACTATAATATGGGATATTAACTGAATAAAAATCTTTAAAGGAGTTCCTTAAGAAATTATAAATTGAAAAAAGTTTATTATTCAAGAATATAATGAAACGATAAAGGCAAGTCGGACTTGAGGTAAGGGATCTTACCTCTCTCTTTCTTTTTAAGTACTCTATTTTATGTCATTTCTTTTAAGCACATCTTTATTATGTTTGGGGATGTTATTTTATATTCCTAATTCTGTAATTTTTATGTTCATATTATTAGATACCCTATTTGATCTCATAAATCCATTTTTTTTGTTTTGAGTGGCGCCGTTAGGCTGCCGAATTTTTGTAAGAGATCCAACCTCTCTCTTTCTTTTAAAGTACTCTCCTTTATGTAACTTATTTTAGGCTCATCTATGTTATGTTGGGGGATGTTATTTTATATTCCTCTTGCTGTAAATTTTATGATAATATGATCTGAGACCCTATTTGATCTCATCAACCCATTTTTGGAAGTTTTAAGTGGCGCTGTTAGGCAGCTGAGTTTTCGTAAGGGTTTTTTCGTCTCACTTTTATTCCCATGATATTTATGCTACATTTTCCACCATTTCCTTTGACTGGTATATGTACTTCCCATTATTCTACTCTTTGTGTAATATACATTCGTTTATGAGTATTCACATCAATGTTATATTGTCCTTCTTTAATGGGGTGTATGTTTCGAAAATCCCCAAGTCGGTAACGGAACCTTTCACCCTCCTCTTTTTAAAGACTTCTTTTGTTAGGTATTTTAATTTAAATATTTTAATGTTGGTATTTGTTCTTCTATATCCTTATTGATGAAAAGTATATGTCCAAGTGATTAGATACCATTCTCTCTCTCAGCGACTAATTTTCTGAATTTTGAAGTGACGCCGTTTGGCTGTCGAATTTTTTCAAGGGAGCGTCTTAACCCAATTTTGATTTCTTTGGGTTAAACTTGTACTTCATGAACATGTCATCCTATGAATACGTGTGATAGAACTCTGATTGATTCACACATAATATCCACTTAAACTGGGTGTATTTATATTTCTCACACATAATTATGTGTTAGATTTATCCTTTAGTTAAGGATACCATCTTTATAATGGATTTCATCTCAATTTACATTTTCATTGAGACATCATTGTTGTTATGCACCTATTCACTCTTATATGGAGTATATACTATGCTTTGACATATTATATCATGAATCCCTTTATTCGCATGATATTATAATGTTATGATTAAATGTCATTCCATAATTATTTGTACTCAAGAGTCTCTCATTTTGTTAAAACCTCTTTAACAAAAATATCGATTTAGATGTTTTAACGAATTATTATTCTAAATATTTATCTTTAATGTCCATTTTTTCAAAATGGATTTCAGTATTTATTTATATGGACATTAATGTTTTAAAATTATAATTCAATTAAAAGCATCAAAGTGGTATGGGACACTTTGATTCAAAAATAACTTTTAAATGGTTTTTGAAAATGGATTTATTTATTCAATATCTTGGAATTACTTATTGTGATTGAAAATAAAATGTTTTATTGAAATGTTTATATTTTCAATATTTTATGTGTAATGATGGTACTTGGACATTTTACGGGTGGTTACGTGATAAACCAAATGGCGGGTGGTGCCTTGAATACTGGGACAGGTAGTTACGTTATAACCTCCAATGCATTGGGTATGGAAGTCGGCCGTATGGCTATTCCATTAAGTGATATGTGTGGATGTTGACCATATGGTTATTCTACTTAAGTAAGTTTATGTCCCAAGTAACCTTTATATGTTATGTTATCTTTATATGGGTTTTATGGTAATCTTTTGGTTAAAAAATGGTAAGTAATGATCATTTATTCAGTGAAGAGTTTTTTCTACTTCATAAAAGTGAAAATTAATACTTTGATAGATTATTCTTGGTTTACATGTTCTTTTGAAAACCTAACAGTTTTTCTTCATTGTGTATCCCTTACTAAGCTTTTTATGCTCACCCCATGTTTTTTTGAATTTTTTTTACAAGACATAATGTATAATTTGGTCAAGGATGGGATCAAGGAAAAGTCAGGATGTTTTAAACATGGAACTAGACTTGACTCTTTTTTTAGAGTCATTGTTTTGTAAAAAAAATGGACTTTGTAGAAGTGTCTACTGTCTAATATTTTGAGATTTAATAGTTATGATCTAATTATTTAAAACTCTAAACATGAAAGGATCCTCAATGTGAATTATTCATTTAATTCAATATTAAGTGATGTTTAAGGCCTGGGCCTTATAGGTGGTCACCATATTTTATTGGCTCTTTTATTTGGATGCAGTCAGATGATCTTGATGACTGGATGATGATTTATAAACAGTTGTATTGTCTACCTATAGTACTCCGCCAGAATTGCTTGGTAGGATTGGTGTGTTACTGCTAGACGAGTCAGCTGGGCAGTGAAATGAGGACGAACAGGTGTATATGACCGCTCGTTGTTTCCATCAAGTTAGGATGATGGACTTATCTGGAGGGGGCAGAGGTATGAACCTACTCCATGTTTGACTAATTTCGCCTATAATGGTTTGTATTGTGTTCTTAAATCTGAGGAACCTGAGTCGAATGCATTAGAGGCGATTCCCTTATCATTTTGAGAGTGCAATATTGCACGTGTCTGACGACGAGTGTTGATGGGAGTCCTCAGGAAGGACTCCTGTATTATTGAACTGAGGCCTTGAGTGACCTCTTAATTCACTTCCCTATAATTTCGGAGGGACTGGTTATTGCGTAACAAGGATAATACCCCAAAATGGTTGGAAACAGTGGTTGGCACCACCTACATTTTATCCACTAGTCGTCGCTCTCCAGACGACCATAGCGAGTTTTTAACTTGGAGGGATTTTAGAGCACCATCCAGAGCCGGGATGGTACCGTGTTGATGGTATTCCCTCACAATACATTCGATACCCAAAATTGAAGATGTTGAGTATGTGATATTGTCTTCAGAGCGGACGAGGATCCATCAGTAGTAGCGGCCGAGGAATTCACTAGTGTGAATTTTAAAGAAGCCATTCTGGGTTGTAGAGAGATCTTCTGAAAAGAGTGCCTATTTGATATAACAGATACAATTAAGAAAATTTTGGATAGACTACATCTTTTGGATGAGGACATATGTTATTGATTCCTTTGTTTTCCCTCATATTAAGTATAATATCCTCCTAACAAATAAGTAAAACAATATTTAACATGGTTAAGGATTCACGTCGGGTTCACCATTTTCAGTTTCTTCTGGAAATGAGGATGACCTTGTTTTTTTAAGGTTCAAAATATCCAATCAGTTTCTAATGGTTTTATTCGTATAACCGGAAACATCCAATGATTCTATATGTATTTGGACCTACCTTCCAATGATTGGTGCTCATTAGTTGTGGACTGATGAGGCTTAAGAATTTTCATTGTTCGAGAGGATGGGAGGTCAGGCTAATCAAACCTTTTTTGGGGGGAATTATTTCCTACTCTAGGACTCCCTTATAGATTTAAGTTATGTTCAGGAATCCTTATTAATTCACCAAGCATGAAAAATAGTTTTCCTTTAGATTTGGCAATCGATGATTGATAAGTATGGGACTTAGAGAATCATTTTCATTGTCATTATGATGACCATACTAGTATTAAAGCAACATAGTGGGGAACTTGAAGTTTATTTTCATTCAGAAAGACAGGGATTATTTCAGAGTTGGGATCATACCCGCAGATGGGCCACCTACGTATCCTTGTCAAAAAATAATAAAAACCCACATAGTTTGATAAGAAGGATATATTTTAGCCTCATATGGGACATAAAATAATTAATAAAAGATGGGATTGAATCTTATAAAGGCTTCCTACCACTACCACAAAACGGAGCAATGCCAGCCCCCCCCCCCCCGTTATCAGTGCTAACGAAAAAGCACTGATAAAGGGTACCTTTATGTGCACTAAAAAAATGCTGATAAATGTACCCCTTTATCAGTGCTTTTTTTAGCACTGATAAATACCCCCACTTTATCAGCACTTATGTTAGCGCTTATAAAGGGTCCCCCTTTATCAAAGCTTTTTTTAGTATCGCTGATAAAGGGGGGTCTTTATCAGTGCTTTTTTTAAAAGCGCTGATAAAGGGTTCGACTTCACAAAAAATTAATTAAAAATAATATATTAATATATAATTCTATCAATATTTTTATATTGATATGAATATAATATATAATTTTTAAATATATTTTAGATATGTATAAATATTCATTTACACTTATTATACTTAATATATTAGATATTTGGTGAAAATAGATTATAAAAATTTTAAAATTTATTTTTAATTAATATTTTTCTAATTATTATGGAGTAATAGTCATTTAATAACAATTTGAAAACTAAAAAAATTAAAAAAAAACTAAAAAAAAATCCAAAATATGTTTAAAACGCAACTCAAACATCAAACAACCATAACTTTTGATCTGAGTGTCCATTTGAGCTCTACCACATATCAAATTGAAGCATGTGATGAGCTCTACATCATTATGACTAGGGGAACCCCGGTAAATGGTTTTTTGAGGCCAAAAGTGGCCCTGATGGCCTCCAAAACTGAGTTTTTAGTCGGGGTACCCTGATTTTTTAACATTTGGTAGATTTTCAGCCTCATTTAAAGGGGTATTATTGGATTTTTTGGTTGGGACTGAATTTATTCTGAGGTATTACATTCATATTGATATTATGTATTTGAAATTTTATCATTTTCTATAACTCACTTCTATTTATAATCAAATATATAACTATATGTAAATAATTTTTATATATTCATGCCTAAAATTTAAATATTTTTAAATAAATAATTAACCATATTTACATATAATATATATTAGCTTTATCTAAATAATAACTAATATCCATTTTATTTAAAATACCAATATATGAATATTTATATAACTATATATTAATATAACTATATATATATTAATATAACTATATATATATTAATATAACTATAAATATATATATTATTATAAATATTTATATATTAATATATTTATATATATATATATTACTATACGAATAAATATAACTAAATATATATATATATATAAGTAAATAGATATATCATAAATAAGGGAACAAATCAATATAGGGGAGTGGCAAAGTCTTTAGGTGCGCAGAGGGGAGGTCTCGAAATCAATCCTGGGTGGAGGTAGGGGTGCATGCAGAAGGATGATTTAGAGGGGTTAGTGCTGATAAAGGGTGTTGGCGCTGCGTGTGGGCATTGGAGGGTGCGGGGAAAACGCTGATAAATGGGGGCTGAAGCATAGTAAAAATCCCCCCATGAGATTGGTAGTATTTTTTTATTTTTTTTATTTTTTTTATTTTTATCAGCGCTGATAGAAGGGGTCTTTATCAATTCTTTTTGGAGTGCTGATAAAGGGGACCTCCCTTTATCTTCGCAGGCATTAATAGCACTTTTTCTAGTGCTGTTAATGGCCATTTTTATCGCTGATGAAAGCCATATTTTTAGTATTGTACGTACTCTAATTTTAATGTCGAGATCAATGTCTATGTAGTTTGGGTAAAGAAATATGTGGTTTATACATGGTTAATGTAGAGACCTGAAGCTTGACGTACATGGACATTACATTACATTTGCGGAATACTTAGTACATAACAAAAACACACACTAAAGGATCGTAATAGTTTAGTGTCTTTGGAAACTCGGAACGTAGTCTTCTAATTGTGGTGAAAGTTCTTCAATATCTCCCATAAAGGTCATCCCTTTTTTTACCTAAAACCTTTCTTTATATCCTGGGGAAAAGAAAACATAAAAGGGTGAGCTCAAATGCTCAGTAAGGGTAAACAAAAGAAATATCAATCACATCATATATATAAGAACATAGCTTTTGGAAATCTTAACCTGCAAAAAAACTCATAATATCATAACATGGGATAAATCATAGAAGTGAAATGTAATCCCAATAATCATAACATAAAACATGAAACTTTTGTGGCATACATACATAATCATAGAAAATCATTTCTTGTTAGTCAAGACTCATTGCCAAGACTATCTTAGTGGACAAAGTCCCTTTCTGAATCGAGTAACCCTCGTTTCAGTCCTGTTTCACTGAACCGGTATAACCTACCATTTCAGCCATGTCTATCTCATGAGATATAAAATCTTTACCCAATGCATTGGAGGGAGATATAGGTCCCACCCATCTTATAATGAATCCTTTCTTATGTGTGCCACATAATCATAAATCTTACATCATCACATAACCCATGTAATAAAAATGGGATTCTTAAACAACATGACATCATAAAACAATTCATATAAGATAAAGGAATTCATAAAAATAATTCCATCACAACATGATCCAATCAATTTAATAATAGGGATAAAAACAGAACCCTTTATTATCTTAGATGGAAAATAATTTTGATAAAACACTTGAACTCCATTCTTGAGGAAAATATCCTTTCTTCTTCAAAAACATTTTTCCTTTCATAACATGTCATACAACTTTAAAATAAAAGAAGTTCATTAAAAATAAACTTGAAAACTTGTAAAGGAAGCTTCTTGGAAATAATGTTTTAAAAATCCATTCATGCCGTATAAGTTAAAAAAAACATTCTTCGTACTTTTGTTGGAAAAGTCAAAAAGTACCTCGTACGAAAAACGACAAAAGATTCCTTTCATAGATATTACTAAAAACTCACCGAAGGGTAAAAATGGATTTAAAAAATTGTAGGTGGATGGAAATAATATTACATATTGATGAATCATGGATGTGGATGATAAAATACACCCCAGTAAATACTTACGAATAAACAATCTCGGATAAAAATAAGATTGTGATATTTCCCTTACCTTAGGTCCGATTTGCTTCGTATGTGTCCGAACCTCCTGTATAATGATTTAAATAATGTCATTGACTTATTACAGAATCATATTCATTTTTATGATATCATATATGTTTCCCTTATGACATTATATTACCCGTTCTTTTGTAAATTCCATGTTAAAGAAGCGTTTTGGGTAAAATCATTTCATTTATCGTAGGTGTTTTGACTTGTTGTTCTTGACATCATTATTACTTATATCATGATTTAATTACTCCCAGAATATAAAATATGATTTATATATCATATATATTCAGTATATATATATATATATAATAGGTAGATAAATAAAATGAAAAACACCGTTCATGGAGACGGTAGTCCGTACGTACGCATGAACGTTGTTTTCCTTTCCTTATTGTCTTGAAATGGAAGTAAGTAGATGACATACATATGTATATATATACATAAATCCAGTAGCTTTATAATGTCATATATTTCATTATTATTTCTTATATATACTTTATAATCATTCTTAAATGGTTAATATGGAGAATGAATCTCATCGCGTCGTGGAGACGGTAGTCCGTACGTACGCACGAGCGATGATATCATTTCTATAAGTATTGAATTGAATTGGAGTGAATTATACAGTATATCAGAATAAATATGATGTTGTAATAACTATGTATAGTTATTCTTTACACCATTATACCCATCCATGTAAGGTGGTGGTGGAAAATAGATTACACCACGACGTGGAGACGGTATTCCGTACGTACGCACGCGCGGTGATTTATTTTTCCGTAGGATGGATAGATGGTGAAATAGGGTTGTTTCATACTTATAATAACATATCAGTATATGAGTGATACTGATGTTATTAATTCATAATGAAACAACCTAAGAAGAAGAAGTGGAAGAAGAAATAAAGATGAAAGAATTGGTAACAGTAATTACCTCTTCTTTGAAGTGCCTCTTTGAGACCTCCTCTTAGGGCACTAGAATTGGTCTTTGAGGAAGACCAGAACCTCTAGGATGTTGCTAGGTAAGTGGAGACGAGATTTTTGCAGGGTTTGGCCAAGCTTGAATGCTCAAATTGGTGTGAGGAGGAGGGGGAGGAGGTGTCCTTTTATAAGGGAGGAGAGGGGCACCTTAGGAATATCTCAAAATATTATTTTATATTAAAGTCAAAATCGGTTTATAATGGTTCCAAAGGGTCTTATTTCGAAGCTAAAGTGGGTATGGGTCGAAATCCTATCAACCAATAGAATTTAGACAAGTTTAAGATATTATTGTAACCTTATCAATTAGATTTAACTCTAAGTTAAATAATTTAACTTTTACCATGTCTTTTTGTTTTCTTTCACTATATGGTTAATAAACTTACAATAACATGCCAAACGAACCCCAAAATTGTATATTATTAATAAATATATCCTTATCTAAGTCATTTGGCCGAACCTTAGATTTTTAGGAATAAAATAACAATTAATAATATAATATGTTATTTAAAAACTATTTTGTGTCAATTTTGACACTATTTGATATATGATTTTTGTGAAAGTCATAACAGAATTAAATGTTCGAACCAAGTTGATTAAATCAACATTAATATATCATAGTAACCTAGAAAATTAGTGGAATTCATAAAGAGTCTCAAATTACATTTATTTTTGTGTTTATAACATCAATTATTTCAATATTTCATTAATAAGATAATTACTGCATCATCGTTGTGTCATAAATAAATTAAATTATTTTATGTCTAAAAATTACAAATAAACTACCATCATGTAGGAAATCTTTTTAGCTTTCTAATGAATATTTACAATCGAATTTAACTTATGTATAACCCCATATTAAAAATGATTTACTTATTAAACTTTGATTTTAACTATTTTAACCTTTCTTTAAATAAATTAATAATAAATGTCCTAATATAATCCAAGTGGGCCTAAATGGTCATATTTTATTGCTAAGTTTGTTTTTGGTCGAATTACACTTGTCCAATAGAATTAGGACATGTGTTAGGGTAATAGTAATATCATATTTACCTTTAGTTACCCTATTTACTATTAACTGCGGTAAAAAAAGTAAAAAGTTACTATTCACCAAAAATTTATTTTTATCTCATTGAACCACATTTTATTCCTTGATATTAACCGTGTCTCTCGGATTTTCGAAATTCCATTCACAGAAGCGGTAAAATTAAGTTTTATGCAAAATTCAGTTTTTTAACCTACCACTTAGTGATTTCACTATCCATCAAAAATTGAAAGTTTTCAGAAAAATACCAAAATTTCACCCTAGGCTAATTTCGATATTCCGAATCCAAAAATGAAGTCCATTTTGAATAATATAATTTATAAAATTTCAAAAAGTGGTTATTACTATTCATAACGGCTAGTTTTAATAGCATATTGTTGTTTAGTGAAACTCGGTATTGCGTACGACGCAAGCTATCGAGGAAGGTCGTGATTGCGTGTAATGGAAGGAAAGTCAAGGATGCGTGTTGTGAAAGCTTCTTTTGGTGTAGCGTAAAACACAAGACATTAATGATATTAAAAAGAATATTTTTCATAAAATCTCGGGGTGTTACATTCTACCCCCCTTAAAATGAATTTCGCCCTCGAAATTCGTCGGGGTTATAAATGGTTTACTATTCGAAAGTTTCTTTAATAGAAACCCACATCGTAAAAAAGGAATACCAAAACTTGGCTTTAAAAACTAAAGTATGAAATGTAACGATTACCCAAATAAACTAATCACTGGGTTTCCACATAGGTGAAAATATGGATATGGAAGAGAAATCTAACCATCATGTTCTGATGGAGAGTGGTAGAGAACATGGCTATGGAAAAGCCAGTAATCACAAATCCATAGATTTGTGATGATATAAGGTACCATCTGATTCATCAGGTATAAGATCACTAGGACAACATTTTTTGTTTCAAGATCATTTCCCCTAAAGTTGAAAATTTAAATTAGAATAAATACTTACTTTATTTTGGTACAATCTCACTGTTGTTCGTGCCTTGAACAATTTCCACTTCATCTCTTAAATAAATGAAGTTGAATTTATTATTCGTGAAGTGTTAGCAGATCATGTGATAGAATGACGGGTTATTCCATCTGTCTCAAAAGGTTAGCAAAATTTATATACATAAGTCTGTCTATAGTGGGATTAATCATATATGGTTCCTAAAATGGGTTTATACTTCATATATCATACTGCTTAATATAATAACACTAGTTTCAACTAAAAAGGGACTTCCTGTAGGTCAGTGGTAGGCGATAGAGGCCAGTCGCACTTCGGTTGTGGGTTCGATTCCTAC
Source organism: Viscum album (assembly GCA_963277665.1). Taxonomy (NCBI): domain Eukaryota; kingdom Viridiplantae; phylum Streptophyta; class Magnoliopsida; order Santalales; family Viscaceae; genus Viscum; species Viscum album. Next base: position 1,059,492,632 of record OY728165.1, on the reverse strand, counting down.
AGCCTTGTCCGAAGCGATGGGCTGTCGCCCGTCCTGCAGGTTGTCCTTTTTCTAAAACTACGTTACTATAACATCCCATCAATAATATCAAAAATCTTCTATCCTTAAACAATACTAACTTATGTCCAACATAATCCAGTCTAATCTTTAGGCTTACACATAATACTGCAGTCCACTCTCATAATATAGTGACAACGATTACCAGAGATTTAATACTGTCATTGATCCCCACATATCATAAGATATGTCTTGTTGGTCACATTCCAAACATTCAAAGTCCTTAATCGTGTATTCTCTTGAATACCTTAGTGAAAACATGAATTCAGTTAAAAGTTAACACTTTCCACATACCAAAATCCTCAAAATTCTATATACTCAAACCATGATATCACTTAGTCCTTATATCAATCATGAGCTCATGAATACAATCAAACGTCTCATTGTCTTCTTATCCTTTCATTATGCACTTATCATCTACTTTCCAAAAGTATCTGAATAAACTTTCATGGTTACTGGTACCATTCATCATACACTTAAGGAAAGACAACAGTGTAACAATCCTTAGATGTCTCCTTATTCCAACACTACACATGATAAACATGTAATCATTCCACTACATTCTTAGACCATTGACCGAGCTTCAACATTTCTTTCATCTCATATATCATTTGTAGTTTCTTCATCATCGTCAACATAAATACTTCCCATACGACCATACTGATTCTCTTCATGAGACTTTCCCTTAGGGCATTGGTTTGCATAATGCCCTTATATTCCACATTTAAAGCATTTTACCATTGTTGATGTCGTAGCAATACCATTATCCTCATCCATGGTGTTAATTGAACCTTTTCCTTTGCACTTACTTGCTTTGTGTCCTTCTTTTCCACACCCAAAGCATCTTCTAGTTCCTTTGAAACATTCTCCTTGATGCCTCTTCCCACATGAATTACATAGGGGAAATTGAACTTTCTTTCCTCTATGATCTTCATGAAACTCCATCTTTCTCTTATTAGCCGAGTCAAGAAACTTACCAAATTTTACTTTATTGATCATATTATGAGATTGCTGATTCGGCATAATAATGATGTTTGGACTTCCAAATCCCATTTCATTTTGTTGCTCATGAAAAATATCATTCCATTGTCCATCATATCCTCCATTATCGTGAATCACCTTGTTTCCAGCCATTTTCTAAAACCCAAAAAGAATAGTGTGAGAGGCAAAAATCATGCTAGAGAAAACAACATAATAAAGGGGGAGTATCCTCAATATCTAACTTCTTAGGTTAAATTCTAAGATCGTTACCGTAGTTATAGTACTGTATCCTATACGTATACTTATCCTTAGGGACATCCCTAGACAAACCTTATAAATATCTCTAGGGATCTCACTAATGTTCTCGCATCCTAGTTTTCAAAGGTTGACTAAACATTTCCTCTGATACCAACTGTAGAGACCCGAAGCTTGACGTACATGGACATTACATTACATTTGCGGAATACTTAGTACATAACAAAAACACACACTAAAGGATCGTAATAGTTTAGTGTCTTTGGAAACTCGGAACGTAGTCTTCTAATTGTGGTGAAAGTTCTTCAATATCTCCCATAAAGGTCATCCCTTTTTTTTTTACCTAAAACCTTTCTTTATATCCTGGGGAAAAGAAAACATAAAAGGGTGAGCTCAAATGATCAGTAAGGGTAAACAAAATAAATATCAATCACATCATATATATAAGAACATAGCTTTTGGAAATCTTAACCTGCAAAAAAACTCATAATATCATAACATGGGATAAATCATAGAAGTGAAATGTAATCCCAATAATCATAACTTAAAACATGAAACTTTTGTGGCATACACACATAATCATAGAAAATCATTTCTTGTTAGTCAAGACTCATTGCCAAGACTATCTTAGTGGACAAAGTCCCTTTCTGAATCGAGTAACCCTCGTTTCAGTCCTGTTTCACTGAACCGGTATAACCTACCATTTCAGCCATGTCTATCTCATGAGATATAAAATCTTTACCCAATGCATTGGAGGGAGATATAGGTCCCACCCATCTTATAATGAATCCTTTCTTATGTGTGCCACATAATCATAAATCTTACATCATCACATAACCCATGTAATAAAAATGGGATTCTTAAACAACATGACATCATAAAACAATTCATATAAGATAAAGGAATTCATAAAAATAATTCCATCACAACATGATCAAATCAATTTAATATTAGGGATAAAAACAGAGCCCTTTATTATCTTAGATGGAAAATAATTTTGATAAAACACTGGAACTCCATTCTTGAGGAAAATATCCTTTCTTCTTCAAAAACATTTTTCCTTTCATAAAATGTCATACAACTTTAAAATAAAAGAAGTTCATTAAAAATAAACTTGAAAACTTGTAAAGGAAGCTTCTTGGAAATAATGTTTTAAAAATCCATTCATGCCGTATAAGTTAAAAAAAACATTCTTCGTACTTTTGTTGGAAAAGTCAAAAAGTACCTCGTACGAAAAACGACAAAAGATTCCTTTCATAGATATTACTAAAAACTCACCGAAGGGTAAAAATGGATTTAAAAAATTGTAGGTGGATGGAAATAATATTACATATTGATGAATCATGGATGTGGATGATAAAATACACCCCAGTAAATACTTACGAATAAACAATCTCGGATAAAAATGAGATTGTGATATTTCCCTTACCTTAGGTCCGATTTGCTTCGTATGTGTCCGAACCTCCTGTATAATGATTTAAATAATGTCATTGACTTATTACAGAATCATATTCATTTTTATGATATCATATATGGTTCCCTTATGACATTATATTACCCGTTCTTTTGTAAATTCCATGTTAAAGAAGCGTTTTGGGTAAAATCATTTCATTTATCGTAGGTGTTTTGACTTGTTGTTCTTGACATCATTATTACTTATATCATAATTTACTTACTTCCAGAATATAAAATATGATTTATATATCATATATATTCAGTATATATATATATATAATAGGTAGATAAATAAAATGAAAAACACCGTTCATGGAGACGGTAGTCCGTACGTACGCATGAACGTTGTTTTCCTTTCCTTATTGTCTTGAAATGGAAGTAAGTAGATGACATACATATGTATATATATAAATAAATCCAGTATCTTTATAATGTCATATATTTCATTATTATTTCTTATATATACTTTATAATCATTCTTAAATGGTTAATATGGAGAATGAATCTCATCGCGTCGTGGAGACGGTAGTCCGTACGTACGCACGAGCGATTATATCATTTCTATAAGTATTGAATTGAATTGGAGTGAATTATACAATATATCAGAATCAATATGATGTTGTAATAACTATGTATAGTTATTCTTTACACCATTATACCCATCCATGTAAGGTGGTGGTGGAAAATAGATTACACCACGACGTGGAGACGGTATTCCGTACGTACGCACGCGCGGTGATTTATTTTTCCGTAGGATGGATAGATGGTGAAATAGGGTTGTTTCATACTTATAATAACATATCAGTATATGAGTGATACTGATGTTATTACTTCATAATGAAACAACCTAAGAAGAAGAAGTGGAAGAAGAAATAAAGATGAAAGAATTGGTAACAGTAATTACCTCTTCTTTGAAGTGCCTCTTTGAGACCTCCTCTTAGGGCACTATAATTGGTCTTTGAGGAAGACCAGAACCTCTAGGATGTTTCTAGGTAAGTGGAGAAGAGATTTTGGCAGGGTTTGGCCGAGCTTGAATGCTCAAATTGGTGTGAGGAGGAGGGGGAGGAGGTGTCCTTTTATAAGGGAGGAGAGGGGCACCTTAGGAATATCTCAAAATATTATTTTATATTAAAGTCAAAATCGGTTTATAATGGTTCCAAAGGGTCTTATTTCGAAGCTAAAGTGGGGATGGGTCGAAATCCTATCAACCAATAGAATTTAGACAAGTTTAGGATATTATTTTAACCTTATCAATTAGATTTAACTCTAAGTTAAATAATTTAACTTTTACAATGTCTTTTTGTTTTCTTTCACTATATGGTTAATAAACTTACTATAACATGCCAAACGAACCCCACAATTGTATATTATTAATAAATATATCCTTATCTAAGTCATGTGGCCGAACCTTAGATTTTTAGGAATAAAATAACAATTAATAATATAATATGTTATTTAAAAACTATTTTGTGTCAATTTTGACACTATTTGATATATGATTTTTGTGAAAGTCATAACAGAATTAAATGTTCGAACCAAGTTGATTAAATCAACATTAATATATCATAGTAACCTAGAAAATTAGTGGAATTCATAAATAGTCTCAAATTACATTTATTTTTGTGTTTATAACATCAATTATTTCAATATTTCATTAATAAGATAATTACTGCATCATCGTTGTGTCATAAATAAATTAAATTATTTTATGTCTAAAAATTACAAATAAAATACCATCATGTAGGAAATCTTTTTAGCTTTCTAATGAATATTTACAATCGAATTTATCTTATGTATAACCCCATATTAAAAATGATTTACTTATTAAACTTTGATTTTAACTATTTTAACCTTTCTTTAAATAAATTAATAATAAATGTCCTAATATAATCCAAGTGGGCCTAAATGGTCATATTTTATTCCTAAGTTTGTTTTTGGTCGAATTACACTTGTCCAATAGAATTAGGACATGTGTTAGGGTAATAGTAATATCATATTTACCTTTAGTTACCCTATTTACTATTAACTGCGGTAAAAAAAGTAAAAAGTTACTATTCACCAAAAATTTATTTTCATCTCATTGAACCACATTTTAGTCCTTGATATTAACCGTGTCTCTCGGATTTTCGAAATTCCATTCACAGAAGCGGTAAAATTAAGTTTTATGCAAAATTCAGTTTTTTAACCTACCACTTAGTGATTTCACTATTCATCAAAAATTGAAAGTTTTCAGAAAAATACCAAAATTTCACCCTAGGCTAATTTTGATATTCCGAATCCAAAAATGAAGTCCATTTTGAAAAATATAATTTATAAAATTTCAAAAAGTGGTTATTACTATTCATAACGGCTAGTTTTAATAGCATATTGTTGTTTAGTGAAACTCGGTATTGCGTACGACGCAAGCTATCGAGGAAGGTCGTGATTGCGTGTAATGGAAGGAAAGTCAAGGATGCGTGTTGTGAAAGCTTCTTTTGGTGTAGCGTACAACACAAGACATTAATGAAATTAAAAAGAATATTTTTCATAAAATCTCGGGGTGTTACATTCTACCCCCCTTAAAATGAATTTCGCCCTCGAAATTCGTCGGGGTTATAAATGGTTTACTATTCGAAAGTTTCTTTAATAGAAACCCACATCGTAAAAAAGGAATACCAAAACATGGCTTTAAAAACTAAAGTATGAAATGTAACGATTACCCAAATAAACTAATCACTGGGTTTCCACATAGGTGAAAATATGGATATGGAAGAGAAATCTAACCATCATGTTCTGATGGAGAGTGGTAGAGAACATGGCTATGGAAAAGCCAGTAATCACAAATCCATAGATTTGTGATGATATAAGGTACCATCTGATTCATCAGGTATAAGATCACTAGGACAACATTTTTTGTTTCAAGATCATTTCCCCTAAAGTTGAAAATTTAAATTAGAATAAATACTTACTTTATTTTGGTACAATCTCACTGTTGTTCGTGCCTTGAACAATTTCCACTTCATCTCTTAAATAAATGAAGTTGAATTTGTTATTCGTGAAGTGTTAGCAGATCATGTGATAGAATGACGAGTTATTCCATCTGTCTCAAAAGGTTAGCAAAATTTATATACATAAGTCTGTCTATAGTGGGATTAATCATATATGGTTCCTAAAATGGGCTTATACTTCATATATCATACTGCTTAATATAATAACACTAGTTTCTACTAAAAAGGGACTTCCTGTAGGTCAGTGGTAGGCGATAGAGGCCAGTCGCACTTCGGTTGTGGGTTCGATTCCTATAGCCTTGTCCGAAGCGATGGGCTGTCGCCCGTCCTGCAGGTTGTCCTTTTTCTAAAACTACGTTACTATAACATCCCATCAATAATATCGAAAATCTTCTATCCTTAAACAATACTAACTTATGTCCAACATAATCCAGTCTAATCTTTAGGCTTACACATAATACTACAGTCCACTCTCATAATATAGTGACAACGATTACCAGAGATTTAATACTGTCATTGATCCCCACATATCATAAGATATGTCTTGTTGGTCACATTCCAAACATTCAAAGTCCTTAATCGTGTATTCTCTTGAATACCTTAGTGAAAACATGAATTCAGTTAAAAGTTAACACTTTCCACATACCAAAATCCTCAAAATTCTATATACTCAAACCATGATATCACTTAGTCCTTATATCAATCATGAGCTCATGAATACAATCAAACGTCTCATTGTCTTCTTATCCTTTCATTATGCACTTATCATCTACTTTCCAAAAGTATCTGAATAAACTTTCATGGTTACTGGTACCATTCATCATACACTTAAGGAAAGACAACAGTGTAACAATCCTTAGATGTCTCCTTATTCCAACACTACACATGATAAACATGTAATCATTCCACTACATTCATAGACTATTGACCGAGCTTCAACATTTCTTTCATCTCACATATCATTTGTAGTTTCTTCATCATCGTTAACATAAATACTTCCCATACGACCATACTGATTCTCTTCATGAGACTTTCCCTTAGGGCATTGGTTTGCATAATGCCCGTATATTCCACATTTAAAGCATTTTACCATTGTTGATGTCGTAGCAATACCATTATCCTCATCCATGGTGTTAATTGAACCTTTTCCTTTGCACTTACTTGATTTGTGTCCTTCTTTTCCACACCCAAAGCATCTTCTAGTTCCTTTGAAACATTCTCCTTGATGCCTCTTCCCACACAAATTACATAGGGGAAATTGAACTTTCTTTCCTCTATGATCTTCATGAAACTCCATCTTTCTCTTATTAGCCGAGTCAAGAAACTTACCAAATTTTACTTTATTGATCATATTATGAGATTGCTGATTCGGCATAATAATGATGTTTGGACTTCCAAATCCCATTTCATTTTGTTGATCATGAAAAATATCATTCCATTGTCCATCATATCCTCCATTATCGTGAATCACCTTGTTTCCAACCATTTTCTAAAACCCAAAAAGAATAGTGTGAGAGGCAAAAATCATGCTAGGGAAAACAACATAATAAAGGGGGAGTATCCTCAATATCTAACTTCTTAGGTTAAATTCTAAGATCGTTACCGTAGTTATAGGACTGTATCCTATACGTATACTTATCCTTAGGGACATCCCTAGACAAACCTTATAAATATCTCTAGGGATCTCACTAAAGTTCTCGCATCCTAGTTTCCAAAGGTTGACTAAACCTTTCCTCTGATACCAACTGTAGAGACCCGAAGCTTGACGTACATGGACATTACATTACATTTGCGGAATACTTAGTACATAACAAAAACACACACTAAAGTATCGTAATAGTTTAGTGTCTTTGGAAACTCGGAACGTAGTCTTCTAATTGTGGTGAAAGTTCTTCAATATCTCCCATAAAGGTCATCCCTTTTTTTTACCTAAAACCTTTCTTTATATCCTGGGGAAAAGAAAACATAAAAGGGTGAGCTCAAATTCTCAGTAAGGGTAAACAAAAGAAATATCAATCACATCATATATATAAGAACATAGCTTTTGGAAATCTTAACCTGCAAAAAAACTCATAATATCATAACATGGGATAAATCATAGAAGTGAAATGTAATCCCAATAATCATAACTTAAAACATGAAACTTTTGTGGCATACACACATAATCATAGAAAATCATTTCTTGTTAGTCAAGACTCATTGCCAAGACTATCTTAGTGGACAAAGTCCCTTTCTGAATCGAGTAACCCTCGTTTCAGTCCTGTTTCACTGAACCGGTATAACCTACCATTTCAGCCATGTCTATCTCATGAGATATAAAATCTTTACCCAATGCATTGGAGGGAGATATAGGTCCCACCCATATTATAATGAATCCTTTCTTATGTGTGCCACATAATCATAAATCTTACATCATCACATAACCCATGTAATAAAAATGGGATTCTTAAACAACATGACATCATAAAACAATTCATATAAGATAAAGGAATTCATAAAAATAATTCCATCACAACATGATCAAATCAATTTAATAATAGGGATAAAAACAGAACCCTTTATTATCTTAGATGGAAAATAATTTTGATAAAACACTTGAACTCCATTCTTGAGGAAAATATCCTTTCTTCTTCAAAACATTTTCCCTTTCATAACATGTCATACAACTTTAAAATAAAAGAAGTTCATTAAAAATAAGCTTGAAAACTTGTAAAGGAAGCTTCTTGGAAATAATGTTTTAAAAATCCATTCATGCCGTATAAGTTAAAAAAAACATTCTTCGTACTTTTGTTGGAAAAGTCAAAAAGTACCTCGTACGAAAAACGACAAAAGATTCCTTTCATAGATATTACTAAAAACTCACCGAAGGGTAAAAATGGATTTAAAAAATTGTAGGTGGATGGAAATAATATTACATATTGATGAATCATGGATGTGGATGATAAAATACACCCCAGTAAATACTTACGAATAAACAATCTCGGATAAAAATGAGATTGTGATATTTCCCTTACCTTAGGTCCGATTTGCTTCGTATGTGTCCGAACCTCCTGTATAATGATTTAAATAATGTCATTGACTTATTACAGAATCATATTCATTTTTATGATATCATATATGGTTCCCTTATGACATTATATTACCCGTTCGTTTGTAAATTCCATGTTAAAGAAGCGTTTTGGGTAAAAGCATTTCATTTATCGTAGGTGTTTTGACTTGTTGTTCTTGACATCATTATTACTTATATCATGATTTACTTACTTCCAGAATATAAAATATGATTTATATATCATATATATTCAGTATATATATATATATAATAGGTAGATAAATAAAATGAAAAACACCGTTCATGGAGACGGTAGTCCGTACGTACGCATGAACGTTGTTTTCCTTTCCTTATTGTCTTGAAATGGAAGTAAGTAGATGACATACATATGTATATATATACATAAATCCAGTAGCTTTATAATGTCATATATTTCATTATTATTTCTTATATATACTTTATAATCATTCTTAAAGGGTTAATATGGAGAATGAATCTCATCGCGTCGTGGAGACGGTAGTCCGTACGTACGCACGAGCGATGATATCATTTCTATAAGTATTGAATTGAATTGGAGTGAATTATACAATATATCAGAATCAATATGATGTTGTAATAACTATTTATATTTATTCTTTACACCATTATACCCATCCAAGTAAGGTGGTGGTGGAAAATAGATTACACCACGGCGTGGAGACGGTATTCCGTACGTACGCACGCGCGGTGATTTATTTTTCCGTAGGATGGATAGATGGTGAAATAGGGTTGTTTCATACTTATAATAACATATCAGTATATGAATGATACTGATGTTATTACTTCATAATGAAACAACGTAAGAAGAAGAAGTGGAAGAAGAAATAAAGATGAAAGAATTGGTAACAGTAATTACCTCTTCTTTGAAGTGCCTCTTTGAGACCTCCTCTTAGGGCACTAGAATTGGTCTTTGAGGAAGACCAGAACCTCTAGGATGTTGCTAGGTAAGTGTAGAAGAGATTTTGGCAGGGTTTGGCCGAGCTTGAATGCTCAAATTGGAGTGAGGAGGAGGGGGAGGAGGTGTCCTTTTATAAGGGAGGAGAGGGGCACCTTAGGAATATCTCAAAATATTATTTTATATTAAAGTCAAAAACGGTTTATAATGGTTCCAAAGGGTCTTATTTCGAAGCTAAAGTGGGGATGGGTCGAAATCCTATCAACCAATAGAATTTATACAAGTTTAGGATATTATTTTAACCTTATCAATTAGATTTAACTCTAAGTTAAATAATTTAACTTTTACCATGTCTTTTTGTTTTCTTTCACTATATGGTTAATAAACTTACTATAACATGCCAAAAGAACCCCAAAATTGTATATTATTAATAAATATATCCTTATATAAGTCATTTGGCCGAACCATAGATTTTTAGGAATAAAATAACAATTAATAATATAATATGTTATTTAAAAACTATTTTGTGTCAATTTTGACACTATTTGATATATGATTTTTGTGAAAGTCATAACAGAATTAAATGTTCGAACCAAGTTGATTAAATCAACATTAATATATCATAGTAACCTAGAAAATTAGTGTAATTCATAAAAAGTCTCAAATTACATTTATTTTTGTGTTTATAACATCAATTATTTCAATATTTCATTAATAAGATAATTACTGCATCATCATTGTGTCATAAATAAATTAACTTATTTTATGTCTAAAAATTACAAATAAAATACCATCATGTAGGAAATCTTTTTAGCTTTCTAATGAATATTTACAATAGAATTTATCTTATGTATATCCCCATATTAAAAATGATTTACTTATTAAACTTTGATTTTAACTATTTTAACCTTTCTTTAAATAAATTAATAATAAATGTCCTAATATAATCCAAGTGGGCCTAAATGGTCATATTTTATTCCTAAGTTTGTTTTTGGTCGAATTACACTTGTCCAATAGAATTAGGACATGTGTTAGGGTAATAGTAATATCATATTTACCTTTAGTTACCCTATTTACTATTAACTGCGGTAAAAAAAGTAAAAAGTTACTATTCACCAAAAATTTATTTTCATCTCATTGAACCACATTTTAGTCCTTGATATTAACCGTGTCTCTCGGATTTTCGAAATTCCATTCACAGAAGCGGTAAAATTAAGTTTTATGCAAAATTCAGTTTTTTAACCTTCCACTTAGTGATTTCACTATTCATCAAAAATTGAAAGTTTTCAGAAAAATACCAAAATTTCACCCTAGGCTAATTTCGATATTCCGAATCCAAAAATGAAGTCCATTTTGAAAAATATAATTTAGAAAATTTCAAAAAGTGGTTATTACTATTCATAACGGCTAGTTTTAATAGCATATTGTTGTTTAGTGAAACTCGGTATTGCGTACGACGCAAGCTATCGAGGAAGGTCGTGATTGCGTGTAATGGAAGGAAAGTCAAGGATGCGTGTTGTGAAAGCTTCTTTTGGTGTAGCGTACAACACAAGACATTAATGAAATTAAAAAGAATATTTTTCATAAAATCTCGGGGTGTTACATTCTACCCCCCTTAAAATGAATTTCGCCCTCGAAATTCGTCGGGGTTATAAATGGTTTACTATTCGAAAGTTTCTTTAATAGAAACCCACATCGTAAAAAAGGAATACCAAAACTTGGCTTTAAAAACTAAAGTATGAAATGTAACGATTACCCAAATAAACTAATCACTGGGTGTCCACATAGGTGAAAATATGGATATGGAAGAGAAATCTAACCATCATGTTCTGATGGAGAGTGGTAGAGAACATGGCTATGGAAAAGCCAGTAATCACAAATCCATAGATTTGTGATGATATAAGGTACCATCTGATTCATCAGGTATAAGATCACTAGGACAACATTTTTTGTTTCAAGATCATTTCCCCTAAAGTTGAAAATTTAAATTAGAATAAATACTTACTTTATTTTGGTACAATCTCACTGTTGTTCGTGCCTTGAACAATTTCCACTTCATCTCTTAAATAAATGAAGTTGAATTTGTTATTCGTGAAGTGTTAGCAGATCATGTGATAGAATGACGGGTTATTCCATCTGTCTCAAAAGGTTAGTAAAATTTATATACATAAGTCTGTCTATAGTGGGATTAATCATATATGGTTCCTAAAATGGGCTTATACTTCATATATCATACTGCTTAATATAATAACACTAGTTTCTACTAAAAAGGGACTTCCTGTAGGTCAGTGGTAGGCGATAGAGTTCAATCGCACTTCGGTTGTGGGTTCGATTCCTACAGCCTTGTCCGAAGCGATGGGCTGTCGCCCGTCCTGCAGGTTGTCCTTTTTCTAAAACTACGTTACTATAACATCCCATCAATAATATCGAAAATCTTCTATCCTTAAACAATACTAACTTATGTCCAACATAATCCAGTCTAATCTTTAGGCTTACACATAATACTGCAGTCCACTCTCATAATATAGTTACAACGATTACCAGAGATTTAATACTGTCATTGATCCCCACATATCATAAGATATGTCTTGTTGGTCACATTCCAAACATTCAAAGTCCTTAATCGTGTATTCTCTTGAATACCTTAGTGAAAACATGAATTCAGTTAAAAGTTAACACTTTCCACATACCAAAATCCTCAAAATTCTATATACTCAAACCATGATATCACTTAGTCCTTATATCAATCATGAGCTCATGAATACAATCAAACGTCTCATTGTATTCTTATCCTTTCATTATGCACTTATCATCTACTTTCCAAAAGTATCTGAATAAACTTTCATGGTTACTGGTACCATTCATCATACACTTAAGGAAAGACAACAGTGTAACAATCCTTAGATGTCTCCTTATTCCAACACTACACATGATAAACATGTAATCATTCCACTACATTCTTAGACCATTGACCGAGCTTCAACATTTCTTTCATCTCACATATCATTTGTAGTTTCTTCATCATCGTCAACATAAATACTTCCTATACGACCATACTGATTCTCTTCATGAGACTTTCCCTTAGGGCATTGGTTTGCATAATGCCCGTATATTCCACATTTAAAGCATTTTACCATTGTTGATGTCGTAGCAATACCATTATCCTCATCCATGGTGTTAATTGAACCTTTTCCTTTGCACTTACTTGCTTTGTGTCCTTCTTTTCCACACCCAAAGCATCTTCTAGTTCCTTTGAAACATTCTCCTTGATTCCTCTTCCCACATGAATTACATAGGGGAAATTGAACTTTCTTTCCTCTGTGATCTTCATGAAACTCCATCTTTCTCTTATTAGCCGAGTCAAGAAACTTACCAAATTTTACTTTATTGATCATATTATGAGATTGCTGATTCGGCATAATAATGATGTTTGGACTTCCAAATCCCATTTCATTTTGTTGCTCATGACAAATATCATTCCATTGTCCATCATATCCTCCATTATCGTGAATCACCTTGTTTCCAGCCATTTTCTAAAACCCAAAAAGAATAGTGTGAGAGGCAAAAATCATGCTAGGGAAAACAACATAATAAAGGGGGAGTATCCTCAATATCTAACTTCTTAGGTTAAATTCTAAGATCGTTACCGTAGTTATAGGACTGTATCCTATACGTATACTTATCCTTAGGGACATCCCTAGACAAACCTTATAAATATCTCTAGGGATCTCACTAAAGTTCTCGCATCCTAGTTTCCAAAGGTTGACTAAACCTTTCCTCTGATACCAACTGTAGAGACCCGAAGCTTGACGTACATGGACATTACATTACATTTGCGGAATACTTATTACATAACAAAAACACACACTAAAGGATCGTAATAGTTTAGTGTCTTTGGAAACTCGGAACGTAGTCTTCTAATTGTGGTGAAAGTTCTTCAATATCTCCCATAAAGGTCATCCCTTTTTTTTTACCTAAAACCTTTCTTTATATCCTGGGGAAAAGAAAACATAAAAGGGTGAGCTCAAATGCTCAGTAAGGGTAAACAAAAGAAATATCAATCACATCATATATATAAGAACATAGCTTTTGGAAATCTTAACCTGCAAAAAAACTCATAATATCATAACATGGGATAAATCATAGAAGTGAAATGTAATCCCAATAATCATAACATAAAACATGAAACTTTTGTGGCATACACACATAATCATAGAAAATCATTTCTTGTTAGTCAAGACTCATTGCCAAGACTATCTTAGTGGACAAAGTCCCTTTCTGAATCGAGTAACCCTCGTTTCAGTCATGTTTCACTGAACCGGTATAACCTACCATTTCAGCCATGTCTATCTCATGAGATATAAAATCTTTACCCAATGCATTGGAGGGAGATATAGGTCCCACCCATCTTATAATGAATCCTTTCTTATGTGTGCCACATAATCATAAATCTTACATCATCACATAACCCATGTAATAAAAATGGGATTCTTTAACAACATGACATCATAAAACAATTCATATAAGATAAAGGAATTCATAAAAATAATTCCATCACAACATGATCAAATCAATTTAATAATAGGGATAAAAACAGAACCCTTTATTATCTTAGATGGAAAATAATTTTGATAAAACACTTGAACTCCATTCTTGAGGAAAATATCCTTTCTTCTTCAAAAACATTTTTACTTTCATAACATGTCATACAACTTTAAAATAAAAGAAGTTCATTAAAAATAAACTTGAAAACTTGTAAAGGAAGCTTCTTGGAAATAATGTTTTAAAAATCCATTCATGCCGTATAAGTTAAAAAAACATTCTTCGTACTTTTGTTGGAAAAGTCAAAAAGTACCTCGTACGAAAAACGACAAAAGATTCCTTTCATAGATATTACTAAAAACTCACCGAAGGGTAAAAATGGATTTAAAAAATTGTAGGTGGATGGAAATAATATTACATATTGATGAATCATGGATGTGGATGATAAAATACACCCCAGTAAATACTTACGAATAAACAATCTCGGATAAAAATGAGATTGTGATATTTCCCTTACCTTAGGTCCGATTTGCTTCGTATGTGTCCGAACCTCCTGTATAATGATTTAAATAATGTCATTGACTTATTAAAGAATCATATTCATTTTTATGATATCATATATGGTTCCCTTATGACATTATATTACCCGTTCTTTTGTAAATTCCATGTTAAAGAAGCGTTTTGGGTAAAATCATTTCATTTATCGTAGGTGTTTTGACTTGTTGTTCTTGACATCATTATTACTTATATCATGATTTACTTACTTCCAGAATATAAAATATGATTTATATATCATATATATTCAGTATATATATATATATAATAGGTAGATAAATAAAATGAAAAACACCGTTAATGGAGACGGTAGTCCGTACGTACGCATGAACGTTGTTTTCCTTTCCTTATTGTCTTGAAATGGAAGTAAGTAGATGACATACATATGTATATATATACATAAATCCAGTAGCTTTATAATGTCATATATTTCATTATTATTTCTTATATATACTTTATAATCATTCTTAAAGGGTTAATATGGAGAATGAATCTCATCGCGTCGTGGAGACGGTAGTCCGTACGTACGCACGAGCGATGATATCATTTCTATAAGTATTGAATTGAATTGGAGTTAATTATACAATATATCAGAATCAATATGATGTTGTAATAACTATTTATAGTTATTCTTTACACCATTATACCCATCCAAGTAAGGTGGTGGTGGAAAATAGATTACACCACGGCGTGGAGACGGTATTCCGTACGTACGCACGCGCGGTGATTTATTTTTCCGTAGGATGGATAGATGGTGAAATAGGGTTGTTTCATACTTATAATAACATATCAGTATATGAGTGATACTGATGTTATTACTTCATAATGAAACAACCTAAGAAGAAGAAGTGGAAGAAGAAATAAAGATGAAAGAATTGGTAACAGTAATTACCTCTTCTTTGAAGTGCCTCTTTGAGACCTCCTCTTAGGGCACTAGAATTGGTCTTTGAGGAAGACCAGAACCTCTAGGATGTTGCTAGGTAAGTGGAGAAGAGATTTTGGCAGGGTTTGGCTGAGCTTGAATGCTCAAATTGGTGTGAGGAGGAGGGGGAGGAGGTGTCCTTTTATAAGGGAGGAGAGGGGCACCTTAGGAATATCTCAAAATATTATTTTATATTAAAGTCAAAATCGGTTTATAATGGTTCCAAAGGGTCTTATTTCGAAGATAAAGTGGGGATGGGTCGAAATCCTATCATCCAATAGAATTTAGACAAGTTTAGGATATTATTTTAACCTTATCAATTAGATTTAACTCTAAGTTAAATAATTTAACTTTTACCATGTCTTTTTGTTTTCTTTCACTATATGATTAATAAACTTACTATAACATGCCAAACGAACCCCAAAATTGTATATTATTAATAAATATATCCTTATTTAAGTCATTTGGCCGAACCTTAGATTTTTAGGAATAAAATAACAATTAATAATATAATATGTTATTTAAAAACTATTTTGTGTCAATTTTGACACTATTTGATATATGATTTTTGTGAAAGTCATAACAGAATTAAATGTTCGAACCAAGTTGATTAAATCAACATTAATATATCATAGTAACCTCGAAAATTAGTGTAATTCATAAAAAGTCTCAAATTACATTTATTTTTGTGTTTATAACATCAATTATTTCAATATTTCATTAATAAGATAATTACTGCATCATCGTTGTGTCATAAATAAATTAAATTATTTTATGTCTAAAAATTACAAATAAAATACCATCATGTAGGAAATCTTTTTAGATTTCTAATGAATATTTACAATCGAATTTATCTTATGTATAACCCCATATTAAAAATGATTTACTTATTAAACTTTGATTTTAACTATTTTAACCGTTCTTTAAATAAATTAATAATAAATGTCCTAATATAATCCAAGTGGGCCTAAATGGTCATATTTTATTCCTAAGTTTGTTTTTGGTCGAATTACACTTGTCCAATAGAATTAGGACATGTGTTAGGGTAATAGTAATATCATATTTACCTTTAGTTACCCTATTTACTATTAACTGCGGTAAAAAAAGTAAAAAGTTACTATTCACCAAAAATTTATTTTCATCTCATTGAACCACATTTTAGTCCTTGATATTAACCGTGTCTCTCGGATTTTCGAAATTCCATTCACAGAAGCGGTAAAATTAAGTTTTATGCAAAATTTAGTTTTTTAACCTACCACTTAGTGATTTCGCTATTCATCAAAAATTGAAAGTTTTCAGAAAAATACCAAAATTTCACCCTAGGCTAATTTCGATATTCCGAATCCAAAAATGAAGTCCATTTTGAAAAATATAATTTATAAAATTTCAAAAAGTGGTTATTACTATTCATAACGGCTAGTTTTAATAGCATATTGTTGTTTAGTGAAACTCGGTATTGCGTACGACGCAAGCTATCGAGGAAGGTCGTGATTGCGTGTAATGGAAGGAAAGTCAAGGATGCGTGTTGTGAAAGCTTCTTTTGGTTTAGCGTACAACACAAGACATTAATGAAATTAAAAAGAATATTTCTCATAAAATCTCGGGGTGTTACAGTTAATGGCCCAAAAAGAGATGTCATGATTAGTTTTACACTCTAAGATCATGTGAGTCTTGCTCGGTATGAGAAACAATAGCTATCAATAAACTTGACGATTGTGCCATGAAAGATGCAGTTATGAGAAATGATGTGGGGCTTATTTACGTATGAAAACCAAAGTAAGTTAAGACCAGGATAAGGGAAGGAAGACCAAGAGCATGGTCTATAATGGCATTTTTAATTTATGGAGATTTGGAATATTAATCTGTGAGTTACTCCTAAAAAGAAATCCCAAATTAAGAGGGACTTATGATTGGGTTTTATTCATGAGAAGGAAGCCCGAATCAAAAGAAATTACTTTTGGGGCTTAGATCTGAAGAGGATTCCCAATTAAAGGGAACTTATAACTTGGGGCTTACAACTGAGAAGGAGCCCCAATGTTAAAGGAATTTGTGATGGGGCTTACTCCTGAGAAGGAGGCCCAGGTTAAGGGAAATTAGGACTGGGGCTTACTACTGAGAAGGAGGCCCAGGTTAAGGGAAATTATGATTGGGGCTTACTCTTGAGATGGAGAACCAGGATAAGGGAAATTATGACTAGATCATACTCCGGAGAAGGATTCCCAAGATAAGGGAACATGTAGCTTGGGGATTACTCTTTAAAGGGAGACCAAATGTTAAATGAACTTATAACTTGGGGATTACTCATGACAAGGAGGCCCAAATCAAAAATCTTCTCATCTCATATGATTATGTTATATAAGAAACCCCTAACCATGGTGACAAAAAGCTAGTAAGTCACGAGGTTTTTTTTGAGGATCTCACAGAATTCATTTCAGATAATGAAAGACAACATAGGAACCATGCCCTTAATGGCTTTGAATATGGTTTTGAAGTCTATATCTTGAATAGGAGAGGTGTATTTGTGACAAGGAGGTGACTATGAAGGAGGCGCGCAAGTATTTTTATGGTGCTCAAGTCCGAGTCATGCAGGTAGACTTATGCGACATGAGTCACCTTGGACGACGATGAATCCATAGGGTAACACTTGAGCGACTTTGATCTCAAGCCCTTAGTATCATTCCTAGAGGCTTCTAGAAGAATGGCGTTCTAGTTCCCTTGAGAGGAAAAGGTGGTGCGCAAGTGTCTTCATGTCCATTAAGGGGTAAACACTTATGCACACAAGAGTTAATGATTTCTAACACTAATTCCTTATTTTTCCTCTATTGATATTCCATTATAGGTCATGAATTACCTTATAAGTGTTTGGAAGATGTCAGACAAAGACTTGGGCGACCAAATCTTGAATCTATATTTTGGAAAATTCGTCCATGAAATGGGGTCCCCACCGTGGCTATTTATAGGCCAATGTGCACCCTGGGAGAAAAACGAATATGGGGAGAACGTGACTTGCGCTACCCATAGGTGGTTGGCAAGTGACATGCGCAGCATGCAGGAAACTTTTGTGGTGTGCAGGAAACTTGCACGACTCCCTTAAAATGGGTTCCTGGTCCATTCCATTGTCAATTTTTGATGTTCATCAAAGGGTGACCCTCATTGTGCTTAAGTTATTCCCCTATTCCATTCGTTGGACTCTATGATGGAACAATGTGTCAACTGTTGGGTAATTTTCAATCAAATGGATTGTCTTACGACAGTACGTGCTAAACCAAGCCAATTGTACTTACACACTTTGTACCCTTCTAAACACAAAATATAGTAGGGATCATGAAATAATATTCATTTATTTTCCCATATAAGTCATTATTTTAAATATCAGTTTTCATGACACATCCGAGTGGGGGTCGTTTCGTAACTACCCCATGCATGCCTTTGATTATCCAGGGGATGTCCACAAGTACAATATAGGAATATCCCACAAATGGGAGGCATTTGACTAAATACATGTAAAAACAAAAACTTTTCGATGCACAAAATTCTTAAATGTAAAATCGCCATGTAAACAACACATTTATAAACTATGATCACAACCACAGAGTACAATAATATGAAACAAGAAAGTAAACATAGCTATAATATAGACCACCAAAATAATGAGTTTGCAATTGAGATGTCACTAGTTCATGAAACTTATCAGCAGAAAACTATACTTGTAGAGTATGCAAAGAGGTTTTTATGAAGCCAATATAGCACACCTCATTTGTCTGATCTCCCAATGAACCATTGGGTCTAAGTCCACCTAAAACACAGTCAAAGCATTGATTATCTGGAGAAGACACAACATGTGCAGGTGAATCCCATGTAGGGGTGATTAAAATAATACTCAGTAGGACACCGTGAATCTGAAACGGAATTCCACTAATAAATACACAATGTACCCCACATAATTAATAGATGAAGTACACCACAATGGAAATAATCAAAGAAATATAATATGTAAATAGGAAAATTATAGTTATATCTATATAGGAATATGTCTATAACACATATACTAATGATATTACAGTGTATTCATAAACATCCAAAAAGTAAAGAGGTTTTTCAGAACCAATATCAGCCAAATTATTATGTTCAAGGGATGCTCAATCTGGTAGAAATCACTCCTCGCACCATAATATCTTCCAAGACTCTCATGTAGAGGTCTCACTAATTTCATCCCCACAAAAAGATATTTAAACTAGTCAATGATCATAATATAAAGAGAGGGGATCCATCCCATATAATAGAAACATCCCAATCAGTATTGACCCTCAACAAAGGGGATCCTTATTAAATAATAGAAACATCCCTATCTATATGACCCACTAGATAGAGGAATAACAAAAAATGATCAATGTAACATTAAGTCTCAAAAAATCCATCAGGTCTAATATTGTATTCATCTATTCCTAGTGAGGTATACCATAACACTGTCAGTGACTCCTCCTCAAAAGAGGACTACTATCCAGTGATGTGGACACAATACCGTAGTGAAAACTCAAGGAAAGAACCTATTAAAAATCACCACATATACAAGTAAAATCTTTAAAAATATTCCTTAACCCATATCAGATATATTGTCTCAGTAAAAGGGTCCCAAAAACTCAGATTGCTTTTCAAGCAGACCTTCCATTTGAATGTAACATCCATTATTGTAAAAACGTCTGAAATGGGTATGGTCCGGGGGTGACTCAAACTAGCTAGGCCCGACATGTAGGTCCATTATGACTAGTACACTAGGCCTCTGGTCCACATGAACATGTTCTCTAGGGCACTGTAGCAGCAAGGTTTGTCCGTCCTAGCCCGCATTCATGGGCCGACCCCCAATCGCCCTTAGGGGCAGACCAAACTTCATGTTGTCGGTCAACATGACACCACTATATTCAACACTGATGGCCAGGAAATCCATCAAATCCTCCATGGCCTATGATATTTCAGGACCCATGCAGACCCCCATCCGTGCTAGCACCCCCATTCAATTTGTCCCCAGTTACAGCCTGTGACAACACCTGGACCGTGATTCCCACATGGTTCGGCCTAGTCCATGTTCCACCCCCACCATTGGCCACCCCGCTGGTGCCCCACATTCAGCCTCACATTTTTCTTGGGAGGGCCCCACTCCTCTATGTCCTTACTTCCTCAATGGCTGCCATGCCAGTGGCCTACCAGGACCAATATGATCCACTCCTCTGGGAACTACCGTGTTCCCCCTCCTTCTACATCGTATGCCACTAAATCAGATAAATTGCATTGTCCGTTCATCGTCACATCCTCGTAGTATAATTATTGTGTCAGATATTTAGTCTCGGATAGATTCTCCATGAATCAAATGTGAAAATATCATACTCTCATAAAAATCCTGATGAACCGGTAGAACTTTGAGGGTTAAAAATCTCATTAATGAATTTCTAGAACAAAACTCTTCCTTTTGTTTGTTCCATCCATATTGAATTCATTAAGAATAATCAATAAGCCTAATAATATTTAATCAAATCAACCCCACTAAAAAACTCCCCCAATAATTAACCAATCCCATAATTCAAATGACCCATGAATCAATATCTTTTTTGATGGATTCATGATCTTCATAGGGATAAAGATGGAGATAGATTAATTAAAATCGCACAACCTACATCGAGTTGGAATAACAGTATATGAAGAGTGATTTATTATAGTTGTCTTTTTCCAATCCTTGATTTATCAAACCCTCAACTATTTCGATCTACCGTGGTTTTCAATGCTTTCTCAAATGGTTCTTCTATCCAACTAAAAGGAATTCCTGGTTTTTATAAACCTTGAATTCCATACCATGATTATATTAAAAGAAAAACATTGATGAATTGAAAAAAATATATCATTTTATGAAAATATTTTAATGATGTTTACATCCAAAAACTAACATTCATGGATGACTAGTGCATGTTGATGTTAGAACCCACCTATGTTAAAGACATTGTTATTTAAATGTATTTCTAGTTTTAATGATAAACCACCTAATGGCATTATTGATAAAAAAATTTATCAATGAACACATTCTGTCACACTAGGCCTTAGAATCATATTCCATCTCAGCACATGGCCTCAGAATTTTCATAAATATTTTATAAAAAAATCTGAAGAATATCGGAGACATTATATTCTCCCCACATTTTGGATTTACGTCCCAAAAATCCACACTTTTTTTATAAAAAAAATGAGGTTACTAAGAATATATATTATCCTCCAACTCCCATGTGTTCAAATATATATTCTTTTGCTGCATTTGATTGAGAACAAGAGTAATCAACCGCCCATGAAGGGTCCTCTCATGTTGATACTCAACCCCTACTTGGTACTCGGAAATTGTCACCCTGTCATCAATGAATAGATAACCCCTTTCAATAATGTCCATTGGATCATGCATGTACCTCCCCAAGATTGAGATGTAGACAAAATAATGTACCACATTCAACTTCAGGGGTAGATACTGGCTGTGAACAACTTCTCCCACAATACATAGAATCATAAATGTGTCGGTGTATGCCGGAGATAAATTGTCTCCCCAGTCAAATCTCCATATCCTCTGTTGAGGTGAGACCTAAAGGTACACATGGTCTCATTCATTGAACTCTAGATTCCTACATATCCTAACATCGTATGACTTATAACGTCTCTATACAGTCCATATACACTATTGGATGATCTTTACCATTATGGTGGTATCCCGCACCATCTTTGGACCCATGAGTTTTGACACTCCAAGGTCATTCTATCAAAATAGTGAACCGCATTGTCCCCTGTATGAGTCATGAAATGGTTCCATACTAATGGTGGAGTGGTATATTGTTTTACCCAGACTCACCATAGGTAGGTGATCCTCTTAACTATGAACAAAATCTAGGATTCAAGAATGTAGCATGTCCTCCAGAATCATAATGGTCCACTCAGTTTATTTTCCCATCAATGGGTGAAAATCAGGGATCAAACAACCTAAGTCCAAAACGCCTCATAAAATCCCTTACAAATAGATAAATAAAGAAATCATCATGATCTGGGTCTATTTTTGATGTTACTCCAAGGATTCAAACTATCTTCAGAATGTAAAGGCGTTTAAAGCTCTCTTCTAAGTTCATCTCATGGATCGGTAGGAAGTGGGATGGCTGGGTGATTTAGTCAATTAGGACCTAGATGGAATATTTCCCCCTTGACCTGTGTAGTAAAACCATCATTAATTCAATCGATATTCCATCTATCATTCTCTTTGGAACCCCAAGGGTTGGGTCATGCCTGCTAAAACCTGGTTCTCTGCCTTCACTTTCTAACATGTGAGTCATAAAGAAACCAAATATGCCACTCCCTTCTCCATCCTTGGACACCTAAGCTAATATTGGTGGTCTTTGTACATTTTCTCTACACTTGGATATACATCCAAAGGGCATGTAAGTATATCCTTCACGACCCACCTTCAATTATTGAGGGACTACTGTGCATCCTCTTAGAAGAATGATCTCATATCCACCTTGAAAATATCAATCAGTGGAAATCCATATAGACATATGAGCATGTCAGGCCTTACAGTCAATATCCCCATACGTACCTCCATAACTCATAATATGATAGGTGGGGTTGGGATAAAACAATCAACAAGAGGTAATATTCTCCATACACATCCAAAAAATATATCTGTAATGCAGACAACTACTCAAAAACCTCACTCAGAAACAGAAAGTTGTAACTCCTAATGAGAAAATATGCAACCACGTTCCCATTCATAGGAACACTGAAAAAATAAATGTAATATTCATGTTGAAACATTATCCATCACCTTTTTCTCATGTTCATATCCTTTTATGAAAAGATACACTTGAGACTTTTGTGGTCAGAGTAGATGATAAACTGCTCGCCCATCAGGTAGTGTTGCTACATCATTAATGGAAAGACTACTTCTAGATCACGATCATGGGTCACATAGTTCTATTAATTTCCCTCAACTGGTGAGAACCATACCTACTCACATCTTTTCACTTCAACTAGGAAAAATCAGGCATGATCCATTATGCATAAAAGACAACATTATACCCAACAACCTCATCTGGTAATCTAAAGATGGGATCACTCGTCATCCTCTCCCTTTCCTTCTAAAAGCACTAACAGAACTTCTATTCCAAAATGAAATGCTTCCAATTCTTTGTAAAATATTCCAAGGGTGCTTCTACTATCGAAATTTTTGGTACACAACTCCAATAGTACCCATCCAAACCCATGAAACTCCGCACCTCGGTAACATTATTTTTTGGATCCCATGTAAGAATTGATTCAATCAACATTGGATCCACATAGACAAAAACCATTAAAATGATGTGCCCCATGAAATGGACCATAATAATTTAGAATATAAACATCTGGAATAACCTACAATTCTGGTGCTCTCAGAGTGTGTCAAGGACTATCCTCAAGTGTCACATGTTCTCCTACTCAGATGCTTAGTAAACTTGAATTTCATCAATGAAGACCACCTCTAAGTGGTCTTTGTAATGATGAAAGATCATTTTAATGAGTCCCATGAACAATGATATGTCTTTTTTAATTTCAAACGACGTCACCATGTCCAAATAAAGTCTGTACTAACATATAATACAATTATTCAACACATTATCATCCCGTACTCATAGCTGGTGATAGAGGGACCTGAGGTTGATCATCAAGGACCACATAACTATTTTCAACTAATCTAATAGTTTGTCAAACCATGATTGTTGATTGTTTTTCTTTATTTTGGCTCTGATTTGGCATCAAAATTATACACACAACTTCAAAATTCCTTCCATCTTCATGGAGAAATGAACTGGGGATACATAGTGTGAAACATTGGGTCTTCCAAATACCTTCCTCTAAAACTCCTCCAACTTCCCCCTCAACTCACTATGCTCAATGAGATCCCTCCGATATTCATGTCTACATATTGGTGTCACCACTGGGTAATGATAAATTTAGAATCTACCTCCACATGTATAGGCCACCCAAGAACATCCTAAGGAATGATATCCTCATACTGCACCACCACCATAAGAAATTGAGAACTGCTATCATCCACCACACTGATGGTGAGGAAAGAATACTAATGAATAACCTGTTTCACCCATGTATGATTAATATAATCCAATACTACATGTATTCATTCTCTCCTAAAAAAGGATAATCGAGTCCCATCACCATGGACACAACTCGCCATGTTCCTAAAACAGTCAATATGACAATGAACTATGGATAACCAGTCAATACCAAGAATGACATTATAAGGCATTGACACTGCTACCAAGAGATCTGAACCAAAGCTATAATTTCCAAGGTCACACTGTCAGCACCTATGTGTGATCATAAAATTCCCTCTCGTATAAGACTCTATTAATTATGGTCGAGTCAATGTTTCCACATGAGTGTTTGTTCCTCAAAAAATGTCCCTGAAGGAAATGAAGAACTAGAATCAATGTATATAAAAACTGTATCTAATGTCTAAAAGACACAAATTGAACCAAAATCAATCTTGGAGTCTTAAGGTAAAAATACTCCATCGCATGACACTAGAGTAATCCAGATCTACTAGATCCCTTATCCTATCATGGTTCACCTAGTTCTAATAGGGGTAATAGGTAGATCCTCCTTCCACATCATGGTTCCTCTCCTACTCTGCTAAAAAATTCTCCACCCTATGTACCACCATACTACTATCTCTTCCTCATTCTTTGTAGGCCCTCGATCATCCCCCAATAAATTGTACGTTGGGTCATGCAATCTCATACCTGATTCCCCAGAATCCCGCATGCATAACACCATTTGTCTTTGGGATGACTCAAGCCACCATAGTAGCTTTTCACCACATACCCAGTATTTTTGGTACATATAACAAAGTATCTAATCTTCTTGGATACCTATGACTACCATTGGTTACTAACTACTGATGTCTCGACCAGTTAGTGGTTCTTGATAGCTCCCACTACTGGTGTCTTCTCTACGTGAAAGGTCTCCACTTGTAGAGCATGCTCCAGTAGCCCATCATATGTAGTAATTCTTAGGGATATCAGCGATTCCATTATATTTTGGCATAATACCTTTTCTATGTTCTGTACCTAGGATAATGGGTCTCACACTATATCTATGGAGTATCAAGAAAGATCAGTAAACCTCGCTGAGTACACCACAATAATCTGACGACATTGTTATAGATGCAAGAGATCAGGTATGAGTAAAGATCCCAAGTTAGTTAAAATGAACTAATATATGAAGATACATCAATGTATCCCTAATATAATACTGCCTCATCATGTTTCAGGGACACTATGATCCACCATCTCCCAACTAAGTCCTATAGAAGACTCATGGGTAAGACTTGCATCATGTATGATGGCATTCACAAAAGGCGGAAGACAATTGTAAATGCCTCCAGCCAATTCTCTACTATATAGGGATCCATATGACTATGATTACTATGATTTCACTACCTCTTGAACTAGTGAAATGAACTCATAATACAAGTGTCCTTAACTGGTACCGATGGTAGTAAGTGTTTCTCATTGAGAGGTTGTATCTCTGATAAACCTTTTAAAGGTGAAATATCTGGTTCATGCCCCTATATTGACACCTCTTAGCTAGTCGGATCATCCTCAAGATCCTGCAATGAAGTCATGGAAGGCTATCTATATGAAGGAATCCAAAAATAAAACATGTTGTACCATGGTCAATGTAGTATAATTGGTGAAAAGAATCCAGAATGAAAAGACAACACGCCAAAATCCATTGTTATGCATGTATCATTGTATTCCCAACAATTATAGTTTTCATTTAAAAAATTGAAAAGAAGGTTCATGGAGTCTATGTCAGCCACCACATCAACACTAGTTTCAATGGATTGAATATTGAACTCAAAACACTCGACACTGTTTCCCCAATCAAACCATTGTGTCTCTATGTGCTTATATAGAACTGACCACCTCAAAAAGAAATCTATCATTGACATCCCCAGTGGGGGCCATTAATTACTACCCCCATTCCATCCTACTATATTCTAGGGCCCTGTGGCCAGAACCAAGTAGGAATATACAAAAAATAGTAGGCATTTTATTAAGTACATTTACACATGAAAACATCCCCAAGACCAAAATGCTAAAATATAAAAACACTATCTCCACAATTTATCCATACAATATGATCCCAACCATAGAGTACAACGGTTGGGAACTATAATGTAAATAGTTCTAGAATATAATAACACCAGAGTAAATAGTCTGTAAAAGATAAATCATGAGTTCCTAAAACTCATCCCAAAAAAACCCTACATAAAGGATTGTTGTAAGTCAATTGTCTAGATCCATAGTAGCACACATCGTTTTTCTAATCTCACATAGCACCAACTAGTTCTGGGCCACAAAAATTTCAATAAACGAATCCTTCATGAAGACAAGACACAACACATATAGTTGAATCCAATTCTAGTGTGAGTAAAAAAACACAGTAATACACCCCGAAACGAAAAAGGAACACCACTAAGAAATATATGAAGTACCCATCAAAGTAAATACATGATGAAAATAACAATGAAAATACATGAAGTGGAATAAAAAATAAATACACGAGGTAAAATTAGCTACACACATGTTTATGTATGAAACACAAATTTCAAGGACATTCAGGTATACTAATAACCATTCAAAAATTAATGAGGTAAGTCCAAACCATTCATCGAAACATGATTTTACTAGATATATGCTGAATCTTGTAGAAAATACTCCTCGCACCATGATATCATCAAAGACTCATAGGAATATGTACTTATAATATGAACCCCAGAAATATAGAAATAATCTATTCAAAGATCATAATACAGAGAGATGGGATACCTCATAGAGAATACCAATAGCCCAATCTATATTTCCCGCAACATAGGGGATCTTCTTTAGTGAATACGCACATCCCTATTGATAAGGTCCTCTAGATAGAGGACTAATTCCCACCACTTTTTGGTCATGTAAATTACCAAAAATATCCATCATTAGTGATAAAGGGTCAATCTAGTCTCAAAGAGGGATATCATAACACTATATGGTACTCGGTCAATAAGTGGGGCTACTATCTAGTGATTTGGACAAAATAGCTTACTAAACCCTCTAATAAATAACCAAGAGAAACACTCCACCTATAAAATCCTAAG
This sequence comes from Viscum album, assembly GCA_963277665.1. Classification (NCBI taxonomy): domain Eukaryota; kingdom Viridiplantae; phylum Streptophyta; class Magnoliopsida; order Santalales; family Viscaceae; genus Viscum; species Viscum album. The sequence continues at coordinate 1,059,464,675 of OY728165.1, read as the reverse complement.
AAAAAAAGTATAACCAATCCATATAAAAAGAACATCGTTGTCCCAAGGGTCCCATATCAATTTATAGCTCATCAATTGGGCATTCTATTTTATGGTTACGCCCATTTTAGTGAAATTTTTTGAACATGCGTCTGGTCCGGGTACGACCTGAATGAAAAGGGCCTAGACCACACGCCAAACCCCATCTCCCATTGGTATTAATCCCACCTATTTGCTCCTAGTAAATTTGGAAATGTCTCATTCAATGAGGAAGATCACTATGTTTGTCATCTCCCCCGTAGCCTGTGCCATTGTAGGCTCCACGAAGATCTCCAACTTTCTATGTGACAGCACATCACTGCACCCTCGGTCACCACCCATTGTGCCACTCCATTCGCAGAGTCCCACGCGGTCTCGCCAAGGCTGTGTCCTGCCTATTCCATTGGATTCCCCTCTAATGGCATGCCTTCTGCCTCATGCTCAAATTAGAGCGGCCCAGGTGGGATGTGTCCTTATTTTGTCCCCAACCACCATGCCACCAGCATGCTTGGAACAACTGGAGCCACTACTGAGGGCATGATCGTGTGCCAATACCTTGCAACTCTGTAAGTTGATTCCTCATGTGAATTGTTCCATGATTTAGCCATCACACATCCATGGTATAATCATGGTGTTAGATCATCAATATCGGGTTGTTGCACCACAAATATAAGGCACATCAATGGCACCCTAATAAATATCACGAATAATGTGAAGAATATTGAGGGAGAAAAGGACATGAAATAACCCCAATAAATAACATCGGCTATTTATTCATTCTAAACTCAATCAATTTATATGAATAATAATTATGTATAAAATTATTCAATCAAATCAACCCCGCTTATAAAAACCCCACAGTAATAAATCCAACTTTCAAAACACACGGACCGAGAATCAATCCGTTCATCGATTGATTCAATTTTTGCATAGGGATAAATAATGTGGAGAAATAAAATAAAAACGTATACCCTACCTATAGTTAGAATGACCTACGATGATGTGTGATGATGAATTTCCATCATTATTTGATCCTTGATCTGTTGAACATGAAGTTCGGTCGATCTGCCGTTGTTTTCCAATGATTTCTATAGAGGTTATTCTCTCTGAATCAGAGGACTTACTATAATATGGTAAATTTTTATTTCCATTACAAGATCAAATTAAAATAAAAATTCTATTGTTTTGAATAAAAATATTATTTAATAAAAATATTTAAATGTTTCTTATTTCAAAAAGACATTCAAGTCCAAACCTTATCGTTCGTTGTTACGCTCTTCCTAATTTAGGGTCAATTTTATGAATGCAATAGTGCCCTTGGCTTTATGATCTCAGAAGATTTTGTAATATTATTCTATTTTTAAATAAAAACCACCATTGATATTTATTAAATAGTGGAAATTTTTCAAAGAACCGTTCTTGTCACTCAGGGGCTCAGAATCACATCCCATGTCAGTGCCTCTTCATTGATTTTTTATAATTAATATATAAAAATAAAATCAAATAAAATTTTATTCATTACAATAGTAGTCCATTATATTTGTTTATTTCCTTCATATATATATATATATATATATATATTCATCACTTATATTTTATATTCACGGATTTTGTTGTTTCATATTTTTGTAAAGAGAATGATGTGTGTGGGTCGATGATTAGAACTTCTATGTGATTGATAATCATATTGAATAATATATATCTCACATTTATGGTCCATATATATATATATATATATATATATATTATTTATTAGTAAATCCTCTTATAGTGATGTTGTATGTGTACTCCACTGATAGAGTTGGATACAAAGTCATTCAATGCACACTACACCATTTGTTGTAGGGCTCAGTTAATCTCTATAATGGTGGTCTACATTTGAGGTATGGGTCATATATTATTTCTTCTATTGAGAGATGTTATATATGTTAATATGTTTCCATTTTATGGGGGGTATTGTAGAATCCTAATATTTAATAAGTTGAATCGTTTTACGTATAAATTAATTTATATGTGTTTCAATATAATTAATATAATTTTTCAGAATATAATAATTATATTTTAATGTATTAATAGTACTTAAATAATGTAATATCATTTTTTAATAAAATAAAGATGTAATAAAAATATATTAAACTTTAAATTATAGTACAACATATATTATGAAGTGTAGATATTATCGTAAATTATATGTAATTAAAATATACTTATAAGAAGATTAAAATTAAATTATTTTTGAAATAAAAATGTTTCATTTTTACATATATATGTTTAATAATTTAATTGAAATAATATTAATACAGTATGTATTTTTTTTGTTAAATTTTGTTCTTCAAAAATTAATTAAAATTAAATTATTTAATTTAAATTATTTTACCTCAATGTCCAAAACATGAGATGTGTGAGATCTCAATGTCCTGACATGCACCCCAATCATTGACCTAAGGATTAAGTCTAGTTGTTGGGGTGGTCACATGTTATGTGTTTTACAAACATGTCTGAAGGAGCGTGATAATCCCATGAGTAGCAGTGTGTTAGAGAAGATACACAGAGAAGAAGAAAATACTCATATAGAGAGAGTTTCTATTGTGAAATCACATATATGTGACCACTCAACCAATTAATTCTCTGATACATTATCAAATATAATAGTAATATTATCACATATTTAAAAAGATTCCCAAATAAACTAGGTTTTCTAACCCAATAGATCTTGCTCATCTTACCTCCTCAATTTTTCATCTCCCTCCTCATGTATTGTACATAACTCCTTTTTTACCATCATATTATTCTCCTAGAGTCAAACTGGCACTATCATCCCCCAATCATTAACAACAAAGACTCTCCAGACACCCATTTTCCACCATATTTGACAATGTTTCTACTACCCACCATGTATATGATTTCATCCCCATTTATGGAAAGGTCATTATCAACATTATATCTTCTATGTTACTATAATTTAGTGAAAATATATATTTTTTGGTCATCTATTTAATGGGATTTAGATCATAAATTATTCAAAATTGTTTGAACATGTAAATAATAATTCCATAAACACATGTTAATATATTAAAAAATGTATGCATGGATAATTATCATATTCTTTGGTGGTTATTTATATGGTCCTTTCCGGTGTTATGGGGTTTTATAATGAACTAAATATTTGTAATAAATTTTTCCAATTCCTAAAAAAAACATTACCAGGACAATTGTTTTGCGTATCAATTTCATCAAGTGACATCAATGGTGCTATATTGGTTATTGGGTCTGTCAATATATAAATAGATATATTGTATAATTTTATATTAAATATAGTTCATGTATCATTTTTTATATATGTGTGTGTGTGGTATTTTAAAAATATATATCAATTAGGATTGATTATAAATAACAATAGTTATAAAAATATAATTATCACTTAAAATAAACTACAACAATCCATAGTTGTTAATGAAATATAGTGAGGAATAAACATCCCTAAACTCTATATTTATAGAAATTTAAATATGATGCATATGATAAAGTGATTTATTGACCGTGGGTTTATGATATCATTATCAATGGAAATTTTTTATTATTTTAATGGGAAAAGTGTTAGTTTTTTATTTATGGGAAACCCTTACATAATGGGAATTCTATACTAATGAAGGACTATGTTTCCTTTAGTATAAGTATACCTCTTTTCCTAGTTGTATAAGGAAAGAAATTATATTTTTTGACATGAAGAAGGAGATCGTTAGAGAGTATTGGATTTTAGTGAATATAAGGTTTGGGATACACGTATTCTATAAAAATTTATTTTAATGTTTCAAAACCACATATTTATTAAAGAATTATTTTTATTTTTATTCTATTTTTTTCAAAACCCCATATACTGTGGATATTTTATTAGTAATTTTATTTTATTTATTTCCACAAATATTTTTATATGAGACGTCATAAAATTCTCATAAATTTGTCATGTCCTTATTATATATATATTTTTAAATTTTATATAATTTTGAAATACGGTTTTAAATAATTATATAATTATCCTTTACTATGTAAAAAGTCATTTTAAATTACATGAGCTTAATTCATTTTTAGATGACTTGTATGGAAAATAAAATTATTTTTAACTAACATTCAATATATGAAAATAATTTTATTATATTTCATTTCAATGAATGTTTATTATTTTTTTCAATGAATTTTTGTATTAATAATAATATTCATGAAATAAAATATTTTTCTAATTGGATTTTTTATTTTGATTACATATTAAATTATTTTCATTTATAAAATATTTGAAATAGATGTAAAGATTTTATTAATTTTTATTGTAATGGATTTACAACATGGTAGGAAATTTTTACAATAAATTTATTTAATTAAAATTTGGTCAATTTGTATTTAGTATGATAATGGTGAATGGTGATTGAACCCATAAAATAAAGGGTAAATTTTCTTCAAATCTATTTACTGTCCTATAATATTCTATGTGGCCAAATGTTTTAATTAATTTTCCTTCATGTATCATTAATTTCAATAAATATATATGTTTTAAAACATTATGATTTAATATTTAAATGGAAAACTCTTCTTATGTATTATTATATATTATGTTTTTTAAATAAACAGTTGTTTCAATAAGATAATTCATATTATTATAAACATTAAATTATGTATTTTATTTTTAATTTTTTATTATGAAAATAGAAAAAATTGAGAAATATTTTTTGATATACAAATTTATATTTACCCCAATTAATTTAATATAATGGAAATGTTTTGAAAATTTATTAATGAATTTTAGAAGGGAAATGAATTCAATTATTTTTTTTCATCCCATTACATAGATATTTTTCTCACAGCAGGTTGATTTTTGTTCCAACATCTTATAGTTCAGTATAATCTATTTCTAATTAAATCCTTGATTAATGAGTTATCAAATGTGAAGATGATATAACATTTTAGCAATTATTTAATAATATTATTTTTCAATATAATTTTAATATTTAATTTAATATATTTTTAAAATTCTTAAAATTTATATTACTATAATTTCATTTGGATGGTTCAAACACAATTTAATTCAAATTTAATTGTGAATTATTTAAATTGGGTCACTATATTTTTTAAATCCCATAATCAATTACTATGTTATTATCATAGGATCCAAGAATAAAGGTTCAAGGATATTATAATTACATTCAAAGGAATAAATTATCCAATTTAGATATTATGACTATATCAATTAATGATTTTTTAGAAATTTGACATCCTTTTTTAAGATTAGGATAATATAATTTTTGGTTATTGGTGGTTTATTAGATTAATGTTCGTTTAGGAAGTTTGCCTCTTTTATAGAAACAATCCTTTGGATTATATAATGATTTCAATCAATAGATTTTTGTACTGATTTTCCTTTAATCATGTAATTTTTTCATAGAGTAAAAGTTTTATAATTTCCAAAGAAATTCATTGTTACTAATTTAAAATGTTTTAATTTTTACAACCCATCCCAGTGGGGATCATTCCGCGACTCTCGATTCCCTCCCACAATAGGCATGGGGAAAGTGAATCACACCTAAAAGGCATATCGCTAACATGGGAGGCATTACCTATGTACATGTACTCTTGCACCCATCTCCAATCCAATGAAATGCTGAAATGTTAAAAGTACAAAGTAAATAATTCATTAAAACAACTATATACCAACCAATAGAGTACAATACGAACATAAAGTAATCTTAAATAGGGAAAAATAAAAGGCCGCCAAATGGAGTATATAACCACAAGACCATTCTACAAGAACTAGTACTAGGAGTACTATCTAGAGTTTTAGGGACACACCTCATCCTACATGATCTCACAATGTAGTGTCTAGTCCTGGTCCACCTATGACTCAATCAAAAGGTCACTTATCTTCATAAGACCTGACATGTGAAGCCAATGACCATGATGGGATGAGTATAACAATACACATTAGGACACCTCGAAACAAGAATGAATTATAATAAAGGATCATAAATTCATCCCTACCCAAGTATATGTCTACAAAACATATAAGAGTATCAAGATATAATTAGTCCAAGACACGCATTGTATAGGTACATCATGAATGAAACAAACCAACAATAGGGATTCAATTCGAATATTCTAGGAGGCACTCATCCATGATAACTCATTCATGAGTCCAATTGTACTGACAAAATCCATCTGGGAAGTAATTTTCATTGGGAACTATTATGAGAGAGATACGATCATATATCTATAGATAGAGGTATGAAACGAAGAAAAAGATCACAACCATGACAATGAGGTGATAACAATAACTCAATCTAGATTAACCCACTACGTAGAGTATCAACACCCTATAATGTTTCTCACATCAATACCAAATACTCTTCCTAAGGAATGAATAATGAATAGATCACCCAACTTTGGGCCTCTTAGGGGATTCAAAAACACTATCCAGAAATTCTAGCTGAAGGGATCCTAGTCCAATTAGTAGGAGATGATCCAAACATACCTTCAATGAAAATGATAAAGGGAACAAACATTTATGAAACATGTACATGATATGGAGGACATGATAATAAAGTGTTGGACGCACATGTTTTGATAATCAGAAATCATGTTTTGATAATCCCAAATCATGTTTTGATAATAGAAAATCATGTCTTATTTATGTTATAATTATTTTTCTCTTATAGAATAATCATTTCTATAAAACTCATATTTAACTCAATTTGATTACTATGTATGATTTATCTCAATGTTATCTTGTTTAAAGATCTCAGTGCAAAATTTCTCCATGTACGTAGATGACTGATTCAATGTTCACCGATGAAAAGGTAATCATTGAAAGGTCACCGTTGTAAGGTCACCGATGCTAGGTCACCTATTCAAGGTCACCGATGCAAGGTCACCGATGCATGGTCACCATTGGAAGGTCTCAAATGCAATGGTCACCAATGAAAAGTTCATCATTGAAAATGTCATTGATGCAATGGTTACCGATCCATGGTCACCGTTGCAAGGTAACTGATGCATGGCTATTGTTGTGATGGTTCTTACTTGAGATTTACCTATAAAAGGATACCAATGGATATTTATCGATGGAAGGTTACCATTGGGAAGGTTACTGATAAATTCAGCCGATGTGCACATACTGTTGAATCCTACCATTATAAATGCTATTGTTGCAAGTCTACCGTACTCATCAAATCCATACATTGTCTGATTATTAAGATCATTTTAACGGTCATTTTTGCTAACATTAATGATTCTAAAATTAATTAATGCTGATTGTAGTCATATCGAGAGACTGTATCTCGGGAGAGTATGAGGAGTGAGAAAGACCATGTGTGATGTACATATACAAATTGTCAGATGAAAAATATATTTGAGATGAAATTGGAATGCACAAAGGTTGTGAGGACTTGATGAAGAGAGGCATGTCTGATAATATGAAGATTCTTACTCGATAGATCAAAGATGAACTATCCATGAAATACACTGTGAACCCACAAGAATCACGAAGATCATTTTAGGGACAAAAACGCTTCTTCCTTCTATGCTTCATCAACTATCAACCAATAAAAGAAGAAGAACTATCAGTTTATGAAATCTTGAAACTGATGTTGGGTCACCATGTTTTTTGAGACAACTTCTAGTGAAAGACTTGAACATCAAATTCCTAACTTCAAGGATCCTAGAGCTCAACTACTAAAATATAGAGCCTTGTAAACACAAATTCATTATATTTGATCTACTATTTTATTTAATTTTTTATTTTTGAGATGTTTTTGTTTGTTTCATACACAAAGTCTTGTGTGCTTGTACAGGAGGATACAAAAATCCTCACAAAAAACTTTTATAGGACCATGTTTTCCCACATATATATGTGGAAGATAGTGTCTGTCGAATGTGTTGTTTATAATTCCCACAAAGGACTATGGTAGAGGGTGTCAAACCAATATATTTCATCAAAACTGTTGAGAAGCCAGATACAATATGTGTATCAAGTTTATTGTTAATAAAAATAGCTTTGTGGCAGGTGATCATCCGGTTGTGAGGATTATGTCTCTGCTTGGGACTGAACATCTTGTTTTATATTTCGGTAAACTATATTTTGTTATACATTGTCATATCTATTTTATGCTTTTTATAATTTCTAAAACATTAGACTGCTTTTCATTTAATTTGATAGTTTGTTATTGTTAGGGATTGTATATGTTAAATTCACTAAACTTGTTTCAAAAGTGGAAGAATTGTTTCACTCTAAATCAAATGAGGCCCAATCACCCTTTAAGAAATATGTTGACCCCCTAGAAATTAACATATCTAATAACATAATTAACGGGTCTGTTTAAAAATTGTGAGGTTCATTAAAATAATGTTTATAACAGAAATTATATGTAGGAACATAATTCACCCCCTCTTGAGATTCCAATCTGACCAAAATTTGGTATTAGAGGTTTTATTTTAGTGTTTATTATTACTACATGACCTATTATGAATCTTTTCAAATTCATTAACTGTGATTTTCTTTTATGGTCTTAATATTTCTTTCATATATAAATTTTTAGTTCATAACAATTATAATTAACAATAGAATACAATGATGATGGTTGTCTACTAAATTTCCACCTCTCCTTAAAGGAAATATCTATGCTTAGTGGAAATAAAAAATGAAAATTTATGTAGAGAGCACAAGACCTGAAATATGGGAGACAATTGACAAATAACATGTATTGCCTTCTACATCTAGGGACAAATGTTATCAGTTGACTAAAGCTACATATAATTATAATTGTAATGAAATGAATGTATTGAATTATTTTATAGGTGATAAAGATTTAAATAGAATATCTATTTGTAATACTATGTATGGCATTTGGGAAACTTTATCTTTTTCTCATGTGGAAACAACCAATGATAAAGAAATCATATAAAATACTTATGTTATTAAATATGATAATTTTAAAATGAATAATGATAAACCAATATCTGAAATGTATCTCAGGTTCAATGAAATATTGAATTCCATGAGTTGGCTTGAGAAACCAGTAGAAAACATGGATCAGATTGTGAGAGTACCTTGATTCCTACCTAACATACGAAGAGGATGATCTATTTCTATTCGTGAATCTTCTTACATAGGCAAGATAAACGGGAAAGATCTATTTTGAATTCTTATGATGTACGAAGAAATTCTTAAGGTAAATCAAGAAGAATATGAAGAAACAATAATGAAATATGTTGAATTCAAGAATACTACCTTAATGAACAATGATAAAGAAAATGGTCATGATTTTGTAGACACTTCCACCAGGGAAGACTCAGATTCAGACAGAGATGATAAGATGTGTCATCATGCAATGAAATTTGAGAATTTCTTTCGTAAGAAAAAGTTCTTTATAATTTTGAAATATAATGGAAGGTATTATAATAAATAATAGTGGATAAATGACATAAAAATGTAATGATAACACAATTGAGATATTATGTTATGAGTTTAAACGAAAATAATATTTGAAGAATGATTTCCCTAAGATAAAATTTATGAAGAAGTATCAAGGCATTGGAAAGGGATATAAAAATAATATTAATGCTACTTAGAGTGCCTCAGAAGATAGATTATGTTGATATGAAAGTACTGATATTGAAAAGAACAAACATGCAAATTTGTTCTTCATGACATAAACTTATGAGGTAACTCCCAATTCTCCAATACATAATGCTTACTATTTTTAGAATGAAACATTATCAAAAAATGTTTAAAATATTAATATGGATGATCTATATTAATAATGTGGAATGCATGAGGGTACCATTAATTAACTCAAGGATAAATATAAATTTTTGAAAAGAAAATGTGATTTTAATTCCAATTATAACTATGATCTGCATATTGAGAAAAAAAAATTTGATCAACTATTAAAAATATAATGAACATAAATTGTCCAATGAGAAATGAAAATGAGTTCATGAGAATTTTACTACAGGTAGAGATACCATGACCCAGTTTCTAGAAAAAAAAGCTCCAAAATACACAACTGGTATAGGATATTAGCGATGACATAGAATAATTATTAAGAATAAATATGTTACAAAATTTAGACAGTTCACTACTAGTTCATGTTATGGAACATCATTTGAAAATAATTTATCTAAAAGACCAAAAAATGTGTTCATATCTCAAATCATATCTATTGATTGTAGGAAACATGTGAGACATGTATGTGTTCCCAAATAATTACTTGAAATCATCTCTATACCCATGAAAATAAGGGTAACAATGTTACCCTATATATAATTTGTTTTGGAGGAACACTATTTAATTAGATCCTATAAAACACTATGTTACATGAAAAAAGGATGTTCAAGAAACATGATAGGATACTACTCATCTTCAAAAGCCTAATTAATGTTGATGGTGGAGATGTTACTTTTGGTGGTAATGCAGAAGGGATGATTGCCAGATTAGGACAAATTGGTAACCCTCATTCTATATTAATTTCAAAATAAAATTTTCTTGATGGGTTAATGTAAAATTTACTAAGTATATCTAAGTTATCTGATGGTGATTGTAATGTTATATTTCAAAATGTTTCATGCAATGTTTTTAATTCTAAAAATGATTTAATATTCAATGCTCTTAGAAATTAAAATATATATGTTGTTGATTTAAATACTTTATCTAAGAAAAATATAACACATTTAAATGCATATTATAAGGAATATTGGTTATGGAAAAATTTATTAGGACACTACAATATGCACTCACTTAGGAAACTAAAATGGAACATTTTAGTTCGAGAATTACCTAAATTTAATTTCCCACTTAACAATGTTGGTAATCCTTGTAAGAAGAGAAAACAACACCCTGTTTTTTCAAAACTTAGAGTGACGTATCTACCTCTCATCATCTTGAGTTTGTTCACATGGATTTTTTTGGACCATCTAATGTTCTGTGTTGGAATGGGAAGAACTATGTTTATGTTCTTGTAGATGATTTTTTTAGATATACATGGTTACACTTTCTATCTCAAAAAACTGATGCCTGTTTTTACTTCATTAAATATTCCACGTATATAGAAAATCTTAGTGGACAAAGAATTAGGACCCGAAGAATTGATCATTGTTGTGAGTTTGAAAATATAGAATTGGAATCCTTTTTCTCACATAATGGCTATACTCACAAATTCTCATCTCCAAGAACACCCCAAAAAAATGGAGTTGTGTAAAGAAGAAATATGACATTTCATCAGATTGCTCATACTATGATTAATGATTATAATCTACCTATCTATTTTTGGCCTGAAGCTGTTAATACAACATGTTACATTATCAATAGTGTAATAATTAGACCAATTATTACGAATACCCCTTATGAGGTCTGGAATAATATGAAACCTATGGTTAATTACTTTATAGTTTTTGGTTTCAATGTATTCATCCTTAACACTAAAGACAATCTTGAAAAAATTTCTTCCAAAAGTTGTGAAGGAATTTTCCTAGGATACTCAATCACTAGTAAAGATTATAGAATATTTAATAAGAGAACCAAATGTGTGGATGAATAAGTTCATGTTAAATTTTATAAGACTGATCCACATTAACAGAAAACCACTATTTAACTCCTCGAGGATGATATGTAAATTCTAGGCCATAATGATAAAGGCAATGAGCCCATAGTGAAAACAACCAGTTCTGGAAATTTTCCAGAATCTGTACCTGATGAATCTGGACCTATAGACATTAAAGAGGAGTCTATTTCAAAATTTCTAGAAGTATTGGAACTCTCCGGAAGCATCATATAGATGATGTTGTAGGTGATTTATATCGAAGTACACAAACTAGAGATATATGAGAAACCATGTTGAGCATCAATCCTTTCCTTCACAACATGAACCTAAAAATATTGATGATGTAATAAATGATGATTTCTAGGGGATATCTTTTCAAGAAGAATTAAATCAAGATATTATGAGGAAACCTTTGCACTTGTGGCTAGAAAAGAATCCATTAGGATACTACTCGCTTATGAAGCTCATTTGAATTTCAAACATTATAAAATGGATGTAAAAAGGTCGTTTTTAAATTGGTACATAGTTGAAGATGTATTTTTTGAACAACCCCATGGTTTTACAAATCCTCATTTTTCAAATAATGTATTCAAACATTCAAAAGCTCTATATGGTCTGAATTAAGCTCCAAGATCTTGGTATGACAGAATTAGATCAGTCCTTATTTCAAAAGGACATACTAAAGGACATTAGATCCTTGTCTTTTTATTAAAATGATTTCCCATGATGTTATAACAGTAAAAATTTATGTAGATGAAATTATTTTTGGATCCTCAAAAAATTATTTATGTAATTATTTTACAAAAAAGATGCAAGATGAATTTCAAATGAGTTTCATGGGGGAACATCAATTTTTCCATTGATTTCAATTTTTCAAAATAAAAATGGTATTGTTTTAAATCAAAGTAATTATACCATGTATCTTTTGAAAGGTATTGGTTTGTACTACAATAATGGTAGTGATACACCTATGAGTACCACATGTATGTTTGATATTGATGAAATTGGTGTACTAGTGGATCAAAACAATTACAAAGGTATGATAGGAAGTATACTCTATCTTACTGCTAGAAGACTGAATATTATGTCATCTTTATGCATGTGTTCTCGCCCTCAATAAAATCCTAATGAGTCTCATCTAACTTCGGTTAAAAGGATTTCTAAATATCTCAATTATACTATAAACATTGGATTGTTTTACCCAAGAATAAAATCATTCGATTTTATAAGTTATTTGGATGTTGATTTTAGAGGTTGCAAGTTTGACAGAAGGAGAACCTCTAGAACATGTCACTTTTTAGGCAACTCATTAGTATCATGGTGTAGTTAGAAACAATATTCTGTTGAATTATCTAATTCCAATGCTCAATATATAGTTGTTGGATGTTGTTGTGCTCAAATTTTGTGAATGATTCACACTTTACTAAACCATGGATATAAATTCAATCATGTCTTTATAAAGTGTGAAAACAAAAGTTCTTTTAATATCTCAAAAAATATAGTATCTCAGGATAGGAAAAAACATATTTATTTGAGACAACACATATTGAGAGATCATTATCAAAGAGGGGATATCACTCGTGAATTCATTGGTAGAGAACACCAATTTGATTCTATATTCATAATGCCATAGAATTATGAGAGGTTAAATTACATCAAACATTAGTAAGGTCTGACAAACTGCTAACTGATATAATCCTCACCATTAGGAACATAACCTTTAGAAACCTCACTGATAGAAACCTCACCATTAGAAACCTCACAATTAGAAACCACAACATTTGATACCTCAACATTCGAAACCTCACCATTGGACCTAAACGTTGGACCTCACCATTAACAACCTCCCTATTAGAAACCTTACTAATAAAAAACCTCACTGATATGAACCCCACCATTCGACCTCACTATTAGGAACCTCACCGTTAGTAACCTTACCTATAGAAACTTCACTATAAGAAATTTCAACATCGGACCTCACTTTAAGAAACCTCACCGATGTACCTCACTGTTAGAAAACTCACCATTGGAATTAAATGTTAGAAACCTCACCATTGGTCCTCACCATTGGAAACCTCACCGTTGCACCTCACCATTGTAAACTTCACCGTTGGACCTCAACATTGGAAAACTCACCATTCGACCTCACCATTTGAAAACTCACTACTGGACCTCACCTTTAGAAACATCACCGTTAGACCTCACAATTAGAAACCTCACCGTTAGAACCCTCACCATTGTTACTATGACAACTAGGTCCTGTTGACAGTACAACCACCCCGCCATAAAAAGGCTGTCGGGTCCCAGCTCACCAGGTAACACCAGTTCCCCCATAGACACATGGTCCCTACCCAAGGCTCCACCCATATTCCTAATCAGGGCATATGACTAATGAAATTCCTCATAGGACATCACATGTCCTTTCCAGTGTGTTTTTTCCTCACTCACACACACCCTAGAAATCTTTCTAGAAGGTCATCTATCGTGATCACTACTGCAAGCCATGAATACATAATGGCGGAGTTCGAATCAGGTAGGATCTCAAAAATAATAATTGGATTATTTTACCAACAAGTAAAATAATTTTATTTTAGAAGTTATTTGAATAATGATTTTGAAGGTTACTTGTCAGATATAATGATCACCTCTATAACTTTTAACTTTTTAGGAAATTCAATAGTATATTGGTGTAGATAGAAACAAACTTATGTTGCATTATCTACTGCACATTATGAATATATATCTACTGGATGTAGTTTGGATCACATTCTATGGATGAATCAAACTTTACTAGACAATGGATATAAATTCCAACATGTGTATATAAAGTGTGTTAACAGAAGTTCTATTAACATTTCATAAAATCGAGTATCTCAGGATTGGACAAACAACATTGATGTGATACATCCATTCATGAGAGATCATTATCAAAGATGTGATATCACTCTTGAATTCATTGGTACTGATCATCAATTGGCTGATATATCCACAAAGCCTTATAATTATGAGAGGTCAAATTACATCAAACTTTAGTAAGTTATGATAAAATGTTATCCTATATGAACATCACTGCTCAGAACCTCACTGTTAGAAACCTCACCAACAGAAACCTCACTGTTAGATACCTCACTGTTAGAAACCTCACCATTAGAAACAACACTGTTAGAAACCTCACCTTCGGAAACCTCATCGTTGGACCTCAACATTGTACCTCACTGTTAAGAACCTCACTATTAGAATCCTTACCGTTAAAAACCCACACCGATACGAACCTCACCGTTGGACCTCTCCATATGTAACATCACTGTTAGAAACCTTACTAATAGAAACTTCACCATTAGAAACCACACCGTTGGACCACACCATTAGAAATCTCACCATTGTACATCACCGTTAGAAAACTCACCATTAGACCCCACCATTAGTAACCTCACCATTCGACCCCACCATTGGAAACCTCACTATTGGAAACCTCTCCATTGGGCGTCACTATTGGAAAACTCACCATTGGACCTCACCATTCGAAACCTCACTATTGGACCTCACCCTTAGAAACCTCATCGTTGGACCTCACCGTTGGACATCACCATTAAAAACCTCCCCATTGTTACTATGACAACTAAGTCCTGATGATAGCACAACCACCCCGCCTTAACATGATCGTTGGGTCCCAGCCCGCCCGGTACCATAAGTTTCCCCGCAGACACATGGTCCCTACCCAAGGGTCCACCCATATGACTGATCTGGTCATCTGACTAATGAAAGACCCCAATGGAAAACACATGTCCTTTCTAGTGGGATTTTTCCTCCCTCTCACAAAACTGAGAAATCTTCCTAAAATATCAGTGATCGGGATCACTACTCCAAGCCATGCACACATAACTGTGGAGTTCAAATCAGGTAGGCTCTCAAAAACATACATTAGATTGTTTTACCCAAGAGGAAAATAATTTTATTTTATAATTTATTCGAATGTTGATTTTTTTGGTTTCATGTTAGATAGAAATATCACATATAGAACATTTCACTTTTTAGGAACGTCACTTCTATCATGGTGCAGTTAGAAATAGAATTCTGTTGCATTATCTACAACCAATACTGAATATATAGATGTTAGAAGTTTTTTTCTCAAATTTTGTGGACGAATCACAATTTACTAATCTATGGATATCAATTCAAACATGTCTCAATAAAGTTTCATAACAAAAGTTATATTAACATCTCTAAAAATATTGTATCATTGGCTAGGACAAAACACATTGATTTAAGACCTCAATTCTTGAGAGATTATTATCAACAAGTTGATAACACTCTTGAATTCATTAGTACTAAACACCAATTAGATGATATATTCACAAAGAAATAGAATTATGAGAGGTTAAATTACATCAAACATTAGTAAGGTATGATAAAATGTTACCCGATATAAAACTCACCATTAATAACATCATCATTAGAATTCTCAACAATAGAAACCCCACCGTTAAAAACACCACCATTATAATCATCACCATTAGAAGCAACATCGTTTGAAACCTCACCACTAGAAACCTCACCACTGGACCTCACTGTTAAGAACCTCATAGTTTGAAATCTTAATGATACAAATCCTAATCGATAGGAACCTCACCATTGGAACTCTCAATTTTGAAACTCACCGATAAACACCTCACTATTGTACCTCACCGGATGAAAACATCACATTGGACCTATCACATAGAAACCTCACCCTTGGAACTCACCGTTGGAAACTTCACCGTTGTACATCACCGTTGGAAACCTCACCTTTGGGCCTCACCATTTGAAAAATCACCTTTGGAACTCATCATTCGAAACCACACTGTTGGACCTCACCATTTGAAACCTCACCATCAGACCTCACCATTATAATCCTCACCATTAGACCTCACCATTAGAAACCACACCATTGATACTATGAAAATAGGGTCCCTGTGATAGCACAACCACCCCACCTTTACATGGTCGTTGGGTCCCTACCCGCCAAGTACCAAAAGTTTCCCCGTAGACACATGGTACCTACCCAAGAGTCCACCCATATGAATGATTGGGTCATCTGACTAATGAAAGTCCCCACAAGTTAACACATGTCCTTTCCAGTGTACTTTTTCCTCACTCACACACACCCTAGGAATCTTCCCAGAAGGTCACTGATCATGATCACTAATCTAGACCAAGCACACTTAACTATGGGGTTCTAATCAGGTAGGCCCCCGAAAAGGAAGCTTCACCTTGTTGAAAGGAGTAATATCATTTAATCATTTCACCCTTTATTATTTGGGGGTGTTACAATCACCTCGTAAGATAACAACGTCCTCATTGTGGTCCCTATATCTCAACCCAGGCAGTTCACCACACTTAAGGTTGGGTACCACCTCTGATACAAAATGTGACAACTGGGTCCCAGTGACAGCACAACCACCCTTCCATAACATGGCCATCATGTCTCAGAATGCCATGTACTACCAGTTTCCCCACAGACACATGGTCCACACCCAAGGGTCCACCCACATGGCTGATCAGGACATCTGAAAAATGACGGTCCTCACAAGACAACTCATGACCTTTCAAGTGTGTTTTGTCCACACACACACACACCTTAGGAAACTTCCCAAATGTTCACCCATAGTGATTACAAATTTAGTCCAAGCAAGCTTAACTGTGGAATTATAATCAGGTAGGATCCTGAAAAGGAAGGTGAACCATGTTGACATAAGTCATATTATTTAGTCATTTTTCCTTTAATCATTTGGGGGTGTTACAGTTACCTTACCTATAGTCGATATTTTCAGGACATAGTGTTTGTTTACACTGTTGGAATCTAAAACATTTTCTACATTACATATTTCTTTTATTTATTTTGTTTTTCCCTAAGTAATAATATTAAAGTACATTCCACCTTTTGATCAACCTAAAATTTTCTCCATAATCTCTTTCCATATATCCTTGGATCCTAACCTTCTTATGAAACCCACGAATGACTTTAGATCACTTCGAAAGAGTGAAAAGACCATTGGTCAGTGATGAAGGGGATGCCTCAAATTCGATGACACCTCAAGATGTGTCGATGTGTGGATTCAAGGTAGTGGAAATCCTGATAAACCCTAACCCATTGAAGAGGGAAATCATAGTAGAAAATGTGATCAGTTTTGAATGGTTGCTAACGAAAAGATCTTTAGTGATGAAGGAAAATGAAGCTCAATGCTATGTTGAATGCTTTGCAAACAACAATGGACCCTATTACACAAATTTAGTGAAGATGTTGTATGTGTTTCATAATTTCATATAGGCTATAGATGATTATATAATTTCTTCATGGATGAATGGAATATTTTAGAGTTTTTCCTCTGTTGAAAGGGATGAGGGTATAAGAGTACCACATGAAGCGATTTATGATCACTACTCAAAATTGGTGCCTCCCACTACTATGTTATTCTATTATGAAGAAGTCTTATCCAAACTGATAGGGAGTGGGATCCCTTGGAAAGTCATTCCTGCTTAAATAGAAGGGGAATACAAGCTATTTTTTATGTTTTCTCAGCATTTCATGAGTCCCATGAGAGGGGACTTTGCTACATTAATATTTTAGTATTTATTTCATTTATTTCAATTTAAGCATTGAACTATGATAAACTTGTGTAGGCTGCTGATGATTCAATTATGGAATATGAAAAACCCCAGTTCCAAATCGAATGATTTATTTCATGATATATAGATATCCTTGATGTTTAAGGTGAAAGGAGTTTCTAGAGATAAGGAGGAAACAGTTGTAGTAAGGGACAATTACTGCCTTACAAATGTAATATGAAAGTTGATGAACAAAAATTGGAACCCAAGTAAATGAAGATGGGTACATGATGAGCCTAAGATATATGACTTATTAAACTCTATCACTCATCCCACTAGTCCAAAGGAATGTGATATCCTAGTCTAAGACCTAGTGCAGTAGAGCCAGCTTATTCAGATGAAGAAGGAGAAGCATGTGATGTGCCCAAAAGAGAGGATTCTTCTATATATGACAAGAGTGATCCAGACCATCCCTCCAATCCTCGTGCTAATATTGTATCCTTTGGTGAGCTTATCCCACCAATGAGATTTCCAAGACGGGGTATTGTTCTAAGGGACATTGATAATGAAGAAAATAGTGAAGAATAAGGGGCATAAAATTTCTTAAGAAACATTAGAGGGACCTCAGATTATCATGTGGACACCAAATCAAGTCATGATGACTTTTAGACACCTGATAATGCAAATAAAGAGGAATGTATTAGTATTAGTCCCGTGATAAGAAATATAGAAATGGGTGAAGGTGTAGAGGAAGAGGTTTCAAATTCAGTTCGAGTTGTAATTTCATTGGAAGTAGTTGAATATCCAGTATAAGAAGTGGTAGTTGACACTCCGGTTGATGAAGTTGCTCAAGGAGGTATGTCAAAGATAGATATGGTTGACCAAGAGAATTATCCACGTGAGGGGGAGAAACCTGTTTCTATATGTTCAGTTACTATAGCCCAGGGAATAGATGACTTTTCTGAAGATGCTAGATTTGTGGTCTTAGGCATTGATTATAGAGACTGTGATGATGACCCGACATTCAAAAGTCCTCCAATTCCTACTATTTCAGAAACCATGATTGCGAATCTTGGGGTTCCTTTTACTCATGACTATGTGAATAAGGATTGTTTTAAATCAATTAAATCTTATATGAAGAGCCACATTGATTAATAATTTGTTGGGTTAGATAGGGATATGACACATACTCAAGAAGTTTTCACTTATGCAGTTGAAAGGCTAGTTTATGCATCTCACTCCATCATGCTAGAAGAGTTAAAAGACTGTCGGAATCAGATCAAAACCAAGACAGACTCTATGGAGTCAATGAAGCATTTTATTTCCATATTATACATCTACATGGATTCAAGGGTTCAGGTGAACAAATGTATTCAATATGTTAAAAGTGTGGTTTCGGAAATGGTCACTATGTTTGAGGAATTTATGATGTACATGTAAACACAAGTGTGTGGCCAAGATGATGATTTAAAGAGACTGATCAGTGTTCTGAATAAATATTTTAAGGAGACAGTGGATTTTACAATGTCACCTATGTGTGCATCGACATCATATTAAATCATTCCTCCTATTGATCTAGAAGCCTTCAGGTTGGGTGTTAAGGAAGAAGATGAGTAGTTCTCTAGAACCAGTACCTCGGAATCTCAATCTACGACTTCAGTTATTTACACAACCAGAGATATTAATAATAATATGGGAAATTATATAAGGGAATATAGTCAAGATCATAAGGCCATCAAGGAACAATTTGACATCTACTACAAAAGGGTATACACTAAGCATCAGATGGATGTTATCTTTAAGTTGGTGTTGGAGAACTTGAGGATTCCACTTGTCACTCAAGCCTTTAAGGATCAGGTTAGCAGACATAGAGAGTTCAATCCTGCCTTGGAGAAATTTTTGGAGAATAAGGTTGAATTTATTTGAGACATGGAAAAAAGAAAAATTGTTATTATGGACTTCAGAAATCTTATTTTACCCTTCCTCCATGTGGACTGCTCTCCCATCATTGTTCCTCCAGCCGTACCTTCCACCTCAGGTGCCTCAGGATATGCCAATACTAATCCATTTATGACTCTTGAATAGGCCATCAGAAGCTTGACCCCCACCATTAATTAGAGATCTACTCACTACAGGTCTACTAATGCTTCTGTAGTAGCTCCTCCTACCCTACAGACTCCCATCCCAAGGCCTATCCCTCCATCATTAGGACCAACTTCCTCCACATCCAATGACAAAGATCCTTTGGACATCTCTGATGTGGATTGAATGAGGGAATTATTAGTATATAGGGATCTTTGTAACTTGTTTTCATATTATACATTTTATTAATCACTAGAAATTATCTTTTCATTCTTTTTATCCTTATGTCTTTTTGATAATCATAATGGGGGAGAAACAATTTAGGATGAAGTTTTATGCTACTTAAACGTAAAATATGAGACATTTTTATGTTCACTGAACTCATTTCATATATTAAACTATCTACACATGGTTCAAATTTTCTTATACACACCATTAAAGATATTACCAAATGTGAATAACCCTATTTCATACAATAGTGACATAATTTGTTATTATCCAAAAGGGGGAAATTGTTGGACTCAGTTTTTTTGATAATCCCATATCATGTTTTAATTTTCAAAAATAATTTTTTTGATAATCCCAAATCATATTTTATTTATGTGATATTAATTTTTCACTTACAAGATAATCATTTATGTGAAAATCGTGTTTATATCAATGTGATAACTATGTACATTTTATCTCACTACTCACTTGTTTAATGCCATCAGTGCAAAATTTCTCCTAGTAAAAAGGTCATTGATGCAAAGGTCACCATTGCAAAGTCACTGTTGGAAGGTCCCCGATGCAAGGTCATCGATGCAATGTCACCGATGAAAGGTTACAAAATCATGGTCATTTTTTAAAGTTCACCAATGCAATGGTCCCTTATGTAAAGGTCACCAATAAAAAGGTCACTGATGCAAATGTTATCGATGCAAGGTCACCGTTGCAAGGTCACTGATGTAAGGCTACTGTTTGGAAGGTTACTGATGGAGAGTTACCGATGAAAGGCTACTGATGGAGAGTTACCGATGGAAGGTTAATATCGGGAAGTTTACTGATGAATGCTTCTGATGTGGGATTATAGTTAAATCATACCATTGTGAATGATACTGTTACCAGTTTACCATACTCTTCTACTCATTTCTTTGTCAAATTCATACGATTATTCTAACGATCATATTATCTAACTTTAATTCTCCTGATATTAATTAATGTTGATTGTAGACATATCGAGAGACCATATTTAGGGATAGTATGAGGTATGAGAAAGATAGCACAAGATGTACTTATACCTATTTTCGGACCTCAAATATATATGTGAAGAAAGAAGAATTCATAGAGGGGTGAGTACATGATGATGAGAAGAGTGTTTGAGCATATGAATAATCTTACTCGCTAGATCAAAGAAGAACTATCCATCACCTACACTATGAACCCACAAGAATCACGAAGATCATTTGGGAGACAAAATCACTTCTACCTTCTTCGCTTCCTAAAATCTCGATCAACACAAGAAGCTGAAATCTCAGTTCATAAAAGCTATATCATAGGGTTGCAACACTCTGTTTTTGGAGACAACATCTATAGAACGACTAGAACATCAAATTCATCACATCAAGGAGCCAAGAGCTGTACTGCTAACATATAGAGCCTTCTAAACTCAATATAATTATATTTTATCTATTGTGTTCATTTATTTTACATTTCTGAGAAGTGTGTGTTTCTATCATACACATTGTCTCCTATGCTTGAACTCAAGGATACAAAAATCCTCAAATAAAACTTCTCTTACACCTTTTTTCCACATATAACAATGAAAGGTATTGTGTGTTTCCTTTATTGTTTTTCATTCCCATGAAAAACTATGGTAGAGGGTGTGATCCTTGGAAAGTTTTCAAAAATGAATGAGAAGCCTGATACAAGATGTGTATCAAGTTTATTGTTAATATAATTTTCTTGGTGGTAGGTGATCTCCAGGTGGATAGGATTAACTCTAAACTTGATAATAAACCTCTATTTTAGCATTTCTGGGCACTATATTTTGTTATACTCTGGTATATCTATTTTTATCTTCTTATAATTGCTAAAACATTAAATTGTTATCCATTCACTTTGATAGTTAGTTTTTATTAGTGTGTGAATATGTTTAATTCAGTAAAGTTGTTTCTAATGATGAAGATGTGTTTCACACTAAATCAACTAATGTCTAATCTCTATTTGAGAAACCTATTGTCAAACTAGACATTTACATCTATACTACCTTAATTAACTAGTCTATTTCAATAAATGGGGGATCATTATAATAATGTTTTTTTACAGAAATCTTATGTAGGAACTCAATTCACCCCCTCCTGATATTCTACTCTTTCAAACATAAAGGAATGTAGATTTGGGTAAAAAGGGTGTATTATGGTCAAATGATGTGGCTCTTGTCCTCAGGTACTCGTAGTGTACAATGGAGCGTGAATTTAGATCATTTTATGTAGACGATTTCTACAGAACATGTAGATGGAGTCACATTCAAAGTCCTTCCATCTTAGGCATGTCCATGTGCTCTGTCCATGTGTTAGTACATGATTTCAACTGTTTCAACCACTCTCTTTTATTGGTACAAGAGGTATCAAATATATCTCGTTTAGGTTGTGTGTGGTGGCGGTGTTCATGCCATTTCAGAAACTCATGTACTCCACCCCATTTTCATTTAAAATCCGTTTACATGAAAATTGGTTCGATGATGATCACTTTCCCTGTAGAAAAGAATACACACTATGTGTTTTGTATTTTTTGGAAAGTCATATTCATCCTTCCGCTCTCCCCCATATAATCATCGGGCTCCTCTTTAGTGCTTGGTTCACATCAAAACTCAATATATAGGGTCATGCCACCACCCTAACACATAAACAAGGGGTTTTGGGGCTACAATAGGCATTGAAAATTGATTGAATCAAATCTAACACATTTCACCCAAAGAACGATTTCTCTAAAATAACATCGTTTTATCTGTCTCTAATTCCACCAAACCTCCATATGGTTGACCTGATGTCGGATCATGAATTTAAAAATGTTGTCCATGAAATGAAGGCACAATGATCGATCATTCATGAACACACTGAATAATGATGAACATGGCTAGAAATAAAGAGGGAGAAAGCTTGAATAAATGAATCAAATTAATGGACTCATGCCACTATTTATTCATACCTCGATCCATTCAAGTAATAATGATCAATAATCAAAAAATAATAATCTATCCTTGTAAATATAGCAATTAAAGTCCATCCCACAAGGCACCACCAAACAACAGATCAACCTATTTATTTCTTAGTCCATGTTAATGATTGAATATAAGAACATGGATGAAAATATGATATAATGCATCTTACTTGGGAATTGTATCACTCACTATTAGAGATCAATTATTGCTGGGGTGATCCGTAAAGAACAATATTCATTGATTTTGATCCATAGTTCTATGTTCTTACACCAAGAGAAATATTTAGGATTTTTTCTCATGACCCTCAAGGGAAATCAAGGGGTATGATACTAAGTCTGGATGCCATCTTAATGGTGTATTTAAAATAATACCATTACCATGTCACTACATCAATGAGACTGAAAAAATAAAATAAATATTTTATATTATTTATTTCGGTAAAAACATCCCATATAATATTTCATAGGTGACCCACACCAAC
This sequence comes from Viscum album, assembly GCA_963277665.1. Lineage (NCBI taxonomy): Eukaryota > Viridiplantae > Streptophyta > Magnoliopsida > Santalales > Viscaceae > Viscum > Viscum album. Next base: position 1,059,440,725 of record OY728165.1, on the reverse strand, counting down.
CTTTGAAAGGACATGCCTAAGGTAATGTTGGAACTATGAACACATTAGAGCCCTTGTATTTCTAATCTGTGCATCCATTTAGACGTTATTTTACATTATCATTAGAACCGATCATGCATGCTATTTATTATTATTAAATTATTTCAATCATTTATAATGGGCAGGCCAGACAGCATAATAACACACTTTCTCTGATCCTGGTTTTTAATATAATACATATAATATTTATAAATAATAAAAAGAGAATCATGGACATTACATTCACCCTACCTTGGGGATTTACATCGCAGAAAATCCAATACAAAGGATAGTAAAAAAGTTGTGGGGACTATTCGTGAATATGATCCTCCCCATACCATGATCTCTCTTAGATATTCCTCAACAACCACTAGATATGCACATAAGGGATCGTTCACCCTCAAAGTACCATCTCCTATTGATACTCATTCACTACTAGGTACTCAGAAAATGTCACTCCATCCACTATGTCAATCTCACCTAAGTCGATGTTGTTTTAAGGGTCATGCACATACCTCTTAAATTATGACACAAGTATGACTTTCTGTTCCTGGTCAAAATATGGTGGTAGATCTAAATGGCATACCACCTCATCAAATATTTTTAGTATTTGAAAACTATTGATAAAACTCAATGATATCATTCCATCCTATTTAAATCTTCATAATCCACATCATCGTGAATCTAATAGGAACAAATGATCTCCATCCTAACACTCCAAAAGAATCTTCCACCTTTCATCATAATATTCTGATAGATCAGTACAGCCTTCACCCTTGCATGGATGATCTTCACATACTTTTTAGTAGCATGTACTATCTTTAGGCCCATGAGTGTTGATTTTCCTAGGTCAGTACAAAAAAGTGGTGGCCTGTATGGTCACCCATACAAATACATGAATGATTCCATACTAATGGTGGGATAGTATAATGTTTTGTATGAAAAATACACTATTGTTTGGTGATCCCCCCACAATGTCCAATGTCTATCACACAATCTTGTAGCATGAATTCATGACCATGAATGGTCTTCTCTATCTGACATTCCGTATGTAGGTGAAATGTTCTTCTCAATTATAAATGGGTCTTAAAAACCAATTTTAACACCTTCTTCAACCGGTATGTAAAATGAGAATCACTATATGAAACTATAAACATTGTAACCCCATGGAGTTTAACTATTTCACGAATAGAGACATCCCAATCTCTCTACTAAACAATGCTCTAGGATAAATTGGATGTTGGACAACTTGTTGGGTGGGTCGATGATCACCTAGATGGAATCATGTCATCTTGATGTACGTGGAAAAAATCTCATGATTTCCATTGATATCAAATCCCACTTCCATTAATGTACCGTAAGGGTTTGATCTAAATTCTATTGTACATGGTGCTCAGCCTTCAATTCATGAAATGTAAGGCATTGCGATAGTAACTCAGAAACACTCTTCTTCAACCCAGGCCACAAAAATTAACAACATAAATTCGGGTATATCTACTAGAAAAATAGATATACCGATAATGGGGATGAATTTAACACCCTTAGAAACTCCTCCCACAATTTCTTTGGAACTACTATGTGTCCTATAAAAAGGATGAAGTGCTCCCCACCTTGTGAAGATCCATCAGGTTTTTTCTATGTCGATATATGAACACGCAACCTCTCATTGTCTATATCCCCATGTTGTGACCCCATGAATAATTGTAAGAGTTGAGGGGTTATATCCATTGATTATAGGTAAGTTTATCCATCTCCATCCACAAAGGATAACTATGTCAAGGTCAACTCCCATGAAACCTCTTCCAACAACTATGATCTATATCATCTTCTAAGAGAATATGCCAGCATGTCCCCCTTACCTGGATTATAGAAAATCTAAAATTCATATTCCTAGTATATCTCTAGCCATGAACATTGTCTCATGATTAGATCCATATGAGAGGTGATATACAAAATACTCTTGTGATCGGAGTATATGATATTCAACTTTCCACTCAAATAGACTCATTACATCTCCAATGTGATGAATAAAAATAATAAATCAAGATCATTGGACATGTACTTAATCACTTGTTTTATTAACTATAATAACCATAATAAATCACCAATATCCTCTATATCAACAAAAAACCATGGATAATTCATGATGCATCACAGAACACTGCATACTTAACACCCTTCTATTGAAATCTCATGATCGAGTGCTCGTAAAACTCTTCCTCAACTGTTGAAAAGCCTACTGTAACATCACCATCCACATAAAGTGCACTTCTTGAGTCCATAACTATCACTTAATGTGTATCCCATAAATCACCCCCTTTCATATTACGTACTGAATCAACTTTATTTGTGTCGCATGCTCCTCCTTGGATGCAGAGTAAATATGGATATATTCGATGAAGACTACCAAAAACCAGTCCATGTAAAGATAACATATAAGGATCATGATTAAATTGTACATTATTGAGTGTATTTTCATCCAATATTGAATCACCATTTACTCATAGTCATCATAATGACATTTGAATGTTTTCTTCGGTATATCCTTGTCCAATGATAAGAAAGGGTGGTAGCCTGATTGAATTTCTATCTCTAAGGACTTGGATGCCCCTATCAACTGATAACAATGGTCAAAAATAATTTATAGTGTTTAATATTTCTCCAAATTCACTTCGTTCAAGTGTTGGAGGTCCACTCAGAACCTCAATCTCATGTATCACCTTTTGGAATACAAATTTGGGTATACCAAGGGTGAAACACTAAGTCTCTTCAAGAACATCCTATAAAATTCCTCCAATTCCAACCTCATCTCATAAATCTCTACAAGTTCCATCTGATATGTTGGTCTGGATATTAGTGCCTTATTGGGGTGTAAATCAATGTTTAAGTCTATCTTCTGATGGGTAGTTAATCCTGGAAGATAATCAAAAAAAATGTCATACTTTGCCACCATCACGGGAATCTTGAAGCTCATTTCATCTACTTCATTGAGGGACAGCCTAGCTGAAAAATGTGTAATTGACTCCACCCACCTATGAATATGTAAATACTATTCTATATTTGTTTACCCTTCATGGATAATGGAAAAAATCATTCCATCATTGCAGACACATTGCTCCCTTTTCCTAAAATAGTAAAAATGGGCATAGACATTGGATTAAAAATCCATACCATGAATGATGGAATTTGACCACAATGCTTCCACCAAGAGATTCTGACTTAAACTCTCAACTCCAAGGGTGATGTAGTACTGTCGGAATCGATTTTTTATAATCAAGTCATTTCCAGTAGGTGTCTCCAAGTGTATGTGTCATGACAAAAATTCAACTGGAATCTCATTATCTCAAACAAATTATGGGGTGAGAACGGGAAATCTAGATCCTATATCAATAAACACTTCCAAAAATATAGATAAGTCATTTATCAGACCTAAGATCATTCCTGGATCCCCTTGGTCATATGTCTTAACCACATGAAACTAGTCCCTCTAATGTTCTCGAAGTCCCTAAGGCTGGAATGGACCTCCTAGGGGTGGTGGTGGTCATAAGTAGAAATGTAGAACACCTCATGATTCTCGAATAGATCCTTTTCCAAATCTTCCACCATAACAATCTGCCTACTATTATCAATGCCTCTACATTGGAGGTTCATCCACATTCTCCCTATCAATAGCATGTCAGGTCAAGAAATCTTGACTGAGATATTCCCTACCATCACATGAATAAAATCGCCTCCTCCTTAGGCTGACTGAACCCATAATGTGAACCCTGAACTATAGATCATATATCATTCGACAATATCCTGTAACTTCTCTGACGTTCAGATCCCTAAGACTTACATTAGCTCCCATATACTGATCACTATGCTCATACTCATCCATTAATGATAATTATTGGCTATATATTCTTATATAAGAAGCTATCAACCACTATAGCACACCCAAGAACCATATATTAATTGAGAAATTATATAAGATTAATCATGTCTCATATATATATACACAGACCTCACTAAATGGTATGAGCTCTAATTTACTGATCCCTAACCATATAAATCGTTTAACTCGAATGGTTGGTGAAACTTAATGAATAATCAACCAATCTCATACAACCCTACAGAAGCTTATGAAGCTTATTAATATGTAAAAATCTCTGGGTAATTTGTGGGAAGTCCATAGAAAATAGACTCTCAACCTTTATCCATGAAAGATTCACCTCACCATGTGTCTATATAGAAATAATCCAATCTCATCCTACTGATCCATGCAGATGGATAACCACTAGAATTACAATCCAAACTACAGGTGTCCAGACTATGTAGAAGACTATAGTCACTGCCTTAATCCAGTCCTCATCTTGTTGAGGGATAGACTCAACTCATAACCTGATGGGTCTCTGTCTCAAAAACTCATGGGGTACTCTCAGCTTATTTTCCATGTGTGTATGTACTAGGGCTACAATATGCTTCTTAATAGGTGGAGGTATAGTTGTAGCACCAATTGGTGGTGACATCAAGGAATTGTCCCATGTATTGATGCATCTTCATTGAGGGATTCATCCACCAAATCAATCTAATAAATAAAAATGGTAATAATTACAAATGAATCATATCTAAAAACCACATATACCACAGTCAATGAGAAAATCTATAGAGCTGACTCATGAAGGAAAAGCATACCACAACAAATTCATATATGATGCATGTACCATTATTTTCTTTACAACTAATATTCTCATATGTAATTTAAAATAGTAGTTTATCAGTGTCCTGGTCTATGGATACGTCAGCTGCCAACACCAACACATGAGTCCCTGGATTGAAATCCAAACTCGAAAGACATAACACTATTACCCCAAACCAATCTCCTAGACTCTTGGTCTGAAGGTATAACCAACAACCTCTAATACCACTCTGTAAAAACCCATGCCAGTGGGGAATGTGATGTGACTCTCCATACCCAAATCTAATAGGCTAGGGGATAATGACTAGCACCAAGTAGGAATATCACTAATATATGAATAATTTCCTATATACCTATACCTAAAACCCATATCTAGGTCCACAAAATGAGGAAATGAAGAAACCACTAAGTAAACTATTCATTCATACCATTATATACCAAAGAAACGAGAAAAACAATAAAGTAAAGTAATGTAAAACTAGGACCCAAAAAATCCCACAAAAAGTAATCTATAAGAAAATGTCCATCCTGTAAGAAAAGGTATGGGGACTACATTATAATGATTTAGAAAAACACCTCATCCTGCATGATCTCACAATGAACCATCTAGTCCTACTCCACCTAGGACACTATCAAATGGTCTCTCTTATACACAAGTCATGACACATGTGGGTAAAGAACATGAATGGGTGAGTATAACAATACTCAGTATGGCACCCTGAAACCACAACGAAATATAATAATGTAATGTATTTTCAAACAGGTATATGTTCTCAATGAATATAAGAATTTCTAGATACTCATAATTCAAGACATGTAGTCTAGAGGTAAGTCGCCACTATCATATACCCACACTATAGATTCATTTTGAAGATTCCTCTAAGAACTAATCCATGAGAACATATTCCAGTTTCTGATATCACTAAAGGCATCCCTCCAAGAATCACTTTTCATCGAGAACGATCATGGGAGAAATACACCGATAGATATGAAGAGAGATTTATAATACACAAATGGGGATCACATCTTGGGACATAGGGTGATACTAACTTTTCAATCTGGATTAACCCACTATATAGAGGATCGATCCCCTATAATGTTTTCACATCAATACTGAAGACTCTACCTAGGGAATGAAAATGAATAAAGGATCCTGCTCTGGGCCTCTTGAGGGATTCCAAAACCATATCCAGAAATTCAAGCTGAATGGTTCACATTGCTGCCATTAGGAAGTGAATCATACATACCTTTATCGAAAAAAATAAATGGGGAAGAACCTAACGAAAACATTCAATGATAAAGAGGAAAGATAATCAAGACATATAGAATGGGGTACACGATGTGTAGAAGGGTCACACTCCATGCACCTTTACCCCAAGATACTTCTTGTGTACAATGGCCCATGTGTTTAGAAATTTTCATCTTGAACATGGGTTCAAAACATATAGAAAGAGTGAGATGTTGTATCCTTCCATCTGGGTTCTTCCTGTGTTCTCTGGTCATCTTCTTGAAGATTGTGTAAACCCATGTATAATTTCCCATGTAGAAGAACATGGGGTAGCCCATTTATCTAGCTCAAGCCAAGCTGTGTGGTGGATTAAATGTCGTGTGAGAAATATGTGTACTATTCCTTGTGTCTGCGTACCTTCCATGTACACAGTAAGTGGTCCAATAATGAACACACGTTTTGTAGAAAAGACTACACACCAAAAGTTGTGAATTTTTTAGAAAGTAATATTATTCCTAACGCGCACCTCATCCAATTTATGTACTCTATTCTGCTACTCATTTCCATTAAAAAAAAGAGGTTCCTATCACCAACCTAAAATAGAAATGAGAGGTTTTTGGCCTTCATTATTCTCAGAAACATGATTAAATATATTCTGATAATTGTTTACTAATGATCCATTTCTCCCAGATCTCTTTGATACATCAATCACTACAGACATCATACCATCATTTGGTTGTCCAAATTCTAGATCAAGAAACATTGTATCATTGTGTGGAAAATCAAAGGTGAAACGATTAATAATTCATTAAAGCATCAAAGAATGAATAACACAAAAATTAATATAGGGGGAGAGAAATCCCAATGATGGAATACAAAGAATGAACACTGGTCATTGTTTTTCACGAACTCAATATGTTCCTGTAATAATGATTAATAATAAAAACAATAATGAAAAACCATAAATCATACAATTAAATCCCACATCAAAATGAATGACATAACCATGGATAATCAGGTTTGTTGGTTGGTCTCAATTTGTCATTGAATCAATGAATATGGATGGAAATCCGAAATAGCTAATCTATCCATGAAATTGGATTGATCCCTCATGAAGATCGATTTCCAATGTCAATATCCTATAGGAATGAAGTTCATTGATACTCGATCTGAAATTCTACAATCACCTGCCGAGAGGAATCTCCTGTTTTTCCACTATAGATACTCATTGAAAGTCAATGGTTATTAGCCTAACCCAAGATCAAGGCCAAATTTATTTTTTAAAATAAAAACCTCACCACAACAAAATATAACGATTAAAAAAATATTTCAATTTATTTTATTCAATAAAAATGTATTCGCCAACATTTCACAATTAAACTGTTCTGCCCAATGTTATGTTGCACATAAAGAAAATACATTTCCTTGAACGCAACGATTCCCTCAGGTTTCTAATCCAGGAACAAGTTATCATGTTAATCCACTTTTTCATTAAAACTCAGAACATGTGATATTTGATATTTTTATATAATTCAAAGTTTTCTTCTGGGAACACAGTTCTTCAGAATCGCATGTTGTCTCAGCATATCGTCTCAAATATAATACATATAATATTTTTAAAATATTAATTAGATATTCAAGGAAATTACAATAATAATTATAATAATAAATTGATCATGATTTTAATTAAGTTGGTCTTACTAATTTTTGATAACTAAAATTATGAGTATGAAATTTCATTATAGGGGTAGAATGAAACATCCCATGATTCAGTATGAATTTTTTTTTATTTTATATATATTTTTATCATTATATTTTAAATTAATTACATTTTTTGAATATATAAATTTAATAATAGTCAAATAATATTTATTGGATAATATAATTAAAAATTTTAGTAAAATATTAATGTGATGCAAGTATGTTAAAATTTTTATATTATTATAACATATATTTTTAAAAATATATATCACCATAAAAAATTATTAGTGGATATAATTATATTCATATTGAAAGAAATATTTTTGAAAAAAATATAAATTTTGTAATATAAATATAAAATAACTATCGACAAATTATATTAATATAATAATATTTTTTTATATTATTCGTTATTTTTAAAGAAATGATTTAAAAAATATAGTTTGATATAAATAAATGTCCCTAGATGTCTAGTGTATGTGATAAGTGAGATTATGAAGAAAAATAGAAACTTAATCATTAACCAAAGGCTTAGGGACAATGGTTTGGGTGTGTATAGGTCATGGATAAAACACACATAAGAGAAAGAAAGGGAGAGAGGGAGCCCATATACATTGATAATGATGGTGGGTGAGTGGAGATTTCTGGAAAGGACCTGGATAATCCCATTCAATGTGAGTTTGAAGTGAAATCACTTATATGTCACTCATTGATTTTTTAATGGGAGGTATTTTAGATCATGAAGACATCCTGTTTGAATCTATTTAAAAATTAGTACGCACTCATTTTAGTGTTTAAAAATAAGTATGGGAAAAAATTAAATCTTATTCAATGGGGGTTTGAATGTTATTAAAAATGGGAATATGGTATCATAAAAAAAATATATTCTATGTTATGGTAGGCAAATCATCATGATAACTCTAACATATATATCATTTTTGTCTCATCATATTTATCATGCAACATCAATTAGGATCTGTTTGTTATTGGGTGTATGCATATATATATTATAATTATATATTATATTTCATTTAATCATCATTATATATATATATATATATTCTTGATGGACTTTTTTCTAGCCATGTGTATAATCAAAAAAAATATGGACCTATACTTATACATTAAAATATATTATTACAACTCATAGCCTATATCAGATGAAATTAGGGAATCGACTCCCATTAAATGTGGTTTTACATAGTTTTAAACATGATTCATACATCATTGATTTTTCAATATGATTTATGATATGTTTATCAAAATTCTATTGCAAAGAGGAAAATTCACATCATCTGTTCGTGGATTGTAGCCATGCGCATCATCATTGGTGTTTGCAGGTTCCCAATTTTTGCTAGGGTTGTGATAAAGAATGTAGGTTCATGATCAAATATCAGCACTAACCAATGATTGAAAATGTGAGTAAATAAAAACCTCTTTCTGGTGGCTAGTGAGAAAATTATAGCATCTATATGGAATGAATTCAATTCCATTATATTTGGTAATAAGGAAATTTTTGTACATACTGGAACGACTACCTTGCATAGGGAAGTGTATACATATTCAATGGTGAAAACTGGTGGGATAAATAACAGTTTAATTGATTATAAGATCCTCGTATTTTTATTTGTGCATGGTCCCTTTCAGAGACCCAAAACTCTCAAATACATTTGATAGATACCTCTGATAGGCTGATTGCTCAAATTTAATATTGGTGGGAATGATTATTAAACTCATGGGCCTTCTAGATATGGCAGTATCTTTCGCATGTATCATTGATTTTCAAAGGGATTTTTTTCTCATTACACTAATGTTGTGGTGGCCAATAAATCTGAACCATGGGCTATGGATTATACAGTCAGGCATGCTGTTCAATTTAAATAAAACTTGTTATTGATTGAATTAGATTTTAAAATTGTAGTGTAATACTTAAAAACAAGAATGTGGGATGTTCCAAAGAGAGGTCTACCTCATTGGATTGAGTTCCTTAGTAAGGTCACTTAATCAATCTAGTAATATCACATGCCTATAGCGATGAAAACCATGTTGGAGATGCTCTATAAATAAAAGCAAACTTGTAGAAGACTATATGGTGGTCATTTACAACCCCTAGCTACAGCACACCAATGGTGGAGGTGAACATGTGTGATGTCATTTATTATCATTTCATTAATATTCCATTGCACACATGACTTCTCTATCACTTTTTAATTAAACTTTTAGGGCCGATATTGACTAAATTCTGGACATTTGGGGTAGTTTCAATTTTTTGAAATCAAGAAGAAGTTGTGAAGAGGGAATTATATTGTATAAAAAATATATAAGATATTTAAATATATTTCTTATAAACTTATATTTTATTTTTTATAAGTAGAAATACTTGTATGGAAAAATATTTTAATCCAATTTATATTTTTTCCATATTACCCCTTGTCAAGGGAGAAGGTTTGTTGAATTTTTTTACATATTACTTTAGAAAATTTCTGGTATAAAATACTTCATCAAAACTCCCCGTTTTAATTATACATTTCCTTATATAGGAATTTTGACGTAAATGAGTTATGATTTCATGTATAATTTTTAAGAATTCTGAAATTACCATTTTACATATAAAATAATGGTTTAAATTCCATTTATTTAATTTAGTGTTATATGTAATCTATATATGTGCACTATATTTCTCATTAGTATTACATACATTAAAATAATTTTTTATTCTTAATTTCCATGAATTTTTTTTATATTTTTTACAATAATTATGAGGTCACATATAAAATTTATGATATTATGTAATTCCATTTATTTTAATTTATTTATTTTTAATATATTTCAATTTATTTTTATCTGTGAATATAATTCACATTTATATAGATATTTTGAAATTTTATATTAATTTTTTATAATAAAAAAGTAAATCCTTATTTAAAAAATTTTTAGATAAATTTTTTTTACATGGGCATTGTGTATGATGTTGATGAGTGAGAATGAAATCAAATACCTTAATGGTAGTTTGTCTTTAAAGTGATGTGTATCCTTATAATATTCTAATTGGAAATAATATTTCCAAATGCTTACATAGTATCAATAAATTCCAAAAAGTTTATTTATTCTATTTTTATTTGTTCATTTAGAAATTAAAAATGAAAAATAATATATTATTTTAAAATATATTAATTTGAGAGATATATAGTTTTTTTCAAAATGATATATTTTTAATAAATTTCTTGTAATAGTTATATTATTATTAATATTTTATTAGTTAAATAAATTAGGTAAAATTTATTAATTATATCAAATACTTTTTTTAGATCAAAATATTCGATATAAATTATATATTAATGAATTATTTTTATAGTATTTAAAAACAAATTCTAATAATATTTTAAAAAACATTTAGAAGGAAATTTAAAAACACCAAATGTGTAAAAGTTATTTTCCCAAGTCTTGTAGATGAGTACAATCTATTCAAGATTAACACCTCGATTATGGATTTATCTCATGTAAAGTTGATATAGAATTTAAATAATTTTCCTCAAAATTTTAGTATTCAATTTTGTATATAGTTAGTTTGGTTTTTAATTTTTATTATTATCCATCGTTATATAGAAAAGTGATACAAGATCATGATTTGACATAATTTTATTTTAATTAAATTGTAAATTGTTAAAATTAGCTCACTTATTTTTTTCAAACACAAAAAAACTATTTTATGTTTATTAATCTATTCGAAGGAGTTCTAACTCCGGGATGTAATATACAAAATCATATATAGTGGTATATGCACTTAATGATTACATGGTGGATTTAGTATCATTAGAGTTAGTTGTGGATAATGTTGTAGATTCATCTGAAGTGGTAATTCCAACTACATCTTGAAAGAATAGTGCTATTGGGATTAGGAGAATCTGAGTTTTTTAGAAAATATTGACAATATGATTTCCATGGTCTCAATTAGTACTAAATATTTGTAGAAATGAATAAAATTGGTTTTGGGATTGTTTTTATTTCTCATGTTCACCATAAAGGTATCACTTATAAATTGGATGTGGACATGGGAAACTCAAAGGAACACATATTATTATAAATCCATATATATATTTTGACAAGATTCATTATGATGATTACATAATTTATAGTGAAAAAATAATTCATGAACATCCACCACCTATTTTCTTTTAATAATATATTATATTACCCCAACATTCAATATACAAATTTATACTTGTTTTTTGAATCTTTATTACTATTATATTTCTCATTTTTTATATTAAGGTATCCTATTTGGAATATTTATACACACTAATATTTTTGGTTTATTGCCAAATGTTTATTTTCTGTTCGGAAGACCCATAGTTCCATTATGCGCTTAAAACCCATGTTGCTTGATCTCTTTAAGAAGAGAAGATGACTGATTCCACATGGTTATATTATGTGGTTATAATTGATACAGAAAAACATATATATAATTATATAGAACATAAAGAAACTTAATGTCTCTAATTAGTTGTCCTTACAATAAAGATATGATGTTTTCTTCTTCATAGTACATTATAGAGTGCACTGTCATAGAGAAAATTATACACATTTCATTTGTTCCACTATTCTAATATCAAGTAATTTTTTGATATTTCTTCTCATTAATAGTTTGGTGTTATTTATTTTACTCTCAAACCATAGCCTATTGGATGTCACATTTTTGTGGCCTAATCGGATTTCCACTAGTCTATGTGGGGCTCTGGTGGGTGGGGTCCTATGAATATGATATCTGAGTAGTTCTAGTTGCGTAGGAAAAAATGATTGTTAGAAGTAAATATAGGGTTTGGTATTGAAATTTATCAATAGTGTTATTAGATTTGTAGTTTTATTAATAGACCATGAAATCCAATATTGGGTTGAGATAAAACACAACCATTCATGATGATCATTACAAACCAATGATTGAAATAGAACCCTATTTCATCGGTTGTGGTGTACAGTCGTGGAGGTATATGCATCATATAGTGATAATTTCAAATCCATTATTTTCATCCAATTTTAGAATATAAATATATGATTTATCACTAAGGGGTTGATCTAATATAATGATGGATGTCACTCATTTTAGAATATTTTATTTGTAGAGCCATAGTTCTTGGACCCTATTCTATTTGTTGAATTTTCATTACATTGATTAACTAAGTTTATATGTTTTGACATATTGTTTTGGATGAGAGATGCTATTTCCCACAAACATATGAAGATTCATTTTAATTTTTTTTGGTATTGAACTATATTTAAAGATAATAGTAATTCCTATAAATTTAAAAGAGGATATTTTTATATAGTGAGTGCTCTTGGATTTATATAGGATAATCTTTCATATAATCCAATATTACAGTAATACTCAATTTACAGAGGGCTGGTTATCATTAGGGAATAATGTGATCTAACTTGTTCATGTACTGTATCACCAGATAAAGATTAATCTGTGAATCACTTGTTCAGAATTTTGAGTCATTATTAGATAACTAATTTATAAAAAACAAAATGGGGACTCCCTAATATTGTTGTAGTTTTAACATTATCATTGAATGTGGTTTCTAATAGAGGTGTCCGACTGATTTTATTCCATGATATGGTATACCCTTTAAAGGTAATCACAGCTATGTTAGAGTATAAATTAGGGATATACACCACACGAGGTACCACATGGACATGATTTAGAGTATATTTTATAGGATTGGTATTTTGAGATGAAATTTTTGAGAGTGTAATTAATATGTGGTTGTGACTATACACATCACCACCCACATGCGAGTCCTTTATCAATATTTGGAAATATGAGAATTTCATTGAAACGGTCTACCCTGCTATCAAACATAGTTTTTCTATTTACAAACGAACATAAAATATATATACAAATTTTACACACCATTTTTTCATCGCAAAGTCACCTATTAGGTTAAATGGATTTGGATTAAGAGCACATTGGGTATAATCAGCCTGTTGTGTATAGTATTTTAATCCACTCTCACTAAATAAACTCTTAGATAATTATTATATAATATGGAGTTATGATATTCATGGTTGGGGGTTCTTGATTATATTGTATTTCTATAAAAATTAATGTCTTATGTAGTATGTGTATGATTCATATCCTCTCTATATTAAAAATTAGCATATCAAGGTATACATGATATATTAGACCAACAAAATTTTATATTGAGTATGAAATACGAGTAGGGAACATTAGTAAATTCATGTTAAATAGAAAAAACTCTATTAAAGGAACTCATATTTTAGTCAAAATTTATAAATATTCAATGTTTTCCATATGTAAGGATGATATATTTTGTGTGGTTATAATCTTTGAATGATGTAACACATTAGTATCATTTTTAGTAAAGAATAATTACATATTTCTAGAATTTATTAGTTGTTTACTAGTTGTTTTGATTGTTGGATGTCCACATTAGGGTTTGATTCAGCTGAGGCATATTTTTTTACCAATATTTCACCTAAAATAGACACATAGATTTTAGCATGAAGGTTGGGTAGGAATCAACTATATTTTTAAAAAGGTGGTAGTTATACCAATACAACCATCATTGATGTAACAATATATATATTTAGTAATCATTACCCTAATAGAACACAATCCTCAATAAATTATGAATAGAAGTGTTAATATCCATCTAAATGTGTTTAAATATATCCAAATTATAGAGTTTTTCAATATTATTATGGATTCTGTCTTTTTATATTGTAAAAAAAATTTGGAGGTATGGATTCCCAATAGTTCGGTCATCTATGTTGTCAGGAACCTCCAATTTTGACTATGGAGAAATGGTACATTATAGTGTATTGTAATCTTTCTTGGTATCTTAAGTAGATTGGTTTATTCCGTTAAAATGAAGGTCATGATATATAGAAATATCTAAAACACATCACAATTTTTTATGGTGAATAAGTTTTTTTAAGAGGATGATGTGTGATTATGTAATTCACCTATATGGTTGAGGAAGAGATTAAGGAGTCCTGTTATACTATATAAAACAGATAATGAAATTTAATTATAATCCCATATTATTATAAATATGAAATATGAGATAATCCCTTGAAAACATTTTACCCGATTGTTATTATAGATATTTTCAGGTGGATTAAATATTGGATATGGAAATAGAATCCAACAGAGGTAGTTAATTCCCAGGGGAATAATATTTGGGGATTTCATAAATGTGGGGAGAATAAATTATAAACATGATGTACATTTAAAGAAAAACTACATCATGGAGAATGTATTTTATTTGTCAAAAATCATAATTCTGTGTATTCAGATGAATATGGTTTGTGGAAAACATGAACGGGGGATGGATCATGGAGCGATTTGTAATAAAGGGATTCAGTTATTATAATAAAGTAATACATTCTAAAAATATTGAGTTGATTTTTCTTAAAAAAATCATTGAAATAAGAAGATAATTATCATGTTTTTTTATAAATGTCATATTCTTCTTATCTTTAATGTTTTCTGAGTTCACATAATACTATAACTACTATAAATAGATTAAATATTTATCTGGATAAATTTAGTTTAATTAGAATTATATTATTGAACATCGTGGTTAATTTATCATTTTTAGATGGATGATCATTTTTAATGTTAGGGATAATGTAGGGACCTATATCTTTTTATTCATCACAGTTTGTCGATATTTTTTATATTTTTTAGTCTAAGGCTCATAAAAATGGTAAGATTATAATTTCACTATAATATACAGCCCCAATTTTTTTATGAATTATTTTTTTGGTCTTGTGACATGGTGCATACCGTTTGTTTAAGAGTTTTATATTTTCCAATCAACATTAGTATTGTAAATAACTTATATTTATTTTAAAAAAAATTTATTTCATGATTTTGAATATTTATTTAGCATAAAATACTATGAAAATGAAAATTATGGTATAATGTTTTGGTTTATAATAGGGTGTTTTACTAATGTAAGGTATAAATATTTTAATATAGTCTCAAATTTTGGACTAATATTTTTCATGTATAGATTTAAATTGTTGGTATATTCAAATAATAATATAATAATATATTTATTAATGTTTTGGTATGGAGTCAATATGGCACACTAGGGCTACCAAGATTTTTATTTCCATGAGTTGATGACTTAGGATGATATATATTTTTTTTGCGAGGGTTTAATTTCATTTCGAGGTTATTTTTCATATAATTTCATAAAAATTATTATATTTACTAGGGAATATTAATTGGATTGTTATGATATAATATATATATATATATATAATTAACTTTTACACTACTCTTGTTTTTTTAATTTGATTTGGAATAGTGAGTAAAGTTCACCTCCATATCCCCTATATCGGAGATAGAATCTATTCAGATAAAACCAATATTCCTTCACAAATCGACGAATATAGTATATTAGGTTTATAATATTCCTCCTAGAGGTGGTGAAAAAAATGATGTTCATGAAAAGAAATCAAATCATTTATAGATTCCCACAAAGTAAGATTTATTATTAATTTATTCAAATTGTTTGTTGATTTTAATTTATTCTCACACCTCTCTGGATCAACTCATATACAATTTATAATATACTAAAATGAATAAAAATCAAGATATTTTTTTAAAACATCACATACCAAATTTTGGTCATATTTTAATCAATTTTTTAGTAATAATTCTTTGATATTATAAAAGATAGAAATTAGATTATGTGAATTTTATTTTGTAGAGTGATAAGTAAGGAATAATATAAATTTCATTATTTTTTATAAAATAATATCTTTTGATAAGAAATAATTATAAAAAATTGTCTTTATTAGTGAATTAAATACATATTTTATATAAATATTCAAAATGAAATCTATCTAGACAATATGTAATTGTTCCTAAAATATTAACAATTTCTCATGTTAAAAATTATATTATGTTTCATTACAGTGATATTAATTATGTTTTGATATAGAAAATATTTTTGATATATATCAGTAATAGTACCAGATTATTTTTTTCTCAAAATAGATTGATACTTTATATAATATATATATCATACAAAGCAAGTTCAACCAATATGATAACCCTAAGTGGCTCACTATAGGGTCAAAAATGTGATAATGATCACCATGGTCTTGAAAGAAGAACTATTAAATCGTAGAAAATAATTACATGAAGGATTTCAACCTCCATATAAATTTTATTAAATAAGAACATATAGATAATTATAGTGGATATACATAAAAAACAGCATGTCATGAACATCTATCCCAAAAAATTGACAATAAAAAACATGATTACAATGAAAAAAGAAAAATATTGAAAACTACTACTCGGTAACCTAATGAAACCCATGTGTATCCCTACTTGTGAAGACATGTCTCCACCTTCCCAGTCAACTATAATGAGAACCCATAACAATAAATACACCATTTACATGACACACATCCCTTTACCATAGTCCTAAAAAAATGAGGACAAAAAATCCAAAATGAAAAATCAAGGAATGATAAATAATTATCTGTGGGATGACACAAAAAATCACCACAAGGAGTATCCACATTCATCTACGAGTTAAAATAGGAAAAATATTATAAAAACATATCAAAAAGAAATTTATTTTTCATAATAAATATACCGTTGAATTTAATTTCAAAAAAATCAATATTTAATAAAAATAATTAAACATGACATTAAAATTTTTAAAAAAAGGCATGTGTAGATAAATGAAAAGGATTCAATAATAAATATCGATAAAATATAATATAATAATTTATTAACATAATATATTCTCAAATAAACAAATGGAAAATAATAAAACTAGGATGTAAATAAATATTATATGAAGAAAACAATAGATAGAATACGTTAACACTTGGTTCAAGATCATCAGTTTGGTATAAATTATAGTGAACTTATACCATGGAATAATGAGTTCCTCCCTTATTAATGGAAAACACAACATGTGCTCATATATATATATATATTACCTATATAACTAAATGACATCCTAATGCTTTTTTAATTCATTATAATATTAATGAAACAAAATGTTTATTTCACATATATTTCAAAAGTCAAATCTATTTCATTTTATCCAAAAAATTTCAAAAAATATATCAATTGAGATACACAAATATGTCATGCATGAAAACCCATATTAATTTCAAAATAATATTTATATAAATATGAATATTCTATAATTAATATTAAAATATATGTTTACAGGTAATCCATTTTGATGGAAAAATTAAATAGACAATGATTAAATTAATCTATCATAGATTTAAAAATATTGATTTTATATATAAATCCAAAAGTGTATGTACATAAGAATAGAATGTTCAAAAGGTATAGAGCATATAATATTGATTTCTATCTAAAAAGTAAAGAGAAATGTTTCCTTTGAATCTAGTGATGAGAAACATATAAATCCTTTTAAGTGATCCAAGATCTAAATATATCATTTATATAGAGTATGAAATCACCCACCAAAATTTATCAAATGATGATAATGAACCAAAACTCCTTCTAGGTATTCAATACCATGGATCTGATACAATGGTAGAGGAATTATAAGTTTTATTGAATGAAATAGAGTCAATAGATGCATTAACGAATTTTATCTTCTGTCACAATGCTAAAATATCACCATCGAGAAGATCAAGATACAAATTGGAATTTAAAAAATGTGAAACTCCAATAAAAAATCAGTTGTTATTCCCACCAAATCATAGTGGCCTCTCCTAGGAGGCCAATAAAAGGAAGTATCCAAACATTGTCCCAGGATTGAGAGTTGTTTTTTCCAAGATATTATATTCACCATGACTATTGTGTGTACTATTACTGTTAGAATATAGTTATACCATGAGTTTACACATCCGAAGGCCAATCCCAACAATCGATATCCTAGCATATCCATTTCACACATGAGACATACACATGTACTAACACCAAAACCACTGTAATGGATTAATCATTTTTTCATTAGAAAGACCACAAAATAATTTATAGTAGATTAATCAAATCCATATCATATGAAATAGAATTGGAAATGAAAAAACGGGTTTCATACATTTCAAAACATATCAGGCTGTAATAATTCTCTCCACAAAAAAGGTTTTTCCCATAAAGGCCCACGATAAAAATAATTGAAAACATATCTGTCCATTTCATCACAATTAAGGCCTTATTATCCCATGTATCAATGATTATATAATCCCCTTCCTTATCACTCAAACAAGTGGGACTATTATTCCTCATTGATCCTAATCATGTCAATCCAAATTCTTATATAGGCCATTCATCCAATGTGTTTTCTAGTTCAATCCCAATATCCTTTCACATGATCATACGTGAAAGATATGGATAATAAATTTATATTTGGGTAACATAAAACACATCATGGATAAAATATAACTTGTAATTTATATTTCATTAATAGATAACCATAACATGTTTTACCCCAGTATAAAATAGAAAAACTTGTTTAGGTTTAAGCTTATAATTCCATCTCAAATATATATGTCCCAAACAAGGAGAAACTATTAATAGAATTTGACCACTATTCCCAAATTCCAATGGACAGTGATTCCAATCAACATAAGATATCTTGTGACATTGAGATGTCACTAAAAATTTAATAATCATATTCATAATATTTATCATCTCCATAATAATATTATGTCCAACCAAGGGACATTTCAAAACCAATTCCCTTGAAAGTGGTGATTTACAAATCTTCCCATAAAAAAACCCCATATAATTTATCATGATCAATTCCTGAATACAATTTTTATGGGAAAACTCCACAAATGTATTGGTTACTAAAAATATCGTGAAAAGTGAAAATCAAACCCCCTGAATCATGTCTTCTAAATCTGTTTGGATCACTAACCATGAAAATTTGTATAAGGATGATAAGTCAATCTCAATTATAACTTAGGATTCATCATTTCATTAAAAACACTCTAAAAATAGTATTCAAATTGAGGATCTACATGATAAATGATATCCAATGGAATTCCATGAAGTATAAAAATTACTCACACTTAAAGGTTCCAAACATCATATAGATCTTTTGTTTGAGTGATAGTGAAGATAAGAGATAAAATAATGATCAAATTAACAATAAGTTATAATAAATAATCACAGATATAATCCTAAGATTAAACTTTACTGAATTCCATGGCCATATCATCCCATTTTCACAATTAAATGGGTAATGGTTTTATAAAATATGTAGGTCTATGATGTTCTAGCTTAATATTTTGGAAAAATAAGCCAATCAGACCCAAAACGTTTAATTGATCACCTCATTCTCAACCTCCAATAATGATATCACATGAATTGATACATATTAGTACCTCAGAGGTTCTTAAACCAACTAATTTATTGTACATCAGCCACCAATTAATGTATTAGTTATATCATAGAAATTACCATATGATTGAATTTAATCACCCTCATGGGAGACTGATACCACTCAACTAATGCCTCTTCACCTCAATAATTCATAAAAATGTTCTAGTACACTGCCTCCTCATCCTATCTATGTCAAATATGGTCATCCATGAATGACCCAAAATAATAAAATTATTGTAATATATTCCCTTTAATGTGCAATCACATCCCAAAAAACTAAACCATTATTCAAAATTCATCAACAGATTTCATCACAATCCGATTCAGAATTTTTTCACTCAAATCATCTATGACCATATATCCTTTTATAGGGGGTAGAAAATATTAAAATTAAAAGTTTTAACATGCTATTACCATCATTAATAAATCACGTTTAGAAAAAGTTTTGTCCATTTATACATTAGGATCATATTTTATGAGCACATAATTAAAAGTTCATTGATGTGGTAGTGGAATCGAGACTTGAGAGTGTGTTTCACTATATAAAACACATGATAATGCATGGGGTTATTATTATATTGAGATTGTAACTTGTGAGAGGTATATGAAACTAATTATCACTCCTTCATTAAGAAAATCCCAAACCTGCACATGATGTATGTCAAAAAATATTATTCCCGAACCTGAATCTGGAAGAATGATGATTGAAATTGAAGTCAATATCATATCCAAATAGTAATAATTTTCTAAAAAATGATCAAACCAAATAAATTTTACATACTAATGGGTAAAATATGTCATAATATATTAAATCATGTAGATTTACAAAACAAAAATCTTTGGATAACTACCTATTCCCATGAATCTATAGATCACAAAGAAATTTATATGATTCCACCAACACATCACTACTAGAATCACAATTGAAACAACTAAGACACTGATCTAACAAATATAATTTCCCAAAATATCACCTCTTAAATTTAAATCATACTTTATGATAACAACGAAAACAATCAATAACCTTTCATATATCCATGTATTAAATTTAGATGCTCATCATGATCCAAATTCGATTATGAATAAACAAATATTCCATGTTGAAAATAAAGCCATTTATGAATCTAATAACTAATGTAATATTTAATTCCATAAGGATCAAAAAACCATCAGATCATTACTATGTCCAAAAATAACATCCAAATAATATCATTTCCCCGAGCATCTCCTAAATTCATTCATAGAGAAACACTGAAGAACCCAAATAAAGGGACTCCCTCCCATACACATTATAAAGATTACTAATTACAATGTTGAGATTCTAAGATTAATAAATTCCTTGACCTCAAGATCCAAAAAATAATCTTTTAACTATTTCAAAATAATTTTTTCCATACGGGATATAATTAAATAAATATAACTCAAATCTAGAGTTGTGTTTCTCAAAAATCAAGAAGACTTTATAGGTTAGAAACCCCAAGAATTCATCTATAAAAACATTTGGACAATCAATAACAATAACTAGAAGAGGGAAAATATGGTGGGGATAAATAGAAATGTACAAAAATTATAATAACTGATATAATATATCATCAGAAATAATAGAAATAGGGCGTGATATCCTATAACTAGTATCTCAGTCACTTTAAATGAGATAATTAACCCAATTAGAATAAATATATTTAACCCAATAATGATGGTAATTAATACTGGATTTATATAAAATCATTTAATACATCCCAATAATATTAGAAATGACTTCAATATCAATAACTATAAAGTCCCATATGGTTTCTTGTTAAAAAAATTCTCCTAACATTTTAGGCATCTAAAATAATTCTCTAAATTATTATATAAGGGTGAAGACTTATTGATCATGAAATGCATAATATATGTATTCAAGGAATGGGCCTCAATAATATTAGATGATATAAAATAATGACTTTTTGAAATATGATGTAAATTAAAATCCACTTAATAAAAAAAATTATACCTATCATAATAGTAGGACCTTACCTTGATTTCTCTATTATTTAATCCATTTCATAATGTCATATAGATTCATATTTATGTTTCACCCTATCTTGAGATTCATCCTCGCAATGCGGTTGAGATCCCAACCCTTTTATTTTATTATATTTAAACTAGTATCCCTTGTTGATGGTGGTTCCATAATTACAACCATATAATTATCTCTCATAGAAACAATTATGAGGAATTGATTTACCACAAGAATGACACACTAACAGTGTTTCATTACAATCATGCTTGAGGTTTCCTTTCTCACAAACTGGTAACAAACCACCATATTCTATTCAAAGATATATTACAATACCCTTCAACTACATTAGTGTTAGTAATAACGTTTCTGCCTATATATAGATAACAAACCACTAGCATCACCCCTACTACTTATTCTCCATATTGTCTCATCATTGCACCTTTATCCACCTTACCCATTACTACCTTTTCTATAACCTCCAGGAATATAGGTAGCCTCATGAGAACCAACCTACACTAAATATCATCTTTAATACATATCTAACATATGAGAATTAGATATTAATTAAATGCAATTTTTTGACATAGGTTCAAGAACATAGAAATCTATGTGTCACATTTCCTTGAAAAGTGATCTCAATGATCAAAATGAATTAACTATTATTCATTCATCACTTGTTATATCTCCAAGAGATTTCAAATAATAGATTCCCAAATAAAATTACATGATATTATTCATGAAGAAGACATATTGTAAAGAAATTTTGATAGAGATAAATGTTTATAAAAATAGAATCCACTAATACTATACCAAATATTATTGAAATGATGCCAAAAAATCAAATATCAAAAATAGGGATGCTAAAGGACCTTATTCTTCCGATGGTAACTCATTTTCATTCACCCATGAGAGAATACAAGGAATAATAAAATAATAACAATTATGTTTGGACAGCCATACATCATGCTTATTGACAACCCTCAGATGAAATGTGAATCATATATTAAAGAGATCATACTGAAATGATAAACATGAATGCCTGATCAATATTTATAACATAACATCCCAATTTAACCGGTAATGTCACAAAATTTCTACCATTAATTTTGAAGTAAATTCTTAATAACCTTGAGCTGCTGAAAAGAACCATGGTATTATAAAACTAAACCTTCTACTAATTTCACCTGTCATTTAAATGTATGTGTCAGTAAAAAATTAATTATCATAATAGATATACATAAAACATCACATGTAGAGAATAATTATACCGTAAAAGTAACATCCATAAACTAGATTACGTGTTTTAAATGAGAAAATTAATGAAGAAAGATATAGAACACTAATAATCCCTTTTTTCTATTTCATATTGTCAACATGTCACCGAAATCTCAATCTATAAAAATAGTCCCAAAAACAAAGGGATTTTTAATATTCTTTATGCTTATCCATTTAATTGTATCCAATAAAAATATCGTGATAAACCCTCTAATGGAAGATGTACAGTGTTAACACTAAATACTAAGTAGATATATCTACGAATATTTATAGTTACTATCAAAATGAATTTGTGAATTATTTTATAAAACACTTTTATAAAAAATTTCTAGAGAATTTATTTATCTGTATACAATCATCCATTAGTTTTATTTTAAGAACAAGCAATATTAAATAGAAAATAAATATCACATATCATTATTCCATTGGGAATCTGTATATAAATTAAATTGGTTCTAAGAATAAATATCCTTCTCATGTGATAAAATAATAATATCAATATATATATATATATATATTATTTTCATGTTTTATCAATGAATAAAATACAAAAGAATAATAGATGCAAGAAAATAATATGAAAAACAATAAACCGTAGCTCGAATAAGTGAACTATGAGTCTAGAAATATTACTTAAATAGAAATGCATCCCATAATCATGACATCAGGATAACCTCAAAATATGATAGATATCTCCATTAGGTCTTGTATATGTCTAGTTTAACCCATTCCACAACCATTTTCCAATGTGATATTGTATCATCACTACTTTAAAGAAAACATGTTCATATTTTTGAATCATTTTCCATGGAAAATACATTTTGTATTATGAACATATATTCAAAAATAATTTCCTAATGAAATTCAAACTTCTTTAATGGTTTAAAAACCACTTCCATATAAAAAATAACATTGAGGAATACAATCAATTGATGATTACATATTAAAATTATTTTATAATGAAAATACATATTGACGACAATTTCATACCCAAAATAGATAAAATCAGCCCTTATGGATTTAATTTCATTGATATCACAAACAGACACATCAATATATGTAATGACAACCAACGCATGTATAAAAAATTTCTGCGGGATAAATGATATGATAGATAAAAATAACTCAATACCAAATATAACCCTATTTACATAAAAGTTAATGATTACAAATGAGTTGATCTGTTTCATTCATTCATAGATCTATAAGTATCAGGTTATAAATGATGTGATTAACCTATTGATACTAGTCAAGGAATTATGAGACACCAAAACTCATTCTTGGAATGATAGATCTAATATTTTAGATTGAAGAAGAGGAATGATCAATTTAATATATGGAAATGTTTGTCAATGGATTCAATAAAACCCCCAATTATGATCTCATATAGATTGGAAATCTTCCCTCAAAATATAAAGTGAGAAAAATACATTCAAAATATCTATTAACTCACCACCATACACTGAAAATACCCACCCTACTATTGTGTACTCATCCAGAAGACCAACCACATGATTTAACCATTCCATGACATTCAAAACTGGGCTATTTTATCCTGGACACAACATTATATATTCTAGTGGTTATGAATGATGGATATGAAACATAATGATTTATAAAGCCTTATACTCCCATGGTTATTCCATGAAATTTATGTTTTTGTACTTTTTGTGTCACAAAATAGACATACAATACTTCTTCGACTACTACCATGGATGTAGTACTGGACTTTTTGAAACATAATTCGTAAAAAATGCCTTTTAAATACACTTTTCCCATCCAAATATTTCAAAAAAGGAAAAAATATTTGACATATCTTATTTATTGAAATCCATTTATAAGGGTGTGATATAAGATATATGGATCAAGTTGTTTAATTGGTTATTTATCAAACATTTCAATGAAATTATATTTATGTCTGAATATATTGTTTTTATCATTCATGTTAAATAATTTTTATTTTAATGTCAATATCGGTTCATTTGTAATTATTATTATTATTATTATTATTATTATTATTCTCATTCTTATTATTTGGATAACGCTCCATGTTATAGATGGGTTTTCCAACATTAAATAACTGTTTAAACCCATTAATTGGGCTTTTAAGCTCTTTTTTTATATTGTAGGATTATATATCACCATTACTAGTTTCCTCAAAATATTATTTAATTATGGTTTCTTGAAAATTTTCATAAATCGTACCCCATAGGGATTAATTAATTCATATGGTCTAATACATGGCCATCATTTAACATCTATTCTTTTAAAAATTAAAAGTATTATAATATAATATATATAAATAATTTCCAATGTATGGAAAAATTAAACACATTCAGGCATGGATTGAATTAAATGATCAGTCACAACGGTTCAATGTTGGTGATTCAAAAATATTTTATTATAAATTGAAATGGAAATAAATTCCCTATAAAAGTAGTGGTATATCATTATGGTCATATTTGGTGGTAAATTATAAACTTTTCTGAGTCTCACTTTCTTCACATTCATAATTTATATTAATAGATAAATATTATCTTCATGAGAAAACATAACATGGTATATAAAATATTTCATTTAAATATTATATATATTCCACTATTATAGAGAAGAAAATTTATTCATTAGATGATAGATAATTCTCCTAAAATCATTGGATAGTTTTGTTCCTAGAATAGAATTCCTTTATCCCATGATTAAATGAACACTCTTTTCAGTGATATTTTAATAAAAAAATTGTCTAGTTTTCATGGATTCTAAATGAAAACATTATTGTATAATTTAAGATTTTATTCTTTAGATATTTAATCTATATTGATATAATTCATGATACGTAAGCTATCATAGTGATATGGAATGTATATTTCAATCCAAACTGTGAGGTTTTCATCCCCACGAGAAGATCTGTTATTTTGAAAAATACCACCATAATCATTCCATATAGAATGTATTATAACGAATGTATGAATAAAACAAATATATCAAAACTTGATTAATTGAAATTATAATATTTGTTAATTTGTTCAATATGTCCTCATCCAACTATCCAAGCATCGTTAATGTATTTCGAGCATTAATATTGTATTCCAAAATTATTTCATTCATGATGTAAAAATTTCAATTTTTTAATGATAAATGGATTGGTTCACTTGTTGATTATTTTTTATCAATTTCATATCATAGGCAATCAAATAACATCCATCACCCAATATGTTTCGATCACCCAATTTCTAAGCTGATTGAGTTGTCACGAGGACCATATGGATGCCATCTTATAAACTAAAGGATTCCTTCTATAAGAATTGGTCTAAAGTAGTACCATGGTGATACTCTTACCAAATATCATTATTTATAGTGAAAGGTATATAATACAAACATGTTGAGAATTAATACAAATCCGTCATGGTGTCTATAAATAATAAAATCAGACATTAAGAATAAATGAAATGTAGATGGCCTAAAGTCAAACGGGCTCTTTAACCCCCCATTAAGAATAGAAAAAATAAAATATATATATAAAAGTAAAATTAATATATATGATGATTTGAAATTTATTTTGGACTCTTCTCATTCCAATATTGAATCCAATAAAAGATATTAATTAGAATTATCAAAATATTTTGCCCCTTATCATCCTAGACCTGAAATTCATGATGTATAATTAATTTTCCACGATTCATGGATGCTTTTGTAGGGATTGAGTAAATCATAATATGGTACCTCATATTTAGTTCCAAATATAACTAGATTTCAATTTTTATGCATGTTATATGAACATAATATAAATAAATAATATTATATATAGAAGAATGAATAAATAACCATAATAAAATCTTGGGTTCAAATATATACCCTATATCACACCAAACCTACATTGGAAAACATAAAGGTGTTTTTTGGACACCTATGGTAATAATCTAATAAAAATCATGGCTCATTCATAATCCATATCATCATGTCTTATGATATCATATTATAATAGGTTTAAAATTATTCCTTGTTATCGAGTGAAAGTTAACAATATTTGTCGATATGGATGATTCCCATGTATCATAGAGAATAATATTTATATGTATCAAGATAAATATATAATTCCACATCATATAGAGAAATCATAAATCCACTATCATGTCAATGATTTTAAGGAATCCAATGAAATTAAATATACATTTCTTTTGGGCTCAATAACCTGTTCTATAAAATCTAATGATGAAAATCATCTGCAATCTCATTGATTAATAGGTATCATAAATAGTCTAGAATTATTAAATATCAGGATCAATTACTAATTTCAAATAGGCTAGGGAAATATATAATTTTGGTAACCCACCATAATAGTAAATTAGTAGTGTCGTAGGAAATCAATAAACTCGTGATGAAAGTATAATATCTAAAATAATTAGAAATAATGTGCATTAATATAAGGCATTTATTCTATATCCTAGGTATCATTAAAATTCTATTAAGCACTAATCTCAACATTAAATCACAAAATAAATGTTAAATGATAAATCATCACTATTGAATTCGCATCCACAAACTCTTTATGGTAAAAATATTTTAGTTTCCCCCAATGGGGTACAATTTCTCAAATCATAAACATAGACACATTAGGAGGATCCCTTGATCATAATGCATATCTTGGGTTGATTGCAATCACTAAGAGGAAATAACATCTAGTAACATCATAAATGTATCATTAAGGCCTACCAAGCCTCCTAGGAACTCCTCACAAGCGGAATGGTCTGAATCCCATCTTCCTTTCCATGTCGCTCTATGTTGTTATAGTCAAATATTCAATCAATCAGTCTCCCCAATTATAACCACCAATGAAATTTCATCTCATTTTTTATGGAATTATCTCACCATTTTCATATAAACTGTCCCAATGGCTTTAATCCACCACAATATTCTCATTAGGAAAATCACATTACAATTCATTAGAATATAGCACTCACCCTACATAGATTTCATTAGGGAATGGTTGAAAAATATTTTCATGGAATTTACGATCAGTGGATGAAAGATTAAATCTTGTTACCCATACACTATCATAGATCCTCGACCTATTATGAAATTAATAGTAAGAATTTAATTTTATAAATAAATTATTTAATTTTAATGCTCAAACACCATTGATTGTGAGACCAGAAATAACATGGCTTATACAAATAAATTAATGGAAATACCAAAAAATAAAAAACAAGTTATAACCTACCATGATCAATGTTATTATATTTTTTAAATACATCCTAAAAACAATTGATTGAGATCATCCATGTCAGTCGATCCACCACTTATCAATGGAGGTCATATCACACAACTAATCAAATAAATAATTAATTATAATAATATTATATTTAATTAATTTAATACAAATTAGATTTATTTTTTTGAAAAAATAATTATTAATATTAATAGGAATAACTTAATAAAATATAATTGGGTCATCAGATAATTAAAAAATAAATAATTATACACATAAGAGGGGCCTGTAATGAACTACACATACCAATCTAGGACAAATAATAAGAATCAAAAACAAAAAAACTCATAAATAATTTAAATAAGTCTAATAATCTTGTTAAAAATAAATATAGTTATGTACTACATCAAAATAATACACTACCAAATACATATAAATTTTGGAGGCATCAGATCACAATAATGCACAAAATCAATATAAAAATTCATTGTTCCATTTAATTCCATTGGAATCAATTATCATATTGTAAAATGAGAGAATCGAATATTAATCATCATAATGGGGACCCAAATCACAAGTATGATGAAAGGGAGATTAATATTTAATTACTAGTAAACTGCATAAAAATTCCCCAAATAAAGGGGGAATTTAGAGATGAGAAATAGTTGATGTGACCAGCCAAAAATGTTCATGTATACTCCATTATTAATCTATAATAATGAGGTTAGGGATGGGGAAAATGTGGGGATTCCCATGACTGAATAAACTCCGTTATCTTCCCAGGGTGTGTGTATATTATTCAAACTACAAAATTTTACACACTATATTTTTCTCCTTGTCAACTACAATTCATATAATTTAATATTTAAATGAAAACCATCCATGGAGTGAGAGTTCCATTAAAATTCATAATTTAATAGAACTATCGTTTTTCAAAACACAAACATAAATTACTTCTCCAATGTTCACTTGAACCCTTGGAATTACAAAAAACCAAAAATCAATCACAAAAACTCATTTTTTAATTTTATTACATAGAACATCATTATGCGTCACATTTTTCAATAAAATCATATATCAATATAAAAAATTAATTATTTAATTTATTAACCAATCAATGAAATATGTATTACAATATCCCCACAGGATAATATATTTTCCATGAAAGGTCTCTTCAAACATTTTTTAAATAACCCATACAACATGTCTCATCAATTCTTAGACCACCATCTCATTCATAAATTGAATAGTGAATAATATGTGGTTGTATGAATCCAATAATGAGGCACACTATGTATCAAAACACATGTCACCACCCTTGAAACATTGATTCAATACTATATTGATTAACCATAGTGGAACCAACTAATCATCATATGGCCTATGGTTATCGTCATCATGGACACTATCTCATTTTAGATGATCTCGATTCTTGATGTTATACAACATCAATTCTCCATTCTAAAATAAATTCTCATTAGTCCAAAAGTACATTGTATTTAGTTCACATATCACCACAAAAAATAGATTTGAAAATTATTATCATGATATATTATTACCTATTTTATTCAATTCCAAACTAAATCAGAGTAGTCTCCTCAACCCATTCACAAGGCCCTTATACAATATTTTTTTTAAAATGTCCTGGTCAAATATTGAAACACCTCAACATAATGAATATGACATACCCAAACCATATTATTGGAATTATATGTCTTCCCAAGTGATTTTGACTCAATTTAAATCATCACTAAATTTTATTATGTGATTCATCCCAGGAACTGTGGGAGTGAGATGGTTGACCACATTAATCATGCCATACAATAGGGTTCCCCAACTAAATAGAGACATAAATCATGGTTCTACCTCTAAAAGGTGATAATAACTTGTGTTTACCCCTAAAACAAGTAATGAATCATGGTTCACCTAATGAATCACCTTCAAATCATAATAAGATCATTCTGAGACAAATTAAAAGGCACTGAATACTTCAAATATTGAAATAGAATCAAATATCCCATATTTACAAAGGTGTTGCAATGAATAATGACAACAAGCCAATATCTAAATTTTATATCAATCATCACAAAACTGGTTCCAATGCTCACACAACCCTACCCACATGACTTCATGCATTCATATCACACAGATCACCTATCACAACATGTAATTAATGAATTTTACTATTCCTATCATAAATAAGAGATAACAAAATCATCAATCCATATCCATTCATGTATCATGGGAATGTAACCATTATAATTCCATAAATTCCCATAAATAATTTCATTAACACCCTCAATAAAATGGTGATATACCTAACATAAAAACACTCTTATACATATTCTCTTGTCAAACCTCAACAGGTCACAATATGATACTTTTGTTGCACCTCTAGCGGCACCATAATTTCCTACCAGTCAACACCTGACAATAATCCATCTTAGATCAAATATTCCAAATAAATTACAATTCTAATGTCAACCCTCACCACATGAGTATGTTATCATCATATGAAAACGTGGGAACCAATGTCATAAAAAATCTCACAAATTTCATTTTTCCTCTTAAATAACATGGACACTCCATGATCTATGATTCAACGATAACCCAAGTAGGGAAAATGAACTATCATAAGATCATCTATAATAAATAAGTGCATGTCCCCGTATCACCAAGTCTCACAATGAAGATCATGATCTAATGAGTAAATTATCATTGTATATTGGATCAAATTCCTATAACATTGATGATTCACCCTTGAGTTTTGAAATTGACAATACCACATGTCCCTAAAAAGACATCATTAAATTTTTTGAAATTACCCATTCCCAGTTTTTTCACATGATACTTACCAACATGGTTTATTACTGATACTCAATTGTTGACTACTATTACCATCGCACTCCTAAAAGGAAATCCATTAATATATATTCTATTTTTCAAGTGTTCCTTCCCACCTAAACAATGATTTGTACTAAATTACAATATAATCAAGGGCCTTCATTTATTCAATACCAATTCAAAATCATGAACATACAATATAACAAGTAACACTTACTATAAACTATTCTGATGAAATGGATCCAACATGATCCTTCCATATTCTGTAAAAATAATTAATCAACACATATGAATCTAATGATCAAAATAAATATCATGCATCTTTCTAAAATCAATACATGTATCTATAATTTAGGATTGTAGGTCGATCAAAATCCCAGACTGACCATTTTCATTGGTCCCCATCTATATATTACATATAATTTCCATCATATCACCAGTCTCACAAATATTGATACAAATATAAGAAAAAAACTATGCTCTCTCACCAAACCCATAAGTCATATCTCAAAATTCCATAACTCATCGAAAGAACTTATATGTTCCAATCTCAAATATCATCAACAAATCCCATTGTAAATTATCGATAATAGAGTCCGCATATCTATATCACACATTGCTTTACATTTCATTCACCTACTATGGAAATAATTCTAAATAGTAGTCTACATACGATTCTTCCCACTTGAAAATTAATTGTAGTATCAATATACCTATACATATAGAAACACCATATTCCAATTTATATGACCACAAGGGTACTATTTATCACAATAAATTCTCATACGAGACTTCCCCCATAGAAACCAAAATCAAACTCTAATCCCCCCAGTCTTATGAAAATGAGAGTAATTGTTCCAGGGATGAAATTATAATCTTTCAAAATATATTCATATAATTGCATCCCCCAACAAGATCTATGTAAATCATCCAATACATATATGGTTTAAATATGAGGATTTTGACTATTAATATATATGGGAAAAACAATATATGTTGCCAGTCATATATTACATTACCAAAGCAATTAGTTTTTTGGATCTTTAATAATCATTTCAAACATGGGGTAAATTGATAAATTATACATTTGTTACACCTCCAAACCCAGGACATTAGAAATCCCATAATAGAGGTATTTCATAGTTTTCATCAATGATCATATCACAATAGATCAACATGATATTTTAATTTAATAAAAATATATTGTGGTTGAATTGAGTGGAATTAAATTAAATTTTATATATAAAAACATCATTTATTTTGGAAAAATAATTTAAAACAACTGAAGACTATATCTTCCTTGATATAAATCATACATTGTTATGATAATTTTATAAGAATAATATTTCATGCGTGATGAATGAAAATTTTTCTCTATCTATAAGAACAAGATAAAAAATTATAATTACAGTGGATTCTAAAATCTACAACCCCAATTCCAAAAATATGGTGAAACAAAGAATATCATGACATTACAAATGAAAAATAATGGTTTAATTCATATGGAGACTGTGACATCCACATAGAAAATGTAGTTTGGTATATAGTAGTCTGATATCAATTGTAAACTCATACATATCCATATGTCAAATATATATTATCTGACGAATAATATGAAAAAAACATTGATACAATCTATGATATAAGAAATATAAATCTGATGATACAAGTTTGTAATAACCTACGAGTTGTCTATGGCCACTGAGAAGATCCCAATTTGAGGGAGTCCTCACTTGAACATTATGAATGACTCCCAGAACAGAGGATGAATCATAATAACAACATGGGTCTAGGGTATTACTATTTGGTAAATATGACCCCACATTAATAATTTGAATTAATTTATAAATAATAATTAAATTATAAACCAAATAATAAATAAATTAACCTATATGTCAATAATTATAATAATTCAGTGGATAGAATGTCATATTGGAAGACTGGCCACCCACCAGTCCGACAACATAAATGATATATGTAAATAAATAAAATAAATATATATTATTTTCTATAATATCAATATGAATAACCTCATCCATTACAATTATATTGTCGACACTATTGAGATAAAAAACTACAAATCCTGGCCATCTAACAAACAAGACCAAACAATTAGTAAAGTCACTATGGGTACCCATGTTCGTTGGATGCAGGAGAAGGGATTGAGTACAACCCACTGGGAACTACCAATGTGGTCCAATACAAAACATGAAAATTCATTGTACATTTGTGATATGCTTAGGGGGTAATGAAAAAAACAAACAAAGAAGGAATAAAAGTAACCAATATTGATCCCTTGGTCCTACATATAACCTGGTATAAACCAAACACATCATTATCTAGAGTCAATAAATATCTATGAATTTATATAAATCATTAATTCCAATATATGTTTTTTGGATGAATATTTGTATTATATCATTAGTGATCTCATGCGAACTGGTATAAAATGATTCTTATGAATCCTATGAAAACTTATAGTGTCAGGATCTATTGATTATTATTAGGAGTCCTGGGAAATCTTGTGTGTGAGTATCATGATCAAGCGTCAATTTCTCATTAGCAAAGAAA
Organism: Viscum album; assembly: GCA_963277665.1. Classification (NCBI taxonomy): domain Eukaryota; kingdom Viridiplantae; phylum Streptophyta; class Magnoliopsida; order Santalales; family Viscaceae; genus Viscum; species Viscum album. The sequence continues at coordinate 1,059,406,826 of OY728165.1, read as the reverse complement.
ATCACGTATCCCTTTTTAAATTTCTTATTCACAGGTGTAATAGATAATAAAATGTATATTCATGTCTCACTCAATAGTCTATTATTTTGAAGATTTGGAAATCAATAATCTGGCATCCCACTAATTCCAATGTATCATGGGAATTTCAGTGTGGGTGACTATCAATCTCAAATACCAGTCGATTATAATCCATGGTAATCAAGTACATAAATAACATGAGATCAAATGATGATTCCTAGCGTCCTATATAATCTTGCACCTTATGCTCATGGATTGATTTCCAGTGAATCTTGGTCATTCATTTCTCTGAAAATGAGTCCAAAGGAAAGATCCTAGGGATCTGTGGGTATCCTTGATGTTCCTAGAAGAAAATTTAATTCAGATTCTATCGATACACATTAAATTATCACTAATAAAATCATTCACATACACACTTTTCATGGACAATGTATCATTGGCGAACCCAATTCATCTGCTATGTAGAATCAGAAATTCAGACACTTAGTTGGGTCCCTCTAACTTAACACATTCTTATGTTGATACCCAACACTCATATAGAATAATTTCAAAAAAAATATCAATGTCAAATAAAGGACTCCATTATAGTGAACTAGTATTTTCATAAATAGATAGTACATATTTTTTAGAAATATGTAACAAATTACACAATCACATTATTGAGGTTGATAATAGTTATGTTTATTCAATGACTAAATATACAATATTCAAATTTGTAGAGTGATCTTCAATATCTCACATACATATATTCCCCTTTAGTAATATTCAAAAACATATCATATATGAAAATATTATTTATAACTAGTGGAATGGAATCATAATAAATGTTGATCTATGATGATCATTAACGGAAAATAAGGGAGCAACGTAAGCATAACAAAAATTTAAGGGTATGAAAACATGAGAATGAAAAGTGAAAGGATGCCCTTAATATAATTTATAATAATAATGATTCAATTAATAATGATTGGATTTTAACAATACATAAATCATAATAGAATCATAGAAAATTATCCAAGATAGAATTATATAAAAATAAAATATAGTATTTCCACATAAAAATTTGCATAGAAAATAATTTACATTTTAGTCATGGATAATTCCTAATATGTCATCATTGAATAGTTTAGTACCTCAATTTCTAAATTAGAAATGGTTCAGTACTAAGACAATCGAGGTGGAAAATTTCCCTTACTAAACCGGATTCACTCATCATTTTAGTCATTCTAATATCATTTGATATAAATCATTACCCAATGATTTTGATGTAGATATAAGTCACACATTTCACATAATTAATATAATAGTTATATAAGACAAAAAATTTATTTTATTATTAATCATATCCTAACAAATTAAATGATATGTTTTCCAAAAAAATATATTCATATTATTGACATGGTAAATGAGTCATGTTTCATAATAATTTCATCATTTTATCATAGAATAACCCATGAAATGAATCTTGTCTCAAAAAATTTTTATCAAGGTATAACCCATTGAATAAAAATGTGGTTTATATAAATTATCTCACAATAATCATAGACAGTATAAAGATATAATATGAATGGTATCCATAGATAGTATCCCCCGAGAATCATAAGTAATATTAATAAATTACATTAAAGATGGTAAATGATTTTGATATATCGTTTCGAACATGACTTGATAAAAATAAATTTTATTTTGAAATAAAATTTTAATACTAAAATATAGTAAATAATTTTTGATATCCTCTTTATTGAAAATAGAATTTTATTAGATAAAAAAATTATTTAAAAATCAATTAAAATATTTCGAGTGGAAAATAACATTTCCATCAAAATAAAATTTTAAAACAGAAAATAAAATTATTATTTTTTAAATAATATATTGTGAAAATAAAAATTAGAGAATATAAAATATGATTAAACACATGTATTGGTTATGATGGTAGAAATGTCTATTTATGTTTTATAAGTTAATGTAATTATTCTTTTCAAATTACTAGTAAAGGAAAAAAGGATTGTTGTTTGGAAATGGTCCTGAATAATCATTTAAAAAAATATTTAAAAAAATTGTAAAAATTTGATTATTTTGCCTTTTTAAAATCTAATATACTTTTTTAAAACATTTTATGAAATAAAAGTATTTTTTGAATAACATATCAGACGAAAGAGAGAAATAATGTTTCATTTCATAATTAAAATTTTCATAATAATTTTATGTACCAAGGATGGGGAAAATTGTACTATTACGTGAATAATTTCATTAATTACAATAGGTGATGAATATCGAATTTTTTTAATCTGTAAATATCATATAATACCTCCATGGGTGACATAAACATAAATAATCAAATAAATAATGAAATAAACTCTTCCAACTTCTGTACCTTCTAAATCAAAATCCCCATAAAATAAATTAAATAAATTTATATATTATTAAAAATGAATATAAATAGATTCAAAATATAAAATATCAAATGGGTAGTATCTACAGCAAACATTGGAAATATGTTATGAATACGATATATATCTCATAAAAGTAAAAGGGAGACAAGAAATCCTTAACGAAATTCTAATATTCCTTCAATCATATTAGATCGTCATATATAAAAAATATGATTATTGTTAATATATAATATAACAATAAACAAACACACACACACACACACATATATATATATATATATATATATATATATATATCAGACCATATATGTTTAAATGGTGACCTTCTATTACCATATTTTTTACGATTACATGTTAATGTCACTTTATGACCAATAAATACATTGTTCTTATGAATGATTTGATTTTTATATTTGGATGTTTTAAATTTATCATGGTTACATCATATCCACAATATTTATCGTTATATTAATATCATATATATTTTTAGTATACTTTTATTCAGAGATATCCACAAGAGGTAGATATACAAATTGAAATGAACCAATCATCGAGATAATATGGAATGAACATGCATAAAAATTATCGAAAGAAATGCCTAACATACTTTAATATTAAATAATTTTCAAATAGTACACCTAAAATTAAAAAAATTACGTTCTTATGGAAAATAATAGTATACTTTTTTTGTAATCCAGGAATATAAACTCAATCATTGTGAATGATCATCAATGATTTCCAAAATGTTCTTCCAATTTAGTACTCCTACCAAGAACCATTCTTCATTACATAGAGAAAGAAAATAAAAGAATTGGTGAACTCAGATGAATAGTAAAGGTATAAAATTAATATAAAAAACATAATAGGAACATAAGGGTATGTGAACATGAGAATAACATAAGAATACTATATCTGACATATCAATTACCATATACATAAATCATGTCAATATGAATGGATGTTCATAGTAAATTAATCAAAACCCCATCAAGGGAATAATCCTTGAATGAAAAACATAGGATTAAATATAAAATTTTTGAAGATGTAAGAAATAGAAAATAATTCCCATTAAGTTATATATCAATGCAAAAAAAATATCTAGGCATTTTATGGAGACTAACCCTACACCACAGAACACACCACTATCCATTGTCACATCCATTTTCTTATAGTGCATCAAGTTATGCATTCATTCCATAGTGTATTAGGTTAATAATTATTACTATGGTGGATCAAGATTAACCCATTAACAATTGTGGATTAGAACTCACTATTTTTTTATTTTTGTTTATGTCGCAATTGTTTTCCATTATGGATCAAGAAAAACCCATTTCTAATATTGGATAAATATCATCAAAATTTTTACTATCATTATACTAAAATATTTTAATTTCTTCAAAATTTTATTTGATGAAGATAATGATCCTAATATTTACATAATGAGATCATATATACATGTGATAGAAGATAATAAAACATTCAAACGAACCATAAATATAGATGGGTTTCATAAACATCTTTTAATAATCAATGGAATGATATTGGAATCATTAAAATTTCATTATATTATAACATTTGGAAATGATACAGGTTTCATAATCATTTAACCATATAAAAACCGATGTATGAAAGTGGTATTAAAAAAGGGTTTTATATTGGTATAACCCATTAAAGAGAAATTGGTTAAAAAATTTACTTTTAGAAAACTAAACAATTAAAAAAAATTATAATTAATTCCTTTCATAATTTACCCATTAAATCGTAAAATATATCAAGGTATTTCATCTTAAATGGAAAATTATTTTTAATGATTTCTAAATTAATATATTATGGAAAATAATTTTTTTTAAATGATAAAACATTTAAAAATTATTATTTCTTATATAACGTATGATTTTTAAAATATTTTAAATCATTTCAAGAGGAATTTACCCTTTTCTCATTAAAAAAAAATTTTATACAAAAAAAATTGAAATCCATTTTATATTAAAATAATCATTAAACATTATTAACTAATATTTGAAAAAAATAAAAAAACATTACAAATATTTTTATTTGAAAATATATTAAAAAAATTAAAATGTAATATTTCAAAATCATCAATATATTTTTCTTCTAAAATCAACGTAAAATATCATTTAAAAACATAGTACCCATGTTTTCTTTCATATAACCCTTAATTTGTTATTATTATGTTTATAAATTGTAAGGGTTAAGTATGAATGAGTTGGGATAAATTTCAATAAATATTTGGGGGCAAAAGAGAGGTGCATGGGCAGTGCACAAGTGTTCCAAACCGTGAAGAAAGCACAATAGAAACTACATGATGTGGCAATTTGTGGACAATAGCCTTAGCACGGTGTGTGACCAGTTAGGGAGACCGTGTGAGGAGTCTATTTTGGGTTCCCTTAAGGTAGTAGACTATGCACGGTTAGAAAATAGTTTGTTTAACTATGTGAACTATCTATGTGTGTTGTTAATGTGAGATCCTAAAAAAGTAGATCTCACATGTTTTTGCCTCTAAACCACTAGTTTTTTCTCCTTGGGGGCCTTAATTAAGGATTTCTCATTCTTTGTTGTTGTAGAAACTAACCTGATTGATTTAGAATTAATATTAAGACATCCCTTGGAGATTAAAATCTGGAATCCTGAGGTATGACTGTCGTCAAAAAAATGCTTTTAACATTTGAAAAATGCAGTATGTTTTTTAAAATGATGCAAAAAGTATATGTGGGAAATTATTGTGACATTAGTTTTATGAAATAATGACATGGAAAATTATTTATAAATGATTTTTTGGAAATAGTTTTCACTAAAAATGATTCCTAAAATCACTAATGGCTATAATATTGGACTGTATTTTGTAAAAACCAGATGCCAAAAATAAAAAAAAATTAACATTGGTTTTTACAAAAACCAATGTGAAATCTATTTATCTTGAAATATATGGCATTCGTTTTTTCAATAACTGAGTTCAATAATAATTAAAAACATTTTGTATTGGGGGACCCTCAGTTCTTTTGTGTCTATGAAACCCTCCTACAAAAGATGAATCCCTACTGAATCATGATAAATGTGATAGTGACCTAGTGATTTCCAACGCCATTATTGTTTATTTTACTCGGATTTCATCATATGTGGTGTACATTCTACAAACTCTTCAATTACATCATCATATCTACATTACTTTCTCCTTAAAAAATATTTCCATCCCAAAATATGGTTTGATTTTAGTTTTTTATTGATATTTATTTATTATTTTTGAAATGAATTTCGTATTGATCATGCTGGTAGTGTTTATTCTTGCAACAAATTAAAGGGATAAAGTTTAGAATATAGATTATTGAAATATTGGGCTCAGAATTTTATACTTTGTTTTTTAATTTGGAAAATAAGTTATTTATCATTTAATTAAATTTTTTACCTCTTTCAACTATTTGTTTGTATAGATATTACATAAATTACAAGATGGAGTAATTCTATTAAACATTGAATGTTAATATTTTTATAATGAAAAATTCCTATTAGAAATCAATTATAAAATTGATTATATATCCTATAGGGTTAATACATCTTGTGAAAGAGATACACCCCAGGATTATGTGAGTAAATATGTATGATATGATATTGGATTATAATAGTGACATGATCTATATTTATTTAATTAAAACATGTTTAATTTTCATATTGTATTTATAAGTTATTTATATATCTAATTTTTTTTACAACAAAATTCTACTGCAATAACTGTCACATGAACACCATAATGATATTAATATGTCTGTAACATTAAATGTTTAGATATATCTTATTTTTATAGTATTAACTCATCCTGATCAGAAGAAATGATAGATTATTAATCATGATTTTCAATCTATTGGAGGTGTAGTTCTGAGATGTGAGAAATACATATGTATTATTACCAGTGAGGTTCATTTTGTAACATCTACCACTATTTAGAAACATCTATGTAAAATAAACTAATAAATAAATTCAATATTGAATACATTTTTAACAGGAAACAAAAAGAAAATGTAAATATGTTTTAAAATAAATAAACTACTTATCATTATGGTATTACATTATTATGGAATTTTAGATATGAAAAATATTATTGATGTTATTCATGTTGAGAAAAATATATGAGATAGTTTGATTATAATATTTTTAGACATAAATGCGAACACAAAATATGGATTGAAATCTTGATTGGACTTGATAGTAATAGGAATATATGTAGATTAAGCTCCCATTATGAAAATAAATAGAAACAATTTACCTCTGGCTTATCACACATTATGAAAGAGTGTAGAGATGAATTTTTTTACTGTATGTTTCGTATAAAATACCCAGTGGATATTATAAAATTATGAATATTTTTGTGTTAGTTCTGGATTTCAAATTAATAGGTATTAAATCTCACAACTATCATTTATTGATGCAACGACTGCTACTTGTTGCACTGCATGGTATAATGGTTCTTATGGTGATTATCCAATGCGTGAGATAAGAATTTGTGGGTCTGTTTATTAAATTTGAATGTATCCATTTGAAGTTACATGAAACTTTTAATATAATATGTTAAAAATTATTATCAATCAGAGGCCTCTATTGGTCAAAAATATGTTTCATATGAATCGATTGATCTCTGTATTGATTATTTGTACGAAGTGGAGCATATTAGTCTCCCAATTTATTGACATTTGAATGTTTATAATGAAGTTAGATAGAACTAATGATTAAAGGAAAATTTTATTCCACATGTTGACGTCATGAATGAAAAATAATATATATTATAAAAAAAAGATGATGTTCCATCATATATCCCATCACATATTTTTGAATTAAATAGATGGTATCAAAAAAGAAATGAAAATTTGTTGATGATAGACCACCAAATGAAATTTGTTTCATTGTTTAAAGATAATGTGAAAACAGGTATATCTGCACCATAAATGTTGAAATGGTTTGAAGGGGAAAAATCTATTAATGTGACAACATGGACTGGTATTTATATTAATTGGTACGCATTTTTTACAAATATGATTCGTGATAAGAGTACTATTAAAAATAGTGGGGTGATGTTCATTTTTCAGGTGCAGAAGAAAAAACAAAATTTCAACTTCATCTGTATATTTTGTAGCTCTTTAGGATACATGGGAAAATGATTAAACAAAATATAGAGTCAGTATTTTTAGTGTAATTGGTTTGATATCAATAGTAGTGTGAATTATGGATAATATATATATATACACTGATTTATTTGAAAAAATTTATTTATAATTAAGAACAATTTATCAATGAGACGAATGGAGAAAAGATATATTATGTCACTAATCCATCAAATGATTAGGGGTCTTTCATTTTTCAATGAAAAATATACCATTTGGGTAATGATAATGATGATGAGGATCTTATTTATTTACATGTCTCTTACTCATCTATCAGGAAATTTCTGTATAATTACAATGATTACAAGGTAAATATAGTGCATGTAGAACATAATGATCATTATTAGGACATATGGGAAAACACTAAATTTGTCTCCTAATTTCTCTAGCAATTAATTTTTTTTTTTTAAAAAAATATCAATATTCGCATTTTTTTTAGATATTTTTTTCGTCATTATTTCTAAATATTCAGTTTTATAATGATATGACGGTACATAAAATTTCATTACACTTTCTTGTGTTAATGTAAGATATAGGGAGAGAGGAGTCGTTACCGAGAAATTTCTATTTTTTCATAGTGTTAAATATTTAGTAATATACATATTTTATGAATGAAAAAGAATTAATTTATTATTTCTTGAAGGACTACTAACACATCCACAGTGGAGGAGACTTCCCGTATTACTATACATAAATAAATTTATAATATTGGTAATTGAGGTATTACATGTTTACCAAAACTATCACATTCAAGTGGATGTGAGAGATTACAATTTCTTTTTGTTCATAATTAAAATGAAACTGGCCGAAATACAATTCATTTTTCCCGTTATATATTAATGTAGATACTTTGTTGGATTATTATTTTATATTTTTATTCTATTTATATAGACAAGAAGGAAAAACAACATCATTGGTAGGCTGCTATAGATAAACTTCAAAATTTATTTATTTTATATTATTTTATGAATATTAAATATTTTAAATGAAATATTTAATTTAATCAAATTTAAATGTCATTCAATAATGAAGAAATAAAAGAAATTATGGAATGTAATATATCATTAGTGGTGATTCAAAGGCCATATTTTAAAAAAAACAGACAAAAAAATCTTTTATTAGAATGAAAAAGTTTAAAAACACAGGCATTAAATATCTATATATAGATGAAGATATGTGGAATTAGTTTTTTTAGCCGTCATGAAGAAAAATATCATGTAAGATAATTATTTTGTACTGTCAAAATTATAATATAATTTCTATACAATTATTAGATTACATTAATGTAATAGGACTCCTGAATATCTCATCAAGATATCCAATTGAAAATTGAATTCCCTCACACATTATCATGAAGAGGGTATACATTTTTAGATCAGAAAACAATTGAAGAAAAATTTAACGCTTTAAGAACAAGATCTTTATTTGTTTCAAAGAGTTCCAGTTTGGTCCTACATCTCCTCCCACTCTCCATGGAAAATGGAAATGAGCGAGAATAAGGAAAAATAAGAAATCTATTACAGGGGAAGCTGAGAAAATATATGATAAATTGTATTTACATCTTATATATTTTTCATTAATTTTTTTATTTTATAAATTATATACATTGAAAAAAAATTATTATTCATTTCAGGATTTACTTCAGGAGAAAGAGACACATGGAAATTTTAACACTTAGGGTAGGATGGAAATATTTGCAACTTATTTAGGAATGTTATAACACCCCAAACGTATTAAAAGATATAGGTAGGGTGTTATTATTTGGATGGTATTTGGTCAGAGTAATAAATAAATATAATCAAATATAGAATCCTTAAAAGATGAGATGAAAGACATGAAACAGTCAATGGGTGATCAAAATCAAGAAACTATGCTGCACACTTTGTCAGAACATTGGACAATACGACCACAATTTTCAGATCCTACCCAACCATCCTAGCATGCCCACGTATGTTACATTGATCCTCCAACTCCATCACTATCAGACTATCCAACCCAACCTGCATATATTAGTCCTCCATCACCTTTCTCAAACTAAACCCAATATTATGAGTTGTTTAATGGAGATCCTTATTTACATATTGTTGTGTTATGACTCATATTCGGGGGGGGGGGGGGGGGTGATTATTTAAATCAGCATACTATGAAGATGAGTTAGGATAGAGTCTTAATACTTGATATTATTAATCCTAGTTGTCTACTACCACTTCTTACTTTGGTGATTACCAGAGTTGGAAATTTTGTTGGCAATTTTTAGTTTGGACAACAAGATTTCATTGTTATATTTCCTAAGAAGTATGAATTTATATAAATATTATATAAATATGATTGAAATTTACATTTTTTTTAAATTTATATACGATTATCTAAAATGAAAATAACATGGAAAATTTGAAACAACATGTTTAGGAATAATCGACTATAGGTGCTTCTGATTTTTCAAATGGGATACAAATATTATCTCCGTTTTATTATTTATTGAAAAACATCCACAAGTTTTTTATGACATATAATACATGAATAATATATTATACATTTATATTCATCAAATAATATATAATGCATCTTGTTGATTTGGAAGATATCGACCTTAATGAGTTGTTTTTGTTTCCATGTCTATAAATCGATGTTTGATTTTTTTTAATAAATTTATATTTTTAATTTACTAACTATATTTCCTTTATATATTATGTATCTAGAAACTCTTGTTATAAAAAAAGATAGCACACCCATTTATGGTTTTATTGATCAATAATACATTTCCCTGGAAGTGTAACATGTGAAGAATCAATGTAAATTTTGATATATATATTTGATAGAAAATGACATATGGAGATTGGATGTTTTTCCCATTTCATGATAAGTAAAAACATAAATATAATTATGAATTAATTATCATTATAATGTCATTAATTGTGATTTTTTTATTGTAGGGGGTATTGGATGTTAGGTGTATTTTCCAATGTTAATACACCTTATTTTATTTTTTTTATTTATCAGGGAGTGTTCGTAAATGTTTTTCCACCTTATTAGAGGGGTATGATTTATTGTTTTTTGTAATCTCATTATTTTTATTATTTTGATTTTTTAATCTATTATTAGTTCATGTATATGAAAATATGAAAAATGGAAAAAATTGACAAGGAAAATAAGTTAATAAAGAAACCAAATTCCCTAAATTATGTAAAAGAAAATGAGATTATTTTTTATATTAGATATTGTTCTGATAATTTGATATATATATATATATATATTGGTATTTATTATTTAATTAATGATTTATAATCATAGTTTCATCATAAATAATTACACGTTGAATGTGGTTATTATGTTCAACAATTCATGTACGAGATAATTACAACTATGGTATCTTCTAAATTTGATATGGTTAGTTATATTATTTCATTATATTTTTTTCCAAGTATTCTATTTAATAATGTCATATCATTCAATGTTATTGTTAAAATTCAATGATAAAAATTTCTATACCCAATTGAACTTACCAATATTGAATATTTGTTGGCTAACTATTTTATAGGTATCATTACAATTTGAGGTATATATTTTCTATTGATTTTGAATAATATTACATCTTATTAATAACCAGTGTTCAAAAAACAAATTATTTTCTCATTGAATGTGTCTGAATAAAATGATTCTCAAGTCATTACATCAATAATAACCAACAATGATCATGATGACTATTTCAGTTCTGTGTATATCAATTCAAATTTATAATAAAATTGTATAGATAGATTTTTTATTAAATAGAAAAAAACATGTAACATTTAATAGTTATTTAGTTAGAGATAAAAAATATTTTATTCTATATATTGTGTTTTATTATAGGGACTTTTATTATTTTGGAATTGTAATAGTCTGTATTTTATATAATAAAACATTTACTTTTGGCATAATTTTTTTTTAAAAAGGTAAATTATTTTATATAACAAACACAAATTTCAATGTCAGTATAAAAAAAACTGATGAGGAAGATAAGGCTACACATGATTCTCAATGTCAATTCGTATAATAACTGATGCCGAAAATCAGTTTTTTGCATTAGTTAATTTTTAAAACCGATGTAGAAAAGTATGCATGGAATCATTTTTTAGCTATGGTTTTTGAAATATGATTCCAAAAAATAATATATTTTACATTTCCATTATTGAAGTTGATTTAAAATGACATCATAAAATAAAAAATCAACATTAAATCCATATTTTTCCGTAGTGTGTCATCATGCTTCCACATTCATGTTTAGTTTATTAGACCCACTTAAATCTACTTCTCCTCTCTTCTCAGCATCTTAGATGTATTCTTGTAATGTGTAGATCTAAGAGTTTTTATGACAAATATGATGATATATAGTCATTATCATGATAGTATAATAGATATAAGTTAGTTTCATGGAGAATCATCCGGGTTTCTTGATCATTCTTCATCCATTTTCAAATTTCATTAAAATAGTCGAGTTATGTGATGTCACTCTCAAATCTTCTTTGTAGAAATATTTTTAAATCTGTAAAATTTAATTTTTTTTGTGGATTTGATTATGAATTGGATGATTTATGAATCTATGAAACACCTTTTGGTGACAGTTATAGAAAAATATGAAATTGGTGATTGTGAATAAAGTGTTTTTTTGTTGATATTAAAAATTATGTTTTGAAATGGAATTTTTTAGAATTATGAAATATGGATTTGATTAAAGGGTTTTCCATAAATCGAATAAATTTATTTAAATTAAATTATTGATATTTTTTTTAATGGTTTTCAATAAGGAAATGTTTTTGTTGAAATGTGTTGAATTGGGTTATTTCAATGGGTTATAATACATTGGTTGTGTGAGATCATATTCAACATATCCATGCTGAAGGGACATGTATCATTGTGGTAGAATGTGTGTGAACATGGATTATGTGTTTGTGTCACTATGATATAATGTAATTGGATGAGAGACTATCCATTATTATGGAACTGTCAAACGAAGCAGGAATGGGTGTATGTGATGCGAACCATGGGTTGGGTAGGCAAAAATGGTAATTGATAATTGGTTTTAAATTTTTTTTTATGTTTTGATTTATGTGTGAATTTTTGGAAATTGATATAATTATAACTTGTTTTAATTTGGAATAAAATGGTATTAGAACCTATTTATATTTATTTAAAAACTATTTTTGTGTAATTTTTTAATATAAATTGTTTTTTATAAAAGTATAAAACCTTTATATAGTAATTGCATGATTTGTGAAGTCATTGGAGAAATCCTAATGAGTTTTATACTCACCCTTACTTTGGTATTTTGTTTCTATTAATGATATTATCTTTCTGGACATGAGATAAGGTAATGTGTCACTTTTTTTAGCACAACCTCATGATATATGGGTTGTATGGTGGTTGACGTGCACAAATATTGTAGATCATGGAGGCTTATGGTTGTCATTAAGTCATTGGATGTATTTTAACATTTTGAAATTGATTTTTTCTTTATGTTATATTTTATTAAACTATGTTATGATTTTTTTCAAATGAAGTGGTTTAGTTGTCTTTCATTTATTCATGCATTATACAGTGATATGTTTATTTATGGTTGGAGGAGTTAATGGTTTTATTAAAAAGGGCTAAATTTTCCTCCCCATTAAAATTAGATGCTTTATCATTTATTTCCATCCTATGGATTCTTGGGGATACAACATAAGGCCATGTAATGAGTCATTATATTCTCATGAAAATGATAATATGTGGGTATTTACAAAGGCTATAAGTTTTTTCAAAACAAAATATTTTTGAGATATGTGGTGTCATCTAATTCATTTCCTGGTGGAAAATGTAATCATCTGTTTTCTTTTTATTAGTGTTTAAATTTGATGTTTTCAATTCATTGTTTTGTGACATTAGAATGGAGTAGGATTGTCGGGACATGAAATGTAGATCATAAAAAATGTATATATCGTTTATACGATGATCTTAATATTAAAATGGAGTTAGATACATATTTTTTTGGATACACCTATAGGATTATGGAAATCTTATTGACATGGGTTAATAAAATGAGGTGTGCATGGCTTGTATTTTAGAGGACTGAATTCTAACATGGATTCCATATTTGATTTGGGTTGAGGATTTATTGTGAAAAGTGTTCATTTTTCATAATCATGAGATTATTTACAATTGAATGAATTTGAAAATAGCATGGTTGATATATTTTGAAAGTTATTTGTTTTTCAAAATGAATGTCGCATGTTCTAAAAAATGGACGATATTGGAATGAAATGTTGTGATAGTAAATTTGATATTATTTGAAATGAAAAGACATCAGATTCTAGAGAGTGAGACTTGTATATTTGTTTGTTTTATTATAAAATAAAACCCGTAGATCATAGAAACAGTACAAAAGAAGCTATGGTGGATGTGGTTGCACCGGATCCACAGGTGATGCATGATATGGTTCAGAGTATTGCCTAAAAATTTCAATATGTGGATATGGGGAACCTAAGGAATGATCCATGTCATGTGGATCATTCCATCCATTTCATGAAACGGAATCCACCGCTATTTCGGGGTGATTCGAAACCCAATAGGTGGAGGTTTGAATGAATAGGATGAATCATATCTTCGATTTCATCAGCACACCATTAGATATTAATGTGATGATGAAAAAATATATCATCAAGGATCTCACATGACAGTGGAGGGATATGGAAGTGAAGGATAAACTGGGTCACAACCCTTGTTGGGAGGATTTTGAGGAATTTCTAACAAATAATTATATCCTCACACGATTAATATCTGTAAGATGACATAATTATTGTTCCTAAAGAAAGAAAATATCTCTATCATAGAATATGTATCTAAACTCATGCATTTAGTTCACATTCCACCAAACGTAGTAGTGATTGTATCCATGAAGACACATTTTATTGAATAAGGTATAACACATTAGATTCTATCAAACATTTCAGTTCATTACATTAAATATTATATTGATATTCTGAACAGAGAAACAGTAGCTAAGTGGAATATCTCAAGAGCTGTGGGTGGATGATGTTTGATAAAACCTATGGGATATAGTAGAAACATGAATTCTGGGAGAAAGAGAATGCGGGACACCTATTTCCAATGTGGGATTGGGAATCATAAACATATGGTTAGATTAGTGAAGCATCCCTCATGACAAAAGAGCCAATCATGATATTTCTACTGTCATTGGATTGACCACATAAAGAGAGAGTTTACCACAAAACCTATAGAATTCTATAATTTCAAGCATTTGAGGAATATTTAGCACTATTTTAACATTTCTCCAGGTTCAGGTGCTCATGAAACAATTTAGGTGTCGAACAAATCTTATGCTTCAATGGGGAGAAGATAGTGGACTAGGTCTTGATACTAGGGTATAGATATCTTCGGTGATGTTAGGAACACCATGACTCCTGAACAAGGGAAATATCAGTAAGGATACGAGGAGATTAGTTATGTGATGATGTTTTTTATGGATATGAGAATAATATTATAGATGATTAGGCTGGACTATCTATGGTGAGATGTATGATTCATTCGAATTTTACCCTTATACATGTGTTGTTTGATAATGGTGTATTTCATTCCATCATTTCTTCTCGTGATATTTATTTTCTATTCTTAATACATAATATGATGCCTTCCATGTTAAAACATAAAAACCATCTAGGTGAAATAAAATGTATTGCCTTTTTGTGTAGAGGATTTTCTATAACTATTGATGGAGCTGAGCTAATGTAGGACTTATCTATGTCGGTTATGGATGTATTTGATGTAATACTTTGTATGGATTGGTTAACAACATTCAAGGGTCAAAATAACAGTTGTGGGTGAACAATTCGTTTCAAAACTAAGGATTTCATTACAAATCTTTTTAAAGGAGAAAGGGTAGTATAAACATGTGAAACAGGCTTGTTTGAACCTTATATTTGAACAATTTCTCACCAGTTGGAAACCATGAAATTTTCACTGATTAAATAGATTGAGGACACCAGTTTTCCACTAATTGTAGATCAATATCCAAATGTCTTTCACAAGAACTTCTTGGGTTTACGACATATAATGGATGTTGATTTCATGATTGATCTCCTTTCATGGGCGAGTCCTATTTACCTTACATATTATATTATGGTACCAAAATAATTAAGGGAATTGAATGTGGATTTTCAAAATATGGTAATAAAAGGTTTCATTTGGAAAATTATATATTATTGGGTATAACATGTCTTGGTTGTGAAGAAAGAATATTTAACTCTAAGGATGTGTGTGGATTATCATACGATTAACGAAGTTATGATAATATTCCAGTTTCCACTTCTATGTATTTATAATATATTTGATCAATTAATAATAGCTCATTGTTTTTCTAAAATAGACTTATTATTTGGATATCATCAATTGTGATTTCAGAAAGCATATATTTCAAAGAAAGAATTCAATAAGAAAATATGGCCACTAAAAATATATAGTCATGTATTTTGGTCATAAATATTCATCAGTAATATTTATGGAATTGATGAATTTTATATTTAAGAGATATATTTATTCTTTTAATGTGTTGTTTGGGGATGACATATTGGTTTATTCACAGACAAGGGTTGAGCATAGGAAACACTTTGGGACAATGTTGGAAATATAGAAATATCACTATATATATTCCAATTTATATAGTTATTAGTTTTCGATATAATATATATGATTTCCTAGCCACGTTATTTATGAGATTTATTTTCAATTGATCTTGATAGGATATAAGATTTTATCCCTTGGAAACAACCAAATAATGTATTTGTGATTCTAATTTCTCATTTTCTAGCCGGTTATTATAGATTAATTATGCATGACCACTCAAAACTAGATTTTCCTATGACAAATTTGAAAAAGAATAATTTTCCATTGAGATTGTTTGAGGAATGATATAATTCTTTTCAAGAGTTCAAAAATAGACTTACATCAGCACCTATTGAGATTTTTCCAGAATCTGGATAGTGGTATGAGGTGTGCTCTGATGCTTTCAGATCTGGTTTGGGAGGCATTCTCATGAAAGGAAACCATGTGGTAGATTATGGGTCATGGAAGATGTTAATTCATGAGAATAATTACCCAAAAATATATTTGGAGTTATCTAAATATATTCATGATTTTAATACTTGGTGTCACTATCTCTTTGGTGAAAATTTTATTGTGCTCACAGGCGAAAAATTCTTGAATTGTTTTTCTCACATCGGTATTTTAACCTAATGAAATTGGGATGGATGGAATATCTACATATGTTATAATTTTACATTACGTATACACAATGTAAAATAAATAAAATGAAATATGTATTAAGTATAAAGGAATAAGATCTGTTGTTAAAAAAAGATTTAGATTGATGGAAATTTATATCTATCCCGAATGAAATGCTGTTGGAATGAGAATTTCGTGGTGATATTGTGGTTTAATCTTTAGTTTCATTAGATCCTTATTTGGTATGGATGGTCAAACAGGAACAAAATAAGATGAATAATGCATCTTTATGAGTTCAAAAATCAATGGTGGTGAGAAGATTGAGGCGTGGAATGATGACTAGAGTTTAGAATTTTGGTTCAGATATCGAATTGTTGTAACTATATCTTGGGAGTAGTGAAATGTAAATCCATATAAGCATTCGAGATGGGATGATCATATATGAACACAAACTATTTATAAGGCATTGAATTAATAGTTTTTCTCGATTAGTATGAAACATAATGTGGTTGAGTTTATTTCAATGTGCCCAAATTGTCATCATGTTAAAGTAGAGAATTATTGACCGGTGAGTATGTTGCAGTCATTACCAATCCCGTTGTGGTAATGTGAGTAGATAGTGTTTTATTTTGTTATATATCTTCCAAGAATGGTTCAAAAAAAAGATTCCATATAGTTGATAGTAGATCAACATACCATGTTCACCCATTTCATTCCATATCATGTAACTCATGTGGTGTAGGATCTATCCAAAATTTATATCCAAGTTGTAAGGAGACATGGCGTACCAGATTGGAAAGTGTCAGGTAGAGATTTGAGCTTCTCATGTCATTTCATGAATTATTAAATAAATACCATGGGACATAATTGAATATGTGCACAACTTATTGTCCTCGGATGGACGACCAATCTAAATTGATGATATAGACGTTGGAAGATATGTTGTGTGATTCTGTAATGAATTGTGGTGGATCATGGTAGTACTATATATCCTTAGTAGAGTTCTCTTATAATAAAAACATTTTTTCCATGATATATATTTATTGTTTTGATGAATTAAATGGGAATACATTTTTTATATCCATATCATGTAACTCATGTGGTGTAGGATCTATCCAAAATTTATATCAAAGTTGTAAGGAGACATGGCGTACCAGATTGGAAAGTGTCAGGTAGAGATTTGAGCTTCGCATGTCATTTCATGAATTATTAAATAAATACCATGGGACTTAATTGAATATGTGCACAACTTATTGTCCTCGGATGGACGACCAATCTAAATTGATGATATAGACGTTGGAAGATATGTTGTGTGATTCAGTAATGAATTGTGGTGGATCATGGTAGTACTATATATCCTTAGTAGAGTTCTCTTATAATAAAAACATTTTTTCCATGATATATATGGATTGTTTTGATGAATTAAATGGGAATACTTTTTTCACCACATTATTGGGTGGAAACAGGTGAGACTTCACTAGTCAGGTCATGCCTTGTCCATTAAATAGTATTTATGATTTTGATGAATAGAAAGGGGATGGAGATGGCTCATAGTCATCAGAAAAAGTGTGCATATCGATCGATAATTGATTTTTTATTAGAAATATGGGATTCCCCCCATCAAACTGCAATAGTTATGGAGGCCTAAAATGATGAAGTCCAAGGGAATCCCCTTGAACAACATTCATGAACTCCACGGGCAAGGATCAAAGACTGGAATAAACCATCATGGGGTCCTGAGAATTACACCCTCTTGAGAGGGCATCTGCCCCTTGGTTTGCATCTCTTTTGACATGCCAGACTAAGAAACCCACACTGATCTCCACATAACATCTTTTAATCATATACCTCAGCTGCCAAAGAGGCGTCGCCTTTCCGTGAATCACTCGAACCAAAGTATCGCAGTCTGATTCCACCTCTGAGACAGCTATATCACGATTATTACAATGTGTAAGCCCGGAAAGAAGAGCTCTCACTTCTGCTCCTAAAGAATTTCTTGCACCATACCAACAGATGAAGGCAATAAATATGGAGCCAAAAGAATCATGAAGCAGCCCCCCCCCCCTCGCAAATATCCATTCAGACATGAGCCATCCACATTGAGCTTGTGTTCACTCCTTGGTGGATGCCACATGATCCAGCAACCTTGAATTGTGACAACCTCAGGTGGCCTATTGTTAATGTTACAATTAATCAGGGATCGAGTTCCACCTTTCACCAGAGAGTATAGCTCATAAATCATCACCTTCAAATGCATATACAGAGTGGGGATCGTGGGCCTATTATCGAACCAGGATTTATTCCTTTCTTCCCATAGAGTCCAACGAATAGTCGTGGCGATAAGGGCAGGAGCCTAGATTTCCATCTCTTGACTTCCCTGAATCGAAAGCCAGCGAATAACAAAACTCTGCATGGAATAACATGTGGGATCATAATGTCCCCAGCTACTCATTGCCATCCAGAGAGGGACCGCCAACTCACTTGTGAGAAAAAGATGCAAATCCACCTCTTCATTTGGTTGCAAACAACATAAACACCGCGAAGCCAAAGAAATCACTTTTTTTTTGAATATTATGCTACGTTGATATTGCCTGATTCAGCACTCTCCAAACTAGGAAATTCATTTTTGTCGGGATCTCTTTGCACCACAGACGAGCTGCCCAATCTAGGTGCATGCCTTCAGAAATAAGCAGACCCCGATAATCCCACCCTATGTAGATCCCATTCCTCGAACTCATCAAACAACACCTATCAGCCTCTTCTGAAAAAACAATTCCAGAAATCGTTTCCTTCTGTTCTTCATTCAAAATGCACTCAATCAGGTTGGGGAATTGCCTTTCATCTTTAACAGACAAGTTTGACGATGGACAATATGGGAAAAACATTTTCCCTCCTAACCAATTGCTATTTGAAAAATTAATGTCTCCTCTTCCAACCACCCAATGGGAAGCACCCTAGAGAGTATCTAGATGAAATCGTGTGGTTTTGGCCAGCCTGGTGAGTTTGCAATTGTCCCACTCTTCCCATTGTGATCAGTATTTGGCACTAAGATTCATGGCCCAAAGAGAATCGCTAGTAAGGAAGTCCCAATCCAGTCACCCCTGCGTGATTTTCATGGTGATTGTTAAATCCCTAAGGCCCACTCCACCCTCCTCAACTGGTTTCACCATTCAGTTCCAAGTATCCCATCTGCAACGACCTGCATCGTTAGCATCCCAAAGGAATTTATTCAGCATTTTTCTCCATCGTATGAAATGTCCCTTTGGGAGGATTGATGATGGAGAAAACCTGAATTGGAATTGAAACCATAATACTGTTGATGAGAGCTACCCGACCGCCAAAGGATAAGAATTTGTTTTTCCAACTGGGAATCCTCCCAAGCATCTTGCTAATGAGATCATCAAAAAACTTATTTTTAACTCCTCCATTTGAAATAGGAGCACCTATATACATCATAGTAAAATATTTTCTCTGAACTCCTAGAATAGCTTGAATTTCTGCACCATTCTCTTGGAACATTTGTTAGAAATATAAACATTTCTTTTCTGATTGTTGATCCATTGGCCACATAAGTACCCATACGTAGACATTATTTCCTTGAAATTCTTCAGGGAAGACCTAATTTCACTCATAAAGATCAGAATGTCATCCGTAAACATAAGGTGAGAAAAGGCCCCATCCGAGGCTTTGGAGTGTTACAGAGTTATCTTCCCTTCAGTTAGGCCTTTGTGCAGATTTTGGGAGATAGCATCTTGACCAATGACAAATAGTGAATGTTAAAGGGGGTCCCCTTGTCTCATGCCCCGCACACATTTGATGAAACCAAAACATTTCCCCATAATAGAAATGGTGAGCCAAGGAGACGAGTAACACCGAAAACAAATATCACAAACCCCATCATGGAAACCAAGTCTCCTCATGGTTCGAATGATGAAGCTCCACTCAAAGTTGTCGTAATCTTTGTTCTTGTCAACTTACATGATAATATTCAAACCAATCTGCTTCCTATTGATATCATCAGCCGGTTCTTTCGCTATTCCAATCACCCCTTGAATACCTATACCCTTGATGAATCCATGTTGCTCCTGTGAAATTACTTTTGGAGTCACCCTGCTGAGTCTTCTAGCAATTATACTTGCCAAAATCTTATTGGAGTCATTACAAAGGCATATAGGTCTGAACTGATCAACAGAGGATGGGTCTTTGGTTTTTGGAATAATGACCACTCTTGAAGCACCGGAACTTCTGTTAATAGAACCCCCACGAAAAAAATCTTCAACTGCCTCGGAGACATTCCCCCCCACAAACCCCCACGTTGCCTTGAAGAAAGCCTCTGGAAACCCATCCAGACCAGGTGTGCATTCAAAATGAATATCACAAACGGTGTCCCAAACCTCATCCCTAGTAGGTAATTCCCTGATAAAATCATTAGTGTGATTTTCAATGCCCCTGTGAATACCTTCCATGAACTTCATCTGATCTTCCGTCTCTAATGCAATTCCAGAGGTTCCAGTGTGACGTCCTGCAAGCAGTTGTTAAAAGTGCATCAAAGCCATTCTTCCTACTACAACAATATCAGAGGAGAGAAATCCATCATTGACTCAAAGATTAATTTTCATCGCCCAAAATTCTTTAATACATGCATGGAAGTACGCATTATTTCAATCACCCTCCTTTAACCACTTGACCCTGGACCATTGTCTGTAACTCCTTTCCACCTCCAAAAGCCTACCAGTGAGCAGGCTACGTTTGTCATAGATCCTCAGAAAAATGTCCTCATCCCAACCATATTGAAGAACAGATTCCAACCTTTCAATGTCTCTTTGCAACAAATCCACTAAATTATCCTCCACTAGATTGGAGAGGATCCAATTGAAAAAGTCTGATTTAAGACGTTTTAGCCTTTTGGATAGACTGACCCATGCCCGTCCATCAACATCATGCACCCATGACTGCTTCATCATAAGCATAAAACCCTCCAGACGATGCCATCTGTAAGAGTACAAGAAGGGTGTCTTAGCATGTCTATCCTATTTAAGCTCATTCAGAAGAGGAGCATGATCCGATAAAACCCTTGATAGATGGGAAACCAACGTTCCTGAAAAAAAATCCAGGCCTTGTAAGTTTGAAAAACATCTGTCCAATCTGCTACAGATCAGGTTGTTACCCCTACAATTGTTGCACCAAGTGAATTTACATCCCTTGAAGCCCAAATCCAAAAGTCCCTTTCTTGCCATGAACCTTTGGAAATCCACCATGCCATTAGTGAGATTGCCCAGGCCTCCTCTCTTCTATGATACGTCCAAGATTATGTTAAAGTCGCCGCATATGAACCAGGGTAGGCCAAGTGTATCAAAGTAACCCAGATAATCCCTTACGGGTTTTCTACCCTGTACCTCAGTACATGCATAAACGAAGGAGAAAAGGATCTCAAAATCACTTAAAACATATTTTAACTGTGATTCTTTGGTCGTTAGATTGGATCAACTAAACATGGAAACTTCCCTTCCAGAAAATCCAGATGTGCTTATTGATCTGGTATTCATGAAGATGGCTTTCAAAGCCCATCTTTTTTGTGAAGAATCCACGTTCTGAAGAGTCCTATTTTGGTTCATGGATCACCACTAAATATGCATTCCTTATCCAAGCATCAGAAGACAAGAACACAGATTTTCCCTGAACCCCTAGTCCTCTAGAATTCCATACGATTAAAGATAACATTGAAGAAGAAGTTTCCTAACCCTTATACCCTATGGCCCTGCTCTTGGGAAGAAACGTCCTCAGTCAAACTCTTCCTTATACATTGAGCGGATAACTTGTCTGGAAACTCCTTTCGTGGAGAAGCACTTCCTTGGCATCAGGATCTTTTGCTTCAGCGAGCTATCGGATTCCTCCAGGAGAGACAGACTGCATCCCTATGAAGGTTTCGTCACACTCGCTTCCCCCTGCTCTTGGAGGCTCTATTCCAGAACCTTACGAGTTGGCGAACATCACATTACAATGATTTCCTTCCTCACTCCCTCCGGGAAAGACCTCCGCATGCTGGTATCTGTGTCGTCTTTGTAAATCTCTACCGAGGCCAATAAATAAAAGCTCAGAGTTCCTGGGGCGATGGATGAAGAAATATTCGCGCTAGTATAAGGATAGTAGAAAGGTCTTGGGACTTTCATGGAAAAAAGTAAAGGAATATACTCTCTTCCACCCAGAATAGTGAACTCTGTGAAGAGACGTCCAACTTCTTCTAGGTGCAGATCAGATCTTTAGGCACCGAACTCGTAGCCAATGGTAACTTCTGAGGGGTGTTAATGTTCTTCGACCCCTGTCTGACCACCGAGGTTTCTGACATTAGTAGGTGAGTTCCCGAAAACCTTTCCAAAAGAAGATTTGGAAATAATTTCTCTTTCCGTCGAAGATGCAAGGATCATCGGACGAATCCTCGATTATGAAGCCTCACCAGCGTGACTCCGAGATCCAGGGGGAACGACAGATGCATGGTGTGGCTCCTTCAAAGGAGGATCATTCCGTCTACAGGACTTCGATTTACCCCTCCTACAGAAGTCCAGAGAGTGACCTTGAAAGCCACATGCCGAGCAGAACCTCATAGGACCCTGATATATGAGTCATTTCCACCATGAAAAAACACTCTGGAGATCTAATTAGGATGTGAGGAGGAAAACGAGTGAGAAGATTAAACTCAACACAAATTCTGGGATTTCCGGCATCCATAAGGAAAGCTGTGTTGAAGTCGGAGCATAGGAAGCTTCCTAGGGAGTCTCCAATGGCCACCAAGCTCGATTATTTACCATAGTGACAAGCCCACGAAAAGCGAGAAAGGGTGACCCTTTTGTCTCCACATCATCTATCCTCACGTAACCAAGCACGCACAAATTCCTCGTTGCTGAACAAGTAAACACGAAGGCAAACCTTGAGATCTCAGATATCACCGCTGAATGATGCAGGCCCCAGGATTGAACGAGAGACTTAAACTCATCCAGAAGAGGTTTGGAAGGACCAAACCGGGCCACTAGAGAAAGATCATGAAACCTTACCACTTCCTGAAGTTCTTTCTCCACAAGAACCAACACGAGGAACCTCTCCCGATTTTCTGGGGGTCTTTGATCCACCCTGATTGGAGGGATACATGGAGTAGGCACCGAGGCCCCTTAGGGAGCTCGCAGGGTGACTTCTTTGTATGATCTGAAGAACCCCCTAGGAAAATACTTCTCTTGGCTATTCACCAAAGGAGCCTCTATAGGAAGAGGAACTCCCTGAAGAGAAGACAAGTTTTCTGCACAAAACCGTCCCCAAAGATCCCTCAAAGAAGCCGAAGGAAGAACTTCCACACTCTCACCAGAACACCCGCCAGATCTCCCGCCTGTCTTCCCTGCTGCACGCTCCATTGGTGGATGGTAACATACTGTGCATATCATTATTAATAACCATTGAATTTTGTTATGACTGATCATGTGTTCTTGAGGATATCTATAATGACATTGAATCATCATTTTGGAATCATGGAATGTTTTCCCCTCGATATATTGTCATTTTCAAGTTAATGAATTGAGTAGGAGAGGTTCTATAATGGTTGGAATTTCCACCACTATTCAGTTCAGTACATAATGTGTTTTATTTATCATAGTTCAATTAGTATTATCCTGATCCCGACCTTGTGATCATATGGGATCATGTTGAGCTACATCCATATTCTACATTGGGACATATCGCATTGTGAATTGTGTATAGTCATGAGAATGTATTGCATAGATAGAGAATCTGTCTTGTGGGGGTTTTATGAAAACATGGTCAGATTTAGGAAGATACTTGGTAAAGTGAAAAGGAAATGAAAGAACAATGTCTGAAAATATTTCAATGTATGGAGGGTTTTCTACATTCCACGAATGGAAAGACCAAGGGTGGGGAGAATTTAGTACCTTCTGTTTTTGGTAAGAAACCCTTAATTTGTTATAATTATTTTTATAATGTGTAAGGGTAAATGAAGAATGATTTTGAAGAATATTCCGTATTTTTTGGCGACAAAGGATAGGCACATGGGCGGTGCATGATTTTTCCCTACCATGAAGAAATCCTAGTAGAAAGAATGTGATGCGGTAGATTCTAGAATGTAGCATCAACACATTTTGTGTATAGTTTGGGAGTCTACATGATGATTCAATACTAAGGTTTCCTTAAAGAATTAGCTAACCCATTTTTAGAATGTTTTTCGAAATGTGTAATATAACCATGAAAAAGGATAATGTGAGATCCTAAAAAACTAGATCTCACACATTTTTTCCTCTAAACAGCCCATTTTTTTATTCTAGGTGGCCCTATGTCAAGATTTATCTTCCTCGATGGCTGGAGAACATATAAGAAGTGATTTTGAGTATATCCAATGGCTTACCATGGTGATTCGAAGACAGATTCTTGAGTTATGTAATTGTTATTCATCATTCATGATCAGTTTCAATGAAATACTTAGATATACCTCTCCTCTCTTCTCAGCTTCACTGATATTTTCCAGTAATGGGTAGATTTATGGTTGTGGATGCCAAATATGTTGAGATTTTGTATTGATCATGGTAAAATGAGATGCAAGTAAGTTTCATGGAGAATATCCCCAGTTTCATCAGTGTTCTCCGTCCAATTTGGGTTTGTGTCAAAATGGTTAAGGTATGTAGATTTACTCCCTGATCCTCATTGTATAACTAATTCTAATGATTTTAAATTGATGTCTTTATTTGGTTTATATTTTTAATTAGCTTAATTATGATTGATTGAAATGATTTTTGATGATGGTTGTGAAAATATAAAAACATGTGATTTTAAATAATGTGTTTGATTCTTGATTTTTAAAATGATTATTTGGAATGTGATTTTTTTGAATTGTGGCACATAAATTTGATTAACATCTTTCCAAAAAAATTAATGGTTTTATTTAAGTGTAATGGTTTGGGGGAATTATTTTTTTAATTGGATTAATAAGAGAAAAATTTAATTGAAATGGATTGAAATGGGTTATTTGAATGGTTTGGTATATATGTGTTGTGTGATTTCATGTTCGATGTGCCCCAGAATAAGGGATATCTTCCATAGCGGAATATGGTGTGTGACCCTGGATTGGGGTAATAGGTCATTACAAGACAATGTTACAAAATTAGAGACTAATCATGTGTAAAACATTGTCAAACTTATCATGAATCTCTATTTGTGTTGTGATACATTTGTTGGGTATGCCAATATGATAAATGAGAAATTGTTTTCATTATTTGTTAGAATATTTTGATAGAAGTGTGAGTTTATAGAATTTGGATTAATGTACAGTTGTTTTAATTTTGATTCAAATGGTTTTAGATCATTTTTATATTTAGTTATAAACATTTTCAGGGAATTGATAAATAAAAATTGTTTTATATAGATCTTTATAACCTTTATATCATAGTGGAATGAGTTGGGAAGTCATTGGGGAAATCTTAATGAGTTTTATACTAACCCATGTTTTGGTACATTGGTCTCATTTTAGATGCTATCATTTTAGAAAAGGGAAAAGGAAAAGTATCACATGGTTTTAGCACCACCTAGTTATACATGGGTTGTTTGGTGGTTATAGAGCCTATATCTTTTGAAGCATGTAGTTTTGTGGTTTTTATTGGTAATTTGGTTGTATTTATGGTCTATTAATTTTATTGTTTATTTTTCATCCATAGTAATAAAATTTGGTTAAATTTGGTTATTACTAAATCAGTGGAGTTTTCTTTCATTTATTCTTGAATCATATAATGTGGTATTTAGATATGGTTTAATGATTCAGTTGTTTTATAAAAAAATGAAAAATCATCACCCAATTTCATTTTAAAATCTTTGGATTATAATCTCATCTATTATCATCATGTTGATTTTTCTCAAGGACATGTAATTATTCTTTTTATTCTCTAGAAAATGACAATTTGAGGGTCATTAAAATAATTAAAAAAAATTATGAAAGCATTGGTTTTACCCAAAATATTATACCAACCCACGGGATAAATAATGTCTGTTATTTATAAATTAAATATTTTCATATTTATTTTATGGCTAGGATAGGGTAAAAATTGTAACATCAAAAGAATATATAATTAATTATATCTGGATATTTTAATTCAAGAAAATTATTTAGGGATGGATCATAATTTTTTATCAACGAAAACATAATTGTAAACAATATGAAAAAATGTTGAGATTGTATCAAATAAACTATTTCTACTATGGTTAGTTTGAATCAACATATCAATAAAATAATAACATTACCCAGATATTAAAATATCATGAAAATATTGGTATTAATTTTATGAAATTAAAAAGGGAATTACCTACACATAGTAAAATAATTTAGGTACATATCTTAAAAATTGTATCATATAATGAAAATTCGGAAATAAATTACCATACCGATTTTATAATGTTGTAACTGTAATCCCAATGAAAGATAGATCGAAAAAACAGAGATATAAGTAAATTAAAATATTATTAAAATATTTATATAATAAATTCATGGGAATTATATATGACAGAAAACATAATAAAGTGGTTAATGTGGCATAGGTTATGAAAACAAATTTGAGTCATTACTACATGAGTAACATTTCGATCATGATACCCACGAAATAATATCATTAATTAAATCCTTTAATAAAATTAATTGAATAAAATTGATGAAATTAGATGTTGTAGGTCTGTATATACACTGCACAATTTGAATGATTTATTAATATAGAATATATCTCATAAAAATAAATGTGAGACAAGAAAAACCTTACATTATCTTGATTTTTATGTACTTGTTAAAACATCTAGAATAATAAATATAATTTTATTACACATCTATCATAAACAAATATTAATCTATATAATAAAAAATATTATTTAATTTTATAACACTCGTTTATAATAATTCAATGTGAGAGTTATGTTTTGGGTATAACCTCTTTATTTTTCATACATGTTTTTTATTTGTAATTCATGATACGCATACCTAGATCATGATTTCATTTTTAAATAATGTTAAATAAGATATACAAATAATATATAATTTATGTAAATTAATTTAAAAAAATATATTAAATATATAAAAATGATAATAAATACACCATTAATTTATATGGTAGGTCGTACATACGAATGAACAGTAGTTCCATTTTCGTGTTGTATTAAATGAAAGGATTTTATTGACATATATATATATTATAATCCATAAATAATTATTATATAACATATGTAAATTTTTAACCCATCATTAATACATTCCATGTAATTCTTGATTGAATCACATCGCTTTTAGGAGGCGATTGTCCCCATGTCCATTAATGATGGTATCATAATCACAGAAAATTGCTAAAATGAATGTATATGAAATATAATAATTACATAAGCATAAAAAATCATAAATTAAATATATATATATATATATATATAATATTAAAATTGTATGTTGATCATTATTACAAATATTGAGAGGTGGTAATGGAAGAACGTTCATCATCGATTCATGAGGCAATATTTCACCATATATATGAACATTGATTACATATCGCATTTGATAGATGTATGTGAAATTTAAGGAATTAAATGTAACATAAAAAATATATTAATGTTTATGATACATGGGTTATTATATATTCATTTAATAAGTTTAATTTAATTACTCTATAATGAATTAAAAGAAAAGTTCGTTGTTGAACACCATTACCTATTATTTGGGTAACTTCATTTAGTTTGTACTAATGGACTTAAATGGTTTTATTTAGGTGGATGGTGAGACATATTGGTTTATATTAGGGACATTTATAATTATTATTGATTTTTTGATTTTATAAGGACTTTAGATGTTTTAATAATTTTTGGGTCTGACTTCCCTATTATAGTGGATCGTGAGTGGAATTCATGTAAATACAAAAAGGTACGAACTATTGAGAGGTATCCCATACATCATGTTCCATGAATAAAGAAACACTTTAGATTAAAGTTATTATATTGTCAAAATATTTCCATCCAATAGATTTTGTCAAAATATCAACATCTTTTCGTTCCCTAATATTAACGTTTATTCCATAATTAAACTCATATTTACGTTAATCGTTGTAATTCACCATTATTTTCGGTTAAAAAATATATTGACCCTTATATAAATTATAAATTTTGATTATTAAAATTATTAAATACATTTTCCTGGATTCCTATAACATATATTTTATAAATTAATTTATATAATTAATATCGTCTAAGTGATGGAACAATGAGTTTCTAATGTGAAAATTTTTAAATGTTCGATATGTATTTATATCCAATTTCAATGTTAAATTTACTAAAATGAAAAAAAATGGATTAATATATGTATAATTTATATAAATATACAGTAATTTAAAATTAAAAAATAATTTCTCCATATTAATAAATTAAACTAAAAAATTTCTAATAAATTCATTACATGTCACAATTCATCTAGAAATGAATCATCTCAAAAAAAATCCAACAAATATTCCTAATCTTATTTTGATGATCCTATTTAAAAAATATATTTTATTTTTTAAAATATTGTTTTTAATGTGTAATGAAATATATTTAAAAAAAGGTTCTCCATTGAATGTATGAAAAACTAATTTTTAGAAAATATATTTTCTTAATGCATAAAATTATCTTAATTCTAGTCTCTTGTATAGAAAACACATAATATGAGTATATGATAGTTTATTGAATATATAATATACCTAAATTACATATAAAATAGTTCATGATATATTTTTTATAAATTTATTGAGATAAAATGTTTTTCAATATAGAAAAGTAGTTTTCATTGAAAAAAAGATCTCATTATTTTAAATTATTTTTTACATTCATTTTTAAATAAGAGATAATCAAAGGATTTATTTAATATACAACTATAAACCAATTTTTTTAAATTATAATTAATTTATACATTACATACATTGAAATATCTACGTGAGAACTATAATAAAATTTTAATAATATTATTAAAAGTATTTTATAGTTCGATTAAACACGGTCATTCGTTTATCACAAGTTATTGAAAGAAGTAGAAATTATGTATAAAACATGGAAAACATAGTAATGTGAGTATGAAAAAATATTTTTTTTGTATTATGGAAATATTATCATAGTGTTTAACATAGAGAAAGAATAACATTGTTTAGTGTGCAATACAACCCATCAAAGTATATAAATTTATTCAGATTCAAATTATTTTATAATAACTAAGTAATTTATAAATATTGTTTCAAATATCCCAAAAGAAAAAAACTAGATAATATATTTACATTCTATAATAATATTTTCATAAATTTTAAATATTTTCATTAAACCACTCATTATTACATTCTTTGAAAAGTATGAATGGATCACATTGCTTCATGAGGAGGTAGTTTTATGTTCACATTAGCGAGGTAATTATATTACCATGAAATAGAATTCATTAAACAATATGTTAGAAAATGATTACAGAGGAATACTAATATCATATATATCACATATAAAAAATAAATCCGTCATCATATCCATTTAGGAGTGGTGGTAATCTAAAAATGAATGAAATTTGTTCGTGAGACAGTAGTCCACCATACACACGAATGATGATTTCATATCTCATATTTTGACACAATAGATGTTTGTGGGTTATTAAATTAACACAAATATATATAAATATATTAAATATAAATATTTTTATTATATCATCTTGGTTTGATATTAATTGAAGTAGGTGGATGAAAAATGTAAAATAGAACGCTCGTAGAATTACATTTTTTCTGTTTCAGTTAACCATCTTAAGATTTTTCTAAATTCTTCCCTCTGTTTTGTTTCTAAAAAAAATAATTATTCCAGTAAAATATAGTGGATGTGAAAGGTTATTTTTCAAGTAATTTTATGAACCAAAGGGTTTTGAATGTGTTAATATTAAAGGATAAGGGGTGGAATTTTATAATTGAGGTGACTAGAACACTTGCAATTTATCAATAAAAATGTATGAACTTGTTTATCGCATTTCACAAAGATCATAAATTATATATTCCTCAATATATATGTGATAACAACTAAATATGGACATAAAATATGTTTTTAGGTGTATTGGGATAATTATAAAATGATATAATTTTATTTTAAACCAGATAAACACATTTTTACCATAAATGAGATAAATAATTTTTACAGTTTTTACTATAAATTATGGAAAAAATTAAATTTAACTAATTGGATAATATTCAATAATATAATTACAAATCTGGAATCTATTTTTCTAAATAAAGCGCATAAAAGTGGAAAAATTTAATTCCACGAGCATGATGAGAAGTCATTGATATAAGGAAAAAAGGTTCCAATGATTAAATTGTTTTTATATAAAAAATATATCTAAAAATATTCAAATGAAATAAATTGTTTTAATAAATATTTATATTTTTTTGTAATGTTACTTTTAAATTTTCTTAAATAATTATTATATTTCAAAATGATTAAAATATATGACAATTAAAAAACCAATCTGTTCAACTCATCATCGAAAACATTATCATTATAAAAAATTGGAATAAATATCACCCTAATATATTATTAAGATTTCGATTTCAAAGGTTTAAATTATATTTTTTTTAAAAAATCTAATATATTAAATTAATAGTTTTAAAATAAATATGAAAATACTGACATGATTTTTTTTATAAAAACATAGTTCCTTTAATAAAATCAAATGTATTCATTTATCGTTTTTGGAAAACACCTAAACATAATGATTAAAATTTAATTTAATATATAATATCAAATAATCATGAAAATCAATCACCAAAATTTATTTTCATAACTTATTGTTATAAAATAATTTTTTCAATGATATTTTTTGAAAATAATTCTTCTCATTATCAAATATTTATTATTTTTATTTAAAATTAATAGATAACAAAATAATTAATTATATATATAAATGTTTAGAAAATAAATTTCCATTATTTATTTAATATTATTCAAAATAACCACTCCAATGGTTAGTTGATAACTATAATATTAAATAATAATATGTTAATAGTATTCTATATTACATTTAAACTCAATATGGCTTGTTTCAAAAGCTAAAATAATAGTTCTGTGAAACCATTGATAATATCGTTGATATGTTAACTGAAAAATAAAAAACTATTATATTTATTTAAGATATTATTTCATAAATCACATGTTGTTACATTATACCCTCAATAAAATGAAATTTCCATTCATAATTAATCACATTGGTAACAATAATTTATGATTGATCTACCACAGTACATCCTCTGTTTCCCACATAGTTTCGACAAGATGGTGGTTTCACCATTGAAAATTGACTACATGATGGACTTGTTTCATATAACATTATCTATTCTATATATAATATCTAAAAGTTGTTCATCATAATAAATATCATGCTCTATTCATATGACCTCTTAGGTAACCACATCTTATAGATTATAAATATACTTTCCCAGGGGAGATACATTGATCACTCAGTGAGACTATGTGAGGTTCGGTGGAAGATCCTCATTAATGGTTACCTCTTAGACATGATAAAAAATATCAAATATACCGATATAATTTAGGATTATATTTCCATTAAATTTTAAGAATAATTCTATATTTTATTAATGATTAAATTCATTTAAAAAAAATATCTTTCAATGTGTATTGATGATGATTTTTTTTGTTGATGCACTAAACAATCAAATGGTCCATAACATAATTTAATGCCATTACATCCATAATTACTCATAAAAAATTGTCAACATTGGTTATCCAATATTGATAAATATTAAAATTTTCAAGTCATAAATTGATATCTAAAAATGCATCCAATAGTCCCCTTTATACATTCCATAAATGTTTTTTATAACCTATTATAAATGTTGAATTTATAAAGAGTGTCACTAAATTTCTCCTAATTTATTCAAAATTAATCACCCATATATCTTAATGGTTATCTTGATTGTAACATACCAAACATGTGAATTCATTCATCCTGTATTTTCTAGAAGGAAGGTAATAACATAAATAACATTAAAACCCTATTTAAGACATACATGATTCCAAATTCAACATACAAAACAAAAATTATTATATATATTAATTAAATATAAAAATTATGTAATGTCAATCAATCAGAATATACAACATTTTCAAAAAATGATTCTTTTGATTCAAGGTAATGATTACTATAAAATTTACATTATGCATATCAATAATCAATTTATCCAATGTGAACACCTTTTCAACATCAAAAACATATTAACATGTATCTTTCGAAAATTATGTATTATACATAATAAATTATCATTGTAATGAATCATTTTCAAGGTTATTTTAACTGATCAAAATCATATTTCAAATCCATTATTAAAAATGTATACAAAACAATATTTTTTATATTTCATGATTTATATAACACAATTATTTAATAAAAATCCATCCAATTTACTCATAAACAGTTAAATAGGCCTATCAATTATATTCCTTAATACCTAATTCCAAATATATAAAATATTTATTATTCCATATAGTACATCAGTATCAATTTTCTCATTTTTCACAGGTTTATCATTAAAAACACAATAAGAAAATAATATGTTGTATATATGTCAATCAATGTATGTTCATCATTAGTATTATAACATTTACCAATACAATATTTATGATTCTCTTCCTGATATTTTATGATATTAAATTTATTTCCATAATTCATATACTTAGCCCATCATAATTATTCAATAGTCTATGATACCCTCGGTAGACCGTTATTATCATCCATTCCATTAACAAAACTTATAATTTTTCGTGTGTAGTTACACGATATGTTTACTTCTATCAAACATACGAACACTCTTCTTCTCACTAAGAAATCATCCCTTGTGTGATTCATCCCACATAAAATGAATATAGGAATATAGATATTCTTTTATCCATGATCTCTACTAGAAGATCTCCCAATGAACTATATATTTCCAATAATTGGGGATTCTACAAGTAGGATACGTTTCATGTTTTCCATCATGATAAGTGATCATCGATTATATAAATTAATAATATCATTCACTTCAGTTAGCATTCTATTTGCATATATTTCATTAAATATTCGATAAAATTCAATATGAACGTAGTTTTTCCTATCTATGACCACAAACCAACCCAAAAAGAAAATTATGAGCAACATTAATCTAAATTGAAAACCACATTCCTAAGAAATCATTTACAGGAGGTCAAAATCAAAACATATTCTTACAAATTTAGGAAACAATATACATAACTTAGTTCATCCATTATAATTATATTTATAATTCCTCCATAATGGTTTTTAATTTTTTTTTATGGTTTTCCAATGTATTTCCCCAAGGAATGTAAAACTAGGTTTACAAAAAAGATGATTTTCATGCACCATGTGATGATCGAGTCCTACTCAATTTACCCTTTTTAGATTGATTACAACTAGGTAACTCTGGTATATATCCACATACACTTTTATAAACTATACAATGATGAAATTTATTTGGAACCAAGAACTCTATTATTCACCAATATCAAATGAATTTTTTTTATAATTTTTCACATTATTAGACTAATCCTGAGATATATAACTATAAATATAATTCAAAATATATGTAGGGATCCCACTAATATTTTCTCAACTCTGATCCATAAGTTTAGAGAATCATTTCATCTAATTCCTACTATAGTGAAATGAGATTTTAAAACAAATATATTATATATTTCATTACAAATACTCAATACATTAAACAAACGATCACATGAGGACTATAATAGATTAGTTTGTTAGTAGAAAAGGTACATTATATTAAAATATAGTTAATTATGTTTAAAATAAACCATATGAACCACCCCATTTAGTACTATTATTATACATACACATCTTAAACCCTTTTTCCTAACCATTGTATAAGTAGCATACGAAAGGGTGAGCTCAGATGCTCAATAATTTCATTGAATGTAGATACATAATCATAACATTTATATAAGTGTTGAATAACATGACTATTTCATGTTGAAACTATACCCAATATATCAATTATCATAAACATGATTCATTGAATAATTATGAAATTCTATAAGAAATTATTCATAAAGGAATCATGAAACCTGATCCATGAGATCATAACATATGAATAGTACAAGTAATTAACGCATACACATATGCGTTGAATATTTTTTCCATAGTAGGCATGATTAAAAACCAAGGTTGTCATTGTTGAATGGGTTCACTCCTAAAATCCTCAAAGGAGTAAAAATTCATTCCCAATACCTTCATATTATACCAATTTACATATTGAACCAGGCTAACTCCCCATTCCAATATTTCCTATCATATGATATAAAATTCATTATAAAATAAATGGGAGGGAGTTATGGGCCCCACACTTCACATAATGATATCAATATATATGTGTGACAAAAGTTCATAAAAAATTAATTATATCATAACCCATGGAATTATATTTGTTTCCTTATCATATTTTCATTTTATATACTACGGAAAATATATAGATTTCTTAATAATTTTATCAATTTATCATATAATAACACATGCAGATACATTGATTTCAAATGAATTTTTAAATAACCGATGCATGATGAATTGGACTCATAATTCTCTTGTCATTAGTAAATGTTATAATTGTATGAATGAATAAGAATGGTATTCCCATATCATATCCCTATTGAAGAATAATTGATATCTAACAATGACATATTAGATGAAAGATGGTTTGGAAATTTCATTTGGAAAATCTATCGAGGAATATAACTATTCATTAAATATAATTTTGTTAAAAAAATATTCCAAAAATATTTTAGAAATTATTTTAATTGAAATTATCATTAAAAACATAAAAAATCTACAAAATTCATTTAATACATTTCACAAGTAAAATAATTTTCCAATGAAAATATAATCTTAAACCTAAAAATTCTTAAAATATTTTGGAAATAATTTTTTCTGTTAATAATTTCATATTTTTGTTAAATAAAATTTTAAAATATTTAGTGGCATAGGTATTTTAATGTCCTATAAATGTTGTAAAAATTAAAACATAGATTCCTTTAACATGATTAGTAAATAAATAATGGGATTTGTTTAGAAAATGACTTGAATATTAAATTCGAAAAACATTTCAATAATTTTAAAAATTGGTAAAATAAATTTCAGTAAATCATTGTTAAAATTATAAAATATTTTTCTATAAAACATGGTTTGTAATGAAAAATGGTACATGAGAAAACAGAGATATATTATCATATTTTCATAAAAAACAGTTACTTATACATTTTATGTTAGAAAGAGTGTTAGAATGATATTATTACAAATAAAATTTTATAAATATCTAGATGTGAAGAAAATATATTGATTTTATGATATATTATGAAATAATTTTAGCAAGGGGGAGGTTGACATAAATAATTTATAATAATGACGAACTAGTGAAATAATCCATTACCACATTGATATCTTTAGAAATATAATCATAAAAAATGTAATGAAAAATCATTAAATATTAATAATCATTTAGTTAAAAATAAAAATGATTTAAAATATAAAATGGGAGGTATATATTCCAAAAAATGGAAATAAGTTATGAATATATAATATGTCTCGTATAAGTACGTTTGAGATAATAAACCCTTAAAATAAATATCAACATCATTCAGACATTATCAATCATTAAGTAAAATCAATATATGATTATTATAAATAAAGTATAGAAATATACATATATATAATACAATATATAATATAATTCTTAACTTTCCCAAGGGAGATAAATTGATCCCTCAATAGCTTGTACCACATGTGGATGATGCCTAGCTGCCATAGCTAAAAAGGTAAACAATGGACTCATAATCTCGAGTAGTGTGGAAATTTTATTTGAATATATATTTTAACTCTTTATTTAAATGAAATTTCCAAAACTCCCAAGACACAACAGAACAAAAGTCATTATGACTAAAGTACATTCCTTGGGGTCCCAACACTATAATCAGTGTATCCTAACTTCGTCACTCGGTAGGCTCAGAATCCTGACATCAGATGTTGGGGGTTCTAAAATCATGTCTCCATGATGATATTTCTTGGCATAATTCACCCACCATGATTTCATAACATGGTTTCCATACCATCTCATTCAATACTCATTATGTCTAACTCTAAACTACCTCTTATCCCTCATCCATAACCTCCACTACCTTTCTATCATGAACCACCTTCCCCATGGCGAGGGAAGGGAAAAAAAGATCTGCACCCATCCATATTCAAGATGAAGGAGAGATAATTTACATCGAGTACTGCATTCAATAAGCCCCAAAGTGCCTTCAAGAACAAATGGTATATAATCTCTAACAAATGGAATGAATTACCTATTTTATTGAAAAAAATCTTGATATAATACGGTAAAAATACTAAACAACACTGAATATATTTATAAAATAAATCAAAATCCAAACCATTCATGATTTAAATGTAAAATGTGAAAAAAAAAATCATCAATGAATGTACCAAAAAATGGGAATAAGAATCAGCACAATAACAATACAAACAGTCAACCTAGTAAAGACCAACATGGTCTTTAAAGAATTTCTAGAAACCATAACATAGTTTAAAAAATGTAGTGTCATTCTATGTGTATACCCAGTAGAAAAACTAAATCCACCCATGCACATGTGGGGAATCATACTAATGCACATGTTAGATAACAATAGAGAATTAAATCACCTATCGATGATTAATAACTATCCCAATATCATCACGTTATAAAAACCAAATAATGTAAGTCATGTAAAGTATTAATTTAAGAACATTGGCATTTGTGTACCCCACATCACACTCCCACTGGTTTTCTTCCCATTCATAAAGGATACCGTAGTGATTCTATCACTATTAAAAATTGCAATCCCACTTTAACAACATACCTACACAGACCTAGGCCTTTAACTAGACACAAATCCAACCTATAGACACCTAGGCCACGACCACACCAGACATTTCACTCATAGACAAATGGGCCATAAAAACCTCACCTCTCGGCTGAAAACACTTATGCATCATCCTGAAGACACCAGGAAATAAAACCTAAATGGAAAAAATAGAAGGCCCCTCACCCACACCACAAAATTTCCCTAAGATATTGGGATATAGTAAACCTCAAGCCATTAAAGCCTCCCAAAATATTCCAAAGTGATATGAACCAAAAATAATGTTCTAGGGAGAAATTCAATACCAACTGTCCATCATCCCATTAGTATGTTTCGAGACATACCCCCATGAAATGGGGGTGTTTGGAAAATGGTTCATAGCGTGGGAGAGGTTCGTATAAAAATCACAAGGAACTATATTTTATACTTATTGGTATGAAATAACTCAGACGTACCTATTTTTCCCAAAACAAACATTCATCCCACAAGAACCACTTTTTTCTACCCCTATAGTAGAACCACAGAAGAATCCACTTCAAAAAAATAATCCCAAACAATTATTCATTTAACAACATTCCATTTATTAATTATGGGGTTAAAATTAATTTAATATATAACTAATTGAATTAACTAACATGAAAAACATCTCAAAATATTCTCAAAACATCTGTATCCAGATTAACTAAACACACATCAACAAATTCACTTATTTTTTTAGTACTGCAATCGTTGACCAAGTTAAGAGGGTAAATGGTAAGGAGATTCCATTTTTACACCCTTTCATAAAAAGAGCAGAGAACAACCAACCTGCAGTCCCACTACACACCCCCTTTTTCCCTAGAGAACCGTCCAACCACTTCCTACTATTATTATCAATGTTATCTCGATCAATCAGCCTCTAAAAACTAGGACTAGCATCCCAAACCGTAAAAACAACACACCCAACATTCCAATATACATGAAGTTGAGACACAACCCACTACTAAAGCACTACTACCCAACCACTACCATGATTTAGCCCACTATATAACAAGTTCATCCATTCAACTATCAATAAGTCTATCATCGTTAAATTTGGGAACACCCCTTGGAAAACCTTATACAGAAATCCCACATCAAAACACCACCAAATAGAATCCCCAATACACAAGAATATGCTTCCCCATTCATAGGACCAACCCCTATTTCCACCCAATACCCATAATTTCGTTTCCAGTAACAACTTCAAAAAACCATTATGAGGTAAATAACCCAACAAAACTCATCACAAAACCACAACATTAATCCAACCATATTTAGTTTTAGCATGATGGGATATTTATTTCAACATTAAAAATCAGGGGTGATCATAGAACATGTTTGAATTTATGGATTTTATTTATTTAACAAAGTATATGTGATTAAACAAGTTTCATATCACACCATATAATAAAGCATCACAAAAAATATGTACGTCACTAGTGCACAATGAATCACCGCCAATTAGGATAATGTTCAGAAGTCATAAATCCTCAACAAACCACAAAAATAATCGATGATAGTAGATAAAAAATGAGAGACATCATAAATATTCTATTCCATAATTGTTATCATTTACTCATCACTTACCTACAGTTATTAATCACTGGTTTAAGAAAAAAATATTCCCCTGTTACTCACAAAGAATCATTATTACACCCAACCGATGTGATATACAAAAAATGATCTAGATTAATCTATAACTGTAAAACAAGAGACCAAAATACCTACTAGCACCAATAAATTGGAATCTCTAGAGTAGTAAAAATCTCAATGAAAACTAAGTAATATGGGGATCTAGCATATATGAAAAAAATTTATAGAGAGGAAGGCATTATGTTCCCTAATGGAAAATATAATGGAGGAACATGGCATTTAGAAAAATAAAAAACCTATATAAATGAAATGAAATAGTTCCAAAGTAAATTAATGTTGGATCAGTTTCAAGATAATGTTTTTTGAATATCTAAATGTCCTTAGATTGTTAGGATATTAATGATATACATAATATCCTTTGAATCGTCGTCCAAAGCACCCAAACATGGTATTAAAATCGGTTTATGTAAAATAAGTCGTATCATGGGAGAAACTGGAAAAACATAGGAATGTAGAAATTTGAAAAAGGGTAATTCACTATATGGTGTGATACTGTTTCACAGTGGTTCCATCATGGTTCCACTATTTCAGTTCCACTGTTATAGTAAAAATAATTTTTTTTGGAAAACTCCTGAAACAAATTGTTGTGACCCCCAAGTACAACAAAAACCTATATTTTTACGTAAGAATTACTCAAGGAAATATAAGATATTATATATAGGATGATTATTTTCATTTTTAATGGTTCATATTTATCCAAAAATATGATTAACATGTGCATTGTAAATGTCAATAGTTTTTGAAATGTAGATTTCAGATGTAGACTTTTCGAGTATTTTTTCGGAATCTTTTAAGGATTCACTGTAGACATAGGAAGTTCTTTTGAAGTCCCTTTTGACAAAATTAATTTATTTATAAGCATAAATTCATATTTAATTTATCAATGAATTTTATTTATTATGCAATGATAGTTTCTCATTAAGACCATTTATCATCTTCTCATGTTACAGAACATTTGACATGTGTTTTTTATTTTCATTATCTATAATTATCTCACAGTTTGCTTTATCATAATTATCATCAAGACATTCTGTTTTTTATTTACCAACTTCTTATTTTACTTCTTCAGCAATATGTTTTTCTCAAGAAAATATTTAATTTTATATATGTGTGTATACTCATAATAATTTTTTTCTATATTATCTTAATCATAGTAGGATGAATCAATGCATTTTATTGATGTACTTGAAATATTCTAATTTTTCCATGTATTTCTTAATCAAAATAATTTAATGATATAAAATAATTTTTCACTTCATTCCCCTTAAAATTTATCCATTTAGTTATCAAAATTTCTTATTTTTCCAACATTTGTTATACCTTCTTTATAATATTTTATTCACATTATTACCGGAGTGTTGTCATCATTTTAATTTTCATACTCCATTTCTTTTTTCCTTAGACAAATAATTTCATAATGTCCTGGACCATTCCACTTCTCAAATCAATCAATGAATATACATTTGTTCCTGAATTTTTTATTAATAAATACTTTTGAAATGAATGTAATAACACATTTATACTATTATTTATTTTTATAATAAACTGATTAAACAACATCGTTATCTTTTAGAATTATCACATTCATCAATGAAATTAAAATTAATTTCCTATTTCATATTATATTTGAATGCTAGATGATTTTTATTTCATAAGTGTTGAGAATATTACGTAATTCATCGATTCAAATATATTCTCTATAATTATTATTTGAACTTCTGGGATCAAATAAACAAAAAATATCCCACTTCAACTTCTACACATTTTTGGATTCATTAATATTCTAACTATATCCTCGAATTTTACATACAATTTCTTCTACTCATGAATGTAATGGTAAACATATTATTCTTTAACACTTTTTATATGTTTAAATTTTATTATCCAGATCAATAAATTTTCAAATTTAACATTAAAATTATCATCATAAATTTCCTCTATATTATTATAGATTTGTGGAGTAGATTTTAGTTCAATAATGTTACTGCATTAATTATCTGATAAGAAAGTTAGAATAGAATTTTTCATTTTTTCTTACACTAACTCATTCATCTTGTTAAAAATAAAAAATAAAAATTTATTTGAAAAGGGTTGAAATAATTTTATGGACACAACATGAACATCAATTATATGACATGAAAGATATAGATATATTTTATTCTTCCAGGTGTGATATTTCTTTTCATAAAATGTGAGTAAACCCATTATATTGGGTTAATTAATGTTATTTATTTTCAACATGTTTTTTTCAAGTATATTACAAAGGTGAACCTACAGTTTATATTATTTTTTATACAGCGAATTTAATTTTCCTATTTCAGAAGGATGGGACCGAATCGAT
This sequence comes from Viscum album, assembly GCA_963277665.1. Taxonomy (NCBI): domain Eukaryota; kingdom Viridiplantae; phylum Streptophyta; class Magnoliopsida; order Santalales; family Viscaceae; genus Viscum; species Viscum album. The sequence goes on along the minus strand of OY728165.1, from coordinate 1,059,365,001 downwards.
AGGGGAGAGTTTTTACAAAATGTATTCAATAAATGGATACATACATAAACAATTATATTGTTAACCAATCATGATAAAAACAACTCTACATAAAATGACTATTCACTAAATGAATGATCAAGGAACAAAAAAGTTTTATAGCGTTCATATACATTGTGGAATCATACTCTTTTTGGTGTATAGTTATCCTCCCCAAAATAAAATTTTAATCAATATAAATACAGGTGAGTTCCACTTAAAATAATTCATGTGGAATTCCAGTAAACATGTCTACAATCACTCCCAAAACCCCATATTCACACTATTATATAATATATGTTTATAATATTAAAAATAAAACCAAATAAATGATGTGAAATTGAAAAATACGATGATTATACACATCTGGGAACCAATATAATAATCAATTAATAATTAACCAAGATGAAAAAATGAAATATAATGAACATATATTCTTATAATAAAATAGAAATTCCTAAAATAAAGAGTTTTACGATATGTAAATTAGTGAATATACATCAATGACATCAGACTCCTCACTTTCGTCATTTTTTTTTCACAAAATGTATGAACTCATGAAATGATCAACATTAACATCTACACCACACATTACAATAAATATTATTGAAAAAAATTAAATAAATTATTAAATACCCCAAGATATATATAACTGTGTCACAAAACCATATATTCATAGTGTAATTGACAAGAAATTTGTATAATTAATGATGCATTGAAAATCATCCAAAATTTATTGTTATTATTTATCCACATGATATTTGTATCTCATAAAAAATATTTTCAATAAATTCATTAAGATATTTCCAAATCAACTATATGGGAAACAATTTTCTATGTTGCAACTCACCCTATGGTTCTTAATCAAGAATGTTGAATGTTCACCAAGTGATCCATATATATGAATTTTAGTTCAATTAGATTACAAATTCCACTATTTTTATCTCATAAAGATTCATTTAATTGATTCATTTATCTATATGGACCATTGGATTAGTGAAATACTATATTATCCTATATAAATAAATCTGGATATCGGAATTTGATTTTATGTTGGATTCGACTACATGATTTTACTATATTTTAGAATTGTCTATGTGGATCTTAACTTAAGAAATTTATTTACATTTTTAAAATAAATCACACAGAATAAAATCTAACCAGTTCATCATAACTTTCAACCTTCTCAAAAATCACATTCTATCACTAAGATACTTTTTTCTATGATATATAAGGGTCCAAAAAAATAATTATAACCCTAAAAAATACTGAGAACTTTATTTAAAATTTAAAATTATATAATGACCAAAACTCACCATGAACTATGAAATCACTAAGCTATCTCAAACCACGACACAAATCCATAGGACTATTTAATAGTTAAAACTAAAATGTTAATTTCATATTATATGAAACTGTTTCCTTTTAAAAGATACATATTTAGGGATGATCGATCCCTTCTTTCTATGTAAAATTATTTAATTCCATAGTGATATTTTTATAGAGACCCTATTAATGTGTCATTATCATAATAATTTTTATACATGCTAGGGTTTCAAGAATATGAAAGCACTGATTTTTTTATTTGATTAAAATAAAATTTTGTTAAATTTGTGAATTTTTTTGGGTTTCCATGGGATTTTGTTGTTATTTTAGAAATACTATTTGAATTCAATTATATGTTTATAATAATCCAAAGGATGACACTGAGTTTTTTTGGAATGAGTTCATATTTGGGTTTTTTGATTTTTAAAAAAAATCGTTCAAATGATTGGTTTTCTACAATTTTTATTACTGTAATTCTTAATTTAATTTCTCTATTTTTTAATCATTGTAATTGAAATTCCTCATGTGGGGGAATATGATGTGTCCTATATTACCCATAATTTATTTAATGGTATAAAAATTAATATTATATAATGAGTGATTTTCAAATTTATGGATGTAATGATTATTATCTTGTATGTTATTTAAAATAAATAATGGGATAGTGGAGTTAAATTATATACTAAGAATTAAATAGTAATAATGAAATTTATATAGTCTATTAATCACAGTTGGACTAAAATATATTGAAATTATTATTCTACAGTTTAAATGAAAATTCAATGAATAAGTAGTAATTTTAAAAATTAGAAAGTGCTTATGTATTATGATGTTTTAATGATGCATGTGTTGAATCCAGTACCACAATCATAATAATTACAACCAATATTCATGTGATGAAATATCTATATTTGATCCGAAGTTTAAGATTATTCACTTAGCTAAGTTATCAATAATATTTTATTTTTAATTTTTTTAATCCAAACACTTAACCACCTGGGTTATAAGGGAAACAAACCGCCAAATTCTATGGTGGAGTTATATCTGAGATCCATTTTATTGAGGGAACAAATTTTTTAATTTTACCTCACATGCATCCATTTGGAGGTATTTGTTTATCAGTGAAAATTTATGTTGTGATGATATAATGTATATTGTAAGGATGAACATTATAAGTGATAGATCTTAGTCATCATAAACTTTTTTTGTAAGATTTAATGGATTATAGTTAAAATGATTACTTTTATCTTATCATGGTGCCCAAAACATTCCACCTGCCAACATTTATAGGTTATAGTGGATTGATAAAGTATCAATGACATATATGATTTTGTGGATTTTATAATTCTACTTAGATACATGTTCACATGATGATGAGGTTATAATGTGCTATAAGGGATCCATTAGGGTACTAATATTATTTTTATAATGGGGAAGGATTATTTGATGATGTTATAAGCCCACAATGTGAGTTGTCGAGGTATAGGGGTGACGCACTATTGAGAATGTGGAAGTAGTGTACCTTTAATCTATATATATGATTATCAAAGAGATAATAATTTCCATATGATATATGAAATTAGTAAATTGTGAAGATAACTTCATGTTTTATCTTATAAATTAACTAGTTTATTTAATTTTCTTGTTGAATAATAATTAAAATGATTCTTTCCCTTATTCAATTATATGTTCTTAATGGAATCTTATTTAATATATTTTTATGGCCATCATAAAAATTCATAGAAAATTATTTTTGGTACTATAAGATATTATTGGTAATCATTTTTGGAATAAAATTCTTTGAGTGTAGTGGGAAAAGATTTTTTTGAGTTCACAATACATTTTGGGGAATATTTGTGTTATTTTTAAATGATTTAACATATTTAACACATTAAATTAATGTTTTGGTTCTACATATTTATTAATTCATGGAATTGATTGGTGTTTTCTCATATTATCTCTTATCCTTTGAAATTATTTCCTTAGTGTAATGTAATATATTTATGATTCGATAATCTTAGTGGTAGTATCTATCCAATTAACCATTGGAGTGGTGTAGTGGTGGTCATCATATATCCCTTGAATGCAATCCTAGGTGGGTACCACAAGAAGGGAATGTCATTATATAGTGATATCAGTGATATAGGTAAAGATATTGGATGAATTTTGATAATAGGAACTAGTGATGAATCACGTGAGAGTATATAAACAATATAAATAGTAATTAAATTTTTATATAAAAATATGTCTAGTACATTGGTCATGGGATTTAAGGGACCTGTTTGAATAGAAAAAGTGAACATCATGTTTACCAAATATGATCTGCGATGTGATGTTTCTTGTATGACAGGGATACTGGTCATGGTCAGGATTCATGATTTTTAGAACATATTTTTGAATTTGGATAACAATGAGAAAATGATTGAAATTGAAAAAAATAGATTGATATAAATATTAATGATAATTAACTTTTGTTATTTCCTATTTTTTATTTTTTATTTGTAATTGGTATTTGTAGAAATTCCGATTATATTTTGATAAAAGATACTCAAAAAATTAAAAAGAAGTTCACTATGGATTGGAGGTCAATTTTGATTATTCCTATATGTGGAAACATAAAGAGATTAAATATAAAAATGTGAATACATTTAAAGAAACAATTGAAAATCAGAAATAAAATAACTTTTTTTAGGTTTTTGATATTTCAATCTATTGAATTCATTCTTTGGTGTGCTAATATGTTTTTTAACTATTATGATTTTTTATGGGGGACTCTGTTATAGTGGATTTAATTCTTTTGGGATCATATATTTTTATGTTATAAGAACATAGATCAATTTCAAATTGTTTCTCATTATTAGACCATGAATGTGGAATATAAATTCGATATTCATTTACTTCATCATGGGAGTAAAACAATATAGGTTTTCATGATACATTAAAAGAAAAAATTAAATTATGATTATAAATATTTTCAAGATAAGAATTATTAGGGAATATATTTTGATGCGCATTTTTTCCACATGATTTAATGTAAGTATTCACCAATTATTTTAAAGAAAACCCATTAGGTTCTAGAAAGGGAGGTTTTAATTTTAGGATGTTTAACATGACCAAATCGTTATATTCAGGGACATACCATGATTCACCATAGTATAGGGATTTTGAAAACATTTATCAGTTTCTTAGGATTCAATGAACTTTCGTATAGAGTGGAGTTTTTTCTAGTATTATCCATTTAATTTTACTAGAGTTTATAGTTCATGTAACATTTTTAGTAGATTATACATGGTATTTGATATTTCAGGAGGCCATTGGGATTAATATAGGGAGTTCTTTTACTTTTATAATAGTTAATGCTGAGATTCTAGGGCTTTTTAGGCCCTTCCGCACCAACATCAGCCTCTAGCGATATAGATAAGGTTATCATATACTACTTTTGATCACTAGAGTGTGGATATGGTGAAAAATAGAAAAAATCATGATACACCAAATCATTAGGGAGGTGAGTAGAGTGTGGTTGTGGAGGTTGTGGCAATTCTAATCAAAGAGGATTAGGTGTATATTGGGGCCATATGTCGGCCTTAGTGTTTGTATATCCATGAAGAGAAAGAATCATTTAAACTACCATATAACAATTTTCTACATGGATCTATGAATTTATTGATTTTTATGCAGAAAAATATATCAATACAATCATCCTCAAAATATATGAGGTATATAGATTAATTCTGGAGGAATATCGTATACAATAATGACAATTGATATTATGATGTGACTTTTTTGGTATCAGGAACCACATATGGTTTGTAGGGGTGTTGAGAAATTATCTTCCTTTATTATTGGGATGGCTTTGACATCCATATTGGATCATTAGTTTCGTCTTTCATGGTTTTGATGTAGTACCATGTTGTTTTTATATATCTGGATGAGGCCATAAACTCAATGTGATATAGATTTAAGGATAGATATATTGATTGGAGTTACTCATCTATCTGTGTATTAATTTAATATGACACCTTGGAGTTGAATATTCTATAGATTCATGTTTATGATATCATTTAGAGAATATTCATTCAACGTTTCATGTGTCCTTTTGGCGACCTTTCATCCTTTGGAAGGATGTAAGGATAATATTTGTGTTAATGTATCAATTATAATCATCAATGTTTTTTGATGGTGAAGAACCACTACCTATAAAATCAAGTTAAATATATATATGCACCATTGAAGTCATATAACTTGTTTTCATAGAACATTTATTATTTATGACATCATAATATGTGATTAATGAAGGAGGATTTCATGATGGAAATGTTCTTATGTTTTTTATGGAATTATGATATCTTTCTTGTGGAATTAGTTTTTTTTCCTATTTTTCATAAATATTTAGTTACTATGGATATAGTGTTCTATGATTTTTTTATCAATTAATGGTTATGTTAATTTTATTACATCCTTAGGTGTTCTGTGATGGATGATGAGACTATAGAGTATCATCGAGTACTCCTGGGACTTATATGTTAGAGAATATGATAAGTTCTATAGTTTTTAATTTTCATAAAGAGAAAAATTAATTTTAGGTATATTGTGACTCATCCTAGTTGAGATTTGGATATTTTAAAAAATTTAATACGTTATTTATATATTTTGGTTATCAAAAGTTATACCCACATGAATATTGGTGTGCCTCCTAGGAACATTATGTATTTTTAGTTGTGTATTCTTGAATATTTTTTCATATTTTCAGATAGGTGATTACTTTTTTCTCATCATAGATATACACATATTGAAATATGATTATCCCATCATGAAATTAATTTATAATAGCGGTGGTAGTTATAATTAATTAACAAATATCACACCAATATTTAAAATATTTTATTTAAATTGAATTTTATCGTAAATTTAATCACCCTAAATTAATGTAATGATTTTTTTTGTCCTCCTAGATACACATGTAGAGTGATAGAAGTGTTGGTTGTAAAACAATATGATATGAGAGAAGTTGATATAATTTGGTGTATTTATAATATGAAGGTGAAATAATATTTGGTATAGTGAGAGGATGAGTCTTAGCTATGGGATTATGAAGAGGAGGTCTTCTGAGAACAATTTGAATGAGATATGTCTCATAATATATGTTTTGAATATGGTCTACAAAGTTTTTTATTTCCACGAAGGATATTATTTTCATTTTATAATGTATGAAAATTTTGTCTATTAGTTATATAGTTCATGCATAGTGGTATATACCTTTTGGAAAATATGTTTCCTGATTTATGAAAATATTTATGCTTTATTCATGAAGTGAAATACTAAAGAATTTGACTGTCATTGTTTTTATAGGGGTTAAAGTATGATCAACATGTTATTACTGATTAAATTCATCCATTTGATGTTCCCCAATTGAATATGGAGAATAGGTCGGTCAAATTTAGCATAGAATTACCACAATATAATGTTTTATTTTTACAAAATATGGGTTATTAGTGATTAGTATATGATGTTAGGTATATTAATTACAATTTACGAGTTGATCATAGTGTAGTTTTTATCATAGAAATATCTGCTGGAAGTGGTGAGGATTAATGGGGATCCAAATTAATTCATCAATTATAATAATAATTAGTTCAATTCCATGGAGTATTATGGTATCCATCAATATTATTTCTATATTTTATACCTTGGAACTATATTTCATTAAATTAAGAATGGTCAAATAGACCATACTATACTGACTCTTGTGGAAATGTTTCACTCTAAAATAATTGGTTTTTGTGGATATTTGAAGGGGAACCATTTCATGACAGAGTTTCCATATATCAACAGTTATACCTAATGTATTTCTATGTATTTACTCCAATGAATATATGGATAAATAGAAAGAAATTTTTGTGATATTTTGGTAGGTTCCGGGCACAGCCGAAGCACGTTGGTGGGATTGCCCAACATTAATTTTATCATTAAACGTCGTTAAATCTGAGATCAGTCACGATATAAAATGTCGGATCTTCAGAATATAACGAAGAACGAAAAATAAAATAAGAGTCCCAAAACCCTTGAGATAGGATCTTTATATGTTGGTTATAATTAATTTTATTAGTTATTAAGAATTACCTCGATTGAATTATTTCTTCGTTGTTGTCTCCGGTCACGATCCTGTGATCCATCGTTGCGTCGGAGAATCCAAGTGTAGAATTCCTCAAGCGGTGATCCACACGTGTGCCACGTATCTCTGCAAATCACCTATAATGACCCATACTTTACATACATTTTTAATACTTCAAAATTGAAGCATACTTATTACAACATATATGAAAACCACGAAAGGAACGTATAGGTATAGTGCCTTTAGAAACTGGGAAACATAAACAACTGGTTCATAAAGCATCAACTTTGCCTCCCACTTATTTCATCATATCTAGAGTCCCTTTTTGGTATATCCTACTTAATAACCTTCTTCATGACCTGGGGAAAGAAAACATACAAAAGGGTGAGCTCAAATGCTCAGTAAAGGTAAACAAAAGAAATATCAATCACATCGTATACACAAGCACATAACTTTTGGAAATCATAACCTGCAAAAGAGATCATAATTTCATAACATGGGATAAATCATGGTAGTGAAATGTAATCACAATAATCATAACATAAAACATGAAACTTTGTGGCATACACACATAATCATAGAGAATCATTTCTTGTTAGTCAAGACTCATTGCCAAGACTATCTTAGTGGACAAAGCCCCTTTCTGAACCGAGTCACCCTCATTTCAGTCCTATTTCCCTGAACCGGTATAACCTACCATTCCAGCCATGTCTATAGCATGAGATATAAAATCTTTACCCAATGCATTGGAGGGAGATATAGGTCCCACCCATCTCATAATGATACCATTCTTATGTGTGCCACAAAATCATAAATCATACATCATTGCATAACCCATGTAATAAAAATGGGATTCTTAAACAACATGCCATCATAAAACCATTCATATAAGATAAAGGAATCCATAAAAATAATTCCATCACAACATAGACCAATCAATGTAATAATAGGGATATAAAGAGAACCCATTATTGAATTATATGGAAAATAATTTTGATAAAACACTTGAACTCCATTCTTGAGGAAAATATCCTTTCTACTTCAAAAACACTTTTCCTTTCTTAACATGTAATACAATTATAAATTAAAAGAAGTTGATTAAAAATAAACATGAAAACTTGTAAAGGAAGATTATTAAAAATAATGTTTTAAAAATACATTCATGCCATATAAGTTAAAAAAACATTTTTCTCATACATTTGTCGGAAAAGTAAAAAAAGTACCTCGTACGAAAAACCACATAAGATTCCTTTCATATCTTTTACTAAAAACTCACCGAAGGGTAAAATTGGATATAAACTATTTTAGAAGGATATAAATATTACATATTGAGGAAACATGGATGTGGATGATAAAATACACCCCAGTAAATACCAAAGTATAAACAATCTCGGATAAAAATGAGATTGCGATATTTCCCTTACCTTAGGTCCGACTTGCTTTGTAAGTGTCCGAACCTACTGTATAATAATTTAAATAATGTTATTGACTTATTCCAGAATCATTATTATTTTTATGATGTCATATATGGTCATATTCTTATCTTCTTAGTAGTAATATTTCATTGCTATTTGTTATTTGGGTGTTTATAACTTTTTATTCTTATGCGTGTTTTGTCAAATAAATTCTTATTCTTCTCTTTAGGTTATAGATACCTCATTTCCAGAATGTTATTAGTGTAATATATATCATATTCATTCATTCAATTCATTTATATAATCATTATGAAATAAAGATCATGTAGAACGAGTCGCATCACATCGTGGAGACGGTATTCCGTACGTACGCACGAGTGATGATATCGTTCCTATGATCGTGGAATTGTATTAGAGTATATGTATACTATTTAAGAATCAATATCACTTTATAATAGTCATATATGGTCATTATTTAAACCATTATACCCATCCAAGTAAGGTGGTGGTGGAAAATAGATTACACCACGGCGTGGAGACGGTATTCCGTACGTACGCATGCGCCGTGATTTCTTTTTCCGTAGGATGGATAGATGGTAAAATAGGGTTTTTTCATACATATAATAACATATCAGTATATTAATGATACTGATGTTATTACTTCATAATGAAAAAACTAATGAAGAAGAAGTGGAAGAAGAAATAATGATGAAAGAATCGATAACGGACATTACCTTTTCTTTGAAATTCTTCTTTGAGACCTTATTTTAGGGAACTAAAATTGGTCTTTGAAGAAGACCAGAACCTCTAGGATGTCTCTAGGGAAGTGTAGAGGAGAAATTGACAGGGGTTGGCCGAGCTTGAAGGCTCCAAGTGGTGTGAGGATGAGGGGGAGGAGGTGTCCTTTTATAAGGGAGGAGAGGGGCACCTTTGGAATAACAAAAAATATTATTTTATTATAAAGTCAATTTCGGTTTTAAATAGCTCTAAATTGATTTATTTCGTGTATAAGGTGGGGATGGGTCGAAACCCTCTCATCCAATAGAATATAGACATGTTTAGGTTCCTATTTTAACCTTATCATTTAGATTTAACATTAAGTTACTTTTACCGTGTCTTCTTGTCTTCTTATACAATAAGGTTAATAAAGTTACTATAAGAAGCCAAACGAACCCCAAGTTATTTATTATTAATATATATAACCTTATATAAGTCATTTGGCCGATCCTTATATTTTTAGGAATAAAATAACAATTACCAATATAATATTTGTTTTAAAAACTATTTTATGTCAATTTTGACACTATTTAGTAATTGATTTTTGTGAAAATCATAACAGAATTATTAGTTCTAACAAAGTTAATTACATCAATACTAACATGTCATATTAACCTAGAAAATTAGTGGGATTCATAAAAAGTCTCAAATTACATTTATTTTGGTGTTTATATCATCAATTATGTCAATATTACATTAATAAGATAAAGACTGCATCATCATTGTGTCATAAATAAATAAATTTATTTAAAGTCTAAAAATTATAAATAAAATATCATTATGTAGGAAATCTTTTTATCTTTCTAATGAATATTTATAATCTAATTTATCTTATGTAAAACCCTATATTAAAAATGTTTTAGTTATTAAAAATTGATTTTAACTATTTTAACTATTCATTAAATAAAAGAATATTAAATGTCATAATCTAATCCAAGTGGACCTAAATGGTCATATTATATTCATAAGGTTGTTTTTGGTCGAATAACACTTATCCAATAGAATTAGGACATGTGTTAGGGTAATAGTAATATCATATTTACCCTTAGTTACCCTATTTACTATTAATCGCAGAAAAAAAGTAAAAATTTACTATTCACCAAAAAAAATTATTTTTATCTCATTGAACCACATTTTACTTACTGATATCAACCGTGTCTGTCGGATTTTCAAAATTTCATTCACAGAAGCGGTAAAATTAAGTTTTATGCAAAATTCAGTTTTTCAACCTACCACTTAGGGGTTTCACTCTTCATCAAAAATTGAAAGTTTTAAGAAAAATACCAAAATTTCACCCTAGGCTAATATCGGTATTCTGAATCCAAAAATGAATTCCATTTTGAAAAATAAAATTTACAAAATTTCAAAAAGTGGTCATTACTATTCATAATGGCTAGTTTAAATAATATTTTAATAGCATATCGTTGTTTAGTGAAACTCGGTATTGCGTACGACGCAAGCTATCGAGGAGGGTCGCGATTTCGTTTAAAGCAAGCCAAGCAAGTGTTGTGTAGAAAAAGATTCCTTTGATCATTTATATAACATAAAATCCTCGGGTGTTACATTCTACCCCCCTTAAAATTAATTTCGCCCTCGAAATTCGTCACTTTGTAACAAACAGATGATGATACCTCTCCCTCATCATATCCTCATGTTCCCATGTAGCTTCTTCTAATTGGTGGTTCCTCCATAAAATTTTCACCAATCGAGTGGTCTTGTTTCGAAGGACTTTTTCGCTACGATCCAGAATCTCTATCGGTTGTTCTTCATAAGAAAGATCTTGCTCCAGCGGTACAACTTCTGATCTGAGTACATGTGAAGGATCAAGTATGTACTATCTCAGGAGAGATACATGGACCACATCGTGAACTTGAGAGAGAATCGTTGGATGCGGCAATCGATAAGCTACCTTCCCTACACGATCCAGTATTTCGAAAGGACCGATATATCTAGGGCTTAACTTCCCCTTCTTTCCAAATCTCATGACTCTCTTCCAGGGAGATATCCGTAAGAACACATTATCGCCCACTTCAAACTCTAGGTATTTTCTTCAGCTGTCGGCATAACTTTTCTGTTGACTCTGAGCTGCTCTTATGTGTTGTTGAATAGATCTTACCTTTTCTACCATTTCATCAACGAGATCAGGTCCTAATAGCTTTCTTTCCCCAACTTCATCCCAGCAAGTTGGAGTCCTGAATTTTTTCCATAGAGAGATTCATAAGGAGCCATCTGAATACTATAGAGAAAGCTATTATTATAAGAAAATTCCACAAAAGGTATGTGTTGATCCCAACCTCCTTTGAAATCCATAGAGCAAGCTCTCAACATATCTTATAGGGTTTGAATTGTTCTCTCAGACGGACCGTCTGTCTGAGGATGATAAGAAGTGCTGAAACTCAACTCTGTATCCAGAGTATGCTAAAGACTTTGCCAGAACATCGAGATAAATCTCGGATCCCGATCAGATATAACTGAAAGTGGTACTCCATGCAATCTTACCACTTCCTTTACATATATCCTGGAAAGCTGATCCAGAGAGAAATCCTCTCTAATAGAAATGAAGTGTGAAGACTTTGTAAGACGATCAACTATGACCCAGATAGCATTATTGCCTTTGGATGTTTTAGGAAGTCCTGTGACAAAGTCCATAGTAATGTTTTCCCATTTCCATTCGGGTATGGGTAATGGTTATAACATCCCCTTAGACTTCTGTCTCCCATCTTTAACTTGTTGACAAACCAAGCATCGAGAGACATATTCAGCAACATCTCTTTTCATGCCATCCCACCAGAAGTACTCTTTCAGGTCCCTATACATCTTCGTGCTTCCAGGATGAATAAAGAATGAAGAACTATGAGCCTCATCCAGCAGCTCCTTCTTTAATTCGGGGATGGGAGGAACACAAACCCGATTCCTGAACTTTATTACCCCATCACAATCAAGGTTGAACTCAGGAACATTTCTCACCTTCTTTTGTAACTCGACATCTTCTTTCTGTGCCTCTTTAATCTTCACATGTATAGATTGGTGAACATTCATTTGAGAAAGATAAGATTTTTCCCCTTCCATTATAATTCCAAGATCCATCCTTTGTAAATCCATAAATATTGGATCTTTTGTGATCCTCATCATGGATAAACTAGAATGGTCTTGTCGACTTAATGCATCTGCCACCTTGTTTGCTTTCCCAGGGTGGTAATGGATTGAGCAGTCGTAATCCTTAATCAGCTCCAACCATCTTCTTTGATGCATATTCGGATCCTTTTGTGTGAAAATATACTTTAAACTTTTATGATCAGTATAAATATCAAACCTTTCACCATAAAGGTAATGCCCCCAAATCTTTAAAGAAAATATTACCGCAACTAACTCCAAATCATGTGTTGGGTAATTTTGCTCATGGATTTTCAACTGTCGTGAGGCATAAGCTATCACCATATAATTTTGCATAAGAACACACCCTAATCCCATGATTGATGCATCACTATAGATCACAAACCTCTCTCCTTTCAACTCCTTGAAATTCTATTCACATTATTCCATCCAGACAAACTTAACTCCTTTCCGAGTCAACTTGGTGAGTGGATTAGATAATTGTGAAAAATCTTTCACAAAACGTCGATAATATCCAGCCAAACAAAGAAAACTTCGGATCTCAGTTACTATTGTTGGTCTCGACCATCTTTCGATAACATCTGTTATTGCTGGATCCACAGATATCCCTTCTTTTGAGATTATGTGACCCAAAATGCAACTTTTTGAAGCCAAAATTCACACTTGGTAAATTTGGCATAAAGCTTCTCCTTTCTCAGGGTCTTCAATATAATTCTCAAGTGATCTTCATGTTCTTCCTTGCTCTTTGAATAGACAAGAATATCGTCTATAAAGACTACCACAAATTGATCAAGATAGTTTCTAAAGTCTCTATTCATCAGATCCATGAAGACATCAGGGGAATTAGTAAGACCAAATGGCATCACTATAAATTCATAGTGTCCATACCTTGTACGGAAAGCCGACTTTGGTATATCCTCCCTTTTTACCCTTAATTGATGATACCCTGAATGAAGATCAATCATGGAAAAGTATTGAGCTCCGCATAGTTGGTCAAATAGGTCATCAATGCACGAGAGGGGATATTTGTTCTTGATAGTGATCTTGCTATGTTCTCGATAATCAATGCAGAGTATCGTTGATCCATCTTTCTTCTTAACAAATAGAACAGGTGCACTCGAAGGTGACGCACTAGGGCATATGAATCCTTTATCAAGATTCTCTTGGAGTTTCTTCTTCAATTCCTTCAACTTAATTGGGGCCATTCTATAAGGTGTCTTTGAAATAGGAAAAGCACCTAGTACGAGTTCTATTGAGAACTCAACTTCACTATTTGGTGGAAGTCCTGGTAATTCCTCCGGAAAGACATCATCAAACTCCCATAAAATGGGCATATTGTTAATCGTGAGGTTCTCACCAACCATTTGAGATAAATAACCTTCATTTAGTGGAATCAAGACCCATAAGATAGAAGAAATTTCCACTGGAAGGTTATGTTCATTCTTGCATTGGTAGACGATCATAGATTGATCTGGAATATGAAATGTGACTTCCCTTCTTTGGCAATTGATATGATCTCCATATAAAGAAATACAATCCATGCCAAGAATCACATCAAATTCCACTATAGGAAGGATCACAAGATTTGCAGGAATCACTTTCCCACAAACTTCGATCAGAGAAGAATTATAAACGTTTGATGCGACTGTTGTGCCATTAGGTGTTGTCACAGCTAACTCAACATCTAATTGTTGAGGTAATATGGTGATACCCTTAGAAAATTCTTTAGAAATAAAAGAGTGGGTGGATCCAGAATCAAATACAACATTTTCTACTTTAGAGTGGATGGTAAGTGTACCTTTCACCACATCATTATCGTACTCCACATCGCTGATAGAAATTGCATGTGACTTTCCTTTGTCATTAGCCTTAAGAGTTTGTTGGCGTCGACCATCATCATCAACCTTTGGATTAGGGAATTTATTGGCATAATTTCCCATCTCCTTGCACTTGAAGCATTGATGTGTAGTAGGTTCGTTCTGTGTATCCCTTCATTTGTTTGAATCATTAGACATCTTCTTCCCATCATCGCGGCATTCAAATGCCCGATGACCTTCTTTTCCACATTTGAAACATTTACTTGTCCCTTTAAGACAACACCCTCCATGTTTCTTTCCACACATTGAGCATAAGGGAATGCTCATCTTCTTTTCAGTGTGCTCTTTAGATTTTCCTTTGAATTCCATTTTCCTCTTCTTATAAAACCATATGACTGATGTGTTACTCCAATCTCCATCTCGACTTTGAGAGCACATAGAACGATTTCCTCGTAGCTATTGAAGTACCTTAGGGCTAACTCCCTTCGAAGACTTGGTTTAAGCCGCTGAAGAATCGATCGATCTTACTCTCAGGATGGATAATAATACCAGAAGCGTACCTTGAAAGTCTTGTAAAATTTGCTTCATAGGTACCAACAGATTCATCATCCTTTTGCTTTAGTTCAAGAAACTCTTTCTCCATCTTTTTTCGGAGAATACGAGGGAAGTACTTATTGAAAAATAAGTTCTTGAACTCGTCCCATTCCATGGACTCAATTTCATACATTTGCCTCGTATTCTTAATAAGATTCCACCATTGGTCAGCATCTCCTTCCAAATGATACACTGCTAGGATGGCTTTATCATGTTCTGAACATTGAAGAACTGAAAATATCTTTTCAGTAGTACTAATCCATTGTTCAGCAACTAATGGATCAGTAGACCCGCTGAAAGAAGGTGGACGCTGCCTCATGATGGATTCAACAGAATGTTGCCCCTTACTTTGCTCGTTTGGAAGTCCTGCATGATTAATAGCTTGAGAAAGTTGTGTGAGCATGGCTACAAGATTTTTCATTCCATCTCCCATAAC
Organism: Viscum album; assembly: GCA_963277665.1. Taxonomy (NCBI): domain Eukaryota; kingdom Viridiplantae; phylum Streptophyta; class Magnoliopsida; order Santalales; family Viscaceae; genus Viscum; species Viscum album. Next base: position 1,059,349,392 of record OY728165.1, on the reverse strand, counting down.
GTTTGGTTTCTCAGGGGGTCAATCATTTCATTGCCCGTCGCATTCCGCATTAACACGGTTCCTTCGGGTTCCAGCCATTGACTAAAACCAAGAAGAATAGTGTGAGCAACACTAATTATAATAGGAAAACCACATAATCAAGAATAAAATTTCACACTTAAGGTCTTATCCTAGGTTATTCATGGCCATTTCTAAAACACTAATATTCTGTTCTATGCTTAGACTTATCCTTAGGGTTCTTACTAAGGCTTTCACATCCTAGTTTCTAAAGGTTGACTATACCTTTCCTCTGATACCAACTATAGCGGTCTGGAATTACTTCCAGTGGACTATAATTGATACCTATCAGGGAACTCCATGGGAGGCTACACCCCATAGGTGGGACGCACCACCATCCCCAGTGGAAGCCATTTCCTCATGAAGCCCTTGGGAGGAGAGCCATGCTTCGTCCAACGCTCACATGTGAGAGTTCCCAAGGATCAGATACATTCCTACCTCAACCTCCCTCTGATACCAACTATAAAGACCCATACTTTACATACATTGTTAATAAATCAAAATTGAAGCATACTTATTACAACATATAACAAAACCACGAAAGGACCATCTAGGTATAGTGCCTTTAGAAACTGGGAAACATAAACAACTGGTTCATAAAGCATCAACTTTGCCTCCCACATATTTCATCATATCTAGAGTCCCCTTTTGGCATATCCTAATTAATAACCTTTTTACTGACCTGGGGAAAGAAAACATACAAGAGTGTGAGCTCAAAAGCTCAGTAAGGGTAAACAAAAGAAATATCAATCACATCGTATACACAAGAACATAACTTTTGGAAATCTTAACCTGCAAAAGAGATCATAATTTCATAACATGGGATAAATCATGACAGTGAAATATAATCACAATAATCATAACATAAAACATGAAACTTTGTGGCATACACACATAATCATAGAGAATCATTTCTTTTTAGTCAAGACTCATTGCCAAGACTATCTAAGTTGACAAATTCCCTTTCTGAACCGAGTCACCCTCGTTTCAGTCCTGTTTCACTAAACCAGTATAACCTACCGTTCCAGCCATGTCTATCTCATGAGATATAAAATCATTAACCAATGCATTGGAGGTAGATATAGGTCCCACCAATCTCATAATGATACCATTCTTATGTGTGCCACAAAATCATAAATCATACATCATTGCATAACCCATGTAATAAAAATGGGATTCATAAACAACATGCCATCATAAAACCATTCATATAAGATAAAGGAATCCATAAAAATAATTCCATCACAACATAGTCCAATCAATGTAATAATAGGGATATAAACATAACCCTTTATTATCTTAGATGGAAAATAATTTTGATAAAACACTTGAACTCCATTCTTGAGGAAAATATCCTTTCTACTTCAAAAACACTTTTCCTTTCTTCACATGTAATACATTTTTAAACTAAAAGAAGTTGATTAAAAATAAACTTGAAAACTTGTAAAGGAAGCTTGTTAGAAATAATTTTTTAAAAATCCATTCATTCCGTATAAGTTAAAAAAACATTCTTCTCGTACTTTTGTCGGAAAAGTCAAAAAAGTACCTCGTACAAAAAACCACATAAGATTCCTTTCATATATTTTACTAAAAACTCACAGAAAGGGTAAAATTGGATATAAACTATTGTAGAAGGATATAAATATTACATATTGAGGAAACATGGATGTGGATGATAAAATACACCCTAGTAAATACCAAAGTATAAACAATCTCGGATAAAAATGAGATTGTGATATTTCCCTTACCTTAGGTCCGACTTGCTTTGTAAGTGTCCGAACCTCCGGTATAATGATTTAAATAATGTTATTGACTTATTCCAGAATCATAATTATTTTTATGATATCATATATGGTCATATTCTTAGCTTCTTAGTAGTAATATTTCATTACTACGTGTTATTTGGGTGTTTATATCTTTTTGTTCTTATGCGTGTTTTGTCGAATAAATTCTTATTATTCTCTTTAGGTTATAGATACCTCATTTAAAGAATGTTATTAGTGTAATATATATCATATTCATTCATTCAATTCATTTATATAATCATTTTGAAATGAAGATCATGTAGAACGAGTCACATCACATCGTGGAGATGGTATTCCGTACGTACACACGAGTAATGATATCGTTCCTATGATCATGGAATTGTATTGGAGTATATATATACTATTTCATAATCAATATAACATTATAATAGTCATATATGGTCATTATTTAAACCATTATACCCATCCAAGTAAGGTGGTGGTGTAAAATAGATTACACCACGGCGTGGAGACGGTATTCCGTACGTACGCACGCACGATGATTTCTTTTTCCGTAGGATGGATAGATGGTGAAATAGGGTTGTTTCATACTTATAATAACATATCAGTATCTGATTTATAATGATTTTATTACTTCATAATGAAACAACTATAGAAGAAGAAGGGGAAGAAGAAATAAAGATGAAAGAATCGGTAACAGAAATTACCTCTTCTTTGAAGTTCTTCTTTGAGACCATCTTTTAGGGCACTAAAATTGGTTTTTGAATAAGACCAGAACCTCTAGGATGTCTCTATGGAAGTGGAGAGGAGAAATTGGCAGGGTTTGGCCGAGCTTGAAGGCTCCAAGTGGTGTGAGGAAGAGGGGGAGGAGGTGTCCTTTTATAAGGGAGGAGAGGGGCACCTTTGGAATAACTAAAAATATTATTTTATTATAAAGTCAATTTCGGTTTTAAATAGCTCCAAATTGATTTATTTCGTGGCTATGGTAGGGATGGGTCGAAACCCTCTCATCCAATAGCTTTTAGACAAGTTTAGGATCCGATTTTAACCTTATCATTTAGATTTAACATTAAGTTACTTTTACGATGTCTTCTTGTGTTCTTATACTATAAGGTTAATAAACCTACTATAAGAATTCAAACGAACCCCAAGTTGTTTATTATTAATATATATATCCTTATCTAAGTCATTTGGCCGAGCCTTATATTTTTAGGAATAAAATAACAATTACCAATATAATAATTGTTTTAAAAACTATTTTATGTCAATTTTGACACTATTTAGTAATTGATTATTGTGAAAATCATAACAGAATTATTAGTTCGAAACAAGTCGATTAAATCCATAATAACATGTCATATTAACCTAGAAAATTATTGGTATTCATAAAAAGTCTCAAATTACATTTATTTTGGTGTTTATAACATCAATTATGTCAATATTTAATTAATAAGATAATTACCGCATCATCATTGTGTCATAAATAAATAAATTTATTTAAAGTCTAAAAATTATACATAAAATATAATTATGTAGGAAATCTTTTTATCTTTATAATAAATATTTATAATCGAATTTATCTTATGTATAACCCCATATTAAAAATGTTTTAGTTATTAAACTTCGATTTTAACTATTTTAACTATTCATTAAATAAAATAATATTAAATGTCATAATCTAATTCATGTGGACCTAAATTGTCATATTATATTCATAAGGTTGTTTTTGGTCGAATTACACTTATCCAATAGAATTAGGACATTTTTTAGGGTAATAGTAATATCATATTTACCCTTAGTTACCTTATTTACTATTAACCGCGGTAAAAAAAAGAAAAAAGTTACTATTCACCAAAAAATTATTTTTATCTCATTGAACCACATTTTACTTATTGATATCAACCGTGTCAATCGGAGTTTTGAAATTTCATTCACAGAAGCAGTAAAATTAAGTTTTATGCAAAATTCAGTTTTTTAACCTACCACTTAGTGGTTTCACTATTCATCAAAAATTGAAAGTTTTCAGAAAAATACCAAAATTTCACCCTAGGCTAATTTCGGTATTCCGAATCCAAAAATGAATTCCATTTTGAAAAATAAAATTTACAAAATTTCAAAAAGTGGTTATTACTATTCATAATGGCTAGTTTTAAATATATTTTAATAGCATATCGTTGTTTAGTGAAACTCGGTATTGCGTACGACGCAAGCTATCGAGGAAGGTCGCGATTTCGTGTAAAGAAATCCAAGAAAATGTTGTGTAGAAAAATATTCCTTTGATGATTTATATAACATAAAAGTCTCGGGTGTTACATCACCGAAGGGAACTCCGGGTGCTAGCTGGGAAGATCCTTCACTTGCGATGTCCGTCTTCGATTGCCTTGATCTGGTGGAGGATCTTGCTTTCGTAACTTGAAATCGTTCTTGGTGAAAAGGGAATTATCTCTGGGCTTGAGTGTATTTCCAATCCATTATGCACAACCAAAAATGGCTAACTATTATGAGAATCATGTAATTGGGATTTATAATTCATAGAATAATGAAATGAATTAATTTCCCAAAAGCATTTAATTATTTCATTTAATTCTTAGTAATATGCCATGTCCTAACAATGACGATTGACCATCATTATTACTTGACATGCATCCAATGTATCACATTTAATATCATTTATTTTAATAAACAATATATTCTCACGAATCCAGAAAAACCAAACTACACGGCGTGTATGTATAAACATAGACGGCGTGTACTTTTAATTTTCCAGTTTTATTTATTTTCCTCCACCTCATTTATTAGACCTTGAGTAATGGCTATTTATTTCTTAAATAAATGTTACTACATTACTCGCTAATAAATACATATTATTTCACCCACAATATATTCTCCCTAATAACTAGTGTCGAAATAAATGCAATCAGACATCCTTGAATAATTATTAAACCACAATCGGGAATAATATTTATTCAATTTTGTAAAATAATATTTAACTGAGATACATGGACACACTTAGTGTGTAACCCTCTTGGCCTCTTTCTTAGTGAAATTAGGCTGAGCCTGCCTAAAGTCCAAGGTTAGCGTCTAGAAACACGCCAAGGAACCCATAAAGAAAGAAGTTAAGGCTGCAATGACGCGTCACCTCCTACGAACGTTTACCATGTAATATAATCCATTTGTCTTGATATCTCCAACAATGTGGGTTGCATGCAAGTGCCATCAACCCATGTGCTCGATTAATCATTCTTTAAATTCCCTAAAATTGAACTCTCCCATACCTTACCATGGCCATGGATTTATTTAGGATATATCAATTCCATAAAAGGACCTGAGATATCTACTTCAGTTATTGAACAGAAAGGATAAATCCTTTCTCGCATTATATATTAACGCATTAGTACTCGTGACGCACCCAACATATCCAACCTCGCTAAGAACAATGTGTCTTCACAGTTTTCGTCAATACATCTAAGTGAGCGAGTTGTAATACCCATTAATAATAATCTTAATGTCTAAGGACAGATACACACGTCCACAGATAGGAACATCCAATGACACTACGAAATGTGGATTTCCAACTGGCGGGTCTCGTTCTCATAAGATCCACCTGGATATTACCAATGGCGCACAACATGAGAAGGAACCTCAATGTTTTTTGAGTTCTCACCCCTAATGACTAGTATTATTTGTGTCCCTCAAATAATATCATCCATCCATGGAACATATATTCAAGAATAGTGTTGTGGAACTTACAGGTTCTCATTATAGCAGGGATCTGCTATGACCCATTAATGAATCAGCTGTCCTTAGGACATTATCACTTGTATTGTCATGCATAAGAACAATAAAGATGTGATAAGGCTTTTATTAATGAATAATGTACAATGTAGATGGTTCTAGAACACCAACTCCAACAGACTCCCACTTGGACTAGAGCTAACTTCTTACAACCTTTAACCCGCTATCTCTCACGTGATATTTATACTTCTACTGAGATAGGCCTTTAGTATAAAGGCCCAGCCTTAAACCTTACTTAATGTTGAATTAAATGAATAATTCACGTTGAGGATCTTTTCAGGATTAGAGTTTTAGAGAATTAGATCATAAATCATGAATTACATTCCACATTTAAATAAAATGGTTACATAAAAGATAGTATTGGTTTTTCCCCATCAACGGAAACATATTTAAAATAAAACACGGTTTCTTTCTTGACACATCCTTGACGCTATCATCATATCATGCAAATTTTCCTTGACCTGTGAAAAACATTTCAAAAACATGGGATGAGCATAAAAAGCTCAGTAAGGGATATAAAAATATGGAACGGAAACATGAGTACATGTATACATAAGAATGAAATCATACTTTTCCCATAAAACATAATCACTTTAACATACCCCATAAAATAATGAATAAATCATATAAATCATAATACATAAAGGTAACTTGAGGCATTCATAACATTCTTATGTAGGGAGTAAACCTCTTCTTTACGTTTGGAATATCCATCACAGTATATTCCCTATATCTCTTCAGAGAAACCTGAACGTTTTACCCCTTCACATTACCCAATGCATTGGAGAGCTATATAGGGCTCACCCGCCGTTAGTTTTTCATGGAACCACCCATCTTCATAATAATTCCCAAGAACCATAACATAAGCGTATCACATAAATCATGCATAAAGGAAACATAACATTTCCACTTTTCAATCACAATATATCAATACAACACATTTATATAAAAACATTATGAAAACCATTTTCAATACCAAAATAAAATAAAATTAAAACATGTTATTTATTTTTCATTTTAAAAAATGTATGGCTTGTAGAGGAAGCCGAAACTCAAATAATGGTCATGGCGGTGGAGAAGTCGTTGTCGCCGTATACGTACGAAAAAAACATTCCCTTTTATCGTTTAGTAAAACGCTTAATATAAAAAGATTTCTTTTAAATAAACATAAAAGTCAATGGGGTTTATACATCGTATAAAATAAAGTTGTGTATAAAACAAAATATGCCTCAATGAATGGATATTGAGACGATGTCCCATACAAAGACGGTATCCTTAGATTAAGGATAAATCAATTACATAATTATGTGTGACAAACTAATACACCAAATATAAGTGGATATTAAGTGTAAAACAATAATTGGTTATTCACACATATTCATATAATGACATATTCAAGGAGTAAAATCTTATCCCAAAGAATCAAAATTGGGTTAAGAAGTTCCCTTGAAACAGTTTGACAGCCTAACAGCGTCACTAAAAAATTTAGAAAATGAGTTGATGGGAGATAATAAGGGTATCTCATCACATGGACATAAAATTTAAATCAATAAGGAAATATAAGAACATATCCCAACATAATATTATGTTAATTAAAATATATAACAAAAGAAGTATTTTTAAAAAAAGACGGTGAAAGGTTCCCTAACTGATATGGGTATCTTTCGAAACATACACCTTGTGAAAGAAGGACAATACAACATTGATGTAAATACTCATAAATGAAAGTATATTACGTAATGAGTAAAATAATGGTCAGTACATACACCACTCAAAATAAATTGTGGAAAACGTAGCATAAATCTCACGCGAATAAAAGTGAGATGAAAAATCCCTTATGAAAACTCGGCAGCCTAACAGCGCCACTTAAAACATCCAAAAATGGATTGATGAGATAAAATAGGGTCTCTTGTCATATTAAAATAAAATTTATAGCAAGTGGAATATAAAAGAACATCCCCCATAAAAAAATAGAATCTTAAAAGAAGTGACATAAATGAGAGTACTTAAAGAGAAAGGGAGAGGTTAGATCCCTTACGAAAATTCGGCAGCCTAACGGCGCCACTCAAAACTTCCAAAATGGATTAATGAGAGAGAATAGGGTCTCTCATCATATGAACATAAAACTTACAGTAGGAGTAATATAAAAGAACATCCCAATAATAAGAAATATGAGCTTAAAAGGAATGCCATAAAAGAGTGTACTTAAAAACAAAGAGAGGGGTAAGATCCCTTACCACGGGTCCGACTTGACTCGATCATTCTTTAACATCCTGAATAATAAACATGAGTTAATTTCCACTTTATTAAGAACCTTTTTCAAGTTCATTATTCCTTTTATATAACTTATTTCCATGTTATAAACATTATGTAATCATTTATGTTAATAATGTTTGTTTTGTCGATATTTTGTTCTTAAGTCGAAAGTGGACTTCTTACAATTACATGTTGTTCATGTGGTCAATGGTTCATTATATCCAGAATTATATTCATGATTTGGATATCATATATATCATATATATCCAGAATATACATGTATTTATAATATTACATAATCATTTAGAGGTAAGAAATGAAATGCATCGTTCATGGAGACGGTAAGCCGTACGTACGCATGAACGCTACTTTCATTTCTATGTCATATTAATGGAATTAATACCAAATGATAGGTATGTATATTTTAATTCCAGAATTATATTCATAATTTATATGAAACATACATAATATATAATAACTTTAAATCCATCCTTTATACATCCCACATATGGCATTAAAGAATCAAATCACTTTGAGGGGGCAGTAGTCTGCACTTCCTTAAATGAAATTATCGTGTTTACCCACAATGGAAACCATAAAGGTATTCCATAAAAGAAAAATACAGAGGCTTAAGTAAAACATAAACATATTATATATCATATATAAATATAGTGACATCTTTATGGACACCTTTTAAGGTGTTATATGATTGTTGAACAATCATCGTTTCATGAGGCAGAAATTCGCCATCCACAGAAACAGTATGTTCTTTAACCATTTGATGTAGGTTTGTCTAAGTGTAGCTCGAATGCTTCTTATAACAACATCCTAGTATATTTAAGATACTTTAGTTGTTACAAAAGAAATTAATAAAAAGAGTTTATGGGGTTGGAGAATCAAAATAAAACAAAAGAACACAAGTGAAGACATTACCTTAAAATCGGGTAACTCTTTTTGATTTGAGCTCAAAGGCTTCCTTGGAAAGACTTCTGCCCAAAGTGAGGCTTCTAGAGGTAATATAGGGATGTGGAGAGACAAAATAGGCAGAGCTTGGCCGAACAAAAGGCTTGAGAGGTGTGGGTAAGGTGATAGTGGTGGGGGCCTTTTATAAGAGGAGAGGGGGGGCACTCTTGGAAAGTAAAGAAATGTTACTTTATTTTAAAATGAGTTTCGGATTTAAAAGGACCCACATTGATATAATTAGAGGATAAGGCGATAATGGTTCTAAATATACCCATACAATAGGTTTTTGACAAGTGTAGTTTTTAGTTTTTACATTATATTTTCTTTTTATTTAAATCGTTAAATAATGAGGTAATCACTGCATCATCATGATGTCATAAATAATTTAATTTATTTAATGTCTAAAAATTATAAAAAACTACTATGATGTATGAAATATTTTTATATTTCAAATGTCTATTTATAGTCAAAAATCTGACATGTATAACCCCATTTAAAAAATCGTACTATTAAAACAACTCATGTTTGTGTCATTTTTACTTTTACATAAAATAAAAAGATAATAACGTCATTTTCCTTCCAATGTGGCTCCATGGGGTCCCCAATTTGACCCATTGATTGTCTTGGTCGGCCATGAAACATTAAATAAGGGTAGGACATGTTTCAATCTCATATCATATTATTAAAACATTATTTTTACCTAAAACTACACTAATTAACTCTAATCGCGAATAAAAACCTAAAAGTTACTATTCACCAAAAAATTATTTAATTTCCATTAAACAAAATTTTACTTCTTAATGACAACCATGTATGTCGGATTTTTGAAATTCAAAACACAGAGGTGGTAAACATTCATTTAAACGGAAAATCAGTTTTAATAAGTACCACTTAGTGGTTTCACTATTCATCAAAAATTGAAGTTCTTCAGAAAAATACCAAAACATCACCCTAAGCTATATATGATATTCCGAATTCAAAAATGAAGTATATTTTACAAAATTAAAAACATATAAGTTTCATTAATTAATTTAATAATTAATTTCCATTGTCAGAGCAAATATCGTGTTTTTATGAAACAATAAGTATCAAAATATTGACACTAGTTTAAGTCCGATTTCAAAGTGAAATTAATTCCAATGACCACAATTGGATTGAATGGTAAAAATATATTCTAATTGACCTTTAAAACTAAATCAAAATATTATCTAATCATATAAATAAATTATATTAAAAACAGGTTTTGAATTAAAATACAACATTTTCACTATTCATTAACAAATGAACATTATTGGAAAAATACCAAAAACTTACACAAAGTAAATTTTGATGTCCCGATTATAAAAAAGAGTTTTTTTTGTCAAATATAACACATAAAATTGTCAAAAAGTGGATTTAAAAGAGGTTTACCATCAAAAGGCGGTTAATCGACCTTTTAATCAATATTAGAATGTTTATGCTTAAAATTGGATTCATTCGCATTTTTAATCCTTTAACATTTATTGTAAAGAGTAAAAATATTTTACAAACATATATAATCATTTTGTAGTTAATTCTATTCATTCCCGCCATTACACGAGTAGGCGTTAACTACCATTTAAAATATTATTATTTTTTTATTAGAGTGCAACGTAAGATTCCCAAGAAACTCGTTGTTGCGTATTGGGTACGCCATCGAGCATAGCGCTCCCTTTAAAGTAATAATAATATTATATTCACAAATATGGATAAATATAAAAATGTAATATTCTTTATTTACCTGGGGTGTTACATTTAGTCATGGGGTCCGCCACGTTCTCTTCCGTGGACACTATGCTCACTGCAACTTCACCCCTTTGATAGAAATCCATCAAGAGGCGATAATTCCAGAGTATGTGCTTTATTCGTTGATGTGACCTTGGTTCTTTTGCGATATTCACTGATGCAGTATTATCACAATACAATGTAATGGGATATTTACTGTTAGGCAGCACATCAAGCTCCTGGACAATGTTCCGAATCCAGACAGCTTCCTTGGCTGCATCAGAAGTCGATATATAATTGGACTCCGCTATAGAATCGGTGGCAACTGGATGATTTTAACTCTTCTAGCTCATAGCTCCTCCATTGAGACAGAAAACATATCCAGATTGTGACTTAAGATCATTCTGATCTGTCTGAAATCCATCATCAGCATACCCTCTGATGATAAGCACCTCGTCTCCTCCATACACCAGGAACATATCCTTAGTACTTCTCAGATACTTAAGGATAGTCTTAACAGTAGTCCAATTTTGTTCTCCTGGATCTGCTTGATATCTGCATACCATCCTCAGTGGAAAGGCAACATCATGCCTGGTACATAACATGGCATACATGATGGATCCTATAGCCGATCCGTATGGGATCATACTCATTCTATCATTCCCTTGTTGTATCTGATGACACATTTTCATAGAAAGATTTATGCCATGTGACACTGGAACCAATCCCCTCTTGGATTGTTCCATACTAAATCTCTTCAGTATCTGGTAAATTTATGTACACTGACTTAGTCCAAGAAGCCTCTTGGATCTATCACAAACGATCTTGATCCCTAGAATATAGGCTGCTTTACCCAAGTCCTTCATGGAGAAACACTTGTTCAACAGTCCTTAACTGATTGGAAGGCTGTTATGTCGTTTAAAATAAGCAATATGTCATCAAAATATACTACTAGGATAACGACCAAATTCCCATTAAACCGCTAATAAACACTTGGCCCACATTTGTTCTTAATGAAACCAAATTCGGTTATGGCTTCATCAAATAAAATGTTCAATGACCTGGATGCTTGCTCCAATCCATAAATGGATTTCTGCAACTTGCAAACCCGTTTGGCTTCATATGGTGTCACAAACCCTTCTGGGTGTGTCATATACACATCTTCCTAAAGGTTCCCATTAAGGAGTGTTGGTTTGACATCCATCTTCCAAATCTCATAGTCATGATATGCTTCTATGGAAAGTATGATTCTTTGGATTTAATCATGGAAAATGGAAAGAAGGTTTCATCATAGTCAATTCCTTGACGTTGTCTGAATCCTTTAGCCACTAGCCTTGGTTTATACGTTCTAACATGACCTTCCAAGTCCAGCTTTCTCTTGAATACCCATTTGAATCCAACATGTTTTACATCAACTGGCTCATTGACCAGAACCCACACTTGGTTCTGATACATTGAATCCATCTCAGAATTCATAGCTTTTAGCCATCCTGCAGCTTCTTAGCAATATATTGCTTCCTTGTAGGATATAGGATCATCATTGTCCAACAATAATGATTCACCATCCTCGGTGACTAAAAAACCAAATCTCTCTAGTTCCCTTACCTCTCTTGACCTCATACACACCACATGTGTTTGTAGAACCTCTTCCATGGGGACATGTGGAACTTGTTCCTGTACCAACTCATATGTATCTTGAGCATCAAATTCGTCAAAGTCAATATTTCTCCCACTATCCTTATTGAGGATGTGATCCCTCTCAAGATAGATGGCATGTCTGGCGATAGTCACTTTCTTTTCTTGAGGGTTATATATGTAATATCCTTTCTTTTCCGTAGGATATCCTAAAAAGATACACTTCGTGCCCTGGGGTGCTAGTTTGTTTGTAGAGACCCGAAGCATAACGTACATGGACATTACATTACTTTTGCCGAATATTAGTACATAACAAAATCACACACACAAGGATCGTAATAGTTTTCTGTCTTTGGAAACTCGGAATATAATCTTCTAATCCTGGTGAAAGATCTTCAACATCTCCCATAAAGATCTTCCTTTTTTATACCTAAAACCTTTCTTTATATCCTGGGGAAAAGTAAACATAAAAGGGTGAGCTCAAATGCTCAGTAAGGGTAAACAAAAGAAATATCAATCACATCATATTCATAAGAACATAACATTTTGGAAATCTTAACATGCAAAAGAGAGAATAATTTCATAACATGGGATAAATCATAGTAGTGAAATGAAATCCCAATAATCATAAAATAAAACATGAAACTTTGTGTCATACACACATAATCATAGAGAATCATTTCATGTTAGTCAAGACTCATTGCCAAGACTATCTTAGTGGACAAAGTCCCTTTCTGAACTGAGTCACCATCGTTTCAGTCCTGTTTCACTGAACCGGTTTAACCTACCATTCCAGCCATGTCTATCTAATGAGATATAAAATCTTTACCCAATGCATTGGAGTGATATATAGGTCCCACCCATCTCATAATGATACCATTCTAATGTGTGCCACAAAATCATAAATCATACATCATTGCATAACCCATGTAATAAAAATGGAATTCTTAAACAACATGACATCATAAAACAATTCATATAAGATAAAGGAATTCATAAAAATAATTCCATCACAATATAATCAAATCAATGTAATAATAGGGATAAAAACAGAACCCTTTATTATCATAGATGGAAAATAATTTTGATAAAACACTTGAACTCCATTCATGAGAAAAATATCCTTTCTTCTTCAAAAACATTTTTCCGTTCTTAACATGTCATAAAACATTAAACTAAAAGAAGTTGATTAAAAATAAACATGAAAACTTTTAAAGGATGCTTCATGTAAATAATGTTTTAAAAATCCATTAATGTCGTATAAGTTAAAAAAAAATTCTTCTCGTACTTTTCTCGGAAAGTCAAAAAAATACCTCGTACGAAAAACGACAAAAGATTCCTTTCATATCTTTTACTAAAAACTCACCGAAGGTTAAAAATTGATTTAAACAATTGTAGGTGGATGGAAATAATATTAAATATTGAGGAAACGTGGATGTGGATGATAAAATACACCCCAATAAATACCAAAGTATAAATAATCTCGGATAAAAATGAGATTTTGATATTTCCCTTACCTTAGGTCCGATTTTCTTCGTAGGTGTCCGAACCTCCTGTATAATGATTTAAATAATGTCATTGAATTATTACTGAATAATAATCATTGTGATGATATCATATATGGTTCACTTATGACTTTATATTACCCTTTATTTTGTAAATTCTATGTTAAAGAACATTTTGGGTAAAATTGTTTCATTTGTCATCCGTGTTTTGACTTGTAATTATTCATATGATTGCATAGATCATAATTACTTAATTCCAGAATTTCAAAAATGATTTATATATAATATATATTCAGAATATACATATATATAATAAATTAGTAAATGGAAAGAAATACACCGTTCATGGAGACGGTAGGCCGTACGTACGCATGAACACTGTTTTCGTTTCCTTATTTAGTTGAATGGAATTAAGTAGATGACATACATATATACAGAAATCCAGTATCTTTATAATTTCATATATTTCATTATTATTTCTTATATATACTTTATAATCACTCTTAAATGGTTACCATGGAAAATTAATCTCATCGCGTCGTGGAGACGGTAGTCCGTACATACGCACGAGCGATGATATCGTTTCCATAATTATTGGATTGAATTGGAGTGGATGATACAATATATCAGAATAAATATGATGTTCTAATAACTATTAATAGTTATTCTTTACACCATTATACCCATCCATGTAAGGTGGTGGTGGAAAATAGATTTCACCACGGCGTGGAGATGGTATTCCGTACGTACGCACGCGCGGTGATTGCATTTTTTGTAGGATGGATAGATGGTGAAATAGGATTGTTTCATAATTATAATAACATATCAGTATATGAGTGATACTGATGTTATTACTTCATAATGAAACAACCTAAGATAAAGGAGTGGAAGAAGAAATAAAGGTGAAAGAATCAGTAACGGAAATTACCTCTTCTTTGAAGCGCCTCTTTGAGACCTCCTCTTAGGGCACTAAAATTGGTCTTTGAGGAAGACCAGAACCTCTAGGATGTTTCTAGGGAAGTGGAGAAGAGAATTTGGCATGGGTTGGCCGAGACTGAAGGCTCAAAGATGTGTGAGGAAGAGAGGGAGGAGGTGCCCTTTTATAAGGGAGGAGAGGGGCACCTTTGGAATAACTAAAAATATTATTTTATTATAAAGTCAAGTTCGGTTTTAAATAGATCAAAATTGATTTATTTCGAGACTAAGGTGGGGATGGGTCGAAATCCTCTCATCCAATATAATTTAGACAAGTTTAGGTACCTATTTTAACCTTATCATTTAGATTTAACATTATGTTAAATAATTTTACTTTTACCGTGTCTTCTTCTGTTCTTATACAATAAGGTTAATAAACTTACTATATCAAGCCAAAAGAACCCCATGTTGTTTATTATTAATATATATAACCATATCTAAGTCATTTGGCCGAACCATAGATTTTTAGGAATAAAATAACAATTAATAATATAATATTTGTTTTAAAAACTATTTTATGTCAATGTTGACACTATTTAGTAATTGATTTTTGTGAAAATCCTAACAGAATGATAAGTTCGAACAATGTTAATTAAATCAATACTAACATGTCATATTAACCTAGAAAATTAGTGTAAATCAGAAAAAGTCTCAAATTATATTTATTTGAGTATTTATAACATCAATTATGTCAATATTTCATTAATAAGATAATTACTGCATCATCGTTGTGTCATAAATAAATTAAATTATTTAATGTCTAAAAATTACAAATAAAATACCATTATGTAGGAAATCTTTTTATATTTATAATTAATTTTTATAGTCGAATTTATCTTATGTATAACCTTATATTAAAAATGTTTTATTAAATAAACTTTGATTTTAACTCTTTTAACTCTTCTTTGAATTAAATAATAATAAATGTCCTAATCAAATTCAAGTGGGGATAAATGGTCATATTTTATTCCTAAGTCTGTTTTTGGTCGAATTTCACTTATCCAATAGAATTAGGACATGTGTTAGGGTAATAATAATATCATTTTTACCCTTAATTACCCTATTTACTTTTAACCGTGGTAAATAAAAGTAAAAAATTACTATTCACCAAAACTTATTGTCATCTAATTGAACCACATTTTACTTACTGACATCAACTGTGTCTCTCGGATTTTTGAAATTCCACTCACAGAAGCGGTAAAATTATGTTTTATGAAAAATTCAGTTTTTTTTTAATTACCACTTAGTGGTTTCACTATTCATCAAAAATTGAAAGTTTTCAGAAAAATACAAAAAATTAGGTCTAACATATATTTGATATTATGAACTCAAAAATGATTCCTATTTTACCAAATTCAAAACATATCAGTTGCATTAATTAATTTAAAAATTAATTCCCATCGTCAAAACAAAAGACGTGTTTTTAAGAGATAATAACTATCAAAAGATTGACACTTGTTTATAACTGGTTTAAATGTGAAATTACATCCAATGACCAACATTGTATTAAATTGTAAAAATATATTCTAAATATAATTTAAAACCACTCAAATTAATAATTTATCACTATTAATTATTTTGATTGAAAAACTTGTTTTTAATTAAAATTTAGTAATTTTCACTATTCATCAAAATATGAAAGTTATCCGAAAATCACCAAAATTTCACCCTAAGCTAATTTCGATATTCCGAATCCAAAAATGAAGTCCGGTTTAAAAAATAGAATTTAAAAAATTTCAAAAAGTTGTTATTACTATTCATAACAGATAGTTTTAATAATATCTTAATAGCATATCGTTGTTTAGTGAAACATGTTGTTGCGTACATCACACACTATCGTGGAAGGTCGCGATTGCGTGTAATTCAAGCCAGGTCAGAGATGTGTGTTGTGAAATCTCCTTTTTGTGTAATGTATAACACAAGACATTAATGAAATTAAAAAGATTATTTTTTATAAAATCTCGGGGTGTTACAGTCTACCCCCTTAAAATGAATTTCTCCCTCGAAATTCATCGGGGTTATAAATGGTTTACTACTCGAAAGATCCTTTAATAGAAACCCACATCGTAAAAAGGAATACCAAAAACAATCTTTAAAAACAAAAGTATGAAACGTAACGGTTACCAAAATAAACTAATCACTGGGTTTCCACATAGGTGAAAATATGGATATGGAAGAAAAATCTAACCATCGTGTTCTGATGGAGAGTGGTAGAGAACATGGCTATGGAAAAGCCAGCAATCACAAAGCCATAAATTTGTGATGATTTAAGGTACCATCTGATTCATCAGATATAAGAGCACTAGGACAATATTTTTGGTTTTCAAGATCATTTCCCTAAAGTTGATGAAATTGGAATTAGAGGAAATACTTTCGTGATTTTGGTATAGTCTCACCGTTTTTCGTTCCTTGGACAATTTCCACTACATCTCTTAAAGAAACAAAGATGAATTTGTCATTCGTGATGTGTTATCCGATCATGTGATAGAATGTTTGGTCATTCCATCTCTTTCAAACAAAAGGTTAGCAAAAATTATAAGTCCATCTTATGGTTAATCGTATATGGTTCCAAAAATGAACTTATACTTCATATATCATACCGCTTAATAAAATAAAATTAGTTTATACTAACTAGGGACTTCCTGTAGGCCTATGGTAGGCGATAAAGGCTAGTCGCACTTCGGTTGTGGGTTCGATTCCCACAGCCTTGTTCGAAGCGATGGGCTGTCGCCCGTCCTGCAAGTTGTCCTTTTTCTAAAACTATATTACTATAACATCCCATCAATAATATCGAAAAAAACATCTATCCTTAAACAATAATAACTTATGTCCAACATAATCCATACCAATCTTTAGGCTTGTCTATAATATTGTAGTCCACTCTCATAACATAGTGAAAATGATTACCAGAGATTTAATACCATTGTTGATCCCCATATATCATAAGATATGTCTTGTTGGTCACATTCCAAATATTCAAAGGCCTTAATCAGGTATTCTGTTGAATACCCATTGAACCTTAGTGAAAACATGAATTCAGTTAAAATTTAACACTTTCCACATACCAATATCCTCAAAATTCTATATACTCAAACCATGATATAACTATTTATATCAGTCATGAGCTCATGAATACTATCAATCATTTAATTATCTCCGTATCCCTTCATTATGCGCATATCATCTACATTTCAAAAATATCTGAATAACCTTTCATGGATACTGGTACCATTAATCATACACTTTCAAAACTCAAGGAAAGACAACAGTGTAACAATCCTTAGATGTCTCTTTATTCCATAGTACCATGAGATTACTTATACAACATTACACATGATAAACATGTAATCATTCCACTACATTCTTAAACCATTGACCGAGCTTCAACAATTTTTTCATCTCACATATCATATGTAGTCTCTTCATCATCATCAACATAAATACTACTCATACGACCATACTGATTCACTTCATGAGACTTTCCCTTAGGGAATTGGTATGCATAATGCCCATACATTCCACATTTAAAACATTTAACCATTGTTGATGTCGTAGCAATACTATTATCCTCATCCATGGTGTTAATTGAACCTTTTCCTTTGCACTTACTGGCTTTGTGTCCTTCTTTTCAACACCCAAATCATCTTCCAGTTCCATTGAAACATTCTCCTCGATGCCTCTTCCCACATGATTTACATAGGGGAAATTGAACTTTCTTTCCTCTGTGATCATCATGAAACTCCATCTTTCTCTTATTATTCGAGTCATGAAACTTACCAAGTTTTACTTTATTGATCATATTATGAGTTTGCTGATTCGGCATAATAATGATGTTTGGACTTCCAAATCCCATTTCATTTGGTTGCTCATGAAGAATATCATTCCATTGTCCATCATATCCTCCATTATCGTGAATCATCTTATTTCCATCCATTTTCTAAAACCCAAAAAGAATAGTGTGAGAGGCAAAAATCATGCTAGGGAAAACAACATAATAGAGGTGGAGTACCTTCAATATCTAACATCATAGGTTAAATTCTAAGATCGTTAGCACAATTCTAGGACTATAACCTATACGTATACTTAACCTTAGAGACATACCTAGACATACCTTAGAAATATTTTTAGGGATCTCACTAAAGTTATCGCATCCATGTTTCCAAAGGTTGACTAAACCTTTTCTCTGATACCAACTGTAGAGACCCGAAGCTTAACGTACATGGACAGTACATTACTTTTGTGGAATACATAGTACATAACAAAAACACACACACAAGGATCGTAATAGTTTAGTGTCTTTGGAAACTCGGAATATAATCTTCTAATCCTGGTGAAAGATCTTCAACATCTCCCATAAATATCTTCATTTTTTTATACCTAAAACCTTTCTTTATATCCTTGGGAAAAGTAAACATAAAAGGGTGAGCTCAAATTCTCAGTAAGGGTAAACAAAACAAATATCAATCACATCATATTCATAAGAACATAACATTTTGGAAATCATAACATGCAAAAGAGAGCATAATTTCATAACATGGGATAAATCATAGTAGAGAAATGAAATCCCAATAATCATAACAAAAAACATGAAACTTTGTGGCATACACACATAATCATAGAGAATCATTTCTTGTTAGTCAAGACTCATTTCCAAGACTATCTTAGTGGACAAAGTCCGTTTCTGAACCGAGTCACCCTCGTTTCAGTCCTGTTTCACTGAACCGGTATAACCTACCATTCCAGCCATGTCTATCTCATGAGATATAAAATCATTACCCAATGCATTGGAGGGATATATAGGTCCCACCCATCTCATAATGATACCATTCTTATGTGTGCCACAAAATCATAAATCATACATCATTGCATAACCCATGTAATAAAAATGGAATTCTTAAACAACATGACACCATAAAACAATTCATATAAGATAAAGGAATTCATAAAAATAATTCCATCACAACATAATAAAATCAATGTAATAATAGGGATAAAAACAGAACCCTTTATTATCGTAGATGGAAAATAATTTTGATAAAACACTTGAACTCCATTCTTGAGGAAAATATCCTTTCTTCTTCAAAAACATTTTTCCTTTCTTAACATGTCATAAAACATTCAACTAAAAGAAGTTGATTAAAAATAAACTTGAAAACTTGTAAAGGATGTTTCTTGTAAATAATGTTTTAAAAATCCATTCGTGTCATATAATTTAAAAAAACATTCTTCTCGTACTTTTGACAGAAAGTCAATAAAATACCTCATACGAAAAATGATAAAAGATTCCATTTATATCGTTTACTAAAAACTCACCGAAGGTTAAAAATGGATTTAAACAATTGTAGGTGGATGGAAATAATATTAAATATTGAGAAAACGTGGATGTGGATGATAAAATACACCCCAGTAAATACCAAAGTATAAACAATCTCGGATAAAAATGAGATTATGATATTTCCCTTACCTTAGGTCTGATTTTCTTCGTAGGTGTCCGAACCTCCTGTATAATGATTTAAATAATGTCATTGACTTATTCCAGAATCATACTCATTGTTATGATATCATATATGGTTCACTTATGGCTTTATATTTCCCTTTCTTTTGTAAATTCTATGTTAAAGAGCATTTTGGGTAACATTGGTTCAATTGTCGTCCGTGTTTTGACTTGTAATTATTCATATGATTTCATAGATCATAATTACTTAATTCCAGAATATAAAACATGATTTATATATAATATATAATCAGAATATACATATATATAATAAATTAGTAAATGGAAAGAAATACACCGTTCATGGAGACGGTAGGCCGTACGTACGCATGAACACTGTTTTCGTTTCTTTATTGAGTTGAATGGAATTAAGTAGATGAAATACATATATACATAAATCCAGTAGCTTTATAATTTCATATATTTCATTATCGTTTATTATATATACTTTATAATCACTCTTAAATGGTTAACATGGAGAATGAATCTCATCGCGTCGTGGAGACGGTAGTCCGTACGTACGCACGAGCGATGATATCATTTCCATAATTATTGGATTGAATTGGAGTGGATGATACAATATATCAGAATAAATATGATGTTATAATAACTATTTATAGTTATTATTTACACCATTATACCCATCCATGTAAGGTGGTGGTGGAAAATAGATTTCACCACGGCGTGGAGACGGTATTCCGTACGTACGCACGCGCGGTGATTTCGTTTTCCGTAGGATGGATAGATGGTGAAATAGGGTTGTTTCATAATTATAATAACATATCAGTATATGAGTGATACTTATGTTATTACTTAATAATGAAACAACCTAATAAGAAGGAGTGTAAGAAGAAATAAAGGTCAAATAATCGGTAACAGAAATTACCTCTTCTTTGAAGCGCCTCTTTGAGACCTCCTCATAGGGAACTAAAATTGGTCTTTGAGGAAGACCAGAACCTCTAGGATGTTGATAGGGAAGTGGAGAAGAGAATTTGTCAGGTTTTGGACGAACATGAAGGCTCAATGTTGTGTGAGGAAGAGAGGGAGGAGGTGCCCTTTTATAAGGGAGGAGAGGGGCACCTTTGGAATAACTAAAAATATTATTTTATTATAAAGTCAAGTTAGGATTTTAATAGCTCCAAATTGATTTATTTCAAGGCTAAAGTGGGGATGGGTCTAAATCCTCTCATCCAATGGAATTTAGACAAGATTAGGTTCCTATTTTAACCTTATCATTTAGATTTAACATTAAGATAAATAATTTTACTTTTACCGTGTCTTCTTGTGTTCTTATACTATAAGGTTAATAAACTTACTATATCAAGCCAAAAGAACCCCAACTTGTTTATTATTAACATATATATCCTTATCTAAGTCATTTGGCCGAACCATAGATTTTTAGGAATTAAATAACAATTAATAATATAATATTTGATTTAAAAACTATTTTATGTCAATTTTGACACTATTTAGTAATTTATTTTTGTGAAAATCCTAACAGAATGATAAGTTAGAAAAAAGATAATTTAATCAATAATAACATTTCATATTAACCCATAAAATTATTGGAATTCATAAAAAGTTTCAAATTATATTTATTTGTGTATTTATAACATCAATTATGTCAATATTTCATTAATAAGATAATTACTGCATCATCGTTGTGTCATAAATAAATTAAATTATTTAATGTCTAAAAATTACAAATAAAATACCATTATGTAGGAAATCGTTTTATCTTTCTAATGAA
This sequence comes from Viscum album, assembly GCA_963277665.1. Classification (NCBI taxonomy): domain Eukaryota; kingdom Viridiplantae; phylum Streptophyta; class Magnoliopsida; order Santalales; family Viscaceae; genus Viscum; species Viscum album. The sequence continues at coordinate 1,059,327,453 of OY728165.1, read as the reverse complement.
TATTTATAGTCGAATTAATCTTATGTATAACCCTATATTAAAAATGTTTTATTAAATAAACTTTGATTTTAACTCTTTTAACTCTTCTTTTAATTAAATAATAATAAATGTCCTAATCTAATTCAAGCGGGAATAAATGGTCATATTTAATTCCCAAGTCTGTTTTTGGTCGAATTACACTTATCCAATAGAATTAGGACATGTTTGTAGGGAAATAATAATATCATTTCTACCCTTAATTACCCTATTTACTTTTAACCGTGGTAATTAAAAGTAAAACGTTACTATTCCCCCAAAATTATTTTCATCTCATTGAACCATATTTTACTTACTGACATCAACCATGTCTCTCAGATTTTTTAAATTCCATTCACAGAAGCGCTAAAATTATGTTTTATGAAAAATTCAGTTTTTTTAACTACCACTTAGTGGTTTCATTATTCGTCAAAAATTGAAAGTTTTCAGAAAAATACCGAAAATTAGGCCTAAGATATATTTGATATTATGAAATCAAAAATGATTCCTATTTTACCAAATTCAAAACATATCAGTTGCATTAATTAATTTAAAAATTAATTCCCATCGTCAAAACAAAAGTCGTGTTTTTAAAAGATAATAACTATCAAAAGATTGACACTTTTTTATAACTGGTTTAAATGTGAAATTACATCCAACGACCAACATTGTATTAAATTGTAAAAATATATTCTAAATATACTTTAAAACCACTCAAATTAATAATTTATCACTATTAATTATTTCGATTGAAAAAGTTGTTTTTAATTAAAATTTAGTAATTTTCACTATTCACCAAAATATGAAAGTTATCCGAAAATCACCAAAATTTTACCCTAAGCTAATTTCGATAATCCGAATCCAAAAATGAAGTCCATTTTGAAAAATAGTATTTACAAAATTTCAAAAAGTGCGTATTACTATTCATAACTGATAGTTTTAATAATATCTTAATAGTATATCGTTGTTTAGCGAAACTTGGTGTTGCGTACATCACACACTATCATGGAAGGTCGCGATTGCGTGTAATTCAAGCCAGGTCAGAGATGTGTGTTGGGAAAGCTCCTTTTGGTGTAACGTATAACACAAGACATTAATGAAATTAAAAAGAATATTTTTTATAAAATCTCGTGGGGTTACATTGTTGCCTGAGTAGGGCTTATAAAATTCTTCGCATCCCCATACATGTGTGTGCGACAACGTGGGTTTCCTTCCATTCCAAAACTCGGATGGAATTCCATTTTTCACCCAAGTTGGTACTCAATTTAAGGTGTATGGTGCGGTTTTTAATGCATATCCCCAAAAGGATAATGGAATATCCGCATGACTCATCAGCGACCTCACCATGTCCAACAATGTGTGGTTCCTCCTTTCACTAACACCATTCCACTGTGGTGTATAAGGAGGAGTGATCTGAGATAGAATACCAGAATCCTGTAGAAGATCGATGAACTCTTGGTTCATATATTCTCAACCTCAATCCGATCGAAGCTTCTTTATCTTCTTACCAAGCTGATTCTCTACTTCATTCGCGAATTCCATACATTTCTCAAAGGATTCAGACTTATACCTCATTAAGTAGAAAAAACTGTATCTACTCAAATCATCAGTTAAAGTAAGGAATTATGAATATCCACCCCTAGCTTCTACTGGAAATGGTCCACATACATCCGTGTGTACCAATCATAGAAGCATTGTGGCCCTTTCACCTTGTCCACCAAAATGTGGCTTGGTTATTTTACCTTGTAGACAAGAATGACATCTATCAAGTGGTTTTACCTTAGTTGAATCTAAATAGCCATCTTGGTAGAGCTTTGTCATGCGCTTCTCATTTACATGACTGAGATAGTGATGCCACAACTGGTTGATGTATGAGTCATGTGAGTTTGTTTCGTTATCAATTGCCAACACTTGGTTTCAGTAATTTAATACATACAAACCATTATATTAAATGTTCCATACCATAACATACTCTGTTCTTATAAAAGAGACAACCCTCATTTACAAACATGAAAACAAATCCTTCATATCCAAACAAGATACATAAATTATGTTCTTGGTAACACATGGCACAAAATAACAGTTATGTAAAACCAAAATCATCCTAGTCGGCAATGAGAGGTGGTAGTCACCAATAGCCAACGCAGCCAGCCTTGCGCCATTGGAAGCTCCAAGATCCACCTCTCCTCTGGCGATCTTTCTAAATCTACTCGGTTCCTGCATTTGAATACAGATGTGAGCCCCACAAGCTGTATCTAATACCCAATGCATAGAAATAGAATGATTGCACTTGATAACAAACACACCTTTAGCGACCCCACGTTTCTGGGTGCAGTTCCTCCTCTAGTGTCCATGCTTTCCACATGAAAAACACACCACCTCTCATTCCTTGCCCTAACTCTCGATCTTCCCCTTCTTGGAGGGACGGTGCTCGGGGGCATCAGACCGTTTATGAGTCTTTTTCCCCTTTTCCTTGTCCTTCCTTTTCTTGTTCACCATAAGGACTACAGGTTTGTCACGCCTCATATCCTTGTCAACCTGGTGAATCATGGTCCAAAGCTCTGACAGACTCTTCTCATTTCTGCTCATGTTATAGTTGACAATGAATCTAGAGAAGGTCTTGGGCATTGATGAAAGGATGAGATCTGTACGCAACTCATCTAGAAATTTAATCCCAAAGATGTCCAGGCGTTCAATGTAGCCAATAAGCTTGACTACATGAGGCCCAGCTGGCACAGACTCTCCAAGATTCATGGTGAACAAAGCAATGGAGATCTCATATCTCTCCTGTCTCGCATTCTCTTGGTAGAGATCCTTAAGGTGAGACATCATGCTATACGCGTCCATGTTTTCATGTTTCTTCAAGAGCTCATTAGAAATGGCCGATAGCATATAACACTAGACATCTATGGAATCATACATGTGTTTCATATATAGAGACAATTCCTTATCACTAGCCTCTTTCCCAGGAGCAACTAGAATAGGATCTTCCAGCACATACAATTTCATTTCGTGGAGAAGGACGATGCGTAAACGCCTATGCCACTCTTGGAAATTGGTGTCTATGAGAAGGTTTTCCTTCTAGAGTATGGTGCACAATGATATTTTTGACGTCATTTTCTTGTCGTTTCTACAAATTATGATGAGAAAAGGTTTAGTACTTTATTACAAAAATGAGACAAATAAATTAATTAATACTTATTAGTCTCCCAATATTTTATCGAAATCCAATTGCCCTCACAATTGACTTCGAAATAATCGGTTGTTGAATATTCTAGTGGAAAAGATCCATATTCCCCTTTTCATTATCCCAAATAGGGTTGGTAAATAAATTTGAAGGGTTTTAGGTAGGCATTCCAAATGCCAACTGCATTAACTCGCAGCTCTTTATTCCGCTGAGTGGACTCCCCAATCCTGAAATCCCTTTTATTTTGGATTTCCTAAACCTTTTCATGTTGGTCACACCAAGTCCTTCTGTGGTAGTCAACCCTTGATGTGAACCATGTCAATTCAACCCAAAAACTTGAATTATAATTCCCCGATAATTGAAAGCACCCCAACTTGGGTTGGTCAAGCACTTTGAACTATGGTTTAATTCTAACCAAGATTATGGAAGGCAATACCGACATAATATTTCTTTTGAGGGATTTTATTCTTATACGTAAATTTCCATTTTATTATATTTGATTACATGATTGTTAATATTAAGTGGGATATAATTAAGTGATTAACCATGTCTAAATAATAATTACATATAAGCCATCTTTATTTTAGTTCCATCTTTTATGCTCATTTAATTCATTAATTGTGTGATAATGACAACACACCCACAATAAATAAACCATGCAACTGACAGAAATAAAATTAATGGTATGGTCATGTGCTTTTCTATTGGTTAGTTTATCTAGAGTTTGATAAACTAACCCAAGACCTAGGGGAGAAATACCTTGATCCTTTTGGGTTCGTGTTTATAGCTTTCCACCTGTCCACCTTTGTATCTCCATGGATTTCTTCAACCTCGGCTCCTGACTTGAGCCACCTCCACTAGCTTGGGATCTCCATCCATTACATTTGAATTTATCTCACACGTAGGTGAGGGGTAAAAAGGGTTTTTTACATAATAGAATCATTGGGCACACAGGCCCTACATATTAATGTGAGGATGGATCATAGGCCAACAAATTTAATTTAAATAAATAAATTAAAATAAACCATTCACACACAAAGGTCTCGGTCTAGCTCATGATCATCCATATGTGCAATGATATTTACTCATAAATAAAACTAGAATTAAATTCTTTAATCATTCTTGTTTAAGATAAATCATGCTCGAATTAATTAATTATCTATAATTAATCAATCCTTTTATCTTAAACCCTTTTCAAAATTTCCTTGAGATTCTCATCCATAATAATTTTAAAAAATAAATTCATTTAAAATTATCCTTGTACGTAACATGTACCTTGGAGGCAACCCGATGAATTCTCATTCATTATGCAGATGATAAATTAAACACATATATATAAAACACCTATCACATGTTGTGCCTCAGCTTTACGCATGCACTATGGTACACATCTCAAGGGTTTGTATAATATAATAATTAAATTTTAATAAATCTGCGTAATTTGGGTGAGTACATGACATGTAGTTCCAACTACACAACGTATACTTTTCTTCACCATCCATCCAAAGTATATGCCTGGGGAAATGACGTGTAAATGTACTTTGTAAATTTTCGGAGTGCACGACGTGTTCTTTTGGAAACAAGCCATGTAGTTTCTTCATTATAGTTTCCAGCCGGTGAAGCCATGTACGGGGTATACGGCCCAACCCAAACCCGAAGGGACTACACACCATGTTCAGTTGGACCACACGTCGTGTAATCCAGAAACTGTGTGCCACCTATTTCTTGTCAACATACGGTGTTATAAATAACCTCAATACACAGCCTGATTTGGCGGATCAGTCAATGCATTGAACCTAGACTACACGGCGTGTACTTCCGAATACACACCCAGTATTCTGGTTTTGTACAGATAGAAACCTTTGGCTCCACCGGATTAGTTCCTCTATTTCATTTTAATCAAAATTAAAAGAAAAATTCGTTTCTGTGAGGTGAATGAGAAACGAGGGAGGAGGAACAGATCTCGATATTCAGATTTCTAGAATGATTAAACTTGAATTGAAACAACTAAATTATTAAATGCGTAAAACATCAAAGAAAAAATAAATAATTATAAACAATGATAACCTCCCTCTAATACCAATCATAGGTTCCAGCCACAGCAGAAGCGCGTTTGTGGGATTGACCAACTATAATTTTAGCGTTAAACGATGTTCAATCCGAGATCCGTCATGATATAAAACACTGAATCTTCGAATGAGAATGTAGAACGAAAAAGATAAGAGGAGTCCCGAAACCCATCAGATGGGATCTTCATATGTTGGTTATAATTAATTTTTATTAATTCATAAGATTTACCTCGATGGAATTCTTTCTTCGTTGGTGTCTCCAGTCACGATCATGTGATTTGTCGTTGCGTCGGAGAATCCAAGTGTAGGAGTCCACTAGCGGTGATGTACACGTGTGCCATGTATCTATGGACATTGCTGAAGGGAACCCTAGGTGCTAGTGTGGAAGATCCTTCACTTGCGATGTCCATCTTTGATCTCCTTGATCTGGTGTAGGATCTTTCTTTCGTAACTTGAAAGCATTCTTGGTGGAAATGGAATTCTCTCTTGGCTTGAGAGTATTTCCAATCCGTTGTGCATAGCCAAAAATTACCAACTCTTTTGAGAATCATGTAATTGGGATTTATAATACCTATAATAATAAAATGAATTAATTTACCAAAACCATTTAATTATTTCATTTAATTCTTAGTAATACCCCAAGTCTTAATAATGATGATTGAAAATCATTATTACTTGACATGCATCCAATGTATCACATTTAATATAATTTAATTAAATAACCAATATTTTTCAAGAATCCCTAAAAAACAAACTACACCGCGTGTATGTATATACATACAGGGCGTGTACTTTTATTTTTTCAGTTATATTTATTTTCCTCCACCTCATTTATTAGACCTTGAGTAATGGATTTTTATTTCTTAAATAAATGTAACTACATTACTCTCTAATAAATACATATTATTTTTCCCACAGTATATTATCTTGAATAACTAGTGTCGAAATAAATGTGATCAGACATCCTTGAATAATTATTAAACCACAATCAGGAATAATATTTATCCAACTTGTTAAATTAATATTTAAATCAGATACATGGAAACACATAGTGTGTGACCCTCTAGGCCTCTTTCATAGTGGAATTAGGCTGAGCCTGCCTAAAGTCCAAGGTCAGCATCTAGAAACACACCAAGGCACCCATAGAGAAAGAAGATAACGTTGCAATGACGCGTCACCTCCTACGAATGCATACCATGTAATATAATCCCTTTTTCTTGATATCTCCAATCAAGTGGGATGCATGCAAGTTCCATCAACCAACATGCTCGATTATTCTTTCTTTGACTTCCCAAAATTGAACTCGCCCATACATTACCATGGCCATGGATTAATTTAGGCTACATCAATTCCATCAAAGGTCCTGCGATATCTACTTCCGTTATGGAACAGAAGGGACAAATCCATTCTCTCATTATCTATTAATTCAGTAATACTCATGACACAACCAACGTATCCTACCTCGCTGCGAATAGTGTTTCATCATAGTTTTCGGCAATACATCAAAATGCACGAGTTGTAATACCAATTAATAATAATCATAAAGTCTAAGGAACAATACACACGTCCGAAGATAGGAACATCCAATGACACTATGAAATGTGGATTTCCTACTGGCGGGTCTCTTTCTCATAACATCCACCTAGATATTACCAAGGGCGCACACCATGAGAAGGCATCTCAAAGTTTTATGAGTCCTCACCCATAATGACCTGTATTATTTGTGTCCCTCAAATAATATCATCCGGCCATAGAACTTATTTTCAAGAACAGTGTTTTGGATCTTCCGGGTTCTCATTATAGCAGGGATTCGCTATGACCCATTAATGCAACAGTTGTCCTTAGGATATTATCACATGCATTGTCAGACAGAAGAATAATCAAGATGTGATAAGGCTTTTATTAATGAATAAAGTACAAAGTAATTGGTTCTATACCACCAACTCCAACAAGTTCCTGGTAGAGAGTCAACAGGTCTTGGATCAGAATTGGATGAAATCATTACTAGGTAGCCACAAGTGGTCGACTAGTGAATGAAATCGTAATTGGATTTCTAAAATTCCTATATTGATCATAGGATGAGGCCTTTGGAGTTAAATATTGGATATTACCTTTTTTGTTGTTATCTCTTAATTATTGGAATTACCATATCATTTTTTGGAGTATGATATATCCCATTTTTAGGCCATTCAATGTATTAGATATTTTTGGAGGTGTTGTTTATTTTATATCCGTTTCGTTGTGAATAATCAGGATTCATAATTTATTATAAATTTCATTCCTTCATGAATACCTATATAATTATTCCCAATACATCAACTTGGATACCTCTGAATTTTTTGATAATGTGACATTCACCAAGTGATAGTTTGACATTCAAACCCATATAGATAATGAATATTTTTATAGTTTAATTAACATGATTTGATTTCTATTTTGAAATATTGGGGTGGTGAACTATTTGGAGTGGGATCCATAGACATTGGCTTAGTATCATGAGTTTTATTATGTTTTATCCTTTTTATATGTTTTTTTTTATTTTTTGAGATGATTATTTCATATATGATTTGATTATAGTTCTCTTTATATTGTGTTTGATAATAGTTATGTCATTATTTGAGATGTATCTACCCCTAGTGTAAGGGAATAATTATTTTTTTTTGATGACTTTTTACTACTATAATGAATTTTTTCAGTTTTCTTGAAATTATATAGATATACTTGGATGGTATCTTGCATAGAGGTTTCTCATATTCCTTCCCTTTTATTATTTGGGATTGTTTTTATTTATCAATTATGAGAAATATTTATGAGGTATCTAATGTGATAGATAAAATTTAATCTTTATCATGGTGTATTGAGGGGTCATTGAGGCATCATGAGATGGTTTTGAATTATCATGAATGTTAATTATTAATTTGTGTCCACTTCAAGGGCCTCTATATATAATATTGGGAATGTTTCTGTATATTTATAGAATTTTGGAGTAATGATAAATGGATTCCCATTTTAATGCATGGTGGTAGTATTGGGATTTAAGAATGTAATATTGATTTACAGATTTCAATTTCATATTTTCGAATTTAAGAGATAATCAAGTGGTGATTAATATTTTGAATTTGTTATACCGTTATATGAAATTTGTTTCCATAATGCATGGGTAGGATGATGTGTTTAGTGGGTTCACTTTTGAATAAATAGACTGTCCACCATGGAAATTATTCTATATGTTGTTTTTATCATCTCCACCAATGGGAATATTGTATGATAAAACTCCTATGAATTTATGAATGTATGTGGAATATGGATTAGTCGGACCAACTCTGTGAGGTATGAGGGAAATGATGAGATGTGTGTCACTATGACATGGTATTATTCATAGTGAGGTAAGATAGTGAAATATTATTTCATATTCTATGGTGGATGGTCATTTTGGATATCAATGGGGAAAAATATGTACACAATTTTATGGAGCTTGTTGTGGTTCTAGTAAAATGATTTTTTTTAAAATATAATGGTTTTTTATCCCTTTAGAATAAAACATTAGAGAAATGATATTTACATTGATCGAAGGAAGCCATGAAATTGAGGGACGTCAACACACTATGATGGTGTCCATTCAAATTCCTCTTAAATTGAGGGTCCATGATTTTTTGGCTAAATTCTTAATCCCTTCCATAAATCCATTTTTACTACTAACCCTATCACTGCCCTATAACTACATTATTTAATGTTTACATAGAATTTATTGTCCCATATAATTCAATTGGATCTTGCTATACTATACTCCCCTATTTTTAATATTCTCACATTCCCACAATATTATATCGTCTCGTTTTAGTGATATCACTTTGGTTTGGAATAATAATTGGGAAGTACAATATGGTTCATATCTATGTCCAGGTTTAAAAGATAAATCCTCTTGTTTATTCATTATTTCATTTAGTGGTGGACAATCCATGATTTTCTATTCATGGTTGTAGAAATTTAATATTATAATCAGGGTAAGGAACACATTACATTAAAATATAATAGAAATTATTAATTATCCTTAATTAATATCATTTTATTACAATTTAATATATCAAATAATGATAATATACAAAGATATGATTGAATTTTGATTTTTGGGTATTATTATCGGACGTGATTTTTTCATGTTGATGTTGCATATTGATTCACTCGATAGTGTCTTATAGATTTCCATTGACATTATAATTATTTTTTATCATGATTGGTATTCTATAAATTTGATAAACATCAAATATTTTGAATTATAAATTATTGATTAATGAAATAGGAAGTCAAATTGATTATTCATCTTCAATTGAATTGATATAATCTAGAAGATATAATTGGAGAATGTATATGACTGAAACTAAGATATTAATAATTGCTTATTTTGTTACACAATCATTTTCAATCTTATTCATTATTATTGGATTAATTTTGTATGATAAAAAATGTTTAGTTTCTTAATAAATATTTTATTATCTAAGAAATCCAACCCCTGTTTGGAAGGAAAAAATGACATGGTTTTATGGTCATATGGACCTATTAGTATGCTAACAAAAAAAATAAATTTCCTTCTTTTTTATGGTGGATAGAGTATGGTATTTCCATAATTTATTTTCAAAAACTAGTATGGGTATTGAATTTTTAGAATAATGGGCTTGGTTTCCCAAAGATCCTGTAGTGTTTGATTTTAGTGAACAAATCATACAATGTGATGTTTATAATGTTGTAGAGAAAAACATAGGATTCTAAGAATAGGATGAGATTTGGTATTTCAAATTGGTAAATGTTCATTGTTTTATATTAAATTCATGGTTTATTGGATTGATAGTTATTTTCTTTCCCATATTATTGTTGTTGTTAGTTTTTATTATTATTTTGGGAATCTTCAATATTGTATCATATGTTGAGTCCTAGATAATCATAAACGTATTATATAGTAAATCAATTGATAATAACTCAGGGGATATTTTATTAATTGTAATAGTGAAATATATCTTGTATTTATTTTATTGTATACTATTTGATAATTTAAATAAATGATCCAATGATAATTGAATTATATTATGGATTTATTATATGATTACCAATGTCATTTAGTATAAAATATATTTATTTAACTAAACAAAAATCTGTAATAAATGATTAATTAATGAATCGTAATTTAATAAATTACTACATTAATATGATTAATTATGTTATTATTTAATCATGTGTTTAATATAGTTCCATGACCTTTTCATTAGAATTCATGTAAAATGTGAGATGGTAGTTTTAGTTAATTCATTTTTTAATTGATTTCCCTTAAGGTGTTTGTTTATGATATATTATTTCTATTTCATTATTTCATATGATTCACCACACAAATGTATTTGGAAGCTAACACCCAAATTTATTAGGTTGTTTTTTTCCTACCATATGGGCAGGTCAGAGAGTGTATTTTTTCCTTCTCCCTCTCCCCTAATAAATAATTGGATATAGTATATTAAAATTAAGTAAATGGGATGTGTCTTATTTTGTTATAGTTCATGGACTCATAAAGGCTATGATAGATTTTAATCATTATATAATATTATGTGAGGGTTGTAATAGATTGAGATTATTTAACATAATATTATCTACTCATAGTGTCTATAACTTCTCGATAGATAAAATGATTAGGATATAGTGGTTTGAAGTATATTTAATGATATATGGTTTGTAGTGTATTATATTTTTATTCATAGTCACAACACTTTATAGTGATGATGTTATGATGGGATGTGTATGATATATTTCAGGAATCATAATATTTATTATACCGAGGAAGGATTACATAAGAATTGGATGAAAATAAGGAATAATATAGAGCTTAATAAAAGAGTTATGAAAAATGGGAAGTAGTAGTTTTGTAAATTGAATATATATTTATATGTTTTATGTATATTATGATCATTTTGTATGATAAATAATGGGATTTCCTAGTAAGGATGTGATGGATTTTTTCCATATTTTGTAATGTATCAAATTTATTTTCTAATTCATTTGGATTTAGTGTGATTATTTTAAACTTTTATGATTTTATTTAGGATTATCATACTAATTATACATTTATTCTCTCACTATAAAATATATAAAATTTTTTTTGGTCTCTGAGATTTTTTTTTCATTTATCAAATAATAATTTCATAGTAGAGTTTTTTTGGAGATAATAATTTATCGTTTTAATTCACTAGCCTTATTTGGGAAACTATATATTGTTTTACCATATATATAACTATACATTCATAATTTGTAAGTCATTATTGATTTATTCATGGAGAAAATATGTTTTATATCATAAAAAATATTATTACTTAATATTAAATAATGAAGGTGCTTCCAATTTCAAATAATATGCTCATGGTTCCATAACCCAATTTGTGTCACTTCAATGTGGGATTTTTTGAATATATATCCATCTCACCACTATCTCATGAAAAGGTTTACAAGTAGGGGGTTCATAAAATTACCTAATGGAGCAGTCATTTTATATTACTAACCATTTAGTAATTCAGACGGATATTGTATCATTGTTCAATAATTCATTAATCTGTTAGACAAGTTATATATGATGGATTGGATTGTTTTGTCATGTATTTTTATTTTTGTAACAATGGAATAGATTAGTGTCCTTAATGGGTAAAATAAATTCATAATAAATTTGATGTGTGTGGGGAATTAATACCTGAGTATGCTTGATGAACTTTATAGTTAGGTCGGTATATTAGTACACTACCATTGTGTGTCTTTGAATCAAAAATATATAATTAAGTTGGATATATTTGTTTAAAAATATATTGATCATGATTATGGACTAATATTCATGGGATTCTCGGTGCTCTAAGATGAAACAATGGATTATACACCTTTATTAAAGTAAGGGGACTATTTAGGGAACATATTCATAAATGAAGAATTCGTGAAATATAATTATGGAATCTATTATCAGTAATAAATGGAGCCTCAAATAAACAATGACTTTTTGTCATAGTTTGATATGGTTTGGAATGATATGGTCATCTTTAATCACAAATAAACAAATATATTATTACAGGTTGAAGATTTATGAAGATGAAAGTAATCATATTTTCGTTTCTTGGATTGATGACGTTTTAGGGATTAAGAGTTTACTATACTTGTAGTGTCACTCAAATGATGATGTGGGTTTATATCAGTAATAAAGGTCAACTTGTGAAGGCTCATAGAATATAGATGGGTTTAAATGATGTATTAATAGGTGTTTAACATTAATTATGATCACAGATCCATAGATCAAACAATGAACTTGTAATGTTTTCTCAATAGATTATTATTAGTTAAGTGAAATTGTTCCATACCATAATGGTTTTAATATAATTCTCATTCATTAATACCACATGGATTCAAATTTTATTGATTTAGAAGATATTATTCGATTATTAAAGGATTTGATGTTCAAATCATTTACAATATTTACCGTATTTTATTAACATTATGGATGGGTGATGTGTTAATATAAAATAGAAATAGATGTCAATATGTTTTCTGAATTTCTCAATATTTGATTGAGATTGTATTAAAAATTTATTTTTTTATTCAGTTGGCTGATTATTTCCTTAAATTGGAAAAAAATCAATATAATTAATGGTTTATTTGCGTACCTAAAATACTATTAGAATTCATTTTCATTAGTGACATATATAATTAATATAATAAAATAATCTAAATTTTTTAAAACTACGAAGATTATAAATTGTAGTAATATTTATTAATTATCCAAATTTTATATCTTCTTGAACAATAAAAAATTTCCCATAATATACAATTAATGAAATTATATTTCATTAATGTTATTAAAAATATAATTTTACATTGAACATTTTATTCTATTTCATTTATTTAATTTTATTTGAAAATGTTATTATAAAAAAATTATTTACATCCCAAAAACAGAAATTATAAAAAAATCAATGAATTCCAATATTTTCATATTTAATGAGATTATTTAATAATGAAATGGAATTACAAAATATTTGTATTTATTAAACTTTCTTCCCCCAAATTTAATTATTTATTCTATGTACATAACAATGAAATAATTTATAACATGAAAAATAAAATACATCAACCATACAAATATATGTATGACACCCAAATCATATATTTCTATCTAATATTCAACATCCATAATCACGAACAGTTGATAAGAATCCTAAAACACCACACAACATTAGTATGATAATCTAGGGAATATAATACATTTAATACAAATTTTATAATATAGGACACCTTTTTAATTTAGTCCTTTTCACCAAGATATAACACATACAAAAACAATTTAAATTTTATAATATTCAAAGAATAGATTCTGTTAAAAAATTATAAAAACATATAAAATATAGTTTGAAAAATAAATTTATTAGTTTATGTTTAAAAAGATTAAAAACAATATTTCATATAAATATTAATTAAAATATATATGAAAAAATTAAAAAAATGAAAACTATTTTAACATAAAATATTTGGGAACACTATATTTCACCATGATTATTTGATGTATATAATCATCTTGTTATAATGTATCCCATTCAGATGCCTGAAAATTATTTTATATCAATTTAATACTCATTTGAGAACCAAAAATTTAAGGAATATATTATTCAATTCCCAATCAAGATATATCCATTTTTAATATTATACACATTATTAATAAATGTAATTTATCTATAATATTTCTCAAATTCTTACATCTACACTGAGAATTCATTATCATTTTTTAGTCTCATGATCATATACAATAGTCATTTTGATGGTATAGGTTTTGTGGCCATTTATATAAAAAATATCACCCAATTAGGAATTTTTTAGATAGATTTTTTGCAAGGTTAAAATCGAGAAGAGAAAATAAAATATCTTTCAATACATTCACCTATAAATGATATCACACTAGGTTATAGATTTTGAATTCAATAGATAAAAAAATAGATAAAATATTATTATCCCTTTAACTATATATATATCATTTAACCATTAATTAACAATTTAGTGTCTTTTATATAAATTTATGTCATGTTAAAACATCAAGATTTTTTATTTTTTTCTTTATATATATATACATTAATCTAAGGTAATTAAAAATATAATATATTAGAGCATAATAAATCTTATTTATTCAAATGAAAAACCATTGATCTTATATATCATTTCACCTATCCAAGATATAACACGGTGAACCATTCCATCTATAATGATTCTGAATATTATCATTTAAAACAATAATAATTAATATAGGAATCATAATTTTTTCTTTTTTTAATCAAATATTGGGTCATTGTAGGTATTTAATTGAATATTGTAACGATAAATGCGGATTTTTGTTGAAAAGGTAATCAAGTGATGTTAAAGTAAACCACAACATTATTAATGCTATTATCAGCCCACAACGTATTAATAAAAAAATATGACATCACAAATTTAGCATTCTACAAATTTTACTAGTTCAATAAAAAAATTGTGGGAATTATGAGAGTATGATAAAAAATAGAAAGAATACCTATATGGTTTGAAAATTTGGAATTTAATAAGAACTTTCTGATAAATTCTTATATTTAATAAAATAAAAAATTAAAATTGGATTGAAAATGATATGAAAAATAATATGATATTTCAGTTCCATGAACAGATTATGTACCCCATTAATGAAATAGTGTTCATGTCAGACAAGGAATATTAATTAAATATTATGGAATATTTGAAAATTATACCAAGAACCAGAAAATAATTAACATTACATGAAACAATTGTTTAATTTTTTTTATTAAATTTACAAAATAGAATCACTAATCGTAGACACATAAATTAAAATCAAGAAAGAGAAAACATCATATATACTTTTAACCATCAATTATTTTTTATCAAATCACCAATGAATATATGTGAAATATTACATTTCTCCATCAAAAAATTATATAACAATTTAAAAAAATATGTATAAAAAAATATTCCCCATTATTTACTTTTTAGTGGAAAATTAATATTGAATTATTAAATCAGTTTATATTATCATAAAAAACCCCATGCGGAATCAAAATATACTATTAATGTTATTTTTATATATAAGTATATAATAATTATAGATTTATTAACTATTAATAATTTTAACTAAAGATAAAATTAAAATACATAAAATTATGAAATAAAATTTTATATTGAACCCAAAGTGGTTAAATGTTTTTACTATATATGCCTATGGTTTCTTTATTCCACTACTATTATAATTAATAGATTTATTTTATTATAGTATTTTTTGTTTATCTATTTATCATTCCATATACATGAAATTATAAATCAAGGGGTCCCCATGACCATCGTAGTTTTAGTCTATAATTTATTTAATGTTGAACATGTAATTATTATTGTTTGAAATTATATATAAGGCCTTATTTTTCTCTTATATAAATTTATAAACCATGTCATTTTTATGTTACTTATAATTATGTTCAGACTATATAACTAGAATCCAAATTATTTTTTATATTAAATTCATCTTTATTTTTAGTTATTTCATTTCCATCATTAAGGGAACAAATTATTCTTAATATAAATATTAAAAATAAGATAAATTAATTATAAATTAAGTTATAATAAAATAAAACAATAATAAAATCATGTTTTAACAATATCCCATATATTATTTCTCTTGTGTCTCTAATTCATCATTGGATTATCTTTTCGATATATATTATCTTATGAATAGTGAATTGATCCTCCAAATAGTCTACGAAAAAAAGAAATTTTTTCCATTTTTGACATCCTCGAATAAATAAAAATCTATTAATATATATCTTCAATTAAATATTTGATAATTAGTCTTTATTTTATTTTTTATGTGACTGAATTAATATATGACATCATTATAGTTTTTTTACATTAATATTTTTATGAAAACTATTCTCATATGTACATTTCTTCTGTAAAATAAATTTTCAGAGATTATAGCGGATGATTATAAAATTTTGATAAATATTCAATAATATCAAATGTGGGAGGATTCATTCAATGTTTTCACTAATTTAGTTTTATTATTTATACATCAAAATTTTATGTGAAATTTTTTACAAATTCCATTATTTTTATCATAGTATGATATTGAATCCCTACATTATATCACCACTGGATATTTTGGGATAATACATATATTCTCTCATCATCAAAATAATATAAAAATGATTATTGATTTTATTTTTTCAAATAGTCAGTGTTATATATTTAATCCTCAACACAATTTATATTTTTTTAATTGATATTTTTGTAGAAGATACTCTTATTTTTATCATCTATACTCATTTTAATCTTCTTGGATATTCGGTCAAGGGTAATATATTTTTTCATTATCTATAATTTAATTATTATGGGTCAAATAATAATTTCACAATATAATAGGGAAGATTTATAAAAATTAAGTATAAATAGAATATATTATACGATATGTTGTTACTTTTTTTAGAAATAGATAATAAAATAATATGAAAAAAATAGGAATGTAAATAATGAAAATAAAATTTTAATAAAAATGGGAATGAATGTTTGTTTTCATATAAGGGTTCCAAATTTGACTATGTACCTTATATAAGGGTCATTATCAAGAAATATTTCTAATCTCATTCATGGATTTTATTATTTTACTATCACATGTCTTTAAGGAATCATTGTAAATCACCCAATGTTCTATAGTTTCCATTTATTAATAATATTTTTTATAAAATATTGATGGGTAATGTGTAATTTAATTATTAATGAGTGTAATAATAATGTATAAAAATGGGGAAGTGGATATAAAAAATGTAATAAATAGTTATAATATTTACCATAGTTAATTTTGATGTAGTACATTAATATTATCTATCATTTTAAATATCCTAAATGAATTTTTAAAATCATCATTATTCATCTATGTACCAAATATTAATAACGTATAAAAAAGTAGTTTATATATAAATAATTTTGAAATATTGTCACCCAATATTCCAACTTGGTTAATAATCAATGAATGTTCCACACATTCAAGGTAAAACATTATCCAATGTACTAGTAACAAAGAAGTTCTGGTCAACTTGAAATTAATCCAATTAACAACCAATCATGTATAATCAATTTTCTCAACAATGGAATAAAAAAAGTATTATGTGCACTTATAAATCCGTATAAGATTGCATTAATATTTAGGGTTATAATATATATATTGGTGGGATGTAATTCTTTTCCTAATAATTAAACAGAATATAGTTGATCTTTTTCGAAATCCAACATAACCTCTAAAAAATGTTAGATAAATATAATATAATAACATTTACTATAAGACCTGGCCTTAACCATTACATAATATTAAAATAAATGAATAATTCACATTTAGTATCTTTTCAGGTTTATAGTTTTAGAGAACGTGGTCATCACTGTTACATTACATCAGAAAAAGTACAAGGTAGACACATCTACTCAATTTCCATTTTCCCATAAAATAAAAACTATTCAAAATTGAGTCATGTGTTGTACCAGGCTTTAGAAACCATGATTTTAAAATATCCCATCCTTGTCACTATTCATTTTTAAGTCCTATGAAAAACATTTCAAAACCTGTGATGAGCATAAAAAGATCAGTAAGGGTTATAAAAAAAGGAACAAAAACATTTTTTAATCATTTAATACATAACCTAGGTTCTTTAACATACATTAGGAAATCATAAAATTTATGAATAACACATAGAAAACTTAAATCAGAAAGGTTACTGCAGGAATCCATATCATACTTACATTGTAGCTATCACAGATACGTACGGAGTTACATTTGAAATACTCATCATAGTATATTCCCTATATCTCTTAGGAAAAAAACTCACGTTTACCTTTATCATGTTACCTAATGAATTAGAGAGCTATCTTGGGCTCACCCATGTAGTTTTATCATGGAACCACCCATATACGTAACAATTCCAATCAACTATAACAAATACATAACACATAAAACAAACATAAAGGAAAGATAACATATTTACATTTCAATCACAATATATAATTTAAATATATTTAAATAATCAATCCATTAACCATACAATTTTCAATACCAATATATGTAAAAAAGTGTAAACAATATTTATTTTCCTTTTAAAAACATTACGAT
Source organism: Viscum album (assembly GCA_963277665.1). Taxonomy (NCBI): domain Eukaryota; kingdom Viridiplantae; phylum Streptophyta; class Magnoliopsida; order Santalales; family Viscaceae; genus Viscum; species Viscum album. The sequence continues at coordinate 1,059,308,990 of OY728165.1, read as the reverse complement.
TTGTGAAAGAAGCCATAGATCAAATAATACCCACATAAGAGGAAATGTCGTTGTCACACCTTACATGAAAATAAAATTATTTTTTATTTTAGTAAAAGTATTCATAGAAAAAAAATTCCATTTTAATGTATTGAAAATTTATAGGTTTTTATACACCATATAAACGAAAGTTGTGTTTTAAAAAAAATATGTCTCAATAAATGTAGATGGAGATGATGCCCCTTACATCGTGTATGACATGAACCATTAATTCTTTAATCTCCTAAATAATAGACTAATTATAATTTCTAATTTCTTAAGAACATTTTTCAATTATTATTATTCCATTTATATCGCTATATTTCTCTTCTAAACATTGTTTAATCATTTTATATAATAATGGTCATTTTGTCGATATTTGGTACATAAGTCAAAAAATGGACTTCTTATAAGTACAAGTTGTTCACATGGTCAATAATGCATTATATCCATTATAATACTCATGATTTAGGTATCATATATATCTACTATTTACATGTATTAATAATAGTACATAATATTTGGAGGTATGAAATGAAATGCACTGTTCATAGAGATGGTAAGCCGTACATAAGTATGAACGCTACTATCATTTCTATTTATTATTTTAATGGAATTAAAACATAATTATACAAATTAAAATTAAAATTCCAGTATAATATCAAATATAATATCATTAAATACCTCCTTTAAATGTCCCACATATTTCAATAAAATGTCAAATCGCTTTGAGGGGGCGGTATTCCGCACTTCCTCAAATGAAATTATGGTGTTTACCTATAATGGAAACCATAATGGTATAATATAAATGAAAAATATAGAAGAATTAAGAAAAGATAAACATAATATATAAAATTTATTAATATAGTACAACATTAATATCCACCATGAGGTGTGGTAGGAGATAATTGAACAATCATAGTTTCATGAGGCGTTAGTTTCTTATCCACAGAAACAATATGTTCTTTACCCATTAGATAGAGGTGTGTGTAATTTTAGTTCAAATCAACTTCATAATAGCATCATATTATATTGAAGATAAATGTGTTGTTATAAATAAATTTAATAAAAATATTTTATGGGTCATAGAAGTTAAAAAAATGATAAAATGTTAAGAGAAACTGTTACCTTTAATTCAAGTAACTCTTTATGGTTTGAATTAAAGGACTTCTTGAAGGGACTTCTACCTATTTTAAGGATTTTAAGAGAAAGATATGGATCATGATAGATTATTCGGTTAGGGTTTGCATGAGCCAAGACGCTTGATAGGTTTGAGGAATGAGTTAGAATTGAGGGATTTTTCTAAGGCGGTGGATGTGCTCTTTAGAAATGCGTGAATTGTTTTACTATATATTGATATTCAGTTTAAAAAGGTCCAAAACAAATTCAAGTTGAATATATGATAACTAATGGTTGAAATAAAATCATCCAATTAGAATTTGAATGTTTTTGAATATTTTTTTAATATTTGTTATCTTATTTATTTAGATCAATTATTAATGAGGTAAATATTGCATCATTATTGTGTCATAATAAATTTAATTTATATGATGTATAATAATTATAAAAAATACCATAATGTAGTATATCCTTTTATATTTACAATGAATATTTATAGTCGAAATTATGGGTTATATAACCCAATTTAAAAATTAAATTAAGAAAAATATATTTGTTTATGTCCTTTTTGACTTTACATTATGTTATTTAAAATAATGTGTCATTATCACTCTCTTGTGTCTCCATGGGGTCCCAAAATCGACCCAAATATGCCAGTGGTAGGATATTTATCAACCAATAAGATTAGGACACATGTTAGGGTAATTTTATATTATTATAATAATAATGATTTACCCATATTTACCAGATATGTCTTTTAACCATGAAAATAAATTTTTTACAGAAAGCAAATATTAAAAATGTCTACAAATAAATGTTACCTATTTATATAATTTGAAACTCTTGATTACAAATATCGAATATATATTTCAGAATTCAAAACATAAAAGTAGAAAAAATTAATTTAATATAAATCCCGCTGTCCAAACTACAAGCGTGTTTTTTAAGAAACAATAACTATCAAAATATTGACACTTGTTTATGTCCAATTTCAAATTGAAATTAATTCCAATAACCTAAATTGGATTAATTGGTAGAAATATAATCAAATTACACATTAAAACCAACTAAAAAGATAATATATACATATAAATAATTTATATTAAAATTCAATTTTAATTAAAATATAGTATTTTTCACTATTAATTAAAAAATGGACTTTATCAGAAAAATACCCAAAATTTACCCAAAGTTAATTATGATGTCCCAATTCTAATGAATTATTTTATTTTCTCAAATAGAACATCTAAAAGTGACCAAAACTATATTTAAATAAGTTTCACCATAAAAAGGCTATAAATAAACATTTTCAAGTAATTTATGCTTAAAATTAGATTCATTCACATTTTAAGACTCTATCATGTATTGGATAAATATTAAAAACTTTAAAAAAACGAATAATCATATTTTATTTAGTACTGTTCATTCCTGCCAATTAAACTCCTAGGAGTTTAAAACCATTTAATATAATTATATTATATTATTAGTTTGCAATGTATCATTTTAAAGAAACACCTTGTTTTGTATCAAGTACACCATAAAACATAGAAACCCCTTTTATGTAAACATAATATTTAATAGAAAAAAATATAAATTAAAAAGTAAAAGACTTATTTATTTATTAATACAGGCCTTTTTATCCTCCCTCCCATTTGGATGTTGTGTCCTTGCAATTTTATTCACTTATCAAATAACTGGGGGTATTTATCCCTAATAGAATTTTCAGATTCCCACATTGCCTCTTCAAACATATGGTTTTTACACAAAACCATTACACGATGAATTAACTTATTCAGAAACACTTGCTCTCTACGGTCGAGAATCTAGACTGGTTGTTCCTCATAAGAGAGATTCTCTTCCAACTGAACTACCTCTGGGCTCAAAATATTAGATGGATCTGGAATATACATTCTCAACATTGAAATATTAAAAAAATTGTGTCCCTGGGATAAACATGGAGGTAAATCGACTCTGAAAGCAACTAATCCAACTTTCTCTAAGATTTCATAAGGTCCAAAGATCCTCAGACTCAACTTTCCATTATTACCAACACTCATCACATGTTTCCAGGGAGAAACTTCGAGAAATACATGAATTTCTACCTAAAAATAGATATCATTCTTCCGGTTAATCACATAAATATTTTTCCTACTCTAATCTATTCTATGGTTATTCTGAATCAAAAAAACCTTTTTTCCATATCACCTCCAAATTTTGGTCCCATTAGCTTCCTTTCACCAACATCACCCAAAAATAAGCCAGATTTCGACCCCACATTCCATATAATTCCTCAAATGGAGCCATCTGTATACTGGAATGAAAGATGTTATTGTTATAAAATTCACCCAAAGAAATATGTTGGTCCAAACATCCCTGGTAATCAAGTGATCATGCACGTAGCATATCCTCCAAGGTTTGAATTGTTTGTTCTGACTGCCCATCTGATTGATGATGAAAATCTATATTAACATTTATTTCAGTACCCAACGACTTCTAAAGGCGTTTACAAAAGTTAGATGTTTCCCTGAGATCACGATCAGATACAATACAGAGGGGAACTCCGTGCAACCTGACTATCTCTTTATCATACAACTAAGAATGTTGATCTAGAGACATAGTATATCTAATTGGAAGGAGATGAGAAAATTTAGTCACCTGATCAACTATAACACTGATTTTATTATTGACTCGATATTTCTTCGGTAATCCCACAACGAAGTCCATTAATATATTTCCCCATTTAAACTCTATCACTGATAAATAATGGGGCATCCATTTAAGTAAATGTAGATATGCATTAACCTGCTAAAAAGTCAAACACATAATAGTAAAATCTGCAATATCTATTTTCATTCCATCCCACCAGTAATACTATCGATGATCTTTGTACATCATAGTACTGCCAGGATGAACTGGAAACAGAAAACTATGTGCTTCACATAATAACTCATTATTCAACTGTGAATCACATGGCACACATAATCTCTTCCAAAAACTCAATACACAATCATTATCAACGATAAATTCAGGAATAATACCCTTCTGATCCAATTATACCATTTTTTGTAACTCACATTCATTCTTCTACAATTTCTTTATTTTTATTGACAGATATGATTTCACTGACACTTGATGAAAAATAGAAAAATCTCATGCACCAATAACTTCTATGCCGAAGTTCATTAAATCATAACCCAAAGGATCTCGTTCCAAATATAGCATGGTTAATGAAACAATATTTATTTTGACTCAAAGCATCAGCTACTTTATTTTCACTTCCCGATTGGTAAATGATCATGGAATCATAATCCTTGATTAATTTCAACCATATCCTCTATCTCATGTTCAACTGTATCTATGTTAATATATACTATAATTATTTTGGTCAGTATAAATTTCACATTTTAATCGATTCAAAAGATACCACCAAATTTTTGAAGAAAAATTCAACAGTAGGAAATTCCACATCATGTGTAGGGTAAGTTAAATCATGAGGATTACACTGACGTGAACCATAATAAATTACCTAATCATTATGCATATGTAAACAACCAATTCCTTTCAATTAAACAACATAGTAGATAACAATCTCACCATCTCTGGAAGGTAGTACCAAAACATGTACATTCACTATTCTTTTTTTTAATTCCTGAAAAAAATCATCACATTATATTTTCCAAATGAACATAACACCTTTTCAAGCTAACAAAGTCAATGGATCAGATTACTGTGAAAATATCCCAACAAACCTCTGGTAATATCCATTCAAACCAAGAAAAATAAAAATCTCAGTTATATTTTTGGGTATTGGCTACTAATCAACAACTTTTTTAGTAGGATCAAAAGCTATGCCATATTTCGAAACAATGTGACCAAGAAAAGAAATTTTCTGAATACAAAACTCAACTTGCTAAATTTCCCATTCTTATTCTTTTCTTTTATGGTTTTCAAGACAACTGTTAAATGACTTTCATGCTCCTCTTTACTTTTAGAATAAACCAAAATATCATCAATGAACACAATCACAAACTTATCCATGAACTGACAGAAAATTATTTTCATAAGATCCATGAATATAGATGGTGCATTGGATAACCCAAAATGCACAATTAAAAATTCATAATTTTTATATCTTGTACGAAACACGGTCATAGGAATTTTTTCTTCATTTACATTCAACAGATGGTACCACGGCCTCAAATCAATCATCAAAAAAAATGAGCACCATGAAGCATATAAAAAATTCAATGATATGTGGATAATGATAGTTGTTCATAAAAGTGATGTTATTCAATGCTCTATATACAATGCATAGTCACATTTAACCATCATTCTTTTTAGAAAACAAGGATAGAGCACCCCATGATTATGTGGTAGGTCGAATGAAGCCATAATCTAATATCTCATGAAATTCCATCTTTAATTCAAAAATATAAATTTGAGCCATTCGATAAAGGTTTAGGAAATTATCATAGCATCAGGAAATAAATCAATAATAAATTCAACTTCTTAATCAGATATAATACCGAGAAACTCTTTAGGAAAAACATCAAGGTACTTGTGACAACCAGGGATTTTATGAGAATTATTATTTTTAATTTCTTTGATTACTTATATTATACACTACACCAAGATTAGCTTGTACAATACGCAACACAGTATTAGCATGCAGTATACAAAACACTATTCTTGGCTCGTGTTATACACAATTTCATGTTCGTTTGTGGAAATTATTCTACACTACATTATGTATAGATTTTCTATAATGTATAAGTGAAAAAAGTTATGATTATGTTATACGCAACACTAAACAGTGCTTTCACTACACGGAGCCCATACATGGCTTGCATTACTCACAATCAAGACCTTCTTCAATAGCATGTGTAGTACACAATTCAATGTTTCACTAAAATATATATTATAATAATATTATTAGGAACTAGCCGTTATGAATAGAAATACCCACTTTTTTAAATATTATAAAATTTTTCATTAAAAATGGACTTCATTTTTAGATTCGGAAGATCAAAATTAGCCTATGGTGAATTTCTGGTATTTTTCTGAAATCTTTCAATGTTTGATGAATAGTGAAAACACTAAGTTACTATTTAAAAACTGACTTTTTATTTAAATAATTATTTATTTTATTTAAATTTATTTTAGGTCATAATTAATACATAATACCTACATATATTCAATTTTATACATTGGAGTCATTTTATAATAATTTTAGATATATAAAATTTTTATTGAACTTTTCACCGTCTTTTACCCACCTCCTAGGAGAATTTGAAAATTTACAGAAAACATAATTTTACCACTACTGTGAGTGGAATTTTGAAAATCCTAGAGGCATCGATAATATCAAGGAGTTAAATGTGGTACAATAAGATAAAAATAATTTTTGGTGAATAGTAACATTTTACTTTTATTTACCACGGTTAAAAGTTAATAGGGTAATTAAGTGTAAAAATGATATTATTATTACCCTAACACTTGTTATAATTATATTGGATAAGTATAATTCGACCAAAAACAACCTTAGTAATATAATATTATCATTTAGGTCCACATGGATTAGAATGGGACATTTATTATTATTTTATTTAAAAAAGAGATAAAATAGTTAAAATCAATGATTAATAACTAAAACATTTTTAATATATGGTTATACATAATATAAATTAGACTATAAATATTCATTATATAGCTAAAAATATTTCCTACATAATGGAAGTTTATTTATAATTTTTAGATATTAAAAATTTTAATTTATATATGACACAACGATGATGCAGTAATTACTTTATTAATGATATATTAACATAATTGATGTTATAAATACTCAAATAAAAGTAATTTGAGATTTTTTTATGAATTAAAATAATTTTATTAGTTAATATGACATGTTATTATTTATTTAATTAACTTTTTTCAATTAATCATGCTGATATTATTTTTAAAAAAATCAGTTACCAAATAGTGTCAAAATTGACATAAAATAGTTTTTAAAACAAATATTAGATTATTAATTATTATAATATTCCTAAAAATATATGGTTCGGCTAAATGACCTAGATAAAATTATATATATTAATAATGAATAACTTGGGGATCTTTTGGCTTGTTATAGTATGTTTATTAGCCATATAGTGTATGAAAACAAGAAGACACTATAAAAGGTAAATTATTTAACCTTGAGTTAAATCTAAATGATAAGGTGAAAATAGAGATATAAACTTGTCTAAAACCTATTGGTTGAGAGGATTTCGACCCATAACCACTTTATATTCGAAATAAATCAATGTGGAGCTATTATAAACCGAACATGACTTTATTATAAAATAATGTTTTATGTTTTTCCAAAGGTGCCCCTCTCCTCCCTGATAAAAAGGGAACCCCTTCTCTCTTCTCTTATAACCCTTTTCAGCCTTGATGCTCGGAAAATCCCTGACCATTTATCTTCTCCACTTCCCTAGAAACATTCTGAAGGTTCTGGTGTTCTCAAAAGATCATCTCTTTTTCCTGAAGAGGAATCTTAAAAGAGGTTAGTCGAATAAGAGGTAATCTATTCTTCTGATTCTCTAAAGTTTCTTTCTTCTTCTACATATTATTATTTAGTTTTCTCACTATAAAGTAATGAAATAAGTATTAATTATATACTTATATGTTATTATAAATATGAAACAACCCTGTTTCGTCTTCTTTCCATCCTACGGAAAATGAAATCTCTACACGTGCGTACATACGGAATACCATCTCTACTCCGGGTGTAATCTGTTTTTGACCACCACCTTACTTGGATGAGTATAATGGTGTAAATAAATAACTATATATTATTATTTTCAAGTTATATTGATTATGAAATATTATACAAACACTTAAATACAATTCCATGATCATGGGAATGATATTATCGCCCGTACGTACGAACGGACTACCGTCTCCACGACGCGATGAGATTTATTCTCCATGTTAACCATTAATGAATGATTATAAAGTATATATAATGAATAATAATGAATAATATGACATAATAATGATACTATATTTATGTATATATATAAGTTTGCCATTTACTTAATTATATTCAATTCAATATGGAAATGAAAACAACGTTCATGCGTACGTACGACCTACCGTCTCCATGAACGGTGTATTTGATTCCATTTATCAAACGATCATATATATATGTATATGCTGAATATATATTATATATAAATCATATTTTACATTCTGGAATTATTTAAATCAGGATATAAGTAATAATATCATGAACATAAAGTCGAAACACGTACAATAAATGAAACGATTTTACCCAAATCGCTGCTTTTACATCGAATTTACAGAAGAATGGGTAATATAAAGTCATAAGTAAACCATATATGATATCATAACAATGAATATGATTCTGTAATAATTCAATGACATTATTTAAATCATTATATAGGAGGTTCGTATACGTACGAAGTATATCAGGCCTAAGGTAAGGGATAACTATTCCAATATCGCTCTTATCCGAGATTGTTTACTCGTATGTATTTACTAGGGTTTTTGTTATCATTAATGTCCCTATTTTCTAAAAATGTTTTCTTGTATTTTTAATGGCATTTTTACCAATTTTTTAATTTTACCACATGTTATGAAAGGAATCTTACTTTTTTTACCACATGATGACCTTTTTGACTTTTTCGACAAAAGTACGAAGATAATGTTATTTTTAACTTATATGGCATGAACGGATTTTTACGGTTTCATAATTCCTCATTTTCATGAAGGTTCATCTACAAGATTTCATGATTATTTACAAAAAAGCCTTTTATTTTTAAAATTCCATAGAATTTTGAGAAAATAAAATGACTTGGAAAATAATGGATATGTTCCTCAAGAATTCATCTCAAGGGTTTTATCAAAACCATTTTTCCATCTCAGATGAAATTATTTTATATGTGTATGTTTCAAGTATAATGTCTTGATGATTTACATGGTTTCACTTTTCTTATAATGAAACAATATCCATTTGTTTTATATGGATTTTGTTATGATGGGATGATGTTTATGAAACCCATTTTTATTCTTTGGGTTATGATGAATGATTTACGTTTATATTGTGGCACAAGTAAGAATGGTTTCATTATGATATGGGTGGAAAAAATATCTCCCTCCAATTCATTTGTTAAAGAATTTTATCTAATGAGATAGACATGGACGGAATGTTATGTTAATCTGGTTCAATGATACATGACTAAAACGAGGACTGAACTCGATTCAGAAAGGGTCTTGGTCCACTAAGATGGTCCTGGAAGCAATGTCTTGGCTACTATGGAAATCTTATTATTTTCTTAATGGTTTTAAACAATTAAATGTTTTCTTCCCATGATATTTTGTCATGATTGATGTTGCATTATGATATAAGCCTTACGAACTTCCAGGATTTGTGTCTTTTCTCAAGATTTTGATGTTTACATTTTATGTTCATGTATTTGCATTAAAATGTTTATGGATTGTTTTATTTTACCTATGTTTACCCTTTATGAGCATTTGAGCTCACCCTTTTTATGTTTTCTTTTCCCAAGATATAATGAACAGTTTTAGATAAGAAAACAAAAAGGGAATATCTTAATTGGAGGTGTTTAAGATCCTTCCCCATGATTAGAAGATAACGTTCCGAGTTTACAAATACACTAAATGAATATGGTCTTTGGGCGTCTGTTTTTGTCATGTATTAAGTATTACGAAAAAGTAATGTAATTTCCATGTATGTCAAGCTTTGGATCTCTACAGTTGGTATCAGAGTGAAGATTTAGTTAACCTTTGGATTCTAGGATGAGACAACTTTAGTGAAATACCTATAGATATTTCTAAGGTATGTCTAGGGATGTCCCTAAGGATAAGTATACATATAGTTTACAGTCCTAGAATTATGGTTATGATCATAGAGATAATAATAAGATGTTAGATATTGAAGTTACTCCCCCTTTATTATTTTGTTTTCCCTAGCATTATTTTTGCCTCTCAAAATATTCATTTTGGGTTTTATAAAATGTTTGGAATCAGGAAGAGTAACGATAATGGAAGATATGATGGACAATGGAATGATATTCTTCCTGATAAACTAAATGAAACGGGATTTGGAAGTCCAAACATCGTTATTATGCCTAACCAGAAATCTCATAATATGATCAATAATCTCAACTTTGGTAAGTTTCCCGACTCATCTAATAAGAGAAATATTGTGTTTCATGATGATCCTGGAGGAAAGAAAGTTTAATTTCCATCATGTAAATCATGTGGGAATATGCATCAAGGAGAATGTTTCAAAAGAACTGGAAGATGCTTTGGGTGCAGAAAGGAAGGGCCCAAATCCAGTAAGTGCAAAGGAAAAGATTCAGTTAACACCATGTAAAAGGATAATAGTATTTCTATGACATCAACAATGATTAGATGTTTTAAATGTGGAATGTATGGGAATTATGCAAACCAATTCCCTAAGGGAAAATCTCATGAAGTTAATCTTCATGGTCATATGGGTAGTATTTATATGGATGATGATGAGGAGACTAAAAATGATATATGAGATTAAAGAAGTGTTGAAGCTTGGTCAATGGTTTAAGAAGGTAATGGAATGATTTATGTTTATCCAGTGTTATGTTGTATAGTTAATGGTAATATCGAAAAAAGAATCAACTAAGGATTGTTACACTATTTTTTTCCTAAAGTATTTGAAAGTATATATGGAATGGTAACTGTAACCATGAAAGGTCAGTTCATATAATTTTGGAAGGTAGATGACATGCGCATAATGAAGGGATAAGGAGATAATGAGATTTTTTTATAGTATTGATGATCTCATGGTAGATATAAGGACAATGTGATATAATTGTTTGAGTATATAGAAATTTTGAGATTTTGGTATATGGAAGGAGACAACTTTTGACAGAATTCATGTTTTCACTATGGTTCAATGGGTATTCATTTTTCAAGAAAATACATGATTAAGGTATTCACATGTTTGGAATGGGACCAACAAGATATATCTTATATGGGGGATAAATGATGGGAATCACATTCTTGGTTGATGACATTTCTAGTAATCATTTTCTTTATACTATAAGATTGGACATAGGAATTTTTGATACGCCTAAAGGTTGGAATGGACATCATATAGTATTAGTTAAGGATATAACATTTTATTTCTGAAATGTTATGATAGTATAGTTTTAGAAAAAGGACAACCTGTAGAATGGGCGACAACCCATCACGTCGGACAAGGCTATGGGAATCGAACCCACAACTGAATTGTGACATGCCTTTATCACCTACCACAATCCTAAATGATGTCCTTGGTTAGGAGAAACTAGTTTTATTATATTAAGCAGTATGATAGATGAAGTAAAAGTCCATTTTTGGAACCACATAGGATTAATCTCACCATAGATGGACTTATATATATATATATATATATATATATATTTCTAACCTTATGTTTGAGATAGATGGAAGGACTTATCATTCCATCGCATAATCTACTAACACATCATGAAAGCCAAATTCAACTTCATTTCATTAATAGATGATGTGGAAATTGTTTAAGGCACAAACAACGGTGTAATTGTACTGAATTAAAGTATGTATTTCTTCTAATTCAAATTCATCAACATTAGGGAAATGATCGTGAAAACCAAAAATGTTGTCCTAGTGCCCTTATATCTGATGAATCAGATGGAACCTTTGATCATCAAAAATTTATGGCTTTGTGATTGTTGGATTTTTCATAGCAATTTCCTCTACCACTCTTCATCATAAGTTGATGGTTAGATATCACTTCCATATACATATTTTCACCTATGTTCTTCTATATGGAAACCCAGTGATATTTAATTTCTGTAACCGTTATGTTTCATAATTTAGTTTTTAAAGTTACGTTTTGGTATTCCTTTTTACGATGTGGGTTTCTATTAATGATTCTTTCAAGTAGTAAACCATTTATAACCCCGACAAACTTCGAGGAAAAAATTCATTTAAAGGGGTTAGAATGTAACAACCCGAGAATTTATGAGAATTATTCTTTTTAATTTCTTTGATGTCTTCTATTATACACTACACCAAGATTATCTTGTACTATACGCAACACCGTATTGGCTTGCAGTATATGAAAAACTATTCTGGGATTGTGTTATACACAATTTCATGTTCATTTTGTGGAAATTATTCTACAGTACATTATGTATATATTTTGTTTAATGTATAAATGAAAAATGTTTTGATTATGTTATAAGAAACACTAAACAGAGCTTTCACTACACACCGACCTGACTTGGCTTTCATTACATGCAATCAAGACCTTCTTCGATAGCATGTGTAGTATGCAAAAACAAGATTCACTAAAAGAGATAATATTATAATATTATTATGAACTAACTGTTATGAATAGTAATACCCACTTTTTGAAATTTTATAATTTTTATCTTTCCGAATGGACTTTTTTTAGATTTTGAATATCAAAATTAGCTTAGGGTGAATTTTTGGTATTTTTCTGAAAACTGTCACTTTTTGATGAATAGTGAAAACACTAAGTTACTATTTAAAAACCAAATTTATATTTGAATAATTATTTATTTTATTTAAATTTATTCTAGGTCAAAATTGGTACATAATACCTATATAAGTTCAATGTAATTCATTGGAGTTATTTTATAATAACTTTAGATATATAAAAATTTTATTGAACATTTCACCGTCTTTTACCCACCTCCAAGGAAAATTGGAAAATTTACATAAAACATAATTTTACTGCTTCTGTGAGTGGAATTTTTAAAATTCTAAGGACATGGTTAATATCAAAGAGTAAAATGTGTTTCAATAAGATAAAAATAAATTTTGGTGAATAGTAACATTTTATTTTTCTTTAACACGGTTAAAAGTAAATAGGGTAAATAAGGGTAAAAATGATATTATTAATACCATAACACATGTTCTAATTCTATTGGATAAGTTTAATTCGACCGAAAAACCCGTAGGAATATAATATTATCATTTAGATCCACTTGGATTATATTAGGATATTTATAATTATTTTATTTAAAATAGAGTTAAAATAGTTTAAATCAAATTTTGATCACTAAATCATTTTAAATATAGGGTTATACATAAGATAAATTAGACTATAAATATTAATTATAAATAAAATATTATTTCCTACATAATGGTATTTTAATTATAATTTTTAAAAATTAAATAATTTAATTTATTTATGACACAATGATGATGAATTAATTACCTTATTAATGAAATATTAACATTATTGGTGTTATAAATACCCAAATAAAAGAAATTTTAGACTTCTTATGAATTTCACTAATTTTCGTGGTCAATAAGACATGTTAGTATTGATGTAATTTACTTTTTTCTAACTAACCATGCTATTATTAATTTCACAGAAATCAATTACCAAATACTATCAAAATTGACATAAAATAGTTTTTAAAACAAATATTATATAATTAATTTTTATAATATTCATAAAAATCTATGGTTCGGGATAATTACTTAGATAAGGTTATATATATTATTAATGAACCACTTGTTGTTCTTTTGTCTTGTTATAGTATGTTTATTAACCATATAGTGTAAGAAAACAAGAAGACACTTTAAAAGTTAAATTATTTAATTTTGAGTTAAATCTAAATGATAAGGTTAAAATAGTACCGTAAAGTTGTATAAAACCTATTGGTTGATATTATTTATACCCATACCCACTTTAGATTATAAATAAATCCATTTGAATCTATTATAAACAGAATATGACTTTATTATAAAATAGTATTTTACGTTTTTCCAAAGGTCCCCTCTCCTCCCTGATAAAAAGGGCACCCCTTCCCTCTTCTCTTCAAACCCTTTTGAGTATTGAATCTCGGCCAAACCCTGACCATTTATCTTCTACAATTCACTAGAAAAATTCTGGAGTTTCTGGTCATCTCAAAATTCCAACTCTACTTCCTTAAGAGGAATCATAATGGAGGTGTGTCGAATAAGAGGTAATCTCTTCTTCCAATTCTCTCACGTTTCATTCTTCTTATACTTATTCTTCTTTAGTTGTATCATTATAAAAAAATTACATCCATATTAAATATATAATGATATGTTATTATAAATATGAAACAACCATATTTCACCTTCTATCCATCCTACGGAAAATGAAATCACCGCGCGTGCATACGTACGGAATGCTGTCTCCACGCTGTAGTGTAATCTGTTTTTGAACACCACCATACTTGGATGAGTATAATGGTTTAAATAAATAACTATATATGATTATTTTAAAGTGATATTGATTCTGAAATATTATACATACACTTCAATATAATTCCATGATCATTAGAATGATATCATCGCTCGTGCGTACATACGGAATACCGTCTCCACTACACGATGAGTTTCGTTCTCCATGTTAACCATTCATGAATGATTATAAAGTATATATAATGAATAATAATGATATATATGAAATAATAATGATAATGGGATTATGTATATATATATATAGGTATTCCATCTACTTAATTCCATTCAATTCAATAAGGAATCAAAAACAACATTTATTGGTACGTATGACCTATCATCTCCATGAATGGTGTATTTAATTCCATTTATTGATCTATCATATATATATGTATATACTGAATATATATTATATATAAAACATTTTTTACATTATTGATTTAAGTAAATCAGGATATAAGTAATAATATCATGAACAACAAGTCGAAACACGTACAATACATGAAACGATTTTACCCAAATCGATGCTTTTACATCGAATTTAGAAAATAATGGGTAAGATAAAGTCATAATTAAACCATATATGATATCATAACATTGAATATGATTCTATAATTATTAAATAAAATTATTTTAATCATTATACATGAGGTTCAGATACGTACTAAGCTTATCAGATCTAAGGTAAGGGATAACTATTCCAATCTCTCTCTTATCTGAGATTGTTTATTCGTAAGTATTTACTGGGGTTTTTGTTATCATCCATGTCCCTATTTTCTAAATAAGTTTTCATGTATGTTTAATGGCCTTTTTACCCATTTTTTAATTTTACCACATGTTATGAAAGTAATATTACTTTTTTACCACACGATGAACTTTTTGACTTTTTCGACAAAAGTACGAGGAGAATGTTATTTTTAACTTATACGGCGTGAACAGAGTTTTACGGTTTCATAATGCCTCATTTTCATGAAGCTTCATCTACAATATTGCATTATTATTTTCAAAAAAATCATTTTCTCTTAAAAATTTCATGGCATTTTGAGAAAAGAAATTGATTTTGAAAAGAAAGGATATTTTCCTCAAGAATTCATTTCAAGCATTTTTTTCAAAACCATTTTCCATCTATGATGAAATTATTTCATATGTGTATGTTTCATGTATAATGTCTCTATGATTTACATGGTTTCACTTTTCTTATGATGAAACTATATCCATTTTTTATATAAATTATTTTATGATGGGATGATGTTTATGAATCACATTTTTATTCTTTGGGTTATGATGAATGATTTATGTTCATATTGTGGCACAAGTAAGAATGATTTCATTATGAGATGTGTGGGACCTATATCCCTCTCCAATGCAGTGGTTAAAGATTTATATCTATTGAGATATACATGGCTAGAACCGTAAGTTAATCTCGTTCAGTGATACAGGACTAGAACGAGGAGTGAACTCGATTCAACATGGTTCTTTGTCCACTAAGATGGTCTTGGCAGCAATTCCATGGTTACTATGAAAATCATATCATGTGCGTAATGGTTTCACACAATTAAATGTTTTCATCCAATGATATTTTATCATGATTGATGTTCCATTATGATATTTTTCGTACATACTTCCATGATTTATGTCTTTACTCATGATTATGATGTATAGATTTTATGTTCAAGTTTTTGCATTCAAATGTTTATGGATTTTTTATTTTCTCTATGTTTAACCTTACTGAGCATTTAATATCACCCTTTTTATGTTTTCTTTTCCGTGGTATATAAATAAAGTTTTTAGATAATAAAACAAAAGGGGATGATCTTTATGGGAGATGTTGAAGATCATTCCCCATGATTAGAAGATTACGTTCCGAGTTTCCAAAGACACTAAACAAATATGGTCTTTGGGCATTTGTTTTTGTCATGTATTAAGGATTCTGAAAAAGTAATGTAATGTCCAAGTATGTCAAGATTTGGGTCTCTACAGTACTCCTTTACCACTGACACAACATTAATCTCAACAGTTCCATTATTTTCAACAATATGTTCCAAGTACCTTTAATTTCCATCTTTTACTAGTTTCTACGCTTCCTGATATGTTATCAAAATTATGGGTTCATTCATTTAAACAAACTAAAAATCATTCTGAAAAGATACCTCTTTGAATTTGCTGTCAGTCATAGCATGATATGCAGACAACCGATCCATGCCCAAAAAAATAGAAAACACTACTAGATGAAAAACATTAAGGATTGCAGGTATACTCTTTTCGCACACAAGGACATTAAGGTTCTTATGATTTCTATTTGATTAAACATTTCCAACCCATTGTTTTAACAATAAGTTCAGGATTCATATATTGATATGGAATTACCGATATACATGAAAACTTCTCAGAATGGAAAGAGTGTGTTGACCCTAAATCAACTGACACATTGTCATAATCTGAACAACCAAACAGTGTACCAGATACTACTTCATTCTATAGACTAACATTTTTTTAAGTAGTTGCAAATGATTTCACCACACCTTTCTTCTTGAAGTCTAGCTCCATTCTCTCATTTCAGTTCTTCATTGGACACTCATTTTCATAATGACCTATTTCATTGCACTCTGACTGTAAATCATATTTCATCTTACCATTAACCTGATCCTTTTAGGTTCAATTACAAGAATTATGTTTCATTTTATCACATCAGTGGAACTTACCAGATTTCAAAAGTCATTCCCCATCATGATTTTTACCACAATTTTCACAAACTGAAAACATAAGTTTCTTACCATCATAATTTTTTGTACAGTTCTTCCCTTTCTCCTGCCACCTCTACCTCTTATTATGTTGTTTTTTAATGAACACATGATCATAAAAAACACCATTTCCACCTTCTTCACAAATAGAATATGTTTTTCATAACTTTTGAACCCACATGAATCTAAATACCTTCGATACTTTGGCATTAATCCTGAGTAAAAACTGTTGACTTTACAATCAATATATCATATGAAATTTTGAGCATTCTTTTCCAGTCTAGTGAAATTAGATTCATAAGAAGCCATTGAGTCATCCTCCTACCCCAATTATAGGAATTGTTTCTCCATCCTATGAAAAACCACCTTATGAAAATATTTCTCAAGAAAAATACCATTGAATTCATCCCAATAAAGAGATCAAATCTAGTCAATATAACTAATAATTTTTACCATTAACCACCACTGATCATTATCACCTTCAAAATAGTAAACTGTGAGACTAACCTTTTGATGTTCTAAACAACCCATAACATCAATAATCTTCTCCAGTGATTTAATGCACCCATCATCTAGAAATGGGTAAGATGATCCTCTGAATGATGGGGTACATTTCCTCATTAAAGTCTCATATACTGACATGTTCCTCTGTTTTTTGGTCTAGATGATCCCATGCATGGATACCACCACCATTTATAGTCCAAGTCAATTGTGCCATCACTGCAACAAACTGTTCAGTTCTAATTCCAACCATCTCAGGTTGCTGATTTAGATGGTTTTCATCCTCAGGATGTTGTCCCAACATAGTAGCCCTATTTCCTCTAAAGAAAACCATTCAGAACACAAAAATATCTTATGCGAATCATTATGGTAATCAGTAAATTCTATATAATTTCAATATTAACATAAATTAATATATTGATATTAATTTAACAATAACCTAATTCCTAATGTTTTCTGATCTGACCTTTGATTCCATCTATAAGGACCTGACATTAAACATTACATAATATTGAATTAATTTAATAATTCACATTGAAGATATTTTCAGGTTTATAGTTTTAATGAATTACTCCCTAACTATTAAATTAAATCTTAAAACTTCCAAGGCAGACAAATCTATATAGTTTCCATTTTTTGGAATAAAAAAACTCCTCAAAAAAATAATCATGTGTAGTCCCGTGTTTTAGATAACATTACTTTTCCACGATCCAATAATTGACCCTATTCATCTTTATGTCCTGTGAAAAACAATTCATAACTTGGAATGAGAATAAAAATCTCATTATGATTTATAAAACAAAGAATGAAAACATTAGTTCATCATTGCATAAAAAATATAAGCTCTTTTATATACCTCATGAAATCATAACATTTTTGAATAACACATAGAAAACATAAATCATAAAGGTAACTTGTGGCATCCATATCATACATACATTGTAGCTATCACAACTATGTAGGGAGTTACATTTTTAATACCCATCACAATATATTCCTGATATATCTTAAGAGAAAAATTCACAATTACCTCCGTCACATTACCCAATGTATTGGAGATCAATCTCGGGCACACCCACCCTAGGTTTATCATGGAAACACCTGTATATGTAATAATTCCCAAGTACCATAACTTAATCATAACACATAAAACAAATATAATGGAATTATACTATTCCAACATTTCAATCACAATATATCAAATAAATTTATTTAAATAATAAATCAATTAAAAAAATAACTACCAAAACCAATATGCGTAAAAAGAGAATATGGTATTTTATTTTCTTTCAAAAATATTACTATTTATTATGGAAGCCAAAGATCAAATAATACTCATGGAGGCCAACAGTTTTTTTACTGCTTACGTTAAAAATATTCATTCCTTTTTTTCATTTAGTAAAACGCTTCATAGAAAAATATTCCCATTGAATGAAATTAAAATACAAAGGGGTTATACACTATATAAAAGAATTTTGTTTATAAAACAAAATATGCCTTAATGAATGGATATTGATACGAAGTCCCTTACATCGTGTCTGACTTCACCCGTTCGTTATTTAATAATCGGGATAATAAAAAATAGTTAATTTATACCTAAATAAGAACATTTTTCAAGATTATTATTCAATATATATCACTTATTACCATGTTTTGAACAATATGAAATAATTTAAGTTAGTAATGGTTGTTTTGTCGATATTTAGTAATTGAGTGAAAAATAGGCTTCTTATAAGTACAAGTTGTTCAAATGGTCAAAATTTAATTATATCCAAAATAATATTCAGTATTTAGATATCATAAATATCATATATATTAATTATATACCAGTATTTATAATAGTACATAACATTTTGAGATAATAATTGAAATGCCCCATTCATGGAGACGGTAAGTCGTATGTACGCATGAACGCAACATTTATTTCTATTTAATATTTTAATTGACTTAAAACATAATGATACATAGGTATATTATAATTCCATTATAATATCATATATAAATTCATTATGTCAATCATTTATATGTCCCACATATGGAATTAACGAGTCATATCACATTGAGGGGAGGTAGTCTGCACTTCCATAAATGAAATTACCACATCTACCCATAATAGAAACCATAAAGGTATGATATAAATGAAAAATACAAAAGCATAAAGAAAACAGATACATAATATATATCATATATAAATATAGTGCCATCTTAACGGCCACCATGAGAGGCGGTAGGAGATAATTGAACATTCATCGTTTAGTGAGGCGTTAGATTGCCATCCACATAAACAATATGTAATTCATCCATTAGAGGGAGGTGTGTGTAAGTGTATTTAGAATAATTCACTTAAGAACTAATTATTATATTTATTATATTGTTTTGTTTATAAATGATAAGAATAGAAATAGTTTAGGGGTAGAATATGTAAAATGAAATAAATGACATTAAGAGAAACAATTACCTTTAATTCGGGTAACACTATTGGGTTTTAACCAAAAAGGCTTCTTGAAGTGACTTCATCTTTAGGTAAAAAATCTAGGTGGAAGAGAGGGATAAGTAGAGATTATTTTTATAGGGGTTAAAAGATCAAATGGGCTTTAGAGTGGTGAGGAATGACTTAGAAGTGAGGGATTTTTATAAGGGGGAGGAAGGGACCTTTAGGAAAGTGTCAAAATATTATATTATTATATAATGATATTCTATTTAAAAATGTCCAAAACTAATTAAATCCTAACATAAGATGGATAATGGTCGATAAAAAGTCATTAAATAATAATTGGAACGGTTTTGGATATTTTTTAAATATTTATAATCTTATATATTTAAATCATTTATTAATGAGGTAAATAATACATTATTATTATGTCACAAATAATTTAATTTATTTGATATATTAAAATTATAAAACATATACCATGATATAGGGAATCATTTTATATTTATAATTAATATTTTTAGTCAATAATATGACTCTTATAAACCAATTTAAAATTTAAATTACAAAAAGATATTTGTTAATGTCATTTTTACCTTTACTTTATGTTATTTATAATAAAGTTTCATTGTCACTATTAAGTGGCTCCATGGGGTCCCAAAATCAACTCAAAGATGCAAATTGTCAAATATGTATCAACCAATAATATTAGGTCAAATTTTAGGATAATTTTATATTATTATTATTATATTTTTTACCCTTATTTACTAGATTTACCATTTAACCATGGTCATATAATTTTTACATAAGTTAATATTTAAAATGTCTAAAAATTAAAGTTACCTATTTACAATATTTGGACCTCTATATTGAAAATATGAAATCCTTTTTTACTAATTAAATACACAAATGTGGCAGAAATTAATTTTAAAATAATTCCCGCTGTCAAAACAACAACCATGTTTTTTATGAAACAATAACTATCAAAAGATTGACAGTTGTTTATGTCCAATCTCAATTTGAAATTATTTACAATGAGAAACATAGGATTAATTTGTAGAAATATAATCAAATTATTCATTAATACCAATTAAAAAGATAATATAACCTTATAAATAAATTATATTAAAATGCACTTTTGAATTAAAAATACAGTATTTTTCACTATTCATTAAAAATGAACTTTATCAAAAAATACCAAAAATTTGCCGAAGTAAATTTTAATGTCATGATTCTAAATTAGGTCTTTATTTTGTCAAATATTACATATAAATGTTGCCAAAAGTAAATTTAACGATGGTTCACCATCAAAATGCAGTAAATAAAAAATTTAAAATAATTTATGCTTAAAATTAGATTCATTCACAATTTAAGATTCTATCATTTATTGGATAAATTGTAAAAGCCATAAAACGATTTATAATCACATTGTAGTTATTTATTTTCATTCTTTCCAATACAACAGCTAGGAATTAACTACCATTTAAAATAATAATAGTATATTATTAGTGTGCAACATAAGATTTCAATGAAACTTGTTGTTGCGTATATGGTACGCCATCGAACATTGAAACCCCTTTAAGGTAAAATTAATATTTATTTCATTAAATATTAGTTAATAAGAAAATGTATTATTTCATTAATTACCTAGGAAGTAACATATAAACTACTGATCGTAGTATGTCAAAGATTCACAACGTATATTATTTATAGAAATAAATTTTAAAATTAACAATATATGAAAATAGAGTAATGATGCTCATGAAAGTAATATTTTAAAGTCAAACAAGAATAAATAAAATAAATATTACCACAAAAATTAATTTGAAAGTGCGTAAATTTAATTTTTACATTTAATATATCTTATTAAAAACCAAAATGAAAGGCCATTAAATATTTAATGAAACTCTCTATTGAATTATGAAAAATATATAAAAACTAACCACGCATATAATACAATTATCCATGAAACACTAATAAATTTCATTCATAAATATCACTAAAAATATTATATATGTGCATAAAAAAGGGGCTTGTGCATTCTGTTAATATATAGTACATAGTAAGAGGTTAACAAAAAATCCATAAAAAATTTCAATAAATTAAATTTCTTATTTTAATAGTATAATGTATCCAATGAGACCATTATATAAAGTAAACATTGTTTAATATACCTGTTATGTAAATTGATAAGTGAAAACCTATGAGATTTCGTTACTTGTTTGAGTAATCCACTAAGGAATACAACCTTCTATTAATCAATCCACATTAATAATCCCTACATGTGAAAAATTATTGGGTACCTATGAAAATAAAATTCAATTCCCAAGGCATGTGTATAGGGTGTTACTAGTGTTTCTATATGAATTTAAAGCTATGAAATTTTCCATTCAAAACTAAATTTTGAAATTCACCGTTCTAATCATATACAATATATATATATATATATAATGGGAAACTAGTGCAGCAGCGCATGCAGGTATCAAGATATCTCACACTCCAACCACTATTCCTTTTATTTTTATGCATATAACATAGTAAAAATTAATATTAGTATGTTTACATATAGGGTAGTCAATAATTATGATGGAATCACCATTTATAGTTTGAACCAATTTCAAAACACATAATTCAATAATATTAAATACATGTTTATTTCAAAAAAAAATTGGACAAATATTTACAATATGAATAATAATAAATATCATAGAGAATTTAATTATATAGAACATAACATGTTATGAAATTTAACTTAATAAGGCTTAGTCTATCACATGTTGAATAATGATGCATTATCAATTACAGGGAAAATATTTTTAAAAAAATATATTAAAAATACACAATGTACTATTAGATAAAAATTTCTATTTTATGTTCATTGGACCCTATGTCACTACTAATACAGTCATTGAAATTTTGAGAGACACGTAGAGGGGTTATCTAAAAAATTATTCTTTAAATTAAAGATATATTTTGATAGATGGGATATTGTTTAACAGATGAATGTTTTAAAAACAAAATTATATAAATATAAGGTTTGATTAATTTTCCTATAAACAAATACAAATATGAAGTATAATGATTATTTCATGCATTTATATTTCCCAAAAAATTATTTTTATACCCCTTTATGGAATAATGATTAAAAAAATTATTGTGATCTTATCCATAAAAAAGATATTTTTAGGGATTTGCATTTATTCAGATGGGTTTCTATAGTATATAAATGAAGTTATGAGTTTCACCATTTATCAATAGACAAATTTTTTACAATATTAGAAAAAATTAGGAATCTTGTAGAAATATGATTTACAATTAAATAAGGGATATAATAGAGTTACTTCAAAAATAATACTTTATTGAGGAATTAGATATGACTATTAAATTATAGGATATGCATTTTAGAATTTGAAAACTATGTTTATGTTTTCCCATTTTAAAAATAAATTATATCCCAATATAACTATTTTAGTTATTCACCACACATAGTTTGTATATAATAGTTCCACATGAATAAAAGTGGGTTTCAATTGTTCTTCAAATGCATTAATCTGAAAATTGCTCCATTTTCATACACCACCTTCCTCCTCAAACAACATTCCACTTTAAGCAGAAAAACCATAAAACTATTATTTCCATATTATTTTTAAATATATATAATAATTATGATAAATAATTAACATATATGATTATAAATATTATAATATCTAAATCAATAATCATATTTTCCATCTAAAGATTATACAAAACACTCATTGAAATATGTTATCCCATTGAGATAGTATCTTAAAAAAATTCATAGGAATAATAATTTTCATATTAAATCCTGATGATATTGATAGGACTATCCCTTATATGGTGCACAATTTATATGTAAAAAATCAATGAATCAATTTAGGTGTCTGTGGTTCGGTAAAAATTTATTGATCTATGAAAAATGATAATTTTTTTCCAAATACTTAATCCTAGAGGTATAGTAAGGTGATTTGAAGAATCTACAAAATGATTCAAAATATTAAAATTTTAATAATATAATGGTTTTTATATCCATTTATTTTTCATTATTTGGAGAACTAGTGTATGATATTACCAAAGAAAATATTGATCAAAAAACCAAAAACACAATTGTAATTTCTACTATCCAAATAATAATTGTATAACATTGATTAAAAATTAACCATTTCTATATAAATTAAACATATATATAGTTTTTATAATAATACTAGTCTTAATCCACAATGAATCACTAATTTATGTCAAATATAATAGAGAATTTAATGCCCTAATATAGATGGTCTCAAAATAATCATCTATATAGTTATTCTAACTTGATTTATTATTAGAGAACAATATGATTTATAATTTATCCAGTTATCTACCACCAAAGTTATGAAAATAGGATAATATGATATCATTAATAACATTATAGTATCTTTATAATTCACATTAGTTAGTTTATGATATGTTCAATATAGTTTAACTTATGTACATAGAGACCACCACAAAGGATGATTAAACATAGAATTAATTTTTTTCCACATAGAAAATGATTCTAGATAGAAACCCATAATGTATCACAATTTTAATGAAATATGATTATTCGGAATAAACAATATAATTTGATTCAATTATATTAAATAATTGATATTTTATATCTTGATATTAAATATTAATTGATCATACATCTGGAAGAGATGAATATGAATCAAATATAGTTATAAAATACATCTTTCTCTATTACCATTTGAATACATAAATATAAATTAAATATATGATTGAAATGGGAAAATGGTGTTCCTATTAAAATTTTTCAATTGAGAAATTTGACAAAAATATGATAATCTATCACATCATGTTAGGAAACAATAATTTTCTTTGGATGTAAATATAACCCATTAGGATACTAGGATGACAAAATAGAATTGATTAATTTAATACATACATCATGTATTGGATCATTTTAGATGGAACTACTATGATATTCAGAACATATATAGTGGAATGTGAGTCTAAATAAAGAAATAAACAATATCCCCTTTATTTAGTATTCCAAAATAATAATACCCACATGTTAAAAAAATAAATACCCTTTGAATAAATTGATAATTAATAATGAAATCTCTATATAAATAACTATTTATATAATCCTACTCCTCATCTGTATCAAGATGTTGTTAAATGATAAAAAACCAACGCTTCAATTCATTTTCCTCTTATGCCTTATTAGGATAGACTTTAATATTACATGTTTGTAAAATAATTAATCCCTTACACAAAGAATAATAAATCACAAAAGAAAAATATATAGTTTATCAATATAATAAATTTTTCTTCATATTTATTTCTTACAAATGAAAATAATTACTGAATACATTTTTTCTTTTGAATTCAATAAATTTCACACAGAAAAATTTTTGAGCCCCTTATTTGTTTATGCACTACATTAATATGTTCACTATCAAATGTAAGGTAGTTCATTTCATGAAGTAATACCAATAATGATTCATAATAATAAACCTTATGTTAATGTGAAAACAATAAATAGATTCCCACAAAATAAGAATCACACTAATCCTCAAATACCCCACTTAAATATAGAAAATTTAATGATTGCAGTAGTATACCACCTTGATTCATCTCTTAATTACATCATTTCAGTAATATGAATATAAATTAATAGAACATTTCATATACATGGTTTACATCCAATGATAAATTATTGGAAAAAAGTTGATGAAAATTCTTTTATATAAGGAATGTCTCAAAAACATGAGAAATAATAAATTTCTATAGGGACTCATCATTAGATATTTAACTCAACCGTATCTTGATAAAAATGTTTTCTAGAATTTGAAACAACAGAGTCATAGATTTAAATTATATGATATATTTTATGTATTTTAGGGTCTTTATGATTATAATATTTTTCATATTATTCACATTGATTGAATTTTAATATATAAAAATTTCATCCATTAAACATACAATGAATGATTCATGGAATGGATTCAATATCAAAATCATTGTATGTCAAAAAACTATAGTCGAAATAATATATCCAAATATCTAGAAAATATTCGGTAAATTACCATATTGTTTTGAGAATCATAATTCTAATTTATTTATTATTTCATCAATAATGATGCCAAGATGAGAATTATTTTGTCGTTGAAAACAACATTGAAAATTTTAGTTCAAAAAATAAATCAACAATATGCGGTGTTTGATAAAGATTAATTTTCATCATCTTATTTAAAATATAATTTTCAATATATAGTCACATAATTTAATATATTTCATAGGAAAAATGATTAATTCACCATTAATTGAAGTGATATTCCAAATGGAAACCTTATCTATGAGATAATCTAGACATATTTTTTACTATATGATATATGATATGTCTATATAATTTAGTAAAGAAGAAATCTGTTCTATCCAAGTGAATATGTAAATAATAAATTAAATCCCTCATTTAGAAGGAAACCTAGACATAACCTACTTATATAGTTCTTGAAAATGATCTACTATAAGTACTAAGGATTTTGTTTTTTCAAATTTAATTACACTATGTTTCAAAATACTAATTTCTTCATCATGATATCATCTTTTATATTGTTATGGTTTATATATGATGGATTCTCACAATATTGGGGAATCATGGTAAACATAATCTCATTTTTTTCTCATGATATATATTTTTTATTACATCATACCTCATTTATGAGAATGGTATTATCATATTTTTAAAAGGAAGAAAATAAAATATTTAAAATATGAATGTAGATCACTGAAATGATGAATTTATTAGAGAAAAAGCTCTTAACAGGAGAAAAACATCTATTTATTCTAAAAATAATTCATATTAATAGAAAAGGTACTATCATAGATTATTTGGGTATCAAAAAGGGGTCTTTTCCATTAATCTATTTTGTTGTCCCAATTTTATAGGGAATTCCTGAAAGTAATTATTTTTCCAAAATCATAGAAGATATAAAAAAATGTCTTATTTGTAATGGAAGTATTCATAATGGGATTGAATATTTTTCCATGTAAAATCAACCATTTATCCTAAAATTGTTTACTCATTGATGGTTTATAAATAGCTTATTGTAGTTCTTAAAAATATGAATGTATCAAATAATTTTTTTTATTAGAATCACACTGTAAAGGATGTTTATTATTGTCCCATGGATTAATTGATAACTTCATATTACAAATGATGGAATTGGTATAAACTATATCATTTTATTTTATGATTAACAATCGGCTCGCTTCATTTAGAATCTCATAAATAATAATTCATTGGATCTAAATTTTCATCAACAAGGTTTCGTGACATATTTAAAAATGTTTCCTGCATTATAAGAACTCCATGATTTGGGGGACCATCTAATATTATTTCTATAAAATTATTTATCACTATAAATGTATTATTAAAATGAATTCTTATCTTAATTTTCTTATTGGATAACTAGACTGGCCCACCCCTTGTTTCCTTGTGGATTCTCTGTATTTATCTAGTGACACTCATATATATATATTAATATTTTTAAATAATGTGGAAAATAATTACATGATTATATTAAAAGTTTGTTCTACAATTATATTTTACATAATATTGATGACATTTCATCTAGGTACCTTCAAATAATGTAATTTTAGAATCAAATATTTTATACAATCAAAATTTTATTGGCATAAAACATGATTTTTTGTTTTAAAAGAGTTGATTATCATTGTATGAAGACTTCCATATTCACTCTTTTATAAAGGATTTATCATAATTGAATACAAAATGATACATGTCAACAATATAGCGGCGTTTAACTAGGTTCTAATTTTTTTTGAAACATGCACTGATAATATTTTTTCCATATCTTCTTTTGATTGGTTAATACTTACTATTTATGAAAATAAATCTCGGATATGTTGGATTTAATTTTCCTATAAATAGAATTTATCAGGCCTCATATATTGTACTATTAGTCTATAGAAACCTTTACACATTAAGAACATATTCAATGAAAAAGTGGACAAATTGTTTCATAATATCTGGTATGATAGAAATTATTTTACCAATAACAATAATATTTTCAACATCCATTTAATGAATGTGAATACGTATATTCTTATCAACGATGTTGGCTCACTACACTAGGTTTTTCAGATAACTCTATTTGAGACATAATTAGCTTTTTTCACCTGGAAAATTAAGGAAAATATAAAAATCCTTTTGGTACCATAGAAGTCTTTTTCAATGTTCCTCTTTGAGGATGAATCAACCCCTATTATGCAAGCAGTATAGAATGTTAGAAAATATATCTCACAACACCTCACAAATCAATGGGTGAAAAACTACTATATCTCTTAAAGATAAATAATATTTCTACACATGAATTTCATGAAAAAATATTAATATAATATTCCATAAAGGATTAAACACTTATAAAACATGATCACATGGAATTATAACAAAATTTAATCAACTACCAACTTTTTAATTTTTTTTCATTTCAATAATTATTCCATGGCGGTTTAACCAAGGTAGTCAATTTATAAAAAAGCATCAATGGATCCACTAATTTTAATTTCAATTTAGTTAAAAAATGATAAAATATAAAGTTTTTTAGTATCTAAAATAAAATAATTAACATAAAATTATAGACAATATTGAAATATTATCTATCAATATAGAAATTCCATCACCTATATTTTGAATATACATATCAACTAAATATAACATTTTATGTGACCACAAACTAGTCTTGAATCTAACATACCCATCTAGATGAAGGAGTAATAGTCCATAGATTATGGAGATCATATATACATCCCAATTATGATTTTCTTATATGATTTTGATTACCTTTAGTAGATTGGGGACCCGATAGTTTTGTTGATGAATATTTATACTAGGGTCTTTGTCAAACACTATCTAATTGAATTTCTAGGTATAATATATAATTATAATGATATTTTCCAGATATATGTCAAATATTTTCTTCATATTTGAAATTGAGGTTCAAATAACACTAACATTTGAATTGGTAACAATGAATGATTTGGATCCTTGTGTTAGGGTTAGGGGTGAAATACAATATTGTTAAAAATTGAAAGACCCAAACCTATCATAATATAACCCCCTATTTCATCCTATTATTTTAATATTCTAATTATTTATGATATTTTTCATGAATTCAAATCCAAACATATTTATAATATACAAATCATGGAATTTGAGAATAGGAATATGTTTAATATAAAATGTTGAATTAGTGGTAATGCATCTATAAATTAAAAGATTAAAAAACAAATTATTGGTGCACTATTTTTCTAATCATACATCCATACCATACATGGTGAACCCAGTCCACATTTAAGGGATCATGTTTTAAAAATGGATTGGCTAACCATGAAACCAAACCATGTGTAATGACCATATTTGGGTAAATAATGATAATTATTCTCATTATACTCCCTATTTTCATCCATAATTGAACCCATTCTCTTTCTATACCCTATTCTTGATGTCCATGATGAGACCCCATTGCATTAACCATTTAAATAAGCCTACATATCTTATGGATTCTAGTTGAATCATCTAAAAATTAGAGTTATCCTATGTTAGTTTTTTTCATGATTCTGTGTGTGTTTTTCCTATGGTTCGTCATGGGATTATCGAGTCTCATTCTACTAGTACTCATGATTTTTTACCACTCAAAACTAATTCTAGGTAGTTTATCCCAATGAAATAGGTGTAAATTTCATAATAATCAATTTTTTTATTTGAATCGATGTTCATGATACACACATATTGAATTAAGACATGTTATCAATTTTATTAGTGTAATATTTTGATTCAACACGGTTTTTGTGGAAATAAAATGGAATATTTATTTTATAGAATGGTTTAAATCCATTTATCATTAAATATGTACACTACATGTTTGATAAGTTTCCCAAATCTTCCTTCTATAAGAATTATTTGAATTTAAAGGTTAATTATTATATCATAAAAAATTACTATTATGATATTTAGTTTTACATGGTAAAACATAAATGAACATTTTAAAATAACAATTAGTGAATCCATTAAGTTATGTGTCTTCAAGGGTTCGACCATTAAAGATAAAGGTTACATACTAATTTGGAGGGACTAATATTTTATAGTGGTGAGACTATACAAGAACATAAAAGTATAAAAATTGTTAAAATAACAAAATATAATCCAAATTAAAAAAATTATCAATTAATATATAGAAAATATAAACAAATTATATTAATAATAAATAAATAAATTTATCATACAACCATACTAAAACCCAACCTCCCAGTAGACCTATTATGCATAAAAAATAAAAAAATAATTAAAAAATTTTGAGCATATACTTCATATCAAAGCCCATCCACGTACCAGATTACAATACCATTTGAGATAATTTTCTCTTCAAAACTACATATTTAATCTTACTGTTGTAAATGATTGATCCTTGAATGAATATTGACTACCAAAGACAAATGTCCATCCATGAATGTTTTGATTATATAAATATGTATAGTCAAAATATTTGAAGCATTACAAAATGTGGGGTGTAATTTAGATTATAAAATATTATTTTAAATATCAATTAACATCTTTAAGAATTTTATTAGATGAATATTAATACTAAAAACCTTATAGTAGGATTTAGAATCAACAAATTATAATACAAATTTTTCTATATAAATTAATTTACAATTATTATATTTTACAGAAAATATATTATTATGAATAAAATATTTTTACGATAAAATGTTTGACACAATTATATGAATACCAAAAAATAATTCTTAAGTGTTAAGGAAGTCATTGGTATTATTGAAAGGTATATGTAGTATTAACCATTTGATAATTGACTTTATTCCTAACACTAAATAATCCCAAGATACAATTACTTAACACTGGAAATATTTCTCTAGCCACAATAAACATAAATCAGTTTATAAGAATAACATAAATATTTAAATACCACTAAATTCCATTATCATAGAATATTGGACAAAAAATTTACTAAAAAATGTCCTCATGGAATTTACTATAATCACAAGAAGGGATTACTTAAAAAAATAATCCCTAAATATACAATTGACTCTCTCCAATGTAAAATAGTTTTTAGTGAAACTAAAAAAGAAATATAATATTGTTAGGATTATAAAAACCTACATCTAACTTGAATATATGTTATATTAATGAGAAAAATAGCATATGTAATATTTCATAAAAATAAACTGTTTTTTAATTATAAGAAGAAATTTTTTTCATATCATCTTTATATTAATTAAAAAATAAATCTTCAATATTTGCATTTAAGAAGCACAAATACAATGTCGGAATGTTCTATATTTTTTAATATACATTATTTACCCAATATAATTTATCTATTTATTCATTATGAATCCTTAATAAAAGTTCAATAAATAGACATATATGTCCCTATCTGAATTTTTTTCTCATAAACATAATATAATTTCATTCGGTAGGAATATGTTAAAAATAATATATTAGAAATTAGAAACTTTTATATAGTTTTCTATATATCTATCTATCAAATTTACAATGTAAATTCCCATTAAAAAATTTCATTCATATATAATACTCTATTAAAAAATATTAGGAATTTCCTTTCAATTGCAATGTGTAGTCTTTTATAAAAGATGATTTTTATTTTCAAAAGTAAAGTTATAAATTGTGGTTTTATTCTATCTAAAGTAATAATCACCCATTTTTAAAATCATAGAACACGACTATAGAAGAAAAAAACAAAATTTAAAACAACAAAAAATGTCACTAATTCATCCTTCCAAAATATTCCCTATCATACTTTCAACACATTACATAAAATTTTAGAATAACTCTGCCCATCCATTATCATAACGTTTCAAAATGTTTTAAACCCAATTTAAATTTTAAATTGTTTTTTAGAGTCATATTTTGTGACATTAAATGTAATGGGAAAACATATAAATAAATAATTTCATATGAAAATAATCATTCATCCAATAAAATATATCCAAAAATATTGGATGATATATCCATAAAAAATTATTGAAAAAACATCCAGCCATAATATATATCATAAAATATTAGATTTACATTTTTACAATAATGGAAGAGTTAAAAAGGTATTAATATTAAATTGAATCTATCTAACGAATATCCTTAATCTTTTTAACTTCCTAAATATATGATTCTAATAAAACATTAAATATCATCATATTCAAAATATATTCTATTAATACTCATATGTACATGATATTATTTTATTCTAGTACATCTACTAAATTATTCATAAAAATAAAATATTTTACTTCATATTCTATTTTACTCACAGTCATTAATATTTTATAATAAATCTATATATCTATTGATTTAATTTCATAAATTTACATTGAAATTTAATTGTCTGACTTGTTGATTCCTATCACAAATTTTTTTAATAAATTATTTTCTTTTTTAATTTTATTTTCTTGTTTTTCAGTGTATTTGGTATCATCCTTTCTATGTTATTCCTATTGAATAATTTATTTTATCTTTCTTTATATATAAATCAATTATCATTTGAAAATATTAATATAGACTTAATTCTTAAGGAATAACCTATAAAGATTATCTATAGGAATAAATATTTCCAATTAGTCATATTTTTCATATAAATACTTCACTGGGCCAAAATGTATTACAATTTTTATATGATTCCTTTATGATGATTTATGAATTTGTTATAATATTTCACATTATTTATTAATTCTATATATTTTTACATGGAGTATAATAATTTTGATCATAAAAAATATCAAACAATGAGGTTTATTTATACCCTAAAGGAATGAGTTTTCATTCAATCAATATTATTAGTTATAGAAACCTCGATAATAACAACTTTTACATCAAAAAATTATTTTTTATTATCATTATATATATTTTTAACCATCTTCCTATTAGGATTAAAATTGATATAAAAATTATATGAATATATTTTTGAGACTGTGATGATATGGAATTTTAGGTTTCAAATAAAATACCATCGATATCTAATGAATTCCTCAATTTCATCATAATTTAATCCTTTTCCTCCATCATAATTTTATAGGTTTTTGGCTACATTTTCATTTACATATTTACTATTTATATGTTAACATTTATCATTGTAAAATTGTTTATATTTATTATTTGAATGGATATAGGATTTATTGAAATAATAAATTATTATTTTTCTTGTTAAATGGGAGGATGTTCTTATTGTTTAATAGATAAGGTAGGACTTGACTGAGGAAAATATTTATCGTCGCATCATCAAATCCTGAATTAATTTTATCTTTTACATTAATGTGTTCACTGGAAATTGTTTATTTTTCATTATTTTGACATTCCCATTTTTATTCTCCATGTTTTTATGTTTCTGATAATTTGTATCATTTATATGTTATGTTTTATCTCCACCTATAACAAATTATGGACTTCCATCTGTATTTTCACACATACATTTTAGACACAATAAAAATAATTCACATTGTTTTTTTCTCTTAATCCTATGAATGTGAGGATAACATTTACCTAAAATTATTTTTAAATAAATTATTTTTTAGTTGTTTTTACTTCATCAATGTTTTCATATTTATATTATAAGAAAATTAAATGTTGGAAATAAAAAACATTCATTTTATTTGACGGTTATTATAAAAATCAAGAAAAGTGTTCTCATATTGGTCTTCCACCATTATGAGTGTTTATTATCATGAAATTTTCTTAGACAATGTAAAAATTCTTAAGAAAAGTAGATTCATTAACTTCAGTGTCTAGGCCATCACATCGAAATAGAAAGTAACCAAAAATTTCCCAATGTTGTATATTATAATCCTTCAAATAAAATATAATACATATAATTATTAAAATATTAATATATGACATATATTTTATTTAGAAATAATTAATTTGGAGTAAAGGGATGTATAATTCTCGCATCTATAGAATGATTTGAAACATTCCATACTTTTTCATATGATGAAAATTAATATGATTTTGGATAAGAATTATTAAAACATATTTGTTTAATAGGAAATGTGTGAGTTTTATGTTCAAATTCTTCATCTAATGAAAATATCAAAATAACATATATTGGTTTGATATTTGAATTTTATATCATTTTAAACCATTTAAATGGGATATTTCTAAATCCATAAAATCTACACATTCTTACTAACACATTATGTTCATTAACATGACTCGATAGTTCAAGTCAAAATCATATTTTAAAATTTCAATGATTACCATCCACGAAACAAAATGGAGTACATTAAAATTTAATCTTATTTACTATAATGTATTATATCTATTAGTAATTATTGCAATAATACATTATTGGAAAATTAAATTTATAAAGACATGATATGTTGAAAATTACATGGAAAAAATACAATGATGAAAAGGATCGTATGATAGAATGTATGATTGACAATATTTATTTAAAAAAACAATAAACAATGAGGGCGTGGATAACTTATTCTCATTTATATATAATAAAACATTCAGCCAATAAAACATCCTCAAATCCAATGACTCATATTTAATCCCAAATATATATATATATATATATGGATGGGAGTATTTTCAGAAATATGAGAAGAATATATATATTATTAATGTTTAGTAACATTTTTTATATGTTTTTTTGGAATCATTTGTTTCAATAAAACTCATATATTTAAAAATTTAAAAAATTCAATAATGATTATAAAAAACATCAAAAATATTATTATTGAATATGGGTAAATTTTTGAAGAATATATTAAAAATTTACCTCCTAGATAAGTATATATAAACAGTATTATCAATGTTTTGTTGTAATATGAAACACATGGATTCCTAAAAAATGATGTAGAATATCCTAGGAATTCATCATATGCTTGAAGTAAAACAATATATTCATGTTTAGCAACATTAAATTTTTTTATTTATATTATATTCATTCATGTTGTTTATAATAATTAACTTCAATCTTAACTTTATTCGTTATAATTATATAATTTTCATCACATTAAATTAAAAAAATATTTAAATCTAATGATAAAAATATTTTTGGGATATTCTATCAATTTCCAATAATAATTTCCCAAAAATTCATTGAGTTCAATATTTTTTGATTTTATCCCATATTCATAAAAACAATACTCCTCAGGATGTCATAGTTTGAATTGTGAAAATGATGCTCAATACTTGAATTAATTTCATAAGGAACCCCTAGTTTTTACAGGTTGATCAAAATGAACAGTAATATTCTTAGTTGGATGATACATAACCATTTTATTATTCCTTGGATTTAATCATCTTCGTTCTTAAACAAAATATAAAATATTATAAAGATGTTAATCATTTAATTTTTTTTTCTAAACTTTTTCATTAGATGAATTTTCCAATAAGTTTTCAATCCTATTTCATCGACATTATCTTTTAGTTTTAATTAACATGATATGCCACAATTAATTTATCATAGGAATGGTAAATTCATTCCACATTATTTGGTGTGAATTTATGTATAAATTATTTTTTATTCATGATGAATTCCATTCACGAAAAACACTAATATAATTGAGATGTGGACTTTTCATTTCAAAAATTCATAGTATGTTCAAATAATAAATGATATATGTACTACTGAAATTATAGTATAATATGATGTATTAAATACATCATCCAAAAAAAATTACACATTGAGAATTAAATCAACATGTTTGAAGTAATTTCTTTAAGAACTCTTTTTTATTCCATCCTCTAATCTTTTTTATTAATTTATTATAAGAAATGAAAAAATATTATACCTTTCATTGTATAAAAAATATGAAAATAATAATTTTCAAATTCTCCAACATAATATCTATAATGTCTTACCAATGGAAAATTTATCACATTTTTTATATGCGATATAATATTTTTAAAATAGAAAATGGTTTTCACTATTTTCAGATCATATTATAGACTTGAATAATAATAATAATAATACTAATACACCACCCACATGTTTACATATTAATTGATCTATAAAATAAGTCTATGACCCCCAAAATACATAATAATAATAATAATTATTATTATTATTAAAATAATAATTATAATAATGGGAACACTAGATCCTTAGAATCAAATTAAGATCCCCCATTAGTATATAATAAAAATAGTGGTCAACCAATATCATTGTGAATTCCTCATGGTTCCTCAATAATATATTATAATAATTGGCATATTAGACCATGTAATTTCATCAAGTACCCAAAAAATGTATGATAATTAACAAGGGATCACAAAATCATTGAGAAAACGTCATGATTCCAGAATTATATATAATAATAATGGGATACTATAACCATAGAATCATATCATGGTTCTCAAGAAATATATAAGAATTTTAAAAATAGAAATACAAGATCTATGGAAACACCTAAATGTCTGCCAAAAGTATATAATAATAATTGGGATTCTAGATCCAGGAAATTTTATAATGGTCCCCTAAAGATATATAATAATAATAATAACAATTTGGTCAAAATATCACATCAATTAACTAATGAATAAATATATTATATTAATAAAACAATTAATCAATATATTTGGATAATAAAATATTTAATATGATTCATTAATAAATATTATTTTATTACATACATAAAAACATAGGGTGTGTTCCATGCATCATGGAAAATAAATTAATTATCAACCAACACTTTCACATAAAAAACTACATTCACAAAGGGTTAAAATAAAACAACCAAGACAACAATTTAAGACTTTCACATTAAACCATTTTGAAATATTTGCATCTCACCTAATGAATTTATGGATCTTCAATAATATAGAAGGCCTATTTAGTAGAATAATGAAAATTCATAACTCATCCTTCATATGTGGAATATTAGAACATATCAGATCCACTATGTAATTGTAATTTTATATTTACCACCTCATATATGTTTCACATAACACAAGGTGTAACATCCGAGATAAATGAAGGATAAGACATATTTCATATTTATTTAATTTTTGAATTAAATATTTATTTTACTTTAAAGTAATTTATATGTTTTATAGAGTACCTGATACGCAAAAATGGGTTTCTTTGAAATCTTATGTTGCACACTAATAATATAATATTATTATTTTAAATGGCAGTTAACTCCTAGCCATTGTATTAGAAAGAATGAATGAAACTAACTAAAATATTATTATAAATGTTTGTTAAATGTATTTACATTTATCCAATAAACGTTAGAGGCTTAAAATGTGAATGAATCTAATTTTAAACATAATTTACATTAAAAGGCCGATTTACCACCTTTTAATGGCGAACCCTTTTTAAATCTAGTTTTGGTCACTTTAATGCATTATATATGACCAAATAGAATCCTTTTTTATAATGGGGACATCAAAATTTACTTTGTGTAATTTTTTGGAATTTTTTCGATAAGGCTCATTTTTTAATAAATAGTGAGAGGTATTGTATTTTAATTCAAAAGTACCTTTTAATATAATTTATTTATATGGATAGATTATCTATTTAATTGGTTATAATGTGAAATTAAAAAATATTTTTACCATTTAACCCAATGTTGGTCATTGGAATTAATTTCACTTTGAAATTGGACATAAAAAAGTATCAATCTTTTGATAGTTATTGTTTCATAAAAACACGTTGTTTGTTTTGATAACGGGAATTAATTTAAAAATTAATTAATGCCACTTCAATGTTTTGAATTTGGAACAATAGACATCATTTTTTAATTCTAAATATGTAATATAGCTTAGGCCGATGTTTTGGTATTTTTCTGGAAAACTTTAATTTTTGATGAATAGTGAAACCACATAGTGGTAGTTAAAAAAAACTGACTTTTTCATTTCAATGAAATTTTACCACTTCTGTGAATTGAATTTTGAAAATATGACATACATGGTTGTTTTCAAGATGGAAATTTTTTTTCATTAAAATGAAAATAATTTTTGGTGAATATTAACTTTTGACTTTTATTTACAGCGGTTAAAGGTAAATATGGTAATTCAATGTTAAAAGAATATTATAATAATTAAAAATTACATTAACACTCGTACAAACCTAATTTTTTGAGTCATTTACGACCATGTGAATCTTTGGGTCTATTTTGGGATCTCATTGAGCCACTTGGGAGTGATAATGACAATTTAGAATAATTAATTTAATGTGAAGACAAAACTGACATTACAAAATGTCATTTATTAATTACTTTTTATATGGTGTTATATAAGTCCTATTTTTGACTATGAATATTATTTGTAAATATAAATAGTTTTCTACATTATAGTAATTTTTTGTAATTTTTAGGCATCGAATAAATTAAATTATTTATGACACATTAATGATGTCGTATTTACCTCATTAATAAAATTTTTAAATAAATAAGATTATAATGATTAAATTATTATCCAAAACATGTACAATAATGATTGGATTATTTTATTTCGACCATGAGTCATCTTATCTTAGACTATAATGATTTATGGACCATTAGATAGTGAATATAATTATATAATAAAATAATGTTTTCACACTTTCCTAAAGAGCCCCTCCTCTCCCTTACAAAAAGAAACCAATTCTAACCAATTACTCACTCCTCTCATGAATTTTGGCTCGTCCAAACTCTACCCAATTAAGATCCTTACATCCATATCCTCATCTTATATGCCTTAACATAGGTCTAAGGCACTTAAAGAAGTCCTCTGTTTCAAACCAAAGGGAGCTACCCTAATTAAAGGTAACAATTTCTCTTAAATTGTTTTCATTTATTTTACTTCTCCAACCCCTAAAATCTTTTTGTTCCATTATTTTGTAACATCAACAGTATCATTAATATACTATTATGTTGTTATGAGAAGTATTCTAACTAAACTTACACACACCTCCATCTAATGGATGAAGAACATAATGTTTATGAGGATGGAAAACTAACGCCTCACGAAACGATGATTGTTCAATTACATATTAACTCCTATCATAGTGGCCATTATGATTGAACTATATTTATATATGATATATATTATGGTTATGATATCCTTATGCTTCTGTACTTCCCAATTATATCAAGCCTTTATGGTTTCCATAGTGGGTAAATACTATAATCTCATTTGAGTAAGTGCGGACTACCGACCCCTTAAATATATGTGACTCATTAATGCATTATGTGGGGTGTATAAAAGATAGAGTTAAAGATATTATTTAAT
Source organism: Viscum album (assembly GCA_963277665.1). Classification (NCBI taxonomy): domain Eukaryota; kingdom Viridiplantae; phylum Streptophyta; class Magnoliopsida; order Santalales; family Viscaceae; genus Viscum; species Viscum album. The sequence goes on along the minus strand of OY728165.1, from coordinate 1,059,269,617 downwards.
ATATAATAATGTATTATATCATACCTATGTATAATTATGTTTTAATTCCATTAAAATAACAAATAGAAATGAAAGTAGCGTTCATGCGTACGTAGGGTTTATCATCTCCATGAACGGTGCATTACATTTCTTACCTTAAAATGTTATGTAGTGGTATATATACATATATATAATGGATATATATTATATATATGATATTTAAATCATTAATATCATTCATTATATAATATACTATTGACCACATGGACATCTTGTAAATATGTGGTGTTCATTTTTTACTCAAGTACCAAATATTGACAAAATGAACGTTATTAACTTAAATGATAACATAATGTTATTAACATGCTAATAAGTTATATAAAAGGAATAATTAACTTGAAAAAGGTTTTTAATCAGTTATAAATTAAATTTAGTTTCCTATTCAGGAGAATAAAGGACGATTAAGTCAAGTCAGACACGAGGTAAGGGACATCATCTCAATCTCCTCTAATTGAGGAATATTGTATTTTAATACAATATTTTCTTTTATACGATGGTATAAACACCTTTTACATTTCATTTCATTCAAAGAGAATATTTTTATACTAAGTGTTTTACTAAATGAAAAAATGAATGTTTCCGTTTTTACGTATGTGGTGACAATGACCTTTCCGCCACCATGAGTATTATTTGATCTTTGGTTTCCTTAACAATTCATAATGTTTTTAAAAGGAAAAATAAATACCATATACACTTTTTTATATTTTGGTATGGAAAATGATTTTGAGTATGGATTTATTATTTCAATATCTTGAAATGATATTTTTTATTGAAATTTTGAAATTTTATCTTTCGTTTATTCTTATATTATGTTTTATGATCATGTTATGGTTCATGTGAATTATTTACGTATATGGGTGGTTCCGTGATAAACCTAGGGCTGGTATGCCCGAGATAGATCTCCAATGCATTGGGTAACGCGATAGAGGTAAACATGAATGTTTCTCCTATGAGATTTTGGGAATATACTATGAAGGGTATTCTAATGTAACTCCCACTATAGCTATGATAGCTACAATGTAAGTAAGATATGAATGCCACAAGTTACCTTTATGATTTATAATTTATATGTGTCTTTCAAAAATCGTATGATTTCAAAAGGTAAGTAAAAGATTTCATGTTTTTTTAATTATTTATGAAAAAATGTTTTCATTCTTTGTTTTAGAACACATACTGAGCTTTTTATGCTATTCCGATGTTTTGAAATGTTTTCATAGGACTTAAATATGGATAGGGTCAAAGATGGGAACGGGGAAAAGTCATGCTTTCTAAAACATAGAATTAGACACGACTCTTTTTTTCATGAGTTTTTATTTTATGAAAAAAATGGAAACTGTGCAGAAGTGTATACCTTTTAATCTTTTGAGATGTAATAGTTATTCCATAATTCATTAAAAATCTAAACATATAAGTATCATCAATGTGAATTATTCATTTAATTCAATATTAATGTAATGTTTAAGGTCGAGTCCTTATAGTTGGTATCAAATGTCGGTTTAGATATCATTAGGTGTTAGGGTATTGTTATGGTAATATCCATAAAGACATTTATGTTAATATTGACATCATATTGCATTTCCAGATTACCATGTTGTTTTGTCTAAGATATTTTTGTGTTCAAAATGGTTTTCCATAGAGGAAATAGGGCAGCTGTGTTGGGATGGCATCAAGAGGAAGAAAACCGTCCAAATCAGCAACCTGGGATGGTCGGAATTGGAACTGAACATTTTGTCAAAGCGATGGCCCAGTTGACTAAGGAAATAAATGGTGGTGGTATCCATGTACGAGATCATCTAGATCAACCACATAGGAACATGTTAGTAGTGGAGTATTTCATGAGGCAACATCCCACATCATTCAGAGAATCATTTGACACTGTGCTAGCTGAAGGTTGGATTGAAGCACTGGAAATGATTTTCAATGTCATGGGTTTTTTCAAAATATCAAAATGTAAGTCTTGCTATTTACCATTTTGATGGTGAAGCTTATCAGTGGTGGTCGATGGTGAAAAATATCAGGGATATTGAGGAGATTGATGCTCTTGATTGAGATGAATTCAAATGTATGTTTCTTGAGAAATATTTTCCTATGGTGGTTCGTCTTAGGATGGAAAAAAATTCCTAGAATTGAGGGAGGAGGATGACTCGGTGGCTGATTATGAAGAAAAATTCACTCGACTGGAAAGGTATGCTTCAAATTTCATATGATACCTTGATAGTAATATCAAACATTTTTACTCAGGATTAAAGCCAAAGTATTGCAGCGATTTAGCTTCGCGTGAGTTCAAAAGTTATGAAAAACTGGTTCTTTGTGAGGAGAAGGTGGAAATGGAGTTTTATGAGGATCAGGTATTCTTTGAAAAAAAACATATAAAGAGGTCTAGGTGGCATGTGAAATGGAAGAACTCATCAAAAAAGTCTAATGGTAGGAAACTTATGTTTACAGTTTGTGAAATTTGAGGTAAAAAGCATGCTGGGGAATGAATTTTGAATTCTGGTAAGTGTTACCGATGTGGTAAAATGGGGCCTAAGGCTCAAAATTGAACTAATAAGGATAAGGGTAATGGTAAGACAAAATCTGATTTACATTCAGTAAAATGTTTTAAGTGCAATGAAATGGGTCATTATAAAAATGGGTGTTCAACAAAGAACTCAACCGAAGGAAAGCTGCCAGACTACAAGAAAAAAGGTGTTGTGAAATCCTTTGCAACTACTTCAGTAGATGTCGGGCCAACAAATGAAGTTGTGTCAGGTACACTATATGTTTGTTCAGATTATGCCAATGTGTTTATTGATTCAGGGTCTACACGCTCTTTCATTTCAAAGATGTTTTCTAGTAAATTGTGAATTTCATCTCATGATATTAATACTGAACATATGGTAAAAAAACCTGGAGGAAATTTTGAGACAAAAATAAAACATAAGAATATTCCTGTCCTTGTGTGCGGAAAGAATTTACCTGCAAACGTTATTGTTTTTCCTCTAGTAGAATTTGATGTTAGATTGGTCATGGATTGGCTTTCTATGTATCATGCTAAGACTGACTTCATAGATAAATTGGAATCTTTTCAGAATTATTTTTAGTTTGTATACTAAAATGATCCCTTGTTGTTGATAACATATTAGGAAGCATAAAAACTAGTAAAATATGGAAATGAATGTTACCTTGAACATATTCTTGCAAACAAAGGAAATGTTCATATTAATGATGTTCCATTGGTAAATGAGTACCTTGACGTTTTTCTTGATGAGTTTCTTGGTATAATACCTTATCGGGAAGTTGAATTTAGGGTTCAATTAGATCCTAATGTTAAGCCAATTTCAAAACCCCCTTATCGAATGGCTCAAATTGAACTTTTAGAGTTAATGAAGCAATTGAAAAAGTTATTAGATAAATGTTTCATTCGACCTAGCACATCACCATGGGGTTCTCCTGAATTTTTTGTTAAAAATAATGATATTTCAATGAGACTTTTCATTGGTTATAGAGCATTGAATAACATCACTGTTAAGAATAAGTATCCTTTTCCTCATATCGATGATTTGTTTGATCATCTCCATGGTGCTCAGTAATTTTCAAAGATTGACTTGTGGTCGGGGTACCACCAGTTTAAAGTAAAAGAAGCAGAAATTCCAAAGACTACATTTTGTACTAGATATAGCCATTATGAATTTGTAGTTATGCCTTTTGGGTTAACCAATTCACCTGCTTTATTCATGGATCTTATGAATAGAATTTTCCATGACTTCTTGGATAAGTTTTTGGTTGTGTTCATTAATGATATTTTGGTTTATTCCAAAAGTAAAGAGGAATATGAAATTCATTTAAGGGTTTTCTTACAGACATTAAAAGAAAATAAATTGTTTGGGAAATTCATTAGGTGTTTGTTTTGGTTGCAATAAATTTAATTCCTTTGTCACATTGTTTAAAAAAATGGAATAACTTTTGATCCTGCTAAAACAGAAGTTGTTGAAGAATGGACAAGACCCACAAATATAACCGAGATTCGTATTTTTATTGGTTTGGTAGGTTATTACTGGAGGTTTGTTGAAAAGTTTTCACAGTTTTCAAGTATAATTACTATGTTAACTCGGAAAGGTGTTAAGTTTATCTGGACAAAAGAATGTGATGATTGTTTTCAGTAATTGAAAAGAAGATTGGTGAATGCTCCACTTTTGGCACTGCCTTCTGGAAATAGTAAGTTTGTTATCTACAGTGATGCTTCATTGAAAGGAATGGGTTGTGTCCTAATGCAAAATGATTAGGTAATTTTTTATGCATCATGTCAGTTGAAACCACATGAGTTAAATTACCCTACACATGATTTGGAATTAGCTGATGTTGTTTTTGCTTTAAAAATTTGGAGGCATCATTTGTATGGATTGAAGTGTGAAATATATAGTAACCAAAAAATTTTGAAGTATATATTCACTCAGAAAGAATTGAACATGAGAAAGAAGAGATGGTTAGAATTAATCAAGGATTCTGATTGCACGATCCTTTATCATCCGGGAAAAGAAAATAAAGTGGCTGATTCTTTGAGCTGAAAAAGTAATACTTCATTAACCATGTTACGTTTGTAATGAGATCCTTTGGTTTTTGATTTTATGAAATTTTTCATAGAAGTTGTTGTTGCAGGAAATTATTTTGTTCTGTTTTAGGTGTCAGTGAAATAACTTATATCAGACATAATTAAGAAAGAACAGAAGGAAGACAATGAGTTGCAGAAAAAGGTTTTGTTAGTTCAGAAGGGTAGGTTGCCTGATTTTAACATTGATAATGATTTTGTTTTGATATTGGGAAAGATATTATGTGTGCCTTGTGATTCACAGTTGATGAATGATTTGTTATGTGAAGCTTATAGTTCTCCATTTTCAGCTATTCCTAGAAGTACTAAGATATACAGAGATCTTCAAGAGTATTTCTGGTGGGATGGAATGAAATGAGATATTGATGATTTTTCTGTGAAGTGTTTGTCTTGTCAGCAGGTAAAAGTAGAGAGACAGTTACCGAAATGGTTGCTTCAACCTCTACCAGTGCCATAGAGGAAATGGGAAAATATATCCATGGACTTCGTTGTGGGATTACCAAAGATATCTCGAGATAATAATGCAATCTGGGTTATAGATTATTGATTGACTAAATCTGCTCATTTCCTTCCTATTAGAGATACTTTGTCTCTAGATCAACTTTCTCAGTTGTATGTCAAAGATATAGTCATGTTTCATGGAGTTCCCCTCTCCATTGTATCTTATTGTGATACTAGGTTCACTTCTAACGTTTTGAAAGGCCTTCAAAACTCATTGGCTACTGAATTAAATTTTAGTACATATTTTCATCCTCAATCAAATGGGCAGACAGAATGAAAAATTCAGACTTTGGAAGATATGTTACATGCTTTGTCGATGGATTACAAGGGAAGCTCGGACCAACATGTTTTGTGGTTGAATTTTCATATAATAATAGTTTTCATTCTAGTATACAGATGAATCCATTTGAGGAATTATATAGAAAACATTTTCGAACTCTGGAATTCAGGGATGATGTAGGTGAAATAAAGCTGATGGGACCTGAATTGGTAGAAGAGACGGTAGAGAAAAATCAGTTGATTCAGAAGCACACGAGAACAGCTCAGAGCAGACCGAAAAGTTATGCAGAAAACCAGAGGAATGATCTTTCTTTTGAGGTAGGTGATCATGTCTTTTTCAATGTTTCTCCATGGAAAAGTGTGATGAGTTTTGGTAAGAAAGGAAAGTTGAGTCTGTGGTTCATTAAACCTTATGAAATTCTAGAGAAAGTTGGATCATTTGCATACAGAGTGGATTTACCTCCATGTTTATCCTAGGTACACAATGTTTTCCATGTTTCGATTTTGAGAAAGTATATTCCAGATCCATATCATGTTTTGAGCCCATAGGTAGTTCAGTTGGAAGAGAATGTCTCTTTTAAAGAACAACTAGTCCAGATTTATGATCGTAGAGAGCATGTGTTGCAGAATAAGTTAATTCACGAGGATAAGGTTTTTAAAAAAACCATATGGTTGAAGAGGCAACTTGGGAATCGAAAAATGCTATGAGGGATAAATACCCAAACTTATTTTGATAAGTGAATAAAAATTGTGAGGACGCAATTTCCAAAAGAAGGGAAGGATGTACCATCCCATGTAAATGAAGAATAAGACTTATTTCATATTTATTTAATTTGTGAATTAAATATTTATTATACTTTAAAGGGGTTTCTATGTTCGATAGCGTACCTGATACGCAACAACGGGTTTCTTTGAAATCTTATGTTGCACACTAATAATATAATATTATTATTTTAAATGGTAGTTAACTCCTAGTCATTTTGTTGGTGGGAATGAATGAAACTAACTACAATATGATTACACATGTTTGTTAAATGTATTTACATTTATCCAATAAAAGTAAGAGGCTTAAAATGTGAATGAATCTAATTTTAAACATAATTTATATTAAAAGGCCGATTTACCACCATTTAATGGAGAACCATTTTTAAATATAGTTTTTGTTTCTTTAGTATATTCTATATGATCAAAAAAAATCATTCTTTATAATAGGGACATCAAAATCTACTTTTTGCAATTTTTTGGAATTTTTCCGATAAGGTTGCTTTTTTTATTGAATAGTGAGAAATATTGTATTTTAATACATAAGTGCCCTATAATCTACTTTATTTATATGGTTAGATTATCTTTTTAAATTTTTTTAAAGTGAAATTAAAATATATTTTTACCATTTAATCCAATTTTTCTCATTGGAATTAATTTCACTTTGTAATTGGACATAAAAAAGTATCAATCTTTTAATAGTTATTTTTTCTTAAAAACACGCTATTTGTTTTGATAACAAAAATTAATATTAAAATTAATTAATTCCACTACTATGATTTTAATTTGGAAAAATAGACATCATTTTTTAATTCGGAATATCAAATATATGTCAGGCTAAATTTTTTAGATTTTTTTTGAAAAACATCAATTTTTACCACTTTTTTGAATTGAATTTAGAAAATCCTACATTCATGGCTGTTATAAAGATGTAAAATGTTGTTCCTTGAGATGAAAATAATTTTTGGTGAATAGTAACTTTTGAATTTCTTTTACCGCGGTTAACGGTAAATAAGGTAATTCAAGGATAAAAGAATAATATAATAATTCAAAATTAACTTAACACTTGTCCTATCCTTATTGGTGGATTCATTTAAGACCCTTATCATCTTTGGGTTGATTTTAGGACCCCATTCAGCCACTTAGGAGTGATAATAGCAATTTAGATTAATTAATTAAATGTAATGTCAAAATTGACATTAAAGAAAATGAATTAGTATTTAATTTTTATATTGTGTAATATAAGTCCTATTTTAGACAATAAAAAATCAATAGAAAGATAAAATTATTTACTACATGATAGTATTTATTTGTAATTTTTATACATCGAATAAAGTAAATTATTTATGATACAATAATGATGTCGTATTTACCTCATTAATAAATGATTTAAATAAATAAGATTATAATGATTAAAATATTATCCAAAAAATGTCCAATTTTGATTGGATGATTTTATTTCGACGATTAGTCATATTATCTTTGACTATAATTATTTTTGGACCATTTCAAACCGAATATCATTATATAATGAAATAATGTTTTCCCACTTTCTTAAAGATCCCCTCCTCTCCCTTATAAAAAGAAGGCCACTTATAACCAATTACTCACACCTCTCAAGACTTTTGGATCATCAAAAATCTCTCCAATTCATCTCCCTACATCCCTATACTCCTCATAGAAGCCTTACCTTAGGCATAAGGTGATTCAAGAAGTTATTTGGTTCAATCCAAAGGGAGTTACCCAAATTAAAGGCAATGGTTTCTCATAAATTGTTTTATGTAATTTTACTTCTCCAACCCCTAAAATCTTTTTATTATTTTATTTCTTAACAAAAAAATAACTTTAATATACTAGGATGTTGTTATGAGATGTTATAACAACACTTACACACTCCTCCATCTAATGGATGAAGAATATAATGTTTCTGTGGATGGAAAACTAACACCTCACGAAACAATGATTGTTCAATTACATTTTACCACCTCTCATAGTGTCCATTATGATGGGACTGTATTTATATATGATATATATTATTTTTATGATATCATTATTCTTCTGTAATTCCCAATTATATCAAGCCTTTATGGTTTCCAGAGTTGGTAAATTCGACAATCTCATTTGAGTAAGTGCGGGCTCCCACCCCCTAAAAGTGATGTGACTCGTTAATGCCTTATGTGGGGTGTATAAAGGATAGTGTTAATGATATTATATATGATATTATACTGTAATTATAATATACCTATGTATAATTATGTTTTAATTCAATTAAAATATGAAATAGAAATGAATGTAGCGTTCATGCGTACGTATGTCTTACCGTCTCCATGAATGGTGCATTTCATTTCTTAACTCCAAATGTTATGTAATATTATATATACATGAATATAATGGATATATATGATATATATGATATATATGATATCTAAATCATGAATATAATTCTGGATATAAGGGGCTATTGACCACAAGGACAACTTTTCAATATTGGGCGTTCATTTTTGACTCAAGTACCAAATAACGAAAAAATGAATGTTATTAACACAAATGATTACATAATGTTTATAACATGGTAATAAGTTATATAAAAGGAATAATAAACTTGAAAAGGTTCTTAAGAAAGTATAAATTAACTTTAGTTTATTATTCAGGAGATTAAATAACAATCGAGTCAAGTCGGACACGAGGTAAGGGACTTCGTCTCAATCTCCTCTCATTCAGGCATATTGTATTTTAATACAATATTTTCTTTTATACGAATGTATAAACACCTTTGAACTTTCTTTTCTATCAAAGGAAATCTTTTAATACAAATCATTTTACTAAATTAAAAAAAAGAATGTTTCTTTTTTTTACATAAGCGGTGACAATGCACATTCCGCCGCCACGAGTATTATTTGATCTTTGGCTTCCTTAACAATCTGTAATGTTTTGAAACAAAAAATAAATACCATATAAACTTTTTAAATATTTTTCTATTGAAAATGATTTTGAGAGTGGATTTATTTTTTCAATATCGTGAAATGATATTTTGTTATTTCTATTTGGAAATGTTATCTTTCCTTTATGCTCATGTTATGTGTTATGATCATGTTATAGATATTGGGTATTATTTACATATATGGGTCGTTCCATGATAATCCTAGGGTGGGTGAGCCCGAGATAGCTCTCCAATGCATTGGGTAACGTGATAGAGTTAAAGATGAATGTTTCTCCTAAGAGATTTAGGGAATATACTGTGATGGTATTCCAAAGTGACTCTCTATGTACCTATGATAACTACAACGTAAGTATGATGTGGATGCCAAAAGATACCTTTATGATTTATTATTTCAATGTGTATTTCATAAATATTATTATTTCAAAAGGTAAGTAAAATATATCATGTGTTTTTAGGTATTTATGAACAAATGTTTTCATTATTTGTTTTATTACCCTTACTGATCTTTTTATGATCATCCCATGTTTTGAAATGGTTTCACAGGACATAAATATGAATAGGGTCAAGGATGGGATCATGGAAAAGTCATGCTGTCTAAAACATGGAACATGAAATGACTCTTTTTTTCAAAAGTTTTTATTTAATGAAAAAATGTAAATTTTGTAGAAGTGTCTACCTTGTAAACTTTTGAGAAGTAATAGTTATGTCCTAATTCTATAAAACTCTATACCTTAAATGATCTTCAATAGGAATTATTCATTTAATTCTATATTATGCAATTTTTAAGGTTGGGTCCTTATACAAGGAATATGGTAACATTTTTTTATATACTTCATCATCTGAGTGGTCCGGCTATTATATAGGGGTAAAAAACTTATGTTTAAAATATATAAAGTACATGAATTATAATTATTTTTATATAATTATCAAATCATTATTATGAAATGAAATTATTAACGCAATGATCATACACAAACAATAGAGAACCCATAAACAACAAGAAATATTAATTGTTAAAAAATGATATAAATTTATGTAAAATTTTATGGAGGATGTACCTCAACCTAGTAGAATATAGAACGAATGATTGATATAAGAAGATAATGAAAAATAGGAATCAATAGTTGTGGGTGAATATCCAGAAACAATTATCACGAAATAATCTATATATAATGTACAAACAAAATATATCTAATATAAAATAATCCGGTATCATTCTAGAATATATTTTTATCCATGATATCTTTGTATTAATAGAGAAAAACAACAAAAACATACATCATGATCAAATTAAAAACCTTAACTCAATAAGAGTTGATAATGTAATTAATAGAATTAATGGCCCGAAAGCATACTTTTTTATGGATTTTTGATAACCCCCTTTCAAGGGACGAGGGGGGACCCTTACAATACGTGTAGGCTTAGTGATTATAGGGCCTACAGGAATAAAAATTTACATGACCTGATGGTCTTAAAACTTTCAACCAGACTATCTACAAGGAACCCCCTCCCCAACATCTGCATCGTGATAGTAGCTCTCCACCTTCGCATGCCCGTCTGTCTAAGATTTTTGTGCATGCACAGGTTATCCTCGATGGCATATCCAAACCATATAATTCTATAAATCCATCTAGCTCTACTCTGGTGAGTGCACTGGCTCTAAAACCTCTTCTGGGGTTGGTCCATTTTTTTAGATTCTGTCTAGGGAAACAACATGTGGTCTGAAGACCTTGAGGATGCCCGGAAGCCTTAGAGGTGGCCCAAATGGCCTACTGACCCGAAGGACTGAGGGGCCCGAAAGCCTTAAGGACTATAAGCCCAAACCGTTGGCCCAACGTGAATTGTTCCAGCTACTGATGTACCAAATAGTACCTGTTTCAGTGCCTACTACAGTGCCTACTATAGTTCCCGCGCAGTGTATAGTTCTGTTATAGTACCTCCACAATGTAGAGTCTTGCTATAGTCCTACAAAGTGTACAGTCTGCTACATTTCCTTCTACAACAATTTCTACAGTACCACTACAGTACATGAAAATACTATATTTGTAAAACATTTGGATGAAGGGTATTCATCAAAAAATTAGCATCTAATTGTTTATTTTGAAACTAATTCTAAGGGATCAATGTTATAGGTTCTAAGAGATATGTTATTAAGTAAAAATCATATTAAAATATATCCCATGATTCACACATATGAGAACCGTAACTCCTAGGAAGAACATTTCACTAAAAGGACATTTTAAACAATTAATTGACAAAACTCATTGTATGGATATGTCAAAATAGACACTTCTAAATTTTTTTAGACATTATTATTGATGTGGTCTATGTGGATGGGTCATAGATTGATGGAAAATGTATAGTCATTTTGGAACCACCACACCCTAAACCATGGTGTGGTGAGGTCATAATGATTCTTGAATATAAGGATATCCCAAGAATTCTACACCCAAGACAATTCCTAACATGGTTTTATTGGTCCCTTTATATTAAATAGGACACCTCTAGGTTAATATCTTATACCCCAAATTAGAGGTTTCACCCATGGGGTACATAAACACTTCCAAAGAGCTCATAATCACCTTCCAATATCCAATTACACAAATTTAACACTATCTAAAATAGAAAATTATAATTCCTTAACATTTTCCATAAATAATATAACTAAGATGTGTTTAAATCTCCAGGATATAAAAATAATAATCCTTATTATTTATCATTAGAAATTAACCATATCATTGAACTCATTTAGGTCATTAATATATTTACCCTTGTCTTCATTTTAAATCCTAAAAATAAACATTATTCATTTAGAAAATTTGAATATTAAGGAAATAAATAAACAAAATTCAAAAAATTATCTTTACAATCATTGAAGGAATGAGACATCATCCTCCCACACCAATCTAATATGATACACCAATGATTCATCCATATAATCCTCACTAGAACATTAGTCCTCTCCACTATGATCCTATTACCAATGCATAATTTTTATAAATTACATACCACACAATTAGACTAAATAATAAAATAATATCTATAGAGAAATGGAAAAAATAGTTGGGTATCACAATATTCACACATCCACATCACATATAGATTATATCCTAATTACAATACCTCTCTTTGTCATTATTCTATAATTTATTTGATCCTCCTCCTTCAATGAATAATTTTTATGTTCTATGATTTCTAAAGATAACAAATCATTAATCAATATAACACATTATAAATATCTAATTCAATAAGATATAAATTTGTTCTAACCTAAAAATTTTAAATTATATATATTTTTATCATTAAAACCCCTATAATATACCTCTCTTGATATTCTTGGATTCAACTTCTAACATTAAATCATCGAGGTGATTGATGATAAAATGGATAATTAGGATTCTTTATGATATTAAATACTTATTACAATGTTAAAACCCAACAAATTGTTATTTTTTATGTTTTATTACCTTCCATCCCCAATAGATCATATCATTTGAATCTATTAACTAACTCAATATCAATATTTCACATAATTAGATCACATCAATTTAACTGATTCTTGTTGAAAAAACCCATTATCTATCCATCAATACACATAAAACTAGAATTTAGAATCTATATGAATCTAGATTTTATGGATTCACATACCCACTACATCCAAAGTCATATCATCCACCCACTCACTTGTAACATTATATTAAAATCCAATACATCATGTGGGTTGGGATATTATAAATGACTTAACGACTCACTATATGGGAGTAAATTTGTTTTCACTCCATAAAACCAAACCACTAATCACCAAATCTTAATCTGTATCTATTTCTATTTATATAGAGTAAACGTGGTGTCCTAGATTATACCAGTGTAACAACACAGATATTCCAATTACTCCTACATTCCTAGTTAAAAAAAATTGCAATAGAATGTAATGATAATTTATCTATTTTGGGTCTAACACCATCAAACATCAAATGGTCAAATTTATACCATAGAGGATTACTGATAATGATCCTTGGATAATAAATTTTCATGTATAATACATACACACATTTCAATAATTCTAGTCTATTCTTATTCAGAACAAGATCCTCACAGCACATGGTCAACATAGTCATCATAATCAAAGGGGTGACATCATTGTTCTAATAAAATTCCATGTTTATTTATTGAAAATTTTTTAAGGACCTATATAATTCCATCAATAATCCCCTATATTAAGATTCGTACATTAATATCATGATATCATCAATACCATGGTCCATATATTAATTCCCAATAATTTATAACTCAATGTTTCATGTGAATAATCAATTATATATTTTTATCTCTTCCAATTCATATAATTTTAAAATCAATTTTCAGCCTATCAATAATTTGAATCAAACTAAAATTATTTCCATGTTATTTATTTTCATATCTAATTCATAGTTCAAAAATCATGATTCATGGCATTTTAATCTCATCATGTTATAAAAACAAATGGGTGTCCTCTACAAAAAGAGAGTATTTCATCAATGTTATTATTATAACTTGAATACCCACTGATTTTTAAAAAATTTAATAAATCACAATAATATTATTTCACATATAAAATTCTCATAATGATTCTTCTAGAGTACATATGGTTAGATATCCTATAGATCACTACCTTAAATTCTCACATTGATATATAAAGCTCAATCACTCAAGTGCTTTATAATGAAACAATTACATTGATTCACAAGATAAGGATATATAAATTGTATCACACCACATGGACCATTATTTAAATAGAAATATCACATCTATAATACTCACATATAGGTAAACCACATTCCCTTTCAAAAAAAATTCTCAAAAATCTATTTTGTATCACAACTCAAAAATTGTATGTAAGAACATTCCAGTTCTATATAATAACTCCCTACTCCCCATGTTATTGATCTAGTCTTAAGGAACTAGTCTCATTCAATAATAAAATCCTACTATCATATATAGGTATTATCTCACATGTAAATAAAATTGGTTCCTATATTTTACATCACACAAAAATTCTCAGTCAATTTAACCACTTTAAGGACTCTTGTATGATTAACATATCAAAAACTTCATATCAAGTAATCATCTTACTCACAGTGTTAATTCTCATTAATAATCGACATATGATAATACCCCCTTGGTAACCATGAAATAATTTTTCAAAAAACTCAGTCACTAACATTAAATTACTCCTAATTGAGAAAAAAAATAAAAATAAGTTGTGGATTTATTGGTTGAAGTTATGTGGTTTCACAACTAACAATGAGGTGATAATCATTATAGAAATATACTAGAGTGGAAAAGAATGAAAATTTTACTAGAACATCTATTATAATCCATGATTAGAAAATTTACATCCCCTCTTTGTGTGAAAAACATCCATTCCATGGTAAAAGTGAAACATGAACATCCCAATTCTATAACCTATATACCATGATGTAGACCCCATGTCTAAGATACATGGATATTTAATTATTTAATTTATGGTTATATAATTATTATAATAATATTAGGGAAGTATTGAGGGGTGTTAATACTTTTTGGATGCTTTTATAAAGGTTCATGGATTGAAAATGGATAATAGAATTATTGAATCACCTTTATGAAACAATGATAGGGAAATTAGTGGGAACTTGGTTGGTACAAGTTTTATGAATTTTTTGGATCAACTATGTGGCTACTATGGAGAAATAGTGGGATCCTCCATCTCAGATAGTTGAATGTTCACTGCTTTTTCATGTTTTTTCAAATTGTTTGATCCATATCTCTGAGGTGTGGACTATTGTTGCAACATATTCATTTTTGGAACATTCTTGGAAAAATCATGTGTCCAAAATATTCGACATAATGTTAGATGATTGGAATTTGGGGATCTAATTTTATTTAACTACATAATCACTAATTTTCCAAACAAACCTAAAATATCACGAAGTCCATTTCTACCAAAGCTTCATAGACATTTATATTTTTTTGGGATTGATCTGTAATTAGTCAAAAGGATGTTAGAATTTCATATTCACCATTAAGTTATTGTTCATTTTCGTTCTTCTTTTATACATCATTCTACTATCTTAGTATGATCCATATATTTATCCTAATATTGTTATATCTATGTGTTTTGGATTGTTTTATGATTTATTCATATGTAATATAATGATTTAAATACATTTCATGATTGAATATAGAGAGTAATTGGGCCATCATTCATTTTTATAATAATTGGGAGGTCGGTAGATTATCTCTCATATTGAACTCGAATGGATGTTGAAGGCCACATTTTTAATAGATTAATTTTTTTTGGAAACCATTGTGTTATTAGACGGAATCCTCTTCAGTGATTTTTTTCACTGTAATTTTTGAAATTCGATGGTTTTATAGAAAGTACTTTTTTTCTTAATTTCGAAATGATGATTCTAATATTATGGATATATTTGTTAGCATGAATAAACGTTCATAATAAATTTTCAAATAAATAATATGTTCGTAATAAATAAATTTTAATTCAAATTTCTTGGATTGTATGGTTTTGCCTCATATTTTTATTTACATGGTTGGTATGAGTTCAATTGCATATTTCATGACCATATGGAAGGGGCATGTGATATTAGGGAACCTAATATTTTTTATCATATGATGACATGATAGATAGATGAAATACCAATTATGATAATGGTGGATACACTAGGGATTGCATATATGGTTTTGTGGATGTGGGAGCCACTAAATGTTTATGCCAAACTGAATTGAGAAAGGGTTTTAAAAGGATTATTTTATTGCATTTGATGGAAAACTACATTAAAAGGGATATTTATTTTGCATTGAAAAGTGTTTTTTCTTCGAAAAGTTTTTTTGTATTTATATAAATCTATAAAATTAGTTGAAACTATTTTATATAAATATGATAATGCATTTTATCAGAGTCGAATTATTTGGGAATTCATTTGTATAACCCTGTAGAGTTTAGACTCACCCATTATTGGAAACTATTTTCTATTTAAATATGTCTTTTTTGAGGAAAATGTTATGTATAAACATAATTTTTTCCATTTAAGACAAAAAAATATTAACATGTATATTTTCAGAGATAGTTGCATAGATAGAGTGTCAGTCCTATGAATATTGTGGTCAAAATTTAATTAATAATAATATTAATATATTTTATTCAATGAAGCCACAACAAGATAAAGAAAACAGGATTAATGTTACACATATTCTCATATAATAAATCTATTATGATTATTGAATCTAGAACATGATTTTTACTCTAGGTGAGACATAAATTATGTCTTCATAGGGTGTTCATTTATTTATTTTTGAACGTTCATTTTAAATTGAATTAATTTTTAATTTAATTGTTTAACATAAGATGAACTAATAGGTTTTCAAATAAATTCCCCCTTATGGATATTTCCCCCTGGATAGACTCATAAAAATGAAATCATGAAACATCATTATTAATTTCCTTCCACTACTGAATTGACATATGATGGTGACGAATATCTTGATTACTATAGATCTACACACATCGAACACAACGACATCTTTCTATTGATCAAGTGAACATAAATAAATGAAAAATGATCCAATATCCAATTAATTATTTTCAATTCATTTATTACACTCTCTGTTGATTTTATTTATTGTGTAAAATCACCCTTTTATGAATTGTTCTCTTTCGGGCCTTAACATGTCATAGTGTATTGAAATTTCCATTTTTTTCTTGTTTTCCAATCATATTATCATTATTCATAATATTTTACATGAAGACATGTACGATGATGGTTATAAATGTTTTCATATTCTTTCATACCATAATTTCTTCAAATGTCTACATTGATTGGACCTCACAGTTCTGATTCAACAATTGCAGGCAGAACCGAGCCCGATCAGACCACGAGAATCGCTAAAAATACAGGTGCGATGGATATATTGATAAAACATTGATGTTTTATGTCATATTTTGGGTTGTGGGAGATCATTATAATGATCTTTATTTTAATATTCTATGAATAATCCAAATGTGTGTGGTACGTGCAGTAGAACACCCCCATGGGTTGATGAAAAAACATTCGGCCCACCAGATGGACGTAAAAAATGAGTTGTGACAAGATCAACTATATTTGAATGGGGAGGATGATTTAATGAAATTAATAATGATTTTATTTGGAAAATAGAATATTGATCCAATATTCTATGCAATACATGACTACATTTCTTGTCACACAATCATCATAATGCATGTTGCCACTATGTTTAAGAGGCTATGTCTTTGAAGACTACAAGGATGGTGATTCATGTACCCTAGATACATTAAATGTACAACTTAATTATGTGGATGAGCCATGTGGATGAACACATGGGTAGAACCACTTGTAGAAATACATGGCCATAGGAACTTCGAAAACTGGAGTACTTGAACATGATATGAGTACATAAATAGGGTATAGAGTACAAGAACATAGAGAAGCACACAGATGTGAACATAAGTGGAATACACACATTATGTAGATCAGCAACAGACTATTTCTCTTTCACAATTGGATTGATTTTTACCTCTGATTACATGATCATGTGATGCAATGGGACATCACACCTTGTGGGCCACACAAATACCATGTAGCCCATGCTTTATTATTACGAAATATTATAATCTTGCATATATTTTTTGATGGTATTATGGGTCATTTGTATCAAATCCAGAGTGATTTTTTTACATATAACATTGTGGAACCCTCAATTGTTTCTTATGAGATATTATATGATATTTTCCTGGAAAGGATCTTGTTTAGACATTTCTCAATGATGGTAGTGATCATGCAAGATTACTAGAGGCACCCCCAATCTAACCCTTAATAAAAAATTGGAATGGGTACATGAGGTCTATAATGGGACCCTGTTATAGGGACTTACATGTTACATATATAGGATTATAGAGAAGAAACATTCTATGGAGTCTTGGTAAGTGTCCTATAGCATCTGAAAGTGGATCTCTCCTACGAGTATAGGGAATGAGTCCTATAGCATTTATAGGGGAACCCTATAACTAGGCTCAACATGTGTTATCTACATACATTCAGAGTGGAACCCTCCATTTATATTAGGGAATGGGTCCTATACATTTTTGTTTAGAACACGCATTTTGGGTAGGTTTTGAGTCCACTATCGAGCTTTTCAGTGGAACCCTCCTATTGAAATAAGGCATGGTTCCTCTATCAATACACTGAGTTGAACCACCATGTTATTCAATGGAATGGGTCATCTACCAAGAGATTATTTTCAATTGATTGTGCAATAGAGGGATCATATTAGTCATGGCATATATATTTTTTCTAGTTAGACGTGCGAGATGTTGGGTATCATTGTTATACTTAAACAATATTTGGAGTCTATTTTCTTAGTCTAATCTGTGATACAGAGATCCCATAACTCTATCATTTTGGATACCTTTATGGAGAATATTCATATATGTATATATATATGTACATAACATTTGATTTGGTTACTCTCTTCACATGGGATGTGAGGATGCGTAGTGTATGCAACACATATTTTATGATTATATTATAATTGTTGGATCAGATTTCACTATTTTTATGGGTGGAAAAGAATCGATGTGTAGTACATAGACACATCGGGATGATCCATTTATGATTCAGATGAAATTTTTGGTTTCTTATTATTTATGTTATGGATCATCATGCATATTATTTAATGTATCATTTCTGTTTTATGTATTACTTCTTACCCTTTAATATTTTTGGAATCCTACATGGTATGTAATACTCACACATGTTTGATAATTTCACCCACATGGCCTATCTTATGAAGATGACAGATTAGTCAATGGTAAATACATGAGATCTTAGGGGTACCTGTTACATTAGCCTGTGTATGGTGGTTTCATCATGGAGATCAATATCTATGATCTCTCATAGTATTATATTTGGTTTTTTAGGATGTGACATCATTCTTGTGGGGAGTGTATTTGTAACACCCGAGACTTTTATGTTATATGAATCATCAAAGGAATATTTTTCTACACAACACTTGCTTGGCTTTCTCTACACGCAATCGCGACCTTCCTCGATAGCTTGCGTCGTACGCAATACCGAGTTTCACTAAACAACAATATGCTATTAAAACTAGCCGTTATGAATAGTAATAACCACTTTTTGAAATTTTATAAATTTTATTTTTCAAAATGGACTTCATTTTTGGATTCAGAATATCGAAATTATCCTAGGGTGAAATTTTGATATTTTTCTCAAAACTTTCAATTTTTGATGAATAGTGAAACCACTAAGTGGTAGGTTAAAAACTGAATTTTTCATAAAACTTAATTTTACCGCTTCTGTGAATGGAATTTCGAAAATCCGATAGACACGGTTGATATCAGTAAGTAAAATGTGGTTCAATGAGATAAAAATAATTTTTTGGTGAATAGTAACTTTTTACTTTTTTTACCGCGGTTAATAGTAAATAGGGTAACTAAGGGTAAATATGATATTATTATTACCCTAACACATGTCCTAATTCTATTGGATAAGTGTAATTCGACCAAAAACAACCTTATGAATAAAATATGACCATTTAGGACCACATGGATTAGATAAGGACATTTATTATTAATTTATTTAAAGAAGGGTTAAAATAGTTAAAATCAATGTTTAATAAGTAAATCATTTTTAATATGGGGTTATACATAAGATAAATTCGACTATAAATATTCATTAGAAAGATAAAAATATTTCCTACATGATTGTATTTTATTTGTAATTTTTAGACATTAAATAATTTAATTTATTTATGAAACAATGATGATGCAGTAATTATCTTATTAATGAAATATTGACATAATTGATGTTATAAACACCAAAATAAATGTAATTTAAGACTTTTTATGAATTAAACTAAGTTTATAGGTTCCTATGATATATTAATGTGGATTTAATCAACTTGGTTCGAAAATATAATTCTGTTATGACTTTCACAAAAAGCATATATCAAATAGTGTCAAAATTGACACAAAATAGTTTTTAAATCAAATATTATATTATTAATTGTTATTGTATTCCTAAAAATCTAAGGTTCGGCCATATGACTTAGATAAAGATATATATATTAATAATAAACAATTTGGGGTTATTTTGGCATGTTATAGTATGTGTATTAACCATATAGTGAAAGAAAACAAAAAGACACGGTAAAAGTTAAATTATTTAACTTAGAGTTAAATCTAATTGATAAGGTTAAAATAATACGCTAAACATGTCTAAATAATATTGGTTGATAGGATTTCGACCCATCCCCACCTTATCTTCGAAATAATACCCTTTGGAGCCATTATAAACCGATTTTGACTTTAATGTAAAATAATATTCTGAGATATTCCTAAGGTGCCCCTCTCCTCCCTTATAAAAGGGAACCTCCTCCCCCTCCTCCTCACACCAATTTGAGCACTCAAGCTCGGCAAACCCCTGACATTTTCTCCTCTCCACTTCCCTAGAATAATCCTAGAGGTCCTGGTCTTCTTCAAAGAACAATCTTAGTTCCCTAAGTGGAGGATTCAAAGAGGCGTTCCAAATAAGAGGTAATATCCATTACCGATCTTTTCAATTTCATTCTTCTTCAACTTTTTCTTCTTTAGTTGTTTCATGATAAAATAATAACATCAGTATTACTTACATACTGATATGTTATTATAAATATGAAACAACCCTAATTCACCTTCTATCCATCCCACGGAAAAATGAAATCACCGCGTGTGCGTACGTACGGAATACCGTCTCCACACCGTGCTGTAATCTATTTTCCCACCATCACTTTACAAGGATGGGTATAATGGTGTAATGAGTAACTATTTATGATTATTATAAAGTAATATTGATACTGAAATAATATATATATACTCCAATACAGTTCCATGATCATATGAACGATATCATCACTCGTGCGTACGTACGGAATACCGTCTCCACGATGTGATGCGACTCGTTCTACATGATCATCATTACATAGTAATTATATAAATGAATTGAATTAATAAATATGATATATGTTACACTAATACCATTCTGGATATAAGGTATCTATAAACATAAAAGAAGAATAATAATGTATTCGGAAAAACACGCATAAGAACAAAAGGCAATAAAGACCCGAGTAACAAGTAACAATGAAATATTACTAACAAGAAGCTAAGAATATGACCATATATGATATCATATCAATATGTATGATTCTGTAATAAGTCAATAACATTATTTAAACCATTATATAGGAGCTTCGGACACGTACAAAGCTAATCGGACCTAAGGTAAGGGAAATATCACAATCTCATTTTTATCCGAGATTGTTTATTCGTAAGTATTTACTAGGGTGTATTTCATCATCCACATCCATGTTTCATCAATATGTAATATTATTTCCATCCACCTACAATTTTATAAATCCATTTTTACCCTTCGGTGAGTTTTTAGTAATATCTATGAAAGGAATCTTTTGTCGTACGAGGTTCTTTTTGACTTTTCCGACAAAAGTACGAAGAATGTTTTTTTAACTTATACAGCATGAATTGATATTTAAAACATTATTTCCAAGAAACATCCTTTACATGTTTTCAAGTTTATTTTTAATCAACTTCTTTTATTTTAAAGTCGTATGACATGTTATGAATGGAAAAATGTTTTTAAAGAAGAAAAGATATTTTCCTCAAGAATGGAGTTCAAGTATTTTATCAAAATTATTTTCCATCTAAGATAATAAAAGGGTTCTGTTTTTATCCCTATTATTACATTGATTTGACTATGTTGTGATGGAATTATGTTTATGAATTCCTTTATCTTATATGAATGGTTTTATGATGTCATGTTGTTTAAGAATCCCATTTTTATTACATGGGTTACGCTATGATGTATGGTTTATGATTATGTGGCACACATAAGAAAGGATTCATTATAAGATGGGTAGGACCTATATCTCCCTCCAATGCATTGAGTAAAGATTTTATATCTCATGAGATAGACATGGCTGGAACGGAAGGTTATTTCGGTTCAGTGATACAGGACTGAAACGAGGAGTGAACTCGGTTCAGAAAGGGACTTTGTCCACTAAGATAGTCTTGGCAATGAGTCATGACTAACAAGAAATGATTTTCCATGATTATGTGTGCATGCCACAAAGTTTCAAGTTTTATGTTATGATTATGGGGATCTCATTTTCACTTCTATTATTTATTCCATGTTATTATATTATGATCTCTTTTGCAGGTTTTGATTTTCAAAAAGATATGATATGATTTTTATTTCCTTTATTTGCCCTTGCTGAGCATTTGAGATCACCCTTTTATGTTTTCTTTTCCCCAGGTCAGGAAGTTGGATATTAAGTAGAATATGCTAAAAGGGACCCTAGATATGATGAAATAAATGGGAGACACTGTAGAAGATTTATGAACCAGTTGTTTATGTTTCCCAGTTTCTAAAGACACTATACCTATACGGTCCTTTGTGGTTTTGTCACATGTTGAAATAAGTGTGCTTCAATTTTGAAGTATTAACAATGTATGTAATGTATGGGTCGTTATAGTATTTTTTTCCATTACTTTTCTTTTTTTACACTCATACTGTCATACCCATAAATGTTTTTCATGCTTTTTATATTCTTATTGTTGAATACTTTTACTATTATTCAAAAAATCTATTGTATATAGATGTTGGTGTGTGTGCATACAGGTACATAATAAAATTGATACAAGTGTTAGTTATGTTTTCGGAACTACTTTCCATCGCATTTCCTATGAATGTGGGCTTAGGGTGGTTGCGGGATGAGCTCCTATTTTGGTAGAGTCTTGATTTTTTTTTCTAAGGTGGTTCATTCATTATTTTTTTTTAGTAGTCCCCTTACAATGATTTATTTTTGGATTAGGGAACCATTTTCAGTGTGTCTCAAGTGAGGATCTCACACCAAGGACTCCAATGATGATTTTAATATTCAATGTATCCATTCACAAGGACCATGAAAAACTTCTTATTGACCGAGAATATTAGAACAATTGTTACATGGATCAATGTTATATGAATCATATTGCATTTATTCTCAAATAGTTCATTTTAATTCTTCTATACAATTAATCTTTATATATTTATATTTATGATCATTTGAATGTTATATATCTTGATAAAACTCTAGGATTACTCCATGATAATAGAGAGCGCATATACCATTTTTGGATCATGCGGATGTTCAATTGGGATAATAAGAGATAGTTCAGTATCCTTACTATTGAATCCTTCCTCTAGGTGAACATATCACATCATTACCATTTTTTGATCATAAGAAAATCCTATCCGATTATGTTGAGGATATATACAGTCTTAGCACACATTATGAGTTCTAGCACCAGATTCCATGAGTTTCTGTAGTGATTCATATCCTTAGGCTACAACAGATTTGTTAGATTTTCCAAATTCTGTCCTCGGGCTCATCCAATCCTCGAGGGATTAGGTAGTATCACTGGAATCATTCATTTTCCATGTATCTTCTTGGAACTGGTGGAGTATTGTTACTATGATGCATAATGAGTTGGCACTATTATGGCCCAACTTCCAAATGCTATTTAATGACGATTGCTGCCCCTCTTTATGGAGATATGTTTTAATTAAATATTATCATGAGTTGTTTTAGTGTGGAATGAAAATTTATGAATACATAGTGTGGTTTAAAAACCATATGTGGTTCTCCCTTGACAAAATACAAGAATGATACTTCTAGGAATGTACCATTGAGAAGGGACATTAATGAGTAGATATGTGCGAGCATGGTTCCCTTCTTCATTCCAACCTATTGTAGGGTGTTGAATAGATTGAAGTGGGATATTTTTGATATCATTATGAAACCATATGAGATCATCATATAGATGTGTTTTTTCTATGTTATGATCCATGATTAAATTTAATTGTTGATGAGTCAGATGCTTATTCACCTATAAGATTATAGTCCCATATGTCTACAAGATAGATCGTAGGGTAGGGGAAAAATTTATGAGATGTTGGATGCCACCCATCACACATTAATCAGAGAGTGTCTCCCTTGAGGTATCAGTCTCTATTGGAATATGGATTTCTTCAATAATGTATGATTTCACGAAGTCTTCCTAGACTATGTATAGGGACTATCTCTGAGATGAAAAATACTCTTTTGTATTTACATGCATGTAGGGACCACATAGATATATTTTGTGGAATATCAGATGTCCTATACCAAGCTCTGGGACCTGCGGTTATAGTTGGAGTTACACCAACAAAAAAATTTAATGAGTTCCAATGTATCACCTTAAGATTCTCCATTATTATTCCTGAAACAGGTGGACATTATCATAAAAATTTTAAGGGTATATGTTCTCCTATACTTGTCCATAATCATGAATATTACCCCTTTCTGAGGATTGAGGACCTCTTTTACCTTTTTTGAGGCAAGAGATGGTTCTCAAAGATTGATATCTGGTCTGACTACTACAAGTTGAGGGTTTTTGATGATGATATTTTTTAGTTGGAATTTTTATTTTGCTAAGGAACTATGTGTTCTTGGTGGTCCGATCCGGTGTGATAAATTCAACCAATGATTTTATCTTTATTAATGACACACTCATCTACTCTGAATCATAGGAGTATCATGTAGTCTATTATTAATGGTTCCAAAATTTTATTGACACCACCGACTTTATTTGGCGATCTAGATGTCTTAGTTCTGAATTCATGTGGTTTAATTAATATGGAATTAAATTTTTATCTTGGTTTATCCATGGATATAATGGATATTCATGTAGTTATTTCTGAGGATCCCCCCAAGAGATAGTCATTGGTGTGAAGTTTTCATGGCATCGCAAGGTACCACCCGGGGCATTTGGAGGATGTATATAGTATTGAATCCCATTTAAACGACTTGATGTTAAATTGGAATCATTTTACCAGGACTATGTAGTTGTAGAGGGATTATGAGGAATTAAGGCTGAGGATGACTAGTAAATACGAGTTTACACTAAAATATGAGGTCAAAGAGTACATAGTGTATTGCGACTCCTCAAGATCATGGATATGATGTGTGTTGATGTAGTGGAATACAGTTTTCACTTATGAGTCATTGAAATTATGGCCTAAAAAGTAATACTATGTGACTCCAAACCTGGATCTAGTAGTGGTATTCTTCACCCTAAGGATGTAGAGGTCCACTATTCTAAGAGAGAAAGTTGGGAATTACTCAAGCCATTATTGTCTTAGGTATATTTTCACACAGAGTGATTTGAGCCTGAGACAACGATTCTAGTTATTATAAATGAACAACTACAACACCAAGATAGTATATACTCCAGGGAAGGAGAATTTATATGAAAATTTCAATTGAAGTAATTCCTCAACTTATTTTTTATAGGATGATCCTTGGTTGTTGTATTCCTTACAGCTAAACCTGGTGGACCACGAGGGTGTAGATTTCCATCAGTCGATGGTGTTAGCTACTCTGCTTCCCGAGTGTGTCAGAGAGTCCCTGATTGGTTAAATAATTTGGGTGGTATTTTATGATTAGATATTCCTAGGATACTTACTAGATCTATATTTAAATTAATAGAATAACAACATCATTTTCCATGTAAGGGAAATGGTCCTCTTTATGATTTGAGATGCCATCATGTGAGATTTGAACCCTTCTCCACTAATTATACATCTCGGGGTAGGTATTATTTATACATACATTCATTGAATGTTTTGCTGGTCTTTAATGAGATGGTGTGATGATGATCTCATATTGTGGTGCCTCAGCTATGTAAAAATGAAGGAAAATAACCATGCTCTATAATATTTCTTCATTCTCTTGGGATCCTAGGGTTGATGTGGTATAGAATATCAATGGTCATTATGACATGTATTTTGATCATTGGGAAGGTACATGATTAGATATTGATGATAATTTTGTTATTATGATTTATGGAAACTTATTTTCTATCATATTGTAGATTTTATTGGTGATATTGTGGAATTTGTCCATATAATTGATTTGTCAACTTCATGGGTTCCCTTTGCGATTTTCTTTAACCATGATGGGTGGTTTACAACATGATTTAATATAGGCCTATAAAAATATTTGGGACTCATATGTGGATGTTTATATCCATTCACAAATAGAAAAATTAGAAATCCAAGAATAAAATCCATGTTTTGGAGGATATAAAAAATTATAGCATTTCAGACATTAGACGGATCTTGGAAGATAACATCCCCTTGGTAGAGTTTTCATAAAACAAATACCACCCTATTATATGAATGAGACACACTAGTGTCTTATATGAGAGACAATAAATTCTGAATTTTATTGGAGAAATATTTTCAACTCAGATATTGTCGGCCCATAGTTGGTGCATGTGACAATAGAGAAGGTACCTGTCATACATGACATGAAGGGGATGGGAAGGAACATAAATTAATTTGCACTATAAACTGTCCAAGGACCTTTGATTTTGAGGAGGGAGACCAATTTTTCCGAGGTGTCTCCCCATGATGAGGATTTTAGTGGGTTTTCCATGAACAAAATCTTTGGTCACAGACTATCAGTTCATTAGAGATGATGCAGAGGGGTGATGAGGTTTCTTACAACATCATCCTACCCACAAATATAGAGAAGATTCCCCATTTCATTCACATTTTGTAGTCGAGGAGATAAGTACCTGACACCACACAAATTATATAAAAGGGTGATCTAGAAATTGAGGATAGAGAATCGTTTTTGGGTGTCCAGTGGTGATCGTTAATTGGCAAGAGAGTACCCTATATTGATGGACCATCCCATTGGTTTGCATCTTATTGTAAAATATAAACATGGTTGATAAAAATGTGGAGAGGATCAACCTAATGAAAGATCTATATCCTGAGTTCATTGTTTTGTTTTTCATTTTAGGGATGAAAATATTAATGGATGGAATGATGTAAAAGAACATTTTTTCAACAGAAGTCTTCAAAAATATATTTTAAATTTTATAGGAGCTAAAAGATTAGAAAAAACTGTATCTAAGGCTCAGCGTTAAAAAATTAATTTTATAATACTATTTAATATTTTTTATATTATGAATGAATAGTTTTCAAAATAAAATGGAAAATGTCACATGAAAAATCTCATATCATAAATCTGAGACTAAAGACTAGTCTGTAAGGAGATATGTAACCTAGGAATGTCTTAAAATTAGTTGTAATTGGGTATTTAGGTATTTCAACCATTGGTGGGTGAATATTGTCCAATTAATTACCTATAATTTTGATTTTCCCAATGTTATCCTCATAAACAAAAAATTTCCATGTGATCTTATTCATCTCCATTAATTGGGAAATTTACATTTGACAAATGTGATTATATGGATTAGGGATGATCTAGATGAATTAATGGTAATTAATTCTATGAAGCATTTGGGAACACATTATTAAATTAACAATGATCCATTAACTATATATGATTTTTTATTTCATGTTTTTCTCCTATTTCGACTAATGTTATTGAGAAGGTTCACCCCTTTTGGGATATATGCCAATTATTTATTTTTCAGGCACTCTTGAATTGAAATTTCAATTGGTTATTATCATTTCCACATCGGAATATCTGCATTCAAGATCATTATCCAATAACCCTATTCTAATTCTTGTTTGTTCATTCCTCTCAAAAATTTAATCACATTTCTCTCAGATTAGAACCCACATTCTCGATTCAACATTAGTGGACAGTACTAACACTGATTAGACCCCCAAAATCGGGAAAAATCTATATAAGAGTGATTGATTAAAAAATAAAAGATTTATTATTATAGATTTTGTGTTTCTTGAGATCATATTAATAATCTTCCTTCAAATCATTAATGGTTGAAGAACATGGGGAATGTAGGTCATATGACTGAACCTCAAGTGGGTTGACAGAACTAATTAATGGCAACATGATAGATGATAATGATGATTTAGAACATGATACACAATAATTATTTGATTATTAGAAATAAATGAAAGGAAAGAATACATGATCTGTAAATTAGAGTATAGATATAGTGATCCACAAAAAATAATACTACAGGTCATGTACTGCCATAAAATCTGGATTGTATCCCCTATGGTGTGGTGGCTATGGTTTTTGAATTTATAAGGATTGAAAAAAAATCTATCCCTCTGACTAGCAATGTAATGATTCCCATGATAGACAGTCCTTGTAGAGGAAAATAGGGGATGGTCCCCATGTGGGAAGACATGGTTAGAATAACACTATTTAATGGAGTACATGAAAAAGGCTTGAGTATACAGACACAAGGTGGTGTACATAGACACAACAAACCATAAGGGAGGGACCACAGATATCATATGCACATTATTTTGATCGCCAATATTTTTTCTTTCCTTATATGGTTGGTATGTCATGTACCCTTATAGACACATCTAGGGGAATGAGTGTGATTGAACACCATGTAGGTCAACCACATTCCATGGAACCATTTGTTCCTTTTGAGAAAACATAAAACTCATGAATCTCTTTCATTAGAACTATTATTTTAGATAGTGATTAGAATATCATTAGTGTTTTTTCCTTTAGAAAATGATTGCTACATTATTTGTTTCTTTTTATATATGATATTATATTTTCCAATCATTTCACTTGTTTATGAGATACTCAATGAATGAAGTAATCACACAAGATTATGAGAGGAATCCCAATTGGAAACCACTAGTATGGATGGGCAAGGGAACTTGATGACTATACTGGAACACTTTAACTAGGATGGGAATGGTTAATCTATATACACATATAATTGAACACTGCCACAAAATTTTCACATTGTCTCTCTTTCATCAGCGAATGGAACCAACTAGTTCACACATGGAATGTGTCCTCTATAATTTATAGTGGAACCCTCCTCCAAGGATGGGAATCGGTCCTCTAATGACACTTAGTGTGTAACCATCCATTTTTATCATAGCATGGGTCAACTATCTTTTTGATTATAATACTCCTACTTGGTTTGACATGGTTCCTCTATCAACTGCTGTAGTGGAATCCCCATATTTGTACAAGCTATAGATCCTCTATAAATTCATTAAGTGGAACCCTCCTATTCTAATTGGTAATGTGTGTTCTATATATTTATTTTTGTTCCTCAAATATTCATCATAGTTATAATCTATGGCTAGAATGAAATAATTTCTATGGGTAAGACACACGAGATGGCTAGCATCATAGTTAGACATTTACATCTATAATTTTCTTGTTTAATGGGCAGATCTATTAGATAAGGACCCCCTTAATCTCAAAATTGTGAATCTTTTTTCAAATAATATATATAAATATATATATATCTGTATCTAAAAAAATTTATTTGGTTACTCTCCTACCATGGTTTGGGAAGATGCATAGTGTATTCCACAAAATTTTTCATGTTTATGGTCTCATGGTTATATGAAGTAACTTTCATACTACGGGTGGAAAATAAACAATGTGTAGTTCATCTACAAATATTGTTCCAACCCCTATTAATGGATGAAGATACATGTTATCTTTTCATTAGACTGAAATCCACCTTGTTTACTATAAACTGTATTTATTTTCATATTTTATCTCTTAATTATCCCCCTTCATCATTCAGGGTGTCATACTACGTATGTAATACTCACCACTATGGGGTATTGGACCAAAAATGGAATTTTTTATGCATATGATAGATAGTTCAGAAGGGATTACAGGGGATCATATGAATACCTATTAGATTGGAGCACATATGGTGGTCAAATCGTGGAGATCAGGATAAATGATCTCTTATAATTATAAATTCAATTTTTATTAAGTTGGGAGATCATTATTTTTTTCCATATATTTTTTCCCATTACTTTTTACTTTTTACTGTCATACTCTTGTACACCCTAGAGGATTCTCATGCTTGTTTTAATTTCAATGTATTTCATCTTTTTACTATTATTACTCTTCACATATTCATCAATATGTATGTCTGTGTGCATTTAGATTCCTAGAAAAGGGCACCCCCAAGTTCATTATGCCTTTGGTGTTTGAAACCATCCCATGGCCTATAGGGGAGGGATTGAAGTATTTTCAGCTCAAGGCCCATTTATGGTTGATTCGAAATAGTAAATGACATCATGTTTGGGTTCTATAATTCTACATATTAATACCATTGAATGGGATGTGGATAAAATGTTTATATAAAATTAGGTGTTTCAAGGATTATTTTATTGGTTTCATTATGTTTTTTTTGACTTGGTGTCCTCCTATACACTAATATAGTTGGATGTTTGATTTTATATTGAATTTTATTTATTTGTACACATTTATCATGTAGTATTTTGTTTGGTTATGTTATTTTGGTTGGATTATTTTATTTAAAAATGTAAAATCATCCCAAAATTTTTATAAAGCCATTAGAATTTATTTCTATTCTTTCTTGTATTTGGTTAGTCAAATAATTTTTATTAACAACGACAACACATTCCAAAGAAAATGGATGTGGTATGTGATGTTTTTTATTGAACAATTTTTTTGGATCATTGGGTATAGGTTGTGTTCTGTCCTATAATTAAATACAGTATCATTCATGATAATTTATTTTGTCTCTTTATGATGTATTAAAGAGTAGGATTTATGGAAATCTAAATATAGATCATAAAAGATCACACCTAACTGATTTATGCAGAAAATAATGTGAGTAGGGAATTTGGGTATATTTGTGTTTATAGACACTTATATGTGATTTTTCACCTCATCATCAAGGGTATTATTGATGGAAAGTGGATTACTTAAATTGATAGTAACTAATTTAAAATTGGAGTACCCAATTAATTTTGAGTAATGATAAATCATTTAAAAAAAGAGTTTCATTTTTGAAAATAATTTTAAAGGGTTTCATTTGAAAAAAGTGTGGTGGAATATTCAATAATTATTTGTAATAGGAAATTTTATATTTTTCAAATCCTTATAGTGATATGTATGATATGGTAAATTTAAAATTTCTACAAATTTGTTTTAAGAGTGAAAATGTAAATGGAGTTTGTTATGGTTATACGTAATGAAACTAGGAAGGAACTATAAAAACCAAATAGAATACACTATTGAGATTATTATTTCAACTAAATAATTGGTGAACCATACGATAGTCCAAATTATTATCTAGTTTTTTCATGTCATTAATACTGAAGATAAACCACATAATGAGGATCATTTTTGTAATTTCTAAATTCTGAATCCACCCATATGTTTGGATGATTTCGAACCAGAAAATATTCATGTGTACCTAAATATGATGAACCAAATAATCAATTTCTGTGGAAAAATAATAGAGGTAAATGTGATGTTAGAAAAGTATATGGTGAAATTTCTAGTATTCCATTCGTTTAATGTTTCCGTTTAGGATAATTTTGACTAATTCATGGAATTGGTTGATTTTGAAGAATTGTTCAATAAATAATTCTATGTACAAACCATCAGAATACATAGAAAAATAGATTTCTTCAATTTGAAGAAGATTAAAATCATGGAATCATATTATATGGATAAATTATGAAATATAGTTTTCTTTTAAAATGATGTAGTGTTAATTGTATCCTTGAAGGGATATATTTTTGGAATCGAGGTTGAAACAAGATATTCACTAAAAGGTGGGAGTGTTTTTCATAACAAATTATTCTAATATGATCAATTTGTACAAAATGGATGAAATAAAAATCTCTTAATAAATGGTTGTTAGAAGAATTATTTTATCATATTGGAATATTTGGGAAATAAATTTCGTGGAATAAGGGAATGGGGGGCACATGTTCTCAATATGGTGTTATATCTCAAAATTAGACTATGATATTAGTTAATTTTCCTTCTCGGGTAAATATTAAGCTCATATGTTTTTAGTGTGATTATTTTGAAAATTTTATGTGAGGTTTTTGACACCACCTAGAGAAATTCCAAATTGAAATCATATGGGACATCATTAGTGCAATCATCTTAGTGTTCTATAGTTGGGTGTTGGAGAAAAAATTCATGATTCAAATGTATCATATTCTTAAATATGGTCAGTGAATTAGAATAGAAATCATCAGTAGAAGTGAGAATTCCATTTTCATTATTGTAGTTCAATTAACACTAAACCCGTTAAATATAAACAAAATAATAATGTGAAAAGTTTAGTTTGTATGAAATTTTATATAGTTGAGAAGTTGATCTTGTATGAACAATCAGAACTTCAATTGTATAAGGAATGATTTTTTTTTGAATTCTATAATTACAAAATATTTGTTTAATAATGGTGTATCCCATTTCTGTATTGTTTTTCATGTCATTGATCTTATGGGTTTACATGTTGATATGGTACCATAGGATTTTAAACTCTAAACAACATTGGAATAATGAGATTGTTAATCCTTGAAATGTGTAGTTATTTTATAAAAAATGATACAAATTTGTTATGAGGTTTTTATGTGATAGATATGGGTGTTTATGAATTCATTATTGTAATGGATTGGGTAATGATATTTGGGTATCATTTCAATTTCAATTCATGGAAGGTGAATATAAAATCTTTTGAAGGTGGTATACATCTGCTTAAAAAATTTTGGGTAGTGGATTTAAGTAGAAAATGACATGTGATACTAGTTTCATAAATAATATCTTATGAAATGATAATTATTTCATTGTAATTTTTATATAAGATCAGAAATAATGACTTTGGATCTATAGTTAATAATTTATATTTTGTTTTGATAATAAATTCATGGGGTTTCTAATAAAAATTGAAGACTCATTTTTGATTGATATCATACCAGTGACTTGTCATATTTCACATCCATCACATCAAATTGAACAAATAGAATTTAAATAATTAAATGATTGGTTTGAATATTTTGAATGTAATGGGTTCATATGACTATTAATATATCTATTGGTAGCACTAGTTCACTTTTTGGAGAAGGCAGATGGAACTATTAGACATTGTTTATATTATTTTATGCTTAACAATGTATTAATAATTAATTTTATTCATTTTTAATTAATTAATAAACCTATTTGATAATTTAAGGTAGCCCAATGGTTCTCTAAAATTTAAATGTGTTCGTGATATCACCAACTAAGGGTTTTTTAATGAGGATATTAAAGAGATTCACGTTTTCATACATTAAAATTTCATAACTTTTGATGAAAACATAAAAAATAATACATATAAGCTCCCAATGACCGTATTAGTCTAATGACTAAGGAAACAAGTAATTATAATCACTACTGAATATGTGAACTATGTTATGTCCCACAATGTTATTCAGGAATGTAACCCTTTTTAAATAAATGATACTTAATAAATATCATATTAACCTAGTAAATGAATCATAAAATGGGGTGAGATCAAATGCTCAATAAAGGTAAATAAAGGAGACATGTAGGCATAAAAATGAGAACATGTGTCTGAAAATGTTATCATAACATTATAATATCATACCCTACATATCATAAGATCATAAAAATGAATAACTATTTAACTATTTGAAGCTCATTACACATGAATCATAAGAAAATAAATTACATATGCCATGAATTAATAACACAAGAATAATTTATGGAATTTTGGAAGACACATAACGAAATAAAATAATTTACATATTGGTCAAGGAATCACTACAAACAGAAACTTAGTAGTATGGGACCACACCACATACTATCTATGTAGTTATGTTTAACTCCCAATCTGATCATATTAGAATGAGTTCACTCCCCATAACTGTAGAGTCCCGAAGCCTGATGTACATGGACATTACATTACATTTGCGGAATACTTAGTACATAACAAAAACACACACACAAGGATCGTAATAGTTTAGTGTCTTTGGAAACTCGGAACATAATCTTCTAATCGTGGTGAAAGATCTTCAATATCTCCCATAAAGATCTTCCCTTTTTTTTACCTAAAACCTTTCTTTATATCCTGGGGAAAAGAAAACATAAAAGGGTGAGCTCAAATGCTCAGTAAGGGTAAACAAAAGAAATATCAATCACATCATATACATAATAACATAGCTTTTGGAAATCTTAACCTGCAAAAGAGCTCATAATATCATATCATGGGATAAATCATAGAAGTGAAAATGAGATCCCCATAATCATAACATAAAACTTGAAACTTTGTGTCATGCACACATAATCATGGAAAATCATTTCTTGTTAGTCATGACTCATTTCCAAGACTATCTTAGTGGACAAAGTCCCTTTCTGAACCGAGTTCACTCCTCGTTTCAGTCCTGTATCACTGAACCGAAATAACCTTCCGTTCCAGCCATGTCTATCTCATGAGATACAAAATCTTTACCCAATGCATTGGAGGGATATATAGGTCCCACCCATCTTATAATGAATCCTTTCTTATGTGTGCCACATAATCATAAAACATACATCATCGCATAACACATGTAACAAAAATGGGATTCTTGAAACATCATGACATCATAAATCAATTCATATAAGATAAAGGAATTCATAAAAATAATTCCATCACAACATGAAAAAATCAATTTAATAATAGGGATAAAAACAGAACCCTTTATTATCTTAGATGGAAAATAATTTTGATAAAACACTTGAACTCCATTCTTGAGGAAAATATCCTTTCTTCTTCAAAAACATTTTTCCTTTCATAACATGTCATACAACTTTAAAATAAAAGAAGTTGATTAAAAATAAACTTGAAAACTTGTAAAGGAAGCTTCTTAGAAACAATGTTTTAAAAATCCATTCATGCCGTATAAGTTAAAAAAAACATTCTTCGTACTTTTGTCGGAAAAGTCAAAAAGTACCTCGTACGACAAAAGATTCCTTTCATACATATTACTAAAAACTCACCGAAGGGTAAAAATGGATTTAAACAATTGTAGGTGGATGGAAATAATATTACATTTTGATGAAACATGGATGTGGATGATAAAGTACACCCCAGTAATTACCAAAGTAAAAACAATCTCGGATAAAAGTGAGATTGTGATATTTCCCTTACCTTAGGTCTGATTTGCTTCGTATGTGTCCGAAACTCCTGTATAATGATTTAAATAATGTCATTGACTTATTACAGAATCATATTCATTGTTATGATATCATATATTGTTCACTTATGACATTATATTACCCGTTCTTTTGTAAATTCCATGTTAAAGAAGCGTTTTGGGTAAAATCGTTTCATTTATCGTAGGTGTTTTGACTTGTTGTTCTTGACATTATTATTACTTATATCATGATTACCTTACTTCCAGAATATAAAATATGATTTATATATCATATATATTCAGTATATATATATATATATAATAGATTGATAAATGAAATGAAAAACACCGTTCATGGAGACGGTAGTCCGTACGTACGCATGAACGCTGTTTTCCTTTCCTTATTGTCTTGAATGGAAGTAAGTAGATGACATAAATATATATATACATAAATCCAGTAGCTTTATAATGTCATATATTTCATTATTATTTCTTATATATACTTTATAATCATTCTTAAATGGTTAACATGGAGAATGAATCTCATCGCGTCGTGGAGACGGTAGTCCGTACGTACGCACGAGCGATGATATCATTTCCATAAATATTGAATTGAATTGGAGTATATTATACAATATATCATAATAAATATGATGTTGTAATAACTATGTATAGTTATTCTTTACACCATTATACCCATCCATGTAAGGTGGTGGTGGAAAATAGATTACACCACGGCGTGTAGACGGTATTCCGTACGTATGCACGCGCGGTGATTTCTTTTTCCGTAGGATGTATAGATGGTGAAATAGGGTTTTTTCATACTTATAATAACATATCAGTATATGAGTGATACTGATGATATTACTTCATAATGAAACAACCTAATAAGAAGATGTGGAAGAAGAAATAAAGATGAAAGAATTGGTAACGGTAATTACCTCTTCTTTGATGCGCCTTTTGGAGACCTCCTCTTAGGGAACTAAAATTGGTCTTTGAGGAAGACCAGAACCTCTAGGATGTTGCTAGGGAAGTGGAGAAGAGATTTTGGCAGGGGTTTGCCGAGCTTGAGTTCTCAAATTGGTGTGAGGAGGAGAGGGAGGAGGTGTCCTTTTATAAGGGAGGAGAGGGGCACCTTAGGAATACCTCAAAATATTATTTTATATTAATGTCAAAATCGGTTTATAATGGTTCCAAAGGGTCTTATTTCGAAGAAAAAGTGGGTTTGGGTCGCAATCCTATCAACCAATAAGATTTAGACAAGTTTAGGGTATTATTTTAAGCTTCTCAATTAGATTTAACTCTAAGTTAAATAATTTAACTTTTACCGTGTCTTTTTGTTTTCTTTCACTATATGGTTAATACACTTACTATAAAATGCCAAAAGAACCCCAAATTGTTTATTATTAATATATATATCCTTATCTAAGTCATTTGGCCGAACCTTAGATTTTTAGGAATAAAATAACAATTAATAATATAATATTTGATTTAAAAACTATTTTGTGTCAATTTTGACACTATTTGATATATGATTTTTGTGAAAGTTAAAAAAGAATTATATGTTCGAACCAAGTTGATTAAATCAACACTAATATATCATAGTAACCTAGAAAATTAGTGTAATTCATAAAAAGTCTCAAATTATATTTCGTTTGGTGTTTATAACATCAATTATGTCAATATTTCATTAATAAGATAATTACTGCATCATCTTTGTGTCATAAATAAATTTACATATTTGATGTCTAAAAATTACAAATAAAATACAATTATGTGTGAAATCGTTTTAGCTTTCTAATGAATATTTACAATCGAATTTATCTTATTTATATCCCTATATTAAAAATGTTTTATTAAATAAACTTTGATTTTAACTCTTTTAACTCTTCTTTGAATTAAATAATAATAAATGTCCTAATCTAATCCAAGTGAGCCTAAATGATAATATTTTACACTTAAGGTTGTTTTTGGTCGAGATAAACTTGTCCAATAGAATTAGGACATGTGTTAGGGTAATATTAATATCATTCTTACCCTTAATTACCCTATTTACTTTTAACCGTGGTAAATAAAAGTAAAAAGTTACTATTGACCAAAAATTATTTTCATCTCATTGAACCACATTTTACTTACTGACATCAACCATGTCTCTAGGATTTTTGAAATTCCATTCACAGAAGCGGTAAAATTAAGATTTATGATGAAATTAATTTTTTTAACTACCACTTAGTAGTTTCACTATTCATCAAAAATTGATGTTTTTCAGAACAATGCCAAAATTTCATCCTAAGCTATATTTCATATTCCGAATTCAAAAATGATGTCTATTTTACCCAATTCATATCATAGAATTTGCATTAATTAATTTTATAATTAAATCCCGCTGTTAAAACAAATAGCGTGTTTTTAAGAAACAATATCTATCAAAAGATTGACACTTGATTATGTCTGGTTTAAATGTGAAATTACATCCAATGACCAACATTTTATTAAATTGTAAAAATATATTCTAAATATACTTTAAAACCACTCAAATTAATAATTTATCACTATTAATTATTTCGATTAAAAAAGTTGTTTTTAATTATAATTTAGTAATTTTCACTATTCATCAGAATATGAAAGTTATCCGAAAAGTACCAAAATTTCACCTTAGGCTAAATTTGATACTCCGAATCCAAAAATGAAGTTCATTTTGAAAAATAAGATTTACAGAGTTGTAAAAAGTGGTTATTACTATTCATGACGGCTAGTTTTAATAATATTTTAATAGCATATCGTTGTTTAGTGAAACTCAGTATTGCGTATTACACACGCTATCGAGGAAGGTCGTGATTGCGTGTAATGCAAGGAAAGTCAAGGATGCGTGTTGTGCAAGCTCCTTTTGGTGTAGCGTACAACACAAGACTTTAAAAAAAATTAAAAAGAATATTGTTTTTTATAAAATCTTGGGCTGTTACATTCTACCCCCCTTAAAATGAATTTCGCCCTCGAAATTCGTCGGGGTTATAAATGGTTTACTATTCGAAATTTTCTGTAATAGAAACCCACATCGTAAAAAGGAATATCAAAACCAATCTTTAAAAACAAAATTATGAAACGTAACGGTTTCCCAAATAAACTAATCATTGGGTTTTCACATAGGTGAAAATATGGATATGGAAGAGAAATCTAACCATCATGTTCTGATGGAAAGTGGTAGAGAACATGGCTATGGAAAAGCCAGTAATCACAAATCCATAGATTTTGTGATGATATAAGGTACCATCTGATTCATCAGGTATAAGATCACTAGGACAACATTTATGGTTTTCAAGATCATTTCCCTAAAGTTGAAAATTTGAATTAGAATAAATACTTACTTTATTTTGGTACAATCTCACTGTTGTTCGTGCCTTGATCAATTTCCACTTCATCTCTTAAATAAATGAAGTTGAATTTGTTATTCATGAAGTGTTATCAGATCATGTGATAGAATGACGGGTCATTCCATCTGTCTCAATCAAAAGGTTAGCAAAAATTATATGCATAAGTCGATCTATAGTGAGATTAATCATATATGGTTCCTAAAATGGACTTATACTTCATATATCATACTGCTTAATAATATAAAACTAGTTTCTACTAAACAGGGACTTCCTGTAGGCCAGTGGTAGGCGATAAAGGCCAGTCGCACATCGGTTGTGGGTTCGATTCCCACAGCCTTGTCCGAAGCGATGGGCTGTCGCCCGTCCTGCAGGTTGTCCTTTTTCCAAAACTATATAACATCCCATCAATAATATCGAAAAAACAAACAATACTAACTTATGTCCAACATAATCCATTCCAATCTTTTAGGCTTATCCATAATACTGCAGTCGACTCTCATAATATAGTGAAAATGATTACCAGAGATTTAACACCATCATCGATCCCCATATATCATAAGATATATCTTGTTGGTCACATTCCAAACATTCAAAGGCCTTAATCTTGTACTCTCTTGAATACCCATTGAACCTTAGTGAAAACTTGAATGCAGTTAAAAGTTAACACTTTTCACATACCGAAATTCTCAAAATTCTATATACTCAAACCATGATATCACTTAGTCCTTATATCCATCATGAGCTCATGAATAATATCAAACATTTAATTTTCTCCTTATCCCTTCATTATGCGCATATCATCTACATTCAAAAAATATCTGAATAACCATTCATGGATACTGGTAACATTAATCATACACTTTCAAAACACAAGGAAAGACAACAGTGTAACAATCCATAGACGTCTCTTTATTCCAAAATTACACATGATAAACATGTAATCATTCCACTACATTCTCAAACCATTGACCGAGCTTCAAAAATTCTTTCATCTCACATATCATTTGTAGTCTCTTCATCATCATCCACATAAATACTACCCATATGACCATACTGATTCTCTTCATGAGTCTTTCCCATAGGGCATTTGTTTGCATAATGCCCATACATTCCACATTTAAAACACTTAACCATTTTTGATGTCGTAGCAATACCATTATCCTCATCCTTGGTGTTAACCGACCATTTTCCTTTGCACTTACTTGCTTTGTGTCCTTATTTTCCACACCCAAAGCATCTTCCAGTTCCCTTGAAACATTCTCCTTGATGCCTCTTCCCACATGATTTACATAGGGGAAATTGAACTTTCTTTCCTCTATGATCATCATGGAACTCCATCTTTCTCTTATTAGTCGAGTCATGAAACTTACCAAATTTTACTTTATTGATCATGTTGTGAGATTGCTGATTCGGAACAATAATGATGTTTGGACATCCAAGTCCCATTTCATTTGGTTGCTCATGAAGAATATCATTCCATTGTCCATCATATCCTCCATTATTGTGAATCATCTTGTTTCCAGCCATTTTCTAAAACCCAAACAGAATAGTGTTGGATGTAAAAATCATAATAAAGGGGGAGTAACTTAAATATCTATCATCTTTGGTTTAATCTAATATCGTTACCATAGTTCTAGGACTATATCCTATACGTATACTTATCCTTAGGGGCATCCCTAGACATACCTTATAAATATCTCTAGGGATCTCACTAACGTTTTCGCATCCTAGTTTCCAAAGGTTGACTAAACCTTTCCTCTGATTCCAACTGTAGAGTCCCGAAGCCTGACGTACATGGACATTACATTACATTTGCGGAATACTTAGTACATAACAAAAACACACACACAAGGATCGTAATAGTTTAGTGTCTTTGGAAACTCGGAACGTAATCTTCTAATCGTGGTGAAAGATCTTCAATATCTCCCATAAAGATCTTCCCTTTTTTTTTACCTAAAACCTTTCTTTATATCTTGGGGAAAAGAAAACATAAAAGGGTGAGCTCAAATGCTCAGTAAGGGTAAACAAAAGAAATATCAATCACATCATATACATAAGAACATAGCTTTTGGAAATCTTAACCTGCAAAAGAGCTCATAATATCATATCATGGGATAAATCATAGAAGTGAAAATGAGATCCCCATAATCATAACATAAAACTTGAAACTTTGTGGCATGCACACATAATCATGGAAAATCATTTCTTGTTAGTTATGACTCATTGCCAAGACTATCATAGTGGACAAAGTCCCTTTCTGAACCGAGTTCACTCCTCGTTTCAGTCCTGTATCACTGAACCGAAATAACCTTCCGTTCCAGCCATGTCTATCTCATGAGATATAAAATCTTTACCCAATGCATTGGAGGGAGATATAGGTCCCACCCATCTTATAATGAATCCTTTCTTATGTGTGCCACATAATCATAAAACATACATCATCGCATAACCCATGTAAAAAAAATGGGATTCTTGAAACATCATGACATCATAAATCAATTCATATAAGATAAAGGAATTCATAAAAATAATTCCATCACAACATGAACAAATCAATTTAATAATAGGGATAAAAACAGAACCCTTTATTATCTTAGATGGAAAATAATTTTGATAAAACACTTGAACTCCATTCTTGAGGAAAATATCCTTTCTTCTTAAAAAAACATTTTTCCTTTCATAACATGTCATACAACTTTAAAATAAAGGAAGTTGATTAAAAATAAACTTGAAAACTTGTAAAGGAAGCTTCTTGGAAACAATGTTTTAAAAATCCATTCATGCCGTATAAGTTAAAAAAAACATTCTTCGTACTTTTGTCGGAAAAGTCAAAAAGTACCTCGTACGACAAAAGATTCCTTTCATACATATTACTAAAAACTCACTGAAGGGTAAAAATGGATTTAAACAATTGTAGGTGGATGGAAATAATATTACATTTTTATGAAACATGGATGTGGATGATAAAATACACCCCAGTAATTACCAAAGTAGAAACAATCTCGGATAAAAGTGAGATTGTGATATTTCCCTTACCTTAGGTCCGATTTTCTTCGTATGTGTCCGAAACTCCTGTAAAATGATTTAAATAATGTCATTGACTTATTAAAGAATCATATTCATTTTTATGATATCATATATTGTTCACTTATGACATTATATTACCCGTTCTTTTGTAAATTCCATGTTAAAGAAGCGTTTTGGGTAAAATCGTTTCATTTATCGTAGGTGTTTTGACTTGTTGTTCATGACATTATTATTACTTATATCATGATTTACTTACTTCCAGAATATAAAATATGATTTATATATCATATATATTCAGTATATATATATATATATAATAGATAGATAAATGAAATGAAAAACACCGTTCATGGAGACGGTAGTCCGTACGTACGCATGAACGCTGTTTTCCTTTCCTTATTGTCTTGAATGGAAGTAAGTAGATGACATAAATATATTTAAACATAAATCCAGTAGCTTTATAATGTCATATATTTAATTATTATTTCTTATATATACTTTATAATCATTCTTAAATGGTTAACATGGAGAATGAATCTCATCGCGTCGTGGAGACGGTAGTCCGTACGTACGCACGAGCGATGATATCATTTCCATAAATATTGAATTGAATTGGAGTGGATTATACAATATATCATAATAAATATGATGTTGTAATAACTATGTATAGTTATTCTTTACACCATTATACCCATCCATGTAAGGTGGTGGTGGAAAATAGATTACACCACGGCGTGGAGACGGTATTTCGTACGTATGCACGCGCGGTGATTTCTTTTTCCGTAATATGGATAGATGTTGAAATAGGGTTGTTTCATACTTATAATAAAATATCAGTATATGAGTGATACTGATGTTATTACTTCATAATTAAACAACCTAATAAGAAGAAGTGGAAGAAGAAATAAAGATGAAAGAATTGGTAACGGTAATTATCTCTTCTTTGAAGCGCCTTTTGGAGACCTCCTCTTAGGGAACTAAAATTGGTCTTTGAGGAAGACCAGAACCTCTAGGATGTTTCTAGGGAAGTGGATAAGAGATTTTGGCAGGGGTTGGCCGAGATTGAGTTCTCAAATTGGTGTGAGGAGGAGAGGGAGGAGGTGTCCTTTTATAAGGGAGGAGAGGGGCACCTTAGGAATACCTCAAAATATTATTTTATATTAATGTCAAAATCAGTTTATAATGGTTCCAAAGGGTCTTATTTCGAAGCTAAAGTGGGGTTGGGTCAAAATCCTATCAACCAATAAGATTTAGACAAGTATAGGGTATTATTTTAACCTTATCAATTAGATTTAACTCTAAGTTAAATAATTTAACTTTTACCGTGTCTTTTTGTTTTCTTTCACAATATGGTTAATACACTTACTATAAAATGCCAAACGAACCCCAAATTGTTTATTATTAATATATATATCCTTATCTAAGTCATTTGGCCGAACCTTAGATTTTTAGGAATAAAATAACAATTAATAATATAATATTTGATTTAAAAACTATTTTGTGTCAATTTTGACACTATTTGATATATGATTTTTGTGAAAGTCATAACAGAATTATATGTTCGAAAAAAGTTGATTAAATCAACACTAATATATCATAGTAAAACATACATGGTTGTCATTAGTATGAAAAATGAAACTTTGACACGTATGTGAATTGAATTTAAAAACTAATTTAAAAAAGTTGATTAAATCAACACTAATTTTTGATGAATAGTGAAACCACTAAGTGGTAGTTTAAAAACTAATTTTCCGTTTAAATGAAACTTTGACACGTATGTGAATTGAATTTAAAAAATAAAACATACATGGTTGTCATTAGTAAGAAAAATTTGGTTCAATGAGATGAAAATAATTTTTGGTGGAGGGT
Organism: Viscum album; assembly: GCA_963277665.1. Classification (NCBI taxonomy): domain Eukaryota; kingdom Viridiplantae; phylum Streptophyta; class Magnoliopsida; order Santalales; family Viscaceae; genus Viscum; species Viscum album. The sequence goes on along the minus strand of OY728165.1, from coordinate 1,059,226,186 downwards.
AATTTTTAAGTTTTATTAATCGCAATTTATGGTAATTAGTGTATGATAAGGTAAATATAATGTTATAATAATATTATATTACCTATAAACATTTCCTACCATTATTGGATGAGTCATTTCCGACCAATACAATCCATGGGTCAACTTCGGGACCCCATGGAGCCACTTTGGTAAGAAAAGTTCATTAATAACTTTTTATTTAATGTAAAACTAAAATTGTCACAAACATGTGTTGTTTTACAAAAACAATTATTACATGGGGTTATATAAGTTATATTTTAGACTATAAATATTTATTGGAAATCTATGAAGATTTCATACATCATGGTAATTTTTTTTATAATTTTTAAGCATTAAATAATAATAAAATTATAACACCATGATGATGCAGTGATTACCTCATTAATGACCAATTTAAATAAAATTAAACGATAAGTAGAAATATAAGACATACACATGTCTAAAACCTATTGGATGGGTATATATATAACCCTTATCACCATATCCTCGAAATAAATCATTTTTTGTCCTTTAAAATTCGAAAGCATAACATAATAATGTAACATTTCATGACATTCCAAGAGTGCCCCTCCTCTCCTATTATAAAAGGCCCCACCTTTACCACCTTATTCACACCATCAAAGACATTTGACTGGGAAAAACTCTTCCCAAATACTCTCTCAACATCTCTCTATTACTCCTAGAATCCTTACTTTGGGCATAAGTCTTCAAAAGGAAGCCTTTGGATCAAATCAGAAAGAGTTACACGATTTTAAGGTGAGGTCTTCTCTTATGTTCTTTTGTTTTATTTTTCTTTTCCAACCCCTTAATATCCTTTTATTCCTTTATTTTGAAACAGATCTGTTATATTCAATATACTAGGATATTTTTATGACAAATAATTGACTTACACTTACAAAATCCTTCGTCTAATGGTTAAAGAACATTCTGTTTCTTTGGGTGGCGAATTACTGCCTCGCGAAATGATGATTGTTCAATCTTCTCTTAACACCTCTCATGGTGGCCATTAAGATGTCACTCTATTTATATATGATATATGTAATGTTTATGTTTTCATTATTGTTCTGTATTTTTTATTTATGGAATAATTTTATGGTTTCCATTATGGGTAAATGCGATATCTTCATTTTAGGATGTGCGGACTACCGCCCCCTCAAAGTTATTTAAATCATTAATGACATATGTGGGATGCATAAAGGATTGAATAAATTATATTATATATCACACTATACTTTAATTATAATATACCTATATATCATTATTATTTCATTCCATTAAATACTAAATAGAAATGAAAGTAGCATTGATGCGTACGTATGGCTTACCATCTCCATAAACGGTGCATTTCATATATTACCTCTAAATGTTTTTTAACATTATAAATTCATGTATATATTGGATATATATGATATATATAATATATATAAGTTATGAATATAATTATGGACATAAAGGATATTTTAACACATGAAAAACTGGTAATTATAAGAAGTTTATGTTTGACTCAAGTACCAAAGATCAACAAAACGACCGTTATTAACCTAAATAATTACATACTGTTAATAACATGGTAATAAGTTATATGAAAGGAATAATTAACTTGAAAAGTTTCTTAATAAAATATAAATTAACTCTAGTTTATTATTCAGGAGGTTAAAGAACGATCGAGTCAAGTCGAACATGAGGTAAGGGACTTCGTCTCAATCTCTTTTCATTGAGGCATATTTTGTTTTATACACAACATTCCTTTATACGGTGTATAAACCCATTTTACTTTTATGTTTATTCAAAAGGAATATTTTTTATATGAATAATTTTACTAAACAACAAAAAGGAATGTTTTTTGTCATACGTATGCATCGACAACGACTTATCTGCCGCCGTGACCATTATTTGTGTTTCAGATTCCTCTACAAGCCATAACTTTTTTTAAATGAAAAATAAATACAAGGTTTTAATTTTATTTTATTTTTGTATTGAAAATGGTTTTGATAATGTTTTAATTATGTTAATGCGTTGTATTGATATATTGTGATTGAAATGTGGATATTTTATGTTTCCTTTATGCATGTTTTATGTGATAAGATTTTATTATGGTTTATGATAAGTTTAAACCTATTCATATGAGGAATGCAGTGGACTTAATAAGTGACGGGGGAGCCCGATATAGCCCCTCGATGCATCGGTAGTTCTCATGAGACAAACTAGTGTCTTGGCACAAGGCCTGGATAAAATCATATTTGTATTCTTGGAACAAGGCCTTGACTATGTGGTTATGATAGTCTGAAATTATGAACTCTATCATTATGAAAGTGGTTATTGAAATTGCATGTGATTATTCTACTAGTAGAAATTTAATGTGAATAAGTAAATGGCATTATTTCATTTTATTTTTTTCCATATTATGATGATGTTCATGTTTAAAAGGCTTTTGTTTTATTTATACATTGCCTTAAATGCTTATGTTTATTTATTAAAGTTTCTGCTATATTGATATCCTTTCTGAGCATTTGAGCCTACCCCTTTCTATGTATTATTTATCCCAGGATGTGAAGAAATATTTTATGACTGACCTGTAGGGATAGTCTAAAGGGGATATATGTTTGGACTATAGAGACCATGTTATTGTTGTTTTTCACTTTATGATGTAATGTAAAATTTATGAATGAATCTAGTGTTTTTGAGGCTACTAAACTAATCGGTCTTTCGAGACTTGATCTTTTGAGATCATGCCAATGTTACGTAATAATGCACCGACTCTGGGTAACTAGGGTCGGGGCGTTACAATTGTTATCAAAGGAAGTTTAGTACTAACCTTGGAATATATATTTAGATAAACTTTGATTAGAGCACATAGCCCTATGATAGACTTTGAGGATTATTATAGAAGAACTTTCTAGAAATTTGGTATTATAGAGATTTTGTGAGTTTTTCGAGCAATACATGCCTGTCTGGATACAAGCAGGTAGAGGTGGCTCTGGTAAAGATGTACCTAGGGGTAAAACCCAAAAACACCGCTTTGGGCTAGACTTGAATGGGAACTGGTGCCCGACAATGGGCCTTGCTGCACTCATGGTTACGACACTCCTGGGAGATCTGCTTAGGATAATTCTCATTTTCATTACAATCCATTATGAAGTGTTTATGAGTATATACTTCCTCAAAGAAAACATTTTTATGATTATGGATGATATCCATAAATAGTTCAATTTATGTTATGTGTTTTTCAAGTTTCTTATTATGTATTTTTATTCATAAACTAATCTAGTTTATGAAATTGTTAAGAAATAGAGCCTAGTGGAAGGAATGGAAACCGTATCAATGCACGAACTGCATGTAGGGATTTCCCTCCTGCTCAAGATAATAATAGTGGAGCTGGTGAAACAACTGGTGATGATCAACTTATCACCATACATGGATAACTCACTCAGGTTATAAATAATAACCTTACTCATATGGATCACCCTAATCCGCAACGTGGAGGATCAATGTTAGACCACTTCATGATTCAACAACCACCAAAATTCAATGGGTGTACAAATCCTTTATTAGATGAGAAATGGATAAATTCCTTGGAGAAAAATATCCCATGCCTCGGGAAGTAGTGAAAGGGAAAAGGTTATCATGGCAGTTTACCGCCTCGCTGGATATTCTGATAAGTGGTGGACATTGATTCAAAACACAAATGAAGATGATGATTTATCAAATATGGAATGGAAGGAGTTCAATGAGCTTTTCATAGAAAAATACTTTCCTCGTGACCATTGAGAAGATATGGAAGAGGCAACATGGGAACCTGAGGAACTTATGATGAAGAACCACCCAGGAGTTTTTATGCAGTAATATTCTAGAAATTTTGAGGACAAAATTATTTGAAGGAGGGGAAATGTAACACTCGTTGCTTCCATGGTACGCTTCTCTTTGAATAATAGAGCAGCGTGTGTTGTATGCAACCTCGAGTTCTAACACACCGCAAAAAATCAAAGTAGCCGTTATGAATAGTAATACCAACTTTTTGAAATTATATAAATTTTATATTTCAGAATGGACTTCATTTTTGGATTCAGAATATCAAAATTAGCCTATGTTGAATTTTTTGTATTTTTTCAAGAACTTCCAATTTTGGATGAATAGTGATAAATTAATCAAAACAACATTTTTAATCAAAATAATTTATATTGATAAATTATACTATTGAGTGGTTATAAAGTATAATTATAATATAATATTACCATTTTATCCAATAGTGGTCATTGTAATTAATTTCACTTTGAAATTGGACATAAACAATTGTCAATCTTTTGATTGATATTGTTTCTTGAAAACACGCTATTTATTTTGACAATGGGAATTATTTATAAAATTAATTAATGCAATTTATATTTTTGACATTTTGTTAAATAGAAATCATTATTGAATTCGGAATATCAATTATAGCTTAGGGTGAATTTTTGGTATTGTTATGAGAAACTTCAATTTTTGAAGAATAGTGAAACCACTAAGTAGTAGTTAAAAAACTAATTTTTCAATTAAATGAAAAATTACCACTTCTGTGAATTGAATTTTAAAATTATGACATACATGGTTGTCATTATTAAGTATAATTTGGTTCAATGAGATAAATATAATTTTTGGTGAATAGTAACTGTTAAGTTTTATTAATCGCGATTAAAGGTAAATAGTGTAATTTAAGCAAAATATAATGTTATAATAACATGAAATTACCTTTAAACTTGTCCGACCCTTATTGTATGATTCATGGCCGACTATGAAAATCCATGGGTCAACTGGGGAACCCCATGGAGCCACTTGTGTAAGAACATGACATTAATTACTTTATTTGTAAAGTAAAAATAAAATTGTCACAAACCTGTGTTGTTTTACTAAAAAAATTATTACGTGGGGTTATATAAATTATCATTTCGACTATAAATATTAATTGGAAATATAAGAATATTTCCTAAATCATGGTATTATTTTTTATAAATTTTATGCATTAAATAAATAAATTTATTTATGACACCATGATGATGCTGCGATTACCTCATTAATGACCAAATTAAATAAAATGAAAATATAAGGTAAAATCTAAGACATACACTTGTCTAAAACCTATTTTATGGGTATATTTCTAACCCTTATCACCATATACTCTAAATATATCATTTTGGGACCTTTAAAATCCGAAAATAATTTCATAATAAAGTATCATTTCATGACTTTCCAAGAGTTCTGATCCTCTCTTCATTTAAAAGGCCCCCACCTCAACAACCTTATTCACACCTTCAAAGAAAATTGGCTCGGCCAAACTCTGACAAAATACTCTCTAATCTCTCTTATCTTACTCCTAGAAGCCTCAATTTTGGCATAAGTCTTCCCAAGGAAGCCTTTGGCTCAAATCAAAAAGAGTTACCCAATTTTAACGTAATGTCTTCTCTTATGTTCTATTGATTTATTTTCCTTCTCCAACCCCTTAAACTCTTTTTATTCTTATATTTTGTAACAAAACCAGTATCATAAATATACTAGGATGTTTTTATGAGAATTATTTTATTTACACTTACACACACCTTTGTCTAATGGTTAAAGAACATACTATTCATGTCGGTGGTGCATTACTGCCTCACGAAATGATGATTGTTAAATCTTCTTTTAACACCTTTCATGGTTTCCATTAAGATGTCACTCTATTTATATATGATATATATTATGTTTATGTTTTAATTATTATTCTGAATTTTTCACTTATGGCATAACTTTATGGTTTCCATTATGGGTAATCGCGATATCTTCATTTTAGAAAGTGCGGACTACCTCCCCCTCAACGTGATTTGAATCTTTAATGCCAAATGTGGGACGTATATAGGATGGTGTAAATGATATTGTATATGATATTATACTGAAATTATAATATACGATTATACCATTATGATTTCATTCCATTAAATATGAAATAGAAATGAAAGTAGCGTTCATGCGTACGTACGACTTACTGTCTCAATGAACAACGCATTTCATTTCTTACCTCTAAATGTTATGTAATATTATAAATAAATGTATATAATGGATTTATATGATATATATGATATCTACATTATTAATATAATTCTAAATCTAATGGATATTTTACCATAAGAACAACTTGTAATTATAAGAAGTTTATTTTTTACTCAAGTACCAAAGATCGACAAAACGGTTGTTATTAACATAAATAATTACATAATGTTCATAAAATGGTAATAAGTGAAATGAAAGGAATAATGAAAATTAAAAAGGTTCTTAATAAAGTAGAAATTAAATCTTGTTTATTATTCAGGATGTTAAAGAACGGTCGAGTCAAGTTGAACAGACGGTAAGAGACTTCGTCTCCATCTCCTTTTATTGAGGCATATTTTGTTTAATACATAACTTTCCTTTATACAATGTTTAAACCCCTTTTACTTTTATGTTTAATCAAAAGTGATCTTTTTTATATGATGTGTTTTACTAAATGACAAAAATGAATGTTTTTTTGTCGTACATATGTGGCGACAACGATTTCTCCACCGCCTTGACCATTATTTGGGTTTCGTCTTCCTCTACAAGCCATAACAGTTTTAAAAAAGAAAAATAAATACCATGTTTTAATTTTCGTTTATTTTGGTATTGATAATGGTTTTGATAATGTATTAATTATATCAATGTGTTGTATTGATATATTATTATTGAAATTTGGAAATGTTATCTTTCTTTTATGCATGTTTTATGTGATACGAGTATGTTATGGTTTATGATATGTTCAAGCCTGTTCATATGAGGAATGCATTGGACATAATTTGTGATGGGTGGAGCCCGATATAGCTCCTCAATGCATCAGTAGGCCTCATGAGACATACTATTGTCTTGGCACAAGTCCTTGAAAAAAATCTTATTTGTAGTCTTGGCACAAGTCCTTGACTATGTGGTTATGATAGTCTGGCATTATGCATTCCATCGTTATGAATGTGGTTATTGATATTGCATGTGATTATTCAACTAGTAGAATATCCATGTGAATAAGTAAATGGAATTATTTCATTTTATTTTTTACATATTATGCTGAAGTTCAAGTTTAAAAGGCTTTTGATTTATTTATACATTGCCTTAAATTCTTATGTTTATTTATGAATGTTTCCACTATATTGTTATCCTTACTGAGCATCTGAGCTCACCCCTTTCTATGTTTTATTTTTCCCAAGGATGTGATGAAATATTTTATGACTGACCTGCAGGGATAGTCTGAAGGGGATATGAGTGTGGACTATAGAGACCATGTTAGAGTAGTTTTTCACTTTACGATGTAATGTAACATTTATGAATGTATCTAGTGTTTCTAAGGCTACTAAACTAATAGGTCTTTGGAGACTTGATCTTTTGTGATCATGACAATGTTACGTAATAATGCACCGACACTGGGTAACTGTGGTTGGGGTGTTACAATAAAACTATTAGAAACCCATTCTATTTGAAAATTAATTATAAAAATAGAAATATGACATAAAATCATTTTGAAAAAAATTTATTGAGAAAGTATAAAATAATCTTGAAAACTATTTCAAAACAAATTTCCTTGAATAAAAATAAAATAAGCATGAACTATATTTTTTTAAACAATTCAAAATTTATTTCTTGAAAACACATTGAAAACCTATAAATTAATATTGAAATCATTTTGAAAACACTTTCATTAATAATACAATAAAATCATTTAAATAAATCTTGAAAAACTATTTGAAAACCATTTCATTGAAAAAATATGATAACATATAAATAAATATTTAATACATATTAAAAAATAATTATTTAAAAATAGCTAAAAACAAATAAATAATTAATGAACACATTTATTAACCCTTTTTATATATAATTTTATTTAAGGACACAAAAATCTATCAAATTATAGAGGTAATTTTAATCTTTCATTAAAAACAACTCTTAATCATTCTATGTAACATAATGTGAAAAAATAGTACCGTTAGATGAATATGTGATGAATAAAAAATGTAATCGAAAATTCCAGATTTATCTTGAGATATGTATCATAATATTTTATTGATGGAAGATTAATCATTAACAATTTCGATAAATGATGAGATTGATTCAATAAAGTATTAACACTTATTAATTTTAAATTATAATTCCAATGTTATAAAATAAAATAAAATTAAGATGAATATATAATTAAAATAAGGTTATTAATTATTAACCACATCAATGATATTATATTCCCCTCATTGAAAAATATAGGTTTGCAACATGGCATGTGTCTCAAAGAAAGAAAATTTAGGCAAAATTACATTTCTAATTTGGTATATTTTGAACAACAAACTCCATGATAGAAATATCATAGAATGTTTCATTAAATTCCAATAAATTAATGTATAAATACTGTATTATACATTTAATTGATGTATACACACCATATATATTAATTTCAAGGTGAACATGTCTTGTGTCTCACCGAAAATAATTGTTATTTCAAAACCTTTACTACATGAGAAAAATTAGAATCATGGTCACCAAGAAAGAATAAATTTATTTTATATATCTTAATATCATTAAATAAATAAAAATAATGATATAATGTTTCCTTGGGAATCATATACACCACACAAAATATGTGATTTTTAAATTAGGCATGTCTATCATTTAAATAAAAACTGAAATAAAACTATCCTACCTTATGACATGAATCTCATCGTACTCATACAAGAATCATGTATTATTAATTTATGTTTTTATATGTATTATATAGAAACATATTCAGATATAGAATACCTTATGTAATTGTATTATAAAATTATATTTCCCTATTATTAACAATTTCATGATAAGTAAAACATTAGATAATATCCTCTCTCTTTTTTATCATTTGTCTTAATTTCTAATATCATTGTTCATTATGAATAATTCAGGATTTAAAAAATTCAAAATATGTTATAAATATAAATAATATGATTTATATCTTTATTATAATAATTTTGTGAATATATAAGTAAGAAATGGGAGACATGATTCATTGATATGGTAGGTCGTACATACATTTGAATGTTGTTTTAATGTTATTGTTATATTGAAAGAAAGAATGTAGTTTATATATATGTATATATATTTATATAAATAATTATTCTTATATAATTATTATGAAATATTAATAAAATATATTTTCACTAAACCCATACTTAATTCGTTCCATGCAGAGTGCAAACTAATCACTTATCTTTCATGGGATGGTAGTCCACACATCCACAGATGCTGATAATAAATACAAAAAAGTTGGAAAATATAAAGGTATGTGATATAGAATATATAAATTAGAAAAAAAAAAGACAGAATCAATATAATATAATATATATATATATAAGTATAATTTCCCTCATTATTCTCTACCATGAAATGTAGAAATGTAATATGAATAACACCATTTCATGATGTGGTAGTTCACCAATCACACAAATGATATATTAGTTAAAAATGAGTTGGATTTTTCTTTAACTGAATGTTTAACCCTCAATATAACAAAATATAGGTATATTTATTATAATAGTGATACAATACAATGACGATATAAGGATATTTTAGTGGGTGGATAGTGGAAATAAAACTATAGAGCTTGATGAAATATGTTACCTCATCATTGGATAACTACTTTTGATTTTCCCCAAATGGATTTAATGGATATATATAAGCACAAGGTGATGATAATAATATTAATTTAGGTTTTTGTAGGATCTATTTTGGTAAATATTGGTCAGTAAATAATTTTTTTTCTGATATGTGAGGTATTGAATAGAGTGGATTCCATTTTATAGAGGAGAAGTGAGACTCCTGTATATTTTTTGAAAAAGAATGTAGCAATAGTTTTTTTAAATTAATGTGTAATCAATAATGGCCCATATTATAACTGATTTACAATAGGGTCTATATATTGCTATCAAACGGATTTGGTACTATTTTCTAGGTATTTTGGTCCCTTAAGATTATGGTCTAGTCCCTTGTTATCCATAAATTCACATTAATCATTATATCTAACATTAATTAAATTCATAATATTTTTGATAAAAAACAATTTTGAAGTTATTACACATTATATTTTTTCTAGATTCAAAATATGGAATCCATCTGCCCAAATTCCAATCATATAAGTGGAATAACTTCATTTACATTTAAACCCACAGACTGGTTGACAATGCAATTTTTTTAAAATAAAAACGTTCTTAAGATTCTCTATTCTTAAATTCAATTTGAAATTAAAATTGATTCCAATTGACTAAATTGGATTAATTTATATATATTTGATCAAATTAAACATTGAAAACAATTTACAATGTAATATTATATTACAAGTTAATTAGTTATAAAAAGTCTGAATTAAAATTTAGTACTTTCCCAATTTCATTAAAAATGAAACATAAAATAAAAATACAAAATTCACCTTATCCTAATTTTTAATTCACCATTTAAAGTTTTTTTTAAATATTATAATTATAAATAATCTGAAAAATGGAATTAAAATATGGTTGACATTAAAAATCTTTAAAAAATCCTTTATAAAAATGTTGATTTTTATGAAAAATATTTGTGTTTTAATTATATATTGCATATAAAATATATTGGATCAATATAGAATATTTTTTTTGAATAATTATTATATATATATATAATTAAATAACTAATTTATTATTATTACTTTAATTTATTAATATAAAATATATTTTTGAGCATTAAAATTCAAATATTTTCTTTATATTAAATTGGTTTACTTTTTATTTTCTAATTAATTTTCTATCAATGAAATAATCATATGTTTTTAGAAACAATATATATTAAAAAAATTTCTAATAACTTTCATTACATATAATTTAATATCTGGATTATATTTTAATATAAAAAACAATATTGTTTCAATTAATTTTTTGTTCTGTTAAAGTCACTAATGCGTGTAAGGAAAGTCATTGGAGAAACTTATTTTTTTAGGTGAAAAAATTTATCACTATATTACATGAATTTAAATATATATATAATATATAACATATATTTAAAATAGTAAATATGTTGTATTGTATCATGATATTATTTTCCCTTACATGATTGGTGTTGAATATATCACAAGATCAAAACGGTGTTTCAAATTATGCAATATTAAATTCTCACATTCATATAATAAAATATAAATTATGTATTTCTGTAAATAAAAATATCAAAAAAGATTAAATTTTTAATAAAATATTGACATAATCATGATGTGGTATAAATATTATGAAAAAAAACATTCTAATGAAACTATAACCATTATGACTTCATATTCATTGAATTTGTTAGTATGAAGTCACCAACTATATTTAGGGAATTGATGAATTAAATATTTAAATGTTATATAGATTAAATTTTGTATTACAATGGATGATATAGTCTTGTACTCTCAAAAAATAGTGGATCATCTAAAACCCATTTCTAGATTGTTGGGAATCTCATAGGATCATTGTTTTTATTATATGTTATCAGTATTTCATTTTTGGAAACATGAGTTATGATTCCATGGCCATGTTAGATATGAAAATAGATTTCCTCATGATCTAGTAAATATTGATGATTTTATTTGTAAGAACCCAACAAATAATATAGTTAAGATACATATTTTTGTTGGATTTGTTGGATAATATAGTCTTTTTTTAAATGAATTATAACATTTGGAATAACTGATTATAGCTTTTATGACCAATGGTATTTGTTTATACTAGATTGAGTAATATCAATAACCTTTTATATAGATTATGTTGAGAATAAATTTAACATCGATTTTTTTAGAGTCTGGATATGGCTATCTAGTCTATTGTGAAACATTGGGATTGAGGTTGGGATATGTTCCCATTTATAGATATCGTGTCAATGCTTATGGATCCTGGTAGAGACAGGTATATGTGATGTAATAACCAACACAATATTAATAATTTCTTGTTATATTAAATTCATTTAATAAGTGGATTCATTATGTTTATGGAATGAAATTAATAGTATTTGTGAATCATAATAATTTGAAACACATTTCCTCGTAAATATATTTTAATATAAAGAAATGAATATGGATGTAATACATTTAAATTCTCAACATCGACTTCATGTATAAACAATGAAAATAAAATTCATTTGTAGATGAATTATTTAGTAATTAATATATATATTCAGTTAAATAAGATTCATTTCATTGGAAGAATATTTGAGTTACAACATACATGAACACGGATTGTATCAACATGGGTGATGTTGTTATTTTCTTCCCACATTCATGTTTACATAATTTTTTATAGAAAAATCAGAATGTGTCATGTATCTGGTTTTGAATATGTTTCAATGAGGTCACAATTAAATTATGGTATGTCTATTTATAGATAGAATCAAGATGGAAGTGTGTTTTTGTGTTATGGTGATCATATAACGGTAAATTTGGTTTTTCAAGAACAAATTCCTAGTGATTACCTCAAAAAGAATATTGGATGATAGTCCAATAAATAAAAATATGTATGAAGCAGAAAATGAATTGTTTTGGTGGGTTCTAATGAACCTGATTTTTGGATTATTTATTTCAAGGTGCCTCAGCAATCAACTGTGCTGGGAGGAACTCCAATGACGAGTGGTCATGTTCTAGTCTTTCCTAATTCTTGTGTACATGTTGGATTATATATAAATTGGTATTACCACATGAAAACCAATAAGGTAGGAAAACATGAATCCATGTGAGTAATTTTGGATTTCCATTTTTCAAGGGATCATTTTTTTTTATTTTTCAATTCTATATAGTGGATGAATTGTAAATAATCATTTTCTGATTAGTTGTAATGTTATATTGAATTTGTGTCCCGATTGTATTTGACCATGACCTCAGCATTATGTATTTTTTAAAAAATACTTAACTGAAATCCCTTGGTGATTAGTTTACTCTGATCATGTTGTCTCATAATCATATAAATGGAAAATCTTAGAGGGTTATCCAAATGATTTAGGATAATACTTTAAATTTATGGTGCATTTTTATGATTTTTGGAGGGGAGAGATTACACCACTATTTCATTAATCATTTAAAAATATTTTTTAGCTCTCAATAAATATGGCACATGTTGAATCATTTATTGTGTATCCATGTTGTTATCCACTATTTATGTTTGAAATATCCGAGGATTCATATGTTGGACTCATCCATGTGTAGTAAAAAACTGAAAATATTAAATTTATCAAAAATAGATTTGATAGAGATTAAAGTTATAAGAAATCATATGAATATAACTATATATATGCATTATCATTTGAGTTTAGTGATCAGGTGTTCTAGATAATATCTCCACATCTTTCAAAACATTGTTTGGTATGAACGGTATGTTATCTCTTATATATAAGGGCCTTTCGATATATTGGAAGTTGTCGGTGAGGAGAAATATTGGTATGAATTTTTGAAAATGATTATTTTTTTTGCATAATGTTTTTCAATTATGTCGGTTCAAAATGTGTCAATATGATCTTTACCATTTGATTTGATGGGATAACATTAACCTAGATCAAAATGATACATTTGTTCAAATGAAGATAAAAATTGTGGATAAACAAGAGAATGTCTTGCATTAGAAATGCATCAGTCTGGTGAGGGTTTTATAGAAATAGGGTTGGATTAATGAAGATATCTAAGAGCATGAAAAATAAATTATAAATTAGTGTATAGAGATATTCCAAGACGTCAATTTTTTATATTCTAGGGACAAAAAAACCAATTATGGGGAGAATGTATCACCCTCAGTTTATATAAAATGTCACATTCTATATATATATAATATAATGAGTATGTTAGGTTTCATGAGGGTACAAGGGGTTTTTAATCTTTTATGAACATTTTATGGAGGTATATGGTTTTGGAAATGTATGTAGAAAATTTTCAACAACTTTAGGAAACCGTGTAAGAGAATTCAGTGGGTAGTGGGAGGGTGCACGATTGGCTCCAATTTTGGCCAATCTACGAGGGTTATTTTCAGTAACCGTGGGATATAAATTTCATCTATGATTATGAAAAACAAATTATTGGAACACAATTAGTATAACCATGTGATATGTCTATGCGAGGGATGGCTTATAGAAATAGCAAATGCGTTGTGGGCACACAATTTCCCAAATCATGAAGCCTAACCATACTAACTACAGCTGGTTTCCTATAATTTTTGTTTCTAATTAGTATACCAAATTAATCACTTGGTTTTCACCATATATTACTATATTTTTTATATCATTTCTAATAATTATTAAGAGCCATTTCCATTTATTATAGGATCGATCTTTATATTTTCCAAATTTTATCATAGATCGATATTTTTGGGACACTGTTTATTAATTGTCATCATTCATAGATATTTAATTACTATAAATATCGTAACTATAGATGTAAGCCCTAAATGTTCCATCAATTTGTTTTTTATTTTTTTATTCTGATTTATGCTAGGATCCAATGAAGGGATTATGTTTCATGATTTGATTGAGATATTCATTGTGTAGTTATTTGTTTTTTCTTAAATTTTGCTGATGTTGGTGGATTTGATATTGATTAAAACTTATTAAAAAATAATGAATTAGTTTAAAATTGATTTATCTTTATGAAATTATTTCAAAACCCTTCTCGTATTTGATCGAATCCCATTTAGTGATGTTTTCTAAAAAATTGTGTAAATTTAAGGGTTTTGTTGAAGGTTCATTTGGTTAATGATTTTAAAATGGTGATTTTAAAAATATGGTTTATTTATGATAAATAAAAAATTGTTTACAGTAAATTTTTCAATAAGGGAGTTGATTCAAAAAAAATTACTAAAATTATATGGAATGTTCGGTTTGGAATTTTATTTTAGGATATATGGTTGGTGTGATTGCATTTTCAATAGTTGTGAACCTATAGAATATATGTTTCAAATTGGGGAACCTGGTATTGGTAACCTTAGGATGTCATGGAAGATTAATAAAAACCTAGTCATGCGAATTTAACTATCACATAGGAATGAATGTGAGTATGTGTGGATGTTGGAAAATGGAACATGTATCCCAAATTTAATCAAGAATTTTTTTAAATGTTTTTTATGGTATTCAATGGAAACTAGTTTGCAATGAGAATATTTTTTATCATGGAAATGATTTTTTCTTTTGATATAAATTATGTAATATATTTTATCTACATTAAATAAATTTTCATACATGATTTGTCCTAGTGGAATGATCTAGGAATTAATTGGGGATATTTTACTGAGTTTAGACTCACCCACTACATGAGCACTATTATTCTTTTATAGATTTTGTTTATCGAGATATAGGTAAAGGTATCGTAGAATTGATTTTTACTGGTGTTTATTGACATCATGATAAGGGACCATGTATTCTTATCTTTGAATTATTTGGAAAATTCAGCATGTATTTTTTTAGTATTTTTTCAATTTATTTCTTTTTTGGTATTCACATGAACTCTAATAAAGTGGACTATTTGGTTTTATTTTGAGTTTTTTCCTTATACACATGAATCATGTATTGATATAATTATATAGAATATTATGTTTTTTTTATTACCAAAATCTTAATTAGATATCAAATTTTTATGGATAACATTTAATTTTTTTCAATCATTTTATTTCATGGGTATTTAACCTACCGAATAATAACACCCTCCATCTTTTCCTAAGACAATGGGTAATGGTAGGGATGATATAAGAGAGGCATGAAATAAACATGAATGTAAGATAAAAATGTGTTTTTAATTAGACTCCACAATAGATATATTGATGTTATAAATCTTGTATAGAGAATTTACACTTTACATTGCACTGATATCTTCACTAATTGAGTTTTTTGTTCGATAATATTTAATGAAATTAAATACCACTGATACCCATATACCATGATTTGGTCCACCCACTCCCATGTATCTATTAAAACATCATACATCCATATTCATATTCATAACAATATTTGTTAGCAAAAATTTTATAGACCTCTATTGGAGAGACATGTCACGTACGACTATGCATGAGAATAACCATGGATGAATACCTCCATAGAAGTTGATGTGTCTCTATATTGTATAAGCGGACAAAGAATATCATTAATATATTTCAACCATACTTGACTATAAAGGTAAAAAACCCAATTTCTCATTATTTTATTTATGAATCATAATGAACCCAACACACCACCTCAAACACTATACAATTTATTTTCGTTTTGTTATCTTGAGACCCAACCGCATGAATCCATGATGAGAGTATTGTAAAAATTTAATCCCCTTTCACGATAAGAACTATATGTTTTTTTATTTTTTGAAAATTATTATATCCCATTTTTTATAAAATAAGTGTTTTCAGAAAGATTTAATTTTCTGGGACTCACAACACATGTTATCTAAAACTAGTTAAATTACATTCATCTATATTTTATCATTAGTGGGGAAGAATTTGTTATTCCGCATAAAAACAAGAAAAATATACATCACCAAATTTAATTTCACAATGAAATTCTATACCACTCAACATCCTACTAACCTAGATGAATCAATGATTGAAACCACTTGAAATTGAATAATTCATACACTGATTCTAAAAAATACAGCGGTCAGGTCCATACAAGATAAATATATTTCCAAAGAGAAATTAGAATTTTCATTGAAAATAGTGTTAATAATTTTGGACTTCTTTCTAACCTCATTGAAATAATTTTTTTTGGGATTTAAACATAAGAAAAAACATGATATGATCAACCATGTTATCCTTCTTATATATTATATTATCCCATTATACAACCCACGTCACATTCTAATTCATAATGGCCATATACTGAATTATAGAACGTAAAGGGAAGATGACATCTCCATTAACTCCCCCCAACATATTAAATATAATGAATATATAGACTTTATAAATCTGTCCTAGGATGATTTCCCATTGATTAAACCCTCTTTTAGCTTTACATGAATTCCCAGTATATACTTCATCGATATTGCTATGATAATTTCAACTCAATAGATGGAATCACCCAACAATACTAAGAATTCAAATGATATTTTTTCCATCTTGTATTATTCCCAAATATAGGAATTCATGTTTTCTTTCTAATTCAATAATATAATAAAACATTTTATTTTTTATGACAAATAGTATATGTAATGAAATTTACATAAGACCATTTTCACAAGAGATATTCGCCACAAAATTAGAAGAAATGGTTTGTCTAATTAAAAATTTTATTGTTAATAGGTTTTATGATACTTTAAAGCGATAGATTATTTATTTTTTCATTTATAATTGATTCATGTATGTACTATATCATGGGGTTTCTCCATTGTAATCCCAGTTTATCATGGATTATTTTTCCATGTATATATATATATTTTTTCAATATATATTCACTACATATATCCTATTATGTTCATTTCCTACACCATATTTCATTGAACATGATAATTTTTTTGAATCCATTTATAGTTCATTTTTATCATTTAATAAACAATATATACCAGTAATAAAGGATATATTTGAAACAGTTAAATCAAGTGATTTATTTATATCAGGTAAAATACTGTCCACTAAAATGAGAACTTTTATGTTTCTTGTTAAATCCACTTGTGTTGGGAAGAATGGGCTACGTCTAACGTAATCTCTATGTCTTATCCCATGAAGGTAATTTAAGAATATAAATTATTAATGGCTCATAATTTTATCAATAAAATTCACCTTGATATAATTATGTGATAAAACACATAAATCACATTTGAATGCCAATAAAAAATTTGTCAAATAAGTTAATAATGACACATTAGTCAATGAATAAACCCATTTAAAAACCAAATATTATTATTGGGGATTAAATAAAAATAAGATAATATGAATGAGAGAATATGTATATGCTCTTTCCACATGAATTACCAAACTCATGAAAAAAATATGTCATATAATATGCATTTTTAGAAAAAATTATATATATTACCATTATATAATATATAATTTAATAATGAATTACTTATATTAATGGTATATTGAAATTATGAAAAAATACTACAATTATAATTCAAATTGTTGGAATTGTTAAATGAACTCTAGGAATAATAATATCCATATTTGATTTTTAACCTAGTCTATAAAATAATAAAATAAAATATAGATATCTTATTAGTTAAAATATATATATGTATATATATTTTTATGTAAATAAAATATTTAAAAATGATAAATTATGTGTTGGTATATTTATCAAACATTAATGTTCAGTTACCAATATCTAATTAATGTAATGATTAAAAATATAATTTATTTTCATAAAATATATATTAATGTTAGTATATTTTATGATTTGAAATATAAGGTAATTTAATGTGTCTTTAATTAAATTTTCATTATTTAAATGAAATTGATTATAATTATTGAATCGGTATTTTCTGAATAAATTATTATTTTAATTATATATTATATTTATCATATTATGAAATTATTTTCAAAAAATGGATTTTTTTTTCACTATATACACCCATAAATGTTTCTTCCAAATTTTAATGATTTTTTTAAAATATTTGATGTTTTTATGTATATTAAAATACGATAATTTATGGTAATTAACATTATAAGATAAAGACATCAATTTTTGAATCAACGATAATATAATGACTCATTATATCAAAAAAATACTTCATTAATAACTATATTTTGTAGTTTTAATCAATATTATTAGTTTTAGTGACAAAATACTCTAATGAATATAATAATTAGAGTCTCTCCTATCACCCCTATAACAACCACACCACACCACCCATTCTTTTAACACCTTCTATGCCTTACATATTTTTAATATTATTTAAATTTCTTTTTCAATTACCCTCCCCTATAGAAAATATATTCAGATCTTATAAATATTTCAATTCTGTAATCCTTAATCATTCATTGAAGGTGGTGATATTCAAGGGGAATCTTTTATAAACCATCTATTTTACATTCATTTATTCATCTACCATCTCTTCACCAAATACATCAATAAAAGTGTAATAACTATAGTATAATTCATATAATGGAATGTTATATTTGTAATGGATTATATTTTTAGACCCATTTTCTTATATCCTCATTTTTAATGGAATGAAATCGTTGTCTATAATACTTAGGTTTACAGACTCTGTGGATTATATGTTTATTTTTTTTTCATTTCCTCTTTATATGATGACTATAAAATAATTATTATGGTTGAATTATATTTCAATATGTATATTAGGTAATTATATTATTCTATAACTAATATATAGTAATTCCATCAAATAAAATCAAAATAGTTTATGTTGATCGAAAAACCCCTAATAAAATAAATTTTTATCATTATGATTTTAGAAAATGAGACATACTAGTAATAAATTCAATGATATATCAGAAAAATTAATCATTTGGAAGTGTATTAAAACTATATCTCACAAGAATGGCCATAAATGAACTTAATAAAATAATATTAAATAAAATACATGTTTGAGATATTATTTATTTATTTATTATTGAATAAAATTTTATTATCTTTTACAGGAAGTGAATGTGAATAATTTAATAGTACTTAAGGTATGTGATCACTACGATCCATCAATTTTGCTTTTGACTATGAGTTATATCCAAATATGAATTTTTTTCCTTATTATTATAATATTACTCCACTAATTATTTTCTAAAATTTTAAAATATTTTAATATAGATAAATTTTCCTTATTTTATGAAAAATACATGTTTTAAAAGGTTCCTTTCCCAACTATTCTTAATATACGAGCTTGATAAAATTGATTTTCTCTATTTCTTACCAATTTTAAAGTACACATCATAAAATATTTTAATCAACCATTATTTTTCTAAAATATCTCACATTATTAGGAAAAATATTTGGAGTCAATTTCTAGTATTATAAAAACATATTACTTTCCCTTCATTAATGGATCTTCAATATTTTTCCTCAAGCCCCACTAAAGTGGCACTATTAAAAAATTTCATAAATACAATTTTTGAGGTATTAACTTCCTTTGGACATCATTATTCATGATATATTAATATTTTTACAATAAGGTTTTATAGAAATTATTTAATCTCTTCTTTCATTGATACAATTTTTTATAATAATTGGTTGTCACTAATGACATGGTTACAAAACCAATTTCATTCCATGGGTTTCCAAAATCATTATACATTATGGTTGATAACTTTGTGTGGGAAACAAATCAATATATATGTAATGATGGGGGTTCCTAGATAACACTCTAATTCATTGGGAAATGTTTTTTCAAATGAGACATCATGTTGGGGATTATGGAGTAAACCTAACCCATTATGGTAAATTTTTAACCAGGTGATATAGCTTTAACAGTTAACTTTGACTCGTTATTTTATCATGGTATATGTTTGTACTAAAATTTAATATATCCTTGATTATATGATTAAATTTTCTGTATTTTATTCATCCAAATATTTATTCATGATCCATTCCGTTTATACTATCATTAAATACCTTTAAAATCATGTGTTATTCTTTATTCCCATGTTTATTCCATTACTGGGATATTTATTATCCCTCATTAATAAATTTATTTCCCATGTTATCCTATGTAGTTATAGGATATCAACGAGTGTTTGGAGAACATTATAGAGATTAATAAAATAAAAATTTACTTTACATTAATTTTTCAAATTATTTATCTATACTTTTAAAGAAAATATCCCTTTTTATCCATGGTATGGTGACCCAGCTTAACATATGTGGATGTAATAACATTTTGGATGAATATTAATCATAATAATATAATAAATTCATATGTAACAATTTTTTTTATTGTATTTAAAAACATGGGAATATAATATTAATTTTTTTTGAAAGATCTTCAACATCACCAATAATGATCTTTCATATTATTAATCATACTTAATAATGTTCTTCATAAGCTTATGAAATGATACATAAGAAATGGGTGAGGTTATATGCCTTGTAAGTGTAGTCAAGGGAGATATGTAATAATAACATTAGAATAGTGGTATGAGAACATAATAATAACCTTAAAAGAACATTACTTGATTTTAAATGATCATAATAAAGACTCATGTGATAAATATTTTTAATTAAGAAGACATGAATTATAAAGAAATCAAGATTTCAATCCTTGAATGAATAACTTAGGAGTAACTTATAGACATGTGTTATACTATTCATGTTATAATATTGTGAACATGTGTAATCATGCTAAATTATCACTCATTATGTTAAGGATATGGGATTTGACCCTTGAATACACTTATAGGCATGGAATTTGGTCAACTCATAACATTGAGAATATGTAATCTGGTTTAAAAAAATAATTCCATAGATGTGAATTCTCATTGAAAAAATTAATTATGGAACATAATGGGGACTACACCTACTAGGGGGTACACCATCATCCGCATATGTAGTCCTTTATTTATATGTTATTAGGATTCCTCATATTTCAATAATCAATTGGGTTTACCCAACCTCACATAGTTGTTCAATTTTCCACATCTTCATATACTTGATCGGGTTTCCCCATGTACTCATAGTAGATCATGTTACACTTTTTTCCTATTTTGGATTAGTACATACCTATTTTCTATTGGGGGTCAATCCAATTGATATATTTTCCATCATTATCTCAAAAGATATATGTCATTTCCCAAAGCACTGGAGGGAGATATTGGTCTCAACTGTAATATATTAAAACATTACATAAATGTGACTCAACATAAAAAAATGGATCATATCATTCCCCAGGAAAAGAGATGGGTTTCAAATACATCATTTTGTAACCCATGAAATGAAATTGGCATCATAAACATATCATCATATCTTTTACCATGGAATAGAGGTATGTATCATAATTATTTATTTATATCATATCCAATGAAAAGAATATGTTTTTAATTGAATATAACCCCTATTATCGAAATGGTTTTATTAATATCATTTAAAAAATACAAAATCCATTAAAGAAATAATATGAATTTTATTATTGTCATTTATTTATAGTGATTCATAATCAATAAAAAATTATTTCATCTAAGATGTAGAAGTATGTTTCCATATAATAGGTAAATTTTTAACAAAAATTACATTCCATTGAAAACATCATAAAACCATTTCAAAAATCAGTTTCTTATAATAAAAAAATAATTTTCATAAAATAATTTCATTATGAATATATGTCTTCCTCTTTGAAAAACTATTTTTTAAAATATAAATTGTTTTGAAAACATTTTTTTAAAAATATATTTTATAATATATAAAGAATTTTTGAATATATTTCATATGAAATTTACATGAAAACATATATAGGAGCTTGAAATTCTATTGAAAAACATTTTTACTAAAAAAAATTAAATAATATTCAATGAAATGTTAGTAATTTCAAAGGATAAAAATATAAAAAATCTACATTTCTTATGCACCATAAGAATATTAAAAAAGTGTATCTATCAGAAAAAATGACGATTCCTTTTAAATAAATTTTCCATGTTATTTAAACAAGGTTAATAATTTATTTTAGTCATCATAGAATAATTTTATGTCATTTTTGTAATCATTTTTTTAAAAAAATTGAGAGAACAAATTTTATGATAGAAATGAACAATAATGTCATTGTTTCATAAAAACATTTTCCAAATTATCTTAAAAACTAATGATTGGAAAATGGTACCAATTAATGTATTTAACAACAAAAAATTAGGGTTATAAAATTAATAATATTTTTTGAGATAATTATTGTAACATTTCATCAATGGAAATTTAATCATAAACAATCTAAATAAATGATAATACTCTAGAAATAAAATATTACGACTTTGTAAACATTAAATCATAATAATATGGAAGAAAGACAATCATCTAAAGCTAAAAATATAATTAAAATAGTGTTGTTTATTATATGACATGTCATTGGTATTTATATACATATCATTTAAAAATATAGCCACATAAAATGACTAGTGTCTCAAATGAAGAAAAAATGAGACAAACTTACTTTCACGACTATGTAAATTTTGAACTGAAAACATAATAAATGTAATATGTTTAAAGGGATATAAAATATGAATAAATTTATTTAGAATTAACATTTAATATATTCGTGGGTCATATATTCACTACATAGAATAAATGGGTGGTGAATATACCAAATGTCTCATAGAAAAAAATGCTAAATGAGAAAACCTTACGAAATGATAATATTTAGAATCATAACCCCCTAAAAGAATAAAATCAATTGAAAAATAATATATAATGAAATAAAATATAATTAATGATTTGAAAATTAAAAGTCTATAATATATTACAACTAAAATAAATTATTGGAAAATAGGGCATTTATCATGTGGATATGAAAAGTGAGATTAGAAAACCCTTACATTAATTATTGAATTTCTTAACACACATTAAACCATCATGTTTAATTAGTATAATTTCATTATACATCAATCAAATAACCATTTTATTATATATCATATCATAAATGACTTTATTATGACTTTATATAACCTGTTTGTTAACAAACCCCAGTTAAGTTAATTTATTAGGTAATATACATTTTGTTTCACTTTTTTTTGATAACTTTTTCACGGTAATCTTATGTAGATCATGTGTTACGTATTTAAACAATTAAAAACATTACATAAATATAATTTATATTCATTATTTATGTATTTATAAAAATATATAATATGTCGTAATATGAAATGAAATACAACATTCATGGAGACGATAGACCATTTGTACACATGATCATTATTTCCATTTTATTGTTATATTTACAGAAAGAAAGAAGTAAAAATATTTTATATAAATAATATCAGTATATAAGAATCATTAGTACATATATATCATATAATATCAATAATATATCCTCATTTCCTTCCATGTAATGGCAGAATGAATCACACCACTTTGAGGAGGATGTAATCCATATACCCACAAATAATGTTATTGTATTTACATAAAATGGTATGAATGATTGTATATGTTATATAATAGTAAAAAAAGAATAATAATATCAAAAATATAACAAAAATCATATAAAAATGGTATTTTAATCATAATTACCAACCATTAGAGGTGGTCCTAGTAAAAAAATCATCGATTGGTGTGGCGGTAGTACGTCATACAAACGAATGTCATTTTCATTACCCATTCGATGAATGTAAGTGTAAGAGTAAATATAAATTATCTAATTAACAATATAATTAAATTTAGGATACTAATGATTTTATACCAACATGAAATAAGAAGATATTACAGTGTAAAGAATGAAATAAAATTAAAGTTATTGGTGAAGATTGTTACATCTTCTATGAGTAACTCCATGTGGTTTTGACAAAAAGGAAATCATGATTATATTTTATCTAAAATATAGTCTTAAGGGATAAATTAAGTAGTGTTGTGATGAGATATGAGAAGTTTTCTATTGAGATAAATTGGAATCAGATGTGTATAGATAGGGGTTGGATAAGATTCATTTTATAAGTGTGGGAAATGAAACAGTGGGTATTCTTGAAAATACACGAGTTGTAACCATGTATTTATTATTACCCAAGGGATCCAAGTTAAAAATTATGAATCATTATAGGTGTAATATTAAAAATATATCAGTAAATGATTTTTTTTACATTTGTATTGTCGTTTTAGTATTTATTTTCTATTTTTAGACATTAATTAATCTAGTTTTTTCAGTAATCAATGTAATTTTTTTAGTTACATTCACAAATCATTTTGCTGAAAAAAGAATTTGAAATTAATATAAATTATATATTTTAGGATAATTGTTTTTATATATTTTACCAAATTCAAATCACAATAATAGAAATAATAATTTAGTTCTAATCTCATAGATAGGATAAGACGAAGTGCTTTAAAAATAAAAAAGTAAAATAGTTGGAATTGTTTTTATAATAATATTCTAATGAATTTTGGTTATATAGAAATAAATTATATTAAATGATTTTTACTTAATATAATTAAATTATAAAAAATAATTAATATATATTTTAGCTATATTAAAACAATTAGATGAAAAATAATTTTTGAATGGATATTCAATATATTTCACTTTTAATAAAAATATGAAAATTTTCGGAAAAATAAAAAAAATTTAACACAATATAAATTTTGATAATAATACATAAATAATCGAGATTATTTGTTTCATTTTAATACTATACATGTGTGCAAAATTTTAATTAAATCAGTTTTCCAAAAAATGGTTATAAAATTACTCTTTTCAAAAAATACACATTCTTATTCATGAAGTTGGTTTTATTCATATCTTTTGGTTTATATAATGTATTTGATTTTTATAAAGAAGAAATTATTGAATGAGGAATTTTTTGAACCCTGGTTTTAATTAGAATAATATCTTTTTTATTTTGATATTAATGAGTTTTTGGTATTATTGTAGAATTTTATATTATAAGGCACATTAGAAAAACATGGTTAAGTTTTGCCCACATTTAAAGATGAGTCACCAGTAATTATGGCTCACCATCAGACATGACTCCCATCAACCATGACCCATTGTTTATGTCACTGATTGAAAAAACAAATTCATAGAAACACCATCTATAATCTACATGTAACCAATTAATAGAAAATTATTCAATGTCAGAGAAAGTATCACCGTTAGATGATGAGTCACAGTTGAACAGAAATTTTAAAATCTATTGAAAACTCCCACCATCATATAAGAGTAACCATTTAAGATTACCGTACTATAGGATTAAAATTTTGATAAGTATTTGAGAGTCCTACCATAAGACCCAAGTCAATATTCAGGATGACAAACCACCAGAATGGAAAATCGAAAAAGTATTGGTTTAACCAATTGATGAGATGATTCATTATTGTCTTGATATGCCTCCATCCAAAGTCACCACCATATATTATCTCACCACTAGATAGAGTCACCACCATATTTTTTGAAAAATTTATTTGCATCCTTTATATTTTCTCTTTTAATGATGTGAATTATTTTAATGGTTATTCTGAAATGTATTACATAGATTCATTAAAGTTTGTGTTAGTCATCTAGTATGAGGTGTAGAATATCTGGATTATTCTTCCAATATAAATCTATTAAAATAATAATCAAACTCCCTCTTTTAGATGGGAATAATTGTTAGATAAGATACATACAAAAAAATACATTTTACTTATAAATGATGTGATCTAAAACTGTATTGAAGAATAAAAAGAGTTCCACATTATGTGATATTACACATAACATCATCATACACAAAACTATTTAAGAATTATTTATAATGATAATCCCCTAAATTTTCAAATCCAAAACAAGAAATAGATTATGACACTCTATAATGCTTCTATATAATGAATCATGCCTCGAGCCTCATTCCATTTCACCCACAAGGAGTCTCATTTTGTAGAGAATATCAGATAGAGAAAAAATATATTTATGTCACCCTTATTTATTCATTTTGTTTATTTTCATCATTTAGTGAGGGTTGTGTGTTTACTCTTTTTCTAAACATGAACATTGAATCCAGAGGTATAACTATAAAATAATATTTACTTTCTCAAACACTTTTCACACCTTTTTCTACACAATTTGTTGAAGAGTTACCTGTATGTACCATCTTTATTTTATACCCATAGTGGTTGTAGAAGATCTCCATGAGTTGATTTATCATATTTACTATTATAAACAATATTTTATTTTTTGATCCTAGATTATTTAACATAATCTTATTAAAAGCAGGTTATTTCTATGTGGAGAGGATTATGTATCATCTTGTGACAAAACATCTTGTATTTTATTTCATTATTTGTTTTATTTTGATTTATTTCTATGATTTAGAAATAATCTATTTTAAACAATTGACATAAATAATAGATTTACTGTTAGTTATATTTAGTTTTTATAAAAGGTTTGGTTTAATAAATTCTATTTCAAAAATTAAAGTAGTTTTCCTAATTTTATTTAACTGAGACATAATAATTTATTTAAAAATAACATAAACGATCAGAAATTATAACAATATGATATTTTTATTAACTAATAATTTTTCATTAATTTATATTAAATGGGATATTTTAATTAAACTGCTATATTTTTAAATGTATTTTTGTAAAAAAAATTGGGCACACAATTCTCCCCCCATATTGGGATACTCACTAGAGAGAACATTTGGTTTTTAAAGAATTACAAAATAATTTCAATAATCATTATGGTTTTGTCTTAATGATATTAAATTTCTATCAATTATAATCTTAGTTCTTCCAATGGATAATACAAAATAAATACCTCTTACCATTATACCTCTTTTAATTAATTTTAATAAATATGCATAGTGGAAAAATATATAATTTTTTTTGTAGAAAACATGGTTTTTGAAATATTGATTTCTACAAAACAAATTTATGAGTTATATATGTCTTCTTGAAATTCTTGGGATGATGCATCAAAAATTTAGTATAAATATAATTGAAAAGATATCAATTCAGATTTATACGATTAATGAGTTCAAGATTTCAATATAATATATACTTAAAAATAGACCATGGAACTTTTGATACATTAGATATTTTACATTAATGAAATACTAATATTAAAGAAATGAGATTGAATAGATATACAATTATATATGATACATTTATGATGAAAACTATTTAGTTTATTTCACAAAAATATCTAATTAATGAGATATTCAATACTATGAGATCTTTGAGAAATGTAGTTTTTGATAATGACAGAATCCGAAGACTTCTAAGTTGTCTTTTAGATTGATGAATATGGGAATCTGTTTCAATAAGGGAATACTACAACATCATTAAATTTCCAGTCAAAGAATTTATTTGTTTTTTCATTATATATGATTAAGATAAAATGGTTTCTCTTGAATATGATTATAATATCAAGAAAAAATATATTTCATTCCAGACAACTACAAAAAAGAAATATAGAAAATCAAATAGTACGTGAATAATGATACAATGACAATGAATCACCAATCGATAGTGATGGAAAAATGTCCCATTTTTCTAAATGTTTATGAAATTTTACAATATGATGAAATTATCTGGGAAGAATAGATAAAAGTAATATATCCTAGTAGATAGACTTGAAAAAATGACTTGAAAATTAATTGAAATTTATATGAGATTACCTATTACAAATTTAAAGAAAACTGTCTTATTAATGAAGCCTATCCTATTTTGATATATAGGATGGAATATATGGAAAATAGAATAAATTACATTTAATCCATGAATTCCATATGGATTTCTTCTAAGGAAAACTACATTGACTATGTCTAAACTAATTAAGAGAGTCTGGAGTAAACTGAAATGTTCGTCATCAAAATTGTTTACGAGGAATGCTTCATAATGTGTGCCTATAGAAATATGGGGTACATGGAATATAGTTGTTCTATGAATAAGAAATGATAGTTATTATATTTTGAAAACCTCATAAAGGTTGATGATTTTCATGTCCCATTTCCAGAAAAATCTAATTGAAATATCATTATCTTTTTCCAGATTAGAAACAATAATTCAGTTTTAATTTCAAATGTAATTTTATTATGGTCTAAAAATAATAATCTAATCATATAACAATTATGCGATTATAATTTTCCTATGAAAAATTAAAACAAATTTGGAAAGGTTTTGGATTATAAAATTCCGTAGTATTTACTGATTTTAGAAAAGATAATTTTTATGATGTTAATATTGATTCATTTATTTATAAACATTTTTCCTACTTAAGATATATTAAGAGAGAATCACAGATTTGGAATAGAGTACTAGGCCACTATAATATTCAATCACATAAATATATTACTAGGAAAGGGTTAGTCATCAATCTACCCAAACATGAATTCCCAAGAGACAACATATGTAACCCCTCTTAAAAAGGGAAACAACACTATATTTCTTTTAAAATAATGAAAAAAATTTCATCTTCTCAATATCTTGAATCGTTTCACATAGATTAGTTTATACAAACAATAGTTTCTATTTTAAATGGGAATTTCTATGTCCATTTATTAGTGGATGGCCATTATTTTTATACATGGGTATTAATTTTATCTCAAAAAAGTGAATCTTTATATTATTTCACTAACTATATTAAATATACTGAAAACCTATATGGAAATAGGATTATGTGACCATTTATGTGAGTTATAAAATCATGGCATATAATGTTTTCTTATCAAAAAAAGCAATAACCATCCCTCCTCCACTCCTAGAACACCTAACTAGAATAATGTTATTGAATGAATAAATATAAGAGATCAATATATGGGTCAAACTATGGTTAATGAATATGACATACCTATCGATTTTTGCAAAGTGTCTGTGAATACGACCTTCTATATAATCATTGGTGCTTTAATTAGATCTATCTTCATGAACACCCATTATGATCATTGGAATAATAAAAAAATAATGTTACATACATTAGAGTTTTTGGTTGAAATGTATCTATATTAACATTATGGTTATTCATGACTTGTTTTCCCCAAGAGGTATCATGGAATTTTCTTGGGATATTCAAAATTTAGTAAATAATATAGTTTTTTATCAAAAAAATCATGATTGAGGTATTGTATGTTCATATACAAAATTATGATATAGATCAATGTGAACTTAAGACCCCTTTACAAAACCATTAGGATGATTAATCCACATTGCAATTAAGTTCCATACCATCTGATTCTTCTGTAATGTATTCAATGAAAATCATCCAGTTGTGAAGAACACCAAAGGAATGCAACTGATCATATATATAACCTTGAGGTGAAAAAACTTTTTTCCTATGAAATTAAAACTCTAAAAACCCATCATTTAGATGTTTATTTTGCATACATAGAGAAAGGTACAAAATAAATATCTTATCCAAGGAACCGAGTTGATCATAAAAATGTCTTGTTAAATATAGATCCTAAGAAGATTAATGTTATAATTAATGATTAATTATGGATGATAGCTATAAAATAAGAACCAAATCAATTTGAATATAATATTGTTTCAAAAAATTATTATAAACACAAAATTCCTTGTCTAAAATATCTTAATATTTTTTAGAAAGAATGTTAATGAATCATGAACTAGAGTATATAATATGGTTAGACTAGATGCACAAGGTTGTTATCAATTATGAGATATATACTATGAAGAGAAATTTTCACTAGATTCCGATAATGATTCATTTAGAATTCTTCATCCCAATGAAGCACATATAGATTTAAAAAGATATCAAATTTATTTATAACATTTATTCATAAATGGTTATATATTTGAGGATTTTTTTGATTGACCCCCTATATTTCATATTCTTTATTTTCCAAATAATTTTTATATGATAACATATGATTTGTTTGTAAAATAGTTGCTCCTAAATCATGGTATGAAAAGAATAGATATTTTATTATTTTAAATTAATTTTCAAATGTTATAGTTGATCATAATTTTTTTAAAGAAAATTATGTTTTTTTGTAATTTATATAGATTATATAATTTTTAGATCTTCTTAAAAGTTTTTATGTATTGGTTTTTTAAAAGTGATACAAGATATATTTGAAATGAATTCAGTGGGTGAACTAAAATTCCCTTTTGGTATTTAGAATTATTAATATAATCAAAAAAATTAAATTAATGTTAATATAATAAATATCATCTAAGACCTTTTTTATTTGGATAACACTAAAAGTAGTTATTAAACTAAGAGTACTACTAATATGTTCGATCTTGAATAAGCTGTGAAACTAGTTGATCAAAGTAGTTAAATGGGTTTGATCAGATATCTTTTCTACTTAGCATCTAGTATACATGCCATTATGTTTTGTGTGCCTATGTTTTCTTATTTTTAATATAAACTAAAGGATTCCCAATTTGTTCATGTAAAAAATAATTTTCAAAAACCACATGTTTTCTATAAATTTTATAACAACCATTTATTTCTCTCTATAAAAAAACACATTAATGTTAGACATCACATTTTGTGGGATCATTTTCAAAAGGGTGATAAACTCTTGAATATATTGGTTGTCATTATAAACTAGGTGATCTATTCACAAAGCCTTTGAATTCTGAGATAATGAACACTTTAAAAAAATATTTATAATGATTAACTTATGTAAAGATGAATTTGTTGGACTCACAATAATTATTTATCCACTGTTGAGTATTTACCACCATTTAGTTTTTCCCAAAATTATGTTTTACCTTCCATTGATTTTTACCCAGCATTGATTTCCACTCACCATGGGTTTTCTCATTATTAGGATTAAATACTATTTTTATTTACATAACTTTGTTACGATTTGTCAAATTATAATTGTGCCTTTTCTATTTTCTTCATACGACACATTTATTTTTAAATATCTTAATTAAATTAGATTGATATTTCTATTTTTATTGTAGGAATCCCTAAAATCCCAACATTATATAAGTGATAAATTTTTGTAATTCCAATGTTCAAAACCATCTCAGATTTCTCTCCAGATGGTTTGTGACCCTTTATCATCCCATAATCTCCTACACCCTGCCTTCCTATAGGCCTATGAAGAAAACCACCATGGTTTGGGTGATGTGATCTTTTATATCTTCTTTAGAAGAGTCACATATTTCAATGAATAAAAGTGGTGAGTCATGTTGTTCTGTCTCTTTTGATATAGTGAATCTGGAACCTGAATAATGTTCATGTTGATTTGTTACTCTCTAGAATATCATTAGATCTAAAAGATTTGTTGGACTAGGGATTGGTTGACTGGTTCACTAATAATGAAAGTCCATTTTATCGTAGGTTTGTTCATCTGTTTTATCATTTTTTGTGTAAAATTTTCATTACAATTAACATTGTAAGAGAACTTTAATAAATGAAAGTAAATTTGTTTTCTTTTAAATAATTTGGGCTAGTTGATTGATAGTTTATCATAATGGAGTTACAAAAATATCGACGAACTAATCCAGATGATGTTGATAACATTGATTATAAAGATTCTTTGGATGAGTGAACTGTTGATGCTATAGTGAGAAGCATAGATGCTACATAGACTTATAGTGGATTCAAGCCTATTTTAATTTTTTTCCAAAATATTATTTGTCCATGAAAAGTTGAGTTTTATAGAAATAGGTACCATGATGATTACATTACATGTATTATAAACAAGGGATATAAGATAAAATTTTGTAGATACCCAATTCTTCACATGATGGAGATGTTAATGTCTTATTGTAGTTGAAATTATTTATCTACCCTATGTTATTTTTGGAAAAATTGGAGGATAAGGGATTTATAAATTAAGGTGGATATATATTAGTGAGTTGTAGAGGATTTTGGATTACCAATGTAATTTGAAAATCGATGAATATCCAATGGAGGCATTTATAAAAAAATTTGTTGATGATAGTGAGATGAAATATTATGACTTTAATTTATTTGACCATATATCTTGACTAATAGATATTTTGGATTATTTTTTGGAACTAGGTGATTTTGTTGTGTATTTTAATGAAAAGTAAGTATAGGCGACTATATATACTGATAAGGAAATTGATTTTTCTAAAGAATATTGATGTGACCCAGATTTACATCAGAGCTCCCCACCTTTATCCGTTGTTTTTCCTAGTCCTCCTAGGTCCCTCACTAACATATAGAAACATATAAAATAATTAATATTGGAATAATTAATAGATATATCTTATGAAGAACATTTCAATAGTACTTCCCAATCCTATGATTATAATAGAAATGAGTAAAATGTTGATGAGGTTGAAGACAGTGGAAAATGTGATGAAGAGGAAGATGAAACATATGAAAATGAAAATGGTAATGGAAATAGAAATGGATATAAATATGACTATGGTATTAATGGAGGATCTAATACTCATAGTGGATGCATTCGAGCTAAGGATGATGATTTTCCTCTATCATATATCACTTCTCAAACAAAAATTATAGATCTAAAGATAGGCCAATAAAATTTGATGAAGCAGCTAAAAATTATTATTAATTAATTAATGCCTGCATTAAGGGGGGATTACATAAGTTTGTAAATTCATACCATGGATCATGCTATTGTTGGTGAACATAGTGATCCTATAGGCGATTTTAAAATGGTTTTTGAGGAAAATATTTCAGAACATTCAGTGTATGAGTATAAAGTGGTTGAGCCTTCCAATACTGTGTAAACAGTTGTCGTTCCAATATCTGATGTTCATATTATTTTTTTACTACTATGGTTATGTTGAGAATTGTTGGTTCAGATTTTATAAAATCACATGATATGTATTATATATATTGGATGGACCCATTGTTTGAAGAATGAGGTATTCCTTCTAATAATCATGGTAGTCGATCAAATAATTTTTTACATTATATTGGAGAAGAAAGGGATCATAAATGATAATTAATTGATCATATTAATCTTGATGGTTATATATTATAGTTTGATTATAATAGATTTGGTGCCCCTTTTTTCATTTAGTACTAGTGGGTGTTGTAACAAGATGCTATTTAGATTATTTTAGTGATAGGATTCAATATGGTTTTGGGTTGTTGTTGAAAAACAAACTCACATGGCTACCAAGATCAATGAAATGGATGTAAAGAATTTATTGGAGATTTTTAATCAACATATCCAAAAAAATGAAGCACCATATATATATATATGGAAGAGAAAAATGGTAGGATGGGAAGTGAGTTGGAAGCATTAAGATCTATAGTGGAGATGAAGATTCCTTCTTTCAAGGATTCTATGTAGGCCAGATGGAAAGGGTAGACACCGTTACATATATGGATGTATCACCAATTCCACCACCTCCTCATCCACTTGTTGATGTTGACATCATCCGTACTATTTTGATAGAAGTGATTCATGCAACCTTATGATTCATAATCGTCCAACCATAGGATTATTTTTTGAAAAATCATGCACAATAGTGACCATGTTGATAAGATGGTGAGTTAGTTTACAAAATAATTGTAGTCTAAAAGAGTGACTATCACAAAATCCATAAAGTAATTTCTATATAGGATCTATTATATTCTTATGATAAATGGTCATTTTACATTCCAAGATTAAAATATGATAATGGATCATGTGTATTCAGCATATAAAGAGAAACTAAATCAGTTTTAGGGTAGGACCCCAGTGCTTAATTTGTTTATCGAATAAAATATGAGGTTTTTTAGTGATATTGATAGGGACTGTGATATCCATATGAAATATATAGACCTGAAGAATCCATTTCATCATTTGTATGTATCTTATATTGTGTATGAATATGTTATTAATTTAATTTCTCATCAAAATCCATTAGATTCTAATCTCGGGAACATTAGTCCTGGTGTAATTAGATATCATAATTTACCTTTTCTAAAAAAAATTCATCCTTTTTCGGTCTTTATAGAGGGTGTTATCTAGAATATAATACCAATTATCACTACATATACTCTTCTCACTAATGATCCTACTAGTTTCCCATGAGTTATTTATCCCTGACATAATGACCCTTCTGGTTTGGATAAAGGGATGGGCAATGCGCCTTTGATTCCAACAAAAATCATGAGAATCATTGATGATTAAAATCATTGTATACAATCGGGATATTTTTCTATAATTTTGTGGAAACTTTTTGGATACAGTGTTTTATATATATTAAATGAAAATTCACCTATAATTCATATTTTTCCTCTTCCATTTCCTATTTTACATTTATTTTTTGATAATCCCAAAATGGGGAGAAATATCTATAGACATAATTGAATATATTATCATGTTGTATTAAATTAATAATAGTTATTATTTGATACCATACTAATATTAAATTCTTTAGGTATACTTTTGTATTTCATTTTAATCATTATGTATCTTATTTAACTTTTATACTATCGTTTTTTCATTGATACCATGTTTTTTAATTCACTCTAATAAGTTAATTTACTTTGATTCCCCAGTTAAAAATATATCTTACGATTTTTTTATCAAAAATAGGGATATTATTATATCCCTGGTATTAATGGTCACCTAATATAGTTTATTTTGATATTATTGAGTTTTTTATTTGACAGTAGAATTTTATTGTTTCATTGGGATTGGATTTTTTCCCAATTTATGACTCCCCATGGGTGATGATTCACTAGTAAGTATAACTCACCATCAAATATGACACACCATCACATGAATCACCGTTAGACATGACTCACTGTTGATGCTTCATCCAGAATGAATATTTTAGAATATACTTGAAACACATACCATAATCTAGATTCTATTATTGGGTAATAATTTTTTCAAATAATGGGAAATAAATATAATGATAGGATGCCTCAACATTGAACTAAAAATTTGAAACAGTTTTTAAAACAAGTACTATCAGAGTAGAGTTACCATTGATGATAAACATCCACCTAGATCAAAAACTGTGTATGTTTCAATGAGGCCTCTCATCGGACTTGATTCACAATGCATATGAACAACCGATATATTAGAAATTTAAAAATGATTGGGAATAAATTACAATAGAGATTAGTCATTGTTTTCTTAGATCACTTCTATCAGAGGTCACCATCTTAGATTGTCTCATTTTTTCAAAGATCCACTAAAACAATTTATTTTGAATAAAATATTTATAATGGATATATTATTTAAAATAATTACATGTCTTAATTTATTAATTATTATTAGTTTTTTTTAAAAAGATTAGTTAAATTATGTTTCATTAATTTAATATGAGGTACAAAGAATCCAAATGATTCTACCAGCATACTTCTTTCAAAATAAGTAGAAGAATCCTCTTAAAGTAGATTATAATAATGAATTTATATATATACACACATAGAGAGACAATCACAAACAGATTACCTTACATGAAACTATATTGGAGAATATAAGGAGTGCCACATATAGAGATCTTACAGGATGCATCATCATACACCCAAAAGTGTAATATTGAAGATAAATAATCATTCTATAAATTTTCATAGTCAAATAAAGAATGATTTTATGAAAAAAAATTATGAATACATTATTGAAACATTACTTTAGATTATATTAAATCCACTCTCATGGTTTGGAATGTATATAAGATTATCTGATCGAGGTATATGCATAATCCAAATAATGGAATTTATGATGCCTTGTGTGTGCACCAAGGACTTGTTCGAGGCATCTAATTACATACATAGTCATACAAATTGTACATTGAATTTATATATGATAACAAACTATTCTATTGTGTGTGTATAATTATTATTCAAATAGGGAAAACCCAAATTCATTTGGTATTTTATGTGTAACCATTGAATCTTATGTTCTTCATACTAAGAAATTATTTTTTCATCATCCACCCAATCTTATGCACATTCAATATTTTTTTCTGATAAAATTAAATCTTTTTCACAACTACCTTACAGTTTTTAGAACTTGATTAACATGGTCGAACAATAGACTACTACGAAGAAAGAATATTACATTGTCACATTGAGGGTATGGATAATATGGAATCTACAAATACACTATTCAAGAAGTTTGAAATCATATAGTCATATTCTATTGAAAATACTAAATAATTTTTATAAGGATTATTTCTGAGAGACATTCTCTTGTTATGGTGATTTGGGATACTAGATGAAGTGGCCATCTCAGTCTTTGAGATTGACTCACCACAATTTTATGTCCCAGGTGAAGATAACATCCAACGGTAAAACATAGAAAACATGGCCATCCTTTGAGGTTAAATCATGATATGGATATATATATATGTTAAATATTTAGACCATTAATGTCATCAAGAATAAATATGTGGCCGAATAATTTCATGCCCACTATGATAAACCTTAGGATGTAGCATAATAGATGAATATTTTGGGTGAATCCAAGATTCAAAAAAATGTTATTAGGGGGTACTTCACAAGTGATGGGAATGGGTGTAAAATTTGTGCCACACATATGAAGAGTTTTTATAATATACTAGAAACACAAATCTTTTTAAATTGGTATGGATGTTGTAATTTCACTTCTAATACGAATATGAACTAGTGATAGAGTTGTTCAGTCGGTTGACCCCTGACACAAACACATTACACATATTCATTGGGGAGGTTTGTATCAGTCACTAGAACATCCATTGAATTTTAGCCATTCTTTTGGAGGGATTTTAATATGGCCAGTTTCTAACGATAGAGAAAATTTGGGAGAATATATAATGAAGCCCAATCCTGAAATTGAACATGGTGGTTGCATAGAAAGAGAAGAATGGGATCAAATATGTACTTAATGAAATCACAATGAATGTGTGGTTAAACTAATTTTTCAAGATGGATAATAAAATGTATATTACAAACTAATTGATTCAATGACTGACTGCATTGCATAGGGGTAAGGCTATACCATACATGGAGATCCTAGAAGCAGGTGAAAATCAGACATGTAAATTCATCATGAATGAGAGTTGGTATCTGATGGTTCCATATGCCACATTCCATGTGTCCTTCAATAGTGGGTGTATAATTCAAATGAGAGACAAAAATATGTGGGTTATTCCACGGATGTTGGTAATTGATTGGATCAAGGAACGTCACAACAAGGTCAATCTGGGTGTGGTAATGTAGTTAAGGATTTAAAGTATTATATGTCATATCAAAAGGGGAGGCATTCCATAGAAAATATTTTGAAAAATACAGATCCACCAAGGCTAGATCATAGCTCATTTTAGTGGATATGACTTCCCAAATAACAACCGACATCAAAGAACTATCCTGTGACCATCTTTTTTGTACATTGTGTGGGTCTATCCATTGAAACTCGATGAGTAAGGAGTCAGCCTCCCTATTTGAAATAATGAAAATTTTAATTTCCATTAACTAAAAAATATTTCCATCCTTATGGTGGATGACATTTGAGGTTCATCAATGAATAAGAAATAGATATAGAGTATCTGGGGAGGTCTGTTAGTATCCCATATCAATGGTAATATCATTTGTGAACCATATGTGTTATACATCTTTTCCATACACCAGTAGTTCCTTTTGATTGTTCTAATGAATTTGTGTATAGAGGTTTGATATTAGTATCACCAAACCATTCTTAATATTTTTTTCATGTTCACAACTAATGGATTCATTTAAACTATCACCCTATAACTAACAAATGATGACGTCGAACTATCAATAGAATATGAAAATTACTGAGTGGTGTGATATCAATAAGAAATTATGTGAAATATTATTTGTAAGATCAATTTTGTAAGAGTACAGTTTGAGGGGTAAGAAAATAGGTGATCTTCCACTAGGGAAGGTGGAAAAGATGAGAGATCAATGGTTGGGAAAACACGAGATAGAGATTCAACGATAGGGATAACACATGGTGTGGCCACACCACTATTTTTTAAGGTGGTGTGGTCAAGAAGGCTTCTTTATGGGACATCCTGGGAAGGACCTTTTAAATCATTAGATAACTACCTCAAACAATTACTTATTCGGTATTCCCCGCGCATTAGGCAACCTGTAAAATGTTCCGATGATTGATAAATCCATAAGAACATGGATAAAAATGACAAAGGATAGAGTTCAGGTACAATATATTTGGATTATTCGGGTTACAAATATGGTGAAATTATAATGAAGGTATGCATATATGATGGACATGATATGTATTAATTTCAGTGTGGGAATTCTTAAGAACTACATATCTTGTTGAATGTGACGCTCGACCAAGATCATGACTAGAAAGATCTACTACCCAAAGATGATAGTGAGAAGGAAGAAGAATAAGAAGTATAATAATAAGAAAAATAAGAAGAAGAAGAAGTCAAAGAAGACGAAGAAGAATCCTAGAGTGGGGAAAACACATAATAAGTATATTAATAAGTGTTTAGGGAATTTTATCATAATGGTGTGTAATCACAACGAACATCATCTTATCGGGGGAGTCCTTACGAGAGCGGCTAGATAACAAGATCTGATGAAAAACATGATGAGTATCTATCAGTAAGTCTTACATACATTCATGGTTTGTTTTCTTTTGAAAATGAAATCCATCAATCAACCTAATTCTATATAATTGAACTTTTGTGATGATTAGGAATCCAAGAACTCAAGGGATTAGAACACGCCAGTGAACGTAGAGTTATATTCTTGTGAGACCACACCCGAGCCTGAGTTAGAATATGAACAAGTTGCGTTCTAGGTAGCTAATGGTGGTCTAGATGAAGGGGTCTAGGAGATTAACATAAAATCAAATATCGTTCCCCTTATTCATAGGGATTCCATTTTGATCATAAAGGTAACAAGTTTTAAAGGGTATCCAATTAAGGATGTCCATGCAGTTACTCATAAATATGAAATAGATGCATATAGCTCTTGTAAGTTTGTACCATCATAGATTCATAATCATCAAATAAATATTTTGTTCAAAATTGTGTCTAATTCAAAATGTAATTTTTCGAGTAGAACCCTGACAAAATGTTGAGTATGATGTTAGGATGGTATGACTCTGAGTATGATATACTATGTAATACCAAAATAAGGATCGAAATAAAATTATGATTATCAGATACAAGGGGGGGGGGGGGGGGGTTAGTTGTACCTTTTAAAAATTCGTTTAATTTTTTTTAAGGATGGTTATGTATAACAAGAATAAACAAGATAATTCACAAGACCTCTATGTGTACTAAAGACTTGATATATTCTGGAATAGAGATTCCAAAATGGAACTTAACAAAAGTTAAAAATATTAAGATTCTACCTTAATGTGTATAGAATCTAACTATATCAGAGTGCAAGTAAGGATTTATAAGAATGTTATACTCTCCTTAACAATATAAAAATGTAGTGGAAAAAACATGTAGTAAAACTAAAAGTAACAAACAATTATTCTTTTAATAGAAAGAGAAGGGTATCCAAAAACCTTGGATAAAGGTCCCTTGATTTATAAATTCAAGAATGTTTGTCTTACCCACACCAGGGTAAGCCCGCGATACGAAGAATGGAGTCTTCCTTTCTATCCCCACAAGCCCTCAACTATCAGGTAGTTGACACCTCTTTCTTCCTCAGCAATGAAGTCATCAAGTTCATGGTGTTGGAACCTCTATATTCCTTTCCCCGGAAGCTCTTGATTGTAATCAGCAATAATTGGAGTCGCACGAAGCACGTCTACATGAAGAAAAGTTTGAACAAGTTGTTCAAACTTTCTGCATAGAGTTTTCAGAGTTGATAAGAGCCTCTCTCTAGAAATCACTTTAGGATGTTCTGATCACCAAAATTCAAAACGTAGTGATCTCGTTCAAATGAGCTCCTTTTTATAGGCGAAACTCCAATGGTTGGCTCCCTCCTCGAACGTTTATATTTCTCCATGAATTTAGGAGGTACCTTTACTTGTGTCACTCAACCAACGTTTAGCCAATAACTGAACGCACACCATCATTTTGTAAAGAAACAAGTGTAAGAATAAGAAAAGCTAATGTTCCAAATGTATGCAAACAGAAGATCGTAGTCTAATAAAAATTAAATTTTGAGTCTATAATAAAGAGATATTTGGGTTCTGTTTTGTATGAATTCAGAACCTAAATTCTGTAGAAATCCAGATTCTAAATTTCTAAGGAAATTTAGAGTCTAGTTTCACTAGGATTTGGAATCTGAACTTACATATTTCGGAGTCAAACTAGTAGATGTTTAGAGTCGAACTATTAGATGATTGGAGTCGAACTCATAGATGTTTAGAGTCTAACTCATAGAATTTAGGACTCAATCTCATAGAAGTATGGAGTCGAACTCATAGATGTTTGGAGTTGAACTCATAAAAGTTCATAGTCGAAATCAATGAAGTTTGTATCCATAATTCGGAGTTGAACTCTGTGAGAGTTCGTATCCATAATTCAGAGTGGAACTTTATGAGAGTTATTATCCATAATTCGGAGTGGATCATCATTAGTGTTCATATCCAGATTTTGGAGTGGAAATTCATTAGTGTTCATATCCAGAATACAGAGTGGAACTTCATTAGAGTTCGTATCCAGAATTTGGGTCCTAAAAACAGAGTTCTTCATATCTAAGTGTTATATGATTCCGAGGTTTAACGTATGAATCCAATTTTTATACTTATGAAAAATATTGATATGAGTAATGAAAATATGATAGGGGTAAATTCCTTTGGGAAAGAAAATTTTCCACATAGAAGTGAAATATATATTTTCTTAAGTATAAGGTGTTTGTGATTTTCAAAACAAGAAGGAATTGAAATGTCATATGGAAAACCTTTTTTACTCAACAATCTCCCCCTTTTGGGAAATCACAAAAAACCCTTCGAAAATGAATGTAAGAACTTTGAAAATTTTCTTTACACTTTGAAATTAAAACGTATATCCCTTTGTTCATAGATGATGGTGAATACAACTATTCTCCCTTAGGATTAGGAACTATAATGATTGTATTCTAGATTCCCGGAATGGAGTTTTCATTATCATAGGAATGAATAAATTTGTATTGAGAAAATACCCCTTACTTAAGGATAGT
The DNA here is from genome assembly GCA_963277665.1 of Viscum album. Classification (NCBI taxonomy): domain Eukaryota; kingdom Viridiplantae; phylum Streptophyta; class Magnoliopsida; order Santalales; family Viscaceae; genus Viscum; species Viscum album. Next base: position 1,059,184,596 of record OY728165.1, on the reverse strand, counting down.
TCATCACATAGATATTTTTCCTGTCCATTTTAAATTTTTCGTTCTCCCATTTTGAGTAGTTCTTTTTCCTCCCCCCCCCCTTTGTGATTTTCAAAAAGAATTTTAGAGAATGGAAAATGAATATGGTACCTAAAATATTAGTAAGGACATGCAAGGAAAACCAGAAACCATAGTTATATTATAATTATAAGAATTTTTACAAGGAAGTTAAAATGCTACAAAAGATCGGATTGAGCCTATTTGTCTTCCTTTTCCTTTGGGATCATCTTCTTAAAGAAGGTTTTCAGTTTCTTCAAATCTTTCTGATCCTCATCATCTTGCTTCTCCAAGAATGTGATCCTTTCTTATTGATATTTCAAGACTTCTGGCTGAGCTTTCATGGCCTCTTCCTGCATCATCAGTAACTCATCTTTCTTTTTCATCTTCTCTTGAAACTCAATATAGAAATATCTTTCCCCTTTCTAGTTCTGAGAAACCAAGTAAATATTTCCATTCAAATATATAACCTATTGATTCAGAGAATTTTGCTCAATGGTCAGCTTATCATGAATATTCTTAATCATGTGATCATTGGTGTCAAAAGCATATTTAACGTCATCTTGAAAATGATAAAACTCTACCAAGTCATCATCAACTCTCTTGGACCATAATGTAATTTTTCTGCATGATTTTCTGTAAATATTGTAATTGATAAGGAAATTTCTATATCTACTTCAATATTCACACATGTATCCATCACTATACAATAGGATTCTAACTTCTGATTCAGACTGTGTTGAAGCATCTGGCATCTGGAGTCTATTGTAGGAACAATCGGAATGGTGTCCATAAATTTTTTCAAAGACTCAACAACAAAATCATGACCCAGTGCCAATGATTCCGAATCAGACACCTTACATGGGGATTGTTCTTCTTGATTTTCCACATAAATTCTTCTTTAAGAACCACCAAACTCCTTCTTTTATATAACATATTTTGTTGGGGGTGTCCATAAGCACTTGTTTCCGCTTATCATCTTTCGAAACAACCTCATCAAGAGATTATTCCTCTCTTACAGATACTTGAAAAATATTATCTTCATTTGGTTTATCCTTCTCTGCTGCTTCTTCAAGAAAATGCTTCTCAGAGATTTCTTCTATAGACAAATAATTGTTTTCCTCTTCTTCCTTTTCATCCTCTTTCTTACCATCACTGTCGTCTCCTTTTACAGGAGTGACCAGCTTTGATGATTTAGCCTTTTCTTGATAATCCTCAACATGTTTAATCAAGTCATCTAGATCACCACAATCTTCTTCTACTACTTCTTCTTCTTCCTCTTCCTCGTCTTCTTCTACTCTTTCATCAAATTCTTCTTCTAATTATTCAGAAGCTTCTTTTTCTACTTATTCAACAACCTCTTTCCATTTGGACTTTTATGGAGTGAAGTACTTATTCATGGGGTTCTCTGGTAATTTATCAACAAGAAATGTTTTCGTAACATGAATCACCTCAGAAGATACTTCTGTGGCATTCAAGAGAGATTGAATAATCTCATCCCTAACATCTTTTTCTTCATCTTTTTCTCTTTGGACTGTTTTTCTAACTCATCCATAGCTTTTTCTCTTAAGTCCTTAGCCTCAACATGGTACAATCCGAACTGTGGATCCCTTTATTTACTATTCTCCTTATCTTACCTCTATTTATCAGCCACCTTATCCGTATAAGCTTTTGGTTTTTTCAGCTTGTGAGGTGTTGATTGGGTTTCCTTTGCTTTGGGGTTCTTTTCTTTAGAAACCACTTATTTCAATTTTCTCTAATTACCAACCTTTTTCACTGGATCATCTTTATCCACATTTTCAGGATTGGTTTCAACCTCTTCCTCTAGAAAATTATAAAACTCTCATTTTTCCATGGAATAGGCCACATTTATTCTTTTCAAGGAATCATCACTAACAAACATAACCTTGCAATTCCGAGCCATAGACATACATGAAGTATTGAAAGAATCCAGACACCAAACTATCATCTTTGATAGTAAGGCAGGGTACATGATGATTTGAGCTCTCAAATTTCCTTCCTTTAGGTTTTTTATCAACAAAAGATCATGTCTCATTAGATTGATTTTTATTAGATTCACCAATAAGTCTAATAAATATATATCACCTTTCATCATGGTATCTTTGTCACACTTTCTCGAAACCAAGAAACCTTGTACCAAATGCGGAAGGATCTGATTATTATAATATTGGTGAGAAATCATGACTGTATTTACATCATGAAGCCCAAGACACTCTAAGGCCTTTACCTTAACAAAACAGCCTTACACATCTTGAAGTTTATGTGAGAAAAATTCAGCCTCTAAATCATATTCAAGCCCCACCAAGCTTGTTGCTTTGGTGTTAGTAAGTTTGTAAGTCTTTCCATAATACTGGAAAAAAAAATTCTTCTCTCTTCCTCATAGAAGCTTGATGATTCATAGAACACTACGAGTATCTCCGGATAGACCACATCTTGATCACCTTCCTTAGATACACATACATCTTCCCAACCATTAAACATGATATTCTTAGAGATGATGGAATCGTACATGTAAAAGTTTCGATGAACCAATATTTCTCCGTAAACATGCCATTTTGAAATTGGCTTCATGGAAGAAATATCATGGGAAGTGGCTTCAACAGACATTTGGAATGGAGGAACACTGAAATATTCAGAATGAGCTTTCAGAACAGAGGCAGGGCTTCGACATGCGAGAGCATTGAAAATGATGTTAGACACAAAATGGGGTGCCCTTTATATGTGTGATGGAGCTGACATTTGAACTTCCAAAACCAATCTAATGGTTGAAAATTTCTCTGATCTGATCTAACGGCTGAAATCATACCCGCAAAGAAATCTTGAATCTGATCTGTTGAGGTTTTAAGAACATTCAAATTTAACTAGAAACAAATCCATGAAATTTTAAAAGAAAATGAAACTAACAATTACTACAAAATGACTACAAAAACCTAAGTAAGGAAATCATATCATTCGAATTGTCTATGGAGTTTATTCGTATTAGGTGATATTGTTTTTGAAGAAAATTTAACTAAGAAAAAATAACTATGAAAAACAGACTACAAAAAAATCATTACGAAAAACATAAAGTCGAAAATATTATTGCAAAATAATTGAGTACCAAAACTCTAGTACCGAAAATATGAGTACGAAAATTCCCATTACGAAAATTAACATTATGAAAATTCTCATTACAAAAATTCCTATTCCGAAGATTTCAGTACCAAATCTTCATTATAAAAATTTCCAGTTCGAAAACATCATTACGAAAATTTCTAGTATGAAAACTTCATTATGAATATTTCTTGTATGAAAAATTCATTACAATTTTTTTTGAAAGACTCACAAACAAATGTACTACCCCTATGAAAAGGAGTTTATTATTGTAAGGAGAATTGTTCAACAATAAGATAATGAAGGAGTATTACCTCATGGTTATCATTCCTAACTTCTGTTAAATGTATTCAAATCTACTAGAGGGTAATGATTTTGTGAAAATGTCTGCAAGTTGATCTTGCGTTCTGATAAACTAATGAATGATATCTCTTTTTAGTGTGTGATCCCTAAGAAAGTGATTCCTAATATCTACGTTCTTTGCACTGGAGTGATGTGAAGGGTTTTTACTAAGGACAATGGGACTTTTTTTATCACAAAAAATCCGAGTCTTAGTGAAACTGAAGCCATAATCTGTGAGTGTGTGTTGCATCCACAACACTTGAGCACAACAACTTCCAGCTTCTACATATTCAGCTTCAGCAGTGGAGAGAGCTACAGAGTGTTTCTTCTTGCATGACCAAGAAACTAGTGATTCTCCTAAGAAATGACAAGTTCTGTATGAACTCTCTCTATCCATTCTACATCCACCAAAGTCAGCATCTGAAAATCTCTTTAAAATAAAATCATTTTTAGAAATATAAAATAGTCCTAGATCCATGGTTCCCTTTAAGTAGTGAAAAATTATTTTCACTACCTTTAAATGAGATTCCTTAGGATTGGATTGATATCTTGCACATAAGAATACTGAAAACATCAAGTCTGGTCGACTAGCTGTCAAGTAAATTAGACTTGATATCATACCTCTAAGAGATGTTTGATCTATTGGTTTCCCAGCCTCATCAAGATCAAGTGTGTTTGAGGTACCAATAGGATTAATTATACTCATAGTGTTGTAATAACCATAATTATTAAGAATATCAAACATATACTTATGTTGGGATATATAGATTCCTTCTAGTTTTAGAGAAATTGGAAAACCAAAGAAAAATGTTTACTCACCCACCATACTCATTTCGAACTCATATTTCATTAGATTCACAATGTGATCAGTTATAGATTGCTGGTTTAAACCAAATATAATGTCATCAACAAAAATTGGAACAATCAAAACATTTTTCTTATCTTTATTTATAAAAATGGTTGGATCTTCATTTCCCTTAACATAGTTATTTTGAAGCAAAAAACGTGTAAGTCTATCATACCAAGCTTGTAGGGATTGATTAAGGACATAGAAACCTTTGGTAAGTTTATAATTTAAGAATGCTGCAATGTAAAGTAGAATATGAATTCATTATATTCTAGCTACTAGAGAAAAGGTTTCTTCATAGTATATTCCTTCTTTTTGATTATAGCCTTCAGCAACCAATCAAGCTTTATTTCTAATAGTGACTCCATTTTCATCACACTTATTTTTGAAGACCCATTTTACTCCAATAATAGAGGTTTCCATAGGTAATTCAACCAAGGTCCAGACATTATTCCTTTTGAATTCATTTAGTTTATCTTTCATGGATTTAATCCAGTCATCATCACATAAATCTTCATCAGTGCTTTCTGGTTCCAATTCGGAAAGGAAATCTAGATGTTCTACGTCATTTCTTAAGGAAATTCTAGTCCTTACAGGTTGATTCACATCACCAATGATACTATCACTGGGATGATTCTTTAGAAAAGACTAAACTGGATTTTACAAAACCTGTAAATCAACATAGGGTAGGAAATCATCTGGGGTAAATGCTTTAGAAGCATCTTCTTGAAAATTTTCCTTATCAGAAGGATTTTCTATCAATGGTTGATAATAAGTTTTTGAAAACACATCCGAAGATGTAGGGTGGGGTTGTTTGAAAATTAATGGATCAGTTTCATCAAATTTGACATGTACTGTCTCTTCAACAATGCAGGTGTTTTTTATAAAAATTCTATAATCCATAGAGGTTGTGGAGTAGCCTAAGAAAATTCCTTCATCAGATTTTGGTGTGAATTTGTGTAGGTTATCTTTAGTGTTCATAATGAATACATTGCATCCAAAAACCTTAAAGTAGGAATTCATAAATTTTCTACCATTACATAACTCATAAAGAGTTTTATTAAGAAAAGGTCAAATCAAAACTCAATTTATAGTTTAACAAGAAGTACTTACACATTCAGCACAAAAAGGTTTGGCTAAAGAATACTCACTCAACATGTTTGTAGTTATGTCTTAAAGAATCCTATTTATTCTTTCAACAACACCATTTTTTTGAGGTCTTCTGGGTGCTGAGAAATTATGAGTAATACCATTTCTACTAAAAAAAGTTTCAAAATCAGAATTTTGAAATTCTCCTCGATGATCACTATGAATAGATTTCAATGGAAGGTTTTTCTCATTTTTAACTTGTGATAAAAAACTTTTGAAATATGAAAAAGCATCAGACATATTTCATAAAAAATAGACCCATGTAAATCTAGTGTAATTATCAATAAAGACAAATACATAATACATTCCCCTAATGATTCCAGTTTGTGTTGGAAAAAAAGATCTATATGCAACAACTGTAGTGCATCAGTTGTTAGGATTTCACCGATTGGATTAAAACTAGATTTATGTTTCTTTCCATATGGAAAAGGTTCACGGACTTTTTAAGAATCAAATCTAAGCTCCGGTAGATCCTAAACTAAACCTTTCATAGAAATTTTACATATGTTCATAAGGTTACAGTGTCCTAACCATCTATTCCACAACCAATAATGATCTTCCATTGCCCTAAGGTATGGAAATTATTGGATCTTAAGGTCTTCTTATTTTAGTGTGTAAACATTCTCTTGCCTGTGGGTAGAAAGATTAAACTCTTCCTTGTAATTGTGTACTAGGCACTTTTCATTCATAAAATTCACATGGTATACTTCATCACATAAATGACTTATGCTGATGAGGTTGTGATTAAGACCATTAACAAACAAAAAATTTGAAATTAATGTTTTTCCAAACAGAACAATGATACCTATACCAATAATTTCTCCCATTGCATTATCTATGAATGTTAATTTTCCTCTTTTTGTATTGATAATCATTTCGAAATAGCTTTTGATACCAGTAATATGTTGGGAACATCCACTATCCATGTACAATGTATTTCTATTAGTACATTCCCTATTTTCATGAAAATAAGAAAATGTTTTGTTATTGGAATCCAGACTTGCTTGAATTTGGAAATTTCATAAAGAAAAATTTTGGGTACCCACATCTTCTTAGAAAAGTATACCTTATGAAATCCTAATAATTCGGTTTTGATTAATGAACAATTCATTTCCCAGTGACCACCACATTGACACATTGTGCAAAATATTTCACATTGAGGATCAATGTAGTTGTTACTAAAAATTGGTTTAGAACTAGTGTAACCAAAACCAGAATTATTTCTTCAAGGATGAATTTGTGAATAAAATTTAACAAAATTTTCTTTACCATGGTTAATGTTTGACAAACACTTCCTCGATGAAAATATTTCATATTTGTGTTTGTTAACAATGTTCTTGTCATAAAAAACATCTGATTTTGAGCTAGAGTTAGGGTCTAAAACATTCTTCTTAGAAATTACATTTTCTAGATATTTTGAAAGATTATTCTTCTCAGAACTTACTTCCTCAAGATTTTTTAAAATAAATTTGAAATCAAGATTTTTCTTATCATGATCTTTATAAATATATGATATTTCCCTAGTAGGAATAGTATTCCTAGTGTTTTCTTAATCATGATTTCTCATGAGTTTTGAGTTCTCAATCTGAAGATGTTCAGTAAACCTTGAAACTTATTTATAGGTAGGTAAAGTATTGTATTCATCTGATGAATATTCTTCATCTGAAGAGTTATAATATTTACTATCATTAGCATTTAACAAAATTTTGGTCGAGGATTCAGCATTTTGTACCATATCCATAAAGAAATTATTAACAATAGGTAGCCTGGCTGTAAGACCAAGATTCTACTATCCAGAAGATTCATAATCAGAAGATTCATATGAAGAGTCACCACCACTGGCACTCCAGGTGTCATTAGCTTTCAGAACTTTCTTTTCTTTGGGCTTGTAATACTTCATTCTGTTGCGTTCAGAATGCCTTTCATTTCTATCTTTTTTTTGAGCATATAGAAATTAGGTCATATGTGTCGAGCTCTCTTGCATTTATAGCATGTGACATTTGAATCTTTCATATCTTTTCTTTCCTTATTCTTATAGTTGGATTGGAAATTTCTTTGTCCAGCTATCTTGTTCATCCTTTGAGCAAGATTAGCTAACTGATTTTATGAGACTTCACTCTCATTATGTTCAGATTGAGTAAGAACCTTCTTAGATTTGGATCTAGTAACTCCTTCAAAAGTCTTATCATTCATATGATTTGAAGTTGTAGTAAAAGCAACACTACCATTCTCATTCTTCTTCATTATGTTGTCATCATATCTCTTCATTCTAGTCTCATATTGAAGAAGAGTTCCAAATAGTTCATCAAGAGAAATTTGAGTAACCTTTCTGTTTTCATCTATATCAGTTATCTTTGATTACCTCTCATTTTTCATGATATCTATGATCTTGTCAACAATAGATTCATCATATAGACATCTCTCTCCCATAGATTGTAAGATATTTATGATAGTCATGAATCTCTGTTGCACATTGCAAATTGGTTCCTTATAAGGAAAATTAATACCATGATACTTATCTCTCAACATAGCTCTTCTTTTATCTTTGACTTTTGAGGTACCAAAATGTGTATCATCAAGTTTATTCCATATAAAGTTAGCTATTTCACAAGAAGAAATTTTTCTATATATGTTCCTAGTCATTGAACAAATTAGAGTATTGCGTACCTTATATATGAGTTGGTATTCATGCTTTTCTTGATTAGTAAAAGCACTAACTTCATCCTCATGAATTTTATATCCAGTAGAGATCATGGAAAATTTATCTACCCCAGTACTGATAATGAATGTTTTCATACGATTTCTCCAATATTCATAATCATTACCATAAAAAATGGTGGTCTAGTAGGATTTAAGTTGTCGATAAAACTAACCTTTAAACCTTCCATCCTTAGAAAAAAACACTTTGGCACACAAATATATTAGTAGTATAAGCCTATAAACAAGAGAAAATATTTCAAGGAAAAACAAATTGTGACTCTATGAAGAAATGAATCCAAACTATGATTCCAAAAAACATATTCCAAAAAAATGAATCTGGATGTATGAATCCAGAAATGTCGATCCAAAAAAGAAAATCCGAGAATTTTATTCCGAATCTAATTGTGAGATTAATTTAGATTGAACAAAACGCTCTGATACCAATAGTTAGGATGGTATGACTCTGAGTATGATATAATCTATAATACAAAATGTAGGATCGAAATAAGAATGAGATTATCAGAAACAAAAGGTGGGGGTGAATTGTACCTTTTAAAAATTCCTTTATGAAAATTTTAATATGGCTATGTTTAACAAGGTTAAACAGGATAATTCAAAAGACCTCTATGCGTACTAAAGAATTTCTACATTCTGGAATAGTGATTCCAAAAATGGAACTTAAAAAAAGTTACAATGATTCAGATTCAACCATAAAGAGTATAGAATCTAACTATTTTAGGGTGTAAGTAAGGATGTATAAGAAAGTTATACTCTCCTTAACAATACAAAATGCAACGGAAATAAAACTATTAAAACTACAAGAAACAAAAAAATAATTCTTTTCACCCAATGATAAGGGTATACAAAAACCTTTTATAAAGTTCCCTGGATTTATACTTTCAAGAAATTATGTCTTGCCCACACCAGGGTAAGCCCTCGATACAAAGATCAAAGTCTGTCTGGCTATCCCTACAAGCCCACAACTATCAGGTAGTCGACACCTATGTCTTCCATAGCAAGGAATCCCTCCACCTCATGGTGTTAGAAACACAAACTTCCTATCCCCAGAATCCCTCGATTGTAAATAGAAACAATCAGAGTTTCACGAAGCACGTCTGCATGAAGAAAAGTTTGAACTAGCTGTTCAGACTTTCTGAATGAATCATTGAGAGTTGATAAGATCCTCTCTCTCTATAAATCACTTCAAGATGTTCTGATCACAAAAATTCCAAATGTTTTTAGCTCGTTTAAATGAGCTCCTATTTATAGGTGAAGCTCTAACGTTCGACTCCCTCCTCCAATGGTCATATTTCTCCTTGAATTTCAGAAAGACACGTACACATGTCACTCAACCAACGGTTTGTCAATAACTGAAAGAACGACATTGTTTTGTAATGAAACAGGTGTAAGCATAAGAAAAACTAAATTTCAGAATGTAAGCAAACAAAAGTTCGGAGTCTAACAAAATTGAAATTTGGAGTCCATAATAAAGTTATATTAGGATTCTATTTTGTAAGAATTTGGAACCTGAATTCTGTAGAAATCCAGAGTCTATATTTATATGGAAATTCGGAGTCGAGTTTAACTAGAATTCAGAACATGAACTTACAGAGTTCGGAGTCAAACACGAAGATGTTCGGATACGAAATAGTAGAAGTTCAGAGTCTAACTCATAGATGTTCGGAGTCGAACTCATAGAAGATAAGAGTCAAAATCATTGATGTTCGGAGTCAAACACATTGAATTTCGGATTCGAACTCATAGATGTTTGTATCCATAATTCGGAGTTGAACTCTGTGAGAGTTAATATCCAGAATTCAGAGTGGAACAATATGAGAGTTTATATCCAGAATTCAGAGTTGAACTTCATTAGAGTTCGTATCCGGAATTCAAAGTGGAAGTTCATTAGAGTTTGTATCCAGAATTCATAGTGGATCTTCATTAGAGTTCATATCCAGAATCCGGGTCCTAAAAATAGAATGCTTCATATCTAAGTATTATATGATTCTGAGGTTTTATGTATGAATCTAATTTTTATACGTAAGAAAAATATTTATATGAGTAATGAAAACATGGTAGGGGTAAATTACATTGGGAATGAAAATTTTCCTTATAGAAGTGAAATATAGATTTGCTTAAGTATAAGGTGTTTGTGATTTTCAGAACAAGAAGTAATGGAATAGTCATAATGAAAACCTTATTGACCCAACATATGATTCATCTATGGGATCTCTCTTAATTACATTATTTTTCCATGAGGAGTTGATCAATCATTCTAGTCCGACAATAGCACCTGATGAGCAGGAGGATGTGTGTTCCTATGATACCGTAGCCAGGTACGAGCCCAAATCTAGTGGAGGCCAGATTTTTTATGTTGAAATGGGTTATGAGGTCCACCCACCTATCATATATCCAGGTCCCATATAGGGTAAAATAGAAGAAGATCATGCTGCTGCCCGGATGGCCATCTTTTTTGAGTATTGTCCTATAGATCCAAATGTGTTGGATGATTCTTATAAGGATGAAACAGAGGAGATCAACCTAACATAGCATAGGGAATAGAACTACATGATGAATTTCATCGATTCCTCATAGGCATAATGGGTTACCATTAGAGGTCACTCCACACATGTATACGTTTTATCAGTGCTGGAGGGTTGGATTCTCACAATCATTTTGTGATGATTCAGGATAACCATGTATTAAAGATTCTGGAAAGTATCTAGAACATAGAGGTCTTACTGTGCCTGAAGATGTTTGATAACATCGAGAAGCTCTATGTGCCTGATAAATAAATACAATGCATAGTTGAATATGATAATGGGTGTTTCAACTTTTTCACTATTCAATAAGATGTTGTTGCAAGAATCCAGTTCTAGCTTGCACATGCCCTAGAGCAGCAGATGTAGGTGTGATTTCTTATAGCGGATATATGAGATCAACATGATTGGTAAAAGATCATTTCTCTTGATTTGTCATCCATGGACTCTGATGAGGAGAGGGTGATCAAGAAAAGGTAAGTGACTCTAGAAGACACACACCAGAAAGTGGTGGTGTTGATGCATTCCATCCAAGGGGATGATCTATAAGGGGTCTGTTTTTCTAAATTAATGACACCTAATTTCTTATTTAACTATTTCTTTTTAAATACATTCTTTAAAAAATAATTCTTGATCTATTTATCCCACATTTATCATATATGTAAAATAATTAATGATCAATATCTATGATCATGCAGGTCTTTCCCGATGTGAGAAACAAGGGAAAAACAAATAATCATTTTTGTTTGTTTATGATTGTCAGATATTCATCAAATGCTTTGGGTTTTATATCATTGAATGACCTACATGAGAGTTCAAGATGAGAGATTATCTGAATAGAGAACCGAGCTCTCACGATATAAAATTAAATTTTCCAAACATGCACTAGTGTATGAGTGAGCTAATTCCAGGGAATTGAAGTAAATATGAATAACGGGGGTAATTATAAGTGTGACTCATGATGCACAAAATTCAAAAAATGGGGTGATTGGAATAAATATATAGGATAGTTGTTGACCATATTAAAAATATATAATCTGTATTGCTTATCCTCGAATGGTGAAAAAAAAACAAGTTTCTACTTTTGACCATGTTTGACAATAGGGCATCCATCTTGAATTATCATTTGATGTCCTCTAGAACATTGGCCTCGGATGGTAGGAGATCCGAAGAAACATGGGACCATTTTTTAGGGTGCTTCCTTCAGACGTAGAAGATGAGGTGTATTCAAATAATATGGGCACACAACACGTGGTATACAGTGATTTAAAGTTCCATATGATTCCAACAGTCATTAAATTACACATCAATGACTACAAAACATTGGGGTAAGATAATGTTTCTGAAAAAAAAATCAAACCAACCATCCATATAGGAACTCGATCATGAGGGTATACAATGTAGTTTTACATAATTGCAAATAAAGAAGATTCATGGCATAGTTTAATGTCATATGATCAAGATGCATATCATAGTTTCACTTTATTTGACTAGGATTTTCACATAGTTTAAGGCCATAATTATAGGATTCAGGACAATAATATAGATTTATGATTCATGTAATGTGTACATGTCATTTTTAGTAATATATGCGTGCAATAGTTGATATAAACACAATGTGAATGAGCCAAAGGAGGATAGAACGTCTTACAACTTCAGTGAATAAATGGAAATGAACAACATATCATATGACAAGGGGTGAAATAATATTGAAGATCTTATTTTCTGTTCATTAGGTTTGGATAGTAATAATGGATGAATGGACCAACAATCATAATGATTATGTTGATGGCCTGTGAAAAAAATGTTTTCACATAATTATGTATCTGATAAGGATGTGAATCAAGATGCATGTTGTTCTGAAACATCACGTAGTAGGATACTAACATTAGTGGGGGAAATACATTCATGTGAGAACGATTAAATATCCAATAATATTCATGTGTAATCCCATACATTCTCAGGGTCGTATTGAAATTTAATTTCCTGTGTGGCATAAATCAACATAAATTCATAGATATTTTATCAGAGAAGAGGTTATCCAAGAAGAAAATTCATAATGAGGTGGAATAACAAACCCAACATGAATAAGGAATATCAATACCAACACACGCCACATATTTATTTCGGAGGAATCTTGTGTATTGTTTATAATCATTCATATATGACTATAAAGAAGAACACTCATTACAAGGGATACATGTGACACACAATAGGTAAAAACTAACATGGATGAGAGCCATGGGTGCCCATGTGTGACATTGATGAGTTAAGACAAATTGCACAATTTTTTAGGTTGTAGATATTGGACCACGATCAAGGACAAGGGGCTGAATGATTGACGTAATTTTTGGCAGGTCCCAATGATGAAATTTATGATCTTTAAAATATATCCTATAAATATAGAAATCAAGACATATGTAGTTCTATAATTTCTTGTATTTTTACATTATAATGTATAGTTAAATATGAATTGCATAAATATTGGTGATAATGTTGTGGCTGGACCCAATATGGGTGATCCATGCATCGCTACATATCCCATTTGGATTAGTTTCAAGCCAAAAATAGTTCTTTAAGGGTAATATACCTATGAAGGTTGGACCCATTCACATAGATATAGGTCATTAGATATTTCATATTTATGTATTTATTTTTTAATTTTTTGAATTGATGGACCAGGATAAAATGTATAGGTTTAAATATAAGAATCAAGATGTTTGTAGGCCAGTACAGGTGACATGGTAGAGGAATAGTTCTAAAGGTGATTCCCTAATAAGCTAGAACACCACAATGATATGTTGTTTTTCATTGTGAATCATGGATTATGATGAAAAATTTTATGGTTATATGAGAGTTAAATACCATGAATTTTAACATCATGTGTTAAGGACACTAGAAGAAGTGTTTCAAGAGGGATGTAAATATAATGGCTATAAAAAACTTCTCATGAATGAAGATGAAAGAGTTCTATATCCCACCACCCACATATGAAAAAACCTTAAAGATGTTCTCACCTTATGGTCATAGATTTTAGACCATAATGATCCTAGATTTTGGTCATAGAGTTTCAAACTTTAGGGTTTTCAACATCACTATGTTGTTATAAACCCAAACAAGACTCTAAAGATCGCATGAGACATCCATTGTTTGGTAAACTAGGTGTGATGTTTGTATTTCACCAATACATGTAGAAGTGTGACAAACATCATCCTATTACTCAATAAGTGAAGATGCACTGAGGGAAATGGCCAGTGATGTTAGAGTTCTACAATATCGCATGGAAGTGTAATGTATATAAATAAAAATTTATGAGGTGTGAAAAAGATAAGGGTTCATTGATGGGATAAAAAATTATTTATTATATTCACAACAATGGATCTAAAATTTCAACAATTATGGATAGAGAATGAATACAAACAATTGACTGTTGAAAAAGTATGAAACATAAGATTCAATTTTTGTTTCTAAAAATACAATATGTCAATGGCCCATGATGGGTGCTGAGAACAAGCATCAAGAGACCATAACCATTAGGGGGTCATTATAGATTTGAATGATGGTGAAAATCCAAACGCAGAAAGACACAATTTGTGGAGTACAGTTGTGATGATATTCACATGGGACTCACCACTATTTTTCTCACAACCCAACGCATTATGGGATTGTCAGTGGTATGACCCAAATAAACATAGGATTAAATAACTTAGAATTTCAATATGTTTATGGTCATATTTAATGGTTCGTATTCTCTTAGATTAATGGTCACAGATATTGACCATAGGTTACAAGTTGAACATCATGTGCGTGGGACGTATCTATGTAGTTTAATGTCATGCGGTAAAATTTATGTGTTGTAAAATATAGATTCATACATATTGGATGATAGAGTTCACAAGATAGGGTCATATAATTCAAACCGATGGAGGGAGGGTATCTATGGTAGACATATGGAGTGTATCGGAATTAAAAATATGATAGGAAGATTCAAAATATGCATAATGTTTCACATCATATTCTCAAAATGACCATTGGAAGGATCTTATTTTACTGTAATTGAGTTTCCACCATTAGGTTTTAGAGCTTCCACATGTGGGTACAAACCCTACAAATATTAATAATTCACGTGAGCCATGATTGTTGTGGGAAACCATGAGTGATGTTATGCGTTCCCCATGACATGAGAGTAAAAAAATGGAATGAATATTCTGTATGGTATAGTAACAACTGTACCAACATCCCCCTTTAATACGGGTAGATTCATAGAGGGACGACACTAGGGGTTTTGGAGGTGGAAAATATGAATCCCTACACATGATATCGGGATCCATGTGAGGGCAGTGTGATGATAATGAAAAAAACTGACCTTGTTCAAAATATAGAATCTATATCATATTACCAGGGATGTGGACATATAAATTAGGGTTGACTAATGACCATTTTGGAAAGACATGATATATCTATGAAATGCAACTATAGTATTCTTGGGAATTGGACTTGAATGGAATGTGAGCCGATGCGGCATATCCATGTCGTTACATGGTATATTCATACATGAAAGTGGTTGGACATCCAGATAATGGGACACATGAAACATGGATTTAGATTTGGGGAATTTCAAAATGGAATCCAACACTATACATCTTCAACCAAATAACAATAAAAAATATTATTATAGAACATTCGTTGGAACGAGAAGACCAGTACACAAAAATATTGTTCTTGTGGGGTCCAAAAACCAATTCTCAACTCATCGTAAGGGTCCTAGGTATTGGGAATAGATTATTGTGATTTTTCATTGGAAAATATCTCTTAGTATAAGGTAAGATAATTAGAACCATAGTTTCCATGTTTATCATTATGTGAATGGGACATATCAGTGTTGTTTAATTTTATATTGTGAAGAAACAAATTATAGGGGTTATTTGAAAGAAACATGTATTGAAGATGTAATATACCCTTATGTGAATGGGAACTAAAAGAGACCCACACCACACCACAAATCCCCATGGAGGAAATACAGGCCAATGGGATAAAAAGGATTGTGATTTTTTGGTTGGGCCTAGAGACTTAATTTCCAGGCATCACGACATATCCCTTAACGATGAGAATGAATACACACATAGTTCTTGTAGGGTGGTATAATAGATGGGAAAATCCAAAAGGGTAAATATCATATAAAAAGATAATATCATGATTATTACATTGTTTATTCTTGTGACAACTAGGACACTGAAAATCAAATTTTATGGTCATAGAGTTTGGACCGATTAATGAGAAGATGTGCAGTGTGATTCCATGAGGTAACATGACATGAATGAGGGCCCTGGAAGCCTGAAAACCACACCTCATAATCTTGAATTATACTATGGTAAATGATCCAAAGCATTTGGTTTGTGTCTTGACCTAGAGATGATGTTCCTGGGTGTTTCTACATATCCCATAATGATGAAAATCGTGCCGCACATTGTTCATCAATATGGAATGGTAGAGGATGGGTGCTAGGGGAAATGAGAGATCAGGTGAATATATCATAGTGATATGTAGTCTATCATCGTATAACCAGGATGTAGAATAATTAACATAATTCCATATTGTATGGATGAGGGATATCATGAGTTTATTGTCCTGAAACAAGATCTATGGATGTAATAGTTTATGTTCATAGAGATCAGGTCGTAGGACGATTATTCTAAAGAATAAATATGTAGAGTGGTTCCATGATGCAACACGACATGAATGATGGACAAGGAGGACTACACCACATGATAAATTCCAATGAATAACCCACAAATAGTTTAACATCATGGGGGGTGGGGGATGATTTTTGAGTGGTTGTAGTTGGGGCCAAGGATGAAGTTTCTGCACGTCGCCACATATCCCAATAGTATGGGAATTATATCATAGATAGTTTTTGAATTCCATGCAGTTTAATGTAATGCAATAAGGATTTGGTCCATAATATACTGTTTTGTTGGATAAATCATTTTAGCATTATGCAGGACATGGGACACTTGACTTTTAAGGTCATCTAGAATGGGAAAAAAATGTTTTGTCATTTGATATCTTGATGATAGGATAGAGATATTATTTTATGGTCATAATTCTCTGACCATGGGGGAATTGTTCAATTTATCATCTTGCATCAAAAACTTTTTCTATTTTAGTTTAGTTTAACATAACACAATAAGGATAAAATAATATTTAAAATTCATTAATTTTTTATGAAAATACCTATAATTTCATGAAAAATCGAACTTCTACTCTATGTAGTTTAATGTATTCTATTGGAGAATCAGTGTTTAAATTCATTTAGGATGAGGCAACACCATCTATTGTTATGTTGGTTGGACGTAGTAGTTGGAGTTTAATAGGAGCAATGACTATTGTGTAGAAACTATTAGATGATGCAAATGAATACCTAAAAGGCACACAATCCACACAATAAATTCATGAGGGTAACTTATATGTAGTCTAAAGATATGATTCTTGGATTAGAGTACCCATTTTAATGTCATGTTCTTGGGATGTGAACTAATAGTTTAGGATAATAGTGTTTGGACCCTGTGGAAGATTAACATCGTGAAGGATGGGAAAAAAACTCATGTGTTATATTATATTAGGAACATCAAATATATGGGAGGTGTAATTTGTTCACCATCTATGGTGACCCAAGTTAATTCACCATTGGGATAGACCATGTAAATGATGTAGTGCCTCAACCAGTTGGGTTCCAACATTGGTGGTTTCCTACCTATTATCATTGGAATCTTTAGATCCAATACCATGTCACCATGGAAGAATTATTGGTGTCAAATTATATTTTTAAAACTCAGGTATATCTTTTATGGGCTGCTATATATAATATTTGGGGATTGGGGGGTGTTCTCCTTTAGAGATTCAAATTCCGCTAGACATAATTCTGCCACACATTCTAACCTCTATTGGTCACTGATATCTCAATGGAGTTATTGAAAAAAAATATCAACATGTATAACTACCTCTTATCAATATAATAAGTAATTTGGAGTCAACTGGGTGGAATTTTGAGTCATCGTGTGATAATCACCTAGAGACTTGCGATGCTTTTCCAACCAACTATTCATGTTATGACAAAACTTCTTTTAAATAATTTTGGAGAGGGACTTACTAAAAACATAATTATTTTAATTTTATTGTTACTGGTAGAAAGATGGGTGTATTGGATGGATTTTGTAAATGGCGTATAATTTATTAAACTCACATGCATGGTTTTGGTTCCATTGTCGATGAAAATAGCATGAGGGACTCCAAATTGATGAATTGTGTTAGAGATCACAATATTCTAAATAGGTAGGACCTTGAATTCCCTGAGAGGAACAACTTCTAACAACTTGGAAAAGAAATCTGTTTCATTCAGAATGGACCTTAACTGATGACCTATTAATGGGTTATATGGTCCCACAACATCGAGTCTGTAGACCACAAAGGGGTAAATGTACATTGTAGTGTAAAGGGGTGCTGGTGGTAGATGCTTCATGTTGGAATGGTTCTGAAAAATGCACAACCTTTTTGGGAAATAAACATAGTCATGGAACATGGTTGGCTAGAAGTAGCATGTCCTTTGAATCTATTGGTAGTGTTTCATCCCTACCTGATGAACACCGCAGTACTCGGCATGAAATTCTTACATAACCTGTAGAGATTCATCTATTTGAATTAATAATAAGATAAATATTTTTATAAAATTAAATAGTTTCTTCATTAGGCTATGAACACTCTTGAGATTTAACTAATGCTCATCCAGATGGATTATCTCACATTACAGACTATATGACGGGAGATTCCCATGATGGTGAAACTTTATGAAAGGAGTCATACAATCAGTGGTTTCTTCAGCTATAGGGGGAAAATAGGTCCTGATGTGGAAGCATACCAATGATATAGTGGTTTCCCTACTGGATATCATTATCGTCTAAACAAAAGGGGTGTTGAATCATTAATTCATCATGTTAGTGAATATATATTCCTGGTTAGGGTTTGTGAGAGAAGTGTCTAGATCATTCCAAGCAACAGATCGACCATTTTGTGACAGGGGAACATGATTTTCCATTAGATGATATGGGAACCATTATATCTGATGGTTAATATTCTTGAGTAAGAGAATAAAAATTTTCTCCTATATGATATAGTCACAATTAATCATCTTGATGATTACCTCGGAGTCCCCCTTCACATGAAGTTGGGGAACATCAATATCAATAACCAACATGAGGCCAATGCTGTGGGACTAGTACTGTTCCTCATTATAAGTGCAACACTATAATAGAATGGATGATATAGGATATATATATGAAATTTATGTGTGATGAAGAAAATCCCTAGGAATGTTATATTAATCCTTGGTTCATTGAGTCTTCTATCAGTGGGACTCTGGGAGGATTCATAAAATTGCATCTTCCAAAATGGCATTTCATGATCAACTAAGAAAATAAACTAATCTAGAAAAATTTATATCCAAATATTACTATATGGGAGCAAGATGAGCAGATAAGAAATCTTCTAAAGCATTATCCATGTAAATTTTTTTATATAATAAATTTGATGTTGAACTTTGGAAGAATCACAGCCTATTGTCCTAGCCGAGAGTTCAACATGGGTCAGTTCAGAATGTATTTTTGCAGATCCACACAATAAACCAGTTGTATCTTATGATGATTAAAGTATTTTCACAACCTTTTCAATACTAAAAACAGCTTAACAAATATCTTCTCAATAGGATAATCACATGACTCTATGTCTAGGAGAATGTGACTTAGATTGGGCACAATATTTTATTTATCGTTACTATTCTTAATTGAAAGAAGTCCATCGAGGGATCATTATAGGGAAGTCATGTAGAAGACCAACAACTTCCTCGATACAGGTGTAATCAGAACCAGAGGCTATATGATCTATTTTTTGATCCCATCAAAATGAATCAGTTATTCTTTAACCCACAGGTATACAGAACCATACATCATGAAACTGGGAAATGGCTTGAACATTCCATCCAGATTAAGGATAAGCCTATGTATGTTGGTTAAGAGGCATTGAATTCTACAATTCTACAGGAGGTAACTCGTAGGGAGAATCTGACAAACATTCTTGATCTTATATGGGTCAGTCATGAGGCTGTTATATCTGATAGTGAAACCAAAAAAAATTCCAGAGGTCACGCCAAAATCATAATTCGAGGGGTTTATCCTCAACTATTGAAAGTGAAGAATCTTAAAATATTCACAATAATCTGAGACATTTTTAATGATGGTGGAACTTGAAAATCAGATCATCCACACCACATTACACTACCATATTGAGTATTTTTTTAAAGATGAAGTTCATGGAATGCTGATCGTTTTCACCTTCATTGTTCTGACCTAAAGGCATAAAATGATAATAGAGGGTACCATGTAGTTATCCAAAGGTTCTATATTTCTCATATTCAAAGTCCATTCTGATATGATTATACCCGAAATACTTATACATGATGGACATTATACGAAATGTAGCAGTTGCATCGATCAACTACTCCATCACCAGAATGGGAAAATCCTCATTTGGTCAGTGTTGACTAAGATCACGAAAGACGATGTACACTCTTATGTGACTATTATTCTTCTTGACGGGAATGTTGTTTTCCAACCGTATAGTATAACAATATTTGATTATGATGTTTTCCATGATGATCTTAACAAAATATTCCATTACCAAGTAACTCTGATATGTTGCATCTATAATTCCACAAATTACAAATGTTCCTCAGTAGACTTGGCTTCTCTGATCAGAATTGGCCTTAGATGTACCGTAGTTCCATGATTCACCTATTAAAACTAATCAAAATTGGTGGATATTACTTCCTCCAATTTGGAAGGTCTATATTTTCAATCCACATCATCATCAAATATAGAATAATCAATTGACAGAGACAATTTGTATAAGTTAGTTGACCCTACCGAAAAACATGTTATAGCTTGAGTGGTAGTGGAATCAAAAGGAGATTCATACAAGGTTGAACCCATGGAAACAAAATTTATCCACCCAATTCCACTGGGACATAAACGAGGTTTGATACATGATGCGGTCAAAGACGTGGTAATGGGTCTGTTGGGGGATAATTCAATCTAGCTCGGTGGAAAAATTATGTATGGGGAACAAATATATCCATGGAATGAACATTTTAATACAATAGAGGGTTAAGAGGATCTGGTATCACTATATCCTATCATGTGTAGGACTACAAGTTAATCTTAAAAAATTTCTTATTATTAATAAAGTGTCTTCCCGTAATCATAGAAACAACAAAAGAGTGTACCATGCTTGTGGTGGTGGAATCTAAGTTGTGAATCTA
This sequence comes from Viscum album, assembly GCA_963277665.1. Lineage (NCBI taxonomy): Eukaryota > Viridiplantae > Streptophyta > Magnoliopsida > Santalales > Viscaceae > Viscum > Viscum album. Next base: position 1,059,163,499 of record OY728165.1, on the reverse strand, counting down.
GAGGACAAGGAATCATCCAATTCCATTAGGGTTTAGTCATAGTGAAAATTTTCTCATCCTTTTAAGTAAGAGTTTTCTTTTCCTTGAACACGTATTAAGCTACGTCCGTAGATCGAGATTCACAAGAGGTGAGATATGTGACACCTTGGATAATGGCCACATGAATGTTGATGGAGTACATGAGGAATTTGTGATATGAGGAGGGAACTACTTCATGTAGATGGTGCGAGGGACACCCATCAACCAATTGTATGTGGTATCTTATGAGACAAACGTAAATCTAGTGCCAGAAATCAACCCTCTAAATTGGGTCATTAGGCATATTTTTCAAACAACATTCTTTATGTATAGTCATAACCTTGAATATATATGTCATTGGTGACCAAATATTCAGTATTTAGTAATCTCATACAGAGCATCAAGTATAAGATGAGATTGATCATGGATCTGATGTTGATGAGAGAGTGATGGAATTCCATACCATTGAAATGACCAGTCATGTACATTGTATATATGTTCTATTATAATATTAAAATCTCATCTATAATGTATAAAAAGTTTATGTCTTGTAATTCTATCTTCTTGACATACTCTATGTGGAATTTCTCAGTTGTCGCAACCACTGTCTGAAAATGGAGGTTGATCTAAAAGGAATCGATGATGGATTATGTTATATCATCTCATAGATGGAGGGCCTTGTGAATCAATAAATTTATAGGAAAAAATAGAAAATATTCTTAAGCACATCATACATCAATCCAAGGTGCACATTTTTTCTGGTATAATGTTTCTCATTAAAAGGAGGTAAATTGGGCATTTTTGGCTGAACTGGTTGAATTATTCTATTTCTAATAATATCTCATTTACTACAAGATAAACACCAAAAAATTACTATTGGATTACTTTTGGGTGGATGAGGCCTCACCATAGTGGAGTGTGGATTATAATGTGTTGTTGACGACAAATCATCATTGTTGAGTAACCTGAATGGTAGTGCAGGGGTTTTGACAAGGTGGTTTTAGAAGACTATTCTTGTCGATCAACACAGTAAAACTATTGTCTGGTCATAGTAAAATTGGATGGACTTGTTCGATACTCCAATTAATTGGGAATCATATAGGTATCCACTAACTCGACAGTATTTACATATCTATATTACTTCTCATCTATTGAGAAATCATCCAATGGTGGTTTTATTATAGGGGTGATTCCAATAACTATTGTGAGGACATATTCGAGGGGGTGAGATGGATTCAACATATGTGGGGGACATTGTATTACCTTTAACCATCAGCATCATCTCTTTTAAGTGGTTGAAGGTTGATATGTGGATTCAAATGCATCAGTTAAAGGAGGTAAAAAAATTAAGGAATCATGGGCTGATTAAAATGGATAAGGATGACACCATAGATTTGATAAATTTATCTGTGGGATAACCAGTCATTACAAATATATGATACATAGCTGGAGACCTACTTCCATTAAGCTTCATTGTAACTACCAAGGATTATGAAAATGAATTACACCTATGTTGTGGAATATAACAATATAACCACATTTTTATCCACCTAGTCCAATAGAATGTCCATGAACACATACCATTGCTTGATGATATATACAATGATTCTATGATAAGTCAATTAGTCAGGGTGATAAATGAGGTCATCTTTAGTGGGATTCATGCATTCTGTTAGCTTCCAAATCACATGATCTAAGGCACAATATAAATAATATGGAAGTTGAGCCTCATTAAATGAATTGGTATTGCTTCACCTATTCAAAAATGGATTTTTTTACTATAACCATAATGTGTTGATGGAGACTAATGTGGGATTATCGAATGGTTTTATTTATTGGGTGGAAGTTGTGCATTAGATGATAGCACATACCGATATTATGTTATGAAATGATGATCCTGAGGACAGACATGAGTTTTTTACCCTCAACCTGGCAATGGATGATCTTCCACTGGTAACAACTCTAGCAACCTAGGGTCCTCTATCTATTTGTCAATCGTAGTCTCTGCCATGATGACTCATCTTGCAGGATCTAGAGGAGGATTTGGTAATTCAATATTCGTTGACTAAAGGGTTTCCTCTAGGAATAATAATATGTTAGAAAATTTCTAAAATACATCTAGTAAATTATATGTGATGATAGAGGGAACCAATTCAATATTAATATTTCCCACGCACATTGTTTGTATCTTGTCTTATGTCAGTATCATGTCGAGTGAAAATGTGAGGCCTTTCCCCTTTGTGAAAATTTTTACAACACTCACATATGGATGTTTCATTCACATTAAGAGGTAAAAAACACTTCTTCTGTGAGGTGGAACTAAAATAGAATAAACACTCCATACACAGGTCTTCTCTGCTAGCAATGGACTAAACATGTAGCCGAATGTACTCGAGGAATTTAGGTACATCCAATTTCTACACAAAACACTAAAGGGTGGAATCCTCTTGCTACACTGGGGTTTACTAAATGGGTCCACATATCGATATTATGTGGGCCATATGATTTATTGTTTCTCCCATACAATTGAAGGGGGAGAATGTGGGATACCTAAAATCAGATTAATCCCAAATGTTATCCAACCAGGACTGATATATGTTACGATCTAGAGGGGTCCCCAAATTTCATTATTACAAGGAATCAATTAGATCATTGAGGGAAGGTATTGGGCCTTCTAAGAGGGGGTTCTTATCTGGATGAGGACACCTAACTACTAGTTTGTTGATGGGATCATCAACATGATGTGCATGATCAGTGACTCATGGAGCTACTGGTAGAGCCACTTGTGGAATAGACTATGGAACAAAAAAATTCAGATAAAAGGAGGGTTATAATTTCACATTGAATGATTCAGTGATTCAAATCATGGAATTTTAACTTAGAAATTAAAATATACCTTATTGGGATGCACGAGATTATCCAGATCGATCAGTGGTAGCTAGCCGAGGATGACATGTACCCACTAATACTTTCCCATAAAATGAGGGACAATATTGTAATGAGTACCTCTATATTCTTAATTCCATTCGTTTAGGTGATCAATAAGGAGTTCATAAGTGAACATCATTTGATCTACCAGTAGAAGGAATGAGGCGGCCATAGAGAAGTCAACCTATGTCTCTTGTGTGCCATTGGGTGGGCCATATGGTTTGGAGGTCCTGATCTGATCCTTCACCTTGTTTTAATTCTTATCAATTGGAAATGAGTTTAAAGGGTCCAAAAGGATGTGTACCTACCTCTACATTTGAGTTATTATACCTGTATAAGTTTCCACCGTATGCTTCACTATTCTAGGAGGTAGGTCCTCTTCACCAAGACTGCACCCAGATGAATATCCTCAATTTTAATTGGTATATTAGGATTCCATTTAATGGGACTAAAGTGAAGGGTAGTATAGTTTTCCAAGCACTGAATCATCACCTGTGGGGTTGAATCGTCAATAGTTATGTAGAGAAAGATGAGGATCTAAACACATCTCTACTAAAGTTTCCAGGGGTAGCCTTGTGGCGTATTGTTATAGGCTATTGGGATTACTAAAAATTTAACCATGCAAAACTACTAGCCAATGTCATTAAAAATGATCATTAATCATTATATAGAAAATTTAGAGGATTTGAATGTCGAGATGTGTCTCCCAATGTGACTGATAGAATCATAAAACCTCATCCAGAGTAAGGGAATTTGGAATGTATTTGTTATGAATAGTTATTTTCTAGAACATCATAAAAAGCTTATCCGCAAAATGACTATTTCACTAGATTATCTATTTGGATGTGGGGTTTGACTCCTTATATCCCCATTTCATGATCATATTTGGCTGAGGAACCTATAATGTCATTGATGTGGATCATTGTGGCAGTGGGCTGGTCGGTGGAGAGAATGTCGTGTCAGAGAACAGATCATCGCTTACCATGTCTTTTCAAGAAGGTACTACTAACCATTTAATCATTTCCATGTAGGAATTAATATTTTCTATCAAATCATGTGTCGACATAGTGATAGTTGATGTAATAACTATCTGATAATAATTGTATACCAATCCCTAGAATAAAAGTTCTTGATCTCATGTTGAGGTATTGAATGATACATGAGAAGACGGGGTGCACTACATGACAAGACCTTGGATGGGAGAAAAATCATCTTACTTCAACATGTACATATGCGTTTAATGGGGATTTATATTATCTCACTATCTAGGATAATAAAACTCACCCACAAGGTTCGTTCCCCAGACAGTCGTGTAGAAGATATGGGGGGACGACTCCATTTGTGGGTACTATTAACCTTCAGAATCATAGAATCGAATGGGATTCAATAAAAATTGGGGCCTCCCTATGTTTTTACTTTAGTTTAGATGGTTATTCATTATATCCTATAATGGTTGTTTAAGAAAATTAAATTATTAACACATGTAGATCCTTTGAACGGCCTGTTGATTGTAATGGGAGGGCCACCAATTTGTTTTTTTGGGATACGGTGAGGAACTCTCTACCTATTGGCGTAGAAGTGGGGAGGACCTCCACATGTAATAATTTGATAGTGGGAGAAAAATCCTCTTTTATGAGCATAGGTGAGAGGAGAACCATGGCATATATCAAACAAGATATGAGGAGGGCCCCCATATTGGCCACTAGACCCATGGGGGGGACCTCGGCAATTATGGGTGTTGGAATGGGGTGTATCTATGTTGGAGCTAGTGGAAACATGAGGGGACAACCATGTTGGATACTTATCAAATGGGGGGTAATATAAACCAATTTTTAGTCATCTAATGATGATTTCCTATATAATTATTTATGATAAAATGGGGAAAGCCTATGATTTGTTAGTTGTTTTAGTGCGGTGGATCTCCACTTTGGTTGGATAATGTATGCATGGTGCCTCCATTTTGGATGGTAAAAAAGTGATGTGGGACTTATCTTTGGACAATTATTTTACGAGGAGGCACTCCTTTTGGTATGGAAGTGATTTTTGGAGGAACATTGGATATTTAGTCCCTACTAAGGGGAGGACCTCAGGGAATGATGTCGACAATATGAGGAGGACAGCCACATGGACGAGTGCTGAGAACATGGGGAGGATCTACATGATGATCATGATATTGAGGAGGACCTACTGTTGGACTGGATATGTAATGGGGAGTACATACATACTGAATCTCATCATCGTGGTTCATCCCACCATGGCTTCTAGTGGGGTTGATGATTAAAAGAGTAAGTCCAACCTACACATGGGATGACCAAGGCCTCGATTCCAATCAGACACCATTGAATACATTATCTATAGTGGAATGGATCTAGTATAATGAACCAGGGTTGGCATGAGCCATATGAGCTATTTAAGATGATTCCCATTTATGGGAATCCACTTGATCTTTGTCTCGACGTTGGTATTGTGTCATCCCGATCAGGTCTAGTTTAGCATGGATATAATCCAATTATTTTTTGGACAGTGGTACTAGTTGCTGGTGATGATAGGGCATTATAGGATCCCTCCATGGCAGATAATTGGTCGTTTTGTTTCTAGGATGATTCAGATATCCCTTACCATATCAGACTAAGTATGTTTGTCCCGTGATCGCTCTGGTGAGAGGCTCAAGAAGAAATTGAACATGTGATTGGGGAGTCATGGCTCCCTACAGAGCTCTTTGGGGCAGTAGTTATTTCAAGGTGCAAAAGCCTCTATATACTGGGCATACATAAATCTTCTTAGAATGACACATTCCAACTCATATAAATAAACATCATTTTTATCACCATCCCCTACATAATAATCATGGGTGAGATGGTGCAGGGGTGCTCAATATATGTTGTCATGGATGAATTTTTAGAATTGGTAGAGCTATGAATGTTGGCTGCATTTACAATCATTTTTCACCTCCATCTGCATGCGGGGGTTTATTGGATTCATATAGCTTAGTTACCAAATATCATTAAGAGTTATCCATCAATATGGGTACTTGAAATGTAATTCCCAAGGCCCCTGCACCATCCAGTCATACATGACTAGAGAGAGAGATGATGATGATTTCTTGGACTAGAATTCCTAATGAATAACTATCTGATATTCTGTATTGTTTCACACCCATCCCATTATTTGTTTGGTTGGACCTATTTTCATATAACATGATCTAGTTACATGATCAAATAAAGATAAATATAATGACACTAATTCAATGTTGAATATAATATTTCCCATCAGGTTCAATATACCTATTCCAAACTCTTTCACTGGGGAGCATCAGCTCTTCGCATAATTGTGTTCCCTGAAAGTCTACATTGTACCCCACATTCTATATTTCCAATAGCTTGTCACATTCACTACTTCTTTAGATATGTATCATCAATGATTGAAATGAGATAACGAGAAGTTGGTTTCTCCTTACAAGGATTCCTACGTGGAATACGTCAACTAGTCCATGTATCTCTCATTGATCTAGATGATGTTCGTGAAACTCGTTCCTGGTTCCATCTCTTCAGTGATGAAAATTATTTATGATGATTCTACCAAGAAATTCCATGTGATATTGTGATGGTAGGATGCATTGATTAAGAGAGTTGTGACATTGGGAATTAGTGGCATGTCTAGATGCTGTAACATTAGATCACTTGTATTCTTCGCTATGAGAGGGATAGTCAATGGTATAAAACATGATGATTCCAATTCATTAACATGGTATCTTGTGACTGTTAATTTTATTCTGAGGTTTTTTTTTGGAATTAAACGATTTAAATGGGGAGGCATACAAGTTGAATGTCTTAATGGGATAGAACAGACTGATTATAATGTCTCATAGGAACAGATCATAGAGGTGGATCCCTACAAAGGGACACCAAAATATTTTTCCAGAATGATGGATCAAAATACTAAATGAGAGGTGACCCGAGGTGTTTCATCTCATATATTAAACATTTCACAACATGAAGGAGTTCCTCCCATGGGGAAGGTACCGATGCTTACCATTGGATGTGTGGTAATTCCATAGACAATGAACTTGGGTGGTGTGTCCTATAATGGGTGAGATGTCACACAATGATGGATGATCTGGATACCACCGAGGGAGGATAAGGGGGGTGGTCCACAATGATGGGGCTACCAATGTTTACCATTTTCTATGATTGAACCATAAATATTATTCGTCTATTTCATGATAAGAATACAGTGACTAAAACCTAAAATGTTCGAATGGCTAATTTGAGGATTAACATGGCTCAATTCCCATCGTAATAGAGTGTATCTAGGTTGGATGAATATGGATTGAGTGTTGTTAGACACCGAGACTACACATGTGATGATATGAGAAGCGATGATGTGTATGGGACTTATACCCAATGATGGCCCAAAATGGTGACATGATCCCTCTATGATATGGAGGCATGGTATTGAATCTTGATATAATTGAAGGATGTTTTGAAATGGATTGTATGGAGTGGATAGAGTCCATGAATTTATTAGAAATGAACATTATGGAGTATTCCTACGTATCCAAAAAATTGGGAATATATATTCCTATTGTTCTGAGGGGTGTTATGAGACACCTAAGGATACAACTCATGATAATGGAGCGCATGGGTAGTGACTCAAAGTAAAGATATCTTTTGGGTTGTATAATGATCATCATGATACATAATGGCATGAAGAAAAGACTATAATGATAATGGATGATGGGAATGAATCATAGGAATTCAATTTATATACTATGTGTAAAATATAGTGATAAATGATCACATTGTTCAGGATGGAATCGGGGCTTATACATGTCTAGGTGCCTGTCAACATGTTGGGATTATGCATGGTTAGGGCCCCAAAAAAATATATGGCATTTTTTCAAGTCATACACACATAAGATGATCATGTTGAAGGAATGGATGGATCTGATCTCACTGGGATACAGATGAGTCGATGGATGATATAATGTAGGATGGATCAACAAACATCATAGAGGTTGTTCTAGGGGATGTTTCCCATGAAGGGAAGTTGACACATCGTAAGGGTATGACTCTAGGAGGGAGAACCATAGTTTACCATTGGTCAATATTGGTCATCATGGAGGCTTCATATTTACCCTATTTAGATGTTATGGATCCTACCCTACATATTTTTTTATTGATTGGAATGGGGTTTACCAAATGATGTTCACCAAATTAACAGCTTCATGGTCAGTACTAACCTATAATATCATGTGAGTAATGAATAGTGTGTGAAAAAATGTAGTAATAGACATGATGATCATGTAAAGAATAGTACGACAATGAGAGGAGATGTGGGTCTTACACATTGAGGTGGCCTATGGGAATATAGATTTGGGTTTACTCCAATAGGTTTTCATGAGGTTTGACACCACATATTCATTTCACGGGGATAGAAGTAAGTTTAAAATCAGGTCCTAATGATGATGGTTCATGTAATATTTACATCCTACATCTCAAACATGAAGGACTTACTCTTCACCCCATAGATATAAATAAATGATAATGACCCAAACATGGTTAAGGGAAGACGTTAACAGTTCTGATGGGATCATTACAGTGGAGTGGTATATAGAGGGGTCCATGTTATCACAAATATGTCAAAAATGTATGATACATAAGATTACATATTCCACAAACAAGGGGCATGGAAATAGAAGAAGGGACACAACTTGTTGGAAAAATAAATCAATTCTTATATTCCTGGGGGGCCTCACAGATGAGGTCTACACAATACATGAGAGGTGAATTCAATGGGAGCTCAAACTTACTACACAAAGATGGACGTAAGCCATTGAATCTTAAATAGGGTGTTAATGAATGAATGGATTCTTTCATGCAAAAGGAGGGTGGCTGTGCGAAAGATGGATGTGCATAATGGTTAATGATGCATGCACGAGGGATCTTTTCATGAACTTTTATTAATTGAAAATGAAATTGAAATGGGTCAATCTATTGTGGGCTCACACTGGGGGGGGGGGGGGCTAGGGGCATGTATCCTAAGTCCAGTACCTTGTATCCATGAAATATGCATGATAATTGAAGGGGTGGTTTTCCATTCTAGGGAGTGATGGTTTGACTTATGAATCATTACCCAAAAAGGCAGGCTTCCCTTATATTTATATGAAAATCCTTAATAGCGTTGTAGACAAATTGTATAGCTTTAGGGGGTGATCAAATTGCATTGGGTGCATAAGAGGCAGATGCACGGGCTTTCCCATTGCACAACATATGATTAATTTTCATGCACATGCCTTAACTATTTTAATAAGGCCGGGGCATAATATATCTATTTACATAACATTGGGCATGTAAAGTCCTTTAAAATTGATTTCGATCATGCATAAATGACTAAAAATTGATTATCAATTCAATTATCTTTCATATAATTTTTAGATAACTATAATTATGTATTTATATTTCTCATTGATGCTCATTTATAGGCTCAAGAGGTATTCCATGCCAACAGATTAAGTAGGATGTTCTAATTAAAAGTGATTAACTAGGTTATTTTAATTAAACTAGTGGATTTTTTTACATATATTTGAAATTTATTTTTATTAGTTATTCAATTCACACCTATCTTCAGATACACAGTCCAAGCAGCATATGGTTTCAATGGAATTTAAAAAAATATTTTATCATTTTTGTTATGATTTATTTATCTTAAATGTCAGCCAAATAAATATTTAGTCCTTTAAAAAGATAATATAATTTAATTTTATACTAAAAATAGACCTTTTTCTTAAGATATAATAATTATTCTTAGTGGAAAATAAGTAATTATTTTTTTTATAAACTATGAGTTTTGATATTTTTTCAGTTATAGAGGATAGTTATGAGTTACCTGTGTCTTATTGAAATGCATTGGATGATGGTAACTATGAATTTTTATAAAACCAATTGAAAATATATGAATATGCATTACTATGATTTATGATATTAAGAGTTTAATATATTATTTTAAAATAAATCATTATATTAAATTATGGATACTTTACCTATTTTGGATGAAGTAACTATGAGTGTAAAAAAAGTATTGAACTTATATACACTAAAATATTATGCATTTATGATAAAAATTGGTGAGGTAATTTCTATTATGTATCACATGTTCAATGAAATATTCATCAATAGGAGCACCTAGAGGAATCAATTTTTTGATAGTGACCAAATCATGAGACTACTGAGATGTTTTCTAGATTGATATAGAGGGACTTATTTGTCAAGGGAATCCTACGACATTAGCCAACATCCTTTCATGTAATTGATTTGGATGTTAATTATGCATGATGAATAACCAAAGTATATTCTTGAAGTATATGATGAACCATAGTGACATGAAATTTCATTGAAGAATACTAAATTAAAATATATAGAATATGAAATGGTACAAGAAAAACTATCGATGAATAATGAATCAATAGTGGATAATTATGAAGAAATAACCCATTTTTTCAAAAGTTTTATGAAATTTTTCATGAAAATGAAATTATATTAGAAGACTAGCTGTTATGGATTTCACGATAGTAGATTAATTTGAAAAACAGATAGTAAAATGTATAACAATAAAAATGAGATTATTGATTATAAATGCATGATAACAATACACATTAAGGAAAAATATCCAATGTTGATATATAATATGACATATCTAGATAATATCATAATGTAAATGAAATCAATGAAATCCACATTATGTGACTCTAATGACAACTCCAGGGAACTAGACTAAACTCATAATGTGAATCCTAAATTTGGTATGATTTTATTCACGGAAAATGTGTTTGAGTATGTCTTCTCCAATAACTCCTATAAAAATATATAGTATTTAGTCAACTATTTATATATGAATATGAAAGGAGAATAATAAAGTTTCAACATCCTTATAATTGTTGATGTTGCTCAAATCTCCTTTAGTGATAATGCTAAAGGAAATATCATTAACCATAGTGAAATTTGAGACAGTAATTATGTTTTTATTTATAATTTACTTTTTATGGTTTAAAATATAGACATAATATAGAATAACAATTATTTGATGATTGTTTCCAAGGTAATCATGCATATAAATCTTGAAATGGTTTTAATTATAAAAACTATTTTTTATTTACCTCTTTGAGGATGAGAATGTTTTTCCGGTTAATTTTTATTTTTTCATCTCTCAAAATTATTCATGATTATTTTCATTAAATTGATTTTCATTGATTAGTAATATGTTAATAAGCCACTAAAATATTCACTAAAATATAAATATTACAAGTAAATGTTTAGTTAGGAATCTACACAAACATTGACTTGGAAACAAAATGTGGGTAACCCCTCTCAAAAAACGGGACACCTAGTAATATTTCTATTAAATTAATGAAAGATGTTTAATATTCGGAAAATCATGAATTGGCCCTCATAGACTTGCTTCACCCATATAGAGATTATAGTTTAACTGAGAATCATGATTTCTATGTACATGTATATAAATATTCAATATACTCATTTGTATTCTTTTTAGATCACAAAATTGAATAGTTTTATTATTTTCCAATTTTATTAAATCAATAGAAAATATATATCGACGTACATCTATGAAACTATAAAGTGTCCATCACCATGAGTTTAAAAACTATGAAATTGTATATTTATTATCATAAATCACAATAACCATGAAACTAATAATCATAAAACCCCTCTCTAAAATGATGTTTTTGCAATAATAAATAGAACCCTTCAAAAAAATTATCATAGACAATGAATAATTTATATGCAATACATCTTTAATTTAGAATTTCCTATATTAATATAAAATACTATATAATCCATATAGTTTAACTTTACCAATATTAATGAAACATTCATATGAAAATTAGAATAATAGAATGCATATTGTGAATTATATTAGATATTTTTTTGAAAAGTTTCTATTCTTAATACTATGTATATTTTTCACATTTTTTTCCCAAAAGTGATCGTGGAATTTTCCTTCGATATTAGACATTCATTTAATCCTATATAGTTTTTAATAAAAGAATAAAAATTTTGAATGTTATTTTCATTATAAATTTGACAAAAAAGACCCACGTGATCTTAAGACCCATTTATAAAACCTTAAGGATTATTTATCTACCTTTATATTGAATTCCAACCCATCTTATTATAGTATAAAACCTTCAAAAAATTATACTAGTTCTAAAGAATCACCAAGGGCTTGAACAAAAACATATAGGGAACCCTAAGGTGACCAACAATTCATTTCATCTGTATTTTAGGACTCTCAAAAACCATCCTTTATATATTTGTTTGGACACATAAATAAAGGAACACAATCAAGATCTCCACTAAGGATCAAAGTTGAACATTAATATTTAATGTCAAATCGTTATCTAAGGATCATTATCGAATAAATTATTGATTCATTAAAGTTGCTGGATAGAAAAAAATAAATAAATCAATTCAAATTTAGTATTTTATTGAAATTGTGTGTAGAACCCAATACACCCTGTCTATTGGTACAAAATAAGTGTTAAGAAAGATGAAAAATCAAGGACTATTATAAGGAACAAGGATATACTATTTTCAAAATGTTTTCATTAAGAATAGGGAATATACTTGTGATGACCCAGACTCTCAGGGTCCTTTCCATTGCCAAAATTCTGGATCCAGAAGGGGTAGCATCTCGGCATGATACTGATCGGTGGTACCCATCCTTGTCGGGGTTTGTTTTTCTAGTAGCTATCCCTTTTAGAAAATTGGGTTTTAAACCCTATTTTGACACCATTAAGCTTGTTTTAAAGCTCGGTAACGCCCATTTTTTAATTAAATATTTAATGAATTAACCAGTGCGTTAGTTTAAACTGCCCGACCCATTTATGACGTGTGGGGATGCATGGTCAACCCACGACCCCGCTCTTTATGCGGTTTCAGGTTCTTATCTAAACTGTCCCCAGCCCTTATAAACTAAAAGGGTACCCCCCCCCTTATGTTTCTTTTCTCGGTCAGCCTGTGCTAGGAGTACCCTTCATTCAGAAGAGCCACATCGCTATCTGTGGAATTACACGCCCAAGCTTAGCATCGATCGTTGATAAACAAGTAGGGAATTTCTCTTTCGTCTCTCCCTTTTGTGTATCATGAGGGTGGGCATGATTTTGTTCTTTATAATTGGATTAACCAAACCGTAAAGATGATAATGAACAGACTATAAGGAATGAAGGGGGGGGGGGCTACGATCGATGATGCAGCCTTGTTATATGATCTTATTTTTGAATTGTGTGGGCTTACGTCGTCGGTGGTCTTTCTCTATGCACTAATGAACCCTTACCTCTAATGATGTTTAAATGGATTTTATTTTGGTTGTGAACCCTTTCTGTGTAAAATAAATTGGTTAATTATGTACATTCGGCTAAATAAATTGAAAGCACCAGGATCAATCGTTTTTCTGTGATAACCCCAGTTAAATTAAAATGGAATTGAAATCATGGAGTGTGTTAAATCTTTCAAATCTAAAAATACCTGCATGGGCCGGCCTTTCGTGGTGGTAGTGGTTTTATTTTTCTTCTTTCATGGGCCGGTGGCTGGTTGATGTGGGAGGGGTTGGGATCCCCTGTTATTATACTCTCAGTGGTTGTGAAATTGGGGATGGGATCCCCTGTGTTATGCTTCAAGTGGGTGTGACATTAAGGTCAGGTGGTTACCTTGATTATATCACAAATTGGGGTGTAATCCCTTGTTGTTGAGAAACCTTTTGGCTCTTGGATGTTAGACATGGGGGCTGTATCTTGGGGGTTTCTTTGGTTGTCATGGTTTTACGAGAGAACCAGCTGTGGATGCTATAGTTAATGGTTCACTGTTTTCGTTCCTTAGAATGGGCTTATGCTTTCTAGTTTCCCAAGTATTTGCATGACTAAATTATAAATAACTACTGAACATGAAAATGAATTGGAAAAATTGGTTTTGATTCCAAGAGTTTTGACTCCGACTTGAGTGTTGTTTGTGTTCTTTTTGCTGGATGAAAAACCTAAACATGGGGGAGTGCTTGTTACCTATATATATATACTTTTAGTTTTGTGTTTCTTATTCGCGCCCCACCCATGTTGAGAAATTAGTGTCGAACACCCTCATTTCATGGGTGAGTGTGTTTTTCCCACACTTCTATTAGTGGCTTCTTATTATCTCTTTTCTTCTCCCTTTCCCAGATTGGCCAAGTATCTTCGGGTAGGCTGTGATGGCCTGAGGTCCATTATAAGCCCAAGATCCTTCGAGCGGGGTAGTGTGGTGGTTATGACCCATGTGTGTGCAAGCAGGTAGTTTCCCAAGTATCTTCGGGTTGAGGCCCATGTGTCTTCAGGCGTGACAGTGGATCTTCTAGCTCATATGTATTTTGGCGTGGCAGTGGTTGTTCTGGCCTAGGTGTTTGCAGGCGTGGTTACATGTGACAGTTGTGGCCCAAGTTTTTGCGGGTGGGGTTTGGCAGTGGGACTGTGAGAAGTTGTGGCCCAGGTCTGTGCGGGCGGGGTGTTGCAATGGGACTGCAGTGAGAATGACAGGATTGCATTGATGCATAGGATGTCTTCAATAACCATTGCTAAAGTGGCGCGGGGTACCCAAACATCGATGTTCTATTACTATACTTTACATGACTTGCGTTATTTGGGGAGTGTGCCTTGGTGAGGCTTGGGTGGATAGTTTAATTTGTTAGGTGTTTTGTTTACTTTTCTTCTCACGTTACTTTAGTATGTTCCCCAACTTTTGCACGGGATCCTTTGGTTTTCCCTACCGAGTATACATGTATGCTCACCCTACGTATATAAAACTGCTTTTTGGTTTCTAAGAGGACTTCGGGGATCGCGCAGGACAATACTAGCTCAGAATTTTGGGGCAGTTGTAGTTGCTGTTTTTCTTTCTTTGGTAGTTTAACCTTGTAGTCACTTTATACCTTGTGGATTTTACTTTTGGAACATGCATATGAGAATGGTTTTTTTAGATTTTCTTGCAATTTTAGTTTCGATGTTGTGGGATTTACAATATTATATCTCGATCCTATTAAAAGAAAAATGGAAATTCCTTCCATTTAGTGTGTGATTCTATACTGTTGGTGCTAGTCTCCACTTAGGGACCTATTGAAGGCGGGTTTTGGGGGTCATTATCTCTCCTTCAACTTAATGAAGGAAGGGAAAGGCAATCTGATGACCGTTCCCTCTTTTTGGTGAAGGCGGGTCATGACAGAATGGTATCAGAGCTTAGGTTGAGAGATAGTATGGAGTCTAGAGTTAGGAACAGTGAGGATTGCATGGGATGGTAGGGAAACAGTGTCGGGTGACCTTGGTGCGTGAATTAGGCTAGGGAAGACCGGCTAGGACTTGGGATTTTAGGGCCCCCGTGATCCGATGCAAGGACTCTGGACCTACTGAACGACCAAGTGAGGCCACACTGATTGCAGGGTAGAGACCCTAGGAAATGAACATGAAACATAATGACTTGTGTTCTCATGTTTCTGGGGTGTCTTGGAAATTAAGAATAAATAAAATGTTTATGTTTTAAGAACAATATTCTGCACTACTTGGGCTTAGGCATTCCTTGTTTACCTTGCAGCTATGGCACCTGGAAGGAGACCACGTTTGGTGCGGGCGATAGAGGCCCTGAAGACTACCTTGGCCGACTGGTCGAGAGCGGATCGAGAAGAGGAGGACGACCGGTGGCAGAAGACACTTCGGGCCTTCCAGCGACAAACCCTAGAGAAGTATGAGGGCATCACCTCTGATATGAAGACGGAGGGCTGTCTAGAGGAGCTAGTGATAGTCTTCGGCTTGATCTGGGCTCCGACCGAGTATTGGGTTCCTCTGGAAGTCATCCAGATACAAGGAGTGGCTCGTCAGTGGTGGACGCTTTACCTAGGGGAGAGGAGAGTGGCTGAGGTGGCATGGGCTGATTTCGAGAGGGTGTTATGGGCAGAATTCCTCTCTTCGACGATGAAGGCGGAAAAGAGACAGGATATACTCTCCCTCTAGTAGGGGAGTATGTCAGTGAGGGAGGTAGGAATAAAGTTAAAGGACCTCCTATTTTTTTTCCGGACCACTTTCCTAACGAGGAGTGTCGGGAAAGGCGTTTAGAGGAGGCGCTCCAACCCTCCCTCCAGTATGATGTTACGCCCTTTACCCTTTCGACATACATGGAGGTCCTGAAGAAGGCCGAATTGGGGGAGAGGATGCACGCTCTAGGAGGTGTGTCACGATAGGGGATCCAGCTGGGACCATCAAAGGGGAAGGTCGTCAGCACCAGGCCTCCACTGTCAGGACCCTCCAGGTTCCGACCAGCAGGGAGCATACTGCAGCAGTTCCAGTTCTGGTCCCCTGGTCCTTGCCCTTTTCCTTCAGGACCGGGACCGAAATGCTTCATATTTGGGAGCCCTGGACATCTCAAGAGTCAGTGCCCAGACCAGGTACAGTACGGCGGTGGCGGAAAACCCCAACACCCACCCAAGCAGCAGCTTCCATCAACGCCCTAACAGCAGCAGTAGCAGGGACAACGATCTCCCGCTCCTCTGAGGGAAGATGTAGGAGGAGGAGGCCGACCTTAGGGCTCTCCTTAGGGACCTCGAACGTGGCATGGTTGGAGAGGTGGCTGATAGCCGAGGGGCAGAGGAACTGGGCGGGGAAAGTTACACGCCGCAGAGGCAGCAGTTCCAGGAGGGCCGGAAGTTGTTTGAGGTAAGATCAGTTTGTTTAGTACCCTTTACTATGCCTTCATCAATACTACAGCTTTGCACTTTTTCGTCACACCTAGTATAGCCCATGCTTTGGGTTTAGATCCCGAGAGACTTCCAGTTCCCCTGGTGATGAGCACACCAGTCAGAGGTCAGAATGACTTGTTATATGTTTGTCGGGGTTGCAGACTGATGATAGGGCCACATCAGTTGAACGATGATATTCTTCTACTACAGATAAAACCATACGATGTCATCCTAGGAATCGACTGGTTATTCTCTGTGTGTGTCGTCATTGAATGCTTCCAAGGAAGGGTTTTGTTCTCAGACTTGGGCGGCCGGTGTTTTACCTTCATCGGCGAGCGGAGCAGTCAGAAGGCCAGCAGGAGAGAGGAACCCCTCCTCTCCTTGTTAGCAGAGCTGTCCGTAGAGTTAGTAGATTCTGAAATGGTGGAGGTTCCTGAGATTGTCCATGAGTTTATGGACGTCTTTCCTGAGGAGGTGACGACTCTACCCCCTCGATGGGATATCGAGTTTGGGATAGACTTGCAGTCTGCTGCTTGTCCCATATCGATGGCTCTTTACCGGATGATACCTTCGGAGATACGAGAGTTGTATATTCCGATTAAAGATTTGATGAAGAGGGATTATTTTCGACAAGTGCGTCACTGTGGGGTTCTCCATTCTTGTTCTCAATGAAGGCAGATGGTGGTCTCAGGTTGTGCATAGAGTACATGAGGCTGGATAGGGTGACGATTAAAAATCGCTACCCTCATCCAAGGATAGACGATATTTTCGACCAGCTGAAAGGGGAAGGGTGGTTCTCGAAGATCGACATATGGTCTGGGTACCACCAGTGGTGATTGAAGGAGGGAGACATCCCAAATACGGCCTTAAGGTGTAGATATGGGCACTTCGAGTACGTATTTAGGCCTTTAGGTGTTACGAACGCCTAGCTGTGTTCATGGGGCTTATGAACTCCATCTTCCGGGAGTACTTGGTTCGGTTTGTGTTTGTGTTCATCAACGATATCATGGTCTATTCGAGATCATAGGAGGACCACGCGGGGCACCTGAGGATAGTTTTGGAGGTCCTCCGACAGCATCAGCTCTCTGGGAAGTTTTCGAAATGAAAATTAAGGACATGAGAAGTGAAGTTCCTTGGGCACATGGTTTCTGAGTAGGGGGAAGCGGTGGTCCCATAAATGGTTGATGAAGTTTTTTCTTGGAAGACTCCCAATAATGTGGCCGAGGTCCGTAGTTTCCTCAGGCTGGCGGGTTACTATCGGAGTTTTGTACCCAACATCTCCTGAGTTGCAGCCCCTTTGACATCCCTGACCTAGAAAGACAAGGTTTTCTTGTGGAGTGAGCAGTGTGAGTCAGCCTTCAACTATCTGAAGGATAAGTAGGTTAGTGCCCCAGTGTCGAGGTTACCAAAAGAAGGGGTGGTGTATGAGGTGTTCTGTGATGCTTAAGGACAGGTCCTGGAATGTGTGTTGATGCAATGACAATGGGTGATCTTTTATGGGTCTAGGATTTTACGCCCTCATGAGCGTAATTATGACACTCACAACCTGGAGCTTACAGTGGTCATTTTTGCGCTGAATTTATGGTGGCACTACCTCATCGGAGAACACTTTGTGGTCTTCACAGATCACAAAAGCGTGAGGTATGTCTTCTCCCAGCTGGACCTAAACTTGCGACAGTAAAGGTAGATGGAGTTCTTCTAGGATTATGACTTCGAGGTTTCCTACACTTCAGGGAAGGGGAATATAGTGTCCGATGCCTTGAGAAAGAGGACGCAGAAGGATGTGGTCCGAGAGTCGGCAGACACCTGGAAGGCAATGGAGGATTTGGCTGCCTTACACTAGGATGCGAGGATGGATAGTGGTAGAGGTTTCCTACATATGATGGTAGTACAGTCACCTCTGTTTCAGAAAGTGGAGGAATCTTAGTGGGGAGACCAATAGTGCGAGGTGATGTGCGAATGAGTTGACTAGGGAAATGCTCTGGAAAGATGGACGGAGGATGGCCAAAACCAGATGCTTTTCCAGGGAAAGCTGTTTGTCCCAGAGGCGATGCACAGAAAGGTTCTCAGTGAGTTCCACCACTCACCCCTAGCATTACACCCTGGAGTGTCTAAGATTTACTAGGGACTGAAGAGATAGTTTTGGTGGCCCGGAGTGAAGCGATTAGTGGCAGAGTTTGTGTCCAAGTGCTTAGTGTGTCAACAAGTGAAGGCTGAAAACTGAGTTCTAGGAAGCCTACTGGAGTCTCTAGATGTCTCCGAGTGGAAGTGATATGGAATCTTGATGGATTTTGTCATGGGACTACCCAATGTCTAAGGGGGATACGACGCCATCTAGGTCATAGTGGACCGGTTGACAAAATCGGCTCACTTTCTGGCGATCAAGGAGTCGAGTGCAGTGGATACTTTGGAAAGATGGTACATGGATGATGTGGTGCGATTGCATGGAGTTCCGAGGTGTATATTATCGAACAGGGATGCACAGTTTACCTCGCGAGTCTGGAGAGGATTGTAGCATGATTTTGGCACCCAACTGCATCTGAGAGCTGATTTCCATCCCCAGACAGATGGATAGATAGAGCGCACCATCCAGACCATGGAGGATATGCCTCAGACATGTGTTCTGGACTCAGGAGGAACATGGGTGTGACACTTGCCTCTGGTAGATTTCGCCTACAATAATAGCCATCACTCTACCATTAGCATATCTCACATTGAAGCCTTGTACGGGAGGCCATGAAGCTCACCTGTGTTTTGGACCAAAGTCAGAGAGGCATACATCCTTGGCCCGAAGGTGGTGCAAAGAACGATGGAGAAAGGTCAGCTTATACGAGAAAGGATGAAGGTGGCCTAGGATGGACAGAAGTCGTATACTGATATAAGGAGGAGGCCCTTTGAGTTTGAGGTTTAAGACCACGTGTTCTAAAAGGCCTCACCTTGGTGTGGACAAGAGAGGTTCAGCAAGGGGATTAAGCTCTCTCCAAAGTTCATTGGACCCTTCGAAGTGTTGAGGCGGGTCGGTGAAGTGTCTTATCAACTAGTGCTACCACCACTTCTACTGAGGATACATGATGTATTACATGTGTCCCACCTTCGTTGTTATCTGAACAACGTTTCACACGTTCTTGACTGAGAAGAGCTGGACATAGAGGACGATGTGTCCTTTGTGGAAAGACCAGTGATGATAGAGGATCGTGAGGAGAAGGTGCTTCGTGGGCGAACCATTCCCTTTGTTCGTGCGTTAAGGAGACACGGTGGGCTTGAGGAGAGTATGTGGGAGATGGAAGCACAGATGCGTTCCCAGTACCCAGATTTGTTTTGTGTTTTGTGCTGATTCTGTTTATACTTGTTGTGGTGGATCGTTTTACCTTTGTCTATGAAATATGTGGTTTTTCTTTCCTCTGAATGTGTGCGAAAAGTCTTGTCTACGGGGAGGGGAGGACCCAGCCCCTAATCAAGATGCATTAAGGTGAATGCGATCAACCCCGTGCGGGCATGTCAGTGCCGCCCAAAGCGGATAGTTTCTTGACAAGGGGAGTGGGAGACTCCCCAACCCACAAGGCTAGGCAGTTTGACATGGTATCTTTCTTGGTTCTTGACAGAGAGGTGTTCTTAGTTAATGACGAGGATCACTCTTGAGATTTATCTTTCGAGGTGGTTGTTCAGACCCGCTCTTTACTTCTAGGTTGTTTAAATTCTCGAGGGCGAGAATAGTTTGACAGGTATCTGATGTGATGACCCAGACTCTTAGGGTCCTTTCCTTTTCCAAAATTCTAGTTCCTATAGGGGTAGCGTCTTGGCATGAGACCGATCGGCGCTACCGATCGATGAGACCGATTGGTATCACCCAACCTTGTCGGGGTTTCTTTCTCCAGTAGCGCTACCTTTTGCGCAAATTGGGTTTTAAACCCTATTTTGACAGCTTTAAGCTTGTTTAATGACTGGAAATGCCCATTTTTTAATTAAATATTTAATGAAATAACCTGTTCTTCGGTTTAAACCGCCCGACCCTTTTATGATGTGTGGGGCCGCATGGCCAACCCACGACCCTGCTCCTTACACAATTTCGTGTTCATATCTCAACCATCCCCAGCCCTTATAAAATAAAGGGGTACCCCCGCTTAGGTTTCTATTCTCAATCACCCTGTGCTTGGAGTACCCTTCGTTCAGATGAGCCGCATCGTTATACGTGGAATTCCACGCCCAGGCTTAGCGTCTATCATTGATAAACAAGTTGGGAATTTCTCCTTCGTCTCTCCCTTTTGTGTATCATGAGGGTGGGAATTCTTTTGTTCTGTATAATTGGATTAACCAAACCATAATGAAGATAATGAACAGACTCTAAGGTATCAAGTGGGGGGATATGATCGATGATACTGCTTTATTATATGATCTTATTTCTGAATTTTGTGGGCTTACACCATTGGTGGTCTTTCTCTATGAACTAATGAACCCTTACCTATGGATAGGTTTAGATGGATTGTATTGTGGTTTTGAACCCTTTCTGTTTAAAGGAAATTGGTTAATTACGTACATTCGGCTAAATAAATTGAAAGAACCAGGATCAACCCTTTTTTTGTGATAAACCCGGTAAAAGTACAGCGGAACTGAAATCATGGAGTGTGTTAAATCTTTTAAATCTGAAAATACCTGCATGGGCCTGCCTTGCTTTGTGGTAGTGGTTTGATTTTACTTCTTTCACGGGATGGTTTTTGGGTGATGTGGGAGGGGATGGGATCCCCTGTTATTATACTCTCGGTGGTTCCGAAATTTGGGATGGGATCCCTTGTGTTATGCTTCTAGTGGTTGTGACTTTAAGGTCAGGTGGTTACCTTGAATATATCTCGAATTTTGGTGGAATCCCTTGTTGTTGAGAATCATTTTTTCTCTTGGATATTGGAAATGGGGGTTGTATCTTGGGTTTTTCGTTGGTTTTCGTGGTTTTATGAGATAATCGGTTGTGGAAATTGTAGTTAATGGTTGAATGTTTTCATTCCTTGGCTTGTGCTTATGCTTTCCAGTTTCCCAAGTAGGTGCAAGGCTAAATTAAACATCACTACTGAACATGAAAACGAATGGGACAAATGGGTTTTGTTGGCAAGAGGTCTGACTCTGGCTTGAGTATTGTTTGTGTTCCTTAGGCTGGCTGAGAAACCTAAAATGGGAGTGTGCTTGTTACCTATATATATATACTTGTAGTTTTGTGTTTCTTATTCGCGCCCCACACAAGTTGAGAACATAGTGCCGAACACCCCCATTTCATGGGGGAGGGTGTTTTTCCAACACTTCTATTAGTGGTTGTTTATTAGCTCATTTCTGCTCCCTTTCCCAGATAACCCAACTATCTTCGGGCAGGCTGTGATGGCCTGAGGTCCATTATTAGCCCAAAAACATTTGGGCAAGGTAGTGTGGTGGTTATGGCCCAGGTGTGTGCGGGTAGGTAGTTTCCCAAGTATCTTCGGGATGAGGCCCAAGTGTCTTCGAGCATGGCAGTGGATCTTCTAGACCGGGTTTCTTCAGGCATGGAAGTGGTTGTTCTAGCCTAGGTGTTTGGAGGCGTGGTTACGTGTGACATTTGTGGCCTAGGTGTGTGCGGGTGGGGTCTGGCAGTGGGACTGCATGAGGTTGTGGCCCAGGTGTGTGCGGGCGGGGTGTGGCAGTGGGACTACGGTGAGAATGGCGGGATTAGTTCAATGTGTAGGATGTCTTCAATAACTAGTGGGAAAGTGGAGCGGGGTACCCAAACATCAATGTGCTATTACTATACATTACTTTACTTATGTTATTTGGGGAGTGTGCCTTGGTGAGGCTTGGGTGGATAGTTTTCCTTGTTAGGTGTTTGGTTTACTCGTTTTCTCATGGGACTATAGTACGTTCCCCCACTTGTACACAAGAGCCTTTGGTTTTCCCTGCTGAGTATACTTGTATGCTCACCCTACTTATATAAAATAGCTTTCAGGTTTCCAGGAGGACTTTGGGGATCGCGTGGGACCATACTAGCTCGGACATTTGGGGCAGTTGTAGTTTCTGTTTTTCTTTCGTTGCTACTTTACCCTTTTAGTCACTTTGTACCTTTTGGATTTTACTTTTAGAACATGCATATGGGAATGGTTGTTTTGGATTTTCTTGCACTTTTAGTTTCAGTGTTGTGGGATTTAACGTCTAATATCCCAATCCTATTAAAAGAAAAAGGGTAATGCCTTGCATTTAGTGTGTGATTCTACACCCTTGGTGCTATTTGCCACTCCAGGATCTATTGAAGGTGGTTTCAGGTGTCATTATCTCTTCTTCAACTTAAAGAATGAAGGGCCTAGAAATCTGTTGCCCCTTCCCTCCTTTTGGTGAAGGTGGGTTGTGACAATACAATTAAGGGATCTTTTTACTAGTAGCCCCACCTAATGCTATTAGAATATATCTGGCCTATGCATCACATATATATTTCAAACTATATCAAATTGATGTAAAACGTGAATTATAAATGTGTATATGGTTGAGGATGTTTTTTTGATAAAAATCCAATATTTTTATTTATTATTTTTCCCAAAAAATTTTCAAATTAATAAATGATTATTATGAATAAAAAATATTTTATATCATTGTATGATATGCTCAACTTTTTTCAAATTTAAAATTGATTTTAAAATCGAATGGTTGATCATATAATTTTTAAATATCTATTTTAAACATATGTAACAGTTCATAAAAATTATATTGAGGATATTTTTTAATATTATAATAATTAGTTATGTATAGATTTACAAAAATTATTCAAGATGAATTTGAAATGAGATCAATGAGTGAACTTAAATTACCTCTTAGTTTTAATAATTTCTGGAATAATGTATGAACTATTTTATGTCAAAGTAAATATACTAATAGTATTTTAATACAGTATTTTGGATAGAACTAAGAGTAATGATACTCATATGAGTACTACATGTTTTATGGAACATGATGTAGATGTAAAATGGGGGGGGGGGGGGTTAGACCAATTGTATGGGTATGATTGGATATCTTCTCTACATAACTGCTGGTAGTCCATGAAATATGTTAATTTGTGTATGATTTCATGGTTTATAGAAAAACACCAAACAATCACACATAGTTGATGTAAAATGAATTTTTAAATACCACATGTATATAATCAATTTACGATTGTTCTATACAATAGAGAAGGAATTGAATTTAATTAGTTATTTAGATATTGATTTTGATGGTTGTAATATAGATAAATAAATAACCACTAAAACATGTCATTTTTTGGATAAATATGTGTTTTATTGGTGTAGTATGAAACAAATTTTTGTCCTCTTTCCACTATGGAAGATGAATACCTATATGTTGGTTGATTTTAGGCAAAAAATTTAATGGGAAAAAAATTAATAGAATATTGATTTCAATTTGGGAGTTTATTTATAAAATCTAAAAATAGAAGTTCTATAAACATTTCTTGCAACCTTGTGTCTCATTATATAATAGAACACGTTGATGTAATATATAAAATTATGGGAGATCAATATTAAATGGTAAATATTTTCCTTGAATACATTGGTAATGACCATAAGTCATATTATTTTTTCACAATCCCTTTGAATTATTAGATAATGTACTATATAAAACACAAATTAGGCATGAATAAATTTCATTAAGTTAAAATAATTTTGTACTCAAAACATGTTTTACCCACCATTGAGTTTTACCCACCAATGATTTTTTACACACCATTCAGTTTTACCCACCATTGTGTTTTACCTAGCATTCAGTTTAACCTAATGATCAAATTAATCACCATGGGAATTACTCACTGTTGGTTTATATCACTATTAGGTTTACATACTGTTGTTATTTACCATACTATTTCATTTTATTATCAATTTTTTATTGTAATATTTCAAAAAAATCATGTTATTTATTAAATTAATAATAAAATTCAAATCAATTGATATTCTCATTTTGAGTTTACAATCCATAGAAACCCAAATTGATAGAAATGATTTGTTGGAAGAATTACAATGCTCATGAGCCTCACTCCTTTCAATCATGTTCTATTATGACCCTTTATCAATCTATTTTCCCCCATACATTGAATTAAAATGAGGCTATATAGATTATTTCCATGGTTAGTGTGAAGAAATCATTGGTTTCATCCCTATAGGAGTTTCATGTTTCAAATAAGAAAATAGGTGCTTCAATCTGTTAGGTCTTGTTTGAGATAGTGAATACGGATCTCGCAAGAAGTTGAGGATTAGTGGTTGTAATCAATAATATCTGTATTTATAAAAAAAATTAAGGACTATAGATGTTTGGAATGATTCTCATATTATTAGAGGACATTCAATATGTGGTTGGTGGAATATTTTAGTCATTTATTTGGTTCAATTTCTCATAAAATGTTTATTGCATTGGAACTATAATAAATGAACATAAATTGGTTTTATGATCAAGAATGTGGGCTAGATTCTTGAGATTTCCTCTTTAAATAGATAGGAAATACTACCATGGAACTATTCTAGATGATTGTGAAAACATTAATTATGAAGATGCTTTTGTAGAGTTTATTACTGATGGGAAAACTAGAAAACCAGTTTGTATAGATTTTCATGGTTAATGTAAGATGCTTTTTAAGTAAATCCTGAATATTTTGCACCCTAGGATTAGTTAATTTTCCTATATGAGGTATCAGAATGTTTTTATTATATACATTATAAATAGGGGAGATAAGATCAACGGGTGTCGATACGTAATTCATTACATGATGTAGATGTAAAATCGTTTTTATAGATCCAATTATTTAATATATGCTACTTTTATTTCTTCCATGTTGGAGGCTATGGGATTAGTCAATGAAGGTAAAAAAATAGTAGTGAGATGTAGAGGATTTTCGTTACCAAGTTTATTTTGAAAATGATGAAAAATTGTTGGAGTAATTGGCTAAAAATGTAGTTTGGTGATAATGACATTCTATATGATTATTTCAATATGGTTTTTCATCCTTATATACGAAAGGACCTATTTGATCCAAGATTGGTGCAAGATGAAGTTGTTGGTTATTCTGATAAAGAGGAAGCATAGGATGCTACCACAAGTGATAATGAAAATTAACATTATACAGATATTGAATATTACAAAGATTAAATTCTAAGCTCCCAATATTTATCTGATAGTGTTCCCAGTACAACAAAGTATCTCCCTAATAGATAGAAACTTCAATAAAATGAAGTTATTAATAATAAATAGAAATATCTTTTGAAGAACATTTTAAGACTTCTTCCAAATCCATTGAAGATAATGTAAATGATACAAATCACGATAAAGATGAAGAATAAGAAAAAGGCGGGGGAGGAGGAATATGAAGTATATGAAAATGGAGAGGTAGACGGAGAATGAATGAATATAGAGACAAATATGGTAGTTATGGAGGATATGATGGTCCTAGCGGATGCATTGGAGCATAGAATTCTGAGATTCTGTGGGTAAATAACGTTTCTCAAAATTTAAGTGTTTATAAATTTTAATATTGGAAAAGACAAGATGGAGATGTGGATAGAAATGTTCGACAATAAAATGATTTTTCGGATGAGAGTGAGGAATACATAAATATATAGATTCGTCTTATTGATCCAGATAGTGTTGGAGACCTCAATGAACCCATTATTAATATTAAGATAGTTAATGAGAAGGCTATGGTTGAAGATTCAATGGATGAGTAGATGTTGGTTAAGCCTACTACTATTGTGTAAATATTTATTTTATTGAGATAATTTGTTCAGATGAGTTTTCTTCCTAATGTTGTTTTTTTAAAATGCTAGGCCCCATGTTTTTAAATCTTATGATTTGTATTCTATAGATTGGATGGACACAATGTTTCTTGAATGAAGTAAGAATAATAATTAGGATGTATGTCCAATAAATCATTGTGGTCCTTTTATTAATGTGTATATGGATCATAAATGATTATTGTTTGATCAAATTAATAATGTTAGTGAGATATAAATGATTGATTTGAAGAATGTTTTATGAACCATCCATTCCTTCATTACTAGTGGGTGAGGTCTTATGATGTGATTTATATTATTTCAGAGATATGATATTATCTTCTTTTGGGTTGTTGTTAAAATATCAAACTACCAAGGTCATCAATATCAATGATAAGTATATAAGATATTTTTTCAGGATATTAATTTATATTATCAATACCAAAATTATTCTCTATATTCAATATGTTGATGTAGAAAGTATAAGGTCAGAATGTGAGTTGGAAGAACTACAATCTACATTAGAGGATATTAGGTCTTTATTATTTGATTCCACAACCACTTTGATGGAAGGCAATCAAAATCTTATTTTGAGGAATCATTATCATGTGAACCTCCTCCACCTTCTCTTATTGATGATGAAATGATAAAATCTTTTTTGAGATAAGAGATTTGTCATTCAAAGAGTTATATTTTTAGCATCCTTAAGTGAATTTATAGAGAAAAAAAGTATAATATTCAATATGTTCATTTAAAAGTCTGCGAGTATATGAAATAGATAGATGGTGATAGAGATATTATCACCAAATCTGTAAATTAATATCAATCTATGATATATACTAACCATGAGATGAATTCCCATTTCATGTTCATATCAAACCATATGATAATTCCACATGCGAATCAAGTGTTAAATTAGAATATAATTCAGTGTATGGTCAAAACTTATGTGATTAATATATTAATGGAATAAAAAATGATTTCTTATGTACCATTGAGTGATGGGGACATCCCTATGGATTTTATAAATCTAGTAAAACTATTTTTCATGATTCAATTTCATATATTGTGGATTATAATGATAGTCATGTCACGAATCATGTGAACCGAAAAGATTTAAATCCATATTTATTTTGGGCTTGTGTAACTAGAGATCCTAATTCACCTTCTCTATCTATTTTCTAGAAATTTTATTTCATTCCCTAGGAACCCATAATACATATAACAATAATTACCATTAGAGAGGCTCATTCTCTCACTAATGTTCCTACTGCTATCCATTCATTGTCACTTGATGATATTATTGATTTTTATAAAATGAAGGGAAATTCACCTTTTTTTCTGTTATAATGCCTCAAATGTGTTGATGATTAGAGTACCTTTCTTTAATGGGTATGTTTTTCTATTATTTCTTTGAATGTTTTTCGGTATATTTTAATTGCTTTTGTAAAAATAAATTCCATTTTTATACAATCATTATTATCTTTAATATGAAAATTTTATTTTTATTTTTGATATTTGAAAAAGTGGAGACGGATATATAGAATTTATTGAAAATTTTATCAGTTCAAATTACTTTTGTATCATACCTTCTATGATACCATATTGATATTCTATTATTTATGTATATTATCTTATTTCCAATGATAGACTTTTTATATTCTTTATCATTTATACTATACTATTTTCATTGTTACCATCTATTCTATGATACTATATTTTTTAAATTACCACTCATACAATACTTATATTAAATTCCATGGTTAATAAAATTCCATGATTTTGTATCATCAAAAAGAATATTTTATTGGATCCCATGAAAAAATGAATACTAAAAAAATGATAATTTTGATATTAATGAGTTTTATGCTAAATTGTTTAATTTTACAGTATATGTAAGAATTGAATTTTTTTACAATGTGTTACTAAACTTTGAAAACGATTCATTGCTATGTATAACTCAATGTCATTCATCACTCAAAATCAAAAATGACTCTCAATTGATGTTTCTTCACGATTTTTCATATTAAAAAATAACAGAAGACACTACCATCAACGACATGTTTCAATTGGATGATGAATTTAGAAATGTATGGGAAATAAACACCATCAATGGATTACTTTCATTGAAGTAATATTTTGAAGAAGTGTTAAGAACTATAGAAAATTAGAGAAGAGTTCCCATTTTTGATTAAAATTTTCCAGGATAAAAAATAATATATGAATAAATTAGTCCTACTATTAGAACCGAGTTATCATTTAATTTGAACTATTTTTGGTATAGATATTTTGAAATGTTTGTGGATTACCTACCATTGAGATGAGTCACTATTATCCTGTCTCACCATCAGCCTATGTCACCACCAGATATGTTCTCACTATTCCAAATAACCACTACTACTATTTATTTTTAATTATATATTTCTAATGGATGAATTATCAAAATTAATCACATGAAAATTTTTGAAACTATTATTATATGATTTATAGTGGTTCAATAATGTTTTATTCAGTCATTTAATATGAGGAACAAATTATCTAGATTGATCATCATGCTTGATACTATAAAAATAAGTAGATGACTCCCTTCTGATGTAAGGAATAATAATGAACCTAGATATAGACACACATAGAGTGAAATTCCCACACACATGAACTGCAATGAAACTACATTGATGGATCTGATGAGTACCACTTATTGTGATCGTACATGCTATATCATATTACAATCAGGTTTCGAATATTGAATTAAAATTATCATCCTATACCTTCCAACAGTCAAAAAAAGATGGATTTTATGATACTTTTTTCCTACTATTTATAGAATCAATAATTGATCCTCATTTCAAGACACACTCAAGGATTCAAATGAATCTAAGATCCTATTTTATTGCAAAAATATTATATTTACACCCTTTTTTATCATTATATTTATTATCCTTACATTATAAAATTTTTTGTATATTATTTTTTTAAACATGCACACTGACTCTTAAAAAATAACAGGAAGATAATATAGATCTTCTCAAACTATCATCACACATATTTCCCCAAATTTTTTGGAAGATGTCCAGGCATGGCCAGCCATTGTTTAATACTAAAAAAATTGTAGAATAGGTCAATGTGTGTCCTAGATATAATGTAAATTATAAATCTTATATAGTTTTTGAGTAATAAGTTGTGTTATATGATCCTCCTGAAAGAAGTTGGATGTTTTGAGGATATGATTATGTATGAACTTGAGAATGATCCTCCTTTATTTTATTCCACATTGTTTTTTAATTATAATATTTAAATTGAATCTATTTTAATCTAGAATCAAAACCATCATGTTGAATTTCAATCTTAATTAGTGTTTATATATTGTTTTTATTAACTAAATTCATTTCAAAAGATAAATTAGTTTTCATAAATTTAAAAATTATAAATTATCAATTATTATGAAATCGTGTAAAAGATAAAACTTATATACTTAATCTATTTTTATTCACTGGTTAATTATTATTAAAATTTATTAACTGGGAAATTTTAATTAATCTGGGGGATTTTATTTAAATCGGTTTTGATTGAGATTTTTATGGGGTACTCTATTCACACCTACTATTGAGATACCAACTCTGACTAGCATTAATATATAAATTTTATTAAAAAATATATTTAAATTTTGATTTTTTTATTTAATGATTGAAATGGTGTTTTTACATAAAAAAATGTTTTCATATAAAATTGATTTATTTATTCTCGAATTGTTATTACTATTATTTCAAAATAAGTGTTAATCAAAGGATTCATTTTAAATGTATTCTTATAGATCAATGATTAAAAATTTATTCATTCTTCTACATATCATACATTCTAATGGAATGGTGATAAATATAATAATATTATTAGAATATTATTAATAGTATGTTTTAGTTTGATAAAACTCAGACTTGTGCATAAGAGAAGATATCAAAGTGACTATATAATGTGTATAACACAAGTCAGACATAGTTTTTTGTGTACCAAAATATACTCTACGTGTAACCTATACTACAACTTCCACCAAGTGTTTCATACAATGAAAAAATAAAACAGTTTTTCGTATAACTCATGATAAATTCAGTGTTTCATGAAATAAAAAATGTTATAAATATTAAATTATTTAGATAAAAATATTTCAAAAAATTTTGGGGTGTTAAATTATTCCACATTAAAATGAATTTTACCCATTAAATTCATATGGGTTGTCAATGGTTTAATTCATGAAATCTCATTTCATAGGAACACACATCGCAAAAATGACTTCCAAAACTTCTTTTATGATGGGAACCTATGAACCATAACAGTTACACAAAGTAAATCATAACTAGGATTCTATATCTACGAACATTGGTGGAACGTGAAAACATGAAAATAGAAAAATATAATGAATAAGTGTACGGATTGATAAATATCATTGGTCAAAAATAGGTGCTCATCTAGAGGATTCTATCAGTCATGAACCCATAATCTGAAGAATCTTTATAGTGATCATTGATATCATAAAAAATATGATAATAGTACAAAATTCTATTTCACGACATGTTTTCCCTAATGTGAAATAACATTCGTTTTATGATATACTTATATGATTTCTGGACAGCCTCACCAGTTTTGGTTCAATGATCAAATTAAAAATCATTTACTATTTCAATAAAATATAATTTATTTTTATTTCATGAAGAAATATCAGATCCTATGATCCATAAATATAATGATATATCTTTCAATATATATTTTGTTATCCCAAAAATGATAGTACTTGTTATCAAATATTCAAAATCCATCATATATTTACATAATATATTATTTTCTAAAATCCCATAAATGTTTACCAGAATCCATGCCATAAATAGTAACCCCTATAACCCTTTTATAAGAATGAAATCGAAAAATATATAAAGTGTAATTAAATTTTTCAAAAACAACATAGAATTGCTACCCAATATATCATAATAAAGTTATTGTTCTTCACATACCATACTTGTGGACACCTTCACCATGTATTCTCTCTAACCATGGTATTGACCTGAATTAAAATAAATATTAATTGAAAATATACATGTTTTTTAAATCAAAATTTTATTGGAATTATTTTTTTAATTCAACAAATACTGTAGATTTTGTTAGTTATATCATAAACCACTTTAATATAAATCCTTAACAACTTATAAGGTAGTCATTATAGTGAAATTAAAATTTTCATATCCCCATCTCATTATTCAAACCTCATTATATTGACATAGAAAATAGATTAAGGGTTACCATGCCTATAATCATGTGTTTCTCCTAATAAATCAGTTTCACATTAAATCACTTTTCTATGTCTTTCGAACTATTCATCGTATCTTTTCCAATCCTATATAAAAATTTACTCTAAAAATACTAATATATATGATGATTAATATGAAATAATAATTGAATTCCAAAATATATACACTTGAATAATATATATTTATTCATAATCACATACTCAAGCATCATCATCTTATTTGTTAATACACTTATACTAGAATATGATATTTGAATCATGTTTTATGATTATTAAACATAAATATTATCATGATTCATATGTTTACTATATAAAATATTTTTAGAACATACCATAACATTCAAATTTTATTTTTATACCCTTTATTATTTTCATTATATAAAATAATCATACCACCTTCCTTGTTCTATTTATGATATTTATAATTATGAAATCAATTTGTATATTGTATATACATTCAACATTTGAAATATTCAAAGTAAACTATTTTTCTTCTCAATCGATCCATCTACTAAAACTAAAAATCATATGTTGAGAATCCCTTATCATAAAATAAAACAAAAAAATCATGAAAAATTTCATATTATATGCCTAAATAGTAACACTTAATTTAAAATCTATGATATCTTATTATTTTTGGAAGATGCATCCCTAAACATGTCATTATAAATATATCTAGGTTTATGACTAATTTTCCCATAACCAAATTTCTAAAGGATGATTAAAAATTTACTTTGATTCCATTTATAGAGACCAAGGTATAAAATAAAAAATATTACATTATTTTAGAAAAAAATTCACCATGTTACAAAAATACATACCCAATGACTATAATAGTTTATTTCTTTTGGATAATTAGAAACAAAATATTATAACATGGTGAATGATGCTGAATATATATCATCCCCTTCAGTAATTTTACTCTAATCCTTTCACCACAATGTGTGTAAAGGGAACATAATAAATGGGTGAGCTCAATAGACTTCAAAAGAAAATCAAGTGATAAATGTTAACATAAAAACAGGATTAGGGTATGAGAAGATGAAAATAAAATGAGAGGACTATAGTAGACATATCAATGATCATAATAAAGAATCAAGGCATAAATATTTGAAATTATTAATATATGAATCAAATGGTAATAAAGTGGACATGCCATGATAGAATTACACAAAAATAAAACAAATACTTGTGGAATAAAAATCATTTTATAACATTATAAAGATGTGTAAATATAAAAAAGGTTTACTAATTATGTAAATAAAATGGGATCGTCCACTCATATAAACTTATGTACATAAAATCTAATTAAAACAAAACATTGTGAACATGTTATCATAATCGTGCATAAAAATCACTCCAAGAAGCCAAGTCACTTTTCCAAAACATATTATTGAACATCATGGAGACTACACCTACTTATAGGGACACAACACCATCTCCTCTAATAGTGTTTTCTATATAAGGGATTTAGTTTACACATCTTTCCATGGTTAATTGTAATTCCCCATTATCACATGGTGGATCTGGTTTCCCCATCTTTCCACAGTGGATCACGTTTCCACATCTCCCATAGTAGATCAGGATGCACTAGATTCCCATTATGTTTTTAACTCTTCACCATGTTTCCCATAATTATATCATGAGATATTAATCATTACACAGTAAATTTTAGGTAGATATAGGTAAAACCCATAAATAAATAAAATCATATATAAATATTCAACTTGATAATAAAACACTCATCATATCATGACCTATAAAATGATATTGATTTTATAATAATCACCCCATAACTCATAAAATTAAATGGGAATCATAAAAAATAAAAAATTTCATTAACTATGGAAGAGAGTAATTCCCAAAATCATTTCATCTATGTAATTTTTCCATCGTAATATTTTGTGACTCTTGATTCGAATTAATCTACAGATTATAATATTTTTTCATTATATAAAGCACAAAATATGGAATGTGTTGTGTGAACACACCATGTCATTATTTTTTTTGTAAAAAAACCAAGTTATTAATTAAATACATATAATAATTATATTATCATATTGTATAATAAAAACAATGTATGGATTGTGTTACACAAAATTCCGAATTCTTTTGATAGAATATATTACTCGCATGATCGATTTTTTTAGTCACTTAATAGAAAACATGCAATAAAAATAAACATTAACAAGTTTATAAAAAAATATGTATAAAACAACATTTTAGATTTAATAATTTCAAAATAATGTTACTGTGGTTTTTTGACTTTTTTTGAGAAGTTTCAATGTTTGATGAATAGTGATAAATAATACATTTTAGTAAAAAATAGTTTTTAATTTAAATAATTAATGACATTAAATTATACATTAATTTTTCTAATGATACAATATATAAACTAAAAATATATTAATATAATATTTTTCATTTTAATAATTTTTATATATAATTTAGATAGATATACATAATAATCTTTGGATAATTTTACAATAAAAAATTATTTCCCACCAGCTCTGCAACATTAAAAAAAATTAATTCAAATATTTTTTGGAATTTAATTTTTAAAAATATTCATTAAAATATATAATGAACAAAATATTTATTATATAATATTATTGAATTATTTTTTATCCAAATATATTAATGAATGTGATAAATATTAATTTTAGTGATTAAGCAAAATCTGAACTTATAAATGTACAAAACCATATAAATAAGAGCCAAATTTAACTAGAAATGTCTCCAAAATCAATTTGAGGCCCATATTTCGACAATATACACTCATTGTTCTAATATTATGTGTTATTGGGATTATAATAAAAATAATCTCCCAATTTCATAACTTAAGTAAAGGAAAAAGGAAAAAAATATAGTTTACATACCTTTAACATTTAAAAAACATTGAGATATACAAAAAATAAAATATTTTTTGTTATAGATCAAATTTTTGATGATAAGTGATTTTTATTTATAAAAATATCGTATAATTAATTTTAAAGATGAATTAGTTACATTAAATTCTAAACAAACACTAACACACAGATTATTTAGTATATAATTAAAAAAAATAAATGATTTAATAAACATTTTTAGAATTGTAAATTTAATGAATTATCGTGTTATATTATTTTAAAAAATGAATGTATCATGTTAAAAACATTTTAACTTAATATATTTTAATTCCATAATTTTATTTGAATTTTTGTAAAATTCACATTAAATTAATAATTTTAAAATGGTCATGAAAGATATTTCAAAATAAATTATATTCTATTAAATGATATAAAATTTATAATAATACAGAATATTCCATGTGATTTCAAGTGTTAATAAATACTAAATATGGTCTATTAATTTACCAATTTATATTTTCTATTGAACATATAGACCCTGAAATAATTAGAACCAAATTTCACGTGGTTCCTGTTAAATTATTGTTTTTTCGCATTACATGATCTTGTATTAAAATTCTTTTCAAAAACACTTGGAATTTATTATTTTTAAATAATGTATAATATTTTGAATTATATTGGACTATATTTTATAATAAATATCACTTTTATTTTTTCTATATATGTTACATCAAATGGTATTGAAAACTAGTTATATTAATATAAGTAAAATTTGAAAAATAATGAAACATAATGAAAAAAGAAAAAATTAATTTTTTTCCTTGTTGTGAGTGTTTGTAGACCACAAATACAATTTAATATGTTATTTTTATATATTTCAGAACATGATGTACATTAGACCTCCCATTAGCCCATACATTTTTTTTATTTAAATGAATTCAACTCATCCACCGTTGTAAAAATAAATTCACTATTCTCATTCCTCACAAATCTCAACCATGTTTTTCGATCCAAAACCTTGTGAAAGTATCATCACATAATTTATAAATTCAACATAGAATCCTCCCTTATTTTAATAAATCCTTCTATGAAATCCCTTTTTTGCAAACAAATAGAAGTTACCCAAGCAAGAGGTGGCATCATTTCTAAGGCTCTTCTCTTTATTATTATCCAACCATAAACTATTTTTATTAAATAATCATATAAAAAATAATTATAAAAAAATAATTATAGTTTTTTATGTTAGGTTTTTTATAAATACATACACACAATTTCATATAACTGGTAATGAGCATACAATTATTGTGTATGATGATCTACCACATCAAAAAATGATTTTTGTTGTTTTCCATTACCACCTCTCATGGATTAAAATTATGATGTAAAATATGTTTTAAAATTATATAAATTATATTTATTATATATTTAAAATTATATAACTATTATATAAAAAATAACATCATGATTTCTATTTTTAAAATATGATAACATTATTCTTGGGTGTGGGGACTTCCGCCTCCCCAATGTGAGGTGATTCACTCACACTATCTAGGGAATGAATATGAAAATGGATTAGTAATATTAAAAGATATATATTAAATATTAATTATATTGTATTTGAATTATATATATACTAAATTTCCTCCAATATTAAAATTAATGGGGAAAATGCGATTGAGTACGTACGACCAATATTCCCCAGGAATAGTGTATTTCATTTCAAACTTATATATTATATATATATATTAATATATATATATATATATAATGTATGATATTTATAACCCCATTTACATTATGAAAATATGTAAATAATAATCAATGTATTTGTAGAAAGAATTAATATTCAGAAAAAGTATGAAAACATGGCAGTTATCACCTTAAGTGTAACGTTAACGTGGTTTTATTATTGAAATTGAAATATAATTTCTTATGTAATTAATAAATGATATTATTGATATTAATAGGGTTAAAATATGGATTAATTATAAAATTATTATAATTATACTACATTTTTGAATGAGTATGATTAGAGTCAAGAAAACATGTAAGGGTTTTCTCTTCATACAATTTATAATAGTGAGACACAAGCCATATTCACTACTAGTTTGTTTTATATGGTCTATATAATGAAAATTAATGTAGTCTATGAGATATATAATAATATTTATGATTATTTAAATATAATTTAATTGATATTTTTTATTTTATCATTCAAAATATACTAAATTTGTATATTAATTTTGTTTCAATTATCCTTTTTTGAGACACATTCTATGTCATTAATATGTATTCTTTTATGAAGTTTATATAATAACCTTTTATAATATATATTCTAAATCTACATATTTTCATTATATTTTTTTCTTCATGTAATTTAATTTTCATACATGGTTATTATGACTCAATTCATCAATGTGGTAAGAGTTTATTGAAGAATTATCATCATTTATTGGGATTATTTATGATTACTCTTTCATTGATCAAATATTATTATCTATACATAAGAAACTATTATAACTATTATTAGCCTATAGTTACTCAAGTTATATCCAAGTAATGATATAATTTTCCTACTATTTAGTACATTTTATAATTAATAATTTTTTTAAAAAAATATAACATTATTTATTATTAAGATTTAACATACCTTTTCATTCAAAACATTTTATTCTGAAAAAAATATAACAAATGTTTTTATATTATCTAATTATTATAGTTTATATTTTATCATCATTATTTCTTCTTTAATTTTTTTAAAATAAAATTTTATTCATTTTCTAGCCCAGTAACTTTCTAAACATTTGGGTTTCCAAAGGAATGTTAGACATGTGTCTACATAACCACCATTATGAACATCATTTACGTTATGCTTTATTAGTATGTTTACATTGTTTTTTATGAGTGAATTATCATCCAAAAATTATATATTATTTATAATTTTAAAGTGTTTAGAAAATGGTTTCCAAGAATAATTTTATTTTCAAAATGTGTTTTAATTGATTTTCAAATAATTTATTGTATTTTAAAAAAACATTTTAGACAAACACTATTTCATTGTTATAAATTATTCTTTCATATGATTAAAATATATATTCAAGGAAATAGTTTTAAAAATATTTTTCAAGCTTATTTTATATGATTTAATGAAAAATGTGTATCAAAAAGTTATCATGTTTCCTTTGTATCTTTTCATGGAAAACAATTTTCCAAATTCTTTAAAGGTCATTTTATAACTTTTCGAGGAAAATGGTTTTAAAAATATTTTTTGATATTACTTTTTATATTATGAAGTAAAAAAGTTTTAAGAATTATTTCAAAAATTTGTTCAATTTTGTCAATGTATTATCAATGAAATTGATTACAGAAAATGTTTTATGTTTAAAAATACATATTAAAAGAATAAATGATATTTTCTATAAGAAATTTTTAAATGATTTTTAAATAATAATTTCTATAAAATATGAAATATATTGGTATTATTTTTTCCACTTTGGGGATATTATCCAATTATTCAATTCATTTTATTTTTATGATGTTTATTTTTTGATGGAATAATGTTTATGAATCCCATTTATCATTCACATGTCATATAAGTATGAGACCCTCTTCTTTTCAGAAGTAATTATTTAATGAATTGTTAATGAAACATTAATTTATTTAGAGTTAATATTTGATTACATGTTAATGATTCCCATTTCATCTAATGGGTTATGATATTATTTTTTAGGATTTTTTAGTACATTAATGTATGATTTTATTTTGAGATTGGTGGGATATATATCTCCC
The DNA here is from genome assembly GCA_963277665.1 of Viscum album. Lineage (NCBI taxonomy): Eukaryota > Viridiplantae > Streptophyta > Magnoliopsida > Santalales > Viscaceae > Viscum > Viscum album. Next base: position 1,059,125,106 of record OY728165.1, on the reverse strand, counting down.
TCTAAAAAATTAGGTAATAATTAGATGTGTATGAGAAAAAAGGGAACATTGATTGTATCCAAATCCCGAAAACAATAGGGTGAATAGGTTACATTCCAATTCCAAACACAAGATGGTACATGGGATGTTGCAAAGTCTAATATACAATATGGTACTCAGGTTGTTTCCCAATCCTAAAAATGGGATGGTACAATGGATGTATCCCAAGACCAAATATAAAAGTTTACATGGGTTTTTAGCCTAACACTAAACATGGAACAGATGTTGTAGACTATTTCTTGATGTGTTATTATGGTATGGGATGGTATACATGACATAATATTTTATATAATTTTTTTATTCTATAAATTAGAGATGTTATTCATCATTTATTCTTTCATGTATTATTATCTTGATTCCATTACAATTCATGTCTTATGAAAATCAAATCATCATGACCTATCTCATGATTAGGATCATTGATGTGAAGGGTATGATCATTGAAAGATATTTTCATGTCATCATAGCCATATTTTCATGCTATTCATACATATATACATTATTTACCCTTAATTATAATTAGATATCACAATTTTTTTATGTTTTCTTTACCAGGTTATAAAGAAAGGATTTATGTTGAAGTACTAAATGGATAGATATTTGTGGGATAAAATGAATATATTTCTCTAATTTAGAATATTTTTCTCCATGATTCCTAATACTCTAAAATATTATTGTCCATAACCATATACTTCTGAATATACTAAATGTTCATGTATATAAACGTTATATCCATATATGTTATGTTTGGATCACAATAGTTGGTATCAAAGGAAATATTTAGGCATCCTTTAAAAACTAAGATAATAAAAAATAGTTAAATTCACGGGAATATTTCTAGGTATCTATCTAGGAAATTCACAATGGATAAGACTAATTTGTCATAGATTTAATTATAGTTGTCATGATATATGAATATTATAAGTAATTTTTCATGATTATGTGTCTTTCATGTATAATTTGTTTTTCTTATACTATGATTTTTTGTTTTAGTCAATCGAGGAAATCCCAAAGAAATATGTTGACATTCGATCTGATAAATATTTTGCTGACTATGAGAAATGAAATATGATAATAACAAGAGAGAATGATATTATGATCAAGTTGAATCATCTTTCATTATTATGATTAATACTATTATCTTTTTTGATATTAATAATAGATAGAATAAGAGTAATATGAATTTTTCTAGATGTTTCCATGGTAAGGATCATAGAGTATAGAAGATTAGACTTCTTAAATATCCCAAAAAATTGTATATAAATCTTAATGAATACATAAAATAGAGTGAAAGATGTTAAATGTGTGGGAGAAAAGGTCATAGGCTATATAATTTTCACGGGGTTCAATGTGTTATCCCTGGGGAATGAAGGAATTAACCAAATCAATTCCCAGACCTATGAATTTACTTATAATCCAATGTAGGAAATATTCCACAAAAATCATTAATGATGAAGGAATGAAGGGTTTATGAAATTTGAATCATGTATTATTAATAGTGAAGTATATTAGGTTTTTTAATTTATGTTTTTCAATAACTATTTACATGAATATAATGAATGTTAGAGATAGACTTGAAAATTGATTTAATGGCTTAGTGATATTGATAGGGAATGAAGGTTTAAGGAAATTATTACCTTAAATATGCATCTCAAGTTATTATAAAGATGTTTTCAAAACTATGTGTCATATATGAATAAATAAATTGGAAAGTACTGAAGACTGAATTTATCAAAATTTATTTTCTTCTATCATGTATAGATTTTAGAAAAATAGACCTAAGTCATATATCCCATAAAAATTTGAATATGAAAACATGATTTTTTAGTAAGTATTTATGTAAATCAATGTTATTACAATGTTTCAAGATAATACATGATAAATGTATTCACTTTTTAGAATATGAAAACTAAGAGATTTTTTAAGATATATGGGGGATTAATGTAAAGATGATTTCTTTACCTTCTTTCTATAGTTTTGGATTGTTAACATGGGGAAGAGTTATAATGGTGAACATTAATAGTCTGGTTTTTCTTCTAAATAAGATGAGGAATTTAAATTATTGTATTTTCCTAGAAGGATTTATGAATATTTGATATCATGTTCTGAAGACTGTTTTGAGATGTTAAAAAAAGATATATTAAATTACCTATCATTATATTCATTGATAATATGATTTATCTGTACATTATGTATGAAAAATTTACCTATATTCCTTTGAGTAAGATATGATCAAGAAATTAGAAAACAAACTACCAAAGAGTTACATTATGCACATGAAAATGAATGAAGTCAATTAAGTATATATATATATTTAGGTTTATAGAATTTCTAAATATACCATAACTCTAATAAAAGTAAATTGAAAAATATTAAAATTAAAACATTCATTTTTATTAAATTAGATGTCTTATAAATCCTCGTAGATATTTTTTATCAAGACCCTAACAGTCAATTGATCATTCACTTGTAGATGATAAATGATTTTTCACACAGTCTATAATTATTTCCACTTTTCCTCCATATCTAGTATTTACTCCCAAACTATGTTAAAATTCATGGTTACCATGTTATTGGATACATTGGGTAACCATAATAGTTTCATCATTCCCATTTTAATGGATGTTTGGTATTAATTTTTACGATGCGGGTTAAATAAAAAGAACTATAATGTATTAAACCATTGCATACCTAGATGAAATTTTATGTTGAAATTAATGATATTGGTGTTATAACATAACACCACCTCGTTATTTTTAATTATTTTACAAATTAATTAACTTTAAATTAAAATAAAAACTATTTAAAATCAAAAGAAATCATTTTTTGACACAATTGTTATATGCACTAAAACATTTTATACCATAATAATTTATACATATCACCAATAGTGATATATTTTATTGATATTTATAAATTAATTGGTAATTTTATTATTTAAAATTAATATTACGTTCTCTCTTAAAGAGATGTATATTAAATAATCTAATTTTATGATTAAAATCTATTTTTTCCTAAAATATAGTACGCCCAATTTCACACACCATTTTTAGATAATTTTTAATGTTTTAAATATTTATATCAAAAATGAAATAATGTTATTTTAAATAATACTTCCAAATTTATCATAGGGTGAAATATTGAGTTTTTTCTATGAAGATTAATTTTTCGATCAATAGTGAAAAATAATGGTCTTTATTGAAAACATCATTTACAGTTAAAGAATATATATGGTTATTATTTCTTTATTTATTTAATGTAAAATTACTTAAATAATATATGTTTTATTCTAATTATTATAATTTTAATCTTTTTCATATATAATTATGATATACAATTTTTGTCATTTGATCGTGTTCTCTTTGGAAAACTGTTTTTACATCACATATAGATGATTAATATAAAAATAAATGTTTCCACATATATAGGTTAAACATGAAAAAATTTATTTCATATTGGGAATTATAACAATTTTAATTATCAAATAAGTTAAACAAAATTTTTTAACATAATGAATAAAAAAAGGTAACAATTAGTTTCCACGATTAAGGTAAAAATGGGTTTACTAGTGGGTTAAACTAAACCGATAAGTCTAAAAAAAGATCATATAATTTTTTAAATTATAATATATAGATGAAATTAAATATTATAATGTCATATTTATAATCTATTTTGATTTTAATGAATTTTTCATTTGAATGAATTTATCATTTTGGAGTATATATAAAAAATATCCATGTATATTCCATGAGGGTTCTTTTCCCCATTGTTAAATGGACTCCACATCTCCTCTCATCATCAAACATATAAAACCCATTGGTCTATAAAAATACAATTCAAATAAATTATTTAATTCCCTCTAATAATCCTAAAATACCTATTTGTTAAAAAAAATAATACTAATAATATGTTGGGTGACAACCTAATGCTGTTGTCTGAAGAATAGGAAACGTCCCTATTTGGGGGTCTTATTCTATTTCATATTCAAATAGGTAAATTTATTAATATAAAATGATGACATAATATTATCATTATATTGAATATAATTATATGGTTTAATGTTTTGAAAATTAACTACAAACATCTCCACATCCATTAAATTGTATTTAAGATCATCTTTCATGTGTATGACACACTGTTGGCCCATGTATCGATGTCAATATTTTTTTATCGACACCTCTCGTAGAAAAATATAACAATGGATTTATTGTTTATATATTATATTTATGATATTAATATTCTTCTAGAAACATGATTTCACATTTTCCATATTAGATAATAATTTGTGAGAATATGATAATGTAGCTTCTGTGTATGGGATAATATTATCTCAAGAAATGATGTAATTCATTCACGCTTTTCCTAAAAGAGAAAAATGTTTGTTTTAATAGATAATATATATATATATATATATATTAAAAAATTGATTCGTTATATGTCATATATTATTTGTCTTTTTTTATTTTAATCCATTTATAAAATAGAAACAACAATCATGGGTATGTACGCCCTATCGTTCGTATGAATAGTGTATTTCATTTTCTATATATAAATTTTATGAATTCATATATATATATATATACATAATTTATCTGATACTTATATAATTTGTACCTGATTTAGGTTATGGAACCATGATTACAGTAAAAGGAAAAAAATAGGAAATAAATTTTTTCAAGAAATAAGAAGTAATTATTTCTTGAAAAGAAACATCAACGTATAAATTGTTAATAAACATGAAATAAAAGGGAATATATAAATAAAGAATTAAATTTATATATAATTATGATTAAATAATAGATATATTATATAAATATATTTATTATATAATAGGATCAAAAATTTAATATGGAAGCCCATATTTATGGTATGTGATTTCCATCTCACATTTTAATATTTGTGTGATACATGTCATATTCACAACTTGTTCCTTTTGGTAGTGTATATAATGACGATAAATATATTATATTATGATTAAAATGAAAATTTTTACGATTTAAATAACCATTTTAGGACCTAATTTTTGTGGGTTTTAGTAAATAATGTTACCAATGTCGTAAGGGTTTTATTATAACACCCAAATCTTCTATGAAATATTTTTTCTAATTAATATAATCTTTTCAATATTTTACCTTTCATGAAATAATGAATTTATATTATATATAAATAATTCACCGTGTAAATCTTTCTTTGTACACAACGCCATGTGGATCTTGTGTAATACGAAAAACATTGAGTATCTTGTAGTGCATGAAACACAATGATTGGTTTACGATACACACGAATATTGAGTAACTTTAATAACATGAGATACATGCAAGATTTAGTTTTTCTGAAATAATATATAATATTAGAAATATAATAAAATTACTATTATAATTTTCACCCATCCATTAGAATGGAATAGATGAATTAGAATGACTAAATTGTGAATCTATGGTTTAAAAATTTATATAAAATGAATCCTTTGGTAATTAATTAGTTACAAATTAATGTAAGAAAAAATTAATAATAAAGAAGTTCTTTTACTATGAAAACTTATTTTCTATGTACAAACACCATTATAAAATATTAAATTTAACAAACAAATATTGATGCATGTTCTTAATAAAATTTATATATTACTTACTCAATATTGTTTTTCTGATTTTCATCCAATTTATTAGATTGTCACAAGACAATAATATATCCAAATGTATGAATAATTTTATTTTTCAAAATGATAATTTTGACCCTTTAAATGGGAGAATCATTGAATATATAATTTTTCAAAGATGTTCCATTTTGATAAATAGTTAATAAATACAGAATTTTTATTAAAAACATTATTTTCATATAATATAATTATATAGGTAGATTTTATTTTAATTTTTTTAAAAGTTTAAATAGATCAATAATACATAAATTAATCCAATTAACGTCATTATCACCACTTTCACATTGAAATTTCATATAAATACATTTCAATATTTTAGAGTTTTAACATTAAAATCACATCGTCTCATATTGTCCAGAAGATTAATTTTAAATTAGTTTCTACAACTTCCATGAATAGTTTTTTGAAAAATTGAATCTATATTTGGAATCATCCAAACTTATAATGTCTAATAATTACATCAAAGTTTTTGATAAAAAATATTAGGGAATGTAATTAAAATTAATTATAGTGGGTGCGGTAAAAATAAACTTATTTACTGACTAAATATAAAATGTTCTATGTACAAATAACCCTACAAGGGTAGAAAAATTATTGGATAGACATTGTTAGACCCAAAAACCAATAAATACTCATAATGGTCCATTTGTATCTATGAGGAGATAATTAATATATGGAGAGAAACAAAATATTTTCAAGAATACATAATGTGTCTTTTCATAACTAAAAAGGGCCTACTCTTTTACACCCTCTATTTAAAACTATCAATCCATTTTAGTTTGTAAAAGCCTACAAAAATTACCTCCAAACACCCCTATATTAATTGATGATATATATATTTTTTTGGATGAAATAATTCCATGGAATCCCATTGGTGAATCCAAAAGGAGTTACCCATATAAGAGGTAACACCCTTAATCAATTACTTTAATCTTACTTCATTCATCACCCACTCAGACCTTATAATGAAATTATTATATAATAAAGTCATAATAATAAATATAACGATATTTTATTAGTCAAAGGGGTTTACCTAAACATACACACACATCCATTAAATTGGTAATGAACTTACCATTCTTGTGTATGGTGGGGTACAACCTCGCGAAACAATATTGTTTTTTTTACATTACAACCTATAATGGTATAAAATTATGATGGAAATAATATTTTTATATTATATCTATAATATTTATGATGCATTGATGATTCATGAATTACTATATAACACATAAAATTGAGCTTTTTTTAAATATGGTAACATTTTTTGTGGATGTGTGACTACAACCTCCTTAATGAAATGTTGTTCATTAACATTATTCATGGAATTTATCAAGGATGAGTTTGGTGAAATGATATTACATATATGATATAATTTTTTTCAATTAATGATTTAATATATATCAATATATTTTATTTTATTTCTTTCAATCAATACAACAAGAAAACATAGACATCATTCATGTATACATACGGCCTACAGTATCAATGAAAAATGTATTCTCTTTTATATTTATTTATTTTATGTATTTTTATAAATATTTATATACATAACATATATGATATTAATATAATGTTTTAAATTATAAAAATAATAAAATATTTATCTAATAAATATGATCATTAATAAATATTGAAAACATATATTAATAACAAAATCAATATTACTTAAATTTCAAACATAACATTGAATGGTTAACAAATGGTTAATATAAAGTCTTATTAAATTCATATATAATACTATATAAAAATAATGGATATTTTATGGATTTATAATAATAATAAATATAATATACTATTGGTTCAAATGTGTGTGAAGAATGTCAATACTTATAGTAATTTTTTTCTTATCTCAATTTTCTTATCTGTGTGATTCATGAAATATTCACCACTAATTTTATATGTGTTGTATATAATACCATAATAAATTCTATATCATTAATTATATTTTTTTCCTATGGTATTTAATTATTAATTTATATTTTATTCTTTGCTGGGGACTATGAATCTTCATTTACACTTGTAATATGGTTTTTCACATCTCACTTTTATATGTCTGGGACGTATTCTTAATTAAAAACTCTTTTTTTGTGGTAAATATACAACACATAAATTTATTATATGATTCATATTTTTAATAATTTTGGGAATTTATTTATTCCTTTTATGATCAATATTTAACGTGTTTTAGTGTTAAAAATTTACCCAATTAGTTATGTAATTTTGTCTCAAATTTCATTCATTGATACACATGCCTTTTTATGGACATTATTTTTCTATGAGGTGTATAATCTCACCTTTGAAATGTTATATAAATAACATATAACCTTTTATTAAATATCATGCTTCAGAAAATTGTATTCATTCAATATTATGATTCAATTTTACCAAATTGATAACGGTTTAGTACTTCAATCTCATCATTTTTCAAATTAATTATGATTATCTTTCCATTATTGAAATATTATGATCAATATAACAAAATATCTCTCTAATATTTTAATTCAAAATTTATTAATGTTTTATCTATTTAATTTTATCATTTTTTCCACAATTTGGAACTTAAAAATTTATGAAAATGTTTTAGAGAAAATATGACTTTATTACTCTTTTAAATCAATAAATTATGTCGTTTCAAAACATTCTTTTCAAAAAAAAATCAAATTATTTAATAATATTATATGATTTTCAAAAGAATAATTTTACCCATGTTTTACATTTTTACAAAAAAAAAATTAAAAGGATTTTCTTATTTCCCTATTGAGGTACATTTCTGAATTTCTTATGCGGTAGTTTCAATGTTCAACTAAGTATGGATTAATCATCCATCATGGATTTAATTAATTGAATAATATTTTATATGATTTAATGGAAAAAAGTTTTCATAATATTTTTTGATTACATTTAAATATTTCTATATAATTAGTTTTATAAATGTTTTAATAATTCATTTGTTAGTTTTCGAAGAAATTATAAAAGTTAATGGTATTAAAATTGATATATTTTTAAGAGATGTGTTTTTTTTAAAAAATTATATTTTACTCATGAAATTATTCAAATTAAATTATAATGATTTATTTAAAAGAAAATAAATTTTAAAGTGATTATATGAATATAATTTTCAAATAAAGGTTATTATATTTACGAAAAGTTCTGTCACATCATAAAAAATATATTTTTTTTCAAAAATGATTACATAATTGGTTATAGTTTTTTATTTACTAGGGATATTGTCCATGAATACCATTGAAATTATTTTTTAAATGGTTTATTTTTTATGTAAGGATGTTTATCTCACTAGTTTCACATCAACATGTGCAATGATTTTGAATTCATCTTCTTTTCATAAGTTATGAATTGATTAAGTGATTATAAGAGCTAAATATTTTTCATATATAATTTTATGATGAAATATTTCTAATAAAAATTTCATTTCATGTTTTATTATATTATATTTTTGACACAAATCACATTTTATGAGTTAGATATGATGTAATATTTATAATTTAATAGAACATGTATGTATTATTTTTTCATATAATGGGTGGGACCAATATATCCTTCCAATGAACAGATTAAATATTTATATTTAATGAGATATATATGGTAAAAAAGTCATTCGACATGATCGATAAAGGGTAACATGTATGTTGTGATCCAAAAATGGGAAACATGTTTGTCCACGACCACTATAGGAGTATGGGAAAATAAAATCCCCTATATAATGAAGGGTAAACTCAATCCCTTATAATTGAAGGACTCGAAATGGGGATGGATGTGTGTCCCACCTAGTAGGTGTTGTCCACATGAAGTTACCTAATACATTTATGAAATAAAACATCACTTTTAGGGAATGATTTTTATGTGTGAACCTGATTACATTTTCATAATGTTATGAATATAACAAATTGTATGCACATAAGTTTATGTGACGTTTTGATCTTGTGTCCTTAAAAAATGAGGGAACATTTTTCCTATCTAAACATCATCACAATATTAATTTTTTATGTGTATTCCACCATTTTATGTTTTATTCCTATGTTATGCTCTAATTTATTAATCACTTGATTCCAATATGATTCATAAATAAGTGATTAGTTATATTTATGCCAAAAACATATGATTAAGATATCTGTTATATAGGTTATTATCTTAAAATTTTATGATCATGTTCTGATACACATAATATAAGGCTACGATTACATATATACCTTGATTACCCTAACTGAGAATATAATCTCACACCATTCTTCTTATTCTGATCCATATGGTATGAATATAGGCATTATGTAAGAGTATTATATGGTTTATCATTAAAGGAGTTGTTTATGATATTTCATCATGTTATTATATTATGTTACCAAGTTTCTAAAGACACTAATCAATTAAATTCCACAAGCATGTATTTTTTTAATATGGTGAACATTAATCTAAAATGATGTATTATCCATGTTTGTTATGTCTGGGCCTCTATAGCTGTTATGAAGGGAAGTGTTTTGTCAATATTTAGGAAATATTATGAGAAATGCTTAGTGAGATACCTATGAATTTTTCTATGGATATATTTATGGATATATTTATGAATAAGATTATATTTACATTGATATAAAAGTAGGATTCAATAATCAGGCATCCTATAAGTAATTTTCATGATTATTTTTTATTCTATGATAATTGTTTCTCACACTATTCCTTATGGTTTTAGATAGTGGTATGAAATAGAAAGGACTTTGATAACAACTAATGTTCTAGATTTATATTTTATTGTAATTAAGATAATCGATTTCATAACATGAAATAACATAATGAGAATAAGGAAGGTGGTCTATGTCTTGGTTTCATTAATGAAGATAAATGGATAAAAAATGACTTGTAGAATGTATTAGATGTTCTAACAGTATTATTTATATTATAAATAACAATATTTATTAGATTTAGGTTGATCAACCTTCATACATGATTCATATTTCATATTCTAATAACGGGGTTTTAAAGAATATGATATAGAATCCTGATAGATATTTCAAGAATAATGTTGGTTCATTGAAGTGTATTTGTATTGGAATTCATGGATTATTCTATATGAATCAAGAAATATATAATTATTTTAAAAATAACATATTAATTAAGTATTTAATTGGATATATTGAATGGTGATGAAAAACTATAAAATAAATTTAATGTAATGTCCATGTTAATGAGAAACAAATGATTACATGAAGGATAACATTTAATATGTTCATAATGTTATGATATTTATGTTTGTTTAATGATTTTTTCGATATGAATAATTAATTTGGATGGTAGTGATGACCAAGGAAATAATTAGGGATTTATTCAAAAAAATATGCTATAATTAAGAATTTTTCCAATTTTTTTAATTTAATGAATATATTCTATACCCTTTGGAATATGGGAACATGTGTGTTTTAAATAAGTATTTATAATAATTTCGGTTGTAAATATTTTTCAGGAAAATACATGATGAAGGTATTCATATGTTTAGTATCTGAAAAATAAGAGCTACATTATTATTTATTTGGGATTAGTAATTGGATATTTTCTATAAATTTAGTGACATTCTTTCATTAATTTTTAATTACATGATTAGGAAGGGATATACGGACTAAAATTAATGGAATAGATTATGTTAAACATCAAATAATGTTTTATAGATTAACGTATTATATCACTATATGTGGATTTATGAATATTTGATAACATTTCGTACCCTTTTTTGTGATATCTAAATACATTTGGTAACTTCTATCAACATATTTATGGATCTCATGATCTGTTAACTCTCTAGGAAGGCCAAATTCAGCAACATTTATTTGAATTATAGATAGAGTGGAAATAGATCAAGGCCCAACAATGGGATACATTTCCCTAAAATCGTGTAATAATATATTATCATGATAATTATTCATCTTATGATAAAATGGTATAATGAAATTAAATTTTGTCCTATTTTAATTGCATTTGATGATATCAATGATTAATTTGATGAATCATCAATTTTTTTCTTTTAGGGCTGATTACATTATCTGAATTGCCAACCTTATTGTGATCAAGGGTATTTTTCAACCCCTTTAATTCTTTATGAATTTACCTTTTGGCCATGTATTCACATGTAACCTATTTTACCATATGTGTGATTATTGTTATGAGTTACTTTTAGTGACCATTATGGTTCCAAATTTCCATTATTAAATTTTTTTAGTATTCATTTTTATGATATACGTTTCTATGAAAAGAACATTCACAAATTGAACCCTTCACAACCTAGAATAATTTCAAGGGAGAAATTTATTCAATGTGGGGTTCAATGTAGAACATTATATTTTTTGGAATATATATATTTTAATGATAATTTAGTATTTTTTATATTTTTTCATTAATGCAACACAGAATTTATATTGTTATATGTGAATGATCCAAGTAATTATTTCTTTTTATGAAATTCCATGTTGATATTTTAAGAAACGCAACACATAATGAATATTTAGTTATGTGCCAAGTTATTATAGGATTTTGTTCAACACAATACTGAGTCCCTTTGATAGCTAGTGTTACATGGGGGTAGAGGTTTTCCAAACTATAATCAACCATCAATATTATCACGTAGCCATTATAAATGATGATTTTAATGAGAACGACTAAATTAATAAAATATGTTTTAAACATTTATATAATGATAATCCATTGGTTATAAACTATTTATAAATGAGAGTAATAAATATTTGATAAAAATAAAATTTCATTTCTATGAAAGATTTTTCATTGGAGGAACACCATTTTATCTCAATAAATTTGACAAACCACATCATTGACTGTTTTCCAAAAAAAATATGTTAAATAATGAATATTTATTTGACACTCATTCAATATATATAATTTCTCAAAATTAAGAATAAAATCAATTTAATGACCAAAATGTTATATTTTTTCAAAAATAGTATTTTAACCCCATTTTATGAGAAAACATAGAATAAAAATTTTTTTGTTAGTTTTACAATTTTTATATGAAAAAAAGCCTTTTGGAATGTGTAATATAAAAATTTACCTTTGTTAAATTAATTTTATTTTTTGATATGTTTCATTTATTAATTAATAGTGATAAAATAAATTTTAGTTCAGAATTGTAACACCCCAAGATTTCATAGTGTGTTATTTCTTCAAAATAATTCAATAACTTGCACTGCACGCAACACCGAGTTCAAGCGCACCATGACTTACCAAACAAGCCGTTCAAAAAAGGTTATGAATAGTATTAACTAAATTTTAAACATTATATAATCCTTATAATTTTAGAATCCATATTATGAGTTTCTTAGACATAATGTAAGAACAAATTCATCTTCAGTATTGTAGTTTTACCAACTTTTAATAGTGAACCCTTTTTAAATAAAATATTTTAAACTTTTTGACTAAATGGGGACATCAAAAAATTTAAAATAAAACATCCCAAACTTCCACGGTACGCTTTCCTTTTAATAAAACAGTAGCGTGTGTTGTACGCAACTTCGAGTTTTAACACACACCACAACCGATCAAACTAGCCGTTATGAATAGTAATACTTAATTTTTTGAAATTATATATATTTTATATTTCAAAATGGACTTCATTTTTGGATTCAGAATATCAAATTTAGCCTAAGGTGAAATTTTGGTACTTTTCGGATAACTTTCATATTTTGATGAATAGTAAATATTACTAAATTTTAATTAAAAACAACTTTTTTAGTCAAAATAATTAATAGTGATAAATTATGAATTTGAGTGGTTTTAAAGTATATTTAGAATATATTTTTACCATTTAATATAATTTTGGTCATTGGACATAATTGTACAATTAAACCGAACATAAACAAGTGTCAATCTTTTGATAGTTATTATCTCTTAAAAACACGCTTTTTGTTTTGACAGCGGGAATTAATTTTAAATTAATTTCTGCCACTTCTGTGTTATGAATTTAGAAAAATGGATTCCATATTTGGAATCAGGATGTTAAAATTGTGTAAATAGGTAACTTTTATTTTTAGACATTTTGAATAATTACTGCGGTAAATATTTTATTTACCATGGTTAAGGGTAAATCCGGTAAATAAGGGTAAAAAAAATAATATTATAATAATACTAAATTACCCTAAAACGTGTCTTAACCCTATTGGTTGATACATGGTCGACCATGGGCATCTTTGGGTCAATTTTGGGACCCCATTGATCCACTTGTAAGTGATAATGACACTTTATTTTAATTAAGTTAAAATGAATACAAAAATGGCATAAGCTTACATCTTTTAAAAGAACAATTTTTACATAGGGTTATACATGTTGGATTTTAGATTATAAATATTCATTAGAAAGATAAAAAGATTTCCTACATAATGATATTTTATTTATAATTTTTAGACATCAAATAATTTAAATTATTAATGACACAATAATGATGCAATGTTTACCTCATTAATAAATCATTTAAATAAATAAGATTATAATGATTAAAATATTATTTAAACCTGTCCAATTCTTATTGGTTGATGTTATTTAGAATATGAGTCACCTTATCTTAGACCTCAATTATTTTTGGACCATTATAAACCGAATATAATTATATTATAAAGTAATACTTTCACTCTTTCCTAAAGAGCCCCTCCTCTCCCTTATAAAAGGAGACCACTTCTACTCATTCCTCACACCTCTCAAGCCACTTGGCTCGTCCAAACTCTGCCCAAATAAGCTCCCCACATCCCTCTCCTCCTCCTTGAAGCTTCCCCTTAGGCAGAAAGCATTTCAAGAAGTCCTTTGGTTCCAACCAAAGTGAGTTACCTAAATTAAAGGTAACGATTTCTCTTAAATTATTTTCTTTTATTTTGCTTCTCCAACCCCCAAACTCTTTTTATTTCCTTTCTTTTGTAACAACACCAGTATCCACAATATACTATGATGTTGTTATAAGAAGGATTCAAACTACACATACACACAACTCCATCTAATGGATGATGAACATAATGTTTCTGTGGATGGCAAACTAACGCCTCACGAAACGATGATTTTTCAAATACATCTTACCGCCTCTCATGGTGGCCATTATGATGGCACTGTAATTAAATATGATATTAACGATATATATTTTATATATAAGCTTCTTTAATTCCATTTTATTTCATATCATTATTCGTTTCATGTTGTATATACATACGATAATTTCATTTGAGGAAGTGCGGACTACCGCCCCCTTAAAATGATATGACTCGTTCATACCACACATGGAACGTATAAAGGATGGTGTTAATGAACTTAAGTAACATATATAAAATATTATATTATACTGGAATAATAATATACCTATGTATCATTTGGATTCAATACTTTTAAAATGAAAAATTAAATGGAAGTAGCGTTCGTGCGTACGTACGGACTACCGTCTCCACGAACGCGATGAGATTCATTGTCCATCATATCCATTCAAGTATAATTATAATTTGATGATTTAAAAATAGTATCTAAGGACTTGATATCATTCTGGATATGAATAATATACATCCCATTAATAAAGAATATGGCTCACATAACAAAGAATATAAAGTAAAATGAACCCGTTAACACCCGAAATGACGATAATTCTAAGATATTATTAACAAATCAATGTTAAAAGATCATATATGATATCATATTAAAGTAAATGATTCTTTTATTATTCAATAACAATTATTTCACCATTATACAGGAGGTAAACCTACCATCGACCAAGGAAAAAGTACAAAGTAAGGGATTCTCTTATCTCACTTTCAATTCCGTGAGATTTCCATTGTTCGCTACTAAATTATTGAAAGTAGTGTATTGTGTACTTCCATATGATATATATTATCATGATTCACTTTATATTCATGTTATTCTGTAAATCATTTGGTGGTTATTAACTTTTTTCATGCGACTCAGTTGATTAACGTGGTACGGGATTTTCTAATCTCACTTTTAATTTCGTGAGAATTCTATTGTTCACCACTTAATTATTGCATGTGGTGTATGTGTACTGCCCATGATTGTATTCATTGTGTAATATACTTTAATTTATGGGTATTTACATCATCATGGTATGATACTTCTTTCATGGGTGTATGTTTAGAATGTTACCTAATCGATAAGGGAATTTGAGATTTCAATTTCCACTCATTTGGCTTTACACATATTTCATTGATTATATTACCCCAAGATTATGTGTGGAATCACTATTCATTTGATTATGTCATAATTTCCACTCCCCTTCCTGTGGATATAAGTTTGATGCACATAATCACTCCATTGGTAACTCTCAAGTCATTGATATGAATTTGATAAGATTAATTTTATCTCATTCTCCATTTGTTGAGTTAAACATCCAATTCGTTGGTATTGTTTTTACAAGAATATGTGTGAATATCCTTTGATTGATTTACACTGAATATCCAATCATATTTAGTGTATTTATATTTGTCACACATAATTATGTCGTTGATTTATCCTTAACCTAAGGATACAACCTTTATGAGAGATTTCATCTCAATTTACATTCCATTGAGACTTCTTTGATGATATACACCAAATCACTTTTATGTGGTGTATATAATGTACTTTGACATAGTATATCATGAATTCCTTTATTCTCATGATATTACAATGTTTTGATTACCTCAATTATTTGTATTCAAGTGTCTCTCTTTTGGTTAGAAACTCTAACCAAAATACCATTTTAAAATGTTTTAAAGAATTATTCTTCTAAATCATGCTCATTAATGTCCATATTTTAAAAATGGTTTTATGGATTTATTTTTATGGACATTAAAGTTTTAAATTTAAAAATCCTTTTAAGAGTTTCAAAGTGGTATGGGACACTTTGATTCAAAAATCTATTTTTGAATGTCTTCTTGACAAATAGTGTGACTTTTAAAAGTTTTCAAGAAAAGGGGGATATTTCTCTCAAATAGTTATGATGATTATTTTCATCTATGTCAACATCCTTCATTATTCATGATTGAGGTTAATGTGATATAATACAATCTTTCATATTGTATCAAATGAGTTATGTTTGACTATGGATGTTCTATTTTTATACCATTCATGCCTTGTGGTTAAAGTATTGACATTTCGTATGCTAGTTTTAATACGAATGTTTATTTTATGCTTAAACCTATTCATATGAGGAATGCATTGGACTTAATAAGTGACGGGTGGAGCCCGCTATAGCTCCTCGATGCATCGGTAGGTCTCATGAGACAAACTAGTGTCTTGGCACAAGGCCTTGGCAAACTCTTATTTGTAGTCTTGGCACGAGGCCTTGGCTATGTGGTTATGATAGTCTGGCATTATTCATTCCATCATTATGAAAGTGGTTATTGATATTGCATGTGATCATTCGACTAGTAGAATATCCATGTGAGTAAGTAAATGGCATTATTTCATTTTATGTATGCCATACCATGTTGAAAGTTCAAGTTTCAAAGGCTTTTGTTTTAGTTATAAATTGCCTTAAGTGTTTATGATTATTTATGAAAGCTTCTGCTATAATGTTATCCTTACTGAGCATCCGAGCTCACCCCTTTCAATGTTTTATTTTTTTTTCTAGGATTATGAAGAAGTAATTTATGAATGACCTGCAGGGATAGTATGAGGGGATATGAAGACAAAATGTTTTTTTTATGATGTAATGTAAAAATTTATGGATGTATCTAGTTATTCCAAGGCTACTAAACTAATCGGTCTTTCAAGACTTGATATTTCTCATGATCATGCCAATGTTATGTAATAATGCACCGACTCTGGGTAACTAGGGTCGGGGCGTTACAAGAACAGCTTTCCCATTGAATTTATTTTTATATACACATAATTATGTAATTTGTGTCTAAATTTTAATTAGATTAATTATTCATCAATTAATCTAATTTACTTCATTAAAACCAAATTATCATTGAAATTGGTTATGAAAACATTTAATACTTTTCGATCATTTCAGATAAATAAGTTATTCGTATCATCTCATCTACATAATTTATTTCAAATTAATTTCTACAGATTTTTAAATAAGAATTTGATAAAATTGATTTTGTATTTGGAATCAGAAAAATCGATAATTTCAATGATGTTCTACATATTTTTTTACCAAATATATTAGTAAAGGTTATTACAAGTAATTACATCAATTACAATAAAATGTGATTATTTTATGACTAAACATAGAAAATAAGGAATAAAAATTCCCCAAAACTTTTCAAGAAAAATTTTATTGGCATAGTTCTACCATTCCTCCTATAAGAATACAAAATGATCTATATGGAATACTAGGGTGAATATTTAAACATTTTTATCTATAAAATCAAAACATGAATACCCAATGTGTCCTTTTCACCACCTATAAAAGTCCTCCTCCAATCCCCATATCTTTTTAACTCTCAATCCCTTTTGTATCTAACAAACACTTAACAATTCTACTTGAAAATCCCATACCATCAACCTAGAGCCCTCTTTTTGATGTAATCCAACCAAGGAATCTATTTTTTGAAAACCAAAATATTTTCCCAAAGAAGTGGTTACACCCTTCAACATGGACATTCATTTTATTTCTTTGTTTACCCTCATAAATATTCTTATTAGATTATTATATAATAACCTCAATATCATAAATGTACTAATATTATTTTATAAAGAGGTTTTGATCTAGAATTATACACACTTCTAAAAAATGGGTAACATACATACAATTATGTGTAAGGGATACTACTACCTCACGTAATGATATTGTCAGTTTTCCATTTATCACCACTCACAGTGGGTCATTATGATAGAATTAATGTTTTTAATGGAAATATCTAAAATATGTGATTTATTTATATTATGAACTTGGTTGAGATTCCATCCATCATAGACACCTTAACCAATCCACATCATGGCCCGATGGGCATTCCCGGTTCCCACATGGATGAATCTAGTGGAAAACATCAAATTAATCATTATGGGATCGGTTTGGACTAATTAAAAATGAAGAAATATGGAAACTGAACACACTAAAATAACTAAAAAGTGTATCTAAAATAAATATATTTTACTGATTCAGTTATGAAAATTGAACAATACAGAAACTAAATAAAAAATTGGGAACACAACTAAAAATGAACCACGCTACCATGGCCTCTATGTGACCTCAACGTCACAACAATCAACCAACAAACCTATTCTAATAGTGATCACATTTAGCAATAACCTAGACCACAAAGATTCCCTGCAAAAATTTATAGTCTACTGTCATTGAATGGTACAAGTAGGATGTAAGATTCATAGCTCAGTAATATTTCAAAAATATTTCCATGTATTTATATCTCAAAAATATCCATTAACACTTGTTTGAAATATAGTTTTAAAAATAAGGATTTTCATTTTAATAAATAATAACACATTTTACCTTTTCATAAATCAATGTTCACCATATTTCCATTTAAAAAATGTATCTCCTTTATGAAAACAAATCCAAAGTCAAAAAATGATAGACATGTGATGAATGGAAGAAAAAGTATAATAAGATAACCAAGTATAAAAAAATAAAAACCAAAAATTTTATTTAGTAACCATGGGAATTTCATGAACATCACATTAGTGATCCCTAGATGTACATGATTCAGAACCATGTGCCAGCCTATGAATACACATTCATTAAGCAGCTAAGAGACATCACTTTCTCTATTACACATTGACTAACTTGAAAAATATGTTACAATAAAAAATAATCATGGATTGGGAATGACTCTCTAGAATCATTGGGGACATTTATGAGTGGAATATTCTCAACAACATCAATAAACAAGGCCAAAAACAAACACCAAATAAAATAATAACTAAAACACCATCTCAGGCCAACAAAGACTGGATCGAAAAGAAAACACATACAAAAAATACCAAAAAAATCATTTTTCAAGTTTCCAGATCTCATTCAATTTCAAAAATCATTTTTTTTTTCAAGGCCTTTTCCCAACACAAAATCCACTTTTCATGAAACGACCCCACTTTTTAAAATAAATTCATTTTATGAAACCATTTTATCATTTAGGAAACTTCAAAATGAGAAAGCCAATATCAAATTTTAAACACTCAACATATAAATATTATTAACCGCCACATGTTATTATATAAAATTCCTCTAATATCATACATGTAAATTAACCCACATGAACTTTATGTACATCCCCACTCACATGTGACATTCTAAAAATGTACGGAGGAACTCACATCCCTTTTCCTCATTAAACCCAAACATATAAAAAAACATTTCGAAATTTAGGACCTATTTATATTTTCGAAAAAAACAAATTTTAGAATATTAAACCATTTGAAACAATTCCAATCCATTTAAAATTAATTAATTTAAAAAACATTTTCTCACAAACGAGAACAAAAAATAGAATTAACTAACACCAAACAACCGGAATAAATTACTTGTGGTCATGCCTAACAAGGAGACGTGGTAGTGGGCTATTCATCATGTATTAAATAACAATTATGGGGAACAAGAACCACATGTTTGGACTCTACATCGGTAACTACTGCATGTGAATTCCGAACATCAAACCTACTCACCTCTATTATCATCCCTAAATTCAAAAAAAAAATCATGGAATCGATTACTAGACTATCAATCACAACCCTGGTGTCATCAAGAGTTCTCGTTATTAGGTACTATCCCATAACCTACATCATATACCCTGACAGTCCTAGTCTCTAATCTATATGCCCCAAATAATAAATTGCTGCTCTAATATCATTTTTTTCAAGAACTATATTGGGATTCCATCTAACCTAGACACCTAACCCACTCTACAGCATAGCCTGAAAAGTGTACCTAATCCTCACAGGATTAGAACTAGTGTAATGTATAATGTTAATCTCAATGGTAATGATCCTATACAATTAACCAGGGTCAAATATAAAAACATAACATGCTGAAAAAAACAACATTTGAATCTCAAATAAAAATATAAATCTGTTTCACATACAATAATTGAAAAAAAAGAAACTAAATAAACAACTAAGAACAAGGCTAAAACTAATACAGGCTAATATGATCTACATGTGGCCAGAAGGTCACCACCATCAATCCAAAATATTCATCCAAAAACAACACACGAACCCAAAACCTGAACAAGGATGTCCTATAAAACTTCTAGGGTCTACCAACACTAAGTTGTACCAATAGGTCATGACGTTCACATGTCATTATGAATTCACCATTGAATCCATGTGTTTAATTTCCCAAAGACAATACAATGACACTAGTATAAAATATATTTTTAAAAATAAGGTTTTTCCTTTTAGTAAATAAATACATCTATTTCCTTTTATCAAAATAATGCATATGATATTTCCATTTCGAAAATAGATTTATACTACAAAATAAAAAACAGATCCCTGAAATACTTGGTTTTTAAAAAAAATAAGAAGTATAATATGTATCACATGTGAATATGTATATAAATAAAATTCTTGATAGTAACCATGGTTATTTCATCAAAATACCATTAGAGAAACCCGAGTGTAATCATTTGACATCCACCAGTTGTTATATTGTAAGTCACCCAAGTCTACAACCAACTAGCTGTCATCAATTGACCAATATAGTGGCACATCTGACCTTTCCTCTTAGAAAATGTAGGGGAACCAATTCATCTACTAGGGGTTTATCTTCAACTGTCAGCTGACCGATTAAAAGTCATCCAGCGGATCCATGGTAAATGTAAACTATGTATGTTGGTGGACCTCACATGCATGACTCACCTTACCTAACATTAAGGCACTTTTCTACCCCAAACACGAAAAGAACTATATGATAACCCATATAGGGAAATCCCAAAATAGATTTCCCACTATATATATATATATATATATTCATTGACAGATCAAAATGGGCCATCACATCACATGATAATCTGAATATTTTCCTAAAATGTTCAAAGATTCCAATCGGGCATTTATGCTTCCAAAAACAAAACTAATTCACAAACCATTATGAGGTTCAAATTTTTTCCTTTTATTTAGTCTTTTCCAAAACAACTTCCATGTTAACTATAAACCATTTCCAAAATGATATAAGACACCACCCTTTAATATGCAATACCAAGAAGGACTTCACCTTCTAATATTAATTTCATTCAAAACCATGGTGAAATCACTCAATATAATTAATGATTATAAATTGGGAATAATGTTTACCATAGTATATAAATCCACATTAGATTAACTTGAAAAAATTATGTATTAATCAAAGGACATGTTTTGAATGGAGAATTAATAGGGATGGATAATTGTATAGAAATATAGTTCATTGAGTTATGTACAGATGTTTTCATTTGCGAGACAATAAATGTGTGCATCCTGAGCACACAGGGATGTTCACTCATCCAATAGTTCTGCACAAGAATCCATCAATATCCCAAAACACTTTTTTAAATAATCATTAGATATTTTCCATCCAATACAACAAAATACACATTAAGTGTCATGGTATAAAAATAACCAACTCACTCACACAATCTCAAACTGATAATCTAAAAAATTTATTATAATATAATCAATGTTTAACAGTACAAAAGATATCGAATTCCATTTTAAATAAAAAAATCACTTTTATCAATCACATAGAGTTCATATCGTGATATATATTTAGTGAAAACTTTTAAAAACCACTTCCACTATTTTTTTCCAAACATTAAAACATTATACCAAGAATGACTTGCATTTCAAAATAATATGAAACACATTTTTATTATATTTAAAAATTTCAAATAATCAAATGGAATGAACAAAAAATTAAACACAATGAAAAACATACATCAATGATGTATGAATGTGACTACACTTTAGAGGGAGGAAGAATACACCAAAATGACCAATAATTAAAACCAAAAGACCTAAAAAATGACATACACATCAACCCTAGATTATTTGGAACAACCAAGGAGAAACCCCACAAATAGAATACATGAAATCAATAGAGAGAGTAGTGAAGAAGAGTAAATGGATGGATTATATAAATAAACATGATGAATCACCATCCTTTTGGGAGAAATCACTGAAAAAGTGGCCCAGGATGAAGGTAAATAAAATGGTATGTCTAGTCAATTCCCAAGTGTTAGGGATTCAAAGTGGGGGTGGAATCACACAAATATGGGTTTTAAAATAAATTTTATTTAGGTTAGAGTGGGATTAAATATTTTTATGAATGGTTTTTTAAAACATGTAAAAACCATGCGAATGCTACTAGAATGGTTATGAAACTTGAATGTTGTGGTTGTACTATGTGGGAAAATTGTTCTCAAATCACGTGACTTGGAAAATTAGCCAAAACACTTAAATTATACCCCAATCATGAGGAGAGTCCACCTAATTATCCTATATAAATTTAAACACAATTTAATGATATTTTGTTTTTAAAAAATCTCTACCATGTATGTTTTGGTCAATACCTTTCAAAATATAAATGATCCTGGATAAAAACAAAATTAAATCAGAAAAACTAAAAGGCTATTGTCAGAAACACAACTTGAAAGTCAACCAAAATCTCTAACATGTATTAATAAATAATAATAAAATAAACTCATGGTAAGATTGTAAAAATTTATGCTTTTGTAATTATTATATAACTCAAACCATTATGCTTTCCTTTTGTGTTAATATGACAACATTTTCTATAGACATGTGGACTAAAACCTCCTCAAAGAGATGTCATTCGTTCTTACTTTACATGAATTGTAATAAATAAGGGATTAGTGAAATTATTTAATATATGATATATGGATAATAATTTAATTATATTATATATAAACAAATGTTTCATTATATATATGCTTTTCAATATGAAAAGTAAACAAAAACATCCATCATGTGTACTTACGACCTACCGTCTCCATGAATGATGTCTTCTATTTCAAATTTATATATTTAATAAATTGTTATAAAAAAATATATAAATAATATATATGATATATATATATTTCATGTTATTCATTATGTATATAATAAAATCATTATCAAATTATGAGGATCAGGAATGACAGGTAAAAAAATGTGAAAAAGAAAATTGATATTACTTGAAATGAAGCCTTAACATGGAATTGATAATAAATAGGTAATATAAATTGATCATAAAATCATATATGATATGATATATTAGATCATGGTTATATGGTGTATTTATAAAAATATAATATTTGTTATACTTGAGGTTTAAACATGTAATATGAATGTAAAGTATTATTGTAAGGGTTTTCTCAACTCAATTCTCATATCTCTGAGATACATTTCATATTAACCTCTAATTTCATTTATTTTGTGTATATACAGACCTAATAGATTTTATATCAACAATTACATTTTATTTGAGTATAATTACTATTTTATTTGTTGTTATTATTTTATGGGGATCATTATTCTTAATTTAGTCATGTAGTAAGTGTTTTTTCATCTGGATTCTATTTCTGTGATAGTTATTATTTATTCACAACTCGTTTGTTTTTTTGTGGTGTATATACCAAAAATTAATATATTTTATGATTATTATACATAAATTAATGGTCATTTACATATTAATGTAATTGTATTTCTTAAATGGTATTAATCGTTCAAAATATACCTAATGGGTAATGTAATTCTTTATCAATTTTTCTTCCTTGTGACATATGTCATGTTATTTTATTCTTCGTTAATTTTTTTACATAATATTATGATTCAAATTTACTAAAGTGGTAATGGTTTATTATTATAATCTCGTACATTATTGATATATTCTTTTATTTTGTTTCCATTGGTGAAATATTATTTTACATATCTTATGAAATATAATCACTTCTCTAATCAAAAATTTATTAATTTTAAATCCATGTAATGGTAAAATTTTTCCACTCATTTTTAATTAATATAATTATGTTTTTATATAAAAATTAAAATTTATTTCCAATTTCTGTAAAAAATATTTGTTCTTTCAAAACCATGTTTTCAAAAAATGTTGTGAAACTTTTTTTAATATTTTCCTATTTTTTTTAAAACAAAATTATATATTTTTTACCTTTTTCAAATTTGTTTTTAAAAAGATCATATTGTATTTTTCTTCAAGATGTGCTTTTCTAAATTTCATATAGTGTATAATGAATTTTTGGATTTTATAGATATATCCCCCATAATAACAATAATTTAACTAACACATCATTTAAATGTTTTCATTGAAATAGGTTTTCAATTTTTTTATTCTTCTTTTATATTTTTTCAAATATATTATAAAAATAAATGGCTTAAAAATTATTTTCTTTTTCATGAAAACCTATCTTTCATGGAGAGAAATAATTTTTCCCCATGAAGTTTTTTAAATCAATTTATAAATATTTATTTATTATAAAAATATTATTTAAATGTTTTTATGAGAAGTATTTTAAATGAAAGTCTTTTTTCTTTAAGAAATGTTTTATGTTTATTAATATAATTTATCTCTATCTATAATTCCATACTTTATTATAGAGTATTTTTTAATAGAAACAACTTCCAAAAATAAAATTCATGTTACTTTTTAAATGGTTTATTTTTTAATGCAATTATTATGATGATACCCATTTCTATTCCACATATAATATAATTTAGAAACCCTGTTCTTTTAACAATTTATTCTATGATGAAATGATTTGGTGACCAATCTATTTTCCATTGGTGATGATGTGATAAAAATTTTAAGATACCAATTTTATTTAATTAGTTAAAATGTGATGTTTATGAAGACCATATCTTTTTACGGGTCGTTATATGATGCATTTTTTATTATCTCATTCCATGTGTATATAATTATCTATAATGTGTTTTGTGGGACCCATATATCCATCCGTTAAATTTGTTAATGATTTTCATCCAATGAGATAATGATTTTAAACATGTCAGCGGACGTGATCTATAGTGGGAAACATGTGTTCCTGGTTCTACTACATGAAGATAGGGAAACCAAATATACTATGGAAGATGGGGAATCTCAATCTACGATTTAAATATGGGAAAACATTATCAACTATATGGAGAAGGGGAACACCAATCCCTTATAAGAAATGTATTACAATTGGGGTTGGTGGTATGCCCTGTTGAGGAGGTTTAGTATCTATGAAGTTCCCTAATTGATATTTAAAATGAACATTAAAATATTGGGATTTATTTTTATGCTTGAACCGGATTACATATTCACAATGTTTTGAGTTGATGTGATTCTATATCCATAAGTTATTGAGAGGGCCAGATGCAGTGTCCTTAAATTAATGAGAGAATCATTTTTATATTTACATTTTATTATAATTTTATATGATGATATGGATGAAAAAATTATATGTTTTACTAAAATTTTATGTTATAATGGATTATTCTCTTGATTCCATAAGAATTCATGACATATGAATTATAAATATTAATTCCATGATTCTTGATTGTTATATTTTATATGTCGGGTATGATTTTATAAGGTTATGATCATGTTTACATACATGTATTATAATTTTATTCTTACATGTATTCCTAGATTACCCATATTGTTTGTTTGAGCTCACTCCTTTCGTATGTTTACTTTCTTTTGATTATAAAGAAAGGATTTTTTTGGAGTGAAAATGGGGAACATATTTAATAAAATTTTGAAGAAAATTCACCACGATAGTAGATTATGTTTTTAAAAATGAAAATAGAGTAAACTAATATAGTTATTGGTCTTGTATTTCTGTAATATTTGTAATATTCATCTAAAATGATGTAATATCCATGTTTGTTAATCCTGGGTCTCTCTATTTTTGAAACAATATTAACATTTTTTGGAAGGTATCATAAATATTATTCCAATGTGGAATTATTACTACCCATTCCATAGAAATATGATTATATTTTTTCTGCCATGGTTATGTCATAGGAATTCAATATTTCCCCTCATTATACTAAATTAATTTATTCAATACTTCATAGGATTATTTTCTATAAAAATGAAAGTATTTTATTATTTTTTTCAAAACCCGATAAATAAAATTCTTTGTATATTTTCAAAAATAATTTCAAAATCATCTATAGGAGTTTATAAAAACATATTTACTATTTATTATATTTTGATAAAAATATATAAAATGAATATTTATGTCATATTTCAAGAAATTCTAGTTTTGATAATAGGAAAAAATACTAATGGAATAATTTTTCTATCATGTACAAAAAGAAAAATATTTTAAACCTTTATGAATATCTAATTGTTTCATATATTCCAATATATGTTTAAAATATTATATTAATAGAAGGATTTTCAAAAAAAATTAAGAATCTATTTAAAATGTGATTTTGAGAATGGAAATTATATTTTCACAATGAATTTAATTATTATTTTAATTATTCCCTTATATGTTTTCATTATTTTAAAATAAATAGTATATAGAAAAAAAATTTCTAAAATAAAACGTTTTTTTCCAAATTTTAAGGTTAATTATCCTCACAAAATGTTCAATGTTTTTTTTCTATCAAAATATTTTCTTACATCTAAGGTGTAATCATTTTATATTGCTTATGATTTAATGGATATATAATGGATAGATGCTGTTTTTATTTTTTTATCAATATGGCTAATCATTATGGTGATTGGATTTTCATGGCTCATATTTCTCTTCCAAATTTTATGCAATGATCAAATGATTATGAACCCCACTTCGTTTCTATAGTTTATGCATTCATGCAATGGTTAAATAATTATAAATCTTATTTATTTTCAGTACGTTATGTTATGATAAAATTTTAATGAATCAAAATTCAATTCATTAGTTCAGATATAAAGAATGTTTTATGACTATGTGGCACAAAATATTATGATTTTCATTAGATAATGGTGGTCACCTTAAGAGCCAGGATAATGGTAATGATATAACTAACAACACTAGTTATATTATAACCAAGACGGGCATGACCTATAACTCCCTCAAATTAATCTGGGAATCATTTATATATAACGTGATAAATTTTACGATTATAGTAAATTATCCAAGATAATATTGGGTCTCTATCAACTATGAAGGTTTTGAGAGTGAACAATGAGTACTATTATTGTTTAGGGAGTTAACCCATTACACATTTATAGGTATAGAAATAATTATTCAACTATTAATGAAATTCATTTTTATTGTAATATGAATGATACAATTCCTTGAATTGTTCATATTTTTTTATATCATAGAATATGTTCTGTGATATATCTATTATTACTGTCATATGAATGACCATAATTTCTATTATGTTTCAAGATCATGATATTTGATAAGAAGAGTATGTATTTAAAAATTTTATGTTCATGTTATCATATCGATATTCTAATTTCATTAATATGTGATCATTGATTAATCACATGTTTACACATACATATAATTTTATCTCACACATTATTATATTTACTTATTCATGGTTATTAAGAATGGTTTTACGTAGGGTATTTCTATAAAGATTAATATATAGTGAGTTATATTTGGAATATGTTGAAAAGCATATTTTATGTAAATATATTTTATTACTGGTATCCAAATTATGTAAACTATAATAGTTAATGGGGTTTACTTTGTGTAATGTAGTGAAAATTAATATATTATGATGTGATATATATGTATGAGATGTTAGGGTATGTATTGTTGGCATCACAGGTATGGTTTAGTTAATCTTTGGAAACTTTGGTGAGATAAAGTTTTTTAAGATCCCCTCAGATATTTCATTCAACATATCTATGGATTTGTATACATATAAGTCTATGGATGAGTAATTATAAGAAAAATAAATTAAAATTTTTATAAAAGAATGGTTGAGTTGATTACACAGAATTTCATCGAGGTATGGATACTATAAGTGTATGTGGAACAGGAAAATAGACACCTTGTGTTAATAAATTTAGAAAGAGCGCATTGATCTTGAATAAATTTTCACCTGGTACATTATAGCGATCCTTATTCTATTCTTGGTTTGATACAATATGGGGATATTATTAGGAAATTGAAAAACTCTTTACGAACAATTATAATTAATTTAAATACAAAATGACTATTAATGAACAACTATAAACCTATTTTGTAATAGATTAAAATTATTGATTCATGATATAGAAATACTACAATTGATTTTATAAGATATTTTGGTTTCATAAAATTATTATTTATTACCACACAATAATATTTGTTTTAGTACATCGTGGTAATGATATAGAACTAAATTAATAATGAATGTGGTAGAAAATATATTGATGAAAAACTAAATCATATGGTGAAGGGATTTAAGGATATTATGATTATGAATACTATGTTATCATGATATATGTCTGGAAACTTATACCTAAACCAAATCTATGACTCACCAAATAGGATAAGGATGTAATTTGTATTGATTTTATGTTGTAGAGACCATGGATTAATGAAATTTTTTTCCTATAAGTATATTGATTTGGGAGGAATCTAGTAAGGTAATGTATAAATTAATAGAAAAAATGTTTTCTATGTGGAAAACAAGGATACAAATCAATTAATTTCCTAGAAATAATGAATAACATGGTTAATACAAAGAATGTAAACAATGGTGACTCTAATGCGTCATCAATAGATGAAAATTTTAAATTAGTAATGCTTGGTAATTACAAACATCTTTAACCAATGGAAAAAGATAACGTGGATATTGTTAAAGGATGACTTAGTGATGGTGTTACTAATGATGAAAAATATTCTATAAATGAAATAAAACATTTATGAGATATATGATAGTATAGTTTATGTTATACATAATAATAATGATGAAATTCATGTGGATGAATGCTAATGCATGATTCATATTTCATATTGTAGGAAATATGTATTAAGGAATAAGATGTTGAATGAATTTTAACGGTTCAATAGTGATGTTTAATAATTGAGTTTTTAATGGAATTTAATAATTTTTTTATATGAATCAATAAATATATATGTTTTTTATATTAGATGTTCTTCATCAATAATTTACAAGAAAATGTTGAATGGTACTGACGATCTAGAGAAAACATTTAATTGATAGGTGATATTTTATGGAAAACTTGTGACAAAGAGATTATAACCCTTAATATGATCAGGATATTGAAAATTAGTGTTTAATTTTTATAAATAAATGATTGATAAGGAGAAATTAAAATATATAATATTGATGATCCCTAATGAGATTTAAGATTATTTATAAAATTGGTATATGTTATCATTGATGGAGTTTATAGTGTTTTGGATTAATGGAAAATATTTAATAATTTTTGGTTTCTTTATTGAATAAGGAATAATTAAATATTTCAATGAGGTTACATTGTAACTCTAGTTATTACGATGACTATGGAGAAAATATGAACAATGATTTTATATATTTTTCTTGTGTCCATTAAGATCTCTTTAATTATATTTGGTGAAACAATGTTATTTTTTTGAGAAATGTACTTACCTACATGATACATATTGATTTTTTGGATGGTTTAAAATGTTAACAATTTATAGAACAATTTATGTTTAAAATTGAATGAGATTTTATATATTTATTTATTAATTAAATGTATGATTACTTATTTATATTGGATAATCTTTAATAACCAATTAGTTATAATGGTAATAAGAGATAAAATGAATAACTTATCACTATATAATTGATCATTTATTTCATTAGTGATTTTTGAATAATAAATTTGTATTCCTTTATTATAGTAAGAGTTTAATTGGAAATGGATCTTTTCACAATAAAATAAGAAGATTGTGCATATGAAATAGAATGAAATAATTTATGTATTTGTTCTCATTTATATTCCTCAACATTATAAAAATTATTATCAAATAAATTGTTATGAATTTACCTTTATTTTTATGTATCAATTTTCTATTCACATATCATGTATTTATGTCATTTCGGCTATTAAAATTATATTGACCATTTTATTTGTCACTATCTATCGGTATATGGGTGTTAGTTTCATCATGCATTTCTGTGATTCCCAATCTCACCAATGTTATCCAACATTGATTCGTTGGTATGTCTTCTTCTTAGAGTCATCCATTTATTATTTTTAATTGGATGTTGAATTAATTTTTTTTTGAAATGGACCCTCTAAAATGGGTCTAACTTATTTTAAACCCTTTATTACTAATCAAAATTTTAAATTATAAGGGTTAATGATTTAATGGTGTAGAATGTGAGACCCTAAATTTTTGTAAAATGTTTTTTTTAATAAAATCAATATTTTTGATATTTTTAATCACAAGAAAAATGTAATAATATTTCATTAAATGAAAAATTATTTTTATATTATGTTATAGGGAAAAGGAGGTTCAACTTTCATTACACACAACTATGCGAATAATTATAGCATGGCTTACTTTTAAAAAATAAATACTCAATATGATGGTAATATTCTAGCTAATGGAATAGTGATTATGAATAATTTAAACAAAATAAATAAATTATATGGTTTTAACATATATAAGAAATAAATTCATCATCGAAAAATTAAATATAATGGAAAATAAAAACAAGAATAAAATAAAGGAAATATTATTCCGGAAGAAATATTTTTATGCACAGAGACACATTTTTTCGAAATAATGGAACAAATAGGTGAATGATTTTTATTATATGAATATATATTATATTAAATTAAATTTTTAAAAATTTATTAAATATTTTTCTAGAAAATATTTAATAATAAATCAAATCTTATTATTAAAACCATTATTGTCTTAACCTGTTTCTGAGGCCCATTCCGTGACTACACCAATCCCACCTTCCATAATCTAGGGGATGGTGACTAGCAGTGGAAATGAGTATCCCTAAAATTGGAAGGAATTTCATTTAATCATGTACAAACAAACAGCCAATAATGCAAAAAGATGCAATAATGAAGAAAAACCGTTGTAGAACAATTGTATAGTAAAAGTATTGGGATCTAGTATACAAGACCAAATGAAATATACATTTACAACTGAAAAACAGAAATAGATTTTTCGATCGTCCAACAAGGATCCTACTTGAAAGGAAGGTAAAAATATTCTCCATAGCTCTCGAGGCTAGCCAGTCTCTTCCATGTACCACCTAGTCCTAGCATCGTCAAGTCTCAACTAAGAAGCTCATCATCTGTATAAGAAAAAACAAGCTCATGGAGAATCCCATGCATGGGTGAGTATAAAAATACCCAGTTGGGACCCCGAGACCCATGAAGGGATATCAAAATTCCAAAATGAAAAAAATCATGATCTTAATTACAAAGAACAATGCAAAAGGCAATGCTCATACCATATATACTCATCTCATTCCTCAATGAAACATAATGCCCCTAACTCAAGCCATTTCTAGAATTTCCAAATAAGGCTCAAGCATAACTCAAAGTTCAGGAGTACACACTCCATGAATTGCCCATCCAAAATGTCACTCATGTGAAAGATGTACTCCATCAGGCTCATCTCAACCATTCTTCATGGAACATCCGAAATGTTATACTCCATAGAGAAGATTCTTCAAGAACTGCCTCTACTGCCTAACACTTGAGGTTGCATATTAAAAGTATTGTGCCTGAGGAAAGATCGAGGGAAACCATGTGAAGAGGCCCACTCCTCGTCATTATTTCCTACAGTTGAGGGTTCTACATCTCCCATGTAGGACCCCCTACACATCGCTACTCGGAGACTAGGGAGTACTACTCCATATTTGAGGACCCACACCATACCCAGTGGGAGAGTAAAACTCATGTATTTTCTTTATTTTGGCCATCCTATACCCTAGTACGTCAGGGGAGTACTAACCCTATGCTAGAGGTCACGCACCCTGGCACGACAGGGGAGTACCAACTCTATATGTGAGGAACCACACCCTACCCGATAGGGGAGTATATCATTGGTAGTTTTTTCATTGTGGGGGACCTGTGCCCTAGTACGTTGGGGGAGTACCGACCCAGGCTAGACGACCTACACCCGAGAATGGAAAGGGATCACCTAATATGTTGTAGTACTGTATAAGGGGGACCCTCACCCTAGGTTGATAGGGGACTACCTACTCTGAACATAGTGGACTCGCACCCTACCAAGTAAGGTAGTACATGACTCTATGTGAGTTATGTATATAGGTCCCACACCCTAGTCTATTATGGGAGTATAAAATATAAAGACAGAAAAAAAATCAGAGGGAATGATCACACTCTCATGATATTCGGTCTTTTTTCTCTACCGTAGTAGATGAGAAAGGAATACTCGTGCCTTGAGTCAACAACATATTATTTACCCTTACTCACACTATAAAAAACACCATGGTTCTACCCTCTAGTTATCATTCATACGGTAACCTCCACTATGTTCTATAATCAATTAACCTGATGATCTGTCATGTCATAAGGGTTCAAACGCAACAATCAGTGCGTCAACTGGACACTTGATCTCTAATCAATAGTCATTTTAGTGTCGACGACCCTATTGGATTCAGGTACGATCCAACATAAAATAACTACAAATTAATAAGAAATTCATGTGTAGTATCACAAAACAATATTCTGTCTCCATGGATCCCATTAAATCATACAATTCTTCATACTCACAATTGGTTCACAAGATACGACTTTCTAAGCATATTTGGGCCTGACAGGGGTCAGGGATTGCTCCGACCCTGTCGGTCCAACCCAGGTAGGGATGACCCAACCCGATCCCATTGACCTGGGTTGTGGTAGGCTCAGCCTACAGGGCTACAGATAGCCCCCCCCCCAATCCTAGCAGGGATGGGCTGCAATGGGCTCTGCTTGCCGGAAGGCA
Organism: Viscum album; assembly: GCA_963277665.1. NCBI lineage: Eukaryota > Viridiplantae > Streptophyta > Magnoliopsida > Santalales > Viscaceae > Viscum > Viscum album. The sequence goes on along the minus strand of OY728165.1, from coordinate 1,059,091,578 downwards.
CGACCCATGCGTGGTCGTGCGGTCCGCTGCTCTTTAACGGTACAAAGAAGCCATTCAGCTCATTTATTGGAAGTACGTGGTGGTGCCGCCCCATCAACCACATTACCATCAATGAGAACATCCCATACATCACAACGGATTCTATCATCGGATACCTTCAGTGCGGGGCATGACGGCGCGGTGCCGCCACATCTATGGTCGGTTGCTCATTACTGTAAAAACGACTTAAACACACGGTTCATAACCATGGGTATTTCCCACAAAACCGTGGGTATAGCCTATACCCACGGTTTTGGGAACCGTGGGATGGAACAACATTGGGATAGGTCCCCAGCCAATACCCACGGTTTCCAAAACCGTGGGTATAGGTGTCCTGCCACCATGTCATCGAAACATATCCAATTGTCATGGTGTCAACGGGTTTTACCCACAGTTTTAAAACAGTGGGTATAGATCCTAAAATAATGCAGGTGCCGAGTTTCGATCTCGCGACCATTTCACTGCAAACACCGCATCTAACCACTACCCTAACATCACCTATATGTATATATATATATAGTTAAATCTATTTATAATAACCGTGGGTATAGAGGGAAGAACCGTTGGTATAGGGTTCCCGCCAAAAAACATTCTTCCCTCAGAAGAAAATTTTTTCACGTGCACACAAAAGTGACCTATACCCACGGTTTTTCATAACTGTGGGTATATGAATTTTAGCCCAGACCTATCCCCACCATTTTCCCCAAAACCATGGGGATAGGTACCCCTATACCTACAGTTTTGGGAAACCGTGGGTATAGGTCACTTTTGAGGACCTATCCCCACGGTTTGGGAAAACCGTGGGGATAGACCCCCATATACCCACGGTTTTGAAGAACTGTGGGTATATGTCTTGAATAGACACCTATACCCACGATTTTCCAAAACTGTGGGTATAGGGGGGGTATATCCCCATGGTTTTGGAGAAAACCGTGGGGATAGGACCATTTTCCAGTAGTGGCTATTTGCTGCCTGTCTGAACACTATAGCATCGAGTGGTGCCTCTCTTCCACCACAGGTAGTAGATTCCAGCTATCTCCATTGTCCTCCGGCATCAGTCATCAGTGTCACTACACCGCAACTTCTTCTGTGGGCCTCCATGTGATCTTTGATGATCCATTCTTCCTTCCAAACACTCTTATGGTTCTCTCGGTATGCCTCCATCATTTCACGCCTATCGGTGTCACGGTTCTGTCATTTTGAACAACCCACATCTGAAAACACAATTAAAAATAGGCGTAAAATGTTCCGGGAATTGATCATTTTCCCACGCCCTCTGCATTAGCATTATAACAAGTGGGGATAATTTATACATCACATTAAATATATGATAAACCTCATTCAAACACACCTGAAATGACCACCTTAAAATTCAATAATGAGGAGAAGAAACGTGGGAATTTATTGAATGAATAGACATCCCCGAAATGAAGAATTATTGGAGTTATCACAATTGTAGAAGGAGATTCCGGGCTTTAGGGAATCTACTAGAATTTGTCGCTCCCGGATCATTGCTGCCCGAGCTTCCTTCTCCATCCGTAGAAGGTGTCTCATCACATCTCTAGAGGTTCCTTACTAGAAGAATCCATGTTAAAAACTCTACCCCAATATGCATTTAAATAGAGGGAGAAAATTATGAGTAATTCACCCTATAATTAATGATATTCATCCATTGATGTAACTAATTAGAATAATTAATTACATGAGAGGTGGTTGCACAACCAAAGAGCAATCGAGAAAGTCATATCCCATATTTAAAAGTCTGAAAACCTCTGTGGTCCCTGCCTCCACTGCTCAATTGGTGGTATAAAAAGGGTAATTAAAATTACAATACCTATGTTATTTTATTATTTCTTTTATAATTCATAAAAATAGACATTTTCACCCGACTAACTATAGTGAATGTTAACCCCCACTTAATAAAATATTTGTGTCGTGGATTCCATGGTGCCCTTGGATTTTTAATATGAGAACCATATCAAAAGACAGAAAACGTTTCCCGCATGTTTACTAAATGTACCTATTTAAAAAATTTAAAAAATTATTATCTATCAAACTCGAACCACACCTGTCATGGTTCAGCACCAATATAGGGGAACACGCCCACACGAGATCAATTGTAATCTAGTTTTTTTAACCCAATTTTCCATTTTAAAGTTAATTATTTTTTAATAAAATTACATTTTTCAATTTTTTTACTGTTATTTCATTTTTTTGGTTTTGTCACTGGAGGCCTGCGCTGACTACACTTAAGTCGTGCCTAGGATGAAGCCCTCATCCATAATGCAATGTTTCCCTCCAATTTCTTATATGGAAACCAGATTAAGATTTATTCCACATTATCAGGAAAACTACTCATTGGGGTATATTATGCATAATGGTGACTCAGAATAAAAATCTGAGACCACCACTGAACTCATTAGGGTATGCGTTCCTTAGATAGATACTAAATTCAGCCAGTACATGCCACCAATGGAATTTATTTCTTGGATGTAAATAAAATAATTAAGTGGCAAGGAAACATTATTCCCCCGGTGTACTTCGGTTGGAAAACCTTGGTGGTACTCCACCTCTCCAATTCTACTAAGAATCTGGAAAGGTTCGATTAACCTCAGAGATAGATTTCCTCCCTAGTCGAATCAAAAAAAATTTTGTCGGGGTAAGACTCATAGGAACACATGGTCTACCTACTTTACATCTAAAGGTCTTGGTATCCTGTCATATAAGACTTCAACCATCTCTGTGCAGCATTCATCCATGGAAACCAGTTCTGACATAGGAGGACTTAGGGAATCTTCTGCATACCAGGATGTACCGCCATAGGGGATGTGTTGAACTCCATCAACACCTCTTATCTTCGTTTCACTAATACCAGAGGGCATCCTTTGAGATGGATGATGTGATACCACCTTTAGAAAATTATTTAGGATCTTCTCTTGAGCTATATGAGCACGTCAGGAATCACAGTCCACGTCACAAAGTTATGCCTCCCAAACTCGCTGAAGGTGTCAGAGGGTGATAGTTATAGACTAAAGGTATGCTACTCCAACACTATCCATGAAGGGTTTCTGTAATGCAACTAGTTTCTATGATGCCTCACTTAGAATTTGTAAACTAGACAACCTTCTGAGTGCATCTTCTACAATGTCCCCCTTCTAAACTCTCAACTCCCAAAGCTTTAAGGGAACCACCCAACATGTAGTTGTAGATATCATTGTCATCACTGGTTATAATACAATTCAGAAGTGCATCTCCCTTCAGGGAGGTAATCTTGGATACATCTTTTGAAAATATTTCAGGCGCTCTTCCACAACATTTTGGAACTGAGAACTCAAAACTCATGCTGCCATGAGGGTAATGGTGGACAACTCAAGAGAGATCAACTTCACCCTCCTATACATGTTTTTAACCCGTGCGTCCTGGGATTCCTTTTTCTCTGACCATGGAAAACTCCAATATAGTAATATTGAAATACCAGAGCATTTTTGCCTAAAATTTTCAATCATATTATGATCTTTCTATAATCATTCCATTCCAAATATAACTTCATAAGGCATCAACACAGCCACCATGAGGTTACAACTGGAACTCTCAGCTCAAGGTTCATATCACACTATCAGCATAACTGTGATTATCAATTCTCTTAGAAAAGACTTCTTTATAGGCATGGGTCAAGACTACAGTTTAACCAAAATATCTTGGTCTTAATGAAGATTCATGAAACAAATGATATTATCGGGACCTATATCTATTAATAACATATCTAGTGTTAAAAAAATATCGTACCTCGAATCATTCCTAGAGGCCTTGGGTCACACTCCATGACCGTATGCTGCTACTTCATTCCCATGTCCTCTAGCTCCCCGAGCCTAGTGGGGACAAAATTTAACTGGTGGTTGTAACATGTCAAAATTTATTCCACATCCTGCTACTCTCTGAGCTTCTCTTCAATTTCTTTTTCCATATAGATTCATCTGTCCCTATCACATTCTATTCCAAAAACAACTATTACACTACTAAGATAGTCCACGAAATGATCCTTGAACCAATAAGGAAATTATTTCCTATTGTTATGTGTGTGTGAATAATCCATATGTTATTCTTATCTTATTCAATGATTGAATATGATCGCTGATTCGATTATGATTCATGTCTTATAAACATTAATGATTTAGGTCTTTCCCTTAATTATGTTCTTTCATATGTTGGGTACAGTTTTTAATTGTTATGGTCACCTTCCAATACTATTATGATAATTTCATGATTATTAGATCACTGATATATTACTTATTTATCTATATTGATCCACATAGATCACCATTTATAATGTGTCCCTTCCCTAGGTTATGAACACATATTTTAGGTGGGAAATTTCTAAGAATAGTACTATGTGGAATGATCATTGTCGATGATATTGAAGATCATTCAATAAATATGATTATTGTGTACCAATTATCCAATGCAACTAAACTATTATAGTATATCGGGCGTTTCTCTATAATGTAATGAATATTAATATATTAGTAAGTGATATCTATGTATGTGAATTTTGGGTATTTACATTACTCCTTATTAGTCTATTTTTAACTCTAAATATAAGGACACTTTTAATTGATTTTATTATACATTATGACCGAAAATGGGTGAGGAATTACTAAATAAAATTGAAATTATAATTTCAAATATTAATTTTCTTAACATATTCAATTTTTTTAAGATCCAAAAATTAATTTTAAAATAATTTCACAAAACTAAAACCAACCTTTTTATAGGAAAATTATTTTTTATATGTAAAACTAAATTTATACTTCTTAAATTCATGTAATGAACCATAAATTAATGAAAAAATATTTTATTAAATATGTTATATAAAATTTTTATAAAAATAAATCATAAATAGTTATTAATTCGAATTGTTAGTATAAAAAACATTGTGTGGATATGTATAGTTTTTATTAATATACATAAATTTTTCAATTAGAATTACCTTTATTTTAAATTGTAACAATTATATACAAAATTAATTCATTTTATACATGTGTAATTTTTTTCAAAATTTAGATTGTACTATTCATACAATCTAATATAATGGCAAGGAAATAGTAGTGAGATTAAATAATACATTTTCAGAACTATTTAATATTTTATTTACACTTAGTTTTAAATCTAATGAAATCTATAGGAGCCATAAAAATTATTTATGGTGAATATATCATAAAATATCAGGTCGTTAAATTATTACCCTATTTTAAATATTTAACCCATATAATTTTGTCCCATTAAAATAAGAAATTAATTTTTTCACATACTTATTTCTCAACATATATTTAATATATTTATATTATATTCATAGAAAATTGATAGGCTGAGTAGTCTGTTGTTGATATCCAATCATGAATCTCCAGTGGTTATTCCTCATAATAGATTATATGTTGAAATGGTATGACCACTATATTTATAACATGGTATGGATTATGTTTGAAGTACATATTTAGAGAAAAAATGAATACATTGTGAACATGAGAGAGATTCCTTAGAAGATCTATGTGATAATCAACTATCATAATTCAATCAAAAACTTCAAAGTGTCTGACATATTGTGGACTTATAATTATCTTATTCTTCTATCCCATAACCTTCTTCGAAGGAAATACTCATAAAAATATAATTTTAAAAACATAGAACTATATATATATATATATCTTATTATTGTATACATAACTTTTATATTGACAAAATTTTATCTGGATGTGATGTTGAATGGCTCTAACATTCTCATTAATTCTCAAATATGTCACTTGAACCATGAAAATTTGATCTCCAACTTCATCCCTGAACATCAGAATTTTTTTATCCAATTGTAGAATACTTCATAAAGATCCAAAAAAATATTGGGACGAAGTTATTATTGTATAAAAATGAATTCATATATTGGTATTGGTCGCAATGTCTTTGTAAATCCATAGAACATTTTTTGAACATACCTTCTCGAGTATAAATGATCCTATCAAATGGATCATGTATCCTAGTATTGTATTTAGTGACAATATTAATCACTATATTCAAATAATTCTGAATGAATATTAAATATTTTATGGTAATCATAGGATCCCAATAAGATACAATAGTATGTGGTACTTCTTACAAACTATCCTCATCCCTGAGTATATCATGGAAATCAAATCAAGGGGTAATGTTTCTCTGGTTATATCAAAATTTCCAACATCAGAAGACAAATATATATAATACATATTAGATTATAGCCTTTAGATGTATTGGGGAGGCAGATTATAAAATTCATAGTCAATTTTCCCGATTTCCATTCTTGTATAGTTAATGGGGGTAAAATCCCATTAAAAACAATTCTCTAATCCTTAAAGTGCTAGAATACTAGGAATTAAGATATATAATCTATAATATTCATTTTTATGTTACCAATAATTAAATCCACATTAAGATATCTATTCATTTTCATTCTTCAAGGATGAATATTGAATGCAGATTTGTTATTTTATTCCAACAAATCATTTATAAAATATGGTATTTATGGGAGAAAGATAATATTATTGAACCATATCATTCTGTAACAATCATGTTTGACCTCAGGAACATCACTCTACCTCTTATGTATTTATATATTAACCTCCAATAGAGCTATAAATCCATCTTGGACTGAGTTTTTATAATTTTTATGAGAATGATATGAGATGTCCACATTCTCATTATTTAAAGATCCTTATTATTTAAATATATAATTATTTTATATTTTAAATCCTCTTCATGGACATACATGTGTGTTATTTCTAACATAGTGTATCAGCCAACTTGATTTCCTTCCAATCATGGAAATTTATTTAGATGACATAATTATTAATCAACATAATGCATATTATTCATTACATTTTAAATAGTTTCTATGAGAATAATTATTTCAGTGATTTTAGATATGTATATATTCGAAATTAATCAACATAAATAAAATAAATCCTAAAATTTAGGGAAAAATTATTCCATTCTATGAAAATTAATGAGGTAGTTAATTTTTACCATTAAATTTCAATAGGCATAAGGCATAAGGTATAGCCCTAACATTCTGTATGTGGAGGCATAGTGGTCTCTTTCATGATTCATCAATATATAACATATAACTATATTAAATATAGGATAATTGGATAAATGTTCACTGGAAATCTTTTCCTTTAATTCCTTGAATTTTTTTCACATTCATTTATCCATAGGAATATAGATCCCATGTTAGTGAAAAAAATAAATTATAATTGATGGTTTTGAGAAATCATTCGAAATGAATCAATAATTTCAACCAACCTATTGAAACTATGGATATTGTTCATAGAGGTAGTAATTTTACATTACATAATAACTACTATATTTGAAGGATCTACTAATATACATTCACATGAGATTATATAACCTATACATGAATATTTATGGAGAATGAATTAACACATGAAAAATAATATAATATGTTTTCACCTTCCCCAATGTGTTCAATAGGTTCCTTAAATATTCTATATGTTATTATTTAAACTTTTAATGTATAAAAATTTCATCTATAAATACTACTAAATACTAATCTAGGTAATATATAAAGGCCATACTTATTAAATTCATGAAGATATCAAGCACAATAAAAAGTCCAATGGGGTGTAGAATAAATTAACAACGACCATACCTCATACCGAAACAATTTTTTGAGTATATAATCCTTCTTGAACCTCAAAGAATGTTATATTGACTAATTATTAATCATGTAAGTAAATTTATCATCATGAATTTATCATTAAAGTTATCATCATGTGGTAGTATATTAATTTTGATGATTTTGATCTTCTTAATTAATTTTCTAATTAGTGGAAATATGTAGTGAATTGTCTATCAAATTAACAAAAATAACATGCGGAATTCATAGTGATGTACTACAGCCAATGAATCCATTCTCAATATTATATTATAGTTTCATCTTCCATTTTTACATTTGTTTTGGGGCTATTCTATATGGACTTTTATAAATTGATTTAACATAAGGTATGAGTTAGGATGTATAAATTACATCATTATTCTTAAGGAATAAATGGAAAGTATCAATTAAATACATCATTTTATGCCCAAATAATAAGTATATATTCAATTTTTGGGATCTCCCAAACCTTTAGAGATTTATATATATCACATTAATATATATTAATACCCATATAATTGAATTAATTTTCATTGTAAATCCATATTTATCCACTTTCGAAAAGATGATCATATATTTATTTGGAATATAAAATGTAACTTCCATTATATAGATAATAATTTAGTGTCTATATAAAATAGTCTTATCCCTACAATATATTATTATATTTAATTAGTTCTATAATCCCAATATTTATAGGATGCATATCTCGGAAAAAATCTATTAGAGATGATCTGTTGCATTTAGATGGTTTTTCACACAATTAAATGTTTTTACTAAGAACCTCAACATCAAATCATTCAAGTAGTTATGTGATAACCTTAATAAATTATATATATATATATATATATATGACTGGGTAGTTTCATAATCAAATAAGACATTCACAATTCAAGATAGAATGGTTAGTGAACCTTTCTCCACATCATTTTGTGACCTAGTACAATTGTTCTTATCAAATAGAAATTAACTTTATTTATTTCATTTACATTTTTTGATGTTTATTATCTCTATCAACCCTCATATTCATGGATTTATTATCCTATTGTTTAGTATCATTATATTTATATCATTAGACTATGGGTTTGGTTGACATTTATTTATGGGTTTCAATGAAATTTATTACACTCTTCACATAACTTCTGCATTCTTTTTCTCGATGTCCTTCTTTTCGACACTTAATACATTTACAAACCCCATATATAAATTTTATTTTTTTCTTCCAAACAAGATTATATAATTAATGAGTATTTATTTTCTTCCATTAATTAGATCTATTAGTATATTATAATTCAAATTCCAATTTTCCATAATCCTCAAAATTAAGTGAACAATGAGAGTCTCCAATATTCATTTCTAGCAAGATATCAAATTGATTAATAAATTTATAACAATAAAATTATCTTATAGTTAGTTCATTTTAGTGACTTTTTTTAAGACACTAATGAATCTATCCATGTTCCATTTATGATTGATAATAAAACAATAAGCATTCCTTAATTGTGTGGTTAAATTTTCCTTTCATATAGCAATGATTGTTTTATAATTATTTTTCATTACATGAAATTATCTCTCCATATTATAGTTAATATTTTAATGAAATCATATATAAAAAATAAATTTTCAATATTATCACATTTCGTTGAGGCATTATTTTATTATATAATTGTATTCCTGATATGTGTCCCCTGTTGATCATATTCGCCTTCCAAATGATTCAAATATAATATAAAATTATCATGGTTTATGCATTAGTGAAAAAAGAATATATTTTATAATGTATTTAAAAATTACTCAAAAATAAGTGGTTTGAATAAATAACTACAGGAGGGATGATTTTTCCAAAAAAAAAATCAATAGTGATTTGTCCTTTAATCTGGTGATTTAGTCGATCAAAATGACTCAAGATATCATTAATTATTGGAATGAAGATTTTTCATTGCTAAAAATGTAGTTATGTTTGTGTTGGTCGTCAATATACTTTGGATTGATCACGGTTTCTGTTTGTTATTGTCAACCCTTTAATAGAATATTTGGGTGATTACTTATAAATGGATCATACAGTTTGAACTGATATCAGTATTGAAGGTGGTGTTGTTCTGGAGTGTTTGTCAGTTTTTCTATGGTGGAAAATCAGAAAATGGAAAGAATTGTTTTGGGAAAATGAAGGTGAATGAAAGATCTAAATTTTTTACGATGGATGGGATTTTTCGTGCACGATTGAAGTTGTTTTTGAAACATTCACGCAAGACATGTTGCGATATCAGAACGTCAAAAAATGGAAATGGTATGAATTGCATGGAAGCTGATATTGCGTAAATGGGTTTGTGCGCCCAATTAGACGTCAAATGGGGGTTTTGTGTGCTTAGAATGAAACATATTCACACTGAAGATGACACGTCAGAATCATGTGTATGGGAACACCGAGGCCTATAAATAGGGATATACCCCCTCTTATGAATTTAAGAAATTTTCCAAAGATAATCTACTTGTTCTACCATTAAAATGATTTGAACGAAAAATATTTTATGGGGGTTAATCTTGTGTGCAAGGTGTTTCTTTAGTCTGAAAAAACCAGGTCAACCCATCATTGTATTTTCATGAAAGATAAGTGTTTCGCAAAAGTCACCTTGCGTGAAAAATAAAAAACGTAGATTCAAGTTGAGGTATTGTGCACAAGTGTAGTGTTATGCTTCTAAAATTATTTCCAATATTGGGATGGGTGGTCTTTTCATTCAAGTGTATCATTCTTAGATATCGATGAAAGGAGTGTGTTTTTCAAGACTGAGTCAAAGTCTTTAATTCAAATATGTTGATGAAACCCTCAATTCAGAAAACTATGTAAGACTACTCCCATGGCAGTGAGCTTGGGGGAGTTAATGGGAGTGACATGAGGGAAGCAATGACCTATCTATGAACCATTGTAAAGGCATTTTTGCTGGAACAATGGGACTCTGACCAAACTATTGTACTCCACAACTAGTGAATATTACTTTATTTTGGTTTGATAGACACAATTTTTTTGTATACTTCTTGGACGTAGCCCTTTGAGGTGAACCATGTAAAACTTATTCATGGTTTATTAGCATGTGATTATTTATTTTTTGTTCATGTCTCTCATATAAGTTTAACGTGTTCCTACCAAAGTGGAAACAAGATCAGTCACTTTAATAGATGAATTTTACTCTATCATTCGCCCTTCCTCACTATAGTTGTCCTAGGGTCCAACATTAATATCTTGAGAGATTTTGGTGATAATAAATTAATGGTCTCAGATTTGACCTCTTATTACAATTGGTTTCTTATTTGGTTTGTCATTTCATTGAAAATCACTTAATTATTCATCAAATTTCTACTAGGTCAATCAATTTACTGAAATCAAAAAAATGTAATATGAAAAGAAAATATCAACAATGTGATTAAGAAATGTTATTACTATTAATATAATTATAACAATTACATAGATTATGAATCCATTTTTCTAACCATGCCTCATTAAAATCAACACATATCACAGTGGATTCCCATTAGCCTTCACAATTTCTATCATCTTATTCATCATAGTGGTTCATAATGGTAAATTGTTTTAATTAAATAAAATTCCTCTGATGTGTCTAATTAGTTGTGACCTCTTAGGTCTACACATCATGAACAAATGGTGAGTTAATTGACAATATACAATCATGGATGTTTTCCTAATAAAAACCACTTTCTATTCATTACCATATCATACGATGTTCTCCTAAACATATACTTATTAAAAGGGTTTTCACTATTGATTTCATATCCTAACATTGAAAGTATATAAAATTTCATCAAATTATAATTGAGGTGATGGTAGTATATCATAAATTAATATCTAATAATTTTAGATTACTATTCAATACATTGAACAATAATAAATTATTTAAATACAATGTTATATGAATATAAATACTCTAAATACCTTCATGAATCATCCTCCCACTACTCCCAAGACTCCCCTTCACAAACTATGTGGCCAAATATTTCCCTGAATCCTCAATTTCAAAAAACCATCATTATAAAATATGTTGGAATAATTTAAAAACTATGATATCATAAATAATTAGAAATTATTTGGAATAATATTATTAAATAAATTAATGCATAAAGTATCCACAATAATTTCAATGTATCACCCCCTTCTAAAAAATTATAAATCATCCTCATATATTCCACCTATAAATCCCCAAATAGAAAATTCCATAGTTTTAGATGTAAAAAATATTGACACGGAGAATAAAACACTTCACATGAACATAAATGAACAATACAACCAGATCCTCCAAAAAGGGGCGCATCCTTTAATGAACACAAAAGTTATTATATTGATTAAAAAACATGGGATAACTTATGAATGTCCTCAATAAATATATTTTAATATTTTAATAATATATAAATATTTTTTTTCTATTATATCTATAATTTAATTCTTATACATTAACGTTAAATTTAATATTTGTATTTGTCTCCCTTGGTTTATGTTATACTTACAACTTTTCAATTTCTGTAATTCCCATTTGAAATATTTAAAAACGATCAATTTAATGTAGACTATTTTATTTAAAATACCAGTTATTAATTCCTGCTGTGTATTTTTGTATCCTAAAAATGGTTGTAAACCATGATGTTATTTTCTATCCATTTATCATTATTAATGTTTCTAAAAGTATTTTATTTTTTATAAATTATTATTTTAATATATATTATCACATAGTCATCCATATTTTTTGTTCCCCATTTTATTACTTATCTTTTCCACTTCTTAAATTATTTAATGAAATTTTCTGAGTTTTCCTTCCAATCGTAACATTAAAAAGGATTTAATTTGTCATAGTATTTTATTTTTAAAACCCTCTTGAATTTTTCTATTATATTATAATAATATTCTTTATTTATCTCTTTGTATATATGTTCTCTTATCATGAGTTTCTCCTTTTATATGGATAACTGATTATTTTAATTCCAGAACAGAAATTTGATTTTATTACCTATAAAAGTGATTTTATTAATTATTATGATATGGGAGATAAAGGTGTGCATAGAAATTATAATTAAATTAAGGTTTGTTTTTAATTTATACTTAATTATTGAAAATCATGACTTATTGAATTTAAAAGAAATCATGAAACACTTTAAACATTATTTTTCTGAATTAAATGTTATATTCTATATAATAATATAAATAATATGGTTCTTAATAAATATAAATTTCTAGATGCTTTTTATGTTACCAACGAATTGAAAAAAATGTATTTTTTATTAATGATAAATATAGAGAGCTTCATATCCATGGAATTGTAATGATGTATTCTATTTTAAGGTATTTCGTTTATTTTTGGGTTTCCTCATGTGATTTAGGTGAAATTAAGATTTTGGGCTTCAATGTAGGTGGAATGCGTTTGTTGCATAGTTTGGAGAAACCATGCGCCCTCACCTAGGAATCCATAAAGAAAATTATTTCTTGGGATAGAGTTGATTTCACGATTGGAACATAATTTGGAAAACTGTGGGAGATGATTTTATGTCTTGTTACTCTTAGGTGGCGAGGGATGCACTATCACGGGATGGTTTGGATACTCGTGCGGGCTAACCATGGGAAATATCTATTTTATTAAAAAGTGTATAATTACTTCTCTTCACTATTTGATTTTAATTCCATGTCACATACCAAACACTTGATACTGTATTTTTATCCATGGTAGATTTATCCATTCCTTTATTATACTTTTGAGCATTTATAAATTGTTGGTTTTATCCTAGGTTCATTATGGAATGTTCACATACATTATTTATCCCATGTATTATCCCTCCTTCTAGGGTTATTCCTCAGTCCTTATTAGTTTATTATATTACTGTTAGTTGTTTAACCTTATAAGGATTTTATCTTGTATTTTTAGGAGAAATAATTATGGTCATAGTTTGTTCATTCCTTTATAGGTTCTTTGGGTTTTTCAATTTTGTTTAACACTAGATTCTAGAAGTTTACATGTTTATGGTATGTTGTTCCATGATTTTAAATTATTATATGAGTTTAGATTTCTTGGTTTTTTGTCTAAATGGGTTTTATATATTTTAAGGGTCATGTGAACCGTGTTTTTGAATAAGTTTTTAATGCCCATGTGATGAAAATGTGGTTTCTAAAGGATTGTTTTCAAGCTTCATTTATTATTTTAAAAGTGTTTCAAGAATATATTTTATTCCTTTTTTCAAAGGTGTAAAATGTGTATTCAATTATATTTAATTTTGTTAATGTGGTTAATGTTGATTTTACAAGATAAATGGTGGTTTTTTTTCATGTTGTATTATTTGTTGTTCCCATTAAATGTATATTTGAATTCTGAAACTGATGTGGGGATTATAAAAAATGGTTTTGATGTGAGTATTAAATTTGAATGGTTATTTTCCTATATAAATGGTAGGATTCCATATCTGTTCTTCTTTTTTACATTCACTAATTTGTTTCATAAATTTATAATGTAGTGTGAAATGTATTTCCAAAACTGGTTTGGTGTGCATGAAGTGTATTTATGGAAAATGGTGGATTTATATGAATTTTTTATGATTATATCATTATGAAAATTTTAAAGGATTTATTTCCTTATGTTTTTATGATACTTTTTTCGTGTATGTGAATTTGATAATTTGTGAAATATTTAATATGAAATTTCATCACAAAGGGAATCCTGGTTGTCTAGGTGGGATACTAATAACTAGGACTATAGTTTACGAAGATATGGATGATTCATTGATTCTTCTATTAGGACTGATGATACAAAACTAACAAAACATATGAGATGATATTATTCCAGTATACATCGGTATGGTATCAATTATAGTGGCTAATGCACATGAATGTTGTTGGTTTTAACATTTAATATAAATACCACTAGGCCATGAGATGAATTCCCCTATAGAGGTTAATGCATGATGATGTCGTTGGTAGTTTAGTTGGAGTATTTTGATCACCTAGGTATAAGGGAAATATGATCCCAATTGTGCTACATAGCTATGATGATTTACAACAATTCTATCTTATGACATGATGCTCTAGTGATGTGGTTATATCTCTCGACATTTAGGATACCTTATGTAAATTTTAAATTCACTAATTCTTATTTTTCTAAAATGGTTTTCCTACAAAACATTGTGAAGTATTCCTTAAAATTTACTCTTTAAAATTATTTAAATATTATTACAGGAATGTTCATGAAGATTTCTATTCAAAATTTATAGTGTGTAATATTTTTATTATTTTAAATACTATTAGGATTTTTCTCACACTCTAGATACACCTTTGGGTGTATGTAGAATTTTTTATGCATAAACCAGATAAAAAAATGTTGTATCATGGTGGTAATGGAAGATTCAGTTTCTAATTTTCCACTTATTGTAGGTGTTGACGGGGGTTGATTTAGGGTGAGGTCCCCTTGTTTCATGGAGGTTTTGGGGAAATTTTAATTATTCATTTTCCATTTAAAACTTTTTGTAATCGGTAAATTTTTAAAGCATCGAATTTGAAATATTGTGTACCGAGTTTGGTTATATTTATAAATTGTTATTATTATTATTACTATTGGTAGTCTATGATTGTATAAATTGGTTAAACCATTCCATAGTGTATTGTTGATACATATGAACTAGTTTTCAGAACATTGGGTTTGGTTATTCCATTACGAAGATGCCACAGACTGGGTAGGAAGTCAGATTGCATGGATATCTAACCTGGTTCATGACAAAATGGTATCAAAGGAGGTCACTCTATTTTTTTGGTCATGTAATTAATGGAAATGTTCTATATAGTCCCAATCTATGATTTTTAGGGACTGAGGGTTTTGTTGTGTGTTGTGGTGTCTGGCTAACACTGCTCATTATATTCCTCGAGTCACCATGAGATATTGGGAATTGGCTATAATTCTCCTCCATGTGGGATGTACAGGCAGAAGACTATATTTGGACACTAGTTTTGGATGTATTGATTTGATCAGTATTGTAATTGTATGGTATTTGGTTATGTTTTGATTTATGAATGTTTTGGTATTAATTGTAGTTGATGAAAGTTGTCAAAAATGTTGTATTGATGGTTTTCCTTATGGTCATTTCATGTTGTAGAAATATGCCTTCCTGAAGACTTCTTTTTAGACACTATATTTATTCAAAAGGTAGTTATCCCTCATCAATAAAACAGTGATTGTTGGAATTGGTGGTTTAGTCTATCCATTATTTGGGTCAAGGAGTGGGTCTGGTCATTCTTAGGTTGGGGAATCTGATCCCAGTCCTAGAAAATAAAAAACATCCACAGTTCCCCATAAAAAATTCTATATCATTTGGGGTAGAATAGAACCCAATAAAAATATTAGTCACTTAATAAGATAGAAAGTAAGTTTTGAGTTTATTCCTACACCATATGCATTTAAACTGAGGTGTTCTAGTTCTTATTGGATTACCGCAGTCAGATGTGGTGGGACATAGTTGTGATACCTGGGATGCATGAGATATTTAGTTTGAATGAAATTAAGGATGTCTTCAATGGGATGTATTTTCTTGATATTTTTTACTTCACTATGACATATTAGTTTTTTTGAGCTTAGTACGAGAAAATTGTCTATAATGGAGTACACTATCCACTTTAAAGAGTTAGTTCAGTACACACACAAGGTCACTTCCAAGGATCATCTGAATGATCAAAAGTTAAGGATAGGAATATGGACAGAGATCAAATCATAGGTTTTCATATTCAATATTATAAATTTTTATGAGGTGATTGATCATGAAATGATAGACGATATTGATCATAAGGTGAATTTATGATTCATTGTAGGAGTGTTATAATTGGGTTGTGGGAGTTAATTTGTAACAAAAAAGAAAAAGGATGAGTATGGGAAAAATATAGGGGGTAGTTTAGTCCATCCTTCTTGGATTTCATTCATATGTGGATTCAAGTATTGGTTAAAATGTGTTCCATATGTGTGGAATGATAGGACACATGTGTTCTCTTTGTCTACATTCACCCATGCCTTATCAGCAATTTTGATCTATGGTTCAATTTTAGGTACATTATAAGTGGTTCACCAATATCCAAGTTGTTCTAGATTTGTAACATTTAATGGAATTTCATCTGTAACAAAACTGTCCAGGGAAGCAAGTTCTCAATTCCGAGGTCCTGGAAGAAGGGGTGGATCTTCTTCTAGGAATATTTTGTTTAGGATATATATGTTGGCTCGTAGTCACTCTATGGGTCATGATGAGATGAGGAAAATTTATGTTATAGAAAGAGAAATAGTGGAATTCGGTGCATGGGTTTTGAATGTTAAAGGGGATGTTTTCTATAGAATCATCTAAAGCTGTCGTTATGTATGATTTGGGTGCTTCATTTTCGGTTAGTTTTTTTGGTGGATGGGTTATAGTTTACAATTAACACTCTTCGATATTCAATGTAGATATTATCACAACTAGGTCAGATGTTAGAGATGGGTTTCACAAATCCATTTTTTGCACTCACCATCCTAGTGATCAATCTGAAATCAATTTTTAATGTTTATGAAATAGACCTCATTAACATGATCATGGGTATGGATTGGTGGGGGATTTTTCATGCACCAATATATTTTTTCAGGGGATGATTGATTCTTTTCAAATATGATGGAAGTACCCATGTTTATTAAAGGAGAACAATATCATTAGTCATTATGTGCTGGACCTACATTTCCAGAATTGGGATACGATATTTGTCAGATAATTCCAATCGTGTTAGAGGATGAGGATGGTGGTCCTGAGGGAGGATTTACCTATATGGTGAATTGGTTCATAGAGGGTTTCCAAATGATTTCTCAGGTTTTCCTATAGAGGTGGATGTGGTGTTTCCCATTATTATGTAGCTATGAACCAAGAAGGTATCTATTTCGTTGTACAATATGGCCCCTACCTTGTTGAGGAAATTAAATATAAAAATGGATGATTTGGAATCCCAAGTATTCATTCACTTGAGAATCTAACCATGGGAATCCAAAATTCTATTTGGGAAAATGTATCAGCGATCTCTCTGGTTCTTCATCGATTATCTGAAACAGAATAATGTAATGATCAAGAATAATTACCATGTTCCATGTATTGATGAGTTTTTCAATTATCATATTCGGTAAAGGTGGTTTTCCAAAATTAGATTCTATTCTAGGTATCATTATTTTAAATTTAGTGAGGTATATATTTTGTAAAAATACTTCTAGTGAAGTTATAGTCATTTAAAATAATTGGTCATGCCTTTCGGGTTGTAAATATATCCATCGGTCTTTATGGAGATCATGTATTAGGTGTTCCATACGTAACTATATTACTTTATTGTAGTATTAATGAATGGATTCCTACTATATTCTTGGACCAAGGATAAGTTTTAACAAAATTTTATTGTTTCTATTCTATATCCTTTGGGATGATCATATCTATGTGAAGCAATTTATGTAAACCTTCTAGATTAAGGAAGAGAGGATTATGTGTCATTTGATATTTGGACAAGGGGTGTTGGGGGACCTCCAGACAATTTTTTCATTTACATCATGGGAAAATCCAAATAACTATTTTGAGATCATGAGATTCTTGGTCCATGATGGGAATTACGAGCATTTTTTTTTTCATTTATAGTTACACACTTTTTAATATAGAACATACTTAGAAATGAGAAATGATTAAAAGGATCCAAGACTGTCAGGAATCCATTGAGGAGATAAATAGTTTCATCATTTCAACCCATATTTTGATATTTCTAGAATTTGGAGTGGGATATGTGGTATATTGTGATGTCTCATGTATGGTCCATGTGTTTTTACTTATACATGGGAAGCATGTAGTGGCTTATAGTTCACCACAACTCTAAACACATGAAATGAATTACCCAAAATATTATTTGGAGATAGAATCACTGATAAATTCCTTAAATATGTTGTTTCATTACCAATTGGGGAGAAATTTTTAGTCCGTTGGGATTATAATATATTAACATTCATTTTCTCCATGATTGATCAG
Source organism: Viscum album (assembly GCA_963277665.1). NCBI lineage: Eukaryota > Viridiplantae > Streptophyta > Magnoliopsida > Santalales > Viscaceae > Viscum > Viscum album. The sequence goes on along the minus strand of OY728165.1, from coordinate 1,059,072,800 downwards.
AATTTAATGAAGCCTCAATTGGTTGACTACCTTTGGGGGGTCTATTTTGATATAGTATATACTGTATGAAAGGGTAATGTTGTAGAAGATTCATTTATAGAGAAATATAAAGTGTAGGAATTCAAAAAGACTAGTGATGACCAGAATTTTATGGGGATTTATGCTCAAATTCAGCTAGAGACAAAGGAATGACGTGGATATGTGTTCTTGTCTAGTGTTCATATGAAACCACCAATTTTAGAAGTTTAATTGGAATGATCAGTGGAGTGTTTTTTCCATCATTATATACATTTTCCAAATTTTTGTGTGACTCCTTCTAATTGTTATATAAATCCCAAGTGAGTATTTCAGTTCAAGAGTCACTTTGTGGTTCCATTTTCATTAAGGAATGACATGATGCCAGATAACGACACATCCTAGGGATTCATTCACCCTAGATTCACCAATATGTTTGATGAAATTCATTGGTAGTTTTTGGGGGATGGTTAAAAGGTGAGACAAAGCGCACTTTGATGGCAGTGTTACATATTTCATCAAGTTAAAGAAGAGAACCAATGGACCTCTGGTTTTCTTCAGCAACTACATATTCCTACTTCGTTCTGTGATGAGATATCCATAGATTTTAATGTGGGATTTTCTTATACAACCTATCAGAGAAATGGAATTTTTTTATTGATTTTACTCCTTTATAATTCTTCCCATTTCATTCAATTAAACGATTCAAGAAAGGTGGATGAGTTTGGTCATTTTTATGTCTAGGAGGTTGTGAGGATTAATGGTGTTTCATTATAAATTATATTAGTTAGGGACCCAAATTTAATCTCACGATTGTGGAAAAAAATTTAGAATTCTCTGGATTCACATGTTATATTAATCATTACCTTACACCTTCAAACTTAGGGTCAGACAGTGTTGGAAAATCAGATTTTTAATGACATTCTCCGACCGTGTTTGTTAGAGTTTTGAGGTTCATGGGATTGAAATTTGGGATTGGATGGTTTTTCATATAAAAATAGTTACCATTCCTCAATTAAAATGTATGTTATTGAGGTAATTTATAGTCATAATTCTTTGTCACATTTATATTGGGTTATTGTGGTACGGCCATATCGTTTGAACTGAACCATGTGTTAGAAAAATATAATAAATTCAAGATGATAAAGCTTTAGTTGTTGATGGCACACTATTTCTATACTTTTTTTTAAAATAAGTTATTCAATTCTTTGGTGTTTTAGTTGGTTATTGAGTGTTTGTAAAAGTGGTACCTTTATTATGTCACCATTGTCTGTGAATTCAAAGGAATCTTACACCAATATATGTAGGACACTTTTAGGTTACAGAGGGAGGTGGTAAGATGATGTAACCGTTAAATTTTATAAATTATATGACATGAAATAATCAAATGTTCTATATCATCCACAAAAAATTGTATAATCCTGATCCATATCATTTTTTGAGTTGGGAAGAGAGATAATTGGAGCATAAATATTTTATGTTTTAATGGGTGGTAAAAATTGTGGATTCTCATGAAAAAAGTGCTTCTTAAGAAATCTATTCGATTGGTCTGAGTTCTTTATCAAATGGTAGTGGTAAGAATAATACATGGGAGTATACATCTTGATTTTAGGACCATTAACAAATATTATTATATCACCGTGAATCATGTTGACTTTCAAATGGAAGAATGTTATTATTGAAGTGATAATCTTCACATCTGTGGTTTTGATTTGAGTCATTAATTTGATTATTTTTTGTGTTGAATTTTACCTTTAAGATCCTCATATATTATATGGGAAATATATATATATTTGTCTTGGAAGTAGGTGGGGAAAAATTGACATATTATTTGGGGAAACGAAGTTCCATATCTTAGGAAACATGTGGAAAATGTTTCTTCGTGGTAGTAGATAATGAATGGTTGGCACACTGTTTGGAAAACCATGTGGGATAACCTTGTTTCTTGTTACTCTTGGACAATGAGGGATGCATAGTCGACACATGACTTGGAAGACCATGCAGGCTAACTGCGTGACCTACCTAGTTCATTAGTGATTTTAAATTACTTTCTCTCTCTCTTAGAATTTAACATTAAATCACCACAATTTTACACCATATGATATTTTCATTCAAGAGAGCATCCTGAAATCCTTATTGGACATCTTTATCATTAATACATTGGTGGTTTTGCAAATGGATATTCAATCAAAAATCACATAAGTCATTTATTCCATAGTTTCTACCTATTTCTAGGGTTCAACTTCTCTACTTCATTAATACTTGTTTTCTAGAGCGATATTTAACATAATTAGGGATTTTAATTATGATTGTGGGTAAAATAGTGATGGTTTTGGTTTGACCTATCCATTTTATGTATTTTGGTGGTGCGATTGTGGGTTCGCACTAAATTATGGAAGATTACAATAGTGAGGTAGTCGGTTCCATTCTTTTACATTATTCGATGAGTTTCTCTTTTATTTTTTATTTTTTAAAATTATTCTATGGATTTCCTTTGTAGTTTGAAACATGTTTTTTAAATGTTTTGTGATACTGATGTGATAAAAATGGGATTTCTAAAGGAATGTGGTCATTTTTCCTGTTTTCGTCATTGTGGTGTTTCTATAATATGATTTACACCATGTATGAAAGGAAAACAAATGAGTTTTCATAGTAATTTTAAGGTGAGAATTTTTTAAAAGTGTAAATTTTATGATAAATGGCTTATGATGAATTTTTTCATATTTTTTGTGAACCTTAAGCATGTCATTGAATATGTAAATTTATGTGAAGCATGTTATAAATTTTTTTTGATTGATTATGAAAATTTAAGCGTATTTTTTATTGGAAATGGAAGTATTCCATATGTGTTCTTATTCTTAAATTTCAAATGGGTTTTAGAAATTATGAAAGTTTTGTGAAATGTATTTTAAAATGGGGTTAGTGTACTTATGAAATATACAGTGTATTTTCAGGGAAAATTGTTGTTTCCATGTGGAGGTTGATCATTGGATTAATGTGAAAATATAAAAGCAATGTTTTCCTTCTGTTCTTATGATTCTTGGTATGTGTTTGTGAAAGTTATGATTAATTTAATATAGGAAAATGAAATTTGACGATAATGGAAATCTCGGGTATCTAGGTGGGAGTACTTAGAAAGTTTATACTAGTTGAGTCAAATATGGCAGAGGTATATATTTATCTAGTAGGATTGATGATACAACACTAAATAAACATGTTATATGATTAGATACCACTAGAAGATAGGATAGTAAACCCACTAGTGGCTCATTCATATGAATAATGTTGGTTTTGGATTATGATACAAAGATATCTAGAACATGGGATATGTTCTTTTGTAGTAAATCATGCATGATGACATTGGCAGTAGTTTAGTTGGATTATTTTGATCACATAGGAATAGGGTATATTGGGTCCTACATTTTTAAGATACCTATTACAATTACCCATGGTGTTCTATTTGAATATAATGTTCATGGTTTATGTTGATTTTTGTCTGTATTTAACAGAACTATTATACATTTTTATTTCAAGCCAGGATATTTGTGAAAAAAAATTTCATTGATAAGTTTCTCTATTGAAGTGTTTCCTTAAATTAGTTTCCTAGAAATATCTCAAAATTCATTCTGTGATTTTTCATGTTGTTTTTATTCAAATGTTATAGAATGGAATCATTCATTTTGGTGGTTTCCTACTAGGGTTTTGATCACACCTTATATATACCATTGAAACTATGTTGAAATCCCGACGCATAAACCAGTTAAAGGAAACATGTATCATGGTGGGGATTGTAGAATCCTTCTATAGTCTTTTACACCATGTATGTGTTGATAGAGGTGGCTAGAGTGTGAGATACCTCTTCATTTATAGATAATTTTTATATAGTTTTGATCATACAATTCTATTTATGTATGTTTAGTATTGGATAATGTTGTGAAACATTTAATATGAAAATTCATGTACCACGTTTGGTAATGGTTATCAATTATATTGCTACATATTGATGATGGTTTCATATTATTAAATAAAATGGTGAAATCATTACTAATGTGTACTGTTCATAACCCGGAAATATTTTTCCAAAACAAGGGGATCCATAATTCCTTTCAGGACATGGAATGGGATAGTTCATGTATGAAATTGGATAGTACTCTGGCTTGGATCGTGAATGATTGTTATTTGGAGAAGTCATATTATAAACTAATCCAGTATTTTCTCTTAATTATGACTTTTCTATATTTTATTATTGGAGTGTTGAGTCCTTAAAATGTGTAAAATAGTAGTTTCACCATTGTAAATGATTCTTAATGTTTTTCTAATATTTATTTTCTATGAAATATTTTATGTTTACCGTTGGTCCATATGTTGGTATTTTAATGGTCTACATGAGATTTTTCAATTAATTAATATTTAATAGGAATATATTTTTCATTACATGTGGTTGAAGAAATATATATTGTTAATTAATTCTTGGTTTCATGTTATAACATATTTTGTGAGTCTATAAAGATGATTTTTTTTCTTTTGTTTTGTATAATGATTGTGATAATCTATCATATAATTACAAATTTATGAGGGGATCATTCCGTGACAACCCCAATGTTGCCTTCAATAGTCAAGGGGTTGGTGACAAGAACTGAGTTGGTATATCCCACAAATAAGATGAATTAGCATAATGTACTTACAATAATAGAAACATCTCCACACCCACACAATGATGAAATATAAAACCAAAAAAAAATGCATGGATAAATTTGAGATCCCAGAACACTGTATGATAATAAGGAATAGAAAATAGAAATGGGGGGAAATAATAACTACCAAATCTGTAAATATTCATATTTTATTCATGTGTGAGGACTATTTCAAAATTGTGCTTTTAGTAAACATTGGGGTCTGTCAAGCACCATCTATGCTCTGCGTACTCTCAGTCAACACTAGACACTATAATATAATGACCTTTATATTTACAATACACGAAAGGTGCGGGAAAATCCCATGCAGGGGTGAGCATAAAATTATTTTATAGGAAACATTTAGAACACTTAAAAAAAGATCCAAGTTAGTTATATCAATAAAAGATATAAAAATAAATTTATAAAAGACTAAATGAAAATGTACCTAGATATTCATAGTTAAGAACCATTATATAAGGTGGTCATAACCAACTACATTTACTTGATATTACTTCATGAAATTCTCTTCTCAAGCAAAATCACTCCCCGGAAAATTCAATCATCATAGAAACTCAATGAAGTGGTGAAACTCATCGGTCCCTACATATTGATAATGTAGTGGTGTATGGTGACTAGGATACACAAATAAGGGGGTCATGCCCAGAAACATTGGGGGACACTACAAAACCAAATCTGGATCAACCCGCTAAATAAGGTATTATACATAAAGGATTCCTCAAACCCTACCGATGCAACCATGTAGATGGATGATCAATTCTTTGCTCAGGGAAGTCATGTTGATTCCACAAACTACATCTAGGAAAAAATCTATGATATAGGATCACACTCCCATCTCATAGAGGGACAACACACCACTATATGAGACTCGACATCTAAAGGAGATCTCAATCCAGTGATGTGGATGTAATTCTATATTGTCACCTCAAGAAAAATGACCAAGGGATTGGCCTGAACATATACTGGTCCATCCCAAAAAAATGGTGAGGCTCATGCACTCTTGTATGTACTACACTTCATGTTTAGTTATCCAAATCCATTCCCATGTAAATGATAATAAAATATAATGTAGTCTCCATATACAGAGTGTCTATACGGAGTACACGGCATGTAGTGACACATGGTGTCCTTCTCGTGTCTCTTAGCCACGTCCATGTACCAAATCATTATACATGTACAGGTCCAGATATGCTAACCAATGTCTATGTCTGAGTACAAGATGTGTTCATACTCGTTTACTCTAACCCATGTACATGAACATTAAAAGTACACACCATGTAAATCTGGGGGTGGTGTTCACACATCATATTATAAGGCTCACATTACATGTGATTTGTACCATCGGAAAAACCCTATCACCATAGCCAGGGGAACCCACACACCGTGTACTCCCAGACTACATGCCTTGTGGAACATGATTTTCAGAATAACTCGTTATTCCATTTCACTTCCTAAAAAATACTCCAAATTATATTTGGTGATCTATTCACCATATAATAAAATATACAATGTCTTCCATACCATACCATCCTTGAATAATGTGTTCTGTCGTAAGATCAATTTAGAAAAAATATTAAATCTGTGTTCATTGTTTTGTGACGATGAACCCCAAAGAACATGAAATTTGGAATCATCTATCATCAAAATCAATAATTATGCATAATCATACCTCATTCGTGTCATTATAATACTAGACCTATGATATCAGTGAAATGAATCATGGAATATGTTTAGAAAGATTGATTGATCAGGAATAGTGCAACCATGAGCCTAACATAAGAACAGCTGTGGCGATTTACAAATTTTGGAAAAGAAATTAAGCAGAAAAATTGTGAGGAACGAACCATTTATGATGTTCATAATGATATATATATATTTATTTAAGCTAAAAAATTAATAGGTACACATTAATTATTCAAAATCACCTTGTAATATACCAATCTGTCAACTACGCACGATCTATAGATCTTTCCTTTTGTTGTTTGATCCACATTCCTCATGGGAGTCTAGAACTAGGAAAAATGCCCATAAAACAACATCATACATCTATTAAGTTCAATCGTTGATGAATAATGATATTTCACTGTTTACAATGGAACAATCAATCGAATTGGTTGGGTATCAATCATCGATCCACAATCATGTCACCATTATCTTGAAAGAATTATCAAAATCTCTATGTATCAGTCATCTGGTGCCTCTAGGGTTTTGTTGTTAATCCCGTAATTCCATCATAAAAATATATTTAAAGATTAAAAAAATCAGTACATCAGTGAAACGAAAAAAATTTATTAAATAATTTTATTCTTTTTGGTGCTCGTGGGGAATTTTCCACAATCCACCTGCACAGATGAATATTAAGTCAATCATAGAGAAAAACCTCTATTCTAAACTCAATGATACACTCACATTCTTGTTCATGGAACCCTTTTAGGAGTAATTATTTTTTTATGAAATCCATGCACATATACTATTTAATATATTTATTATATTTCAATCATTTATTTTTTTCACAGCACGCATCAGAATCAAAATGTTGTCTCAACGACTTTTCATGATAAAAATTTATATAAATTCCTCAAATAAAATATGGAAAATATGAGATGTTAAATTATACAAACCATGGGGATTCACATATTTGAAAATAAAAAAAAGGTTACTAAATAATATGTGGGTTTTGAGCTAGAATCTAAAGCTCTCTCTCCCATGTGATCCCATGTAGATTCATGTGCTTCCACCAGAAATTCACCAAAATAATCGATCACCCATGAAGGATAGTACACATACAATACTAGATATATACAGGTAATTAGAAAAGTTTTATCCACTATCACTGCCCAGCTTATCGCATTTGATAATTATAAATGAGTCATGCATGTACATCATCATTTGCACCACATGAAAGACATTGTATACCCAGTCAAACAACAGAGTATGGTCTGAGTGGTATTCCATATACCCAACTATATTATGTTTCTGGAATGGACCAATGAACCTCATAGATATATTTACGCCTCAACAATATCTCTATAATCCACATCGATGTGAAACCCATAAGAACACATGGTCTCTATAATCAAACTCCAATGGCCTCCATCACCTATCATTATAAGATTTACGAAGGCGATTTGAGGTCTTCATATCCTCCTAGATTATCATTATATTCTCTATTATAAAAAGAACTAATTTTGGACTAACGAATATTGACTATCTTAGGAAATTCCATCAATGTGGTGACATATTGGGTCTCCCATTCAATGCCTCAAATAGATCCAAAACAGTGGGAGGATGATAGATTTTTTTGTACAAAAACCCCACCAAGGGAATGGAGTCCTCCAATATATGGTAATAATCCCACATTCTTGCTCACATCACATCATCATGAACCTGAATAGACTGCTATGTACGACCATCTATTTGTGGGTGAAATGTATTGTTGAAGCCTAACAAGGTTATAAACTTTTCCTGAAACCCCTTTTATAGAAGAGATGTAAAATGATTATAAGTATCATAAATAGCCATCTATGGAACTCAATGGAGTCAAACTATATTATTCATGTTAAAATTTTCCATGATCTATATTGAATACTTTTCTCAGATTTCTAAGAAGTTGCATGATGTGGTGAGTCATTCTACCAACACCGAGATTGAATCTTGCCCAATTGACGTACATGGTACTCAGACTACGAAGACCATATATATATCATCCCACATACAATATGTAACCTTTGGGGATTGATCTAAACATCCTAGAACATTGTTATCATCCTTGATATTCTAATAAGATAGGCATCGAGAGACAAACACTGAAACTTTTTGTTCATCACTATCCAACAATAATTACATCAGATGTCTGAGAACATTTGATTCACAAAAGGTTGTACTACCATATATGATGTGTGAAACACTCTCAAAACCTCCTCTAACAATTCTAGTAGTAACATCATCTATCCTTTGAAATGAAAAACATTCTCCCCACCGTATGAAATCCATCAAGAGCATATCCAGTGGTTATCTGAGTATATAGGGTCTCAATGTTATAATACACAAGCTATAGCCCCCTGACTCAATGTAAGAGTGGATGGGAGACAACCAATAAATGTATGTAAGCTTCCCCATCTCCATCAATAATGGATATGTGTAATTAAGAAAACAACCTTGATGCCTTGTTCAGCTACTGCAAACTAAATATCCTAATAAGCACGTCAACTACCAAATTCCCCTTCCAATGAGGATATAAATTCTCAAATTAAAAGTCATTGTGGAAATATAGACATAACATCTATCTCATGTTAATTTCCTTCTATGAGAAGATATAAATGAGACACTTCTAGATAGAGTACATGATAAATCACTTGCCCATCATGTATTGTCACAACATCTTCAATGAGAAAACTACCGTTGCAATAGCATGTTCATGGTTCATATTGTTATGCTCATGTGGGATCAACTAGAATGAACCACATGCCATAAATGATTTCATCTAAATCAGAAAACAACCATGCCTAGTCGCTAATAAATTGTAGAATACTATGCACTCGACACCCTCCTCATATAACCTAATTATGGGAGTTCTCATCAACCCTAGTCTTAGCACCTGAAAGTAGTTATTGTAAATTTCTATCCACAAAAAGGCTATACATTATTAGAAAATAATTTACAGGGGACTTCCACTCTACATTAGTTATGTATAATCCTTAGATAGTACCCAACCATTCCATAGAATTCCCACACCTTAGAAACACAAATGGGAGGATCCCATGAAAGCACTGCCTCAATCGTCACTGGATCAATTAAAAATCTAGATTATGAGATGATGTGTCCCATAAATGGTCACCTCTAAACCACAACTGAAACTTCATGGGCTTTTTGGAATGGTGGTTTACTCAGAGTGTGTCTAATGCAATCCTCATGTGTCATTTATTCTCTTCCCCATATACAAAATACAGTATAATTTCATCGATGAAGATTACCACAAACCGATTCATGAATGTATGAAATATCTAGTTCATGAGTCTCCAGAACAGTATTGTGGAATTTATCATTCCTAATAGAATCACCACGTACTCTTTGTGATTTTAATGACGTCGGGATGCTATCATAAGTATATCCCCACCACATACATATAGTTAATGATAGCCTAATCTCAGGTTAATCTTTGAGAACCATCAAACACCTTTAAATAGATGAATTAGTTTATATTTCTGTTGTAGTGGAAAATTTTTTATCACAGTCTCCTATTTAGGAACATATAATCCGCACATAGCATCGTGATCCATTTTTCCTTCATGGAACACATCGATGTGGTTTTCCTAGGGAAAAAACCGACTCTCAAAAATCCTTTATACTATAAGACCTCCAAATACATCCTCCACACCCAATGCCCAACAAGAACCATCTGATATGAAAGTATAGAAAATGGTTCCACACTATGATGCATGTTAATGTAGAAATTTACCTCTTTGACGGGAGGTAAACCATGTATGTCCTCAGGATATACATCCACATACCCCACCACCACTATATGAAAAAATAAAACTCACTACATCCACTACACCAATTGTGAGGATATCCAAATGACGATTAATATGCTTCACCCTCATATGCTGGAGTCTGTCTTGTGTATCATGGGATTTCAATTCATGGACAAAGGAAAAAATAGTTCATTCATTGTGTACTCACCACACCCATTACCTAAAAGTATAAATATGGGCTTGAACTATATATAGCCATTACTTATCGAAGATGATTTCATAATTCCCCAATATTAGAAAAAAGATATCCCAATCAAAACTCTAACATCCAAGAATCAGGTCGTACTGTCGATAGATGTGATACAATGTTGTGTCCCCACCTGCTGGTGTTACAAACCACAAGGGTCATGCCAAAAGCGCAACCATAATATCAATGTATTGAACCATATAAGTGGAACATATGTAATGAGTATAACCTGTCTATTAAAAATACATCAAAAGAATGAAATACATATATCGTACCTCATATCATCCATGGAGTCCTATGGCCATAGGCATGCATATCTTTAACCTGGAATTGCCTTTACCCACCATATCCAGGATCCTAGCATAGAAAACCTGGGGGTGGTTTAGGAAACTAGGATAACCTCAAAACATCGCTTACACCCCTTTCAGCCAATCTGAAATGTCCTCCTCCTTACATAAATCCATGATCCATACTTGTCCAATGTCCTGGTGGTACCTATATATTCTCCCAATCATCTCTATAACATGCTATGAAATCTCATACCAGATGTCCCGGTACATTGTAAGAGAAAAAATTCAAGTCCCTTTGATGAATAGTTCCACCCTAAGATCCCTACACAGACGACCTTATGTCTTAATATTTCCCCATGATGTGTTTGACCCAATAGGATTTCTATGACTATTATTGGCAACCTTCTACTGATATCTCATCTACATGGTACACACTTCTAGCTCCCACTATTGGTGTCTTCTCTACCAAAATACATTCTACCTACATGGATCTCTCACGAACTTTATCAAATGTGTAAATCATAAGAGATACAATTAACACCCTGATGTCCCAACACAATCCATGTTTAATGGATTGAGCATTGATGGACTGTCTCATACCATATCTAGGGAGTAATATGGGTGAGTAGTAAACCTCACTGAATACTTCCCCATGGTCATACTACCCTACAATTGATGTAGCAGTTTTTGTATACATACTGATCACCATGTGTCCAGATGGAAATCTTCAATAAAGAGACACTCAATGTCTATACATGGGATTAGTGTCTTGTCATGTCACTGAGTATCCATGCTCCACCATATACCAATAAATACCTCAACAAAACTCACTGTGAGCACTGATATCTAATCTATAGGCATCATTAATAGGTCAAATGTGTGTTTTATTACCTCTAGCTGGTACTCAGCCATATGGGGGTCTTGATCACCCCATCAAATTGGTGTTCACTGCCTCGATGGCTCGTGAAACACACTAAACCTACATAAAACTTTATATATGATTGGTGGTGGTAGATGATTCTTAACAAATGCTGGTATAGTTGGTAAACCACCTATATGTGTTATCTCTGGTAAAATCCCTTAAAATGATGCCTTATAACTAGTTGGATCATCTACTTGATCACGTAATAGAATCATGAATGGCTATCTATGTAGAGACATCATGAAATTTAAACAAGTTTTACCATGGAAAAAGATTATACCTAGGTAGATGACTGATGAAGGGAATGGAAAAAAGAACCCATTTTTATATGATGCATGTACTGAATGAAAATTAAATATCTATTATTCAGACATATTTTTATGGAAATTGAGAAACCATGTGTTCTTCCAAGAAACGAAATACCATATCCATTAAAATAACATTTAAGCATACCAAACATAATCTCACATAATAAATTCAATGATAGATTGTTTACTTGGGTGTTTTGTTCATCCAATAAGAGATCACTAAACTGAAATTCTAGCTTTTCCCAAAAATGGATGTTCACCTCAAAGTTGATCTTCCCATTATTTAGACCCCAAACAAGAATTAGGTCATACTTGATGATGCATGTATATTTTTACTCCCTGAGGTCACCCTCAAAGAACTCCCCATAATTTTAGTGGGTTATTCTCCATTAGAAATAAATGTTAAAATATGTTCACCCATTTCTTCTTCCGAGCTTATAAGAAGTTCCAATGGGTGATAAAACAAATCAACTAGAATTCATTCCTGAGAAGAATCCTTGGGGGGTTGGTTTCAGAGTCCATTTTAATTTATTTTAACATCATCACATAACGTGTCTCAATTGGAAGTAAAAATTTGAGTATTCCTTTATCCTTTATTAGATTCCACTCTCACTTATACTTCTCCTCATCAATGGGAGAATAACACCGATAACTACATATACATTTTTTTTGTTGAAAAGTCTTCACTAGATTCGTTTCTATGGATTTTCTACCCTTCCATGGATGTCCTAATCAGTGCTTCCCCAGACACATGATCATTGGAAAATCATTTTACGCGATTAACCAGCTCAATAGTTTTCTCCTACCTAAGTGGTTTTTCCTAAATCCTAAAGAAATACCCACTCAGGGTTGTTTACAGACATTACGCCCGATGCCACCTTGGGTACACTCTAGCAACTGATAGTTTTTATGTTCAAGACATATAACCACATTTCCACCTGAATAACCCTGAATTGAAGCTACAATAATTACTCTATGGTATTCACTATTAAATGAATCAGTTCCCTACTTCAAATCATCTAGAACTGCGTGTTCTTGGTCGTAGATAAGTTGCAGTACTAGAGCATGGGGAAATGACCTGACGTTATGATCCTCTGTATAGAATCTTGGTTACAAGGTATTAGTGTCACCCCTACTATCCAAACAGTCCACAATTGGGTCACAACATTTGAGTTGGATACACCTAGATCTATTGTAGTATATTGAAGATTTGAAAGAAGTTCAGATTAACAACCTAGTGTCTAGCCTTTTTATGAAGTTTATAACCCCCTTGATAAACCATCACATGCATGTTTGTAATTTCAGTAGACATAGTCTTAGGGGTTGTCGAAACAAAGAGTCCCTAATTGGCGTCTCCAACCATGATGGCACAGTAGGGTTGGATAACATAGACATCTTCTAGAGAGAGAGAAGTCCAAAATGATTCATATATAATTGGAAGTTTGTACCGAATATCATAACAAATTAAAATCCACACCCACTACAAATGTGTCTTTTAGACATAAACATCCTTATAGATGTGAGGACTAATCGGAAGGAAAATTGTGTTTGTTCTTCCATCAAAACATAGGTACCAAAAAACCAGGATCCCAAGTTAACACATGATAGATGGATTTTTAAAATGTAATGTGAGTTCCAAGACCCATACACAAAACTCCATTGAAGGATTATTCCACTTCATATGTAGATCATACGGCCACAGAAGATGATGGAATTGGATTCTATTAAACAACTAAAGTACCCTAGAACAAGCCTGTATTAATTTTTTATTTGAAGAGGCAATGTGGATTATAATATTCCAATGATCAAGTTGGCCGATCATGGTGAGATCTTGAAAATACTATTGGTTGAAGATGAATATACAGTATGATTCTTCCAATGAACGTCGAGACTGGAAGCACACAACTAGGGTAAGACCCAAAGGGCCAAGGTTGGAGAAAACATAGATATCAAAAGAGGTATTTGAGGAAAACTATCAATATTTCATAGAACCTTTGGGAATATCAAAATCTCAAGAAACAATGTGAGTAAATAAGGACATAATAACACAGAGAAATATCAAGGCTGAATCTCTGATGAACACATGGGAAAACTTCCCTCTCCACACCCCCATAGGGGCAGAGGGAGAGACCACTCACATCTGGTTGGGTTTTGTAGTGTTCCTTGACACAAGAATGAATGAAATCACATGTATCATTGTTTTTTCAACATCTTGTTTTTTCATGTTAAGAGTATAAAGGTAGGTGATCTGAGTCCTGGTGTATTGATATATCAGCAACCACACCTATCTTATAATCCATGGTATTACTTTGGATATCAAAAAACTAAAAATTATTCACCTAACCATTTTCATAGATTCATGTCATAAAGTAGAATCAACCAACATTGATAAATCTCTATCATGACCTATGCTATAGGGGTCTGTGCCATGACTACCATAGGCCCTCCTCCAATAGGATAAGGGATGGAAACCAGTGCATTGTTGGAATATCCTAAAAATTGGAGTCATTATCATAAATCACATATACACACAAACATATGAAATCACACATAATAATGAAATGAAAAAATACTGAAATAATGGATCAATAAATCTAAAATACAACAATAGTGTAAGACACCATATTATAGAAAACAGAAAAGAGGTAAAATAAAGATCAACCAAATATAGCAAGTGTCCAATGTTGTCCATTGTAAAGGACTAATTCAAAATAAATCATTCAATAAACACCTAATTATGTCAAACTACAGGTACATTTTACAAAATTCCTTTCCACCCTAGACATTATAAAAAAGTCCCATCGCCTACACATGACACGACTTATGCGACAAAATCTAATGTAGTTGTGAGTTTAAAAATACACCATAAAAGTCCCTACAAATAGTAAAGAAAACAATAAAGTGTATTCAGATCAATACAAGTTATAAAATTCATGGTATAGTAGAAACAATGAATAAGAACCCATATATACTCAAGTAAGGAACCATGACAAAAAAGTCCTTTCCAATTGTCAACCCCATGATTTCACTCGAAGCACCACTCGTTCAAGGAGAACTCAATCCATAAGACGAGATATAATCTTTGACAGTATGTGATGTAGTCTATCTTATTGGTCCCTTCCCAATTAAAATTAAATGGTCTAAAAAGATGATGATACACATATAGGGGGTAAAGACCAAAACTGTTGTGGGAAAACACAAACTCAAATCTAGATCAACCTGCTATCTTGGGGATCATATGCTATGGATTCTACTAAACCATATTGATGATAAATGATAAATATATTGTAAAATATATTCTTAGGGAGCTCATGATTATTCAAAAAACACAATGGAACTATTGATGATATAGGATCACAATCTAGTCGTACATAGGGAGACCTCATCTCTATCTGAGACTCGATATTTAGAGGGGATCACAATGTAGTTATGTGGAGGTAAAAAAATTGTTTCTTTGTCATAAAGGACCATGTGAATGAAATCTACCTATACTGGTTCATACTATGGAATGGATGATCCTAAATGACTTTCAAATTGTCTACACAATGTGTCCTATGGGGTACAAGGTGTTTCTAGGTATCCCAAGTCATAATATTGTGTTAGATCATAACATTTAATATAGGCTACATTTACATAGGGTATAGAATGAGTACATTGATTTTAGAGATACATAGTCTCCTACCCATTTCTCTTAGCTGTGTTCATCTACCTATCTGTGCACTCTATGTTGTGTGCATGTGGGAGTACACGATATGTCTATGATAATGTAATCCAACCTGAGACGGTGTACTTCAGAATTAAATATCGATTCCACCAAGGAGGGTAAAATCCCATGTGATAGGGGTCACACAACACATGATCGTTAACTTCATCTAATCACTAGGGATAAACCCATGGGACTCCAAACCTAATGTTTTCTTACAATACACGCTGTATGGATTGTGATTTCCTAGAATCACCCTATCATCCTCCGCACATCCCAAACGATTCCCTACCATCGATTTGATGACTAATTCCCCATGAAATCATAGATAACATATTTTATATGCCTCTGTATCGGAAAAAAACATTTTCAATCTTCAAATCTTCTAATAAAACAGAATAAATCATCATTATTATTTTTGTGCCAAAGAAAACTGAAGAATTAAAAATCAGGAATCATCCATTATTTGAATCAGTCATTCTCCACAATTATATATATACATATATATATATAATGTTGTTCTAATCCGAGATATATGATATAAAATCATTGAATAATGAAATGGGTTCACAATGATCGATTTATCTAGATTAGTCAAACATTGAGTGAAATGAAGAACTGTTGTTGTGATTCACAGAACTAGGGGAGAAAAGCACAAGAACAAATGACATGAATGAAACTCAATCAATATTCATTTCCATATAGATTAATTTCAATAAGATTAACAATTAATAGAATCAGATTTATTTTCCCATATCACATATTATTATACCAATCCCATAAATACACAAGATACATGGATCAATTAGTTGGTCAATTTATCACAGGTTGTCATAGAAATATTGAAAGAGGAACAATGTAACGACCCAATGAATTATCAAAAGAAATTTTCTTCTTATAATTGGGTAATATAATAACATAAAATCACATATCAATGAAATACTGATTATTCTACGACCATTAAATATAATATTTTGACTTTTGTATGTTGAATATTGAAAATATGACATACACTTCTATGATTAGTAATACATTTGGAGTCCTAAAGAACATATTTAATTTTTTGGATAGTAGTAACCTACCCTTATGAATAGTTAACTACTATTATGAATAGTGGAATGACCCATATAAATAGTAAATCATCAAAATGAATTGTAACCTCAGCATGAATGTATAAACAATATTTAGGAATCTTATAAGTGATAATACGACTAGAGTAAAAGTTTTAGTATATCTATAACATTTAAATAATAAATTACAATTAATTAAATAAGATTAAATAAAATATATTTTATTAAATGGTGGTAATAAATTAAAAATTTTATTTCTTTTGGTTTCAAGATAATTTTATAAGACATTGAGTAATTTTTGAATGCATTATAAAATTAGGTGTTTTTTTGAAATCCGTATTTTTCATGTAAATTATGATTAAAAATTAAATTAATCTTATTGAGAAAATTATTTTTGAAAAATTGGGTTCATATAAGAAGTTTACATTTAGAAAAAAAGTTTTGGTGAATTTTTGAGAATTTTTTGAAATCCATCAATTTTTTGTGAGTAGTAAAAAATGAAAAGTTACAATAAAAGATAAATAGAAGATTTCGGATGTTATCAAGAGATGTATGGTTGAGGTAAGGCCCTTATCTAGAACTCAAATACACTCATTATGGTTTCTAGTAACATTAATCATTACTATAACATGTATTATAGAAAATTAATTAACTGATGATTTTAATAATAAGAACACCCCCTCCCCTCCACTATAAAAATGACCCATACTCCCCTCATCTCTTCACTCATATCAAGAATTATTCCATTGGTAATTATAGTCAAATATCTCCCCAAGAACCTAACCAAATTTAAATAGTATTCAGTCTCCTAAAAATTCCAATTCTCCTCCCATTAACAATATCTATGGGATGATTAACTCAATAGGTAAATTTCCCTTTTAAATTCCTTTTCTTGCATTTCAAGTACTTTTTATCTTTTTTGTCCTAAACTATCCTTGTAAAAATGTTTTGGAAACTAATGTACCTTATATGTACTTGATTAGTTTAATGATAATGGAATAAATAATTATCATTTACCATTTACCCTTCATATATACTAGTAGTAAAAATAACATTGGAGATGTGTTAATTTACGAAAATTATGAAGATGGGGTTTCAATTTCCAATACCGTCTTCAATTATGGTCAGGTAACCATATTCATGTTTTAACCATACCATAATATATGTATTATGTATAATCTATGGTGTTGGAATCTTTTTTTACATGTAGTATTGATTTATAAAACAAACAATGTTTATTGTGATCAAAAACTGCCAATAAACCAAAAATATTATCACTAATGTTTTAAAATAATGTTTCATCTACATTCAAAGTAACATAGAGAAATTTATAAGCAAGTAGCCTTCGAGATATTAAACAGTAAAATATTACTCAAATTCTGGAATTCTGTCCTCATTTTACATTATTAATTATTTATGTATATTAGTAAACTGGTCATGAAACAAACGGACCAAAGTAATGAAATTGAACCTCATAACCAAGAAAATAAGTATATGAATGCAATCTAAAACGTTATAATAAATTAATTACATTTACAATAAGTTCTATACTTATTAATTGAGGATCCTAATTTCATTATTCAGTTAATTAATGTCATTTGGAGAACAGTATTAGACAGAAGGTAAAGGATTGAACCTAGAAATACATTATTACGTCGGGTTATTCTAAATCTATTACAACACAATGAAATCATATATTATAATTATGTAAATATTCTAATTTATCTTTATATATCCAAAAAAAATATCTCTATCAATTATACATTCACTTTTGAGGATCTAAATGATTTTAATTGATTCTTTCCTCAATACTTACAAAAAATCAAAATTGTTTTAAGGAAACTTCCTGAATTTATACCCAATTTTATGTTCCCCCAACCATATGTTATAAGACAACATTTTTTTATAAAACATGTTTTTTTATTTTGAAAAGATTATGTATCACTTATTGTTTTTTAGAGAAGTATATTTTATTTTTTATTTTAAATTTTCAATATAATTTTTCCTTAAAACAGCACTAAAATAATCTAATGAAAATGTTTATTAAATACTCTTATTACATTTTTTTAGTTCTGTTTGAAATTAATTACCATGATATATTATCATTTTTTCTAATAAATTTCCATTTATGTTTTAATTTCATTCTTTCATGGACACATGTTTGATACAACCATTCATTATGATTTGTGACACGATAATGATAACCATTTTTTCCATGGGTACCCTTATGATTATGTGTTATTTATTATTTATGATTATTAATGAGGAAAAAATTTCATGAATAGGTAAAGATGGTTTGTAAAAGATAGTGCTCCGATGAATTGGATGATGTTGTGTCTCATTAGTCGATATGTGCAATGGTCTTGGAAGTTATCATTGATTCATGCAACCATGTACGTCATTTTGGATTATTAACCTTGACTTGTGCTCCTCTATATGCAATGATCCTGGAATCAGGAAAAAGTAATTTTTATTTTTCATCAACATTACTATGAATTCATGATTATAATAACCAATGTTTTATGTTATGATTCCATATTTTCGATGACTTTTTATATCATTATGTAATGCCTTCTAACCCATGGTTTAATGCTTTAATTATCATGATTAGTCAATGGTTCTGATTTTTATCTCATCATTTTGTTCATGTTATCCTAGGATATCATAGATATCAAGATCCTTAGCTTGTAATATTTTGTTTTGTCATGAATAACATAACTTGTTGATATGTGTAAATGTTTTGGGTCTCTATAGATGGCATCAGAGGATGTTCTAGTTATTTTTTCATATTATAAATGTTTCACTTTAGTACAAACCTTATGGATGAGACCATGTATATGAAAACAACCCAAAAATTAATTAAGTATAGTTTTAGTTGTTTATTCATAATATTAATCCATTTCATGATAAAAAAATGTAGAGGTGGATCTATTTCATATATATCTAGGGGTAAAACCATAAAACACTTCATTGATATAGACTCGAATCATAACTGGTGGAGGAAAATGGGAGAA
Source organism: Viscum album (assembly GCA_963277665.1). NCBI lineage: Eukaryota > Viridiplantae > Streptophyta > Magnoliopsida > Santalales > Viscaceae > Viscum > Viscum album. The sequence continues at coordinate 1,059,053,063 of OY728165.1, read as the reverse complement.
GCTGCACTCTTTGTTTGACCCTCCCAGAGGATATGCTTGGGTAAACTCATGATATTTGTACAACAAGTTTTTAAAAGAATAAAAAAATCACATAAGAATATATGATATGAAATAGATACTAAATAAATTATATTTAAACATGGGGTATCACAAGTTAGGAAATAAAACTCCTTTAAAACTTTTTCCTTTTATGTTCAAAGATTACTTTTTATGATTAATAACTATGTTATAAATCCCTCTAGGTGTACATTATTTTTCTGATACAATGGTGGGAAATAAGGTAACATCTTCCAAAAAATAGTTATGAATTTTAAAGTGATTATTTTTCTATTGATATGACATAGATGATAGGAGCAAGTGCTCAAAACATCATGAAAATAATTGATCAGTAGGATATTGTTAGTAATAGTAACATGAATCATGTGGAATTCCATCCTCATTCATGGAAATAGAATGTTTTTTTTGAATCCTTCATGTGGAAAATTCCTCCTATGTTCATGGGATCCTCTGATCCCCCCTAGTGGAACAATGGATTAACTCCGTTAAGATGATATTATCTGTCCTCTAGTGCTCAAAAGTAGAGAAATCCATACTACCTGTTTATTGTTTTGATAGGGATGCTGATCATTGTTTAACATTAATCATTAATATAGAGTCCTATAAGTAATTTTTTCCATGGATTAAGAGGAATTCAAGAGACCTAATCCCAAAATACATAAACCTAAAACTTGAAACAATAACCCTATCCCTTAAAAGAAAAACTAAACTTGAAAATCAAAACAAAAAATCAGAAAAACGAGTCCAATAACCATATAACCAAAACCATAATCCTTAAACTCTAATTCTTAAAAGCTTAACCCTAATCAGAAAAACATATACCTCATACCAAAATCTCAAAATCCATTATAAATGAAACTCTAATCTCTAATGTCTAAATTCTAAAATCTAAATATTTTGAATATATTTTTTCCCCTAATCATTTATCTCATGATGGAAATAGAATACACTGGACTAATGTAGAAGGAATAAGAGTCCATTAGGGAATATAAAAAGAACATCACTTGGATTGGATGATTTGCCTCTGTCTTTATCATGATCATCGACAGAATGGTGGATCTCTTCTATAAGGAAATAAATTTGAGTCTAGAAAAACAATTAGAGACTAGAAAATTTTTATTATTATAAAGTGATTTTCCATTTTTTCCTTCATGTTTGAAATAGTGATCAGAGATTCATAGTGGCCTTGTGGGCCCTATGGGAAAAAAGCATAAAAAAGTGTCTAATATTAGTAGTTCAACAAGTAAATCCCATGATATAAAGATGATTGGACATCCCATATGTCAAAATTGTTTGAATAAACATACTGAGAACTGTCTAATGGGAACCAAGAATAGAATCAAATGAGGTAAGATTAAACATATTGAAAATAACTTCACATGGGATATAAATAAACCCTTTAATGTGAAGAAGAAATTAAGGATAAAATTAATGCTCAAAAAATGTTTTAGTTTTATAACTGCATGGAGAAAAAACATTATGAGAACAATTTCTCTCAGAAAATGGTTATAAGAGGCAATAATAAACAGCCATCAAGGCTAGAATAAAGGGTTTATGTTATCACCACTACTCAGGTGGACCCAAACAAAAATATGGTGACAAGTGCTCTAGTAATATATTAAATAATAGAAAAAATAATTTTCAGGTTCTACACACTTTTTCATATCTTGTATGTTTATGGGAAATATTCAAACACCACCTCAATATTTGGAGGATATGTTATTGGTGAGAATAGAGAATGGGGAAATTATTGCATCCCAGGTTTATAACACCTCCCCAGTAAATTTTTGGGGACTAAACCTCTAATAAAATACTGTATCACATTCATTAGTATAGTTCAATGTTAAAATTGGCATGTATTGACTATCATTATAAAAATGCAACATCAAATTCTAGGAAAGGGTGATCACTCTTCACTTCCCGAAGCATCATCCAAAACATTATATGTGTAGGAATGAAGATAAATCCCATTTATAATAATTTTATCAAGTGTGGACATTACATCCCAATGAGCATGTATGACATTCTCAAATAACTGAGAAAAAAGGGCTACTTCTTAAATATATTCCCATCAAAAGTTATTAATGTAATCTTATCCCTAAAGAGTTGCATGGTCTTCATCTAGATCAAGAGGTTGAGTTATCAATTGAACTTATTCATGGATCTATGCCCATATCAAAGTCAACTTATAGAATGGCCACTATATAGATGAAGAAAAAGTTACATGATAATATAGGGAAGGGTTTTAAATGCTTGACTGCTTCACCACATGGTGTTATAGTTTTCTTCATAAAGAAGAAAGATGGATCATTGTTCCTCAGTATTGATTATCACGATATCAATATAAACATAGTAAATAACAATTATCCCCTTCCACATATAGATGAATTATTAAATATGCTTTTCAAGGATAGTTATTTTTCTATGGTAGTCCTTCATTTGGGATATCATGGATTAATTGTCTTGATGGATGATATTCCCCAGACTACCTTTCAAATGATGAATAATCACATTGAATTCAAAATTATTCCCTTATGAATAACTAATTCTATAAAAAATTTCATGGATTTAATTAATATAGTCTTCAAATATTACTTCAAATATTGTGTGGTTCTCTTTATTGATGATATTTTTAAAAACTCTAAGAGCATGGAGGAACACAAGAAAAATTTGAATATTATTGTAATGAATTTCTGAAAATATAATATGTATGAAATGTATTATTAATGTGATTTCAATATAGAAGAATTATCATTCTTGGGGCATGTTATCACCAACAAATGGATATCTGGGGAGATTTCTAAGATAATGGAAATTGAACAATTTCCCATGCCAACATATGTAACGTTGATCCATCGATTTTTGGGTTTATCTACGTATTATAAATTATTTTTATTCAATTTTCATGATTTCAAACCCAATGAAAAAGTTGTCCATAATGGGAGTAAAGATTTTCCAGACTCAGGAATGCTAAGACTATTTCAATCTATTGAAGATAAGGCATATCACTATAGTTGTACTCACACTCCCAACATGTGGAAAACTATTTTTGGTGTACAGTGATGCTATATTGAAGTTCATAGGTTCTGTACTGAAGAAAAATTATAATGTGATATCCAACAACTCAAGGTATCTGAAAATACATGAGAAAAACTATCCTACACCTGATCAATAATTAGTAGATGTGCTCTTTGCATTGAAAATCTGTCGACCTTATCTCTATGAGGAGAAGTGTTTAATATATATGGATCACATGAGTCACAAATATAATTTCATATAAAATTATCTTAATATGTTCCAATGAAGATGGTTAGAGGTCAACAATGATCATGAATGGTCAATCAACAAACATCCCATCAAGGGAAATAAGGTGGAAGATGATCAATGTAAAGAGGATCTTTTATCTTTATCAATGATGAGAACTGAAAAGGTTCCAATAAAATTATATTTATAGAGAATGGACTTGAAAATCATTAAGAGAGGAACATATTCAATAATTTCTCAAATAACAGCTTAACCATCCCTTATGGTGAAGATAAAGGATCCCGAAAGAAAATATGTGGAAATACATAAAAGAGGGGAATCCATTATATATGGAAAATATTCTATGTTCTTGGTTTATAAGAATTGAAATGTATGATTTGGCTCATGATTATGTGTATCATCTGATATAGAGATAAATAATCAGCATTTGAAGGACACAGAGTGCTCAACCTTCTCTATTCACCCAGGGAGATCAAAGATGTATCTGGATCTCTAAGTGATGTTTTGGTTGGAAAACATAAAGAAGTAGATCTCTTAATATACATTAATGTGTATGGTATTTCATCAAGTTATAGATGAATGAAAAATATATAAGGGGATGATGGAACCACAACCCTTACCAACATGGATGTGGGAGAACATCTCAATGGGATTTTTCATCTGATATCCAATGAAATCCAAAAAAAACAATACTATATGGGTCATTGTGGATCTCCTTACGATGATATATCTATTGATATCAATATAAGAGGGCACCTCACTGGATCAAAACTCTGGAATATATATCATAGTAGTGGTAAGGCATCATGGAGTACCACAATCTATTGTATCTGATAGAGATCTGAGATTCCCCTCGAAGTTATAGAAAAGACTATGTCCTGTTCAATGAACTGAACTAAACATTAGTATGGCCTATAATCTTCAATTTCATGGATAATCAAAGTGAAAAATTAAAACACTAAAATTTATACTAAGATATTTTTTTATTTAATTCAATGGATTATGGGACCAATATCTTTCACTAGTAAAATATTTCTACAATAATAGTTTCTACTCAAACATATGAATGTCACCGTGAAAACCCATTATGGGAAAAGATTAAGAACACCAACATATTGGGATGAAGTTGGTGAGCGTAAGCTTCTAAGACCAGAAATGGTCGAATAAATAAGTGACATGGTGAAAACCATTCAACAACACATCAAGGAAACCCAAATTAAAAAAAATGAGTTATGAAGTCAATCTTTGATAGGACCTTGAGTTCAATATTGGAAACATGGTAATTATATGAATATCTCCATGGATGATGGTCATGAGGTTTGGGAAAAAAAGGAAGCTGGGAAGCAAGTACATAGGCCCCTTTGAGATTATTGATCATGTTGAGGATGTGGCCTACCAAATAGAACTACAACCTACCAGGTCTTAAGTATACATTGCCTTTCATGTGTCCCTCTTAATGAAGTACATACCAGATCCTTCATTTTTTACTCTCTTCAAAGGACGTACAATTGGAGAATGATACTTCTTATGTGGAGAAGCCATTGATGATCATGGATCATAGTGATAATGTTATACATAACAGGATAACTAACCTATTCTATGTACAATGGCTGAACTATAAGCACGTTGTGGAAACAAAGGAAACTAGTGGGGTAAATGATGGAAAAGTACCAGCACCAGTTTAGGGCTTAGAATGGAAAAAAAAATTTCAAGGGTGATATTTCCTTAGGGGGAATAATGTCAGGACTCAATGATTTATAAATTGAAATTAACATATTATAATTATATAATGCAATCTCATGAAATCAAAACACAATGAACTATGAAGTACTATGTGATGTTGAAACAAAATATGCGCATTTCTGTTATTTGAATTTTGAAAATTAGATAAACATGGTCTTTATCAAGATAATGTTTGGAGACTTAAATGACAATCTAATTTTTATTTGATTAGTAAACTACCCTAATGAATATTAATATTACCATTATTAATTGTAAATCATCCAAAAGAATATTAACCTGACCCATAAATGTATAATGGAAACATAGAATTTTATAAGTGATAATATGACCATAGTGACTATGTCGGTATTTTTTGTAAGTTATAAATAATTAATTACAATTAATTTATTTATTTAATGGTTTTTTTCATAAAGGCTGTTTATAAAAAAAGTAAATGTCTTCTGGTTTTATGATTAATTTTGAAGACACTAAGTAATTTTTCGAAGCATTATGAAATCCATTATAGTTTTTAAACCAGTATTGTTAATGTAAATTAAGATTAAAAAATAAATTAATCATATTTATGAAATTATTTTTGAAAAATATATATTATATTTGAAATATACTCACAAAATAATTATTGGGGTAAATTTATTTATTTTTACATTAATACTTGAATTGTTGGTGAATAGTAAAATACAAAAATATAAGAGAAATACTAAATACATGAAGTATGATGTCTTTAGTTGATGTATATCTAATATAAGTCCATTATCTCAAATTCAAATGAAATATACACTTTTTTTCTCAAAATAATCACTATAATTTCTTCTCTTATAGAAAAAATATACTAATTTTTAAAATATTTATACAAGTCCTTTCCAATCCACCATAAAAACCACCCACATCCCTCTCTACACATTAAAAATATGAAGCATAGTTATTTTCCTAAACTTTTCTCCAATCCTTCTCCAAGATCCTACTCTACATCCATCAGCCCGTGGTGTCCTCAATGAATCAAATCTATTCCACTTAGGAGTCTCTAATAGATTATTAACTCATGAGGAAAATCCCTCTTATCAATTATTTTACATAATTTTCATGTTCTTTTATTTTCTTTTTTATCCTTACCTATTCTCATCCAATTGTTATAAAAAATACATTAACTTATGTGTACTAATATATTTTTAAGATAAAGGAATAAGTTATTATCATCACTATTTTATCCTTCTCTTATATTAGTTGTAAAAATGCCATCTGATATGTGTTAATTTACCACATTCAAGGATGATGGGTTTTCAAATTATGTTACCATATTATATTCTATTCATAAAACCATATACAGAGTTTAACTAGACCGTTATATATGTATTTTGTATCATCTATGGTTATTGAAAGATTTTTTTACTAATTCATTAGATTTATAAAACAAAATGTGTTCATTTTAATAAAAAACCACCAATTATTCCAAATGGTTGTCACTAAAGAATTACATACTAATTCATCTCCACTCGAAGTAAAAAAAATAAATTTACCACAATGTAACCTTATGAATATTCAAAAATAATATATTACTCCAGTTTTGGACAAATATCCTTTTTTTACATGATTAAAAATTTACTTATATAAGTAAACCGAACGTGAAAAATACTGACCCAAATAATGATATTGAACCTCATAACCGATCAAAAATGTTAGAAATTATCATAAAAATTAGAAAATAAATAAATTAAAGGTAAAATAGGTTCTCAACATATTAATTAATGAAAATAATTTTATTATTTAGTTCATTAATATCTGGTGGTGAACACCATCACACTAAAAACAGGGGATTCCACCCTAACATCAGCTGTTAATTTGTGTTGTTCCTACTCTCTTTTAACCCAAATGAAATCCTAAATTTTGTTTATGAACATATTCTATTTTCTGTTTATATTTCCAAACTCTTGTTTAAATATGTATTACCAATCTATTTTAGGGATATAAATTCCATTTAATCCACAAATTTTTTTATAAAAAAATTATTTTTATTATGAAATCAATCTTGGACAACTTCTTTTTATATACAAAATATTATTCCCCTTTCTATTTTAAATTCTCGTTGGTATTTATCCTTAAAACCAAAAAATGTTTTAATTATAAAATTTCATAAATACTCTTCTTTAATGTTTCCAATTCTATTTGACATCACATACCATGATAAAGACTTATTTTTACATAATAATTCCTATTTTTTATTTAATTTTGTTCTTTCATGGAACCAAGTAAGATATGCCCATTCATTATGCTTCAAGACTAGAGTATGATACACATTTATTTCAATGGGTACCCTTATGTTTATGTATGTTTGATAGTGTATGGTTATTAATATGGAATAAATATTCAAGAACATGTTATGATGGGTGTGCCCATATAGAACTCAAATTCCTTGGGTAATGATTCGCCTCATGAGACGTTATGTGCAACACTCTTGGTAGTTAACGATGACTCATGATACCATACGAAACAGACAAGGTGGATAACATTGACTTGTGATCCTCAATGTTTAATGGGACATGACTAATTCTAAATTAATTTTTTAAGTTTCTATCAAATTAATATTATTTAAAAACTATAAGACCCATTTTTTATATGTTATTACTTCTATCCCTTGTGCTAAATATTTATTTCTCATGATTATTCCCTTGTTTCTCTTCTTAGATCATTGACTTATTAATGTTATCCATAGGTTTTCCTATGAATATGTATGTGCACAATGGATGTTAAGATCTGTTTATAAATTTTAAATATTTTTTTAATTTAGTCCCATGTTTTTAATTTTATGTACCTAGTCTTCCAAGACACTAGGATTCACAATCCTTGGATTTTAATGTGATTATTTATTATGATTAAAATCATGCCACTAAATTTTTAATAGGATAAGGTACCTATAAACAATCCATATAAAAAACATCATACCTCAATTTGATTCAGTCACTAATGAAAAAAAATATGTCGTCAACATTTCTTGGATCTATCAAATTGGATGTGTGTCAATTGTCGATCCATGATATTGTCATCGATAGACTGAGAGAATTCTCCTGAGTTCTCTCCAACAGTCATCTGGAATCTCTATGGTTATGCAGACAATCATATATTTCCAACATAACAATATATTTAATAATTGGAATTGTTTTATTAATGAAATAATATAAAATAATTTTATTAAATATATGTTTTCATTTCCCTGTAAATTATGAATTTTCTACAAATTACTCACATATACAAATTTTATGTCACACGTTGGGTTAAAATACTATTCTCAACTCCATGTTCTGTTGTGATTTTGTATCAATGCACTCATTTTATAGATATTCCACATGTTTAGGATCACATCATGCACTAAAAATTAAATATATTAAATATATTTCATACATATATTCTAGGAAAAAAGGGACTCATAATCCCATGTCGTCTTTCCACCTTTCTTGAAAACAATATATATAATATCCAAAAATAATACATGAAAAATATGAGACATTACATGTTGATTCATGGAATGAAAGTTTTAATTTCCTTATTTAAACACCCATCATATTCAAATAAAAATATAACAAAAAAATTATTGGTTTGAATATAAAGAATCTTCCTAAAATATAGAAGTGATAATAAGAAAGGAGTGAAATATTTAAATGATATAGATATTAGATATTTTTTTAGAATCTTTATTATTATTTTTATTTTATTTCATTGATAGTGGATATAAATTATTTTTCTATTAGATAATTTTAAATTTTATCTTAAAAGAATAATTAAGGAAGGAAATTTTATTTTATTCCAATATATATTTTAGATATTAGATATTTATTGGGAAGAATCAATCTCCCTCATTTATCTATTATAAAATGTAACTACTGAAAAAAAAACCCCTTCACTTTTGCTAAAAATATGAATGGTGTACTGTTCGTTCTTCATGTACTTCATTGGGGAGGCAATACATTAATAAATGTTCATGAAAATAATTTCATGATTTAGAAAATTTCCAATGATGTAAAACGCATTATTGTTTTATTTTTCCAATTTATTATATTTGATTTAACCCCTTACTCTAGTGATTGTGACATATTTAATTTTTACAGAGATGAAATGATACGAAATCTATTTTTTCAGATGATTGCAAATTTAAAAATTAATATTTTTTAATTTATTCAATGTTTGTATTTAAAAATAATTTATTGAAAATAAAAATATACAAATTGGATTTCATGATTTATCTATTATATCATTATTATAAATTAAAAACATATATTAATTACATTTAAAAAATTGATTCCCATAAATCATATATCTCATTACATATTATGATTACTGCTAAAAAGGAAATTTTTTTCTCAATGTTAAAATAAATAATGTTTTAATGAATATATAATTGGTCATAATAATTTAATATCATATCATATTTATTGAATAATTATATTTAATTATAATTCAATTTATAATCATATCAAATAATAATTATTTCATAAAAAATATATATCTACATTATATGAGGCTTGTAGAATATTTGTAAAATATTTATAAAATAGGAAATATTCACTTGAGATATTGCATTGAGTCAATTTTCTGATTATGTGAGGAATTTATATTTAACTATAATTATTTTCATCGTGTGTGTTTTTGAATTTAGAAGAGAAAAACAATAATAATGAAATTTTGATCATTAATACTATAGTTATATGTTCTAAATTATTAATCTATGAATAAATAATGAATTATTTATCTTGATGAAGGAGAAAATAATTTTTTACTTTCAGTTTTTATTTATTTATGATTATCTATTCAAGGATATATGATTATTTTATTTCCCTGGAATGTGGTAAACATGGGTATGATGCAACCATGTTTATTTAAAATATTATCTCAGAGATTGTTTTTGGGTTTTCTCATAATAGATTTCACTCGGGTTTTTGAATTATATTATTATTTTTTATCATTGGTGAGTAATTATTGTTCTATTAAAGCATTTAAATTTTCACCTTTGAAATACATTTTCTATTATTCTATCTAAATTTTTTTACTAGATTGATGATACTACAATCAAGGACAATTGGAAAATTATGGAATTCAGGAAAGGATTGATGAATGTATAAATGAAAAAAAATTATTGTTAATGGATACCTAATGGTTAACCTAATGAGACACTGTTATATGTTTTTAGGTGATAGGTTAGGCTAGCAGATGAGGGGTTGCTGGAGGTGAATGTGGAATGAGTGTTAATCCTATTAATTTTTTTAAGTCATCTTGAAGTGTATGAATACATATAGAATATTTAATTTTCACAAACCATGTAGGTCTGTATTATTTGTGTATATGTTAATTTATTATCACACAATATAAGACACTGGATTATCTCTTTTGACTCCCCATTTTTCCAGATTTTCCATATGTAATTTTTTTTTAAAAATCACATGTTGTTTTTTTGGGTTAAATGTTTTTTACCACCATATCATGTTTTTTGACATCTAACACCCAAATATGTCATGATTTCATGAAATGAACCACATGTAACTTATATTTTCGATAAACATTTTCTACAAAAATATGTGTTATATTTTTTTTCTTTTGTTTATGAAATAACAAATCATACGCACGACCAGTCATGTGGATATCATCCCATGTACTTCTAAAATATTCATTATATTATAATCGAGGATACTATATTTGTATCCATTAAAAACATTTAATTCATTGAAGAGACGTACATTCCATGTGTTCTATTACAAACGTTGTGTAATTTTCAATATAATGGATTGTCTTACAAAAGTACACGCTAAACCAACCAAATTGTACTTACACACTGTGTACCCTTCTAAACACACAATATATTAGGGATCATGAAATAATATTCCTTTATTTCTCTATATAGTTCATTATTTTAAATATCAGTTTTCATGACACATCCGAGAGGGGGTCATGTAGTGACTACCCCATGCATGTATTCGATTAGCCAGGGGATTTCCATAAGTACAATGTTGGAATATCCCAAAAATGGTAAGCAGTTGACTAAATACCTGTAAAAACCAATACATTTTCATGCCTCAAATTCTGAAATATAAAAGCACCATGTAATCATTTCATTTATAAACTATGATCCCAACCACATAGAACAATAATAAGAAACAAGAAAGTAAACAGAGCTAGAATACAACCCTCCAAAATAATGAGTTTGGAAAAGTGATGTCACAAGTTCATGAAACTCATCCGTAGATAAACCTATCTGTAGGGTATGTGAAAAAAATTGTATGAAGCACTTGGATCACACCTTGTTTATCTGATCTCCCATTGCACCATCGGGACCAGGTCCATCTAAAACACCTTTAAAGCATCGATTATTAAGACAAGACACAACATGTGTTGGTGAATCCCATGCAGGGATGAGTAAAATAATACTCAGTAAGAAACCCTTAATCTAAAAATTAATACCACTAACAAATACACAATGTACCCCACATAAAAAATAGATGAAGTACACCATTATGGAAATAAACATAATAAACTAAAATGTAAATTGAAAAATTATAGTTATATGTACATTGGTATATGTCTATAAAACATATACCAATGATATTCAGGTGTATTCATAAACATCCAAAAAGTAAATAGGTTTTTCAGAACCAATACCACCACGATGATTTTGTTTAAGGGATGCTCATTCTGGTAGAAGTCACTCCTCACGACATAATATCCTCCAAGACTCTCATGAAGAGATCTCACTAATTTGATCCCCATAGAAAGAGAAATAAACTAGTCAATGATCATAATATAAAGAGAGGGGATCTATCCCATATAATAGAAACATATCAATCATTATTTCCCCGCAACAAAGGGAATTATTATTAAAGAATAAAAACATACCTATCGATAAGACCCACTAGACAGAAGACTAACAACCAATGCTCAGAGGTCACTTTAATTTCCAAAAAATCCATTAGGGCTGATATGGTATTTATATAGTCCTAGTGAGGGATACCATAACACTATCAGTGACTCCTTTTCTAAAGGGGATTACTAACCAGTGATGTAGACACAATACCGTAGTGAACCCTCAATGAAATAACCTAGGAAAACTCACACACATATACTAGTCCAAACTATAAAAATACTCCCCAACCCATATCAAATAGATTATCTAATTAAAAGGGTCCCACGAACACAAATTTATCATCAAAAAGACCTTCTATTTGAATGTGACTTCCATTTTTTTGAAAATTTCTGAAACGTGTCGGGTCCGAAGGCGACCCGAACTAGCTCATCCCGACCTGCAAGACCATTGGAACTAGTACAGTAGACCTTTGGTACACAAGAACAAGAGCTCTAATTCACTATAGAAACTATCTTTGTCCGTCCAAGCCCGTATGCTTGGGCTGACCACCAACCCCCTCATGGGGCAGACCCAACTTCATGATGCCGGTCAACACGACACCACTACATTGAACACTGATGTCCATGATATCCATAAACTCCTCCATAGCCAATTATACAACATAATCCATGCATACCCCCAACTATGCAAGCGCCCCCATTCATAATGTCCCCAGTTGCAGCCTGTGACACCACCCCGGCTGCGGCTCTCAGTTGTTACGACCTAGTCTTTGTTCATCCTCAACCATTGCCCGCCCCGCTAGTGCCCCACTTCCTGCCTCACACTTTTATTGGGAGGGCCCCACTAAGTTGTGTCCATCATTCCTCATTGTCTGCCATACCGGTGGCCTTCCTGGCCCAAATATGAGCCACTGCTCTGGGAACCACCGTGCTCCCATTCCTTGAGCCTTCATATGCCACTACCTCCACTAAATTACATTGTTTGTTCATCGTCACATCATTAGAGTAGAATTGTGGTGTAATATATTCAGTCTTGGATAGTTTATCTACGAATCTAATTTGAAAATATTATCCTCTCATAAAAATCATGATGATCCAATTGAACTTTGTGGGAGAAAAGACTCATGATTGAATTCCTAGAACAAAACTCAGCATTTTGTTTGTTGCATTCATATTCAATTAATTACTAATAATAACGAAGAATAATAATATTCAATCAAATCAACCCCACTAAAAACACCCAAAATAATTAACAAATCTCATAATAAAAATGAACCATGAATCAATATGTTCGTCGATTGATTCATGTTCTTCATAGGGATAAAGATGGAGATAAATTAAATAAAAACGCAAAACCTACATAGAGTAGGAATGACAGTCGAAGAAGAGTGATTTATTATCGATGTCTTTTGACAATCCTTGATCTATCAAACCCTCAGCTTTGTCGATATATGATTTTTTCCAATGCATTCTCCAACGATTATTCTATCCAACTCAATGGAATTCCTGGTTTTTGTAAACCCATAATTCCATTCATAGATTATATTAAAATATAAATGTTGATGCTTTGAAAACATATATCCTTTTATCAAAATATTTTAATTATGATTAAATCCACAAACTAACATTCATAGAACACTAGTTCATGTTTATGTTAGGACCCACCTATGGTAAAGATTTTGTTCTGAATGCAATGGTGCCCTCAGATTTTTGATCTAGGAAATTATTTAAATGTTTTTTCAGTTTTAATGACAATCCCCCAGCTGACATTATTAAAAAATGAACATCTATCAATGAACTCTTTCTATCACACTAGGCCTCAAAATAATACGCCATATTATCACATGGTCTCACAATTTTCCTAATTATATAATTAAAATAAATTTTAATAATATCTGATTCATTATATTCTCTCCACATTTTGGAATTACTTCCCCAAAATCCAAACAATGTTTATATAAAAAAATGAGGGTACTGAGAATAAATACGATCCTAAAACTCCCAAGGGTTCTCCTAGAGATTCTCTTTCTTCCACCAAATGAGAACATTAGTAATCATCCACCCATGAAGGTTCCTCTCCTGTAGATCCTCAACCCCTACTGGGTACTCTACAATAGTATCCCCATCGTCAATGAATAGATAACCCGAGTCGATAATGTGCATTCTATCATGCATGTACCTTCCCTAATGTGATATGTGGAATCCATCATGTACCACTTTTAATTGCACAAGTAGATATAGGTGGTACACCAATTCATCCAAAGTACATAGAATCATAAATGTACCTGTGTACGCCAGAGATAACTTGTCACCCCAGCCAAATCACTATATCCCATGTTGAGGTGAGACCTGAAGGAAAACATAGTCTCCTTTATTGAACTCTAGATTCCTCCATATCCTATCATCATATGACTTATACTGGCTCAATACAATCCACATACTCTATTGGATGATCTGTACCTTTTTTGCGGTAGCCCACGCCAACTTTGGAAACACGATTTTTGACTCTCCAAGGTCATTCTATCAAAACGGTGAACCTCTTTGTCCCCCGTACAAGGCATGAAATGGTTCCATACCAATGGTGGAATTGTATATATTTTTTACCCAAACTTAACATATGTAGGTGATGTTCTTAACTTTAACCAAAACCTAGGATTCGATCATGTATCATGTCCTCCAGAATCTGAATGGTCTACTTAGTTTGTTTGCCCATCAATGTGTTAAAGGATGGGATCAATCCCACCAATATCCCAAACGCCTCATTAAATCCCTTCAAAAACTTGGATTTAAAACAATAATCTTGACCTATGTCTATTTTTTATGAAAATACATGGATTCAAACTATTACAGAATGTTGAGGCTTCTAAAGCTCTCTTCTAAGTATCTCTCCTAGATCGGTAGGTAGTGGGCCGACTTGGGGATTCAGTCAATTATGACATAGATGGAATCTTATCCCCTGGACTTGTGTGGTAAAACCATCATTAATTCCATAGATATCCCATCCATAACTCTTTTTGGAACCTCAATGAGTTGGGTCAAGCTTGCTAAAACCCGGTGCTCTGCGTTCACTTGCTGACATATGAGTCATTAAGAAACCAACTCTACCACTCCCTTCTCTAACCCTGGACACCTGATCTATGATTTTAGGTCTTGGTACATTTTCTCTACACCTGGATGTACATCCAAAGGATATGTATGTATCTCCTTTATGACCCCCCCTTCAACGATATTAGGACTATTGGGCATCCTCTAAGAAGAATGATGTGCTACCCACCTCGAAATATCAATCAGTGGAAATCCATATGAACATAAGATCATGTTAGTTTTCACATTCAATATCCCCATACATACCACCCTAACTCATAATAAGATAGGTGGGATGGGGAGAAAACAATCAACTTGAGTTATTATTCTCCATATCCATCCAAAAAGGATATCTGCAACGCTGACAACTACTCTGACGCCTCACTCAGAAACAAGAAGTTGCAAATCCTACAGAGAGAATCTACCAACATGTTCCATTTCATAGGAATATAAAAAACATCAAAGTAATATTCATGTTTGAACTCTATCCATCACCTGTTTCTCATTTTTATATCCTTTTGAAAAAGATATACTTGAGACTTTTTTTGGTCAGAGTGGAAGATAAACTACTCTCACATCAGGTAGAGTAGCTATATCTTTAATGGATATACTAATTCATATAGCTCATGATTATGGGTCACATAGTTCTATTCATGTTTTCTAAACTGGTGAGAACCATAAGAAATTAATTCATTCCCCTTTATGTAGGAACAACCTAGCTTGATCCATGATGCAACAGAGATAAGTTTATTCCCGAAAACCTCCTCTATTAATCTAATTATGGGATCACTCATCATCCACTACCATAGCTTATAAAATCACTATAGTAACTTATATTTGAATATTAAATGATTCCACTTACATGTAAAAGATTTCAAGGGTGATTCTACTCTCAAAATGATGTGTACACAACTCCAATAGTACCAATCCAAAACAACGAAACACTGCACCTCTGTAACATTATTTTCTAGCTCCCAAGTAATCAGTGATTCAATGATAATTGGATCCACAGAGACACCATCCTATAAAATGATGTGTCCCATGAAATAGACCATATGAATCTAGAATAGAAACTTCTAGAGCTTCCCATAATTCTGGTTCTCTTAGAGTGTGTCAAGGATTGTCCTCAAGTGTCTTGCATTCTCCTCCACAGATGCCTATTAAACCTAAATTTCTTAAATTAAGTCCATCCCAAAGTGGTCTTTGTACTAATGTAAGATCATTTTATATAGTCCCATGTAAAATGATTGGACTTTTTTCATGTCAAACAGCATCACCATGTACTAATAGAGTCTGTACTAACACTTAATGAATATATGCAATACAGCATCATCATGTACTCATAGATGGTGATAGCGCAACCTAATGTCCATATTTGAGAACCACCTAACTATTTTCAACAAATATAATAGGTTGTCAATCCATGATTACTAATAGTTTTTATTTTTTGTGAATTGGTTTTGGCATCAAAATTATACACAAAACTTCTTACTTACTTCCATATTCATGGAAAAATGAACCAGGGATACGTAGTGTGAAACACTGGGTTATCTTATGACCTACCTCTACAAATCCTCCAACTGCACCCTCAACTCACTATGTGCATTGAGATCCATCCGATATGAAAGTGTACAATTTGGTGTCATCAGTAGGAAAGATAAATTTAGAGTCTACCTCATCATGGGTAGGTAACCTAGGACCATCGTAAGGAATGATGTCCTCAAACTCCACCACCACCATAAGAAATTGAAAACTCCTATCATCCATCACACAGATGGTGAGGCTAGAAAACTTGTGAATACAATTATTCACCCTCGTATGAGTAATATCATCTAATACTATATGTATTCCTTCTCACCTAGAAAGGATAACAGGGTCCCTTCACTGTGGACACAACTCACTCTGTTCCTAAAACAATCAATATGACAATGAAATATGGATAACTAGTCAATACCAAGAATGAAATTGAAAGGCCTCGACACTACTACCAAGTGATCTGAACCAAAACAATAACATCCAATAGTAAGGTCACAATGTCATCACCTATGTGTTATCATCAAATCCCCTACAGTATAAGACTCTATGCATTATGGTCGATTCAATGGTTCAACATGAGTCTTTCTTTCCCAAAAAAGGTCCATGAGAGAAATGAATGAATGTAATCAATGTATATAATAACTTTAAGTAGGGTATAAAAGACACAGATCAAACCAAAAATCAATCTTGGAGTCTCATGGTCAAAATCCACCATCACATGATGCTAGAGTCATCTATATCTAATAGCTCCCTGATTTGGGAATGGTTTACCATGTTCTAACTAGGGTAATAGGTAGATCCTCCTTCCACATCATGGTTCCTCACCCACTCCACTAACAAATTTTACACCCTATGGAACACCATAATACTGTCTCTGCCTCATTCTTGGTGGTCTGTAGATCATTCCCCAATAAACTGAACGTCGGGTCATTCAATATCATACCATATTTTCCTGAATGCCGCATGTGTAACCCCATCTGTCTTTGGGATGACTCGAGCCACCATATAAGAGATGCACCGCTAACCCAATATTTATGTGATGTATCAGGAAGTATCTGAACTTCTTGTATCCATATGACTACAATTGGATACCAACTGCTGATGTCTCGGCCACTTAGTGCTTTATGATAGCTCCCACTACTGGTGTATTTTCCACACGAAAGGTCTTCATTTATAGTGCATACTATAGTACCCAAACATATGTAGTAATCCTAAGGGATATCATGGATACCATTATATATTGTTATAATCCCTTTTCGATGGTCTGAGCCCAGGAAAACGAGTATCACACTATATTTATGGAGTATTATGAATGATTAGTAAACCTCGTGTAATACTCCACCATAATTTGACTTCCTTATTATAGATGTAGGAGCTCCTGTATGAGTACATATCACAACGTAGTTGGAATGAACTAATATATGAAAATAAAATAAATGTATCCCTATGATAATATCACCTAATAATGTTTCAGTGTCATTATTACCCCCCATATCCCTACTAAGACCTGAAGAAGACTCTCGGGTAAGACTGGCATTAATTCTGAAGGCATTCTCAAAAGGTGGATGACATGTGTAACTACCTTCAGACAATTATCTACTACCTAGGGATCAATATCAATCCAAAACCTATGAGGTCACTATCTCTGGAACTAGTGTAATCCACTCATAATACTTATGTCCCCAACTAGTAGAGTTGTTAGTAATTGTTGCTCAATTAGTGGTTGTATCTATGATAAACAATCTAGAGGTGCTATCTCTGGTTCATGCCCCTATATTGACCCCTCATCGCTAGACGGATCGTCCTCATCATCATTCAATGAAATAAATTATGTCTATCTATGTGGAGGAATCCTAAAATAGAACATGATGTACCATGGTCAATATAGTATACCAGGTGAAATGTATCAAGAAGGACAAGACAACACACCAAAATCCTTTGTTATGGATGTATCATTGTATTCCATACAATTATAGTTTTTTGTAACAAATTAAAAATAAAGTTCATGGAGTCTATGTCAGCTGCCACATCAACACTAGTTTCAATGGCCTGAGAGTTGAAATCAAAACACTCGACATTGTTTCCCTAATCCAACCAGACAGTCTCTAGGTGCTTATATAGAACAAACCCCTTCTGATAGCAATCTATCATGACCCGTCCTAGAGGGGACCATTCCTACACTACCCTCATCGCTCCTCCAATATTCTAGGGGCATGCGGCTAGCACCGAGTAGAAATATACCAAAAATGGGAGGCATTTTCATAAGTACATTTACACATGAAAACACCACCAAGACCAAAATGCTGAAATATAAAAACACTATTTCAATAAATTATCCATATACTACGATCCCAAACATAGAGTATGACAACAGAAATCTGTAATGTAAATAGTTCCAGAATATATTACCCCCAAAATAAAGTGTTTGTAAAATAATAATCATGAGTTCATGAATCTCATCCCCAAAAACCCTACATAAAGGGTAGTTGTAAGTCAATTGTTTGAATCTATAGTAGCACACCTATTCTTTCTAATCTCACATAACACTAACTAGTCCTCAGCCACATAAATTTCCATAAAAGAATCCTTCATCATGAAAAGACACAACACATATAGGTGAACCCAATTCTAGTGTGAGTAAAACAAAACTCAGTAACACACCCCTAAACGAAATAATGAATACCAAAAAGAAATATATGATGTACATCACTATGTAAATACTTGAAGTAGATCACCAAGAAAATACTTGATGTGGGATAAAAAATAAATACTCAAGGTAAAATTATCTCTACACATGTTTATGTATGAAACACATATTTCAAGGACATTCAGGTATACTCACAACAATTTGAAAATTAATGAGGTGATTCCAAACCATTCATCGAAAAAATATTTTACTCGAAGTGTGCTCAATCTTCTAGAACTCACTCCTCTCGCAATGATATAATCCAAGACTCACAAAAATTGGTACATTTAATATTAACCCCACCAAAATAGAACTACTATATTCAAATATCATAATACAGAGAGATGTGATACTTCATTAACAATACGAACAGCCCAATATATATTTCCCGCAACATAGGGGATCTTCTTTAGTGAATACCCACATCCCTATTGATATGGTCCACTAGATGGAGGACTAATTCCCAACACTTGGAGGTCATGTAAATTACCAAAAATCTCTATTATGGGTCATAGAGGGTCACTCTAGTCTCAAAGAGGGATACCATTACTCTATATGGTACTCAGTGTCTAAAGGGGGATAATATCCAGGGATGTGGACATAATAGCATACTGAACCCTCAGATTAATAGCCAAGGGAAATACTCCACTTATAATGGCCTAAGAAAAAAAATCAAACCAATCCATCTCAAACGATCTTCCTTGTCTCAAGGGTCCCAACTTCATTGATAGCTCGTCAGATGGACATTCCATTTTATTGTTACACCCATTTTATTGAAATTTTTTGAACTGCTGTTCGGTTAGGGTACGACCTGAGTTGAACCATCCCAAACCACATGCTGACCGCCATCTCCCATAGGCAGTAAACCTAGCTATACGCTCCCAATTACGGTGGCACCATCTCGTTCAATGTGGATGATCACTATGTTTGTCATCTCCCCCATATCCTGGTCTACATTAAACTCCACGTAGATATCCAGCAGCATACGTGACACCACTTCACAGCATCCTCGATCACCAAAAATTGTTCCACTCCATTTGTTGGTTCCCACGCGGTGTCACCAAGACTGTGTCTTGGCAATTCCACTGGATAGCCCTCCGATGGCCTGCCTTCTGCCTCATGATCCACTTCGAGAGGCCTAGGCGGGACGTGTACTTATTTCGTCCCCGACATCCATGCCAACAGTATGCCTGGAACAACTGGAGCCAGTACATAGGGCATGATCTTATGCCACTGCTTTACAAATCTGTAATCTGATTCCTCATGTGAATTGTACCATGCTTTAGCCGTCACACATCCATGGTATCATCGTGGCATCAGATCTTCATTCTCTGGTTTTTTTGCCACAAATCTAACGACATCAATTGCTCGCTTATAAAAATCACTAATAATGTGAAGAATAATGAGGGATAAAAAGAATATGAAATAACCCATAAGAAATAAAATTGTGTTTTATTCATTCTAAAATCAATCTATTCTATAAGAATAATACTGATGTATGACAATATTCAATCCAATCATCCCAGCTTATAAAATGTCCACAAGAATAAACCCAACCTTCAATACGCATGACCCGTGAATCAATCTGTTCAGCCATTGATTCTATTTTGGCATAGGTATATTTAATGTGATGAAATAAAATAAAAATATACACCCTACCTCTTATTAGAATTACCGATGATGAATTGTGATGATGAATTGTCATCATTCGTCGATCCTTAATCTATTGAACATGACGTAGTGTCGATCCGCTGTTGTTTGCCAATGATTTATGTAGAGGTTATTCTCCCTAAATTAGAGGATGTCCTGGACTGTGGTAATTATTGATTTCCTTTACATGATAATTTTAAAATAAATATTCTAATGGGTTGAATAAAAAATTCATTTTATCAAAATATTTTAATGATACTTATGTCAAAAAACAAACATTCATGGCCAAACCACGTCAGTCGATGTTGTGCTCTACCTAATGTAGCGCCGATTACTTGAATGAAATAGTGCCCTCATATTTCTGATCATGGAACACATTTTGATATTATTATAGTTTTAAATTAAAATCACATTTGTGATTTATTAAACAATGTACATTTTTCAATGAACTGTTCCTGTCAATTAGGGGCTCAGAATCACATGCCATATCAAGGCCTATTCTAGAATTTTTTATAATTAATTTATAAAAATAAATTCTAAGAAAATTTGATTCATTACAATAGTAGTCCATTATATGTGTTTATTACATTTATATAATTATATATATGTATATATATTCTTCACCTATAGTTTATATTCATGGATGTTGTAGTTTCATAGTTTTGTAAATAGAATGGTGTGTGTGGGTGGATGATTAGAACTTCTATGTGATTGATAATCATATTGATTAATATATCTATCACATTTATGGTCCATATATTTATATATTATTTAGTATGAAATCCTTTCATAGTGATGATGTATGTGTGCACCACTGACAGAGTTGGTTACAAACACATTCAATGCACTCTAAAACATTTATGGTAAGGCTCGGTTAATCTCTATAATGGTGGTCTTCAATTGAGATATGTGTCACACATTATTTATTCGATTGAGAGATGTTATATATGTGAATGTGTTTCCATTTTTTTGGGGGCATTGTAATTTCTTAACATTTTTTATGTTGAATCATTTTACAAAAAAATTAATTTTTATGGGTATCAAAATAATTAATATAATTAGGCTGAATATATATATTATATAATAATGTACTAATAGTAATTAAATAATGTAATAACATTTTCTAATAAAATAAGGATTTAATGAAAATATATTAAACTTCTAATTATAGTATAACATATATTATGAAGGTTAGATATCATTATAAATAGAATAAAATGAAAATTTATTTATAAGAAGATTAAAATTAAATAATATTTGAAAAAAAAGTTTCATTTTCAAATAAATATGTTTAATAATTTAATTGAAAGAATATTAACACATTATGTATTTTGTATGTATTAAATTTTATTCTTCAAAATTTGATATAAATTAAATTAATTAATTTAAATTATTTTACATAGGTGTCCAAAAAATGAGATGTGGGAGAACAAAATGTCCTAAAAATCACCCCATTCCATGACCTAAGGATTTAGTCTAGTGGTTCGGGTGATCAGAGTTCATGTGTATTACGAAAAAGTCTGAGGTAGTGTGACATGCCATGAGTTGGAGTTTGATAGAGAAGAAACCCAGAGAAGAAGAAAATACTCACATCAAGAGTGATTATAATGCAAAATCACTTATAGGTGACCAATCACCAAATTAATTCTCTGATACATGATCAAATATAATAGGAATTTTATCACGTATTTATCAAGATACCCAAATAAATGAGGTTTTCTAACCCAATATAACGTGATTATATTACCTCCTCAATTTTGAATCTCCCTCCCCGTGCACTATACATAACTCATTTTTCACCTTTAACTTCATCTCCTCGAGTCAAACTTGCACTATCATCCCCCATTCATTAATGAAAAACACTCTCTAGACACCCCTTTTCCACCATATTCCACAATGTGTCTACTACCCACCATGTATGTTATTTCAACCCCATATATAGAAAGTTTATTATCAACATTATTCCTTCAATGTTACTATTATTTAATGAATATATATATATATATTCGTCATCTATTGAATTTGATTTAGATCATAAATTATTCAGAATTGTTTGAATATATAAATAATATCTCCTAAAAAACATGTTTATGTATTAAAAAATGTATGTAGGGAAAATATTCAAATTCATTGGTGGTTGATTATAGGTTCATTTCCAGAGATATGGGGTTTCATAACAAACTATACATTTCTCATAAATGTTTCCAAATTTTCAAAAAAACTTTTCCATGAAGTTTTTTTTTCATATCATTTTCCTAAAGTGACATCACTGGTGCGATGTTGGTTATTGGATGTATCAATATATACATATATGCATGGAATAATTTTATATTACATATAGTTCATGTAACATTCTATATATATCTGTGTGTGTTTGATTTTTAAAATATATATCAATTAGGATTGAGTATAAACAACAACAATTATTGAAATATAATTATCACTTTAAATACACTATAACATTTTATTGTTGTAAATGAAATCTAGTGAGGAATAAACTTCTCTGAAGTCTATATTTATAGAAACATAAATATGATGCATATTAAAAAATGAATTTTTGACTATGGGTTTAAGATATCATTATCAATATATATTTTTAATTATTTTAATGTGAAAAGTGTTGGTTTTTTATTTAAGGGAAACCCTTTCATAAGGGATGTTCTATACTAAAACAGTACTGTGTGATTCATCAGGCTTGGTGGTCACTGTCTTTAGTGATTTTTATGGCATGGGAAACTCCCTGAGTGAGGAGGTCCATGCACTTTCTTCTGGTATGATGGTGTGTAGAAGGGGTAAGTTGACAGCATCAGAGTTTGAGACGGACTCGGATCTCCTTTTGAAGATCTTGAAAGGGACCATTGGGGTTCCTTGGGAACTCACTTACATCACCAGGAGATGCAAGACCAGAACTTCTCAAGGGAAGCTTATTCACCACAGTTGGAGGGAGGTGAATTTCACGGTGGATTCCCATTCTCACTTGGGTAGGCAGGACATGCCTCTTATCATTTATTATTCCCTTCTCTCCCTTCCTCCAGAATGTGCTTCTATAGTTATGGGGGATGTTCTTGGGCTTCATAATTTCTGACCCCCTAAGGGGATTCTTCCTTTTCCTTTCCTCTTTGAATAAAAAGTACGCTACTACTTATTTATTAAGGAATTATTTTTATTTTATTCTATTTTTTTAGTACCCCATATATTGTGGAGATTATATTAGTAATTAAATATTTTTTATTTCACAAAATTTATTTATGTGACACGATATAAAATTCCCATAAATTTATCATGTCCTTATTGTAGAATTTTTATTTAAATTTTATATGATTTTGAAATATTATTTTCAATAAATTTAAAATTATCATTTTCTATGTTAAAAGTCCATTTAAATTCCATGAGATTTAATTCATTTTTAGATTACTATTATTGAAAATAAAATTATTTTTTACTAAAATTCAATATATGAAAATAATTTTCCTTATATTTCATTTCAATTAATATTTATTTTTTGTTTCTTCGATGATTTTTTGTATTAAAAATAATATTCAAGAATGAAAATATTTGTCTAATGATTCTTTTTTATGTTTATTAAATATTAAATTATATTCTTTTAGAAAATATTTGAAATAGATGTAAAGATTTTTTTTAATTTTTATTGTAATGGATTTACAACAAGAAAGGAAATGTTGGAAATAAATTTATTTATTTAATATTTCGAACATTTGTATTGAGTATGATAATGGTGAATGGTTAGTGGACCCATAAAATAAAGGGGATATTTTCCTGAAATCTATTTACAGTTCCACAATATTCTATGTGGACAAATGTTTTTTTAATGTTTCTTCATGTATAATTAATTTCAATAAATAGATATGTTTTAAAATATAATGTTTTAATATTTTAATGGAAAACTCATGTTCTGTTTTATTAGATATTATTTTTATAAATAAATATTTGATCACAATATGATATTTCATATTATTATAAACATTGATTGATGTCTTTTATTATGAATTTTATGTTAGGAAAATAGAAAAAATTGAGAAATATTTTGTGATACCGAATTCTTATTTAGACAAAATAATTTGATATAATGGAAATGTTTTTAAAATATATAAAAGAATTTTAGTAGAGAAAGGATTTCAATTATTTTTTTAAATCCCATTACACAGAAATTTTTTCTCACCTAAGATTTATTTTTTTCACCCATCTTATAGTTTAGTAGAATCTATTTCAAATTATGTCATGGATTAAAGATTTATCAAATCTGAAGATGAGATCACATTTTATAAAATATATAATAATATTATTTTTCAATATTATTTTTATTTTTATCTTAATATATTTTTTAAATTACCTAAATTTGTATTCCATAAAATTTATTTCGTCACTTCTAACAAAATTTAAATGAAATTTAATTGTGAGTTATTTAAATCGGGTCACTATATTTTTTAAAATCCATAATCAATTACTATGTGTTTATCAGAGGATACAAGAAGGTAGGTTTATGGCTATTATAATTAGTTTCAGAAGAATAATTTATCCAATTTCAATATTACGACAATATCAATTAAGGATTTTTTAGAAATTTATTAATTTTTTTAATATTAAGATAATAAATTTTTAGGTTATTAGAGGTTTATTAGACGAATGTTCGTTTTGGTAGGTCGTCTATTTTACAGAAACAATATTTTGGATTATATAATTATTTCGATCTATATATTATTGTACTGATTATTCCTTTATGAAATTTATTTTTTCATAGAGTAAACAATTTATAATTTCCGAACAAATCCATTGTTACCAATTTAATATGTTTTAATTTTCACAACCCGTCCTAGTGGGGAACATTCCGCGACTCCACGTGCCCACCCACAATAGGCATGGGGCTAGTGAATGACACCAAGTAGGAATATTGTAGAGACCCGAAACTTGACGTACATTGACATTACATTACGTTTGCGGAATACTTAGTACATAACAAAAATACACACACAAGGATCGTAATAGTTTAGTGTCTTTGGAAACTCGGAATATAATCTTCTAATCCTGGTGAAAGATCATCAACATCTCCCATAAATATCTTCCATTTTATTATACCTAAAACCTCTCTTTATATCATGGGGAAAAGTAAACATAAAAGGGTGAGCTCAAATGCTCAGTAAGGGTAAACAAAAGAAATATCAATCACATCATATACATAAGCACATAACTTTTGGAAATCTTAACCTGTAAAAGAGATCATAATTTCATAATCTGGGATAACTCATGGCAGTGAAATGTAACCACAATAATCATAACTTAAAACATAAAACTTTGTGGCATGCACTCATAATCATAGAGAATAATTTCTTGTTAGTCAAGACTCATTGCCAAGACTATCTTAGTGGAGAAAGTCCCTTTCTGGACCGAGTCACCCTCGTTTCAGTCATGTTTCACTGAACCGGTATAACCTGCCATTCCAGCCATGTCTATCTCATGAGATATAAAATCTTTACCCAATGCATTGGAGGGAGATATAGGTCCCACCCATCTCATAATTATACCATTCTTATGTGTTCCACAAAATCATAAATCATACATCATTGCATAACCCACGTAATAAAAATCGGAATCTTAAACATCGTGACATCATAAAAAAATTATATAAGATAAAGGAATTAATAAACATAATTCCATAACAACATAATAAAATCAATGTAACAATAAGGATAGAAACAAAACCCTTTATTATCTTAGATGGAAAATAATTTTGATAAAACACTTGAACTCCATTCATGAGGAAAATATCCTTTCTGCTTCAAAAAAACTTTTCCTTTCTTAACATGTCATAAAATTCTAAACTAAATAAATTTGATTAAAAATAAACTTGAAAACTTTTAATGGACGCTTCTTGGAAATAATGTTTTAAAAATCCATTCATGCTGTATATGTTAAAAAACATTATTCTCGTACTTTTGTCAGAAAAGTCAAAAAATACCTCGTATGAAAAATGACAAAAGATTCCTTTCATATCTTTTACTAAAAACTCACCGAAGGGTAAAATTGGATTTAAACAATTTTAAGTGGATGGAAATAATATTACATATTGAAGAAACATGGATGAGGATGATAAAATACACCCTAGTAAATACCAAAGTATAAACAATCTCGGATAAAAATGAGATTGTGATATTTCCCTTACCTTAGGTCCGATTTTCTTCGTAGGTGTCCGAACCTCCTGTATAATGATTCAAAAAATGTCATTGACTTATTCCAGAATCATAATCATTGTTATGATATGATATATGGTTCACTTATGACTTTATATTACCCTATCTTTTGTAAATTCTATGTTTAAGAGCATTTTGGGTAAAATTGTTTCATTTGACGTCCGTGTTTTGACTTGTAATTATTCATATGATTGAATAGATCATAATTACATAATTACAGAATAT
Organism: Viscum album; assembly: GCA_963277665.1. Lineage (NCBI taxonomy): Eukaryota > Viridiplantae > Streptophyta > Magnoliopsida > Santalales > Viscaceae > Viscum > Viscum album. The sequence continues at coordinate 1,059,025,772 of OY728165.1, read as the reverse complement.
AAAACATGATTTATATATAATATATATTCAGAATATACATATAAATAATAAATTAGTAAATGGAAAGAAATACACCGTTCATGGAGACAGTAGGTCGTACGTACGCATGAATGTTGTTTTCGTTTCCTTATTGAGTTGAATGGAATTAAGTAGATGACATACATATATACATAAATCCAGTAGCTTTATATTTTCATATATTTCATTATTATTTCTTATATATACTTTATAATCACTCTTAAATGGTTAACATGGAGAATGAATTTCATCGTGTCGTGGAGACGCTAGTCCGTACGTACGCACAAGCGATGATATCGTTTCGAAAATTATTGAATTGAATTGGAGTGGATGATACAATATATCAGAATAAATATGATGTTATTATAACTATTTATAGTTATTCTTTACACCATTATACCCATCCATGTAAGGTGGTGGTGGAAAATAGATTTCACCACGGCGTGGAGACGGTATTCCCTACGTACGCACGCGCGGTGATTTCGTTTTCCGTAGGATGGATAGATGGTGAAATAGGGTTGTTTCATAATTATAATAACATATCAGTATATGAGTGATACTGATGTTGTTACTTCATAATGAAACAACCTAAGAAGAAGGAGTGGAAGAAGAAATAAAGGTGACAGAATCGGCAACAGAAATTACCTCTTCTTTGAAGCGCCTCTTTGAGACCTCCTCTTAGGGAACTAAAATTGGTCTTTGAGGAAGACCAGAACATCTATGATGTTTCTAGGGAATTGGAGAAGAGAATTTGGCAGGGGTTGGCCGAGCATGAAGGCTCAATGTTGTGTGAGGAAGAGAGGGAGGAGTTTCCCTTTTATAAGGGAGGAGAGGGGCACCTTTGGAATAACTAAAAATATTATTTTATTATAAAGTCAAGTTCGGTTTTAAATAGCTCCAAATTGATTTATTTCGAGGCTAAGGTGGGGATGGGTCTAAATCCTCTCATACAATAGAATTTAGATAAGTTTAGGTTCCTATTTTAACCTTATCATTTAGATTTAACATTATGTTAAATAATTTTACTTTTACCGTGTCTTCTTGTGTTCTTATACTATAAGGTTAGTAAACATACTATATCAAGTCAAACGAACCCCAAGTTGTTTATTATTAATATATATAACCTTATCTAAGTCATTTCGCCTAACCATAGATTTTTAGGAATAAAATAACAATTAATAATATATTATTTGTTTTAAATACTTTTTTATGTCAATTTTGTCACTATTTAGTAATTGATTTTTGTGAAAATCCTAACAGAATGATAAGTTCGAAAAAAGTTAATTAAATCAATACTAACATGTCATATTATCCTCTAAAATTAGTGTAATTCATAAAAACGCTCAAATTATATTTATTTGAGTACTTATAACATCCAGTATGTCAATATTTCATTAATAAGATAATTACTACATCATCGTTGTGTCATACATAAATTAAATTATTTAATGTCTAAAAATTACAAATAAAATACCATTATGTAGGAAATCATTTTATATTTCTAATGAATATTTATAGTCGAATTTATCTTATGTATAACCCTATATTAAAAATGTTTTATTAAATAAACATTGATTTTAACTCTTTTAACTCTTCTTTGAATTATATAATAATAAATGTCCTAATCTAATTCAAGTGGGCCTAAATGGTCATATTTTATTCCTAAGTCTGTTTTTCGTCGAATTAAACTTATCCAATAGAATTAGGACATGTGTTAGGGTAATAATAATATCATTTTTACCCTTAATTACCCTATTTACTTTTAACCGTGGTTAATAAAAGTAAAAAGTTACTATTCACCAAAAATTATTTTCATCTCATTGAACCAAATTTTACTTACTGACATCAACCGTGTCTCTCGGATTTTTGAAATTCCACTCACAGAAGTCGTAAAATTAATTTTTATGAAAAATTCAGTTTTTTTTAACTACCACTTAGTGGTTTCACTATTCATCAAAAATTGAAAGTTTTCAGAAAAATACCAAAAATTAGGCCTAAGCTATATTTGATATTATGAACTCAAAAATGATTTCTATTTTACCAAATTCAAAACATATCAGTTTCATTAATTTATTTAAAAATTAATTGCCGTTGTCAAAACAAAAGGCGTGTTTTTAAGAGATAATAACTATCAAAAGATTGACACTTGTTTATAACTGGTTTAAATATGAAATTACATCCAATGACCAACATTGTATTAAATATTAAAAATATATTCTAAATATACTTTAAAAACACTCAAATTAATAATTTATCACTATTAATTATTACGATTGAAAAAGTTGTTTTTAATTAAAATTTAGTAATTTTCACTATTCATCAAAATATGAAAGTTATCCGAAAATCACCAAAATTTCACCCTGAGCTAATTTTGATATTCCGAATCCAAAAATGAAGTCCATTTTGAAAAATAGAATCTACAAAATTTAAAAAAGTGGTTATTACTATTCATAACTGATAGGTTTAATAATATATTAATAGAATATCATTGTTTAGAGAAACTTGGTGTTGCGTACATCACACGCTATCGTGGAAGGTCGCGATTGCGTGTAATGCTAGCCAAGTCAGGGTTGCGTGTTTTGAAAGAATCCTTCGTTTTTTCGTATAACAGAATCCAACCATATTTTATTTATACATTGAATATATATATATATATATATCTACTCAATGTTGCGTAGAATAACTATTATCAAAATTGTGTGTAACACGATCCAAGAATAGTGTTGTGTATATTGCAAGCTAACACGATGTTGCATATAGCGCAAGGTAATCTTGGTGTAGAATACAACACAAGACATTAATGAAATTAAAAGAATATTTTTCATAAAATCTAAGGGTGTTACAAATATCGCTAACATGGGAGGCATTAACTATGTAAATGTAAGCATGACACCATATACATGCCCCTGAAATTCTGAAATATTAAAATGACTGAGTAAATATTTCATGCAAACAACTATATCCCAACCAATAGAGTATGATACTAATGTAAAGTAAACTGAAACAGGTATAAATAGATGGCCACCAAATAGAGTCTAGAACCACAAGCCCATTCTATTTGAAAATGTAACGGGAGAACTATCTAGAGTTGTAGTGACACACCTCATCTTGCATGATCTCACAAAGTAGTGTCTAGTCCTGGTCCACCTAGGACTCCGTCAAAATTTCGCTATTATTCACAAGACGTGACATGTTCAGTCAATGACCATGATGGGGTTAGTATGTTAATACCCAGTAGGTCAACCCAAAACCACAATTAATTATAATAAATGAATGTAAAGTCATCTCTACACAAGTTTATGTCTATAACACATAAAATATTTTTCAGATATACTTAGTCCAAGACACGCAATGTAGAGGTATGCCACAAATACAAAGAACCCACACTATGGATTCAATTCGAATATTCTAGGAAGCAGTCATCCATTATAACTCATTTCTGAGTCCGATTGTACCAATGACTTCCATTTGAGAAGTAGTGTTCATCAGGAACTATTATGAGAGGGATATGATCATATATTTGAATATAGAAGTATGAAACAATGATGAGGATCACAACCAAGGCAATGTGGTTATACCAATAACTCAATCTGGATTAACCCACTATGTAGAGTATTAATGACCTATAAATTTTCTCACATCAATAACAAATAATCTTCCTAGGGAATGGGTAATGAATAGAGAACCCCACATTGGGCCTCCTAGGGGATTCCAAAACACTATCCAGAATGTCCAGCTAAAGGGATAATAGTCCTATTATTAGGAGATTATCCAAACATAGCTTCAAAGAAAAATGAAAAAAGGAACAAACATTAATGAAACATGACCATGATATAGAGGACATGATTATATAGTGTTGGTCTCACCTGTTTTGACAATCCCAAATCATGTTTTGATAATCCCAAATCATGTTTTATTTATGTGTTAATTATTCTTCTCTTAAAAGATAATAATTTATGTGAAAATAATTTTTATATAAATGTGATATCTTTATATGATTAATTCCACTATTATATTGTTCAAATATGTCAGTGAAAAATTTCTCCAAGTACACAGATCACATTCGCAAAGGCCACAGATGCAAAGGTAATTGTCGCATGGTCACTGATGCATGGTCACCGATGTAAGGTTACCGATGCATGGCCACCATTGGAATGTCACCAATGAAATGGTCACTAATGAAAAGGTCACTGATGAAAAGGTCACTGATGCAAAGTTTACCGATGCATGGTCCCCATTGCATGTTCACCGATGCAAGGATTCTGTTGGGAATGTTTCCGATGGAGAGTTACAAATAAAAGGACACCAATGGTGTGTTATTGATTGAAGGTTACCATTGGGAAGGTTATAGATGAATAATGCCGATGTGAACATATGGTTTAATCCTACCATTGTGAAGGCTACCGTTACTAGTCTACCGTACGCTTATACTCTATACCATTTCATATTCTTAAAATTATTCTAACGATAATTTTTGCTAACATTAATGATTCTGACATTAATTAATGTTGATTGTATACATATCAAGAGACTGTATCTGGTGATAGTACGAATAACAAGAAAGACCAGATGTGATGTACTTAAACCAATTGTTAGAACATAAATATATTTTATATGAGATAGGAATGCTCAAAGGTTCTAAGGACGTGATGATGAGAAGCGTGTCTGTGCATATAAAGAAACATACTCGCTAGATCAAAGACGAACCATCCAACTCTTACACTGTAATCCCAAAAGCATCAAAAAGATCTTTTTATGGAAAAAATCACTTGTACCTTCTGTGCTTCTTCAACTCTCAATCAATACAAGAAGAAAAACAATCTGTTCATAAAATCTAGAACCTGCTGTTGCAACACTATGTTTTTGGAGAAAACATCCAGTGAAAGACTCGAACATCAAATTCATCACTTCAAGGATCTGAGAGCTGAACTAATAAAATATAGAGCCTTATTAACTCAAATTCATTATATTTGTTATATAGTGTTATTTTATTTTATATTTTTGTGAAGTTTGGGTTTGTGTCATACACACAGTCTCCTGTGCTTGAACTAGAGGATACAAAAATCCCCACATCAAACATCTCTTACACCATGTTTTCCTACGTATAAATGTGGAATATACCTTGTGTGGACTGTGTTATTTATAATTCCCACGAAGAACTATGATAGAGGGTGTGAACCCTATATAGTTTGTAAAAACTATTGAGTAGCCTGATCTAGGTTGTGTATCATGTTAATTGTTAATACAATGTGATTGGTGGTAGGTGATCACTAGGTTGAGAGGATTAAGTCTCAGCTTGAGACTAAACATCTTGTTTAACATTTTAGTAAAGTATATTTTGTTATACATTGTTTTATATATTTTACGAATCTTATAATTGCTAAAACGTTAATCTGTTTTGTATTCACTTTAATAGTTTGTTTTTGTTAGTGTGTTTATATGTTAAATTCAGTAAACATGTTTCAAAAGTTGAATAATCTTTTCACTCTAAATCAAATGAAGAATAAACACACTTTAAGATACATTTTAAACTACTATAAATTTTTATCTCTACTTCCATAAATAACATGGGCATTTTAAAAATTTTATGATATTTATAAAAATGTTAATAACAGAAATTTTAATTAGGAACATAATTCACCCCCTCTTGAGATTCGACTTTTACCAAAATTTTGTATCATAGGTTTTATTTTAGTGTTTATTACTACTACCTGACCTCTTGTGAACATTTTCAAATTCATTAACTGTGCTATTAGTTGTTTCTTAATGATCTTAATATATCTGTCATATCTAAATTTTCAATTCATTACAATTCTAATTAAAAATTGATTACAAATATGCGGGTTATTGTACTAAAATACAACCTTTTTAAATGAAAATATCTATTCTTAGTGGAAATAAAAAATGAAAATGTATGTAGAGAGAAAGGGACCTGAAATATGGGACACAATTGAAGAGAAACATGTATTGTTTTCCACTTCTAGGGACACATGGTCTTAATTGAATAAAGATACATATAATTATAATTATAATGCAATGAATGCATTAAACCGTTCGATAGGTGATGAAGAATTAAATAGATTATCTATTTTAATATTGCATATGACATTTGGGATACTTTAGATATTTCTCATGAGGAAACAATCAATGATAATGAAATGTGATTAAATGCTTATACTATTAAATATGATAATTTTAAACTGAATCTTGATGAACCTATCTCTGAAATGTATCTCAGGTTCAATGAAATTGTGAATACCAAGAGTTTTCTTGGGAAACCAGTGGAAAACAAGGATCAAATTATGATATTGCATCGATTACTACCTAATAGATGGAGAGGAACTTCTGTTTTTATCCCTGAATCTGGTGACATAGGCAATCTCACAGGGAAGCAACTAATTGGAAAGATTATGATGTACGAAGAAAGGGTTAAGGTAAATCAAGAAGCATATCAATAACCTAGAATGAAATATGTAGGATTCAATACTACTACCTAAAAGAAAAATTATAATGAAAAGGGTCATGATTTTATAGACACTTCCACCATTGAAGACTCAGATTCTGACAGAGATGATGAGATGGTTCATATTGCAATGAAATTCAAGAATTTCTCTCATAAGAAAATGTTATTTAGAATTTTGAACTATAATGGAAGGTATGATAATAAAGAATAGTGGAAAAAGGACAAAAATATGGAATTATAACACAACTGTGATTGTATACTATGAGTTTAATTGAAATGGACATGTGGAAGATGATTGCCCCAAGCTAAAATTTATGAAGAAGTATCAAGGCAAGGGAAAGGGATATAAAAAACTATTAAAGATACTTGGAATACCTCGGAAGATATATCATGTTGATCAGACACTTCTTATATTGAAGGAACAAACAAGAAAACATGTGTTTCATGACAGAAACATTTGAGGTTACTACCAATTATCCTACACATAATGCATACTATTTTAAGAATGAAACTGATTCAAACAATGACGAAAAAATGACAATGGATGATCTATTTTAATACTATGGAATGCATGAGGGAACCATTAATGATCTCAGGGATATATATAAATTTTTTAAAAGACAACATGATTTCAATGCCAAATTTATGTATGATATGGATATTGAGAAAGAAAAACCTGATCAACAGTTAAATGGAGACACTGAACAAAAATTGTCCAATGATAAATTAAAAAGAGATCTTGAGAAGTTTACTTCTGGTAGGGATACCATGACACAGTTTATAGATAAAAAACGATCCAAAATAAACAACTATTATATGATATCATCCATGATAGAGAAGAATTATTAAGAATAAATATGTTCCAAAATCTGGATTGTTCACTGCTAGTTCATGTTCTGGACCATCATTTGAAAGACAATTATCTAAATCACCAAACAAAGTGTTCATGTCTCCATAAAAAATATGTTGAATATAGGAAAAATGTGAGACATGTATGTGTGCCCAAAGCATTACTTGAAATTATATCTATACCCATGAAAATATGGGTACAAAAGTTACCATACATATAATCTGTTTTGTAGGAAAAGTGATTAAAGAGATCCTATAAAACACTATGTAACATGAAAAGAGGATGTTCATGACACATGATATGAGACTACCAATCATCAGAAGCCTAATTAATGGTGATGGAGGACATGTTACGTTCCGTGATAATGATAATGGGATGATCGCCGGCATACACCAAATTGGTAACCCTAATACTATATTAATTTCAAAATAATTTATTGTTGATGGGTTAATGTACAATTTAATAAGTATCACTCAGTTATGTGGTGATGATTTTAATGTTAAATTTAAAATTGATGTAAGTGATGTTTTTAATGCTAAAAATGATTTAATATTAAATGATCTTAAAGATGAAAATATATATTTTTTTGATTTAAATTATTTATCTATGAAAAATGTTTCATGTTTAAATGTGTTTCATAAAGAATCATGGGAATAGAACTAATGATTAGGACACTACAATGTTAACCCACTTTGAAAAATAACAAGAAAATTATTAGTAAGAGAATCACCTAAATTAATATTCCCACTTAACAAATTTGGTAATCCTTGTTAAAAGGGAAAACATCACAATGTTTCTTTCAAACCAATGAGAAACGTAACTACTCGTCATCCTCTTGAGTTGGTTCACATTGATTTGATTGGGCCATCTAGAGTTCCAAGTTGAAATTGGAAGCACTATGATTATGTTCTTGTAGATGATTTTTCTAGATATACATGGGTATATATTCTAGCTCACATAATTGAATCATGTTCTTACTTCATTAAATAATCCAGGTCTATAGAAAATCATAGTGGACAAATAATTAAGACCTTGAGAAGTGATCATGGATGAGAGTTTAAAAGTATGTAATTTGAATAATTTTTCTCACATAATGGATATAATCACAATTTCTCAGCTACAAGAACACCAAAATAATATGGAGTTGTGGAATGAAGAAATAGGACACTTAAAGAGATTTTTTGAACAATGATTAATGAGAATAATATACCTATCTATTTTTGGGATGAATCTATTAATACAACTTGTTATTTTATCAATAGAGTCCTAATTAGACCTATTATTAATATGACTCTTTATGATCTCTAGAATAATAAGAAACCAATGGTAAATTACATTAGGGTTTTTGGTTGCATAGTATTCATCCTTAACACTAAGGAAAGTCTTGACATGTTTTCTTCCAAAAGTGATGATGTAATTTTCCTAGGTTACTCCATCACTAGTAAATATTATAGAATATTTAATTACAGAACAAAATGTGTGGATGAATAAGTTCATGGAAATTTTTATGAGACTGGTCCACATGAACCCAAAACCTTTATTGAACTCCTTGATGAAGATGTGTCAATTCAATAAAATAATGTTAATGACAATAAGCTCACAGTGAAAACAAGTAGTTATGGAAATTTTCCAGAATATGTACCAGATTAATCTGGACGTATAAACATTCAAGAGGAGTCTAGTTCAACTCTTTCTAGAGGTATTACAACTCTCATGAAGTATCCTTTTGCTACTGTAGTAGGTCATTCCTATTGTGGAACCCATAGTAGAGTATCTCTGAGAAACCATGTTTAAAATCAATAATTTCAATCACATCATGAACCTAAAAATATTGATAACACAATAAATGATGAATTATGGGTGGTATCTATGAAAGAAGAATTAAATCAGTTCGATATAAATAATTTTTGGGAATTAGTAGAAAGACCTAAAGACACGTTGACAATAGGCACAAAATGGAATTTTATAAATAAAGTTGATAAATCAAAAAACATCGGTATAAATAAGGCTAGACTATTTGCATAGGGATATAGTCATGTAGAAGAAATAGACTATGGGGAAACGTTTGAACCTGTGGCAAGACAAGAATCCATTAGGATACTACTCGCTTATGCAGCTCATCTAAATGTCAAACTCTATCAAATGGATGTCAAAATGTCATTTTCAAAATGGTACATAGTTTAAGAAGAATTTTTTGAACAACCCCCTGGTTTTACAAATCCCCATATTTCAAATAATTCTACAAATATTAAAAAGCCCTATATGGTCTGAAACATGATCCAAAAGCTTGGTATGAATGAATTAGTTAATTCCTTATTTTGAGAGTTCTTACTAAATAAATATAGAATTCTACTCTTTTTATTAAAATGAATTCCCACGATGTTTTAATTGTAATGATTTTTTTAGATGACATTATTTTTGCATCCTCAAAAAATTATTTATGTACTGATTTTTCAAAAATGATGCAAGATGAATTTGAAATGAGTTTAAAGGGGGAACCTCAATTTTTCTGTGGATTTTTAAATTTTCAAAATAAAAATGGTATTGTTTTAAATTAGAGTAAATATACCAAATATATTTTAAAATGTATTGGTTTGAACTATAATAAAGGTAGTTATACACCTATGAGTACAACATGTAAGCTGGATGTTGATGAAATTGGTTTACCAGTTGATCAAACCAATTACAGAGGTATGATAGGAATTCTACTCTATCTTACTACTAGCAGATCTGATATTATGTCATGTGTATGCATGTGTGCTCACTTTCAATATATTCCTAAAGAGTCTCAAATTACTTTATTTAACTTTTTTTAAATATCTCAATTATACTACAAAAATTGGATTGTTTTACCCAAGAGGAAAATCATTTGATTTTATATGTTATCCAAATGTTGATTTTATTGGATGCAGGTTAGACAGAATGGGAACCTCTGGAACATGTCACTTTTTAGGGAAGTCATTAGTAATATGGTTTAGTTAGAAAAATAATTTTGTGGAATTATCTAATTCCAATGCTGAATATATAGATGCAAGATTTTTTTGTGCCCTAATTCTCTGAATGAATCACACATTACTGGACTGTGAATATCAATTCAAACATGTCTCTATAAAGTGTGATAACAAAAGATCTATTAAAATCTCTAAAAATCAAGTATATCTAGCTAGGAAAAAGCATATTAATTTGAGACATCACTTCTTGAGAGATCATTATAAAAGAGGTGATATCACTCTTGATTTCATTGGTACTGAACACCAATTAGCTGATATATTCACAATGATTTAGAATTACAAGGGGTTAAATTACATAAAACATTAATAAGGTATGATTAACTGCTAACCGATATAATCCTCACCGTTTGGAACCTCACCATTAGAAACCTAACCAATGGAAACCTCACTGTTAGAAACATAACTATTAGAAACCTCGCGATTAGAAACCACACGGTTAGATACCTCACCATTTGAATCCTCACCGTTGGACCTCATCATTGGGCCTCACCATTAAGAACCTCACTGTTAGAATCCTTAGCGATAGAAAACCTCACCGATTGGAACCTCAGCGTTGGACCTCTCTATTAGAAACCTCACTGTTAAAAACCACACCGATAGAATCTTCACCATTAAAAACCTCACCGTTGTACCTCACATTTAGAAAACTCACTGTTCCACCTCACCATTAGAAAACTCACCATTTGACCTCACTGTTAAAAACCTCACCATTGGAAAACTCATTGTTGGACCTCAGCGTTGGAAACCTCACAGTTGGACCTCAACATTGGAAACCTCACCTTTGGGCCTCACCATTCGAAAACTCACCGTTTGACCTCACCATTAGAAACCTCACCATTTGACCTCACCATTAGAAACCTCACCATTGTACCTCACCATTTGAAACCTCAGCATTATTACTATGACAACTGGGTCCCAGTGACATCACAACCACCATGCCTTAACATTGCCGCCAGGTTCCAACTCGCCAGGTAACACTAGTTTCCACGTAGACATGTGGTCCCAACCCAAGGGTCCAACCATATTCCTGATTGTATCATATGACTAATGAAATTCCCCACAAGACAACACATGTCATTTCCAGTGTGATTTTTTCCACAAACACACACTCCCTAGGAATCATCCTAGAAGGTCACCGATCGTGATCACTACTCCTTGCCAAGCTCACTTAACAGTGGAGTTCGAATTAGGTAGGCTCTTCAAAACAATATTTGGATTTTTTTACAAAAGATTTAAGTCCTTTGATTTTATAACTAATTTTAATATTTATTTTTGTGGTTTAACGATAGATAGAAATATCTCCTCTAGAACATGTCACTTTTTAAGAAAGTAACTAGTATAATGTTTTAGTTTGAAACAGAATTTTGTTGCATTATCTACTGCAAATGCTGAATATATAATTGCTAGAACTAGTTGTGATCAAAAAATGTGGATGGATGACACATTACAAGACTATGGATAAAAATTCATACATGTATCTATAATGTGTGATAACACATGTTCTTTTAACATATCTAAAAAAACTAGTATCTCAGGCTAGGACAAAGCCCATTTTTGTAAGACATCACTTCTTGAGAGATCATTTTAAAATAGGTGATATCACTCTTGAATTCATTGGTACTGAACACCAATGGGATGATATATTCACAAATCCTTAGATTACTGAGATGTAAAATATCATTGAACATTAGTATGGTATAATAAAATATTAACTGATATGAACCTCACCGTTAGAAACCGAACTAATAAAATCCTCACCATTAGAAACTTCACCATTAGAAACATGACCTATAGATACCACACCATTAGAAACCTCAGCATTGGAAACTTCTCCATTGGACTTCACCATTAGACCTCACTGTTATGAAACTCACTGTTAGAAACCATACCGATAGAAAACCTCACCGATAAGAACCTCACCGTTGGACCTCTCCCTTAGGAACCCCTCTATTAGAAAACATACCGATAGAAACTTCAACGTTTGAAACATCACCGTTATACCTCGACGTTAGAAACATCACCCTTGTACCTCACCATTAGAAAACTCACCGTAGGACCTCACCATTAGTAACCTCACCATTGGAACTCACCATTGGAAACCTCACCATTGGAAAACACGCCATTGGACCTCAACTTTAAAAATCTCACTATTGGACGTCACCGTTAGAAATATCATCATTGGACCTCACCATTAGAAACCTCAACGATGAACCTCACAGTTTGAAACCTTACCATTGTTAGTATGACAACTGGGTCCCTGTGACATCCAAACCACCTTGCCTTAACATGGTCGTTGGGTCCCAGCCCTCCAGGTACCACATGTTTCCCTGCAGACACATGGTCACTAACCAAGGATCCCCCCATTTTCCTGATCGGGTCATCCGACTAATGAAAGTCCCCATAGGACAACACATGTCCTTTCTAGTGTGTTTTTTCCTCACACACAGACACACACCCTAGGAATCTTCCTAAAAGGTCGGCGATCTTGATCACTACTCCAGGCCATGCCCACATAACTGTGGAGTACAAATAATGTAGGAACTCAAAATAAACATTGGATTTTTTAACCAAGAGTAATTTCATTTGATTTTATAAGTTATTTGAATGTTTATTTTTCTGGTTGCAAGTTAGATATAAAGAGAACATCTAGAATATGTCACTTTTTATGAAAGTCACTAGTATCATGTTGATGTTAGAAATAGAATTCTATTTCATTATCTATAGCCAATGCTGAATATATAGCTGCTGGAAGTTGTTGTGCTCAAATTCAATCAATGAATCACAATTTTCATGACTATGGATATCAATTCAAACATGTCACAATAATGTGTGATAACAAAAGTTCTATTAAAATCTCTAAAAACTAGTATCTCAGGCTAGGTCAAAGCACATTTATGTGAGACATCAATTCTTGAGAGATCATTATCAACAAGGTGATATAACTCTAAAATTCATTGGTACTGAACAACAATTGGGTGATATATTAACAAAGCCAATGAATTCTGAGAGGTTAAATTACATCAAACATTAGTAAGCTATGATAAAATGTTAACCAATATAAACCTCACTCATAGGAACATCATCATTAGAAATCTCACCAATAGAAACCCCACTATTATACACCCCACAATTAGAATCCTCACTGTTAGAAACCAAAGTGTTAGAAAACTCAACATTGTAAACCTCACTATGGGACTTCACCATTATACCTCAATGTTAAGAACCTCAATGATATAAACCTTAGTGATAGAAAACCTCACCATTAGGAACCTCACTGTTAGACCTATCTGTTAGGATCCTCACTATTAGAAACCATACAGAAAGAAACTTCGATGTTAGAATACTCACCGTTGGACCTCACTTTTAGAAACATCACCATTGTACCTCACCGGTAGGGAACTCATCACTGGTACTCTCCATTAGAAACCTCACCGTTGGAACTCACTATTGGAAACCTCACTGTTGGACCTCAGTGTTGGAAACCTCACCTTTGGTCCTCAATGTTCGAAAGCACACTGTTGGAACTCACCCTTTGAAACCTCTCCATTTGACCTCACCATTAGAAACCTCAAAGTTGGTCCTCACCGTTAGAAACATCATCATTAGAAACCACACAGTTGATACTGTTACAATTGGGTCCCAGTGACAGCACAACCACCCAAACTTAACATGGTCTTTATGTCCCAGCATGCGAGGTACCACCAGTTGCCCAGCAGACACATGGTCTCTACCCAAGGGTCCAAACATATGTATGATCGGGTCCTTTGACTAATGAATGTCCCCACATTCCAACACATTTACATTCCAATGTTCTTTTTCCTCACTCACACACAGCCTAGGATTCTTCCCTTAAGTTCACCGATCATGATCACTACTCATGTCCAATCACACCTAACTGAGGAGTTCTAATCATATAGGTTCCCGAAATAGAAGATGCACCTTGTTGACATGAGTCAAATAATTTAGTCATTAAAAACATTATTATTTAGGTGTGTTACTATCACCCCCATTAGAGAACAATGTACTCGTTGTGGTCCCTACATTTCATCCTAGGAAGTGAACCGCACTTAATTCTAGGTACCACATCTGATACCAAATGTGACAACTGGTTCCCGGTGACATCACAACCACCCTGCCATAACATGACCATCAGGTCCCTGACCGCTAGGTACCACCAATTGCCACACATACATGTGGTCCCCACCCAAGGGTCCTCCCATATGCCTGATCAGGTCATCTGACAAATGAAAATCCTCACAGGCCAACACATGACCATACTAGACTGAATTGTCCTCACTCACACACACCCTATAAAACTACCCAGAAGGTCAACCATTCTGATCACTAATCTCGGCCTAGCACGCTTCACTGTGGAGTTCCAATTAAGTAGTCTCTCAAAAAGAAAGGTTAACCTTGTCGATATGAGTCATATTATTTAGTCATTTAACCCTTAATCATTTGAGGATGTTATAGCAACCTTAACTATAGTGGATGATTTCTGGATATATTTTTTTTTCTCTGTTTCAATCTGAAATATTTTCTACATTTCTTATTTCATTAAATTGATTTGTTTTTCTATCCCTAATTAATAATATTAATTTACATACCACATTTTCATCCACCTCAAACTCTCTCAAAAATCTCTTTCCCTCTATCCTCATAACCAAACCTTCTTCCGAATCCCAAAAACTCCATCAGATCAAATGGAAAGACTGAAGAGACCATTGTTCATTGATGAAAGGGATGCACTAAATCTAAATAAACCTCAAACTATATCGAGTTTCAGAACAAAGGCAAAGGAAATTCCAATAAACCACCATCTGTCGAAGAGGGAAATCATAGTTGGAAAAGATCACAGTTCCGAATGGTTGCTGATGAGCAGATCTTTAGTGCTCAAGGAACTTGATGCTCAATGCTAGGTTGAATTCATTGAAAACAACACTGGACCATATTACCCAATGTTAGTGAAGAATTTTTATGAGTTTTTTAAATTTAAACAGACTATGGATGATAATAGAATGTCATCTAGGGTGAATGGAATTTGTAATATATTTTCCTCTGTTGAATGGGATGGGAGTTTGGGTGTACCACATGAGGGGATTTATGATCACTACTCAAGAGTGGTGCCTCCCACTCTCGTGTTATTCTGTTATGTAGAATCCTTAACCGGACTTATAGGGAGTGAGATCCCTAGGAAAGTCATTACATCTGAAATGGAAGGAGAAGACAACTATTGTTTATGTTTTCCATGTATGTCTTGAATCCCTTGATAGGGGACTTTGCAAAATTAAAATTTCAGGATGTATTTATTTTATTTCAATTTAAGCATGGAACTATGATAAAATTTTGTTGGCTGCTGATGATTCAATAAGAAGATATGAAAAATCTCAGTTCCAAATCCAAAGCTATATTTCATGCTAGATTGATATCCATGATGTTTAAGGTGAAATGAGTTTCTAGAGATATGGAGGAAACAATTGTAGTAAGGGACAATTACTGCCTTACAAAGTTAATATGAATATTAATGAAGATAAATTGAAACCTATGGGAAAAAAGATGGGTACATGATTAGGACAATATATATGAGGAATTAAACCCTATCACTCATCCCACTATGCCAAAGGAATGTTAGATATTAGTCTAAGGCATAGTTCTGTTGAGCCTGCTTATTCAGAAGAAGAAGGAGAAACTGTTGTTGTTCCCGAAAGAGAGGATTCTCCTATAGATGACTGGAGTGATCCATACATTCCCTCCAATATTCATGATAATAATTTATCTTGTGGTGAGACTATCCCACCCATGATATTTCCTAAAATGGATATTATTCTAAGGGAAATTAATGATGATGAGACTAGTGAAGAAGAAGGGGCATAAAATGTCTTATGAGACATTAGAGGGACCTCAAATGAGGATGAGGACTCTAAATCAAGTCATGATGACATTGATATAGATTCTAATACCAATGAAGAGGAATGAATTATTCTCAACCACTTGATATGGAATAAAAAATGGTTTATGGTGTAGATTAAGAGGTTGGAGATTCAGTTGATGTTGTAATTTCATTGGATGTAGATGAAGATTCAGTAGAAGAAGTGGAAGTGGACCCTCCTGTTGATGATTTTTCTCAAGGAGTTATGGTATAGAAGGATATGGTTAACCAGGAGAATTATCCAAGTGAGGGGGAGGAACCTGTTTCTATAGGTTCAGTTACTATATCCCAGGGAATAGTGGACAAGTCAAAAATCCCAAGATTTGTGATACTAGGCTTGGATTATAGAGATTTTGATGATGACCTGACTTTCAAAAGATCTCCCATTCCTACTGTTTCAGAAACAATTATTGTGTATCTAGTGGTTCTTTTTCCTCATGACTATGTTAAAAAGGATTATTTGGAATCAATTAAATCAAATTTTAAGAGCCACATTGAAGAATGATTTTATGGGTTAGAGAGGACTATGACTCACACTCAAGAAATTTTCACTTATGTTGTTTAAAGGCTAGTTTCTACCTATCACTCTATCCTTCTAGAGGATGTAATGTAGTGTCAAAATCAGCTCATATCCATAGAATACTCTATGGAATCAGTGATGCAGTTTATTTCCAGATTAGACTTCTCCACAGTTTCAAGGGTTCTGGGGGACAGAGGTCTTCTATATGTTAAATGTGTGGTTCAAAAAATAGTCACTATGATTGATGACTTTATGAAGTCCATGTAGAATCATGTGAGTGGCCATGATGATGATTTGAACAGACTGATCTATGTTCTGACTAAATCATTTAAGGAGATAGTGAATTTTAGAATAGAACCTCTATGTGCATTTGCATCATCATCAATCTTGCCTCCTGTTGATCTAGACACCATCAGGTCAGTTGTTAAGGAAGAAGGGGGGAAGTTCTCTAGTACTAGTACATCAGAATCCCAATCTATGACTTAGGTTATTTCCACGACTAGATATATTCATAACATTGTGAGAAATTATATAAGGGAAGCTGCTCAAGATCAGAAGGACATCATGGAACAATTTGACTTATAATACAAATTGGTATACTCTATGCATCAGAAGATGGTCAGTTTATGTTGGGGTTGGAGAACATAAGGATTCCACCTATCACTCAAGCCTTTAAGAATCAGGTTAGCAGACATAGAGAGTTAACTCCTATCTTAGAGAAATTTATAGAGAATGAGGATGATTTTAATTTATCCATGGAAAGAAGAGAATGTATTATAATGGACATTATAAATCTTCTTTTACCCTTCCTCCATGTGGAATACCCTCCCATCATTGTTCCTATAGCCTTACCTTCTACCTCGGGTGCCATAGGATATTCCAGTACTGCTCTATTGATGAATCTTGCATAAGCCATCAGATGTTTGACCCCCACCAATCCTTATAGGTCTACTCACTACTGATCAACTGATGCTTCTATAGTAGTCCCTCTTACCCTACCTATTGTCATCCCTTGTCCTATCCATCCATCTTTAGTACCAACTTCCTCCACTTCAAAATACAAATATCCTTTGGACATCTCAGATGACGATTGAATGAGGGATGTCTTAGTTGATAGTGATCTTTGTAACATGTTTTTATATTATATATTTTCTTAATCACTGTAAAATTCCCTTTTGTTTCTTTTTATCCTTATGTCTTTTTGACAATCATAATGGGGGAGAAACAATTCAGCTTTAAGTATTAAACTACATAAACACACATATAGAGATAATTTTTATGTTGATTGAACTATATATATATATACTATCTAATCATGGATCAAATTTTCTTACACACAGCTTTAAAGATATTACCAAATGAGAATAACCCTAATTCGGAAAATAGTGACATAATTTTTTATTATCCAAAATGAGGAGATTGTTTGACTCAATTGTTTTGATAATCCCAAATCATGTTTTGATAATAAAAAATAATGTTTTGATAATCCCAAGTCATTATTTATTTATGGTATAATTATTTTTCACATACAATATAATCATTCATGTGAGAATCATGTTTATATTGAAGTGATAACTATGTACGTTTTTTCTCACTACTCACTTGTTGAATGTCTTCAATTCAAAATTTCTATTTTTAAAAAAGTCACTGATGAAAAGGTAACCATTGAAATGTCACCATTGCAAGGTCACTGATGCAAGGTCACTGATGCAATGCCGCAAATTAAAGGTTACTTATGCATGTTCACCATTTCAAGGTCTCTGATGCAAAGGTTACCGAAGCAAATGTCACTAATGCAATGGTCGTCGATGCAAAAGTTATTGGTGCATGGTCACTGTTGCAAGGTCAGTGGTTCTAGTCTAATATTGGGACAGTTACCAATGGGGAGATAACAATGAAAGGATTATAATAAAGGGTTACCGATGGAAGGTTACTATTGGGAAGGATACCGATTACTGCTTCCAATGTGCACTTATAGTTGAAGCCTTCCATTGTGATGGCTACCATTACCAGTTCACCATACTCTTCTAATAATTTCTTTTTAAAAATTTTAATATTATTCTAAAGATCATATTTTATATTTTTAAGGCTCCTAAAATTAATTAATTCTTATATTAGACATCTCGAGAGACTATATATGGGTATATTACGAGGTAAGAGAAAGACCACACGTGATGTACTTCTCCCTATTGTCAGACCTCAAATATATATGTTATGATAGAAGAATACACAGAGGGGGTGAGGACATGATGATGTGAATTGTGTAATAGCATCTGAAGATACATATTCACTTGATCAAAGATGAACCATCGAGCACCTACACTGTGAACCCACAAGAATCACGATGTTCATTTTGTATAAAAAACACTTCTTCCTTCTATGCTTCATCAACTCTCAATAAACACAAGAAGGTGAAATCTCAGTTCATAAATGCTAGAAACAAGAGTTGCGACACTCTGTTTTTTGAGACAACATCCATAGAATGACTCGAACATCAAATTCTTCACATCAAGGAGCCATGAGATGAACTGATAACATATATAGCCTTATAAACTCAATCTAATTTTATTTTATCTATTTTGATCTTTTATATTTCATTTTTGAGAAGTCTGGGTTTCTATCATACACACTGTCTCCCATGCTTGAACTCGAGGATACCAAAATCCTCACATCAAACATCTCTTACACGATGTTTTCCCACATACAAATGTTGAAGAGACCATGTGTGGTCTTTTTTGTTTATCATTCCCATGAAGAACTATGATAGATGGTGTGAAACTTGGATATTTTGCAAAATCTATTGAGAATCCCGATACATAATGTGTATCAAGTTTATTTTTAACATAATCTATTGGGTGGTATGTGATCTCTAGGTGGAGATTATTATGTCTCAACTTGAGATTGAACCTATGGTTTAATATATTTGTGCACTTTTTTTTATACTCTATTATATCAATTTTCTACTACTTATAATTGCTAAAACATTTAAATCTTATGCATTCAATTTGGTAGTTAGATTTTGTTAGTGTGTGTATATGTTTAATTCAGTAAACTTGTTTCTAATGATGCAGATGTGTTTCACATGAAATCAACTAAGGTCTAATCACCATTTGAGAAATCTTTTGTCGAACTAGACATTTACATCTCTACATAAATAATTAAAAAGGCCGTTTAAAAATTTGGGGGATCTTTATAATAATGTTTTTATAATGAAATTTTATGTAGGAACTCAATTCACCTCCCATCTTGAGATTCCACTTTGAGGAACATAAAGGAATGTAGATTGGGGTACATAGGTTGTATAATAGTCAAATGATGTGTCTATTTTACTTTGGTACTCGTAGTGTATAATGGAGTGTGTCTTTAGAATATTTCATTTAGAAGATGTGTAAAGAACGTGTATATTGAGTCACATTACATGTCCTTCCATCTTGGGTCTGTCCATGTGCTCTGTCCATGTGTTAGTACATGATGTCAACTGTTTCATCCTTTCACTATTAGAGGTTCAAGAGGTATCAAATATATCTAGTTTAGGTTTTGTTTTGTGGTGGTGTAAATTCCATTTAAGAAACTCATGTACTCCACCCCATATTTGTTTAAAATCCTTGTACACTCAAATTTTTCAAATGATGAAAACTTTCAATGTAGACGAGACTACACATTGTGTGTTTTGGATTTTCTTTAAAGTCATTCATCCTCCCACTCTCCCAAACTGATCATTGGACTCCTCTTCAGTGCTCAGTTCACCTCGAAACTCAATATATAAGATCATTCCACCACTATAACATATAAATGAAAGGTTTTGGGCCCACAATAGTCTTTGAACATTGATTGAATCAAATCTGACACATTTCCACAAAAGAATGATTTATCCAAAATACTATTGATTTGTCTGACTCTATGGACACCACACCGCTATTTGGTTGACCGGATGCCGGATCATGAATTTCAAAATTTTGTTCCATGAAATTAAGGAACAATGATCGATCTACCATGAACACATCGAAGAATGATGAACATTCCTAGAAATAAATAGGGAGAAAAGGATGAATTAATGAATCCAATTAATGAACCTAGGCCACTGTTTATTCATAACTCGATCCATTCAAGTAAGAATGATCACAAATCAAAAAATATTAACATAACCTTCTAAATCCAACAATTAAAGTCCATCCCACAAAGAACCACCAAACCAGAGATCAACCTATTTTTAATTGGTCTATGTTAATGATTTAATATAAGAATAGGGATGGAGATCTCAAATAATACATCCTTCCTGGGAATTGTATCACTCTCTATTATAGATCATTTTTTGTTGTGTTGATCCATTAAGAACAACAAATATTTATTTGGATCCATTGTTCTATCTTCTTCCACCGAGAGAAATATTTAGTATTTCCTCTCATGAGCCTTTAGGGAAATCAAGTGGTATAAGTCAAAGCTTGGATCCCTTCTTAATAGTTAATTTAAAATAAAACCATTACCACTTTACTGCGTCAATGATCCAAAAAAATTAAAATAAATATTTTAAATTATTTAATTCATTAAAAACACCCATGACAATATTTCACAGGTGACCCAAGCCAACCAATGTTAGGACATGCCTAAGGTAAATCAGGTACAATGAACACATTAGATCCCTCATATTTCTGATATAGAGCACCAATTTATACATTATTCTTCTTTGTCATGAGAACCGATCATGCATACTATTTATTATTTTTATAATATTTCAATGATTTATAATGGGCATGCTAGACATCAGAATTACAAATGGTATTTGATATTGGTTTTTAATATAATAAATATAATATTTATAAATAATAAAAAGAGAATATTGGATATTACATTCAACCTACCATGTGGATTTACATCCAATAAAATCCAATATAATGGATACTCAAAAAGTTGTGGGGACAATTTGTTAATAGGATCCTACCATTTCCATTTTCTCTCCTAGAGATTCCCGAACAATAACCAGATATGTACCAAAGGGTTCATTCACCCACTATGAATCCTCTCCTCATGATACTCGTTCTCTTCTAGGTACTCAGAAAAAGTCGCTCCATCCTCTATGTACAGCACACCCGAGTCGATAATGTGTTACGGTTCATGAACAGACCTCCTCAGTTATGACACATCTATGAATTTGTGTACCTGGTCAAACTGTGGTGGTAGATCATAGTGGCATACCACCACACCATTTATTTTTAGTATTTGAAACTTGTTGATAATCCTCAAAGATAACATTCCCCCATAGTTAAATCTCTATAATCCACATCACGGTGAATCTCAAAGGAAAAAAGTCTCTGCATCCATAAAATAAAAAAGAATATATCACCATTCAACATATGATTCTGATGGCGCGGTGCAGTCTTCAACCTCGCTTGGATGATCTTCACATTCTATGTAGTAGAATGTACAAAAAATAGGCCCAAGAGTGTTGATTGTCCTGCGTCAGTACAAAAAAATTGTTGCATGGATGATCACCCTTATAAATACTTGAATGATTTCATACCAATGGTAGAATAGTAGATTTTTTTGTATGCAAAATACACTAGTTTTTGGTGATCCCCCAACTACATCCAATATCTGTCACGCAATCTGTAGCATGTCATCTTGAACTTCAATGGTCTGCTCTACCTGACAGTTCGTATGTGGATGAAATGTTATGCTCAACCATAACTGCGTCCCAACAACCTATTGTAATACCTTTCTCAACCGAGATGTAAAATGAGACTCACTATATGAAACTATCATCATTGGAACCCCATGGATTTGAAAATTTTCATGAGTATAGACATCCCAATCTCTCTAATAACATTTATCTTGGATAGATTGGATGTTGGAGGACTTGTTGAGTCAGTCGATGCTCACCTAGATGGAATCATGTTCTCTCGATGTAGGTGGAAAACATTTCATGAAGTCCATCGATATCAAATCCCACTTCTATTCCATTACCTAAAGGGGTTGATCTATACCTGATGGTACATGGTGCTCATCCTTCACTTGCTGAAAAGTATGGCATTGCAATACTAACTCAGAAACACTCTTCTTCATCCAAGGCACTAAAAATTAACATCATTAATCCTAGTATATCTTCTAGAAAAATATATATCCATCTAAAGGGTATGAATACAACACCCTCAGTACCTCCTCCCATAGTTTCTATGGTACTACTATGTGTCCTATAAAAGGAGTGAAGTGCTCCACACCTTCTGAATATATATTAGGTTTTTGCCTTGTAAATATATGAACACACATCGCCTCATAGTCTATATCCCCATGTTGTGTACCCATCACTCATTGTAAGAGTTGAGGGGTCATAACCATTGATTGTATGTGAGTTTCTTCATCTCCATCCACAAAGGATAACTATATCGAGGTCAACTACAATGACACCTCTTTCAATAACTATGATCAAGATATTCTTCTAATAGCATATTCCACCATGTTCCCCTTACCAGGAGTATTGAAAATCTAAAATTAATATTCCTATTGGATCTCTATTCATGAACTCTATCTCATGTTTATATTCATATGAGAGAGGATATACTTAAGACACTTGTGATCAAATTAGATGATATGTTGCTAGCCAATCAAATAGAGTCGCTACATCTCCAATGAGAAGACTACAAATAATAAATATAGATCATGGGACATGTAGTTCATCACATGTGGTCTTAACTAGAATAATCATAATGAATCAACAATATCCCCTATATCAGCAATCAACCATGGTTGATTCGTGATGCATTACAAAACACTTCATACTTAAAACCCTCCTATTGCAATATCAAGATCGGGCGCCCGTAAAACTCTGCCTCAACTGCTAAAATGCCTACTGGAACATCACTATACACATAAAGTGTACTGCTTGAGTCCATAACTACTAATTAAAGAGTTTCCCATAAATCAATCCCTCTCATATTATGAACAGAATCATCTTTATTTGTCTGACATGCGCATCCTTGGATGCAGAGAAAACAAGGATATATTTGATGAAGACTACCACAAACCAATCCATGTAAGGATAAAATATATGTATCATGATTACCTTGTAAACTATTGAGTCAGTTCTCATCCAAAAGGGAATCCCCATTTACTCCTAGTCATCAATATGAAATTTGAATTCTGTCTTCGGTATATCCTTTTCGAATAATAACAACGGGTGGTAGCCTAATTGAATGTCATCTTTTAATGATCAGGATGCCCCTATCATCTGATAAATGTTGTCAACAATCATTCATAGTGTACACATTTTCTTCAAATTCACTTTGTTCAAGTGTTAGAGGTCCACACACATCCTCATTTGCATGTATCACTTTTTGGAATACAAAATTGTGTATCCCAAGGGTGAAACACAGGGTCTCATGAAGCACATCCTATAAAAGTACTCCAAATCCAACCACATCTCATAAATCTCAACAAGATCCATCTGATTTGTTGGTGTATATATCAGTTCCTTAATGTAGTGTAAATAAATGCATAAGTCTATCTTCTGATGGGTAGTTAATCCTGGATGATAATCAACAAAAAATAGGCATACTCTGCCACCATCATGGGAAACTAAAAGCTCATTACATCTACTGCACTGAGGGTTAGGCCAGCATAAAAATTAGTAATCGACTCCACCCAATTATTCATAAGTAAATATTTTTATACTTTGTTTTGAATTTCAAGGATAATGGTAAACTTCATTCCATTATTGTAGACACATTTCTTATTTTGCCTACAATCATAAAAATGGGCATAGATTTTGGATTAAAAATCCATGTCATGAATGGTGTAATAAATCTACTATGGTTCAACTAAGAGATTCCAACATAAAATATCAACACCAAGTGTCATGTAATACTGTCAGCATCGATTTTTGATTATCGAGTCATCTCTAGTAGGTTTCTCCAAGTGTAAGGGTCGAATAAACTGTACAACTAGAATCTCATGGTCTCAATCAAATTATGTGGTGAGAATGGAAAGACTAGAGCCTATGTCTATCAACACTTCAGATAAAATAGACAAGACATTGATCGGACCTCATATCATTTATAGATCCCCATGGTCATATCTCTTCACCGTATTCAAGTAGCCCCTCCACAGTCCTCCAAGTCCCTAAGGATGGAGTGGACCTCTTATGGGTGGTGGTGGTCATAAGTTGAAACAAAGAACACCTGAATCTTCTCTCATAAATCCTTTTCCACATCTTTCTACATGATGATCAGCCTACTATTATCAATGTCTCAACCTCAGTGGTTCGTCCATAGTCTCTCTATCAATAGCACTTCAGGTCAAGAAATATCGACTGAGATATCCCCTACCATCACATCAATAGCAATGCCACCTCCCTAGGTTGACTGAACCCATCATGTGAACCCTGAACTACAGATAATATATCATGCGACCACCTCCTGTTACTTCTCCGTCATTTATATCCCTTAAACTAACATCAACTCCCATATATGAAGATCTATGGTAATACTCTTTCATTAATGACTATTATTGGCTATATCTTCTCATATAAGAATCTATCAACCACCATATCATGTTCAAGAATGCTATAAAAATTAAGAAATTGTATAAGGATAATCATGTCTCAAATATAACTACACAGACCTTGCTCAATGGTCTGAGCCCTAACATAATGATCCCTAATAATAAAAATCATGTAACTCAAATGGTTGATGAACCTTAATGAATAATAAACCCCTGTCCTGAAACCCTACATGAGTTTTTGAAGCTTATTTATATGTAAGAATATCAGTGTAATTAGTGGGAAGTCCTTAGAAAAATGATTCTCAACCTTTTCCCATGAATTAGTCACCTCACCATGAGTCTATATAAAATACTCCAATATCATCCTACCGAGCCATGCTGATGGCTCACAACTAGTACCACAATCCGAACATCAGGTGTTCATACTATGCGGAAAACTATGGTCACCACCTCAATCTAGTCCTCATCCGGTTGAGTGGCGGACTCACCCCATAACCTAATGGGTCTCTATCTCAGATACTCATGGAGTGATCTCGTCCTATTCTCCATGTCTTTATATACTAGGGGTACAATATGTTGATCAACAGGTGGAGGTATAGCTGTAGTACCACTTGGTAGTGACATCAAAGAAACTAACCTATGTATTAAAGCATCTTTATTGAGGGATTCGTCCTCCAAATCAATATAATAAATAAATAATGGTATAAATCACAGATGAATCCTATCTGAAAACAAAATGTACCATGGTCAATGATAAAATATAGAGAGCTGACTCTTGAAGGAAAAGGAAACCACAACCAATTCCTATATGTGGAATATACCATTATTTTCATTGCAACTAGTATTCTAATGTATAATTTCTCATAGTAGGTTATCAGTGTCTTGGTGTAGGGATATGTCAGCCGCCAGTACAAACACATGAGTCCTTGGATTGAAATCCAAACTCAAAACAATTAACACTATTACCCCAAACCAATCTCATCGACTCTTGGTCTGGAGCTTTAACCAACAACCTATAATACCACTCTTTTACAACCCTTTCCATTGTGGAATGTGTTCCGACTCTCCAATCCCACTACTAAGAGGCTAGGGGCTAGTGACCAGCATGTAGTATGAATATCACTAAAATATGAGGCATTTCTTATATAAATGTACCTACAAACCCATATCTAGGTCCAGAAAATGCCAAAATTAAAAAACACACTAAGTAAACTATGCATACATACCATTTTATACCAACTAAATAAGATCTAAAATAAAGAAATGTAATGTAAAACTGAGATCTATAAAATACCACCAAAAGTAATCTATAGGAAAATGTCCATCCTTTATGAAAAGGTATAGGTAATAAATTTTGTAGATGTAGAAAAATACCTCCGACTTCCTGATCTCACAATGCACCATCTGGTCCTACTCTACCTAGGACACTATCAAATTGTGTCTCTTCTACACATGTCTTGACACATGTGGGTAATTCCCAAACAAGGGTGAGTATAACAATATTCATTATGGCACCCTAAATACACAAAGAAATATAATAAAGTAATGAGTTGTAAACTCTAAATAAGTATATGTCCATAATGAATATATAAATTTACATATACTCTTAATCTGAGACATGCAGTTTAGTGGTAAGTCGCCACTACTAGATACCTACTTTATGGATTCATTTTTAAGATTCCACTAAGAACTAATCCATGAGAACACATTCATGTGTTTGATAGCACTGATGAAATACCTCCAAGAAGTAATATTATTCAAGAACCATCATGGGAGAAATATGCTAATAGATCTGAAGAGAGTTGTATAATACACAAATGAGGATCACATCTAGGGACATAGGGTGATTCTAACATCTCAATCTG
Source organism: Viscum album (assembly GCA_963277665.1). Lineage (NCBI taxonomy): Eukaryota > Viridiplantae > Streptophyta > Magnoliopsida > Santalales > Viscaceae > Viscum > Viscum album. Next base: position 1,058,998,623 of record OY728165.1, on the reverse strand, counting down.
GATTAACCCACTATGTAGAGGATCAATCCCCTATAATGTTGTCACATCAATTCCGAAGACTCTACCTAGGGAATGAAAATTAATAAAGGTTTTTACTCTAGGCCTCTTGGGGGATTACAAAACCCTATCCAGAAATTCAAGTTGATGGGTTCACATTGCTATGATTAGGAAAAGAATCATACATACCATCAGCTGAAAAAATAAAGAGAAAACCCTAATGAAAAAATTCAATGATATAGAGGAATGATAATTAAGAAATATAGAATGTGGTCCACGATGTGTAGAAGGGTCACACACCATGTCCCTTTACCCCAAGATACTACATGTGTACAATGGCCCATGTGCTTGAAAATTTTCATTTTGAAGATGGGTTCAAAACATGTAGAGGGAGACATATGTTGTATCATTCCATCTGGGGTATGCATGTGTACACTGGTCTTGTTCTTGTAGATGGTGTAAACCCATGTAAACATTCATGTGTTGCAGTACATGGGTAGCCCATTTATCTGGTTCATGACATCTTGTGTGGTAGATTAAATTCTATGAATGAAATCCGTGTACTCATCCTTGGGTTTGTGTACCTTCCATGAACACGCCGAGTGGTCCAATGACGAACACATGTCATGTTGAAATGACTACACACCACATTTTATCGATTTAATAGAATCTAATAGTGTTCCTACCACTCACCTCGGCCAATTTCTGGGCTCCATTATACTACACATTTCCCTTTAAAACAACGAAAATGAGGTTCCTATCACCAACCTAACACCCAAACGAGAGGTTTTTGGCCATCAATATTCTCAACAACATGATTAAATCTAATTTGATAAATTTTTCCTAAAGAAACATTTCTCCCAAATATCTTTGATAAGTCCATCACTATGGACATCATACCATCATTCAGTTGTCCCAATTCAAGATCTCAATCTTTGTATCATTGTGTGAAGATTCAAAGGTGCAACGATTAGTCATTAATGAAAGAATCATTGAATGAAGAACACTAACATAAATATAGGGGGTGAAAAAACACAATGATGGAATAAAAGGAATGAACATTGGTCGTTGTTTTTTCTGAACTCAATCTGTTCATGTAATAATAATCAATAATAAAAACAATAATCAAACACCATTAATTCTACAATTAAATACCATATCAAAATGAATTACAGAACTATGGATAATAAAGTTTTTTTCATGGTCTATATTTGTAATTGAATCAATGAATATGGAAGGAAATCTGAAATAACTAATGTAGCCTAGAAATTTGATTGATCCCTCATGAAGATCGATTTCCGATGTCATGATCCATTAGAAATTATGTTCATCAACATTGGATCGGAAGTTCTTCAATCGTCGGCTGAGAGAAATATCCATGTTTTCCACTATAGAGACTCCATGGAACTCAATGGTTATGATCCTAACCCAAGATCAATGCCAAATATATATTTTTTAAAATAAATACCTCACCACAAAAAAATAGAAAGAATAAAACAAATATTCCCATTTATTTTATTCAATAAAAAAACATTCTCCAATATATCACAATTGAACTGTTCTAACCAATGTCAGGTCGCACCTACGGAAAAGGAATTGCATTGAACACATCAATTTCCTCAAGTTTCTGATCCAGGAACATGTTAAGAAGTTGATCTACTTTTTCATTAAAACTCAGCACATGTGATATTTAATATTTTAATTTATTTAAAACATTTCTTTGGGGACCACAATTCCTCAGAATCTCATGTTGTCTCAGCATTTGGTCTCAAATATAATACATATAATATTTTTAAAATATTACTTAGATAATCTGGGACATTTCAATAATAATTATAATAATAAATTTATCATGATTTTAATTACGTATGATTAACAAATTAATGATAGTTTAAATTATGAGTATTCAATTTCTTTATATGGGTAGAATGAAACATTCCAAGATTCAGTATGAATAGTTTTTTTATTTTACCTCAATTCTAATAATTTTATTTTAAATTAATAACACTTTTATGAATATAAGAATTTAATAATAGTAACATAATATTTAATGGATAATATAATTTAATTTTTAGTAAAAAATCATTGTGATGCAAGTATGATAATGGTTTTATATTATTATAACAAATATTATTAAAAAAAATATATCTCCTTTAATTTTTTAAGGGAATATATTTATGATGAGATTGAGAGAAATATTTCTGAAAACCAAATAAATTTTTTAATATAAATATCAAATAACTATAGATAAATTATATTAATACAATAATATTTGAGATATATTTTTTATTCTTCATAATAAATTGATTTAAAATATATTATTTGGTATAAAAATGTACCTAAATGGCTAGTGTATGTGCTAAGGAAGATTAGGAAAACAAAAAAGAAACATAATCTTTAACCTAAAGCTTAGGTTCAATGGTTTTTGTGTATATAGGTCATAGATAAAATCCACATATGAGAGAGAGAGTGGGAGAGGGAGCACAAAATACTTTATTAGTGAGGGTGGGTGAGTGGAGATTCTAAGAAAGGACCTATATATTCCCATTCAATCAGAGTTTGATGTGATGTCCCTTATATGTGATTATATAACTGATTGAATCACCAATTTGGGATCAAATAATTTTGGAACTATATCCCCATATTTAAAAAATATGTAAACAACCCTAATCATCTGATCAAATAGATATTGTTTATCTAATCATCTCAATGCATTGACTCCCTCATGATACACTAAATAGAAATCTTTTGTTGGATTATCTCTATTCTTCCTATGACAATCTGTCATAGTCCACCAACATTCACCATCGACAAAAACTAACTCAATGATTCTTTTATTATATCATACACCACATGAACCCCACTATATAAAGTTTCATAATACTTACCAAACCATACTATGGCCATATTCCACCATATTATTGCGGTATTACTAGTTATTAATATATATATATATCTCATTGATTTTTTAATGGGTGATATTTTAGATCATGAAGACATCATGTTTGAATCTGTAAAAAAATTTAGTATGCACTAATTTTAGTGTTTAAAAATTAGTATGGGATGAAATTAAATATTATTCAGTGGGGGTATGAATGCTATTAAAAATAAAATATGGAATCATAAAAAACTATATATTTTATGTCATGGTAGAAAATAAATCCTGATAACTCTACCATACATATCATTTCGGACTTGTCATATTTCTCATTCAACATCATTTAGGAGATGTTTGTTATTGGGTGTATGCATATATATTTATATATTATAATTATATATTATATTTCATTTAATCCTCATTATATATATATATATATTCATGAGGTATGGTTTTCTAGCTATGTTTATAATAAAAAATGGATGTATACTTATACATTAAAATATCCTATTAAAACTCATAGCACATATCAGAAGATATTGGGGAATAGACTTCCATGAAATTTGGTTTTAAATAATTTTAAACATGATTCATATATCATTGATTTTTATAATATGGTTTATGATAATTTTATTAAAATTCTATTGTGAAGAATAAAATTCTAGTCATCTGTTCGTCGAGTGAAGATTTGTGCATTAGCATTATTGTTTGCAGGTTCCCTATTTGGGATTGGTTTGTGCTTAAGCATGAAGGTTCTTGATCATCTATCAGCACTAACTAATGATGGAAAATGTGATAAAATACAGAACCACCTTCTGGTGGATGGTGAGGAAATTATGGCATTTGAATGGAATGCATGCAATGCGATTCTATTTCAGAATAAGCAAATTTTTGTATAGACTGGAATAGTTACCTTGCACAGGGAAGTGTATACACCTGCAAATGTTCAAAATAGTGGGATAAATAATAGATTACTGGATTTTTATATCCTCATAATGTTAGGTGTGTATGGTCTCTCTTAGAGACCCAAAACACTCAAATACATTTGATGGAAACCTATGATAGGCTGATGGCTCAAATTAAATGTTGAGGGGGATAGTTCTTGCACTCATGGGACATTTAGATGTGGCAGTGTGTTTCTCATTTATCGTTGCTTTTTGAAGGGATTATTTTTACATTACACTGATGTTGGGGTGGCCAATAAAGCTAAACAATGGGCTATGGTTTATGTAGTCAGGCATGCTATTCAAGTTATATCGAACTTTTTATTGATTGATCAGATATAAAAATTGAAGTGTAATACAAGAAAACAAGAATGTGGGTTGTGGAAAGGAGGGGTATACCTAATTAGATTGTGAGCCATAGTATGATCACTCAACTCAATCTGGTAATCTTAAATGCCTATAGCGATGAAAACCTTGTTGGAGACGCTCTAGCAATAAAAGCAACACTGGAGAAGACTATGTTCTGGTACATTACAAACCCAAACAACAACACACCAATGGTGGAGGTGAACAAGTTTGCTGTCATTTATTATCATTTCTTTGATGGTCCATTGTACACTTTACTTCTCTATGACATTTTAATAAAAAATTTAGGGCCGATATTGACTGGATCCTAGAAATTTGAGGTAGTTTTAATTTTGTGACATCAAGAAGATGTTGTGAAGAGGGAATTATATTGTATAAGATATATATAAACAAAGTGATTATATTCCCTATAATATTCTATTTCAATTTTCATAAGTATAATTAATTTTTAGGAAATATTTTGTAATCCAATTTATATTTTTCCCAAAATAAAATTTGTCAAGGGATAAGGTTTTTTGAGTTTTGTTTTACATATTCCATTACAAATTAACTAGTATGATATACATCATAGAATTTTCCTTTTATAATTTTACATTTCCGTATATGGTAATTTTTATTTAAATGTTATATGATTTCATGTATCTTTTTCTAGAATTGTAAAATTACCTTTTTACATTTAAAATAATGGTTTAAATTCCATTTATTAAATTTAGTGTTATATATAATCTAAATTTTTTCACTATATTTCTCATTAACATTCCATACATGAAAATAACTTGTTTTTCTTAATTTCCATTAATTTGTTTTATATTTTTACCATGAATTATGAGGTCACATATAAAATTTATGAAATTATGTAATTTCACTTATTTTAATTTATTTATTTTTTATATATTTCTAATTATTTTTATCTGTGAATATAATTTACCTTGATATAGATATTTTTAAATGATATATTAATGTTTTTATAAAATAAAAGTACATCATTTTTAAAAAAAAAATTAAATAGATTTTTTTTGACATTGGTATTGTGTATGATGATGATGAGTGGGAAGGAAATCCAATACCTTAATATTAATTTGTCCATCAAGTGATGTGTATCCCCATAATATTCTAATTAGACATAAGATTTCCAAATGTATACACTATATAAATAAATTCCCAAAATGGAAATTATTCTGTATTTAGTTTTTATTTATAAAATACAGACGAGAAATAATAAATTATTTTAAAATTTATTAATTTGAGAGAGAAATATTTTTTTCAAAATAATATATTATTAATAACATTCATGAAATAAGTATATGATTATTCATATTTTATTAGTTAAAAAATTAAGTAAAATTTATAATTTATATCTAATGATGTTTTTAGCTCAAAATATTTGATATAATTTATATATTATTGTATTATTTTTTATATTATTTAAAAAAATAATTGATTTCCAATGATATATTAAAAAACATTAAGAAGGATATTTGTACACACCATATGTGTTAAAATTATTTTCACAACTATTATAGATGAGTATAATCTATTAATGATTAACACCTTGATTTTGGAGTTATCTCAAGTGAAGTTGATATAGAATTCAGATAATATGCTTCAAAATTTTAATATTCAATTAATTATATAGTTAGTTTTGTTTTTTGATTTTATTATTATCCAAACATATAGAGAAAAGTGACACTAGATCATGTATTTATATAATTTTATATTAATTTAATCATAAATTGTTAAAATTAGGACACTTATTTGTTTTCAAACCCAAAAATACTATTTTGATTTTAATAAAACTATACATATTAATTATAACTCCAGGATGTAATATGCAGAATATTATAAAGAGATATATGCACTTAATGACTAAATTTTGGGTTAGGTATCTTTAGAGTTAGTTGTGGAGAACTGTGTAGATTCATCTGAAGAGTATCATTCCCACTACTTCGTGAAAGTATAGTGCTATTTGGATTCTGAGAATCTGGGTTTTTTAGATAATATTGAAAATATGGTTTCTATGGTCTCAATCAGTACTCAATATTTTTTGAAATGAACAACATCAGTCTAGAGATTGTTTTTGTTTCTCTTTTTCACCACAAAGATATCACTTATAAATAGGATGTGGACATGAGACACTCCAAGGAGTACACATTATGATGAATCTGTAGATATATATTGACATGATTAATTATAATGATTATATAATTTATAACGTCAAAATAATTCATGAACATCCATCACCTATTTTCATTTAATAATATAATATATTACCCCAACTTTATATATACGAATTTGTACTTATTTTTTGAAAGATTGTTTCAAATATATTTCTCATTTTTTAATAATGAGGTATCCTGTTGGGTAAATTTATACACACCGATAATGGGGATTTATTGCCAAATTATTTTTTTCTGTTCGGATGATCCATTGTTCCATGAGGCACTAAGAAACCACGTTGTTTGATCTCTTTAAGAAGAGAAGATGATTGATTCTACATAGTTAAATCATGTGGTTGTAATTGATACAAAAAACAGATATATACAAGGCTATAGAACATAGTGGAACGTAATGCCTCTAATTAGGTGTCCTTACAACAATGATATGATGTTTGCTTCTTAATAGTAAATTATATAGAGCACTATCATATAGAAAATTATACACATTTCAGTTGTTACACTTTTCTAATATAAGGTTATTTTTTATATTTCTTATCATTAATAGTTTGGTGTTATTGATTATACGCACTACCCCTAGAGTATTGGATTTCACATTTTTGTGGTCCAAATGGTTTACCACTAGTCAAGTTTGGGCTATATTCAGTTGGGTCATATGAATATGATATCCGAGTAGTTCTAGTTGTATAGGAAAAGATGATTGTTAAAAGTACTATATGTTATTGTTTTGAAATTTATCAATACTATTGTTATATTTATAGGTTTATTAATAGGCCATGAAATCCAATATTGGGTTGAGATCAAACATAACCATTCATGATGATCATTACTAAAATATTATCAAAATAGAACCAAATTTCATCAGTTTTGGGGTATAGTCATGGAGGTATATGCATAATATAGTGGTAATTTCAAATTCATTATTTTTATCCAATTTTAGAATATGAATATACGATTAAAATCTCAGGGGTTAATATAATATAATGATGGATGCCACTCATATGAGAATATTTTCATTATATATCCATTGTTTTTTGATCCTATTCTATTTGTTGATTTTTCTTTATATTGATTAACTATGTGTATACGTTTTGACACAGTGTTTTGGATGAGAGACAGTATTTCCAACAAGAATATGATGATTCTTTATAATTTTTTTGGTTTTGAACTATATGTAAAGATAATTGTACATCCTATATATTTATAAGAAGATATTTTTATATTGTGAATTCTCTAGGATTTCTATAGGATAATCTTTCATAGATTCTGATATTACACCAATACTCAATTTAAAGAGTGTTGGTTATCATCATGGACTAATTTGTTCTTCCATGTTCATGCTATCTATCACCAGATAAAGATTAATCCTTGAATCACATTTTTAGAATTGTAATTAATTATTAGATGACTAATTTATAAAAAACATAACAATAATTCAGTAATATTGTAATAGTTTTAACACTTTATTAGTATTTGGTTCCAAATAGTGGTGTCCGACTAATATTATTCCATGATATGGTAGACACTTTAAAGGTAATCACCAATACGTTAGAGTATTCATTAGGGTTATAGACCTCCTGAAGTACCCCCAAAAATTGATTTAGAGAATATTTTATAGGATTGATATATTGATATGAGATTTTTGGGAGTGGAATTAATATGTGGTTGTGATTATACACATCACCACCCACATGAGAATACATTATCTATATTTGGAAATATGATAATTTCATTGAAATGCTTCATGCTGCTATCATACAAAGTTTTTCCATGTAGAAACAAACATAAAATATAAATAAAAAAATTCAACACCATTTTTTCATCACATAATGACATATTAGGTTAAATTTTTTGGGATTAAGAGCACATTGGGTATGATCAGCCAGTTGGGTATAATATTACAATCCACTCTCACTAAATAAACTCTTAGCGAATTATTATATAATATGGAGCTCTGATATTCATGGTTGGGGGTTCTTAAATATATTGGATTTCTATAAAAGTAATGTCTTATGTATTAAGGTTATTATTAATATCCTATCTTTTTTAAAAATTATATTATGAATGCATACCTGATATATTATGCCAACAAAATTTCTTATTGAGTATGAAATCCGAGTAGGGAACATTAGTAAAATCGTGTTAAATTGAAAAACTCTATTAACAGAACACATATTTTACTCAAAACTTATAAATATTCAATGTTTTCCATATGGAAGGACAATATATATGGTGTGGTTCTAACCTCTGAAAGATGAAACACATTAGTATCATTTTTAGTAAGTAATAATAACATATTTCTAGAATTGATTAGTTTTTTAGTATTTTTTAAGATGGTTTAATGTCCACATTAGGGTCTTATTCAGATGAGTCGAATTATTTTACCAATATTTCACATGAAATAGGCATAGAGCTTTAATCGTGACGGTGGGGTGAGAATCAACTATATTTTTAAAATGATGGTATTTTTACAAAAACAACCATCATGGATGTGACAATAGATATATTGACTGATCATTACCCTAATGGAACACAATCCCCGTTAAAGTATGTATAGAAGTGTTAATATAAATTTATATGTGTTTAAATATGGCCACATTATAGAGATTTTTTCGATTATTTTGGATTCAGTATATTTATATTGTAAAACAAATTAGGAGGTATGGATTCCCCATAGTTGGGTCATCTAAGTTGTCATGAACCTCCACATTTATCTATGGAGAAATGATGCATTATAGTGTTTTGTAATGTTTCATGGTATATTAAGTATATTGGTTTATTCCCTTAAACTAAAGATCGTGATATTTAAAAATATCTAAAACACATCACAATTTTTTGTGTGGAGAATTTAATTTTTAAGTGGATTATGTTTTATTGTGGAATTAAAATATATGTTTGAGGAAGAGATTAAGGATTCCTATTATATGATAAACTATGGATAATGAAATTTAATTATAATCAAACATTATTATAAATATAAAATATGAGTTAAGCCCTTGACAAAATTTTACCTGATCGTTATTATAGCTATTTTTAGGTGGATTAAATTCTTTTTATGTTAACGGAATCCAACAGAGGTAGTCAAATCCCATCATACTAATATTCGGGGAATTCATAAATATGGGGGGAATAATGTATAAAAATGATGAATATTTAAAGAAAAACTACATCATGGAGAATGTAATTTTTTTTTTGACAAATTTCATAATTCTGTGTATTCAGATGAATATGTGTTATGGAAAACATGGATGGGGGATGGATCGTGAAGCGATTTTCAAAAAGGGATTAAATTATTATAATAATGTAATGAATGTTGATAATATTGAGTTGATTTTTCTTTAAAAAAAGTTTTAAAAAAGTTTACAATGGTCTAGTTTTTCTGATAAATATCATATTCTTGTTATCTATATAGTTTTATTTGAGTTCACATAAAATCATAAATACTACAAACAGATTAAATATTTAGGAAGGTAAATTTAGTTTAACTAGAATTATATTATTGAACATCATAGTTAGTTTATCATTTTTTAGATGGGTGGTGATTTTTAATGTTATGGATAATGAAGGGACCTATAACTTTTTTATTTATCAGGGTTTATCTATGTTTTTATGTTTTTTAGTCTATGGTTCTTAAACATGCCCAGAGTATAATTTCACAATGATATACAACCTCAATTTTTTTACTAATTATTTTATTGGACTTGTGATAATGGTGCCTACCCTTTATTTAAATGTTTTATATTTTCCAATCAACAAGAGTATTGTAAATTACTAATATTTAATTTTATAAAAATTTATTCCAAGAGTGTGAATATTTATTTATCATAAAATACTATGGAAATGAAAATTTTGATATCATGATTTTGTTTATGATATGTTGTTTTACTTATGTAAGGTATAAATTTTTTAATATAGTATCATCTTATGTATTAATATTTTTCATCTATAATTTTAAATTTTTTCTATATTAAAATAATAATATAATTATATTTTTATTAATGTTTTGGTATGGAGTCAATTTGTCACAGTAGGTCCACTGAGATTTTTATTTCCTTGTGGTGATGAATTTGGATGCTATATATTTTTTGAGAGGGTATCATTTCATATATAGGTGAAATTTCATATAAACGCAAAAAAAATAATGGGATTTACTATGGAATATTAATTGGAATTTTATGATATAAATTATATATAAAAATAATTTTTACACTACTCTAGTTTTTTTAATTTGATTCGTATTAGTGAGGAATATACCTCTCCATATCCGCTATATTGGAGATAGAATATATTTGGAGAAAACCAATATACATGAAAAAATCCATGAATATAGTATATTATAATTCTAATATTCCTCATATAGGTGGTGAAAAAAATGATGTTCAGGGAATGAAAAAAAATCATTTAGATATTCCAACAATGTTGGATTTATTATTAATTTATTCAAATTGTTTGTGGATTTTTCATTATTATCATACCTCTTTTGCTCAAGTAATATACAATTTATAATATACTCAAATGAAAAAAAAATCGGGATATTTTTTTCAAAACATCACATACCATATATGTGGTAATATGTTACTTAATTTTTTATTAATAATTTATGGATACTATAAAATATTGAAATTAGATTATGTGAATTTTATTTGGTAGTGTTACAAGTATGGAATACTGTAAATTTCATTATTTTCCTTAAAATACTGTCTTTTGATAAGAAAAAATTCCAAAAAATTGTATTTATTAGAGAATGAAATGCATATTTTATATAAATATTCAAAATGAAATCTATCTTGAGAATATGTAATTGTTCCTAATATATTAATAATTTCTCATGTTAAAAAGTATATTTTACTTCATTATAGTGAAATTAGATTAGATTTGATATTTAAAATATTTTAAAAATACATTTATAATATTACCAGATTAGTTTTTTTTCAAAATTGATTGAATATTTTGGAATATATATATATCATACTAATATAGTACATCCAATATAATAACCCTAATGGGCTCACTATAGGGTAAAAAATATGATCCTTATCACCATGGTCTTGAAACAAGAACGATTATATCATAGAAAACAATTACATGAAGTATTTCACACTCCATATAAATTCTATTAAATAAGAACATACAGAATATCATAGTGGATATACATAAAAACAGAATGTCATGAACATCTAACCCAAAAAATTGACAATTAAAAACATGATAACAATGAAAAATGAACAATTTTGAAAACTACTACTCGGTAACCTAAAAAAACCCATGTCTATCTCTACTGATGACCACATGTCAACACCTTCTCAATCCATCATAATGAGAAACCATAATAAGAAATACATAATTTACATGACACTCATCAGTTTACTATTGTCCAAAAAACCGTGGATAAAAAAACCCAAATGAAAAATCAAGGTATGATAAATTATTATATATTGGATGACACCATAAATCATCACAAGGTGTATCCACATGAATCTACGAGTTAATCTATGAAAAATATTATTTAAACATTTCAAGAAGAAATTATTTTTCATAATAAATACACCATAGCTTTTAATTACAAAAAAACAATATTTAATAAAAAATAATACATGACATAGAATTTTTAAAAAAGGCATGTGTGGATAAATGAAAAGGACTCAATAATAAATATCGATAAAAAATAATTTAATAATTTATTCAAAAATTATATTCTCAATGAAACAAAGGGACAATAATAAAACTAGGATGTAAATAAATATTATACAAAAAACAATAGCTTAAATATGTTATCTTTTGTTTCAATATCATTAGTTTGTTATAAATTCTATAGAATTTTTACCATGGAATAAGGAGTTCCACCCATATTATTGGAAAACACCACAAGTGCTCATATATATATAGATTACCTATATACCCAAAGGACATCCTAATACTATTTTAAATCCTTATATCATTAATGAAACCAAATTTTTTTTTTCATATATATTTCCAAAGTTAGATCTATTTCATTTTATCAAAATTAATTCAAAAAATATACCAATTGAGATATACACATATTTATTGCATGAAAACCCATATTCATTTCAAAATGATCATTAAGTAAATATGAAATGTCGAGAATAAATATTAAAATATATTTTTATAGATAATTCATTTTGATGGAAAAATTAAGTAGGCAGTGATTAAATTCACCTATAATACATTGGAAAACATTTATTTTACATATAAAACCAAAGGATTATAAATATAATAACATAATTTTATAAAAGAATATTTCATATAATATTGATTCGTATCACAAAAATAAAAGAGACATTTTTTTCCTTTGAATCTAGTGATGATAAACATACAAATCCTTTTTCTAGACCCTATATCTAAATATATCATTTATATATAGTATGGAATCACCCACCAAAATTTCTCAAATTAAGATAAACAAACAAGACTCCTTATAGGTATTCAATACCTTTAATATGATACAATGGTGGAAGAATAATCCATTTTTTTAATAAACATGATTTAAAAGATGAATTAACGTATTTTTTCTTCTTCCACAAGGCTTTACTAACTTCATCATGAAAATCAAGAAACAAATTGTAAATTCCAAAATGAGAAACTCTAATAAAAACTCACTTGTTCTTCCCACCAAACTATAGTGGCCTCTCCTAGGAGACCAATAGAAGGAAGTCTCCAAACATTTTCCCAGGATCAAAAGTTGATTTTTCCTAGATATTATATCCTCCATGGCTATTGTGTGTATTATTACAGGTGTAAAATAGTTATACCATGAGTTCACTCTTCTGAAGTCCAATCCCAGCAATCGATATCATAGCGTATCCATTTCACACAAGAGACATACATGTGTACCATCACCAAAACCATTGTAATGGCCTAATCCTTTTTCATTAGAAAGACAAAAAATTCATTTATAATAGAATAATCTAATCCATATCATATGAGAAAGAACTGTGAAAGATAAAAATGGCTGCATACCTATCCAAACATATTAGGCGGAAATAATTCTATCCACAATAAATTTTTTTTCCCATAAAGGTCCACGATAAAGAAATAGAAAACATATTTGGCCATTTTCTCACAATTAAGGCCATATGATCCCAAGTCTCAATGATTCTATACCCCTCTTCCATAACACTCGAACAAGTGGGATTATCATTCCACATTGATCCTAATCATGTCAATCCACATTCTAAATAGGACATTCATCTAATGAGTTTTCTAGTTCAATCCCAATATCTTCTCACATTATCATATGTGAGGGATATGGATAATAAATTTTTAGAAGGGTAACATCAAACATATCATGGATAAAATATAACCTGGAATTTATGTTTTATTGATAGAAAACCATCCCATGTTTTACCACAATTTCAAAGTGAAAACATGGTGAGGTTAAAACTTTTCATTCGAAATCAAACATTTATGTCCCAACCAAGGTGAAACTATGAATAATATATGACCACTATCCCAATACTCTATTGGACAACTATTCCAATAAACAAAAGATATCTTGTGACTTTCAGTTATCAATAAATATTTCAAAATCATATTCATAATATATATCATCTCTATAATAATATTATGTCCAACCAAGGGACATTTTTTAAACACTTCCCTTGGAAGTGGTGATTTAGAAATCCTCCCATTAAACAACCCGATATATTTCATCTTGATTAATTCATGAGTAATATTTTTATACGAGAACTCTAGTGGTGTAAAGTTTAATGAAAATATCTAGAAAAGTGAAAATAAAACCCATGAATGATGTCTTCTGAATCTGTTTGAATCACAATACATGTCCATTTGTATAGGGAAAAAAGTTATTCTCAAATATAACTGAGGATCCATCAATTCATTAAATGCACTCTTAAAATAGGATACATATTATGGTTATATATGATAAATGATATCCAATGGAATTCCATGATGTCTAAAAATCACTCACACTTAATGGTTCCCAACATCCTATATCTCCATTGTCTGATTGATAGGTAAGAAAAGAGCTAATATCATGATCAAATCATTAATAACTTATATTAAATAATTACATATATAAGCCTAAGATAGAACAGTTGTGAATTATATGGCCATATCATCCCATTTACACAATTAAATGTGTAATTGTTTTTTAAAACATGTATGTCTATGATATTCTAGCTTACTTTTCAAAAAATTAAGGCACATAGACCCAAAATGTTTAATTGATCACCTCATTATCAACCGTAAATAATTACATCACATGAATTAATACCTGTTAGTATCACACGAGTTCAAAAACCAAATAATATATTGTCAATAAACCACCAATTCATGTATTATTTATATCATATAAAATATTCTACGATGGAATTTAATCACCCTTATGGAAGAATAAGACCACTCAATTAATTCCACTTCACCACAATAATTCATAAAAATCATATAGTACACTCCATCCTCATCCTATCGATGTCAAATATTGTCATCCATGAATGATCCAAATTAATAAAAAGATTTTAATATATTACCTTTAATTTGTAATCACATCTCAATAAACTAAACCATTATACAAAATTCTTCAATTGATATCATCATAGCCCGAATCAAAATTTTTCACTAAAATCATCTATAACAATATAACCATTTCAATGGTGGTAAAAAATATTAAAATTAAATGTTTTAAGATAGTTTTACCAGTATTAATATATCATGTTTAGATAAATTTTTGTCCAAGTATACATCATGATCATATTTTATGAATACACAATTAAATGTTCATTGAAGAGGTAGTGGAATCGAGACATAAGAGTGTGTTTCACTATGAAAAACTCATTATAACGTATGGGGTTATTCTTATATTGAGATTGTAACTTTTGTAAGGTATATGAAACTAATTATCTTCCCTTCATTAGGAAAAGGCCAAACTTGCACCCGATGTAAGTTAAAAAAATATTAATCCCAAACCTAAGTCTAGAAGATTCATTAATGAAATTGAAGTCAATATCAGATCCAAAGAGTAATAATATCCCTAACATTGATAAAAACAAATAAATTTTACATAATAAATGGTAAAATATGTCGTAATATATTAAATATTGTAGAATTCCAAAACAAAATTCTTGTGATAACTAACGATTCCAATTAATCTCTAGATCTCGAATTAACTTATAAGATTCCACCAACACATCACTACTAGAATATTACTAGAATCCACTAAGACACTGATCTAACAAATATAATTTTCTAAAATATCATCTAATGATTTTGAAACATTCTTTATCATAACATCCAAAAAACAATAACCATTCATGAATCCATGTTCTGAAATTTAGATGCTCATCATGATCCAAATTCGATCATGAAAAAAAAATTACATCACAAAAATAAAACCATTGATGAATCTAATAACTATTGTAATATATAAATCCATACAGAAAAGCCACCATCAGATTATTACTATGTCCAAAAATAATGGCCAAATACAATCATTTCCTTGAGAATCTCTTAAATTCGTTCTTAGAGATACATTGAAAAACATAAATTAAGAGAATCGTTCCCATACTCATCACAAAGAGAACTTGTGTGTCCAATGTTTAAATGCTATGATTAATAAATTCTATGGTATCAAGATCCAAAATATAAACTTTTACCAATTTCAAAGTAATAGTTTCCATATATGATGTTTGTAAGGAAGTAGAACTCAAAATTAGAGTTGTGTTTTTCAAAAATCATGATGTCTTCATAGGTTAGAAACCCCAAGAATTCATCTATACAAACATTGGGATAACAAATAACTATCACTAGAAGAGGTAAAATATAGTGGATATAAATAGAAATGTAAATAATTTATAATATCTGATATAATATATCATCAGAACTAGTAGAAATAGGTCTTGATATCCAATATCAAGTATCACTATCACCTTTAATTTGATAATTCACTCAATTAGAATAAATAAATCTAACCCAAAAATAATGATAATTAATATTTTGTATGGATAAAATCATATAATATATCCCAATCATATAATAAATTATTTCAATATCAATAACCATAAAGTACCATAATGCTTTATGTTAGCAATAATCACCTAACATTTTAGGCATCTAAAATAATTCTCTAAATAATTCTATAAGGGTTAAGAGTTATTGGTCATGAAATGAATAATATATGTATTCATGGAATGGACCTCAATAATATTGGATTATATAAAATATTTTCTTTTTGAAATATGCGGTAAATTAAAATCCTGTTATGAATAAAAAAATATACCTATTATAATAATAGGACCTTACCATCAATTAAATACTAATTAATCCATTTCATACAGTCATTTAGATTCATATTTTTGTTTCACCATATCTTGAGAATCATCCTTTTAATGTGGTTGATATCCCACCCCTTTTATTTTTTTAGAATTAATCTAGTACCCCTTTGTCTATGGTGGTTTCATCCGTACAACCATAGAATTATCTCTTATACAAATAATGATGACGAATCGATTTACCACAAGAATGAAACACTAAGGGTGTTTCATTACAATCAGGTTTGAGGTTTCCCATCTCACAAATTGGTAACAGACCACCATATTCTATCAAAAAATATACTACAATCCCCTTCAACTACCATAGTGTTGGTCATAATGTTTCTCCCTATATATAGATAAAAACACTAGCATCATCCCCTAATAATTATTCTCCATATTTTCTTGTGAATCCTGATATATCCACCTTTCCCATTACTAGATTTTCTATAACCTCCACGAATATAGGTTGCTACATGAGAACCAACGTAGACTAATTATCATCTGATAAAAACATCTCTAACCTATGAGAATTAGATATTAATTAAAAACATTTTTTTGAGATAGGTTCAACAAAATAAGAATCTTTGTATCAAATTTTATTGAAAACTAATCTCACTGATAAAAATAAATAAACTATCATCCATTCAACACTCCTTATGTCTCCAAGATATCACAAACAATATATTCCTAACAAAAATTACATGCTATTATTCATAATGAAGACATATTGTATACAAATGTTTTTAAACTAAATTAATAAAAAAATTATCCATTAATTATAACAGACCATACATTATATACATGGTTATTACTTCAAAATTGAAGCATTATTTATACAACATATAACAAAACCATGATAGGATAATATAGGTGTAATGTCTTTAGAAACTGGGAATCATAAACAACTAGTTCATAAATAATCTACATTATCTCTCATTTATTTCATCATATCTAGAGTCCCTTTTGGAATATCCTACTTAATACCCTTCTTCTTGACCTGGGGAAAAGAAAACATACAAATGGGTGAGCTCAAATTCTCAGTAATGGTAAACACAAGAAATATCAATCATATCATATTCATAAGAACATAATATTTTGAAAATATTAACCTGCAAAAAAGATCATAATACCATAACATGGGATAAATCATAGTAGGGAAATGTAATCCCAATAATCATAACATAAAATATTAAACTTTGTGGCATAAAAACATAATCATATAAAATAATTTCATATTTCTGAAGGCTATTTTCCATGACCATCATAGTGGAAAATGTCCATTACTGAACCGAGTTCACTCCTCATTCCAGTCTTGTATCACTAAACTGGATTACCTTGCCTTTCCATCCAAGTCTATATCATGAGATATAAATCATAACCCAATTCCTTGGAGGTGGATATAGGTCCCACCCATCTAATAATGAAACCATTCTTATGTGTGCCACAAAATCATTAATCATACCTCATATCATAACCCATGAATTAAAAATGGTATTCATAAACATAATTCCATCATAACATAATCTATAAAAGGACTTCATAAAAATAATTACATCATAAAATAATAAAATCAATATAATAATTGGGCTAGAAACAGAACCTTATATTATCTTAGTTGGAAAATAATTTTGATAAAACACTTGAACTCCATTCTTGAGGAAAATATCCTTTCAACTTCAAATTTTTTTTTACTTTCTTAACATATAATACAATTTTAAGCTAAAAGAAGTTAATTAAAAATATAATTGACAACTTATAATGGATGCTTCATGTAAATAATGTTCTCTGAGATCATAAAAATCCATTCATGTCGTATAAGTTAAAAACATTCTTCTCGTACTTTGGCCGAAAATGTAAAAAATTATCTCGTACTGAAAACAACAAAAGAATCATTTATTATCTTTTAATAAAATTCACCAATAGGTAAAATTGGATTTAAAAAAATGTAGGAGGAAAGACATAATATAACATATTGAGGAAACATGGATGTGGATGATAAATATACCCTAGTAAATTCTGAAGTATAAACAATATCGAATAAAAATGAGATTGTGAGATATTACCTTACCTTAGGATAGATTTGATTCGTACGTATCCGAAACTCCTGTATAATAATTTAAATAATGTAATTTACTTATTACATAACAATATTAATTGTTATGATATCATATATGGTCATATTCTTATCTTCTTATTAGTAATATTTCATTGCTACTTGTTATTCGGGTGTTCGTTGATTTATGTTCTTATGCATGTTTTGTCGAATGAATTGTTATTCTTTTTTTAGGTTATATATACCTAATTTCCATAATTTTATTTGTGTAATGTATATCATATTTATTCATTCAATTCATTTATATAATCATTATTCAATGAATATCATGTAGAACGAGTCACATCACATTGTGGAGACAATAGGTCGTATGTATGTACGAGCGATGATATTGATCCCAGGAATGTGGAATTGTATTTAAGTGTATGTATAATATTTCAGAATCAATATCAATTTACAATAATCATATATAGTTATTTTTTACACCATTATACCCATCCATGTAATGTGGTGGTGGAAAACAGATTACACCACGGCAAGGAGACTGTATTTCATACGTACGCATGCACAGTGAATTCTTTTTCAGGATGATGGTTAGAAGGTTAAATATGGTTGATTAAAAATTATAATAACATAACAGTATATGAGTGATACTAATGTTATTGTTTCATAATGAAACAACTAAATAAGTGGAGGTAGAAGAAGAAATAAATTCGAAAGGATCGGTAACTGATATTACCTCTTCTTCGACATGCCTCTTGGAAACCTCCTCTTAGGGCATTAAAATTGGTCTTTGAAGAGTACCAGGACCTCTAGTATGTTTCTAGGGAAATTGTTAAGGGATATGGGCAGAGGTTGGACGAGCGTAAATGTACAAAATGGTGTGAGGAGGAGATGGAGGAGGTTCCCTTTTATAAGGGAGGAGAGGGGCACCTTAGGAAAAGCTTAAAATATTATTTTATAATGAAAACGTAATCAGTTTATAATACTTCAAAATTGATTTATTTCGAAGATAAAGTTGGGATGGGTCGAAATCCTCTCAAAAAATAGGTTTTAGAAATTTTTAGGTTACTATTTTAACCTTATCATTTAAATTTATCTCTAAGTTAAATATTGTAACTTTTACAGTGTCTTCTTGTTTTCTTACACTATATGGTTAATAAACATACTATAACAAGCCAAAATAACCCAAAGTGGTTAAATATTAATATATATAACCATATATATGTAATTTGGCCTATTCATAGATTTATAGGAATGTAATAACAATTAATAATATAACATTAGTTTTAAAAACAATTTTATGTCTATTTTGACACTATTTGGTAATTGAATTTTTTTTAAATCATAAAAGGAAGATTAGTTTGAAAAAAGTTAATTAAATCAATACTAACATTTCATATTAACCTATAAAATAATTTTAATTCATAAAAAGTCTCAAATTACATTTATTTGGGTATTTATAATATTAATTCAGTTAATATTTCATAAATAAGATAATTACTACATCATCATTGTGTTATAAATAAATTAGATTATTTAATGTCTAAATATTATAAATAAAATACTATTATGTATGAAATATTTTCAGGTTTCTAATGATTATTTATAGTCAAATTTATCTTATGTATAACCCTACATTAATTTTTTTATTAAACTTTTATTTTAACTATTTTAACACTTCATTAAATAAAATAATAATAAATGTCCTAATATATTCCAAGTGGACATAATGGGTAATATTTTATTGCTAAGGTTGCTTTTGGTCGAATTACATTTATCCAATTTAATTAGGACATGTTTTAGGGTAATAATAATATCATTTTTTACCCTTAATTACCCTATTTACTTTTAACCATGGTAAATAAAAGTAAAAAGTTACTATTCAGAAAAAATTATTTTTATCTTATTGAACAACATTTTAATAATTGATATTAATGGTGTCTCTCATATTTTCGAAATTCCACTCATAGAAGCGGTAAAATTTCGTTTTATGTACACTTGCAAATTCTCCTAGGAGGTGGGTAAAAGAAGGTGAAAAGTTCATTAAAATTTTTATATATCTAAAATTATTATAAAATTACTTCAATGAATTACATTGAGCCTATATAGGTATTATATATCAATTTTTACCTAAAATAAATTTCAATAAAATAAATAATTGTTGAAATAAAAAGTCGGTTTTTAAAAAGTAACCCTGTGTTTTCACTATTCTTCAAAAATTGAATGTTTTCGGAAAAATACCAAAACATCACCCTAGGATAATTTTGATATTCGGAATCCAAAAATGAAGTCCATTTTGAAAGATAAAATTTATAAAATTTTAAAAATTGGGTATTAATATTCATAACGGCTAGTTTATATAATATTTTAATAACATATCGTTGTTTACTGAAACTCGATATTGCGTATAACACACGCTATCGAGGAAGGTTTCTCTTGCGTATAACACAATCCAAGATAGTGTTGTGTGTAATGAATGATTCCATTGATGTTGCGTATAACATAAGACATAAAAAATATATTTTTCATAAAATATCGGGGTATTACATTCTACCCCCCTTAAAATGAATTTCTCCCTCGAAATTTTTCACTTCGTAACTAACAGATGAGGATACCTCTATCTCATCATATCCTCAAGCTCCCATGTAGCTTCTTCTAATTGGTGGTTCCTCCATAAAACATTCAACAAGCGAGTGTTCTTGTTCCGTAAAACTTTTTCACTACGATCCATAATCTCTATCGGTTGTTCTTCATAAGAAATATTTTTCTCCAAAGCTACAACTTCTGAGCTTAGTACATGTGACGGATTGGTATGTAATTTCTTAGGAGAGATACATGGAACACATCGTGAACTTGAGAGAGATTCGGTGGAAGTTCTAATCGGTAAGCTACCTTCCCAACACGATCCAGTATTTTGAAAGGACCGATATACCTAGGGATCAGCTTTCCGTTCTTTCTAAATCTCATTACTATCGTCCAAGGAGATATTCATAAGAACACTTTATCACCCACTTCAAACTCTAGGAAATTTCTTCGGTTGCTGGTATAACTTTTCTTTAGACTCTAAGCTGCTCTTATGTGTTGTTGAATGGATCTGACCTTTTCTGCCATCTCATGAACAAGATCAGTTTCTAATAGCTTTCATTTCCCAAATTCTTTCCAGCATGTTGGAGTCTTGTATTTCTTTCCATAGAGAGCATCATAAAGAGTGATCTGAATACTAGATTGAATGCTATTATTATAAGAAAATTTCACCAAAGGTAGGTGTTGATCCCAACCACCATTGAAATCTATAGAGCAAGCTCTCAACATGAATTCTAGAGTTTGAATTTTTCTCTCAGACTGACCGTCTGTCTAAGGATGATAAGTAGTGATGAAACTCAACTCTGTATCTAAAGTATGATGAAGACTTCGCTAGAAATTCGAGGTAAACCTTGGATCCCGATCAGATATAATGGAAATTCATACTCCATGTAATCTTACCACTTCAATTATATATATCCTGGCAAACTGATCCAGAGAGAAATATTCTCTAATAGAAATGAAGTGTTCCGACTTCGTAAGATGATCAACTATGACCAATATATTATTATTTCCTTAGGATGTTTTAGGATGTCCGGTGAAAAAGTCTATAGTGATGTTTTCCCAATTCCATTCGGGTATGTGTAATGGTTGTAACATCCCCTTAGACTTCTGTCTCTCAGATTTAACTTCCTAAAAAACCAAGCATCGAGAGTCATATTCAGCAACATCTCTTTTCATGCCATCCCACCAGAAGTACTCTTTCAGGTTCCTATACATCTTTGTGATTCCTGGATGAATAGAGAATGAAGAACTATGAGCCTCATCTAGCAGTTCCTTCTTTAATTTTGGGATGGGAGGAACACAAACCCGATTCATGCACCTTATTATCCCATCACAATCAAGGTTGAATTCAGGAACATTTATCACCTTCTTTTGTAACTCTCCATCTTTTTTTTGTACCTCTTTAATCTTCACATGTATAGATGGTTGAACATTCATTAGATAAAGATAATATTTTCCCCTTCCATTATAATTCCATGATCCATCCTTTGTAAATCCATAAATATTGGATCTTTTGGGATCCTCATCATGGATAAGCTAGCATGGTCTTGTCGAATTAATGTGTCTTCCACCTTGTTTACATTCCCAGGGTGATAATGAATTGAGCAGTCATAATCCTTAATCAGCTCCAACCATCTTCTTGGGCGCATATTCAGCTCCTTTTGTGTCAATATATACTTTAAACTTTTATGATCATTTTAAATATCACACTTTTCACCATAAAGATAATGCCTCCATATTTTTAATGAAAAGATTACCGTGGCTAACTCCAAATCATGAGTTGGGTAATTTTTCTCATGGATTTTCAACTGTTGTGAGGCATAATCTATCAACATATCATTTTAAAAGATAACACACCCCAGTCCCTTCATGGATGCATCACTGTAGATCACAAACCTTTCTCCACTACATGGCATTGTGAGCACAGGTGCTCTAGATAACCATCATTTTAAATCTTTGAAATTTTCTTCACACTCTGTTCGTCCACATGAACGTAACTCCTTTTCGAGTCAACCTGGTGAGTGGATTAGATAACCATGAAAAATCCTTCACAAAACGTCGATAATATCCAGCCAGACCAGGAAAACATCGGATCTCAGTTAATGTCATTGGTCTGGACCATCTCTAAATAACCTTTGTTTTTGCTGGGTCCACAGATTTCCACTCATTTGAGATTATGTGACCCAAAAATGATACTTTTTGAAGACAAAATTCACACTTTGTAAATTTGGCATAAATCTTATCCAATATTAGGGTCTTTAATACAATTCTCAAGTGATCTTAATATTATTCCTTGCTCTTTGAATAGACAAGAATATCATCTATAATGACTACCACAAACTAATCATGATATTTTCTAATGACTCTATTCATTAGATCCATGAAGATGGAAGGGGAATTTGTAAGACCAAATGGAATCACTATAAATTCATAGTGTCCATACCTTGTAAGGAAATACATCTTTGGTATATCGTCACTTTTGAACCTTAATTGATGAATCCCAGAATGAAGATCAATCTTGGAAAATTATTGAGCTCCACGTAGTTGGTCAAATAAGTCATCGATGCGCGGGAGAGGATATTTGTTCTTGATAGTGATCTTGTTAAGTTATCGATAATCAATGCAGAGTCTCATTGATCCATATTTCTTCTTTACAAACAGAACATGTTATCCCCAAGGTGATGCACTATGGTGTATGAATCCTTTATCAAGATTCTATTGGAGCTGCTTCTTCCATTCCTGCCACTCAATTGGGATCATTCTATATGGTGTCTTTGAAATAGGCATAGCACCAGGTATGAGTTATATTGAAAACTCAGCTTCACGATTTGGTGGAAGACCGGGAAATTCCTCTGGAAAGACATCATCAAACTCCCATAAAATGGGAATATTCATAATAGTGAGTTTATCTCCAACCATTTGAGATAAATAACCTTCATTTATTGGAATCATGACCCCTAAGATGGAAGAAATTTATACTGGAAGGTTATGATCATCCTTGCATCGATAGATGATAGTAGACTGCTCGGGAATATTAAATGTGATTTTCATTCTTTGGAAATTGATATGAACTTCATATAAATAAATCCAATCCATGCTAAGAATAACATAAAATTCAACTATAGGAAGGATCACAATATTTGAAAGAAGCACTTTACCACAAACATCAATTGGAGAAGAATTGTAAATTTTTTATGTGACTATTGTGCCATTATGGGTTGTCACAGCTAACTCAAAATCTACCTGCTGAGGTAATATAGCAATACCCTTAGGAAATTCATCAGAAATAAAATGAGTGGGTGGATATAGAATCAAATAAAACATTTTCTACCTTAGAGTGGATGGTAAGTGTACCTTTCACCACTTTGTTATCATACTCCAAATGGCCGATAGAAATTACATGAAAATTTCCTTTTTCATTGGCCTAAAGAGTTTTTGACGTTGATCATCATCAACAACCCTTGGATTAGGGCATTTGTTGGAATAATTCCTCATTTCCTTGCACTTCAATCATTGAAGTGTAGGAGGTGAATTTTTTGTATCCCTTTCTTTGTTCACATCATTTGACATCTTCTTCCCCTTATTTTGACATTAAACTGCCTGATGACCTTCATTTCCACACTTAAAACATTTACTTGTCTCTTTAAGACAATTACTTCCATGTTTCATTCCACACAAAGAGCATAAGGGAAAACTCATCTTTTTTTTAGTGTGGTCTTTAGAATTTCCCTTGAATTCCATTTTCCACATCTTATCAATCCCATATGATAGATGGATTACTCCAATCTCCATCTCAAACTTGAGATAACATCAAACAATTTCCTTGTAGCTTTTGATGTCCCTTAGGGATAATGCCCTTCAAAGACATGGTTTTAAGCCACTAAAGAATCGATAGATCTTAATCTCAGGTTGGATAATAATTCCGGAAGTGTACCTTGAAAGTCTTGCAAAATTTGTTTCATAGGTACCATCTGATTCATCATCCTTTTACTTGAATTCAAGAAAATACTTCTCCATCTTTGTTCGAAGAATACGAGGGAAATACATATTGAAAAATAATATCCTAAACTCCTCCCATTCTATGGAATCAATTTAATCCCTTTGCCTTGTATTATAAATAATATTCCACCATTGTTCAGCTTCACCTTCCAAACGATATACTACTAAGATGAGTTTATCATGTTCGGAACATTGCAGGACTAAAAATATTTTTCAGTGGTACTAATCCATTGTTCAGCCACTAATGGATCAGAAGACCCGTTGAATGGAGGTGGACACTGCCTCATGAAGGATTCAATAGAATTTTTATCCTTCCTTTGATCATTTGGAAGTACTACATGATTAATATCTTGAGAAAGTTGTGTGAGCATGGCTACAAGATTATGTATTCCCGCTCCCATAACGTTTGGTTGATTAGGGTGACAATCATTGCATTGCCTGTCACATTCAGCATAAACACAGTTCCTTCGTGTTCCATCCATTGACAAAAAACAAAAAACATAGGGTGATAAACAATAATAATTACATGAAAACCACATAATCAAGAATAAAATTTCACACATTAGGTCTTATCATAGGTTGTTCATGGCCATTTATAAAACACTAATATTGTGTTCTATGTTTAGAAACATCCTTAGAGTTCTTACTAAGGATTTCACATCTTAGTTTCCAATGGTTGACTATACCTTTCCTTTGATACCAACAATAACAACCCAAACTTTACATATATGGTTATTACTTCAGAATTGAAGCATACTTATTAAAACATATGACAAAACAATTATAGTACCGTATAGGTATAGTGTCTTTAGAAACTGGTAAACGTATACAACTGGTTCATAAATCATCTACATTGTCTCCTGTTTATTTCGTCATATGTATAGTCCCTTTTAGCATATCCTACTTAATACCCTTATTCCTGACCCGGAGAAAAGAAAACATTAAAAAGGGTGAGCTGAAATGTTCAGTAAGGGTAAACAAAAGAAATATCAATGATATAATATTCATAAGAACATAATATTTTTAAAATCTTAACCTGCAAAAAATATCATAATACTATAACATGGGATAAATCATAGTAGTGAAATGTAATCCCAATAATCATAACATAAAACATGATTGTTTTTTGAATACACACATAATCATAGAAATTTTTTTCATATTAGTCAAGGAACTTTTCCAATTCCATCATAGCGGACAAAGTCCATTACTGAACCGAGTTATCTCCTCGTTCCAGTCCTATATCACTGAACCGGATTAACTTGTCATTCCAGCCATGTCTATCAAATGAGATATAAATATTTACCCAATTCATTGGAGGGAGATATAGGTCCTAACCATCTCATAATGAAACCATTCTTATGTGTGCCACCAAATCATTAATCATACATCATATCATAACCCATGTTATAATAATGGGATTCATAAACATCATGCCATCATAACATAATACATAAAAGGACTTCGTAAAAATAATTCCATCATAACATAGTCAAATCAATGTAATAATAGGGATATAAATAAAACCTTGTATTATCTTATAAGGAAAATTATTTTGATAAAACACTTGAACTCTAATCTTGAAGAAAAAATCCTTTCTACTTCAAATTTTTTTTCCTTTATTCACATGCCATACAATTTTAAACTAAAAGAAGTTAATTAAAAATAAACTTGATAACATATAATAGAAGCATCATGAAAATAATTTTATCTCAAATCATAAAAATCCATTCATGTCGTATAAGTTAAAAAAACATTCTTTTGGTACTTTGGATGAAAAAGTCATAATGTATCTCGTAGTGAAAACGAAAAAAGATTTCTTTCATATCATTTAATATAAATCACCAATTATTAAAATTGTATTTAAAAAATTGTATGAGGATAGGAATAATATTACATATTGAGGAAACATGGATGTGGATGAAAAATATGACCCAGTAAATTCTGAAGTATAAACAATCTCGGATAAAAATGAGATTGTGACATCTTCCCTTACCATAGGTCTGATTTGATTCGTATGTATCCGAACATCATGTATAATGATTTAAATAATGTAATTTACTTATTACAGAATCATATTCATTGTTATGATATCATATATGTTCATATTCTTATCTTCTTATTAGTAATATTTCATTGCTACTTGTTATTCGGGTGTTCATTGCTTTATGTTCTTATGCATGTTTTGTCGAATAAATTCTTATTATTCTTTTTAGGTTATAGATTCCTAATTTAAAGAATGTAAATAGTGTAATATATATCATCTTAATTATTTCAATTCCTTTATATAATCATTATTCAATGAAGATAATATAGAACGAGTCACATCACATCGTGGAGACGACATGCGGTATGTACGCACAAGCGATGATATCATTCCCATGATCGTGGAATTGTATTAAAGTATATGAATACTATTTCATAATCAATATCAATTTACAATAAACATATATAGTTATTATTTACACAATAATACCCGTCCATGTAAATTGGTGGTGGAAAACAGATTACACCACGATATGGAGATGGTATTTCATACATACACACGTGCGGTGGTTCGTTTTCCATAGGATGGTTAGAAGGTGAAATATGGTTGTTTCATATTTATAATAAAATATCAGTATATGATTGATACTGATTTTATTAATTCATAATGAGACAACTAATGAAGAGGTAGTAGAAGAAGAAATAAATTTGAATGGATTGGTAACTGATATTACCTCTTCTTCGACACACCTCTTTGAAACTTCCTCTTAGGGATCTAAATTGTTCTTTGAATAAGACGAGGACCGCTAGTATTTTTCTAGAGATGTTGAGAAGGGAAATGGGAAGGGGATGGACGATCTTGAATGCTCAGAATGGTGTGAGAAGGAGAGGGAGGAGGTGCCCTTTTATAAGGGAGGAGAGGGGAACCTTAGGAAAAAACTTAAAATTTAATTTTATAATTAAGACATATTCAGTTTATAATAGCTCCAAATTGATTTATTTCGAATCTAAAGTGGTAAAGGGTCTAATGCCTCTCAAACAATATGATTTATAAATGTTTAGGTTACAATTTTAACCTTATCATATAGATTTAACTCTAAGTTAAATATTTTAACTCCTCCCGTGTCTTCTTGTTTTCCTACACTATATGGTTAATAAAATTACTATAACAAGACAAATGAACCGCAAGTGGTTAATTATTAATATATATAACCTTATCTAAGTCATTTGGCTGAACCATAGATTTTTAGGAACAGAATAACAATTAATAATATAATATTTGTTTTAAAAACTGTTTTATGTCAATTTTGACACTATGTGGTAATTGATTTTTTGATAAATTATAACAACAAGATTAGTTTGAAAAAGTTAATTAAATCAATACTAACATATATTAACCAATAAAATTATTTAAATTCATAAAAAGTCTCTAATTACATTTATATGGGTATTTATAATATTTATTATGTTTATATTTCATAAATAATGTAATTACTACATCATCATTGTGTCATAAATAAATTAAATTTTTAATTTCTAATAATTATAAATAAAATACCATTATGTAGGAAATATTCTTAGCTTTCTAATGAATATTTATATACTAATTTATCATATATATAACCCTACATTAATTTTTTTTATTAAACATTAAATTTAACTATTTTAACACTTCTTGAAATAAAATAATAATAAATGTCCAAATCTAATCAAAGTGAACCTAAAGTGTAATATTTTATTCCTAATTTTGTTTTTGGTCAAATTAAACTTATCCAATAGAATTAGGACATGTTTTAGGGTAATAATGATATCATTTCTACCATTAATTACACTATTTAATTTCAACTGTGGTAAATAAAAGTAAAAAGTTAATATTCACCAAAAATTAATTTTATCTTATTGAACAACATTTTACTCGTTGATATTAACTGTGTCTCTCAGATTTTTGAAATTACACTCACAGAAGCAGTAAAATTACATTTTATGTACATTTGTAAATTCTCCTAGGAGGTGGGTAAAAGACAGTGAAAAGTTCAATAAATTTTTTATATATTTAAAATTATTAGAAAATCACTCCAATAAATTACATTGAACTTATATAGGTATTATGTATCAATTTTTACCTAAAATAAATTAAAAAAAATAAATATTTTCTTAAATAAAAATTCGGTTATTAAATAGTAACCTAGTGTTTTCACTATTAATCAAAAATTGAATGTTTTCAGAAAAATAAAAAAATTTCACCCTAGGCTAATTTCGATATTCCGATTCAAAAAATTAAGTCCATTTTGAAAGATAAAATTTTAAAATTTTAAAAATGTGGGTATTACTATTCATAACAGATAGTTTATATAATATTTTAATAACATATCATTGTTTAGTTAAACTCGATATTGCGTACAACACATGCTATCGAGGAAGGTTGATCTTGCATATAATGCAAGACAAGATAGTGTTTTGAGTAATGAAATATTCTTTTGATGTTGCGTATAACATAAGACAAAAAAATATAATTCTCATAAGATATCAGGGTGTTACATTCATCCTATACAAAGTATTAGTGAAATAATGCCAAAAAAATAAAATATAAAAAATTGGGATGCTAAACAACCCTATTCTTCCCATGTTAACTCATTTTCATTCACACATAAGAGAATAGCATGAATAGTAAAAAAAAATAACAATTAAGTTTTGGCAGTCGTAACTCATGGTTATTGACAGCCCCCGGATGAAATGTGGATCACATAAGAAAGAGAGCATGGTGAAATGATAAACATGTCCAGTTGACCATTATTTGTAACATAACATCCCAATAAAACTAATAATGTCACCTAATTCCTCCCATGAAGATTGATGTAAATTCTCAATAATTATGGGCTAGTGAAGAGAACCATGGTATTATTGAAATAAAACTTGTATTGATTTCACCCTTAATTTAAATGTGATATGTCAGTAAAAAATTTATTATCATAATAGATATACATAAAACATCACATGAAATGAATAAGTATACCGTAAAAGTAACATACATAAACTAGATTATGAGTTCCAAATGAGAAAATTAAAGAATAATGATATGGAACCCTAATAATATTTTTTTCCATTTCATATCGTCATCATGTCACCGGCATCTCCATCCATAAAAAGAGTCCCACAAACAAAGAGATTTTTAATATTCACGATGCTCATCCATTTAATTGTATCCTATAAAACTATAATGATAAACCCCTAAAAGAAGAAGTAGGGTGTTAATACTAAATATTAGGTAGATACATCATATAATATGTACTGTTCCTATCCAAATAAATATTTGCATTATTTTATAAGAAATTTTAATAACTAATTTCTAGTGAATATATATATATACAATCATCCATTAGTTTTCCTTTAAAAACAACCAATATTAAATAGAAAATAAATATCACATATCATTTATCCTTTAGGAATATGCAGATGAATAAAATAGGTTCTGAGTTGAAATAACCTTCTCAAGTGATAAAATAATCATATCAATATATATATATATATATATATTATTTTCATGTATTATCAATGAAATAAATAAAAAATCATATTACAAGAAAGTAAATAATATGATAAACAATAAAACATAGCTCGAATAAGTAAACTATGATCCTAGGAATATTACTTCAATAGAAATGAAACCCATAATCATGGAATCATGAGAACCTACAAATATGATAGAGAACTCCACTATGTATTGTATATGTATAGTATTACACCATACCACAATGATTTCCCAATGTAATATTATATAATCCACACCGTAAAAAACATGTTCATATTTTTGAAACTATTTCCTTGGAAAATAAATTTTCTATTATGAACATATATTCATAAATAATTTCCTATTGAAAATCAAACAGCTTTCATGGTCTAAAAACCACTTCCATATAAAAATCTACATGGAGGAATACAATCAAGTGATGATTAAAAATAAAAATAGATTATAATAAAAATCCATATTGAAAATAATTTCATACCCAAAAGAGATAAAATCATCTCTTATGGATTTAAATTAATTTATATAACACATAGACACACAAATATATATATATATATCTAATAAAAATCAACACTTGTAAAAAAAATCTCCGCGGGATAATTTATATGATAGATACCACAAACTCAAAACCAAATATAACAGTATTTACATTAAAGATAATGATTACAAATGAGTTGATCTTTCCCTTTCATTCCAAGATCTATAAGTATCAGGTTATAAATGAATTGACTCACCTAGTGATATTATTCAAGGAATGATGAAGAACAAACAATTTTTCAGGGAATGATAGATCAACAATTTTAGATAGAAGAAGAGGAATGATCAATTTAATATATAGAAATGTTTGTCAATAGATGCTA
This sequence comes from Viscum album, assembly GCA_963277665.1. Classification (NCBI taxonomy): domain Eukaryota; kingdom Viridiplantae; phylum Streptophyta; class Magnoliopsida; order Santalales; family Viscaceae; genus Viscum; species Viscum album. The sequence goes on along the minus strand of OY728165.1, from coordinate 1,058,966,962 downwards.
CAAAAACACAAAATATGTTCTCATATAGCTAGGAATTCTTCCTTCAAAATATAAAGTGAGAAAAATAGATTCAAAATATTGAAAACCTCACCACCATACCATGATACTACCGACCCTATTGTTGGGTACTCACCCAGGAGACCAACCACAGCATATCGCCATTCAAGGACATTCAAGACTAGGATATTTTATCCTGGACACAACCTTCACTATTTTAGTGGTTATGAATCCTGGACATGGAACATAAGGATATATAAAGCATGATCCACCCATGGTTATTCCAGCAATTTTTTGTTTTTGTACTTCATGTATCACAAAATAGACATTCAAGACATCCTTGACTACTACCATCAATGTAGTACTGGACTTTTTGAAAAAGAATTCCAAATCAATACTATTGAAATCCAATTTTCACATCCAAATATTTTAAAAAGGGAACAAATATTTAAAATATCTTATTTAATGAAATTCATTTATCGGGGTGTGATAGAATAAATATGGATCGAGTTGTTCAATTGGTTATTTTTCTAATATTTCAATTAAATGATATTTATATATGAATATATTGTTTTTATCATTCAAGTTAAATAATATATATTTTAATTTCAATATTGTATCATTTGTAATTATTATTGAATTTAATATAATTATAATTATTATTATTATAATAATTATTTGGATAATTTATCATGGTATAGATATGTCCACCAACATTAAATAACTCTTTTGAACCCATTAATTGGGATTTTTTTGCTGATTTTAGTTTATATGGTAGGATTATATACCACCATTACTAATTTTCTGCAAATATTAGTTAATTATGCTCAGTTGACCATTTTCGTAAAGCATACTCCTTAGGGATGAATTTATTCATCTGAGGGTAATACATGGCCACCATTAAACATATATTATATTAAAAAATAAAAATACTATTGTTGAATATATATAATTAATTTGGCCATGTATGGGCGGATTAATCATATTCAAGATTAGATATGATTAAATGATTAGTCACAGCGACTTTAATTTTGTGATTCCAATTTATTTTATCATAAAGAGAAAATGAAATACAGAACCAATAAAATTAGTCATAGATCATTATGGTAATATTTTTTGGTCAAATGTAAACTTCTCTTAGTCTCACATTATTCACATTCATAATTTTATTAAAAGATAAATATTATCATCCTGAGATAGCGTAATATGATAGATAAAATATTTCATTTAAATAGTATATATATTCCACTATTTTAGAGAAGAAATTTGATTCATTAGATAATATATAATTGCACTCAAATCTGTTGACAATTATGTTCATGGAATGGAATTCCTTTATCCCATGATTAAATGGACACTCTTATCAATGAGATATTAATCAAAAAAATTATACTATTCATTGATTCTAATAAAAAACATTATCGTATAATATAATATTTTATTCATTAGTTATTTAATCTATATTGATATAATTCATGATCGGTAAACTATCATAGTGATATGGAATGTATTTTTCAATCCAAACAATGTGGTTTTCATACCCACAAGAAGTTCGGTGATATTAATAAATCCGAACACGATCATTCCATATAGAAATTATTATAAAGAATATATGGATAAAATAAATATATCAAATCTAGATTAATTGAAATTATAATATTTGGTAATTTTTCAACATGTCCTCATATATCAATCCAAGAATCATTAATGTATTTCGAGTATTAATATTTTATTCAAAAGGATTTAATTCATGATGTCAAAAATCTAATTTTGTACTGATAAATGGATTGGTTCACTCGTGGAATTTTTTTTCAAGCTCATATCACAGAAAATCATATGAAATCCATAACCCTATATGTTCCACCACACAATTTCTAAGATAATTGAGTTTTGAAGAGGACCATAGACATGCCTACTTATAAATTGAAGGATTAATTCTAGAAGAATTAGTCTATGGTAGTAGCATCATGAGAATATTACCCTATATCATTATATATAGTAGAAGGTATATAATACTAACATGTTGAGAAATAATTCACATCCATCATGGTGATTATGAATAATAAAATCCACCATTATGAATAAATGAAATGTAGTAGGCATGAAGTCAAACAGACTATTTAGCCACCCATTAAAAAATGAAAATATTAAAAATGTATATAAGAATAAAATGAATATATAAGATTATTTGAAATTTATATGGTACTCTTCTCATTACAATATTTAATCCAATATATGATATTAAGACGAATTATCAAAATATTTTTCCCCTCATCATCCCAGACCTGAAATACATAATGTATAATTAATTATCCATGTTTAATGGATTCTTTCGTAGGGATTGAGTAAATCTTAATAGGTTAACACTAGTTTAGTTCAAAATATAACTAGATTTCAATTGCTATACATGTGATATGAATATAATATAAATAAATAAAATTATCTATAGAATAATAAATAAATAACCACTATCAAATCTTTGGTATAAAATATCTACATTGTATCATGACAAACCTACATTGGATAACATAAAGAAGTTATTTATCACCTATGGTAATCATACAATAAAAATACGGGCCCACAGATAATCCCTAGCATCATTTCCTATGAGAACATATTTGAATAGGTATAAAATTATTCCATTGTATCGAGTGAAAGATAACATTTTTTTGACTATAATGATGATTAAAATGTATCATAGAAAATAATATGTATATGTATCAAGATAAATATATAATTCAACACAGTATAGTGAAATCATAAATCTACAATCATACCGATTATTCTAAGGAATCCAATGTAATTAAATATACATTAATTTCGGGCTCAATGACCAGTTCCCTAAAATCTAATGATGAAAATCATCTGTAATCTCATTGATAAAGATGTATCATACAGAAATATTGAAAGAATGAATATTAGGATCTATTAAAAATTTCAAGGAGGCTATGGAAATATATAATTTTGGTAACCCACTATAATAGTATGTTCGTAATGTCCTAGGAAATCAATAATCTTAGGATGAATGTCTAATTTATAAGAATAATTATATATCATGTGTATTAATATTAGGGATTTATTCTATATCCTATGTATCATTATGAATCTATAAAGCACTAATCACAAAATTAAATAACAATATAAATGTAAAATGAAAAATCCTCACAATTGAATTCCCATGCACAGACTCTTTAAGGTTAAAATATTGTAGTTTCAAAAAATGGTGTACCATTTCTCAAATCATAAACATTGGAACGTCGGGATGATCAATTGATCTCAAAGAATCTCTTAGGATGATTGCAATCACTATGATGAAATAAGATTTGGTAACATCATAAATTTACCATTAAGGCCAACCTAGCCTCCTAGGAATTCCTCACAAGGGGTATGGTCTGAATCCCATTTGTCTTTCCATGTCACTCTTTGTTGTTATGATGTAATAATGAATCTATCAGTCTCCCCAGTTGTAACCACCAATGAAATTTTATCTCAATGGGTATGGAATTATCTCCCCATTTTCATTAAACTATCCCAGTGGATTTAATCCACCATAATATTCTCATTAGGTTAACCAAATTACTATTCATTAGAATACATCAGTCACATCTACAAAGATTTCATTATAGAGTGGTTGAAAAATATAATCATGGAATTAACCATTAGGGGATGAGGTATTCAATATCATACCCCATATACTATCATAGATTCTATACCTATTATGAATTTAATAGTTAGAATTTAATTTTATAAATAAAATATTTAATATTAATGCTCAAACACAATTGTTGGTGAGACCACAAATAACATGGATAATATAAATACATTAATAAAAATACAAAAAAATAACAAACAAGTTACGACCTCCCATGATCAATGTTATTCCATTTTTTATTTAAAACACAATAACAACTGATTGAGATCATCCAAGTCCATCGATCCACCGCTTATAAATATGAAGTGATATCTTACAACTAAAAAAACTAAATTAATAATTATAATAATATTATATTTAATTAATTTAATACAAATTGCATTTATTTTTTAGAAAAAATAATTATTAATTTTAATAGGAAATAATTTCTAAAATATCATTAGGTCATCAGATAATTCATAAAATAATAACTAGATCCATACGAGGGGCCTGTAATGCACTACACATACCAACCAAAGAAAATAATAAGCATCCAAATCCCATAAAAACTCCTAAATAATTTAAATAAGTCCAATAACATTGTAAAAAATAATGATTTTACATACTACATCATAATAATACACTACATAGTATATATTAATTTTAGAGGCATCTGGTCGCAATAATGAACAAAATCACTATTAAAATTATTCATTCCTTATTAATCCATTGGAATAAATTTTGATATTGTGAAATGAGGGAATCCAATATTAATCTTCATATAGGGGACCTAAATCACAAGTATGGGGAAGGGGTAATTAATATTTAATTACTATTAAACTGCAAAAAAATTCCACAAATAAAGTGGGAATTTAGAGATGATGATTCAATGATGTGACCAGCCGAAAATGTTCCTCCATACATTATTATTAAACTATATTAATGTGGGTAGAAATGGGTAAAAGGTGGGGATTCCCATGACTGAAACTACTCCATTATTCTCCCAGGGTGTGTGTATATTGTTAAAACAACGAAAATTTACACTCTATATTTTTCTCACTCGCAACTATAATTTGTATAATTTAATCATTCAATAAAACCCTTCAATGGAATGATAGTTACTTTCAAAATAAAAATTGATGATAACTATTTATTTTTCAAAACTGATGAATAAATTACATCTCTAATGTTCACTTGAACCCTTGGAATTACATAAAACCAAAAATCAATAAAAAAAACTCAATTTTTAATTATATTATTTGGAATGTCATTAAGCGTCTCATTTTTCAATAAAAATCAAATATAAATTTATGAAAACAAATAAATATTTAATTTATTAACCAATTTGGGGAAGATGTATTATAATATCCACACAGGAAAACATATTTTCCATGAAAGGCCTCTTTAACCATTTTTTTAGTATCCCAATCTACATGTGTCATCAATTCATAGACTGTCATCTCATTCAACAATTGAATAGTGAATGATTTGTGGTTGTATGAATCCTATAATGAGGCACACTATATTTCAAAACACATGTCACCAACCTTGAATCATTGATTCAACACTATCTTGTTTAACCACAGTGGATCAAAAAATCATCATATGGCTTATAGTTATCGTTATCATAAACCATAGATCAATTTAGATAATCTCGATTCTTGATGTTATCCAACATCAATTCCTCCATCTAAAATTTATTCTTATATATCCAAAAATACATTCTATTTAGTTCATGTATCACCACAAAAGAATATATTTGAATATTATGATCAAGATATATTATTACCTATTATATTCAATTCGAACTAAATCAGATTAGTCTCTTAAACCCATTCAAAAGGCCCTTATACAATACAATATTCTTAAAAGGTCATGTTCAAACATTGAAACACCTCAACTTACAGAATATGACATTCCCAAACTATAATATTGGGATTCTATGTCTTTGCAAGTGATTTTTACTCAATTTAAACCTTCACTAAAATATATTTTGTGATTCAACCCAGTAATTGTTGGAGGGAGATGTTTGACCACATTAATCATGCCATATACTAGGATTCCCCAAAAAATCATGTCATAAACCATGGTTCTCCCTCTAAAAGTTGACATGAACATGTTTTTACACCTAAATCAAGTAATGAATCTTTATTATTCTGATGAATTACCCTCAAATTATAAAAATATTATTTTGAGACCAATTAAAAGGTACTAAATACATTAAATATTGAATCATAATGGAATATCCAATATTTACAAATGAGTAGCTAATGAATAATCACAACAAGCCAATATCTAAAATTTATATCAATCATCAGATAACTGGTTTCAATACTCATATAACCCTACCCACAATACTTCATACATCCACATCACACACATCATCCATCCCAACATGTAATTACTGATTTTTACTATTCATATCATGAATAAGAGATAACACAATCATCAAACATTATCCAATCATGTGTCATGGGAATGTAACCATTATAATTCCAAAAATTCCCACAAATAAGTTTATTCACACACTCAATAAAAATTGTGATATACCCAACATAAATACACCCTTATACATATTCCCTTTTCAAACCTCAACGGGTCACAATATCATACTTTTGTTTCACCTCCAAGGCCACCATAATTTCCTACCAGTCAACACCTAACAATAATAAATCTTTGACAGACTATTGCAAATAAATTACATTTCCAATGTCAACCAACCCCAAATAGGTATTTTATAATCACATGAACACTTGGGAACCCAAGTCATAAATAATCTCACAAATTTCAATTGTCCTATTTAAGAACATGGTCACTCCATGGTCTATGATTCAATATTTACACAATTCAAGAACATGAACTCTCATGATCTCATCTATAATAAATTAGTGTATGCCCTTATATCAAATAGTCTCTCAACCTATATCATGATCTAATGAGTAAATTATCATCAAATCTAGGATCATATTTCTATAAAATTGATGATTCACACGTGAGTTTTGAAATTGACCATCCCACACGTCCCTTAAAAGACCTCATTAAAATTGTTGAATTTACCCATTCCCAGTTTTTTCACATGATGCTCGCTAACATAATTTTTTTCTGGTCCCAATTGTTTACTAGTGTTACCACGACACTCCAAAATGAAAATCCATTAATATCATAATCTATTACTCTAGTGTTCCTTCCCACCTAACAAATACATTGTAATAAATTCCCAAAAAATCAAGGTCCTTATTTTTTATCATACCAATTAACAATCATGAACATACCATATAACAAGTTACACTTACAATAAACTATTCTCATGAAATGGAACCAACATGCTCCTTCCATATTCTAGAAAAAAAACTAATCAACACATATGAATCTAATGATCCAAAAAAATATAATGCATCATTTTAAAATCAATACATGTATCTATAATTTATGTCTGTAGGTCAATCAAAAAACCAGAGTGACCATTGTCATTGGTCACCATCTATACATTACATATAATAACCATCATATAACCAAACTCACTAATATTGATATAAATATAAAAACACTATGCTCTACCACAAAACCAATAAATCATATCTCAAAAGTCCACAACTCATGGAAAGCAATTATATTTTCAAATCTTAAATATCATCGACAAATCCCATTCTAAATTATCTATACTATGGATCACATATCTATATCACACATTTCATTCCATCTCATTTACCTACTAGGGAAATGATTCTAAATAGTAGTCTACATACGATTCTTCCCCCTTGAATATTAAATGTCCTATCAATATACATATACATATACCAACAACATATTCCAATTTATTTTCCTACAAGGGTACTATTTTTACCTATAAATTATCATATGGAACATCCCCCTTAGAAATCAAAAACATACCCTAATCCCCCCAGCCTTATAAAAATTAGAGTAATTGTGTCAGTGGTGAAATTATAATCTTTCAAAATATATTCATATAATTGAATCCCCCACCCAGATCTATCTAAATCATCCAATACTTATATGGTTTAAATATGTGGATTTCAACAATTAAAATACATGAGAAAAACAATATATGTTGTTACTGACACATTTAATGACAAAAACAATTAGTTTTTTTGGCTCTCTAATCATCATTACCCACATGGGGTCTATTGATAATTTATACATTTCTTATACCTCTCATCCAAGGTTCCTTAAAAATCCCATAATAGAGGTATTCTATAGTTTTCATCAATTATAATATCACCATATATCCACATGATCATTTAATTGAATGAAAATATATTTTAGTTTAATTGAGTGGAATTAAATTCAATTTTATATAAGAAAACATCATTTGTATTGGTAAAAAAATTAAACAGTTGAAGACTCTATCTTACATGATATAAATCACAAATTTTTAGGATAATTTTATAATAATAATGTTCCATACATGATGAATGAAAACATTCCTCTATCTATAAGAACAAGACAGAATATTTTAATTATAATGAAATCCAAAAGCCACAGCCCCTATTCCAAAAATAGGGTGAAACACATAAAATCATAACATTAGAAAACAAAAATTATTGATTAACTTCTATGGAAACCATGACTTCCAAATAATAAATGTAGTTCGGTATATAGTAGTCTGATATTAATTGTAAACTCATACATATCCCTTTGTCAAATATATTTTATCAAACAAATAATAAGAAAAAACATTGATATAGTCTATGATATAAGAAATATATATCTGATGATATTGCTTTGTAACAACCTATGAGTTATATATGGCCACTGAGAAGATCCCAAATTGATGGAGTCCTCACATGGAAATTAGACATAACTCCCCATACAGAAGAGGAATCTGAATAGAAACATGGGTCTCGGGTAGTACCTTTGGGTGAATATGACCCCAGATTGTTAATGTCAATTAATTTTTCAATAATCCAAAAATTATATTCCACATAACAAATAAATTAACCTATAAGTCAATAAATATAATAATTCAGTAAGAATAATGTCATATTAGAAGAATGGACACCCACCAATCCAAACACATAAATGATATAGGTATAAAAATAAAATAAATATATAATATGTTTATATAAATATGAATCACCTTATACATGACTATGACATTGTGGACAAAATAGAGATAAAAAATCTAAATCACGAGCATCTAACCAACCACAACCAACAATTAGTAATATCACAATGGGTACCCATGTTAGTTGGATGAAAGAGAAGGGATTGAGTACAACCCACTAAGAACTACCAATGTGGTCCAATAAAAAATCTGTAAATTCATTTTATATGTGTGATATACATAAAGGGTAATGAAAAAATGAACAATGAAGGAATAAAAGTAACCAATAATGATCTATTTGTCCTATATATAACCTGCGATAAAACAAAACCATTATTATCTAGAGTCGTTGAATATATAAGAATTTATATAAATCACTAATTCAAATATCTAGTCCGTGGATGAATATTTGGAATATATCATCCTTGATTTCATGCGAACATGAATAAAATGATTCATATGAATCCTTGGAATTCTTATAGTGTCAGGATCTATAGTTGATTATTAGGAGTCCTGGGAAATATTATGTTTGAGTATCATTATAAAAGGTATATTTCTCATTGTCTAATGAAATTATTAATCTCTTTTTAAATTTCATATTCATAGGTGTCCAATATAATAAAATTTATTTTTATGTCTCACTCAATAGTCAATTATATGGTATATTTGGAAATTAATAATCTGGCATCCCACTAATTCTAATGTATCATGGGATATTCGGTGTGGGTGACTATCAATATCAACTACCAATTGATTATTATCCATGCTAATAAAGTATGAAAATAACTTGAGATCAAAAATTGATTCATGGTGTCCTATATAATCCGATGCATTATGCTCATTGATTGATTTCGAGTGAATCTTGGTCATACATTTCTATAGAAATGTCTCCCAAATCTATATCCTAGAGATCTATGTGTATCCTTGGTGTTCCTAGAAGAAACTTTAACCCAGTTTCTATGGATACATATTAAATTATCACTACTTAAATCCTTCACACACACACTTTTCATGGTTAATGTATCATTGGGGAACCCAATTCATCTGCTAGGTAGAATCGGAAATACAGACACCATAGTTGGGTTCCTCTATCATAACACATTTATTATGTTGATACTCATCAATAATATTAAATAATTTCCCAATAAATTATCAAGGTCATATAAAGGGCTCCCTTATAGTGAAATAGTATTTTCATACATGGATTGTGGATAATTTTTAGAAATATTTAATAAATTACAGAAGCACAATCATGAGGCCGATAATAGTTTATTTTATTCCAAGACTAAAAAAACAATATTACAATTTGTAGAATGATCTTAAATATATCCAATAAATATATTCTCCATTAGTAATTTTCAAAATCATTTCATACATGAAACCATGATTAATAACTAGGGGAATGGAAATATAATAAATTTTGATCTCTGATGATTTTTAATGGAAAATAAGGGAGCTACCTAAGCATAAAAAAAATTTAAGGGTATTAGAACATGATAATAATAAGTGAAAATATACCCTCCAAATCAATTATAATAATGATGAGTCAAGTAATAATTATTGGAATTTAACAACACATAAAAATAATGTAATCAATGAAAATTATCAAAGAGAGCGTAATATAAGAATAAGATATGGTATTTTCACATTAAACATTACATAGAAAATCATTTACATTGTAGTCATGGATAATTAAAAAGGTATAATTGTTGAATTAGATTAGTACCTAAATCACAAAATTAGAAATGTTTCATTACTATGACAATCAAGGAGGACAATATCCCTTACTAAACCGGAATCACTTGACATTTCAGTCATTCATATCTGATTAGATATATATCTCTACTGTAACACCCCTAGTAAATAAAGAATATAAAAATTTCATATTTATCCATATTTGTGAGTAAAATATTAATATGACTTTAAAGGGGACGCTATGCTCGATGGCGTACCCAACACGCAACAACGAGTTTCTTGGCTATCTTACGTTGCACTCTAATAATAAAATAATATTATTTTAATTAGTAGTTAACATGTAGCCGTTGTAATGGCGGGAATGGATATAAATAACTAAAATATGATTATATATGTTTTTAAATGTTTTTACATTTATCCAATAAAAGATAAAGGCTTAAAATACGTAAAGAATTCAATTTTAGGCGTATATGCCCTAGTTTTCACTAAAGGTTCACTTATCACCTTTTGATAGCGAACAATCATTAAATATAGTTTTGTTCACTCTTATACATTATATTAGACCAAATAAAACTCTTCTTATGATTAGGGACATCAAAATTTACTTTGTGTAAATTTTTGGTATCTTTCCGATAATGATCTTTTTTTTTCTAATGAATAGTGTAAAATGTTTTATTTTAATTCAAAACCTCTTTTTAATCTAATTTATTTATATTATTAGATTATATTTTTAATTGGTTTTAAAGTTAAATTAGAATATATTTTTACCATTAAATCCAATAGTGGTTGTTGGAATTAATTTCACTTTGAAATCAGACTTAAACTAGTGTCAATCTTTTGATACTTATTGTTTCATAAAAACACGTTATTTTCTCTGACAGCGGGAATTTATTATTAAATTAATTAATGTGACTTAAATGTTTTGAATATTGTAAAATAGACTTCATTTTTGAATTCATAATATCAAATATATCTTAGGGTGAATTTTTGGGATTTTTCTGAAAAACTTCAATTTGTGATGAATAGTGAAACTACTAAGTGGTACTTATAAAAACTGATTTTTCTGTTTAAATAAAATTTTGATATCTTTGTGTTTTGAATTTCAAAAATCCGACATACATGGTTTTCATTAAGAAGTAAAATGAGGTTCAATGGGATAAAAATAATTTTTTGGTGAATAGTAACTTATTAAATTTTTAATCGCGATTAGAGGTAATTAGTGTAGTTTAAGGTAAAAATAATGTTTTAATAACATGAAATGAACTTGACAAATGTCCTACACTCATATTTTGAGTCATGGACGACCAATAAAATCCATGGGTCAACTTGGGGACCCCATGGAGCAACTTTGGTTGGGAAATTACATAAATAACTTTTTATTTAATGTAAATGTAAAAATGACACAAACATCATATGTTTTACGAAAACAATTTTTACATGGGGTTATAAAGATCATATTTTTGATTATAAATAGTCATTGGAATGATAAAAAGATTTACTACATCATAGTATTTTTTTATAATTTTTATACTTTAAATAAAATAAATTATTTATGACTTCATGATGATGCAGCGATGACATCATTATTTAACGATTTAAATAAAATGGAAAGATAATGTAAACTCTAAGACCTAAACATGTCCAAAACCAATTTGATGAGTGGTTTTCAAAGCCTTATCACCTTATCCACGAATTATATTAATGTGGGACCTTTTAAAACCGAAACACATTTTCAAATAAAGTAATATTTCTTACTTTCTAAAAGTTCCCCTCCTCTCCTCTTATAAAAGGCCCCCACCTATACCTCATTTCACACACTCCTCAAGCCTTTGGCTCGGCCAACCCCTGACCACTTACTCTATCCACATCCCTATCCTCATCCTAGAGCATTACCTTTGGGCATCATCCTTTCAAACGAAGCCTTTAGGCTCAAAGTAATTCATTCTCTCATGTTCATTTGTTTTATTTTGCTTCTCCAACCCCCTAAACTCTTTTTATTTACTTCTTTTGTAACAACACCAGTATCTTCAATATACTAGGATGTTTTTATATGATTTATTAGAGCTACACTCTCACACAACTACATCAAATGGTAAAAGAACATACGGTTTCCGTGGATGGTGAAATTTTGCCTCCCGAAACGATGATTGTTCAATACTCATTTAACACCTTCAAAGGTGGCCATTATGATGTCACTATTTTTATATATGATATATAATATGTTTATGATTAACTTAATCTTCTGTTTTTTTTTATTTTGGGAAAACCTTTATGGTTTCCATTATGGGTAAACGCGATATCTTCATTTAAGGAAGTGCGGACTACCGCCCCCTCAAAGTGATTTGATTCGTTAAATACAATATGTGGGACATATAAAGGATGGAAATATGATATTATATATGATATTATACTGGAATTATAATATACCTTTATATAATTATTATTCCATTCTATAAAATATGAAATAGAAATGAAAGTAGCGTTCATGCATACGTACGGCTTACCGTCTCCATGAACGATGCATTTCATTTCTTACCTCTAAATGATTATGTAATGTTATAAATGCATGCATGTACTGTATATAAATGACATATAGGAAATCTACATCATGAATAATATTTTTGATATAATAAACATTTTTCCACACAAACAACATGTAATTGTAAGAAGTCCACTTTCGACTTAAGAACCATATATCAGCAAAACAAATATTATTAACTTAAATGATTACATAATGTTTATGACATGGTAATAAGTGATATAAAAGGAATAATGAACATGAAAAATGTTCTTAAGGAAGTAGAAATTAACTCAATTATATTATTCAGGAGATTAATGAACGATCGAGTCAAGTCGGACCCGAGGTAAGGGATCCTACTCCTCTCTTTCTTTTTAAGTACACACTTTTATGGAATTCCCTTTAAAGCTCATCTTTCTTGTATTGGGATGATCTTTTATATTACACTTACTGTAATTTTTATTTTATGTGATGAGAGACCCTATTATCTCTCATCAATACATTTTGGAAGTTTTGAGTGGTGCCGTTATGCTGCCGAATTTTCTTAAGAGATCTAACCTCTCTCTTTCTTTTTTAAGTACTCTCCTTTATGTCACTTATTTTAAGTTCCTCTTTGTAATGTTGGGGGATGTTCTTTAATATTCCTATTGCATTATATTTTATAGTAATGTGATTAGATACCCTATTTTATCACATCAATACATATTCCGATGTTTTATGTGGCGCCGTTAGGATACCGAGTTTTCGTAAGGGATTTTTCATCTCACTTTTATTCCCGTGATATTTATGCTACATTTGCCACAAATTCCATTCAGTGGTTTATGTACTGCCCATTATTCTACTCTTTGTGTAATATACTTTCGTTTATGAGTATTTACATCAATGATCTATTGTCCTTCATTCATGGGGTGTATGTTTTGAAAGATACCCAAGTCGGTAAGGGAACCTTTCACCCTCCTCTTTTTTAAAAGACTTCTTTTGTTAGGTCATTTAATTTACATATTTTTATGTTGGGATATTTTCTCATATATCCTTATTGATGTAAATTTTATGTCCAAGTGATGAGATACACTTTTTATCTCTCATCAACTCATTTTGATGTGATTTCGTTAGGCTGTCAAGGGAACTTTTTAACCCAATTTCGATTTCATTGGGTTCAACATGTAGTCATTGAATATTTCATCCATTGAATATGTGTGAATGACCTTTTATTGTTTTGCACTTAATATCCACTTATATTGGGCGTACTTATATTTTTCACACGTATTTTTGAGATTGATTTGTCCTTAATTTAAGGATACCTTTTCTATAAGGGATTTCATCACATTTGACATTTCTGTTGAGGGTTCATTGTTGTTATGCACCAATTCACTCTTATATGGTGTATATACTGTCCTTTGGAGTATTATATCATGAATCCATTTATTCTCATGATGTTATAATGTTCTGACTAAATGTTATTCTTCAATTATTGTATTCAAGCGTCTCTAATTTTGGTAAAACCCCTTTAACCAAAATATCATTTTAAATGTTTTAATTATTTGTTCTTATTAATATCCATTTTTTCAAAATGTTTTTAAGGATTTATTTATATGGATATTAATGGTTTAAAATTTTAAGCTTCAAGGTGGTATGGGACTTCTTCTCAATCTCCTTTCATTGAGGCATATTTTATTTTATACACAACTTTCTTTTATATGGTGTATAAAACCCTTTGACTTTTCCGTTTATTCAAAAGGAATATTTTTTTATACGAAGCATTTACTAAACAACAAAAGGGAATGTTTTTGTCGTACGTATGTGATGACAATGACTTCTCCGCCATCATGACCGTTATTTGAGTTTCGGCTTCCTCTACAAGCCATACCTCCTTTTTAAATGAAAAATAAATACCATGTTTTACTTTTATTTTATTTTGGTATTGAAAATGGTTTTCACAATGTTTTTGTGTTGTATTGATATCTTGTGATTGAAATGTGGAAATGTTATGTTTCCTTTATGCATGTTTTATGTGATACGAATATGTTATGGTTCATAGTAATTACTATGAAGATGGGTGGTTCCGTGATAAACTAAGGGTGGGTGAGCCCGATATAGCTCTCCAATGCATTGGGTAACGTGAAGGAGTGAAACATTGAGGTTTCTCCAAAGCGATTTAGGAAATATACTGTGATGGGTATTCCAAACGTAACCAAGAGGTTTACTCCCTATGTAAGAATGTTATGAAGGCCTCAAGTTACCTTTATGTCTTATGTTTTCAATGATTTATTCATGGTTTGATGAGGTATGTTAAAGTACATATGTTTTATGGGTAAAGTATGATTTCATTCTTATATATATATGAACTCATGTTTCCTTTCCATATTTTTATAACCCTTACTGAGCTTTTTATGCTCATCCCATGTTTTTGAAATTTTTTTCACAGGTCAAGGGAAAGGTACATGATGTGGGGATAATGTCAAGGATGTGTCAAGAAAGAATCCATGTTTTATTTTCAATATGTTTCCGTTGATGGGAAGAATGAATATTGTCTTTTATGTAACCACTTTTTTTAAATGTGGAATGTTATGCAAGTTTCATGATCTTATTCTCTAAAACTCTAAACCTGAAAAGATCCTCACTGTGTAATCTTGTAATAACTCAAGATTAAGCAAGGTTTAAGGCTGGGGCCTTGTAGTTGGTATCAAAGGTCGGTTTAGATAACTTTAGAGGTTAGGGTATTCATTAAGCATGGGTGAAATTAACATAATGGTTAGGATTTCAGAAAGGGTCCTAGTTTTAGGTAAAGTGAATGAGTAAGAATATCTTAGTGTTTACCTTCCTCATTAGTACATGATGGTTTTGTTGATATACTCACACTGACCTTTTTGGTTTTAGTAAATGGATGGATCTAGCAGGCACCAAAGTGACAATGAGTTTGAAGGAAACTGTGGTGGTTCTCTGATTAAGATACTGGATGAGATGGGGGATTCAATGAGGAATCTCATAGTTGTTCTAAACCTACTATCAAGGAGTTATGATCAACCACTTCAACCTTGGTGAGTTCTCTAATGCATCATATAAGAGATGGCCAACTCGATGTGGAAATTCAGGTAATAATTATTAAGTTAACCATTAGGGTTTATATGATCCTTACTTTTTAGGTAATTATGGGATACTCTATGATATGACGGAAAATGAAAGGAATGAAATAAACTTGAGGTTAAAATATGTTACGATCATTTTTGAATATTTTATCTCGTTTTGGGGGATGTTTTAAGAATTATATAGTTTTGGAAAAAGGACATCACGCATACCATGTGACAACCCGTCGCGTCGGACAATGCTGCGGGAATCGAACCCACAACCAAAGTTCGACTGGTATTTATCGCCTACCATTGGACTACGTGAAGTCCCTGGTTAGTTTGACTGATTCTTTCTAGTTATATGATTTTATCAATTAATAGTAAGTTGATTTTGGGTTATTTATGAAAATGATTAACCTATCATGGAGGATATGTGATTAGGTTAATTACTTTTCATTACAAGACTTTAGGAGAAACAGATGCTGTTTGGAGATAAATGTTACGATTTTACTTGGAAGAATATGTGACTAAATCCTTCAAATATTTTGGTTTCAACCTTAGTTTGGTTTACTTTGAATAATTTTATGGACAATTTGTTTATCGAATGGTCCTCTTTGAAATTTGGGTTTTGTTGGACAAATTTTGGAGATTAAGAATAGATTTTCTTTTTGTAAAGGGTTATCCTTTTCTGGATTATCTGATCATGTACTAACCTTTTTGGTTTTGGTTTTGGTTAGAGTCTAAAGACATGGGACGTATATAGTTCTATTTTGTGGATTAGGTGATTCTTTAAAAGTTGATTATAGTACTATTAATGCGAACAAGTCTTCCTAAATACTCGTCTTTGGGAGAAAATATGAGTTTGTGTAAGGAATATAATAAAAGTTGAAAGTCAACATGATAAGTGATTATGCTTCCTTATGAATAAATTCCTCAATATTAAGTAACATAAAACAGAAATGTTGCCTATTAACTTTTCCTACTGGGGAACCCAACACCGTTTAACCCATCACAAGTTTCTGATTTTCTTATTGTTAACTTTCTCCTAAACATGTTTTCTATCACTCTCCATCAGAACATGACCCTATGTTTTCTCCTCCATGACCATGTTTTCCTACATGGGGTCCTAGTATGGGTTAACTCGGGTGACCTCTGTATTTATCTTTCTTTATTTTAATGTGATTGTTTTACCGACTCTTGTTCCGATGTGGGACTTTCAAGGATGTTTCCAAGCGCAATTTTAAAATTGCGAGAATGCAATTACTAAAAGGGGGGAAGGATGTAACACCCCAGGTAAATAAAGAATTTGAAATTTTCATATTTATCCATATTTGTGAGTAAAATATTAATATTACTTTAAAGGGGACCCTATGCTCGATGGCGTACCCAACACGCAACAACGAGTTTCTTGGGAATCTTACGTTGCACTCAAATAATAAAATAATATTATTTTAAATAGTAGTTAACATGTAGCCATTGTAATGGCGGGAATGGATAGAAATAACTAAAATAAGATTATATATGTTTTTAAATGTTTTTACATTTATCCAATAAAAGATAAAGGCTTAAAATACGTAAAGAATTCAATTTTAGGCGTACATGCCCTAGTTTTCACTAAAGGTTCACCTATCGCCTTTTGATGGCGAACCGTCATTAAATATAGTTTTTTTCACTCTTATACATTATATTGGACCAGATAAAACTCTTCTTAAGAATCGGGACATCAAAATTTACTTTGTGTAAATTTTTTGTATCTTTCTGATAATGTTAGTTTTTATTTCTAATGAATAATGTAAAATGTTGTATTTTAATTCGAAACCTCTTTTTAATCAAATTTATTTATAGGATTAGATTATCTTTTTAATTGGTATTAAAAGTGAAATTAGAATATATTTTTACCATTAAATCCAATAGTGGTCTTTGGAATTAATTTCACTTTGAAATCAGACTTAAACTAGTGTCAATCTTTTGATACTTATTGTTTCAGAAAAACACGTTATTTGCTCTGATAGCGGGAATTAATTATTATATTAATTAATGTGACTTATATGTTTTGAATTTTGTAAAATAGACTTCATTTTTGAATTCATAATATCAAATATATCTTAGGGTGAGTTTTTGGGATTTTTCTGAAAAACTTCAATTTTATATTAATAGTTAAACCACTAAGTGGTACTTATAAAAACTTATTTTTCCGTTTAAATGAAATTTTGACATATTTGTGTTTTGAATTTAAAAAATCTGACATACATGGTTGTCATTAAGAAGTAAAATGTGGTTCAATGGGATAAAAATAATTTTTTGGTGAATAGTAACTTATTAAGTTTTTAATCGCGATTAGATGTAATTAGTGTAGTTTAAGGTAAAAATGATGTTTTAATAATATTAAATGAACTTGAAACATGTACTACACTCATGGGTTGTGTCATGGACGACAAAGACAAGCCATGGGTCAAATTGGGGACCCCATGGAGCCACTTTGGTTGGGAAATGACATAAATAACTTTTTATTTAATGTAAATGTAAAAATGACACAAACATCATATGCTTTACAAAAACAATTTTTACATGGGGTTATAAAGATCAGATTTTTGATTATAAATAGTCATTAGAAAGATAAAAATATTTCCTACATCATAGTATTTTTTTTATAATTTTTAGACTTTAAATAAAATAAATTATTTATGACATCATGATGATGCAGTGATGACATCATTATTTAACTATTTAAATAAAATGGAAAGATAATGTAAAATGTAAGACCTAAACATGTACAAAACCAATTGGATGAGTGTATTGCGAATAATTTTCACCTTATCCACGAATTATATCAATTTGGGAACTTTTAAAACCGAAACACATTTTCAAATAATGTAATATTTCTTACTTTCCAAAAGTGCCCCTCCTCTCCTCTTATAAAAGGCCCCCACCTCTACCTAATTTCACACACTCCTCAAGCCTTTGGCTCGGACAAACCCTGACCATTTACTCTCTCCACATCCCTCTCCTCATCATAGAGGATTACCTTTGGGTAGAATCCTTTCAAAGTAAGCCTTTAGGCTCAAATCAAAAGGAGTTAAACTTTTAAAGGTAATTCATTCTCTCATGTTCATTTGTTTTATTTTGCTTCTCCAACCCCCTAAACTCTTTTTATTTACTTATTTTGTAACAAAACCAGTATCTTCAATATACTAGGATGTTTTTATAAGATTTATTAGAGCTAAACTCTCACACAACTACATAAAATGGTTAAAGAACATACGGTTTCCGTGGATGGTGAAATTCTGCCTCCCGAAACGATGATTGTTCAATACTCATTTAACACCTTCAAAGGTGGACATTATGATGTCACTAATTTTATATATGATATATTATATGATTATGTATAACTTAAGCTTCTGTTGTTTTCATTTTGGGCATACCTTTATGGTTTCCATTATGGGTAAACGTGATATATTAATTTAAGGAAGTGCGGACTACCGCCCCCTCAAAGTGATTTGATTCGTTAAATACCATATGTGGGATGTATAAAGGATGGAACTATGATATTATATAAGATATTATACTGTAATTATAATATACCTTTATATAATTATTATTCCATTTTATAAAATAAGAAATAGAAATGAAAGTAGCGTTCATGCGTACGTATGGCTTACCGTCTCCATGAACGGTGCATTTCATTTCTTACCTCTAAATGATTATGTAATGTTATAAATGCATGAATGTACTGTATATATATGAAATATATGATATCTACATCATGAATACAATTTTTGATATACTAAACATTTGGCCACGCAAACAACATGTAATTGTAAGAAGTCCACTTTCGACTTAAGAACCAAACATCGACAAAACAAATATTATTATCTTAAATGATTACATAATGTTTATGACATGGTAATAAGTGATATAAAAGGAATAATGAACATGAAAAAGGTTCTTAAGGAAGTATAAATTAACTCAAGTCTATTATTCAGGAGATTAAAGAACGATCGAGTCAAGTCGGACCTGAGGTAAGGGATCCTACTCCTCTCTTTCTTTTTAAGTACACACATTTATGTCATTCTTTTTAAAGCTCATCTTTCTTGTTATTTGGATGATATTTTATATTACACTTACTGTAATTTTTATGTTATGTGATGAGAGACCCTATTCTCTCTCATCAATCCATTTTGGAAGTTTTGAGTGGCGGCGTTAGGCTGCCGAATTTTCGTAAGAGATCTATCCTCTCTCTTTCTTTTTAAGTACTCTCCTTTGTGTCACATCTTTTAAGTTCCTCTTGGTAATGTTGGGGGATGTTCTTTTATATTCCTCTTTCTGTACATTTTAATTTAATGTGATGAGATACCCTATTTGATCTCATAAATTCATATTCGGAAGTTTTATGTGGCGTCGTTAGGCTACCGAGTTTTCGTAAGGCATTTTTCATCTCACTTTTATTCCCGTGATATTTATTCTACATTTGCCACAAATTCCATTGAGTGGTGTATTTACTTCCCATTATTCTACTCTTTGTGTAATATAATTTCGTTTATGAGTATTTACATCAATGATATATTGTCCTTCTTTCATGGGGTGTATGTTTTGAAAGATACTCAAGTCGGTAAGGGAACCTTTCACCCTCCTCTTTTTTTAAAAGACTTCTTTTGTTGGGTCTTTTAATTTACATATTTTTATATTGGGATATGTTATCATATATCATTATTGATGTAAATTTTATGTCCAAGTGATGAGATACACTTTTTTATCTCTCATCAACTCATTTTGATGTGATGTCGTTATGCTGTCAAGGGATCTTTTTAACCCAATTTCGATTTCTTTGGGTTCAACATGTAGTTATTGAATATGTCATCCATTGAATATGTGTGAATGAACTTTTATTGTTTTACACTTAATATCCACTTATATTGGATGTACTTATATTTTTCATACATATTTTTGAGATTGATTTGTCCTTAATATAAGGATACATTTTCTATAAGGGATTTCATCACATTTGACATTTCTATTGAGGGTTCATTGTTGTTATGCACCAATTCAATCTTATATGGTGTATATACTGTCCTTTGGAGTATTATATCATGAATCCATTTATTCTCATGATGTTATAAAGTTCTGAATAAATGTTATTCTTCAATTATTGTATTCAAGTGTCTCTAATTTTGGTAAAACCCCTTGAACCAAAATATCGTTTTAAATGTTTTAATTATTTTTTCTTATTAATATCCATGTTTTAAAAATGGTTTTAAGGATTTATTTATATGGATATTAATGGTTTAAAATTTTATGCTTCAAGGTGGTATGGGACTTCGTCTCAATCTCCTTTCATTGAGGCATATTTTATTTTATACACAACTTTCTTTTATACGGTGTATAAAACCCTTTGACTTTTCCGTTTATTCAAAATGAATATTTTTTATAAGAAGAATTTACTAAATGAAAAAAGGGAATGTTTTTGTCGTACGTATGCGGCGACAACGACTTCTCCGCCGTCGTGACCGTTATTTGAGTTTCGGCTTCCTCTACAAGCCATACCTCCTTTTTAAAAGAAAAATAAATACCATGTTTTACTTTTCTTTTATTTTGGTATTGAAAATGGTTTTCACAATGTTTTTGTGTTGTATTGATATCTTGTGAATGAAATGTGGAAATGTTATGTTTCCTTTATTCATGTTTTATGTGATACGAATATGTTATGGTTCTTGGGAATTATTATGAAGACGGGTGGTTCCGTGATAAACTAAGGGCGGGTGAGCCCAATATAGCTCTCCAATGCATTGGGTAACGTGAAGGAGTGAAACATTGAGGTTTCTCCGAAGAGATTTAGGGAATATACTGTAATGGGTATTCCAAACGTAACCAAGAGGGTTACTCCCTACGTAAGAATGTTATGAATGCCTCAAGTTACCTTTATATCTTATGTTTTCTATGATTTATTCATGGTTTGATGAGGTATGTTAAATTACCTATGTTTTATGGGTATAGTATGATTTCATTCTTATGTATATATGAACTCATGTTTCCTTTCCATATTTCTATAACCCTTACTGAGCTTTTTATGCTCATCCCAAGTTTTTGAAATGTTTTTCACAGGTCAAGGGAAAGGTACATGATGTTGTGATAATGTCAAGGATGTTTCAAGAGAGAATCCATGTTTTATTTTCAATATGTTTCCGTTGATGGGAAGAATGAATATTGTTTTTATGTAACCACTTTGTTTAAATGTGGAATGTAATGCAAGTTTCATGATCTAATTCTCTAAAACTCTAAACCTGAAAAGATCCTCAATGTGTAATCTTGTAATAACTCAAGATTAAGTAAGGTTTAAGGATGGGGACTTATATTTACCCATTGAATTGGATGGACATATAAGTCACACATTTCATATAATTAATAGAATACTTTTATAGGAAACAATATAATATATTGTTCATCTTATACTTAATCATTAAATGATATGTTCTGAAAAAACAATAATTATATTATTGACTTGGTAAATGAGTCAAGATTCATAATAATTTCATCATTTTATCATTGAATAACCCGCGAAATGAATCATGCCTCAAAATCATTTTATCATGGTGTAACCCATTGAATAAAAAAGGTATATAAAAACATCATATCATACTAATCATGAACAATTTAGAGAATAAATATGAATGGTGTCCTCTGATAGTTTCCCCCGGTAATCGTAAGTAATATTAATGAATTTCATTTAAGATGGTAAATGAAATTTATATATATTTTGGAACATTACATTTTAAAAATAAACATTATTTGGAAATAAAATTTTAAAACTAAAATATAATAAATTATTTTTGATATCCCTTTATTTGAAAATAACACATTATTAGATAAAATGAATTATTTAAAAATCATTTAAATTATTTCCCGAGGAAAATAACATTTCCATCAAAATAAAATTTAATAAAAAAATAAAATTAATATTTTTAAATTAATATATTGTGAAAATAAACATCACGGAATATAAAATATGATCATAATCATTTATTGGTTATGATTGTAGAAATTTTTATTCAGGATTTATAAGTTAAAGTTATGATTCCTTTCAAATTTACTGTAAATGAAAAAGGATCATTGTTTGGAAATGGACCTAATGATTCATTTAAAAAATTATTTTAAAAAAATAGGTAAAAATTTCATTATATTAACATTTTAAAAAATAATATACTTTTTTAAAACATTTAATGAAATAATATTGTTTTTGGGGAAAAACATTTCCGACGAAAGATAGAAATAATGTTTCATTTTATAAATAAAAATTTCATAAGAATTTTATTTACCAATGACGAGGAAAATGGTACTATTATGTGTATAATTTAATTAATTAAAATAGGTGATGAAAATATAATTATTTGAATAATTAAATACCATAAAATAACTCCAAGGGTGACATAAACATAAATAATCATAAAAAATAATGAAATAAACTCTTAAAACTTCTGTACCTTCTAAATCATAATCCATATATAATAAATTACATAAAATGATATATTATTTAATATGAATATAAATAGATTAAATATATAAAATATCAAATGCGTAGTATCTACACCACACATTGGAAATATGTTATGAATACGGTATATGTCTTATATAAGTAAAGGTGAGACAAGAAACCCATACAAATTTCTAATATTCCTTCAATAATATTAGAACATCCAATATAAAAAATATGATTATTGTTAATATATAATATAACCACAAACACACACACAGATATATATATATATATATATATATATATATATCAGACCATATATGTTAAAATTTTGACCTTTTATTACCTTACTTTTTACGATTACATGTTAATGTCACTTTTTGACCAATAAATACATTGTTTTTATGTATGTTTTGATTTATTTGGAATTTTTAAATTTATCATGGTTACAACGTATCTACAATATTAACCAAAATATTAATATCATATATATTTTTCATATAAATGTATTTATAGTTATTCCTAAGAGTTAGATGTACAAAATGAAATGAACCAATCCTGGAGATAATATTGAATACATACGTATGAAAATTATCGGGAAACATGCTTCATATACTTTTATATTTCATCATTTTCAAATAATACTCCTCCCATTAAAAAAATTACATTCTTGGGACAATAATAGTATAGTGTCATTAAAATCAAGGAATATAATTTCAATCTTAGTCAATGGTCATCTGTGTTTTTCAAAATGTTCTTCCAATGTAGTACTCCTACCTAGAACCTTATTTCATTACATAGAGAAATGAAACATAATAATTGGTGAACTGAGATGAATAGTATGGGTACAAAATTAAGATACAAAACATAACATGAACATATGTGTATGAGAACAAGTAAATAAAATATGAATACCATATCCAACATATTAATGACCATATTCATAAATCATGGCATAATGATTGCATGTTCATTATAAATTAATCAGAATCCTATCAAGAGCATAATCCATGAATGGAAAACATAATATTAAATATATAATTTTGGAAGACGTAAGAAAAAGAAAAAAAATTACCATTAAGTTAAATATCAATGCTAAATAATATCTAGGCACTTCATGGAAACTAAACCTACTCCATATGACACACCACTATCCCTTTTCACATCCATTTTCTTATAGTGGATGAAGTTACACATTCTTTCAATAGTATATTAGGTTAAAAATTATTCACATAGTGTATAAAGATTCACCCACTATCAATTGCGGATTAGGACACACTATTTTTCTATTTTGGAATATGAGACAATTGTTCCCATTACGGATCAGGACAAAACCATTTCCAATTTTGGATCAATCTCATCAAATTAGTTAAAATCATTATATTAAAATATATAAATTTTTTCAAATTTAATTTGATGAAGATAAAGATCATGACATTCACATACTGAGATCATCTATACATGTGACAGAAGATAATAAAACATTCATATGAACCATAAAAATAGATGAGTTTAATAAAAATCATTTAATAATCAATGGAATAATATATGTAACATAGATATTTCATTACATAATATCATTTTTAAATGTGATAGGATTCATAATCATTTAACCCTATAAAAACCCATGTAAAAAATTGGTATTCAAAAGTGTTTCAAAATGGTATAACCCATGAAAGAGAAATGGGTTTAATAATATACTTGTGATCATAAAACTAAACAATTAATAATAAATAATGGGAATAAATTTCATGGATGATTTACCTATTAAATTTTAAACTATATCAAGGTACTTCATCATAAATGGAAAATTATTTTTAATGATTTTTAAAATAATTTATTGTGGAAAATAATGTATTTTTAAAAATGATAAATCATTTAAAAATTATTATATTTTAAAAATATATAACTTATGCTTTTTAAAATCATTTAAAATGTTTCAAGAATAATTTACCATTTTCTCTATGAAAAACATTTTTTATACAAAAAAAATTGAAATCCATTTTATTTTCAAATATTAATTATATATTATTAAGTAATATTTTTTAAAATAAGTACAAAAAAATTAAAAAATTAAAAACCTTTCTCATTAAAAATTATTTAGAAAAATTATTAAGTAATACTTGAATGTCATTAAAAAAATTTCTTCTAAAATCAACATAAAATATCATTTGAAAAATATAGTATCTGTATTTTCGTTTATATAACCCTTAATTTGTGATTATTATGTTTATAAAGTGTAATGGTGATGAATTAGAGAGTTGGGATAACATTCGATATGGTTTTGGGGATAAAGGATAGGTGAATGGGTAGTGCATAAGTTTTCCAAGCCGTGAAGAAAGCCTTGTAGAAAATATACGATGTGCAGGATTGTGGAAAATAGCTCTAGCGTGGTGTGTGAACGGTTAGGGAGACCATGTGAGGAGTCATTTTTAGGGTTTTTCTGAAATGTATTACATAGATTCATTAATGTGTGTGTTAGTCATCTAGAATGAGGTGGAGAATATCTGGATGAATATTACTATATAAATATATTAAAATAATTACAAAACTCTTTCTTTTAGAAGTGAATAATTTTTAACTGAGATACATAAAAAAAGATACATCTTTACCTATACATGATGCGATCTAAAACTGTATTGAAGAATAAGAAGATTTCCACGTTATTTGATATTACCCAAAACATCATCATAAACAAAAATATTTATGAATTAATTACAATGATAATTCCCTAACATTTCAAATCCTTAACAAGAAATATATTATGATACCCTTTTATGCATCTATATAATGAATCATGACTTGAGCCTCATTCAATTTCACCCACAAGGAGTCTCATTCTGTAGAGAATATAAGACCATGACAGTATATTTATGTCACCCTTATATTCTCATTTGGATTATTTTTTTCATTTTATGAGGGGTGTGTGTTTACTCTTTTTCTTAACATGAAAATTGAATCCGGAGGTATAACTAGAAAATAATATTTATTTTCTCAAACACTTTTTTCACCTTTTTACACACAAGTTTTGGAACAAGTACCTACATGTACTATCTTCATTTTATACCAATAGTTGTTGTAGAAGATCTTCGTATTTTGATTTATCATATTTTCTATTATAAATAGTATCCTATTTTTGGAACATAGTATATTTTATATAATAATATTGGAATCTGGTTATTTCTCTTTGGAGAGGATTAAGTATCATCTTGAGACAAAACAACTTGTATTTTATTTCGGTTTTTGTTTTATTTTTTTTTTCTATGCTTTAAACAGAATCTATTTTAAACTATAAATAGAACTAATAGATTTATTTTTAGTTATAATTAGTTATTGTAAAAGGATTGGTTTAATAAATTCAATTTTAAAAGTTAAATTTTTTTCCTCATTTTATTTAACTGAGTTGTAATAAATTATTCAAAATTAATTTAAAAGATTAGAAATTATATCAATATGTTATTTTTGTTAACTAATAAATTTTCATTAATTTATATTAAATGGGATATTGAAATTAAACTAGGATATTTTCTAAATGTATTTTTGTAAAAAAAAATTGGTGCCCAATTCACCCCCATCTTGAGAAACTCAATACAAACAACATTTGGATTTGATGGAATTTTAAAATAATATCAATAATGATTTTGGTATTGTTTTAATGATCATAAATTTAAATCAATTATAAATTTAGTTATTCTAATGGATAATATAAAATAATGATCTCCTACCAATGTACAAATTTCATTAATGGTAATAATTATGCATCATAGAAAATAAAGATAAAAATTATTATAGAAAGCATGGGTATTGAAATATAGTTTTCTACAAAATAAATTTATGAGTTACATATGTCTTATAGAAGTGTGTGGGATGATGTAAAAAAATATAGTATAAATATATTTTAAATGACATGAATTCACATTACTAGTATTTATGAGTTGATGATTTCAATATAATATCTACTGTAATAGCCTATGGAACTTTTGATACATTAGGTATTTCACATGGAATAAATAATAATATTAAAAAAATGATATTTAATAGCTATACAATTATATAGGATACATTTATGATGAGTCCTAGTTAGTTTATTTTATATATATATCAAATTAATGAGATATTCAATAGTATGAGATCCTTGAGAAATATAGTTTTAGATGAAGAGAAAATCAGGATACTGCTATGTTTTCTTTTATATTGATGAATATGGGAACCTATTTCATTAAGGGAATCCTACAACATCAGTAAATTTCTAATAAAGTAATTTATTTGTATGTTCATTATATATTTGTAAGAGAAAATGGTTTCTCATGAAGATGAATATAAACCGAAAAAAATATATTTATTTTAAGGAAACTACATAAAAAAATATAGAAAATGAAATGGTACGAGAATATAAATACAATGATAATGAATCACCGATGGATAGTGATGAGAAAATGGCCCATTTTGTTAAATGTTTAAGAAATTTAAGAATAAGAAAAAATTATATGGGAAGAAGAGGTGAAAGTAATTTATCATAGTTGATAATCTTGAAAAAATAACATGAAAATTAATTTAAATTTATATGAGATTTCCTATTTCAATTTTAAAGAAAATTATTTTCTTAAAGAATTCAAGCCTATGTTGAAATATAAGTTGAAATATGTGGATAAATGATTAAATTACAAGTAATTCATAAATTTCATATGGATTTTCTCTAATAAAAACGACATTGACTATGTCTATACTATTTAAGAGAGTCTTGAATGAATAGAAATGTTCTTCATGATAATTGTTTATGTGGAATTCATCATAATGTGTGCCTGTAGAAATCTAAGGTACATGGACTAAGATTGTTCTGTGAATATGAAAGGAGATATATTCTATTTTGAAAACCTCATGAAGGATGATGTTTTTCATTTCACCCTTATAGACAATTCTAATGGAAATATTATTATTCTTGTACAAATTAGAAACAATAATTCTGTTTTAATTTCTAAAGTACTTTTTTATGGTATAAAAATAAACTTCTAAGCATATAACAATTATTTGATTATATTGTTCAAGTTAAATTTAAAAAAAAATTAAATGTTTTTAATTATAAAATTCCTTAGTATTTACTTATTTTAGAAATGTTAATTTTTATGATGTTAATATTTATTCAATTATTTATAAAAATGTTTCTTACATAATAAATATTAATAGAGAATCCTGAATTTGGAATAGAAGACGAGGCCAAAATAATATTCAATCACATAAAAATATTACCAGGAAAGGGTTAGTCAGTCATCTACCCAAACATGTTTTCCCAAGAGACAACATATGTAACCCCACATAAAAATTGAAACAACCCAATATTTGATTTAAATTATTGAAAATGTCGCATCTTCTCAGTATCATGAATTGGATCACATAGACCAGTTTAGACAATCAATAATTTCAAGTATAAAGGCGAATCACTCTATATATTTACTCGTGGATGAAATTTATTTTTTTCACGAGTATAAATTTTATCTCAAAAAAGTGAATATTTTTATTATTTCACAATCTATAATAAATATAAAGAAATCCTATCTGGAAATTGAATTAATTCATTAAGATGTGACCATTTATGGGAGTTAGGAAATCAAGAAATTGAATTTTTTTATCACACAAAGAAATAACCATCACTTCTCTACTCCTAAAACACCTCACTAGAATGATGTTTCTGAATGTATAAATAGAAGAGATCATGATATACGTCAAACTTTTCATAATGAATATGACACACCTATCGAGTTTTTTGATGTGTCAGTGAATACATCATTCTACATAATCAAAGGTGTTTTAATTAGAACTCTCTTCATGAACACCCCTTTTTAACATTGGAATAATAAAAAGAATAGTGTTACATACATTATTGTTTTTGGTGGAAATGTATCTACATTAACATTAAGGTTATTCTTGAGATGTTATCCCCCAAAAGTGATCATGGAATTTTCCTAGGATATTCAAAATTTCGTATATAATATAGGTTTTTTTTTCAAAAGAATCATGACTGAGGAATAGTATGTTCATCTACAATATTATGATATAGATCCATGTGATCTCATGACCCCTTTACAAAACCATAAGGATTATTAATCCACATTGAAATTAAATTCCATACCATCTGATTCATCTGTAATGAATTCAATAATAATCATCTAGTTTATAAGTAAACCAAAGGCATGAAACAAATCAAATATATAACCTTGAGGTGACCACAATTTTTACCTATGAAATTAAAACTCTAAAAACCATCATTTAGATGTTTATTTTGGATACACAGATAAAGGTTCAAAATCAATATCTTAACTAAGGAACCAAGTTGATCATAAATATGTCTTGTTAAATATTTATATTATGAACATTAATGATGTAATTAATGATGAATTATGGATGATAACTGTAAAATAATATCCAAATTAACCTGAATATAATAATGTTTTAAAGCATTATTATAAAGAAAAATACACCTTGATTAAAATCCCTTAAAAAAATTTTAGAAAGAAGGGTAATGAATAAGATACTATAGTATGTAATGAGGATAGACTTGATGCACAAGGGTTTTATCAATTATGTCATATAGACTATGATGTGTCCTTTCACTAGAAGTCAAAATTGATTCATTTATAATTCTTCCTACCAATAAAGCACATATTGATTTAAAAAGGTATCAAATTAATTTATAACAATCATTCTTAAATGGTTATATATTTGCTGAATTTTTTGATTGACCCACTATATTTAAAATTCTTCATTTTCTAAATAATATTTAAATGTTAACATATACTTTTTTGTATAATAAATGATCATAGAGCTTGGAATTAAATGCATATATATTTAATTATTTTAAAATGATTTTCAAAAGAAATAGTTGAAAATTATTTTTTAAAAAAAACTTATATTTTAGTTAATATAATTTATATAGATGATATTATTTTTAGGTCTTCTTAAAATTATTTATCTTCTAGTTTTTCAAAAGTGATAGAAGATAAATTTGATGTGAGTTCAATGGGTGAACTAAAATTCCCTTTTGTTATTAAAAATTTACAATATATTGAAAAATAAATTTAAATCAAATTAAATTTAATAAATATGTTCTAAGACCTTTTTTAGTTGGATAGAACTAAAATTTGTAATTCATCATTGAGTTCTACTAATATGTTGGACCTTGAATAAGCTGTGAAACTAGTGGATAAATGCAGTTAAACATGTTTGATTGGATATCTTCTCCACTTAAAATCTAGTAGACATGCCATTATGTTTAGTGTGTCTATGTTATATCATTTTTAATATAAACTAAATGATTCCCAATTTTGTTGATGTAAAAAATAATTTTAAAAAACCATATATTTTAGATGAATTTTCTAAGAAACTTTTATCACGGTCTTTAACAAAACACATTAATGTAACACATCATGTTTTGTGGTATTGTTTTCAAAAGGGTGATATAACTCTTGAATATATTAGTAATGATTTACATCTGGTTGATATATTCACTAAGCCTTTGAATTCTGAGATAATGAACACCTTCAAAAATAAATTTAGAATGATTATAATATGTAAATATGATTTTTTGGATTCAAAATAATGGTTTACCTAATGTTTAGTTTTTAACACCATTTTTTTTATCCAGAATTATGTTTTACCTTCCATTGAGTTTTACCCAGCATTGATTTCCACTCACCATGGGTTTTTCTCATTGTTAGGTTTACATAATATTAGTATTTACATAAAATGTTAAAATTTTATCAAATTATTATGGTTTTTTTCTAATTTCTTCATACTAGACATTTATTGTTAAATATTTTATTTCAATTCAATATATAACTCTATTCTTATTTTAGGAATCCATAAAATAAAAAATTTATATAAGTGATAAATTTTTCAAATACAAATGTTCAAAAACCTTTTACATTTCACTCCAGATGGGTTATGAACCATTATCATCCCATAATTTCCTATACACTACCTTCCAAAAATCCTAGCAAGGCAACCACCATGGTTTGGGTGATGTGAGATTATGTATCTTCTTCAGAAGAGTCGCATATTTCAATGAATAAAAGTGTTTAGTCAAGTTGTTCAGACACATTTGATGCAGTGAATCCAGATCTTGCATAATGATCATGATGATTTGATACTATCAATCTTCTCATTAGTACTAAAAGATTTGTAGGACTAGGGATTGATATAATGGTTCACTGATAATGAGAGTCCATTTTATCGTAGGATTGTGCATCTATTTAATATTTTTTTGTGAAACTTTCTTATTAAAATTTATATTGTAAGAGAACAATAATAAATGTATGTAAATTGGTTTTATTTTAAATAATGTGGGCAGGAAGATTGATAATTTATCATAAAGGAGTTACCAAAAAAACCAAGGCACTAATCTAGATGATGTTAATAACATTGTTTATAATAATTCATTGGATGAGTGAACTATTGATCCGATAATGAGAAGCATAACCTCTACGTAGATTTAGTGTGGATTCAAGCCTATTTTAATGTTTATCCAACATATTATTTGGCCATGAAAAGGTGATTTTTCTAGAAGGATGTACCATGAAGAGTACTTTCTACGTATTATAAATAGAGGATATAAGATAAAAATTTTTAGATACCCAATTCTTCACATGATGGAGATGTTACTTCTTTATTCTAGTTGAAATAATTTATTCTATAATATGTTTATTTTGGAAATATAGGATTCTATGGGATTTGGAAATGAAGGTGGAGTTATATTAGTGAGTTGTAGTGGATTTTGGATAACCAATTGAATTTTAAAATTGATGAAAATATAGTGGAGTAATTGATAAAAAATGTGTTGATGATAGTGAGAGGAAATATTATGACTTCAATCTATTTGACCATTCATCTTGACTAACAGACGTTTTGGATCATGTTTTAGAGCCAGAAGAATTTGTTTAGTATTTTAATAAAAATTAAGTAAAGGAATCTACTTATACTAATTAGGTAAATGAATTATCTATAGAAGAATGATGTGACCCAGATTTACCTCAGAGCTCCCTATCTATATCTTATGGTGTTCCTAGTCCTCCTAGGTCTCTCACTACTAGATAGAAACATTTAAAATAATTAAATTTTAAATAATAAATATATATATCCAATAAGGAACATTTCTATTGTACTTCTCAATTCTATGAAGAGAATGAAAATGATTAAAATGATGATGAAGATGAATAAGAAAGTGGAAAAGTGGATGATTTGGAAGATGAAACTTATGAAAATGAAAATGGTAATGGAAATGGAAATCGATATAGAGATTAATATGGTATTAATGGAGTATATAATACTCATAGTGGATGAATTCAAGGTGAGGATGATTATTCTCCTTAGGCATATATCACTTCTAAAAAATTATAGATCTGAAGATATTCCATGAATAGTTGATGATACAGATAAAAATTATTAATAATAAATGAATGCCTAAATTATGGGGGGATTACATTTTTCCTTAAATTCATACCATTTATCATGTTATTTTTGGGGACATCAGTAATACTATATGTGATGTTAAAATGGGTTTTCAGGATTCTTTTTTAATATTTTGTGTATGATTATATGGTGGTTGGGCCTTCCACTACTGTGTAAATAGTTGTTGTTCCAATATTTGAATTGAATATGAGTGTTATTCCAACTATGGTTGTGTTCACAATTGTTGGTCCTGATGTTATAAAATGTCATGATATGTATTCTATATATTGGATGGACCCAATTTATTAATAATGGTGTATTCTTTCTACTAAGCATTGTAGTCCACCAAATAATTTTGGACATTATGTTTGAGAATAAAGGGATCCAAAATGATAAAATTTTGATCAGATTAATGTTGATGGTGAAATAGTTTGGTTTTATTCTAGGAGATTTTTTCCCCTTTTTTCATTTAGAACAAGTGGGATTCGAAACAAGATGTTATTTATGTTATTTCAGTGATAGGATTCAATATGTTTTTGGGTTGTTGTCAAAAAATAAAACTCACATGGCTAACATGATTAATGGAAAGAATGTAAAGAATTTATTGGGGATTTTTAATAAACAAATCCATCAAAATTGAATCTTCTTATAAGATAAGTGGAATATAAAAATAGTAGGTTGGGAAGGGAGTTGAAAGAATTAAGATCTATAGTGGAGATGAATCTTCCATCATTCAAGGATTCAATGTATGCCTGCTGGAAAGGACAAAGAACGTTACATTTTTGGTTCTATCCCCAATTGAACCTCCTCCTCATCCACTTGTTGATGTTGAAATGATCTGTACTATTTTGATAGAAGAGATTCACGCAACATTATGTGATATAATAGACCTCCCATAGAATTATTGTTTGAAAAATCATCCCCAATAGTGACCATGTTCATATGATGGCCAGTTTGTATAAAAAAATACATGTGGTCTGATAGAGTGACTCTCACCAAATCCATAAACTAATTTTTATATAGGATTTATTTTATTCTTAAGGTAAAAGGTCATTTCACATTCCAAGATTAAAATAAGATAATGGATCATGTGTATCCATCATATAAAGAGTAACTAAACCAGTTTAAGGGTAGGACTCCAATGCTTAATTTGTTTATTAAATAGAAAATGAGTTTTCTGGTGATATGGATAGTGATTATGACATCCGTGTCGAATATATAGACCTGAAGAAACTATTTCATCATGTATCTGTATCTACTATTGTGGATCAATATTTTATTAATTTTATTTTTCATCTAACCCCTATAGATTCTAATCTTCGGAACATTAGTCCTACATTAATTAGATATCATAATGCACCTTTTCCAAATAATTTTCAACCTTTTTCAGTCTCTCTCTAGAATGTTATCTAGCATATAATACCAATTATCCTCAGAGATACTCCACTCATTAATCATCCTACTACTATCCCTATAGTTATTTCTCCCTCTCATGATGACCATTTTGGTTTGGATAAAGGGATGGTAAATGCACCTTTGATTCCATCACACAGCATGAGAAGCATTGATGATTAGACTATTTGTATATGATTGGGATTTTTTTCTATCTTTTGGTGGTAACATTTTGGTTATAAATTCATTAATATATTAAATATAAATTCATCAATAATTTATATTTTTTTCTCATCCATTTCCTATTTTACATTTATTTTACAATCCCGAAACGGAGAGAATGAACTATGGACTTTATTGCATATATTATCCTACTGTATTCCGTTAATAATATTTATTATTTGATACCATACTAATATTCAATTCTATATGTATAATTTCATATTTATTTTTAATCTCTATGTGTCTTATTTAACTTTTATACTATAGTTTTTTATTTGATACCATGTTTTTTAATTACCATAAATAAGCTAATTTCCTTTGATTCCTCGGTTTATAATAAATTATAAGATTTTATGTAAAAAATTGGGATATTATTATATCTCGTGTTCTAATGACCACCTAATATATTTTATTTTGATATTATTGAGTTTTTTATGTGACAGTTGAATTTTAAATTATCATTGGGATTGGAATTTTTTCCTATCCATGACTATCCATGGATGATGATTCCCTAGTAAGTATAACTCACATTCCTTCATGACTCAACATCAGAAATGACTCACTCTTGAGTTTTTTTCCAGAATGAATATTTTAGAATGTACTAGAAATACATACCATTATCTATATTCTATAATTGGGTAATAATTTTTTCAAATTATGGTAAGTAACTACCATCATAGGATTCCTCAACATTGAACTAAAAATTTGAATATGTTTTAAAAAAATCTACCTTCATAGAAGAATTACCATTGAAAATGAACTTCCACCTGGATTAAAAACTATCTATGTATCAATGAGGCCTATCATCAGACCTGATTCCCAATTAAAATGACCAACCTATATATTGTAAATATGAAAATGTGTGGGGATATATTACAATAGAGATGATTCATCATTTTCATGGCTCACCACCAGCGTAAGTCACCATCATAGATTGTCTCATTGTTCTAATGATCCATAATAAAAATTTAATTTTAATTAAATATTTATAATGGATATATTATTTGAAATAATTATATGACTTAATTTCGTGATTAATATTTAATTTTTTACAAATATGAGTTATAGTATGTTTCAATCATCTAGCATGAGGTTCAAAGAATACAAATGATTCTACATGTATATTGCTTTCAAAATAATTATAAGAATCCTCATAATGTAGAAAATGACAATGAATTTATATATATACACACATAGAGAGACATTAACATACAGTTGAACTGAGATGAAACTATATTGAAGAGTCTAGAGAGTGACACATATTGTGACCTTAAATGCTCCATCAACATACACACAAATGTGTGATATTGAAGTTATATAATCATCATATTAATTCACATAGTCAAATAAAGAATTATTTTATTAAACATTTTACTAATACATTATTGAAACATTAGTTTATATTATATTAAATCCACTCTCAAGGATTTAAATGTATATAAGATTATCTGACTGAGATGCCAACAAATTCCAAATAATGGCATGTAATATGCCTTCTGTGGGCACAAAGGATATGTTAGGGGCGTCTAATTACAAAGGGAGTCATGCAAATAGTACATCGATTTTATATTTTATAATAAAAAATTCTATTTTGTGTGCATAATTTTTATTCCAACATGGAAAACCCCAATTAATTTGGTATTTTATGCATAACCATTGAATCTTATGTGCTCCATACTAAGAAATACGTTTTTTCATCATCCACCCTGTTATATGAACATTTAATAATATTTTGTGATAAAATTAAATCATTTTCACAACTACCTTAAAATTTGTAGAACATGATTAACATGGCCGACCAATAGACTACTACCAAGAAATTATATTACATTGTCACATTGAGGGTATGAATAATCTAGAATCCACAAATACTCTATTTGAGAATGGTGAAATCATAAAATTATATTCTATTGAAAATACTAAATCAACCATATAAGTAGTATTTTTGAGAGAAATTATCTTTTTGTGGAGATTTGGGATACTTGAAGAAGTAGCCATCCTAGTCTTTGAGATTGACTCACCAAGATTTTATGTCCCAGGTGAAGATAGCATCCAGTGGTACATCATAAAAAACATGGCCATCCTTTGAGGTTAAATCATTATATAGATATATATGTTAAATATTTAGACCATGAGAGTCATAGGGAAGAAACATGAGGTTGAATAATTCCCTGCCCAATATGATAAAACTTCTGATGTAGCATAATAGATTAATATTTGGGATGAAAGCAAGATTCAAACGAATTTTATTAGGGGGGACTTCACAAGTTAATGGGAATGGGTGTAAAATTTCTGCCAAACATAGGAAGATTTTGTAGAATATAACTGATACATAAAGCTATTTAAATTGGTATGGATGTTTTAATTTCACTTCAATTAACAATATAAACTATTGATAGAGTTGTTTAGCCAATTGACCCCTCACAAAAACACATTACACCTCTACCATAGGGAGGTTAGTACTTGTCACTAGGACATACATTTCATTTGGACCATTATTATGGAGATATTTTAATATGATTACTTATTAACGATATTGAAAATAAAGGATAATAGAGCATGAACCCCCATACAAAAATAGAACATGGTAGATGTAGAGAAAGGG
The DNA here is from genome assembly GCA_963277665.1 of Viscum album. Taxonomy (NCBI): domain Eukaryota; kingdom Viridiplantae; phylum Streptophyta; class Magnoliopsida; order Santalales; family Viscaceae; genus Viscum; species Viscum album. The sequence goes on along the minus strand of OY728165.1, from coordinate 1,058,929,863 downwards.
AATCTTGGGATCAAAAATGAACTTAATGACATTAGAAAGAATATATTGTTCAATCAGTTTTTCAAGATGGATAACATGGTGGAGATTACAGACTGAGGGATTCAATGACTGACTGCATCACATTGGGGTAAGGCCATACCATAATTGGGGGTCCTAGAAGCGGGTGAATATTAGACATGTAAATTCATCATGAATGAGAAATGGTATTTGATGGTTCCATATGACTCATTCCTTGTGTTTTTCCTAAGTGGGTGGATACTTCCATTGAGAGACACAAAGATGGGGGTTCGTTCATAGATATTTGTAATGGTTATGATCATGGAAGGTCGCAATAAGGTCAATCTGGGTGTGCCTATGTAGGTGAGGCTTTAATGTATTATGGGGAATATCAAAAAGGGAGGCATTCCATAGAAAATCTATTGACCAATAATGATCCTCCATGGCTAGATCATATATCATTTTAGTGGATATGACATTCCAAATAACATACAATGCTAAATAACTAGCCTATAACAATATTTTTTCACATTGATAGGGTCATTCCATTGACACTTAATGAGTATGGGGCCAGCCTCCATATTTGAAATCATGAAAAAAATAAATCTCCGTCAATTAAAAATTATTTGCATCCTTATGGTGGATTGCATGTGAGGTTCATTAAAGAGTAATAAATATATATAGAGTATCAGGGGAGGACTATTAGTAGCTCGTATCTATGGTGATATCATTTGTGACCCATATGTGTCCTACCTCTTTTCCACACACCAGTTGTGCCTTATTAATGTTCTGAATAATTTTTGTACAATGGTTTGAGATTTTTATCACCCAATCATTCTTCATTAAATTTTTTCATGTTCACAATTAATGGATTCATTTAAACTATTAGCCTCCCACATACAAATGTCAATTTCGAACTATCAATAGAATATTAAAAATAATGAGTGGTGTCAAATCATGAAGAAATTATGTGAAAAATCATTTTTTAGATCAATGCTGTAAGAATAGAGTTCGAGGGTGATAAAGTTGGTGATATGACACTAGGGATGTTGGACAAGATGTTAGATCATTGTTTGTGACAACATGAGCTAGAGATTCAACGATAAGGATAACACATGGTGTGGCCACACCACTACTTTTTATATTCGGGTGGTCCTAAAGGCATCCTTATGGGACATCCTGGGAAAAAACTTTCAATAATTGAGATAAATACCTCAAAGTACTACGAATTTTTTATTCCCTGCACAATGATCAACCTATAAATATATTCGACCGTCGATAATTCCATAAGAACATTAGAGAAAAATGACGGGGGATAGAGTTCTGGTACCAAATATTTGGAATATTCGGGTTACAAATATGGTGGAATTATAATAAAGGTATGCATATATGATGCAAAAAGATATGTATGATTTTCAGTATGGGAATTATTAATAACTACATCTCATGTGTAATGTGATGCTAGACCAAAGAATGACTAGAAATATCTACTTCCCGAAGATGACAGAGGAAATGAAGAAGAAGAAGAAGTAGAAGAATAAGAAGAAGAAGAAGAAGAAGAAGATACCTAGAGTGGGGAAAACACAGAATAAGAAGATGAATATGTGGTTAGATAATAGGATCAAAATGGTGTGTAATCACAAGGGACATTATCTTATTGGGGGACTTCCTAGGAGAGTGGCTAGATAACAAGATCTGATGAAAAACATGCTTGGTATCTATTAGTAAGTGTTACATAAATTCATGGGTTGTTTTATTTTGAAAATTTAATCCATAAATCATCCTAATTATATAAAATGGAAATTTAATGATGATTAGGAATCCCCCACTTCAAGGGATTTGAACAATACAATGGAAGTAGAGGTATCTGCTTGTGAGCACACTCTCGAGTTTCAGTTAGAAACTGTACAATTTCTGTTCGAGGTAGTTAATGGTGGTCTAGATGAAGGGGTCAAGGAGATTAACATAATATCAATGACTATCCCTCTCATTAATAGGTATTCTATTTTGATCCTATGAGTAACATGTTTTAAATGGTCTCTATTTAAGGATGTCCCTGCAGTTACTTAGTCATGTGATCCGGATTCATATAGCTCTTATAAGTTTGTACCTTCTTAGAATCATACTCATCAAATTAATATTTTGGTAACAATGGTGTCAAATTCACAATGTAATTTTTATAATCTATCCCTGACAAAATTAGGAGTATGAGTCTTCTATGAGATATCTCATACTGACTTTATTTTTCCAAGAGGAGTTGGTCAATCATTCTAGTTCGACCACAACACCTGATGAGCAAGAGGATGTGGCTACCTTTGATACCGTAGCCAGGTCAGAGTCCAAATATAGTGTAGGAATGATTATTTATGTTTAAATGGGTGAAGAGGTCCACCCACCTATCATAGATTCATGTCCCATATAGGGGACATTAGAAGAAGATCATGCTGCTACACTGATGGACATCTTTCTTGAGTATGGTTCTATAGATCTAAATGTGTTGGAAAATTCTTATTGGAATGCATCTGATGAGATCCACATGACATATCATATGGAATGGAACTACATCAAGAACTTACTTGATTCCTCTTAATTATAATTGATTACAATAAGGGGTCACTCTGCACCTATATATGTTGTCTCTATGCTGGAGCAGTGGATTCTCAAAATCATTATGTGATGATTCATGATAACCATATATAGAAGATGATGTAACGTAGTTATAACATAAAGGTCCCCTGGTGCCTGAAAATGTATGATAAAATATATAACCACCAAGAGTCCGAATAACAAATCAAAGGACTAGAAGAATATGATAATGAGTTTTCCACCATTTCCACTAACCAATTAGAAGTTGTTGCACGATTCTAGTTAAAGCTTTCACACACCAAAGAGTAGCTAAAGTAGTTGAGATTTCATGTAGCTGATATCTGCGGTGAACATGACTGGTAATAGATCATGTCTATTGATTGTTTATCCATGGAATCTAATGAGATGGGGGTGCTCAAGAAGAGGTAGTAAACTCTAGAAGACACACACCTGAATGTGGTAGAGTTGATGCATTCCATCCAAGGGGAAGATCCATAAGGGGGTGTTTTTTTCCAAATTAATGACACATATTTTATTATTTTACAATTTCTTCTTAACTAAATGTGTGAAAAAAAATTATTGATCTATTTATCCCACGTTGATCATATATGTAATGTAATTAATGATCAGTATCTAAACTCATGCAGGTCCTTCCTGATGTCAAAAACAGGGGACGAACAAATAATCATTCAGTTTGTTTAATATTATTAGATATTCAATATGTACTCAGGGTTTTCGATCATTTAATGACATACTTGAGAGTTCAAGATGAGAGAGTATGTGACTAGATAACAGATCTATCAGGATAGAAAATTAAAATTTCCAAACATCCACTAGTGTATGAGTAAGAAAATGTCAGGGGAATTGAAATCAATCTGAACAATGGGGGTGATTATAAGTGAGACTCATGATGCCCAAAATTCAAAAAATGGGGTGATTGCAATAAATATATAGTATGGTTGTTGAAAATATTCAAAATATATAATCAATATTTCTTATATTGGAATAGTTACAACAAATGAAGGATCTACTTATGACCATTTTGATGATAGGTTATCCATCTTGAATTATCATTTAATTTCCTCCATAACATTCGCCTCGTATGTTAAGAGATTTGAAGAAACATGGGACTAGTTCATATGGTAGTTCCTTCAGACATAGAAGATGATGTGTATCCAAATAATATGGTCACAAAACACGTTGTATGGTGTTATATAATGTTTGAAAGGATTCCAACACTCATTAAATTACACAACCATAACTAAAGAACATTATGGTAATATAATTGTGCTGAAAAAAAATCAATCCAACCATCCATAGAAGAACTACATTTGATCAGGATGCATATCACAGTTTCACTTTATGTGACGGAGATGTTTCATATACTTTAATGGCCTAATTCTTGGAACGTAGAAAACAATATAGATTAATGATTCATGTAATTTGTATGAATATTTTCATGTAATATTTGGGTGCAATTGTGTAAATAAACCAAATGTCAATGAGCCAATGGAGGCTTTCATATCATATAACTATTTGTGAATAAATGGAGAGTAATAACATATCATACAACAAGGGGTGAAATCATAGTGAAGATCATAGTTTATAGTCATTAGGATTGGACTGTAATAATGGATTAATGGCCCAAAAATGATAATTAATATGTTGATGTCCAATGATAAAATTTTTTCACATCGTTATGTATCCTATAAGGATTGAAATCAAGTTGTATGTTCAGAAACATCGCATAGTAGAAGACTAACATTAGTGGTGAAAATAAATTCAACTGAGAATGATTAAATATCCAATAATATTCATGGGGAATCCTATATATTCACAGGGTAATATTGTGATTCAATTTCACGTGTTGCATATATCAACATAAATTCATAGATATTGGATATAAGGAGTGGTAATCCAAGAGGAACATTCATAATGAGGTGTAATAACAGACCCGACATGAATAGGGACCATCATGACCGACACACACAACATATTAATTTCTGAGGAATCTTGCGTATTTTTTATAGTCATTCATATATGACTACAAATAAGAAAACTCATTCCAAGGGACACATGTGACACAAAAGAGGTGAAAACTAACATGGATGAGAGCCAAGGGAGCCCATGTGTCACATCGATGACTTATGATGAAATGTATATAGTTTTACATCATAGAGATTGGTCCACGATCAAGGAAAATGGGCTGAATGATTGACATGATTTTTGGTAGGGCGCAAAGATGAAATTTCTGAGCTTTAAAATATATCCTATAAATATGGAAATCAAGATGTATGTAGTTTTATAATTTCATGTAGTTTTACATTATGTGGTATTGATAAATGTGTATTGCATGAATAAAAGTTATAATGTTGTGGTTGGGCCAAATATGGGTGATCCATGCATCACTACATATCCTATTAGGATGAGATTCAAGCCACAAATAGTTATTGAAGGGTAATTCCCCTATGCAGGACAGACCCATTCACATAGAGAGAGGTCATTAGGTATTTCATATTTAGGTATTTATTTTTAAATTTTTTGAGTGGATGGACCAGGATAGGAAGTCTAGGTTTAAATATAATAATCCAGATGTATTTTGGCCGTGATAGGTGACATGGTAGATGAATGGTTCCATATTTGATTCCCTATTATGCGAGAACGCCACAATGATGTGCTGTTTTTTATTTTGATTCATGGATGATGATGATAAATATTATGGTCATATGAGAGTTATATAACATGAATTTTAATGTCAGGTGTTAAGGATACTTTAAGAAGTGTTTCAAGAGAGATGTAAATGGAATGGCTATAAAAAACTTTTCATGAATGTAGATGAATGAGTTCCACAGTACACCACCCACATCTAAAAAAACCATAAAGAATTTCTCAGTTTATTATCATAGATATTAGTCCTTGGCGATCCTAGTTTTTGGTCATAGAGTATATAATGTTAGGTTTTTCAACATCATTATGTTTGTATAAACCCAATCAAGACTCTTATGACCACATGAGACATTCATGGTGTGGGATATAAGGTGTGGTGTTTGGATTTCACCATCACATGTATAAGTGTGACAAAAAAGATCCTATTACTAAATAAGTTAATATGCACTATGGAAAATGGTCAGAGATGTTAGAGTTCTACAAGAATGTAGGAAAGTGTAAATTATATAAATAAAATCATATGAGGTGTATAATTTGTATGGGGTTATTGAGGGGTTGGATAATTATTTATCATATTAACAAAAATGGAACCACAATTTCAAAAATCAATGAAAGAGAATTAAAAAAAAACAATTGTATATTGAACATATATGAAACATATTTATCAATGTTTATTGCAAAAAAACCATTACGTCAATGGCCAATGATGGGTGGTTAGCACAAGCATCAAGAGACCATCACCGGTAGGGAATCATTATGGATGTGAATGATGGTGAAAATCCAATCCCAAAAAAGATTCAATGTGTGGAGTCCAGCTGTGAAGATATTCACGTGGGACTCACCAGTATTTTTCTCACACCCCAATGCATTAGGGGTGTGCTAGTGGTAGGACCCAAAAAAAATTGATTAAATACCCTATAATTTTAGTAATTATATTGTCATAATTCTTGGTCCACATTCTCTTTGTTTATAGGTCACAAATGTTGGACCATAGGTTCCATGTTGAACATCATGTGTGTGAGGTTTATCTATGCAGTTTAATGTCATGTGAAAAAAATTTTTGTTGTAAAATATATATTCATATAAAATTGATTATATATGTCACATTATAGGGTCATAGAATCCAAACCGGTGGAGAGAGGGTACATATGGTAGACATTTTGAGTGTATTGCAATAAAAAATATGATATGAAAGTTCAAAAAATTCATAATGATTCACAACATAATACAAAAAGTACTGAAGGAATGATCTTATTTTACGGTAATTGATTTTCAACCATTAGGTTTCAGAGCTTCCACATGTGGGTACAATACATACAAATATTAATAATCCCATGTGATCCATTATTGATGGGGGAAACCATGAGTGATGTTAGGCATTCCCAGGGACATGAGAGTAGAAAAAATGGAAAGTAAATTCTATATGGGATGGAAACAACCAAACAAACATTCCATCTAAACAGGGGTAGATTCATAGAAAGACAACACTAGAGGTTTTGGAGATCCACGAAAACATTTGGAGGAGGAAAATTTGAATCACTACAGCTGATATTGGGAAAAAAGTGAGGTTGGTGTGACGATAATAAATAACAACTGACCTTGTTCAAAATATAGCATCCATATCATATTAGCTGGGATGAGGACATAATAATGAGGGTTGACTGCTGACCCCATTGTAAACACATGGTATATCTATGAAATTCATCCATAGTATTCTTAGAAATTGGACTTGAATGGTATGTGAGCCAATTTGGCATATACATGTTGTTATGGGGTTCGTTCATACATAAAAGTTGTTGAGGATCCAGATAATTGGACACATGAAGCATGGATTTGGATTAGGTTTATTTCAAAATGGAAACGAACACTCTACATCTTGAACCGAAAAATAATATAACATATTAGTATGGAACATTCATTGGAAAGAGGAGATCAATACACAAATATTTGGTTCTTGAAGGGACCATCAAATAATTTTAAACTCAGCATAAAGGTCTGATGTTTTGGGAATAGATTATAGTGATGTTTCATTGGAAAAACATCTCTTAGTATAATGTGTTAGAATATGGACCATAGTTTTCCAGTATAACATAATGTGAATGGGATGTATCAGTGCAGTTCAATGTCATTTTATGAAGAAAAAATTGTAGTGGTTATTTGAAAGGATCATTATTGAATTGATACTATAAACTGGAGTGAATGAGAACTAAAAGGGACCCACACCACACCACACATTACCATAGAGGAAATAGAGACCAATGGGATAATAAGGATTTTTTTTGTTGGGCCTAGAGACATTATTTCTAGGAATCACTAATTATCCCATAAAGATGATAATGAATCCACACATAGTTATTTTAGTGTGGCATAATAGATGGGCAGTTCCAAAAAGGGGAAATTTCATCTAAAATAGAATATAATGTTTGTTACATTGTTTATTCTCATGAAGATTATGACACCAGAAATCATATTTTAAGGTCATAGATTTTGGAATGATTAATGAGAATATGTACAGAGTGATTCCATGATGTAACATGACTTGAATGAGGTCCCTGGAGGCCTGAAAGCCACACAACATACTCTTGAATTATACTAAGGGAATTGATCCAAAGATCTAGGTTTGTGGCTTGACCTAGAGATGAATTTCAAAGGTGGTCCCACTTATCCCATAAAGGTGAAAATCTTTCCACACATTTAACATCAATATGGAATGGTAGAGGATGGATTCCAGGGAAAATGCAATATCAGGTGAAGATATCATACTACTATGTATTCTATCATCATATAACCTAGTCGCACAATAATTGGAATATTGTTATATGGTATGGATGAGGGATATCATGAGTTTATTTTCCTAAAACAAGGTTGATGGAGGTAATAGATTATGTTCATACAGATCGTGTCATAGGATGATTATTCTAATGATGAAATATGCAATGTGTTTCCATGAAGCAATGTAACATGAATGAGGGACTTGGAGGCCTACACCGCATGATACATTCCAATGAAGAACCCACAAATAGTTTAACATCATGGGGGATGGGAGAATGGTTTTTGAGAGTTTGTGGTTGGGGCCAAGGATGAAGTGTCTGCACATCACCATGTATCCTAAAATGAAGGGAATTATATCATACATAGTTTTTGGAATTCCATGCATTTTAATATAATACAATAATGATGTGGGTAATAATTTACTATCTTGTAGGATAAATCAGTTTAGCATTATACATGACAAGTGTAACTTTGATTTTAAGGTCATTTAGAAAGGACAATCAATGTGTAGTCATTGGACATCTTGAAGGTAGGATGTATTAGTTGAAAATCATAAAGGATGCTAGAAATATTATTTCATGGTCATAATTCTCTGACCATGGGGGAATTGTTCAATTTATTATCTTGAATCACAAACTTTATCTCTTGAAGTTCAGTTTAACGTGACACATAGAGGATGAAATAACCGTTTATCTTCATTGAATATGGTAAGAAAATTATGTCTAATTTCAAGTAAAATGGAGAATCAACTCTTTGTAGTTTAATGTCTTTTATTGGAGAATCATCAGTTTAAATTCATTCAGGATGAGGAAGCACCATATATTGTAATGTTGGTTGGAAATCGTAGTTGGTGTTCAATAAGAGGTATGTCTATTGTGTAGCCAATATTACATGATGCGAATGAATAAAAAAAGGCACAGAACCCACACAATAAATTCCTAAGGAGAAATTATATGTACATTAATGACATGATTCATGGACTCGAGCACCCATTTTAATGTCTTGTTCTTGGGATGTGAAATCATAGTTTAGGATAATAGAGTTTTGACCCTATGGCAGATTAACATCGTGAAGGATGAGAAACAAACACATGTGGTATATTATTTTAGTAACATGGAATCTATGGGAGGATTGATTTGATCTCCATCCGTGGTGACCGTAGAATATTCACCATTAGAATATACCTTGTAAATGATGTAGGGTCTCTCCCAGTTGGGTCCCAACGTTGGTTTTTTCCTAAATATTATCATTTTAATCTTTAGAGCCAATACCATGTCACCGTGGAGGAGTTTTTGGAATCAATTTATATTTTTAAAATCCATGTATATCTTGTTCAGGTGGCACTATATAATATTTGGGGCCTGAAGGGTGTTCTCCTTTAGAGATTCAAATTCATCTAGCCATTAATTTTCTACACATTCTATCCTCTATTGGTCATTGATATCTCTACAGATTGATTGAAACACAATCTATATATATATAATTACCTCATATCAATATAATAAGGAATTTAGAGTGACCTAGGGGTATTGTGAGTCATCATACGATAAGCCCAGAGAGACTTGGGTTCATTTTCCATCCTACTCGTAATGTTATGACAAAACATCTTCTAAAATATTTTGGATAGGGACTCATTTAAAACATAAATATTTTAATTTTATTGTGATTGGTAGAAATATGTTTTGTTTGGATGGATGTCGTAAATAGCGTATAATTTATTAAACTCACATGCGTGGTTTTTGGTTTTCGTTGTCGATGAAAATAACTTGAGCGATTCGAAATTGATGGATGGTGTTGTAGCTTACAATATTCTAAATAGACTGGACCTTTAATTCCATAAGAGGAAAAAATTATACCCACTTAGAAAGTAAATCAGTTTCATTCTGAATGAACCATAACTAATCATTTGTTGATGGTTCATATTGGCCCACAACAACGATTCAGCAGACCACAAATGGCTAAATGTACTTTCTTGTGTGGAGGGGTGCTGGTGGTAGATGCATCATGTTGGAATTGATCTGACTAATGTATAACATTTTGGGGAAATTAATATATTCATTGAACATGGTTTTCTACAAGTAGCCTGGCCTTTGAATCTACTGGGAGAGTTTCATCCATACCTGATGAGCACCGCATTACCAGGCATGAAATTCATACATAACATGCAAAGATTCATCTATTAGAATGAATGAGATGATATATTTTTGAAAATTCTTTTTAAAGTGTGTCTTCTTTAGGCTATGACAACAATTGATATTGATCTATACCTCGTGATAAAGTATTCTCTCACGTTCGGCTATATGTGATTGGAGATTCCCGTGCTGGAGATACTTGATGAATGGAGTCATACAATTAGTGGTTTCTTCAGTAATAGGGGGAACATAGGACATGATGTGGAAGTAGACCAATGGTAAAGTGGTTTCCCTACTTCATATCATTATCGTCTCCAAAATAGGGGTTTTGAATCTTTAATGCATCACATGAGTGAATATATATTCTTGGTCAGGGTTTGTGAGAGAAGTGGATTAATCATTACATACATCAGATCAACCATTTTGTGACTAGGGAACATGTGTAACCATTGGATGATATGGGAACAAAGACATCTATTGGATAATTTTCTTGAGCATGGGCATAAGAATTGGATTCCATATGATATAGTCACCATTAATCATCATGATGATTATCTAGGAGTCCCCATTCACATTAACGTGGGGACTATCTATAACAATAGCCATAACGAGGCCAATGATGAGGGACTAGTACTCTTCCTCATTATTAGTGAAACCCTATAATATCATGAATGAAAGAGGAAAGATAGGAAATGTAGGTGTGATGAATACAATCCCTAGGAATGTTATATTAATCCTAGGTTCATTGAGACTTTTATTAGTGAGAGTCTGGGATGTTCCATAAAATTGCATCTTCCTACCTGGTATTTCTTGATCCACTAAAAGAATGTCCTTATCTGGATAATATAGGTCCAGAGATTACACTATGGGGGAAAGGTTAGTGGACATGAAATAATCCAAATCATTATCCATGGAATTGTTTTTATATAATAAATCTGATGTTGAACTGCAGAAGAATCACCGCCTAGTGTCCTAGACAAGTGTTCAACATGGGTCGGTTAAGAATGTATTTTACTAGATCCACATAACAAACTAGTTATATCTAATGATGCTTCATGTATTGTCATAACTTTTTTAATACTAACAATAGCTGGATAGATCTCTTCTCGAAAGGATAATTACTAGACTCCGTGTCGAAGAGCATGTGACTCAGATTGTGCACAATATTTTTTATCAATATTAATCAAATGTGAAAGAAGTCCATTAAGGGTTCATTTTATGAAATTCATGTTGAGGACCAGCGACTTTCCCGATATATGTTGAATCATGACCAGAGGATACATAATAAATTTATTGATCTCATCAAAATAAATCTGATATTCTTTAACCCACAGGTATATAGAACCATACATCATGATACTGGGAAAGGTCTTACACAATCCATCCAGATTAAGGATAAGACTATGTATGTAGGTTAAGAGTACTTCAATTCCACTTTTCTATAAGAGGTAACTCATAGGGGGAATTTGGATAACATTGTTGATCTTATATGGGTCAGTCTTGAATCTTTTGTATCTGATTTTGAAATCAATAAACATTACAGAGGTCACCCCAAATTCACAATTCAAGGGGATTATCCTCAACTGTTGAAAGTTAATGAAGGTGAAATGTTTCAAAATATATCTGAGACATTTCTAATGATGGTGGTACATGAACACTAGATCATCCACACATTATTAAACTACAATCATTAGTATTTTTTAATGATGAAGTTCATGTAATTCTGATAGTTGTCACATGCATTCTTCCGACCTAATATCATTACATGATAATAGTAGATACTGTGTAGTTACCTAAAGGTGGTATATCTGTCATATTTTTGAGCCATCATGATTTTATTATACCCTAAATACTTATCAATCATGGACAGAGTACGAAATACAGTTGTTTCATCGATCAACAGCTCCATCACCAAAATGGGAAAAAATCCTTATTTGGGTAGTGTCAACTAAGATCACGAAACTCGATGTACTCTCTTATGTGACTCTTTTTCTTCATGATGGGAATGATGTAGTCCAACCTTATAGGGTAACAAAATTTTATTATGATGTTTTCCATGGTGATATTAACAACATCATCCTTTACCATGTAACCCTGATATGTTGCATCTATAATTCCACATACTACCAATCTCCCTCTGTAGGTCTAGCTTCACTATTAATAATTGGCCTCAGATATACCTCAGTTCCATGATTCACCTATAAGAACTCATCAAAAGTGGTGGATATTCCATCCTTGAATTTGGAAGTGGAATATTTAAAATCCACTTCATCAACTAATATAGAATAATCAATGGAAAGAGGAAATTTGTATGAGTTAGTTGACCGTAGAGAAAAATTGTTTCTATCTTGAGTGGTGGTGGAATAATAATGAGATTCTTGAACTGTTGAAACAATGGAAACAAAATTGTTCCACCCAATTCCACTGGGACATAACCAGTGGTCGATACATGATGATGTCAAAGAAGTGGTGATGGGTCAGTTGTTGTCAATTCAATCTTTCTCGGTGGAAAAATTTATTCAGGGGATCAAATATATCCATGGGATGAACATTTAAATAACTCAGAGGGTTAGAGGATCTGGTATCACTATATCCTATAATGTGTAGGACTATGAGGTAATCATACAACATTTCTTAATCCTAATAATGTGTCTTCCCCACATCATAGTAACACCAAAAGAGTGTACCAAGCCTTGGGTGGTTGAATCTAACTGGTGAATCGTGAGGATGAAGAATAATCCAATTCAATCTAGGGGTTTGTCATAGTGATAATTTTCTCATACTTATAAGTAATATTAATCTATTCCTTGATCTGGTATAAAGCTGCATCCATCGATTGATATTCACAAGAGGTGAGATATGAGTCACCAGAACGTTGAGGGAGTACATGAGGAATTGGGGATAAGAGGAGGGAACTACTTCATGTAGACGCTGCTAAGGTCACCCATTAAGACATTTATGTGGTATCATATGAAGCAATGCTAAATTTAGTGCCAGAAATCAGGCCACTGAATTGAGTTGTTAGTCATATTTTTCAGAAATCATTTTTTATGTATAGTCATAACCATGATTCATTAGGTTATATGTGATGAAATGTTCTTTATATAGTCATCACTTGCAGAGCATCAAGGACAATAGGAGATTTATCATGGATCCTATGTTGATGAGAGAGTGATTGATTTCCATACCATTGAACTAATCAGTGATGTACATTTTATAGATATTCCATTATAAAATTAAAATCTCATCTATAATGTATAAAAAGTTGATGTCTTGGAATTTTGTCTTCTTGACATTTTCAATGTGGAACGTCTCAACTGCAGCATCCTCTGTCTAATAATGGATGGGGATCTACAAGGTATCTGTGATAACATATTTTATATCATATCATAGATAGAGATCCTTTTAAATCGATATCTTTGAAGGAATCCAGAAAAAATATTCGTATACACATCATACATCAATCCAAGGTACACATTTTTGATGGTATAAAGTTTCTCATTAGAAGGTGATAAAATGGGCCTTTATGGATAAACTGGTGGAATTATCCTATTTCTAATAACATCCCATTTACAATAATATAAATACTGAAAAATTACTACCGGATGACTGTCGGATGGATGAGGCCTCACCATAGTAGAGTGTGGATGATAATAGTGTGGTGATGACAACTCATCATACTCGAGTAACATGGATGGTAGTGCAAGGGTTTTGACAAGGTGGTTTTGGAAGACTGTTCTTTTTTAGCATCATAGTAAAGCTATTGTATAGTGATAGTATAATTAGAAGGACTTGTTTGATACTCTAATTAATGTATATTCATATAGTGATCCACTAACTCGACAGTATTTACGTATCTATATTCCTTCTCCTCGATTTAGAAATCATCCGATGGTGGTTTTATTCTAATGGGGATTCTAATATATGTTTTCAGGACATATTCGAGGGGGTGATATGGATTCAACATATGTGGGGGACTTTGTTTTACCTTTAACATTCAGAATCTTCCCTTCTGAGTGGTAGAATGTTGATATGTGGATACAAATTCATTGATTAGAGGAGGTACTGAAAATTAAGGAATAATGGGCTGATTAAAATGGATATGGATTACACCATAATTTTCATAAACTTATCTATGGGCTAACTACTCATCACACATCTATGATCCATGGCTGGATACCTACTTCCATTAAGTTTCACTGTCACTGCCAAGGATTATAAAAATTCATGAGACCTATGTTGGGGATTATAACAATCTAACCAAATTTTTATCAACAGTGTACTATAGAGTGTCCCGGAACACATACCATTGCATGATGGTATATCCAAGGATTCTATGATAATGGAATGAGTCAGGGTGATAAATGAGATCATCTTCCGGGGGTTTCATGCATTATTTTAGCATCTGAATCACATGATCTAATGCACAATATAAAAAATATTGAACATGAGCCTCATTGAGTGAATTGGTCTTGTTTCACCTATTCCAAAAGAAAACCATTGTACTCTATCCATAATGAGGGGATGGAGCATAATTTGGGAATATCGAATGATTTTATTTCCTGGGTGGAAGTGGTGCATAGATGATAGCACACATCGATTTTATGTTATGAAATGTTGAAGTGGAGGATGGACATGAGGTTTTTACCCTCTGCCTAGATATGGATGAGCCTCCACTAGTAACAAATATAACTACCTAGGGTCCCATATTTCTTCGACAATTGTAGTCTCAGTAATGATGAATCATATTGCAAGATCTAGTGGAGGAAATTTTAATTTTATATTAGTCTACTATAGGGTTTCTTATAGGAATATAGATATGTCAGAAAGTTAATAAAATCCTGATAGTAAATAATATGTGATGATAAAGGGATCCAATTCAGTATTATTATTTCCCACACACATTTTTTGTATCTTTTCTTACATCAGTATCTTTTCAAGTGAAAATGTGAGGCATTTCCCCCTTGTGAAAATGTCTATAACTCTCTAATCTAGATGTTTCATTCAAATTAAGAGGTAAAAAACATTTCTTCTCTTAGGTGGAGCTGAAATAATATACCTACTCCCTATATAGATATTCTTCACTAGAAATAGACCAAACATGTAGCTGAATGTACTAGAAGAATTTAGGTACATTCAATTTCTACACAAAACATCAGAGGGTGGAAGCCTCTTGCTACACTAGGGTTCACATCATGGGTCCACAATCAATATGATGTGGGAAAGGTGTTTTAGTGTTTCTCCAATCCAATTGAAGGGGGAGAAGGTGCAATACCTAAAATCAGATTAAGCTCCCATTTTATCCAAACTGGAATTATATATCATTCCATCTGGAGGGGTCCCCAACTTTCATTATCACAAGGCTTCGATTAGATCATTGGGGGATGATATTGGGTCTTCTAGAAGGGGGTTCTTTTCTAGACAAGGACCCCTAACTACTAGTTTGTATATGGGATCATCAACATGATATGCATGATCAATGGATCATAGAACTACTGGTATAGCCACGTGTGGAATGGAGTATATAACAAAAAAATCCAGATAAAAGGAGGGGTATAATGCCACGTGGAATGATTCTATGACTGAAATCATGGAATTTTACCAAAGACATTAAAATATAACCAATTGGGATGCACGATATTATATAGATCGATCATTGGTACCTAGCTGAGGATTAAATGTACCCACCCCACAGTCCCATAAAATGAGGGATAATATTGCAATGAGTACCTCTATAGTTTTAATTACATTCATTGAGGCGATCAATAAGGGGTTCATAAGTGAACTCCATTTGATCCACTAGTTGTAGGAATTAGGTGACCATAGAGAGGTCAACCTATGTCTCTTGTGCACCATTGGGTGGGTCATAGGTTTTGGAGGTCCCGATCTTATCCTTAATCTTGTTTTCCATCTTATCAATTGAAAATGAGCTAAAGAGTACCCAAGGATGTGTATATAACATTGCATGTGAGTTATTAAACCTATATATGTGTGCACCTTATGTTTCAATATTCTAGGAGGTAGGACCTCTTTCAAGGATTCTACATTAGTTTTTCACTCCTTGAGAGTTCAACGATCGGTCATATTAACCCAGAATGCCCCAAAATGAATATCCTCATTTTCAATAGGTAAATTGGGATTCCACAGAATTGGGCTAAAGTGAAGGGTATCATAGTATTCCTAGAATATTATTTTCACATATGGGGTTGACTCTTCAATAATTATGTAGATTAAGATGATGATATAAACACATATCAACTAATGTGTCTAGGTGTATCCTTGTGACATAGGGTGATGGACCATTGGAAGTACTGAAATATCAACAATGTGAAACTAATGGAAAATGACATCGAAATGATCCTTAATCTTTAGATAGACAATATAGAGGATGCGAAGGATGAGATGTGTCTCCCAAAGTTATTGATAGAAGCATAAAGCCTCATCCAGAGTAAGGGAATTTGGAAAACAGAAGTTATGAATTGAGATTTTCTAGAACATCTCAATAAAATAATCCACAAAAAGATTGTTTCATTATATTATCTATTGGGATGTGGGTTTTGACTCCATATAACCACATTCCTTGACCATGTTTGGGTGAGGAACCTATATTGTTATTGATGTGGATCACTATGTCAGTTGATAGGTCGGTGGAGAAAGTATATTGCCAGAGAACAGATCATCGCATACAATGTCATTTCAAGAAGGTAGTAATAACCATTTCATAATAGACATGTAGTAAGGCATATTGTCTAACACATCATGTGTCAACATATTGAATGTTGGTGGATGAACTGGCAGATGAAAATTGTCTACCATTCTCCAGAATAATAGTTCTTGATATCATGTAGAGGTAGAGAATGAAACATGAGAAGACGGGGAGGACTTCACGATAAGACCCTGGATTGGATCCAAATCACCTTTTTTTAACATGTATATATGATTTTGTTGGGGATTTAGTTTATATCACCATTTAGGATAATAAAACTCACAAACAAGGTTCTTTCCCCAGACACTCATGTAGAAGAATGGGGGGACGACTCCATTAGTGGGTACCTTTTGGCTTCGGAATCAGAGATTTGAATGTAATTCAAGAAAAATTGGGGCCTCCCTATGTTTTTACTTCGGTGTAAATGGTTCTTAATTATATCCTATTAAGGTTGATTATGAAAATTAAATTATTAACATATAGAGATCATTTGTATGGCCTGTTGATTGTAATGGGAGGACATCCGCTTTGATTTTTTGGGATACGAGGAGGACCTCCCTACCTATTGGCGTAGAAGTGGAGTGGAAGTCCACGTGTAATAATTTGACAGTTGGAGATACATATACATTGATGAGAATATGTGAGATTAGAACCTTGGAATATATCAAACATTATATGAGGAGGTCCCCATATTGGTTGCTAGACCCATGGGTGGGTGGACCTCTGCAATCAGGGGTGTTGAACTAGGGAGTACCTCTGTTGGAGATCATGAAAACTTGGGAGGACCTCCATGTTGGATAATTGTAGCATGAGGAGGAAATATATACAAATTTTGAGTGATCTTATGTGGAGGGCCATTATAATTATTGTTGATGAAATGGGTAAAACCTATGCTTTGTTAGTTGTTTTATTAAGGTGGATCCTTACATTGGTTGGCTAATGTATGGGGAGAGCCTCCATTTTAGATGGTGAAAAGTGATGAGGGAAATATCATTGGCCAATGATACTATGAGGAGGAATTCTTCTTGATATGAAAGTGAATTTTGGAGGAACATTGGATTTTTAGACCATGATAGGGGGAGGACCTCAGGGTAAGATGTCGACAATATGGGAAGGACCGCCACACAGACGAGTGCTGAGAACATGGGGAGGATCTCCATGATGATCATGAGATTGAGGGGGACCTACTATTGGACTGGATATGTAACTGGGAGTACATACATACTGGATCTCATCATCGATGGTCATCCTACAACAACTTCTAGTGGGGCCGAGGATTAAAAGAGTAAATCCAACCTTCCCAATGGATGACCAAGGCCTCTATTCTATTTGGTCACCACTGAATATATTATGTAAATTGGAATGGATCTAGTATAATATACCATGGGTGGCATGATCCATAGGAGCTATTGATGAATATTTCTATTTATGGGATTCCTCTTGAGCTTGGTCTTGGTGATGGAATTTGGTTATCCAGATCAGGTCTAGTTGAGCAAGGATATAATCCACTTGTTCATTGTCCAGTGGTACTAGTTTGTGGTTCTGATAGGTCATTATTAGAGCCCTCCATAGTAGCTAATGGGTTGTTTTTTTTCTAGGATGATTCATATAACACATACGATATCGGAATAAGAAATTATATCATGTGATTGCTTTGGGGAAAGGCTCTCGAAGAAATTAATCATGGGAGTGGGGAGTCATGGATCCCTGCACAACTCTTTGGGGCTGTAGTGATGGCAAGGCACAAAATCCTACATATCATGGGCGTACATATCTCTTATGGTAATTACACATTCCTACTCATATCAATGAATATAATTGTTTGTCACCATGCCCTATATAATCATCGTTGTTCAAATGGCGCAGAAGTGATCATTAAATGTGGTCATGGATGAATTTTTGGAAGTGGTAGAGCTATGTAAGTTTTCCACATCTACATTCCTTTTTCCGCTCCATATGTAGACAGGGGTTTATTGGATTCCTATAGCTAGCATCCCAAATATCATTAATAGTTATCCATAAATATGGATGCTTGAAATTCAATTCCCAAGGCCTCTGCACCATTTATTCATCCAAGACTAGAGAGATATAGATTATAGAGATTTCCAGGACTGTAATTCCTAATGAAAAATTAGATGATATTCTAGATAGTTTCACACCAATCCCACAATTTTATTGTTTGGACCTATTTTTATATAACTATATCTAGTGACATGCTCAAATATAGATAAATATAATGATAATAATCCCTTGATGAAGATAAAATTTCTTATCATGTTCAATATATCTTTTTCCAACACTTTCACTAGGGAGAATCAGATCATCAAATTATTTTGTTCACTGATAGTCTACGTTGTACACCACATTCTCTATTTCCAATATCTTTTGACATTCACAACATCTTTAGAGATTTATCATCAATGATTGAAATGAGTTAATGGGAAGATGGTTCTTCCTTCCAAGGATTCCTACATGGAATACATCACCTATTCTATGTATCTCTCATTGATCAAGATGATGTTCATGAAACTCAAACTGGGTGCCACATCTTCATTGATGAAAATTAGTTATGATGATTATACCTAGAAATTCATTGAGATATTGTAAAGGTATCATTTTTTGGTCAGGAGAGTAGTCACATTGGGAATTAATGGCATGTCTAGACGCTGTGACATTGGAGCACTTGTATTCTTCCCCATGGGAGGGATTGTCACGGGTATAAAAAATGACAATTCACAGTCATTAACAGGGTATCTCGTACCCATTAAATTTATTCTGAGGTTTTACTCATGAATTAAATTATTTACGTGGGGTGGGATACAAGTTTAACATCTTAATGGGATGGATCAGACTGATTAGAATGTCTCATAAGAACAGATCATAGAGGTGGATCCTTACAAAGGAACACCACAATATTTGACTGGAAGGATGGATCAAAATACCCAATTAGAGGTGACCCAAGGTGTTGTATCAAATACATTGAATATTTCACATCATGAAGGGGCTCCTCCCATGTTAAATGTACTGATGATTACCATAGGATGGGTGGTAATGCCTTTGACAATGAACTTGGGTTGTGTGTCCTGTGAAGGGTGAGACATCACACTATGATGGCTGATATGGATACCATTGAGGGTAGTTCAAGGAGTTGGTCCACAATGAGGGGGATACCAATGTTTACCATTGTCTGTTATTGATCCTTAGAGATTATTCTTCCATTTCATGACAAGAAGACAATGATTAAAACCCATAATGTTTAAATGGCTAGTTTGGGGATTAACATGGCTCGATTCCCATCGTAAGAGAATTTATCTAGGTTTGATGAATATGGATTGTCTGTTTTTTTACACTGAGACTACATGTGTGATGATATGAGAACCGATGATGTGTATGGGACTTAAACCCAATGATGGCCAAAATGGGTGAAATGATCCCTCTGTGATTTGGATTCCTGGTCAAGTATCTTGATATAATTGAAGGATGTTTTGAAACGGAGTGGTTGGAGTGGATATAGTTTGTGGGGTTATTGGGAATGAACATTCGGGAGTATTCCTACATATCCAAATAATTGGGAATCAATATCCCTATTGTTCTTAGGGGGTTATGAGACACCTAAGGAGGTAGCTCATGAGAATAGAGCACTTGGCTAGGGACCCAAAGGAATGGTATCTTCGGGGTTTTGGAATGATCATCATGACACATAACAACTTGATGAAAAGACTAGAATGGTAATGGATGATGGGAATGAACCATAGACAGTCCATTTATATACTATGTGTAAAATATAGTGATAAATGACCATGTTGTTCATGATGGAATCAGGGCTTATACATGGCTAGGTTCCCATCAACATGTAGGGATTACACATGGTTAGGTGCTCAAAATATATATGGTATTTGGTCAGGTCGTACACACTTAGGATTAACATGTAGAAGGAATGGATGGACCTGATCTCACTGGGATAAGGATGAGTCGATGGAGATATAATGCAGGATGGATCAACACACAATATAGAGGATAATCTAGGGGATGTGTCCCAGGAAGGGAGGTTTACACATAATAAGGGTACGTCTATAGGAGGGAGATCCATAGTTTACCATTGGTCAATATTGGTCATTATGAAGCCTTTATATTTACCATATTTAGATGTTTGGGATACAAACCTATGTAGTTTTTTATTTATGGGAATGGGGTTTACACACTAAGGTTAGCCAAATTAATAGCTTCAGGGTCATTACTAAACCATAATCTCTTGTGTGTAATGACTATTGTCGGAAAAAATGTAGTAGTAAACCAGATGATCATGTAACGAATGGTACGACAATGAGAGGTGATGTGGGGCTTACATAATGAGGTGTCCTAAGGAGATATAGATTTTGGTTTACTCTAGGTGGTTTTCTTGAGGTGTAAAACCACATTTTCATTTCACGGGGAGAGACATAATTTTAAAATCATGTCCTAATGATGATGTGGAATGTAATATTTACATCCTACAACTTGAACCCGGAGGAATCGCTCATAACCCCATGGATATAAATAAATGATAATGACCCAAACATGGGTAATGGGAGGTGTCAACATTTCTGATGTGAGAGTTATAGTGGAGTTGTATATAGAGTGGTCCATGTTAGAAAAAATATATCAAAAAGTGTGATACATTATATTACATATTCCAAAAACAAGGGGAAATGAAATAGAACAAGGGACACAACATGTGGGACCATGAAATAACTTCTTATATGCATGGAGGGCCTCATAGTGGAGGTCAACACAATACATGAGAGGTGAATTCAAGAGGAGCTCAAAAATACTACACAAATATGGAAGAATGCCATGGAAACATAAATAGGGTGTTCGTGAATGATTGGATTCTTTGGTGCAAAAGGAGGGTGATTGAGAGAATGATGGAATTGCATACGGGTAAATGATGAATGCATGAAGGGTATTTTAATTAACATATATTAATTGAATATGAAATTGGCATAGGTCAATCCATTGTGTTCCCGCAATAAGGGGGTCCTAGGGGACATGTATCCCATGTCCAGTACCTGGTAACCATGGCTTCTGCATGATCATTAAAGGAGTGGTGTTCCATTCTAGGGAGTGCTGGTTCAATATATGAATAATTACACAAAAAGGTAGGCATCGATTATATAGATATGAAAAATAATTATTATTGGTGTAGAAAAATTTTGGTGCATAAGGGGGGTGTTAAAATTGCATTGGGGCATAAGAGGTTGATGTGAGGGCTTTCCCATTTCACACCATCTGATTTATTTTCATGCACACACCATAACAATTTGAATATGGTAGGGGCATAAGATATATATTTACATCACATTGGGATCATAAAGTCCTTACACATGGATTTCAATCTTGCACACATGTATAACAATGTATTCTCAATTCTATTTTATTTAATAGAATGTTTAGTTAATTAAAATTATGGATTTAGATTTCTCATTGATGCTCATTTACAGGCTCATGTGGAATTTTGTGCCAACATATTGACTAGAATGTTTTAATTAAAATTTAATAACTTGGTTATTTTAATTAAACTAGAGGATTTTTTTAACATATTTATGATATATATTTTTATTGGGTACTCAATTCACACCCATCTTCAGATACTCAGTCCAAGTAGCAGATGGTTTTAATGAAATTTCAAAGAAAATTCTAATATCATTTTTGTTATGATTTAATTAATTAAATTTCTACAAAAAAATTATTTAGTCCATTAAAAATATAATATAATTGAAGGTTATACTACAAATAGACCTCTTTCATAAGAGATAATAATTATTCTTAGTGGAAAATAAACAATAATTATTTTTATAAACAATGAGTTTTGATATTTTTCCAGCTATAGAGGATATGTATGAGTTACCGAAGTCTTATAGAAATACATGGGATGATGGTAAATATGAATTATTATAAAAAAATTAAAAAAATATGAATCCCCATTACTATGATTTATGATATGGAGAGATAAATATATTATTTTAATGTAAAACATTATATAAAGTTATTGATACTTTAATTACTTCACATGAAGGAAATACGATTGTAAAAAATGTATTGAACTTGTAAAAACTATAATATAATACATTTATGACGAAACATGATGAGATAATTTATGTTAGGTATCATAGATTCAGTGAGATATTCAACAATATGATCACCTTGAGGAATATGGTGTTAGAAAGTGACCAAATCACGAGACTACTGATATGTGTTCTAGATGGATGTGGAGGGACATATCTGTCAATGGAATCCTATGACATCAGTCAACATCCTTTCATGGAATTTATTTGGATGTTAATGATGAATGAAGAATAACCTAAGGATATTCTTGAAGTAGACGATTACCCATAGTGAAAATATATCTCATTGAAGAATACTACATTAAAATATATTGAAAATGAAATTGTACAAGAAAATTTTTCTAGGGATAATGAATCAATAGTGGATAATGATTATAAAATAACTCATTTCGACAAAAAGATTATGAAATTTCACTGGAATATGAAATTATATTATATACATTTCTATTATGGCTTTCATGATAGTATATGAATTTGAAAAAATGACAATTAAATGAATAATAATAAAAATGAGATTAATGAGTATGAATGCATGATAACAATAAATGTTAAGGATGTATATCCAAAGTTGATATATAATATGACATATCTAGATAATATCATAATGGAAAATAAATAAATGAAATCCACATGATGTGATTCTAATGATAACTCCAGTGACCCAGACTCAACTCATAAAGAGAATCCTAAATATGGAAACATTATATTCATGGAAAATGTTTTTGTGTACGTCTTCTCCAATAGATCCTATAGAAATATATAGAACATAGACAAATATTTCTATATGAATATGAAAGTAAAATAATATAGTTTCAACAACCTAATAGTGGTTGATGTTGTTCACATCTCCTTTAGTGATAATGCAAATGTAAATATCCTTAGCATTAGAGAAATTTGATAAACTAAAAAAATGTATTTATAATTTACTTTTTATAGTTTAAATTATTGTCGTCATAGATAGTTGAAATTATTTGATGATTGTTTTCATGGGAATATTGTATAAAATTCTTTAAATGGGTTTAATTATAAAAATAATTTAGTATTTACTTCTTTGAGGATATGAATTTTTTTGCCTTTAATTTTGATTATTTTATCTCTTAAAATTTTTCAGGATTATTTTCATTTAATAGATATTATTTAATTTGTAATAGGATATTAGGCCACTATAATATTAACTAAAATATAAATATTACAAGGAAATGTTTATTTAGGAATCTACCCAAACATCGAATTTGAAAAAAAAATTGTCGACAACCCCTCTCAAACACAGAGACACGGGATAAAATTTATATTAAATTAATGAAAGATGTTTAATCTTATCAGCAACATGAATTGGTCGACATAGACATTCTTGCACCATCTAGAGTTTCAATTTTAAATGAGAATCATATGACTATATACATGTACATAAATTTTATATGTATACATGCATATTCTTTTTAGATCACAAAAGTGAATCTTTTTATTATTTTCCATGTTTAGTAAATAAATAAGCAATATATATCATGGAATAACTAAGAAATTATGATGTGTCCATCAACATGAGTTGAAAAATGATGACATTTTATATTTAATATCACAAATCGCAAAACCATGAAACTTATAATCATAAAACCCCTCTTCAGAATGATGTTTTTGAAATATGAAATAACACCCTTCGAAAACATTATCATAGTCTATGAATAATTTATCTAAAATACCTCTATAAATTATCATTGTGGCTATAAATATAGAATTATATATAATAAATATAGATTAAACTATACCAATCTTAATGAAACATTCTTATGAATGTTGGAATAATAGAATTCATAATGTGAATTACTATAGAGTTTTTTTTGAAAAGTATCTA
The DNA here is from genome assembly GCA_963277665.1 of Viscum album. Taxonomy (NCBI): domain Eukaryota; kingdom Viridiplantae; phylum Streptophyta; class Magnoliopsida; order Santalales; family Viscaceae; genus Viscum; species Viscum album. Next base: position 1,058,905,047 of record OY728165.1, on the reverse strand, counting down.
TTCTTAATACTATGTATACTTTTGATAATTTTCCCTAAAAGTGATAAATGAATTTTCCATTGATATTCGACATTAATTAAATCATATATAGTTTTTAACAAAAGAAGAAAAAGTGTGAAGATTATTTTCATTATAATTTTTTCATCAAAGATCCATATGGTCGTAACACCCCTTTATAAAACCTTAAGATTTATTTATCCACATTGATATTAAATTGAAAACCTTCATATTATACTATAAAACATTCCTAAAATTCATCCAGTTCTAAGATTCACCAAGGGATTGAACATAATCATATAGGGAACCAGAATGTTACTAACAATTGATTTCTCCTGTCTTTTAGGAATCCCAAAAACCTTCCTTTAGATGTTTTTGTGGACACATAAATAAAGTTACCCAATCAAGATCTCTCCTAGGGATCAATGTTGAACATCAATATTTAATGTCAAATATTTATCCCAGGAACATTATCGACTAAATTAATGATGCATTAATGGTGATTTCTAGACAAAAAAATCAATTCGAATTTAGTACTTTTTTGGAACTTGTTTGTAGAACCAAATACACCCTCGCTATGGGCACAAAATAGGTGTTAAAATAGTTGAAAAATAAAGGACTATTATAAAGAAAAAGGATAGAATAGTTGAAAAGGGTTTCATTAAGAATTGGAAATTTACTATTAAAAGATATTTTTACCAGTAGCCAGACCTGAAACCATTAGAATACATATGGTCTATGCATCATATATAGATTTCAAACTATATCAAAGTGATGTAAAAAATGAATTCTAAAATGTGTATATGGTTGAGAATGTTTTTTTATAAACACCCATGATTTATAATTATTTATTTTCCAATTCATGTTTTCATATTAATAAATTATTTTTATGAATAAAAAATCTTTTATAGCATTATATGATATGCTCATCTCTTTTCATATTTAAAATAGATTGTAAAAAAGGAAAAGTTGAACAGATAATTTACAAATATATAATTTCAATAGATTTAATAGTTATTAAAATTTTTATTGAGGATATTTATTTATATTCTTATAATTAGTTATCTATCGATTTATCAAAAATGATGCAAGATAAATTTGAAATGAGATCAATGACTGAACGTATATTCTCTGTTGGTTTTAATAATTTCTGAAATAATGTATGAACTATTTTTTGTCAAATTAAATATAATAATAGTATTTTGATACCATATTTTGGATAGAACTAAGAGTAATGATACTCATTGGAGTTATATCTGTATTATTGAACATGATGAAGCTATAAAATGATGGGGTTAGACAAATTTTAGTGGTATGAGTGGATATCTTCTCCACATAACTAATAACTCACCTAGAAATATGTTAATGTGTGTATGTTTTCATGGTTTATAGAGAACACAAAAGAGTCACACATAGTTGATGTAAAATGAATTTTTAAATACCACATGTATATTATCAATTTATAATTGTTCTATCCATGTGGGAAGGAATTGAATTTTATTAGTTATTCAGATTGAGATTGTGATGGTTGTAAAATATATAGAAAAATAACCACTAGATCTTGTAAGTTTTTGGTTAAATATGTTTTTTTTGGTATTATTAAATGAAATTGGTTCCTCTTTCTACTATGTAAGATTAATACCCAGTTTTTGGTATATTTTATGCTAAAATAGTTTAATAAATCACACATTAATTAAATATTGATATCAACTTTTACATTTACCTATAAAATTTTATAATAGAAGTTCTATAAAAATTTCATGCAACCTTGTATCTCACTATAGAATAGAACACATTGATGTAATACATTACATTATAAGAGATCAATTTCAAAAGGTAAATATATTCCATGAATACATTTGTAATGACCATAATTCAGATGATTTTTTCACAATCCCTTTGAATTATTAGATAATGAACTATATAAGGAATTAATTTGGCATGAATAAATTTCATTAATTTGAAATACTTTTATACTTGTAATTTTTTTACCAACCATTGAGTTTTACTGACCAATGATTTTTTACCCACAATTTTTCTTTACCCACCATTGTGTTTTACCTAGAATTCAGTTTTACCCACTAATCAAATTAATTGCCATAGGATTTACTCACTGTTGGTTTTTCTCATTTTTAGGTTTACATACTATTGGTATTTACCAAAATATTTCATTTTATTATCAATTTTTTAATCAAATATTTCAAATTTCATTGTTCATGTTATTTATTAAATAAATAATATAATTAATATCAATTTATATTATTATTTAGAGTTTACAATCCCTAGAAATCTCATATTGATAAAAAGGATTTGTTGGAATAATTTTAATGCTCATGAGCCTCACGCCATTCAATCATGTTCTATTAAGACCCTTTATCAATCTATTGTCCCCCATATATTGACATAACATGAGCCTATATAGATGATTTCCATGTTTAGTGTTAAGAAATATTTGGTTTCATCCCTATAGGAGTCTCATGTTTCAAATAATAAAATAGGTGATTTAATCTATTAGGTCTCTTTTGAGAAAGTGAATCCATATCTCACGAGAATTTTTGGATTAGTGGTTACAATCATGAATATCAGTAGTGCTAAAACCTTTGAATGACTAGGGATGCATGGAGTGGTTCTCAAATTATTATAGGACATTAAATCCATGGTTGGTGTCTTATTTTAGTAATTTATTACATACAATTTTCAGTAAAATGTTTATTGCATTGGATCTGTAATAAATAGACACAAATTTTTTTATATTAAAGATAGTGGGGTAGATGTTTGAGATTTCCTCCTTAAATAGATAAAAAAGACTACCATAAAACTCTTCTACATGATGGTGAAAACAATAATTATGACGATTCTTTGGCAGAGTTGACTACTAATTGGAAAACCAGAATACCAGTTTGTATATATTTTCATGGTGAATGTTTGATGCTTTTCAAGTATATCCAAGAATATTTTGTGCAATAGGAAAAGTGAATTTTCCAAGATGAAGTATCATAATTTTTTTATTCTATATATTATACAAAGGGGAGATAAGATCAACATGTGTATATACAAAATTCATTACATGATTGAGATGTAAAATTCTTTTTATAGATACAATTCATTAATCTATCGCATATTTATTACATCCATGTTGGAGGATAAATTATTAGTCAATGAAGGTGATGAAATAGTAGTGAGGTGTGGGGGATTTTTAATTACCAAGGAGATTTTAAAAAATATTAAAACTCACAGGAATCATTGGCTGAACAAGTGGGTTGGTGATAATGAGATTTTATACGATTATTTCAATACGGTTTTCCCATCCATATAGACTAAAGGACCTATTGGATCCAATTTTGGAGCTAGATGAAGTTGTTGGGTATTCTATTAAAGATGTAGTGTAGTATGATGCCTCTAATGCTAAATAAAATGAACATTATACAAATATAGAGTATTACCTAGATTAAATTCTGAGTTCCCTAGTGATATTTTATAGTGTACCCAGTCCTCCTATGTATCTCCCAAATATATAGATACTTCTAAAAAACAATGTTATGAATAATAAATAGAAATGTATTTTGAAGAAAATTTTATGACTTCTTCCAAATCAATTGAAGAGAATGTAAATCATGAAAATCACGATTAGGATCATGATTAAGAAATAGGGACAATGGAAGAAGATGAAGAAGATGAAAATAGAGAGGTAGACATAGAATGAATGAATATATAGACAAATATGGTAGTTATGGAGTATATGATGGTCCTGGTTGATGTATTGGAATAGTGAATTCTATGTTTCCTCAAGCAGATAACATTTCTCCAAATTTATCTATTTATAGATCTTAATATTGACAATGAGATGATATAGATGTGGACTGAAATGTTCGACAATAAAATTATGTTTCGGTTGAGAGTGAGGAATACATATTATATAGATTTATATTATTGATCCAGCTAATGTTACTATCCTTAATTTTCCATTTATCGATATTAAGTCATTTGATGAGAAGACTATGGTTGAAGATTCAGTGGACACACAGATTGTTGTTAAGCCTTCTACTGTTGTGTAGATAATTCTTCTATTTATATATGTTTTTCGAATGATTTTTGTTTATAATGTTAATTTTTTTTTGAAAAATGATGGGCCTCAAGTTTTGAAATCTTATGATTTGTATTATATATATTGGATGGACCCAATGTTTCATTAATGTGGTAATAATTATAGTAGGGATGGAAGTACCCTACATCATTGTTGTCCTTTTATTAAAGAAGATAGGGATCGTAAATTATTATTGTTTGATCAAATTAATATTGTTATTGAGATATAGATGATTGATTCAAATATTTTTTATGCACCTTCCATTCCTTCATTAATAGTGGGTGTGCTCATATGAGGTGATTTGTGTCATTTCAGTTATATGATTTTATCTTCTTTTGGGTTGTTGTTAAAATATCAAACTACCTAGGTCAGCAAGATCAATGATAAGTATATAATATATTTTTTCTGGATTTTAATTTATGTTGTCAATATTAAAAAAATTCTCTATATTCAATAACTAGATGAGGAATGTATAAGGTCAGAATGTGAGTTGGAAGAACTATGATCTACATTAGTGGAGATTATGTCTTCTTTCTTTGAGGCCATTGACTCCTCAATGGAAGGCATAAAAAATATTATTTTGCAGATTTTTTTATCAAGTGTACCTCCACCACCTCTTCTTGTTGATGATTAAATGATCAAATATATTGTGAGAGAAGAGATGTATGATTTAAAGAGTAAAATTTTTGACCATCCTTAATTGAATTTCTGGAAAAATAATTTATAATTTTCACTATGTTCATTTAGTGATCAGAGAGTATATACAATACATGGAGGATGATAGAGCGACTATCACCAAATCTGTAAGTTAATATCAATCTTGGATATATACTAAGCATGAGATAAATTCCCATTTCTTGTTCCTATCAAACCATATGATAATTCCTCATCTGAATCAAGTGTTTAAATAGAAAATAATTCGTTTTATGGTCAAAACTAATGTGACTAATCTATTCATGGAATTAATAGATTAGTTCTTCATTACAATAGTGTGAGGGAGACATCCCCATGGATTTCATAAATCTAATGAAACTATTTTTCATGTCTCAATATCTTATATGATGGATTATAATGATATTCATGTCACTGATCATGTGAATCCAAAATTATTAAATCCATATTTATTTTGGACTCGTGTAACTAGAGATACAAATTCACATTCTCTAACTTTCTTCCAGAAATTTCCTATCTCTCCCTAGGAATCCATCATACATATATCAATAATTGACATTAGAGAGGCTCATTCTCTTACAATTGTTCGTACTGCTATCCATTCAGTCTCACATGATGATATTTTTTATTTTTATAACATGATGAGAAATTAACCTTTGATTCTATTATAATTCCTCAAAAGCATTGATGATTAGACTATATTAATTTACTTGTGATTTTTTTCTATTATTAATTTGAATATTTTTAGGTATATTGTCATTGAACTCTTATATATAAATTCAACATTTATTCAATGGTTAATATCCTTAATTAAAAAATTTAATTTTTATTTTATGATATTCGAAATAGTGGATACAGATATATGGAATTTATTGAATATATTATCAGTTCATATTCCTTTTGTATCATACCTTCTATGATGCCATATTTTTATTCTTTTATTGATGTATACTATATTATTTCCATTGATAGTATTTTTATATTCTTTATCATTGATACTATAGTGTTTTCTTTGATACCATCTATTCTATGATAATATATTTTTTAAATTACTTCTATTACAATACCTATATTCAATTCCAGGATTAATAAAATGCCATGTTTTTTTATCATCTAAGAGAATATATTATTGGAACCCCTGAAATAATGAATACCAAACCATGATTATATTGATATTAATGAGTATTATGTTTAATTGTTTAATTTTTCAATATATGTAAGAATTGAAATTATTTGACAATGTATAACTCACATTTGAAGATGATTCATTGCTAAGTATAACTCAACATTATTCATCACTCTAAATCAGACATGACTCTCAATTAAGGATGATTCCAGAATGATCATACTAAAAAGTACTTCAAAACACTACTGACAACGACATGTCTATATTGGATGATGAATTTATAAATGTATGGGAAATAAACACCATCACAGGATGGCTTTCATCGAAGTAAATTTTTGAAGAATTATTAAAAACAACAAAAAATGAGAGAAGATTTACCATTGTTGATTAAATTTTTCCAGGATAAAAATTTATCTATGTATCAATGAGTCCAACTGGTAGAACTGAGTAATCATTTATTTTGACCTAATTTAGGAATGGAAATTTGGAAATGTTTCTAAATGACCTACCATTGAGATGAGTCACTATTGTTTTGACTCACCATCAGCCTAAGTCACAACCAGATATTTTCTAACTATTCCAATGAACTACCACTACAATTTATTTTTAATTAAATATTGGATATGGATGTGTTATCAAAATTAATCCTATAAATTATATTAGATACCATTATTAGATGATTTATAGAGGTTCATTAATGTTTGATTCATTCATTCAATATGGGGAAAAAATGATCCAGACTATTCATCATGATTGACACTATAAAAATATTTATATGACTCCCTCATGATGTATGGAATTATAATGAACCAAGATATAGACACACATAGTGTGAAATTCACATACACATTAACTGCGATGAAACTATATTGATGGATTTGAAGAGTACCACTTGTTGTGATCTTACATGTAATATCATGTCACACGAAACTATGTAATATTGAATTAAAATGATCATAATATACATTCCCATAATTAAAACAAGATGGAGATTACGATTCATTTGTCCTACAATTTATAGAATCATAAATTGATCTTCATTTCAAGCTTCACTCAAGGATTCAAATGAATTTAAAATTATCTATCATAGAAAAAGTATTTTATTTACACCCTTTTTTATATTTATCTTCCTTAAATTATATGATTTTTGTGTTTATTTTTTTCAATCATGCACACAGACTCTAGAAAAATATCTGGAAGATACTATATATATTCTCAAACTGTCAAGACACTAATTTCCCCTCATTTTGTGGATATTTTCCAGGAATGGACAGCCATTTACTAACACTAAAATTTTATGTAGAATATGTCAATTTGTGTCCTAGATATATTTTCCATTATAAACCTTATCTAGTTCTTGAGTAATATATTATGTTATATGATCATGTTAAAAGAAGTAGGTTTTTATGTGGATATGATTATGTCTGGACTTCACAAAGATCCTCCTGTATTTTATTCCACATTGTGTTTTACTATTTATAATATTTAAATTGAATCTATTTTAATCTATAATCAAAACCATTATATTGATTGTTAGTCTTAATAAGTGTTTATATTTGGTTTTGATTAACTAAATTCATTTCAAAATATAAAATAGTTTTCCTAATTTTTTTAATTAAACATTATCCATCATTGAGAAATCATTTAAAAGATAATAACTTATATTGATAATATATTTTGATTCACTGGTCAATTATTATTTAAATTTATTAACTGGGGTATTTTAATTAATGTGGGGGATTTTATTTAAATCAGATTTGATCGAGATTTTTATGGGGAACTCTATTCACACATACTATTGAGATACCAACTCTGACCAGCATTAATATATAAATTTTATTAAAAAAATATTCAAATTTTATTTTTATTACATTAATGAATGAAAATGATGTTTTTACAGAAATAAATACATTCTAATAAAATGTATTTCTTTATTTATAAATAGTTATTACTATTATTTCAAAATAATTGTTAATCAGAGGATTCATTTTCAATATATTATTATAGATAAATGTATAAAAATTTATTTATTCTTCTTCATATCATACATTCTAATGTAATGGAGATAATTATAATAATATTTTGAGAATATTATTAATAGTACATTTTAGTTAGATAAAACACACTCTTGTGCATAATGAATGATATCAAAGTGACGCTATATTGTCTATAACACAAGTCAAACATAGTGTTTTTTGTACCAAAATCTACTCTATGTGATACCTCTATTGCATGTTCAACATGGTGTTTCATACAATGAAAAAATAACATGGTTCTTTGTATAACTCTTGAAAAATTCAGTGATTCATGAAGTAAAAAATTTCATAAATATTAAATTATTTTGAAAAAAAAATATTTCAAAAAATCACAGGGTGTTACATTAATACCCATTAAAATTAATTTAACCCTTTAAATACATATGGGGTTTCAATGGTTTAATTCATGAAAGAAAATTTCATAGAAATAGACATATTAAAAATGAATTCGAATACTTCCTTTAATAAGAGAATGTATGAACCATAACAGTTACACAATGTAAATCGTAAATAGGTTTCCATATCTATGAACATAAGTGGAACGTGATAAAATGAAAATAGAAAAATAGAATAAATAAGTATATGGATTGATAAAGATCATTGGTCCAAAAAAGGAGTTCATCTATAGTATGCTATCAGTCACAAACCCATAAATTGAAAAATCATTATAGGGATCGTTGATATCATAAAAAATGATAAGAATACAAAATTATATTTCACAACACATTTTCCGTAATGTGCAATAACGTTCATTAGATGGTATACTAATTAGATTTCTGGACAACCTCACCCTTTTAGGGTCAATGATAAATTTACACTTCATTTACTATTTCAATACTAGGTGATTTATTTATCATTTCTGAATCATTATCAGATCCCAATATCCATAAAAATAATTTAATATGTTTTCATATAACTTTTGTTATCCCAAAAATGATAGTACATGTTACCCAATATTCAAAATCTCTCATATGTTGAGATAATACATTATCCTCTAAAACCCCATAAAATGTTTACTATAATTGATGAAGTAAATGGTCAACCTTATAACCCTTTTGTAAGACAGAAATACAAATATATAGAAATAAAGAAATTTAATATTTCAAAAACAACATAGCATTGCAACCCAATATATCATAATGTAGTTCTTGTTCTTCATATGCCATAACTGTGTATAACTTCAACATGTATTATCTATAACCATGGTATTGACCTGAATTACAATAAATATTTATTGAAAATATATATGTTTCCCAATTCAAAATTTTATTGGATTTACTTTTTTAATACGAGAAATATTGTAGAGTTTACAATTATTCCATAAAACACTTTTAAATAAATCCTTAACAAATTTTATGTTTGTCAGTATTGTGAAATTTTCATATTCATATCCACATCTCATTATACAAATATTATTATATTGACATTCAAAGCAGATTAAGGGTTACCGTTCCTATAATCATGTGTTTCACCGAAAAAAATCACTTTTCTATGTCTTTTGAACCATTCAACGTATCGTTTCCAATCTTATATAAAATATGTACACAAAAAATACTAATATAATTGATTATTGAGATGCAATAATAATTCAATTCAAAACTATATACAATTTAATAATACATATTTATATATAAACACTTACTCAAGCATAATCATATTATTTGTTAATACACTTATACTAGAATATGAAATATGAATCATGTTTTAGGGATATTCAACATAAATATTATCATGTTTCATATGTTTACAATAAAAAATGCAGTTAGAACATACCATAACATTCACATGTCATTTTTAGTCCCTTTATCTTTTGTATTATTCACAATAATCGTACCACCATCATTGTTCTCTTTATAATATTTAAAATTTTGAAAACAATTTGTATAATGTCGATAAATTCAACATATGAAATATTAAAAATAAAAAAAATTCTTATAGATCCCTCAATATAATAAAAATAAAAAACATATGGTGAGAATCTCTTATCATATAATAAATCCAGAAAAACATGAAAAATTACATATTGGATGCGTAAATAGTAACACCTAATTTTAAATATATGATATCTTATTATTTTTGCAAGATGGATCCCTAGAAAAGTAATAATAAATATCTATAGGTATATCACTAATGTTTTCATATACTAGTTCATAAAGGATGATTAAAAATTTACTATGATACCTTATATAGATACAAAGGAATAAAATACAACTAAATTTCATTATTTTAGACAAATATTCATCATGTTACAATAATACATACGCAATGACTATAATAGTATATTGCCATTGTATAATTTCAAACATAATATTATAACAAGGGGAATTATGATCAATATATATCATCCCATTTAGTAATTATACATTATTTCTTTCACCACAATGTGTTTAAAGGAAACATAATAAATTGGTGATCTTTGTAGATCAGAAAAGAAAATCGGGTGATAAATGTTAACATAACATCGGGATTAGGGTTTGAGAAGATGAACATAAAATGATAGGACTACACTATACATAACAATGATCATAATAAAAAATCAAGGTATAAATATTAGAAATTATTAATACATTAATCACATGTTAATCAATAGGATAATCCATGATAGAATAACATAGGAATAAAACATATACTTGTTGCATAAAAATCATTTTATTGTTGAGTCAATAAGGTTTTCCTTATGACTTTTCCATTCCTTCTTGTTTTGAAAATCACAAACACCTTATCTTTAAGAAAATCGCTTTTATAAGGAAAATTGCTTTTATAAGGAAAAATGATTTCTTAAGAAAAATCACTTTTATAAGAAAAAATTATCCTTATCATACTTTCATCCATATTTTTCTTAAGAATGACATTCAGATTCATTTTCTCGGAATCGTTGAAACTTTGATATAAAGCATTCTGTTTTAAGGTTCGGATTCTGGACAAGAACTATAAGGAAGTTTCATTCCGAATTCCGGATATGAACTCTGACTAAGCTCTATTCTAGATTCAGGATATGAATTCTGAAGAAGAATTCTCATTATGAATTCCAATGAAGAATTCTCATTACGAGTTCTAATGAAGAAATATCATTCCTAATTCCCATTACGAATTCTGATGAAGAATTCTCATTACGAATTCTGATGATGAATTCTCATTACGAATTCTGATGATGAATTCTCATTACGAATTCTGATGATGAATTCTCATTACGAATTCTGATGATGAATTCTCATTACGAATTCTGATGAAGGATTCTCATTACGAATCCTGATGATGAATTCTCATTACGAATTCTGATGACGAATTCCTATTCCGAATTCTCATTCCGAATTCACCTATTAAACATAATTTGAGTATCTTTGTTTTATACACTCTGAATAAATTCAGACTCCGAAAAATATCTTTGTTTGACTCCGAACTTTTTTTTATTTCCTACACTTCTAAAATTTGTCTACTCTTTACTATTGTTCCTTACACTCCGAACTTTCACTCCGAAGTTTTCATTCCGAACTTTTATGTTAGAGTTTAAAACGATGTCGTACATTCTGTTACACTTGTTTTGTTATAAAACGATGTCGTCTGTTTTGTTATTAACTAACCGTTGTCTAAGTGACACGTGTACAAGTCCCTACGATCTTTAAGGAAAATATGACCGTTAGAGAAGGAGCCGACCTTAGCTATAAATAGGAGCTCATTTTAAAGAGCTCGGTGCTGATAGCTGATGAAAGTGCTGAAAGGATGACTAATTTGCTTGAAGTGATTTCTAGAGAGAGAGGCTCTTATTAACTCTCAAAGCTTCGTGCGACTCCGAATGTTGGTGATTACATTCGAGGGATTCCAGGGAGGGGAAGACAGAGGTGCCGACTACCTTGAAGTTCGAGGGCTTGCGGGGATAGGCAAGACAGAGACTCCGATCTTCATATCGAGGGCTTACCCTGGTGTCGGTAAGACAGACTTGCTTGAAAGTATAAATCAAGGGACCTTTATCCAAGGTTCTTGGATACCCTTCTCTTTGGGTTAAAAGAATTATATCTTGTTACTTGTAGTTTTACTACTCGTTTCTATTCCGCTGCATTTTGTATTATAAGGAAAGTATAACTTTCTTATACTTCCTTACTTGTACTCTGATTCATTTAGATTCTATACGCTTTAAGGTAGAATATCATATTGTAACTTTTGTTAAGATTCAAATTCCGAAACCATATTTCTGGAACTCTCATTCGGAATCGCTTTTCTAGTTTACATTCAGTGTTAAGAGGTGTTGTGAATTTACTTGGTTTAACTTTGTTAAACTTAGCCTTTTCCTTTGCTTAAGGAAAAACATAGTTATACTTAACTAATTTTAAAGGTTCCAAAGAAATTTTTAAAGTATACAATTCACCCCCCCTCTTGTATATTGAGCATCTCATACTATATTTCAATCCTACAATTGGTATTAGAGGTTGGAAACCTCTTACTCTATACCAACCTTACATTTGGTATCAGAGCAGGTCTCTGAAATAATTGTACTCACATACAAGTTTTTCTTGCTCAATTTTTCCTTCCGAACTTTGCCATTCCGAATTTGTTCATTCCGAACTTTTCTCATTCCGAACATTGTAATTAATAATCATTGCTACTAACACGTTTGTGTGCAAAGTTATTCTAGTATGACAGGAATTAATGTTGGATCTATTGACAATTTAAATCCGAAAAGACCACCTATATTTGATGGTAATGGTTATGAATACTGGAGAGATCGTATGAAGACATTTATTATCAATACTGGAGTAGACAACTTTGTCATGCTTACTGGTGATTATAAAATTCCTGACAAGGAAGTCAGAACCTTTACTAACCAGGAAAAGAAAGAATATCAACTCAACTATAAGGTACGCAATACTTTACTATGTTCAATGACCAGAAATATATATAACCAAATTTCTTCTTGTGAAGAAGCTAACTGTATATGAAAGAAGTTATAGGTTACACACTTTGGGACCTCCAAGGTGATTGAGACTAGAAGAGCTATGCTTAGATCTGAATATCATGGCTTCAATTTTCCTTATGGAAAACCTATCTATAAAGTTCAACAAAGATTTATGACTATCGTCAACAGTCTACAATCTATGGGAGAGAAGGGTTTAGATGATGAAGCTCTTGTGGACAAGATAATTGATATTATTCCCAATGAGTGGGAATCCAAGAGAACAGCAATAGATGAAAACAGGAAGGTCACTCAAATTACTCTTGATGAATTATTTGGAACTCTTCTACAACATGAAACAAGAATGAAGAGAGATGCTGACAACATCATGAAGAAGAATGGAAATGGTACTGTTTCTTTTACTACAACGTCAAATCAGATGAAAGCTAAGACTCCTGAGAGAGTAACCAGATCCAAATCTAAGAAAGTCATTTTTCAATCCGAATCTAGTGAGAGTGAATTTTCAGAAAATGAATTAGCCAATCTTGCTCGAAGGATGAACAAGATAGCTGGGCAGAGAATCTTTTAATCTAAGTATAAGAAAAAGGATAGGAAGGATAATAAATATGGAGAAGTTACTTGTTATGAATGTAAGAGAGCTGGACATATTAGACCGGATTGCCCTATGCTCAAAAAGAAAGAAAGGAAGGAAAGACATTCATACAAGAACAGAAAGAAGTATTATAAAGCTAAATCTATGAATGTTCTAAAAGCTAATGACACCTGGAGTGCCAGTGGTGGTGACTCTTCAGATGAATCTTCTGATTATGAATCTTCAGGACAGAAGAATCTTGGTCTTATAGCCAGATTACCTATTGATAATCATTGTCTTATGGCTAAGGTACGAAATGATGAATCTTTGACCAATGTTTCTTTAAATTCTAATGATAGTAAGTATTATAACTCTTCTGATGAAGAATCATCTTCTGATGAGGAAAATACTTTACATACTTTTGAAGAAGTCTCTAGATTTGCTGAACTTCTTGAGATTGAGAATTCCAAACTCAATAAGAAACTTGATAAGGCAAACTCTAGGAATTCTATTCTTACAAAAGAGATATCAGATCTTTCTAAAGATCTTGATAAGAAAAATGCTGATTTTGAAAGTATTTCAAAAAATATTGATGAAGTAAGTTCTGATAAGAACAAACTTTCTAATTAGTTAGAAAAAGTAATTTCTAATAAAAATATTTTCGAGCCTAACTCTAGTTCTAAAACTAGTGATTTCGAGGATAAAAATTGGTTGTAAAACTCTTGTCCGAAATTTTTTCCTTAAAGAAGTGTTTATCAAACTTTACCCACCGTAAGGAAAATTTTGATAAGATGTATTCTCAAATACGACCTTTAAGAAATAAATCCGGATTTGGTTATACCCATGCAAAACCAGTTTTCAGTAACAATTATTTTGTTCCTCAAAGTGCCCCATTATGTACCAAATGTCAATTTGGTGGTCACTGGGCAAAAAGTTGTTCCTTAAACAAAACCCAATCTCTAGGTTTTCATAAAGCCTACTTTTCTAAGAAAATATGGATACCTAAAATTTTGTTGTCTGGAAATCTCGGATCCAAACAAGTTTGGATTCCAAAAGTCTAATTTTCTTCTTGATTTCAGGATAATAAATAAAGTACCAGCAACAATACATGGTACATTAATAGTGGATGTTCCCGGCACATGACTGGTAACAAAAGCTTTTTTGAAAAGATTATCAAAACGAAAGGAGGAAAGGTAACTTTCGGAGACAATGCTAAGGGAGAGATTGTTGGTATTGTTAATATTGTTTTTCTTGGTAAAACCTTGATTTCAAATGTTCTTTTTGTTAAAGGTCATAAGAACAACCTCATTAGCATAATTCAGTTATGTGATGAAGGTTACCTTGTGAATTTTAGGAATGATAAGTGTTTAGTTCACAATTCAAATGAAGAATTTATTCTCTCAGCCAATAGGCAAGATAATGTCTACACTTTGAATCTAGAAGACCTCAGGAGACAAGATTTACCTTGCCTAAGTGCAATGGAAGATCATTCTTGGTTATGGAATAGAAGATTAGGACACTCTAATATTAGAAACCTGTGTTAACTTTCTAAGAAGAAACTAGTTAAGGATCTACCAGAGCTTAGATTTGATTCTTCTAAAGTTTGTGATCCTTGTCAATATGTAAAGCAACATAAATCTAGTTTTAAGTCAATCGGTGAAGTCTCAACAACTGATGCATTACAGTTAGTGCACATGGATCTTTTTGGTCCAACACAAACTGGAAGTATTGGAGGCAAATACTATGTGTTTTTTATAGTTGATGATTACACTAGATTTACTTGGTTCTATTTTCTAGCAAAGAAATCTGAAGCTTTTTCTTATTTCAAAAGTTTTAGAGCTCATGTTAAAAATGAGAAAAACCTTCCATTGAAAACTATTCATAGTGATCATGGAGGAGAATTTCAAAATTCTGATTTTGAAACTTTTTTTAGTAAGAAAGGTATTACTCACAATTTTTCATCACCTAGAACTCCTCAACAGAACGGTGTAGTTGAAAGAAGAAATAGAATTCTTCAAGAGATAACTAGAACCATGTTGAGTGAATATTCTATTGCTAGAAATTTCTGGGCTGAAGCTGTAATTACTGCTTGTTATACTATAAATCGAGTTTTGATTAGATCTTTTCTTAATAAAACTTATTATGAGTTATGGAATGGTAGAAATCCAAGACTTTCCTACTTCAAGGTTTTTGGTTTCAAAGTATTCATTTTGAATACTAAAGATAACTTACATAAATTCGCACCAAAATCTGATGAAGGAATTTTCTTAGGATATTCCACAACTTCTAAGGCTTATAGAGTTTTTAATAAAAATACTTGTACTGTTGAGGAAACAGTACATGTAAAATTTGATGAATCAGATCCTTTTGTTTTTAAACCATCTCAACTTACATCCTCGGATGTGTTTTAAAAAACTGATTGTCAACCTTGGATAAAAGAACCTTCTGATAAGGAAATTGTTCTAGAAGATACTTCTGAAACATTTTTCCCAGAAGACTTTTTACCCTATGTTGATGAAAAGGTTTTACAAAACCCAAATCAGGTGTTTCTTAAGAATCATCTCAGTGATAGTATCACTGGTGATGTAAATAAACCGGTAAGGACTAGAAGTTCCTTAAGAAATGAAGTAGAACATCTAGCATTCCTTTCCCAATTAGAACCTAAAAGCACTGATGAAGCTTTAGGTGATGATGATTGGATTAAAGAAATGCAAGATGAACTAAATGAATTCGAAAGGAATAAAGTCTGGACCTTGGTTGAAAGACCTAAGGAAACTTCTGTTATTGGAGTAAAATGGGTTTTCAGAAATAAATGTGATGAAAATGGAGTCATTGTTAGAAATAAAACTAGACTTGTTGCTAAAGGATATAATCCGCAAGAAGGAATAGACTATGAAGAAACCTATGCTCCAGTAGCTAGACTTGAATCTATCCGTATTCTACTTGCATTTGCTGCATTCTTTAATTTCAAACTTTTCCAAATGGATGTGAAATGTTCTTTTCATAACGGTTATGTTCAGGAGGAAGTCTTTGTTGAACAACCTCCTGGATTTGAAGATACAAAACATCCGAATCATGTTTTTAGACTTACCAAAGCTTTGAATGGCCTTAAACAAGCCCCACGAGCATGGTATGATAGACTCACTGGATTTTTTCTTTAAAATAACTATGTTAAGGGAAATGCAGATCCAACCCTTTTTATAAATAAAGATAAGAAATTTTTTTTGATTGTTCTAATTTATGTTGATGACATTATATTTGGTTCAACTCAGCAATCTTTGACTGACTCTTTTGCTAGTCTAATGAAATTTGAGTTTCAAATGAGTATGATGGGTGAGTTAACATTTTTCCTTGGTTTTCAAATTTCCAAAAACCAGAAGGAACCTACATATCTCAACATAAGTATATTAAAGATCTTCTGAAAAAGTATGGTTATGACAACACTAAAAGTATATGTACTCCCATTGGTACCTCAAACTCTTTAGATCTTGATGAAGCTGGGAAACCAGTAGATCAAACATCTTTTAGAGGTATGATAGGAAGTCTACTTTACATATCAGCTAGTCGACCAGACCTAATGTTTTCAGTATGCTTATGTGAAAGACATCAATCCAATCCTAAGGAATCTCACTTAAAGGCAGTAAAAAGAATTTTTCGCTACCTTAAGGTAACCATGGATCTAGGATTATTTTATACTTCTGGAAATGATTTTGTTCTAAAAATATTTTCTGATGCTGACATCGGTGGATGTATAATGGATAGAAAAAGTACATCCGGAACTTGTCATTTCTTAGGATATTCTTTCGTTTCCTGGTCCTGCAAGAAGCAACATTCTGTAGCACTCTCCACTATTGAAGCTGAATATGTAGCAGCTGGAAGTTGTTGTGCACAAGTGTTGTGGATGCAACACACACTCACAGACTATGGCTTGAGTTTTTCTAAAACTAAAATTTTGTGTGATAACACTAGTGCCATTACCCTAAGTAAAAACCCTGCACATCACTCTCGTGCAAAACACATAGATATTAGGCATCACTTTCTTAGGGATCACACACGTAAAGGAGATATTATTCTTCAGTTTATCAGAACGCAAGATCAACTTGCTAATATTTTCACAAAATCTTTGCCTTCTGATAGATTTGAATATATTAAACAGAAGTTAAGAATGATAATCGTAAGGTAATCTATCTTAATTAACTTTCTGTTGAAAAAAAAATCCTTACAGTAATAAACTCCTTTTCCTAGGGGGAGTACATTTGATTGTTTGTTTAACAATGTTTTTCAAAATTTGTTTTCAAACTTTTCAGAATGAATATTTCCGGAATAGAACTTCTGGAACTAAAATTTTCCAAAATGGACAATCTCGTACAGAATATTTCTGGAATGGGAGTATTCGTATTGAAAATTTCCGGAATGAAAATTTCGTACTAAAAGTTTCATAAAGGAATTTTCATACCAAATTTTTCGTAATATATTTTTGGTACTAAGTTCTTCGTACTATTTTTCTTCTTATGTTTGTTTTTCGTACTGCGTTTTTCGAAATGAGTTTTTCGTACTATGTTTATTTTTCATAGTTAATTTTTTTTTGCGAAATCTGCCATTACGAATAATCATTCTAAGACAATCCGAAAGGTATGGTTACCCTACTCAAGTTTTCGTAGTCATATTTTACTTGCTGGAATTTTCTTGTATTATGATTTCAGATTATAGTTTTCTTAAGTCTTTGTTTTAATAAAAACCTCAAAAAGATCGGATTCAAGCTCTCAACCGTCAGATCTGATCTCAGCTCATTCTAACCGTTAGATCAATCGAGGAAGGTGAACCGTCATCTCATTGCCTATATAAAGGGGACCCAAATACTCGTCCCACATCGATCTCAAAGCTCTCGCGTCCCGAATCTCTATCTCTCTGATTTAAGGCCGTTCCGAACTTCAGTCTTCTCCGTTCTGAACTTCTCAGAGAACTTCAGATCCGAATGTCTGCAGAGTTAGCATCTCAAGAAATGTCATCTACCAAGCCTATTTCTCAGTGGTTAGTTTACAGAAAAAGGTTAGTCCATCCGGTTTTCTTCAGCAACTACGATTCTATCATTTCAAAGAATATTATGTTGAATGGCTGGGAAGATGTTGCGGTATCAAAAACCGGGAATCAAGATGAAGTATATTCAGACTTACTTGTCGAGTTTTATGAGTCAGTTTCTTTCTTCGGGGAAGATAATAGGGAGAAGTTCTTTTTTAAGTCTTATGGAAAGACTAACATGCTTTCTCACAGCAAGGCTGCAAGCTTGGTAGCGCTGTCTTATGAAGGAGAAGCCGAGTTTATTTCGCATGTGTTGCAAGATTCCAAGGGTAGCTTCAACAACGAAAAGGCCTTAGAAACTCTCGGACTGGGTGATGACAAGGCTCCGAAAATTGCAAGTCTATCCACAAACATCCGGATTCTGGAGTTATGGGTGCAAGGACTTATCGTACTGAGGAAAGGCGATAAAGACAGCTTGAAGAAAAGTGAGATCTATATCTTAGATTTCCTGATAAATCTAAGGAAGTTCAACTTGATGAAGCATATTCTTCTTACTATTGAAAATTTGAAGAAGGGGAATCTGAGAGCTCAGATTATTATGTATCCAGCAATCCTCTCCAAGTTAATTGTTCGGTGCCTTGAGTCTTTCAAGGAGGCTTGCAAATCTAAGCTGAGAGTTTACAAGATCATGCTGGTAAGCGATGAAACTCTTAAAAGAATGAATGTAGCTTTTGACAAGAAGTCTGGAAAGTTTATTGATCTACCTGCTCAAGCAGAAGTGGCTCCGAAAGTTTCTGATCCGGATTCATCTAAGCCAGTAAGGATGAGAAAGCTGAAAGAAGTGGAAGTACAAGTAGAAAATCCTAAGTATAAGGAAGTCCACTCCGCACCACCAAAGCCAAAGAAGAAGAAAGCCTATACTGATAAGGTTGTTACAAAGTGGAGAACTGATAAAGTGAAATGGAAAGAAGGGGATCCGCAGTTCGGATTGGACCCTGCGGAGGCTAAGGCTTTGAAGGAGAGAACTGCTGAAGAGTTTGAAAAACAAGCAAAACAAAAGAAGCTCAAGAAGAATATGTCTGAGGCTAAGGTAGCTCAGGCCTTGTTAAAATTCAATGAAATGGTTTCAGAAACTATTCCAGTTCCGAGATCTTTCTCCCTGGAATCTCTACCTGAGACTCTAGGAAATAATTTCGCTTCTCCGGCAGAGGCTGTTTCTAACAATTCGGAGGAAGTTGAGAAAGTGGAACAAATAGAAGAGGGTGTTGAAGGAAGTGGTGAAATTGTAGATGTGCTGAAACAAGTAGATGATTACAAGGAACACCTTCGGAACACCTATCGCTCCGAACTTTAGAAGCTGAATCCTCGAAACTAGTTACTCCAGCAATGGAAGAAGAGAAAGGAGAAGAAGAAGTTTCCTATCATGGAGAAGAAGAACAACTTTTACATATTGCTCAGATGAAAAGCGTAGAGGTTGGTGTTCAGGAAGTTGCTGATGAGGAAGATTTTGTTGTTCAAGTTTCTGATAGTGAGATGAAATATCCGGAACATGATTCTATTCTGAAAAAAGATAAAGGGAAGCAAATTCTTGCTGATACTCCGAGTTCAGAAGAAAGGAAGAGAAAGGAAGCTGGTAGTTCTTCAAAGAGAAAGTTGGAGTTTATTGAGGAAGAAAACTCTCCAAGCAAGATTTCAGATTCGGAGTCATCCTCGTTGGGGCATGATTTTGTTGTTCAGTCTTTAAAGAAGTTGGTGGGAACCATTCCGACCTTCTCTAGTATCGACTCAAGATGCCAGATGCTTCAACATGCGTTGAATCAGAAAACCGACTCCGTATCTGTGGTTATGGATAAGTGCGTTGAGATTGAGGCTCAATTCAAAACCTTCTTTGTTGGTTACGAAGCTCATAAAAGATCTTGCAAAAGGATGAAAAGCTGGTCGAAGAAGACTGTGGAAGAGATGATATTGCTTGATGACATTCAAGACAATGTTAAAGATGCCTTTGAGACCGAGGACAAGAAGTTTAATGAGTTAACTTCATCCTTTGAAGAGAAGCTGACTGATGAAAAGAACATCCGGATTCAAGAAGTCAGGGATCTGAATGGGAAACTGAATTCTGTTTCTCAGAACTGGAAATTTGAAAGGGATCATCGGATCGATTTTGAAGAAAGGATGAAGGCTCAGGACGAAAAGATCAAGGCTCAGGAAGAAAAGCTGAAAGCCCAGAATGAAAAGATTGAAGCTCAATCCGCAAGAATAGTTTCCTTAGAGAAGCAAGCTGAAGAAGATCATAAAGACCTAAAGAAGATCAAGACTATTCTAAAGGGGCTCATGTCAAAAGAGAAAGATCCGAAATAACCAAATCCGATCTTTTTGTTGTATTCTTTTTGTTACTGACATTCCAAATCTAATGAAAATTGTGTATCTCGTTTCCATTGTTGTCATTACTAATCTTTCAGGTACATTGTTGTTTTTCCATTCCCTCCAATTCTTTTTGAAAATCACAATGGGGGAGAAGGAAAAGATCCTTAAGAAAAATAGGAACTCTAATAAGAGTTTATCAAAGGGGGAGAAAGAAAAAACTACCCAATGAAAAATAACTCTAATAAGAGTTTATTTAAGGGGGAGTTTTTTTTTAAAGAAGACCTTCTTATGAAATATCACTCCGGAAATATGAATACGATCCTTAGAGTTTCAAATCCTAAGGGGGAGTTAGTCGTATTCATCTATATCCTTAAAACAAGGGAGATAAGCATTAATATGTTTCTTTCTTCTTAGAATTTTTTTTGTATGGATGTTTGTGCTTTCCAAAAAGGGGGAGATTGTTGAGTCAATATGGTTTTCCTTATGACTTTTCCATTCCTTCTTGTTTTGAAAATCACAAACACCTTATCTTAAAGAAAATCGCTTTTATAAGGAAAATTTCTTTTATAAGGAAAATTTCTTTTATAAGGAAAATTTCTTTTATAAGGAAAATTGCTTTCTTAAGGAAAATCGCTTTTACAAGAAAAAATTATCCTTATCATACATTCATCCATATTTTTCTTAAGTATGAGATTCAGATTCATTTTCTAGGAATCGTTGAAACATTGATATAAAGCATTATGTTTTAAGGTTTGGATTCTGGACAAGAACTATAAGGAAGTTTCATTCCGAATTCCGGATATGAACTCTGACTAAGTTCTATTCTAGATTCAGGATACGAATTCTGAAGAAGAATTCTCATTACGAATTCCAATGAAGAATTCTCATTACGAGTTCTAATGAAGAAATCTCATTCCGAATTCCCATTACGAATTCTAATGAATAATTCTCATTACGAATTTTGATGATGAATTCTCATTACGAATTCTGATGATGAATTCTCATTACGAATTCTGAAGATGAATTCTCATTACGAATTCTGATGATGAATTCTCATTACAAATTCTGATGACGGATTCTCATTACGAATCCTGATGATGAATTCTCAATACGAATTCTGATGACGAATTCCTATTCCGAATTCTCATTCCGAATTCACCTATTAAACAGAATTTGAGTATCTTTGTTTTATACACTCTGAATAAATTCAGACTCCGAAAAATATCTTTGTTTGACTCCGAACTTTTTTTTATTTCCTACACTTCTAAAATTTTTCTACACTTTACTATTGTTCCTTACACTCCGAACTTTCACTCCGAAGTTTTCATTCCGAACTTTTATGTTAGAGTTTAAAACAATGTCGTACATTCTGTTACACTTGTTTTGTTATAAAACGATGTCATCTGTTTTGTTATAAACTAACCGTTGTCTAAGTGACACGTGTACAGGTCCCTCCGATCTTTAAGGAAAATATGACCGTTAGAGAAGGAGCCGACCTTACCTATAAATAAGAGCCCATTTGAAAGAGCTCGGTGCTAATAGCCGATGAATGTGCTGAAAGGATGACTAATTTTCTTGAAGTGATTTCTAGAGAGAGAGGCTCTTATTAACTCTCAAAGAATCGTGCAACTCCAAATGATGGTGATTACATTCGTGGGCTTCCGGGGATAGGAAGATAGAGGTGCCAGCTACCTTGAAGTTCGAGGGCTTCCTTGCTAAGGAAGACAGAGGTTGCCAACTACCTTGAAGTTGAGGGCTTGCGGGGATAGGCAAGACAGATACTCTGATCTTCGTATCGAGGGCTTACCCTGGTGTGGGTAAGACAGACTTGCTTGAAAGTATAAATCAAGGGACCTTTACCCAAGGTTGTTGGATACCCTTCACTTTGGGTTAAAATAATTATATCTTGTTACTTGTAGTTTTACTACTTGTTTCTATTCCGCTGTATTTTGTATTATAAGGAAATTATAACTTTCATATACTTCCTTACTTGTACTCTGATTCATTTAGATTCTAAACGCTTTAAGGTAGAATCTCATATTGTAACTTTTGTAAAGATTCAAATTCCGGAACAATATTTCCGGAACTCTCATTAGGAATCTCTTTCCTAGTTTACATTCGATGTTAAGAGGTGTTGTGAATTTACTTGGTTTAACTTTGTTAAACATAGCCTTTTCCTTTGCTTAAGGAAAAACATAGTTATACTTAACTAACTTTAAAGGTTCCAAAGGAATTTTTAAAGTATACAATTCACCCCCCTCTTGTATATTGAGCATCTCATACTATATTTCGATCCTACATTTATAACATTATAAAGATGTGTAAATAGAAAAAAGGCTTACAAATTAAGTAAATAAAATGGAATCCTCCACTCATATAAACTTATTTACATAAAATATAATAAACACATAACATTGTGACCATGATATCATTTTCATGCATAAAAATCATTCCCACGAAGCCAAGTCTCTTTTCGAAAACATATTATTGAACAACATGGGGACTACACCTATATAAAGGGAGACCGCACCATCACCACTAATAGTGTTTTCTATATAAGGGATTGAGTTTCCACATCTTTCTATAGATTATTGTATTTCCCTATTCTCCCATAGTGGATCAAGTTTTCCCCATATTATAATAGTGGATCATGTTTCCCCATCACTAATAGTAGATCGAGATGCACCAGTTTCTCATTATGGTTTCAGCTCATCACCATGTTTCCCATAATTATCTCATGAGATATTAATCATTACCCAATAAATTTTAGGTAGATATAGGTCAATCGGAAAAATAAATAATATCATATATAAATTTTCCACTTGATAATAAAACATTCATCATATCATGACCCATAAAAAGCATAGATTTTATAATCATCACACAAAAACCCATAAAATGAAATGGGTTTCATAAAAAATACATAATTTTATTATCTATAGAATAGAGTAGTTCCCAAAATCATTTCAAAAATGTACATTTTCCATCGTAATATTTTGGGAATTTTGATTCAAATTTATCTATAGATTATAATATTTTTTTCTTGCATGAAACAGAAAACATAGAATGTGTTGCATGAATGCACCATGTTATTATTTATTTGTAATCAAAACAAAGTTAATTATTAACTACATAGAATAATTATATTATCATATGGTATAATAAAAACAATATATGGGTTGTGTCACACACAATGCTGAATTATTTTGATTGAATATTTTACTCGCACGATAGATTATCAGTAATTTAACAGAGAACGTACATGAAAAATTAACATTAACAAGTTTATAAAAATTAATTTATTAAAACAACATCATTTTGAAAATTTTAATTACAAAATTATCTTACAGTTGTTTGTGGAGTTTTTTTTTGAAGTGTCAATGTTTGATGAATAATGATAAATACTGCATTTTAAAAAAAAAATTATTATAAATAATTACTAATGTTAAATTATATATTAATTTTTTTTAATGATAAAATATATAAATTAATAATATATTAATTCAATTTTTTTCATTATAAATTGTTATATTGAATTTAGTTAGAAAAACATAACAATCATTGGATAATGTTATAATAAGAAATGATTTCTCGCCACCTCTACTAGATTAAAATTAAATTTATTTCTGATATTTTTGTGAATTAAATTTTTAAAAATATTCATACAAATATGTAATCAACAAGATAACTATTATCTAATGATATCAAATTATTTTTTCCAAAAATATTAATGAATGTGATCAAAATTAATTTTAGTGATCAAGCTAAATCTGAAATTATAAATTTACTAAACCATATAAATAAGACCCAAAATTAATTAGAAATTTCTCCAAAATCAATTCGATGGCCAATTTCATATGTTATGTAAGGGAAAAATACAAAAATGTAAGTAAGGGAAAAATACAAAAAATGGTAGTTAACATTCCTTTATCATTAATAAATCATTATGATATAGATAAAGTAATATATTTTAGGTTATATATTATGTTTTTGACGATAAGTGATTTATATTTATAAAAATATCTTATCATTAATTTTAAAGAATAATTTGTTAAATTAAATTCTAAAAAAATGATAACAAATAGATTATTTAGTAAATAATTAAATAAAATAATTTATTCAATAAACATTATAAGTAATGTAAATTTAATTAATTATCATGTTTTTTTAAAGAAATGAATATATCATGATAAAAACCTTTTCACTTATAATATTTTAATTTAATAATTGTGTTTATATTTTTTTAAAATTCTCATTAAATTAATAGTGTCAAAAGGGGAATGAATGAAATTTGAAAATAAATTTTATTCTATTAAATGGCATAAAATTTATAATAATCCAATCTTATCCGATGAGATTTTAAGTGTTAATAAATAAAAAATATGGTATTTTAATTTTACAACTTATATTTTACAATGAACATATAGACCCTTAAATAATGAAGAAAAAAATTTGTTTGGTTCCTGTTAATGTATTTTTATTTTCGCATTACATTAGCTTGTTTTAAAATTAATTTCAAAAACACTTGAAATTTATATTTTTAAATAATTTATAATATTTAGAATTATTGGGACTATATTTTATAATAAATATCACTTTTATTTTTTCATATATGTTACATCACATGGTATTGAAAACTAGTTAAATTAATAAAATTAAAAATGGGAAAATAATGAAACATAATAAAAAAAAAGAAAAAAATGATTATTTTATTGTATTTTTCTAGTTGTGAGTGTATTTAAACCATAAATACAATTTAATACATTAATTTTATATTTTTAAGAACATGGCGTTTTTGAGACCACCCATTAATTCATAACTTTTTGTATTTAAAGGAATTCAACTTATCCACCTCTGTAAAAATGAATGCACAATTCTCCTTCCTCACAAATCTGAACCATATTTTTTAATCCAAAACCCTATGAATGTATCATAACATAAATTATAAATTCATCATATAAGCCTCACTTTTTTAAGAAATATTTCTGAGAAATCAATTTTGTGAAAAACAATAGAAGTTACACAAACAAGAGGTGACATTATTCCTAAGGCTCTTCTCATTAATTCTTATACTCCATCCATAAACAATTTTTATTTAATAAATATATAAAAAATCATTATAAAAAATAGATTTTTTTTATTGATTTTAGGGTTATTATAAAAACATACACACAATTTAATATATTTGGTAAAGAACATACTATTATTGTGTATGACGATCTACCGCATCAAAAATTATGTTCATTTTTTCCATTACCACCTCTCACGGATTGAAATAATGATGTAAAATATGTTTTAAAATTATATAAATTATATTTATTATATTTTTAAAATTATAATATTATTATATAAAACATACCTTCATTATTTCTATTTTTAATATATGATAACATTGTTTTTGGGTGTGAGGACAACCGCCTCCTCAAAGCTAGTTGATTCACTCACACTGTCCATGGAATGTATAAAAAAAGGTATTAATACATATTAATTATATTATAATTGTATTGTATATATATACTATATTTCCTCCAGTATGAAAATTAATTGGGAAGAGTTATTGTGTATGTATGACAAACCGTCTCCATGAATAGTGAATTACATTTCAAACATCCATATTATATATATATACTATAATATATATATATATATATACATATATATAATATACATGATATTTATAACATGTTTTACTTTGAGAAAATATATAAATATTAATGAATATATGGGTAGAAATAATTGATATTCAATAAATTAATGAAAAACATAACAGTTATCACCAAAAATGCTATATTAGCGTTGATTTATTTATGAAATGGAAAAATAAATTATAATGTAAATCAAAAATGATATTATTGCTGATAATATGGTTAAAATATATATTTATTATAAAATTATTATAATTATACTACATGTGTGAATGATTATGATGAGAGTCAAGAAATAAGGTAATGATTTTCTCATCACACAATTTATAATCATGAGACAAAATCCATATTCACTGCTAGTTTGTTTTATGTGGTGTATATAATGACAATGAATGTAGTGTAAGAGATATATAATAATATTTGTATTTATTTTACTATCCTTTTGTTTATTTTTTGTGTTTTATCTTTCAAATGATACTAAATTTTTAAATTAATTTTGTCTCAATTGTCCTTCTAGAAGACACATTCCATGTCATGCATGTGTATTCATCTATGAGGTTTATATAATTCCCATTTAAATTATATATTTTAAATCTAAATATTTCCAGTATATTTTATTCTTCATGTAATCTAATTTTAATGCATGGGGATTATGATTCAATTACTCAAATTGGTAAGAGTTTATTGAAGAAATATAATAGTTTATCGGGATTATTAATGATTACTCTTCCATTGATCAAAGATTATGTTCTATATATAATTTACTCTCATAAATATTTTTATCCAACAGTTACTCAAGATACATCCAATAGATGATATAATTTTCCCATATTTTGTACATTATAAAATTAAATATTATTTGCAGAAAAATAAAACATTTTTTCTTCTTTCGATTGAAAATATATTTTCATTAAAACCATTTTTTTCTGAAAAATAATAAAAAACTATTTTAATATTATCTTATGATGTATAATGTATATTTTATCATATTTATTTCATCATTAATTTTTTTTAAAGAATATTCTTGTCATTTTTTGACCTAGTAACTTTTCTAAACATTTAGGTTGCCGAAGGAATGTTAGACATATGTCTACTTAACCACCATTATGAACATCATTTATGTTATGCTTCCTTTGTATGTTTATATGATAATTTTATAAGTGAATTATCTTCCTAATATTATATATTTTTTGTAATTTTAAAGTGTTTTAAAAAGGTTTTTCATGAATATTTTTTAAAATGTCTTATAAATGATGTTTCAAATTATTTATAAAATTTTAAAAACCATTTTAAAAGAAAACTATTTCAAGTTTATAAAATATTTTTTCATATGTTTTAAATGTTTATTCATGGAAAAATTTATAGAAATATTTTTAAAGCTTATTTTATATGATTTATAAAAAATGATTATCAAAACTTTTTCAAGCTTCTTTAGTAACTTTTCATAGAAAATCGTTTTCAAAATTCCTTAAAGGTTATTTTATCTGTTTTCAATGAAAATTGATTTCAAAATATTTTTTGAGATTAATTTTTATATTATAAAGGAAAAACATTTTTAGAATTATTTCAATCATTTTTTCTATTTTTTCAATGTATTATCATTGAAGTAGTTTACAGAAATTTTTTTATCTTTAAAAATCAATTTTAAAATAAGAAATGATATTTTCCTTAAGAAATTTTTTAAAAGATATTTAAATTTTATTTTCCCAAAAATATGAGATCCCTTGGTATTATTTATTCCTTTATTGGGATATTATCCAATGATTCCAATCAAATTATTTTTCTGATGTTTATGTTTTGATGGGATAATGTTTATGAAACCCATTTCTCTTTCACATGTCATATAATTATGAAACCCACTTCTTTTCAAAAGTTATTATTTTATGAAGTGATAACGAAACCTTCATTTTTTTCATTTCTTAATATTTTATTACGTGTTTATGTTTACCATTTTATTTAATGGGTTATGATATTTTTTTTTGATTTTGTGGTATATTTATATATGATTTTATTTTGATATGTGTTGGATATATATCCACCACTATAAAATTGGGTGATGATTAATTATATATGAACATAAAGGGTACATTGATTATATCCAAATCCCATAAAAATAGGTAGTAGAGGTTACATCATATTTCTAAACATAAGATGGTACTTGGGTTATAGTGAAGTCCCAAAGACAATAGTGTACTCAGGTTGTTTCCCAATCTTAAAAATTATATGATACAATAGATGTATCCCAAGACCAAATATAAAAGTGTACATGGGTGTTTATCTCAACCCTAAAGGTGGAACAAATGTTTTAGAGTATACCTAATGTGTTATTATGGTATTTGATGGTATCTATGAAATAATATTTTATAGGATTATTTGTATTCTATAAATTAGAAATGTTATTTCCAATTAATTATTTCATGTATTATTATCTTGATTCCCTTACAATTCATGTCTTATGAACATCAAATCATCATGACATCCCTCATGATTATGATAATTCATGTGAAGGGTATGATCAGTGAATGGTATTTTCATGTTATCATAGCCTTATGATCATGCTATCTTATATAAATACATTATTTACCATTAATTATAATTATATATAACAATCATCTTTTGTTTTCTTTATCATGTTATAAAAAAGGTTTTATTTTGAAGTACTAAATGGGTAGATATTTGTTGGAAAAATTTAATATATTTCACTAATTTAGGATTTTTTCTCCGTGATTCTGAATACTCTAAAATAGTATGTTCCAAAACCATCTACTATTGAATAATGTGGAATATTCATCAACATGGATGTTATAAACATTTATTCTATGTTTGGGTCACTATAGTTCATATCAAAGGAAATATTTACACATCCTTTGGAAACTAAGATGATAAAACATAGAGAAATTAATGGGAATAAATCTATGTATCTATCTAGGTATTTCACAAAGTATTAGACTTAGTTGTCATAGATTTAATTATTGTTGTCCGGAATTATGAATATTATATGTTATTTTTCATGATTATTTCAATTTCATCTATATTAACTATTTCTTACACTATGAACTTTAGTTTTAGTCAATGGAGGAAAACCAAAGGAAATATGTTGTCATTGGATTTGATGAAAAGTTTGGGGACTATGAGAAACAAAATATGATAATAACCATAGACAATGATATTATGATCTTGTGGGATCAACTTTCATGATATATTATTAACACTAATATCTTTTATGATATTTATAACACATAAAATAAGAGGAATATGGATTTTTATAGATGTTTACATGGTAAGGATCACAGAGTAAAGAACATTAGACTTCTTAAATATCATAAAAAGGGTAGAGAAAGCTTAATTAATACATAAAATGGAGTGGAATATGTTAAATTTGTGGGAGAAAAGATCATAGGGTAATGAATTTTCATAGAGATCAATGAGTTATCTCTTTAGAATGAAGTAATTAACCAAATCAATTCCCAGAATTATGAATTTCATTATAAAACAATGGATGACATATTCCACAAAAATCATTAATTAGGATGGATTGAAGTGTTTATGAATTTGGATTTATGAATTATTAATGTTGAAGAATATAAGGATTTTTAATTTACATTTTTCAACAAGTATTTACCAGAATATAAAGAATATACAAGATAGACAAGAAAATTCATTTAATGATTTGGTGATATTGATGGGGAATGAATGTTTATAGAAAATGTAACCTTCAATATATATCTCAAGTTATGATAATGATGCTTCTAAAATGACGTGTCGTATAAGAAAAAGTAAATTGGAAAGTACTAGTGAATGATTTGATCAAAATGTAGTTTGTTCTATCATGTAGAGATTTCTTTAAAAAATTTTATCTATGACATATATCCAATAAAAATTGGAATAAAGAAACATTCATTTTTTAGTAAGGATATATGGAAATCCATGTTATTACAATGTTTCAATACATTACAAGATAAATGTATTCCCTTATTTAGAATATGAAAACCATTAGATTCATTAAGATATACGGGGGATTAATGTCAAGCTTATTTTTTACCTTCTTTCTATAGTTTTGGATTGTTAACTTGGGGAAGTTTTTTAAGGGTAATCATTTATTGACTGGTTTATGTTTTACATAACATGAGGTTTTTGAATTATTGTATTCTCCTAGAAGGATTTATAAATATTTGATAAACCATTATAATTTTTTTTTGAGATGATAAAAATAGATAGATGAAATGACTTATCATTATATCCCCGGATCTTATGTTTTATCAGTACATTACATATGAAAAATTAACCTCTATTCCGTTGAGTAAGATAAGATCAAGAAATCAAGAAACGAACAACCAAAGAGATACATTATGCATATGAAAATGAATGAAGTAAATTATGTATATATATATATATATTTAGGTTTATAGTTTTTTAAAATATACCATAACTCTAGTAAAATGATATTGAAAAATATTTATATCAAAACATTGAATTCTATTAAATTAGATGTATTATAAATTGCCGTATATTTTTTTCAGGACGTTAATAGTCAATTGATTATTCACTTTTAGGTGATAAATGATTCTAAACACAATCTATAATTATTTAATCTTTTCCTCCATATCCATTATTTACTCCCAACCTATGATATCCTACATGGTTAGCATGTTATGGGTTACATTGGGAAGCCTTTACAGTTCCATCATTCCCATTTTAATGGATGTTTGGTATTCATTTTTACGATTTGGGTTAAATGAAATGAACTATCATGTATTAAACCTTTTATTACCCATATAAAATTTTATGTTGAAATTAATGTTAAGGGGGTTATAATGTAACACCACCTAGTTTTTTAGATTTATTTTTGAAATTAATTTAATCTTGTTGATATTTTTTCCTTTCACAAAACATTCAATATAGATTGCATAATATGAAAAAATCAAGTTATTAATGATTTTTACCATATAAACAATTGATAATTCTCTTCATGAAATACATGTATTATCTTTTGGTACTATTAATACTATTTTTGATTGAGTTATTCATAATTCTGAATTATTTTGATTTCGTGGGTCGTATGATGGACCTCGTTTTACCACATTTTAATTGTAGACCTAAAATAATTTTTTTTGAAACTTTTATAAACTTTTCTATTGTAATAATCATCAATATTTTAATTATTAATTTCAAAATATTATTAGGGAGAATTTTTTATATTTTTTTGTGAAGATTCATTTTTGTAATAGTGAAAAATTGCGCATTTGATTTTAAATTTTAATTCTGATTAAATGATTGTTATAGGAAAAAAAAATTTGTTAATTTTTAGTGACAATATTGATAAAATATATATTTTAATGAAATTTATATCTGGAGAATGATTTTAATATTTAATCTAAATATAAAATCTTAGTCAAATTTTGAATATTTTTACATTTAATTCCCTCTTTCTTACCACGTTTATGGGACGAGCTTTAATTTTGTTTTAATTTTATAAATATAATATTGAAACATGAATAAGAACAGTTTTAATAAGTGTTATATTTATATTATATTAATATCAAATTAATTTTAACAAAAAATATTAATCAATGTAATTAAAAATAATTACACGATTAACGTAAAATTAAGCCTAACAAGGTATTAAACCTTTAAATGAAGGCCCAAAATTACATAGGCACTTATAAAAAATACAGTGAAATCAAATATTTATAAAATACACCTTTATTTTTTAAATGTTATGATATAGTTGTATACTATTCAATAAATAAATATTATTTCATAAAATAATTATGGAAAAAGGAACTTTCTTTACCTTTAATTTTTATAAAACTATCTTATATGGAAGCCCCTATTTTAAGTTATAAATATATTTTTTAATGATAAAAGATTTTTAATGAACTTTATTTATTCATAATTTATATAGGTTAATTAGTTACATTTTACACCCAAAAAATATTAACACCAGGATTATTAAGTGAATAATAAAATAAAATAAATAATTCTAGAAACATTAAAAGGAATTATCATTTAATAAATTATTTTGAAATTTTTTTATATATCATGTTAAACATGTCTTATCATTATATATTTAAATTACATCATTATATTGATAGTTTTTAAATTAATATTAAATTAATTATTTCAATAATGACATTTGTATTATTTTACAATAAATAATATTTTATTATATGATTTATAATTAATAACCATTCTACCAATCAAATTTTTATTTATTTGTTAATAAATATAAAATTCTGTCAATTAATGGACCAATTTATCTTTTTTAATGGACATATATACCCATAAATATTAAAAATATTGTTATAATTATTAATGTTAAGGTAGTTTTATTGTTCATTACATTCAATTGTTTTAAAATTACTTTATGAATGACATGGGAAGAATATTTAAAAATTAAATATTTAATTTATAATTTTGTGTGTATTTATTTTTTATTTATTTTCACTTTAATTTTTTACAAATTTTTAAATTACTTAAGAAAGAAACCTTGTTACATTAATAAAAAATAAAATAATAAAAATAATAAAACATAATGTCTAAATAAATGGTAAAAATGATTTTAATATTGTGTGGTTTGAGTGTTTCTATACCATAAGTACCATTTAACACATTATTCATCCATTTTGGAAAAACATTTTGTTAGGGATACATCCCAATAGTTTTTACCTTTTGTTATTTTAAAGAATTCCACTCCTCCTCTACTATAAAAAGGCATTCACTCATTCCCTTCCATACACCTATAATGCAATTTTATACCATCCAAAGTCATCCTAAATATCGCTAAAAATACATCCATTCATTATAAGTTCTCATTTTTTGGAATAATTCTATCACTAGATGAAATATGGGTAAAACCAAAATTAGTTACCCTAAGAATAGGTAGAATCCTTCCTCTAGAAGTTTGGTTTTATTTTCATTAGGAATCCAATAAAATCAACATATTCTATATTTATATAATAACTAAATTATATTAAATATAATTATATGTTTTAATTATATTTTTAATCCTACACTTACACACACTTTCTTTTCAAGGGAAATGATTTTACAATTTTTTTGTATGATGAACTACCACCTCCCAAAATTACATAGTTTTGGATTCACATTAACACCACTCATGGAAGAGAATTGTTATGGAAAATATTTTTTATATGATATATATGATATTTTTGTTGTATTTAAATTATTATTTTATTATAGTAATCATAAATTCAGGGTTTCTATTTTTTGTAAATATAATAACTTCATTTTTGGATGTGCGGAATACCAACTCATCAATGTGGTGTCATTCATTCACACTCTGAATGGAATATCTTAAGGTCCATTTTATTGAAATTATATGTTATAAATGAAATAATAATGGAAATTTAATTATAATATATATATATATAAGTACACATATGTTTCATTTACATTAATTCATTCAATAAAATAATAAAACAAAATAATTGTTCACACAAAGATATCACCTACCATCTCGGTGATTGATGTATTCAATGTCATAAAAATATGTTATATAGATTATTATTAAACGAATATAATTAATATAATATATATATATATATTATAATTTGAAAAATTGGTGAATCACGATCTATGTAATAGCACGAAGTATTAAATGTCCTAACAAGAATGGAAAATCAAGGTGTTTATCAATTTAATTTTAACATTAATGTGGAATTATAATTTAATATGTAATATAAATTCATTTGTAAATCATAAATGATATTATTCAAAATAATTTTTTCCTTTATTTATTTATTTATAATAAAATTATAATATTTATTAATTGGTATTGAATGATTACAATTATAGTCATCACAAAAGATAAGGGTTTTATCATCAAACATTTTAAATCTATGAGAAACAATCCATTTTAACCCATCATTTATTTTTTAAAAGTGTAAATAATTACCATGAGTTTATAATATTACACATATAATTATATTTATGGGTATTTAAATATCAATGTAATGTTCTTTTTATGGGTAGTATGGTATAGAAGTAGCTAAATCAAAAAATGAGGTTTGGTCTCTACTTCCCTTCCGTGAGAAAAATTTAATGTCATGAACATGTATTCATGATAAAGATATATATAAATCCCTTTGACATATAATATCATTAATATTTTATTATCATTATTTTTTATTCGTTATTTTATACAATTTTCTACAGGGCGTATGATTCATGGTTACCTAGTGGTACGAGTTTATTTAATCAATCTTAATATTTATCATGATTTTTTTATGATTTTGTATCAATTGATAAAATATTATGATAAATCATTGATGACCACCCATGAAATTTCATTACCTCTAGTTATTCATGCTATATCAATTTAATGGTAAATTTTACTACCATTAGTTCCTCATATAATTAATAAATTTTTTTTATTCAAAATTAGACACTGTTTCTCATTTCTATCTAAAATATCTATTATTTCAAAACTATGTTATCTAAAAACACTCAAAGAAAAATTTTACAATTATCATTATTTGTTAAAATAAAATTTTTACACATTCATTAGAGTAATAAAAAAAGGTTTTAAATATAATCTTCATTTTATTTTCCAATCAAGGAAATCTCAATCTATTAATGTGTAAAAGGAATATTTGACATTTATGGACTTACCCACAATCACAAATATCATTTCCTATATCCTTTATTTTTTATTTTATAATTTTATACTTTTGAAAAAAAAATTATCCTAATATTATAGAAATATTTATATTTTAAAATTGTGTCACAAAAATGTTTTTTAAAAGAAATTATTATTAAATTTTTTTTCAAATAAATATAAATGAATTATCCATTTTTTTCTAAATGGTTATATTAAATGAAATGTTTTGGAATATTTAAAAATGAAATTTTATTTGATTTCAAATTTGTTTCATTGAAAAATTCTTTCAATGTTTTTTCGGGACTATTATATATGTTTTCATGGAAAACTATTTGAAAAATATTTTCATACTTTCTTTATAATTTTTCATGGAAAACATTTTTCAAAACGTTTTCAGTAATATTTTTTAATATTTTAAGGAAAACTGTTTTGATAATTTTTATGAGAAAATTTTATATTTTTTATGGAAAATTATTTATAAAGGACCTCATTACTTATTTATAATTATTCAAAGTATTTCTTTTATATATAATTATTTAAAAAATGGTATATGTTCAAAAAATCATTCTTCAATTAAGAAACTGAATTTTCCTCCATATTTTTTATAAATTATTTTCAAAATTTATTTTCAAAAATTATTTTAATATAAGTTGAAGACTAATAGTGTCACTCATTCCATTGTACAAATTTGATTAAATGATCCTGTAATATTTATTACATGATGGTTTATTTTTTTATGGTGTATTTTTTGGGAATCCCATTTCTCTTTGCCAGATTATATGCCAAAGAAACCCGCATTTTCATGGGATCAGAATTGAATAAATTATTATGAAACCTATATTTTCCCGAATATTGAGATATGAGTACATTTTAGTAACACACATTTCATTTTAAGGGTTATGATATTATTTTTTATGATTATTTTTCAAAAACATATATAATATCATTATGAGATATGTAATACCTATATCATTGTAATATGAATTGGGTAATGATATGTTGTATATGATCTCAATGGGTACACATGTTTTATCCCAATATCAAAAAAATATGGGATATGGGTAGTAGGAAAAACCCAAAAACAAGTATGGATACAAGTTTTATCCCATTCTATTATACAATAATATATATAAGTTATAGCCCAACCCTAAAATTATGAGGCTAAATGGTTCTATCTCAATGCCAAACATACGCCAGTACACAGTTTTTTATCCCACACTTGATTCATGTAAATGGGTTGTAGCTCTAGTAAAATATGTTATGATTTTCTAAGTTGGAATCCTTTAAAAAATATTTTCACTTCTAGTGTGTATTCCAAAAACTGTATATCTTAATCCCCGATTCTTCATTCATGGATAATTTTTATTATTCCATTAGGATTAATGTCTTATAAAATACCAATTTTTTTGCCATGTGACATGATTATGATCTCTGTTTTGAAGGGTATTGTCTTAAAATGATAAGTTCATGTTCTCATACAGTTATGTTCATGTTATTCTAATTTTATTCCTCTATTTTCATTTACCAATCATTCGATATGAACCAATTCATATTTTTCCATTCTACATGTTATGATGAATGGTTTTAAGTATAAGTATAAAATTGGTATATCTTTATGGTATACATTTATCATATTTTCACCAAATATATGTTTTTTTATCCCAGAATCTAAAGAAACCAAACTAATCTAGTCATCAGGCGTGTATGTTCATAATATTCTAAATACTGATCTATATTGATATAATATTACAGTATGGTATGCCAACATCACTTTTTCATAACCCATGAAAATAAGTGGGTCTCAATAGAATATAGCACATGGAATTGAAACGGGTGTCATAAATATAATTTTATCAAATCATAAGCTATTCAAAGGAAAAATATTTTATGGTTTTACATGATCATATCCCAAGAAAATAATAAACTATAAAAATTTATGACATCTTATATATAGAATTACTTTAAAAGATGACATGGAATATTTCATAAATAAACAATACTTTTGTTGAAAATAATTTTCATATATCCATTTTGAAAATCAATTTATTATAAATAAATTGTTAAATGTTTATATAATCATTTTTGAAGATTATATATTTTCCACATTCAAAAATTATTATTTTTATACATAAATAATTTTGAAAAATATTTTTAATTTTAATATAGATTTCAAAACATTTAAAGGAAGAATAAATGATTTTTAAAATGCATTATAAATAAAACAATATAATGGAGTATTCAATACATTTAAAAAATAATTTCATTTTAATAATTATAAAATATTATACAGTGAAATCATTATCATGATAGAGGATAAATACAAACATGTCTAACATTCCTTTTTCAACATTAGTGTTTTAGAAAAACCCATAAATCATAAAATTAAAATAAGATACCTTATATATTCATTTTGGAAAATGGTAAAAAAAGGGTAAATATATCATTTAGACACAGTAGTATAATTGTCAAACAATTTTGAATTTTTTCCGTCTCATGGTTTTGAATGCATATTGATTTTTGAATAAAAATTGAAATAATCTAAGAGTATTATAAAAACATTTTAATAATTATCTTTTGTATAATTGAGTAGGAAAATTGAAACTTTATATTTATTTAACAAAAATAATTACTGGATAATAAAATTTATGATATTTCTTGACATATGGGTCATATGAGTTCATAAAAGGAAACAAAACAAAATATAATAGTCATAAATTATGATATTGTAGTAATAAATTGTTACCACTTCTAAAACATTTATTCATAATAATATCGAAATAATAACATTACTTGAAGATTAAATTATAACGAAACTAGGTTATTCATTATAGAATATATCAAAGTTTAGTATATACACCTCATCATTGGTATATGAAAATACCAATAAATATAAGTATAATAGTAAAAAAATGTATTCATTGGAGGTACATAAACCACAAAAAAATAATTATCTGTCAATAAAAAATAAGTCTCATAGAAATAATAGTGAGATTTTAAAATCCTTACTATGTGTGTAAATTTTGACTCTAGATCCACATTAATGATTAAATAAAATGAAAAAATAAATATCATGAAAAAAAATATATTCCTAACAATAAAAATTATTATGTAATTAGATACACGACATAGAAGAAATTGGTGTCGAATGTGGAATGTTTCTAAAATATATAAAAAGTGAGATGAGGAATCCCTTACCATGAGTTTTGAATATCTACATACACGTTAAAATATCATCAATAATAAGTATAATAATAATATATATCCACAAAATAGAAATGTTATTATTTATGATTTAATATATTATTTTTTATAACTTTATATTTCATTTTTATTATGAATAACATTGTATGATTGTGTTTCAAGTAATATCTGCTTTGTTTTTCGTTTATGTTTTGACTCTCTTTCAATGATACAATTATATAGATGATTATTTACTAATTTTATAATTATAAAAATGATATCAATATCATATAAATTAATTAAATAAGTATTTATAGTTATATATAAAATATAGAAGTAAAACATAGAACACACTATTCATATATATTGTAGGTCGTATGTACAAATGAAGATAGTTTCCATTCTACTGTCTTATTGAATGATGGAATCCAAGTGGAATATATGAATATATATCTTATCATTTTAGAATCATAATTATTTCAAATATATCTTATAATTTCACTTAAATATTCCTTAATACATTCCATGTAATGTGTAAATAGAACACAACGCTTTGAGGAGGTGGGACTCTACATGGCCACAAACTAAGTTATCTTCGTAACAAAAAATTAAATTGATGAAATTATTTATTTTATAATAATTAATTAAGAATAAATAAATCATAATTATCATATATATAATATTAAAATAGTATATACATGATAATTTCTATCCATGGGAGGTGGTAATGGAACAACGAACAACATCGTTTCACGGGGTGGTGTTCTGCCATACACCCAAACAATAATTTAATTACAATTCTGATGGAAGTGTCTATAATTTTAGAAATATAAACTATAATAAATACATCACATGATATTAATTGTAGTTATTTTATTATATAATCATTGAATAAAATTATTTTATATAATGATAAATAAAATAAAATGAAGGTACTAGTTGATGGTTTTTACATCTCCCTTGAATATCTCTTATTTTATACCAAAGGGATCCCTTGGGTAGATTTTTTCCTAATGGAAGGATTATAAAATATATGAAATTATGTTTTTAGGAATTTTCTTAGGGTTTGGAAACATCAAAATGAAATTATTTTTATAAAGAGGGGTAGTCATTTTTCAAATGGGAAAAAAGACACATTTGGTATTTTTGAAAATATTTGAGCACTGCCCATTTTTTACATATTCCACGATGGTGTGTAATTTATAATTAAGGAACCATATATGTGTAATGGACGAAATTTGGAAATAAATTTAAAAAATTTACATGTGTGAGATCATTTTTAAACCTATTTTCATTATTTAATTAATTAATTATACTTAGTTTACCTTATTCACTATAACTAATTTTAGTTACATAAAATAATATTTTTTGTAAAAATTTGAGTTTAAATAATTAGATATTAGAAATTATAATGATTTTAGATATGGAATAAATTATCTATAACATAATAATATATATAGTGGTAATTAATTTAAAATTAATCCTATAGAGGGGATGAGGTGACGACTTTTTAAAGGGAAAATGGAAATAATTATAAAATATTTATTGATCCAATTTCCATTTAAAATTGTTTATAATTATTAAAATTTTATTAATTAATGCATAAAGATTCTAAATTTACTTTAAATAAAAATTAAAATATATGTTATCTATAATATTATATTATAATTTGAAAAAACATATCTTTTTTTCATAAAATATTATTTATTCTTATCTCTTTCTAATGAATTACATTAGATTAGTTTAAAATATTTATTTAATTGATAATATATAAATTTTTTAAAAAATATTATTTAAAAGGGGTTTTTTATATTTATTAAGATAAAATTATTATTTATGAAGAAAATTAGTATTCTTTCTAATTGAAATTCTATATTCTCAAATTGAAATTAAATTCATGTATAAATAATTCTAAAACAATTGATTCATTTTATATTCTTGTGTAAACCATAGATACAATATTTAGTCATTAATATTTATATCTTTTAATCTAATGGTTATATGATAATTTTTCTAATATATTAAAAATAAATTTATTAATATTGTGTAGTTCAGTATAACTGTGTCTTCTGTATAATGAATGGTATTGAAGGGAATAAATATTGTGTTTTACAGAATCCAAGTATAATGTCTTAGATATTAAATTTTACTATATCTAATTTTGATGCGAAAGATAAAATTTTAGTTTTAACAAAAAATAATAATAACATCGTGATTAAATATAATAGATGAAAAATTAAATGTTTTGTGAAATGATAATATCATTAAGATTAAATAATTTGATAATATATGTCACAAAATCTTGGGGGTGTTACTTTCTACCCCCCACCCCCAATAGAAAAACATTTACCCCTATATATTCATTTACATTTTAAATATATAATACTTGAATGTTTTATCCGTAGAAACCAACTTTGTAAAAATGAGTACAAAAACAACCATTTAATGTAAATTTAGGATCCTTAATAGTCACAAAAGGTAACACATAACTGTGATTTCTTATAGGATAAAATATATGGAAATGGAAAACATGAAAATGAATGAAAAGTATAATCACATAGTTGGATTAATAAATTATATTTATTATAAGAAGGTGGTTCATCAAGTGAAATTTATCAAACACAAAACAATAAACTAATGAAGTGTGAATGAGTTATTAATATCATAAAAATTATGATAATCATAAAACATATTATTTCAAAACCCTAATTTTCCTCATTATGATGAATTTTTAGAAAATGTATACATACATTTTTTCATGACAACCTCACCCATTTTTTGACTTGATAAATTTCCAATTTTTCTCATATTCATGAAATGAAGGTGAATTTTTCATTTATAAAGCATTAACAAATCATCTGATGCATTAATCAAATGATAATTATTTAAATATGTATTTATTTATAATAAATATTTTACCACATGTTTTACACTATTCTTATATTCTCGTTGGGTGAGATAATAATTTAATATCTAAAACCTCATCCAATGTTAAACAAAAAACATTACACCAATGGGTAACCTTATAACCCCTATTAAAGTTATATGTCCAAAAAATTTGAAATATGGTCAACTTTTTGATTGAAAATAGTTCATCTTTGATCAAAAGTATATCATAATGTATCTATTATTTTTAAAATATGAATCATTGAAATACCGTTATTATATATTGTCTTGAGATGTGGTATTAACACAATTACAATAAATCCTTTTTTAAAACACGCATGTCCCCTTATTACAAGTTTTATTGAATATATCTCTAAAATGGACATGTTTTTTAAACATAATAAATGATAGTAAAAACCATATTTTAACAAAACCATAATTTGTTCATAGAAAATCAGTTACATCAAAAATAAGTTTTTATGTCCAACATATATTTATCTAAAAATCAACAGCTTTACATAATGAACATATTTAGGGATATATATTATGTAATCATGTGATTCCTATCCACATCACATGGAAATTAAATTTATTCTACCGGTATTCACCACCATTGAAAATGTCCTTTTCAACTATTAATGAAAAACATACACTTAAAATACATATAAATTTCATGATTCATATCAAATAGTCAATGAATTCCACATACAAAAAAAGTTCAACAATAGAAATTTATTCTTAAAACATTACTCATGATTCCACATCTTATTCCTTAATATCAATTTCTAAGAATAAGTAATATGAATCTTGTCCTAAGGTTTATCAAACTCAATATAATCATTCTTTTTATGGATAATGTATATAATATGGTTATGAAATACCATACATTAAATACAATGTTTTTGTTACCTTTTTATTTAAAAGACTAAAAAATACTAGGGAAAACTTCCTAGTTCATTTTATGAGATTGCAACATAGGAAAATATATTTCCATAATTCCCATAAATTTTACAACTAAAACATTCAATTCTAACCAAATTCCTATTAGTTCCCACCATTTTATAAAACTATAAATAATATGGTAAAAAAATTATCATGGAGTAAAACCACATAATCATAACAAATTACATATAGGATACCTATTTAGAAAGACCTAATTTTATATATATAACACCATAGGCTGAATATTAAACCCATCCCACGAAAGATCCTTATAAATATCCAAGTAGATCTCACTAAAATTTCACTTCCTAATTTCTAATGTTGTTGCTAAATATTTATTTTGATACAATCTATAGAGGACCTAGATTAACATACATGAATACTACATTATTTGTGATAAACATTTAATATATTAGAAAAATAAATTCATGAGGCACATAATAGTTTTTTTTGGAAAGACTGAAACATAATCTTATAGCTTGGAAAAATATTATAAACATCTTCTTCAAATATATTTCCCTTTTAAACAAACAACTACTTAAAACATTTCATCAAAACCTGGTGATATAAAGCATAATGAAGGTGTGAGCATTGATGCCCATAAAGTGTAAGCATGGTACTTGTGTAAGAATAAAATGATCATATGGGTAATATAACATTATAATCACATTATATGAACATATAAATCTTATCAAATATCATAGTCAAAAGTGATAACATAAATATTTGTAATTCATTATACATGAATCACAATTTAATAAAGATATTATGAAATGAGAGACTAACATAAGAATTAAACAAAAAAAATTGGCATTCTAATATTATAATAAATTTTTTATCATGTGTAAATAGAAAAAATGTGCACTCATTATATTAACAACACATTATTATCCCCTCTCATAAACGTACGGTCACATAATCAAGTCCATGAAAATTATTGGGAACATGTTATATGGTTTGTTTATATAAAT
Source organism: Viscum album (assembly GCA_963277665.1). Taxonomy (NCBI): domain Eukaryota; kingdom Viridiplantae; phylum Streptophyta; class Magnoliopsida; order Santalales; family Viscaceae; genus Viscum; species Viscum album. The sequence goes on along the minus strand of OY728165.1, from coordinate 1,058,862,022 downwards.
ATTTCCCTAGAGTAATGTCTCATTTCCAAAACATATTAAGAAACATCATGGTGACTACTCCCATAGGGAAAGAAACAAAACAAAACCCCAGTCACATTCCATTGTTTATAATGGATTTTAATTCACCTTATTCTCCTAATTTATTTGGTTTACCCATATTTCCATACTATATTTGGTTTCCCTATAATATTTAGTGGATTAGGTTTCCCAATCATACCATAGTATATCAGGACACACATGTTTCCTATTTTCGATCATGATACACCTACTTCCCATAGTGGATCAATCCCGTAGGCATATTATGGATCCCATTATCATGAGATATAAATAAATACCAAATTCATTGGAGGGTGATATAGGTCACAACCATAAAATAATGAAATCATACATAGATGTTACAAAAGGTAATAAAACATTCATCATATCATGACACATAAAAATTGATATGTTTCATAAAAATCATATCATAACCCATGAAATGATAATTGTATCACAAACATTTCATAATATCATTATGTAACAAAAATATATTGGTCTCCAAATTATTCCATGAAATCATATCCCATGAAATAAGGGGGTTTCAAAAAAATAAAAACTATGCAAGGGAAAAGGGTATCAAAAAAATCATTCCAACAAAACAAAAACCGTTCAAGAAATTATATTAATCTTTAACATGGATAATATCACTATTAATTATACTCTAAAAAATACTCTAATCTTAGATGTTTAATGAATTTGAAATATAACATGGTTTATTTATTAAATAAAATAGCCAGTCAATGATTTTTTTACATAAACCCATTTCAATAAAACGTTTCATATAATTAAATAATTACAATTTAATTTAAAATATTCTGAGAGGAAAATATATTTTATTATTTGAATAATAATTTGTGTAAAAACTAATAAATTTTGAAGAAGTTTTTATTTTTAAAATAACATGAAAAAGATATAATAGTAGTTTGTTTTTTTAAACAATATTCATGTAAACATATGAAGGAATCGTGAAAATATTTTTAAAATAATTTTCCTTGAAAAATTACAATGTAATATTCAATGAAATGAGGGTCATGAAGGAGGAAAGCTTTGTAAATTCAGATCATTCGTCTAGGCCATAAAAAGTTTAAAAATGTTCCTTGCTCATTAAAATCAACAATATTCACAATAAAAATCATTTTATAAATGTAATAACTGGGTAATAATATCTATTAATAATCATAAAATTTTAGTAAGATATTTTTAAAAACATTTTTCGGAAATCATGGATCTGAAAGAAGAAAATATTCCAACTAAAAAGAAAAATAAGGTTGGATTATCATGATATCATTTTCATAATTTTATTATTTATAAAAGAGTGGATAAATGGAACCATTTATTATTTGTAACATTAATAAAAATAATATAATAAATTTCATGAGATTTATTGAAATGTGGATCATAATTTTTGACCGATAGAAATGAAAACATAAATAATATAGATTAATGATGAAATTGTAGCAATAGACCATTACAATGTTGGAAACATTGAATCATAATAATATGGTAATAATAAAATTTAATTAATAGTAAAACAAAATTATAATTATTTATTCATTATATAATAGGTCAGAGTGTAGTTTATAAACCTCACATAAAAATTTAGGTGCATAACATGGCATGTGTCTCAAAGAAAGAAAAATTGAGACAAAATTACTTTACCGATTTGGTTAAATTTTATACATAAACCCCATAAAAGTTATATCATCAATCAGATATGTAAATAACCCTAAATATTTATATAATAATCAAATAATACAATCATGGGAGGTATATAAACCACAAAAAGTAATTATTGTTTAATAATGCATATGTCTCATGAAAATATTTGTGAGATAAGATAACCATTACTACATCAGTGATATTAAAATCATGATCTCCATAAAATAGTAAATCAATTTAAACATTACATAAAGAAAATAAAAATTTATTCATGACAAAACATATATTTTGGAATTATATTTACCACCTAAAATAAATAAGTGCTGAAAATGCCATGTATCATAAAAATATGGAATGTGAGGTGAGAAAACTCGTATCATTTGCCTTATACATCATCAATCACGTTAAAAACTTCTTTATAATAATTATAAATTTTTTATAAATAAATAAATCGACCATTTTATTATATATAAAATCATACCTAATTTGACTATAACTTTATAGTATGGGATTAATAAGAATTCCATGTTAAGGATTTATATACATTTTGTTTTTAGTATGTGTGTTGACTTATAATTCATGATCCTATTTCATAGATAAATTTTTATGCATATAAAAATTGTAAAAAATGATATTAATATCAAATTTATTCAGTTTATAAATATAGATAACAATATTTTAAATTTATAAATATCAAATTGAATACATCGTTCATAGATATTATAGGTCATACATACACTTAGAAATTGATTACATTTATTATCATATTTTAAAAAATAATTAAAATTAAATATATTTATATATAATATAAATAAAATATAATCATTTTTTCATATATATAATATAATTTCCCTAAAACTATAATAAAAATATTACATGTTTAGTGTGAATTAATCACATTGCATTGAAGAGAAGGTAGGGCACAAGACCTGAAATGAAATTATGAAATTTAAAAATTTAAAATAATTAATTCATGTGTTATATAATAATTATAGATTCATTAATAAATCATAAATATGATAAATATAATATAAAACAGTAAATCTATAATAATTACCAACCATGATAGGTGGTAATGCGAAAACGAGCTACTACATTTTGTGAGGTGGTAGTTCACAGTACACAGGAATGACAAGTTCATTACCCCATTGATGGAAGTGTGTGTGACTGTGGGTCAAATACATAGAAAAAAACAATTCATTTTGTCTAGGACACTCATGTTAATATATAATAAATGAATAATAATAGTTGAGATGGTGAAAAATTAAATACTATGAAGGTTATTGTTGTAGTGGTGTTTCCTCTACTTTCGGTATCTCCTTTTGTTATTCATGAAAGGGACATATTGGTATTTTCTCATTCCAAATGGATTCTATTAGGATTATGTAAGGTTAGTTGGGAAGATTTTTTGGTTGGGTTATATTGAGCCAAAATCTAGGATGGTGCATTATAAATATGCCTAAAATACCTTGAGTCATTTTAAAACCCTTTCTCTCCTAATTGACCCCTTATGTTGCCTTCATTCAAACCTATCAAAATCGTTTCCATGGTTAGTGTAAATTTATTTTTTGTTAATTGTATAGAAGTGTGTCATATTTCATATAACATAATAGGTGAGTCAATCTGTTCAGTCACTTTTATTCTAGTGAATCTGAATCTTGTGAGAGTTAAGGATTTGTGGTTATTGTCAAGCATATCGTTAGTGCTAAATATTTTGTTGGACCATGGATGTACAGAATGGTTCTGTAATAATGAAACTCATTTATATCCTATGTTGGGGTTTCATTATTATTATTATTTTTCATTACAATTATAAGAACAATGTAGATTGTGATAGAACTACAATAAGTTGAGGTAATGTGGTTTTCTATTCATGCAACTGATCTGGTTGTCTGGATGTTTCTCATTATGGAGTTATAAAAGAATATCACATAAATATTCCAAATGATGTGTATATCATTAATTATGATGATTAATTGGCCGAGTTAACTAGTTATGGGATAATTATAATGACATTTACTACAGTTCTTCATGTAATTAGGGGATGTTTTTCAAGTTTATATCACATTTCATTTATCCAATTATAGGTGAATTTTCTAGGAAGTGGTATCATGATTTATATCATATAGAAATTATAAATAAATGATATAAGATTAAATTTTTTATATACCAGATGGTTTATATGATATATATGTGAAATCATTCTTCTAGTTCCAATTCTGTAATCTATCTTCATTTTTATTAAATCATGTAGGTGTCTAAAGGATTAGTCAATAATGGTGAAGGAATAGAGTTGAGTTATGTATGATTTTGAAATACCATGTTTATTTGAGAAAATAATAGAATAATTTGGAATTATTGGATAAGACAATGGGTAGCTGAAAGGGATAGGATATATAATTAATTCAATATATTTGATCATCATTAATGAATAAAAAACATGTGGATCCTAGTTTGGTGCTATATGAAGTTATTGAATAATATAATGATGTTGATGTGGAATCTTCTACCACTATTTATAATAAAATGTAATTATCATTGGATTATGGATGTGAAATCTCACCATGGTCTACCTTGTTAGAGAGAAACATTAAAATATGGATGTCTAGAAGAAGAATCTGAAATATATAGTGGGTAAAATTTTAAGAGTTCTTCTAAATACTATGATGTGAATGTAATTTTTTAAAATTTTAATGATTATGAATTCAGATGGGGAGGAGGATAATATGAAGAAGATTGTGGATAAAAAATGGATAATTAAATTGAGATGGAAATGGATTTCTGGATGTAGGTGGTAGTGATGGTGGTAATGATTGTCAAGTTGGATGCGTTAGAGTTGAGGATTCTAATATGACGTAGGTACATATCATTTGTACACATTTATCTATTTTTATATATGATGATGGACCAATATTGATTGAATTTTTGGATAGAAAAGTTCCAGAATAAATGGAAGCATTAGTTGAGTTCAAGGAATACCAATTTTTGGAAAATCATCCAATTAATCCTCTTATTGGTGTAGATCTTAGTGATCCCATAGTTGATGATGATATGGTTTATTATAATTTTGAATTATAATATTTAGTCGATGAGATGATGATGGGTTACCCATATAATGTTGTGTAAATTAGTATTGTAATGATATCTGATGTGTAGTTGGGTGTTCTTAATGTTTTGGTTAGGTCAACAATTAATGGTACCCAATTTGTAAAATATAATGATATATATTCTATAGAATGTATTAACCTAATGTTTGAGGAATTGTGTAAGAATTATAATATTTATAGAAGTCTACAACATCATTTTGGACCTTTTATTGCTGAATTATGGGATTCTGAATGATCATTGGTGGATCTTATTGATGTTGCTAGTTAGACAGATAGGATTGATTCTAAGAGAGTGGACGCACCTACAATTTCATTAGTACTATTTGGTTTCATCACAATAGTTTTTTAGATTATTTCATAGATATAGTTCTATCCATATTTGGATAGTTGTTGAAAAATAAAACTTCATTGGTTATCATGCTCATTGATAAGGATTCAAGTAATTTGTTAGGCCTTGTTATTTATGTTATCCATTAAGAAATTACTCTCTATATTAGATAATTTTAACTAGAAAATAGAATGATGGAAAGTGATTTGGAAGCAAAAATATCTATAATGGTGTAATTTAGGTCATTTTTAATGGATTCCAAGGGATCATTGATTGAGATGATATTGAATCATTCATTCTTGAATTTATCATCAATTGAACCTCTTCCTTCAACACTTATTGATGTTGAAATGAAACTATTTTTTGTGAGATAATGGATTTGATATAATTTAAGTGAAATTCATGGCATATCATAAAATATGTTTGAAAAAAATAATGAATAATAATGTCCATGTTCTTATGATGGTTAGAGATAATATGAATGGCATTAAAAGTGATGTAGAGACTATCACTAATTCCATAAAATTACGTTCTCTCTAGGATATATAATAAGCATGAGATTAATTATCATTTAACATTCCAGGATGAAAAAATAAGAATGCCTATGTGAATGTCACTTTTATAGATATACTAAAACAATTTAACGTTAGTTCTCATGAGCATAATATATTTATGGAAGAAAAGATTGATATTTTCAGTGCTATAGATAGTGATGGAGACATCCCTAAGGGTTTTATAAATCTGAAGAAAATATTTTATTATTTATCTATAACTTATATTGAGTCTCTAGATGATATTCATGTAACTTCTCATATAATCCATCCATATTCTTATCTAGTGGTTTTTAGCCCTCCTGTAACCATAGATTCTAATGAACATTTTCCAGTTCGTCTCTATCATTTTTCTCTCTCTCCCACAAAATCCATCAACTTTCAAAGAAAAATTATCATAAGAGAGACTCCTTCTCTCACAAATGTTCTTACTTCAGACGACCAAGATACATTAGAATCACTTGACGAGACTTATAATTAAGATAAAGGGATAGGAAAAATCTATTATTCCTTCACACAGCCTAAGAAGCATTGATTAATAGACTATTTTCATCAATGGTGATGCTTTTTAGTCTTTTTGGTGAAACATTTTAGCAGTAATTTGTAGAATTTCATGAATGATAATTCACTTGATTTTCATATTATGTTCTCTTTCATTTACTATTTAACTTGTATTTTTTGAAAATCCAAAAAATTGTGAGAACTATCTATAGAATTTATTGCATATTTTATATAGTCACATTAATTTTATATACATATTACTTTGAATCTGTATTGATATTCCTCTCATTATGTATACTATCATATTTCATTTGATACCATATGTATCATCATTATGATTCACACAATATTGTTTCATTGATTCATAGTTTTCTATGATACTATATTACTTTAATATCCAATGAAAATATACATACATTTATTTCAATGGATTATAAAATTTCATGATTTAAAATCATTAAAAAGTGAGAGATTTTTGGAACCCCTATTTTAATGGTCACAAAATAATGTTTATTTTGTTATTAATGAGCTTGATGTTTTATAGTTTAATTATACATGATATGTTAAATTAGATATTTCGTTTCTATGGTTGAAACTCTGTGGTAGTTGAGTCACCACAACGAATAACTCACCATAAGATATGAGTCACCATCATATATGACTTGCTGTTGAGGTATCTTCTATAATGAATATTTGAAAATGATCAGGAAACACCAACTATCATCTACATGTCACTTTTTTATCTGAAATATTCAATGTGTCTGAAATAATCACAAAATTTGGATGGATGGACATTGAAATAAAAATTTGAAAATGTGTAGAAAACATATATAAGGTGAGAATAATTACCATTGATGATGACCATCTCATATCATAAAAAATTATCTATGTAACAAATATACCAACTATAATGCATGTGTCGTCATTGAATATGACCTACCACCAACATTGAAATTTGAAAAACTATTGGAATGACCTACCACAAAGATGAGTCACCATTGGCCTGACACAACACCATCCTAAGTCACTGCAAGAGATTGTATCACTATTATAGAGAGAATCCATCACCGTTTATATGGAATTAAATATTTTCAATGGATATATTATCAAAATTAAATATATGAATTATGTTTTCAATTTTTATTATATTTTTTATAATGTTTCATTAAATTTGTCTTAAGTCATCTAGTTTGAGGTATAAAATATCCAGATGATTCTACATCCATTTTTCTATTAAAAGAAGTATAAGTCTCCCTTACACTGTAGTGAGTATCAATGAGTTGAGATATAGGAAAACATTTGTATACATTCACATACACATTAATTGAGATGAATCAATATAGATGAATCTGATTAGTAACAATTAATGTGATAATACATTTTTTATCAACATACCCACAACTATGGAAAACATTAGTACAATGATCATATTATACCATTCCAATGACAAAATAAGAAGGAGATTATGATTTTTCATAATTTTTTTTTTATTAAAATAGGGCACGATCATCATTACAAACCACACTCAAGGATTCAAAATCATAAGGGATTATTAGGCCAAGAAAAAATGTTTTCCATACACCATTATTTTCACTTTATCTTTATTTTATTTACTGTAAATGTAGTGTGTGTATAATCTATTCATAAACCCACTTAATGTCTCTAGAGTTATAACTTTTAGATAGTACATATGTTCACAAACTCTCCTCACACCTATTTCCCCACACATTGTGGATAATGTCCCTGCATGGAATGTCCTTGTATTAAACTCAAAGATGATGTGTACTAGGTTCTTGTGTGTCCAAGATATAATTATTATTGTATACATGATCCATGTTGTGGATCATAGATTATATTATCTAATAATATTGTAAAAAGATGATTGTGAAGATGAGGGGATTATATCTCGACTTGAGATTGATATTATTATATCTTATTCCACTTTTTGTGTTTTGTATTTTATTTATAATATTTATCTTCAATCTATTTTAAACTAAAAAGATATACAAAAATTTGATAGTAACAAATAATTATTATTTATAAAATGTTATGATTATGAAAATTTATTTCAAAATCCAATTTTTATTCATAATATTTTTAAAATCACTTTTAATCAATTTTTGAGAAATCAATTAAAATATCTGAACTAATATTGATAAGATCTATTTTTTAAGTATTCTATTTTAATTTTAACATTATTAACTAACCTTTTTAATTAAACTAGTGTATTTTATATAAACATTTCTTTTATTGAAATTTGTATTGGCTACTCTATTCACCGCAAATGTTTAGATAATAACTCTAACCAACAATAATATATAAATTTTATTTAATAAATTCCAAAGAACTTTTTTCTTTAATTTATAGAGATAAAATGGTTTTTGATTGTAGAAATGATATTTTAATAGAAAATGAATATATTTATTCTCATATATATATATATATTGATTTCATCTATAACCAATTGATTACTAATGTATTCATTTTATATACATGTGTGGATCATAGTTTCAAAATTTTTCCATTCATATTCATATCAAACATGATAATGATAATGGAAAAAATAAAATATTATTTTAATAATATTACTAATAGTATGTTTTTTTTGTAAAACATAGTCATTAAGGTAATAAAATCTATCAAATGGACTCTGTATTTTGCGTAACAAAATCCAAGCATTATGTACTGTGTATCTAAATATACTCGATGTGTTTCCTATAGTGATAGTTCAATATAGTGTTTTATAAAAAGAAAAAAGTATGTGGTCCTTCCATATAACTCCAGATAAATATAGTGTAGTGTGAAATGTCAACTCTCTAAAAGATTAAATTAATTTTAAAATAATATTTCACCAAATTGTGAGGTTTTACATTATACCTCCCATAAAATAAATTATACCCATGAAATTCATCTTGGTTGTCATTGGTTTAATACTAGATGTTTCCATACATAGAAACATATATCATATAAATTAATACAATTACGTCCTTAAAAAAGTGAGTATTTGAACCATAACGGTTACACAGTGTTTCTCAAAAATTTATTTCTTCATTGGAGAACAATTGGGTCATGTGAAAACATTGAAATCTAAGACATGAATAATTAATTATAGGGATTCAAAAAAATCACTGATTAAAAAAATGTCGTTGATCTATATAATTTTATCAGTCAAAAAAATAGAAGAAGTAAGAAAGATGTTATTTATATAATAAATTTTTTGATAATATGACTAAATTTTATTTTATTTCCCATTTCTCTATAATTTTAATGAATTTTCCTGAAACAATATACATACATGATTGCATGACAATCTCTCCCTTTCAGGACATGATCAATTTACACATCATCAATTATTATAATAAATGATGATGAAATTTACTTTCATAATGCATTCAAATGTAATGATATCTTAATATGTAGTTATTATTGTTTACATGTCTATTGTAATCTTATAAAATAGTTTAGAACATGTTTTCTAATATGCATAAATACTTGTATAATGAGATAATGATCTAACTATTAACACCCAATGCATTTTATAACATAAAACATTACATTAGTGGTTATAAATAATACGATTATAAATTATTGATTTCCTAATATATTTAAATAAGTTAACATAAATTATAGGAAAAGTCATTTCATTGATCCCCCATATATCTGAAGGTATATTTCTTTTATTCCATACTATTGAATAACCTCATCATGTATTATTTTAAACCACAGTAAATGATCAAATTACAATAAATATTTATTTAAAACATTGATGTTTCCATTTCCCATAATTTATTAGATATATTTTTAAAATCCTTAAATATTATAAACTCCATCAATGATATCATATACCACATTTCCAAAGATCATTAATTAGTTAAAAGGTAATCAACACCATCCTATTTACATATTCATATCCAATATATCATTAATGAAACATCATTAAATTAACCTAAGGAGAAAATTAACGGTTATCTTTTTAACAATCATGTGTTTCTCAGGAAAACAACTTTGACATTAAATCGATTTTCTTGGATGTCATCACTTTTCAACATATCATTTTCAATCCATAATGTGGAAATTATACGTAAAATATTATATATTTCATGATTCATATAACATAATAATGGAATTAAAAAACATTTACTATTTAATAATATATATTTATTCTTAATACATTACTCAGGATTTATCAACTTATTCCTTAATACCCATTTCCTAGAATATGAAATATGAATCATGTTTTAAGGTTCCATAACCTTAATCAAATCTTGTATCATATGCTTATAATAAACAATACTATAAGAACATAAAATAACTTTCACATACCATTTTTAGTTCATTAATTATCTATATTATACATATATTCATACAACATTCATGGTTATATATTTGTTATTTCCAATTAGGAAATTTATTTTTATATTTCTACTATTTTCCCAATTTGAAATTTTCAAAATTAACAATTCTCTTTATAGTTATCTCGATTGACTAAAACCAAAAATCATGGGTTGGAAAATATTTATCATATCATAAAACTACCCAATAATGAAAACTTTATTATATTATTCCTACATAATGACACTTATATTTAAATAAATGACATCATCAGATTATTATTAAATGTATCCCTATAAATATCCTTAGAATTATCTATTGGTCTCTCATTATTGTTTTCATATAGTAGTTACTAATGGAAGACTAAACATTTCCTTTGTTATAAACTATAGGGAACAAATAATAACATAAATGTTTATTACATTATTGTAGATGAATATTAATAACATTATAAAAATACATACTTAGTGACTGTAATAGTTTATTATCTTTGGATACATGTTAGCCTAATATTATAACATGGTGAAATATCTTCAATATATTCTTTAATGATAATCCCATCAAGTAATCCAATATAAATCATTGTTTATAACATTGTGAGAGGAAATATACGAAATGGTTGATATCAGATTATAAGTAATGATAATAAAGGGATATTTTTTGACATAACATTCGAAAATGGGTATGAAAACATGATCTGATCAGTCAAAGAACGTTACATTAATATAAAGATCATAATCAAGATTCATGGAATAATTATTGTTATTTGATAATACATGAATCATTATTTAATCAATAGGGTATTCAATAAAATAAGAATATAAGTATAAACCCTAAATTGTGGCATGGAAAGCCGCTTCTGACATTGTGAACATGTGTAAATAAAAAAAGGTTCACTCATTTTGTAAATGACATGGGATCATGCAATCGTATAATGATATTGATATAAAATCTCGTCCATGATGGGATTTATGTTATTTTGTTCCTAATATTCACATTTTATCATTGTTCATACCTTTATTTAAATAAGAATTTTCTTATTTATATATATCAATGTAACAAGTAAACAATTTCCCTTGCTTATTCCCTAACCCAGCCTTATTCTCACCATTACCATTGATATATAGACATAGTTTATGAGATACAATAATTTTATACATGATGATATTATAATAAATTATTTCATGTTTCATTGAAAAATTATTATTTTTCATTTATTATATGCATTTTTTAATAAAATAAATACTAAAAAAATCTATTTGTAAAATGTAAATTAAAATCAATTTAATAAAAATGTGGGACTCCATTGTTGGTATCAAAATAATGTTTAGTTATTTGAGGAAATTTGTATTTTAAAACATTAGAATGAATTATTGGGAGAAGATAAAATATAGGAAAACATCTTGTTATTTTGTGGATATGTTATGTGAGTGGTTTATGAGAAAATAAATCCATATTTATATACAAACAAGTGGATGTGGCTCTGACGCATTTGTATAAAGGGATAAAAACTAAAAGCACTACATATGGATGGACTTGAATGAGAACTATGAAATATAATGGGCCTTATTACATTAATGGTTGGACACTCTTAGGGGTAATGTTATATCAATTACATTAATTTTTTGAACCACTATAATGTATTTATTGAAAATTAAATTTTTGTTAATGAATAACACGTTTAAGAATGGTTTATTAAGAGAAACAATTCCATTAGGATTATAGGTTTTATAAAATAATCATGTTTTTGACTATAATTTTCATATTTTAGATAATAAAGATAAATATGTGGAACCATGTAATTGGTGAGTGCAATTGACCATGATTTGAAGACCCTACAATAAAAGCTGAAATGGAAATGATCTTGACTATAATGAATCAAATGTATCATGTTATGGGAAATAAATTAATCTTGATGAGAGACCAGATTCACCTAAGAAGGGAGAAAATTTCATTTAGTTCCTTTCTACATCAACAACTACATTTTTGTAGTAGATTTAACGAACTATTGATTTCTAAATTACATATATCATCATAGAAGTGATATTTTTTGTACACTATAGTTTAGATAATATTAAAGTCACATAGGTTCTATATATCTTAGAGGGACTAGTTTATTAGTGGTGGAAAATCATTAAAAAATATAGACAAAAAGATATATTTATGTTCTAGATTCGGATGAGTTCAGATGAACCATTTTCTAAAAATATCTCCATCATTTATGCGATTGGAAGTAGAGAAGTAATTCCTATAGTTAAAGGATAAGGAAAATGAATCCATGGGATGTAATAAGATGAAATTTATATGTATGTATCACTACTCCTCTATATTGTTCATATATCCTAATTTGAAATGATGATATACTTTTTTATTGGATAAGACACCATTTATGGAAGAATATATACAATTGAGACTATAATAGTGATGAGGAAACAATGAGAAGTGATATAATGGTTGATTTGGAGTTTTTCTAAAGACAATGGTCATATAGGTCAAATGAAAACTAGATATATTTTGAGGTTGACAGGGGGATGAAATTTATGATGGAAGAAAAGGAAATAGTGTTCACATTCCAACAAGAAAAAATATGTGAAGATATATTCATGGAACTAATTTCTCTATATTTGGAAATATTAAAAATGTAAAATAGGTTGAAATAATAAATTGAACTATCATACAGAAATGATGATTCAACTTCCTTACACAAATTAAAAATGGGAGATGGTCTAGTCCTAACCTTATGTATAAATCTATAATTTTAAACATATTTGGATCTTTTAAAACTCATTACTTAATCAAAATAAAATGGATGGGAATCACCATCAACCTCTTCATCATAATAAAAGATCAATGTAATGTATTTTCTTACACGAAAACAAAATTATATTATTCAAATGGTATGTTGGAGGTACTCTCATTTTTATCTCCAATATATTAGGTACATTATTGTACTATGATTCTGTACATTCTGATATTTCTTCCATGTTTTTAAATTATATATAATAAATTCCTACACAAAAAGAAGAAGTAATATTAGTCAAGAATCCTAGATGTATTATCCAATCATCAACAATGTATAGAATATTTAGTAATCACCTTGGTGAGAACAATCTCATCAAAACTCTAATATTCATTTCCCATGAAGGAATTTGATTCTATTCTAGTGATGTAAATGATCTCAAAGTATAATAATATGAAAATCTATAGAATCATAGAAATATCATTAGTCTTGAATTAATAACCAATTATTTCTTTCATGGAAGTGATATCTAGACCAAATATTTGTCTACAAACAGCTACCAAAACCTTCAATATAAAAATCATTAGTGATGATGAAGAAGTAAATGAAAGAATAAAAATACAAAATGTCCCCATCATTCAAGAATATATTTATTTATTTTTTTGGGAGGTTCCAAGACCTCGCCAAGAAAGAGATGTAAGGTTATTTATTAAACTCATACTCGGATCCATGAAGATTTCAAAGACAGCATATAGAATGAAAATTCTGGATATTGAGTAATTTAATAAAAAACTCATAGATATTTTGGAGAAAGGACTTTTCTGACTACGTGTGTTTACATGGGGGGGGAATCCTATTTTCATATGGATTAATAATATAGACCATTTTTAGGTATAAATTTACCATTCATAAGCTAATTATATCACATTAAATAAAATGTTCCATCTTCTGTGGATTAATGAATTATTTGACAATATTTGTGGGGATTAATTCATATTTATGATTTACAATGCATATGGTTATCATTATTTGAGTATGAATAAAAAATTAATTCCAATTGATGTATTTTTATCATGATATGGGAATTTTTATTTTATTGTTATACTAAACAACTTACCTAATACTCTTGTGTTTATGTATTTTTTTTTTAGAGTCATTATAGACTATATTGATTTTTTTATGTTTTTATTAATTATATTTTAATATATTAGATATGTCCCAAGGTGTATAAGGATTTCCTATGTTTTATATTGTAACATATGTTCAAGGGGAGGGTATTTGGAAAATTCAAAAAAATTAAAATTATTTATCGAAAGTTTTCTTCTTTGGAAACAATGTTACATAGAATTAATATTTGTTGAACCTTCCATGAAAAAGTGGTGGGGGATTTTACTCATCCAATAATTTAAAATTAAGTTCCTAGTTTTCTTTGTTTAACAATATTTTATAGGGAGTTTGTTGAAAAAATTTCATGATTTGAAAATCCACTAACCATGTTAACTCAAAAAGGTGTCATATTATATGAACTGATGAGTGTGAAGACTATTTACAATAACTAAAGAAGGGATTTGTTACTACACCTATGTTAAATCTAACCACCATCTAAAAAATAGTAGCTATTTTAAGCTATGAATCTCTAAAAGGTATTGGGAGAGTCCTAATAAAAATTTTAAGGTTATTACTTATGGATATCAGCATTTGAAGCATCAAGAATAATATTATACTATCCAGGACCTAGAGATAGATGTGTTTTTATCTCTCTAAAGAAATATAGGAACTATATTTATGTTTTGAGATTTAATATATACAAGGATGGCTAATGTATAATGTATATTTTAACACAAAATATATTGAACATGTGAAATAGGAGATGGTTGTAACATCTTAATGACTGTGACTATTCAATATTGTATCACAATAGAAGAGAAAACAAATTTACTGAGGAATTAATTATGAACAACTTTACTATCCTATAAATTATTGAGATTCTAGGAGATCCATTCATAATTAACCATGTATGGTTGGATAGAGGAATCATGACTGTTGTGACATCATCAACCCTGTCCCAAATGATTTCCGTAACTTGAGTTACTAGAAAAAATCAACAATTCTCAATGAAAATATCCTTTTTAAAAGAAAAAGTGTAAGGATGTGAATAAATAAAAGTTCCTTTTTTCAATATTTATATAGAATGATTTATATAAATATATATATGGCTATGTGTTCCATATATTATATAAATAATGAAGGAACTCATGTATAAAGATCATAGGTCTATTTTCTATATCCATCTTTGAATAATTAAAAAATTTAGTGACCATTTTGATCTATATTTTTAGGAAAACATGAAATGAAAGGTCGTTGAATACACAACATGGTTAATTATATGTCAAAATGTGATGGTAGAGACCCAAAGTTCTGATGTATTATTACATCCACTGCCAATAGAATCATGGATGTGGGACTAAGTCATTGTGGACATTATCAATGGTATACTGAATGAATCCAAAGGAAATGAATGAGTTTTGATTTTAGTTGATCAAATCATCAAGAGTTCTATTTAAATAACTATAAAATAACATATCTCTCTTAAGAAAAATAACCAGACAGACTTGAATGATGCTGTAAGACTACATGGGGTACCACTATCTATCATAACTGATCGCATTCCATGTTATACGTCACAATTATATTGATTTATTCATCATGCTCTGAGAAGAAAATCAAATTTCCAAGTAGTCTATCACCCCATGAAATGATGTTCAATCTGAAAATACTATTCAGAAACATGATGAAATACTTAGGACATTCTTAATGGAATTTAATGGTGGATGGGATCCATATCTCACATTAGTTTTGTTCTCATATAACAGTAGCTTTTATTAGTATATTCTAATGGTACAAAATGATGTTGTAATCGGTATGAAATATATAAATCCTATATTTTGAGAATATGATATTGAGAGGAATTTTCATTTACCAAATATTGAGATTTTGAGGAAAGAAAATTCTCATCCTATCTAACATCACATAAACGATGCTCAGTGATAATAGAATATCTATTATGAAAACCATCTGGAGGAATTGATTATTGATGTTAGAGATAATGTGTTCCTTAAAATTTCACCTTGGAAGAGAGTCATGTCGTTTGGGAATAAATAAAATCCTTTCCCCCAAAAAACATTCTCTTATATGATCATTGATCACATAAGATAAATAACCTATCATCTTGAACATCTCCCAAAAATAGATCATGATCATGATGTATTCCATGTATCCCCCTTGACTGCATATAAACCTGACCAATCACATACACTGAGACATGAGGTGGTACAATAGGAACATGAAATCTCTTATGAGGAGCAGCTTTTGGAGATATAGGACTATAAAGAATGGGTTTTATGCAATAATACTACTTACATTCTAAAAGTTTTGGGAAGTGACCATAAATAAGAAGAAGCTACATTAGGACCACATCAAACCATGATCTATAAGTTCCAATGCCTTTACTCAACTAAAGGACTAATATTATGTTTGAGGGGAAGAAAATTATTATGTGGGGAAGAATGTTACAACCCAAACGTTTTCAATTATATTTCTTTCCTTAAATTTTTTTTGTTACATTATTTTTTACTATTCAAAACATCATCTCATTACTTATAATGCAAGTATAATTTCAAATATGGCAATCATGTTTTCATTCTATATGTTTTTTGTTCAGTTATGGCAATTTTTCATTTTGACCATTGGATTAAATAATCATGGAAATACTCTTAATGTTATAATTAGTGTTTATAAGTATGATTTTGGAAATTTAAAATCGATACTCAAATAAGAGTAGATGGACTCAACCAGTACATTCATTCCAAATGAAGAAAATCGTTCAAAAGGTCTGTGGGAGGTATAATTATTTGGCTTATCCCAGGACCAATCTATTTCATAGATTCATCAATTGAAACATGTATGAAATATCTTATGATATAAGTTTATGTTAGTAGAGATTACCACCAGGTTGATGTATGAAGAGTTACACCAAGAAACAACCACCATTGGACACCCTATTCATATGGTGTATGTTGGGGAAATAAAGGGTTCTGTGTCGAGGACCATGTTAAATAATATATAATTATATAATATAAATAAAATTATTATTCCAAAAATTCTAGTTTATGAATTTTTTTATAAAATCTAGATAGAATATACAATTTTAATTTTTTGGATAGAGATTATACTTTTAAGATAAAAAATTAATTTTTATAATAAATATAAGGTATTAAAAATATTTTTAATTTTCATAAATTTTTATGATGAATAAAATCTTTTTAAAAAGTAATGTATAGAATAATTTTATTTTTTTCCCATATGATAAATTTTACAATCCATTTTCAACGAAACATTTTTTTTATAAATTAGGATTTTCATATATTAATGTAAAATTTTTCATATTTAAATAAATATAATTATAACATAAATATAATTCTTTAAATCATTAAATAAAAATTTTGTTAGTGTAAATTTATAAGAATATTTTATAATATATTATTTTTCATGAATGGTAATGATACATTTTTATTTTTTAGTATGATTAATGAAATAATAATTAAATAATAATGATGTAATAAGTATTTAACCACATTACATAACATAATATATGTTATTTTATTAATATAAATTATTTTAATTGTTTTTAATTAAATTAAAAAAAAATTAATTTCTAAATTTTAAAATGTGGATATAAACTTCAATAATGTCATTTTTTTAAAACATTAATTTTATTTTCCAAAAAAAGTTAATATAAAATGAAAATTGATAGTTGTTGATTAATATAAAATAAAAGGTTTACAAAGTATCCAATATCATGTAAACTACCAAGGGAGGTCACATGTTTCTACATTTACCCCAAACAAGGATGACAATGACAATATTTGGAAACTAATAAACAAATACTCAAATTTTTTTATAAATACTGAAACATTTATCCATTTCAATTAACTCCTAATTCATCATTAAAAAATATTAGAATGTATTACCTCTAAAGGATTCTGTTAATTTTTTTTTCAATCCTCCAATTTACCAATACTCATTTTTTAGGAGTTATGATTCAAGGTATGGTAAAATTGACACTTCTCTTATACATTCGAGCTTCTTCATATTGTTGTATGTCTGTTAAATTTACAAACTATGTTCATCAACATAAATTATTTTATCCCTTTAATGTGTTGAGATTATTTTAGTAAATTGATACCAATGTCCACTATTTTTAACTATTTTAGTAAAAAACATTTTATTCTTATTATGATGTAGTTTTTATTAAACAAAATATTCTTTCTAATCCTTATGAAATTCAATTATATTTTATTTTTCTGAATAACAAATAAATCCTTAACTTCTAGGGGTATTCAATATTATATAAAACTTACATATTTAATTTTCATATTAGAATTTCTAAAAACATAATTACCTATCCTTGGGTTATAATTTTCCTAATGATCATGTTTTTAATGAATAGTTTAAACAGTATGATTTTGATATTAAACATGGTTTATTTTATTCTCCACATGTACTTTATGAAATGTCTGTTTATTATCTATGTGTATCACATTAAAATTAATTCATATAAAGGGTTATCTATGGAAGGGATTTAATATATTTGGTAACAAATATAATCTTTAATGATATCATGTTATACTATTTCATAGTGGATAAATTTGGCAATTTTTATTACACCACGGGGAAAAACAATGGAGATATGATTAATAATATCTCATTTTAATGTTCTATCTACATTCCCATGATATTATTTATGTTATTTTTATAATGATACCAATTTTTTATTTTATCATTTCTTTAATTTATTCTTTATGTTTTGTTTGTTATTTTTCAAGGTCACATGTAAAATATTTACCTAGTTTTTTACCTTACTAGGCCTTATGCTCACCCTTTTGATATATGTCCCATAAGTTATGAGATGTAGTAAATGGTCATCAAATTAGTATATTATATTGTATTTCATGTGTGTTTAAAAATTTATATATTTTTTAATGAATTATTTTCCTTTTTTCATGAAACCAATCATTTAAAGATCCTATATTTGAACCATATATGTGAAATGTTAAATAAAAATGGTTGGATGACATAATTATACCTTATTATTAAATTTAATATTATTATATATATATATCATTTTCATGTAAATATTTTATATTGTATTTTTTATAATAAAATGATGGTGAAAATTGAAAAATTATATTGGTTCAATTCATAATGGTGTAGATATTTACGAAATCAAAAATCAATAAAAAAATAATTACATTCATTACTTTAATACCTATTTATTTCACTTAATATTATTTATTTAAAGAATATAAAATTGTGATATATTATCATGTAATTCATTTAATACCATTAAATTATTCCTAACATTGGTTTTTACAAATAAAACACATGTTTATTATATTTCCTAGGTGTTTACATGAATTAATTTCTGAACGATCAAAGAAATTATTCATCTACCAGAAATGACGTATCCTTTAAAATATAATTTTTATGATATATCTGGATCTTCTGCTATATAAGATACCATTAAATGTTTTGATTATACTATATGATTAAGATAATAGTCTACTTTATTGCAAAATTATAGTATATGCAGATCATGTGGACGCATCAACAACTAAGATGTATCTATTCAATTGAATAATGATATTTATAATCTTCCTATGATGTATCATCTATTCTACCCCAAAAATTAAATAGTATACATCAATTATATCATTAGTTATTTTATTTTCCAGTATATATATATATATATATAGAATAAAAAACTTTACTAATTACTCAATCAATTTTAAGTAATAATCTACAATAAATACAAGATGCTGTTATAGATAATTTTATTCCAATCAAATGTAATTTTTTTTGGAATCGATTGTAAATATTCAATGAAAAAATTATAAATCATTTATATTAAAAAATATGTATAAATGATATATATGATCATAATAAATATTTCTGAAGTAAATAGTCTCTCATTAAAATCAATATCTATTTTTATCTTTCATGTAGTTTTAAATTACCATTGAACATTTATTCTAAAAAATATATCTCATTATTTGAATATCAAACAAATGATTTGGATTATATTCACATATATAAATCATTGAAGTGTGAATAATTTTTATTCTCTATTTATAACATCAAAAATATCATGATGTTATCCCCTTATATCCTTACAGTACTCTCTCTAATTTTTTAATAAATAATATTTTATAAAGACATGTTGAAATTGTGTATACTATATGTATGTATTGATGGTTTTCAGAATATATATATATATATATTATTGAGTTAAAACTCTAGTTTAAAATTTAGGTTTTTTAGGAATAAAAAAATTATTATAATTTACAAGTAATAATTTTTATTGACTAATTTTTTTGTCTTAGAATCCCACATAAAATACAGTAATCTATTATATCATTTATTCATTATAAATACATATATATATATATATATATTATTTTTATTTATTAATGATATGGATATATAAATCTATTTGAAAAACTATTAATTTATTAATTTTTTCATTTCCAATTTAATGAATTCATTGTTTTAATTTTATCATTAATTACAGAGGTGTGATGAATTTTCAATATTATTTTACATTAAAAAGAGTATCATTTATTTTAATATTAATTGAAACCATCTTGAAATTATTTATTTAAATATATTAATATGACTAATTTAGAAAATTTTATATACGTTGTCTAATCGTGAGATGTCCCCTTTATATGTAACAACTATTATATTCATGTTTGTATCGTAATTAACTTTTATTTTGTATATAATTGTTTGTTATTAATTATTTTAATATTTGGGGCCCGGTAAATGTTATAATTCATTATTAACCAACTAGGTTATATGCGTTTAATCTAAATCAATTAAATTATTGATTGGTTGACTTTATTTTGAATTATTTATAATCATTAGGGATAATTTTTTCATGAGAAACAATAATCATATTACATTATATTATATAATAAATTGTTATAATCAAATGTTAGTTTCTCAATGTGTCTTAAATTAAACCTACAATTACCTAATATTTTTTTGTATTTATTATTCGTGGTAAATTTAGAGTGTTAATTAGGGAAAAAATATTAAATACAAAGCTATTTTTTTTAATTGGTAGTCATTTTATTTAATATTTTTAGAATCATGAGACCATAAATTTTAATAAAATGTTATTTTTCACCAAATTAATTGAGTATGAAAATTTTTTATGAAAATTTTGTTGTTCTAGAGGTATGATGATAACACTAGGTTTCAAATACATGTAATGTTTTCATGAAAAATTATATTATTTGAATAATTAATATATATTATTAAAATATATATTTTTTAGAAGAGGATGAATATTAATATATCATACTTTATATTTATGATGAAAATTTTGATGTCATTTATATTTACAAAAATAGGTGGTTTTCATAGGATGTGTAAAAATTTTGTTCTTGGGTTTCGAGCCATAGAAGGATTATTTTCAATTATTTTTTTAAATTGATGGAAAATTCAAGTAATAATGTATTGATATTTATTTATAGGATGACTTTGAATAAACATTGAAAATGGCGGTGACATGGAAAATATTTTTATATGTGGACCTGATATAATATGTTATATATTTTTTAATATAATTTTTATTTTTATTAGGTTTACAATCAACTATAATTGATTTAAATTATTGTTTTTATTAGGTTATATTAACTCGTAAGTTATGAATATAATTATTAAAGGACATATTTCTTATCCATTACTCTATAATTAATTTTCATTACATAATTAGTGAGGTGAATCCAACATTATTTCATATCTACTAGAAATAAAATATATTGATTTAAAATCTTTAACCGTTTGGAAAATAGTGAATATAGTTCTTTTATTTTTTTTTCATATTCTTCATCGAGGAAGCACAACACCAATCAGGTTCATGATGAGAAATTTTGATTTGATAATTTAATATTAAAATTGTTATAAAGAACATATAAATATTCTTAATATTATTATTTTAGCTCATGGTGGATGATTTTATTGGTTTCATTATTTTTCAATTAATAATATTATGTGATATATTTTATTTTGTAAGAAAATTATGATTTGGTGGGATATGTGTTGTTACAAAGCAATTAAATATTTATAAGATCCAAAATATTCAATTGAGTTATTAAATTTTATCATTCTTAAATAATTTCATAAATTTATATTTTCTAAATATTTAATGCGGAACATTCATATTTTTTAATTTGAGAAGAAGAATAAAAATAATAAAATGTTGATTATTAATTTTATCAGTTTTAGATAAAGGATTAATATAGGAATTTATTTAGAATTATTTCACTTGAGAAATTAATTATTGATTTTTATATTAAATTATAATTTCTCTTTGATTTTCTAATCATAGATATATTTTTATTTTATTTCCAAAATATGTGGTAATACTGGGGATGAAAGTTTATTGTTTATTCTGTGTCTTATCTCATAGATTTCCAAAATTATTTGCTTGAATTAGTATTTCATAATGTTAGTGAATTATATAATTGTTATTTATAATAGTTCAATAATTAATTGAATTCTTAATTAATATTGTTTTTCAAGTTTTCAATCATTTTTCTCCATTCTTATTGATTGAATGTGTTTGTGTTTTGACGATGCATCCATAGAGGAAAACTGAAAATTTATTGGTTTTATACATAGTTGTTGAATGTATAATTTAATAAATTTGATATTAATGTATACCAAATGATCGCTCGGGTCTGGAATGTTTATGAGTTTATAGATGAAAATATAGTCTAGATGTGGAGGTTTATTCAGAGGCTAAATTGGATGCAATGATAAAAAACTGAATAGAAAATAGTGTAACTTAATAAAAAAGATGATGTATTGAGAATATTCCCATATAATGAATCATGTAAGTCACCATCCCAAATTTCCAAATGAAGTGAATGTCACACAAATTATAATAGAAGAAAATATCCCTTTGTGACTCACTATATTTCAAGGATAATATTGAGGTGTCAATTTTATATCACATGATCTATGATTCGAAACCCCAAGTCTTGTTTCACTCTACTTTGTGTTTTGAAAATTTCCCCGCACACACGACTTATTTGGAAACAATGATTCACATGTAAATTATATCTTCTAACAACTTGTTTATTATAGTATTTTTGATAATATTTTGATTTTTCATTTATGTTAGTGATACAAAATACCTGGTATAACTAATCATGTTATGTAATCCATGAAATTATTAGAGACACCTTCTAGGTCTAGATACACTACATGGTGTGCATCCATTTTATCAAATAACAACCTTGAGGAGCCACACATACCATCTAAAATGGTACACACATATATTAAATTACCTTATGAAAGTTTGAAATATTTTAGGACACTACCATACAACCCAATCTTAACAACATACCATTGAAACTACTAAATAGATGATAAGATGAGTTTTGGGTAGTGTCTTTCATTTATTTTCACCTACAAACCTATATTGGTCATCACATTATACCATTGTATGTGTTTTTTATGGACAAATATTATGAATAATATATATTTTCTGCCAAATTTTATATTCATAGATGTTTTAGTTTCCTAGATTTGTAAAGATAATGATGTGTTTTGGGTGACAATTATATATGAAATGAGATTATTGTTCATATTGTGAAATATATATTCAAATGTATTGGTCAGTTGTTTATATAATTGAGTATTAAATACTAACATAAGGATAATGTATGTGTAATCCCCTGATGGAGTTGGAAAACATCTCATGAATTGCACACTACACATGTCTATGTATGGGTCCAACATAGAGATCAATTACTGTCACATATGGGTTCATTAAAGTGTCGTCATGGGTTTCCTATTTCTACTAATATTGAGGGAAGTGATGGAAATTAGTGGTATTTTAATTAAATGGTGAAATGTTTCTTGTTTAGATTCAATATAAATAATACATTTATATAATAATAAACTTTTACGGGTATCATGATAATTAATATATTTTTTTATAAATAGATAAATTCAATAATAGTGGAACAATTTATTATATTATATCAATTCATTTACTATTAAAATATTATTTTTATTAGACTATATTAAAATTTAAATAATATTATATTATATACTATGAAAAGTAGTTATTATCATAAAACATTTTTATGAGGATTTAATTATATCAAGATAAAAATTAAAATATTTTTTAATTAAAAATTATTAACTTTTATTTTTATGTTTAAAATATTTATAGAAAAATTATAACAAATAGTATGTATTTTAGATATATTTAAATAATATTTTAATATAATGATTAAAAAAATAATTTGTATAAAAAATATTTTTATGTGGCCAACACATGAGATAAGAAAGATTATTACAACATAAAAACCAATCCAATCATCAACCATTGTCTCACAACTAGGGGATGGGGTGTTCATAGGTTAATTGTAGCATACATGGGTGAAAGAGAGCATGGACAGTATATGCTCAAGAGTGAGTGAGAGTATATACTAATAATTGACCCATGTACTCTTATTTAGATGTATATTGATGTAATATAACTTATAAGTGATAGAAAATATGTTAAATATATTATGTGGCAACAAATAATATAGAATGTTTTTAATGGTATTGAAAAAATCCTTTAATAACATGGGTTTCCCATTCCAATAGATTTGTATTTTTTAATATTCATAATGTTGTGTCTACCTCCTCAGTCACTAAAAATTAAATTTCATCCCCATTATACCACTTCACACACTATTACACTACTATCATCCAACCATTATCTTTATCGAATAATATTCACATTACATTACATTCACACCATATAAAGTAACACAACCATCACTTTTTTACCCCATATCCTCTTCCCCACCCAAAAAAAAATTTCGTCATCAAAAATATTATAATTAAATTTCAATATTTTTATATTTATATATTTATATATCTCTCATTTAATATTTAATGTTTTATAGATCAGATCATGAGGAAATATCTGTTGACTCTATAAAAATATTATGTATTCACTAGTTTCAGTATTTTGAAATCCATGTTGGGTAATTGTTCAACTACATTAGTTATTGTCTTTTTGGTCCTCCCTAGTAAAATTGGGATACATAAAAAACAATATATTTCTAATAATGATAAAAAAATTCATCAAAAAACTATACCATTACAATCATGTGTGACACAACATTTCCCCAAGTGATTATAATTGTGTTCTCTTCGTTTTTACGTGTTTCTATAAATATTTATATATTATAATTATATAGGAAATTATAATCAAAAATAATTATCAATATATTAATATATATAGTATTATAAAATGGGGTGTTGAAAGGGCCTAATTAGAAAACTAATAATTTTGAATCTATAATTATCCTTTCATGTACATTGTTATAATTCATAGCATACAATAGAATCCATTAAAAAGTAATCATCCCAGAAAGATGAATGTATATAATTATAAATAAGATATATATGTCCAAAAAATTTAAATACAATTATTGATATAATTATTTTTTACAATTATTTTTAATTTAATTGGAAAACAATTAAGTTATTTTATTATATAGAGAACTATTCAACTGCGAACATTCTTTACTTGTGGACTAATTTTTTTAATTAATATATGTTTTACATCATTCCAATTTAATTGAATAAAATGGTTATTCTTTTTGAAATAAAGAGTAATATTATTTGTGAAAATTGGATTCTAGAAAATATAAGGTACGAGGAATCTTTTTTCCTAAAACTCATATGTTACTTTTCTCATAACCCCTTACATGCAATGTAAAATGTTTTTTATAAATATTAAATTCTATTTCCAAATATACTCTTTATTGTGGGGTGTTTTTTATAATTTTTTTATACTTATTTGTTAAAATGTTTTATTCTATTAGATACTTATTAAATTACAAAATTAACTATTTTAGTATCCTTATAATACAATATTGATGTAATTATTTTTTCTGTTTTAATGAATGAGTTTTATGACTTTTATAATAATCATAATATGTGTATATTATTCAGTAAAATCCATGAAATTCATTAATTATTAATAAAATTAAATGGATATTTAAGATATTTCTCATTGAAATTCAATATATGAAAATAAAATTTTATTGTTTAATTTTGACGAATTTTTTTTATTTTGTGTTTGTTATTTTTTAAATTATTTATTTAATTTATGATAGTATGAATTTATTTCTAGAATTTTTTTATATTTTATAGATACGTAATTTTTTACCTTATTGGAAATTATTTATATAAATGATTGTATTTTTAAATTTTATTTTAATTTATTTTTAATGAAAACTAAAAATTTACATAAATGATGCTTTATTTTAAATTTGGATCCTTGGTATTGGGTATGATGATAAAGATTATGGAGTCAATAAATATTATATAAGGGAATTGTTTCATAATTTTTTTTAGACGTCCAATATTTCTATTAGTACAATAGTTTTCTTAATGATTTCAATTTATCATTAATTTAATTAAATATATATTATTATCAAAATTAAATTTTTTATATTGGAAAGAAAAACTCATTATTTATTTTATGATATATATTTTTAGAAATATAAATGGGGCTCTAAAATGATATTTTAATTTAATCAAATCATTTTAAGATATCCATTATTATGAATTTGGTTTTTCGAAAATTGTAATTTTTAATTAATTATTATATTATTATCAAAATATTTTTTACCCTCATATAATTTTCTATAAAAGTAATTGGTTTACATATAAATTATTTTATTTGTAACGGTATATAATTTCCAAAAATTTCTTAAGAGACGTTAATTAGTAATTTTTTACTCACCCAATTATATAAAATGAATTTACATATATTATTTTTAAGAATATGTTAATTCATATTAATAAATTGATTAATTAGTTTTCATGTTGGAATTTTACATAATGTTCAATGAATTCATTGAAAATATTATTTTATAATATTTTGGGTAATGGTTATCATTATTTGTCATATATTTTATCAATATATATGAACATAGATGATCATAGGGAATGTTTTGACTATGTTTCAATTAACTCATGGTGTCATTTATTATTATTGGGTCATTTAATTATTTAGAAAACATTTCAAAAATTAGTTGGTAATTTGAAAATTATTTGGGAGTGAAGATTAAAAAATTATCTTCAATATCAGTCCAATGGTTCAGACAAATTAAGATATAAGGATTATATCAATTGAGGATAATTTATATTTTAGAAACAATTTTTGAGTAATATGAAATTAGATTTTAAGGGGACTGAAGGTATATTAAAATAAATAATATTATAAAGGACTAGACTATAAAAAATATATTATTTATTTTCATATTGTTTCATTAATATAAATTTTGGAATGAGTACATATTTAAGATGGAAAAGTGTTCATTTTGTATATTATTTATATATTACAATAGAATTTATCATTAACACAATATTAATCAATAATAATAGTAACTATATTAATAATTATTGTATTAATGAATTAATTTAAGGAAATTTTTAAAAAGAAATTGATAATTAAAATTGTGAAGATGCAATTATTTTAATGAGGTTAGAATGTAAAGTCCCAAGATTATGGTTGAATAATTTTTTTAACATTCAAAAAAATTTGTTGGTTATAATGTTAATTAATATCAATATAATGAATATAAGCAATTATAAATTAGAAAATAATTATAATTGAAGAATATTAAAAAATGATTGAAACGTTTACTATGGTGCATGTATTTTAATGTGTTCATAGTAGTATATAATATATTAATTAATTTACAAAATATAATAATTACAATCCTAAGGGAATATATTTATAAGATTTTTGAAATACATATATTTTTTTCTATAAAATTGATTAATTTCTACACATTTATATAAATTATTATAATGAAATTATATCAATATAAAATAAATTTTATATATATTAGGTTTTCCTTTTTTTTAAATGAAATAAATTTTCACAAACAAATTGTTCAAATATGGACAAGATTTGTGATAAGGGAAATCAGAACTTCTATAAAAGCTAATAAATAACCGACCTAAGGATCATGTAAGGTTGTTAGGGTGTTAATAGGCCATATATGTAACCCAAGGTAAAGAGTGTAAAACATTTTTTCATGATAGGATAAAAGGATAATTTTAGAGAAGAATGAGATACTCACATTCAATGATCATTGGATGTGAAACCAATTGTAAGAATATGTGAAATTTTTTTAATCACCATTGTGGGACTAATGAATGAATGACATATATCCCCTATTTAGAAACATATATAAAAACATGATTCATCAAATAAAGTAGACCTCATTTATTTGATCATATAAATACATCCTCTCCCTTATCAAAAACTAAAACTAACACCTATGACTCCTTTTCAATATTCATTCCAATCCATATCTCCATGGTCTACCCTCCATTTCTATGAATGAAAACTCAGTCGAGGTCAAAATTCATGTGTGTTTATAACATACCCTCTCTATGAATAAGGTATTTCATATACATATATTACTCTTATAAATTATTAAAAATACATATATATTAAACATATATGATATTTTTATGATGGTTAAAAATATATGTTATGTAACCACGATAAAAGTAAGAGGACCAAAATATACAAATATACATGATATTAATTAATATTAACAGAATAATTGATTTTAACATGGATTTATAAATAAATAAGTAATAAATTGTGATTAATAAATCATATATGTTATGAAATATATGAGTTTAGTTATAGAATACATGTATTATAATATCATATTTTATATGAAGTAGGATTGAACATGTATGAATGAATTCATTAATAATATTAAGAGATATTTGTCTCAATTTTATTTTGTATGAGACAATATCCATATTCAGTTGATATTTATTTCATGAAATGTATATAATTCCCCTGAATTTATTTTATAAATGTTACATATAAATTGTGTATATTATATGCCCATTTTAGGATTTCTCTTTTGTGGGAATTTTGGTTCAAATGACTCAATACATGAAACAAATTTGTGTCTTGATTTTCATTCATTCAGAGATATGTAATGTTTTACACCAATCTTATTTCATGATGTTCATATAGATCTCCATTGAAATTTTATATCTAGAAATAATTTATTAAAATTATAATTTATTTATATTCGAATGTTATTACTTCATGTGGATTACAATTTAATGTTTCAATAGTGGTAATTATTTTTAGTTTGAGTTTCATCATAATTGGGATTGCATGTGATATGTTTTGGATGATAGAATATTATGATATTTCAATCAATATATACATTAATTAAATTAAAATATATTTATGTCATGAAAAAACATGGTTTACATTCTTCTACATCTCTTTATACACTCAATAGATCAAAATAATTATTTCAAGAAAAATTAGGTAAATTTCTCTATTTAGCTGAAAACCATTTCTTATCTAAAAACATTTTTGCCAAAAAATCCCATATTTAATTAAAATAATATATTAAATTTATTTATACCCATGTAATGATTTTAAAAATGTTATTTAAAAGGAATATTCATGTTCTTTTCCAGCAAATTCACATTTTCATTTTACAAAAAATATGAAAATTTAATTTGTTTAACATGTACAGAATAAATAGAATTTCCTTCCATCATGACCATTATTTTGAATGAATATTTATTTATATGTTTTTAAGGATAATATAAATGAAATTATTTTAAAAAATAATTGTTTTAAAATATTTTTTTTAATGTGGAAAGTATATTTTTGTCACGAAATGTATTCAATTTTTTTAATGATTCTTAATAACGATTCCATGTAAATTTTTAAAGGAAATGATTTTCAAACTATTTTTATACTTTAATTAGTGTTCATAAAAATTGAAATGATATATTAATAATGAAAATATTATGTCATTGTTTAATTTCATTTTCAATATAATATGAATTAATTATATGTAACTTATGATTTAATAAGGGTAATATTGACTAATTTTATGATTATTCTTTTGTTGTTGGTTAATGTTTAGGTTGTTGAAATAATAATTAAATACATTATTTCTTCATGGGTTATTCTATTGTATGCTTATGAATCATCTATTAATTCCATTTTATTTTAATGAATTATTATGTGATGATATTATGAATGTTTTATGATAATTCATAAAACATAGGTATCATTCCCATTATAAAATAGATTGGACAAGTAAATCCCTTTAATGAATTGTGTTATGTATCATATATCTCTAGAAAAAAATGATGACTAAGTTGATATGCTTGAACGGTTATAGGAAATTGGTGCTTCTTGATCCACTATGGAGAATAGGTGTGTTCTGATCCCCTATGGGAATAAGTAACAATCCATGATCAAATATGTTTTTGGTATTGGTATTTTACCTTAGCATATACAATTATTTTATATTTATATATGATTGGGCCATATTTTATTCGACATGATATTGTGGTTTATAAATGATTTATGATGATTCCTCACTCACATAGACTTTTTTCGTTAAATTAAATATTTATATGTAATCAATCAAGTTTATGACCAATTCCCAGTTGGGTTAGAACATCTTATGTTATGTTCATGGTCACATACACATAGGATTATAAAACAAGTACATTTGTTAAAAGATTGAAATCAACTATGTTTAAAATTTATGAAAATAAGAACTCAACATAAAATATTTTTTCGTCATCTGGATCTGAAGAAGGTTTTATGTTGGTTATGTCTAAGAGGGTTAATATAAAAGATAAATTTTTGGCAGATTTCGGTGATCTATTATGAAATATGATGATTATGTTTCTAGTTTCCACATAAAATAAATTTTAATTGTCCTTATGTAACACCCCAGGTAAATAAAGAATATTTCATTTTCATATTTATCCATATTTGTGAATAAAATATTAATATGACTTTAAAGGGGACGCTATGCTCGATGGCGTACCCAACACGCAACAACGTGTTTCTTGGGAATCTTACGTTGCACTCTAATAATAAAATAATATTATTTTAAATGTTAGTTAACAAGTAGCCGTTGTACTGGCGGGAATGGATAGAAATAACTAAAATATGATTGGATATGTTTTTAAATGTTTATACATTTACCCAATAAAAGATAAAGGCTTAAAAAACGGAAAGAGTTCAATTTGAGGGCATATATACTCTAATTTTCACTAAAGGTTCACTTATCACCTTTTAAAGGTGAACCGTCATTAAATATAGTTTTGATCACTCTTATACTTTATTTTGGACCAAATAAAACTCTTATTAAGAATCGGGACACTGAATTCTACTTTGTGTAATTTTTTAGGTATTTTTCCGATAAAGTTCATTTTTTAATGAATAGTGTAAAATGTTGTATTTTAATGCAAAACCTCTTTTTAATCTAATTTATTTATATGATTAGATTATATTTTGAATTGGTTTTAAAGTGAAATTAGAAAATATTTTTACCATTAAATCCAATAGTGGTCGTTGGAATTAATTTCACTTCGAAATCAGACTTAAACTAGTGTCAATCTTTTGATACTTATTGTTTTATAAAAACACGCTATTTGCTCTGACAGTGGGAATTAATTATTAAATTAATTAATGTGACTAATATGTTTTTAATTTTGTAAAACGGACTTCATTTTTGAATTCGGAATATCAAATATAGCTTAGGGTGAATTTTTGTGATTTTTCTGAAAAACTTCAATTTTTGATGAATAGTGAAACCACTAAGTGGTACTTATAAAAGCTGATTTTCGTTTAAATGAAATTTTTCCATCTTTCTGTTTTGATTTTCAAAAATCCGACATACATGGTTGTAATTAAGAAGTAAAATTTGGTTCAATGGGATTAAAATAATTTTTTTGGGTGAATAGTAACTTATTAAGTTTTTAATCGCGATTAGTGGTAATTAGTGTAGTTTAAGGTAAAAATAATATTATAAGAATGTAAAAACACAATGAAACCTGTCCTACACCTATTGGGTGAGTCATGGCCGACCAAGACAAGCCATGGGCCAACTTGGGGACTCCATGGAGACACTTTGGTTGGGAAATGTCATAAATAACTTTTTATTTAATGTTAAATTGAAAATGACACAAACATAATATGTTTTACAAAAACAATTTTTAAGTAGTGTTATAAAAGACCAAATTTTGATTATAAATAGTAATTGGAAATATAAAAAGATTTCCTATATCATATTATTTTTTTTTATAATTTTTAGACATTAAATAAATTTAATTATTTATGACATAATAATGATGCAGCGATGACATCATTATTTGACGATTTAAATAAAATAGAAAGATAATGTAAAATCTATGAAATACACATGGACAAAACCAATTGGATGAGTTTATTTCGAAGACTTATAACCTTATCCACGAATTTTATCAATGTGGGAACTTTTGAAACCGAAACACATTTTCAAATAATGTAATATTTCTTTACTTTCCAAAAGTGCCCCTCCTCTCCTCTTATAAAAGGCCCCCACCTCTACCTCTTTTCCCACACTCCTCAAGCCTTTGGCTCGGCCAACCCCTGCCCATTTACTCTCTCCACATCCCTCTCCTCATCCTAGAGGACTCCCTTTGGGCAGAATCCTTTCAAAGGAAGCCTTTAGGCTTAAATCAAAAGGAGTTACACTTTTAAAGGTAATTCATTCTCTCATGTTCATTTGTTTTATTTTGCTTCTCCAACCCCCTAAACTCTTTTTATTTACTTCTTTTGTAACAACACCAGTATCCTCAATATACTAGGATGTTGTTATAAGATTTATTCGAGCTAAACTCTCACAGAACTACATCAAATGGTTAAAGAACATACGGTTTCCGTGGATGGTGAAATTCTGCCTCCCGAAACGATGATTGTTCAATACTCATTTAACACCTTCAAAGGTGGACATTATGATGTCACTATTTTTATATATGATATATAATATGTTTATGTTTTATTTATGCTTCTTTATTTTTCATTTTTGTCTTAACTTTATGGCTTCCATTATGGGTATACGCGATATCTTAATTTAAGGAAGTGCGGACTACCGCCCCCTCAAAGTGATTTGATTCGTTAAATACCATATGTGGGATGTATAAAGGATGGAAATATGATATTATATATGATATAATACTGGAATTATTATATACCTCTATATAATTATTATTTCTTTCCATTAAATTATGAGATAGAAATGAAAGTAGCGTTCATGCGTACGTACGACTTACCGTCTCCATGAACGGTGCATTTCATTTCTTACCTCTAAATGATTATGTAATGTTATAAATGCATGAATGTACTGGATATATATTAAATATATGATATCTACATCATGAATACAATTCTTGATATAATAAACATTTGGCCACATGAACAACATGTAATTGTAAGAAGTCCACTTTCGACTTAAGAACCAAATATCAACAAAACAAACATTATTAACTTAAATGATTAAATAATGTTTATAACATTGAAATAAGTGATCTAAAAGGAATAATGAACTATGAAAAGGGTTCTTCATAAAGTGGAAATTAACTCAAGTTTATTATTCAGGATGTTAAAGAACGATCGAGTCAAGTCGGACCCAAGATAAGGGATCCTACTCCTCTCTTTCTTTTTAAGTACACACTTTTATGTCATTCCTTTTAAATCTCATCGTTCTTGTTATTGGGATGATATTTTATATTACACTTACTTTAATTTTTATGTTCATGTGATGAGAGACCCTATTCTCTCTCATAAATCCATTTTGGAAGTTTTGAGTGGCGCCGTTAGGCTGCCGAATTTTCGTAAGAGATCTAACCTCTCTCTTTCTTTTTAAGTACTCTCCTTTATGTCACTTCTTTTAAGCTCATTTTGTTATGTTTTGGGATGTTCTTTTGTATTCCTCATTCTGTAAACTTTTTTTTGATATGATTAGAGTCCCTATTTCCTCTCATCAATCCATTTTGGATGTTTTATGTGGCGCCGTTAGGCTGCCGAGTTTTCGTAAGGGATTTTTTCATCTCACTTTTGTTCCCGTGAGATTTATGCTACATTTGCCACCAATTCTATTGAGTGGTGTATGTAATTCCCATTATTCTACTCTTTGTGTAATATACTTTTGTTTATGAGTATTTACATCAATGATCTATTGTCCTTCTTCCATGGGGTGTATGTTTTGAAAGACACCCAAGTCGGTAAGGGAACCTTTCACCCTCCTCTTTTTTTAAAAGACTTATTTTGTTGGGTCTTTTAATTTACATATTGTTATGTTGGGATATGTTATCATATATCCTTATTGATGTAAATTTTATTTCCAAGTTATGAGATACACTTTTTATCTCTCATCAACTCATTTTGTTGTGATTCCCTTAGGCTTTCAAGGTAACTTTTTAACCCAATTTTGATTTCTTTGGGTTCAACATGTAGTCATTGAATATGTCATCCATTGAATATGTGTGAATGAAATTTTATTGTTTTACACTTAATATCCACTTATATTGGGTGTATTTATATTTGTCACACATATTTTTGAGATTGATTTGTCCTTAATTTAAGGATACCTTCTTTATAAGGGATTTCATCACATTTGACATTTCTATTGAGGGTTCATTGTTGTTATGTACCAATTCACTCTTATATGGTGTATATACTATCCTTTGGAGTATTATATCATGAATCCTTTTATTCTCATGATATTATAAAGTTCTGACTAAATGTTATTCCTCGATTATTGTATTCAAGTGTCTCTAATATTGGTAAAACCCCTTTAACCAAAATATCGTTTTAAATGTTTTAATTATTTGCTCTTATTAATATCCATGTTTTCAAAATGGTTTTAAGGATTTATTTATATGGATATTAATGGTTTAAAATGTTAAAAGCTTCAAGGTGGTATGGGACACTTTGATTCAAAAATCTCTTTATTAAATGTTTTAAATGGTTTTGGAAATGGTTTCTTTTTGAATGGATTCATTATTTCAATATCCTAAAATGTTATATTGTGATTGAAATGTGGAAATGTTATGTTTCCTTTATTCAAGTTTATGTGATACGATTATGTTATGGTTCTTGGGCATTGTTATGAAGAACGTGTGGTTCCGTGATAAACTAAGGGCGGGTGAGCCCGATATAGCTCTCCAATGCATTGGGTAACGCGAAGGAGTGAAACGTTAAGGTTTCTCCGAAGAGATTTTAGGGAATATACTGTGATGGGTATTCCAAACGTAACCAAGAGGGTTAATCCCTACGTAAGAATGTTATGAATGCCTCAAGTTACCTTTATGTCTTATGTCTTCTATGATTTATTCATGATTTGATATGCCTATGTTTTATGGGTAAAGTATGATTTCATTATTATGTATATATGAACTCATGTTTCCTTTCCATATTTCTATAACCCTTACTGAGCTTTTTATGCTCATCCCAAGTTTTTGAAATGCTTTTCACATGTCAAGAGAAAGGTACATGATGTGACGATAGTGTCATGGATGTGTCAAGAAAGAATCCATGTTTTATTTTAAATATGTTTCCGTTGATGGGAAGAATGAATACTGTCATTTTGTAACCACTTGGTTTAAATGTGGAATGTAATGCAAGTTTCATGATCTAATTCTCTAAAACTCTAAACCTGAAAAGATCCTCAATGTGTAATCTTGTAATAACTCAATATTAAGTAAGGTTTAAGGCTGGGGCATTATAGTTGGTATCAGAGGTCGGTTTAGATAACTTTAGAGGTTAGGGTATTCTTTAAGCATAAGTGACAATTACCATAATGGTTAGGATTTCAGAAAGAGTCTTAGTTTTAGATAAAGTGAATGAGTAAGTATATCTTATTGTCTATCTTACTCATTAGTACATGATGGTTTTGTTGATATACTCACACTGACATTTCTATTTTTAGTGAATGGATGGATCTATAAGGCACCAAAGAGACAACAGGTTTGAAGGAAACTGTGGTGGTTCTCTGATTATGATACTAGATAAAATGAAGGATTCAATGAGGAAACTCGTGGTTGTTCTAAACCAAATATCAAGGATTCATGATCAACCACTTCAACCTTGGTGAGTTCTCTAATGCATCAGGTACGAGATGGCCAATTCGATGTGGAAATTCAGGTAATAATTATTAAGGTAACCATTAGGGTTTATATGATACTTAATTTTTAGGTAATTATGGGTTACTCTATGATATGATGGAAAATGAAAAGAATGAGATAAACTTGAGGTTAAAATATGTTATGATTATTCTTGAAGATTTTATCTCATTTTGGGGAATGTTTTA
The DNA here is from genome assembly GCA_963277665.1 of Viscum album. Lineage (NCBI taxonomy): Eukaryota > Viridiplantae > Streptophyta > Magnoliopsida > Santalales > Viscaceae > Viscum > Viscum album. The sequence continues at coordinate 1,058,825,450 of OY728165.1, read as the reverse complement.
AGAATTATATAGTTTTGAAAAAAGGACAACACGCAGACAGTGTGACAACCCGTCGCGTCGGACAATGCTGTGGGAATCGAACCCACAACCAAAGTGCGACTGGTATTTATCGCCTACCACTGGACTACGTGAAGTCCCTGGTTAGTTTGACTGATTCTTTTTAGTTATATGATTTTATGAATTAAGAGTAAGTTAATTTTGGAGGATATGTGATTAGGATAATTTCTTTTCAATGTGAGACTTTAGGAGCAACTGATATTGTGTGGAGATAAATGTTACGATTTATCTTGGAAGACTATGAAACTAAATCCTTCAAATATTTGGGTTTCAATCTTATATTTGTTTACTTTGAAGAATTTTATGGACAAATTGATTATAGAATGGTCCTCGTTGAACTTTGGGTTTCGTTGGACAAATTTTGGAGATTAAGAATAGATTTTCTTTTTATAAAGGGTTATCCTTTTCTGGATTATCTGACCTTGTACTAATCTTTTTGGTTTTGGTTATGGTTAAGTTCTAATGATATGGGAATTATATAGTTCTCTTTTTTGGATTAGGTGATTCTCTATAAGTTGATTATAGTACTCTTAATGTGAACAAGTCTTCCTAAATACTCATCTTTTGGAGAAAATATGAGTTTGTGTAAGGAATCTAATAAAGGTTGAAAGTCAATATGATAAGTGATTATGTTTCCTTATGAATAAATTCCTCAATAAATAGTAACTTAAAACAAAAATGTTGTCTATAAACTTTTCCTACTGGGGAATCGAAGATCGTTTAACCCATCACAAGTTTGTGATTTTCTCGTGGTTAACTTTCTCCTAAACATGTTTTCTATCACTCTCCATGAGAACATGAACCTATGTTTTCTCCTCCATGTCCATATTTTCATACTTGGAATCCCAGTATGGGTTAACTCGGGTGACATCTGTGCTTATCTTTCTTTATTTTAAAGTGTTTGTTTTACCGACTTTTGTTCCGGTGTGGGACTTTCAAGGATGTATCCAAGCCCAATTTTAAAATTGCGAGGACGCAATTACCAAAAGGGGGGAAGGATGTAACACCCCAGGAAAATAAAGAATATGTCATTTTCATATTTATCCATATTTGTGAATAAAATATTAATATGACTTTAAATGGGACTCTATGCTCGATGGCGTACCCAACACGCAACAACGAGTTTCTTGGAAATCTTACGTTGCATTCTAATAATAAAATAATATTATTTTAAATGTTAGTTAACAAGTAGTCGTTGTACTGATGGGAATGGATAGAAATAACTAAAATATGATTGGATATGTCTTTAAATGTTTATACATTTACCCAATAAAAGATAAAGGCTTAAAATACGGAAAGAGTTCAATTTTAGGGCATATATACTCTAATTTTCACTAAAGGTTCACTTATCACCTTTTAATGGTGAACAATCATTAAATATAGTTTTGATCACTCTTATACTTATTTTTGGACCAAATAAAACTCTTATTAAGAATCGGGACATCGAATTCTACTTTGTGTAATTTTTTGGTATTTTTCCGATAAAGTTCATTTTTTAATGAATAGTGTAAAATGTTGTATTTTAATGCAAAACCTCTTTTTAATCTAATTTATTTATATGATTAGATTATATTTTGAATTGGTTTTAAAGTGAAATTATAAAATATTTTTACCATTAAATCCAATAGTGGTCGTTGAATTAATTTCACTTCGAAATCAGACTTAAACTAGTGTCAATCTTTTGATACTTATTGTTTTATAAAAACACGCTATTTGCTCTGACAGCGGGAATTAATTATTAAATTAATTAATGTGACTAATATGTTTTTAATTTTGTAAAACGGACTTCATTTTTGAATTCGGAATATCAAATATAGCTTAGGGTGAATTTTTGTGATTTTTCTGAAAAACTTCAATTTTTGATGAATAGTGAAACCACTAAGTGGTACTTATAAAAGCTGATTTTCGTTTAAATGAAATTTTTCCTACTTTCTGTTTTGATTTTCAAAAAACCGACATACATGGTTGTAATTAAGAAGTAAAATTTGGTTCAATGGGATTAAAATAATTTTTTTGGGTGAATAGTAACTTATTAAGTTTTTAATCGCGATTAGTGGTAATTAGTGTAGTTTAAGGTAAAAATAATATTATAAGAATGTAAAAACACCATGAAACCTGTCCTACACCTATTGGGTGAGTCATGGTCGACCAAGACAAGCCATGGGCCAACTTGGGGACTCCATGGAGACACTTTGGTTGGGAAATGTCATAAATAACTTTTTATTTAATGTTAAATTGAAAATGACACAAACATAATATGTTTTACAAAAACAATTTTTAAGTAGTGTTATAAAAGTCCAAATTTTGATTATAAATAGTAATTGGAAATATAAAAAGATTTCCTATATCATATTATTTTTTTTATAATTTTTAGACATTAAATAAATTTAATTATTTATGACATAATAATGATGCAGCGATGACATCATTATTTGACGATTTAAATAAAATAGAAAGATAATGTAAAATCTATGAAATACACATGGACAAAACCAATTGGATGAGTTTATTTCGAAGACTTATAACCTTATCCACGAATTTTATCAATGTGGGAACTTTTGAAACCGAAACACATTTTCAAATAATGTAATATTTCTTTACTTTCCAAAAGTGCCCCTCCTCTCCTCTTATAAAAGGCCCCCACCTCTACCTCTTTTCCCACACTCCTCAAGCCTTTGGCTCGGCCAACCCCTACCCATTTACTCTATCCACATCCCTATCCTCATCCTAGAGGACTCCCTTTGGGCAGAATCCTTTCAAAGGAAGCCTTTAGGCTTAAATCAAAAGGAGTTACACTTTTAAAGGTAATTCATTCTCTCATGTTCATTTGTTTTATTTTGCTTCTCCAACCCCCTAAAATCTTTTTATTTACGTCTTTTGTAACAACACCAGTATCCACAATATACTAGGATGTTGTTATAAGATTTATTCGAGCTAAACTCTCACACAACTACATCAAATGGTTAAAGAACATACGGTTTCCGTGGATGGTGAAATTCTGCCTCCCGAAACGATGATTGTTCAATACTCATTTAACACCTTCAAAGGTGGACATTATGATGTCACTATTTTTATATATGATATATAATATGTTTATGTTTTATTTATGCTTCTTTATTTTTCATTTTTGTCTTAACTTTATGGCTTCCATTATGGGTATACGCGATATCTTAATTTAAGGAAGTGCGGACTACCGCCCCCTCAAAGTGATTTGATTCGTTAAATACCATATGTGGGATGTATAAAGGATGGAAATATGATATTATATATGATATAATACTGGAATTATTATATACCTCTATATAATTATTATTTCTTTCCATTAAATTATGAGATAGAAATGAAAGTAGCGTTCATGCGTACGTACGGCTTACCGTCTCCATGAACGGTGCATTTCATTTCTTACCTCTAAATGATTATGTAATGTTATAAATGCATGAATGTACTGGATATATATATGAAATATATGATATCTACATCATGAATACAATTCTTGATATAATAAACATTTGGCCACATGAACAACATGTAATTGTAAGAAGTCCACTTTCGACTTAAGAACCAAATATCAACAAAACAAACATTATTAACTTAAATGATTAAATAATGTTTATAACATTGAAATAAGTGATCTAAAAGGAATAATGAACTATGAAAAGGGTTCTTCATAAAGTGGAAATTAACTCAAGTTTATTATTCAGGATGTTAAAGAACGATCGAGTCAAGTCGGACCCAAGATAAGGGATCCTACTCCTCTCTTTCTTTTTAAATACACACTTTTATGTCATTCCTTTTAAATCTCATCGTTCTTGTTATTGGGATGATATTTTATATTACACTTACTTTAATTTTTATGTTCATGTGATGAGAGACCCTATTCTCTCCCATAAATCCATTTTGGAAGTTTTGAGTGGCGCCGTTAGGCTGCCGAATTTTCGTAAGAGATCTAATCTCTCTCTTTCTTTTTAAGTACTCTCCTTTATGTCACTTCTTTTAAGCTCATTTTGTTATGTTGTGGGATGTTCTTTTGTATTCCTCATTCTGTAAACTTTTTGTTGATATGATTAGAGACCCTATTTCCTCTCATCAATCCATTTTGGATGTTTTATGTGGCGCCGTTAGGCTGCCGAGTTTTCGTAAGGGATTTTTTCATCTCACTTTTGTTCCCGTGAGATTTATGCTACATTTGCCACCAATTCCATTGAGTGGTGTATGTAATTCCCATTATTCTACTCTTTGTGTAATATACTTTTGTTTATGAGTATTTACATCAATGATCTATTGTCCTTCTTCCATGGGGTGTATGTTTTGAAAGACACCCAAGTCGGTAAGGGAACCTTTCACCCTCCTCTTTTTTTAAAAGACTTATTTTGTTGGATCTTTTAATTTACATATTGTTATGTTGGGATATGTTATCATATATCCTTATTGATGTAAATTTTATTTCCAAGTTATGAGATACACTTTTTATCTCTCATCAACTCATTTTGTTGTGATGCCCTTAGGCTTTCAAGGGAACCTTTTAACCCAATTTCGATTTCTTTGGGTTCAACATGTAGTCATTGAATATGTCATCCATTGAATATGTGTGAATGAAATTTTATTGTTTTACACTTAATATCCACTTATATTGGGTGTATTTATATTTGTCACACATATTTTTGAGATTGATTTGTCCTTAATTTAAAGATACCTTCTTTATAAGGGATTTCATCACATTTGACATTTCTATTGAGGGTTCATTGTTGTTATGTACCAATTCACTCTTATATGGTGTATATACTGTCCTTTGGAGTATTATATCATGAATCCTTTTATTCTCATGATATTATAAAGTTCTGACTAAATGTTATTCCTCGATTATTGTATTCAAGTGTCTCTAATATTGGTAAAACCCCTTTAACCAAAATATCGTTTTAAATGTTTTAATTATTTGCTCTTATTAATATCCATGTTTTCAAAATGGTTTTAAGGATTTATTTATATGGATATTAATGGTTTAAAATGTTAAAAGTTACAAGGTGGTATGGGACACTTTGATTCAAAAATCTCTTTATTAAATGTTTTAAATGGTTTTGGAAATGGTTTCTTTTTGAATGGATTCATTATTTCAATATCCTAAAATGTTATATTGTGATTGAAATGTGGAAATGTTATGTTTCCTTTATTCAAGTTTATGTGATACGATTATGTTATGGTTCTTGGGCATTGTTATGAAGAACGTGTGGTTCCGTGATAAACTAAGGGCGGGTGAGCCCGATATAGCTCTCCAATGCATTGGGTAACGCGAAGGAGTGAAACGTTAAGGTTTCTCCGAAGAGATTTTAGGGAATATACTGTGATGGGTATTCCAAACATAACCAAGAGGGTTAATCCCTACGTAAGAATGTTATGAATGCCTCAAGTTACCTTTATGTCTTATGTCTTCTATGATTTATTCATGATTTGATATGCCTATGTTTTATGGGTAAAGTATGATTTCATTATTATGTATATATGAACTCATGTTTCCTTTCCATATTTCTATAACCCTTACTGAGCTTTTTATGCTCATCCCAAGTTTTTGAAATGCTTTTCACAGGTCAAGAGAAAGGTACATGATGTGACGATAGTGTCATGGATGTGTCAAGAAAGAATCCATGTTTTATTTTAAATATGTTTCCGTTGATGGGAAGAATGAATACTGTCATTTTGTAACCACTTGGTTTAAATGTGGAATGTAATGCAAGTTTCATGATCTAATTCTCTAAAACTCTAAACCTGAAAAGATCCTCAATGTGTAATCTTGTAATAACTCAATATTAAGTAAGGTTTAAGGCTGGGGCATTATAGTTGGTATCAGAGGTCGGTTTAGATAACTTTAGAGGTTAGGGTATTCTTTAAGCATAAGTGACAATTACCATAATGGTTAGGATTTCAGAAAGAGTCTTAGTTTTAGATAAAGTGAATGAGTAAGTATATCTTATTGTCTATCTTACTCATTAGTACATGATGGTTTTGTTGATATACTCACACTGACATTTCTATTTTTAGTGAATGGATGGATCTAGAAGGCACCAAAGAGACAACAGGTTTGAAGGAAACTGTGGTGGTTCTCTGATTATGATACTAGATAAAATGAAGGATTCAATGAGGAAACTCGTGGTTGTTCTAAACCAAATATCAAGGATTCATGATCAACCACTTCAACCTTGGTGAGTTCTCTAATGCATCAGGTACGAGATGGCCAATTCGATGTGGAAATTCAGGTAATAATTATTAAGGTAACCATTAGGGTTTATATGATACTTAATTTTTAGGTAATTATGGGTTACTCTATGATATGATGGAAAATGAAAAGAATGAGATAAACATGAGGTTAAAATATGTTATGATTATTCTTGAAGATTTTATCTAATTTTGGGGAATGTTTTAAGAATTATATAGTTTTGAAAAAAGGACAACACGCAGACCGTGTGACAACCCGTCGCGTCGGACAATGCTGTGGGAATCGAACCCACAACCAAAGTGCGACTGGTATTTATCGCCTACCACTGGACTGCGTGAAGTCCCTGGTTAGTTTGACTGATTATTTTTATTTATATGATTTTATGAATTAAGAGTAAGTTAATTTTGGAGGATATGTGATTAGGATAATTTCTTTTCAATGTGAGACTTTAGGAGAAACTGATATTGTGTGGAGATAAATGTTACGATTTATCTTGGAAGACTATGCAACTAAATCCTTCAAATATTTGGGTTTCAATCTTATATTTGTTTACTTTGAAGAATTTTATGGACAAATTGATTATAGAATGGTCCTCGTTGAACTTTGGGTTTCGTTGGACAAATTTTGGAGATTAAGAATAGATTTTCTTTTTATAAAGGGTTATCCTTTTCTGGATTATCTGACCTTGTACTAACCTTTTTGGTTTTGGTTATGGTTAAGTTCTAATGATATGGGAATTATATAGTTCTCTTTTTTGGATTAGGTGATTCTTTATAAGTTGATTATAGTACTCTTAATGTGAACAAGTCTTCCTAAATACTCATCTTTTGGAGAAAATATGAGTTTGTGTAAGGAATCTAATAAAGGTTGAAAGTCAATATGATAAGTGATTATGTTTCCTTATGAATAAATTCCTCAATAAATAGTAACTTAAAACAAAAATGTTGTCTATTAACTTTTCCTACTTGGGAATCGAAGATCGTTTAACCCATCACAAGTTTGTGATTTTCTCGTGGTTAACTTTCTCCTAAACATGTTTTCTATCACTCTCCATGAGAACATGAACCTATGTTTTCTCCTCCATGTCCATATTTTCATACTTGGAATCCCAGTATGGGTTAACTCGGGTGACATCTGTGCTTATCTTTCTTTATTTTAAAGTGTTTGTTTTACCGACTTTTGTTCCGATGTGGGACTTTCAAGGATGTATCCAAGCCCAATTTTAAAATTGCGAGGACGCAATTACCAAAAGGGGGGAAGGATGTAACACCCCAGGAAAATAAAGAATATGTCATTTTCATATTTATCCATATTTGTGAATAAAATATTAATATGACTTTAAAGGGGACTCTATGCTCGATGGCGTACCCAACACGCAACAACGAGTTTCTTGGGAATCTTACGTTGCACTCTAATAATAAAATAATATTATTTTAAATGTTAGTTAACAAGTAGTCGTTGTACTGATGGGAATGGATAGAAATAACTAAAATATGATTGGATATGTCTTTAAATGTTTATATATTCACCCAATAAAAGATAAAGGCTTAAAATACGGAAAGAGTTCAATTTTAGGGCATATATACTCTAATTTTCACTAAAGGTTCACTTATCACCTTTTAATGGTGAACAATCATTACATATAGTTTTGATCACTCTTATACTTATTTTTGGACCAAATAAAACTCTTATTAAGAATCGGGACATCGAATTCTACTTTGTGTAATTTTTTGGTATTTTTCCGATAAAGTTCATTTTTTAATGAATAGTGTAAAATGTTGTATTTTAATGGAAAACCTCTTTTTAATCTAATTTATTTATATTATTAGATTATATTTTGAATTGGTTTTAAAGTGAAATTAGAAAATATTTTTACCATTAAATCCAATAGTGGTCGTTGAATTAATTTCACTTCGAAATCAGACTTAAACTAGTGTCAATCTTTTGATACTTATTGTTTTATAAAAACACGCTATTTGCTCTGACAGCGGGAATTAATTATTACATTAATTAATGTGACTAATATGTTTTTAATTTTGTAAAACGGACTTCATTTCTGAATTCGGATTATCAAATATAGCTTAGGGTGAATTTTTGGGATTTTTCTGAAAAACTTCAATTTTTGATGAATAGTGAAACCACTAAGTGGTACTTATAAAAGCTGATTTTCCGTTTAAATGAAATTTTGCCATCTTTGTGTTTTTATTTTCAAAAATCCGACATACATGGTTGAAATTAATAAGTAAAATGTGGTTCAATGGGATTAAAATAATTTTTTTGGTGAATAGTAACTTATTAAGTTTTTAATCGCGATTAGTGGTAATTAGTGTAGTTTAAGGTAAAAATAATATTATAAGAATGTGAAAACACTATGACACTTGTCCTACACCAATTAGGTGAGTCATGGCCGACCAAGACAAGCCATGGGTCAACTTGGGGACCCCATGGAGACACTTTGGTTGGGAAATGACATAAATAACTTTTTATTTAATGTTAAAGTGAAAATGACACAAACATAATATGTTTTACAAAAACAATTTTTAAGTGGGGTTATTCAAGTCCAAATTTTGATTATAAATAGTCATTGGAAAGATAAAACGATTCCCTAAATCATAGTATTTGTTTTATAATTTTTAGACATTAAATAAATTTAATTATTTATGACAAAATAATGATGCAGCGATGACATCATTATTTAACGATTTAAATAAAATAGAAAGATAATGTAAAATCTATGAACTACACTTGGAAAAAACCAATTGGATGAGTGTATTTCGAAGAATTATCACATTATCCACGAATTTTATCAATGTGGGACCTTTTGAAACCGAAACACATTTTCAAATAATGTAATATTTCGTTACTTTCCAAAAGTGCCCCTCCTCTCCTCTTATAAAAGGCCCACACCTCTACCTATTTTCCCACACTCCTCAAGCGTTTGGCTCGGCCAACCCCTGCCCATTTACTCTCTCTAAATCCCTCTTCTCATCCTAGAGGACTCCCTTTGGGCATAAGCCTTTCAAAGGAAGCCTTTAGGCTTAAATCAAAAGGAGTTACACTTTTAAAGGTAATTCATTCTCTCATGTTCATTTGTTTTATTTTGCTTCTCCAACCCCCTAAACTCTTTTTATTTACTTCTTTTGTAACAACAACAGTATCCTCAATATACTAGGATGTTGTTATAATATTTATTCGAGCTACACTCTCACACAACTACATCAAATGGTTAAAGAACATACGGTTTCCGTGGATGGTGAAATTCTGCCTCCCGAAACGATGATTGTTCAATACGCATTTAACACCTTCAAAGGTGGCCATTATGATGTCACTATTTTTATATATGATATATAATATGTTTATGTTTTATTTATGCTTCTGTATTTTTCATTTTTTTCTTAACTTTATGGCTTCCATTATGGGTATACGCGATATCTTCATTTAAGGAAGTGCGGACTACCGCCCCCTCAAAGTGATTTGATTCGTTAAATACCATATGTGGGATTTATAAAGGATGGAAATATGATATTATATATGATATAATAATGGAATTATTATATAACTCTGTATAATTATTATTTATTTCCATTAAAGTATGAGATAGAAATGAAAGTAGCGTTCATGCGTACGTACGACTTACCATCTCCATGAACGGTGCATTTCATTTCTTACCTCTAAATGATTATGTAATGTTATAAATGCATGCATGTACTGGATTTATATGACATATATGATATCTAAATCACGAATACAATTCTTGATATAATAAACATTTGGCCACACGAACAACATGTAATTGTAAGAAGTCCACTTTCGACTTAAGAACCAAATATCGACAAAACAAACATTATTAACTTAAATGATTAAATAATGTTTATAACATTGAAATAAGTGATCTAAAAGGAATAATGAACTATAAAAAGGGTTCTTAATAAATTGGAAATTAACTCAAGTTTATTATTCAGGACGTTAAAGAACGATCGAGTCAAGTCGGACCCAAGGTAAGGGATCCTACTCCTCTCTTTCTTTTTAAGTACACACTTTTATGTCATTCCTTTTAAAGCTCATCTTTCTTGTTATTGGGATGATATTTTATATTAAACTTACTTTAATTTTTATTTTCATGTGATGAGAGACCCTATTCTCTCTCATAAATCCATTTTGGAAGTTTTGAGTGGCGCCGTTAGGCTGCCGAATTTTCGTAAGAGATCTAACCTCTCTCTTTCTTTTTAAGTACTCTCCTTTATGTCACTTCTTTTAAGCTCATTTTGTTATGTTGGGGGATGTTCTTTTGTATTCCTCATTCTGTAAAATTTATTTTGATATGATTAGAGACCCTATTTCTTCTCATCAATCCATTTTGGATGTTTTATGTGGCGCCGTTAGGCTGCCGAGTTTTCGTAAGGGTTTTTTTCATCTCACTTTTGTTCCCGTGAGATTTATGCTACATTTGCCACAAATTCCATTGAGTGGTGTATGTACTGCCCATTATTCTACTATTTGTGTAATATAATTTTGTTTATGAGTATTTACATCAATGATCTATTGTCCTTCTTCCATGGGGTGTATGTTTTGAAAGACACCCAAGTCGGTAAGGGAACCTTTCACCATCCTCTTTTTTTAAAAGACTTCTTTTGTTGGGTCTTTTAATTTACATATTGTTATGTTGGGATATGTTCTCATATATCCTTATTGATGTAAATTTTATGTCCAAGTGATGAGATACTCTTTTTATCTCTCATCAACTCATTTTGATATAATGCCGTTAGGCTATCAAGGGAACATTTTAACCCAATTTCGATTCCTTTGGGTTAAACATGTAGTCATTGAATATGTCATCCATTGAATATGTGTGAATGACCTTTTATTGTTTTAAACTTAATATCCACTTATATTGGGTGTATTTATATTTTTCACACATATTTTTGAGATTGATTTGTCCTTAATTTAAGGATACCTTCTTTATAAGGGATTTCATCACATTTGACATTTCTATTGAGGGTTCATTGTTGTTATGCACCAATTCACTCTTATATGGTGTATATACTGTCCTTTGGAGTATTATATCATGAATACTTTTATTTTCATGATATTATAAAGTTCTGACTAAATGTTATTCCTCGATTATTGTATTCAAGTGTCTCTAATTTTGGTAAAACCCCTTTAACCAAAATATCGTTTTAAATGTTTTAATTATTTGTTCTTATTAATATACATGTTTTCAAAATGGTTTTAAGGATTTATTTATATGGATATTAATGGTTTAAAATGTTAAAAGCTTCAAGGTGGTATGGGACACTTTGATTCAAAAATCTCTTTATTAGATGTTTTAAATGGTTTTGGAAATGGTTTCTTTTTGAATGGATTCATTATTTCAATATCCTAAAATGTTATATTGTGATTGAAATGTGGAAATGTTATGTTTCCTTTATTCATGTTTATGTGATACGATTATGTTATGGTTCTTGGGCATTGTTATGAAGAACGGGTGGTTCCGTGATAAACTAAGGGCGGGTGAGCCCGATATAGCTCTCCAATGCATTGGCTAACGCGAAGGAGTGAAACATTAAGGTTTCTCCGAAGAGATTTTAGGGAATATACTGTGATGGGTATTCCAAACGTAACCAAGAGGGTTACTCCCAACATAAGAATGTTATGAATGCCTCAAGTTACCTTTATGTCTTATGTCTTCATTGATTTATTCATGATTTGATATGCCTATGTTTTATGGGTAAAGTATGATTTCATTATTATGTATATATGAACTCATGTTTCCTTTCCATATTTCTATAACCCTTACTGAGCTTTTTATGCTCATCCCAAGTTTTTGAAATGCTTTTCACAAGTCAAGGGAAAGGTACATGATGTGACGATAGTGTCAAGGATGTGTCAAGAAAGAATTCGTGTTTTATTTAAATATGTTTCCGTTGATGGGAAGAATGAATACTGTCATTTTGTAACCACTTTGTTTAAATGTGGAATGCAATTCAAGTTTCATGATCTAATTCTCTAAAACTCTAAACCTGAAAAGATCCTCAATGTGTAATCTTGTAATAACTCAAGATTAAGTAAGGTTTAAGGCTGGGGCCTTATAGTTGGTATCAGAGGTCGGTTTAGATAACTTTAGAGGTTAGGGTATTCTTTAATCATAAGTGACAATTACCATAATGGTTAGGATTTCAGAAAGAGTCTTAGTTTTAGATAAAGTGAATGAGTAAGTATATCTTATTGTCTATCTTACTCATTAGTACATGATGGTTTTGTTGATATACTAACACTGACATTTCTATTTTTAGTGAATGGATGGATCTAGCAGGCACCAAAGAGACAACAGGTTTGAAGGAAACTGTGGTGGTTCTCTGATTAAGATACTAGATAAAATGAAGGATTCAATGAGGAAACTCGTGGTTGTTCTAAACCAAATATCAAGGAGTCATTATCAACCACTTCAACCTTGGTGAGTTCTCTAATGCATCAGGTACGAGATGGCCAATTCGATGTGGAAATTCTGGTAATAATTATTAAGGTAACCATTAGGGTTTATATGATACTTAATTTTTAGGTAATTATGGGTTACTCTATGATATGATGGAAAATGAAAAGAATGAGATAAACTTGAGGTTAAAATATGTTATGATTATTCTTGAAGATTTTATCTCATTTTGGGGAATGTTTTAAGAATTATATAGTTTTGATAAAAGGAAAACACGCAGACCGTGTGACAACCCGTCGCGTCGGACAATGCTGCGGGAATCGAACCCAGAACCAAAGTGCGACTGGTATTTATCGCCTACCACTGGACTACGTGAAGTCCCTGGTTAGTTTGACTGATTCTTTTTAGTTATATGATTTTATGAATTAAGAGTAAGTTGATTTTGGAGGATATGTGATTAGGATAATTACTTTTCAATGTGAGACTTTAGGAGCAACTGATACTGTTTGGAGATAAATGTTACGATTTATCTTGGAAGAATATGCGACTAAATCCTTCAAATATTTGGGTTTCAATCTTATATTGGTTTACTTTGAAGAATTTTATGGACAAATTGATTATAGAATGGTCCTCGTTGAACTTTGGGTTTTGTTGGACAAATTTTGGAGATATTTTCTTTTTATAAAGGGTTATCCTTTTCTGGATTATCTGACCTTGTACTAACCTTTTTGGTTTTGGTTATGGTTAAGGTATAATGATATGGGAAGTATATAGTTCTCATTTGTGGATTAGGTGATTCTCTATAAGTTGATTATAGTACTCTTAATGTGAACAAGTCTTCCTAAATACTCATCTTTTGGAGAAAATATGAGTTTGTGTAAGGAATCTAATAAAGGTTGAAAGTCAATATGATAAGTGATTATGTTTCCTTATGAATAAATTCCTCAATAAAAAGTAACTTAAAACAAAAATGTTGTCTATTAACTTTTCCTACTGGGGAATCAAAGACCATTTAACCCATCACAAGTTTGTGATTTTCTCGTGGTTAACTTTCTCCTAAACATGTTTTCTATCACTCTCCATGAGAACATGAACCTATGTTTTCTCCTCCATGTCTATATTTTCATACTTGGAATCCTAGTATGGGTTAACTCGGGTGACCTCTGTGCTTATCTTTCTTTATTTTAAAGTGTTTGTTTTACCGACTTTTGTTCCGATGTGGGACTTTGAAGGATGTTTCCAAGCCCAATTTTAAAATTGCGAGGACGCAATTCCCAAAAGGGGGGAAGGATGTAACACCACTGGTAAAAAAAGAATATGTCATTTTCATATTTATCCATATTTGTGAATAAAATATTAATATGACTTTAAAGGGGACGCTATGCTCGAGGGCGTACCCAACACGCAACAACGAGTTTCTTGGGAATCTTACGTTGCTCTCTAATAATAAAATAATATTATTTTAAATGTTAGTTAACAAGTAGCCGTTGTACTGGAGGGAATGGATAGAAATAACTAAAATATGATTGGATATGTTTTTAAATGTTTATACATTTACCCAATAAAAGATAAAGGCTTAAAATAAGGAAAGAGTTCAATTTTAGGGCATATATACTCTAATTTTCACTAAAGGTTCACTTATCACCTTTTAATGGTGAACCATCATTAAATATAGTTTTGATAACTCTTATACATTATTTTGGACCAAATAAAACTCTTATTAAGAATCGGGACATCGAATTCTACTTTGTGTAATTTTTTGGTATTTTTCCGATAAAGTTAAATTTTAATGAATAGTGTAAAATGTTGTATTTTAATGCAAAACCTCTTTTTAATCTAATTTATTTATATGATTAGATTATATTTTGAATTGGTTTTAAAGTGAAATTAGAAAATATTTTTACCATTAAATCCAATAGTGGTCGTTGGAATTAATTTCACTTCGAAATCAGACTTAAACTAGTGTCAATCTTTTGATACTTATTGTTTTATAAAAACACGCTATTTGCTCTGACAGCGGGAATTAATTATTAAATTAATTAATGTGACTAATATGTTTTTAATTTTGTAAAACGGACTTCATTTTTGAATTCGGAATATCAAATATAGCTTAGGGTGAGTTTTTTGGATTTTTCTGAAAAACATCAATTTTTGATGAATAGTGAAACCACTAAGTGGTACTTATAAAAGATGATTTTCCGTTTAAATGAAATTTTGCCATCTTTGTGTTTTGATTTTCAAAAATCCGACATACATGGTTGTAATTAAGAAGTAAAATGTGGTTCAATGGGATTAAAATAATTTTTTTTGATGAATAGTAACTTATTAAGTTTTTAATCGCGATTAGTGGTAATTAGTGTAGTTTAAGGTAAAAATAATATTATAAGAATGTGAAAACACCATGACACTTGTCCTACACCTATTGGGTGAGTCATGGCCGACCAAGACAAGCCATGGGTCAACTTGGGGACCCCATTGAGACACTTTGGTTGGGAAATGACATAAATAACTTTTTATTTAATGTTAAAGTGAAAATGACACAAACATAATATGTTTTACAAAAACAATTTTTAAGTGGGGTTATACAAGTACAAATTTTGATTATAAATAGTAATTGGAATGATAAAAAGATTTCCTATATCATAGTATTTTTTTTATAATTTTTAGACATTAAATAAATTAAATTATTTATGACATAATAATGATGCAGCGATGACATCATTATTTGACGATTTAAATAAAATAGAAAGATAATGTAAAATCTATGAACTACACATGGAAAAAACCAATTGGATGAGTGGATTTCGAAGACTTATCACCTTATCCACGAATTTTATCAATGTGGGACCTTCTGAAACCGAATCACATTTTCAAATAATGTAATATTTCTTTACTTTCCAAAAGTGCCCCTCCTCTCCTCTTATAAAAGGCCCCCACCTCTACCTATTTTCCCACACTCCTCAAGCCATTGGCTCGCCCAACCCCTGCACATTTACTCTCTACACATCCCTCTCCTCATCCTAGAGGACTCCCTTTGGGCATAATCCTTTCAAAGGAAGCCTTTAGGCTTAAATCAAAAGGAGTTACACTTTTAATGGTAATTCATTCTCTCATGTTCATTAGTTTTATTTTGCTTCTCCAACCCCCTAAAATCTTTTTATTTACTTATTTTGTAACAACACCAGTATCCTCAATATACTAGGATGTTGTTATAAGATTTATTCGAGCTACACTCTCACACAACTACATCAAATGGTTAAAGAACATACGGTTTCCGTGGATGGTGAAATTCTGCCTCCCGAAACGATGATTGTTCAATACTCATTTAACACCTTCAAAGGTGGCCATTATGATGTCACTATTTTTATATATGATATATAATATGTTTATGTTTTATTTATGCTTCTGTATTTTTCATTTTTGTCTTAACTTTATGGCTTCCATTATGGGTATACGCGATATCTTCATTTAAGGAAGTGCGGACTACCACCCCTTCAAAGTGATTTGATTCGTTAAATACCATATGTGGGATGTATAAAGGATGAAAATATGATATTATATATGATATTATACTGGAATTATTATATAACTCTATATAATTATTATTTCTTTCCATTAAAGTATGAGATAGAAATGAAAGTAGCGTTCATGCGTACGTACGGCTTACCGTCTCCATGAACGGTGCATTTCATCTCTTACCTCTAAATGATTATGTAATGTTATAAATTCATTAATGTACTGGATATATATGAAATATATGATATCTACATCATGAATACAATTCTTGATATAATAAACATTTGGCCACACGAAAAACATGTAATTGTAAGAAGTCCACTTTCGACTTCAGAACCAAATATCGACAAAACAAACATTACTAACTTAAATGATTAAATAATGTTTATAACATTAAAATAAGTGATCTAAAAGGAATAATGAACTATAAAAATGGTTCTTAATAAAGTGTAAATTAACTCAAGTTTATTATTCAGGACGTTAAAGAACGATCGAGTCAAGTCGGACCCAAGGTAAGGGATCCTACTCCTCTCTTTCTTTTTAAGTACACACTTTTATGTCATTACTTTTAAAGCTCATCTTTCTTGTTATTGGGATGATATTTTATATTAAACATACTTTAATTTTTATGTTCATGTGATGAGAGACCCTATTCTCTCTCATAAATCCATTTTGGAAGTTTTGAGTGGCGACGTTAGGCTGCCGAATTTTCATAAGAGATCTAACCTCTCTCTTTCTTTTTAAGTACTCTCCTTTATGTCACTTCTTTTAAGCTCATTTTGTTATGTTGGGGGATGTTCTTTTGTATTCCTCATTCTGTAAACGTTATTTTGATATGATGAGAGACCCTATTTCCTCTCATCAATCCATTTTGGATGTTTTATGTGGCGCCGTTAGGCTTCCGAGTTTTCGTAAGGGATTTTTCATCTCACTTTTGTTCCCGTGAGATTTATGCTACATTTTCCACAAATTCCATTGAGTGGTGTATATACTTCCCATTATTATACTCTTTGTGTAATATACTTTTGTTTATGAGTATTTACATCAATGATCTATTGTCCTTCTTCCATGGGGTGTATGTTTTGAAAGACACCCAAGTCGGTAAGGGAACCTTTCACCCTCCTCTTTTTTTAAAAGACTTCTTTTGTTGGGTATTTTAATTTACATATTGTTATGTTGGGATATGTTATCATATATCCTTACTGATGTAAATTTTATGTACAAGTGATGAGATACACTTTTTATCTCTCATCAAATCATTTTGATGTGATGCCGTTAGGCTGTCAAGGGAACTTTTTAACCCAATTTCGATTTCTTTGGGATCAACATGTAGTCATTGAATATGTCATCCATTGAATATGTGTGAATGACCTTTTATTTTTTTACACATAATATCCACTTATATTGGGTTTATTTATATTTGTCACACATATTTTTGAGATTTATTTGTCCTTAATTTAAGGATACCTTCTTTATAAGGGATTTCATCACATTTGACATTTCTATTGAGGGTTCATTGTTGTTATGAACCAATTCACTCTTATATGGTCTATATACTATCCTTTGGTGTATTATATCATGAATCCTGTTATTCTCATGATATTATAAAGTTCTGACTAAATGTTACTCCTCGATTATTGTATTCAAGTGTCTCTAATTTTGGTAAAACCCCTTTAACCAAAATATCGTTTTAAATGTTTTAATTATTTGTTCTTATTAATATCCATGTTTTCAAAATGATTTTAAGGATTTATTTATATGGATATTAATGGTTTAAAATGTTAAAATCTTAAAGGTGGTGTGGGACACTTTGATTCAAAAATCTCTTTATTAAATGTTTTAAATGGTTTTGGAAATGGTTTCTTTTTGAATGGATTCATTATTTCAATATCCTAAAATGTTATATTGTGATTGAAATGTGGAAATGTTATGTTTCCTTTATTCATGTTTATGTGATACGATTATGTTATGGTTCTTGGGCATTGTTATGAAGAACGGGTGGTTCCGTGATAAACTAAGGGCGGGTGCGCCCGATATAGCTCTCCAATGCATTGGGTAACGCGAAGGAGTGAAACATTAAGGTTTCTCCGAAGAGATTTTAGGGAATATACTGTGATGGGTATTCCAAACGTAACCAAGAGGGTTACTCCCTACGTAAGAATGTTATGAATGCCTCAAGTTACCTTTATGTCTTATGTCTTCATTGATTTATTCATGATTTGATATGCCTATGTTTTATGGGTAAAGTACGATTTCATTATTATGTATATATGAACTCATGTTTCCTTTCCATATTTCTATAACCCTTACTGAGCTTTTTATGCTCATCCCAAGTTTTTGAAATGCTTTTCACAAGTCACGGGAAAGGTACATGATGTGATGATAGTGTCAAGGATGTGTCAAGAAAGAATTCGTGTTTTATTTAAATATGTTTCCGTTGATGGGAAGAATGAATACTGTCATTTTGTAACCACTTTGTTTAAATGTGGAATGTAATTCAATTTTCATTATCTAATTCTCTAAAACTCTAAACCTGAAAAGATCCTCAATGTGTAATCTTGTAATAACTCAAGATTAAGTAAGGTTTAAGGCTGGGACCTTATACCTTAGGTGTGTGTTTATAATATATATTCAATATTCATAGAATTTTGTTTTATATTTATGAATGAATAGTTTGGGTATCTACATACAAAATTCAACATATTTATGCATAGCTTTTGATCTGTTAATTCGAGATGTTAAATTGGTTCATATTTTACATTATGTAATGAATTGATATTTAAATATAAAGAATTTTTTTTTAATAATAGATTTTATTTTATTTTATTGATAATATAAATATTAATAAAATTGTGATTATTATTATTATTATTATTATTACTTTTGAGTAATTCTTAATGGGCCAGGCATGTATACCAACATATATTTCCCTAAATATTATGAAAGCGTTCTGAATGATCTTCTCCAAATGATTTATATAATAATTAAAATATAATACACCGTGAGTTATTAATTTATAGCCATATGAACATTCATTTAATGAAATTTAGAATCACTCAATTAAAATATTCATATTTGTTAAACTTGTTAATATATTCTAGAAACTTTTACACAAATAATTTCTTTTGCAGTCAATTTTTTAATATGTTATGTGGTTTTAAATAATTAGATTAAATTTTACATTACATGAAAATATTCTATTTCCAAATATTATCCTCTTAATAAATAATTATATTTAATAAATCATCAATGATTAATAGTGTTACTAATAATATATATATATATATATATATATATATATATATTGAAGGATTTTTATTCCAGTGACCATGATTTTATATTTGAGGTTGTTCAAAGGATTCAATTAAAAGAAACTATTATTAGTCAGATGACCAAGTTATTTAATTCTATCATTTTTTTGCCTTTGTAAATAACTATGTATATGGTAACTTTTATTCAAATGGGTTAGGGATTGTAGTCCCTTAATCTTATATTATATTCAAAATTACATATTATTATTCATATATGACTATCAAGAAAATGGTTGATCATGTCATGAATAATCTTATTTGGGCAAGGATAGGATTTAAAAATACAAATAAAATTGTTTTATTTATTTATTAAATCCAATAATATCATGGGGAAAAAATAAATATCCCATTAAATATTTTTTAGATAATTATCGTTATATTTATGGGTATTATGTACACATTTCCATGTCTCTCATTATTCACAGCCATAATTTAAATTATTTGAGTTAAATTTTCTTTAATTGATAACTGAATAACCGAAGAAGCAATTTTTCTAACTCTCAAATAATTCATCAATTCAATGTTAGACATGTGAATCTGTACATATGGGATATCATATATGAATTTAATGGTTATTTGAGTTGTTGGAAGTGAAATTCATTATCTCCTACTATCATGACTTCTCTTTTCAAAGGTATTTTGATCCCTAGAGTTATCTACCACTTACTTGATTTTAGATTGACACATAATTATATAAGAAATGATTTTAAAAATTAGATATTTTATCTATATTGGAATAATATGTGAGGGGTAAAATTTTATATTGAGATGGATTGTATGTTTAAAGACACAAATTTAATGAGAAATAGTACCTACAAATTTCATCTCCTTTAATGTGTCCATCCATGATCTGTTTATTTGGATTGAATTTTATGAATAATATTGATGAAAAAATTTATAAACTGTAGACTCAATTAAATTATATTGTTTCTAATATTACGAACATTTCATCATCGATCATTCCTAGTACAATGATTGTATTTTCCTTTTTTATCTCAAATTTTGGGATGCTTTATTACTGGAACTCAAATTTTTTGTTTTGAAATGATAATTTTCAGAGTTCTTCAATGGATTATTTTTTACATGGTAATATCTTGGAAACATATAAATCATCTAACCCCTAGTTTGTGGACATCATGCATAGAATAAATTAATGGAATATCTACAATGAATGCTTCAACACATCCTCATAATCCAAAGGCATCCAACTATATGCATGGGTATTGGGTGATGTTAGGGAGAAGGTATACCACCATATCATTGTTGATAAAAAATATTACTAAACCAACCATCCTTAAAAATAATAATCATCCCTAGTATTGTGAAGAAATAGTAAACACAATCATTATTAACATACGTGATGTAGTAGACAAGATAATATACATACCCTCCAGACACTCATTCCACCTACAACATATACAAAATGAATACATAAATAATAATAAATGTCAAGTTGATTTTAAATCTCAAGTATCCTCACCACAACATAATCACTAATACCATCCAATTTATAGCCAATAGATCTAAATCATGACCCTCAACCCAACATGATCATTATATCAATAAATAAATCACGGGTATCAAATTTTCAATGATGCAGGAGAAGTGTGTGATGAAATATTAATAAGGAAGAACCAAAGCAGTCCCATATTTAACTATTTTATAAACTACATTGATGTGATTTTATTTGAATTAAAATATAAAACTAATTGTTATAAGGGTAAATAGATAAAAACAATGGATACATGGGTTCCAATAAAAACACATTATCAGCTGAAACTGTCATTAGATAATGTCACGGTGTCTCTGAAAACATCACATAATTATATCAAAAAATACGATGACATGGATGATCTCTAGGATTAGGCCCTTGTAAATCTAGTATGAATATGTATAATAATGATTCTTTGGTATCTAGATTTATATAATTGTATCAGGCTCTATGAATGTATCTCATGTGTCATGCGAAATCTATTTTGTGGGATTTCCTCACAAAAACAAATTCTCTAGTTTCTAGATAAAATTTTCATCCGATCAATAATGTAAAATTTATAGTCAACTTACAAAATCAAATGTAACTACAAGCGCAACTCAAAATACAATTCACTAGAATCAATGGAAATAAACAATATAGGATCTCATTGATAACCGGGATTCCTAGGAAATCCAGCGTGCCATATTATTTGTGTCAACAGATGATTTCAAAGGATATATGGAAATTCAGTGTATGGGAAAGTTAGTATCAATAGTAAATTCCAGGACGACTTGGTAATCTTGTGTATTGATATCAATGAATAATTCCAAATAATTCAATTTTTTTGAATATTATTTTATGTATCCAGATCCGATGTATCATTAAGAGTCTATGAAGTGCAAGGTTCATCAAAAAATTATGGTTCTATGGTGAAACCCTCAATCATCACTACAAAAATAACAAAAATTACATGTCTTGGTTCAAAATATCAATGTATCATCCTACGTGGTCTGATCAGTCACTTTATAAACATAGACACCACATTAGGTTCATTTCATCACAACAAATCTCTTGGGAAAACACCCATCAATTCAAGGAAATAACATGTAGTGTCATCATAATTTTCCCATGGATCCTCCTAGGATATATTTAATAGAGGTATGACCTCATGTTATTCAATTATTCATGCTCAGCCTATGTGGATATAAACAGCAAAAATGTCAATATTTATCCCTGAGACTACCCACATGTGTTATCACATTTCAATGGTGGAAAAATTATATCTCCATGATCATCCAAATCATCCCAAAGACTCTATGGAATCTTAGAGTTCTTTATTTTTTAATTCATTGGCCATGAATCTGAATCCATCACTCTCCCCTACCAAGAGGTCACTATGGTATTAGATCGCCATGGAAGATACACTATGACATTAAATTTAACAAACTCAAATATGGGTTCATGTGTCTCCAGGAAGGAAAAAATTTCATGGAATCGACTATCAGTATACAAGGAATTTAATCACATACTCAAGGGTATCTCATTATCATAGTAATTTTTTTCATCTATCCATATGATTTTAATATAAATTAAATAGTCCTAATAATATTAATGGTAAAGAAAACATATTGGTCAGTGAATGCATCATAATCGTTCCATAAATATGTAATTGAAAATAAAATAGTAGAATATGCATGGGACCACTATCCTTGATCGAGGTCATTCGAATTTAAAGCACAAACCAAACAACATTTTCCCGAGCACTTAAATGTCCATTTAGCCATTACTCATCAACATGAATATATTTATCATATAATTAGATAAAAATTATATATTTATAATAATAATAATATAAATAAATAAATTATCAATTAATTACATGAAATTCAATAAATACAAAATTTTAATTTTACAATGGAATAAATAAATAAAATATATTTGGGTCATCCCATTATAGAGAAGGAGAATTAAAATAGTAGCGGTTGATGTGAAATTCACTACCAATACTATCAGAGAAAAAAATAGAAATCAAAACAAAAAACATCCAAAATAATAACTATAGGACTGTAGGATTGTAAAAACCCACTATTGTGACATATCTTATATAAACAATTCATGATAGAGTAAACATAATTTTTTTTTAATATGTTATAAAGGCTACCCAAAATAAATATAAAAAGTAATTTATTTCATCATGACCTAGTAGAAATGGTGTTCAATCCCGATACTAGGATAAACTAAAAATTATCCATCAAAAATTGGATCCAAAACTCAAGGAAGTGGAACTATATATTCATCTTTAATAAAGACAAATTTAAAAAAATTCCTAGAATTTAGGGGGAACTTATAGATGAGGAAGATTGGTAGTGGAAGACCATAATGGTTCTTCTGTACTCCATTATTTTATTAAAATTCATGGTATGTCCCAAAGATAATATGGGGTGTCTCAAAACATAATAATAATCCAATTAAATATTCATGTTATGAAGGTATTGTTCAATAAGTGGTGTTTTAGGAACTACAACATTCACTTGGTGGACATCATTTCTTGAAATTTATCAATCTCATTGATCACTTCCATGTATTGAATGTGCCATTCCCATCCTTATAGGCCTATTTCAACCTTGTTCCACAACATGATCACATGACCCTCTACTGATGTTCACCCAATACCCCCATGAAACCATCGATGCATTAAACCATGTCCTAAATAAGATGTTCTTTATTTTTTTTCATTTTAACCCTTAAAAAGTATCACAATACTCAAAGATAACAATACGTCAAAAAAAATCAAATCACTATTGAATATAATAACACATCTAGACAAGGGGTACACACTAAAGAACATATTTTCCTATGGAACTCAAAATGACCATTCATTCAACAAAACATCCTACATGGGTCTCCAATTTCTTATTATTCATCACATGATAATGTATAACATAAAAATAAAATTGGTTGTGTAATAAAATTCAAATCATTCGTTGTATAAATAGTGGAGAAAACGCTCTCCAAAATCAATTATAATCTATGATGGTGCATACGAGTGATCATCTGTCTTATGAAAAAACATTCTTTTAAAAAAATAATTATACAACCTTTGGTGATCCAAAATATATACCCCAAATCACAATGACTGATCAGGATTCTCTATAGATCCCACCATTGAAACCACCTATGGGGACAAAATATCATTCATCTAATAATACTCATGGTGTGGTTACCATCTCACCACACCAAAATATATAAGAAATCACTAATCAATATCATGAAATTCTGTCTTTTTTCAATTCCAAACTAAATCATATGAGATAATATTACCCATGAATTAAGCCCCTATATGATTAAATTTTCGTGAAATGTCCCAACCAAACTATTTAATACCTCATCATATTTAATATGAAAATACCCAAAACCAAGTATCGTTTCTCCTGTTGTAAAAGTACATTTCTTATCTATAGGAACCCTCATAATTTTTCATTGCATGATTTATCTATTTTTTCATTGGATGAAAATGTTTCACCACTTAAATAGTGATTTGGACTACAGTAAAATAACTAAAATAATTCACAAACCATATTTCACCTCCTAAATAATTTTATTATATAATGTTCACTCCCAAAACATGTAATTAATTGTGGTTCTCTTGATGAATTACCCTAATATAATATAAATATAAACTTGATATAAAATCAAATTTCACTAAATATATGAAATAGTTCATCCAAATATCATATTTTTTATATGAGACCAGATAAATCTATTTCATTAGATACACATATCCTTATTTGATGTCAGTCATCCAAAAACCAATCCCGTCAATCCCAAAACCCTTCACACTAGTTATCATAGCTCTATGTCTAATTCATTATTCATTACCACTACTAAGGACGGATCATATATATCCTTCTCAAACAAGATCATTATAACAAGAATGAAACATGAAATATTCCTGAATATTGATAGTTTTACAGATGTGTTTCTTATCTTGACCCACACATATTTCTTACCCAAGAAAACATTTGTATAATATATCATGGAGAAACCATGACACAAGAAATCAATAAAATTTTGATTCCAAAACACTCCAAATGGGAAAATTATGGTTTAGGTAATCGATTTTCATAAATATATGCAAGCATCTTACTGATTCATTAATTCCATAGATAGAATATGACCAGTCATTGGCTTGGGATTAAATGACACAACACATAAATGTTTTTACTATCATGATCAAATTTAAAACCATATGTTCTATAATCTCAGGCCACATAATTTCTCAAGCCACAAAACATCTAATCCTGCAACCATGATCCCCATTCAAGTCGAGCTGAACCATTTTAAAGAACTATTCACCCACTTTAATATTATAAAATTTTCTTATTACTTGAAATTACACATGATCACATCCCCAAATTGATTCATCACTAATCTTAATAATTCAAACCACTCACAGTGAAATGTCTAAATCGTATATATAATTAGTAGGTCCAGTTACTGAATTGGGAATTACCTCAAAAATAGACTATGATATCAAAAACTTCTGAATCCTTAGTGAAATTCTTGTAGAAATTAAAAACGAATAACCATTTTTATACTATATCCCAAATAAAACCTCTTACACACTAGTCTAAATTCATTAATCACATGTATTCCATCCATATTCATGAAAACTAATGCAAGACCATTCATGCATCACATGTTAATTATGAAATATTATACATTAAACTCAACTAAAATTAGTTATCCAAGCACTTATAATATAGGGAAATCATAATCCTAGAACAAACATTATTTCCTATTATACTTATGTATAAAAAATTTATTTTTTATGTTCTATATTGCTTTTTCGCTGTACTTTTACGTTATTTTAATAAATGGTCGGATACATTATATCTAACTAAGATTTATGGTATATATAATAATTAATTTCAATTAAAAAACCTATCTCTCTAATATTAGTATATATCTAAAAAATATATGTTCTCTTTAATAAAAAAATATTACATCTCCCATGTTCATAACTCATAAAATAATCCTAACTTTTCTAATATCAAATACCATCGATAATTAAAATGTTAAACTACCCTTAGAAGAGTTCAAATATTAATATCCAACATAACAACATATACAATTCTAAAAACATTGAAATGATTCTCCCTGGAAAACCACATGCCGATATACAACATTAAAATTTGATGTGTTTTCACTTAACTTGATCATATTCTATCATCATATTCAATGTTCTACACTCGCCAACACAATTTTTTGTAAATTTTTTATTTTCATACCATGATATCTAATTAGGAATAAAAATAATAGATTAATCCCCATAGAACACTTCATACGAGATTTACACCCTCTAGAACCATATTATCATCTATCAAAATATATGCTTATAATTAATTATCCCCTCAAGATCTATCTAAACCAT
Source organism: Viscum album (assembly GCA_963277665.1). Taxonomy (NCBI): domain Eukaryota; kingdom Viridiplantae; phylum Streptophyta; class Magnoliopsida; order Santalales; family Viscaceae; genus Viscum; species Viscum album. The sequence goes on along the minus strand of OY728165.1, from coordinate 1,058,799,020 downwards.
ACCATAGTCACAGGGATTGGTTACGTAGAATTCTGCCACTGTATTCAATGGGAAAACAAAATATTAGTTTTTCATGAAACATTATCAAACAAATACAACTTTTTTTTATATAATATCAACCTTTCCCACAAGTGACTTATGACTACGTCATTCATTTACTATATCGACCTACACTTTTTTCATAAACATCTCATAACATTGGGACTACATTTTTATACTAATGATCATATATGAAAAGAACTACTTGACTTGACATTTGAAAAAAAATATAATGTGGTTAGACCGAGTATAATTACATTCAATTTTATGTAATGAAACATCATATTGGTTATTATTCATAGAATAAAAAATATATACCTCAATCACCCATGATATAAAGTATAATAAACAATATAATTTCATGTGAATCTGATGTCTCAAACATGATTTATATAAATTATCTTCCTATCATGGGTATAAGAGATGAAATTATAAAATCACTTAAAATCCTGTATCCAAAACCCTTGTTCACCAAATCTTGGTAAAACCATAATATCATAAAATTAAAAAGAAAAAACAAAATTCCAAAATCCTTCGTAAACAATAATTCCATTTGAAAAAGAAATTCGCGATAGTCCAATATGATATTTGTTAAAAAAACTTATAAAAATTACTATCTCAGAATTCATAAATCCCAATAACAACTAGAAAAATAATTATATGATAGAATATTTGTTATAAGACACTTAAGTTATATCATACTACATTTTAACATCATACCCATAGTGTACGACCACTATAAAGTGCTTTAATCAGGGAATTCAACACTACTACATTAGGTACATCTCCATATTCACAAATCGTTGATGTCTTGTATAGTGGGTATGGGGTTTACCATGGGGATAATACACCCCTACAAATAATATAAATAACATATAGATTAAAAAAATATCATACACTATAAAAACCTAAATCACATAAAAGTATGGAAATAAAAAATATTTAATAATGTCATTAATAAAGTAAGAAAAAAGTTGTATGAATTTACGGGCTGCCCAATGGGATGCCATATATAAATAATAAAATGATGAATACGATTATTGTTCAAAATGATATATATTATATCTATGACAAATCACATCCTATTCATTGATCATTTCCATGAAATAATGATGAGAAATCCAAATATGGGTCGCGTTCCTACCTGAACATATAACAAGTGATGTCTAATTTGGTACCCATGTTACAGGACTACTTTAATAGGTTTCACGTAAAAAAATTTATGTAGGTATTGATTTTTCCTATACGTAGAAAGTAATTTTAGTATATAAATGTGATATTCCGTGATAATAATTTAATAAATTCAGATAATATATTAATCACAACAATCCATCAATGGGTCTATCATGTCACATGGGATTGACCCAAATATACCTCTTATTGAGTGTGGAAATCTCTATGAATGTCAATTAATATTTCCCACCATTACTGTGAACATGTTTTATTACAAGGATTATACCATAAGAAATTCAGTTTGAACATATATAAACACATTCAAATGAATCCTTGAGAATTTCATAGTAATTGGATATAGAGGTTAATCCCAGATTTTGAGTGAAAAATACTTTTTGGGTATCCAGATAAAACATATATTATTTAGATCATAGTAAAATCATTTATCTTTTTTCGAATACGTAATTCATAGTTTTCCTATTCAATCAAATGTTATTTCATGTCTAGAAAACAATCAATTATAAGATATATTTGGAAATAAATCATCATGAACCCAACTAATATTCAGGAATCCTAGAAAATATAATTTGTGTGACTTTCACGATAAGTTTACAATTTACTAGCACACATTGAAATAAATAAATAAGAAAATTTGTCTCATATTTCAATTATTGGTGTCCCAGGTTATCTAGTTTCTTGGAATTTATGATTTATTCTTCGGAATATTTATCAATCAATTCTCTGAATATTACACTTAGATGAAAAATCTCATCAATCAAATGGTATCCATGATGTACCACGATCAAAATTAAACCCAATTTACATGATTACTCAAAAAATATCCCCTTCCAAAATATTTCACAAAAATTATTTGTGGTAAAACTATCTTTTGGTAACCTAATGGGCCCACATAAACATCAAAAACACAAACTACTTATTGTGGGTCAATCAACATAAAAACGTGTTTCAGGTTGATTTTCACGACCCGCCTTCACCAAATAGATGGAAGGTTCGGAAGATTGCCAAGACATTCCTTCTTTATGCTGAAGGAGAGATAATTACCCCCGAAACCTTCCTTCAATAGGTCCCTGAGTGGAGACTAGCACCAAGGGTATGGAATCACATACTAAATTGAAGGCATTACCCTTTTTCCTTTAATAGGATCTCGACATAAGATGGTAAATCCCAAAAACACCAAAAGCAGAAAGTAAAAGTAAATCCAAGAACCATTCCTAATTCATGTTACAAAAGTATAACCCACAAGGTACAAAGTGACTACAAGGGTAATGTACCAAAGTAATAAAAATAGCAACTGCAACTACTCCAAAGGTCTGATCTAGTATGGTCTCACGCGATCCCCAATGTCCTCCATGAAAGCTAAAAGAGGTTTTATATTTGTAGGGTGAGCATAGAAGTACACTCAGTTGGGAAAACCAAAGACTCTCATGCACAAGTGTGGGAATGTGATAAAGTCCCGTGAGAAGCAGACAACCAACACTATCAAGGAGTTCATCCATCCCACTCACCATCCACACACACCAATTAATGCAAGCATGTAATATATATAATAAGAGCACATCGATGTTTGGGTACCCTGCGCCACTTTACCTTTGGTTATTGAAGACATCCTACACAGCAAACCAATCCCTCCATTCTAACACCACAGTCCCACTACCAACCCCCACCCACACACACCTAGGCCACAACTGTCAGACATAACCACACCTGCAAACTTCTTGGCCAAAACAAGCACTGCCATGCCCGAGGAAACATAGGCTAGATGATCCACTCCCATACCCGAAGACACCTGGGCCTCATCTGGAAGAAACATGGGAAACCACCTGCCCGCACACACACCTTGGCCAACCACCACACTACCCCGCACGAAGGTTCTTGGGATAATAATGGACTTCAGGCCATCACAGCCTACCCGAAGATACATGGGCTATCCGGGAAATGGAGTATAAAGGAGATAATAACCAGCCACTAATAGAAATGTTGGTAAAAACACCCTCCCCCATGAAATGGGGGTTTTCGACAGTAAGTGCTCAACTTGGGTGGGGTGCGAATAAGAAACACAAAAACTACAAGTATATATATATGTATCAAGTACTCTCCCTTGTTTAAGTTTTTCTTCAGCCATCCTAAAGAACAAAAATAGAAATCAAGTCTGAGTCACAACTCTCTCCAACAAAACCGATTTGTCCCATTTGTATTCATGTTTAGTAATGATGTTTAACTAAGTTCTGCACATACATGGGCAACTATCAGGAATAAATAACAATCCAAGGAAAGCAAACAGTCAAGCATTAACTACAACATCCACACCCGATTCACTAGTAAATTCACAACAACAAAAGGAAACCACAAGATACAGCCCCATGTACAACATCCAGGAGCCAAAAGGGTTTCTCAACAACAGAAAATTCCACCAAATTCGTGATATAAACAAGGTAACCACTAGGTCTAAAAAAAATTCACAACCACTGAATCCATAACAACAGGGGATCCAATCCCCACACACATCACCCAGCAATCATCCCATGAAAGGATATAACAAAACCACTACCACCAACAAAAAGATGGTCCATGCTGGTATTTTCAGATTTATAAGATTTAACACACTCCATGATTTTCAAATTCACTGTACTTTAACTGGGGATATCACAGAAAGGATTGATCCTGGGGCTTCCAATTTATTTAGAATAATATAATTAATTAACCAAATTCTTATACACAGTAAGGGTTATCCACCGCAATAAAATCTATTTAAACATCACTGGATTCAAGGTTTCATTAGTGCAAAGAGAAAGACCACCAACCGCCATGATTTTAAGAAGGCGTAAGCCCGCACAATTCCGGAATCATAAATCATCGAAGATGAAAAATCAAAGCATCATCGATCACACCCCTCCCCCTTCATTCTTTAGAAACAGATTATTAACATCATTAAGGTTCGGTCCATCCAATTCTACAGAATCAAAATCATTCCCACCCTGTAAGATGCACAGAATGGAGAGTCGAAGGTAAAACCCTAAATTTCGATCAACGATCGATGCTAACGTCGGGCGTGGAACATCACGGATAGCGATGCAGCTCCTTTGAATGAAAACAATCTCGCCTGAATGAAGGGTACTCTTCATAGGGTGATCGATAAAAGAAACCTAGTGAGAAACCTTTAGGTTATAAAGGGTGAGATACAGCACGCCCCGGGCCGTTAAGATATGGAGAAAAAGATCCCGAAACCACGTAAGGCGTGGGGTCATGGGTTACCACGTGGTTGAGACACCCCACACGTCATTAGTGGGTCCCCACTGTTTAAACCGACACACTCCAGGTTAATTCATTAAATATTTAATTAAGCATCATGTATGGGCGTTAATGGGCTTTAAAACAAGAATAAAGAGGTCAAAATAGGGTTTAAACCCCAATTCGCACAAATCGTAGGGCTACTGGAAAGACCCCATGGTCTTAAGTAAGAGCCATAGGTAGCTCTCAGCTACCGGTGGCTGACAACTATCAGTATCCGAGAGATACAGGTGGCTGACAGCCACCCATAGCTGAGCTACCGGTAGGATGCAACCACAGGTAGACCGAGCTATAAGTACGCTGCAGCAACTGGTAGACCGAGCTACCGGTAGACAGAGCTACTGGTAGGTTGCGGCTACTGGTAGACCGAGCAACCGATAGACCTACTACCGGTAGGATAAGTCTATCGGTAGGCCTACCATTAGGCCAAACTTCACCAAGATTCCTAGGCCACAAAACCCAACATTATATTTTCAAAAAGTTATGGACCCCAAAAAATCGGTCCATTACATCAGATACCTCTTAATCTATTCTCATCCTCAAGAATCAAAACACCTCAAAAGGAAAGAGAGGGTCTGAATAACAAGCTCGAAAGATACCTATCAGGAGTGAACCCCATTGTTAACTAAGAACACTTTACTGACAAGAACCATGCAATATACCATGCCAACTGTCCAGCCATGTGAGTTGGGAAGTCTCCTTACCCCATGTCAAGATATTATCTGCTTTGGGAGGCACTGACTCGCACGCACGGTTTTAATCTCATCCACCTTAATGCGTCTTGATTAGGGGTCGAGTCCTCCCCTCCATGTAGCCAGGACTCTTCACACACATTCATAGGAATGAAAACCACATATTTGAGAGCCAAAAATACAGAACATTCTACCACAACAGGTATAAAAAACAAAACATCACAACCTCAAAACAACTCTAGGTACCAAGAACACATCTATGCTTCCCTATCCCATGTACTCTCCTCAAGCCCACCATATCTCCATAACACACGAACCAAGGGAATGGTTCACCCATGAAGCACATTCTCTTTGCAATCCTCGATCATCACTGGCCTCTCCCCAAAAGTCACGTCGTCCTCAATGTCCAGCTCTCCCCAGCCGAGGACGTTTGAATCATCGTGCAGATACCGATGGAGCTGGGACACATGGAAGACATCATGTATCCTCAGTAGCGGCGGCGGTAATGCTAGCTGATAAGCCACTTCGCAGACCTGCCGCAACACTTCGTACGTCCCGATGAACCTGGGAGAAATCTTACTCCCCTTTCCGAACCTCCGTTGTCCACGACGAGGGGAGAACTTCCAGAACACATGGTCTCCAAACTCAAACTCCCAGGGCTTCCTCCTGGTATCATCATACTACTTCTGCAGATCCTAGCCCACCTTCATCCTTTCCCGTATAAGCTGTACATTCTCTGTCGTTCTCTGCACAACCTCCGGGCCAAGGATGCACGACTCTCTGACATTGGTCCAACACCCAGGTGAGTGGCATGGCCTTCCATACAAGGCTTCAAATGGGGCCATGACAATGTTAGAGTGATGCCTATTATTGTAGGCGAACTCTACCAGAGGCATGTGTCACACCTATGATCCTCCTGAGTCCAGAACACATGCCCGCAACATATCCTCCAAGGTCTGGATGGTGCGCTCTTTCTATCCATATATTTGGGAATGGAAAGCAGTGCTAAGATGCAGCTGGGTGCCAAAAGCATTCTGCAATCATGTCCAGACTCGTGAGGTAAACCGTGCATCCCTATCCGAGACTATAGACCTCAGAACTCCATGAAATTGCACCACCTCATCCACGTACCTTCGTGCCGAAGCATCCACAGTACTCGACTCCCTGATCACCAGAAAGTAAGACGATTTCATCAACCGGTCCACTACCACCCAGATGGCGTCGTGTCCCCCTTCGACCTTGGGTAGTCCTTTGATGAAATCCAACGGGATGTTGTCCCACTTCCACTCAGGGACATCTAGAAACTGCAGTAGGCCGCCTGGAACTCTGTGTTTAGACTTCAATTGCTGACACACTAAGCACTTGGCCACAAAAACTGCCACTTCTCGCTTCACTACGGGCCACCAAAACTGTCACTTCAGTCCCTGGTACATCTTGGAAACTTCTGTGTGTACCTCCAGGGGTGAGTGATGGAACTCACTGAGAACCATGCCGCACATCACTTTTGGAAAAAACAACCTTCCATGGAAAAGAATCTGGTTCTAACCATCCTCTGTCCACCCTTCAAGAGCATTCATCTGGTCAACACGGTCACACATCACTTCACACTCTAGGTCTCCCCACTGAGACTCCTCCACTTGCTGCAATAGAGAAGACCGCACTGTCATCTGATATAGGAAACCTCTACCACTATCTATCCTCACTTCAAGGTGTACGGCAGACAAATCCTCCATCACCTTCCAAGCATCTACTGACTCTCGGTCCGCATCCCTCTGTGTCCTCCTGCTCAAGGAATCAGCCAATACATTCCCCTTCCTTCAAGTGTAGGAAACATCGAAATTTGTAATCCTAGAGGAACACCATCCACCTTCACTGCCGCAAGATTAGGTCCCGTTGGGAGAAGATATACCTCAATATTTTGTGATATGTGAACACCACAAAGAATTCTCCAATGAGGTAGTGCCCCCATAAAATCAGCTCAAAAACGACCACAACAAGATCCAGGTCATGGGTGGCAAAATTACTCTCATGAGGGCATAGCTGCCTAGAACCATAAGGGATCACCCCTTGTCACGACATCAACACACATACCATGACCTATCTTAAAGCATCACAGAACACCTCATAGGCCGCCCCTTCTTCTGGTAGCCTTAGCATTGGGGTACTAACCAACTTCTCCTTTAGATAGTTGAATGCTACCTCGTACTACTCACTCCACACGAAAACCTGGTCATTCATGGTCAAGGCTATCAAAGGGGCTGCTACTTGGGATAAGTTTGGTACAGACCTCTGATACTAACATTCCAGTCTAAAGAAACTACGAACCTCTACCACATTCTTGGGTGCTTCCCAATAAACAACTGCCTCAACCTTTGACGGGTCCACTACTACCTCCCGCTCGGACACCACACTCCCAAGAAAGTGTACTTATCGTGTCCAGATCTTGCATTTTGACAACTTACAATAGAGATGGTGTTATCATAGGACCTCCAAAACTGTCCCTAGGTGCTCCGCATGGTCCTCCTCTGATCGTGATTAGAACAGGATGTCGTCGATGAGCAAAACTATGAACTGATCCCGGTACTCCTGGAAGATGGAGTTCTTAAGCCCCATGAACACAACCGGGGCATTAGTAACACCGAAGGGCATGAATATGAACTCTAAGTGTCCATATCTGCACCTAAATGTCGTCTTAGGGATTTCACTCTCCTTTACTCTCAGCTGGTGGTACCCAGACCATAGGTCGATCTTCGAGAACTATCATGTCCCTTTTAGGTGGTCGAAAAGATCGTCTATCCTCAAAAGAGGGTAGCGATTCATGATCATCACTTGATTCAGCCTCCTGTAGTCTATGCACAAACTGAGACCACCATCTGACTTCTTTGCGAACAAGACTTGAGCACCCTACGATGACACACTCGGTGGAACAAAACCCCTCTTCATGAGATCGTCAATCTGAATCTGCAACTCCCGTAGCTCTGAAGGTGCCATCTGGTAAGGAGACATCGAAATCAGATGAGTGTCGGGCTGCAGGTCTATCCTGAACTCGATATCACATCGAGGGGATAGATCCGTCACCTTTTCAGGGAAGACGTCCATAACTCACGGACGATCTCTGGCAACTCCACCATCTCAGCATCTAATGACTCCACTGACAGCCCTTCTATCAAGGAGAGGAGGGGTTCCTCTCGCATGCTGCCCTTTTTATTGCTCCGCTCGCCAGTGAAATTAACACGCCGACCTCCCATGTCCGAGAACACAACCCTTCCCCAGAAGTAGTCGATGATGGCACACATGTAGAACAACTAGTCGATGCCTAGGATGACATTGTATGGATGTATTTGTATCAGAATAAGATCCCTGGCCGACTGATGTGGCCCTATCATTAGTCTGCATCCACGACAGACATATAACAAGTCGGTGTGACCACCGACTGGGGTGCTCATTACCAAGGGCACTGGAAGTCTCTTGGCATCTAGACCCAAAGCACGGTTTATACTAGGTGCGACAAAAGAGTGAGAATCTCTGGTATCAAATAAGGCATAAGAAAGGGTGCTAAACAAAGTGATCGTACCTTGAACTACCTCCGTCCCTGCTAGAACTACTGCTTACGCGGCGTGTAATAGTCCACACCCAGCACCTCTGCCCCTCGGCTATCAGCCACCTCTCCAACCATGCCCCTGCTCGAGGTCTCTGAGGAGCACCTTGAGGTCGTCCTTCTCCTGCAACGTCTTCCCTCGGAGGAGCGGGAGCTCGTTGTCCCTGATGATGCTGCTGGAAAGGACTAGGTGGAAGCTGCTACTTGGGTGGGTGCTAGGGTTATCTGCCACCGTCGTACTGTACCCGTTCCGGGAACAGATCCGGAGATTCCCATGGCTCCCAAAGACAAAGCACTGCGGTCCTCGGCCTGAAGGAAAAGGGTGAGGACCATGGGATCGAAACTGAATCTATTGCAGCCTGCTCCCTGATGGTCAGAACCTGGAGGGTCCTGATGTTGGAGGTCTGGTGCTAATGGCCTTCCCCTTCGATGGTCCCAGCTGGATCCCTTCTCGTGGTACACCTCCTAGAGCATGCGTCCTCTCCACCACTTTGTCCTTCTTCTGGACCTCCAAGTTTGTCGGCATGGTAAAGGGGGTAACAGCATAGTGGAGGGAGGGTCGGAGCACCTCCTCCAAATGTCTTGCCCAAGACTCCTCGTAGGGAAAACGGTCCGGAGAAAGATATAGGAGGTCCTTAAACTTGATTCCTAGATCCCTCAATGACACACTCCCCTACCAGAGGAAGGGTATCTCCTGACTCTTTTTCTCCTTCATCGTCGAAGAGAGGAATTCCGCCCGGAACTCCCTCTCAAAATCAGCCCATTCCTCCTCAACCTCTCTCCTCTATCCCAGGTAGAGCCTCCACCCCAGACGTGTTATCCCCTACATCTAATTGACGGCCAAGGGAACCCTGTACTTGGTTGGATCCCGAATCAGGCCGAAGGCTATCACCAACTCCCCAAGCCAGCTCTCCGTCTTCATGTCAAAGGTGTTTCCCTCATACTTCTAGATGGTCTGTCGCATGAAGGCTCGAAGTGTCTTCTGCCACTAGTCGTCCTATTCCTATCTATCAGCTCTCTGCTGATCGGGAAAGGTGGTCTTCAGGGCCTCGATCGCCCACACCAAATGTGATCACCTTCCAGGTGCCATAGCTCAAGGTAAACAAGGAATTCCTAAGCCCAATTAGTTCAGAATATTGTTCTTAAAATTTCTTAAACTTTTTATTTATTCATAATTCCCAAGACACCCCAGAAACACGAGAAAAAAAGTCATTATGATGCATGTACCATCCTTAGGGTATCTACCCTGCAATCTGTGTGGCCTCATTTGGTTATTTGGTAGGTCCAGTGTCCTTGCATCGGATCACGGGGGCCCTAAAATCAGGTGTCCTAGCCGGTCTTCCCTGGCCTAATTCATGCTTCAAGGTCACCCAACACTGTTGTTGTAACACCCTAGGTCAATAAAGAATATTACATTTTTATATTTATCCATTTTGTGAATAAAATATTAATATTACTTTAAAGGGGACGCTATGCTCGATGGCATACCCAATACACAACAACAAGTTTCTTGGGAATCTTACGTTGCACTCTAATAATAAAATATTATTATTTTAAATGGTAGTTAACTCCTAGCCGTTGTAATGGCAGGAATGAATAGAACTAACTAAAAAATGATTATATTTTTTTTCCTCAAATATTTTTACTCTTTACAATAAATGTAAGAGGATTAAAAATGCGAATTAATCCATTTTTAATCGTAAACTTTCTAATATTCTTTGAAAGGTCGATTAACCGCCTTTTGATGGAGATCCAATTTTAAATCCACTTTTTGACAATTTTATGTGTTATATTTGACAAAATAAAATTCTTCTTTAGAATCGGGACATCAAAATTTACTATGTGTAAATTTTTTGTATTTTTCCAATAGAGTTCATTTTTAAATGAATAGTGAAAAATGTTGTATTTTAATTAAAAAACACTTTTTAATATTATTTATTTATATGATTAGATTATATTTTGATTTGGTTTTAAAGTTCAATTAGAATATATTTTTTACATTTTTTCCAATTGTTGTCATTGGGATTAATTTCACTTTGAAATCGGACTTAAACTAGTGTAAGTCTTTTGATACTTATTATTTCATAAAAACTCGCTATTTTCTCTGACAGCGGGAATTAATTATTAAATTAATTAATGAAACTTATATTTTTTTTAAAATATACTTCATTTTTTGAATTCGGAATATCAAATATAGCTTATGGTGAAGTTTTGGTATTTTTTTGAAGAACTTAAATTTTTGATGAATAGTGAAACCACTAAGTGGTACTTATAAAAAGTGATTTTCCGTTTAAATGAAATTTTACCACCTTTGTGTTTTGATTTTCAAAAATCCAACATACATGGTTTTCATTATGAAGTAAAATTTCGTTTAATGGAATTAATTTTTTTTTGGTGAATAGTAACTTTTCAGTTTTTAATCGCGATTAGAGGTAATTAGTGTAGTTTAAGGTACAAATAATCTTTTAATAATCTGAGATGAGCTTGAAAGATGTCCTATACTTAGTGGATGTGTCATGGCTGACCATGAAAATCCATGGGTCAACATGGGGACCCCATGGAGCAACTTTGGAAAGAAAATGACATTATTATCTTTTTATTTAATGTAAAAGTAAAAATGACACAAACATGAGTTGTTTTACTGAAACAATTTTTAAATTGGGTTATACCAGTCAGAGATTTGACTATAAATAGTCATTGGAAAGATAAAAAGATTTCCTACATCATAGTATTTATTTTATAATTTTTATACATTTAATAAATTAAATTATTTATGACATCATGATGATGAAGTGATTACCTCATTATTTAACGATTTAGATTAAATTAAAATATAATGTAAAAACTAAAACCTAAACTTGTCAAAACACTATTTTATGGGTATATTTAGAACCCTTTTCAACTTATCCTCGAATTATATCAATGTGGTCCTTTTAAATCCAAAACTCATTTTAAAATAAATTAACATTTCTTTACTTTCCAAGAGTGCCCCTCCTCTTCTCTTATAAAAGGCCCCCACCACTATCACCATACCCACACCTCTCAAGCATTTGGTTCGGCTAGACTCTGCCCATTTTGTCTCTACACATCCCTGTATTACTCCTAGAAGCCTCACTTTGGGCAGAAGTCTTCCAAAGAAGCCTTTGAGCTCAAATCCAAGAGTTACCCGATTTGAAGGTAATGTCTTCACCTGTGTTCGTTTGTTTTATTTTTTTTCTCCAACCCCCTAAACTCTTTTTATTAATGTCATTTGTAACAAATCCAGTATCTTCTATATATTAGGATGTTTTTATAAGAAGCATTCGAGCTACACTTACACACACATATATCAAATGGTTAAAGAACATACTATTTCTATGGATGGAAAATTTCTGCTACACGAAACGATGATTGTTCAACACTCATATAACACCTTCAAAGGTGGCCATTAAGATGTCACTATATTTATATATGATATATAATATGTTTATGATTTACTTATGCTTTTGTATTTTTCTTTTGTGGCATTCCTTTATGGTTTCCATTTTGGGTAAACACGATAATTTCATTTTATGAAGTGCGGACTACCGCCCCCTCAAAGTAATTTGATTCGTTAATGCCAAATGTGGGATGTATAAAGGAAGGATTTAAAGTTATTATATATGATGTATGAATCATATAAATGATTAATATAATTCTGGAATTAATATATACAGACTTATCATTTGGTTTTAATTCCAATAATATGACATAGAAATGAAAGTAGCGTTCATGCGTACGTACGGCTTACCGTCTCCATGAACGGTGTATTTCATTTCTTACCTCTAAATGATTATGTAATATTATAAATAAATGTATATTATGGATATATATGATATATATGATATCCAAATCATGAATATAATTCTGGATATAATGAACCTTTTACCACATGAACAACATGTAATTGTAAGAAGTCCACTTTCGACTTAAGAACCAAATATCCAAAAAACAATCATTATTATATAAAAGGATTACATAATGTTTATAACATGTAAATAAGTGATATAAAATGAATAATTAACTTGAAAAAGGTTCTTAATAAAGTGTTAATTAACTCATGTTTATTATTCTGGACGTTAAAGAACAATCGAGTCTTGTTGGACCCGAGGTAAGGGATCCTACCCCTCTCTTTCTTTTTAAGTACACTATTTTATGTCATTCCTTTTAAGCTCATCTTTCTTATGATTGGGATTTTATTTTATATTAATCCCACTGTATGTTTTATTTTCATATGATGAGAGACCCTATTATCTATCATTAATCCATTTTGGATGTTTTGAGTGGCACCGTTAGGCTGCCGAATTTTCGTAAGAGATCTAACCTCTCTATTTCTATTTATGTACTCTTATTTATGTATCTTCTATTAATATTCTATTTTTTAAGATGGGGGATGTTATTTTATATTCTTCTTTCTGTAAATTTTATTGTAATATGACGAGAGACCCTATTTTATCTCATCAATCCATTTTCTGATGTTTTAAGTGGCGCCGTTAGACTGCCGAGTTTTCGTAAGGGATTTTTCATCTCACTTTTAATCCAATGAGATTTATGCTACATTTGACACACTTTCCGTTGAGTGTGTATGTACTGCCCATTATTTTACCCATTCTATAATATACTTTCATTTATGAGTATTTACATCAATGTTGTATTGTCCTTCTTTCACGGGGTGTATGTTTCGAAAGATACCCATGTCGGTAAGGGAACATTTCACCCTCTTTTTTTAAAAGACTTAATTTTTTATGTCTTTTAATTCACATAATATTATGGAAAAATTGTTTATTTAATGGTCTTTGTTGAAATTTGGGTTTTTTTGGACAAATTTTGGAGATTAAGAATATATTTTCTTTTTATAAAGGGTTATCCTTTTCTGGATTATCTGATTTTGTACTAACCTTTTCAGTTTTGGTTTTGGTTAAATTATAAAGCCATGGGAAGTATATAGTTCTCTTTTGTGGAATATTTTATTCTCTAGAAGTTGATTATAGTACTCTTAATGTGAACAAGTCTTCCTAAATATTCGTCTTTTGGAGAAAATATGAGTTGGTGTAAGAAATCTAATAAAACTTGAAAGTCAACATGATAAGTTATTATGTTTCCTTATGAATAAATTCCCCAATAAAAAGAGTCTTAAAACAAAAATGTTGCCTATTAACTTTTCCTACTGGGGAATCAAGCACAATTTACCCATCACAATTTTGTGGTTTTCTTTTGGTTAACTTTCTCCTATACATGTTTTCTATCACTCTCCATCAGAACATGACCCTATGTTTTCTCCTCCATGTCCATGTTTTCCTACATGGAATCATAGAATGGGTTAACTTGGGTGACCTCTGTAATTCTCTTTCTTTATTTTAAAGTGATTGTTTTACCGACTCTTTTTCTGATGTGGGACTTTCAATTGAGTTTCCAAGCCCAATTATGAAATTGCGAGGACGCAATTCCAAAAAAGGGGGAAGGATGTGACACCCCAGGTAAATAAAGAATATTACATTTTTATATTTATCCATATTTGTGAATAAAATATTAATATTACTTAAAAGGGGATGCTATGCTCGATGGCGTACCCAATACGCAACAACGAGTTTCTTGGGAATCTTAAGTTGCACTCTAATAATAATATAATATTATTTTAAATGGTAGTTAACGCCTAGCCATTGTAATGGCGGGAATGAACAGAACTAACTACAAAATGATTATATATGTTTGTCAAATATTTTTACTCTTTACAATAAATGTTAGAGGATTAAAAATGCGAATGAATCCAATTTTAAGAGTAAACATTATAATATTCTTTAAAAGGTTGATTAACCGCCTTTTGATGGAGAACCTCTTTTAATTCCACTTTTCGAAAATTTTATGTGTTATATTTGAGAAAATAAAATTCTTCTGTAGAATCTAGACATCAAAATTAACTTTGTGTAAATTTTTGGTATTTTTCTGATAATGTTCATTTTTTAATGAATAGTGATAAATGTTGTATTTTAATTCAAAACCACTTTTTAATATAATTTATTTATATGATTAGGTTATATTTTGAATTGGTTTTAAAGTTAAATTCGAATATATTTTTACCATTTAATCCAATTGTGGTCATTGAAATTAATTTCACTTTGAAATCGGACATAAACTAGTGTCAATCTTTTGATACTTATTGTTTCATAAAAACACGCTATTTGCTCTGACAGCGGGAATTAATTATTAAATTAATTAATGAAACTTATATGTTTTGAATTTTGTAAAATAGAGTTCATTTTTGAATTCGGAATATCAAATATATCTTAGGGTGAAGTTTTGGTATTTTTCTGAAGAACTTCAATTTTTGATGAATAGTGAAACCACTAATTGGTACTTAAAAAACTGATTTTCCATTTAAATGAAATTTTACCACATCTGTGTTTTGAATTTAAAAAATCCGACATACATGGTTTTCATTAAGAAGTAAAATGTGGTTTAATGGAATTAAAATAAATTTTTGGTGAATAGTAACTTTTAAGTTTTTAATCGCGATTAGAGGTAATTAGTGTAGTTTAAGGTAAAAATAATGTTTTAATAATATGATATGATCTTGAAACCTGTCCTACCCTTATTGGATGTGTCATGGCCGACCAAGACAATCCATGGGTCAACTTGGGGACCCCATGGAGCCACTTTGGAAGGAAAATGACATTATTATCATTTTATTTAATGTAAAAGTAAAAATGACACAAACATGAGTTGTTTTACTAAAACAATTTTTAAATGGGGTTATACAAGTAAGATTTTTGACTATAAATAGTTATTGGAAAGATAAAAATATTTCCTACATCATAGTATTTATTTATAATTTTTGGACATTAAATAAATTAAATTATTTATGACATCATGATGATGTAGTGATTACCTCATTTTTTAACGATTTAAATAAAATGAAAGGATAATGTAAAAAATAAAACCTAAACTTGTAAAAATCCTATTGGATGGGTATATTTAGAACCCTTATCACCTTATACTCAAATTATATCAATGTGGGACATTTTAAATCTGAAAATCATTTCAATATAAAGTAACATTTCTTTACTTTCCAAGAGTGCCCCTCCTCTCCTCTAATAAAAGGCCCCCACCACTATCACCTTACCCACACCTCTCAAAACTTTTGATCGGAAAAACTCTACCCATTTTGTCTCTCCACATCACTCTTTTACTTATAGAAGACTCACTTTGGGCAGAAGTCTTCTCAAGGAAGCCTTTGAGCTCATATCAAAAAGAGTTACCTGATTTTAAGGTAATGTCTTCACTTGTGTTCTTTTATATTATTTTGCTTCTCCAACCCCCTAAACTATTTTTATTCATTTCTTTTGTAACAAATACAGTATCTTCAATATTATAGGATGTTGTTATAGGATGAATTCGAGCTACACTTACACACGCCTACATCAAATGGTTAAAGAACATACTGTTTCTGTGTATGGTGAATTTCTGCCTCACGAAACGATGATTGTTCAACACTCATATAATACTTTAAAAGGTGGCCATTAAGATGTCACTATATTTATATATGATATATAATATTATTATGTTTTACTTAAGCTTATGTATTTTTCTTTTGTGGCATACCTTTATGGTTTCCATTGTGGGTAAGCACGATAATTTCATTTTAGGAAGTGCGAACTACCGCCCCCTCAAAGTGATTTGATTCGTTAATGCCATATGTGAGATGTATAAAGGATGGATTTAAAGTTAGTATATATTATTTATGTTACATATAAATGATGAATATAATTATGGAATTAAAATATACATACCTATCATTTGGTTTTAATTCCATTAATATGACTTAGAAATGAAAGTAGCGTTCATGCGTACGTACGACTTACCGTCTCCATGAATGATGCATTTCATTTATTACCTATAAATGATTATGTAATATTATAAATAAATGTATATTCTGGATATATATGATATATATGATATCCAAATAATTTATATAATTATTTATATAATGAAACTTTGACCACATGAACAACATGTAATTGTAAGAAGTCCACTTTCGACTTAAGAACCAAATATCTACAAAACAAACATTATTAACATAAATGATTACATAATGTTTATAACATGGAAATAAGTTATATAAAATGAATAATTAACTTGAAAAATGTTCTTAATAAAGTTGAAATTAACTCATGTTTATTATTCAGGACGTTAATGAACGATCGAGTCAAGTCGGACCCGATGTAAGGGATCCTACCCCTCTCTTTCTTTTTAAGTACACTCTTTTATGTCATTCCTTTTAAGCTCATATTTCTTATGATTGGGGTGTTATTTTATATTAATCCTACTATAATTATTATGTTCATATGATGAGATACCCTATTCTCTCTCATTAATCCATTTTGGAAGTTTTGAGTGGCGCCGTTAGGCTGCCGAATTTTCGTAAGAGATCTAACCTCTCTATTTATCATTAAGTACTCTTATTTATGTCACTTCTTTTAAGATCCTATTCGTTATGATAGGGGATGTTCTTTTATATTCCTCTTGCTATAAATTTTATTGTAATATGACGAGAGACCCTATTTTATCTTATAAATCCATTTTTGGATGTTTTATGTGGCGCCGTTAGGCTGCCGAGTTTTCGTAAGGGATTTTTCATCTCACTTTTATTCCCATGAGATTTATGCTACATTTGCCACAATTTCCATTGAGCGGTGTGTGTACTTCCCATTATTTTACTCATTGTGTAATATAATTTCATTTATGAGTATTTACATCAATGTTGTATTGTCTTTCTTTCACGGGGTGTATGTTTCGAAAGATACCCATGTCGGTAAGGGAACCTTTCACCCTCTTTTTTTAAAAACACTTATTTTGTTATGTCTTTTAATTCACATAATATTATATTGGGACTTGTTCTTATATATTCTTATTGATTTATATTTTATTTCCAAGTGATGAGATACCCTTTTTATCTCTCATCAACACATTTTCTGAATTTTGTAGTGAAGCCGTTAGGCTATCAAATTTTTGAAGGGAACTTCTTAACCCAATTTTGATTTTTTGGGATAATCTTGTACTCCTTGAATATGTCGTTCTATGAATATGTGTGAATAACATCTAATTCATTTACACATAATATCCACTTATATTTGGTGTATTAGTTTGTCACACATAATTATGTAATTGATTTATCCTTAATACAAGGATATCGTCTTTGTATCGGACTTCGTCTCAATCTCCATTCATTGAGGCATATTATGTTTTATACACAACATTCATTTATACGGTTTATAAACCCCTTTTACTATTACGTTTATCCAAAAGGAATCTTTTTATACGAGGCATTTTAATAAATGACAAAAGGGAATGCTTTTTTTGTACGTATGCGGCGACAACGACTTCTCTGCCACCATGACCATTATTTGAGTTTTGGCTTCCTCTACAAGCCATACCTTTTTTAAATGAAAAATAAATACCATATTTTAATTTTATTTTATTTTGGTATTGAAAATGGTTTTTATAATGTTTTTTTATAAATGTGTTGTATTGATATCTTGTAATTGAAAAGTGGAAATGTTATGTTTCCTTTATGCATGTTTTATGTGATACGATTATTTTATGGTTCTTGGGCATTATTATGAAGACGGGCGGTTCCGTGATAAACTAATGGCGGGTGAGCCCGATATAGCTCTCCAATGCATTGGGTAACGTGAAGGGTTAAACGTTCAGGTTTCTTCAAAGAGATTTAAGGAATATACTATGATGGGTATTCCAAACGTAACCAAGAGGGTTACTCCCTACGTAAGAATGTTATGAATGCCTCAAGTTACCTTTATGTCTTATGATTTCTATGATTTATTCATGATTTTATGGGGTATGTTAAAGTGCTTATGTTTTAAGGGTAAAGTATGATTTCATTCTTATGTATACATGTACTCATGTTTCCTTTCCATATTTTTATATCCCTTACAGAGCTTTTTATGCTCATCCCAGGTTTTTGAAATGTTTGTCACAGTTCAAGGAAGAGGTTCATGATATGATGATAGTGTCAAGGATGTGTCAAGAAAGAAACCATGTTTTATTTTAAATATGTTTCCATTCATGTGGAAAAACCAATAATATCTTTTATGCAACCACATTGTTTAAATATGGAATGTAATTCATGATTTAAGATCTAATTATCTAAAACTCTAAACCTGAAAAGATCCTCAACGTGAAATATTCATTTAATTCAACATTAAGTAAGGTTTAAGGCTGGGTCCTTATAGTTTCTCTACCATCCCATGCAATCCCCACTGTGCCTAACTCCAGACCCCATCATATCTCTCAACCTCCTTTGATACCATTCTGTCATGACCCGCCTTCACCAAAAGGAGGGAGGGGTCGGCAGATTTCCAGGCCCTTCCATATTTAAGTTGAAGTAGAGATAATGACCCCTTAAATCCGCCTTCAATACGTCCTGAAGTGGTGACTAGATCCAAGGGTATAGAATAACATACTAAATGGAAGGCATTACCCTTTTTCATTTAATAGGATTGGGAGATAAGATGGTAAATCCCAACAACACCAAAAGCAGTAAGTAAAATTAAATCCAAGAACCATCCCCAATGCAGGTTACAAAAGTAAAAACCACAAGGTACAAAGTGACTACAATGGTAAAGTACCAAAAAAAGAAAAACAAAAACTGTAACTACCCCAATGGTCTGAGCTAGTCTGGTCCCACGCAATCCCCAATGTCCTCCTGGAAACCTGAAAGCAATTTTATATATGTAGGGTGAGCATACAAGTACACTTAGTAGAGAAAACCAAAGAATCTCGTGCACAAGTGGGTGAACGTGATAAAGTCCCGTGAGAAGTAGACAACCAACACTATCATGGAGTTCATCCTTCCCACTAACCGACCACACTCACCAAATAACGCAAGCATGTAATATATATATTAATAACAGATCGATGTTTGGGTACCCTGCGCCACTTTCCAATTGGTTATTTAAGACATCCTATGCATCGAACCAATCCTGCCATTCTAACACCGTAGTCCCACTGGCAAACCCTGCCTGCACACACATGGGCCACAACCTCACGTAGTCCCACTTCCAAACCCCGCCCGCACGCACCTGGGCCACAACTGTCACACGTAACCATGACTGTAAACACCTTGGCCAGAACAACCACTGCCACGCCCGATGAAACCTCGGCTAGAAGATACACTACCACACCCGAAGACACCTAGACCTCATCCAGAATACACTTGGGAAACCACCTGCCCGCACACACACTTGGGCCAACCACCACATTACCCAAACTGAAGGTTATTGGGATAATAACGGACTTCAGGCCATCACAGCCTGCCTGAAGATACATGGGCTATCCGAAAAAAGGGAGGAGAAAGAAGCTAATTACGAGCCAATAATAGAACTGTTGGGAAAAACACCCTCCCCCATGAAATGGGGGTGTTCAGCACTAAGTCCTCAACTTGGGTGGGGTGTGAATAAGAAACAAAAAAACTATAAATATATATATAGGTAACAAGAACTCTCCCAATTTTAGGTTTTTCTTCAGCCAGCCTAAAGAACACAAACAACACTATAGTCCGAGTCACAACACTCACCAACAAAACCCATTTGTCCCATTTTTATTCATGTTCAGTAATGATGTTTAACTAACTTCTGCACCTACTTGGGAAACTAACAAGCATAAGCACAAGCCATGGAAAGGAAACAGTCAAGAATTAACTTCAACATCGACACCCGATTCTCTCGTAAATTCACAACAACAAAAGAAAACCCCAAGATACAGCCCCATGTCCAACATCCATGAGCCAAAAGGGTTTCACAAAAATAGTGGATCCCACCCCAATTCGTGATATAGAAAAGTAACCACCCAGTCTAAAAAAATTTCCCAACCACTGAATCCATAACAACAGGGGATCCCATCCCCACCCACATCACCCAGAAATCAGCCCATGAAAGGATATAAACAAACCACTACCACCAACACAAAGCAATGTCATGCTAGTAAATTAATATTTATAAGATCTAACACACTCCATGATTTTCAAATTCACTGTATTTTAACCGGGGTTATCACAGAAAGGATTGATCCTGGTGCTTCCAATTTATTTAGCCGAATATACGTAATTAACCAAATTCCTTTACACAGTAAGGGTTATCCACCGCAATACAATCCATTTAAACATCACCGGAAGGAAGGGTTCTTTAGTGCATAGAGAGAGAACACAAATGTCTATGATTTTCAGAAGGCGTAAGCCCGCAAAATTCAGGAATAATTAATCATGGAAGATGATAAAACAAAGCATCATCGATCACACCCCTCCCGCTTCATTCTTTAGATTCAATTTATTATCTTCATTAAGGTTCGGTCCATCCAATTCAACAGAATCAAAATCATTCCCACCCCACAAGATGAGCAGAATTGAGAGTCTAAGGTAAAACCCTACTTGTTGATCAATGATCAATGCTCTGGACGGGCGCAGAACATCACAGATAGCGATGAGGATCGTCTGAATAAAAAGAGGCTCCTCTGAACGAAGGGTACTCCTCGCTGGGTGATCAAGAAAAGAAACCTATAGAGAAACCTTTAGGTTATAAAGGGTGAGATACAGCACACCCTGAGCCGTTAATATATGGAGAAAAAGAAATCGAAACCGTGTAAGGCGCGGGGTCGTGGGTTACCACATGGTTGAGACACCCCACACATCATTAGTGGGTCCCCGTAGTTTAAACCGACACAATCTAGGTTATTTAATTAAATATTAAATTAAGAGTCATGAATGGACGTTAGTAGGCTTTAAAACTAGTTTGATGGGGTCAAAATAGAGTTTACAATCCAATTCGCACAAAAAGGAGCACTACGGGAAAGACCCCGTTGGGGTAGGCGAGATCCCCCGGTATCTGAGCTACCGGTGGGCTGTAGCGACTAGTAGACCGAGATACCGGTAAGTTGTAAGTACAAGTAGACCGAGATACTGGTAGACAGAGCTACCGCTAGCTGCAGCTACCGGTAGACCGAGCTACCTATAGACAGAGCTACCGGTAGGATGCAGCTACCAATAGACCGAGCTACCGGTAGGCCTGCTACCGGTAGGTTAAGGCTACCGGTAGGCCAAACGTCACCGATATTCCCAGACCAGAAAACCCAACATGAGATTTTCACAAAGTGATGGGCCGCAAAAACCCAGGCCATTACATTGATACCCATAACTCACTATAACTAATTTCAAAACATACACTCAACATCTCATAATGTCAAACCTAACTACCTAGTGACTTCTCACAAGGGTGATGTAGTCATGTCCACTAACTTTTCATATCAATTTAGGTTGTCCTAAATTTTAAACCTATACATTAGCCTTTATAGTTCTATAATCCTCGGTAATATATACTTTTTAGGGGAGGAACATATTCCCCATTCTTATATAAACTAACCAAAAGGATCATTTTTTTTGGTAAATTTAATTTCATGGTTTATCAATTTACCCTAAATTTTAATCCATAAATAACCTCTATCTAGAGCTCACTAAGAGCAAAAATGACTAAGTCCAATAATTATTATAAATAAATTTTATTGATAACCATTATGGTTCATATGTCTCAACAGAAAAAAAAACGAAGGCCCTATAAATTAATGGATTATAAATTCAAGACACTGCATGTGGGTCCTTCATAACCATTGATGCTTTGAAAAATTAATTCACCTTTATTTTATTTTTATTTAGAAATTTATCAAATTTTAATTGTATATTATTCATAGTTTGATAGAAAACATCAAATTGATGGAAAATTTATTTAAATTTAAATACAATATTGGAATTTTCGAAGGACCACCTACCATGATTTCAGTTATTGTACTTTTAATGTTATATTTATCACTCACGAAAAATAACATCTGAGTCCATTTGGCAACCACACATCAACACAAGGTCTTAACTCACATAAAAATAAGTAATGTACGAAATTAAAATCATTTAATAATTAATTATTATTTTTTTAATTTTTTTTTTAAAATTTAATTTAAATTTTAATAAATTACTAACAACTTTTTGGGTTTTACGATCATCCTAAAAAACAATGAAACCACTTTTGGAGACCCAAAACAAATTATTGCACAAAAAATTGTAAATTATAAATACTACAACAAAAAATCCAAAATAATTTATATTTCTCAAAAATTAATTTAAAAAATCACTAGATTGTCACACCTCATCGAAATAATGATCCATGAGATGTAGATACTGTCTTCTTACATCATATCACTATAATTAATAAAATCCCCAAAATTACAATTGGTTTCACTATTCACTAATAGAATCAGTATCAATAACTAAAAATATGGGAAACTATAATGTACATTCATGGTTAGCCATCAAAAAATAATAAGTGGAAGGAGTATATCCCTAGTAATCATTGAAAAATTTCATCAAAACACCATGTGTCAATTTATTACCAAGAGTGGATGAAAAAGGGTATTTCAACAAAATAGGATCCTCCTTAGTCCTATGTTATCGTAAAACTATGGAATTCGTACCATTTGAAATGATAGGTTTTTCTTGAATAATTGATCAAAAGGAAAATTCTTTTATTTCATGACAATAGTGTACAATGCATTAATTTGTAAGAACATCCCATTTTACTATCCAACTACCCTTAAGGACCTTTACATATACCTCGAACCAATTTCACAATATAATGGATATTTCACATCCTGAATGTAATTATTTTCTACATTTCTGTAGAGCAGGTTTCCAAAAACATAATTCACATTCTTCTGAACCCTCATGGAATCAAATGATCCTCAAACCATGTCCCAATTTTTATTTATAGTCTTTTAATTATCGTAAACTCAATTTATGTCTCTATTACCCAAATATGATCCTCAAAAATGGCAATTTAATTATGAATTTTGGATACTATTTTAAAAACGTTTATCACATATAAATAGATATTTCTGAAAAAATCACATCCACATGAAACCGAATACCCTTCTCATAAATGGAATTGGTTTAACATTATAAATTTTTTCAGTAATAATGTTACCTTAATATAGGATATAGTAACACATGAAACCCTCACAATTAAGATATAATACATATTTTGAATGGAAAATATACATGAAACAAAAAATGGAATAAATAGGTTTAATACTACCTATATTTCACCCCTAAATATGATTACATTTGGAGATCATCTTAAACTAAACATCAGATTGGTAACTATAAGAATAAACATTATATTCAATAATCACCATTTGATATTATTGAAATGAATGTGAAATTTTTACTAAACATACATAATTTGATTTCATTTTTATTATAGTACAAATGAATATCTCTTCAACACCATTGAGATTAATTACATTGGTGTTACATATAACTTGGTTCTATTATCTGGCTGAAAAATCATATGGGATATTCTCAATAAAAGAACAATTTTGGAATTTATAGTGTCATAGTATTTCAATATTATCTATTGGAATATGATCATATTTATTTTTTATTTCCATGAAATTATATTCATTATTTACAAGATGAACATAATTTAAAAAATCATGTTAACAATTGAATTGAATCCAAGCATGGATAGAAGAAACATTTTTTAAATTTCCATATTTTGAAGATTAAAATTTTTAGAAAATATAAATGAATCATTTAATACAATTATGTTATTTAAAAAATTAATTGAACATAATGGATAAAAAATAAAAATAAAATTGTAAAAAATCTTGTTTACATCGTGATAAATGTGGTGGGATATGCAGATAATACAAATAGAAACCTACATAACGTGCCAAAAATAATTAGGCCCTAAAATTTAATTTTATTTTTTTAGATGGAAGGCTCCATACAATCCATCCTAATTGGAAGTCACAAGAATTAAATAATAATTTTTTTTGAGGTAGAATATACCTTCATTAATCATGATATCATATTCAGTATTTTTTTTCAGGATTACAATTATTTATGATGGAGTGAATAGAGAAATATATGTGTATTTACATTTGTAGTTGTATATACAAATAGGGATATAAATATAGTCACTGAAATCAATTTCTATCCTACATTGGTGTCGAGTGGTTCATTTTGGTCTTATATTTATATACATAATATGAAATCAGAATTGCTCAGAGTTTTATAGAAAACACATTCTTATCATTTTAATAAGAATTATAAGACATAGTGATTTTCTATAATGATTGTTTGTCAGGATTATTATAGATGTTGTATTTGAATTTTCATTAATGTAGTACTATTTTTATTAATTCATAAAAAATATCTTTTTCCAATTTAACAATTAGACTTCTATGATTAAAAGTATATGGAA
The DNA here is from genome assembly GCA_963277665.1 of Viscum album. NCBI lineage: Eukaryota > Viridiplantae > Streptophyta > Magnoliopsida > Santalales > Viscaceae > Viscum > Viscum album. The sequence continues at coordinate 1,058,773,872 of OY728165.1, read as the reverse complement.
AAAATTTATATAATTTTCATATCATTCTATAAAGAGAGGAAATAATAATTGATGATTATTTATAATTATATCTTATTGATTTTACATGTTTTATTTCACCAAAATAGTCCACTAATATGGGATATTAATATTATTATTATATAATTTTTTAATAATACTTATTTTTTATTTTATTTATGTTTCCACAGTCCTTGATATTATTATCAAACTATAGTGTATTTGTGGATTTTTTATCAAATATTGGAGGAAATCTAAAAATTACTAGTTTTGGGAATGGTTTATTGAATGGATAAGTAGAAAATAACGAAGGATGAAAGACACTATTATTGTAAACATGGTACACATTAAAAGTTGGAATGAATGGTCAAAATCATTATCATCACCATCCAATTAAGGGTTTTTAGTGGCTATGAGTCATAAATAGTTGGTATGGATGCATTTAGATGATATCATTGTTTAAATATAAAGTTATTCACATTTAATGTTTCAGGATTTATAGGAAAATTAATGAAGTAATATTAGACGTACTAATGTAAAAATTAATATTATATATAATAAAATTTTTATTGTACCTTATTAGTCAATATTATTTGAGAAATCAAATTGATTTTTAATTTTAAAAATTTATTTAGATACATGATTTTCTATGATTGACATTTTGGTAATTTTATCATATTGTATATGTCACATTATCTAAAATTATATATTACTATAATATTATAAATTTAATTAGAAGTTTTGTTTATAAATTTCAATATACCTATTGATATTTTGGTAAATATTTTCAATAAAACTATTAATATTTTTATATTCATTAAAATATGGTAATGTACTATATATAAATTCATATAGATGGTTTTAGGATGAAAATTATCATCCATACAATTATCTATGTTCCAAAAGTGAATGATTATATTTATGATAATGAATGTGATTGGGGAAATGGGTGTTTGGGGGATTCACCAACTTATATATTATAGCATCAAATTACTATATAAGAAATTATAGCTAAAATTTATAAGGTACTAAACAATTTATTCCTTGATTTTTCTTCCATTTTATAATTCTAAAAAACATAAGTATATCATTTTTTGGATTTGATTGGAAATATATTTTTTCTTATTATCGACACAAATATCTACTATAAATCTTTCAGTGAATAATCTTTATGGTCATTATATTTGATATGGATGATGATTATTTTTTTTAGAGAGTAATGTTATGTTTTTTTGAAATGGATTCACAAATAATAATAAAAATAGTTTTTTTATGATTTAAATAAAGGATAGATTTATATTGTTATGTGATTTAAGACACGTTTTATGCCTGGTATAGTTTATATGATACATTTTGAGTTTTTTATAGTGTTTTTAGGTATTGGGTAAGATTTTTATAAGGAATTGTTTATATATTCTGGGGTTTTATTGAAGATCATACCCTGATATCATTTATTTTATTTTATAAAGGAATTACAGTAGATAATATAATTTAATACTAATCAATTGGATATGGAATTATATTTTAAATAAACAGGTATAAACCGTGTAGTTAATAAATGTGTGGTAATTTATATTTCAATAGAAAAATTATATTGATATATATAGTAAATAAATTTTTTTAATGTAAGACTACTAATGAGATAGTGATATTTTAATATAGAAAATATCATTTTTGATGTTCATATAATATGAATCTGAAACAATAAGAAATTTTATATCTGTGGTGTCATTATTAATCATAATTGTTTTTGGAAATGTCGAACCATTTTCAATTTGTGTATTCATGTCAGTTATTATCATGATGAAATTACTGTAGTTTTTCCCATTGTATGGGATTTATTTTGTATTTAATGATTTTAGTGTTTCTTTGTGTTACTTATTCATTCAATTATGTTATGCTGGATTAATGCTAATTGATTATTTTTTCAGTAGAGTGAGCATGCCCTATTTACATTATTTTATTACTTTATGGATTCCAAATTATTTCCATGATGATATCAATCCTTTCTTAAGAGAAAATATAATAAAAAATTTATCGATCTCAATAAAATTACATGATAGATGAAAACTAGTTTTTACCAAATAAGAATTGATTATCTATTAATAATTATTTTTTATTTTATTCTAATATATTTTATCATTTTTCAATAATTACATCATCAAAAAAGGGAATTCATTTTTAATAATTGTAGAAAAATATTAAATTAAATACGATAATATTTTTCCACTCAATAATAGATGAGAACTCTATTTACATAGTCTCCTACAATGGTAAATTTTCTAGGAATAATGAATGATAAACATAGTTAAATTTATCAACACATGTATTATTGATCCTGATCGATATATCTTTAATTAACTAAAATACATGTGTTTATTTATCAAATAAATTATATTAATTATTTAATTATTAGTTGTACTTAATGTTGGTTAATTTTTTTTTGAGAAGAATAGTTAAAATCAAAACTAGTCCGTGCATATTGGGACTCCAAACCAATGTTATAACTATACAATCATGAAGTTAAAGTGATTTTGGTTAAAAAATGATTAGATGATAAATAAAAGAATAAAATTTTGAATGCAATCATATAAATTATATATAATTATTTTTAAGAAATTGTAACGATATCTCTCATTAACCATTTAAAACACAACAGACAATCATTAAAATTAGAAAGAATAGATTAACATGATTTATTTTATGTTTTATATTAAATTATATTTGGAGAATAATATTTCCAAAAAAATTGGATTCATTATACATATGATACATTATCATATATTTGGAATCATAGTCAAAATTACCCTGATTATTTATAATATGAAATTTCATATAAAGAGTGTTTTTATATAATTAATTAATTATTTTTGAGTGTTAAAGAAATAATTAACTAAATTGAAATAGAAAATTATCATTAATATTTAATAATAGTAATAAGAAAACAATTTTTATAGTACCAAATATATGAATCCATTCGTTGGTGTTTTCAAATTTTATGGTGTCTTTTTTAATTAGTTCATATGTCTTCTAGAAGATATATATGAGTTCCTAGAAATTCATAGAGACTCAAAACCCTTGTAGATTGTGTGATGTTGTATATGATGAGGATATTGATTTTTTATTGTATTATTTATATTTTTATTAATTCAATATGGATGATGAATTTATAAGGGCATTTTGAATAGTTATTTAGAGGTAGATTTCACAATATGACATGAAATTCACATAGTGTTCAACATGTTAAATGGATGGATCTATATGTGTGAACAAGACTACAAAAAATGAAATATATGGATTGGAGTGGAAATAAATGATTCACCATGATAAAAAAATATATGAAAAGTAACTCCAAGATATCATGTTTTTAAGGATGTGATGATGTGTGAATGAGTAGGTTTTGGGAAAGGATTTAGTTATATTCAATCTGAGGGAATATAATTGAAAACCATGAACTATTTGATGGGAACGGTGTATATCATGTTACCCCAATAGTAAATTCTCAAATGAATATTAGGTTATATGACCATAACATAATAAAATAGTTTATCACATTATATGAATATTCAAAACATTTCAAAATAATGCCCCTCAGATGACTATAAAGGTATAGTGTCTTTCTATACTAGATTAATAATTAATTATCTTCTGGAAATATCATAATCATATCAAACAATGTATTTATATCACAATACCATTATTATAGATGTAGTATGTAATAAAATTCTACATAACATTGTGAAAATGGAATCTTAAGAAAGGGAGAGAAGTTAATATTTATATGTTTAAACATTGGAGATATTAGTTAAGGATAATAATTGATCACAATAAAAAGATTATGAGAACATGATACTAAAAAATTATAACATACATAATCAGACTAAATGATTATTCATCAATAATGGAAAATGGTTTTATCATAACAAAATACAATTGTCAATAGTGTTCACAATCATCAATAACCAATCATGTTCCATGAGAAAATACTATAATATATTATGCATGTCTTTATAATATATATAATCTTAAAAAATAAAATATTCAAATATATCTTCCTCAAATATAATAATGGATTAGGTTTAATCCCAATTCCATCATTTACATTGTCAATGTTCACTCCCAATAGTTTCATGTTTAACATAAATTATTTATGCACAATTATCACTCCCCATTTGAGTCTATCATTTCTAAATGCATTAAATAGAAATATAATTAATTTTTTTCTATAACGTAATGGAAAATCATATATGTATTCAACAAGATCATTAATCATTTATCATTGATTATTGAAAGTAAATAAATTTTCTTTAAACTATATTTTATCATCATAACATAACTCATTGAACAATCATGTTTTATATAGACATCACAATAAGATAATTAACCCGTAGTTAAAAATTAATGATTTAAATTGTTAATGTAAAATTGTCATCATAATAATCCTTCAATTGAAATATTGTATATGGTTTCACAATATCCTATTCCATATGTATAAAAATGTTCCAAAAAGAATATTAACTTGGATGAAATGTACCATTAAAATAACAGTCAAATAATTTTTTATAAAATAAGTGAAAAGTATCAATTTATTCTGATAACATTTTAAATAAAAAATAATAGAATATTGGGAAAATAATTTCCATTAAATATAACTGTGGATAAATATAAAATAATATTCCAATAAATGAATTATCATTATAGGGTGAAAAAAACATCATTCAATATATAGAAAAATAATAATATTCCTGACATAGTTTTATAAATAATTAAAAACAACTTTTTCAGAAAACATTTTGAAAAATATTCTTTTTAACCCTTTTTAAATATAGGAAATGTTATTGATTGTCTCCTTAATAAAATATTTATACATACTGAATTCAAAAAATCAATATGAAGATCATAGTTATGTAATAAAATTTTATTCTACTATTGAGTTAATATGGTCATTTTTTTAAATCCCTTTTACAAAGATATTTTAAGTACAAAAGGGACGTAAAATGAATTATTACATGAAAATTATAGGAATAACTAGACCATAATAAATTATATGAGAATTAAATAATATGATAAATATAATTACTATCAAATGATATTATAGATAGGCATCCTTAGAAAAGAATGACATAATAACAAAAAACCATTTCCATAAGTCAAGGTTTCATTCATATAAGCGACATATAATATAAAATAATAACATATTTTTTATCAATTTATTGTAGATACCTATTCATATATAAAATAGTATGTATAATTCCATAATTTTTATGCAATCCTTTTATTTTGAATTCCATCATTAAAATGATCATTTAGGTGAAAACTAGTCTTTATTCCATGAATGTTCTGTATAAGTGGTTCTAATAAAGATACATTATTAATGTTTTTATGAATCATAGAATATTAATCATGAAATAAGAGACATATTAATTAATTATATATAATATTATAAATATTTTCCTAAATTTTGTATCAAAAAGAAAATTACCTCAAATTATGGAGATAAAATTAAATTTTATGATTTAGTGGTGTCTAATAAGTTTAATTGATAGATTGGAAGAAATTAAAATAATAAACCAACATTCTAGATTTACTATTATACCGTATTATAATATATATTCATTAAACAATACATTATTAAAATATACTAAAAATAGAAACTAATAATCTAAATAGAATTTCATGATGTCTGTAGTCTATATGTGTGAATAAGTGAGGTTGTTTTTTTCTAACTGATGAGAAAGTATGGAGGTAACTAAGATGAATAAATTAATGATGATTAATAATGTAATATATATCATATAGGAAAATTTAATCCATAATAATAACTATATATCAAAAATCTGATAAAAAATGAATCATATCGCTATATAGAAGAAGTATTCCTAACACACACATGAGCATTAGTGTTATTTGTTATTTGAGGGAAAAGAGGTGGAAAATGGGTTTTACATGATAATAATAATGCTTCAAAATATTTTTGTTATTGAATTAATTATTTTATAATGGGTATAAAATATATACATGATATATTAGAAGCAATAAACATTCAATGGATTAGGTAATATGATTACCTATTTTTCGAGGGACCACCATTTTATGACATTATTCGCATTCTTTTGATGGAAATAATTTATGACCATAATATCAATAATGAAAGGAAGTAATAGTTAATTTTTTTTGAATTGTCTTGGATGAGCTATAGTTCTCTAATTTTGTGAATAATGGATGATAAGGTGATCTATTTTGTATGTAAAGTGAGGGAAAATGTAGAGATAATCAAATTATTTAAATCAAATCATGATAAATTCATTTTATTATAGTATATAATGGACATGACATGAAATCATTGATAAGAATAAATCAATAAATATTCATATAAATATATTTAGGAATGTTTATATGGAATTATTCACAAATCACTTAGTTCAATGTAATGCCCTCTTAATTATTTGAAATAATATTTTCTAATAAATTTAATATTATCATTATTTTTTGTTACATGAAACATAGAATTTAGAATTCTTTACACGCATTTTTTTTCTTGTGTTACATGCAAGACAGAGTTTATCTTTCATTACACAAAGCACTGAGTTTGAATGAAATTATATATACTATTGAAATATAATTATTTTATATTACAGATATTTACTAATATTCAGAGTGAAGGGTATGAATATAAATAACTAAATTAGGAAAATATATGTTTTAAAAATATGTATAAATATATTTATTTCTTAACAAATAATTTTAAATTTAAATATAAAATATTTCAAATTAACGGAAATCATTTCTAAACACTATTTTTTGAACCGAAATATTTTTACTATATTAAATTAAAAAATTCACATTTGGTGAATTTGTATAATTATTTTTATATACTTATTATTCAAGTTTTTGTTTAAATATAGTAATATTTGTTTTACAAACATGATATAATAAAAAATTCCATTTTATGATTAAAACACCTTTTTACCAAAAACTATAAGTGTCCCCTTTCACAAATATATTTTAAATCATTTTTAAAACTTTTAGAAATTGTATTTGAAAAAAATTAAAATCTATATTTTAAATATTCATGGACATTTAATCATAGGGTGATATTTTTATAATTTTTTATGAAAATTAAATTTTCACTGAATCATGAAATTACGAGTTTTTATTCAAAAAATCATTTTAGTTTAAATAATATATAAGTATAATTTATATAATGTTTTTAAAATTAATTTAGTTAATTAATATAAATTTTAATAAAAATATTTTAATTATAATCTTTATCAAAAACATTATTTTATATTTTTATTAATCATTTTGTCCATTTTATCAATGGAAAATAATTTTCTCATAGCACCAATGAGAATACAATTAAATTAAAATTTTCATCTTATGTGAAATTAATTTCGAATAATTTTTTCCATAATTTTAATTAGAATAATTTTTAATATCCAATAATTTATGCACAACTTTTTTTCTATATTAAAATGTAAAAATTGTAAAATTAATTATTGTGGTTAAGGTAAAAATTGGATTACTTTGGGTCAAACTAAAAAGATAAGTGTAAAATAAAAACAAACCAATATTTAAATATTATTTTATGGAAACAATTAAATATTATAACGCCTAATTTATAATCTATTGTTATTTTTATCCTTTCATCATTCAAATAACATTTTAATTTTTTATTGTTTTTTAAAGATTCCACGTAGATTGCAAGTGGTATCCATTACACCTTCTAAAAGGATACCTCTTATCCTCTCCTATTGAAAAATAAAAACCTGTTGGTTTGGAAAATACATATTCAAATAAAATCATTAATTATATTTTATAATCTGAATATCATTAACTTTTTAGATATAAATCATAACAAACTGTTTGGGGAAATCATAAAGATGTTTTCCGAATAAAAGGAAGCATCCATAACCTAGTGTCATATATTATTTCTTCCTAAACCTTGAAATTTTTTAATAAAACATGAATATATAATATAATAAATATATCAAATATAAAAACATGATTTTATGTAAGGTTAATTACATATATCCATCTCTAAATCCATCAATTGGATTCAAAATAATCATTCATGTGCATAGATGACTAACACAACACCTACCAATGATAATTATTTTTTCTCACCACATATCATAGATATATATGATGTTATATTAATGGTCTAAATTTTATATTTAAGATATTATAATTATTATGGAATCATTATATCACATATTCCATCTGTCTTAATATTTTCATTGAGAATATGATAACGTTACTTGTGTGAATGGTGGAATACCATCTTGTGAAATTATGTTATTAAATCTTGATTTACCTGAATGGTAATTCTGATTTCATTAATGAAAATATAGTACATTAATTAAATAAAAATGAATATATAATTATAATAAATTTACTCTATTTCTTTTGTTCAATCTATATAGAAAATTGAAACAATATTTAGCTGTGTGTACAACATATTATCTACATGAATAGTATATTTCATTTAATATCACTTTCCTTTATGAATTAATATAAATATAAATATATATATGATATATCATTTATATATATATATAATTGGATACATTATTTATTTTTATTAATTGTGATTAAAGTTAGTGGACTAAAAAATAGAAATCACATGAAAAACAATGTTATTATTTCCAGAAAAGTTATTTAATGTGGAAATTATTAATAAAATGGATATATAATATCATATGTAAGAAAAAATGGAATGAAATATATAACTATGTTTTAGTAATAAATGTATAATATTCATATACATATTATATTGTATTTTTAAAAGATAATATTAACATTCAAACATAATAAATGATATTTCCATGTCACCATTTATATATGTGAGATACATGTCATATCGAACACTTGATACCACTTGTATTTTCTATATTAATGATTATTTATTTCATTGATTATTCGAATTAATAATATAGGGATTTAATTATCCATTTTAGGATATATTTTTCATGTTTATCAAGATTAAATTTTACCAATTTAGAATGGGTTTTATTGTAACACCCAATGATTTTGTAAAATATTATTTTTGAATTAATTTATTCTTTTTGTAATTTTTCACTTCATGAAATGCTAAATTTATCTTCTATTATTTGAATGAAAAAAAAAATTATTATTTCTTTGTACACAACACTATGTTGATCATTTGAAACACACAACACATAGAGTATCTTGTGGTTTATGAAACACTATGCATGGTTTTTATTACACACAATACTGAATCCCTTTAATAGCTTATGTTACACACAAGGCCATGTTTTACCAAACTATAATATACCGTCAATATCATTATGAAAATATTATTATAGTTATCACAAATATTTTAGAAGGGAATATTTTACTATAATATCAATACTATAATTCAATTGTTTCTACCAAAATTTAAATTGATTAGTTTGGATATCAATTATTTATAAATGAATGTGAGAACAATTTTAAAAAAATAAATTCATTCCTACGCACAAACAGCATTTTACATAATTACATTAAAAAAAAATCTTATATATGTTTATAATAAAATTTATATCTTACAAATTAAATACTTGTGATGAAACTCATCCAATTTATATTATTGGGAAATGATAATAATAAGTCTAAATTTATAAATAACTTTTACTTTTTTCAAAAGGGTAATGTTCATCCTTTTAATGGAGAACCCATTTAAAATATAATCTTTTAAATTTAAATAATATTTATATAAAAAATACACTAAAACTCTGATATAATAACAAAAAAAATTTAATTTCTGTAAATTTTTTTTAATTTATTGCAGCATTTCCATTTTAGATGAATTGTGAAAAATATTGAATTTTAATTCAAAACACAATTTTTCATACAACATCATTATATTGTAAAATTATATTTTATATTGGTCTTTTAGTTAAATTAGATACTTAATAAGTCAATAATATCAATTAATCCATTTTAACTAATTTCTCATTATAATCAAATATAAAATCATTTCAGTATTTTGGACTTTTGAAATTTAATACCATTCGTCACATCATGTCTATGTGATTAAAATTAAATTAGTTTCTTCCAATTCTATAATTATAATTTGATAAAATAGAATATATGTTTCGAATAATAAAAAAATTTAATTTATAATATGTTCAATATATATTTGGACAAATAAAAATAATGAATTTAATTAAAATTAATTGTATTGATTATGGTAATAATGAGATTATTGAATTCCTGAATATAGAAAATATATTTTAAAATGACCCTAATGTTTTCAAAAACTATTAGATGGATGTAGTTGGACCATGAAACCAATAATTATTTATAATTATCCATTTTTAACTCATTAAATAAAATCAAAATTTAAGGAGCACAAAACTCTTATCAAGAATAAATAATTTCTCTTTTTTCTATCATATAATTTCCCTCCACTACTTATAATCTATTTACACATATCATTCCATTTCATTTGGGACAAATCCTACACCCATGTCCTCACACACCCCCACCATTCATCATATAATCATCTAGTTTTGATGAAAAAAAGAAAAGGAAGAACATTGTTAAAAAAATAAAAGTAGATAACCAAAAAGTATTAAGAAACTTACAAAATATCATTTATTTAATATCATTCGTAACCTATTATATGATAACATCTTTTTTGGATATGTCATCTACTTCCACCTCTAACCAATTTTGTCCCCCCACAGTATTCAAGGAATGTATTGAAGATGGGTTTTCTGAATTTTTTTGATATATTTGATACAATAATGATACAATGATTATATTGTATATTTTTACATATATGTCATTTTATTTATTTATTTTAATACGATAAAAAAACAAAAGCATCATTCTTTTGTATGTATGGATTAATGTCTCGATGAAATATACTTTCAATTTATTATTTATTTATTTTATATATTATTATTAATATTTATATACATAACATTTATGATATTTATATAATGTTTTATCTAATGAAAAAAAATAAATCACGAGGTCTGTAAGATTATCATGAATAAGCATACAAAATAGATATGAATAAAAAATTGAATATTAAAATAAATGTAATCTTAACATGAAACTGATAATAAGTGGGTAATATCAAGTCATAATTAAGACATATATGATATTATATATAATGAAATGGTTATCAGTTGGGTTTATAATAAACATATTCCACTTATAGAGGATGCTTCAACATGTTTGATGAAATTATATACTAAAGATAAGGGTTTTCTAATATCAGTTTTCATCTATTTGAGATAAATTCCATATTCAATAATCATTTTTTATGTGTTTTATATTGAACCATATGTTAAGTAATATCATTAATTATCTTTTATTACATGATATTTATTATTCAATTTTTTCCCTTTCATCGGTATCATGAATCTAAAGTTACTCATGTTGTAATGGTTTTCTCATCTCACATTATTTTCAATGAGACTTATTATTTTTTCACAAATCATTTAATTTTTGTAGTGTATAAAATTCCCATTAATGTATTATATTATTCATATAATTATGTTTTTTGGGTATTTAGATTTCTTTATGATGAACATCATTTAGTTGTTTTATAGTTCAAATGTAACCAATTCAGTAAAGTAATTTGGTCTCCATTTTCCTTCCTTCAGTCAACGGAATTTTTATTCCCTAATATTATTATATGTGGTGTATATACTACTTTTGGACATGTTATATCCAAAATATAATTATTTTCATTTAATTTTTAGAATCATAAAATGTTATTCTTTCCATTTTATTATGAATAAATTTTACCAATGTGGTTACTATTAACAACTACAATCTCATCGTTTATTGAGATTATTTATGATTATGTTTCAATTGAAAAAATATTATGATAAATATATCTATAAATAAAATTAATTTTCTCATCATCTATTTATTCATGTTACAACCATGTAATTTTAGCATTCTTCTACTCTGTGGTACATAAGATAGATTATAGAATGTTTTCTGAAAATATTTAAGTATTTATATGTTCCATTATAAATATAAGTTCATTCATAAAAAAGTATTCTAAAAATGATTTCATAAATTTTTTACTATTTTTATACGATGTTAAAAGGAAATTGTTAACCATGATTTATCTATTTAAAAAATGGGTTTCAAAAGAATATGCATGTCATTTTTAATCCAAAAACTATTCTAATATTTTTATAGGGAAGATGGAATGATCAACATGTACTGATCAATCCACCACCATGAAAATATTCTCATTAATGCACGTAATGTAATCATTCAAGGAAAAAAGTTTTAATGTTTTTCCATGTGTAATTTATAAAATTTCATTTAAAACGGGTTCAAATTGTTTTGAACAATCTTTTATTAGTTTTCAAATATATTTTAAAAGAAATATGTTATCAAAATGATTTAACAGTAAAGGATGTGTTTTCAATGTAGAAGACAATTTTCCCCGTGAAATTCATAAAATTAAATTTTAATTATTCCTTCATAGTGAAACAAAATCTTTATATGGATTTATCAAAAGGCTTTCCAAATAAATGATATTTTACTAAAGAAATTTTCTATATTGACATTCAAAATCATTCTCCATATAATATGACATAAATCGTTATAGTACATTCTTTAATATTGATATGTTCTAATAATACCATTCAGATTCTTTTTGTACCGGATTATTATTTTATGGAATTCTATTTATGAAACTATTTTATCATCCACAGGTTCAATGATTGTGTAGCTAGTTTTTTTTACAGGTTATTCTTTGATGAAATTATTAAGAGACCAATCACATTTGAAAAGGTGACGATAGGATGAAATATTTCTATTGTTTATTTCATTTCATGGATTATTAAATAATTTTTTTTTGAATCTAATCTATTTTTATGGGTTATGATATTATGGATTTTTTATTATCTTATCTTGTATGTATGTATGATTTTATTATGTGATGGGTGGACCTATATAATCATCTAAAGAGTTTGGTAAATATTTATATTTCAGGAGTTAATTTTGGGAAAAAGCCTATGATCTTGATATACAATGTGATAAATATATGTCTTAAACCAATGTGAGAAACATGTGTGTCCTGATTTATTATACGAAGATAATAAATCCCAAATCCACTATGGTAATATAGATAAACCTGATCTAGTATATAAATAAATGGAAACTAGATCAACTATAGAAATAAATAGAAAATAGTTCACTTATAATTAATGGACTATAACTAAAGATGTTGGTGTCTCTCACCCATTAGGTGTAGTCCCCACAAAAAACCATACTATGTTTTGAAAATTATACATGACTATTATGGAATGATTTTTATACATGGAAATGATTACATGGTCGTAATGTTACATGTGATCCTTAATGGATGTCCATATGTTAAAATGAGGAAATCATCTCGTGTCCCTAACTTAATGAGTCAACATTTCTTTAATTTAAACTTGTTTACAATGCTATAAATTTTTTGTGTTATCAACATGTATATGTTTTTTATGTTATGATATCATGGATAATGCACATGAACAATATATGATTAATATATTATGAATTACCAATTTTTATGCAATGAATCTTGAATGTGATCTTTATTATGTAGGTTATTATTTTCTAATTTTGTGTTGATCTTTTCTTACCTATACTATCATGTTATGTTTATATATGAGCCCTGATTACCCTTACTATTCTTTTGTTCCCTCCAATTTCTTATTATTCAATTACCAAGGATATCAATAAGTTTTTTTTAAATAAAATAACTATAAGGGAGATCATTAAAGTGTATATTTGAGACCATTCACCAATTTAGATGTTTATGTTACCTTGTTACCAAATAATCTAAACTATAACATTCCTAGATCATTGATTTTTGTAATATTCTGAAAATTCATATATAATTATAAAATATCCACTTATTTAATGCATGCGTATCTATAGTAGGTATAAATGTTAATATTTAGTCAACCCATTTAAACTATGATGTGAAATATTTAGTGAGATCATAATGAATATATTTATGGATATTTATAATGATATATTAATGAATAAGATTAAGGTGTCTTATAATTAAAGTTGGTGTCATTATTTGGCATTACATTATGTAAATTTTTATTATTATATTGTATTCTAATGTGATAATCATTTGAAATCCCACGCTTTATGGTTTTAGTCAATGGTGACAATTATAAATAACAGGGTTAACATTCAAAGTTCTATATATGAAATGATTGGAAATTATAATAATCTATTTGATAAGATTTATATCCTCAAGAAAATTAGGGTGGTAATATGAGTATTGGTTATACTACTAATAATAAAGGGAAAAATGACAAGTGAAATGTATTGGATCTTTTAATAGTTTTATTTACATTATACATTAGTGTCACGATCATATTGAAGTTGAGGAACCATTTAGAAATTATTCATATTTTTTATTATAGGAAAGGGTTATTAAGGAATGATAGGACGAATCATGAGTAATGGTTTAAAATAATGATAGATCATTGAAGTGTATATATTTTGTAATTAATTTTTTATGATATATGAACCCTGAAATATATTAGTTATTTTAGAATAATTTAATCATTATGAAATGGTTAGTGTACATTTAATATTGTTGAATACATATAAAATAGATTTAATGGAATGTTTATGTTCTTGGGAAACACATGATTATGGTACAGATAACCTCTCATATGTTCCTTATGTTATTATATTGATGGTTGGTTAATAATATGATAGATAAGAAAAAGTAAATTGACCGGTACTGATTACCTTAGAACTAAATAAGGATTTATTAAAAAGTGGTTTATGATATCACTAATAAAGAATAAAAAATGAATGAATTTAAGGAATATATCCAATAAATATAAGAATAAGGGAAAATTCATGATTTCAAAAATGGATTACGGAAGTTTAAGTTTTTACTATGTTTCAATAAATTACATAGTAAAGGTATTCATATTTATTGTATATTAAAAACCAGATATCAATTATGATTTCTAGGGGATCAATGCTATGTTATTTTTTTATGAATTATATAGATTTATTTCCATTTTTTTACTTCCATATATCAAACATATTGTAAGTGTAACCATTAATGGAATTTTTATGTTAATCATTTGGGTGAGGATTTAGAGATTAAATTATTATAACTCAATATTATTATCTAAACATATTTGATAACATGGGAAATTATTTGTTTTGACAAATAATGACACTTGGAAACAACTATGATTCTGCTTATGTTTATTTAGATCTTATAATTCTTCAAAAATGAAAATTACACATACATTAACTTGAATATTTAAATAATTTTTAATTTATAAAGGAACAATAAGGGGTGAAATGAAACCATTTCTTATTAAAATCACTTTTGATGATATCAATGATATTTTTCATTCTATATCAGGTTATGGTTTATTATTTTTATATTTTTGTGTATTAACCACCATATTGTGATCAAATATCATTATCAATCACTATATTTTTTTATGGATTTCTTCAATGTTAAGGTTTTCACCTACCACCAATGTATTTCTATGTGGAAACTCTATTAGGATTTATATTAGGTAACCATTACAGTTCAAACATTAAATTTTTATAAGTTGTTTTAGTGATCAATTTTATGATTTCTTATTATATTAAAGGAACTATAAATTTTAAATCCTCTAAAAAGTAGAATAAATTTTAGAGTGATATTAAATTTAAGGGTGGATGAATTTATCAATCAAATATTTTTTGAAGTAAATTTTTTCAAATTAATTTAATCTTTTTTATTTTTTCCTATCACTCAATGGTAAATTTATCTTCAGTGATATGAAAGAAATATTTTATTAGTTATTTGTATTGAATACCTATAAAATCAGGTTCTAAAAAACATAGAGTATATTATCGTAACACCCCTATATTTTATAGTATGTTATCTCATCAATGTATTTCAATAACTTGGGCTACACACAACACTGGGATCAAGCGCACAACGTCATACCAAACTGGACATTAAAAACAAGAGGTAATGAATTGTATTTACCACATTTTAAATTTTATACAGCCTACCTAATTTTAACATTTAACTCTTTTGTTTCATAGACATAATATAAAGAAAATTTTATTTTTTAGATAAAAGTGGTATTTTTCAAAAAAATTCAGGTTTTCCGCCTTTTAATAGAGAACCACATTTAAATCCAATATTTGACATTGTTATATATTAAATTTAGTGAAATTAATTTACTCATAATAATATTTACATGTCATTTTATTTTTGATAATTTTTTGGAACTTTTCTAATAACATTCATATTTTGATGAATAGAGAAAAAATTCTAAGTTTTAATTAAAAACAACTTCTTTATTCGAAATAATTTATTGTGATAAATTATAAATTTGAGAGGTTTTAAAGTATAATTAGACTTTATTTTTATCATTTATTATAATTTAGGTCATTTGATGCAATTTCACATTTAAATTGGACATAAATAAATGTCAATCTTTTGATAGTTATTATTTCTTAAAAACAAACTTTTTGTTTTAACAACGAGAATTTATTTTAAACTAAAATCGTCCACTTATTTGTTTCGAATTTGGAAAAATAGATTAAATTTTTGGAATCATAAGGTCTAATTTTCATAAAATGTTTACTGTTATTTTTAGTCATTAGGAATATTTATTTCAGTAAATATTATTTTTACCATGGTTAATGGGTAAATCTGGTATATTATTGTAACATAATAATATTATAATAATAATAAATTACCCCAAAATGTATCCTATTCCTACTGTATTATAAATGTCCGACCATGCAAATCCTTGGGATGATTTTGGGACCCCGTGGAGGCACATGAGAGTGATAATGACACTTTATATTATTAAATATAATGTAAAGACAAAAATGACATAAATAAGATAACTTTTAGTAAAAAAAAATTACATGGGGTTATATAAGTTATCTTTTTGACTATAAATACTCATTAAAAATAAAATTTGATTTCATACATAATGATGTTTTATTTATTATATTTAGAAATTAAATAATTAAATTTATTTATGACACAATAATGTTGCAGTAATTACCTTATTATTGAAAGAATCAAATAAATGGTATTGTAAATTTTAAAATAAATAAATTTTGAAATTTTTGAAGCCATACACGAATTTTCTAGTTGAATATGACATGTTCCTAATGATTAAATATATCTGTTATTAATTATTCATGTTTTTATGACTTTCACATAAACCATTTACAAAATAGTTCCAAAATGGAGGTAAATGAGTTCTTAAAACTAATATTATTTTATTAAATTATATAATAGTGTTAAAAAACATAGGGTTTTACAAACTAATTGTATACTTATAGTTCTATAATTAATGAACCACTTGAGGTTAGATTGTCATTTTATGGTTTGTTTGTTTACCAATTATTATAATAATACTAGAATACATGGTAAAAGTTAAACAATTTAACTAAGTGTTAAATCTAAAAGATAAGGTTAATATGGTGACCCAAACCAGTCTAAAACAAATTGGTTGAGTGGTTTTCAACCCATCCACACCATATCCTATAAATAATTTATTTTGGATCAATTTTAAACTGAAAATGGTTTTACTATAAAATAATATTTCACGCTTTTCCTAAAGTGACCCTCACTTCTCTTATATATATTATATTTATATTGACTCAATTCCTCTGTAATATTTATTTTTAACATACCATTATTTTTGCATGATTTGTAAATATGATAATTTCATTTGAGAATGTATAGACTACCACCCCCTCAAGGTGACATGACACATTGATGTCTTAAATGGAACTTATAATGGATAGAGTTAGCGAACTTATGTAATATATATATATAATATATAATATATTATAATTATAATATACTTATTCATCATTTATTTTTCATTCCATTAATATGAAAATAAAATAAATATACCACTCATTCATACGTATGACCTAAAGTCTCCATGAATAATGCATTTCTTTTATTATCTCCAAATATTATGGACTACTCTAAATACATATATAATGAATATATATGATATTAAAAACATTAATATTAATCTAGACAGTAAGGACTTTAGATAACCTGGTAAATTTACAACAAAGAAGTTCATCTTCAAATGATTTACCAACTATAGAAAAAACATACAATATGAACTAAAATAATTATTTAAGTATTTTAGAATTCTAATAACTAATATAAAAGATTAATAAACAATAAAAATATAATCAAGCATCTATAAAGTAACATATGATTATTATTCCAGTATATAATTAAAGGACATGTCAAGATGAATTCTAGGTAAGGGAGCATATTAAACCATTTTCAATTCATTGTGTCGATCTTTTACTTTTTCATTATTTAGTTAAATGAATGTTTGATAAATGAATTTTTTTTATTATATTTTTTATTCTAAATTCGATATGTGGATTTATAATGCATTCACAGAATTGATCTATTTGATTAAAAAACGATATTTTTATGGGGTAACTTAACTGAATCACCATTCATTGAGTTTAATATATTTTTCATTGGTTTTGTTTTTCAATGAATATCAGTGAGTGAAATATTAAATTTTTACACTTTATATCCACATATGTAGGGTTTATTTATGCTTTTTCACACATAATAATTTCATTGAATTATCCTAAATATAATTATACGATCTCCAAAAGGGACTTCACTGCAATGCCTTTTCATTGAGGCATATTTTAATAATATACACCTATTTTTTTATACAGTGCATAATTATAAACATTGTTTAATAATTTAATTCAATGGTTTTCTATTGGAATCATTTTTAATGAAGCATATTACTAAATGATATAAATGATGGTGTATCAACAAATAATGTTGTGACAACATTTCTTCCACTACAATGATTATTTTATATCTATATTTCTCTACTAGACATAATGTTTATAAATAGAAAAGTAAATACCATAATTATTTATTTGGGTTATGAAAATATTTTGTAGAATTGATTTTTTATATCAATATCGTAAAATGATGTCTTACGATTTCAATGTGGAAAAGTTATTTTTCCTTTCTGTATGTTCATGTGTTGTGATTATGTTATGGTTATACAGCATTGATTACATATACATGTGGATCCATGATAAAAATAGGATGGTGGATCCCATGATAGATCTCTAATGCATTGTGTAATTTTATAGAGGTAAATATTAAGCATTTTGCAAATAGATTTATGTAATATACATTGATGGATATTCCAAATGTAACCCTAAAGGTTACTCCCTATATTGTTGTGAAATCTACAATGTATGTTTGTTATATATTCCATAAGTTACCAATATTATTTATGATTTCAATGAGTTATTAAAAAATATTATGATTTCATTTGGTATGTTAATGATATTTTGTTTTATGAATAAAAAGCATGATTTCATTGATTTGTATGTATTCATTGTTTAGTGTTTTCCTTCTTTTTTTATATCTCTTACTAATAATTTTATGCACAACTTGTGTTTTTGTAAAAAAATTTCACTAGGTATAACATAGATTAAGAGAAAGGCTGAATTAACCAACATTTTTAAAAAGAAATGAATTGTTTTTAAGATATTTGTAGTTTTAAAGAAATTTGATATATTAGAAGTGTCTACTTTGTAATTTTTGAGATGTAATGAAACATCTAAGGCCTAATTATCTAAAACCTAAGGATAAAATATCCTATATGTGAATCAAATTAAATTATACTACAAATGAATAATAGGTATTTTTTAAGGTTGGGGGCTTATAGTTTCTATTAGAGGATGATTTATATATATATATATGTTTGGGTTTTATTTAATCAAATGTGACATGTTTTTTATGACCAAAATAGTTTGAATTTTTTGGGTCATTTATATTTTAGATAAGTTAAATGAGATTAAAATAACATGAATAATTACATTTGAATATTCACCCTCCTGGTAAGATAGTATATAATGATTTTCCAAACATACTGAAACAAATTTTTTTGTTTTAGTAAATTGATGGTTCTAGAATGTGAAGAGAAACATTGGATGTGAAGGAAACTATGATGATTTTTTGAATATGAAACCATATTAAATGTGGGGTTTCAATGAGAACTCTTGTAGATGTTCTGGTATAACTATTTTGGGTCATGATATACCACATTAACCTTGTATATTTATCAATGAAATCATATATGTCTGAAATGAATCCCTAAGGAATTTCATGTAATAATAATTAATTTATGTATATTCAAGAACTTCTGTATCTTGGATGTGAAGAGAAACTCCTATGAAAATTATTCAGAGTGATGAGAAGATTTTAAATATGTGGTAATGAAGTTCATCAAGCAATAACTTTCCATAGAAAAAGTAACTGTTCAGTTCACTCCCAAAAAAGAAAAAGAAGTTTTTTTCAACTTATTAATTGAATTTTTTAATTGGGATGATTAATGGAATTATGAAAATAGATGTTTGGTGATGAATTTTCTAAATGGAATCAATAAGAACCTGAAAATATATACTTAGAAATATCAAATTTTATTCCAATTTATGATAGTGATTATGAAAATGACATATGAATTATATGGAAAATTTATTGTGTTTTGTTTTGAAATTATTGAATCAAAGGACAAGATTAATGATTTTTTTATGATAATAATTACAAAATAATTTGGAAAAACATGGATACGGGATCAATAATAATTATAGATGAATAATATGTATACAATTTATAAATTCTATAGTTATGATAAATCTACAGGTGATGAATGTTTTCAATATATTAATGCACATTGGTTGTTATGATTACATTGGAATACTTTACTCTAAAATGTGTAATGATGATGTTTCTTATGTGAAAATTATATTTGAGGAAGAAATAACTTTTCCTTTGTAGATATAATTATATATAACATTTTGGGCTTCTATGATCCTTGGTTTTGAGGTAATTATGGTTTATTAGATTTTGAGATGGAAAATGAAGGGCATGAGATAAAATTACAGTTTAATTTTTTTATTGTTATTTTTTAATATTTTATCTCATCTTGGGAATTATTATGGAATTATATAATTTTAGAAAAATAAAAACATTCATGATGGGTGATAACCCACCACGTCAGACAAGTTTGTTGTAATCTCACCGACATATAAAGGGCTTTAGGGATTTATCACCTAAAACTAGCCTACATGAAGTACCTGGATAGTATGAATTATTATTTTTAGATAAATGATTTATGGATGAAGAATATTTTAATTCCGGTAACTTATGTTTTATCATATAGATATCCTATTTATAAGAAAATTATTTAGTGATTATGTGATAAATGTTATTTCTGAAGACGTTCTCTCTTTTAAGAACACTATATGCATAAGGAAAATAGAATACTTAGGGATTTAATTTGATGAGTAATGGTAAAATTATATTTTGAAAAAATATAGGTTTTTATTGTGAAAATACGGTGTTTTTTATGGTAAATATGAACCTATCAAGGATAAAATGTGAGTAGGTTAATTATATAATAGTATGATATTTTAAGAGTATTCAATCTGATTTGGTGAGAAATGTTTCTATTAATCATAGAAGACTAGGTGATCAAATACTTTTGAATATTTGGATTCAATATCAGTTAATATTAAATTGGTGTATTTAATGGAAATTTTTTTAGTCAATGGTATTTTTTACCTTGGGATATTGTTTTTTGAATTGTGAAGATAAACAATTGATTTTCTTTTTATAAATTATTATCCTTTTTTGAGGATTATCTGATATTGTACTAACAATTGTTTTTTATATATAAAGATCATGTGAATATATAGTTCATATATTGTGTACAATGTGATTCTAAATTTTTTTTATAGAACATTAGGTATGACCAAGTCATCGTGTTTATTCATCATTTAGAGAAAATATATGTTTTCGGAATATATTTATTAAATGACGAATCCCTACATGACAAGTAACATTTATCCTTATGATCATAGTAAAAGATGTCAATAAATTCCTAAACATTATTAAAGGGACCATAAAACAAAAAAAAGAGTCTAATTACTTTTCTTACATGTAAATCAATGACTGTTTTACCCAACAAAAATTTATGGTTTTCTGGATGATAAATTTCTCTTAACCATGTTTTCTATATCTATCCATTAGAAAAATATGATTAAATGTTCTTCTATATCCAAGTTTTCATAAATGTAATTCTTTTATGTGTTATCTCCAGTGACCTTTGTATGTCTATTTACTTCTTTTATTGTGATAGTTTTGTTGACTCTTTTCTCATGTGGTGTTTTCAATGAAGTTTCAGAGCCCAATTTTAAAATTGTGTGGATGAAATTATCAAAAGTGGAAATGATGAAACATTATAGGTATTTATTGAATAATACATTTTGTAATTTATTAATATTTTTGAATTTAATGTTAGTTTTTTTTAAAAAGGGACACAATGTATGATAGCATACTTGAAACACAATAATATCTTTTATGAAATCTTATATTGCACAAAACACTGAGATATACCAAAAAATTATAAAATAATATTTTTATTATTTCAAATGGTAGTAATTTACTAGAAATTTTATTAGTTGGAATGAAAAAATTATCTATTTTATGATTTTATATTTATTTAAAATGTGTAATCATTTATCCAATTAATTTGAAAGGATTAAAATGAGAATTAATCCAATGTTAAGAAAGAAAAAAAATAATCTATTATTTTTCAAAAGTCATTTTACAACATTTTGAGGGAGAAAACTATATAAAAATACTAATTTATTAACTTTTATATTTTATATATGTTAAAATAAACTTCTTATTTAGAATCAAGACATCAAAATTTACTTTTTTTGTGTGATAAAATTCATTTTTCATGAATGGTGAAAAATACTAGATTCTAATTCAAATATACCATTTCATACACTATATATATATATATATTTAAATAGTTTTTATTGTTTAATTATAAAATCTTTTTATCATTTCATCAAATTATTGTCATGGGATGTAATTTCACATTTTAATTGTATATAAACAGTTGTCAATATTTTCATACTTTTTACTTCTTAAAAACATGTTTTCTAGTATAGACAATATGAATTAAATTAAATTTATATTTTTCTAATTTTGGTTTTTACTTTGGAAATGTGTATTCCATATTTGGAATTATAATTTCAATATTATTTAAATGGTTACAATTTATTTCTTGTCATTATGAATAGTAATATTAGTAATTATTTATATTAAGCACAGTTAATGGGTGAATAAGGTAAATAAGGGTATAAATAATATCATAATAATATAAAACTACCCAAAAATATGCACTAATATTATTATATGATACATGTATCAGCATGATCATCTTTTCGAAAAACTACTGACATTATTTAGACAGTTGGGCGTGAAAATTACATTTTGTAATATTTAATTTGTAGAAAACGTTATTATAAAATAAATATTTATATTTTAACAAAACCTATTTAATATAAGGTTATATTAATGATATAATTGACTATAAATAATAATTTTATATCTAAAAATATTTTTCACTTCCTGGCATTTTATTTATAAATTTTATGTATTAATTATGTAAATTTATTTGTGACATAATGATGATGTAGTGATTATCATATTAATGAAAGATAAAATAAATGATATAATATTTATTGAAATATATGTAATTGAAATATTTTGACACCATCCATGAATTTATTTGATGACATTGACATTTTTTGGATGATTTAATTACATCGGTTCTAAGGAATATAGTTGTTATGAATTTAAAAAAAT
This sequence comes from Viscum album, assembly GCA_963277665.1. NCBI lineage: Eukaryota > Viridiplantae > Streptophyta > Magnoliopsida > Santalales > Viscaceae > Viscum > Viscum album. Next base: position 1,058,750,138 of record OY728165.1, on the reverse strand, counting down.
TCAATTACTAAATAGTTTTAAATTTGACATATATGAGTTATTAAAAAATTTACCATATTATTAAATGATACAATAGTAATAATAATATTATATTATTCCATATTAATTATAAAATGTTAAAAATTCCATTAATTATCCACTTGTTGTTACATTGGCATTTTTATTAACTATATTAATCATATTGTATAAAAATAGAAGAAGACATGATAAAAGTAAACATATTTAACTAATGGTTATTGAAAAAACACAAGGGTAAATTGATGAACTGAACATTACTAAATAATATTTAGATAAAATATTTATACTTATCTTTATATTAACATAAAAATAAATCAATTTGGTTCCTTTAAAAACCAATAATAAATTTCTAATAAATTAATATTTCATTACTTTCCTAAAGTTCCCCTCACCTCTACTATAAAATAGATATTCTCCTACTCTTTTATTCACACATACCAATCTCATTGTCTCATACAATCTCTAGAAAAATAAACTTCCATATTCCCCCATTTCATCTTAGTGGAAACCCTTGGGGAAGGAAAAAACATAATAAGTACTTTTGTTCAAATAAAAAAGTACACTCCTTAAGAAGAGGTAATCATTTTATCATTTCTTTCTATGTTCTTTTCATCTTATACTTCAAAATAATAAGTCATTTCCATAATAAATCAATAAATATAGAATATCCTATATTCTAATATTCTATTATAGTAATGGTACAACCTCATACCACCTTTTATCCATCCTCATAATAATTATATCACCATGTGTGTGTACGTACAATTTACCGTCTCCATGCCTTGGTTCAATTTCTTATTCAACAAGAATTTATTTGGATGTGTATATTAATTAATATAATGGATTTAAATAATGAATATAACATTATAATTATGTATTATACTTAATATACCCTCTAATTTTATATTGTTCGACCTTTGTGTGAAAGATATTGCTTATCGTGCTTATGTACAGCTTACCGTCTCCATGATGTGATGTGATTCATACAACATAATTTTCATTAAAATAAATTATATTCACCAATAGTATGAATAAGAATGATATATATTAAATTTATATAGACTCCATGCTTCTTTAATACTAATTTAAAACATACTTTTTTTGCTTTCCGTAATGTTCAAATATGATAATTTCAAATGATAATGCGTGGACTACCACCCCCTCAATTTAATATGAATAATTCATATCATTCATGGAACATATAATGGATGTTGTTAATAAACATATGTGATTTATATAACATAGATATTATATAAGAGTTATAAAATATATATATCATTTAGTTTTTATTCCTTTAAAATGACAATGAAATGTAAGTAGCGTTTAAATGTACGTATGTCCAACCATCTCCATGAACATTGCATTTAATTTATGTTATAAAAAAAGTTATGGAATAATATAAATACATAAAAAATTGATATATATATATTATATTTATATCATGATTAATATTCTGGAGTTGATGGAATTTTGACCACATGAACAATTTATATCAAACAGATTCAGTTTTAACTCAACTACCAAATATCGAAAGAACAAACAATGTGAAATAAAAATATTTTTTACATATATTATTAAATGTAGACATTATAATATGTAATATAATATGTAAATATATATATATATATACTATTGAAATTGATATATTTTTCAAATAAAAATATAATTTTTTTTAAAATACATGTTAAATAATTTTCTAGATATTATAATAGAATAGTTTCTATTTTATATATATTACACGTCATTTAAAAAAATGATATTAATCATAATAAATTTTATAAATAATGTTCTTAGATGTCCCAAATATCATCTATGGGAGATATATAAGGCCTAAAATTCCCAATAGTCATTATCCTATGTCAGAGGTCCATTGTTTTGGGTGATCATTTGTTATTTTTATTACAAACAAGTGAGTGTGAGCTTTACAAGCACCAGATTTGGATTTGATTTGTAGTGATACATGTAGAAGATGATGATACTCCCATATATAGTCTGAATGATGTGAAATCATGTATAAGTGACTGCTCAACCAATTAATTCTATGATACATGATAAAATGTTGTTAGAACTGTAGCACCTCATTAAAAATATACAAAAAACATTTTTTTTATAATCCAATCGATCTTGATAAAATTAACTTCTCAATTCATCATATCCCTCCTAATTCACAATGAAAACCTCTTATGTATCATTCAACTTCATTTTCCTATTTTACAACATCATTATCCCTCCCCCAATCATTAATGGAAATAACTCTCTAGACATCCATTTTCCACAATATTGTACCAACTGAATATTACCCACTATGTATTTATTGTCATTATCTACCCATAGAATAATCATATTATACACTATTCCAACAATGTTACTATTATTTAGTAAATATATATACGAATGAATATAAAATTTTAGTTTTATCAAACCTGAGGGACGCATGTTTTAATATATAAATAAAACATCCTTATACAAACATTTCATTATTTGGAAATTCATATAGGCAGAATCTTCATACACATTGGTGCAGGTATATAGGGTCATTAAAATAAAAATAGAATTACATAATGAATAATAAATTTCTCAAAAATTCATCCTATTCCCCAAAAAACTCTTCCATATTAATTTTTAGCGGCATATCATTTCCCCTAGTGACATCAATGGTGTTATGTTGGGTATTGGGTGTGTGCAGAAATATATATTTTTATTAAATATTACACAAAGTTCGAGTCTTTTTCTATATATGTTCATGGGATCATTAAAATATATTTCAACTAGTACTAAGTAGAAACAACCAAATTTATTACCATATACTTAGCAATTCAAATGCACTGTTACGATTCCTTGTTGTTATAGAAAGCGTGTGTGGGGTCACCTTCAGTGAGGGATCTATATATAGAATTCTAAATATGATGCATACTATTTTTTTAATAGAGTGTTCAAGATATAAGTATGAGTAGATATTTAGAATTATTTTAATTGGATTAACATTTTATTTTATTTTAATTATTGGGGAACACTTAAATTTGGGGATTTTATTACCAAAACGCTACATAGTTTTATTTATTATGATTTTAATTTTTCCAAGTCTGGGAAGGAAGCTTCTTATTATTTTTAGACAAGAAGATGAATTTGTTCAGAGAGTTTTGAATTAAAGTTAATATAAGGTGATTGAAATAGATTTTCTATAAAATTATATTTTAATGTTTCAAAACACCTAATTTATATTGTAAAATGCATTCAATGATATTTTTTTTCGAATACCTCTTTTCCACGTGACATATTTAATAATGTTATTTTATTTTGTTCATAAAAATATGTATTTTATGATATAGATCATTAAATTTCCATTTTAAATTTAATATTTCCTTATGATTGATTTTTTATTTAAATTATATCTAATTTTAATGATTATTGTTAATAATAATAAAATTTACAACTTCTAGGTAATTTTTTTAAATTCACGTTTTTAATTGATTTTTTTGACATTTATCGATATTAAAAGCATTTTCCATTAAAATTAAATATAGTAAAATAATTCTTTTATATTTAATATTAATGAATTATTTTTTTCTATTTTCAATGAATTCTTGTGTAACATATAATATTCATGAAATCGTATATTATTATTTATGGAATATTTTTGAATGTTTATTAAATATTATAAAATTTTATTATTTAAAAATATTTCACATTGATGTGGAGATTTTTTAATTTTTATTTAATATATTAATAATTGTAATGTAAAGGTTTTTAAAAAAATACATTAATTGAAATTGGACCCATGCGTATTGTGTATAATGATGGGGAATGGATAATGAACCCATTAAAACCAGAGGATATTTTACTCATTGATATTAATAGACCTAAAAAATTCCTTATGAATGAAATGTTTTATTAGTTGTATTTCATTTAACATCATTTTCCATTATGATATTTTATTCACAATCATAACATTTTAAAATTTTAAAGGAAAAATATTCCTCTATATTAATAGATATTATTTTGAGAAATAAATATTAGTTTTCCAAATAATGTTTTAAATTGTCATAAACATGAAAAATCATATCATATTGTGAATTTTACATTATGAAAAAAATAATAGAAACATTCTCTAAAAAATTATGTGATAAAAAAATTTTATTTAGCCTAAATAATTTGATATAAAAGCAATTGTTGTTGAAAAATAGTTATAGAATTTTTAAATAGAAACATTTTCAAATCATATTTTCAAAACCATTAGAGAAATTTTTTATCTCAACCCATTTTGTTTCTAAAAAATTATTATTCAGTAAAATATATTTTAAATCAAGGCCTTGATTAACAAGTTTTCATAGGTGAATCTAATATATATTTTTAAGACATATTTAATTATATTATCTATCAATATGTTGTGTAGTTAGTATCATATTATATTGTTTAAGAATCAAAATTTAAATTTATAAAAGATCTATTGGTTGGTTTTGATTCAATTTAAATGAAATGATATTTTGGAATATTAAAATTTGATCAATTTTTTTTAAAACATATAACCAATTGCAATGTGTCTAGCATTGGATCTGAAAATACTGGTTTAGAATTTCATAAAGTGTTTTGATGGAATAGTTCAGTCATATATGGATATTATGAATAAATAAATTGAGGATAATTTAGAGGTTGTATATCCTTTTCAAGGATTATAATAATATATTTCTAGCTGATTGGAGGTTTAATAGACGAATGCTATTTTATAAAGGGCCTGATTATTTTGAAAAAAATATTATGGATAATATAATGAATTAATTATTTTTATGATTTTAATGATTACCTATTTAATAAGTTAATTTTTTCCTATTGTAAAATATTTATATTTTCAATATTATTTTATTTTTACCAGTCTCATAATAGATGATAATAATAATTTATTTATCATGAGTTTAATTATGTTTATAACTAATTTTTGAGAAATAAAATTATGAGTAGATAAATTTCATTATAGGGGTAGATTATAACATCTTGAGATTAAATAAGAATAATTTCTTTTAAAAAAGGTATGTGTATTATTATACTATTAATAAATTACATTTGTATGAATATAATAATTTAATAATATTAAAATAATACTTATTTAAAAATATTCTTACAATTTGTATAACAATGTAAATGTGATGCAGTGCGTTATAATATTAATTTTAAATATAACATATATATTAAAAATTAGATGTGGTCATATAAAAAATCTATGTGAATATAATTAGGAGAAGATTAGAAAAAATATTATCAAAATAAAAAATATAAAATTTTAAAAATATGTTTATAATAAATTTATAGAAGTTAAATTAATATTATATATATTATATATATAAACTTATCTTTCTTTATATGAAATTAATTTAAAATAATTTATTTTTTATTAAACATACCATTGTTGGCTACTATATTATCTACAAGTGGGTAGGAAGTTTTAAAAAGTTAGCCAATCATTGACAGAAGGCTCATGTATAGTGTTTGGGGAGTGTATTGGTCATGGAATGAATTCACATGTGTGAGAGGTAAAAAATAATGTGTTAATGAGAAGGGGTGACTGGAGATTCCTTGTAATGTACCCAAATATTATCATTCCATGAGTTTTTGAAGTGAAATCACATATATATGATCATGAATCTGATTGAATATCTATTTTTAAATCAATGAATATTGGAATTATATCACAAAATTTTAAATATATATATATATATAATCTTATTGACCTAATCTTATAGATCATGATCATCTAATAATCTATATGATTTACCTCATTGTTAGTTCACTAAACAGAATACTTGTATCAAATTATTGGTATTCTCCCAATGATGCTCCTCTTTTGTCCACTAGCATTAAAAATTGAAAAAATAGTTCAATTTTTCTTTTATTATATCATCTATAATATTAACACTGTTATCTAAGGTTTTCTTCTCTTATCCTAACCTCTTAATGATCATATTAAACCATATTTTTATGGTGTAACTAGTTATTGGTTGATGTATAAATTATTTATTTTTAATGGGATATATTTTAGACCATGAGGAACACATGTTTCAATATCTTAAAACATTTTTTATTTTCTAATTTTAGTATTTAATAATATGTTTTCGATGAAATTCATTCTTCTTTAGTATATATTTTTAAGGGTCATCATAAGAGAAATTATGTGATAGAAAAACTATAAATTGTTTTCATGGTTGAAAATAAATTATCAAAACTCTACCATATTGATTATTTTTGTCTCATTATATTTCTAATGTAACATCATTGATGATTTTTGGTTTATCGAGTTTATGAACATATATATATATGATAAATATATATTTTATTTAATTAAATTCTCATTTTTCATATATATATCTTTTTCCAAGGGGTTATATGCTGGCCTTGAGTATAAATGAATCACCTACAGACCTATACATAACAATTGAAATTCACTTTTAAAATTTCTATCTTATATCAGATGATATTGGGAACTCAAATTCCATCAAATGTAGGATTATATAATCTAATACATTTTTCATATATTATTTATTTCTAAAAATAGTGTTCTAGATTAAATTCTCAGAATTTCTAGGATAGTATTTAAATGGAAACCCACTAGTATAGTATATTTGTGTGAGTAATCATCTAAGGGGAATTACCTTTACCCAATGCCCACTATTATTCCATTAGAATTTGTAGACCACTTCGATTAGTCATGGAATGAAGTAGTTTATATTTTCTAACATCATGATGATGGTGTTAATAGAGTTTTATATTTTATAAAATATAATGTAAGGGAATCTATCTTATATAATATTCTATTTCAATATTCTTAATAACCATTAATTTTGATGGAAAATATTTTTCCGACATTTTTAGTATTTAGAAATTAACATCTATATGGAATATGGTTATTATATTTTTTTATTTATTTACTAAAAAAATTATCAATAAAATAATTCATAAAATTTACAATTAAAATTTTACTTGTCATTATAATAAAATTTTTATTGAAATGATTTAGAATTCCATGTATTGTTTTTATGAATCTCAAAATGTACATTTTCAGTGTAAAAAATTGTTTGAAATTCCAATTATATAATTTATTCTCATATGTAAATTATATCAATGAACTATATTTCTCATTATCATTTCATATATCAAAATATTTTACTTAAAATTTACAATAATTATTTATATACATTGTCCGCGAATTATGATTCCACATTTAATATTCCTGAATGTATGTATTTTTCAATAATTTATTGTTTTATTTTTTATAGATATATAATTATTTTCATTTTTAAAATATTTTTTAAATTAATATAGAGTTCATGAATGTTATGTTAATGTTTTTATAATAATAAAGGATTGTTTGGTATAAGAATTATTAACTTTATAATTTTTCACATTGGTATTGTTTATGATAATGAAGAGTAGGAAGTAAATCGAAGACCACAAGTGGAATTTACAACAATGTGATTCATATACCACTTATATTCCAATCAGACATAATGACTTCATAATTATTACCAAATATCATTAAATTATACACGATATGTCATTTTGAAAATTTATATTTTGGAACTGAAATGGAGAAATATTATTTTATTTTAAAATATAAGAATTTTAGAAATAAATACGTGTTTTTGAAATTTATATTTTTTATTGATAATTTTGAAACTAATATCTAATTAGGAATATTTTATTATTATTAAACTAAATTTTTATTTAATGAAAATTTATGTTTTATATTTGATGCAATATTTTGATAATGTTATTTGATTTAAAATAATAATTAATGAATTGATTTTTTTAGTTTTAAAAAAAATATGGTATTTGACATCATATTTTAAAACACATTAATAAGAATTTTTTTAATCACCCAATATATAAATCATTTTACATGTTTTAGAGATGAGTAGAAGCTATTTTAGATTTTCACCCTAATTAACGAGTTATCCAAATTGAAGTTGATTCCACAATCAAATAATTCTTTAACATATATGTATTAATTTTTTGTTTATTGATTTATGTTTATTTGTTATAATTAAAAATTTATCTAAACCTAAATTATTCTTTAGCTTTTTTGAAAAAACATTATTTGAATGAAATTGTCTACTGTTAAAACAAGTTCACCTATTTGTTTTTAAACCCTATAATTGTTTTTCGTTTATAGAACTATATTTTGATGGTATAAGTGTGGGATGTAATATGTATAAGATTATATATTGGTGTGAGTGGTTTAGGATTTTTTTGGGTGTTAGGTATCTTTAGTTTTACTTGTGGGGAATAATTTATATCGGTCCCAATACTTCATGCCAGATTAGTGTTGTCAGTAATATAATTATCTATATTTTCTAGATAATATGTATAATATGATTTCTATGGTCTAAAAAAGTGCACCATGATTATAAAAATTAATAGGATTGATGCTAGGATTCTCTTTATAACTCTTATTCAACACCTAGTTATCACTTATAAATGGGATTTGGACATGGGACATACTAGGAATTACACATTTTCAGAAATCCATAGATAGATTTATGATATAAATCATTATAATTCTTAGATAATCTATGGTGAAAAAATAATTTCCCAAATTACATTGTTTATTTTCATTTAACCATATATTATATTTCCCTTCCTTTTAATTTACTAATTTATACTGGTTGTTTGATTCTTTCTAGGTATTTTATATCTCATATGTAATATTGAGGTTTCCCTTTGGTTATATTTATACTCACCAATCTAGGGTCCATATTTGCAAAAGTGATTTGTCAATTTCAATGATCCACAATTCAATGATATGCTTATTAAACAAGTTACTTAATCTATTTAAGTAACGTATATAATTTATTCTATAGGTTTAAACCTTGTAGTTGTAGTTGATGTAAAAAAATCCATATTCAAAAGAATATAGAACATATTGGAACATGATTAATCTTCTCAGGTATCCTTACTACAAAGAGATGAATTTATCTATATTTAGTTACATTATAGAGTGCACTATAATATTTATAATTATATACATTTAAGTAATTAAGCTAATCTAATATTAGGTTGTTTTTTTGATATTTCTTTTCATTAATAGTTTTGTGTTATGGGTTTTACATAGAATTACTTGGACTATGAGATATAGAATTTTAGAGGCATAATTGGTTTACCACTACTCAAGGAGGAGTTCTGGTGGGTTGGATTATATAAAACTTATATTAGAGATTTTATAATCCTAAATGAAATTATTTTAGTAAGAAATACTATATGTTTGGGTTTGGAAATTTATCAATAAATATATTGTGTTTTTAGTTTTATTAATAGAACATCAAACCAAATATTTTTTTACTATTTAATGTTTCAACTCACCATGTGCATTATTTTATTTTGATTAAAATGGATCTATAATCCCTTGATTGTGGGGTGTAGTTATAGAGGTATATTCATCCAATAGTGGTAATTTAAAATTCATTATTTTCATCTAATGTCAGATTACCTCTATGTGATTTAACACTTTTGGGTTCATCCAATTTAATGATAGATTCCACTTATATGATCATAATTATTTTGATGATTCATTTTTTATAGATCCCATGATAGTTGTTTAATTTTATTTCTATCGATTTAATTAGTGTATAATTTTTTAAATAGTGTTTTGGATGAGAGAAACCATTTCTCACCAGCATATGAAGATTCTTTTTCACTTGGGCATGGTTTGGACATAAATTTAAAGATGATGGTAGATCCTGAAATGATGTAATAGGAAATTTTTTTATGCAATATGATTTCCATATGATGTGGTTTCATTGAATGTGATATTAAACTAATACTAATTTGATAGAGGTTTGGTTGGAAACAATGACTCATCTAGTGTACCATGTTCATTGTCTATCTCACCATATGATGTCTCTTCCCTAAATCTAATAGATATATAATTTTCAAATGTTAGTATATGTTTTTTTTGTAATAATCATAATGGGGATTGACTACTTTTATTGGAGTTTTAACCCTTTCCTATAATGTGGATCTAAATAGTGATGGCCTGAAGATTTTATTTCACGATATGGTAGACCCTATAATGGAAATCACAACTACATTAGAGTATTAACTTAGGAAATACCCATTTTGAGGAACTAATTGGACATTATTCATAGTATAATTTTTTAGGATTTTTAGTTCGAGAAGATATTTTATAGAGTGGAATTATTATATGGGTGTGCTTCTACACATCACCACCAACTAAAGAGTCCATTATCTATAGGGACCTGTTATGTTAAAAGAAATGGGATTATGATACGATTATTTGTGATCATTCAATGGTGGAAAATCATTCAAACCTCTCTCGCCAATGTCACCGGTAGATAATTCTTATAAAACATTTAGTTTTGAAATTCATGGTTGTGGGTGCCTAATTATTAGATATTTATATAACAAAAATAATGTCATATGTAGTGTGGGTATGTTTTATTCCCTCTCAATATTTAATATTTTTCATATTGAAAAATAGATTATATATTTAACCAAAAAAATTTCTTATTGAGTAAGAAATTTCATTACGGAACATTTCAAAACTCAGGTTAGTTAAAAATACTCTATTAATAGTAATAATATTTCACTATCATGTTATAAAGATGCAATTTTTACCATAAATAGGGTAGATATATTTTATTTGTTTCAATATTTATTAATTTAAAACTTATTTGTTTTAATTTTGTTATAGAATAATAACCTTTTACTATAATTTATTAGATATTTAGTAGTTGGTCATGCAGGATGATGTCCACATCAAGAGTTGAGTCGATTCAGTTTTTTTTTGAATTTGATTTCACATGGAATATTCATAGAATTTTATTCATTATGGTGGGGTAAGAATCACCAATATTTTTAAAAAGATGTTACTTTTACCAATATAAAAATCATTTATATAACATTATATTTATTGAACGATCATTACCTTGGTGGAACACAATCCTCTACATTGTATGTCCAGAAGAGTAAATATTCGCCTATATGTGTTTAAATTTATTGAAAATGTAGAGTATGTTTCTCAATTTTTTTGTTTCGATCACTTTATAATGTTAAAATAAACTATGGATGATTGCAGTCAATGTCTCTATGTTATCTGAGTTGTCATGACATTACAATCAAGACTATGGAGAAATGGTTCATTTGAGTGTAGTTAAATGTGCATTTCTCTCATAAGAATTATGGTATCATACCCTGAAATAAATATCAATAAATTTCAAATTTTTGTCTGATTAAAATCAAATTTACTATATTGGATAATGTAATTTTATTAAAAATGATGTTCGCTGGTGTATTTACAATAGGTGGATGAAGAAAAGATTAAGGTTTCATGTTATCCTATGTCCTTGAGATAAGGACTCTATATTATTGTGATTTATTATTTTAAAGGTAAAATTGTAGATAGTCGCATGAAAACATGTTTCCATGATATTATTATAGTTCTTTTTCTAGAGGTGTCATTATTTTTTTTAATGAAATCTGACATAGATTGTCAATTCCCAAAGGACTGGTATTCTTTTAATTTCTAAACATTAGGAGTGTAATGTCTAACTATGATGCATATTTTTAGAATAAATATATCATGGGTTATGTGATATGTTAGTTAACTAGCTTCATTACATGTAGTTATATAAATATGGGTTTATGAAAAATGAATGGGTGATTGAACTTGATGAGACAAGAAAGAAAGAATAATATTAATCTAATAAGGTAATGCATGAGGAAAAATCTAAGTTGATAGGTTTGTTTAGTAAATATTTATTTTAGTGGATAATGGTATTTATTTGTGATAAATATATTATTTTTTATTATCTATAGAGTTTTTTCTAGTATCGTATAAAACCATAACTTCAAGGTGTGGATGAAATATTGGTGTAGATAATTTCATCTTCCCTTGAGTTAGTTTGTTGAACATCATGGTAAATATATTGTCTCATTAAAAGAAAGAATATTTTTAAATATATTTATAGTGTATAGAGTTAGAAGTTTTTGATCATAACATTTTTATCTTTCGAGTTTTTGAGTCCAGTGGTCTTAAAATGGATAAGAGGGGATAATTTGACTATAGTAAATGGAAATAATTTTTTTCAAATATTTGAATTGGTATTGTGACATGGTGTCAACCCTTTGGTTATATTTTTAATTCATTACAAGAAAAAATAATACTTTGTAATTAATAATATTTTATAAACAAGAATCTTCATTTCAGTTATGGATATAGATTTCGGGTGGTTTTTGAGAGAAAAAAAGAGAAGAGGTTTTTCTTTGTTCACATCATGTACATCCATTTACATTCTATTTATAATTTTTATGCATTAAACCACGTACTGTACATGTAACTACTAAGTACATGGACATGTGAAGACATGGACGGCCGCTAAAGTCAGTGGCCGTTTATGGATACTATACGGTGTTGAGGTTTAATGAACATGGATTGTACCATTATTTTAAATTGATATATCCGACCGAGGTCACATATTATGTTCAGATAGGCCTTATTCACCCTCTGGTATATAAAGGAGAGTAATGGTATGGCCGATGAAATCCAAACCCCTCCAAATTCTCTAACAGAACCTTTATTAAGACACCGTCAGGAGCTTTGGAATCCCACCTGTGAGTTCTCCAATCCCCTTGCACGTTTCTTCTCGATTCCTCCTCTCTTGTGAGTTAATAAAGGTTGGGAGTTTTTCACTTACTTATAGATTAAATCTATATATGAATATTGAACAGACTATATTAAAGTATTTCAATTGTATGAAATTGATATAGGTGGTTGAATCCTTTAGATGTTTCTCTCGGGATTATATATGCTAAAAGTGACGCATACACATGATTGAGGTATTTCATGATTAGGAATTTAACCTTATTTATTACCTATTATATTTTGATTTATTGATCAAGTGTATTTGTTATTTGTAAGGTTATATACCTTGTTACGGGACATCCCATGGTTGTGTTTCCCTTATTTTTTATTTAATGGATATTTCTATAGAATGCTTGTTAGACTGGACTTATTTTCCAGGCATTCTTCTGTTTGGATGGAGTTACTAATTATATGAAATTCATGGAATATTCATTGGGAAGGTTGAACTATGTGATTAAAATGTGAGAGCTTCCTTAAGGGGTTAGTCCATGATAGCTTCTCATGTGGTCTTATATAATTACCTTATGTTTTATAGACCATGGGGTATTGACTGTAGAGGTCATCTAAAATTTATTGATTCTGTGTTGACATAGGGGAATTAATTGTCAGAGCATCCCAGGTGGTTGTTTGTAATTGATTAGAACTATGTTATACCATAGGGGATAGACTATGAGATCTTCCCTGTGGATCATTATTCACTGAATTTGTTCTGTGTTAAACCAAAGGGGTTAGACCATGAGAGATTTCCTAATGTGTTGTTTATAAATTATGGAGTGATTGTGATGATTCTACTAGGCCAAAGCATAAACATTGACTTGGTCAGACAATATTGTTATGAAGGAACAATAATGCATCAATTTTGTTACTATTACATAGGGGGATGTAGAGCATAGTCTAGATCACTTGATTACATGATCTAAAGAATGAATAATAAATGTGAATTAATGTAATAGAAGACAATATGATTGTTATATTTGGAAAACATACTGGATTATTTCTTTATTTCTTATATATTACGTTATATTTATATTCACTAATAGTCTGACACCATTCTGTTGGTTGTTACCTTCTGTGATTCATCTAACATCCTATTTGGATCATGTTTTTCACTCATGCAGATTATATGATTACATGTATATATAAGGGAAGGAGTCCTTCTTCACCAGGTTACTGATTTTTGTTGGATCATGAGAGCATGTCACCATGCTGCGGCTTGTGATTCTTATAGATTTTACACATTTATATTGTACATTGGTTTTTCTACCCCTTTCATGAATTGTGAAATGTTTGGTTGTTTTCATTGAATCATATACCACACGTTATATGTATACATTGTGTATTCTATTGGATATACTTTCAATGTTGTTCTATTTATTTATATTGGTATTACTACATCTTCAAATTTATACAATATGTTTTAAATTGTGTATAATGTTCCATTGAGGGAATAGTTCCTCAAATGTCACTGCTTGTCCTATGCTTCTAGTCTGTTGCCTCTAATATTTGGTGAAATTCTCTTGTGTTCATGTGACCAACTATGCAGGGGGAACCTTTATGAGGAACCCAGAGCATGGATAATAAAATGTGGGATAAATGGAGGATTCTTTATTGCTTTAAAATAATATTTAATTCCAAAAGACTGGGATATTCTGTAATATGTTGTTTGTAATAAGCTATGATTAAGAGTAGCTGACCCGAGTATATGGAAAATCAATGTAACATCAAATATATCAGTCATTCTAGTCTTTGAAATTCTTATAGTTTATTGAATACACTGTTGGGTGATTCAATTGTTCTATAATCTTATGATTGATATAATTGTGGTTCTATATCTATCGTAACATGATGAGGTGAGGGTATCCCATGTCATGCATTATATGGGGACTTTTTAGGGATCCCATTTCATACAATCTGAACATTATATTTAGAGTGTATAATTGATTTCATGCTGTTATAATACATGTATTCCTACATATGCAAGTCTTTGTGATATATGTCGTGACAAGAATACAACCTTTTTTATTGGGTATAGTTATATGTAATGTTTCATTTGGATGGAGACTAATATATGTCCTCTAAGGTGTTATAAGACCTCATGGATCAGCATTTTTTGGATCGGGTTTGAACAATAAATAATTTCTATTAAATAATAATATGAATATGGATTCTAAACATTTATTCATGTGGAGAATGGGCCCTCAAGGATCAGAACATAGAATGAAATATCCAAAAAGACACTATTTTTGGGGTTCCAAATAATTTTTAGAGGCATAATATCTAGAAACCTAAACAACACAACATGAGATGATATGAACACACACCATGTGTTCTTCTATTATGAAAGAAATATCATTTCTTATGTACATGATGCATACTATATGTACCCATTGTGTAATGGTTGATTGTGTGACTAAATGTGTGAGCAAAGACATCGGGTTTCTAAAGCTTTGATAGAACATGTCGTGTACTTGGAGTACACATCATACATTAGTCGTCTGTGTATCCAGTCATGTGACCAACGACACATGTGGATTGAACATTTATTATACATTGTGTCTACGATGAAAAAATCGTGTAGTGTTACACTAGCGTGGTCATGTAGTTCGAGCTTTGTTGAAGTACATGGGTATAAGGGGATATGCAATTACATGTCGTGTCCCATCATGAATACACCATTTGTATGGGGAGTTTCATGAAAACGTTGGTAGTTGTACATTCCCATGTTAAGGCTTAAGGAAAAAGCCATGTATTGGCTCTACACAGTGTGTAACCCTCTATTATAAAACATGAATTCTTACATTCTCTAGTTTTATTGTAGAAATTCTATGCTGTAGTTCCTTTAGACTTCTACGGAGGTGCTCCCGTGACCTTTCAAGGTCATACCACAAAGATATCCTCTAACTGTACGCCATGTATAGGGGGTGATCAGACATAAGAGAGGGTCGATCAGGGACGACCTGTAGATCCTCCCATCATGCCCATCTCAGAACCAGTTGTAAAAGATAGAACATGTGCTGATGTATAGATTTGTGATGTCTTTATGATGATGATGCAGTCATTTTAGGGAGCACCACATCCTGCCTCAACTATGGTAGAGTTGACATGGGTGTTCCAGCAGCAACATCATCCAACTTTTTTAGGGTATGGGGGACCATAGGCTGTAGAGACATGGATAGAGGACATGATTTCTATATTCAAGAATCTTTTGATGCCTCCTTAGAAGAGGGTGAATCTAACACCTTATATGCTACATGATTCTTCCATGATATGGTGGGATGTTATATCATAGGTGGGACATCATTGGGATA
The DNA here is from genome assembly GCA_963277665.1 of Viscum album. NCBI lineage: Eukaryota > Viridiplantae > Streptophyta > Magnoliopsida > Santalales > Viscaceae > Viscum > Viscum album. Next base: position 1,058,734,163 of record OY728165.1, on the reverse strand, counting down.
TGACTTTGGAAACGACTCAGGGGATCGTCAATGATTACATATACCCTAAGACGTTGAGGGAAGAACATGCTTGGATGTTCATTAATTTTGATTAGGGAACTTTTTCATTTATGGACTACTCTTCTCATTTTACAGTCTATCAATGCCTCATAACACTTCATGGGGTGATGAGTTATCACTATCATTGCCATTTTAGGATGGCCTCCTGTACGACATCTAATCACATGTGATTACTTTTAGGACGAAATATGTGACTAAAATAGTAAATATGAAATTTATTACATAGCTCAATATGACGGAGTTTAGAGGTACAAGACATGGGGGGCTCAACATCAGTGGTTGGTACTCCATTGACTGAGAGTAGTAATCACAGTAGGGAGCTTTCATGGGACATTTATTCAGGTAGGAAAATGGTGTTATGACAATGAGGTAAGAGTTGGAATATGATACCACATTTCCCAAAGGTCCTAGTCGAGTGTTAATCTTACTGCTTGATGTGCCAAATTCAGCATTTTTATAGGATGTCGTTGGTAAAAACAATTGATAGGGGATCTGTTATGACACCATTTTTAGAAGTAGGAAAAACATTTCCTTATCGTTTAGGTAATTGGGGTTTGTCAAGCCTAGTAGGTGGTTTTAGCCGCGTATGTAGCCTATAATATTTTAGTGATAGATGTTTGGGCCAGCTCAGGGCAGCGAGGTTCGGTCACAGGGCTACAGTAGAGGATAGACTTTTGCGATGTAATAGACCCAGTTGTTGTAGGATCCCGAACCTAATATGGTTAGATGTACGTTTCTAGAATCATTTGGTTTTGTTTATTATCATTTTGATATAGTTTCATCCCACAGTTTTATATTATTTTTCATCATAGAGAGCCTTGGGATCTACATCTTTACATGTGAGGATGTTATGTCACCAGACACTCCATTGGGGATTAAGAAAGTTAGAGTAAATAAGTTCAAGGAGTTCCCTCTTGAGGTTGGTAGGTGTCACTTTATATGGGTGTTTTATTTCATAGAAACTATAGGAATTGTAATAATTCTCAGAATGAATGGGTTGGTCTAATTGCATGTCATTGTTGACTGCTATCCCCATAGGGTGAGATTCATGTCACCAATGAGAAGTTATTTACAACACAAGGATGTATTGGGTTTCCAGCTGAGTAGAGTGGCACTATAGAATCCTCGGTTAGGAAGAATCAAAGTGTAAATTTCTAGTTTATTTCTAGATGATTTGGGGACCTCAACAATGGACCATCCTCCATTGGTAGAAAATTTCATAGATTCCATTCTATAAGACTTTTTTATGTGTAACTAATGAGAGAGTTATATTTCTCTATTGAACTTGTTCCTGGAGCATCAATGGTTTCCCTTTCTCCTTATAGGATGGCTACACTTGAGTTAATAGAGATAATGAAATAATTAGAGTTGTTTCCGGAGAAGGGTTTCATATGACCCTGTACTTCTCCATTAGGTTAACCTATTCATTTTGAGAAGAAGATGAACTACACCATCAGACCCTCTATGAATCATCGAATGATTAATATGTTTAATGTCATGAAACGATATCCCTTGCCTAGGATTGATGATCTCTTTGATCATCTTTGAGGATCCCGAGAGTTCTTGAAAATCGACATGAGATCAAGTCATTATCATTTGTGTGTTAGACCATTAGATATACCTCTTACAACCTTTCGTAATAGGTATGGTCTATATATTTAATTGGTTATGTTTTTTAGTCTCACGAATGTGCTTGTAGTTATTATGGAAATGATGTACCGAGTGTTCCATCGTTAATTGGATTATTTTTTTTGTATCCTTCATGGTTGATATAATGGTGTAATATAACACTTGACATGACCATGTCATCAATCATGAGATTGTTTTGAGTACACTCAGAGAGCAGTAGTTATATTTTATGCTCTCAATTTTCCACTTTAGGATGGACTATATTCATTTTTTGGGTCATTTCATCTCACCGATATGACTACTAATAGACAGATAGAAAGTGATCGAATTAGTTTCATGGAATCATCTGAATAATTTCTCTGAGGAATGATGTTTTCTGGGGATATCTAGTTGATAAAGGTACAATATTCTAGAAATTTTATTCTTTGCAGGTCTACAAATAGGCCGGACTAATATGGGTGTCATGTTCTTTTAGAAAAATTACATAGATTTAATCTTTTAGAATGTGTTAGGGATATTGACAACAACTCTATTACTAATTTTCTGGATGTTCGGAATGAGATACACCATTTAGTATGATGCATTTGGTATCAATATGGAAGCAGTTCTTATACATGGGGAAGTAGTCATTGCATATAGGTCTCGACAGTTGAGGGTACATGAGGGGAATTACTAAGCACACGATCTCGAGTTGGCTGCAGTTGTGCGGGACTTGCTGAACTAGAGACATCATCTCTTGGTAGATCATCTGGTTTTATAAACATACCATAATGTACTTAATTATATATTTACATAGTGTCATTTGAATTAATGATTGAGAAAGTGGGTTGATTATCTTTATTTTGTGACATTGATCTTTCAAACACGCCTAGAAAACAAAACACAGGGGCTGATGCATTGAGATGGAGAACTCAAATACATGCAGTTAAAAATGCCATAGTTGAGTGGAAGCTTATGGATTGGTTCTCTAAGATGCATTTGGGGTTGCACGACAGATAGGGGAATACATTTTTTTATATTTGTTAATTCTACTCTTCCTGTTCGAGTGAGAAGGGGGAAGATATCAGATTCTGAAGGCATATTCCTACTAGAGAGTGTGTTAGGAAAGGACCCATCTTCATTGTGGATTGTAAATGAGAATGTGGTTTTTAATTTTCATTGGCACATATGGGTTTCAGAAGACATACAAGGGGCTCTATTTCGAGGCTTTCATGCCTCCGTATGGGATGTTCATCTTGGTGTCACTAAGATGTATTGAGATCTACATTGATAGTATTGGTGGAATGACATGTAGTGGGATATAGCTGGTTTTGTAAGAATATGTTCAACATGTCAGTAGGTGAATGAAAGGAATCTATGACCAACATCACTATTACAGTAGTTACCCATTCTTGAGTGGAAGTGGAATTATGTCGTAATGGATTTCGGGATGGGTTTACCAAGGTCACCTAGAGGAATTGATGTTTTATTTATTGTTGTTGATAGACTCATGAAGGTTTTAAATTTCACTCAGATCTAGAAACCATCATTGTTGACGAGATAGGAATGTTTTAAATCCATGATATAGTATATTTCAATGGGGTACGACACTATACTATTTTAGATATGTAAACTAGGTATACATCTGATTTCTGGTTTGGACTACTGAGGGGTTTTTGAAGAAACGTGCATATGAGTACAACTTACCATCTCTAGATTGATGGCCAGTCTGAGTTCATGGGTTATCTTTTGGTCGTCATGCTTCGAGCATGCGTTCTAGATTTCTGGGACTCTTGAGAGAGACACATACACCTTGTGGAGTTTTCATAAAATAATATATTTTAGAAAATTATTCAGATTGAACGTTGTGAGGATTTTTATCGTAGTTCAGGATGATCACCTCTCATTTTGTTGGAGGAACGAGTGGAAGAAATATTGGGATATCACCTTGAAAATGAGAGCAATGAGCTGGTGGAGTTTATTCGGATGAGTGTAAAAACAACACAATCATTCCATAAATCTTATCCTCGTAAATGGAGACAACCTCAGGAGTTCGAGGTTGAAGATAAGGTATTCATACATATCACACCGAGGATGAGACATATGAGGATTAGGATACATGGGAAGAATTAAATGAGATATGATGTGATGTTTGATAATTTTAAGAGAGTTGGTCCGGTTGCCTATCAGATGTTGTTACATCAAATGAACAAGGATATGAAGGATGTATTTCTAGTTTCTCAGCGACAACATTACTTTTCAGACCCATCTCATGAATTTCATACTGGAAAGGTTGTGTTGGAGGTTAATGGACCCATTATAGAACACTCTTTTAGGATTGTGGATCGAAGTAAATGGATTTCTTGGGCCGGTTTGTTCCTCTATTATGGTGTTGTGGCAGCACAAGTGAGTATAGAGATGGACATGGGAAAGGTTGGTCGACATATGATCACAGTGGCCAATGTTGTTCAAAAATTCATATTCACCACCCTTAGATGTCTAATTCAAGGATGAATTGGTTTAAGGGGCAGATTATAAGATCCTAGATCTTCATTTGAGGTATCAATATTTATTTTGCATTATTTTTTAGGAAAATGGATAAAAATGGTTATTCTAAGTACATTTCATGTACATTAATGTACACACCGTATAACTGGTTGTCGTGTACAGCCACGAAATGGCCATGTGATGACCGGGAACACTACTTATGTTAGTTCTATTTAAGGCTACTACATGACATGTAGTTTTAATTAACAGAACATGTATTTTATTTTTATATGATTTATCATTATGGGGATTCCTATTATGTTTAGATACATATTATTCTCAATGTGGTTCTTAGAGTAGAGTGACAGATTTACCAACGAACTCCAAACCCCTCTTTATTCCTTGTCTGATCATTGATTGAGACACTGTTAGGTGTGTTTTAATCCCACTAGTGAGTTCTCAAATACTCTTTTGAATTTTTCCCCAATTCCGTTTCTCTTGTGATTTATTCAAGGTTGTGTGTTTTCAAGATTTGTGTGATATATGCTGATATAGGTCCATTAAAGGGTTGGTGTTCAAGTATATAGATCATATGACATTTATGTAGGTGTTTTGTGCCTTCTGTTGATTATATATTCTAAAAGTGCTATATTTCCATTTTTGGGGAATTGCATGATTTGGAATTTAATCTTTTTTATTACCTACAATAGATTTATTTATTTATAAAGGGTTGTTTCTTATGAGTAAGGTTAGATACATTGTTATGGGACACCTCATGGGATTTCTCCCCATACATGATTGTTTTATGGCCATTTCATCTAGAAATCTTATTAGTCTTGCCTAGTTTCATTAGGTGGGATTTAATTATTATATGAAATTTATATGATATGAATTATGAATGTTGATTAAGGGATTTGGACTATGATATAATTCCAAAGGGGATAGACCATGATAGTTTTCCATGTGGTAATTTATATTTACCTTAATTTATATAGACCCTGGGGTTTTGACAGTGAGAGCTACCTATGAGGTTGTTTATAATTATTTGATTCCATTTGGAACTAGGTGTATTGATCGTTAGAGATTCCCAGTTTGTCATTTGTAAATAATTTGTGCTAAGTTAGACAAAAGGGATTAGACTATAAGAGATTCCTAGAGGTCCATTATTTAATTAATTGGTTCTATGTTAATACAATGGTGATAAACCATAATATTATTTTTAGAGGGTTGTTTATGAATGATTGAATAATTGTGAAGAGTCTTCCAATCCAAATAACATGCTTGGAATCAGTTTAGCATGGTTGTTAAGATGGTCTTCTGAGACATCTATTTCTTTACTATTACATTGAGGATATAAATATTAGGATATATCGTGGGATTAAATTATTCAAAGGATGAATAATAAATGTGAATGAATGTAATTTCAAACTATATGAATATTTTCTTATGAGTACTTCCTTTTTTATTTCTTCAGGTATGCATATTTCCTGAAATATATATTCATTGACAGTTTGATACAGATCATTTTGTGTTTCCCTACTTGGATCCATATCACACCCTATTTGGATCATGTTTTGGATCCAATTATATTATATTATAACAAATTTAGACAAGGGAATGTGCGCCAAATAATCATGTACTTGAATACTGTTGGAGCCAAAGAGAATGGGACCAAGCTAATGTTTGATATGGTTCTTGTGTTTACTTATTTATTTTTTAAATAGATTTATGTATTGCTTCCCAAGATTGTGTGTTGTTTGGTTATTTTCATAGAAACATATTCTATGAGTCATATATAAACATTATGGAATCTGTTGGGTTTACATTGAGTCTTCTTCTATTTATTATTATTTTTATTACTACTTCCACTATGGTTTAATTTTTCTCGTTATCTATACACTGCCAATGTGATCTATGTTTCCTCGATATCACGCCTTGTCCATTAATACTAGTTTCTAGACTCTGTAGTTTGGGAAAATCTCTTGAGGTCAGGTGACCAACAAATTTCATGGCACCTTTGAGCGATGCCAAGATTCAGAACATTACAAATAATGACTATTAAAAAATTTATTTCAGGAGTATGAATAATTATTTATCATAATAGGAAACATAAATGATAATTCTGATATCACTATTTTCATTATAATATAGTGTTTACATATGTGAGGTATAAATTTTGTAATAATGGCTTAATTTATAGCATAAAAATTTTCCATTCTATATTTTATGTTTTTCATATATTCAAATAACAATTGAATGATATTTTTATTAAGCTTGTGGCATGGAATCAATATGTCAAACTAGTGGCCACCTGGATTTTTTTTCACTTGGAGATGACTTATAATGTTATATATTTTTTGGATGGGTATATTTTTTAATGAGTTTAAATTATCATAAATAGGATAAAAATTATGGGAATTATTTGTGATAATTAATTTGTATGTTATAATCTAGATTATGGAGAAAAATAATTATTACATTACTCTAATATTTTATCAATCGATTTTGAATAATAACGAAAATTCCTCACCATATCAAGTCTCCCAACGATAGACACTACATAGAGAAAAACAAATACATTTCGCACAAATATTTATATATTAAATTAGGTGTTTTTAATTTTCTTCTTATACATAGTGAAAACGAAAGTAATGTTTATGAAAAAGACAAAATGATTTGTATATTACATTAAATAAGATTTGTAATTGATTTTATTCAACCTTTTTATATTTTCTAATGTATTCCCCTACCAATCTGGGTCAAGTCACATATAATTTATAACAATACAAATAATATAAAATCATAATTGTTTTTACAAAAAAACAATTATTACATAGTAAATAAATAGTTCTAATTTACTCAATTTTTTAAGAATATTTCCTTTAAATTTGAAATGAAATAAATTTGATTATATAATTTTTTATTTAGTAGATTTAGGGATAAGGAATAAAATAAATTTCTTTACATTTCTGTAAAAAATCTTTATTCATAATATAATAATCTAAAAAATTAATATTATATTTGAAAAAAATTATTATTTCATATATAAATTATAAATGAAAACTATCTTAAGAAAATGTAATTATTTTTAAATTTTTATGAATTAGTCGTGATAAACAGTATATTAAATTTCATAATATTACAATTAATTATGTTATCATGTATGAATTATTTGAAAAAAAAAATATAATGGAATTAGATTAATTTTTTTCAAAATGGATTGAATATTAATGAAAAATAAAGTGGCATATCATGCTTGGTAAACCAGTAATATTTACCTAATTTTTTACTATAAGTCCTAAAACGTGATCCTTATCACCAGCGTCCAATGTCAAGGACCACAATATCATATTGACAACAACATGAATGATTTCACACTCATGTGGAATTTTACAAAATTGGAATAAAAAGAGTATCATAATCTATATACATAAAAAAAATGTCATGAAGACACAGAAAATAAAAGTAACATTCAACAACATGAATGTAACATCATATGAAAAAATTGAAGGGCACTACCTAGTAACCAAATGAATCATATTTGGTCCCCACTCATGACCACATTTCACAACCTTAGAAACCCACAATAAAGGGAACCCATAGAATGAAATATATCCTCTACATTAAATAATTATTTAACAATTATCTGGAATCTACATAGACAAAATACATAAAAAGACTATGTTAGGTGTGAAAAATAAAGCTCAGTATGATGCCACCACGAATCTATTCATGGCCTCTCCACAAGAATCTATTTGTTCAAATGTAAAATATATTTTTAAAATAACTCCAAAAGAAATTTATTTATATTAAATTAACCATTGGATAAGTTTTCAATAGAATTCCATAATTAATTAAAAATTATATATGAAACTGAATTTTAATAAAATATATGTGAAGATAAATAAAAAAGGAATCAATACAAAAAATCCACTATAAATATGATTATAATTATTTAATCAATTTATATATTATCAATGATATAAATGGGAAATCAAAACACAATCGTTTAAATAACTATCGTAAGAAGTGAATAATAAATAGAATATGCAAACTCTATGTCCATGATCATCAGTTTTCTAGAAGTTCTACCCATTTTCTACCACATAATCATGGTAATCTCCCAAATTCATAGAATACACCACAAAGTCTCATATATGTTTATATTTATAAGGTACTAAAAGGTATTCATATTATTCCCTTAAATCATTACTAAATTAATGAACCCACAATTATATTTCATTTTTTTTAATGTGAAATCAATTTCAATTTAATTTACCGTTCAATAAATTCTATTGAGATCAACATTTATTTCATCGATGAAACCACATTTTCATTTCCAAATAATAATTAAGAAAATTAAAAAAATTTATTAAACAATAAAACATGTTTTTGTTGAAAAATATATTTTGGAAAGAAATTTAATAGCCAATAATGATTACATTTAATTGTAATAAATTAGAATTCATTGATTAAATTTATAAAAAATAAAAGAAATATGTATAATAACATAATCATTACAATGGTATCAAACATTGAATTTTGGTATCAACTTCCATAATAATGAGAAATTTTTTTCTTTTGATTGATGTGATGAGAAAAAAGTAAATTCCCTCTTTAGGACACCATATATAAATATAGAATTCATAAAGATAGTATAATAACCCAGAATCATTTCCCAATATAATTTAAAGACCCAAAACTACTTCATTGTATTTAATACCATGAATATTATCCAGTGGTGGAGGAGTAATCATTTATATGGAAGGAAAAAAAATCAATAGATGCATTAAGACCGTTATTTTTTCTCCTAAATTGTTAGAATAACCTCCCTGGGAAGATGATGTGACAAATGTGAATTTAAAAGATATGAAAAACCCAAAAACACTACCTAGTTTATCCCACCATAGAATGGTGGCCTCTCATAAAATACTGATATTTGGAAGACAACAAACCATCACAAAAGATCCAATGATTCTTTTTCCTAGTTGAAGTCTTCAACATTCCAATAATGTGTATTATTAGATGTGCTATATTATTATACATCATGTTAAATTCACCCAAGGAAAAGACCATCATTCTATGTCCTAGCCTATCCATTTCACACATGATACATACAGTTGTACCATCGCTACATCTACTATAGTGGACTTGGAGGTTTTTCAATAGAAGGACCGAAAAATCCTTTATAAGAAACTAGTATTCTTGATATCATCTGAAATTGAATTGGGAAAGTAAAAATGGATATATACGTGGATGAAAATATCATGTTGTGATAATTATTTAAACTATAAATTCTTTTTTTCTACGTAAAGGACCTCAATAAAAAACTCAAAAACATATACAACCATTATTTCATCATCAAGGCCCCATGATTCCGTGTCTTAATTTTTTTATACTCCTCTTCCATATTTTTTGGGAAAGAAGTAGTTTCTTTCCCCAAATCCCCTCATCAAGTCAATCCACTATCTAAATAGGCCATTCATCTAAGGAGTTTTTTAGTTCAATCCCAATATCCTCTTAGATGATCACATTTGAGATATTAGGATAAATGTTTTTCAGTTGGAGACTACAAAAAACTTGTTGGATAAAAATTAACTATAAATATAAGTATTATTATTACAATAGAAACCCATGTATCAACACAATCTCAAATGTGATAGCATAATGAGTTAAAAACCTAGCCTAGAATCCCAATTTTATATGTCTAGACCATGGTGAACCACATAAAAAATATACGATCACTATCCTAAAACTCCAATGGACAACGATTCCAATAATCAAAAGATATCTGGTGTCTTTCAGTTGTCACTAAAAATTTCATAATCATATTCATAATATTGATTATATCCATAACAATTTTGTGTCCAACCTAGAACTTTTTATTAACCTCTTCTCATGAATGTGGATATATACAATGCCTCAAAAAACTAATCTCTAAGGGATTCTTCCTGATGAAATTCTAGTAAAATATTTTTATATAAAACTTTATTGAGGAATAGGTTTCCACCAATGTTCAAAAATGAAAAAATCAAATATATGAACCACATATTCTGAATCTAGATAGATCACTCCACATGTCCATCTATATGTGTATGATAAGTCATTCTCAATAATAACTGAGATCCCATCACATTATGAAATGAAGTCTAAAATAAGGGTGTGTCTTGAGGTTCTATATGATCAATCATATCCAAATAAATACCATTAAGTCTAGAAATATCTCAAAAAAAAATGTTCCCAATACCATATAGTATCTTCATCTCATTGATCATTACAAAATGAGCATCTATAATGATCAATCAATAATCACCCTTTTTAAATAATTACAACCAGGGAAATAAGGTATAACGATCAAGAATTCAATTGACATATAATATTATTTATATAATTAGTTGGGTAATGGTTTTACATTATAATAATGATTATTATGTTCTACCATAATTTTCTGAAAAGTGAGTCACTGACACACAGAATATATAATTAGACAAATCATTACTGGAATCATGTAATGACATAATAAGACATGATTTTACTTGGTTTATCCAAGGTGATCAAACCATATCATTTAATTTCCATCGTCAAATAATTCACGTATCATGTATTTTAGAACCACCATCATAGTATGGAAATTAAATCACTCGAATGAGAGAATACGACCTCCCACCTAAGGCCTCCCCATCACAAGAATTCATAAAAATGGTAGGGAACTCTATACTATCATCTTATATAAGTAATATATAATCATCCATGAATAATACAAGTTAAAAAAATAGGATTTTATTCTCTTTAACTCTCTCTTAAACTAACCACATCTCAAAAACCGAAATCATTAAAAAATATTATTCAACAGATACCTTCAATGCAAAATTCTGAATTTTCAAACGAAATAACAATTTGACCATGTTTCCTTCTCCAAGAGAGTATGAAAAATAAAAATCAATGTTCTAAAAACTAAATATTTATTGCATAAATCTACGAATATATATATAATGACAATATACATTAATACATGAATTCTATTATTAATAATATTTATAAAAAATTTCTAAATTAGATTTTTATCTTTATAATATCTATCATTGTTTTTCTGTAAAAAATATCCTTATTAAACAAATAATGAAATATCACACCACATTTACCAATGAGGTATAAGTAGATGAATAAAATAGGTTCTGAGTAACAATATCATTATCATGTGGGAACATAAGCATATCAATATATATATAAATTTATATATATATATATATATATATTATTTTAATATATTTTAAATTATCCAAAGGGATAGTCACAATAAAAGGTTGTAAATAGAAAGATAAAAAATAAACAATAGCTTAAATAAGGGAACTCCAAGCCTATGAATTTTACATCCACAGACATGTGACCCACACTCATGGAAAAAATAGAACACCCCCTTATGATAGAAAACTCCACGAGGTGTTATATAAGTATAGTTTTCCACTATACCCCATGTACTTCCAATTATGATATTATATCACAATTTTATTAATGATTACTTGTTCACAGTTTAGAATCATTTTACCAGGGAAAACCATTTCGTATTATGAAAACATATTGATGAATAATTTTTATATGAAATAAAGACCACAATCATGGAAGATAATCCATGTCCATTTCAAAAATAATTTCAAGGAATTCTAACAAGTGAAGATCAAACAATAAAATTAGTTTCCTATGAAAATCCATATTCAATAAGATTTTATACCGAAAAGTGATAAAATTATTCACTATGAGATTTAAATTCTTCAATTTCTTTTATATGTGAATATAGATATATTAATAATATATTCCCATGAATAAAAAATTTTCCACGGGATAGATTAAAAGATGGAGACAACATCCTCAACACCAAATATAAAAGTATTTCCAACAAACCTAATGATGATAAATGAGTATATCACTCTTTATGAACCCTATATCTATAAGTATCATGCCATAATATATGTGATCTATCTAGTGCTACTAATCAATGAATTATGAAAAAAACAATATTATGCATTTATGGAATGATAAACATGATATATGAGACAATGAAATAATAATGAATTATATAATATGTGGAAATTTTGTCAACAGAAGACACAAGACCCACAATAAAGGACACATGATGATCTATAAAATCCCCCATAATATCCTAAGAATAATAATTATTTAAAAAGTCAAAAACTCTTACCACCATACGACATTACTAAAACACCACTTTGTCATGTACTCACCTAGTGGACCTACTACTGGATGTCTCCATTCGATGACCGTTAAAACAATGATATTTTCCTTGGCCCTATCCTCTTCCATTGAAGTGGTAAAAATATCTTGAACATGGGACACAATTATACATCATTAATTATACACCGAATGTTATTCCACTAACTAGCCATTTTGGCCTAGTAGTTCCAAATATTAGACCCACCCGAATTCCTTGACTACTACATTGATTTAGTATTGCCCTTTTTTGAAATAGAATCCTCTGAATCAATTTTTAAATCCACTTATCACAACCAAATAATTTAAAAATGAAATGAAAAATATAATAGATGTTATGTACATGAATACATTTGTCTAGGTGTGATAGAAAAAAATACAAAATCTTGTTTTTTAATTCACTATTTTTCCAATCATTCAATGAAATGATATTTATATCCTAATATTTTTTTCGATAATGGGTGTTAAAACATTTGGATTTGAATATTAGTATTATTTAAAATGTAATTATTATTATTGTGAATTTTAGGAGAATATCACATGTGAATGATGGGTCTACAAATATAAAATTCACTATATCTCTGAGATTGGGAATAATGATTTACTCAAAAATGATTTATATTTTTATTGGGATTTTAATTCACCCAAAGGTAATATTCCTTGGATGCAGGTATTGATACCAAATTCTAAACATTATTAATCTACTAATATTTTAATATATACTAGTCTACCAATAATATTCAATAAAATTATATAAAAATAATTTCCATTAAACACTATGATTTCATTTATATGATGGGTTTGAAAAATTAGTTTTTCTTTTATGTAGTAAGAAAATTTTATATTTTCTCATAACCTCATATGAATACTTTTTTTTGAATAATTAAACTAATAAAAGAAGTATTACACTCAATATGGATTTCATGAAATATTTTTACCCCATTAATTGATATGGAATGCTTAATAATGTACATATGGTTGGATTAAATAACACTTTTACTATATTCCAAGATATAATATTAAATTATATTTGGTGGAATATTTTCATAAATAGTACCCTTGAAGGATGAATTTATCCATGTGGGGTATGACATGGGGGAAAATTAACTTATAATTTTTTTAAACATTATTAATTAATATATCATCAAATATATCATTAATACGGACTTGTATAGCCTGATTAAACATATCTAGGATATAAGAGAATTAAATTCCAATTCATTTTTGTTTTATATTGCTTATTAAATCTAATTCTATCATAAGGGGAAGTGGAAATGAAAACCCCATCCAATTAGTGGAATGTCATTTGGGTTATATATCATGGCAGTCTATAAAATTCTCTCAGTCTCAAAATCTTCAAAATCAAACATTAAACTATTCAATTACACATTTCTTTAATATATAACCAAATATCATTGAAAAAATTGTTATTTTCAAAAGTTTATATATTCATCATTTCAAAATAATAAATTTGATTCATTAATAGATGGATAAGTCCAATAATATCAGTGGTTAGTTGTGTTCTTAGAAGTGAATATCTTTATTAATTAATTACATGGACTCACTTTTCATCATGATTTTCATGAAAATTTTTATGTAACATTCATGCATTCAAAATGAATAACATTATCATAATTAAACAATCTTATTTGTAACATATTTTATCTATATTGAAGGAATATTTGATAGTAAATGTATCATAGTGAGATGAATTCTATGGTTAAATCAAAATAGAGTGGTTTGAATGGCCCCATGAAATCGGGCTCTTCTAATGAATCCCCAAATGATCTCTTCACATAGAATTTACCAGAATGAATAAATGAGCCCAATCAATTTCTCAAATCATAATCCAATGAAATGATAAAATTTGATATTTTCGACAATATGAGGTCATCCATGTAGACTAAAATTTGGAATTTATGTTGTGTTTTTATATATTATTATAGAAGGTTTTCTTTTATTATGTAAAATTGATCTAATAAGGTATAAAAAATAACCACTATCAGTCTATCTGTTTATCTTTCTACCCTAGATCGACAAAATCCAACTATAAATAGAATCAAGGTGATCTGGGTCACATATGGTAATCATCTAATATAATATTAGGCCCATCGATAATCAATATGGTCACGTCCTAGGAAATCTTGTCTGAATTGGTATAATATGATTTTATGGTATTAAAAATAAGTTAACAGTATATTCCTATATGAATGATACCATGTATTATTGAAAATACAATGTATATATATCGAAATCCACATATAATTTAATGGAATCTAGTGAAAACACATATATCTTATATCATAAATGCTTCCAAGGATTTCAATGAACAAAAATATACATTCAAGGTAGGATCATTGTCTACATCCCTATAATCAATTGAAATAAACCATTTGTAGTATTATTGATTACATGATATCATTAAAAATATAGAGTGAATAAATACCGAGGTAAAATACTGATTTACTAGAATCTATGTAAATTTAGTATTAGGGAAACTCAAACACAATAGTCAACTATGCATTTCTAAGGAAATCCAAAATCACGGTCTAGATAGAAAAATTCCCATGAATCATTGGAAATCAAGTGTATGAATATCAAACATTGAATCGTGATCCTAGGTATTATTAGGCATCTATGAAGTAGAATGATCAACATTCAATCCTCAAAATAAAGGTCAAACCACAAAACATCTCTACCAAAATCCCATGAACAGACTCTCTATGGTTTACCTATCATTGTAACACTGAATAGGGTACCATTGGTCACTAATAAATGTATAAACTTCAAGAGGTTCCCTGGATCTAATCACATCTATTGGGTTGAATTTCATCACTCAAATGAAATCACATTCTACAATATCATCATTGTCTATTCTCAACCAACCTAGCCATCCGGGAGTGTTTTACATGGGGGATGGTCTCAATACCATTCACTATTCGATGTCACCCATGGGTTTTCCCAACAAATATAAAACAAATTATTCCCCTAAGAGTATGCACCTATGAAATCTAATGTAAATGGGTGCGTAATTGTTTTTCCATGATGATCTGAATTACCACATTTTATTTTAGTCATCTCAACATTATTAGTTGAATAATCCCATTAACATGTATCACAATCCATCACTCACCTCTACATGGTTTCCAATATGGGATTTATAACCAAGGATGATACATTAGGCACACTAAATTTAACTAATCCTTATCTGGTTTATGGTGTCTCAAGGTTGAAAAATAAAATCTTGTAATATACGATTATTGGTTGAGGCATTCAATCTGTTTCCCCTTGGTATATCATGAAATATAATCCCTTTTTCTATTTATTATTATGCATTTAATTTTATTAATCAATCCATTAAATTATAATTCTCTACAACCTTCTATGATGAGACAAAAAATCGTATGCATAATATATATACATAATTTCAAATACCAAATGATAAAATACAAGAGGAAATCTCCTTCAATAAATGTAATAATAATTATATTTAAAAGACAATAATTATTTCCTAAGGTCATCCTAGTATATATATCATCCACTCTTCAACAATTTTCCGTATATCACATCAACAGAAAATATTTAATTATAATAATATCATATATAATTAATTCCATAACTAATTATTTTTTGAAAAAGTAATAAAAATATAATTTTATTAAAAATAAACAACTAAAACTGAAAAATAAATTTCCATAATTTTATGAACTAGTGATTCCATTCAAGGTTAAATATATAGAATCTATAAAAAACCTAAAAATATATATTAAATTAGTCTATTAATGTTGTAAAAATCATGATGCTTACATACCATATCAAAATAATTGACTATAATGTATAAATACATTCAGGATACAAAATTTTACAATAATGAACACAATCCCAAAAAAATGACTTCATTCATCCATATCCATTAGAAATATTTTTTGTATAATAAACTGAGGAAAACCAATAATTAGTGTTATCAATTGGGAAACAAATCACATCTAAATGGAACGGGAAACTCATGTTTAATAACTATGAAATTTACAAAAAAAATCCCCAAATCAATGGGGGAATTGAGAGATGGGGAAGAGGGGGAGTGTATAACAAAAATGGGTTTTCCATGATATATTATTCAACTATAATAACATGGGAATGGGCTAGTGAATTGACGGGGATTACCCGGACTAAAAAAATTCCCATCATTCTCTCATAGTGTGAGAATATTGTTCTCAATTTGAAATTTTATGTTCTAAAGAGTTCACCAAGTCATCTTATAAGGCCCCCGACTTAAAAATCACTTAATCGTGGGTTATTTCATAAATTCACATTGTGGATCTTTTTAGTTATATATTTTTAGAGATTTCGATCATAAATCATGCATTACATTCCACATTTAAAAAAGGTGGTTACATCAAACACAATATTCATTTTTTCCCACAAAGGAAACATATTTAAAATAAAACACGGTTTCTTTCTTGACCCTTCTTCGATACTATAATAAAATCATATAGTTTTCCCTTGACATATGAAAAACATTTCAAAAACATGGGATGAGCATAAAAAGGTCAGTAAGGGATATAAAAATATGGAAAGGAAACATTAGTACATTTATACATAAGAATCAATGATAACATACTTTACTCATAAAACATAAGCACTTTAACATACCTCATTAAATCATAAGATTTATGAATAACTTATAGAAATCATAAGACCTAAAGGTAACTTGAGGCATTCATAACATTATTACGTAAAGAGTAACCCTCATTGTTACGTTTGGAATGACAATAACAGTATATTTCCTAAATCACTTAAGAGAAACCTTAGAGTTTAACTCCTTCATGTTACCCAATGCATTGGAGAGCTATCTCGGGCTCACCCACCCTTAGTTTATCATGGAACCACCCGACTTCATAATAAATTCCCATGAACCATAACATAATCAAATCACATAAAACATGCATAAAGGAAATATAAAATTTCCACATTTCAATCACAAGATTTCAATACAACACATTGATATAATCAAAACATTATCAAAACAGTTTTAATTACCAAAATAAAAGAAAAGTAAAAAAATGTTATTTATTTTTTATTTATAAAAGTTATGGCTTGTAGAGGAAGCCTAAACTCAATAATTGGTCATGACGGTAGAGAAGTCTTTGTCGCCGCATACGTATGACAAAAATATTACTTTTTTCATTTACAAAAACTCTACGTGTAAAAGGATTCATTTTGAATGAAATTAAAATTAAAAAGGATTTATTATACATCTTATAAAATAAGGTCGTATATAAATTGAATTATGCCTCAACGAAAAAATATGTAGACGAAGTCGCTTACCTCAAGTCTGACTTGTTTTCGTTCATCTTTATATTTTGTAAAATTAAAATTAATTCAATTAATAATTTCTTAAGAAATTATTATAAATTTTTTTATTCAATTTATATCACATATTATCATGTTATAATAATTAGTTAATTATGTGAGTTCATATAGTACGTTTTGTCGATCTTCGGTACAAGTGTCAAAAAGTAACTTGTTTGAAATGAATTTCCCATGTAATTATAAGTACATAATCTCAAAAATGGTATTAATGATTTAAATATCATATATATCTAGTGAATTTTCATTTTATACTATTCCATAACATTTGGAGATAAAAAATGAAATGCATCGTTCATGGAGATGATAGGTTGTACGTACACATAAACTCTACTTTCATTTCTTTGTCATAATAAAAGAATTTAATCTAAATGAGACATATATATATATATTATAATTAAATTATAATATATATGTTATATGGGTAACATTATTTCACTAATTACATTCTTTATAAATTCCATGTTTGGCATGAATGAGTCACGTCACTTGAGGGGGCGGTAGTCCACACTTCCTCAGATTAAATTATTGTAGTTCCACAACATGAGATGCATAATGATGTGATTTAAAAATAATATTCAGAATAATATAGAAAAAATAAAAACCATATATATCATATATAAATACTGTGACATCATAATGGAAACTATGAAAGATGATAAAATAATATTGAACAATCATCATTTCATGAGGCAGTAATTCGCCACCCACAGAAATAATTTGTTCATTAACCATTAGATGTAGGTGTCTGTATGTTTATGTAGAATATTAATACTAACAATATCCTAGTATATTGAGGATACATGTGTTATTTTGGGATAAAATAATAAGAAGATAGTGGTGATTGAAGATGGAGAATAAAAGGAAGAAACTCAAGAGAACACATTACATCTAAATCGGGTAACTCTTTTTGATTCGAGCCAAAGGCTTCCTTGGTAAGAATTATTCCCAAAGTGAGTCTTCTATGTGTAATAGAGGTATGTGGATAGATAATTCGAGTAAAGGTTGGATGATCCAAGGTATTGAGAGGAGTGGGTAAGGGGGTAGAGGTGGGGGCCTTTTATAAGAGGGAGGAGGTCACTTTTTGAAAGTCATCAAATTTTACTTTATTATAATATGATTTTAGGATTTTAAAGGTCCACCAATGATATATATTGGGGATACGGTGATATTGGTTTGAAATACATCCATATAATAGGTTTTAGGCATGTGTATGTCTTATATTTTACCTTATCTTTTCATTTTATTTAAATCGTTAATTAATTAGGTAATCACTACATCACCATGGAGTCGTAAATAAATTTATTTATATAATGTCTGGAAATTATAAATAAAACTACCATAATTTAGAAAATATTTTTAGAATTACAATTATTATTTATATTCTATGAAATCAGTTTTGTAATCAAAACTAAAACAGTTTTACTTAGGATATACAAACCATTGTTATATTTCTCTACTTTTTAAAAATAATGTCATAAATGTCACTCTCACACCCATGTGACTCCATGGGACCTCAAGGTTGGTAAAAATCATCCCATGGTCATCCATGACTCAAAAGAGTGGATTTATACTCATTTTGGGATCATTTTATATTATTATGATATTTTTTTACACATAACTACTTGATTACTAATTAATCATGATAATTAAAGATAATTACCGTCATTACTATTCATAATGTCCAAAAACAAAAGACACTTAATTACATAACATGGACCATATGATTCAAATTATGGAATCCATTTTATCATAATACAAACACATAAATTTTAGTAATTAATTTAAAAATAATTTCTATTGTCAAAACAAAAAGCGTCTTTTTAAGAAACTACATCTATCAAAAGATTGATATTTTTTATGTCCAATTTCAATGTGAAATTAATTATAATGACCATTATTGAATTAAATTGTAAAAATATATTATAATTACACTTAAAAACCAATTAAAAAGATAATATAACCATATTATTAAAATAGACGAAAAAGCAGTTTTGAAGTAAAATGCAGTATTATTCACTATTCATTAAAAAATGAACATTGAAAGAAAAATACCAAAAATTTATCCCAAGTAAATTTAAATTCCACAATTCTAAATAAGTAGTTTATTTTTAGAAACAGAGCTTATAAAAGTTTCCAAAGATATATTTAAAAATGTTTTTCCATCACAAGGAGGTAAACTTATCTTTAAAAATATTAGAGTATTCTATGCTTAAGATTTAATTTATTCTCACTTTATCACTATAAAACACAATATAATTCATAAATAGACATAGTTATAAAACTATATTATTCCATATATACTTGGGATGTTACATCTTTCCCCCCTTTAAGAAATTTCATCCCCACAATTTACTTACTTTTCGAATAAGTGGGGGTATTTATCCTTCATTGCATTTTCAGATTCCCATGTAGCCTCTTAATCTATATTGTTTTTTCATAGATCCTTTACATGATGAATCACCTTATTATGCAAAACTTTATCCATGTTTTCAAGAATATGGACTGGTTATTCCTCATAATATAGATTCTGTTCCAGCTGAACTACATCTGGACTCAAAACATGAGATGGATTTGACATGTACTTCCTTAACATTGAAACATGGAAAAAATTATGTACCTGGGATAAACTCGGAGGTAAATCCACTCGGTATGCAACTAATCCAACTCTCTCTAGAGTTTCATATGGTTCCAATGAACCTTGGACTTAGATTTCCTTTTTACCAAATCGTATCACACTTTTCCATGGTGAAACTTTGAGAAAGACATGATCACCTACCTCCAAAGATAGATCCTTCCTCCTGTTGTCTGCATAACTTTTCTGCCTCCTCTGAGCTATTCTCATGTGTTTCTTTATCAGATAAATTATTTCTACCATATCTTCTACAAATTCTAGTCCCATCAACTTCCTTTCACCTACTTCATCCCAAAAATCTAGAGTTCGACACGACTTCCCATATAATGCCTCAAATGGTGTCATCTGTATACAAGAATGAAAACTATTAATATAATAATACTCAACCAATGGAAGAATTTTGTCCCAAATTCCCTGATAATCCATCAAAAAAGAATTTATAATATCCTCCAATGTCTAAATTGTTCGTTCTGACTACCCATCTGATTGAGGATGAAAAGCTGTACAAAAATTTAATTCAGTACCAAACGATTTCTATAGGCCTTTAAAAATGTAAGAAGAGAACCTTGGATCACGATAAGATACAATGGAGTTGGGAACTCTGTGTAACCTAAAAATATTTTTATATACAATCGAGAATGTTGACCTAGGTAAATAGTATCTCGTATAGCAAGGAAGTGAGCAGATTCTATCATGCGATCAACAATAAGCTAGACTGCATTATTACCTCGAGGTGTCTTCGGTAATCCTATAACAAAATCCATGGATATATTATCCCATTTCCACTCTGGCACTGGTAAAGGATGAAACATCCCTTTCGTTAGCTGCCGCTATGCTTTAACCTGTTGAAAATTCAAACACATCACAGAAAAATAAGCAATATCCCTTTTCATTCCATCGCACCAGCAATACTCTTGAAGATCTATATACATCTTAGTACTGCCTGTATGAATAGAAAATGGAGAACTATGAGCTTCACTTAACAAAAATCTATTCATGTGTGAAACACAAGGCACCCAGAATCTCTTCCCAAATCTCAAAAAAAAAATCATTATCAATGTTGAATTCAGGTAACATACTCTTCTGAACCAGCTCTACCTTTTTCTACAACTCACTATCTTGCTTTTATGCTTTCTAAATTCTGTCTGATAGATAAGATTTCATTGATACCTGAAACAAAACAGAATAATTTTATGCAGCAAAACTTCCAAGACAAAATTCATCAAATCTGTAACCAAAGGATCATGTTCCAAATGTGACATGGTTAATGAATCATTACTTTTTTTACTCAAATAATTTTCCTCTTTATTTTTGTTTCCTGGGTGGTAGTGAATTTTGTAATCATAATACATGATTAATTTTATACATCTCCTCTGTCTCATGTTCAATTATTTCTGTGTGAATATATACATTAAACTTTTGTGATCAGTATTATTTCACACTTTACACCATACAAATGATGCCTCCAATTTTTTTATGAGGAATCAACAACAACTATTTCCAAATCATGTATAGGGTAATTTATCTCATGAGTTTTCAACTGAAGTGAAGCATAAGAAATTACTTATTCATACTTCATTAGGACACAGCCAAATCCTATCAATTAAGAATCATTGTAGATAACAAACTCACCATTCCTCAAATGTAGTAAAAATATTGTAGAATTCCCTAATCTTCTTTTCAATTCCTGAAAACAATAATCACAATCATTTGTCTAGATAAAAATAACACCCTTCGGTGTTATCTTAGTCAATGGGCTATACAAAAGGGAAATATTTTTAATAAACATTCTATAATATCCTGATAAACCAAGAAAAATACTAATATCGGTTATATTTGGGTGTCATGGCCATTCTTCAACAACCTTTGTTTTTACAGGTTCAACAACTTTTCCATCTTTAGAATCAATGTGACCATGGAATGAAATTTGTTGCAACCAAAACTCACACATGGTGAATTTACCATAAAATTTATTTTCTTTTATGTTTTGAAAAATAACCCTTAAATGAATTTCATGATTTACATTACCTTTAGAATACACCAAAATATCATCAATGAATACAACCACGAACTTATCCAAGAACTCCTGCAAAATTTTATTCATATGTTTTATGAATACAGCAGGTGCATTAGTTAACCCCAAATGCATAACTAAAAATTCATAACAACCATATCTTTTATTAAAACGGTCTTAGGAATATTTTCTTCCTTTCCCTTAAAATGATAGCACCCGGATCTCAAGTCAATATTTGAAAAATATTGTGCTCCCTAGAGCTGATCAAACAAATCATCGATATGAGGAAAAGTATATTTGTTCTTAACAGTGATGTTATTCAAGGCTCTACAATCAATCCGAAGTCTCATTAAACCATTTTTCTTTTTAACAAATATGACAGGATCACCCCATTGTGATGTGCTAGGTCGAATGAAACCTTTCTCTAATAAATCATGTGATTTCTCCTTCGACTATAAAAGTTAAATTTGATCCATTCAGTAAGGGGGTTTTGAAATTGGCTTAGCACCATGAACTGATTCAAGAGTAAATTCGACTTCCCTATCTAGTATTATTCTTGGAAACTCATCATGAAAAAACATTTGGATACTCATTTACCACTGGAACATCATTAATCTAAACGGTTCCGTTGTTTTCAACAATATGTTCAAGGTAATGTTCATTTCCATCTTTAACAAGTTTATCAGCCTCTTAATATTTTATAAATAGTAAGGGTTCATTCTTGTACAAAAACTGAAATTCTTTCTGAAAACAAACTTCATTAGCTCTAATGTCAATATTAGCATGTTAAACAGAGAGCCAATCCATACCCAGGATAGAATCAAACTCTACTAGAGGTACAACAATAATGTATGCAAGTAGGTTCATTCCATGTATAATTATAGGATGTTTCATATATATTCTATTTGCCTTAAAATTTCCCCCAGGTGTTTTTACCACAAGTTCATGAGTCATTTCTTGAGATGATATTCCCAATTTACTGGATACTTTTTCAGATATGAAAGAATGTGTAGAACCTGAATCAAACAACACATTGGCATAATTTGAAAAAACCCAAAGTAATGTATACCACTTCATTTGATGGACCAACATCTGCTGAAGTTGCCGCAAAGGATATCACCATAGATTTCTGCTTGTAGTCCGTCTGCTTCCCATCATTCAAGCTCTTTTTCGGACACTCGTTTGAATAATGACCTATCTCATTGCACTTGAAACATTCCACTAACTATAAATCAAATTTGGTCTTACCATTACCCTGTTCTTTTCCAGGGAAATCACGAGCATTATGTACCATATTACCACATCAGAAGAACTTTCCATAATTCAAAAGACATTCCCCATATGATTTTTAACAAATTTATCACAATCTCTAAACTTAGTTTTCTTACCATCAAACCTTTTTGAAGGATTCATCCATTTTCTAATGCCACCTAGGTCTCTTCTTCTGTAGGTTGTGATTGAAAATTTTCTCTTCAGGAAACTGCATTTCCACCATATTAGCACATTGAACAAGATTTTCATAACTTTTGAACTCATGAGAAGCTAATTCCCTTCGATATTTTGTCTTTAATCGTAATAAAAATGATTTATTTTTCTATCAAGGTCTCTGATAAAATTTGGAGCATACCTTGCCAATCGAGTGAAAATTTCTTAATAAGAAACAACTGAGTCTTCCTCTTACCTCAATTATAATAATTTTTTTTCCATCCTATGTCGAATATCCTAAGGAAAATATTTCTCAAGAAACATACCTTTGAATTCATCCTAGTCAAAGGAATCAATCTCATCAGTGTCCCTGATATTTTTAACCGTGAACCACCACTGATCTGCAGAACCCTCCAAACAGTAAAGAAAAAGAGAAATATTTTGATGTTATGAACTCCCCATGACATCGAAAATCTTCTCTAGTGCTTTAATCCACCCTTATGCTAGCACAGGGTCAGATGATCCTCTGAATGAAGGGGGATGTTGCCTCATGAAATGTTCCACCACTAACATGTTCTTATGTGGTTGATATGGCTGATCTCGGTCATGGATACCACCACCATTTATCACTTGATTCCACTTCCCCATTAATGCAACATATTTTTCAGTTCCAATTCCGACCATCTTAGGATGCGGATTTTGAAGGGCATTTCCCTCTATATGCCTTCCTAGTACTACATCCCTATTTCTTCTTTGGAAAACCATTCTAAAGAAACATTTATTTGATGATGAAACATTGTAATATTCAAATTCAATATCATTTCAATTTGACCATAATGTGTAAAAAATATTTCTGGATAATCATTTAATAGAATTCTAACTCCTTCTGTTATCTAAACAGTCCTTTGATACAATCTATAAGGCCCAAGCATTAAAAATTATGTAATCATGGGTTATTTCATGAATTACCATTGAAAATATTTTTAGGTTTTTAGTTTTAGAAAATTAGATCATAACTCATGCATTACATTCTATATTTAAACAAGGTGGTAATATCGGAGACAGTATTCGTTTTTTCCACCAAAGGAAACATATTAAAAATAAAACATGGTTTCTTTCTTGACACATCCACGACACTATCATCACATCATGTACATTTCCCTTGACATATGAAATACATTTCAAAAACATGGGATGAGCATAAAAATCTCAATAAGGGATATAAAAATACGGAAAGAAAAAATTAGTCCATGTATACATAAGAATCAATGAAATCATACTTCACTCATAAAACAAAATCCCTTTGTCATACCTCATGAAATCATAAGATTTATGAATAAATCATATAAATAATAAGACATAAAGGTAACCCGAGGCATTCATAACATTCTTATATGGGGAGTAACTCACATCGTTATGTTTGGAATACCCATCAAAGTATATTCCCTAAATCTCTTCGGAGAAACCTTTGGGTTTAACTCCTTTGTGTTACCCAATGCATTGGGGAGCTATCTCAGGCTCACCCGCACATAGTTTATCACGGAACCACCCGACATCATAAACAATTCCCAAGAACCATAACATAATCGAATCACATAAAACATTTATTCAAAAAACCTAACATTTCCACATTTCAATCACAATATACCAATACAACACATAGATATAATAAAAACATTATCATAACAATTTTCAATAACAAAATAAAAAAAACTAAAACATTGTATTTATTTTTCATTTAAAAAGGTTATGAATTGTAGAGGAAGCGAAAACTCAAATAATGGTCATGACTGCGGAGAAATCGTTGTCGCCGCATACATAAGACAAAAACATTCCTTTTGTCATTTAGTAAAACGATTCATGTAAAAAAATTCCTTTTGAATGAATTTAAAATTCAAAAGTTTTTATTATAAAACTAATAAAAGAAGTTCGTATATTAATTGAAGTATGACTCAATGAAAGGAGATTGAGACGAAGTCCATTAACTCATGTCTGACTTGTTATTCTTCGTTATATATATTTCTGAATAATAAACTAAGGTCAATTTATAATTTCTTAAGGACATAGTTTAATGTTAATTAATCAATTAATATCACATATTATAATGTTACAATAATTAAAAAATTATGTGAGTTCATATCAAACGTTTTGTCGATGTTTGGTACTTCAGTCAAAAATGAAAATGTTTGAAAATAATTTCACATGTAGTTATAATTACTTCATCTCCATAATGATATTTATGATTTAAATGTCATATATACCCAGTAGACATTCATTTTATACTATTCCATAACATTTTAATATAAAAAATGAAATGCACCATTCATGTAGACTGTAAGCCGTACGTACGCATGAACATGACTTTCATTTCATTGTCATATTAAAGGGATTAAAACTAAATGAGACATATATATATTATAATTCCAGTATAATATATATATTATATAGGTAACATAAGTTAATTAATTATATTCTTTATAAATTCCATGTTTGGCATTAACAAGTCACATCACTTGAGGGGGCGGTATTCCACACTTCCTCAGATGAAATTATCTCCATTCTAGAACATGATAAGCATAACGATGGGATTTAAAAAAAATCAGAAACTTATAGAAAAATTAAATACCATATATCTCTTATATAAATAAAGTGACCTCATAATGGCCACCATGAAAGGTGTTCAAATAATATTGAACAAATATCGTTTCGTGAGGCAGTAATTCGCCACCCACAGAAACAGTATGTTCGTTAAACATTAGACGAAGGTGTGTGTATGTGTAAGTATAATCCATATCATAATAAAATTATAGTAGATTGAGAATATTGTTGTTATTTTGGGATCATATAATAATAATATAGTGGTGATTTATGAATGAAAATAAAAGGAAGAAACTTGAGATAAGACATTACCTCTAAATAGGGTAACTCTTTTTAATTTGAGCCAAAGGCTTCTTTGGAAAGGCTTATGCCGAAAGTGAGGCATTTAGGAGTAATAGAGGGATGTGGAGAGATATTAAGAGTAGAAGTTAGATGATCCATGGTCTTGAGAGGTGTTGGTAAGGGGGTAGATGTGGGGGCCTTTTATAAGAGGGAGGAGGGTCACTTTTGGAATGTCATGAAATGTTACATTATTATAAAATGATTTTTGGATTTCAACGGTTCCAAAAAGATATATATTTGGGAAAGGGTTATATGGGGTAGAAATCCATCTTTCCAATCGGTTTTTGACAAGTTTAAGTGTTACATTTTACCTTATCCTTTCGTTTTACTTAAATCGTCCATTAGTGAGGAAATCATTGCATCATCATGGTGTCATAAATAAATTTACTTATTTAATATCAAAAAATTTAAAAAAATACCATGATGTAAGAAATATTATTATATTTCAAATGAATATTTATAATCTAAGAGATCATTTATGTAATAAAAACTAATTTTTTTTTACTTAGGATATACAAACCATTGTAATATTTCTCTTCTTTTTAAAAATAAAGTCATAAATGTCACTATCACAGACATGTGACTCAATGGGCCCTCATGATTGGTAAAAAGCTCCCCATGGTAGTACATGTCTCAAAAAAGAGGATTTTGACACATGTTGGGGTCATTTTATATTATTATTTTATTATTTTATTACCCTTAAAAACCCGATTATTAATTAATCACGATAATTAAAGATAATTACAGTTGTTACTATTCATAATGCCCAAAAACAAGATTCTTAATTACATAATTTGGAAATTATGATTCATAATATGGAATCCATTTTTTCAAATTCCAAACACAAAAATTTCGGTAATTATTTTAAAAATAATTCTATTTTTCAAAACAAATAGAATTTTTTTTAAAAAAAAATTTACATAAAAAATTGAGAATTATTTATGTCCAATTTCAAGGTGGAATTAATTATAATGACCACCATTAGATTAAATGATAAAAATAAATTCTAATTAAAATTTAAAAAAATTAAAAATATAATATAACCATATAATTAAATTATATGAAAAGGCTATTTTGAAGTAAAATGTTGTATTTTTCACTTTTCATTAAAAAATGAACATTGTCAAATATTACCAATAATTTTTCCCAAATAAATTTCAATGTCCCAATTATAAAGAATAAGTTCATTTTGAAAAATAGATCTTATAAAATTGTAAAAAGTAATATTTAAAAATTGTTAGCCATCAAAAGGCGGTAAAACTATATTTAAAAAATATTAGAGTATTCTATGCTTAAGATTGAATCTATTCTCATTTTAATCCTCTAAAACACTATCCAATTCATAAATAGACATAGATATGAAAATATATTATTATTTGCTTACTTTTAATGATACACATCTACCATTAATAAAGTTTACACATTTTATGGAGGGAAAGTTCCTTTCATATCAAGAATAAATAAATGTTTTTGTTTTCCAAAACCCAAGTGCACATCGTTTCCCTAACATTCACTACAAACCATTCAAACATCCATCAATCCAAAAACAGACTCTAAAATATTATTTATTTTAAGTATAATAATTAAAACCTCATTTAGAGTTTAATTTTCAATAAAAATCACCAATCAATATAAGGAATCAAGTCATTATTGAATTTATATACCAATCTCGGAATGTGGGATTACAATCTTCCCACTGTATAACTTTTATTCCTTGAGAAGCCTCTTATTAAATTTAATAAATGACCCGAACTACTAGTGTAATAAATTACATATCACTCAAATTATTCTATAATATATCATAAAAGAGATTTTGTTGCATAAATCCAATCATGAGTAACAATATGAATAAAATCAGAATTCATTTATCGACACCGCCCCTGAAACATTAAGTCAACACATTCATGTGAAACTATATGAGAACCAGAAAAAGTCATCTATTTTATGGTTATCATTTTCATAAACACTAAATCATATCACCATATCTTAATTGTTGATGTTACCCACCATCATGACGACTTTATGAATTAGAATATCTTCATTTTGAAAATATATAATGCGTCTCTCACATATCACAAAACAAATATTTATTTTAAAATTATTCTAAATTTTTTGTTCTATCCATTTTATTCAATTCGAACCCGAATTGTATGAGTCTCCCCAAAGCATGGTATTGGATTCAAATGTTTTTCTAAGAGACATAGACTCAATTGGTACATTTAATATGTTTTATTAGCTGATTCAACCACAAAATTGTTGGATTGATAGGACTGACCACATTAATCATGCAATATACTTGGATTCTCCAACTAAATCAATTAGTAAATCATTATTCACCCTATAAAACAAGTAATGAACTAGGTTCCACCCCTTAAAACATGTAATAAATAACGTTTCACTTGAGGGATCATCCTCAAATCATTACAATTTCAGCTAAATCTAAATAAATATACACTAAATACAAAAAATATTCAACCCAAATCTCATATCTTGTATTTAAAAATGATAGGATAAAGATTATTCATACCACAATACTTTCTATATATGATATCAACAATCATATGACTAGTCCCAAATATTACACAACCCTACCAACATGGCATTTATCCTCTACATCTCATGCTTCATCAAATATAGAAAGTAATTATATGTTGTTACAATTCTTCTCATTAATAAGTGAAAACAAAATAATTAAACATTATCCATTCATATATCATGGTAATGTCACCCTAGTACTTCCACAAATTCGCATATACAATTTCAGTCACACCCTAAATAGAAAATTGTTTTCTACCTAATATATATATTATTGTATGTATATTCTCATGTCGAACCTCAATAGGTCACAATTGAAAAATTTAGTTTCCCCTATAGGGGAAAAAGTTTCATACCAGTCCACACCTTGTGATAATCATTACTGGATCAATAATTCCATACATAAAATAAAATTCCAATTTCCACCCTCACCACTAAGGTATTTTATGGTTTGAGTAATCCCATGGCACCATAGTCCTAAAGAATCTCACTACTTCAATTAGTAATATTCTAGAAAATGGTCACTCTCTAATCACTGATTCAGTGATACAAAAAGAAATGGATATTCACTATCATGATCTCATCTAGAAAAAATAGTTTCATTCTCTGTTACCAACTACTTTCTCAACATGACTCAAACTGTAATGAGTAACATCTCTTCATAACTATGATCATATGACAATAAAATTGATGATTTAAAACCTTAATTTTGAAATAATCCATATAAAATTACCCTTATAACTCCTCATTATAATTGTGGAATTTTCCCAAGCCATTCTATATCACATGGTAACCTCCCACATGTCTTATTACTAATCCCTTACTGTCAATCTGTTCTCTCATTTCACTCATAAAATAACATCTAGAATCATCAATATCTATTACTAAATTGCACCTAACCATGAAATAAAAACATGGTACAAAATTCCAAAACATACAAGGTTCATCCCATAAAAAATAATATTTCAAAATCATGAAAATACCCTGTAACTTATTGCAAATCCATTACACAATTCTCATTAAAGGGATCCAACAAGCTCGTTAGATATTGCTGAATAGAAGTAAATCATCATGTATGAATATGATGATCACAATGTATCATGAATTAACCATTACTTAATGGATATTTCTAAAATTCTTGTGTATAGGTCAATAACAATTGTAAACTGATGGTATTCATTGGTTACCATGTATTTATCACAACTCATATACATTATATCAATCATCCAACTAATATTGATAAAAATATCAAAAAAACACTATCCTATATCATGAAACACATATGTAATATCACAAAAGAACACAATTCATGGAATATACCTATATGTTCCCATATCAAATATCATCGATAAATAACATTTGAATCCACCAGCAATAGAGTTCATATATCTATATCAAAAATTGCATTCAATTTTATTCACATACAAGGGAAATTATTCTTAACAATAATCTACATTCATTGATAACATATTGAGAACCCAAATTCCTATATCACCACATTTATATATATTGGTACCACATTCTAAATTGTGTTCCCTCTAGTCCACTATTTCACTCTATTAATTCTTATAGTGGACTACCCCATTGAGAATAAATATCATACTCTAATACCCCCATTTATATGAATTTGAGATTAATTCCGTTAGGGGTAAAATTATAATATGTTATCTTATATTAATATTAAATATTATCCCACATTTAACTATGTCAATCATCACATAGATATATGGTATAGTTTACTAGAATGAAACTACAATGTTACATGGAAAAAGAAATATATATTGTTACTCACAAATTAATTAACAAAAATATTTCATTTTTGGATCATGTATCATAATTACCCACAAGGGGTCCACCATTAAAGAATACAATTACAGTATAACCCTACTAATTGTCCTCAAAATCCCATTCTAGAAGGACTACATAGTTTTCATTAAAGTGAATATCACTATAGATCTATATGATTTTTTTAGAATAAAAATATATTTTCGTTCAACTTACTATAATTACAATCAATGAATATCTGAAAACAAAAAATACATTAGTAATTTCATTTTAAATATCCTAACACTCTATAAATCATCAAACAAATAACACATTATTTGAATAAGGTCATGCAAATATTATCCCAAACACGATGCATGTAAATTGGCCTATGTCTATAAAGATGAGGTACATAATTATAAAAATTATATATCATACATCCACGATGAATGTGCTTAAAATATGGTAAAACATGTAAAATACGATTATTATAAAATAGAAATACAAGTCTAATGTCCATGGAAACCATTAATTCCAAATAAAAAATTGTAGTTACGTATATAGTAGTATGGAATCATTCAGAAACTCAGACACAACCCTATATAAAGTATATTTTATCCTTGAAATAATAATAAAAATATATGAATCATTCTTTGATATAAGAAATATAAATCCACTGAAACCACTTTGCATGAATCCACCCATGGATTACAACCACTAAGAAGATACGGTATCAGGGGACTAATTATTAGGACCATATGTGCAACACCCAATATAGCAGAGCCAACTGAATATCAACATGAGTATTGGGTAGTAACATGGGGTGAATATACCCCCACATTAATAATGAGTAATTATTAATAAATAGACCATATATAAGTCATCATATTTTAAATAAATAAATATACATGTTATTAATAATTAAAAATCACTTTGTAGAATTTCATACATGCTGACTAGATTCCCATCGATCTAACCAAATAAATGATTTATGTAAATAAATAAAATAAATATATAGGAGGTTTTAAAATTTAAATAATAATAACATTATCCATTAATCTGATACAATCGATGATATCAATCTAAAAAATCCAAATCTAGGGAATCTACGCAACCAAACTGAGAAATCTGTATTGTATCCATGGGTAACCATGTCCCATTATTTCTTCATAATGGTTTATGTGAATCGCAATAGATAACCAGCAATGTGGTCCCATATAAAATTTGTAAATGAAGGGTAATGATTTGACATTATCATAGGGTAAATGATTAAAATAAATAATGACGACATAAAAATAACCAATATTAATCCCATAGTACTTCAATGACCGAACCAAACCTACATTATCTAGAGTCAGTGTCTCTCTTAGAATCAATATTATCCCTTACTTATAATATCATGATCATGAATGATATTTAGAAGTGTACCATATGTGATCTATTATGAATTAGAAAAAAATGATTCTTAGGAATACTTCGAAATCATATAGTGTGAAGTTCGACATTTGATTCCTAGGTATCCTCGGATTTATAGTGTTTGAGTTTCTATAAAAAGGGTATGTTTTTCATTAAAAAATGAAATAATGTATCTCAATTATCATTTTCTATTCACAGGTGTCCTAGATAATAAAATGTATATGTATTTCCTTATCGAAATTCAATTATACGAGTTACATGGAAATTAATCATCAGGCATCCCATTAATTCCACGGTATCATTGGATTTTCATTTTGGGTGACTGTCATTATTAACTAAAAAATAAATGTAACTTGTTGTTATAAATAACATAGGTATCATGAACCCAACAATTAATTCATGGTTTCCATGGTTATCTGGTGTCTTAGGATTGAGGACTAATTTATGGGAATCATGGTCAATTATTTTTAATGAATTTCTAGATCAATATCCAAATTCCATGTATTAGTGTGGAACAATGATTTAGCAGAGAGAACATTAAATTTGGTTTATAAGGATGCACATGAAATAAAAAACATTTAGATCCTTTACACATTTTTTATGCATAAAAAATCATTGGTAAAACCATTTTATCCCCTTAGTATAATAAAAAATAAAGACACCTCAGTTGGTTCCATATATGTTAACACATATCTTATGATGATACCAATCAATCATATGAAATAATTTCTAAATACATTATACAAGTCACTTCCAGGATTCCCATATAGAGATCTTGTAGTTTCATACATTTAAAATGCATATTTTTAATGAAATTTCAATATATTACACAAAGACACACTTGAGTCCCATAATAGTTTACTGTATTTCGAGAATAGGTAAAAAATCTTCTAATTTAGAGAATTATCTTTAATGTCTCCCATATTTTTATTAACCATTATTAATCTTCACAAACATACCATTCTTGAAAACAATCTTCATATCCATGGGAATGGAAACATAATAATGGTTGATATCAGATGATCAGTAAGGGTAAATAAGGGACACACATAATCATAACGTGATTGTAAGGGTATGATAACATAAGAATAACATGTGAAAATACAATATAAATATCAATTATCATAATATTGTGTAATGGAATAATGAATAGAATCTCACAATACATGAATCATAACTGAATCAATGAAAATGGTACATGAGAGAATAATATTATCATATGACATGGAATATTCTCATACACATAAGGAAAGAAAAGAATTTAAATAATAGTCTAGGATCACTATAAATGTACTATTATGGAATTGGTTCACTCCCAAAACCATTGTTGTAATGATTTATCACTCCCAAGAGCATCATGGTGGAAAAATCACTTACTGAACCAAGTTCCCTTAATGTTATAGTCCATCATTTCTAATGATATAGAAAACATTACACAATTATCTCATGGGATATATAGATCACATTAGTTACTTAATGAATATCAAACATATGAATTCCATATCATCACAAATCATTCATCGTATCCTAACACATTAAATTAAATGTTTTTTGAAATTTTTTTATGATATCCTATCCTCAATAATGGTGAAAGGTTTTATAATCATTTAATCCTTCCATCTTAGAACAACCAAAGAAATTAAATATGTCTCAGTATAATTTTATCAATATATAACCCATGGAATAGAAATAGGTTTTATAAATAACCTATTCATGATAATAAATAAAACTGTTAAAAAATAACAATGTTGTCATCAAATACTATCTCCAATGAATTATACGTAACAAAAATGAATTTCATATAATATGGAAAATTATTTTTAATGATATCATAGAAATTTTTTTATAGAGAATAAAATTTATTTTTATATAAATATTTAAAACTAATAATTCATAAATTATTTTTGAAATAATTATTTTGAAGATAAATTTTTATAACATAGAAAATAATCTACAAAAATTATTTTACATAATTATTTAGGCAAGTAAAAATTCCATTGAAATCAATTTTTTTAAACAAATCATAAAATATTTTGGAAATAATTTTCCAGGAAAGTGACATAAAAGAACTATAAAATATGTATATAAATATTAATTGGTAATAACTATTAAAATTTTTACGCACTCTATAAGATTTAGAAACATGATTCATTTTACATTTCTAGTAAATTTAAAAAGTGCATTATTTTTAAATGTGAATGATTATAAATTTGAAAACTTTTATTAGAATGAATAAATGGGTAAAAATGTAATAATAAATCATTTGAAAAATATAAAAACCATTTTTCAAAAAAAAATTAGAAATCATGGGCTCTTATAGTATTATTATACAACTAAGGGGAAAGATAATGTTGAATTTTCATAGGAACATTCTCACAACAATTCTAAGTACTAATGATTTTAAAAGTTGTTCTATTACTTGAAAAATTTCATGATTAGCCATAAGTGAAAATAATATAATTATTTTATGTTATAAATATCAACAAACTAACCCATGGGAGATATAACTTAAACAATCATTAATAATAATGATATTGTGAAACAAAATCTTACCACATGACAAACCATTGAATCATAAGCCCTAAAAAATAAACCACATATAATTAAATATTATGTAACATGAATATAAATAGATTAATTATATAACATATTAATGTGGATTTATATACACCACATAATAGAAATATGTTGTAAATATGGTTTATATCCCACAGAAGTTAAAATGTGACTATAAACCCTTATCGTTAGTTTTATCTTCCTTATTAAAAATTAAAAAATCCTGTATAAAAAATATTCATATTTTTAATATATTATATAACCATATATATGTCAGATAATATATTATATACAGGTCACCATTTATTACATTTTTATTAACAATTCTATGTTAGGGTATCAATTTGAGGAGAAACTACTTTTATGATTTATGATTTAGTATTTTTTGTACTCATACATTATACATGGTTCAACCATCTCCAATTTTTTTTCCACAAAACTAATATAATATATATATATATATATATATATATATATATATTTAGTATACATGTACTTATATTGATCCATAAAAGATAGAGGTAGAAAATTAAATACACAACTCACGTAGATAGAAGGGAATACATACATATGAAGAGTATAGAAGCTAATTCTGTAGATAGATATATAATACATCATATTCAAATAATACTCATAAAATTCAAAAAAATTATTCCTCGGACTGTAATAGTTTATTATATTTTTAATCATGGGACATAATAATCTAACTTGGTCAATGATCTACAATGATTTCCCCAATGAACATCCCATTTAGTACTCCTACTATGAAACATTCTTTCAAATGAGGATAAATGAATCTTTATAAAGGATGAACTCAGATGAGAAATATATTTAAAAAATAACTATAGAAATCATAACATGAACATAAGTGTATGGAAAAATGAGGATAACATTTAACAATGACATCCTACAAATAAATGGTCATATAAATGATTCATGGAATAATTATTTTATGTACATAATAAATAAATAAAAAGGTTATAACATTAAAAAAACATAAATTAATAACTTATGAATAATATATAGAATTTTAGAAGACACACAAACAAGAAAAAAAGTTAAAAATATGTCAAGGATCATTTAAAAAACATATATTGGATCTTCATAGAGACTAAATATACTAGGAAAGACACCCCACTATCCAGTCTCACATACCTATACTTAGAGGTGATTATGTTAAAAATTCATCCCATAGTGGATTAGAATTCATCCATTATACATTGTGAACAAGGACACACCAATTTCTCATTGTAGATTAGGGTTCACTTTTTTCCATTATAGACCAGTATAAAATCATTTCCCATTATGGATCTGTAAAATAATATATTTTACCATATTTAAATCATGAGAGTCATTCCTTTTCTAATGTAATTGGATTTATACATAGGCCCAACCATTATCATAATGTCGCATAATATAATAAAATATTCATATGAAACAAAATCGTTATTGGTTTCATAAACTATATATAATAATCCATAAAATGAAATGGGAGTTATATAATTTTCATCATGTCATAAAATATGAAAAATAGATAGTTTCATACTTATTTTATCATAGTGTATCTCATTCAAGGAAGTGGTATTCATTAGGTTTTTATCATGGTATAACCCATGGAAAAGTAACAGGTTTCATAAATAACATTTCATATTAAAAAATAATTAAATGAAAAAAATAATGGTGACCTTAGACAATATACCTAGAAAATTATAAACTATGTTAATGGATTTTAACTTTAATGGATATGTATTTTGAATGATTACATTACACATTTCTTGAAAAAAATAAACAGTCATTAAAAATCCAGAAGGATTTATCAATACATTTAGCTGAAAAACATATTGAAAAAATATATTAATGATTGATTTTTGAAATAATTTAAAATATTTAAAAATGAAATTATCCATTTATTTAAAAATAATAATATTTAAGCATAATACAGTTTAAATCAAATTTACCTTGAAAACACATTGAAAACATATTAATGATAATTTTTTAAAATTAAAACATATAAAATTTTGAAATCAATTTTTTAAGAAATATTTGAAATCATAATATGGATTCTTTGAAAATAATTTATTTATTTTTAATTAAATAGAAACATAAAATATAATTTAATAAACTTTTTAAAAATCATTTTTGTAAAACATTAATTTAATAGAAAACATTTTTATGACCAAAAGCAGAAATAATGTTGTATTTTCATAAAAACATTATCTTAATTATCTTATTTTTTGAGGAGTGAATAAATTGTAATATTAGATGAATATATCATTTTTTAAAATAAGAGACTAAAATTCATTAGAATTATTGAGAGATTAATCATAATATCTTATCAATAGAATCATAATCCTAAACAATCTGGATAAATGATGATATTGTTGTTATACACTCTTACCACTATGTTGAGTTTCAATAAAAATTACCATTAACAAAAAAAATTACTTTTAGATTAAAATATCACAAAAATAGGGATATTAATTTTTTTAAAATTCAAATGGAATGACATATACCTCAACAAATAATGCATGTTTATAACATATTATATGTCACATAGAAGGACAATTCAGAAAACATTACCTTATCGATTTGTTAATGTCTGAACCATATGACCCATGAGTGAGTGATTTTAAATTTTATATGTATGTACTGAATAATTGTTAGTAAAATAATTATGTAATACATCGATGGTCATTATATAGAAAAAAATAAAATTAGTATTGAATTTAGCATTTGTCACGTAGAAATAAATGTGAAACTATAAATCACCTTACTATAAGAGTAACACATCAATCATATTCCGTATAAAACAATAACATAAATTAAATCCTATAATATCATTAATGAATTATATATTCCTGATAAAACATTTCATGTGGAAATATAAACAACACAAAACAAGAATAATGGTATAATATTGGTTATATCTCATAGAAATAAATATGAGGTAAGAAAACAATTTCATTATGTCTTGAATCATTGTGTACTTGTTAAAACCTCTTATATAAAAAAAGTTATTTTTTATACATTTAGAGCAGTGAAATATTATTAGATATAATACAAAAATTATTTAATAATGACATTGTATTACCCATTTATAATAATTTAATTTAAAAGTTATGTTTCGACTATTAATTGCTTTATTTTCCATACATGTTTTTCATTTATTATTTTTGATCATTTTACATATATGACGATTAAAATATTTAAAAAATCATAAAAGGATATAAAAATAATATATATTAAATATATATTTATTTATAATAATCTATGAAATATATAAATAGGAATTGAAATACACCATTCCTGATATGGTAGGTGTTATGTATGGATGATCATTGTTTTCATTTTCATGTCACATTGATAAAATATTGTAAATGATATAAATATATTATAATACAATTAGTGTTATTATAGAATCTATATTTCAATTTTCTATGAAACCATACTTAATACATTCAATTTAATTTTTGAATTTATAATATTTATTTCAGTAGGTGATAGTCTAAATGTATAGTAATGATATTATATTCACAAAAAATAGCAATCATAAAGATATACTTATATAATTATTATAGAAGAATAGAGAGATCATAAATATCATATATATTTATATATATTATTTTAAAATAATTTTTTTCCCTTATTAACAATATAAGGTTGTTTTAATGGAAGAAAAATGGCATCAATTTGTGAGAAGGTATTCTATCATACACATAAACGATTTTTGAATAAACCATTTTATGAAAGTATGTGAAATTATTTGTCACACACTTAAAAAAGAGAAAAAATAATTTTTATGATAAATATTATATTTTAAATTCATTTAATAAGAAGAATTTTGTGGGTTTATAATGAATTAGAAATAATGTTCTTGTTTACTAATGTTACCTCTTACTTGGGTTACTCCATTTGGTTTTAACCAAAGAACATCATTAGATTTCATTATACCAATTTTGAGTAATATTTGTTGAGAGGAGTGATTTTTTATGCTTATTTTTTATTTTTGAGGAATATCAAAAGTAATTTATATATTTTAAGAATTGAGGGGTGTGTTTAGCCTTTTTATAGTTTTGGAGGAGTTGTATTCTTTTAAATAAAAATTTAATAATATTGAGATGTCTCCCTCAAACCATTATCCAAAAATAATGACCCATATAAGACAAAACATTCCATATTTTAAAAAAAAATTATATACAATGGATTTTTTAATATTATCTAGGATAGTTTCCCTCTTATGATTATTGTATAACCAATAATTAAACAATTTTTTACATTAATAACTATAAATAAATTTAACCGCTTTCAAAAAAAATTCAGTCAAAAACAATGTTTTCCAAAATATAAATTATAATTATTCATTATTTAAAATATGTAATATATTTTTCTTAATTCCAATCACATTAGTGGTTGAAATTGATTATCAAAATTAATATCGTTATTGGGATTTGACAACAGGGTTCTAATGTGAAAATGTTTTAAAGCATGAAATGTTTCTATATCCAATTTGAATAGTAAATTGATTAAAATCAAAAAAACGAGATTAATAAATTTATATTTGATATAATTATTATTTGAAGTAAAATAAAAATATAATTTATATATATATATATATATAAATTAAACAAGATTAAATTTCCTACTAAAAATCAATACATGGAACTATAATTCATGAAATGAAACATCTGAGAATAATATAAAAAAATCACCTTAAGATAATTTTAAAGTTCCTATATCAATTTTTTTATTTTAAAAAATTTATTTTATTTATGAGTTAAAAATAGATATAAAATAGGTGGTCCATTAAAATATGTTTAAAAAACTTTTTAATGAAATGTATCATTTTATGAGTAAAATTGGTTTAATTCTTATCCCTTGTATAAAACACAAATTATATGAGTTATGAATATTTTATTTAATAGATCATACATATATTTTATTAATATTAGTAATGAATATTGGGTTTTAAAATTTATTAAGATAAATTAGTTTTTTAATAGAAATAATGATTTCATAGGAAAAAAATATCTATTTATTTTTTTAAAAATTAACTTCCATTTATAACAACGTGATTAAAAATGTATTTAGTTATAGTACATGTAAAAAAAATATTTTCTAAATATTGTTAATTTTATTCATAACATCCATTCAAATTGAATGGTCCTAACTATAATAATATTTATCAATATTTTAATAATATTATTAATTGTATAATTGTGTTCAGAAAAACTCAGTCCTATATATCGAAAGCTATCGAAGGATGTCAACATTGGGTGTGAAATAAGGAAAAAATTGTTTTGTGATTATTTAAATATAAAACAATTATGTAATTGTGAAAAAATGTTATATTTGTCTTTCATATTCAGAAATCATAACATGGTTTATCATGTAGTGAAATACGTTAATGAAATTTAATTTATTCTAAAAAAGTAGTATAATAAAAATTGATGGTCCTAAATTCATTGATTAACATTTCCTAAAATAAATAAAAAAAACATTAAAATAATATATTTACATTTTTGGGTAATTTTTTTTTACATATTTTACTTTTTTCATTAAACAATTCATTGTTACCTTCTTTGTAATCAATGAATGAACCACATCGCTCCATGAGGTGGTTGTCTTCTATACACATGAGTGATGTTTTTATAGTCACATAGAGTATAAATTAAGAAGTAATATGTGAATAAATGATTCCAAAATAATAATAATATCATATATATCATATATTAAAAATAAATCCATCATTATATCATTCCTATAGTGGGTTGAATGTAAAAATGAATGACATCGGTTCTTGAGTCAGTAGTTTGTCATATACACAAATGATGATTTCATGTCTAATTTTATTCTAAAATATATGTTTGTAAATCCTTAAATTAAAAAAAATGCGTACATATATATATATTTATATTAAATAGGAAAACGATGTTATATTATCATCTTTTAATATTAATTGAAATAAGTGGATGGAAAAATAAAATAAAATGATTATTGAATGATGTTGCCTCTTTTTTCATTAAACTCTTTGGGGGTTTAGTAACTTCCTTCCAAATGAATATTTAAAAAGTATAAGGATTCCATGAAATATTATGGATTTACCGATGTTATTTTAGAATTTTTTTGATGAAGAAAACGATTTTTTGAGTTAAAATAATAGGAGAAGTGGTGGCCTATTAAAACTATGGTTAATGTTATAATTTTAATTCATATAAAATAAAAATATATAACTTCTTTTAACTCAAGTAACAAGACTATGAAATTTTATATTCAAATATATATATGTATTATTTTTTAAATATGTCCATAATTTTTTTTTATTTTCTGGGGTTATTTTTAACCCAAATACATTTAGTTTATCTATTATAAACCTATTTTTATCTTACACACGATAAATAATTTTTAATGTTTTTACTATTCATTATGAAGAAAAAATATATTGAAATTATTTGATAATACAAATTAATATGACTAAAATTTTGAATATATTTTCTAAAATTCATTTCAAATAAGTAGAATATTTTAATTCAAATTTAATCCCATAGAACTGGTTAGAAAATGAGGTATCGAAGAGAAAAAGATCAAATGTTTGAAATTTTTTTATTTAAAAGTTAAATCTAAAAATTATTCAAATAACATAAATTGGGATTATATATATATATATTATTTTACTATTATTA
Organism: Viscum album; assembly: GCA_963277665.1. NCBI lineage: Eukaryota > Viridiplantae > Streptophyta > Magnoliopsida > Santalales > Viscaceae > Viscum > Viscum album. The sequence continues at coordinate 1,058,692,447 of OY728165.1, read as the reverse complement.
CATTAAAAAATATATTTAATTAATTTTCTATTTTTAAAATCATAACAAATTTGACATATTTTAATAAAAACCAATATTTTTAACTGTTTATCAAAAAAATTAAACATCATATAATATTATAATAAAATTCACTAAAATATAATATAAAAATGATGATTTCAAAAATTAACATTATTTTTTCAAATATAATTATAATAATGTAAAATATTAGTTTTAATAGAAGTTCCCAAATGGTGAAAGAACATTTTTATTTAAATAAAACAAAACTCTAAGAACATAATCAGATTTATTCATTTATGTTTTTAGGAAATTAGATAAAATGAATTTCAATCCTTTTTATTTTTCATATAATATCTAAATGTCAATAAAATTATTCACTAAAAGTTATTTTCATAATTTAATAAAATCAATCATTTTTTCACAAAAGAATTCATAATAAATGATTCAATTTATTATCAAGGATATTTTATTTCTATTTGTAATCCATAAGTCACCATGGATTTAATTATATATATATATATTTATATATATCCGTGTCTATGTGTTTAGAAAATATATTTTCATCATTTAAGTTAATCTTTTTCATACTCTCTATTCAAATTTATAGGTGATAACATTAAAATTAAGCAAAAATATTTTTTAATCATGTTACATTATATATAAACTAGGTGTTCTATGTTACAAAAGCTAATCAAATTTTTTTGTTTAATACAATATCAAATCATTGATGATATACTAAAAAATATATAAAATATTATAATTATTTGATTGTTATTCAAAAACCATTTGTTTTTATATTATACCCCATATAAAATTTGTTTAACCACAAAATTCATCATATTTTTTCTAATAAATAATAATACATCTAACTCATTACATCTTCAGGTTAACACATATCATCCTCATTATGGTGGTTTTGGCATGCAATATTGATGAGGTTCAGGTTGTGTTTCAGAGAACATTCCCTATTGAAACTAGAATATCTATTAGTTTTTCACCACATGAAATATCTTCCTCCAACCATATAACGTCTAATTTAACTATATTTTATAGATCATTTATTTACTTACTCATCATCTGTTGGGGTGTTTATGTGTTTAATGGTTATAAATCAATTTCCCTATAGTGTGTTGGGATGTTTCATGCGGTTTCGAGTCTCCATGTGAAGGGGGAATCCCATGGATATGTGGGTTCCCCTGTTATGTTTTGTAAATATCCATGGAAAAGATTACACATGTATGGGCTCGGTGTTTCCATGTATATATATAACAATTCATGCATAGGAGAGTGGCGATGGGTATATGAATATAAGCATATGGGTAAGGATCCTCTTGCTCTTTCCCATGGACTTGGTGGTTTTTACAGAGCAGTTAGGTGTCCTGACACAAGTCTGGATGTTTATATACTCTATGGGGGGAGTAGCATATTTTTGTTAGAAATCTATAAGAGAAGAAGTTGACAGCAGTGATCCACCGTGAGGTGGTGTCCCTCTTCACCCCATTAAATATTATAAATGTATCAACAAATTTCTTATTGCAATTTAGTTAGAATTCATAATTCATTTATTAAATTATCTATTTTGAATGTAGATAAATGTTATTTAACATGTTTCAAATTTTAAATGCTAATGATGATAAATTATGTGAGTGATAATTAATTTAATTATTTTACAATTAAACCCCTCTAACATAGGTTCACTGCCATCAAGATAAAATTGTGTGGTTAGAGAAAGCTTCCATGGCCTTGTAACACTAATAAAAGGTTATGCTTAGACCAAATGAAATTAATGAGTAACTATTATTTTATTATATGGTTGCAATGCTACTTTCCATTCCAAACTAATGGAATACCATTCTCGGTACAATAAATAAATGTTTACAACTCTTCCTGACCTATCCACCCTAATGGAAATAAAGACTTGCACCAAATGAATTATTATATGATTTCCATATCAAAATAAATGGGTTGACCTCGCCTCACCTTGGATTCTGATAGGCAAATACTTTGGGACATGGGACCCCATTCTGATTCAAGGATTTGTTTTTCCTTGGTCTATACCAATACATTGTCTTTTCAATTTATATTTATTCATTATTACAGGATTCATTGGACACACTCCTTTGTTCCTACATTGACTAGTAGGAGTCACAGTGAAATCATGTATGGCCCTATCATTGTTTATCCCTATTTTACATCGTTCGATCACAATGGACATAGTAGGAACCTTATTGTAAAATTCCTTCGATTAGGCTCCTCGGATTACACTCTTACCCATTAATGATATATTTTTATTTCAAAAATAAATATTTAGAACTAAAAATTCAGAAAATATTAAGGATATAATTTTATTTCAAACTAATATTGAATGGTTTTATAATTTTTTTTAATGGAATCTGGTGATGATGTTATAGTGTTATATTTTTTAATCATTTTAAAATAATGATTATAAAAAAAATTTATTAACAAAATATGTATTGAAAAAAACATAATAAATCCATTATAAAATAAAAAAATTATAAATGGATTAAAATTAATATAATAAACAAAATTATAATTTTAAAAAAAAATTATTAATTTTATAAAACATGTGTTTTGATGAAAATTGATGTCTGGGTGAATAGAGAAATAATTACTTCTTTCTTAAATACATTTTACAAAAATATTAACTATGAATGAGATGAAAAATATTAATTTTATATTTAAATTTTATGAATATTCAGAGGCAATGATTTGAGATTTAATTTATGATATAAATATCTAGTAATTCTCCCAATAGATATCTAAATACTAACAATCCCAGATAATTTTGAGAATCTAAAATAAACCCTCAATACTTGGTTATATTCTAAATTTTAGACCAAAAAAGAAATATAATATAAAATATAACATTAAATGAAATGAATATTAATATTTTCAAGATATAAAAACTAAGTGTGGATATATATACACCACAAAATTTAAATTACTAGTGAATTTGGAATATCTCTAGGAAATGAAAATGTTATATGAGAAGCTGTTATAGTAATTTTCAACTACATTCATACATGTTTGAACTACCTGTGTAATAAATAAAAGATTACTGTAAACTTAAGAATGAAATGAAAATATATTTATATCATATATAATATTATTTAATTATGACCTTTTATTATGTGTTTATTAAATATTCAATGATTATATAATGTTTCTGGAAATGATTTATTTTTTCATATATGTTATGATTTTTTATTTGTTTTCTTATTACATTGACAATGTTTACAGAATCTATAGAATTCTATTAATCATATAAATTACATATATATTAAATATATATGTTTTCATGGTTATCTATAAGAGGTATATATAAATACTAAAATATATTTTTCATGGAGTGGGTAGGCTGTACATATGCATGAAAACGGCTTACATTTTTCCAAAAGTCATAAAAATAATGTTAAATAATATACTAAAATTAATTAATAATTTTAATATCATATATAAAACATTTTTTCATTCAAACAATGCTAATTATATTTCATGTAATGTGTTAATGAATCACATTTCTTCACGAGGTGGTACTTTTTTGTACACATATGAGACATTTACATATTCATATGAAATGGCATGCTACAAGAAATGTGAAATATAATAATTCTAGAAGCATAATGATATAATTAGTATCATATATAAAAATTAAATCAATAATTATTTCTATATGTGAGTTGTATTAATATAATAATGAATGGCATAGATTCTTGAGGCAGTCGTATTCCATTAAAAAAAATAATGATTTCAAATTTTATTTGATGGAATAGGAGATTGTTATAGAACATTCCATTAACATAAAAAATTTCATTATAAAAATTATACTAATGTTATCATATATTCATGTTTCAATATCATTATCCATTAATATAAGAGCAATATGTGATAAAGGAGCTATTTATTTATAAAATTTTATCTTCTATATGGTCTAAAATAATTCATTATGATGTACAAATATATTATTTTTTTCGATATAATAATTTATCCTCTAAAACTTATTTCTATCATCACTACCAAAATTATAGTCAATTATTTAATATTATAACATTGAATAAATATTTTATTAGATATCCAAATATTTTTCAGTCATATTTTCTTAAATCTTGTATCTATATTCTACCCAAATTAGCATAAATCAACTAAATGTTATTCCCATATTTACAGGAGCCATACCATCTAAGAACTAAATAAAACTATACAATATAAGAAACCTATATCTATATTAATTCCCATTATATAAATGAACCATAAGTACACATAAACAATATATTCTTCAAATATTCCCTCATTTTATCCTTTGATTCTTAATATGACAAATGAATTCATGGAATAAGAAATATTTCATTTCCTCACTATATATATATTTTGAAACATCAATATTTACTAGAAATTTTATTCAGATTTTAAAAATTAACCAATTAGTGCAAAAAAACTTTTTGGATGTGGTGACAAAATATATATATAACAATGATTCATTATACATTTTTATGATATATATAAAATTCATAAATCATGTATTATTTCCAATTATTTGATTTCAATTTTATTATTGACAAACAAATTTCGTTACTTCATATGTTCTATAATTTATAAACATCATAATATCCTCATAATTGTCTGTGGTGAATGGATAGTTATCTATCAAAGTGGATTAATATATGAATGTGATAAAATACAAATCACCTTGAGTAGAATTATGAATTGGGGGACCAAATAGATATGTTTGAGAAAAATATAGTTGCCTTTGTTATTGTGATAACCTCTTTCTTTTGAGTCTTATGAGTAATCATTATTATAAATCATTTTAGAAAGATTTTATCATGATATCACCATAGAATGGGTGAATCTAAGACAACATCAGGAATTGTAATTTATTTCTTGTTTTCGGAGATTCACAAGCCATGTATTCGATAACATGTTCTCATATTTCTTGATCATGTAACACGTATTTGTAGGATCGCCAATTCAGAACTAATTTACATTTGTTATATACCCTTTATAGTTAATTATTACACCACCAATTAGTTCGACGAGGTATTTTTTCACTACAATCAAACCAAATTGTCATCATTGAAATGTTGTATTACACATAGAACATATGGTTTAATCCCTTTAAAATAGTGTGAATCACATGATTAAATCTTGTCATTATCATTTTGAGCATTAACAATATATTTTATATTAAATTTCCAATAATTACCAATGTATATTGGGCCTCTTTCATGATTCATAGTGTTCATCACAATTTTAAAAACACAATTATTGTGGGAGGAATACCCATTATCATGTCTCAAATATATATTTTTCATTTATTAAGGAATATATTGTCTATTTGTAAATTTTTTATATTGATCACTCGAACATCGTTTCCTTTATCATTAACTAGGAACATATAGATAAATATTTTCATGAATTGTTTTTCTCTATGACCATTTAGATCACACCTTTCAAAAAACATTCTTGTCAATGAAGTCATTTTTTCAGAAAGAAATTAATTTTAATCTCATGTTTCATTTTTCTAGAAAAGTAATCATTCTCAAAAAGGATTCATCGTAGAAATTAGTGGAGAATTCACTAGTGACATTAGTGGTTCTTTTGATGCCAATTTTTATCTTTTTCATACCATTATCATCTTAATATAATATTTTTTTCTCATTGATAATTATTTATCATATAATGATAGTTTTTCATCAAAATAAACGATCATATTATCATATTACAGTACTTTTACCTTGTGGTTTTTACATTCAATTACTAGATATGTATCCCTTTTATCTTTCTAACAATTTTCATCAGCAAATTTCATGTTCTATTTTCCTAAATTCTTATTTTATTTCTTTAGTACTATGTTTTTCTCAACACATTACTCAATTTTTTCTATTTTAATTTATTTATAATCGTTTTTTTAGTTAACTTTTTCACTAATAGATTATTCAATTTCATTTAAATAACTTTTATAACAAATTTTATTTTCTCATGTATTTCATCTTCCTCTTCATTGCATGTTATATAATAATTGTACACATCATTTATCATAATTGTTTTATTATTTCAATAAAATTTCATATTTATTTAAATATTTACTGTATCTTATTTAGATCATTTTATCCATATCCTTCCATCAGTCTTTAAATAATTTTACTATTTTCAGTCTGCTCCATTCTTCATTATACAATAAATTGAATAGTGTACAAGAGCATTATAATTATAAAATATATAAATTATCTACCTTTTTTCGTCCTTTTTTATTCTAAAATCATTTATAAATGAATGTATGAATACATTGATATTCTTATTCATGATCTGAATCACTTGATTCAAAAACATCGATATCTTTATGAATTTTAATATACCATCATGCCTTCAATGGTATTTTCTACTACATATTCTTTTCAAATTCCAGAAGATTTTATATTTAATAAGTGATGAAAATGTTACCAAACTCATATATTGAAATATATTTTCTATCGTTCTTAATTGATATTTTTGGATTAAATAAATTCATAAAATTCATCGTCAACTTCATCACATTTTGACATCCTAAATATTGTATCATGAGCCTCTAACCTTACATAAATTTCCATCCTCTCTTGTAATGAAATGATAAAAATAGTCACTTTAACCCCTTTTAATATATTCTAATTTTATTTTCATGATCTATAACCTTTCATTTTTTTAAAATTTCAATTATTATATAAAAATTTATATTGTTTCTCATTTAAACATTTTCTTGTAGTTCCTTAATGATAGTGAATACATTGTCTGATAAGGACATTAGAAAAGAATATTTTACTTTTCCATTCACTTATACATTTTTATTTTTGGAAATATTCATTCAATCATTATATAAAGATATATCATGTCATTTTATGGCAACACCATGAACGTAAATTATATTAGAAGATAGATATAGATATATTTGATTCTTCAAATGTGTTATATGATTTCCTAAAAGGTTTCTACACGCATTCTATTGGATAAATAGTGGTTTCAGTGATCAAAATATAATTTCATGGATCTTAAAAATGTGAACTTTCATTTGATACCATATTTCATTTCAGCAGTATTATCTTCCACATTTTAGAGGGATGCTATAAAATTAGTGGGGGTTAATTTTTTAAATTTTTTAAAAAAATCTATAGTTACATTAATATTAACGTATGATACAGTAAAACCAAAATTAATTTAGCCTAAAATAATAATCAAATTATTCAAATATCAAGGAACACAACATTTTATAGGTATTTGATCCATCATAGTATCCAAACTATTTTTAATTGATGGTTATCCTCCACAATGAAAATGTTATTCAATATAAATAGGAGCTTGTCCCGCTTACATAAATTCATGTGGAATCCCAAAACACATGTTAGGAGTCATTCTAGAAATACCTTCTTCAAACAATCAGATAAAATATGTTTATAAGATAAATATAAATCCAAATAAAATATCAATCATTGTAAGATGTTATGAAGATACCTATATTAGAGACTTTATAATATTTGTGAAAGAATTCACGATAATGAAATCATAGAATATAATAGACATATATTATCGGACTAAAATAAAATATTCTAAATCCACATGTTTCAACAATTATAAATAATTGAATGTCTAAAAATGACATCAGACTCATCTCCTTATTTATTTTTTAACACATCATTAGAACTAATGAAACAAAAAATATAAAATATTACACCACACATATCGCATAAAAACCATAAAATTCAATGAACATAAATTATTATATACCCCATGTTCTATATAACTTCATTCCATAACTATATCATCATAGTGACATGAAATATAAATTTCATTGAATGTATATGCATTAAATAATATGAAAACAACATTATTTTTATGCACCCCATGAATATTCATATTTGGTAAAATTGAAAAATTTCAATTAGTTGGTAAAGAAATTTCCAAAAATAAATCAACATGGAAAACAATTGGCTACATTAAAATAAGTTATGTGGTTCTCAATATACTATGGTTAATCTTTTCCTAGTGTAATATATTTTGGAATTTGAATTAAACTGGGTCAAAAAATTGACTATATTAATCCCATAAAGATTAATATAAAAAATGATTCATCTTCCTTGAAAATTTGGATTAGTGAAATCCAATATTCTACAATATTACTAAATTTGGATATGTGAAATTTATTACTAGTTCTATTTGGATTCATTATATACCGTCATTGATGAAATTTCTCTGCGGATCATTACATCACAAATTTGGTAACGTTATTCTGAAATAGGATTTATTAAACACACTAAAATAGAACCACTCTAGCCTTCTTATTGACCATCTAAAAAAACATGTTATAGAAACCATATACTTTTTTCTATCATATATATTTTTTACTAATTAGTTCAATAACATTAAATATTAATGAGGACCTTCAGAATGATTTCAACTTATTCAACTAGCCATACCCATCCAGAATGGTGGGATCATTACGTTTTCTAAAAATGAGATAGAAAATCATGGATTATTCAATTTGTAAATTGAACAAGTTAATTAAATATGGTAATAAAATATATGTTTTCTAAAGTTATATATTTAGGGATGATCGATCCCATCCATGATTTTAAAAGGATATAATGCCTTAGAGATATTTATGTAGAGATCCCAATACTGTGTCTTTCAGGTAATACCATTTTTACATAGTATATTATCCATAATAATAACTCATTGATGCGTTTTTTATAAGTTAATAAATTTTTTTAATATTTTATGATTTTTTAGATTATAGGGTTTTCGTAGTTTTGTTTTGAAATTATGTGAGATTGGAATCGGATGTTTATAATGGTCATAGGGCGGACATCGAGTTTTTCTGACTATGATTAAATTTTGGTTTTAAAATTTTTAGTTCTTTTTATTTTCATTGAAAATATGGGTTTATTATATTATTTGTATTACAATGATTCATAATGAAATTTTTTAATTTTTTTTCATTGTAAGTGAATTGTTTCATGTGGTGGCAAGGATTTGTCCTATATGACCTTAATTAATTAAAATGTAGAAAAAATCAAATGAAATAATGGGATTTATTGTTATTTATGGATGTTATTATAATTAACTTCTATGATATTTAAATCAATTTATGGGTTTGTTAAGTGAAATGATTAAAGAAGAATGAAATTTTAATGAAGATAATTTATATAAATTATTAAACCCAGCTGTACTAAAATAAATTGAATTTATTTTTCTATAATTTTTAATTAAATACTAATGAAAACGTACTAATATTATAATTTCACCAGTGGTGAAGATTTTGGATGGTAATAGTGATACGTTTTTTGAATATTGTTCCCTTATCACTATGATAAAAACCTAGAGTCAATAGATATAATATCTATAGTAGATCTTAAGGCTGGGAAGATATATTTAGTTTGGATGTCAGTAATAGTTTACATTAATTTTTTTTGTAAAAATCACCGCCTAAGATAGTATGAAATTAAACACACAAATGTTTGTGGAGTTGTTTTCCCCAATATCCAATTTTTGGGGGGGAATAGATAGTTGGATTTTACCTCCTCTCTTTCTAATTTTTTATGTATTGGTTTTTGTGTGAAGACATATGATGTGATTACTCAATTTATATTGTGAGGATGAACATGGGGTTTGATAGATATTAGTCTTATAATACTTTTTAAGGTGGTATTTAATGTAGTATAGTTATAACATATTCTTGCATCTATTCATGGTTTCAAAAATATTCCTTTGATATATATTCATAGGTTTTAGTGGCTAGAGGAAATATTAATGAAACACATAATGTTATGTATTTCATACTTCTACATGGATACAATTAGAGATGATGAAGAGGCTATAATGATCTATATGGGATCAAGTATGGAACTATTATTTTTTCTATGTTGGAGATATATGGTATAAGATGGTGATATACACAAGACATGATACGTTGGGGTGTGGTAGTGATAGACTTTTAAGAATGTGGATGTAGGGTACCTCACAAATATATATCTATATATATATTCTTATTACAAAGATATAAATTTTTATTATGAAAAATGGAATGAAATAATTGTGATAATGAAATGTTTTATCTAGTTAATTATATTTTTGGCTTCAATTTCATATAGAATAACAATTAAAATGACTCATTTCATTCTTCAACAACATCTTCTGGGTAGAATCATATTTAATTTATTTTTATGATCACCCTAAAAATGTATGGAAAATAATTTTTCTTTATATATGAGTTTATTGGTAAAAGAGTTTAAAATTACTACTTATAGTGGAGTGGTTCAAGGTTTTGTAGAGTTCATGATCCCTTATGATGATTATTTTGAATCATTTTAAATGTTTCACCATATCTAAGACATTAAATTAATGGGTTAGTAATGCATAATTACTAATTTATTGGATTTATTTTATGTATCTAGTCATTTCTCTTTTCCTTTAAAATTATATACTTAGTGTAACGCAACATATTTTTTATTTGATACCCTTAGTGGTAGTATCAATCCCATTGAAAATTTGTAGGTGGTGTATGTTATTCATAATATACATATGGATTTCTTTCCTAGGAGGGTAACAGTGAAAGGGATGGTCATAAAAGGGTAGTAACTTGCGAGATAAAGAACATTGAGTTGATTGGTAATGGTTTTTAGTGCTATGTTTGATCAGATTTCATGAACATATTGTTGACTAAATATGATTAGTGATGTGATGATTCTTGTAATACATAGAAAGAGGTATGGGTCATGGTTCACGATTTTTAGCACTTGTTCGTGAATTGGGTTTACAAGGAGGAATTGGTTTCAATTAAATGAATTATACAGATGTAAATATTATATATTTTTTTTTGGGATTCCCTATTACTTATTATTTCTAAGGATTGGATATTGGTTGACATCACTTTTAGATTTATGAAAAAATGATTAAAAATATGTATGACTATAACATTATAGTATAGAGTGTAATGATGATGATTCACTGAGAAGGAAACTAAATTATTTTTAGTGCTAAAATTTGATTATATTTGTGGGATCACATTAAAATAAAATAAGTTATAATGGTTTTATGGATGTAGATATTTCCATCATTTGAATTCCTTCATGGAAGTAGAAATATGTTTTTTAACTATGACAATTTTATTTGTTGTATATTAGTTTTGGTTGTAATTTTTCATTTGGGTAATAATTTATTTATGTAATGGTATATTTTCCTAAATAAATTCCATCTTGGATTTCTTTCATTCATAATTAAGGTTTCTTATCAAAATGTTATTTGTGCACTTTTTTAGGGGAGTTTCACTATGTGGATGTTCAATATTCATTAGAAGAAATGTGTGTATTGTGATTCAGAATATTTTTGAGATGGGGATCATTTGTATCCAAATTTCAATGATTATTTATTTAGATACAATTTCAATTATTAATAGTTATGTTGAATTAAAACCATGAGGTTCTAAAAAGGGAATGTTTCAAAATGGGGACTTTGAAAAGGACAAAACTGTGTTACAAGGACAGTTACTATGATTCACCATATCATAGGGATATGGGAAAAATTTATCTTTTTTCAAGATATATAATGAAGTTTCATATAGTGCGGACTTTGTTATAGTATGATACATTTATTTTTACTTGAGAATGTAGTTCTCTAACACCTTCATGTATATTACCAATGGTATTTTATATCTGAGGACACCATTCATATTAAAATAGGGTGTGTTTTACATTATATAATAGTCATGTTTGAGATTATAAACCTTTTATGATCATTTGTACAAGGATAAAAAAGTCAGGTGCAAACAAAATTAATGAGAAAAGACTTTGCATCATTAGAGTGTATACATTTTGAGAAACATACAACACAAGGATACACCAAATCATTAGTGGAATCAAGTAGAGTGTTGTTTTGGAGGTGTTCACCATCTAGGTCAGAGAGGTTTTGGTGTATATCTTTTCCCTATTCATCACTGAGTGATTTTATATCAATGATAACCTGACATCATTCAAGGAAACATATACCAGCATTTGACTTGGTTGTATGCTTTTTTTATTTTCAAGATGCCAAATATTTCATTAAAATATCTATCTTAGTACATAAAGAATATAGGTTCATTATATAAAAATATCTTTTTCTATAATGATAACTAATTGTATGATGTGTTTTTTGGATCAAGAACATAATATGGGATGAATTTGTGTGTGGTAGTTATCATCCATAATGGTTGTGATGATGTTGAGTTATATAGAGGATCCTTTGCAGTTCATACAATGGTATTAAAGGAGTAACATGTTGTTTCTGATGAAGTGGATGAGACCATATAACATGATGAGATAGACAATTAGGGATATATATAATGATTGGAATTATGCCTTGTCTTTATATAGGATGACCCCTTTTGAGTTAAATGTTCTAGAGATTATACTTTATGATCACATGTATATAAGATTCAATCCTTATATTGTATATCCATGGGGCGATCCATTATAATATACGAATAAATATGAAGAAAATTAGAATTTTATATCAATTATAATCATTTACATTTGTTATCAGTTACAAAAAACTGCTAATATAAACAACATGGGATTTATATGATCATTTTTGCAGAGAAAATAGCATTCAAAGATAATTTTTTATTTATGTTACCATTATATGTCACTAAATTATGAGTATATCCGAAAGACAATGTTTCAATGTATTTTCAAAATATGAATTATTTTCTAGGTAAATACTTATTCCCAATGTTCTATAAATATTTGGGTCACTGATTAATATAATTCTATGTGTGTTTTGAACCATTTCATGGTGTTATTTATTGATGACATCCTTATGTGATCTAAGTTGGAAGAAAGGACTATAAATTACATAAGAGTAATATTGGGAATTATTTTTCACCATAAAATTTATTATTTAATAAATCTGTTATTATTTGTGTATATGATTTTTTTTCTTAGGACACGTGGTGTCTCACTATGAATTAGTTATAAAATAATTACATATTTAGGTTGTTTTTTCATTGTAATCCCAATTAATTTTATAGATGTGTGAATTTTCATGGGTATTTCTAGTTAATATTAGAGGATTTTTGTGATTTCATTATATTTTTACTTTCTCTTTAATCAATTAAAAAAACTATCCATTAATGTTGAATTATTAATTTTCGGATTTATTCAATTATTTTTTAGAAAAGAAGATCAATTCTCTAGTTATTCAATTTCAAAATGATTAAATGAATTTTAGGTATATTATGAAACATCTTATCTAGGATTGGGATATTTTAGGAATATTAATGGTTTATTTATATATTCTGGCTCATAGATGTTAGGGACAAATGAATGTCACTCTGCCTCCAATGAACACTATCATTCACCAGGAAATGTTTTCTCATTTGTGATTTTTTGTGGTCTACATCCATAACAAAATCTACATGTATGAATTATCACATTAGGGAATTAAGTCGTAATAGTTATGTTTGTTAGAATTCATGAAAAATTATGAAATTTATATTTCTAATATTCCATTAATATGGAATTCTATAGTTTATTCCATCTCTCTGATTTATAGTCATATTAATGTTTGTTCAACTAGATATACATGGTGATTAGTGGAATAGTTGGTTTTCAAAAAAATAATATTAATGTTGATTTTGGAAGATGTTATGATTATTATATAATGTTGAAATTATCATTGGTGAGTGGATGGATGATTCCACATTATAGAATTATGTGGAGGAGCTTTTATGAGATCGAGATGATTATAATGGTTCTCTTAATGGATGGTCTGAGGATGGTCTGCATTACGTGTTCTATTTAGGGAGGATATCTGATCCTCCAAAAATGCTTGAAAAGGTTCTCCATGAGTTCTACACGTCACCCAATGGGGTTTATAATTTTTTTTGGAAAAGACGTTTAATTTATTATGGAATTAGTTATCATGTTTTTTTATGAGGGGATATATTATAGATTTTTCCTCTCAATTTTTTAATAATGATTAATGGTTGATCCATGGTTTTATTTTTATTAAATTCATCCATTTGATGTTAAATAATTTAATTTAGATATTTTTTTGATGGAATCATTCATAGGGTTGCCTCTAGATCATGTTGGATGTGAGGTGATATGGGTTTCCATGGATCACTTAATGATGTCAGGTAATTTATTAAAAATTTATAATTTGATCAGAGTATAGTCTTTATCAATGATATTTTTTATGGATGTCATGACTCTTAATGTGGATTCAAATATGATCATATATAACAATGATGTTGTGTTCACCTTGACATATTATGAAGTTTTCCATTAATATTTTTTGTATAAGTTATACCTTGAAACTACTTTAAGACCACTTAAGAATGGTCAAATAGACTATATTATCCATGCTCTTGATGTCCTTTTTCAAAAATAAATTATAGATTTTAGAATATTCTTGGAGAGGCACCATTACATAGTGGATATTCATTATAGTAACAGTTACCACACAAGTATTTTTATATATTCACTAGAATAACTATTTGGATAAAAATTGAGGTCATCTTTCTAATATAATGTGCTCAGGAATTATTATAATCATTGAAAGAAATTGTTACACATCATGATTGATAAATCATTGGTTATTCAATAGTTTATGAAATGGTAATAGAAATCTCATAATTCGTATGATTATCCTAGGAGGGGCCTATAGAGTAAAACACAAGAAATTATATGTTTATGACGTTATCATCTCTTCATAGGCACTATACTATCATTACTTTTAGTAAGATAAAACCTATAATATTGGGGGCTTTAAAAATTTTATATCATGTTGGACTTGTGGTATGTTGTGTATAATATACCATTAAGTAAATTGTGACTCATAATGTATATTAAATTTAACGACTTCACTTATATCGACAAAATAAATCCGATGAAATCAATTATGATAGATAATAATATGAGGATGACATATCATTCATGGAGATTCAGATTCAGATTCATCCCCATCTAGATTATGTTCCATTTGGTAGTGTAATTCCAATAGTTTTTATTCTATAGAGGAATATTGTTGTGGATATGAACATTTCCAACTATGATTCATAGATGTGGGATCAATATCATTAGTTTATTTTAATGTTTTATCATTTTATTAGAGTCATTTTTTGATATATTTTGAGATGATTTTTCTGGAATTATTGGATTACACTTCTCTATATATTGATTTTTATGATATGGATATAATTATTTAATAGGTATATACCCCTAGTTTAATGGACTATATATTGGTGTTTAATGATAATGAAATCTTCCAATGTATTTTTATATTGTTTTTATATTATATAAATATCATTATGTTGTATCATGTATGGGGTTTTATGAGATGCATTTCCTTTTCTTCGGGGAGAACATTTTAATTTATTAATATTGAGAAATTATTATTTTTTATATAATGTGTGAGATCTAATTTAATCCATTTATTTTTTTAAAATTTGAGGCATCATAAGATAATTTAATGTATATTGAAAGATAATTATTTTTTCTTGTCAAATTAGAGGTCCTCTAAATAAAATAGTGGGCATGGTGTTATCCATTTAGATAATTTGGTAGTTATGATCAATGGATTCCAATTTTCAATAGAGACTATAGGATTATTCATCAGGAAGGGAATAATGAGTAGTGTATTTTGATTGTGTGTATTCTATTTTTAAAGAAACTCCTATGGTGATCAATTTTTGGAATAGGGTACACCCCTATGTAAAACAATTGTATATAATGACATGTTTTTTTGATGTTCATAAAGGGTTATCTTTGGAATAAATAGAGTGACCACCTTTCCAATTACTCTATATGTGTTTCTTATCATGTGACCCCAGGGTAATCTTCTCAATAGAAATACATAGTTCATTTGGAATGTCAGCGCACAATGGAAAAGTGATGTTGAGTATGAGAGGTATGATGAAAATGATGAGAAGGGTGTCACTATGACTTGGTACTCAACATAGTAAAGTTTGATTATGATTTTGTTTTTCCTATGATATGTTGGAAGGTCATTATAGGAATGAATAAGAAAAAATATAGAATTTATGGTTTTGTGCATGTTCTAGTTTTATTCAATGGTTTTTTATTATGAATAAATGGTTTGTGATCCACGAATATTAAAACACGTTAGAACTATAATCTACATTGACTCAGGGAAGCCTTTAAATAGAGGGAGATCAACACCCTATAGTGGGTTCCATTTTATATTAATCAATAAATTGAGGGTCCATGCTTCCATGGTTAAATTACTAATCCATTCCTTCAAGGAATATTTTTACCACTCACCCTCTAACCACAATAAAGCTTCTTTGTTTAATGTTTACATACCTTGGAATCAAACAATATATTATAGTTGAACATGGTACCAAAATTTCCCCAATATTCCTTATTCTCATTGTACTTTAATTTATATAAGATAATTTTTCATATATTAGTACGTTTTCATATAATATTTACTCAATAAAAGATGGTTCCTTATTGTGGACAGGTACCGATGGGACATCCATTGTATTAGGTAGTGTTTCCTTTAGTGGTGGATGGTCCTTTATTATCTATTCTTTGTTGTAAATGTGAAAATTACAATAATGGTAAGTGACTGATTACACCACATTTTATTTGAAAAGGTTAATTATCATAAATTATTTCCATTGGGTAATAGAATAATTAATCCAATAATGTTAATCACATTAGAAAATACTTACTTTTTGTATATTATCATTTCATTGTATTTTTCCATTTTTATGTTTCGTTTTTATTTAGATACTTGCATCTAATGTATTTATTTTTTCTTCATCATCATTGATAATCATGATGTTTATTATAAACATATGATGAAGTCCATATATATTGATTTGTGAATTAATGATTAATGAAATAGATACTCAAATTGATTATTATTATTTAATTAAATTAATGAAATATAAAATATCTAATTGGATCAGGTCAATGAATGATACTGTGTTATGTATAGTGGTTTATTATTGTTATATTATATTTTACAATACTATGTATAATTGTCATATTCATTTTATATGAAAAATAGAATTTAGTTTTCTAAATATTAATTTAATTATATGAGAAGACCAACCCCTGTTATTAATGGATTGAATTCCTCTGTGATATAAACATAGGTACCCACTAGTGTGTTATGATAAAAATTAATTTTTCAACTTTATTATGGTTGACCAATTAAGGTATTTAGATAATTTGTTTGTTCACATAATAGTATGGTTAATAAAATTAGAATAATGGTCCATGATTCCCAATGTTCATGTACTTATTGATGTTATTGAAGGAATAATGGAATGTTATTTTTATAATGGTGTCATAGATAAAACAATTTTTTGTGGAATATATTGAGATATGGGTTTTCACATTGGTTTATGTTTATTGTATTATTTTAAATCGATGTTTATTTGGATTCATGGTTATTTTCATTCCCATATTCTTGTTGTAGTTAAATTTATTATCATTGAAAAAATCTTGTATGTGGTATCTTACGATTAGTCCTAGAGTAACCAAAATTATTTTTTGAATATAAATAAATTCAAAAGAAATCACATGATTTATTATTTTATTAATTATATTTTACTCATATTTTTAATAATGTAGTGTATTTTAAAGTTATATTAAATGTTCTGATGACCATTTAATCAGAATCTAGCCTTATTACATGATTATAAAATCCATCTATCTTGATAAAAATTTATTTAATTAAACCATTGTTAGTAATAAAGGATTAATTATTTATTAGTAATTTTACAAATTACTATGTTAATATGAATCATGATATTAATAATGATTCATGTGTTGCATATAGTTCCATGACCATTGTAGTAATAGAAGATTTTTAAGTGAGATGATAGTTATTATTGATTCATTTGTTATAAATTTACCTTAGTGTGGTTGCATGAGATATATTAATTATATTTTATTATTTCATAATATTCACCATGAAATTTTATTTTGAAGCATACATCTAATTTTTTTAGGAGTTTATTCATAATCATATAGGTTGGTGGGGAGAGTATGGTTATCTTCACCTTCATCCCTACTTTACAAATAGAAAAAAGTATATTATGATTGTGTACATGTGATATGGTGAATTTTATTTTGGGATATATAATGAGTGGCTCTATGATTTTTTGAAATAAAAATATAATGGTTTGTGACGGAATTAATAGATTGAGGTTATTTCACATACGATTATGTAGTTATAGTGTTTATTACTAATGACTAGGTTAAATGCATGGTATATAGTGTCTTGAGGTATATTAATGATATATGGGTTGTAAAATATTATGTAACAACAATTAGTAAAAATATTAGATAAAAATGATGTTATGTTGAGATGTGTGAGATATATGTCGGTTATTAAATGATTTCTATATTGTGTTAGGATGACTTGTGGAATGGATAATAAAATGTCATGATCAATTGTGGAATTATAGATACATTAAATTGAGTAAGTAATAGTTTGATATATTTCATATATATTCTTATGTTTCATGAATATTGTGAAAAATTATATATGATATATATTGTGTGATCCACCTGAGGATGTGAAAGATTTTTTTCGAGTTTTGTAATGAGTTTGTTTCCTTTTCTAATTATTTAGAAAATATTATTCTTCTGTCACGTTTTAATTAATATTTATTTGTAAAATTATTCTGATTATAAATTAATTATATCCATATAAAAATAAATATATTTTTTTGTTGTTTTAAAGTTGATGGTTCTTGGTCATGTTTTGAATTAAAATCTCATCGAAGTGTTTTATTAGAGTGAGTATACATTTTTTTCATTCAATAGAAATATTTTGGAAACGTTATGTTGTTTTTTCATTGTTTGAAATTACATTAATGAAGTTTAATTCCTTATTTAATTATTCATTGTTCAAATAAATTATATATCATCCAGAATATTCTTCCATAAAACTACATAAATAGGGTAATGCATCCCATTTCTGATGACATGCCTATAGTTCTAGTACCCAATTTGTATCATAGTCAATATTGGATTCATGAATTATTATACCTCTCACCACTACCAATGTATAATTTGAACTAGTCGAGGGTTTCAACAAAATAGTTGATTGATATATCATTTAACATTAACACCATTTATAAATTTAGAAGGAAAATGTGACTTTGTTCTATGATTCATTAGTATGATAGAATTGGTATGTTAGATCGATTGGATTCTTTTATCATGGAATCCAATTTATGTATCCTTTGAATATAGTATTGTAGTTCATGGGTAAAATAATTAAATGAAAAATGTGATGTGTGGGGAATTACCGCCTAGTTGGGGTGTAGAAAATTTACAATTAATCCAGTGGATTATTATAGTAAAATTGTGTTTTCATGAATCAAAAATTTATAATTAAGTTGGATAAATGTGTATAAAAATATAAAGATCTGGATGATGAATGATGTTTAATGACATGGAACAAGGTATGATATCCCAAGATTATGTAGGCAAGAATATGTGAGAAATAATGTCTTCAATGAATCTTTATTGGACTGTAGTTATGGAATCCACTATCAATATTAAATGGAGAATCAAATACATTGTGGCCTATTATTCACAGGTTGATATGGTTTGCAATGAGGTACCCTACATGCAACACTTAGAACCTATGATACTATTACGAGTAGAGGAGTTATGATGATGAAAGTAATCCGCATATGGTCTATAGGATCTATATTTTTAGGGATCGTTTGTGTACAATATGTGTACACTCACTCAAATGATTATGTGGTTTTACATCATTATTAATGGTACACTCGTGAAGGATCATAGTATTAGGATTAGTTAAAATGTTGTATTCAGAGTGATTTAACTTAAAAACTGTACATAACTTCATATAACAACCTTACAATAAGATTAATGCACTCAAAATATCATATTTGGGCAAGTGAACCTATTACATTCCATAGTGGATTTAAAATAATTTTCATTCAGGAATACAAAATCACTACTATTATAGTTGATTTAGAGGCTATAGTTCCATTATGTTGGAATTTGATGTTCAAGTACTTTACATTATATATTATAGTATATTTACAAGATGAGTGGTTTATGTGAGAGTTAATAGAATAGATTTATGTTGATATTTTTTTCTTTTATTTTATTGTATTGAGATAAAATAGAAAAACATTATTGTTTTCTACATTTGGCAAATTGTATATTTGAACTGGTTCTTAAATTTTCTATATAAGAAATGGTTTATTAATGTTCCTAAAATATGTTCAGAATTCATTATCTTTGGTACCATATTTCATCAATATAATGTAATATTGTGGAATTCATACATTTATGAAGTAAATACAAAGTTGTAGTTTTAATAAATTTATCAAATTTCACAGAATCTTTAGCAATGAACAAAGGTCCCAAAATAATCATGTGATGTAAATAAATTTTATTATTATAATTTATAAGACAATTAGACATTGAAAATTAAATTATTTATCATTTATTTAATTTTATTTAACAACATGATGATAAATTTTGAGTTTACATTCCAAAAACAATCATTCATAAAAAATTTGTGATTTATAAAATTGTAATATATAATTGGAGTAATTAATATTCAATTGGAATTATAAAATAATTGAATTTATAAGTCATTCTTTCTAAAACTCATATAATGTTATCCGTAACATAAACAATAATGAAATAATTTATAATACAAATAAATAAACACATCATGCATATCAATATATATGAAACTCCCCAAACCCATATTTTCAGTTTAATTTCGAAAACATGGTATATCTTTTTAAGGTATTCATTTACACAAAGGTTTGAAACATGCAAACAAAATTTTATTTTTAGAATACATGTAGAATAGATTCTATTAAAAAATATGAAAAATATATAAGAATGAAAATAAAAATATATTTATTTTTTTATGTTTAAGAATGTTATTCCAATTATTTCAGGTATTTATTAAAGAAAATATATATTCAATAAAATCAAACATAAAATCAAAAACTGATAAAACATTATATATTTGGGAAAACATTATTCCATGACGATTTTTTAAAGTATTTAATACCCCTAATATAATTCCACATATCCACACACATTTCTATTATTTATTATGAGTTGCATAATAATATAAAAACCAAAAATCCAAGTAATATATTTCTTACTCTTCACTCAAGATATATCCATTTATAATAATATAAACACTATTAATACATGAATATTTATTATAATATTTTATAAATGATTACTTATCCACACAACAATCAAGAAACTTTTTGAACTTTGGGTTCTTCTACAGGGGTCATTTTGAGGGTATAGGGTTGGTTTCCATTTATGAAGAAAAATCTGGTATAATTCGGAGTTTTTTCACCTAGAATTTATGCATATTTAATGTCTTGAATGATAAAAATAAATTTTATCACTCGTTTACCGTATAAATGTCATCACACTACGACATCACTTTTAGATTCAAGAGATTATAAAATAAAGGAATAAATATTACATCATTGACAATATATATATATTTATTATTTAATATATTTATTATTTTAGTTGTATTATATAAATATATTTCAGTATAAAATATCAATATTTTTTATTGTTTCTTCATATATATATATATATATTACTATATGATAAGTTAATATAAAAAAAATATTAGATCTTAATTATATCTATATGACAAATATATAAAACCCCTTAAACTAAATTATACTTTCACCTATCGAATAAAAATCATGGTGAACCCTTCCATTTAGACTGATTTGGAAAATAATAATAGAACATGTAATAATTATTAGTGGAAAAAAAATATTGTCTTATAATAAAAAAAATTCATTCAATGTATTTATTTGATTAAAAGATGGATAAATGTAGATATTTGTTTCGAAGGTAACCAAATCATATAAATGGTCACCGTAATCATATTTACAATATTGTTTGATAAAAATTATTAATAATAAATATTTTATTAATTATTTATCATGTTATACATATCATTACTTAAATAGATAAATTGTGCGGATTGTGAGATTATATTTAAAAAAAGAATGAATACCTCTAGTGTCAAAAAATTTAATATATAATATAAACTCATGTGGATGGATTTTTATAATTATTTTATAAATAAAAAAATTATAAACATATTATATGATTGGAAAAAATATGAATTTTTTTATAAAACATGGGTTCCAAGAACTGATCATTTTCCCAATAAATGACATAGTGTTCAAGGAATTCTGTGAATATTAATAAAATATGAATGAATATTTGAAAATTATTCCAAGAACACAAAATTATTATCATTATAAAAATGAAATTTATTTTTTAAAAATATATAAAATAGAAAGATTGATAATATAAATAAATATGAATATAGAGATCGAAAACACAACATATATTTCTCTCACTGAAAATTATTTTTCTATATATCACTATTTAAAATATTCTAAATATTAGATGTTTTAGATAAAAAATTATACAAAAATTAATGAAAAATATGTATAAATTAAATATTCAAACATTTTGACATCTTAGTGGAATATTTTTAATAAATTTATTAGTCAATTTATTTTATCCTAAAAATCCACATACAGTTTAAAAGACCACTATTAATGATATTATTTTATATAAATAAAAAAATAATTATCACTTCATCAAAAAAATGGAAATTAATTTTAAATAAATAAGTGTAAAATAAAACATCATATCAAACCAAAAGTGGTGATATATCATAACTAATATGGCTTGGATATTATTATTCAATCACTAGTATAATAAATATAATAATTTTATGATAGTATTAATTATCTATCAATAGCTTCTTCCATCTATATACAATTACAATCAATGAGGTCACCGTGTCTAACATTGTTTTATTCTACCATTTTTTTAATGCTTCTCCTGTATAGATTATTCTATCAAATGAAATTAAATTCCTTTATTATATCATATTTATCATTAGAAACAATAAAAATTTCATCTAAAAAATTGTCCAATTTATATGACACTACTAGCATCATATTCCTTTTTTAGATTAAATAAATATTTCTTATTATGTACGTCATTTATATCATTGAAGAAAAAAACATTCTAAATAAACATTGTTAAAATATAATAAATAAAAATCAAATTGAGTTATAATAAAATTACAAAATAATAAGGTAATCATTTAATATTATTCCCCGTTTTCTTTTTCTTGTATCTCTTTTTGACTAAGTAATTACTTCATGAAATATATTGTCCTATGAGTAGTGAATGGATCGACCAAATTCCCTATGAAACAATCTATTTTTTCCCATTTTCTTTGTCCTCCAATGAATAAAAATTTATTTATATATTTATTCATTCATGGTTTTTATAATTAAACATTACTTTATTTTTTATTTATATAAAATTATTTATGTGAACATTATTTTTTTTGAAATTAATTTTTATCTGAAAATTAATATTTCACATTAATTCCTTCTAGAATTGTAATTTTTATAGATTCATAAAGATTATTATGAAATTATTGTACTATTTCATTAATATCAAATGTGGGATGAATCATTTCATGTTTCCATTCTTCTACTATTCTTTTTCAAACTTCAATATTTCATGTTATCTTATTTATTACTACCATTATTTCATTCATAATGGTGATGGGAATACTTACATTCTACCCCCATTTGAATTTATCAGCTAATCTATGAGTTGTAAGGTTGATAATATTATGTAATAAGATAGATGGATTTTATTTTTTAAATTCATAATTTTATATCATGAGTCCCCATCCCATTCATTTTTTTTCTGATATTGTTGGGTTTGAAATTACTTTTTTTTTTATCTATCGTTATTTTAATCTTTATGGATATGAGGTCAATGGTCAAAATAACTATATTGATTCACTATAATTAAAATAATAGTGTTTGGATGGTAATTTTCACATCTAGATTCAGATAAATTATAATAAGACGTTCTTAAGAGAATAGATTATCTAATATTATTTTAGTATTTCATTTATAAGATTATAAACTAAAATGACTAAAGTGAAATGAAAATAATATAATTGAAATTATAATAAATTTGAAAATGAATTTTTATATTCCCATAATAGT
This sequence comes from Viscum album, assembly GCA_963277665.1. Lineage (NCBI taxonomy): Eukaryota > Viridiplantae > Streptophyta > Magnoliopsida > Santalales > Viscaceae > Viscum > Viscum album. The sequence goes on along the minus strand of OY728165.1, from coordinate 1,058,668,329 downwards.
TCCCAATATTAATGTTTACCATATATAAGGGTCCTTATTAAGAAATATTTTTAACCCCTTTAATGAAGATAAAACTAGAAATATCAGTGGTCTCTATGGATTATTTGAAAATCACCCAACATTATTAATTTATCCTTAATTAATTATTTTTTGTGATTATGGATTCATAGGTTGTGATTTGTTTAATTTTTAATTATTATTTTACCAAGGTAAATAAAAATGGAGTATGTGGATAGAAAAATTTCATTAAATTTGTTAGGTCATATAGACAACTTCTATGAATAACATTACTCTTATCTCTCAATTTTAAATTAACTAAATGAATTTTTAGAATGAATATAATTCATCTATGTACCATATATAAATAATTTATACAAAGAGTATTTTATATATTTATCTTTGTAAAATTTATTCACTATATTTTCTCTATAGAGAATAATAAAACAAAATGCCCTATATAAGACTGTGAACATTCATAAAATAAATTGTACTAATCGTTTTCCACTCGACACAAAATTATCCCATGTAATGAAAAAACAATGGTCATCCATTAGCCTCAAATGGGATTAAATTATATATTTTTTGAAACTATAAATCCAAAGAGGATTTTATAATTATTTAGGTTAGTAATATATATTTTAGTAGGATGAAAATTTCCATTGCAATTAATATCCCTAACAAAATTTATATTGTCAGAAATTCATCATAACCTCTAAAAATAAGAGAAAAATATAATATAATAACAAGTCCAACATGGGTTTTTGTACATCGAGGTTTTATATAGTATATTATTTATCAAATTAATGTTAAAATTAAACAATAATGAAAATATTCTAAAAGAATCTATATAAATAAAATATCACTGATAAATATGTATAACTGACATTTATATTATCAAATAAAGTAATTTTAATGTCTATAAATTATATTTTAAAAATTAATATATCCTATATAAATCAACATGGAAAGGCCATGAAAGAATTATTTAATCCATGTTTTAAAGGATGAAAATAATTTCCCACAAGAGACGATGCTTAAAAAATTATATACCCCAATACTATAATTCATATCCTTTCCTAATATCTCTCCAAATAACATATATGCACATAATAATGATAATTGTGTGTTTTTTGAGTATATAGTAGTTATTAGAAGGTTTACAAAAAATCATTAGCGTAATGTAATAAAATATTGTCAATATTATAATAGAATTACTTAGAAAATGAAAAATCTTATAATGTAAAACTTGTTTAACATATGCGTCATGTAATTAGATAAATAAAACCTATGAGATGTGGTTTCTTGTTTATGTAATCCACAGAAGAATAAAAAACTATTTTCATCAATCAACATTCACAGTCCATACATATGAACCTCTACATTAGTGGGAACAAATGAATGCTAATGTCAATTCCAATGGAAATCCATATGTTCTAGCTAGTTTTTATAAATAAATGACATTTCCTGACATTTTATATCCTAAAACATATAGAAAATCCTCATACTAATAATATAATATATATATATAATGGGTATTTTGTGTAGTAAATAATGTAGGTAACTAGAGTACTCTGACACCTACCAATGTTCTTTTTTATCCCTATAACAAATCAATAACAACATCAATATGTTAGATAATATGTTAATCATTAATTATGGTGGAAACTATATTATATAGTGAATAAATTTAAAAACACTTTTTGAAATAATATTAAAATCCTGTTAATTTCCAAAAACATATTTTGGACAAATATATATTTCATGAGAAATAATTCATAGACTTGGTAACATCAATATATAATTCATAACATATTATCACACATTACTCAATAAGATATAATCAATAGCATGTTTAATAATGAAGCATAATCAAACATATGGAACCTATTTTTATAAAAACTAAAAAATTATACAATGTGTACTATGTTATGAAAAATTCTATTTTAGGTTCATTTAACTATATGTTAATACTAATACTATTTGTGCAATTATGGGAAGAAGTATAAGGGGCGCCTAAAATATTATGTGTTGAACCTAGGATCTATCTCGAAAAATATTGGATTTATGACCACATGAGGAATTTAAAACAATGTTATATTAATAAAAAATATTATTCATTTTCCAATAATGAAATAGTAAATAGATATTTGATAATGAATCTAGGTATTTAAATATCCCAGAACAATATTTTTCTACCCCTTGATGGAATAATGATGAGAAAAAATACTGATCTCATTCCCATGAAAATGTGATAGTTATTGAATTTCATTTATTGAGAAGTGTTTATAAAATATAAATCACGGGTTAAAGATTTCTCCATATATCAATATCCATCTATTTAATAATATTGAAAAAAATATATAAATCATTTAAAATTAATAATTTCATTAAAACAAGGGATATAAGAGAGTAACAGAAAAAAATTGTACTTGATCGAGTAATTAAAAAAGAATATTAAGTTATAGAAAAATTGTTTTAGATATTGAAAAATTAAATTGAAATATTACCATTAATAAAACACAATCTCTCCAGAAATACTATGGAATCCACCATTCAAATATTGGATATAAAATATCCACATGAATACAAATGGGATTCCATCATTCTTTTGATGCCTTAATCAAAACCATTATGAATTTTCATTCTCCACCTTCCTCATATAAAACCATTACACCTTAGCCACAGAAACCATAAAAAATATATATTTAATTTTATAATTCAATATGATAATTATGATATATTATTTAAATATTTGATTACAGTCAGTATTAAATTCCGATTAATAATATTGTTATCCCTCAAAAGATAATATGAACCAACAAAATGAATACGTTAGGCCCCAATGATTTAATCATACTCTACCATCAATATGAATCATGAAATTTATAATCAATGATAATGGCATAGTTATTTAAAACCCTTATACAGGTCATAAATTTTCAATACAAGTATCCTTGAATCAGTTCATGTGAGTGTGGTTCGGTAAATATTCATTTATCTATAAATCAAGAAAATATTTTCCCCAATTAATTAATACCATAGGTACCGTAAGACAATTTGATGAATCTCTATAATGATCCAAAATAGAAAATGATTAATAATATAATGTTTTCTACATAACTATAATTTAATTTAAATGTTGTTTATAAAATAGTGAAACCAATAGAAAATAATGATGACCAACCAAAAACACAATTTTTATTTCAAATTTCTCTTTATTAATATAATGACTTTGAGTTTCAATTAATCATTTCTAGATAAGGGTCACCTCATTTATAGATTTTTTAATTATACATGTCCTAATACATTATTATTCGGTAATTTTAGTCGAAAATAATGGAAAATTAAATGGGACAGATATAGATGATCTTAATGTAGGCATCTAAATATATGAATAACATTATTTATCATAGGAGAACTAAATAAGTTATAAATTGTCAAGTTATATTTTGAAAATAATTATTATAACATTCACATATCAAACCATTAATAAAATAATTTTTTTCTTAGATGACACATTAGATTTTGATTTACAAGATACACATAGTTTAACTGATGTACTCATAGTCCATCACAACCATTTATTATTTATAGAGTTAAAATTTATTTCTTGATCAAAAATTATTCTTCACGGAATCCCCAAAAGAATCACAATTCTCCAGAAATATTATTTTTCTACTCAACTCTATAATATGATTCTATGATATGAATAATTTATATTTCTGATTCAGATATTCCCTAATAATTTTTAATATATCATGACTACCTAAATATGAAAAAAAATATATTCATAAATACCATCGATATATATTAAAATTTCAATGCATAATTATAAATTAGATGTAATATTGAAATGTGGAATTTGGTGTACATATTTATTTTTTTTATTTTAAAAACAATTTTTAAGATATTATTATCAATAATTTCATGTTAGTCAATAAAAATTTCCTATAGATGTAAACAAACACTATTGAGATAATATTAGGTAAAAGAAAACATGATGATTCTTATCCCCACAACTTTTAATACCAGATTATAGTAGGAACAACTATGGATCAAGCAATACAGATAATAGAATTTTAATCACATGTTTGAAAATCAAAAATATTTCCTCTATTGACTAATTTTTTTAATAATAATAATTGTTTGGTAAAATATAAGACTATCTGACATAATTGATACTGAATTATAAAAATTCGATATGAAAAAATATTCATATAATCTCATTAATAATTAGAATCTATATGTATTCATAAGATAAAAACCAAATCATTATCTAATTTAATTATCATACCGTCTTAAGATGTAATTTAATATTAAATGTATTTAAAATTATTATTCCCATCCAGATAGAGTATTATAGAAACAAACATTTAAATAGTTTATTAATCCATTAAATGATTACTCATATTTAATTCTTAAAATAAAAATATATACTTAATTCATTGAATTCATGTGTTTACAAAAAATTTCATACAAAACATTTACTTCCATAATCATTTTTAGGAATTCAATACATTAGAAAATTTAATATCACATGTCAGTTAAATTTCAAGAGGGCATGCCCATCATGATTTATAATCATCTATATTATTGTCATGTGTGACCTTGTAATTGAGTCACACAAAATAGTTATCACGATAAACATCAAATACCTCAACTAGATTATATAATTTAATTAGATTAGTTGTAGATCACCTTTCATTAAAATAATAAAATAATTGATTTCAATAATTAAAAGAAATTAATAATCTAGTTCATTTAATTATAATTGTTTATATTTGAGGATAAATTATAGAAAAATATTTGATGAAAATCAGTTATATTATAAATTTCTTGAATAACATTTGATATAATAAATATTAATGGGAAATACCCATGATTTAATAAAATCAAACCTAACTTGATCAGAATGGATTCTCAATTCTAAGAAAAAATGATGATGGAACATGAATTCAATGAAATATTTAATGGATTTAATGGTATAAATTATTTTAATAATATTAATATTATTCACATCTATTGATTTCTCTTAAAATAATATTTCATCTATTAAAATTACCATAAATTATTCGTGAAATAGATGAAAAATAAAAATCATTTTATGAAAAAACATTACAGATAAAATTTCAAATCAAAATATCTCAACAAAATTATCTGAATTACCATGATATGTTTAAAATTTTATTGTGTTATGTAATCATTTATGTACTTATATAGATGTTAAGATTTTAATTATTCTTCATTTAAAAAAACACATAGAACTTTTTAGTCGAAAAAATAAAACCTCAATAAGTGGTGGTGGTTAAAGATTATTTTTAATCAACTTATTCATCCTCTAATTTTCAATATATAAAAACAATATATAATCTCATTCCAAAAGTAAATTATTAGTTTAGTGTTAGTTTATGTGATAAGTCTAGTAAAATTCATATCTATGAGATAGTAAAAAAATATTTTCTACACTCTATGATAGGTTATGAACATATAATACTGTTGAGGGGAAAGAAGATATATCATAGTGAATAGTTAAATAAAATTTTTTTCTCTCATTTAGAGGAAAACGTAATAATATCCTCTATAAATAAACCATTCGAATAAGCTACAATACATGTTAATGATTTTGGTTGTTCAAATTTAGTTACATTATTTCCCAAAAGTGATAATTATTTTTTTTGATATACACTTTTATGTTGATATTGACTATTTAAGAAGACTTCTTATGGTATTGTAGAATCAAGGTAAATGTGATTCCATTATTTCCTCATGATAAATTTATGTTTCTAAACACATCCATTTATCTCATGAAATTATATAATTTTAAAAATTTTGAAAAAGAAATATTCAATATATAAATGTGTCTCTCTAACATTATGTAGTTGTTTTAGGAAAATCTATAGGTAAGAGTTAACCCATTATTTTGATTGGATAAGGGTTAAATGTTCCTATAATGGTTTGTATCATGATTGAATTGGGTATCAAAGTGGGCCATATTATTTCATGTATCTTAGTGTCCCAATTTTTTAGGTATGACATAATTGTTGTTATTTTTTCAAAATTATATAGAAATTGGAAAAAAAATTATTCTTTTCAATGGAAGTCATCATTTATGGATGGAATAATTTTCCTTTTATAATCCACCATTGATTCTAAAATTGTTTTGTATATGAAATTTTACAAATGAAAAATTTTACTTCTTAAAAAGATTAATTTATATAATAAACCTTCATTTTGATTAGGTATACTCTTTACATGAATTTAAATTACTCTAACATTGATTAATTATTTTATTTATGATAATAATGGGGGACTCATGGAAACAAATTTCAAGTTATTTTATGATTATTTAAAGGACAGGTTCACATGTATTATCCTAATTAATAATTTAATTGCTCTAAATTTTCATAGATCGAGGTTCAATGACAATTTTAAAAACATATATTATATCATATGAACTCATCGATTTGTCCGACCATTAAATTTTGTTTCTACAACATAATGTCTCACCCCAGATGAATAACTACACAGAACAACACCGTGCATTCTTAGTGAATCCCATGAAGTTTTCTGTTGATACTTGTATTTCTATATTTTTTAACTAACCATGACCTGAATTACCTAATGATATTAATAGTGTGGTCATGAATGTTCATTTTTCTAATATTTATAATATTATTTTATTGAAACCTTCTTACATTGTAATTCTTGATTATAATATTTCTTAAATCCCATTTTATTGGCATAAATCATAATTTTTTTGGAAGAAAAATTTTCATAATCCTTTGTTTGGGTAATCCAGATTCACTTGTACTATAAAATACCAAATCCAATTGCCTAACATGTTTAGGTGTTCAATTGTATTCAAAAATACATTGTGAAACTTTAACATATAATATATCGGTCACCTCTTGTTTACATGTGATATTGCATCGACGTTATGGAAGTACATTTAGGATATATTTGATTTTAGGTTGCTTGAAATGCACTTCACTAGTCCTCATCTACAATAGTTTAATACTAAAGACACGTACATAGATTGGGTACTACTTCACTGCTACATTGGGAGAATTTTCTCAATCTATTTAGTATTATAGGAATTATTTTACTGGTCATAATAATATCTCTATCCTCTATGTAGTTAATGTGAATATGTGTGCTTCTATCAAAAATGTTGGCTCACTACAACATGATTTTATAATAAAATTCACTCAATACATCACTATAATGAAACAAATAGTAATTTATTAAAATAAAGAATGACTAATGGTAACCATGGAGTCAATTTTCAAGCCCCTCTTCATAGAAGGGTCAACCACTATTGTGAATTTTGTTCAATATGGAATGATTAATCTCTCTCAACTCCCCAGAATTCAATAGATGGACTCATTTATCAAAATTTTTGGGACCAACCATATATTTACCCATGAATTTCATGATAAAATCTCAACTATGGACAAACGTTCCAAAAATCAGTAAACACTAACATCAATTAGTTAGATGACCATCCTATAAAATTGTTTCATTCCTTAAAAAAATTATGGAAATAATTTTGTCCAATTGAATTTTGAATTTTTTTCCTTTAAATAAATTTTCCTCATCCTTTTAGAAAAACAATCTCCTTTCTTAAAAAAAATAAAACGATCCACTTATTTTAATTTCAATAATCGCAGAGAATGATCAAAATTTTTATTTTTAGAATATTTTATCCAATTAATGACATTAAAATTTAGATAATATTGTAATATTATCATTAATTATAGAAATTTCCAGACCTATATTAATAATATTCTAGTCAACTACATAGATATTTTTTGCGCCAACATATACATCTTCAGATTGATATCCCCATCCATATGAAGGTGTTATAGACCATTGATTATGGATAAAACATCTACATAAACCTGATGATTTTATAATCTGTTTTTTATTAAATTATATATATTACGAACCATAAAAAAATGTCATATGACTGAGTGTACTTGGGTATTTATCCCACAAAAGAAAATGAAATTACCTCACATAATATATAAGTATTCTGATATTTTCCATATATATGGAATTTATATTCTATAAGATTTTTATTGAGTTTCATATAGCCATAATATATGAATTGATAATAATGATTTATTTGTATCATAGTGTTAGGGGTAGGATCCGAACTACCACCTTCATAAACTCATAAAGATAGAAACCTATAAAAATATGACCATAAAATTGACCCTTTTAGTGTATTTCTATTTATTATTTATGATATTGTACAAATATTCTATGATAAAGTAATTTATAATACAGAAATTTAGTAATTGGAGAACAAGGATATGGTTAATAGATACCATGTAAAACATTGTGAGTGAATATATTATTTGAGTGAGATAAAATACATTATTTTTGCAATAATTTTCTGACCATACATACATCCCATTGAAGATTCAAAATTTCCTTTATTACGAAGCACATGTTTGGTAAATATTTTGGATATCCATGTAGCTAAATTGCTCATAATGACCATATTTTTTAAAATAATGAAAATTACTCTAATTCCACTCCCTATTTTCATCCATAATTATAACATTTCACTTCTTATCCCTCACTCGTGAAGTTCATACTGAGGCTCCTAGTTCATGACCCATTTATTTGGCCTTTATATAACATGGATTCCTCTGGAATCATCTTAGTTTAGTGTTTATCCTACGAATTCCCCCTCTTCCTCTACTTCATCTTTATTTCCTTCTTATTCCCGATGATGATCATTATATTAGATGAATCCTAAGTGAGTATCATTCTGGATTCCATGTGTTTTAGGTTTTCTATGGAATGAGATATACATATTGATTATCATTCAACCATTACTAATTGTTGTAGACTAACCATAATTGATTCCATGTAGTTTTTCAAATGCTTGTTGTTAAATTTAGAATTTCATTTTTCATTTTTTAAATAATTATTCCTTATTCATACTAAATTTATTAAGATATATTATCGAATTTAAAAGGTTAATGTTTTGTTTGAACATGGTTTTCATAAAATGAAACAAACATTATATTTTAGATAATTATTTAATTATATTTATCTTTAATTGTGTACACTTAATGACTAGGAGGTTTGGAAAATGGCCCTTTTAGAAGAATCATATAATTCCAATGGATTTTTTTATTCAAGAATATTATGATTATGATTTTTATTTTTACATAGTGGAAAATTACATCCCAATTTTATAATTAAAATCAGTTAACCCATTTTTTTATATAATTTAATGTGATCTACTACCTATTCATGAGGCTACAAACTTGTAGGGATGGGCTAATATATTATTGTGGTGAGACTATAACTACAAATCAATGTAAAAAATATGAAAAATATCCAAATAAAATCCATAATAATAACTAGGTGAATGATTAGTATAGGAATTTAATTAAAAGAATCCATAAGTTAAAAATAATGATATTCATCGTATAAGAATACTACAACCAGAAAACCCACTATACTTATTACACATAAAATATAAAAAAAATAAACAAAATAATATGATCCTATAATACATCTCTTCTCTCAACAACATCATATCTTGCAATACCATAAACTTTATAATTCATTGAATAACAATAACATGAATCTACCTACTATGAATATGAGAATTTTGAAGGCTATTTGACTTCCCATCAGTTATGTAATCCCAATAATGGGGAAATTATATAATTCTCTATTATCAAAATTATAAAAGTATCATTATTGGAGGGGTGAAAATTAGTTATAAAATAAAATATTAAATTTTATATAACCACTTTCATAATGTTATTAGATGAAGGGTCCTACAGAAAACATTACAATTAGAGTTAGAATAGAAACATTATTAATAAATTTAGATATTAATTCATAATAGAATTAAAATCCATTTAAAACAAATATATCAAAATGTATATAATGTTTGTAGGAAAAAAATTGTAAAACATTTATCACAATATTCACAAATTATAGATAAGTTTTAATGATGTCATTACCGTTATCATAATTAATACATGGTATTAAACATATCATAATGGAATTTCATCCTAAGAATTAAAAATAACACTATACGGTGATTTGAAAATACCCTTACTTACATAGAATCCAGAACTATCGATCAAAAGATATTAAAGACCACCATATTTCATATCCACTAAATTAATTGATCAATCTAGATTTGGAAAAAAAATTATCAAATAGAAATATTTTAAGGGAATTTACCATAATTGCTATAAGGTATTCCTTAAGAAAAATATTTTCTAAATGTAAAATATACTCTCTCTCAGTAAAAAACATGTTAGTGTAAATACATGGAAATACATGATTTTTAAGGTTTAAAAAACCATATTCAACATTGAATATAGGTTCTATTTATAAGAAAATGGCCACTCGTAAAATTTCAAATATATCAGAGGTTCTCTCAATAGTATTTGAAAAACATTTCATTACTTATTTAAATCAATAAAGTAACATTATTTAATATTTGTATTGGTGAAGCACTAATACAACACTTGAATGATCATTACAATGGAATAGAGAGTGTTCATCTTATTGAATTTATGATTTTATTCATTATGAAATATTATTAAATGATCATTTAATAGAAATATATTACTTCATCTTAGAATGTGTTTCTCTTTCACATGATACAACCTTTGTTTGGTAGTAATTTGTTAAAAAACATATATTTGGCATCAAAATCCATTTTATTGAAAACATTGTATCCATCCGCGTAGTTTAAAAAGTACATGTGCATCCAAAAGATATGTTTTTATAATATCCTCCTTAATAAAACCATTAATTATTTTCATTTAATTGGAATGTATTATCTTTTTTGGAGGTCGACGATGATATTCAAACATATAGTTAGAAATTTTTGAATACTTCCTTCTAATGTAACAATCACCCAAATTTGAAAATCACAATACATATCTTTTTTAGAGAAAACCATAATATTAAACACCAAATTAATAATATTCCCATTTTCGTAAATAACCTCCCCTTCTATTCCTTTCAACACTTGTTGAAATTATCATATAATTATCCCAACAATATTATGTTAATTATTTTGAACAATTATTACATGTTGTGATTTTTAAATAGTATTCTAGAGTAAAAATGTGTTACATAAATTGATAAAAATATATAGATAAATTATTTAATATGTATGTAATATGTCATCAAAAAATAAATTTACCCAAAACATTAGAATAAATATAAATTCTAATTTTTTACAAATATATTCACCCATAAAATATGTCAAAAAATATATTATTTCAATAATTAAATTCATTTAATGTTAAAAAAAATTATGACTAGTTCATTGAATTTATATCAAAAATATCCAGTCATATTATCATCCTATAGATACTTATCTAACTAAAAATAAAACATCTTCATATTCATAACATATTCTATAATGACTCATATCTTCTAGATAACAATTTGTTCTTAGTCATCAACTAAAGTCTTCAACATTGTCCCTTATTTTAATATATATTGTATTTTATTACATTCATTGAGATTTCATAATATTTATACATATCTAGTGATTTAATAAAATCAATTTTTATTTTAATATAATACTTTTATATGTTTATTCTACTCAAAAAATTTAATACTTATTTAGTTTCTTTTCTAGTTCCATATAATTTTTCCTAAATTTATTCCATATAATCCTTTTTGTGTTTTATCTATTCAATATTTTTCTCATTCATAACTAATCCTTCTAATTTTATTTGAATACTGTCAAATATAAATTATAATTAAAGACTACCCTATAACTCTTATCTAGATGACTCATGTTATATAACAAGTCAACATATTCCTATATATAAATTCATCAAGCCAAATCAGATAGAATGATTTACATGATTACATTATAATGATTTATAACATCATTAAAAATTTTCTATCTATTTCAATATCCTATATTGTTTTACATATTGTTTAATATTTATAATCATTAGAATCATATGACTCAGAGGGATCTAAATTAATTGATGTTATGTTTTCTTTTCAATCAATAGAATCAGGTATAGAAACCTCAAATAAAACAACATCATCATCATCTAGAGATTTTTTTAATGATATTTTTTATCTTCCATAATTTTCATAGTTTTCCAAATATATTACCTATTTTGTATTAACTTATTTCTAGAAACAAACTGAAAAAAATTACATTTATAAATTCTAATGGATAGAAGATTTATTGAAATAATACATTTCTATTTTTTTTTAATGAATACAAGGGTGATCTTCTGGATAAATATATATGGGATGAAAAAAATTATGATCTTTGTAATTGTTCACAACATCAAATATTTATATAATTTTATTCACTAACTTTACATGATCCCTATTTTTTTATTTTTCATATTTTTTATAATTTACTCATTTATTCCCAACATTTGTGAGTTTCTGATAATATTTATCTATTAGATTATATGTTTTATCGACATAAAAATATAATTTTCGATTATAATAAGATTATCCAAATTTTATTCATATTAGTTATAGTTTCATCTCCCAAATAATAATTCCTTTCTATAATTAGTGTTTCATCATTTTAATTATAATTTTATATAATGAAATTTTCTAACAGATTGATAATAAACACGAAGAAAAGAAGAATCATTGAGTTCAGTGTCTAATCAATCACTTCCAATTTTAAGGTGAAGGTAAATTTCAAAATATTGAAATTTCAACTCTTATATATAAAATAAAAACATATTTTTTTTGCAAAATTAGAGGTTATATGACTCTGTTCATCAAGAAATATTGATATTTTTAGTAAAGAGAACTATTATTTTTTCATGTAGAGAATTATTTGAAACATTTTTTATTTTTTATAAGGATAAATATAATATGTTTTAAATTGGGATTTCTAAAAGCATCCAATGTTTCATAAGTAGTGTGTCAGTACCATGTTAATATTATACATCAAATGAAATATAAAAAAATACATATTTTTAATATTTGGGATATAAAACATTCGAAAAAATGTAAATAATATATTTGTAATTCCATCAACATTACTAAACTTGGAAAATATATGACATTAATTAAAATATATAATATTTGATATTATAAAAATATTTTAAATGATCAACTATTACCAACAATGAAACAGAATGTATGATTTCCAAAATGAATATTATTTACCATAACATTTACTCTCTCTCAAACCTTCATTATGTTATTCATTATTTTAAAAATAAAATTTTAATGAATTTTTTTTATTTGAAAAAAGATAGAAATAAATAAAAAATAATGAAAAGTATCACGTGAAATAAATTCTAATCGATATGGTTTCCCTACTAAAATTAGTCAACAATTTGGTTGTGTAAATCAACTTATCCACTATATATAAATTAATATAGAGTCAATAAATCTTAATAAAATTCAATGACTCAGATATAATTCCTAAATAATATCATTGGATGATAATATTTCTATTAATGTGATAAAAAAATATTTAAACTCTTTATGATTTGTAACATGTGGTATATGTTTTATTAGTAATACAATTGTTCAAATAAAAGTAATTTTTTTAAATAAATTATAAAAACATATCATAAATATAATAAAAAATATAGAATATATTTTTTAAAAATATGGAAAATTATTATAGATGAAAAGTAAAATATTCCTCCCTCGTAAGGGGTATATAAATTTTATAACAATATTTTCCAATAATATGAACATCATGGTTTCCTAAAAAATATTATGGCCTAAGAATTCTATTTAGGATAGAATAAAAATAATATATTCATCTATATCTACATGATAAATGTTACTTTATAGTTTAAAAAATTATTTTTTTTATATTCATTGAAAAACTCTATATTTATTTAATAATATTAAAGCATTTTAATCACATTTATTTCAAAAACACTATTTAAATAAAATTAATAGGAATTTTTTACAATGTTCAACCAATGTCCACATAATATAATTCTAAAATAAAATGATTTCATAAAATATTGATTTTATACAATATTCATATGATAAATACTCATTAAAAAATCATAGTTTGAATTTTGAAAAAATTACTCAATTCTTGCATTAATTTCATAAGGAACTTCTAGTTAAGATATATTAATCTACATGACAAATGATATTATCATTGTGAAGATTAAAAATATATTTTTATTACTTGGATTTATAGAACACTTTTATTAAACCACATGTCAAATGATATATAGATTTCATACTATGTAAATTTATTATTTGTTATACTCTAATTAGAATAATTTCCCAATAATGGTTGAAACCTGGTTTTGTAAAAAAATATGTTAAGATGTTATTATTGGTTTTTTAAAATTATAGTAACTATAAAATCAAATTTCACATTCACTATTTCAAAAAAAATACCTTTTTCTATAAAAAACATGATAAGAAAAACTTTTTTTAAAACCACGAAGGAAAAAATTTTCCCTTAGATTTTGGGCTAAATTTATGAATAATTACATTAGTAATAATGATGATAAAATTGAAAAAAATAATGTAAGAGTTATTAAGATTTCTAAATCCCCTAACTAATTATTATTTTTATTCTGAAATGTAATATGTAATAATGAATAAAAATTATAATATTATATACTAAATACATCATCCCAGAAATGATTAAAAACTATGTATTCAATCAACATATTTCTAGAAATTTCTCAAAGAACCCTTTTCTATTCCATAAACTACACTGGGTTTCTGATGTATTCCATGAAATGATAACATATATTTATACAAATAATGGTATAAAAAATTATATATCATAATTGTAAAATTCACCAACTAAAAATCTATAATACATACCTATGAAAGTGCTTTCTAATTATAATCATGGCCTACATTGTTTTTTAAATAGAAAACATATTCCAAAATTTTCCCTTCGAATTATAGCCATTAATAATTATAGTAATAATATTAAAAAATAATACTCATATGTTTACAACACACTTTATCCATAGATTATGTCTAAGTCTTCCAAACAGAATAAAAATAACATCAACAATAATAATAACAAAAACAACAGCAAAAAATATAATAATGGAAACACCAAATACATATAATAGAATTATTATCCCCCAAGAGTATATAATAATAATAATGGACAGACTATATTTTTTGGGAATACATCATTTTCCCAAGTTAATATATAATATTAATTTTAATATCAGACCATTGGTATCACATCATGGACCCCCATCATTTTATAATAACAATAATGGTATCATAAAATTATTAAAAAACATAACGATCCAAAAATAGTGTATAATAATAATTTGAACAATATAACCATAAATTGAAATCAATGTCACCCAAAATTATATAATAATTATACAAATAGGCATACCAGATCTACAGAAACACCTTAATAGTTTCCAATATGATATTGTAATAATGGAGATTCCCGATCACTAAAATCACATTAAGGACCAGTAAACATATTTAATAGTACTAATAATAAATTTATCCGTATATCACCTCAATGATCCAATTAATAAATATAGTGTATTAGTAAATTATTTTGTCAAAAAAATTCATGAATAAAACAGTTAATCAAATTATTTTATACATATTCATTAAATGCATGTATTAATACTTAGGTTGTGTGCTGAGCATCCATGGATGTATAATTTAGTGTTATCCAAAAATTTTCAAATATGAAACTCTATTTAATCTGGGATAAAAAAATTCCACGACATGTTTTTAGGTCCTTCATGTTCAATAATTATTAAATTTTGGAATCTAGTCTGATAGATTTAAGGAACGTCCAAAATATATAAGGCATAATGGGACATATTATCCAAATACAAAACACATCCATCATATGGGGAACATTTTAACATTTCGGTTTCACTATGTAATTGTAATTATTTATTTGTATCCTCTCATTTGTTTCACATAACACAATGAATATTGTTACATTTGTATTTTGGATATTTATTATCTGAGTAGTCCAATTAGTGTATAAGGGTCTAGAATTTTATTTGACCATTTGGAAGTTACGTGAATTGGAATTATATTTCACCATATAAGAAATTACTCTTATAAAAAATTTATTAATCTAATGATCAAACAAAAATTATTGAGAATCCATATATTACATGTCATATGAAAAAAATTAGCTACATAAACAAATGGAAATACTAGGAGAGTATGTACATCAAACAGTGAGAACTTGAAATAAATGAATTTGAAAAAAAAGAAAAAAATAATAAATTTTTTTAGTACTATGGGAGGATTTTGAACTATTCATGATAAAATATACATTGATTAATTAATAGCCATTATCTAAATATAAAAAACTAATCTTCTAGAATGATTGATGAAATATGGGGTTGTGAAGAATTAAATAACCCAAATCACTAATTAAAAAAATTATTGGATGAAAAATATCAAAATAGAATGTATAAATATCCATAATATATTCTAGTTATAATGGTCAAAAACATGAAGAGACATCTGGCCCAATTTACCCACCTAAACTCAATAGGAGTCGATCATTTATACAATATATCATCTTTTAAAGTAATTTGGACAGTAAGAGTTCATCAAAAAAGAAAATTAAATTGTCTAGTTAGAAAAACATACTAAGGGATGGAGTTGAGAGGTATAATAGAGAATAAATCCAGTCAAAACCTATTAAAATAAAACCTATAATATTTAAATATTAGAATCATAAATCCAATGAATAACATTTCACTAAAAAGACCATTTTAAAAAATTAATACAAACGAATCATGAAATAGTAATGTTAACTATGAATCCCCACTTAAGGGAGTAACCTATAAGCATCCTTGGATCGAATTTTATTAGTTTTTATTAATATAAAAATTTCAATCATGATGATCTAGGATTATTCACAATAAACAACCAAAAAAAATCAACAATATATACTAAAGAGTCACAACGGTGAAATAATTTATATCATCATTGTACTAATTCATTTACAAAGTTATCCCTTATTTTCGGGACATATTTGTTTCAATCATGGATTCCTTGTATAATTATCACTCTCTTCATCTCATTATTTACACATATATTTCATGCAAATATTTATTCTCAGAGAATTATAAGTCAATCAATAATGTGTGTAAACAATTCTCCATTATTGTCTCATCTATAACCTAATATTTTTTACTCAGTTTACATGCTATTACATACTTTGACTCACACAATAATGATTCTCAAGTTATTAATCATCCTATCTCTTGGTTAGGACACCAATCATTCTCCTTGGAATCTTAATCCCACCATGTTATAAGATCAAATGGAACGACCATTCAAAAATACATATTCACTAATTACATTATAATCACTCAATGAAGTATCGATATGAAAATATTTTAAAAAGCAAGAAGAATATTATTGAACTTTTTCCATGATCTTAGTGCTTCATCAAATCTAAACAAGTTCATATTTCTTACAGATCATACTATTGAATTCTCACTTCAATACAGAATGAATAATCACTCATGTTCTCGATAATGAATATATTTTTTTCACTAACATGATTAAGATATATATATTATATCACTCTACATTCACCATTATATTAATAATAAGATCCCCTCTATGATTCACACTTGAAAATAAATAACATTCCATTTCCAACACTTTTTAAGCATTCAATCTTATATCATGTATCATCAATTTTATGGATGAACACCCCACTACACAATAATAAATACTCACTTCCCATGTACTATAGATGGACATAATGAACTATTATTATTTGGTAAACTAATTCTATAATAATATATTGGTCACATCTCACTTATAACTCAATTATGTTCCCATATTTAAAATCACACAAAATCTTATAGTCCTCATAACCACTCTAAGAACTCTTATATGAATAACATATCATAAGTCACATAGCATGTCGTCCTCTTACTGAAATTGTTGATTCTCACAAAGAATGTATATATTAGACTACACCCTTTTGAATAATTGCATCAGTTTTCAGAGAAATCACTCACTCACATAAAATTATAATTGTATTGATAAATTAAAAGGAAAATAAGATGGGTTCTAAATAGATGAAGTCATGTGGTGTCACCACAAACTATTAGGTGATTATTTTGGAGATATCTAGTACAATAGTAATGAATGATAATTTTACTATAACTCCCATTACTATCAAGGATATCATTAGTAAATTTTCATTCTATCCATTTGTGAAAATCATTCATTCTAGGTTAAATGTGAAATACTCACATCCCAATTTAATTTGATTGATACCATGATGTTGGTGTTATTTCTTTTATATAACCAATTATTTGTGAATATATTGGTAATATAATCTTTATAATAAGATTCAGGATGTTTCATGGGGTATTGACACTTTTTGGTGGTTTTTATGAATGTTCCTGTTTGAGAGGGGCTAGTATAAACTGCGAAACACCTTTAGGAAATCATGTATTGGAATTAAGTGGGAACATGGTTGGTTCATTTTTTCACACTGTTTAAAAACACTTTGTGGTTTCCCAGGAGAATGTGATTGATCATTCATATAGGATAGTGAAAAATTCATGGATGGTTCCTGATTTATAAGATAGTATGCTCCAACTATATAAGAGGTTAATTAAGGAAGTATCACTGTCGTGGTTGGAACAGTGTCTGAAAAATGTGCTTCCTGACTTTCAATATTAACGTTGGAAGGAAAAAAAGTGGAGATATAATTTTATTTACATCTTTAAACACTCATGTTTCCCCAAATTGTCCCTTAATATAAATTTCAATTTCACACAATGTGACATATACATTTTCATTTGGTTCATGATCAATATATATATAGTGTAATGTTTGCAAGAGATCACTATTACCTGGTATGTGATTGGTCATGGTGTTTCTTATTGAATACATCATTATAATATCTTTGTATAATCCATTGATCTATTATATTAATATTTTATCAATGTGTATTGGAATATTTTTTTGATTATTTATTATGGATAATAATGAAGTATACATGTTCCATGATCAAATATTGAGAGTAATTGGGTCATCCTTTATTTGTGAAAATGATTGAAAGGTAGGTGGATTGTCTCTGATATTAAAAATGATTGGAACAGAAGGATTAATTTCAAATTGAATTAAATGATTAAATTTTATTAAACTATTACTTGCTTTGATGGAAACTACTTCTGTGATGTTGTCTTGGTAATTGTGAAATTGGATTTTTTTTGAGAGTGAATTTTTTTGAAGATATAAAAATGAACTTTCTAAAACAATATGTATCATTTGGTTCATGAAAAAAAAAATTATTAATATATCAAAAAATTATAGTTTATTAGTGAAGAAATGTATTATATAAATGGAGTTTATATGTTTGTTTGGATTGTTATTTCGACTGACATGATTGGCACCACTTTAACTCCATTATACGTGACCTTGTAGAAGTGGCATGTGATATTGGGGTACCTAGTATTGGTAACTATGTGATGATTTGATAGATCAATGATATACCACTCATGAAAATTGATGTGTCACCGGGTCTTTCATGTGTGGTTGTGTGGATTTAAAAAACAATGCATTGGTATTCCAAATCAGATAGATAAAGGTTATTAAATGGATTATTTATTTCTTTCAATGGAAAAATAATTCTGTAAAATTAACAATTTTTTATTAGAAAAATTTTCTTACATGGATATGTATATTTATTTTTATAAATATGTTTTATATTATTTTAAACTATTGTTATATAAATGAAATAATTCATTTTATTATTATAGTGTTAGCTGCGAAGTAATTGGGATAGGCCTACTATGACTCACCCTATTCTTAGGAAAAACATGGGGTTTGAATATTTTTTATACAACAAGACCTATAATTTAGACACCTTATTTATAAATGTATTATCTTGAAATAATTATACATATTTTTTCAGAGCCATTTTTTGAGACAATGAGCAATTTTAAGGCCTAGTTTGCATGAAATTTTTTTTAATAATATTAAATATTTTTTATATTATGATAGCATATTTTCATAACAAAATGGGATAATACATACATGGATGTGTAGATTAAAAATACGAGACCATGATTGAAGCCATAATATGATTTTTACAAAAAGTGAGAACTAAACTAGGATGACACATGGTGTTCAAATACTCTGACCATTTTCTGGTGGATTTTAATTTTCATTAAATTATTCTTTTATTTTTTTAACGAAATATGAACAAGATTAATTTTCTATAAATTCCCCAGTATAGTTATTTTCTAATTTTATGCCTCATATAAAAGTAATCACATAGAAAAATTCTGGTCCTCCTTCCATTGGACAATCGACTTCTCAGGACAATGAATCTCTAAATTGGTTTAGATTAGGATGGAGTAAAAAAATTCATTAAATTGTTAGTGAGAATTTAAATCAATGAATAATAATATAACCTCCAAATATAAATTTTCAATTAATTTATTTCATCTTTTTTTATTAAAGGTTTTGGGAAGGATAATCCTATTATGATTTGTGACAACTTTGTCCTTTTCATGTGGTCGCATATTGAAATTTAAAATGGTTATTCTGGTTTTCTATCCTAAAATCACCATCAATCTTCATTTTCCATGTGAAAATTGACAATGAATGATAAAAATATGTTCTTTTTCCTTTTTTGAAAAGTGTCTTTAGGTTTCATATCTAATTGGAACTCACAGTCCTATTACGACATTGATGGGGGGTACTGAGCCTGATTGAAGCTGAAAATTGAAAAAAAATACAAGGTTCAGTGAGAAATCAGAAATACAGTGATGTTTTTATATTTATTTTTGGTTATGGGAGTACATTGTAATTATTAGAATTAAAATATTCAGTCAAATAAAAACCATGGGTGTTAGGTCCGTGAAACTAAACCCCCCATAGGGGGGGGAGAAATTTTTGTTGGCCAATATATAGTTGTAATTGATTATTCTAGGATAAATCCAATATTTTTTTATGAATACAAGGACAAAAATAAATTTTACTAATAATTTATTGGTCACCCAGTGCACAGATCATATTTTCTTCAAAAAACATGACTACACACAATGTAACGTAATGAACATAATATTCACTTCTCCTATATTGTAGATGATTAATTTTTTTAATTTATAAGGATGGAATTGCATGAATTCTAGATATATGCCATGTACTAAATGAAAAAGTGGACGAGACATGTGGAGGAACACATGGACAGGATCTCGTGTAAGAATACATGGCTAGAGGCACATAATTTACTAGTGTACACGAACACGACATGAGTTCACAAACATAGTATGGATTATTCATCCATGGAGAAGCACACCGGTGGGACACCGTGTGGCATAGAAATGACATGTAGATCACCCAAACACCATGTATCATTATATAATTGTTGTGTTTTGTACCGAAAAGAACATAAAAAGTGATAGAGTGGGAATACTTACTATGTGGGCCCCACACATTCCATCTATCCCATGGTTCTATTTATGTATATTTAGAATTATCATATCATTTTTTTGGAAATGGCATTTACATCGACATGTATATTAACTTAAGAGATTTTCATTAAAGAACATTATGGTACCAAAAATGTAGATTTTGAGATATTACATGATATTTACTGAGCATGGATCTTTTTTGGCATCACACAATGATGGTAGTGATCACACAAGTTTACCAAAAGCATCCCAAGTTAATCCCTCTAAACATGATTTGAATTGATCCATGATTGGTAGAGGGGAACCATCAAGCTGGCCTATTCATGGTTCTTCTATATACACACAAATTGGAACTATCTTAGAGAGTCAGGGAAAGGGTTGTCTAGCATAATAGATTGGAACCCTCTTTCGAGGATAAGGCAATGGTCCTATAACATTTAGAGTAGAACCCTCTTTATAGGATGGTAATGGGTCAACTATATACTCTCAATGTGTATCCATCCATTTATATCAGGGCATTTGAGTTTAATATTTTAGATAGGAAACCACATTATGGGTAGGGAATGGGTCCTCTATCAACCATAGGAGTGGAACCCTCCCTTTGTATTAGGGTATGGGTCCTCTATCAATCCACAGAGTGGAACCCCTTGTTATTCAAGGGAATGATTCATCTACCTAGATATTTTTTCTTCTTTACTGTGCGTCACAATGATGAGGAATGTCTTGAATTATTTTTTTGGTATACATGAATTATGTTGTTTATCATTTTAGGAATTTAACCTCTATTTGAGACTATTTTACAAGGCAGAAATGTGAGATATAGATCCATTTACTCTCTCACTTGGGCATCTTTTTTCAGTCCATAAATGTATATATAATTCCAAAACATTTTTTTTGGTTATACTCATAATAGGGGGTTTGATGATACATATGGAATGAAATTCACATTTCATTGTTAGATTATCATGGCTCGATGAAGTCTCTCTATTTATATGGTTTGAAAAGACTCAATGTATAGTCTATCAACACTCAATGTTGATAACCTTGTGCTTTGGATGAGGTTTTAATTTATTTATTCTTAGGATTACGTTCATCATATTTTCAATCTAATGTCTTTTTTATTGTATGTATTACTTATATCATGTATGAATTTGATAAACTTAAATAAATATATAATCCTCCCCACTATATGGCCCTTGCACACACATGTCGTGTCTTATGAAGATGATATATAGGTAGGAGGTAAAGACATGGGATCTTAGTGATACCTGGTAAATTGGCATGCACATGGTGGTTAGATCATGCGGATCGAGATCTAGGCTCTCTCGTCATTTTACATTTCAGTTTTTTTAGGTTGGGACATATATCTTGTTGGGAATGTATACATCCATATTACATTTTACATTATACCAAATTTATATTGTACACACATGATGTTTTCGATTCTTTGTTTATATTATGGTTATTTCATGTTTTCAGTATTTTTTTATACTCTTATACATTGGTATTTTTTTTTTGTGCACACATGTACTTAGGAAAATTCCAAATCATGTTAGGTATGCAATCATAACTAGTTTCCAAACCCTAGTCTATGGATGTTGTCTTGGGGTAGTTGCAGCTCAAAACCCAATTAGAGTCATGTAATGAAATTTTTTTATCAGAGGTGTCTCACTCATTATTACAGAGTTTGGAGTAGTCTCTTTATAATTATTTTTTATGATTAGTGAATTATTTTAAATGTGTCTTGAGTGTGGTTCTATAGCTAGAGAATCCAATAAGGTTGTGGTTTATTGAAATATCCCTTCACCAAGATCTTGAAAACCTACTAATCAACTCTGTATATCGAGACATTTGTGATAGGGATCAATGATACATGAATTATATAGGATTTATTATTTTACAATAATCATTATTTCATATATTCATTGATTACACACACACACAAACATAAATATATATATATATATATTAATTTTATTATTGTATGTCTGGAAAATTTATAGGATTCATTTATGATGATATCTAGCTCGGATACCATTTTTGTATCATGATGACCATTAAATGTGAGAAGAGGCCTCAATTCTTGATCTATCCCACAAGATCCTTTCTATATATAGATAGTTAGTATCACTACAACATGTTGAGACGAATAACATAAAAACATAGCCGGCTAAGGATGAACGTAAGCTTAGCTCACTCGGTGAGTAACATCACCAGAAGTTGATTAAGGTCAACAGTGAGCCAGATCCTCAATCATTGTACCATTGGCTAGAGACTGTAGATGGTGTATTTAGGATCATCCAAAAATATATTATTTAGGTGATAGAACATGATTATTTGATTCCCATATAGTATTTATCACTAGTAAAATTTTATTTCCTAGACTCCTGATGAGTGGACACTCTCGGGGCCCATTATCCTGGTGTTTCTCCATTATAAGTTCTATACCACATTTTTGGATCTGTTTTGATTTAATATAATATGTATTTATATTATTGAGGGATAAAGTATGTTTTTTACTCATCTTGGTTCCCATAATTTATTTGGTACTCTCTTTACATGATCCTAGATAGATATATATCTGAACATACCTTTTAGAATGGACTCCATTGATAGGTCCTTCCTAATGCCATGCCCCTGTGAATTACAATATATACATAGTTTTAGAAGAGAATCAAGTGGGTGATTCTGGATATCATGATAGACCCGGTGAAATCATATTTTCTATGGACTGATTGACCATTGTTCGAAATGAGCTTTTCCTTTAGAAATGATGAGTTAGATGCTGATGTACTATTTCGACGTCATTCCCCTTTTTTCCCAAAAGAGATCTCAGTTTAGGGAGAAAAATTATTGTCCGTTATTGGATGAATCCCATCAGTAAATTATTGGAATTTAAATCCCTTATGTAGTAGGATCTTGAGTTATATGGATTCCTTTATTCGTGAATGATTTCATGGATGTCTTTCCCGGGGATGTTCTAGGAATATCTCTGAATTTATAGATAGTGATTGGATTTAATTAAATATTGGGACTACTCCAATATCTTTTTTGAATGAATTGATTAACTCAAAGACACGCTTGGTTCTATGGTTTCATATAGAGGTACTTTGAGAGAATGGTTCTATCTGAGCCAATGTGTCTCCCTACAAATATCTAGTAATAATCATAAAAAAAAGGAATACATGGGTTTGACGATTTTCCTGAATTATCTTATCGAGAACATGGACATGATAAAAAAAATTTCTTCTTTATGATGTTTGATGTCCTATTTGACCTATTGTGAGGAATGATATGGTTATCAAATGTTGATATTAAGTCCAGATAACACTAGTATAGGTTTGGTGATGCTGATATTTTGATTCTACAATTCTAATGTTTCTATAGAAACTATGACTTCAGGGTGATTCCCTGTAGTGCTCTGAATTCCCAAATTTTTTTATGGATTTGATCAATATAGACATCCATGAATACATGGAATAGATTTTTGTTGTCTTTATTGATGAAATACACATATAATCTCTATCAAACTATTTATATGAAGAGTATTTGAGGATTGTAATTGATTTTCATTGAGATCACCATCATAATGGGAAGCACAAAAATTGTTAGTTCTATATTCACTGAGTTAAATTTATATTTATATTTATTTTTATTAATGTATTATCCATGGATCCATTGAAGATAAATTCAATGGTTTATTAAGATCCACTAAAGAGAGTGTTTTATGTGATATTCTTACATAACCTGTTACGGTACAATCAGTGTTTCATTGCATACTAATCTAGTCTTAAATCTCATTTTTTGTCCTAGATGTGAAGATGGTTTCATTTTTCCTAGAATAAGTAGTTCTATAGGGACATAGAATATTTTAGGGTTAGGAAGACTCGTGATCCCATGTTGATACTACTAGTGGAGGGCTCAATGTATGTAGTGTATATGGATGACTCTAGAGCCAGTCAGTGCTACATAATGATGTTGTGACATAAAATCTTCACATATATGTCAAGGTAATTTATACATAATGAGAATAACCGAATGACTCATGATCTTGAGCTTACATCAATCTTCTTTTCCCTAAGGATGTGGTTGCACTATCTTCTTAGGGATCACTTTATGTTTTACTCATACCATTAGATTCTTAGGTACATATTCACACAGATATTTTTGGAACTAATACAATTAATATAGATAGATTTTTTTATGGAATATGACTTCCCGATAGTTTATACTCAAAGGAAAGTTAATGTATAAGAATATTCCCAAAGTTATAAGTCCCAATACCATATTTTCCAAGAGGATTTTTGGTAGTTGGAATCCTTGTAGCTAAAAACTATAGATGAGGGTGCATCTTTTCACTAGAATATTTTGTCTACTTCTCTATTTACCGAGAATGTGAGAGAGTCCAAGATCGGGTACATGGATTGTGTTGTATTTTATGATTACATATCTATAGGATACTCACTATATAAATATTTGTTTGGAGATTATGAAGTCATCCTTTTCCATGGATGGATGGTGGTCCCGTTAATGATACAAGAGCTGGTAATTTGAGTGTTACATCCATCTCCCATATCGATACATCTCTATTTATGTATGATTTATATAAAAATTCATTATAGAATTTTTAGACCAAAATGAGATGTAGAATAGATTAACTCATCTCATGGTGCGACATGAGTGAATTGATGACAGAGGAGATCCACATTCATGCATGTTTGTGGCAACCTATCAGTATCCCAGATTAGTTGTGTGACGGTATATCCATGATCATTATGATATATCTTGAAAATGCAAGGAAGCACCATGATTCCATCTGGGTGGTATTTTATTAACAAAAATGTCAGCACACATCCATTCTATTAGTTAGTTGAGTTCCAAGGATAGATTTGGGAATTTATAAATATGGGAGATTCATCAACATCATGGGGTTTCCTCAATGATTTTATTAGGTCATGATGTGTGGTTTACATCATGATTTTAGAGAGGAATGTAAGAGATATTTGGGAACTAGATGAAGATGAGTATATTATTTACCCCTTGAAATATGTGTAGACCATATGCATTATCTTTGTTTTAGTTATTATGTTAAGGGATTGAATTTTAGAATTTTTTTAAAATTTGGAGGATCTACTACACGTTGTAGAGTTTTCATACACCACAAACTATCACTCTACTATCTACAAGATGCCATTAATTCCATATTTGAGAGACCCTGATTTTAACACTACTTCTTCAAAATGATTCGTGAGAAATATATTTTGGGCCCAAAGTTGGTGTATGCGGCAACAGAGAATGACCAGGATATCCTTTTGAGGATGGGGATGGCCTAGAAAAGACATAAATTATTCATTGATTATTTTCATAGGCCTTAGGAGTTAGAGAAGGGAGATCATGTTTTATTTAGAGTATCTCCATGATGAGTATTATGGTGGTTTATATAGTTTGAAATGTTATACCTTAGGATTATAAAGTCATTCGTGTTCAAAGATATTGTTGGTGATTTTTTGTAACACCTCACTCTACCCTTAAATAAAGAAAGAGTGTAAGGAATCTTCTATGTTTCATAGCTAAATAGACACATGGATGACCCCACAGACAACATTCACTAGGGAGAACTAAAAATCATTAATGGTTGAACATATTCAATGATCCTAGTGGTGATAAATGATCATCAAGAGAGTACCCTACATGGAAGGACCATCCCCATGGTTCACATTTTTTTTAAAGAATGTTTACATGCAAGAGAGATCCTTGGAGAGGGAGAGCCCGATGTATGATCTGTATCACAAGTTCACTGATTTTTTTGGATGAAAATATTGAAGGAGGGAATAATATAGAGACACATATGTTTCATTGTATGACTATGAAATTTTGTCTAAAAATATTTTTAGTGCCAGGAGATGAGATGACGTCTGATTATGAGGAAAAATGTGACTAGAATTAATTATTTAATATTGTCAAATATATTTTATATTATGAATGAACTATTTCATAAATTAAATTGTAATAATATTAAACAAAATGATAGACCATATATGTATGTCCATGGTTTAGACTATAAAGGTAATGTTACCCAATGAGTCTCTGAATAAATCTACGCACCTAGAATGTATATATTTCCACCATTGGTATGTTCATTTTAAGATAAATTAATTAGTTAATTTTATTATTTACATTAACATGATCCATGAATATTGTTCTACATGTTACCTATTATGGGGATATTCCAATGGTTACCCTCAAAACACTATAATCCCCATGAAAAAATCTTTTTATCCCTTCATTAGTGAATTGACATCTAACAAAGGTGAATCTCTAGATCAGGAAAGATCAGGACGTAGTGATCACAATGACTTCCTTTAATAATTTCTTACTATATTCTTCAACTAATAATGATCCTGTATCAATTTCAGAATTTGCATTTCATGTCTTATTCCACTATTGACTAAAATGATTTATAAGGTTCGTGGATATTATGATTTGTTCCAATTATGGCTATTTTTTTGTACCCATGTATTGAAATTACAAATGTTTATTCTCATTCTCTTACGATAACATCTCCATTATATAACATTTTACTAGTAATATATTCCATTTTAGATTAAATAAAATACTCTTCATCCTTCCCACAAAAAATTTATTTACAATTATTTCTGGTCGGATTATGCTGCCCCTGTTCGATATTGCTCGGTGGTATTGATCCCAATATGAGCCTCAGAATCATGAATAATCTACATGTGAGGGATGGAGTGGAAATCTATGGATGTTTTAAGATATATTATGTGTTTTTGATATTAATTTAATTATATTCATTCAAATCATTAATTGTTGGATTACCCAGGGAATGTGTTATGTATGATAAAACCCCCATCATGTCAACATAACTATTTTCAAGCCACTAGATATATGGACTAATTATTTGAGACTTGATACACCATTCTATATAATTAGTAGGTTATAATCAGAAGAAGAATGATTTGATCTAATACAGTGTGTTATGATACAATTTTATGTCATAAATATGAATTCATGTTATGTACCATGATGAAAACATTTTTTGTAACCTCTATGATGTGGAGGATATGGTTTTTGAATTTCTACTGAGGAAACAAGCTCTATCCCTCCTCCAAACCATGTACTGATTAACAAGATGTACAATCCATGGGGAGAAAAACATAGGAAGGACCCTTTGTAGGATGACACCATCAGAGGCGCATTGTGTAATGGAGTACATGAATTAGGCTTCAGTACAAAGACATGTGAAAATGTAAATAGACAAAACCAAGCACACGGGTGGGTCCCCTAATGTTATGGGAACAATTTTTAGATCCCCCACATTGCATGTGTCCTTACACGGTTATTATGTAATGAACCAATAAGGACAAAACTATGTGATGGAGTAGGAATACACTATATGTGTGCACATTGCATGCCTTGAAACCCTTAGTCCCTTTTGATAAAAAATGAAACTCATGTACCTTATTCATTTGATATCATATTTTGTCATTCAGGTAGCCTATATTTATTGTTTTTGTTTTATAATTTCATGGTTTCCTTATTTGTTAATTTTCACATAAAATGTGATATTTTATAGGTGTAGAACTTGTATAGGAGTTACTCAATGATGGATGTAATCATGGGTGATTATGAGAGTCATCCCGATTGGAAACATCATGATGGGATGGGAATGGGTGCTCTATGACTATATTGGAAACCTCATAATATTCTGTGAATGGGGGCATTTATAGACTCCTAGAGTTTAATCCTCTCATATAATCTAGTTATGGTTTCTTCTAACATTAGATAGTGGATCAAGACCATTTGTAAATGGCATGAATCCTTGATCATTTAAAGGGGAACCCTTATGTTGGGCTGGTAAAGGGTCCTCTAAAGACACTCATATTGTATCCCTAATTTTTTATAAGTGCGTGGATACGTAATCCTTTATAGTGGAACCCTATAACATGGTAGGGAATGAGTTACCTATAAAATATTGTAGTGGAATACTCATTTTGGAAAATGAAATGTGTCCTCTATAAATCCATTATGTGTAATCCTCCTATTATTTATGGGAATGGGATCTCTATATAGATATTTTTGTGAATCTAATGTGCATCAAATTTTTGAGGTGTGGCTTAACATTGATATTTTCTATTGTGGAGACACATGATTTGTTGGGAATTTTTTGAGCATTTATAACTTTTCACATATCATTCATGGGTTGTCCTTTGAGATGGAGATAATCTTACTCTAATTTTTGAATATTTGTTTTGGAGAATATATATATATATAACCTTGGATTTTGATTCACTCCTATTATGGGTTGTTAAGTTGCATAGGGTATTCTTTTTTATTCTGTTTTTATAATCTCATGATTGGATGAAGCTACATTTCTACCATGGGTGGAAACGACTCAACATGTAGTCCATCTACACACCCTCTTGATACCCTTGTGATTGGATGAGGTTAATCTATAATTTTCAACTGGTTGATTTGCATATTGTCTACTATATACTATCGTTATTTTATTATTTTATCTCATTATTATCCACCTTCAGCTATCATGGTTTCCAATTGGGTATGTAATACACACCACTACATGGTATTGGCTTCAACATGTCACATACTATGATGATGAAAAATAGATCAGTGGGAAATATAGAAGAAATTAGGAATACACTTTTTTCTAGACCACATATGGTTGTCATACCATGGTTATCCAGAGCTATTATTTCTCAATATTTTACTTTATAGTTCTTTTTATTAAGTAATAATTCAAGTTGTGTGTGTATGTTTTTTTCAATTTACCTTTTAGTTTGTACTTTCATACTCTTGTACACCAAATAGGGTTCTCATCCCTTGATTAAATTCAAGATCTCCCATTTTTTCCATTATTCTGCATAATTTAGGCTTCGAGATGATTATGTGTGTGCATTTTGTTACCTTGAATATACATCATCATTTTACTCATGTTTTTGTTGTTGGATTCCATCCCATTTTCAATGGAGGCATACTTGGGATATATTTAGCTCGAGACCCGGTAGTGGTCACATTAAGACTTGTAATGGAAAGGTGTCCTGATTCATTAGTGATACTTCTTGATACCATTTTTTTGGAAAATTGATATGGTGTTTAGAAATTATTGTGTGTTTCTAATTTGATATATTCGGTGTCTTTGAGTGTTTTGTTTGTTTTTTTCACATGTACTCTGATTTTTATTTTTTGTTTTAAATAGAGTTGAATTTACTTGTAATCATATATAATGTAGTGGTTTTTTGTTTATGTTATTTTGGTTTGGATGTTTTATTTTAAAAGGTAAATTCATCAAAAAAAATTTATAAGGAACAGGTAATTTATTTACATCCTTTGGTGTCTTAGGGATGTCAATTAATTACGAGATACACCCACCACCTCTTCCCAACCAAATGGTAGAGGGATAAGATGTTATAAATGGAAACAGTTTTATTGATCTTTGTGTAATAGATGTTATTTTTCCTTGATTTAGATATTATATAAATATTGATAAATACGTCAATATCTTGGATGGTAGAATGGATAATAATTTAAAAAATTAAAATGTAGTTAATAATAAGGAATTTGTAAAATAATTATGTTAGAAATCATGTGAAAATGGATTTTGGGTAAAAAAAATTAAGACACCCATAGGTGACATATCACATCATTATCATGGGTTTAGTTGATGAGAAGTTAACTAAATTAATTTAGAGTAATGAATTCCCACATGGTGTTCATAATTAATTTTGAGTAATGATTTATTTTATGGAGAACAAGTGATATGTTTTTATCTAATTGAAGATGGGATTTTTTTGAAAAACACTGGTGGAATAGTCAATAATGGTTTGAATGAGGAAATATCTAATATTTTAAATCCTTATTCTAATATTTCTTATGATTTAACTTTAAAATTTCAATGAATTTAGTTTCTAGAGAGTAATAATAAGTGTAGTTTGTTTTGGATGTAGAGAATGGAACTGAGATAGAACCATGAAAACTAATTAGAAGATACTGCTGAGAATTTTGCTTCATTTGGGACATGATGGATCAAATATATATTAAATTGTATTGTCCAAGTTTTTTATGTGGTTGAGAAAGGTAAAAGAATTATAAATCCATAAGAAGCAGATCAATTGGACTAGTTCCAAATGAAAATCCACATATATTATTTGGTGATTTTGAAATGAAAAAAAATAAGTGTAGCTAAATTGGATAAATCATATCCTCAATTTCCTTGGCACACGTTCATGGAAAAATGTGAGGTTGGAGAAGTATATTCTAGTTGATCTAGAATTCCATTGGTGGTATTTTTATGATTTGGCTAATTTGGATAGGGGAATAAAATATGATAATTTGGAATAATTTTTCAATAAATAATTATATCTCCACATATACAAAATCATTAGAATGATTTTCATATTCAATTTGATGAATTTGATCACCTAATAAAAAAATAAATGAATAGACTTTTGAATTTAGTCTTTTCTTCCCCTGATGTTTCTACAAGTGTGTCCGTGAAGGGACATATTTTTTAATCGGGGATGAAACCCTAAACTCACATAAATATTTTGGGATTTTTAATATATTATACAAATATGGTTAATACAGAATCAGTAGAGGAAATAGATATCTACTGAAACATAGTTGTATGAAGTATTCATGTCTCCTAATTGAACATATGGGAACTCATATACTTGGAACAAGTGAATCAGGGACATAAATTCTCAAGGTGGTGGTATATCAATGAATCTAACTCTAGGATCTGTTAATTTAAATCATCATTGTATGTTTACTCCCAAATATTTTTAGTGTGGTTCCATTAATCAATTTTTTGTGACATTTCATGAAACCACCAGGAGATTTTCAAAATTTTAAGCAGATGGGATTCCATTAGTGAAATCCTTATAGTACTCCATGGTTTTGTGCTAGAGACACATTTCATTATTCAAACATATCATATTCTTCAATGGGATGAGTTAATAAAAATAAATATCATTAGTGTAAGTGATAAATATTTGGTAATTCGTGTAATACAATTACTCCTCAACCAGTGTTATTTTAACATAATAACAATGAGAATCATATAGTGGGTAATAAATTCTATTTACTTGAGAAATTGATAATGTATAATCAATCAGATCATCAACAATGAGAGGTATTATTATTTTGAATTTAACTATTATTCGAGATTTTTTTTTGATTTGGGTGAATCTCATTTGTGTATTTTTTTCTCATATAATTGATCATATAGGTTTATATATCGGTACGATGCCTTCTATTTTAAAACTCCAAAAAACATTTGGACAGTTAGACGATTTATCCTTGAACTGTCTATTAATTTTTAAAAAATAAATAATACAATTTTAGTATAGTTTTGTCATGGGATTGGGATGGGTATCAATGTATTAATTATATAAAATCATTTTATTGTGATATTTGAGGCCCATATAAAATATTTTTCTTGGAATGTGACTTTAATGTCTTTTGATGGTGTTATATATATCCTCAATTGAGATTGGGAAGTTAGTGCAAGTAGAAAAGTGACCTATTGTGCCCTTTTTTACGTATCTCATACCAGTTGACAAATATTTATTTGGCATTGGTATATTAGATCAGGAATAGTATCATTCAAGTAATTGAGGACTAATTCCATGATGATTTTAAAAAACAATCATGGGGTTTCAAAAAAAAGAGAAGTGGAGTTTCAAATAGATATATTCCCTATGACTAGTCTTATTTCAAATCCTTTATATCAGATGTAATTAAAATATTTGACGAAATTAAAGGATCAATTTGAAGAGTTTCAATGTAATGGGTTCATCTGACTGAGAATGTCTCAATTGGTATCACATGATCCATTAGTAGAGATGGTGTGTGGAACTTCTAAAAAATGTGTAGATTATCAAATGATTCACCATGTTATGATAAATATTTATTATAATCATTAACACATATATGAACTATTTCATCAATTTAGATTATAACAAATGTTTTATAAAATTAAAATACATTTAGGATATCACCAATAATGGGTTTTGATTGAGGATATTACATTAAACCACACATTTCTTATATTATCTATAATTAACTTTTGAATAATACTTAAAATATTATATAAATAGAATATAGAAGACCATATTATTCTAGTTCCTCTGGAAACATAGAAACATAAGAACTAGTTAATAAGTTAACATTTGTAACTACCTCTACATTCTTCATGACTATCACCATTCTAATACACATTATAAGCAATACATATCATTATCACCCATGAATGGAAACATAAAATGGGGGTTAGCTCAGATGCTCAATAAGGGTAATAAAAATACACATGTAAGAATGAAATTAAACATAGGTGTATTAAAATGTGATCATAACATTAGAATATCACACCCTACATATCATAAAATCATTAACATGAATTGTAGTATAAAGGTTAGAAGCTCATAAGACATGAATTGTTAAAAAAATATAGAATATAATAAGTGAAAGAAAAATATAATAATAACACATGAAATTCTTGTAGACAAATAAATATATAAAATGATTTCTATAGTAGTTAAGTAATCTATATCAGGGCCATATTTATAGTATAAATTTACTCCCAATACCATCATGGTTATCATTTCTCACTCCCATTTTCATATTTTTATTATGTGTTTACTCCCCATACCATATTGGTAGTCATGTTTCACTCCCATAGAAATATTATTAGGAAAGGTTCCCTCCCAATGATATCATCGTCTATATCATGAGATATAAATAATTACCTAATAAATTAGAGGGAGATATAGATCTCACCCCTTTCATAATTAATGAATACATACATTTTACACAATATAATAAGAAATCATATCATAATCCAAAACATAATATGAGAGTAAAAAGCATGTAATGATATCATAACCTATGGAAAATATTCATGTTACATAACTATTTCATCGAAATCATAACTTATTAAAAGAAACATGATTTCAAAAACATGTAACCTATAAAAGTGAAGTGCATTGCATAATATGTATCCACGGAATAAGAAATGGGTATTAAAAACATCATTCCATCAAATGTAAACCAATCATAAATTTAATATGAATTATACCATTGGAACATTTCCTAGAAATGAATGAGTAAGACCAAAAGATGACATCATGTATGGGAAATAATTTTCAAATGTATTTTAAAAAAACTTCTAGGGGAAAATTTCGTTTATTAAAAACAAATTTTAAACTCTAATACCTTTAGAAAACTATTTAAATAGAAAATTAATTAAAACATATAACGAATTAGTGAAATCAATTTGAAAATCTTTTTTAACTTGAAAACATACAACATAATCTTAAAATAATTATGAAACCCATTTTACATAAAAAATATATAATAAGGTAGATAACATATAATAAACCACTTTCAATGGAAACATATAAAAGAGTATGAAAACCATTTCAAATCCTTTTTGTAAAGACCACACCTTGGTTTCCGAGACACGGTGCCTTATAACATTACATTAGCATGATTATATGAAATCCGTATCATGAAGGAACTGATAGATTAGTAGATTGGAAAGTCTAGATAGATAAATGAGATCATCAATACAACATGATATGAAATAAAACATATCAGTTTAATTCTGAGTATATGAAACTATATGTTAATCCTTGCTTTTCCTTCATCGAAAACATCGTAAGTTTTGAAAAAAAATGAAATGTAACAAGTTGTTAGCTCTGATACTCTGTAGGGGTAAAAATTCAAACAGAAGATAAAAAAATTAAGCATGGTGAATAACTAAATACCGAAGCCATTAAAAATTAACATGAGAAAAATATGGAAGGAGTATTAGAAGAGTAAATAGTTCCATAATAAAACATAATCATAGGTATTCTTCTTGTCAAAAAACATCATAAACTATGAATTTATATCATCATAATGAAGGAAATTCATATTTAAAACATTATGAAACATAATGTCCAGGAAACATCCAATAAATATATAAATTATTAATGCCTCATCCAAAAACATATATAAAAATAGGAAAGGTCTCGGCCAAGTCCATATCTATTTTTCTCGTTAGACATGCTGATTAATTGAGGGCCTATAGCGGCCACACCCTTCACATAATAAGTACAATACATTACTTATATAAATGGGGATAAACATAAATATCATATATAGTCATTTTTTAAATAACATGTAAAATGTCAATAACAGTCCCTGAACATTTAGCATAAACACAAACCATTCAGATATAATTGGTGAGTGGTTTTATGACAGAAAATTAACAATCAAATTAATTAATAAATTAATTAAACTATATATTAATGATTATATCATAATATTTAAATCCCAATAATACATAAGAATCAACAAGAGTTTTGAAATAGATGATGTCACTCTTATAAAATAATCGCATAACTATTGAGATAAATACTCTTTTACTTTGAAATGAAAAGTTCTTTCGAACAGTCCTTATATAAAACTAGAAATTAAGTGTGTTGTTATATTCATAATAAAATTACTTATTTATGAAATATAATGTTTTTTAAAAATGTATTATATTGTTCATGTGAAAATATATAAGAATTTGAGAAATTCACTTGAATCGGGCTTGTATTTTGGAAATAATTTTGAAAGTTTCATTTAGAACGTGTAAATACCCATAAAATACAGAAGGATTATAGTTTTTAATAATATATAGAAAACTCACATAGAATTTATGATGGGTAAAAAATAATACAGAATAATGTAATTGATGTAATTAGACAATAAAAGCAACACAAAAGAAAATGGAGGTTCTGGTGGAATACCATTACCTTAAGTTTAAAGGTGGTCTTAAAATTATCTTAACGACCTGAATAATCAAATTTAGATTACTAAATAAATGACTAAATAACCTCTTATATATTTAATTAATTTATTATAACCATATTATGTTTATTCATGGATTTCTGATTAGTAAAGATATTCGATTCCATTTTTTGGGAGTGTGTTCTTCCTTGGTTTTCATGATCGATTTCCTTATATTTGTTTAAAGATAAACATGTAGAAGGAGAATTGTTTTCTAGAATTTAAGATGTAGGTTATTAATGAACCACCATAATATTAAATTTTTATAAAAAATTTTGGTTATTTGTGGGGATGATGAATCATTATGTAAAACATAAATGACAATTCATTGGGTTAATTTTTAGATTTTGATAACAATGAACGCATTTTGATTAATTAAATTTTATTACGGCTTAAAAATGAGTACACAACATCAAATATTTTATAATAAATATATTATTGTCTTTTTAAACAAAAAATATTATTTTATGACCATAATTGACTATTATAATTGAAATTTGAGACATGTCATCCTTGAATGTGATAAATTAACACATCTTGGATGGTGTTTTCATTTATTATATAAAATACACATGAAGGAGATATGAAAAAAAATTATTACACGATAATAAAAACGTTTTACTAATTGTAAGGTACAAGAATCATGACAACATTTGGATGAATGGAGTAATTAATGAAGAAGAAAAAATTTGAATTTGAAATAAAAGTAATGAAAAGAGTAAATACATCTTGAAGTAATATTTATTTAGAGCCTCTTTAGAGGAGAGTTTTTCATCTTTTAATGAGACCATAAGATTATGGATGTGGGGGAGGAGCTTGAAAGGATAATTGAAAAGAATTTATACATGGCACAAGTATTGAGATTAGTGAAGAGAAGAGGGAGTGAGGTGGGGTTTTGAAGTAAATAAGATGAAAGTTTTCACATTATTTTAGTAATTATTTTATTAATTTTCCAAATACTACAAATATTATTGAATATTGTGACCCATATTATTAATATTTTCATGTTAGTTCAAACATAGTGGCCTCACAACTTTTTTACAAAACTTATAAAAAAATAAGTCATCTATTTAGCATTTATTGTTAATTATCTTATTAACCTATTCAACTGAAAGTCATTTATTTTAGAAAAATACAACAAATTAACCACAATCATTTTTCAACGTGTAGAATTTAAAAATGTTATCTATTTTTGGAAAATATTTTTCTATATATTTTTAATTTAATATATATATTAAATAGTAATTTATTCGAGAAAAAAACATTATAACTATAATTCATTTTATAACTCTGTGAAAAATTAATCAGTTCCCCATAGAATTATATTTTAACGACAAGACAATTAAATAAAAATTTATGATTATTGTTTATTGAAATAATTTTTTATTTTATTATTTTAAATTAATCCTAAAATTGTAATTAAAATATTAATTACATTAAAAATTACCAATATATATAATGTGATCTTTTCATCACTTATAAGATTTATAAATATTATTTATACATTCTTTGGGGAAGTATCAATTGTTCTTTTTAATTTACTATTAATTCCTATTCATAAGTGTATTTATCAATTCATCATAAACTATGTTTGTATTATTATACTCTAAATAACCTACTGAACACATCCATGTATGTATGTTTTTTGAAATTTATATAGTAGAGGTGCAAACATTTTGTTTATTGGTCTGGGTATAAGATTATGTTATTTTGAAGAGAATCATTGTTTTTTGCATTCAATATTAAATTAATTTTCAAAATCATTGGATATTATGTTATCTCCTCACAAAAATTTCAACCTCAAAATAAATATAATGTTACCTCACAAAAATATTTAGGTAGATCATCAACATAAGCTCCTCATGCTCCAAAGATGTCTCTTAGATTTTATGGTTTTTCCAAATAAACAATACCAGTAGAGTCATACGATTCCTCAACACATGCCTCTTAGTTTCTAGAATCTGTATAGGCTCTTCATCTTAAGATAGTTTAGGTTACAATTCTATAACATTATAACTGAGGATATGTGTTGGATCTGGCATGTAATTTCTCAGGAATGAGACATGGAACACATTGTTTACATTAAACAGGTGAGGCAACAAAGAAAAATGATATACCATAGCTC
Source organism: Viscum album (assembly GCA_963277665.1). NCBI lineage: Eukaryota > Viridiplantae > Streptophyta > Magnoliopsida > Santalales > Viscaceae > Viscum > Viscum album. The sequence goes on along the minus strand of OY728165.1, from coordinate 1,058,629,938 downwards.
CAATTATCTATATAAATTAAAAGGTTCATATGTACCAAGTGCTCAATTTCCCATTTTTCTCAAGCCTTATAACACCTTTCTATGGAGATATATTCATGAGTTTTTCCAACTTGATATTCAAAATCATTCCTTCAATTATCAGTTTAGATTTATTCCCTACTTTGAGCTTCTTTCATATGGCCTTGATTAATCTTGAAATTATGTTTTTTTCATCCATGATATATAGGCCCACTAGCTTCCTTTATCCAAATTCATCCCATCAGGTTTGTGAATGACATCTCTTTCCCAAAAATTCATTATATGGAGCCATTTGAATACTTGAATGGAAGACATTATGGTAGGAAGACGCCACTAAAGGTAAATATTGATCCAACAAACCTTTAATGTAAAATGATCTTGATCTAAAACTGTCTTATAATTTTGGCATCATCCGCTCTATTTTCTTATTAGTTTGAGGGTGATAAGCAGTACTCAAATGAAGTTCAGTATCCAAATAATTTTAAAAAATATTACAGAATTTTAATTTAAATCTTGGATCACGATCAGACAATATTGATAGTGGTTCTCTATGTTGTCTCTCTAATTCGATGATATTGAATTGTTCTTGGAATTCTAGTGGAAGATCATCCATTATTTCGAGGAAATGTGATGATATTTTATGTCAATAAATAATTACCCTTATCACATTATTCTTCCTTAGAGTCTTGGATAATCCAATAATAAAATAAATGGTGATGTGATCTGATTTCCTTGTAGGAATATTTAATGGTTGCATGAATCCTCTTTAATGTTGTCATTAAGAATTCACTTGTTGATAGACTAAACATGTTGATACATAATCCGAAATTTCCTTCTACATGTTATACCAGAAGAAATATTTTTTCAAATCATAATAAATTTTTGTTCTACCATTGTATATATAGTAATTTGAGCTATTTTTATCATCAAATAACATTCTTTTCTTCTAATTTATTGATATAACACATAGCCTCATCCCAAATATCAAAATTCCATTATCACACATGTATTTAGCCAACATACCTTCTTTCACAACATTAAATATATTTTGGAGATTCTTGTCATCACATTAAGAAGATTTAATTCATTCCAATAATGATGATTCGACAACAATTTAAAAATATGATGTTGTTTCACTATCATTGATAAGTCCCATATCTATTTTCACAATATTCATGTAGGTCGATACATCACCTTTTCCTAATGATGATATCATTCTGTGAGAAGATATATTTTAGACTCTAATGATCCGTATATATCTTACATTTTCTCTTTAGAGATAATGTCTCTATATCGTCAGAACAATGATTATAGATGATATGTCAAGATTAGTAGTAGGATCATTTTGTAAATAAATTCTTACCTACCTTGATGCATAATAAATAAATATATCATTATGTATAATTACACAAAAATGTACTTTAATTGATGCATCACTATTGATCACACACCCATCATTCCTAGTTGGTAGAGTTGCGATTTAGGAATCCACTAATTTCGTCTTAAATTCTTCTTAAAAGTCATCAAAATCATTGTTCTATACAAACATAACCCTTTTATGGCTAATCATGTCATTAAATTTGATAAATGATTGATGTTCTAAATGAAACACTATATAGTTACCTGCTAAACCAATAAAACAACATAAATCAGTTAGGTACGTTAGAGTAGACCATTATTACGAAGCATTTGTCATCATAGAATAAATAGATATTTCATCCTTTGAGATAATTTGACAATGGAATGAAAATAATTAAAGACAAAATTCACACTTTCTAAACATCCCATATTATTCATTTCTTTTAAGAGCCTTTATAATATTGACCAATTCATTTTCATGACCTTCATTGATTTTTGAGTATACCAAGATATCATCAATAAATATCACAACAATTCAATCAAAATATTCCTTGAAAACACTATTCATTAGATCTTTGAAAATAGATGATGCATTATTCAGTACATAAGGCATTAATATAAAATCATAATGACAATACATAGTTCAAAATGTCGTCATTAGAATATCTTCATTCCTCACATGAAAATGATGATATATAGATCAAAGATCAATCTTCATAAAATATTGAGATCCATGATGTTGATTGAATAAATTATCAATATGAGGTAGGGGATACTTGTTCTTTATTGTTATGAAATTTATCTACCTCTACTCAATTCACAACCTCATTGTTCCAACATCATTTTTATGAAAATAACATGGAATCCCCATGGTGAAACACTAGGCAGAATAAATCCTCTATCACTCAATTCCACTAGTTGTTTCTTCAGTTCCACTAATTCCACAAAGGCCATTCAGACATTTTGTGAATTGAAAATTCAATATCACTCTCTAGAGGATTTCATTGTAAATCCTCTAGAAACCCATCGATATATTCATGAAAATATAGGACGTACTCTATTTGAACATTCCCTTCATCACCCAATTTTAATGAATTTCCTTCCTCCCCAATAATTATATTCTATAGATCTAGTGTGGTAGGATCTAGATGAGAATGTGATGGAAATGTATCTTCCTTAATGAAAAGGTATTCTACATCATCCGCAAAAATTGAAAATTACTTCTTCTTGAAATAAATATTCACATCATGGATCAAAAGGGAATCCATACCATGGAATATATAATAGTAAATCATGGGTATCACAACTTGAATTATGGTATATTTCCATGGTTCAAAATAGTGGAAATAGGGCCCAAAACCATGGACATATGATAAGACCAAGGTTTCTTCCAACTGTGGGCGCTATCGTAGTGGTAGTAGGGTCTGGTATATGGCCATGGTTTTAACTGTGGAAATAGGTGGCCTATTGGCATGGTTACAAAAACCATGGGGATATCTGTCTCATTTATCAACCATGGCAGTAGACCTATGGCCACTGTTTCAAATGTGGAAGAAGGTCTCTTATTTCGATGATTTTATCCATTTCTAAACCCATAGATAACAGTGGAAATAGCCTATAAATAATGCGTACCTAACTGAATATGATCCTAGCACCTTCCCTTCACATTTCAATGCCCTAACCATGACACTGAAAAATCTTTTTGTGTGTGTGTATATATATATAATATGTTATATATATTTTTTACAAACTATGGGAATATCCTAAAAACCATAGAAATATCTCTTCTCTCCATTTTCGAGTGGCAATATTTTTATCCCATCCAAAGTTAGGAGACGATTAGCCACAGTTTTCAAAACTGTGGATATATGCCAAATAACCATGGCTATAGGCGTGGGCTATAGACAATTTTTTCAAAACCGTGTATATAGCTCATGTAAAAAAAGACCATTAGCCACATTTTTGGAATTGTGGATATAGGCCACATAATAGTGGACATAGCCACTAATAGCCATAGAATTAAAACCAATGATATTAGTATGTGGCTGGAGCATGTTTTTCTAGTAGTGTATGAGAATGAAATAAGAATATTATTCATGTTTATATTCCATAATGGGAACTTTCTGACACAACATTGTTGTAATTCTACCTATATTATGTGTTTTAATGGAAAACTCTCTTATTAAATGAAATTGAAAATATCTAATTTTCTTGGAAAACTGGGAAGATATGAAAGATTGAGATAATACATAATCAAATAATTAATTGACTAATTTAGAGAAAATTATTAATGTACATTCCACAACATCATTAAAAATATCAATATCAGATGTGGTGATCACATATTCTTGACCAATCTCCCTTTTCCTTTTCTAAGGAAAGATTTTTTGACGCATTAACCAATCATTATCATAGTTTACCATCTCAAAAAATATATATCATCGACCATTAATAGCTTTTTTTTATTCCCCTTTCAACAACCAACATGATGGAATTTATGTCAACACTTGTACCACTCCACTTTTCTTTATATGCAAGCACTATAGTGCTTCTTTACACAATTATCAAAGGGTGGAATGTCAATTATTCATTATTTACTTATTTCCACTTTATGAGTTTTCAGAAAATATCTTCTTCTCTTGCATTCCTTAAGAGTTAGAAGTATTATATATCTACTTTTACATCTTGATATCACATGAGACAATCTCTTCATATGACAAGAATGTTTGGTAGACCAATGCCCGATGGAGGAATGGATTTAGGCCATCAATGAATTGACCTATATTTCCCCCTAGATAACTTATATATTCCAAAACATTCATTTCTAACCATCTGAATTTAGATTCATAGTTGGAAAAAATCAAATCGTCATACGAATTGGATCTTCTTGTATAGGCATTGAAGACCTTCAATGTCATTGTAGGCATGGACTGGCTATCAGTATTTAACACACAGATTGACTTCCAGAGACGTACGGTGTGATGTATGCATTGAGTTGGAAGCATGTTTTCCCCTTTTGGTGAGAAGGAAAATAGATCAGCGTGAGATAGACTATCACTTGGGAGGGTGTAGCCTATTAAAATTCTACTGACTTGCAAGACTTTCAAGATAGTGGATGAGGTGAGTCCACAGTTTTCTAGCAGTGGTGGATGAGTATTAGGAAATATTTTCAGAGGATGTCCTAGGACTACCACCTCATTAAGAGGTAGACTTCCACATTGACTTTTACACTGTAACAACACTAATATCTACAACAGCTTATCAGATACCCCCTGCAGAGCTCCAGGAGCATAGGGTATAGTTGAAGGACTTACAGATAAAGGAATTCCTAAGGCCAAGTGTTTCTCCATGGGCATCCCCATTATATTTTTCAATGAAGATACATGAATTTTTACGCTATGCAAGGACTTTCGGAGCCTAAACTGGGTGACCGTGAAGAACAAGTATCTTATATGTAGGATTGATGATATTTTTGATCAAATGAAATAGGTAAAGTTCTTGTCGAAGATTGACCTCAAATCAGGCTATCAGCATCTCAGGGTATGGGACAAAGACGTACTGAAGACAACCTTCAGATTTCAGTATGGCCATTGAGTGTTCTTGGTGATGCTTTTAGGAGTAACCAATTCACAATCAGTGTTCGCGTGTCTCATGAACATGATCATTCATCCATACCTCAATCACTTTTTGGTGGTATTAATTGACAATATATTGGTGTACTCAGCATATGAGGAAGAGCACGTGTACACATGAGGATTAGTTCTGGACACACTTCGGGAGAACCAGTTATATGGGAAGCTCTCGAAGTGTGTGTTCATGATACAGAAGGTCCACATCTTTGGACATGTCGTCTTAGAGGCTGGAGTTATAGTGGATCTAGTGAATATCAAGGTAGTAAATGCTTTGGTGCCACCAAAGAGTGTTACTGAGGTGTAGAGCATCATTGGATTAGCAGAATACTATCAGATATTCATACCCGATTTCTCTAGAGTAGAAGCACCTATGACTGCCTTGAAGGGTAATCCCTTCCTATGGTCAGAGCCATTCCATTAGTGCTTTCAACTGCTAAGGCGTAGGTTGACCTGCACTCCCATCTTGTGGTTGATGGAGGAGGTCACCGGCTACATGGTTTACTATAATGTATCATGGACAAGACTTGGTTACGTCATGATGTACGAATATGTAGTGTATATTTATGGAGCATGAAATCAGATGCCTAATTAGAAGAATTATGCGACTCATTACTTGGAGTTTGCAATAGGAGTCTTCACACTGAAGATGTGGCTATACTACTTGATGGGTCATTGTTTAGTTAGACCACAAGAGTCTCAGATATATCATCACACAGAATGATCGGAATCGGAGACAAGGACATCGACTAGAGTTCATCTAGGAATATGACTTTGAGATAGTCTATACTTTGGGGATTGTATATTCACATAGCCGGTGATCAAGTATGCTTCTACTGAACGAGGAATCAGAGTAGTTAGCCTTGATTCTGATATCCTACCTAGATAGAGATGATATAGTCTACCTCCATTTCATGGTAGTCTCAAGTAAACTACTTCACCGAGGTAGGAAGGTGCAACTTAGATACAACGGCTTCAAGACTACATGTGGTCAGATAACTCAGTCCATGCACCTGAAAAATATTCTAATTGCAGGGAGCATGCTATGTTTTTCCGAGGACATACATTTATACCAGTGGATCTATGAGAAAAGGTGCTGAAGGAGTTTCATAAAAACACCTAGATGCTACATCCTATTTTGGAGATGATGTACCAGTTCCTTCGGTGTCAATACTAGTTTCCAGGGATGGTGACTGTATAGAGCGCATAGGAGTCTTCTACGATATAGATGGAGACCCCTGGAGTTGGAGGAGGGAGACCACGTCTCCATATAGGTAACATCCCAATTGGGATTGTGATGATTTGGCCAGGGAGGCATGCTATCAACGTGGTTCATCGGACCTCTCTAGTTTCTCTACAGAGTGGGTGAGGTGGCGTACCTTCTAGATCTTCCTCCACAAAATCACATGGTGCATAATGTCTTCCATGTGTCAAAACAATGGAGATGTGTGCATGATCAATCTCACATTATCGAGTAGGGAGAGATTAAATTTGGCGATGGGGAGACATTTACGGAGTTACTGGTGGAGATAGAGGATCAGCATGAGCAAGTCCTTTGTGGACTATAGATCCTACTAGAGAAGGTTCAGTGGCTGCACGGGAACCTCCAGAATAATACATGGGAGTGGGAGGCTCATATTCAAACTAATTACCCTTATTTGATTGGTTTTCGTTGTATTGTCTTTTTGGGACATAAATCACTATGGAGGGTAGATCATAATGTAAAAATTTTATATATATTTTTTATTTTATGTAATTAATTCGAGACCGAGAAATATGATGGCACGTAATTATGAGTCGTAGAGTTCCTGAAATTATTTGTCGATGGTTGTTAAGATTAAAATAGCATGCATGAGGTTTTTTCCTGAAAAATGGAAAATAACTCTTAAACAGGTTCCTAGATAAGAAATCAGATGTCACAATTGCGTTCAAGATTGTGGGATTACCCTAGGTGTGATTTAAGTTTAGTCAGTGCATGCCTCCAGTGAGAAATTATGAAAATGAAATATCTATAAATATCATAATTAAATAATATTATTTTATTTTTCAAATTCTTATAAGTCATAAATGGTTACATGGATTAAAAATTTGAGACTCCTGCTAAATTTATGAGGGTATTCTATCATTACGAAGACCTATAAATTGGCTGACACATGCCAACGGTGGATATTTTTTTTCCCATTAATAAAATAATAAAGTAACAATTATTTTATTGTTAAATTATATTACTTCTAAATAATAAATTGTATTTAAAATCTGAGAGTAGTATTGGATTTTTGGGGACCTTTTTACTTTATGGAGAGTGTAACCTAAACCAGCACGGTTCGAGGGTGAATGTAAATAATTTTTGAACATTTTTAACGTATGTTCAGTAAACACGTGGGTGAAATTTTCTATTTTTTTAATAGGTGCTTGGTTTAAAAATTTTATGGAACTATTGAATCCTAAATGGTGAGATTCATTAGAAAATGACTTAATATGGACCAAAGAGGGGCTAGTGGAAAAAATAATTTTTTTACTTTTCGAGAAAAATAAAAAAAAATTAATATAATTATTTGATTATTTTCTCTTAGTAGTGTTGAGGACGATGACACTATAGGGATGTTATGATGTGGGAATGTGGAACTTTAATGAAACACAAGGATGACCTATATTCTGTATCATAATAATGAATTTAATGGTTCAAAAAAGAGATGATATTTTATAAATGAAACACCATAACGATGCGATGTCACTTTATTTATGGAAATACATCAGTGTGGTTCTCTAAATAGATCATCATCCAGAAAACAATTAGGGGAAGTATTTTTAGCAATCTTAGGAAATGATATGACACACTTCCACCCTAGCGAATAATGACGAATGACGAAGAACGACCTTCAATAGTCTTAACTGGGAAGCATCGTCGATGCCATAAACCAACAAGGAAAAATGTGTTGTAATGAACATCATAAATGGTAGGTGTTTTATGTTCTCTGATGATACTTCCCTTCAAATTATTTAAAAATATGAAGAACAAGGGAAATATGATCAATGGGTTGATCCACGTCTTTTCAAATTAAGTGGGTGGTTGTAGAGGGATCTTAAAATTTGGGATTATTCTTCCAGCAGTTATTATTATTTTTCCCTCGTGATTGAAATGATAATTTGGAGGCCTTGGGGAGAAACCAACAAGGCCCAGACCTTCCGCAAAACATGACCATGGTTTGTTCTTCATGGTGGAACAACAAATGTGGTGGTAAAGTGTTTGAGGGCTGCGAAATATCAGTGTAATTCATGTGACCCATGGAAAAAACCGTCAGTGAGCCATGTTGGCAGCGGTCCGCAATGGCCCGAGGGGACATGTAGAAACTGGCCGCGTGTAGAGGGATGGCAGCACACCATCATGGTCCGCAGTGGCAAGAGGTGGCAGGTTTGAGCCGACTGCGCAGGAGAAGGGTGGCACCCGCAAGCGCTACTGATAGCAGCAGCCACCGCTAATGGTCCGCAAGAGGAGCTGGTGGTGCACCCTCATTTTTTGTTGCTTTGTCTCGGAAAATATGAACCCTTATCTGTAGTTCTAGATAGGTGAAGCGGTCTGCCTTCAGGCGGATATGGGCTGGCCGAATGGATCTGTCCAGACACAGACCCCAGTGGGCCAGCGTGGTTGGGTTGAACCCCACCGGGCCGGCCGAGCCTACCACAGACTGGGACCATGAACTATCAGGGTTGACCTTGATGGGACAAACCATGTAAATCAAGCCGAACATTAATCAGCCAAACCCGGAAAGTGTATGGTAGACCCTGGGACCCATTGCGTCGGGCCGGCCTGACCGAGTCGGAACATGCCAATACTAAACTGGCCCCATAAATAAACAAAAACATGTTACTAATGAACTAGGTGTTTATTTGACCTCCTGTCTGTGGATTTGGGATCCCTTTTGTATAGTTGTCCCTTTGCCAAATTTCAGTGGGACTGACCATGTCGGGCTTGACTGAGGTTTGGTCTCCCCTGTTTCCGGGAAAGGGGTGCAACTAACAGATTGTGTGTCCGATTGATGAAATGTCATAGGAATAAGGACCCTTGTGACATTTAATTACATTATGGATACATTATGTGAGTTCTAACTATTATTGAAGTGATTCATTGGTTGGATCAGGATTGAATCCAATCGGGCCCTTTTTACAACAGTTCTCATATCTCCCAGACCGAGCATCTAATCAATGTGTCGTCTATCATGTTGGGACCTCTATGACACGACAGTCCCTTGGGTATAAATTTTTTGGGATATCCTACAGGTTGAATTATGACGTATGGATTGAGGAGTATAGTCTTCCAGTGATCAGGATCTCTTCTTGCGGGAATCTAGCGTCTGGCTGTGACAATAAGATGATGACCAACCAGGGTGGGTCAGCATCAGAAACTCCAGAGTGGGATGATCTTGTTGTACAACTAATAATCCCAACCTCTTCAACAATGAACAATATTGGTCAGCACTAGGGACCAATACATGTCATCACCAGTGACAAATATGGGTCAACACTAGCGACCAGTACATGTCAACACTAGTTACTAATACATGGCAGCACCAGGGACCAATACGGTTCTGCACCAGCGACCAATACAGATCATCATCTAGCGACCAATACATGTCAGTATATGAGGAACTATTTTATTCGGCAATAGAGTTACTACAGATATGATGATTTGGATTTACGACTAGTAATCAAATATCCTAGAAACCTTAATGTTTTATCATTAGAGTTAGCGATATCTTTTTATTTGTGATTCATGATTTAGATCATTTTAGTGATATTAAATTTTTTGTATTTCTTATGTTATTTCATTTGTGGATTACTAAGAGACATTAGGGGGTCTTGGGGTATTCTACTGAGAATTTTTATACTCAACCATGCACGGGTTTCGCCCGCTCGTGGGTGTTTGGTGCAGATTACTGATGCTCCGAGGAATTTATTGGAGGTTCGAGACTCGGTGATGATTATTGTGATAGGAGTAGTCCAAATCATCTTCTTCGGCTTCAGACATATAGCTATAACCCACCATTTAGATCATCATAGAAGATGTGATGGCTATTCACATTCTTTCAGTTTCCTGGGCTTGTATTACAGCCCATTGTTTTCAGTTTACAATTGTACTTGTGGTTGTACATTACTCTCATGGTTCTACCATTATTTTTTTGGTTATTTACGTTAGTTTCACTTTTTGTGCGTGTATAGATCTCTAAGGAAATGCCTTCCCATTTTGGGAAAAGCATTCAGGTGCTAGTCACCAGCCTATACACTATGGACGATGTTCTTAGGGTAGTCATGTCTGGGCCCTGTGGGACAGGTCGTGAAATGAGTTTCTGGAGGAGAGGAGGGGTATCTTAGTGCGTGATGAGTGGTACACTAGTAACTTTTAAAATTGAAATTTCACTCACTTTTTCTTGTTAAATGTGGATCAAAAAAATTGTACAACTTTTAGAAAATTGTTTATAGGGTCAAAATGTGGCCATCCATTTAACCTTTTAAAATAGTATAGGTCATTTTTCCCTCATGTTAATGTTTTAGTCACTTAGAATTTATAATTTCAGGAAATCATTGATATTAATTTTAATTACATTATATAAATATATTTAAAAACCACATCTATAAATAAATAAATTATAAATTATTATTATCCAAAATATTAATTTTTTTGAAACAATACCAATCATAGAACTATAAAAAAATTAATATCAATTTCATCCCACATACGAGATGATAGTAATAATTTCAAAACTAAAAACATTCAAAATGATGCAATATTATTATAGTTAATTACAATTTTAAATTTATTAAAATGAATTAAATTGGATTAATTGGAAAAAAATTGGTCAAATTTAAAATCAAAACCAATTAAATTGATAATTTATACATATTAATAAATTACATGAAAAAATATTTTGAATTAAAATTTATTTTTTTCAATATTCCTAAAAAATGAATCCTCATAGAAAAATACAAATAATTTAAAATATCTTTTTATTTATTATTTCTTAACATATATAATGTTTATTTTGAAATATAATGTTTATAAAAGTTATAGAAATTGTATTTATGCTATGTTATCCATAAAAATGTGGTAACAGAGCCTAAACTGATTATTTTTATGTGAAATATTGTGTGTTTTCTTGTAAAATATTAATAAAATAATTTTGATAAAATTATAAAATATTTTTCTGAATATATAATATTTATTACATTATAGCTCAAACTTATTATAATTACATTAATTTTTTTAAGATAAAATAGATTCTCGAGCATTAATATTGAAAATTATTTATATTTAATTTTTTTACATTTTTGTTTCAAATTAATTATAAAAAAATGAATAAAACAAATATTTTTATAAACCATATATTATAATAATTTATCAAATAACATTCAAATATTATAATTTAACATCATTCACATATCTTATTTTATTAAGTAATAATTTTTTAATAATATTATTTGGTCAGTTATACTCTATATTGAAGGTAACCCACGTCATCAAAGAAACCTATTGATTTTCGTGATGCATTATTACTTGTTATCAATTACATTTAATGTAATATAAAATGTATCGAATCAATTTAAAATAATAAATATATTGTTATCTATTAGGATATCATGATTCTCTATGTGTTGGTTGTAGCATGTAGAGCATGCTTAAATTGGTGTTCCATATAACATAATCCAAAAATTGTGACTTCATATGACCAAAGATGGATTAATTTTATTATAAAATTAAAATTTGAGACAATAAATTATATTTAATCATAAAAAATTATCAAAATATTATGGTGTTATATTCTACAGTCATTAAAATGAATTTCTTCCTTGAAAATTTTCATGGATTTTAAATGTTTAATTCTACAAATTTTATTTCCCTTAAACCCACATAGTAAAAATGAATAAAAAATCCATTAAATATTAAATCATGAACATTGATCGTTAACCAATGTATCTTATAACTAGATTACCAGAAAGGGGAACATTGGTGGGATGTGTAATCAAGTACATGGAAGATAAATCAAACATTTATGTTCTGATAGATATTTATAGAGAACATTGATCAATAGAAGTGGGTTACTAGAAAATGATAATTCATCGATGATCTATAGGACCTTATGACTAACTAGAAGTTATGGTTCTAGGATCAGTATTTTTCAGTTTCAATGTCCAATATTTTAGTATTTATTTTACTCTCTAGGAACATATTAATATACACCTACATGATTTAATTCATTTATATATATATATACAATCTTAGTCTTTAGTTTTATCTTTATCAATTCACACTTTATATCTTGATCAAGAAAATAATGATGTTTTTTTCATTCTTGATGATGTAACAGATTATGAAATCCATAATAAAAATTATAAGTAATTTCTTATGCATGTACTTATCATCATAGAAAAAATGTTATCACTAGTTATTTAACATGCATAAATCTTTATATTAAGAGATATTAAATTATTCATATTTCTTATCATAAATTTTTATCCTCGTAACTCATCCAAAAGAATAAAATTTAAAAAAATATAATGCACACAAAATCATCATAGCATTGACACCCATATATCAAAAAATATCTCTTGGTTGTCACATTTCAATCATTTGAATACCCTCATCGTAAATTCTCTGAAGCATGTTAAAAATTTGAATTACCAAAAATACATATGGGAGACGTGAATGATTCCTCGTTCCAAATGTTAATAGATATATTCTTTGAATTTTAAATTTGTATTAAATCATCCATAGTTACACAGACCCCATGGTTGAAAAATTACTATCCCTATCCCATGTAATCTGTTCAATCTAATTTAATTTATCCAAATATATAATCTATATACACATGATAATCAAAATTTTCTTCAACATCTGTAAGACATTATGGATTACCATACCTTAATACAAATATCACTTTTCTATGTCATCATTTCCATTCCAAATATTCTTTTCATTCCATGATGATTTTTTCCTAATATACATATATATTTCATTATTTTAATAATATAATAATAAAATTTCAAATTTTATACACTTCAATATTCCAAATTTTTCTTCAAATACTACTTATAATTCATCATCTTATTCCTTAACACCAATATTTTTGAATATGAAATATGAATCATGATATAATCATATTCAACCACAATCGAATCATGTCACTTTTATTTAATATAAAAAATACTGGAAAAACATACCATAAATTTTCCATGTCATTTAAAGTATATTTTTCTTTAGTAGTATAATTAATACTCGTTCTGCCATTCTAATTCTCTTCATGAGGTTAACACTTAGGACATCGATTTGTATAATTCCCAAAAAATAAACATCTGAATTAAACAAAGATAACTGAGTTACTTTTAGTTCCTTCCATTGGATAAAACCATAAATCATAGGGTGATAATAAATTATTATAATGGAAAACCATATAATTAGGAACAATCACTAATAAGATGAAGAAATCATAAAAAATACTATTTTTATTTATAGAATATTATTACAATCCTATATCATCAATATCAAACTTATATATATGTCATTTATGATGGTTCTTGAAGTGTTTGTGATTTCCCAAAGCACATCCCCCCAGGACTGACAAACCATATGTCAAACAAAACTCGTTTCCATATATGAAGTTATGTAGACTCAGGATTTAAACACCTCATCAATGTTGTCACCCCTAGGTACAGATTCCTGAGACCCACATCCACATATTATATACTCAAATAGATCTATTTATAGGGTCCATCTCACTTTGTCCATTACCAAAATTATACAACATTTTCCTATAGTTTTCCTTATCCTAAAACATTATTTTAGACATTCCATTGGGAAAATCACTCTTGTTTTATCATTATAGATTCAAATGATTAATTAAAACATTTATCTTACACAAACAATGGATACCCTCTATTTTCATACATTAATAATAAATATATATTATATAATGCAAAAAAAAAATTTATAAATAGATTCCCAATGACCATTTTATTCTTATCCAATTAGAATCATGAGAACATATATAGTGGTACATAAGTGATCTACATTATCTCAAGCTATATTTTTCATGACTATAACACTTCGAAGGCATGAAATTATTAATACCTTTCTTTAGAAAATGGGAAATGAAAAAATAAAATGTGCGAGATTATATGATTTGTACCCATAATCAAGGAAGATAATTAAGTATAAACATTATAATAGGGGTTTGAGAACATGAATATATCATTATAATATTATGTTATCTATATATTAAGATCATTAAAATTATTTGTCGAAAAATTATTTTCATTTTATATAAAATTAATCCCAACCAAATATGTAACATAATCCATGAATTATTATCATAGGAATTATACAAGGAAATGTGGAATAAACATAAGCATATAAAATGCTTCCCATAGTCTTTATGGTGGTCATGATTCACTAAAATTGTAATCTTAGTAGCTTGAGTTCACTCCTCATACCAGATTGGTAGTCATTGTTCACTCACATGAACACATGAGTAGTATAGATTTATTCCCAATACCATCATACACTATCTCATATGATATAAATATCTACTAAGTGCATTGGTGGTAGATATAGGTCTCACACATCCCATAATGTAATCAAAAATACATGTTCCACAAGATTATAAATAATAATATCATAACCAATGAAATAAAATGGTTTCCTATGAATGAAATCATATCATCACCTGTAGAAAATATACATGTTTCATAATCCTTTAATAAAATGCATAACCAGTAAATAAAATATGATTTTGAAAAGAAAATAACCCATGAAAGTGAAACATATTTCAAAAAAATGAATCATGTGAAATAGAAACGTGTTTCAAAAACATCATAGCATAAAATTTCAACCATTTCAAAAAATAATACGAATAAAACCCTTGTATGAAATCCTAGAAATGAATGAGTAACAACTAAAAATTCATTTTATAGGTGAAATAATTTTGAATAGTCTTTTAAAAATATCCCTTGGGAAAATAAAATTTCTTATTTGAAACATATTTTTAAAACATAAAACCATTATAAAATAATTTTCATTGGTAATGAATTTAAACCATTTAAATATGGCCTAAAATCATTTTGATTTTTTTAAAATC
Source organism: Viscum album (assembly GCA_963277665.1). Lineage (NCBI taxonomy): Eukaryota > Viridiplantae > Streptophyta > Magnoliopsida > Santalales > Viscaceae > Viscum > Viscum album. Next base: position 1,058,614,805 of record OY728165.1, on the reverse strand, counting down.
ATAAACAAATTATTAAAACATTTTTAAAACGTTTTTCTTTGAATGCTTATAAAAGAAGCTTCCAAAAAAATGAATAATATTTCCTTGAAAACTAATATAAGAGACATGATAAAATTTTGAAATTATATTCCCTAAAAAAATTGAAAATAATATTGAAAACATTTGAAAACGTTTATAATTGTAAATAAATTGAAATATTATGAATAAATCATCAAACCCTTTTAAAAACCATTTCATTAAAAAAATTGTAATTGAAACATGAAATTTTTTTAAAATAATTTCATTGAAAAAACGATTGTAAAATTTTAAAGAAATATTTAAAACGATTTTAGAAACATTTATTTAAAAAATTAAAACTTATAAATATTTATTGAAAACAATTGGAAACCCCATTTATAAAACATTGTTTTGAATTAAAAAAAGATGTCTAGAAAAAGAGAGAGGTAATATCAAACATTCATAAAAATAATTATTAATAATCTTATTTAAACGGAGTTAAAATTGATACCAATAAACAAAGATATAATCAATATATTAAGGAAAATAAAATTTATGTGTTATCTTGATTTACAGATTGTTAAATTTTATTAATGGAAGAAAAATCATAAAAATTCTAGATATAAACTAGGAATATTTCTAGAAACTATTACAAATTGGTAACATTGAATTATACAACACTTATAAGAGAATGAAATTTAATAAATCGTAAAATATCATGAAAATAATAATATTCATTATTTTAAATTTTAAAGTTACTATCTACACATCATAGAAATATATAGGTCACAATATAGAATGCTTATCAATGACAGAAAATGTTAAAAAAATATATGCTACCAGTTTGGTAACTTTTGAATCATAAAATCCAAGAAATTAAGATCATAAAATATATTTTTAAATACCCATAAATATATTTATAATAATAATATAATGAATATATGGGATTTATACACAAAATATATAATAATTTTTAGCTGAACATGAGTAGTCTCAAACAAAAAACTAATGTGAGACCACAAAACCCCTAATACCAGAGTAAAATTAGAATAGTGATAACCATGAATGAATAAAATAAATTTAAATATTTTATAATCATTAAATAATGTAAACATATTATATATAATTTTATATATAATCATATACACCATATAAAATATGAAAGTGGTGATTTTAGAATTTATCTGACAGAAATAAAAAGTGAGCAGAAATTCCATTACCTTGTATCATGACCCACGTCGTACTCATAAAGGAATCATGCGTCATTAATTTATTTTTATTAATAATAATTTAATTAATAATATTCATATATTGACTACCATATATTATTTTATTATAAGCTTATATTACCTACTTATTTACACTTCCATGTTAATGTTACACTTCAGGTAATATCCACTTTGTTTTTGACTTGTATTTTAATTTGTTTTATATTGTGTCCTTAATATAATATAATGATTTACATGATTCAAAAAATTATATATATATATATATATCATTTATATTAATTATATTTGTTTTCTAATAATATATAGAATATATAATTATGAAATGAAATACACCGTCCATGGAGATAGTTGATCATACATATGGACAAATGTTCTTACCGATTTATTTTCAAGTTAAAAGAATGTATGTAAATTAAATATATTTATAGGTATTTATATATTATTACTATTCTCATAGATTTAATTTATTTTTTATATAAAATATATTTTCTAAAAACCCATCTGTCAAACACTACATATATACTGTGAACATATCACATTGCTTTGAAGAGGTGGTATTCCACACATCCAAGAAAGATGTTATCAAATATAAATTGGAATGAAAGTATAAAGATATGTGTTATAATAGACTTAAATAATAATTAATAGAAAATTAATATCACCAATAACATATATAAATATATTTTTCACCATCATTCAAATCCATTAAAGGTTTTCATGGTAAAACAGACAACATCTTTTCGTGTAGCGGTAGTGAACCATATATAAGAATGGTATTTCATTACCGAAAAGGTAAATGATAGTTAATGTGTTGGTAGAAAACATAATAACAATAATATATGTATATATATTATACATTTTTTACTATAATGGGAAGGAATTTGGATATTTGAGTGGGCATAAAATAGAAATAAAACATAATATCTTGAGAAAAAATTTTACCTCTTCGTTTTGTAACTCTTTTTGGATTTCCCAAATGGGATTCCTTCGAATTTTTTATTCCCTGTGTAAGGATTATTTGTTGAGGGATTTTATTTCTAGTATAAATTTTGGTAGATATAGATTTTGAAAAAGTATCTTCATGTCTGTGGGGAATTGGGAGGTTATGAGACCATTTTATAGTGTTTGAGGAGTGGGACTCTTGTGATTTTATGGAATGGAAATTTTATTCATGTTTTTTACATTTAATGATTCTCTAATAAAATTAAAAATGAGTTAAAATGGAAAATATGGCCTAAATATGACCATAATATGTATTTTTTCAATGTTTATTTTTTTTATGGTCTTTAGGATTAAGGATTATTCCATTATTAAGCTTAATTTAACTTTTATCATTATAACTAATTTAAATTACTTTCACAAATATATTTGGTTGAAAAACTACATTTAAATTAATAAACATTAATGATTATGATGATTGAAAATATTTAATACTTTTTCTTATTTTTCATTCCAAGAAGTGGCTGAAAATAATTTAAATTTAATCCAACTGATTGGATGATAATACTGATTCTTAAAGACAAAACATTCAAATGTTTTCTATGTTCTTACTATTAATTTCAATGTAAAATAAAATAAAATGAAATTAATCGTATTAATATGGAAACAATTGATTTAACTACTATTTGAAACGAATTTTAAATATAATTTAACTATATAAATTGATTAGGTGAAAAAGTAGTTTGGAATTAAAATTCTACAGTTTTTTCAATATTCATAAAAAAATGAAACATAAAAAAATTCACCAAAAACATTTTTTAAATCATTAAAATTTAAATTTTATTTTGGCATATAATATTTATAATTTTTCAAAAAAATAGATTTAAATATTTTTTTACATTAATGGTTTGTAAAACTGCCTTTACTAAAATATTAAATTTTATATGAAATATTGGGTTTTTTATTTTTTTACATTTAACAAATATATTGGATGTAAATAAAATATATGTTATTAAATAATATATATATATGTGATAGCATCATCACTTTCTAATTATAGTTACATTAATTTGTTATAATAAAATAGCATTATCCGACATAAAATTAAAAAACTGATTTTTATTCAATAAAATTAAATTAATGTCTATAATTAATTAGTAACCAATGAATGTATATTATATTTTTATAAACCATATATCGTTAAAATTTAGCTAACTATATACATAACCTATTATTTAATTGTTATGTTATATCTTATTTCATTAATTAATGATATTTATATAATATTATGTTGTTTGGTTAAAATTGGAAATGCGTGTAATGAAGGACATCGAAGAAACTTGTTGTTGTGTGCGACACATGATTAATTGGTTTCCCATTAATTGAAAGATGAATATTATATAAAATATATATAAATAGAATAGTTAATATATTCCTATTTCTCAATATATTATATTCTTTTACATGATTGGTGTTAAGTGTATTAAAAGAATAACATGGTGTTGTGTATAAGCTAATATAAACATTTGAATTTCATATAACATAATCTGGGATCAATGTTTCATAAAATGAAAAATATATACAAAATATATATTAGTGTTAATAAGTTCACAAAATCTCTAGTGTTATAGATATTTTGAATACAACAATCAGAAGTAAATATATTCATTATGATTTCATTATAATTTTGTTTGGTCTTAAAAGTATCCAAATTATATTAATGGAATTAGTGAATCAAATATTTAAAAGGTACATGGATTCTATTGAGGTTTTTTTGTGGATGATATAATTGTGTATTATCAGATAATGGAGGATAATGTGGAACAATTGGAATGATTGATGGGTATCTTTAATGATAAACATTTTTATTTCAAGTTATCAATGGTTTATTTGTAGATTCATTACATATGATTCCTCATCCATATAATTTTGAGAAAAATAGCTTCTGTAGTTCTGTAAAATGTTGAATATTTTATTTATTATATAATATCAAATAATATCTTTATGATACAAAGTCTTATTTGATTCACATGATTCTAAAGAAATTTTGTACATAACTTTTCATATTTGGAAACACATATTACAGCGTTGATGAGAAATGGGGTTCCATTACAATGGAATGAGGCATGTAAATAATCATTTCATGATATTATGGTTTGAATAACATCAGCATCTATACATAAATTTCTAGAGTCTGGATTGTGATATTTAGTTTATTTTGATTCATGTGATTGAGGAATGCATATGTTCCCATGCAAAGAGGTAATGTTTATTATTATGGATCATGGTGGATTAGGGTACATGAGAATAACTACACAACACACTATATTTAATTTCATGTTGTATTCTATGCATTGAATACTTGATTTAATTTAATTTTATGGAAATAAATTCATGTATATTATGAATCAAAATAGTTGGAAGCACATTTCCTCATAATGAAATTTTAATCTAATGAAATAATAAATGTTGGAATACCTTCAAATTATCTTCATCGACTTGATGTAAATTTTAGATAAAAGAAACCATTTTGTAGACTAATTAATTAGGAAGATGTATAAATAGTTAGTTGAAGAAGAATCTGGTCACTATTATATTATGTCAGTCATAACATAAATGATTTTGAATTTTATCAAACAGGGTGATGTTGTATATTTTTCTGATGATAATTTTTCATAACATGGTATAGAATATTCAAAAGACTGAAATAAATTATTTTTACCGAGTTTCTGTGATGTTAGAATGAAATGTTTGGAATACTATTAAGGAATACAATCTTGTAGGGAGTTTAATTTTGTGTTTTACATATGAAGTCTTTGTACATTCATTTTTTCCTAAATTTTTTTATTATTACACAAATTGAAAAAGGAATGTCAGTCTAGGGTTTAATAATATTTATGAATCATTGAATGAATAGTTTTTTGTGATTTTAATGAAACTAGTTATGGTTGATTTTATTTCGTGTTCCTAAGAATCTATCCATGTCTTAGGCATTATTTTTTTTAGGAATTGTATGTTCTTTCCAAGATACATATGACCTATAGATATTATTAAAGATGGATGCGATGTGGAATATTGGTTTTCTTTTCCACCAATGTTATATTTTTTGCATAAAGTGATTCATGTATCTCTATTGAAAAATTTTCAACCATGTCTTTACCATGTGATTTTGTGGTATCACATCGACCTATGGAAAGAAGATATATTGGTTCAGGTTCTGTTAATGATTTCTCATAAGAAACATAATCTATGGAAGTGGAAATGCATCATCCATTTGTGGGTTTTATGAAAAGATTATTATATTCAAGAAGGTACATGGTTGCATGAAAATGAAATGTATGAGAAGTGGATATGGGTATTCCAGGAAACCCATTGTTTTCTAGAGTTTGGGGGACAAAAAGACCAAATTTAGGTAAAATTTATCACCACTAGTTTAAATTATAGGACCACTTATTTATGTATTTTGTAATTATATAATGATATAGTTTTTTAGAAATGTTTCAATGGGTTATAAATCTTTTTAATGATTTGGTAGACGTGGATAATTTGTTATAATTTAATAGAATGATTTCAACACCATTATGAAATTATGTAGGGAAATTCACTGGTTAGTTGGAAGTTTCCAGTTTGGCACATATTTTGTCCATGATATGAAGGTTATTAATAGAAAACATATGACTTAATTTTTTTTCTTGTTGGAATTTCATATTTTTCGCATAGTTAGTTTAAATATGTGGTACATAAATGAGATGGGTGGATTATTGAATTAGAAAATGCACTGTTAGAACCGGATTTTCATCTCATATGGTCTAACCAAGAGGCATATAGTTTTTATCCACAAATTCGAGGAGCTAATTGATCTAGATAATTAATTAATTTTTTACCTTAATATTACCTTACCATAATTTAATCTCTATACCCATGTGGGAGGGATGTTTCTTATCATTCCATGATTGATTTGTAAGAAGTCTAATGGTTGTTGGAGATCCATATTTCATGGTAAGTGCTTTTTCATATTCTTTCTTCTTAGATCTATCATTATTATCCATCTTATATCAATATTTGTATTTCCTTATTTTTATATCTATATGTATAATATTATTTTACTATGATTTCTTCTGGGATCTAATGAAGGGAACATGTTTCATGATCATATCTAGAGAGTCAATGTGATGTTCATTGTTTTTTTTAAAGTTTTTGATTTAGGTGACTTCAATGATGATTAAAATTTATTAAAACACAATGTATTGGTTTTAAATTAATTTAATTTCATAAAATTATTTTCAAAAACATTATATATTGGATCAAAAACTCGTTAATGATGTATTCCTCTAAATTGATGAAATAAGATGATTATGAGTAAAGTGATTTTTGTTCATGAATTTAAAATATAGATTTTAAAATTGGGATTTAGTTTTGATTCATGTAAAAATGTTTGAAGTAATTATTTCATTAAAATATTTGTTTTAAATAAAATAAATATTTTATTTAAATTTCATGGCATGATCAGGTTGGGATAGTATTTTTCAATATAGGGTTGGTGTGTGTTCAGTTTCATCAGGTGTGACCCGGTGGATGGGAAGTGTGTAATTTGGGTATGTAGTATTTTTTACCATATGATGATGATTTTTTATTAAAGAGAGACTAATCATGAGTTTTTAACTATCACCTCAAAATGAATGTGTGGATTTCAAGATGTGAGAATAATGGAATAGGTATCCCAACTGTAATTGAGAATGCTTTTTTATGGATTTTGTAGATTTAAAGGGAAACTGTTTTGGCATTGTAAAATTATATTTCTTTATAAATTAGTTATTATTGAAATGTTTTTTGGATACAAATTCCTGAAATTATTTTAAACTATTTTATACAAATTTTTTAAATTTATTTATCCCGGTGTAATGCGTATTGAATTCATTGGGTAAATCATTCGGAGATTTTACTGAACCCCTTTTTGGGAACGTCATTTCATTTTTTGATAACTTTTATAACTAAATAGGAAATGGTAAGGAATCCTATTTAATTAGTGATGGTTATTGATACCATGGAGGGGAATGTGGATAATGATCTTGGATGATTTTTGGACTGTAAAAGTGGATTTCAATAGTGTATTTGTTATTTGTTTTTGTTTTTTTATCTATTTTGTCTCTAATATTGATATTGTGTTTGTTTTATTTTTTGTTGAATTATTTTATACAGATGAATCATGTATTAGAATTTTTGTTTACGGTTATATGGTTGGTTTTTTTAATATATAAATAATCCCTCAATTTTTTCTGGGGCCCTTGTAATTTTTATCAATCGTTTTTGTTCATGGGAATTACAACTAAGGAAAAACAACACACACAAAATCATCCCGTGAAAACGGATGAGGTGTAGGATGATACAGATGAGGCCTAAAAATTTCACAAATAAAACAAAAATATGGTTTTAATGAGGCTAAACCAGAGATATATTTATGTTGTAAATAATTTATTGATAAATTACATTATACATTTCTCTTACCTTGTCACCAATAGAGGTATTTATTACACCAAATTCATTGATATTTAAGACCATTGATCCCCAACCACTAGGATCTGGTCCACCCCCTCTCATGTCTCAATGAAGACATCATCCATTTATATGCATCATCAACCACATATTTGGTTGAGAATATTTAACTGAATACCCTTGGAGATTCATCCCACCTCTATCAAAGGACATGAATGGTCATGGAAGAATCCCTCAATTAATGTTGATGTGTCCTTATATGGGATATATTCATCATGAATAGCCACAAAAGCATTCTCTAATAATTGAATATAAGTGTCAAAAAATATGCATTATCATGCATTGTTCTCTAGAAAACACATCACCCAACACCACACCTCAAATAACATGGCATGTGTTTTTGTGTTATTATCATGATTCCCCACCACATTTTACAAAATTAAGAAAAATTTTAGAATTGAATCCCCTTCCACCACAATAACTACATTTTTTGATCTACTATAAAATGATTATATACACTTATTTATCATATATGTGGTGTCATATAGTTTCAATTCATTGGGGATCAAAATATTGGTGATCAGATATTTATTAAATACCATTAATCTCTATGTTATCAATAATAGGGATGTATATTGTACACAATATAAAAAAATCACAATTAAACTTCACCAGAATTTCATTCCACTATGAAATTATACCCCACTCATCATTCTACTCCTCTAGATGAAAAAATGTGTTAAACTCTAAGTAACATAATAATTGTAACACTGATTCTAAAAAAATGCATGTGTCATGTCCATCCAACACATTCTATTTCCATACTGAACATATAATCTTCAGTAATTATAGTATTGATAAATATTGGATTCATTATCACATATTTTAATGAAATTTATAATGATTTAGACAAAAATAAATAAGAGAATATGATTAACTTTGTTATATTTCTTGTATACTATTAGACCCAATTATATCACACACCACACAATCTCCTTCAAAATTGATATATACTCTCTCAAGAATCCTGAATGGGAATAAGACATCCCTATTCTCTCTATCTAATATGTACAGTATTCTGTAAAAATTGTCATCATAAATCTCTTATAGAATGATTTCTGTTTGATTATACACTATTTCAACATCACATTCAATCATTCTATAGACCTCATCACACGTATTATGATAATATCCCCTCCATGGATTGCTTCTCCATACAATAAAATGATTCCTAGTGATATCTTTTCTCCTTGTCTAGGTCCCAATGGAAGGAAATAATTTTATTTTCTTATTCAATGATGTTATCCTTGGTATCTTTGATGAGTGATAGCACATGTATTTTAATGGGCATAAGAACATTGATCACCAGAGTTATTCTCCCCCTAATTAGATAAAATGGTTCTTCCATATATTAATTTTAATTTTAATAAGGTCGATGAAAACATAAAAGGAAGAATTCTTGAATTTTTCATCCAAATTTATAGATTCAAGGTACTATATCATGGGGTTCCTACATTGTATTCCAGGTTTATCATGAATTAGTTTTCCATGTCTACTCGTATATGATTTCAATATATATTTTCTTCCCATTTCATAGTTACTTCATTTTATACTCTATATTCCAATGATATCAAAAGTTCTGTTGAATCCATTGATAGTTATTTACCTTAAATTAATAATGAAAATCATGCTGGTATTGAATATTATTATCAAGACTCGTTCGCCTTAGGTTTGTGTCGTGGGTATCCCTAGCTCGCCTTCCATAATATATGGGCTGGTGACTACCCCCAGAGGTGTATTCCCTAAAACTGGGATGGTATTGACTTTATAACTTGAAAAAACATGCAACCAAACACATAGCAAGATATGAACACAAGTCAACTATATAGTAATCCTATGAGTTTAGTAAGTAAAAAGATTCCATAATATAGCCCAAATGGATTGTCCAAGTACAACTGAAATGCAATACAATAGATGAAAGATAAAGACAACAACTGGACCCCCCACCAAGGTTCCTACCTGAACGGTAGGTACAGATTGACTCCATAGAATTCCATGTCTTCTCATCTCCTCTGTGTATAGATACGCCCTATAGTCCACCTTCGAGCACCATCAAATCCAGGAACCATCAACCTCAGTCAGCGATGTCCATCTTCTACATCCATCACAACTAGGTGCGAGCATATCCTGTGTAGGGGTGAGTATAACGATACTCAGTAGGTCCCCCAGACCCTCAAGGTCTCACAAAATCCACCAAAGATGAACCAAAAAGTATGAAATCTATAGATAACCCTACATAGATATATAAACATACATATAAATATGTTATCAAGTAATCTATCTCAATCATGAGGAAAAACAAAGGTACTGACTCATCTTAGACCAGGTACAACATAGGTATAGGAGTAGAGATGTTTAGTTAACTACATAATCATCTTACTGCATTAAGAGGCTCTTCTGTTGACCTGCATGGAATCGGTAAGAGCTAACCCACATAGGATCTCTAAATGCTAAACCACATCGGAATGCTAGATCTGACCCACACAGGATCGCTAGGAGCTGACCCACACATGATTGATGGAGCAAGCCCACACATGATAGCTTGGAGGTGACCCATAGAAGATACCTGGACCAGACCCGCATAGGATTGCAAAGAGCTGAACCACACAGAATTGCTTGGAGGTGACCTCGATTGATTTTTCGGAGCTGACCCACACAAGATCGCTAGGAGTATTCTTCTTGTCATAGACAGCTACTAGGTTTCTGCACTACGCTTTCTCATCTATTGGAGAGTCTTCTCCCCAAGCCACTAGTCAATTATCCATCTTCCCCGATGTCCCACAAAAAAAAGTATCTCAAAGGACCATCATGTCATAGGGGTATCAATGCACCATATGGTGCATCAATCAGATGCATGGTCTGTGAGTTATTAGACTTTTAGTCCCAGGGTCCTAGTTGGATTCGCGCTCGATCCAACATGACCGTACCCCAGCATAATTCAAATCTGCAGTGCGGTATACTTAGATGGTCTATCTTGCTCCAAGAAATCTAGTGTCGCTGATGGTTCATCAAACAGACATATGGTGCCAAAGTTATGGCCAAAAGATCGTAAATGGGTCATAGTTGGGCATGGGTCAAGTCTAACCCAGTTGGCCCGCCCATGATTGACCAAGTCTGGGCCGACCCAGTTTGGGATGTCCTGGACCACTGGGCGGCCTGGCCCATTGGGTTCTGCCCAACCCTCTAGGCGGCCCGGCAGGCCTCGAGAGGTCACGGAGGGCCACGGGTGGCTGCGAGGGCGTGAGGGCACTAAAAGGCTCGGTCGGGGAAGTTCAGCCGGAAGGGCAGAAGCGGCTCGGACAACGGCTCATCCCCGATTGCAGAAGCGGCTCGGCCAACGGCTGGGTCCGGAAAGTGGTGGTTGCTCGGCATAGACGGTGGTAGTGGCCGGGAAGGCGGTGTCTGCTCGATCTGCGACAGTTGTTCGTGCAGCAACTCAGCCCAGATGGAGGCGCCGGCATGGCCCGGAGGCCGGTTGCATCCCAAACGATAGTGGTGGGCCACAACAAGATGGTGTAGCGGGCTGCAGGGTGGGGCGGTAATGGCGCGGGCGACGGAGCACCACGGGGCATAGAGGTAGTATGTGGTACCGTCGTTTCCTTCATCACCTTCATCACCTTATTCACCCTCATAGCCTTCATCCATTGCGAAAAATACACCAAAGAAGCAGAATGGTCGAGCGGTCGGGGAATGTTTTTTTGGCCTACAACCTCCACATTACAGCGTTTGCAAGCTTCTCAACAAAAAGAAATCAGGAGTCATGAATGACAATATCTACAATTTAATATGAATAGTTGATCAAACTGTTTTGGTTGATCCATGTTCACCATTCTATACAAGAATGAGGAAATTAATCGAGAGAATTCATGAATCCAATAATAACCCCAACCTTGGATTGTTCGTTGACGTTGGCACAAGAATAAGTTGATGTTGTCGACATTCGTCTTGTCCGCCACACACCTCCAATCTCGAGTTTGGGCAGCGCTCTGTCTTAGTCGATGACATTTCTTGTTGCAGGGTGTCCTGAGGAAGATGTCTAACATACTGTTCTTCGTTAGAGGTGCATTCTTCATGGATGAACTCTAATCCTCCAAGGTTTTTCCTCTCACAATTCCACCCAAAAAAATGACAGGAGTGCCAATATAATTAATTTAAGAAGAAATTATGTTGGGACACTCAGACAAGTTGTAAAAAAATAATGTGGTGCATTGGCATAATTAATGTGGGGGAATCCCAAGAGGCTCCTCAACATTAAATAGGGAGTTGAGGGGTTTTTCCCTCATTAAGAATGGAGTTCAAGAGGTATGAACCATGGGTGGTTCCCACCACCCTGACCTCTCATGGGAGGTTATGCTCTGGTGGTCCCCCACCACCTTTACCTCTCATGGAAGGTAAATTCAGGTGGTCCCCAACTCGGAAACATCCACATGGGAATTCATTGGTACCCATGGATTTTATTCATGGACACTACTTTAAATGTTTGAAAATCCTGCACGCACATTTACTGAACTTACACGAAAAAAGTTTAGAAATTAATTTTTGGTACTCCGGGCCTCGAAATCATGATCCATCAATTTTCGCAGACTCGTAAAATTATCATTTATTTTAAAAAAAAATCATTTGAAATTACCGAGCCTTTACATTCTCCCCACCTCAGTGATTTACATCCCCAAAAGCCACAACCTATCACTAGGTAATCAAGTGGGGGTACTGAGCCTGCATATGAGCCTCCCACTCCTAGGTTCTCTCCTCGAGGTTACAATGCTTCCAGCGAACGCGGACTAGAGGTATCCACCATCCACGAAGGACCCAATCCTATCGATTCTCAATCTCCAATTGAACATCCGTAAAAGTCTCCCTATCATCGATGTCCATATCGGCATGGTCAATGATGAGATAAGGGTAGTGAACATATCTCTTCATTTGGTATACATAAAAGACGCCATTCACCCGATGAAACTGAGGTGGAAGAGATTAGTCATAAGCCACCTCACCAACTCTGCTGAGGAACTAAAAATTTCTGATGAACCTAGGATATAACTTTCCGCCTCGGCCAAATCTCCACAATCATCATCGAGGTGAGACTGTAGAAAGATGTGGTAACCATACATGAACTAAATAGGTCTCTGTATCTTATCGGCATACAAATTTTACCTGATCTCTGCAATCTTCATCTTCTCCTGGATGATCTAGACCATCTCAATGGATTCCCATACCATTTCTTGTCCCACTAGTCCTGACTCCCATGAGTCTATCCAGCACAAAGTTTATCAGCAAGGTCACCCGTACAAAGCCTCAAAAGGTGTCATCCCAATGGGGGAGTGATAGATGTTTTTGTATGAAAACTTTGACAATGTAAATTGATACTCATAGTTACGACTGAAGTCGAGGACTCAAGTACAGAACATGTCCTCATGAGTCTGAATGGTCTGCTCAGTCTGGCCATCCATATGAGGATTGAAGGCAGTGCTCAAACAAAGTTGCATCCAGAAAGCCTCATGAAACCCCATCCATATTAAGGAAGTAAAAAATGTATCATGATCAGAGACAAACATTGAGGGTTCTCTATGTATCCACACAATCTTCTTCATATAAAGGCGTACCAAGATCTCTACTAAACCATACTCTCTTATCGGTAGGAATTGGGCTGACTTGGTGAGTCGGTTGACGATCACCCAAATAGATTATTGGCCTATAGATGTATGTGGATGTCCTGTCATGATGTACATGGATATCCACTCCACTTCCACTATGGGAAATCCAAAGGTTGAAACTTTCCTACTGTTATCTGATGATCTACTGTTACACGATGAAAACTGAGGCATTGAGAGACAAAATTTGCAATTGCATTCTTCATTTCCGGCCATCACTGCAATCGTCGGAGATCCAGGTATATCTTCACCACTTCTGGAAGTACCTCTAGATGGGATGTGTGGAAAAATATCAACACATCATGTTGAAGTGAGACTGGTACCATGGTTTTTCCTCTGAAGAGGATGATGTGCTCCACATCTTCAAAAAAGTCATCAGGTGCATGTCCTATGGATATCTGAGCACGGCATGCCTCGCAATCAGCATCCCCATGATATGCCTCCATGACTCGCTGAAGAAGTTAGGGAGTGAGTGTAATAGACTGAAGAAAAAAATCTTTTCCTCTATCCACAAAGGATATCTGAAAAGCTGCCAGCTACTTCATCGCCTAACTTAACAACTGCATATCAGACCTCCTGCTGAGTGCATCTGTAACAACGTTCCCCTTACCAGGAGTACAGACAACTCTAAGTCATAGTCATGAAGGATTTCAATCCAACATCATTGACTTAGGTTTGGGGCCTTCTATGTGATGATATACCTTAGACTCTTGTGATCAGATTATATAGTAAATCATTCGCCCACTAGATAGTGCTGCCACATCTTCATAGCGAAGACCACTACTGCTAACTCAAGGTCTTGGGTGGCGTAGTTATGCACAAGTTGTCTCTACTATTGAGAACCATAAGATATCAATGATTTATCTTTCATCAAGACACATCTGAGTCTGGTCCTTGATGCGTCGTAGTAGAAAACATAGCCTATACCCACCTCTGGAAGCCTCAAGATGGGGGCACTAGTCAGCCTCTACATCTACTCCTAAAAAGTCCGCTAGCATTTTTCCATTCAAACAAAGGGTTTCCCCTTCTTCGTTAATGAATAATGTGGTGATGAAACTCTGGAGATGTAAAGAAGAAACCTACAGTAGTATCCAGCCAATCCTTGGAAACTCTTTACCTTCGTCACACTCTAGGGGGGATCCCAAGAAAGTAATGCCTCAATCATCACTGGATCCACTACAACAATAGCCTCCGATATGAAATGTACTAGAAAGTGAGCCTCTCGAATCTAGAACTAGAAAATAAAGAGCATACCATAAAGTTGGTTCTCTTGGAGTTTGTCCAGTACTACCTTTAAATGATAGGCATGCTCCTCCATAATAACTGAGTAGATCAGAATGTCATCAAAGAAGACTACTATAAAGCGATCATTGTATGGTCAAAAAATCATGTTCATGAGTCCCATGAAAACATCTGGAGCATTGGTAAAATAGAATGTCATAACCAAGAACTCAAAATAGTTATACCAGCCCCTAAAAGTCATCTTATACACATCCTCATCTCATACTCTGAGTTGGAGACAGCCTGATCTGAGGTCTATCTTTGAGAACCATTGTTCTCCCTTCAGCTGATCAAAGTGGTTTCCAATCATTGGAAGTGGGTAATTGTTCATCATAGTCACCCGGATAAGGAGCCGATAGTCGACACAAAGTCTCAAGATTCCATACAACCTCTTGGCAAACAAAATTGGGGATACCCATGGTGAAACTCTAGGATGGATGAACCCCTTCCCCTATAAGTCCTCCAGTTGTACCCGCAGCTCATGATGCTCCGTGGGAGCCATCTGTTACACTGGTGTAGATATCAGTGCCATCCCAGGGTACAAGTCAATTTAAAAGTCAACCTCATTGCCTTTAGATAGACCCATGACATCATCAGGGAAGAAATCCGTGTAGTAATCCACCACTATAGGATAATTCAGACTAACCACATCAACTGCTCACAGTGTAAGGCTAGCCAACTGATGAGTGATCGGCTGCACCCTCCTCTGGGCAAGTCCATCCTATGCTAAAAATTCTCTCTTCTCACCTGTGAAGATAAAACTAGTCCCATCCATTCGAAAACACCAAATTTTGTGCCTAATACAATAAATATGAGCATGAAATGTAGATAACTAGTACATACCCATGATGACGTCGTATGGCCTCGACGTAGCTACTAGGAGATCCCAGCCCAAACATTAGTCTCCTAGAGTAGGCTCACACTACCGGCACTAGTGCATAATCATTGAATACACTCCTATAAAAATAAAAACATGTAAGGATCAAGCCAACGACTCCATCTGAATCTCTGAGATCTGAACGAGGCAGTTTCAATAAAATAATGACTAGCACCTGTGTCTATAAGAACTAGCACTAAGGTGGAATAGAAAAATATCATACCTCGTATCATCTCTAGAGTGCCATGATCGTAAGCCTCATCTTTCTAGAGCTGAGCTATCCCATTTCCACCAGCTCCCTGTGGTTGGGGTGGACCTCCTGGTGGTGCTGGTTGTAACATCTCGAATCGTTGCCCACCGCCAGCTACATGACCAACTCCTCTTCCCAGTATGCTTGCTCCCTGTGGACCTCCTTGGTCGAACCCCGATCTCTTTCTGAGTGGTATCTCGATCGTCTTCTAAACATCTGTATGGTGGTTCAGACAGTAATGAGTCATGTGAACCATCCCTCTACATGAGTAACAATGCCTACTATTGGCATGATCATCTCTTCCACGAGTACCACGCACCACCGATCCTGAGTCATAGAGTCATCCTCTTATGGGTCTAGTCCTCTTGGACCTATGGGACATCTCTATGCTTCCAGCTACAGAAGACTCCACTACGTGATGACTAGTGGTGGATCTCGCTGCTGGAGACTTCTTAGCAAGGAAACACTCCACTTATAGGTCTTTCTCTAACACCTCTTCCTGCATTGGTATCCTAAGTGAGATCATCGAAGCTCTGATCTCTCGCTGGAGCCCCTGATCAAAGGTCTAGGACCTGAAAAAAGGGTCTTATACCATATCTGTGGAGTAACGGGAGAGGTCAGTGAACCATGCTGAGTACTAATCTACTGTCATTTTTCCCTACTGTAGATGAAGAAGATCATATATGTGCACTGCGCGAAGAGTCGCTGGGACAAACTCTACCTGAAAAAGGATGTCGAAGTCATCCCAAAAATGAATCATCTCATTGTGAACTTGGAAAATCATGCTCCACCATATTCCCATTGATGCATGTAGAAGACTATAGACAAGGATCAACATGAGATTTGCTTGTTTCCCTACCTGTCGGAAGCCTCACACCATAGCCTCCTACCAATCCTCAACTTCATGTGGGTCGGTCCCTCACCTGATCCTGGGTAGCCTCTAGCGCTGGAAGTGTGTACTACTCTCGGAAACCTAGCTGGCTATCTTCATGGAGGAATCCTGAAAATAAACAGAAGTGCCATGGTCCATAATTTATACCTGGTGATATGACTTAATAGATCAAAAATAAAACATTTGAAAACAAACACACAATCAATGTTTTCATGCACTCTGTCAGAAATTAGATGCCTTGGTCTTGGTGTGTGGATACGTCAGTCGTTTCACCAACAATGGATTCCATATAATGATAACCAGACAAATTACATTTAACATTATTTCAGTTAAAATGAAAAATCAGCATCTTATGATCTACGGTAGAACTAACTCCTCTGATACAAATTGTTCATGATGCGTTCCCTCGAGGCTCATGTCGTGTCTACCCCAAGCCCACCTTCCATAGGCTAGGGGCTCACGACTAGCACCTATGGAATATTCTCTAAAACTCAGAAGGCATTTTCTTTATAACCTCTAAACACACGCAACCAAACACACATCACGATATGAACTCAAGTCAACTGTATAGTAATCAAGTGAGTAAAGTAAGCAAAAAGGGGCCTGAAAACAATCCCAACTGGAAAGTAGAAGTACAACTAAAATGCAATAAAACTAAAGAAAGAGAAAGAAAGATACTGGATCGTCCACCAATATTTCTACAAGAAGAGTAGGGACAAATTTTCTCCTCAGCACTCCACAAACACCCATCTCCTCTGCGTACCGAAACACCGTATGGTGCACCTCCGAGAACCGTCAAGTCCTGGTAACCTCGTCCTCAGTTAGCATTGTCTTTCATCTGCATCCAACACAACAAGGTGCATGCATAGCCTGTGCAGGGGTGAGTATAATGTTACCCAATAGGGACCTTGAGACCCTTAAGGTTTCACAAAACCCTCCAAGGATAAACCAAAAATTATGTAATCAATAGACATCCCTACTTAGGTATATACCCATACATATACCAGAGTTATCATGTAATCCATATCAATCATGAGGAAACACAGAGGTACTAACTCAGCTCACTCTAGGTATAACATAGGTACAAGAGTAGATATGTTTAGTCAACTACTGAATCATCTTACTCCGTTAAGAGGCTCTGCTTAGGACCTACACAAAATTGCATAGAGCTGACCCACACATGATTGCTAGGAGATGACCCATAGAGGATAACTGGAGCTGACCCACAGAGGATCGCTCAGAGCTAACCCACACATGATAGCTAGAGCTGACCCACATAGGATTATTAGGAGAGTACCCACACAAGATCGCTAGAGCTGACCCTCACCGGATCGCTTTGAGCTAACCCACACATGATCGCTGGGAACTGACCCACATATGATCACTGGGAGCTGACCGCCACAGGATCTCAAGGAACACTCTTCTTGTCAAATCTAGCTATTGGGTTTCCGCACTAGGCTTCTTAGTCTCCGGTAGAGTCCACTCCCCAAGCCACTAGTAAATTCTCCATCTTCCATGATCTCCCATGAAGAAGTTTCTCAAATTACCATCAAATCAAAGGGGACTCAACGCAAGAGACGGTGCATCAACCGAATGCCTGATCTATGAGTTATTAGATTTTTAGTTCTAGGGTCCCAGTTGGATTTGTACTCCGTCCAACCTGAACATACCCCAAATTAATCCAAATATCTACTAGGGTAAAATTTAATGGACCATATCTCTCTAAGGTACCCATCCCAGCTAACAGTTTGTAAAATAGTAGTATGCTGCCAATGTTATGGCCAAAAGGGCGTAAATGGGTCGTAGTGGGCCTTACATGCTGCAAGACGTCGCAGAGGGCCATCAGAGGCTGTGAGGGAAGGAGGCTATAGAGAGGCTCAGTCGGGAAGTTCAACCAGATGGGCGATGACAGCTCCGATGAGGGCTCGACCCAGACGGTGGCGGCAGCTCGGAACGCGACAACGGCTAGGGTGGTGACATGGCCCGGATAGCGGTGGCGGCTCGTCCCAGACGGAGGCTATGGCTCAAATGGTGGCAGTGGCTCAGACGATAGAGACATCTCAGACAACGCCAGTAGCTCTTCCCAGGCAGTGGTGGGGGCTCATCCCGAAAGGTGGCTGCAGCTCGAACGGCGGCGGCGGGCTGCAGGCAGCGCGACAAGGCCACGTGGCATTGCGACTGGGGCCGCATCGGCAGTGAAGTGGGGTGGCATAGTGGACCACTAGGAGGCTCGTCCAGGGAGGTGCAACAATTCCATGGCCAGAAGAGTGCCATCGGGTGCGGAGGCTGTGGGTGGCGTCTCCAACGCCTTCGTTACCTTCATCCATTGCGAATAAGACACCAAAGAAGCAGAACAACTGAGTTGTCAGGCCATGTTTTTTTGGCTCAGACCTACCATGTTAGAATGGTAGCAAGTGGCTCAACAAAAATAAATCATGAGTCATGAACCACAAACATTACAATTTAATTCGAATTGTGGGTGAACTCGTTTTGGTTGATCAACATTCGCCATGATTTCCATGAATGTGGAAATTAGTCGATAGAATTCAAAAATTCAATAATAACCCCCTACCTAGGACTGTTCATCGATGTAGGTACGAGAATAAGTTGATGTTTTTGACATTTGTCTCATTCACCACACACTTCCAATCCCAGGATCATGTGTCGGTTCATCGTAGTCGATGACGTTAATCGTTGGAGGGTTTCCTGATGAAGAAGTCAAAGTTGGCATTCTTCGTTGAAGGAGAGTTCTTCGTGGAAGAACTGTAATCTTCCCGGGATTCTCCTCTCACAATTCCACCAAAAAAATGAAAGAGATGCCAGTATAATTAACGATAGAAGAAATTATGTTTCAACACTCACACAAGTTGGCAATAATGAATGTGGTGCATTGGCATATTTAATGTGGAGGGAGCTCAAGCAGCTTCTCCTCATTACAAATGGTGTAGAGAAGTTTCTCCCTCATTAAGAGGGGTGTTACAGAGGTTTAAGCCTCGAGTGGTTCCCACCACCATAAAATCAAATGGGAGGCTAGGCTCAGGTGGTCCCCACCACCATATCTCTTCATGATAGGTTAATTCAGGTGGTCACCACCTATGGAACTTCCACATTGGAGTCTCCAAACAAAAAAATTTAAATGTTACACACTTTATATTATTTTATTCTTTTCACGAAAAAAACCCAAAAATTAACTTTCACCCTCATCCAACTGTCATCGAGGTGAAAGTCTTCTTAATCGAATATCGGCAATGCGAGTTCAACGGTGCTCTCAGATTTTAATTTTGTGCACTGGTTTGAATGTTAGAAAAACCCGCGTGCATGTTTACTGAAAGTACATGAATAAATGTTCAGAAATTCATTTTGGGTACATTGGGCCTCATAATCACAAGCATTCCATTTTCACAGACTCGTAAAATTTCCATTTACTTCAAAAATAATAATTTACATGGAAACTTCCTTGTCTTTAAAATTATGTTTGAAACCACTACATAAAAGGAACAATTTTTATAAGGGAACATATTCTCCAAAAAATGACACATTTTATTTTTCAACTGAGATCCTCGTGTTTCAAAAAGATTGGCTAGCGCTAACTTGAACCCCTATCCTAGCCATTGAATAGAATTAGAGATTCCAAATTTCAATTGACCCCTAATTTTTCAATGGAATTTACCTTAATATAATTATATCATAAAACACATTAACCACCTATGAAAGCCAAGAAAAAATAAAGCTCCTTAAATAATATTGATACATTTTTCAATGGATAAACAAACCCAAAATCCAAATATTACAATAGGACAATAAATAGATAATAAGATAATAATAATTGGAATATTTATATCTTCAAAATATAATAGAATGATCAATCTCATCATTCAACAATCAAAATCATATAATATTCAATTCGAATTGGACTGTATATATATTACTTTTAATGAAATTACAATTGATAGAGGATGTAATGAAATATTTGGTATTTTTTTGAAATATGATTACTTTAAGATTGTTATAATTTTTATAGTTTGAATATTAATCTAAACATTGTGAATAATAATATTTTTGTTTCATATGTAACCATTCCAATAAATCTATAAAATTAAACATTTATATCATATGAAGAAAAAATTATATATTTATATATTGGAATAATTAAATTAATTTTTTTGGAATTCTAAAATTTTGAATTTATTTTTGTAAACCATTAAAATTTATTTAATATTTTATAATTAATGTAATGAATTAAATTAACATTTATCTTCATAAAATTATTTTTTATGTGAATATTAAGTTTTATTAAATATATAAGCTAATTTTATGTGACTTTAATTAGTATTTTAATGTGTAAAAAATCTTTTAGAATATTAGAATTAAAATTTTATAATTAAATGATGATTAGATTTAAAAACTATATTTCGCATATTAAGAACATATTTTAAAATAATGGATTTCTTTTTTTAAATAAACAAATCAATAAATGATTATTGTTAATTTAAAATATTTTTCTAAAATAAATGATTTTTTGGTGAATTGTAAAATATGATAATTTATTGTATGTAACATTATAAGCTAAATACATGAATTTTTATTCATTGATTATATAAAGACACAAAAAATACAATTGCTCTTCACTATTTACTATATTTTTTCATAGGAATCAGTACTAGTCATAGTTTTGAGACAAAATAATAAAATAATGAATATATTAATAACAAAATCTCCTATCACAGTTATAAATACCACCCCCACCACACCTCCTCCTCACACCATCAATGGTAATGATATTTTTATTATTCTATATAATTCTATTCCCAATCATCTACCCCATGTCCAATAGAAACTGATCTTAAATAATTCCCATTTCATGTTTCTTTATATGTCCATAATGTTGGTGATATTCATGATTAAAATTTCTCAAACCATCGTTTAAATTTATTCTATTCTTCTACCTTCTCCTCACCTTATTAATCTGTAAGACAATAATAACTATATTATAATATATATAATGGAATTCTATATTTCTAATTAAATTTAAATTTTACCCCCTCTATATCATCACCATATATATAATGAAATGAATCTATTGTCCAAAATATTTGGGTTTACAATCTTCATGGATAATGAGTGTCTCATATACATTACCACCTTAAATGTTGGTCATAAAACCATTATTATGGAAAAATAATATTTTAATATATATATTATAAATTAAAACTTTTTAGAACATATTTTCTGAAAAGATATTATATAAAATGAAAATAGTTATTAATGATAGAAAAAACACCCTAATAAACTAATAAAATATCATTAACATTTTATCAATGATTCTCCCTAGAAATATAAGAAACTAATATATGGAAAAAATTATACATTTGGAATTGTATTAAAAAATTATAATTTCATGTATATATATATTTATTTCCGCATTACAAGAACGATAATAATTTTACACACATGAATCGTCCATGAATGCATGGATATGAAAAATCACTCAATGATTAAATTAGAA
The DNA here is from genome assembly GCA_963277665.1 of Viscum album. Lineage (NCBI taxonomy): Eukaryota > Viridiplantae > Streptophyta > Magnoliopsida > Santalales > Viscaceae > Viscum > Viscum album. The sequence goes on along the minus strand of OY728165.1, from coordinate 1,058,592,630 downwards.
TTCATTACTCATGAAAATGGACATTAATTAACATAATAATCACAAAATCATCATCATAGTTGGTGAAGACATGGTAAATTATATCTAAGAGACCTGAGTTCAAAATATGATGGAGACATATTTCGTAGTTACTAGGGAAGTACTGTAGCAGATACTGTAGTAGTACAATGTCACATATAGTTCAGTACTGTAGCATCTAGAAATGTTCATCCATTTGTTCTTTTGGGCCACCTATATGGTCCTCGAATCCTTAAAGACCTTTATGTCCTTCGTGGAATTTGGGTTTCCCTAGGACATTAGGCCAGTATGGTTTCAGACCACCACAAAGACATTGGGCCACCTTAAGGCCTTCGGGCCACCTTAAGGTTTTCAGGCCAGCAGAAATTGTGCATAATAGACATGGAAGAATCTAAAAGGAGTATCCTCAATAGGAGGAATCATAGAAGTTGTTTTTACTAGAGAAAAATATAACAGATGAGGTATAATGATATGGTATTGGATTACCATCAGACCATTCTATGCATGCACGAGAAGCCTGAATGAACAACCACATCAAGGTGGAGAGCTGACAACACGATGCAATTTCTGGGAGAAAGTAGTTCCATGTAGTTATAGTCTGTATATTTTTTCTTATAACTTTTGGTCAATTAATCTATAATCCTACATGTCTTTTAAAGGGTTCCCTATCATCCCTTGAGAGCGGGGGTATCAAAAATCATTAAAAATAAGGCCTTCAGGCCATTAAAACCATAATAAAGCATAATAAATTAAATAAATATATAATATATTCGCTATTAATTAATTAATTAATCAAATTTTATTATCTATTCCATGAAGTTTATCTTATTTTTACATTCATATATAAGGTAAGGGATCTCTCCGAACCTTCAGTTATCCATTGGGTAATGAATCAATCAATTTATAAAAATTTATTTCATTATTATTCTTATATAAATACATTTTATAATGATTATATATTACAAACTTTTTTTATAGATCAATTAATATTTCTTTTATTGTGAAATAAACTTTTTTACATACCCCTTTCCTCAATTCATTTCGATAAGGAAGCTCTATTAAATGGAACATGTTTGTTTCTCACCCCCATCCTATAATACTACATAAAATAGTTTATGAGACTAATATTTTTAAAAAATATATAATGTTAACCTGGAATTCTAGTTAAGATCATTTATTTGTATATAAATAATTAAGATTCTATAATTTTTAATGAATCTTTAATATTTTCCCTTAAACAACACCAGAGTGTAAAATTTCTATAGTTTATGAATAATATTTTTTTGGTATTAACCTCATTTGGACATCAATATTCATGAAATATTCATATTTTTACTATAATATTTTACAGAAGTGAATTAGTCAATTCATTTATTGATACAATTTTGATATACCCTTCTGTTTTTTCATATTACATTATTAAAAACCCCATTTCAATCTTTGGGTGACAATATAATTATCCATTTTGTTTGATTTCATTATACGGTACACATGTGAATATTAATGTTATGATGGGTGTTATTAAATAATAGTCTAATTTATTGGATAAATTATTTTCTCATTAGTCATCATATTTGGGATTAAAGATTAAACCAAATCCTTTATGGGACTTTTTCGACCATGTCATATAGTTTGGGCAGTTAGTTTTGAGTCATGATTTTGTTAGGTTATATGTTTTTACCAAATTCAAATATTTATATCATCATATGATTAAATGTTCTATATTTTTTCTTATATTTGTTTATTCACGAGACATTCATTTTATGTTATCATAAAATTCCTTTTATCTCATGTGTCATGACTTATTCATGTGTTTATTCCATTTCATGGGTATTTATCATATCCTATATATATTGGTATTTCATAGGTCATGTTATGCAATTATATGATCCCAAGGGAGTTACGAGACAATTTTGGATATTAATAATATAATATTTTATTCTAATTTCGTTACTATTATTATTAACCACATATTCCCAATAAAATTACAATTTTTACCTTTGGTATAGCGACCCCAACTTAAAATACATGGATAGTTCATCATTTTAGATGAATATGTTTCATATTAAAATATATGATCAAAGAAAATAATCAGTTAGTGACTTCTAAATCATGAGAACACAAACATCAATCATAATGAATGATCTTCATCATATCCATTAAAAACATCCCTTTTATTAACCATACATAAAATATTTGTTATTAACTTAGTGAAAAATTATTAAATGCTAGAGCTTAGAAGATATTCATGGGTAATCAAGAAATAAATGTTAGCATAACATGAGAAAAACGATAGGAGAACATGACCATTTCATTATAATTTCATTCTATGTATATCAAATATTGTAATCATGACACATGGAATAAATATTGATAATCCAAAATACATGATTCTTAAGGGAATCAAGAGTATAATACATAAAAGAATATCATATGAGTAACGAATAGTCATATGGAATACACAAAAGCATATAACACTATGAATATGTGTAAATAGAATAAATTCTAACAAATAATGGAAAAAAATGTGATGAATCCCTCATATAAACTTTTAAGCTTGCAATTGGGTCCACTAATAACATTATGAAGATATAATTAGGTTCACGAACTAAAATAATTCCCCAGAAGTAAATTCACATAACCAAAAGTTATTATGGAACTTAATGGGGACTAAACCTACTTGGAGGGACACACCACCTTCTCTAGCCATAGTTCGTTCTTTATAATGGATCTAGTTTCCCTCTAATCGCATAATTTTTCAGGTTTCCCCGACTTCATATAGTGGATTGGGTTTCCCCATCATCGTATATTAGATCATGCTAACCTATATTTCTATAGTGGATTATGTTACAATTGTTTCCCATTTTTGATATATACACACGTATTTTCCATCGTTGATCAGACCCATCGACTTTTATCACATTATATTCCAATAACATATAAATATATACCCAATGAATTGGAGATATATAATGGTCTCTCCTATGACATTATAAAATCATACATACATGTGCCACGAGTTAATGAAAGTCGTATCATATCATTACACAGAAAAAGATACGGGTTTCATAAACATCACATCATAACCCATGAATTGAAATTTGTATTGTAATAATTTATTCATATAATAACCCATGGAAAATTGGTAGGTTAGTAATAATTTCATCAATTCATTACCCATGAAAATAAGTAGTTTTCAAAAGAATATTTTTTATCAAATCGAAATGGGTATTATAAATATACTTCCAACATAACAAAAACAATTCAAAAAAATAAGATGAATTTTATTATTGGATAATATTTATTATAATTCATAAAAAACTATATAGGTCATTAAATATTTATAATGATTATGAATGTCACATATATCTTTTTTGAAGGAGAATTGTGTTCCTTTTTAAATAGTTCTCAAAATACCATTTCATAAATACATTAAATTAAAAATATTAATATAATCATATTAAAATAATGTCTGAATGAAATTATCTTTTACTATGTGAAAAAACAACTTTTTTAAACCATAAATCGTTTTAAAAACATTTATTTAAATTTATTTGAAGAAATATAAATGGAGTTTTGAAATATTTTGGAAACCATTTCCATGAAAAAATACAATTAATTATAGATAATATTTTGAAAACAATTTATAATAAAATCATATAAAATAATATTCCATGAAATTATTGTAATGAAAAAGGATAAATTTATACACGGCGAACATTCCCACTACACCATTAGATGTTTAGAAAAGCTCATCAATTAGAAAATGAAATAACGATTATATTAAAATCTATTTTTTAGAAATACAAAACATGGTTTATAATGACATTTATAAGTCATAGTATAATTTTATTACATTTTATTAATCATTTTAGGAAAACATGGGTTTGAAGGAGCACAAATTTTAGACTGAAAGGACATATAATTTCACCTTTTCATAAATAATTTTTTTTAATTATGTTAAATACTAATGAGAGGGAAAATGGTAATATTAAATGGATTTAAATAGAAAAAATAGTGGAGAATTACCTTCTTCATATTTGTTGATATATTTATCATAATATATCATTAATTTAAACATAATAATAAATAATATCAATAAATTATGTGATTGTAGCAATAAACTATTAGCAATTTGTTAACATTGAATCATAATAATATGGAAGAAATAAAATTACATAAATCGTAAAATATAATTAAAATAAGAGGAGTCATGATATATCATTTCAATTAGATTTATATAGACCACATAAAATAATATAGGTGCATAACATGGAATGTTTCTCATAGAAGGGATATTGGGACAAAACTACTTTAATGATTAAGTAACATTTAATCCTGAAATGCAATTAATGAATTATCATAAGAGGGATATATAAATACAAAAATAATTATTTATAATGACCATATAATAAATTTACTGGTGGTATATACACCACACAAATGAAATGGTTGGTTAATATAGCATATGTCTCATAAAAATAAATGTCAGATTAGAAAACTCATCTTAGATGAGAAACTATTGAATTGTGACCCCCGTAAACTAATAAAATAAATTGAAAAAATAAAAATAATTAAATAAAATAAACTTTAGGATTTAAAATTTCTAATTGAATTATAGACACCACATTAAATAAATTAGTGGTGAATATGGAATGTATCGTACAAATATTAAAATGAGTTGAGAAAACATGTACATTAAGTCTTTACATTCTACATAAATATTAAAAAAATATTTATAATTAATATAACATCATTATAAATAAAAAATAACCATTTTGTTATATATAATATCTTATATTATTTTATTATGAATTTGTGTTATACATTTTTTAACATTTCCTTATTAGGATTACTTATATTGTTATATCTGTTTTGTTTTTCATATATGTTTTTTCATGTTATTCATGATCCAATACCATAGATCATGGTTTACATAATTAAAAAATATACAAAATGATGTAAATATCATATATATTCATTATATAATTATTATTATTAATCTATAAAATATATATAGTTAAAATGGAATAAATCATTCAAGGAGATGGGAGGCGGTACATATGCATGAAATTTATTTAAATTTTCATTCAATATTTTAAGAAAGAATTAAAATTGATTATAGTTATACATATAATATCAATAAAATAGCATAAGTATTTAATATATATAATATAATTTCAATAATACTATCATCAATTCATTCCATGTATTCTCGAAACAAATCACACTGATTTGCGGAGGTTGTAATCCACTTGTCAACAAATGAAGTTATCATATTTACAGAAAAATGAAAGAATGAAGGAATGTTTTATGGAATAATCCCAGATGCATTATTAAATCCTAAATATCATATATATCATATATGAAATTAACTTCCATCGTAATGACAAACTATTAGATGTGGTAATTGAAAAATTAGCATCATCATTTTGCTAGGCGGTAGTCCGCTGTACACACGAATGATATGTTCATTACCCATTTGATGGAAGTTTGTGTTATTTTAGGTTGAACAAATAGAATAAAAAACAAAAGATAATTAGGATAATAATTAAATTCTATAGTAAAGGAATAAGAATAGTTTATAGGTAGATGAATGAAATAACAAAATTTTCTTTTTGAAGTGTGATACCTCTACTTCGTGTAACTATATATAGTTTTAAAAAAAGGGATTCCTTGTATATATTTCGACAAAAATATAGTAATATTTGAAGAATTTAGGGGAGTTAATAAGATATTTGGGTTGGTTTTTTCCAAAAAATGGGAATTAATGTTTTCATGAAATGTGTGTGAAGGGATGCCTTTTATAAGGGGGAATGGCACATTAGGAATTCCTGAAAATATTTGAGGGATGCCCACTTTTTTTTTAAATAATTGATAAAAATATATCATTATAAATAATTAAAGGTTTTATGGTCGAAATATTTCATTAAAATAAATGTTTTACAATTTTTGGGCACTTTCTAAAACATATTTTTAATGTTTAGTGATTAAGTAAGCTCATTTTTACCTTAATAATTATAATAATTTTATTATTTTAACCAATGTTTTGGGTGACAAACTCTATATAAATTATTATATATTACTTATATGTATTATTAAAAATATATAATACATATTTTCAAAACAAAATAACATAAATGGGAAAAATTATTATAATATTAATTTCACAGATGGGATGAGGTGATGCGTTTTAAAATTGAAGAAGTCCAAATGTTTGAATTGTTATTCTATCAAATTTATATTTAAAATTGGTTTTATTGACCTAAATTGAACTAATATATCATTTATTTTATATAAATTTTGTTTTAAAAGAAAAAATATATATATTAAATATATAAATCGATTAGATGAAAAAATTATTTTGGATTAATATTTAGTATTTCTCACTATTCCTAAAAACATGAAACATCTCACAAATATACAAAAAAATTACCCAAGGTAAATATTAAAAAAAATTAAAAAAATATGAAGTTTTTTTCATATAAATATTATGAATTTGATGAAAATTATATTTAAAAAAGTAATTCCATTAATTTGAATTAAAATTAACATTTTATAAAATGCATGATTTTATTTGAAATGTTAGATTTATTAATATGTTAGGTTTATTAAATAGATTGAATGAGTGAAAAAAATTTATTGAATATAAAATTTTTGGAATCAATGATTTAATGATAAAAAAATCATGTTTATTTTTTCCTTAATGAGTTATATGTTTTATAGTAGAATATTACATAATAAGGAATATTGGAAAAACATGAAAAAGTGTGACTCATTATTGAAGATTAGTCACTGATAATTATTACTCACCATGACACATAAATCACCATTATACACGAATCAATGTTGATTCCACCACTCAAAAATAAAAAATGTTTTGGAAACACATACTGTAAGCTATGTGTCATTGCTGTAATGCATATTTGAAAATGTATGGTAAAGATTCAACATAAGATGATGGATCACTGTTGAAATGAATATTTGTCAATGTGTTCAAAACACATAACACCAGAAACGTTTCACCATTGAATATGGAATTCCTCCAGAATCAAAATTTTGATAAATATCTAAAATAACTACCATCAAAACCTAGTCACCATTTAAGATGACCTACCATAAGAAAAAATGTAAAATTTTTGGAATTACCTACGACTGAGATGATTTTCCAATGGCTTGACTAACAACCTCTATAAGTCATCAATAGAGATTATCTCACCATTAATAAATTATACCCCCCCCCCCCGTTTATTTTTACATTAATAATTATAATGGATGTATTATTTAATTTAATGTTGTGGCATATTTTAAGGATTACAGTTAATTATTTTACATAGATACATTAAAGTGTGTGTCAGACATATAGTATAAAGTGCAGAAGTAATGAATGATTCTTCCTATATGAAACTCTTAAATGAAGTAACAGAATTATTCATTAAGTATTGAATACCTTTGAAAAATGATACATACCCAAAAAGAGATACATTCACATGAACATGGAGTGAGCTGAAACAACACTGTCAATATGAAGAGTTCTAATTTTTGTGATCATACACATTGCATCATCCTAGAGTGAATATATTGACTATTGAAGTATAGTAATCCTCAAATACCATCCCAAAATAATAACAATAAATGTTTTATTAACCCCAATTATACTACAATATATTAAAAAATTACTCAAGATTAATTTAAATCCATACACAAGGATTTTCATGGATCATAAACTATCAGTCTGAGGAACTATATTTTCATTGTACCCTAATTCACCATTTCTATTTATTTTATTAACATTATGAGATTTCCTCATTTAATCTATTTTTAATCCTAAAAACCGACTCTTGAGCTATAACTATATTATAATAAATATATTCTAAAACTCTCTTAAAATATTTTTTCTACATGTTGTAGAATATGTCCCTATGTGGTAATTCCTTCTTCTATAATGATAATGGTTATAAAAGTATTCCATGTGCGACATGAACATCGTTTCTATTGTAAAAATATTTCAATTTTTTTAATAATTTTAACATTATATAATATTCTTATAAGTATATGATTTTTATTTGGGGAGGATGAAGTCTACTCCAGAGACATAACCTCTTATATATTATTGCATTGTGTGTCTTGTTTTGTTTTGTTTCAAATCATTAATCAAAATGTATTTTAATATATAAATAGTATAATAATTTTATAGTTATTCATTATTACTGATTATAAAATAAATTCATAATTAAATCAATTTCAATCGTTAAATTAGATTTCTTAAATTTTCAAACTGAAGATAAATCATTATTTTGGAAATCATATGGATGATCTAAACTCATATCAATATGCTATTTTCAATACCAAGTCTATAATAATTAAAAATAATTAATTACAATAATTAAATTAAACTGGGTAATTTTTTAACCCTATATTTGATAGAAATGACTTCAGGTAACCAAAGTTTCCCCCATATTGAGATACTCACTCTAACCAACATTTGGAATCATACGAAATTTCCACATATTTTCAACCAGGATTTTGGTTGTGTTTTAGTGTTCATAAATTTAGATAAATTCTAAATGTAGTTCTTTAAATGAATTAAATAGTATAATGATAGAATAATAGTTGAAAACTTTTTTATAACGGTAATAATTATACTCTATTGAAAATAAAGATGAAAATTCATATAGGAAGCATGGGTTTTGTAATATTATTTAATATTGAGGATAAGTATGAGTTGCCTAAGTCTTATAGAAATACATGGGAGGATGAAAATATGGATAAGTATAAAAAATTTAATATCAATGAATTCCAATTACTATGATTCAGTAGATGAATTTTTATATATAATATAATCTAGTATAACATCCTATGAAATTTAGAATACTTAAGAAATTTAACATGAAGGAACTATAAATGTTAAATTATTGAGGTCGCATATATATACAATTAAATATGGTATATTTATAAAGTAAAATGATGGTTTAATATTTGATATGAATGTCATGTTCACTGAGATATTAAATACTATGAACTCCTTGAGTAATCTAGTATCAGATAATGACCAAATAATTTGATTGGTTATAAGGCCCCAGGATTAAAACATTACATAATCTTGAATTAAATGAATTATTCACATTGAGGATCTTTTCAGGATGATAGTTATAGAAAATTAGGAAATAACTAATACATCTCAATGATTACAAAGTAGACACATATACTAATTTTCCATTTTTTCACTAAATAATAAATCTTGAACAAAAGAGTCATCTCTCGTTCCATGTTTTAGATAGCATGACATTTCCAGGATCCCATCCTTGACCCTATTCACCTTTATGTCATGTGGGAAACATTTCCAAAACATGGGATGAGAATAAGATGATCAGTAAGGGTTATAAAATAAAGAAACGAAACCTTAGTTCATCAATACATACATAACATAATATCTTTATCATATCTCATGAAAAAATAGGATTAATGTATAACACATAGTAATAACAAATCATAAAAGTAACTTAAGGCATACATAGCATACTTACTTTGTAGCTATCATCGAAACATAGGGAGTCTCATTTGGAATACCCATCATAATGTATTCCCTAAATCTCTTAGGAGAATCATTAACGTTTACCTCGACCACATTACCCAATGCATTGGAGAGAAATCTCAAGCTCACCCAACCAAGTTTTATCAAGGAACCACCCGTATACATAACAATTTCCAAGAACCATAACATAATATTAACACATAACTTATGCATAAAGGAAAGATATCATTCCTATATTGCAATAACAATATAACATTTTAATATATTGAAATAATAAATCCCTTCTAAAAACCATTTTCCAAACAAAAATACGTAGAATGAATATATTGTATTTATTTTTCTTTTGAAAACATTATGGATTGTTAAGGAAGCCATAGATCAAATAATACTGGTGGCGGTGGAAAAAGGGTCATAGTCACCACATACGTTAAAAAAGAAACATTCCTTTTTGACGTTTAGTAAAATGCTTCGTTGAGAAAAGATTATCTTTAAATGAAATGAAAAGTAAAAAGGGTTTTATACACTGTATAAAATAATGTCGTGTAGAAATCAAAACATTCCACAATGAAAGTATATTGATACGAAGTCCCATACAAAGATGACCTCCTTAGATTAAGGAAAAATTAATTACCTATTTATGTGTGAATAATATTACTACACCCAATATAATTGGATATTAAGTGTAAAGCAATCAGTGATCATCCACACATGTTAATATCATGACCTAATCAAGAACTAGAGGTATAACCCAAATAATTGAAATTGGGTTAAGAAGTTCCTTTACAGAATTTCGACAGCCTAACGATGTCACATTAAAATTCATAAAATGAGTTGCTGAGAGATAAAAAGGTTATCTCATCACTTGGACATAAAATTTATAGCAATAAGGATATATAAGAACATATCCAAACATTTTGGATATGTAAATTAAAAGACCTAAAAAAATAAGTCATTTAAAAAGTGGAGGGTGAAAGGTTCCCATACAGATTTTGTTAACTTTTTAAACATACACCGCATGAAATAATGACTATACATTGTTGATGAAAATACCCATGGCCGAAATTATATTAAAAAAATAGTACAATAATTTGTAGTAATTATACCACTCAATATAGATACTAACAAATATATCTTGAATCTAACCGGAATAAAAAGTGAGATAAAAATACCTTACCTCGTTGTAATAAATCGAGTCGTATGACCAAAAGATAATAAAAACCAAATGAATCTCAAAATCCCATGAATATAAAAATAATCATGATAATATATATCAAATGGAATTACACAATACACCACATTCAATAAAAAGTGGCGAACAATGGAAATCTCACGGATTTAAAAGTGAGATAAGAAATCCCCTTACCTCAAGTCCCACTTGTCATGTTCGTTTTAATATATTCCTGAATAATAAACATTGGTAATTTTATAATTTATTAAGGACATCATTTAATGTTTATTACTCAATTCATATCACATATTATCATGTTATAATAATTAGTTAAATATGTGAGTTCATATCATATGTTTTGTCGATGTTCGGTACATGAGTCAACAATGAACTTGTTTGAAGAGAATTATCCATGTAGTTATAAGTACATCATCTCCGGAGTGGTATTCATGATTTAAATATTATATATATCAAGTATATATGTATTTAATAATATTCCATAATTTTTGGTGATAAGAAATGAATTGTACCGTTCATGAAGATGGTAGGCCGTACGTACGCATGAATACTACTTTCATTTTTTGTCATATTGATGAAAATTAAAACTAAATGAGTCATAAATATATTATAATTTCATTATAATATATATTTTTTATAGTTATCATAAGTTAATTAATTACAATATTTATAAATTCCATGTTTGGCATGAAGGAGTCTCATCACATGAGGGGGCAGTTGTCCGCACTTCCTCAAATGAAATTATCTCATTTTCACATCATGCAAAGAATAAAGGTATATTTTAAATATAAAAAACAAAAGCATAGAAGGGACATAAATATAATATATACCATATATAGATATATTTCCATCATAATGGCCACCATTGTAGGTGTTAAAAAAATATTGACCAATCATCATTTTGTGAGGCGGTAATTCACCACCCACATAAACAGTATGTAATTTAACCATTAGACGAAGGTGTGTATAAGTGTAGGTAGAATCATTATCATTACAACATAATAGTATATTTAGAATACTGGTGTTATTATGGGATCAAATAATAAGAAGATAGTTGTGTGTGATGAAGGAAAATGAAAGAAAGAAACTCGAGAGAAGACATTAACTCTAAATCAGGTAACTCTTTTTTATTAGTGCCAGAGGATTCATTCGAAAGACTTATACACAAAGTGAGGCTTCTATGATTTAGAAAGGGATGTGGAGAGATAATATGAGTAGATTTTGGATTATCCAGGATCTTGAGAGGTGTGGGTAAGGGGTTATAGGTGAGGGCCTTCTATAAGAAGGAGGAGGGGCACTTCTGGAAAGTCTTGAAATGTTACTATATTATAAAATGATTTTCGGATTTTAAAGGGCCCACAATGATATATTTTGAGGATATGGTGATAAAGGTTCTAAATAAACCAATCCAATAGGTTTTTAAAAATTTTACGTATTTGTAATGACCCAGAAATTTCAAGAAAATTTCTTTTTTAAATACATTGGAATTTTACGAGTCTGTGCCTTCTAAAGACACGTGATTCTGAGGCCTGGTGTTCCCAGAATAAATTTCCAAAGTTTAGCTCAGGTACGTTTAGTAAAAAAATGAGAGGATTTTTCGATCTTTTGAACCAGTGCTCGGAATTGAAATCCAATGGCCCCGATGAACTCACAGCACTAGTAATTTCTTAAGGGGACCTTTACCAAAGTTTTGTTTTAAGCGGGTGGAGAATTATTTTTGGGGTTAAATTAAAGAAGTAAATACAATTGTTTGTAAAATTTTATTCTATATCTAAGGAGTTTAATTCCTCCCATGGGAAGTTGATGGTGGGGTCCACACCCACCCAACATCCCATGTGTGGATAATTGAATTGTGGGGCCCACACGAGCTCCAACCTTTCACCTCCCCAAAACTCTTTAACCTACTTTAAACCCCCCCCCCCATTAAACTCCCATATTAATGATGACAAATCTCCCATTTATGAGACCTCTCACATCCTCCCCTATCCCTCTTTAACATTTTACAACACACCTTATTTAATTAATGGAACCTATTCAATTAATTAATTATGGGATTCAAATTTTGAAATGCTTGGAATGTTTAATTAAAATAAGGTGAAACCTTATTTTAATGGTGTTGGAACTTGTTTTATTGGGTGAAACTTCTTGAGAGAGAGATTTTGTGATGAAATATTGGAATTTCTCCTTTGTTGAAGAACGCGGTATCCTTCCTCAACGATCGACAACACACCTTCCATTCTCTTCTTCGTGGCAAGAGAGGAGACGACGCTTCCTCCTTGGGCGCACTCCATCAATGTCCACAAATCCTCACCTCGTGATAGTGATGTTCTTCATTAATTGTTGAGGAAGGGGGTTTGATTAATTTATTTAATATGAATTACTTCCCCATACTTGTTGTGTTCATGTGAATACATTAGCCTATTACTACCGCATACGCGGAGGGCACGAGACGAATGAACATGGCCCGACGGCCCTCATTTTGAATTTTATTTATTGTTCTTAGAATCGGTAACTAAAGGAAGAGGAGGTAGGATGCCGCCGCGCTGTGCTGGGTACGTGGCGAAGGAATTCGGTGTTGTCGCACTGGCTGTGTGGGAGGAACCGAGGCCGGCATGGTGGGCCACTTCAGTGGAAGAACTAGGCGGTCGGGCAGAGCGGGACTGCGGCACCAGGAAGGCACCGCACTGAAGAAATCTTCAGCCCGCCGTGTGGGCCACATGTGCCAGAAGGTCGGTTGTCCTAGCCGGCCGGTTTGGGAATGGCGGCGCTGCTTGGCACCACCAGTTCGGACTACAGGAGGGTCACACACCCCTCAGAATTGCTCAGCCGTAGGGCTGAGCTTCTTGGCGAGACCGACTGAGCCAGCGAGGCCGCGTCGGGCTGGGCCGCACCGGGCCGCACCAGGCCGGGCCAGGCCATGCCCCGTTGGGCCGGCCGGTGCCCCACTGTGCTGGGTCGTGCCGCTTCGGGCGCCGCGCCCCTTCAGGCCGGGCATCGCCCTTCAGGCCAAGCTGCATTTTTTCCTTTGGCCTGGTCTGACACCCCTGCCGGGTTGGACCCGTCAAACTGGGTTAACCCAACCCGTCGGCCCACTGGGCTAAACGGGTCGGTGCAGTTATTCACTTAAACGTGAATACTTAAAGACCACACGTCTTATTGACGCGTTGTCTGCGGCACTGAGACTCTTTCGATGAGATGGTCCTTTTGCGTTACTATAAGTGATTTTTCAACATCTTTGGTAAATGTATTGGTTTGGAATGAGCATACTTCCAATCAGGCCCCTAGAATAGAAAAGGTAATATCTCTCAGACCGGGCATCTTTTGACGTGCAGTATGTCACCTTTGGTTCCTTTTGACGAGACATAACTTTGGGATACATCAAATCTGGACTTTGTGACAGTTGATGTATCGACCCCTTTAACTTGTGGAGCAGACCCTCCCAGAATCGAGTACGCAGTGTTCGGGAACCATAGAGCTGGATGCGACTGCGACCACGATGAATATTGTAGTTGGATCCTACGTGGGTTTGGCAGCGGAGACGACTGTACATGGATCCTCCATGGGTTCTACAGCGATGACGACTGTACTTGGATTCTACATGGGTTCAGAAGTGATGGTTACTGTACCTAGATCCTACGTGGTTTTGGTAGCGATGACTTCTATACATGGATCCTACGTGGGTTCGGTTGAGGAGATGATTCAGAGGCTACATCTAATCATCTCCACCCCTCTTCATGAGTAGTATACCTGTGTGAGTTGAGTCTTTACATTCAATCTTTATCAATGGTATGATTAAATTTTTTCCTATGTGGACTGGTTGCACTTTGGTTCGGAAGTTGAAGTCGTACTGATATTGATGACCTAGGTATATGTATGGACATATACCTAAGTATAGTTGGTTGATACTTCATATTTGTATCTTTCCTTTTTGGTTTAACCTTTTTGGATTATGGGAGACCATCAGGGGTCTTGGGGAACCTATTGAGTATCATTATACTCACCCTTGCATGGGTATTTCCCACACTACATTGTGTTTGTTGCAGACGACGGACATCACTAATCGTGGTCGTGGATTGTGGTGCTGGACAATATCTGGAGGTGGACCAACTGGCGGGACATACATGGAGCAGGCGAACGGACCCGAGGTTCCTAAGAGACTATCTGTACTCATCCTTCTTGTGGGATTCTCGGAGGATGACTCGGTGTTTGCAGCTTTACTTTTCAGCATTTTTACTTTCTTTCTTAGTTGTTCATCACTTTCAGTTGGGTTTGTATACTAGCCCATTTACTTTCCTGCACATACTTTTGTACTCAGTTTACTTTGTGTTTACTCCATCTTACATACTCTATTGTGTTTGTTTACTTATATAATGTCAATTCCTTCCCTTTTATCGGGATTTACGCCTTTGGTGCTAGCTGTAATCCCCTGGACTATGAAAGGCGGGATTGGGGTAGACACCGCATGTGCCCTGAGGATGTGTCATGACAAATTCGTATCAGAGGAGTCAGTTCTACCACAGAACTCAGGACTCGGATAATTTCTTCTCTATGAAGCAATAATGTTAAGAATATTGAGTGTGGTTTTCAGTTCAGGGAGTCCAGTTTTGGTGCGGTAGCCGACGTATCCATACACCAGGAACCTGACTTCTGATTTCTGACTCAGTGCTCGAAAACACTGATTGCATGTGTGTTTCAAAATTTTCCTTTTTGATTACATTGTTTCATCTCATCATGTATATTGTACTAACCGTGGCACACCTGTTTCTTATCAGGATGGCCCCACAAAGGCATCCAAATAGGGTTCCTAGTTACTTGCGGGAGGCAGCCTACAGAGCGACGTGGCCTCAGGGCAGAGATCCATTACAGTGAAGGCACCAGCGGTACCACTACACGTTGGGCCACCGATACCACCATCCCTAGAAGCGGAGAGTGCATGCCGCCTGAGTTTGTTGCGCATGTTTCAGCGACCAAGGCGTCCCAGGTTCTGTGGAGAGATGGATACTCAAGCAGTAGAGGATTGGATGGAGGCTATCTTCAGAGTCTTCATATTTGTAGGGAAACCAGCAGACCTTATGGTGATCCTTTCTGTGAGTCTTTTTCACTCATCAATAGGTAGATGGTGGAGCTTGATGCTCCAGGTGCACGATGAGGCATCTCTACATTAGACGGAATTCAAGATCCTCTTCTGCTCGGAGTTTTTCCCAGCCACCCTCTGTGGGGTGCACATCCAGGAGTTACTACAGATGTGTCACGGCAGCATGATAGAATCCCAATACTCTATGAGATTTACCTACCTCTCGCGCTACTCCACAGACATGGTACAAGACCAATTTTTCCAGGCTCATACCTTAGAGAATGCATTGAGGAATGAGATCATGGATTCAATTATCTCCCTTAGTATTCTGATGTATGAAAGAGTACTAGAGCGAGCCCTTCTTGTGGATATATTTCTTGCTGAGCCTATTCGAGCAGCGAGGCCTACCGCAGGGCGACATGTAGTGGAGTCTTCTGTAGATAGCAGTAGACAGATGTCGCAGTGGTCCAAGCGGACCAGGCCATTAGGTGGCCGACCTCTGGATACTGGTTCCGATGTGCGGGGCACACGCAGCAGAGCCAGTCATATGACAGTCAGGCAGTTCTTTGAATGTGGCGGGCAGGGGCACATGTCTCGTGACTGCCCGACCCACCATGAAAAGGAGCAGCAGATAGTAGAGGGACCTCCCAGGAAGAGCATATGTTCGACCATGGTGGTCCGAAGGGAGTAGGAAGACAAGGAAGAGGAGCTGGCTGATCAATATGTGGTGGACGACTCTTCGAGGCTCTACAACCACTACCACCAGGAGGGCAACCCCGACCTCAGGGAGCTGGCAGACAGGGGCAGGCACAGCTCTAGGCAGTCGAGGCCTACGACCACAGCACACTTGAGATGATTCGAGTTACTATATATGTCTACTACACCCTTTCTTCTGTTCTTATTGACACAGGATCGAGTCATTCATTCATTACCACTTCCCTTGTTCGGTGCTCGGAGATTCTGGCAGAGCCACTGGCTCTATCCTTACGACTAGAGAATCCTACGAGAGAAGACTCCATGATTACGCACTGGTGCCGGCAGGGTGAGCTTACTCTAAGAGGAAAGAGCTTCCACTGGGATCTTCTTGTAGCGGCATTGAGGCCTTACGACGTCATATTGGGCATGTATTGGTTATCTATAGTCCATTCTCAGATTGACTGTATTAGGCACACAGTGCGGTGTGTCCGTACAGATGGGAGCAAGTTCACCTTCACCAGTGAGAAGGGAGCCTTTACAGCACAGGATGGACTTACGCAGAGTAGAGGGCAGCCGATCACCCATCAGTTGCCTAGTCTCATCCTAGGAGCAGTTGATGTGTGGAGTCCAAGTTTTCCTATTGTGGTGGATCAGTATGCAGATGTTTTCTTGACAACGTTCTAGGACTACCTCCTCCCAGAGAGATAGACTTCTATATTTCCATGTAACCCATGGTCGCACCAATATCTACACCAACATATCAGATGGCTCCCACCATGATTCATGAGCTGCTAGTACAGCTTGAGGATTTGCAGGGAAAAGGATTCATCTGACCCAGTGTTTCACCCTGGGCTTTTCCGATTTTATTTGACAAGAAGGCGGATGAGAGCTTACGACTATGTGTCGACTACCATCACCTGAATCAGGTGACCGTAAATAAAAAGTTCCCACTGTCGGGGATTGATGACCTCTTTGATCAGCTCAAGGGAGAACGATGGTTCTCGAAGATAGACCTCAGGTCAGGCTATCATCAGCTCAGAGTTTGAGATGGGCAAGTGAAGAAGAAGGCTCTAAGGTGTCGGTATGGCCGTTACGAGTACTTTGTTATTCCCTTAAGTGTAACCAACACACCAGTAGTGTTCATGAGCCTCATGAACATGATATTCCAGACATACCTCGATCGTTTTGTCATAGACTTCATCGACGACATACTGATTTACTCGACTGCTGAGGAGGATCACGCCTACCACTTATTGGTTGTACTGGACATACTTCGAGAGCACCATCTTTATGGTAAGCTCTCAAAGTTCTAGTTCTGGATTCGACAGGTTCACTTCATGGGGCATGTCATCTCGGAGGAGGGAGTTGTTGTGGATCCTACAATGATTGAGGCATTACTTTATTGGGAGCCACCCAGGAGTGTGACGGAGGTGCGGAGTTTCCTACGTCTGGCTGGGTACTATTAGATATTTTCTTAATACTTTTACAGAGTTGCAGCACCGCTTTAAGCTTTGAAAAAGAAGTGGAATCCTTTTGTGTGGTCAGATAGATATCAGCAGAGCTTTCTGGAGCTGAGAAAAATATTGACAAGTGTTCCCATCTTGAGGCTACCAGAAGAGGGCGTAGGGTGCGTAGTTTATTGCGATGCATCATGAACCAGACTCGGGTGTGCCTTGATGCTGGACCGGGCAGTGAGCACCAATGGTTCACAACAGTTGAGCCATTATGAGCAGAACTACACTACCCAGGACCTGGAGTTAGTAGCAGTGGTCTCCACATTGAATGTCATGACCCGTCCTCGGGACCCGTGTCGTGACTACACCAAACCCACCTCCCATAGGCCAGGGGCTGGAGACTAGCACCAAGTCTTAAATCCCGACAGAAAGGGGAAGGCATTGCCTTTATAATGTAAACAAACACCACAAAGTAAGTAAGTAGAAGTAATCACTATGTAAAACTAGGTACAATAGTAAGTGTGGAAAGTAAATAGGCCAGAATACAAACACAAACTGAATGTAAGGTACAACTGGAAAGAAGTACAACAAATGAAAGTAAAGCCGCAATGTCAAGCCATCCACTAGAAGTCCCACTTGAAGGGTGGGTACAGATAGCGTCCTCAGCTCCTCTGGTCTAGCCGCCAGCTCCATATACCTCCCGCCCAGTGGTCCACCTCCAGGTACCGACTTGCTCAACATTCCTCAACCATGATCAGCACTGTCTGTCGTCTACAACCAACACAACGTAATGCGGGCATAGCCCGTGTAGGGGTGAGTATATGCTACTCCACAGGGACCTCGAAACCCTAGAAGGTCTCCCAGAATCCACAAAGGATAATCCTGAAAGGAAAGATACAATAACGAAGTAACAACCAACACTACTTAGGTATATGCCCATACATATACCTAAGTCTTCAATTCCCTTTAGGCTCCAACATCTGAGCCCATGTTCGTTCACATCCACATATAAGTACAACCCAATCCACAGAGGATAACAAAACCCAATCCACATAGGAAATCAAGTAAATCATATCTAAGATATTGATTGAAATTAAAGAATCAGATCACACATGTATACTTCTTCGTAAGGTGATAGAGATGATGAGATGTAGCCACTAATTCATCTAAGCTCGGACCCATGTAGGATACTAAACCAGATAAGTTGTCGGACCCATATATGATACATACCAGCTACTCTTCCAGACCCACGTAGGATAGCAAGAACAGAGTCAAACACTGCCAGAACCACGTTGGATACAAGAATAGTAGTCATCACCGTTGAACCCACGGAGGATTTCAGTACGGTCTTCATCGCTACAGAACCAACAGAGGATTTCAGTGTAGTCTTCATCGCCGTCGAACCCATGGAGGATTTCAGTGCGGTCTTCATCGCTGCAAAACCCACGGAGGATTTCAGTGTGGTCTTCATCACTAATGAACCCACATAGGATTTCAGTGTAGTCGTCGTCACTGGCGAACCAACGAAGGATTTCAGTGCAGTCATCATCGTCGTCGCAGTCGCAGCTAGCTCTAGGGTTCCGGCACACAACATGCTCGATTCTGGAAGGGTGCGCTCCATGAGCCTAGGGGTCGATAAATCAACTGACACATAGTTCGGAGTTGATGTATGTAAAAGTTCTTTCTCGACAAGAGGAACTCAACGTGACAGACGACGCGTCAATCGGACTCCCGGTCTGAGAGTTTTTGGAATTTTCGTTCCATTGGCCCGGTTGGTTTTTAAGTAAAAACCGACTCGAACGCACTCCAACTGCTTCCAATCCTCGTGAGGAGTAAGAAGAAATGTCCTTCTCACTACGAGGAATCCATAAAAGTTGACGGCACGTCAATAGGACGTGCAGAGCTCAAGTTATAAGTGTTTCCGCTCCGACGGCCCTGTTGGTTTCGTGTTCGAACCAACCCGGACATACCCAATGTTCTCCAAAACCTTGAGTGTAATATAACGAAACGACTGACTCATTCCATGTATCTCCACGCAACTGACGGTGCGTCGATCGGAGGTCCGTAGCACATGATATGGGCAAAAGAACAAACATGTCCGGTTTTAGGGGGTTTAGGGCCCGGACCGACCCGGCCCGAGACCCCTTGGGTCGTCCCGAACCGAGTCTTGGTCCAGCCCCTTAGGGTGTGGCCCAGCCCGTTGGGCGCAGTCTGGCCCAAATGGTGCGGCCCGGCTTGGCCGGCGAGGGCGCGCCCCAAACGACCAGCTTGGTGTTGGTCGAGCCGAGCGAAAAGGGGAGCGGGGGGGGGGGGGGTGCCACCCTTAATTAAAACCACGACCCCCCATGTGGGGTCTGCTACCTTTCCAGTGGACGCGGTGCTATGCGCAGCGTCTCCCCAGGGTCTCACACGGCTGCGGGTTCCCAGTTGCCTGCCACCGCGGCTTCAGCCGTGGCGGTCCCTTCTGGCGGCGCGTCGGAGCGCCGCCGCCTCCGGGCGGTTGGCCGGTGCTGGCCGCCGCCTTCTGCCACCGGCACCGCTGTTGAAAACCGCAGGCCACCAGAGCCACTCTGGTGGTCCGTTCTTTCTCTCGTATGTGCCTGGGGTCATCTTGGGACCCGTAGATTACTTCGACGACCTCCAATCGCTCAACGGTCTCGTCTCATCGCCGCCCAACGTTCCACGTAACAAGAACATAGAATCGGTGGGTTCAGACTTCTTCGTTGGTTCGTACCCACCACGTTAGTGGTTCAAACTACTTTCAACAATTTAATCATATGTTGAGGATATAATCCACACAAATTAAATTAAACCAAACCCCCTACCTCGATGAAGTCATTGAACGAGGTTTTTCACGGGAAAGGGACGTCGCGGAAGACGGCGTCGCGGAAGTAGGATCGTCGGTGTCGTGCTACACGACATCACGGAGAAGAGAATCATCGGCGTCACGGTACATGGCGTCGTGTCGTCGATCTCTGAGGAATTAGCAGTAATCGTCATCCTTTGTCGGAGGTCAGCGTTCTTCGTCGGTGACAGTTTTTTCTTCATGTTCTCCGAGGAAGATGAGGATTCCATGGCTTGAGAAATTCCTCTCAAATCTTTCTCGCACAACAAAACAACAATAATAAAATAAGGCATTGCATTATTTTATTACTCATTCTGTCCCTTGATTGAAATTCAAAATTAAAACATGATTTAATTAACGTAACTTGACCATTTAATGAGGCATTTAATAATCCAATTAAATGCGAGAGTTCACTTGGAATTTAAGAGGGGGTGTAGGTGAGTTACCAAATTAAATGCACGTGGGGAGTAAAAAGGAAATAAAGGGGGTGGGGCTCGTGTAGTCCCGTCCTCACTAATATCCTACCTAGTGGAGTTAGGATATTAGTGGGTCCCACTCTAACTTCCAAGCATAGGATTAAACTACCTAGAATAAAAGTAAAATTTGTAGCACAATATTTTATTTTATTCTGTAGTTAACACATTTAATTAATAACCACACCCGAGAAAACGCAACTCCGTAAAAGGTGTTCTTAAGTAATTATCGGTGCTGCGGTTTCATTGGTGCCCTCAGATTTCGATTCCAAGAACCAGTTCAAAAGGTAGGAAACACGCTCGTTCATTAATGGAACGTACCCGAGATGAACATTGGAAAATTATTCCAGGAACACCGGGCCTCAG
The DNA here is from genome assembly GCA_963277665.1 of Viscum album. NCBI lineage: Eukaryota > Viridiplantae > Streptophyta > Magnoliopsida > Santalales > Viscaceae > Viscum > Viscum album. The sequence goes on along the minus strand of OY728165.1, from coordinate 1,058,570,983 downwards.
AATCAGGTTCCGTCAGAAAAAGCATTCTTGTAAAATCCCAATGAAAATTAAGAGAAAATTTCCCTTGAATTTTATGAATCTTTACATTACTCAAACCTCAGGGTTTACGTCCTCGTAAAGATACATCATAAATAGGGGAATTAATGAGGGTACTGAGCACGCATCTGAGCCTCCTTCTCCCAAGTGCTCTCTTACTAGTTCTCGTGCTGCCATCTGATGTGCAATAAAGAAATCAACTGCCCATGTAGGACCCACTCGTGTCGATCCTCGATCTCCACCGGGACCTCTGCAAAATTCACCCCATTGTCAATATCCAACTCCCCATGTTCGATGATTTGAGATGGGTCATGCACGTATCTCCTCAGCTGAGATACGTGGAAGATGTCATCTACCCGGTGCAACTGAGATAGTAGAGCCTGGCGATATTCCACCTCGCATATCTTTCTGAGAACCTGAAACGGTCCGATGAAGCGCGGAGATAACTTTCCACCCCGGACAAATCTCCGTAATCCACGTCGAGGTGAGACCTGCAAGAAGACGTGGTCTCCATCCTCGAACTCCAGTGGTCTCCGCCTCCGTCAGAAAAAGACTTCTGCCAGCTATGAGATGTTCTCATCCGCTCCTAGATGACCAGGACCTTCTCTGTCATGGCATGGACCATCTCCGGTCCCACAAGTACTTACTCCCCAGGGTCTATCCAACAGAGAGGTGATCTGAAAGGTTGGTCGTACAATGCCTCATATGGTGTCGTCCTGATGGTGGAGTGGTATCTTTTGTTGTACGCTAACTCCAGCAATGGTAGGTGGTCCTCCCAATTGCGACCAAAGTGGAGGACACATGCACGGAGCATGTCCTCGAGTGTCTGAATGGTCCTCTCCGTCTGACCATCCGTCTGACGGTGAAAGGCGGTGCTCAGACGTAGCTGCGTCCTGAATGCCTCCTGCAACCCCTTCCAAATCTGGGAAGTAAAGAGACCATCTTGATCAGAGACAATAGTTGATGGCACACCATGAATCCGTACAATCTCCTGAACATAGAGACGTCCCAGGCTTTCTACTGATCCCTGCTCTCTGATGGGTAAGAAGTGAGCCGACATGGTTAGTCGGTCAAAAATCACCGAAATGGATTCGTGACCTATGGAAGTACGTGGAAGTACAGTCATGAAAACTATAGATATCCCATCACACTTCCACTCAGGGACCTCCAAGGGTTGTACCAAGCCTGCTGGTTCCTGGTGCTCTGCCTTCACCTGCGGGAAGGTAAGGTATTGAGAAACGAACTTTGCCACAACCTACTTCATACCCGGCCACCAGTGTTATCATTTGAGATCCTAGTACATCTTCACCAATCCTGGATGTACCGCTAAAGGGGATGTGTGAAACTCTCTCAGCACCTCCTCCTGTAAAGAAACTGGTACCATGGTACGTACTCTAAAAAGGACGTCGTGCCCTCCTCCTATAGAGAATCCATCAGTTGCATGTCCTGTGGATATTTGTGCATGTCGTATCACACATTCAGTGTCCCCACCCTATGCCACTCTGACCCTCTACAGTAGTGGAGGAGTGATTGTGAGTGACTAAAGAAAGGTTGCACCATCTCTATCCACGAAAGGTATCTGTGAAGCGGCTAGCTTCTCTATCACCTCCACATGTAGTTAGATTCCCTTCCACCTTCTGAGAGCATCGGCTACTACGTTACCCTTTCTAGGAGTTTAGAATATCTCAAAGTCATAGTCCTAGAGGAACTCGAGCCATCGCCGATGTCTTATATTCAGGTCCTTATGCGAGAAGATGTACTTGAGACTCTGGTGGTCAGAGTAGACTGTAAAGTGCTCGCCCATCACTTAGTGTCGCCACATATTCAGAGTGATGCCCACTACATCTAACTCCAGGTCATTGGTAGCGTAGTTCTGCTAATGATGCCTCAACTGACGTGATCCATAGGTGATCACGGCCCGCTCCTGTATCATGACACATCCATGTCCGGTCCCTGATGCATCGTAGTAGACTACGTACCCCAATCCCTCCTCTGGTAGCCTCAAGATAGTTGCGATGGTCATTCTCTATCTCATCTTCTGAAATCTCTACTGACATCTGTCTGACCACACGAAGGGTTTCCCCTTCTTCGTCAAAGCTGAGAGTGGTGCCACAACTCTGGAAAAGTATGGAACAAATCTCCGGTAGTACCAAGCTAGACCCAAGAAACTCTGCACCTCCGTCACGCTCCTGGGTGGATCCCAAGCTAGAACTACCTCGATCTTCACATGATCCACCAAAACTCTCTCCTCAGAGATGACGTGTCCCAAGAAGTGGACCTCACGTAACCAGAACTGACACTTCGAGAGCTTTCCCTAAAGCTGGTGCTCTCGTAGTGTGTCTAGTACAACCCACAAGTGGTAGGTGTACTCCTCCTCAGTAGTTGAGTATATAAATATGACGTCGATGAAGACCTCGAAAAATTGATAGTGGTATGGCTGAAAGATCCTGTCAATGAGACCCATATACATTGCTGGAGCATTGGTTACACCGAAAGGCATAACCAAGAACTCATAGTGGCCATACCGACATCTGCAGGTCGTCTTCTACACGTCCTCGTCTCGAACTCTGAGATGATGATTGCCTGACCTAAGGTATATCTTAGAGAACCAATTTTCTCCCTTGAGCTGATCGAAGAGGTCTTCAATCCTAGTAGTGGATAGTTGTTCCTCACGGTCACCTGGTTCAGGCGATGATAGTCGACACACAGTCGCAAGCTCCCGTCCTCCTTCTTGGAGAACAAAATCGGGGAAGCCCAGGGTGAAACAATGGGTCGGATGAATCCCTTGCTCTACAAGTCCTCCAGGTGTACCCATATCTCTCGAAGCTCAGCGGGAGACATTCGATATGCTGGAGTGGATATTGGGGATGTCCCGGGGTACAGGTCAATATAAAAGTCTACCTATCTACGAGGAGGTAGTCCTAGAACGTCGTCAGGGAAAACGTCTGCATACTAATCCACCACTACAGGAAAACTCGGACTCCGCACGTAAACTGCTCATAGGATGAGGCTAGCCAACTGATGAGTGATGGGCTGGCCTCTCCTCTGCGTGAGTCCATCCTATGCTGCAAAGGCTCCCTTCTCGCCGGTGAAGGTGAACCCACTCCCGTCGGTGCGTATACACCGCACCTTGCTCCTAATACAGTCGATCTGAGCCTGGACTATAGATAACCAATCCATGCCCAAGATGACGTCGTAAGGCCTCGACACCACTACAAGAAGATCCCAGTCGAAGATCTTGCCTCCTATAGTAAGCTCACACTGTCGGAAGAAGTGCGTAATTGTCGAGTCTCCTCCTGTAGGATTATCTATCCGTAAGGATCGAGCCAACGGCTCTATCAGAATCTCTGAGATCTGAACAAGGGCAGCGACAATAAAATAATGACTCAATCATGTGTCTATAAGAACTGCAGGAAGAGTGGAGTAGACACAGATAGTACCTCGAATCATCTCTGGTGTACCATGGTCATAGGCCTCTGCTACCTGAAGCTGAGCCTATCTCTGCCCGCCAGCTCCCTGTGGTCGGGGTGGACCTCCTGGTGGTGGTGGTGGTAAAGCCTAAAAGCGTCTCCCACCACCTGCTACTCGTCCAGCTCCCCTGCCTCGTCTGCCTGCTCTCGATAGACCGCCACAGTCGACTCTCTTCCTCTGCCTGGGTGGCCCCTCAACCTTCTGCTGCTCCTCTGCAAGGTGGGTCGGGCAGTCATGAGCCATATGGCCCTGCCCACCTCATGCGTAGCATTTCCTGCTCCTCGGAAGGCTGTCTCTGCGCCCTGTGCCCCGCACCTCTGAGCCAGTATCTTCAGGTCGTCTAACAGATGGACCGGTCCACCTAGTACCATGTGACATCCGTCTACTTCCAGCTACATACAACTCTACTATGTGCCGCCCTGCAGTAGGTCTCACTGTTGGCGTAGGCTCAGTAAGAAATCTCTCTATGAGAAGAGCTCGCTCCAGTACTCCTGCATGTGTTGGAATGATGAGGGTGATCATCAATCCCTGATCTCATGCCTCATTCCCTATTCGAAGGTCAAGACCTGGAAGAATGGGTCACGTACCATGTCTGTCGAATAGCGCAAGAGATCGGTAAATCTCACCGAGTACTGGGCGACCGTCATGCTGCCATGTCGTAGCTGTAGAAGCTCCTGTATATGCATCGCATGGAGGGTGTTTGGGAAAAATTCCGACCAGAAGAGGCTCTCAATGTCCATCAAGGGGAGTGATGCCTCGTCGTGCACCTGGAGCATCATGCTCCACCATTTTTCTGCTGCCGCGTGCCTGAGGCTCGTTGCTCGGATCACCCTGAGGTCAGCTAGTGTCCCCACTAACCTGAATACCCCCACAACCGTCTCCAGCCAATCCTCAGCTGCCTGAGGGTCTGTCACCCCATGGAACCTGGGCGGTCTCTGACGCTGAAACTCGTGTAGTGCACTAAGGTGATGTGCACTATCAGCGGCTGGGTCTGGTAGCATCGGAGGCTTGACGGGTAGAGGTATCGTCAGTGCCTCCGCTGGAAAAGGGCCCTGCACCGAGGCCTCGTCACTTGGTGGTCTATCGTCTCGCACAATGCTCGGAACCCTAGCTAGCTGTCGTAGTGGGGCCATCCTGAAATGAAACAGGTGCGCCACGGTCAAACAGTATACATGGTGAGCTGACACAAAGTAATCACAAAGTATACTTTTGAAACACACATGCAATCAATGTTTTCATGCATTGAGTCAGAAATCAGAAGTCAGGGTCCTAGTGTATGGATATGTCGGTCTCCGCACCAACACTGGACTCCCTCGACTAATAACCACACTCAATACCCTTAACACTATTTCTTCACATTGAAGAATGATCAGAGTCCTGTGTTCTGCGGTAGAACCGAACTTCTTCGATACCAATTTGTCACGACCCGTCCTCCGGACCCATGTCGTGACTACCCCAAGCCCGCCTCCCATAGGCCAGGGGCTGGCGACTAGCACCGAGGCATAAATTCCGACAAAAAGGTGAAGGCATTGCCTTTATAAAGTAGAAAAACCCCACAGAGTAAGAAAGCAGAAGTAATCACTAAGTAAAACTGGGTACAATAGTTAGTGCGGAAAGTAAATGGGCCAGAATACAAACCCAAAGTGAAAGTAAGGTACAACTGGAATGAAGTACAGTAACTGAAATTAAATCAGTAATGTCGAGTCGTCCACTAGAAGTCCCACCTGAAGGGTGGGTACAGATAGCCTCCATAGCTCATCGAGTCCAGCCACCCACTCTATGTACGTCCCGCCCAGTGGTCCACCTCCAGGTATCGACTTTCTCCACATGCCTCAACCACGATCAACATTGTCCGTCATCTCCAACCAGCACAATGTAGTGCGGGCATAACTCGTGTAGGGGTGAGTATACGCTACTCAGTAGGGATCCTGAGACCCCCGAAGGTCTCCCAGAATACAAAAAGGATAATCCACAAAGGAAAGATACAATCACAAAGTAACAACCAACACTACATAGGTATATTCCCATACATATTCCTAAGTCATCAATTCTCGTTAGGCTCCAACATCAGATCCCAAGTTCGTTCACATCCACATATGAGTATAACCCAATCCACACAGGATAACACAACCCAATCCACATAAGAAAGAAAGTAAATCGTATCGAAGATATTGATTGAAATTCAAGACTCAGATCACATAGATATACTTCTTCGTAAGGTGATAGAGATGATCAGATGTAGCCACTGATTCATGTATGATGGGACCCAGATAGGATACTAAACCAGCTAAACTATCAGAACCACATAGGATACAGACTAGCAACTCTGCCAGACCCACGTAGGATAGAAATAACAGAGTCAAACACTGCCACACCCATGTAGGATATAAGTACAGTAGTCATCGCCATCGAACCCATGGAGGATTTCAGTACAGTCTTCATCGCTGCTGAACCCACAGAGGATTTCTGTGCAGTCTTCATCGTCGTCAAACACACAAAGGATTTCAGTACAGTATTCATCGCTGCTGAACCCACTGAGGATTTCAGTGCAGTATTCATCGCTTCTGAACCCATGGAGGATTTTAGTGCAGTTTTCATCACTGCCGAACCCCCCGAAGGATTTCAGTGCAGTCATCAGCATCGTCGTAGTGGCAGCCAGCTCTAGGGTTCCCGCACACAACATGCTCGATTTCGGGAGGGTCCGCGCCACAAGCCAAGTTGTCGATACATCATCAGAAACGTAGTCTGAAGATTATATTTCTCAAAGTTCCATCTTGAAAAGAGGAACTCGACTTGACAGACAGCGCGTCAATCGGATGCACGGTCTGAGAGTTATTGGCTTTTTCGTTCCAGTAGCCCGGTTGGGTTTTAAGTCAAACCAAACCGAACGCACTCCAACTACATCCAAACCTCGATCGGAGTAATACAAAATGTCTGTCTCTCTAATAGGAATCCAACAATGTTGACAGCACGTCAATCGGACGTGTGGAGCTCTAGTTATAAGTGTTTCCGCTCTGAGGGCCCAGTTTGTTTCATGTTAAACCAACCCGGTCATACCCAAAAGTTCTTCGAAACCTTGAGTGTAATATACCAAAAAGACCGTATCATTCCAAGGATCACCACGCAATTGAAGGTACATTGATATAAGGACTATATCCCATGATATGGTCAAAATAAAAAACCTATCCAGTTTTAGGGGGTTTTGGGCCTGGACCGACCCGACCCAAGACCCCCTGGGTCGGACCAAACCGGGTCGACCCGAACCGGGTCCGGGTCCAGAACTTTAGGGCGCGGCCTGGCCCGGTGGGCGCGGTCCTGCCCAACCGGCGTGGCCCGGCCCAGCTGGCGCGGCGCGACCCGACCGGTGTGGCCCGGCCCTGTGCGGCCGGTTGGCCTGGCACAGGCGCGCCCCAAACGGCTAGCTCGGTGTTGGCCGAGCCGAGCTAAAGGGGGGGGGGGGGGCTACCCCCCTTGATTAAAACCAGGACCCCCACATGGGGGCCACTCCTTTGCCAGCAGACATGGCGCTGGGCACCACCTCGCACCCGGGTCCCGCACGGCCGCGGGTTCGCGGTCACCTGCCGCCGCGGCTTCAGTCACGGCGGTCCCTCCTAGCGGCGTGCCAGAACGCCGCTACCTCCGGGCGGCCAGCCGGTGCCGGCCGCTGCCTCCGTCCTCCGGTGAAAACCGCGGCCCACCGGAGCCGCTCCGTGTTTTCCGTTATTGCTCTCATGTGCGCCTGGGGTCGTCTTGGGACCCATACATTACTGCGACGGCCTCCAATCGCTCAACGATCCTGTTTCATCATCTCCCAACGTTCCCCACAACAAGAATAGCTAATCGTTGGGTTCAGACTTGTTCGTTGGTCCACACCCACTGCGTTAGTGGTTTAAACAAATTTAAACAATTTAATCATATGTCGAGGATATAATCCACATAAACTAAATTAAATCAAACCCCCTACCTCGATGAAGTCGTCGAACGAGGTTTGATGCGGGAAAGGTACATTGTGGAAGACGGTGTCGCGGAAAGGGGATCGTCAGAGTCGTGGTACACAGCGTCACTGAGAAGAGGATCATCGGCATCACGGTATGTTGTGTCGCGTCGTTGTTCTCTGAGGAATCAGCGTTAATCATCATCCTTCGTCGGAGTTCGATGTTCTTCATCATTGACGGTTTGTTCATCGTGTTCTCCAAGGAGGAAGATGAGGATTCCAAGGCTTGAGCAATTCCTCTCCAATCCTTCTCGCACAATGAAACAACAATAATAAAATTAGACGTTGCCTTATTTTATTACTCATTCCATCCCTTGATTGAAATTCAAAATTAAAACACGATTTAATTAACTTGCATTGACAAATTAATGAGGCTTTTAATAATCCAAGTAAATGTGAGAGTTGACTTGGAATTTAAGAGGGGGTGCGGGTGAGTTACCAAATTAAATGCATGTGGGAGGTAAAAAGGAAATAAAGGGGGTGGGGCTCATGTGGGACCCACCTCACTAATATCATACCTAGTGGAGTTAGGATATTAGTGGGTACCACTCCAACCACCAAGCATAGGTTTAAAATACCTAGAATAAAAATAAAATTTGTAGCATAATATTTTATTTTAATCTATAATAAACCCATTTAATTAATAACCTCACCTGAGAAAACGCAACTCTAGAAAAGGTGTTCTTAAGTAATTACCGGTGCTGCGGTTTCATTAGTGCCCTGGGATTCCAATTCCGAGCACTGGTTCAAAAGTTTGGAAAACATGCTCATTCGTTCACTGAACATACACGAGCTGAACTTCATAAAATGATTCTGGGCACACCGGGCCTTAGAATCAGGTGTTTTCAGAAACTGCGTTCTTGTAAAATCCCGACGAAAATTAAGAAAAAATTTTTCTTGAACTTTACGGGTCATTACATTGAAGATGTGGCATCAATATTTGATGGGCGAGTGCTTTATAGTATACTCTGACCAGCAGAGTCTCAGGTAAATATTCTCGTAGAAGGACCTAAACCTGAGAAAACGGTGATGGCTCGTGTTCCTCTAGGACTATGAATTTGAGATAGTCTATACTCCTGGGAAGGGGATCGTTGTGGCTGATGCTCTCAGAAAGAGATCAGGCATTCAGCTACATTAATAGGCGACAAAGAAGTTAGCCGTTTTGCAGATATACTTCATGGATATAGATGGGGTGGAATTTCTACAGTCTCTCACAGTCACTCCTCCACTATATTAGTAGATCAGGGAGGCACAGCATGGGGACGTTGATTGTGAGACGCGACATGCTCAGATTTCCATAGGGCATGCGCCTGATGGATTTTATGAAGTAGGAGAGCATGTCATCCTTTTCAGGGGACGTACAATGGTACGAGTTGCACTGCATGAGGATGTGCTGAGGGAGTTTCACAATTCCCCACTAGCGGTACATCCTGTAGTGGCGAAGATGTACCAAGACCTCAGAGGACAGCACTGGTGGTCGGGTATTAAGAAGGCTGTAGCCAAGTTTCTTTCAAGATTCCTCACTTACCAGTAAATGAAGGCAGAGCACCAGGTACCAGCAGGCTTGGTATAACCCTTAGAGGTTCTGGAGAGGAAGTGGGTCGAGATTACATTGATTTCATGATGGGGCTTCCACGTACTTCCAGAGGACACGACTCCATCTGGGTGATCGTAGACTGACTCACCATGTCTGCCCACTTCATACAGATCAGAGAGCAGGGCTAAGTAGAGAGCTTGGGACACCTATAAATTCAAGAGATTGTATAGATTCATGGTGTTCCCTCGTATATTTTCTCCGATCTAGATTCTCACTTTACTTCCCAGCTTTGGAAGGGGTTGCAGGAGGCTTTTCGGACGCAACTACACTTGATCACCACCTTTTATCCTCAAATGGTTGGCCAGATGGAGAGGACCATTCAGACACTCGAGGAAATGATGCGTGCATGTTTCCTTTACTTGGGAAACAGTTGGGAGGATCACCATTACTTGGTGGAGTTTGCGTACGACAATGGATACCACTCCACCATCGGGATGACACTATACAAGGCACTGTACGGCTGACCTTGCATATCACCATTTTTATGGACTGACCCTGGGGAGTCAGCACTCGTAAGATCAGAGATGGTTCAGGATATTACATTGAAGTTGCAGATCATCCAGGAGCGGATGAGGACTATAAAGAGCAAACAGAAGTTCTATGATGATAGGAGGTGGAGACCACTGGAGTTCAAGGATGACGACCACGTTTTCTTACGGGTCCCACCTTGACGTGGATTACAGAGATTTGGCCGGGGTGGAAAGTTATCTCTGCGCTTCATCGGACCATTCCATGTCCTCAAAAGGGTAGGTGAGGTGGCTTACCGCCTGACCCTTCCACCTTAGTTGCACCAGGTGCACGACGTCTTCCACGTATCTCATTTGAGGATATATGAGCATGACTCAACTCACATCATTGATCATGGTGAGATGGACATCGATAATGGAGCGACCTTTGCGGAGGACCCGGTGGAGATCAAGGATCGACAGGATTGGGTCCTACGTGGATAGTTTATTCCTCGTGTGCGCATTCGTTGGTAGCACGGGAACCACCAGGAGAGTACATGGGAGCGGGAGGCTCAAATGCATTCTCAGTACCCTCATTTGTTCCCCTAGTTTATGTTATAGCTTTACGGGGACATAAATCCCTGAGGTGGCAGTAATGTAAAGTCCCAGAAATTTCAATGAACACTTTTTCATAAATATTTTGGAATTTTACGAGTCTGTGGCTTCTGACAGCACTTGATTCCAAGGCCCAGTGTACCCGGAATCAATTTTCGATGTTTTGCTCGGGTACATTCTATAAAAGAACAAGAAGTATTTTCTATCTTTTGAACTGGTCCTCTCGCAGCGCCAGTAATTGCTTAAGGGTACCTTTACCACAGTTTCATTTTAAGCGGGTTCAGAATTATTTTTGGGGTTTAATTAAATAATTAAATAAAATTTTTTGTACAATTTTAATCTATATCTAAGGAGGTTAATTACTCCCATGTGATGTTGTTGGTGGGGCCCACACCCACCCAACTTCTTATGTGTGGTTAATTGAAAGGTGGGGCCCACAATAGCCCCAACCTTTCACCTCCCCCTAAACTCTTTAAACCACATTAAACCCACCCATTAAACACCCATGTTAATGTTGAGAACTCTCCCATTTATGAGACCTCCCACCTCCTCCTCTCTCCCTCTTTAACATTTTCCAACACACATTATTTAATTAATGGAACCTATTCAATTAATTAATTAAGGGATTCAAATTTTGAATGTCTTTCCATGTTTAATTAAAATAAGGTGAAACCTTATTTTAATTTGGATGGAGCTTGTTTTGTTTGGGGAAACTTATTAAGAGAGATATTTTGTGAAGAAAGATGGGAATTTCTCCTTTGTCGAAGAACGAGGTATCCTTCCTCAAAGATCAACAATGGACCTTACATTATCTTCTCCATGACAAGAGAGGAGATGTTTCTTCTTCCTCAGGCGTACTCCGACGAAGTCCACGAATTCTCACCTCACAATGCCGAAGTTCGTCATCAAATGTTGAGGTAGGGGATTTGATTAATTTATTTAAAATGAATTACTCCCTCATTCTTGTTGTGTTCAAGTGAATACCTTGGCCTATTGCTTGCGCATACGCAGAGGGCACGGTCGAAATGAACACGACCCAACGAACCTCTGTTTGAACTTATTTATTGTTCTTAGAGTCGGAAACTGAAGGCGGAGAAGTCACGACCCCATCGCGCCGTGCCGGGTAGGTGGCGAAGGAAGAAACCACTATCTTGCTGGCTCTGTGGGAGGAACCAAAACCCACATCGCGGGCCGTTTCAGGAGAAGAAAAGGTTAGCCCGTCTACCGGCCGCGCGGATCCGGACCGTGGCGCCAGGAGGGCGCCGCACTAAAGAAATATGATGCTTACTGTGTGAGCCGCGTGCACCAGAAGGCCGGATGGTTTGGGAAGGGAGACCACACTTGGTGTAGCCGGTTCGGACAGCCATGGGGCTGCACCCCCCTCGGAACCACTCGGCCTTCGGGCCGAGCTAGCTGGGACGTGTGCCCTGCCAGGCCACGCCCAGCTGAGCCGTGCCCTTCTAGACGAGCTGCGTTTTTCCTTCGAACTAGTCTAACACCCTTGTTGGGTCAGACCCGTCAAACTGGGTTAACCCGACCTGTCGGCCCACTAGTCTAAACGGGTCAGGCCCTTTATTCACTTAAATGTGAATAACATAAATACTGTGCATATGATCGACACGCTATCTGCATAACTGCTACTCTTTTGACGAGACAGTATTTTTGTGATACTCTAAGTGAATTTTGGATAGCATTGGTAAATGTCCAGGTTTGGAATGAGCATATTTCCAACCAAGCCCTTGGAACGGAAAATCCATTATCTCTTAGACTGAGCGTTCATTTGACGTGACGTCTTTCACGTAGGGTTCCTTTTGAAGAGACCAAACTTCAGGATACATCAACTCTGTAATTCTTGATAGTTGATGTATCAACCAATTTTACTCATCGAGCGGACCCTCCCGGAATCGATTACGTTGTGTGTGGGAACCCTAGAGCTAGCTACGACTGCGACGACGATGACAACTGTACTTGGATATCACATGGGTTCGGCAGTGAGGACAACTGTACATGGATCCTCTGGGGGTTCGACATCGATGAAGATTGTACATGGATCCTACGTGGGTTCGACAGAGATGGTTATTGTACTTGGATACTACGTGGGTTCAGTAGCAACGAGTTCTGTACTTGGATCCTACGTGTGTTCGGGAGAGGAGATGATTCAGAGGCTACATCTAATATTCTCGAGCCCTCTTCATGAGTAGTATACCTGTGTGAGCTGAGTCTTGAGTTTCAATCAATATCAATGGTATGATTGAAATCATTCCTTTGTGGACTGGTTGTGCTTGGGATGAGAAGTTGGAGCCGTACTGAGATTGATGACTTAGGTATATGTATGGTCATATACCTAAGTAGAGTAGGTTGATATATCGTGTTTGTATCTTTCCATTGTGGTTAAACCTTTGTGAATTCTGGGAGACCTTCGGGGGTCTTGGGGTCCCTACTGAGTATCGTTATAATCACCCCTGCATAGGAACTGCTCGGACAACATTGTGTTGGTTGCAGATGATGGACATCACTGATCGTGGTCGAGGCTTGTGGAGCTGGAAGATATCCGGATGTGGACCACCTAGCGGGAAGTACAAGGAGTGGACGGATGGAACCACGGTACCGATGAGACTATCTGTACCCACCCTTCAGGTGGGATTCTCGGTGGACGACTCCGTGGTTGCTGGTTTACTTTTCCGAAGATGTACTTTCTTTCTCAGTTGTACTATACTTTCAGTTGGGTTTGTATACTGGCCCATTTACTTTCCATCACTTAGTTTTGTACTCCGTTTTTTTTTGTTTTTACTCCAGCTTGCGTAATCTGTTGTGTTTTTTTACTTATATAAAGGCAATGCCTTCCCTTTTATCGGGATTTACACCTTTGATGCTAGTTGCCAGCCGCAGGCCTATGGAAGACGGGCTTGGGGTAGTCATGACATGGGCCCCATGGACGAGTCGTGACTCTCTTAGATTTTACCTCATCTTTTCATTCTATTTAAATCGTTCATTCATGAGGTAATCATTTCATCATCATAGTGTCTTAAATAAATTTATTTATTTAATGTCTAAAAATTAAAAAAACCATGATTTAAGAAATATTTTTATGATTCCAATTACTATTTATAGTTTAAGAGATCGTTTATTTAAAAAAATTAAAATTATTTTTCTTAGGATATACAATCCTTTGTAATATTTCTCTTATTTTTAAAATATATTGTCATAAATGTAACTATTACACCCATGTGACTCCATGGGCCCTCAAGTTCTGTAAAAAGTTTTCCATGGTCATCCATGACTCTTCCAAGAGGATGTGGACACATGTTGGGGTCATTTTATATTATTATTGTAACACCCCAAGATTTCATAGTGTGTTATTTCTTAAAAATAATACAATAACTTGCACTACACACAACACCGAGTTCAAGCACACCATGACTTACCAAACAAGCCGTTAAAAAGAGGTTATTAATAGTATTAACTAAATTTTAATCTTTTTATAATCCTTATAATTTTAGAATCCATATTATGAGTTTCTTAAATATAATGCAAGAACAAATTCATTTTCAGTATTGCACTATTATCAACTTTTAATAGTGAAACCTTTTTAAATACAATATTTTAAACTTTTTTACTAAATGGGGACATCAAAAATTTAAAACGAAACATCCCAAGCTTCCACGGTACAGTTTCTTTGAATAATACAGTAGCGTGTGTTGTATGCAACCTTGAGTTTTAACACACACCACAACCAATCAAACTAGTCATTATGAATAGTAATACCTACTTTTTGAAATTATATATATTTTATATTTTAAAATGGACTTCATTTTTGGATTCATAATATCGAATTTAGCCTAAGTTGAAATTTTGGCACATTTCGGATAACTTTCATATTTTGATGAACAGTGAAAATTACTAAATTTTAATTAAAAACAACTTTTTTAATCAAAATAATTAATAGTGATAAATTATGAATTTGAGTGGTTTTAAATTATATTTAGAATATATTTTTACCATTTAATATATTTTTGGTCATTGGACAAAATTTTTCAATTAAACCGAACATAAACAAGTGTCAATCTTTTGATAGTTATTATCTCTTAAAAACACGCTTTTTGTTTTGACAGCGGATATTTAATTTTAAATTAATTTCTGCCACTTCTGTGTTTTAAATTTAGGAAAATGGATTCCATATTTTGAATCATGATGTTCAAATTGTGTAAATAGGTAACTTTTATTTTTATACATTTTGAATAATTACTGCGGTAAATATTTTATTTACCATGGTTAAGGGTAAATCCGGTAAATAAGGGTTAAAAAAATAATATTATAATAATACTAAATTACCCTAAAACGTGTATTAACCCTATTGTTTGATACATGGTCGACTATGGGCATCTTTGGGTCGATTTTGGGACCCCATGGATCCACTTGTAAGTGATAATGACACTTTATTTTAATTAAGTTAAAATGAATACAAAAATGACACAAGCATATATCTTTTAGAAAAACAATTGTTACATAGGGTTATATATGTTGGATTTTAGATTATAAATATTCATTAGAAATACAAAAAGATTTCCTACATAATGATATTTTATTTATAAATTTTAGACATTAAATAATTTATTTTATTTATGACACAATGATGATGCAATAATTACTATTATAGTGAAAAATTAAAATAATTGATATTATAAATACCCAAATAAATATAATATGAAACTTTTAATGAATTAAACTAATTTTCTAGGATAATATTATATATTAGGATTGATTTAATTGACTTTTTTAGAAGTAATCAATCTTTTATGAGTTTCACAAAAATCAACTATTGAATAGTGTCAAAATTAACATAAAGGAGTTCTTAAAACAAATATTATATTATTAATTGATATTAAATTCCTAAAAATCTAAGGATCGGCCAAGAGACTTATATCATGATAGGTTCCTCATTAATGGACCACTTGGGGGTCTCTTGGATGTATATAGTAAGTTTATTAACCATATTATATAAAAATACAAAGAGACATTGTAAATGTGAAACTAATTAACTTAGAGTTAATACTTAAAGATATAGTTAATATAAGTACCCAAACCTGCCTAAATTCTATTGGTTGAGTGGTGTTCGACCTATCCCCACCTTAACCTTTGAATAATAAACTTTGGAGCCATTATAAACCGAATATTAATTTATTATAAATTAATATTTCTAGCTTTTCCAAAGGTGCCCCTCACCCCTCTTATAAAAGGGAACTCCTCCTTCTCATTTCTTCACACCTTAAAAGCCTTTTGGTTCGGCCAAACTCTTCCCAACTACTCTCCCAACATCCCTCAATACAACCTAGAGGCCTTAGTTTGATTCTAAAGCCATCCTAAGGATCCCTTTTGATCAAATCAAAAGGAAGAACCCGAAGAAGAGGTAATGTTTTCACCACCCCTTTTCAAGTTCCTTTCTTCTTCCACTTCTTCTTTCATTGTTTTTACCATTATAAAATAATAAATCTAGTATCTCACATATACTGTTATGTTATTATAAATATGGTACAACCATATTCAGTATTCTATCCACCCTTTGAATAACATGTCACCATACGTGCATACGTACGGCTTACCGTCTCCACGTCGTGGTGTAATTGTAATTCAATATATTATTATTTGGATGGGTATAATAATGATGTGTAACTCATTTAAATAATAGATATAACATGTAAATGATTCTGTATATATGATATACCATCCATTTATTTATTATTTTAATATCAAAATAATGATATTGTCGCTCGTGCGTACGTACGGACTACCGTCTCCACGAACGCGATGAGATTCATTCTCCATCGTATCCATTCAAGTATAATTATCATTTGATGATTTAAAAATGATGTTTAAGGACTTGATATCATTATGGATATGAATAATATACAACCTATCCATTACAAACATGACTTAAGAAATAAAACATATAAAAGAAAACGAGTAAGTTAACACCCGAAACAACGATAATACTAAGACATTATTAACAAAGCAAAGTTAAAAGATCATATATGATATCATATTAATATATATGATTCTTGTATAATTTAATAACAATTATTTCACTATTATACAGGAGGTTAACCTACCCCAACCAAGTAAAAGTACAAGGTAAGGGATTTTCTTATCTCACATTCAATTCCGTGAGATTTCCATTATTCACCACTAAATTATTGAAAGTGGTGTATTGTGTACTGGAATTTGATATATATTATCATGATTATCTTTATATTCATGATATTCTGTAAATAATTTGGTGGTTATTAACTTTTGTCCATACGACTCAGTTTATTAACGTGGTAAGGGGTTTTCATCTCACTCTTTATTTCCGTGAGATTCATGCCATATTTCCACTATTATCTTTTGTGTGGTGTATGTACTGCCCATAATTGTATTCTTTGTGTAATACACTTTAACTTATGTGTATTAACATTTTCATTGTATGATACCTCTTTCATGGGTTGTATGTTTCATAAGTTACCAAATTGATAAGGGTTTACTTCACAATCTCTTTAATATCGAAGGTTGTCTTTACGTAAGTATCTACAGGGACATATTTACTATCCATGTCCATATTTCATAAAAGAGTTTTCAAAGGGATTATTTCTAAGGGAACTTTTACTAAAACATCATTTTAAATGTTTTAAATATTTATTCTTCTAAATCATCCACATTTATGTCCACGTTTTCAAAATGGTTTGTAAGGATTTATTTATATGAAAATGAATGTTTTAAAAGTGTTAATTCCATTCAAAAGTTTCAAAGTGGTATGGGACACTTTGATTCAAAAATGTATTTAAATGCCTTACATTCTAAATTGTGTAACATTAAAATGTTTTCATGAAAAAGGGATATTTCTCTCAATAATTTTTAAAAAAACATTTTCATCTATGTCAAAATCCTTTGATGGATTTTTAGATTATTTGAAGTTGATTTATTATGATTTAAAACTTCCATATTGTAATGAAGTTTTGTGATATGTTTGACTGTAGATGTGTCATTTATATAGCATTCATGGTTTATGAGTAAAGTATTGACATTTCGTATGCTAGTTCCAATAAGAATGATTATGTTATATTTCAACCTTTACTTCATATGAATGTGTTGGACAAGTATGTTCCAGGTTGGGGACTGGTTATAGTAAGCCCTCCAGGTTAGGGACTGGTAAAAGTAAGCCCTCCGGTTTGGTCTCCGGTTATTAGAGGCACTCCGGGTTGGTGTCCGGTTATTAGAGGCACTCTGGGTTGGTGTCCGGTTATTAGAGGCACTCCGGGTTGGTGTCCGGTTATTAGAGGAACTCCGGTTTGGTGTCCGGTTATTAGAGGCACTCTGGGTTGGGTTCCGGTTACAGTTAGCCCCAAGGTCTTGGGACGAGGCCTTGACAATGAAATTAAAGTTCAGCATTATGCATTCCATCATTATGAAAGTGGTTATTGATTTTGCATGTGATTATTCGATTAGTAGAATAAAGATGTGATTAAGTAAATGGAATTATTTCATTTTATTTATGCCATACTATGTTGAAAGTTCATGTTTGAAAGGCTTTTGTTTTAGTAATTCATTGCCTTAAATGTTTATGCTTATTTTTGAATGTTCCGCTATATTTTTATCTTTACTGGGCATTTGAGCTCACCCCTTTTCTATGTTTTATTTTTCCCAGGATGTGAAGAAGTAAGATATGAATGACCTGCAGGGATATTATGAGGGGATATTAGTGTGGACTGTGGAGACATTATGTTTTTGTAGTAGTTTTTCATTTTATGATGTAATGTAAAACTTATGAATATATCTAGTGTTTTCAAGGCTACTAAACCAATCGTTCTTTCGAGATTTGATCTTTCTTGTGATCATTCCAATGTTATGTAATAATGCACCGACTCTGGGTAACGAGGGTCGGGGCGTTACAATTATGATATTATATTATTACCCTTAACTACCTGATTACTAATTAATCATGATAATTAAATATAATTACCATTGTTACTATTAATAATTTCCAAAAACAAAAAGGTCTTAATTACATAATTTAGAACATCTGATTTCAAATATGGAATCCATTTTACCAAATTCCAATCACAAATATTTCAGTAATTATTTGAAAAATATTTCTCGTTGTCACAACCAAAGATGAGTTTTTAAGAAGTTAAATTTATCAAAAGATTGACATGTTTTTACATCCAATTGAAATTTAATATTACTTCTAATGAACAACATTGTATTAATTTAAAAAAACATAATTTAATTACACTTTAAACCCATTTAAACAGAAAATATAATTATATAATTAAATTAGATGAAAAATCAAATTTGAAGTAAAATGTAGTATTTTTCACTACTCATTAAAAATGAACACTTGTCAGAAAAATAAAAAAAAATTATCCAAAAAAAATTTTATATTCCAAATTCAAAAATTATTTCCATTTTACCACATTCAAAACCTAGATGTTTCATTAATTTATTTTATAATTAATTATCATTGTCAAAACAAATATCGTGTTTTTAAGAAACAATATCTATCAAAATTTTGACAATTTTTTATGTCCAATTTAAATGTAAAATTAATTTCAATGAACACCATTGTATTAAATGGAAAAAATAAATTCTAATTACACTTTAAAACCAATTTAAAATTTAATCTATCCATTTAAATAAATTATATTAAATGGCTGATTTGAACTAAAATACAACATTTTTCACTATTCTTAAAAAAACTGAACATTATTGGAAAAATAACAAAAAATTACACAAAGTAAATTTTGATATCCAAATTCTAAATAATGATTTTATTATGTCAAATATAACATATAAAATTGAAAAAATTAGTTTTAAAAACGGGTTCGTTAGCAAAATGCGGTTAACCAACCTTTTAAAGAATATGAGAATATTTATTTTTAAAATTGGATTCATTTGAATTTTAAGCCACTATCATTTATTGGATAATTGATAAAAAATTTAACAATCATATATAATCATTTTTTAGTTATTTCTGTTCATTCATTCCATTATAATGACTAGGCCTTAACTACCATTTAAAATAATATTATTATATTATTTGTGTGCAACGTAATATAAAGAAACTTGTTGTTGCGTATTGGGTACGCCATCGAACATATAATTAATTTTAAATTAATATTAACATTTTATTCACAAATATTATTAAATATGAAAATTTCATATTCTGTATTTACTTGGGTTGTTACATCCTTCCCCCTCTTAGGAATTGCATCCTCGCAATTTTAAAATTGGTCTCAGAAACATCATTAAAATCCCCACATAGGAAAAGAAGTCAATACAACTATAAATTTAAAAAATAAAGAGAAGTAAAAAAGGTCACCTGAGACAACATATACTAGGATTCTATTAAAAAGTGGATATGTAAGTGAAAAAAGGGTCATGTTCTGATGGAGAGTGATAGAAAACATGATTAGGAGAAAGTTAACAATAAGAAAACCACAAAATTGTGATGGGTTAAATGGTATTTGATTCCCCAATAAGAAAATTTAACACACAATGTTTTTGTTTTAAGTTACATTTCATTGTGGAATTTATTTATGAGGTTAACTAAATCATTAATAAACCCAATTACATGTCATTTAGACTTTCATCTCTTACTATATTTCTTACACAAACTCATATTTTATAAAAAGGATTAGTATTTAGGATGAATTTTTCACATTAATAGTGCTATAATAAACTTATATTGAATCCCCTAATCTATAAAATATGAACTATATATTTCTCATGTCTTTAGACATTAACCAAAAAAAATTTATTACTAGATCAGATAATCTCCATAAGGATAATACTTTATTAAATGAAATACTAATCTTAATTTCCCAAATTCAACAAAAAGAACACAAGGTTCATAAATGACCATTAAATAAATAGTTATCCATAAAATCCTTTAAAGTAATCCAAACTAATATTGAAACCCAAATCTCTGAAGGATTTAATCACATTGTCTTCTAAGATAAATCTTAACATTTATCTCCAAAAAATATCAGTTACTCTTAAAGTCTCATATTGAAAAGTAATTAACCTAATCACATATCCTCCTTGATAGGATTAATAATTTCCATAGACAAAAAAGATCTACTAATTCCTTATTCATAAGATAATCTAACTAAAAATAATAAGTCATACTAACCAGGGACTTCATGCAGTCCAGTGGTAGGCAATAAATACTAGTCGCACATTGGTTGTGGGTTTGATTCCTACAGCATCGTCCAACGTGATGAGTTGTCACAATGCCGGCATGTTTTACCTTTCAAAAAACTATAAAATTTTATAACATTCCCCAAAAAGAGATAAATTCATCAAAAATAACCATAACATATTATAACCACAAATGTTATCAAATAACTTTCTTTTTTGCATCCCAAAATGTATTAACCGTTAATTTCCTCAAATTCAATGATCATATAAACCCAAATGGTTATTTATAACTATATCCCCCAAATAATAGATAATTATTCCATGAATAAAATTTTAATATATCAATCATCATGGTTACACATAATATAAAAATTATTCTAATGTAATATCATCATCAAAAAATCATTATTACTTCTAACAATTTCAATATCCTAAAATCTACCATAACTCTGGAATCCATTATATGCTGACTTCTGACTCATTCAACATTTTTCATGATCCATTAACCATTCCATTCTAACTTATTTGTAAATACTTGTTTCCTAAAAATAAAATCATGAATCATATACAAAGATTTAATAATAGGAAAACATATGTTAACAAATAATCCATACCTTTATTTGGTCATTATCAGTTTCTTCATCCTCAATCGGAATGGCATTAGGTATTGGTAAACAAATATTTGTACAATCCTGGTGATCACATTCCCAAAAATTCTTCGTAG
The DNA here is from genome assembly GCA_963277665.1 of Viscum album. NCBI lineage: Eukaryota > Viridiplantae > Streptophyta > Magnoliopsida > Santalales > Viscaceae > Viscum > Viscum album. Next base: position 1,058,549,927 of record OY728165.1, on the reverse strand, counting down.
GACATGTGTTTTCATAATTACCAGGCACACCAAATTTAAAACATTCAATTGATACTTCAAAAAGAACATCTTACCCTTTCCTAGAGTCTACTAGATGCTTCTTTTTTCCATGGTAGGTTCTTTCTTTATGACCTTCATTTCCACATCTATAACATCTTTCTGTCCCTTTGAAACATTTTCTTAGGTGTTTCTTTCCACATCATTGACACATAGGTTTTTTAACATACTTACCTTTATGATTATAACCTAAACTTCTATAGGGATTTGTTTCTCGCATATATGGTGCCTTATAAAAATTACTATATTTAGGTGGTCAATCATGACTCCAGATAGTTGGTTGAGAATAACTACAATAGTTCTCATTGTAGATCCCGTATCATTCATTTGGTTATTCAGAAAACCGTCACAGTTTTCTTCACATCCACTATAACTTTGGTGCATGCTAGATCCGGCCATTTACTAAAACCAAAATGGTCAGTGTGAGTATATCAGTAAAATAATCATATAATACTATGATATAATTATTCATGTTATCTTAAACTCATTTAATTTATAAAAATAACTATGAATATTTCTGAAATCCTAACCATTATGGTAATGTCACTTGTGCTTAAAGAATACCCTAACCTCTAATGTCGTCTAAATAGACCTATGATACCAACTATAAGGCCAGGGCCCTAAAAAATTACATAAACATGAATTTTATTGAATAATTTACATTAAAGATCATTTCCAGTTTAGAGTTTTAGAGAATTAGAACATAACTATTACATCAAAATGATTACAATGTAGACACATCTACTCAGTTTACATTTTTTTACAAAATAAAAACTCTTGAACAAAAGAGTCATGTCTAGTTCCATGTTTTAGATAGCATGAAATTTCATTGATCTCATCCTTGACCATATTCATCATTAAGTCCTGTGGGAAATATATCAACCACATGGGATGCGCATAAGAAGCTCAGTAAGGGTTATAAAACAATGAATGATTAAAATAGTTAAGCAATACATACTAACATATGCTCTTTAGAAAATCTAAGGAAAAATAGGATTTATGAATATCAAATAGTAATCAAAAATCATAAAAGGTAACATAAGGCATACATAACATACTAAAATTGTAGCTATCACAGCTACATAGGGAGTCAAATTTGGAACACCCATCCCAGTATATTCCCTAAATCTATTAGGAGAAACATTAACGTTTACCACAGTCATGTTACCCAATTCATTAGAGAGATATCTCGGGCTCACCAGCCATAGGTTTACCACTGAACTACCCGTATATATAACAATGGCCAAAAACCATTACAGAATACTAACACATAACTTAAGCGTAAAGATAAAGATAACATCCCCACATCGTAATAACAATATATCATTTTAAGATATTAAAATAATAAATCCATTATAAAAACCATTTTACATACCAAAATATGTAGAAAGAGTATATGGTATTTATTTTTCTTTTGAAAACATTGAGGCTTGTTAAGGAATCCATAGATCAAATAATACACGCGGCGGTGGAAAAAGGGTTGTTATCACCACTTACATTAAGAAAAGAAACATTCCTTTTTGTCGTTTAGTAAATTAATTCCTAGAGAAAAGATTCCCTTTAAATGAAATGAAAAGTAAAAATGGTTTTATAAACCGTATAAAATAAAGTCATGTAGAAATAAAAAGATGCCTCAATGAATGGAGTTTGAGATGAAGTCCCATACAAAGACTATATCCTTAGATTAAGGATAAATAAATTATATAATTATGTGTGAAAAATATAATTTCACCCAATATAAGTGGATATTAAGTGTAAAACAATCATAGGTATTCCAAACATGTTTATAGCGCAACATAATCAATAATTAGAGGTTTATCCCAATGAATTGGAATTGTGTTACATAGTTCCCTAACAAAATTCAACAGCCTAACGACGTCACTTAAATATTCAGAAAATGAGTTGATGAGAGATACAAATGGTATCTCATCACTTGGACATAAAATATACAACAATAAGGATATATAACAATATATGCCAAAATTAATAAGATGTAAATTAAAAGAACTAACAAAAATAATTCTTTTAAAAAGAGGAGGGTGAAAGGTTCCCTTACCGATTTGGGTAACTTTCGAAACGTCCACCCCATGAAAGAAGGACAACACAATGTAGATGAAAATATCCATGACCGAAAGATAATAAACACCAAATATATTTAAGAATACCATGAATATAAATAGAATCATGAAAATATATATGAAATGATAGTACATAATACAGCATATGCAATAAAAAGTGGCGATCAATGGAAGTCTCACAGAATTAAAAGTGAGATAAGATATCCCCTACATCAAGTCTGACTTATCTTGTTTGTTTCTTTATATTCCTGAATAATAAAATTTGGTCAATTTATAATTTCCTAAGGACATGTTTTAATTTTTATTATTCAATTGATATTACATATTATCATGTTATAATAATTAGTTAATTATGTTAGTTCATATCATATTTTTTGTTGATTTTGGTACATGAGTCAATGATGAAGTTGTTTGAAGAGAATTTTCCATGAAGTTATAAGTACATCATCTCTGAAATGGTATTGACGATCTAAATATAATATATATCTAGTATATATGTATTTAATAACATTCCATCATGTTTTGAGATAATAAATGAAATGCATCGTTCATGGAGACGGTATGTTGTACGTACACATGAATGCTACTTTCATTTTGTTTGTCATATTGATGGAATTTAAAACTAAACGAGACATAGATATATTATAATTCCAGTATAATTTATATTTTATATAGATAACATAATTAAATTAATTAATATATATATAAATTCCATGTTTGGCCTGAACAAGTCACATCACTTGAGGGGGCGGTTGTCCGCACATCCTCATATGAAATTAATGCATTTGCACAACATGCAAAAAATAAAAGTATGTTTTAAATATAAAATACCGAAGCATAGTGGGGGGATAAATATAATATATATTATATATAAATATATTTCAGTCATAATGGAAACCATTTAAGGATTTAAAATAATATTGAACAATCATCATTTCATGAGCAGTAATTCACCACCCACAGAAAAAGTATGTTCGTTAACCATCAGATGGAGGTGTGTGTAAGTGTTGGTAGATTACATAACATAAAAAAATCCTAGTATTTTGATAATACTGGTGTTATCATGGGATCAAATAATAAGATGATAGTGGTGAGTGAATAAGGAAAATAAAAGAAAGAAACTCGAGAGAAGACATTGCCACTAAATCTGGTAACTCATTTTGATTTGAGCCAAAGGCTTCCTTGGAATGACTTCTGCCCAAAGTGAGGCTTCTAGGAGTTATATAGGGATTTGGAGGGATAATATGACCATTGATTAGACAATCCAAGTCCTTGAGAGGTGTGGGTAAGTGGGAAGAGGTTTGGGCCTTTTATAATAGGTAGGACAATCACTTTTGGAATTTTTGAAAAGTTTCTTTATTATAAAATGGTTTTTGGATTTTAAAGGACCCACAATGATATATTTTGAGGATAAAGTGACAAGGGTTTGAATACACACATATAATAGGTTATAAACAAGTATAATTCTTATATTTTACCATATCTTTTCATTTTATTTAAATCGTTAATTAATGAGGTAATCACTACATCGTCATGGTGTCATAAATAAATTTATTTATTTATTGTCTAAAAAATATAAAACAAATACCATGATGTAGGAAATATTTTTAGATTTAAAATTAATATTTATATTATAAGAGATCATTTATGTAAAAAAATTAATAAAAAAATTTTACATAGGATATACAAACCTTTGTTATATTTCTCTTCTTTTAAAAAAATAATGTCATAAATGTCACTATTAAACCCATGTGACTCCATGGGCCCTCATGTTTGGTTCAAGGCATCCCATTTTTGGACATAACTCAAAAAAGAATATTTTCACACATGTTGGGGTGATTTTATAATATTATGATATTATTTTATTACCCCTAACTACCTGATTACTAATTAATCACCGAAGTTAAAGATAATTACCGTTGTTACTATTCATAATGTCAAAAAACAAAAATGACTTAATTACATAATTTGAATTTTATGATTATAAATATAGAAACCATTTTACCAAATTCCAAAAACATAAATTTTAGTAATTAATTTAAAAATAATTCCCGTTGTAACAACCAAACACGGTTTTTTAAGAAGTAATATTTATAAAAAAGATTGACACGTTTTTACATCCAATTGAAAAGTGAAGTTACTTCCAATGAACAAAATTATATTAAGTGATACAAATATAATTCAATTAAACTTTAAAACCATTTAAAAACACAATCTAACAATATAATTAAATTAGATGAAAAATCTGTTTTGAAGTAAAATGTAGTATTTTTCACTATTTATTAAAAATGAACATTTGTCGGAAAAATACCAAAAATTTATCCAAAGTAAATATGATATTCCATATTCAAAAATAAATTACATTTTAAAAAATTCAAAAGATAGAAGATGCATTAATTAATTTTATAATTAATTACCGCTATCAAAAAAAATACATTACTTTTAAGAAACAATATCTATTAAAATATTGACACTTGTTTATGTCCAATTTCAAAGTGAAATTAATTCCAATGACCAGAATTGGATTACATGGTAAAAACATATTTTAATTACACTTTAAAACCAATTAAAACGAAATTATATCCATATAAATAAAATATATTAAAAGTCAGTTTTGACCTAAAATACAACATTTTTCACTATTAATAAAAAATTGAACATTATCGGAAAAATAACAGAAATTTACACAAAGTAAATTTTTATGTCCCGATTCTAAAGAAGGATTTTATTTTTTCAAATATAACATATAAAATTGACAAAAAGTAGTTTTAAAAAAGGGTTCCCTAATAAAAGGCAGTTAACCAACCTTTTAAATAATATTTGAATATTTATTCTTAATATTGGATTAATTTGCATTTTAAGCCTCTATCATTTGTTGGGTAATTTCTAAAATATTTAAAAAAAATAATAATTTTTGTAATTAGTTCTGTTCATTCCCGCCATTACAATTGTTTGGAGTTAACTACCATTTAAAATAATAATATTATATTATTAGTGTGCAACGTAAGAAAAAGAAACTCGTTTTTGCGTATTGGGTACGCCGTCGATCATAGAATTCCCCTTAAAGTAATATTAACATTTTATTCACAAATATTAATAAATATTAAAATTTTATAATCTTTCTTTACCTGGGATGTTACATCCTTACCCACTTTTGGGAATTGCATCCTCGCAATTTTAAAATCGGTCTCGAAAACATCATTGAAATCCCCAAATCAGAAAAGGATTCAATAAATCAATAACTTTAAAATAAATAAAGAAAAGTACAAAGGTCACCAGAGACAAAAGATACATGGATTCCATAAAAACATGGATATAGATGGGAAAAAAGGGTCATGTTCTGGTGAAGAGTGATAGATAACATGATTAGGAGAAATTCAAAAACAAGAAAACCACAAAATTGTGATGGTTTAAACGGTATATGATTCCATAGTAGGAAAAGTTAACACAATACATTTTTGTTTTAAATTACATTTCATTGAGGAATTTATTTATGATCTTAACTAAAACATAAGGAAACATACTTACTCGTAATGTATACATTCATATCTTATTATAATTCTTACAAAAACTAATATTTTTTCCAAAAGATGAGTATTCATGATGACATGTTCACATTAAGAGCTCTATAATCAACTTCTAGAGAATCACATAATCCACAAAAGATGAACTATATATTTCCATTGTCTTTAGACAATAACAAAAACCAAAAATGTTAGTACCCGATCAGATAATCTCCAAAAGGATAATTCTTTATAAAAATAAATACTACTCTTAATCTACAAAATTCAACAAAAAGAACCCAAAGTTCAAGAAAGACCATTAAATAAATAGTTATAATTAAAATAATTCAAATTAATCCAAACTAAGATTGAAACCCAAATCTCTAAAGGATTTAATCACATAGTCTTCCAAGATAAATCATAATATTTATCTCCAAATAACATCAGTTACTCTTAAAGTCTCATATTGAAATCCAATAAACCTAATCGCACTTTGGTTGTGGGTTCGATTCCCGCATCTTCATTTGATGCGACGTGTTGCCATAGGGTCGGCATGTTGTCCCTTAAAAAAACTATATAATTTTATAACATTACCCAAAAAGAGATAAATTCATCAAAAATAACCATAACATATTATAACTACAAAGGTTATCTAATAACATTGTTTTTCATCCCAAAATGTATTAACCATTAATTGCCTCAAATTCAAGGATCATATAAACCCAAATGGTTTTTTATAACTATATCCACAAAATATAAGATAATTATTCCATGAATAAAATTTTCATATATAAATCATCAGGGTTACACATACTATAAAAAGTCATCTAATGTAATCTCATCATCAAAGGAGCCTTAATAATTCTAAGAATTTCACCACCCTAAAATCTACCATAACTCTTGAATCCATTATATGTTGAATTCATACTCATTCATAATTCTTCATGATCCATTAACAATTCCTTTCAAACTTATTCGGAAATAATTCATTCCTAAAAACAAAATCATGAATCATATCCTAAGATTCAATAATAGGAAAACATATGTTTATAAATAATCTATAACTTTCATTGGTCCTTGTCAGTTTCATCATCCTCATCCAAAATGTAAATAGTTATTATTAGACAAATATGTGTAAAATCCTGGTGATCCCATTCCCGAAACATCATCATAGTACATGTGTTTGCATTATTATCATGCACACCACATTTAAAAGATTTAATTGATTCTTTAGAAAGAACATCTTTCTCTTTCCTAGACTCAACTAGATGCTTCCTTTTTCCATGGAAGGTTCTTTCTTTATGACCTTCATTTCCACATCTATAGCATCTTTCTGTCCCTTTGAAAAATTTTCCTAGGTGTTTATTTCCACATCATTGACACATAGGTTTTTGAACATACTTACCTTTCGGATTATTGCATGAACAGCCGAAGGGATTTTTTTCACACATATATGATGCCTTATAAAAATAACTAAGGTTCAAGTTTTCAATCATGACTCCAGATAGTTAGTTGATAATAACCACAAGAGTTTTCATTGCAGATCCCATATCTTTCAGTTGCTCGTTCGGAAAACTATCACAGTTTTCTTCACATCCAATTTTCTTTGGTGCCTACTAGATCCACCATTTACAAAATCCAAAAAGGGAAGTGTGAGTATATCAGTAAATTAATCATATAATACAATGATATAATTATTCATGTTATCTTAAACTCATTCACTATATAAAAATAACTATGACTCTTTATAAAATCCTAACTATTATGGTAATGTAACTTGTGCTTAAATAATACCCTAACCTCTAAAGTTATCTAAATAGACCTAAAATAAAAACTATAAGGCCCAGACATAAAACATTACATAATCATGCATTAAATGAATAATTCACATTGAGGATCTTATCAGGTTTAGAGTTTTAGTGAATTAGGACATAACTATTACATCTCATTGATTACAAAGTAGACACATCTACCCAGTTTCCATTTTTTTCACAAAATATAAACTCTTGAACAAAAGATTCATGTCTACTTCCATGTTTTAGACAGTATGACATTTCCATGATCCCATCCATGACCCTATTCATCTTTATGTCTAGTGGAAATCATTTTAAAAACATGGGATGATCATAAGAAGCACAATAAGGGTTATAAAACAAAGAAAGAGAAAAATAGTTCATCAATACATACATAATAGAATCTCTTTAGTATATCTCATGAAAAAATAAGATTTATGAATAGAATATAGCAATCACTAATCATAAAGGTAAGATAAGCCATACATAACATACTTACATTATAGCTATTACAACTACATAGGGAGTCCCATTTGAAATACCCATCACAGTATATTCCATAAATCTCTTAAGGGAAAAATTAATTTCTACCTCCTTCATGTTACCCAATGCATTGGAGAGCTCTCTCATGCTCACCCGCCTTAGGTTTATCACGGAACCACCCGTATATGTAACAATGGCCAAGAACCTTATCATAATCATAATATATAACTTAAGAATAAATGAAAGATAACATTCCCAATATAAGTGTATATTAAGTGTAGACCAATCAGAGGTCATCCACACATGTTAATAGCACGATATTATCAAGAAGTATAGGTTTAACCCAAAGAATTGAAATTGGGTTAAGAATCTCCCTTACAGAAATTCGACAGCCTAACGTCGTCACTTTAAAATTCAGAAAATGAGTTGATGAGAGATATAAATGGTATCTCATCACATTGACATAAAATTTATAGCAATAAAGATATATAAGAAAATATCCCTACATTGAGAAGATGTAAATTAAAAGACCTAACAAAATGAAGTCATTTAAAAAGAGGAGGGTGAATGATTCCCTTACCGATTTGGCTAACTTTTGAAACGTACACCCCATGAATGAAGGAATATAAAATATTAATGAAAATACCCATGACTGAAAGTCTATTACACAAATATTAGAATAATTGGAATTACATACACCACGGAAAGGAGATAGTGACAAATTTAGCATGAATCTTACTAGAATAAAAATTGAGATAAAAAGCACATACCTCCTAGTAATAAATCGAGTCGTATGACCAAAAGATAATAAACACCGCGTGAATCTCAGAATAAAATGAATATAAATAGAATCATGAAAATATATATCAAATGGAAGTACAAAATACACCACATGCAATAAAAAGTGGCGAACAATGGAAATCTCACGGAATTAAAAGCGAGATAAGAAATCTCTTTACCTTAAGTCTGACTGGTCATGTTCGTTTCATTATATTCCTGAATAATAAACTTCGGTCAATTTATAATTTCTTAAGGACATAATTTAATGTTTATTATTCAATTCATATGACATATTATCATGTTATAATAATTAGTTAATTATGTTAGTTCATATCATACGTTTTTCGATGTTCGGTACGTGAGTCAACAATGAACTTGTTTGAAGAGAATTGTCCATGTAGTTATATGTACATCATCTCTAGAATGGTATTCATAATTTAAATATCATATATTTCTAGTATATATGTATTTAATAATATTCCATAATGCTTTGAGATAAGAAATGAAATGTACCATTCATGGAGATGGTAGGTCGTACGTACCCATGAACGCTACGTTCATTTTTTTGGCATATTGATGGACATTAAAACTAAATTATACATAGATATATTATAGTTACAGTATAGTATATATGTTATATAGGTAAAATATTTTCATTAATTACATTCGTTATAAATAGATGTTTTTCCTGAATGAGCCACATCACTTGAGGGGGCGGTTGTCTGCACTTCCTCATATGAAATTATTGCATTTGAACAACATGAACAACAAAAAGGTATGTTTTAAATATAAAATTCAGATGAATAAAGGGGACATAAATATAATATATATAATATATAAAAATATAGTTCCATCATAATTTCCACCATGAGAGGTTTTAATAAAATATATATCAATCATAGTTTTGTGAGGCAGTAATTCACCACCCACAGAAATAGTATATTCTTTAACCATCAGACGGAGGTGTGTGTATGTGTAGGTAGAATCCTTATCATAACCAAATCCTAGTATATTGAAAATACTGGTGTTATTATTGGATAAAATAATAATAATATAGTACTGAGTGAAGAAGGAAAATAAAAGAAAAAAACTCAAGAGAAGACATTACATCTAAATCAGGAAACTCTTTTTGATTTGATCCAAAGGCATATTTGGAAAGACTTATGCCCAAAGTCAGGCATCTAGGAGTGAGAGAGGTATTTTTAGAGATAATATGAGAATAGGTTGGATGAGACAAGGGATTTATAAGTCTGTGTATGGGGGTATTAGTGGGTGCCTTTTATAAGAGGGTGGAGGGTCACTTTTTGAAAGTCTTAAAATGTTACGTTATTAAAAAAAGATTTTCTTGATTTTAAAGGACCCACACTGATATATTTTAAGGATAAGGTGATACGGATTTGAAATCCTCCCATACAATAGGTTTTCTAAAAGTGTATGTCTTAGATTTTACCTTATCTTTTCATTTTATTTAAATCATTCATTAATGAGGTAATCACTCCACCATAATGGTGTAATAAATAAATTAAATTATTTAATGTCTAAAAATTATATAACAAATACCACGATGTAGGAAATAGTTTTCAATTTCCAATGACTATTTATGTTATAAGATATCATTTATGTAAAGAAAATTAAAATTGTTTTACTTAGGATATAGAAACCTATGTTATATTTCACTTCTTTTTAAAAAATAATGTCATAAATGTCACTATTACACCCATGTGACTCCAAGGGCAATCAAGTTAGGTAAAAGATTCCAATGGTATGAAATTACTCTAAAAAGTGTATGTCGACACATTTTGAGGTCATTTTATATTATTATTATATTATTTTCTTACACTTAACTACTCGATTACTAATTAATCACGATAATTAAAGATAATTACCATTTTTGATATTCATAATGTCCAAAAAAAGGTCTTAATTACAAAATTTGGACATTATGATTCCAAATATGAAATAAATTTTACCTAATTCCAAACAAAAAAATTGAAGTAATTAATTTAAAAATAATTCTTATTGTTACAACCAAATACAGGTTTTTAAGAAGTAAACTTTATAAAAAAGATTGACATGATTTTCATCCAACTGAAAAGTGAAGTTACTTCCAAAGAACAAAATTGTATTAAGAGATAGAAAAATAATTCAATTAAACTTTAAAACCAATTAAAAGTACAATCTATTTATATAATTATATTGGATGAAAAAGTTGTTTTGATGTGAAATGCAGTATTTTTCACTATTCATTAAAAATGAACAATTGTCAGAAAAATACCAAATATTTTTCCAAATTAATTTTGTAATTACAAATACAAAAAATATTCCCATTTTACCAAATTCAAAACATTTATGTTGCATTAATTAATTTTACAGTTAATTTCCGCTGTCAAAACAAATAGCGTGTTTTTATGAAACAATATCTATTAATAGATTGAAACTTGTTTTTGCCCAATTTCAAAGTGAAATTAATTACAATTACCACGATTGGATTAAATGGTAAAAATATATTCTAATTACACTTTAAATCCAATTAAATAGGTAATCTATCCATATAAATAAATTTGATTAAATGGCGGATTTGAAAAAAAATATTGCATTTTTCACTATTCATAAAAAATGTACTTTATCAAAAAAATTTAAAAAATTTACAGAAAGTAAATTTTGATGTCCCTATTCTAAAGAAGAATTTTATTTTTTCAAATATAACATATAAAATTGAAAAAATTAGTTTTAAAAAATGGTTCTCCATCAAAAGGTGGTTAACCAACCTTTTAATGAATATTAGAATATTTATTCTTAAAATTGGATTCATTTGGATTTTAAGCCTCTATAATTTATTGGGTAATTGCTAAAATATTTAACAAAAATATATAATCATTTTGTAGTTAATTCTTTTCATTCCTACCATTACAACGACTAGGTGTTAACTACCATTTAATATAATATTATTATATTTTTAGTGTGCAATGTCAGATAAAGAAACTCGTTGTAGTGTATTGGGTACACCATCAATCATAGCATTACCTTTAAATTAATATTAACAATTTTTCATAAATATTAATAAATATGAAAATTTCATATTCTTTATTTACCTTGGATTTTAAAGTGGTGGAATCTCTTCTAGAGAGATGAAGAGGGATATCTGTGTTAATAACAAAATCCTTGGACATCATAAACTACATATCAAAGAATTTATTGGGATTTTGATGATGCTTGAGGACTAATAGAAGGATATTATTGTAAGAGATAATAAACACAATAAAAAATCTATTGTTTTCAATATTTATGGATCGAAATAGATTGAAAAGGAAACAGTGTAAGCTGAAAGCTTGAATGATAATGAATCACTAGTTTATAGTAAAGTGGAAATGGACCATTTGGCTATTGGGTTTAATAAATTTTATATGATTTTTTTAAATAATCCAAAATAAAAATGAATTCATTATAGTAGAGGAACATCGAAAGTTGATTGGAAAATGGGTGATAACATAAATTAGATTACCTGTTATTAATGTAAGAAAAAAGGGTCATGTTAACATAGACTATCCTAAGAATATATGTCAGAATAAATATGAGGATAAGAGAATAATGTACAATAAATCCATTAAATACACTTGGGGAGACTCTTAGGGAGACTCCAATACTCAAAGTCAACACATGAAAAGAATCATGAAATAGATTACATGTTCATCATGAAAAATATTTCAATGTAATTCTACACGAAGATCTATTATATAAATATATTTTACTTGGATATCAATTTTACTAGAATATGAATTGTTACTACTCAAATTTCACCAACCTCATTAAATTTAAGGGTGTTCATGTCACCTTCGGTTATTATTCGAATGTAAAAATAAACAAACATGGCCAAATTGGAGACACTAATTTGGTTTTTATTTCAAAATTACTTTTTATTGATGTTTTAAAAAACAATATTCATCAGATATTCCAATTATGTGATGATGGTTTTTATATGAATCATAAGAACAATGATTTCAATGTTTTTTATTCTAATTATTTTTTAATATTTTCATCATTTATAAATGATAATTTTTATATTGTTAATCATTATTCTTTTATTTATCATAATGTTTCATAATTATGATTCAATAATAGTGAACCATGGAGATGTTATAAAAGACCAGGACAATGTAATTTTGACTCACATATAACAATTTCTATTAATGTGTTAATGAGTAATCTAACTAAACATGAATTATCAAATGTAAAAGTCTATAAACCCAATATAAATAGAAATATAAAAAAATTTCATTTTAATGAGTTAAATAACTTTCATCTTTTGAAGATATTAAACTGTTTCACTTAGACATGTTTTTAACATCTAAATATTATATTTTAAATCAGAATCACAATGTTTGTGTACTTATAGATAATGTTTCAATGTATACATGGGTATAAATTTCATCACACGAAATTGATGATTGTTATTATTTTAGAATGAATCCTAAATCAATATAAAACCTAGGTGGACATAGAATTAAAAAATTAAGAACTGATAATGGACTTGTGATTTAAAATCAAGACATTGAATCTTTCTGTTAAGTAATATTAATAACCATCACTTCTCAACTCCTAGAGCTCCTCAGTAGAATGATATTTTTAAAAGAATAAATTTTTCAATTCTATAGATAGATTTGACTATGAATAATGATTATGATTTACATCTTTACTATTGTGAGGAGGTTTCGTATGACATCCATGGTCTTTATTTCATATTTAAACATGATTTATTACAAAAAAATCACTTGATAAAATATAAAAAGATTGAGAGTTCTATTTTATTTGGAGATTAAGATAATTACATAACAACTTAAAACATGAAATAAAACATCATTATTGATAACTTTTTTTTACATGACCACTGCATTCTCTAGTACTTAGCATTGAATGGGATAACCTAAGGACATGCATAAGAAAAGGGTGTTCTATAAATCTCAGTAAGGGTATAAACATGGAATAACATGAAGGGAAAAATATATGTTAGAAAACTAGAATATCAATGTAGAGCAATAGAAATATGAACATAATTTTATGATAAATCTTTATAATTATAACATGGATCGTGGCAAAAACACTTATCATGGAATTTGTAGGAGCCAGTGATCATTGCACAAGGAGCAAGAGTAAACCCTCATTTAACATGAAGCACAAGTAAGCCCTTTAATTCACTTGAATTAGAATTAGTAATAACCAATTTCACATGATGTATCAGGATATTATGCATTACCCAATGAATTGGAGAGCTATCAGGGCACAACATCTCTTAAACTTTTCATTTTCTGAATAAGTGTGCTGCATGGATCATACAAAATGGAATCAAACTTATTCATTTATTACATGATAAGGGATGTGGAATAAATACATGAATATCCATAAAAATTTACTAAATGAGCATAAAGTATAATACACTTGATATATAAATGGTCATGGTATTCACCACACAATGACATTGGAAAATCGTAGTGCAATTTTGGCCGCATAATTACGTGAAAATTGAACTCATAAATAATGGTTTATGAGAGAGAAAGGTGTATCTCATCATATTTACAAGAAATGGTATGTAATGGGGTAATATATATACATTTACGAACAAACATAATGGAATTTAGATGCAAAATACAAAATAATTACTTGGATGTAAAAGAGGAGAGAGATATCTGTCAGAAAATTTCATCATGGTAAAATGTGTACATGGGAGAAATTAATGAGATAGAAAGGGGTATCCAATAATGCAAGCATAAATATAAAATTATGGGGGTTGGATGAAATCATAACCCATAATATTTAATTTAAAACAAAAGAGCATAACAACTTAATGAACATTAGGCAAAAAAGAGAATTGAAGAAATCCCTTACATTGAAGTTTTATCCCAGTGGCTTGGGAGAGGCATGAGAGAGGTTTCTTGGTAGCTTGGGGAACCTTTGGAGAATTATAGAGAGAGGAGTTTAGGGGTTTTTTGACTCCAAAATATTTTAGAAAAGAGGAAGTGGGATCTTGGATGGGTTTATATAGGAAAGGAGAGGGAATTATTTATTATTTAGGTTTGGGACACGTCACATTATAGTAAACAAAATCACAAACCAACCCATGGTTTCAGACCTTGTTTTTTGTAAAAGGTTTGAGGGATAAAATATTTTATGATTCCAATGGAATAAATTCATAAATTAATAGGGTTTTTTATGTGGAGTTGAGTCATACTCTAAAGGAAAACAATTTAAAAAGACAAAATTTTTTATATTCCTTGAAGGGTCCACCAATTCTTTGTAAAAGAAATAAAAAACAACTAAAATCACATTATTTTAATGGTAAAACATATATTGGTCAAACATCATGTTTTTATTATTGTATTAAATCAATATTGTGTCATTATGATGTCATAAAACACATTAAATATAAAAATGATATTTAATTTTTACCCAAAAATTCGACTATCTTAGAAAATTATGAAAAATTCACAGTTGGAAAACATCGACATCCTGATTCAAAAAATAATATACATTTTATCTATATAATTTTATAAATATGTTATTTTTTTCTTTTAAAATAATAACTGACATTTTTTGTAAATTCAAGGGCTTTGACCAAAACACCTTTCGATCCTTAATAAAAATTATAATTATATTCATAAAAATTGAAGTAAAAATTATAAAATGAAATTATATTCATTATTATATACAAAAATAATGCACATAATCATATTGAAATTGTCTTGTTACATAACACCTTCATAAGACAGAAGGGTAAGGTGTGTGATGGTGATAGAATCATGGGGTGGCTCAGATAGCATTGCTTATGTGATAATCTCTATTAACTTCCACTTATCCTGTAGCCGGTTACACTCAAAATTAACGTGTTCAAGCTTAGATTGGTCTTGTTCAAGAGAAAATTCCAATAATCCCACCTCTTTTCCATGCTCTAGAAAATGGGATTCGTACAAGGAAAGTCTACTAGATGATTCCATCACATCCAATGTCTAGGTAAATTGGATTTGTTAAATCCCCATATTTATACAAATCAAGTGATCACTATTAAAATGCTATATTAGAAACGATCACGATTCCTAACAGTATTATAAAATCCAAAAAGATAAAACCAATTAAGTACACATTTTATATAATAATAAAATACATTTAACTGGATCATGAAGAATTTCCATTAATGAATGCCTGGGTCGTTACAATTTATATTAAGGAAATTATGGGTCATTACAATCTCCCCCCTTAAGAAATTTGGTAGAATAAATTTCCTTTTCCCACTCTAAAACAAATGTGGGTAACATTTTTTCATCACTTCCTCTGATTCCCACGTCGCTTCTTCAAACTAGTGGTTTATCCACAACACCATGATGAGTGGGATTATCTTATTTCACAGAACATTTTCTCTACAATCTATGATCTTCAATGATTTCTCCATAGATGAAATATAATCTTCTATTTGTATTATCTATGAAGGGATTACATGTTATGGTTTTGGTATGTACATCATAAATAGGGATACATGAAAGACATCATTTACTTTTCCATGGTGGGTGGAAGTGTTACACGATATGCCACAACCCCAACACAATCAAGAATCTCAAAGGGGTCGATGTACATAAGACTTAACATCCCTTTATTCCAGACCACATGACCTTAATCCATAGAGATATGCATAGAAATACCACGTCTCCATCTTTAATCTCAAGATCCTGTCCATGGTTTTATACAGAACTATTCTGTCAACTCTTGGCTGCCTTGATATGCTACTGAAATGTTTTCACTTAACCCATCATGTCCTCTAACATTTCTGGTCCTAGAAACTTATGCTCAATTACTTCTTCCCAACATTTTGGTGTTCTGCACCTATTCCCATATTGTGATTCACAAGGTTCCATTCAGATGCTCGTGTGGAAACTGGTATAGTAGGAGAATTCAACTTGTGGAAGATGTTGGTCCCTCCCTCTTTGATGTCTATTGAACATGATAATAACATATCCACCAGTGTATGAATAGTTCTCTTAGAGTGGCCATCCATTTCAGAATGATTGGTCGTGATGATGTTCTGTTTAGTATCCAGAGCATTGTGAAGACTCTTCAAAAATTTATAGGTGAATCTTTGATCTCGATCGGATACAATAGATAGTGGTACTACATGCACCCTTACCACTTTTAGGATATATATATGATCCATTTTATCCAATGAGAAAAACTCCTGAATTTCAATAAAGTGTGAACACATTGTACGATGATCCACATCCACCTGGATTTCATTTTCTCCTTTGGATGTCTTCAGATATCTGGTGACAAAGTATATGGTGATGTTCTCCCATTTCCATGTTTGTATGGGAAACAGTTGCATCATTCACTTACACTTCTACCACTCTACAATCACTAGAACACACATCGGGCACATTGATGTATACTCTTCGATATCCTTTTCCATATTATCCCACTTATAATTCTTTTGGAGATCTCTATATATCTTTGTGTTTCCTGGGTGAATAGTGAAATTCGAACTATGTGCATCATCCAAAAGATCCTTCTCCATCTCTGAACCTGATGGAACACATAGTCTTTTCCAAAATCTCGCCATTCCTTATTCATTAACATTAAACTCTGAGGATTTCCCTCTTTTGATAGCTTCCACTTTCATTTTATTTCCGACATCATTCCTTTGAGCATCCTTTATCCTTTCCAGAAAATATGGTTGAGAAATCATTTGAGTAAGAGTTGATGATGTTCCCTTCTTTATGATTCACTTGTCCATCTTAACCAAATCTAATATTATTGGATCATTCTCATTTCCGATTAGTGATAGAATCGTTGTGTCCTTTCTACATAGAGCATTCACAACCTTGTTTGCTTTCCCATGGTGGTAATTGATTGAGAAGTCATAGTTTTCAATTAGCACGTACCATCTTCGTTGGCGTATTATCAACCCTTTCTATGTTAATATATAGATGAGGCTTTTGTGGTACGTATATATTTTACACTTCTCCCCAAAGAGATAATGTCAATAAATTTTTATAGGGAAGATCACAGTAGCCAAATCCAAATAATTTTTTGGATAATCCTGCTCATGAACTTTCAATTTCCATGAAGCATAGACAATGATTTTGTAATTTTTAATTAACACACAAGACATGTCATTCTTAGATGAATCCCAAAATTCCACAAAATGTTTTCCCCTTTTGGGTAAAGTGAGAATGAGCGCAGTGATAAGACTCCTTTTTTAACTCATGGAATATTTATTCACATTCATCAGACCATGTGAACTTTACTCCCTTCCTATTTAGCTTATTGAGAGGGTTTGACAGTCATGAAAAATTTCTCACAAATCATTGATAATATCAAGATAACCCTAAGAAGGTACTGATATCCATTACTGATGTTGGCCTCTGCCATCCCTCTATTGCATCGATGTTTTAGGGATCCATAGATATCCCATTTATTATGATGATATGGCACAATAGTGAGACCTCCTTCCACAATAAAGAACACATTCTGTACATTTCATAGAGCATCACCTTCCACTAGGTCTCAAATATAGTTTTTAGATACTCCTCATGATCCTTATTAGATTTGGATTATATCAGAATATCATATATAATGACAAAAAAAATTTGTCCTGTAATCCCTAAATACTCTATTCATCATGGTCGTGAAGATTTCGGGAGAATTAATGAGTATGAAATGCATTACTATGAATTCATATTGCACATATCTTATATGAAAATCAGTCTTGCAGATATATTCATTTTTCACAATTATGTGATAATATCCCAACTACAAATCCAACATGGAGAAGTTTTGTTTTCCACACATCTGATAGAACAAGTAATCGATTCATGGGATAGTATACTTGTTTTTATTGTGATTTTTTTAAGCTCTCAATAATCGATGCAAAGAATCTTTAACCCATCTATCTTCATGACGAAGTGGACTGGTGCACCCCATGGTAAAGCACTTGGACTTATAAAAATATTATCCTAATTCTCTAGTAGTTGTTTCATCATCTCAACAAAATTCATTCTATACAGAGTCTTGGATATTTGAAATTCCCCCGGTATAAGTACAATTGAGAATTCAACATCTCTTACAAGAGGGAGACCATGAAAATCCTCAGGAAACACTTCAGTGAGTTTTCTCACAATAGGCATGTCTTCAAGGATGGTTTCCACCTTAGATCAATCATCTGAGCTAGATAATCCTGATCATAGGGTAGTAATATCCTCGCTTTAGATGATGGATCTAAATAAGATTCATCTTCCTCATTTCACTTGTACGAAATCATGGGTTGATTCTCCACATGGAGAGTGATTTCCCACTCACAGTAATTTATTTTAGCTCTATATAAGGAAATCCAATCCATGCCAATAATTTCATCAAATTCCACCAGATAGAGAATTGAGAGGTTTTATGGGAAATTTAATGCACATATTATGACAGGGAAGGAGCTATATTCATGGGATGTAATGATTTCCCAAGTTTCCACACTCACCGACATCTTTACTTCGATGATTTGCGGTGGTGCTAGGATTATTCTACTAAACTTTTAGGATATAAAAGAATTCATAGAACCTAAAAGAAAATGTATGTTCACTATTATTGAATGAATGACTAGATTACCTATCACCACTTAATTTTTGGGTTCACTTCGACAGTAGTGATGGAAAAACCTCATCGTTGCTACCTTGGAGGTTGTTGGTTGCCTCAAAAAACCATAGGCTTAGGGAACTGATTTGCAATATTCACCGGTTCTTTGTAGTTGTAGAAATGAACAATTCATTAACGTTCGAACAAAGTGTTCCTCTCCTCTGTTTCAGTCACAGTTTATTCTAAATGACTGTTAATAGCTAGGTTCCCTTCTCATCCACAATGATACATTTCATCTTCCCCTTCAAGAAATTTCAAGGGTGCTTATTTCCACACAATTGGAAAATGGGGTGCTGGATCATCTTTGCACCATTGGATTTATCTATCAGACTAAAAACATTGAATTCCACCATATTCATCTTATCCTTATGATACCCCAGACATTCTCCGATCTCCATTTCATCCTTGAGGGCACATCAGACAATATTCTCATAGCTGTCGAAGTCATGGATTGCATATGCTTTTCATAGGCTAGTTTTCCGCCCACCAAAGAAGCTGTAAACCTTGTATTCGGGGGTAACGACAAATCTATAGGCGTATCATGCAATACTTCTGAATTTTTCCCCATATGCTCTAACAGATTCATCATCATTTTACATGAGGACAAGGAATTCCCTTTCCATATTATAGCGGTGGGTGTGTAAAAAGTTTTTATCGAAAAACATCTTCATGAAATCCTTCAATAAGAATGCCTCAATCTCGTCCTCAGGCTTCGCATTTTTTTTATCAACGTCCACCATTGATCAGCATCACCCCCGATATGATAAGCATCCAAGAAAACATTCTCATTTTTAGAACATTTTTGTATGTAGAAGATCATTTCACTAGAGATGATCCATTTTTCAGCGATAGAGGGATCAGATGACCCATTAAAAGTATGAGGCCTTTATCTCATGATGCTCTCGATAGCGACATGTTCCTTATAGGGGGGAGGGTTAACCATTCCTCATGACCCATGTATCTATTCAAAGCATGAGTTACCTGAGAGATAAGAATGACAATGCTCGAGATTCCCACTCCTATCAGATTTGGCATCTCAATAGCACAGTCATCACATTAATCTTCACATTGGGTATTAGCCCAAGTCCTCCTATTACCGGCCATTGGTTGGAATAAACAGAATGTTAGGGGTAATACATAAGGGGTAATCCAAGTACAAAACTGAAATCTTATAAATAACATTTATTTTGTTAACTATTGAATCTATAGGCTTAAATCTATGATATTCATGATCTTCTTTGTAACATAAATTCTGAAGGGAAAATTATTAATTACCTTAATATTGTTTCATACTATGATTGTGAATTAGACAACAAATATCCCATGAGATTTTCATAACCAAGAGTGTAGTAAGGCCCGTTTTCGTGTACCAGGATACCTTGAGTAAAGAATGAATCTCCATGTCGGGTTTTTCACCCCTAGGTACATATGTTCCAGATCCGTCTCAACCTACTCGTATCAAGGATAAGATCTATTTTCATGATAAACCACTTAATCAATACCCACAAAAAAATATGGATTTTTTTATTATACTTAGTTTTTTTATAAGGATTCACTCATGTTTTCTCATCATAATCCCAAAAATAACTAAAACTCCATTTGATACCAACTATGACAACCCATGTCTTTATATCCTACCTAAACATGATTTATTACATAAAATTCAGTTGATACAATATAGAATATAGATAGGTATAATGTATTTGGGGATTAGGATCATTACATAACATCATAAAATATGAAATACAACATCTTTCTTGAAAACATCATTTACATGACCACTACATTCCCCCGTACATAACATTGCATTGGAAAACCTGAGGACATGCATAAGAAAAGGGTGATCTATAAATCCCAGTAAGGAAATAAAAATCTAATAACATGAGGGATGAAATACATGTTATATAGTAGGTATAACAATTGATAAAAATAAAAACATGAATATAATGTCATGACAATTCATGATAATCATCCCTTGGAAATGTGGAAAGAACAATTAACATTGAATTAGCATGAACCAAGGCACATTGCACATGAAGCATGAGTAAAACCTCAATGAAAATGAAGCATGAGTAAACCCTCGTTTCACTTGAATTAGCAATAGTCAACACCCGTTGCACATGACTTATCATGATAATATACTTTACCCAATGAATTGGAGTGATATCAGGGTGCACGCTTTCTTAAACACTTCATATCATGTATAAGTGTGCCACATAGATCATATAACATGGAATAAATTATCATCATTAATTCGATGATAAATTTATGTAGAATACATACATGAAGCCTTATGAAAAATAACTAAATGTTCATAACAGTTAATACCCTTTATAGATAAATGGGCATGGTATTCACTACACAATGACATTGGTAAATCGTAGTAAAACTTGGGCATCATAACAATGTGAAATAAGAACTCATAAAATATTTTTGATGAGAGAGAAAGGGGTGTCTCATTATATTTCAATTAAATGGGAAGTAAGGAGCTCATATTGACACATGATCAAACTAACATAATTGAATTTAGACAGATAATATAAAATAATTCCTTGGATGTAAAAGAGGAGAGATAAATCCCCCAAAAAATTTAGGCATGGTAAAATGTGTATATTGGAGGAATGAATAAGAGATAAAGGGCTCTACAATCATCCAAACATAAAGAGAGATGTATGAGGGAGGTTCTAAATCATATCTCAACATTTTTTATTTAAAAAAACGGCATAACATCTTAACGAAAATTGGACTAAAAAAAGAAAGGATGAAATCCCTTACATGGAAGTGTGATCCCAATGGCTTGGTAAAGGCTTCAAAGAGGCTTCTTAGGTGACTAGGGCACCGTGGGAGGATATTACAAAGAAAATGGATTGGTTTGATCGATCTCCAACGGCTTTTAATTAATTAGAAGTGGGAGAACGGGTTGGTTTATATATGAAAGTAGAGGGGATTCTTTATTATTTTATTTTGGGACACCTCAAATTAATCTAATCAAAACCACAAACATGCCCATGGGATTTCCAATAGTTATTGTGAATGTGGAGTGGAAAAAAATATTTTATGGGGCCAATGAGAGATATTTTTAAATTAATAGTGTTTCTTATGTGGAGGCCAGTCATAATCTCAAAGAAAATAATTTAAAAAGATAAAATAATCTATAAGCCTTCAAGGGTCCACTAAAGCATTTTAAAATATATAAAACAAAAAAATCACATAATTTTAATGTTAAAACACATATTGTCTGATCCTAATTTTAATATTATTTTATTACATCACTATTCGGTAATTATGATGACATAAAACACATTATATTTTTAAATGATATATAAATTTTTTTCCCAAAATTTTGACTATCTCAGAATATTATGAAAAATTTACCGTTGGATAATTTCAATGTCCTCAATCCAAAACTAATATTGATTCTATCTTATATATTTTATAAATAAGTAAATTTTTAATTTTAAAATAAAAATTGACATTTACCTAAAATTCATGGGTTTTTACCAAAATAGCTTTAAATTCTTAATAAAAATTACAACTGCATTCATAAAAATTGAAAGATCATTTATATTAAATAAAAATAAATTTATAAATATTTTATTAAAATATTTTTTAATTAAAAAATCCATTAATTCATCGAAATATATTTCTTAGTTGTATATTAGATAAAAGTAATTTTTTTTCTTTAAAAACTATTTTCGATGTTACAATAATAAAATGAATGTATATTCATTATTATATAAAAAAAATAATGCACATAATCATAGTTCTAATTTATTGTTACATAACACCCGCATAAGGCCGAATGGTAAGTTGTGTGATGGTGACAAACTCTTGGGTTGGCTCCAGTAGCATCACTTGACTGGTAAACTATATTAACATCCACATTTCCTATAGTCGGTTCCGCTCAAGAATAACATGTTCAAGCTCATCTTGGGATTGTTCAAGAGTGAATCCCAATGACACCAGCTCCTTTTCAAGCTCTGAAAAATGGGATTCGTATGATGCATGTCTACTTGATTAGGCAATCACTTCCTTTGTCTGAGTAAATGGGGTTCTTTAAATCCCTATATTTATAATAATTAGGTGGTCACTATTCAACAGCTATATTAGCAATGTTCATAATTTATAACAATATTCTAACATCCAAAAAAATAAAGCCAATGGAGTTCACATTTTATATAACCATAATATAAAATTTAATTGAGTAATGAATAATATCAATTAATAAATATTTGGGTAGTAACAATTTCCATTAATGAATGTTTGGGTCGTTACATTGCGAATATAGACTCCAATATAATCAATAGTGTTTTATTTAGATGTGAAAACCCCTTATGAAAATTGGAATAATATAATGAATAATAATAATAATTTTATATTTTTTTCTCAAGAATTCTATAAATACCATTTAGGATAATCTTGGCATGCTTTCTCCCAAAAGTATTCAAATAATTATCTAAATTTATTCATCTTTTAGAAAATCCAATATATTTTAAAAAATATATATTAGTATGGAAGATTATGCTCATTTCAAATTTGATAAGACATATCTATATGAGCCTATGATCATTTTATAAAGCCGTATTATTGATTTAATCATAATGAAATTAATTTCTAAACTTTCTGACTCCTCTAAAAAGCATTCAAAGAAATCATCCAGTTCTAAAGAACACAATGGGAATGATCCAAAACATATGGATAACATTTATGTTTCCAACACATCTTTTCATTGAACTTTTATGACTCTAAAAATACATTTGAGGTAATAGTGTATACATAGAAAATTATTCACAATCAATAAATTATATAATATATATGCTAAAGATAAATATTTTATATCAAATCATGAACCTAATAACATTAATGATTTCATTAATGTTGTATTCTAGGTTATAGCTTTACTAGAATAACAGAATAAATTTTACTCAATTTTTTTGGAACATGTTGATAGACACAAAACAATTTGACTATAAGTGATAAATGGTTGTTTAGAAATATAGTTGAACAATCTAGAACTATAGTTAAGATTAATGCTAGATTATTTAGACAAATGTTTAGTTAAGAAGAAGTTATAGACTATGAAGTGACATATTCAGTAGTAGTCTAACATGAAACCATTTAATTGTTTTTTCCTATGATTAAATTATATGTTTAAAATTATATCAAAATAATGTTAAAAGTAAATTATTAAATGTTTATATAATTGTTGAATTTTATTATTTATCTTCCCCATCGATTTCAAATTATTTATTTCCCAATTCGGGTTTTCATGTCAACAAATGGTTTTTTTGTAATAACCAATATCATAGAGCATTTTCTGATATGACCAGCACATTAATTATTTAAAAAGTAATTTTAAAACGAATATGTGATCATACAATATTTATAAAAATTCAAATTTATTTTTAGTTATTAAAATTTATATTGATGACATATTTTTTGAATATTCTAAAAAATATTTATGTACGGATTTTTCTAATATGATGTCATATGACGTCGAAATGAGCTCAATGGGTGAACTAAAATTCTTTTAGGGTTTATATAATTTCAAAATTATAGAACAAAATATGTCAAATGAATGTAAATATTTTATATTTTGTATAAAATGTTTTAGATTGGATATAAATAAGATTCATGATACTCCTATGATTACTACTTGTATGTTGTACCATGATGAAGTTATGAAACCAGTGGAACAATTGGTAATAGGGGAATGAATGGGTGTATTTTCTACTTAGCTTCTAGTTTACGTCACATTATGTATGTTTTATGTATTAATACTTGTTTTAATGATTAACTAATTGAATCACAACCATTTTATGTGAAATGAATTTTCAAATACCACATCTATACTAAAAATTTATGTTTATTCTATCCACGAGTACACAAATTTGATTTAGTAAGTTATTCTGATTTTGATTTTTATGTTTGAATATTGGATTGAAAAATCACCCATATGACATGTCATATTTTGGTTAGTAATCTATTTTCAAAATATATTATTAAAAAATTAACTTTTTTCTACTGATGAAGAATACATATTTCAAGGTAGATTTCATGCTAAAATTTTGATGATGAAACAAAAATTACTAGAATATGGATATAAATTGTCTGAAAAGTACATATAAAAACTCAAAATAAATGTTCTGTAAACATTTATAACAAATCTATATCTCACTATAGGACACAACACATTGATATAAGACATCACATTTTGAGAGATCAAAATGAAATGTTTTTATAACTCTTGAATACACTGGTACAAAATGCCTGCTAAATAATATTTTCACTAAGCCTTTGAATTATGAGATATATAACTAAATAAAAAATTAATTAAGAATGCATGATTTTGATTAAGCTGAAATGTTTTTAGACCAACCATTTTTTTACCCACCATTTAGTTTTACCCACCATGATTTTTACCCACCATTGTGTTTTTCCAACCATTGAGTTCTACCAACCAATTATTTTTACTCTACCTTGGAATCTATCACCATTTTTATTACTCTTAATTAAATTTTATCACCATATAGTTTATATACCCTTTCTATTTACTTCCCTTTGTCATCATTTCTCAATTTTAAATCCATGGGTTCAAATTTCAGTATTCGATTTTCTAAAGAGCATGTACCCATGTTGAAGAGGGTCTTTCTTAGCTCCAATAGATCCAAGATAAAATTAGGGTGGTGTTGAATTTCTAGGTTATTATAGAAGGTATGGAGGGGAACTAAATCACCAATAACTATTCATCTGAATTGGTCCTTCGGGCCGCTGTATTGGGGCAACAAGTCTGAGGTCCTTCAAGCCACCAAAGGCCTTTGGGGAATAGTCCCTTCGGGCCCCAAAGGGTTATCAAAACACTAATGTCCTTTTATCCACAAGGATTTCAGGCCATAAAGACCCATGAAGTAGACCGAGAAGTCCACACAGAAATAGACAGTGAATTTAATTTAGTAAATCAACAACCATGAGAGTAGAACAAAATAGATTTTATTAAGGATAGGGAATGCAAACTACCATCTGTACATGTTACTTTCAACTCTACTCAAGGAGATTATATACAATCACCAATCTGAGTTGGGGAGCAAGGATATGTGTAGATGAAGATTATTATGAAGGGTTGTTTCATGTGTGCCAGGTCTTGTCCATTCAAGGTCATGTATTGGGACTTGTGCCTCTTGTCCATAAAAACATATGTAGGCCTAGTTATGTGGGCATATGAGTCAGTTAAGGGTTCCCTTCATCCCATAAAATATGGGTTATACAAAATATCAATAACATTCTATAACTTATATGAATTATTTATATATTAAATAATTAAATTCAATTTAACTGAAATTTCATTTTTCAAACCCAAAAATCCAAAAATATAATAATGGAGATGTTTGTATAATTCCAACACACATCAAACTTAATTCATTCTGTAATGTTATGTCGTGACCCATTCTCTCCTAACCATATACCTTATCATGCATTCACTTGAGCATCTTGAGACAATCACCAGGGTCAATGTGATGAAATCTTTCGTTTCATCTGTATAACAGTTGCATATTTCAATGATGAAAAGTGTTTAGTCAAGGCATTCAGTCTCATTTGATCACATGAATTAGGATCTTTAGAGAAGTTCAAGTTGTGTGTTTTCCATCAGAAATATCATTAGTTGTAAATGTTTTATAGGACAGGCGATGTGTTGAATGGTTCTATAATAGTGAGAGGCATTTCTATATGATTTTTTTGATCAGGTCTATCAATTTTTTAGTACAATTTTGAGGTGAATGTAGATTTTGTGAGAAATAGAATACATAGAAATAATTTTTTTTCTCTACAAGACATTGGGATATCTATATGAGAGATCTTTATGACGGAGTCATATAGTTATATCAACTAATTATTCTAGATTATGGTCATAACATTGATTATGAAAATGATTTAGTTGAGTTAACTATTGATGGGATAATGATATCTCCATTTTCTGCAATGATTCATCCTCAATAGAGAGTACTTTATGAGTTTAACTTTCATATTTTTTGGCCAAGGAATGGTGAATTATACATTAGGTGTTATCATAATGTTTAGCTAATATGTATCATAATGAGTTTAAAGAAGATCAAATTTGTATCGATACCAAATGTTTCACATGATGGAGATGTGAAATCCTACTACTAGTTTCAATTTTTTAATATATATGATTTTTATTTTATCAATTTTTGGACTACTAGATTAGTTAATGGTGGTTACAATATATTAGTATGTTGTGATGATTTTTCATTATGAAGGTAATTTTGAAAAATGAATAAATTAAGTTATAATAATTGGATAAAATGATAGGAAAATGATAATGTGTGTCTATATGATGACTTAAATCTATTTTACCATCCTTCATGACTAATGGACCTTGGGAATCCTAGCTTGGATATAGATGGTGTTGTTGAGTTTTTTGATGAAGAGGATGTGAATATTGTTTTCTCTTGTGATAAGGAAAATGAATTTCTGTGCATGAAGAATGTGACCAAGATAAACCTTAGTACACCCCATCTTTATCCTATGATGTTCATAGTCCACCAATGTCTCTCATTGTAGGATAAAATATTTTGATATAAGTATGAGTGAAATAATAAATATAAATATCTATTGAGAAGATTTCAATATTTATTCCAAATCCTTTAAAGAGATTAGAAATGATGAAAATGAACTTTACCATGAAGAAATAATAGGAGTAGGAGAATATGAGGAATATGAAAATGGAAATGGGAATAGTGATGGAAATGGATATTCAGATGATGATGGAAGTGATGGTGGTTCTGATGGTCTTGATTGATTCATTAGAGCTATGAAGAATATGAATACTCATTCACATGTAAATTTCACACATTTGTCTATTTCTAAATTTAAAAATAGGCTATCTCTAGATTTAGATCATGATAGAAAAGTTTGAGAATATAAGGAATCATCGGTTTAGTTGGAGGAATACATGTGTTTGGTAATTCATCCCATCTATCCTACTATTTTAGGAGATATAATTGACTTCATAGATGATTTTAACCTTGTTGATGGCAATAATTTATTTTGAAAATTCATTCAATGCGAAGATTTTGGATGATTAGTATACAATTGTATGTAAAACTGTGGTACAATGATCTATTAGGCATATAAGGGTTTTCCTATTGTAGTTGTGTCGACAATTGCTAGTCTGTAAGTTGTAAAATGTAATGACATGTATTCTATAGAATGAATGAACCCAATGTTTGTGTTTTGGGAAATGATTTATAATATGGATGGATTTCAACAGCATCATTTTGGTACTTCTATTTTCGAAGAATGGGATTTTGAATGATCATTGGTTGATCATATTTTTCTTGCATGTATGATAAAGAGGTTTGATTCTGAGCTATTTGTTGCACCTTCCATTCCTTCAGTACTAGTCGCTGTTGACATAATAGGTGATTTAGATTATTTCAGAGATATGATTATATCTTGTTTTTTGTTATTGAAGTAAAATAAAACTACATTATTTTACAAGAACAATGATAAATATGAATGTAAATTATTGGGCATTTTGATTCAGCATATCATTCAAAAAATTATTCTCCACATTAGATAAGTGCATGTGGAAAATAGAAGGTCTTAAAAAGAGTTGTAATCACTAATTTATATAGTTGAGGAGAATATTTATTCTTTCATGGATTCCATTGATGCTTTTCTAGAAAGGATAGAGAATATTACATTCAAGGATTCATCCTCAAGTGAACTTACTCATCCATTTGTTGATGTTATAATGAAAAGATCTATTGTGGGATGATATATTCAAGATTCATAAAGTGATATTCTTGAACTAAAATTATTGAATATTGAGATAAATCAAGCATAATATTGGACGTGTTCATCTGATTAAACGATAGTATATGAATGAATTGAATTCTTATAAATAGACTCTCTCAAAATCCATAAATTACTATCTGTTTGGGATATACACTAAGGAAGGGATGAATGCTTGTTTAAAATTCCTAGATGATATTATTGAGAATTACACATGTGGATAATGTGTTTATAGATAAAATAAATAATTTTTAGGTAAAGAGTCTAGTTATTAATCTATTAATTGATGAAAATTATGGTTTCTGCATCTAATGATCCTTTTATAGCTTGTTTATAGCCTATATATATATATATATATCTCCGTAGGATTCCATCCAACATTAAAGACCAATTATAATTATAGATATTCTTTTTCCCACGAATTTTCTTATGACTATCGTTCCTTCAGCATAACATGACGATATTTATGTTTTGGATAAAGTAAAGAGAAATGCACCATTTATTCTATTACACATCCTGATAGGCATTGATAAAAAGACAATCTGTATTTTATGGGGGGTGTGTTTATGTATTTTTTTAATTTCTTCGGCTCAATCTTCATGAATTTTAAAAGGGAGAATTCACATGTTATTCATATTATGTTCTCATTAATTTACTCTTTTACATTTATTTTTTGATAATCCCCAAAGGGGGAGAAGGATCTATTTCATTTATAGAATATTTTAGTGTTTTCGTGAAAAACATAATTTCTAGGATACTACATATTTTTAATTACCTATGATACTATACTTAACATTTATTCCTTGCTTTATAAAATGCCAATAATTATTATACAAAAAATAGGTGAAATATTTAGAAACCTATTTTTAATGATAACAAAATCAAGTATATTTTTAAATTAATGAGTTTTTTTCAATATTACGTTTTAATTCATATTGGATTTTTTTCTAATTATTACTCAATATTCAAAATGAATTAGGGATAAGTATAACTAACCATCAAACATGACTCGCTGTTGAGAATGCTAGCAGAAGGAAAATTGGATAACGTATAAGAAACACATAATGTCAGCAACATGTCACTATTGGATCAAAAATTTGTAAAATTAAATGAAATAATCAAAGTCATTGGTTGAGTTGACATTGAACAAAAAATTTCAAAATGTGTTGCAAAAATATATATAGAGAGAAGAGTTGTCGTTGAAGATGGTCGTCTTCTA
This sequence comes from Viscum album, assembly GCA_963277665.1. Taxonomy (NCBI): domain Eukaryota; kingdom Viridiplantae; phylum Streptophyta; class Magnoliopsida; order Santalales; family Viscaceae; genus Viscum; species Viscum album. The sequence goes on along the minus strand of OY728165.1, from coordinate 1,058,519,539 downwards.
GGTTGAAAAATTATCTATATACCAAAGTGAAATTACTACAGAACTGAGTCACGAATGAATATATCATATCTCATAAATAGAAATTTGGAAATGTGCTTGAATGACCCACCATTGATATAAGTCATTGTTGGCCTAAATCACTTCCATCTTATATAACCACCAAATATTGTCTCAGAGTTCCAAATTGCCACCACAATTCCATATTTTTAATTAAATATTTATAATCGATATATTATCGAAAGAAATTCAATGAATGTTTTTATTTATTGTTCATATATAATGGATATAGAGTTATTAAAGTTGTTCAAAGTCATCGAATATGAGATATGGATGATCTATATGATTTTTCATGCATCCTTATATTATGAGAAGTAGAAAACTCCCTCTTCCAGTATTGAATAATAATGAACTATGGAATATACACACATAGAGAAACATTCCCATAAATATGAAGATTTTTTCAACTATATTGAATTTTATGAAGAGTTCTACCAAATTTTGTATTGCATGCTATATAATCATACACCAAACTATGAAATATTGATGTAAAAATATTCTATTATACCTTCCAATAGTATGAATAATAACTAGAATATGATACATTATTAAAAAATATCTTATTGAAACATGAATAGATATTCATTTCAAGGGATAATAAAAGATTAAACATCATCATAGAGTTTCAGATCGAGCAATAATATTTTATTTACTACATTATTTTCCATTTTGGATTATTTTATTCTCTTCACATTAAAGGACGTGTGTTTTGACCTTATTTTTAAACATAGGAAGTACCTTGTGAGCTATATCATCGAAGATATATTATATCTTATCAAAATCTAATCAACATATAGAAATTGAACAATTTTTGATGGGGAAATTGTGAATGGATCTCAAAGCAATTGTCCCGTCACTAGTAATGGAATCATAAATACAATTTTTTTAAAGTCTATTGTAAATAAATATATTTATGATGAGAATCTATCCCATTTAAAATAGTCTATTCTTCTATTTTATAAACTCATTTTGTGATGATTTCATCACAAAATACTAAAGAGATAGAAAAAAAAACTTAATAATATATAACATAATAAATTTATAATAAAAATACTAACAAAACAAAAAAAATATATGTAATTATAATAATTATAATATTAATGTTAATAATAATAATATAAAAAATAAGAAAATAATAATAATAATAATATATGTAATAATAATAACATATGAAAAAATAATAAAAATAATAAAATAGAAATATTAATAAATATAATAAAATAATAATTACAACTAATAAAATTAGTAAAATTTAATTAAATTAATAAATTTTTAAAAACAAAAATATTCACAATAATATGAAAAATAATATTAATAATAAAATAGTATAATATAATTTAATAATAATAAAAATAAATATATAATATAATATAATAACAAAAAATTAAATACTAAAATAATAAAATAATAAAAAACACGATATTTGTAACCACACATAAAACGTAATATATAAAAAATATAAATATATACAATAATAAAAACAATACAAAAAATCATTACATTCTATTGTTTTTCGTAAAAAATAAAATATTTTAATATGGGGGAGGATCATCTATAGGAGTCAGAGGAGGGAACATCATTCCTAAACCATGATTCTGAAATTGCATGTACTCTCTTGTATGCATGTGATACTGCTGATGTCATAAACACATCTCTTCCATATACTACTGCTACTGTTGACAGAGCTCTTCATGGTCGGTACACTAAGTCTCTATAAACACATCTTATACTCACAACTACTCTTGATATTATGTATATATTATGTTAAATCCCTATGACATCCTCTCAAGCTAGACAACAACATCATAGTAGAACCATAATATCTCCTAGGAAAAAATCGAGAGATGATACAAATAACTTGGCCATTCTCAATGCCATACTAGGTAACCTACATACATGCTTCCTCCTCAAATATTTCTGCATTGGAATGATCCTCAGTCTCTTCTTGACTCTTAGTCTGTGTCTAAAATGTCACAGCCTTATACAACACATTAATTTGTACATATATAAAATAATCATCACTATTGACCCTTAATAATTGTGTGTCGTCATCTATAGTCATGTCTCTACTTGGAGAATAAGGATTTGGAGTATTCTTTTAGAAAATTCTATTCCCTAAACATCAGTGGAACCACATTAAAATTGAATATACTGATTTTCAAAGATTTCGTTTTTATTATACTATACCAATCACTTCACCCTTTTAAAGTATCATAATAATTTGGACAATAAATTTAGGTTCCGGATGAGCTAATAAAAATTATTCATTTGCTACTATAAGGATTCTATATTTAATATCAATGAGTGCATGGGCCTGATTAATATACATTCCTCTCTTAGTATCTAACCATGGTCATTTAAACTTCATTTTATAATTTTTTTTCCACATAACATAGTTTAATTATTTATTCCTATAAGTCAAAAAAATTAACTTCAAATATATTTATAATGAGATCCTCTAAACAAAACACCACTATTCTTTATTCCCTATATACTCCTATATGAAATCAAAAAACATTAATAAAATATTCTTTATATTATTTAACCATTTTGGATATTTGGAAACTAAATACACTCAATCAATTATATTTTTTTTGAGATACCTATAAATTTTCTACAACAATTATCTATAGAGCAAGTAATTTTTTTTTAGTGTTAAACCGTAAATATTTCATGTTACCAAAATTTTAAACTATAAATAAATGTTTTTCTGATGTCTATCAAACAGAAGCTGTTATAATTTATGGATGTTTTTAATTGATATGATTATCATATAATATAAATATAAATCTATATTAGTTTAATATAAATAATATTATAGAATAAGTGATATGATTACTAATAATAAATATGGTTTCATTTTTTCACAGTTCAGTAGAATATATGTATGAGTTAGGTTATGTTTATTATCTGAAAGCCATCATTCATGAAATCCAATAATTCCGTGTTCGAGTTTATTAAGAATTGATAATTTTTTTTTCATTTCATAATCAACATTTCATTATTATGAACAATTCATTTATGATTTTAGAAATATTCATATTGAATTTAATGAGAATGTAAAAATATATTTCCTCATGAAAATAATCATCAAGAATTGATCCTTCCACTGAATCTTTGATACAATATTTTTTTTAAAAATTCAACATGAAACTCTCGAATAGTTACATCCATCAAAACTGTAACAGACCTCCAAATTTCTCATTTTTTAAAAAATGTAATATTAAATTTTCATTGAGTAAATGAAATCCAGTAGGAGGATTTTTTTGGTTTATATAATATAAAGATGACATCTTCTTGTAGTCTACATTGTGCATCATACCCTATTTTCTATAGACAAATTCCTCAAAAAATTATATTTATATTAGCAACTCAAAAATAATAATATCAAAAAACCTCATAATCTAATCATTAAAATTATTTCCATTATAACATAACAGTCATGACTTTTTTATCAAGTAATATGATAATTTCTTACACATCTAGAAAAATTTAAAACATATACATTTAAAAGTCTTGAATCATAATTCCACGAAAAAATTAATAATAAATTTTCATTAGAAATTGTATAAGATTTTTGTCTTCATTATCTTCTATAATATGAAAATTTCAAACTATTCATGTTTTAGTTTCTTATTAATTTGTGAATGTTCTTATTGTTTCTTTACATTAACATTGCTCATAACTATTTTATCTAATAATATATAAATATATTATGAAACCATTTATATTCAATATTCATAACAGCCAACATGTGATTGACACACAAATCAGACCAATATTGAAGGTCACAGAAAATACTCTATTTTAACCATTTGTGTTATTTCACAAATCCTTCAATTTCTTATTGGTTTACAGTTTGACCAAATTTAATTGGAGGCTATAAAGAGACATATTATTTTAAATACATAGATGAGATAATTGTTGGAGGTCTATCTCTTTCAATTATTCCCATTCTGAAATTATATTTCTTCTTCTAAAAAATTTATAGTTTAGAAGCAATATATGATAAAAATAAAAAAATAATGTTTTATTAAATTGAAGTGACTAAATGATCTGTTGTCTCTCATATAGTACAAAGTGGTTTAAGACCATGCGTACTATAACTAGATAACAATCCATATTCTAGGAATTCACTATTTTTTCACATTAATGCATCTTTCATAAGGAAATGTTGATTCATAGTACCATAATATTTAATGACACCCTTACTCAAGAATAATTATTAATCATAAATAAATGGATTCAAATAATGATCAATATTATTTTTCGGATGTCCTAACATTAATAATGTCAAAAACATATATGGATCTTTCATCAACATCAAATTAAGTAAATTTTAATGAGTTATATTGATATGGAAACTATCATATTGACTACCATATGAACCAAATAGACATAAAACATCTTTTGAAAAACCTTATCACATGTTTCTAGATTCTGAAGAAAAAAATAATATAAATGGTAATAATTTTTTTCATGAATCATAGTCTAAGAGATATTTTAATAATTTACCATTTTATATATATGTTTTGTTCCATGACATCAATCAAATTATGTTCTACGACATTAATAAATAATGTAATTTTTGTGGAAGCAGGAAATAGCCCATCTATATTATAGGAATTAATTCGAACATCACTAATTGAGCCTATTTAGACCTATATTATTTACATTTATGAAAACTATCTAATGACACATTTTTACTATAATATAAGATGAAATCATTTGAACATGCATGAATCATCTGATTACCATGACCTAGATTTCGAACTTGATTATTTCTCTCATAGAAAGTTTTAGGCAACACAGTTTCATCATGTAATTGTTGTTATCCAAGGGTAATATCTGAACAAACACATATTTTATGTACCTTTATATAGTTTAATATCCATAATTTTTGAAAGCACATTAAATTTTCATATATTTCAATCAGGATATAAGGTATTTTCATTATCCCCAAAAACACCAAAAAATAGGAAGGTTCCAACTTTGAGTTAAATCAATATCATCATGAGCATTGGATTTTTCAAAAGATGTACCAACCACATCATTTACTATATTTTAAACCCATGATAGATCATCAATGAAATTATTAGTACCAACTCTTCTACTGTGTTCACCAAGTTGGTACAAAAAACATAATATGTTCAAAAACTAAAGCACAATATATGACACCCAACATTTTCAAAATTTTCAAACTTCCTCATATCACATTTCATAAAAGGACACTTTATTTTCCAGGATAAATTGAAGTTTTTGAGGATGCAAATGATTATAATGGTTAAACACCCTAAATATATATATTATTTATAAAAGAAAAAATTTCATTTCTATGATGATATTTCCATGCGTGATCATCTAATAATAATAGTTTTCTTCTACTTTGTTCCATATTTGTCCAATAAATATAAAATAATTATTTTATTATGTCTTATTTGATATAGTAAAACCATTATCCAAAAATAGTTTTTTTTAAATTATTCATTATTATTCCTAATTATTAATAGTTAATTCTAATTTTTAATAGATATTGATTATTATATGTAGTTATTAAAAATATTTAGTAGTTATTGCTAATTATTAATTATTTCATCTTATTATTACTAATTACCCATAATTATTCCTAATTAATGATAGTTACTCTGAACTAATAATCATTATTTCTAATTGTTACAAATTATAACTATTCAATACTAATTATTACTAATTATTACAAATTATTCCTAATAATTATTATTTATTTTCATTTATTACTTTTAATTAATATATATTACTATTTATTAATAATTATTACTAAATATTCATATTTATTACTAATTATTAAATATTATCACTAACTATAACAAATTATTACTAATTATTACTACATATTAGTATGTATTAATATTTATAACTAATAATTTCTAATTATTACTAATTATTAGTAATTTTTACAAGTTTCTAATATTTCTTACTAATTATTACTAATTATTACTAATTATTACAATTCATTACAAATTATTACTAATTGTTACAAATTTTTACTATTTATTACAATTTATTACTATTTGTTACACTCTATTATAGTTCATTACTATTTATTTGTATATATAACATTATATTACTAATTATTTCAATTTCTTACAAATTTTTATAATTTATTACCAATTTTTAAAATATATAACAAATTATTTAAATTTATGACTTATTATTACAATTTACTACTAATTATTATAACTTACAACTATTTATTACTAATTATTAAAATTTTATAGAATTTATTACAATTTATTAATAATTATTAGTAATTAATGGAAATTACCACTACTTATTACTAATAACTACTAATTATTACTATGCATTACTATTTATTACTATTTAATTCAATTTATTATTATTTATTACTATTTATTATAATTTATTGTTATTTATTACTAATTTTTATTATTTATTACTAATTATTATTAATTACTACCAATTATTGATAATTATTACTAATTATTAATAATTATTACTAATTTTTTATATATATTTCTATTTAATAACATTTATAACTATTTATTTCAATTTATTACTAATTATTAATATTTATTACAAATTATTTATATTTTTAACTAATTATAACAGATTAATTTTTATTATTACTAATTGTTAACAATTCATAATAATTAATACTAATTATTACTATTTGTAACTATTTATTTCTATTTTTTACTATTTTTTACTATTAACGACCTTTTATTACAATTTATTACGATTTATCACTAATAATTGTGAATTATTATTAATTAGAGTTAATTACCCTTAATTACACAAATTGTGACAATTTACTAATATTTATTACAAATTATTAGTAATTATTAAAATTTATTAATAATTATTATTTACTATTACTATTTATTACTATTTATTTAGAATTATTGTTAATTATTGCAAATTATTGCAAAAATACTGCTAATTATTATAATTTCTTCCAATTTTTATTATTTTTACAATTTTCTATTATCTTTTCTGTTCATTACTATTTATAACAAATTTTTACTACTTATAAATATTTATTAATATTTATTACAAATTATTACTATTATATAATCTTAATTACATTTAAATACTAAAATTTACAAGTTATTTCTATTTGTTACAGTTTATTACTATTTATTTCTAATTATTATTAATTTCCACTATTTATTACTAATTATATGAAATCACCACTATATTTCACTAATTATTACCAATTGTAAATAATTATTACTAATTATAACTAATTATCACTATTAATTAATGTTTATTAATAATTACTATAATTTATTACTACTTACTGTAAATTACCACTACTTATCAATACTTGTTTCTATATGTTACTAATTATAGCAATTTATTCATATTTATTACTAATTAACATTATTCATTAAATATTATTAGAATTTATTCCTAACTAGATGTAATTATTACTAAATATTACCACTTATTACTAATTGTTAATAATAATAATTATTTATTACTAATTATTACTAACTATTACTAATTATTTCCATTTATTACCATTTATTTCCAATTAATAATATTTATTACTATTTATTAGTAATTAGTACTAATAGTTACAAATTTTTAATATTTATTACTACTTATTATTAAATTTAAAATTTTATTACTAATTACTTGTATTTATCCGTATTTACTTCCATATTAACTACTTATTACTTTTTATTAATATTTATTACAAATTATTATTATATTGAGGTAATTCCGGCTAATTACAACTAATAACTTCTAATTATTAGAAATTATTACAATTGTTTACAAATTTTAACTATTTTTTAACTATTTATTGCTAATTAATAGTATTTAGCACAAAATAATAATAATTTATACAAATATTCAATAACTAATAGTAATTTATAGTAATTAATTCTAGTTAATACAAATTAATAATAATCACATATATTTATTTTTAATTAATGAAAATCGATCGAAATTAATACAAATTAATACTATTTACTTTTCAATAAAAACATTAAATATTAATGAAACAACATATTTTTACAAAAAAATAATGCATAATAAAACTATCCCATTATAATTTTATTTAATTCAATAAATAATTATTATTATTACTAATATTAATTTTAAATAATTAAATAAAAAAACAAAAAAAATATCATAAAATTGAATTGTTCATTGGACAAGAGTCATGGAAATTGGTACACAGTAAAATATAAAAATTTAAAAATTGATGATAAAAATATGAGTGGAGAGATGGAGAGATAACATGATAGATTTCTAAAATGATAAAAAATCAGAGTATGGTATATATTGGTTTAATTATTTGTGACTGGAATCCCATCACAAAATGTAATATTTAACCTATTACCCATTAGAAAACGTAAAGATTTTATTAATTTAGATGTTGGTGAAAAATAATCATTGTGACAGATCCCTTTGCAAATACTATCATGCTGACACCTTATTTGCGACGAGCGGTTACAAGTATATTTTTTCTGAAACATGACCTGTTGTAAATTGTTAACTTATTATTTATTGAGTTGGAAATAAATGATAATATTTGTGATGGGCCATCAATAATAATATTTTTCATACCAATTAATTGCGACAAGGATCCTCCCCTATCAACAATATCTGAATCATGAGAAATGTATTTTCAGTTGGGGTTTAATCCCCTTCAGAAAAAATCTTCCCGCACTAACTCGTGCTTGACATGTCATAGTTATTTACAGCGGAAAAGTTCAAATATGTAGTTTTGATGGACTATTTGAGATGGGTAAAAATTCTCATTGTAGTTTACCCATCACAATAAGTCATTTTAATATAATGTTCACACATGTTCTCCCAAGTGTTGTTGAATAGCCATCTCTTTGGAATGTCTTGGTTTGAATTCAATGTTGTTGTGGAATATGTCCTTATGTTTCCTGGATATCATTACTTTCGTAAACTCGATCTAGGTTTTGAATCATATATTAGTTTATATAATCATCTTGTTAGCAGGTTATTAAATAATAGAGGGGATTATGTCTCATCTTGAGATTGATCCTCCTATATTTTACTCAACTTTGTGTGTTTTTTTATTCCAATGATTTAAAATTAATCTCTTTTAAACTAAAATAGAAACCACTATTTTGATAGTTAGTGTTTATTAGTGTTAATATAAGGTTTTGATTATGTATGTTGATTTCAAAAGATAAAGTGCTTTTCACATCCTAATTAAATCATACATAATTAATTTTCTGAGAAATATTTTTAATGATCAGAAATTTTAATGATAATCACCTTTGAATAATTGTAATATATTAATTATACATTATCAACATGAATGTTTTATTTTATATTGGGGATTTTATTTAAACATTTTTTATGGAAATTTTTATTGGGTACTCTATTTACCCCACTATTGACATATTAACTCCGTCCAAAAAAATATATAAATCTTATAAAAAATTCCGAAAATATTTTTAAAAAATTAATTGATATATATTGTTTTCTAAACATTGAAAATAATTATTCTTATTAAATGACTATTTTTTTCTCAAATAATTATTCATCTAATTTCTAACTAATTGATGACAAAAGGATTTATTTTATATAAATGTGTAGAACATATTTTCAAAAATTAGTCATTCTTATTCATATTAAACATTCTAATGACTATGTGATAATTATGCTAAATTTTTAACAATATTATTAATAGTATGTTGTAGTTCAGTAAAACTCATTCTAACACATATCAAAATCTATCAAAGGGGACCAGTATTTTGTTTAATATATGAAAAATATATTGTTGTGTGTAAAGACCCAAGATTTTGAATATATTTTGTTTCCTAACATTTTGTGTTATTTTATTTTATAATCAACAAAACTATTTATTTAATATAATTAGATCGTTGGGTTTTGACTGTTATATGACTGTTGGTCACTATGACCATTGGAAACTAAATGTTACAACAATTTTCTATAAATACAAGTGATCCTGATTAATTAATATACAAAGAAGATTTGATGGCCCCATCCAGTAGTCTCGGGCCAATCGAATCCCATATGATGGAACTCGGGAAGGAGGTACCACCTTTGGGCTTTACTCTAGACCAAACCCAAGCTGAACTTCATCGTGTGAAGATGGAACAGAATCGCCTTCTCAAAAAGTTCAAGATGATAGAAATCACTACTCTGACAATGTTGGTCGAGCAACCCCATGATTTGATCACCCTAGCACACCATACATTTTGGTCTTATGTTGTTGTTATATGGGGCTATGTAACTAGACCGTAATTTCCTTATGTAATCTTTTGTTTTAAATAAAAACTGTGATTTCTTCTTATGGGGAATTTTTTGAATCACAAGTGTCCCGAAAAATATAGGATGTATATTATTGATGAATTATTTAAAAAAGAAATTTTAAAATATTTATTTAATGCATAAATACTTAAAAATGTATAATGATTTTCAAAAAAATGGTCTTTTACAGTTGTGTTCATTATGAAATTTATATTCTAATAAGATCAACATAATTTTCGATTAATAAAAAATTATGCATAGTTATTTTAAGCTTAGTATTAATAATCTGACTAAATGTATTAGTAATCTCACTTAAAAAAATAATTAATATAATTTAGGCAACTTGATTTAGTAATGTGATTGAATAAAATAGGTAAATAACGGTTTAAGAAATTAGTATTCAAGTATTAGTTTTTTCGAGTGAATAGTGTTTTTTATTTAAAAATTTAAATAAAAATGTTTAGAAAATTATTTTCATAAAATAGAGTTCATTTTTGAAATCAGAGCATCGATATTTGGTTAGGTTATATTTTTGCGATTTTTCTGAAACGATTGATTTTTCAGTGAATAGAGAATTAATTTAAAAATATAATTAAAAATTTTTCAAAACTTATTTTCATAAAATGGAGTTCATTTTTGAAATCATAGCATCAATATTTGGTTAAGGTGAATTTTTTGAATTTTTCTGAGAAAGTTGAATTTTCGGTGAATAGTGAGAATACAGTTTTTAGTTTCGGGTGACTAATGACATCATTAAGGATGTAATAATTATGTTACAATTATGGTCGACTTATGTATAGTATGACAAGGTATGTGTTGTCCCAGGTGGCCAATACCATGGGAAAATATCATGGTCTAGCCCATGGTTTGGACAATACCACCAATGAGGTGTCCCTTGGCCATTAATGCCTTGTCCCCTCATTTCCCCTATAAATACCAAGCCATTCCTTCATCCTTTCCATTACCAAATCGTCCTCAACGAATTTATAGTCTCTTTAACTCCCAATGAGTCCTCCTATGATTCCCTCAAGCCTCCCAAGGTCCCAAACTTTAGGATTTTGAAGATACTCTTCACGGTATGGGATCCTACCTCTCTCTTTCTTTTCAAGTACCCTCATTTATGTCTTTTTTTTAAGACCCATGTTCTTATGTTGGGGGTGTTATTTTATATTCATATTAATTTCCTTTTAATTTTCATATGATGGGAGACCCCATATTTCTCTCATCAATTCATTTTAAGAATGTTTAAGTGGCGCTATTAGGCTGCCGAATTTTTGTATGGGATTCTTTCACCCTTTTAATTTCCATGTTATATTTTCATGTCAAGTCATTCTAGTTCCTTTTCTTATGTTGGGGTATGATCTTCAATATCCATCATACTTCCCTATTTATGGTCATATTATTAAAGATCCAATTTGATCTTATCAATTCATTTTTTTATGTTTTAAGTGACGCCATTAGGCTGCCGAATTTTCATAAGAGAAATCTTATTTTTGTCTTCCTTTCAAGTTTTTCATTTCATATGGTATTTCATTAAAATTTCATTACCATGTTCTTATATCCTTTGTATTCTGTCCATATAATTTTTTATGTATTGTTTATTAGTTGTTGACCCATGTCCCCTCTCTTTTCAACAGTTTCTAAAACCATGTAACATATCCGTTATGCTGTAGAATTTTCATCTCAAAATATATCCCTCTTTGTCTCATGTTATTTTATTTTATTAAGTGAATATTCAACGATCATTCTTCTATAAGTGTATTCACATATATATCAAAATGTTTTATTTTAAAATCAGGGATTTACATAAATGAGTCCATCTTTCATTTTCCAAGGGTTTAAAGTGACATAAAGATCACGTATTTAAAACAGTTTTTAAAATGTTATGACTATGAAATGAAACAATTTTTTATGTTATATGGGATATTTATGAAATTATTGATGATGATATATTTGGATCACATGATAATAAAGGCAAATTAAAGGTAAGGCCTGATAGAGATCCAATTCATTGGGTAACAACATAATATCTAGAGATGACCATTTGAAAGATACCTTAGTGAATAACCTTGGTAATATTTTAATGAAACCTTGGGAAATAACCATGGAGATATGGAAATTATTTTCTATGTTAAATTTTGTAGCCAAATCTTAAAGTTATAAAACACGTTAGTTCTGTTATGATATCCCTCATGATCTCTTTCTAATGCCTTAAAGTTATTTATCATGACTTTATTGATTTATCGCAAGTTCACATTTAAAGTGCTTCTCTTGTTTCCCTTACTGGGACTTCTTCTCACCCTTTCCTTTGATGTATGCTCCCAGGTTATGAGATGTTATAATGAACTTAGTATGAACAATTAAGAATCCTTTCATGTATTTAATAAGAATGTTTTATGTTGTTATCATGTATTATGTTCCTCATTTCCAAGACACTAGACTTTAAAGATCCCATGTTTTTAAAATGCAATGAAAATTTATGTGTTAAAAAGGCGGATTCTATAGTTGGTATAAATGGATGATTTAGTTATTTATGAAAAATAGGATATCAAAACATTATGAAGAAACATATAGAAATGTTTAAATATAAGAAATCTTCCTGGTATTTTGGTGAGTATTGAGTATGTGGTTTATCAAGAAAATACATCCCTGTCTAGATACGAGTAGGTAGAGGTTGCTCTGGCACAGTTGTACATAAGGGTAAAACCCAAAAACACTTCTTTGAGCTAGACTTGAATGGGAACTGGTAGATGACAATGGGCCTTGCTGCACTCTTGGTTATGACACTACCGAGAGATATGTTTTGTTAATCGCAAGATTTTTTTGAATCATTATGAAGGAATTGTATTAAAATTTAATTGTATAAGCATGATGTTTTGAGGAATTACGTCCTTTTTGTTAAAATATTCGTAAATGAAATAAGTTTCTCACGAAGGATTTATTCTTTTAGAAAATTCCCCCATCGTCTAGGAATACATTGACATATTCCCTGAGGAGTTACTCGGACCTCCACCAGAAAGAGAGGTAGAGTTCTCCATTGAACTCATACCTGGATCTCTCCGATGTCAAAGACCCCCTAGAGGATGGAAAATGTGGAGCTAGAGGAATTACAGAAACAACTCCGAGATCTTTTGGAGAATGGATTTATCCGACCAAGTGTGTCTCCTTAGGGACCACTGGTTCTCCTTGTAATGAAGAAGGATGGATCAATGTAGTTATGCATTGATTATAGAGAACTGAATGGGATCATAGTGAAGAAAAAATGCTCTCTTACAAGAATTGAGGACTTATTTGACCAACTTCATGGGACTCCTTTCTTCTCTAAGATTGATCTTCATTCTGTTTATCGTCAATTGAGGGTGAAGAATGATGTTATTTCAAAAACAACATTCCAATCAAGAAATGGGTATTATGTGTTTGTTGTTATTTCCCTTCAGACTGACTAATGAAAATTTTATTTTTTAATATCAAGAATAAGCTGATTTTGGAAACTTATGTTTTTTCAAATGGATATCCGTTTTATAGGAAAATGATTTGCTGTTTAAATGATAAAGGTTATTTTGAACGATGTTTTCTCTTTTGGAGTACTATATTCCTAAAGGAAATAATATAATATAGGATTTAAATTGAGGAGGAATGGTTGAAATTTTTATTTTTTAATAATTTATCTATTTTTTTGTGGACATATGGTGATTTGGGTTATTTTGGAAAATGATGAACCTAGGGTAAAGAATATGTGAATAGGTTAATTACACAATAGTATGATACTTTAAGAGTAGTCGATGTTATTTGGAGATAAATGTTATGATTTATGGTGGAAGACTATGAGATTATATCCTTTGTAGTTTTGGGTTTCAATCTTATTGTGGGTTATTTTAATTAATTATAAAGACAATTGTGTAATGAATGGTTTTTCTTGAACTTTGGGTACTATTTGTTGAAATTTGTAGAGTAATAGTATGTTTTTAAAGGTTTATCCTTTTTGGGGATTATACGATCTCGTAATAACCATTTTGGTTTTAGTTGATGTCTAAATACAAGGGAAATATATAGTTCTCCTTTTGTGGATTATGTTATTCTCAAGAAGATGATTCTTGAGATTTTGATGTGACATAGTCTTTTGGAATGCTCATAATTTGGAGAAAAGATTTTTCTTGGTAGAAACATATTAATGGATGAAACTCTACTTGAAGGTAAGTATATTTCTTTATGTTTTTATTAAATGTAATAATTGAATTCCTCAAAATTATGAAAGGAACGTAAAACAAAAATGTTTTTGGTTTATGTTTCCTATTGGTTAATCAAAGACCATTTAACAAATCATAAGTTTTTGATCTTCTTGTGGTTAATTTTATCTTAATCATGTTTTCTATCACTCTCCATCAAAACATGACCCCTTGTTTTCTCTTCTATATCCATGTTTTCTTACATGGAATAATTGTATGGGTTAACTTGGGTTAACTTGGGTGACCTATATACTTTTAGTTTTCTCTTTTAATCTAACAGTTTTAATGACTCTATTTCCGATTTGGGACTTTCAATGAAATTTTCAAGTACATTTTTTTTAAATTGTGAGGAAGAAATTTCAAAAGGGTGGAATAATGTAACGACTTGAGATTTTGAATAAATTTTGTTTTCTACCTTTGTGTGTTATTTTATATTATTCTCAACGTAACTATTTCATTTAATAAAATTAGTATAATTAAAATGAGACTATTGGGTTTCGACTGTTATATGACTGTTGGTCACTATGACCGTCGAGAGCTATATATTACAATTATTTTCTATAAATACATGTGATCTTGATTAACAATTATAGAAATAATATTTGATGGGCCCATCTACTATTCTCGGGCCAATTTATGCCCATCTGATGGAACTCGGGAAGGAGGTAGCACCTTTGGGCTTTTCTCTAAACCAAACCCAAGCCGAACTTCATCCTGTTAAGCAGGAATGGAATCCCCTTCCCGAGAATTTCAAGATGACAGAAATATCTACTCGGGAAATGTTGGCCGAGCCGCCCTAAGATTATATCACCCCAGCACACCTTACTTTTAGGTCTTATACTGGTGTTATAAGGGGCTATGTAACAAGACCGTAACTTCCTTGTGTAATCTTTTATTTTAAATAAAAATTTTGATTTCTTCTTATGGTGATGTTTGTGAATATCATGTGTCTGGATAAATATTTGATGTATATTTTTGATGAATTTTTTAAAAAGGATATTTTAAAATATTTATTTAACCCTTAAATAATTAAAAATGTGTAATGATTTTCAAAAAATGGACTTTTATAGGTGTGTTTATTCTAAATTTTAAAGTATAATAAGAACAACGTAATTCTTGATGAATAATAAATTATGAATAGTTATTTTATGCTTAGGATTAGTAATTTGACCAAATGGATTTGTAATCTCACTTAATGAATGTATTAATATAATTTATCCACATTGATTAATTAATGTAATTCAATAAAATAGGTAAATAACTTTTTCATAAATTTGTATTAAAGTATTAGTTTTTTTTGTGAATAGTGTTTTTTTATTTAAAAATTATAAAAAAATTTTTAAGATATTTTTTTCATAAAATCTAATTCATTTCTGAAATCAGAGCATCGATATTTCATTATGTTAAATTTTTGTGATTTTTCTGAAATAGTAGAATTTTAAGTGAATAGTGTTTTTATTTAAAAATTAAATTAAAAATATTTAGAAAATTATTTTCATAAAATGGAGTTCATTTTTAAAATCAGTGCATCGATATTTGGTTAATTGGAATTTTTTAGATTTTTCCGAGAAAGATGAATTTTGGGTGAATAGTGAAAATACAGTTTTTAGTTTCAGGTGTTTAATGACATCATTAAGGATGTAATAATTATGTAATAATTCAGGTCGACTTATGAATAGTATTATAAGGTATGATGTGCCCCAAGTGGCCAATACCGTGGGAAAATACCATGGGAAAGGTAATGGTTTTTCCAACACTACTAATGAGGTGTCCCTTGGCCATTATTGCCTTGTCCCATCATTTCCCCTATAAATACCAAGCCATTCTCTCATACTTTCCATTAAATAATCCTCCTCAAAAATGTTCTGGTCTCCTTACCTTTCAAGGAATCCCCCCAATGTGCCCTCAATCCTCCCAAGGTCCCAAACATCTAGATGATGAAGTTACTCTTCAAGGTAAGGGTTCCTGCCTCCCTCTTTCTTTTGAAGTACTCTTGTTTACTTAATTTATTTTTAGTCCCATGTTATTATGTTGGGAGGGTTCTATTATATTAATAATACTTTGATTTTAATTTTCATATGATGATAGACCACCTATTTCACTCATCAATTCATTTTGAAAATGTTTATGTGGCGCCGTTAGGCAGCCGAATTTTTGTAAGGGATTATTTCACCTTCTCATTTCCACGTTATATTTTCATGTCAAGTCTTTGAAGTTCATTTTATTATGTTGGGGTATGATCTCCCATATCCATCATACTTCCCTCTTTATTTCACATAATTGGAGAACCTATTTGATCTCATCAATTCATTTTTTGATGTTTTATTTGACACCGTTAGGTTGCCGAATTTTCATAAGAGAAATCTTATTTTTGTTTTCCTTACATGTTATTCATTTCATATGTTATGTATTTAAAATTTCATTACCATGTTTTTATTTCCTTTTTATTTTGACCCTCTACTATTTTATGGATCGATTATTAGTGGGTGACCCATGTCCCCTCTATTTTCAATGTTTTCTAAAACCATGTAATATAGCTGTTATGGTGAAAAAATTTCGTGTCAAAATGTCTCTCTCTTTGTCTCAAATTATTTTATTTATAAACTGAATACTAAATGATCATTCTTCTATATTTTTATTCACATATATATCAAAATTATTTATTTTAAATTCTTTTATTTACATAAATGAGACCCACTTTCCTTTTCAATGGGTTTAAAGTGACCTAAAGATCACGTCTTTAAAGCAGTTTTTAAAATGTTATGACTATGAAATAAAACCCATTTTTTATGCTATATGGGTTATTTATGAATCTATTGATGATGATATATGTGTATCACTTGATAATAAAGAAAAATTAATGGTTCTACCTGATAGTGCTCCAATGCATTGTGTAAAGACTTAATCTCTAGAGATGCCCATTTTAATGATACCTTGGTGAATAACATTGGTAATTTTTTAATGACACCTTGGCGATAGACCTTGATGATATGGAATTGATTTTCCATGTTAAATGTTGTAGCCAAATATTCAAGATATGAAACACATTATTTTTATTATGATATGCATCATGAAGTCTTTCTCATGCCTTAAAGTTTTTTATCATGACTTTATTGATGTATCTTAAGTTCACATGTAAAATGTTTCTCTTGTTTCCCTAACTGGGCCTTATGCTCAACCTTTTCATTGATGTATTCTCCAAGGTTATGAGATGAAATAATGAACTTAGTTTGAAAAATGAAGAATCCTTTCATGTGTTTAAGAAGAATGTTTTATGTTGTTTTCATGTATTATGTTACGGATTTCCAAGACAATAGACATTAAAGATCCTCAATTTGTAAAATGTAATGAAAAATTATGTGATAAAATTTTGGGATGTTATTTTGTGTGTGCCAAACAAAACTCTATATGATTGAAGAAGTAAAATAATGACCTGGTGTTTTATACAATGAAATAATAACTTGGTACATTCATACAACTCACGATTAATTAAGTGTTGCATGAAATGAAAAATTTTAAAAATTAAAATATTTCAAACAATAAAAACTTCATGAAATCATAGTGTTTTACATTATACAACCCATTAAATTAATTTCACCCTCGAAATTCATCTAGTTTGTCAATGGTTGGAAACATCAAAGTTCATTTCATAAAAACAAATCATAAAAATTAACACTAATAATTCATATTCAAAGTGAATGTTTTAACCACAGTGGTAACCCAATGTAACTCATAACAATGTTTCCACATCAAAGAACATTTGTGGCATGTGAAAACATGGAAATGGAAGAAAAACCAAATTAATTACCAATATTGATTATATTTAATGATCAAAAGTTGGTGGGTGATCCAAAAAATATTATCAGTTATAGAACCATAAAAATAATAAGAGTTAAAGAGGTCATTAATATCATCAAAAATGATGATAATAGGAAAAAGATTTATTTCATAAACACTTTTTTAATGATGATAAATTTTAATGGGATGAGATACATACATGATTTTGTGAAAAAATCCCCCTTTTGGGCCATGATAAATTTACACTTTATATATTATTTTAATAATCGATGATGAATTTTTCATTTTAAAATCCTTATAGGATCACAAGATCTATAAAAACATGGTAGGTGTTTTAATGTCATTGTTTTTTAGAAATATTTTTTGATAATCTTATATAATATGTATAAAACCTCATATAATGGGAGAATACATTAATATTTGAAACACCATACACTGTTTAATATAAACCATGCCATATATGGTTACCCATATAACCCTTATGAAAGATTTATGTTCAATAATATAGAAATGTTGTAACTAAATTTATCATAAAAATAGAATTTATCATCCATGTATCATAACATAACTATTTTTTTCATATACTATTTTCATGAAGATTTTTCATCATGTATTCTCTTCAAACATGGTTATAAGCCAAATAAAAATAAATATATATTGAAAACATACATGTTTTCTTATTATAATGTTTATTGAATATATTAATCAAATCCATAAATATTTTACTGTTCATTAATGATATCATAACCCTCTTTTGAATAAAACATTAATTTGTTAATATGCTATTTGTAATTTATAATTAACTTATTCAAAACCAGCATATCATTATCCACACATCATTATATTTAACTAAAGAACAAAAAAGGGTTATGTTTCGTGTAATAATGTACTTTAGCTGGAAATCACCTTTTAATTACATCAATTTTCTAGGTCATTAGCACCATTAAAAATTTCGTTATCAATCATCAATGAAAGAATTATAATGAGGAGACATACATATTTCATGATTCATTTAACATAATAATTGAACTCAAAACCATTTGAACATGAATAATATATAATTTTTCTTAAACCATTAACTGTGCTCATTATCTTATTCGATTATACCACTTTCTTAAAAAATTAAATATGGATCATGTCTTAATGTTCTTCAAACTCAAATTATTCGTGGTTCATATGTTTCAAATAAAGTGCACTATTAGAACATACCATAACATTCTCATGTAATTTTTTATCCCATTATCTTCTATAGTATAGTCAATACACCTAAAACCTTCCTTGTTCCATTTATAATATTTATAATGATGATGTAAATTTTATATTTCCCATAAATTACACATCTAAAATATTCAATATTAACAGTGTTCCATGTTTTACCCACCATTGAGTACACCCATAACACATATGTTGAGAAATACTTATCATTGAATAAATCCACATAATCGGGAAAAAAAATATATAAACTATTCCTAAATAATGACACATAATTTTAAATCAATGACATCATTGGATTATTCTTAGGTAAATCCATTAACATATCATTGTTTATATCTCTACATATCTCACTAATATTTTCTCATCCTTGTTTTTAAGGGATGGAATATTTTTATTGATAACAACTAAGCATCCCAGGCATAACATACATGGATATTAATTTATTCTTGATGAGTACACAACATATTAAAAACATAAATTGCTATGTACTATAAGAGAATAGTGTCATTAGATACGTTGAAACCTAATATTAAAACATTTTAAATATTATTTAATATATATATTAAATATCTAATCATTTAGTACTCATACTTAAATCATTTCCTCATAACATGGGAAAAGAAAACATATGAAATGGGTGAGATCAAATGATCAATAAATGTAATCAAGGGATAAATGTTACCCTTTAAAAAAATAGAGTTATGATAAAATGATTGTATCATTATAATTCCATAAAATACATTTGAAATATCATAATCATTACTCTTGTAATAAAGATAGGTAAATAATAATAAATAAATCATCAATGAGTCATGGTGATAATACATGAATGAATAATACTTGAATATAATGCAGACATATGGGAAAACATCATCTTATAACATTGTTATCATGTGTAAATTAAAAAATGGTTCACTCATCAAATTAATGACATTGGATCAGGCACTCATATAAACTTATGGACTTCAAATCTCATCCACGCATAACATTGTCTACTTGTAATCAAGTTAACGCATAAAAATTATTCACATGATGTTGAGACCCATTGAAAAAAACTTATTATCGAATACAATTGTCACTACACCTACTATGAGTGACACAAAACCACCCCTAATCATAGTACATTCCATAAACCTCATCAAGTTTCCCTTTCAAGCCATAGTAAATCAGGTTTCCCCATCATTCCATAGTGGGTCAATGTTCCCCTCATTCGGAATGTAGATCAAGATACACCTGTTTCCCATTATTGATAAAGAGTATAAAATGTTTCCCATAATTATATCTTTTGATATAAATATATACCCAATAAATGGGAGGGAAAAATATGTCCAACCATAACAATATAAAATCCTATATTAATTTTCCATGAGATAATAAAACATCCATCATATCATGGCACCTAAAAAGAGATGGATTTTATCATCATTATGTCACAACCAAGGAAATGAAATGGGTATCACAAAAATTTTATAATATCATTAATTATATTAAATATATTGGTCTCATTATTCTTTCATCAAATTATATGTTACTCCCGAGTATTTGTGATTATTTTGAGGATTTTTTTACTATATTTTATTTTTTATTTATTTCAGACATCATAGAAAATAACATGTGTTATATAAAATAATAGATTCATTTTTACTATATATAGAGAACCAAGTTAATTTTTCACAACAAAAAACACATAAATTATAGTGTGGTATAAGAACCACTAGGTTGGGCATGATTTAAGCACAATGACTAAATCTCTTAATAGCTTCTGTTACTCATACGACCAAGTTTTACTGCTAGTTAATGATGAACCGACATTAATTTTTTTAAACAATTTGAATTTTTTTCAAAATAGGAATTATTTTTCATTTAATATTGTCATAATTGTGTTATGGTGATTTTTTTTATGTGATGTTTCATTTTCCGTGGAATAGTAAAAAATAATTTATTTGAGTAAAAAATTTTACATTCACTTTAAATAATTATTAATGTTAAATTATAATTTAAATTTTTGTTTAATATCACAATAAATAAATTATAAATATATGAATCCAAATTATGGTAACTTAATACCTTCTATATTAAATTTAGATATAAATATTTATTGAACTTTTGACATTTTTATTTTAAAAATTTCTTCCTCAAAATATTTTTGGGGTGAACATTTATAATAATTTACATCCTTATGTGAATTAAATTTTGAAAGACAATATTACACATTTTTAATCTATTTGATAATTGTAATCTAATAATATCAACATATTTTTTACTAAAAAATATTAATGAATGTGATAAAAATTAATTACATTGATTAAAGTAAAAAAAAGAATGGCCTAAACCATACATTAAATGCTAAAATTACCAGGATAGTTTTCCACAATACAATTTATTACCATATTTCCACTATATCCCTTAATTACTTTAATATAATTATCTATTCGTATACTAATCAATAAAAGTTCCCTATAGCATATGTTATGTATGAAGAGGACCAAAAAAACAATGTTCACCATTATAATATATAAAACATTATAATATGAAAAAAACATATTTTATTTTATAAATATCCTTTTAAAAAAATGTTTTATTTTTATCAAAATGGTTTATCATTAATTTTATGAGAATTAATTGTAACATTAAGCTCTCAAAAAACTATATCCCCTTGAATATTTAGAAATCAACAAAATAAAATAAATGATGCTAAAATCATTTTAAGTAATGTAAATTTAATGAAATATTATCTTACATTGTATTAATATATTAACATATAATGGTAAAAATATTTTAGCTTAATATATTTATATTCCATCATTGTATTTATATGTTATTAAATTAAAATTAAATTAAAAATGTGAAAATTTATATTGCTGATGTTATAAAATTATTAATATTTTAATAAATTATATAAACATTATAATAATATTAACTCTTTCCAACTGTTTTTTATATATTAATATATATAAAATATTGTATTTTATTTTACCAAATTTATTTTTCATAACGAACAAATAGAATCCTATACTATAAAAAAATTGTTACCATCGTTATGGTTAAAGTTGTGTCTTTTGGTGTTACATGTGATTTTTTTTAAAATTAATATCCTTCACACTGTGGAATTATATTTTGTAAGTTATATATAATAATTTTAATTTCATGGGTATATATTTTATAATAAATAAAACTTTAATTTTGTCTTAATGGTTCCATCACATAGTATAAAAAAATTTACTTAAATAAAAACTAGAATGATAAAAAATAATGAAACGTAAGGATATAAGGAAAAAAATGATTAAAATGGTTTAATTTTATTGTGGTGTAATTTTTTATGGACCATAAATCCAATATAATAAATAAATTGTATATTTTATATGAACATTATGTAAGAGAAAACTCCCATTAGTACTAAAAATTTTATATTTACAATAATGCCACTCGTCCACCTCATGAAAAATTAATTCACTCTTCCCCTTCCTTTGAATTTACATGATAATTTATCCTAAAAAAACCATGACAAATAACCTCCCTACATCTCTACATTCAAAATAATATCTTTCTAATTGGAATAAACCATCCCTGAAATCCCTTTGGTGAAAACCAATGCGAGTTACCCAAAGAAGATTTATCATCCTTCCTCACACAATTTTGTTTTATTTTCATTCTACTCCACCACTTATTATAATTAAATATAAATATAAATAAATTTGTATAAAATTTATAATTATATTTTCTCATTTTATGGATATGAAAAAAACATACAGAAACTTCTATATAATGTGTATCAAACATACCGTTCTTGAAAAAACTTCAACAACACCAAATGATTTTGTTCGTTTTTTCCATTTCCACCTCTCATTGATGGGAATCATGATGTAAAAAATATTTTTTAATGATATATATGATATTTATTATTTTTTAGGATTAATTAATTACAATATAATTAAAAACATCATTCTTTCAATTTTTGTAAATACGATTACATAGTTTGTAGATGAGTGAATTGTAGCATCCTCAATGTTATATTATTCATTCACAATAGACAAGGAATAAGTTATGAATGGATTTAGTAAAATTATATGATCTAACTGAAATACAAATTCTATGATTATATATATATACATATATATATATATTAAATTTACTTTATTTCTTTCAATACAACAATAAAAGTGAAACAACGTTTATGCGTGTGTTTGACCTACCATATCCATAAATGATGTATTCTATTTCCTAATCCTATATTCTATATATTTTTATAAAAAAAATATAATTAATATATATTATATTAATACCATGATTTACATTATGGAAATAATTAAATAATTATATAAGTAAGTGGACCAATAATAATAAGTCAGCAAATGTAAGAAAAACATGGTGGTTATCACAAAAAACGCAACATGAAAATGGAATTATTTGTGAAATAGAAATATAAACTCCTAATTAAATCATAAATTATATTATTGAAATTAATATATTTATTTCATACATTTATAATAAAATTATAATTATTATTCTATATTTTTTAATGAGTATTATGAAAGTAAAAACATACTTTAAGTGTTCTATCATCTTACTTTTTATATCTGTTTGATGAAAGCCATGTGCACAATATATTTAATTTCAATGGTGTATAGACTTCCAATTAATATAGTATCTGATACATATAATTATAATTATTGACATTTATATGTTCTTTTTTTGAACATTTTTATTGGTTTTTTGGTTCAAAATTTACCAAATTGATATAGTGGGTTTGTCTCAATTTTCTTCCATTCAGACACTTGACAAGTAATGCATATGTATTCTTATAATAGGTGTATATATTTCCATCTAATATTTTATAACATGATTATAAGGTCCCGGCCTTAAACCATACTTAATATTGAATTAAATGAATAATTCACATTGATGATCATTTCAGGTTTAGAGTTTTAGAGAATTAGGACATAACTATTACATCTCAAAAGATTACAAAGCAGTCACTTCTACTAAATTTCCATAAAATAAAATCTCTTAAAAAGAATCATGTCTAGTTCCATGTATTAGATAGCATTACTTTCCCTTGATCCCATCCTTGACCCTATTTCACATTAAGTCATGTGAAAAACATTTCAAAAAAAACTTGGGGTGAGCATAAAAAGCTCAGCAAGGGATACATAATGAATGAAAACTGTTAGTTTTTCAAAACAACAAGTAAACCATGTATAATTTATCAAAGTAATACCTTTCACCTTTAGGAAATAGTAAAAACTCTTCACTGAATAAAATATCATTACATACCCTTTTGTAACCAAAAGATTACCTTAAAGCCCATATAAAGAACACATAAAATATAAAGGTAACATGGGACATAAACATACCTAAATGGAATAACCATATGGTCGACTTACATACATACTTAATGGAATAGCCATACGGATGATTCCATACATACTTAATGGAATTGCCATACGACCGACATCCATACCCAATGCATTGGAGGTTATTACGTAACCACCCGTCCTGGTATTCATGGCACCAGCCGTCATATGGTTTCTCACGTAACCACCTGTAAAATGTCCAAGTACCATCATTACACATAAAATATTTATAATATAAACATTTCAATAACAACATTTCATTTTCAATCAAAATAAGTAATTCCAAGATATTGTATTAATCAATCCATTTTCAAAAATCATTTAAAAGAGATTTTTGAATCAAAGTGTCCCATACCACTTTTAAACTTTTATTGGAATTATAAATTTTAAAACATTAATTTCCATATAAATAAATACTGAAAACCACTTTAAAACATGGACATTATTGATAAGGGTTTAGAATAATAAATCTTTAAAACATTTAAAACGATATTTTTGTTAAAGAGTTTTTAACAAAATGAGAGACTCTTGAATACAAATAATTGCAGAATATCATTTAATCCAAAGTTTATAATATCATTAGAATAAAGGGATTCATGATATAATATGTCAAAGGACATTATACGCACCATAGAAGAGTGAATTGGTGCATAACAACAATGAAGTCTCAATGGAAATGTAAATTGAGATGAAATCCATTATAAAGATGGTATCCTTAAATTAAGGATAAATCTATCAAATAATTATGTGTGAGAAATATAAATACACCCAATATAAGTGGATATTAAGTTTGAAACAATCATAGCTCATTCACACATATTCATAGAATGACATGTTCAAGAAGTACAAGTTGAACCAATGGAAATCGAAATTGGGTTAAGACGTTCCCTTGTAAAAGTTCGACAGCCTAACGACGTCACTTCAAAATTCAGAAAATTAGTCAATGAGAAAGTGAATGGTATCTAATAACATGGACATAAACTTTAAATAAATAAGGATATAGAAGAACATATTCCAACATAATAGGATGTAAATTAAAAGACATAACAAAAGAAGTATTTTAAAAAGAGGAGGGTGAAAGGTCCCCTTACAGAGTTGGGTAACTTTCGAAACGTACACCCCATGGAAGAAGGGTAATAAAATGAAGATGTAAATACCCATAAATGATATTATACTACAAAAAGGTTATAATAATGTGTAGTACATACACCACTCAAAGGAAATAGCGGCAAACATAGCATAAATGTCACGAGAATAAAATTGAGATGAAAAATCCCTTACGAAAACTCGGTAGCCTAACGGTGCCACTTAAAACATCCAAAAATGGATTTATGAGATCAAATAGGGTCTCTCATAATATAAAAATAAAATTACAGAATTAGGAATATAAAATAACATCCCCAAACATAATAAATGTGAGCTTAAAAGAAATTACATAAAAGAGAGTACTTAAAAAGAAAGAGAGAGGTTGGATCCCTTACGAAAATTCGGCAGCGTAACGGCGCCACTCAAAACATCCAAAATGGATTGATGAGAGAAAATAGGGTCTCTCACAATAAGTACATAATATATACAGTAGTATTACTATAAAATAACATCCCAATCAAAAGAAATATGAGCTTAAAATGAAGGACATAAAAGAGTGTACTTAAAAAGAAAGAGAGGGGTAGGATCCCTTACCTCAAGTCCAACTTGTCTTGTTCGTTTCCTTATATTCCTGAATAATTAACATTGGTCAATTTATAATTGCATAAGGAACTCCTATAAAGATTATTATTCAGGTAATATCGCATATTTTAATGTTATCATAATTGTTTAATAATATGAGTTCATATCAGACGTTTTTGTCGATGTTTGGTACATTAGTCAAAAATTGATCTTGTTGGAAAATAATTTTCCATGTATTTATAGGTACATCATATCCAGAATAGTATTTATGTTTTCAATATCATATATATACATTATATATTCATTTTATACTATTCCATAGCATTTGGAGATAAAAATTAAAAGCACCGTTCATGGAGACGGTAGGTCGTACGTACGCATGAACACTACTTTCATTTTTTGTCATATTAATGAAATTAAAACATATTGAGATATATATATATATATATTATAATTCCAGAATTATATCCATAATTTAGATGTAATATATTACATATATATCCATTATATATATGTACTTATAATATTACATAACATTTTGAGATAAGAAATGAAATGTACCGTTCATGGAGACGGTAAGCCGTACGTACGCATGAACGCTACTTCTATTTCTATTTCATATTTAATGGAATTAAAACATAATTATACATAATATAGTTTTAATTCCAGTATGGTATCATATATAATATAATTAAATATATCCTTTATATGTACCACATATGGTATTAACGAATCAAATCACTTTTAAGGGGCGGTAGTCCGCACTTCCTTAAAAGAAGATATTTTGTTTACCCATAATGGAAACCATAAAGGTATGCCATAAATGAAAAATAAAGAAGCTTAAGTAAAACATAAACATATTATATATCATATATAAATATATTGTCATATTAATGTCCACCTTTTAAGGTGTTAGAATAATGTTGAACAATCATCGTTTCATGAGACAGAAATTCGCCATCCACAGAAACAGTATGTTCTTTAACCATTTGATGTAGGTGTGTGTAAGTGTAGCTCTAATCCTTCATATAAAAACATCCTAGTATATTTAAGATACTGTATTTGTTACAAAAGAGATTAATAAAAAGAGTTTAGGGTGTTGGAGAAGCAGAATAAAAAAAAACAAAATTGAAGACATTACCTTAAAATCGGGTAACTCTCTTAGATTTGTGCTCAAAAGCTTCCTTGGGGAGTCTTATGACCATATTGAGGCTTAAAAGAGTAATAGAGGAATGTGGAGAGACAAAATGGGAAGGTTTTGTCTGAGCCAAAGGCTTTTGATGTGTGGGTAAGGTGGTAGAGGTGGGGGCCTTTTATAAGAGGAGAGGAGGGGCACTCTTGGAAAGTAAATAAATGTTACTTTATTTTAGAATTAGTTTCGGATTTTAGTGGTCCCACATTGATGTTTTTAGAGGATAAGGTGATAAGGGTTAAAAATACCCCCATAAAATAGGTTTTGGACAAGTGTAGGTCTTAGATTTTACATTATCTTTCCATTTTATTTAAATCATTAAATAATGAGGTCATCGCTGAATCATCATGATGTCATGCATAATTTAATTTATTTAATGTCTTACAATTATAAAAGAAATACTATGATGTAGGAAATATTTTTATCTTTCCAATTAATATTCATATTCCAAAAGAACGTTTATGTAGACAAAATTAAAAATATTTTACTTAGGTGACACATTCTTTGTTACATTTAGCATTCATTAAAAATAAAAAGATAAAAAGTCACTTTCTCACAAAAGTGATTCCATGGGGCCCCCATGTTTGGAAAAAGGAATCCCATGGTCGGCCATGAGACAACCCGTAGCCTTAGGACACATTTTGTGGTCATTTTTGTATTATTATGAGATTATTTTATTTTCTTTAACTACCTGATTACTCATTAATCAAGATAATTAAAGATAATAACCATCGTAACTATTCATATTGTCCAAAACTAAAAGAATCATAATTACATGATTTGGACCTTCTGATTCCAAATTTTTAATCCATTTTACCAAATTCCAAACACATAAATTTCAATTATTAATTTAAAAATAATTCCCGTTGTGAAACCAAATTGCAGGTTTTTTAGAAACAATATTTATGAAATGTTTGGCACTTCTTTATGGCTAATTGAAAAGTAAAATTAACCCCAATGACCATAATTGGATTACAAGGTAAAAATATATTCTAATTACACTTTAAAACAAATTAAAAAGATAATATAACCATATAATTAAATTATATGAAAAAGTAGTTTTGATGTAAAATGTATTATTTCTCACTATTCATTGAAAAATAAACATTGTCGGAAAAATACCAAAAATTAACCCAAGGTAAATTTCAATGTCCCAATCATAAATAATATGTTTATTTTGAAAAATAGATCATATAAAATTGTTAAAATTTTGATTTAAAAAATGGGTTTCCATCAAAAGGTAGTAAAACAATCTTTTAAAAATACTAGTGTATTCAATGCTTAAGATTCGATTCATTTGTATTTTAAGCCTCTATAATTTATTAGAAAAAATTAAAAACAATAAACAAACATATATAATCGCATTTTAGTTATTTCTATTCATTCCTATCAATACAATGACTATGTGTTAACTACCATTTAAAATAATATTTTTATTATTATTAGAGTGCAACGTATGATTTCAAAGGAACTCGTTGTTACGTATTGGGTAAGCCATCGATCATAGCATTCCCTTTAAATTAACATTGACATTTTATTCAAAAATAGGTATAAATATAAAAATGTCATATTATTTATTTACCTGGTGTGTTACATCCTTCCCCCCTTTTGGGAATTGCGTCCTTGCTATTTTGAAATTGGGATCGGAAACATCCTTGAAAGTCCCACATCAGAACAAGAGTCGGTAAAACAATTACTTTAAAATAAAGAAATATAAGTACAGAGGTCACCCGAGTTAACCGATACTAAGATTCTATGTAGGAAAACATGGACATGGAGGAGAAAACATAGGGTCATGTTCTGATGGAGAGTGATAGAAAACATGTTTAGGAGAAAGTTAACCACAAGAAAATCACAAACTTTTGATGGGTTAAACGGTATTCGATTCCCCAGTATGAAAAGTTAATAGACAACATTTTTGTTTTTAGTTAATTTTTATTGAGTAATTTATTCATAAGGAACCATAATAACTTATCATGTTGACTTTCAACATTTATTATATTTCTTACACAACTCATATTTTCTCCAAAAGATGAGTATTTAGGAAGACTTGTTCTCATTAAGAGTAGTATAATCAAATTCTAGAGAATCACCTAATCCACAAAATAGAACTATATAATTCCCATGTCTTTAGACATTAACCATAACAAAAAACAAATAGGTTAGTACAAGATCAGATAATCCAGAAAAAGATAACCCATTATAACAAGAAAATCTATTCTTAATCTCCATAATTTGTCCAACAAAACCTAAAGTTCAACGAGGACCATTCGATAAAAAAATTTTCTATAAAATTCTTCAAAGTAATCCAAACTATGATTGAAACCCAAATATTTGAAGGATTTAATGACATAGTCTTCCACGTTAAATCGTAACATTTATCTCCAAACAACATCAGTTGCTCTTAATTTTTCGTATTGAAATGTAATCAACCTTATCACATATCCTCCATGATAGGTTAATACATTTCCATAGATAACCCAAAATCAACTTACTCTTAATTCATAAATCATCTAACTAAATTGAATCAGTCAAACTAACCAGGGAATTCACGTAGTCCAGTGGTAGGCGATAAATACCGGTCACACTTTGGTTGTGGGTTCTATTCCCACAGCATTGTCCAACGCGACGGGTTGTCACACGGTCTGTGTGTTGTCTTTTTTCCAAAACTATATAATTGTTAAAACATTCCAAAAAACGAGATAAAATCATCAAAAATGATCATAACATATTTGAATCTCAAGTTTATCTCATGCCTTTTATTTTCCAGCATATCATATAATAACCCATAATTACCTCAAAAGTAAGTATCATATAAACTCTAATGGTTACCTTTATAATTATTACCTTAACTTCCACATCGATTGGTCATATCATACATGATTCATTACAGAACATACCATGGTTCAAGTGGTTGATCATGACTCGTTGATAGTTGGTTTAGAACAACCATGAGTTTTCTCATTGAATTCCCCATTTTATCTAGTATCTTAATCAGAGAACTACAACAGTTTCCTTCAAACCTGTTGTCTCTTTGGTGCCTGCTAGATCCATCCATTCACTAGAACCAGAAATGTCAGTGTGAGTATATCAACAAAACCATAATGTACTAATGAGGAAGATAAACACTAATATATACTTACTCATTCACTTTATCTAAAACTAGGACTCTTTCTAAAATCCTAACCATTATGGTAATGTCACTTATGCTTAGAGGATACACTAACCTCTAAAGTTATCTAAACCGACCTCTGATACCAATTATAAGGCCCAGGCCTTAAACCTTACTTAATATTGAATTAAATTAATAATTCACATTGAGGATATCTTTAGGTTTAGTGTTTTAGAGAATTAAGAAATAACTATTACATCTCAAAAGATTACAAAGTAGTCACTTCTACTAAATTTTCATAAAATAAAAACTCTTAAA
This sequence comes from Viscum album, assembly GCA_963277665.1. NCBI lineage: Eukaryota > Viridiplantae > Streptophyta > Magnoliopsida > Santalales > Viscaceae > Viscum > Viscum album. The sequence goes on along the minus strand of OY728165.1, from coordinate 1,058,488,330 downwards.
AAGAAACTTGTCTAGTTCCATGTATTAGATAGCATGAATTTCCCTTAATCCCATCCTTGACCATATTCCACATTAAGTCCTGTGAAAAACATTTCAAAAAAACTTCGGGTGAGCATAAAAATCTCAGCAAGGGATTCATAAAGAATGAAAACTTTTAGGTTTTCAAAACAATATGTAAACCATATATACTTTATCAAAGTAATACCGTTCACCTTTAGGAAGTAGTAAAAACTCTTCACTGAATAAAATATCATTACTTACCCTTTTGTAACCAAAATATTACCTTAAAACCCATATAAAGAACACATAAAATATAAAGGTAACTTGGGACATAAACATGCTTAAATGGAATAACCATATGGTCGACTTCCACACATACTTAATGGAATAGCCATACGGCCGACTTCCAGACATACTTAATGTAATAGCCATACAGATGACTTCCATACCCAATGCATTGTAGGTTATAACGTAACCACCCGTCCTGGTATTCACGGCACCACCCGCCATATGGTTTATCAGGTAACCACCCGTAAAATTTCCAAATACCATCATTACACATAAAATATTTAAAATATAATCATTTCAATAACAACATTTCATTTTCAATCAAAATAATAAATTCCATGATATTGAATTAATCAATCCATTTTAAAAAATCATTTAAAAGAGATTTTTGAATCAAAGTGTCCCATACCACTTTGAAGCTTTTATTGGAATTATAATTTTTAAAACATTAATGTCCTTATAAATAAATAATGGAAACCACTTTGAAAACATGGACATTAAATATAATGGTTTAGAATAATAAATGTTTAAAACATTTAAAACGATATTTTTGTTAAAGATTTTTTAACAAATTGAGAGACTCTGGAATACAAATAATTGCGGAGTAACATTTAATCCAAACTTTATAATATCATGATAATAAAAGGATTCATGATATAATATGTCAAAGGACAGTATACACACCACATAAGAGTGAATTGGTGCATAACAACAATGAAGTCTCAATGGAAATGTAAATTGAGATGAAATCCATTATAAAGATGGTATCCTTAAATTAAGGATAAATCTATCAAATAATTATGAGTGAGAAATATAAATAAACCAAATATAAGTGGATATTAAGTATGAAACAATCAGAGTTCATTGACACATATTCCTAGGATGACATGTTCAAGAAGTACAGGTTGAACCCAACGAAATCGAAATTGGGGTAAGACGTTCCCTTGTAAAAGTTCGACAGCCTAACGGCGTCACTTAAAAATTCATAAAATTAGTCGATGAGAGAGTGAATGGTATCTCATCACATGGACATAAAATTTACATCAATAAGGATATAGAAGAATATATCCCAACATAATAAGATGTAAATTAAAAGTCATAACAAAATAAGTCTTTTAAAAAGTGGAGGGTGAAAGGTCCCCTTACCGAGTTGGGTAACTTTTGAAACGTACACCCCATGGAAGAAGGGTCATACAATGAAGATGTAAATACCCATAAATGATATTATACTACAAAAAGTGTATAATAATGTGCAGTACATACACCACTCAAATGAAATAGTGGAAAACGTAGCATAAATGTCACGGGAATAAAAGTGAGACGAAAAATCCCTTACGAAAACTCGGCAGCCTAACGACGCCACTTAAAACATCCAAAAATTGATTTATGAGATCAGATAGTGTCTCTCATAATATGACCATAAAATTAAAGTATGAGGAATATAAAATAACATACCCAAACATAAGAAATATGATCTTAAAATAAATGACATAAAAGAGAGTACTTAAAAAGAAAGAGAGAGGTTGGATCCCTTACGAAAATTCGGCTGCCTAACGACGCCACTCAAAACATCCAAAATTGATTGATGAGAGAAAATATGGTCTATCACCATATTAAGATAATATATAAAGTAGGAGTAATATAAAAGAACATCCCAATCATAAGAAATATGAGCTTAAAAGGATTGACATAAAAGAGTGTACCTAAAAAAGAAAGAGAGGGGTAGGATCCCTTACCTCAAGTCCAACTTGTCTTGTTTGTTTCATTATATTCCTGAATAATAAACTTTGGTCAATTTATAATTTCTTAATGAACTCCTATAAAAATTATTATTGAGTTAATATCACATATTTTAATTTTATAATAATTGGTTAATAATATGGGTTCATATCAGATGTTTTTGTCGATGTTTGGTACATGAGTCAAAAATTGAACTTGTTGGAAAATAAGATTCCATGTAGTTATAGGTACATCATATCCGGAATAGTATTGATGTTTTTAATATCATATATATCCATTATATATTAATTTTATACTATTCTATAGCATTTGGAGAAAAAAAATTAAAAGCACCGTTCATGGAGACAGTAGGCCGTACGTACGCATGAACGCTACTTTCATTTTTTATCATATTAATTGAATTAAAAAAATGAGAGAGATATATATATATATATATATATGTTATAATTACAGAATTATATCAATAATTTAGAAGTAATATATTACATATATATCCATTATATATATATAATTATAATAGTACATAAAATTTTGAGATAAGAAATGAAATGTACCGTTCATGGAGACGGTAAGCCGTACGTACGCATGAACGCTACTTTCATTTCTATTTCATATTTAATTGAATTAAAACATAATGATACATAATAGTATTTTAATTACATCATGGTATCTTATATAATATCATTAAATATATCCTTTATACGTACCACATATGGTATTAACGAATCAAATCACTTTGAGGGGGCGGTAGTCCGCACTTCCTTAAATAAAGATATCGCGTTTACCCATACTGGAAACCATAAAGGTATGTCATAAATGAAAAATACAGAAGCCTAAGTAAAACATAAACATATTATATATCATATATAAATATAGTGTCATCTTAATGGACACCTTTGATGGTTTTAGAAGAATGATGAAGAATCATCATTTCGTGAGTCAGAAATTCGCCATCCACAGAAACAGTAGGTTCTTTAACCATTTTATGTAGGTGTGTGTAATTGTAGCTCGAATAATTCTTATAACAACATCCTAGTATATTGAAAAAAATGTACTTGTTACAAAAGAGATTAATAAAAAGAGTTTAGGGGGTTGTAGAATCAAAATAAAACAAAAGAACACAAGTGAAGACATTACCTTAAAATCGGGTAACTCTCTTAGATTTGTGCTCAAAGGATTCCTTTGGAAGACTTCTTCCCAAAGTGAGTCTTCAAGGAGTAAGAGAGGAATGTGGAGAGAAAAACATGTGTAGGGTTTGGCTGATACAAAGGCTTTTTAAGTGTGGGTAAGGTGGTAGAGGTGGGGGCCTTTTATAAGAGGAGAGGAGGGGCACTCTTGGAAAGTATAGAAATGTTACTTTATTTTAGAATGAGTTTCGGATTTTAGTGGTCCCACATTGATTTTTTTCGAGAATAACGTGATAAGGGTTAGAATTACACCCATTAAATAGGTTTTGGACAAGTGTAGGTCTTATATTTTACATTATCTTTCCATTTTATTTAAATCGTTAAATAATGACGGCATCGCTGCATCATTATGATGTCATAAATAATTTAATTTATTTAATGTCTAAAAATTATAAAAAAAACTACTATGATGTAGGAAATATTTTTATATTTCCAATGAATATTTATAGTCCAAAATACCATTTATGTAGACAAAATTAAAAATATTTTACTTAGGTGATACATTCTTTGTTACATTTATCATTCTTTAAAAATAAAAAGATAAAAAGTCACTTTCTCACAAAAGTGATTCCATGGGGCCCCCATGTTTGGAACAAGGCATCCCATGGTCGGCCATGAGACAACCAGTAGCCTTAGGACACATGTTGTGGTCATTATTTTATTATTATGATATTATTTTATTATCTTTAACTACCTGATTACTCATTAATCAAGATAATTAAAGATAATAACCGTCATTACTATTCATAATGTCAAAAAAAAAAGAGTCTTAATTACATAATTTGGACCTTCTCATTCCAAATAGGTAATCCATTTTACCAAATTCCAAACACATAAATTTCAATAATTAATTTAAAAATAATTCCCATTGTCAAAACAAATAGCGGGTTTTTTAGAAACAATATTTATGAAACATTTGGCACTTGTTTATGGCCAATTCAAAAGTGAAATTAATCCCAATGATCATCATTGGATTACATGTAAAAATATATTATAATTAAACTTTAAAACAAATTTAAAATATAATATAACAATATAATTAAATTATATGAACAAGCATTTTTGATGTAAAATGCATTATTTTTCACTAATCATTGATAAATGAACATTGTCAGAAAAATACCAAAAATTAAACCATGGTAAATTTCAATGTCGCAATAATATATAATATGTTTATTTTGAAAAATAGAGCCTATAAAATTGTCAAATGTTTGATTTAAAAAATGGTTTTCCATCAAAAGGTAGTAAAACAATATTTTAAAAATACTAGTGTATTCAATGCTTAAGATTGGATTCATTTGTATTTTAAGCCTCTAAAATTTATTGGATAAAAGTAAAAACATTTAACAAAAATATATAATCTTAATTTAGTTATTTATATTCATTCATGTCAATACAACGGCTATGTGTTAACTACCATTTAAAATAATTTTATTTTATTACTAGAGTACAACGTTTGATTTCAAAGGAACTCGTTGTTACGTATTGGGTAAGCCATCGAGCATAGCGTTACCTTTAAATTAATATTGACATTTTATTCACAAATGGGGATAAATATAAAAATGTAATATTCTTTATTTACCTGGGGTGTTACAATGATTGTCTTTATTTTTTTCTTCATTCAATTTCGTTTTCTGAAATGGGTAGTTGGATCTATGTTTACCAAGTGTTATGTGTTTATTGCAAAAATCTCATCATTTATCAAGATTGTTTATGATTATTCATTAATTGATCATATTTTATAATAGATCTATAAATAAATTTCAAAAATTTCCTTAACCTTGGGTTATTCATTTTATAACCAATTCGTGGTCCATTTTAAAAATATTTTTTTCTTATGATTATTTCAAATTTTTTATTGGAAATTTGATTGTATTTATCTTTTTGGAAAAAACTATGTGATTTTTCGAAAACCATTTTTCTGAATATGTTTTCAAAACATGATTTAATATAATCCTAAGATGTTTAATGTACATTTTAACCCATTAATTTCTTTTTTAAAAGCAGTATTATAATGAATATTCCTTTAATTTTAGGATGACATAAGTTTTGTATGAATTATTAGAGAGAAATGAAAATTCCACATGTACAGACTTATGTGCTATCATGACCGTCAATTTAATTGATGATTCATATGTTTTTTTGTAAGGTTATATTCTTATGATTTTATTTTTCTAATATTATATTTTTTATTTGGATATGGATTTCATAGAAAATGTTTTTTCGGAAATTTCATTATTCTTAAAACGTGTTTAAAATGAGTTTTATAATTCTTTATATAATTTGAAAATGATATTTTAATAGAAAATGATTTCAATGATAAAAAATATTATTTTATAATTTTAAAAAGTATATTCAATGAAAATGGATTTCCAAATTTGTTCAATAATATTTTCTATATTTATAACAAAATTGATTTTCCAAATGTTTTCAGGTTTTTTATATATTTTCATAAAAAAATATTTTCAAAATGTTTTCAACATTAATTTATATGTTTTTTGGGAAAATAATTTTCACAGTAATTTGGGTCTTATTTTTTATTTTTTGAAGGAAATTAATTTCTAAAATTATATAATGCTTTCATTCAATTATTTCAATGTATAATAGAATAAAATAGTTTTCAAAAGTTTTTATGTTTTAAAATTTTTATTCAAATAAGAAAATATATATTCGACAAGATAATTTTTAAAAGTAATTTAATTATTATTTTCCATCTAATGTGATTTTTTTTGTGTCACTCACGCCTTTCAAATGAAATTATCCAATGATTCTAGTTGTATTATTTTTATTAGTGGATTATGTTTAGATGACCACAAGTTTGTGAACCCCATTACTGTTTAAAATTTTATATTCTTAGGAAACCTACATACATTCAATTGTTATTCTATGATGAATTAATACTGAAACTTTTTTTTTATTTTTTTATATATTATTACATTTTTTTACAACCAAATAATTTCATGGGACATGAATTAATTGTTTTTGATTTATTTGGAACATGTTTTTATGATTTAATTATGAGATTGATGAGACCTATATCTCCCTCATATTCGTTGTGTAATGAAATGTGTTCTATTAGTTCAAAGGGTACATCAGTTGTAGCCCATTTCCTAAAATAAGAAGTTTTATATGCTTTTAAGAAAACCCGAATAAAATAATGCACTGAACTTGTATCACAATCCCGAAAAAAAAAATATGTTACAGTAGTTGTAGCCTAAGAAAAAAATAATACGTTATTAGGAATGTTATCCAAATCTCGAAGCAAGCACACAAGTTTTTGTATATGAATAACATGTTATGATGGTCTTGGTACATACTCTTGAAATAATATTTTCTATTAATATTTTAATGTGATAAATTTAATTTATTATTAATCAATCATTATTTTTAGTATTTTTCTATTGATTACCATTCAATTCAGGTCTAATGATTTTCAAATATTTTGTCCCTCTCTCATGATTATGATATTTGATCTAAATGGTATGATCATAAAATGATATTCTCATGTTCTCATACACATATGTTCATATAATTATAATACATATTCTTTATTTACCCTTATTTATAATTTTAGCTCAAACCTTTCTTATGTTACCATTCCGCATTTTATAAAGTATAGTTTTATATCGATGTAATTAAGAGTTAGATCATTGTTGGAAAAATTGAATATCATTAAACAAGATTGAATATTTTGTCCAATGATTTCAGAGAAACAAAACTATTATGGTCCTCTATAATGTGCTTTTGTTAAATGATGAATATTATTATATATTGTTTCCATAATTATGTATGTTCAGTCAAGGTCGCTAACATTTGTATAAAAGGAATGGTTTTGTCATTTTTTGGAAAATAGGATGATAAAAACATTATGATATCCTTTGGAATATGTTTATGGATATATATTGTGATGTATATATGGATAAGACTAATGTGTCATATATTTAATTATAGGTTTCATGATTTTGGAATTATATATGTATTTTACAATATTATGTGGAATTCCTCTATGATAATTGTTTCTCACATTATTTTTTTTATTATTCAATAGTGAGAAATAGAAGGAACATGGATAAAATTGACTCTGATGGAAAATTAGTGACTATGATCAATGAAATTAGATAATGATTATAGAGAATGATATTATGATTTTTTTCATTTAGCTATCAGGATATATTATTAATACTATGAACTTTGGTGATATTATAACATGTTAAATAAGACGAAGTTAAAATTTAATAAATGTTTATGTTGTAAGGATAATGTATGAAAGATGATTCAACATCATAAATGACAATAAAAATCTAAGAGGAACATCAAGGAATACCTCAGATGGACCAAAAGATGATTTCTATGTTAGAAAAATGTTCATAGATCAATGAATTTCCGTTGACTTCAATGCCTTATTTGTGAAGAAGACTGGAATTACACAAAACAATTCCCTAACAAAGAATTTACTCTGAATCCAAGGAAGGAACTAATCTATGGAAATAACTAGTGAATAAGTATTGATGTGTTTATGAATTTGGATTCATGAATTATGATTTTTGAATTATATATTGATTTTCCAATTTTTTGTTTTTCTTTAAGGATTTAAAAGAATATGTTATAAATTTCTAATATAATAGAAAATTTATCTAATGTAAAGGTGATATTTATGGGAAACACATGGTTGAGGGAAATATAACTCTTAATATATTACTTATGTTATGATAATGGTGTTTAGAAATTAATGTGGTGTATATGAATATGTATCATAGAAAGTACAGATTAATGAATTTCACAAATGATTGTTTATTATATCATGGATAGATATTAAAATATATTCACATTTATTTATTTTTTGAAAAAACAATAGAATAAGGAAACATCCATGTTATATTAATGATTTATGGAAATAAAATCTATTAACATTTTTCAATATAATAAAACATGAACGAATTTACTTGTTCAGTATAAGAAAACAACTATAAATGTTAATATATATGGGGGATAAATGTTTAAATGATTCGATGGCCTTATTTCAATAAATTTGGATTTTTATATTTTTAAAGTGATAAATTATTGAACCATTAGGAGATGGTTTATGTTAAACATTAGATGAGGTTTTAGATATTAAAGTATTATCTTATAATAGGATTATTTTTGAATATTCGTTCAACTACCCTAAACGTATTATTGTTAAGATAACAAGAGAGAAATAAAATGACTCATCATTTTATATATGTATATCATTATCTATTAATACTTCATAAATGAAAAATCCACCCCATTTATTGGGGTAATATATGAACATGTAATCAGGAAACAAACTAACAAATATTTAGATTGTTTATTTGAAAAGGACTAAAGTCATGTATGAATAATTTCTTAGGTTTATAAATTTTATAAATTTTCAAAAACTCTTAAAAAGGGATATTGATATAGTTTATCATAATCCTTTTGTTTCTATGGTAACGATTTTCATATAAATCCTAATAGATTTATTGTTATGGGGACCTTAACAATACATTTATCATTCAATTCATAGCGATAAAATATCTTTATCAATCTCGAAAATTATTTATGCTCCTCCTCTATGTCTTGTATTCACTCCCATACTATGTGATCATACGTGGTAACCATGTTATGGTTTTTTTGTTAACCATTTTTGTACCAACATTATGTAGTTATTGGAAGTTTAATATTCAATTTTTCAATATGGGTTTCTATGAAAGGAACAATCATGTATTAATCCATTGATAACCCATATGAATATCGAGGGTGGAAGTTTTTTTAAAGGGGTAGGAAGTAACACACTCATATTATTTGTATTTTTTTCTAAATAAATTAAATATTTTTAATATTTTTCAATTTCATGAAATATAGAATATAGCTTGCGTTATATGAAATAAAATTTTATTGTTATTTTTTAAACTACACAATGTTGATAATTCACTACACGAAACACTTATATTAGTATATGGTATAAACAACATAATTTTTGGCTTATGTTGGGTATTATTATGAATTTTTTCATATATTTTGACATATTGATTTATAAAAATAAACATAATTTTTGAATTGAAAATTTAAATGACTTCCTAAGGTTATTTTTTGGTATTTTTCAGGGACATTTCAATTTTTTTACGAATTGTGAAAAAATAAATCATTTTAGATAAAAAATATAATTTCATTTAAATAATTATTAAAGAAAAATTATATAATAATTTTTTTTAAGTAAATATAAATTAATTATGAATATATTAATCAAATTTTTTTCATTAAAATCATTTTTATTTTGAATATATATATAAAAACATTATGAACTTTTGAATTTTTTTTCTTAAAAACCATCTTTCTTACAACATCAACGAGATTAGATTTTATTTTAAATTTTATTATATTGTAAATTTATTATTGGAAAAAGATAATAATATATTTATTATGTATTATGTTTATATTTTAATAAGATCTTCTTCAATTCTGACCAATCATATTAGAGAACATGATTAAAATAAATTTCATCAATTAAGGTATAATTTTTCATAACAAGAGTCTAAAACATAATTTGATGGGTGAAAATGGCTTATAAACTTTTCTAAAAGAAATGTTTTGCCCATATATTTACTATATACTTTCATGGTTCTAATTTTATGATTTAATGGTTTACTATTCAACAAAAATATACTATTTTATAGAATAAGGAAACAAAATTGTTCTTTCTTTATATTTAACATTTTTATAATATTTAGAGATGGAAGAAAAAATATTTTAAATTATAATTATTTTTTCTAAATATAACTGAGTAATTTTTATTATCAACAATTATAAATAACTTTAATATATAAATTATTCACACTGAACATTCACAAAAAATTAGACCGTGAATTATGTTGTTAATAATTAAATAAAATAAGTGATGCTCAAAATATTAGAAGTAAAGTAAAATTTATGAATTATTGTGCTCCTTTTTTTATTATTGAATATATCCTGGTACACATATATAAAACTAATATAATTTAATTCTATATTTTAATTGATATTTTATAAATCAAAATTCAATTAATAATGTCAATATTGAAAGAATTTTAATTTTACTATAAATTATATTTTATAAAATGATTTTAAATTTATATAAATCAGAAATTCCGAAATTTTATCATTAAGTGTTAATAAATATAAAATATATTTTATTAATGAACCAAAATATCTCTTATATTAATCATATAGTCCCATAATATTAAAAACATTGTTAGCATGGTTTAGGTTAAAGTAGTGTTTTTGCGTGTTACATTTGTTTGTTTAAAAATTAATTTCCAACAAACATGGGAATTAAATTTATTAATTAGGTATTATATTTTTTATTTGGGGTCTATATATTTACTAATTATTCTTAATTTAATTTTTTTAATGGTTAAATTACAAAGGATAGATGGCTTGTTACATTTATAAAAACTACGATGCTAAAAACAAAGAAACATAGTTACTTAAGAAAAAAATCATAAAAATGATAATATTTTTTTGGTATGTGAATTATTATTGACTAGATGTCCCATTTGAAACTTTTTTGTCCTTTTTGGATTCACATTACATTAGGTTGACCTCTAAATAGTTCTTTCTTTTATGTATTTTCAGAAATGTCACTCAACCTATGATATAAATGGCATTCACTCTTCTCCATCCTCACGCCTATCATGACACATTTTATCATAAAAATTTAGAATAAATATTAAATAAATATATGTAATGATTCTATAATCCCTCGTTTGAAAATAAATCCATCCACGCAATCCCTATGGTGAAAAACAAATGGTGTTACATACAGAAGAGGTATCATCCTTCCTCTAACACTTTTGTTTTATTTTAATTCCCCACACCTCAAATATTATTATTCCATTTTTATATAATAAATCAATTATCCTAAATATATTTATAACATTGTATTCTATTTTTTATAACTACTCATATACTCACATCTATTGAATGGGTAATTATTATACCATTCTTGTGTATGGTCAACTACCACCACACAAAACGATGTTGTTCGTTTTTCCATTTTCACATACTGTGGATGGGAGTTATGTTGGAAACATTATTTATTTATTATATATATGATATCAATGATTTTAATAACAATACATAATTATTTTATTAAGAATACACTGATCATTTCTATCTTCTTTAAATATGATAACATTGTTTGTGGATGATTAGACTACCACCTCATCCAAATGATGTGATTCCTTCACACACTACATATAATGTATAAAAAATGGATTTATTGAAATTATATGATATATATGAAGTAATAAATTTTAATTAATTAAAATATAAAAATATATATACGTATACATATATTTAATTTAGAATCATTCCGTCAATACAATAATAAAACGAAAACACCGTTCATGCGTACGTAATACCTACCGTCTCTAAGAATGGTGTATCCAATTTCATATTTATATATTATATATATTATTAATGTACATATATAATGACTATATATAATATATATATAATTTTTTACATTAAATAAATAATGAAATCATGATATACGTAAGAGGACCAAGAATAACAAGTCGAAACCGGTAAGAAAAAGTATGTGGTTATCACTAGAAACGTAACATTAAAATAGAATTATTAATATATGGGAATTATAAATTATTATGTTAATCATTAGTGATATTTTATATATTAACATTGTTATATTATGCATTTATAATATATTTATTCATATCTTATATCAAATTTGAATGGTCATGATGAGAGGTAAGACATAAGGTTAAGGTTTTCTCATCTCACTATTTATAATCATGGAAAATATGCCATGTTCACAACTTTTTTCTTTTGTGTGGTGTATATAATTTCAATGAATGTATTCTATGATAGTTATAATTATATTTATTTTTATTTAAATATAAATTTATTATATATTTATGGATATTAATGTTCAAAATTTACAAAATTGATAAAGTAGTGTTGTTTTAATTTACCTTCGTTGAGGAAGATGCAATATAATGCACATGTTTTTTTCTAATAGGTGTGTATAATTATACATGACATGTTATGTAATGAATATTTTTCTTCACATGATATTTTATTCTTAATTTTTTTCAATTTTCTTATATGTTGGGTAAGATTTTATGGTACAAAATGGTTTGAGTTTATTGAAACAATCTCATTGTTTATGAAGATTGTTTATGACTGTGCTTCCATTGTTCAATTATTAATGAAACATATCTCATGAACTCTCATTAAATTTTATAAAACATTATTATTCTAATTATAGTAAATTTATAGAAACATTTTCCCACCATTTTGTACATCATATTATTACATGATTTGGTTTTTTGAAAATATGTAATTATTTCTCTTTTTCGGAAAGAAATAATAGTTTTATCTATATCGTGTTTTTTAAAAACATTTTGTAAAATGTTTTTTTATGATCATATGATTTTTAAATGAAATTTTTATCCATGTATTACCTTCTTAAAATAATATTTTAAAAGGAATATTCTGGTTATTTTCTGATCAAGGATCATTTTTTAATTTTTAAGGTGTATAAATAATGTTTGGCATTTACAGATATACCTACAATCATGACCATAATTTCCATAAGGAATATATTTTCAGATAACATGTTTATTTTACAAATATATTTTTACCCTAATAATCTTGAAATTTATTTATATTAAAATTGTTTTCGAAGTAAAATTTATTTGAAAAATAATGATGTTTTAAAAGTGTTTAAATAAGTTTGAATCCATCAATTATATGTTTTCAAAAGGGTAATTTCATGGAACATAATTTTAAATTATCTAAATGCCTAATTTATAAGTTGTGTTACTAATTTCAGTGTAAATGGTTTTCTAAAATGTTTTATCCACCATTATATGTTTTTAGGAAAACAATTTTCCAAATATTTTCAAGCATTTTTTATACTTTCTAGGAAAACATATTTCAAAATGTTTTCAATCATAATTTATATGATTCCATGGAAAAAAATTTTAAAATGGTTTTTAGAATATTTTATATGTTTTTAAAAGAGAAATATTTTAAAATAACTCCAGGTCTTCTTTCAATGTTTTTAACAAATTTTTTAATTATAATTGCTTTTAAAATGTTTTGTGTTTTAAAAATAATGTCATAATGATGAAAAGAAAATTTTCCAGAATTCATAATTTAAAATGATATAAAAAATTACTTTCCATCTAAAATAACATTTTTTAGTGATACACGTGAATTTTATAGAAAATTATTCAATGGTTCCATTCATATTTTTGCTGAATTTGTTTAGGTTTTGATGGAATGATATTTTTTGAATATTGTTTCTATTTCACTAGTTATAATCTTAAGAAACCAACTTATTTTCATTGGTTATGAGATGAAGAAATGATTATGAAAGTTATATTCCTCAACATGTTGAGATATTATTACAATTTGATGAAACCAATTTCATAAAATGGGATATGATATTTATGTTTATGATATGTTGGAATATGTATATATGATATCATTTTGATTTAGGATTGACATATATCTCTCTCAAATTCAATAGGTAAAGATAAGTGGTATACGAGATAAATTTGTATATAACTTTTATCCCAATCTTAACAAAAGATGGTACATGGGTTTTTTCTAATTCCCAAATATAATATGGTACACATCTTTTATCCCATTTTAAAAAACAATAGCGTACATTATTTATACCCCAAACCATAAAATTAAGGTACACCTGCTATTGACCATAACAAAAATTTATGAGGATATATTGGTTGTTAGTCGATGCTCGATTTATGTACATAGGTTGTATCCCATGAATTATGTGTTACGAATGTCTTGTAAGGAATCCATGAAGAAATATTTACTATTATTATATTCATTCAATATATTATACGTGTTATTACATTGTTATAAATTCACGGACTATTACCATGATTATATTATGGTTCTTGTATCATGGAAAGCCAATATTAAATACATGCCTCATGATTTTTTTTAATACGAAGGGTGTAATCTACAAATGATGTTCACATTATATGATACCCTTATGTTCATGTTATTCTTATGTACATCTTTTTTTACAAATACGAAGAATTAGAGATCATCTATTTCTTATGTTTTCTATTACTATGTCATGAATAATGTTTTTATGTAGATGTTCTAAATAGGTAGATCCTTGTGGGAATCATTTATGATCTTTCACCTAGTATGAAATTTGTTTCCATGTTTCCAAAGACACAAAACAATTATGATCCTAAATAATGTATTTTCATATTGAATTTAATATTCATCTATATTGCGGTAATATCAATTTATATTATGATTAGGTTGTTGTTGATTGGCCCTTGAAAGGAATCATGTTTCAAAATCATATAGAATGTTGTTGTGATATAGGTGTCATAACAATCATTAAATAGAAAAATAAAACATTAAACAAATAGAATTAATGTTATTATATTATTATACCCCCAGTACAGAATAAACTAAACAAAATTTGACATCTTATATTGAGAATGACATTGAAAGATCAAAAGGATCATTTCTTAGAGATAATATACTATTTTTGAAAAAATATAAAATAATTAAAATAATTTATTTATAAATAAATATTTATATTTCGATTTAAAAAATTTATTTATGAAAAATATTTCCCACCTTAGTATATGTTTCTTTTAATACATAAAAAGTTATGAATATATTTATCTTTTATAAAATATTTGAAAACATATAATAGATGAATTAAAATTGTTCAAAACTAAAATGACATTAAAATATAGAGTATTATTGAAATAATTTAAAAAATAATTTTGTTTGAATACTTATAACAGAATATGTAATGAAACTATGGCTATGAATGAGGATAAATGAATTCATTCGTAACATTCCATGTATACCATAAACATTTTAGAAATGTTACTCCATCAAAGAATGAAGATAAGTTCCAATAAAATTACATTTTGTAAAAACGTAAAAATATTAGTAAATATGAAATTTATAAATAAAAAGTTTATAGTAAATTAGTTTGAAAAATCATTTTAGAAAACATTATTTTGAAAAAATAAAATTTCCGACCAAAAAGATTAATAAAGTTATATTTTCATATGACTTTTTTCTAAATAATAAAATTCACAAATGATTAGAAAAATTGACCCATTACATGTATTTAATATAAATAATCAATTAATAAGATATTTTATTTGTGTTCTTCATATATGGATCAAAAAATTTCATCATTCATAACATAATCATAAATAACTCAATAAATGATTAGATTTATTGTGATAAACTGTTACCACTTATGTAACACATAATCATTATAACACGGAAACAATATCATTCAATTAAGAGTAAAATATCATTAAAATAATTAAAATCAATATATAACATTTAAAATGGTTTTAGGTATACAAAATAGAAATATATATGATCATAACAAGCAATGTGTCTTAATGAAGGAGTTTTGAGACAACATTATTTTATTGGTTGAGTAACTATTGAACTATAAACCCCACTAAAGAAAGATAAAACAATTTATATGAAAATAAGAATAAAATTAATTTAAATAAACATAGAATATTCTAACATGAGGTACATAAACCACAAAAAATATATTTGAGGTGAGTAATATAATTTTCTAAGAGATATAAGAATGAGGTGATAAAATCTTTACTACATGAGTATCTTTTGAATCATGATCCGAAAGCTAGAATAAAATAAACGAAAAATTAAATATCTTGAAATAAAATGAATTTAATTATATAACATGTTTTAGGGAATTATATACACCTGAAAAATGAAATTATTAGTGAATATGACATTTACCTCATATATATGAAAAGTGAGGTTGGAAAACCTCTACCACAAGTCTTGACTATATTCATACATGTCCAAAAGTCCTGTATAATAATAAAAAGATTATTATAATTCCAAGAGAGAACCATATGATTATATATCATTTCATATATTAAATTATTATTATCTAATATTTCCATTTTATCAATAATTCTGACGGATACATTTTCGGTAAAATTTGTTTGGTTTTTCATGTTTTGTTTTAACACACTATTGATGATCTCCTTACAAAGATTTGGATTTAGTACTTTAATGATTGTAAAAAATGTTATTAATATAATATATTTTCATTATATATATATTTATAATAACATATAAGTTATATATGTATGAAATAGATTACACTATTCATATAGATTGTAGGTCATACAAACACATGAATGATGTTTTGGTTTTCCTGTCTAATTGAAAAAAATAAAAAAATTAAATATATATAAATATATATTATAAAATTTTATTATCATAATTATCTCATATATATCATATAATTTCACGAAACCCATTCATAATACATTTCAGGTAATGTGTGGACGAATATCATCACTTTGGGGAGGTGGTAGTCCACACGTCCACAAACAAAGTTATCATCTTTAGAAAAAATTATAATTTGGAAGGTATGTTTTGTATAATAATCATGAAAGAATAAATAAATCCTATGTATCATATATATCATATAAGTATTTTATTTACATCATAATTCACAACCATGAGTGGTGTTAACTAAAAAACAAACAACATGAAATCATGAGGTGGTATTCTTCCATATATAAGAATGGAAAGCTCTTTAACCATTGGATGAATGTGATTATATTTGTAGGTATAACCCCTTGAATAAAAAACATCATTATATTTTGGATAAATATTTTAGTAAATAATTTTTGAATAAAAATAGAGTATAAGGCGAGTAATGACGTAAAATTAATGTGATTGATGAAGAGTGTTACATATTCATTAGGTAACTCCTTCTGGTTTATTTCCAAAGGGATACATGGGTTATAGTTTTTCCAAAAAATGGAGGATTATATGATTATGTTATGGGAGTGGGTAGGATATATTTATAATATTTTTTCCTTCGAAATGACTTGATATGTGTAAATATACATGGGATAAGATGCTTTTTTGTAAATGGGGAAAAAGACCCATTGGGTATTGTTGATAATATATGAATGCTCTAAATGTTTTACATAATAAAAAATTGTTGAAAATGAATCTTTATTAATCCAAAAGATTTCTAATCGTCTAAATATTGGATAAAATTAATTTTTTACATGTTTAGGATCATTTTAATCCTTATTTCTATGTTTAGTAATTAATTTAGATCTTTTTACCAAAATCATTATAACTAATTTTAATTAAAATCAATATTTTTTTTAAAAAAACAACAATGACCATAGTAGATATTGAATGTTATTTTAATTCCCAATATGGAAGAATGTTTTAATATTATAATCACATAAGTGCTATAAATTAATTAAAAATTAATCCCGAAGTGGGGAAGAGATAACATTTTTTTATAATGAAAAGGACATAATCATTGAATTGTTTTTTCAACATACATCAATGGAAAATTGGTCATAATGATATAAATCTGATTAATTTTTGTATAATATACTATATTAAACTATAGAACCAAATTAAAATATTATTTATCTTTATAATTAAAATTGTTAAAACTTTTAATTTTTTCAAAAAAATCGGTATTTTTAACTATTAAACAAAATATGAAACTTTTAAAAAAACATTCCAAAAATATAACCATTGTAATTTTTGATAATATTAAATAAAAATAGATGATTATTTTTTCATATTAAAGTTAGAAAAGTGTTAAAAAGATTATTTAAAATATTTTTCCAATAAAAGGTGGGAAAATTGAATTTTAAAAAAATTATTCCTTATCAAATTTTATTTATTTTTATATTACTCATATCAAATCTATTAGATCATTTTGAAAAAACAATTTAATAGGTATTATATTGGTATTATTAAATTTATTAATAAAAAAATTTGTTGAATTTATTGTGAAAAAATGTTGTTTTTTATTTGGAAAAGTAGTTCTATTAAAAACATAATTTACTTATTCTCAAATACTTATTACATTCATTTATAACTAATTGATAAATAACATATTTGTTTTATATTCATTTATAAGGCATATTTATATAATTTATTAATGGATTTTTTATATTTCATTCATACAAACTTGTGATTTTTTTGTATTTTTTTAAAAAATATTAATAGTATATTGTTGTTCAGTAAAAGTGAATATTTTTTGTAATTAGATCTATTTATGGATATCAATATTAAATACATGACTAGCCATGCATTATGTTTCGTGTATAACAATCAACTATTTTTGTTGTGTGTTGGGAATTATTGGAATTGTGTTGCCTACAAAGCAATAATAATGTTCTAATTTCATATAACACGTGATAAATTTTGTTTTTCGGGAAATATAAAATTTCCAAAAGATTAAATTAATTAAAAAATAGTATATTAGAACTTCTGATGGAGTCACATTTGACCCCCCATTAAATTAATTTATCCCTACTAATTCATTTGGGAATTCAAAATATTAATACTTGAATGTTCTTTTCATAGAATCCCACTTCGTTAAAATTTATACTAAAACATCATTTTACAATGGGAATGTTGGAACCTTAATGTTTTCTCACTGTAACTAATCAATAGGTCACATAAGAGGATAACATATGTGGAATGTGAAAACATGGAAATTAATAAAATGTGAAAAAATATATATTTATTGATAAATATTATTGACCATAACAAGGTCATTGATCCATATAATGTTACCACTCAATAAACCATCAACCGATAAAGTGACAAAGAGGTTATTGATATCATAAGAAAAGATTATAATAGGGAAATATATTATTTGAAGACCAATTTTTTAAAACAAATTTATGGATTTTCATGAGAATACATATATTCATGATTTCATTCCAACCTCGAACATTTTACCTTAATCAATTTCAACTTCACCGCTTATTCAAAAAAAATAAGGTGAATTTCCCCTTATTAAAGAGATAGAAGATCCTAAGATCCATTAATTGAATGATAGGTGTTTACTTATGTATTTAATTATTATAATAATTTTTTTTCACATGTTATATAATATTATTAAATACTCTTATTGTGAGAAAATACATTAATATCTAAAACCTCATATGATTTTTTACATAAAAAAATTCAAAAATGGTAAACCTTTTATTCCTTCTTAAAATAGAAATTCAAATAAAATTAAAAACAGTTCACTAAATTTCATGAAAATAACTCACCATTTATCTCGGAAACATCATTAATTATCTCTTATTTATCATATATGATGCATTGGATACATTTATTTTGTATTCCCTTGAAACATAGAAACAACCAGAATTACCGTAAATCCTTATTGAAAACATGCATGTTCCCTTTACCTGAAGATTACTATATATAATCCATAAAGTGAAAAAAAAAATTTAAACTTCATCAACTATACCACAATCCACATTTAAATAAATTGTTAAATATTTACAAGGTAATCATTTAGCTCCAATTTATATATTAATATCAAACATTTCATATCCATGCTTCTTTATCTTAACATAAAGAACATTATAGACTTATATATTTAGTAATCATGTTCTTCCCATGAACATCACATGCCCAGTAAATAAATATTATAGGTCTTCAACACCAGTTAAAAAATAATTCCAATTTATAATTAAAAATATATACTGAAAATACATATAAAATTCACCAATCATATAACATAATAATTGAACTCTAATATATATATATACTTCAATAATCCATATTTATTCTTAATCCATTACTCAAGCTTCATAATATTAATCATAAATACACCCTTCTTATAATATCTAATATGAATCATATCATGAGGTCACTAAAACTAAGTCTATCCAAGATAATTATTTTTAACTAAATCGGTAAAGTTTAAATATCCAATAAATTTTACATGTCATTTGTTGTCCCTTTGTCTTCTTATGTATAACCGATACTCGGTCCACCATCCATATTTTCATTTGGAGATTTCAACATAGGAAATAAATTTTAAAAATTCTCATACAGTCCACAACTAAAACATGAAAATTTTTCAATGTTCCTTCTACTCCCCATCATTGAATAACACCAAAAATAGAAGTTGTGAAATTATTATCATATCAGAATATCGCATAATCATGAAAATTTACATATATGATGACTGAAAAATGACACCTAATTTTAAATCTTTGACACTATAGGAATATTCATAGATACATAATATGAATTATCCTTTGAAATATCCAAAAGGATCTCCATAAAATATTCGGAAACTAGTTTCTTAATATTAACTTAATCATTAATTTAATACTTTAAATTGTGGTATAGGATTAACATGTACATATATTACATAGTTTTTTATTAATAGTCTGTATATTAAAAAAAATAAATTCCTATGGATCCTAATGGTTTATTTTTATTGGGAACATATACACATAATATTCTTACATGGTAAATGATATTTATCATATACTTTAAATATATTCCCATTTAGTACTAAAATTTAAAACATTTCTTCACAACCTTGTGAATGGAAATTTATGAAAAGGGTGAGAGTGGATTCCTTGTAAGGGTAATCATTGGCGATATGTAATTATAACATGAGAATAATGATATGAGAACATGATCACAACATTATATGATCATACCCGTAATATCCAAGATCATAATCAAGAGTCATGAGATAAATATTATTAATTTATTAGACATGAATCAGATATGAATTAGGAGAATAAGAAATGAGATCCAAGCATAGGAATAAGATATATAATAACGTCATGACCCTCATCTTTTAAAAATTGGAATATGTGATATTAGAAGAAAGGATCATTCGTTTTGTTACACACATGGGATATGGCCCTCCCATGAACTAATGGTCCTGAAATCAGGTCTATATATAAGAGTGTGATCTTGTAATCAGTTTTTTATAAGAAAGCATTTCCTAGATTTAGTATCTAATTACGAACACAAAATATGTCACATAATTTCAAGTACACCTATTGTAAGGGTTTCCCCCCATCTTTTATCACCATCATTTCCTTATAACAAATCTTAATTCACCTTCTAGCAGTTTTTGATCAGATTTCTCCATCATCCCAAAGTGGATTGTGTCTTGCTATCATCCCTAGTGGATAAAGATTTACTATATTCTATTAGTAGATCCTGAAACAAAAGTTTCCTATTTCGGATGAGAATACACATGTTTTTCATCATGGATTAAGGCAATAAACTTATTTCCCTATCATTTTGTGGTGGGATATAAATAATTAAAAAATTAATTGGTGTGATATATAGGTCCCACCAATCCCATAAATAAATTATACATTGATGTTCCACATGATAATAAATCATGAATTATATCACGACCCATAAAAAGGAATGGGTTTCATAAACATCATATCATAACCTATTAAATAAAATTGGTGTAATAAAATTCCCATCATATCACTACCTACTTAAAAAGATTGGTCTCATAATAATTTTTTCAATGAAATACCCATGATAAAAATTGATGTTCAAAAGAAAAACACTCATTGTAAAGAAAATGTTTCATAAAAGCCATTCATTCAAAACATAATGAATTTACGAATGAATATTAATGGTAATCTTGGATCCCATTTATAAGAAATAATAAACTATAATAAATATGTTTATCTAAGACAGATATAGATTTTCAAAGAATTCATGGATCATTTCTTAAAAAAATAACCTTTCATTGAAAATGAATTTCATAAAACCATTTCTATATTCTATTCTTTATAATGAAATATTTATAATTTTATTTAAAATATTTCAAGATGAAAATATATTTCCTTCTTCATGAAATGATTTTTTTTAAAACTAATGCATTTTTAAAACCATTTTCTTTTAGAATTTCATTGTAAATACTTAATGGAATCTTGAAAAAAATCATTTTGTTTTCTATGAAAAAATACAAAGGAACCATGAAAATAATTTGAAAATATATTTACAAAAAAAATTATAATATAATATTTAATGAATTGACAAGAATGGTGTAGGGTAAATATTTACATGCTAAACATTCCTTTTAGACCTTAAGATGATTAACATGTTCCTCATTCAGAAAATAGAAATAAATATATATATATTATAAATCCAAATTTAAATATAAAAAATGTGAAAAAATTAATATTAAATATCATATTTTTTTTATAAAATAATTATGAAATAATTTTATGAAAACACGATTTTGACAGAATGTAGATTTTTGACCGAATTAAGAAATATTCTGATATTCTCTTCAAATACATTGTTTAATTATCTTATGTACCAAAGAGTAAATAAAATAGAACTATTAATTGTATGTAACATGAATAAACAAAAAAGAATAAATTTCATGATTATTAATTAAATATAGATCATATGATTTCACAATAGGAAATATAATCATAAACAATCTTGATAAATGATGATATTGTAGCAAAACATATTTATCAATTTGATAGCATTGAATAACAAAAATATATAAATAATAAAAATAAATTAATATTTAAAACCCATTAAAATTATTTCATAAATCATATACCACGTCCAAGGGTTGTACATACTCATCCATCAGAAATATGCATGCATAACATGGATGGTGAATCAAAGAAGGGAAATTATAAAGAACCATTGCTTTACCGGTTGAGTAACTTTTGAAACATAAACACCCTGAAAAATTTATGATTAAATGGGTTTGTTAATAATCATAAATTTATATATAAAAATAATATAACACATTCTTGGAGTTTATATACACCACACTAATTATATGAGTATCAAATAACTCATAAGTCTAAAAAATGATAGATGAACAAAACACTTACTAAATAAGTAACTATAGAATCATGATCTTCAAGAAAGAATAAAATCTATTCAGTCATTAAATAAAATGGAATAATTTTATTCATGAGATAATATGTCTTATGGAAGTATATACAACACATTATAGTAACTAGTGGTGAATATGTCATGCATCTCACAGATATGAGAGGTGATATGAGTAAAATTTTACCTTATGTCTTGAATATAATCATGCATGTTCTAAACTCTATTATAATATGAATATGATTTTATATATAAACAAAAAACAATTATATTACATATAAAATCTTAAATTATTTTATTATGAATTTATAATACTTTATTGTTATGAATTCCAAGTTATGGTTATGTTTTAGGAAAAAATTGTATTGTTTTTTGTATGTGGATTGACTTTTTATTCATGTTTCTATTCAATATATCATGATTTTTACATAAAAGTTTTTTATAAAATTATGTAAATATCATATATATTTAATATATAAATATTAATAATAATATATAAAGGATTTAAATATAAAATATAAAACCCGATTCAAGGAGTTGGTAAGTCATACGTATGCATGGACATTGATTCTGTGTTCTTGTTAGATTAAATTAAATAAATAAAAAGTAATATATTTATCAATATAAACATAATTTCATAATAAATACGAATTATATATAATACAGTTTCACTAAACCCATATTTGATACATTATGTGTAAATTGTGAATGAAGCATTTAGCTTTTAAGAGGCGGTTGTCCCAACAACCCCGGATGAAGCAATAAAATTTCAAAAAAAAGAAAAAAGGAATTATTGTGTAATATAATAATTATAGAATAAAAAACAAATCATATAAATCATATTTATCATATAAAAAATTATTTTTATCATCATTACCATCTATTATAGGTGGTAATGGGAAACAAACCTCATCATTTCGTGTGGTGGAAGTATCATACAGATGAAATAAAATATCATCAATGATTAGTTGGAATAGTGTTTACGTGTTGTTAGAAAACAAAATATATTCAGTATATTTAGGATACTCATGTAATTATATAATAATAGAATAATATTAGGTAAGCAGTTAATGAATGAAATAATATTAAAGTTTACATTGTTGAGTGTTACCTAATCTATTGGTAATATGTTTTGGATTTTATGTAAAAATATTAATTTGTTTGATTTAATCCAAAATTTATTCTTTTAGGATGAAGTAAGACGAGTTGGGTGGAGATTTTGGCATGTTTTAGCTGATCCAAATAGATCTGAGAGGTGTAATGAGAGGTGGATAATATGAGGTCTTCAATAAGTGGGGGGAAATACACATTGGGTATTTTTTATAACATTTGAGTTCTAACCATGTTTGAATTTCCCCAAAGAGTTAAAAATCATTAATTATATATCCTTATATAAATATTGGTCAAAAAATGAATAAATGGGACAACAGGTTTTTATTGTGAAATGTTGAAAACGCTGAAATGTTTTTATGTCCAATTTTAATATGTAATTAGTTATAATTAGAAAAATTAATTTATATATAATTTATCAAATTAAACATTATAACTAAATTATAATTTAATTTAACTGTATAACTATTTCAGTCGAAAATGTATTTTTGAAGTAAATTTTTTTAATTTTCAATATTTAAAAAATGAAATGTATTATTAATATAAAAAATATTTACCCAGAGTGAGTATTTATATTATAAGCTTATCATTTTTTTATTTTTCATTTGTAAATTAGAAATTTGTAGTAATATATATTTAAATGGATTATCCATTAAAAGGTTACACGATTTCTCTTATTAAAAAATGAAACAATATATTCAATAAAATTGATTTTTCTTATATTTTGCCTATCAAATATATTGGATGGGTGTCAAAAAATTTACTCATTATATAATATAGATATTTTATTAAACAAATTCACCAAAAGTTGTTTGTTTTATTGTTGGAGATTATAGGGTTTTAACATAAAAAAATAGTTTTTCTATGTAGGGAATATATTTATTATAAAATAGTAATTACTATAATTTCGAACCAATTTTTTAAAAAATGATATATTTTATATAAATCAATAAACTACTGTTTCATTATTTTGCCTTTATCACTCATATCTTTAAATCTAACAGTAATGTGATAATTATAAATATAATATAATAATATTATATCTAGTATATTGTAGTTCAATAAAAATCATCACTACGTATAACCTAGGAAATAAAAGGTACATTTTATTATATTTAACAGAGTAAAATCCTAGTTTTAAATATACTATATTCTACTCCATGTGTTTGGTGTTGTGAATGATCTTCATAGTTTTTGCACAGGAAAATTATGACATAGAGCTTTCATTGAACACAAGATAAATTGAGTCTTTTAAGAAATAAAAAATATAAAAAATATTTTGTTTATAAGGAAAATATGTTTTTGAAAACATTTTGGTGTTTCACATTGTTTTTATTTCTTTGATAATTATTCTTAATATCATTTAACAATATGTGTAAAGTTATTGGGTCCCTATAGTTTGAATTTTGGAACAATCTAGTTAATTTTGGTGAAGAATATGGTAAATGTTTTACAACACCCCTAGGGATAATTCTAACCCCATGGATAAAATATATTGAAACATAAGGATTTATAATTAAATGTAATATTTAAATTTATAAATTATTTATTCTTTTTCGTAGTTTTCCTTTTACATAACCATTAGTAAATTATTCAATACACCTAATTTTATTTTATATGATTTGCATAAGTTAGGGTAGAAATAAGATAACTCGTGACTTAAATAAATGTGATATGGAGAGGGATTATAACCCAAATGAGATTGCCAAGCCTGATGAGAAAGGGATCCCATAACAACATGGTAGTACTAAAAAAACTAGATTATTTTTGGAAGAATAGCTTAAATCATATGTAAAATCATAATTCTCTTATGAAATATCATGTTTTGTTCAAATGGTTTATAAAAAAATTATGCATATCTTTTGTGTATATTCTAATTCCCTATCATTAAATAATAATAAAATCTATTGGGAATATATTTGTCTTCCTTCAATGAGTAGACGACATGAAATGTGTATAGGTGTTCTATCATTTTTATGTGGAAGCTGATTTGTGGTAAACAATGATCAAAAATAGTATAATGAAGAAGTTGATTTTTTGGAGTGGGATGGATTCATGTAAATATTTCTTAATAATTTTTTTTGAAACTCTCCAACATATGATAGATATTTAGTTCCTCAAACTAAATAAAATAATGAGGATTCTATCAGAGTGTATGTGGAAAACATTTCAAAGATTTCATTATAAACCTCTTGATTTTTCATGAATTTTAAATCAACGGTTGGTCACTTATTTAGTGGATTAAATCCAGATCTATGAAAATACTTGTGGAATCGATACTTTGACATATATGGTGATAATATTCATTTTACCCATAATTTTGAAACTGGGATTCAATAAACTTAGTGTTATTATGTGATTAAAGATATAAATTATACAATGTCGATTTATGTTGGGTGATCGATCTATAAATCACATTAAAAAAATAAAACCCTACATTCCCAAAGTAAATATTTTTGGAATAATATCCTTGAGAATTGTCAAAATGGAACCTGAAGATTCAGAAAATGTATAATATAGGGGAATACAAATATTTATTGATAAGGGTATTTGATATATACCACTAATATAGATAAATAATTGAAGGTTCATATGAAGAATAATTCATTTGTATATTTTTTCTACATACATGTAAAATGGGTCTTATATAAGAAAACGACCCATGTCCAGGGTTGTTGGATACAATGAATGTCAACAAATACCAAGGAACCAAGGAATCAAATATGATATCACTACTTCTGAGGTCATGCATGAAAATTATAAGGTTAAAGGTACAAATGTTATTAATTCATGAATAGAGAAGATACTGTTTTATTTTGGTTCTATTAATTAATTGAAATATTTTGTTTATAATTATTCAAACACCACCTCAAAATAATAAGGTTTACATATTTATGATAATAGTTAAGTTTGAAAGTATTTCATCTAATGTATATGTCACCACCCTGGAAATGTTTTTTGGATTTAACCTCCATGAAAATATCATCTTACATCCATAAAAATTGTTTGACTATATATTGGTAAAATATAACATATCATTATAAAAATCTAACCTCAATTATCATGAATGGGAGATCATTATTCACATCCCTTGAGATCCCCCAATTATAAATATGCCGTAAGGATGAGGTTGGATCTCTTTCATAATTATCATCTCATTTTTTGATATATTTTTTTATTATTAAGAATATATAAATTAAATTATTGAGATAAATTATAGGTATAATCTCTATGACATGACCATTTTTGATGAACTACACTAATGTGCACCTCAAAAAAATTTATGTTTTTCTCCTGATCGAGTGGTTGAGTTCACAATAGATCTTATACCCTAATCTCATCTTATATCATAGAATTATTATATTTTTTCAACCATGGAGTTATAGGAACCAACGAATCATTTAGAAGTTAATATCTAAAATAATTTACACAAATGAGTTCATTATTTTATGGTGCACCAGTCCTATTCGTTATGAAAAAGGATGAATCAATGTCCCTCTACAGGTATTATCATGAGCTAAAAAATTATTGATAAAGAAAAAGTATCACCTTCCATATATAGATAATTTTTTCAATCCATAAGATGGATCCAAGTATTTCTCTATGTTGTAACTTCGGTCAAGATATTACAAATTAATCAATATGAAATATGATATGGTTTGTTCCCTTGGTATGGAAATAGTGACTAAACTGTATTTTTCAATATACTATTAGAAATATTTTAAACTATAATATTATAAGAAATTTATAATGGTGTTAAATTTACATAAAAAAATAGATTACACATTACGTTTTTATAGAGGATTTGGTCACCAATATCCTAGTCCTTCTATCAACATCCCATGCTTAGTAAGAAGACTAATATTTATTAGATCCTCACATATAAAATTAATTGATAACCCCGTTACTTATAAATGAATGGTAATTTTTTCAATCCATGTAAATATAACCCATATATTCCAAAGGATTCACAACGTACCTTCCTTTTGTTTTTAAGGAACAACATTCTTTTGTTTTAAATGAGAGTAATAACCAAACTATATATCCGTTTTATGAAAAAATAATAAACCAATAAATTCTAGAAAAAATTCGAATGATAATTTATGATGGATAAATAAATGAAATAATTAGAAAAATATATGTTAATAAAAAGTTAAAAATATGATTTATCTTGATTTAATTTGTCACACATATGGTGGAAGATAAAATCAATAATTATTTTTAGTGGTCACAACATAATAACAGAATTTGATGATATTTCTTTTTTAAAATAGAGCAACATAAATTTCATTGTCATGAATTTTTTGAATTATCTACATTTGTACATGTTTTAGTCCAAAAGGAGATCTAATAGATCACTAAATAAAAATCATATAGGAACATATCCATATAAAATATCAATAGTACATATGTTAGTTTTTATGAAATGAATTAATTCAACATTACATTGGTCTGTTAGAGTCCCATTGGGAAACATGGCACAATTGTGATTACTATTTCTTCATGTAATTTGATAGTAAAATTTATCTATATTTTAATAAAAAATTAAAAACATTTTAATATAAAAAAATAATTTTAAAAAATATGTTATATTAGAATTAAAATATTGTAAAAATTTAATGAAATATATCCTCTCATGATTATAAAAAAACGTGAATAAATGTCTACAAAATAATGTCATATTTATTTTTATACAATTTGTTAACATATATTTCAACATGAACAAAAAAAACCTTTAATTATTAATTTTTTTAAAAACATGATAAAAATTAGAAATAATTTTAGCTAATAGTGGATTATTTTAGATAACATTGAAAAAGGAGAGTGGTATATCATGACCTATACTGAAATATGGAGAAAAACTACCCATTTATGTTTCAAATAAAAAAATGAACATACATTAAGAGAATTAATGTGATTCCACATAACAACTAAAGGATTCATGAGAAAAAATTATTTTCGTGAAGTTTTATATCCAACAGTGACTCAGATTTAACAATTTCAAGATGTCTAATGGTGACCCATGACCTAGAATTTAATGTGACCATTGTTCGACCACTGAAAAATATATCTAAACAAAAAAATTGTATTATATTTTTATATTTAATCAATATATATAATGAAAAGTTATAATACTATTTTAAAAAAATAATACAAATTAATTGTATAAAATAAATAAAATGATATTTAACCTCATTGAAGAATATTGACTTCCAGTTTGGGATATACCATCCTTCGGAAATAATCCTTTATTAAACAGTGAATGAAAACCTGGTGAAGAAAATAAGAACCACCATTGTTGTTCAATAGTTACTAAAATGCCTCACCACTGAAATGTTATAATATATCATGTACTATATATTTAATTGTCTAACAATGTCTCTCCAACTCAATTCTGGGTTCAGATGTTGGATAAAAAATCATTATTGGGTTAAAAAAATGGGTTATGACTCACTATTGGTGACCAATGGTAACACCAATGAAAAAAAATAATTTGAATTCAAAACATATGAACATAGAGATAATTAATCACTTTAGAAGTAAAAGTTGATACAATTATAACCTGAATGTAGATATAAGAATTAATGTCTATCCACTATTGAAACCTTAAATGATAAGAGTTGTGAGAGTGAAATATATAAAAAAACTCTGTCAAAAAAACATTTAAGATTTATAAAAACTAATTTATTGAATAATGAGATGATTCTCAAAGAAGAGGATAAAAACATACTAGATGGGTTCATGAGAGTAGAAAACATGTTTTTTTATAAACAATAAAAATATTTGTAGGGGGATTAAACCAGTCTTATAAATGATATTGAAACTGATTTTTTGGGATGATCATTGAATCAAAATTCACATCCATTATTAAATAAAATAATTGTCATCCAATAAGTATAACAATCTAAAAATGCATATATTTAGATGGATCTATCTATTAGGGATTCACACTTGTTTACACAAGAACAAACATGAGACCTGTGGGGGACCAATTCCAATTTCATGCACCAATAGTTTCACACTTTGGAACTTATACATGGGCCCACATGAAATAAATATTCTCTATGCACAACGGATATCAAATCTTATTTATAGGAATCCTCTGGGGGACATTCCCATTAGGTAGACCTAATAGGTCCCCTATGTGGTTGAGGGCTACCAAATATTCGTCTCTATTGAAGGATCAAAAGTTTTCTTCCAATAACATAATTTGGTTGGACAAAAAATATCATGAACTATTAATTTAAAAATTTTACATTAACAAATAATATTATTTATTCAACTAAATAAAAACATACTTACTATTAAAATCACTGGGTATTTTTTGAAACATGTATATTTAATAAACTAATCATATTGAGTATTCTTTCTATGAAAATAAACGTCATAATGTGTTATTTAAATTTCAAATAAAAACTAAAAATCTTATTTATTAATGTAAAAACAAAACAAATTTAAATTATTAATAAAAATCTACCCCTATATGAAATTTGACATAAACTACATTAATATATAGAATATTCTCACATTTAAAAAAATTAACATCATTTAAAATAACTAATTAAAACATTATCATTAGAGTAAATAAATTGTAAGAATAATAAATGACTGAAAAATAGAAACAATGTTATTTCTTAACAAAGAATTTTTAAATAGTATGATTTAAATATCATTATATCATAGTACAATATAATAGTGATATACATAACATATGTAAAAACATATTTAATGGAATAATTTATATTGAAATAGAATTTAATCCTCTCATATACCCCATTCAAATTTCATATTTTCAAATATAATATATTTGATTAGTGTTGTGACTGTTTTATGAAATTTTTTTAGAACATATTTGAAACATATTTCACCTTTATTTACAAAATTCATATGAAAATAAAATTTGACATATCTTTTTTTACCTATATAGTGTTGAAGTGTGTTTTTCAAAATTGAAATTGCACATTAGTTATCACAACATTTAGTTATTCTATAAAACCTAATATTAAAATAATACTTTTTTTCAAATATACTATAAATAATAACTAGCAGTTGGAACCTTTTCAGCCTCAATTTGAGGCACTTTTTCTGTATGTTTTTTCATTATTCTCCATAAAATTATTATTATAACCATAAATAAACACAAAATTATAGTTCATTTTCAGTCAATTTTGTATCCAATAATGATAGAATCAATATAAGATAATAAATCATAAAAAACATCAATAGAATAGAATAGTATACCACAAGGTGTAGCTTTGATATATCTTATTACATTTTAAATATTTTTAAGGTTAATTACATTGGGGTTTGAATGATATCAATCACACAAGAAAACCCAAAACATTATATATGTCATCTAATTAGTATGATATAGTAGGATCCATATTATTCATCTATACAATTTATCAATAACATACTATCATGATTCATCAACATATATTTTAATATTTATGATCAAATGTATTCTAACACTTTTTCAAGAATAAATTCAAAAATATTTTAAATTTTTTAGAATACATAAAATGATTTAATGGAATACCATATATACATTGAATAATTATTATCTTAAGGAGAAAATATTATTCCACAATTATTCTTATGTAAATATCATTTTTCATTAATTTTGGATAATGAATACAATTTTTATCATTTCTATAACAAAAAATATCATCAATATAAATCTAAATATTAACTATATCATTTGAATCTATTTTTATAAATATGTTTAGATAAACAAATACTTATTCTAATACATTTTAATTTATTTGTAGAGTTAACCTTTCAAAAAAATCTGGAAGAGATTTATTATGGACATATAATGATTTAGACAACTTGGAAACATGATTTGTGGAGTTATCATTTCAAAAACATGGTGGATGTTTAACTAAAACAACATATAACATTAAAAAATAAAAAAATTCAATTTTTATACCCATTTTAATTTTTTAAAATTATTAAAACATGAAAAATCCAATAAGATATAAATGTATTTTAATATTGTATATTGGGTTGAAGAATCGTCAAAATAAATTCCTTATTATTGATAATTACCTTAGGAAAATAATAATGAGTTATTTCTAACTATATAACTAGTCTCACACTTTTTATTTTTATATATATTTTTGGTTCCAATAGACAATGCATCTCCAGGAAAATCAACTAGATTCTAGACCATATTTTTATCAAAATTGTAGAGTTCATCGTGCATGGAATTAATCCATTCTGAATGATTCAAATATTCTTTAATATTAAAAATAAAAAACTGTCTATAGAGGAATAATTAGCAGAGAAATTTAAAAATGAATTTCAAGTTCAAATTTATTTTTGAACATTTCAAATAATTTTTTTTAAATACAGAACTTTGCGTATTTTTTTTATATTAAATAATGAGATTGAGATGATATATACTCCACCTTAACAAATGTATTATCATATTCATGGTTATCTTTATTAAAAATGAATCCATTAAAAACATCTTCACTATGAATAGAATATTTAACCATTTTTTATTATTTTCAATTAACATTACATGCACATATTCTAACATTGTCAGTGATCTCTTAATATAAACCCTATAATCTTTTATATTAATAGTGTTTCCTAAAAAGATACCATAATAACTTTAAGAGTCCAATTTTTTTATGTTATCCTTCATATTTATGATATAAACTATAAAAAAATACATTAAAATAATGAAATTTCGTAATCTTGTAACGTAATAGTTCATTTGGATTATTCTTTAATAGGAATATAATGTATAATCAGTTTAAAATGAAATAAGTATTGATAACTGATTCAGCCAGAAAATACTTTCGAAAATTAATTTAATTAATTATTATTATTCTACATTTCATATATAGTTCTATTCTTCTACTCCACAACACCATTCTACTATAGTGTTCTAGGGGTGGAACAATTATTAAAAATATCATTAGATTCAAACAATTATTCTAAATAAAAGTTAATTAATTCTATTCGATTAACACTTATAATAAATTAAATAAATAACCATTATGATTTTGAATTTTCTTACATAATGTACATACATTATTAACGATTCAAATTTATGAGATAAGTATATGATCCAACATAAAATGTTAAAATATTCCTCTATTACAAAAATATTTATATTAGATATTAAAATAGTTTTTCTCTAGGGTCTATATAGATCGAGATGATGTCTTCATATGAATAAAGAAGTAATAACCACATTGACAGTTCTAAAATACACTTTGGGATACATAATTTTGAGACTAGAATCAAGTACATAATATTTACATGCACTAAATATTGGATGTTGTAAAATATGTTCATGTTAAGCTATCTTGAACAACAATCGAAGATGACACGTCCCATCTTTGTGAGCTATAGAATGTGTTCACTAATTACATCATTTAATCATTTTAAATTTTCCTGTTGTAGTTATGAATAATCAATTGAATATATATTTTATATTTTATTTGCATAATATATTACAATATTATCATTATAAGAATGAATTTTATTATCTTCAAATTTTACACTTATAACATAAAAATAATTTGAGATATGTTAAGTAAATATAATTTTAGTCATTACATAAATAGAAATTTACATAATATAAAATATTTTAATATATATAGACCTACAAAACCATTAAGAATTCCAATAGATTCTTATCAAATAGTGATCGTACCTCAATAAAATGTGTTAAAATATTATAAATTACAGATTTCCCAACACATGATTCTTGAGAACACACTATCCATATACATTGTTACTTATCACACCTCCGGAGGGTATCCTACAAAACAAATTAAGATGATGATTGTTTTGGAACAAAAAATATAATGGGTCAAAATTTATTAGTATTAATGATATTAGGAAATCTAAAAAATTAGGGGAATTTATGTTAGGGTAATCTAAAATATATATATTTTAGAAAGGAATGTTATGGTATAGACTGAAGACAATATAAATTTAAATAACATTTTTTTTGAATAAATCACTTCACGTTACTAGTAATGAATGTTACATTTGAAATATTCCCATATTTTATTTTAAAATTAATAGTTCGATAAATCATAGAAACCATAATTTTATTTCCACAAATAATTTTCTATAATATTATAATATTTTTTTAATAGTGAAATATGATAGTATACGATATTTAACATTATACAATTTTTAAAAGAATTTTTTATTCACAGATAATATGAGAACATTTTATCACAAACCCTTATACACTATTAATTTAATATAGTCATAGGAATGAACAATATTTATTTAATTGGGATAATATAGTAATTTAATGAATATAATAATAAACCCCACTATCCTCCCATTATAAAAACAACCCCCAAAATCACTTTAAATGACATCTTATCAACCATGAAGCATAATAATATTTTATCAAATTTCATTCCCATGACTCTTCCCCACATCAAAGTGATGATGATCTCAAGAAACTACACATTCCATGTTCCGTAGCGGGTCCTTCAAGTATGTGATATTCCATAGGCTTGTTTCTAAAACAATATCTTTTAATTTCATATCATATTCTAATTTCTCATTAACTCAATAATATATCAAATAATAATAAATAAAATATAGTTTATAAACATAAAAATTATATTACTAATGGAATTTATTCTTTAGACCCCTTTTCTCATATCCTCATATTCAATGAAATAATACCATTATTGAAATTATTGATGTTTACCGTCTCCCTATTCAATGAGTTATCATTTTCAATTACCTCCTTAATAGATCATCATGAAACCATTAAAAAAATTAATACAAATTAAAAAAAATATAATTTCATCTATACATTATTATTTCAATTTGAATAAAACTTCAAAAATTTTACCAAAGTGAACTAAACATGGAACCATTAAATAAAAAGCTCATGGATTAATGAAATTTAAATTTAAAAATAATTGAAATTGTAAAAAATAACATTATAAAATTATAATAAATCATCCAGTTGTATTCTATTCTATGAAATTATGTATTATATGAATATAATTTCATCATCTGGGACATTAATTTAAATTTATTAACAAATTCAGATATATTGTATGGGTTCTCTACGATCCATTAGTTTTTATTTGGGTTATGATTTCCCTAATACATGAATGAATTTAATTCTTAATTAATATTATATAATTATATAAAAAAATGAATATATGTTCAACCCATTCTATAGAGCTAAATTAATCATTCTTTGATGGGGAAATACTTGTTTTAATTGTTTCTTTTCTCAATTCCTCTCGATATGTAATCCTTATTAAAGGGAAACACTCTATATTTTTACCCATTTTCATGTTAACCACATAAACAATTATAATCAGAAAATACTTATAAAAATTATATCATTTTATAATAAAATAACAGTTTTTATCAGTTTTCATGTTTTATGCACAAAATTAAGTATTTTTTCTTATTATAGACTCTTGAATGTTTTCCCATCAACTACATTAATTTGGATCATTTTTAAAGTATCATAAACACTTAATTTAATGTATTCACATTAGTTAAAAAAATATTTAATGATTTTTTATTATTTTAACATTATGATGGACCAAAATATATAATTTCCCTTTATTCATTGATACCATATTGAAACACCCTTTGGATATTCCTTATGAATAGATTGTGAGGCCTACTTATTTTCTCGGGTAACACTTATGACTATTAGTTAAATTTTATTTTGTTATGTGGAACAAATAATCATTTAAATATTATGATGGGTGTGCCTAGATAGAGCTCCAATAATTTGATAATTTTTTTTCTCATGAGACATCATTTATGTGATTGGAGATCATATATAATTCATTATGGGACTTTTTCCAAAGTGTAATATAATAAAGGTAGTTTTAATTAAATCATAATATTTTATTTTATATGTCACTTCCATATTCCAATATTTCCATGAACATATTTTTCGGTGTTCTTTATTTTATATTTTGATATGTTAAATCCTGATCAATAGCTTTTATGTTTTCATTTTAATCGTTAAATTTCATGTGCTATTATTTATTAAATTATTTAATAACATATAAGGATATTTATCTCATAAATTTTTTTATGTATTTTTTTTGGATATCCTCTATTGTTATAGTATCTAAAATAGAGTTATGATCTCATTACAGAGATTAATAAAATGATTTTATGTACTAGTTTAATGTTTTCAAATTATGTACCTTGTATCCAAAACACACTATTATTTTAGATCATTGGTTTATATTTCAGGGATAACTATACATAAAACAATTTCAAAATATGAAAAATGATTTTTTTCTCAATGAAATATATTCCTCATCATTAAAATAGATATCATTTTTTTTCCCTAACATATTGAATAATTTAAAACACTAATCCATACAGAAGAATTGTATCACGACTGTCACTATGAAAAAATAATCTATCCATCCCTATTATTTATCAATATATAAATTGATAATAATTTGAAATCAATTTTTTATATTTTTAATATTATCCACAATATTTGTGGGAACTTCGATCAAATCATGAATGCTACGACAAAGAAGGAAACATTGTTTTACTTCTAATATGATCCTTGGAATTACATGTTAAATTCTTTTCTTCCAGATGAATGTTATTATATAATAATAGATTTTAAAAGTAATATAGGTCATTAATGTTTTAGGGAAATATAATATTTATATTTTGGGTTTTGTATGAGTGTGTCAGTATAAATAACTCTTATAAGTTTTTTTCCTATATAAAAACCCATAATAGATTCAATCACTTGGGAATGATGATATCTAAATTATCCATGAAAAATTATATAAGTTAATCCATTAAGTCCATGATCAATTTCATGGTTTAGTCTTTTAACAACCTATTTTATCATCATATATCCTATAATTAACTTAATATCCACATTTTCACTATCATCCACCATCTAAGGGATATTTTATACGATGCATTCCTCTCTTTTCTCAAATAATAATTTAATTCCATAAATATCATATGTTAGAGAATAAATATATTCAAGGTTCATCATTATGAGATTACATACCACCTCCAAATACCAAATATAAAAGTCATTATCTACCAAAATAATAATTATTCTTTTTAATATGTTTTCGACCCAAAAATAATTAAAGAAGGATGTGCTTCTAACCCCATCCATGATCGGTAGATCCCTCGACTACCATCTCATAATTCATTCAAACTAAACTAATATGTTTTCTAACTAACCATATATAAAATTTATTCATTATATAAACTATGCTAATTCCTCCCATCAAAATATTAAATTTATTTTTTGATCTCCTCTAATGAAGAGTTAGTAATAAAACATTTCAAGATCTATTCAAAACAATTCTTAATAAGATTTTTGATATAACTAAATAAGATAAAAATTTAACATACCTATATTTTCTAAACCAATGTGATCTTAAATATCCACATTATACATTCACTCTTCAAGTTGAAGATCTAGTTTACATTATCAAACTCGTTATTTTATTATATCATGAAAGGTGAGTGCTATGATAGTGAATGAGAGAAAAAAGTAATATTTGTGTCAGTATATGAGTTGATACCTTCTATACCAGTCCACTAATTAATTAGTGTACTCCAAATTCATACATACCCTTTTTGGGTTTTATCATTAAGTGAAATAGTCCTTTCAAAACCCCATATCCATTGGTTTATAGAGTATCATGAATTATCTAAGCTCTTATATATCTCTGCTATAATACACTAGTTTATCATTATTTTATAAC
Organism: Viscum album; assembly: GCA_963277665.1. Classification (NCBI taxonomy): domain Eukaryota; kingdom Viridiplantae; phylum Streptophyta; class Magnoliopsida; order Santalales; family Viscaceae; genus Viscum; species Viscum album. The sequence continues at coordinate 1,058,450,538 of OY728165.1, read as the reverse complement.
ATCTCATAGATTTTTTTAATGTCCCATCCATTGGTATTTACCTTGTTCGATGTCCAAAATATATAGATATAATTCCAAAACATAATTATATCCAATATAATTTTTTGAAAAGAAGAATGAGTTGAAGAATGGTGGACTAATGAAACAATATTTGGGAGAAATATCATGAGATAATATTTCAATCATCTCTAAAAAATCTATATATTTTTAAAATATCCAAATATGTCTAATTCATGGAGTACCATTCATAAATCCAAAAAAATATAGCAATTTAAAAATAAAAAACAATCTACTAATTTTTGTGTTCAAAAACAACAAATATATATTAAATAAGCCTAAAAACATAATCGAAATGGAATAAAATATTATCACAATCATGATGTAAATTTGTGTTCTAAATTATGATGTAGATAACTAATAAAATATTTAAAAGATATATGAACTCATATATAATTATATTTATAAGCTGAAATAGATCATAATTTATTTATTATCCTTAATGAGATTGATTCTACCTTCATCCTTTATATACATGTTATGACTACTTCAACAATAAACTAGTTGAGGATAAAACCAAATCTTCCACCTGGGAGTTTACGTCCCAAATGATACAACATTAGATAATATCACACAATGACTATATTTTAGTTATTAAATTTTATAATTTTATTGGTTCACCCACACCAGGTTTTATTGTTGGGACACCCCTATATGAAGTGGATTGGTGGGAGAAGATCCCACATCAGTCAAAAATTTGAGAAAATTTTAATTCACTATAAGAGGTAATGAATATATATGAACCAAATATATTCTATATATAAATGATAGAACTCTAATTAAAGAAACATAAAATTATTGACCACTAAAAATGTTCATCCATTATCGAGAAACAGTTTGAGACCCTACACTCACTAGATGAGAATGGGATGATTCTTGTGTAAAATAAAATTCCTCAAGAGAAGAATAGAGAGGCTCAAATAAAAATAGAGGAGAAAACTCATGACCAGAAAATCCACATGAACTAGATGATATGGATTCTTCCCCTTTCCACCAAGCCACCTATAACTCCCTTAGATTTTATAATATGTTTAAATAAATATTAATTTTTTGGAATCACACATAATAAAAAACACCAAGACTATATGACCTATTATATAGTAATTTATTATTATATACATATTAAATAAGAAGTTATGAAAAATATTTAAGATGATATAAAAAAACTATATTTCTTTTATAATATTTGAATGTATTTTTTAATTCATAATAAATCGTTACTTAATTTTCAATAATATCAACTTTTCTTCAAAATGAGTGTTCTTAAAATTGATTTAAATTATATATTTTGAAAGCATATATTTAAACTAATTTCAATATTTTTCATAAATTTTATTTTAGTAAATTAATATATTTCATGGAATCATCATGTAAATATAATATTGGGGTGTATTTGTAGATATTTTAAAAAATTACTTTATATCAAGTAGTTAAAAATAATGATTTATTAAAAAATTGTCATTTTATCTCAATTAAATTCCACATTATGTTTCTAATATTATATCAAGGTAAAATAATAATTTTTAAATTATAAATATTTTTTTTAATTATATAGTACTCCTAATTATAACTTATTTTTTGATGTTAAATTTTCCGCTTGAAAATAAATTTTAATAAGAACTGTTTTTATTCTTGAAATGTGTATTTATATATGTATAATAATTTAATGAAAATCAATTTTTTTAATAAAATAAAAAAAATATATCATTAATATAATATATAATTATTCATTTTATAGTTTTTTATGGTATATAATATATTAAAATTATGATTTTTTGATTAAAATTTATTTTTCTCGATATGTGTTTTCTTTGTGTTTTCCATGCTTAATTGAAGGAAAATTAAAATAATCGTAGTTTTTTAATATTAGAAAATTTATCAAATATAGTTAATCATTAACTATAATTTAATTGGATGGGATCAATTTAATTAATAGTAATAGTGAACGGTAAAACTATAAATTTAGTTTACATTATTATGGTTAATATATGTTTACATGGGAGTGAAACAGTGAGACAAATGTATTATTACTTACCGTGTGATTAAAATTATAATTACTATTTTTCCCCTTATGTTTTCTCACCTTATAATAACTATACATTTTGAGCAACATTACCAATATGGTGACCTTAAATCAATGAGTTCCTTTTAGAAATTTCATGTGTTCCCCTCCCCTCTCTTATAAATGTACACATCTCCAGTGAAATTATTCCCAAAAATTAGACCATTTATCTCAACCAATCCATGCTTAAAATACTTCCACTAATTTTTTCCTTCATCCTATATGTTCTGGTATTCTCTTATTAATAGTCCTTCATGTCCTAAGTTGCAATCAAATAGAGATTTATCAATAAAGAGGTACAAATATTAATGGACCTTATTTAAATTTATTATTTCCTCTACACCACTCAACATGTTTTATCTATTAAAATTTGATAATAATTTTCTAATACATTTAATTTTTTTTATTATGGTAATAGAAAGTGTATTGGACCTACCCCAAAAGCTCTTAGCTGGTGCTTTATTTTAATAAATTAACATGAATAATGTCACGCCCCTCCTTCACAAAGATGAGGGATGGGACAGTAGATATGCAGACCCTTCTTCAAGTTCAAGGAGAGATAATGACGCCTGAGACCCACCATCAATAGGCCCCAGAGTGGCGACTAGAACTAAGGGTATAGAATCACACACAATATGGAAGGCATTTCCCATTTTCTTTATTGGGATCAAGAGATAAGATAGTAAATACCAAAAACTCAAAATCTGGGCGGGTATGAGTAATGCGATAGAAAACCATTTCCATATGCATGTTACAAAAGTAAATACCACAATGTACAAGTAGACCACAATGTTAAAGTAACAAAGAAAAGTAAAAAATAGTAACTGCAGCTGTCCCAGCTTCTGAGCTAGTACGACCCTGCACAATCCCTGAATCCCTCTTAGAAACCTGAAAGAAGTTTTATATACATAGGGTGTGAATAAAAGTATACTCATTAGGGAAAACCAAAGACTCTCGTGCACAAGTGGAGAGGAATTCTAATACCTTGTTAGGAAAGATATAACCAAGCACCTAGAAAGGAAAACTCTCAACTAAAGCCTCACTAAGGCACACTCCCCAAACAACACAAGTCAAGTAATGTATAGTAACAACACATCGATATTTGGGTACACCATGCCACCTTCCCACTAGTTATTGAAGACATCATACGCATCGAACCTCTCCCGCCATTCTCACCACTTTCCCACTGCCACACCCTGCCCGCACACACCTGGGAAACAACCACACATCCCACCTGAAAACACATGGGCCACAACATCACGAGTCACCATTCATGAAAACACCAATGCTAGAACAACTACTATCACTCTCAAAGACAACTAGGCCTCATCCCTAAGGCTCTTGGAAAACAACCTGCCTGCACACACCTAGGCCAACCAGCCCAACTACCCCGCCCGAGGATTCTAGGGCTATAATGGACCTCAAGATGTCATAGCCCGCCCGAAGAGTCTTGGTCTATTCCGGAGAGGGAGAATAAAAGGAGCTAATAACCAGACACTCGTAAGAGTGTTGGGAAAAAAACCCTCCCTCATTCAATGCGGTTGTTCGGAATGAAGTACGCAACATGGGTGGGGCAAGAATAAGAAACATAAGAACTAACATTATATGTATAAGTAACAAGCACTCATCCAAACCTAGGGTACCCAAAGCCATCCCAAGCACAAACACAGATGTAACTATTCATTCATAAGAAACATCGAACCCACGACCATGTCACCACTCATCCTGGAAAACAATTTCCGGTTGAGCCCAATCTTGTTTTCATGTTCAAGAAATCCCATTTAAGTAAATTCTGCACTACTGGGCAATCTATCAAGCACAACCACAATCCAGAGAATGAGAAACACCCAATAAACAATATAATCATTCACACCCAGTTCTATTGTGATGTCACAAAAAAAAGGGATCAGTGAGATCCCTCAAAGTACTGGAACCAAACCAAGCCTCGAGATACATCCCCCCACCGATTCAGATTCACAACCAACAATCGTGCCACAACAGAGGATCCCATCCTCATCCACATCACCTCATAAGTATCGATCATAACAAACATTCATGCCACCAAGACAATTCACGGATTTTTCTAAACTCAAGTGCATCATTCACTAAGTTTTCATCTTTCTGTTTGGTTAACCGGGGTGATCACACCAGGATTGTTGTTTACTAGACCATCAATTAATTGGGTAAGTTTAATTTATTAACCAAATATCCATGTTAGATCCATTTAATCATCAGAAAAGATGGATGTTCATTAATGAACAAATAAAATACACAAACGACCATGATTTTCAGTGGGAATAGGCCCGCTCAATTCACAACATAAATAACCAAGGGTAAGGAAAAATACAGCAGAGACATCGATAACACCCCACCTTCATTATTTAAAATTATGTTTGTTATCGTTATTAATTTTTGGTTTCATCTATACCACGAGAACAATAGAATACCCTCCCCACATGATACACAAAAAATAGAGATGAATGAAAACCCTACTTGGATGGTCACTGATCGAAGTTTCTCTCCATGCGCCAAGAACTGGGGATGCGAAACGTGTAGGGGAGGAGCGTCTGGGACTCCAAGGATGAGGAGAAAGGCTCCCACATAGGCGCAACACTAGCCTCCGGAAGGGAAACTCCAAATGAACAAGGAAGAAAAGGAGGCTATACAAGAGAAAGAAGAAGAAGGAATTCCCGTGCGATATGAGGATGAGATCCCGTTGTTACGGGATATTGGAATTTTAATGGATTTAATGTCGTATCGTGGTTTCACCACACGGTTGAGTGGTTACACATGACTGAATTAATTGTTATTTAATAACTCTCATTAGGAGAAGGTGGTAACAGATGTGACTTTAAAGGATTTTATATAAACAGATGGTAACTTTACAAGGACACACAGTTGGGCCCGTTGAGGGTCACCCCACTGATAGGAATTTAAACATTGATTATGGGGAAAAAACTACCTTGAACCACTTTCAAAAGGTAAAAAAGGATGAAAAGTGGAATTCTAGGAAAACCATTAGGAGAAAAACTCAACAAGGATGTGTGGCAATGATTGTTCGCACCAAATGGTGACACACAGATCGGTCGCACCGATCGGAAACAGACAGATCAGTCACACCGATCGGTTGCACGGATCACAGATAAGCCGATCGTGTCCCACTGATCAGTGCCACAATGATCAGTCGCACCATTTGGTCGCGCCGATAGGTCGCACCGATCGGTGACACAACAATCGTGTCCCAATGGTCGGTCGCACACCAAAATGATACCCTACCCCTGAGACGCCACCGATAGAATCTAGAAATTTGGCAATGGGATGGATCATGAGAGTCTCGATATTTAAATTAGATACCTCTCAAACTATTCTCATCCTCGAGAATCAAAACTAGACCCGAAGAAAAAAAGGGGGGTCTGAACAACCACCTCTAAAGATAACTCTCAAGAGTGAACCACATTGTTACTATTCATTCATAAGAAGCACCAAACCCATGACCATGTCACCACTCATCCTGGAAAACAATTCTCCATTAATCTCATTCTTGTTTTTCATGTTCAAGTGATACCATTTAAGTAAATTCTGCAGTACTGGTCAATCTAAAAGGAACAACCACAAGCCAGAGAAAGAGAAACACCCAAACACCAATCTAATCATTCACACACCGTTCTCTTTTGATGTCACAACAACAAAGGGATTAGTAAGATCCCTCAAATTACTGGAAATAACCCAAGCCTTGAGATACAGCCCCACACCGCTTCGGATTCACAACCGAAAACTGTTCTGTAACAGCGGATCCCATCCTCATCCCCATCACCTCATAAGAATCAACTAGAACAAACAAACATGCTACCAAGACAGAGCAAGGAAGTTTCTAGGCTCAAGTACATCATTCACTAAGTTTTATTCTTTCTGTATTGTTAACTGGGGTGATCACACAAAGATTTTTGTTTACTAGACATTCATTTAATCAGCTGAGTTTAATTGATTGACCAAATTACCATGTTTGAGCCATTCAATCTTCACAGAAGAAGAAGGCTCATTAATGCACAATGAAAGGCCACCAACGACCATGATTTTCCGTGGGCATAGTCCCACATTATTCACAATATAAATAATCAAGGGTAAGGGAAAATATAGCAGAAATATGGATCACACCCCTGCCCCTTCATTATTTTAAAGTCTGTTTGTTATATTTATTAACTTTTGGATTCATCCATCCCACAGGAACAATATCATACCCTCCGAGCATGATACACCGTAAAGAGAGATGAAGGAAAACCCTACTTGGATGATCAAATATCATTGATTCTCTCCATGCGCCAAGAACTGGGATGTAAAACATGTTGGGGAGGAGTGTCCAGGACTCCAAGGACGAGTAAAAAGGCTCCCGCACTTTTACACCACTAGCTTCCGGAAGGGAAACTCCAAAAGAACAAGTAATAAAAGGAGACTAGCCAAGATAAAGAAGAATAAGGAATTCCCATGCGATATAAGGATGAGATCCCGTTGTTATGGGATATGGAAATTTGAACGGCTTTAAAGTTAGATCGTGGTTTCACCACAGAGTTGAGTGGATACACATGACTGAATTAATTGTTATTTAATATCTCTCATTAGGAGAAGGGGGTAACAACTGTGACTTTAAAGGATTTTATATAAACATAGGGGAACATTACATGGACACACATCTGGGTCCATTGAGGGTCTCCCCAATCATAGGAATTTAAACATTTATTATGGGGCAAAAATAGCCTTTAACCACTTTCAAAAGGATAAAAAGTCTTAAAAGTGTCATTAAGGGAAACAATGTAGAAGAAAAACTATAAGGCCCCGCCTTAAACCATACTTAAAATTGAATTAAATGAATAAATTACATTGAGGATCTTTTCAGGTTTAGAGTTATAGAGAATTAGGACATAACTAATACATCTCCAATGATTACAAAGTAGTCTCTTCTACTAAATTTCCATAAAATAAAAACTCTTAAAAAGAAACATGTTTAGTTCCATGTTTTACGTAGCATGACTTTCCCTTGATCCCATCCTTAACCCTATTCCACGCTATGTCCTGTGAAAAACATTTCAAAAACTTGGTATGGGCATAAAAAACATAGTAAGGGATGCACAATGAATGAAAACTGTTAGTTTTTCAAAACAACAAGTAAACCATGTATACTTTATCAATGTAATACTTTTCAACATTTCGAAGTAGTAAGAACTCTTCGCTGAATAAATGTTCATTACATACCCTTCTATTACAAAAAGATTACCATAAAACACATATAAAGATCACATAACATATAAAGGTAACTTGGGACATAAACAAACTTAAGTGGAATAACCATAAGGTCAACTTCCACACATATCACTTAATGGAATATCGATTCGGCCAACTTCCATACATACTTAATAGAATAGCCAAACAACAGACTTCCATACCCAATGCATTGGAGGTTATAATGTAACCACCCGTCCTGGTATTCACGACACCACCCGTCATATGGTTTATCACGTAACCACCCGTAAAATGTCCAAGTACCATTATAAAATTATAACATATAAAACCAACGTTAAAGAATGATAACATTTCCACATTTCAATCACAATATAGCATTTAAATATATAGACATAACAGAATCCTTTATCAAAACCATTTTCAATACCAAAACACAAAAATAAGTATATGGTATTTATTTTATTTTAAAAACATTATGGCCTGTTTAGGAATCCAAAGATCAAATAATACTCGCAGCGGCGGAAAAGGTCGTTATCACCGCGTACGTAAAAAGAAACATTCATTTTTGTCATTTAGTAAAACACTTCGTTGAAAAAAGATTCCTTTTGAAAAAACGTAATAGTGAAAGGGGTTTATACACCGTATAAATGAAGGTTGTGTATAAAAAAAATATGCCTCAATGAAGGGATATTGAGACGAATACCCTTACAAAGACGGTATCCTTGGTTTAAGGATAAATCAATTTGATAATTATGTGTGACAGACGAATACACCAAATATAAGTCGATATTAAGTGTAAAACAATCAGAGGTTATTCACATATATTCATAGAATGACATATTCAGGGAGTACAAGTTTATCCCAAAGAATCAAATTTGGGTTAAAAAGTTACCTTGCAAAAATTTGACAGCCTAACGGCGTCACTTCAAAATTCAGAAAAGAGCTGATGAGAGATAAAAAATGGTATCTCATCACTTGGACATAAAATTTACATCAATAAGGATATATTAGAACATATCCCAACATAAAAATATGTTAATTAAAAGACCCAACAAAAGAAGTCTTTAAAAAGAGGAGGGTGAAAGGTTCCCTTACCGACTTGGGTATCTTTCGAAAAATACACCCCATGAAAGAAGGACAATACATCAATGATGTAAATACTCATAAACAAAAGCATATTACACAAAGAGTAGAATAATGGGAAGTACATACACCACTCAAAGGAAATGGTGGAAAATGTAGCATAAATCTCACGGGACTAAATGTGAGATGAAAAATCTCTTACGAAAACTCAGCCTCTTAACGGCGCCACTTAAAACATAAAAAAATGAATTGATGAGATCAAATAGGGTCTGTCATCATATTAACATAACGTTTACAGAAAGAGGAATATAAAAGAACATCCCCATAATAACAAATAACATCTTAAAAGATGTGACATAAAGGAGATTACTTAAAGAGAGAGAGAGAGGTTAGATCTCTTATGAAAATTCGGCAGCCTAACGGCACCACTCAAAACTTCCAAAATTGATTGATGAGATACAATAGGGTCTATCATCATATTAACAGAAAATTTACAGTAAGAGTAATATAAAATAACATCCCAATAACAAGAAATATGAGCTTATAAAGAATGACATAAAAGAGTGTACTTAAAAAGAAAGAGAGGAGTAAGACCCCTTACCTCGTGTCCGACATGACTCGATCGTTCTTTAACATCCTGAATAATAAACTTGAGTTAATTTATATTTGCTTAAGAACCTTTTTCAAGTTTATTATTCCTTTTATATCACTTATTTCAATGTTATATACATTATGTAACCATTTAAGTTAATAATGTTTGTTTTTTCGATATTTGGTTCTTAAGTCGAAAGTGGACTTCTTACAATTACATGTTGTTCGTGTGGTCAAAGGTTATTTATATCCAGAATGAAATTACTGATTTGGATATCATATATATCATATATATCCAGCATATACATGTATTTATAATATTACATAATCATTTAGAGGTAAGAAATGAAATGCACCGTTCATGGAGACGGTAAGCCGTACGTACACATGAGCGCTAATTTCATTTCATTGTCATTTTAATGGAATTAAAATTAAATGAGAGGTTTTTATATTTTAATTCTAGAATTATATTCATCTTATAGATGTATCATTCAATATATATATTCATTATATACATGTACTTTTAATAGTACATTACATTTGGGGATAAGAAATGAAATGCACCGTTCATGGAGACAGTAAGTCGTACGTACGCATGAACGCTAAATTCATTTCTATCTCATACTTTAATGGAAATAAATAAAAATTATATAGAGGTATATCATAATTCCAGTATAAAATTATATTTAATAACTTTAAATCCATCTTTTATACATCCCACATATGGCATTAATGAATCACATCACTTTGATGGGGCGGTAGTCCGCACTTCCTTAAATGAAGATATCGTGTTTACCCATAATGGAAACCAAAAAGGTATGCCCAAAATGAAAAATACAGAATAATAAGGAATACATAAACATGTTATATATCATATATAATTATAGTTTCATCTTAATGGCCACATTTGAAGGTGTTAAAAGAATGTTGAACAATCATCGTTTCGGGAGGCCAAAATTCGCCATCCACAGAAATAGTTTGTTCTTTAACCATTTGATGTAGGTGCGTGTAAGTGTAGCTCGAATCCTTCTTATAACAACATCCTAGTATATGGAGGATACTGTATTTTTTAAAAAATAAAATAATAAAAAGAGTTTAGGCGGTTGGAGATGCAAAATGAAACAAATGGACTCAAAAGAAGACATTACCTTAAAATTGGGTAACTCCCTTTGGTTTGAGCTCAAAGGCTTCCTTGGGAAGACTTCTGCAAAACGTGAGGCTTGAAGGAGTAATAGAGGGAAGTGGAGAGACAAAATGGGCAGGGGTTGGCTGAGACAAAGGCTTTGGGAGTGTGGGTAAGAAGGTAGAGGTGGGGGCCTTTTATAAGAGGAGAGGAGGGGCACTCTTGGAAAGTAAAGAAAACTCACCTTATTTTAAAATGGTATTCAGATTTAAGAGGTCAAACATTGATTTGTTTCGAGGATAAGGTAATAAAGGTTCTAAATCCACCCATACAATAGGTTTTTTCCATGTGTAGGTCTTATATTTTACATTATCTTTCCATTTTATTTAAATCGTTAAATAATGAGATCATCGCTGCATCATCATGATGTCATAAATAATTTAATTTATTTAATGTCTAAAAATTATAAAAAAAACTATGATGTAGTAAATCTTTTTATATTCCTAATGAATATTTATAGTCAAAAATATGACTTGTACAACCCCATGTAAAAATTGTTTTAGTAAAACACCTCATGTGTGTGTCATTTTTACTTTAACATTAAATAAAAAGTTATTTATGTCATTTCCCAACAAAAGTGGCTCCATGGGGTCCCCAAGTTCTCCCATGGTTTTTATTGGTCGTCCATGAAACATTAAATAAGGTTAGGACATGTTTCAAGGTATTTTCATTTTATTATAACATTATTTTTACCTTAAACTACACTAATTACCTCTAATCGCGATTAAGAACTTAAAAGTCAATTTTCACCAAAAAATTATTTTAATATCATTGAACCACATTTTACTTATTAATGAAAACCATGTATGTAGGATTTTTAAAATTCAACACACAATGGTGGAAATATTTCATTTAAACAGAAATCAGTTTTTATATGTACCACTTAGTGGTTTCACTATTAATCAAAAATTGATGTTTTTCAGAAAAATACCAAAACATCACCCTAATCTATATTTGATATTCTGAATTCCAAAATTATGTCTATTTTACAAAATTAAAAACATATTACTTGTATTAATTAATTTAATAATTAATTCCCGCAGTCAGAGCAAATAGCGTGTTTTTATGAAACAATAAGTATCAAAAGATTGACACTAGTTTAAGTCCAATTTCAAAGTGAAATTAATTCCAACGACCACTATTGTAATAAATGGTAAAATTATATTCTAATTTCACTTTAAAACTAATTCAAAAGATAATATAATCATATAAATAAATTACATTAAAAATAGGTTTTGAATTAAAATACAACATTTTTCACTATTCATTAAAAATTGAACTATTTTGGAAAAATACCAAAAATGTAGACAAATTAAATTTTGATGTCCCGATTCTAAAGAAGAGTTTTATTTTTCCAAATATAACACGTAATATTGTCAAAAAGTGGATTTAAAAGTGGTTTTCCATCAAACGGCGTTTAATCGACCTTTTAAAGAATATTAGAATGTTTACGCTTAAAATTGGATTCATTCGCATTTTTAATTCTCTAACATTTATTATAAAAAGTAAAAATATTTGACAAACATATATAATCATTTTTTAGTTAGTTCTATTCATTCCCGCCATTACAACGGCTAGGCATTAACTACCATTTAAAATATTATTATTTTATTATTAGAGTGCAATGTAAGATTCCTAAGAAACTCGTTGTTGTGTATTGGGTACGCCATCGAGCATAGCATCCCCTTTAAAGTAATATTAATATTTTATTCACAAATATGGATAAATATAAAGATTTCATATTCTTTATTTACCTGAGGTGTTACATCCTTCCCCCCTTTTGGGAATTGCGTCCTCACAATTTTAAAATTGGGCTTGGAAACATCCTTGAATGTACCACATAGGAAGAAGAGTCGGTAAAACAATAACTTTAAAATAAAGAAAGATAAGTACAAAAGTCACCTGAGTTAACCCATACTAGGATTCCAAGTATGAAAATATGGACATGGATGAAAAAAAACAAAGTGCCATGTTCTGATAGAGAGTGATAGAAAACATGTTTAGGAGAAAGTTAACCATAAGAAAATCACAAACTTGTGATGGGATAAACGGTATTCGATTACCCAGTAGGAAATGTTAATAGATTACATTTTTGTTTTAAGTTACTTTTTATTGAGGAATTTATTCATAAGGAAAGATAATCACTTATCATGTTGACTTTCAACTTTTATTAGATTCCTTACACAAATTCATATTTTCTCCAAAAGACGAGTATTTAGGAAGACTTGTTCACATTAAGAGTACTATAATCAACTTCTAAAGAATCACCTAATCCACAAATGATAACTATATACTTCCCATGCTTTAAGACATTAACCAAAACCAAAACTAAAAAGGTTAATACAAGATCAGATAATCTAGAAAAGGATAACCATTTGTAAAAAGAAAATCTATTCTTAATCTCCAAAATTTGTCCAACAAAACCCAAAGTTCAACGAGGACCATTCGATAATCAATTTGACCATAAAATTCTTCAAAGTAAACCAAACTAAGATTGAAACCCAAATATTTGAAGTATTTAGTCACATAGTCTTCCAAGTTAAATTGTAACATTTATCTCCAAACTACATCAGGTTCTCTTAATGTCTCGTATTGAAAAGTATTTAACCTAATGACATCTCCTCCATGATAAGTTAATAAATTTCCATAGATAACCCAAAATAAACTTACACTTAATTCATATAATCATCTAAATAAATAGAATCAATCAAACTAACCAGGGATTTCACGTAGTTCAGTGGTAGGCGATAAATACCAGTCACACTTTTGTTGTGGGTTCAATTCTCGCAGCTTGGTCGGACGCGACCGGTTGTCACACGGTGTGTGTGTTGTCCTTTTTTTTAAAACTATATAACTCTTAAAAAATTCCCCAAAATGAGATAAATTTTTTTAAAAAAAAAAATCATAACATATTTTAACCTCATGTTTATCTCATGCCTTTCATTTTCCATCATATCATAGAGTAACCCATAATTACCTCAACAGTAAGGATCATATAAACTATAACAGTTACCTTTATAATTATTACCTGAACTTCCACATCGATTGGTCATCCTATACATGATGCATTACAGAACATACCAAGGTTCAAGTGGTTGATCATGAATCCTTGATAGTTGGTTTAGAACAACCACCAGTTTCCTCATTGAATCCCCCATTTTATCTAGTATCTTAATCAGAGAACCACCACAGTTTCCTTCAAACCTGTTGTCTCTACGGTGCCTTCTGGATCCATCCATTCACTAAAAACAGAAATGTCAGTGTGAGTATATCAACAAAACCATCATGTACTAATGAGGAAGATAAACACTAATATATACTTACTCATTCACTTTATCTAAAATTAGGACTCTTTCTGAAATCCTAACCATTATGGTAATGTCACTTATGTTGAAAGAATACCCATACCTCTATAGTTATCTAAACCGACCTATGATACCAACTATAAGGTCCCACCTTAAACCATACTTAAAATTGAATTAAATGAATAATTCACATTTAGTTTCTTTTCAGGTTTAGAGTTTTAGAGAATTAGGATATAACTATTCCATCTCAAAATATTACAAAGTAGTATCTTCTACTAAATATCCATAAAATAAAAACTCATAAAAAGAAACATGTTTAGTTCCATGTTTTAGGTAGCATGACTTTCCCTTGATCCCATCCTTGACCCTATTCCATGCTATGTCCTATGAAAAACATTTCAAAAACTTGGGATTAGCATAAACAACTCTGTAAGGGATACACAAAGAATGAAAACTGTTAGTTTTTCAAAACAACAAGTAAACCATGTATACTTTATAAAAGTAATACTTTTCAACTTTTTGAAGTAGTAAAAACTCTTCGCTGAATAAATGTTCATTACATACCATTCTGTAACCAAAAGATTACCATAAAACTCATATAAAGATCACGTAACATATAAAGGTAACATGGGACATAAACATACTTAAGTGGAATAACCATAATGTCAACTTCCACACATCTCACTTAATGGAATATCCATTCGGTCAACTTCCATACATACTTAATGGAATATCCATATGGCCAACTTCCATACCCAATGCATTGGAGGTTATAATGTAACCACCCTTCCTGGTATTCACGGCACCACCCTTCATATGGTTTATCACATAACCACCCGTAAAATGTCCAAGTACCATTATAAAATTACAACACATAAAACCAACATAAAGGAATGATAACATTTCCACATTTCAATCACAATATATCATATAAATATATTGAAATAATAGAATCCATTATCAAATCCATTTTCAATAGCAAAATACAAAAAGAATTATATGGTATTTATTTTATTTTAAAAACATTACGTATTGTTGAGGAATCCAAAGATCAAATAATACTCGCGGCGGAAGAAAAGGTCCTTGTCCCCGCATACGTAAAAAGAAACATTCCTTTTTGTCATTTAGTAAAAATCTTCATAGAAAAAAGATTCCTTTTGAAAAAATGTAAAATTCAAAGGGGTTTATACACCATATAAAAGAAGGTTGTGTATAAAACAAAATATGCCTCAATGAATGGATATTGAGATGAAGACCCTTACAAAGACGGTATCCTCGGTTTAAGGATAAATCAATTGCATAATTATGTGTGACAAAAAAATACACAAAATATAAGTGGATATTATGTGTAAAACAATCAGAGGTTATTCAAACATAATCATATAACGTCATATTCAAGGAGTACATGTTTATCCCAAAGAAGCAAATTTGGGTTAAAAAGTTCCCTTGCAAAAAATTGACAGTCTAACGGCGTCACTTCAAAATTCAGAAAAGAATTGATGAGAGATAAAAAAGGGTATCTCATCAGTTGGAAATAAAATTTACATCAATAAGGATATATGAGAACATATCCCAACATAACAATATGTGAATTAAAAGACCCAACAAAAGAAGTCTTTCAAAAAGAGGAGGGTGAATGGTTCCCTTACCGACTTGGGTATCTTTTGAAACATACACCCCATGAAATAAGGACAATACATCATTGATTTAAATACTCATAAAAGAAATTATATTACACAAAGAGTAGAATAATGGAATGTAGATAAACCTATCAAAGGAAATGGTGGAAAATTTAGCATAAATCTCACGGGACTAAAAGTGAGATGAAAAATCTCTTACGAAAACTCGGCAGCCTAACGACGCCACTTAAAACATACAAAAATGGATTGATGAGATAAAATACGGTCTCTCATCATATTAACATAATGTTTACAGAAAGATGAATATAAAATAACATCCCCAACATAAGAAATAGAAGCTTAAAATAAGTGACAAAAAGGAGAGTACTTAAAAAGATAGAGAGAGAGGTTAGATCTCTAACGAAAATTCGGCAGCCTAACGGCGCCACTCAAAACATCCAAAATGGATTGATGAGAGAGAATAGGGTCTCTCATAATATTAAAATAAAAATTACAGTAAGATTAATATAAAATAACATCCCAATTACAAGAAAGATGAGATTAGAAGGAATGACATAAAAGAGTGTACTTAAAAAGAAAGAGAGGAGTATGATCCCTTACCTCGTGTCCGACATGACTCGATCGTTATTTAACGTCCTAAATAATAAACTTGAGTTAATTTATATTTGTTTAAGAACCTTTTTAAAGTTCATTATTCCTTTTATATCACTTATTGTCATGTTATAAACATTATGTAACCATTTAAGTTAATAATGTTTGTTTTGTCGATATTTGGTTTTAAGTCAAAAGTGGACTTCTTACAATTACATGTTGTTCGTGTGGTCAAAGGTTCTTTATATCCAGAATTTCATTCCTGATTTGGATAGCATATATATCATATATATCCAGCATATACATGTATTTATAATATTACATAATCATTTAGAGGTAAGAAATTAAATTCACCGTTCATGGAGACGGTAAGCCGTACGTACACATGAACGCTACTTTCATTTCTTTGTCATATTAATGGAATTAAAATTAAATGATAGGTATGTATATTTTAATTACAGAATTATATTCATCTTTTATATGTATCATTAATTATATATATCCATTATATACATGTACTTTTAATAGTACATTACATTTGGTGATGAGAAATGAAATGCACCGTTCATGGAGACGGTAAGCCGTACGTACGCATGAACGCTACTTTCATTTCAATCACATACATTAATGGAAAGAAATAATAATTATATAGAGGTATATTATAATTCCAGTATAACATCATATATAATAACTTTAAATCCATCATTTATACGTCCCACATATGGCATTAACGAAACACATCACTTTGAGGGGGGCGATAGTCCGCATTTCCTTAAATGAAGATATCGCGTTTACCAATAATGCAAACCATAATGGTATGCCCAAAATGAAAAATACAAGAGCTTAAGGAAAACATAAACATATTTTATATCATATATAAATATAGTATCATCTTAATGGACACCTTTTATGGTGTTAAAATAATGTTGAACAATCATTGTTTCGGGAGGCCGAAATTCGCCATCCACAGAAACAATATGTTCTTTAACCATTAGATGTAGGGGTGTGTAATTGTAGCTCAAATCCATCTTATAAAAACATCCTAGTATATGTAGGATACTGGAGTTGTTACAAAAGAAAAGAATAAAAAGATTTTAGGGGGGTGGTGAAGCAAAATAAAACAAAAGGACTCAAAAGAAGACATTACCTTAAAATTGGGTAACTCCCTTTGGTTTGAGCTCAAAGGCATCCTTGGGAAGACTTCTGCCCAAATTGAGGCTTCAAGGAGTAATATAGGGAAGTGGATAGACAAAAGGGGTAGTTTTTTGCCGAGCCAAAGGCTTTGGGAGTGTGGGTAAGAAGGTAGAGTTGGGGGCCTTTTATAAGAGGAGAGGAGGGGCACTCTTGGAAAGTAAAGAACAGTCACCTTATTTTAAAATGGTATTCAGATTTAAGAGGTCACACATTGATGTGTTTCGAGGATAAGGGGAGAAGGGTTTGAAATCCACCCATCCAATAGGTTTTGGCCATGTGTAGGTCTTAGAGTTTACATTATCTTTCCATTTTATTTTAATCATTAAATAATGAGGTCATCGCTACATCATCATGATGTCATAAATAGATTAATTTATTTAATGTCTAAAAATAATATATACTATGATGTAGGAAATCGTTTTAGCTTTCTAATGAATATTTATAGTCAAAAATCGGACTTGTACAACCCCATGTAAAAATTGTTTTAGTAAAACACTTCATGTGTGTGTCATTTTTACTTTAACATTAAATAAAAAGTTATTTATATCATTTCCCAACCAAAGTGGCTCCATGGGGTCCCCAAGTTGACCCATGGCTTGTATTGGTCGGCCATGACACATCAAATAATGGTAGGACATGTGTCAAGGTAATTTCATTTTATTATAACATTATTTTTACCTTAAACTACACTAATTACCTCTAATCTCGATTAATAACATAAAAGTTACTAATCACCAAAAAATTATTTTATTCTCATTGAACCACATTTTACTTCTTCATGAAACCCATGTATGTCGGATTTTTGAAATTCAACACACAATGATGGCAAAATTTCATTTAAACAGAAAATCAGTTTTTATAAGTACCACTTAGTGATTTCACTATTTATCAAAAATTGAAGTTTTTCAGAAAAATACCAAAACATCACCCAAAGATATATCTGATATTCCGAATTAAAAAATGATGTCTATTTTAAAAAATTCAAAACATATTAGTTTTATTAATTAATTTAATAATTAATTCCCACACTCAGAGCAAATAGCATGTTTTTATGGAACAATAAGTATCAAAAGATTGACACTAGTTTATGTCCAATTTCAAAGTGAAATAAATTCCAACGACCAATATTTTATTAAATGGTAAAATTATATTCTAATTTCACTTTAAAACCAACTCAAAAGATAATCTAATCATATAAATAAATTATATTAAAAAGAGGTTTTGAATTAAAATACAACATTTTTCACTATTCATTAAAAATTGATCTTTTTTGGAAAAATACCAAAGATTTACACAAAGTAAATTTTGATGTCCCGATTCTAAAGAAGAGTTTTATTTTGACAAATATAACACATAATATTTTCAAAAAGTGGATTTAAAAGAGGTTCTCCATCAAAAGGCGTTTAATCGTCCTTTTAAAGAATATTAGAATGTTTAAGTTTAAAATTGGATTCATTCACATTTTTAAATATCTAACATTTATTATAAAAAGTAAAAATATTTGACAAACATATATAATCATTTTGTATATTCTTCTGTTCATTCCCTCCATTACAACGGCTAGGCGTTAACTAGTATTTAAAATAGTATTATTTTATTATTAGAGTGCAACGTAAGATTCCCAAGAAACTCGTTGTTGCGTATTGGGTACGCCATCGAGCATATCATCCCCTTTAAAGTAATATTAATATTTTATTCACAAATATTGATAAATATAAAGATTTCATATTATTTATTTACCTGGGGTGTTACAAAAACTTTTCATGTTTGTGTGACGTCGATCGATCACACCGATTGGGGACACACCGATCGGTCGCACCGATCGGCAACACACCGACAGGTCGCACCAATCGGAGACACACTGATTGGTCACACTGATAGGAAACACGACAATCGTTTCACACTGATCGTGTTACACCGATAGGTGATACATCGATCGGTGACACAAATTTATGACACACCGATCGGTCGCACTGATTAGTGCCACAACGATCAGTTGCACCGACCGATGATGCTCCGATTTTGTCTCGTCGGACGGTCTCACATCGAAAAGACTCCCTACCCCTGAGACGCCACCCTTCAGATCCGGATATTTGGAAAAGGGATGGATCATGAGGGTCTCGTCCATTACATTTAAAAAAAATAAAATCTAAAAAAACATTTTATTAGCCTTCGAAAATTGGTTACATACTTGAACATTGCATTACATTAAAAAACATAATGTAAAACATATACAATCCTTCGATAATTCCATTATTCTCCGATATTAACAAGACATATTAGTCAAAATAGACATACTAGCCTAATGGGAAATAAAAACATTCAAAAAGGACAAGCTCTGATGTTCAGTAATGGTAAAAAATATAGTGGAATCCACCATATATAGTCATAAATGTTTAAGGAAAGGTATTTAGATATGATACAATACTTTTAATCATAATCATGATCATAATATGGAAATAATACTTTTAACCATATAAAATAATCCAAAGTACTAGAATCCATTACAATGGATATTATACATGTTTAATAATCACATATGATATCAATAAATAATTTCATAATGAGGGAATACATAATTTAGGACATATAAACTATAAATTTATATCCTAAATAAAGCTACTCTCATTATCTATCCTCGTGAAAATTTATGCTTGTGGGTATAAACCCATCTGATCTGATTCTGGATCTATCCTATTTAAATGTTAAAATACATAGAAAACAAATGATGAGGGTTTTTCATAAACTAATTTCATATCACGAGAACAGCTGATTCATCAAAGGACTATATTGGTCCCCACGCATCACATAATAATGAAAATTAATTCCCCATAATGAAATCATAAACAACATAAACATTCATATTAAATATATACCATAAAATATGGGAATACATTAACCAGAAACCATTAATGGTATCAAAATAGCACAACTATAGTCAAATTGATCATAAAACATTAAATTAAATAATTTAAATCATTATATAAGAGCTCAAAATAAATGGAACATAAAATTAAATAATGGATGTAGACATAGATGAAAATACTTTAATATAATCAATCAAAATATCTTGAAAAAAATACCTTTCATTGAAATCATTTATTTAAGAGTCACAAAATTATAAAAGAAAAAATATCTATTGAAAATAACATTTTAATATTATAAGGTATGCTTCTAAATCATACGACGCCAAGTTGATTTAAAAATTCTCTTATGTCGTTTATGTAAAAAACATTCAATATATCGAAAAATCCATAAATATCTTAATTTGAATACAGACTAAAAGATTCTTTTAAAAATATTATAAAAATTAAAACATGATTAAATAATTAATTTTTTTTTGATAATATTAAAAATATTTTGGAAAATATTATGATTAAATGTGAACATGTATGATAAATATTCCCTAGTAGATACCTACTTATAAACAATCATTAATAATAATCATATTGTGAAATTTACCAAAACATCATACATTGTTTTAGTTATGGGTGAGTTAACAACTTTTTTAATGGTTAAATAATATTATTAGATTTATACTATATTCATATTTACATTTTTGATATCATATAATTTCATTTATTCCATTATATAAATGATATATTTTTAATTCAATGTTAATGTAACATTGCAGGCAATAATAGCTTAGTTTATCACACGTGTTCTGACTTGTTATTTTTTATCCAATTACATTGATTTTCACTAAATTAAATCCAAAATGTACAACATGATTTATATATAATATATATTAATCATATATATATTCCACACCGATATATGAAATTTAATACACAATTGGTGGGGACAGTAGGACATACGTACAGATAAATGATGTTTCCATTTTTTTATCGTATTGTATAGAAGGAAGTAAATGATATATATATATATTGTTCTATTGGCATTAATATGTAAAATATTTAATTATTAGTCATTATATATATATTTATATTCATTATTAAATGATTAACGTGGTAGCTGAATCTCATCATATTGTGGAGACGGTTGGTCATATATACCCACAAGCGAAGATACCATTCCATTAATTGTTAAGAGATAAAAAAATGGATTGTATGTTAATTATAAATAAAAAATAAAATTTAATATTAATTATTGATATCCATTATATTCATCATTACACCCATCCAAATAATGTGTAATTGAAAAACAAATTACACCACTGTGTTGAGATAGAAATCCGAATGTACACACACATGGTGACATTGTTATTCATATGATGTTTCCATTTTTTTATAATTAATGAATTTCTTAAAAAAATTATCATTTAAGCCGATTTTGACACTTTTTTAATACTTATCATTTTAAAAAAAACATAGAAATAGGATTACTTATAATAAAATAAATTATCCAATACCTAAAATTTCAAATAAATCCATAAATTTTTTGATTATCAGTAAATATTTCAAAATTTATTTATTTTAATATAATTAATATCATTCAATTGGTTATTTCTTTAATAAATCAATTACTGCCTTATCATTATGTCACAATTTAATTTAATTATTAAATTTCTTAAACTATAATTAAATTTCCATGGTGCCGATAAAAATTTTATATTTATTAAACTATTTATAGTATTCTATATAACTTATAAATAATCATATTAAAAATTATATTATTATTAAAATTTTAGTATTGAATTTTTAACTCATCATTAAATAAAATAAAATAAAAGACATCTTCTTAACCTAGTGGCTAAAAAAGATAATAATTATTTTCTTTGATTTATTTTGGTCAATACCTACTTATCTAATAAAATTAAAACACATTTTTTTAATATTATAATACAATATTATTATTCTTACCTTTAGTTACCCAATTCACTGAAAAACCTAGTATGTAAAAAGTAACCAATGTAACTATTCACAAAAAATATAGTTGTTCCACTTAGAAAAAAAATCATAATAATTAGAACAATCTATTTAATTTTCTCAAAATATAATTCATAGAAATGAGAAAATTAATTTTAATTCTAATCTCACAGATGTTGCGGAAAAGTTGGTAAAATGGATGATGAAAAATTCATAAAATTTTTATATCTAATTATATTATAAAAATAATTCCAACAAACTATATTTAATTAATATATTTATTTTTATCTGCAATGAAATTAAAATCAATTTAACATGATAATAATATGTAAATGAAATTTTTTTTACAACAATGTTTTATTCTTCACTATTCATAAAATTATAAACTATATTGAAAAATACTAGATTTTTACTCTTAGAAAATTTTCTTATACCAAATTGAAAAATTATATTTATTTTGAAAAATAAAATTTATAAATTACATATTGTGGTAAATAATATTCAAACCATTATTCTAAATGGATAGTTTCAACAATTATATTGCACTAAAACTCATTTTTGTCTGCAACACATCATAATAAAGAAATTTAATTTACATTGGAAGATACAAACACTAAAATCCTAGGATGCTATATTCTATCCTCCATTAACAAATTATGTCCTCACAATTTGAAAATGGTATTGTAACCCATATTTTGAATATTAAATCTATATTTATAAAAATCCCACAATTGAAAAATGAAAAATGAGACCTACCCTTAATAATAATGAAATAAATTAATTATTTTTACTAAAGATAACACATACAAGGGTTCCATGAAAGAAAACATAGACATGAATGATACATCTACCCATCATGTTCTTATAGAGATTTATATACACCATGGTTAAGAGAATTTTTAAAATAACAATGAAATAATTCTATGATTATCTAAGGGTCCAATTGATTCATTTGATAAATTAATAGGATACATTTTTTTGTTTCATGATCATTTCACCACAGTTTAAAAAATTTCTTACATCACAGACTAAAAACATAAATTAACATACTTACTTCGAAATTATTGCTTTATCATTTATCCAATTTCTACCACAAACACATGTTTTTTATATATCTAATAAAATTCAAATATATTCCATGTATATTAATTTTATTTCGTTCCAAAAATGAACTTATACATCATCTAGAATATTGTTTTAATAATAAAACTATGTTATACTTACTAGGATGTCACATAAACCAATGGTATGTGATTCACCCTAACTGCACTTCAGGTGTGGTTTTATGTCACTTGGACTTAACCGATGTATTGAGGTGTCACTCAACCTGCATGTTGTCATTTTTTCCAAAAAAATATTATTATAACATTCCATAAAAAACCTCAATATATCTAACATTGATTAACTATTATAACGACATAAAATAATATCTTATATTCAATATAATCAATTAAACCATCATAGTCTTACAAAATGCATCTATCCAAGTTGAAAATCTAAAAAATTAAAGAAAAGACAATAAATTTTTAAAATAAATGTAACATCAAATTTTAAACAATTATCATAATTTTGATCCTTTTTTACATAACAAATATATTAATATTTTGACCACCAAAGTACCATAATGATAACATGAATGCATATAAATTCCTAATTAAGACGTACAACAATAATATAATTATACATATCATTATTATTATAAGCATAATATCATAACCTAATTATTTAATCTAAAATAAAAAAACATTAAATTTTCATCCTTGATAATAGAAACAACAACAACATGACATAGATCACTTTGATTTGGCTGAGCGATATTTCCTTGATGCATGGGATAATTATTTTTACAATGTCTCATATCATTAAAATTGTATCATTTCGTAATTATATCATAATTAATTCCCTTACAAATATGACCATTGTGAACATTCTCTCAACACTTATAACCATCTGCAACCCCTTTCAGGATAGTACATGAGTGTTTCATCCCACAATTATGTCATATGGTAAAATTCTTCTTTTAAATTCCCCCTTTAACATAATATTTCATACATATCCTTTTATTCTCATGATTCCTCTACATATATAATACTCAGAGTACTATGTTCTAATCTAAATTATACATGATATTATATCCTCAAATGATGATAATTTGTGGGTTTTTATTTCTGGTAAAAATATTTTTTAAGTCCATGAATTATATGATCTTTATTTCACATTGGTTCATGTGTATATGAGAATCTTATATTCGTACTATTGGGATCTGTTTCTAAATGATGACATTAAATTGGTCAGATCATATCAAAATATACTATACTAAACCTAGGAAATAATTAACATTAATGGAAAAATATTGTATCTAGTCTCCTAATTATAAACATTGATTCTTTGTGAAAATATTTACTTTTTAAATGATCATATTGGTTTGTAATGAAAATTTGAAGTATCATAAGAATATGCACCATGAGTGTCAAACCTGGTGCATATAAAGGCTTGTTTTTGTGTAAAAGGATACCTTGGGTCATGCCTAAAACACCTTATTAGATTTAATAAAACTAGGTAATTATGTTCAAAAACAACATCCACTTATACTATCCATAGTTAGATTAATTTTATAGGAATTCCCACATAATTACTACATTTACACAATTATTGTACATTATATTATACATTTCCTCAAGTTCTAAATTATGTTTATGATCCCTACTCTATGGTTTCTAAATCTACTTTCCATAGATTTTTGTAAACATATTTTTATTCTAATTATAATTCCCCATGTCGAGAATCCCAATACAGGGGAATTAATTTAATACACTGGATGTCTATAATTAATCTAAAAATTATGTAATGAATAATTATAAACATCTACACTACAATGATACATCCAGAAGGCATCGATATTCATGATCCATCCACATGAAATTATATTTATGTTGTTATATTCTTGTTTAATTTGTATCAAAATATATCCTATAAAAAATGTGGAACTACATGGAAAACAAACACAAACGGTTTATCTCCAACTTATTTTGTCTAATGAGAGCTATAGATGAATTAAGAGGATATAGTGGTCATTGAATATACATTATATGTCCAATGAATTCCAAATATGAAAACATAAAATATATAATGGTTCATATTAAGCTAATAGCATATGAAATGTGAATACTTTAACCACAAACCATTAATGGTATCATAATAGTAAATCTAAAATCAAAAAAAAATCACAGAACATCCAATAAAAAACATATTTTATCATTATAGTTAAACTTCAATAAAACATACAATTCAATAAAGGATGTTGACATATATGAAAATACACCAACCAAATCTTATGAAATAACTTGAGAAAAATAAGATTTTTATATGATATTATTTATTTAAGAGTCACACAATTATAACATAAATCATTTACTATGAAAATACCGTTGTAATGTTGTAAGGGATTCAAAACAAAATTAAGACTTCACAATGAAAAAAATTCTTCTCATCTCGTATAAGTTAAATATAGCATTACTTCCATCAAAAATTTAATAAAATTCATCATTTATAAAATGAAAAAAAAAAATTTCAAAACCATATTATCAAAATTAAAATATGGTTGGAACACATAAAACCATGTTAGGATAATTGTAAATTTATATTGGAAAACACTTTTATGAAACATGTACATTGATTAAAAATATTACCAAGACAATAAATTAGTATAAACAATCCTGTATAACCATTAGATTGTTAAATTAACCCTTAACTAATTTATTACATATGTTTAGGGTCTACTAACAACTTATATATTACTTAAATAATGTTATTAAATTTATACCTGAATCATATATATATATATATATATTTACGATATCATATAAATTCATTTATGGATTTATATTTACAATTTATTACCAATTTGATGTTAAATCAATGTTCCATGTAATAACCATTTTGTTTATCGTACATGTTTTGACTGGTTATTTTTTACCATGATCCATATATCATGATTTAATAAATTCGAGAATATAAAAAAAATTACATATATATATATATCATATATATTACATAACGTTATATATATAATAGTTGTATTTATTAAATGATATACACCGTTTATGGAGATAGAAGGTTGTACATCCTCATGAATGATGATTCCATTTTCTTGTCTTATTGAATAAATAAAAGTAAATTCCACACACACACACACACACATATATATTATTCCAATAAAATTATTATGTAACATATTTACTTTTTATCCAATATATATATATTCACATTTATTTTTTAATAGTTTACGTGGAAGATGAAACATATCGCATAGTGGATACGGTATGTCATGCATAAGTAGGAGTTAAGATAGTATCCCCATCATGGAAATGGGGTATGTAAATGTATTTTATTTTAATTAAAAATAATATATATTTTTTCATATTTATTATTTTTATACCCTAAATTGATTATTATATCCATCCAAATAATGTGTAAATGAATAAATAAGTACACAACAAAGCATAGACGGTAATCCATACGTACACACGCTTGTAGATATTGTTAATTTTTGGATGGATAAATGGTGAAATATGGTTGTCCAATAATAATAATATCATATCAGAATATAGATGATACCATAATTATTAATTTAATACGGAATAAACATAATAAGATGATGTAAAAGATAAAAAGAACGTTGAAAGAGTTGGTAATAAAATTACCACTCTATTGAGTTTATACTATTGATTTTCCAAAAATTACTTATAAGGTTTTATTTACGCTAAATTTTTCCCATATGATGATAAAATGGTACATGGAAGTATAAATGGTCATTTTTTGGTTTCACTAAAGGTATTTATATGTGTGAATAAAAGAGAATAGTATGGGTCATTTTATAAGAGTTGGGAGGAGCACTCTAGGAAAATCTAAAACAATTAATTTATTTAGAAATTTATTTCAGATTTAATATATCTTTGAAGTAAGATATTTAGAATAAATATGATAATTATTGGCCTATATCTTCTCAAAAAATTAATTTTATAAAATTTTAGATTAAAAATTTAACCAAAACTTTTAACTTTTACCCAATGATAAACAATTTAACTCTTACCATGATAACTTGTATTTTTACAATATAAAGTTAATATCGTAAATATAAAATTTCAAACAAACCTAAATTTGATAATTTATGACATATTTAACAATAGAATATTTATATGGATGATATATTTTATTCTATTAATTTTATAAAATGTAATAAAATAGTATTTATTTTAAAATATAATATATGTAATTTTTATCAATGTTTTTTAATTTACATTTTTCAAAAATCATATGAACATGGTTACAATGAAAAAAACTGCATCAATCACCTCAATCATTTAATATTAATCCATAATATTCATGTATGTCATCAAATATTTATTATTATATTTATTTTAATACTATAAATTTCAATTAAATGACTCTTCAATTAATTAATCAGTTATGGCCCAAGCATTATGTCACCGTTTAATTTAGTCATTTTTATGTAATTATAAATAAATTAAATTTAATTAGAGAAAAATATTATATTTATAAATAGTATTTATCTTATACCATATCTATAATATATTATAATATGAGAAAATTATTTTTTTATTAAAATTTGAGTATGGCATTTTTAAGACTTCATTAAATAAAATATAATAAAAAATTTAATCATACCCAAGTGCAATAAAATGATCATAATTTTTCAGAGGATTATTTTATTTTAAAAACTCTAATAAATTGAAATTAAGATAACTATTATGTAAATTCTATAGTACAATAATACTATTTTTCATTTAATTACCTGATTTACTATTAACCAGGGTTAGTAAAAAGTTATCAAAGATACAAATGACCAAAAAATCAGTTGTTACTATTAGAAAATGAATATAATAATAATTAAAACTATGTATGTCAATTTCTCAAAATACTATTCAAATAAATGGGATCATTATCTTTTACATTTATATCGTATCTCTGGCGAGAATGATAGAAAAGTGATGCTAGAAATACAATAAATTTATATATAAAATTATATTATAGAAATGATTACAATGAAATAAATTGTATTAAAATATGTATTTTTATCTAATGTGACATTGAAAAAAAATTTATGTGATATTGTTATTTAAATGAAAAAGATGTGTTTTTTAACAACAATTCAATATTTATAGATGTTCATCAAAAATTGAATCTTCAATGAAAAATACAGAAATTTCACACTGATCTAATTTTGATATACCTAATCCTAATATTAATTTCATTTTTAGTAATAAAATTTATAATTTTCATAATTTTTTTAATAAAATTAAAAATTCATTCTTAAATTGAAATTTTCATAGATCATTGTGCTCATGAACTCAGTATTGAATAAAACACATGATATTGAAGAAAGTGAATTAATATATGGAGAGTCATATTATAAAATAATTTTTTATTGATCAACCATTTCACACCCCATATCCATTAAAAGAAATATCACAGTGTCATTCATGTGTATAATTGAACTAAATCCCCCAATAAAGGATAAAATTCATTTCCCATAAAAAAATTCACAGATGGGTATTACGATGGATATAATATTTATATATTATGTTTATGAGTCAATTATTATTATTTAATTATAACATCTTATTTACCTTCTTACCATTAGATACATTGTACAATGAGAACGTTGTAATTGTGTAAATGTGGACGCCCATCTTAGCGATGCAATGTATGTTGTTTTTATTTTCCATTTTACATAAATTTTTATATGGTTACAATTAATTAATATATATTATATTTGTGATATAATTTATTTATCATCCATTCCATTCCTCCAAAATTTTAAAACATTACCCATTCGTATGAATGGTATATCATCTCAATGAGGTGAAGTACTTCAATTATAATGACCATATTATATGAAACGATATAAATATATTTGTAATGAATATATATATTATTTTTCATGATTTAAATTCACGATATGAGGGTACCATGATAAATGTTTAAGGAAAATAACATATAATATAAAACAGACATGAAAAATGATGGTTTAACTCACTAAATGGCTTATTTAATGGAAAATATTTAATAAAATGTTATTAAGATGATATCAATGGTTAATATATTATATTATATATACTAATATGGTTTTATTAAATAATTATAATATATTAAATATATATTAGTTAATAGTGCATTCCAAAAATTAATGAATTTTTATAAGGGTTTCGTCTCAATTTAACTTTATTGAGACTTGTTTTGAGTTTACCGACCAATTTATTATATCATTGAAAATACACTAACCAAAAAATTTTTTTGATATAAAACATTATTTAACTAAATTTATTTAAAATATCACATCATATATTTTATTCTATTATTATTTGAATAAAATAATAGAAAAGATTTCATTATTCATAACCTAAATATTATTTTATAGAGAAATGATTATTGTTTTTCAAAAATATTAATTTTTATGTATATATAATTCCCATTGATGTGTTATATCATTAATATTTTTATATTGATGGTATTTTATTATTAATTATTTTTTTTTCATCAATGGTTTTAATGATACAAAATATATAGAGACCTTTAAGATTTTATGATAGAATCTCAGTTTTATATGGATTGTTTATTGTCAAATTTCCTAACAATGATATTTTAATTTCTATTTATACTATTCATAATGTAATTTATTCTCTAATAAATATTTTATGGATATGTAATAATTTATTTTAATATTTCCCTCTTAATGAATTTATGATACAATAAAAATATTTTTAAATAAAACTAACCATGTTTTTCTATTTAGTTGAGTATATTTTCAAAATATGCCCACATATTTTTTATATTATTTTGATGAATATTTTTAATATTACGCAATTATTTAACAAATCTATTCATATTATTTTCTTTATAATAAGTTTTTTTAATATTTTTTTTTATTTTCCAAAAATGTACCTCTGGATTTTTGTTGATCATGTGAAATAAATTATTATGTTTAATATGTTACATATAAATATACATTCATACCAAAATGATTAAAATATTCATTAAAGATTCCTACATATGATTACCAAATCCATTTTAATGAATAGTATTCCAATATATAATCATAATTCTGTAATTTTATATTAGTGATTTATTAATGAATTTGAATCTATTTCATGAAATGATTTAGTGTTATTTTATTGTCATTTTTCATCTAGGATAATGTATTTCAATTCATAATAAGTATTTCTATGGATATGATATAATTATAAAATATTTATGATTTAACAAGTTCCTTTACAATTATTGTGATGATATTTTTATTAAACATGTATCCATTCCAGGGATAATGAATTGGTGATATGCAGAATGTTTTATTATCTTTTGACATCCATTTATACTATTTTGATTATGTGTTGTGTGGGAAAAAATTTATATGTTTATAAAACAATTTTCGGTAAATAAGGTAATCTCAATAGAAAATAAGGACTATAATGACGAGTGATCCTAGTCTAATAAGGGAATTTTTCATGTAATATTGTCTTATTAGAGAACAATGGAAATGGATATAATGAAATGTGGAGTGAAACAATTATATTATGTTATTATTGGAAGGTATCCATTATTAATGAAGTTGTTTTATATACATATATTCTTAAAATAAACTTATGTTTTCAAATATTGATATGTTCTAATGGTTTACCATTTGATTTTGAATATTCTATACTTTATTGTGTTATGTGAATTTTCTAAAATAACCTTCACCATGTTCATGATTAATAATCTGTAAATGATAGGGTATAATTATTATATGTATTGATCCATTTCACATACACATATGATTATAATATGCTTACTTATGGTAAAATATTAATATCTATCATGTCTAACCATAGTGAACATTTGAGATCACAGTTTCTTATAGTTACCTTACCTATGTTATGAAGTAATATTTTATGCATGATATTTCTAATAAGAGTGATTATTTTCATGAACATAATAATAAAATATATAAATACTCTACATACAAGTTTTTGGGAATCCATTTATCTAGATACAATATTCATTTAATGTCATTAGTTATTCATTATTAATAGTTGTACAGAATTATCATTTAAAATTACAGAATAATTTTTTATGAAATGCATGGTTTATAATAGTTAGCATCAAACTAATATTAGTTTATTATTTCTGGAAAATATGTTGTGATAACCTTAGTAAGAATCATTTTTACAATTATTCTCATTGTATACCATCTTAAGTTTTTATTAAGGTGTATAATATGTGGGTTTCATTGAAAAAATATATTTTTATAATATACAATTCGACATGATATAATTATAGATACATCAAGGGGTTGTAACCGAAAATATAGTTTGTTCAGTATAAATTGACCATTATTTAGGTTCATGGTGAATAGTCTATTCCTATGAACTTGGATTGATAATCCCTGAGGATATTTTATATTAATTCCATTTTTATTTTGAAAACTTTATTAATTATTTAGATATATATTAACAATAGATTACATAGGATGAACTTAAGGCACTATAGATTGAAAAGAATGTTTTATTGTTTAAACATCAATGGAATTAGTTTTCATGATTAAATAATTACAAATTATTATTTTGAAAACTATGATTTATTTATTTAATGGATAGTTCTAGGAATAATCATGTTTATATATAATTTTGACTGATGTTGCAATTACTGTAGTCAATAAGAAATAGTTAAGACAGGGAATTCAATATAGAACCCTTTGATTACATACCATTAACTATATTATTATAAAATTATCAATCTGAACATAGGTGAGTTTTTGAAAGAAAATATAATTGAAAAATTTATATAAAATTATAACATGGACTAAAAAAGATTAATATTCATACTTCTCTAAAATTGGGAATAAAAACACATTAAAATTACATAATGGAATGAGAATATTTTCTATTGGTGGGAAATATATATATATAGAAAAATAAATTAATGTGGAAAAAATAATGATATAAATGGATGGATATATTGTTCATATTAAGGTACAATTAATTATTCAATATCATATTTTTAGGGAAATTTAGATTTATTCAATCCAACTCTTTAATCTAAGCGATATCTCCCCGAATATGAAATGGATTATGATATTCCAATAACTAATGATGAATAATGGATTTTTTTATATTATAATAAAATAATTATGTATTATATTTTTTATTGATATTTTTCTTATATGAATAATTAATCATATATGGATTTTGTCAAAGTAGTTTTTAGTTAAGGAGTTTCAATAATAATATGAATAGTATTGATAACCAAGAATGTTGATTTAGTTTTAAAGACATCTTTTTAGAAAATATATAATTGAATGATAAAATAACCTTATAATTTTTTGAGGTTTACATAATCTATATTAATATTGATATTGTGATCACTAATATTTATAACATAACATTATTAGTATTATTGACTTAGAAATTGATTAGTCATTGGTAAATAATAAAATTTTGGGTAATATTTCGTTATGAGGATTGAATATTTGAATTTATTTAATTTATTTGATAGGAAGAAATATTATCTAAATCAATGATTAATGAGTTAATTTACTATATAAAAATATTTTATCATTCATGTTTTATGGTGGTATATGTTATTTTCTGAAAGGATTATAATGTTTTAATATCATAAAAAATCATAGAATTTACATGATTGATATATTTCATTATGATATTCATCAGATTATTTAGGTAATATATATATTTTTATATTAGAAATAATTTGACCTTTTTATAAGTTTTTTTATTTTAGAATGGTCCATACATATTTTGGGTGATTCTAATGGTTACATATTTGTCGAATGGTTTATGTTATTCTTCAGGAGTTATTATTGAGGTTTTATAGATAAATATTAAATTGTATTTGATTAAGAGTTATCTAAAAAGGATAAAAATTTCAATTTATTTTTTATAAATATTTATATAAAACTTTAAAGGATATTCCTTATTTTAAGTACTACATGATTAGTTAAGATGTAAAATTAGGGCTCATAAATTCCAAATGTTGTATTTTATAAATATTGTTGTAGCAAGGTGGAAGATAATTAAAACATGAAACTAACATATCAAATAATTATTATGGATTTGAAGAAATAATGCATGTATATTTTCTTATATTCAATGGAAAAATAATGCCCCGAGTAATGGAAAAATTATACTGAAAAAGATTCTTCTATTTCATAGTTGTTTTTAAGAGTTCATTTTTGTTCTCACCCCTTAATAATTAATGGTTTAATGGTAATTAAACTTTTGATGTCCATATTGTATATCAATCTATATTATTCCTTAGAAATTATTTTTCGCCTCTATGTTTAGGTTTTACCTTCTTGCTAATGTTTTCCTTTTATGGGAAACATATATGTGTTTTTCATTTCAATGTTTATGTTTCCCACTTTTGATTTTAAAAAATTATTTTCCTTTCCCTTTTCCAATATTATTATTAATGATTCCATTTTTAATATTAATATATTTAATACCAAGACAAAAATTTTCTGGGTGGAACATATTTTTAGTCAGATCATTTAACACCGTTTGAACCGTGAATATATTTTAAATGAATAAATTGTAATTGTTTTGTAGATTGATAAACATTCAACACCAAGTTTATAAGAATAGTGAAATATTAAAATATTCTGGGCTATCCATTGACATCGTGGGTATGAATAGTAAAAAATAATTTTTTGATGATATATATTGTGGATTTATTTCAATGTAATTTATTGAATAAGACATAATAAATAAGAACACAATTTTAATTAAAACCATATTGTGAATCAAAAACGAATTTTATCCCCAACAATTTTTTAGTTATACATGAGTATATATTTTATCTTATTTATAATATTTTATTATTTTTTATTGATTATTTAAATGTTTTTTTGTAATCATCACATCAATATTATCATTGGGTGAAATTTTATAATATTTCTAAAGAAATTATTTTTTAGCGAATATTGAAACAAAATATTTTTTATAAATTAATTTTTCATAACATATAAATATACATTGTATTTTTATCATTTTATTAATGATTCATAGAACATAAATTATATTATATAATATATATATATACAGTAATGGTCAATACAAGATATTTTCTGAAAAGTAAATTTTCGGGATTAAGAAAACATTTTTCTAGAAAATATTTTTATATGGACATTGTTATTTATCATAATAAATAAAATTTATCAATTTATAAAAATATTTATTAAGTAGTATTTTATATTACAATTTTAATATAAAATTTTAAATGCCATTTTTATATTTTTCACAAGGCTTGTAATGGATGCAATTTATGTTTTACACTTAAAAATTTATTTTTCAAATTTTTTTATTGTGTGATGAATGGATAATTAAAATTAAATCATAAAAATAATAAAAATTTTAAAAAAGTAATATGGATTTAGTTTTTTTTTGATTATTGTAAGTCATTTTATTAAATTGGTAAAACATCATTTTTGGGCAACAATAAATATAAAAACAATAATATTTTTTTGACATGGTAACACTTAAAATGGGATTACCTGAGGTTAAATTATTAGATAAGGATTTGGTTGTAAAAAAAATTGAATTTTTTTTTCTTTTTAGTATATTTAAATCATATATTATTTTTTTCAAAATCCTTGTCTATTTGGAGCTAATTTCCCATTAAAGTGGCCTTAAATCAATGATTTTTTTGGAAATTCTATGTGTGTCTCTCTAATAAAATAATAATGGGTGCCTCGATTCATTAATTTTTCACTCATATTGAGACTAATAAATCATTAAATAATTACTATAATTCCCTCAAAAAATATATTCCTTCATCCTAGTTATTATGGTCTTCTCTTACAACCAATCCTTTCTAGTTTATTGAATAAGCTAGTAGAGGTATCGCAATGAATAGGAATATAACAACCCTGTTCATTATTAAACACTTAAACAGGTTTATTACATAAAATTAACTTCATAAAACATATAAGGTTGATATTTCTATGGTTAGTGGAGATTAGGAACACTACATTACAACTTTAAACATAAAACACAAAACATCTTTATTGAAAAAATTCTTTACATAACCATGATATTCCCTCGTACTTAGGGTTGCATGGGATAACTAGATGACATATATGTGGAAAGGGTGATCTATAAAGACCATTAAGGGAGTAAAAAGGCATTAAATGATGAATACAATACATGTTAAGAAATAGGCATATCAATGAAGGATAAATGAACATGAACCAAATTGAATGATATAGAAATACTATCATAACCTTGAAATGTTGCAGCAACACATAACATAGAATTAGCATGACCCTAAGAACATTGCACATTGAGCATGATTAAAACCATATTGAACATGAACTAGAATGATTAAATCCTAATTTCAGTTAACATATCAAGATACTTATCATTACTCAATGCATTGAAGAGATATTAGGGCACAACATTCTTAATCATTTCATTTCATGAATAAGTGTTCCACATGGTTCATAAAACATGGATTCGTCATCATTTATTCCAGGAAAAAGGAATGTGGAATTAATACATGAAACTATATAACTAATAAGTATATTTTCATAATGGTGAATACCCTTGATTGAAAAATGGGCCTAGGATTCACTAAAAATGACTTTTTCTTTTAAAATGTGGTTCAATTTTGGCAGCATAAAAGATTGACACAAGAATTCATAAAAATTGGTTGATGATAGAGAAATATGTGTCTCATTATATTTACATGAAATGGACAGTAATTTGGTTATATTGATAAATGTCCCAACATATGTAATGTAATTTATATTTATAGTAAAAATGAATTTCTTTAATGTAAATGAAGAGAGAGAAATTTTATACCTAACTTCGGCTTCGTAACAGGTGTACATGAGAGGCATTAATTAGTTATAAATGGGTCTATTATAATTCAAATATGAAGAGTGAATTATGGATTACTTGAGATCTCATACCCAAAAATTTATTATTGAAGATAAAATTGCATACCAATATTAGTAAACATGGATAAAATGAAAAAAGAAGGAATCCCTTACTTGGAGGTGTGATCCCAAAGGATTGGGATAGGCTTGAGAGAGGCTTATTGAGAGCTTGGAGATCCTTGGGAAGAATATATAGAAATGAGGGAAGTGTTTGTATGAACTCAAAAGTAATTGAGTGATGAGTAAGTGGTATAATGTGTGGGTTTATATAGGAAAGGATACAGAATTCATTATTATATAGGTTTGGGACACCACACATTAAATTAATCAAAACCACAAACAATCCCATGATAATTTCCCATGTATTTTTCTAAAGGGTAGTGTAAAGAATTATTTTACAAGTCCAATGGATGAACTTCTTAAAATAGAAGTATTTATTATGTGGGGGTGACCCCACCCTCAAGGAAATCAATTAAAAATTCTAAAATGTTTTTTAAGTCTTGGATGGTCCACCAAATCATGGTAAAATAAATAAAAGTAACATAAAATCAAATTTTTTAAATATTATATCATATACTAACAGTACATAATGTTTATATTATTTTATTAATTCACTATTAGGTTATTATTATGTTATAAATTACATTATATATTTAACTGATAATTACATTTTACCCAAATATTTGACTGTCTCAGAAAATTATGAAAAAATTTCCATTTAATGACTTCAACATCCTAATTGAAAAAATAATATTCATTTTAAAAAATAATTTAATATATATGTGAATTCAAACATTTAAAATAAAAACTGACATTTATCGAAAATTCCAGGGTTTGGAAAAAAAGAGCATTCAAACATTCCAAAAATTTAAAATTGTATTCATAAAAATTTTACAATAATTTATACTTAATAAATTAAATAATAATAATAATAATCTTTTAATAAAATATTATTTAATTCAAAAAATCCATTAATTTTTTAAAATATAATCTTTAGTTGAATATTAATTAAGAATAAAAGTTGTTGTTTAAAAACAATTTACAAAGATACCATAATTAAATGAATACATATTCATTATTATATACAAAAATAATTAACATAATAATAGTGATATGTTCTTATTACATAACCCATTATAACACCCACATATGACCTAAGGGTAAGGCTTGTGATGGTGACCGACTTTTGGAATGGCTCGGATAACGTCGCTCGGGTAGTAAACTCTATCAGCTTTAACTTCTACCATAAGCAGTTTCATTCATTCTAAACATGTGGATGTTCATCTTGGTATTTTTTAAGATTAAATACAAATGAAACCACATCCTTTCTGTGCTCCTAGAAATGGTCTTCGTATGGGGTATGTCTACAAGATGAGGTTATCAAATCCTTTGTCAGAGTAAATTTCATTTTATAAATCCCAGTTTTTATACTGATCATGTGATTATTGTTCAATGAATATATTAGCAGTGATCACAATTATTAATAGTATTTTAAAAACCCATATTTGTAAAACCAAATATATTTATATGTTATATTACCATTTTACATAAAAATACATTTAATTTGATGAAGTGGAATTTCCATTATTAAAGGTTTGGGTCATTACAATCTTCCATCCTAAAAAAAATTAGCCTTGAAAATTTCGTTTTCCCAGACTAAAATAGATGTATGTGACTCTACTTTATCACTTCCTCGGAATCCCATGTTTCCTCATCAAACACGTGTTTTCTCCACAACACATTGAAGAGGGGAATTCTCTTATTTTGTAGAACTATTTTACTAGGATCTAGGATCTTCACTGGTTTCTCCTAGTAATAAAGTTAATCCTCTAACTGTACTACCCCTGAAAATATTACATGTGAAGGTTCTGGAATGTACATCATTAATTTGGATACAAAAAATACATCATATACTTTGGTAAAGGTTTTTGGATGTGCATGTCAATAGGCCACAACCCCGATATGATCAAAAAACTCAAAGTTGCTAATGTACCTATGAATTAACATCCCATTCATTATAATCCACATGACCTTATTCCTTCTAGATATTTATAGAAATATAATTTATCTAACATAGAACTCATGGTATCATCGACTTTTATCTATAATACGCTTCTCTAAACATTGGGTTACAATGTTATTCTCATTAATGGTATTCAACTTCACCACCATTTCATCGTCCATTTTAGGTCTAAGTAGAATACACTCTCCAACTTCATCCCAACATGACAGTGTTCAAAACCCTTTCCCATAAAGGGGGTTATATAGTGCTATTTAGATGATCAAGTGAAAACTATTATTTTAGGATAATTCTACAAGTGGAATATGGTGGTCCCATCCACCTATGAAGTACATTGAACACGATCCAAACATATATTCTTATTTCAGAATAGTTCTCTCAAGAATTCTTTCAGTTTGAGGATGATATATCGTTCTAAAGTTCATTTTAGTGCTTAGAGCATGTTAGAGACTTTTCTAGAACTTTGAGGTGAACCTCAGATCATCATCAGATACATTAGATAGTGGTACTACATGCATCCTTAGAACTTTATTGATGTTAATCCGTGCAAGTTGATCCAATTAGAATTCCTCTCAAATCGTGATAAAGTGATATTTCTTTTTAAGATGATCCACAATGACCCATATAGCATTTTTTCCTATGGATGTCCTTGGTAGTCCAGTGAAAATGTTCATGGTAATTTTGTCCCAAATCCATGTTGGTATGGGTAGTGGTTGCATCATACCCTTAGAAATTTTCCTCACATCCTTCACTTGCTGACATACTAGGCACATTGATGTATATTGAGCAATCTCCCATTTAATATTGTCCCACTAAAATTTTTCTCGGATATCTTGATACATATTTTTTCTCCATAAAAGAATAGATAAGGTTGAGCTGTACGCATCATCCAGAAGAAACTTCTTTATCTCCGTAACAGATGGTACACATAATCATGACCCAAATCTCACAATATTTTCCTTGTCAACCATGAACATTAAGGATATCTCATTTCTCATAGATTCCATCCTTTTTCGAATTTGGACAACCTTTCTTTATGAATCTATTATTTTCTCCCTGTGGGACTGTTGAGAATTCATTTGAGAAAGGATTTATAATGATTCTAACTTATGATTATCATGTCCATCCTCAGATAATCAACAAATATTAGAGACTTTTCAATTCTCATCAATGATAATGATTCAGGATCCTTTCTAATTAAATCATATTCCACCTTATTTTATTTACTAGGAGGGTAGTAGACTGATTAGTCATAATCCTTGATGAGTTCTATCCATCATTTTTGTCACATGATATTATCTTTTTGTATGAACATATATTTGAGGCTCTTGTGATTAGTATATATCTAACCATTTCTCCATAGAGATAATTCCTCCATATTTTGAATGTAAATATCATAGCTGCCAACTCTAGAATATGCCTAAAACGGTTTTTTTCATGAGTTTCCTCCTTCCTTGAGTCATATACTACCACATTATCATTCTTCTTCTACCCACACCCTTATGACTTCTTCAAAGAATCACATAGTAAAAAAAATGATCTCCAATAATGGGTAATGTGATAAAGGTCGCACTGATAAGCCTATTTTTAACTCTTTGAAGCTCTCTTCTCATTCCTCACTCTAAGAAAACATTGTTCCCTTCCGAGTTATCTTGGTATGTGGGTTGTACAATCAATAGAAATTCCTCACAAATTGGTGATAATATTCAGCTAACCCCAATAAACTATGAATATATGTTACTGATGATGGACTCAACCATACCTCAATTTCATTTGACTAGGAGGGATCCATAGAAATCCTATTTTTTTGATGATATGACCCATGAAAGAAATTTCCTTTAACCAGAACTAACACTAGATGTACATTACAAAGATATTCTTCTTCTAAAATGTCTTTAACTCACTTAATACATTATCCTCATGATCCTCATTGATTTTTTAGTATATTAGAATATAATAAATAAGGACTACCACAAATTTTCCAATTTAATCTATAAATATTGTAGTCATCATGTCCATTAAGATTGTTGGACCATTAGTGAGTCCGAAAGGCATTAATATGAACTCATATTGCCTGTATCATCTATGAAAAGCAGTTTTGGGGATATCATTCTTCTTTACCCCTACATGATAATATCCTGACTGCAAATCCACCTTGGAGAATTATTGGGCTCTCTAGAGCTGATCAAACAATTCATCAATTTTTGGCAGAGGATACTTTTTCTTTATTGTGATTTTGTGAAGCTCACAACTATCGAAGAAAAGGTGCATTGACCCATCATTATTCTTAATGAAGAGGACATGTACACCACATGGTGAAGCACATGGGAATATAGTCCCTTTATCAAAATTCTCAAGTAGTTGTTTTTTGAACTCCTTAATCTCCATAACATCTATTCGATATTGATTCATGGATATTGAAAATTTCCAAGGGATAAGGTCAATAGTGAATTTGATATTCTTATAGGAGGAAGAACAAGAAATTCCTCGGGAAACATATTAGAAAATTCCCTCTCAATATGCATGTCTTCAAGGATGGTTTCCTCTTTGGGCTCCATCATTTGAGCCGAATATGTGTTCTCATAGGGTAGTAATATCAATGGGTGAGATGATAGTGCTATAGAAGATTTATCTTCCTCCTTGCACTTGAATAAAATGTGTGGTCGATTCTCCATATGGAGAGTGATTTCCCTATCATGGAAATTTATGTTGGATCTATATAGGGAAAGCCAATCAAATCCTATAATTTCATAAATTTATACTAGAGGAAGTATGATGAAAATTTCTGGGAATGTGTATACACAAATTTTGATAGGGGAGGAGTTATATTATTGAGATGAAATGATTTCCCCATTTTCAACACTCACTGAAATATTTACTTCCATGATTTCTTGTGGTGTTGGGATTGTTCTAATAATAATTAGGTATCAAAAAGAATGTGTTGTGCCAGAATCAAAAAGTGTGTTCTCTATTCTTGAATGAATAACTAGTGTACCTTTCACCACTTCGTTGTTGGGGATCACTTTGGTGGTAGTTTTGGAAGAAGATCACCCTTCCTTAAATGGATATTTTTGGTTGCCTTCAAAAATAATTGTCTTGTAGCACTGGTTTGTGTGGTGCATTAGTTATTTTTAGTTGAGGCAATGAACTATGTGTTGAGGTTCAAATGAAGAATTCCTCTCATTTTTGGAAGCTGTATGTTTTTCATGATGGAAGTTGAAGACTATGTTCCCTTCTCTTTGACACCTGAAGCACTACCTTTTCCCCTTCAGAAAATTTCCGTGGTGCTTCTTCCCACTACATTGGAAAGTGGGGTGATGGTTTTTCACAACACCATTGGATTTATTAATTGGAATACTATAATTGAAGTCCACCATACACTTTAAATCTCCCTGATACCCCTTAGATAATCTGATCTCTATTTCTACCATGAGGTAACATCTGTCAATTTCTTTATAGGTTTCACAGTCACAGATCTCCAGGGCTTTCCACAGGCTAGGGTTCAGCCCACCAAATAAGCAGTCAACCTTGAATTCCAAGGTAACGACAATGTTAGAGGCATATTATGCAAGACATGTGATGTTTTCTTCCTACAAGGTGATGGATTCATCATCTTTTTTTCTTCCGGGAAAGAATGTCCCTTTCCAACATTAGTTGGAGGGTGCACAGAAAATATTTATCAAAAAAGTCATCCGTAAATCCTTCCATTATAACGCCAAGATCTCTTCCCCAGACTTCATATTATTGTTCGATTTCCTCAATTGATCATCTTCATCATCAATATGATAAGAAGCTAGAATAACAATATATTGTTTGGATTATTGATGTATGGAGAAGATCATTTCAATGGAGTTGATCCATTGTTCCATGATTGAGGTATCATAAAATCCATTAAAAGTAGGAGGCATTTTCCTAATGAATCTCTTGACATGGAATTATTCATTCTTAGAGGGGGTTAACGTTTTTCATGACCCATTTTTCTATTCAACTTCTGAGTCTGATAGTGTATCATGACAATTTCTATGATTTCTACTTCCATAAGATTGGGCATATCATTAGTAAAGTCATCACATTGATCATTGCATCAGTTTTTAGCCTATGTTGTCTTATTAGTGTCCATTAGATGAAATAAAAGGAATTTCAGGGGAAACACATAAAGTGTAATACAATGGTAGAAATAATGAATTAAATAACATTTATTTCCTTAACTTGATAATTTTTGTGCTTCAATATATCTTATCCATTATATAATTTCTAACATATAATCTTAGTGGAATTTTGTAAATAATATAATAATGGTTCAAACTAAGCTTGTGAATTCACCAAAGAATATCCCACGAGGGTTTCATCACCAAGAGTGCAGAAAGGCCAGTTGTTGTGTACCAAGACACCCCAGGTCAAGCCTGTATCTCGTTGTCTGATTTTTCACTCCTAGGTACATCTGTAGCAAAGCCAACTCTTCTTTCTCATATATATAAAAGGATATATTTTCATGACAAACCACTTACTCAATACTCACCAAAAATTATTTATGTTTTATTATAATTAGTCTTATCTATAATGGTTTCTCTAGGGTTTTCGAATCCTAATCCGAAAATAATTAACATATCCTTTGATTCCAACTATAACTACCCTGCACTTTATTAAACACATAAATTATTTTCTTAAATAAAATTCACTTGATAAAACATAATAAATAGAGAGGTCATGTTTATTTAAGGTTTAGGAAAATTACATAACAACATAGAGCATAAAACAGACAACATTATTATTGGAAACATCCTTTACCTATCAAACAAAATTCCCCTTACATTGAAATGAATGAGATAACATGTGGGCATACTTGTAAAAAAGGCGAGATATAAGTCCCAACAAGGGAGTAAAAAAGGTATAAAAAGGATATTACAATACATGTTTATCAATAGATATATCAATGTAGCATAAAAGAGAATGATCAAAAAGGCATGATATAACATGATTATCATAACATGGAAATGTGGTAACAAAACATATCAAGGAATTAACATCATCCAAGGCTCATTTCCCACAAAGCATGAGTAAACCATCATTTTACATGAATTAGAATGAGTGAATCTTAATTGCACATGTGGTATCTTGTTACTAATATCTACCCAATTCATTTGAGCGCTATCAGGGAGCACCCCTCTTAATCATTTAATTTCTTGCATAAGTGTGCAACATGGTTAACAAAACATGGATTAATCGTCATTTATTCCATTATAATGGAATTTTGTATTCACACATGAAACAAAATAATCAATAAGTAAATGTGAATAAATGTGAATACCCGAGATAGCTAAATGGTAATGGTATTAACAACACAATGACTTCGGCTTGGAAAAAAGCGATGCAATTTTAGTAGCATAACGACGTGACATAAGATTCATAAATAATGTTTGATGAGAGGGAAAGGGGTGTATAATAATATTTACATTAAATGTATAGTAATTTGTTCATATATATACTTTTCCCAACATAAGTAATGGAATTTGGATTCATAAGACAAAAAAAATTATTGAAGGTAAATGAGGAGATAGAAAT
The DNA here is from genome assembly GCA_963277665.1 of Viscum album. Taxonomy (NCBI): domain Eukaryota; kingdom Viridiplantae; phylum Streptophyta; class Magnoliopsida; order Santalales; family Viscaceae; genus Viscum; species Viscum album. Next base: position 1,058,407,232 of record OY728165.1, on the reverse strand, counting down.
TTAATACTGAATGTTGGCATGGTTATGGTTGTAATTGGAGTCATTATTAAGAGAGAAATGGGTATAAAATCATTCAAAAATAAATTGGTCTTAATGGTGGAGGTGAGAAATAATAACCCATTATTAATAATTGAACATAAAATGATATAAACATATTATGAAACATGGATAAAATGAGAAAGGAATGAATCCCTTACTTGGAAGTGTCATCCCAAATGCTTGGGAGAGGCTTGAGAAAGGATTCATGGTTTCCTGGTGGGCCTTCGGAGGATTTTAGAGAGACATGGTTAAAGTATGGGTGAATGAAAAATGCATTTTATTAAGAGTATGTGGGAAATTGGTGGGTTTATATGGGAATAAAGATTGAATTCTCTATTATTTAGTTTTGGGACACAATACATTAAACTATTCAAAAGTACAAAGCTGCCCATGGTTTTTTCCCATGGTTTCTGTCGAAGGGAATTGTATAAATTTTTTGATATTTCTAATTTATGAACATATTAAAATGATATGGTTACTTATTTGTGGGTGAGTCATACTCTAAATGAAATCAATTTTAAAATCTAAAATGTTTTCCAAGTCTCGGAGGGTTTACTAATGATTTAAAAAATAAATCAAACAATCCTAAAATCACATAATGTTATTGATAAATAATATATAGACCATATATAATGTTTATTTTAAATTATTACACAAATAATGGGCCATTATGATGTCATAAAACACATTATATATTTATTGTGTATTTAATTTTTACACAAAAATTCGACTATCTCTGAAAATTGTGAAAAATACACTGTTGGATAATATTGACCTATTAATTAAAAAAATATTATTAATTTAATACTAATAATTATATAATTATAAGAATTTTGACTTTAAAATTTAAAACCTACATTTGTCAAAAATTCGTGGGTTTTGACAGAAACAACTTTTAACCATTAACAAAATTACTATTGTATTCATAAAAATTATACTATCAATTGTAATAAATTAAAATTAATTTAATAATAATAAAATTTTATTTAATTTTTATTTAATTAAAAACATAATCCACTAATTTATAAAATTCGATTCCTTAGGTGAATATTAACTAAAAATACTATTCATCCTTTCAAAACTATTTACAAATTAATAATAATGAAATGAATGTATAATCATTATTATATACAATAATAGTATACATAATCATAGTTTAAAGGTATAGGTACTTAACCCCTTGTAACACCCTAAAAACACCAACTGGTAAGGTGTGCGATAGTGACAGACTATTGGGGTGGCTCAGATAACTTCACTTGGGTGGTAATCTCTATCAACTTCCACTTCATTCGTAGGCAGTTCCGATCAAGCTTAACATGATGAAGCTCCACTTGGGATTGGACAAGAGTGAATCCCAATGATGCCACCTCCGTTATGAGATCTTAAAAAAGGGCTTCTTATGGGCCATGTCAACTGGATGAGGCCATTGCTTATTTTTTCTGAGTAAATTAGATTTGATAAAGACCTATATTTATACTAACCATGTGATCACTGTTCAGTGATAATATTAGCACAGGGAAAAATTAATAATGGTATTTTAAAAAATCCAAAATAAAAAAAATAAAAGAAGTGAATATGTTATATAACTATTTCACAGAATAATACTTTTAATTGGATCATGATGAATTTCCATTATTAAAAGGTAAGGTAATTACAAGACACATATATGTTAATATCTCATTCATTTTTTATTTCCTATTATGAATAAATTACAATTTTTTCATCCTTAGAATAATGATATCTCCATTATCATAAATATTATTAGATGTTATTAGGATGATTTAACTACCATTTTCATTCCATTATCTATCAAATGGAAAATAAAAGTATCGCTCATCCGTACATTGGGGTACCTATTCGATGTAGTGATAAAATTCATTTTACACCACCATATTTAATGAAATTTTATTATGGTTTATTTAAAATTTATATGAATTATTTATTACATATATATTTAACATTAATTATAATATATTATCTACCGAAATACCCTCCCACCCATTGGAAAATAATAAAGCAGCTCGTATGTATGTGAGGAAAACAAAATCAGTTAAGTGATGTGATTCATATTTATTTCCCATTATACAAAGATGGTATTAAATATTTATTTGATGAATGTTTATGATATTTATTATATAAATTATATTTAATATATTCCAACAATCAAAATTAGAAAACATCACACATGTGGATGTACAGACTATTATCTTCACATAATATTGTAATTCATTTTTCACTATAACTTTATATGAATACAAATATGTACTTACATATTTTATACATAAAGAGTTTTATAATATCTATAATTTGGGAAATAAATGTACCATGATCCATTTACAAGACCATAAAATACAATAAAGTACATATTTTATTAATGAAAAATTTAAAAACAAATATGAGAGCATCAATAAGAAACTGGTTAATAGACATGTGCCAAAATGAGACAACTGAATATTATATGAAAAAATATATATATTTATTTTTTTAATAGAGGTATAATAAATTAAAATTTAAAATAAATGAGGATATATCTATAATTAAGTAATATATACTTGAGGGTTGAGTTTCATCTCAAATTCACTTTATTAACAGAATTTTTAATTCATAAAATAATTTATAATTATGTAATTTATATAAATAAGGAAAATTTATTTTATCCTAATATATTATTTATTATAATGGATTTATATATTAATAATATCTAATTAATTAAATAACAATAAACATAAAATTTAATGATGTCAAAAGTGTTATTTGTATAAATTTTGGTTTATCAAGTCATGTATTATATTGCGCACTAATATTGTATTAAAATGATTATCCAACACCACAGTGTTATTTTGACTCTTGAATATCATTATGTACATGAAATTTAATCTTTCATTTTATGTAAATTCATTCATTTGGGATATTATTCAAAGGATAACATAATAGTTTTGTTTTTATTATATAAACATATTTTTAACATGATGGATTGTGACTAATATTTCTTGTGATAAAATTTTGTGATCTATATCAACCAAGTATTTTTAAATTATTATTTACCTAAAATTTCATGATATTTCATGTTTTACTTTCATTGTCCCCTAATTATGTATTAAAGTGACATATATACTTTTTTATGGGTAACCAACCAATGGTTTATCTTCGGCCAATACTAATTTCATATTTTTCCATATATTCATTAAAATGAAATATGAATAATTGTATTTTTTTCCAAATATTTATTAAGGTTTTTTCCCAAGTATTAATATTTATAAAAATTATCTCAAGGAATCAACATGATGTTTTTAAAAAATGGAATGTTTAACATTTCTACAACAATTTGAATGTGTTTTTCTTATATTAGCATAAACCGTATGAGAATATTTATACATAATCAGGAATAATAATTTCAGATATGAATAATATATATGTTTACATTTTTATTTTCAATATTTTTATTTCCTACTGGCATTATATTTTTGTACATTTTAAATAAGATACATTGAAATGCATGTTTATTTTCCTCATCAAATTTTCTACTAATATTTTAATTGTTTTTAATATATAACTAGGTTCATTAATTTTTGTTATAATATACTTGGTATATAACATAGAAATCAATATTAATTATTTCTATAGATTATTTTATTAATATGGTTATGAAATTATAATTAAACATATATAGTATTGACATGCATGTTTTGAGGATATTATGATTCTTTAATGATATTGTGGAACACATTTGTCTGGGTTTTATTATGTGATTGTTGGTAATGAAATTATATATCCATAAAATGTATTTGGAAATTTATGAAATCATATATGATAATATGGATAGGAATATAGAGTTAACCTAGTATGATAAGAGGGATTGTCTAATAATATAGTACTAGGAATGAGGCTTCACTAAGTAAATGATTGAATGAATACTGAACCCAATCCACAATGATAGTCGTAATAGTGATTGTTGTATCATAGCTCTAGGTTGAGCTTCTTGTCATGAAGTCAAAATTAAATTTTGTATTATTTTTGGGACATATGAAGTAGTTCCAATTGATTTTCTACACATATATTACCATAATAAATCTTATTTCACTAGGGATTGATTGGGAAAGACACCCTGAGGTTTTGTTCTTCTGTTTTACATGACAATTGTTTGGATTGATTTAAATCCCAATATATTTGTCTATCCCTTGGAATTAATTTTCCCTTATTTATCTCCATGTGTGTTATCTTATTTATTAAAGGTTGTATTTTGATGTTTTGTATCATTATATGTATGAGATGACGTGTGAATCACTTCCAAGAATGTGTTTTTTACGATCTTCGGTGAGAAAATCATCTTGTGGACCCAATCCTGGTAGATGTGATTTTGTGTACTGTCCATGCTCTAGAATAACACCAGCACAGATTTCTGTTAAGGCTCTAAAAGTGGATCCTCAAAGGGATTATATTTAAAACAATTATTATCTGTTCCTATTCCATAATCCAATGAAATTAAAGGGATTAGAAGATCCATAATATGATGATAATTGTTTGAGAAGGATCAAGCAATTGTTTTTGTTCATAGAAAAATGTGACAAAATCAAGATGAACTGTGAAACCTTCATGTTTGAAAGACTGAGTATATGATGGAGAGAAATGATGGGGATGGATAATAATAATTAGGTCTTAGAGTGGAATGTCATCAATTATATTTTCTCCAAATATTTATATCTTGAGTTGATGTTATAGGTTGTGGGAACAATTTCATTTAATCTTGAGCAGCCTGCAGGATAGTGAAAGATCATGCATACTATTTTGTTGAGATAACGAATTTTTCACCTAAGAAACATTAATATTAAAATATTGATAAACGTTATTTTGATATTGTACTTCGACAAGATATTTCTTTTCATCTTTTCATGGTGAATACTCCTTTTCATGATGATGTTCTAGTTAGAGGGATGACGGTAAATATGTTAATGGTGGGAAAGTAAGTGTTTTGGGGACTTTACTTCTCTCCCAAGTGATGTGTTGGTCATTTTATAGTAAAAAAAATTGAAAATATCGTATTGGTAGTTCATGACATCAGGGTTATTACAATCATCTTATAGTACCATGTAAAGACCGTATAAATTTTTTCTAGGGTGTTAGGATAAGGGATTCAAAGAGGGTTTTCACTGAGGTACCCATGAATTGTGGATCTTGTTTATGATTGGGTCATGTACAATAGTTTTTACATATATATTATAGTCTATGTAGTGTCATATAATCCTAATATCCTTCTCACAATTTTTTGAAATCTGATTCTTCAACGATAAAAGGGTTCTAGCCATAGACATCTGGACAGAATCATTTTCATAAAATGTTGGAGTCTCTCGAGAAAGCAAAATATAGGTCCAACGACCATGATAGGTACCATATGTTTATGGAAACCCATATTTTTAATCCATCAGGTCTTCAAACATGTATTTTCTCTGATTTTATTGATTTTACTACACCAATTTGTACAAATAAGGATAGAAGGGTCATTGTAGTCCTACTTTTGTTTTTACTCTATTATATTTTGATCTTTTATGGACTTTTCATATTCTCTACATGAATCCACATAATTTCATATTCAGGATATATTGGATCATTGGGAATAAATCTTGTACTTATTAGTACTAACGACATGTCATCTACAATACACCTATTAGTTTATGTTGTGTCTTTTAAGGATAAAGAGACTCAAGTATTTGTAAGGATGAACCATCTTATATGTAGTTGGGGAAAGTGATATCCAGGTTCTACATTGTCCTAGAGTCGAAATATTTGAGTAGAGATCTCCCACCAATGTTTGTTTGTTTTATTGATGGGTTTCATTTTGATTTATATGGTTTTCCACCTGTATGATAAGAAACGTTTTCTATTGACATACTGTGTAGTACTCAACCGAAATCTATTCCATCTTACCATATAGAACCTGCAAAAATGAAAGAGTTTAGGTTCTATTTGGATGATCATACTGATAAAGGATTCACATTCCCATGAATTTCAACAAAGGTGATTTTAGTTCCCTTGTATAAGATGGATGATGGCTCACTTTTCTTTTGTGTTGATTACAAAAATCTCAATCAATTTACTGTAAAGAAAAAATATTCTATTCTAGGGATAAATGATCTATTGACGGGGTTATATTGGTTCTCAATGATCGATATTTGCTCTGGTTACACCCAGTTGAGGATAAAATAAACTGAAATTCATAAAACCAACTTTTGGTGTAGATATGACCCCTATGAATACCTTTTAATAATTTTTTTTCATCCAATGATATCTGGGTCATTATGGATTTAATGAATAATACATTACCTGGCTATATGGACACCTTAATAGTAGACTTTTTGGATGAAAATATAGATTAATTTATTTTCAAGGATAATCATGTTCATGAATTAATAATAGTTGTAAGTATGTTGGGAACTATCCTAATTAATACAATGTATAAAAAATGTTATTTATGGATTTGGGATATTAAATTTTTGGGAAAAATTGTATGGGAAATCGGATACAAGGTGAATATGAAAATTTAAAATAAATTATGATATTGGAAGAACAACATAAAATTTTAGATATTCAGAGCTACAGGGGTCTAGATGTGTATTATCATCGCTCCGCTAAGGACTTCTCAAGTTTGTCTTCTCTGCTGAAATATCTATCTCGGATGTGAGTAATGTTCACCACGGATGAAAAATGATAGCATTATTTTTTTACGTAAAATTTATTTTTACTAATCAGCCAGTGTTGACATGTCTAGTGGATAGGAAATGATATGTGGTATTCTTTGATGCATCATGTTTAGTTTCGGTTGCATTCATATGAATGGTTATCAAGTTGTTTCTTATGGATCAACTTAGCTATGGATAAATGAGTCAATTTATGAAAACAATTACATTGTTCATGATATAGTGATTCACACGTTTAAGATTTGGAAGAATTATATTTTTATTAAAAATTATATCATGTATTAAGACCAGAAGATTGTTTTTTATATCATCTATAAAAAATATTTAAATCTCCACAAGTGGAATTAGGCGGAATACCTATAGTCATTCTATTCCAAAATCACATATACTATGGGGAAGAAGAATATAATTTCAAATTCGTTTACCAAGAGTCATTAGACCCATGTTATGAAGGACCCATCAAAAAAGTGGATCTTGATGTATCTCTTTGAAAAGTATCATTTTTGATATTAGGAATAATGGATTAGTTTTCATGTGTAAGTATCCTATTATCATCCTCTCTTATCGAATTCATTATATTGGAATAATATCATGATGTTGATTACAATAGAATTTGAGACACTCTTTATGGTTGGGATACCATTGATGAGTGTTATTTTTCTAATGTGGGTATTCTAGGGAATTATAATCTCTTAATTTTTCTTTTGGTGGTAAGGAAATTCGTAATAGGGGATTTCTGTAACTCTTGTGAGATGTAAACCTAGTAACACAAAAAAACAATTAATGATATGGTGAATAAATTATGAGGTATATGTATGAGATGATAAATTTCTGATATTGTCAGTAATTTCCAATTTTCTAATAGTTTTAAGTCGAGCACTAGAAACCGTTATTTTTCCATTATCCATATTTAGTCTCTGGATGGATGTGGGATGATATCTATCGTGACTTTTTTTTCGGATGATGTGTACCCATAGAAATAATAGTTTTTTATGTTTTTTGATTGGTCTGATGACTAAATTTGCCCACATTATTCCTATATGAGATACCATGAAATTTATGGAGCGGAGAAATCTCTAGTGGAAAGATATTTCTAATTTTTGTGGAGTTACATCTAATATAGTATCTGATAGGGATCCTCATTTTAATACTCAATTTTTGAGACGCTTTAAGAGGCACTGGGATCTCAAATATGTTTTTGTATTTTATACCATCGACAATCTTATGGCCAGATAGAAAGAGCTATGTAGATTCATTACAATATGATTCATATGTGTGTCCTATACATTGGTGGATTATTCAATGATTAATTGGGGATCGTTGAGTCCTATTATAACAATACTCTCAAATCTGTAATATGAATCCCACCTTTTGAGGCCTTTCATGGTTGGCCTTGAAGATCTATGTTATGCTGGTCTGAGATTGGGGAATGATCCATTGGTGGACCTTGATTATTTCATGAGACGATATCTAATATATATTTTATTCATTAGATAATGTTGATGGTGATGAAAAAGTATAATTATTATGCTGATCATCCCCTTAGACCAATTGAATTCTAATTTGGTAACTATGTATTCATCAAATTCCACCATGGATGGGTCATCAATGTCATGGGAGATAAGGGAAGCTTTCTCATCATTTTATGGGACCATTTAGGTTTGTTGATCATTTGGGAAATGCTTCATACTATTCATCACTTCAAAAACTATAGATGTTGAAACAATAACATGTTCTATGTATCTCATCTCATTAAGTATCTATCTAATACATATCATGCTCTTAGATTGTGTGAACTTAAGGTTGATCATGATTTATCCAAGAATTAACAAACATTCATGATTATGATTCAAATAACAAGGTATTTCATTGGAGGTAAATACGTTTTCTTCATATGTTATAGATGTACAATTTTTATTCTCATGAGACAAATGATCATAAGGCACTGATGAGAGATATGTGGCATCACCATTTCGATGTGGAAGCTTCATGATAGGCTTTCTCATAATATAATGTTATTATAGAGGGGAGTTTATAATAGCTCGTTATTCTTTTCATATGTATGTACTAATCCTTGTTATGTTTTTTCATTTTCATTATCTATGTTGGGAACTGATTTAATTGAAAGGATACCTATAATGTGTATTTTAGAGATTTATTAGTATCTCTTCAAAAAAAAATTAGTTCTGTAGAATTCGTGGGATTTATTCTCACTGAAATGTGGTTACATAAAATTCATAATCTAGAATAATAATAAATTTATTTTTAATAAAAGGTGACACATTTTCCAGATATTATTTGAATTTTCAACTGAATGACGTTTTATTATGTTACATGTCACATGATTTCCGAAATGTTATTTTAATAAAGGATTATTAGTTGAATATTATATTTATCATTTCCAAAAAAATTTCTCGAGACTAAACATCCTTCCCCATGTGATTTTTGGGACACTCACACCCTTTGAAGTCTTTGTATTATTCAATCAGTCATCGTTGTGAATACGGCGTGACTATTTGGTTATGTGTTATCCATGTTTCATCATATATTTCTCTTTATATTCAAAAGGTATGATAGGTCACCATGTAAATTATGTATATATTCCCCATTTTGTAGAATATTCTCTTTTGCCTAAGTTCCCATATCTAATGCACTGTCATTGTTTATGATGGGTTCCCTTATGGGATTTTTGTTTCCTTTAAAAATGTATGTCGTTTCATTGAAATGATGAATTTTTGTTAACACTATTTTTCATTTTAATTGTTTGTATTAAATATAATTCAATAATTAAAATGAAATTAATTTAAATTTTTTGATAAAATCCTTAATTCCACTAAATGTTCGTTTTTCAAAATTACGTTTAACATATAATTGGGGAAACCCCAAATTCTAATTAAGTATAGTGTGTTTATGAATAATTTTTGAATTTAATTATTGAATTAAATTTTGGACTTTGACATTATAGAAAATTATGTAAAACCACAATTTTAATGAACTAGGGATTTATTATGATTTCCTGGAATTTTGCGAAAATTATATTGGTGAATTTAATTGTAAATAATAATTGTGAATTTATTTCATATTATTATGTTGTGAAAATGGCATAAAAATGGATTTCATATAAACCATATTGTTTTATCTTAGAAAATGAAATGTTTTTGAGTAAATAATTTTTTTATACAAAATTAGATTTTTTTTAAATGTAGAATGTGTTTATTTGAATTTTAATAAATCATAAAATAAATTTCCCACATTATATTTTTTTAGATAACTTAAAATAAATTAGTTTTATGTGAGTTATTGGACAAAATTATCAGATTTACGATGTCACAAAAATAAAAAATATTTCTTTCCACATCCCATAGGTGATGGTGATGAGTTATCTTTGACATAATCATAAAGGGTCATATGTACATTTTGTGATGCCACGTTGAGAGTGTAGAGTCCCTTATCCTATAAGTATCAAACTTTTTAGTAATAGGTCCTCTTTCCTGATTTGTTTAATATTAAACGAATATATCACATTGTAGTAATCTTTTTTACATGAAATCTGATTTATATAAATAATTTTCTATTCTGTGTAAAATTAATCAAGATGATTAAATTATTTACAGAATTTTAAATGTATTACCTATTTTGAAATGTAAATAATGATTTATTTAAATATTATATTGAAATTAAAAAACATTATATTTAAAAATATAGCAACATTACAGGATTAATTAAATTTTTTATATTTTTATGGAATCCTTTGTGAGAACATACTGTGTTTATCACACACCCTATGTAGGCCTTCATGTGTTTTAATAATATCTCATTCCATGTAAGAGTAAGGGTAATTCACCACTTGGATCTAGTTTTAACTATCGATCAGTGGACATAAAGAGTTTATTCTGTAGGGATCAGGGCTATTTATCTATCAATTCTCTAGTACATTTCTATATTAATTTTTTTTGATTAGGACTGTTTGACTTCTAGTATAATTATCCAAGAAGGATATATTTTGTATGCATACTATTTTTTTATTCTAATTCCATAATGATAGTTTAAAAATATACCCTTGTATCATTTTTGTATGATTCCCGGTTCTAATCATCAACATGTGTGTATCTAGAACACCCATCGGAAAATTTCAAGTATGAAACATTTGTCAAGATACTAAAGTACATCGTTTGGTTTGTGATAGTGATATTTTACTACGAGAATTATATTCAACTATTATGTTCATACCAAAAACCAATGTTTATTAATATGTATGTTTTCATGGGTATCAATTGATTATTATGGATTTTAAACTCTTGTGTGTTATGAAATTTGTTTGAAATAACCTTTTTCAACGTTTAATCAGTGAATACCATTTGATAATTTTGTATCATTATTGTCTATGATCATCATTTTATTAAACGTGTATGATAATATATTTATCGCATACGTTAATTGATTGATATCAATTATGTTTTCCCATAATAGGAATCTAAGATCAATATTTCGTATATTTCCATTCCCGAAGTTATAAAAATGATTTTCTAGATTTCATTTCTTTGAAATGAACTATTTTTGAATAACATAATGGGAAACTATTTATATCTTTTAGGTACAATTTATTTAAATATTCTATTTTATATAAATATGGAAAAATAATATGTTACATTAGTGTGTACTATTGATATATATATATTAAATATTAATATAAAATATTGAATTATTTATGTTTGAAAAGAATGGGTTAATGTACCATAATTAGGGACAAAATGATCACCTATTATGGGTCCAACAAAAAAATTACCACCTGGAATAAAAAAATGCTACAACAGAAAATTGAAATTGAATTCCCCTGAAAAAGATATTCTGCATTTAACTAAAGATTTTCATTATATAATACCCTATACCATAAAATATATTATTTCCTACCCCCATGAGTACATGCAATGGAATGAACATTGATCAATCATGTTCCTCACTGATGTGATTTGTTAATGATGTAGCATACTCTAATTATCATTTTCAATATATATATATATATATATATATTAATAATCCAATTTTCATTAATGATATGTGTTGGTTAACCCTAATACATAGTTTATATATGATGATTTTATATACTATAATCTATATAAAAACTCAATATGTGTTTTCACTGACACATTATGTAACTGAATCAATTTAGTTTCCACAAAAAAGGTACTTATTATTTTTTATAGTAATTATTTTCTGATATACAATGTTCTCTATATATTTTTACACTGAGGGAAGACATGCTTTCATCATCAATAATCTATCCATTGTGTCACGAACCAGCCCGGGTCGACCCTGAACCGGTCACCCGAGCCGGTCCGCGGCAAGTCCCGAGGGGCGTTCCCGATCCCCCCGGGATGGCAACAAGTGCCGGGCATTGAAACATTAATCGTTGGGAACGATTTCAGCCCAAACTAAAAACAGGATCGAAAGAACGAACATAAACTAAACAAACAAACAGACACTAAAGACATAAACAAAACTAAACCACGACATACCTCCATGTGACCTCGCGGGTTACCACCCAACTACAACCAACGTCGCTCCCACACTGAGCGACTCAAGCAGGAGAACCTGAACAAAAGGAACCTGCAACTGAAGAGGTAAAAGATAGGCGTGAGCACAAAAGTACTCAGTAGGTGAGCCCCACAACAAATCCCAATGCACTGCCAGTAAATAAAGGATCTACCTATTCCAGGTTTGAACTACAATGTATAAAAGTATGCTTTTACAATGTTTCACTAAAAAAAACTAAACACAATCCATCACCCTTATTCCTTTTTAAAAGTTGAATTTCTTTTCATTGATTCTAAATTCGTTCTGAACGATAAAGAAGTGTAACACTTTCGGTTTTACTATACAAGAGAAAAGCGCATTTTTATTTGAAAACCATTTTCGCAAAGCAACCAGTACATGCGGTAAAGAAGAACTGAAAGTAATCAAGCAGGAAAGAAAGCAAGTGCAAGTAGAAGTAAACAGGCAAGGAAAACCCAAGTGCAAGTAAAAATAAACCAGAAGTTATCAGCAATGACCATGGGCACACACACACACTCACACACTCACACACACACACACATACTCACACACGCACACACACTCACACCCAAGTGGTCCCCCGTATGCCGACGGAAGGCACCACGCCAGAGATGGTAGAGCACTATGGGTAAAACCCCTAAGGTTCATCTAGCACGCGTGGGACCCTAGAACCTCGTGTCTCGGTGAAACGTGGCTTAGAAGGCCACGACCCTCAGAAAACGTGGCTTAGAAGGCCACGACCCTCAGAACACGTGGGTTAGAAGGCCACGACCCTCAGATTTCATATGTTTAGTTAGTGTTGCAAACGTCAATCCAGCTAAGTGAAACAGGGACGACACCCATCCGGCTCACTAGCACACTAGTTCTAGTCCGCCCACCTAGATACCCAGGGTTTCCCGTGTGCTCAAGCAAGCTTCACATTCACATAGTATATTTCTTCCTCATATCGCAGGCCAAACCAGATATCGCACACAAAAGTCACCATTTCCGCACCCAAACAATATTTCAAAACTCACGCACGCCAAAAATACCTTTCTAGAAATATAAATGTCATTACCCAATCATTTCGCAAAAACCCCTTTCTTTGAAACACACAAACAAGAACATAACCAACTCTCACAACCTAGAAAACATCATTTTTAATAACACAACAAGGGAAAACATCTTTCGTCAACCAAGAACCACACGTAAGGTTTCCAAAAACAATTTCAAAGGGACACACGACGTTTTCACTAATCAAAGTTACAAGAAAACACTATTTTCCATAAACAGTACATTTAATAATTTACACATGCCAAAAACATTTCAAAACCCAATTCAACATGTCTTTCATTATTCAGGAAGAACCATTTAGCGACATTACTATAAAATCCCACCATTGAAACCAAGAAAACACTTTTAAAGAAATGCTAGAATTAAACAGTTTGCATTATCAGCAAATCGCCACACTATGAAAAACGACTTAACATTATTTTCTTAAATTTACTGAAATTTAATAAAAGGACAAGGAATAAATAAATTCTTAATTTAGCAGCAAGTGCATAGGGAGACCTACCTCGTATCGGAATGACGAATGACACGGCCCAAGACTCCCGTTGCGAAAATGGCGCATCGAATTGCGCCGTCAAAAAGATCCTAAAACAGTAGACCGAAAAACGGGTGTAACGATCAGTAATAATAATATAATAGCAGTAACCAATATATAATGTTAATATCAGTATTTATATAATAATAATAATAATATATTCGTAACAATGACAATAACAATAATAATATACTTAGCATAATAATAATATATTAATAATAGCAATAATAATAATATCATATTATTAATTCAATAATAATAATAGGAACAATGCCAATTTCATATAATCATAATATATTAATAATATAATAATGATAATAATATAAAATAATGTTAACATAATAATATTAATAATAATAATATAATGACAATAGCATAGTAATAATAATAATTTAATAATAATAATAAGAATATCATAACATAATAATAATAATAAAAATAATATGATAATAATTAGAATAACAATAAATATATTAGTAATAATAATAATATTAACATAATAACAATATAACAATAATATAATCAAAATAATAACAATAATAATTTAATATTATGGACATTAACATATTAAATATAATACTGGTAATGTAATAATAATAACTCAAACATAATAATAATAATATCAACAATAAAATAATAATATTAGCAACGACAATAATATAATAATAATAATATAATAATATTACATAATAATAATAATAATAATAATAATAATAATAATAATAATTACTACTATTATTAATATGATAACAATAATAAGCGTTATATAAAGAAAATAAGATTAACATAAGAAAAATAAAAATAAAAAAAATAACCTTACAGCGGAGGGGGAGGTTGCGGAGCGGCGGGGTGAGGGAGGAGGCGGCAGGCGCCGGAGCGGGACGGCGGAGGGGGAGACGCCGGGGCGCGCGGAGAGGCGGTGTGTCGGGAGGCCGGGAAAGGGAGGGCCGAGCGGGAGCAGGGACGGACAGGAGGAGGAGGCCGGCGATCGGAAAGGCCGGCGCAGGGGAGGGGCAGGAAGGGAGGACGGCGCGGGAGCAGGAGGGAAACGGGGAGGAGGCCGGCGGTCGGAAAGGCCGGTGCAGGGGAGGAGCAGGCAGGGAGGACGGCGCGGGAGCAGGGCGCTGGGGCGGCGCGGCGCTGAGGTGAGCGGGAGAAGGGGGCTGGGCGGTGCAGGAAGAACAGGGAGGGGAGAGTCGCTGCGGCGGAGCGAGGCAGGAGGAGGAAGGCGTCGCCGCAGCGGAGCGAGGCAGGAGGAGAGCGGGGCGGATGGGGGATCCGCCGGACGGGAGGGGAGGCTGGGGATCGGCTGGTGAAGGAGGTAGGGAGCGGCGGCTGTTCGCCGGAGGAGAAGGCCGGATGCGGGCCGTGGGCGCTGCAAGGCCGGGTGCAGGGAGGCGGAAAGCGAGGCCGGGACGGGAGAAACAGCAATGTGAGGCGGAGGTTGGGCGCCGGCTGCGGAAGAGGGGGGGCGCTGGTGCGGGGAAGAAGAAAGAGGGGAAAAGTGGAGAAAGAGAAAGAGAGAAGGAGGGGGAAAAGAAGTGGCGGCTGGGTAGGGACGGGGTAGGTTAGGGTTAGGTTATAATATATATATATATATATATATGATGAAAATAATAATATCAAAGATTATAATAATAATAATAATTTTAATAATGTTAATAATTATAATAATAACAATAGTAAATCAATAATAAAATGTATAATCATAATAAAACCTTTTTAATAATAATAAAATTTATCATAATAATAATAATAGAACTTATAATAATAATAATAATAAAACTTAGATAATAATAATAAAACTTACAATAATAATAAATAATAAATTAGTTAATTCAAATAATAAATGTTTTGATCAAATATTTAAAATAAAAATTTTAAAATAATTTGAAGATGTTACACACATATATATATATTTATACATATATAGTTCTATATATATATACACACATTATTATACATATATCTATGGCCATACATAAACATATATACAATAATAATAACACAAATAAAAAGGTATTGATAATAAAATACCAACATGAAAATTATAAAATTTAAAACACCGGGTGAACACACTGTCACCCGGGCTGAACGCACGGTCACCGCTAACGATGCGGTGACCGCGCACCGGCGCGAAACCGCCAATCGCAATTAATCATCGAAAAATTTAAATCGGGACCAAGAAAGAAGTAAAATAAAGATATCTGCGGTCGGGGTGTGACAATTCTCCCCACCACAGACACTTTCTGCCCCCAGAAAGTCACCAGGTCACTAGTCAGCCAAAAACCAAGTCCATGCCCAAACCGAAATAAAGGAACTGAAGAAAACTGAGGTTCTCGGGGATGACCTTACTCTACACAGGTCACACCCGACCGATTCAAGAGAAAACTGGGGTCCGAGATTGAGGGGAGAACACGAAGG
Source organism: Viscum album (assembly GCA_963277665.1). Lineage (NCBI taxonomy): Eukaryota > Viridiplantae > Streptophyta > Magnoliopsida > Santalales > Viscaceae > Viscum > Viscum album. The sequence goes on along the minus strand of OY728165.1, from coordinate 1,058,390,939 downwards.
GGTTCTCCCCACCACAAGAACTTAACTAGTGCAGAAAAGATGACCATTTAAATAGAAAACCCCGGGAAGGGGGGGGGTCGACGCGGGAACTCCCAACCGGTTTAAACCAACTCTTATAGAACAATTAAAACCACACCTCCGTCTAGACATTAAATCCTCGACCAGAGTCAACCACCTTCAATACCAGGGAAAAACCCATAGAAAACATTTAACCAACATCAAATTGGAGACATGATCCACCAAAGTCCACGAGACATAACCACATTTTAAACATAACTAAAACGAGGTCAACCCACACGAGAGTCAAACACACTTCTATGAAGAACACACGATTTAGAATATCACCTCCACACGCAAGTCTGCTTAGATTATCATAGAACCAGTCCATCATCACTTTATAGAAGAACTACGCATTTACAACGCTGTTGAAACGTCAGTAGCAGGAAAACAAGTATGGAAGAGGTTCCTAATTGCTTCACCGTCAATACGGAAGACAGAACTTGGACCAAGGCTTCACAACCCTGGGAACTCCTGACTGTGCGCGAGCTTCACCCCGAGACTTGTGGCTGGGGCTCTGATGGCTGAAGCATCTTCTGCCTCACAGTCAGGTACTGACGTTATCCCATCACGACGTCCTCTTTAAGCGACGCTTCCGACAAAACTTCTCCAGATGACCCAGACAACCGCATTGACGACACGTCTTCGGAGGGTTGCGACAAGACGGCTTTAAATGGCCGAAACGACAACACTAATAGCATACCCTCGAACGAGCTGACGAACTGGAAGCTGAGACCAAAGGGGGTAACTCCTTAGGAACAGGTATCTCTGGCGCCTTTTCCTCACCAGAGGGGGAACTCTTACGAACAACAACAGGGGACACTGAAGTATTAACCACCCGCACACCAGAAACTAACTCAGCCAAGAATGCTTCCTCTACGAGCTTCTCGAAACAAGGGTCTTTAGAAGGGAGGACTCGCTCCTTGATCTCTGGACGAAGACCCCAATTGGAAAGAGAGACCTTCATGAGCTCATGCGACACTACATCTGGAAAAAAGGAAATTAGTTCCTTGCAATGGTCAACATATGCCTTCACCGTCCGTTGGCCTTGTTGAATATGCACAAGCTCCCTCTTTTCTCCAGCTTCACTTCCTCAGGTACAAACCATTGGATGAAAACAGTTTTAAAGACATCCCACGTCATTTGACCTTGCGTTGACGGTGGGGTAACCATTTTCCACTGGTCCCGAGCTGGACCCTCAAACAACTCCATAATTGCACAAACCTTAACATTATCGGGAGTTCCCAACATTCTAAAGACATGTTCCACTTCCTCGAGCCATTTCACTACTTCTAACGGACCCGGATCACCATGGAGAATAGGCAAAGTCGGAGGGGGACCAAAAACTGGGCATGACATATCCGAATCCTTAGAGACCTTTCTGGGCGGCATTTCTTGAGCGATATATAAAACTCAAAGCCAAAACCAACATCAAATCGAAACAACATCAATAAAAGCGTCTTCATCAAAAACAGTCAGCTCAAGGACCAAACAAATACAACACAACCGAAAACAAAATCTCCTCTTTAAAATTCCCTTTTCATTTTTGATTTCAAAACCACCCTTTTTCAAGATCACTTTCCAAAAACCAATCCACTTTCAAACCAAAACTTCCCAAAACCGTTTCCATTTAAAACCAATTTAGAAAACAAGATCAAGCCCTTAATTTCAAATACACACCCAGGTAATCTCATGAACCGTTGCACATGTCCTTATCCACATTCCATTCATACGTGCATCAACACACACTTTCCATGCATTCTCACACATGTGCAAACATTCATAAAGAGGACCTGGGTTTTCATCCTGAACCATTCTTAACCAATTTCAAGAAAACAACAGATTTCCAAGTCAAGAGATTTCAGTTTCAAAACCCATTTTATACATATAAAGTCCTTTTAAAGAAACCAGTCAAATTTTCAAAAACCCTTTTTCATTTCAAACAACGTACTCACACAAACCAAAACGAAAGCAACATCCAAATTTGCATCAATCACAGAAATGAGGGACTAGTAGTCACACTCAACCTGACGACATGGTAGTGGGCCATGTCCCAAGTCAGCGTCGACCACTAGGAGGAATTCAAACCACGTACTCGGACTCCACATGGGTCACTACTCCATGTGAAATTACGATGTAACGTCGGCTTGCCTCCATTATCATCTCTCAATCCAAGACAAACCAGAAAAGACAAGGACACAATTCCCGAACTACCCCTGGTAACTCGAGGATAAATGCGAGCAAGAGTTCGCGACGCTCTTCCCGTACTTACCCCTCGAGTTCCGACAGTCCTAATCTCCTTCTACCGGACAACCCAAATAACAAGAACCACCCTCTGATACCATTTTGTCACGAACCAGCCCGGGTTGACCCTGAACCGGTCACCCGAGCCGGTCCGCGGCAAGTCCCGAGGGGCGTTCCCGATCCCCCCGGGATGGCAACAAGTGCCGGGCATTGAAACATTAATCGTTGGGAACGATTTCAGCCCAAACTAAAAACAGGATCGAAAGAACGAACATAAACTAAACAAACAAACAGACACTAAAGACATAAACAAAACTAAACCACGACATACCTCCACGTGACCTCGCGGGTCACCACCCAACTACAACCAACGTCGCTCCCACACTGAGCGACTCAAGCAGGAGAACCTGAACAAAAGGAACCTGAAACTGAAGAGGTAAAAGATAGGCGTGAGCACAAAAGTACTCAGTAGGTGAGCCCCACAACAAATCCCAATGCACTGCCAGTAAATAAAGGATCTACCTATTCCAGGTTTGAACTACAATGTATAAAAGTATGCTTTTACAATGTTTCACTAAAAAAAACTAAACACAAGCCATCACCCTTATTCCTTTTTAAAAGTTGAATTTCTTTTCATTGATTCTAAATTCGTTCTGAACGATAAAGAAGTGTTACACTTTCGGTTTTACTATACAAGAGAAAAATGCATTTTTATTTGAAAACCATTTTCGCAAAGCAACCAGTACAAGCGGTAAAGAAGAACTGAAAGTAATCAAGAAGGAAAGAAAGCAAGTGCAAGTAGAAGTAACCAGGCAAGGAAAAACCAAGTGCAAGTAAAAATAAACCAGAAGTTATCAGCAATGACCATGGGCACACACACACACTCACACACTCACACACACACACACATACTCACACACGCACACACACTCACACCTAAGTGGTCCCCCGTATGCCGACGGAAGGCACCACGCCAGAGATGGTAGAGCACTATGGGTAAAACCCCTAAGGTTCATCTAGCACGCGTGGGACCCTAGAACCTCGTGTCTCGGTGAAACGTGGCTTAGAAGGCCACGACCCTCAGAAAACGTGGCTTAGAAGGCCACGACCCTCAGAACACGTGGCTTAGAAGGCCACGACCCTCAGATATCATATGTTTAGTTAGTGTTGCAAACGTCAATCCAGCAAAGTGAAACAGGGACGACACCCATCCGGCTCACTAGCACACTAGTTCTAGTCCGCCCACCTAGATACCCAGGGTTTCCCGTGTGCTCAGGCAAGCTTCACATTCACATAGTATATTTCTTCCTCATATCGCAGGCCAGACCAGATATCGCACACAAAAGTCACCATTTCCACACCCAAACAATATTTCAAAACTCACGCACACCAAAAATACCTTTCTAGAAATATAAATGTCATTACCCAATCATTTCGCAAAAACCCCTTTCTTTGAAACACACAAACAAGAACATAACCAACTCTCACAACCTAGAAAACATCATTTTTAATAACACAACAAGGGAAAACATCTTTCGTCAACCAAGAACCACACGTAAGGTTTCCAAAAACAATTTCAAAGGGACACACGACGTTTTCACTAATCAAAGATACAAGAAAACACTATTTTCCATAAACAGTACATTTAATAATTTACACATGCCAAAAACATTTCAAAACCCAATTCAACATGTCTTTCATTATTCATGAAGAACCATTTAGCGACATTACTATAAAATCCCACCATTGAAACCAAGAAAACACTTTTAAAGAAATGCTAGAATTAAACAGTTTGCATTATCAGCAAATCGCCACACTATGAAAAACGACTTAACATTATTTTCTTAAATTTACTGAAATTTAATAAAAGGACAAGGAATAAATAAATTCTAAATTTAGCGGAAAGTGCATAGGGAGACCTACCACGTATCGGAATGACGAATGACACGGCCCAAGACTCCCGTTGCGAAAATGGCGCATCGAATTGCGCCGTCAAAAAGATCCTAAAACAGTAGACCGAAAAACGGGTGTAACGATCAGTAATAATAATATAATAGCAGTAACCAATATATAATGTTAATATCAGTATTTATATAATAATAATAATAATATAGTCGTAACAATGACAATAACAATAATAATATACTTAGCATAATAATAATATATTAATAATAGCAATAATAATAATATCATATTATTAATTCAATAATAATAATAGGAACAATGCCAATTTCATATAATCATAATATATTAATAATATAATAATGATAATAATATAAAATAATGTTAACATAATAATATTAATAATAATAATATAATGACAATAGCATAGTAATAATAATAATTTAATAATAATAATAAGAATATCATAACATAATAATAATAATAAAAATAATATGATAATAATTTGAATAACAATAAATATATTAGTAATAATAATAATATTAACATAATAACAATATAACAATAATATAATCAAAATAATAACAATAATAATTTAATATTATGGACATTAACATATTAAATATAATACTGCTAATGTAATAATAATAACTCAAACATAATAATAATAATATCAACAATAAAATAATAATATTAGCAACGACAATAATATAATAATAATAATATAATAATATTACATAATAATAATAATAATAATAATAATAATTACTACTATTATTAATATGATAACAATAATAAGCGTTATATAAACAAAATAAGATTAACATAAGAAAAATAAAAATAAAAAAAATAACCTTACAGCGGAGGGGGAGGTTGCGGAGCGGCGGGGTGAGGGAGGAGGCGGCAGGCGCCGGAGCGGGACGGCGGAGGGGGAGACGCCGGGGCGCGCGGAGAGGCGGTGTGTCGGGAGGTCGGGAAAGGGAGGGCCGAGCGGGAGCAGGGACGGACAGGAGGAGGAGGCCGGCGATCGGAAAGGCCGGCGCAGGGGAGGGGCAGGAAGGGAGGACGGCGCGGGAGCAGGAGGGAAACGGGGAAGAGGTCGGCGGTCGGAAAGGCCGGTGCAGGGGAGGAGCAGGCAGGGAGGACGGCGTGGGAGCAGGGCGCTGGGGCGGCGCGGCGCTGAGGTGAGCGGGAGAAGGGGGCTGGGCGGTGCAGGAAGAACAGGGAGGGGAGAGTCGCTGCGGCGGAGCGAGGCAGGAGGAGGAAGGCGTCGTCGCGGCGGAGCGAGGCAGGAGGAGAGCGGGGCGGATGGGGGATCCGCCGGACGGGAGGGGAGGCTGGGGATCGGCTGGTGAAGGAGGTAGGGAGCGGCGGCTGTTCGCCGGAGGAGAAGGCCGGATGCGGGCCGTGGGCGCTGCAAGGCCGGGTGCAGGGAGGCGGAAAGCGAGGCCGGGACAGGAGAAGCAGCGATGTGAGGCGGAGGTTGGGCGCCGGCTGCGGAAGAGGGGGGGCGCTGGTGCGGGGAAGAAGAAAGAGGAGAAAAGGGGAGAAAGAGAAAGAGAGAAGGAGGGGGAAAAGAAGTGGCGGCTGGGTAGGGACGGGGTAGGTTAGGGTTAGGTTATAATATATATATATATATATGATGAAAATAATAATATCAAAGATTATAATAATAATAATAATTTTAATAATGTTAATAATTATAATAATAACAATAGTAAATCAATAATAAAATGTATAATCATAATAAAACCTTTTTAATAATAATAAAATTTATCATAATAATAATAATAGAACTTATAATAATAATAATAATAAAACTTAGATAATAATAATAAAACTTACAATAATAATAAATAATAAATTAGTTAATTCAAATAATAAATGTTTTGATCAAATATTTAAAATAAAAATTTTAAAATAATTTGAAGATGTTACACACATATATATATATTTATACATATATAGTTCTATATATATATACACACATTATTATACATATATCTATGGCCATACATAAACATATATACAATAATAATAACACAAATAAAAAGGTATTGATAATAAAATACCAACATGAAAATTATAAAATTTAAAACACCGGGTGAACACACTGTCACCCGGGCTGAACGCACGGTCACCGCTAACGATGCGGTGACCGCGCACCGGCGCGAAACCGGCAATCGCAATTAATCTTCGAAAAATTTAAATCGGGACCAAGAAAGAAGTAAAATAAAGATATCTGCGGTCGGGGTGTGACACATTGAATCCAAAAATATTTTCCACAAATGAAATAACAATGAAAAAAATCAAGGAAAATAATACATAATATTATTTCAATATGTTATGATGATGTATGAGATACATAATACGAATAAACTAAGGTTCTACTATCTAGTAAATGGCCTCTAACTAATTATTAAATATCTAAAAATCAATAATATATTTTAGTTAATGCATATTGTGTGTCAACCCGGGTTATATTAGTAAAACCAAAAACATAAAATCATGAACACTAATCCCAATCACTGGGTTACTAGAAAATTAACTAGTAAATGTGTCTGTGACACACTAATCTGATATATATCCCATGATCTGAAACATACATACATCTCATGTATATATACTCTAATAATGGTAGGATAAAAATTAAAATCCCCTAATACCAATTTGCAATGTCCCCATCCTGATTCAAAAAAATATGCAGCTTGACCAGGTCATTACAGGACCGTAGGAGCACCTCCATATACACCAAATCTACATACTAATATAAAGAGGCAAAAATATAATAGGTGGGGGAAAATACCCATAAATAAGATGAAAAATTAATAATTCTTATAAAAAATATAATCCACAATAATAAATAAATTATGTAGTACAAAAATGTAATAAATAATCATAAGCTTACATCAATTAGTTTTGAAATTCATCATATAACTATGAAACAACCCAACTACCAATTGGAAGAGTGAAACATAAAATGTGAAAAATTGAAATAAAATTTAATGAGTCTCTACTTTATCATATAGATTCTCCTCATACTAATCGATTGTCCCATTTGATCAATCATTCTCAGAAAATTTATTCTTGGATTTTAATAATCCTCAACCTATAAATAGTGATTTCCACAAAGGTAACCATTGAAATAGTTAACCACTACATTTTTCAGAACATAACTATGAAGTACATCATTTACATGGTCCTATACATACCTAGTAGATTTAGTTATCAGTGAAGGAGAAATACTTATAAAAATTAATTTGTAATATTTATATGCTTGGTGTAAAAATCACATTTAAACACGGACACACACACATCATGCACATGATAGAACAGAAGGCCATAGCCCCCCTAGGGGAAAACCCACCCATCTAGCCTTATTTGTTCAGTACATGTTCTATAGGTCAAGTGGTAATGAATTCAATTACATGTTCTATATGGCCATATTTTTTTCATAATGGATCGCTAGTGAATTGTTCTTCTATAGTACCTATGTTGCTATAGTACACACTACATTGGTACCAAAGTTACAATTCCTACTACAATGTCTACCACCACTGCAATTTCATAGATTCTTTAGTTCAATAATTACAAAAATTCTTTTACAATCTAGCTAAAAAAATTTAACATTACCTCCAATGAATGGATTTGAACCCCCAAACTCTATATAGTATTACAAGGTGCTTACCACTAAGCCATACCCCAACAACATAGAAAAATTAATAAATCAATATATTACATAAATAAATACAACCATAAATACATATATAATTGGGTCTAACATGAGATATTGAAAATCTATTTCAACTAGTGACTAATGCCTCTTTCTATTACAAAATAGTCATGTATAAAAAATTATAATCTTTCGGTCCAATTAATAATTGAAATTTTCAATAATATACTATTAATAATAATATTATTAATAATGGGATCACATGATCTATAGAATAAAATTATGCTCCCCAAATATTATATAAAAATAACAATGAATACATCGTACCCATATAAACATGTCAAGTAATATACATTAATAAATATAACAATATATATATGGAATCACACATCTATCCCTGAAAAATATATGTTAATATTATTATCAATTTGAACCTAATATCCTTGTAGATAAAGCAGTGTACCCTAATTTTATATATTAATAAAGGGAACACGAGATACTTGGAATCATATCATGGAACCCAACCATAAATGATATTAATAATGGTAACACAAAATCCTTGGATACAAATCCTGGTCCGCTAACATTATATAATCATATTGTGCACAAATAAGCTTTGGAATCATCAAGGCACTTAATATTTATTAATAACAATATTAATAATAGGTTGACCAAATCCTTGAAAATACATCTATGATAGGAGTGAAATATAATAATAATGTCCACACTCTATCCTTGCAATCATTTTTTCCAAAAAAATATATAATAATAATAATATTTTCATGATTCTGTCACATAAGAAATCCACTTTACAATAAATTTAAACAAATAATCCTTCTACTCAATATATTTCATTAGTAAAACATTTTATCAAATCCATTGTTCCCTAGGTTTTATTTTTCATGTGCATATGTTATTTGGATGTGTTCGAAAAAACAATTATAAACCAATTAATCATGAACCAAACAAATTATATAGAGGACTAATTTCACTAAAGTGTAAAATGGAAACACCAATGCACTAATTTAGGTTATCCTTGTTCATTCATTTAGGTCATGTGTCATATAAGACATTTGTTTTAAGGAAAAACTATATTCTATAAAGATAACAAGGGAAAGTTATCCCTATTTGAAATTTATTCTACCTAAGGTTATCATTTGAAACTATAATGTCCACTATGACCATGTAACTATTTATTCATTACTAATGATAATTTAACCAATGAAATGAATACAATGGTAGTAATTGTTTTTTATTTTAGTAGATGAGATTTATAGATAGTGTATAGTGGTCTACCATGGCCTCTGAAACATTGTGAATTCAATGTATTGGATTCTATTTATTTGAAGATGAAATCAATATTATTATAAAAATCCTTGAATTAATCTACCATAGTGAAAGAAATTTTATTACATTTCATATCAAAGCATAAATAAACTTTGTAAATATGTGTAATATTTATGGACCACGTATGTCAATTTTAGGAATTTACAAAAATTAGACGTAAAAAATATGAATATAAATAGGGATATATAATAGATAAATAATATAAATAATGATTCTTGGTGAAACTCACAAGGATCAATGATTCACCAAACCTTATATAACAAAAAAATTTATTCTAATAAGGTATAACAAGGACTTAGATGATGCGAATGAGATCACTATAGGGTATAAATTGATCTCCAGAACTGTGGACCAAGGATTAAGCAATAAATAATTTATATTAAAAATATGTATAGACTAGTAGAGTTCATGAGAAATTATAATCCACAATACTGATAACACAACATAAACCTAGCAGTAGTTGATCACGGAAGGAATGGATCATCTAATGTTGTATTTCAGATGAATACAATTCATCAGAACATACCCTGGAATCACCTAGAGTGAAAAACCTAATACGTTAAGTAGGAAATAAGTTTTAATAATGATAGAATCTAGTCAACATAGCATTAAAACCACTCACTGGATGATGGAATATAAATTCAATTAGTCCCCTGAAGATATTGTGTCTATATCATCTATATCAAAACTTAAATATGTTAAACCCTATGAAATTTCCAATTTTTATTGTATTAAATAATTATATTTTTTATTACATGGAATAATATGTTTATTATGTGTTACACAAAAATATAGAGTTTAGTTTTTGTTACATGCAACATTGAGTTTAAATGAAACGTGTTGTACTGTTAAAATGTTATTATTTAATATTAATGTGATAACCTAGTAATTAAAATAAAGAAAATTAATATTATTATCTAAATTAGAAATTTATATTATTTAAATAGTTTCATCAAAGTAATTCATTGATGAAAATTTATTTTTAAATGAAAAAATAAATATTTTAATATTAATAAAAGAATTTTATTTAAAAGAAAATTAATAATTATAATGACCCAAACCTCTCCAATCTATTCCATTATTGTCATAAGTTGTTTGAGATGTTTTGGGAGGTCAAAAAGACGTTTTCACAACACTTTGAAATATTTCATGTTTTTTGAATGTTGTTTCTATTTCTATTGGTGATTCCCCAGTCAGTGTGTCCTATATTGGTGATGTATCTTCTAATGAGTCATCCATCAGGGATTCATCAGTCAGCCAGTCATCTATTGGTGATCCATCTATCAGTTGGACATCTGTATATGTGTCATCTCTCACTGTATTATCCGTTGGTAGGTCATGTAGGTAGGTCATATGTCAGTACGTCATTTTTGGGTAGTTCTTATTAGTAGTATCATTCTGTTGGTTTTATATTGGAAGTTCAATTTAGTAGGTTCTATAAACAAGTCATCTATTTGTAGGTCCTATAGGTTGGTAGTCTATAGGAAGGACCATTTAGTAGGTATTGTGGGTAGGATTTTATTTTGATTGTTGTGTCGGCATGACCTATCGGTAGGTCATATTTAGATAGGTCATATCTATTGATCATCTATCGGATGTTCCTGTAGGTAGTTCTTGTCAGTAGGCTATCTTTCATTTGGTCTTTTTGTTAGGTCATGCCGGTATGTCCTTCAATTAGGTCGTCAGTCGGTAGGTCATGTCAGCAGATCCTGTCGGTAGGTCATCTGTTGGTAGGTCATCTATCAGTAGGTATTGACAATATGTCATCTGTTAGTTGGTTTAGTCGGTATGTACTGTCGGTTGGTCATTTGTCGATATTTCATATTTTTCAGTCATCTATCAGTAGGTGATCTAATGATAGGGAAACTATCAGTATGTAATCTCTCTATAGGTGCTACAATGTTTCCAGGTCATTTATTGAACTGTGTTTCAAGCATCATATAGATTTTCCCCTTTGAAATTTACATTGATATTAATCACATTCAAATCCTTTTTAAGGTATTTATGTTCAATTAAAATACTAAAACTACTATCATAATATTATTATGTGTCCATGTTCTTTCACTCAGTCAAAATGTGTAGTCTTGAAGAGATCTGCCTTTTATTGAATATCATAAACGTATCCAAACCACCACCCAATTAATATTTTCAAAAGTCGGAGAAACATTCCACCTTGTTATTTATTATCATTACTCATGGTATGAGGCACCGAAAATATTTTATTCTTGAAGGAATGTGTGATTATGTTGTATCCTTGGACCGTATTTTCTCATCATGCATAACGCTATTTTATTGAAATCATGAAGTGTATATTGGTCTTAGATATAAGGTAGGTTCTATCTCTAATATTGTGGGATCTTCTATCTGTTTCCTCATATTCTCATGCCCATGTTATAGAATTTGATATCCATTTCCTAACAGATCATTATTGGATGTTGGATGATATTGATGTTTCATGAGTTCATCGGGTGGGTGCATTCATTGTAGTAGAGGTGATTGTTATCAGTTGTGTTGGACTTTATCATTGAATGAAAATTAAAAAACTTTTGAGGTAGGGGATTCATGGATTATCATTCCCATTTACATGTAGATATAAAATTATCATGTTTCATCCAATGGATCACAATGTAATTAACATAATAAATGTATTTACTTGATTAATTAATTTCTATCAAGTACATAGCCATGTTCATTATTATAGATTTTCTAGATCGTGTGATATCTATTATTTATTTGTTTAGAATGTTTTTATTTATAGAAATTGGTGAATGATTTAAAGTAAAGAAAATTTACAAATTAATTGGCTAATGATAAAGAGGCGTGTATAATGAATCTAGTTGTTTTTTATGTGATTTGATGATAATAAAATCGATGGAGTTGTTCTAGTTTAAAAGAATCTGTTAATTCAATATGGAATAATGAACTGGTTGTTCGATAGAGATAACGTCATGAAGGGTTCTGAGATATCCTCTTTCTTGTAAAGGCAAACCACCTAATGAGTCAGAGATATGAGTTCATGTTGTTTGTGACAGTTCAATGCCTTTTTAGGTCCATGGGCTCAGTTGTAATATAGTTTTTTGTTACTGATTGTGTTGATGTATGATCCTGGGATGGATGATCCTAGAGAGATTTTGTTGTATGTGGTGGAAGGAAGGCCTATTAGTTTTGCTGGTTGTTGCTACCAAGAGTGGCTATATGCATTGGAAAATTCATATGGGTCTTTGGGAGGACACCAGGGATAATGGAAAGGGTTGAAGCAAGGCTTACCATTAATGTGAATATGTCTACTTTTAAATATGTTGGTTGTAAACTACATCATGTTTCTCATGTTTTAAGGTAGATGATTTCTCTTACTCTCATCCCAAAAGACGAGAATATGTGAGAGGTATTCCACCTTATTTTTCTGTATTTCTTATCGATGAAGGATGCTTCTACCCTCGTGCTATAGGTGAAAATGACTCGACGGGTTTTTCACCTACACACCATGTTGAGACCTATGTGTTTCGTAGCATAGAATGGTGTTCTAGAATGCATCAAAAATATGGAATATTGATAATTCTATTAATAAATTTTTGAATTAATGTACTCAAACAATGGGGTTAGAGCTTTAGGGATGCAACGTTGCGTTTGTAACTTTAATGGAATATTGGACATTGTTTTGTTATTCCTTGAGGGCTTGGATCCTAGGAGGAATGATAATGAAATGTAATTTTGAAATAATAACAATTTCATAATTAATTAATTTTATGTGAAACTAATTAAAAGATACTATGAAATCTAATTTAGCACTTTAAATGATTGTTTTCTAATTGGATACCAAGTCTTAGTAGTGGCAGTCGAGAGTACAAGAGATGTTATCTTCAATTTCATCTATAACAAGGTCATTTCCACAGTGTGGTTGTGAGATATAATATATTATATAATTTTTATGATTCTATATTCTTCTATACCATTTTAGTTAGGGAAACTAACAACATGAGCATTTTGATCCCTGGTGTGTGTTTTCCCCAACTATCTGATTGGAGGATGGATAGATGACTACCCCCTTGGGCCTCACTCTCATCTATTTGATTTTATCATGAAGACAGGCACGATAGTTATCCTTCCCCATATATGTGTTAAGAAAGATATAATGTCCTGTGGTTAATCACATTGACATATTTTGGATATAATTTCTTAACGAGTACTGTAGGTGTAATGTCTATAGGTTCTGATGGTTTGAGGATTTGTACTCAGTGTATGGGTTGCAATAACATGTGGTATAATACCCAATGTATTACACATATTATGCATGCTATGGTGGGTCCCAAAAACTACCTTATTACATTTGTTACGTGGACATGGTGGTTGTTTTGCATGAGGTTCATGTTGTGGTCTTTCGCTAAGGATTCTGTGGGAGTGATTTTCTAAAGAGAGATACTTAGGATGTTCCATGTTGAGGAAAAGAGGAATTCTATTGGAAAAGTTGTAGTGGGGTACCCTTGATATTTTTTATCATATAATATAGTCTTGTATGTTGTACGTGGCGAGTGTTTACTAGGTGATATTGGGAACATAGTATACATGTTTTGGTGATGATATATTAAAACTTATTATTCAGTGTGCTTCATCATGTTTTAATTATTTTTGCTAAAGAGGCACTAGGGGGATACTACATGTTATACTATAACACTAAACCTACATATATAACTAAATAAATTTTCAGGTCACATGGATAAGTTTATAGATCAAGAATGTTACTACTATATTGGGGTTGCATGAGTTGTTCAGGCTTCGTGGTCACTGTTGTTTTACATATTTTTTGTAATTTCAGTTTTCTCTTACAATTATAGTAGTTTTATTCATGAAATTACAAATATGTCCTTGGGATTACCATTATATTGTATTTTAAGAATTAAATTGCTTTGTTTCTATCTTATATCACTCTTTCTAATGTGTTCTCTTATACTGGAATGCCTCCCATTTCTGTGTTTACTATACCCACTATTCTAGTAAACATCCTGGGGCATATTGGAGGGTGGAATTGGGTGTCACTATCTCTCTCATCTCATTACAATCCCTAAATGGGTACATATTGATGAAAGGGGGTCATGGTAGAGTGGTACCAATGGGATGTTAAGGGATATGATGGAGTTTGGAGTAAGGTATAGGTGAGGTTGCAAGGGTGGGATGGGAAACAATGTCACCTATGTTTAGAAAGATATTTAATAATAGGAGACTAGATAAGAAATGAGAATTTAGGGCCTCATATGGCATTATGCATAGACCATTTTTTATGGTGGAAAATAAATGTACTTATTTTGGTTGTAGTATAGTTACCTAGGAAAATATCATTCATCATTCTACATTGAGGATTTATTTGAATATGTAGACATTGGGATATATTATTATAAAATGAATAAAAGAAATAAATTAATTTATGTTAAGCATTCCTTATTCAAGGGTTAGGATCACTAATTTTTTGTTTTATTTTAGGTATGGATGTTGTTCGATCTCCTAATTATGTTTTCATAGAATATGTTCAGCATGCTGATTTATTTGAACACCATAGAGTATAGGTTGACGACCTAGACACATAAAGGAGGGCACTCTAAGAGTTTTTAAACTAGAGTCTACATAAGTATTAGAGATCGATGTTAGATTCATTCACATAAGAATGGTTGTATTTGGATGTCATAACATTAAATTAGATCTATTTTTTAAAGGAGAACAAGATGTTAGTTTTTAGTGACATTGCTGTGTGGGGTAGCGAGGTAGCAATGGTACATTTTTCTTGTGGATCGTGAGGAGTCAGTAGTCTCATGAGAGGAGTTCCAAGACCAGTTCAGAGATGAGTTTCTCTCTTCAACCATGGAGATGGCTTGTTGTTAGGAGAATTCACACATTTACATGGAATCTCTAGTGTATGTTTTTTGGAATCCATTTCATTAACCTTCTACCATATGCTACATGCATGTCTCTAGATGATGAGGCTCGAGAGAATCATTTGGATGAGTCTTTGCATCCAAGGATCTAGTGCCATGTATCCCCATTTAGAATGAACACATATCATGAGGTTCTTTTGAGTGTAGTGCTAATCAAGAGGACATTAGCCAGAACAAGATCATCATGAGAGAGAAGTCATCGTGATTCTTCAAGATGTAGAGAAATGATCTGGGGTTCTAGGTTTTCATGGAAAAATTGTTTTTGGTCATACCGTGGTAGGTCCCAACCCTCTGTATCTAATTTCCCTAGAGAAGCATCACTCATAGCTTTTCCAAGTGATCATGAACATATTTTTCAAGTATATTATTAATTCATCCAAATAATGAGTTCCACAACAATTTTCAGTGTTCATCATGTGTCATGTCATTCTCTTTAGGTTCTTCCCTTGAGGAACTTCCAGCAGAGGTTGAAGCCTTAGGTTTATCTATCATATGATCCATAAAGGGAATATTTTTCATGGATAAGACAACCCTAAGATTATCCCAATCTATAGTGAGAAGAACACGACCATAGTGGTGGTCATTACAAGGGTCAGAGTGGCCATGGATTGGGTAATGTTCAGCTTCATGCATTTTCATTTCCAGTGTCGGGTGAACCAGATGTCTTTCGAGATTCCCATTCCTTGTTTTATACTTGGGTGTATGGGTTGTTTGATTTTGGATTGATAGAATCCTTCACATCACCAACCATGTTGCATGTCTTATGAATTGAGGTAGAGATTATTCTAGTTCCATAAGCATTAACTATGTAAGTTAGAAGTCGATCAAACTAGTATGATTTATGTAGAGATTTTGAGATAGTCATGGAGAAGCACCGCTCTTGGGTAGATTTTATATGTGTATGAATACAATCATATGATGTCATCCTTGGCATGGATTGGTTTTATTCAGTGTAAGATATCATGGATTTCATTAAGAGGCCGATGGTATACATTGATGTTGATGGAAAAACAACCATGTTTGATTGAGAGAGAGACCCTCAGATGGGTTAGAGGAACATCCCTTCCTTTTCATACTTGATGGATGAGCTAATGAAAAGACCATTAGATGTACAACAGTTAGTGTTTCCCTGGATCTTTTATGAGTACCCTGATGAATTTCTAGATGTTTTGGTTATGTTACATGCTCGATGAGAGTTCATGTTATAGACCTAGTTACATCAAAAATCATATTATATCATATTGTCTCCATGTAGGATGGTTAATTATGTGTTATGAGAGATACATATAAAACACTATGGTCATTTTTAGTCTGGGTTTTTCCAGTTGAGTGTCTCCCTGGGGGTGCACCAATTTTGTCCATAAAGAAGGCAGACGACATATTGTGGTTGTGTATCGATTATCATTGCTTGAACCATGTGAAACTGAAGAATCTATAATCTATTCTACAGATTAATTAAATATTTGATAAACTGAAGGTAAAATTTGGTATTTAAAGATAAATTTTCATTCAGCATATAATGAAATGTGTTTGAAGGATGTGAATATTCTAAAGACTACATTCTATTGTCATCATTGGCATTACGAGTTTGTTGTGATGTCATTTGTTGTAAAGAATACTCCAGAATTGTATATGGGGATGATGAATGCAATGATCAATGGGTATATGGACGATTTCCTGGTTTTCTTCATCATTTAAATCATTTTGTACTCCGTGTATGAGGTGGAGCATGAAGAGCATCTACATGCCATTTTGGTAGTTCTTCATTGATATATTCTATTTGGGATGATTTCAATGATTGACTGTTTGGATCAATAAGTCTATTTATTGGATCATGATGTATCCCTTCAGGGATTAGTTTTGGATCCACCAACAATATAAGTAGTTGTGTCTTGGAAAGACCACTAGATAGTGTATGATGTATGATGTTTCCTTGGTCTTGTAGACCATTACATGTGGTTCCTAGAAAATTTATATTAGGATCTGAATCCTCTAACAGTGTTGAACGGAATTGATCAGGAATTCATGGGGACTTATGGATTGATGAAGATTTTGAGTATCTGAAGGTGATGTTGGCCAGTTCTATAATTCATATTCTACCCAAGGAAGGAGTTCCATTTGATGTTTATGGTATTCATCACATGTGGGATTATGATGTGTTCTAATGCAGTAGAGATCATTCATTTTTTGTGTGTCCTGGTAGTTACAACCCCATGATTATAACTATAACAACCATGATCATGAGTTTTTATAAGTGGGGTTTTCCCTAATGTTTCAGAGACATTATAGTAGGATGGAAATATAGATATAGATAATCAATTAAAAGAGGGGGTGAGTGAATTTTTTGTTATAATGCAATTGTTTATATCCCTAAGAAAATATATGATTAAAAAATTTAAAAAATATGTATTAAATAACCCTACTTAATTCATAACTTACATACTAACATACATAGGAGACGAATAATGGATCAAATAAGGAATATAAAGAAATGATTAATATGATAGATATTCAACCTTAAAGCATATAGAATATAGTTTATCTAAGTATACATGTGTAAAAATGTATAATAATGTTCTACATTATTTCACTGAAAAAAATGTATCAAAAATATAAAAAGAATGAACAAAATGTTAACAAGTAGGAAATATTTTATCTCAAAGAGAAGGGTCTCCAAAAAACATGTATGAAGGTTCCATGATATATACTTTCAATTAATGTATCCCTTACCAACACCAAGGAAATCCCTTGATATGTGTATCAGTGTTTGAAATGTTATCAAAACAAGTGATTGAACTATAATGTAGTCGAAACATGAATTTTTAATCCCCAAAATACCTCAATGGAATATAGAAACAATCAGAGTCACACTTAGAAGGCTAAACAAGTTGTTCACAGCTAGACAAGATTTTGATAGATCACTCAAGGAATGAGAGTCTCTTATCTAGAAATAACTTCATTTCATTAAGAAATGTAATATCTAGAATGATAAACTCTTTTTAACATGTTCAAACTCATTCATTGACTAGGGTATTTTTAGGAATGGATTCTAATGGTCATTTATGCCATCAATAATCATATTTTTCTATTATTTCAGATAGAACTGTACATCATTCACTATGCCAATGGTTATTTAAAAAACAGATTGTATGAAATCATTTTAATATAACATAATCTTGTGTAAGGAATTATTAATACTAATTTTTTTTATGTTTTTGATACATAAATACACTAGGATCTGATAATGTTTGGAAATTATATTAACCAAGAAATGTAACCTTAACAAGTATAAATCATCATATTCTAAATATATTTGGAAACAGAGACTACATATGTGTTGAAAACGAGTTTTTAATTAGATAGAAACATATTATGATTTGGATAGAAATGGAGACTGATTTTATTTAGAAACTCAGTCTGACTTTTGATAGAAAAAGTGTCTGATTTTATATATAAACAGACAAAAAAATCATAGATATCTGATTCAAAAAATTTGAGATCATAGTGTCTTAACTTTTTTTAACTCAAAGTCATTATTAGTGAGAATTTAAAATATGAATTTTTTA
Organism: Viscum album; assembly: GCA_963277665.1. NCBI lineage: Eukaryota > Viridiplantae > Streptophyta > Magnoliopsida > Santalales > Viscaceae > Viscum > Viscum album. The sequence goes on along the minus strand of OY728165.1, from coordinate 1,058,372,226 downwards.
GAATATAGAGTCAGATTTTAGAATAATTCTGAGTATGATTTATGTGAAACTCATAATAAAAAAAGAATGCAAAAGACTCATAAATCAAATATAATCAAAGTCTAAAAATAGTTAGATTCATATTGTAATTTACAATAATGTTATTAGTATTAGATATGTATCTAATTATTCATTGGTAATTTGGTCTTAATAAATTATATAGTAAATCTTAGTTAAGTAACATTACACATAACAATAAAAAGCCTGATATGGTTTTATCAAACAAATATATTTATTAAATGAAAATAATAATAAAAAAATGTTTCAGTGATTTTAAAAACATAAAGTAATTGAAAAATACATAATATAGCTTATTGACTAAATAATCTATCCCTTTATAAAATGTAGAAACCTCTTTTAAAAAAAATTATTATGAATGGTAATCATGAAATAAAAACTTATATCTCTTATGTTTGTTGGCTTAATTTAATACTATAAACAGCCCTGCAGGTTATTTCACCTTAAAGATCATATTCATTTTCTTAAGAATATGTCTTTAAATTTACATTCATTTTATTATGAAAGTATTATATAAGATTATACTCCCTCATTTATAAGAAATATATAGTTTTTGATAAACTAATCGATATTATTATATTTTTTAAAAAAAATTTACCCCCTTTGTGATATTCAAAATGTAATGGAAGGAAAATAATTTTGTACATGAAAGTTTATAAATGAAAAATACAAAACAATATTACCAAGGAATTTCATTAACTTTTAAATGATTTAAGTAACATATAAAATCACATTTTTAAGAAAATCAATCTTGGATCTACCTCTCTAGAAAAAGATTCTTGATGATGGAATTCATCTTCTTTATATCCGTATGGTCTTCTTGATAATTATTGAGTTTGTATTCTTGTTTTGGTTCTTGTTCTCGAGAGACTGAATCCATTATTCTTGAGATTTGGTAAATTCTTCATTTAATTTTACTTTCTCTACTTACAAATCGTTGGTATTTGTTTATCTATTTTGGGTATTAGTGAAGGAATTAAGCAATCCATAGAGATCTTTATCCTCTTGGATTTCAGAAGCATGTTCATGATTATGACATTCAGAAACATTCTTGAACTTTTCTTCAGACTTGTTGAAGGAATCTTTTACTAAATCCATATAATCACCAAAAATAATAAGATCATCAACTAATGACTTCGAAAAATTTGTAATCATCTTGAATGACATTATATTAAATTCATAGTCGATCATGAAGTTTTTAAAATATATTTCTTTCTTGATTACATTTCCATAAAAACCATTCAATAATCTACCATCATGTTAACTTATTTCGGAATATGATGACACAAGGATTCAAAGTTAGCAAGGAATAGAATTGAATCGACAAGATTTATCAATTAATTCACCACAAAGTCATAAACCTTGGATAATGATAATTTGAAATCTGAATCCCCTTTCTCTATAATAGTGACTTTATCTTCTTAAAAATATCTACATAGATGATAAAGTTACAACTTTTGGATGTTTATCGAGAATGTATTATTTTATTTTAACAATTCTATTTTAAACAATATTGGGAACCTCATAATCTTGTTCTTCAACAATAACATCCTTTTCATTTTCTTAAACAATGTCATCATTTCCCTCGCTCTCTTAAAAAGAATGTATTTTATTAACTAACTCCTCATAAGAATTTTCCTTTTTCAAATATGAATTAATTTTGGTGGATGGATATTGGGATGTTCTTATTGAACATTTACCAGAAGAACGCTCCATCTCAAGATACACTTAAACCATTTTGATTTTTTATTCACATTATTCCTCTTTTGTTTCATGTTGCTGAATTTTATCATCTTCAATATCTTATTCCATATATTATTCTTACTCCATCAAGGCTTCCTGAAATGGCATCCATTCAGATTAATTCTTAACATCTTTTGACCAACACAGAAAAACCTAAGCCTTTAATTATTTTTCTTTATGAATTTTCTCCTTCGGTTATTTCCCATTAGTTTTATATCCAATTATAAATAAGTGATTAGCCTTAGAATGTTGAATTTCAAATATTAGATCAACTTCATTTCCCTTTATCTTCTACTCCCTCCAAATAGAAAATACTTCTTCAAGAAACTATTTTTTCTTCTTCAGTTGAGGAGGTTCTGATTAAGGTTCTAGAATAGGAAGGAGTAACTTGAACTTTTGTTATTTTCTTTTCATTAAAGAAGGTTTGAAACATTCTATAACATCGACATTCATTACATGATCATCCTTATTATGAAGATCCACAAACTCACCTGTTTCCCCATTGAAACCAAGCATCATTATAATCCAATCATTATCACTGAGTAGAAAAACATTAAATATCTTGGCCTTTGATGTGCAAGGAATATTGATAGATTCTAGACACAATAAAACAATAATTAAATTGATCACTGGATAAACCATAATTTGAGATTTTAAATTTACATTATTATTGGTACTAATATTAAAAAAGATGCATTTCAAAAAATTTACCTTCCTTAATTTCACCAATACACCTAAGAGAAAATCATATCACAAGTCATATTTTAATCCTAATAACCATTCCATGGGATATGGAAACCATGTATCCACAATGAGACCAACCTATGTTATGATGAAATATGTGAAATATTAGGTTTAATGACATTATTTTTACCAAGGAACTCTTTAGATTTTAATTTCATGAAGGATTTATATTTTTCTGGAACACAATTTGATAATATAATAACTTCACCTTCATAGGGAATATCAATAATCCTGGCGGTTATATTAAAAGATAATGAATATGAATTCCAATAATTTCTGAAAATAATCATATATGTTCCACCATAGTTATAAAAATGAAATGAATCATAAACGTCCACTAAAAGATCATCATAAACTAGAAGATGATTCTTATCTTTCGGAAAAATTAAACATTCTCATTTTCATATAATGAGTAACTTCAAAATCAAAAAATCTAAATTAGAAATGAAATTCCTATATATTAATATTTTAGAGAAAATAATCCAGTCTTTTGGTTTCTTCCTGGATTGAGATAGCACCAGATTCTAATGATAAGATTAAAGATACATTCAGAACATAAAAAAATTGAGAAATGTAAAGGAAAATTTAAAGAGTGGTATATCCTATATGAAAAAAGTGGCGAGAACTAATGTGGGATGAGAACAATGGGTACCATTAACTTTCCTTTTTGAAGATGATTTGAATTCTCAAAAATATCCAATGGTTGATACAAACATGATCTAATCTAACAGTTGATTATAATGCTCATGAAATATTTTGACTCTTCCAATCTTCTTAGGTTTTATTGAAAAATAAAATTTACTGAATGTGAATCTGATAAAATTTTCTTAAAAAAAGATTGAGATACCACTATGTAAAAAGTAATAATAAAAATAACTATATATGGAGACATGCCATCTTGGATTTTAATAATGAAATTCAATATTGGTATGATTCTCCAAGAAGAATAATGATTAATAAAATTTTTATTATGAAAATAAATATTTAGGTTTGAAAATAATTTTATTAAGGAATGAAAATTTTAGGCGCCGAAAAAAATTAGGAAACGAATGTCTATGTTCTGCTTCTATCATGACCCCTATAAATGTGATTCATAATATCTATGTACATTTCATGAGAGTGATGTGAATGGTTTTTTCTCAAAGAAATAGTACTAGTATTATCACAAATTATATGTGTTTTGTTAAAACTAATGACATTGATTTTGATTGTATGTTCCATCCACAACACTTGAGCACAACAGCTTCCATCTACAACATATTGAACATTAATAGTGGAATGTGATACTATATTCTGATTCCATCATAACCAAAGATCTAATGAGTCACCTAATAAATGAAAATTTTTGGATATTTTTTTACTATCCATTTTATATCCTCTAAAATCAGCATCCAAAAATATTTTTAAAACAAAATCATCCCTTGAGGAGTAGAAAAGTCTTAAATCCATGATTCCCATTAAATATCATCATATTCATTCCACTAATTTTAATTTGAATTCACTTGTACTTGATTTATATCAAGCACATAAGAATACATAAAAAACATTTTATGGATGACTAGATATTAAGCATAATAAATTTCATATCATACCACTAAAATATGGTTGATATTCTAGTTTCCCAGCTTTATCAAGATCAATAAAATATTATGAACAAATTGGAGAAATTATACATTTTTTATTTTCATATCCATATATATTGATCATTTATATACTTGTGTAGAGATATATAAGTTACTTTCGGTTTTTTAAACATGTGAAATCCAACAAAAAATGTTAACTCAACCATCATACTAATTTAAAACTCAGATTTCATGATTTTCACAAATGAGACTATTAAAGATTGATCATTTAATCCAAATATTATCTCATCAATATATATTTCAAGAATCAATTTTTTTTATCATAATTCTTTTTAAAAATATTTTGATCAATATGTCCCTTGACATAATTATTTTGTAACTAATATCATGTATGTTTATCATACTATGCTCTATCTGTTTGTTTAAGTCCATTTAAAACTTTGGTAAATTTCAAAACATGTTTAAGATGTTTTGTTTATTCCAAACTTGGAGGATGTTCAACATAACCTTCCTCTTGAACATACATTTTAAATAGGGAACACTTCAAGTCCAATTGAAAAACTATGAAATTTATTAATGCTGCAATGACTAGTAGAATAATAATAAATTAAAGTCTAGAAGCTAGAGCATAGGTTTCTTCATAGTATATTCTTTCTTTTGGATTATAGACTTTTGAAACTAATTTATCTTTATTACATGGAATTAGTCCATTACAATCACATTTATTTATTATGAACCAATTTACACCAATTACAGAAGTTTCTTTAGGTCATTTAATAATGTTCCAGACATTGTTCCTTTCGAATTCTTTTATTTAATATTTCATATCATTTATCCAATCCTCATCACCTAAATCTTTATCATTGCTTTTAATTTAAAATTTGTAATGAAATGAATTATATTCTATAACAAATGTTAAAAAACATATAAATAATACAGTTTGATTAAATCACCAATGATACTATCACTGGGATGATTCTTAAGAAATAACGAATTTGGGTTTTTTAAAACATGTTCATCAATATAAGGTACAAAATATTCTAGGGAATATACTTCAGAAAAATTTTCATTTCTATTTTACTTATTATAAGATTCATCCGTCAATTAATAATAATATCTTTTTGAAAATAAATCGGACGATGTAGGATGAAGTTTTGTAAAATTAAACGGATCAGTTTCCTCAAATTTAACATTCACTATTTCATTAACATTATATGAATTTTTAATAAAAAGACTATAAGACTTGTAAGTAACGGAGTATCCTCAATAAATTAATTTAACTTATATGGGTGGGAATTTATAAAATTTATCATTAGTATTCAATATTAATACATTGCATCCAAATACATCAAATTAATAATATTTTATGTTTTTACTAGTCAACAATTAATAGGGATTTTTATTTACAAAATGACTAAATAAAACTCGATTTTTTGTATAACAAGAAGTACTTACTACTTCATCACCAAATTTATTATCAATAGAATATTAAATCAACATTTTTCTCATTATCTATTGAAGAATTCAATTAACTATTTCAACAATAACATGTATTTAGTAGTCCTTGGTGCTAAGAAGTTCTATGTAATATATTTTTTAGTATAAAAAGATTAAAAATATGAATTATTCAATTAAATCCAATATATCACTATAAATAGTTATTAATGGAAGGTTTTGATCATTTTTTTAATTGGTTTACAAAAATTCAATATAATAAAAATAATTCATATTTCATTGCTATAAAATGGACCCCATAAAATCTAGTGTAATCATCAACTAATAAAAATATATTTTATTTTCCTCCAATACATATATTTTGTGTTGGACCGAAAAGATCCATATGCACTATCTATAATGCATTAGAACATGAGACTTAACTAATTGATTTAATTGTTTTATTATTTTCCATGTCATATTGAAAATGATCATTAACTTTTGAAGAATCAAATCTATGATCTAGTAGATTCATAACAAGTATTTTTATTGAGAGTTTTCAAAATTTCCAAAGGATACAGTTTCTTATTATTTTATTACATAAAAAATATTATTCTTTTATTTCAGTATATCATGGTAGATCGTGGCTCCTAATGTCTTCTACGTTCAGTGTATAAACATTATCATGCATATGGTATGAGAGAATAAACTCTTACTTGGAATTAGGTACTAAACATTTATCATTCATAGAATTCACATGATATATTTCATCCCATAATTGAAATATGCTAATATTGTTGTGCATAAGACCATTAAAAAATATAACATTTGAAATTTATTCTTTTCGAAGAATAATAATGAAACCTATAACAATAATTTATCCATGAGAATTATCTCCAAAAGATACGTTTCATCCTTTCATCTTGATAATAATTTTAAGGATAGATTTGTTACCCATCATGTTTCAAGAACATCTATTATCAATTTACCATGTATTGTTGTCGACAGTTCCTTTATTTTCCTAAAAATAAAATAGATAGCCTTTGGGAATCCAAATATTATTGCATCTAGAGTTGTTAGAACGTAATATCATAGTTATCAACATTTTCATAGAAAATAAATGATTTATGAAATCTTAAGGATTGGGTTTTATTTTAAGGAAATTTTATTTTTCAATGCCGACCACCTTGACCCTTAGTGAAAAATGGGAATGTTGGGGAACAAAATAACTACGACTAAAAACTATTTTTGAATGAGAATAACCAAATTTAGAAATATTACTATGATGATATTGTTCCAAATAAATTTTATCAAATTTTCTCCTTCCATAAGAGATGTTTGATAAATTTTTATTTGAGGAGAATATTTCAGATTTAGTCTAATGACAGAATTGTAATCCCCATAGTCATTTATCAGAGATTTTGATTTATTCTATAAAACATTTTTCTAAGAAATAACACATTCAAGATCATCAAAAGTTATATCTTTCATAGAATTAACACCATTATGATTCTATAAATAATTTAAAATCAATATTTCTATGATCATTTTATATAGATAAAGATGATAAATCATTTGATAAAATATACAGTCTATAATTTTCATTCCCTATAATTTTTTATATTACAATTTTCATTATCATGTAATTTAGGAAATATTTAATATTCCACAAATGAAGGTAATGTATAATCTTTGGATGAACAAAATTATTCAAATAAAGTATCATAATAGTCTTCATTAGGACATGTATCATTTAAAGATATATTGGTTAAGGATTCATCATTGTGTATCTTATCAATAATGAAATGATTTTGAATATGTAACCTGGATATAATACAAATATTTTTCTGACAAGAGGATTCATATTATAATAATTAATATGAAGAATCACCACCACTGGCACTCCAAGGGTCATTATCCATCAATAATTTTGTAGCGTTAGACTTTTCATGCTTCTTTTTATTCCATTCATAATTATTATCATTTATTACATTAAGCTCTTCCATAGGACAATCAGGTCTGATATCTTCACCCCTTTTCAATCAAAAACAAGTTACTTTATAATCATTCTTGCCCTTTCTGTCATTCATCATATATCTGGACTAAAAATATTTCACTCCCACAATCTTTTTCATCCGTCAAGAAATATTGGATAATTCATTATCATAATAATCACTACCTCTGGATATAGATATAATAATATATTTCTTAGATTGTAATCTAATTACATATTTTCATGTGTTGGATTTAGATGTAGTCATGAACGAAGCACATCCATTACCATTCTTATTATTATTGAATTCAGAAATTGTCTTCATTATTTTTTAATTATAAAGAAGTGTTCCAAATAAATTATCCAGAGAAATATTAGATACATTACTATATTCATCAATATATGTCCTTTTAGATTGCCACTCGTTTGGAATGATATCAATTAAATTTTCAATAATAATTTCATCTATAATTTATTTTTCTCCCAATGATTTAATACTACTGAAAATAGTCATAAATAATTGTAGTAAATTACATACTGATTCCCTATTAAGGAATTAAAAATCTATTGTATTTACTATTTAATACATATCTTCTAGTTGCGTTCACAATTGATGTTCCAAAGTATGTAACATTATTTTTCTTCAAAATAATATTGGTTGGTTCACAAGATGATATTTTATTATATATATTCCTCATCATGGAATAGAAATGAGTATTGTGTTACCTATAGTTTATTTGATAATCTTGTTTTTCATGATTCGAAATGTTCAGATTTAATTGTCAAGATTCATCAAGTCACAAGTAAGCATAACTAACGTATCAATGCTAGTATTTATAATTAAGATCTTTATCCAATCTCTCTAGTACTCATAATAATTACCATAAAAATTTTTTGGTCAGGTATGATTTTGGTTTTCGATAGAACCAACATTCCATCCTTCCATTTCTATATGAATAAATATATATTTCCAATAAAATGAATTTTTAATAAGAATTTATATACAAAGACAGAAAAAAAATCTTTAAGGGAAAAATTAATAAAATTTAAGAACGATATGTTAGGAAATAAAACATATATGAATGTTTATGAATTTCATATATCTCCTCAGATACCAATTATACGATCGAAATATTAATGTAGATGCTCAATTACATGTGGCGGGAGAATTATAGGTCTAAAAACATAAATTTTTTACCTTAGAAAAATATATGTTTAACAATGTTAAAAAAAATGGATTCACAAACCCTCTTTAGTTTGTAACTAAGATAAAATTTTACATTCGATCAGAATAATGGATCTGATAAGAAAACATATGAAATTTTTACTTTGGGAGTGATTCTATATTTATTCATATAGATTATATTTATCATAGTATTGAAGTGTAAGAAAGTATAAGAAATATATACATTATTTCAATAAAAAAATAAAGTTAAATTAAAGCATTCTAAAAAAATTATATACAAAAAAAAATTAATCCAAAGAGAATGGTATTTAATAACCTTGGATAAAGGATGCTGGATTTTTAATTTCATGAAATTTATTCGTACCCACACCAGGGAAAGCCCTCGATTAGAGTATGAATGTCTATCTGTCAATCTTTACCAGTTCACGAACATTAAGGATATTGGTACCTCAGTCTTAATAGCCCCGGTATCCCTCAATTGTTCACAAAAAAATTCAGAGTTTCACTAAGAAGGATGAACCATTTGTTCATGTCAGACCAATATGTTCCTAGATCGCACAAGGGATGACAGTCCCTCTTTAGAAATCACTTCACAACATCACAACATGTAATCTTTAGATGTTTCAAATTTAATTAACATGTGTCATACTCTTCAAATGTTTGAGTTATTTATATGAAAGGAATCTAATAGTCATCCCCTCCTATAATGGGAATATTTTTCATTGAATTTTGTTGGGAACTATAAATGATTCATTCATCCAATGGTTAGTTAAAACAGATTGTATGACATCATTGTGTTGTAACAAAATAATGTGTATGGAATTATAAAAGTGAGAAAACAATCTCATGTGTTTTAAAAATAATTAAAATGGGATATGATAATTTTGGGAAAATATCTAATGAAGGAAAAGTGACATTAATAAGTCTGAAAAATAAGATTCTAAATATAGTGGAAAATATAGTCTAAATATCTATTCAAACAGAGTCTAAATTTAGATTGAATCAGAGTCAGATTTTTAATAGAAATGGAGTCTGATTTTATAAAAAATGGATTCTTATTTTTGATAAAAACATAGTCTTATTTTATTTATAAAAATATTATAATTTTTAATAATCCATTTAAAAAAGTTTGAGAACTCTGAAGTTGAAATTTAGAAAATTCTATGTTGTAATTTCATGATAATTCAAAGCCATGAATTTAAAAGAATTTAGTGTCAGGTATTCTGAGAATTAATATTCATAATTTCTTAGAATTTGATGTTAGATATTCTATGAATTCAGAGTATGAATATCTAAGAAAATTTGGATAATTTTTTTTTGATTTTGGACACTAAATTTATGAGATTTCGAATCAAAAAATTATGATTATTCATAGTCTGATTTCTATAAAATTCAAAGTAAAATTATAAAAATGCAACAAAGTCTGATATAATATATAATTAGAGTCTAAAAATAATGATAATTGGAATCTAGGAAACTGTTTAGTTCATAGTATTAGACATGGATACTATTATTCTTACATTAATTTGGTCTTAAGGAAACAAATAGTTAATAATGGATAAAGAACATTAGGCATAACATATAAAATCAATTTACGTTTTATGTAAATAAATTTCCATATAGAATGAAAATAATATTTAAGGAAATTTTTATTCTAGTTTTCAAAATATACAAGAACAAAAAAAAAAGATATAAGATAACTTATTTACATAATAATTATCTCATCATAGAGGGCTTTGTGGTCCTCACCAATCATAATATCTTGACGTATGTTTTCTTCTAACGTGACAGGAAATTTCAATTTCATCTGTGGAAGGAGTACATAACGGATTACGACTTCATGACCTCATATACACCTAGTAAGAGGATGTTGTAATTCATGTACTGAGCATGAAGTCATATAGTAATGCAGAACATAAATCAGGTGATTCCTATATAGTAATAGAAAAACATTCAGCCTTACATCTGGATATGACAGAAGTTAGGGGAAAAGGTTGACTTTTTTAGATAATAGTGAAATCATATTAAGTGTATCAGGTGGATGATTCCCATTTTGTGTAAATTGAGGTTTAAGTCTTGAGAGACCGAGGTGTTTGGGGTGGTGCCCTTGATTTCTTTTCTATGCATGAACAAAACCAAGTGTGGATTCAAGGAAGGCTTTTCATTAGATTGGAAATGTCGGGTATTTTTTTAGATAGTACTAATGTTTCCCTTATAGGTACATCATGGGATGACAAATACCTACCAATCTATTAGGATTCAGTTTTGGTGGCCATGGTTGAAGCATGTAGTCATAGAGTTTGTGACTTGGTGTTCAGTGTGCTAGATGTTGAAGGCTGAGCACTGTTTTCCTGGTGGGTTGCTCCATCCACTAGGTGTCCTTTAGAGGAATTCGGAGGAAATTATAATGGAATATGTTACCATTTTACATCGATATTAAGAATTCTATGATTCTATATGTGTAGTTTTGGATTGTTTAATAAAATAATTCCACATTATAGGAATAAAAAAGTCAAGCTCAGTGGAGGTTCTGCTGAGGAAGAATATGGTGGAGGTACTGAGACTCCACGGTGTCCGAAGGATTATCATTTTTTGATCGTGATCATAATTTTACCTTATGGGTATGGAGTGTTCTCAAGAATGATTTTGGTTCTCATCTCTGGTTTAGACTAATTTTCATCAACAAAATGATGGTCAGAGAGAGCAGCAGATCCAGTATCTTGAAGACATATTGTGCTATTGTGTCCTAGATTTTTGAGGATTGTAGATAATGAAACTACCCTTCATAGAATTCGCTTACAAAAACCATTTATATTGTTCTGTTTAATTCCATGTATAGTCGGACTTTTCCTAATTTGTTGTTATTGAATGGGGTTGGATAGTCCTAAATTCTTGAGATGGAACTGGTATAGAATATCAGATAGATGGTTAAGGTGATTTTTGAATGGATGAAGGCAGTTTAGGATCTTTAGGAGTCATAAGTTGATCATAGGAGGATACGGTGGTAATTATATACTGGGGATAACATATCTATAAAATTCTCACATCATTGTGGGTAGCGAAGGCTTGGTTGGGGGTGTATTCTTTATCCCCAGTTTTTTGGGCCTTTAGTGGTATTGGAACAAGTTTGAATAATGGAGTATTGGTTTGCACTTCCCCCGCACATGAGCGTGATACAAGATGTTCTTCACATGTCACAACTACCTTGATATCTCCATGATGACTCTCACATAATTTATTGGAAAGGGATCGATGTTGATGATGATGTGAACTTATAAGAGAGGAATGTAGAGATGCACGTTCAAAAAGAGATGTTTTTCTATGGGTATTATATTCACTTGGTTATTTTCTTACTGAAGAAAAATGTCATTGAGTAAAGTAACTTTGGAGATGAGTTATAGAATCATGTTTAGTACCCTGAGATATTTTGTGATAATTAATTTTCTTGTTATGATGTTCTTATTGTGGTTGCAGTCATTAATTTTTTATGAGATGTCTTCATCATTTTTCTTATTTGTGTCTCTCTATCATGTGAGTGGTATCTCCCCCAGGGTGGTGGATATTCGGTAGTTTTAGTGTTCATGTGGTCTCACATTGTTCCTTTGTGGAATCAGTTGATATTCTGTAGAGGTGAGAACCTTGAGAGGTATCTATAAGGGTGGTAATTAATACCGCTTTTTATATATCCCCTCTTTGTTGGTTTTAGATTATTAAGGATGAGAATGATTGACATGTATCTGGTGTAATGGCTCCGACCTCTCCAGTCCATTCTTTTTCTATAATCCTGTATTTGAGGTGGTATGGGATGTCAAGAATACTTTTTCCCAACACATTACAAGATGTATCATTCTGTAAATAGTGTTTCTAGTTTTTGTGGTGAGTCATCTATTATTGAGGCATATGTTGGTTAGTCATCTTAGAGTGAGCCATCAGTTGGTGAGTCATCAATCAGTGATTCACCTTTCACTGAGTCAAATGTTGGTAGTTTATTTTGATAGGTAATATCAGTAGGTTTTATTTCTGTATTTCATATCAGTTGGTCATGTAGGTAAGTAAACTATCAGTACATCTTGTCAAAAGGTCCTATTAGTAGGTAGTTTGTCTCTAGTTCATTACGGTAGATAATTATTCAGTAAGCCCTGTAGGTAGGTATTCAATTGGTAGGTCCTATTGGTAGGACCTATCGGTATGTTTTCTTTCGGTAGCTCCTATCGATGCCTCTTTTTGGTAAGTTATGTCAGTTGATTATCCATTGGTAGATCCTATCAGTAGGTTGATTGTTGGTTGGTCATATTATGGTAGATCCTATAAGTAGTTCTTATGTTGGTAGGTCATGTAGTTAGGTTATCTGTATGTAGTTGAAACAGTGTTTCCAGATCAGGCGGTCAACATTGTTTATAGCATCCAACAATTTTCTCCATTTACATTTTATTTGATGTTAAACACATTTAACGCCATTTTTTAAGGGATTTAAGGCCGATTCAAATCCCAAAACTCAGATCGTAATAATATGAAGTGTCCAAGAGCCTTTAATTGATCAAACCACATAGTCTTGATAAGATCCCCCTTTTATTGAAAATATAACCCATATCTAAATTGTTGCTCTATTTATATTTTATAATGGTCGAGATATATACCTACTTATTTTTTATTCTCCAAACTCTTGCTATGAGGCACCTAGAACTACTCTTTCCGAAATAGATGTGAGATTTTGTTGTATACATGGACCATGTTTCCTTACCTGCACACCCATATTTTGATGAAAGTAGGAAGTGTTGATCTGTCTTTGATAGAAGGTATGTTCTATCTCTATTATTTTTTGTTCATCAAACTATTTTTAATTGTTATCCATTTAATGCTATGTCATGAGTTCTCCATGTTGTAGTGGAACATTCATGGGTGTTGGTTGATGTGGTTGTGCTGTGATGTCCTTAGTAGGATGCAGTCATTGCATGTGCGATGATCTTGATTTGTTGTGTTTGTGATTAATGTTTAATGAATGACAAACCCCATTTGATGTTGGGGATTCATCCCTTGTCATTCATATTTATATGAAGAAGTATAGTTTTCATGTTTTAGAAACTGGTTCATAATGAAATTGACATAAAAAAATTGTGAACTGGATTAAATAATTGGTATAAATTTCATAAAGATGTTATTGCCTCATGATTTCATATATCGGGTGATATTTATGCATTCCCTGACAAGAAAATTGTTTTGAATGTAAATAATTAATCAATGTAAATATATGATTACGTACAGATTAATTTTTTAAATATTAAAATGAATATTCAATCAACCTTCTTGTTGATTATATTCATTTATGATATTCAAATAGATAGAGTTACACATGTATAAATGCTCTAGTTAATTCAATATGGAATAATGAACTAGTTGTGCGATAGAGATAATTACTTGAAGATTTATGAGATTCTTTATAATTTATAATGGTCATGTTCTTTATGATTTTGACCTATGAGTGATCGTTTTGTGCAAAGGATGAATTCCTTGATATGGTCCAATGTCCTAGTTTCTATTTCTTTTGTTTTAGCTTCTTATTTTGAGGTGTGATCCTAAGATGGCTTATCATGGAGACGTTTTGTGGTATGTGGGGGCTGGGGGCCTAGTGGTTGTTCTAGTAGTTGATGTCTATTGTGGCAAGATGCATCATCTAATGCATATGGGCGTTGGGGAGGACACCTGGGATGATGGAACTAGTTGATGTGGGGCTTAGTGTTGATATGAATGTGGTTGCTGTGGGATTTTTTTTTCTTATCTTCTTATCATTTCTCACTTTTTGAAGAAATTGGTTTTTCATAAAATCCATACAAAAGAGGGGAAAAGGTGAGGGGTATTCCATGAAATTTATTTTTTTAGAATATCGTGGTTTCATGGGTCTACACTCATTCTATAGGTGGAATAAACTAGATGAGTTGTTCACCTACTCACTATTTTGAGCCCCTTATGTTTGATATCAATGAATTATTTTCTAGACTATATAATAATTATGGGAAATTTATAATGATGTTTAAACATAATTTTATAAATTATGTTATCCTCTTAGGTTAGAGGATGTTTTGATTCCATGAAGTGGTTTTAACATTAATAGAATAATGGACTTGGTTTGATTATGCCCGAATTGCAAAGATCGTGGTTGCAATGAAAATGATATATAATGTTGAAGTTATAAATGTTAATTAATGGTTAAATAATAAATTAAAATAAATTATAATAGATAAAAGGTGTAATTTAATCTATTTTTTCTCTTTAAATTTTGGTACGCTTATACGGTACATAGACTTACCAGTAGCAGCTTGGAGTATGGGGTGTTTGAAGCAGTTTAGTCTAAGACTAGGTTATGTGTATTCTATGGTAGTGACCTAAATAATATTACATACTTTTTTTGTTTCTATATGATACCCAACCATATCTATTAGGGAAAATGACACCCCTTGGATTCTTATCCCTAGGGTGTTTTACCCAATATCATCATGGGAGGATCGTGGGATAACTATCCCCTTCGGCCCTGCTAACTTTCCTTTGTAGCTATTGTGCCGGTAGGATCATTTGTTATATATCCTCATATATGTGTGTGGAGGGATATAATGAATTGTAGTTATTCACAAATATTTATTATGGATATAGTTTCTTATGTAATTCTATAGGTGTATCATGTATAGGATGTGATGGGTTGAGGATCCTTACACGAGGTATGTGCAGTTATGGGTTGAGGTATAATACCTGATGTATGATACACATTGGGTGAGCTATAGTGGCTCCGAGAAACTATAAGGTTACCATGGTAACGTGGAAATTGTGTCTTACTTTCATCTGTTCTATGTTTTGGTGCTTTTCTAAGGTGCCTACAGGCACGCCTTTTTTGAGAGAGATGCTTAAGACGTGCGATGTTGAGGAAATGCTGCAAATAAATGGGGAAGTGTTAATAGGGTTCCGTTGTTATTATTTATATTATTAAATAATGTTTTATGAGGTACTTAGTGAGAGTATCCATAGTGATTCTGGGATCATAGTATACCAATTTAGGTGAAGATTTTGATTCACTTATTGTTCATAGTGCATTATCATTATTTCATTACATTCATAAGAGACTCTATGGGTAGAATCATTCGGAGTATACTATTATTCAATCAGAAGCACACACAATCTTCTTCCTTGAAGTCTCACATAGTCCTTCAGAAAATAATAATAGAAGCACTCTTGGTCTTCCAAATTAATCTATTTCCCCAACATATGTTCTCCCATGTTCTACTCCATGTAAATATAATCAAAACAAATTTACATTTAAACAATAATTCCATTAAATAATTGAAAATTAATTATTCATATATATATATCTTAATTAATTAAATTATTAATTAAACATAAGAAACAATCCAATTAATTCGTCTATTAATTGGTCACTTGAAACACCACTAATTAATAAAACAATTAATTATCCATAAAAACACTTTACTTAAATCATCAATTAATCGGTCACTTCAATTTCGTTAATTAATTCAACATTCAATTATTCATAATTTATATTCATAATTTCAATAATAAACTCAACAATTAATTATTCCATAATTCAATTAAAATTTTACAATTATTTTTTCATATATATTATCTTAATTAATTCACAAATTAATTAAGGAAAGAAGCATATTATTTAATCAATCAATTATTTAATCAGTATCAACATCTTAAAATACCATAATTAATTTTGTAATTAATTATCTCATTTAAAATCCAAATAATTAATAATTAATCACACAACTAATTATATCAATTCTCAAATCTCATTATCTAACAATTATTTCATAAATTAATTATAAAATTTATCAATTCAATATCCCAACAATCCACATTAATTAATTCCCATATTATGTAATCCAATTCATTTGATTTCACCATATGATGAATATATATTAATTAATTTACCAATTAATTAATATTATTCATTCAATTACATTAGCACAACAATACTATTAATTAATTTACCACTTAATTTTTCTAAATTATTCAACTTCACTTACATAACAATATCCATCAATTAATTCTCCAATTATTTAATCTAACTCATCCAATTTCATCAAAAAAATCTACATTTATTAAACCTATATCTAATTAATCTAACCCATTAAATTGTTTTAACCCACCAATCGCAATTAAGTAATTACCTGATTCATTAATATCATTATTCACATTTATTAATTCAGTAGTTATTTAATCTTATACATTTAATTGATTAATTCATTAATTAAATAATCAATTAACTCTCTCTAGTTATTTGGTCGATGTGTTAATCCATTTATTATATTAAAATCTTAATTCATCAAAGAACGCTAATTAATTAATTCGTTAATTAATTAATCGATTTATATAACTCAACAATTAAATAATAACATAACTCTAATTAATTAATCCATCAATTAATTAATCCATATATTTAATTGCAATAATTAAATAATCAAATAACCCACTTTATTTAATTCGTCATTAAATTATTCATTTTAATAAATTGAATAGATAAATAATATAATTACTCAAATTAATTATTTCATAAATCAATTAATCCTATTATGTAATCCAATAATTAAATAATCACATTGGTCACATTATTTAATTATCCAATTAATGAATCCTATTATTTTATTCAATTATTATATAATAACATTGTTCACAATAATTAATTCTTTAATTAAATAATCTCATTTTTTAAATAAAAAATTATTTAATGAAATTAAATAGAAGGAACGATTTATCAATTAAGTAATTCTATATCAATAAATTAAATATCTCAAATTAGTTCATCAATTAATTCTTATGTTTCAATTAATTAAACAAACCCAATTAAGTTCGCTATTAATTTTTCAATCGTAATCAGTCTAAAAAACAAAACAATATCCAATAATTAATTCTAAAATTAATTATACGTATTTAAAAAACTTCAATATAACAGAAATAAATTCATTAATTAAATATTCAATCCCAATAATATCATTAACACCATATCTAATTAAATATTTAGTAATCTCAGATCAAAATTTCATAATCACAAGCATTGGAATTAATTAATTATATATTTATATTATCTGGTTCAATAATACTTATCAACGTATAATTAACTTAACAATTAATTAGCCATGATCTTAAATCCAAATATCCTAATTTTACATTACAAAAAATTAATTAATTCAACATATTAATTCATTGAATCACGAACTCAAATTCAAAACATTTAAAATATATATATTATAAAATACACATAAATTTAATTAATACTTTTGGATTTTAATTATAGACCGCGTACCTCAATAACAGTGATGAACGCACACCTACAAAAATCCGAAATTCTATGTAGATCCATCAAGAACATGACGAAGAGCATGATATAGATTAAAAACCTAAGTCCATGATTAAAAAAAGAACTCTTAACTATAGATCAATATCCAACAAACCCAGATCCAGATAATATAAATCTATATTTAGATCATACAATAGATAAGAATACTTATTTTATATAGGTAGAGGATAAGAAGAGAAATGTATATCTAAATAAGATGAACAACCATACCTAAGATGTTTGTGAGGGGTATTCGATCTGAGAAGAGGTGGGTGGAGTAGTAGAGGTCCATAGTAGAGGTGTAACAAGGTGTTTCAATCCAAGGATATGGTGTTAATAGGTTTTATAATAGTGTCCATAGGAATACAGATGCCATGAGATAGATAAAATCGATGTATATAGGGTTATGAGACACTTGACATTTTATTTTAAAATTAATTGCATGATAATTACAAAATATAAATTATCATTTCATGTCATGTAATAATTCATAACTGATTAACCTTTTCTCCAATAGAAATATTGTCAAAATAATAAAAAATATTTAATATATATTACACAAATTGTAATCAAATTAAAAATTATATAATCAATTTATACATTGTTTAATAAAATTACATGTGTTGTAATATTTCACATGGTATAATATTATTAAATATGGGGTAACATTATTTTGGGACATGTCAATATGTGGTGAATGATAATTATAGGGGTGTAATCTTCTTTTTTGACATGTCATCATTAGGTGAAAACCACTTATAAGGGGTGTGATTATTTAGGGTTTTGCATTTTTAAGCCATGAATTAATTTCAAAACAAGCAATCTTGACCAAAAATTTAAAATGGATAATAAATATAAAATTATGGGATATTACTTAAAAAATACTATTATTTTCATTCATTGTGAAATATGTACCTTCATTTAGTGGTTCCATTGATCCACAATTAATTGGGAAGCAGATCGTTACCAAGGAAAATTTATTTTCCATTTCTTGTAGATCATGATGAATACATTTTCTCTATTTATTATTTGGAAGCTGTCATAGATCAGTGATGTATAGTTATAATGATCATTATGGAACAGTATTAATTTGATTCAATGTAGCGTGAAATTATTTAAGGGTTATTTCCCTATGAGTACTTTCTTGATATTCTATAAACAGAGATAGAGAAACAATCCTTTACTGTAAAGAAAATTGATGAAGAATATATTTGTAATTGTTAAACTAACTTTTCTATATATTTATATTATGTTTTTAATTAAATTATTATCCCTAATATTAAAATTAATCAATTAGTTGGTGGCTTAGAAATATGTATTCAAAAATAATTACTTATAAGAGAAATTATAATATTTGATGATTTCGTTTGATTTCCACTAATGGTATAAATAAAAATTTCAAATTCCCACCATTTAATTTATTACAATAAGAAAATGATTATAATGTATTATAAAAACTCAAATAGTATAAATATATTCATGAAATTTGAATTAAAAAATGTGGTAAGAAACATCAATGAGATTTATTGAATGGAACTATGAGGTGATTTAAATTTTGAATTACTGGTCCTATAATATTTAAATATACTAACATGACTAATATACATGATAATGAAATTTAGGAGAAAATTAATCCAACTAATTCACTAATAAAACATTATTATTTCAATTTCATGGATTTTGGGAATTATTTGAGTAGATTCCCCAATCTATGGGATAATATTGATAATAACCCACAAAAAATACACATACAAAGCATAATGGTAAATATTATAAAAACAATATGGATGATTTGAATAATAAAAATTACATGAAAATTTATCCTCCCCACTTTAATTGGAAATTTCCTTTATGATTTTTTAATAATTAACCCTATTATAATTTTATTCTTAAATTTTTATTGAATTTTATTTGATTATCTCCCTACACATAGAATCTCGAATAATGAAATAACATGTTAAATTATATTAGTTAAAGGATTAACCCAATAATCTAATGAAAATTATTTTCTATAAGATAAAATTAAATATAATAAATAAATAATGAATCTATATTTTAAATTGTATATGAGTCCATATAAGATGTACACAAGAGTTCATGATTCCATTATAGGTGTATGAGTTCATGGTTGACGTTATGATCAAATCATCAAAACCACATTTGATATTTTACATGATGGTAATTTATCAATATTATATATATTTTAAGATATATTTATGAAAATGAAACCATTTTGGGTTTGTATTTGTTTTAATGACAGTATTATTAAAGTTGTAATTCATTTACAATAATTGGCATATGATTAAAGTTACATTAATCCGTTAGGGTTTATCATTTAAGAAATGATTAGAAAGTTATTTTTTATTCAAATACCATATAGTTTTATTAAACTTTATTTCAATAAATGAATTTTTCCTTTTGTATCCTCTTTCAAAAATATTAAATAAGGAAGGTTATAGGTTTCATGGTATATTACCTTAAATTTAATATTATACGGATATGAATTATAATATTACGTTTTTATAAAGTATTCAGTATGATATAGATTTATTGATGAGTTTCAAAAAAAATATAATAAATTTATTGATGTAATTTCAAAGATAAAAATGGAATAATAAATGATATTCTAAGAAACATTTCAATAATATTTAATTAGAGGATCTGATGAACACCATCATCTATTTTAGTTTTCATAAAAAATAGCATTCACTAAAAATTTGGGGAGGATCCTTGTGAATAAATTTATTTAAATAAATTTAGAAAACCATTGTATTTGTATATCATTTTTGAAATTAATAAATTAGGACCTAAGATAGTTTATGAAATTGATGAGTACGATAGTGAATTTAAAAAATTATTAGTGGTAGTACAAATAGATAGAATAATTATGATTATAATCATTAATTTGATATAGAATTTCTAGTCTGTGAGGTGATGTATCTAGTTAATTCTTCCGTGAACTAAATTAGGGAAAACTAGTCCCTTGGTATATTAGTCCCTTTTAAAATCATGATCATATCGGGACCACAGATTTCCATAAAGAAGGTCCACTAAAATACTCTCAAGATCATGATGAGTTACATTTATCTATCTAGAGATGGTGAATACCTAATCCATCACATGCAAAAAAATCATAGGTCTTATCAGTGTAGAAAAAAATTATCATTAGAAATAATTATTGGATTTTTTTAACATTCCTAGAATGCTCAATAAAACCTGGCTTTTCATTTTTTCACATAGTTTGGGTTGAAACCACATTGTAAGATATTTTTAACAATGTAATGAATTTTGACAAAAAATCACATTTTTTGGTGTTGGGGAAGAATATAATTCCCTAATATGTTGTGAATTTTGTTAATAAATTTAATTTATATATATGTTGTGTTAAACAAAACACTATGTTTAACTTCTATTACCCATAACACAATGTTGTGATTTTATAACACACAACATTGAGACTAATCAATATGTGACACACTATTAAAATATTATTTTTTAATATGAATTTCATCACTTACCCATTTGAATGGTGTGTATTAATATGATAAACTAAAATATTAAAATACATTAATTTTCACACCCATATATAAAGAATATTTGGTGAAAAATTAATTAGTACAGAAAATATGAACCATTTAAATTTTTTTCCATTAACATTTTTATGAGTTCAAGGTTGTTTTACATAAATATATTAAACATGTAACTAATATATAATTATATTAATATTATTTATATATTTAATATTCAATAAACCATTCACATTTATCATATCTATTTTCATGAAAAGTGATATGAATAAATCTAATTTTCACAAAAAAAAATCTAAAGATGAATTTAGTCACCTATTTTAAAATAAATTTTATTTTTTTTGAAACACATAAAAAAATAATTTGGACAATTAAAATTAATTTTCAAGTTATTTCCTCAAAATTAAATTATTATTTATTTTTTTTAATTTTGAAGATGATTCATTTTTCCTTGAAATATACTAGTTTTTAATATGAATATTCATTTCATTAAAGAATTTGTAAACATAAAAAAATTATATGGTTTAAAATTAAATAAACTCAATTTTATATCTATTAATTTTATTGCAGTAACTAATATCAATTTAATAAGATATTTTGAAATGAAATTTTTGTAATCTTTGGAGCATTTTTATTTGTAAAATTACATTCTCATTGAGTCTAAAAGATAAATATTAAATAAAACATTTTACAACTTATGTGAATGTAATTTGGGAAAATGTATTACATGTCTGAAATTAGAATTAATTATATTATATATTATGTCCTAATTATTTTTTCACTATAATTAATAGACTTAATTGTAAAAATAATTTACTATTGTGAATTTATAAAAAAATTAATTTATGGTGAAACATGAATATAGGTATTAAAAATAAACAAAAAAAATTCAAAATCCCATTTTATTGATATATTTAGTTTTTATATAATCTTAGTTAGAGTATTTCAATTTTATAGACTAGTTTAACTTGAAAAACATTTGTACTACAATCTCTTCTAAACTGATTTATGTGTTCCACTCAACTCACTTACAAAATGCTCTCTAGCCTCTCTTAATCACACATAAATAAAAAATTAGATTAAAAATACCAACCCAAATCACATAAATTATACTATAATATTATTTTAGAAGAAATATTTTGGTTAGAACCCCGAAATAATAATAATTTTAGTGCTACCAAAATGATGTTTTATGAAGAAGAGGTAACACCCTAAACTGGTCACTCTTTGTTATTTCATCCTTCACCACTATAATTTCTAATTAAAAATTTATGATATAATGAAATTAGTATAAATTGTATAATTATTTTTTATTCTCATAAAATAATCATCTAAATAATTATCCAAATAAATTAAATGTGTTTTGAAATCCAAATTCATGTGTACAATGGACTACTACATCACAAACTGATGTTATTTTTTACGTTTCCTCGTATCAATGAGGGATATAATGATAGAATTATTACATATAGGTGATATTAATTATATTATTATTTTAGATTCATTATATAACATATTCCATTTAAACTTCCATTTTATGGGAATATGGTAATGGTGTTCTTATGTAAAGAATGATGTGACCTTGCGATTCTTGGTTATTTGTTCATGATTTAAAAGGAATGTAATAATGATGGAATAAATGAAATTAGATGATATATATGAAATTATTTTTTTTCTATAAGTTTTCCATATTTTTTATTTTTCCCTCATTCATTTCATCCAACAAATGGAAATAATTTTCATGTATATATATGACCTCTTATCTTCATGAATTATATATATCATATTTTTCTCTATCTTATATAGATAAATATAAAAAATATATTGAAAATATATGATATATATATCATGATTAAAATTATTTATATGATGTAAAAATGATCATATTAACTATAGTATAAATATCAATACATATAAGGTAAGCAATGCAATTATTTCCCGAAACATGATGTTATCATTGAATTGACAGTATACATGAAATTAATGGTGATAATTAAATAATGTATATTGAATGATATTTATTTTTAGTTTTTAATATATTTATAAAAAATATAAATTTATTGTATATTAGGTTATAACATCTATAAATGATGTCAAGTCTTATGTTGAAGGAGTTATATTATCACTTTTGTTTCTAGGAGACATATAAAAAATCACCCTTAGTTTTTTTTTGTCATATATAGAGCCCCAATGAAATTATATATCATTATATACTTATATTAAAAATATCTAATGTTTCAGTTTATGTTATTCAATTTTGGGTCATTGAATTCAAATTATTAATAATGTGGTAAGTAATTTTCATCTCACTTTTTACTACTATAAGACACATACGATATTCACCAAAAAAATATTTTATATTATATGTATATAATATACGAATTTATATTAATTAATTATATTCAAAAAATTTATGTTTTAAATATACATTTCATGATCTCCATTACATGGGGTTTATATTTCAAATGAAACTAATATATAATGGGTTTTTTTATCAGTTTTTCATTTATTGGGAGATATAATGTGTAATGAAACTATCATATTCAATGAACTATACATACATCCAATTTAACATGTTATATAATCAATCACATTATTTTTGTGATATTATATGTTTTATAAAAAATTATTCTTTCATGGGTAGTATGATTCAATGTTATATAAGTGGTAAGAGTTTTATGTTACAATTGCATATTTTATCTGGATTAAATTTTATTATACATAAAATAAAAAATATTATTTTAAAATTATCAAGAAACTATTTAATTTTATAATCCTTTTTTTCATGTGGATACATGTTTTTTCTCCATTTTAATTTCATTAAGAATTGAAGAGTTAACAATATTGTATTTTTAAAAAATATTATTTATTTATCATTTCGATCGAGTACAAATTTTCATTAAACAAATTTTCCAAAAAAAATATTTTAACAATATAAAAATTATATTTACGTTTAATTTTTACAAATTTTTTAAAATTAAAAAACCATTAAAAATATATCTTCATTTCATGTTCAAAACAATAGATTATTGGATTTTAACAATCATTTTAATAGAATATTTATTTTATCTTGTATATAATGAATATTATTTTTCCCTTTCATGAAAAACTCATTATTTTTAAATATTCATATAAATTATTACATGGTTGTTTTTAATCAAATCTTATTTCAAAATGATTTATTTTTTCAATATTTTATTTCTAATGTGAAAAGACGGTATTCCTCTTGAAATGTTCCATGTGATGTTTAAAATTAATTTTTTATTTTAGATGACATCCATTTATAATAATTTTGATTTAATAGGAATATTATTGAATGATACTATTATTTTTTATTTGATGGTTGTTTAATTTTTTTTAGTTTTTGGATTAAAATAAAACAAATGTATTTTTAATTGGGTATTCTTTTGAGAATTGATGAAATATTTACAAAACCAATTTTCATTAAATTTGGTAATATATGATGATATGGTAAATGATTTTTGATATTTTTCTGTACATCCAGATGATTCTTATTATGTGTTATCAAGGAAAAAAATCTCCCTCTAATTAATTCATTAACTATTCCAATCTTATCATATAAAAATGTGAAAAAAATATGACTTGCTATTTTTCCATTGGAAAATTCTTCTATCTTAATGCACTACAGGAAATAGGTGCATCTTGATCCACTATAGGAAACAGGAAAATATAAGTCCACTATGGTAAAAATATGATAAGAACTCTTCCACTATCTCTATAGTTGTTGTAGTTACCCATGAAATATGTGATGTTGTTTCTATATTTATGGTGGTTAAATATATTTATGAAATTATCATATGGTTAATCTTTTATTTATTATGATTTCAATATCATATGTACAATGTTTTCATAAATGATAATGTTTAATTCCATGAAACATGATTATGATCCATGATAAATTTGGTATAAACATCCTATGTTATTTTCATGATAACATACCTAAATCCAGATCATATTATCTCATATGATTTAGAGATTGATATCTTCATTCTATATAATTACTAAGTATTTGTGTTCACTATTTATTATAACAACTTACACATTTTATGAAGATTTTTTTTCCAATGGTGTGCCTAAAATGAGTACTTTTGTAGAAGATATTTATGGATGATGATTAATATATTTCCTAAAATAAGAATATTGTCTTTATAGCCTTCGAATACACTAAACAATTAAGGTCCATATGCATGTGTTTGTGAGATATATTTTACAGTTATCTACAATTTTGTGATATTTATGCATAAATTTATTCGTATTATTGAATAAATTAGTTTTGTGGATTTTTTCTATGAACCATTACCTTGGCGTTGATATTCCCACATCACCCTTGTGGCTGACCATGGATATTTTCCATAATGTACAGTAAAAAGACTATTCATTTTGGACCCTCTATGGCGTAGTAAGAATATAATTTTCAGGGTCAAAGGGGGATCCCTTGAATACTACATCAAAGAACACACTCATCCTTGAAATTTTGGTATTTGTATTTTACACAATTGAACTTCAAGAGAAACATGATTTACCACCATTTAATTTTCATACCCACAATGAAACTAAAAACAATAAAATCATTTAGAAAATCATTTTATGAACTAGTACTCATAAAATTCCAATTACTAAAATTTAAATTATAATACCATATAAGAGATTTTTTCGTGTTTTCAGACATTTTCTATTATATACAGAATCTAAAGTAACAAATTAGATGAGGATATTATATAATGTTTACAATAATTGTTTTTTTTAAAACATAAGTCTAACATATGAGTGATAAGGTATTAGCTATATATACCAATATTCAAGAGTATATATATATATATCTAAATTTACTAGTCAATATGTGATTTTGATTAATATATATATATATATATCTATGTGTTAGTGTATAAATTTATGGTGTAATAATAAGAGGGAAATAATAATAAATTTGAATTTGATATTCAAACATAGTGTTCAACATATTTCTTAGCGTTACATTTAAAATAAATAATAACGAAGAAATATGCATGGTTTCCCATTATTTTTATGTTTATATAATGTATTTTTATTAATTGAATCCTTTTTTGATAGTCATTATATATATATATATATATATATATATATTATAGTCTTTTATACATGATTTTAATAATGAAATGGTTTAAAATAGGTTTTGGTATGCAATTCATTAGACTCTTTAAAATTGGTTGAATGCCATTTTTATTTGAAATGTGATATCTTTGTAAAAATTTAATGACTTTGGTAGCCGGGTATGTTTAAGGGAATGACTACAATATCTTTCCCTTGGGATATCACCACTATAAATAAAAACTTATTTCTGGACAAAGGGGATTGTAATATGTGATATAATAACCACACTTATTGTAAAAATAATATTATAATTAGTTGACTATTTTATGGGGTTCCGTTTATGGAAATAACCATTAAATTATTCAATGTTATGTTATCTTTAATTATGAACGTTCTCATTAGTTTTTGATAGAATAGATCACATATTTGTACAATGATCTATAAGGGTGATTTTACATTGAAGGCCTATGGATTTTCGAGATTACTAAAGATTATGAAATGGTTATTTATTTTTTGTAAATCCATCCATTTTAATGTGTTAATGTTTTTTTCGTAAATTATTATAAAAAATTACAAATATTTCTTTATTAAGAAAAGTGGTCCCTGATGAATTTTTTTATCAAATATTCTTTTTATTTAAAATAAAAATAAACTGAATGTTATAAATATAAATGACATTACAATAGAATTACATTGAAACCAATATTATTATGCTAAAAACAAAATAGAGTAAAAATGGTTCTTTTATTAGAGTGTACTATTATATAAAGATATGTGGTGGCCTATTAGAGAATTTATTATCATGGCATTGTTTTTATCATGGTTTTAGGTTTCATTATAGAATCTCATTTTGGGATTAAATAATTTAATGGAGAGTGTCATCATGTCTCATGGGATATATTTGCATGGTATGTTAGAACAAGTTTTTGTTATTTTATTTATTTTAGTCAAATACACCATTCCTCATTTAGGTTATTGTTTTTGGTTGTGCACAATATATATTTATTTATGAATATATATTAAATGGGGGATTTATATAATTGTAAATAGAGGCTAATATGAGGGGTTTTTATATTATCTTTTTAATTTTTTCTATACATTATTGATTTTTTGTCTACTGGGGAATGGACTACATACCGATAGTTGGGTAATTATCCTTTTCCATTGATTTTTTAAAATTATGGGGTTTGGTTAAATCATTCAAAATATATCTTATTTTATTTTTATAGTTATTTTCATTATCTCGTGGTGATATGGAACATGCCTCATAAATATCATTGGCCGGGAAATACATATGATAGTCATATGACCCCAGTGGGTTCATTATATAATTGTATCATGTCTTATGTGTAAAGACCCTTAAAATTCAATGGAATTTTTTTTCTTAATTTTCTTTGGAATTTTACAAGATCACGGTTTTTGACGGCACCTGATTCCGAGGCCCGGAGTGCCCGGAATCAATTTCCGAAGTTTGGCTTGGGTACGTTCAGTGAACGAACGAGCGGGAATTTCTAATTTTTTAACGAGTGCC
Source organism: Viscum album (assembly GCA_963277665.1). Lineage (NCBI taxonomy): Eukaryota > Viridiplantae > Streptophyta > Magnoliopsida > Santalales > Viscaceae > Viscum > Viscum album. Next base: position 1,058,343,991 of record OY728165.1, on the reverse strand, counting down.
CGGAATCAAATTCTGAGGGCACCGATGAACTCGCAGCGCCGATATTCGCTTAAGGAGACCTTTTCCGAGGTTGCGTTTTATGTGGGATGGGAGTTAGTTTTTGGGAATTTAAAATGAAGTTAAATAAAATGTGGAAACACATTTTATTTTTACCCAATTTGGTTATAACCTCACAAAGGGAGTTAAAGTTGGGACCCACATCCACTTAACCTCCCTTGAGAGGATTAAGTGTGGTGGGCCCCACACGAACCTTAACACTTCATCTCCCTTTTAAACTCCCTATAACTCCTCTTTAATTAATCTTGACAACTTAGGTTATTAATTAAGTTGAGGTGTTTTAATTTCAAACTTTTTAAATTCAAGTGTCTAGTTGTGTTAATAAAATAAGCCCTAAGCTTATTTTATTTTGGTTGGTCTTCTTTGTCTTCTTGAGAGGTTTTGAAAAGTTCTCTCCTTCTTCAACCTTAACGAAGAACACGAAGAACACTTAAGCTCCGACGAAGAATGCCGCTTCTCTTAGCCGGTGTGTTTCCAAAGATCGACGACGCCGCATCTTCGATCTTCTTCCCGTGTCAACGAAAGGATACGTCGTTTCTTCCTCGGACTTCCTCTGTTAGCTTACGGAGCTTCTCCAGCGACGTACCTCTTCGGACGCACCTCGACGTCAACGGAAACGACGTTCGGTTTCCGCGACGCCCGACCTCCGCGACGCTAGTCTTCCGCGGCTTGTTGACGTGCTCCGCACTTGGAACCGAGGTAGGGGTGTGTTGTTGTTTTATTTAATTATTTTCCGTTCTTGGTTCTAGCATGACAAACTTTGAGGATGAACGATTAAGTGTTATCGTTTAACGATAGGGGGGCCGGACCGCACAAACACGGCTGAACCCCCCCTCCTTGTTTTGACTGTTTCTTGCAGATGGAATGAGATGGAGTGGTGCTATCACATCACGCGGGAATCAGACGGAAATTTGTGCGCAGCGCCATCGCGCGGCGCCGTGGAAATAATTTCATGGACGTGACGTCGTCGCGCCGCGTTGAAGGAACCCAAAGGCGTCGCGGCCGGAGCTGGGCCGCGGCGGAGGGGCGCCGTGTCGTCGCACTGCGCCGGATGACGAAGGCCGTGGCCAGTTCCAGGCCGCGGCGGAACGTGATGACCGGCGGCCAGCCGGGCCGCCGGTGTCGGAAGACGGAAGAGGACCGGCTCTTTCCGATCCTGTTGCGGAGAAGCCGGCCGGCCAAGTCGTGTCGAAAAGAATGGTGGAAACCGGGGGAATTAAATTCCCTCAGGCAGCTTAATTGGCCCCCCATAATGAGGGGGGGTGGTTTCACAAAGGGGGGTAGGCGGCCCCCCGTTTTCCAGCAGCTCGGCCTTCGCCCGAGCTGGCATCGCGAGGCGCGTTGCGCCGGACCGGCGCCCGGCCGGTCCACCAGAACCGGCCGGGCCGCGGCGTGCTGCGTCGGGCCGGGCCATGCCGCGCCGGGCCGGGCTGTGCCGCACCGGGCCGGGCCGGGGCATGCCGGGCTGGTTCGACCCTGTCCGTGGTGGGTCGACCCGGTTCGGGCCAACCGGGGGGTCTCGGGCCAGGACGGCCCGGGCCCGAAACCCCCGTTACCGAGCGGTTTGGATTCAAATGCCCATAACTCGGGCTACGGACCTCCAAATGATGCGCCGTCAGCGGCGATGCGATCCTTGGATCGAGACGGTCGTTTCAATATATCGCATTCAAGGTTTTCGGAATACTTTGAGTTCGGCCGGGTTGGTTCGTACACGAAACCAACCGGGCCCTCGGAGCGGAAACACTCATATCTTGAGCTACGGACGTCCGATTGACGTGCTATCAGCTTTGTTGAGTTCCTCTTAGTGAGACGAATCTTTTGGCACTCTCCTCCCGAGGTTTGGACGTAGGTGGAGTACGGACGGGTTGGTTTTTCCTTAAAAACCAACCGGGCCCCTGGGACGAAAAAGCCAATAACTCTCAGACCGGGCGTCCGATCGACGTGCCGTCTGTTGTGTTGAGTTCCTGTTGACGATATGGAACTTTTGGATAAATCAACTCCGGACTTTGTGACATTGATGTATCAGCCTCTCGGATCGTGGAGCGGACCCTCCCGAATGATCTTGCTGTGTGCGGGAACCCTAGATCTGGCTGCGACTACTACTGTGACTGCGACGACGACGGTGCAGAGATCCTTAGTGGATTCGACGACGACGACTACAACACTCATCGATCCTATTTGGATCAGTGATACTGATCCTGTGTGGGGCCGATCCTATGTGGGTATGCGCTCAGCGGTCCTGTGTGAACCAGCGCCTACAGATCCTGTGTGGGTCCGATCCTGTGTGGGTGTTTGCGGGGGTTAGTACCTTTTGATCCTTCGTGGGTCCGACGACATAGATGGATCAGTGATCATCTCTATCGTCTTTCGAAGAAATATATCTGTGTGAGCTGAATCCTATTACTTTCCTATGTGGATTGTGTTGTGCTATCCTGTGTGGATTTCGTTTTGCTTTCCTATGTGGAATACGTATACTTTCCTGTGTGGACTGAGTTGTACTTGGGCTCGGAGGTTGGAGCGTATTGGAATTGATGACATAGGTATATGTATGGGCATATACCTAAGCAGTGTCGGTTATTACTTCGTGATTGTATCTTTCCTTGTGGTTTATCCTTTGTGGATTTTGGGAGACCTTCAGGGGTCTTGGGGTCCCTATTGGGAAGCTTTTACTCACCCCTGCACAGGCTATGCCCGCACTACGTTGTGTTGGATGCAGACGACGGACAGCGTTGATCGTGGTTGAGGTTTGCAGAGCAGGATGGTACCTGGAGGTGGACCACTGGGCGGGACATGCTCGGAGCGGACGACGGAACCCAAGGAGCAGTGGAGCTATCTGTACCCACCCTTCACGTGGGATATCCAGTGGACAGCTCGGTGTAGCGTCTCTTACTTTACAGTTGATTTTTTCCTTTTTCGAGTTGTACTTTACTTTCAGTTTGGGTTTGTATACAGGACCATTTACTTTTCTGCACTTTCAGTTGTACTTTGTTCTTACTTAGTGTTTACTTTTCCTCTTGCTTACTCTATGGTGCTTGTTTACTTTACAAAGGTAATGCCTTCCCTTTTTTTACCGGGATTTACGCCTTGGTGCTAGTCGCCAGCCCCAGGCCTATGGATGGCGGGCTTGGGGTAGTCACGGCACGGGCCCCGAGGGCGGGTCGTTACAAATTTGTATCAGAGGAGTTAGGTTCTACCGCGAACTCTGATCTTTTCTATGTAAAGAAATAATGTTTAGAGTATTGAGTGTGGTTATTAGTCCATGGAGTCCAGTGTTGGGGCGGTGGCCCACGTATCCGTAATCCAGGACCCTGACTTCTGATTTCTAACTTAATGCACGAAAACATTGATTGCATAGGTTTTTCTTAGTTTTCTTTGTGATTACTTTATATCAGCTCACCAGGTATACTGTTCTAACCATGGTGCACCTGTTTTCTTTTCAGTATGGCCCCACAACGGCAGCCAGCTAGGGTTCCGAGAGTCGAGCGTGACGATAGCCACCGAGCGACGAGGCCTCGGTGCAGGGCCCTTTGTCAGCAGTGGAACCAGCGGTAGCACTACCTGCCGAGCCACCGATGCTTCTAGCACCAGTCGCTGACGATGCACATCACCTCAGCGCACTGCATGAGTTTCAGCGCCAGCGACCACCTATGTTCCGTGGGGAGACAGACCCCCAGGCAGCAGAGGACTGGTTGGAGGCAGTGGTATGAGTTTTTAGGCTACTGAGGACACCTGCAGACCTCATGGTGATCCTCGATGCGAGCCTACTGCACACAGCAGTAGGACGATGGTAGAGCTTGATGCTCCAGGTGCACGATGATGCATCTCTACTATGGACGGACTTTGAGAGACTCTTCCGCTTGGAGTTCGTCCCAGCCACCCTTCATGCGGTGCGCATCCAGGAGCTTTTTCAGCTGCGGAAGGGCATCATAACGGTCGCTAAGTACTCGGCGAGATTTACCGATCTCTCGTGCTACTCGGCTGACATGGTACGAGACCCATTCTTCCAGGCCCGGACCTTCAATAAGGGATTGAGACACGAGATCAGGGCATCGCTGATCTCCCTCAGCATTCTGACTCAGACGGGAGTACTGGAGCGGGCCCTTTTGATCGAGAGCTTCCTTACTGAGTCTACACCAGTGTCGAGACCCACCGCAGGGCGGCACGTAGCAGAGACTTCTGCAGCAGGCAGTCGATGGATGACTCAAGGGTCCAGGTAGACCAGACCTTCAGGCAGATGACCTCAGACCACTAGCTCTGCAGTGCAGGGCACACAGCGCGGAGCCAGTCTTTCGAGAGGCAGACAGTGCTACTCGTGCGGCGGGTAGGGCCACATGGCTCGTGACTGCCCGACCCACCGTGCCGAGGAGCATAAGATGGTTGAGGGACCACCGAGAGAGAGGCAGAGGGTCGACCGTGGCGGCCCGCAGGGAGGAGGCGGACGAGGTAGAGGAGCTGGCCGAGTAGCAAGTGGTGGGCGATGCTTTGAGACTCTACCACCACCACCACCAGGAGGTCCACCCCAACCACAGGGAGGTGGCGGGCAGAGACAGGCATAGCTCCAGGCAGCAGAGGCCTATGACCACAGCGCACCCGAGATGATTTGAGGAACTATCTGTGTCTATTCCACCCTTTCTATAGTACTTATAGACACAGGAGCGAGTCACTCTTTCATACCCGCTGCCCTCGTTCGGAGCTCGGAGATTCCGACAGAGTCATTGGCTCAATCCTTACGGCTAGAGACTCTTACGGGAGCAGACTTGACGATTACGCACTGGTGCCGGTAGTGTGAAGTTACTCTAGGAGGCGAGAGCTTCAGCTGTGATCTTCTTGTAGCAGCGTTGAGGCCTTACGAAATCATCTTGGGAATGGATTGGTTATCTATGGTCCATGCACAGATTGACTGTTTTAGGCGAAAGGTGCGATGTATACGCACTGACGGGAGCAGGTTCACCTTCACCGGCGAGAAGGGAGCCTTTGCAGCATAGGATGGACTTCTGTGGAGGAGAGGAAAGCGCATCACTCATCATTTTTCAAGCCTCATCCTAGGAGTAGTTGACGTGCGGAGTCCTGGTATTCCTGCAGTGGTGGATCAGTTTGCGGACATTTTTCCCGACGATGTTTCAGGGCTACCTCCTCGTAGAGAGGTTGACTTTTATATTGACCTGTACCCCGGGACAACCCCGATATTGACTCCAGCATATCGGATGGCCCCCGCTGAGCTTCGAGAGATACGGGTACAGTTGGAGGAGTTGCAGGGCAAGGGGTTCATCCGACCCAGTGTTTCACGCTGGGCTTCCCCGATTTTGTTCTCCAAGAAGGCGGATGGGATCTTGCGACTTTGTGTTGACTATCGTCCCCTGAACCAGGTGACAGTGAGAAACAAGTATCCGCTACCGAGGATTGATGACCTCTTTGATCAGCTCAAAGGAGCACGGTGGTTCTCGAAGATAGACCTCAGGTCAGGCTATCATCAGCTCAGAGTTCAAGACGAGGACGTGCAGAAGACAGCCTTCAGGTGTCGGTATGGCCACTATGAGTTCTTGGTTATACCCTCCGGCATAACCAATGCTCCAGTATTGTTCATGGCCATCATGAACTCGATCTTTCAGCCATACCTCGATATATTTGTCGTGGTCTTCATCGACGACATTTTGATTTACTCGACGACTGAGGAGGAGCACGCCTACCACTTACGGGTTGCACTAGACACACTCTGATAGCACCAGATTTATGGTAAGCTCTCGAAGTGCCAGTTCTGGATACGTGAGGTCCACTTCTTGGGACACGTCATCTCTGAGGCGGGAGTTGCAGTGGATCCTGCGAAGATCGAGGCTGTGTTAGCTTGGGAGCCACCAAGGAGCGTGACAGAGGTTTGGAGTTTCTTGGGACTAGCTAGATACTACCGGAGATTCGTGCCAGACTTTTATAGAGTTGCGGCACCACTCTCAGCTTTGACGAAGAAGGGAAAACCCTTCGTGTGGTCAGACAGGTGTCAGAAAGGCTTCCAGGAGCTGAGACAGAGGTTGATCAGCGCACCTATCATGAGGTTGCCTGAGGAGGGAGTAGGGTACGTAGTCTTCTACGATGCATCAGGGACCGGACTCGGATGTGTTCTGATGCAGGAGCGGGCAGTGATCGCCTATGGATCAAGACAGTTGAGGCCGCATGAGCAGAACTACGCTACCCATGACCTGGAGTTAACAACAATGGTCATCGCTCTGAAGACATGGCGACACTATCTGATGGGCGAGCGCTTTACAGTCTTTTCTGATCATCAGAGTCTCAGGTATATCTTCTCGCAGAAGGACCTGAACCTGAGACAGCGGCGATGGCTCGAGTTCCTCCAGGACTATGACTTTGGGATAGTCTATACACCTGGAAAAGGGAACGTAGTAGCCGATGCCCTCAGCGGGAGGATGGGAATTCAGCTACTTGAGGAGGCGACAGAGAAGCTAGCCTCATTGCAGATATCCTTCGTGGATAGAGATGGAACAGCCTTCCTTCAGTCTCACATAGTCACTCCTCCACTACTGCAGCGGGTCAGAGAGGCACAACGTGAGGAAGCTGACTGTGAGACATGGCGTGCACAGATATCCTCGGGACATGCACTTGATGGTTTCTCCCTTGGAGCAGAGCACGACATACTTTTCAGAGGACATACCATAGTACCAGTCGCTTTGCGAGAGAAGGTTCTAAGAGAGTTTCACACTTCTCCTTTGGAGGTACACCCTGGAGTGGAGAAGATGTACCAGGATCTCAGACGACAGCACTGGTGGCCGGGCATGAAGAAGGATGTAGCAGAGTTTGTTTCTCGATGCCTCACCTTCCAGCAGGTGAAGGCAGAGCATCAGGTACCAGCAGTCTTGGTACAGCCCTTGGAGGTCCCGGAGTGGAAGTGGGACGGGATATCTATGGACTTCGTGACTGGACTTCCACGCACTTCCAGAGGTCACGACTCCATTTGGGTGATTGTTAACCGACTCACCAAGTCAGCACACTTCATACCCATCACAGAGCAGGGCTCAGTGGAGAGCTTGGGACGTCTCTATGTTCAAGAGATTGTGCGGCTCCACGGTGTGCCATCATCTATTGTCTCCGATCGAGATGCTCACTTTACTTCCCGTATTTTGAAGGGGTTGTAGGAGGCGTTCGGGACACAGCTACGTTTGAGCACAGCCTTTCACCCTAAGACGGATGGTCAGACGGAGAGGACCATTCAGACACTCGAGGACATGCTCCGTGCATGTGTCCTCGACTTTGGTCGTAGCTGGGAGGACCACCTACCCTTGGTAGAGTTTGCGTACAACAACAGCTACCACTCCACCATCGGGATGGCACCATACGAGGCATTGTACGGTCGACCTTGTAGATCTCCTTTGTGCTGGACAGACCCTGGGGAGTTAGCACTTGTGGGACCGAAGATGGTCCAGGCCATGACAGAGAAGGTCCAGGTCATCCAGGAGCGGATGAGGACAGCTCAGAGCCGGCAGAAGTCATACGCTGACAGGAGCCGGAGGCCACTAGAGTTCAAGGATGACGACCATGTCTTCTTGCAAGTCTCACCTCAACATGGAATACGGAGATTTGGCCGAGGAGGCAAGTTATCTCCGCGCTTCATCGGACCCTTCCAGGTCCTCAGCAGGATTGGCGAGATGGCTTATCGCTAGGCTCTACCACCTTAGTTGCACCGGGTGCACGACGTCTTCCACATGTCTCACCTGAGTAGATACGTGCACGACCCGACGCACATCATTGACCATGGGGAGCTTGACGTTGACGATGGGGAGACTTGTATGGAGGTCCTTGTGGAGATCGAGGATCGACAGGAGCGGGTCCTACGTGGATGGTCGATTCCTCTAATGCGCATCAGATGGCAGCACGTGAATCTCCAGGAGAGCACTTGGGAGTGGGAGGCTCAGATGCGTGCTCAGTACCCTCATTTGTTTCTCTAGTTTTGATGTATCTTTACGGGGACGTAAATCCCTGAGGTGGGAGTAATGTAAAGACCCGTAAAATTCAAGGGAAATTTTTTTCTTAATTTTCCTTGTAATTTTACAAGAACGCGGTTTCTGACGGCACCTGATTCCGAGGCCCGGAGTGCCCAGAATCAATTTCTGAAGTTTGCCTCGGGTACGTTCAGTGAACGAACGAGCGGGGATTTCTAATTTTTGAACCGGTGCCCGGAATCGAATTCTGAGGGAACTGATGAACTCGCAGCGCCGACATTTTCTTAAGGAGACCTTTTCCGAGGTTGCGTTTTATGCGGGTTGGTAGATAGTTTTTGGGAATTTAAAATGAAGTTAAATAAAATGTGGAAACACATTTTATTTTTACCCAAGTTGGTTATAACCTCCCAAAGGGAGTTAGAGGTGGGACCCACATCCACTTAACCTCCCTTGAGAGGGTTAAGTGTGGTGGGCCCCACACGAACCCTAACACTTCATCTCCCTTTTAAACTCCCTATAAATCCTCTTTAATTAATCTTGACAACATAGGTTATTAATTAAGTTGAGTTGTTTTAATTTCAAACTTTTGAAATTCAAGTGTTTAGTTATGTTAATAAAATAAGCCCTAAGCTTATTTTATTTTGGTTGGTCTTCTTTGTCTTCTTGAGAGGTTTTGAAAAGTTCTCTCCTTCTTCTTCAACCATGACGAAGAACACAAAGAACACTTAAGCTACGACGAAGAATGCCACATATCTTAGCCGGTGTGTTTCTGAAGATCGACGACGCCGAATCTTCGATCTTCTTCCCGTGTCAACGAAAGGAGACACTGTTTCTTCATCGGATTACTCTGTTATCATACAGAGCTTCTCCAGTGACGTACCTCTTCGGACGCACCTCGATGTCAATGGAAACAACGTTCGGTTTCCGCGACGCCCGACCTCTGCGACGCTTGTCTTCTGCGTCTTGTTGACGTGCTTCGCACTTGAAACCGAGGTAGGGGTGTGTTGTTGTTTTATTTAATTATTTTCCGTTCTTGGTTCTACCATGATGAACTTTGAGGATAAACGATTAACTGTTATCGTTTAACAAGAGGGGGTCGGACCGCACAAACACGGTCGAACCCCCCCCCTCCTTGTTCTTGATTGTTTCTTGCGGATGGAACGAGATGGCGTGGTTTCGTCGCATCACGCAGGAATCACACGACAATTTTTGTGCGGCGCGGTCGTGCGGCGTCGTGGAAAGAATTTCATGGACGCGACGCCGTCGCACCACGTCGAAGGAAACCAAAGGCACCGCGGCCGGAGCGGGGCCGCGACGAAGGGGCGCGGTGCCGTCGCACCGCACCGGACGACGAAGGCCGCGGCCGGTTCCGGGCCGTGGCGGTACGTGATGACCGGCAGCTAGCCGGGCCGCCGGTGTCGGAAGATAGAAGAGGACCGGCTCTTGCTGGTCCTATTGAGGAGAAGTCGGTCGGCCAAGTCGGGCCGGCCGAAAAGGTGGAAACCGGGGGAACTAAATTCCCCCGAGCAGCTTAATTGGCCCCCCATAATGAGGGGGGACGGTTTCACAAAGGGGGGCAGGCGGCCCCCCGTTTTCCAGCAGCTCGGCCTTTGGCCGAGCAGGCAGAGCGCGGCGCGCTGCGCCGGACCGGCGCCTGGCCGGTCCGCCAAGGCGGGCCGCGCCGCGCCGCGCCGCACCGGGCCGAGTCGCGCCGGACCGGGCCGGGACGTTCTGGGACGGGTCGACTCTGTCCGGGGCGGGTCGACCAGGTTCGGGCCAACCGGGGGGTCTCGAGCCGGGACGACCCAGGCCTGAAACCCCCGTTACCGAGCGGTTTGGATTCAAATGCCCATAACACAGGCTACAAACCTCCAAACGATGCTCCGTCAGTGGCGATGCGATCCTGGGATCGAGACGGTCGATTCGGTATATCACACTCAAGGTTTTGGAATACTTTGAGTCTGGCCGGGTTGGTTCGTACACGAAACCAACCGGGCCCTCGGAGCGGAAACGCTAATATCTTGATCTACGGACGTCCGATTGACGTGCCGTCAGCTTTGTTGAGTTCCTCTTAGTGAGACAGATCTTTTGGCACTCTCCGCCCGAGGTTTGGATGCAGGTGGAGTACGATCGGGTTGGTTTTGTCTTAAAAACCAACCTGGCCCCTGGGACGAAAAAGCCAATAACTCTCAGACTGGGCGTCTGATCGACGCGTAGTCTTTTGCGTTCAGTTCCTGTTGACGATACGGAACTTTTAGATACATCAACTATGGACTTTGTGACATTTGATGTATCAGCCTCTCGGCTCATGGAGCGGACCCTCCCGAATGAGCTTGTTGTGTGCGGGAACCCTAGAGCTGGCTGCGACTGCTACTGTGACTGCGATGACGACTGTGCAGAGATCCTTAGTGGATTCGATGACGACGATTACAACACTCAGCGATCCTATGTGGATCAGTGCTACCGTTCCTGTGTGGGTCCGATCTTGTGTGGGTCTGCGTTCAGCGGTCCTATGTGAACCAGCGCCTACAGATCCTATGTGGGTCCGATCCTGTGTGAATATTTGCGGGGGTTAGTACCTTTTGATCCTTCGTGGGTCCGACAACAAAGATGGATCAGTGATAATCTCTATCGTCTTTCGATGAAATATACCTGTGTGAGCTGAATCCTGTTGCTTTCCTGTGTGAATTGTGTTGTGCTATCCTGTGTAGATTTCGTTTTTCTTTCCTGTGTGGAATACGTATACTTTCCTGTGTGGACGGAGTTTTACTTGGGCTCGGAGGTTGGAGCGTATTGGAATTGATGAATTAGGTATATTTATGGGCATATACCTAAGGAGTGTTGGTTATTACTTCGTGATTGTATCTTTCCTTGTGGTTTATCCTTTGTGGATTTTGGGAGACCTTCAGGGGTCTCGGGGTCCCTACTGGGTAGCTTATACTCACCCCTGCATGGGTTATACCCGCACTACATTGTGTTGGTTGCAGACGACGGACAATGTTGATCGTGGTTGAGGCTTGTAGAGCAGGACGGTTCCTAGAGGTGGACCACTGGGCGGGACGTGCTCAGAGCGGACGGTGGAACCCGGGGAGCAGTGGAGCTATCTGTACCCACCCTTCAGGTGGGATTTCCAGTGGACAGCTCGGTGTAATGGCTTTTACTTTACAGTTGATGTTTTCCATTTCGAGTTGTACTTTACTTTCAGTTTGGGTTTGTATACTGGCCCATTTACTTTTCCGCACTTTCAGTTGTACTCTGTTCTTACTTAGTGTTTACTTTTCCCTTGCTTAATCTGTGGTGCTTGTTTACTTTACAAAGGCAACGCCTTCCCTTTTTTTACCGGGATTTACGCCTTGGTGCTAGTCGCCAGCCCCTGGCCTATGGAACGCGGGCTTGGGGTAGTCACGGCACGGGCCCCGAGGGTGGGTCGTGACATTATGATCCTAAAAGGCCCTATGTTTTAGATATTCCTTTGTTTATTTTGTATGTTGGTTGGATTTGATTATGATTATTAGGGATCAATAGGTTGGACATGAGTAGGTTCTCAACCACCATATCTCTTTATGAGACATGAGCTATTATGACATTTTATCATCTGAATATTGATTTTGAGATTTATTCATCATTACGTCTAATGAAATTTCATACATATTGATAAAATAATCATATTTCCATTGAATTTATATACATTGAGGTTTGAAAATGACATTTGAACAAGTTTCATACAATGTGATAGTGCTTCCTATACAATTACCCACTGAACATATACAAAGTTCAATATGGGGTTTAGTATTGGATAAATTACTACAATTGGGCCATATGAAACATATTTCTAATACATGAAAATGTACTATTTTCTCATAATACATTTTCATTGTGAGTCATGTTAGTAATTGAATATTAATTGGTTTTGATAATTAATGGTAATTTTTAATGAAAATGTCGATATTTTTACTATAAAAATTAGAATTAATTTTCACTAAAATGGTTAAATTTCATTTTGAAATGTAATGTTTTGTTTTTAAAATGGAATTTTTAAATTCAAAGTGGATTTAATGTTTAAATTTCTTTCAATTTTTTATGTTCGCAGGGCAACTTGAAATATAAGTTTCTCAAAATATATAGTATCGTGGTGTAGAAAATGGAATATGAATTTAAATTTATCCAAAAATTATGAAGGTCAATTTTCTTTTAAATGAAACCGGTTTTGAGAAAATGAAGTTGTTTTTTATTCTAATAATGATAAGTTATAATTTACCAAACAATTATTAATGTTTTTAAAATATGAAATATTTTAATTCATGATAATGATGCCATTATAATGGGTATTCAATAAATGACTAAATAATTGATAATATAAATTTATAATTTGGAAAATTTATAAAAAAGGGGTTTTGATATATATGGATTTTTTATTTTCATAATTGGTTATTTTAATTCTTTTTTTTTTTGAGTTTTTGTTTTTAAATGTTTTTTTGGATAAGGGAGGTTTTTTATTGAAATTTTTTTATTGGGAATCAATAATTTATCATTACATAATGAATTACTACTAGAATATTCATGATTATTTTTGAGTCTCAGATGTCATTTCTTATTTGTTTTAGTTTTTTAGACTTTTAACAGTTCTAGCAGACAGTGAATCAATATCCACTTCCCAATTAATTCTTATGGATTATGATTCAGTTAGTTTCTCCTTTCACATCATTGGGGTTGTTATCTAACCTGAGGTGTTTATATTTTTATGGTTATTGATAGAAAGATTTATGGTTCATTGGGATAGAGTATGACCATGGTAGTGTTCTTTGGTTACAATGACCAATACAGAAACAATTATGACTATGAAGTAGATTGTGTGGGACTTATTTTTATGTTACCAATAGGAATTGTTTATCAAAGTTGATCTCCTATAATTAAAAAGAATAAAAAATTACTTCTATGATTAATTAAAAAAAATATTTATATAGTATAGTTTATTACCAAACATAATGAGGGTACATGCAATGTCTATTACAATTTTTTTTACATATAATGTAATATTATCGATTACAAAAGCTAAGACTAGTGAATATATATAAAAATTAATGTTTATAGACGAAAATGGTATAATCTCTAGGATAAAACACCTATTGTATTTTTAAACATCCTATGAAAATGATATCGGTAAAATAAATTTTTTTTAATATGATTGAAATTATAAATGAATTCTAAAAAACCACTGTGAATGAAGTAGTCAACACCGATGAATGATATATTATGTATATATAATAATGGAAAATGTGACCATTGGAATATGACCATTGGTTAATATGAATATTACTTAATATGAAAGCTAGTTATTATATATTATAGAGATGATGTTATGATTAGAATTATTGATTATAAAGGCTAATTAAAAAGGACAATTGATTTTGAAAATATTAATAATGGAATCAATCAGGGGATTCATGGATTTTAATTGCCATATTTTTGAACATGGGTCAGAGGTTACATACTTGGGGTTATCTATTGAACAATACCAAGAAGAAAATTAAAAAGTGAGGCTGGAAGAAAATATCTGATGGGAGAAGTTGAAGTCACTAGAGATCTCTCCAATGTCAATGTTATCTAAACCACCCCATGAAAAAACGGTAATCAAACACACCTAACTAATAGGATATTGAAACATAATAACTGGTTATTTATCTAGATATTTTTATCAGAAAATTTAAATTATATTTTAATGATGAATGTGATATTTCATGAATCTCATATCATTATTATTTTAGTTAATAAAATACATAGGAATCTAACATAAATTTGAAAATTATATATTTTCAAATAGATGAATCATAAATGTATTCTCAAAAGATATATTAAATTTTATAATGAACTATTGTATTATAAATAAATTTTATCTTCCCAATATAGTCCATTAAAATAATGATTATTTAAATGTAACTATTGATTTATTTTTACATTGTCATAGGATATTTTATTAAGTGTTATAAAACTGATTGTGTCATAAATTTTTTTTTAATAAAATATAATTTATCTTTTTTAAGTATCATATTAGTAAAATTATATTGATTAAATATATAATATATTTTATATCATCATATTAAAAAAATAAGGCATTAATTATTATAGTTGTCATAATGTTTTTTATATTTTCTTGAATATTTTAAAAAGATACATGTGTTTTATGTATGTTTTAGGAATCCATATTCACATAATAATTAATTTAATTTTTTTAAAAAGAAGAAAAATATGTTAATTTGTTAATATTATTTATTTTATTTTTTAAAATAAATTTTGAATCATATTAATGATTTGAATAATTGAAAAATTGAAACTATAGTTTTAGTTATTATATTCTCAATACAATTCAATTTTACATGTCCAATGTAATGTAATGTATATCTTTTAATTAAATTAAAATAAAATATTATAAAAAATTGATCAAATTTATTAAAAAACATTCAAAATAAATGGGTATTATAATGGTTTTTCAATTTAAAAAACCTAGATTTCTATGACCTATATTTTAAAATTATTAAACAATTCAATTTCTTTTACTATAGATTCCCACCATTCACATCATTTACCTCCAATATTAATCCACAATCCATGAATTTTTTCATTTAAAATCATAATTAGTCTCTATAAGTATACCATATGGTTATATGGTTTCATCCTCATGTTATTAAAATAAATTATTTATGTTTTTGGAATCCAATACATTTGATATTCTTTTCAATTATTTATGTTTTACAACTACATGGTGATAAACATTGGTGATTTTCTTCCAAATGTCTAATTTTTCGGTTTATCGCATTTTACTTGTTATTTTTCTTGTACATATGTCTATATTATCTTGTAATTCCTAGTGTTGTATTGATTATGATCATCAGTGTTCCAATTTATTTATTTATTCATTTCCAGGAATGATTCTCAACCTTATTAATTGTTGTATCTCCCTAGTAAATTACATTTTGTGAGTTGTCCAATGATGTAATTAAAAATGGGACATTAAAAATTTATATTGAATTTATGTTTATGTTTTCATTATGTAATTCATGTTTATGGTATTTAATTTATAAGAAACTGGACCTCAATATATACTTTTGAATTATTTGTGAAATATTTTTATAAATAACCAATTTAAAATCCATGTGTTTAAAATGTGGGATTATCTAGATTGTATCTACGATAAGGTTTAGTTTCTCTTGAAATAAGGACTAAAACACATAATAAAAACCATAGAGAAAATTCAAATCCAAGGAAAACATCCATAAATTATTTATATATTTAAAGATAGTAGTTTCCATGAAATAAAATCCATATCTGAATACTACATGTTGATGAGGATATAGTACAGTTGCATGTTGGGATAATAAACCTAAATTGGGTGCATTAAGAGTTAACATTATCTTCTCTAAATTATGAAAATGATTCAGGGATTAACACAGGGTTTGACATGCATAGTGGATAATATATGGATAAAAACATTCTTTTTATGATCAATTTTGAAGATTATACTCATCGTATAAATTTTTTAATAATATTGAAGAAAATCATCCTAAAATTTTCATATTAAATTTTCTTCAAATTAATTATATAATTTGAGTTGATATTGTATGATTTTAAATAGTACTAGTTTTCTCACTTCTAATACCTTTATATTAAAATGAAAGGAAATTGATGAAATCATTTAAAAAGGATGAAATGGAAAATATGTTGATTTTATTCATAATATCATATGTGATGGATTGAAATAAATCATGAATATGGTAAATCAAGTAACTAATCTAAAAAACTGAAACCAAGTAAATCTTTAAAATTCATCATGGTAGGTACAACTAGAGGATAAATCAATCACAATCACCAACAACCACTTCAAAATATTAGATCATTTGATATATTACTCATTTAAAATAATAATAATTATATATTACATAATAAACTATTATTAAATAATGATATTTTCATTAGAAGAACAGCTTTTAGTGGGAGAAGCTAGTCAGTTGGGGGACCCTTTCAAAATCAGCAATCTAATGGATGTGTTTAATGACTTGGATTGTGAATTATTTTAAAATGTATTTTTCTTACAGTATTTTCCTCTAAACATACAAAAAATGATTTATAATAAACTATTCAACCAAATAAAAATACAAAATTAATTAGTGTGTAAATATGGCGCCAAACAAAAATAGAATACGGGATATGAATAATTATTTAGCATCAATTTTTATTAAGGGATGGGTGGATTAATTAGTGGAATGAAACCCAATATATTGTAAAAATTATAAATATAAGGCCTATGAATTTATGAATATATAGTATGAGGTTCTATTAGACATGAATTTGAAGTCATATATTTCTATTAGAAACATAGATAGAATTATGAGGATTTTAGTATGGATAATAATACTTGAAAAATTCGGTAGGATAATAATTTACAACATCCCATGTGAAATAAATTTTAGAAAATTAATATGGTCAATTATTTGGAAGGAAGTGGATGGTTTTAATCATAAGGAAGATATATGAATATAACTAAAAACTATTGTGGTGATATTATCCATCCTTATTAAAATTACAATTAAAAATGGAAGATGGTGTAATGAAATATAACATTGAATGATTCAAGTGTGGAGAACAGTTGAATTGAACTAATAAATGTCTAAATTCAATGGTACTCAAGATAAAAAATTATCGACAAAAATAAAGGCCCTGAGTGAATGGTCATTAATTTGGAAACATAAAAAAATAAATTCCTGGACCAAAATTATATTTGTAGTCAATGCACTCATAGAACACTAAAAAATATATTCTATATTTTATAATTTTGTTTCTATTCATTATTTTATTTCATACATGTTCAGAAAGAACATTAGATTAATCCATGAACTAAAAGCGATTGAGTTATTGGTTAAAAAATCTTGATGGAGATATAAAATAATCAAATTTATATTGTAATTCAACTATTTACATTGGAGAGGGTAGTCTCTCTACAAATAATGTGGACCTCCTAATAGAGGAATTTAACTTAAAGATGTAATGGATTGGTTGTCAAAATATAATACAGATATCGAATATAGAAAAATTGATATTTATGTTTTCATGAATGGAACCCCAATATTTAACATCTTTGAAAATTTATTCTACCACATTATTTACCAATTTCCTTTCCAATACCATCTATATAAAAATTATATCTAAATAATGAGAGGAAAGAGAATGTATAAAATATAATATATAACCATTATGTGGTAATACATTGATTTATTTTCTGAATTAATACAAGTACCTTCATCGAAAATAGATGTGCAGTGTTCAATTGAACCCTTATCATGTTACAACCTAATATGAATCACCCCATATACTATGAAACTTGGAGTGTTATAGGAATTAAATAAATAATGACATTATCTCAGTGAAAATGGATTTATTTTACAAGTGTTGTGTTATTGAAGGGATAATGTTCTCTATGATAGATAATATGTAATTCTGTGTCTAGGAATTATTTACAAAGACTATACTGGGATCATAATGAAGAAACAAATATTTTTATAAGTATTGATGATTTGTGAATCTACTTTCAAGGGGATTAGTTATTATCTAAGATTTACATGTGATTTAGGTATCACTAGTTGAATTAATAGAAAGATGTTTTCTTAAAGACCTATATCTGGGAAAGATTTGGGATCTATGAGTTTTTTATTATTCTATTTGGATTAAATAATTCTCCTTCTGTAATTATAGATTATATGAATAAATTCCTTAGGGACTATCTTGATAAAAATGTGGTGGTATTTATTGATGATATTTTGATATATTCAAAAAGATTATATGAGTATGATGATCATATAGCGATTATAGTATAATATATAATAATGGATAGGGTGTTTAATTATTTTATTAATTGTGATTTTGGGTTATAACATGTTATATTCATTAGGCATATTGTATCTATAAAGTGAATGTCAGTTTTTATATAAATGAAAATGTCTATAGGTGTGTCTTGTTCATATAAAAATAATTGATATTCATAGATTCTTTGGTCTTGTAGGATACTATATGAGGCTTTTGAGACCATTTTTCTTAAATATATGATCAACTAACAAATATAACTATAAAGGTAGTTAATTATATGAGAAATTTTTTGTGAATAATATTTCCATTAATTAATGAACAAGCAGGTTGCTAAAACTGTGTAGCCCTTAACCTCAATTAGAAGCAGATTTAATATCTATTATTATGCATATCTAATGAGGATATTAGTTTTTTTAAGAAAACTAATAAGATAATATCATATTAATATCAAATTTTAAGCCCTCATGAGTTTAATTATCCAAATGATGAACTGGATTTATTTTTATCCATTTTCTCTTGAATGATATAGAATCACTATTTGAATTGGAAAAAGTGTTATATATAAACCGAAGAACAATTTTTTGAAGAATATGTTCTTGGAAATTGGTCTGAACATGATACAATGGCGATGGATAGAGGTTAATAATTATTTTTACAGTTCAATTCATTATAAATACAATAGAAAAACAATTCTCGTATGCATTGAATATGATTGATCCAACTGTGCATTAAATGATGATAATTGAAGGATATCCATTTATTAATGATATTGTAAGGATACACATTAGAATAAATGTTATGAAACATCATCAATCATATAACAGAAATAATATTCCACATCCATTTCTAAGTAGATCAGTAAATCATGAAGTGATTATTCATTCATGTAAAAGAATATAGAGTCTATGAGAAATGGAATGTTTATTGAGTTTAATATTGATCATAACGGGGTAAAAAGATTGGTATAATAATATAAATTCCATATATACCAATGATAAAAAAGAAAATGAAATATTAATTTCATAGATATGCATTACCTATATATCCTAGAATCACTAATATGTATATGAACCATTTTGATAATTATTGGGGGGATAAAATGAAATGGTTATTTTTTTATTACATAGAAAAGATCAAAATGTGTCAACAAGTTATGGTAGAGAAAAAAAATTCCCTTATGTGAATTGAAACCACTACCCAAACCATTATAGAAATGGGAGAAAATAACTATAGACTTTATCACGAAGTTAATAAGACAACCATGTGAAAGTTCTATATGGGTAATCTCCATAGACTATATAATACTACCAACATAATTTCCATATTTTAGTATTTTTCCTTGGATTTCCATTATTTTATAAATATTCTAGATAATTTAAGATTATTTGTAGTAATGATGCCAAATTTTGTGTGTGACCCATATCGTATATATACATATATTCTATGGAAGATATTTCAACTAGAAATGAATTATGAAGTAAATTTCATCACATCATATCATCGTCCAAATGATAGAAAATTTGAGTGGAAAATTACTATTTTGAAATATATTCTATGTGCTAGCTTAATTTATTTAGTAGGTGGACCGTAAAAATATCTTCTAATTGATTTATTTTTCTATAGTATAATATTTACTCATGTATTCAAATGGATCCTTATGATGAAATATATGGAAATAATAATCAAAAGTCAACATTCTGGGTTAATGATAGAGAATTAATAGAGTTGAAACATTAAATTTTTAAAGACACTAAAACAAAGATACGTATGATCAAAAAACACATAAATTCAGCTTAGATTCCACAATTGAGTTATGATGAAAATCTATGGATGAACATATATTTCCAAGTTGAAGATCATTAATTTCTCAAAGTATCACTATGTAATGGATCCGGGGGATATAAAAGTATAGGAAATAGAGACCAATTAATATTGAATGATTTTATATTTAGAAGCGTGTGGGGGGAAATTTCCAATTTGGCGTCACTACCTTGAATCATTTTCAATGTACACAACCTCTTCCATTTGTCTTGTTCAAAAATTATATCCTAAAACTAATCCTAATTCTAGAAACAAATATTATGGAATTGGAAAATGATCTATCATATAAATATTAACAAATAAAAATTAATAATATAATTGAAAGAGTGTTGAGAAATAATAAAATATAAACTTTTGATGTCCTATTCATAAATCTATTTTTTCTAAATGGGAACTAGACAAAATGATGAAGAAAAATACCCTAATTATTTTTTACTGCTACTCATTATTTTTTTGGATGAAATTTCATTTGCGGTTTTTATAATGTAATGATCCAATAATTCCATAAATTATTTATAGATATATTTTTATATTGAATATTTAACTATATTTTACAATAGATGTTCAAGGAAGGAGTAAATAAAATTAATATTACAATTCATGTATAAATACATATTAAAAAATATGAGTAATGTTGAAACACTAGGGTTCCCCGTTGAGTAATCCCATGTAATGATTTAATAAGTAAGGTATGAATAAAATCACCTACGATAGAAGTTCATGTTAGTGGAGATCACCAATAGGTATATATTAGTTGTGTCACCATAGGAATCTACTACAATCAAACACCATAATAATATGGAATTTATCAGTGAAGAAAGGTTTATGTTTATTGAACAAGTATATTAAAAATCAAAGTTTCTGTTAGTAAATTAAATTGTTATTTCATCAATACCATTTTTTGGGTTATTTTTTTAATGAAATACACATGAATATAAGATATATTTTATATATTTATTCACATATATGGATAAAACAGAAATGTACCTTATATAAAATATATAAACCATTATAATAATATGAGGAGTTAAAAAAAATTGGTCATTTTCTTATTTCTTTTTACATAAACCCTGTTTTATGTTTAAATATAATGTAATGTTTTAATTTATGAAGAAAATTTTATATTTATCATAAAATTTAATATTTATTAAAAGTTTTTATTTTTCAAAAAATAATGGTTTTATATATAAAATAAATTTATCATACTACCAAATTAATATTATAAAATAAATTTTTTATTTTAAATCAACACAACTAAATTAGGTTATTGTAAATATATAGTAAATTTTATAAAAATAGTAATTATTATGATAATGGTAATAAAATATATCTTTTGGTATTAACTATGTTTTTTGAAATCGTATATATTTAGTAATGATTTAATAATAAATTTAATCTAATCAAAAAATTATTTTACCTAATTTATTTTTAGTATTTTAATATATTATATAAATTTATAGAACTAAAATTGGACAATAAATTTATTAAATGTAAGTTATTATTTTATAAAAATTAATTTGGTGAAAATATAATTCTCCATCTACAAGGTAACATTAAAATACAAATTAATGAAACAATGTATTAAAATATTATCAAACATGAATAATATCTGTAAAACCATTAAAAACATTACGTAAGAAAATGTTCTTTTAATTTTTAAATCCTAGAATTTGATGTCATGTATTTAGAAATTATTAATCAATTAATAAATTTTTATTATAATTTACAAAAATTCTAATAAATACACTTCAGTAAAAATATAATATTTATGAATTTATTTTAATTTTACATCCCAAAATTTCATATAATTTTTTTCTGTACTGTCTTGGGATGTCATCCCCATGTTCTAGGAACCCACTATTCATGGTAAGGGAATTCTCTACTTCTTATGATCAATTAGTATATAACATTTTTTGGATTATTTTATAAATAATTAACTAAAATACATTAATTAACTTTTATATTAACAAATTAATATTGTTTTATCACTATTTGATTTCCATTCCCACACATTATTAAATTTACTTAATCCACATTTTATATATACATGTTATATAATTCATTTCTTGAGTTTTCCTCTCAACAATGAAAAAATTTTATATTGTGAATACAAAAATATTTTCCATTTATATTGTTATTCATCTTGATATGAAGATATATTTTCATTTTTTTAGCTTAGATTCCCAAAACTGACATTATATTTATGATGGTTAAACATAATGAAGTGATCAATTGTTTATGAATTTATGTGCTAAATGATTTTTTTAAGAAACATGTTCATAATTTAACATGGATAATTAAATAATTTTTTCGGATCCTTATATAACATTTGAATTAAGATATATATGGGGAAAAACTTGATATTTATTTGTTGCATTAGTTAGGGAATTAATCTATAGAGATGATATTTTTATGATCACATGGAGAATAACTATGATAATTTAAATTTTTATGAAATTGATGATATTATTATGAATGTATAATTTTTAGGATATAAACAAATTTAAATGGAATATATCATGTAATTTTGTTTATTCTCACATGATATTCCTCATATTTTACCAATGATGGTTTCTAATTCTCAGTTTCTTTTGCATGTCCCTTACTTGGATTTATTCTCACCCATTAATATTAATGTATTTTTATATAAAATTACTTATGATGAGTATAATGAGGATGATATATAAAATGAGTATTTCAAAAATTATTAAATAATTTTTATATTTATTAATTACTCATTTAATAAATATATGTTTTGTCTCTTTTATATGAAACTAAACGTAAAATGATTTAATGTATTATGCTATGGAAATTATTTAGGGTTCATTCCAATTTTCTCATTGATAAGTGGTTTATATTTTTGATTGAAAAATCTTTATGGTCTAAAATAGTTGTTTCATAAATTGATATGGGACACAAAATGGGAATACATGGATAGATATTTTTTATTTAGATGGATGAGTATGAATTTTAAATAGAATACTAGTTTTTTAAATTATTTTGTGAAGTTCCTCCATTCTAGAATATGATTCATTGTCACATGTCTATATAATTAATTTTATTAATATCATGGGATAATAATTATAGTGGGGAGTTATATCACCTAATGACCGTTGTATTTTAAATATTATTTTATATTTTAGTGATTTATTATATTATATTAAATTTATGGGTTGAAATTTAATAAATTATTTAGATTTTGTAATTTTAACATAGGTTCATGATGGGTGATAATTTATTAGAATCTACATACAAACTATGTGATTGAATCAAAAATTTGATAGATTAAAAATTCACAGTTGGAGACTGGCTTTTCTGACAAGGTGTTGTGCACATGGGAGTTTAAAAAATACAACCAGTATGGGTAATATGGTTAGCATAAGGTTTTTCAAAATATATGGTTTCCCCATGCACAATTTCTATACATTAAAATAATTGAATTTATATATTATCCCTTCATCTATTCCTTAATATCCAATTCCATCATATCTATCTATGTCAATCCTGAAGCACTTGTATAGGATACCTTCTAGGATTGTGACCCAATTTTGGCTACACCCTATCATATATTTAATTGGAATCATCTCATGTTATGGATTCTCTTCCCCTTATACTATTTCATCTCCTTTCTCCATCCATAATTGTCTTGTCCCTTTATTTTCAAATGGTAGGTCTAACCCTAAGAATGTTTTGTGATTAATTTTTTTGGGTTTTAATATTGAAGAGATTGTGTTGTAACTTTTTTTTCACTCAACCCATATTCAAGGTTATATGCATCCCACCATTTATTCTATGTAGGTTTTCCACTTGATATACTCTTAAATTTTTTAAATTCCTATTACATATTCTCTAAATCATTGTTATAGATACATACTTATAGTATTATGAATTATTAATGAATTTATGCGGGTAAATTTATGTTTAATAATGGTAAAAATTAAAAACGAAGGGCTTTAAAATTTATATTATTGACTAAATAAATTTCTTAGTAATCATAAATTTCCCAATTATACATTTAAATAAAGTATGTTCTTTTAAATTTTTTTTTGGACTTTAAAAATTTACTCTTATATATATTAAGTTTTAATTGGAATTTAATGTAATAATATAATTTTATAAGTATTCAATTTTTTTTTGAATAATACATCTTTAAATCAAGTTTCTATTTAACATATTTTATGTTTATACCCATATTAAATGATATAAATATATGGTAATGTTATTTTTAAAAATAGAGAATTTATGAAATGAGATATAAACACAAACAAAATAAACAAAAAATTATATATTAGTGTTTGTTTTTAAATTTGTTTGGGATAAATGAGAAAATATCCTCTTGAAATATAAATATGATATTTAACATTAGTATTAAAATGGTGTTTTTGGTAGAAATCTAAAATAAATTAGAAATGCTAATATGCCATGTCTTATAGTTATTTTTATGTTTTATAAACAATTATTTTACTAAAAAATCTATTATATGGTAGTTATAATGATTTATTATATATATCATTGGGGTATAAAATATTTTTTCTTGGATATGATAAAATAGTATTCAAATATAATTTTTAGAATTTGATTAATTGAATTGAATGATAGATTTTATAAACACTTTAAAAAGAAATTTAATAATCATTGAATATGTTTATGAACAGGTGAATCCATGAATCTAAGAGGAAGACAAAAATAGTTTGTTCTACATAAATTAAACTCTTAGACGATAAAAAATGTCATGTTTTCTAGTATTTGTATTACCACCCTACATGAACCAGACACGTAATTATTATTTTTTTATATAAGGATTCTTAGATGGATGCCACTATTCCACTAGTCAATAGAATTTCTTCATATAAGATCATGTTAAAATTTTATTTTGACAAATTAGATTATAATGTGATACATGGATCTATAGGAACCACGTTATTTATATTACTTAGGGAATTTTCCAATAGTGAATGTTTTAAAAACAAATATTTATTCAAGATAACCTTTTTTATAAATTTTTTATTTACTTTATTTCCATTAATTAAAATTTTTTCTATGGTGTCTTCCTCTCTTTTTTCTTTAAAAGAAAAAAATTATTTTAAATAAATTTTTTTAAAAATATCTTTTGAATGATTCTTTTAATTGGGAATTCTCAATGAAAATGTTATGAGATGTTGAAATATTTCATAACAGCTTTTATTCATTTAAAATATAAATACACATAATTATATAAATTATGATTATATTATATTTTCATTATATTTTGAAATGAAATAACATATTTCAAATTGTATTCTCAATATTACCTTAAAAAGATTATTTTTTAACATCGAATAATTTAGTTAGGAAGGTGGAGAACCAATAATCATTTAATTATCATATATATATTTGTTTCTTTATTTTAGCATCAATCATTGACTCCTTAAATGAGATTTTTTATATGAAGTGACCTCAATTCATGTGGGGTAGTTTTTATAGTTATGTTGATATTATTTTTATATATTTCTATCTAATAATAAATGGTTTTAGTTGAATAAATTATATTTGCAGTTAAGAAAGGAATGAAAAGGTTATTTTTTGTGTTTTAAATATGAGGGTGAGATAAGGTTTTTTATTATTTTTCCAACGAATTGATTATTTAATTGATTTTTAATCTATTTGAATATTGACTTCCAACATTGGTCATACCCATTTTTTTATTTCATGATTAAATTAATTGAACGATGCAATCCTTCCCACATAATCTTATGAGATACATTCGATAAATTCCACCAGATAGAGCGAATGGGAACATGCAGAAAAGATATTAAATATTAAATTAGGCATCTGATGATGGGAATATTATAGTTTTTATGTGATTAAACACACATAATATCCTCTTAAAACCACTGTATTTTAATAAATGAGTACCCCACAAGAAGCATTTTCCCTAAATGTAATTTGTTCACTATTGTACTTTTATTTTAACATTGTTGAACCTGAAAGGATTTCATGATCATCAATATAATTTTATAAAAATTATATATCTTCACATGTGTCTACAATGATTCAATCAACCAAATATTTATTTTATGTGAAATTGAATTCTCATCCATCCTTAATTTTAATGAGGATCAAATTAATCAGTTGAAAATATATTAGTTTCAATTATTAATAAAATCTCTTCCCATTGTCTATAAATTTTTACGATTTCTCATAATTAAGGGTGGAATGGTAGATATGATATAATTTGAGCTCTTAAATACCATTATAATATACCCCTTGGTTTTTATTCAACTAAATAATCATATCATAATATCATCATGAATCTCTATTGAGTGTAAAATTCAACAATACTATTATTTTTTATGTCTTCATAGTATTTTATATCCATTAAAATGGATTTGAAAATTCTTATGCATCTTTTGGGGAAATATATCATCAAAAGTGTTGATGTTGATTGAAGATGATATTCCTCATTACCTATGCGGTAGAATTATTTTATTTGGTTATAAAATATCATAAAAATTATTTATATATATGAATAGCTATTGGATATTGGGATCAATTTTGAACCCAACAAAAGGTAATATAAACATTCCCCCTTCATGTATAGATATTTGTGGTAAAAATGAAATATTTTATATTATATCATAGAATATCCATAGATCCTATTATTGAGTATACATGAAATATTCAAAAAATATCATTATAGTGAAAATCATGTTAAAACACTACACTATTTTATCCATTATCTATTTCCATTAACAAGTAGTAGAATATATACTCAAAATGAATAGTAATCCTAATAATCTAGATAATAAATTATCTAGGATATAAAAATTCAATATTTTTCCAATTATTAAATAAAGAATTATGGTCAAAATTAAATTATTCTAAATTTATCTCATAGTCAAGATATACAAAAATAATAGAATAATAAAAAGAAAATTAAAACAATAATATTAAAATCACAATAAAAATTTATAAACGCATTCAAGATATATTATTAATGTATCTTTATATTTCAAAATAAACAGAACGCTACACTTTCAATATAACAATCCTGGTAGATCAATATCTTGATAACTATGAACTATGATCCTCTACCCTAAACATCATTTATCAAATGGATTTGAAGATATAAATCCTTTATCATGGAATCAAACTTAGATTTCAATTTTAGTAATATTTTTTACTACGATCCAATTAAATTATGTGATTGGAATGATTAACTATCACAAAAATTCTAATTATATATACATGAATGTACACATATTCATATTTTAAAAATCTCATTGATCTTATAGGATCTGAATAAAATGAATACAATAATATATCAAAAATTTATTTATAATAAATTACACATAAAAAGAATCAATAATGATCACACTAAAAAATTATTTCAGATGGAAGCCATCATAAAATCTACATAGTTTAATGATCTTACTTAAAATTTTCAATTAATCAGTATTCAAACTCTTAATAATTACAGTTATAATTATTATAAGATGTATTATTAATATAATTGTATTGGGGTAATGTTATCCCAAATGATAAACGAAATGTTTTTCAAAATCTTGTAACATAAAAAAATATTAAACATTATAATCTATTTTATGTGGTTATAATGGTTTTACAATTTCCTATTTCATATATATTTCAAGACTAATAAACATTGACATGTTATTCAGACGATAACATTATAAAATAAATATAACTATAGAAAACCACTTATAAGATCATGTAAATTTGTGTCTTGTTATGATTTATCAAAACAATGGATATATAATAAGTCATTTTAGAAAATTGACTTAACACAAAACTATATTTTTATTATCATATTATCAAATATTTACAAAAAACTTTATTTTTTTTAAAATGTTTCATTTAATATAACATTGGAAATAAAAATTAAAAACAATAATGATATGTTATTCTATAAATAAATTATTTAATAAGTAATGTATATTTAACTAGTTATCACAATTTAAAAATACTAAAATCATTTATTTATCCTTAATTCATTAGAAACAAAATATCTTAGAGTAATTTTAGATAAAAATAAAAATATTCAGGATTATATGTTATGATATAATCCAACTAATATATACGAATATTCTACTAATAATTTGTATAAGACATGAAAATATATATATATATATATATATATATGAATAAACTAAATGAATGTTTCATGACCCCTTTTGAATTAGTTCTCCCCCATAATTATTTCAGCTATAAATATTTAGAGGTCACTTTCAGAGTCCTTTCAGTCATATCTATTATATTATCACATTCTGAAGATATTATAATGGTCTAAAATAACATTTTTAATATCCAAAAAAATTATATTAAGATATAATAATTTTTTTCGTCTCAATGAAATAGTTTAATTTTTCATATTATATGCTCAATATTGTATTAAGATTGTAAATGTATCAAAAATCCCTTAAAGGGTTTCATCATACACCTCATCTAATCAATGTGAATTTATTATCTATAGGTCTATAATATGGATTTTTCAAGAAGGAATACTAGATTTATTTCTAATTTAGATACTATTTTTAAATTACATGACTCAGATCATGCATGGATCTAGATTGAGTCACCAAAAACCCTTTTGGACATTTCATAACAACTACATGTTGATATAACCCCAAAATGATTATATATAATATTATAATTGAATAGACCATATTATAAAATTAAACATACATGGACATTTTTATAGAAAATTTAATAGTACCACTAAAGAAGATGAGTAAATGGAAATTCATAAATAATTCACTAAGTGTATCTATATGTACGTGTAATATTCAATATCAAAATAGTTATATAACTATATATATATGAATATTATAAAATAATTTTATAAAAAACACACATATATCTATATAATTTAATATAACATAATTGAATAATTCATGGGAATATTATAGATTGATGATAGTAAATTTTTCCATGTTAATTTCTCATTATTGGATGGCTTGTAATAAAGCATGATGTAGATCACGAGACCTATTTTATTAATCCATCCACAATCATTCCAAAATAATATTTAATATTAATGAAAATTCAATATCTTATATAAAATGGTATGTGGGTGAATTTTCCATCATTTAACATGAAAATAAGATCTATACACAGAATTAAGTGATTTTTTAATCTTTGAATACATCATATATTACTAAATCAACACAAAACTCTTTCTATCCTACCATAAAATAAAATGTACTTATTTACTATATAATATAAGAAAATATACTATTATATATAAAAAATTTCATATTAGTAGAATTATATTATATAACTAAATTAATATTTGAGTTAGTTATTTTTGTAAATAAGATAATATAGATGAAAATTATACCTTAATAAATACAAGATTAAAATCTACTATAGTTAATATGTATATGAATGTGAATCAATTTATTTAATAATAAATCTCACAGTCATATCTTTTTTAGGTAACCAATTCTTGTATGTAATGGATAGGGCATACAATGTATGATCGTAAATATAGTCCCATATCAAAAGAAAAGTCCAAGAATTCTTTATCAAATCAAATAAATAAGGTTTATATATTAGAGTAAACTACCCATCATATAATTATATATATTGGGTATTTTTTGAACAATAACACACTGCATGCTAGAGGTCCCACACCCCTATCATAATTAAATAACAGAAACAGATTTCAATAATATGTATAGAAATATCCACACGTAAAAATTATACAAAAATAAATACTTTTATAGGAATTAAAAATTGTTAAATACATCTATAATTATGTTTTCATAATTTTCTTTAACTATTAATAAAAAAAGAAAAATTAACCACTTTTACATAAACATAATAATAACAATCATCCCAAAAAATTTAAATAAATCAAACTGAAAATGTATTCTAAATAAATTAAAAACGAAATATCCATGTACATGTAGAATTCAAAATAACAATAATATACAGGAAAAAAATAATAACCCTTATACAAGTAATTCAAAATGAATTTTTTAATATTCATTTAAATTAAAAAATCGAATTTTTATTTTAGATTATACCTCCCAATGGAAAATTCATCATTTCAATGAAATATCGTGTGAGAATATGGGAAATATTTTACAAATTTCTATATTAACCCATCTCAAACTCATATAAAATAAATATTTTTAGCCTCATAATACATTTAATAACATATAATTTAGAAATATAAATATTTTGGTATATACTTATTTATAGTTTTTAAAGTATTTTATCAATTTTATAAAATTATAGAGAATCATTCAATGATTTGTTGTTTGTATTTAATGTAATTGAGAATTTTTTTTATATGATCTGTGTGTCCTTGAGATTAATTATATTTATTATGAGTTTTTTATGAAATATGTATTGTTAGTGTTTTATAATGAAAATATCCAATGAATTAAAATTTTATAAGTTTAATTCAGAATGCATATATACATGAATTTTGTAAAAGGGATAAACTCATTTTAATTATACATGAATCTTTTAAGTAGATAAAGATAGTTATTAATGAAATATGGAATATATTCTCAAAGGGGTTGTTTAGAGTAATCAAGGACGTAACTATAAATATCTATTAAAA
Organism: Viscum album; assembly: GCA_963277665.1. Lineage (NCBI taxonomy): Eukaryota > Viridiplantae > Streptophyta > Magnoliopsida > Santalales > Viscaceae > Viscum > Viscum album. Next base: position 1,058,313,739 of record OY728165.1, on the reverse strand, counting down.
ATAATTAGATTTTTATTATTTATTCATTCAAAAAAATAATTTGATATCTTGAATGAGGAATTTGAAAAAGAATGAAGATCCTGTAAAATTCATTCAATTTTCAAAAGTTTTGTATGCATTTCAAAATATTCATTGAGTAAATCCAAGAATTTTATTTCATTCAAAAAGAGTTATTATTCAACATTATATGATTCAAAAGAACCATTTAATAATGATGAGATGTTTCAATATGTAATTTAAATAAAAGGAGAAAGAACAACAAGAATGTTATATAGAATTCAATTAAATGGAAAAGGATATTACATATCAGACAGTCTTGAATATAAAAATTCACTTAATTGGGAATTATTACATTTATTTATCGTTGTTATGTGGATATAGTGATGTTTTATATTATATAATTTTTTAATAATATAGATATTTCTAAAATTTTAGTCCAGAAAAAGATTAAATTATAATATAATATTCATGAATTTTTTATATATTTCCTATCTTAAAAGATGATTGAGTAAAGTCATGGAGGATTGTAATTTATTATATGGTAAAAAAAATACTATAAAATGTGAATTGAATATGATTTTTAAAATTTCAAAAACTATAAAATATTTTTTTAATGCATAATGAAGGGGAGAAATGTATGGAGAGAAATATAAAATGACAATGAGATATTTTGAGTGGGAGAATGAGAAAAAATATATACTGAAATCCTGTGTGTTATAATGTTAATAAAAAATATATTTCTATAATATAGAGAATCATATTCCAGTACTATCTCATTAATTATTTTTATATAATGTGAGAATGTCCGTATAAAATCGGTTCAATACTTAATATAAATGGTTGATGTTATTAAATAGGAGGAACACACTGATCTGTTATATTTTTGACATTAATACGTAGATCATCATCATAAGTTCATGATGAACCCTGGACCCACTTATGGTATTTATCTTACTACTGTAATCATGTTCTTACAAGTGTGATATTGTTTACTGTGGGTTGTTTTCTAGTGTCAATAAATACCCATAGGTAATGGGTGATTCATTCCTTCCCAATATAAATGGTGTCTCAGTATAGTTTAAATCAGTTACATTGACTCGCCTAAATCATAAAGTGTAGTATTTTCCCACATTAGGACACAACTATGTTAAATTTTTTTGTGCCTTATCCCTTTAGCATTATTCTTTCATTTTCATAACATTGGATTTTATAATTGAGCATATTATATCCTACTAGATCAAATAAGACAATTCAAAGATTAATAATTGAATAATCAATGGAACAACTGATTAAACGCCCCAAACAAAATCATAAATGTCCACCCATTTATTGGGTTTATCAATGGGAATAAAATCATTAAAAGGATACATAATTCATATAATTTTCTTCATGAATAATTTTATTTTTATAAACAATATTCTTATACCTAATATTGATAGAGGTAAAATTCTTCTTTTAAAGAATATTATATTTTCTTATATTCTCTAAATTATTATATAGGTTAATAATGGAATAATAATTGTATTTCCCCCAATATAGCTAAATAATTTAATTTAATTTTTTATAAGAGATAATTAAATATTTATGGAAAAAAATAAATATCATTCTCCTGTATCTATCAAAACATTATTCCATAATGGTTATAAATCATCATACAATTGTAGAAAACTGGGAAATAATAGAAATATGAAGTGAAATAATTATTTAATATATAAAATCTGTAATAATAATTTGTATAATAATATTTTATGATGTAATGATGGATAAAAGAAATATAGAAATTATTATCATACATGAGACAAACATATATTCACCAAAATTATAGTTTCTGAAAAAAATATTTAAAAAAATTATAATTTTAATAATGGTTATGAGAATCATTATAAATAAGTTGGAACCAAAAATTATGGGGTTGGATTATAAGGATGATATTACCCTTAACGATCAATACCAAAATCATATTTTATATGATAATAATAAATCTGTGTCATTATGAAGAACATCATTGAGTTATTGTAATTTTAATCCATGAGTAAACTCAAAATTTACAATGATCAGGTTGAAATTATAAGTGATTCTAATAATGAAGTGGAAAGGGATTAGGACACTAAGATAACTATGTATCTTATATAAAATAAATTGTAAAAATGAAAGGAACTATATAATGAAAAATTCAATCTTTAGGTTTTCAAGTGTAGTGGATTTATTAACATATCTATAATCTATGAAAATTTAAAAAAAATAGAGATTAAAAAGGATGATTGAAATTCTATGTATTAAAAGATAAATGTTAATAAAATCTTAAATGAGGATCATAAATCTATTGGGAGAAAACATTATAAGACAAAAACAAAAATATGATGCCTGATAAATATAAGTTTGGCCATGACTTCTTTTTTGTATCTAATAAGAAAATGATATGGTTGAACTGTAAAAAAAATTCATCACAAATACAGAAAAACATAAACAATATCAATTTTGGTGATTAATAATAAGGTTTGATAACCTATATAAAACATCTTGTGATATATGAACATGAATCATTAAATAATAAAAAAAAATCAAAAAATTAAATAAGAATTTATTTAAAGATAATGAAAGGCTTAGTGAATGAAAATAGAATTATATCTATATTGATGAAGCATATAAGTATTAAACAAAAGTATTAGGCCGAACATTTCAAATAAATGAAAAATCACAAATAATCTATATGGAAAACTAACATAGAATTACAAAGAGATAACAATGTCATAATAATGTTTTCATCAGTCATATAAGACTCTAAAAATATTTTTTAAGAATTTAAATAAAATTATGGTTTTTCATGATATATAAAATAATATTTTTTAGGATAATTTACTAAAATAAAGGTAAAATATTACAATTCTTATATTAGATGTAAATCTATTTTTATTACCCATGATATAAAAAATTATGGCCAGTAGTTTTCTGTCAATGAATTGTCAAAATTGAACCTTTATATCATGGAAACACAATATTATCATGATACGAATTACATCTATATGGAAAAACATCGCAATACTGTAATGGTTAAAACTAAAATTTTTAAAATCGAATTACTATTATGAAATTTATAAATCTAATATCCAATTTAATTGATTGTGTGGTGGAATTAATGAGTCCAAAGAATACTCATATTTATTAATAATATCATTACATTATACTAGGAATGAATCAAGAGAATATATTTATTAAAAATAAATGAATCAACTCAATGAAGATTACGAAAATCAAATATGTGAGTCGAAATTATAAATTTGTAACAAAAAAATATTTATTTGACTGTCTAAAATAATTATGATGATAATGTGACTAGTAGGTTCCGTATTTAAAAAATTATATTGACACCCTCCCAAATAACTCAACATATGGTAAAGGAAATGAAATATAAATGTATAAAAATAATATAAATTGTGTAATTGTTACATTTCCACTAAAAATTTAACAAATGAATTGTAATTTATTTGAAAATACGTGTAGTTTTTTATTTAAATTTTATTATTTCTCTACTGTAAAATTAAAAGGCATTTGATTTTGAGGTATGGAGAGCCCAGAATATAATTTTTAATTTTTATGTACATTTCGTAACCGTGTGTGTAGGATTTTCTATCACTTGAAATGGTGCTCAGATCAAAAATATAGGGGAACCGTTGATTTTGAATGTTTGGATTCCCCTAAAAATGACATAACATCTACCTACATGGGTTTAGATGAGAAAGATATTTTTTTATTTTTGAGAAAAATAATAAAATAAGTTAATTATATTATTTTATTTCTTTCTCACCGTTGGCTGGAAGTCATCGATTCTGCAGTCCAACGACAAGGCGATGATGAGGATCATGGGTGGATACACAATAATGGATCATTTTAAACAGCAGTCATGATTTTATAAAGAATCATTAAATGATTAAAATTAAATGTGGTGCATTTAAGGAGTATTTTTAATTGACCCAACGACACTGCACAATTGGAATGATCATTGGTTAATTTCATTGAAGTTGAGATGCGACGAAGGGATCGATAAGTGGTTCTTCCAAGTGCGCTACGTATGGAACCCTACTGTTGGTTGAGACATAAGGACTAATAAAATTCAACTCTCTATGACTCATCCATCTTCTAGTGGGATGAACTTCTATGTGACATTGCAGGCCAATGGTTGGAAGCACTTCTATGTGACTTTTCAGGCCTACCCTACATGACAAGGATGAGTACCTCAACTGGAAATGATTAGTAGGAATATCATCTTTGTGACTTTTCAGGGCCATGATATGAGGTTGGGAGTTTTACCTAATCAGTGCAAAGATAGTGGTAAGCACTTCATTATGACATTGAAGGCCCACTATAATAATCAAAAGAGTAGTTCTCCAGCAACTAATGTGTTCGACGATGTGACTGATGATGCTACTGTTACTATCCTAGAATATAACTGTTGTGAGATATCTTATATTTTGTGACCTAAATTGAGAAATTTATATGTGTTGTTTACTTTTTTGGCTTCCATTGTAACGCCCCGACCCCGGCTACCCAGAGTTGGTGCATTACTTCATAACATTGGCATGATCACAAAAGATCAAGTCTCAAAAGACCGATTAGTTTAGTATCCTTGGACACACTAGACACATTCATAAGTCTTACATTACATCATAAAGTAAAACAAAACTATAACATCTTCTTGTCATATCCTCTTATATTATCCCTACAGGTCATTCATAATATACTTCTTCACATCCTGGAAAAAAAATTAAAATATTGAAAGGGGTGAGCTCAGATGCTCAGTAAGGATACCAATATAGCGGAAGCTTTCATAAATAAACATTAACATTTAAGGCAATGTATAACTAAAACAAAAGCCTTTTAAACTTGAACTTTAGCATAATATGGCAAAAGTAAACTGAAATAACGCCATTTACTTACTCACATGGATATTCTACTAGACGAATAATCACATGAAATATCAATAACCATTTTCATAATGATGGAATGCATAATGCCAGACTATCATAACCACATAGCCAAGGCCTCATGCCAAGACCACAAATAAGATTTTGTCAAGGCCTCGTGCCAAGACACTAGTTTGTCTCATGAGACCTACCGATGCATCGATGAGCTATAGCGGGCTCCACCCATCACTTATTAAGTCCAATGCATTCCTCATTTGAATAGGTTTAAAAATATCATAAACAATAACATAATCGTATCACATAAAACATGCATAAAGGAAACATAAAATTTCCACATTTCAATCACAAGATATCAATACAACACATTGATATAATAAAAACACTTTCAAAACCATTTTCATTACCAAAATAAAATAAAGTTAAAACCTTGTATTTACTTTTCATTAAAAAAAGTTATGGCATGTAGAGGAAGCTGAAACTCAAGTAATGGTCACGGCGGCGGAGAAGTCGTTGCCGCCGCATATGTATGGAAAAAAAACATTCCCTTTTTTCGTTTATTAAAACGCTTCGTATAAAATATATTCCTTTAGAATAAACGTAAAAGTCAAAGGGGTTTATACATCGTATAAAAGAAAGTTTTGTATAAAACCAAATATGCCTCAATGAAAGAATATTGAGACAAAGTCCTTAAAAGATCATTTTTAAAATAACATAGATCTATTATGTGTATTAACTATATGTACAAATAAAGAAAGTATAAATTCAAGATAGGACATAATAAGATCATGACATAATTTGAACGTAGGAGATTAACCCAAAGAATGGAAATTGGGTTAAGAAGTTCCCTTACCTCGTGTCCGACTTGACTCAACCGTTCTTTAACCTCCTGAATAATAAACTAGAGATAATATCTACCTTATTAAGAACCATTTTATATTTCATTATCCTTTTTATATCACTTATTACAATGTTATGAACATTATGTAATTATTTAATTTAATAACATTCGTTTTGTCGATCTTTGGGACTTGAGTCAACAATAAACATCTTATAATTACAAATTGTTCATGTGGTGAAATATCAATTATATCCAAAATTATATTCATGATATAGATAACATATATATCATATATATCCAGTATATACATTCATTCTTAATATTACATAACATTTAGAGGTAAGAAATGAAATGCACCGTTTATGGAGACGGTAAGTCGTACGTACACATGAACGCTACTTTCATTTATATTTCGTATTTAATGGAATGAAATCATAATGATATAAATGTATAATATAATTCCAGCATAATATAGCATATAATACCATTTACTCCATCCTTTATACATCCCACATATGGTATTAACGATTCAAATCACTTTGAGGGGGCGGTAGTCCGCACTTCCTAAAATAAAAATATCGGGTTTACCCATAATGGAAACCATAAAGTATGCCATAAATGAGAAATACAGAAGAATAAGGAAAACATAAACATATTATATATCATATATAAATATAGTGACATCTAAATGGCCACCTTTTAAGGTGTTATATGTGTGTTGAACAATCATCGTTTCATGAGGCAGAAATTCGCCATCCACAGAAACAGTATGTTCATTAACCATTAGATGTAGGTGTGTGTATGTGTAGCTCGAATCATTCTTATAAAAAAATCCTAGTATATTTAGGATACTATTTTTGTTACAAAATAAATGAATAAAAAGTATTTAGGGGGTTGGAGAAGAAAATAAAACAAAACAACATTAGAGAAGACATTACCTTAAAATCGGGTAACTCTTTTTGATTTGAGCCAAAGGCTTCCTTGGGAAGAGTTCAGCTCAACGTGAGGCTTCTAGGAGTAAGAGGGGTACTTTGGGAGAGTATTTGGGTTGAGGTTGGCTGAGCCAAATGGCTTTAATGTGTGAATGAGGTGGTAGAGGTGGGGGCCTTTTATAAGTGGAGGGAGGGGAACTCTTGGAAATTAAAGAAAAGTCACTTTATTATAAAATGAGTTTCGGATTTTGGAGCTCCCACACTTATATAATTCAAGGATAATGTGAAAAGGGTTCTAAATCTACTCATCCAATAGGTTTTTGACAAGTTTATGCCTTGGATTTTACATTATCGTTTCATTTTATTTAAATCGTTAATAAATGAGGTAATCGCTGCATCATCATGGTGTCATAAATAATTTAATTTATTTAATGTCTAAATATTATAAAAAAAATACTATGACGTAGGAAATAATATTATCTTTCCAATTACTATTTATAGTCAAAAATATGACTTGTATAACCCCATGTAAAAATTGTTTTAGTAAAAAATTTCATGTTTGTGTCATTTTTTACTTTAACATTATATAAAAGGTATTTATGTCATTTTCCAACTAAAGTGGATCCATGGGGTCCCCAAGTTGACCCATGGATTTTCATGGTAGGCCATGGCACATCCAATGAGGGTAGGACATGTTTCAAGCTCATTTCATATTATTAAAACATTATTTTTACCTTAAACTACACTAATTACCTCTAATCGCGATTAAGAACTTAAAAGATACTATTCACCAAAAAATTATTTTAATCTCAATGAACCACATTTTACATCCTAATGACAACAATGTATGTCGGATTTATGAAAATCAAATCACAGAATTGGTAACATTTCATTTAAACGAAAAATTAGTTATTTAACTACCACTTAGTGGTTTCACTATTCATCAAAAATTGAAGTTTTTCAGAAAAATCCCAAAAATTCACCCTACGCTATATTTGATATTCCAATTTCAAAAATGATGTCTATTTTAAAAAATTCCAAACATATAAGTTGCATTAATTAATTTTATAATTAATTACTGCTGGCACAACAAATAGCGTGTTTTTATGAAACAATATATATCAAAAGATTGGCAATTGTTTATGTCCAATCTCAAAGTGAAATTCATTCTAATGACCACCATTGGATAAAATAGTAAAAATATATTCTAAATATACTTTAAAACCACTCAATACTATAATTTATCACTATAAAATACTTTGATTAAAAAATTTGTTTTTAAGTATTTTTCACTATTCATAAAAACTAGATGTTCTCAGAAAATTACAAAAAATTCAACTTTGGATAATTTCGATATTACGAATACAAAAATGAAGTCCATTGTGAAATATAAAATTTCTATAATTTTAAAAAGTGGGTATTACTAATCATAACGGCTACTTTGATTAGTCGCGGTGTGTTAGAACTCGAAGTTGCGTACAATGCAAACTATTGCATTATTGAAAGATATGTGTATCGTGAAAGCTCGGGGTGTTCCATTCTCCTCTCCTTAAATAAATTGCGTCCTCGCAATTTGAAATTTTTCTTTGAAAATAAAAGGTTCAAAATAGAAAATACCTTTGTGGAAAACCCACATCAGAAATAAGGCTAATAAAATTTAGCCTTAATAAGAGGGAAATGGAAATAAGAAAGTCACCACCAAATTATGATCTCGATAAGGAGAACATTGGTGGAAATTAGAGACATATAATTGGAGGAAAAACGTAAATATTTGTATGGAGTGATTGAGGTCATCAATCAAAAACAAGTGTAAAATTGAGGGCCTCAAAGCCATCAATCTATGTTGATTTAAAATATTTACAGTTCAATAAGACATAGGGTATTAGGATAACACATTTTTTTGTTTTAATATCCCTTTATTATAGTTTAAGAATTAATTTATTCATATAATAAGAGATATGTATATATATATTTATGCTTGACAAGTATAGTTTCAACTTTTAATTAATTTCTACCAGAAACTCATCTTTCACTCAAAAAGATAATATGACTAAAGAAAATATTTTATTTATACTAATTGTACAAGGTTCAAAATATTAACACATACCATTTAGATTAGTAAAACTATTTTTTAATAACACGGGACTTCTTGTAGGCTAGTGGTAGGTAATAAAGACATGTCTCACTATGGTTGTGGGTTCGATTCCTACAGCTTTGTCCGACGCGACAGTTTATACCCCACCCTGCAGGATGTCCTTTTCCTAAAACTATAGTATTATAATATTCCAAAAATAATCTTCAGAAATGTTTCATCCTTAAACAATACTATCCAAAGATCAACTTAATCCATTCCAACCTTTATAGTTATCCAAAATACCTCCATCCAGACTTTCTCTAAAGGGTCCTTAAATTCCAAAATCAATTGTAACATTAGATTCCCTAAACAAAGTAATGTTTCTCTTATTGTAACATACAGAAATATGATTACCTTCATCATATTAAAACCTTAATGAAATCAACATGTACTGTAGTACAATCCTTATATATATATATAAGATTATTCTAATAACCATAATATAATCCATGAGTCCAAAAGCACCAATACATTAATTATTCTACTTCAACTGTAGTCACATCATAAGATTGGCCTTGATCCCTTGGCCTTTTTTGAGGTAAGTTTCCCTAATGCTTAGGAAATTCATTTGCATAATGCCCCATTTCCCTACAATTGTAGCATTCAACATTGATAGACTCTTTCTTTCCCTTGCAATCATGAGCCTGGTGACCTTTTTCTCCACATTTATAACAAACTCCTATTCTTTTTAGGCAAGTACCATGGTGATTATTCCCACAATTATCACATAATGGAGAATCTTTATTTCCCTTTTTCCCTTTCTCCGTCTCTTGTTCCACCGTTCTCTTCTTCTCTTACTTTACTTTATTGTCATAAGACTTAGAGAATGCCTTTTCTGTCTTCATAGCACACGAGACTATATCTTTGTATGTTGAGAATGATTGTGTTACTAAAGCTCGACAGAGAAATGGTTTTAACACATCAAAGAAACGATCAATATTACTTCTTGGGTTATGTATATAATCTGCAGCATGTCTCGCTATCCTTGTAAAGTTGGCCTCATACTTTGCGACATTCTCATCCTCCTTTTGTCTCGGACTCAAAAATTGCCTTTCCATATCTACACGATGGTCATGTGGAAAGTATTTTTCTAAGAAAATATCTTTGAACTCTCTCCATTCCATATTTGATACTTCTTCATCTTCCTTTGTGTTTTGAATCAGCGACCACCATTGATCGGCATCTCCAGTGAGGCAGTAAACTGCCATGATAACCTTTTCCCTTTCACTACTCCCCAAGGAGTGGAATATTTTCTCTAAGGAGTTTATCCATTGCTCAGCTACTAATGGAATTGTACCCCCATTAAATGTTGGTGGTTGTTGCCTCATGAAGTGATCTAACATTGATCCTTCACGTTGTGGATCAGGGTGCTCCATATGAGTAAGGTTATTATTCATAACCTGAGTGAGTTGTCCCAGTATGGTAATAAGTTGATCAGCAGAAGTTGAATCTCCAGATCCACAATAATTATCTTGAGCAGGAGGTCAATCCCTACATGGAGTGCGTGCATTGATACGGTTTCCATTCCTTCCACTAGGCGCCACTTCTAAACAATGGCATAAACTAGATTAGTTTAGGAATCAAAATACATAATTCCATACTTATAAAATACTTAACATAAAATGAACGATTTATGTATATAATCCATAATAATAAAAATGTTTTCTTTGAGGAAGTCTGTACTCATAACCCTTCATAATGGTTTGTAATGAATATGAGAATTATCTTAAGCATATCCCCCGGGAGTGTCTTAACCAAGAGTGCAGTAAGGCCCGTTGTCCTGCACATGTCCCCGTTAGAGTCTAGCTCAAAGCGGTGTTTTCGGGTTTTACCCCTAGGTACATCTGTGCTAGAGCCACCTCTACCTGCTCGTATCCAGACTAGGATATATTGCTCGGAAAACTCACAAAATATCTATAATACCAAAAATCTAGGAAGTTCTTCTATACTAATCCTCAAAGTCTATCATTGGGCTAAGTTCTCTAATCCGAGTTTAACTAAATCTAGCTTCCAAGGTTAGTACCAAAATGTCTCTGATACCAACTATAACACCCCGACCCCAGCTACCCAGAGTCGGTGCATTACTTCGTAACGTTGGCATGATCACAAAAGATCAAGTCTCGGAATACCGATTAGTTTTGTAGCCTTAGACACACTAGATACATTCATAAGTCTTACATTACATCATAAAGTAAAACAAAACTACAACATCTTCTCTTCATATCCTCTTATATTATCCCTACAGGTCATTCATAATATACTTCTTCACATCCTGAAAAAAAAATTAAAACATTGAAAGGGGTGAGCTCAGATTCTTAGTAAGGATAACAATATAGCAGAAGCTTTCATAAATAAACATTAACATTTAAGGCAATGTATAACTAAAACAAAATCCTTTTAAACTTAAACTTTATCATAATATTGCAAAAGTAAACTGAAATAATTCCATTTACTTACTCACATGGATATTCTAATAGACGAATAATCACATGAAATTTCAATAACCTCTTTCATAATGATGGAACGCATAATTTCATACTATCATAACCACGTAGCCAAGGCCTCATGCAAAGACCAAAAATAAGATTTTCTCAAGGCCCCGTGCCAAGACATTAGTTTCTCTCATGATACCTACCGATGCATCGAGGAGCTGTAGCGTGCTCCACCCGTCACTTATTAACTCCAATTCATTCCTCATATGAATAGGTTTAAACATATCATAAACCATAACATAATCGTATCACATAAAACATTCATAAAGAAAACATAAAATTTCCACATTTCAATCACAAGATATCAATACAACACATTGATATAATAAAATCACATTCAAAACCATTTTCAATACCAAAATAAAATAAAGTTAAAACATTGTATTTACATTTCATTAAAAAAAGTTATGGCTTGTAGAGGAAGCCGAAACTCAAGTAATGGTCACGGTGGCAGAGAAGTCATTGTCGCCGCATATGTACGGAAAGAAAAAACATTCCCTTTTTTCGTTTAGTAAAACGCTTCGTATAAAATAGATTCCTTTTGAATAAACGTAAAAGTCAAAAGGGTTTATACACCGTATAAAAGAATGTTTTGTATAAAACCAAATATGCCTCAATGAAAGGAGATTGAGACGAAGTCCTTAAAAGATAATTTTTAAAATAACATAGATATATTATGTGTATTCACTATATTTACACATAAAGAGAGTATAAATTCAATATAGGACATAATAATATCATGACATAATTTGAAAGTACGAGATTAACCCAAAGAATGGAAATTGGGTTAAGAAGTTCCTTTACCTCGTGTCCGACTTGACTCAACCATTCTTTAACCTCCTTAATAATAAACTAGAGTTAATATATACCTTATTAAGAACCATTTTAAATTTCATTATCCTTTTTATATCACTTATTACATTGTTATGAACATTATGTAATTATTTAAGTTAATAACGGTCGTTTTGTCGATCTTTGGGACATTAGTCAACAATAAACTTCTTATAATTACAAGTTGTTCATGTGGTGAAATATCCATTATATCCATAATTATATTCATGATGTAGATATCATATATATAATATATATCCAGTATATACATCCATTCATAATATTACGTAACATTTAGAGGTAATAAATGAAATGCACCGTTCATGGAGAGGGTAAGCCGTACGTACACATGAACGCTACTTTCATTTATATTTCGTATTTAATGGAATGAAATCATAATGATATAAATATATAATATAATTCCAGCATAATATATCATATAATACCATTTACTCCATCCTTTATACATTCCACATATGGTATTAACGATTCAAATCACTTTGAGGGGGCGGTATTCCGCACTTCCTAAAATGAAAATATCACGTTTACCCATAATGGAAACCATAAAGTATGCCATAAATGAGAAATAAAGAAGAATAAGGAAAACATAAACATATTATATATCATATATAAATATAGTGACATCTTAATGGCCTCCTTTTAAGGTGTTATATGAGTGTTGAACAATCATCGTTTCGTGAGACAGAAATTCACCATCCACAGAAACAGTATGTTCTTTAACCATTAGATGTAGGTGTCTGTAAGTGTAGCTGGAATACTTCTTATAAAAACACCCTAGTATATTGAGGATACTGGTTTTGTTACAAAATAAATGAATAAAAAGTGTTTAGGGGGTTGGAGAAGAAAATAAAATAAAACAACATTAGAGAAGACATTACCTTAAAATCGGGTAACTCTTTTTGATTTTAGCCAAAGGCTTCTTTGGGAAGAGTTCTGCCCAAAGTGAGGATTCTAGGAGTAAGAGGGGGAAGTTGGGAGAGTATTTGGGAAGAGTTTGGCCGAGCCAAATGGCTCGAAAGTGTGAATGTGGTGGTAGAGGTGGGGGCCTTTTATAAGTGGAGAGGAGGGGCACTCTTGGAAAGTAAAGAAAAGTCACTTTATTATAAAATGAGTTTCAGATTTTAGAGGTCCCACACTTATATAATTAGAGCCTAAGGTGATAAGGGTTCGAAATCTACTCATCCAATAGGTTTTTGACAAGTGTAACCCTTGGAATTTACATTATCTTTTCATTTTATTTAAATCGTTATTTAATGAGGTAATCACTGCATCATCATGGTGTCATAAATAATTTAATTTATTTAATGTCTAAAAATTATAAAAAAATATTATGATGTAGGAAATTTTTTTATCTTTCCAATAACTCTTTATAGTCAAAAATATGAATTGTATAACCTCATGTAAAAATTGTTTTAGTAAAACATTTCATGTTTGTGTCATTTTTTACTTTAACATTAAATAAAAGGTATTTATGTCATTTTCCAACTAAAGTGGCTTCATGGGGTCCCCAAGTTGACCCATGGATTGTCTTGGTCGGACATGGCACATAAAAAGAGGGTAGGACATGTGTCAAGCTCATCTCATATTATTAAAACATTATTTTTACCTTAAACTACACTAATTACCTCTAATCGCGATTAAGAACTTAAAAGTTACTATTCAGCAAAAAAAAAATTTAATCTCATTGAACCACATTTTACTTCCTAATGACAACCATGTATTTCGGATTTTTTAAAATCAAATCACAGATGTGGTAATATTTCATTTAAACGAAAAATCAGTTATTTAACTACCACTTAGTGGTTTCACTATTCATCAAAAATTAAAGTTTTTCAGAAAAATCCCAAAAATTCACCCTACGCTATATTTGATATTCCAATTTCAAAAATGATGTCTATTTTAAAAAATTCCAAACATATAAGTTGAATTAATTAATTTTATAAATAATTACCGTTGGCACAAAAAATAACATGTTTTTAAGAAACAATATATATCAAAAGATTGGCAATTGTTTATGTCCAATTTCCAAGTGAAATTAATTCTAATGACCACCATTGGATAAAATAGTAAAAATATATTCTAATTATACTTTAAAACCACTCAATACTATAATTTATCACTATAAAATACTTTGATTAAAAAATTTGTTTTTAAGTATTTTTCACTATTCCTAAAAACTGGATGTTCTCAGAAAATTATAAAAAATTCAACTTTGGATATTTTTGATATTACGAATACAAAAATGAAGTCCATTTTGAAATATAAAATTTCTATAATTTTAAAAAGTGGGTATTACTATTCATAACGGCTACTTTGATTAGTCGCGGTGTGTTAGAACTCGAAGTTGCGTACAATGCAAACTATTGCATTATTGAAAGATAGGTGTATCGTGAAAGCTCGGGGTGTTACATCCATACTAATTACTATGTTACTCACCCCTTCATGGGATTCTCTCGCACGTGTTTTGTCAGGTGTAGATGATGTATGTTTCTGTAGGGGTGCTCAAGGAGATGAGGCTGATAGACGCTGTGATGGTGGACATGGTGGCCTAGGACTTGGCAGGGCCTTGTAGGACTTGGTTGAAATGACATACTACTTCAGCTTCCAATTGCTTCACTATTATCACGATTATGTAGGGATTTTCTATGGATGGCCATCAAAATTTCCTTTTTGTATTTTTTTTGTTTTCAATTCTTTGATGGGTATGTATTATCGACCACTTACATTTACCTATACTTTTAATCCATGTTTTAGTGGTAATTTTTGCCCCCTATTTGTGTGTTGGGATGTGGTAGGGTGTGGGTGTCAGTACATGTACCTAGTAAAATGACACCCATAAGTAGGTTAATTCCTTCATCGCTAGTCGCCAGCCCATGTCCTCTAGGGTGTGGGTTGGGGTAGTCACTGCTCCGGCCATGGGGGACGGGTCGTGACATGTTAAATTTTGGTTATATATAATGGGTTTTCAATAAATATATATAGGTCACAAACTTTTTCATTATTATTAAACAAAATTATATGTGGGAAGTATAATTTTTAAATGATACAATGAATAATATAAAGGTTGTTAGAAATTTTATGATAGATAATCAAATAATAAAATGAAAATATTTACTTTATATATATATCAAATTTATTATTTTATCTATGATCCATTCATTTTAATTTGGAAATTATGTTTAATTCATGAAAAATGCATGCATCATTGGTAATTCAATGCATAATAATTCATCATGATTGGGGATAGAACAAGTAAAGATATATTCCAAATTGGGGATCCAACCTAATAATTAACCTTGAGTTCCAATGAATAGAATATAAATTATTAAACAAAACATGTAACCACTGGATAAATAAAATGAATAAAATTTATATGACTGATTTTTTAGAGTTTTACCATAACTCAAATAAAATGGTGTTTGTGTGGATATAGAAATGGAATATAGTTACAACAACTCACATAAAATTGGATATTCAATACAACATTCCACTAAAAAAATCATTAATACTTTTTCATATGAGAAATAAATATTCAATATGTGATAGATATTTAACTTTCATTTTGGAGGATTTTAGAAAATAACAATTGACCTATTTTTTGGAATAATTATGAAATTAAAGGGATATAAAAAACCATCTCTAGTCACGTAAAAAATAGTTCATATTCTACCTAAAAAAACTGAGATATTATATTGGTTAATATTATAGATATAAGTTTTGGAATTATTAATTCATTTATTCAGAATTAATCATGTTTATAGTGAACAATAATCTCCCTAGAAAATTCTAATATCATAAAAAATATAATATTTAAGTAAATGGGTATATATATTCTACTTGAACACAGTATTTTTAAATTTTTCATTATAGGTGATGGAATTATAGTTATAAAAAACATTATAGGTGTCTACTAAGAATCATCAAAATTTTGAAAATATATGAAACGAGGTACAACTTAAATCCAATAGTGAAATGTTTAAATTTTCTTATCCTTTGATACGTGAAAATTAATATTATAAATCATGGATTTTTTTAAGAGAATATTATAAAAGGAATATTCCATGGTTATTTTTCCATTGGTTTATAATATAAATTATGGATTGAAATAAATAAAATTTTAGTTTTTTATATAAATATAATTTATAGTCAATTCAATTCGATTTTTTCTTTTGATCATGATTTAGAAAATTATGATACTAGAAGAATATTTATTTTATAATTAATGTTATAAAGATGAAAAAAGAAATGAGGAAAATTTTATTTATGTAAATTTTGAATAAATCAATCAAAAATATGAATCTTATAAAAATAGAAACAAATAAATTATATATTTATGAATCATGTTTATTTAGTGAATAAAATTCGATGTATAAATCCCTAGTGTCGACAAGAAATTTATTATTTTTAAAAAATATTAAATCACCTTTAAAATTTTTTACCATAATCTATAGTGAAGGAATATGACCATGGGTTTTGGATTGAATATATAAATTATTTTGTTGATATGATATTGATGAATTCTAATTTTGATTTTATTCATATATCTAATGAAAAAATTATTAAAAGTTCGAAGTGTTTGAAATAAAAATTATAAATAACAATGTTGACGTTTCTTGGGAAGGACTGATTAGAATTTAAATGTAACATCCCAAGTAAGTAATGAGTAATAGATATTTTTATCTATGTCTATTAATGAATTAGATAGTGTTTTAGAGGCTTAAAATGAAAATAAATCCAATCTTAAGCATGGAATACTCTAATAATTTTAAATGATTATTTTACTGCCTTTTGATGGAAAACCATTTTTAAATATATATTTTGACAATTTTATAAGCTATTTTTGTCAAAATAATCTTATTCATTATGATTGGGACATCAAAATTTACTTTGTGTGAAATTTTGGTATTTTTCAGACAACGTTCATTTTTTAATGAATAGTGAAAAATACTGCATTTTACCTCAAAACTGCTTTTTAAAATAATTTATTTATATGATTAGATTATCTTTTGAATTGGTTTTGAAGTGAAATTAGAATATATTTTTACCATTTAATCCAATGGTGGTCATTGGAATCAATTTCACTTGAAATTGGACTTAAACTGGTGTCAATGTTTTGATACTTATTGTTTCATAAAAACACGCTATTTTTCATGACAACGGGAATTAAATATTAAATTAATTAATATGACTTATATGTTTTCAATTTTTTAAAATAGACTTCATTTTCTAATTCGGAATATCAAATATAGCTTAGGGTGAATTTTTGGTATTTTTCTGAAAAACATCAATTTTTGATGAATAGTGAAACCACTAAGTGGTACTTGTAAAAACTGATTTTTCGTTTAAATGAAATTTTACAATTTCTGTGTTTTGAATTTCAAAAATCCGACATACACGGTTGTCATTAAGAAGTAAAATGTGGTTCAATGAGATTAAAATAATTTTTTGGTGAATAGTAACTCTTAAGTTCTTAATCGCGATTAGAGGTAATTATTGTAGTTTAAGGTAAAAATAATGCTTTAATAAAATGAGATGATCTTGACACATGTCCTACCCTCATTGGATGTGTCATGGCCGACCAGGAAAATCCATGGGTCAACTTGGGGACCCCATGGAGCCACTTTGGTTGAGAAATGACATAAATAACTTTTTATTTAATGTAAAAGTAAAAATGACACAAACATGAGATGTTTTATTAAAACAAATTTTACATGGGGTTATAAAGATACGATTTTTTATTATAAATAGACATTGGAAAGATAAAACGATTTCCTACATCATATTATTATTATTTTTAGACTTTAAATAAATTAAATTATTTATGACATTATGATGATGCAACGATGACCTCATTATTTAACGATTTAAATAATATGGAATGATAACGTAAAATCTAAGACCTACACATGGCCAAAACCTATTGTATGTGTGGATTTAGAACCTTTATCACCTTATCCTCTAAACACATCAATGTGGGACCTCTTAAATCTGAATACCATTTTAAAATAAAGTGACTTTTCTTTACCTTCCAAGAGTGCCCCTCCTCTCCTCTTATAAAAGGCCCCCACCTCTACCTCCTTACCCACACTCCCAAAGCCTTTGGCTCGGCCAACCCCTACCCATTTTAGCTATCCACATCCCTCTATTACTCCATAAAGCCTCAATTTGGGCAGAAGTCTTCCCAAGGAATCCTTTGAGCTCAAACAAAAGGGAGTTACCTGATTTTAAGGTACTGTCTTCACTTGAGTCTTTTTGTTTTATTTTGCGTCTCCAACCCCCTAACCACTTTTTATTCATTTATTTTGTAACAAATCCAGTATATACAATATACTATGATGTTTTTATAAAAAGTATTCGAGCTACACTTACATACACTTACATCTAATGGTTAAAGGACATACTGTTTCCGTGGATGGTGAATTTATGCCTCCAAAAACGATGATTGTTCAACATTCTTATAACACCTTCAAAGGTGGACATTAAGATGTCACTATTTTTATATATGTTATATAATATGTTTATGTTTTCCTTAAGCTTCTGTATTTTTCATTTTTGGCATACCTTTATGGTTTCCATTATGGGTAAACACGGTATCTTCATTTAAGGAAGTGTGGACTACCGCCCCCTCAAAGTGATTTGATTCGTTAAATACCATATGTGGGACATATAAAGGATGGAACTATGATATTATATATGATATTATAATGGAATTATAATATAACTTTATATCATTATGATTCCATTCTATAAAATACGAAATAGAAATTAAAGTAGTATTCATGCGTATGTACGGCTTACCGTCTCCATGAACGGTGCATTTCATTTCATACCTATAAATGATTATGTAATATTATAAATTCATGTATATAATGGATATATATGATATATACATCATGGTGATAATTCTGGATATAATGGATACATGAACAACTTTTAATTATAATGGTTTTATTTTTGACTCAAGTACCAATGATCGTTAAAACGACCGTTATTGACATAAATAATTACATAGTGTTCATGACATGGAAATAAGTGATATAAAAGGAATAATGAACTTGAAAAAGGTTCTTAAGCAAGTATAAATTAACTCAAGTTTATTATTCAGGACATTAAATAACGATCGAGTCAAGTCGGACCCGAGGTATGGGACTTCTTCTCAATATCCTTTCATTGAGGCATATTTTGTTTTATACACAACCTTCTTTTATATGGTGTATAAACCCCATTGAATTTTACGCTTATTCAAAAGGAATCTTTTTATACAAAGTGTTTAATAAACGACTAAATGGAATGTTTTTGTCTTACGTATGAGGCGACAATGACTTATCCGCCGCCGTGACCATTATTTAATTTTTGGCTTTCTCTACAAGCCATAAATTTTTTTAAAAGAAAAATAAATACCATGTTTTACTTTTATTTTATTTTGGTATTGAAAATGGTTTTCATAATGTATTTATATCAATGTGCTGTATTGATATCTTGTGATTGAAAGGTGGAAATGTTATGTTTCCTTTATGCATGTTTTATGTGATATGATTATGTTGAGGTTCCTGGGCATTATTATAAAGACGGGTGGTTCCATGATAAACTAAGGGCGGGTGAGCCCGATATAGCTCTCCAATGCATTGGGTAATGCGAAGGAGTGTAATGTTAATGTTTCTCCGAAGAGATTTAGGGAATATACTGTGATGGGTATTCCAAACGTAACCAAGAGGGTTACTCCCTACGTAAGAATACAATGAATGCCTCAAGTTACCTTTATGTCTTATGATTTCTATGATTTATTCATGATTTTATGAGGTATGTTAAAGTGCTTATGTTTTATGGATAATGTGTGATTTCATTCTTATGTATATATGTACCCATGTTTCCTTTCCATATTTTTATATCCCTTACTTATCTTTTTATGCTCATCCCATGTTTTTTGAAATTTTTATCAATGATCCAGGGAAAGGTACATGATATGATGATAGTGTCAAGGAAGTGGCAAGAAAGAATCCATGTTTTATATTAAATATGTTTCCATTAATGGGAAAGAAGAATACTATCTTTATGTAACCACTTTGTTTATATGTGGAATTTAATGAATTTTTTATGATCTAATTCTCTAAAACTCTAAACCCGAAAAGATCCTCAATGTGTAATCTTGTAATAACTCAAGATTAAGTAAGGTTTAAGGCTGGGGCCTTATTGTTGGTATCAATGGTCGGTTTAGATAACATTAGGAGTTAGAATTCTATTAAATGATTATCAAAAAATATTTTTTTATGGTCAAATTGAAGTGATATAGTATTTGAAGATTACCATGTTGCTTCATCTAAGACATGTTTGTTCAGAATGGTTTTCCATAGAGGAAACAGGGAAGCAGTGCTAGGAAGGCATGCAGATGGAAATAACCTTCCGAATCAGCATCTTGAGATGGTCGGAATTGGAACTGAACAGTTTGTTGTAGTAATGGCGCAGTTGACTCAAGCGATAAATGGCGGTGGTACCCATACATGAGATCATCCAGATCAACTGCAGAGGAACATGTTAGTGGTGGAACATTTCATGAGGCAACATCCCCCATCATTCAGAGGATCATCTGACCTTGTGCTAGATAAAGGGTGGATTAAAGCACTGGAGAAGATTTTCGATGTCATGGGGTGTTCAGACAATCAAAAGGTTAGTCTTGCTATTTACCGTTTGAAGGGTGAAGCAGATCAGTGGTGGTCGATGGTTAAAAATATCAGGGACGCTGATGAGATTGATGCTATCAAGTGGGATGAATTCAAAGGTATGTTTCTTGATAAGTATTTTTCTAAGGCTGTTCAACTTAGGATAGAAAAGCAATTATTGAAATTGAGGCACGAGGATGACTCAGTGGCTTCCTATGAAGAAAGGTTCACTCGATTGGCAAGGTATGCTCCAAATTTTATCCGAGACCTTGATAGTAAAATCAATCGTTTATATTCAGGATTAAAGCCAAAATATCGGAGGGAATTAGCTTCTCGTGAGTTTAAAAGATATGAAAAGCTTGTTCGATGTGCTGAGAAGGTGGAAATGGAGTTTACCGATGATCAATTGTTCTATAAAAACCAATAGAATAAGAGACCGATGTGGCAGGAGTAAGGTAAGAATTCGTCCAAAAAGTCTGATTGTAAGAAAACTAAGTTTCCAATTTGTGATAAATGTGGCAAAAGGCATGCTTGGGTGATTGGAAGCAGTTATACTACAAGCATAAAGGGGTGGTGAAATCCTTTGCAACTACTTCAGTAGACGTCAGGACATCAAATGAAGTTGTATCAGGTACTTTGTTTGTTTTTTCAGATTATGCTAGTGTGTTGTTTGATTTGGGGTCTACACATTCTTTCATCTCTGAAACCTTTTCTAGTAAAATGGAAATACCATATCAAGAAATGACTCCTGAAATTTTGGTAAAAATGCCTAGGGGAAATGTTGAGGAAAAAACAATTTATAAGAATCTTCCTATCCTTATCTGTGGAAAGAACCTACTTGCAAACATTATTGTTCTACCTCTAGTAGAGTTTGATGTTATCCTAGGTATGGATTGGCTCTCTATTTACCATGCTAAGATTGACTGTAGATCTAAAGAAGTTTCTTTTAAAAAATATATTCAGTTTGTGTACAAGAATGAACTCTTACTATTGATAACTTATCAAGAGGCCAAGAAACTTATAAAATATGGAAATAAATGTTACCTTTCACATATCGTTGAAAATAAAGGAACTGTTCAGATTAATGATTTGCCAGTGGTAAATGAGTATCCTGATGTTTTTCCTCATGAGTTGCCTGGAATAATACTAGATCGGGAAGTTGAGTTTACTATTGACTTAGTTCTTGATTCTAAGCCAATTTCAAAACCCCCTTATCAAATGGCTCAAATTGAACTTTTAGAGTTGAAGAGCAATTGAAAGATTTATTAGAGAAAGGTTTCATTCGACCTAGCACATCACCATGGGGTGCTCCTATTTTATTTGTTAAAAAGAAAGATGGTTCAATGAGACTTTTCATTGATTATAGAGCCTTGAATAACATCACTATTAAGAACAAATATCATTTGCCTCATATCGATGATTTGTTTGATCAGCTCCAGGGAGCTCAGTATTTTTCAAAGATTGAATTGAGATAGGGGTACCATCAGCTGAAGGTAAAGGAAGCAGATGTTCCGAAGACTGTGTTCCGTAAAAGATATGGACATTATGAATTTGTAGTAATGCCTTTTGGGCTAACCAATGCACCTGCTGTATTCATGGACTTAATGAATAGAATTTTCCATGATTTCATGGATATGTTTGTGGTGGTTTTCATTGATGATATTTTGGTGTTTTCTAAAAGTAAAGAGGAGCATGAAAGACATTTAAGGGTTATCTTGCAAACCATAAAAGAAAAGAAACTGTATGGAAAATTTTGCAAGTGTGAGTTTTGGTTGCAACAAATTTCTTTCCTTGGTCACATTATTTCTAAAGATGGGATAACTGTTGATCCTGCAAAAACAAAAGTTGTGGAAGACTGTCCAAGACCCAAAAATGTAACTAAGATTTGTAGATTCCTTGGTTTGGCAGGCTATTACCGAATGATTCTTAGAAATTTTTAACAGTTATCTAGTCCAATGACTAAGCTAACTCAGATGGGTGTTAAGTTTATCTGGACAAAATAATGTGATGATTGTTTTCAGTAATTGAAAAGAAGATTGGTGAATGCTCCAGTTTTGGCACTACCTTCCAGGAATGGTGATTTTGTTATATACAGTGATGCTTCATTGAAAGGACTTGGTTGCGTCCTAATGCAGAATGATCAGGTAATTGCATATGCTTCACGATAGTTGAAAACTAATGAGGTAAATTACCCTACACATGATTTTGAATTAGTTGCTGTTGTTTTCGCTTTAAAAATTTGGAGGCATCATTTTTATGGAGTAAAGTGTGAAATATATACTGATCACAAAAGTATAAAGTATATATTTACTCAGAAAGAGTTAAACATGAGACAGAGGAGATGGCTGGAATTAATCTAGGATTATGATTGTACAATTCATTACCATCCGGGAAACGCAAATAAAGTGGCTGATACTTTGAGTCGAAAAAGTAATGCTTCATTAGCAATGTTGTGTTTGGAACATGATCCTTTGGTAAAATATTTGATGAAATTTTTCATAGAAGTTGTTGGTGCAGGAATTTCTTCTGTTTTGTTTCAGGTATCAGTGAGATCATCTCTATCAGATAGAATCAAGCAAGCACAGAAGTAAGATAGTGAGTTACAGAAAAAGGTAGAGCTGGTTCAGAATGGTATGTTGCCTGAATTCAACATTGATAATGATTGCATTTTGAGATTTGGGAAGAGATTGTGTGTGACTTGTGATTCAATGTTGAAAAGAGAGTTGTTATGTGAATCTCATAGTTCTCCGTTTTCAGTTCATCCTTGCAGTAATAAGATGTACAGGGACCTGCGGGTGTATTACTGGTGGGATGGAATGAAAAGAGATATTGCTGATTTTACTGTGAAGTGATTGACATGTCAATAGGTTAAAGCAGAGTGGCAGTTACCGAATGGGATGATTCAGCCTTTACCAGTGCCAGAGTGGAAATGGGAGAATATATCCATGGACTTTGTTGTGGGATTACCGAAGACATCTCGAGGTAATAATGCAATCTGGGTTATTGTTGATTGCTTGACTAAATCTTCTCATTTCATTGCTATACGAGTTACTTTTTCCCTAGATCATCTTTCCCGTTTATATCTTAAAGAGATAGTCAAGTTACATGGAGTTCCCCACTCCATTGTATCTGATCATGATCCCAGGTTCACTTCTAACTTTTGGAAAGGCCTTCAGAAGTCGTTGGGTACTGAATTAAATTTAAATATAGCATTTCATACTCAATCAGATGGGTAGCCAGAACGAACAATTCAGACCTTGGAGGATATGCTACGATCTTGTTCGATTGATTATCAGGGAAGTTGGGACCAGCATATTTCTTTGGTTGAATTTTCATATAATAACAGTTTTCATTCCAGTATACAGATGGCACCATTTGAGGAATTATATGGGAAGCGGTGTCGAACTCCAGCTTTCTGGGATGAAGTGGGTGAAAGGAAGTTTATGGGACCAGAATTGGTAGAAGAGATTGCAGAAAAAGTTCAGCTGATTCAGAAACACATGAGAACAGCTCAGAGTAGGCAGAAGAGTTATGCAGACAACAGGAGGAAATATTTAACTTTGGAGGTAGGTGATCATGTTTTTCTCAAAGTCTCACCATGGAAAAGTGTGATGAGATTTGGTAAGAAATGAAAGCAGAGTCCAAGGTTCATTGGACAATATGAAATTCTGGAGAGAGTTGGATCAGTTGCATACCGGGTGGCTTTACCTCCGAGTTTATCTCAGGTACACAATGTTTTTCACATTTCGATGTTGAGAAAGTATATGCTAGATCCATCTCATGTTTTGAGTCCAAAGGTAGTTCAGCTGGAAGAGAACCTATCTTATGAGGAACAACCGGTCCAGATTCTTGACCATAGGGAGAAAGTGTTACAGAATAAGGTGATTAATCAGGTAAAGGTTTTGTGGAAAAACCACATGATGGAAGAGGCAACATGGGAATCTGAATATGCAATGAGGGATAAGTACCCCCATTTATTCGATAAGTAAATAAATTGTGGGGACGCAATTTTCAAAAGGGGGGAAGGATGTAACATTCCAAGTAATTAATGAGTAATATATATTTTTATCTATGTCTATTAATGAACTAGATAGTGTTTTAGAGGCTTAAAATGAAAATAAATCCAATCTTAAGCATGGAATACACTAATATTTTTAAAAGATTGGTTTACTGCCTTTTGATGGATATTTTTTTTAAATCTATATTTTGAAAATTTTATAATATATTTTTGTCAAAATAAACTTATTCTTTATGATTGGGACATCAAAATTTAATTTGTGTGAATTTTTTGTATTTTCCAGACAACGTTCATTTTTTAATGAATAGTGAAAAATACTGCATTTTACATAAAAACTGCTTTTTAATATAATTTATTTATATGATTAGATTATCTTTTGAATTGGTTTTGAAGTGAAATTAGAATATATTTTTACCATTTAATCCAATGGTGGTCATTGGAATCAATTTCCCTTTGAAATTGGACGTAAACTGGTGTCAATCTTTTGATACTTATTGTTTCATAAAAACACGCTATTTGTCATGACAACGTGGATTAATTATTAAATTAATTAATGTGACTTATATGTTTTTAATTTATTAAAATAGACATCATTTTTGAATTCTGAATATCAAATATAGCTTAGGGTGAATTTTTGGTATTTTTCTGAAAAACTTCAATTCTTAATGAATAGTGAAACCACTAAGTGGTACTTATAAAAACTGATTTTTCGTTTAAATGAAATTTTACCACTTCTGTGTTTTGAATTTCAAAAATCCGACATACACGGTTGTCATTTCGAATTAAAATGTGGTTCAATGAGATTAAAATAATTTTTGGTGAATAGTAACTCTTTAGTTCTTAATCGCGATTAGAGGTAATTAGTGTAGTTTAAGGTAAAATTAATGCTTTATTAAAATGAGATGATCTTGACACATGTCCTACCCTTATTGTATGTGTCATGACCGACCAAGAAAATCCATGGGTCAACTTGGGGACCCCATGGAGCCACTTTGGTTGGGAAATGACATAAATAACTTTTTATTTAATATAAAAGTAAAAATGACACAAACATGAGATGTTTTACTAAAACAATTTTTACATGGGGTTATAAAGATCGGATTTTTTATTATAAATAGTCATTGGAAAGATAAAAATATTTCCTACATAATAGATTTTTTTTAATTTTTAGACTTTAAATAATTTACATTATTTATGACATCATGATGATACATCGATGACCTCATTATTTAACGATTTAAATAAAATGGAATGATAATGTAAAATCTAAGACCTACAATGGCCAAAACCTATTGTATGGGTGGATTTAGAACCTTTATCACCTTCTCCTAGAAACACATCAATGTGGGACCTCTTAAATCCGAATACCATTTTAAAATAAAGTGACTTTTCTTTACCTTCCAAGAGTGCCCATCCTATCCTCTTATAAAAGGCCCCCACCTCTACCTCCTTACCCACACTCCCAAAGCCATTGGCTCGGCCAAACCCTGCCCATTTTGCCTCTCCCCATCCCTCTCTTACTCCTTCAAGCCTAACTTTTTCCAGAAGTCTTCCCAAGGAAGCCTTTGAGCTCATACAAAATGGAGTTACCTGATTTTAAGGTAATGTCTTCACTTGAGTCCTTTTGTTTTATTTTGCTTCTCCAACCCCCTAAAATCTTTTTATTCATTTATTTTGTAACAACTCCAGTATCTTAAATATATTAGGATGTTTTTATAAAAAGGATTATAGCTACACTTACACACACCTACATCTAATGGTTAAAGGACATACTGTTTCCGTGGATGGTGAATTTATGCCTCCCGAGACGATGATTGTTCAAAATTCTTTTTACACCTTCAATGGTGGCCATTAAGATGTAACTATATTTATATATGATATATATTATGTTTATGTTTTCTTTAAGATTCTTTATTTTTCATTTTTGGAATACCTTTATGGATTCCATTATGGGTAAACGCGATATCTTCAATTAAGGAAGTGCGGACTACCGCCCCCTCAAAGTGATTTGATTCGTTAAATATCATATGTGGAATGTATAAAGGATTGAACTATGATATTATATATGATATTATACTGGAATTATAATATACCTTTATATCATTATGATTCCATTCTATAAAATATGAAATAGAAATGAAAGTAGCGTTAATGCGTATGTACGGCTTACCGTCTCCATGAACGGTGCATTTCATTTCTTATCACTAAATTATTATGTAACATTATAAATGAATGTATATACTGGATATATATGATATATACATCATGATTATAATTCTGGATATAATGGATACATGAACATATTGTAATTATAAAGGTTTTATTTTTGACGCAAGTACCAATGATCGTTAAAACGACCGTTAGTAACTTAAATAAATACATAGTGTTCATGACATGGAAATAAGTGATATAAAAGGAATAATGAACTTGAAAAAGGTTCTTAAGAAAGTATAAATTAACTAAAGTTTATTATTCAGGACATTAATGAACGATTGAGTCAAGTTGGACCCGAGGTATGGGACTTCGTCTCAATCTCCTTTCATTGAGGGATATTTTGTTTTATACACATCCTTCTTTTATATGGTGTATAAACCTCTTTGACTTTTAAATTTATTCAATAGGAATATTATTATACTAAGAGTTTACTAGACGACAAAAGGGAATTTTTTTGGCGTACGTATGTGGCGACAACATCTTCTCCGCCGCCGTGACCATTATTTGAGTTTCGCCTTCCTCTACAAGCCATAACTTTTTTAAAAGAAAAATAAATACCATGTTTTACTTTTCATTTATTTTGGTATTGAAAATGGTTTTCATAATGTTTTTATATCAATGTGTTGTATTGATATCTTGTGATTGAAAGGTGGAAATGTTATGTTTCCTTTATGCATGTTTTATGTGATACGATTATGTTGAGGTTCTTGGTCATTATTATGAAGACGGGTGGTTCCGTGATAAACTAAGGGCGGGTGAGCCCGATATAGCTCTCCAATGCATTGGGTAATGCGAAGGAGTGTAACATTAAGGTTTCTCCGAAGAGATTTAGGGAATATATTGTGATGGGTATTCCAAACGTAACCAAGAGGGTTACTCCCTATGTAATAATGTTATGAATGCCTCATGTTACCTTTATGTCTTATGATTTCTATGATTTATTCATGATTTGATGAGGCATGTTAATGTGCATATGTTTTATGGGTAATGTATGATTTCATTATTATGTATATATGTACCCATTTTTCCTTTCCATATTTTAATATCCCTTACTGATCTTTTTATGCTCATCCCATGTTTTTTGAAATGTTTTTCATAGGTCAAGGGAAAGGTACATGATATGATGATAGTGTTAAGGAAGTGTTAAGAAAGAATCCAGGTTTTATTTTAAATATGTTTCCATTTATGGGAAATAATAATACTATCATTATGTAACCACTTTGTTTATATGTGGAATGTAATGCGAGTTTTATGATCTAATTCTCTAAAAATCTAAACCCGAAAAGATCATCAATGTGTAATCTTGTAATAACTCAAGATTAAGTATGGTTTAAGGACGGGGCTTATATTAAATAATACTCATTGTTTTTAATGATATATTATTAATAAACATTTACACCATTTAAAATGGAAAAAAAATTGGGGTTTCTTATAATGGGAGAACACATTAACAACCAATTATTTAACACAGATTTGAAATGATAATTTTTTAATTGATTACCAAATTCGAGACATTTTTTATTAGTCAATATTATTAGTTCATTCATGGAATATATTAAAGCATGTTGTGTATGCTATTGTTGGTTTTATATGGTCTAAAACATACCATTAAAGCATGTTATTCTATATTAGATGGTTATTTGACGAAAATTAAAATTTTTAAGAAAACGTTTCTCACGAACATTTATGTTAAATAAATTTTTCAATGGTACCCTATTTTTAAATGTATTTTTTGACTATATAATGCTTTACACTAAAAATAAAAATATTTTTTAGGAATATAGATATTAGATGCGAATTCACATTGAAATGTAAATAGTTAGGGATAAGAACTACTTTTTAGGAATTTAGAGTAACTAAAATAATAATAACTTATTAACCAAAGATAAATATACTATATATTATTTAATGAGATTATGAAAGGAGTTCTAGATAGAATTTTCACATGGAAATAATTTAATAAATTAATAATCTATGATTAGTATATATAAGAACAATTTCTAGAGGATGATTGAAAATATTTTTTACCTAACAGAATGAATGAAATATATTTTTTATGAATTGAATAGTTATGAAATATATATGATTTATCTAAGATATTGTTAAATGATAATATGAAAATTTTTATAACATAATATAATGAAACTCTAAGTAATGGTTTATTGTGCCTAAAAAGTGAATATTTGAATATTATGGGATTTACCTATGTACACTGGGCATGTGATTTTACTAATCGGAATCCAAAATTATGTGGAACATTTATTTTAGGTCAATGTTGGGTAATTGGTAAAAATTAGTAAATATAATAATGTGAATTTTAGCACAAAAATGATAGATTATATATATAAAATAAATTATTATATTAATATATTATATATTAAAGTTATACTAGAATATTTGTATTGTTAATATTAAAATTACATTACAAATTTATTGTGAAAATCATATTATTGTTGATCATTGAAATAACAATATGAAACACTCATGGTCAATTCATATTGATATTATATAACATTTCACCAATTAAATCATGGAAAATGGTGATATATATATATATATATTATATTTAAATAAATGCTGAAATTGAAAATTATTTACATTATAAAATCTAAGTGAGTGGTGTGAAGAATTAATGATGAAAATTATATTTCAAATTTACTCTACAACATTATAATGTGTAGGAGCCAACCCCTTCTTTGAGTTTTGATTTATTTTTATATGGGGACATGTAGAAATCATATTTCAACATTCCCCTACCATGGAACTATACTTTTAGTAAACCATGAAGAAGTGATGTATATATTGAGGGTGTGATAGTCTTTGTTAATTTTATACATTTGTTTGTCTCTATGAGATATAATTATCCAAAATACATTTACTTAGCTATTAGTGTTATATAAAGAAACTCCAAATGGATGAATGGATCTGAATTTTTTATTTTAGATTCAATATTAAAATTCTTAACATTTGTTGGGTGGAGTTAAATATATTTTAGTAGAGGTGATCATTATTGGTGGAGTTCAAAATAGATCTAAAAAGTGGGATTGAAGAGACCAATGTATTTTTTTAATAATTATAATCATTGTTAATATTTAATGGGAATTTTTGGAAAATTTTGAAATTATATTTTAATTTAAGAGAATGTTTTTATAAAAATTTTATAGACATAAATGTGAGGTGAGTTGGTTGTGAAAAATTTAAATTTTCTAAAAAGTTAGAGATATAGGTTGAAAATTGATATGCACTAAGGGTTTCACAGTCATTTAGAAAATTCATATATATGAAATTTGAAAAAAATTTAGAATTAATTAAATTCAATAAGATTCATTTTTCTTTTGCAGGAGAATAATAACAGATAAGTTTTATGGTACACCCATAAGGATCGTATCATTCTTTTTTACTATACAAACATATATATAGAACATTATTAAATCATTAAGGATCAATGATTCATTCATATGATCCTATTTTACACTATAATGATAGACATGAAAATGAAATAAATGTCCATAATATTATTCTGTTTATGTATTACACTCTCTATGTAATGGGCCATGTTTTTGGGGGTCCATTACTTTGTAAAAATCTGATGATCGGTGTTTTGGGTAGTCTGGGAAAGCTATGAGGCTTCTTAGTGAAGTTGTGACCTCTAACGGTAGGCCTACCAGTAGCCTTAGCCTACCATTGGCAGGTCTACCGGTAGCCTTAGCCTACCGGTGGCAGGCCTACAGGTAGCCTTATCCTACCGTTGGCAGGCCTACCAGAAGCCTGAGCCTACCAGTGGTAGGCCTACCGGCAGCTCGACCTAATGGTGGCTTAGTCCACCGGTGGTTGCAGCCTACTGGTGGCTCGGCTACCGGTGGCTGCAGCCTACAGGTAGCTCAGCTACGAGTCGTTTTCAGCCACCGCTAGCCCTCGAGTATAGGTGGCTCTTGCCTACCCCACGAGTTTTCCAGTAGCGCCTCCTTTTTGCACAAATTGGGTTTTAAACCCTATTTTGACCCCTTTAAGCTTGTTTTAAAGCCCACTAATGCCCATACATGGCATTTAATTAAGCGTTTGATGAGGTACCTTGTGTGTGTCGGTTTAAACCGCCCCTAAAGCGGGGACCCTTTAATGACATGTGGGGCTGCGTGTTCAATACACGACCCCGCTCCTTGCACAGTTTAGCGTTCTTATATCTGTATCTCAACTGTCCACAGCCCTTATAAAATAAAGGTTTCTCCCTGGGATTCATTTTCTAGATCACCCTCCCATCGTTTCGTTTTCTCGTGCTTGAGTTCCCAAAGCCCCACCCCTACAAATCGCGCACCCCTGTTACTTGTCTGTGAAGAGAAGCTTGGATCTTCGATCAATAAAGTAGGGTTTTACCTTGGTCTCTTCTTTCTGTGTATCTTGCGGGGTGGGTATGCTATTGCTTCTATATAATTGGATGAAAAAACTATAATGGAGATAATAAATGGATTCTATGAATGAAGGGGAAGGGTGTGATCGCTGCTCTGTCTTTCACTTTCATGATTAATGATTTATCTTTTGTGCGGGCTTACACCTACTAAAAATTATGGCCATTGGTGGTATTTCTCTATGCACTAATAAACCCTTATTTCTTGTGTTTTTCTTGTAAAGAAAATTGTTTAATTAAATATATTAGGCAATTAAATGGAAAGCACCATGATCAATCCATTTCTGTGATAACCCCGGCTAAAGCACACCAAAATTGAAATCATGAAGATTGTTATATCTTTTAAATCTAAAAATTATGGCATGGGCCTGATTTTTGTTGTTGGTAGTTGTTTTTTTATTTCCCTTTCACGAGCCTTTTCCAAGGTTATGTGGGTGGGGATGGAATCCCCTGTGGTTATGCTTTTAGTTTTGAATTTAATGTCAGGTGGTTACTTTGATTATATCACGAATTGGGGTGGGATCCTCTGTTGATGAGAAACCGTTTTCTTCTGGAATATGGGGAACATAGGGTAGTATCATGGGATTTGCCTTACTTCCAGTACTTTGAGTGATCTCGCATATCCCTTTTTGTGGTTTCGACTTTACAAGATAACTAAGTGTCAATTTTTAAGTAGATGTTTGACTGTACTCGCTTTCTAGTTTCCCTTGTTGGTGCAGAAACATATTTAAACATTATTACTGAACATGAAAATGAGGATGGGACAATGTTTTTGGTTTTGTATGAGTTGTGACTTGGGCATGGGTGCTGATTGTGTTCTTTAGTCTGGCGGAAGAAAAACCTAGAATGTGTGAGTTCTTGTTACCTATATACATACTTGTAGTTCTTGTGTTTCATATTTGTGCCCCACACAAGATGAGAACATAGTGTCGAACACCCCCATTTCATGGGGGAGGGTGTTTTCCCAATATTTCTACTAGTGTCTCATCATTAACTTCTTTTTGTACCCTTTCCCAGATAGCCCAAGTACCTTCGGGCAGGCTGTGAGGGCCTAAAGTCCATTATTGGCCCAAGAATCTTCGGGCAGGGTAGTGTAGTGGTTGGCCCAGGTGTGTTCGGGAAGGCTGTTTCCCATGTATCTTCGGGATGAGGCCCAGGTGTCTTCGGGCGTTGAAGTGGTTGGTTTGGCCCAGGATTTTGCGGGTATGGTTACATGTGGCGGTTGTGGCCCAGGTGTGTGCGGGCGAGGTATGGCAGTGGGACTGCGTGAGGATGGCCTAGGTGTGTGTGGGCGGGGTGTGGTAGTGGGACTGTGGTGAGAATGGCGGGATTGGTTCGATGCGTAGGATGTCTTAAATAACTAGTTGGAAAGAGGCGCGAGATACCCAAACATTGATGTGTTTTTTATACATTACTAGACATGCGTTTTTTGTGGAGTGTTCCTTGGAAAGGCTTGGGTTGTTAGTTTCCAAGTTGGGTGTTTGGTTATCTCTTTTCTCACAGGGCATTAGTATGCCTCCCCACTTGTGCACAAGATATTTTGGTTTTTCCCTACTGAGTAAACTTATATACTCACCCTACGTATATAAAACTGCTTTCTGGTTTCCAGGAGGACATCGGGGATCGTGATGGACCATACTAGCTAGGACCTTGCGATAGTTGCTGTTGAAGTTTTTCATTATTTTGGTACTTTATCTATGGATTTCTTGTATCATTTATATTTTACATTTGAACATGCATGTGGGAATGTTTTACTTTTGGATTTACTTTTCATTCTATTGTGTTGTTTTTGGGTTTCGTCATCTTATCTCCCGATCCTATTAAATGAAAAAAGGTAATTCCTTCCATTTGTGTGTGATTTCCATACCCTTGTTGCTATTCACCACTCCGTGACCTTTAGAAGGCGGGTTTCAGGTGTCATCATCTCTTCATCAACTTAAAGAAGGAAGGACTTGGAAATCTACCGACCCTTCCCTCCTTCTGGTGAAGGCAGGTCATGATAGAATGTTATCAGAGAATAGAGGTTTGAGAGATAGGATGGGGTCTAGTGTTAGGCACAGTAAGGATTACATGGGATGGTAGGGAAACCGTGTAGGGTGACCTTGGTGCGTAAATTAGGCCAGAGAAGACATGCTAGGAAATGGGATTTTAGGGCCCCCATGATCCGATGCAAGGACTATGGACCTACCAAACGACCAAGTGAGGCTACACTGATTGTAGGGTAGAGACCCTAGGAAATGTAAATTCATAATAATGACTTGTGTTCTCGTGTTTCTGGGGTGTTTTTGGAATTTTAAATAAATAAGTATATAAGATGTTTTAAGATCAAATATTATGAACTACTTGGGATTAGGCATTCCTTGTTTACCTTGCGGCTATGGCAACCCGGAGACGACCCTGAGTTGTACGAGAAATCGAGGCCCAAGAGATTGACTTGGCCAATCAAAAGAGGGTTAATTGAGAGAAGGAGGATAACCAGTGCCAGAAGAGGCTTCGAGCCTTCCAGTGACATACCCTCGAGAAGTATGAGGTCAGCACCTATGACATGAAGACGGAAAGATGGCTAGAATAGCTGGTGATAGCTTTCGGCCTGATTCGGGCTCTGCCTGAGTAATGGGTTACTCTGACCATCAGCCAGATGTCGGGAGTAGTGCGTTAGTGGTGGACACTCTACTTGGGGGAGAGGAGAGAGGCTAAGGTGGAATGGGTTGATTTCGAGAAGTTCTGGGCGGAATTACTCTCTTCTACGATGAAGGTGGAGGAGAGGCATGAGGTACTCTCCCTCCAGCAGGGGAGTATGCCAGTAAACGAGCTGGGAATACAGTTCAAGTACCTCCTAACTTTTTCTCCGGACCTCTTTCTGGACGATATGTCTTGGGAAAGACGTTTAGAGGAGGGGCTCCAACCCTCCTTCTAGTACGCTGTTACCCCCTTCACCCTGCCGACATACATGGAGGTCCAGAAGAAGGCCAAAGTTGTGGAGAGGATGCATGTTGTAGGAGGTGTGACACGTGAGGGGATCCAGCTGGGATCATCCAAGGGGAAGGCTGTCAGCACCAGACCACCAGAATCAGGACCCTCTTGGTTCCGACCAGCAGGGAGCAGGCCGCAACAGTTCTAGTTCCAGTCCCCCGGTCCTCACCCTTTCCCTTCTGGCACATGACCGAGGTTATTCGTCAGTGGGATCCATGGAAATCTCTGGTATCAGTGCCCGGACCAAGTTCAGTATGGCAGTGGCGGACATGCTCAGCACCCGCCTTAGTAGAAGCTTCCAGCTAGGCCCTTCCAGCAGTAGCAGTAGGGGCAGCGAGCTCCCGCTCCTCAGAGGGAAGACGTTGCAGGGGGAGGCCGACCTCAGGGTGCACCTCAGGGAACCCGACCACGGCGTGGTCGGGGAGGCAGCAAACATCCAAGGGGCAATGGAGCTGTGAGTGGATAGTTGCACGTCGTGGAGGTAGCAGTTCCAGTGGGACTAGAGGTTGTCTGAGGTACGATCAGGTTGTTCAGTACGCTTGCTTATTCCTTGTTAGATTCTGGAGATTCGCATTCATTTGTTGCACCCAGCCTGGCCCATGCTCGAGGCCTAGATGACAAGAGACATCCAGCGCCCAGGGTGATGAGCACACCAGTCAGAGGTCAAACAAACTTGTTATATGTTTTTTGAGGATGAACACTGATGATAGGTCCACATCAGTCGTTCAGAGATTTACTACTGCTACAGATACAGCCATACGATGTCATTCTAGGCATCGGCTGGCTGTTCACTGTGGGTTCCATCATTGAATGATTCCGATGAAGGGTTGTGTTCTCCGACTTGGGTGGTCGGCATGTTACTTTCACCAGTGTGTGGAGCAGTTATAAGGTGCGAGAGGAACCCCTACGCTCCTTATTAGCCGAGCTGTCAGTAGAGTCAGTAGATGCTAAGATGGTATAGGTTCCATGAATCGTCAGTGAGTTTATGGACATCTTTCCTGAGGAGGCAATGAACATACCCCATCAATGTGATATCGAGTTTGGGATAGACTTGTAACCTAGTTCTCGTCCTATTTCGATTTCTCCTTACCTCATGGCACCATCTGAGCTATGTAAATTGCGGATTCATATTGAAGATCTGATGAAGATGGGTTATGTTCGACCAAGCGCGTCACCGTGGGGTGCTCTAGTCATGTTCTCAAAGAAAGGAGATGGTTGTCTCAAGTTGTCCGTAGACAACAGGAGGCCGAATCAGGTGATTATCAAGAATCTCTACCCTCTTCCGAGGATAGGCAATCATTTCGACAAGGTTAAAGGGGAAGGATGGTTCTTGAAGATCGACCTACGGTCTGGGTATCAGCAGTTGATGGTGAAATATAGAGAAATCCCGAAGACAACATTTAGGTTCAGATATGGACACATCAAGTTTGTAGTCATGACTTTTGGTGTTACGAAAGCCTCGGTTGTGTTCATGGGGATTATGAACTCCATATTCTAGGAGTACCTAGATCGGTTTGTAGTTGTGTTCATCGACGATATCCGGATCTATTCAAGATCAGAGGAGGACCACGCGGAGCACCTGAGGACAGTTTTGGAGGTCCTTCGATGGCACTGGCTCTATGGAAGTTGTCAAAATACAAGTTTTGGACGTGAGAAGTGAACTTCCTTGGGCATGTAGTGTCCGACCAGGGGGTATCGGTGGACCCATCAAAGGTTGGGGCGGTTGTTTCTTGGGCCGCACCTAAGAATGTGGTAGAGGATCGCAGTTTCCTTGGGCCGGCGGGTTACTATCGGAGGTTCATGCCAAATTTCTCCCGAGTTACAGCCCCTTTGACATCCTTGACTAGGAAGGACTAGGTTTTCGTGTGGAGTGAGCAGTACGAGATAGCCTTCAGCTATCTGAAGAAGAAGTTGGTTAATGCCCTAGTGCTGAGACTACCAGAAGAAGGGGTGGCGTATGAGTTATTCTGTGATGCTTCCGGGAAATGCCTTAGATTTGTGTTGATGGAGCAACAAAGACTGATCTCTTATGGGTCTAGGCAGTTATTCCCTAATGAGCGTAAGTATTCCACCCACGACCTGGAGATTGCAGTGGTCGTTTTTGATCTAATGTTATGGCGGCATTACCACATTGTAGAACGCATTGTGGTCTTCACGGATCACAAATGTTTGATGTATATCTTCTCCCAGCGAAACCTAAACTAGCGGCATCAACGGTGGATAGATTTCCTCCAGGATTACGAATTCGAGATTTCCAATACTTCATGGAAAGGGAATGTAGTGGCCAATGATTTGATCAAAAGGTCACAGAACGATGTGGTCCAAGAGTCGGCAGATGCATGGAAGGCGATGGAGGAGTTGTCTGCATTGCACCTGGATGTGAGGACAGATGGAAGTAGAGGTTGTCTGTATCAGATGACAGTGCAGTCTTCTCTGTTGCAGCAAGAGGAGGAGTCTTAGAGGGGAGACATAGAGTGTGAAGTGATTCAAGATTGATTTTACCAGAGCAATGCTCCGGAAGGGTGGATGGATGATGGTCAGAACCAGATTCTTTTGCAAGGAAAGTTGTTTGTTCCAGAGGCAGTGCGTGGCAAGGATCTTAGTGAGTTCCAAAACTCACACATATCAGTTCACCTAAGAGTTTCCAAAATGTACAAGGGGCTTAAGAGACAGTTTTGGTGGCTCGGAGTAAAGATAGAAGTGATAGAGTTTGTATCCAAGTGCCTAGTGTGTCAGTAGGAGAAGGCTGAGTACCGTGTTCCGGGTGGCCTCCTGCAGTCTCTGGATGTCCCGGAGTGGAAGTGGGAGGACATCTCGATGGATTTAGTCACCGGACTACCCAAGGATCAAGGGGTATACGATTCCATCTGTGTAGTAGTGGACCGGTTGACGAAATCAGATCACTTTATGGTGATTAAGGAGTCAAGTGAAGTGGATGCTTTGGCATGAAGGTACGTGGATGAGGTGGTGCGGTTGCATGGAGTTCCAAGTACATGGTCTCAGATAGGGATGAATGGTTTATCTCACGAGTCTGGAGAGGATTTCAGCGTGAATTTGGCACCAAGTTACATCTTAGCACCACTTTCAATCCCCAGACAGATGGACAGACAGAGCGCACGATCCAGACCTTGGAGGATATGATGCAAGCATGTGTTCTGGACTTATGAGGATCATGGGTGTGACACTTACCTCAGGTAGAGTTTGACTACAATAATAGATATATCACTATAATTGGTATGGCCCAGTTTGAATCCTTGTATGGGAGGCCATGCCGCTCACCTGTGTGTTGGACCGAAGTCGGAGAGGCAGGCATCCTTGGCCTAGAAGTGGTGCAGAGCACGACAGAGAAGGTCCATCTTATACGGGAAAGGATGAAAGCGGCCCAAGACTGATAGAAGTCTTATGATAATGCCAGGATAAGGCCTATTCAGTTTTAGGTTGGAGACCATGTGTTCTTGAAGGACTCCCCTCGGCGTGGACAATGGATGTTCGGCCAGGGGAGTAAGCTTTCTCCCAGGTTCATCGTACCCTTCGATGTGTCGTGGCAGGTCGGCGAAGTGGCTTATCAGTTAGCATTACCACCACTGCTACTGAGGATACATGACGTCTTCTATGCGTCTTAGCTCTGTCGGTATCTTCACAACGATTTACACATCCTCGAATGGGGAGACCTGGACATTGAGGACAGTGTGACCATTGTGGAAAGACCACTGATGATCAAGGATCGTGAGGAGAAGGTGCTTTGTGGGTGAACCATTCCCTTGGTACATGTGTAATGGAGACATGGTGGGCTTGAAGAGAGTACGTGGGATAGGGAAGCACAGATGTGTTCCCAGTACCCTGAGCTGTTTTGAGTTTTGTACTGTTCTATTTATACTTGTGGTTGAGCATTTTACCTTTTTGGCTATGAAATATGTGTTTTTTCTTTCCTCTGAATGTGTCTGAAATGTCCTGGCCATGGGGAGGGGAGGACCCGACCCCTAATAAAGACACATTAAGGTTAATGCGAATAAACCTGTGTTGGCGAGTCAATGTCGCCCAAAGCGTATAGTATCTTAACATGGGGGAAGAGGCTCCCCAACCCACAGGACTGGGAAGTTTGACATGGTATGTTTCTTGGTTCCTAAGAGGAAGGGGTTTTTAGATAACAATGGGGTTTGATCCTGAGAGGTATCTTTCGAGGTGGTTGTTCGGACCCTCTCTTTCCTTCTGGTTGTTTTGATTCTCGAGGGTGAGAATAGTTTGAGAGGTATCTGATATAATGGACCAGGTTTTTGGGGGTCCATTGCATTGTAAAAATCTGATGTTGGGTGTTTTGGGTAGTCTGGGAAAGTTATAAGGATTCTTGGTGATGTTTTGATGACTAACGGTAGGCCTACCGGTAGCATTAGTCTACAGGTAGCAGACCCACTAGTATCTCGGCCTACCGGTAGCTTGGTCCACCGGTAGCTGCAACCTACCAGTGGCTCGGCTACCGGTCTCTGTCAAGAACTGGTATCTCTCGGCTACTGGTGGCTACAGCCTACCGGTAGCGCTGCTACCGGTGGCTCTTACCTACCCAACGGGTTTTCCAGTAGCACCTCCTTTTTGTGGAAATTGGGTTTTAAACCCTATTTGGACCCTATTAAGCTTGTTTTAAAGACCAGTAATGCCTATAAATGGAGTTTAACTAAGCGTTTGATGAGGTACCCTATGTGCGTCAGTTTAAACCACCCCTAAAGTGGGGACCCTTTAATGATGTGTGGGGCCATGTGGTCAACCCACGACCTCGCTTCTTACTCGGTTTAGCGTTCTTATATCTGTATCTCAACCGTCCCTGGCCCTTATAAAATAAAGGGTTCTCCCTAGGCCCGACCCCTACAAATCACGCACCCCTGTTCCTCGCGCGTGAAGAGAAGCTTCGATCGTCGATCAATCAAGTAGGGTTTCACCTTCGTCTATCCTTTATGTGTATCATGCGGGGTGGGTACATTATTGCTTCTGAATAATTGGATGAAAAAACCATTATGAAACCCATAAAGGGTGTGATCGCTGATCTGTTTTTCTCTTTCATGATTTATGATTTATGTTTTGTGTGGGCTTATGCCTACTGAAAATCATGGTCGTTTGTGGTCTTTCTCTGTGCGCTAATAAACGCATACCTCTTGTGTTGGTCATGTAAATTATATTGGTTAATTATTTATATTCGTCTGATAAATTGAAAGCACCAGGATCATTCCTTTTTTGTGATAACCCTGGATAAAGCACACTGAATTTGAAATCATGGAGTGTGTTAAATATATTAAATCTGAAAATACTAGCATGGGACTGCATTGTGTTGGTGGTAGTTGTTTGGTTGTCTCCCTTTCACGGTCTGATTGCTGGGTGATGTGGGGGGCGATGGGACCCCCTGTGGTTATGCTTTCAATTGTGAATTTAAGGTCAGGTGGTTACTTTGATTATATCACGAATTGGGGTGGGATCCTCTGTTGATGAGAAACCGTTTTCTTCTGGAATTTGGTGAACATGGGGTAGTATCTTGGGGTTTTCCTTGCTTCCAGTACTTTAAGGGATCTCACATATCCCTTTTTGTGGTTGTGACTTTACACGAGAACCAGGTGTGAATGTTTAGGTTGATTTTTGACTGTACTTGCTTGCTATTTTCCCAAGTAGGTGCAGAAACTTATTTAAACATTATTACTAAACATGAAAATGAGGATGTGATAATGGTTTTGGATTGGTATGAGTTGTGACTTGGGCATGGGTGTTGATTGTTTTATTTAGGCTTCCTGAAGAAAAACCTATATTGGGTGAGTGCTTGTTACCTATACATATACTTGTAGTTTTTGTGCTTATCATTCGGGCCCCATCCATGTTGATCACTTAGTGCCGAACACCCCCATTTCATGGGGGAGGGTGTTTCTTCCAACACTTCTACTAGTGGTTGGTTATTAAATCTTTTTTGCTTCCTTTCCGGGATAACCCAGGTACCTTCGGGTAGGCTGTGATGGTCTGAAGTCCATTATTGGCCCAAGAATCTTCGGGCATGGTAGTGTGGTGGTTATCCTAGGTGAGTGCGGGCAGGTTGTTTCCCACGTATATTCGGGATGAGTCCGAGGTGTCTTTGGTCATGGAAATGGTTGGTTTGGCCAAGGTGTTTGTGGGTATGGGTATGTGTGGTGGTTGTGGCCCATGTGTCAGCGGGCGGGATGTGCGGTTGGGGCCTAGGTGTGTGCGGGCGAGGTTTGTTAGTGGGACTACATGAGGATGTCCCATGTCTGTGCGGACGAGGTGTGGTAGTGGGACTGTGGTGAGAATGGTGGGATTGGTTCAATGCGTAGGATGTCTTTATTAACCAGTGGGAAAGTGGTGTGGGGTACCCAAACATTGATGTGTTTTTTATTATACAATACTTGACTTGCATTATTTGGGGAGTGTGCCTTGGTGAGGCTTCGGTGGTTAGTTTCCTTGTTGGGTGTTTGGTTATCTCTTTTCTCATAGGTCATTAGTATGCCTCCCCACTTGTGCATGAGATCTTTTGGTTTTTCCCTACTGATTATACTTATATGCTCAACCTAAATATATAAAACTGCTTTCAGGTTTCCAGGAGGACTTCGGTGATCGTGTTGGACCATACTATCTAGGATCTTGGGGCAGTTGCTGTTGTGGTTTTTCTTTATTTTGGAACTTCATCATTTGAGTTCTTGTATCATGTATCTTTTACTTGTAAACATTCATGTTTTAATGGTTTACTTTTGGCATTACATTTCTTTTAGTTATTGTGTTGTTGGGTTTCATCATCTTTTCTCTTGGTCCTATTAAAAGACAAATTGTAAT
Organism: Viscum album; assembly: GCA_963277665.1. NCBI lineage: Eukaryota > Viridiplantae > Streptophyta > Magnoliopsida > Santalales > Viscaceae > Viscum > Viscum album. The sequence goes on along the minus strand of OY728165.1, from coordinate 1,058,272,489 downwards.
CCCTTCCATTTGTGTTTGATTTCAATACCCTTGGTGCTAGTCGCCACTCCTAGACCTATATAAGGAAGGTTTCAATGGTCATTATCTCTCCTTCAACTTAAATAAGGAAGGGCTTGTCAATCTGCTGACCCTTCCCTCCTTCTGGTGATGGCGGGTCGTGACACTCTAAGTGTCGCAAATATCTAGGTAAGTGATTTTATCATTCTACGTGAGCCATTTAGAGGATCTATAGGATTTATTTCATATATTCAATATGATACATTACTATCTTTATTAGTGTCATTTTATTATTAAAAAATATCAAAATATTTAGATTATTCAAAAATAAAAATTTACCAATAGTAAAACTATAATAGACATATTACTGTTGTTTTATGTTCTCTATGTTCTGTTTCATGAGGAACATTTAAAATTTAACATTCAATTTTTAATTACCATAAAGTATCCCAATCCACACATATTAGGACCTTGAAGAGGATTAAATAAATAAGAATAGCACTCACGAGAACAGAGCTAACCGATTGGAGGAATGATAGGGTATGACAACCACCAATGGGACCAGGCACTGTGCAGCTTTGTATGAGTAAATTCTTGGTGATCATTGATGCAAAAGCTAGGGAGGGGCCGTTTTAGTGGCTTGGACCTACTGGTCTTGAATTGGGCATGGTATGCTTCTGGGCCTTCAAGTCATTTATTGCAAGTCATGTTGGGCCTTGTGCCTTGGGCCTATGGGTCATGTAAGGGTTTCTCTTCAACACTTAAAAGGGGGATTATTTATAGTATAATAAAAATAAAAGGCCTTCAAGCCATGAAAACATATTTATTACTATTTTTTGATTCAATATGACTTATTATAATCGTTCATCCTAAATATATGATTTTAAATATGGAGTAAACTATGGGAGAAACCAGCATGATTTTTCTTGAAACTCAGTGAAATGAGACCAAGAGGATATTACTTCATAAAGATTCAGATATTTTTAAATAATTTTAATGGTGAAATATTTTTTAATGATTAATACTATAGGAGAAATTATGATTTTTACATATCCAATAAATTGTTAATGTGGTCATTATTGGAATTACATTTTATAAAATTACTGAAATAATATTGGGATATTCATTTATCATGGGGAAATTTCATTTTGAAATTTATGAAATACACAAATAATATCATTATAAAAATAAAAATAAACATCCCCCATATGTGTGAAACCATGTTCATAGTAATGGAACAATATCAATGAAATAGATTTCTGAACACGATGAAGTTTCCCAGCTGTTTTCAACGATATTTCCCTATTAATAATCACTTCCAAAGCCTCATCAACTTGTAGAATACTGATAAGGATTAATGGTTTTCAAAACAACATTATCTATATATTATAAAAAGATTTTTTATTCTATAATTAGAATTATGCCAATGGTTTGCACAAAAATAATCTAATACTAATCTCTTTTTTTCTCTAAAACAACCCTCGAATAAAAAATTAATGGAACAATATTAAATAATACCTAATATTGATTGTAAAGTTAGAAATTACATACAAACAATCTTATGATATTAACAGTTTAATGTATTTAAGGACTATTCCATCATATATAAATAAATAAATATTACATCATAAAGTGGACACTTCTACATTCTATACATTTCCCCCACAAAATAATATTTGAATTGATAATAACTTTTAAATTCAAAAAGCATAATCGAAATTTTATTTTAGAATAATAATTATATCTACACATCATTAAAACTATATGGATAACATTTTACAATTTGGTATCATCTTAAAAAGATCTGTAATGGGATAAAAATTATAAAGAATCATAATGTTTTTTCATAGGTCTAATGTGATATCAAAAATAAATGATCATAAGTAATAACATAGTTTAACTACCAAAATAACATGGATTAATATTTTAATTATAACATGATAAATTTTTTAAAATTTAAAATCATTACATAATAATGTGTTAAGGATAACTACCACGATGTCATCAAAATGATTATTGTGGCCTATAGTGGATTAGTTTTACTCTCTAATTTTATATACAACAACTAATGGGAAAAACCATTACCCAATGCATTGTATTGATATCTAGGTTAACCCATAATAAAATATCCATGACTATACACGAAAAAAATTAAATAAATGATTATTAAAAATCAAAATAATTTCTCATCTAATAAAACTAGTTCATAATCTTAACATATATTACAATCCAATGAGATTTCATAATGAAAGAATATTATAAATGAACATAATGGATATATAATGAAAATAATTGATTGGATAATAATATATGTTTATTTTTTCCAAAAATATATATATATATAGTATAATAATTCCATCACATCAATGTGATATAAAAACTAACTTAGATAATTAATATTGTTTACCCAAAGATATGGTTGTTCAGTGAGATCTTCTACCTCGAGCCCAACTGAGTACATGTGAATCATATCATCCTGAAATATAAAATTATTTTAATTATTTAATATTCCAATAAACCTTTTTCATGTTTATTATTATTTTTATATAATTTATTAAAATTTTATAAAAAAATAATAATCAATTAATGTCACATCATATGGTTTAATGATATTCATCCCATATTTAAAAAATAATATCAGTAGGAATACATTGGTCGTAGTGGTAATTATTTAATCTTCTATATAATAATAATATTCATATATTTATCATTTATTTCCTAAATATTTATTTTTAGAACATCCAATAATTATTTAACGATAATTTAAATACATTACAACAAAAAAGTTAGGAGGTAATATATATGCAAAACTAACGATTATATTTTTTATTGATGATGATGGAATGAAGTAGAGTATAATTTAAACATAGATAACTATAATTAAATCATAAATATTTATTTTAAATATAATTATATATAGAATCTTTGAGATGTGGAAATTAAAAATTTATTAAATTTTTTGGTGAGGTTGGTAATACACATGTGTGAATTAATAACATTTTCATATTTAAAAGTACGGAAATTAATGAAACATATTCGTATTTAACCTTTTGATAATGGAGTTTTATTTAATAAATATCATATATATATATATATCTGAAATACATCATTACAAAAAACAAGTATAGATGTATCTAGAGGAATATTACCTCAGTCCGGGAGGCCATATTCCACTGTAAACATGAATAGCGGTTTCCTTTCCCATTCTGATGGATGAGGAGATGGATATATGACAAATAATCATATTTAACATTTAGATAATGGAATATTTCTAATAAGTATCATATATATATATATATATATCTGAAATACATGATTACAATAAACAATTATATACGATGCTAGAATAAAATTATCTCAGTCTATAAGGCCATATTCCAATGTACATTGACTGGCGGTTTCTTATACCATTATAATGGAAGATGATATGGATATATATATAAGTAATTTTACATAAAAACATATTATTATATGGGATATACCAATATTATTAGTTTCTATTATATTATGAAGAATATATGTATATAGTATTAGAAATAAAACTAAACATTCTATTAAAGGAAAAAAATTCAGTACACTTAATTAACATTACATCACAAACCATTTATTGTGGGTATTCTGGATGAAAGAGACATCTATAATGTAGGGTGGTATGGTATAAAATAAATTAATATTTGGTTTTTTAATAAAATTTCTTATAATGTGTGAAACATTAGTAGGTTCTATGTTATAATTGAGGTGAATGGATTTCTTGAAATTAACTAACATGTTAAATGGATTTAATTAATTATCATGGACAAATGAAAAAAATTAAGAAGATTTAGTATATGATGATTATAGGTCGATATGAATGTTATTAAATATAATTTTCCTAGGTATGTATTTGGTATTTTCCATAGTCATGTTATTTTAACATTCTTGATCCCTTTTGACAATTACAACGATAATAATGTTTTTTCTAGTTTGGGTAAACTATATATATGATAAAAATAAAATTTTCCAAAAATTAAAATATTTTTTATATATTCAATAAAATACAAATAGTTTATCTAAATATTATATTTTTTGGAATTTTAAATCATTTAATATAAAATATCAGTAATATAATTATTATATGAATTCAATTAATTAGACTTTGAAAACAACATGTTAATAAAGGAATTAAAATATAATCGTTTAAAAAGCCCATATCATGAATTTTTTTTGAAAGTCTTGAAAAATAATAATATTTTCAAATAATATTTATATTATTATTTTTATAAACTATAATTTTATATTCTCAATTAAATAGAGAGTGATGTTATTTACATTTCATTACAAAGAAGTAATATAATTTTAATGATCAAAAATATATATATATATATATAAATGATTCCATATTTAAGAAATTATGATGGAAATTTCCAAAAATTGATCATATAATATTTTAATGTAAAATTATAGGTTCATTTTTAGTTTTTATCATTTTATTTTGATCCATAATTACTTGAATCAACCTTAATATGAAGAAAATAATTTAATATGGTTAATGTTCTTAATGTCAAAAACTAAAAGGAAACTATTTACTAATTCATTACCTTCTTATTGAAAATATTAAATATAATTTCATGATTAAATTGTTAAAACATGAAATAATTAATTTCATATTTAAATTTAAAATGCAATGGAATAGGATATTTAAAAAAATTATTTGTTAAATAAAATATTAATTTTATAACAAATTCAAGAATAAAATTTATTCCAAAAACTATTATTGTTATATATTTTATCCAATGTATCTAATTAAATTTTGAAAACAAAATTATTTTACTATATAAATATATTAAATGTATAATTAGATTTAAATAAAAACTAGTATTATTCATTAATCATTGGAAACTCAAATATTTCAAAAATATCTAATAATTTTACTGTAAGATAATTTTGATATTGATATTTAATAAATTATATTTTAAAAAAATAAAACATCAAAATGTTTTTTAAATTAATTATAATATTTTACCAAAATTAGTAATATTTACCATTTGTGAAAAAATATATTTGAATATATTACATTAATAAAAATTTAGAGAATTTTTATTAAGAATATATCAATACATATTTATTGATTAATATATTTATATAAATTTAATAATGTGGTTAATCATATTCCTACCAAATAATGAATAATCTGGATTATAAAAGCCTAATTTAAGTGATTTTTTTTAATATACCTTAATTCTTAGAAATCCCGATGTTTCATGTTAAAAAAGATATCTAGAAAATATTAATTATATATTATATGGTGATATTATCATAATAATTAATACCATTATGAATTCATATGATTTACCACAATATAAATTTTAACATAACTAATAAATAAAAATCATATTAAATATTTTAAGGAAATATATTTATCAAGGAAATATATCAATTTCATAAACAATAAGTAAGTAGTAATAATTTCACAGGTATATTTATAATATAATTGACCATATTATATATTTGAAAATAAAAAATTATATTATACCCAAATTATTATATAGAATTCATACAGAAATATATATTCCTAACATGAATAAAAATTATCTAAATAATGAATTATTTGAAATTACTGAACATATAAAATCATATTATTTTATATGGTATCATTAAACTATCCCCAATCACTACATTATTAAAAATATAAGATATACTTTCAATAGTCATTTATTTTTCTATAAATAACCACAACTTGTAATATATCATTTTCTCAATAGAGAGTATTCACTATTTGTAATTGTTTTCCTTAATTATATAATAATATTTAATGGTAACAGTTTATAGTGTGTCATAGTGATTTTCAAAAAAAATATATAGTTATTTTCAATACTATTTATATGTATCCTATTATATATTAACTTATGTTATGGAGTGTATTCATCCTAGGTATCTAATGATATATTAATCTAACAATACATAGTAATTTAAATTAAACCTATAATCTAATCACAATTCATAGAATTAATTAAATCATATTTATATTATTTTAAACAGTTAATGTAGTTGAAATCTATGTAAATACATTCTCCCTCTGACTTTATAAAATTTCCCATTCAATTTTATTTTTATTCATTTACTGAAAATAGAAATACAACTACTTCATAACTCATGAAAACCATTTTATATTAAACTTATTCTAATTAAATCCTTCATAATCGTTTTAAAATTATTATATATTTTATTAAAAAATAATTCTTGACTAAAATAAGATATTTTATTTTTTTAGGTGCATCAATTTAAGGTTATTATGGATTTTTATTTGATTCACCTGAAAAAATATTTTTAGAACAATAGAATCATTTCAAATGTCAATTTTATTTTTATCTTAATCTATTGTAATGTCATAAGTCCATTTAAAAACATATTTTAACTGATCAGAATTATCTCATTCTAGATAATATCCCCTTGTATTTCAACTAAGATAATTTATCGTCTAATTAAAATATATGAATTCTATTCTAAATGAGTTATTTTATAAGGACATGGTTCATAGAGTTTAAAAAAATTATAATCATTAACTATTTCCTTGAAATATAAACCCATTTATCTAAAACAATAGGTATATAAAATATATTGGATACAATAAGAAAATCTCTTTAATTATTTTTACCAATATTATGTATTTCCAAAACATCCATTTCATTATTTAAATACATTGTGTTTTGTGAAAATATACAAAATACATCAAAAATATATCTATTAATTTTTTTTCTATATAACCGAAATATTCATGAGGAAACAATTACCTCTAAAAAATTTTTATCATACCTATTTAACATCTATAAATAAAAAATTCATGATTGAGAACAACATTTCACGTATATAATTCTACTGTAGTAAAATTTTCTTCATAAGTAGAAACTATTTATAATTTATTTACTTCACAACTCTATATGTTACACTTAAACACTATGATAATGAACCTTAAAAAAATATGTTTAAGTAAAATCTTATATTAATTTCACACTTTTGATGTTACGGATCATATTGTTCTCATTTGAATTATTAATAAAATATAACCACTAATTAGTATCCAAATCATGATGATAATCTCTAATAGATTCCTTCTAATGATCTGAACCCCCAAAAAATAAAATTAACATCCTATATAATAATTCTATACATTACTTATCATTGGGTACCTAGTAAAACTATACTTATGGGGAATTTGTTGCATGAAATTTACCACTACCGATATAGTTTATTGTTGAAAAAAATGTCACTCTTAATCTATTGTACCATTTATTATGGATTCATTTAATTGGTATAATAAATAAAATTATATAACATCTACTTCAATAATATTACATTACTGATTTGGAATGATATTTTCCTCTTCAACCATCTAACATTATTCACAATGATTCCTCTGCAGAAAACCATACTTATGTAATTATTTATTAGATAATCCAATATGGAACCCTTGTAATAGTAAAATGACAATAATTTTATTAATACCATAAATAATTTTCTACCCCCACAAAATCCACTTTAGAAATATAAATTTTATTAAATTATTTCTATCCATGTATCCTAAAATTTAATGAAATCTAATCAAAACTCTAACACTAGTAATAAGGACACACTAAAATCATCCATTAATTAATAAATATATAGAAAATATTGCATGACATATAACCATAATAATTTTTATGTGTATAATTGTTTGTAATTAAGATAATATATTACATAAAAACATATATTTTCTATATAGAATAATAATTTGATCTAATTAAAAAAATTCATCAAATGATACACTAGATTAAATAGTGTAGAAAATATAATAATCATAACATGATTTCATATTCATTCCAACTCACATTTAATCTCTATTAATGTTAGTAGATAAAACTAGTTTTTCTAAAAAATATAAGTAATCATTTATTGATGAAATACAACTCATTTGATTTTAAAAAAAAATATAATCGGCAAAAAAGATTTTATATTCAATAATAATAACTCATATCATATAAATGAATAATACATTATAAAAAAATTTATAAATTTTTTCAGTAAAACACCATCATTAATCATAAATTTAGTACAATAATACATAATTATTTGAGGAAATTATATTTATAAACCAAAAAAAACTCACACTTGATTAATATAAACATTTAATTCCTACAATATAGTTTATCAAAAAACAGATCCAGTTAATTCACATATAATAATATAATAATATAATAATGTTCATAGTTATTTCAAATAGGGTATCCCCTGAGAATAAATAATGGTCTCATTCGTTATATGGATATACACCCTAAACGAATGTCAACATATATAATTTATCATAACTATAACATTAAAAAAACACATAATATCATCAATTTTTCAATAAACAGAGTCAAACTAAATAAAAAACACAATTTTATCTCATTGGAAAGTGTGTTTGAATGAACCCATTAAAATTAAATATTTTATAAACAATGTTTTAAAGAATTCCCTATTGGGATGATAATGAAAGAACAGCGAGTAGCTGGAATGACATCAAAAAAATAATGTAATAGTTTGAAACCAGAACCATTACTACTTTTCTATCATATGGGCCAAAATCCATGAATTGGAGGACAGTAAATACAATTTTTTATAAGTATAAATTTAACAAAAAATAAAATAAATAATCTATGGTCTAATATGTAAATCATATTAAACCTTGTAAATAATTAAAATGGAATTTATCTCAATGAAATGAAATTAAAATATGAAGCACCTTACCAGTAGTCAGAACTCCACTCATACGTCTAATATACCCCTAAATAAAAAAATTATCTTAAATATTTATTTTTATTAGAACTTATTAACTACAATTTAGACATTATTATAATTTATTAAATATTTCTAAGAGAAATATATCATGTTTCACCCATTTCCAAAATATCATATGAAAAATTATTACATTAACAGTTCCTTTTAAAATGGATACATAAGACATTAATGTGCAAATGAATTTTTTTAGATGTAATTTTTGAAGTAAATAATTTCCATAGGTCTTAAAATAGTTTCAACTCCTCAAATATTGTTCAGTTGTCTTTTTTTTTGGGTAAAAAATTATTATGGCTATATAAATTTAAGTTCATATTTATTATTTATATTTTACCATACCAAAATATTTATGAAAAAATTAATTTAATATATATTTTATATTTAACCATGAAATAAAAATATATCAGCAAATATAAAATAAATATATTTAGGAAAACAATATCCTTAACAGGGGTAGTGAAAAACAAAATTGATATGAATTTTTTTATAAGGAAGTTAAATATAATTGATAGAATAATAATTATTTGAGTTTTAGAAAAAAATAATCCAATTTAGATAGTTTTCTATTTTTTTAATGATTTCTTTCATTATTGTAATGTGTAAAATTATAATTTTAAACAAAAATTCATACTCCTTAAAAAATATAATATTTTGATGTAAAAAAATATACTAATGATAATTCAATTACAGGCAATTTGTATTATATATTTACTAATAATTCATTATTATTAAACTAACATGATATTGATTCATAGATTAAAATTAAATAGGTGTTTAATTTATTTTCCAGTTTACTAATTATAAATAGTTTGTAACATCTTAAGTAAATAAAGAAATAAAAAATTTTCATAATTATTATTATCTGTGTATTAAATATTAATTTTACATTAAAGAGGTTGATATTCTAATCGGCATACAAGAAACTCAACAACGATTTTCTTTGCAATCTTATATTGCAGACTTATAATATAATAATATTATATTAATTGTAGTTAACGCCTAGCCATTGTATTGGCGGGAATGAATAGATCTAACTACAATAAGATTATACAAGTTTTTCAAATTTTATTACATTTATCCAATAAAAGATAGAGGCTTAAAATTTTAATTAATCCAATTTTAAGCAAAGCTACTCTAATATTTTTTTAAAGGTCAATTTACCGTCATTTGATGGAGAAACCTATATAAATATAGGTTTTGTCACTTTTATATATTATATATTAAAAAAATAAAAATTCTACTTTAAAATATGGACATCAAAATTCACATTGGGTAAAATTTTGGTATTTTTCTGATAAAATTCATTTTTAATGAATAGTGAAAATAATATATATTAATTCAAAAGTGTTTTTTAATCTAAATTTTTTATTTAGTTATATTATCATTTAAATTGGGTTTAATGTGTAATTATAAAATGTTTTTACCATTTCATCTAATGTTGGACATTATAATTAATTTCACTTTGAAATTGGATATAAACAAGTATCAATCATCTGATACTTATTGTTTCTTAAAAACATGCTATTTATTTTGAAAATGGAAATTAATTTTAAATAAATTAATGAAACTTGTATCTTTTGAATTTTTTAAAATACACATAATTTTTTAATTCGGAATATCAAATATATCATAGGCATAATTTTTGGTATTTTTCTAAAAAACAACAAATTTTTATGAATAGTGAAACCACTGTGTCATTGTTAAAACAGTAACGTTTCCCTTTAAATGAAATTTTACTACTTATGTGGATTAAATTTTGATAATCCGATATTATGGTTGTTATTATTAAGTAATATGTGGTTCAAAAAGATGAAAATAATTTTTTTGAAAATAGTAACTTTTGAGTCTTACTTACCGTAGTTAAATGTAAATACGGTAATTCAAGATAAAAAGAATATTATAATAATTGAAATTTCTCTTTACACTTGTACTAACCTTATTGGTTGAGTCATTTACGACCATGGTCATCATTGTTTCTATTTTGGAACCCCATGGAGCCACTTGGGAGTGATAATGACACTTTATTTTAATTAACATAATGTAAAGGCAAGAATGGCATAAAGAAATATCTTTTAATAAATTAATTTTTACATGAGGTTATATAAGTCATATTCTCGACTATAAATATTAATTAGAAATTAAAAAATATTTCCTATATAATGGTATTTATTTTATAAATTTTAAACATCAAATAACTTAAATTATTTATGACACAATAATGATGCAATATTTACCTCGTTAATAAATTATTTTAAAAATGGGATTATAAATATTAAATCAATATCCAAAACATGTCTAAGTTTTATTGGATGATTTTATTTCTAAAATTAGTCATAATATCTTCAACTTTAATGAGGTTTGGATCTTCAGAAACAGAAAATAGGTTTATAATAAAATTATATTTGCAAACATTCTTAAAGAGCCCCTACTCCCCTTATAAAAATCCATCACTTCTAACCAATTCCACACAACTTGAAAGACCCTTTTCTCATAAAAACTGAGAACAAATAAGATCTAAAGATCCCACTCCTCCAATTAAAGCATTATTTTTTGTAGAAGTCACTTCAACAAGTCCTTTTGGTTCAAACCAAAGTGAGCTACCCAATTTAAATGTAACATCTTCTCTTATGTTATTTTTTTATTTGGCATATACAACCCCATAAACGATTTTTATTACATTATTTTATAACAACACTAGTATCCTCAATATACTAGGCTCTTTTTATAAGATGTATTCAAACTAATTTTTCAGACACCTCCATCGACTATGTAAATAACATATTGTTTCTCTAGATGACAAACTAACGCCTCAAGAAACAATGATTTTTCAATTATCTTCTACCACCTCTCATGGTGGCCATTAAGATGGAACAATATTTATATATGATTTATATATGTTTATGATTTATTTATTCTTTTGTATTTTTATATTATTTAATACCTTTATGTCTACTGTTATGGGTAAATGCGATAGTTTCATTTGAGGAATTATGGACTACCGCCCCCGCAAAGTGATATGAATCAATAATGCCAAATGTGGGACATATAAATGATGGAGTTAATGATATTATATATGTTATTATACTAGTATTTTAATATACCTATATATCATTATATTTTAATTCCATTAAAATAAGAAATAGAAATTAATATAGCGTCCATGCATATGTATGGCTTACCGTCTCCATGAACAAGGCATTTCATTTCTTACCTCCAAATGTTATGTACTATTATAAATTCATGTATATACGGAGTATATATGATATATATGATATCTAAATCATGAATATCATTCTGTATATAATGAAATTTTTACAATGTGAACAACATCTAATTATATGATGTCTATTTTATACTGAAGTTCCAAATATTTACAAAAAAACCGTTATTAACCTAAATGAATAATTAATATTTATAACATGGTAATAAGTGATATAAAAGGAATTATAAACTTGAAAATAGTTCTTATGAAAAAATAAATTAATTTTACTTTTTATTCAAGAGATTAAAGAATGAATGGGTCAAGTCGGACGTGAGGTAAGGATATTCGTCTCAATCTCTTTTCATTGAGGAATATTTTGTTTTAATACACTACATTCATTTATAAGCTATATATACTACTTTGGATTTTCATTTCATTTAAAGGGAATCTTTTTCTACTAATAATTTTACTAAATGTCATAAAATAATTTTTTTTCTTTTTAACATATGCAGTGACAACAGCCTTTCTGTCGCAGTGAGTATTATTTGATCTTTGGTTACCTTGAGAAGCCATAATGTTTTTAAAATGAATATAAATAACATATAATAATTTAAGTATTTTGGTATTAAAAATATTTCTTATATTGGATTTGTTATTTCAATATATTTAAATGATATATTGTGATTGAATTGTGTAAATGTTATCTTTTCTTTGTGTTTGTTTTATGCGTTATAAATATTTTGTAGTTCTTGGTCATTTTTTACATATACAGGTGGATCCGTGATAAACCTAGGGTGGGTGAGCCCGAGATTGCTCTCTAATGCATTTGGTAATGTAATAGAGGTAAACGTGAATGTTTCTGCAAAGAGATTTAGGGAATATATTTTGATGGGTATTCCAAATGTAACACCCTACGTAGCAGTGGTAGCTATAATGTAATTATGATATAGATATAACAAGATACCTTTATGATTTATGTTTTATATATGTTATTCATAAATATTATGAGTTCATGAGGTCTATAAAAGAACATAAGTTATGTATTCAATGATTAACTAATGTTTTCTTTCATTTTTTTATTTCCCTTACTGGTATTTTTGTTCTCATCCATTGTTTAGAAATGTTTTGTGCATGACTTAAATAAGAATATGGTCAAGGATGTGATCAATGAAAAGGCATGAAATCTAAAACATGGGACTAGATATGACACTTTTTTCAAAAAAAATTATTTTATTAATAAAATGGAAATGGAGTAGAAGTGTTTACCTTGTAATTTTTGAGATGTAATGCAATACTAATGGCCTAATTCTTTAAAAATCTAAACCTGAAAAGATTCTCAATGTGAATTATTCATTTAATTCATGATTATGTAATGTTTAAGGCTGGTTCCTTATAGTTGGTATCAATGTTCGGTTAGGATAACATTAGGAGTTAGTGTATTGTTAATTTAGTATCTATAAATTTGATTATATAAATATTGAAATGATATAGCATTTAAAATTTACCATGTAGCATCACCTAAGATATTTCTATGTTCAGAATTGATTTTGCAAGAGAAAACATGGCAGCTATGTCGGGACGACATCAAGAGGAAGACAACTTTCCAAATCATCAACCTAGGATGGTCGGACTCAAAACTGAACGGTTTGTTACAGTGATGGCACAATTGACTCAGGCTATAAATGTTGGTGGTATCCATGCATGAGATTAGCCATATCATCCACCGAGGAACATGTTAGTAGTGGAGCATTTCATGAGACTACATCCCGCATCATTCAGAGGATCATCTGACCATGGACTTGCTGATGGTTGGATTAAAGCACTGGAAAATAATTTTGATGTCATGGGGTGTTCATAACATCAAATGGTTAGTCTCTCAATTTACCGTTTTGAAGGTGAATATGATTAGTGGCGGTCGATAGTGAAAAGTATCAATGATAGTGAAGATATTGGTTCTCTTGATTGGGATGAATTCAAATGTATGTTTCTTGAGAAATATTTTCCTAAAGAGGCTCGTCTTTGGATGGAATAACAATTCTTGGAATTGATTTTGGAGGACGACTCAGTGGCTGCTTGTGATGCCGAAATCACCCAACTGGAATGGTTTCCTCCAAATTTTATACGAGATCATGATATTAAAATAAACTGTTTTTACTCGGGATTAATTCCAATGTGTCAAAGGGATTTAACTTCTGGTGAGTTTAAAAGTTATCAGAAATTTGTTCGTTGTGTAGAGAAGGTGGAAATGGGGTTTTCTGAGGATCATGTGTTCTTTGAAAGAAAAAACAAAATAAGATGTCGAGGTGGAAGCAAAAAGGTATTAACACTTCAAAACAGTCTTATGGTATAAAACATAAGTTTACAGTTTGAGAAAATTGTGGTAAAAGTCATTAAATGGAATTTATTTTGAATTCTGGTAACCCCTATCGATGTGGTAAAATGGGACATAAGGCTCGTAATTGCACTGAAAAATATCCGGTTAATTCTAAGACAAAATCTGAATTATATCCATTGAAATGTTTTCAGTGAAATGAAATAGGTCATTATGTAAATGAGTTTCCAACTAAGAACTTAACCGGGGGAATGAAATTGGACTACAAGAATAAAGGTGTGGTGAAATCCTTTGCAACTACTTCAGCAAATGTTGGGCCATCAAATGAAGTAGTATCAGGTACACTATTTGATTTTTTAGATTATGTCGATGTGTGGTTTGATTCAGGGTTACACATCCGTTCATTTCAGAGAAGTTCTATAGTAAATTGGTAATTCCATCTAAATATATGAATCTTAAACTAATGGTAAAAACACATACGGAATTGTCGAGACCAAAAGAAATTATAAGAACCTTCTTTTCATTTTGTGTGAGAAGAACCAACCTTCAAACCATATTGTTTTTCCACTAGTAGAGATTGATGTTATTTCGGGTATGGATTGGCTTTCTATTTATCATGCTAAGATTGAGTGCAGAGCTAAAGAGTTTTATTTTCAATATAATTTTTGGTTTTTGTACAGGAATAAACCCTTATTTTTTGTAACATATCAGGAAGGTGAGAAACATGTAAAATATGGAAATGAATGTTAACTAGCACATTTTTTTGAAAATAAAGGAACGATTCATATTAATAATGTTCAAGTGGTAAATTATTAACTTTGTTGTTCTTCCTGAGTAGTAGCCTAGTATTTTAACTTATCGGGAAGTATAATTCACTGTTGATATAGTTTCTGATGCTAATCCAATTTCTATACACCCTTATCGAAGGGCTCAAATATAACTTTTAGAGTTAAAGAATCAATTTTGGGGGTTATTTATAAAGTTTTTATTCGACATAAAACATCACCAGGGGTGGATCCTATCTTTTATATTAAAAAGAAAGATTGTTAAATGAGACAATGCATTGATTATAGAGCATTAAATAACATCATATTAATAAAAACTATCTTTTTCATCATATCGATGATTTGTTTGATTAGATCTATGGATCATAGTATTTTCTGATGATTGACTTGTGGTCGGGTTTCCATCAGTTGAAAATAAAGGAAGCATACATTCTGAATAACATGTTTCAAACTAGATATGGCCTTTGTGAATTTGTACTTATGTCTTATGGTTTAACCAATTCACATGTTGTATTGATGGACCTTATGAATAATTTTTTTTGAGTTCTTGGATATTTGTTTTGTTGTGTTCTTTGATGATATTTTGGTTTATTCTAAAATTATATAGGATCATGAAATTAATTTAAGTGTTTCATTTAAAACCATAAAATAAAAAAATTGGAACCTTTATCGAGTGTAAGTTTTGGTTAGAGAAAATTTCTTTCCTTGGTCATGTTGTTTCAAAAAATGGCATAACTATTGATCCTACTAAAACAAAAGATGTTGAAGAATATCCAAGTCCCACAAATATAAAATAGATCCATAGTTTTCTTGGTTATTATTATTATAGGTTTGTTAAAATTATTCATGGTTATCTTCTCCACTGACTATGTTAACTAGAATAGGTGATAAGTTCGTTTGGACAAAATAACGTGATGATTTTTTTAGGAATTGAAAAATGATTGGTCAATCACTACGGGAAAAAAGGGTATTTGCGACGGGTTATTTGCGACGGGAATAAATCCCGTCGCAAATAGTCCGGTTAAAAACTTATTTGCGACGGGGGTCTTTACCCGTCGCAAATAAGTAGTCTTTTGCGACGGGATAGGCTTCCCCGTCGCAAATAACCGGCGGCGGTAAAAGGTATTTGCGACGGGAAAGTATTCCCGTCGCAAATAGTATGTTATTTGCGACGGGTCCCGTCGCAAATAACTATTTACCAGTTGACCGTAATAAATGCGGGCGAAGGTATTTGCGACGGTGCCCGTCGCAAATAATACTATTTGCGACGGGATTCCCGTCGCAAATGGACCCGTCGCTATTAATCTAACCTATAAATACCCCCATCTGTTTTTTTCAAATCATTCTCATTCTCCACCTTCTTCTGCTCTAAAATTTCTATTTCTAAATTTGAGTTTTTGTTCAGTTTACTTTTTTTCTTCGGAGCTGTTATTAAAGTTTTGAAGAACGATCAGAGCTCATCAATTTTCAAGGTATTTATGTTCATTTTAATTTAATATTTATTTTTAATTTTGTATTAATTTCAATTATTTTTGATTAGTTGTAATTTAATTATGTTTATATTGTTTTCTTACTTAATAAATTTAAATTATTAGTATTGTTCATAGTTAATGGTAATTAGGAATAATTTGTAATAATTTTTAATAATTAAAAATAAATATTAATAATTAGTAATAATTACCAATAATTAGTAATAATTAGTAATAATTAGTAATAATTAGTAATAATTAGTAATAATTACCAATAATTAGTAATAATTAGGAATAATTAGTAATAATTAGGAATAATTAACAATAAATAGTAATAATTAGTAATAATTAACAATAAATAGTAATAATTACCTATAATTTGGAATAATTACCAATAATTAAGAATAATTAGTAATAATTAGTAATAATTGCCAATAATTACCAATAATTGCAAATAATTAGGAATAATTAGGAATAATTAGGAATAATTAGGAATAATTAGGAATAATTAGGAATAATTAGGAATAATTAGTAATAATTAGTAATAATTACCAATAATTAGGAATAATTACCAATAATTAGCAATAATTACCAATAATTAGCAATAATTAGCAATAATTAGCAATAATTAGGAATAATTAGGAATAATTAGCAACAATTACCAATAATTAGGAATAATTACCAATAATTAGGAATAATTACCAATAATTTGGAATAATTACCAATAATTTGGAATAATTACCAATAATTTGGAATAATTACCAATAATTTGTAATAATTAGGAATAATTTGTAATAATTACCAATAATTTGTAATAATTAGGAATAATTACCAATAATTGCCAATAATTGCCAATAATTGCCAATAATTGCCAATAATTGCCAATAATTATTAATAATTATCAATAATTGCAAATAATTAGGAATAATTGCAAATAATTAGGAATAATTAGGAATAATTAGGAATAATTAGGAATAATTAGTAATAATTAGTAATAATTAGTAATAATTACCAATAATTAGTAATAATTAGTAATAATTAGTAATAATTACCAATAATTAGGAATAATTACCAATAATTAGCAATAATTACCAATAATTAGCAATAATTAGGAATAATTAGCAATAATTAGGAATAATTTGCAATAATTAGGAATAATTACCAATAATTTGGAATAATTACCAATAATTTGGAATAATTACCAATAATTTGGAATAATTACCAATAATTTGTAATAATTACCAATAATTTGTAATAATTAGGAATAATTACCAATAATTAGGAATAATTACCAATAATTGCCAATAATTGCCAATAATTGCCAATAATTGCCAATAATTGCCAATAATTAGTAATAATTATCAATAATTGCAAATAATTAGGAATAATTGCAAATAATTAGTAATAATTAGGAATAATTAGGAATAATTAGTAATAATTAGTAATAATTAGGAATAATTAGGAATAATTACCAATAATTACCAATAATTACCAATAATTGGTAATAATTACCAATAATTGCAAATAATTGCAAATAATTAGGAATAATTAGTAATAATTAGTAATAATTAGGAATAATTAGTAATAATGAGGAATAATTAGTAATAATTAGGAATAATTACCAATAATTAGGAATAATTAGTAATAATTAGGAATAATTAGCAATAATTAGCAATAATTAGCAATAATTAGTAATAATTAGGAATAATTAGTAATAATTATCAATAATTAGCAATAATTACCAATAATTAGTAATAATTACCAATAATTAGCAATAATTAGCAATCATTAGTAATAATTAGCAATAATTAGGAATAATTAGCAATAATTAGGAATAATTACCAATAATTAGGAATAATTACCTATATTTTGGAATAATTACCAATAATTTGGAATAATTACCAATAATTTGGAATAATTACCAATAATTAGCAATAATTACTAATAATTTGTAATAATTACCAATAATTTGTAATAATTAGGAATAATTAGTAATAATTAGTAATAATTAGGAATAATTAGTAATAATTAGGAATAATTAGTAATAATTAGGAATAATTACCAATAATTACCAATAATTTGTAATAATTAGTAATAATTACCAATAATTACCAATAATTGCCAATAATTGCCAATAATTAGTAATAATTATCAATAATTGCAAATAATTAGGAATAATTGCAAATAATTAGTAATAATTAGGAATAATTAGTAATAATTAGTAATAATTAGGAATAATTAGGAATAATTAGGAATAATTAGGAATAATTAGGAATAATTAGTAATAATTAGGAATAATTAGGAATAATTAGTAATGATTAGGAATAATTAGTAATAATTAGGAATAATTAGTAATAATTATGAATAATTAGTAAACGAAATATACTTGGATAATGAAGGGAAAATTTATAATCATCTCCACAACGATGATTACCAAATTTCCTTTCATTATTCAAGCAGTTTTCCTTTTGCTAAGTATTGCTAAGTATTGCTAAATTAGTAATAAATAGTAATAATTAGCAATAAATTATAATAATTAGTAATAAATTGTAATAATTAGTAACAATTAGTAATAAATTGTAATAGATTGTAATAATTAGGAATAATTAGGAATAATTAGGAATAATTACCTTATTACATGTGGAGACAGAATGTGAAACACACAGATGAAAGGAGAATTGTATATAATATAAAAAATTATATTACTTTAATATTAATAATAAAATATACTAATAATGTAAAGATGTTATTATTATATAATTAATATTTATAAAAAAAATTATATTAGTATTATTAAAAAAAATAAAAAATCAATATAATATTAAAATTATCAATATTTGTAACAGGTTTTGCTTTATTCTCAATATATTCAATCCTTGCTTGAGTGTTTTTTCTAACAAATTATTCTAAACCAGTAATGCTTTTATATTTTATAGAAAAATATCGAACAATGAGGTCGTCAACAGTCATTATTAGATGACCGCATATGGATAAATCAACGTAGAAATCCAAATGGTTCTGGTTTAAATCCAGTATATATAGAGGGTGTGGAGATTTTTTTATCATTTGCGGCATCAAATTCAGAATTTGTTTCAGAAGGAAAGATAAAATTCTCTTGTAGAAAATGGGCATTGAGAACGTTTGACACGTTTGACAAAGTGGGAGAACATCTCTTGCGTTTTGGTTTTCAAGCAGATTATGTTTTTTGGTATCAACATGGTGAACGCAGTTCCAGAGCAGGTGATACCAACTTGATTCCAGATCCATCACGGTTTCAAGATTTAGTACATGATGTTGCAGGTTCATCTGTTCAACATACAGAAACTCCAGCTGATATAGCTTCAAATCCCGAGTTGGGACCGTCTGAATTTTATGAGTTGTTGAAGTCTGCTAAGGATGCATTATATCCTGGCTGCAAGATGAGCAAATTAGAAGCAGTTGCAAAATTTATGGCTATCAAATCAGATAACGGAATGTCAAACACATGTTTTGACCAGATATTTTCATTGCTGAAAACACTGTTACCCGAGGAAAATGTTTTACCTGCAAATTACTATGAAATTAAGAGGTTGGTTCGAAATTTGGGACTTACTTGTCAGAAGATTCATGCATGTTCAAATGACTGCATTTTATATTCAGGGGAAAATGAGTCGTTGGATAGTTGTCCCACATGTGGGCAACTGAGATATAAAGAAGGACAACACGGGAAGTCTGGTTTGATTCCTGTAAAACAGTTGAGATATTTTCCGCTTACATCCAGACTTCAGCGTTTATTCATGTCTAAGAATACAGCGACAATGATGTCATGGCATAAAGAGAATATTTGAACCGATAAAAGCTTGAATCATCCAGCCGATGGTGATTCATGGAAACATTTTGATAGAGTGCATCCATCATTTGCTTTAGAAGCTAGAAATGTTCGACTGGGCCTTTCCACTGATGGTTTCTATCCGTTTGGATCTTATGGTAGTCAATATTCATGTTGGCCTGTTTTTTTAACTCCGTATAATTTACCGCCATGGATGTTGATGAAGGAGCCATATATCTTTTTGACTTTACTAATTCCAGGACATCCGAAGAAAAATATTGATGTTTATTTGAAGCCATTGATTGATGAATTAAATTTATTGTGGAGTACTGGTGTCAGTACATATGATGTTGCAACGAAACAGAATTTCATACTGAGAGCAGCATTGATGTGGACAATAAGTGACTTCCCGGCTTATGGGATGTTATCTGGATGGAGTACACATGGTCAGAAATCATGTCCTTACTGTATGGGAGAGAACAAAGCATTTATGCTCATTCATGGAAAGAAACCTTGTTATTTTGACTGTCATCGCAGATTTCTTCCAGCTGATCATCCTTTTCGCAGAAACAGATCTCATTTCAGAAAAGGAACAGCTGAAAGGGATGGACCTCCAAAAATGCTATCAGGTTTGGAGTTAAAATCGGTTGTATTTTCATTACCTCCCATCACTTTTTGTCCCACAATAAACCAACAGAAAATTTCTGGTTTTGGGAAAGAACACAATTGGATTAAACGTAGCATATTTTAGGATTTGCCATATTGGTCTGATTTGTTGGTCCGACACATGTTAGATGTCATGCATATTGAGAAGAACTGTTTTGATAATTTGTTTCATACAGTTTTGGATATGCCAGGAAAGCGCAAAGACAATGTAAATGCACGTTTAGATCTTGCCCAAATTTGCAGGCGTCCAGAATTGGAACTATTTGAGAATGTAAGAACAGAAAGGTTACTGAAACCAAAAGCAGCTTATACACTGTCTAAAGAAAACCGTTTATTATTTTGTCAGTGGATTGCAGATTTGAGACTTCCAGATGGCTGTGCTTCCAATTTGGGTAGATGTATAAAGAATGGTCATATTACTGGATTGAAAAGTCATGATTGTCATGTTATAATGGAGAGACTTCTACCCATTGGATTAAGAGGTCTGTTGAATTCTGTGATTTGGGATTCCATAACAGACATGTCTCATTTTTTTCGGAAAATTTGTGCGGCTACGGCAGATTATGATGCTCTAGGCAAACTTGAAAAATATGTTGTTGTAATTATATGTAAACTGGAAAAAATATTTCCGCCGTCTTTCTTCAACTCAATGGAACATTTGATGTTACATTTGCCATATGAAGCCAAATGTGGAGGTCCGGTACAGTTTCGATGGATATACCCATTTGAAAGATGCATGCAAAAATTGAAAAGAAAAGTACGCAACAAAGCATCTGTTGAAGGATCTATTGCAGAAGCTTATTTGCAAGAGGAAATATCTTTTTTCTGCTCCCATTATTTTGAATCTGAGTATCCTTCAAAACACAACCGAATGGGACGGAATGAGAGGAATATTGATGAAATCGACAATCAATTATCTGTTTTCAACCAGTCAGAGCTTGGTATTGGTGGAGTTTCTGAACGCTGGCTTTCAGATGATGAACATCATAGAGCTCATACGTATGTTCTGCTCAACTGTGAAGAGATGACATCAGTTGTACTGTAAGTGTTTATATCACTTATTCTATCATTTATGTTAAAGTAAATAACTTTGGTTTTTATGGGTTGTATGATAATCATATCAAGAAACAAATTCCACAAATTACAGCAGCTGCTCTCGAAGAACGTCGACTGAAAAATTTCTCTCAGTGGTTTCAAAAACTGGTAACATAAATTCTTTATCATTTAGCAACTCATTCAATGTATAGTTTACTATATTGATAATTATTTCACAAATCTTCAGGTGTCTCGACATGCTGATAAAATTGACCAACGACTGTGTGTATTGAGTAACCCACCTTCCAAACTTGTTAAAACTTATAATGCATATGTGGTGAATGGATTTCGATTCCACACACATGCATATGGGGAATCGAAAAAAACAATGAACAGTGGAGTTAGCTTGAGAGGATCTCATCATCGAGAAAATGAAGTTGACTTTTATGGCATACTTGATGAAATCATTGAACTCTGTTATCTTGGACAACATTACATAACCATGTTCAAATGTCGGTGGTTGGATACAGAGAGAGGCGTGCGTGTTCATCCGACTCATGGAATCATCGATATTAAATGTAAAAGTGTTCTCGCAGTAAATGAACCATTCTTATTGGCTCAACAGGAATATCAAGTTTATTATGAAAAGTACTGCGCAACATCAAGAGACTTGACTGATTGGTGGAGTGTAATAAAAATCAAAATTCGAGACAATCAGTTTAGTCAAAGTGAATGTGCTTTCACTGATGTGCAAAGAATTGAAGTTTTTCAAGAGAGTACTCAAAATCAATCTTTTTTACAAAGAGAGATGAGTATCGATGACGACACCCCACATTTAAGAGTCGGTGATGACGATGATGTTAATGATGTCACACATGAATTTGAAATGGTAAGAGATGAAGCAACTGCAACTCGAATGGATATCGATGATCTTGAGGAGGAATATGAAGATGACATTGACATATATGAAGATGATGATGAAGATGAACACTTATAGAATTTCATGGTATTTATATACAATCATAATATGTATATATGTATACATAATAGTAATTATCAATTATTTGCTAATATTAACATTTTCTGTTTCAGATGGACGAGGCCACATTTCATGAGTTGGCGGAGGCTGACCTGCCTTTCGATGCGGATGAGTTGCTGGCAGATGACCCTCAGCCTGCAGGCGCTCCAGGGAGTACGAGGAGGGGGTGCGGTCTTGCACGATTGATGATTCCTGACCCCGTCCCCGAGCGACGTCCACGTCTTGGGTTTGATCCGCGCACCCGGAGGTGTGATAACCTGTGTAATAACCTGTGAATTTGACTAAGATTTCATTAATCTATTCACATAATAAATGTTTATTATTTTTTCAGTTTTTCGCATATAGCAGTCGGACAGGGCAGTGCTATTTTGCGCAACTATTTCTCTCAGCCGTGGCCCACATGGGAGCAGATTCCCATTGATGTGCAGCAGGCCATGTTCGGCCATTGGTTGGTACGTACGTAAATAAATAATTTTTATTTTGAAAATTATTTCATTTCTAACTTGATATTTTGATTTATTTGTAGGGTTTATGGTATCCGATCGAGGATACCATGCGTGACGCCATCCACGAGGCATGGGAGGTGGCCATGCGTGATCGCCTTCGTCAGTTTTTGCACAATTTAAGAAAAGCTGCGATGAAGAAAGCAGGAGTGTCAGATTTTGATGAGTCATGTAGAGCACACCGACCAGAGTACATTTCATCCCATGTATGGGATGGATTATGTGCGCACTGGTTGAGTGGTGCCTTTCAGAGGAGATCATCGGTGGGGAGGCAGAATCGGGGGAGGCAGGAGGTGACTCATCGAGCTGGGAGTCGTTCTTTCAGTACTCATAGACAGCATCTGGTACGTACATTATTTATAAATATTTTATATAACTATAAATATTAACAGTTTATTTTTTATTCTTATAGGATGTCGAGCACCCCGATATTACAGAGTACGACGTATATCGGAGGATGTATAGTGATCCTGCTACTGGGGAGCTCAGAGGTGATCGTCAGCATCACATCGTGGTCAGTATTATTTGTTTTCAAGTTTAAAAATTAACTGCATATAATATATTCACAATTTTAATTTTAAATTGCAACTATAGGAGTCATATGAGGCTGCAGCGGCACAGGCCCGGCCTGAGAGTCAGGCCGAGGCATCAGATCAGACCACTGCACGTCAGTTTGATGAGGCGGCATGGATACAGGCCACCCAGTATGCCTTCGAGAAGGGCCGGGTAGTTGGTATCGGCTCTCGACTGACTCTCGGAGATTAGTATGGCAGTGCTGCGATGTCGGCGTCCAACTCGAGAGGAGCTCGTGCATCTTCTTCTACACAGTATGAGGAGCAGTTGCGATCTCAGACTGCACAGATAGAGAGTCTCCGACAGGAGCAGGAGCAGATGCGTCAGCAGCATGAGGAGGAGCGTCGACGCCAGCAGCAGCTGTACGAGGAGCAGACGAGTCGGTGGCAGCAGCAGCATCAGGAGCAGATGGAGTACATGCGCCGACTCACTCATGCTTTAGGGATGGAGTTTCCTCCACCACCATCTGCAGATCCCCCACCTCCCCCCCTCCCCCCCCCTCATACAGATTAGAGTTTGTATTTCTGTTATAAAATTTGTGAAATCAAAATATTTTTTTTTTCTATTCGTAGTTTCTATTTCATTATAAAATATTAATAATATTATATTTTTAAATAACAATATTAATATGAATAATAATAATATTTATATTTTATAATATTAAATTTTATATATATATTAAAATTTTATTTATATAATAAAATTTTATATATATATTAAAATTTTATAATATTATAATTTAATTATTTTTTTGTAATACTTGAATAATTTTAATATTTGAATGTAAAATAATTCTATTATTTTTATATTAATTAAAATAACTTATTAATATTTTTTTATTTATGAATTATAATTATAATATTATTATATTAATTAAATTATTTATTAATATTCTATTATTTTTATTTCTGAATTATAATTCTACTATTATTATAGTAATTAAAATAATTTATTATTTTCATTTGTAAATTATAATTCTACAATTATATTAATTAAAATAATTTATTAATAATTTATTTTTTTAATTTTTTTTATAGTATTTGCGACGGGATACTATGCCCGTCGCAAATACTAGTATTATTAATAGTTTTTTATTTTTTTTAAAAGAGTATTTGCGACGGGTCCCGGTTCCCGTCGCAAATACTAGTATTATTAATTTTATTTATTTATTAAAAAAACAGTTATTGCGACGGGCCCGTCGCAATAACTGTTTAAAAAGTTTTTTACAAAAATAAGGAATACTATTTGCGACGGGGAGAATGCCCGTCGCAAAAAAAGGCTTTAGCGACGGTCCCGTCGCAAATAAGTTTAGTTGCGACGGCGTTTTCAACAACGGGCTATTTGCGACGGGATCCCGTCGCAAATAGCCCTTCGCAAATACCTGCTTTTCTAGTAGTGAATGTTCCAGTTTTGTCACTACCTTCTAGAAATGGTGAGTTTGTTATATACAGTGATTCTTTATTGAAAGTACAAGGATGTGACCTTATGAAAAATGATCATTTAATTGCTTATGTTTCATGTTAGTTGAATCCTCATGAGATTAATTACACTACATATGACTTGTAATTAGCTACTGTCGTAACACACCAGGTAAATAAAGAATATGACATTTTCACATTTATCCATATTTTTGAATAAAATATTAATATTACTTTAAAGAGGACTCTATGCTCGATGGCGTACCGAATACGCAACAACGAGTTTCTTTGGAATCTTACATTGCACTCTAATAATAAAATAATATTATTTAAAATGGTAGTTAACGCTTGGCCGTTGTAATGGAGGGAATGAACATCACTAACTAAAAAATGATTATATATATATTTCATATATTTTTACTTTTTACAACAAATTATAGAGGATTAAAAATGCGAATGAATGCAATTTTAAGCCTAAACATTCTAATATTCTTTAAATGGTCGATTAACAGCCTTTTGATGGCGAACCTCTATTAAATTCACTTTTTGAAAATTTTATGTGTTATATTTGTCAAAATAAAATTCTTCTTTCGAATCGGGACATCAAAATTTATCTTGTGTATATATTTGGTATTTTTTCGATATAGTTCATTTTTTAATGAATAGTGAAAAATGTTGTATTTTAATTCGAAACCAATTTTTAATATAATTTATTTATATGATTAGATTATCTTTTGAATTGTTTTTAAATTTAAATTAGAATATATATTTACCATTTAATCCAATAGTGGTCATTTGAATTAATTTCACTTTGAAATTGGACTTAAACTAGTGTCAATATTTTAATAGATATTATTTCATAAAGACACGCTATTTGTTT
Source organism: Viscum album (assembly GCA_963277665.1). Taxonomy (NCBI): domain Eukaryota; kingdom Viridiplantae; phylum Streptophyta; class Magnoliopsida; order Santalales; family Viscaceae; genus Viscum; species Viscum album. The sequence continues at coordinate 1,058,245,992 of OY728165.1, read as the reverse complement.
TGACAGCGGGAATTAATTATTAAATTAATTAATGCAACTTATATGTTTTGAATTTTGTAAAATAGACATAAGTTTTGAATTCGGAATATCAAATATAGCTTATGGTGAAATTTTGGTATTTTTCTGAAAAACATCATTTTTAGATGAATAGTGAAACCACTAAATGGTAGTTAAAGAAACTGATTTTTGTTTAAATGAAACCTTTCCACTTCTGTGATTTGATTTTCAAAAATTCTACATACATTTTTTTCATTAAGAAGTAGAATGTGGTTCAATGAGATTAATTTTTTTGGTGAATAGTAACTTTTATGTTTTATTAATCGCGATTAAAGGTAATTAGTGTAATTTAAGGTAAAAATAATGTTTTAATAATATGAAATGACCTAGAAACATGTTCTGCCCTCATTGGATGTGTCATGTCCGACCAAGAAATTCCATGGGTCAACATGCGGACCCCATAGAGCCACTTTGGTAGGAAAATGACATAAATAACTTTTTTATTTAAAGTTAAAATAAAAATGTCACAAACATGAGTTGTTTTACTAAAACAATTTTTAAATGAGGTTATACAAGTAATATTTTTGACTATAAATATTCATTAGAAATTTAAAATGATTTCATACATCATGATATTTTTTTTATAATTTTTAGACATTAAATAAATTAATTTATTTATCACACCATGATTATGCAGCGATTACCTCATTATTTAACGATTTAAATAAAATGAAAAGATAATGTACCATATAAGACCTACACATGTCAAAAACCTATTGGATGGGTGGATTTAGAAATCTTATCACCTTATACTAGAAATATATACTTTTGGGACTTTAATATCCATAAAGAATTTTATAATAAAGTAACCTTTTATAACTTTCCAAGAGTGCCCCTCCTCTCCTCTTATAAAAGGCCCCCACCTCTACCACCTTACCACACCTATCAAGCCTTTGTCTCGGCCAAACCCTACCCATTTTGTCTCTCCACATCCCTCTCTTCATCATTGAAGCCTCACTTTTTGCAGAATCGTTTCCAAGGAAGCCTTTGATCTCAAATCAATGAGAGTTACCCGATTTAATGATAATGTCTTCCGTTGTGTTCTTTTGTTTTATTTTGCTTCTCCAACCCCTAAACTATTTTCATTACTTTTTTTTGTAACATCACCATTTCTTAAATATACTAGGATGTTGTTATAAGAATTATTTTAGCTACACTTTCACACACCTCCGTCTAATGGTTAAAGAACATACTGTTTCTATGGATGGTGAATTACTGCCTCACAAAATGATGATTGTTCAATATTCTTTTAACACCTTCAAAGATGGCCATTAAGATGTCAATATATTTATATATGATATATAATATGTTTCTGTTTTCCTTAAGCTTCTGTATTTTTAATTTATGCCATACCTTTATGGTTTCCATTATGGGTAAACGCGATATCTTCATTTTTGGAAGTGCGGACTACCACCCCCTCAAAGTGAGTTGATTCGTTAATGCCATATATGGGACGAATAAAGGATGGAATTAATGGTATTACATATGATATACTACTGGAATTATAATATACCTTTATATCATTATTATTTCATTCCATTGAATACAAAAAAAAGAAATGAAAGTAGGGTTCTTGTGTACGTATGGCCTACCGTCTCCATGAACGGTGATTTTAATTTTTTTATCTCCAAATTCTATGGAATAGTATAAAATGAATATATACTGGATATATATGATATTTAAAACATCAATACTATTCTTTATATGATGTACCTATAACTACATGTAGAATTATTTTCCAACAAAGTTCAATTTTTACTCATGTACCGAACATCGACAAAACGTCTGATATGAACTCACTTTATTAACCAATTATTATAACATTATAATATGTGATATGAACTGAATAATGATCTTTAAAAGACTTACTTATGAAATTATAAATTTACCATATTTAATTATTCAGGAGATTAAATAACGATCAAGTCATGTCGGACACGAGGTAAGGGAACATACCCCTCTCTTTCTTTTTAAGTACGCTCTTTTATGTCATTCCTTCTAAGCTCATCTTTCTTATGATTGAGATGTTGTTTTATATTAAACATACTGTATATTTTATATTCATATGATGAGATTCCCTATTTTCTCTCATCAATCGATTTTGTATGTTTTGATTGGCGCCGTTAGGCTGCCGAATTTTCGTATGAGATCCAACCTCTCTCTTTCTTTTTAAGTACTATCCTTTATGTCACTTCCTTTAAGCTCATATTTTTTATGTTGGGGGTATGTTATTTTATATTCCTCTTTCTTTAAATTTTATGTTAATATGATGAGAGATCCTATTTGATCTTATCAATACATTTTTGGAAGTTTTAAGTGGCGATGTTAGGCTGCCGAGTTTTCGTAAGGGATTTTTCATCTCACTTTTATTCCCGGGAGATTTGTGCTAGATTTTCCACCATTTCCTTTGAGTGCTATATGTACTTCCAATTATTATACTCTTTGTTTAATATACATTCAGTTATGAATATTTACATCAATGTTGTATTGTCCTTATTTCATGGGGTGTATGTTTCGAAAGATACCCAAGTCGGTAAGGGAACTTTTCACCCTCCTATTTTTAAAAAACATATTTTGATGGGTCTCTTTAATTTACATATTGTAATGTTTGGATATATTCTTCTATATCCTTATTGATGTAAATTTTACGTCCAAGTGAAGAGATAACCTTTTTATCTCTCATCAACTCATTTTCTAAAGTTTGAAGTGACACCGTAGGGCTGTCAAATTTTTGAAAGGGAACTTCTTAACCCAATATTGATTCTTTGGGATAAACTTGTACTCATTGAATATGTCATTCTATGAATATGTGTGAATAACCTCGTATTTTTTTACACTTAATATCCAATTATATTTGGTGTATTCATTTGTCACACATAATTATGTAATTGATTTATCCTTAATTCAAGGATATCGTCTTTGTATGGGACTTCGTCTCAATCTCATTTCATTGAGGCATATATTTTTTTTATACAAAACTTTATTTTATACGGTGTATAAACCCCTCTGACTTTTATGTTTATTCAAAAGGAATATTTTTATATGAAGCATTTATTAAATGACAAAAGGGAATGTTTTTTTGGTCGTACGTATGCAGCGACAATGACTTCTCTGCCGCTGTGACCATTATTTGAGTTTCGGCTTCCTCTACAAGCCATAGCTTTTTTTAATGAAAAATAAATACCATGTTTCACTTTTCTTTTCTTTTGGAATTGAAAATGTTTTTGATAATTTTTTTATTATATAAATGTGTTATTGATATCTTGTGATTGAAATGTGGAAATGTTATGTTTCCTTTATGCATGTTTTATGTGATACGATTATGTTATTGTTCTTGGGCATTGATTATGAAGATGGGTGGTTCCATGATAAACTAAGGGCGGGTGAGCCTGATATAGCTCTCCAATTAATTGGGTAACGTGAAGGATTTAAACGTTAATGTTTCTCTGAAGAAATTTTGGGAATATACTGTGATGGGTATTCCAAACGTAACCAAGAGCGTTACTCCCCACGTAAAAATGTTATGAATTCCTAAAGTAACCTTTATGCCTTATGATTTATATGATCTATTCATTATTTGATGAGGTATGTTAAAATTCTTATGATTTATGATTAAATTATGATTTCATACATAGACTAATGTTTTTTTCATACTTTTATATCCCTTACTGACCTTTTTATGCTTATCCCATGTTTTTGAAATTTTTTCACAGGTCAAGGGAAAGGTGCATGATATTATGATAGTGTTAAGGAAGTGTCAAGAAAGAATCCCAGTTTTATTTTAAATATGTTTCTGTTGATAGGGAATAACGAATAGTAACTTTTATGTAACCACTTTGTTTAAATGTGGAATGTAATTAATGATTTATGATCTAATTCTCTAAAAATCTAAACCTGAAAAGATCCTCAATGTAAATTATTCATTTAATTCAATAATAATTGTGGTTTAAGGTCAGGCCCTTATAGTTGGTATTAGGGGTCGGTTTAGATAACTTTAGAGGTTAGGGTATTCTCTAAGAATAAGTGACATTACCGTAATTGAAAGGATTTCAGAAAGAGCCATAGTTTTAGATGAAGTGAATTAGTAAGTATATATTATTGTTTATATACCTCATTAGAACATGATGGTTTTGTTGATATACTCACACTAACATTTATGTTTTTAGTAAATGTATGGATCTAGCAGTCACCAAAGTGACAATGGGTTGAAGGAAACTGTGGTGGTTCTCTGATTAAGAGACTGGATGAAATGGGGGATTCAATGAGAAATCTTGTGGTTGTTCTAAACCAACTATCAAAGAGTCATGATCAACCACGTGAACCTTGTTGATTTCTCTAAGGAATCATGTATGAGAATACCAACTCGATGTGGAAGTTCAGGTGATAATTATAAAGGTAACCATTATGATTTACATGATCCTTACTTTTTAGGTAATTATGGGATACTCTATGATATGATGGAAAATGAAAGGCATGAGTTAACATGAGGATAAAATATGTTATGATTATTTTTGAATATTTTATCTTGTTTTGGTGAAAGTTTTATGAATTATATAGTTTTGGAAAATGGAAAACACGCAGACCGTGTGACAACCCATCTCATCAGACTAAGCAGCGGGAATCGAACCCACAACCAAAGTGCGACTGGTATTTACCACCTACCTCCGGACTACATGAAGTCCCTGTTTATTTTGACTAATTCTTTTTAGTTAGACGATTTTATGAATCCAGAGTAAGTTGATTTTGGGTTATCTATGGAAATTATTAACCTATAATGGAGGATATTTGATTAGGTTAATTACTTTTCAATATGAGACTTCAAGAGCAACTGATGTTATTTGGAGATAAATGCTAATTTGTATCTTGAAAGACTATGTTATTAAGTCCTTCAAATATTTGGGTGTCAATCTTAGTTTAGTTTACTTTGAATAATTTTATGGGCAAATTGTTTATCAAATGGTCATCGTTGAACTTTGGGGTTTTTGGAAAAAAATTTGAGATTAAGAATATATTTTATTTTTATAAAGGATTATACTTTTGTGGATTATCTGATCTCATACTAACAATTTTGGTTTTGGTTTTTGTCTAATGACATGGGAAATATATAGTTCTCTTTTGTGGATTAGGTGGTTTTCATGAAGTTGATTATAGTACTCTTAATGCAAACACATTTTCCTAAATAATTTTCTTTTGGAGAAAATATGATTTTGATAAAGGAATCTAGTAAAAGTTGAAAGTCTACGTGACAAGTAAGTATGTTTCATTATGATTTAGTTAAGATCAAATATAAATTACTCAATGAAGAGTAACATAAAACAAAAATGTTGTCTGATAACTTTTTCATAATGGGGAATTGAATACTGTTTAACCCATCACAAGTTTGTGATTTCCTTATCGTTAACTTTCTCATAGACATGTTTACTATCACTCTCCCTCAGAACATGACCCATTTCTTTTTCTTCCATAACCATGTTTTCCTATATGGAATCCTAGTATGGGTTAACTCGGGTGGCCTATTTACTTCCATTTCTTTCTTTTAAAGTGATTGTTTTACTAACTCTTGTTCTGATGTTGGACTTTCAATGATGTTTCCAAGCCCAGTTTTAAAATTGTGAGGATGCAATTCGTAATAAGGGGGATGGATGTAACACCCTAGGTAAATAAATAATATGACATTTTCACATTTATCCATATTTGTGAATAAAATATTAATATTTCTTTAAAGGGAATGCTATGCTCGATGGCGTACCCAATACGCAACAACGATTTTCTTGGGATTCTTATGTTTCACTCTAATAATAAAATAATATTATTTTAAATGGTAGTTAACGCCTAGCCGTTTTAATGGAGAGAATGAACATAACTAACTAAAAAATGGTTATATATGTTTTTCATATATTTTTACTTTTTACAATAAATGATTAAAAATGCGAATGAATCCAATTTTAAGCGTAAACATTCTAATATTCTTTAAAAGGCCGATTAACTACCTTTTGATGGAAACCCTCTTTTAAATCCACTTTTTGACAATTTTATGTGTTATATTTGACAAAATAAAATTCTTATTTTCGAATCAGGACATCAAAATTTACCTTGTGTAAATTTTTGGTATTTTTCCGATAAAGTTCATTTTTTTATGAATAGTGAAAATGTTGTATTTTAATTCAAAAAATATTTTTAATCTAATTTATTTATATGATTAGGTTATCTTTTTAATTTTTTTCAGGATAAATTAGAATATATTTTTACAATTTAATCCAATAGTGGTCATTGGAATTAATTTCACTTTGAAATTGGACTTAAACTAGGGTCAATCTTTTAATAGATTTTGTTTCTTAAAAAAACGCTATTTTTTTGACAGCGGGAATTAATTATTAGATTAATTAATGAAACTTATATGTTTTGAATTTTTTAAAATATACATCATTTTTGAATTCGGAATATCAAATATATCTTAGGGTAAATATTTGGTATTTTTCTGAAAAACTTCAATTTTAGATGAATAGTGAAACCACAAAGTGGTAGTTAAAGAAACTGGTTTTTCATTTAAATGAAACTTTTCCAATTCTGTGATTTTATTTTCAAAAATCCAACATACATGGTTTTCATTAAGAAGTAAAATATGGTTCAATGAGATTAAATTTTTTTGGTGAATAGTAACTTTTAAGTTTTATTAATCGCGATTAAAGGTAATTAGTGTAATTTAAGGTAAAAATAATGTTTTAATAATATTACATGACCTAGAAACATGTCCTACCTTCATTGTATGTGTCATTTCCGACCCAGAAAATCCATGGGTAACCATGGGGACCCCATGGAGCCACTTTGGTAGGAAAATGACATAAATAACTTTTTATTTAAAGTTAAAATAAAAATGTCACAAACATGAGTTGTTTTACTAAAAAAATTTAAATGGGGTTATAAAAGACTTATGTTTGACTATAAATATTCATTATAAATATAAAAATATTTCCAACATCATGACATTTTTTATAATTTTTAGACATTAAATAAATTAATTTATTTATGACACCATGATGATGTAGTGATTACCTCATTAATTAACGATTTAAATAAAATTGAGAAGATAATGTAAAATCTAAGACCTACACATATTAAAAACAAATTGGATTGGTTTATTCCGAACTCTTATCACCTTATCCTAGAAATATATTATTTTGGGACCTTTAAAATCAGAAAAGTGATTTATAATAAAGTAACCTTTTATAACTTTCAATGAGTGCCCCTCCTATCCTCTTATAAAAGTCCCCCACCTCTACCACATTACCAACTTCTCTCAAGCCTTTGGCTCGGTCAACCCCTGCCCATTTTGTCTCTCCACATCCCTCTATTCATGATTGAAGCCTCACTTTGGGCATAATCCTTTCCAAGGAATCCTTTGATCTCAAATTAAAGAGAGTTACCCAATTTAAAGGTCATTTCCTCCCTTGTGTTCTTTTTTTTTATTTTGCTTCTCCAAGAGCCTAAACTCTTTTTATTACTTTTTTTTGTATAAAAACAATTATCTTAAATGTACTAGGTTGTTGTTATAATAATTATTCAAGCTACACTTTCACTCACCTCCAACTAATGGTTAAAGAACATACTGTTTCTGTGGATGGAGAATTACTGCCACACAAAATGATGATTGTTCAAAATTCTTTTAACACCATAAAAGGTGGCCATTAAGATGTCACTATATTTATATATGATATATAATATGTTTATGTTTTCCTTAATCTTCTGTATTTTTCATTTATTCCATACTTTTATGGTTTCCATTATGGGTAAACACGATATCTTCATTTTAGGAAATGCGGACTACCGCCCCCTCAAAGTGATTTGATTCGTTAATGCCATATGTGGGACATATAAAGGATGGAATTAATGTTATTACATATGATATCCTACTGTAATTATAATATACTTTTATATCATTATTATTTCATTCCATTGAATACAAAAAAAAGAAATGAAAGTAGCGTTCATGCGTACGTACGGCCTACCGTCTCCATGAACGATGCTTTTAATTTGTTTATCTCCAAATGCTATGGAATAGTATAAAATGAATATATACTGGATATATATGATATTTAAAACATCAATACTATTCTGGATATGATTTAACTATAACTACATGGAAAATTCTTTTCCAACAAAGTTCAATTTTTACTCATGTACCGAACATCGACAAAAACGTCTGATATGAACTCACTTTATTAACCAATTATTATAACATTATAATATGGGATATGAACTGAATAATGATATTTAAAGGAGGTCCTTAATAAATAAAAAATTGACCAAATTTTATTATTCAGGAGATTAAAGAATTATCGAGTCATGTCGGACAAAAGGTAAGGGAACCTACCCCTCTCTTTCTTTTTAATTGCACTCTTTTATGTCATTCCTTTTAAGCTCATATTTCTTATGATTGGGATGTTATTTTATATTAAACGTACTGTAATTTTTATTTTCATATGATTAGAGACTATATTTTCTCTTATCAATCCATTTTAGATGTTTTTTTTGGCGCCGTTTGGCTGCCGAATTTTCCTAAGAGATCCAACCTCTCTCTTTCTTTTTAAGTACTATCCTTTATGTCACTTCTTTTAAGCTCCTATTTGTTATGTTGAGGGATGTTCTTTTATATTCCTCTTGCTGTAAATTTTATTTTAATATGATAAGAGACCCTATTTGATCTCATAAATCCATTTTTGGAAGTTTTAAGTGGCGTCGTTATGCTTCCGAGTTTTCATAAGGGATTTTTCATCTCACTTTTATTCCCCTGAGATTTGTGCTACATTTGCCACCATTTCCTTTGAGTGGTATATGTATTTACCATTATTCTACTCTTTGTGTAATATACTTTCATTTTTGAGTATTTAAATCAATTTTTTATTGTCCTTATTTCATGGGGTGTATGTTTCGTAAGATACCCATGTCGGTAAGGGAACCTTTCACCCTCATCTTTTTAAAAGACTTATTTTTTTGGGTCTTTTAATTTACATATTTTAATGTTGGGATATGTTCTTCTATATCCTTATTGATGTAAATTTTAGGTCCAAGTGAAGAGATACCCTTTTTATCTCTCATCAACTCATTTTATGAAGTTTGAAGTGACGCCGTAGGGCTGTCGAATTTTTGAAAGGGAACTTCTTAACCCAATTTTGATTCATTGGGATAAACTTGTACTCCTTGAATATGTCGTTCTATGACTATGTGTGAATAACCTTGGATTGTTTTACACTTAATATCCACTTTTATTTGGTGTATTAGTTTGTCACACATAATTATGTAATTAATTTATCTTTAATCCAAGGATATCGTCTTTGTATGGGACTTTGTCTCAATCTCCTTTCATTGAGCCATATTTTGTTTTATAAAAAACATTCTTTTATATGGTGTATAAAACCCTTTTACATTTATGTGTATTCAAAATGAATCTTTTTATACGATGTGTTTAATAAATGACAAAATGGAATGTTTTTTTGGTCATATGTATGCGGTGACAATGACTTCTCCTCCGCTGTGACCATTATTTGAGTTTCGGCTTCCTCTACAAGCCATAACTTTTTTTAATGAAAAATAAATACCATGGTTTACTTTTCTTTTATTTTGGCATTGGAAATGGTTTTGATAATGTTTTTATTATATCAATGTGTTACTTATATCTTGTGATTGAAATGTGGAAATGATATGTTTTCTTTTATGCATGTTTTATGTGATACAATTATGTTATGGTTCTTGGAAATTGTTTATGAAGACAGGTGGTTCTGTGATAAACTAAGGGTGGGTGAGCCCGATATAGCTCTCCAATTCATTGGGTAACACAAAGGAGTTAAACGTTAAGGATTCTCCGAAGATATTTCAGGAAAATAATGTGATGGGTATTCCAAATGAAACCAAGAGGGTTACTCCCTATGTAAGGATGTTATGAATGCATAAACTTACCTTTACGCCTTATGATTTCTATGATTTATTGTTGATTCGATGAGGTATGTTAAAATGCTTATGTTTTATGAGTAAATAATGATTTCATACATGGACTAATGATTTCTTTTGGTACATTTATATCCCTTACTGAGCTTTTTATGCTCATCCCATGTTTTTGAAATGTTTTTCACAGGTCAAGGGAAAGGTTCATGATATGAGGATAGTGTCAAGGAAGTGTCAAGAAAGAATCCCTATTTTATTTTAAATATGTTTACGTCGATAGGAAAAAACTAATACAAACTTTTATGTAACCACTTTGTTTAAATATGGAATGTAATTCCTGATTTATGATCTAATTCTCTAAAACTCTAAACCTGAAAAGATCCTCAATGTGAATTATTCATTTAATTCAATAATAAGTAAGGTTTAAGGCTGGGGCCTTATAGCTGCTATTTTGTATTTAAAAATTTTGAGACATCATTTGTATGGAGTAAAATGTGAAAAATATACTAACCACAAAAGTTTGATCTATATATTCACTCAGAAATAATTGAACATGAGATATATGAGATGATTGGAGTTAATCAAGGATTTTTATTGAATGATCCTTTACAATCTGGGAAAATCAAATAATGTGGCTGAATCTTTGCATCAAAAAACGTAATGCATCATTAATCATGATATGTCTAGAAAGAGATCATTTGGTTTTTGATTTGATGAACATTGGAATGGAAGTTGTTAATTCATGAAATTTTTTTGTTTTGATCAAGGTTTTAGTGAAATCATCTCAATCAGACAGAATAATGAAAGCACAGAAGGATGACAGTGAGTTGTAGAAAAAGGTAGATTTTGTTTAGATTGGTATGTTGCATGAATTTAACTTTGATGATGATTGTGTTTTGTGGTTTGGGAAGATATTATATGTGCCTTGTGATTCACAGTAGAAGAATGAGTTGTTATGTGATGCTCATAGTTCTCTCTGTTTTCAGTTCATCCTGGAAGTACTAAGATGTACAAAGATCTTCGATAATATTTGTGGTGGGATGGGATGAAACGAAATATTGCTTATTTAACTATGAAGTGTTTGACTTTTCATTAGGTTAAAGTAGAGCGGTAGTTAAAGAAAGCGTTGCTTCGGTCTTTACCGGTTCCATAGTGTAAATGGGAAAATATATCCATTGAATTCATAGTGGGATTATCAAATACATATTTAGGTAATAATGCAATCTGTGTTACTGTTGATCTGTTGACTAAATCTGATCATTTACTTCCAATTCAAGATACTATGTCTCTAGATCAAATTTCTCGGATGTATGTTAATGTGATAGTCGAGATTCATGGATTTTTCCTCTCCATTGTATCTGATCATGATTCTAGGAATACTTCTAACATTCGGAAAGGCCTTTAGAAGTATTTTGGTATTGAATTAATTTTTAGAATATTTTTTTATCTGCAATCAGATGAGCAGTCAGAATGATCAATTCATGCCCCGGAGGATGTGCTACGTGCTTGTTCACTAGATTACTAGGGATGTTGGGACCAACATATTTTCTTGGTTGAATTTTCTTATAACAATAGTTTTCATTCCGGTATGCAGATGGCTCCATTTGAGGCATTAGATGGAAATCGATGTTGAACTCTAGCTTTTGAGATGAAGTGGGTGAAACGAAGTTTATGGGACCATAATTAGTAAAAGAGATGGCATAGAAGGATCAGTAGATTCAAAAGAACATAAAAACAGCTCAGAACTTAAATAAAAATTATGTGAATAATCAGAAGAATAATCACTCTTTTCAGGTATGTGATCATTTCTTTCACAAATTTTCCCCATGGAAAAGTGTGATGTGTTTTGGTATGAAGGGAATGTTGAGTCCAAGGATCATTGGACCCTATGAAATCCATGAGAAAGTGGGTTAAGATTCTTATAGAGTGGATTTAGCCCAAATTTATCCCATGTACACAATCTTTTTTAAGCTTCCATCTTGAGAAATTATATACGTGATACATATCATGTTTTAATTCAAGAGGTTGTTCAGTTGGAAGAGAATATCTTTTATGAGAAACACCCATTCCAGATTCTTGAACTAAGAGAGAAAGTGTTGCGGAATAAGGTAATTCACCAGTTATGGCTTATGTGGAAATACCCTATGTTTGAAGTGGCAATGTGGACATTTGAAAATCCTATGAGGGATAAATACCACCATTTATTTGATAAGTGAATAAAATTGCAAGAACGCAATTTCTAAAACGTGGAAAGGTTAAAACATCATAGGTAAATAAATAAATAATACATTTTCATAATTATTAACATTTTTGAATTAAATAATAATTTTACTTTAATGGGGTTGATATGCTTGTTGAACTACCTGATATGCAATAACGAGTTTCTTTGAAATCTTACATTGCACACTAATAATAGAATAATATTATTTTATATAGAGTTAACACATACCCATTGTATTGGGGAGAATGAACATAACTCACTAAAATATGATTATAAATGTTTGTTGGATGTTTTTACATTTATCCAATAAAAGTTAGAGGCTTAAAATGTGAATTAATATAATTTTAAACAAAAATACTCTAATATTTTTCAAATGGTCGAATTACCATCTTTCAATGGTGAACCGTATTTAAATCATGTTTCTATGACTTATATATGTTCTATTTGTCCAAATAAAAATTAATATTTATAATCAGGACATATGAATTCACTTTGAGTAATATTTTGATATTTTTCTAAATAAATTAATGTTTTCATGAATAGTGAAAAATACTGTATTTTGATACAAAAGTGACTTTTAATATAATTGATTTTTATGGTTAGGTTATCATTTATTTTTTATTAAAGTGTAATTAGACTATGTCTCTTACATTTGATCCATTTTTGGTCATTGGAATTTATTTAACTTTGAAATTGAACAAAAACAAGTATCAATCTTTTGATGGATATTGTTTCTTAAAAACATGCTATTCATTTTGACAAAGAAAATTAATTTTAAATAAAAATATGCAACACATATGTTTTTAATTTGATGATATAGACATCATTTATGAATTTTAAATATCAAATATAGCATAGGATGAATTTTGGGTATTTTTTTAAAAAACATAAATTTTTGGTGATTTGGGAAACCCCTAAGTCGTAGTAAAAAACTAACCATTTCATTTAAATAAAAATTTTCTATTTCTATGGATTGAATTTTTAAAATCCAATATACATGGTTTTTATTAGTAAGTAAAATTTGGTTCAATAAGATGAAACTAATTGTTGCAAAATAGTATCTTATGACTTTTATTTACCGCAATGAAATGTAAATAGGGTAATTAAAGGTAAAAAGAATATTATAATAATACAAAATTACCATAAAACTTTATATAACCATATTATTTCAGTCGTTTATTACCATAGGCATTTTTGGGTTGATTTTGGGACCCCATGGAGCCACTCGGGAGTGATAATGACACATTATTTTAATTAACTTAAATTAAAGGAAAAAATGACATAAACAAACATTCTTCTAGTAAATTAATTTTTACATGGGGTTATATAAGTTATATTTTAGACTATATATATTCATTTATAAAGTTAAATATATTTAATACCTTATGGTATTTATTTTATAATTTTTATACATGAAATAAATTAAATTATTTATGAAACAATAATGATGAAATATTTACCTCAATAATAAATGATTTTAATAAATTAGATTATAAATATGAAAAATATCTAAAACCATTCCAATTATTATTGAATGATTTTATTTCAAAATTTAGTCATATTTTATTCAACTTTAATGATTTTTGGAACTTTATAATCCGAAGATTTCTATATAATAAAATAATATTTTCAAACCATTCTTAAGAGCCCCTCCTCCCACTTAAAAAATCCCTCACTTCTAACCCATTCAACAGACCTATGAAGCGCATTAGATCGTCCAAACCCTTCCAAAATAAGCTATAAAGATCCCTATACCTCTATTAGAAGACTTAAATTATGAAGAAGGAACTTTAATAAGTCCATTTGGTTCAAACCAAAGGGAGTTACCTGATTTAAAGGCAACATCTTCTCTTATGTTATTTTGTTTTATTTTACTTCTCCAACCCCCTAAAATCTTTTAATTACATTATTTAATAACAACCCCCTTATCCTTAATTTTCATGGTTTTTTATATTATATGGATTCAATATAAACTTTCACAAACCTCCATCTAATGGGTAATGATCATACTGTTTTTGTGGATAGAAAACCAAGACCATTGTAAATGAAGATAGTTCAACTATCTCCTACCACCTCTCATGGTGGCCATTAATATGGAACTATATTTTTATATAATATATATTATGTATATTTTTTCTTTATTCTTTTTTATTTTTCATTAATATCATAACATCATGGTGTCCATTACGGGTAAACGCAATAATTTCATTTGAGGAAGTGCGGACTAACTCCCACTCAAAGTGATATGACTCGTTAATTCCATGTGTGAGACATATAAAGGATGGAGATAATGATATTATATATGATATTATACTGTAATTATAATATAACTATGTATCAATATGTTTTAATTCCATTAAAATAAGAAATAGAAATGAAATTAGTGTTCATTAGTACATATGTCTTACCATCTCCATGAAAGGTGCATTTCATTTCTTACTTCCAAATGTTATGTATTATTATAAATACATGTATTTAGTGGATATATATGATATATATGATATCTAAATCATGAATATCATTCTGGATATAATGATATTTTGACCATGTGGACAACTAGTTTACGTATACGGGTGGTTCCCTAATAAACTTATGGAGGGTGAGCCTGAGATAGCACACAAATGAATTGGGTTACATAACAGAGGTAAACATGAATGATTCTATGATGAGATTTAGGGAATATACTATGATGGGTATTCCAAAAGTAACTCCATGCATTTTTGTGATAGCTACAATGTAAGTATGAGATTAATTCCACAAGTTATGATTAAGATTTATTTTTCTTACGTGTTATTAAAAAATATTATGATTTCATGAGGATTGTTAAAGAGATTATGTTATGTATGACATGACCAAATACTGTTTTCATTCATTGTTTTATAACCCTTGCTGAAAGTTTTATGCTTATCCAAACATTTGAACTTTTTTCACAGGACCTGATGATGAATAGGGTCAAGGATGTGATCAAGGAAATGTCATGATATAAAAATCATTGGACTAGAAATGAAATCTTTTTTCAAGAGTTTTTCTTTTATGAAAAAATGGAAAATTAGTAGAAGTGTCTAGTATGTGATTTTTGGGATGTAATGTAATAGTTATGTCTAAATTCTCTGAAACTCTAAACCTGAAAAGATCCTCAATGTGAATTATTATTTTAATTCATGATTATGTAATGTTTAAGGCTAGTTAATTATATAGAAAACGTGATAAGGTAACCTACAACCTTACCTTTCACTTCATGTTGATTAAAATGGATTGAGTTTTAATCCATTGGAGAATGGAATTTGGGAAAGATAAATTCATTACATAAATGAAAACATGTATTCGCTGAGGTATTTGTGGATGAAATGGTATTATAATTTTACATTAGATGTGTTTTTGGAATGGAATCCATTTATTCCCATTTGTAGACTATGATCTCTAGGGTATCACAAATATTTTTTTTAAGTGAATATAATTTAAATTTAAGAGGAATGTTTCTCAAAAGTGAAATCTAAATTATAATATAGACCATGACCAAAATATATACGAATAAATTTTTCTTATGATTTTTAATGAATTTAGAATTTTATTTTCATTATATGATTTTAAATCAATTTTTCAAAGATATTATAGAAAATTTACATTAAAATATCCCATAAACTAATGAGTTAATAATTAATTATTTATATAATTTATTTCTGTTTATTTTTTATCTAAAAATGATGAATTTACACTAATAATCAATATGGTATTAAAATAAATGGTTTCGAAATATAATTTTTTACTCTTCACTAACTTAATCAAGAGTTGGGATAACACAACATAATCATATTGGATAGTTACCTTGTAATATATTTTTTTAAAAATTATTATTATCATAAATATCATTTTTGAATAGAAATTACTATATCCATGGAAACTAATAATAATTTTTGTTTCCAAAATTGTCACATTAATTTGTTTAGATAATAATATTTACTATTCTTACATAAATAAAGGACTTAAAAAATCAATATTTTTCTGACTATAAGATATTTTAAGTTATAAATTTACATAAAAATTGTATATTAGTAAGTATATTTATTCATTATATATATCATAAACCCATCCAATAATAAATATTATCACAATGGAAATTAATTAAACTTTTTATATGATGTGAAAGCACTTGGTCACCATCAAATATTGATTTCTAATTTTACATTATATTCAAAAAATTATTTGAATTAACTAGACCAAAATTTTATGATATTTTTATATAATAATAGAATATATTTTATTATGTTTTTATAATATAAATGGTATCTTAATTCATTATTATTTATGAAATGATATATTTGAGAACCAAATGAATTTTTTACTATTCGCAAAAAATAAATTATGTAGATAAATCCCAAAAAATTAATCTATATTAATTTTTACAAAATAATAAAAACTATTATATCTAATTAAAAACAATGAAATTCTAATATTGTTAAATATATCTTATAATTAAAACCATATAGTACATGTAATATAAATTTATAATTTAAATGGAAAAATGGCTTTTTCAAATGGAAAATAAAAAAAATATTTCATACCTCTAAAATATTAAATTTAACACTCTAATAATAATTATTAATATTAATATAATTTCGAATTATTAAAATAAATTTAAATTTATAAGATCTCTAATTAATAAGTAATATATTAAATATATCACTATAAAAAATTTTGTTATTGAATTCAATTTAACCATTAAATTAATCATTTTTCCTAACATGAAAAAAGATATAATATTTCCATTATAATAATAATTTTATTGATATTATAATAACATTTAAGACGTGAATTAATCATATTTTCATAATAAGGAAAATATTTCAAAAAATAAAAAATATCATAACTTCAATATTATCAAATCCTTATACCAAATTATTTAAATGTCAAAATCATATACTATATTTTTATTTTTTGGGATCTCACACTTAGTATTCTCAATATATTCTATTATATATATATATATTCAAAATGAAATATTAATATTTTTTCATATACATAACTCAACCATCAATTATTTCATTTCTTCCTAAAAATTCCTTCCATATTTTACTTATATACATACTTTTAATAGTTATTATTTGGTTGTACCATTTTAATTGGGTATCATAATAAATAAAATATTAAACTTGTTATTCTATTGTATACATATTAATATTAAAATATTATACTTCTTCTAATCAGATTAAGAGAATATATACTGAAATTATTATTTTTATATTAATGTAGTAAAATTTAATTCACTTTATATTACCTACATTTAGTTTTAATATTTTTGAATAAACTATACAAACTAATACATTCAATTCAATACTAAAAGTATTTTTTGGTCATGTGATGCAGGAAGAACTGGTGTTTCTCTCTCTTCATGTTATCAAGATCATCAGTGTGATGAGATTAAATTTGGATTACTTTGATCCCCAAGAAGTGTTTGTTGGTCCGTCAAAGAACCTGAAGGATGGGGTTCTGTGGAGGGAGTGGCTCATAGACAGAAAATCTATGATTTTAGGTCTTCCAAAATTCTTGATATTATGAGGAACAATATGATAAATGTAGCACCTTCCTCTAATATTAGGATTTTTTGTTAAATCTTGTTCAAATGGTGAACCGTTGAAGATGATTATTATGAATAATTGATTTAGAGATTTTAATGATTCTAACCACAAATTTATCTTGACTGGATTAATAATTTCATAAGATATCTAATTTATTAGATTGATTCTCAATATTGGATCATCACATAGAGGATCGAGGATTTAAAAATGTGGCTTTTTCAGGTTTGGAGTATTCATCATTTGAATATTTTTTCTATTTGTATGGGGTTTAACGATATTATAATTACATAATAAATTATTAAGTGTATATCTTAGCACTTCAGATTCATCGCCCTTAAGACAGGGATCATGTATATGCATGATTCGGATCCTGGGATTGATACATGAAAGAAACAAACAATTCATATCATTCCTAGATTTGGATTATGAGTTTGAATTGGTTTTTTTGAACACTATAATTACCATATATGTTGCATCTATGATGGGCATCCAGATTAAATTTAATACTAAGGCTGATCTAGAAAGGTGCAAGCATTTTTACCATATTATTTTTGAAGTTTACTTGTGTTCACCATCGATTGGAACTATTTATCTTGTTTCTGATGAGTTAATGTTTTATTTTTCTATTGAATTTTATTATATTCCTAAAATATATTCTAATTTATAATGTAGTGGACACCATAAAGAAAAATGTCTTAATGAGATGAAGTGATCCAATTGGAAAAGGAGTCGGTATGTTGTAGGTAATTGTACTATTAAATTGGAAGTAATATGGAATGTGGGGAAAATTTCTAGGGGTTAATTTAGAGTTTATATGGTAAATATGAAAGATGTTAATTGTGTTGGTGAATTTTATTCTTACTCTAGATACCTATAATCATGAGGGGAATGTAGACGAGCAGTGGGTGGTATCAACCCATGGGATACCTGAACCACTTACTTTCACTGAATTGGTTATCGGTCCTCAGAATGGTTGTCTTGAATAGATAAAAACTTCCATAGGTGAGGAGGATTCGACTCACCTCAAATGATTTGATAAATACGATTCAATAAGAATGTTAGGTGGATCTTATGGAAAGGGGGCATCAAATCTCAAACAACATCTGTTCGCTGAGGGAATTTAGGAATGGTAGGTGGATCATATTGGTATCTTAGTTAGTGGAATATCTTTTGATAGGACTATTTCTAAGATTGATTGCTCTGAAATTGGACCAGAAGAATGTTTGGCTGGTGGTCATAATGGAGATGAAGATTAAGATATTATAGAATGTAAGGATACATTGGGTTAATGTGATGATGCCAATCATAATGGGATGTCTACAATGCATAGAAAACCAAATTTCTTCTCCATTTTGGATTCTATAAATACACTTGAATTTTGGGATTTCTACTCAAAAATGTATTTCGAATAAATGAGATACTTCATATAATGTGAAGATTTTTAGTGGATCTACACGCTCTGATGTGAGGGGTCTAAGTCACAAAAATGAAATTTTTCTTCTAGTTCTTCATAACAATATTGATCAATAGGTATGAAAACATGATTTTCACATTCCATGGAATGATGGTTGTATCTTGGAATTGACCATTTAAATGAATAAAATGAAAGAGGGTAACTAGTTGCATAACAGTGGTGAATACCAACTTGTAGTGGGAAAAGGCAGTCCAAAATTAGCTAATGATATAATGAAGGAGTAATATGATGTTGAAATGGCTCCCTTGTAGTCAACACATGAGGCTGCTGGAAACTTTGTGGCAGTGAGGGATGAAGATGATACTATTGTTGATGATCGGGGTGGACTATGGATAAATACAAAATGAATAACTTGTTAATGTAATGGGATGTGAATTAAATCCCTAATCAAATAAGTAATATTCAATGTTTGTATATTATATGGAGGTGTATAACTGCTATAAATAAAATTATACAAGTTATTTTTCATTACATGTCTATGATACAAAATATGTGTATGTTTACACGTTCACCAATTCACGTTACGTTATCTTATTACTATTTCACCGTGAATATTTATAGGCATTAATTAACATGAGTTTGTGTATATCTGAGCATGTGTTTTACATGATTCATGTATTACTGTGATTGAAACCATTTTTCCTAAATGGTACATCTCTAATTCTAATCCCATTTCTTCAAAGATAGTAACTATGAAATAGAAACCATGGTGTGAGGTTATTCATTTATATAATTATATTTATCTACTGAATATATATATATGTTATACATGAAATTTCAGGACGATCCTTATATAAGGCACTATTTTTCTATTTTTAGGCACATGAGTATATGGAATTAAATCCCAAATATGAGGATATATATAATATATTTGAATCTATGTTTCATTCATACACTAAATATCTTCACTATAGTGTAAATTAATATCTAAATTCTGTTTTTTAGGTACCTATAGGTATAGGTAAATTATTGTGCTTTATCTTCATACTCTATATGGGTATTAATATTATGTTTAATGTTTCTCTTTTTTTTGGAAATTTTAGAGTTGCATTTTTTCTGTAATATATCCTTATGTATCAAATGCCAATGATATATTATTTATCTTACATGGGATGTATTTATTTTGTGTAAAATTCATTTCATTCATATATTATTTCCTTTAATTGTTTATTATCATTGAATAAAAGATTATTTTGTACTTAATTTAACACTATGCCCTACAACACTATTTTCTTGACCTAAGGTACATATGATCATTCATAGAGTCTTGTGGAATATTGTTAAATGAGTTTTAATATTTATTCATGTCATGATCATTTAAAAATAGTATATATAAAATTTGAATGAGATCATTCCAAGTTTACATCCATTGAATTTATCATTATTTATGTTATACTAAATCTATTATAGTCTAGAATTTACAAGAAACTTGTTAAAATCATTATGGTGAAATCTTATATTACTAGGGAAATATCAACAGTTATGTGGGAACCGAAAATGTAGGTGAGGTATTGATATGTTTTCCTCCAAAATTAGGATTATTGAATTGATAAAATGACTTGAGGTTTGGTTTAAAGACAAATTATCTATTGTTTGATGTATTATAAGTTCTTATCATTTAATATTCAAAGTAATGAATAATTTTATATGGTGTTCCCACCTATGATTTTTTATATTATATATGGAATGGACAAGAGCAATGTTCTAATATAAAAATAATAAATATATATATATGACTAGTATTATTATATATATCGGTTATTATTAATTTAATATAAATAAATTTTATTCATTTTATAATGGAATTTATAGATATTTCAGTAATTGTATTATTTATTTCCCTAGACTCACACTCTTTAAAATATAAGATGAACAAATATTTTTTTATAAAATTTCCACAACACAATCATTACTTCTCACACATATTCACCCACTCCAATGAAATTAAGGATTATTTTCATTGAGTATTAATGATAAAATAATTTTTTTATAATACATGTGAACATTTGTCCATAATCATTCTGCACCGGAACCCCTTCTAGTATTCTCATATGGAAGACTCATTTAATTGCCCTTTGGAATTGAAACATGATCAATAAGTGAGATTAATCATTTTTTAAATGATAACTCAACAAAAATTAATCAAGTATTTGATCATAAATATTAGAGGATGCACGATAATGTGAGAAATTAATTATTGAAAAATTTATGGAATGACTCCTATCATTCACATGTATTGATAGAATGATATTTAATATGCAATGAAGAAAAATTTAGCAAAGAAAAAAAATTATAATGTTTCTATAATAAATAATATCCATTGCCCATTATCATATGAATATAATATAGAAATGTTTCATCCCCTTGAAACATAAAAATATAATAATCTTTGGTATAAACTTAACCATGTAGAATAAGTATATTGTGTATTAATTATATTATTATTTCAACATTATATTATAAAAAAATTAAAATAGATGTATATTATAAACAAAATTTTTGTAGACAATATAGTTTCTGGAAAAAATTATCACATTGAATTTCATAGAGAAAAAAAATTCATTATAATGAATTGTGGACAAAAAAAATCATATTCTACATATTGTGGACTAACAAAATTTACCACCTAAAATATCATTACAAAATTTTATATCAAACATTAAAAAATGCACTAGAGGGAATTAATAAACAAAAACATATTAAGGATTCATAATAGAAAAACTACATCATATTACAAACCATCTGTAATTATTCCACAATATCATATATATATATATATATCAATTTCCTGACATTATAATTAACTCATGGGAGGTAATTGGGTTATATAAATAAATTATTAAAAAATCACTATAATAGTTAATAAATAACAATTAGGAGGATGATATCACAGCTATATAACCCAAGGGTAACTTAGTAAACAACAAATGTTATATGAATATGTGTGAAAAACCCTTTTTTATCATTGGATGAATCACATTGACAAAAAAAGAAAAAACACTTTTTTCAATTATTAAACCCCTTTTAAAATCATAAACATACTTTTGGAAAATATAAAAAATCATCCATCTCAATTTGAATTTTTTTTAATAAAATTAATTGAAAATTTGATTTTAAAAAAATAATATCCATAAATAATAATGATCCTCACTGTTAAAAAAACCATAAGTATAGTTTTTAACAATCATATTTTCATTTTCAAAAAATGAAATGTTATATCTCACATTCTATTGTCATTTTTGAATAGTTTATATGAAATTTTTTTAAAAAAAATAGTTAAAAATTAATAAATAATAATAGATCATTGAAAAATAAATCATTTGTTTATCTACAGAAATACAGACTCACATACAAGAATATATACCAAAAAGGGAAATTAATTTTAATTTATTTTGAAAACCATTACTGAGACCCACATCATAAATAATGTGACAAATCAATATTTTATATAGAGTAGAAAATAAATTTTAAAATTAAAATAATAAAACAAATGGATATCGAAATAATAAAATATTTCATTATTTTTTTAACACCTTCATATTTTAATAAATATTTATCATTGACTAATTAATTTTATAACATGAAATATAGGAAATGATGATTCTACATTAACCATAATATAGTATACCATTACAAAATATCTACAAAATGGGTAGGGTTTAAGTAGTACTATGTGTACTATAATAAATTAATATATAATTTAAATACACCCTCAACATATTTGGTTAAAACCATGACATTTCAATCCTTTTATACTATCTTTTTGAATTATATATTAATAATTCAACATTTATGCATAATATTGTTTCCCTATTATATTGTTTTGAGGACTTATATTATAATGGATTTATGGATCTTATTGAAATTTAATATGATAAAATTTATTAAATATTGAAAAAGTATAGTGTATTATATTAAATAGTTAATACTAACATGGGGATATTATGAACAATAACAATAATATTTTTTTTGACCACATGAATTGCTAAATCAGGTAATTAAAGTTAAAAATAACTTTATATAAATTAAAATAAAACCCAACATGATTCTGTAATTTTAATGTATGATTAGAATTAGTCCATACTCATCAAATATAAGAATATATATTATTTTGTTTCAATTTTTAAATGATTTGTACATTTATAAAAATTTATATAAATAAAACTAAAAAATGTAATTCTATTTTTTAAAAGTAATTCTTTTTTGACATTGAGATAAATAGATGTTTATGTTTGGAAGTAAATTTACATCTTTAAGAAAAAAAATTTCCTAAAATTATAATATATAACTTATTTTTTCAAAAGTATATTCACCTTCAATATTAATATAATTTTAAAATATTAATTATTGAATTAAATTAAAATGATTATTAATTTGTCATATAGTATTAAAAGTAACAAAAATTGAATGAATATATGTGTTTCAAAACAAATATATACATATAATGGTTACATAACTGTTAATGTATTATAATGTTATTCAATATTTTTTTATATCGTTGATGTCTAATTAAATTAATAATTTCCAAAATATAGAATTAATATTAATTCATAATAACTAATATTTTAATAATGTATTTAAATTTATTTAAAATATTATCTCCATTGAAGTGAATGGAATATGGTTGAAAATATAACCATTTTACATTTATGTGTCACTTTTATATTAGTTGTATCATTATTTACTCATTATGATTAAAATTGATATTATTGTGGTTATGTTTAAAATGGTTAACGAATAGTTTAATCAAAAAAATAATGCTACAAATTAAACCAGAACCAATATAATTTTTATTTTATTATTAAATTTATACCCTATAATATTTTATTATTTAATTACTTTTGTAAACCATTGTATTGAAAATAACTTTATTATATTTTTTTCATTAATTATATTCTTTCTGTGTCTTCCACCCTTATAAAGGAAAACCCCTAAATTACCTTCCTTAAAAAACATTAATTTTTTTATATCATCAAAAACATAATATTTCTTTTTTAAAAATTCCGTATACAAGATTTGGAGAAATATTTATTTTAAAAAAACTATTCTAAGGGTCCGTAAGAATGGTTCTAAAGGAGGCCAACTAAATAAGAGGTAATCAACTATCCAAAAATTTACAAATTTCATTTTTATTATACTCTCACTATTTCTTTTATATTCATCCTAAAATAATATATTCAGTATCATAAATAAAGAAAAATTTTATTATTATAATAAGTAAACTTTTATTTCATGTTGTTTTCATCTAATGGGAATGGAATGGATCGCTCATTCTTACGTATGAATTTCCACATCCATGAAGAGAATCAATTAATTTACATCATCATGTTAAATGTATGAGCATTATGTTGATTTTAATTTTTATTCATTATATTTAAGATTTTATACTATTATGAAATTTTATTACCACATCCACCTTCTTACAATCAAATCCATTATAAAATGATAAGATCACTCACGTGTACATGTGCCCTACCCCGTCCACTAAGAGATTTAATTTTTTTCCTTTTTGTTTTACATGGATAATAATAAATAACGATAATATATATATATATATATGATATATATAATATTATAATTATTCTACATTCTCAAATAATTATTTACATAACATTCACCCCATCTATCTTAATGTGAGTATAAAATTCCTGTATACACATGGCATAACATATACATGAAAAGTTTATTCATTTTTTTATCTGGATCAATTTCTGGTGATTATAAATAAAACAATGATATTAAAATTTATTTATATAAATGTAAAAAAATTTATATTATGTAAACACGATGAAGTAAAATTATTGAGATAACTAAATTGAAACATGCTTGAATAATTATTTAGTTATCATCCAGAATGTTTTTAAAAAATTATTAAAAATGAAGTACTATTGTTTCATATGTGAATAAATGATTGTGTGATAGAAATGATTATTATTATAGGATACATGTTTAATAAATATAAATTTATTATATATGAAATTATAATTATTATGAAGTTGGATAAAAATTGAGGTATGGTAATTATTCTTGAATAATATTTTATTTGAGATTTTTTATGATTGAAACTCCATTGAAGAAATATGGTTTAATTATGTGATAATTAAATGTATTTTTTATTTTATTGTTATTTAATTATAATATATTTTTTAATTTTATTTTACTCAATATATTTATTTATAATAACGATAGAGTGTTGTAAAGGAAAACCAACATTAAAAAAACATTCATTATAATATTATTTTTATTCCATAAAAGTTTTCATTAATTATTTTAATAATATAAAATTATTTTTTATGTTCATTTTTAACAACCATTGTCTTTTCTAAAAAATTATTTATCATTTTTCCCGAATGAGGAGTTTTCTGACTTTTTCAATAGAACTTTCACAAGAATGTTAAATATTGAAATATTTGTAATGAATGCAACATACAACATTCATAAACACTAAATAAGTTGTAAATTATTTTAATTGATTCAAAATGACCTTTCCTATAATGTTTTTTCTGTAATATTTTCAAAAAATTTGTTTTTTATGTGATATTCAATGTGAAAATTTTATTTTCCTAAAGAAATGTTTTAGTGATTTTTTAAATGAATTTTCATCTATATGAACATACACTGATGTTAATTTTTATCTAATAGTTATATAATCTATTGATTCCAACATTGTTATTTATATGGATGGTTCATAAATGAAATAAATTTTTTTATGAAAACCATTTATTTTCATTGTTTAAAACATGTCGAAGTGATGAATTTTTTATGTAACATATTTAATTTTCATGGAATATGATGTGAATATATGGTGTTTATTTTATGATTGGGTTATATATATATATACATACATATATTTTATTTTATTAGTGGAACCACTTATATATATCCTTCCAATAAATTAAGAGATGTACTATGTAATATCCCTATCCTAGGTGCCACTAAACTGATTCCCCAAGTTGAGTCATCACATGATATTCAGTATGCCTCCATATATACTAGTGGTTTTCAACTAGTTGGGATGGTCTACATGAGAAACATGTGGATACTATAACCGCTTTATCATATTAATCCATAGTCGATTTTATTATAAATTTCGGGAAGAAAAAGAAACAACTGAAAGAAAACATAGACAAACTGCTCACAAACATGGTAAAACCACAAGAAATAGTAAATAATTCATGTCATGCTATAATTTGAAGTGAAAAAAACATACAATAAATAGAAAATCTTAATCCCAAAAATTGTCCTCACTCTCTATCGAGAACCTCATCCTTGCTTGTCCCATGTCCTAGTCAACTACAAAGCAATGATCCCTTTCCCCTATCCTAAAATGCATGAATTAAATCTCATCAGGTTCTCATTGGAGGCTCGGGAAGGGTGTGAATACAAATTAGTCGAACACCACCAATGGTATCTAAAAAATATCCAAACATACTGATAGTGCATGAATGCTAAATAAATGAAAAAATAAGTAAAAATTGTTTTGGTTCCATTAATTATCTTTTAAAAACATTTCTATTACAATTAGTGTTATTATATTTACATCATTATGTACATAATTTTATCATTTCATAAATCATTAACACATAATCCATGAGTCAGACATTTACCTTATTCACAGAATATTCCAAGAATTTATCATTCTGCATAACAGACAAAGATATGTCCATATCTCAGTATGAATGAGAAAATAATATATTCAATACTCACACCACGGGGCTTGATATTTTTTTTAATAAAACTATTGGGGGCATAGAGAATTAGTCTGAATCCCCAACTCTGACATTCTTGGGCATGAAAGGGAATTAATCCAACCCTACCCATGGGAGGATAATCATTATTAAATTCATAAACTAAGACATGTGAACATTTGTATCTATTCATTCACCATAAAAAACCATAAAATAACCAGTAAGACCAATAAACATAACAATCAAAATTTACTACAATCAATATGAGATTCAATGTCTTTCCATAGACCGTTCACAATGTCATTTCACACTACACAACCCTTAAACCTAGTTATCATATGATAGTCTAACCCCATTAACCATATTAATGGATTTAAGAGACATTACCATCATCATGTTCCAATATTTCATATACACCCACCCTCATATATGTTTTCCAAAAAAATTCATTAGCTGGAACCATCATACCCCATTTAACTAATTTACCCCAATTTTATTACACATAAAGACAATACCTTAATCCACTAATAATCATAAAAACATGACAATAATTCAGTTTCATTACCATCCAATATTTCATCACGCTCATCGAGGGCTCTATATGGTCATAAGGCAACCATGCTCATACATAGCTATCATCTATGTATGGAAAGAGTCGACACACTCCATGGGTGGCACAAAAAAGGTTAATTCATTCTTCATGTGTCCCATGGGGAACATGATAGTTTCTATTCATAATATAGAAATCCATTACACAAAAACCAATCAATGGATCAAAATCACAATAATGGGTAAACAGGAAATAAACCCAGGCTTGCACATATCTCAAACAAAACTGTGGGATGCAACATGTAAACCAACTTTGTTGTATATATTGGCGAACACGCCCCTAATTGAGTCGAAAGATCCTAATTAAACACCCATTTAATGTACCAACATATATATCATTGGAAAATAAGGGTTTTTTTAAGTAGATAAGGAATAAACAACAACCCCAAACCAAAAAGAGAATAAATACGGGGATTAACCTTATATGGATCTTCGATTCACAACCGACAACACTCCAAATGACCTATAGATGTGAGAGAATAACCCTTTGAAGCTCTTGAGATATGTGGTTCATCATTAGGGTTTCAATCAGTGATAACATAGGAAATATCGATTTGGTTCTTATAATCCTGAAATGGCATTTTTGTAAATTATTTAACTTTACAAGGTTTCATGGATTTCCAGTACATTTTTACAAACCCTGTTTAAACCATGGGAAAGATATTTTCCCAAATCCCCCTTTATCTTGGTTTTCTTTTCATTCAACATATTTAGTATAACCATCTGATAAACATTTTAATTAATCTATCCAAGTTACCATGTTTACATGGGTTGATCAGTATTGATTCCTAAAATTGTGCACATACCATGCAACAAGGCCCAATCATTTTTCCCTACACATTGGATTCCCAAACCCCCGTAACACCACCGAGCATTCTCATGGTATTTGGGATACACTTATTTATCTAAAATAAATGACATAAACTAAAACATAGTAAAAAGCATACCTAAGAAAGATCATGGATCTTACTCACTCAATAATTTTTAATATATTGTCCTCGAGCCTCTCTTCTGAATAATCATTGAGTTTATAAAGAAAATAGAATGATAGACTAGGCCCGCATATCCAACTCTATCTCCCAATATTCATACAGAATGTTTCAATGCTACCAAAAAACAAGATCCGACAGTACAATGTTTCCTAGTAAAACCATCTCACTATGATCCACAATACGAATCAAATGATCCTCAACAAATGTGTCAGGATCCTTCTCAGAAATCATCAACGTTTATCTGAAGAGATGTATCAAGATGATACTTCTAATTTTTTGAATCTTGAGAAACATCCCACATCTCACTACACTGATGTGGTAGAGCCAATATGTTGGCCATCGGTACGATCCTCTCCATAGTCTCAAATTTCCAAACATACCTTGAAACCAAGATTCCCAATCCATGAATTTGATGGTGACACGACCTTGGTGACACCTGAAGAAGCAGGCTATCCCTCACAAAAATTTCACGAGGTCCACGAAGATGTTTTGGATATGAGTTATCCACACTATGATCTATAATTATGTGTTACTGAATCAAACAAAATTTCATTGATGTCTTCTACATGAGTCTAGGTCCAATCTTCATAGATTCTGATACCTCTAACCAACACATTGGAGATTTAAATAGTCTCACATAATCTTCCTCAAAAGGGTCCTTCTGAATTATAACATGAAAACTATTATTCAATGAAACCTCAACTACTGTTGAGTGACTTTCACATAAACCAAAAAAATTTAGGAGACATGCTCTTAGAACTTCCTAGAGTACTTGAATTGTAGGCTCAAACTTCCCGTTGGTCTGTGGGTGATAGGATTTACTCAACAAATCCCAGATACAAAGCACCTTCTACAATCCTTTCCTGATTCATGATGTGAAACATGTATTATGATCTCAACCTGTGGTTCTCAGCACAACATGTAATCACACTTGATCTCAATCATACAACTCACCCAACTGATCAACTATGTATTTGTTCTATAATGTCAATAAATGATCCACATTAGTCTAGTAATCCACAATGACCTAGATTAAGTCATTCTTCAAATGCATCCTTGGAATCCCCACAACAATTAAATCGTTATATCATTCAACTTTTATTCTAGAATAGGAAATGGCTTTATCAAACCACCTAGATGATGATACTCGACCTTCACCTATTGAACGGTATGGCACCACACCACAAAACCCACATCTTCATTCTACATTACCATCCCCCAATAATGCCTATAAATATCACGATACATCTTACGCATTCCAAGTTAAACTACCCACCTCGATCCATGCATCGCAAACATCAACCCCTCACACATACACATTGGTACCACAACAAGACCACTAATAGATAAGATTCTCTCACCATATATATTTCAACATAAATGTTAATCCCCACCTTTAAAACATTCCTTCATGTCCAACAATTTGGATCCTCGATATGGATATATTTGACCATATTCAAAACCTCAAACTCAATCCCTAAAGATTCAAGGGACATTTTTTAAGCCCTTTCTACACCTATAAGTGAATCTTTACCTCATTGTAATCATTTTCCATTCAGAGATGGATTCATGAACCACATGATTCTATGTCTACCGACTCCGAGCATCAACAAAACACTTACAATTTCTTAGCATGTAAACAAACTCAAAAATTAAGGATTATTGGTACTCAACCCCCAATCCCTATCATTGATTTAAATCCCTCTATGATAAGATATATATTAAACTCTAATGATCATATAATAATGCTAATCACCCTACAAACAAGCAGTGCCTCCAACACATTAAATAAAAAACAACAACCACTTTCTCAAGATCATGAGTATGGTATTTTATTTCACATGGTCTCAACTCCATTGACCTATAGGATACAACTTGATTTTTCAGAATCAACACTGCCCCATGTCCAACACTAGATGAATCATAGAAAAAGGTTTACATTTTATCAGGTCCATGTAAGATTAGAATTTGTGCGGTAATTAATCACTTCTTCAAATATTGAAAATAAATTTCACACTTCTCCACAACTAAAACATATCACCATCCTTGTTTACGAGTGTGAGTGGTTCTAAAAAACAAGATAAATCCTTATGGAACATGAATTATTAACCATCCAAAATCAAAAAAACTACGAACATCAAAAACACTCTTGGGATTCTCCCAAGATACCACATCCTGAACCATCTCTAGATCCACTAACACTTCACTCAGAAATGATGTTTCAAAGTAAATGAAAATTATTCATCCATAAATGTCATTTTGACATCATTACATAATGCATATACTATCTTAATTTACTCAATATGATGTCATAATTTTGGGCATGATAATAACAGGTTTTTGAGTACACGAAGATGAAATCAACAAAGACAACCATGAATAAATCTAGATATGTGTGAAATATCGGGTTCATTTGTGCCATAAACATAACTGGTGAATTCCTAAACCCCAACAACAACAGTAATAATTCGTACAACCCGTACCTACTTGGGAAATCATCAAGCGATATGTCATAAGGTATCACCCTAAAATGATGGAATATGAGTCCCAAATTGATCATGGAGAACTCTATGGCACCCCACAGTTGGTCAAATGGGTCATAAATAATTGGAAGATTGTATCAGTTAAAAACATTCATCTTATTCAACATCCATTAGTCGACACATAACTTCAAAGACATTTCCTCCATCTTAGAAAATATCATGAGTTACCCCAATGTTGACATACTGGGTCGAATATATACCTTACTCATTATCTCTTCAATATAACCCATAATCTCATAGAGTTCTCTAGAAACCATTTGATATGGTGTAATGTAAATACGTTCCTCCCCTGGCAGCACCTGGATTGTAAACTCAACATCTCTCTTAGGTGTTATCCCCGACAAGTCCTCAAGAATCACTTAATGGAACAGATCCACCACAAGAGGAATGCAATTTTTCTTTACATCCTCATCATCCATAAATTGAAATTCCAAAAGGCTGGTGAGCTCTCCCAGCTACTGAAAAAAATGCACAAGCATGGATGGCTCGAAAATCACACCCCCCATAAAAAACACAAGTGTAACTATCAGGCGATGTTAAAATTACCCGACGTCGATAACAATGGATATGTAATTGAAAATCAACTACCATATCCATACACAATATCTATTCAAGACCAAACATCTCTTGAACAATGAGATCCCATAGAAATCCACATCAACCAACCTCAATGTATGAATCATTACACTGTGATATATTCTTCACTCCCACCCAAAATGAAGTATCATGTGACATAACTACATGTGCACATTCATGAGGTAGGCCCAACACTACTAAACATTGATCCGAAATAAAATAATGTTTGTAATATATGACATATAGATCATTTAAATATTTAGAAATGACAATAACCTATTCATAATGGTATAAGTATTAGCCTTTCCCACCTCTAGTTGTAGACAGAATAGTGTATAGATTTCATAACTCTCTACCCTAGGATACAGCCTTAGTAACCTATACTGCCCCACTAGGCTAGTACAAATGGTCACTCTATAGAGTTCCTCATCCAACAACCCATCTAATATGGCCAATATATTTCTAGAATCGAAAAAAATTCGGAGTAATTGATCCCCTATCTACACTCGGAACTAATTTTTATCTTCCCACACATTCTGTCATCCTTGGGTTCCTGTAGAACCTCTGCAGATGGGATATTTTTTCACAATTATTACACTCAATAACTCATCGAGTTCATTGAATATGCACATGTCCCGACAAGCCGTACTAATAATAGGAAACAAGATCACTAACATGATATTATAGTTCCGTTTTCTAGATATTTTTTATAACACTTCCTAGAAGGAAATTCATGAAACAACACTTCCTACTATCGGAAGTTGTGCCACTAGTTATCCCAATTTTAGCTTCATGTCTTCGGCCAGATCCCTCTCTGATGTTATCTTTTTGATGAGGGCCTGATCAATAACATTAGAAATCCTTTTCAGTAGATGGATATTTACATGGGATATTAGAAAATGTTTAAGTCCATCATGAAATCACATCTCCAACTGTACCTCATCTCTAACTAAAGCAGGAACAAATCATTTCCCGTCAGTGAACTGGCCAGCATTATTCATTACTGACATTGTACCCATTATCAATCTCATAAAGGTTGTATCCTTCTCTTTACGTAATATTTCTGGGTAGTAATTCTCTAGAATCTTTTCTTAATAACCCTTCAACATCATTCGTTTTACTTCTTCCGCCTCTACTATGATATCCCACCAATGCTTTTCCTAACCCCGCAACATATAGACTTCCAACATAATTATCATCTCAAATGGTGTCTCCATATGCAAAAGAATTATGTGGATAGAATCTATCTTGAAATTACTTTCTTCTATCCAACCCTTTTCTATAATGGTCAGAGGGTATTGTAGCTAAAACTCACTAGTCAATTAAAATATAATAAGTGTTACATGCCCTATGTATTATTCAATCATCTGCAAAAAAATGAAATGTTCTCATGGAATTACTCTTTTATATCACTTTAAAAAAGGGGTCTTTTGGCACTAATAATTCTGGATAATTCTCATCAACATCCTTTTCTATCCCTACCAGCACAAACCTTCATTGTGTCATTTCACTAAAATTCTAAACATGATCTTTTATAACACAAAGATGAAACATTCACGAGGCACATGGAAAGGCACATCACTGTCCATAGAAAACCATTTTTCATAAATTTCCCTTTAGATTTATTACATCTAGAAAACTACCCTCAACTATCCTTCCCAAAACCATGGTTAACACGGGGTAACTAACTCACATGGTTACAATCCCTACCTTTTACACCATTTTTAAATGATTTCGATGTCCCAAATTACTCCCACAACATTTTAATTTATGTTCCCTTACTTATCAAGCATCATTCTTTAATTGTTACTTAGAATTAGCATTTCCCTTTTTACCCATTCATATTATTACATTACACTACATCTCACTATTTTAAATAAAATAAAATACTTTATACCACATTGTAACATCTCCGACCAAGGTTCCACTAAATAGATTCCCCGGTTCGGGTCGTCAGAAGACCCCATGTGAACCTCTGCATGTGGTAGTGTTTGATGACTAAAACAGTGGGCCTAGATTTGTCTTGTAGGGAGATTATGCAATCTCTATCAGAGGAAGAGGCAACCAATAACAATATAAATAGAAAAAACAATAAAAATCCACTACTAGGTTGAATAGAAAAACATTTCCTAAACTGTGTATAAATCATAAGAAACATTAAATATTTCATGTCATGATACAATTCCAGGGGAACCCCCCCCACCAATAATGATAACATTGGAATCCGAAAATAGTCAAGACTCCAAGTCAAGAACCTCATCCATGAAGGTCCCTTGTGCAACTCAAATCACTGGCATTGGCCATAGCCCTAGTCTTGACCTGCAAGCATGAAATCTGCTAAATTTCCCATGAGAGACATGAGCAGGGTGTGAGTATATCTTAGTACGCCACCAAAAATGGAGTCTATAAAATTTCTAGTCTAATATGTTGTTTATAAAGGTATGAATAAATAGAATATAAATGAAAAAATATTTCAAGGTACACTCTTAAACCTTTATCTACTTATCATTTACAGTTATGGTTATTTTTCCATTTTCATTATGCACATCATACCATCATTTAGTTCTTTTTGAACATGTAATCGATGAATGAGACATTAACCTTTTTCACAAAATAATCATGGAATTTCTCATCTTTAATAGGTTATCATGTTATGTCCATATATCACTAAGGATAAGAATATCATGTAATTCCCAAACATACCTGGGATAATTAGTCATGGTATTTTTATTGAATAAAACTATTGGGGGCATTGGGCATCAGTCCAACTCCCCAACCTGGGCATTCTTGGGAAAGATATAGCAGCAGTCCAACACTGCCCGTGGGAGGAGAATCCCTTTCTAAACTCACCACCAAGACATGTTAACATGATTATTTATTCATTAACCACATATAAACCATCCCACAATAAATACAACCAATAAAAATCTCTATCATTATTCACAATAATAAACATGATATTCAATGTCACGCCATGGCCTGTTCATAAATCCATTTCACACTACACAACCATTATGCCTAGTTCTATTTCCAATGTATCACACCATTAACTATATTCATCTATTCATATGCCATTACCAACCCCATGTGTCAAAATTTCACATACTAAACCTTGTTAAGGTTTTTAAACATAATTCATTATCCAGATGGAAAAATCACCATTTAACTAATATAACCAGTTTTTATTACCATGCCAAAAAATACATTAAGAAACTACTAAGCATTGGAACATTACAGTTATTCATTTCCACTCATGTTATACATTTAAACATGCTAATCAAGGGATCTATGTGGTAAAAAGGCAACTATGTTCATTCATATCAAACGTTTATGTCTACAAAGTATCGACACACCCCATGAGTGGCACTAAAAGTTATAATTCATCCACTTTGTGTCCCATGGGTGTTTCAATTCATCATCTAGACATTCATTACACCTAAAAGTAAATGGATCTAAATAACAACAAGGTGTAACCATTAAATTAACCCATGAATGAACAAATATATAATGAACCTATAATATATAACTTTTAGATCCCATAACATGGATTTATTGGAAAAATCACCCCATAACAAGGCATTGGAACCGCATTAAACAACCCATTTAATTATCATCCTAGAAATTTTTGTAAAATAAGGTTTTTAGATATTTGGAAGGATATAAGGAATAAATTTGATACCTAAACCCAAAATATAAACAAGAGAAATATTATCCTTACCTGGATCTTAGATTCACAATCGAAAGTGCTCTGAATGAGTTAAATATAACATAAAAACCACCTGTGTCTATTGTGAGATTTTTTCCATCACTAAGGATGAATGGTGAAAGAAAGGAGAAAATATCAAGTTTTGGTTTATAATCCTGTAATATCATTTTTGTAAATTTCTCAATATTTCTGGGCTTCACGGTGTACCTGCATGGTTTTCCAAATCATGTGAAAACCAAGTCAGAGCTACTATCTCAAATTCCCCCTTTCGCATGGTTCACATTTGATTAAACACAGTATGATTAACCATTCGATAATAGTGAGAAATACTCAATCCAAAGTTACATGGTTTCATGGTATTATCCCCATGGTTTTCAAGAACCACACACATTTCCCAAACTCCTTTTCATCCCCATATCTATCCCAAACCCAAAAAAACACCCATGAGCCTTCTCGTGAACTTTTTAAAATGCTTATTTAAATATATGAAGGGAACTAAACTGAAACATAAAAAAAATACCTAATAATTATCCCTAATCCTACATATTATATCTCGTTAGATAATTAGGGGAACCATGTAAATGATATTGATCCACTATGGGGGAAAATCTAACATTTATATACCACTATGGGAAATATGTGGATATAGATAATCCACCACGAGAAGTGGGGGATGAATTCATATCTGTTATTAATTTATTGTCTCAGTAGTTTACACTGGAATGTTAAATGTTTTATATAAATATGATTGTGATAAATATTTTACACATGAACTCAGATTTCATGATTTATTTATCCATACTCTTAACTATTATGATATATATCTTTTCACATGATAATGTTTGATTCCATGAATCATGTATATGATATTTCATTATTTGGGTGTGAACAAGGTAATTAGGAATATGATCTCATAACATTATTCTTATCTAATTATTTCATATGATAATTGATCTATATCTGGCTTTTTTCCCTTTAATGGTAATATATGCTCAATTATTCTTATGCTTCATTTCATTGGGTTATATAGAATGGTTTATGTAGTTTATTTAAAGAGTAGTAAAAAATTGTGATGGATATTATAATATATGATGCAGAATGTATCATATTTTTATATTTATTTATTTATTCTGCAAATACAATAAAATTTCATAGTTCATTCATTAATCATGATATTTTATTTTAAATATTCATAATTTTTTAATATTTATTTATGAGAATATCATGACCTTATTATTGGTATTTTTGTTCGGTTTTGTTAGTCATTGGATATTTGTTTTTGAAAAAATTACTAAAAACCACTTAGTGATACATCTTATTATTAAATAACACATATTTATTTAGTAATGAAAATAGATAAAAAAATTCTAAACATAAGGTTTCATAGATTGAGATGAAGGTTTTCTGATATAGAAATATATAAATTATTATTCATGATTATGAACTATCTAACTTTTTTTGGTACTCACACTATGGTGTTTGGCATTATATAATATATATAACCCAATAGAATCATATTAATGTTAAATGTGTTTTAAAATGAAATTAATTTCCTCCAATGAAACCAGATGTTGGAGTAGTTGGGTGGCATTATAATTTGGTCATTCTCATGAAATAATTTTAATCCATTGATCATTTATATCATTCAAATGATAAAATGAAGGAAAAAAATTCTATTAATTCTTTTATATATATATCCACCTTCATTTAATGGTTCTTCTAATAAAATTTTTACTGAGTGATAGATCATAATATTTGAGAAAATATTTTATATTCTCTTGCTCTTAGAGAATGAAATACATATCCTAGTCATTTATCAATTTGATGGAGAAATAATTCAATGGGGTATTATTATTATGAACATGATTAAATATGATGAAAATCCCTAACCATTTTTTTAAATATAATAAAAATGAATTTTAAATTTTGGAATATCCAGATGGATGTTGATTCCATTAGTACTTATGAGGAAAATTTTATTGTATATGAGGGTCATGATTCTAACATCATCATTAGATGTGGAATAAAAATTTATAGAATATTTAGAGGATAAAAAACAACTCTATAAATCATGTCAAATATTTTAGAACGTGATTTTAATAAATAAATAATTATATGGGAAGTCAGGGTATAAACAGAAATTAGAAATTCAAAACATTCTAATTTCTTTGAGAATATAATATAAATTGATTCTCATGTGAACTCGAATATATAAAATTGGAAGTGTATAAGTATGCCTCCCTTCTTTACGAGCTTGTACTCTCCCCCAGAGCTAGGGTTTTCCCAGCATCGCCACTCCCTCTCTCTTGTCGCCAACTCAATGTTAGAGGTCTTTATATGTTGTTCTTCCACTTCTATCCTTCTCATCTCCATCTCGATCTCACTCACTATGACCTTCTCTCTTTTTTCTTGTAACATCATGAGAAAGCCACATCTTTGATTGACTCATTGCATCCCCAATGATTTGGGATTATGATGTTTGTAGCTTATGGCGATCTTCCTCATCTCATTACTCAGTTCCGCTGGTTTTGGGCATCTATCAGAATAGATCGTCTTCTTCTCAAGCTCGATGGACCCCTTTCTCTTTCTTTTCCTTGGAATTTCTCTTTCTTGGTAGCAGCCTTTAATTTTCATTTTCATTCTGTTTGGCTCTCTATGGTTGTTGTTACCTCAGTGGTGGCTTGGATGGCTGGGCTCGGTGGTTATGGTGATCATCAGAGCTATTTGTCATGACCTTTTCCCTCTCCTTTATCTACTCTTGCTCTAGGATTCCACCGCCCATCTCCCTGTCAGACTCACTCAGTGGTTTCCAATAGGTATTAGGTTGTGCAGTTCATGCAGTTGTCAGCATAGTAGGAGGAGAATCATGTGGTGGATTCCTTTATGTCCATGGTTTAGAACTGGGCTTGTTATTATTCTTCATTGTAATTTTTCTTCGAATATTAGTGTTTTAGATGGCCTTTTGAGCTCTGGTTGTGGTGTATCTACGGTGGAGAACAAGATGTGATTGAGGGGGGTGGGATGTCGATGATAGTGGTCAGTGATGGCGGTGCGAAGTGTTGCATCAATCGAAGCGGTAATCATGGAAATTTGTATTTTCTAACTTGAAATTCAAATTTTCAAAGTTGATCTGTAGCTACCCGTATTTGGGGCCAGTGTCCTGTCTACCCCAAGCCCACCTTCCATAGGCCAGGGGATGGAGACTAGAACCAAAGGCATAAATCCAAATAAAAGGTAATGAATAGCCTTTATAATAGTAAACAACACAATAGAGTACACAACAGATGTAAGCAAAATAGGATACTAAATACAAAAGTCTGTGCTAAAAGGTAAATTGGCCAGAATACAAACCCAAATGAAAGTACAGTACAACTGAAAAACTAGTAAAACTGTATTAAAGTAAAACATCAACCACCATTTTGTCCTATGGGAATCACAACAGAAATGGTGGGTACATATAGTGTCCCCATCACCACGGGTCCATCCGTTTGCTCCGTGTACATCTCAACAAGTGTTCCACCTCTGGGTACTGTCCATATCTACAAGCCACTTACACGATCAACGTTGTCCGTCGTCTGTATCCAACAGAACGTAGTGCGGGCATTGCCCGTTCAGGGGTGAGTATAAAAATACTAAGTAGGGACCCAGAAACACCCGAAGGGCTCCCAGAATCAAAGAAGGATAAACCTGAATGAAAAGATACAATCATGATGTATCAACCATCTCTACTTAGGAATATGCCCATATAAATATCTAAGTCATTAATCCCAATTCGGCTCCAACTCTCGAGCCCAAGTACAACCCAGTACACACAGGAAAGAAGTCAATCACATAGATGATAATTATTGAATATCAAGACTTGGCCCAAATAGGTATACATTTTTCGTGAAGTGATAATGATGATTAGATGCAGTCATTGATTCATCTAAGCTGTCAGACCCACGTAGGATACTAGACTAGCTAAGCTGTCAGACCCTCGTAGGATTCTTGACCAGCTGCTCTGTCGGACCCAAGTAGGATACTAGAACAGAAGTCAAACTATCATACCCACATAGGATACAGGTGTAGTAATCATTGTCGTCGAACCCATGGAGGATTCTAGTACGGTAGTCATCGTCGTCGAAACAACAGAGGATTCTAGTATGGTAGTCATCGTCTTTGAAACCATGGAGGATTCCAGCATAGTGGTCATCGTTGCTAACCCCACTGAGGATTCTAGTACAGTAGTCGTCATCGCCGAACCCACAGAGGATTCCAGTACTTTAGACATCGCAGTCGCAGCCAGCTCTAGGGTTCCCGCACATAGAATGCTCAATTCCAAGAGGGTCCACTCCTCGAGCCAAGGGGTCAATACATCAAATGTCACAAAGTCTAGAGTTGATGTATCCTGAAATTTTATCTTGTCAAAAGGAACCCGACAGGGCAGATGGCGCGCCAATCGGACGCCCGGTCTAAGAGATATTGGTTTTTCCGTTCCAGGGGCCCGGTTAGAAATACATTTGTTCCAAACCCAGCTGTTATCCAAATTCTTCTAAAACTCACAGAGTAATGCAAAAGAACAGCATTGTCGCGAGGGTCCCAGTGTCTTATACGGTGTGTCGATCGGATGCATGGTCTTAATGATATTCACGTTTAAGTGGAAACAGTCCCGGCCCATTAAGACTAGAGGGATGGAGGGTCGGGTCCACCCGGTATTGGCAGGTCCGACCCGGCAGAGGGTAGGACCGGCCTGGTGAATCACGCGGCCCGGCCTGGCGGGGCGCAGCATGGGACAGCGGCAGCTCAGCCCGGAGGGGTCAAGCGGTCCGAGGGGGGGCCGCTTTCCCGAACCGGCAGCGCCGCCCTCCAAACTGGCTGATCGAATCCTTTTGGCCATCCTGGTGCAAACGGCCCACATGGGTGGGCTACGGTCTCCCTATGCGGCACCATCAGTTTCGTAGCCTTCAACCGCCCAGCCGGCCAACGATCTGGCCGGTTATTCCGGCAAAGCGGCCCGCCCTGTGTGGGCCACGATCCTTCATAGTGCAGCACCGTGGGGCGCTGCGGTTCATCCAACCCGGCCGGATTCAGCCGGTTGGTTCTTTTTCGGCCAACCGGCGCACAAATGGGGGTCGTGGTTCCTCTCCATATGGACAGCATACAACCACCAATTTTTCCAATCGTCATCATTCGTTCCGTCCGTCGCCATTATAATATCCAAGAACCATCAGTGGGTCCTCAGGCCATAATCATTCAGCCAGCGCCCTCCGCGTTAGGTGTTAACATAAGGCAGATGACAATCTATAAAATTCAACGAAGAATGGGTACAAAATATTCACTTAAAAAATTTACAAATGCCTAACTTGAAATAAGGTTCTCGGTAGTTGAGCGTCATGGAAAATGGCGTCACGGGGATACGGCTTCAACTCGTTGAAGTCGGGAATGAAGGGGCTGAGGATGGCGCATTGTCGGAGTTCCTTGCAGGTTGTTCCCTCTCCATTGGTTTTTCCAAAAGATCTAA
The DNA here is from genome assembly GCA_963277665.1 of Viscum album. Classification (NCBI taxonomy): domain Eukaryota; kingdom Viridiplantae; phylum Streptophyta; class Magnoliopsida; order Santalales; family Viscaceae; genus Viscum; species Viscum album. Next base: position 1,058,205,111 of record OY728165.1, on the reverse strand, counting down.
GGTGATGATCGAAGTTCCTTGGTGGTTCCTCATTGGAAGAAAGGTGTTCTTTGTTGGGAGTAGAACACTCTTCTCTATTTCTCAGGAGCTTCCTCAATGTTCTCCCAACACAACAAGTGCCAAAAAAATAATAGCTAAGGATATTATTTTATATACAAAAGTAATTAAAAATTAAAACTCTTTAATTAATTAACTGGAGGTCAATTAATTAATTAATAGATTTGGAAAAAATAGAAAAGGGAGATTGGGAGGTGAATATGTCCCATAAATAAATGGTTGTTGTCAAATTAAATAAAGGGAAACTAATGGGGAGTTGAGTGGAGGTGAAAGGTTAAGGCTCGTGTGGGCCCCACCTCATAAATATAATCTTATGTGAGGTTATGTGGGTGTTTTCCCCATCAATAACTTCCCCATGTAGGGTTTAACTACCCATGAAAAATAAAATTGTTCATAATAATTTTATTTTACATTTTTATTAAACCCAAAAAATTATATTTCATCCCGCATAAATCACATATGCGGTAAAGGTCCCCTTAAACAAATACTGGCACTCCGAGTTCATTGGTGTCCTCATATTTAAATTCCGAGCACCGGTTCAGAAGATATAAAAACCCGCACATATGTTTATTGAACGTACCCGAACAAAACATCAGAAATTGATTCCGGGAACACCGGGCCTCGGAATCAAGTGCCGTTAAAAACCATAGACTCGTAAAATTCCAAAGTATTTATGAAAATATATTTCCTTAAAATTTCCTTGTCTTTAAATAACTCCCACCACAAGGCTTTACGTCCCCATAAAGCTACTACACACACTAGGAAAACAAATGGGGGTACAGAGCTTGCATCTGAGCCTCTCGCTCCCATGTACTCTCCTAGAGGTTCCCCTGCTGCTAGCGAATGCGCACTAGAGGTATCGACTGTCCATGTATGACTCGCTCATGTCGATCCTCTATCTCTAATGGGACCTCTATGAATTTTTCCCCATCATCGATGTCCAGCTCCCCATGGTCGATGATGTTGATCGGGTTGTGCACATATATCTTTAGCTGAGATATGTGGAAGACGTCATGCACCCGGTGCAACTAAGGAAGAAGGGCCAGGCAGTATTCCACCTCACCTACGCAGTAGAGGACCTAGAAAGGTTCGATGAATCATTAAGACAACTTTCCGCCCTTGACAAATCTATGTAGACCCCTTAGTGGTGAGACCCGTATGAATATGTGGTCGCCATCCTCGAACACAAGTGGTCTCCGCCTCCTATCAGCATAGGGATTATGTCTTCTATGTGTAGTATTCATATGCTCTTGGTTGATCTGCACCTTCTTTGTTGTATCCTGAACCATCTCTGGTCATATGAGTGGTGACTCCCCAGGGCCAGTCCAGCATAGATGTGATATGCATGGTCGGCCATACAATGCCTCGTATGGTGCCATCCCGACAGTGGAGTGGTAGCTGTAATCGTACGCAAACTCCACCAAGGGTAGGAGATCCTCCCAGATGTGACCAAAGTCAAGGACACGTGCAAGGAGAATGTCCTCGAGTGTATGTATGGTCATCTCAGTCTGACCGTCCATATGAGGATGGAAGGCGGTGCTCAGACATAGCTGCATCCCAAATCCCTCATACAGCCCCTTCCAATCCTGGGAAGTAAAGTGAGCATCTCAATCGGATACTATATTTGATGGCACACAATGAATTCGTACGATATCATGAATTTAGAGGCATCCAAATCTCTCTACTGAACCCTACTCTCTGATCGGAAGGAAGTGGGGCAACTTGGTGAGTCGGTCTACGATCACCCAGATAGAGTAGTGTCCTCTGGATGTACATTGAAACCCTGTCACGAAATCCATGTATATCCCTTCCCACTTCCACTCCAGGACCTCTAAGGGTTGTACCAAACCTGTTGGTACCTGGTCCTCTGCCTTTAGTAGCTGACAAGTGAGGCATCATGAAACGAACTCTGCTACAACATTCTTCATACTCGGCCACCAGTGCTGAAGTCTGAGGTTCTGGTACATCATCGCCACTCTTGTATGTACCTCTAGAGGAGTAGTGTGAAAATCCTTCATAATATCCTCCTACATTTAAATAGTTACCATAGTACGTCCCCTGATGAGGATGACGTGCTCCCAACCTTCAGAAAATCCATTGGGCGTCGACCTTGTGGATATCAGAGCATGTCGCGTCTCATTGCCAACATCCCCACGTTTTGCCTCTCTAACTCGTTGAAGGGGTGTAGGAGTGACTGTGAGTGACAGTATAAAGGATGATCCATCTCTATCCACAAAGGATATCTGCAACGCGACTTGCTACTATATCTCCTCTCATAGTAGTTGAATGCCCGATCTCCGGCTGAGAGCATCAGCTAAAATGTTCCCCTTCCTAGGAGTATAGACTATCTCAATATCATAGTCCTGGAGGAACTCGATCCATCACTGCTCTGTTAGGTTTAGGTCCTTCTATGAAAAGATGTACCTGAGAGTCTGGTGGTTAGAGTAGACTGTAAAGCGCTCCCCATTATATAGTGCTTCCACATTTTCAAGGAAAAGACCATAGCTGCTAACTCTAGGTAATGGTTAACGTATTTCTTATAATGTATTCTCAATTGCTATGAACTATACCCGATCATTTCTCGCTCCTGCATCAGGACACACCCATGTCTATTCCCTGATGCATCGCAGTATACTACGTACCCAACTCCCTCCTCTGGTAGCCTCAATATGGGCACACCGGTCAACCTCTGTCTTGGATCTTGAATGCTCGGCTAACATCTATCTGACCACACGAATGTTTTCCCCTTATTCTTCAAAGCTGAAAGTGGTGCTGCAACTCTAGAATAGACTGGAACAAATCTCTGATAGTATCCAGCCTGACCCAGGAAGCTCCACACCTTCAACATGCTCATGGGTGTCTCCCAAGCACGTACTGCCTCGATCTATGCTGGATCCACTGCAAATCCCACCTCCATGATGACGTGTCCCAGAAATTGAACCCCTTGAATCCATAACTGGCACTTTGAGAACTTACCATACAGCAGGTTCTCTTGGAGTGTGTCCAGTACAACCCGCAAGTGGTAGGCGTGCTCCTCCTTAGTAGTCGAGTAAATAAGTATGTCTTCGATGAAGACTATGACAAAACGATCGAGTTAAGATAGGAAGATCATGTTCATGAGACTCATGAACACTGATGGAACTATGGTTATGCTGAAGGGAATAACCATGAACTCATAGTGGAAATACTGACACCTAAAGGTCATCTTCTGCATATCCTCATCTCGAACTCTGAGCGGGTGATAGCCTGACCTGAGGTCTTTCTTCAGGAACCATCATTCTCCCTTGAGCTGATCAAAGAGGTCTTCAATCCTCGGGAGTGGGTACTTGTTCTTCATGGTCACATAATCTAGGCGTCTTTAGTCGACACACAGTCAGAATCTCCCATCCGACTTTTTGGCAAACAAAATCGGGGAAGCCCAGGGTGAAACACTAGGTCGGATTAATCCCTTCCAATGCAAGTCCTCCAGCTATACCCACAGATCACGAAGCTCAGCAGGAGCCATCAGATATGCTGGAGTAGATATCGATGATGTACTGGGGTACATGTCTATGTAAGAGTCTACCTCTCTTTGAGGAGGTAGTCCTGGAACATTTTTAGGAAAACGTCCGCATACTGATCCACCACAACAGGAAAACTCAGACTCAGCACATCAACTGCTCCATGTATGAGACTAGCCAAATAATGTGTGATCGGCTTACCTGTCCTCTGCGAAAGTCCATCCTACGCTGCAAAGGCTCCCTTCTCACCGGTGAAGGTGATCCTGCTACGATCTGTGTGGACACACCACACATTTCACCTAATACTGTCAATCTTAGAATGGACTATAGATAACCAGTCCATAGCCAAGATGATATCATAAGGCCTCGACGCTGCTTCAAGAAGATCCCAGTCGAAGCTCTCGTCTCCTATAGTAAGCTCACACTACCGGCACTAGTGCATAATCATCGAGTCTTCTCTAGTATGAGCCTCTAGCTGTAATGATCGAAGCCACAACTCTATCGGAATATATGAGCTCTGAACAAGGGCAGTGGCAATAAAATAATGACTCTCTTCTGTTCTATAAGTACAATAGCAAGGGTGGTGTCAATATAGATAGTACATTGAATCATCTTAGGTGCACCGTGGTCGTACTCCTTGACTGCCTGGAGCTGAGCCTACCTCTGTCCGCCAGCTCTATGTGGTCGGGGTGGACCTCCTGGTGGTGGTGGTGGTGGTATAGCTTCAAAACGTTTTCTACCACCCGCTACTCATCCAAGACCTCTGCCTCATCCCTATGTTCCCAGCGTACCGCCACGGTCGACCCTCTACCTCTTCCTGGGATATCCCTCCACTTTCTACTGCTCATTTATATGGAGGGTCAGGCAGTCTCAAGCCACGTGACCCTTACCCACCGCATGCATAGTACTTCCTTCTTCTCGTATAGATGGCTCTATTTTGGGTGCCCCACACAACCGAACCTGTATCCTAACTTCACTATCCTGATGTCCTAATCCACTTAGACCTCTGCGAAATCTGTCTATTTCCAGATACAGTGGACTATGCTACGTGTCACCCTGCAGTGGGTCTCACTATTGGTGTCGGATCAGCGAGAAGGCTCTCCACAAGAAGGGCTTACTCCCTCACTCCCGCATGTGTTGAAATGCTGAGAGAGATCATCGAAGCCCGGATCTCATGCCTCAGTCCCTGCTAAAAGTTTTGTTCCCTGATGAATGGGTCTCGTAAAATGTCTGTGGAGTAATGAAAGAGGTCATAAAACCTCACTGAGTAATGATATATTATCATATTGTGCTACCACATGTGAAGTAACTCCTGAATCTGCACCACACAAATGGTGGATGGAACATACTCCGGGTGGAAGAGACTCTCAAAGTCTGTCTAATGTACAGATTCCTCGTTGTGCACCGGGATCATCAAGTTCCACAATCTACCTGCTGCTACGTGTAGGAGACTCACGGCAAGAATCACCATAAGTTCAGATGGTGACCATACCAATCTGAAGACTCTGATGATAGCCTCCAGCCAATCCTCGGTTGCCTGAGAGACTGTCTCTCTACGGAACATGAGTGGCCTCTGTCACTGAAACTTTTGAAACACACTCATGAGACGTGTACTCTCTTCTGATGGGGATGGTAGTATGGGTGGCTCAGTGGGTAGTGGTACTGCTAGTTCATCCCCAGTGATGGGGCCCTGTACCGAGGCCTCGTACATCGGTGGGATTCCATCTCGTACGTGACAGGGAACCCTAGCTGGCTGCCTTCATGGGGAAATCTTGAAACGAAATAGGTGGGACACGGTCAAAATAGTATACCTAGTGAGCTAACACAAATTTACCATAATGAAGACTTTTGAAAAACAAATGCAATTAGTGTTTTCATGCATTGATTCGGAAATCAGGGGTTAGGGTCCTGGTGTATGGATATTCCAGCCACCTCACCACCACAGGACTCCCTGGACGGAAAACCACACTCAATACTCTTAACAATCTTTCTTCACAGAAAGGAATGATTAGAGTCTTGATTACTATGGTAGAACTGACTCCTCTGATACAAATTTGTCACATCCCGTCCTCGGGGCCCGTGCCGTGACTAACCAAAGCCCGCCTTCCCTAGGCCATGTGATGGTGACTAGAACCAAAGGCGTAAATCCCAATAAATGGAAATCCATTGCCTTTATAATAGTAAACAACACAATAGAGTAGGGAATAGATGTAAGCACAAAGTGATACTGAATACAAAAGAAAGTGATGAACGGTAAATGGTCCAAAATACAAACCCAACTTAAGGTATAATAGAACTGAAAAACCAGTACAAATGCAGTAAACAAAAACAACAACATTTATGTCATCCTCAGGGAATCTCACCTGAAGGGTGGGTACAGATAGTCTCCCCATCACCACGGGTTCATATGTTTTCTCTGTGTAAGTCTCACCATGTTGTCCACCTTCAGGTATTGTCCATCTCTACAATTCTATACCATGATCAGTGCGATCAGTCGTCTTCATCCAACACAATGTAGTGCGGGCATTGCCCATGCCGGGGTGAGTATAACGATACCCAGTTGGGACCCCGAGACCTTGAAGGTCTCCCATAATACACGATGGATAAAAAACATGGAAAAGATACAATCAAAAATTATCTACCATCTCTACTTAGGTATATTCCCATACATATACCTAAGTCATAAATCCAAGTTCGACTCCAACTCTCTAGCCCAAGTACAACCCAGTCCATACAAGAAAGAAGTCAATCACATAGATGGTAATGATTGAAAATCAAGAGTCATCTCACACAGGTATACATCATTCGTAATGTTATAAAGATGATCTGATGCAGTCACTGATTAATCTAAGCTGTCAGACCCACATAGGATACTAGACCAGCTAAGCTGTCATACCCACGTAGGATTCTAGACCAGATACTCTGTCGGACCCACGTATGATACAAGAACATAAGTCAAACTGTCAGACCCACTAATGATACATGTAAAATAACCATCTTTGCCAAACCCAAAGATGATTCCAGTACAGAATTCATCATCGGTGAACCCACAGAGGATTCCAGTACGATAGTATTCGTTGCCGAACCCCCAGAGGATTCCAGTACGATAGTCTTCATCGCCCAAACCATGGAGGATCCCAGTACGGTAGTCTTCATAGTCGCAGCCAGCTCTGGGGTTCATGCACACAGCATGCTCGATTCCGCGAGGGTCCTCTCCTCAAGCCAAGGGGAAAATACATCAACTTTCACGAAGTCCAGATAGCCCGTAAATCCGGCGCCGGGTCTGAGAGATATTTGCTTTTCCGTTCTAGGGGCCCGGTTGGAAATATGCTCATTTCAAACCTGACTATTATCCAATATCGTCCAAAACTCACTTAGAGTAATGCAAAAGGACCGCTTCGTCTCAAGCATCCCACTGTTGCCGATGGTGCATCTATCGGACGCACGGTCTTAAAGTTATTCATGTTTAAGTGGAAATGGGTCCATCCTGTTAAGCCTAGTGGGTTGACCGGTCGGGTCAGCCCGATTATGGAGGGTCGAATCCGGCAGTGGGTCAGACTAGCCCAGTGAATCTCACGGCCCGACCAGACTGCAGCTCAACCGGCTGGCCGAGCGGCTCATCCCAGAGGGGCATAACGGTCCGAGGGGGGCCGCTTTCCCGAACCGATGGCAGTGAGTAGCGCCGCCCTCCCAATCGTCTGGCCGACCTTCCGGGTTCAAGTGGCCCCCATTAGCGGGCCACGACCTTCATCTACTCGACTGGCCGAAAAGTCGGCAGGTTCTTCCGCTGGAGCGGCCTGCCATGTGCGGGTCGTGGTCCTCTACAGCGTTGTGTCGCGAGGCACCGTGGGGCGCCGTGGTTCCTCTAGCCCGGTCGGCTTCGGTCGTCAGCTTCTTCTTCCGCCGATCGGCCCGCGGATTTGGGCCGCAGTTCCTCTCCATATGGCCGGAATATGGCCGCCGCTTTTATCCAGTCATCGTCATCCCTTCTTTCCGTCGCCATCAAAATATCCAAGAACCATCAGATTGTCTTTTGGGAATGTTTGGTCGGTCCGCGCACTCCGCGTTAGGTGTTAACATAAGGCCGATGAAATTACAGAAACATTAACGAAGAACGAGTACAAAATATTCACTTAAAATTTGGAGAAACCCCTATCTTGAAATAAGGTTCGTTGTAGTTGAGCATCGCGGAAAATTACATCACGGGGAGACAACGCCAACTCATTGACGTCGGGAAAGAATGGGCCGAGGAGGGCGCGTAGTGGCCATACCTAGAGGGTGGCTCCATCTCCTTTGGTTTGGCTGAAGATTGAAGGTGATTATCAAAGTTCCTCAACAGTTCCTCATTGGAAGAAAGGTGTTCTTCTTTGAGAGAATAACACTATTCTCTATTTCTCTAGATCTTCCTCATGGTTCACCCAAAACAACAAGTGCCAATATAAAATAATAGCTATGGATATTATTTTATTTATATAGGTAATTCAAAATTCAAACTCTTTAATTAATTAATTATAGCTTAATTCATTAATTAAAAGAGTTGGAAAAAATTAAAAAGGGAGAGTGGGTGGTGATGAGATCACATAAATAAAGGGGAGTTGTCAAATTAAATAAGTTGAAATTAATGGGGAGTTTAGGGGAGGTGAATGGTTAAAGCTCGTGTGGGCCCCACCTCACAAATATCCTCTCATTGTAAGTTATGTGAGTGTGTGACCCACCAATAACATCCCCTTGTAACTACCCAAGATAAATAAAATTGTTCACAACAATTTTATTTAACCTTTTTATTAAACCCCAAAAATTATCTTTCATCTCGCACAAAATGCAACTACGGTAAAGGTCCCCTTAAGAAAATACTTGCACTTCGAGTTCATCGGTGTCCTCATATTTCAATTCCGAGCACCGGTTCAAAAGATATAAAATCCCGCACGTAGGTTTACTGAACGTACCCAATGAAGACTTCAGAGTATAATTCCCGTCGCACCGGGTCTCGGAATCTAGTTCTATCTGAAACTATAGACTTGTAAAATTCGAATGTATTTAAGAAAAAAAATTCAATAAAACATTTCGGTCTTTACATGATCTCACAAATGGTTTTTGGCTGGGGTGATACTGATGAGGTGACGATGAAGGGTTGGTTTTTTTATTCTTTTTTATGAATCTGGGTGTTGTGCATTTTGTTTACTAAAGCTCTTTTTTTGAAGCATTGAATTTTTCTGTAGTTAAATTTTGAATTTTGTGGTTACCGGAAATCCAGAAAGTGGATTTTACAAAATGAATAACAATTTTAAAAAAAATATAAAATTAGGAAAATATATTTTATCCATCCACTTTCTAAAAAGGTTGGAAGAATGATTACATTAATTACATGACGTGAATTGCGAGGTATATTTAATATAGAATGTGGGGTCGTAAAGAAAGTTATTATCTAATTGGGATGAATCATATAGTTAAAACAATGGAGATGAAAATGATTCTATCTAATTATCAATCTATAATAGAATGAATTAAATCTAGGGAGAACGGAAATTACCCAAAAATGTGCACAAATATGAATGTTTTTGTCATTATCAACCAAAAAAACCCCTTATTCCTAATGATATAGGGTAATCCCTTATGATCATGACTACTGAAGTGGGTTACACGAATGTAATAATCAATGGTACATTTCATATTTTATAGAATAGATAACATCTTATTTTATGTTGGATTGTCCCACTATATTATATCATTTGAATTTTATAAGGGTTTTGAGTTACCACATAAATCATTATATTTTCGGTTAGTATTGAAATATCTAATTAAAAAGATGGTTCATTCTCAAATATGTTTTCCTCGTCTAGTTATAGTTTGGTGGATTTTTATTCCTGAAAATATTATTATTCCACCTCCTGTAAAATTTTATGTTATATTTGGAATGTAATGATTTTTTATATAAATTTCATATCAATTCACCAGGAAGGGATTTCATGACTGATATTCTGAACAAACTTATAATAATACATAACTGATATGTTAAAAATAAAATTCAAATGGAAACTACATAAATTATATTGGGATATATTCATATTCAATGGGGGTTTTTTTCCTCATATGGTTAGGGAGAAACACAACATCAATGATATTACCATTATACACAATATTTTTGATGCCTTTATTGATATGATTTGAAGTATTCCTCCAAATGGAAAATCGTAGTATTCAATATAATTCATACGTCATATTATACATATTTTATTTTCTCAATATATAATGGAACCCATTGAGTTGTAGTAATTAAAGATGAAACACAATGCGAATATGTGATAGGGTTTATTCATCCATATGAATTACCTTTAGGTGATCCAATTTATTTTATTAAGAATATATATATATATATATATATATATGTCAATGTGATATTTCCATGATTATTGGAATCATAACAACATCACAGACACTTATTTGTATTCCCTCAATCATTTTGACAACTTTTATGATCAACTACATGGACATATATTCTTTTAAAAGATTTTACATTTTTTGGAATATCATCAATTGATGGTCAATAAGTATGATATACCCTATAAATAATTTTATACAAGGTATGGATCCAATTAGATTATAGTAATGAAATTTGGACTTACTAGTACCCCCTAATATCATTATTGATATAATAAATACATTCATTAGAGATTACGTTGATCATTTTTTGGTAGTCTTTGTTGATAAAATCAAATATGATCACCATTAAATGATGATTATGATGATAATATTGGGTTTCCCTAGAAGTCGAAATGAAATGATAAGATATATGAAAAATTTACACCTTGTAAAATTTGGATACAAAAATTTACATATTTAGGTCACATTGTCTCAGGAGATGGTATGTCAGTTGATCCATAAAAAAATCATTGAATTATATTCCATGTAAATTACATTAACTAAGATACATAGGTAACTTTGATTTGATATATATTATCAGCGAGGCAGTTTGATGTTTCCATGTCTAACTGATCATCTCATCCTAATATCTCTGAAGGGAGATAGGTTCCTTAAGAAAAATAAATTTAATGAAAATTTCATTGAATATATTGTAAGATTATTTAACGTATAATAAATTTTATTATCTTATGTAATTTATTCACTATATTTTGCTATTTAATTTTCTTTTTAATCATATTTATTGACAATTAATTTTTGATTATATCTTATTTTATGAGAAATTTTTTGTGTCTTCCACCTTTTAAAATTACACCCCTGATTTCCATTCTATACACAATAATGAAACTCTTATATCAACCAAAACATATTAACTATTCTTCAAAAAATGAATTTTTAAGAATCTGAGGAAAGGTTTTTTTTAATTATTCTGAGGGTCCTTACGAATAAATCTAAAAGAAGGCCTACTCAGAAGAGTTAATTGTATAACAAGAAATTATTCATTTTTTTCATATTATAATCCATCTATATATTTCATATTCATCATAAAATAATTAATTCTTTAAATAATATCATAATTTTTTTTATGATTATAAATAATCTTTTATTCACCATCATTTGCATCTTATGGGAAGGGAAGGTATCACATGTGCTTATGTATGCATTACCATATACAAGAATCGATTCTATTCATTTCCATTTAGCATGTTAAATATATTAGTATTATGATGGTTTTAATATTTATACACTATATTAAAATATATTTAATTATGTTGAAATTATATTATCCCATATACCCTTTTACTGTCTAATCCATTAAAAAATTAAAATGTCCCTTGTGTGTACGTGTTCACTACCACCTCCACCATGCACTTTTTTTTAATTTTGGTTTCACAACGATGATAATAAGAAATTATTTAATAAATATATATGATATATACACTAATAAATATATTAAATATAGTCAAATCATTTTTTACTGATATTTAATTAATTCTTTCTAAATGTGAAAACAAAATTCATGTTTACATAGGGCCTACCATATCCATGAATAGTTTAATTCATTTTTATATCTATATCCATTATGGGAGATTAGAAATAAATCTACATGAAAAAGTAATTTTATTTATATCATTATTAAAATATTATTTATGATGTAAATCTGATAATTGTACAAGTACAAGGACTACCTAAATGAAACATGTAGGAAAAATTACATAGTTGTCACATAGAACAATTTTTTTAACAAAATATTAATAAAACAATACTTGTCCTTGAAATTAAATTCAATATTTGTGTGATAATACTGATTATGGTTCTAGGATAAATGTTTAATTTATAGAAAAATATTTTATATGATTTTAGAATGTGTATGAAGTAGGATTATAATTGAGGTATGATATTCATGTTTAAATAGTATTTTAAATAGGATTTTTTATGATTGATTATCCATTGTGAAAATTATGGTTTTTTTATTTGATAAATTCATTTAATTATTTAAACATATGGTTATTTCTTAATAAAATATGTTTTAATTTTTTTTATTCTTTATATTTATTCATGAAAATGAAAAAGGGATTTTAAGGATAAATGATAATAAATCTATATTCGATCTGAAATAATTTTTCTCCCATATCCATGTTTCCTAAAAAATAGTTCAATAATTTTTTTATATTATACAATTATTGATTAATATAATTTATAATAATGATTTATTTTTCTAAAACAATTTTTTTCAAATGGGGTTGTTTTTTTCCTTTTCTACATAACTGCGAAGAAATTGTTGTCTTTTGAATTATTCATTATGCCATGAATTTAAAACGTTATTGAACAATAAATAATTTGAATATTCATCTAAATGATTCCAAACTTCCTTAAATATATTATTTTCAATTTTATTTTTTCTTAAAAAAATTTATTTAATGTGATTTTTATGGTAAAAAAAATTTATTTTATTTATGAAATTCTTTAGTGATCTCACAATATAATTTTTTTCTATATGAACTTACTTTGATATAATTACTCTATAATAGTGATATAATATACGGATTTGATCCATATTATTTATATGGATAGTTTATAAATAAATTGGATATATTATTATAAAAATGATTATTATTCATGGTTTATTATATTATGATGTGATAAATATTTTTAAAACAAATTTCCATTGAAAAAATATGAATTGATGTTATGATGTATTTTTTATGATCCTTTTTCAAATATATATATATATATATATATATATATATATATATTATTGGTGGGACCAGGATTATATATCCCTAAAATAATTTTTAATAAGTAATATATCTCATTTGATAATACTGGAAACCATATTAATGTGATTGATCCGATATTAGAAACATGTAAATATACTAATTATTCTATAAGAAAAAAAAATTATGTACTAGATGCAATTTGAGATATTTGTGTGGATTCTTGATCAATTATGAATTTATAGTCTTAACAGTTAACATTGGAATATGAAATTTTCATTATAAAAAACATTTTTCCAAAATTATATGCAATGAAAATACGGTTAATGATTTATTTAACAAGATGTATAACTATATTGATTCATGTCTTTTCACATGATAATGTTTGATTCCATGACTCATGATTTTGATCATTCACTGATTTAGTATTAACATCGAATGTTATGAATATGATCCCATAAAATTATTCAAATCTTTTGATGTCATATGATCATTGATTGATATATCTAATGTTTTTCTTTTCTGATAATCTAAGTTCATAATTTAATATGTTTCATTTCACAGAGTTACGAAGAACTAGTTATGTAGGTTATTAAAATAAATGAAAAAAGGCTGAATAATACTATAAAATATGATGCATAAGGTATATAAATAATATGTTAATCTATCTAGTTTAAAAAGGAAATAAAATTTCATAATTAATTCATTAGTCTTGGTAGTTTATATTAAATACTCATAAAAAATGATTTAATATTTAGGTATGATATGTTCATGATGTTATATTTGGTATTTTCGTAGGGTTTTTTCAATAACTATATATTCAATTTTTGATGTTTTATATGAAAACACCCTACTGATAAGTCTAATTTATTGATAACATCATAATATTATAGTATTACCCTAAATAACCAAGTATAAACATAAGGATTCACAGATTGAAAAGAAGGTTTCTTGATTTATAAATATATACACTATAATTCATGATTATTTACTTTCTATCCAAGATTATTGGTACTGACATTGTAGTGTTTGGAGTTAGTCAATATATAGAAACAAAGAGAATAATATTAATGTAAAATGTGATGGAAAATGGAATGATTATTCTCTTCAGAAACAAAATGTTATGGGAGAGATAATGCATCATATAGTTTTCATGTTCAGTGATAAATTTATTCCATGGGTCATTTTGACCATACAAATGATCGATGGAATGAAAAATAATAATATTTAATGTTTTTTAGAAATATCCACTTTCTTTTATGAGGTCATCTGATCTAGCTGTGAATGAGTGAAGTATGAGAATAGTTTAGAATATATTTTCTGTCATATAGCTGATAAATCCTGAAATACTTATCCATGTCATTTATCACAATGATGATGAAATAGATTAATGGAATAATATTAATATATTCAAGATTAATGTTGATGAAAATTCATATCTATATTTTTTCATAGAAGAATATTGATTTAAATATTAAATAATATTTAGAAGGTTGTTGAATCAATTGGTACTTATGAGGAAAATTTTGTATGACTAGAATGGTATTCTTTTGGCATTATCATTTGATGCGGAAACAATTACTATTATATTTAGTGGATCCAATCTAAATATATGAATCATGTCAGATATTTGAGAATTATATATTAATTAAGAAATAATTCTATGTGATGTTATATTATAAATGGAAATTGGAAATTCCAAAGAGTCAAATCTCAATGAGAATAGATGATAAATTGAATCTCATGTGAACAAAAATAAATAAAATTTTGAAAATATATTATAGAAATACACATGCCAAAATAGTGGGACAAAAGATATAGTTAATTACATGAATTGACCTAGGAGGTATAGTAATGGTGGAATATAGGGTCATATATTCTTCTATTATTGATGGGGGGTGAATTAACTAGTTAATAAAATAGATGAGAAAAAGATTAAATCTAATTCCCCATCCACAATTGAATCCATAAAATTCATAGAGAATGGGAATTACAAAAACATGTAAAAAAATATGAATGTTTTTTATTATTATCTGCAATAACCCCTCTTAATTCCAATGAGAGTGGTAAATCCATTGCGATCTTGGCTGTTGTTGTTTGTTACCAACACAAAATAATTATTGGTACACTTATCACCAAATATGGAATAGATGATATATTATTTTTTTTATGGATCTAAACACAATTCTATATCAATGGTATTTTCTAAGGGTTTTGAGTAATGGCATAAATGAATAATTTTATGTTATGTAATGAAATATATTATTGTAATGATGGTTCCATCAGAAATATGTTTTTTTGTCTCGTTGTAGTTTGTAGGAATTTTATTCCTAAATATATTGTTATTCTCCCTCCTATAGAATATTATATTATCTTTTGTATGTATTGAAATTTTTTATATAAATTCCATATTAATTTTTGTGGATGGGATATCATGATTCATATAATGATACAACATAAAATATTATTCTAGTGGTATGATAAAAAATCATATGGAAACTATGACCATTTTATATTAGTTTATTCTAATTCAAAAGAGGATTTTATATCACGTGGTTAGAGATAAACTCAACATCAATGGTATTAAAATTTGTGTAATAATTGTTCAATGACATTATAAAAGATATTCCAATTATTTCTCCATATTGAAAATGTGAGTTTTCAATATAACTCATATAACATGTTATTCAAATTTCATAGTCTTTATAAATAATGGATCATATTAATTTGTAGGAATTATAGAATCAGCTATATGATAATATTAGAAAAGGATTTATATGGCCAAGTGAATCAATTTGTGGTGATCCAATTATATTCAATAAGAATATATATATATATATATATATATATTTCAATGAGACTTTTCCTGATTATCATAATCATAATAAGATCACAAACACTATTTTGTATCCTTTTACCCACTAGGAGGACTTTTTTGATCAACTATGTGGAGATCAATAATTTTTTAATATATTCCTTCATTAGGGATATTATCAATTGTTGTTAATGAAGTAGGATAAAAAATTTAATGAATTTAGTACTCGATATGGACCAAATTAGTATATTTTAATGGCATTTGGTCATACTATTACCCCCTGAAAATATTTATTGATACAATCAATAGATTCTTTTGAGTTTACCAATATCATTTTCTAGTTTCCAATATTGATAAAATAATATATATTCTGAAATAATGGAATCTCATGAAGATAATTAAAGTATTATGTAGATATACATTGGAATGGATAAGTTATTTTATAAAATTAAACATTGTTAATATATGATAAATGTTACCTTTTAGGTCATACGGTCTCAATAGAGTTCATATTGGTTGATCCATCAAACATAAATGTTATTGAATGTTGTTCTATATAAATTACATTGACTAAGAGCCGTATTTTATTGGTTTTAATGGATAATATTGGTGAATCATGTTGATGTTTCAAGGTCTAACTAATCCACTCACCATGTTAACTCTTAATGGATTCATGTTCCTTTGAAAAATTTAATTTATATACAATTTCAGAGAAACTACAGATAATTTAATACAATTAATGTATAAAAACATTATATTAGAGGATTTTTTGTAATATAAATTCATAAATTAATGAAATTATTGGATAAAGTATCCTAATAATCATTTAACATTAGACTATTCCCAATACTAAACGAATGTTAATAAAAAAATTTCCAAACTCACTATATTATTTGTGCTATGGAAATTTTATTCATAAAGATAAGTAGTCATTATTTTCAATGATATAGGTCTGATATATATAATTATTATATAATATTAAATTATATATTGATATAATGATTTGATTGGGATATTCCATATTGTCGACAATTAGGATAAAAAATATCCAATATTTATAAATTTTAAAATTATGGATATGAAAATATTATAATAATGGAGAAATTTAATGATTCTAAAATTAGTGTTAAATTATATATATATATATATATGTGAGTATTATAGATAATACAGAAAAGTGTTGAAACTGTAGAAGAAGGTTAGAAATGATCCTGAGTTCAAGCTTTATTGTGATGTAATGATATGATTTTTGGAACTGTTTACATTTCTAATTCATACCATATTTGAATATGTAATTTTTTGTTGATGGCCATATTTGATCAATCTCTATTCATCCTTTATGCACAAAGATTTATAGAGAACTAATAGAGTATTTATAGGGGGATTATATTTTGATATATAGTTTATAGAATGTATCTTGGTGCTTTATATTGTGGTATATTATGGTTATGAGATATTTTTATAATGTGATTTTATAACCATTATCCTAACAAGAATGTAAATTGTAAAGCATCCCCATCGATTATGACATCATACTCAGAAAAAAATCTAAATAAAAAAAAATAATTTTTGGGTTTTATTCATTTACCATTCAAATTTTGAACCCTTCATTTCCATCAGATTAGATATATCTCTAGATAATCTTGATCAAATTTCCATTATGTATGTTTAAATTTTTAATTGATGAAATTATTTTATTGTGCTCGATTACAAAAAGATGGTTTCATCAATGTTCTAGTAAATTATTTGTGAATATCTGTATATAGTGTTGAATTTCATTATACTTCATCATACCCATACATATTGTATATCTATGAAAACCTTTCAACACCGAGAGGAAATATTAGGGTCAAACTCTATGGATTATAAAATTATTTGGAATCAACACCTTCCTCTTCTAACATTTTCATAACACAATAGCTTTCACTCAATCATTCAAATGGATCCTTATGAAGTCCTCTATATAAGGAAGGGTATAAATCCATATTTAAAAATGAATTTGGAGAATGAATATTTTTGAGAATTTATCTAGTTGAGTTAATGGTATCTAAAGATAGGTCCCTTTATTATGACATCATAGAGGATCAGAGTCAACAAAATATGTTTGTGGATTATCATGAGTATGAATTAGAGTTCAATGATGATAAGTTATTTCATTGATTTTCAATAGGGAATAATGATTTGGTATTTCGAATGAATTTAAATTATATCTCTGTATATATATTTACCACCTGATATTGTTGATAGAGTATATAAATATACTTATCACTTAGCACTCCCACAGAATTTATCTCATGATTTTGATGAGTTCTATATATCTCTATTGAGGATTTACACACCTCATACATAACATGTATTGAACTATAATGTCATCCCAATGTATTATGATCTATAATATGATGAAAAACAAATATAAATCAAGGAATTTAAAGATAAATTTGTACAGTGTGATATAACACACATTGTTAATGTTCTCCATAGAAATTATAAAGTCAAATAAGATACTCGAGAGACCGTAGTTATAACAAAACAATGATATCGTATTTTTTATAATATTGACTTGAAATAATCTTAAATTATTTATTGGGTAAAATATATCATTTAGAACTATAATATATATTTCTCTTCAAATATTTTTTTATTACATTTGATACATGCGACCATTAGTATATATGAACAATATTAATGTATACTATTAAATCCTAGCCAATTGATTAGTGGGTTGGAATAAGATTTAATAAATTATTAAAAATTTGTGTAAAAATTATATTCATTATAATTTTATTATAAAAAGGAAAAGTTCATTTGAAATTAAATGATGTAATTTTATGATATTTTATTTATTTATAAAATATATTACTGTCAAAATAAATTTAATTAATTACTATTTGTGAATTATTTGAGATAATAAATAAGTTATATATTCAATAAAAATTTTAAAATTTTGGTATCATTTTTTAGGCATGATATTGGAATAAACGTTGTTTTATTCATAATCTTTTTAAAATGGTTTTCACCCAAATTAGGAAATTTATTTTAAAATTATATTCTAAAACTTTTAGAATATGATCCTTTTAAAATGTATTCTATATTCTGAATCATGAGGGTTATTTTTTAAAATATGTCACTTTCCTTCATGACGACTTGTAACCATAGTAATTGTTGATACCACATAAGTGGGAAGATATGATAAATATTGTTAAAAATAATATGAAATGTACTAATAAATATCTGTAAAATTTGGCCTAATTGAATTAGATGACTACATCTTATTTGTAATCATGAATAATTAAAATATATAATATATTGTTTATATTTTTCCACAATTATGGCAATTAATATATTTTATTTTATGAAAATATAAAAAAAGAAATTATAGTTGTTTTATTATATGTATAATTATGAAATGTGGATTAAAATGAAAATGGTAATTTTTAAAAACATAAATGAAATAATAATAACATTTTTATCTTGGTAAATTTTTTAATATTTTTTTTGTTTTCCTGACAAACAGAATTTTATATAGAACATTTATACTGTAATTTTTAAAATAATATAAAAAAATGTGTTATTTGAAATTTTTTAAAATTAACATTAATTGGATAAATTATTGGTTTCAATGTGTTTATTTGAAAACTATAACCAATTATAAATGATTAAATGGAATATATTTTATTTTAGTAATTGTATTCATGTCTTTAAGAGGAAATTAAATGAATTTTTTAAAAATTTAAATTTATGATTCTTTTATAATAAATAATATTTTCTTAAATTAATTAAAATTTATTTCAATGTTTTCTTTTACCAAGTTGTGTAATATGGTATAAAATATAACCAATTTTTCAATTATGAGTCACATGTTAATATTTTTTTATGTTCATTTTTTTATTTTGAAATACTTGTTATTGTGGTTAATGTAACAAATAGATAATAAATGGGTTGCTATAAATATATTGATTATAATGAAACAAAATAGTGTATAAATATTATTTTATTATATTTTTTAATAAATAAATTTTTATGTAATTATTATATTGATGTTATTTTTTGGAGAATTAATTTATTATAAATTATGTTTTAAAAAAATAAAAGTTTGTCTCCTACCTCCCATATAAAAGAACATCACTCTATTCTTTAATTTACAAAAAATTAGGTTTTGTATATCAATAAAAACATATATTTTAATCTTTTAAACATCATTTTAGAAGATTAATTTTCCAAGTATTCAAAAAATAATATCGCAACTGTCCTTAGGAACTGCTTTGGGGCTTTCTAAAGAAGAGGTAACCGTCTAACCTAATTTCTATAAAACAATTATACTTATAATCACATTAAAAACGATATGTTGTTCATGAAATAAAAAATTCATGATATTTTATTATATATAATGTTAATAATGAATATGAAACAACATTTATTCACCCTCTTTCCCCATAAATGGAAGAAGATATTATTGTGTGTTCATTTTTACCTAATTTCTTCCACACAATGCGATTCAATTGAAGTTTCATCTACATCATTTATGGTTTGGTATTATGATGATTATAATGATTATATGTTATATTTGTTACATAATTATTTTTATGTAAATTTTATATCACACACCCCTTCCTAAATTCTAATCCATTATAAAATGATATTGTCCTTCGTGGAAATGTGTGGACAACCACTTCCTAGAAGAGATGTGATTTGATTTTCAATACCATTTTACATGAATGGTAATAATGATATATTAAATGTCTATATGAGATTTATATGATATAATAAATATTTTTAAAAGGGTAATTATTATATAAATTTATTTTATTCCACATATTGAATTATGAAAATAGGGTTCATACGTAAATTGGGCCCATGTTTTCTATGAAAAATATAATTAATTTTTCTATCTATAATAATTATTGATAAAAAATACTAATATATAATGAATTTTTTTATATTTATTTCAATGTTATATTTTTTGAAATGATGGAACCATGATCAATGTAGAGGCATCTGAACTACTGAATTAAATTATGCCTGAAAAACAATGTAGTTGACTGTTAAAAAGTTGATTTTTAATAACAAATTGTAAATAATAAAGTGTTTTTATTTCATTTATAAATCATAAATTTTATTATATAAATTACTATGTATTTATATTACATGTATAGTAAATTTATTTTTTCCATACTAGAGGTTTGAAGTCATGTAATGGGAGATGGACATTTGGTAAAATATTTCTGTTTCAATACTATTTTAATCGTGATAGTTTAAGATTAAACAATTATTGAGAAATAAAATTTTAATTATTTGATAAATCCATTTCATTTTACTATTATTGATAATTTTTTTATAATATATTTTCCAATTAATTTTCTTAAATATATTTATTTAATCAAATAAAAGGCATGTTTTTTTGGAATATTGACATTATTTTTTTACTTCAGTCTAAAAAAAATTTCAATATAAATGAGTTGTAAACCAATTTTCAATAATAATTTTAATATTATCTTAAGAATTTATAATTTAATTTTAAAACTTTATTGAATTTTTTAAAATTGAATCTTATTTTTTTTTCTGAATGTGGTATTATTTGTTTTCTTCGACAAAAGTGTGAAAGGATTTTTTTTCAATTATATTGAATTAATTTGATTTCATAATATCATGACCGGTTAATTTTTTAAATTATAATTTACATGGTTAAATAGATATTTTCAAATAAAATTATAACCTAAATTTTTTTGAAATATTTTTATTTTAAAATTAATCTCCAAATTTAAAATTATATTTTCTACTAGAAATGTTTTTGTTATAATTTAATTAAATTTTCTACTATGATTAAATGATATGATATAAATTCTTAATTATTAGTTATATGGTCTATGAATGTAAACCTTATTATTCTTATTGATGGTTTTTTATTATTATTATGTGATTGCTATGAAATCTATTTATTATTAGGGTTTGTAATATGTTGAATTGATAAAACGATTATAAAATATGTTTCCTTTTCGTAGTTTATAATGTTATGTTATGGTATATATTTTGTTATATTTTGTAATAATTATGTATGGTTTACATTATATATTATGTGGAACTAAAATAATATATACCTCAAACTCACATGGTAATGTATTACATCTCATGGGATAATTATGTGAAATAGGTGGTCTGGTCATTTTCTTCCAAACAACCTCTAATCATTTCCCATAGTCAAGTTTTTTGTGTAATAGATTCACAATATCCATTATTATATATATTATTGATTTATTATTCCAATAGAAAAAAATTAAAAAATTCCAATTTTTTTTGCAAAATGGACTCAAATTAAAAAAAGGATCCTCGATATATTAATTTATGGGGATTATGTTTAAGAATAACTTGTTTTCCAATATTATTTATATAATGTCAAATTTTATTAGGAACATATATTTATAGTGTAACATCCCAGGTAAATAAAGAATATAGAATTTTCATATTTATTAATATTTACGAATTAAATATTAATTTTAATTAAAAGGGGTTTCTATGTTCGATAGCGTACTCAGTACGGAACGATGAGTTTCTTTGAAAACATACGTTGCACACAAGTAATAAAATAATATTATTTTAAATTTTAGTTAACGAGTAGCCGTTGTACTGGCGGGAATGGATAGAAATAACTAAAATATAATTATATATGTTTTTAAATGTTTTTACATATATCCAATAAAAGATAAAGGCTTAAAATACGAAAAGAGTTCAATTTTAGGCTTTTATACCCTAATTTTCACTAAAGGATCACTTATCGGCTTTTGATGGAGAACTGTCATTAAATATAGATTTGATCACTCTTATACATTCTATTGGACCAAATATAACTCTTCTTTAGAATCGGGACATCAAAATTTACTTTGTGTAAATTTTTGGTACCTTTCTGATAAAGTTCATTTTTTAATGAATAGTGTAAAATGTTGTATTTTAATTCAAAACCACTTTTTAATCTAATTTATTTATATGATTATATTATATTTTGAATTGGTTTTAAAGTTAAATTAGAAAATATTTTACCATTAAATCCAATAGCGGTTGTTGGATTTAATTTCACTTTGAAATCGGACTCAAACTAGTGTCAATCTTTTGATACTTATTGTTTCATAAAAACACGCAATTTGCTCTGACAGCAGGAATTAATTATTAAATTAATTAATGTGACTTATATTTTTTGAATTTTGTAAAATAGACTTCATTTTTGAATTCCTAATATCAAATATATCTTAGGGTGAATTTTTGGTAATTTTCTGAAAAACTTCAATTTTTGATGAATAGTGAAACCACTAAGTGGTACTTATAAAGACTAATTTTCCGTTTAAATGAAATTTTTCAATCATTGTGTTTTGAATTTCAAAAATCCGAAATACATGGTTGTCATTAAGAAGTAAAATGTGGTTCAATGAGATTATAATAATTTTTTGGTGAATAGTAACTTATTAAGTTCTTAATCGCGATTAGTGGTAATTAGTGTAGTTTAAGGTATAAATAATTCTTTAATGATATGAAATGACCTAGACACATGTCCCAACCTTATTGGTTGTGTCATGGTCGACCAAGACAAGCCATGAGTCAACTTGGGGACCCCATGGAGACACTTTGGTTTGGAAATGACATAAATAACTTTTTATTAAATGTTAAAGTAAAAATGACACAAACAAGAGATGTTTTACAAAAACAATTTTTACATGGGGTTATAAAGATCCGATTTTTTATTATAAATAGTAATTGAAAAGATAAAAATATTTCCTACATCGTAGTATTTTTTTTATAATTTTTAGACATTAAATAAATTAAATTATATATGGAATAATAATGATGCAGCGATGACATCATTATTTGACGATTTAAATAAAATGGAAAGACAATGTGAAATCTATGAACAACACATGTCCAAAGCCAATTGGATGAGTGGATTTCGAACCCTTATCCCCTTATCCACGAATTATATCAATGTGGGACCTTTTAAAACAGAAAAACATTTTCAAATAAAGTAATATTTCTTTACTTTCCAAAAGTTCCCCTCCTCTCCTCTTATAAAAGGCCCCCACCTCTACCTCATTTCACACACTCCTCAAGCCTTTGGCTCGGCCAACCCCTGCCCATTTACTCTCTCCACATTCCTCTCCTCAACCTAGAGGATTCCTTTTGGGCATAATCATTTCAAAGGAATCCTTTAGGCTCAAATTAAAAGTAGTTACACTTTTAAAGGTAATTTATTCTCTCTTGTCCATTTGTTTTATTTTGCTTCTCCAACCCTCTAAAATCTTTTTATTTACTTCATTTGTAACAACAACAGTATCTTACATATACTAGGATGTTTTTATAAGATTTATTCAAGCTACACTCTCACACAACTACATCAAATGGTTAAAGAACATACGGTTTCCGTGGATGGTGAAATTCTGCCTCCCGAAATGATGATTGTTCAATACTCCTTTAACACCTTCAAGGGTGGCCATTATGATGTCACTATTTTTATATATGATATATAATATGTTTATTTTTTCTTTAAGCTTCTGTATTTTTAATTTTGGGTATACCTTTATGGTTTCCATTATGGGTAAACACGATATCTTCATTTAAGGAAGTGCGGACTATCGCCCCCTCAAAGTGATGTGATTCGTTAATGCCATATGTGGGACGTGTAAAGGATGGATTTAAAGTTATTATATATGATGTTATACTGGAATTATAATATACCTCTATATCATTATTATTTCTTTCCATTAAAGTATGAGATAGAAATGAAAGTAGCGTTCATGCGTACGTACGGCTTACCGTCTCCATGAACGGTGCATTTCATTTCTTATCCCCAAATGTAATGTACTATTAAAAGTACATGTATATAATGGATATATATAATTAATGATATATATAAATGATGAATATAATTCTGTAATTAAAATATACATACCTCTCATTTAGTTTTAATTCCATTAATATGACAATGAAATGAAAGTAGCGTTCATGCGTACGTACGGCTTACCGTCTCCTTGAACGGTGCATTTCATTTCTTACCTCTAAATGATTATGTAATATTATAAAAACATGTATATTCTGGATATATATGATACATATTATATCCAAATTGGGAATTTCATTCTGGATATAAAGAACCTTTGACCACATGAACAACATGTAATTGTAAGAAGTCCACTTTCGACTTAAGAACCAAATATTGAAAAAACAAACATTATTAACTGAAATGGTTACTTAATGTTTATAACATGGAAATAAGTGATATAAAAGGAATAATGAACTATAAAAAGGTTCTTAATCAAGTATAAATTAACTCAAGTTTATTATTCAGGACGTTAAAGAACGATCGAGTCAAGTCGGACCCGAGGTAAGGGAGTTCATCTCAATCTCCTTTCATTGAGGCATATTTCATTTTATACACAACTTTATTTTATACAGTGTATAAACCTCTTTGACTTTTACTTTTATACAAAAGGAATATTTTTCTATGAAGCGTTTTACTAAACGAAAAAAAAGAATGTTTTTTTTAACGTACGCGGTGACAAAGACCTTTTCCGCCGCCGCGAGTATTATTTGGTCTTTGGCTTTCTCAACAAGCCGTAATGTTTTTGGAATAAAATAAATACCATATACTCTTTTATGTATTTTGGTATTGAAAATGGTTTTGAAAAAGAATTATATTATGTCAATATAATTATGATATATTGTGATTGAAATGTGGAAATGTTATCATTCCTTTATTTTGGTTTTATGTTTTATGATTTTATACTGGTACTTGGACATTTTAACGGGTGGTTACGTTATAAACCATATGACGGGTGGTGGTGTGAATATCATGATGGGTGGTTAGGTTATAACCTCCAATGCATTGGGTATGGAAGTTGGCCGTATGGCTATTCCATTAAGTATGTATGGAAATTGGCTGTATGGATATTCCATTAAGTGATATGTGTGGAAGTCGACTGTATGGTTATTCCACTTAAGTATGTTTATGTCCCAAGTTACCATTATAAATGTTATGCGTTATTTTTATGGATTTTATGGTAATCCTTCGGTTACAAAAATGTAAGTAATGATACTTTATTCAGTGAAGATTTTTTTACATCTTCATGAAGGTGAAGGTATTACTTTGATAGAGTATACATGGTTTACTTGATTTTGAAAAACTAACAGTTTTCATTCTTTGTGTATCCCTTACTGAGCTTTTTATGCTCACCCCAAGTTTTTTTGAAATGTTTTTCGCAGGACTTAATGTGGAATAAGGTCATGGATGGGATCAAGGGAATGTCATTCTATATAATACATGGAACTAGACATGTTTCTTTCAAGAGTTTTTTTTATTATGGAATCTTAGTATAAGTGGATACTTTGTAATCTTTTGAGATGTAATAGTTATGTTCTAATTCTCTAAAACTCTAAACCTAAAATGATCCTCAACGTGAATTATTCATTTAATTCAATATTAAGTAAGGTTTAATGCCGGTGCCTTATAGTTTGTATCAAAGGTCGGTTTAGACAACTTTAGGAGTTAGAAAAGTGTTAAATTGTAATATGATTGAAATGATGTAGCATTTATGGATTACCATGTTGCTTCGCCTAAGATATTTCTGTGTTCAGAATGGTTTTCCGCAGAGGAAAAAAAGCAGCTATGTTGGGACGACATCAGGAGGAAGATAACCTTCCAAATCAGCAACCTGAGATGGTCGGAATCAGAACTGAATAGTTTTTTGCAGTAATGGCACAGTTGACTCATACTATAAATGGTGGTGGTATCCATGCACGAGATCAGCCGGATCAACCGCAGAGGAACATGTCAGTGGTGGAACATTTCATGAGGCAACATCCCCCATCATTCAGAGGATCATCTGACCCTGTGCAAGCTGAAGGGTGGATTAAAGCACTGGAGAAGATTTTTGATGTCATGGGGTGTTCAGAACATCAAAAGGTTAGTCTTTCTGTTAACCGTTTTGAAGGTGAAGCTGATCAGTGGTGGTCGATGGTGAAAAATATAAGGGATGGTGATGAGATTGAGGATCTTCACTGGGACGAATTCAAAGGTATGTTTCTTGAGAAATATTTTCCTAAGGTGGTTTGTCTTAGGATGGAAAAACAGTTCCTATAATTGAGGCAGGAGGATGATTCAGTGGCTACTTATGAAGAAAATTTCACTCGATTGGAAAGGTATGCTCCAAACTTCATACGAGATCTTGATAGTAAAAATAAACCATTTTTACTCAGGGTTAAAGCCAAAGTATCGAAGGGATTTAGCTTCTCGTGAGTTCAAAAGTTATGTAAAACTTGTTCGATGTGCGGAGAAGGTGGAAATGGAGTTTGCCGATGATCAGGTGTTCTATGACAAACAACAGAATAAGAGGTCTAGTTGGCAGGCAAAGGGGAAGAATTCATCAAAGAAGCAAGGAGGTAAGAATACCAAATATCCATCCTGTGAGAAGTGTGGTAAAATGCATCCTGGAGAATGTTTATCCAAGTCTGGTAAGTGCTTTCGGTGTGGTAAGTCTGGTCATATTGCTCGTAACTATAAGGAATATGATCATGAAGGAAATGAAAATCCAATGGTAAGATGTTTTAAGTGTAATGAAATGGGTCATTATGCAAACGAGTGTCCAACGAAGAACTCAACTGGGGGAATGCAGCTATACTACAAGCAAAAAGGGGTGGTGAAATACTTTGCAACAACTTCAGCAGATATTGGGCCATCGAATGAAGTGGTATCAGCTCCAGGGAGCTCAGTATTTTTCGAAGATTGACTTGAGGTCGGGGTACCATCAGTTGAAAGTAAAATAAGCAGGCGTTCCGAAGACTGTGTTCCGTACTAGATATGGCCATTATGAATTTGTTGTTATGCCTATTGGGTTAACCAATGCACCTGCTGTATTCATGGACCTTATGAATAAAATTTTCCATGAGTTCTTGGATAAGTTTGTGTTTGTGTTTTGAGGTTTGTGAAGAGGTTATGTGTGCCTTGTGATTCACAGTTGAAGAGAGAGTTGTTATGTGAATCTCATAGTTCTCCGTTTTCAGTTCATCCGGGAAGTACTAAGATGTATAGAGATCTGCGGGACTATTACTGGTGGGATGGAATGAAAAGAGACATTTCTGATTTTACTGTGAAGTGTTTGACATGTCAACAGGTTAAAGCAGAGTGACAGTTACCAAAAGGGATGCTTCAGCCTTTACCAGTGCCAGAGTGGAAATGGGAAAACATACCCATGGACTTTGTTGTGGGATTACCGAGGACATCTCGAGGTAATAATGCAATCTGGGTTATTATTGATCGCTTGACCAAATCTGCTCATTTCCTTTCTATACAAGATACTTTCTCTCTAGATCATCTTTCCCGTTTGTATCTTAAAGAGATAGTCAGGTTACATGGAGTTCCTCTCTCCATTGTATCGGATCGTGATCCCAGGTTTACTTCTAACTTTTGGAAAGGCCTTCAGAAGTCGTTGGGTACTGAATAAAATTTTAGTACATCTTTTCATCCTTAATCAGATAGGCCGTCAAAACGAACAATCCAAAATTGGAGGATATGCTACGAGCTTGTTCGATGGATTATTAGGGAATTTTTGACCAACATCTTTCTTTGGTTGAGTTTTCTTATAATAACAGCTTTCATTCTAGTATACAGATGGCACCGTTTGAGGCATTATATGGGAAGCGGTGTCGAACTCCAGTATTTTGGGATGAAGTGGGTGAAAGGAAGTTGATGGAACTAGAATTGGTAAAAGAGATGGCAGAAAAAGTTCAGTTGATTCAGAAGCACATGAGAACAGCTCAGAGGAGGCAGAAGAGTTATGCGGATAACCGGAGGAAGGATCTATCTTTCGAGGTAGGTGATCATGTTTTTCTCAAGGTTTCTCCTTGGAAAAGTGTGATGAGATTTGGTAAGAAAGGAAAGATGAGTCCAAGGTTTATTGGACCATATGAAATTATGGAGAGAGTTGGATCAGTGGCATACCAGGTGGCTTTACCTCCGAGTTTATCTCAGGTACACAATGTTTTTCATGTTTCAATGTTGAGGAAGTATATGTCAGATCCATCTCATGTTTTGAGTCCAGAGGTAGTTCAGCTGGAAGAGAACCTATCTTATGAGGAACAACCTGTCCAGATTCTTGACCACAGGGAGCAAGTGTTACGGAATAAGGTGATTCATCAGGTAAAGGTTTTCTGGAAAAACCATGTGATTGAAGAGGCAACGTGGGAATCTGAAAATGCTATGAGGGATAAATACCCCCACTTATTTTGATAAGTGAATAAAATTGCGAGAACGCAATTCACAAAAAGGGGGGAAGAATGTAACATCCCAGGTAAATAAAGAATAAATAATTTTTTTATTTATTAATATTTACGAATTAAATATTAATTTTAATTAATAGGGGTTTCTATGTTCGATAGCGTACTCGGTACGCAACGATGAGTTTCTTTGAAAACTTACGTTGCACACAAGTAATAAAATAATATTATTTTAAATGTTAGTTAACGAGTAGCCGTTGTACTGGTGGGAATAGATAGAAATAACTAAAATATGATTATATATGTTTTTAAATGTTTTTACATTTATCCAATAAACTATAAAGGCTTAAAATACAAAAAGAGTTCAATTTTAGGCTTTTATACCCTAATTTTCACTAAAGGTTCACTTATCGCCTTTTGATGGAGAACTGTCATTAAATATAGTTTTGATCACTCTTATACATTCTATTGGACCAAATATAACTCTTCTTTAGAATCGGGACATCAAAATTTACTTTGTGTAAATTTTTGGTACCTTTCTGATAAAGTTCATTTTTTAATGAATAGTGTAAAATGTTGTATTTTAATTCAAAACCACTTTTTAATCTAATTTATTTATATGAATAGATTATCTATTGAATTGGTTTTAAAGTGAAATTAGAAAATATTTTTACCATTAAATCCAATAGTGGTCGTTGGAATTAATTTCACTTTGAAATCAGACTTAAACTAGTGTCAATCTTTTGATACTTATTGTTTCATAAAAACACGCTATTTGCTCTGACACCGGGAATTAATTATTAAATTAATTAATGTGACTTATATGTTTTTAATTTTGTAAAATAGACTTAATTTTTGAATTCGTAACATCAAATATATCTTAGGGTGAATTTTTGGTAATTTTCTGAAAAACTTCAATTTTTGATGAATAGTGAAACCACTAAGTGGTACTTATAAAGACTGATTTTCTGTTTAAATGAAATTTTGCCATCATTGTGTTTTGAATTTCAAAAATATGACATACATGGTTTTCATTAAGATTTAAAATGTGGTTCAATGAGATTATAATAATTTTTTGGTGAATAGTAACTTATTAAGTTCTTAATCGCGATTAGTGGTATTTAGTGTAGTTTAAGGTATAAATAATGCTTTAATAATATGAACATGTCCCAATCTTTTTGGTTGTGTCATGGTCGACCAAGACAAGCCATGGGTCAACTTGGGGACCCCATGGAGACAGTTTGGTTGGGAAATGACATAAATAACTTTTTATTAAATGTTAAAGTAAAAATGACACAAACAAGAGATGTTTTACGAAAACAATTTTTACATGGGGTTATAAAGATCAGATTTTTGATTATAAATAGTCATTGGAAAGATGCAAATATTTCCTACATCATAGTATTTTTTTTATAATTTTTAGACATTAAATAAATTAATTTATTTATGACATAATAATGATGCAGCGATGCCATCATTATTTGATGATTTAAATAAAATGGAAAGACAATGTAAAATCTATGAACTACAAATGTCCAAAGCCAATTGGATGAGTGGATTTCAAACTCTTATAACCTTATCCAGGAGTTATATCAATGTGGGACCTTTTAAAACCGAAACACATTTTCAAATAAAGTAATATTTCTTGACATTCCAAAAGTGCCCCTCCTCTCCTCTTATAAAAGGACCCCACCTATACCTCATTTAACACACCCCTCAAGCCTTTGGCTCGGCCAACCCCAGCCCATTTACTCTCTCCACATCCATCTCCTAATCCTAGATGATTCCCTTTGGTCCGAATCCTTTCAAATGAAGCCTTTAGGCTCAAATAAAAAGTAGTTACACTTTTAAAGGTAATTCATTCTCTCTTGTTCATGTGTTTTATTTTGCTTCTCCAACCCTCTAAACTCTTTTTATTTACTTCTTTTGTAACAACACCAGTATCATCAATATACTAGTATGTTGTTATAAGATTTATTCGAGCTACACTCTCACACAACTATATCAAATGGTTAAAGAACATACGGTTTCCGTGGATGGTGAAATTCTGCCTCCCGAAACGATGATTGTTCAATACTCATTTAACACCTTCAAGGGTGGCCATTATGATGTCACTATTTTTATATATGATATATAATATGTTTATGTTTTCATTAAGATTCTGTATTTTTTATTTTGGGCATACCATTATGGTTTCCATTATGGGTAAACACGATATCTTCATTTAAGGAAGTGCGGACTACCGCCCCCTCAAAGTGATGTGATTCGTTAATGCCATATGTGGGACGTGTAAAGGATGGATTTAAAGTTATTATAGATGATGTTATACTGGAATTATAATATACCTCTATATCATTATTATTTCTTTCCATTAAAGTATGAGATAGAAATGAAAGTAGCGTTCATGCGTACGTACGGCTTACCGTCTCCATGAACGGTGCATTTCATTTCTTATCCCCAAATGTAATGTACTATTAAAAGTACATGTATATAATGGATATATATAATTAATTATATATCTAAATGATTAATATAATTATGGAATTAAAATATACATACCTCTCATTTAGTTTTAATTCCATTAATATGACAAAGAAATGAAAGTAGCGTTCATGCGTACGTACGGCTTACCGTCTCCTTGAACGGTGCATTTCATTTCATACCTCTAAATGATTATGTAATATTATAAAAACATGTATATAATGTATATATATGATACATATTATATCCAAATCGGGAATTTCATTCTGGATATAAAGAACCTTTGACCACACGAACAACATGTAATTGTAAGAAGTCCACTTTCGACTTAAGAACCAAATATTGACAAAACAAACATTATTAACTTAAATGGTTACATAATGTTTATAACATGGCAATAAGTGATATAAAATGAATAATGACCTTTAAAAAGGTTCTTAATCAAGTATAAATTAACTCAAGTTTATTATTCAGGATGTTAAAGAACGATCGAGTCATGTCGGACCCGAGGTAAGGGACTTCGTCTCAATCTCCTTTCATTGAGGCATATTTCGTTTTATACACAACTTTATTTTAAACGGTGTATAAACCCCTTTTACTTTTACTTTTATACAAAAGGAATATTTTTCTACGAAGCGTTTTACTAAACGAAAAAAAGGAATGATTTTTTAACGTACGCGGTGACAACGACCTTTTCCGTCGCCGCGAGTATTATTTGGTCTTTGGCTTTCTCAACAAGCCGTAATGTTTTTGGAATAAAATAAATACCATATACTCTTTTATGTATTTTGGTTTTGAAAATGGTTTTGAAAAAGGATTCTATTATGTCAATATAATTATGATATATTGTGATTGAAATGTGGAAATGTTATCATTCCGTTATTTTGGTTTTATGTTTTATGATTTTATACTGGTACTTGGACATTTTAACGGGTGGTTACGTTATAAACCATATGAAGGGTGGTGTCGTGAATACCAGGATGGGTGGTTACGTTATAACCTCCAATGCATTGGGTATGGAAGTTGTCCTTATGGCTATTCCCTTAAGTATGTATGGAAATTGGCCGTATGGCTATTCCATTAAGTGATATGAGTGGAAGTCGACCGTATGGTTATTCCACTTAAGTATGCTTATGTCCCAAGTTACCATTATAAATGTTATGTGTTCTTTTTATGGATTTTATGGTAATCCTTTGGTTTCAAAAAGGTAAGTAATGATACTTTATTCAGGGAAGAGTTTTTTACAAATTCATGAAGGTGAAGGTATTACTTTGATAGAGTATACATGGTTTACTTGATTTTGAAAAACTAACAGCTTTCATTCTTTGTGTATCCCCTACTGAGATTTTTATGCTCACCCCAAGTTTTTTTGAAATGTTTTTCACTGGACTTAATGTGGAATAAGGTCAAGGATGGGATCAAGGGAATGTCATGCTATATAAAACATGGAACTAGACATGTTTCTTTCAAGAGTTTTTTTTATTATGGAAACATAGTATAAGTGACTACTTTGTAATCTTTTGAGATGTAATAGTTATGTTCTAATTCTCTAAAACTCTAAACCTGAAAAGATCCTCAACGTGAATTATTCATTTAATTCAATATTAAGTAAGGTTTAAGGATGGGGCCTTATATATAGTGTCTCTAAAATTGTTTTTATATGTTAATAATTTTTATTTTATCAATGATATAATAAAATGGAAAAATAGAACGTGATGTGAATGTATTAAGTAGTTCATGCATACATACGACAACATCTTCATTTTTAGAATAGTATTTGTCAAAAGTATAAACTTTATTTCTTTTATCATAAAGACAATTCAGAGTATTAATAATATATATGTCTTCATAATTTCAGGAATATAAAATATTATTTTGTTTTCAAGAAGAAAACAACTAAGTGAGTTATGATCAAAATGCTATCTCTCTAATTGGGTGTTCTCTCGTGGGTAAATTATTATTGATCCATTTCAAGGAATTTGGGATATATAAATTATACAATGAAATGCTCCAACAGTTTAGAAGATTGAATGAGATATTTTGAATAATGAATTGTATTTTTAATGGGTGAATAATGGTGGTATAAGTGATATCCTTTTATGATTGAAGATAACAAAACTTTTGTAAATTCATTTTACATTTTCAATGATGGAATAATTTTATTCAATATATAATGTTCCAAAAGTAGGAAAGTGTTGTTTTGGATGTTATAATGTCAATAATACTTTATTACTAATTTTGACAGTTTCTTAAACCTGATTGAAGTCATTTACAACTCGATTTATTATGTTTACTATATTAGTTCTTAATTATTTTAGTAGTTTGAAAATAAAAACTTTATATTTTCTTAAAAATTGATTGAAACACCTCATAATTTTTTTTAATATTATGAAACTAATTTTAATCTTCATTTAATATATTTTACTTTTTAAATTTTATATAAATATGTTTGATATTAAAATATTTAATATATTGTATACCTATGTTGAATAAAAATGAAAAATTAATTTAATGTGTTTTTAATATTTTTTAGTATAGTTTAATAAATGAATTAGATTAAATATATTTATATAATTATTTTATAAATTATATTATATTAATTTTTCGACATATTTTTAATTATAAGCATTACATATATATATATAATACAATGTTAAGAACACAATTCAATACAAATAATAGTTTTTCTATTATCAGGGTGAATAATTCTATTTTTATTAATTATATATGTATATATAAATTTTTTTTCATATAAATACAATTAATTTTTTATCAGAAATATGAAATCAATTATTTTGTATTTAATATATTTATTTGATGATAAAAATTGATAATTAAAGTGAATAAAAATAGATTTTGAATGAAAATATTATATATGTTTCAAAAAAATTAAATATTGATAATATTAATTAAATATATTAGTATTAATAGAATTATTTTATTTCTTAGATGACCATTTAACCAAAATATGTTAATAATTTTTTTAATACAATATTATGATAATATCATAAATGTTATGGTATTAGAAAAATTGGCAATTTTTCACTATTCACCTCAAAATAAATTATACTACAAAAACATCAAAACCCATATTAGGATCTCTTTTATACTAATAATTTAAAATTTCAAATAATTTTTAAAAATTAAAATTATCAAATTCATATATATATTTCAATTGATAATAAAATACATATAAAAACTATATATATCACAAAACACCTAATAAAATTCTCAGTTTCCATAATTCTATTTTGTATGAATTTCTACATGATTATCACATTTTTATTCACTACGAATTTTTTATTATTATATTTTGTAATAATATTGATATTATATGTATCAGATCATTTTAGTTTCCTGTTTAATGATAAAAAACTTATCCAAAGTATTATTAATTTTGATAAAAAGATATTTTAAAAGGATAGTTTTTTAATGAAGAGTTGAAAATACATATTTATATTGCTAATATCTTTTTCATTTATTTTTTTTGTAAATTTAAAATTACATTTATTTTTTTTGTAAAAGTAAAACTAATTTATTTATATTAAAATAAATCTAATGTGGGTTATTCTAATAAATTATATATGTAAATTTTTTAAGAGAACATTATATATTTATGTGAATTTACTCTACGGATAATGAATCATTCATTGTGTCTGAAAATTATTTATAAATTGAATTATTCAAAGTCAATAAATTGGATTAAAAAAATAAATTCCATAATTTTAATTGTCATTATATATTTGATTTAAAATTCTCAATTTATTTTTTAACCTAAATGAACAATCAAAAAACAAAAAAAATAATAATTTTTTCTATTAAGGTATAAATTTATTTTCCAGGGGTTCAATTAAAAAGATAAGGGTTGAAATGAAATAAATAACTATTGAAGACCATATTTTATGGACATATATCTACCATATATCATGTATGGTTTGATAATGGACCAATTTGGATTCTTTTCGGATGATTTAAATGTCGGTATCACTTTATTATTTAAAAATATTCATGCATTCCCTCTCCCACATATATAAAAACCAATAATTACCCTCCCAAATTCCCACATTTCAAACCATTTTATCTAGAAATAAAATCCTAAAAAAATTCCTTACTTCCCAATCAAATTCCCACTTTCCTTTTCTGATTACTAAACTCACTGAATATGTATTTCGGTATAATCATATAGAGGCTCTCTGAATAAGAGTTATAATTCATAAATGTGTGTAATTTTTTATTTCTTCTTTCACCTACTTTAAAACATATTAACCAATGTTAACAAAATAAAATAAGAATCTAAAAATTACTTATATTTTTTATGTTAATGGAATAACACGCACTCATCCCCACATCAATAAATTGCAAAATGAAATAGTTGAGCATTTGTATTGCATAAAACTACCTTACAAACCGATGTAAATAGTTTCCCATAACAAAAATTAATCATTGGATATGATGATGGGTTTAACATATTTATATTATATTTTTTAAATTATTATTCTCATATAATTATTATTTCACATTTTCATTCCATTCATTTGGGATACAATAATTTTTCTCGTGGGTACGTCAAACTATCGGCTCATGAAGCAATGTGATTTTTTTTTTCTTACAATTAACATATAATGTACTAAATAAAATGAAAATTAATATATTGAATTTTATTTATATAGAAATAATTATTGAAAATAATATCTCAAATAAATGCATACTTTCAAGTTCGTTGGAAAAACAATTGTCACTCAGGAATTTCTTAGGACTTTCTCCTATAGATAGTGATGTGTAATGTTTTCCATTTTATTTTTATTTGTATAGTAGTACAAATGTATATAATTAATATAATTTCTATATATATAATGTTTATTTAAAAGTTAATTAATATTTATAGTCCATTCTATGCATTAACTAAAAATTTTGAAACATCGTACATTCATTTTCATGACATTTTGACTCCATTTAATATGTAATCTATTTTCCACATGTAAGATTTATAGATTAATTTAAATACATATGTAATGAATATATGTGATATTCATATAAATTATTACATTATAAATATTATTTAAAAAGGATGAAAATAAATATTACCAAAATTATTAGACTAATACATGCATGAATAACAAAGAAAATATCATCTGAAACACTAATTTTAACATATTTGTTAATAAACATGTAATAAATAAATATTATAAAATAATATATTGAATTATATATGGTTATTGTAATATAATATATTATAAAAATACTAAACTTATCATATGGGATGTTCACACACATATTAATGAATTTGATCCTGAGGTAACATGTTCTCATCTCACTTTTACTTCAACTAGACATATGTCATATTCATCAATTATTCATTATTGTGGGGTATATATATCTCACTTGATATATCATATCATGAATATATTTATATTCTAGGTAATTAAAATATCATTTTATTAATTTCATTCACGGGGCATATGGTTCTAGTCTAATAAAATTGGTGAGGTTTTATTTCAAAATTTCATCATTATTTTGAAATGTTTTTGCTTATGTACAAATTCGGAATTATTTTTTAATTATATTATAATCCATTATATTTAAATAACATCTGCATATTGATAAAAAATTTAATTAATATTGAAAATTTATACTATTTGGTACATAAATTTATTTTCATTTTGATTTTACAAAAATATAACATTATTTATAATTTTGGTCAAAATGAATCCAAATACAATACCTAGTTTCCAAATTTTTTATTAATGTTTTTAGTATTATCCATAATATTATGAAATTAATTATCATTTGTTGAATTTTTGAAAAATGTACTCAAATAAATCATCTTGTTGTCTTCCAAACTAGATCTATTTAACTTTTATAAAAATTGTGATAAAATTAATTGGTTGAAGTTAAATGAAAAGAAACAAATTTATGTTTTTACTCAAAACGAAATTTTATAAATCATAATTTTAATGTATAAATTTTATTTTCAAAAATAATTAAGAACATTTAATTTCAAAAATATATTGAAACTGGAGATCTGGATTTTTTTATGAATGTTCTTAATGACATTTTCAGGTTATTTTTATTGATCTATGACAAAATTACCTTTTATGTACATAATATTTTCTAGGGATATGTCATAATGATACCATAGTTGTTAATTATTGATACGATTTATGATAAAATTTATTGTCAAGAAATAGTTTATTTCTATTCACTATATTCCAACGAATGATTTATTATTATTATTATTGATTAGGATAAATAATAACTTTCATTTAATTGTTTTTCAAAAAGAATTTTTACATTGAATAGGTTTCACCCCATTCAAATGAGGAATGAATTATAAATATTATATGATAGATGGAGAAAAAAATTATATATATTTTCAATGAATTTATAGGTCTCATTAGGAACATTAGTTTATATAACTAGATGTGTTTCTAACCTTAAGGATAAATATTATTTTGAAATTTTACTCTAAGAGATTTAATAAGAAGAGTTTTTTATCGCACATATCATACGTAATACTAAGAATTTAGTAAAATATAACAACCAATTAATTTAAAATATATTTATTTATTAATACATTCATCACTTCAATATCAATAGTTATATAAAACATAATATTTAGATTGTTCTATACTCACCATTGAGTTTAACTTGCGTTCTACACATCAACTCATTTAAACGAAACATGAAATACTATTAAAATATAAATATTTATTAATATACTTATAATATAGCTTCAATGTTTTAGAGTATGAATAACATTGTATAAGTTATGAAATTAATGATTATTTATTAACTATATGTAAACTAATAATATCATAATGGAATAATGAAATAAATTCAGAAATTTGATATTTTTATAAATGATGGTTTATTCAAACATTATGCACATAATTTAAAAATTACTTTTTAATGCTTTTATTAAATTTGTTTACTAAATTAATTTTTTTTATTATCAACATATCAAAATTATCATATGGTGAATTTTTGGGTTTTTTTGGAGAATATTTTTTTGATGAATATAGAAAAATACTAAATTTTAATTGAAATACAATGTTTCATTAAAAATATATATAATGTTAAATTTATATTATTATTTGTTTTAAATTGAAATTACCATAATTTTGTATCAATTAATCTAATTTTTGGATTGTCATTGTTTGAATATTTTATC
This sequence comes from Viscum album, assembly GCA_963277665.1. Classification (NCBI taxonomy): domain Eukaryota; kingdom Viridiplantae; phylum Streptophyta; class Magnoliopsida; order Santalales; family Viscaceae; genus Viscum; species Viscum album. The sequence goes on along the minus strand of OY728165.1, from coordinate 1,058,166,702 downwards.
CTTAAAGAAAAGTTTTCTCTTCTAATAGTTATGATTAATTTTAAATTAAATTATGTAATATATAAGGATTTTATTTATAAAAATAGAATAAAAATTTCTAATACTAATAATTTATATTATATAATTAGTTCAACTTAATTTTCCTCCAATCATAATATTGAAATTAGTTTGAATGAATTAACACAATTAAGGTAAAAATGGGTTTATGTGGTGGTTAAAATTAATTTATAATGGTTAAAATTTTAAAAACAAACATGTACAAACACCTTTTTGTTTAACACTTGTACCATATCAATTATATTTTCTCAAATGGAACATTTTTATAAATGATTCATTACTAAATATAGATGTGATTGAATCATTTAAAAAAATCATGTTTTCCACTCACTTGACTTGTAAATAGAGACACTCGCTCATCTATTCTTTTCCCCACAAACTCTTATTTTATTTTACAATACTTGAAACAACTACTTATACACATTTCTCATATTATCCTAGAGGACTTATTTTGGGAATAAATCAAATCCATGATGGATAATTGTGGAAACGAAAGGAGGATTCCATAAGAATAGATAATGTTATTCATTGAGAGTTTTATTATTTTATTCAATGCCTCCTTACATTATTATTAACTCATTAATATAAAATAACAATTTTATCTTCCAAATAAAAATATTTTATTTATTTATTTTAATGATCCACAACCACAACACTTACAAAAAAATGGTTAGGAAATCATTATTCTTGTTTATGGGGGACTACAGCCTCGTGAAACGATGTAATTCTTTTTTCCTGTTACTGCCTCTAACAGTTGGGTATAAAGACGGATATAAATTATATATATGATACATAAAAATGATTGTATATATGTTGTAAGTGTATATAATATAATATTTTAATTTTAATTCTTTATGATATATGATATGGTCATTCATATGTACTACAGACTACCACTTTTTGAAGTGATGCAATTTTTCTTTCCCCAACGTTTTACATGGAAGGTGACAAAGATAATTTTATCGATTATATATGATATGAATTAAATAATATTGTTATTAATAAATATTTATCATTTTTAAAAGGTAACATATTATGTTATTCACAAGAATTTAACTCGATTAATGATGACAACATCATTCATGTACATATAGACTACCTCTTTCCTGAAAAGAGGTGACTCTATATTCATAAACACACAAATTGGATGATATATATAGTTATATTTAAAAAATATATACTATATATAATATAATGATCATTATTGATATATAATATATTATATAGTGAATTAAATATAGATCATTGGGAAATGGAAATGTTTCTCATGTATATGTACTGCATACCGTGTCAATGTTCATAACAAACACCATTTTTGATGAAAATATTTCAATATTGGATCTAAAAAATTAATTAATTAATAAATATGAAAAAATTAAATTGATTTATTATTTTAGACTTGATGAAACTTTGTAATATAAGCATGAAATTGTTCAGTATTGAAAAAATATTCATGGTACAAAATGGAATATAACACCTGAAATAATAAAAATATTACAGATCACAAACAAACAACTTAAAGGATGATATAAAAGGATGACATAGAATATTAAATATTTTAATAATGTTCTTTTATATTTTAATAAATTGTATAAAACCACTATATAGTCGGTAAAATATTGAAAAACTAAAGGAGATATAGTGGAATGAGATTTCATCTCAATTTATATTCCTTTGACTATTATATATTAATATCTATAAGTTTATTTTTATGTGGTATACATGCATCCTCATTCATAATTAATATAATTTCTCTTTCGTAATTCATTTTATTATAATTTTTTATTTGAATCATTTTATCCAATAGGATTGGAATTAAGAATTACGAAGTTCTAAATTTATTTTATATTCTCTCTTTAATTATAATTTTTTTTTACATTTTTTTGAAAAATTATCACTTATGGTATTATTTTTCATTTGATCAATTATTTATCATAATTGTTGATATTATTTTATGATTTATATGACTATTTCATAAACCATATACCATTTTTACAAATAATTTTTACATTTAATTTTATATGACGAACTAGATAAATATTGATAAATCTGTATCATTTACAAAATTTGTATATTTAATGGAATTGAATATTTGTTCATGAGTAAAATTTATTTAACTGTAAATGAAGAATTGTTTCTCATAGATGATATTATTGGGTCTTGTAATTATATATCCACTGGATGTATCAGCAGGTCTCATGAGATATATCATGTTGGCCATAATAATTTGTTTTCAACCTATAATTTAAAGTGTATTTTAAAAATCACAATTGTTTATGTATCAGGTTTCAGAGTATTGATTTCCAATAATTAATCATTTTCCCCAACATTAAATCATTTGTTAGTATCCAATATATTATCACAATGATTTTTTCTCTGGATTCATTTCATTCTTAATTTATTAATTAGAAAAACATGTGTTTTTAGTAAAAAAACATTCCCATATTTATTATTTATTATTTATTAAATATAAATAACTTTGGTATTAACCATTACGAATAATTTGATCAAACAATTATTTTGTTCCCTTTCTCCATGATATGAATAATAAATTTTGGATTGAGTTTTAAAGGATGCAGTTCAGTTTCTATTATAATGTATTATGGTTTTTATTTTGAATCTATCATTTCAAATATAGACACTACATATCTTTTCTATTATACTTAAATCATTATTCAAAAAAAACAGTGAATGAACATATTATTCAAGTTGCATTGGAAATATGGAAACATATACACTTTTATACAAACAGGTTATATCATCCTCCACTAGTTTCTTCTTGACTCAATCCATTTTTATACACATTACATATAATTCATACCTTCATATCTTTAGTGTGAGGAAATCAAAAATGTGGTGAGCTCGGATTCATATTAAAGATAAACAAGGGAGATATGTGATCATAATCATGAGAATAAGGATATTAGAAAATAATTAGGAAAATATAAGATCATCCCATCCATATCAAAGATCGTATACATGAATCATGGAAAAATATTAGTAGTTCATAAAACATGAATCATTTGGAAATAAAGTACATAATCTAGGAAATCATAACATATGAATTACACATGCAATTTTGTAAGACATATAAGCATATATAATGATTTCCATTGCAATAAAGTCATTCATGTTGAGACTGTCTTAGTGGAAAAAGTCATTTACTAAACACTGTTGACACCTTGATCCCACATTTTACTTTTGAACCGAGTTAACTCCTCATGCTTGTCCCATAATGTAGAATGATGTTCATTTCCTGTAATAGAAAAATAATAATGAACTGAGTTCATTTCTCATTATATTCATGAATATATAATGAAATATATATCTTTACACAATTCATTATAGATATATAAAAATCACACCTATCATAAAATAAAATTATACATTCATGTTCCAAAAAATCATAATTAATCATATCATAACCCATGTTATGAAATGGGTATCGTAAACATGTAATCATATCTTAACATGTGGAAAATAATATAGGTCTCATAACAATATCATCAAAATAATATAATATAAATGATAAATGGATTTTAAAAACATATATCCCATAAAAGTAAAATGGATCTCATAAACCTACAACTCAATAAAGAGAAACGAGCTTTATAAAAACTGGGACATAAAGCATATCCCATTCATTGAAAAAATATAAATGGAACATTTATATCATTTCCAAGAGGGGAATTAGTAATATCAATTGATTTCATCTAATATTGAATATTATTCTGAAATATCTTTAAAAAAAATTTCTTGAGAAAACTTATTTTCATCTCGGAAAAATTCATTTTAATACATAAAACAATTTCAAAAACATTTTATAGAAAATAACATGAAATATTACAAAGAATAATTGCAGTCACTTGAAATACATTTTCCATGAAAACATATTAAATATTCTTTAAAATTTTTTAAATCCTTATTCTCTGAAAACACATTTATGACTTATATATAAATAATTAAAATTGTTTGAAAACCATATTTTGAAAATACATTGAAATATTATAAATAATTCTTAGAAACATTTCTATAAAAATCACCCTTGAGAATAAAATGTATAATGAAAAAATAAATAAATATATATTTCATTGAAAATTTATTTAGAAACATTTTCATAAAATTTATCCATTTAAAAATGAAATGGAAGCTTTAAATAATTAAAGGTGTGTAAATATAGACATGATTCAGATGTTTAAACGAACATTCAATTTGAACAGATAAAATGAAGGATAAATTACTTATTATGAAAGAAAAAATAAGAATCCATTGATGACATTGGTAGAATAAAAAATGGTATCAAATTCACCAAATCATTATAGGAGTACTCCATATTATTCTTGGAAACCCTCTATAGAAAACATGGCTTTAAAAGAATATATATTCACTTAAGAAATAAGGTGTTGGTGAAAATATTTTAGAAGAAAAAGAAGGAATGGAAAGGATTAGCAGTTGTCTCATGATGAATAATCACGGAGTCCTTGGGGCCCCGCGGTCGGTACCCAACTCCTCCTTCGCGAACCCTCCAGGGAGCAAGGAGGTGGGATGCTCCATGGACACCTTTGATGTTTGCGAACATTGGCATTATTGAACACCTTGGACATTCAAAAACCACAGATAGCGAGCTATGCCTTCACGCCATGTGAGATCTGCTCTACGACACATCTTTCTAATATGTACCAAGATCCCCTCAAGCGTAAAGGGTAGATCCTTCGATCTTTTCCCTTCTGAGCTCCCATTTTGCGAAGAAATTTATTCTCTGTGATCCATGGAATGTTCAAGTTACTTTTTCATCACGAAGTGCCTTCCCCTTTGCATGAATTCCACCCCTCTTCAAAGAGGGATTCCCTTTACGAATCCCACAGGCCTTGGAGAAGGATAGAGATCCACAATTGGGCTAGGGCCTTCGCGGAGCACACATGATTTACAAAGAACCATTTCTACACATGTGAGCCGCAAGCTAAGGCAAGGTCACAATGCCTCATGAAGCACATTTATTCACACTGCTATACTTCTCAAGGAACCCTTGCTTTGTGAATCACAACTCTGTGAATTCCTTTCCAATTTACGATTGACCTTCTATATTCCCTTATGTCATATTCCTAGGATTTGAAACTTCACTTCGCGAAGAACCCCCTTTATAAAAGCTCCTCCGTTACATAGAGAACTAGAGCTTCAAAAGGATTCTACATATGAACCTCATTGCTATGCAAATCCTTCTCCCATGTGGCCCCTCCGGTTTTCATTAAGAAATTTCAAGGTCCCTTGGGTGGTTTTTCCCATTGCATTGCATCGCCTCATGCTTCTTCACAGAGGAATGACAAGGACTATAGTTTATTCGCATATCCATGCTAATGTCGACCACTCCATGGATCATTCCACAACACCCCAACACCATGGCGTTGTTGATGCCTTCCCATCCCCAACGGTGGGTGGGTATTAGTTTTGTATGTCATAGGGATGCAGAGAGAACCTACCTCGTCTGATCTTCATGATATTAGACTACCAAGCACCTTCATTCTCAACAAATGATGTTAAACTGTGACCACACCCCAGACATCGTACTCGGGTTTCCCCCCACCTTGGACACTCTATATTCCCACTGGTATCTACGGGAGTGAAATCATTCATCTGATGGAATGAGAACCTCTTTATTTGAGTGGTGTCTGTCATCGGGGAAACGGAAAAAACCTTAGAGTTATTCACTTGGTCTTCTTGCAGTAGGTAGCACCCCTGGTCCTCCTCTCTTCCACTATGCCAAATCCCTCTCTCTTTGGGCTTTGTCACTACTAGGGCCTCCACCATAGAGAATGTCCCAATCCCCATCACTTCATGGTGAGGACCACATGTAAGACCTTATTTCTCATTTTGGCCTCCTAATACGTGTAAGAACCACTCTACATCCCACAGATGCACCATTATTGAAGTGATTGTCATGTCCTTTCTCCCTATTGTTTCTCACACCGATCATGAATCATGTCGGCTTATAGTATGCATCGACCATAAATTACTTTCTGGGCGACCGAGAGTGTATACCCCCAAACTCTATCCAGAACTACGTGGGCTTTGATCCTTTCCATGGAAAGGTACGTTAGAATCCTACCTATGGTTAATGCCCAACAACCAATGGTTCCAAACCCCCTTCATGTCAGTTCCCACTCATCCAAAACAATGTGTTCTTTGATCCTTGCCATGGTAGGGATGTAGTAAGCCTCCATGAGGTTCAATCCCAACACCCATTGGTTCCCACCATCTTTACAATAGTTCAAAAAAGACAAACCAAACTATGTGGGCTTTGATCCTTCCCTCCTAGACAGGGTACATAGGAAGCCTCTATGAGGTTCAACCCCAACCAGTAGTAATCTCTCATCACCCCAATCAGCAATAAGCCGTTTTCACTCCAATCTACTATAAGTCGTTGTAAACCCAATCAGTGGTAAGCCTTTTTCACCCAAATAAGCGGGATGCTATTGTCAAACCCAGTCAGGGGTAAACCATTTTCAACAACATTTTACAGTAAGCTGTTCAAATCCCCAAATGGACGATAAGTCGTTGATGTCCCCAATCAATGGTAAGTCGTCATCAGAATAACTCTGTGGACTTTGATTCCCTATCACGGGGATACGTAAGAAGCCTCTATGAGGTTCACCCCCATCACTAATGACTCATCCTAATATCTCCCTCGTGCTTATGTGTTTCTGCAAGTTCATGCCCCAAACCAGAGGTTCCACTTCCTCTAGATCCCATCTATGAATCCATTATCACGGGTCGCCTCCTCAGGTGTCCCGTCACATCAAATAATTATGCAGACATTGATTTCCTACAATTGGGATATGTAGGAAGTCTCTTCAAGGATAAAGACCAATATCAAAGTTGTCCTCACGTCAGTTCGATCCCATTCTTTCTCCACATAATTATACTCTCCATCATCCATCCTTATTCATTCCCAGGATGACATATCTCGGTGAGATCAGTCCACCTCATTCCTCATTCCCCTTAACAACACGTGTTTAGATAAACATTATTAACCCCAACATCAGTGTTTCTTCTTGGAATTTAACCCATCTTATTCACTCTAATCAGTGTTCTGATTAGTCTGATCTGTCTCCTCTAGACGTTAAACTCGCGGAATAACCTATGTTAAACATGGGAAGCTGAGGAAACCTCAGATACATGACTATGGAATATAATTCCCCAAATTAAAATTGGGATGCCTCAGGATTCTACACCCTCAACAATCCCTATAATAACGAGAAGAAACCCAGACATTCTAGGGTTCCATCGTCCAGACACACCAAGGATGTCCAACGTGAATACTCCCCCAAACAAAGGTTTCACCCTTACTGGAACCCTTGTAATGCCTCAACAGAAGAATAATAATTAACTGGAATCCAAGAATATATAGCACTAGGAAGAGATTCGTGAACAACATCTTAATCTCTGAGGGAGACCTGGACTAGGAAACGAGTTCTGAGAAGGAATCCATGTAAGGAACAACCAACATCCCATAATCATGTTCTTATCAAGGAGATAATGTCCCTGTATATGTGGTGGATCCCGCCCACCTATGGAAAGAGGGAATGTGGTGAATCATTTGTGTGCCCTCCACGAACGTTTGTGCACACCCCTGTGAAAGCATCAAAAACAGAAATGGTGAACCCGATGTGAATTTCTTCTCGTCAATGTAGTGATTAGTAGCATTCGAGACATCATTGGATTAGTGTGTCATAGTATCCAGTTATCTGGAATGGGTCCCACCAAGCAATTAATGGGCCGTGTGTGAGACTCACCAGAATATGGGGTAGTCAAAACATTGGACGTCCTGGCCTGCAACAATGTCAGTGTGGATCCTTCTTACAAGTTATGGGAGATGCAATGGTGTAGGGGCACTGAATGTAATTTTCATTATTTCAAAAATAATGTATTAATCTCCATTCTTTTCAATATCCAAGCTACTATACCTGGATCCCAATCTCCACCCCCACCAACGTAGGGGCAGGGGAAACACCAATATGTTAACCCTACATGGCTCGACCACTTTTTCCTAAATCACCACAACCACAGCTACTGGGCTCCCGTGCCCCATCTCTCCATCTGAATTTTTTCAGCAGAGGGTAATAAACGACATCGTACGTTGATTCAAGGAGGAGAGGATTATCCTGACTCGAGATATGGCTTTCCAGGATCTATATGCATTTACAACTCATCACCACAACCACCCCTAAGGGTCGCGCATGGAGTCAATTCTCCCCACTGTAATGTACAATCGTTTAGGGAGCCTCTTCCTAGAATACCCCAAAAAATCTCCCCCTGTGTCAATGAGGTAGGGGATATCTGGGCCAATTCGGTCAAGAACCTATTTTAGGGGATCACAAGGAGGGATCCCACTAGGCCATGCCAGCACCTCCATCTGATCCCACAGGTCGAGGAGCAGGTAAGCCATGCGCTTGTACCACTGGCCCCAGTCCGACTGACCCGACACCAACGTGGGGCATAGGCTGAGGACGATGCCCGCCAAGGGGAATATACATCAAATGTTGTGGTTAGTTCCACCACCAACATGCATCATTAGTCTCATTATACGCTGAGTAGTGGAACTTGAATACCTGGCCTAGATTGAGGCCCCAACCACCCCACGGGCATACTAGGTCTACTCTCTTGGCCCCTTGCGCAGGTAGTGGCTGCCGCTAGTTCTAAGGTCATCCCCATACATCCACCATGGGGAACACATGTCTTACCTGATTCCAAGCCTCACATGGTTATCCTCTTCATGATACCAATAGTTCAAATGAGGGACCTCCCCACGATGTTGAAACTCATCATGTAATCCTCTCTCGTGCTCATTATATCGGGTATGGAGTCATTCCACAATCACATACCATCGGGGTGGTGACGTCGCACATCTGGTAAATCTCTAGAATGGGAGGCCTCCCCATTTCCTCACAACAGCTGGTGGAGGTCCTCCATGCGTCAACAATCAGAGGGGTGAAAGTAATATTTACTTCACCATCACCCAGCACAGATGTTCTAACCATGTTTGACTTAACCATTATGAGGACCCACCTCACACAAGCACTTCTAGGGGAAGAAAGCATGGGGGTCACATCCATGCTCTTATCAGCTCTAGTGGAGGACCCTCCTTCTCCATCACTTCTCACTTTGGTCCTCCATGTTTCCCATTTGATATATGTCCCGGTCATCCTTGCACCCCAGCTTACTCATGCGGGAATCCCCTCCACCCCAACACTAGTACAACCGAAGTTCCCCCTCATTCATGAAATTTACCATGTCTTGAAAACCCATCCCGTGGAATGAGGGAGGGTCTTTTCCACTATAAAATGAATTCTGAGATGATTTGGACTAATATAAAACAAGTTTTTTTATTAGACTTCGAAAATGATTACCACTCAACGATGGAACCCTCTCCAAGACCCCCCATGTCTAGGGTCTGGGTAGGAACAAGGAGAATCAAAATAATACTTATAGAATGTGAGGTTCATCAATGTCTTTCCTCCCTAAAAAGGTATATCTAGGATGAAAAATATTTGGAACCTCTATAGGTTACGGTCGTGAAATCTAGACCATCATCACCCAAAGCACTCCCTAACTCGACTAGAGATCACGAAGAGCTATTCCACAGACCAATGGTGGACAAACAACAACATGGTCAACCACCAGTAGTTGTGGTCCCGATGCCGAAATAATTGGTCATCATCCTGTCTAAAAATGATGTAATGGCTAAGTCACTAAACTCTTCGGAGGAGAGCCCGAGTTTTAGTGGGTATTCAGATCGCTCGCCATATTCTACATTGGCCATCCTATCGTCCTAGTGGTCTAAATCAGTACCACTACTGGTTCCCCATCCACCTCCAATAGATGCGTGGGGAAATGAAGGGCCATACCCTGATTTTGAGCACATGAGTTTATAGTAAATCCTCTTAGTGGACAACTTCCCTGAGATGTTTTGGCTAATTGCAGCACCAAATTTTTGTGATCTAGAATCCTTAACCCAAGAGGAAGTTGACTGTTTCTCGAAAACCCTCTGGGTGTCTCATTTCCATATTCTTCATCAGCTAGTGGCTTACCCTAAGATCCAAGAACATTTCAATGAAAATGGTGTACAATTCCAGCTGGTTTATTTGGCCGCACTCCCTATGGCCCAGCACCCTGAGCCAGCAGGTCACCATAGGGACCTCCAGCAATGGTGCATTTATAGTTTCAAGGTACTCCATAGGATTATCAAAGTGTCTTCTCCCCACATGAAGATCCATGTATGGGGTTAGTATTATTCCCACCACTTAAGTTCTATCCAGAAACAACCCGATTTTCTCAGAGACATATATGATTTGACTCCAGGATGGGTCACAGTATAAATGGCCAACCTGTCAGTGGTCGAAACTGAGTTAGAGCTTCTTATAGAGGACCTACCCCACAAGGGAGTTTCACACTTCTTGGATCTATCTAAAAGTATTACTCGTCAATAGAGGAACATATTGGGTCTTCTCGTGCCCACCGAGGCACTTTTCCTCATTCTGAATCCCAGCAAGGGAAAAGAACACCTCGCAGTTGTCAAACCCTTTGAACGATCTGGATCAGTACAGATGGTGGAAGAAAATCATAAAAAAGACAGATTGCGTCAGCTACTTGACTAACAGAAGAATATTATTGACGACCTCCATGCATAATTCCTTTCAGGGTCAAGGCTAGACTATGATGATCCTCAGCCGAACAGTAAGGGTAGACACATCCTTTCCTCGACAAACTGCCTTCAGGTGACCCTAACCATCCAGCCCATGTAGACATGGTTGATGCCGAAACATATTGAAATATGACTTGGTATGTCTCTCCAAATCCTCTAGAACATCATGAAAATACTTGGGACCGATCAATGGTTCCCCTAGCATCTACACAGGTAGTTCCACATGCCGATCCACGAGTCACTGGGCAGCCTTATCGTGTTGAAGAACCCACGGACACACTGATTGTTTTTGATCACCATCAATGCATGAACCCCCACCCAGATGATCCAATAGAGGCACAAATTTACTACCCTATAATATTTAGAGACTCCATAGGTGGAAATCCCTATTGATGACAAACCATACCCGACATTTGTGGATGATATGCCAGCTCCCTTGGTTTCGAGAATCCCACATTGTCCCCCTTCAACGGGATGGGGTACCCAGCACAGTAGCTGGACCACATTTTCTGAAGGTGTAGCCCCAGGAGTGGAACTCCAATGCTATAGGAAGCCACCAAAATCTATTTTTTTTGTACAGACATTGGAAGGTTCGATGATCATCTGGTACGTTCTGCTCCCCATCGGCTCAGTAGCCAGCTGGGAAGACCTCTGTAAGAAAATTGTCTACCAGTTCTATTCCACCATTTAGAATATGAGTATCTTAGACCTCTTCAAGTGCATGTAATGCTATGATGAGTGCATTTTAGACTTTGTTTCCTGGTGGAAAGGACACAAATACTCACTTGGTATGTCACTAAATCAGGGGAAATTACTGATGATGTGAGTAGGGAATGTCAAGACAAAACTTTTCCACTCTCTGATCAACCAGAACTACCATGGGGGATTCCAAGATAAATCTAATAGGGCCTAGATCCAGAAGGAAGCCTTACATCATGCTGAGCAAGTATATCCATCACCTCCTGCAATCCCCGTGAGGAGGGCCTCTATGGTCGAGCCCACCACAATGGCCCAAATAAATGCCACTAATAAGCTAGGCATGTTACCCATAGAGATGCCTCCATAGCCTCACAAAGGCCCTCTACTATAGGCTCATCCTTCAGCCTATCAGCACCCACATCAGAATCTATAGTTTCCCCCCATGCAATGTGACACCACATCCTATGTCAGAAAACCAAGCTCCACCTCCCCAAAAAGATCCTCCAGTCCCACGTTAGGGTAAGGCTTTTTGGCCCCACTTTATAGAGAAAAGGAAGTATACATACTCGTTCAATGCTGCCCAGGTCCCCAGTTACTTCAACAGCGCCTTGGAGCAGGGGATTGTATGCTGGCCTGTGTGCAGCAGCCCAGAAGAGGCAAACCTCACTAATCACCCTAATTACTTCCCCTACCACAAGATCATGGGGAACACCCTCAAATAGTGCTATGTGTTCATAGATTGGATTTATGGCCAGTTGTATAACAACACAATCTTGTTGGGCCTAGCTCCATCACACGTGGTATGCATCTTTGTATGGTCAGACATCGGTTGTGACAACAAAGGTGAGTGGAATCAGGTTTCTAGTCACAAGTCTGAGAAGTATGACGGCTGGATGGCTCCTAAAATGGTCGCCAATGCCCATGGTGTTATCCGTGGAATCATGAATTGTCCATAGCCTTCAGAATCGGCATAAACTACTTCTACATCGCTGTTTGAGTCAACTTCCTCACAAATGATCAAACACCAATGACATAAGGGATGGCATAACCCCATGACAATGCCATTGACATCCCATACTCTCGGCAACTTCATGCCCCTAGAGATTGTGATACATCACAAATTCCATCCAGTAGTGGATAAATCGTCGAGTGATGGTCAAGGGTACGCCTCGGTTAACACCATTGATCTGGTAAACCCCTATATGATTTTCGATTATATTGGGCCCCATGCACACCGTCCCAATGTCCCGAGTCATCGTCATTGTCGAAAGAGCCACAGATATATGGGAATTTTATGTGCCTTGGTCAGTACTTCCTAAAATTCTACGCACACGATTAAAACCTGGCATCATGCCCAATACAAAGCTCATCCTTCACATCCTCTTCACCGGGTGACATCAGGCCCGCCTTCACCACTGTTCATGTTTTTGGATCTTGTAAAGCCACCTCACCCACACTGAGACAAGCCACACCCTTCCATAGGTCGTTCTTAGTTGTTTTTCCTACAATGGACAGTGACTCCACTGGCTTCGACTTTTGAGCGGTGTGATATTCCCAGAACTAGTGAGTTGTCAGCCAAGCTGGTAGAACCCATCATACTTCCTGCCAGAGGAAGACCTCCTTTAAGAAAAAGTTCACACATTGCATAGATGTATGATATTATAAAACATCAGTCTAGAATTCTAGAAATGTTATTCATATAGGAGGCCCTTTTCCTGTCATCAGATATGTGTAACGCCCTTCTAGAGGCTTTAATAAGCCCCTTCCAGTTTGAGATGGTGGTAGCAGTAGTAGAAGACTTTCATGCTGAGGTGATCGAGAATGCTTAATACCAGGCCAACATTTCATTCTATATAGATGATGAATTCTCTACCATATAGGGGCACATTTACATGTAGTACATCACCAGCCATTTAAACTGTGTGGAGGTTCAAAATTTTCATTTTAACACGGGCTCTGGAATCATCCTAATCCTGACTCGGATGCTACAAAATCTAGGATTTTATGTGGATGATCCTAGTCCTTCTAACTAGATAATCCAATGATGTGATAGGACATAGTGGAAACTAGTTTGTATGATCTTCTTGTGGACCCATTTTTGTGGCCTACTTTCCAGCATCGAGTTTATGGTTGTCTCCCAGGACACTGCCTTCACTGCATTTATGGGTAGGAAATGGCTCCACCTGCATGTGGAAGTTCCCTCATTATATCACCAGTGCCTCAAGTACTCCCTTAATGGTCATGTGGGTGTGCCTCAAGGTGATGTGTCTCCCTTTGACTCTAGTGAAGCCTTCTATCAGGATTTTGACTACTACACGTTCAAAGACAAGAAGATTCAAGCTAACGAGGTTGAGCATGCCACAACAACGACTGACCAGTGGAAAGATCTAGTTGATGCCTACATATTTCAAATCCACAAACTGGAGGCTACAACGCTGGACATGGGGAAATGATTTTTTGTTTCTGGAATAGGGGGGAGGATGTTCACTATTATAATAGATGTCAGATCATCACTTTATACTGCTACAAAAACCAGGCTCAGGTAATCCCAGAGCCTCCTACTCAAATAAGGTATCGGGATATCGTCCCCATGGAAACAACAATACATCAAACATTCTTATTTTTTTTGGCATGGAATTAACTGGATTAATCACACATGAAACTATTTCTTCAATATCAAAAAGTGTAGCCCTTAGGCCAAATACTAGATGGGATCGGTTCAACAGCCTTCATCTCAATGGTTGCAGCAACATAGGAGTTCCTCGATGCAGTGTCCACTACGGCTCAAGCTGGTGCCAACCTCTTGCAGGGAATTATTGATTCAATGAAACTCCTCCCACAAAGGATGCATCCTCCATTAGTTGAGAATAGGTTTTAGATGATGCTCGTCATGCCTTTGAAGAGGGTGTCTCTTCCATAGTCGATGAATTGGTACAGGTGAATCTCAGAAGCAAGGCAGACACCAAACCCACAATGATCAGTGATTTTATGCACCGCGAGGAGAAAAAATAGTACATAGACTCCCTAACAGAACAATATGATGTATTCCCCTAGAGTTATAATGAGATTCCAGAACTAGATCCTCATCTAGCCATCCACAACCTCAGTCTCCTGGTAAATCACTTATATTTCAAGTAGCCTCCCAGGAAGATGCACCATTCCCATAGTGCCAAGGTCGATTCCGTAGATGATAATTTCATCAGATACAATTTTTTTAAGGATTTATAGTACCCCAAATATCTGGACAACATTGTTCCAATAATGAAGAAGAACATATAGATCAAGTTATTCATTGACATTCGGGATTTCGGCCATAACTATTCGAATGATTATTTTCCCCTTCCTATGAGAGAATTGTTGTTCGACACTACAACAAGATTCCAAGCCATATACTTCATTGATGGTGCTCTGTGTTTAACCAGATCATAATTTCCCCCGATAATGAGTAATCTACTACCTTTTGGGAACCACAAGGAACATTCTTGTTACCAAGTCATGCACTTACGTTTAACGAATGATGTTGCCACCTATCAGTGGGTTATGCACCACATCTTTAAGCCGATCCATGGAACATTGGAGGAATATTACGTGGATGAAACGGTGGTCAAATCTCACCTGCAACAAGACCATATCATATTCCTAAAGAAAGTGTCTGGCTTCCTCTATTCCCATCACCTAAATAAGAACCCATTGAAGTGTGCCTTCCATGTCACCTCGGGAAAGTTTCCTAGCTTTGGTGTATGATACAGAGGCATTTAGATTGAACCAGAGAAGATCAAGGCCATTAGAGATATGTCTCCTCCAAGAAACATTTCGGAGATTAGAGGCTTCCAACGCCACTTAGACAACATATGCCGATTCATCGCGAATTTGGATAGAAAGTGTAATCCATTTTCTCTTATCATGAAGAAAGGCACCATATATGAGTGGGACAAAGATTTCCAGGATGCTTTTGAGGAAATGAAGAAGTATCTTATATAGACTTTAGTCTTAATGCAACCCATCTATGGAAATCCGCTGGTAATTTTTGTGACCACCCTAGAGAGATCTCTTGATGTCGTTCTTGCACAATTGAATAACAACGGATCTGATATCATTCTCTACCACCTCAGCCGCAAGCTCCTCGATATGGTGACAAAATAATCCCCTATAGATATGAGTAGTCTTGTTCTCATATTCTTAATATAGAAGTTGCAACATTACTTGATGTACAATGAGGTACATCTAGTGTCACAGGACGATCCTTTGAAGAACATATTAAACTGCCCCATTCTGAAACGCCGACTAGCTCAGTGGGTGGTAATCCTCTTGTAGTCCGATATCAGGTTCTTCCCTCAATTGGATATCAATGGCCAAGAATTTGACTTATTCCATTCTATCCATCCAGCTTTTATGAACCAGTTCTTGGACCTCGATTTTTCCAATAAAGCTATTCTCTTGGTAGACCAAGCCATGTCGTCCAGGAGAAGGCACATCGATTGTACTTCCTAGAGCCCCACCAACAGAAGGCTAAATGTCCCCAAAATCAACATAGTAGGCCTTTTATTTGTCTTCATTACCCTAGAAAATGCCAATCTTCCATAATCTATCCTGTTGTTAGAAGGTTGCACAAAAAATGAGGCAGAGTATCTAGCTATCATCACTGGCCTCGAGCTGGCCCTCGTGATTGATGTTCCCCATTTTCTTATCAATGGGGACTCTGAACTAAGCATCAATAATATCAATAATGACTATGTAGTCAGAACACCAGAGCTCGTACCATTTTTGGAGCGCACTCTCTAGCTAATGGTCATGTTCCCACCTCGTCCAGTCAATACTCATGTACCTCGATCTTGAAATGGTCAAGCTGAGGCCTTGGATGGCCTATCTACATCACTTGAGGATCCTAATCATGTTGGCCTGATTATCCACATGGAAAACCAGAGATTCATTTCTCTTGTCACTATATAATGACGATGACGACCAGCAGGCGGGCCACCTTACCACCAGATCCTCCATGTCCGGACACCCAGGTCCCATGAATGTTGTGATTGAAGTGACTCTTGACTAGAGACCCACTTTTTGAGGTTCTCAAAAATGGTAATCTCCTAGTGGATCGGACCGACTATGATTGAATTCGACGCTTCACATTATAGTTTACCCTCTAGGACAGTTTCAGACGTGCTCAGATCCTCTGCAAGTGTGTGCTTGAGGGGTTTCTCCTTCATTGAATTCTAGGATTAGATATTTTACAAGTCTTGTAGGAGGTTCTTGTTGGTTAATGCGTGTCTCATCATGTTGGGCCAACAATATCTCACCAGATCTAGAAACTAGGGTACTTTTGGCCCTATTTGATCCCTGACTTTATCGAGTCCTCAAAGAGGATCCAAACATTCCAAATTCATTCTATCTTCATGCATCAGCATCGAGAGCCTCTCCTCTCCACCACATAATCTTTTCCATTTATTGTATGGGTACTCAATGTCATGGGAACATATCCACTAGCAACTGCTTGCCAGTTTAGATCCATCATGACCGCTACATATTTCTTCTCCGAGTGGGAAAAGGTTGTTCAAAACAATGAGGAAAACACTCATTCCATCATTGAATTTATGATCTACAACATCATCTACGGATTAGGACTCACTCACAATTTTCTCACCGATAACAGCATGATCATACGAGCAGCTAAGTAGAAACAATAGTATACTGAGTACACCATCTGTTAGAACCATACCTACAGATATCATGCAGAAAAAATGGATAGATCAAGGCGTTAAACAAAACCCTCTCTATCATTCTGCAGAAAATGTTTTATTAGAATAAGAATATTTAGCTGGACAAGCACTTCAATTCCCTCTGTGCTTATCGAACGATGACTCGTAATTCCACCCATGTGTCCTCATAATCCCTCATGTACAGAACGGAGGCCATCCTACCCATCAAAATTCAATTACCCTCACTGCACACAACTATTTATGATCAGTATTCTCCAATAAAGTAGCTGAAATCCATCTGACTGAGTTGTAAGTGCTCGAAGAGAATATGATTCATGCAATGCACAATCTGGAATGGTATCACAACAAGATAGCAAGAGCATTTAACAAAAAATTTCACCTCCATTCCATATTTCAAGGTGACTTGGTATTGGACCTAAAGACACCAATGATACCCGACAGGTGACCACCAATGTTTGAGCCCAAATTTGAAGGACCATACACTGATCACAAGTTTTAATCCATTGGAGCGTACTCTTTGGTTACCACGGATGGTTAGCATATAAATCCTTGAACCAATACCATGTTTCTCATCAATACTTTTCCTGAGTTCTTATGGTATTGCATGGTTGTAATCTGTATGGTCCTTCACATCCCCAAACTATGTGATGGTCCATCATGGCCTTAAAATATATAGTCCAAAAAGACATTAAACAATATGGTCTAGCATGACCATAAACTATATGGTCTAGAAAGACCTCAAACTATCTGGTCCCACATGACCCAAAACTGAAGGGACCTCCATGACCTTAAACTGCCTAGTCCTACATGACAATAAACTCAGTTTCGTCCGACAAGATGTTAAACTGCATCTCAAGAACTATGTATGGCTTGATTCCCATCCTCATGGGATAATTTGGAACACTCAGATGCCTCGTCTTGATTCTATCCCTAGTTTCTGCTCTGATTATCCCTTCCTGGGAATAGTTTGTTTAGGGGATACCACATGGTGTTGTATGGGATTCTTTGTCCCCACTAATGTCAGGGTTATGAGGATTTCCCCATGTTCCCTCCATCATTCTTATCTTCTCCCATTTCCTTACCGCATGACGTTAAACAACATGGATCTTTCAGAACTATTTAAAGCTTCATTACCTTCCACATGGGATACGTAGGACCGCCCAGACATTTCATCTAGTCGCCCAGTCCAAATAACTTATATCTCTTCTTGAGTCGCGTCCCACACAATCATATTGATGATCCATCAACCCTTCAATTTTGGGGTTTCAATTATTATTCAAATCACAATGGGTCACCGAACGATAAAGATACTTTTCCAAACATCTCCCCTATCAGTTTGGGACAACTGCCTCGGGTATTTCGTATGACAAATTGGTATATATGTCCCACATTAAGAATAAGGTCAGAATTTATTGCTCATTTTTTGTTCCCATTTCAGGTCACACGATATATATTTTGTGTTTATAATTTTCTCAACATATATCTTTTTTCACTGTCACCACACCCCATATGTTCTAAACAAGGAGTTTAGTGGTTCATTCTGCCCTATCGTCTCTCGAAATCTTTCTCTGCCTTGAGCGGGAGTGTAATTCTAGCGGTTGGACCCTAATGTGATCATGAGAGCCTAGTCCTACTCCTTTTTTCCCAAACTGAGCATTGCTCTTTTGGTCTTAGCATATATAAAGGCATTGCCCTTATAAGAGGTCATATGACTACATTTGACCGAGATGCCTAGACGATGGTCTTTATACCCCTTTGGTCCCCTCGCTCGAGTTCTCATTTGAGATTGAGTGGTGTGGTACAGATTCACATACTTATTCTCATAGGGATATTACTCCATACCACTCATATACCCTTGAGATATCCCTCTCTTCATTTATCATCCGTCCAACGAGCACCGACCCTGCCATGACTCATGAGCCCTATCATCGGGGTTTCCATCACTTCTTATATCCCAAAGAACCCCTTGATTACATGTATGATCAGCGCAAGGGATCTCCTACCATTGTGGTCTAACATACACAATGATTATGATATGTGAATTGATACAATTACAGTGTTGTGAAAATGGTCAATGGTTGATGCCAAATTATTTTCCATGAAATCCAGCCACACAAGGGTGGATAATTTGTTGCAAAACTACTCAACAGTTGTCCTCTATCTTCGTTGCTACTCTGTTGTCTTCTATAGGCACGATGATTCGCCCTATCTGTCCCACACATATGACATTAAACTAAGTATCTCAGTCCAAGATCTATAACCATAAACAAATATCACCATTTTCCTTACAGCAAGACAATAAATTGCAAGCTGGCTGTGGCATTCTACTCGTGGCCTATCCTCGGGTCCCTTAGCCTTCTTGGGCTCCTAGCCTGATTTCTCACCTAGGATTGTACAGTGTCGTGTGGGAATATGTCCTCATTCAATTCGGGTTACTCAACTTTCCATACACGTCCCTTGTTGTGTATCATTACCTTAATTTCATCATCCTCATCTCTTGAACTACATGTTTCTTTATTACCATCCCCATGGGATACCTAGGACAGCCCGAACGTCTTGTCTTCTAGTCTAGCCCCATCTCTTAGAAACTACCCTATCATTTTGGCCTCAAGGACCACGTTCTTTTATAAGAGGGATATGTGGTGTGGTATGGAATTAGGTCCCCATCCACGTCGGGTTTATAACAACCTTGCCACATACCTCTGTCCCTCTTGAGCAGCCTTCACCCCCTTTCACTAATTTCATCTCTTTGAGTTGTCTTCCCTTAAGTAGGGTAACATTCCCTTCTTCAGTGATTCACTAATTGGCCCATGAGTACACTGGTCATTAACCTTGAGTGTCAAATTCTACTTGTACATGCTTTCACCTATTTATTCAGGCTTCGTGTTCCCCCTTATTAGGGCTTCCATTAACATTCGCATCAGATGGGATCCCCAAATGGAATGTTTGCTAAGACTAAAGGATCTCCTACCATTATAGTGATTCATCCTCGAGATTTTCTGACAAAAAATTGTTACATGTCCCGCGTTTGAATATGTTCAGTGGTCGACGCTCATTTTTTGTTCTCATTTCCGGCCACATGGTATGAATGTTGTGTTTTGAACATGGTGAATAGTAATCCTCCATCATCACACCAACCAATTCAAACCATGAATGTTGTTTACATGATTCACATTAATTTCCACCACATCATGTCCAAATGGAATTTTGACACTCCTGGGACTATCCTTCAGTGTGTATTTTCACGTTAGGGGTACAAATCCACAGAAGGGCATCATTCGGGGCTCCACACCAGCTTCCTTTTGTAGTGTATTCCAGGTATTGAGAAAACCTCTTCCGCCCTTGTTTCACACACCAAGTTTGACACACATGGTCCAAGGTATTAGATTGAGGTCTACAATTACATTGAAGGATTATACCTCTCTATGGTCTGAGATCTAATTTATTAAACTAATATCTCTTATAGATTTATGTACGAATTGATTCTATTCCAATCAGATTTTTTGGATTGTACAGACATCTAGTATTTGGGTCCTGCTCAAGTTCAACTAGTTTATCTCTTCTATTATGCCTTCTAGGCCTCATCATTTATAGGACTATGTGATGTGGCGTGTGTGGGATTATTCATTGGTTCATGTAGAGCATACAATTGTCACATCATGTAATACCCTTTAAGGAGCTAGTATCTCCTTCCCCATGTTCTCAAATATTTTTCGGCCCCCTCGGTCCGATGTATTTTTCTTGGAATTGCACATAGTGTGATATGGGATTGTTTCCGCATTCATGTCTGGTAAATATTATCACGCTGTTCACATTCCCTCTTGAACCTCACCTCTTCTGTATATGTCTGTGCAATATGACATTAGACTATGCTGCCTCTCCCCACATTACATTAAATTGTTTCATCTATTCTACACAACGTCGAAATGAATGGTTGGTCACATCATATGACCCTAGACGATGACATTATTGTCCTAGTCGCATGATAAAAAATGGAATTGCATCATGGTTTCCTCTTTCAAGGGGACATCATGTTTGGTATCGGTCACACACCATACAGTTTTTCAACACCGGTGCATGGATTGATTCTTGTGACGATGCCTGGAAATTCTATCCTAGGTTCGTCATGTAAATGAAAACAACGTACATCCATCCTAAAATAAGAACAAGATCTATCAAATTCTACTTCATTTGGTTCATCTTCTACACCCACACAACCTTATTATCTCTATCACTGGTATCTAACCATTCCATTGAAAGAACTATGTACGACTTGATTCTCATTCTCTTGGGATACGTAGGAGTGCCAAGAACGTTTCCTTGGGCCTAGCCTATCTTTCATTTTCGGTCCCTCGAACTAAAACAACCCCAAGGAACACATGGTGATCTGGACTCCAAGTTCTCATTCATCATGTGTCTCCCACATTCTTTACCACTTCCATGGTCTAATCCCTAAGAAGATAAACTATTATCTATATCTATGTCCTTGCCGCATGTCATTAAACTGCACGACATCTTCTAAAACTACATTTGGCATGATTCCAAATTCCATGGAATACGTTGGACCACCCGAACATTTTGTCTTCGATTCCATCAATACATCATGGAAACCTACTTATTTTCTTGGCCCCTATCATGAGTACTCTATATGGGAGGGTATGTGGTATGGGATGGGATTATGTCCTCATTCATGTCATTTTTATAGCTACCGCACCACATACTCCCTTCCTGTGATCCCCCCTTTCTTCCCAAATGTTTGGATTAGTTGCACAAACCCCTAGATGACCGAATCATAGTTTGCATCGTAACATTTTGATGGAATAATATGGTGTTAATCTTTTTTTACTCACATCATGTCTGGCCCATGTGAGCCTAGGGATTGATCTCTGGACACTCCATGAGTATGACAAGAATGCATTAAACCAACACAAATATCAGAATTCATGCATGTAGCTGGCATAAAATGATCGATGGATGAATGAATGTTTGAGGGTTTGGATGTATTAACCCACCTGAGGATCAATCCCTCTCATAGATGGGTTGAAATTGTCAAAAGAATGTTACAACTCCGCAACCCTATGGCAAGTGGGGTCTAGGATCTTCTGTCACCTGCTCAGTTCCCGCTCTGCCTCGACAGCGATATGGTGTAGTTCATCAGCCACAATCGATCCTCACACTATGTCAGTCCACATAATGGTCATTTCATCATAGGCTTGCTTCATGTTATCCTTGGCCTCTGCCAACTGGACCATCAATTAAAATATTAGCCTTGATAGCACGTTGAGGGAGGACAAGTGGTCATCCGTCCGGACCTGCAGCTGCCGAACCTATTTTTTAGACTCTTGGAGCATCTTGATTTTGACAACTTTTCTCCGCTACTAGACTACACCAAGGCTTCAATCATACCCCTGAATCATTTTTTCCATGAGATCTCGGACGAGCATGTGAAGTCACTAGACATCTACTTTCCGATCACACAGTTCATGTAGTCAGAAACGATGACTCACCATATGGTCTATCCACTGTGTTTTAGGGTTTCATTGATAATGTGCATGAATATATTCCATGATCGGTGATGGACTGTCTTGATATCCTTTTAATTATAGGTTGTTTCGTCCAAGTCCATAGGGCTGGAAGGCCCGTACATAGGGATATCTCCCAAGAAACCATCAGTAGGGTTCGTATCTGTTGTCTGATAAGATATTGTGGGACCTGGGATGTCTTAATTATCTTCATAAATGGATACCACATCAGTGATCTCAAGCGCAACCCTGCAAGTGGTCCCACCAATGGTATGGTGCGTTGCAGCTTGGTCTGTATAGATATCCGCCTCCATGACCATCGGTATTCCCCACAGATTTGTCCTACCAGGAATACTAACTAACATCACTAGGGTAGCCCACTTGATTTAGAGAACTGTACTTTCCACAATGGTACAGATGTCAGTTATCCTTGTCAATGGTTGGTAGTCATGAGTTTTGTATGGGAGACTTATAGAGCTCAAATTATTATGCTTCATCATGGGTTTTTGTTGTGGAGACCCCAAGGCATGGAACTGTATATATTTTCAGAAGGTCTAAAAACTCCGGAGCAGCCACCTAGGGTATCCTATCCATGCTAGATGCAGTAATCTCAATAGTAGTGCACACAGATCTAGAAGGCCCAACATCTACATACACTGAGGGACAATAAAGGGTTCTGTGCATGAGTTTGTCCTTCTCATTTCAAATTATTAGTATGGAGTCCAAAATTACCTAGAAGAAAACCCTCAGAAATGGTCAAGGGATTTTACCTCAAGGGCCTCTCCAAAGTATTCAAGATATGGGCCATGATAACCAACTTAAAACTCCTACAATGGCCTCCCTCTACCCCCCCCCCCCCCCCCCCAAGAGGGCTTGTCTAATTCTTCAAGTAGAGGGAAGAACTCTCTCAGTTCAGCAGCCAAATACTCTAGGGGGGCCGTTCGATCAACAACACCTTCACCTGATCTGTCATTGGACATAGAGCATACCGAGAGTGCATGATGTCCTCCAACTCTGCCAAGTATTGCATAGCCTTTTCCTAGGACATAGCAAAGCTGACCCTGATATGTATTATCCCTAGAAAGATCATTCTGAGATGTTTCATGTGTTTCCACATGTCGAATGGGATTAGGAATTTTATTTTTGACATCCAAGATGTCTCAGAACTCTAGGAAGTCAACATACTCTGACATGTTTATGTGGCACAACTGCTTCCTTAGAGACTAGGTGGATATTCTACGGAATACTATTGTTGGCCTCCCATTTGGATAACCATGTTCTTCTGGGACCGTCAAGTCTGCGACCAATGCTGGATTTGATGTTGCTGCCTCCCTCTAATCTTGTATAGGATTTGCCACTAAATCATCCCTTCCACCACATGATGTACATGCACCCTTCTAGCCCCAACCACGAGGCTGGGGAAGAGCACCATCACTGGCCCGAACAGTTGGATGCTTCCGTATCTCTCCCGAGTAGGTCGCATCCCAGCTTTTGGTGTACTTATTCACAAACTAGAAGATATTGTTGGGCTAAGGCAGCTCGTTCTGCATCTTTCTTTCTTTCTGTGTGAACATGAGACACATCTTCCTCATGATGCACGGATGATCCTCATGGAACACCCCTAAATAGACCTTTAGGGTAAGTCGCTGCATACACTGAAATTTCTTTTCAAATCGGTGTGGGGTGTACGGCTCACAGAGAGGCTCATGGTCCACTCTTTCCTCCAATACACCACCTAGAAAGGCTATGAGAGAGGACATGTGCTCTTTTGTTCTTTGTCCATCATCAGTAAAAGCACCCTCTTGCAGCGGGAAGGGATGAAAGTCAAATTCCTCTACCTTCCCGACACATTTTTGTACTGCCTGTATGGTCAGCTTTTCCGGAAAGCCCACTTTGGCATTCAAGATAGTTGAGTGGATGTTTGATCCCATATGGAAGATGGGCCTCAGATATTAATATACTCCCCTAATGTGTGCCTCTATCCACCCATTACGGAAGTGGAACATCCCGCATATCCTATCGGGCCACTTCCCCGCAATGATATGCCAGATCAGCTTGTACAACATAGGGAGCATTGGGATTCCAAGGTTTACCCACCCACCTATCAATAATATGGATTCCATGTTAAATGTTCTTGGTTGCACACCCATTTTTTTATCCCTCACCAGCAGTATCCAACCACGGATGAGAGCTGTGATGAATGTCACCAGCTTGACTACTGGTTGTTTCTCGGTGCTAACACTAAAAGTTTTATTTTTCCACTAACTGTCCACCAAGAGCCTCCAGTATGAGTTCTTCATGACCTGTTGAGTCCCCTTAACGAATGTTCAAGTCCTCATCATAAATTCCCCATTGTTCCGGATGTTCAAGAACATCTTGAACCACAGTATGAAGTGGACTTCTCTCCATTCTTCCCTGTCCTCACCCGACACAAGCTCCATCAACTCCATCATCAGTGGTAGAATTTGCTCCAGATCCTCCCACACACCCATAATTAAGAATAATTCATCATACTTCACCCCCACTATCAAGATCCCAGAAATCTGATGCCCATCCCATAAACTAATGTCAGCCTCCCTGTGGTGTAAGTGGAAGGTATTGGACCTCTATGACATCCTTCTTAACAACTCCATCATCTGATTCATCGGTTGATAAATATGGAATTGGGAGCCCCAAGCCACCTCATATAGGCCCACTCTCCTCATATATACCCCAAACTCTTCACCTGTTTCACCTACCCAGTAAGACCAAGACCAGTCATCTGTAAAGTTGTCACCCTAGTTTAGATCCCACTAATCGGACCATCCATTCCTAGGGTTCCCCAAGGCTGCCTTCAAGATCATCTATTATAGAGTGGGGTATGTCTCTAGCTGCAATTTCTTTCCGTAAACATTGTTCAGATGATTGTACAAGAAATCTATAATAACAGGGGTGAAGCCCTCCCAGGCATGGCCATCAGCCGCCCTGAACCACTGACAATGGCACAACGTGCTCCAAAAATAGAAAGTGGGTCATCCTTTTATGCTTCAAGGATGAAGATGTCATCACTCCACCCAAATCCATACTGAGGAAGCCTCTTACATTGCAGATAATTACTTTGGATTTCTAAAAGTAGATTCTTCAATGAATCATGGGCAGAGTGCCTCCGTACCCACTCCCCAATTCCCAAGCTATTCTCCATCACCTCCCATTGGTCAACGACTGCAAGGACCCCATGGAAGCCTCTTGGTGAGAAATTATATTTTTAATATTTGGACCCTTTTCGTCTTGGTTTGTGAAGTCCTTTTATGGAGGACATTATCAGAGACCATTTGCGATGCTCAGTACCAGCAACGTAATCGCAAATCCATGCACCGACCTTCGGAAGCCAATGACGGACCACGTTGTCAGGGAGTCAATGAATCCATAGGAATCGTGAAGTGAAGTCCCGATTCGCGGAGAGCAATCAGGGAGAACACAAAGCTTCACGAATCAAGATTCAAAAATCCAAAATCGTGGAGAAGGGAATGGAAAAAATAGAGTTCAGCTCCCCTATTTATAGGAAAGGACCCATGGTGTTCATGGAACTTCTAACTGTGTCAAGCCTTGCAGCATGCTCAGCCTTCCTGTTACCTCTCAACTTCTCAAGACTCTTTCATGATTTCTCTTCGCGATGGATGAGGTATTTTGCTCATTGACCCCAAAAAATTGAACCTCTTATTCTCATCATCTCCCAGTCTTATGGGGGTAATTTTTTTTGCACCAAAAATTTTAGTTCACGAACCACTGCAGAGCGAGGAGGTAGGATGCTCCGTGAACCCCTTTGACATTTTTGAACCGCCAAAAAGAAAGCCATGGCATTGTGCCGAGCGAGATTTTCTCTAGGGTTACTCATGCTTATAAATACCAGCTTCCCCTCAATCCTAAAAGATAGATCCTCCAACCTTTGGCCTTCTGAGATCCCATTTCGCAAATCAATTTCTGCACTCCGAACCATGATCTTGTCATGGTACTATTGCATCATGAAAATTCCTTCCCTTAGCAGGAATTATTCTCCAATTCAAAGAGGGATGTCATTCGCGGATCCCATAGGCCTTAACGAAGGAAGTATATACCCAATGGGACTCGAGACATTATGGATCACTCATGCTTCATGAAGCACCATTCACATACATGTGACCCTTATGCAATTTCTTGGTCACTGTGCTTTGTGAAGCACATTTCATCACACTGCTACGCTTCACAAGGAACCATGGATTCGCGAAGCTCTACCCTTTCAATGCCTTTACACATCACTAGGAACCTTCCATATAAACCTAATCACTATGCCTAGGCTTGGCCACTTTAATTCTTGAAGCACCCCCTTCACGAACGCTCATGCATTACCTGGACCACCAGATCATCACAAGTATTCTATATATGAACCCATATTCTCTGCGACTCCTTCTACCGGACGACCCCTCAAATTTGACCGATGTAATTTCAAGGTCCCTTGGGAAGTGTTTCCTATTGCGTTTCTTTTCCTAATTCTTCTTCTCATAGGAACTCTATTGGTTCTTGATTCATCACATAGCCACGCTAACATGGACCCCTCAATGGATCGCTCCACAACACCCTAGCACCAAGACATTGCTGATGCCTTACCTTTCCCAAGGGTGGGGGGGTATCAACTATGTATGTCCTAGGGGTTCGATGAGATCCCACCTCGTTCTAGCAGCATGATGTTAAAATTACAAGCACCATCATCCTCAGTACATGATGTTAAACTGTGACCTCTCCCCACGCGCCGTACACATAGTTCCACCACCTTGGAAACTATGCATGCCTAATGGTCTCTGCGAGAGTGAAATCATTCATCACATGGAATGTGATCCTCATTATTGGATAGATGCCTTTCCACTGGGAAAGGGAAACCACCTTGGTGTTAGCCACTAGATTTTCATACAGGAGGTAGAAATACTTCTCCTCTCTTCCTCGGTGCCAAATCCCTCTCTCATTGGGCTTTGACACTACTGGAGCCTCCACCATGGAGTAAGTCCCAATCCCCATCACTTTGGGTCACAGACCATGTGTATGTCCTTGTTTCCTCTTAGGGCCAATAAATATGTGTAAGAACCACTCCACTTATTGTAGATGGACCTTTCACAACGTGATTAACAGCTCTTTTCTCGCTCTTGTTTTCACACTGAGCAAGACTCACATGGGCCTAGTGTAAGAATCGACCATGAAATCCTTTCTGGGAAACCTATAATGTAAGCCCCAATCTCCATTCCAAACTATGTGGAGTATGATTCTTTCCAACAAAAGGTTTGTAATAATACACAATGAGGATAAATACTAACAACTATTGGTTCCGACCCCCCTCCACATTAGTTCCCACTCATCCCAAACTATGTGGACATTTATCCTTCCAAGGCAGGGTACATAAGAATCTTCCATGAGGTTCAAGACCAGCACCCATTTGTTCCAACCATCTTCAGGTCTGTTCACCAAACACCCACCTAACTACATGGTATTTGATCCTTGTCTCATAGATATTGTACGTAGGAAGCCTCTATGAGGTCCCCCCCAACCAGAGGTAAGATATTGTCACCCCAATCAATGGTAATTCATTGACACCACGATCAGGGTTAATATTTTGTCACCCCTATCATTGATAGGCCATTTTCACCTTAATAAGTAGTAGGCTGTTGTCAACCACAGTCATTGGTAAGCCAATTTGAACCACATTTGACAATAATTCATTGATATCCCCGAATAGACGTTAATCCATTGAAGTCCCCAATCGACGGGATGCTGCCTTTAGATTAACTATGTGGACATTGATCCACTGTCACAGAGATACATATGAATAATTTATGTGTTTCATGCCCATCACTCATGAATAATCCTAATCTCTCCCTTGAGCCTATGCGTTTTAGGATGGTTGTTCCCCAACTCGGAGGTTCCACATCATCTAGGTCTGATCTATACATCCATACTCATGGGCTGACTACTCAAGTGTCCCATCGATTCATGAAATATACAGACATTGATTTACTAACATGGGGATACGTAGGAAGACTCTTTGAGGCTCAAACAAATATCACCGTCTTCCTCAATTCATTTCTATCCCATTCACTCTCAACTTAATTCAACTCTCCATCATCCATCCTGATTTCTACTTGGGCCGCCACATCCTGGTGGGATCAGTCCACCTCATTCCCAATTCCCCGTAACAACAATCAGGAATCTAACCATGCATTAGACCAAACATTAGTTTTCCACTTAAGGTATGCAACCATTTGATCAAATCTAATCAGGGGTATGATCAATCTGATCCATCTCCTCTAGATGATAAACTCAAGGCATACAGTTTTTTAAACATAGAAAGATTATGGAAACCTCATATAAATTCCTATGGAATATAATTTCCCATATTTGACATGGGATGCCTCAAGATTCCATGCCCTCAAGAAGCCCTATAATAAAGAGAAGAAACCCAGATGAGCTAGTGTTCCAGCGTCCAGACAAGCCAGTGATGTCCAATGTGACTACTCCCCAAACTGAAGGATAATTCCATGACCGAACCCCTTGGAATGTCCTGACATAAGCTATGTAACATACCAGCATCCATAAAGACATGGAACTGGGAAGAGATTAAAAAACAACGTCTTAATCTATAAGGGAGACCTAGACATGGTAAAGAGTTTTGAGGAGGAATACATGGAAGAA
The DNA here is from genome assembly GCA_963277665.1 of Viscum album. Taxonomy (NCBI): domain Eukaryota; kingdom Viridiplantae; phylum Streptophyta; class Magnoliopsida; order Santalales; family Viscaceae; genus Viscum; species Viscum album. The sequence continues at coordinate 1,058,137,315 of OY728165.1, read as the reverse complement.
AGAACCGACATACCATCATCTAATTTCGTTCAAGGAGAAAATATCCCTGAATATGCGACAGATGGTGCCCTCCTTACGAAAGAGGTAATGCAGGGCAATAACTATGTGCCCTCCACAGACTGATGCACGCGCCCTGGTGAATGAATCATAAATATAGGGTAAAGTTGATCATTCTTTAAAACATCTTTCAAAAAATCTTAGTAACAAATAATAGAAAATGGTATAAAATACAAGAATATATAATTAAAAAATAGTTTAAAATTAATCTCATGATCAATCATGAGATATGGTTACAATATTTAATTAACTGAAGCATAAATATTAAAAATATCCAAAAATGGTTAGATTGATTCCACAAACACTTACAACATGGTTTCTTGAAAAAAAATCTCCATGTGTGAATGATAAATTACATGGAGCATAAAACATCGTTAAATTAATTAGATTTATGATATATAATTTTAAATGTAAGTATGTAAACCTCTAAAAATAATTTAGTTGCATAACAAAACATTACTCTCAAAGAAGGAAAACTCATGCAAAATTATCAGACCTATTTGGTCACATTGGAAAAAAAAACACCATAAAATATTGTTCATAAAATGGATATGTAAATACCCAAAAAAATTTGTATACTATATATTTAATATATTCATTTCTACTAAATACACTGCATCGAATAAGTGAGTGGGGAAAAGGCTTGTATCTTACAAAAATAAAAGTGAGATAAAATTTCTCTTACCATGTGTCGCGACCATCATCATACACATTAAATACACATATATAATAGATATAAATGTATTTTATTTATTTTATAGAACAATATTATTATATCTAATATGACATATTTTTTTATTATCAACTTATATTACCTTCTTTTTAAAATTTCTTTGTTAATGTTTTAGTTCGATTAATATCCCATTTGTTCTTTGGATGAGTCTTAATTGGTTATATAATTTGTAATTTTACTAATATCACTAAAATAGAATGAACAATATGATATAATTATTATTTTTATTCATTATATTCATGTAATAATATTCTATGGAATTTTGAGGTATTAAATGGAATACACAATTCGTGGAGGCTGTAAATCGTACTTACAGATAAGAGTTGTTTTCTTTTTTATTCATGTATTGAAAGAGTTAATTTAAATAACATATATATATATATATTAATATGATATAATTATATTAGTTTTATAATTATATATATAATATAATTTCATTCAACCCACCCTTAATACATTCCATGTTGTGCCTAAATAATTAACAATGGTTTGAGGTGTAGTACTCCAGACATCTTTATACAAAATTATTTTATTTACACCTAATGAAAAGTAAGAATGATTTGTGTTTTAAAAAGAATAAAGATGAATAATTACATAATAAATATAATACAAAACATATATAAAAGTAGTTTCTTTCATAATGTTCACCATGAGATGTAATAAATAAAAAATGAACAATCATCTTTTATTGTGGTATAGTTTACCATACACATAAACAATATGTTCATTTCTCATTAGATATAGTTGTGTGTAATTGTAGGTATATCCCTTATAATAAAAAAATACTAGCATATTGAGTATACTAGTGCAGTAATACAATAATAGAATAAATTTTTTGTAGGGGGTAGATAATGAAAATAAATGAAATGATCTTGAGAGAAGAAATTACATATTAATCATGACACTCCTTTTGGATTCTAACAAATGGGTTCCTTGGATTATTTTACTAAAAAAGGCAATCTAATAAAATCAATGGAGGTATTTTTCAATCTTATTTTATCTGAGGTTAAGTAAACCAATGGACTTTAGAGGTGTGAGGATGTTGGAGGAGAGGAGACATATTTATGGTTGATGAAGAGTGGCACTCTTGTAGATATTTAAAGTGGTAATTCAATCCATGTTTTTCATGATTACAATAGATATAATAATTTTTTAAATGTTAGGAAATTGATAATAGAGTCTAAATAATTCTAAAAAACTTCATCGAGAAAATCATCAATGTTTTTTTTAGTCTTAAATATAATGTTTATTCTTTAGTTATGCTTAATTTTAAAATATGTTATATAACTATTTTTAAATACATTAACCAATATTTTATGTTAAAAACTAAGTTGGAATGAATTGAAATTAAATATTTTTATAATTCCATATTTCGAATCCATTTTTCCAACTTCTAATCATAGGAGTGGAAGTAATTAATTTAAATGTATATATATTCATTGGAGGATACATTCATATTTTTAAGTAAAAATGATCAAAAGTTTACTATGTTTATATATTCAATTTAATTGTGATATTTGTTCCAATTTAATAAAATTCATTAATTTATATAAATAATATCTAAATAATTTTTTTGAAAAAAAAATTGAAGCTGATAAATAAATTACATGAAATACATTTTGAACTGAAATTCAGTATTTTTCACTGTGAAATAAGATATTTATAAATTATAGAAAATTACCAAAACATTACCTAACATACTTATAATGTTAAAATTAAAATTTTTGTGATTATTTTGGCATATTTTATCAATAATTGTTCTGAAATAATCGATTTACAATTGGTTTTCTAAATATTTGTGATAAATATGCCATAATAAAAATATTGGGTTTAAGAAAAAAATTGGGTTTATTCTCATCTTATGTATATGAAATATATGAAATGTATATTAAAAATATTTTATTTAATATCTAAAATATATATTATATTAATATTACTCAATGATTATATAAATTGTTTAGGGTAAAATAGTTTTATGATGATACTAATATTTTCTTTTATATTCAATTGGGTTTCATTAAAATTTAATTTGTATCCTATGAATTCATATAATATTTGTTTAAAAAACATAGTTTCAAAAATTAATAAATACAATTAAATAACATTAATTTAATTGAAATGAAATATCTTATTTTATTAAATAATATCATTACTGTTTGGAAAACTAATTCTTGTGTGTTCTATACGCTATTGGTGAAAGTCATGGATACCTGTAACACAATCATACCATGGGTTTCTATGTATAGATTGATAATAAGTTTCATATAGTTCATGACTGACTTAATGTTGAATATACTGAATTCCAAAGAAAACCCTTTAGTATAAAATAATCAATATTTAGTGTTTTGTGAAATAAAAAATATTCAAACGGTTCAATTAGTTCAGAAAAAACAAAAACTCAAGTGGTTTTACATTTTATCCCCCATAAAATGAATTTAACCTTCTAAATTCATTTGTGTTTTAGATGGTTTAATACATGAAATTTTCCATCATAGAAACCCATGTCAGAAAAATGAAAACTAAAACATTCTTTAAAAAGGTAATGTTACAACCATAAGAGTTACCTAAATTGATATATGACTAGGTTTTTACATAAGACAATATTGGTTGGGAGTGATTATTGGACATGATGGAAAAGGGTAAACATTTATTGGAAGTGATTATGACCCTATATCACAAAAAAGTGAATGAACAAAGGAAATTTTGGGGTCTCAAATTAATAAATCTATGATGATTTAAAAGGCAATAGGTTCAAAAAATGTATTTCCTTATGAAAACACATTTTTATGATCATTATCATAACATTGAGAAGTTTTTCTATTGACCATGTATATAAGGAAATATACTTACTTGATATTTATAGTTTAAAAATTCATTCTTTTATTTTTCTTTTATCTAAATATAATACATTATTTCCTTTATAAAATGGATTTCTATAAATTTTCATTGATTCCCGAAGTAAAAAAATGAACATTTAGTAGATCATTAGTGCCATAAAATAATGAAAAGAAATACTATTTGTCATTAACTATCCATTAAAATAAATATTGTTAATCAATTAATCTGTAAATATTAAAATTAACTCTACTAGTATATCAATACTATTTATTCAATAAAAATATTAAACATTAACTATGACACCCCATAGGCCTGTGGTTGGCATGATTCCCATATTTTCCTTCAGTCATAGGTTCAAGACCCCCATCCTTGCAAGAATTTATTGTTTGTAACCTGACATAGACTATTTCCTTTTCCAAAACAACACTAATATAATTTCCAGAATAAATATAATTTTCATCCTTGAAATAATATTAATCACTAAATTTCCACTTAACCAAGGTTTTTATTAATTTATCAATATATTAAAACATCATGTGAATTGTAACATAAATTTATCCTTAATGTTTAAACATATTACACTCCTAAAAGATGAAAATCATGAACATTAGAATGACATTCAACAAATAAGATTAACATTTATTCCCTATATTTCAAAAATAGCACTTTGTTGTCACATTCCAATAATGTGAATACTCACATCATATAGTCTCTTGAAGAAAGTTAATAACTGAAATTATAACAAACACATATGGAAAACATTAATTCTTAATTATTCCATTGATTAAAAGATATATTCCAAAATCCTAAGAAGTTGAAAACATCATCTATGATAACACGATATACTTGTCAATAGGTCCTTAATTAGTTCCAAGGTAATCATTTCTGGATGATTTTATTATTCATATCCCACTTATAATTATCCAAACCATAATATCATAACATAAAAAACCTATTAGGGTTTATATATACCTTTTTAATATTTTTCCCATGGAAATGTACTTTTTATTATATCACATTTATATTCAATCAAATCCAATCAATGTGTTATTTAAAATTTGTCGTGAAATCCATACACTGAACAAATTTTGTTTATTTCACCATTCATAAAACATAATTCATGAATCCAAATAAAATAAAATTATTATTCAACTTCATCATTATTCCATTAACTGGGCTACCTCATCTTGTTAAATAATATCTCTTTCCTTTCACATTTAGTATGTAGTTTCATCATATTCTAAAATGTATTGATTAATCACACATCCATGTTTTTTCCCATTAAGAGAATTCATCTTGGGAAATTTAGATGCCTAATTACTATTTACCATAGACGTAAAACACTTATCCTTGGATCTTGTATTCGAGAGTCCAATATTCTCATCCAATTTTTTTTTACCAAACACAACATTTTTTCCTTTCAGTAAATTTCATTGTGAATTTTTTTCCATTGTAAAAAAAATATTTTTATTCCTCTAATACATCGACATTGGTTATTCTTTCCAAATTTTTGACACAATAGAAACCAAATATTCTTTCATCCATGGTTTCCATTACCCTAAATCTTAGATAAACTCTTCGTTCACCTCCTTAGTGAATCATAAATTTGGTTTAAGTACACTTTTTTAATCATGTTCAATGAAAAGTATTCGGTAATGATCACAACATATTTCACCCAAGTGATCATCACACTTAATTGATCATCACCAAATTATCCATCACATTCAACATTAATCGAAAAATGTCTAGTTCCTACCATTGAATGAGACGAGAAGCATGGTGTGACCATTACTTATCATAGCATTAAAACACATAGAAATGAAAATAAATAAATACAGGATGTCTATATCATGAAATATTCAATAAAATTTTACACACTAGGATTATCTGTGGTTATTTATAGACAAAATAAAATATTAATTCTTTATGATGGTTTTTGAACAGTTTTGTGAATTCCTAAATCATTTCCCTGAGGTGTTTTAAACTATTTTTGAAGAAAATCCCAATATCTGGTTGTAGATTACATCGTGTTAGTACTAAAACATGTTTTTGAGTATTTACTGGTATTTAAATTTACACTAGTTCCATATTCACTGGATGTATCAAGATAAGTATGTATTTCTAGGAAACCCATTATTGTATCTTTTTCCAAAATTCTAGATCATTATTTCTAAATTTGACCACATATATATAGTTATCCTTAGAGAAATACGTTGACGTATCTGTAGTTATATACCTAGGGATCTAGAAAATTTTTTCTCATCCTATTTTCCTAAGGTTATATAACCATTTACTCTGATACCAACATCAGTGGCCCTCATTATTCATATATAGATATTAAAAAACTTTTACAGAATATAGTTAACATTATACACACATACGTTGGTTTCCGACACTTTCTCCGGGGCGCGCATATCCATATATGTGGATTCATATCTTTTCCCCACATTCCCACTTTCCAAAGGCAGGTGGCATCCGTTCCTTATTCAGGGATGTTCGTTCTTTGATTGAAACAGGATGATAGGATGATAGTTCTTCCTTCTGTTGATTCCTTCTCAAAACTCGTCACCTAGCCTGGGTATCTCTTATAGATTAAGTCGTGGTTCATGAATCTCATTCTTAGTGCCATATCTTCATGGATGCTAGTTAATAACACCACTTCCCTAAAAACATTCCATGGGGTCTTGACATGGTAGCGACCTTTGGTCGGAGTTGATGACAAAATCAGGCATTTGAGGGCATCTCTGGGTGCGTGGACATTGGGGAAACTATATTCCTCCTCCTGAAAGGGCATATCTAGGGTGAAAAAACTATGGAATCCCATGTCTAATGTGGGGAATCATATGACATAGGCATGAATATGAGGTTTTCCTCATATTCTCATGTTTAACCCAGTGTATGCCACATGATTAACGTCGTGTGAAGATAGTCACTCCAATGGTGTGACGTCTGAGGTTTTCCTCAGGCATCTCATGTTTACCACGAGGTAGGCCTTGAGTTTGACGTCTTGCAGAGATGGTATGAGAGTGATCATAATGCCCCATAGGGATGGCTAATTTTAGTACACCCCAAAGAGGGACCACCTGAATGATGGATGAATCAGAATGCCCAATGAGGGCGAATCTGAGGTGGTGTGCCCCATGGAGGGGTGATGTCACACCATAATGGCTGATTTGAACACCACTAAGGGAGGATCTGGGAGAGTGCACCCCATGATGGGGGACACCATGGTTTACCATTGTCTAGGATTGAACCTCATGGAGGTTTCCTACGTATCATGTGGAGACGACAGAGATCAAAACCCACATAGTTCAAAGGGGTAAGGAATCGGGATGTATACAAAGGAAAATGACCCGAATACATGATCGGGCTTATGCATTGATAGTGTCCCAACAACTAATAGGAGCAGTGAGAGGGGTGGATGGCATGATCCCACTAGGATTTGGTGTCCCGGGTAGGAATCAGGATGGATGATGGAGAAATATTGATGGATAATTGCATGGAGTAGAGGGAGAATGAAATGGGACTGTTGTGGAGGTGACAATAGTGATGGGATTGAGCCTTGTAGAGACTTCCTAGATATCCCCGTGGCAGGGAATCAAAGTCTCTGTAGTTCGGTGGGATGATGAGACACCTGAGGAGGTGGCCCGTGAGAATGGGTGCATGGATGGGACCAAGAGGAAGTGAATCTTCTGGGATGTGGCATGACCTTCTTGAGACACATATGCTCGAGGGAGAGTTCAGGATGAGACCTAAGTGGTGGGCTTGAGCCTTAGAAAAGCTTCTTATGTATCCATGTGGTAGGGAATCAAAGTCCACGTAGTTTATCTGATGATGGCTTATTGCCGAATGAGGTTCACAACAGATTACCTCTGAATGAGGTCGCAATGGCTTACCACTGGATGGGGTTTCAATGTATTACCACTAATTGAGGTCACAACGGCTTACCACTGATATAGGTCATAATGGTATACCGATGGACGGGGCTGTCGGTGGATTACCGTTGACTGAAGTGACAATGGCTTAACGCTGTAGGTGGACCTAGGGTCCAATACATGTTGGTCTTAAACCTCATGGAGGCATCCTACGTACCATGCCTTGTCATGGATAAAATTCCACGTAGTTCAGATGGTGTGGGGATTACACTCTAGGCTTCCCAAGTGTTGGTGAACCGACCTGAAGAAGTTTAGAGTGAACAATGTGGGGTGGGGGGGTATGAACCTCATGGAGGCTTCGTACGTACCATGATTTGACATGGATCAAATTCCTTATAGTTCAGATGGGTTGGGGATTACACTCTTGGTTTCTCAAGGAGTTTGGTGAACCGACGTGAAGGATGTCGGAATGACCGGGTGGTGGGATTGAACCCCGTGGTCACTTTATATGTACCATGCCTTAGCATGGATCAAAGACCATGTCGTTTAGAATGGTGTTTGTCTTACACTCTAGGCTTCCCATGTTTTGTGAACCAACGTGAAGGGGGTCATATCGACAAACATGTGGTGGGCTTGAACCTTGTAGAGGCTTCCTATGTACCATGCCTTGAGATGGATCAAATACTACATAGTTTAAACATACAGTTTAACATCCTATGGGGAGAGGGTGATGTCATAGTCGATGATTAATTTTAGCCCACGTGAGTCATCCTCGGTGTGAGAAACAAGAGGGAGCAAAGTCCAAACGACCACGCTGCGAAAGGTGCATCCATGAAAAGTGAAGAGGGTCTTATGCATGGAGTGACCTAAAAAATCAGGACTTACTCTGGGATAGAGACTCGTGTCCCACTAGGAAGCAGCAATGGTGGATGGGGCTTACGCAATGAAGTTTCCCATGTGCTACTATGGAGCATCCCTGGGGAATGGGGTATAGGCTATGAAGCTTCCCCGGTGCCTCTATAGAGCGGTGATGATGAATAGGGATTATGCTAAAAAGTTGCCCGGGTGCCGCTATGGAGAGGTAATTGTGGATGGGGATTATGCTCGGAAGCTTCTCGGGTGCCACTATGGAGCGGAAATAGTGGATGGGGCTTACGATATGAAGCTTCCCAAGTAAAACTATGGAGCAGCAACAGTGGATGGGGCGTACACAAGGAAGCTACCCGGGTGCCACTATGGAGTGGAAATAGTAGATGGGGCTTACCCTAGGAAGCTACCCGTAATTTATTTCTCTTGTCTGGCCATGAGGGCATCCCAAATCACTAGTGGGTAGCGTACTTCACCTATGCTCTAGCGCACAAGAGGGATAATGTCAACGGGCATTGGAATCTTTCCGAACAAAGAGAGATGAAATGTGTGAATTACATGCCTGACATTTGGAATGCAATGAGGCTGGCATGGAGATGGGGGATAACTGTTCACCATTTTTGAAACACACGATCCATATTGCATTAGCCTGAAATGTGGAAAAACAAATGACAGTCAATTGCTGACTGTGTTCTAAACACAGGACCCGACTCAAAGTGTTGTCAAAAGTCTTCAGGGGCTTTGGCACAAGACGGTAGGTGAGCCAATGTGGCATGGGACAAGGCTGTTAGGGGGTCCCTTCAGACATGGGAGTGGATGAGGATCCAAATTAAGTACACGCAAAGCGTGAGGTGGAGTGATGGAATTTTTGAATGGTTCCCAATTCTCTTTAAATTATTCCATAGTAATCATGGCATTGGGCATCACATGCTTGGAACATAAGGCATCTCTCATATAGGTCAAGAGGCATACTGTGTTTTGAACATTGGGATTACTACAGTTTAAAGACATATAGATAGGACCATTGGAATCCTATGCTTGGAGCATAAGGAATCTCTTTTTGGGAGTAAGAGGCATCCTATATTTTATTTATAGGGATCACTAAAATTTATAATCATTTATATAGGACTATTAGAATATTATACATGGAGCATAAGGCATATCTATTTTGGAGTAAGAGGCATCCTATTATTGTAACATAGGGATTACTACAGTTTAATGTCATGTAGATATGACTATTGGCATCTTTTACATGAAAATAAGGCATCTCTTGTTTGGAGCAAGAGGTGTCCAATGTTTAGAACACAGGGAGAACTACAGTTTAGAGTCATGTAGATAGGACTGTTGGAATCTCATGGTTGAAGCATAAGGAATCTCTTGTTTGGATAAAGAGGATTCCTATGTTTTGAACACAGGTAGATCTACAATTTAGAGTCATTTAGATAGTACTGTTAGGTATAAGGCTCCTGGGAATGGATGGTGTTGGGACTTACGCATGGGCAGCCCTTTCAGGTTCAACCTGGCATAAGATCCAGGTGATTGGGTTTGGAGGAGTTTCCTGATGAATGGTTCGACTCATGTTACTTGGGGAATTGATGATGAGACTCTCAAATCATGACATGGGAATTAAACCAAGATGAATATATCGACTCAAGTTGTTTCATGGTGTGTGTAGGAGTATCTGAAATAATGGTATTCCATAGGTGGAAGGTGGGTGCACATAAGTGTGGAGCATAGGCTTATGGAGCAGGGACTCGCGAAGCAGCAACGCGAAGGAAGATGCTCGCGGAGCATAGGCTCGTGGATCAGAGGTTTGAAGAGAAATAGCTCACGGAGCAGTAAAGCGAAAGAAGCTACTTGCGGAACTTGGCCTCACAGAGCCGCTTCGTGAAGGAAAGAGGAGCACTGTGAACTGGGAGATCAGCCACCCAAGTGGCAGAGTGGTCGTGCTGGAGAAGGGCGGTGAGCTGGGTATTTATAGGGGAGAGGTTTCATGAAGGAGATATCTCTCGACATGATGATGGTGCTTGATCCGTGGTGGTTTGCGAACGTCAAATGTTGTCACAGAGTGTCCTACCTTCGTGCTTCATGGTGGGTCTTCTCGGCGGGTCGCAAATGTCAAAGGGGTTTGCAGAGCCTAACACCTCCTTGCTTTGTGGTGGGTCTTCAGGGCGCGTCGCGAATGTCAAAAGGGTTCGTAGAGCATCCCTCCTCCTTGCTTCGCGAAGGTGCTCCGCGATCGCAGAGGGGGGCTTCACGAACCAGTTTTGGAGCCCAACATCATATTTCCGTACCTCTTAATTCGTAAATCCATTCGGGCCCTACGACCTACCATATCGAAGCCTGTGAAAATGGCTATGATCATGGATTGTGTATTGAAGCATCTGGAAAATTTTGGGGATGCGTTTTCTGGTGCGAACAACGCTAATAGATCATATTAGTCTAGTGACTTTGGAAACATGGAAACATAATCAATAGTACATAAATGGGCTATATCATGTCCAAAAAGGATCTTATTAAATAAAACCCCTCTTAATCACATCAGAAATAATAAATATCTTACTAACCTAGTGGTACACAAACATGACATAGGGAGAACTTAGACGCTCTGTAATGGTGAACAAGGTATACATGTAAGAATAATTAGTAGTGTAAGGGTATGTTTACATGATCATGAAAATAAAACTTCATACTAGATAAATAAAATATCATATGCATGAATCATGGAATAGTGTATGGTGGTTCATAAGACATGAAACATAAGGAAATAATGATAATTGAAGCACTATAATATTGAAATGTGTTCATTTTTTCTTCTTTCCATGTCTCTATCATGAGATATAAATCACTAAAAAATGCATTTGATGGTCATTTAGGTCCTAGCCATCTCAAAATGAATTCATTCAAACATGTTCAAAAAAATCCTCAAAAATTATATCATAACCCATAAAATGAAATGGGTATCATATATATGTAATCATATCACTACCTTTTGAAAAAATAATCCTTTTATAATCCTTTTATTATAATCATAATCATGGAAATGAACTATATTTCATAAATAAATAACCCATGAAAGGGAAATTGATTTTATAATCATAAAAACCATGAGAGGGAATCCATTTCATGAATACCATGACATTTAGTACCACTCATTCACAGAAATAATATATATTGAACCTTTAGAACATTTCCAAGATGGGAATTAGTGACATCAAAAGGTATCATCAAAATGGAAAATAATATTTATATATCATTAAAAAACATTTCTAGGGGAAAATATCCATTCTTCTACGATAATGGATTTTTATTATATAAACCATTTGAAAATATTTTTTTTTTAAACACCATTAAGACATATATTGGAGACTTGAAATCATCTGAAAACATTTTTCCTTGAAATAATATAAATTATGTTTCAAAACATTTTAATAAAATTAAAATTGAAAACAAATTTAAAAATTATAATTAAATATTGAAAATTCTTCAAAATATTTTCATTCAAAAAAATATGTAAAAAGATAAATATGGATTAAATTTTCTTTGAAAAAATTGATCCATAAAAAATATTTACAAATCATGAAAATATTTAAATAAAATAAAAAATTACTTTTAAAAACAATTTCTTAAATATTATCCATAGAAAAAATAAAATGATTCTTCAAATAAATGGTTGTGAGTAAATATATACATTTCGAAATTGGTAAAAGGGTAATTTATTTTATATAGTAAAAAAGTTAGAAAATTGATTGTTTATAAATGGATAATAAAATTAACTTGAAGCGATTAGTAAATTAAAAAATGGATAAATATATCTATTGAATATTAAAGGAAAGTGATAAAATATTCTTGGAGAACCATTTTAGAAAACATGGTATTGAATGAACATATATTTACAATAAGAGAGATGGTAAAGTTAAAAATTCTTAAAAACACATTCTTAACAATATTATGTAATAATTAGTTAAACTATGGTTCCAATTACATAAATATATCATTAAATATCAAATTATAAGGAAAATCATGAGTTTTATTGAGATATGGAACACAATATTTCATCACATGAAACTTAATTATTAATAATTTTGATGAACGATGACCTTGTTTCAATAAAATATTATTATATGGTAACACTAGACCATCATCTTCAGGTAAAATAAGAAAATTACATGAAAAATAAAATATCATTAAAATAATTATATTCAACATATAACATTTTAAAAGGATATATATACACTATTACCTAGAATTTAAGTGCATAAAAAACCAGATTCTCAAAGAATACATATAGTGAATTGACAATCTTAATGATTTGATAACTTTTGAAACATAAAACCCATGAAATAAAGATCATAAAATGGATATGTAAGTAACTATAAATTTATGTATATGTATCAAATAATACATTAATACGAATTACATACACCACAAAAATGATTTTAGTGGTGAATAAGGCATGTATCTCACATAAATAAAAGTGAGATAAAATATCCATTACCTTAGGCATTGACTCTCATAGTACTCGTTAAACCCCATGTATAACAAATATAAATTTGTTATAAATATTTTAAATAAATTTATTGTTTTATATAATACCATATATTGTATTATTATGACATTATATTACCTTATTCTAAATAATTTTATGTTAAGGATTTAATTCTGGTAATATCCACATATTTCTTTATTTCTGTCTTAATTTGTTATATCATTGTTCATTTTATATATATCATGAGTCTAGAATATAATACATGTTTTAAATATCATTTATATTCACTAAATGGTTGTTATAATAATATATCGAATATATATCTATGAAATGTAATTCCCGGTTCATGTAGATGCTAAGTCGTACGTACAAAAAAAATGATATTTCTATTTTTATTGTCGTATTGAAAGAAAGAAATAAAATAAAAAATATGTATATTGGAATATAATAACATTAAATATTAGTAATATTGTTATATATATCATATCCTTTCACAAAAACAATCCCTAATACATTCCATGTAATGTGTGAATGAATCACATCGATTTGAGGGGAAGTTTCCTCTACTTCCTCAAACAAATAATCATACCTACTCCAAATGAAATGTTAAATAATATATGTTACAAATGGAATATATGAGATAAAATATATATTAAATATTATATATAAAAAATATATATATTTTCCATCATTATTTCTATCATTAGAGGTTTTAAAGGAAATATCAACAATCATCATTTTGTGAAACTATAGTTCACTATACACATAAACAGTATGTTCCTTACACATTGGATATAGGTGAAAGTAATTTCTTTGTCTAAATATAAGAATAAAAATATGACTATGTTTAGGATACCTTTTTGTTATACATTAATGTTATAAATAGATTTAATGGGGTGGAGAATGAAAATAAATGAATGTATCTTGAATGAAGACGTTACTTCTTAATCGGGTAACTCCTTTTGGATTGTGTCGAAAGGGGTAATTGGATTGATTTATTCAAAAGGTGAGGATTATAAGAAAAATTAACTATTTATGGAGAATATTTTAGAATAGGTTATTATATACAATGGTTTTAGTGGTTTGAAAAGGTTATAGGAGTGGATACCTTTTTATAGTGGAGGAGGAGTGAGACACTTGTAAATATTTTAAAAGAGAATTGAAACCAAGTTTTTCATGTTGAAAGTGTATCGAATAATTTTTAAATGGAGAAAAAATGGAGTATATATTGTTAATATGTCCATAAAATATCCCTTGTACTTGTTTCTAGTCCGTTATAAGTCTTAAAATTACAGTTTTGTTTTATTTAAATCCAAACATTACCATAAGGGATGCAATTAATTTTAATTACATTCAATAATATTTTTGTTAAAGAAACTAATTTTAAATTAATATATAATATAAATTTGGATTATTATAAATATTTGATACTTTATTTCCAATTCCAATAATAGATGTAGTTGAAATGAATTTAAATTTTATCTTGTGGTAGGACGATTCTTCGAGGTATAATGTAAAAATGAACAAAAGATTTCTATGTTTTTTGATCCTTTTTCTATGTGAAATTTTTTCCAATTTCACGAGTTCTATTGATTTATAAAAACATTATCTATTTAAACATTTAAAGAAATTTATAATATTATTTAACCTTATTAATAAATTATATGAAAATAAGTTTTGTAAAAATATTTAGTTTTTTTCACTATTCTTAAGAAATTTAAACTTCACAGAAAAATACCAAAAATTTACCCTAAAATAAGTATTATTATCCTATATAAAATATGAATATTATTATGCAATATTAAATATATACATGTTCAAAGAAATGGATTTATAATGGTATCTCTATTAAGAGACAGTGAAAATGAATTAATTAAAAAAACAATTTCAAGTATAAAAGTGGGGTTGTTGTTATCTTGTTTCAATAATATATATTATATGGATATAATAAATATTATATTGACTAAAAATATATATTTTATATTAATCTAATCAGCTATTTATTTTTATTTATTAGGTTAAAACTGCTCTGGGAATATATTAATTTTTTCCTTTATATTCAATCTGTAGAGACCCGAAGCTTGACGTACATGGATAATACATTACTTTTTTGGAATACTTAATACATAACAAAAACAGACACATGAGGATTGTAATAGTTTAGTGTCTTTGGAAACTCGGAATAAAATCTTCTAATCGTGGTGAAAGATCTTCAACATCTCCCAATAATGATCTTCCCCTTTTTTTCGTACCTAAAACCATTATTTATGTCCTGGGGAAAAGAAAACATGAAAGGGGTGAGCTCAAATGCCCAGTAAGGGTAAACATAGAGAACATAAAACAATCCATAAACATTTGAATGCAAAAACATGAACATAAAATCTAAACATCAAAATCTTGAGCAACGACATAAAACATGGAAGTATATAAGGCATAGATCATAATGGAACATAAATCATGATAAAATAGCATGGTAATAAAACATGTAATTGTGGAAACCGTTAAGCACATGATATGATTTCCATAGTATCCAAGGAATTGCTGCCAAGACCATCTTAGTGGACAAAGTCCCTTTCTAAATGGAGTTCACTCCTCGTTCCATTCCTGTATTACTGAACCAGTTTAACTTTCCATTCCAGCCATGTCTATCTCATGAGATATAATTCATTACCCAATTCATTGGTGGGAGATATAGGTCCCACCCATCTCATTATGAAATCATTCTTACTTGTCCCACAAAATAAACATACATCATTCATAATAACCCAATAAATAAAATGGGTTTCATAAACATCATCCCATCACCACATAATCCATATAAAACAAATGGATATTTCATCATAAGAAAATGGAAACCATGTAAATCATAGAGACATTTTACTTGAAACATACGCATATGAAATAATTTCATCTTAGAGAGAAAATGGTTTTGATAAAACACTTGAAATAAATTCTTGAGGAAAATATCCTTTCTTCTTCAAAATCAACTTCTTTTCACAAAACGTCATGAAATTTAAAAAGAAAAATATTTTCTTTAAAATAATCATGAAATTTTTTGGAGGAAGCTTCATTAAAATAAGGATTTATAAAAACGTAAAAATCCTTTCATGCCGTATAAGTTAAAAAATAACAATTTCCTCGTACTTTTGTCGGAAAAGTCAAAAAGTACCTCGAATGGTAAAAAAAGAAAGATTCCTTCCATACGCTGTGGTAAAAGTAAGATAAGGGTAAAAATGTATTAAACATAAATGGAAGTAAAGTAATCGTTTTATTAAAACATTTTTAGAGCATATGGACATGGATAATAAACATAACTCCCAATAAATACTTACGAACAATCTCGAATAAGAATGAGATTGGAATAATTATCCCTTACCTTAGTTCTGATATGCTTCGTACGTTTCCGAACCTCCTGTTTAATGATTTAAATAATGTCATTGACTTATTACAGAATCATATTCATTGTTATGATATCATATATGTTTCACTTATGACTTTATATTACCCATTCTTTTGTAAATTCCATGTATGAGCAGCGTTTTGGGTAAAATCATTTCATTTATCATATGTGTTTCGACTTGTCGTTCTTGATATTATTACTTATATCCTGATTCACATTATTCCAGAATGTAAAACATGATTTATATATAATATATATTCAGGATATACATATATATTATAGAACGATAAAAGGAATGAAATACACCGTTTATGGAGACGGTAGGCTGTACGTACGCATGAACGCTGTTTTCGTTTCCTTATTGAATTTAATGGAATTAAGTATATGACATACATATATATGTACATAAATACAGTAGCATTATTATTTCATATATATCATTATTACTTATTATATATACTTTATAATCATTCTATAATTTTTAACATGTTAAATGAATCTCATCGCGTCGTGGAGATGGCAATCCGTACGTACGCCCGAGTGATGATATCGTTCCCTTGGAATTGTATTGGATTGTATGTATACTATTTCAGAATCAATATAACATTACAATAATCATATATAGTCATTATTTACACCATTATACCCATGCATGTAATGTGGTGGTGGAAAATAGATTACACCACAGCATGGAGACGGTATTCCGTACGTACGCATGCGCGGTGATTTTGTTTTCCGTATGATGGATAAATGGTGAAATATGGTTGTTTCATAATTATAATAACATATAAGTATATTATTGATACCTATGTTATTACTTCATAATGAAACTACTAAAGAATAATAAGTGGAAGAAGAAATAAAGTTGAAAGAATCAGTAACGGACATTACTTCTTCATTGAAGCACCTCTTTGATACCTCCTCTTAAAGCACTAAAATTGGTCTTTTAAAAAGACCCGGACCACTAGGATGTTTCTAGGGAAGTTGGGAAGTGAAATGGGTAGGTGTTGACCGAGATTGAAGGCTCAAATTGGTGTGAGGAGAAGAGGGAGGAGGTGCCCTTTTACAAGGGAGGAGAGGGGAACCTTTGGAAATCATAAAAATATTAATTTATAATAAATATAACCCCACTTAAAAACCTCAAAAAATGACTCATATTCGAATATTAGATGCTATAGGGTTGTAATCGCATCAAACCATATAATTTAGACATGTTAAGAAATTATTTTAAACATCATCAACTTGATTTATCAATTTGATTTTATTTGTGGTAATAACATTCTAAATTTTAAATTATAACAAATACTTACTTATTTGTTGTGAATTTTCCATAGTTGGATACTTTATAACATTTTAGACCATATAAATTTAAATTTATAATTTTTATATATTTCTGTGATTTTTAAACAATTTTATAATATGTTATTTATATAAAATAACAATATTGTCAATTTTGACACTATTCATTTATTTGAATTTAAATAAAATATACACAGAAGATATGTTCGAACTAAGAGCTTTAATAGATTTATAAAAGGTTATATTTTTCTAGAAAATTAGTTTAGTACATTAAATAGTTCATATAATATTTATTTTATTATTTTTAAAACAATTTATTTGGTTTATCTCTTAATAAAATAATTACTGCAACATTTTCTGTATAATTATTTAATATACTTATTTGTTTCATAAAAATTAAAAATAAAATACTATGATTAAGATAAATATATTACCTTTCATAATAATACTTTTAATCTAATTTATCATCTTAAAATCACAATATATACATTTTTATATTTATTAAATTATGAAGGTGACAACTTTGGAATTAATTAAAATAAAATAAAATAATTGTCATAATCACTTTTATAAGACTCCAAACGGTGATATATTAGGTCATTGGATGATTATGGTGTATCTATACACTAAAAATATGTTTTGATCAGGTTTTTTGGGTCTTTCAATCGGTATTATTATTTCAATAAAAACTATATTACTGATTTTTCACTTAATAAATAATTTCTACCTCATTAATGTATCACCATTAATGACAATTATTTAATCCCTAAAAATAATAAATAAATTATCATGATGTAGATAATTTTATTATCTTTCTGGAGACTATTCATGTTCTAAGTTTTATGATGTGTATCACTAAATTAAACTTATTATACTTATAATATTTAAAAGAGTGACATGTTGTCACTTTCTTTGGTTTTAATAATAATTAAATTATTTTCATGATAAAAAGTCCATAAAATGAATCTAATCCGACCCTTATGTGATATGGGTATACTTTTAGCCATACAATAAAATTTTGGCATGTGTTAGGGTAATTTTATAATATTATATTTACCCTTAATTACCTGATTTACCATTAAGTATGGTAAATAAAATTTTCCGTAGTTATTATTCATAATTCCCAAAAATAAAAAGTATCCTATTAACATAATTTGGATCAAAAGATTCTAAAAATGGAATCCATTATTTAAAATTCAATACACAGAAGTTTCAGAAATTAAATTAAAATTAATCCCGTTGTCGAATGAAAATGGCTTGTTGTTTAAAACATTCAAAAGATTGAATTGATTTAACTTACGAATTCAATTTAAAATAAATTATAATGATATAAATTATATTAAATGGTAAAAATATATTCTATTTCTACTTTAAACCCCATAAATATTTTAATTTATCCATCTAAATTATTACGATGAAAAAAGTTGTTTTTAATTAAAATATAGCGTGTTTTTACTATTCATTAAAATATGAAAGTTATCTGAAAAATATCAAAACATTATCCAATGTAAAATTTCATATCCTGATTCAAAATAAGAATTTTATTTTGTCAAATTTAACTTATAAACATGTCAACAACTAGATTTATTATGGGTGTGCCATGAAAAGGTGGCAAAATTGCATTTTTTGAAAAATACATATTTTACACGAAAAAATTATTTTGTTCTTATACCATGTTCTAGAAAATGTGTAAGATGTATAATTATATTATAAAATTCAAATTTTAGTTAATACTATTCATAATTGCTAGTTCATAATAATATTATAATAATATATCGTTGTTTAGTAAAACCTGGTATTGCGTACAACACACGCTATCGAGGAAGGTCGCGATTGCGTGTAATGCAAGCTAAGTCAGGGTTGCGTGTTGTGCAAGAATCCTTCATTGTTTCATATAATATAATCCAACCATATTTCATTTATACATTGAATATATATATATATATATACACACACTCAATGTTGCGTAGAATGTCTATTATAAAACGAACTTGAAATTTTGTGTAACACGATCCAAGATTAGTGTTGTGTATACTGCAAGCTAATACGGTGTTGCGTATAGCGCAAGAAAATATTGGTGTATCATACAAACGAAGATATGAAATAAATTAAAACAAATATATCTTATAAAATCTCTGGTTGTTACATTCTACCCTCATTAAAATGAATTTCTCCCTCAAAATTCATCAGGGTTATAAATCATTTACTATTCATAGAAACCCACATCGTAAAAAGGAATACTAAAACATAATTTTAAAAACAAAAGTATGAAATGAAATGATTACCCAAAGTAACTCATCATTGGGTTTCCATATAGGATAACATAGGTGAAAATATGGATATAGAAGAAAAATCTAACCATCAAGTTCAGTTGGAGAGTGGTAGAGGACATGGCTATGAAAAATCCAATAATCACAAAGCCATAAATTTGTGATGATCTAAGGTAACATCTGATTCATCAGATATAAGAGCAATAGGACAGCATTTTTGGTTTTCATGATCATTTCCCTAAAGTTGATGAATTAAAAGAAATATTTACATGAATTTGGTACAATCTCACTATTTTTCGTGAATTGAACAATTTCCACTTTATCTCTTAAAGAAATAAGTTGAATTTGTTATTTGTGAATCGTTAGCAGATCATGTGATAGAATGATGGGTCATTCCATCTGTTTCAAAACAATGGTTAGAAAAAGTTATCAAATATACATAAGTCCATCTATGGTGAGGTTAATCATATATGATTCTAAAAATGAACTTATACTTCATATATCATACCGCTTAATAAAATAAAACTAGTTTCTACTAACCATGGACTTCCTGTAGGCTAGTGGTAGGTGATAAAGGCCAGTCACACTTCAGTTTTGGGTTCAATTCCCAAAGACTTGTCCGACACGATGGGCTGTTGCCCGTCCTGCAGGTTTTCTTTTTTGTAAAACCTCATTAATAAAATATCCCATCAATAATATCGAAAATATTTATATCTTTAAACAATACTATCTTATTTCCACCATAATCCATTCCAATCTATATCTAATATACTTCGGTCCAATGTCATAGTATAAAGAAAACAATTACTTGAAATTTCATTAACCAACCATCATTTATCCCCCATTATCTTGTTGGTCACATTCCAATCATGTGAATACCTTAATCATGTATTCTCTTGAAAAATTAATACCCATTAAACCTTAGTGAAAACATGAATGCTGTCAGAAGTTAACTCTTTCCACATACCAAAATACAAAAATTCTATATACTCAAACCATGATATAACCTTCTCCTTATATCAGTCATGAGCTCATGAATACTGTCAAACATATAATTTTCTCCTTATCCCTTCATTATGCGCATATCATCTACTTTCCAAAAATACTGGTACCATTAATCACACACATTCAAAACTTAAGGAAAGACAACAATGTAACAATCCTTATTTTTCTCATTATTCCATAGTACCATGAGATTACTTATACAAAATTACATTTGATAAACATGTAATCATTCCACTACCTTATTAAACCATTGATCGAGCTGCAACAATTATTTCATCTCACATATCATTTGTAGTCTCTTCATCATCATCAACATAAATATTACCCATACGACCATACTGATTCTCTTAATGAGACATTCCCTTAGGGAATTGGTTTTTATAATTCCCGTACATTCCACATTTAAAACATTTAACCATTGTTGATGTCGTAGCAATACCATTATCCTCATCCATGGTGTTAACTGACCCATTTCCTTTGCACTTACTGGATTTATATCCTTCTTTTCCACACCCAAAGCATCTTCCAGTTCATTTGAAACAATCTCCCCGATGCCTCTTCCCACATGATTTACATGAGGTAAATTGAACTTTATTTCCTCTATGATCATCATGAAACTCCATCTTTATCTTATTAGCCGAGTCAGGAAACTTACCAAATTTGAGTTTATTGATTATATTATGAGATTGCTGATTCGGCATAGTAATGATGTTCAGACTTCCAAAGCCCATTTCATTTGGTTTCTCATGAATAATATCATTCCATTGTCCATCATATCCTCCATTATCATGAATCATCTTGTTTCCAGCCATTTTCTAAAACCCAAAAAGAATAATGTGAGAGGAAAAAATCATAATAAAGGGGGATTAACTTCAATATCTGACATCTTAGGTTTAATCTAATATCGTTACCATAATTCTAGGACTATAACCTATACTTATACTTAACCTTTGAGACATCCCTAGACATACATTAGAAATATATCTATGGATCTCACTAAAGTTCTCGCATCCTGGTTTCCAAAGTTTGACTAAAGCTTTCCTCTGATACCAACTGTAGAGACCCGAATCTTGACGTACATGGACAATACAATACTTTTGAAGAATACTTAATACATAACAAAAATAGACACATGAGGATCGTAATATTTTAGTGTCTTTGGAAACTCGGAATAAAATCTTCTAATCGTGGTGAAAGATCTTCAACATCTCCTAATAAAGATCTTCCCATTTTTTTCTTACCTAAAACCTCTCTTTATATCCTGGGGAAAAGAAAACATGAAACGGGTGAGCTCAAATTCCCAGTAAGGGTAAACACAGAGAACATAAAACAATCCATAAACATTTGAATGCAAAAACTTGAACATAAAATCTAAACATCAAAATCTTGAGCAACGACATAAAACATGGAAGTACATAAGGCATAGATCATAATGGAACATAACTCATGATAAAACAGCATGGGAATAAAACATGTAATTGTGGAAACCATTAATCACGTGATATTATTTCCATAGTAGCCAAGGCATTGCTGCCAAGACCATCTTAGTGGACAAAGTCCCTTTCTGAATCGAGTTCACTCCTCGTTCCAGTCCTGTATTACTGAACCGGTTTAACTTGTCATTCTATCCATTTATCTCATGAGATATAAATCTTTACCCAATGAATTGGAGGGAGATATATGGCCCACCCATCTCATAATGAAATAATTCTTACTTATGCCACAAAATAAACACACATCTTTCATAATAACCCAATAAATAAAATTGGTTTCATAAAAATCATCCCATCATCACATAATCCATATAAAACAAATGGATATTTCATCATAAGAAAATAGAAATCTTGTAAATCATAGAGACATTTTACATGAAACATACACATATGAAATAATGTCATCTTAGATAAAAATTGGTTTTGGTAAAACACTTGAAATGAATTCTTGAGGAAAATATCATTTCTTCTTCAAAATCAATTTCTTTTCACAAAACGTCATGAAATTTTAAAAGAAAAATATTTTGTTTAAAATAGTCATGAAATATTTTGGAGTAAGCTTCATGAAAATAAGGCTTTATAAAACCGTAAAAATCATTTCATGCCGTATAATTTAAAAATTAACAATTTCCTGGTAGTTTTGTCGGAAAATTCAAAACGTACCTCGTATGGTAAATAAAAGAAAGATTCCTTCCATACAATGTGGTAAAAGTAATGAAAGATAAAAAATGACTTAAACATACATGGAAGAAAAGTAAAAATTTTATGAAAACATTTTTAGAGCATATGCACATGGATAATAAACATAACCCTCAGTAAATACTTAAGAACAATCTCGAATAAGTATGGGATTGGAATAATTATCCATTACCTTAGGTTGGATATGATTCGTACGTTTCTGAACCTCCTTTATAATGATTTAAATAATGTAATTGAATTATTACAGAATCATATTCATTGTTATGATATCATATATGTTTCACTTATGACTTTATATTACCCGTTCTTTTGTAAATTCCATGTAAGAGCAGTGTTTTGGGTAAAATCATTTCATTTATCATATGTGTTTCGAATTGTAGTTCTTGATATTATTACTTATATCCTGATTTAGATAATTACAGAATGTAAAAAATTATTTATATATAATATATATTCATCATATACATATATATTATAGATCGATAAAAGGAATGAAATACACCGTTCATGGAGATGGTAGGACGTACGTACGCATGAACGCTGTTTTCGTTTCCTTATTGAATTGAATGGAATTAAGTATATGACATACATATATATGTACATAAATCCAGTAGCATTATTATGTCATATATTTCATTATTACTTATTATATATAGTTTATAATCATTCTTTAATTTTTAACATGGAAAATAAATCTCATCGCGTCGTGGAGACGGTAATCCGTACATACGCACGAGCGATGATATCGTTCCCAAGGAATTGTATTGGATTGTATATATACTATTTAAGAATCAATATCACTTTATTATAATCATATATAGTCATTATTTACACCATTATACCCATCCAAGTAATGTGGTGGTGGAAAATAGATTACACCATGGCGTGGAGACGGTATTCCGTACGTACGCACGTGCGGTGATTTTGTTTTCCGTAGGATAGATAGATGGTGAAATATGGTTGTTTCATATGTATAATAATGTATTTTTATATGAGTGATAATTATGTTATTACTTCATAATGAAACAACTAAAAAAGAAGAAGTGGAAGAAGAAATAAAGTTGAAAGAATCGGTAACGAACATTATCTCTTTTTTGAAGCACCTCTTTGAGACCTCCTCTTAGAGCACTAAAATTGGTCTTTGAAGAATGGAAGGACCTCTAGGAGGTTTGTAGGGAAGTGGGGAAGTGAAATGGGCAGGGGTTTTCCGAGTTTGAAGGCTCAAATTGGTGTGAGGAAGAGAGGGAGGAGGTGCCCTTTTATAAGGGAGGAGAGGGGCACATTTGGAAATCTTAAAAATATTAATTTATAATAAATCTAACCCCACATAAAAACCTCAAAAAATGACTCATATTAGAATAGTAAATGCTATAGGGTTGTAATCTAATCAACCAATAAAATTTAGACATGTTAATAACTTATTTTAAACATTATCAACTTGATTTATCAATTTAATTTTACTTGTGGTAATAACATTCTTAATTTTAAATTATAAAACATAATTACTTATTTGTTGTGAATTTTCCATAATTGTATAATTTATAACATTTTATACCATATAAATTTAAATTTATAATTTTTATATATTATTGGGATTTTTAATCAATTTTATAATATGTTATTTTTATAAAATAACAATAGTGTCAATTTTGACACTATTCATTTATTTAAATTTAAATAAAATATATACAGAATATATGTTCGAACTAAAAGCTTTAATAGATTTATAAAAGTTCATATGTGTCTAGAAAATTAGTGTATTACATTAAATAGTTCATATAATATTTATTTTATTATTTTTAAAAACATTTATTTGGTTTACCTCGTAAATAAATAATTACTACAACATTTTTTTATAATTATTTAATATACATTTTGTTGCATAAAAATTAAAAATAAAATCCTATTATGAAGATAAATATATTACCTTTCCCAATAATACTTTTAATCGAATTTATCATCTTAAAATCACAATATTTAAATTGTTATATTTATTAAATTATGAAGGTGACAACTTTGGCATCATTTAAAATAAAATAATATAAGTGTCATAATCACTTTTATAAGACTCCAAACGGTTATATATTAGGTATATTCAATAATTATGGTGTATATATAAAATACCAATAAGTTTTGGGCATGTTTTTTAGTCTTTTAATGGGTATTAGTATTTCAATAAAAACTATATTACTGATTTTTCACTTAATAATTAATTTCTACACCATTAATGTATCACCATTAATGACAATTATTTAATCCCTAAAAATTATAAATAAATTATCATGATGTAGATAATTTTATTAGATTTCTGTAGACTATTCATGTTCTATGTTTCATGATGTTTATCACTAAAGTAAAATTATTATACTTATAATATTTAAGAGAGTGACATGTTGTCACTTTCTTTGGTTTTAATAATAATTAAATTATTTTTATTGTAAAGAGTCCATAAAATGTATCTAATACGACCCTTAGGTGATATTGGTATACTTTTAGCCATCCAATAGAATTTTGGCATGTGTTAGGGTAATTTTATAATATTATATTTACCCTTAATTACCCGATTTACCTTTAACTATGGTAAATACAATTTCCAGTAGTTAGTATTCGTAATTCCCAAAAATAAAAGGTAGCCTATTAAAATAATTTGGACTAACTGATTCCAAATATGGAATCCATTTTTCCATATTCAATACACAGAAGTTGCATAAATTAAATTATAATTAATCCCGTTGTTGAATGAAAATGGGTTTTTGTTTAAAACATTGCAAAAGATTGAATTGATTTAACCTAAGAATTAAATATAAAATCAATGATAATGACATAAATTATATTAAATGGTAACAATATATTCTATTTATACTTTAAAACCATTATATATAATAATTTATCCATATAAATTATTACGATGAAAAAATTTGTTTTTAATTAAAATATAGTGTGTTTTTACTATTCATTAAAATATGAAAGTTATCAAAAAAATACCAAAACATTATCCATTGTAAATTTATATATCCTGATTCAAAATAAGAATATCATTTTGGAAAATTTAACTTATAAACACTTCAACAACTAGATTTAATGTGGGTGCGCCATCAAAAGGCGGTAAAACTTCATTTCTTGAAAAATACATATTTTACCCGAAAAATTTATTTTGTTCTTATACAATGTTCTAGAAAATGTGTAAGATGAATAATAATGTTATAAAATTCAAAATTTAGTTAATACTCTTCATAATGGATAGTTCATAATAATTTTATAATAATATATCGTTGTTTAGTAAAACCCGGTATTGCGTACAACACACGCTATCGAGGAAGGTCGTAATTGTGTGTAATGCAAGCTAAGTCAGGGTTGCGTGTCATTGAAGAATCCATCATTGTTTCATATAACAGAATCCAACCATATTTCATTTATACATTTAATATATATATATACACACACACACACACTCAATGTTGCATAGAATGACTATTATAAAACGAACTTGAAATTTTGTGTAACACGATCCAAGATTAGTGTTGCATATACTGCAAGCTAATACGGTGTTGCATATAGCGCAAGATAATCTTAGTGTAGCATACAACTGAAGATATGAAAGAAATTAAAATGAATATATCTTATAAAATCTCGGGTTGTTACACAATCTGTTTTCATTTCTAGTTAATTCGTATCCTATAAATTCATAATATATTTTTTAAAACATGTTGTTACATATATTTATAACAAATATTTAGAAACTATAATTTAAATTCAATGTTTTATCTTATTATTTTTAATAATCACATTATTTTTCTGTAAACTCAGTCTTGTGTGTTATGTAAGAAATTTAGGAATGCCATTATTGCATGTAATGCATGATAAACTAAGAGTTACATGGGGATAAAATAAAAGTAATTTCTCATGATCTTCATGATTAAATTGGATTTGTATATAAAACAATTCCAAACATAGAACATTAATATTAAATAAACAATTTCTTGTGTTGTATTAAATGATAAATATCTAATAGGTTAAATTAATTGGAAAAAATTCCCACAATATCATAGTATTACATTTTATTTTGTACTAAAATGATCAATTGGTTATCATATATGTATTTAATTCTCTCAAATTACTAAAAAAATTGATTCCTAGAGATTTTACCCTTTTTATCATTTCTAATATAATTATGTAATATTTCAACTCTGCGCTACTGGGTTTGGGGTTAATATAGTTATTATTAGAAATCAATTAGTTGAATCTTTGGGAACTAGATTAAAGAAAACATATGCTAGGGAACAAAACCATTTGATAGAAATTGTTAATAATTATCAAATAATTTCTTTATATGTTTTTTAATGAATATTGATGTGGTATATTCTAGATATACAACTTTTTCTTAATACTACAAGTATAAATAATACTCTAAAAGAGGTACCTAGTCATAATTAATCTGAAAATGGTTCATTGGGTAGGACCCCATCATCAACTGGTGCTAGAAAATAGGACTTACAGTACTCTATTTTGGTCAATCCTTATTGATATGATCATTAAAATTTACAATTTCATTAAAAACCATTATGAAGGTTTGGAAAATAATGATACCCCAATGGATTTTTTTGATTATTTGATTAAAATTGATTAAATTGTTAATTAATAATATACATTACAAAATATTTGGAATTATGAAATATGGTTTAAAATTCAAATTTTCTTTTAGATAACATAATATCTTCTATTTCTAAGAATTGATTACAAAAATTATTATGGGTTTGACTACCTATAGCTGATGTAGATATTTCCCTTTCGTGTAATCAAATATATATACTATTATATCTAGAACGATTATGGTTATATTATGGAATCAAAATATTTTTATGGGAACAATCCATCCTAGGATAGAAAAACTAGTTACATAGAGAATTATCATATGATGGATCACGTTATGCAATAATAACCTCAATCATTTAGTAGGGATACTAACTTATTTGAATATGATAAATAGATGAAGTCTCTAGAGAATAATTTATAGCTTTGGGATGTGTTGAGTGAGAAAATGTTATAGTTTTATTGTGTTGTCTCAAAAGGGATATTGATTAATTGTTGTCATTTATCTAGAAAAATATAGAGTAAGAGAAAATAAAACTGATAGAATGGAAATATTTTAAGGAAGAGTTATTTGAAAAATATTTCCCTCAGGAAAAATAATATAATATTGAGATAAATTAAATTTCCATATTGAAAATGGAATAAAAATGTATTTTGGAGTATGAAGCTACATTTACAAGGATAGTAAGGTATGCTGCAAATTACATTAACAACACAGAGTGAATGTTTTTTGATTTCATTAAAGGGGTTAAGAAATATATGTGTAGGTTGATGGGCTATCAAAAAATTTCATCATATGATGAAATAATATTATTATCTATAATAAAGTAATATAAGGGTGGAAAGAAGTGTCATGTATCATTCATGAAGGGAATGTGATTCTGTTACAAGGGTGGGGAGAACTACCACCATGATCATTATTTCAATGGAATTAATAAAATATTCAATGCGGAATAATTCCATGGTAATCATCTAGGAAATATGAAAATTATTTCTCCAAGAATTAAGGGAATATACATTAAAAAAAGTTGATATATCAGTCATAAACATTTAACATATTATTACTGTATTATGGTAATCTGAGATCCCACTTTTATTAATTCAGTAGTTAGGGTTTTTCTCATTCTATTACATGAATGGAGATTTAAATTTTGGGAATTTGTGGGTCGTGGACTACTGGCTCACTGATTTTCCAAAACCACGTGCCCTCCTAGTGGAAATAGTGTAATCCCAAATAGAGGTCTGTTAAATGGATGGTACAGGGTTGGTAAAACCATTCACACATTAATGATAAATCCTTGCATCCCTATTATGTGGTTAATTTGGTTAGGGAACACATTTTGATAACATGTATGACCATTCCCACCTAACCATGAATGTGTGATTTAATTACTCTAAAAAATATTATAAAATTTATCATACACAATTTATACTGTCTACAAGGAAAAAAATATCCATTTTATCATTTCATATATTTGGAGGTCTTCTAAGAACATAATATCACCCCCAAACCCTCTTCATGTATGATAGATGCCTGGTTGTCAAAATTTGATCTTTTCCCAGACAGTTTAACTTCAATGATGCTTCCCTCCTTCTCACTTCCTATACCCACATAGGGTTTTGTAGAACTACAAGTTTTTAGAAGATGTAATATGCTCTTATAGGGATATTGAATATATGGTTGATTTATTAAAATCCATTTTGAATGTTCTTCATTGGGGATTCCATTATAGAAGATGTGTTATGTGATCCTGTGAACTATGATATGCTATTCTTTTAAGGATTTTCTAATTTATTTAACTCCAAATTTTATTATATGAATTCAGCTTATTTCAATTTGATATTAAAAACCCAAATTTTCAACTCATTGGGATTTAATATTTTATTGACTTGAAATTTGGAGAAAAACTCCAATTTGATTTAATTGTGGAGTGATTTTTTTAATTGGATGGAAATGTGAAATTAAAATTTGAAATTTGAAATTTTAAATTGATTTAATATTTTTATTCTTAAAAAATTGATTAAATTGTAATGATGATAACATATTTTTTATCATGTAAAAAGGAAAAAACTAGTTAAAACCCGATTTAGTTTTTTAAATGGACATTTTCATATTGAAATGAAAAATGGGTTAATTTTATTTTTATAATTTTTGAAATAAAATTAACATTATTTAAAATTGATAGAGAACATGATATTCTAATTAAATAGTTATTTATCAGTAGAACAATCTAATGAATAATTATAAATTTACCAATACATATGCAGCATGTCAAATCCCTGATGGGTTTGTAATGATCCCTCTTTAACTTTTGTCTGAGGGACGTGTGCATGCATATTGTCGTGATCAACTATTTGAGTGTTTTATGATCCCATGATCCATAACTATCATACCTCTTTCAAGTTTTACATGATACACATTTTTTATTATATTGAATTATACCATCGTCTATAAACATATATACAAGTTCATATTAAATATATTTAAAATACTTTATATAAAATTGTTATTAATCCAATATTTATAATTATCTTCCATCAATTTAATTGTAATGAAATGTTTTATTAAAATTTTATTTTTTTCTTCCATGACTGTTTATTTAAAATATAATTCCTTATTTGGTTAATTAATTTGTATTATTATTATGGAATCCTTGGTGGTAACCATATGGGATGTTAACTCACACCCTACATTTGAATTTTAGTGTCTTTAGATTATCTTCTTATAGGCTTAAGCAATGTTAATGTTCCACATGAAGGTTGTTTTGATGTTTATCATCAGGTATTGGAATGATATTTCCATTGGGACTTATATTTTTTATCATCTAGTTTTGTAGTACATTGTAGTTGTAGAGATGGTTCATTTGAATTTTTGATATCTTGTACAGTTCCCCATGTATAGTTTTCCATTGAACATGCTAACCTGTTTTTTTTCATACACTATTTATATAGAAAACCTATTCCCACATTATCTTGTATGGTTATATGTGGTTTTCATCAAGCAAAGGTATGGGGTATTCCTTTCATGATATGTGGAGATCATCTCAATTATATGGGTATTCAGTTTTCTAGGACATTTATTGAGAATGTTGTATAAAATGTTCAGGTTATGCCTCTTTAATTGTTTCTATTATGTAGTTCTATAACCATTTTGGGACATTAATGGTAGTTAATTTCAAGTTACACGACACAGTTCACTATAACGACCCGTAAGTCACCAGGGATGGTGTAAGACATACATAATGGGGAATATTTCTAGGATTTTCCCTATTTTTGATTTAGATAGGATGAGATAAAGTCTATAGTTCTATCTAAATTGATTAACATCCCCATATAACTGGATTTATTGTAGACATGAGTAATTTTTTGAGGTTATCAATGTAGTTTTCAAATATTAGGTAGCATCCTATCTATTTGAATATGTGAAATATGATTTATGTGTATGATTTTGATTAGAAACATTGAAAAAATAAACTTGTAGACAATAACCTAGTTGAGGTTATTGTGAATTTTTCTCATTCATTGGGACAGACATCAACATTTATTCCCATTTAGGTTCATACTTTTTAACATCAAGGTGATGTTTTACTAAATTGTTCACAAGAGTTATTTCTCAATAAATACACTATCATTTCAAGGTTATAATAATCATCCACTATATGAGGATTGAATGAGGGTTATCAATCTTATGTTTTAGTTCTCAAAAATAGTGTATGAAATTAAGGTGAAATATAACATCCCAAGTAAATAATGAAATAATATATTTCTATTTAATTAATATTTTGTGAATTAAATATTAATCTTACATTAAAGGGGTTGTTATGATTGATGGCGTACCCGATACGCAATAATGTGTTTCTTTGAAATCTTACGTTACACAATAATAAAATAATATTATTATTTTAAATGGTAGTTAAAACCTAGAAATTTTATTGACAGGAATGAACATAACAAACTACAACATTATTATAAAAGTTTGTATAATGTTTTTACATTTATCCTATGAGAGATATTTGATTAAAATGTAAATGAATCTAATTTTAGGCCTAATTTACTTTAAAAGGATGATCTACCTCTTTTTGATGGTGAAACCTCTTTATAACTAGTTTTTTTCAATTTTATATGTTCTATTATACAAACTAAAATCCTTCTTTAGAAACGGTACATCAAAATTTAATTTGGGTAAATTTTTGGTATTTTTTGATTAAGTTCATTTATAATGAATAGTAAAAAATACAGTATTTTAATACAAAAGTGCCTTTTAGTCTAATATATTTATATGGATAGATTATCTTTTTAATTGGATTTGATGTGTAATTGGAATATATTATTATCAATTAATCTAATGTTGGTAATTGGAATTAATTTCACTTTGAAATTGGACATAAATAAGTGTCAATCATTTGCTAATTATTATTTCTTAAAAAACAATCTTGTTGTTTTGACTAGAATAAATTTTATATTAATTTATGCCACATTTGTTTTTTGAATTTGGAAAAATTTATTCTATATTAGGGAATCCTGAGGTCCAAATTGTGTAAATAGGTTACTATATTTTTACATTTTAAATATTTACATAAGTAAAAAATTTATTTAGCGTGGTTAAAGGGTAAATCTGGTAAATAAAGGAATTTTTTTATTAATATAAAATCAACGTAACATGTGCCCTAATATTATATTTTTAATCATATCTAACCATCAGCATATTTTTGTCTATTTTGGGACCCCATGGAGCCACTTACGAGTGATAATGACACATTATTTTAAATAACTTAAAGTAAAGGCTAAAATGACATTAACAAATATATTTTTGTAACATAATTTTTACATGGGGTTATATAAGTTATATTTTCAACTATAAATATTAAATGGAAATTTAAAAATATTTCCTAAATCATGGTATTTTTTTTATATTTTTAAGACAAAAAATAAATTAAATTATTTATAACACAATAATGATGCAGTATTCACCTCATTAATAATTGATTTAAATAAATAAGATTATAAATATTAAAAAATATTGAAAACCTATCCAATTATTATTTTATGGCTTTATTTCGACCCTTAGGAATATTATATTCAAATTTAATTAGTTTTTGACCTGTATAAATCAAATTTAATTATACAATAAAATAATATTTTTACACGTTCCAAAAGATCGCCACCTCCCTCTTATAAAAATCCCTCACATCTAACTCATTACTTACACCTCTCAAACCAATTGGATAGTCCAACTCTATCCCAAATAATCAATAATGATCTCTATCTTCCACCTAGAATCCTTACCTTAGGTTGATGTCACTTCAAAAGTTCTTTTTGTTTAAAACCAATGCGATTTACCCAAATTTAAGGTAACAGTTTCTCTTAACTTATTTTCTTTTATTTTACATCTCCATCCCCTATACTATTTTAATTAAATTGTTTTATAACAATACCAGTATCCTTATTATACTTGTATTTTGTTATGACAATTATTTTAACTACACATAAACACTCCTCGATCTAATGGGTAAAGATCATATTGTTTCAGTGGATGGAAAACTAACGCCTCACGAAACGATGAATGTTCTATTATCTCTTATCTCCTATTATAGTGGCCATTATGATGGAAATATATTTATATATGATATATATTATATTTATACAGTTTCTAATCTTCTTTATTTTTCACTTATAACATACCTTTATGTTATCCAATATGGGGAAACATGATATTTTCATTTTAGAATGTGCAGACTACTACCCCCGGAAAGTGATATGTCTCATTAATTCCATATGTGGGATGTATAAAATATGGTTATAATGATATTATATATTTTATATTATTGTATAATTATTGTATACCTATGTATTATTATGTTTTAATTCTATAAAAATATAAAATAGAAATGAAATTTGTGTTCATGCGTACGTACGACTTACCGTCTACATAAAGGGTGCATTTCATTTCATACCTCCAATTTTTTTTTACTATTATAAATACATGTATATACTTGATATATATGATATATATGATATATAAATCATTAATATTATTCTGGATATAATGAACTATTAACCACATGAACAACATGAACTTATTTGAAGTCCATTTTTTACTCAAGTACCAAATATCAAAAAAATGACCATTATTAATGTAAATAATTAAATAATGTTTATATGAAGTTAATAAGTGATATAAATTGAATAATATACTATGAAAATGTTAATATTTATGTCAAAATTAACTTTATAATATTATTTATGATATTAAAGAACGAACGAGTCAAGTCGGATGCGAGGAAGGGGACTTCATCTAAATATCCATTCATTGAGGCATATTTTGTTTTAATACCCATATATATTTTATAGATTTTATAAACTCTTTTGACTTTTAATTTCATTCAAAGGTAATATTTTTCTATGAAGTGTTCTACTAATTACAGAAAAGATTGTATTCTTCTTAACATAAGCGGTGACAATGACCTTTCTGCCACCACGAGTATTATTTGATCTATGGCTTCGATAACAAGCCGTAATGTTTTTAAAAGGAAATTAAGTAACATATACTCTGTTTACATATATTGGTATTGAAATTGGTTTTGTTAATGGATTGATTATTTCATTATATTTAAGTGATATATTTTGATTGAAATGTGAAAATGTTATCTTTCCTTTATGTTTGTTTTATGTGTTATGAATATGTTATGGTTATTGGGAATTGTTACATATACATGTGGTACCATGATAAACCTATGGCGGTTTGAGCCCGAGATAGCTCTCCAATGCATTGGGTAACTTGACAGAAGTAAATGTGAATATTTCTCCTGTGATATTTAAGGAATATATTGTGAATGGTGTTCTAAATGTTACTACCTATGTAGTTTTGATAGCTACAATGTATGTGTGATATGGATACCACATGTTACCTTTATGATTTATTTTTTCTAGGTGTTATTCATATGTATAATGATTTCATGTGGTATGTTAAAGAGATTATATTATGTAAGAAATGGTGAACTAGTGTTTTTTTCTTTGTTTTATAACCCTTACTAATGTTTTTATTACAATACCATGTTTTGAATTGTTTTTCAGAAGACGTAAAGATGAATTGGGTGAAGGATAGGATTAAGGAAATGTCATGCTATCTAAAACATAGGACTAGACATGAATTTTTTTTCTAGAGTTTTTATTTTATGAAAAAATGGAAACAGAGTAGAAGTTTCTACCTTTTAATTTTTGAGATATAATGTAATAATTATGGACAAATTCTCTAAAACTCTAAACATGAAAAGATACTCAATGTGAATTATTCATTTAATTCAATATTATGTTATGTTTAAGGTCATGTTCTATTGATTTTTATCATAGATTGGTATAGATTACATTTAGAGTAAGGGTATTGTTATATTAATATCAAGAAATTAATTTATATTATTAATGAAATGATATTTCATTTACATATTACCATGTTAATTTTCTTATGATATTTCTTATGTTCAGAATTGTTTTCCTAAGAGGAAACATGGCATCTATGTAGGGATGAAAATAGGAGGAAGACAACCTTCCAAATCAGAAACCAGAGATGGTCAGAATCAAAACTAAACGGTTTGTTGTAGTGATGGCCTAATGGACTCAGGAAATAAATTTTGGTTGTATCCATGCATGAGATCAGCTAGATCAATCCTAGAGGAACATTTTAGTAGTGGATCATTTCATGAAGCAACACCCCCCATCATTTATAAGATCATCTGACCATGTGAAAGATGAAGGGTGGATTAAAGCACTGGATAAGATTTTCAATGTTACGCTGTGATCAAACCATCAAAATGTTAGTCTTATTGTTTTTCATTTTGAAGGTGAAGTTGATCAGTGGTTTTGATGGTGAAAAATATCACGGATTGTGAGGAGATGGATGCTCTTGATTGGGATGAATTTATAGGTATTTTTCATGAGAAATATTTTCCGAAGTTAGTTCATATTAGGATGGAAAAATAATTCCTGGAATTGAGGTAGGAGGATTGCTCAGTGGCTACTTATGAATCAAAATTCACTCGACTGGAAAGGTATTCTCCAAATTTCATACGAGATCATGATAGTAAAATCAACTGTTTTACTCAGGATTAAATCCAATGTATCTAAGGGATTTATCTTCTTTTGAGTTCAAAAGTTACAAAAAACATGTTTAATGTGAGGAGAAGGTGGAAATGGAGTTTGCAGATGATCATGTGTTCATTAACAAACAACATAATAAAAGGTTGGTGTGGAAGACAAAATGGAAGAACTCCTCAAAATATTTTGATGGTATGAAACTTAAGTTTTTAGTTTGTGAAAATTATATTAAAAAGCATGCTTGGGAATGTCTTTTGAATTATATTACGTGAAACCGGTTAGGTAATATGGGAAATAAGGCTTGTAATTACACTGAAAAATAAAAGGTTAATGGTAAGACAAAATCTGATTTACAATCAGTAAAATGATTTAAGTACAATTAAATGGGTCATTATGAAAATGAGTTTCCAATGAAGAACCCAACAGAGGGAAAGTACGCAGACTACATGCAGAAAGGGGAGGTAAAATCCATTGAAACTACTTTAGCAGATGTAGGTTCACTGAATGAAGTAGTATCAAGTACACTATTTTTTTGTTAAGATTTTGCGAATGTGTTTTTTGATTTAGGGCCTACACACTCTTTTATTTCTGAGAATATTTCTGTTAAATTGGAAAATATTTATGAAGATATTAATCCTGAACTTGAGGTAAAAATCCGTGAGGAAATGTTGAAACAAAAAAAATCATAATAACCTTCCTATCCTTCTGTGTGGAAAGAATCTACCTACAATCCTTATTGTTTTTTCACTAGTAGTGTTTATTGTTATTTTGGGAATGAATTGGTTTTTTCTTTATCATGATAACATTGATTGAAGATCTAAAGTGGTTTCTTTTCTAAAAGATTATCAGTTTTATTACAAGATTTAAACCAATATTTTGATAACATATTAGGAAGGTGAGAAACAAGTAAAAGACAAAAATGAATGTTACCTAGCATATATTGTTGAAAATAAAGGAGCTGTTGAGATTAATGATATGCTAGTGGTAAATTATCACCTTGATGTTTTTCTTAAACAGATGCATGGTATTGTACTTGACCGTGAAGTTGAATTTACTATTTACATAGTTCAGGATGATAAGCTAATTTCAAAACCCCCTTATCGAATGGCTCAAATTGAACTTATAGAGTTAAAGAAGAAATTTCAAGAGTTATTTGATAAAGGTCTTATTTGACCAAACACTTCACAATGGGGTGCTCCTGTGTAGTTTGTTAAAAAATAGTTCAATGAGACTTTTCATTGATTATATAGCATTGAATAATATCACTATTATGAACAAGTATCCATTTCCACAATATGATGATTTGTTTGACCAGCACCTGGGAGCTCATTATTTTTTGGAGATTGATTTGATGTCAGTGTACCATCAGTTTAAAGTAAAGGAAGGAAACAATATGAAGAGTGTTTTTCATACTAGATATGGCCATTTTAAATTGGTGGATATGCATTTTGGGTTAACCAATGAACCTGTTATATTCATGGATATTATGAATATAATTTTTCCTGAGTTCTTGGATAGGTTTCTAGTTGTGTTCATTGATGATATATTGGTTAATTCTAAAATTAATGAGGAGAATTAATTTCATTGAAATTTTTTCTTGAAAAATATTAAGAAAATAAAATGTATGGGAAATTCAGAAAATGTGAGTTTTGGTTACATAAAATTTGATTCCTTGGTCACTTTGTTTCTATAAACGGCATAACTGTTGATCCTTCTAAAACCAAATTTGTTGATGAATGTCCAAGACCCACATATATAATTTAGATTCATATTTTTCATGGATTAGGTGGTTATTACCTGAGGATTGTTGAAATTTTTTATATATAGAAAATTCCCTAAGTTAACTCGAAAAGGTGTTAAGTTAATATGGAATAAACAATGTGATGATTTTTTTCAGGAATTAAAAATATGCTTGGTGAATGCTCCTGTTTTGGAACTGCCTTCCAGAAATGGTGATTTTGTTATCTACAATGATGCTTTGTTGAAAGGACTTGGTTTTGTCCTTATGTAGAATTATCATGTTATTTATTAAGCTACACATCAGTTTAATCCTCCAGATTTAATTTACCCTACAAATTATTTGGAACTAGTTACTGTTGTTTTTTCTTTAAAAAATTTTGAGGCATCATTTGAATGGATTAAAATGTGAAATATATATTGACCACAATATCATAAAGTATATATTCACACAGGATGAATTGAACATGAGACCGAGGAGATGGATAGAATTAATCAAGGATTATGATTTCATGATCCTTATCCATCTGAGAAAGGCAAATAAAGTGGTTGATGATTTGTTTCGAAAAATTAATGATTCATTAAACATACATCCTTTTGTACGAGATCCTATGGTTATTGATTTGATATTCTTTGGCATAGAAGTAGTTGTTGCAGGAAATTTTTATATTTTGTTTCATGTGTTAGTGAAATCATCTCTATCAGACAGAATAAAGAAAGTTCATAAGATATATAGTGAGTGGTAGAAAAAGGTAGAGTTGGTTCAGAAGGGTATGTTTCTTGAATTAAAAAATGATAATAATTGTGTTTTGAGGTTTTGAAAGAGATTATGTGTGTCTTGTGATTCACAGTGGAAGAATGAGTTGTTATGTAAAGCTTATAGTTATTCATTTTTAATTCATCCTAGAAGTAATAATATGTACAAAGATCATAAAGAGTATTACTGGTGGGATGAAATGAAAAATTATATTGCTAATTTT
This sequence comes from Viscum album, assembly GCA_963277665.1. Classification (NCBI taxonomy): domain Eukaryota; kingdom Viridiplantae; phylum Streptophyta; class Magnoliopsida; order Santalales; family Viscaceae; genus Viscum; species Viscum album. The sequence continues at coordinate 1,058,098,892 of OY728165.1, read as the reverse complement.
ACTGTTAACTGTTTGACTTTTCAGTATGTTAATGTAGAGTGATAGTTACTGAAAGGGTTGATTTTGTTTTACCAGTGCCAGAGTGGTAATGGAAAAATATAACCATGGACTTCCTAGTTCGATTACTGATAAAATGTCGAGGTAATAATGCAGTCTAGGTTATTTTTGATCAGTTGACTAGATCTACACATTTTATTTCTATTCGATATACTTTGTCTCTTGATCAAATTTCTCATTTGTATATAAAATAGATTGTCAGGTTTTATGGACATTCTCTCTCTATTGTATCTTATTGTGATCAGAGGATTACAACTAACTTTTGAAAAGACTGTCGGGCATGAAATTAACTTTTAGTACAAATTTTCATCCTCAATCAGATGGACAGTTATAACTAACAATTCATACCATGGAGGATATGCTAAGTGCTTGTTCACTAAATTGCCAGGGATGTTAGGACTAACATATTTAATTGGTTGAAATTTTATATAAGTACAGTTTCTATTCCAGTATACAGATGGCTCTATTTGAGGCATTATATGGAATGTGTTGTCGAACTCTAACATTTTGGTAGAAAGTAGGTGAAAAAAAGATAATGGGAGCATAATTTGTAGAAGAGATGGTAGAAAAGGTTCAGTTGATTCAGAAGAACATGAGAACAACTAGGAGTAGGGTGAGAAGTTATGCAGATAATCAGAAGAAGGATATATCTTTTGATGAAGGTGATCATGTCAATCTCTAAGATTCTCCATGGAAAAGTGTGATGTGTTTTGGTAAGAAATGAATGTTGAGCTTGATGTTCATTGGACCCTATGAAAGCCTGGTGAAATTTGGATATGTTTCAAACAAATTGGATTGAACTCCATGTTTATCCTAGGTACAGAAAGTTATTCCGGTTTCAATGTTGAAAAGTATATTCCATATCCATCCCATATATTGATCCCAGATGTAGTTCTATAGGATGAGAATATCTCTTATGAGGAACAACTAGTCCAAATTCTTGACTATAGAGAGAAAATGTTGCGAAATAAATTAATTCACTAGGTAATTGTTTTTTGGAAAAACCACGTGGTTGAAGAGGCATCGTAGGAATATGAAAATGAAATGAGGGATAAGTAAAGCAATTTATTTGATAGGTGAATAAAATTGCGAGGAAGCAATTTCCAAAAGGGGGGAAGGATGTAACATCCCAAGTAAAAAAATTGATACATTTTCTTTTTAATTAATATTTTTTGAATTAAATATTAATTTCACCATAATGGGGTTTCTATGTTTGATGGAAAACCTAATACGCAACAACGGGTTTTTTTTAAATCTTACGATGCACACTAATAATATAATATAATTATTTTAATTGGTATTTTACTCCAATTAATTTTATTGGTGAGAATGAAAAGAAAAAACTACAATATAATTATACATGTTTGTTAAATTTTTTAACATTTATCCAATATAATATAGAGGCTTAAAATGTGAATGAATCTAATTTTAAGCATAATTTACATTAAAAGGTTGATTTACCACCTTTTGATTGTGAACCCTCTTTAAATATAATTATGTTCACTTTTATATTTTCTATTTAACAAAATAAAATCATTATTTAAAATCGGGACATCAGAATTTAATTTGGTTAAATATATGGTATTTTTATGTTAAAGATAAATTTTTCATGAATAGTTAAAATAAAACATTTTAATTCAAAAGTGCCTGATAATATAATTAATTTATATTGTAAGATTATATTTTTAATTGGTTATAAAGTTTTATTAGATTATATTTTTACCAATTAATCCAATATTGGTCATTGGAATTAATTTCACATTGAAATTGGATATAAAAAAGTGTCAATCATTTCATAGTTATTATTTCCAAAAAAACACACTATTTTTTTTGAGAGAGGTAATTAATTTTATATTAATATCTGCCACTTTTGTGTTTTTAATTTTTGAAAATATAAAAAATATTTATAATAAGGAGTTAAAAATTGTGTAAATAGGTATTTTTTATTTTTAGACATTTGAAATATTTACTTTTGTGAAAATTGTATTTACCACGGTTAAAGGGTAAATCTGGTAAATAATGGTAAACAAATATTATTACAATAATATAAAATTACCCTAACATGTTTTCTAATCGTATTGGTCAATACATATCAGAACATGGGCATATTTGAGTCGCTTTTGGGACCACATGTATCCACATAATCGTGATAATGACACTTTTTATTAAATAACTTAATGTAAAGGAAAAATATTCATAAACAAATATCATTTTTTAAATTAATTTTTACATGGTTTATATAAGTCATTTTTTGATGATAAATATTATTTTTAATGGTAAAATGTTTTCCCTCATCATGGAATTTTTTTTATATTTTTTATACATCAATTATATTAAATTAATAATGACACAATAATGTTGCATTATTTACCACATTAATAAATGAGTTAAATAAATCTGATTATAAATATTAAAAAATTAACCAAAACCCATCCAATTCTTATTGGGTGATTATATTTTTAACATTAGTCATCTTATATTCGATTTTAATTAGTTATGGACCTTTATAAACCTAATATCAATATATAATAAAATAATATTTTACAAAATTCCTAAAGAGCCCATCCTCCCCCTTATTAAAATCCGTCACATCTAACCCATTCATCACACCTCTCAATCCTCTTGGCTCATCCAACCCATGACCAAATAATCTCTCAAGATCCCTCTATTAAAACATTAAGCCTTACCTTATTCATAAGTCACTTCAAGAAGTCTACTTGGTTAAAACCAAATGGAGTTACCCTAATTAAAGGTAACAATTTCTATTAACTTATTTTCATTTTTTTTACTTCTCCAACATCTAAAATCATTTAATTAATTTATTTTATAAAAAAAAATTATCATAAATATACTATTAGGTTTATATGATAATTTTTTGAACTAAACTTACACTCACCTCAATCAAATGGGTAAAGAACATACAATTTCTGTTGATGGAAAACTAATGTCTCACGAAATGATGATTGTTCAATTATCTCATACAGCCTATTATGGAAGCCATTATGATGAAACTGTATTTATATATTATATATATTTTATTTATATTGTTTTTATGCTTCATTATGTTTTATTGATAGCATTCCTTAATTGTTTCCATTATAGGAAATGAAAAAATTTCATTTTATGATGTGCGGACTACCACCCCCTCAAAGTGATATGACTCGTTAATGGATTATGTGGGGTGTATAATGGATGGAGTTAATGATATTTTATATGATATTATACTGGAATTATAATAAACCTACATATCATTATGTTTTAATTCCATTAAAATAAGAAATATAAATTTAAGTAGCGTTCATGCGTACGTAAGTCTTACCATCTCCATGAATGGTGAATTTCATTTCATGCCTCAAAATGTTATATACTATTATGAATACATTTATATACTGGATATATATGATATATATGATATCTAAATCTTGAATATTATTCTATATATAATGATATTTTGACAACGTGAACAAGTTCAACTAATAAGAAGTCCATTGTTGACTCAAGTACCAAATAATGACAAAATGACCATTATTAACATAAATGTTTACAAAATGTTTATAACATAGTAATAAGTGATATAAATATAATAATAAACTTGAAAAAGTTTTTTTTTCAAATAGAAATTGAATTTAGGTAATTATTCAAGAGATTAATGAATAAACAGGTCAAGTCGGATGTGAGGTATGTGACTTTGTCTCAATTTCCATTAATTGAGGCATATTTTGTTTTAATACATGACTTTATTTTATAGGCTATATACTCCTTTGAATTTTCAATTCATTTAAAGGTAATATTTTTCTACAAAGCGTCTTACTTAATGATGAAAAAGAAGGTTTTATTTTCAATGTAAGCAGTGACAACAACCTTTTCACCACCGTGAGTATTATATGATCTATGGCATCCATTACAAACTGTAATGATTCTAAAAGCAAATTATATACCATTGACTATTTTTATGCATAATGTTATTGAAAATGGTTTTGTTAATGGATTTATTATTTAAATATATTTAAATAAAATATTTTAATTGAAATGGGGAAATGTTATCTTTCATTTTTTATGTGTTATGAATATGTTATATTTCTTGTGAATTGTTACATATATGGGTGGATCTGTGATAAAACAAGGTCGTTTGAGCCTAAGATAGCTCTCTAGTTCATTGGGTAATGTGACGGAGGTAAACATGAATGTTTCTCATAAGATATTTAGGTAATATTATGTGATAGGTATTCCAAATGTAACTCCTTATGTATATGTGATAGATACAATATAAGTATGATATAGATACCACAAGTTACCTTTATGATTTATGTTTTCAATTTTTTATTCATAAGTTTTATGATTTCATGAGGTATGTTAATGATATTATGTTGTGTATGAAATGATGAACTATTTATTTTTTCATTGTTTTATAACCCTCACTGATCGTTTTATGCTAATCCCATGTTTTGAAATGTTTTTCACCGGACATAAAGATGAATAAGGTCAAGGATGAGATCACGGAAATGACATGTTGTCTAAAACATGGGAATAGACATGAATCTTTTTTTCGAGAGGTTTTATTTTATGTAAAAAATGGAAATAGAGTTGAAGTGTGTGCCATGTAATTTTTGAGATGTAATGTAATGTTTATAGCCAAATTCTCTAAACACTAAACCTGAAAAGATACTCAATTTGAATTATTCATTTAATTCAATATTATGTATTGTTTAATATTGGGTCCTTATATGAAATAGGTTACCTTTAAGCTAATGAGATATAGTAAGATGTGGTGGGACCATATAGTGATAGAGGATAAGAATAAGGGATTAATGTTGAAATAATTTAATAATATTTTCATTGAAAATTCTATCATTATTTTATGGTTTTTGAAAACGATTTAGTGTTTTTCAAACCTGAGTATGCTAAAAGTATCACGAACTAGCATGGGTACCTTGGTAATATGAAAACTGAGGTTACCCTAAGAAATCCCAAAGGTCACTTCTGATCCACATAGGATAGTAACTAAATCATGATATTAATAAAATTGAATGTCAGAATGTTTTTTCAAAAAATATAATCGAAAAAATACAATATCTATACAAAAGAATCTCAACTATGAAAAGTGTACCATTCCCCCAATGAGCATTAATCATCCCAAGTTCCAAAATAATGTACTAGAAACACAAGAAGATAAACTACCAGGGTCCTAAATAAATGACAACTTACCAAGTCTATTGTTCAACAGCTAGAACCATCATTAAGAAATGTTTTACCCATGATAAAACCTAGAAAGATGTTATCTACAAACACATTAAGGATCAATTAGTGTGTGAGATAAAATTCCATTACATTTTATATAAGGATTCCTTATTATAATCTAATATAAAATTAACCAATAATTATTTCAATTTTTTTTCTTCAAATAAATTGATTTTTCATATATAAAAACATTTAAACAAATCCTGATTTACCTTTACCATGTAGGAAATACATTTAAATAATGCATAACATTTCAATTAATTTAAATAATTTAGAAAAGGTGTTTTATAGTAATGATACATTAAAAATTAATTATATATGATATTTTATATAAATATGTTTATATAAATTCACAAGGTATGAAAATAGTTTACAATATTGGTAAATATTCCATTGAAATACAACACATATATAAATATGGACAGATACCTAATAAGGTATGGTATTTCTAGTATATTAATACCTCACGGTAATGTTTTAATACATTATGTGCATAATTCACGTGGTACTAAGGGAAAATATGACTCACCACTATCACCTAAGGGATGTGATGTTCTTATATTTGGATTAAAGAAGTTTTTCATAGTAAGTTACATTCCAAATAACTCTATAACTCACTATGTTTTTAATGTTTTCTAGTATAATACATTGATGATGATTTTATTTCTATAATTAAAATATAAAATTCATCCCATTATCCATTTTGATATGGCAATTTTCCATTTAAAATCCATAATGAAATTTTCATCAGAAAACATGAATTTTTACCAAGATAAAACACTATGGTTTCTATCAATCACATTTATAATCCATTATCACAAATATATATTTGAAATTATTTAAAAGTAAATTTTGTAATAAAAATTCACAATAAAATTTTACATTTAATTTTAACAATTTAATTTTAAGGAAAATACCATAAAATTCAGAATAAAACCCCAATACAATGGAATTTGGAATTTTGTCAATTATTATTGAAATTGATATTCAAAAAATAAATTTTAATATTAAATATAAATAATTTCAATATATGAATTTAACAATTTAAATCTCACTAATTTTAATAAACACACACAAATTCAATTTAATTGGTGTTTTTTCAAATTTCATCCCAAAACCCCATTTTTTATATAAACCCAAATTCAATGGAATTGTGTTCATCTAAATAAATTAATTAAAACCATTTAATCAAAATAATAAATTTAACTGAATTCAAAAAAATATTTATTAATCCATGAAAACTATGGTTAAAATTAATTGGTCATCCTGAGATACTAACATACTAAGTGATGAACATATAATTAATCTTATTCCCTTGATGAAAATATATGATGGAGAATAATGAAAACAAAGATATATGAATGAAACATAGTTTGAGATCCAAAAAGTTGGTATTAGATCCATTAACCAACACGAGGATCCATGGAACATAATAGTGGGAATGATGGAACATGTGAGATAGAGACCGAGATGAAGAAACAAACTATGAGAAGGAATAAGGGTGTTACACCTGCTTTCAATCACTTGGGGGGTATCTATAGTCCCAAAAATTCTTCCTAGGAGTTATAACGTAGGAGAAGTCAGTTTTGGGTCATAACATTCTTTTGGCGACTTTGAAGGCTGTTTATAATTTGTTAATTAAAATTTTGATCAACTAAAACATTTTACGTACAGTTTCTATGGAAGAGGTTCATTGTTTGGTAAAACTAAACAAAATCCATTATAATATTTTAAATGCTTCACATAGTGTCTTATAATAGCATGAATGTACTAACTAACCATGCCCAAACCATGGAAAATATTATTATCTTGAGTTTTATTATTTTCACTGATAGGGCACCTGATTTGAGAAAACAATGCTCTAACCATTTAGTAGCCCAAAATTTTCTAAAATATTGAAAATTTATCTTTAAATAACCCAAAAAAGACTAAAAAATTCATATTAATAATAGTGGTTTAGGAATACCAATAAATTGTAACATGATGTTATAGCCTACCCACCATAGAAACATTTTATCCCCAGAATGCCTATTCAGATGATTCTATTATAAAAAGATGAGGCCATTTCTCTCTAATCAATGACTACATCTCCCAATGCTCATGATTATCAAAACTGTGCTACCATAGAGATCAACGAAGAGGTATAATCCTCCAATAATGTACCTTGGTTTAAGAATATTATATATATATTGGCTATTAAGACATGGATAAATCATGTATAACATCATGATAAAAACAACTCATAACACAATATTGATTAGATAAAAACATGATTGTCTAAGATTCATGGAATAATTTTGTATTGACATCAGCTATGGTGAATTTTAAAAAATTTAATAATATTTATCCACCTTCTCTAGTAACTAAAAAGGACAAACCAAACAAGGAAAAATTCCACCTACTTCCAATGACGATAATGTCTAAACATGGGTGAAAATATCAAGAACACCTGCTTTACAATTGATAATTCCAATAGCCAATGAAAATTATCAACATAAGAATTATATTGGCTCGGGGACTTCGATTGTCTCTATTGAGTCAACTAAATAATTTATGTATTCTCATGAAACACACATGGACCAACTAAGGAAATTTAACCATATTCTAATGAACACAACATATATCTTCAAAGAAAACCATTCATGGCCTCAAAATGATCTATTTTGATGTGTAATTTTATGCGTTCTTAAAATATAAATCTACCAGCCCCAAAAAATCATTACAAGCCCCACCAAATTCTAGAAGAGATGTGAAATTGAAATTTTCATGGATCTATATATCCTTTTATATGGGTTCAACTTCTTACAGATGGTATTCTATAAAAAATGTAAGTGAGTTCCTAGTGCCTCATGAGGGCCTCTCCAAAAATGTGATGTAAATTGAGGAGCCATATTAGAGACTAGAGTAGATGGAAATCCATATAAATGAGCAAACTTTTTCTCATAGATATTTCCCATCTACATGATATTGGGAAAATAATGAATGGTTGTCATGTTAGTTGACATGGTCACCCATTCAATCAATACCCAAAATCCAATTCTTTATTCTATGAGTAATTGGAAACCCTAACACAATTTCCATAGAGATCTTACCCCCTTCATAGTCGAGAATGGAATTTTTCGAAGGATAAATGATTGATTATCATGCTCTAACATAACCTAATGTGACATATAAAAATACAAGATAGAAACAATATTTCACCATATCCTATATGGACACCAGAATGACCACTTCATGACATAGAACATTTTCATTATTATTGGGGAATATAAAAGTGTGAAATATTTATATCTCACATAAAAGCATTTAGTATAGATAACAGTACTACAAAATATTTTTGAAACAATACAACAACCTCATTGGTGAATGACCAATCACAACTGGTTTCCCTAGATCTATGAGAGTGTATAATGATAAAAAAACCCATCATCATGTTGTTGATATTGAAGAATAAATTTGATAAGATTTGATGTCGAATGAACAGTACCCAAGGAAACCTATATACATGATTCTCAAAATCCAATATGATGTAGTGCAAGGACATCCATCAAATTACAATCATCTGATGGTTCATTCAATGCATGGGTTATATTTTCATCCTCAATGCATCTAAAATAAAATTACCTTTATATTGGATATATGTGATGTAAAAATATAAAGACTCCATGTATTCAACCAAATTCTTCTAGTGGAGATTCAACAATTTCTGTGAGAAATTATTACTCAATCTCTTTTGATATGAATACTTGGTCAAACTAAATCTGTATTGATATAATTGAAAACTCCTAAGAGCAAGCATCATGACTTCTTTTCTAGGTTCATGGGATGTATAGTTTGTGTTATGTGTCTTATGCTAATGAGATACATATGCAATGAAAATTTCACCATGCATAAGAACACTACTAAAGCCTAAACCAAATTCGTCATATAAGACCACATATCCATACATGTCATGTGGAATTGTAATCATCGTTACAGTAGTGAAAAATATGATTCAGCACAACCAAATAACTATGACATTTACTATTTTATAGAAACATTAATCCCATCCATGTTATATCAATCATCGTATAATCCAACTTTTAGAATTACTTAATAAATCGATTGTTATACCATGATAGACCATTGAATATACCAATATCCAACTCATTATGTGGTTGTTCCCATGTCATAACATCTATTACTTTCCCATGATCAACAGAAATACCATGATCCTCCACCATGATTCCCAATAATTTTACATTTTGAATCGATAAGTCACGCGTTGAAATCAGGTCCTAATGTTGGCAATTTCTTCTAAAACTCAAAAATATTTTCTGATTATGCACATGATCCTCCATAGACATAGAGTACACACATACATCGTCGTTAAATATTTCCTCAAAGGTCTAAATACAATTTTTTAATGTCTAGTTCATTAATACCATAACGACAATATCATAATAGGTTATAAAAAATGAAATATCAAGGTACAAATAATTTTAATACCTTTTAATGTAGTTTTTCAAATGTTATATTATTTTACCCAAAACTGATGGTATCTAGAGGGAAGATCAATTTTCAATAACCCCATTTTCCCTTTCAAATTATTAAATTTATCATAAATAAATGGAAACTAATATATTATATTTACCACCACTAAATTTATTTTTAGGTAATCAATACATAGGAAATGTGGATCATCATATTTGTTAGAAGCAAGAACTATAACCACCCAAGGTGACACCCAAGGATGTATATATCCATTCCCAAGAAGATCATCCAACTAATACTTTGACTCTTTGTGTTTATCTGGTGTCATGTGGTCATAGGGAATATAAATTGATTGAGTAACAAATATTAATTAAATATGAAACATAACATATTTTACTAAGGGAAATCTAGATAAGTTTGAAAGTAACATAATGAGGAACTTGAAAATCATTTGATTGAGATCACCCCAAAATATATTCTCACTCTAGATCAAAGGAAAACACCTGTATCTAATTCCCAAACTCTAGATAATACGGTCTTTTTAGAAAGACCATGTTCTCATTATCCATAAATGTCATGTGACACACCATTTGATGTACAAAATAAATTCTATTGAATATAAAAATCAATATAGGACTTATTAGAAACAATCCAATCCATCCAGAATAAAGATGTCATGATTTTTAATTTCAAAAACCACGAAAAGTCATGTCATCTATATACTCTTACAGTACTTGATGAAGCTTCATTCCAGAGGCAGGTGGCCAAAATCCTTTTTTTGTGGGAATTACTTAATTGCCTAACAGTTATATGAGAACTTTATTATCTTGTTCCACTATGAAGTATAGTATAAAAATGGTAGAATATTTTTTCCTTGAACATCCACAATCGAAACATTTCTTGGCTGCATCGATGAAAACACCCATTCAATGTCCTGGATTTCAATTTTTATATAAAATCAAAGGACTATTTCTATTTGCTGTTGGATGTATATAATGACCTTGATGTTGTGAAAAACAATGATAATTATCACACTTTTTATTTACATTGAAGTATCCCACATTGACACAAGCAGAGAAAGACTATCCCAATTACCCTGACTTTCCATCCATGTAAATTTCAACCATAATTTCTCTTTGTAGCACATAAAAATAAGAGTTCAGATTTTTCATGAAATATTGTGAATTAATATCCAGATGAATTCCCAACTCTAACCTTATGTAAATCATAGTATTATACAACACAATTTGTGTTGTGATGTAGCTTATATGAGAAAAATGATCTTTATACTCTATCATTGTCTTATTGGCCTTGTCAATTTTTAAATACTCTATTTCCATTGTCTAATAACATTGAATATTGATAGAGGTAGGTGGAAAAAAGACATTGAATTAATTAAACTGAAAGACGTCATTCTTCTTGACCATTACCATAGGGTCCCACTATTTCATATGTATTCCTTCTAGACTGATGGAGGAACACTTCACAATGATTTCTTCTGGTGAGTCAAATTTTTCAAAATAATACTCCATTGTGCTCAAATATTCCTCAGAAAATTGAGTGTAATTTGAGCGTTTGAATCCTGATGCATTCTAGTTAGATACTCTTGAAAAAAAATCGTCTGAACAACTATCGGAGGATTGAATTATGGAGCATTAATGAGAAATAGAGGAAGATCATATCACAAAACATTGAGAGTACTTATAATCTCCTCTATGAGATTCAGGTCCCCAATAGTATTCACATTCTATGTTTCAACTGTAGATTCATCCTAGATCTGTTTCACACATTTTATCAACAGCATGATGCAATATTTCATTACATGACAATAAATAATGCATAAGATTAACACTAAGAAATAAATAAAATATAAATTGATCAAACCATATAGAACAACCAATATATTTACTTATCTTTATCCAAAAAAAATATTGAAATGGATATAACTAATCCAGACAACATATTTCCATATCCACCCTTGGTGACATATGTTTCATTGTGGTGTGATCATGCTAGACACTCAATCATTACAACCTCTTGAGTCCCAAAAATACTTCACATTGGATACTGACATCAGGAAAAGAATTTTAACAACCCTATGAGACAACATTGGCAGAACAAGCATTGGTACACTGTTAACCCAATAACCAAGAAGGCCCTAAAATATCCTAATAGGAATTCCCGATCTCTATGATTATGTAACCAGCACCCAACATCATACAATACAAATGTCAGAATGATTTTTCCACAAACATTGCAGAATTATGACAAACAAGAAAATATGCCTAAAAAGTAATCACTATTGGGAGTTCTCTACCATTAAGAAAATAGGTATAAAAAACCAAATTAATGTAAAAATATACAATAATCACATGAATATAAAATTCACAATTCCCAAAATAGACACAAGTCACTAAGCCCATATATTAACTAGTAGAACCACCTCTAAGAGATTATTTATTTGAAGACGTATCCCCTTGGGCTTGTTCTATGACTTCCCCATGCTTGACATCCATAGACTAGAGGATGGGGACTAGCACAGAGTAGGAATATCCCAAAAATTGAAGGCATTGCCTTTGAACATGTAAATTTGAACAAAGCATAAATGATGGAATGTAAACACAAATTCACCTACAACTTTCAATCGAACAAAAACTGAGATAAAAATAAAAAACTGAAATTAAAATAGGAAAATAATACAAGTCCAAAACCAAAATGGATAGTATAAATTCCATGGCCCATCTACTCGAGATCCTACATGAAGTGTTGGTGAAAGGTAACTCCCTGTAACTATAGAAGCATGTACGTTCATCCTACCTCACTGAACAACACCTAGTCCAGGACCTCCAAGGTCTTCATCAAAATGCTGATCAAATGCATGAGACCTGACACATTTAGGTGAATTTGAAAATGTCTGAGTAATAAAATTTACTAGTAGGGACCCCTATCCAAAAAGGAAATACCACAAAGAAACACAACTATGGGAAACCACAATAAAAAAACTTATTATAGGTGTAACTCAATATATAGATGGTATGATTTGTCCGTCGTAAAGTTGAATCAACATGCACTACTAAGAAAATAATACATTAATATTTAGTGAGTATTTCTTATTTACTGAAACAATGAGGTCCACTCAGAGATAGTTCTATTGTTGTCCACTTGGTTACTGCACCACTAAGGTCAGCTCAGCTGCTGGACCACAGAGATCCTCTCGACTACTGGACCCCAAAGATCCCCTCGGCTGCAGGACCACTAATATCCACTCTACTACTAGACCACTAAGGTCCCCTAAGTTTTTTGACCAATGTTGTATAGTCGGTTACTCAACCACTGATTTCCTCCCGTCATATCCTTTATAATACATCCAGTTGTAGGTTCCCTCTCTCTAGTGTGCTTGATTCTGGAGCAATATAATCCTAATGTCATAGGATTTATCTCAACTATAATGAATACTCCCAGAAAGTATATCCAAAGGACCATATCTTCATAAAGTTCTAACTCTATATATGACACATCAATATGATAACCAGTCTGAATGATATTGGGGTTTTAGTAAACATGGTTTGATTGCAGTTGATCCCAATTCGACAAGGTTAGACCGACCTAACCAATACGGCCTGGGGTCCTGCATGAACCACCCATGTTCAACCAACCAGAGAAGACCTAGTTGGATCTGTGCTAGCCCTTTCCAGATTTGCCTAGTGTCTATGACCTTTGGGAATTGTTAAAACCATCCCAGTTCGGCCATGGGTCCTGGCCACTGGGTCCTGTTTGGGTCCAGTCCACTTTCTTCGACATGTTATGAATCAATCGAACTGGTTCTAAGTAGATGGGACACCCAACAACACAGTTTTACATCTAGACTATCATGTTATGGCGGGCCGATCCTCCACCTTCCTAGGCTTCCATGTGGCCTGATTGTATCCACACACCTGATCTGATGCTAGTTCATGCTTGCTGATCCAGTCAGACCCACTAGGCATTCCGGTCCGATACACCCTGTATGCGGTGGCCACCATGTCCCTGCTCAACTAATGCAGCTTGATATGTCCACATTGTAAAAACCCGAAGCTTTATGTACATGGACATTACATTACTTTAGCAGAATACTTAATACATAACATAAAACAGACTCACAAGGATCGTAATAGTTTAGTGTCTTTGGAAATTCGGAATATAATCTTCCAATCGTGGTGAAAGATCTTCAACATCTCCCATAAGATCTTCCCCATTTTGTTTTCATACCTAACACCTTTCTTTAAATCCTAGGGGAAAAAAACATATAAAGGGTGAGATCAAATGCTCATTAAGGGTAAGCATGGATAAAATAAAACAAATCATATACATTTGAACTTCAAAACATGAACATAATATTTAAACATCAGAATCTTGAGAAATGACATAAATCATGGTAGTACGTAAGGAATAGATCATAAAGAAACATTAATCATGATAAAATAGCATGGGAATTAAACATGTAATTGTGGAAGACCATTAAGCACATGATATGATTTCCATAGTAGCCAAGGCATTGCTGCCAAGACCATCTTAGTGGACAATGTCTCTTTATAAATCGAGTTCACTCCTCGTTCCAGTCCTGTATTACTGAACCAGTTTAACTTGACGTTCCAGCCATGTCTATATCATGAGATATAAATCTTTACCCAATGCATTGGAGGGATATATAGTTCCCACCCATCTCATATTTAAATCATTCATTCGTGTGCCACAATATAAACATAAATCATTCATCATAACCCAAAAATAAAATGGGTTTCATAAACATCATTCCATTATCACATAATCCATATAAAAGAAATGGACATCATTTCATAATAATAAAAGTGAAACCATTTAAATCATAGAGACATTATACGTGAAACATACACATATGAAATAATGTCATCATAGATGGAAAATGGTATTGATAAAACACTTGAAATGAATTCTTGTGGAAAATATCCTTTCTTCTTCAAAATCATTCTCTTTTTAAAAAAATCATTCAATTTTAAAAGAAAAGGATTTTGATGAAAATAGTCATGAAATATTTTGGAGGAAGCTTCATGAAAATTTGGCTTTATAAAACTGTAAAAATCTGTTCGTGTCGTATAAGTTAAAAAAAATTCTTCTCGTACTTTTACCAGAAAAGTCAAAATGTACCTTTTAGGGTAAATAAAAGAAAGATTCCTTCCATACCATGGGGTAAAAGTCAAAATGGGTAAAAATGAAATTAAAAATACATGAATATACTTTTAAAAAATTTGGACATTTATGATAGCAATAACCCCAGTAAATACTTACGAGTAAGCAATCTCAGATAAAAATGATATTTGTAAAATTATCCATTACCTTAGGTTTGATATGCTTAGTATGTATCCGAACCTCCTGTATAATGATTTAAATAATGTCATTGACTTATTACAGAATCATATTCATTGTTATGATATCATATATGGTTCACTTATGACTTTATATTACCCGTTCTTTTGTAAATTCCATGTTAAAGAGCGTTTTGAGTAAAATTATTTCATTTGTCGTCCGTGTTTTGAATTGTAATTATTCATATGACTACTTATATCATGATTACTTAATTATATAATATAAAACATGATTTATATATAATATATATTCAGAATATACATATATATAATAGGTCGATAAATGGAAAGAAATACACCGTTCCTGGAGACGGTAGGCCGTACGTACGCATGAATGTTGTTTTCGTTTCCTCATTGAATTGAATTGAATTAATTGGATGACATACATATATATATATATATATATATATCCAGTATCATTATTAAGTCATATATTTCATGATTACTTATTATATATACTTTATAATCATTTATGAATGGTGAATGATTGAGAATGAATCTCATCGTGTCGTGGAGACGGTATTCCATACGTACGCACGACCGATGATATCGTTCCCATGATCGTGTAATTTTATTGGAGTGTATGTATACTATTAAAGAATAAATATCACTTTACAATAATAATATATAGTTATTATTTACACCATTATACCCATCCAAGTACGGTGGTGGTGGAAAATAGATTACACCACGGCGTAGATACGATATTCCGTATGTACGCACGCGCGGTGATTTCGTTTTCCGTAGGATGGATAGATGGTGAAATAGGGTTGTTTCATAAATATAATAACATATCAGTATATGAGTGATACTGATGATATTACTTCATAATGAAACAACCTAAGAAGAGGAAGTGGAAGAAGAAATAAAGTTGAAAGAATCGGTAATGGACATTACCTTTTCTTTGAAGCACCTCTTTGAGACCTCCTCTTAGGGCACTAAAATTGGTCTTTAAAGAAGACCAGGACCTCTAGGATGTTTCTATGGAATTGTAGAAGATAATTTTTCAGGTTTTGGCCGATCTTTAAGGCTCAAAGTGGTGTGAGGAAGAGAGGGAGGAGGTGCCCTTTTATAAGGGAGGAGAGGGGCACCTTTGGAATAACTAAATATATTATTTTATTATAAAGTAATATTCGGTTTTTAATAGCTCCAAATTGATATATATTGAAGATAAGGTGGGGATGGGTCGAAATCATCTCATCCAATAGAATTTAGACAAGTTTAGTTCATTATATTAACCTTCTCGTTTAGTTTTAACTCTTAGTTAATTAGATTGACATTTACCATGTCACTATGTATTTTTATATTATATAGTTAATAAACATACCATATACATCCAACCTACACCCAAGTGGTCCATTAATGATACACCTATCTTTATATAAGTATCTTGGCCGAACCTTATATTTTTTAGAATATAATAACAATTAATAATAAAATATTTGTTTTAAAAACTATTTTATATCAATTTTGACTCTATTTGGTAATTGATTTTTGTGAAAATCATAACAGAATTATTAGTTCTAAAAAGGTTAATTCAATCAATACTAACATGTCATATTAACATATAAAATTATTTTAATTCAATAAATGTCTCAAATTACAATTATTTGGGTATTTATAACATCAATTATGCCAATATTTCATTAATAAGATAATTACTACATCATCATTGTGTCATAAATAAATTAATTTCTTTTAAGTTTAAAAATTACAAATAAAATACCATTATGTAGGAAATATTTGTATCTTTCTAATTAATATTTATAGTTGAATTTATCGTATGTATAACCCTATATTAAAAATGCCTTTGTTTTTAAACATTGATTTTAACTATTTTAACCCTTCTTTAAATAAATTAATAATAAATGTCCTAATCTAATCCAAGTGGGCCTAAATGGTCATATTTTATTCCTAAGGTTGTTTTTGGTCGAATTAGACTTATCCAATTGAATTAGGACATGTGTTAGGGTAATAATAATAACACTTTTACCCTTAATTACACTATTGACTTTTAACCGTGGTAAAAAAAGTAAAAAGTTACTATTCGACAAATATTATTTTCATCTCATTGAACCACATTTTTGTCCTTGATATTAACCGTGTCTCTCGGATTTTCTAAATTCCACTCACAGAAGCGGTAAAATAAAATTTTATGGAAAATTCATTTTTTTAACTACCACTTAGTGGTTTCACTATTCATCAAAAAAGGAAAGTTTCCAGAAAAATACCAAAAATTAGGCCTAAGCTATATTTTATATTATGAATTCAAAAATGATGTCTATTTTACCAAATTCAAAACATATCAGTTACATTATCTAATTTAAAAATTATTTCTCGTATTCAAAACAAATAACGTGTTTTTAAGAGATAATAACTATCAAAAGATTGACACTTGATTATGTCTGGTTTAAATGTGAAATTATATCCAATGAACAAAATTGTATTAAATTGTAAAAATATATTCTGAATATACTTTAAAACCACTCAAATTAATAATTTATCACTATTAATTATTTCGATTAGAAAATTTGTTTTTAATTAAAATTTAGTAATTTTCACTATTAATTAGAATATTAAAGTTATCCAAAAAGTTCCAAAATTTCACCCTAAGCTAATTTAAATATTCAAAATCCAAAAAGGAAGTCCATTTTGAAAGATAAATTGTATAAAATTTCAAAAAGTGGGTATTACTATTCATAACGGCTAGTTCATAATAATATTATAATAATATCTCATTTAGTGAAACTCGGTATTACATACTACACACGCTATCGAGGAAGGTCTTTATTGTGTGTAATGCAAGACAATCAAGGGATGTATGTTTTGAAAGATCCTTTTTGTGTAGCGTACAACACAAGACATTAATGAAATTAAAAATAATATTTTTCATAAAATCTTGGGGTGTTACATTCTACCCCCCTTAAAATGAATTTCGCCCTCGAAATTCGTCGGGGTTATAAATGGGTTACTACTCGAAAGTTTCTTTAATATAAACCAACATCGTAAAAAGAAATACCAATACTTGAATTTAAGAACTAAAGTATGAAACGTAACTGTAACCCAAATTAACTCATCACTGGGTATTCATGTAGGAGAACATAAGTGAAAATATGGATATGGAAGAAAAATCTAACCATCATGTTCTGATAGAGATTGGTAGAAAAAATGGATATGAAAAATCCAACAATCACAAAGCCATAAATTTGTGACGATCTAAGGTACCATCTGATTTATCGGATATAAGATCACTAGGACAACATTTTTGGTTTTCAAGATCATTTCCCTAAAGTTGATGAAATTGGAATTAGAAGAAATACTTTCGTGATTTTGGTACAGTCTCACCGTTGGTCGTTCTTTGGACAATTTCTACTTCATCTCTTAAAGAAATGAAGTTGAATTTGTGTCGTGAAGTGTTAGCAGATCATGTGATAGAATGATGGGTCATTCCATCTGTCTCAAACAAGAGGTTAGAAAAGTTATCAAAAAATACATAAGTCCATATATAGTGATATATGGTTCCTAAAATTGACTTATACTTCATATATCATACTGCATAACATAATAAAACTAGTTTCTACTAAACAAGGACTTCATGTAGGCCAGTGGTAGGCGATAAAGGCCAGTCGCACTTCGGTTGTGGGTTTGATTCCCACAGCCTTGTCTGACGCGATGGGTTGTCGCATGTCCTGCAGGTTTTCCTTTTTCTAAAACTACATTATAACATCCCATCAATAACATCGAAAAAGTTCTATCCTTAAAAAATACTAACTTATGTCCAACATAATCTATTCCAATCTTTATCTAAAATACTTCGGTCCAAGCTCATAGTATAAAGAAAACGATTACTTGAAATGTCATCAACCAGGCATGTGAATACCATCATTTATCCCCCATATATATTTTTGGTCACATTCCCATCACGTGAATACCTTAATCATGTATTCTCTTAAAAAATGAATACCCATTAATCCTTAGTGAAAACATGAATGTTGTAAAAAGTTAACTCTTTCCACATACCAAAATCCAAAAATTCTGTATACTCAAACCATGATATAACCTTCTCCTTATATCCATCATGAGCTCATGAATACTATCAAACATTTAATTTTCTCTTTAACCATTCATTATGCGCATATAATCTAATTTCCAAAAATATTTGAATAACCTTTCATGGTTACTGGTACCATTCATCATTCACTTTCAAAAATTAAGGAAAGACAACAGTGTAACAATCCTTATATGTCTCTTTATTCCATAATACCATGAGATTACATATACAACATTACACTTGATAAACATGTAATCATTCCACTACCTTCTCAAACCATTGACCGAGCTTCAATAATTATTTCATCCCACGTGTCATTTGTAGTCTCATCATCATCATCAACATAAATACTACCCATACGACCATACTGATTCTCTTAATGAGACTTTACCTTAGAGAATTGTTTTTCATGATGCCCGTACATTCCACATTTAAAACATTTAACCATTGTTGATGTCGTAGCAATACCATTATCCTCATCCATGGTGTTAACTGAACCTTTTCCTTTGCACTTACTAGCTTTGTGTCATTATTTTCCACACCCAAAGCATCTTCCATTTCCTTTGAAACATTCTCCTTGATGCCACTTCCCACATTATTTACATAGGGTAAATTGAACTTTCTTTCCACTATGATCATCATGAAACTCCATCTTTCTATTATTATCCGAGTTAGGAAACTTACCAAATTTGAATTTATTGATCATATTATGAGATCGCTTATTCGGCATAATAATGATGTTTGGACTTCCAAATCCCATTTCATTTGGTTTCTCATTAATAATATCATTCCATTGTCCATCATATCCTCCATTATCGTGAATCATCTTGTTTCTAGCCATTTTCTAAAACCCAATAAGAATATTGTGATAGGGAAAATCATGCTAGGGAAGACAACATTATAAAGGGGGAGTACCTTCAATATCTAACATCATAGGTTTAATTATAAGATCGTTACCGTAATTTAGGACTATAACCTATACTTATATTTAACCTTAGGGACATCCCTAGACATTCCTTATAAATATCTCTAGGGATCTCACTAAAGTTATCACATCCTAGTTTCCAAAGGTTGACTAATCCTTTCCTCTGATACCAACTATAAAAACCCGAAGCTTGACGTACATGAAAATTACATTACTTTAGCGGAATACTTAATACATAACAAAAAACAGACACTCAAGGATCAAAATAGTTTAGTGTCTTTGGAAACTCGAAATATAATCTTATAATCGGGTTGAAAGATCTTCAACATCTCCCATAAGATCTTCCCCTTTTTTTCTTACCAAAAACCTTTCTTTAAATCCTAGGGAAAAGAAAACATATAAAGGGTGAGCTCAAATTCTCAGTAAGGGTAAGCATGGATAAAATAAAACAAATCATATACATTTCAACTTCAAAACCTGAACATAATATTTAAACATCAGAATCTTGAGCAATGACATAAATCATGGAAGTACATAAGGCATAGATCATAAAGAAACATTAATCATGATGAAATAGCATGGGAATTAAACATGTAATTTTTTCAAACCATTAATCACACAATATAATTTCCATAGTAGCCAAGGCATTGCTTCCACGACCATCTTAGTGGACAATGTCCCTTTCTGAATCGAGTTCACTCCTCATTCCAGTTCTGTATTCCTGAACCTATTTTACTTTCTGTTCCAGCCATGTCTATCTCTTGAGATTTAAATCTTTACCCAATGCATTGGAGGGATATATAGGTCCCACCCATCTCATATGGAAATCATTCTTTCGTGTTCCACAATATAAACATAAATCATTCATCATAACCCAAGAATAAAATCGGTTTCATAAACATCATTCCATCATCACACAATCTATATAAAAGAAACGAACATCATTTCATAATAAGAAAAGTTAAACCATGTAAATCATAGAGACATTATACTTAAAACATACACATATGAAATAATTTCATCTTAGATGGAAAATGGTTTTGATAAAACACTTGAAATGAATTCTTGTGGAAAATATCCTTTCTTCTTCAAAATTATTCTCTTTTAACAAAATTTCATGCAATTTTAAAAGAAAAGGATTTTGATGAAAATAGTCATGAAATATTTTGGAGTAAGCTTCATGAAAATAAGGCTTTATAATTATTTATAAATACGTGTGTGCCGTATAAGTTAAAAAAACATTCTTCTTGTACATTTTCCTGAAATGTCAAAAAGTACATTGTAGGGTAAATAAAAGAAAGATTCCTTCCATACCATGGAGTAAAAGTCAAAATGGGTAAAAAGGAAATTAAACATACATGAATAAACTTTTATAAAACATGGACATGCATGATAGCAATAACCCAGTAAATAATTACGAATAAGTAATCTCGGATAAAAATGAGATTAGTAAAAATTATCCCTTACCTTAGGACTGATATGATTCGTACGTATCCGAACTTATTGTATAATTATTTAAATAATGTCATTTACTTATTAAATAATAATATTAATTTTTATGCTATAATATATGGTTCACTTATGAATTTATATTACCCGTTCTTTTGTAAATTCAATGTTAAAGAGTATTTTGGGTAAAATCGTTTCATTTGTCGTCCGTGTTTTGACATGTAATTATTCATATGATTACATAGATCATGATTACTTAATTATAGAATATAAAACATGATTTATATTTAATATATATTCATAATATACATATATATAATAGATCGATAAATGGAAGGAAATACACTGTTCATGGAGATGGTAGGCCGTACGTACGCATTAACGTTATTTTCGTTTCCTCATTGAATTGAATGGAATTAATTGGATGACATACATATATATATACATAAATCCATTATCATTATTATGGAATATATTTCATTATTACTTATTATATATACTTTATAATAATTTTTGAATGATGAATCATTGAGAATGAATCTCATCGCGTCATGGAAACGGTATTCCGTACGTACGCACGAGAGATGATATCGTTCCCATGATTGTGGAATTTTATTGGAGTGTATGTATACTATTACAGAATCAATATCACATTACAATAATAATATATAGTTATTATTTACACCCTAATACCCATTCAAGTAAGGTGGTGGTGGAAAATAGATTACACCACAGCGTGGAGACGGTATTTCGTACGTACGCACGCGCGATGATTTAATTTTCCGTAGGATGGATAGATGGTGAAATAGGGTTGTTTCATACATATAATAAAATATAAATATATGAATGATACTGATATTATTACTTCATAATGAAACAACCTAAGAAGAAGAAGTTGAAGAAGAAATAAAGTTGAAAGAATTGGTAATGGACATTACCTTTTCTTGGAAGTGCCTCTTTGAGACATCCTCTTAGGGCACTAAACGTGGTCTTTGAAGAAGTCCAGGACCTCTAGGATGTTTCTAGGGAAGAGGGGAAGATAATTTTTCATGGTTTGGCCGAGCTTGAATGCTCAAAGTGGTGTGAGTAAGAGAGGGAGGAGGTAGCCTTTTATAAGGGAGGAGAGGGGCACCTTTGGAATAACTAAAAATATTAGTTTATTATAAAGTCATATTCGGTTTTTAATAGCTACAAATTGATATATTTTGAAGCTAATGTGGGGATGGGTAGGCATCCTCTCATCCAATAGAATTTAGACAAGTTTAGGGCATTATATTAACCTTATATTTTAGTTTTAACTATTAGTTAATTAGATTGACATTTAACATGTCACTTTGTATTTTTATATTATATTGTTAATAAACATACCATATACATCCAAGAGACCCCGCAAGTGGAACATTAATGATAAAACTATAATGATATAAGTATCTTGGCTGAACCTTGTATTTTTAGGAGTATAATAACAATTAATAATATAATATTTATTTTAAAAACTATTTTATGTCAATTTTGACACTATTTGGTAATTGATTTTTGTGAAAATAATAACAGAATGATTAGTTCTAAAATGTTAGATAAATCAATACTAACATGTCATATTAACATATAAAATTATTGTAATTCATAAAAAGTCTCAAATTACATTTATTTGGGTATTTATAACATCAATTACGTCAATATTTCATTAATAAGATAATTACTGCATCATCATTGTGTCATATATTAATTAATTTCATTTAATTCTAAAAATTAAAAATAAAATACCATTATTTAGGAAATCTTTTTAGCTTTCTAATTAATATTTATAGTCGAATTTATCTTATGGATAACCCTACATTAAAAATTATTTAGTTATTAAACATTGATTTTAACTATTTTAACCCTTCTTTAAATAAATTAATAATAAATGTCCTAATCCAATCCAAGTGGGCATAAATGGTCATATTTTCTTCCCAAGGTTGTTTTTGGTCGAATTAGACTTATCTAATAGAATTATGACATGTGTTAGGGTAATAATAATAACACTTTTACCCTTAATTACCCTATTTACTTTTAACCGTGGTAAAAAAAGTAAAAAAGTTACTATTCACCAAATATTATTTTCATCTCATTGAACCAAATTTTTGTCCTTGATATTAACCGTGTCTCTCGGATTTTCGAAATTCCACTCACAGAAGCGGTAAAATTAAATTTTATGAAAAATTCAGTTTTTTAACTACCACTTAGTGGTTTCACTATTAATCAAAAAATGAATGTTTCCAGAAAAATACCAAAAATTAGGCCTAAGATATATTTGATATTATGAATTCAAAATTGATGTCTATTTTACCAAATTCAAAACATATCATTTACATTAACTAATTTGAAAATTAATTCATGTCGTCAAAACAAATAGCGTGTTTTTAAGAGATAATAACTATCAAAAGATTGACACTTGTTTATGTCTGGTTTAAATTTGAAATTACATCCAATGACCAAAATTGAATTAAATTGTAAAAATAGATTCTAAATATACATTAAAACCACTAAAATTAATAATTTATCACTATTAATTATTTCGATTAAAAATGTTGTATTTAATTAAAATTTAGTAATTTTCACTATTAATTAGAATATGAAAGTTATCCGAAAAGTACCAAAATTTTACCCTAAGATAATTTTGATATTCCGAATCCAAAAATGAAGTCCATTTTGAAAGATAAAATTTATAAAATTTCCAAAAGTGGGTATTACTATTCATAATGGCTAGTTCATAATAATATTATAATAATATCTCGTTTAGTGAAACTCGGTATTACGTACTACACACGCTATCGAGGAAGGTCTTTATTGCGTGTAATGCAAGAAAAGTAAGGGATGTGTGTTGTGAAAGATCCTTTTGGTGTAGCGTACAACACAATACATTAATGAAATTAAAAAGAATATTTTTCATAAAATATCGGGGTGTTACATGCATCCCCCTCTACTATAGTATTATGTCATGGCCTATGATGCCATTCGACCAACATGGGTCTGATAGTTATCTCTACACACTGGCTGCTGACCTTGTGCCTCCACATGGAAATGTAGAACAATGTCGCTTTTACCCTACATCATCATGACCCGACCTACCCGAGGATATTTTTCACCACCTACAAATGCACAACCATGGGTACCTACCACTGTCAGTCATTGAACCTAAGGCCTATGATATCATCTTGAAACGTTATCGTGCACCATCACCAGTGACCCTCCATCCGTGGGTCGCCAATATCAGTGTGGTGGTCTGATTTCTATACAGAAATCACCATTGTGATCATCAGGTAGTCGCCACTATCATTATTGCCTTAGGAATGCCATGCCATATTTTTGGGTGTTTGGTCATTCTCAAATCCTCCATGAAAATCCTGACGTGAACTCTTTGGTCCATCGGAAAAAAAAGGGTGAGAGAGAGAGGGAATCACAAAAACACATAATGAAAAAACTATCCATTTATACATTTAGGCCAAAAATTTTTCTTGTTAGTGGGGTCATGATGAATAATTAAATCACAATGATTTCTAGTCAGAATCATTAACCCACAATATTTATTCCCAAAACTCGAATGATGAAATCTTTTGTGGATCAACTAATTGGTGAGTTGATCCGTGTTATTCCTTTATAATGGATGAACAAGGGAAATATTAATCCGATATATTTAAACCACTACTTGGGATAGGATATGTAATGAATCTTAAATTACTTTTATTTTTTTTATTATATGGATGTATTATCAGACCCCATTCTTTGACATCACGTGATTCCAAGGCCCGACAATCTCGAAATATAATTTGAAATTTTTTAAGGTATGATCAATAAACATGAGAGTCGGCTTCTCCAATATCTGAACTAGTTCTCAGATAAAAAATTAGAGGGAAAATAATTTTTAAAATGTTGGGATTCACCTAGAATGGACATAACATCGTTCATCGAGGATGAAAGGAAAAGTAAATTTTCAGACTTTTTAGAAGATAGTAAACAATCTTTAAAAAGATATTTTATATTTATTCTATTCTATTGAGTAGATGACTGTGATGTTGTGGTGTAGTGGGAAGGATCATTGATGAGGATCATTAATGGATCATTAACTTGTAGCATAATGTCACATTAATAATGCAAAAAAGTGACACTATCTCATAAATGTATCAATGTTATGGCATGAAGTCACAGTGCAACAGAAACATTCCGAAGTGTATTTCATTTATTTTGGTTGATGCCTTGGTCAAATGTAGAATTAAATTACACAATTTCTGTAACAGACCTCCAATGAACATCCACTTTAACGAACTAGGAAAAACACTAACGAAGGTCAATCATCTTCGATGCAACAATATGATTGGATTCGGAAGCGACGAACGACATAGAATTCTTGATAACAAGAGGATGTAATGTTCTAGAAATAAATGTTATAGTGGTAGGGGACAATTGATTTTTTTGTATTTCCCCATTATTTTCATGAAAATAAAAATGTTTTTCAACCAACGAATAGGTTGATCCAATAAAGGTGTGTTTATGTTAGATGGTAAGCTTATTTGGTGTATTCATTGTAAAGGATTAGTTTATCTATTGATATGATTGAACATCAGGCCCGAGCCTCCCCTATTTTTAAACTTATAACATGGAGGGCACATGCCGACAGGAACAAAGGCATAACTCCCCCCCCCCTCATGTGTGATCCTTCTGAATGGATTTTCTAATATGATATCAAGGTGCCTATGAGACCATCGTGGTAGTGGTTGCGACCTGGGAGGCCCGTACGCATAGGCAAAACAAAAAATATACTAATGAAGAAATTATGGTGGCCTATGGTAGGTGTTGTTGGCATGACCCAACTGGCCTAATGGTATGGAACCACCAAACTGGTGGAAGTGGCAGGCCCAAGACGACCACATAGAGGGAGGAGCCACCAACCGGCACCATGGCATATGATGGGGCTGACCCTCATCGGTCGTACTGGAGGAAGGCAGTGTGTCCATTTGTGTTACGCAGTGGCTGGAGGCCACCACTGGATGGCCACTACTGCAGTGGAGTGATGCGGTGCCTGGGATGCATCGTGTAGAGGTGTGGCCTATTTCTAGTCCACCCGGATTAGCTGGCACCTCCGTTGCATTACCACAATATAAGGGAGGCCTTGTGGCATCCCACGGTAATCCAAGGAGATGGATGCTACTGGATGTTGTGTTTCAGCAAGGAGTTGCACCACTGGACTTCACTACAAAGGATGGCCTTTGGGATTTCAGGCCACGCCACCATAATATGGATCATAACCACACTACAAATCCAAGACCACTCCCATCAGACTAGACCAGACTAGTTCAGGTCATTTGGTAACCCTGTGGGCTGGACACTAAGCCAAACCAGGCATGGTCCAGTGAGGCCTATTGGGCCCGACATATAGAAACACAAAATTTTCATAAATTAAAATTATATCATTTTAAAGATAAAAAATATAATAATATTAAAAATAGAGGATCTAATGGTTTAGTGCTTTCAGTAAACTAGGACCATACATAACAATTACAACAACGAGCATAAATATGTATCCAATTTAATCTTTTATAGCTTCTTACTGGAACATGACATCTCCTTAGTACATTTATTAAACTGAGGATATAATTCACTAGAGATGAGTAGGAAGCCCAGTAAAGGGACATATAATAAAAATATAGAAAGGGTGAGCATAATCACAACATAGAAAAAATATCATGAACATAAGGGGAAGCATAAATATAAGACGTGAAATGCGGCAATGCATAAAAATGGAACATCATGTCTTTGTTGTTAACTACTACACATTCTTTTGGACAAATCTAGAATCTTGTTAACACATCATTTCACATTTACTCATGTGATTCATCAATTTACCCAATGCATTGTATGGATGAATAATTATGGGTGCACCCGTCACATTGAGACATTAATATTGCTATATATAATTCCGGGCGCACCTGTCACATCATAACAATATCATTTATCATGCATGCCACAAAGAACATATAAAAAATAAACATAACTAAAAAATGAATAGGAATGGGTTACATTACATATGAAAACATTCATAATCATTGGTTTCCCTAGATAATGTTGTAATAACATACATGTAACTAGAACCATCAATCTTGAATGATAAGTAAAAGGTTTCTTCTTTAATGAAGAGTTCTTCTGGAAAACACTTGGTTTGAAATAAATACCAGTGAAAAACATGTATATCCTAGGAAAGGTAAGGTAAATGATAAAGAAAATATTTTTATGGAGTAACCATATAATAAAGTAGTGAAAGAGGGAGAACCCGAAGGATAAATATTGGGTTCAAGAATTTCCCTTACCTTATATCTGAATGCATCCTTCAATTTAATGTCCTGTAAAATGGAAATCTATTCATTAATTATAATTTCCAGAACCATTTAAACATTAATATTGATCATTTTGGTTTCATTATTTTTTATTTTCCTTTTGATAAGTTATAGAGTTTAAAAACATTGTTCGTGAATGTTTGTTTTTATGGGTTTCTTGAGCGTTTCACATGTAATCATGAATTGATGTTTGTTTAGAACATGGATAAACATTAAGAACATATATTACATTTTAAGATTTATATTATAAATTCTTAAAATATATTATAATGAATTACATTGTATATTATGTGGATGAATCAATAGATAAAAATTAAAAGATGATTGTTTGAGTAAATTTGGGTGGTTTTTCGACCACAACGAACTTGTTTTGTTTAATCATTTAGTAATATGTACATATGTTAGTTCCAGAACATTAAATAGGACTTAACACATATAATATATTCATTATCAACCAAAAAAATGGTTTTATAACAAGATATAAATGTATAATCCAAAAAAAGAAAACATGTCATTCTTGAAGGTGATAGATTAACACCTCAAGAACAATGTTTTCTTTAATAAAATTAAATGCAAAGGAGAAGGGGGTTGAATGGTATAATATCCCATTAGTATCATAAAATTCTATTATATTTATGATAATATAGTTAACATACAATTTGGACAAAGATTAGTAGAGAGGTAATAATAAATAAACATGAAATTGAAATGAATTTAATGGAAAAGGAGAGAAATTACCACTTGAATCATCCTCTTGGGATCCTCCTTATGGGGCCTATGCATGGACTTTTGATGAGACCAGAAGCTCTTGGACGTGGGGAAGGGGCTAGGAATGATTCTTCGGCATATTTTAGACTAGGAATGACGTTTGAGAGGTGTAGGGGAATGAGGGAGTGAAGGGTGGCTTTTATAGTGGAAGGGAGAGGGGATTTCTTAATAGAAAATTCATTAGTTTATTAGTTCCACAAAACACTAAGAATAGTGATTATTCCATGACCAAGAATTGTAATATTATAATGTAATCTAGATCCATGTGGGCTTACATCAGAAGAACACCACACAAGACTCTATAATAAGCTTATTTAGCTTATTTTTGAAAATTACGGTATTTCACTATTCCTAGAAAAACTAGTATTTCATAAATAATCCAAAATTTCACACCAAATATTTTTCAACATGTACAATCCAAAAATGAAGTAAATTTTCCCAAAATAATTTTATAAATATTATTAAATTATTATTTAATTAAAATCATAATTTATATGAAAAAATACAGTTTTTAAAATTAAAACCGATTTCATAATGCTTTCAATGATTATGTAGGGTCTAAAAAATTAACTACAAACTAGAAGGCGTAGATTTGTAAATTTATGGACAAATTTTTAGTAAATAAATTATCTTTTAAATTAATTAAATTATTATTATTAATTATTTATGACTTACAAAAATACCAAAATATTTACTTTGGTAAAATAGTCACTTTCTAAGATACCTATACATTAATTTAATAATTCATTGGTAAGGTTACTATTATTTTAGACAATTTACTATTCATAAGTGTAATTTTATTATTCATAAGAGTATGTTACTATTAATAAGAGTATATTACTATTAAAAAAAATTATTTTTCTTTAATTAGACTCCAAAAATCATCTTGAACCCAACTGTGTATGTCAGATTTTGGAAATTCAAAACATAGTAGTTGAAAAATTATGTTTAATGGTCACATAATATTTAGTATATTTATATATCATTTTGTTTCCTAATCTGATTATACTATAAGGAATAATTATAATAATGTAATTCCAATGATAAAACATTGGGTCCATACATTCTCTTTCCATTATGAAATTCCTCCATCGAAATTTTATTTTACAAAAATAGGAGAGGGTACTTCTCCTTCATCACCTCCTCCAGTTCCCATGTTGATTCTTCAATCATATGATTCCTCCACATCACATTGACAAGGGGGTTGTATTGTTGTGTAGAACCTTATCTCTTTGGTCCAGAATCTATAATGGCTTCTCCACATAAGATATATCATCTTCCAATTATTCAACCTCTGAGTTGAGTACATTTGAGGGATTAGGTATGTACTTTTTTGAGAGAGATACAGGAAACACATCATGAACTTGAGCCATATTTAGTGGAAGTGCAAGTCGATAGGCCACAACTCCTATGTGGTCAAGGATCTCAAAGATGACAATGTACCATGAGATTAAATTATCTTTCTTTCCAAACCGCATGACTGCCTTCCATGGTGATATTTGAAAGTAGACTACATCTCCAACATCAAAATCCAAGTCCCTTCGAAAGTTTTCATTTTAGCTCTTATTATGAATCTAAGCAGCTTTTATGTGTTTTTGGATGACTTGAACCTTTTCTATCATCTCTTCAACAATATCTGGTCAATGTAGCTTTCAATATCTAACTTCACCCCAACATGTTGGAGTTCTACATGGATTTCCATACCAAGATTCATATGGATCCATCGGAATACTCGAGTGGAAGATATTGTTGTATGAGAACTAAACCACTGGGAGATGTTGATCCCATCAGCATTTTAATTCTAGAGAGCATGATCCTAGCATATATTCAAGTGTCTGAATAGTAATTTCAGATTGGCCTTCAGTTTGGGGTTGATAGGCCATGCTAAAATTTAATTCCGTACTCAAAGAATGTTGAAGGCTCCTCCATAATTTTGATAACAACCATTGATCATGGTTAGAGACAATTGAGAGTGGAACACCATGCAGTCTCACCACTTCCATCATATATATATTCACATGTTGTTCATTCGAGATATCTTCCAGAATAGAAATAAAATGGGAATTCTTGGTGAGTTGATCAAACACAACCCATATCACATTATTTTCCTTCGATGTCTTCAGGAGACCCATGACAAAGCATATAGTAACATTTTCCCAATTCCACATGGTATATGTAATGGATGAATCATCCCTTTGGACTTTAGTCACTCTACATTAACTATCTGACATTCCAAAATCCTTCATATATATAATGTAATCTCCTTCTTCATGTTATACCACAAGAAGTGTTCTCAGAGATCACAATACATCGTGGTGATACCAGGATGGATAGGGAATGTTGAGCTACGTGCATTGTCTAGTAGCGAATTCATTATCCCTAGTGATGAAGGCACACGAAGTCATTTTCCCAACAGAATCACAACATTATCGTCGATATGGAACTCGTGCAACTTATCTTCTATTAGTGCATTCACCATATTTTGTATCTCCACATCATTCCTTTTTTTCTTTCAGAATCTTCTCTTGGATGGAAGGTTACAAAATAATTTTGGTAAGGTAGGATGTATCCCCTACCCTAATGGTTTCTAAATCCATCCCTTTCACATCTAAGAATATAGGGTCGTTATCAATTGTATCATGGATAAAGTAGCAGGTTTATCTCTGCATAGAGCATCAGCTACCTTGTTCGCCTTTCCAAAATGATAGTTAATATTGAAATTGTAATCCGCGATTAGCTCGGACCATCTCATTTGATGAATTTTTATCTCCTTTTATGTGAATATATACATTAGTCTCTTGTAGTCGGTGTATATGTCACACTTCTGGACATAAAGGTTGTCCCACTAGATTTTCAAGTCAAAAATCAATACTGGAAGCTCTAGATCATTATTCGGGTAGTTCTACTCATGGATTTTCAACAGTCATTAGCTGTAGGCTATCACATTATCATTTTTCATCAGTAAAAAACCTAGGACTTTCTTTGAGGAATCACCATATATCACAAATAATTCTCCAATTTTTGGTAGTGTGAGTACTGGATCAATGATCATACTTCTCTTTCCCTCCCTGATGATTCACTCACCTTCTTCCGTCCAGACATACATTACCCCTTTCCTTGTTAACTTTTATAGAGAGCTTGAAAATAGTGATATGTTTCTCACAAAACATCTGTAGTAACTAGCTAATCCAAGAAAACAATATATTTATGTGACACTAGAGGGCCTGGTCCATTCCTCAATCGCTTTTATTTTTGAAGGATCCAAAAAAATTCCCTCACTTGTGATCACATGTCCCACGAAAGTGCCTTAAATTATCCAAAAGTCACACTTTCAGAACATGGCGAACAACATCTCCTTTCTTAATGTCTCCAACACAAGTATTATATGTAATTCATGTTCCTCCTTTAAATTGGAGTAGATGCGAATATAATCAATAAAAACTACCAAAAATTTATCAAGGTAATGTATAAGGACACTATTAATCAAATCAATAATGATTTTAGGGGCTTTAATAGGTCTGAAGGGCATCACCAGAAACTCATAGTGACCATACCTTGTATGGAAGGAAATATTTTGAATATCTTATTTCATTACATTAGGTGATGACATCCAGAATGATGATCCACCATTGATAAGTATTGAGCTTCACTTATCTGGTCAAACATGTCTTAAATACTTGGAAGAGGATACATGTTGTTTATGATGATCTTGTTGAGTTAATGATAATTTATAAACATCCGCATTGTTCCATCTTTCTTGTTCAAAAAGTGAAATGGCTCACCCCAAGGTGATGCACTAGGGCATATGATCCCTTGGTCCAGATGATCTTTCTTTTACTTGTCCAGTTCGATAGGAGCCATCTTATAGGGACACATTGAGATAGGAGTAGCTACGGGTATGAGTTATATTGAGAACACTAACTCACGATCTGAGGGAATTCTGGGTAACTCTTCGGGAAATACATCACCTTATTCCCTCACGATGGGAATTTCTTCAAGGTTGGATCTTCCCTTTGACTCATCCATTTGGGCAAGGTATGCTTCTTCATAGGGAATCAACAGCCACACCATTGAAGGAATTTTCAAAGGAGATTCATTATCTTCATTGAATTTGTAGAGGAGCATGGTATGGTTCATAATATGATAATAAATTTCCTTTCCCCAATAGTTGATAAGTGATCTATACAACTAGAGCCAATCCAATCGCATAATAGCTTCTAATTCCACCAATGAATGTTTTACAAGATTTTTTGGAAGAATCTTCCCACATACGCCAACAAGAGAAGAGTCGAACACTTGGGTTGCAATGATTGAACCACATGGTGTTTTTCCAATATCTAAACTTCAAGGTTTCGGGGCTTCGATTCAATAGTTCTAGAAACCATGCAAGATATAAAGGAATGCATAGAACATGAATCAAATAAGACCTTTTCAATGCATGATTGAATAGAAAGTTTACCCCGTGCGATTACATTATCTAGCTCCAATTTCGTGGTAGTGATGGAATAATCCTTCCAATGTTCCTTTGGATTTGGTCAATGGTGACGCTGATTACCCTCGAAAACACTAGGCTTAGTGCACAACAATTCATAGTTACCTTGATCCCTACAGTTGTATCATTGAACCATGAGTGGTTCACTCCATTCATCCACCACATTTCCCTTCCTTTTCATGTCTTTAACACACCCTTTACCATGGTGTCCTTACTTCCGACATTTCATGCATTTCTCAGTCCCATTAATTATATTCCCATGGTGAAACATCACACATTTTTGGCATGTGTTTCATTGAGTTTTCCTCCCGCCATCATCATTAGATCAACTTACTTGAAACTCCAACATTAGTTTCTAATCACCACATCCATGGGACGAATCTCCAAACTCCATCTCCACTTTTTGAGCTCACTGAACTACTTTTTCATAACTCCCAAAGTCTTGAATTAAAATATCCTTTCAAAGGTGTGGTATTAATCCACTAATGAATTTATCAATTTTTCTATCATTGTTGATAACAAAACATGAACTGTACCATTAAATCCTTTTGAAAATCATTTCGTAGGTTGTGATAGGATATATTCCATTTTTCTTGATCTCTATGAAGTATTACTCCATATTCCTGTGAAGAGTTATTGGGAAATACTTGTAAAGAAACATTTTCTTAATGTCCTACCATTCCTTCTCTTAAATTTCCTCCCTAATCTTGTTGTTATTAATCAAATACTACATTTTATCGGCCTCTCCATCTAGATGATAAACGAATAGATTCTCCTTTTCCATCTCAGAATAGTGGAGAACATAAAAGAACTTCTCCATAGAATTGACCTACTATTCGACAACTAGTTGACTAGAATATCCACTAAACGTTGGTGGGCATTGACTCATAAAACATCTGATAGCCAGTTGGTCCCTCTTTGGAGAAGGAGGACGTTTCACATTATTATGGTTATTTTTCATAACCTGAGATAATTGTGTAAGCATCACCATGAAGTTTTTAACTCCACCTCACAAATCATTGGGTATGTCATTCAGGAAATTGATGCATTGGCTCTCACACAAGTTGTTGGCCTGGTTTCTCCTTGTTCACAAAATTTTATAAAATAGAAAAGGGTTGAACAAAATAGAAGTCAAAATGTCAAGAATAAAATATTCATTTAAATACTTTATACAAAAATCATAACATATTGGATCACAATGTAAATATTCTTGTGTTCATGTTTGTACTTTGTCCCATTCTAGAGGTTTTCTAGAGGGTTCACTAATCATAATTCCCAAATTAACTAAACCTTCCCTCTGATTTCAAATAAAGCAACCCAGCCATTAATTACATTTCCATTACATCATTCGAATGAATAAAAACATAATATTTTTACACATAGAGGATCCAACAATTTAGTGTGTTGGGAAAACTAGGACCATAAATAACAAATACAACATCGTGCAAAAAACATTTATTCAATTTCATCTTCTCTATCTTCTTATTGGCACTTGACCTCTCCATAGTACATGTAGTCACCTGAGGATATACATAAAAAGGGGTGAGTTAGAAGCCCAGTAAGGGGAAAGATAAGAACAATACAGCATGAGTGAGCATAATCATAACATAGTCAAAGGTTCATGAACATAAGGAGAAACAAAAATATAAGACTTGAAATGTGGCAATGCATAAAAATGGAACATCATGTCTTAGTGGTTAACTACCGCAATTACTTGTGAATAGAGCTAGAAATTTTTTTCACAAATCATTTCACATTTACTCATGAAATTCTTTACATTACCCAATTTATTAGAGTGTTGTATAATTTCAGGTGCACCCATCACATTGAAACATTCATATTGGGCTATTTAATTATGGGTGCACCCATCACATCATAAAATTATCATTTATCATGCATGACCCAATGAACATATAAAAAAAATGAACATTACTGGCCCATTAAACTGAATGGATTTCATCTCATATGAACTCATTCAAAAACATTGTGTTCCCAAATGAAAGAGGGAATGACAAATATATTACTAGAACCGTCAATCTTGAATGAGATGTAAATGTATTGTTTTTAAAGAATATTTCTTTTGGAAAACATTTTTTTGACATAAATACCATGGGAAAACATATATGTCCTAGAAAAGGAAAAGGAAATGATGAAAAAAATATTTTTAAGGAGTAACCATATCAAAAAGGAGTGAGGTAGGGAGAACCCGAAGGATGAATGTTGGGTTCAAGAATTTCACCTATCTTTATATTTGAGCACTTCCTTCTCTTTAATGACCGGTATAATGACATTATATAAATAAATTAGACAATAAAGAACCTTTTATACATTAATAGGGGACATTTTTTTGATTATGTTATTTTATGGGTTTTTTTATATGTTATTATGTTTAAAAACATTATTCTGGAATGTTTGTTTTATGGTTTTCTTGAGTGTTTCACATGTATTCATGAATTGATATTCGTGTAGAACATGGATAAACATACAAACCATATATTCCATGTTAATAATGAAATTAGAAAAGTTAAATCTATCTTATAATGAATTAAATTGTATTCAATGTGGATGAATCATTAGATAAAAATTAAATAATGATTCTTTGTTTTAAGTTGGGCGGTTATTTGACCACAACGAACTTGTTTTGATTAATAATTTAGTAATATATACATAAATAAGTTCCAGAACATTATATAAGACTTAATACATATAACATATTCTGGTTCAACTATAAAAATGGTTTCATGACCAGATCTGAAGGTTGAAATGAAAAAAGAAAACATGTCATTCTTGATGGTGATAGATTTACACCTCATGAACAATGGTTTATTTTATAAAATAAAAGGTAGATGAGAAAAGGGATGGATGTTATAATATCCTATTAGTATAATAACATTATAATATATGTTTTATAGTAGAGTTACCATACAATTTGGAAAATTATAGGTGGGGGAAGAATGAAAGAAAACATGAAATTGAATAGAATTTAAAGGAAAAGAATGAGAGAAATTACCTCTTGAATCCTCCTCTTGAGATCCTCTTTAAGGGGCCTATGTGTGGTATTTTGATGAGACCAGAAGCTCTTGGACGTGGGGAAGGGGCGAGAAATGATTATTGGGCATAGTTTAGGCAAGTATTGAAGCTTTAGTCGTGTGGGGGAATGAGGGAGTTAATGGTTGTATTTATAGTAGAGGGGAGAGGGGATTTCATAATATAAAATTCATTAGTTTATTTTTTACTCTCAAGACTATGAATAGTGAGTCTTCCATGACCAATAATAGTAATTTTATAATTTAATACCGATCCCAGTGGGCTATCAATAGCATAACACCACAAATGACTCTATTATTAGCTCATTTAGCTTATTAATTGTAAATTACGGTATTTCACTATTCATAAAAATATCACTTATTTCACAAAAATCTGAAGATTTCATCCCAAACATTTTTTGACATGTAGAATCCAAAAATAAGGTCCATTTTTCCAAAATATTTTTCTATATATGAATAATTTAATATTTAACTAAAATTTTAATTTACATGCAAAAGACAGTTTCTAAAATTGAAACTGATTTTATAGTGCTTTCAAAGATTACGTTGTGTCTTAATAAATTATCAAAAAACATGAAGACATAGATTTCTTATTTTATGAAAACATTTTATGAAAATAAATTATATATTAAATTAATTAATTAATTATAATTAAATATTTTGATTAATAAAAATACAAAAATGTTTACCATGGTCAAATTGTAAATTTCTAAGATTCCTAAATTTTATTTAATTATTCCTGGGTAAGGTGGCAATTATTTTGGACAATTTATTTTTCATAACGGTCTTAGTACTATTCATAAGGTTTGGGTACTATTATTAGGGGTATGTTAATATTCACCAAAAATTATTTTTGTTTAATTAGAATTCAAAAATCATCTTGAACACAACCGTGTATGTCAGGTTTTCAAAATTCAAAACATAGAAGTGGAACAATTATGTTTAATGGTCATATAATATTTAGTATATTTATATTCCATTTTAATTAATAATATGATTATACTATAATTAATAATTATAAGTAGATAATTACATTGATAAAACATTGGGTCATTACACAGAAAGACTGAACTGACCCAAACCCGAACTGGCTTAGGTGGAGTCGGTCGAATTACACTAGGGTAAGTGGGACCCCCTATTGGGGTTGGTCGGGTCGGTCTGAACAATATGGACCAGGTCCAGATGCAACTGGCCACTTTTTAATAAAACACTCATATCTTGGAAATCGCGCCTTCGATTGACGAGCAATTTTCATCAATATGAACCTCTCAAAATGTGGATCTTTTTTCATAACCTAAAAAGTCATTTACAAAATATGATATGAGAAAAATGTCTTGAGGATAAGTTATCCCAAGAACACTATGTATGGAACCATGCGGTTTTTGGAGACCTAAATACTACAGACATACGTCTCTATGAGACTTGACTATGGCCCATTGGTAAGCACATCTGAGTGCATTTGCAGACTACAGTGGGTAGCACATCTGTGTGACTTTTCAAACCCACAGGATGTAATGAGGAAGAGTACATTAGTAGTCCATGATTAGTGTAAAACACTTCTGTGTGACTTTGGAGTCCCATGGTACATGATGAGGAGAAGTACCTATGTTATCCAATTATAGTGAGAATCACTTTTGTGTGACTTTGCATGCCCATTTTACTCTATAGAGGGGAAGATTCTAATATACTAGGTTTATGATGATGTGACTGATTATTCTTTCATCACCACCCTAAATTTATACCTTGAGTAATTTTCTTATGTTTCAGGGTTTTTTAAGAGGAATTACTATGTGGTCTATCCCTTAAGTTTTGGGGTCCCTACTAAGTACTTTTTACTCACCCATGAATGTGCTTCACCCACACGTGTTGTGTCTGGTGAAGATGATCAAAATTTCAACAGAGACCTCTCTGGGCCATGATCCATAGATGCAGAGGGAGATGGGTCTGAGGATTTTTAGATGGTGGAATAGGTTGACTAGGACCAGGCGTGGACTAGAAGGATGAGGATGACACAATGTTAGATGCTACAGTACTCTGATGATCATGTTGGGTTTTCCAAATATGGCACTCAGAGTTCAATTTTTGTATTTTTCGTCTCTCGTTCAATAGTTGGGTTTGTATTTTGGGCCAATTTTATTTTTTGTACTGGTATTCAGCCCTGTTTTACTTATACATGTATCTTTTTTAGTGTGTCCCACTTCCTTGGGTTGTGTGTGTATAACTACTCAAGATGTTGCCTCTCACTTGTAGGTTGATGGATTCAAGGCTAGTATCCAGCCACTGGCTTTCGGGAGGTGGGTATGTAGTAATCATAACATGGTCTCTAAGGGACGGGTCATGAAAATGTTGTATCAAAGGGTGTTCAATGCTTCCATAATGTCCAAGAGTCTGTGTTCTGTTTTGGGGCAATAGAGTTATTAGTTGTGAGAGAGAAAATATGATTCGGGGAGTCCTATGTTGGTGAGGAGGTCGATAAATCAATATACTAGGACTGTGAATTATGCTTTTTGGATATATACATGAAAAAAATGGTTTCATAAATTCCCTCATATGATGTAATGAATAAAAGTCAACTCACCAGGTATATCCTTTTTATCATGGAACATCTTGATCTATCTCAGGATGCTTGTACATGTATGAACTACAAGGATCCTGATAAGAGGTTGCAAGAAATTCCTTCTTAATATTGGGGTATCAATTCCAGGGCCCGTTATAGAGAGGGACCCACCGGGTGGTGCACTAGTGCTATGACCACCTGATGGTTAGTTTCTACTGCCTACATTATTTTTAGAGGACATGCACAGACATAGTGCCCTGCATGAGGTTTAGAGACAGTGACCTTTCATGTTCAAGGGAGAGACAGATCCTCAGGTCATTGAGGAATGTATGTAGGTAGTGACGTGGATATTCCACTATGTAAGGACACATTATTACCAGTTGTATATATTGGCAGCGAGCCTTCTACAGGGCATGTCAGGGTGATGTTGGACCAAGAACACCTATATGAATGATGAGGTGACCCTCATATTAGAAGACATAGAGAGTATTTTCAGTGAATATTTTTCCATGTAACCATGAGCTTTGTGTGTGTTCAGAAGCTAGTTCACCTATAGTAGGGCAACCTGATTGTGGATGAGTACACAATGAGTTTCACCAAGATTTCTTGATACTCGAAGGATATGGTATGAGATCCATTCTTTAAAGCTCTATCATTTGAACTTGGACTCAGGCTGGAGATCAGGGCGTTGATGTTTTCTCTCAGCATCCATACGTAGGTAGGGGTGAAGGACCAATCCCTTCTAGTAAAGATATCATTGTTATATAAGACCCCCACAACTAGAGCTACCAGTAAATACCAGGTGGAAGAGTATTCGGTAGGCAACAGACAATAGGCTCGAGGTCCCAAGAGGGCTCTACCATATGGAGGATTATCGTAGGAATCAGGGTCAGTATTGCAGGGCTCCTATAACAATGGAATTAGACAAGAACCATGATTTTCTTATCATAAACTGGGTAGGTGATCTTCTCATGTGACTGCATGACCCGCCCAACAGATGACCAGAATATGGTCAAGGGGCCACCTTGACAGAGGCAGCTATACGAGGTAGGTGTTCTATATAAAGGTGGTCGTAGTAGGGGAGCATATTGAGCCTCAGCCGGTGGGCAATAGTTTAGGAGTTATCATCACCACCCCAAGCTGGTCCCCCACATCCTCAAGGAGCTAGAAAAAAGGGGAAATCATAGATTTAGAGAGCATAGGATCCGGAAAATATCTATCTAGAGATAATATGATGTAAAATATGTGTCTTACCAACCATATATTTAGTTTTTATAGGTATAGGTTCTAGTCACTCCATCATTTCACAACTCTCATTCAAATCTCCGAGATTCCATTGTAATAGTACGCTTGATCCTCATGCATAGAGACTCCTACGAGAGGGGATTTGACAATTACACACTGGTATCAGTGAGTGATCATACTCTACATGGTTATATATTCAGCTAAGATCTCTATGTAGAAGCATCAGGGCCTTAAAAAAAATTTCTTCTTATAGTGTGCTTATTCATATCCAATACGTAGATCGACTATTTTAGGCATACAGAGCATTAGATCTGTGGATATGGGACCATGATTTCTGTCACTAGTGAGAAGGAAACCTTTGAAGCATATGACAAACATTCTCGTAGTTTGGTGCTATCGATCGCTAACCAGTTCGCTAGCCTCACCCTTAGTACAATGGATGAGATCAGTCCCATCATTCCTATAGTGGTGGACGAGTACGAGGATATTTTCCTATGGTTGTTCCAGGACACCACCTCATAGGGAGGTCGACATTTGCATCAAATTGTACAACATAATGACACTGATATCAACACTACCATATCAAATAACACTGGTAGAGCTTCGCGAGCTGTGGGTACAGATGAGGGACTTGTTGGAGAAGGGGTTTGTAAGGCCCATCAGTTCATTATTCCCAGCCCCGTGCTTTTTTCAAAGAAGGTATATGAGAGAATGAGGTTGTGTGTGATCATCCAATGCCCAAACTAGGTTACCATTAAGAACAAGTATCCACTTCCGAGAATCGATGATATCTTCGACCAACTGAGGGGGGAAATGTGGTTCTCAATGATATACCTCAGATCAGGCTATAACTAGATTCGAGTATGGTATGAGGATGTACGTAAGACATCCTTAGGTTTCCATCATGACCTCTATGTGTTCTTGGTGATGCCTTTCGGGGTGACCAAAACCCCATCAGTGTACATGGGAATCATGAATAGGATATTACAACCTTACCTTTACCACTTATTATGGTCTTCATTGATGAAAACATGGAAGACTTGGTGTTAGTGGAGGAGCATGCTAAACACCTGTGGATAGTCCTGGATACACTCCAAGAGCCCCATATTTGTGGTAAGCTCTCGATGTATCAATTTTGGATACAAGACTTCCACTTTATATGACACGTCATCTCAGAGGTTGTGGTTTAAGTTGATCTAGTGATGATATATAAGGTTCATGCATGGAAGCCACCCATGATCATGACTGAGGTAAAATTTTTATTAGGGTGGGTTGGTCATTATTGGAGGTTCGTGAGCACTTTTTATAGATTAGTGGCTCTATTATAATATTCGTCATAGAAGGGACAACCCTTCATGTTGATGGAGATATGTCAGAAGAGTTTCTAGGAAATGAGGAAGAGACAGACTTCTGCTCCCATCATGATACTAAAAAATTATGGAGTTAGGAATGTAGTATTCAGTGACTTGTCCAAGGCCATACTAGGTTATTTCAAAATGTAGGAACAAGTAGTGATCAAATAAGGCTAACAAATGTAGAGTCAGCCAGAGCATAATAGAACAACCCATGACAAGGAGATAGCAGTAGTTGACTTTTCCTAGATGATGTGGCAAAACTACTTAATGGGTGAATGGATTAAGGTTTACATTAAAAACAAGTTTCATTTGTATATCTTCAGCCAGAAGGCCCTGAACCTGATACTTCAATTAAGGAAAATGTTCCACTAGGACTATGACATTGTGATAGTTTAGACTCTCGAAAAGAGGAACATGGTGGTATACGAGCTCAAGAGGAGGACCAATTTGTAGATTCTGAGTGAGGCAAGGAAGCAGTTATCCATAATACAGATATCCTTTGAGGATGATGGTGGAGTTGCATACATTCAATCGATGACTGTTACTCCCCCACACTTACAACTATTTTGGGTAGTATAATTGGTGGATGTTTAAAGTGAGGCCCGACGTGTATAGTAATCATTAAGATGAGAACCTGATGGATTTTCGATAGGTGGGGAGCATGAAATCCTTTTTAGGGGGAACACTTTAGTGCTGATGACATTGTCAGAGGAAGTGTTGAGGGAGTTCCATTCACCCCATTCACGGTACATCCTAGACTGGTTAATATGTTCGAGGACATCTGACGTTAGTAATATTTGTTGGGGATGAAGAAAGTACGACCGAGTTCTTTTCACGATGCATCACTTGTCAGTACGTGATGGCAGAGAATCAGGTTCCAGTAGGTATGTCCTAGCCACTTGATCTACTAGAGTGAAAATGGGATAGTATCTCGATGGAAATTGGGATGGGGTTACCACACACATATAGGGACATGAATCTATTTGGGAGATCATTGACCGAGTCATATAATTGGCTAACTTCTTACCCATATTAGAGTATGGACTGATATAGGTATTAGGAAGCCTATACATCTAGGAGATAGTGTGGTTTCATTGGTTTCTGTCGACAATTGTATTATATAATGACTCTGGATTTTTATCCCGATAGTAGAGGGGATTAAAGGGACATTTAGGATGTTGCTGCTCTTGAGCATAGATTTTCACACCCAAATGGATGGTCAAATAGAGTATACCATACAAACATTGGTGTATATGCTACGTGGGTGCATCCTGGACTTTGGCCGTAGTTGGGATGTCCACCTTCCACTGGTAGAGTTTTCATTTAACAACAAATATCACTCAACAATTGGAATGTCACCATTTGAGGCCTTCTACATACAGCCATGTAGATCAACCCTATTCTGGACAAACCCAAGGGAGTTGACACTCATGGGTCAAGAGTAGGTACATGCTACCACTGAGAAAGTGTAGATCATCTAAGAGAAGATGAATACTAAACAGAGAATGCCGAATTCTTATGCCGATAGGAGGGAGAGATCCTTGGAGTTTGTTGAAAGAGATCATTTATTCCTTCAGGTCTCACTCTAATGAGGGTTTTAGATATTTGTATGGTGTGACAAGCTAT
Source organism: Viscum album (assembly GCA_963277665.1). Lineage (NCBI taxonomy): Eukaryota > Viridiplantae > Streptophyta > Magnoliopsida > Santalales > Viscaceae > Viscum > Viscum album. The sequence goes on along the minus strand of OY728165.1, from coordinate 1,058,055,854 downwards.
TTACGAGTTTCATCGGTCGATTTTAGATCCTAAGGAGAGTTGGAAAGGTTTCATATTTCCCTGCTATTCCCTCACATATGCACTAGGTGCATGATATTTTTCACATGTCATAGATGTGGACGGACGTGCATGATCCATTTCACATCTTCGATTGGAGTGAGATGGACATTGAATAGGTGATGACATTTGTGAAGTTCCTAGTGGAGATAGGGGATCGACATGATAAGGTCCTATGTGGGTGGTGGATTCTTATTATTCAAGTTTGTTTGTGGCATAGTAATTTCAAGGAGAGCACATTGGTGTGGTTGTCTCTAATTCATGCTCAGTACCCCATTTTACATATTATATTTTTCTTCGAATTTTGAGGATATGAAACCATAAAGAGGGGATAATTTAATGCCTCCGAAATTACGTTTAATTTTTATTATTATATAGAATTATTCTAAAACCCAACTCATTGATGAAATGTTTTTCCAGGAACTAGTGATCCCAGAATGAAATTTTGAAATATCTGTAGATATGATTAGTAAACGTTCAAGTGGGTTTTCCTAACATTTGAACTGGTGCAGAAATAAACATTCTAATAGAACCATTGAATTCAAAAAAAGAGATTTTCTTAGAAAGGTCATAACATTGGCTGAAAAGGGACAAACCAAAATTTTCATTTTTAGGATTTTCAAAAAATTAAAAAAAACATTAAAAAGTTAATTTATTTTATCATTTTTTGAGAAGTGGATGTTGATGTTGCAGTGTAGCGATGATGCACTTTTATGAGCCTCATTAATATATCGTTAAATTATAGCATAACGATGATTTAATAACCCTTAAAAGCATAAAGACATGATGAAGCTACATAATAGAAATAATGTGATGTTTTAACCTTTTAATTTAATTCACACATTGGGGGAATTATGAATTAAATTGTGAGAATTCTCTAATGAAACTCTGATGAATTTTATCTCTAATGTCTAATGAAAAATTCTGACGAATGCCAAACATCTAAAACAAAAATTGAATAACGAAGCTAGATGCAATGTACGACATTGACATCTTGAAACCATGAGGTCATAACAATGCTACAAGAAATGTCACAGACGTTGGGGTCAATTTATTTTTAATTTATCCCTATTATTATCTAGAAACAATGAAACATGTCAACCCATTAACAGGTAGATCATAAATTCATGAGTATATGTGGAAGGGTAACATTATTTGGGTGATTCTATATCTTGGATTAGTTTATCTTTTTATAACATTTAACATCAACCTGAGTCTCCCTAGTTTTAGATCATCTAATGTAGAGGGCATGGGGAAAAAACAAAGGCTTAGACCCCTCCGCATGTGCTCTCTTTGTGAACCAATTTTTCAAATAGCGGCACAGTGCTTTTGAGACCATCATGGTGATAGGGGATACCAAGGAGGCATAAAGGCATAGAAAATAAAAATAAAAATTACCACTGAAGAAACATTGGTGGTCTATAGAAGGTTCTGCATGCAACAAGTGGGGCATCACAACACACACCAGCAGAGTGGGGGTGCGTGGCGCCAATCGACACGGCATAGAGGTGACAAACCACACTCACAGGCCACACTAGTGGAGGTGGGAATCCAGAGGCGCACCATGGCATCATGAATACAATGCCTCCTGACTTCAGTATCCCTAAGATGACTCGGCTCTAGTATATCACTACATGGAGTGGTGGCTGCATCTGGGACTCCAAGATGAGTCGGCGGCGTGTGCGCTCGACCTTGGGAGGTGGGAGGCCCCACAGTGTCCTGCGAGATAGCATGGATATAGAAATATCTGGATCCCACATCCTGGAAAGGAAGTGCACCACTAGATCATGTTGTATCGGTTGGGCGCTAGGTTAGCGAGTCGCACCGCCATCTAGTCGGACGAACCTACACCGTCAGGAAAAATCTGCGACCTAGCGGGATGGACCTGCAGAGACATGATGGGACCCACTATAATTTTCCTGAACCACACCAAACAAGATAGACCATTGAATAAAGGCTTGACTTTTTCAATTTAGACCAGGCTGGACTAGAAAAAGTTGTCGAGCGACCTGACAGGCTGGACCCTCAGTCAAATCGGGAAGGGTCCTGCAAGGTCCGTTAGACATTGCCCACTAGTTATTCCAGACCAGACCGTATCGACCCAGACCCAAATTGTGTCAGGTCGAGTTGGTCAAATTAATCTCAGGTATATGGGACCCATCAGCCGCTACGGTTTGGGATGTCCGACTGGGTCAGACCGGGCCCAAACACAAGTATCCCCTTTTTACTAAAACACCTATATCTTGCAAATTTCACATCTTATTGACGATCTGTTTACAGTACTGGGACACTCTCGATGAGGCCGATCTTTTTGAAATCCCCTATGAGGATGTAATGGAATTTGAAATGAAACAAATGGATTAAGGTTTTTTTCATCCATGTGTGTTATGTACGGAACCCTGTGATTGATTGAGACCTTTATACTACTGAATTACATCTCTATGGGACTCAACTATGTCCCATGGGAAATCACTTTTGTGTGACTTTATAGGCCCATGGTGGGAAGCACATCTGTGTGGCTTTGTAGGCCCATAGACATGATGAGGAGGAGTACCTTATTTGGCTATGATTAGTAGTAATCACTTCTGTGTAGCTTACCAGGCCCACGATACATGATTTGAACTTGTACCTAAGTAGTGAATGGTCTTTGGGAAGAACTTTTTTTGGACTGGTAAAGCCAACTATACTAAATAGAAGAGGAGTTCTCCAGTAGTCGAGGGGTTTGATGATGTGACTGTTTATTCTTTCAATACTACCCTAAATGTATATCTACTTTGATTTGTCTTGTGATTCATTCATTAATTATAGGAATTATTGTGTGGACATTCCCTTTTGTTTTTGGGTCCATAATAAGAACTTTGTTTCTCACCCATGCATAGGATTCACCTGCACGTGTTGTTTCCGGTGTAGATGATCAACATTTCAATAATTAATTTGGTGGACTAGGACAAAGAGGTTTTTAGGGAGACGGGCGATGTGATGGTGGACATGGTGGAAAAGGACTAGGAATGGCCAAGAAATATTGGGTATATAAGACAATATACATTGGATTGTAGTAGCTACACTAATATCATCATCATGAATAGTTTTCTGCAGATAGCCTTAAAAGTTTCCTCTTTTTACTTTGATGCTTTGTATTATTTTATTGGGTTTGTATTCATGCCAACTTTTATCAGCTTTAATTACAATCAGCCTTATTTTAGTGATACGTGTTTCATTTTTATTTTTTGGAACTTGGTTGGACATGTGATTCTGTATAAGAACACAGGAAAATGCCTACCTATTGCAGGTTGACACCTTCAGCACTAGTCGCCAGCCCCTGGACTTAGGGAGGTAGGATTGGGGTAGTCACGACACTAGCCCCAGGGGATGAGTCATGAAAGGATATTACTGAAGTATTATCATCTGTAATCATATGTTGATCTTTGTTCCTGAATACAAACTCTAAGGGTTACTTTTCCATTATCTGATTCACCTGCATTCGTCATTGGAATGGTTTCAATTGTCATTTGTTATAGGTATTATAGGGTTGTTCATCATCCCAAAATTCCATATTTAGTTCAATAATGATGACATGTGTGCGTTGTAGTTTCACCACATTGTTTCGTTAATGATGTTCATTAATGGGATTCAATGCCGCCTCATCACTGCACCACAACACTAACGAGTCGCTATGTAATGAAGATGTAAATATTATAAAATATATTTTTATGTTATTTTATTTTTTGTCCGAAATTCATGAAGTCAATTTTTTAGTCGCCGAATTCCATTCAATGTTAGGCCCTTCCTAGGGGAATCCCAATTCTATAAGTTCAGCGATGCCCTCTGATATTTGATTAGGGGACCAGTTTGAATGTTAGAAAACCCCATTTTCATGTTTATTAAATGAAAAAAATATTTCTTAAAAAAATTCTAGCCACTCAATGACTTGAAATAACAATTCGTCTCAGATCATTGTTTTGAAAAAAAAATTAATTCTAAAAAAAATTACTTTGATTAATAGGACATTATATTACACCCACCATTATGGAATTATGTCCTAGTTATCAAAAAAAATTTGCAATCATACAAATAGAGGTACTGAGATATAATTTCTACCTCCAACTCCAACGTGCTCTTTTATATATTCTCATGCTTATAATGAACACAAACAAGTGAATTAGAACATATATGATGAAACCAATCTTATTGATCCTCAGTCTGCAATGCATAATCTGTGAATGTCACCCCATCTTCAGTCTATAGTTCTCTATGGTAAATGATGTGAAAGTAGTCATTCACATATCATCTAAGTTGGGATATGTGGAAGACGTCATGCACCCTCTCTAACTACGACAGTAGAGTGAAGTGGTAAGCCACCTTACCCACACTACTCTGTATCAACATTATCATTATTTTGGTTCTGTGGAGTCTTCATCTTCTCTCAGATGACCTACACTGTTTAATTGTAAGCATTTAAAATATCTATACCGATGAGTGCCAACTCCCCAGAGAATTTCATGTATAACAGTGACTTGTATGGTCATCCATTTAGTTCCATGAATGGTTCCATTCTAATGGTGGAGTGATAGTTTTTTTTGTATTATAAGTCCCCCAATCATAGTTAGTTCTCCAAACATTGAACAGAATAATGAATTAAAGAACACAGCATATCCTCCTTGGCATGTATGGTCCTCTCCATTTGACCATCCATATATGGCTGAAAGGTGGTACTCAAGCGTAGTTGAGTCCTAGACACATCCTATAATAACATCCACTATCATGATGTGAAGAGTACATCCTGATCTGATACAATAATAGATGTGACGCCATTGATTTGAATTATATCCTACATGTAGAGGCATCACATCCTCTCAAAAGAACTATGATATCAAATAGGCAGGAGGTGGGATGACTTGGTGAGTCGGTCTATAATCACCCAGATGGTACAATGCATCATGGAGGTATGTGGTAAGACTATCATGATTTACATTGATTACCCATCCCATTTCCACTTCAGTACATTGAGGGGTTGTGTCAAACCTACTATAACCTAGTGCTCAACCTTCACATGTTCACAACTGAGGTATCTAAAGACAATCTCTACCACTGGATTCTTCACCCCCTACATCCATTTCTAAAATTGGTGGTCCAGGCACAACTTCAACACAACTGGTTGTAATTCAAAATTTTTTGTATAGAAATATCTCGATACCTCCTCGCAAAAAATCAACAGATATAATGGTGTGTCCTCTAAAAATGATGATGTGGTCCCCACCATTTGAATATACATAATGGGAATTCTCTATAGACATCTGGGACGACGTAATATCACACATGTCATCTCAGAGTTTTTCCTCTCAAACACATTGTATCAGTGAAGGGGAAACTACCATTGAAAAAATATTAGCTACATCATATCTATCCATGAAGGATATCTAATGTCAGGCCAATTCCTCTAAGGCCTCATTTTTTAGTTATGAACATGATATCATACTAAGGCCATCTTCCATAGTGTTCCCCTTATCAGGGTTATATAAAATCTAGAATTCATAGTCCTAGAAGAAATGTAGTGACCACCGCTATCTCAGGTTCATATCATTATGATAAAATATATACTTGGTAGTCATGTGGTCCTAGTAGATGATGGATTGTTGTCCCATATGGCAGTGTCGCCACATCTTTAGTGTGAAGACTACTGATTAAAAACAATGTCATGTGTCATAGAGTTCTAATCAAGTGGTCAAATTGTTTGTGAGATATAATAAATCCATTCATTCCCCAGCATCAAGACAAAAACATGCTCAGTTCATGATGAGTCCCAGAACACCACGTAGTTAGTGACCTCATCTAGCAGCCACAAGATTGGAGCACTCATCATGCTCTGACTCCGAAGCTGAATGATCTGCATGAATCTTTTTTTCCAAACGAAGGGATTTCCCTTCCACATCAACAGTTTCATGGGTTCCGCCACTCATCAGAAGAAGTGTTCAAACAACTGATAGTACCCATACAACCCAAGGAATAATCACTCCACGGTAATGCTCATGGGTGGCTCCCTAGAAATAACTACCTCAATATTTGCAGGATCCACCACAACTTTAACATCTAAGACGACATATCCAAGGAAGTGGGCCATTCGTATCAAGACCTCACACTTTGAGATCATTCTATTGTGCGGGTTCACTCAGAGTGTTTCCATATCCATACTCAAGTGTGTTGAATGCTCCTCCTCATATGCTGAATAAAGTAAGATTCCATAAATGAAGGCCACTACAAACAGATCTAAGTACGGTTTGATGAACCTATTCACAAATCCTATGGGCATTGTTTTGTCATTCATCACACTAAATGACATCAATATGTAATCCTATTGTCTATAGTGACATTTGAATTCCATATTTGATATGTCCTCGTATCGTACTTGAAACTGGTGATAGCTTGATCTAATGACTATCTTTGAGAAACATCTCAATACCAAAATCTATTTGAAGTTGTCATCAATCCATGGTTGAAGATACATGTTCTTCAAAATAACCAATTTAAAGAGTTGCATGTCCACACACAACCTCAGGCATTGGCCTTCCTTATTGTTAAACCACACATGGGCTGACCAAGGTGAAACATTGTGCCTTAAGAACCTCTTAATATGAAAATTCTACAACTATAACCTCATATCCTAATTCTCTTTAGGAGCCATCTAATATGAATGTGTTTATATTAGCACCATCCTGGGTTAGAAATCTATGATGAATTCAACCTATGTTCAAGGAGTCAGTCCTAGAACATAATCTAGAAATACTTCTTCATACTAATCCACCACAGGAGGAAACTATTGACTCATCTAATCCACTGCATCGAGGGTCATGATAGCCAACTAATGAGTTATTGTATAAACCCTCCTACGTGAAATTTCAACCCATGCTTCTCCATTTTCCATATCTCCAAAAATGAAAAATTGGTTCCCATCTCTGTAGATACAATGATCATTGCACCTAAAATAGTCAATCTGAGCACGAACTATTGATAACTAGTCCATTCCAAGAATGATGTCTTAGTGCATCAATGATACTACTAGGATATCCAAACCGAATCTCTCACATCCATGAGTATTATCACACATTCGGTAACAGTGAAAGTTCGTTAAATCACATCCCATAGGAGTCATTAATTGTATGGATCGAGGTAATGACTCAATAAAAATCCTTGAGATCCAAAAGTGGTCCACAATAAGGAAAGAATGAAGGACCAACGAGTTCCTATCTCAATTTCATGTAGATGAGCCCACCCATGTCCAAATACTACAAGAGATTGTGGTAGACGACTTAGGGATGGCGGTGGTAGTACCTTGTACCTACACCCAACTCCCACTGCTATTCCTGCTCATCTTCCATGTCTGCCACCTCAAGGACCAACCTGTTCTTATCTCTGCCACTGCCTCAGTGGTCCCTTGAACATTTTTTGGTTCTCTAGGCAGTGCACTTGTAAATCTCAAGCCAAGTTCCCTTGACCTCCACACGCATAGCATGTTCTTCTCCACATAATCTCTCCCTACCAGCAGAACCTCACACCACAGACCCTAAGTCCTAGGTTAATCCTCTTAATGGTCTATCAATTTTGTTTACCTTCTTCATCTGTTGGTATCCTGCCATAAATGACTCGACCATCCATCGATCGGTGGTATATCTCTCCATTGGTACTGACTGTATGAGGAATATATCCACTAGTAGAGCTCGATCAATCACCAAAACCTACGTAGGGATTCATAGGGAAATCATTGATTCGATGATCTATTTTAAAATTTCTTGATCAATGGTATGAGCCCAGAAAAATGGGTATCATACCATAACCATTGAATAATGTGAGTTGTCTTCTATCCTTGTCGAGTAATCAGCAACTGTCAGGCAGCCCTACTATTTTTGAATCAGCTCAGGTATTTTCTCTGAGAAAATTGTTACGAGGATGAAATCATCCTTGAAAATTCTCTCGATGTCAGAGCAGGTGAGGGTCTCCTCCTCCTGCATTGGGATCCGAATACTCCACCATCACCACACTGTTCCCTTTTGAAGGATCACTCATAGAACTTCCATCTGGTCACATGGTGTCCTCACATAGCAGAAGACTCGCATATCTACCTCCATCCAATCATCAATGTCTAGAGGATCATTCTCTACCTTGAATAATTGATGTCTCTATCTGTTGGATTCATTCAAGGCCCTAAGCCATTGTACGTCCCCTACAGGAATCACCGTTAGTAACTTCCTACCATTGAGAGGGTGGTATCACTAAGAGAGCACTATAAGGTTAAATCTCAAGCAATTGTCCCTACATTGAAACCTCATCACTCTTTAGACCATCCTCATGACCACATAATAAAATCCTGGAAACATTATGCATGGAGGTATCCTGAATGATATAAAAATATTCCACGATCAACAGATTATACCAGGTGAGATGAATCTGACACAAAAAGATCATGAGAATCCACTAAAATAAGCATGAAACTAGTGTTTTCATGTACAAAGTCAGAATTCAGAGTTGTGTTTTCTGGTTTATGAGTACATTGGCCACTGCACCAACACTGGAATCCCTTTCCTAAAAATCAAATTCAAAACACTTGACACAGATTCCCTTGAAAATCTTCAGGTAGAACCAACCTCATATGATACTATAATGTCACAACCCATCACACAGGGCCCATGTCATGACAACTCCAATCCAACATTCAATATGTTAGGGGGTAGTGGTAAGCACCATGTTGGCATATCCAAAAATGGGGAAATATTTCCTTTAAACCTGTACACACTCACAAAGCTAAAACTAAGGGAATTAAATACAATTTAAACAACAACTATCATTTAGATAACTACTGAGAGTACATTACAAATATAAAAGTAAAAGGGGCCAGAATACAATCCAAAAACTACAAATGAAAGTAGAACTGCCATTTTTTATCTATTAGAGACCCTAATTTGAGGGTAGGTAAAAGTTAGTTGCCTGTAGCATTAGAAGAAAACCCCCCATTTTGTCTCACTGAACACAAAATAATCAAGAAACTCATAGGTATCCATCAAAATGGGTTTCACCTACATGAGATAGAACACGCATTGGTGAAGACCATGTTAGGGTGACTAATGCATTACTCAGTAGGGATCCCAAACCCCAAAATGAATGAAAATAAGAAATTCCAAAAAAAGAAACCACAAAGCCAATAAATCTCACTCAAAGAGTTACTCAAATTATTGAAGGTAATATTTATCAGTTGTAATATTGAATAATCTGGTCCTACTGTGGAACTCATCCCCGATGAGTCACTAATGTTCTTTTGGATACTAGACCAATGAGGACCCCTCAGCTAATTGACCACAGATGTTCCCTTCTCTATTGGTCCACTGATGTCTTCTTCGATAATGGCCCTTTGAGGTCCACTCTGTTACGGGAAAACTATGGTTAACTCATCTACTGGACCACCAAGGTCCACTTGGCTACTAGACCACCATGTTTGTCTTGGATACTGGACCCATAATGTAAACCTTATTAATAGACCACTAAGGTCCAATCATCATATCCATTATATCACATCCAATCGTAGGATCCCATATCTCTTGTCCTCTTAAGTCAAAATAAATATACTATAGAAGTCATCAAAAATATCAAAAATACCCCAAAAAATAACATAGATTATAACCAATGGATCATATCTTAACTAGGGTACCAATTCCATAGATGGTACATCAATCTGATTCCCATTAGAAATGGTATTGAGGTTCTAGTAAACATATTCGGCTCTATTTGGGCCCTGCTTGACTTGGTTATACCAACCAGCCCAACCCATCCCGAGGTCCCAAATGAACCGATCTAGTTAGGAAAATATGATTGACTTCTTTGGGTCTTGGCCATCCCAGTCTGACCTAGCACATTGGGTCTTGATGGACGAGGCCCGATTCGGCCGTTGGTTCACACACCGGGTGTCCAACAACACAGTCCAATTTATCCCGCCCAGTTTTACACGATCTGACTCATTTTATGCAGTAGTGATGCCATGTGTCCATGTAATAAATCTATTCCAACCAGTAATGGAAGGCTAGTTCATCTTCTGCACAAGCCACCCAACATCCTAGTTCGCTCCACCGGCTAACCTACTACTTCTACCCAGCCCACTGGGTGGGCCGGTCCGATCTACCCGGGATGTGGCAGGCATCGTGCCCCTACTCCACTGATGTAGATCAATGAATCCCCTTCTCCCTCCTCCACGATATCATGCCACAACCTCAAACACCAAACATATAGCTAGGGCTTCCCCACTTGGTCTGTTGACCGCATTGCATGACCACACGATACAGAGCTATGCCATGTCCCCCTTGCACCAATGTATCCCTCGTTCCCACCCATCTCCACGCCGTTATGGGTCCCTACCACTACCATGCATTTGAGCTATAGAATTCCATTATTAGGTGGACACACTTTCACATTCCAAAATTGGTGTAAATACTTCCCTTGGATACAACTATCAGTGTGGTGGACCGAATTCTGTTACGATAGCACCGTTGAGATCATCAGGTCATGCCCTTTATCTCTATATACTCAAGACAATCTTGTTGTCACTCAGGGGGCCTCTTCCAACTCCAAAATTCTTGTAGAATCTTGACATGACCTCATGAGTCCATCGATGAAAACCACAAGAGTGATATGGAGGGGGATCATAAATAACACCCATTGAAAAATTAGGACCTTTTTTCATTTTGGCCCAGATTTGTTCTTGTCATTGGGGTCATGAAGAATAATTGAATCAGTGGGATTTTCAATTCCTAACATCAATCCTCAATATTTATTCCCATAAACACAGTAAAAATTTTTTATCTATCATTGGGTTAGTGAGTTGATCCCATTTATTTGTTTAGAAGGGAAGAACATGGGAAACAATAATCACACATATTTCAATCCCTACCTAAGAAAGTATATTTATCAAGGATTATCATATTTCATATTTGGAAGATCTTTTTTCTTCAATACGCATTCCAAGGGTGTCATCAGCATTGTTCGATTCTCAGACATTTGTCCTTGGAGAGGATTCATTCTTCATTCATCAGTGGAATTTCAGGGTTGTTCCCCATCATTGAATTCCCTATTTAATTAAAGAAAAAATACATGTTTTCATTACAATTTCACCACACCTATACATTAATGAGGTTCATTAAGGGGATTCAATGTCACCTCATAAATAAATTTTAGTCTTGACAGTTCACTACGTAAGGAGGAAGTAAATATAATAATAAATCTTTTTATGTTATTTTATATTCTGACGATAAAGTACAAAAAAATAATTTTTTTTCAACCCGTGCTGGTGGATTTTATGCACTTCCAAGAAGAATCCAAACGACATGTGTTCAATCGTGCTCATAGATTTTTTATTTGGGAAACATATTGACAGATTGAAAAAACTATTCTCACAATTATTTAATAAATTAAAATTTTTTCAAAATAAATTTCGGCCACTATAGGACTTAGAATCATGTTTTTTCTCACATCTGGGAATCCAAATTAGCACATATAATTTTAATTTAATTTACATTGAATTTGGTGACATTTTTATTTACCCCTGCAAAATCTTAGAAGATGGTAATCCATAATCACCTAAATCAAGAAGTATTGGGTGAGATAAAATAAAATTATGGAATCACACATGATTTCATTATATATTCTAATATCAAATTAACCATATAAGTGTTTACACATTTTTCAAATAAACCGGTTTGGAATTTAAAGAAAACATTTCAAAAACTCATGATTTAATTTTAAAATGATTGAAATAAATTAAAAAAATATTCAAAATTTATAGGATGGAAGTAGTCTAACAAATAGTTAATTATAGAAATGGAACATTCACAAATTCCTAAAATTAAAATATTTATATAAAATAGTTTTAATAAATTTAAAATCCATGAAAAAAAATTACAACAATGGAATGTATTTATCTGGAATACAAAAAAGTGTTAAACATGATCATATCCCTAATTAGGTACGATGGTTCCAGGTTATAGTGGCCCCATAATTAAAGTGAAATGTAGTATGTGCATAAGTCCCTATGAACAATGGACAGAGATGGCTCATCACTATCACATATGGGATTTTTTGTGATGATATTAGGTTTTAGAACATTTTAAATACCAAATTCCCATCCAAAATAACTCACTAACTACACAAGGCTTGTGTGTTCACTATTAGAAAATGATGGTGTAAAATTTACATTAATAATGTATAAAATAAAATACATACCCTGTCTATTTCAAATATTCCAATATAAAAATTAAAAACCATAACATATTTATAAGAAACAAATTCATTTTCATCATGATTAAACATTATGTTTTATATGAAAAATATTTTAAATCAATTTTCCCAAATATGATTTTGATATCAATTCACAATTGAATTTCACAATCAAATTTCTCAAATAAATTCAGTAATTTAAATTAAAAAAAACATCATAAATTTCATATTCATATCCATTGTAGAAATTAAATTTAATATTTTACTGGAAATAATTAATATATTTAAATATAAATAATTTAAATACCAGTCATTTCCATAAAAAACACAATTAAATGGAATTCAGGTTCTTTTATAATTTATTTCAGAAACCAATTTTTCAAAAAAATCACAATTCAATGGAATAGAGTATTTAAAAGAAAATCAAATCTTTATAATCAAAAACCATGAAATTTCATTATATTATAATAATTGAAATTAAACAATATAATTAAAAATTAAAATAAATTGGGCCTTGTAATGGACCACCAACCTAGGATCAATTAATCTAGAATCACAAAGCCACAAATGAAACAATAGTACAAAAAATGTAAATTACAATGATCTCTGAATAAAAAGTAGGTTTGGATGCAAAATAGTGGGTATTAGACACCTAAATCAACACAAGGATCCATGGAACCCTACATGGGTGATGATTGATCATAGAATATAGAGATAAGGATATGGAAACTAACCATGAAAAGGATTAAGGGCCTTAATAAGGATTAAAATTACTTATTGTAGGGATATGACGGGCCATGTACACTTATTTGGAGATCCAATGAAGGGGGAATGTTGTTTGGGATGTACCGGTCTGTCGGTGAACAAGAAGGGGGGTTTGGAAATCTCTTATTAACATTTCTATCTAGTTAAAATATGTACCCATTATTTCTCTAATGAGTGGTGATGACATGATTATATATACACCAACCATTAAAATCTCATCATCCTTGAATACCTACGAAAACCTTCAATTAACACAAAAATTGTAAAAATTACACTATTAGATACCCAAATGATACATAAAATATCATTAATATTAGGTGTTAAGGAATACCTATAAATAGTTACATGATGTCATAGACATGACTATAACTGAACAGGAAAATTATTTTTCTGAGCTTGTAATGTTTTATCTGAAGATAATATTAAATGTGAAGATTATTTCTTGATGGTCTGATATTGGAATTTTATCTAATATTACAATTCAGGTTATCTTTTTTGAAGCAGCCTTCTTATGTTATTGTGTAGAATATAATGTTAACAGTTGAGATGGACCTGGATTGTATGTCATGGTTGAAAGGCATTATTTTTTCACTCAAAGATGCTTCTATAAGTCCACATAAATGGAAATTTATTCATAATGATTCTCGTGGTGGTTCTCAATATCATGGTTTCACTAGACCTCCAATAATACATTGAATGGGGCCTCTGATTTGTTAGAAATTTCGTAAACCTATCCACTTAAAACAGGTTTTCACTAACGAACATGTGCTATGGGGTTCATTTGGATTCTAATGTAACATGTATAACAACATCCATATCAATTGTAGTTCTAATATTGGCATGATATTATCATATCCAAAACATAATACGATTCTATGAGAAGCTTTACAATCATATGTTTTACTTCCAGATGCTTCTAGGGTAATGATTTTTCACGCAAAGGAAAAGTATACCAAGGGTTAATATACAACTCGATTGATTGTGGTAGGTTCAGTAACTAATTTTTCATCTATAGTGGATTCGTAATTTAATGAATGTTCATCTCGTTAATTGATTTCAACTATTATTGTGAATTTTCATAAAATAACATCATATAGTTATATTTTTTGATGCATATTACCTCCCCTATAAGAACCAAGAGACAGAATGGTATTATTTTTATATCATGTTTGTTCTCATTATAATAGATTTATCAGTCATGATATTTTTTATTTCTCAACATAAAGCCTCATTGAATAATATTCTGGAGGTAGCAGATCATTCACAAAAAATATCAGTATTATTTATTCTCATCAACGAAACACTTTTTTGTGGCTGATGGTGTTTTCCATACCATTCAAGGAGATTGAGACCCAATCTCAAGTAGTACTGGACCTTTTTATCCAGAGTAGGGGAAATTTATATTAGTATTTTATTTTTATATGGAGTGTGAATCCTTAAGGGTTTGTCTCCCTCTAGTATTTTTTGATCTTCCTGATGTTTTCTTTATCAATTATCTGATATTCCTCTAGTATGGTTGAATGATTTTTATTCCAATTTTGTGATTAGTACACAACTTGTAAATAATCTTTATAACCACATTGAATAACTTGAAAATAAATTGATGAAGACTTAGTTGGATGATATTATAAAGAAATACTACATGATCCCAAGTGTGTCATCATGGGTTTTGAAGGTTACCTTTTATTCTAAAGTTGGAGGGTCCCTTCACCTTTGTATTCATTACCTAAGTCTCAATAGAGATACATTTAAGAAAAATTACTCACTACCATAAATTGAGGATCAATTTGACAATCTAAAAGGATTAAAGTGGTTCTTGAAGATTGATATTCAGTATGTATATAATCAGTTAGGAAAAAAAGACTCAAACATTTAGGGAACTGACATTTGAGAAATTTTATGGCCCTTATGAGTACCTTATTATTCTATTTATTCTAACCAATTATCCGGTTGTATTTATTCATTTATTAAACAGTTTCTTCCTTAATAATCATGATACGTTTCAATGCTATATTTATATTATATCCTAATTTAATCTCTCTCTGAAGAGGTTCATATCCATCATTTGAGATAATTTATAGATTATTTGAAAAATCACCGACATCATTCCAATCTATCAAAATGTGATTTCTAGATTCTTGAAGTTATGTTCTTGGGAAAAATTGTTTTAGGAAATGATATTTTAGTTGATATTGATAAGGTGAATGTTATTATTACTTGGGAGAAACCAAATAACATTTTTCAATATTCTGAGATTCTTGGGATTAAAGGGGGTATTATCCTTTGGTTGTAAAGGACTTCTAAAATTTAGATACCATATTTACATCTCCAATAAATATATGGTTAATTTTTCATAGGATGAAAAATGATATAATTATTTTTTTAACTCGTCCATAGGATAGGCCATGTTTTGTAGTCTTTGGAGAGTCATCATGTTAGGTTTTAGGATGTTATATAATGAATTGTGATTTTCTCATTTATTATGGATATCAAAATCCTAGACCACATGAGTATAATTACCGGACCCATGAACTAAAACTTTTAGTTGTGATTCATGACCGTAATAGTTGGAAGAATAACAATTATGAAGAATGATTTACTATGTATTCTGACGAGAATATCCTGAGTTATATCATCTATCAATAAGATTTGACCCTCAACTAGTGGTGTTGGGTGGAATACATTCAGTATTTTTTATTTTTCATCTCTTATTCCATATATAAATGGAATGTCATTTTGGAGAAAATGATTAGGAAATATATAACCAAGGATGTAATTGAATCAAATGAATTGTGAAACATGATGTATATTTTTGTACAATATCATGTTGGAGTCAAGGAATTAGCGGTCTAGGATTCCATGGACTATGTTCACATGGAATTATATCTTATATAGGTTATTATTCATGAAAAACATATTTATGATGAGTTACGTAGCATTATAGAATGCAATTGTCAAATGGTCATTATTTGTAAAGGGCATTCAATGTTCTCATAATTTTTTGGTGAAACAATTATCATTCAAAAATTATGTGATTTAAATCTATATAGTTCCAAATTTGATGATCACAAAAGAACAAAATGATTTATGAAAAGTTCAAAAGATTGTTCTAGATTATAAGGAGATGATGAAATTATGATTTTGTCTCCCATTCTTATTCATGCCAATTGTCATGGTCAAGCATAAAAAGCATTCAATTTTACTCCACCACAAACAATTCGGCTATGGAAATGTGATGATATATTAATAGAAATTTTGCTTGGGTTTTTGGATACCCATAGAAAGAATAATGATATATTGGTTTTGATCGGTAGACTCACATAATACCCAATAATGATACAATGAATATTGAGGAGAACCAAAATCATTATGTGAATGATATTTTTGATTTTCATTTAGTTCCATGTACTATATTAAATGATAGATATCCATATTTAAAATCTCAACATTAGAGTACAAATCTGAATGAATTGTGATCTCATCTACATTTGATTTTGACATACCATACTTAGTCGGATGGATATACATAAAGAGATATAAAAATTCATGAAGATAAGCACCATTTTAGCGTGCTCTATATGGGGGGTGTCATGCGATGAATATTTAGGCTGGTTGATTTTTCTTATAAAAATTGAAATAATTATATGAATATATTGGATCATTTTGAGGAATTTTATGGAAAAACATATAAATCTATATTCTATAGGATGAATATTTTATAACGTTTCATGGATATATTGGTATTGGTTCACTAGAATATGAAATATTCATTTGATTTTGAGATAATATTGATGTTATGGAGATGATTTAACTCTTCTACTGAATTCTATTTTAGATAGTTGTGATTTTTAGTTGATAATAAGATGTTCATGAACTATTCAACATGTTTGGGTCATCGTCTAATAGGTATGAAAGGGAAAAATTATGTTCAATTTTTTTGGAAATTTTGACATTGTTGATAATGCGAGAAAGGTTTCATAGAATTTAAAACAACCTCCATTTTTTATTTCCAAGCATAATTTGTTCCATATATCAAAACTCTAGATGTATCTATTTGATCAATATAATGTTTTGAACTGGAGAAATCATGACTTCTAGATATATTTATCTGTGACTGAACATCAGGTCAGGATAGTTGATTCTGAAACCAGAATACATAGTGGGAGGATGAAAACTTTGTTTTGAGAGTTATGTTATCATGATTCTGATTCCCTAGGGAAATTGGTGGGAGAGGAACTAAAGAAAAAGTAGTGGAATCATAATTTTGGTATAAAAGCTTCCCCACATGATTTATGGGGATACATATTTTCTAGGATGGGGAGGTTTTAATATCAAGTTACTTTTTTTAGGTACTCATAGACCAATTTTTTTATTCATTGATTAGGGTTCATATTGGGTTGATTCGGGTAAAAAGATAAAAATAATGAGAACTTATGGGATGTGCATGTTTGGTGCACAAGTTTGGAAAATTTTGGGACGTCTATATGGAATCCATGAAAACCCCAAAATGGTGGTCTTATTAGCTAGTGAACAGCTTGAAAAATTGTACACCCAAGAAGAAGAAGTCATGTAACATCACCAGTAGGGGCACATTGTTTGGGAATATAGATTGAAATACTATTTGGACCTTCCATGATCACCATGAGTGTGGGATTTACTAATTAAAAATATTATTTTGATGTTTCCTAGACCTAATGTATACATCACATATGGGCATAAATCTCCAAATTGTGATTTCATAGGTTGTTTTGGCTCCTATGACTCAATTTTCACTCTTCCAAACCCTCTATAAGGTGCATCGAAGATAAGAGATCATCATTCCATCCATTACCAATATGATATTATTCCCCATTCATTCTCTCCCAGTCTCATCTTATATTCTCTAACGAATTTAATAGTCCAAGATTTTGTTGGAGGATCTAATATCATTTATTTGATTCATGAATATATTATAGATTTTTTGAACTCGATTGTCAACGTTCTTCATTGGTTATTTTGTTATGGAAGTTGTGTTATATGATTTTGTGATCAAGATTAGGTGGCCCCATTTTAGAATTTTGCAATTATATAACCCTAAATTTCATTTTTTGAATTTAATTTATTTCATTTTCTTTATGAAAATACAAATTTTCCTAAAATTGGAATTTAATTTTTAATTTTCATCATATTTCAGAATACCCCAAAATTCATCGACTTAGTGTGTGATTTTGGGAGTATGAAGGAAATTGTGATATTAAATTGTGGAATTTAAAATGTGAATGTTTTTTTTCAAAATTTAATTTTGATGATACATTAATGAAAAATTTTATAATATTTTTAATGAAATCTCATTGATTTTATCCACGACAAATGAAACAAATAATTATAAATCTATTTTTGTTTCTAAATAGAAAATGTAATATTGAAATGGAAAAGAGGTTAATTATATTCTAAATAATTTGAAGATAAATTTTCAATTGTTGATCGGATTTAGACAACCTAAAAAAACATGGTCTTTAGTGCCTTATTCATTAAAACACTCTATGGATTATAATGAACTCTAAAAAAAACCATTTCATTATGTCGCATCCCTAATAGGATAGTGAGGAGTCCTCTATGTCTAGTATGTGATGGATGTGTGTAAACATATTTTTGTGATAACCAATTCATTTGTGTGAGGAACCCATAACCCGGAATATCCAAACATCGTTGATGAGGAACATGTTTATCAGTTCAGATTATTTCGATCAATAAGAAATTATATAAAAAATTCTTTACAAATTCCATGTGATTTTAATCTAAATGTTTTAAATAATAATTTTATTAATCCAATTTTAGATATAATTTTGATAAATTGAAATGTCAAGCTTGATTTGATTTAAATAATATTTTTTTCTAACATGATTGTTTAATAAAAATTGAATGTTATATTTCATTAATTAAATTGGCATATTATTATGTTATTATTGGTGAGACCATATAGTTCATTCACCTAAAACCCTAACTGCTCTTTCTTGTGACTGTAGTATAACATATTCCAGGTTCGTGAAATGGAATACCACGAGTTAGTGTTTTCAATTTTTATAGATCATTGGGTCTCTAAGATCTATTTTGTTTCAGACTTAAGGTTTTGTATCTTTCTCTTTCTACTAATGTTTACTAATAAATTGTGTTTATATACATATTTTACTTCTGATACATTCCCCTATATGGTTTTCTCTTTTGAGAATACATTCTTGTTTTTCTTCATCATCTCTATATTTGGAAAACTGATTCCCATGCTATCTTGTTTGATTCCTAGTTTTATTATCCAACCCCTATGGAATGGGAACACCCTTCAGGATATGTTTGGATCATCTTTGTTATCAATGTACTAAGTTATTTGGGATGATTTGTGACAAAGAATATGCTATTGATACTGAAATAGTGAATTTATTAATTTTTTTTATTGGGTTCCATAAAATATGTTGTAATATTTTATTATTAACGGTATTATCATTATAAGAATCATGAAATATATAAGAATTGCATTAATGTGTTATTTTATACCGCTTTTGAATAAATTTATTGAATGATACCATGAAAATTGATCCAGTAGAACATTCATTTTCTTTGAAAAAAATTATTGAGATAAATATAGACCGTAATATGTTTATTATGTTTAGGTAATTAGGTTTATATAGTTTTTATGTTGATATAGGTAATATAAATTTGTATTCACTGACAACCATGGAAGTGTTTACTTATTTTACCAAAATTTATTTTATTTTATCATTTATAGAGTTAACATCACACTTTTATTTACAAATAATATATCCAATTATCTGTGTTTTATTTGAGAAATAAATAAAACAGTATGTTTTGAATGTTATATAATGGTATGTATTTTTATTAACATTTATCAAGATAATACATGATCAAGATATTCTCATATTTCGATTGTGAAATTAATAAACACTTCATATTCTTTAGGAAATATTATTTTTATTTAGAGAACACCCTTCAAAAGTATTTGAATTTGAATAAGGGCAGACATATTTTGAATGATTACTAAAATTAAATATATGTGGAATTGGTTAATATTGACTTTAGCCATTTCTGGAATTTTTTTGACCATTATTTTAGTAAAGATAAGTTAAATTTCATGTTATTAATTAATAAATATTATGATATTTTAAAAGTTATATTTACTATACTAGGGAAAAAGTAAATTAATTTAATATTAATTTTCCAGAATAAGTGAGGAATTTAATGTTCATTGAAGCACAAAAAAATGGTTAAAATTGTAATAATCAAACAATAATATATGAATAGATTATATATACTGTTATTTATTGAAATTCATAGAATTATCAACTATAATAAAAATATATTTAAATAAAAAATTAATTATATTATTAACATTTTTGATGATATCAATGACCCTTTTGACACGTATATTTTATGGATTTGGGGTCATAAAAATTCTCTTATTTGAGTTATCTATCAGTCTCCCTCATTATCTGGGTGTTAGTCATCCCTTATATGGCCTTGTTTTCATATCCACAATATGAAATAATATTTGGAATCTTATTATGTTTTATTCCATTTGAACTTCATAAATACATTTATCTTTTTTAGGTGGAAATTATATTAAAAAATTTTATGATGTGGGTTTTCAATAATGTAATTTTCATTTATATAACACATGAATATATATATAACATTAAAATTAATAGGAATGAATTTATTTACATCGGGGAGAATATAACACCCCCTATTGTAAAGAAAACACATTGATTTAGATATCCTGTATGACACGAAACACATGGATTGAAGAAAATATAACACCTTGAGATATAATGTTATATTTATCATTAAATTAATTTTATTTAACCAATAGATTGAATGAAATTAATCTCTATGAATAGATTTTGTTACATGGATAATGTAGTATTTCTAGTGTTCAATTAAATTCCCAGTTTTAATGAAATGTGAAATTTTTTTAGTTAATAATATTTGATATGATAGAATTCATGTATCCATTAAACTAGAGGTTATAGATAGTTATAATTACATTATGAAAATTATTTTTGTCTATGGATTAGAAAAAAATAATCATTTTAAAGGAAATTTATTTATATATACTATTTTTTTTCTAAATTATGGTTTAGTCATGCCTTGAGATCATAATATAAAAGAAATTTTGAAAAAATTTTAATAAGTTAATAAACAAAAACAACATCATTTTTCGAAATCATTATACCAAAAGTATGACATGGTTAATATTGATTATTTATCTGAAAAATATTTTTTGATTATTAGTTTATAATAATGAAATATAATGGAATGCAACCTTGTCATTTATAAAAATCTTAATATGAAATTTAATTTATAAAAAGTTTTAATGTATAAATAGATAAATTTTATATTAAACAATAATATTTAGATTAGTATAATTATTTTAATATCGAATTTTTATGTAAATACATTGTAATATTTGGATCATTTTTTATTTGAAAACCTTATTTCACATCATGTCTCCATTATTAATATTGAATTAAACACTACCACAATGGTGAAAGAAATTTGTAAAATTGGAATCTATATTTTTAATCATTGTAATTTATATTATCAAATATGTAAATCTAAAATTTTTACCTAAATAAATAGAAAAAAACTAAAAACTAATTATCAATGTTATGGTAATAATTGGTCTAGCATGTGATAAACTAAAAATATAATTGATTAATTTAACTAAAAACATATAAAAATACAAATCAGAAGACTTATTTTGTACATATATATTATATTATCTATTATATCTCAATTTGATGTCTTTGATTATTATACAATCATTTGTATCCAAGAATCATTTCAAATGATTAAAGTTGTTCACCAACCACACTTATAAATGATTGTCACGTCTCCACTCTTCTTGACACCATCACACGTATTATTTTGTCCAATCCCTACAACATAATATCAAAAATACCTCTAATATTTATATAGTATATATTTTTTATGAAATCGATGCACATAAGTATTTTTGGTCAAATATAAGGTTGATATCCGAAGAAGACTTATTCTTCTTCAATAAACATTTTCATTTTATTTCTTTCCCCTTCTCCTTAAATTCGTATGAAAAAATTATTATACAATAACCTAATTGTATTATATACCCAAGGATGTTTTAATTTTATTTTATTTTCCAAAAACTACCCCAACATTTATATAATGAATTACAAAATCAAAATTCATGTGTATAAAAGACTACTTCTTAACAATCTGACGTCAACCATTTTTCTATTTCCACCTCTCAGTTTTTGTTATTATTATTGGAATAAATTATATATATAATATTAATAATATAATTATTTATATGGATTAATTTTATCGTATATTAAATTTTATTTTCCATTTTACAGGGTATATTATAACATCGCTCGTGTGTACGAAAGATTACTACCTCAGAAAACTATGTGAAATATCGTTTAGTAATGATTTACATGGAAGGTGATAAAGGAAACAATGATGATGATATGTGATATATATGATATAAATATAATATCAATTACCTATTTATCATTATTAAATGATATTATATAACATTTTTTTCCGTACCTTTACACTCAATGGTAGATGGTAGCTTTTTTTGTTTATGTTTCGACTACAACTATCACGTATAACTTTTAATATATTTTCCCCACCACAACCCATAAATGATATATATTATTTTATAAAAATAAATAATATGATTTTTATTATATTATAATTATTATTGAGATATAATATATCACTTTTCATCATTCCATAATGGTCACTCTAAAATTAAAATGTTAATCATTTGGATGTATGATCTAATATTTATAGGATTGTGAGATACATTATTTTTGAAAAACATAACTCATGATTGGTTTCAATATTATAATTTATCTATAAATATGATAAATATTTCTTAATTATTATTTTGGATATAATGAATCTATTTAATATAGGCATTAAATAGATCATTTATGAAAAATATACATGAGACAAGATTAAAGCCTATAACAACATCTGGATAATATATGATTCCACCACCATTTTCCAGGCTATCTGGAATGGTATTGTTCAACTCGCACGACCTCTTACAGTATGACAGAGTATTTTCCTTAACTCGCTCTTAGAGATTAGTTACATTTCATCCCATGCCAATAGAGATCCAATGATGGTGGCTGATGGTCTTACCAGCATGGGAATCAACAAGGGAATTACATGTAGCGATGATTTGATAGTTGATCATCTACCTATATATGAAAAAGTGAGTAATAAAATCTCCTCATTTAGACTCATGTTGTTCCATTTCTTGTATATAATAAATTGTGTCTTGGCCTATAACTATGGAATTTCCTAAAGAAGACTAATTAACAGGTTATAATATATTATAAAAGAAACTTACATGATGTTATAAATTTTAATTTGGAAATTTTATAAGTTTATAACTTGTTTAAAACCACAATTCATGAGGTTAAATCATGTTCAACTGAATAATGTAGTGATTTCATGTATTTCGTGTAAATTTACATTCCATTGAGACAAATATTTGAAGAACCAATTCACATTTATAATGTTTATATACTTCTCTATTGAAATTTAATGTCATGATTAATTTATATGTCATTATATTTTTAGTTTCACTTTGAATATTTCTATCCAATGTAATTTGACGCTAAAATTACAATGTGCTAAAATTTTTAGTATAATATCACATTATTCTGGGATTATTAACATTATTTGGAAACAGTAAGTTTTTATTTTTCATTTAACAATATAAATAAATTTTATAATAAAAAATATCATTTTATGAAAGATATTACTATTTCTAACCCCATATGCCATTTTTATATGTATGTTTTACTTTAAAAGTTATTTAATTGACTGAGGAAATATTGATTAATCTATATCCTTTACTCAATAATGATAATTGATGACAAAGAATATTGAATCAAGAATTAAGTTTATTATTAGACACTCAAGGAATGATTTTGTTCTATAGTGTCGGGTTGGATCTGAAATTTATTGTACCTTTTATTAATTGATATTTCCAAAGAGATAAATCATGCCTGCCAAATTAAATTTGTATCTAATAGTAATATGAATCATTTTATTAATTTTCATTACATTATGTGTACCATGCTGCTAAGAAATGAAATCCAAAAATTAAGAATATCCATCAAAATTAATTCATTTATTATTATACATTATATTTTCACATTGATATTATATCTGGATTATTTCCATTCTTAGTTTCTTGATTAGATAGCATATATTTTTAGTTATTTACTATCTAATATTTATTATTTAGTAATTGATTATAATTAATCATACTATAAATAAATTATAGTAGGCATTTTAGCTCACCTTTATTTTTTTACATTCCCCAATTTATGAATAATTATTATTTTAATGAGTTTTGAAGGACACAGTTCAGTTTTCATCATTTTGTATGACATTGTATTTTTTACTCCAAATGTAAAAAATGTATCATCAATATATTTGGATATCCAATAATAATATACCGATTTTTCATTTAGATTTTTCCCTTTGTATCTATGTTAGTGTAATAATTTAAGACACCTTCTCTGAGCTACTAGTGGTAGAGTTTCGGAATGAATGTTCTTGACATAATGTTTCATATGTCCAAGATTATGAATTCCATAATTATAATATCAATAATTGATGTCCATGTGATTTTTTTATTAGTTAAATATTCATTGGAATTTTACAATCTCGTGTGATAATTTATATGTCTATTTTTTATCAACTTTTCTTCCCCAGATTATGTTGTGTTTATTGATTAAATATATCATTTTTATTTTATTTTCATTTCCATATTGATTATAATTATTAATTCATGATAGATCATGATGTATTATTATACTTTTTAATAATATGAGATCAAACATTCTTTGTGTTTATTTTACCTAGGATACCAAGAAGTGTTTTTAATATTATTCAGAAATCTACTAAGGGGGATAATTGAATTCTAATATAAAAATCTTTTTATGTATAAAAATATATTTCAATTTGGAGAATGTATATATTTTACCAAGAATAATATAATATTTTGTTGATAATGATACGATTCATTGTTTATAGTTCATATTTAGCAATGTAACAAACAATATCTATCTACAGTAGTTTGGATCATTATGTATTCCCTCAGAATAAAATTTTCCCTAACAATTAAATTTTTCCGACAATATGAGTCAAAAGGATATAGTTTTTCTAAAAATACCCACACTATATAAATATATTTTAAAGGGTTTCATAATCATTATTTAGTTTTTAAAATACCATATATAGAGTTGAATTATGATTTTCTTATTCTAGATGTTATATTCCTACAGATAATAATTAACAATTCAATTTTTAAATATCATATCATTAATCTAAATGATTTATAACAATATTGTTAAAAGTATTGTCCCCATAAAAAATAAGATTTTATTTAATATTTTTAATATAATATTTAAAATAACCGGATGATGATTCACTTCGCAATGAAAACAACATAGATACACTTGAACATGATACATTTAATCATCCAAAAATATTTAGGGGAGTATAACTGTTACATAACATAATAAATTAAAAAATGATTATACATTGAATTTTAATTTCATTGAAAAATTAATTTAAGAGGTTATTGATATATAAAATCCATCATAGATTGTGGCTTAATGAATTGGTTTTAAAAATTTCCAAAATTCATGTAAATGAAAATTTATCCTTTTGATGGTGTAGTAGTTCACATGATGATACATTTTATTATAATGGCTATTCAATTAATCTCTATTTAAATATCAAGAGCATGATATAAATTTATTCTAAAATTGAAAAAAAAAATTCTTCTTATATACTATCATTCCCTATATGGTCTCTTCCAATATTTTTGACTTTAATGAATTTAATCTTCCGCCCTATGTTATATGCATCACCAAAATATATATTAGACATCAGACAATAATTCAGAGGTCCGATTAATATTTTGTAATGAATCATGTCCTTCATACTAAATATAGATATTTGGATTATCATACCCACAATATTTCTAACCTAAACATTAACATAATTTAGATTATATTTTTTATCATTTAATTTTCCACAATACCCAATGATTAGTTGGTTTATCATTTCCTAGTATATTAAAATAATATGAAATATAATGATAATAATAGGTCATTTGATAAACATATAAAAGGGATAATAATTATTATAAATGGACTAAATCATATATGTACTCTAAATCATATATTTATTTTCTTTAATCTTTGTTATTTATTTCATATAAACTATTATTATATATATGTACAATAAAAATATTCTCAAATTATTCATAATTGTTGTTAAAAATATTATAATAAATCAAATAATATCCCCCTATGTGTGACTATCATGTTGTGTTGTTTTGTAACAATTTATTATGCATTGAATGAAGACTGATTTAATAGTGAAACGACAATAATATTGGGAATTACCCATAGTTGAATCAATGCCACACCCAAATTGTAAATTTAATATCCATAATTGGAAATAATTTAATAGAAAACAAAAAATATCTAATTTACAAAAATATCAGGATGTTTTTATATATATAGACTTAATGTCATTGTTTAAACCAAATTTATCATATATTTATCGACAGAAGTACTAATTAAATAAAATTATGAAATCATACATGTATATTAAAAATAGTGCATAAAACCCATAATACATAATCTTAAGATAAAAAATCATTCAATAAATACTAGGTTTTATACAAATTTAGGTGATCTAATCATTATTTTACAACATTTCAATAGCATAATCATTATATATCACAGATTACTACACAATCCCCAGATCAAATATTTTAGTTTCACTGAGAATGAGTGATTGAAATATCATATTTTTATACTAATAATCATATCCCCATAATCAAACCACACTAGTCCCACCACCACCACTAGACATTATCAAATCTTTAATATTCCACGTAAACATAAGAATGTTCACTATAGATTGTGTTTATATAATATTCTTAGTATGGTAATACTCTAAAAAATTTCATGAATGGTTATATCATTTTAATATTTTAAATCTTTATCATAATATATATATATATATGTTAATAAAAATATAATGGAACAATAATATGTGTTCATATGTAAAGATATGAGGTCATGTAGTACCTAACATGAAGTGTTATTCCCAATGAAAGTGTATTTAGTAATGATATAATATGATTAAGGAATATAGATTTATCATATTCATATAACCTAAAATATAACATCACCATATATCATAAAATAAAGTGGAACACTAATAAAAACCTATCCATAAGTAATCATCATCTTGTGATCCAATTTTATATTTCATTCACATTATATTGTGAAAAATATATAATTTCATTTAATTATGTAGTCAGAATAAATTTCCACTTAATATTTTGAATAAATAAATCCACATGTCTCATTAAATCAATATTAAAAATTACATGATAAATGTTGTAAAAAACTTAAAAGTCACATGTTTTATGTTTCCAAGAAATAAAATTCCAATTGTCATCATTATTATAAAATTTAATATATATTTTTAACAAATTCAATGGAGGGATTTAATAGAACCAATCATTATCAGGGCATTATTGGACCAAAACCATATCATTTTTAAAACCATTAAATATTAATCTATAATATAATAAAAAATTTCTCACATCCCAATATAGAATCTTACATAATGGAAGGAATTAAATTTTATAGAAACAATAATAAAACAACATCATAATAATCCATCAATAGAATGAATGTAATTGGTATCATGGTAACACAACCCAAGTTCAACATATGTAACATACATGAATTATTACATAGGTTGAAATCCCAAATTTACATTACTAAATGAAACACATTATAGAAAAAAATCTACAAAATATTTATTTGAATAAATAATTATTTTTTATAATAAAAAAATTTAAAAAAACCAAATAAATTGCCATTTAAAAACTATTTAATGATCACAATAATGATAAATATAATTTTAAAATAATGAATGTTTAATTTTTAGGAAAATTAATCAATAAAAAATTAATGATATAAAAAAATTTATTTTTGAAAATATTTTCACTAATGTTATAAAATTTAAAGATACCCGACACATTAAAAAGTAGTTTTTAAAATTAAATATTGTCAGCTTTTGATAAATTTTACAATTAAAACAAAGCACAAAAATTGGATAATTTAAAAAAAATAATATATTTTCAATGGAAATGTTTAGTGGAACATGGATATAAAAAGTTATAAATTAAAATAGAGTTTAATGTATATAAAATTGAATTATTATTACATACATAATACAAAGAGTGATAAATATTTCACATTGAATGGATTTGATTTTTTTGGAATAAAACAAGAAATAAAATTTTTTTAATTTAAAAATAATAATGGAAATTATTATAAGTATTTTGAAACATTGGTATTTAGATATACTAATTTATAATCTATCAAAATTAATTTTAACATCATCATATTTTTTAGGGAATAATATCATTAATATAATTCAACAACATTAAAGAATAATATTAATTGTAATATCACTGTATAGTATAATAAATACCTTTCATAATAAATATTAGAAAATATATATCATTATTATCTTTGAAAAGATTATGATCCAAGAAAAATAACCAAAAAATTATTGTTTTCATTAAAATCAATAACCCTATAATTGTATAACATTAAATGGTTTTCTAAATCATATAGATGATATGGATAATTTCTAGAATATAAAATAAAATTAAATATTACAATTTATAAGGCCTTTTTATCATAATTTCTTTATATATAAAATATATTTCTCTTATATTGGATACTCATGGTGGTTGAGTGGAAAACCATGAAAATTAATAAATATAATTATGATGGAAACATTTTTTATTATGATATTCATAATCCCTATAATATTTGATTGATTTTTCTTTTTTATTAATATACCCAAAAAAATTATTTAGTTACATATGTTCTTCCAAATGGAATCAAATTCTTAACGTTCCATTGTATATTCATTTCTATATTTTATGTTTACTATGACAATTTATTATTAATATGTCAAATAAAATGAAAGATATTTTATTTATATAATATTTATATAGTAATGAATGTCATTTTTTGAAATTAAATACATTTTAAAATTCATCCATGTTAGTCAATAAGGTGTAAAATTGAACACATCATTTATTGTGGTTGTAGCCAACAATAATGCATGAATACATTTTTTTAAATGGACCTATATGAGGATAAATAAAATTATTTTCCATTAGTTTAATATCATTAAAGAATATAAATAACTCTTATATTTTTATAATTTAATAAAAAAAATTAATTTTGGTTGTAGAATAAAAAAAGTACTAATAGAGTTTAGTTGGGAACATTACACGACCCTTTGGATGTTATATTATAGAAAATCCCATATGTATTAATTTTCAGTATTTTTGGAAGAAATGATTCATGGACATGTATATGGTTTTAAGAAATTATAGGGTAATATTTTTTGGTTAAAGGGGTTGAAAATAGTGAATAAATTTTATGGATTTGATCTCCTTATATAAGACCTGAAAATTGTACATTGTTAAATTTCCCTTAATATTGCAATGATTACATTGCTATATTCAAGGTTAATTGGTTTAAAAAGAAAAATAATGATTTATAGGGTTATATAATGTCTATAAAGCATCTATCATTAATTTTATCACATGTTGTAATCATGTTTCAATTCTTTTATAGGAATATTTTCTCATTTTACAATTTATCTTCATACCTTAGTATGTTGATTTCAAACATGTAATTTCAAATTACATAAATATTTCTAGTATCCCGTAATAATTTTTTTATATTATTAATCAAAATATAAGAAGAAAATAGTGCAACTATATTTATAAATATTATAATATTAGCTATTAAAATAATACCATTTTTATATAGAATCCTATTTTGTAGAAATAATATTATTTATTAATTGTTCAAAATAATATTTAGTATTGATTGGAAGTTAAATAGATCTTAATATATATAATTATAGGATTGAAAAAATATATTATAGAAATCTTACTGATGTTTTTAATTTAATTTATTTGATAAATATTTTATATCGATAATAAAAAAATTCAATAAAAATAACAAAGTTTCTACTTTCACGATGACTAATTGTACACATAGTATTCTTATTTTAATGATTTTCACTAAAATTAAAATCATTAAATAGGAAAAAGAATATATAAAATATGAAATCCATATTTTCTAATTACGTTGAAAATGTTATTAAATAGGATTTTTATTATAAGTGAATGAAAAATGATTTGAGAGTTAACTTTTAATTATGCTACCAAAATGATAAAAATGTGATTTATAAATTAAACCCTTTTATATTTTTGTTGTTTTTTTATTATATTTAAAATTTTAAAATAAATATATTATCATTAATTTAAATAAATTATTTTATTAGGATATTTTCTGAAATGTTATGGTATTTGAAAAGTTTTTACTTTTAAATAATTAAAAAAAAATAAAAATTTTAAATAAATCTAAAAAGTTCAACATCACATAATATTGATTTTATAAATTTAAAACATAAAAAAATTTAAAAACAAAATTGGAAAATTACTAGGTTTTTTAGTTGATAAATAAATTGATATAGAAAAAATAATTTTATATAAAAAATATTTTGTAAAGATTCAATAGATATTAATCGTATTTTCTACGAATTTATAATTTATTACAATATTTTGATTTATTACATGTGTCATTATAGTAATTTTTTATTATTAATATCAATTTAATATTTCCGAGCATGTTTTTATTTTTTGATTTATTTAAAATAATATAGTAAACATAGTATGAATTTGAGAAATCTATTTTCCAAAATATATTCTTTGTATATATATTCATATGATAAATGATTCCACTACTAATCATTTTTCTATTTATTCTCATTTTTAAAAAATTATAAAATGATACAAAATGTTTAATTTTCAGGTCATTTTTTTATATTTTTGATAGCACATGTTTTGGTAAATTGATATATAACATATTTTTTATGATATTATTTGTAATAGTATGATATTATATTTTCTAAAATTTAATTATTTAAATGAGTGATATTATAGCATATAGTGTGCTCTTGATAATGCACATTTTACAATGATTATCACTATTTTGAGGATTTCTGTTATTCAGTATACAGTTTCATGATACCATATCAGGAGTAGAAATTAATGTCATCAGGTGTTTCTTATATTTAACAATATTTTTGTAAATAGTAAATCCTTCAATAAAAATATTTTTCTAAATTAAATGGTTAAATTTTCATAATATTCTTTTTAGAATGATTTTAACATTGGTTTGAATTGATGTGGATATATTTTTAAAAATTGATAAGTAGACTTGTTTATCATTACTATAATGAGAATTACCTTATCAAAGTAAGTGCTCTATAATGAAAACATGACTTGTAACACTGAAATTCAATTTGAAATGTATATTTTAAAAAAATAGTTTTCGTAAATTAAAAAAATATGTGGACTAGTATGAGAATGCTTAAATAAGTGTTCAACATTAATTAGTGTTTATATTATGTATTATATTAATTTTATTTCATATATGTATATATATTTTTTAGTAGTACATGTTTGGTGTATATTATTCTTATTAATCTTCATTCTGGAGATAAAAGTGAATTTAAATTTGTAATTTATAGAATGTTTTATGTTTTCATATGCCATTATTTTATTATTATATAGTGATTCTTACCGATATGTTCATTTTATATTCAGTTATTTGATTATTTTTAAGGATAATTTTTCTTACATTAGGGGAAATTTTTTCCTTTCACCATAACACAATTATTATCTTTATTGTCTCCTTTAACCTTAATTTTCATCAATATATTGAGATATCTACCAATTATATCTCATAGGAATTAGCTTCCCCTTCCTTTATATGAATTAGTGGTGCCTCACATATCTTTCTAAAATAAAATATATTAGAAAAACCTCCTCCACACCCCATACCCTATTCCCTTTGAAATTATTATGATTTTTTGTAGTAAATGGATTCATTAATTAACATTTTACCCAATGTAATGGTATAAACAATATATATGTATTATAATCTCATAAAATTATACAATGGGGTCTTCGGTTAATATACTGTAGTGTACTTTTCCACAAATTTCGGGAAAATATTTGTATAATGATTTTTGTATGTTTTTTATATGATTTTGAAACAACATTTTGTGATCTTCAAAATCAATATTACTAGGGAATCCTTATGATTAATTTCTACCATACATTTGGTGGTATTATATATAAGTTTTATAAGGGATTTAATTAGGTTTTCTGTATAGTTAATTTTATTACCATAAGCATTGGATTTTAATCGGATATATATTGTGTCTTTATGATTTTTTATTATATGATGCAAAAAGGGAATGGTGTAAGGTTAATCATTACTAATTTAATTTTTTGGAATTCCCAACCCATATGAATCTTCCTAGGAAATTATTTTGAATCCTTTTCAAAAGAAACTCATCAATAATCTATGAAACCTTTTGGAAAATATAATGGTGAAAACAAATTTCATCATTTAATACATTGATAATATATAGGAATTGATTCCACATAAAACCCCATTAATAACTGGAATGAATTTTAAAAACTGATTTTTCTAATTTAAAAATTTTGTTATATTAAACTTGATATAAAATGTATTAAATTGTATATGGTTGGCCTTATTTCACAAATTTGAATTTATAATTTGATTCAATTTTATTTTATTCAAAAATAAAATATAATATATGTTAAATAGAATGTTAAATAGTTTTGTAAATTGATAGAGAAAAAATATATCATTCATTATTATTCATTAAACAAGTGTTGTAAATATTTTTTTGTATATGGATTAATCATTTTTTCATGAAATTAACCCTTTATAAACATATATATTATTTAGATTGTCAGTATTATACACTTATATTGGTGTATAATTTATTTTCTATTGAAATTTGAAATAAAATTTATAATGGATTTGAAATTTAAAAATTATTTGAAAAATACCTTATTTAATGCTTTTCAGATGTAATGAATATTTTAAAAACTTTAGTAAAGAGTGAATGAATAAATATTGATGATGGAACCACTATTTAAATACATTAATATTTATTTACATCAACTATTCATAATGAAATAATTACATGTTATTATAACATACACAAATTATATGTCAATTGTAAAAACTTAACATCAGAAAAAGAGATAAATTAGTGATGGGTATCTAGTTGGGTTAGATTCATCTTATTGAGTTGATATTAGTTTGAAACATGACTGGATTTATTTATTCAGTTCAAACTAAAATGGATTATTATTTTTGGTATATATTTACTATCTTCCTTTTCATAAATGCCTAAATAAACTAATATATATATATATATATATATCACTTTATGATAATATATTTTCACAAATTCTTTTCATTTATAATAATTATTTATTAAAATATAAAAACTAGTAATAAATGGTTTAATAATTTTTTTATTATATTTCTTCCAAAATATTACCATATAAAAAATGTAAATTACATGTGTTAAAAACAATCGAAGAATATTTCTTTCCCTATCCAAATACTTGTATACTACACTTACACTATCTTATATTATTTATCAAGGATGATTCATGTATCTTTTTTCTATGAGGAAAAATATACTTATGATATCACTTATAAATAAACTAATTCATATTATTTACATCATGTGTTGGAGTTTTACCCTTCATTGGATATGTTATAGTAGGCCTTGTTTTACCCCCCATACATGGGTTTCTATGAGTAATTGATTTTTTAACCAGCCCTATATTCATATCTAGTCGTTATATACGTACCATATTGACTATACATGTATATTTTTTAGCCTTGATTGAAAAGATAAATTTGAACCAGGTGTTTAAAAATTCAAAATTTCTTTTACGAGCAATGATGTTTTTCTAGAGGTTTTTATAAAATACAGAAATCCATTAATTATAACATATGTAAATGGGTAATATTGTAGATGTATGTTTTTAAACTATGGTTCCTTTGATTTACTTATCTATAATGATATATTTTTTTAAAATATTTTTATATTTTTAATATCACTGTAAAATGTCATGTATTTTTTATAATATATCACTTTAGTAGGTATAAATTATTAATTACTAGGTTTAATATCAATAAAGTGTTGCAAATCCATCACGAATTAAGATATATTAATTGCTAGTGAACATGTTAATGTTTTTTAAGGTTCATTTAACATTGTCCAAATTTGTTACTTCATTACATAACTATAATAGAATTAAGGTTTACCCTAATTTTTACAATATTTCACTATCCTTGTGGGAATGGTGATTTACTATTTCTTGTTATTCAAAAATCATATCATATTTTTGGGTGAATATGTATAATTTTTTGTTAATATATTCTCTACATAAAAGTATTGGAATCATGTTTTCACCAAATTTTTTTCATGTATTTTAATAATATTACATGATGTAGTTAACAGTTGTATATAACCACTTATTATAGGGGTTTTTGTTTCGTAGTCTATTTTTCATTTTCTAATAATTATTTTTTATCTATATTATGATTTTTTTATGACAATTATTAAAATTGTATTTATGTATTTTTTTTAAATGAATATTTTGATTCCGAACACACACATGTGAGTATTTATAATATATTTTATTATTGGTAGTTTCATACATGGTGTGTTATTATCACACATTAGATATGAACATTGGAGGACATAATATTTAAAGGGTTGTTTTTAGCTACCAATATGTAGTACAATATTCTTTCAATATCTATTCCTTCCACACATGGTAATTTAATTTATTAATTATTTTCCTTTGGGTGTAATATTTTGATATTATAGTTTGAGTTGGGAATTATGTCTTGTTTTTTAGAGACTTGTCTTATATTATTTATCATAAATGGGATGTATTTATTCTTTTGTATGAAATTAATTTCACTAATATTATGTTACATTATTATATTTACTGTTATATAATTCATGAAAAAAAAATCCCAATTATTTCAGTGCGACCAATTCTAGACTCAATACATGGGGTATCGAATAGTGCTAATGGGTTAATGTGGTAACCTCATCTTGGTATTATATATGTTACAAAGGCCATTTATTTAAAATGTGGTATTAGATTTTGGATCATTGATATAAAAACAAAAATATAGATGGAATTTTTGTGAGTATCCATATCACAATAGTGCTAGGGTATTCCGGATATGAGAATTAACCCATTAGATGAAATCATGGACCTATTAATTACTAAATCTCACATTTTACGGGATGTATATGTAGTTAGGTTGAGAACCAAAATGTAGGTGAAGAATTAATTTGAGTGCATCATCTATAACTAGGTGAATTTTTTTACATTCCATAGATATCGGTATGGATCCAAATCATACAGTTATTCAAGTATCATATGAAGATACCATTTGGAATCTGTAATAAGGATGCATTTCATATCATAGTTATTCTTATAATCTTTATATTGTTTATATAAATAAAATAATATTTGGATAAAATAAAATGTTAATAATATATAAATATATTTTATTTAGATATGTATTTTTTGATGACACATATTTGAATATAAATAAATAATGTGTTTATTTGATTTACATAGTTACACCAATTTATATTAATATACAAACTTAGGATAATTATATCCACTACAAACCATTATTATAAAATTTATTATTTTTTTAAATATTTTCAAAGCATGATCCTTATAAATTTTTTTATTCTTATGTTACTGAAATAATATCATTCCTATATTTTTTCATTATTATATAATTTAGATCACATTATTTACAATTAGTATGTTTAATTTATTGATGATTCTAAATATTGTATTCTTTCAGTATGTCGTCATATAGATTTTACTCTATTATATTTTATTATTTTTATTAATATTATGGTAATTCATATTATTTAGAATTTTTATGTGTTACATTATATATAGTATAAATGCATGTTATGTAATATTTATCACATGCTATGAAATTTTTTAAGTTTCAAGTTTTTACCAAATTGACAATTTTTAAAAAAAGACACTGATTTTAGGAAATCATGCATTTTTTGATGGAATTTAACATGCGCTAGAAACAATGATGGGGGTGTTGCAAAAAATAAATGAAAAAAATTTATTTATATTATTGGATTGATATGTGTTTATAAAATTATGTGTTTGTGAAAATAATATTTATAATGTCTTTATGAAAAGGAATTTTTAATATCTTTTACATATAAATATCTATGAAAAATAGGAAGTATTGGTATATGAGACAGACTAAGTCATTTGAATATTTTATGTAGGGGTCACTATAAAATTTTTAACCCATGAAGTATTGAAATCTCAGTGACAATGTCATGAACCAACCAAATGGTGACCAGGCCATGGGTATACTAAGAACCCCATATATAGGCATGTGGAAAGCGAC
Organism: Viscum album; assembly: GCA_963277665.1. Taxonomy (NCBI): domain Eukaryota; kingdom Viridiplantae; phylum Streptophyta; class Magnoliopsida; order Santalales; family Viscaceae; genus Viscum; species Viscum album. Next base: position 1,058,019,258 of record OY728165.1, on the reverse strand, counting down.
CAGCTTCAAGTAAGCATATCACTCACATGGGAGGCCTTATCCTAATAAACACACACACACATAGACAGAAACACAAACACACACACACAAATAGAGAGATATCTCCAATACTATATAATGATAAAAGATATAACATCAAATCAATAATTTGTACAAATTTCTGAATAACCCCTACAGAGTATACTAAAAAGTATTGGATATACAAAGGGACAAATACAATCCCACCATCAAGACCCTCTAATCATGTCCAAAATAAATGTATATATGGTTAATGATATCAATTCATCCTCATGATAAATCCTTGTTCTATCTATATCAGTTATCTCAACATGTTATACCTCTCTTAAGGACACTATCAAAATTCCGATCTTCTGCATAAGACAATACATGTGTGGGAAAATCCCATCCATGGATGAGTATAAAAATACCCAGTAGGACACCCCAAAATAACTAACCGTATTAGATCATGACTAAAAGTCATATAATTATATGTGTATGTCTACAACACATACAATAAGGATATATATATAAACTTAACAAATACACATAGTTTCAAGGTAAAATTAAAAACCACTACATTAGCACATGATTCATGGTTAAAGGATGCACAAATATACAGTGTATCAAAAAACACTCCATGTGTCACATATCATGGTGGGAATCTATTCAATATGTCAAGCATATGGGTATCTCCAAATTAGTATATAATGGTTGTATGAAGAGATTTGTACATATATGATGATCCCACACATGGAAAGAGGTTATAAAAAAACTCAATCATGAATAACCTATATTGTAGGGGATAAAATCTCATATTGTTTTGTCCACAAAGATACCAATAACACAACCAATGGAAAATATAGTGATATAAGATATCACAGTGAGCTATTTGGAGGTATTATAAAAACTCAATGAATGTCTAATGTACCACTAATTGGATCACCATCTTATGTATAGGAAATGATTCTATACTAACAATAGAGAAATGTATCGAAATAATTCATCCTAATGAAACATGTCCACCATGAGGAGGAAAGGATATCCACATCACCATAAAAGAAGTACACAGTGTGTAATAGTAGTACATTGTGTTTCCCATTATCACTAGGTCCTACCCATGTATCACATACAATTCCCATCTTAATGTCTAAGTCAGATTAATCGGCCTATTCAAGCCCATATAATCGGGGTAGTGTCTATGTATGGCAAGCTGTGCACATGCTCAGATGGACCTGTCTATGTTTTGATGATTGTGTCTTGGCTATCATCATTATGTCCATGTCTGGATTGTTGTACTTGTGTATGGTTGGTCGTAGATGTTCTTGTTCTAAAGTATATTCTTAGGTACACATCTAGCTGATAGGTCGAGTCACATTCCATGTGATATGGGTTATAATCTATTTGATATTTATCTTTTTGTATTAAACATATCTCCATAACTTGGCCCATACATTCCATTTTATCTAGGATTACACACTATTTTCTATGGGATTTAATTGAACCCATTGATCTTATTCCACATATGAATCACTACATTTTATTAAAAATCTGTCACAAGTGTGGTTGTGGGTCGAATGTCAAAGTTTTTCCATCTGCTTCCATTTTCTCTAGCGTGATTCTACGAAATGAGTCTCTATAAAAATTTACTTGAAGAAAAATCACCATCACATACCAAAACATAGGAATGAACACTTATGATCGAATCCCAATATGTCATCACCATCAACACACCATGATCTATCATACATTTATAATTGCATCTCCAATATCAGTCAATATTTCCCTCATAGTGATCAAAAAATATTATTTTCTTATATTCATCATAAAAGTGTCCATAATTTTTTCCTATAGTTAGTGATGAATGCGGGATGAAACTTCCCCAAAATATCATGAAGAACATACCTCATCCAATGTTCAGGCCTATATAAATTAACTTTTATTATAGTAATTAATGATGAGATAACATAATAATCTATATTGCGATCCAGATACATAAATAATATCTACCCCTACCTTCAATTTTCATGATCTATGAAACAATTCATTAGTTGATTGGATCAAATTTGTTATAGGAATAAATCAACCTGGATAAATCCAAATTAAACAATTTCCATCCTCGATTTTGATCAATTTTTGGAGAATAAAAAATCTACCTTATTGTCATTGGAAATATCCTCACGTCCCATCGTACACCCATTGATGGTCCATGATTCATTCATTGTTAACCAATGGAAGGACCTCCATCAATCTATAACATATCCTCTTAATTTTTCATGGTTTTGTGGGTAACTATTGAAATTATACACAATATATTGTTTATATATAAACAATAAGGTCACATAAAATAAATAAATTTAATAATTTATTCAATAAATTCATGTAAATTTACTCCAATGATCATGCCCAACCTGAACGTGAAACACACTACGTGGTTATATTTGACATAGGGTAAAACCCAAGATTTGAATTCAATGTGCCCCTATGATTTTCAATCTGAGAATCCATTTATATTTTATTCCAATTTTTCCGGAAAATTGATCATGTGTACTATTTAATAAATAAACATTATTTCAAAAAATTAATTATGGGCCCACCCGATCTCGAAATCTCATGTCGTCTCACCTCCAAGTTCTATAAATAATTCATTAAAAATTCAATGACAATACATGAAAAAATATGAGATGAAATAGTATATCCAACTTAATGATATACATCTCGGTAAATATAATAAAAGGAAACACAACAGACCTGACTATTGAGCACAATGGTCTATCTCTTGCTCCCATGTCCTCTTTTGAATATTATTATGCTTCCAAAAGACCTGAACTAATGGAATCTCTCTGTTATATATAATATCATCCTATAAATCCCCAATCATTATAGGTTACTCATCAAAGGTTACATCACTATTTATTTCTATCTCAGCATAGTAATGGTCATTTAATAGATTTTCCATGTACCTCCTTTAATGCGACTCATTAATGATATCGTGTACTTGGTCTAATTATGGTTGTAGTGATACGTAGTACATGACCATTAAAACAAGGCATAACATTCTGAATTATCTAAATAACTATAGAGATAGCATTCCATCATATCCCAACAACTATTATCCACATCGAGGTGGGACAGTCTAGAACAAATGGTTTCCCTCCATGAACACTAATATACTCCATAATCGGTCTTCATAGGACCTATGCCGACTCAATATTGTTCTCATAATTGATTCAATGATTTTTACCTTCTCTATAGTGGATCAAACTAACATTTTTCCCATTAGTAATGTATCTATTTTTCCATTCTATTATATTAGTGACCATTAGGGTTTCTTGTACAAGGACTCAAATGGTTCCACATTGATGGTGGAATGGTAACTATTATTGAAGGAAAATTCCACCAATGATAGGTTATCCTCTCATATATGGAAAATTTATAAAATTTAACACCACATAACATCCTCCAAAACTTGAATGGTCAAGTAAATAATTTCGTTAGGGGTTGGTGAAACATTGTTCTTAAAAAAATCTATGTTACCAAATCCTCATACAATGCCATCCATAATAGATATGTGAAGTCTGCACCATGATATGAAATGGTCATTAAGGTAAATCCATGTAGTTGGTCTATATCTTTCACTAACATGAATCCCATGCCCTCTAATTAACTCTATTATCTGATAGAATTTATGTGGGACAACATAATGAGTTGGTCTATGACCATCCAGATTGAATCATGTCCTCTATACATATGTGGTAACCATGTCATGTCATCCATATATATCCCATCACACATTAACATTTTAATATCAATGGGATTAATCGAATCTCATTAAATCTTTGTTATCATGCTTTCCATGATGAAATGGTTTTCATCACAAAAAAAATCAAGAAATACATCCTCGTCCCTTAACACAAAAACTGACATCGAAGGTCATGGTTCATTTTTCCCAAAACTAGATTTATCTTTAATGGATTGGTATTAAATACAATCATCACCCCCTCCCCCAACATCATGGGTACAGGCGTCTGTCCAGAAAAAATTAAAACATGCTCCCCACCTTTATAGATTCTATCATGAGCTATTCCATTAGATATATGGGTATGTGGTGTCTTATTATAGTTATATCTATGTTTTTCCACACTTGCTCACTATAAAAATGTATATTTAACAATAATTGACTAAAGGTAAGATACATCATCCAAACTCACAATGTATAATTATAAATATTCAAAATGATCAAATTCCTTGTTCAGATTCAATGAACATGATCTAATTCTGAAAGAATATACTACCATATTCCCCTACCCTCGAGTATAGAAAATCTCAAAGTCATAATACAGATGGAACTGTAGTCATTTAATAAATAACAATTTGTGATACATATAAGAGATGATATATAAGATAATCTTGTGGTCAAAAATGTATATAATCTACTCATCCATTATGTAGTGTCATCATATCCTTTGTGTGAAGACTACTGCTACTAACTCAAGACTGAGTTTTTTGTAGTTTTAACTCATGTGGCCTCAATAGATGTTATCAATACAAAATTACTACATATAATTTCACCATAACACAACCATGGTCGATACTTGATTTTTAAAATAACACTATGAAATTGAAACCCTCCTATTGAAATATGAAAATGGGATCACACATCAATCACTTTCTTAACTCCTTGAAATATAGAAGGAAGCTTCTATCCAAATAAATGGATTCAATTTTATGGAATAAGATATAAAGGGAGACGATCTACTTGATAAATGTGTTAGGAAAAATCAGACTATATCCAACCAATACAATGATTATATGAACCTTCCTCATGCTCTATGGTGGACATTAAGTTATCAATGCCTCAAACATTATTAGGTCTACTACAAAACCATATTTTTATGTAACATTTTAAAAAATATTGGCATAAAGAACATAGAACTGGAGCATTAATGGATTATTTTAAGGCCGACATACATGGAGTACATAAAGAATTATTATTTCATGTCTAACATGCTCCACCTCAGATGCTGAGTAAACTAATATAACATAAATGAGGAATTACACAAAATAGTCATGGAATGGATGAAAAATCTGGTTCATTAGACCCATTAACACATCTAGTGTGATATTCATTACAAATGGAATCAACAAGTACTCACAGTGACTGCCATGAAATAGAAAATTTTTATTCATTATATCATTAACCATACTCCCAAATTTTTATAGCCTGATATATGATAAATCTCTAAAAACTATCACCCAACTCTCAATTGATCTAATAGTTAATTTCTTATTACTCAATTAATGTTCTTTATGATCGTCATGTGTATGTTACTATAGTTAACAAATAAACTGATTCTCTCTTCCACTTTATTATAAACAAATCTAGTGAAACCTATGGTAAAACACTAGGTTTAATAAATACCCTCCCATAAAATTCATCCAAATTCATCCTCACTATGAATGCCCTATTGGATCCATACAATGAACAGATTCATATAATAAGGATGGCCCGAGGTTTAGATCAATGCATAAATACATTTCTTGTTAGCATGGTAATCATAGAATTTTCTCAGGAAGTAACTCAGCATACTCTAGTAACACTACATGGAACTTGATATGGAAATAATCAACTACACAGTGGGCCATGCTACACAATTAATAAATAATGTTTTGAACCCTCATACGAGTCAGTGCATCCTATTATTCAAGTTTTCTCTTTTCGTCCATAATTTTAAACTCCGTTTCCATCATAATATACACACCAGATCCTTCAACAAAATTATCATATATAGGTTTGAACTGTAGATAATGAGTCCATACAATATATGATTTCTAATGGAATCTTATTTGCTATAAAGAGTTCTCAAAATAAACTATAACCTCTGTGATTTTGATCTCACAATCTATATAATTGTGTGTCTACTGATCCACCTCATGTAGGAGTATACATGAACAAAAGATGATCAATGGGATCACCCAAAATTACTATGTACCAAACCATTTATATAGGTGTAAAAAATGAATATATTAGATTTTTAATAGTAAAATATATTATGAATTAAACTAATACATCATACCCTGTATCATTTCTAGAGCCTCATTTTTATATGAATCAACCGCATTTAGGTGACCTCACCATTTTCCCCCAGCTATTTAAACCTGGCATAGACTGTCTGGGGGTGATGCTGTTAAAAATTCATTACATATTCTCCCTAAAACAACCCTCTTTGATTGACCACCATATATTCCACTATAGATAACTTCTTTTTCTTACATCTTTCTCAACATAGGGGTATCATCAACTGTGTTTGACATCATCCCCATACTTGTTACAACTTCGTCTTATTTTTTTGATGCCATCAATAACTATATGTGTCTTCCCAATGAAGAAAATATTGACTACAAAAAAATTATCTATCAACCCATCACAGATATGATAATTCCATTAAACCCTTATGATGAATGTGTAGCAAGATCATACTACTAGGTTGATAATTCCCAATATCTTTATACAAGTCCATTGAGATGGCTCACTACTTGGACCACCTTATTATCTAGAGGTGTCCTAAAAAGATCAAATACTAGATTCAATACCTCAAGATAGTTCTCATGAATATATAGTATAGGATGTCCTTAGAACCAGAGGTTTCAAAGTCTCCAAAATATATGAAGCACTCTTAGACTACACAACTCATCTTCCAGTAGTGTCGTTAACATATTCTCCTCAACAGGTGGTGGTTTAATTGGTGCACCACCTATATGTAATCCCTCTTTAACCATTACCTATATCAAATCCTAATAACTATGGGAATCAGCCTCATTATATTATTGTTGAATCATAGTTTACTTACATTCTGATGGAATCCTGAAATAAAAAAACGAATGATTATCAAAGAGTATATATATAGAGCTAGATCAAGAATTACTTGGAATCTATAGCCCATTCTTCAATGATGCATGAACCAATGTTTTATGAAAATCCAGACTCTATATTATCATATTCAAAAGGCATGTGATCAAACACATGTTTAATGGATATGTCAACAACTACACTGACATTGGATCCCATGGCATGAATGTAAAACTAAATTAAATTAAATATATACTCCCATAAAATATCACAGAACATAGTGTTAAGGTTTAACTTAATATCATTAGTAGCACTCGTTTTTAGCATGGGTAAATAATGAACTAATGATGAAAAACCCACTCTTGTCACTAATTGTCTAGGCGTTAGATACCATTGTTGAGTAGGCATGTCACTCACATTGGGGGCCTTATCCTAATGTACATAAACATGTTCACACACATCAAATCCCATAAATTTTAAATTTGTAAAATATCTAATAAACCATGAATTTATTTATATTAATCCCAACAGTATAGTAATCCAACAAGTACTAGAATGAAAAAGATATAAATACAAGATTTCAAAAAATTAACCAAAAAAATATTACCTGAATTAATAGAAAGTGACATTTATCATTAAAACAATCTGAAACAAATTAGTTGTTCATTCTCAATAATATCACCTACTCCAATTCTATCTAGTCCTTTCTTAAAAGTCTAATAATTTTTATAAGACACCATATATGTTGAAAATTCCAATTTATGTGTTGGTATTTCAATACCCACCCAGAATATATGAAATCACAAAGTATATAATATAAAATATTATAGTTATCTTATCAATGGTGTACATTTATGAACATTATAAAATGTATATAAAAATATACTAATGAAATTACAGTGGAATAATAGAAAATGTAAAACTCGTAATTCCAGCATAGGATTCATGATCAGGGATTCCCCATTGCTCTCGTTTAGGAGAACACACTTTATCTTTCACATTTAATTGATGTAATCCATCTGATATTTCACGCTAATCAGTTCTAGTTTTATTTTGTTTAAAATGGAAGCCAATAATGAGTTATACATAGATATAAATAACACCCAAAACCATGGGGTTTTCAAAAAAATCAATCAGGATATTCCTTCTTTCTAGGGGATCATTCCCCAAGTTGTTTCTGTCAATATGATAAAAAGAACTACACCTAGGGAAAATATGATAATAGAGGGTCTCAATATGGTCATGATGGATGGAATCTAACAGAATTATCTACGACTAATGTCCCACTATAGGTATCACTATTCTATTTATAAGAATTCATTCTAAAATAACTGTCACATAATTGATAAGGTGAACACAACCTATCTAAAAATCATTAATTTATAGAGGACAATGACACCAATAACAATTGGAAGGAGTAATATGTGTGAATTATTAGGTCACATTTTTTCCCTAAAGAAATATTTCATGTCCTGATATTTCAGAACATTTCATAGACTTTGTTTCTTCCTTAGTACATGTCATGTATGACCCGATATAGTAAAACTCATGTCCATGTAAAGCTGGTAGTGTATATTTATTGATGTCCAAGTCCATGTATACCTGGTAGTTTCTTTTTTCAGTTGGTCATGACATTTTATGGATAACTAATCCCATGACATTTCTTGTGTACCTTCCAAGGTAGACGTAGAACATCAATGTTCACTCACGCACTATGTGACAAGGGTCACACAATGTGCGATATTTAACAGTAAATTGAAACCCTAGAATCACAACCGTGGAACCACACACCATGTAATCATATATTACACCCCATGTTCTATGGTATTTTACCTAAACTATGGTTCTTCATCCATGTATGTCATGACATCATTTCTTCTTTCTCTATTCAGAGCCCAGAAAAATATATATTAAAAATTAAAATCAATTATTAGGAAATAAAATTTCATTATATATTTTATTATTTCAAGAATATTATTATTAAATTTTTTTTGTGTGTTTTAGTTTTATGAATTTTCATGATAGATAAGATTTTGAATTTGGAAGATGAATTTAGACGAGGCATAACAGACTTGACGATACCTTTTAGTATAAAAATTTGACGATTCTTGTGGATGTTTTAATTTTGAAATTAATTCATTGATGTGTTAATATCTCTATATCATATAAATAAGAATTATTCTAGAAAGGATTATAGTTTAATGACCTGTGAATAATTAATGTTTATTGGTTTTATTTAAATTTTTTAATTAAAAATTGATGGTCAGGAATTTTAATTTACAACTTCCTTGGTTATTACAATTTTTGTGATTTTATTTAACAGATGAAGTAATTAAACTTATATTTGTGTATATCCTAGTATATTTATCATCGAGATTCATTCACAAAATGTTTTCATTGGGAATTTTTATTTTATTTTATTTTTGATGTTGTTTAATTTAATTATTTTTGTTTGGATGGTTTGTGAATGTTTCGGGTGGTGGAACCAAGTGTCTTAAGACTATAGGTGGAATTACTTACCAAAATGTGGTACACTGAGTTCTTTATGTATGGGAGAGTATAATGGTTCCCCTGGAGGTGAACCAGGTAACCCATTAACATCTTGGGGGAATGAGGTAGTCCTAGAACCAATTTACCAATTACATTATGGGTAATTTTATCCATTCACCACATCCTATATATTTTCATTCCTCTATCCAAGAAAATTTACTTCATTTATGTTTTTATTTAAGGACTCTCTATGGTTTTATCTTCATATCTTTTATTACATTCAATTAGGTATATCTTAGCGAAATTCTAACTTCTATGTCTATGGTAAATTCCTCATCTACTTCTCATATATACTTATCATTATATTTATCATATTACCTCACATTATATTTATTCAATAATTATATACCACACCAAATTGGTGTATAAATAATTAAATATTAAATGTATTCTTTCTATTATTGTTATTGGAGCCATTAGTGGATTTACTAGTTGTGGTTATTCACTATGTTTTTAGAAACAAATAATGTATTGAGTTATTTTATATATTTTCTTATTTTATTAAATTGCAAAGAGAATGATTTAATTCAATTGGAGACTATTATTGATTAATGGATATGATTATTTTAGTTTTAGTATAACAATGTTTAATCTCAGTTAATGTTTGTTTTTAATCATTTTTATATTAGTGTCATGAAAAATTTATTATATATTTCTGGGGATTAATTTTTTGTGCATTTAAATGGAATTTTGGGTGGCGTTATATTACAATGTAAGGATCGTCAATAAATACCTCATTATGGGTTGTTCTAACCCATTTTAACCCTCTAAATATACAATTTAATTTCATATTGCACTAATTTCCATAAACTATGTAATTGAAATGTCATTTTATTATAATGGTGGGTGTAAATATTTTCCAATTAATATATTTATTTGAAAATAAATATTAAATACTTTGAAAAAAAATATTTTATAAAATTAATGGTTTATAAAAATTTATTATATTGATTTTAAATTCATTGGGATAAAATTTATTTACATTAATAGTTATAGACTTATTTTACTTGATTACATTATAAACATTATTCTATTACTATATACATTGATGAAAAATTAAATATAGGGTAATGAACAGTTTTAAGAGTTTTATATCTTGATAGTTGAGAAAAATGTTCATTCAAGGTCCTTAATGAAACAAAAAATTCAAATCTATGTTAAATAAGTTTGGAAAATTATTACTGTATTTACCCCTTTTTCATTACATGAATACTATGGTTGGAGACTCTTATATTCTTATATGTGTGTAAAAAAAGTTATACAATTAATTTTAATAAATACTTTCTAATGATTTTAAAATTTCCCCTTACATTTTAATTTCCTATTTAATCATATTTTAAATTGTATTTAATATGGAAATGAACACCATGATGGACTAGGTTATGAATATAGGGTATTTTGGATTGTCATTAAATTGATATATAACTTTTTTGGATTTAACTATTAAACTTAATAAAATCATTACCTTCCAATATAACCTAGAAAACATATATCTAATTTGTCTAATCAATAAGTTTGTAAATATTTGTATCTATATGAAGGTGAAAGTTCAACAATATTAGTGTGGAATACAATGATGTGAGACATGAACATTTTTGGTATAAAAATTGGTCTCAACCCAAACATGACACTATCTTTTGAAAAATATTGATTTATTTCAATCCAAAATTTCTAATAAATTTTTTTAATTTAAAAAATATTTTTACCATAACATGGTATAATAAATAATTATAATTTTACGAAATAAATCTTCCAATAATACATTATTAATTAATAGATTAAATGTACAATTTTTTTAATATTAAAAAACAATTTATTTCACTCTCAAAATAAATAATTTTTTAAAAAACCCTATTTTGAGAAGAAACCTACCCAAAATTTAATTTAAACTCATCAAATAATAATTATTTAAATATTTTATATGTGTCTTTAGATGTGTATTATTGTGACCTATGACATTTAGAGATATTATTATTTGATTATTGAGAATAAATTTATAATGTACATCCTGATAGATTAGGAGGCATATTGAGGTTAGAAGACTGGGTTCATTATACAACATATAAAACATTAAAAATATAACTATTATTTGATTCTCCATATTTATATCCTAATACCCATAAATATAGTAAACATATAGGGGATAAGATATAGATTTAGTGAAAAAAAAATGGTTGATATGAAAAGACAATTATGGAAATAAACATTATAAGGAAAAATGTAATGTGATTCAAATTTATAACATGATATCATGAAAGATAAAGCTAATTTATGATCATATTATAGAATATAAAAATAAAAAGGGATTAAAACATCACAGAATCAGATGAATTATTAAATAACATATTAAATTAAATAAAAAGGAGTCAAAGATAACTTCTTCAAAAATATTAATTATTGAAAAAGTATCTTGATGGATTGGACTTACTCCCTAATACCATACATGACACCTCACCACCTGAATATTTTAACAATTTAGTTGGAGTAAATTATAAGTGAACTAATAATAATTTTATTTATATTTGGTCCACATAATGTATAATAATTCTAAGGAATAACATATAAGATATCCATCGAATGAAAATTAATTGATTTTTTGAATATAATAATCAAATTTTATTTTATAAGGATGAAATTTGAAAAATGATCAAATGGGACGTGTTACCCAATAAAATGAGGGGTGATTAAAAATTTTATATATGTGATATAAATAAATATATAATTTATAGTAATTACACAACATAAAATTATGATATAATGTTAGTTTGAGAGAGAAATTTCATAACTTGTAGAAAATTCTGGTTTACAGATATCCCTTACAATAGGTATGATAACTAATGTTTTATATTTATCTTCTTGACTAATAAACATAAGTTAATTATTATATTGAATATTATAATTTTTTAGTTTTATTATATATTTTATTTTATTAGTTATCTTCTTATATTCAATTATATATCAAATTAATTTTAGCTCATATGATTTAACAATAAATGTTCCAAATGTAAATAATCACATTAGAAAGTTGAAAATAATTAGATAGAGTATTATTTAATCATATTAATAATGTTAATGGTAAAATAATATATATATTAATTAATTAATTATACTTTTAATATAATCTATTAAATTTTATTAGTAAATATTATCTACATTATAGTTTTGGAGATGGAAAACTGTACATATGCATGCGTAATGTTTATATTTTTCAATTATCAAGAATAAAAATGGTTTTATTATATCTTTCATTTTTGTTCATTTATATCATAAATATTATACTATTTCTCTAAACTACCATTATTATATCATTCATATGATTCTATAATGAAAAAACCAATCACATCGCTTTAAGAGGATGTAGTTCAATGTAAAAAAAAATAAAGTATCATTGTAAATAGTTGATAATATTATAATTTATATGGTATATAAATTTTATGTAATTGTAGATATATCATGAATATAATATATAATCATTAAATTTATATTTTATCCCTTAAATGTTATATATAGGTGAATAATTAATCACAAATCTTCAATAGGCGGTAGTCTTACATACACTATAGAGATGTTATTGTATTCCAGGTAGAGTGGAAATAATGAATTAATATGTTATTCAAAAACTATATTTGTATAATTAAATGAAAAATATCATATATAAAACATAAATTGAACATTATATCTATAAATGTAATGTTGGATTGGAAAAATAACACCATCAGTTCATTTGGTCGTAGTCCTCTATAGAGAAGATCAATGGTTTTGATTCACATTTGAGGGAGTTGTGTATTGTTATAGGTGATTACGAAAACATAAAAAAAATCATTATAATTTATATAAGTTATTTTTTAATTATATTGGTTTAAAAATATATTTAGGGAGATAATGAAAATTGAATTAAAATCCTGGTTATGGATGTTACATTTTATTGGGAAAACATCCTTAGGACTACACCAAAATAATTTCTAGGCATGATTTATGATAAAACCAAGGATTATATGATGAGGGGATTTAATGAAGTAAATTATATGGGTTGGTATTGGAAAAATAGATATGGGTTGTGTATGTAAGGAAGGGAGATGATATGGGTGGACATTTATTAGTGGGGTAGAGGATGAAATTGATTTTTATACAAGAAATAATTGAATCCTAGCTTTCCACATGCCATAGTATAAAAAAAAGAAAAATATACAACCAAAGAATAGAAAAAGTCATTTTATGACCATAAAATTTTAATTATAAATGTTTTAGGTAATTTTTATCCATTAATTTTTTAGTTCATCCTCCTTGTAAACATGTTTTTTCCTTAATAACAACATTTTATTTTTACTTTTTTTCAATATTAATTATGGTAAATAATTAATTATAAACTATTATATAGAACTAATTGTGATTATTTTATATTTTGAATAACTTTTTCCAAAGTATATACTATTGTTTTGGGAAATTTAATTTATAATTAATCCCATAGAAAATTTGAAATAAAAATTATCACAATATTTAATTCTCTAGAAAGAGAATATATTATTATTACAATATAACAAATAATAAAAATTAAATTAGTTCAAATAAATATATATAAATATATATTATATTAATTTCCTATAATACATTATTAATTAGTTAATATTTTACTTAATTAATATATATATATAAACATTATACACATAAAAATAATTCTCAAGGAAAATAAATTTTTATCCATAAAATTATACTACTATTTTAATCCCATAAAAATTAGATTTATATGTAATTAATAGGATTTAATATAATTAATTTGAAATTTATTTAATATTAAATCATTAAAAAAATAATTTGACATTATTTATTATAAATAAAATAGAAAATTTTATAAACATGTGTATTTTTTATTTTTTAAATACAATTTAATTTTTTTCAAATACTCACAAAATTTTACACTATGTTATATTGATTTGATTATCTCAAGAATTATTTCTACTTTTTCATGTTCATTTTAAAATATATATTTTTATATAATTTTATCTTTCTAATTAGTAAAAATTATATTTAGACCAAAATGCATTTTTAACAATTAAAATGACATTTCATAAATTTGGGTAATTATGTGATGAAAAATATAACGACATTATATTTAGATATTAATTAATATAAATTTCATTATTTATATAATCTTATTCACAAACCACAACATAATGATATGGTTATTATTATCCTATTTAAATATTTATATTTCATCGTTTTTATAGGATCTGTGTTATGTGTCGTATACCCAATTTATCATAATGCAATTATTTTCAATGGTAAAGGAGTTATGTAATATCCCATTGAAAAATTGTTCCAATGAAATTATCTTTTTTAATAATGTTTTTGATTTTTTAAAAAATGAATTTTTGGATACCTAGAATGTTAAAAGGGTCAATAAAATTTCATCATAAAAATATAGAAGTGAAATACCATGTTCATCACATAAATATGATTCCATAAAATAGAGAATTATTGTAATTTAAATTTATGGAAAAGGATGAAAAACAAATAACTATAGACAGTGATATATTTAATTGATCATAAATAAATATAACGACATGATAAATACAACACCCAAAAACCATAAATATATGATGAATTAAAATCACATAGGTTCAATGGATATTATGGAAATAAAATAAAATCCTTGTTTAAAATTAATTCGCATAGTTTTTACGTAACAATATACAATCCATTTTATGATTATTAATAAATATACATACCTGAAATATATAATTTCACACACGAATCATGTCAAACACAATATCATCTTTTCTCCAAATCCATAAAAAAGAATATGGATTTTTCATTATTGAAGCACTAAAATATACTTATAATGTATCACATAATCTCTAGATGAATAACAATCTAATAATACTCTCTTTACAGAAATAAAATTGGCATTCACATGTTTTCTTATATAATAAATTAGTCTCTAATACCACAATAGTAACTCCCAAATTTCAAAAAACTCAATTATATATGTTTTTATCCTTAAAAAATTTCAAATTAATTCTCTAAAAAATTATATAAATTTTCCCAAATAATATTTTTTTAATCATAAATTGAATATATACATAAATCTAATAAAACATCCCTCTAAATATAATTAGTCAATATAATTTTTTTAAAAAAATACTTGTTTATTAAATAATTTTTATAAAACCAATATCCTATTTAGAAGTACATTATGTAGGAAAATTGTATGAATTGGGCCCCTATTATACATTCATTGTTGTTTCAAACCCCATGGATATACTAGATGAAATGAGTTATCATCCAACATGTCAGTTGTGCATTTTATAAAACCTATGTAATAACATATTTTATTAAAATAATATTAATTAAAATTGAAGTTATATTGTTCGTAAAAATATAATGAACATATTATAATATTATTTTTAAAACTCTATGGTTTTCATGATATCTCTATATTTTACACAATAATTAACTAATTTATATTGACTATATTTACTTCAACACTGACCACATCTCCCTAATTAATTTTTCTTTCAATTATTATTTTTCATAGAGTATTAAATCTCCATGGAATGAAGTTTCATGGTTTTTAATACCATTCAACATAATGATTCAAATTAAAAATGAATATTTGGTTATTAACTTATTCTTAGATGACTTATGATACCAATACACAAATCATAAATATGATTCGCGCATTCCAAAACCATGAAACATAATCTATTCAACAATAATTATTTTTATAGAAAATCCCATTTTTAGTTAATATATTGATTTGGTAATTGAAATTTATAATGACCAATCTTGAAAAATTTATGACATTGAATTTGTAGTCATTATTTACATTTAAATTAATTTTATTGCAAAATATTAACCAGACATCCATTTATATTGGTAATAAGAAGCAATTTACCCTCCATTTCCCCACCCAATGAATCATTATATTCCTTTAATCCATTTTCCATGATTAATCTATATAAAATGTTACTATTTTAAAATTTATTTGTCTTTTATTTTCCATATTTCACACTTGAACATCAATGAGACACCATTGTTCATTTCATTGAGTTGTTTTGGAATTTAACTATGAACCACTACTAAATTTTAATTCAAGATAGCTCATTTAAAATGATCACTATATTCCTAATTCCCTTTCAAATTAAATATTTAATGTTATTATAGAAATCATATAATTTACCATCACATTGGTTGTAAGCATTCTTTTCACTATTCCTATCCATTAACTAAAATTATTATATGAAAAGAATACGAATTTATCAACATACCAAAGGAAGAGTTATAAACCAATATGGACTAACTTATAAATGATTTGTATATTCTATCATAGGGGCCACTATGTTTTAATTTACATTGTCCTTGTAAATGATTCCTATGAGTTTTTGTAATATACAATTTCATTCGTTAGCTTAAAAATGGTTCATAATGTGGATATTGATATCCAATGAAAGTCCATAGACATATTCATAATGTGTGAATAGTAGTCCCCATTGTCATTTACCATGTAGTTCTAGAGTCAATATCGATACACTTTTTATAGATTAATTACCCACATGTACATCTTTTCTATAACAACATCCTTCTTATTTTAACATGATATTGAGGTATTTTTTCAAATCCACTCACCCATAACATCACAACAATTCCATGAAATTTTTCTACAACTACTTTTTTACTGATACATATCTATATGGTCTCCCATAATGTTTTCTCATTATAGTTTTATGTGATCGACTTAACCATATCTCTGATACTAAGAATAGAGAACCGTGAATTTTATACATATTAGAAAATGAAGTTGAAGCATAAATGTTACTAGTACAACCCTATAAATATTGATAACTTGTTCCATTTGATGAATATGTTCATATTACATTAACTAACACATAAAACATGGAGTATTTAATTTATTCATCATAATGAGATCCTAAAAACAATTGATTTATTAACACATTGAAAAATAACTTGGGGAATACATTAATAAATGATGTGATCGAAAAATCCAACTTCGGTAATAAAAAAGATAATTAAACATAACATGTGAGTTAAAGTTATAAAATTATATCATAAAATATCATGATCATGATTAATCACATGGAAGCATGACATAAAGAAAATAGAAACATATAATCACAGATTCATAAGAAATGTGTAATGAAAATAAAACATGACATTAAATAATCCACTCCTAACATACAAAAAATATCAGATAGTGTGTAATGTCCCATAAAGATTAGTATTACTCACTAATACATTTTATGCATCCCGACAAGACTATGTCATTACCCAATTCATTGGAGTAGTATATTTTTGAACCCTTAATAACATGTTCAATATATTTTCTTCGACATAATTTAAATCAAGCACAAGTAACAACAAAATAATTACCCATGTAGTTTTTTATAATCATGCTTTATAACATAATTAACAAACATTTAAAAATGAGTGAATTTGAAAAATTATTATAAAGAATATATTAAAAAATATAAGTAAAGGACAATAATATTTAAATATATTTTAATAAAAAATATGTGGAATTTAGAATAATTTTACAAAATTAAAGCAGGAAATAAAATCAGATATGGAAAGTTCATAACCGGAAGGATATGTTAGTTTAGTGAAACCCCATCAATGTAGTATGATTAATCATGTGTGGTATTAATCATCCGAAATAATTGTTAACTATTTTTTATTAAACAAATTACGAACAATTATATTTTTTATTATTCTATACATTCTATTTTTATCATGTTATATGCAGTTATATAACTAATTAATTTCATAGCTTATGTTTTAATAAAATACAAATCACATGTAAAAAGTAAAATTATAAGCTGAATATGGTGTTTGATAATATTATTTTATCATATAAAAAACTAAAACTAAGAAATTATTATTACTAATATTTGTAAATTATAATTTTAAAACAATTTATGAAATATATTAATGAAAAAGGAACAATATTACAATCATGGGGACGGTATGTTATATGTACGGATGAGTATCATTAATTTTTTTTCAAATAACATTACAGAAATAAGGTAATTATTATTTGATTATTGTGGTATAATAGTTATATAATAGATATAATACCAAATTATTAAATACCCATAAATTTGACTTTCTTGTGGGTTAGTAATAAAAAATATATCACATTGCTTCATAAGGTAGTATTCCACAGTACAAATGAATATTGTTATAATTTTCAGTTAATGGAAATGTAATAAATTATATGATATATTATCTACAATAAAATTTTCATTTGAAATTGTTATCATATAAAAATATTAAATTAATACCGATTACCTTTCATGTAATTTATATGTGAAAAATGATTCATATTTATCTTGAAGTGATATCCAACCATACAGAAGATAAATGATATCATATTATATAAGGAATAGAATGTATGATGTCATATTGGATTATATTATTAAATAAGTATAATTATATCAAAAATACAATATATAAAAATAAATCTCATCATTATTTATATCAATGAGATATGTTGATGGACAATGAAATATATAATTTCAAGAGGCGGTAGTATGTCATAAAAACGACTTTTACTTTCATGTTCTATTTGAAAGTGGGGGAGATGGGTGTTAGAACATAAATTCACAAAAGAAATATTTCCGTATATGGATTATATTAAGTTTGATTTTTCTTTATTGTATAATTAATATTATATAGGTGTAAAAAAAATTAAACATATCTATTGAGTATGTTAACTCTAATTCGGACAAATTCTTTAGGTAATCACCAATAGTCATTCTAGGATGACATTATTATCAATACAGGACCTCTAGGATTTTGGGAGTTGATTAAGAAAGTTATTTTTTTATGATATGACCTATATAATTTGATTATAATGTGTGAAATATATAGGATATGGTGTTTAATTTTATTATTGGGGGAGAGTAAATACATCATACAATTGAAAAGATAGAATAAAAACCCAATTTTTAACTGTAAATAAGGTAAAAAATTCCCCATTTTATAAAATAAGAATATAGGTGTTATAAATAAGGTCATAAGATATGATTTTTATTGTTTTTGTTCATTTCAAATTTTATTTTATAAAATAACCATATATAATATTGTTTTTTCCATAACTAATGAAATTAATTTGTAATATTTTCAATATTAATTTTGGTGAAAAATTACATTGAACATAATAAATAATATACTTTTTTAATATTATAAATATAGAATACATTTCACCGAATTAAACTCTTATAAGTGGAAGAATATAATTTCAAATTAATCCCCATGATGTGTCGAATGCTGTGTTTTCACGAAATTTATTTTTCATGAATAACATTATATTATGATTACTATTTTACACATATTAATAATTAAATAAATTTACATTCATATTAAAAGACATATATTATTCACATTTCATTCCATTAATTCCTCATGAATGAATATTTTTATACTAAAATGGAAAAAACTATGATTTATATATTCTATTTAGAAAAATGAGTATTTAATCCTAATAGAAACATTTTACAAAAATACCGTATAAAAATGATTTAAATGTAACTAATATTATTTTAAAAAATTAATCCTTATTTGTATTATTAATAAAAATAATACAACATTAAGACATATTTTATACAAGAATTAATAATGTAATAAAAATTATTATTTTTCACTAATCACTAAAAACAAATATTATCCAAAAAAATTCCCAAAAATTTACCCAATGTTAATATAGATTTTCTGATATAAAAAATAATTTTTATTTAAATTCCTAGGTTATAGTAGTCTTATTTTGAAAATAATATTCCTTGGTATGTTTTTTCTTGGTGTTTCATGATTTATACACTATCAAATGTATTGTTTTTCATAAAAAATATTTTTTTTTGTTTCATGTATTGACATGGAACAATACATTACTCATTAAATAACGTGGTAAGATACTAATTTATAAAAGTTCATATCCATGGTGGGTTCAAAGCCTTTTTTCAAAAATATTTTGAACCATATTTTAACAACTCACAGGATACTTCGTGTAAGAGTTTTTTATCCATCCATATATTCATATATAGTTTTTACATATATATAATTATCAACACTTGTATTGTGTTTAGTTCTCAGTTTGTGTTTGTAATTTTTGACCATTAATTGTAACCCACATAATTCATTCTGTGTCACATTACTTTCCAAAAGTGGTTCTAATAATGTATGAAAAGTTTAATCTAGTGGAGTTTCTTATAAATTAAGTTTTAGATACATAATTATTAAGTGAACTAGATATTTTAGAATGTATTGTACTTTTAATAATTATTCTGTTTGATATATTATATCAATTGAGACACTAATCTAAACTTAACTAGTGGAATATTTTATTAAAATATAATATTATAATGAAATATAATCATTAACATGTTATGATTATAATATTGGGAACATCATTTAGAAAAAACAAGATGTATAAAACAACAAATAAACAAAAGGGCCTGAATATGATATCATTAATCTCATGTTTTTCTAAATATAATATAATTGATAATAACCCTAGATGGAAGAAGAAAATTGTGAATATAGTATAATTTTTATAAGGAAAAATTATAATATGAGGAATGATTTTAGATATGTATGTAAAAATTTATATATGAATTTAGTATGATATATATACACTCCTGGGACTTACGAATATTGGGAAAAATAATGTTTAAGGTATAGAAAATCGATATATGATCATTGTATATACTGTTATCCAATAGGTATTTTGGTGTTGTATAATTTTTATTAAAAAATAAATAATATTATAATCAAGAAATAATACATAATTATGGAATTAAATAAAAATAAAAAATTACATTGTTTTAACATAAAAAATACAATTTTCTATTACATATTATTATTATTACAAAATAATTATATTCATTTCTAATTTAATAGAAAGATGATAAAACAAATTAATTGAAAAAATTAAATTATATAAGGAAAACAATAATAATATTATGTGATTAGAATTATTTAAATATAAAAAATATCATTTTATCAATGAACAATTATTTTTAATTGTTATACACTTTATCAAGATATATTAAATTTATTAATTTAAAATAAAAAATGTAATAAAATATATGGTTTCAAGAGATTAAAACTCATATAATAAATTTCTTCATGGAGAATAAAATATAAGAACATGAATGTTTTAAAAAGACATTTTACTATAAAAAACCTATATATATTGTGTATTTTTTTAAATGAAAGATTTATAATATCATTATTATTAACAATAGATATTGTATTTATTATTTTTAATTATCATTCATATCTTATGTAATAATTAAAATTTAATTGTGAGGTTTAATAATTATTTATTGAGGGAATATTGTATAAAATATATAAACAATAAATAGTATAAAAATTATTTTATGATATAAATGTTTTATAAAACATATAAAAAATTTATAATTAAATTTTAAGGGATAAAATTAGTATAATACATTTTTACCCAACTTTTAGTTCCATTATAATTTAAAAATATCCTTCTTTATTATGTAATTATAAAAAAATTTAAAAAAATGCCACTAAAAATCACATAAAATGGGCTTCTCCAAAAAGAAATCGAAAAGATTGATTAATTTGGGTTATACCATTAATATAATTCCATTATTAATTTTATAATAATTTTTTAGACATATATTTTCATTGATTCTAAAAAACTAGGCCTAAATATTCTATTCTGAAGAAATTCATACCAGAAAAGTGAGAATTCATCAAATTTTATTAAATATTCTATTAAATTTGAGTAAACTAATATTTAAATCTATTTAAAAATATAACTCTCTACGATAATTATTTCACATTTAAATCACCATTATTTTATCCAAATTTTATTAAAAATTTATAAATCATTATACTTACCCATTTTATCACAATTACATTTTCTTGTTTTGGTCTATTCCACGACAAACATGAATGATGTTAAACCAAAATAATCACTTTCATAATGAATATTTATCTTTAAATGAAAATTTTAGTATAAAAAATTATGTTGTAAATTATTTTATGTATATGGTTCTTGAATGGTGATCTAAGAATTAATGTTTTGTAAATATAATGTAGTTAATCTCATTGATTTAAAGGAATCATGATCATCATGGATTCAATTATAATAATCCAGACCCATAACATTGATAATATTATTATAGTAAAGAATTAATCAATGTAAAATAATTAATAATATAACTTTATTATTATAATAATGATGAAACTATTGTTAATAAATATGTACCTATATATTTATTATAAAACCTGTATCAAAAACATAAAAATTACTAACATCTTATGTTAAAAATTATATATAACTATGAAATTTATTTTTATTAAAGGGTTATAACAATATATTATAAAATATAATAAGCATTAATAATGTTAAAAAATAACTACGTAAGATGGTTATTATTACTAAATAGTAGGCTAAATTGCATTTATGGAAATAAAGAGTAAGGGTAGGGATTTCTTTTTAGTATCACATTAAAATTGATATTTTTTAATAAATAAATAAATATCAATTGAAATTTTAAATTATTTATAAATAAAAAACAATATAATTTATTATCATATATTATATTATTTTGGATTTCTTATGTTCATACAATTGTAGTTCCCAATAATTCATTGTTAAAAATGGATGATTATAAATTGAGCCAACATTATCTATTAATATCGACTAAAATCTTTCTCCAACATGTTCATATTCATTTTTTGTTTTTAAAATTTCATCCTTTATAGTTCTATGAAATTATAAGGTCAATTTTTAATTTCCTTGTATTATACAAGGAATAATTAAAGTAATCTCATTTTAAGGTCTTACAAGTTAATCAGTAAATTTTAATATTTATTTACAAATCAAAAAAATAGTTTTTTTACATTTTATATATGAATTCAATATCATAAGATATTTAATATTGTAATTTATTAGGAATCTATTCCATATTTTTGTTCATTTAAAAATTAATTTCTATACCTTTTGATTTATAAACTATTATTTAATAAATATAAATCTTATAAAAAATGTAAAGTATATTTTATAATATTATTTAACATAGTTTTTAATGTACATAATTATTTTTTCACATATATATATTTCAAATAAATTATTTCGAATTACAAGAAATACACTATAATTATACCAACCACCTTCCTTTAATGGATAGATGTAGGATCTGTATTTTAGAAAATTGCATGAAACTCATTTCATTCAAACAATCTAATTATGATTTGGTAGAATTAAGAGTATTTAATTGTATATATCGCATAATTATGTTTAGATTATCAATATGTGATGCACCATACCATTATATACCTATAATGAATTAGGTATTGTTTTACATCTAATTTGACTAAGAGGGAAGATGGTTTTTCCATGCCAAATATATTTTGGGACATGGGTGGTTATATTATATTAATTATAGTACTGATTGGTGGATATCTTAGTCTACTATGATATCAATTTATTAGATATTGATCATGAAAAATTCTATGATTTATATTCTTATGTTTTCCACACAATCATATGTAAGGAAATATATCTATTTCATGTTATCAACACTCAGGATTGTTTACATGTGTTTCAAAACTCCGATAAATCTGGTATTATGTTTTTACACAACTATTATTTTAGGATTCATGATTTATAATAAATGAATTTTTTTCATTTTATTACATTTTGGTTGTGTATTATAATTATGTCCGTAAACCCGCATTTTCATATTATTATCACTTATTACCATCAATTGATATAACATATGTTAACCCTAACTAATATTCTAATCTCACCGTTTCTTATGATTCCATTTACTATGTTGTGATGTAGTTAATTAAATATTATATATATATATAAGAAGTGAAAAAAATTATTTTTGATTTTGAATAATGGATCTATAATTAATTAATTAATAATCTAGCCTCCATATACACTAAATATAAAGTTTCGTATGTATTTTCTATTGATATATTTAAAAAATAATCTTGAAAAACAATGTATTTTTTAAATATGTTGTTCTATAATATTTTCTATAGAGATAGGGCAATTGTTTAGTTCATTAGGGTTATTAGGATATGATGAATAAGATATTATAGACTAAAAATCATGTGAGGATGTAAACCATATATTAGATGAACCTAAAATTTCATATTTTTTAGATAATGTTGTCATATTTTTTGAAATATTACAATTTTTTTCATTATAATATTATTTTTAACTAAGATTATTATTTTATGGTACTCACACTTTCCTATTTTTTCTTTTAGTCAATAGAGAGAAACTATGGGAACAATGTAATTCACATGTGTTGTTAGAAATGAAAGAATTTTACCATTTAAAAAAATGTTATAAGTTATTGTGTAATAAATACCATGTATATTATTAATGTAATTTATCGTGATATAGAAAATAAAATCAATATTATTGAACTCAAAAAAAATTATATAAGGAACAAGTCCACATTTATCAAGATGAGGGGATATGTCTACCATCCACTATCATTTTATCAAATCCAGTAATTTTGTAAATGTGGATATATATCATATAATGGTTATTTACCATTACCTATTGAATGAATAAATAATTTATTTTATTATATATTTAACATATATAATTTTAGGTAGATAATTAGTATAATATCATTATCAATACGAGGAAAGAAGAATTATATTAATACCTAGAATTGAGTGAGTTTAAATTTTTAAGTCTTATTATAGAGATTCCCAAATATATCTAGAATAAAATGGGAAGAATTTGTTTAGATCAAAAGATAATGTTGCACGAATCCATTGATACCTATGAAAAATACATCACATGAATTTTGTGGGATTCTTATTGGTTATCCATTTTCCTTAAAATTAAAATATTCTAGTTCTTTTATTTCTTCAAAAAAATCATTGAATGGTGTCAATTATAAGGTAATTTTGAATATTTTTAAATTATTTTATGTTCAAATATGGATGTAATTTAAATCACATTCACTCATTATTCTAATGGTTTTATGTATATTAAGTGGAAAATCCTTAGAAAAAAATATGTTCAAATAGGTTTGTTGAGAATTTACATTACTAAAAAGCTAAATATTCCGGTGTATTAAAAATGTCCATCAATCACATCAATGGTTAACTAGTGTGAAAAATAAATATATAATTTAAATTATTATGAAATTTATAATAATGAATATGGGATTAAAATGGTGAATTATATATACATTATCAACATGTGAACCATACCTTTCTAATATTTTTTTGTACCAACCAATTAATATATTTAATGTTTTTTAGGAAAATAAATTTACCACCATTATGATTAGATATTAAGATACTGTAAAATATTCGTAGTGGTATAATGAATATAATCTAAGACATTAACAAACATCTATCTGATATTTTTGACAATGTTTTCCCTTCAAACCATTTTATTCTCAATTTCGTGGAAAATTATGTGACTTTGGTCATGGATTGGATCTCTTTCCATAGATCCCTTATTAATATTATGGATATTGATGTTACATTTATTATAATTAATCATCATTTGTTCATCTATTTGTTTATGTCTAACTATGAACTGCCTATCGAATTTAATTCCAATATATGGATATTAATACCAATTCATTTGTGGAATTTAGCTTATTATTTTTGGTAGAATATAAATATCAGGGATTCACAGATAATGAATTAGTACTTTGTTGTTTTTTATTAATAGTTTTCAATAATTTCCATAGTTCTCCATGTTGAGTTTTCAATACAACTCATATATACTGCTATTCTTATATTGAATAATTCCTATAGAATGACCCTAAAATATTTAATGGAAATGATGAATAAACTCTATTAGAATATGAATAAGTGTTTTATTTTATATAGTGATTCATAGTTGGTTGAACCAATATAATATTTTATTTTAAAATACTAATATTAACTTATTTGTATTGATTATCATGAACATAAATATATTTTGATGAAAAATATATTTCTTATACACATAATTGGGGAAATTTTCAATATAAAATGATGGTCATAGTACATCAAAATAATTTAACTCAGACAGTGATTAATCAATTAATTGTGAAAAAAAGGATTTACACATGATATTATTTATTATAATATATAGAAGACATGACATCACATTAAAGTAATTTGTAATTAATTATTTCCATTTAATATTCATTCATATAATGAATTGAAATATTATAAATTACATTAATCATTTTTTTAATTTTAAATTGTATTCAATTATATTATCATATCAGGGATCAACATGAAGATAATTTTATAGCTTTTCAAATGACATGGAGTAATAAAATATTTCTTTAAAATTTATTATATATGTAAATATCATCAAAAACTACAATTCATGTGTTACATTATCGTAGAAATGTTTGTTTCTATGATTCTTTAAAAAATAGTGGTTATTATTAATTGACACGCACAAAAAATTGTAAAAGAGATCTATAATATTCATAGATTTGTTGGATATTGTTATTGTTTTTATGATACAAATAATGGATATCAAGCCAAAAAACCAACTTAATTTATAAGATAGTCTTGATCCTATATATAAATGAATTTTAAAACAATTTCAAGGATATGAAGAAAAATTAATCACTAAACCTATATAACATAAACTAATTGTTGATAAAGGATTGTGATATTTATTTATATATATAAAAAATTGATTAGTATGTTTCATATTAAAAACAATATTGTATTTGAATATGCATGTTGGTAATAAACCATTTATTATTTAAATTAACAAATCGATGATCCCAAAAAAGAAACATAAATATTATCATATTCGGTATAGAAGAAATAAATATATAGTAAAAAGTGTAAAATATTTTCTGATAAAATGATAATACTATATATATTTAATAATATGTACTTGAAAGTGAACCAAATGAGTGGTTTAGAGTTGATCATATACTGTGAATTATTTTTAAAACTACCACACAAGGAAGAAGAATATGTTTTCAAATGCATTAGGTCAAGTTAATCATGATATATTATCAATTATGATGATTTTATGACACAATACTCTCATATATATTTCATATATAGTCCATCAAATAAAATATGAGGGAGAGAAATAATTTTAACCCCAATTTATTATCAACAATCCATCCATGTGATGATAAATTTGGCCCAAAATGAAGACAAATAGAAATAAGAAGAATGTATGGAATATTCCATTGTTCATCATTAAAAATGATGTAATTAAATTTTTTTGAAAAGAATATATCTTCCATAAATATTATAACTTAATAAGGTTCTATTAGATGATACAAATATCTCATAATTATCTACTAATATAGAAATTATAATAATGTTTTTATATCACAAAAATCATTATTGTTGTGTTGATATAAAGGGGAAGGATTTAGATTATATATCAGGATTCATGGGTTTGAAAAATATTTTTGTTTAATGTAAATTATCTATTGGGAAGAATAACCCATTAAAACTTAATGTATGGATGTATAATAACATAACCATTTATTTCATTTTAGGCCTTCCAAATAACAATAAAGGCCATATTGAAATTTTCCCTATAGTTTATCATTTTACGATGTCCACAGATTTCGCTATTATTCAAAAAATACTCAAACTTAGTAAACAATCATAGATATACAATGATAAATTTTTATGACTTAATGGGATAAAATTATTAATTATATCTAATATATACTTTTGACTTATGTTAATAATTTGGATAATTTTTAATGAGACGTTGATACAGAGGTGGGTCTCAATGCTTTTCATCATCCTAGGACTGATGCTAAATCTTAAAGGACCATTCAATCAGTGGGGAAAATGATAAGATCATTTTTTTTGTAGATTTGTAAAGATTTATGGATTAATGTATTCCCCAATTAGATTTCTAATATAAATATAGATTTCATTCATAAAATAAAATGGATCTATTTATGAACCATTTTGCGAATATGTAGAGAACTCAATAATTTAGTGGGGATTATTTAAAATGAAATATTCTATGAAAACATCAACATACTTTATCGAGTATCAATCCATTATTTTATACACTATAATTGAAGTATGCTGAAATATAATATATAATAATAATAATTTATATTATTTTTAATTCGATGTAAGAGACATGGTATTCTGTTGAATATTACTATGGGAGAGGTTTATGAGATTTCGGAGGAAGGGAACGTAAGTTCCTTGCTAAATGTTCTTCTTTTAAATACATGATATTGTTATGATAGTTTCTTCTTATATTTTTGTTACAATCATTAATCCATTAACACTGGGTTGGTATTTACATTATTACATTGGTATAAGATAAAAGTTTCTCACCATTATAGATTTATTAGTTTTTTAGTATTGATGAACAAGATGAATAAATTATTATTATAAGAAATTGTAAATAAAAATTATACATAAAAATTACTCATTCAACCTTCATGTTTATCCTAATATCCTTCATCATACCCTATAGAAATAAAAATAGGTAATCATTAATATTACATTCTCTGTTATAGTTATATACAATATAATTTATCATTAATTAATCATTCATAACCAGTATAGAATGTTTTATTACTGAAACACATTCCATTTAATCACTACTTTTAATGATAGTTGAGTCCATTGATAATATTAAATGTATTAATCTGATGGATAATAATAATTAAATTCTCAATGTAAAAAATTCATACTATTTGATGTCATGAACTTAAAAATAATGATATCTCAAATTTCATTTATTTCAATTAATACAATTTAAACTATATGTAGTAATATACCCAAAAAAATAGAAAAAAATGTTATCAAACTTGTTTATATTATGAATCATATCAATTCATCAAGGGGTTATCTATGACAAATTATCACATGTCTATGTGTTTATAATACATTCTTCACAAAATGAACAGTCAATTCACTTCATAAACAATATTCCTTTTCAATAAATATCTGAATTGAGTAAATAATGTGGAATTATCAAGTCATTCCCTTCTCAATTAGATATAATTCAAAGAAAGACACAATATATAGAAATGATATACAATAAAAGGAAGAGACATATATATAAAAATTGTTAATTATATTTTTAATATAAATTTAATATTTAAGGAAAATTTATAACAATAATGTTGATGATTGTATGGAATGTTTAAAAACACAAAATTAATCAAGATATCTATGATCACCCTATGATATGTATATTTGGTAGTAAAACCTTAATTTTAACGAATAGAATAAAATTTAAGTGAAACAATTAAAAAATAATTGGTTTATTTGTTTTTTTGTAAAAACATTGAAAACATATATAAAAAGGTAAATGGTGTTTAATGGTTATTGAAATTGGAAAGACTGTTTACGTTATACAAATTAAATAAAATCATTCCAATTGATTTTTTATAAATATATTTTGAAATTAAACCTTTAAATAAAAATTATAATTATTCTTTATTCTTTGTAAAGAAGGATAGATACTCTAAATTTATACTAATAAATGATTTTTGTTGTAAAAATTTATTTTTCAAAAATATTTTAAAGGTATGAACATGAAAGGAAAATAAACCATATAAAAATTTAATTTAATTTGGGTCTTCTATTTAAAAATATTCCAGACTGATTCAAGTGGTAATGAGATAAACATCTTATTTAAGATATGGTAAATCATTATATATATAAGGTATGAAAATATATTCCATTTATGATGCATAGATTAAAATATTTTTTAGAAGAAAATAAGAATAATCCAATAAATGAGATTTTTAAAAAATTCTTACCCTATTTGTAACATTAAAATTACAACCCCTTGAAAGATTAAATTTAAATTTAAAATTTAATCATCATTAATAAGTATATTTTATATTAGAAAAATTCAATGCTTTTCTATATACAACACATAAAAATAAATTGATTCATAATACCCTATATGACACAATAGAGTGGAAATTGAGATAAAATTCTATAACATTGGTCTGAATCATCATGTATGTTATTTATATTCTATAAAAATAATCAATTTTAATTTTTAAATTATGTAATTAATATTTTCCATGTTATTATTCCTTTTAATTTAATTGATTACCATTGTATGTTTAATTATATAATCAATTAATTTCAAGTCATATATTTTTATGATATTCAGTTCACATGTCAGGAAAGAATTGTGAAGAATGACTAAGGGATAAGAGGAATTTTTTCTATAATATATTTAGAAATAATGATGTAATTATCATTTTTCATAAAAAATTATTTTATTTTAAAATTATAAAAAAAATATGTTTCTGAAAATGAATTATTTTATAATCTTGGAGAATGATGGTTTTTCGTATGCATGAGTAATGATTCCATTTTTGCAATAATCATATTGGAATGACGATAACTATTATTTCATAACAATGCTATTGAAAATATAGAATAAATAACATATTATATATTTAATTAAAATTATGTATAACAAAAATGTGTTGTTGTGGTGAAAAATGAATCACATCACTTCGTGGAAGTGGTAGTCCACATTTATGCACTAACAACATTATCCATCTTCATTTACTAGAAAAGTAAGAAAATATGTTAAGTATTAATTTTAAAACATGAGAAATATATCATGAATTATATATAAATATATAAATATATATTTTTATTTATTTATTTAATGTATCATAATAACAACTCCAAATTTCGGATGATAACAAATTAATTTAAATCAGTTTGTAAGATAATAGTTTATCGAACACCCAAGGGATGGTTTCATTTAAAATTTATTATAATATGAAATAGATATAGGTTTTACCAAAATGGAATAATAAAATAGTATATGTAATGTACTAGTGTTCTTTTCATAATTTTATAAATAGATATGAATAAGGTGGAAGAAAAAATAAAATGAAAATGCATGGTTAAGAACTATACCTATTATTTGAAAAACTTCTATAATTTTATAACTAAAGTATTTACAAGATGGTTTAACAATTAAAAGTGAAATTCTAGATCTTTATAAAATTTTGTGGGAAGGTATTTGGGATGTTGTTTTTCAACTTAAAATTCTATTTATGTTTTGGAAGGGGGTAGAAGTGGTTTCCATTTATATGTTTGGGAGAGGGCACACTTGGACTTTTTAAAATGAATAAAATATATTAATGTAATAATTAAGAAAAATTGATCATAAAGGTATCATTACATATTATTATATCTAATATGTTTTAAAAATATCCAACTAATGATAATTATACATATTTTTGGTCATTTAATCCCATATCTCATTAGTTTTATCCCCGATGAATGCCTATTATTATTAACTCTACAAGACGATTTGTACTGTATTATATTCATTATGACCAAAGATATATTTAACATATTATTTAATATTACTAATTATTTTTAATAATTGTAATTATATTTATAAAATTCAATTTAAATAATATTTAAACTTTAATTTGAAATAAAACTCAATAAAATAAATAAAAAACATTCTTTTAAGAAAATGCATTTTATTTTTAAAAAATTATTTTATAAAAAATAATAAAACTTTATGCAATGAAAATAAATGTATAATTAATAATATAATAAAATAAATGTATATTTAAATAAATTTTAAATTGTGCGTTATAATATACTGAATCCAAAAAATATTTCTTAAAAAATTGTTTCCTTGTCACTATTGATTCGAGACAGTAATTCTTCATGAAATAACATATATTCCCCCTCAAATTATACAGTCATGATACATTAAAAAAATACAATAGTTTTTTTAAATTAATATTCTATAATGTTGAAATAAATATTTTCACTAAAATAATATAATACCTGAAAATCATATGTGTATAGTAATAAATATTTTAACAATTTTCATGAAAAATTAATAAATTTTACTTTAACTCTATAATATTTATAAAAAGAGTATTTATAAAACATGAAAATAATTTATTCAAATAATTTTTTCCCTATTAGTTTTCTCAATACTAATATAACATCATCCTCAAAATTTTCATGGATGTTATACTCTATAAAAAAGTGGGATTCCTTTTTAATAATATGATATGTACAGTCCCACCAATGCTTCATCCATTTTATGATTTCATTAATGTAAATTTACTAGAAAATCTACCTAAATCATTGAAAATTTCTATTTATTTCCAAAAAAATATATATTCTTTTCAAAGTATGATAGACCATAGTCTTACTCCTTTTATTCTTCAGTGAGAAATTCTGTTTGTTCTAATATATATTTATTATAAATGGAGATATAGAACAAATAATATAAATTAGAGTTGTATGAATGAATTTCCATTTGGTAAGACAAAAATAATAAACATTTCATTTTTAAAATGGATAAATGAACCTATGGATGAATTTCCCTTTCTTTATAAATTATTTAATACCTTTACATAGATATTCATTCATGAAAACATATTCTCACATATGAAATTCAAAATCCAACTGTCAGTGTTTGACATAACTATTTTTTTCTAATTTGATAAAATTTAAAATGAATGTGAGTTCTATTTACATGTTTCATGGTCTCTAAAAAAAGTTCTGGCCCAAAATGTATAATTTTATATACTAGATCCCAGCATATTGGAGTGATATATCTCTTTCCATATAATGATTCGTCTGAGGAAATTTGAGTTATTTTATAGATTCTATTTCCATTGAAATATAATACCAAAGGTTGATACTGATTCAATATATCTTGAAAGGCAACCTAGAATTTCCCAAAAATTCTCCCAATGTATGATTCATCCATTTAGACTACCCATTAGTTCAATAATGATTTTCGGTGTTTATTTGAAGCTCGACTTTAAAACCCTTCTAAAATATTTTGTGTAACATTCATGTAAATAATATGTCAATATAAGAAATAATTAAAATAGGTAATCCATTAATATCAAAAAATAATTAATATAGATTCATGCTAGGTGATTAAGATATAAATCATATGTTATTCAAAGGACATGTTTATATTTTCTAATGTGATATATAATATACCATATTGCACTGTTAATTCAGATTTTATTTGGAAATCCATTTACAATTATCATAGTAATGTCATATCATTTCATAATTCGAATTGTAAGAGGATGACTGGATCCTATAAGTTTATTTCTCTCAATCTTTACATATTGAAATATAATTCATAAAGATGTTTAATCACTAATTAATTTCATTTTTTTATCCCACAAAAAATGATCATGTCTATCTAAATATGTATCATTTATACCACGGTTTAAAGTCAAATTATTGTTAAGTGAATCATTTATAATTTCCATTTATCTTCTAGATATATATAGACCACATAACCACATTTTTAATTCAATAATTCCATCATAATATATGAATTCTATAAATTACCATCATACACGTCATTGATTTTATGTTTAAAATTCTCATAAAAATGATGAGAAATTATAGTTTTTCTAACAATGACAGTTAATTGGTCATTCGAAAAATTAGTGGTGTTTTCACGCCATTAATAACTCCCTAATCCAAATTTACTATATACATAAACATAGGATATTTATCAATCCTCATTTTTTCTAGAAGTCCAGTATCATTACTACTAAATGAATCTATAACCTTATTTTCCATTATTGGGTGGTATGGTATTAATCAAAAAAAATCATAGAGGATATCAAAAAATATTATTTTCATCAAGTTTACATTCATCTATGAAATTATTTATTTTAGACTCTTACAACCATGTTATATCTCAATGTAGCACATTATACATAATGACTAAATATGTTTTTTGAAAATGTTATGCCTTCCAAATCAATGTCACGATCTGGATTATTCTTGTCACGAGACGTTAATTAAGTAGACATATTGGAAACTAAATTTTTAGTATACATTTTTTTAAAACCAAATCCCTTATTCGATGTAAGACTATATATTTGAGATTCCTCATTCCATGATGGTGGGGTCAAAATATGAGAATTTTCAAATATCCATAGTATTCAGGCCATTTGGCCCTAGGCCGTCAGGCTATGTTATAGGTCACCCGCTACCCAGTCTAAAGAGGTCTTTTCATTTCATAATAAATTGAGGCTTCGGCCCCAACCTTTAAAAAAAGATATTAAACCAATGATACTTCATACCTGAATTATTTTCATTATAGTTTAAAATTATATTAAATAATTTTTCATTATATAATCAACTAAGAATCAACTGATGGATAAAATATAACCAACAAATAATCCTTCAAAAGAATAATTTCACACTTATTAAGAATTTTACCTAACTCTTTTTGTCTGAGTGTTTCATGAACTACCTTAAGGTTATTCACATTGTCGTCATATATTTAAGACTATTCCATGATATTTTAAATAAATAACAAAAAAATCTTACCAACATATATTATGAAAAATCTATTCAATATATTTACCAAAATACATGGTTTATAATTCATTCCAAATAAAATTACTGTAAATTATAAAATAATTTTTTCTAATATGAAATATTGTATTGGGAATATATGAATACCCTACTCAATATTTTTGATACCCAGCATGAAGGTCAATTTGTGAAAAATATTTATCATTGTGGAGATGACCAACTAATTCATCAATTTGAGTCATATGAGTCTTTTTATTTTTCATAATAATGTTAATTTAATTATAGTCAGTGGAGTGCCGGATAAATACTTATATAATATAGAGAATCCATATTTAAAAAACAATTGAATATAAATCCATTACCACAAACTATTATAGTATATTTTTTCACCATAATGATTCTATGGCGGACACTGTATAGAAATTCATTTATATTGGTATCACATCAACGTTATATTAATGGAAAACTAATCATCAAACATTGGAGGATGTCCATGTATTTCATCGGATTTACATCAATTTATATATGAATAAATATTTAAATTATCAATTTTAATATTACCTTTTCCTTCACATGGTTTTTATACACTTCATTCTCAAGGATATCATTCAGAAGAGATAAAGTGGGTGGATCTGAATATGACATAGATTATGAAGTCTCTCCACTATATATATGGAATTCATAATCATCAATAAAATAATTATTTATTTATCATTGAAAAAAAATGTGTGAAATTTTAATATCTAATCCATGGAATGGTTTAAATAAAAAGAAATCATATGTATAATAAAAAAATTTTAAACCTCTAAAATTTATTTGTCATACTGGGAAATTACTAACATATCATTTTTTCATCGATATTTACACTGTGAGATTTAATTGAAAACTCTGATATTAATTTTTTATGGATATATCTATTTTTAAAATAATAAATGGAATATATAAATATGTGATAAGATCTAAAATCAAATAAATAATAAGATAAATTTGAAGCTATTATTAGATTATTAAACAACACATATTTAGGAACGTTAATGTCAACTATAGTGATAACATAATATTTTCTTTCTCCCATTGGCCACTTTTGTTGTATATTTTCATGAAACTCAAGACATTACATTTAATTATTTTCCATTATGTTTCATTCCATATTTTTTACATGTTGAAAATTGTATTTTTATCTTCTTCTAATATGAATTTTTATATTAGTATTATTCTTTAGTTAAAATCTTATTTTGATGATTTCCCATACTATAATGGATTGTAAAAATTACGACTATATAAAAATATAATATGGTACTATATCATAAATGATGAAAATTATTGAGAAAATAGGGACCTATGAAGACTCACAAAAATACAATAAATGAAGTTGTTATTTATTTATATATTATGTATATAGTACAAAGTTAGTGAGATTAATTGTGAATTGTTGTCCTCACACTCGAACACATTATATTCATCATTATCCTTTAATTTGAGGAACTTGTTTTCCATTTAATATCATTGTTCTCAAGGGAATGTTTTCTAAAATAAAAATATATAAAATATTTATCATTCTAGGTATTTTATATCATAATCCTATTTAGTGTTAGGACTCAATGAACAACATTGATCATAAACGTATTTCATTAAATACACAACATATATATATTATTCATATTTAATACATCACAAGGAGAATAATATCATTCTGTGTGACTTATTCCTATTCTTAGATACATAATGATTTGTAGTTATAATATTGTTGGTGGGTTATATTGCATGAATTGACACAACATAGTGGAATCATGTTGTGGAAGAATTTGTTTCACTATTATAAAAATTTTATTCAACATGACATATGTAATATTCCATAATATGTCCATGATCTTCTAAGTTCCTATACAACTGCATATTCTTACTCCACAGGGTATTCTCTATATTTTCTAAATGCGAAAATTTACTTTTAAATTAATTTAGTTGCATAATTGAATAATGGAA
Source organism: Viscum album (assembly GCA_963277665.1). Taxonomy (NCBI): domain Eukaryota; kingdom Viridiplantae; phylum Streptophyta; class Magnoliopsida; order Santalales; family Viscaceae; genus Viscum; species Viscum album. The sequence continues at coordinate 1,057,982,552 of OY728165.1, read as the reverse complement.
GAAACAATGTTATCTAATTATCTTCATGAATGTTGATCTATAAAATAAAATCAATATATTTGAAAATGTTCTAAAATAAAATATGTTATTATTATGATATTGAGGGTATCAATTTTCATTTAAAATATTATTCCCATTTTTTCTATTAAACATCCACTAATTCAAACTATATAAAACCCAACTCCAATAAACCATATCCTTTTTATAAACAAAAAAAATATAATATAAAAAATGGTAATATCATTTATTTCTAATCTATTTATTAGTCTTAAAAATCTATATACATTCCTAATTCAAAAATTATAACATAAATGTAAAATACATAATAGAAAAAATTATTTGATTGTAAATATTATCCATAAAATCATTATTTACAACCCAGGTAAAAGAAAAAAAATGGATGATATTTGATAATTAGTAATAGTTATTTATAGAATAATTTTTCATGAATTAAGATGAAGGAATCAATATAGAATGTTAAATTACAAAAACACAATCAATTTCATCATAAATTTGTTATCAATATGTATCAATAGATTATATAAATTTTAACAATATAATGGATAAAAATATTTAATACTAAATTATGAAAATTCGTACTATTGTATTTCCAATCCTCATATATCAGTATAAATCAACCATGAAATCCTTACTCAAAGACAACATTCACTATGGGTATGAATGAACAAAAACCCAAATTAAAATAAGGATGGAAAAATATTCTACATCATGGGACCTGATGATGAAAATATTGTCTAAATATAATTGGGCCTCACCAATAAATACATTTATAATAAATTCCTCTAATAATTAATTATCAATTTAGTACATATACAATATTTCTTTTAAAAAATAAATTTATTCTGTATTGTGTACAGATTATATAATGGTTACCCATTCAATATGGTAACAATCATAACAAAAAATATATGAATACATATATATTTATTTTGAAATAATTATATCCATGATACATATATTATATTTATTTAAGAAAAATTTAACGTGGAATGAAATTTTATCACAGGAAATTGAATATTTTGACATAATTTTGGATTCCACAAAATTAATCAAGAGATGATATATAAATATTACATTAGAAGATATTGTAATAAAATAATTCATTTTAATGATTAAAATACTATTGAGGAAAAAAAATTAAAATCATATTTCCTTGAATATTTTTAATTTTAATAACATTGATCACTTATAAAGGAAAATAATGCATGTAAAATGGTTTTTGTGGTTGAAGCTTCTATTAAAACAGTATACATAAAATGAATATTATTCTTTTTATTTTTTATAAACAAAAATGAAAATTTCACTTTCTATAAAAAATATTAATTATAATTTCAAACCATATAAAAATTAATACATGACATAAAATTTTATTTTTAAATTGTTGGAATAATATGAAGGGATTTTGTAAATAAAATTAATGAATATATGCATTGAAGAAAAATATAACTGATAAAAGAGGGATGTATGAACTGATTTTATTTTATATGATTATTTTTTTAAACGATGTTCCCGTGAAAAGAAAATTTTGTTGAATATTGTAAAATTTATTAAATATCATAATAAAAATGCAAAAAATTGATCTTAAGGATTAATTGTGTGATCCAATCAAGTAAAATACATGCAACTATGTAGCGCACTCGATATTTATTAATTATCCCTTAGTTTACAAATTTTTTAAATATAATGTATGTGGGTTATGTTGGGGATGTTTTTGAAGATTTTTTATAGGTTGTTGTGGAATTTATTGTGCATCATGATTTGAGAACTATTAGTAAAATTCTACAGCACCTCATGTGAGTAATTGAAATTGAAATAGTGGCCTATAGGAAGATACACGAATAGAAATTTTTTTTGGGAAAACCATGGAACCATAAATTTTATTTATATATCCATTTTTTTTCTTATTTTCATTATATTGTATAAGTCGGTTATCGTTGGAGTGGTTTTTTACAATCGTAGAACTGTTTTTAGGGATTTTATAGTGGTGATCTGCAAGTAGGAACCATTCATCACCTTCCATGATAGCGTGAAATAGAAACACTATTATATGGGTAGGAGCTGGTTTTGGAATATTATTTTTCAAACTATGTGATTCAATAGTGCAGGTTGTGTTTATAGGTAGTGAATATTGAATTTTTATCACATAGTTCTTCTAACCATGCACCTTAACCATGAGTAGTTAAAAAAAGATCTATATTTTGTCGATCTAATCTAAATCCCCCCTTATGACATAAATAATTACCCTAAACAGAACAAAAATAAAATTACACATCCTTTTAAGGATGGAGATACCATTCCCTTAAATCAATGAGTGGCGAGTTGTAGAATGCTAGTACATTGGAGTCTATGATATTTTGTATGTTCCTACTATTGCTACTTTCTATAGCATTATTCTACATCCCTCTCATTGATTCATATGAGAAACCATATCTTCTTAAGGTATTTTATTATGTATTGTGTTTGTGTTTAATTTTGGGGTAAAATATGTTTTCGAAAAAGTTTATGTGAGGGATATTTGGTGTTCTAAGGGTTCATTAAACGAAAGAGGAAGAAAAGTGGGGCTTTCGAGCATGTTTCTTATTTTGTGCATGGTTAGTGAAAATAGTGTCGAGCATCCTACATAACTAAGAAACCATATAAAGACGATTCCACCTATTTTGCATTCAGTTTGGAAAAATATATAAAATTCTCAGAAATCCATGCAAAAGTGGCTGATTTCGGGTAGTAGGTTCTGCACGGTTTACGCACGGTTTGGGAAATTGTGTGGGTAATCCATGTGGGACAAAAATGGAAACATTACAAAATTTCCTCTCTAGGATTTTAAACCCCAACATAGATTTATCCTCCAATTCACCCCTATATCCCTAGTGATGATCTTAGACGAACCAAGCATCAAAAGAGTAGTTTTCCTTCAATTGTAGTCCAACGGGAGTGACGTTGGTTGCAGATCGATGCCCCAAGTAATTCTAATTATCATCTTTCTTATCTTTTTCAGATTTTTGTTTGCAGATTCTCCCCTCTCCATAGGATGCTCTATAGCACTCTTTTATTGTTGTTTTTGGTTGATTCTTCATGGGGGGTCTAAATATGGATAGATGGCCATGATTATGGGTGTGTTCATAGTCATATTCAATGTATGTGGTCTACAAGTTTTATCTCACATCTTTGCAATGGATTTCTTCGTATGTGTTGGGATTTTTCATATCTATTGATGGGTAATGGTTCCCTTCAATATGATTGGCTAAATTGGGTGTCTAAATGATTTCTGGGAAAACCTCAAAATCCTTGTGAAATGTGTTGGGGATGACATGACAATTTTAATGCCTCCTATGGGGTGCTCCATCATTTCTAGACCTTGAGGATAATAAGGGTACATAGAATTATTGTTAAATAATAATGTGGAATCCATGTAAAACATGTTTAAATGGATTATTTGGTGTTAAATGAAATTACAATAGAGATTCATAGTGTGATAAGGCATAAGGGTTTGTTTAGAATGACATGAAAATAAATATTTTTGTTGGAGGAGATTCTGTATAGTGTGTAATGAGTTTTTTTTAGAAATGCCAAAGGGTATTAATGCATACAAAATAGTGAACTATCAATTGGGTAACGGAATGAGAAATGAGGTATATGATAATACGATGTAACAAGGGAATGTATGAACTTGTGCAATGGGATAATGCATGAGAATTAGGTGGTGGACATTAATGATTGAATTTAATGAAGGTATTGTATTATGTTATATGATAATTGTGTTTGAAATTCATAAGTGTGTAAATACTTATGAAAATATAAGTGGTATAAATGGGTTAATGAATGGTCAGTGAAGAATTTGGATATGTCATTGGGGTTGTTTAATACATTAAAAATGGTTAAGGCATAAGAATTATAATTATCCAAAATGAATATTAATTTTAAATGGTAAATGTAATAATGGGTTATAGAATACAATTAATTCCCATGTTGTTGTTGTGAATTTTGATATCCAATGGTATTGAATTTACATGGATGTGTTCTGGTATGGTTGTGATGAGTTGAGAAATAATCATTTGAAAATGGCTACGTAGAGTTGGATTTTGACTTGGGGTTCTAAACCCCTTGTTCGAGTTAGACTGAGGCTCTAAACTCCACACTAGAATTCAAATGTTAGGTAAGGGGATGATGTCATAATAACCCTAACGCTTGCATCCACCAGACCGAGGCTTCGTGTGGGGAAGAATGTGTTGATGTGATACGTGGATACCTTGTGAGATATGGAAATTATTTGATTCCCCTATGCATTGTTATTGATTTATTTATACCATATTTCATATTATAATTATCTTTAACCCTTGTATTTTTTGATCAATATGTCTTATGTAAAAAATATGGTGTAAGAAATGAAATGGGGATAAATTCAACAAATAAATTAAATGATCATTGTCAAATTATGGCACTCAAACCATCCAATGATTACTTACCTTTTATTTTGTACATTCATGAACTATCTATTAGATTAAATATGTTGTAGACACCGTTGAGGGTTGCCTAGAGTGCTTTGTACACACACCCTGTTCAGGTAGCTATTGTGTACCCGACTAGATCTCATGGTTTTAGGTTAGGATGAGGGCAAGGGCCCAACAATGTGATGTTGAGTTGGGCTTAGGATGTACATTTAGTAGGACCAAGACTTAGATTCAGGATACAATTGATGTTTTTTTTCATTTGTTCTATTAAGGGATTTATGTAACATTTCCCTACTAGTATGTCATGGCATTGTTGAATTTGATTGTGTTTGTACGCTGTATGGGAAACGTGGGATATTAATGTTTCTGAGTTTTTCATATTATTCCTCTATTCTTATTCTGTTCTACTATGGAATACTAAGGTTTATATAGTATAGTCACCCCATCTGACTCATTAGACCCTTGCTACTAGTCGGAAAACTTTGGCATTCTGGATCGTGTGCCTAAGGTCAAGTGGCAACCCAGATCAAAGCAACGATTTTGTGGATTCTTGGTGGGGTTATACAAAGATGAATCAAAGGATTTATTTTCACATTGTTACGATTTATGGATGGTAGACATAAGATTATGACGTGTATGTACATTGTAATTAGTTCATTATTGGGTGAATCGAACCCTTGTACGAGGAAAACCCCAAGTCACACTGGGTGGGAATTGTTGTTCTTGATGTGTGTTATTGTAGTTGAATGATATATGACCATTCGGTGATAAAAAAGTTGACTTATTAGACAGAGTTTTAATATTTTTTTCATTTTTATAATGTTATGGGGCTGTACATTCTTGCATCATTTTAGGCACCTAAGGATATTGGTGGAATGCATCATTAAAGGAACACAAATGTGATGGGTGTGCAGAACCTAGATAGTATAATACATTTTCATTCCAAGATAAAAATGAATAAAGTCATACCTAATAATGGTAATGAAAGGAGGTGAAAGAAATGAATGAAAATGAAAATTTATAAAATAATGTGTAAAAATTAATTTTAGGGATGGGTAAAAATTTTGGGTTGTGATAAATTGTAAAATGTTGAATCAGTGTCTAAAAAATGTGTTGCATAATGATGGTAAAATTTTTATTGAATTTTTCTTGATGAAAGGTTTCAATAAGTTAAAATAATGATTGTTAGTAGTTGTGAAATGCGAAATGTGCCTAAGAGGATAGGATCATTTTTTTAAAAGATTAATTGTTTTGAAGAGGTGTTGAAAAGAAATGTGATTAAGTAAACGGGTAACCCCATGATGGCCATTACTCATGGTAGTTATTGTATAAGATAATGTTCAAAGTGTGATGATGAATGTTAATATAGAGTATGAGGAATGGTTTGTTTAAACTTAATAGTGTGATAACTTTTCCATATATGGTCAAATCCTATCGGTCATTCTTTGAATCGTCGGGTGAACAAAATGTTTAAGGTGATAATAGTTTAGATACAAGATGGTTATCGTTTGTGTTTTTAGTTAGTCCCTTATGTGTGTGGGTTGGGTCAGTGAGAGTTCCACTAATTGAGATATTATATTTGGATTGTAAGGCCTTACTGGTTATGATATTACCTAGGGTGGTGTGATTAGGGAACCCTTGGAAGGGGCGGTAGAATTTGGGTTGTGAGGCATTGTTTAGTAATGGGAGTGTAAAAACTATCATTGTTCAAGATCGTACTGAGTGCATGTTGTAGCCTAAGGATTGTTCCTGGGTCATGGGGACCTCGTACGCAAAGACCATGTGTGTTGTATCTTAAATCCTAGATATGATTTTTTATATCATAGTGTTTTCCAATTTGTACACCTTTGGTGTGTAACATATAGAAAATGGTTTTTTAGTGCGCTAGGCACCGTGTGCATCAAAAATGTTGTGAGTGTGTCATGATTGAGTGTTACCTTATTTATTCCATGATTAGTACATTTTGAGAGATGACCAATGGACTTTACTGGTTTTGACACCAGTCTAGAAGGATGGTAACCTTAAACCCTTGAGGTGACCTAAGAGAGAGGTCATATGATTTTTCTAGTTCTTTTGGGTGTGTGACTAACATATATAGGTTTTGAACTATGATTGTGGGACTCAAGAGTGCCCCATTGTACTGGTTTGGCCTTGAGGTTATGTGGGAAGGTTGATGGTTGGTGGTGTGAGATGAGTGGTGGTCTCATTGAGATAGATTCATAAATCATGGGTGACATTATGGAAGGATGGCCTACTGATGTGGCTTCCTAAGAGTATGAAGCAGGCGAGATGCTGCAAAGGTGGTGTTAATTTATTTTTTGATGAATTTAATATTTTTCTCATTCAACTGTATGGGTACTATAGTGCTTGTGATGGGAAATAATGTTTATTTTAAAGGTTTGTACTACATAGATACATAGATCTCCATTTGAATGATGATTAACAGAGGACTCAAATTCATTTTTGAGTGAATGGGATAAGGGTGGGTGAAGTGTAGTTATATTCTTTCACATGATGGTGACACTCGAGGTGAGAGTGGTCACATGGGTGAACATGTTTGAATGAATGGTTTCGTTTTTTGGGTGATATGTAGAAGCCGCCATGGGGCAGATGAGACTGACTAACTAATAGACATGTTTATATATGTAATCATGTGATAAGACATACCCATGATAATGTTCATTTGTGAGAGATCGTTGTTTGGATTGGTGTGTTTGATTATTATTAGTTGTTTGTTATCCTTCAAGGAATCATTAGAAGAACTCGGGAGATGCTTTGGATGTAGTGCCACATGAATTGATGGTTCACAGCTGTTTGGTAGTTTGGTCATCGTGTGATGGTAAAACTTGGTGGGAAATCACACATGTGCAGTGGTGGTTAAGTAATGATAACAATTGTTCGTTATGGGATCCCGAGTATCCTTGCAAATTCCTGGTGTCCTATATCTTGTCATATGAAATGGATAAGTTGGTGGCATTGTTCTTTGACAACTTATTAGCCCAAATCAGCTAGTGACGACCATGACTAACATCTTGACATTGTCCTAGGTACAATGAGATACATTGGCTCATTCGGAGAAATATAGAGGTGTTTTGTTGGATGAGGGGCTCCATGGAGTTTCTGCTCATTGAAATGGTATTTTTAGAGCTTTATGATGGTATTTAAAATCTAAATGGCTTAAGAAAAGGTCCTCAAGATGGACCGAATGTCGACACATGTAATGGGTGTCATTCACAGATGTCGGGGATGGCAATGGGTGATGCTTTTTTCATGTTTTGGGAAAAAATATAAATGGACATGTATATGTAAGGGGGTCAGTTTGTGATCGGGTAATAGATGTGGTGGTTTAGATTACATTGGGAGTTGCAGCAAAAACCCACCTATGGTGGGGAGTAATGAGTCACTCTAGATGTAGATAGGAGAACATCAAGCTAATGTGGTGGCACCTTGTTGCCAATGTGGGACATGTAAGGTGTATGTATGGTCCCTCAGTGTAACATCCCAGGTAAATAAATAATAAATCATTCTAATTTTTATTAATATATATGAATTAAATATTAATTTTGCTTTAAATGGGTTGCTATGTTCGATAACGTACCTAATACGCAACAAAGAGTTTCTTTGAAATCTTACGTTGCACACTAGTAATAAAATAATATTATTTTAAATGGTAGTTAACACGTAGCCGTTGTATTGGCGGGAATGAATGTAAATAGCTAAAATATGATTATATATGTTTTTTAAATGTTTTTACATTTATCCAATAAAGGATAAAGGCTTAAAATATGAAAAAAATTCAAATTTAGACATATATACTGTAACATTAACTAAAGGTCAACTTATCACCTTTTGATGGAGAACCATCTATAAATATAGTTTTTGTCACACTTATACATTCTATTGGAAAAAATAAAATTCTTATTTAGAATAGGGACATCAAAATTTACTTTGTGTGAATTTTTGGTATTTTTCCGATAAAGTTCATTTTTTTAATGAATAGTGAAAAATGTTGTATTTTAATTCAAAACCTCTTTTTAATATAATTTATTTATATGATTAGATTATATTTTGAATTTGTTTTAAAGTTCAATTAGAATATATTTTTACCATTTAATCCGATAGTGGTCGTTGGAATTAATTTTACTTTGAAATTGGACTTAAACTAGTGTCAATCTTTTGATACTTATTGTTTCATAAAAACACGATGTTTGCTCTAACAGTGGGAATTAATTATTAAATTAATTAATTTAGCTTATATGTTTTGAATTTTGTAAAATAGACATCATTTTTTAATCCGGAATATCAAATATAGATTAGGGTGATGTTTTGTTATTTTTCTGAAAAACTTCAATTTTTATGAATAGTGAAACCACTAAGTGGTACTTATAAAAAATGATTTTCCATTTAATTGAAATTTTACCACCTCTTAGTTTTTAATTTCAAAAATCAGACATACATGGTTGTCATTACGAAGTAAAATGTGGTTCAATGGGATTAAATTAATTTTCTGGTGAATAGTAACTATAATGTTTTTAATCGCGATTAGTGGTAATTAGTGTAGTTTAAGGTAAAAATAATGTTTTAATAATATGAAATGACCTAGACACATGTCCTACCCTTTTTGTATGTGTCATGGACGACCAATAAAATCCATGGGTTGTCTTGGGGACCCCATAGAGCCACTTTGGTAGAAAAATGACATTAATAACTTTTTATTCAATGTTAAAATTAAAATGTCACAAACATGAGTTGTTCTACTAAAACAATTTGTAAATGGGGTTATTCATGTAATATTTTTGAATATAAATATTCATTAGAAATATAAACAGATTTCCTACATCATGATATTTTTTTATAATTTTTAGACGTTAAATAAATTAAATTATTTATGACACCATGATGATGCCGTGATTACCTCATTATTAACGATTTAAATAAAATGAAAAGATAATGTAACATCTAAGACCTAAACATGTCAAAAACCTATTTTATGGGTGTATTTCGAACTCTTATCACCTTATCCTTGAAATAAATCAATGTGGGACCTTTAAAATCCGAAACTCATTTGAAAATAAAGTATCCTTTTATAACATTCCAAGAGTGCCCCTCCTCTCCTCTTATAAAAGGCCCCACCTCTACCACCATAACCACACCTATTAAGCCTTTGGCTCAGCCAAACCCTGTTAATTTTGTCTCTCCACATCCCTCTATTACTCCTTGAAGCCTCACTTTGTGCAGAAGACTTTCCAAGGAAGCCCTTGAGCTCAAATAAAAAAAGAGTTACCCGTTTTAAAGGTTGTGTTTTCTCTTGTGTTCTTATGTTTTATTTTGCTTCTCCAACCCTCTAAACTCTATTTATTCCTTTCATTTGTAAGAACACCAGTATCATCAATATATTAGGATGTTGTTATAATAAGTATTATATCTACACTTACAAACACTTATATCTAATGGTTAAAGAACATACTGTTTCTATGGATGGTGAATTTCTACCTCACGAAATGATGATTATTCAACACTCATATAACACATTCAAAGGTGACCATTAAGATGTCTATATATTTATATATGATATATAATATCTTTATATTTCACTTAAGCTTCTGTATTTTTCATTTATGGCATACCTTTATGGTTTCCATTATGGGTAAACACGATATCTTCATTTTAGGAAGTGCGGACTACCGCCCCCTCAATGTGATTTGATTCGTTAATACCATATGTGGTACGTATAAATGATAGATTTAATGATATTATATATGATACAATAATGGAATTATAATAATATTATGTATCATTATTTCTTAATTCCATTAAATATGAAATAGAAATGGATGTAGCGTTCATGCGTACGTATGGCTTACCGTCTCCATGAACGGTGCATTTCATTTTTTACCTCTAAATGTAATGTAATATTATAAATGCATGTATATACTGGATATATATTAAATATATGATATCTAAATCATTAATATAATTCTGGATATAATGGATATTTTACCCCATGGATAACTTGTAATTATAAAGAGTTTATTTTTGACTCAAGTACCAATGATCGACAAAACGACCATTATTAACATAAATAATTACATAGTTTTCATAACATGGTAAGAAGTGATATAAAAGGAATAATGAACATGAAAAATCTTCTTAAGAAAGTAGAAATTAACTCAATTTTATTATTCAGGACGTTAAAGAACGATCGAGTCAAGTCAGACCTGAGGTATTGGACTTCATCTCAATCTCCTTTCATTGAGGCATATTATGGTTTATACACAACATTCTTTTATACAGTGTATAATCCCCTTTGACTTTTACATTTTTCCAAAAGGGATCTCTTTATATGAAGCGTTTTACTAAATGAAAAAATGGAATGTTTTTTTCGTACGTATGCGGCGACAACGACCTCTCCTCTGCCGTGACCATTATTTGAGTTTCAGTTTCCTCTACAAGCCATACCTTTTTTAAAATGAAAAATAATACCATGTTTTACTTTTATTTTATTTTGTTATTGAAAGTGGTTTTCATAATGTTTTTATATCAATGTGTTGTATTGATATCTTGTGATTGAAAAGTGGAAATATTATGTTTCCTTTAAGCATGTTTATGTGATACGATTATGTTATGGTTCTTGGGCATTATTATAAAGACAGGTGGTTCTATGATAAACTAAGGGTTGGTGAGCCCGATATAGCTCTCAAATGCATTGGGTAACGTGAAGGAGTAAAATGTTAAAGTTTTTTCAATGAGATTTAGGGAATATACTGTGATGGGTATTCCAAACGTAACCAAGAGGGTTGCTCCCTACGTAAGAATGTTATGAATTCCTCAAGTTACCTTTATGTCTTATGATTTCTATGATTTATTCATGATTTTATGAGGTATGTTAATGTTCTTATGTTTTATAGGTAAATTATGATTTCATTCTTATGTATATATGTACTCATGTTTCCTTTCCATATTTTTATATCCCTTACTGTGCTTTTTATGCTCATCCCATGTTTTTGAAAATTTTTTCACAGGTCAAGGGAAAGGTACATGATATGATGATAGTGTCAAGGAAGTTTCAAGATAGAATCCATGTTTTATTTTAAATATGTTTCCATTTATTGGAAAAATGAATACTATCTTTTATGTAACCACTTTGTTTAAATGTATAATGTAATGCATGTTTTATGATCTAATTCTCTAAAACTCTAAACCTGAAAATATTCTCAACGTGTATTCTTGAAGTAACTGAATATTAAGTGATGTTTAAGGCTGGGGCCTTATAGTTGGTATCAGAGGTCAGTTTAGATAACATTTGGAGTTAAAATTCTATTAAATGATTATCCAAAAGTATTTTATTATGGTCAAATTGAAATGATATTTCATTTGAAGATTACCATGTTGCTTCATCTAAGACATGTTTTTTCAGAATGGTTTTCCATATAGGAAATAGGGAAGCAATGCTAGGAAGGAATACAGAAGGAAATAACCTTGTGAATCAGCATCCTGAGATTGTCGGAATTGGAACTGAACAGTTTTTTTGTAGTAATGGCGCAATTGACTCAAGCGATAATTGGTGGTGGTATCCATGAATGAGATAATCCAGATCAACCGCAGAGGAACATGTCCGTGGTGGAACATTTCATGAGGAAACATCCCCCATCATTCAGAGGATAATCTGACCCTGTGCTAGCTGAAGGGTGGATTAATGCACTGGAGAAGATTTTTGATGTCATGGGGTGTTCATACAATCAAAAGGTTAGACTTGCTATTTACCGTTTAGATGGTGAAGAAGATCAGTGGTGGTCGATGGTTAAAAATATTAGAGATGCTGAGGAGATTGATTCTCTTGATTGGGATGAATTCAAAGGTATGTTTATTGAGAAGTATTTTCCTAAGGCTGTTCGACATTGGATGGAAGAACAATTCTTGGAATTGAGGTAAGAGGAAGACTCAGTGGCTGCCTATGAATAATGGTTCACTCGATTGGCAAGGTATGCTCCAAATTTTATCTGAGACCTTGATTGTAAAATCAATCTTTTTTACTCCGTATTAATGCCAAAATATCGAAGGGATTTAGCTTCTCATGAGTTCAAAAGTTATGAAAATCTTGTTTGATGTGCTGAGAAGGTGGAAATGGAGTTTGCTGATGATCAAGTGTTCTATAACAACCAGTAGAAGAAGAGCCCGAGGTGGCATGAGAAAGGAAAGAAGTCTTCAAAAAGGTATGATGGTAAGAAAACAAAGTTTCTAGTTTTAGGTAAATGTGGTAAAATGCATGCTGGGGAATGTATTATGAATTCTGGAAAGTGCTACCAATGCTGTAAGATGGGATATAAGGCTCGTGATTGCACTGAAAAAGATTAGGGTGATGGTAATACAGGATTTGATTTAATGTTTGTGAAATGTTTTAAGTGCAATGAGATGGGTCACTATGCAAACGAGTGTCCGACAAAGAGCTTGAGTGATGGGAAGCAGTTAGACTACAAGAAGAAAGGGGTGGTGAAATCCTTTACAGCTACTTCAGCAGATGTCAGGCCATCAAATGAAGTTGTATCAGGTAATTTGTTTGTTTTTTCAGATTATGAGAGTGTGTGGTTTGATTCGAGGTCTACACATTATTTCATCTCTGAAAACTTTTCTAGTAAAATGGGAATACCATCTCAAGAAATGACTCCAAAACTTTTGGTAAAAACACCTGGGGGAAATGTTGAGGAAAAAATAATTTATAGGAATCTTTCTATCCTTATCTGTGGAAAGAACCTACTTGAAAACCTTATTGTTTTACCTCTAGTAGAGTTTGATGTTATCCTGGGTATGGATTGGCTCTCTATTTACAATGCTAAGATTTACTATAGAGAAAAAGAAGTTTTTTTTCAGAAAGACTTTTAGTTTGTGTATAGGAATGAACCCTTACTATTGATAACGTATCAAGAGGCCGAGAAACTTGTAAAAGATGGAAATGAATGTTACCTTGCACATATTGTTGAAAACAAGGGAACTGTTCAGATTAATGATGTGCCGGTGGTAAATGAGTATCCGAATATTTTTCCTGAGGAGTTTCTTGGAATAATACCAGATTGGGAAGTTGAGTTTACTATATAATTAGTTCCTGATGCTATGTTAATTTCATAACCGCATTATCGAATGGATCAAATTGAACTTTTAGAGTTGAAGGATCAATTGCAAGATTTATTAGAGAAAGGTTTTATTCGACCTAAAACATCACCATGGGGTGCTCCTGTTTTATTTCTTAAAAAGAAAGATGGTTCTATGAGACTTTGAATTGATTATAGAGCCTTGAATAACATCACTGTTATGAACAAATATCCTTTTACACATATCGATGATTTGTTTGATCAGCTCAAGGGAGCTCGGTATTTTTAAATGATTGACCTAAGATCGGGGTACCATCAGTTGAAGGTAAAGGAAGCAGATATTCCAAAGACCGCGTTTTGTAATAGATATGGCCATTATGAATTTGTAGTAATGACTTTTGGGATAACCAATGCACCTGTTGTATTCATAGACTTAATGAATAGAATTTTCCTTGAGTTCTTGGATAATTTTGTGGTTCTTTTCATTGATGATATTTTTGTGTCTTCTAAAAGTAAAGAGGAGCATGAAAGACATTTAAGGGATATTTTTCAAACCTTAATAGAAAAGAAATTGTGTTGGAAATTTATAATGTGTGAGTTTTGGTTGCAAAAAATTTCTTTCCTTGGTCATATTGTTTCTAAAGATGGGATAACTATTGATCCTGCAAAAAACAAAGGTTGTGGAAGAATGTCCAAGACCCACAAATGTAACTGAGATTCGTAGCTTCCTTGGTTTAGCAGGCTATTAACAAAGGTTTGTTAGAAATTTTTCACGGTTATCTAGTCCAATGACTAAGCTAACTCTGAAGGGTGTTAATTTTATCTCGACAATAGAATGTGTTGATTGTTTTCAGGTTCTGAAAAAAATATTGGTGAATGCTCCAGTTTTGGCACTACCTTCCAGGAATGGGGAGTTTGTTATCAACAGTGATGCTTAATTGAAAGGACATGGTTGCGTCTTAATGCATAATTATCAGGTAATTGCTTATGCTTCACGATAGTTGAAAACTCATGGGGTAAATTACCCTACACATGATTTGGAATTAGCTGCTATTATTTTTGCTTTAAAATTTTAGAGGCATCATTTGTATGGGGTAATGTGGGAAATATATACCGATCATAAAAGTTTAAAGTATATATTCACTCAGAAATAATTGAACATGATACAGAGGAGATGGCTAGAATTAATCAAGTATTATGATTGTACAATTCATTACCATCCGGGAAAATCAAATAAAGTGGCTGATTCTTTGAGTCGAAAAAGTAATGCTTCATTAAAAATGTTTCATTTGGAATGTGATCCTTTGGTTAAGGATTTGATAAATTTGACATAGAAGTTTTTGGTCCAGGATGTCCTTTTATTTTGTTTCAGGTATCAGTGAAATATTCTCTATCAGACAGAATTAAGTAAGAATAGAAGCAAGACAACGAGTTGCAGAAAAAGTTAGAGCTGGTTCAGAAGGGTAAGTTGCCTTAATTCAATATTGATAATGATTTTTTTTAGATTTGGGAAGAGATTGTGTGTGTCGTGCGATTCACAGTTGAAGAGAGAATTTTTATGTGAAACTAATAGTTCTCTGTTTTCAATCCATCCTGGAAGTACTAAGATTTATAGAGATCTTCAGGAGTATTACTGGTGGGACAGAATGAAAAGGGATATTGCTGATTTTACTGTGATGTGTTTGACTTGTCAATAGGTTAAAGAAGAGTGGCAGTTACCGAAAGGGATCCTTCAGCCTTTACCAGTGCCAGAGTGGAAATGGGAGAATATATCCATGGACTTCATTGTGGGATTGCAGAGGACACCTTGAGGTAATAATGCAATCTAGGTTATTTTTGATCGCTTAACTGAATATGCCTATTTCCTTGCTATACGATATAATTTTTCCCTAGATAAAATTTCCCATTTGTATCTTAAAGAGATATTTAGGTTACAAAGAGTTCCTCTCTCCATTGTATCTGACCGTGATCCCATGTTCAATTCTAACTTTTGGAAAGGCCTTCAGAAGTCATTGGGTACTGAATTAAATTTTAGTACAGCTTTTCATCCTCAATCATATGTGTAGTCAGAACGAACAATTCATACTTTGGAGGATATGCTACGTGCTTGTTCGATGGATTATCATGGAATTTGGGACCAACATCTTTTTTTGGTTGAATTTTCATATAATAATAGTTTTCATTCCAGTATACATATGACACCGTTTGAGGCATTATATGGGAAGCGGTGTCGAACTCCAGATTTTTGGGATGAATTTGGTGAAAGGAAGATGATGGGACCAGAATAGGTAGAAGAGATGGCAGAAAAAGTTCATTTGATTCAAAAACACATGAGAACAGCTCAGAACAGGCAGAAGAGTTATGCGGATAACTGGGGGAAGGATCTATCTTACAAGGTGGGTGATCATGTTTTTCTCAAAGTTTCACCATGGAAAAATGTGATGCGATTTGGTAAGAAAGAAAAGCTGAGTCTGAGGTTCATTGGACCCTATGAAATTATAGAGAAAGTTGGATCAGTTGCTTACCGAGTGTCTTTACCTCCAAGTTTATCTCAGGTACACAATTTTTTTCATGTTTTGCTGTTGAGAAAGTACATGCCAGATCCATCTAATGTTTTGAGCCCAGAGGTAGTTCAGTTGGAAAAGAATCTCTCTTATGAAGAACAACCAGTCCAGATACATGATCGTAGAGAGAAAGTGTTGTGGAATAAGGTAATTCACCAGGTAAAGGTTTTATGGAAACACCATATGGTTGAAGAGGCAACATGGGAATCCGAAAATTCTATGAGGGATAAATACCCCCACTTATTTTGATAAGTGAATATAATTGCGAGGACGCAATTCCCAAAAGGGGGAAGATGTAACATCCTAGGTAAATAAAGAATAAATAATTTTCATTTTTAGTAATATTTATGAATTAAATATTAATTTTCCTTTAAAGGGGTTTCTATGTTCGATAGCGTACCCGATACACAACAAATATTTTCTTTGAAATCTTACGTTGCACACTAGTAATAAAATAATATTATTTTAAATGGTAGTTAACATGTAGGCGTTGTATTGGTGGAAATGAATGGAAATAACTAAAATATGATTATATATGTTTGTTAAATGTTTTTACATTTATCAAATAAAGGATAAAGGCTTAAAATATAAAAAGAATTCAATTTTAGGCATATATACTCTAACACTCACTAAAGGTCGACTTATCGCCTTTTAATGGAGAATCGTCGATAAATATAGTTTTGGTCACTCTTATACATTCTATTGGACCAAATAAAATTCCTCTTTATAATAGGGACATCAAAATTTACTTTTTGTGAATTTTATGTATTTTTTCGATAAAGTTCATTTTTTTAATGAATAGTGAAAAATGTTGTATTTTAATTCAAAACCACTTTTTATATAATTTATTTATATGATTAGATTATATTTTGAATTGGTTTTAAAGTGAAATTAAAATATAATTTTACAATTTAATCCAGTAGTGGTCATTGGAATTAATTTCACTTTGAAATTGGACTTAAACTACTATCAATCTTTTGATACGTATTGTTTCATAAAAACAAACTATTTGCTCTGACTGCAAGAATTAATTATTAAATTAATTAATGTAACTTATATTTTTAGGATTTTTTAAAATAGACATCATTTTTAATCCGTAATATCAAATATATCTTAGGGTGATGTTTTGGTATTTTTCTGAAAAACATCAATTTTTTATGAATAGTGAAACCACTAAGTGGTACTTATAAAAAATGATTTTCCATTTAAATGAAATTTTACCACCTCTGTGTTTTGAATTTCAAAACTCCGACATACATGGTTGTAATTAAGAATTAAAATGTGGTTCTATGGGATTAAAATAATTTTTTGGTGAATAGTAACATTAATGTTTTTAATCGCGATTAGAGGTAATTAGTGTAGTTTAAGGTAAAAATATTGTATTAATATCATTAAATGACCTATAAACATGTCCTAACCTTATTGGATGTGTCATGGCCGAAGAAGAAAATACATGGGAGGACTTGGGGACCCCATGGAGCCACTTTGGTAAGAAAATGACATTAATAACTTTTTATTTAATGTTAAAATTAAAATGTCACAAACATGAGTTGTTTTACTAAAACATTTTCTAAATGGGGTTATACAAGTAATATTACTGATTATAAATATTCATTAGAAATATAAACACATTTCCTACATCATGATATTTTTTTTATAATTTTTATACATTAAATAAATTAAATTATTTATGACATCATGATGATGCAGCAATTACCTCATTATTTAACGATTTAAATAAAATGAAAAGATAATGTAAAATATAAGACATAGACATGTTAAAAACCTATTGTATGGGTGGATTTAAAACTATTATCACCTAATCCTCTATATACATCAATTTGGGACCTTTAAAATCTGAAACTCATTTGAAAATAAAGTAACCTTTTAT
This sequence comes from Viscum album, assembly GCA_963277665.1. Lineage (NCBI taxonomy): Eukaryota > Viridiplantae > Streptophyta > Magnoliopsida > Santalales > Viscaceae > Viscum > Viscum album. The sequence continues at coordinate 1,057,964,542 of OY728165.1, read as the reverse complement.
AACTTTCCAAGAGTTCTCCTCCTCTCCTCTTATAAATGGCCCACAGCTCTACCACCTTACCCACACCTATCAAGCATTTGGCTCAGCCAAACCTTGTCCATTTTGTCTCTCCACATCTGTATCTTACTCCTTTAAGCCTCACTTTGGGCATAAGTCTTCCCATGTATGCCTTTGAGCTCAAATCAAAAAGAGTTACCCGTTTTAAAGGTAGTGTTTTCTCTTGTGTTCTTATGTTTTATTTTGCTTCTCCAACCCTCTAAACTCTTTTCATTCCTTTATTTTGTAACAACACTAGTATATTACATATAATAGGATGTTTTTATAATAAGTATTCGAGCTAAACTTACACACACCTACATCTAATGGTTAAATAACATATTGTTTCTGTGGATGGCGAATTTCTGCCACACGAAACAATGATTGTTCAACACTCATATAACACCTTCAAAGGTGGCCATTAAGATGTCACTATATTTATATATGATATATAATATGTTTATGTTTTACTTAAGTTTCTGTATTTTTCATTTATGGCATACCTTTATGGTTTCCATTATGGGTAAATGCGATATCTTCATTTTAGGAAGTGCGGACAACCGCCCCCTCAAAGTGATTTGTTTCGTTAATATCATATGTGGTACGTATAAAGGATAGATTTAATAATATTATATATGATAAAATACTGTAATTATAATAATATTATGTATCATTATGTCTTAATTCCATTAAATATGAAATAGAAATGGAAGTAGCGTTCATGCGTACGTACGGCTTACCGTCTCCAGGAATGGTGCATTTATTTTCTTACCTCAAAATGTTATGTAATATTATAAATGCATGTATATACTGTATATATATGATATATATGATATCTAAATCATGAATATAATTCTGGATATAATGGATATTTTACCCCATGAACAACTTGTAATTTTAAAGAGTTTATTTTTGACTCAAGTACCAATGATCGACAAAACAACCATTATTAACTTAAATAACTACATAGTGTTCATAACATGGTAATAAGTGATATAAAAGGAATGATGAACTTGAAAAAGGTTCTTAAGAATGTATAAATTAACTCAAGTTTATTCTCCAGGAAGATAAATAACAATCGAGTGACGTCGGACCCGAGGTATGGGACTTCATCTCAATCTCCATTCATTGTTTTCATTAAAATCAATAACCCTAGAATTGTATAACATTAAATGGTTTTCTAAATCATATAGATGATATGGATAATTTCTAGAATATAAAATAAAATTAAATATTACAATTTATAAGGCCTTTTTATCATAATTTCTTTATATATAAAATATATTTCTCTTATATTGGCTACTCATGGTGGTTCAGTGGAAAACCATGAAAATTGATAAATATAATTATGATGGTAACATTTTTTATTATGATATTCATAATCCCTATAATATTTGATTGATTTTTCTTTTTTATTAATATACCCAAAAAAATTAGTTAGTTACATATGTTGTTCGAAATGGAATCAAATTCTTAACGTTCCATTGTATATTCATTTCTGTATTTTATGTTTACTATGACAATTTATTATTAATATATAAAATAAAATGAAAGATATTTTATTTATATAATATTTATATAGTAATGAATGTCATTTTTTGAAATTAAATACATTTTAAAATTCATCCATGTTAGTCAATAAGGTGTAAAATTGAACACATCATTTATTGTGGTTGTAGCCGACAATAATGCACGAATACATTTTTTAAATAGACCTATATGAGGATAAATAAAATTATTTTCCATTAGTTTAATATGATTAAAGAATATAAATAACTCTTATATTTTTATAATTTAATAAAAAAATTAATTTAGGTTGTAGAATAGAAAAAGTACTAATAGAGTTTAGTTGGGAACATTACACGACCCTTTGGATGTTATATTATAGAAAAAACCATATGTATTAATTTTCAGTATTTTTGGAAGAAATGATTCATGGACATGTATATGGTTTTAAGAAATTATAGGGTAATATTTTTTGGTTAAAGGGGTTGAAAATAGTGAATAAATTTTATGGATTTGATCTCCTTATATAAGACCTGAAAATTGTACATTGTTAAATTTCCCTTAATATTGCAACGATTACATTGCTATATTCAAGGGTAATTAGTTTAAAAAGAAAAATAATGATTTATAGGGTTATATAATGTCTATAAAGCATCTATCATTAATTTTATCACACGTTGTAATCATGTTTCAATTCTTTTATAGGAATATTTTCTCATTTTACAATTTATCTTCATACCTTAGTAAGTTGATTTCAAACATGTAATTTCAAATTACATAAATATTTCTGGTATCCCGTAATAATTTTTTTATATTATTAATCAAAATATAAGAAGAAAATATTGTAACTATATTTATAAATATTATAATATTAGCTATTAAAATAATACCATTTTTATATAGAATCCTATTTTGTAGAAATAATATTATTTATTAATTGTTCAAAATAATATTTAGTATTTATTGGAAGTTAAATAGATCTTAATATATATAATTATAGGATTGAAAAAATATATTATAGAAATCTTATTGATGTTTTTAATTTAATTTATTTGATAAATATTTTATATCGATAATAAAAAAATTCAATAAAAATAACCAATTTTCTACTTTCACGATGACTAATTGTACACATAGTATTCTTATTTTAATGATTTTCACTAAAATTAAAATCATTAAATAGGAAAATAATATCTAAAATATGAAATCCATATTTTCTAATTACGTTGAAAATGTTATTAAATATAATTTTTATTATAAGTGAATGAAAAATGATTTGAGAGTTAACTTTTAATTATGCTACCAAAATGATAAAAATGTGATTTATAAATTAAACCCTTTTATATTTTTGTTGTTTTCTTATTATATTTAAAATTTTAAAATAAATATATTATCATTAATTTAAATAAATTATTTTATTAGGATATTTTCTGAAATGTAATGGTATTTGAAAAGTTTTTACTTTTAAATAATTAACAAAAAATAAAAATTTTAAATAAATCTAAAAAGTTCAACATCACATAATATTGATTTTGTAAATTTAAAACATAAAAAAATTTAAAAATAAAATTGGAAAATTACTAGGTTTTTTAGTTCATAAATAAATTGATATAGAAAAAATAATTTTATATTAAAAATATTTTGTAAAGATTCAATAGATATTAATCGTATTTTCTACGAATTTATAATTTATTACAATATTTTTATTTATTACATGTATCATTATAGTAATTTTTTATTATTAATATCAACTTAATATTTCCGGGCATGTTTTTATTTTTTGATTTATTTAAAATAATATAGTAAACATAGTATGAATTTGAGAAAACTATTTTCCAAAATATATGCTTTGTATATATATTCATATGATAAATGATTCCACTACTAATCATTTTTCTATTTATTCTCATTTTTTAAAAATTATAAAATGATAAAAAAAATTTAAATAGCACATGTTTTGGTAAATTGATATGTAACTTATTTTTTATGATATTATTTGTAATAGTATGATATTATATTATCTAAAATTTAATTATTTAAATGAGTGATATTATAGCATATAGTGTGCTCTTGATAATGCACATTTTACAATGATTATCACTATTTTAAGGATTTCTGTTATTCAGTATACAGTTTCATGATACCATATCAGGAGTAGAAATTAATGTCATTAGGTGTTTCTTATATTTCACAATATTTTTGTAAATAGTAAATAATTCAATAAAAATATTTTTCTAAATTAAATGGTTAAATTTTCATAATATTCTTTTTAGAATGATTTTAACATTGGTTTGAAATGATGTGGATATATTTTTAAAAATTGATAAGTAGACTTGTTTATCATTACTATAATGAGATTTACCTTATCAAAGTAAGTGCTCTATAATGAAAACATGACTTCTAACACTGAAATTCAATTTGAAAGGTATATTTTAAAAAATAGTTTTCGTAAATTAAAAAAATATGTGGACTAGTATGAGAATGCTTAAATAAGTGTTCACCATTAATTAGTGTTTAATTTATGTATTATATTAATTTTATTTCATATATGTATATATATATTTTAGTAGTACATGTTTGGTGTATATTATTCTTATTAATCTTCTTTCTGGAGATAATAGTGAATTTAAATTTGTAATTTATAGAATGTTTTTATGTTTTCATATGCCCTTATTTTATTATGATATAGTGATTCTTACCGATATGTGAATTTTATATTCAGTTATTTGATTATTTCTAAGGATAATTTATCTTACATTAGGGGAAATTTTTTCCTTTCACCATAACACAATTATTATCTTTATTGTCTCCTTTAACCTTAATTTTCAACAATATATTGACATATCTACCAATTATATCTCATAGGAATTAGCTTCCCCTTCCTTTATATGTATTAGTGGTGCCTCACATATCTTTCTAAAATAAAATATATTAGAAAAACCTCCTCCACACCCCATACCCTATTCCCTTTGAAATTATTATGATTTTTTGTAGTAAATGGATTCATTAATTAACATTTTACCCAATGTAATGGTATAAACAATATATATGTATTATAATCTCATAAAATTATACAATGGGGTCTTTGGTTAATATACTGTAGTGGACTTTTCCACAAATTTCTGGAAAATATTTGTATAATGATTTTTGTATGTTTTTTATATGATTTTGCAACAACATTTTGTGATCTTCAAAATCAATATTACTAGGGAATCCTTATGATTAATTTCTACCATACATCTGGTGGTATTATATATATGTTTTATAAGGGATTTAATTAGGTTTTCTGTATAGTTAATTTTATTACCATAATCATTGGATTTTAATCGGATATATATTGTGTCTCTGTGATTTTTTATTATATGATGCAAAAAGGGAATGGTGTAAGGTTAATCATTACTAATTTAATTTTTGGAATTCCCAACCCATATGAATCTTCCTAGGAAATTATTTTGAATCCTTTTCAAAAGAAACTCATCAATAATCTATGAAACCTTTTGTAAAATATAATGGTGAAAAAAATTTCATCATTTAATACATTGATAATATATAGGAATTGATTCCACATAAAACCCCATTAATAATTGGAATGAATTTTAAAAACTGATTTTTCTAATTTAAAAATTTTGTTCTATTAAACATGATATAAAATGTATTAAATTGTATATGGTTGGACTTATTTCACAAATTTGAATTTATAATTTGATTCAATTTTATTTTATTCAAAAATAAAATATAATATATCTTAAATAGAATGTTAAATAGTTTTGTAAATTGATAGAGAAAAAATAAATCATTCATTATCATTCATAAAAAAAGTGTTGTAAATATTTTTTTGTATATGGATTAATCATTTTTTCATGAAATTAACCCTTTATAAACATATATATTATTTATAATGTCAGTATTATACACTTATATTGGTGTATAATATATTTTCTATTGAAATTTGAAATAAAATTTTTAATGGATTTGAAATTTAAAAATTATTTGAAAAATACCTTATTTAATGCTTTTCAGATGTAATGAATATTTTAAAAACTTTAGTAAAGAGTGAATGAATAAATATTGATGATGGAACCACTATTTAAATACATTAATATTTATTTACATCAACTATTCATAATGAAATAATTAATTGTTATTATAACATACACAAATTATATGTCAATTGTAAAAACTTATCATCAGAAAAAGAGATAAATTAGTGATGGGTATCTAGTTGGGTTAGATTCATCTTATTGAGTTGATATTAGTTTGAAACATGACTTGATTTATTAATTCAGTTCAAACTAAAATGGATTATTATTTTTGGTATATATTTACTATCTTCCTTTTCATAAATTCCTAAATAAACTAATATATATATATATATCACTTTATGATAATATATTTTCATAAATTCTTTTCATTTATAATAATAATTTATTACAATATAACAACTAGTAATAAATGGTTTAATAATTTTTTTATTATATTTATTCCAAAATATTACCATATAAAAAATGTAAATTACAAGTGTTAAAAAAAATCGTAGAATATTTCTTTCCCTATCCAAATACTTGTATACTACACTTAGACTATCTTATATTATTTATCAAGGATGATTCATGTATCTTTTTTCTATGAGGAAAAATATACTTATGATATCACTTATAAATAAACTAATTCATATTATTTACATCATGTGTTGGAGTTTTACCTTTCATTGGATATGTTATAGTAGGCCTTGTTTTACCCCCTATACATGGGTTTCTATGAGTAATTGATTTTTTAACCAGCCCTATATTCATATCTAGTCGTTATATACGTACCATATTGACTATACATGGATATTTTTTAGCCTTGATTGAAAAGATAAATTTGAACCAGGTGTTTAAAAATTCAAAATGTCTTTTACGAGCAATGATGTTTTTCTAGAGGTTTTTATAAAATATAGAAATCCATGAATTATAACATATGTAAATGGGTAATATTGTAGATGTATGTTTTTAAACTATGGTTCCTTCGATTTACATATCTATAATGATATATTTTTTTAAATATTTTTATATTTTTAGTATCACTGTAAAATCTCATGTATTTTTTATAATATATCACTTTAGTAGGTATAAATTATTAATTACTAGGTTTAATATCAATAAAGTGTTGAAAATCCATCACGAATTAAGATATATTAATTTCTAGTGAACATGTTAATGTTTTTTAAGGTTCATTTAACATTGTCCAAATTTGTTACTTCATTACATAACTATAATAGAATTAAGGTTTACCCTAATTTTTACAATATTTCACTAACCTTGTGGGAATGGTGATTTACTATTTCTTGTTATTCAAAAATCATATCATATTTTTGGGTGAATATGTATACTTTTTTGTTAATATATTCTCAACATAAAAGTATTGGAATCATGTTTTCACCGAATTTTTTTCATATATTTTAATAACATTTCATGATGTAGTTAACTGTTGTATATAACCACTTATTATAGGGGTTTTTGTTTCGTAGTCTATTTTTCATTTTCTAATAATTATTTTTTATCTATACTATGATTTTTTAATGACAATTATTAAAATTTTATTTATGTATTTTTTTTAAATGAATATTTTGATTCCGAACACACACATGTGAGTATTTATAATATATTTTATTGTTGGTAGTTTCATACATGGTGTGTTATTATCACACATTAGATATGAACATTGGAGGACATACTATTTAAAGGGTTGTTTTTAGCTACCAATATGTAGTATAATATTCTTTCAATATCTATTCCTTCCACACATGGTAATTTAATTTATTAATTATTTTCCTTTGGGTGTAATATTTTCATATTATAGTTTGAGTTGGGAATTATGTCTTATTTTTTAGAGACTTGTCTTATATTATTTATCATAAATGGGATGTATTTATTCTTTTGTATGAAATTAATTTCACTAATATTATATTACATTATTATATTTACTGTTATATAATTCATGAAAAAAAATCCCAATTATTTCAGTGAGACCAATTCTAGACTCAATACATGGGGTATCGAATAGTGTTAATGGGTTAATTTGGTAACCTCATCTTGGTATTATATATGTTACAAAGGCCATTTATTTAAAATGTGGTATTAGATTTTGGATCATCGATATAAAAAATAATATAGATGGAATTTTTGTGAGTATTCATATCACAGTAGTGCTAGGGTATTCTGGATATGAGAATTAACCCATTAGATGAAATCATGGACCTATTAATTACTAAATCTCACATTTTACGGGATGTATATGTAGTTAGGTTGAGAACCAAAATGTAGGTGATGAATTAATTTGAGTACATCATCTATAACTAGGTGAATTTTTTCACATTCCATAGATATTGGTATGGATCCAAATCATATAGTTATTCAAGTATCATATGAAGATACCATTTGGAATCTGTAATAAGGATGCATGTCATATCATAGTTATTCTTATAATATTTATATTGTTTATATAAATAAAATAATATTTGGATAAAATAAAATGTTATTAATATATAAATATATTTTATTTAGATATGTATTTTTTGATGACACATATTTGAATATAAATAAATAATGTGTTTATTTGATTAACATAGTTACACCAATTTATATTAATATACAAACTTAGGATAATTATATCCACTACAAACCATTATTATAAAATTTATTAATTTTTTAAATATTTTCAAAGCATGATCCTTATAAATTTTTTTATTCTTATGTTACTGAAATAATTTCATTCCTATATTTTTTCATTAATATATAATTTAGATCACATTATTTACAATTAGTATGTTTAATTTATTGATGATTCTAAATATTGTATTCTTTCAGTATGTCGTCTTATAGATTTTACTCTATTATTTTTTTTTATTATTATTAATATTATGGTAATTCATATTATTTAGAATTTTTATGTGTTACATTATATATAGTATAAATGCATGTTATGTAATATTTATCACATGCTATGATATTTTTTAAGTATCAAGTTTTTACCAAATTGAAAATTTTTAAAAAAAGACACTGATTTTAGGAAATCATGTATTTTTTGATGGAATTTAACATGAGCTGGAAACAATGATGGGGGTGTTGCAAAATATTAATGAAAAAAATTTATTTATATTATTGGATTGATATGTGTTTATAAAATTATGTGTTTGTGAAAATAATATTTATAATGTCTTTATGAAAAGGAATTTTTAATATCTTTTACATATAAATATCTATGAAAAATAGGAAGTAGTGGTATATGAGCCAGACTATGTCATTTGAATATTTTATGTAGGGGTCACTATAAAATTTTTAACCCATGAAGTATTGAAATCTCAGTGATAATGTAATGAACCAACCAAATGGTGACCAGGCCATGGTTATACTAAGAACCCCATATATAGGCATGTGGAAAGAGACCAGCATCAAGTAAGCATATCACTCACATGGGAGGCCTTATCCTAATAAACACACACACACATAGACAGAAACACAAACACACACACACAAATAGAGAGATATCTCCAATACTATATAATGATAAAAGATATAACATCAAATAAATAATTTGTACTAATTTATGAATACCCCCTACAGAGTATACTAAAAAGTTTTGGATATACAAAGGGACAAATACAATCCCACCATCAAGACCCTCTAATCATGTCCAAAATAAATGTATATATGGTTAATGAAATCAATTCATCCTCATGATAAATCCTTGTTCTATCTATATCAGTTATCTCAACATGTTATACCTCTCTTAAGGACACTATCAAAATTCCGATCTTCTGCATAAGACAATACATGTGTGGGAAAATCCCATCCATGGATGAGTATAAAAATACCCAGTAGGACACCCCAAAATAACTAACCATATTAGATCATGACTAAAAGTCATATAATTATATGTGTATGTCTACAACACATATAATAAGGATATCTATATAAACTTAACAAATACACATAGTTTCAAGGTAAAAATAAAAACCACTACATTAGCACATGATTCATGGTTAAAGGATGCACAAATATACAGTGTATCAAAAAACACTCCATGTGTCACATAGCATGGTGGGAATCTATTCAATATGTCAAGCATATGGGTATCTCCAACATTAGTATATAATGGTTGTATGAAGATATTTGTACATATATGATGATCCCACCCATGGAAAGAGGTTATAAAAAAACTGAATCATGAATAACCTATATTGTAGGGGATAAAAGCTCATATTGTTTTGTCCACAAAGATACCAATAACACAACCAAGGGAAAATATAGTGATATAAGATATCACAGTGAGCTATTTGGAGGTATTATAAAAACTCAATGAATGTCTAATGTACCACTAATTGGATCACCATCTTATGTATAGGAAATGATTCTATACTAACAATAGAGAAATGTATCGAAATAATTCATCCTAATGAAACATGTCCACCATGAGGAGGAAAGGATATCCACATCACCATAAAAAAAAGTACACAGTGTGTAATAGTAGTACATTGTGTTTCCCATTATCACTAGGTCCTACCCATGTATCACATACAATTCCCATATTAATGTCTAAGTCAGAGTAATCGGCCTATTCAAGCCCATATAATCGGGGTAGAGTCTATGTATGGCTAGCCGTGCACATGCTCAGATGGACCTGTCTATGTTTTGATGATTGTGTCCTGGCATTCTTCATTTTGTCCATGTCTGGATTGTTGTACTTGTGTATGGTTGGTCGTAGATGTTCTTGTTCCAAAGTATATTCTTATGTACACATCTAGCTGACAGGTCGAGTCACATTCCATGTGATAAGGGTTATAATCTATTTGATATTTATCTTTTTGTATTAAACATATCTCCATAACTTGGTCCATACATTCCATTTTATCTAGGATTACAAACTATTTTCTATGGGATTTAATTGAACCCATTGATCTTATTCCACATATGAATCACTACATTTTATTAAAAATCTGTCACAAGTGTGGTTGTGGGTCGAATGTCAAAGTTTTTCCATCTGCTTCCATTTTCTTTAGCGTGATTCTACAAAATGATTCTCTCTAAAAATTTACTTTAAGAAAAATCACCATCACATACCAGAAAATAGGAATGAACACCTATGATCGAATCCCAATATTTCATCACCATCAACACACCATGATCTATCATACATTTATAATTGTATCTCCAATATCAGTCAATTTTTCCCTCATAGTGTTCAAAAAATATTATTTTATTATATTCATCATAAAAGTGTCCATAATTTTTTCCTATAGTTAGTGATGAATGGGGGATGAAACTTCCCAAAAAAATCATGAAGAACATACCTCATCCAATGTTCAGGCCTATATAAATTAACTTTTATTATAGTAATTAATGATGAGATAACATAATAATCTATATTGTGATCCAGATACATAAATAATATCTACCCCTACCTTCAATTTTCATGATCTATGAAACAATTCATTAGTTGATTGGATCAAATTTGTTATAGGAATAAATCATCCTGGATAAATCCAAATTAAACAATTTCCATCCTCGATTTTGATCAATTTTTGGAGAATAAAAAATCTACCTTAATGTCATTGGAAATATCCTCACGTCCCATCGTACACCCATTGATGGTCCATGATTCAGTCATTGTTAACCAATGGAAGGACCTCCATCAATCTATAACATATCCTCTTAATTTTTCATGGTTATGTGGGTAACTATTGAAATTATACACAATATATTGTTTATATATAAACAATAAGGTCACATAAAATAAATAAATTTAATAATTTATTCAATTAATTCATGTAAATTTACTCCAATGATCATGCCCAACCTGAAGGTGAAACACACTACGTGGTTATATTTGACATAGGGTAAAACCCAAGATTTGAATTCAATGTGCCCCTATGATTTTCAATCTTAGAATCCATTTATATTTTATTCCAATTTTTCCGGAAAATTGATCATTTGTACTATTTAATAAATAAACATTATTTCAAAAAATTAATTATGGGCCCACCAGATCTCGAAATCTCATGTCGTCTCACCTCTTAGTTCCATAAATAATTCATTAAAAATTCAATGACAATACATGAAAAAATATGAGATGAAATAGTATATCCAACTTAATGATTTACATCTCGGTAAATCTAATAAAAGGAAATACAACAGGACCTAGCTATTGAGCACAATGGTCTATCTCTTGCTCCCATGTTCTCTTTTGAGTATTATTATGCTTCCAAAAGACCTGAACTAATGGAATCTCTCTGTTATATATTATATTATCCTATAAATCCCCAATCATTATAGGTTACTCATCAAAGGTTACATCACTATTTATTTCTATCTCAGCATAGTAATGGTAATTTAATAGATTTTTCATGTACCTCCTTTAATGTGACTCATTAATGATATCGTGTACTTGGTCTAATTATGGTTGTAGTGATACATAGTACATGACCATTAAAACAAGGCATAACATTCTGAATTATCTAAATAACTATAGAGATAGCATTCCATCATATCCCAACAACTATTATCCACATCGAGGTGGGACACTCTAGAACAAATGGTTTCCCTCCATGAACACTTATATACTCCATAATGGGTCTTCAAAGGACCTATGCCGACTCAATATTGTTCTCATAATTGATTCAATGATTTTTACCTTCTCTATAGTGGATCAAACTAACATTTTCCCCATTAGTAATGTATCTATTTTTCCATTCTATTATATTAGTGACCAGTAGGGTTTCTTGTACAAGGACTAAAATGGTTCCACATTGATGGTGGAATGGTAACTATTATTGAAGGAAAATTCCACCAATGATAGGTTATCCTCTCATATATGGAAAATTTATAAAATTTAACACCACATAACATCCTCCAAAACCTGAATGGTCAAGTAAATCATTTCGTTAGGGGTTGGTGAAACATTGTTCTTAAAAAAATCTATGTTACCAAATCCTCATACAATGCCATCCATAATAGATATGTGAAGTCTGCATCATGATATGAAATGGTCATTGAGGTAACTCCATGTAGTTGGTCTATATCTTTCACTAACATGAATCCCATGCCCTCTAATTAACTCTATTATCTGATGGAATTTATGTGGGACAACATAATGAGTTGGTCTATGACCAGCCAGATTGAATCATGTCCTCTATACATATGTGGTAACCATGTCATGTCATCCATATATATCCCATCACGCATTAACATTTTAATATCAATGGGATTAATCGAATCTCATTAAATCTTTGTTCTCATGCTTTACATGATGAAATTTTTTTCATCAAAAAAATAATCAACAAATACATCCTCGTCCCTTGAAACAAAAACTGACATCGAAGGTCATGGTTCATTTTTCCCAAAACTAGATTTATCATTAATGGATTGGTATTAAATACAATCATCACCCCCTCCCCCAACATCATGGGTACCAGCGTCTGTCCAGAAAAAATTAAAACATGCTCCCCACCTTTATAGATTCTATCATGAGCTATTCCATTAGATATATGGGTATGTGGTGTCTTATTATAGTTATATCTATGTTTTTCCACACTTTCTCACTATAAAAATGTATAGTTAACAATAATTGACTAAAGGTAAGATACATCATCCAAACTCACAATGTATAGTTATAAATATTCTAAATGATCAAATTCCTTGTTCAGATTCAATGAACATGATCTAATTATGAAAGAATATACTACCATATTCCCCTACCCACGAGTATAGAAAATCTCAAAGTCATAATACAGATGGAACTGTAGTCATTTAATAAATAACAATTTGTGATACATATAAGAGATGATATATAAGATAATCTTGTGGTCAAAAATGTATATAATCTACTCATCCATTATGTAGTGTCATCATATCCTTTGTGTGAAGACTACTGTTACTAACTCAAGACTGAGTTTTTTGTAGTTTTAACTCATGTGGCCTCAATAGATGTTATCAATACAAAATTACTACATATAATTTCACCATAACACAACCATGGTCGATACTTGATTTTTAAAATAACACTATGAAATTGAAACCCTCCTATTGAAATATGAAAATGGGATCACACATCAATCACTTTCTTAACTCCTTGAAATATAGAAGGAAGCTTCTATCCAAATGAATGGATTCAATTTTATGGAATAAGATATAAAGGGAGACGATCTACTTGATAAATGTGTTTAGAAAAATCAGACTATATCCAACCAATACAATGATTATATGAACCTTCCTCATGCTCTATGGTGGACATTAAGTTATCAATGCCTCAAACATTATTAGGTCTACTACAAAACCATATTTTTATGTAACATTTTAAAAAATATTGGCATAAAGAACATAGAACTGGAGCATTAATGGATTATTTTAAGGCCGACATACATGGAGTACATAAAGAATTATTATTTCATGTCTAACATGCTCCACCTCAGATGCTGAGTAAACTAATATAACATAAATTAAGAATTACACAAAATAGTCATAGAATGGATGAAAAATCTGGTTCATTAGACCCATTAACACATCTAGTGTGATATTCATTACAAATGGAATCAACAAGTACTCACAGTGACTGTCATGAAATAGAAATTTTTTATTCATTATATCATTAACCATACTCCCAAATTTTTATAGCCTGATATATGATAAATCTCTAAAAACTATCACCCAACTCTCAATTGATCTAATAGTTAATTTCTTATTACTCAATTAATGTTCTTTATGATCATCATGTTTATGTTACTATAGTTAACAAATAAACTGATTCTCTCTTCCACTTTATTATAAACAAATATAGTGAAACCTATGGTAAAACACTAGGTTTAATAAATACCATCCCATAAAATTCATCCAAATTCTTCCTCACTATGAATGCCCTATGGGATCCATACAATGAACAGATTCATATAACAAGGATGGTCCGAGGTTTAGATCAATGCATAAATACATTTCTTGTTAGCTTGGTAAACATAGAATTTTCTCAGGATGTAACTCATCATACTCTAGTAACACTACATGGAACTTGATATGGAAATAATCAGCTACACAGTGGGCCATGCTACACAGTTAATAAAGAATCTTTTGAACCCTCATATGAGTCAGTGCATCCTATTATTCATGATTTCTCTTTTCTTCCATAATTTTAAACTCCATTCCCATCATAATATACATACCAGATCCTTCAACAAAATTATCTTATATAGGTTTGAACTGTAGATAATGAGTCCATACTATAGATGATTTCTAATGGAATCTTATTTGCTATAAAGAGTTCCCAAAATAAACTATAACCTCTGTGATTTTGATCTCACAATCTATATAATTGTGTGTCTACTGATCCACCTCTTGTAGGAGTATACACGAACAAAAGATGATCAATGGGATCACCCAAAATTACTATGTACCAAACCATTTTTATAGGTGTAAAAAATTAATATATTAGATGTTTAATAGTAAAATATATTATGAATTAAACTAATACATCATACCCTGTATCATTTCTAGAGCCTCATTTTTATATGAATCAACCGCATTTAGGTGACCTCGCCATTTCCCCCCAGCTATTTAAACCTGACATAGACTGTCTTGGGGTGATGCTGTTAAAAATTCATTACATATTCTCCCTAAAACAACCCTCTTTGATTGACCACCATATATTCCACTATAGATAACTTCTTTTTCTTACATATTTCTCAACATAGGGGTATCATCCACTATGTTTGACATCATCCCCATACTTGTTACAACTCCGTCTTATTTTTTTGCTGCCATCAATAACTATATGTGTCTTCCCAATCAAGAAAATATTGACTACAAAAAAATTATCTATCAACCCATCATAGATATGATAATTCCATTAAACCCTTATGATGAATGTGTATCAAGATCATACTACTAGGTTGATAATTCCCAATATCTTTATACAAGTTCATTGAGATGGCTCACTACTTGGACCACCTTATTATCTAGAGGTGTCCTAAAAAGATCAAATACTAGATTCAATACCTCAATATAGTTCTCATGAATATATAGTTTAGGATGTCCTTAGAACCAGAGGTTTCAAAGTCTCCAAAACATATGAATCACTCTTAGACTACACAACTCATCTTCCAGTAGTGTCGTTAACATATGCTCCTCAACAGGTGGTGGTATAATTGGTGCACCACCTATATGTAATCCCTCTTGAACCATTACCTATATCAAATCATAATAACTATGGGAATCAGCCTCATTATATTATTGTTGAATCATAGTTTACATACATTCTGATGGAATCCTGAAATAAAAAAACGAATGATTATCAAAGAGTATATATATAGAGCTAGATCAAGAATTACATGGAATCTATAGCCCATTCTTCAATGATGCATGAACCAATGTTTTATGAAAATCCAGACTCTATATTATCATATTCAAAAGGCATGTGATCAAACACATGGTTAATGGATATGTCAGCAACTACACTGACATTGGATCCCATGGCATGAATGTAAAACTAAATTAAATTAAATATATACTCCCATAAAATATCACAGAACATAGTGTTAAGGTTTAACTTAATATCATTAGTAGCACTCTTTTTTAGCATGGGTAAATAAGGAACTAACGATGAAAAACCCACTCTTGTCACTAATTGTCTAGGGGTTAGATACCATTGTTGAGTATGCATGTCACTCACATTGGGGGCCTTATCCTAATGTACATAAACATGTTCACACACATCAAATCCCATAAATTTTAAATTTGTAAAATATCTAATAAACCATGAATTTATTTATATTAATCCCAACAGTATAGTAATCCAACAAGTACTAGAATGAAAAATATATAAATACAAGATTTCAAAAAATTACCAAAAAAATATTACCTGAATTAATAGAAAGTGACATTTATCATTAAAACAATCTGAAACAAATTAGTTGTTCATTCTCAATAATATCACCTACTCCCATTCTATCTAGTCCTTTCGTAAAAGTCTAATAATTTTTATAAGACACCATATATGTTGAAAATTCCAATTTATGTGTTGGTATTTCAATACCTACCCAGAATATCTGAAATCACAAAGTATATAATATAAAAAATTATAGTTATCTTATCAATGGTGTACATTTATGAACATTATAAAATGTTTATAAAAATATACTAATGAAATTACAGTGGAATAATAGAAAATGTAAAACTCGTAATTCCATCATAGGATTCATGATCAGGGATTCCCCATTGCTCTCGTTTGGGAGAACACACTTTATCTTTCACATTTAATTGATGTAATCCATCTGATATTTCACGCTAATCAGTTCTAGTTTTATTTTGTTTAAAATAGAAGCCTATAGTGAGTTATACATATATATAAATAACACCCACAGCCATGGGGTTTTCAAAAAAATCAATCAGGATATTCCTGCTTTCTAGGGGATCATTCCCCAAGTTGTTTCGGTAAATATGATAAAAATAACTACACCTAGGGAAAATATGATAATAGAGGGTCTCAATATGGGCATGATGGATGGAATCTAACAAAATTATCTACGACTAATATCCCACTATAGGTATCACTATTCTATTTATAGGAATTCATTCTAAAATAACTGTCACATAATTGATAAGGTGAACACAACCTTTCTAAAAATCATAATTTTATAGAGGAAAGTGACACCAATCACAATTGGAAGGAGTAATATGTGTGAATTATTATGTCACATTTTTTCCCTAAAGAAATATTTCATGTCCTGATATTTCAGAACATTTCATAGACTTTGTTTCTTCCTTAGTACATGTCATGTATGACCCGATATAGTAAAACTCATGTCCATGTAAAGCTGGTAGTGTATATTTATTGATGTCCAAGTCCATGTATACCTGGTAGTTTTTTTTTCAGTTGGTCATGACATTTTATGGATAACAAATCCCATGACATTTCTTGTGTACCTTCCATGGTAGACGTAGAACATCAATGTTCACTCACGCACTATGTGACAAGGGTCACACAATGTGAGATATTTAACATTAAATTGAAACCCTAGAATCACAACCGTGGAACCACAAACCATGTAATCATATATTACACCCCATGTTCTATGGTATTTTACCTAAACTATGGTTCTTCATCCATGTATGTCATGACATCATTTCTTCTTTCTCTATTCAGAGCCCAGAAAAATATATATTAAAAATTAAAATAAATTATTAGGAAATAAAATTTCATTATATATTTTATTATTTCAAGAATATTATTATTAATTTTTTTTGTGTGTTTTAGTTTTATTAATTTTCATGATAGATAAGATTTTGAATTTGGAAGATGAATTTAGACGAGGCATAACAGACTTGACGATACCTTTTAGTATTAAAATTTGACGATTCTTGTGGATGTTTTAATTTTGAAATTAATTCATTGATGTGTGAATATCTCTATATGATATAAATAAGAATTATTCTAGAAAGGATTATAGTTTAATGACCAGTGAATAGTTAATGTTTATTGGTTTTATTTATATTTTTTAATTAAAAATTGATGGTCGGGAATTTTAATTTACAACTTCCTTGGTTATTACAATTATTGTGATTTTATTTAACAGATGAAGTAATTAAACTTATATTTGTGTATATCCTACTATATTTATCATCGAGATTCATTCACATAATGTTTTCATTGGGAATTTTTATTTTATTTTATTTTTGATGTTGTTTAATTTAACTATTTTTGTTTGGATGGTTTGTGAATGTTTTGGGTGGTGGAACCAATTGTCTTAAGACTATAGGTGGAATTACATACCAAAATGTGGTACACTGAGTTCTTTATGTATGGGAGAGTATAATGGTTCCCCTGGAGGTGAACCAGGTAACCCATTAACATCCTGGGGGAATGAGGTAGTCCTAGAACCAATTTCCCAATTACATTATGGGTAATTTTATCCATTCACCACATCCTATATATTTTCATTCCTCTATCCATGAAAATTTACTTCATTTATGTTTTTATTTAAGGACTCTCTATGGTTTTATCTTCATATCTTTTATTACATTCAATTAGGTATATCTTAGCGAAATTCTAACTTCTATGTCTATGGTAAATTCCTCATCTACTTCTCATATATACTTATCATTATATTTATCATATTACCTCACATTATATTTATTCAATAATTATATACCACACCAAATTGATGTATAAATAATTAAATATTAAATGGATTCTTTCTATTATTGTTATTGGAGCCATTAGTGGATTTACTAGTTGTGCTTATTCACTATGTTTGTAGAAACAAATAATGTATTGAGTTATTTTATATATTTTCTTATTTTATTAAATTGCAAAGAGAATGATTTAATTAAATTGGAGACTATTATTGATTAATGGATATGATTATTTTAGTTTTAGTATAACAATGTTTAATCTCAGTTAATGTTTGTTTTTAATCATTTTTATATTAGTGTCATGAAAAATTTATTATATATTTCTGGGGATTAATTTTTGGTGCATTTAAATGTAATTTTGGGTGGCGTTATATTACAATGTAAGGATCATCAATAAA
Organism: Viscum album; assembly: GCA_963277665.1. Lineage (NCBI taxonomy): Eukaryota > Viridiplantae > Streptophyta > Magnoliopsida > Santalales > Viscaceae > Viscum > Viscum album. The sequence continues at coordinate 1,057,945,446 of OY728165.1, read as the reverse complement.
TACCTCATTATGGGTTGTTCTAACCCATTTTAACCCTCTAAATATACAATTTAATTTCATATTGCACTAATTTCCATAAACTATGTAATTGAAATGTCATTTTATTATAATGGTGGGTGTAAATATTTTCCAATTAATATATTTATTTGAAAATAAATATTAAATACTTTGAAAAAATCATTTTATAAATTTAATGGTTTATAAAAATTTATTATATTGATTTTAAATTCATTGGGATAAAATTTATTTATATTTATAGTTATAGACTTATTTTACTTGATTACATTATAAACATTATTCTATTACTATATACATTGATGAAAAATTAAATATAGGGTAATGAACAGTTTTAAGAGTTTTATATCTTGATAGTTGAGAAAAATGTTCATTCAAGGTCCTTAATGAAACAAAAAATTCAAATCTATGTAAAATATGTTTGGAAAATTATTATTGTATTTACCCCTTTATCATTACATGAATAATATGGTTGGAGACTCTTATATTCTTATATGTGTGTAAAAAAAGTTATACAATTATTTTTAATAAATACTTTCTAATGATTTTAGAATTTCCCCTTACATTTTAATTTCCTATTTAATCATATTTTAAATTGTATTTAATATGGAAATGAACACCATGATGGACTAGGTTATGAATAAAGGGTATTTTGGATTGTCATTAAATTGATATATAACTTTTTTGGATTTAACTATTAAACTTAATAAAATCATTACCTTCCAATATAACCTAGAAAACATATATCTAATTTGTCTAATCAATAAGTTTGTAAATATTTGTATCTATATGAAGGTGAAAGTTCGACAATATTAGTTTAGAATACAATGATGTGAGACATGAACATTTTTGGTATAACAATTGGTCTCAACACAAACATGACACTATCTTTTGAAAAATATTGATTTATTTCAATCCAAAATTTCTAATAAATTTTTTTAATTTAAAAAATATTTTAACCATAACATGGTATAGTAAATAATTTTAATTTTACGAAATACATCTTCCAATAATACAATATTAATTAATAGATTAAATGTACTATTTTTATAATATTAAAAAACAATTTATTTCACTCTCAAAATAAATAATTTTTAAAAAACCCTATTTTGAGAAGAAACCTACCCAAAATTTAATTTAAACTCATCAAATAATCATTATTTAAATATTTTATATGTGTCATTAGATGTGTATTATTGTGACCTATGACATATAGAGATATTATTATTTGATTATTGAGAATAAATTTATAATGTACATCCTGATAGATTAGGAGGCATATTGAGGTTCGAAGACTGGGTTCATTATACAACATATAAAACATTAAAAATATAATTATTATTTGATTCTCCATATTTATATCCTAATACCCATAAATATAGTAAACATATAGGGGAGAAGATATAGATTTAGTGAAAAAAATGGTTGAGATGAAAAGACAATTATGGAAATAAACAGTATAAGGAAACATGTAATGTGATTCGAATTTATAACATGATATCATGAAATATAAAGCTAATTTATGATCATATTATAGAATATAATAATAAAAAGGGATTAAAACATCACATAATCAGATAAATTATTAAAGAACATATTAAATTAAATAAAAAGGAGTCAAAGATAACTTCTTCAAAAATATTAATTATTGAAAAAGTATCTTGATGGATTGGACTTACTCCCTAATACCATACATGACACCTCACCACCTGAATATTTTAACAATTTAGTTGGAGTAAATTATAAGTGAACTAATAATAATTTTATTTATATTTGTTCCACATAATGTATAATAATTCTAAGGAATAACATATAAGATATCCCTTGAATGAAAATTAATTGATTTTTTGAATATAATAATCAAATTTTATTTTATAAGGATGAAATTTGAAAAATGATCAAATGGGACGTGTTACCCAATAAAATGAGGGGTGATTAAAAATTTTATATATGTGATATAAATAAATATATAATTTATAGTAATTACACAACATTAAATTATGATAAAATGTTAGTTTGAGTGAGAAATTTCATAACTTGTAGAAAATTCTGGTTTACAGATATCCCTTACAATAGGTATGATAACTAATGTTTTATATTTATCTTCTTGACTAATAAACATAAGTTAATTATTAAATTGAATATTATAATTTTTTAGTTTTATTATATATTTTATTTTATTAGTTAACTTCTTATATTCAATTATATATCAAATTAATTTTAGCTCATATGATTTAACAATAAATGTTCCAAATGTAAATAATCACATTGGAAAGTTGAAAATAATTAGATAGAGTATTATTTAATCATATTAATATTGTTAATGGTAAAATAATATATATATTAATTAATTAATTATACTTTTAATATAATATATTAAATTTTATTAGTAAATATTATCTACATTATAGTTTTGGAGATGGAAAACTGTACATATGCATGCGTAATGTTTATATTTTTCAATTATCAAGAATAAAAATGGTTTTATTATATCTTTAATTTTTGTTCAATTATATCATAAATATTATACTATTTCTCTAAACTACCATTATTATATCATTCATATGATTCTATAATGAAAAAACCAATCACATCGCTTTAAGAGGATGTAGTCCGATGTAAAAAAAATAAAGTATCATTGTAAATAGTTGATAATATTATAATTTATATGGTATATAAATTTTATGTAATTGTAGATATATCATAAATATAATATATAATCATTAAATTTATATTTTATCCCTTAAATGTTATATATAGGTGAACAATTAGTCACAAATCTTCAATAGGTGGTAGTCTTACATACACTATAGAGATGCTATTGTATTCCGGGTAGAGTGGAAATAATGAATTAATATGTTATTCGAAAACTATATTTGTATAATTAAATGAAAAATATCATATATAAAACATAAATTGAACATTATATCTATAAATGTAATGTTGTATTGGAAAAATAATACCATCAGTTCATATGGTCGTAGTCCTCTATAGAGAAGATCAATGGTTTTGATTCACATTTGAGGGAGTTGTGTATTGATATAGGTGATTACGAAAACATAAAAAAAATCATTATAATTTATATAAGTTATTTTTTAATTATATTGGTTTAAAAATATATTTAGGCAGATAATGAAAAATGAATTAAAATCCTGGTTATGGATGTAACATTTTATTGGGAAAACATCCTTAGGACTACACCAAAATAATTTCTAGGCATGATTTATGATAAAACCAAGGATTTTATGCTGAGGGGATTTAATGAAGTAAATTATATGGTTTGGTATTGGAAAAATAGATATGGGTTGTGTATGTAAGGAAGGGAGATGATATGGGTGGACATTTATTAGTGGGGTAAAGGATGAAATTGATTTTTATACAAGAAATAATTGAATCCTAGCTTTCCACATGCCATAGTATAAAAAATAGAAAAATATACAACCAAAGAATAGAAAAAGTCATTTTATGACCATAAAATTTTAATTATAAATGTTTTAGGTAATTTTTATCCATTAATTTTTTAGTTCATCCTCCTCGTAAACATGTTTTTTCCTTAACAACAACATTTTATTTTTACTTTTTTCAATATTAATTATGGTAAAAAATTAATTATAAACTATTATATAGAACTAATTATGATTATTTTATATTTTGAATAACTTTTTCCAAAGTATATACTATTGTTTTGGGAAATTTAATTTATAATTAATCCCATAGACAATTTGAAAAAAAAATTATCACAATATTTAATTCTCTATAAAGAGAATACATTATTATTACAATATAACAAATAATAAAAATTAAATTAGTTCAAATAAATATATATAAATATATATTATATTAATTTCCTATAATACATTATTAATTAGTTACTATTTTAATTAATTAATATATATATATAAACATTATACACATAAAAATAATTCTCAAGGTAAATAATTTTTTATCCATAAAATTATACTACTATTTTAATCCCATAAAAATTAGATTTATATGTAATTAATAGGATTTAATATAATTAATTTGAAATTTATTTAATATTAAATCATTAAAAAAATAATTTGATATTATTTATTATAAATAAAATAGAAAATTTTATAAACATATGTATTTTTTATTTTTTAAATAAAATTTAATTTTTTTCAAATACTCACAAAATTTTACACTATGTTATATTGATTTGATTATCTCAAGAATTATTTCTACTTTTTCATGTTCATTTTGAAATATATATTTTTATATAATATTATCTTTCTAATTAGTAAAAATTATATTTAGACCAAAATGCATTTTTAAAAATTAAAATGACGTTTCATAAATTTGGGTAATTATGTGATGAAAAATATAACGAAATAATATTTAGATATTAATTAATATAAATTTCATTATTTATATAATCTTACTCACAAACCACAACATAATGATATGGTTATTATTATCCTATTTAAATATTTATATTTCATCGTTTTTATAGGATCTGTGTTATGTGTCGTATACCCAATTTATCATAATGCAATTATTTTGAAGGGTCAAGGAGTTATGTAATATCCCGTTGAAAAATTGTTCCAATGAAATTATCTTTTTTAATAATGTTTTGGATTTTTTGAAAAATGAATTTTTGGATACCCAGAATGTTAAAAGGGTCAATAAAATTTCATCATAAAAATATAGAAGTGAAATACCATGTTCATCACATAAATATGATTCCATAAAATAGAGAATTATTGTAATTTAAATTTATGGAAAAGGATTAAAAACAAATAACTATAGACAGTGATATATTTAATTGATCGTAAATAAATATAAAGACATGATAAATACAACACCCAAAAACCATAAATATATGATGAATTAAAATCACATAGGTTCAATGGATATTATGGAAATAAAATAAAATCCTTGTTTAAAATTAATTCTCATAGTTTTTACGTAACAATATACAATCCATTTTATGATTATTAATAAATATACATACCTGAAATATATAATTTCACACACGAATCATGTCAAACACAATATCATCTTTTCTCCAAATCCATAAAAAAGAATATTGATTTTTCATTATTGAAGAACTAAAATATACTTATAATGGATCACATAATCTCTAGATGAATAAAAATCTAATAATACTCTCTTTACAGAAATAAAATTGGCATTCACATGTTTTCTTATATATTAAATTAGTCTCTAATACCACAATAGTAACTCCCAAATTTCAAAAAACTCAATTATATATGTTATTATCCTTAAAAAATTTCAAATTAATTCTCTAAAAAATTATATAAATTTTCCCAAATAATATTTTTTTAATAATAAATTGAATATATACATAAATCTAACAAAACATCCCTCTAAATATAATTAGTCAATATAATTTTTTTAAAAAAAAAATAATTGTTTATTAAATAATTTTTATAAAACCAATATCCTATTTAGATGTACATTATGTAGGAAAATTGTATGAATTAGGCCCCTATTATACATTCATTGTTGTTTCAAACCCCATGGATATACTAGATGAAATGAGTTATCATCCAACATGTCAGTTGTGCATTTTATAAAACCTATGTAATAACATATTTTATTAAAATAATATTAATTCAAATTGAAGTTATATTGTTCGTAAAAATAAAATGAACATATTATAATATTATTTTTAAAACTCTATGGTTTCCATGATATCTCTATATTTTACACAATAATTAACTAATTTATATTGACTATATTTACTTCAACACTGACCACATCTCCCTAATTAATTTTTTTTCAATTATTATTTTTCATAGAGTATTAAATCTCCATGGAATGAAGTTTCATGGTGGTTAATACCATTCAACATAATGATTCAAATTAAAAATGAATATTTGGTTATTAAATTATTCATAGATGACTTATGATACCAATACACAAATCATAAATATGATTCGCGCATTCCAAAACCATGAAACATAATCTATTCAACAATAATTATTTTTATAGAAAATCCCATTTTTAATTAATATATTGATTTGGTCATTGAAATTGATAATGAACAATCTTGAAAAATTTATGACATTGAATTTGTAGTCATTATTTACATTTAATTTAATTTTATTGTGAAATATTAACCAGACATCCATTTATATTGGTAATAAGAAGCAATTTACACTCCATTTCCCAACCCAATGAATCATTATATTCCTTTAATACATTTTCCATGATTACTCTACATAAAATGTTACTATTTTAAAATTTATTTGTCTTTTATTTTCCATCTTTCGCACTTGAACTTCAATGAGACACCATTGTTCATTTCATTGAGTTGTTTTGGAATTTAACTATGGCCCACTACTAAATTTTAATTCAAGATAGCTCATTTAAAATGATCATTATATTCCTAATTCCCATTCAAATTAAATATTTAATGTTATTATAGAAATCATATAATTTACCATCACATTGGTTGTAATCATTCTTTTCACTATTCCTATCCATTAACTAAAATTATTATATGAAAAGAATACGAATTCATCAACATACCAAAGGAAGAGTTATAAACCAAAATGGACTAACTTATAAATGATTTGTATATTCTATCATAGGGGCCACTATGTTTTAATTTACATTGTCCTTGTAAATGATTCCTATGAGTTTTTGTAATATACAATTTCATTCATGAGCTTAAAAATGGTTCATAATGTGGATATTGATATCCAATGAAAGTCCATTGACATATTCATAATGTGTGAATAGTAGTCCCCATTGTCATTTACCATGTAGTTCTAGAGTCAATATCGATACACGTTTTATAGATTAATTACCCACATGTACATATTTTCTATAACAACATCCTTCTTATTTTAACATGATATTGAGGTATTTTTTCAAATCCACTCACACATAACATCACAACAATTCCATGAAATTTTTCTACAACTACTTTTTTACTGATACATATCTATATGGTCTCCCATAATGTTTTCTCATTATTGTTTTATGTGATCGACTTAAACATATCTCTGATACTAAGAATAGAGAACCGTGAATTTTATACATATTAGAAAATGAAGTTGAAGCATAAATGTTACTAGTACAACCCTATAAATATTGATAACTTGTGCAATTTGATGAATATGTTCATATTACATTAACTAACACATAAAACATGGAGTATTTAATTTATTCATCATAATGAGATCCTAAAAACAATTGATTTATTAACACATTGAATAATAACTTGGGGAATACATTAATAAATGATGTGATCGAAAAATCCAACTTTGGTAATAAAAAAGATAATTAAACATAACATGTGAGTTAAAGGTATAAAATTATATCATAAAAGATCATGATCATGATTAATCACATGGAAGCATAACAAAAAGAAAATAGAAACATATAATCACATATTCATAAGAAATGTGTAATGAAAATAAAACATGACATTAAATAATCCACTCCTAACATACAAAAAATATCAGATAGTGTGTAATGTCCCATAAAGATTAGTATTACTCACTAATACATTTTATGCATCCTCACAAGACTATGTCATTACCCAATGCATTGGAGAAGTATATTTATGAACCCTTAATAACATGTTCAATATATTTTCTTCGACATAATTTAAATCAAGAACAAGTAACAACAAAATAATTACACATGTAGTTTTTTATAATCATGCTTTATAACATAATTAACAAAAATTTAAAAATGAGTGAATTTGAAAAATTATTATAAAGAATATATTAAAAAAATATAAGTAAAGGATAATAATATTTAAATATATTTTAATAAAAAATATGTGGAATTTAGAATAATTTTACAAAATTAAAGCAGGAAATAATATCAGATATGGAAAGTTCATAACCGGAAGGATATGTTAGTTTAGTGAAACCCCATCAATGTAGTATGATTAATCATGTGTGGTATTAATCATCCGAAATAATTGTTAACTATTTTTTATTAAACAAATTACGAACAATTATATTTTTTATTATTCTATACATTCTATTTTTATCATGTTATATGCAGTTATATAACTAATTAATTTCATAGCATATGTTTTAATAAAATACAAATCACATGTAAAAAGTCAAATTATAAGCTGAATATGGTGTTTGATAATATTATTTTATCATATAAAAAACTAAAACTAAGAAATTATTATTACTAATATTTGTAAATTATAATTTTAAAACAATTTATGAAATATATTAACGAAAAAGGAACAATATTACAATCATGGGGACGGTATATTATATGTACGGATGAGTATCATTAATTTTTTTTCAAATAAAATTATAGAAATAAGGTAATCATTATTTGATTATTATGGTATAATAGTTATATAATAGATATAATACCAAATTATTAAATACCCATAAATTTGACTTTCTTGTGGGTTAGTAATAAAAAATGTATCACATTGGTTCATAAGGTAGTATTCCACAGTACAAATGAATATTTTTATAATTTTCAGTTAATGGAAATGTAATAAATTATATGATATATTATCTACAATAAAATTTTCATTTGAAATTGTTATCATATAAAAATATTAAATTAATACCTATTACCTTTCATGTAATTTATAGGTGAAAAATGATTCATATTTATCTTGAAGTGATATCTAACCATACAGAAGATAAATGATATCATATTCTATAAGGAATAGAATGTACGATGTCATATTGGATTATATTATTAAATAAGTATAATTATATCAAAAATACAATATATAAAAATAAATCCCATAATTATTTATATCAATGAGATATGTTGATGGACAATGAAATATATAATTTCATGAGGCGGTAGTATGTCATACAAATGACTTGTACTTTCATGTTCTATTTGAACGTGGGGGAGATGGGTGTTAGAACATAAATTCACAAAAGAAATATTTCCGTATATGGATAATATTAAGTTTGATTTTTCTTTATTGTATAATTAATATTATATAGGTGTAAAAATAAATAAAACATAACTATTGAGTATGTTACCTCTAATTCGGACAAATTCTTTAGGTAATCACCAATAGTCATTCTAGGATGGCATTATAATCAATACAGGACCTCTAGGATTTTGGGAGTTGATTAAGAAAGTTATTTTTTTATGATATGACCAATATAATTTGATTATAATGTGTGAAATATATAGGATATGGTGTTTAATTTTATTATTGGGGGAGAGTAAATACATCATACAATTGAAAAGATAGAATAAAAAACCAATTTTTAACTGTAAATAAGGTAAAAAATTCCCCATTTTATAAAATAAGAATATAGGTGTTATAAATAAGGTCATAAGATATTATTTTTATTGTTTTTGTTCATTTAAAATTTTATTTTATAAAATAACCATCTATAATCTTGTTTTTTCCATAACTAATGAAATTAATTTGTAATATTTTCAATATTAATTTTGGTGAAAAATTACATTGAACATAATAAATAATATACTTTTTTAATATTATAAATATAGAATACATTTCACCGAATTAATCTCTTATAAGTGGAAGAATATAATTTCAAATTAATCCCCATGATGTGTCGAATGCTGTGTTTTCACGAAATTTATTTTTCATGAATAACATTATATTATGATTACTATTTTACACATATTAATAATTAAATAAATTTACATTCATATTAAAAGATATATAATATTCACATTTCATTCCATTAATTCCTCATGAATGAATATTTTTATATTAAAATGGAAGAAACTATGATTTATATATTCTATTTAGAGAAATGAATATTTAATCCTAACAGAAACATTTTACAAAAATACCGTATAAAAATGATTTAAATGTAACTAATATTATTTTAAAAAATTAATCCGTATTTGTATTATAAATATAAATAATACAACATCAAGACATATTTTATACAAGAATTAATAATGTAATAAAAATTATTATTTTTCACTAATCACTAAAAACAAATATTATCCAAAAAAAATCCCAAAAATTTACCCAATGTTAATATAGATTTTATGATTTAAAAAATAATTTTTATTTAAATTCCTAGGTTATAGCAGTTTTATTTGGAAAATAATATTCCATGGTATGTTTTTTCTTGGTGTTTCATGATTTATACACTATCAAATGTATTGTTTTTCATAAAAATTATTTTTTTGTTTCATGTATTGACATGGAACAATACATTACTCATTCAATAACGTGGTAAGATACTAATTCATAAAAGTTCATATCCATGGTGGGTTCAAAGCCTTTTTTCAAAAATATTTTGAACCATATTTTAACAACTCACAGGATACTTCGTGTAAGAGTTTTTTATCCATCCATATATTCATATATAGTTTTTACATATATATAATTATCAACACTTGTATTGTGTTTAATTCTCAGTTTGTGTTTGTAATTTTTGACCATTAATTGTAACCCACATAATTCATTCTGTGTCACATTACTTTCCAAAAGTGGTTCTAATAATGTATGAAAAGTTTCATCTAGTGGAGTTTCTTATAAATTATGTTTTAGATACATAATTATTAAGTGAACTAGATATTTTAGAATATATTGTACTTTTAATAATTATTCTGTTTGATATATTATATCAATTGAGACACTAATCTAAAATTAACTAGTGGAATATTTTATTAAAATATAATATTATAATGAAATATAATCATTAACATGTTATGATTATAATATTGGGAACATCATTTAGAAAAAACAAGATGTATATAACAACAAATAAACAAAAGGGCTTGAATATGATATCATTAATCTCATGTTTTTCTAAATATAATATAATTGATAATAACCATAGATGGAAGAAAAAATTTTTGAATATAGTATAATTTTTATAAGGAAAAATTAGAATATGAGGAATGATTTTAGATATGTATGTAAAAATTTATATATGAATTTAGTATGATATATATATACTCCTGGGACTTACGAATATTGGGAAAAATAATGTTTAATGTATAGAAAATCGATATATGATCATTGTATATACTGTTATCCAATATGTATTTTGATGTTGTATAATTTTTTTTAAAAAAATAAATAATATTATAATCAAGAAATAATACATAATTATGGAATTAAATAAAAATAAAAAATTACATTGTTTTAACATAAAAAATACAATTTTCTATTACATATTATTATTATTACAAAATAATTTTATTCAATTCTAATTTAATAGAAATATGATAAAACAAATTAATTGAAAAAATTAAATTATATAAGGAAAATAATAATAATATTATGTGATTAGAATTATTTAAATATAAAAAATATCATTTTATCAATGAACAATTATTTTTAATTGTTATACACTTTATCAAGATATATTAAATTTAATAATTTAAAATAAAAAATGTAATAAAATATATGGTTTCAAGAGATTAAAACTCATATAATAAATTTCATCATGGCGAATAAAATATAAGAACATGAATGTTTTAAAAAGACATTTTACTATAAAAAACCTATATATATTGTGTATTTTTTTAAATTAAAGATTTATAATATTATTATTATTAACAATAGATATTGTATTTATTATTTTTAATTATCATTCATATCTTATGTAATAATTAAAATTTAATTGTGAGGTTTAATAATTATTTATTGAGGGAATATTGTATGAAATATATAAACAATAAATAGTATAAAAATTAATTTATGATATAAATGTTTTATAAAACATATAAAAAATTTATAATTAAATTTTAAGGGATAAAATTATTATAATACATTTTTACCCAACTTTTAGTTCCATTATAATTTAAAAATATCCTTCTTTAGTATGTAATTATAAAAAAATTTAAAAAAATGCCACTAAAAATCACATAAAATGGGCTTCTCCAAAAAGAAATCAAAAAGATTGATTAATTTGGGTTATACCATTAATATAATTCCATTATTAATTTTATAATAATTTTTTAGACATATTTTTTCGTTGATTCTAAAAAACTAGGCCTAAATATTCTATTCTAAAGAAATTCATATCAGAAAAGTGAGAATTCATCAAATTTTATTAAATATTCTATTAAATTTGAGTAAACTAATATTTAAATCTATTTAAAAATATAACTCTCTACGATAATTATTTCACATTTAAATCACCATTATTTTATCCAAATTTTATTAAAAATTTATAAATCATTATACTTACTCATTTTATCACAATTACATTTTCTTGTTTTGGTCTATTCCACGACAAACATGAATGATGTTAAACCAAAATAATCACTTTCATAATGATTATTTATCTTTAAATGAAAATTTTAGTATAAAAAATTATGTTGTAAATTATTTTATGTATATGGTTCTTGAATGGTGATCTAAGAATTAATGTTTTGTAAATATAATGTAGTTAATCTCATTGATTTAAAGGAATCAAGATCATCATGGATTCTATTATAATAATCCAGACCCATAACATTGATAATATTATTATAGTAAAGAATTAATCAATGTAAAATAATTAATAATATAACTTTATTATTATTATAATGATGAAACTATTGTTAATAAATTTGTATCTATATATTTATTATAAAACCTGTATCAAAAACATAAAAATTACTAACATCTTATGTTAAAAATTATATATAACTATGAAATTTATTTTTATTAAAGGGTTATAACAATATATTATAAAATATAATAAGCGTTAATAATGTTCAAAAATAACTACGTAAGATGGTTATTATTACTAAATAGTAGGCTAAATTGCATTTATGGAAATCAAGAGTAAGGGTAGGGATTTCTTTTTAGTATCACATTAAAATTGATATTTTTTAATAAATAAATAAATATCAATTGAAATTTTAAATTATTTATAAATAAAAAACAATATAATTTATTATCATATATTATATTATTTTGGATTTCTTATGTTCATACAATTGTAGTTCCCAATAATTCATTGTTAAAAATGGATGATTATAAATTGAGCCAGCATTATCTATTAATATTGACTAAAATCTTTCTCCAACATGTTCATATTCATTTTTTTTTTAAATTTCATCCTCTATAGTTCTATGAAATTATAAGGTCAATTTTTAATTTCCTTGTATTATACAAGGAATAATTAAAGTAATCTCATTTTAAGGTCTTACAAGTTAATCAGTAAATTTTAATATTTATTTACAAATCAAAAAAATAGTTTTTTTACATTTTATATATGAATTCAATATCATAAGATATTTAATATTGTAATTTATTAGGCATCTATTCCATATTTTTGTTCATTTACAAATTAATTTCTATACCTTTTGATTTATAAACAATTATTTAATAAATATAAATCTTATAAAAAATGTAAAGTATATTTTATAATACTATTTAACATAGTTTTTAATGTACATAATTATTTTTTCAAATATATATATTTCAAAAAAATTATTTCGAATTACAAGAAATACACTATAATTATACCAACCACCTTCCTTTAATGGATAGATGTAGGATCTGTATTTTAGAAAATTGCATGAAACTCATTTCATTCAAACAATCTAATTATGATTTGGTAGAATTAAGAGTATTTAATTGTATATATCGCATAATTATGTTTAGATTATCAATATGTGATGCACCAGACCATTATATACCTACAATGAATTAGGTATTGTTTTACATCTAATTTGACTAAGAGGGAAGATGGTTTTTCCATGCCCAATATATTTTGGGACATGGGTGGTTATATTATTTTAATTATAGTACTGATTGGTGGATATCTTAGTCTACTATGATATCAATTTATTAGATATTGATCATGAAAAATTCTATGATAGATATTCTTATGTTTTCCACACAATCATATGTTAGGCAATATATCTATTTCATGTTATCAACACTCAGGATTGTTTACTTGTGTTTCAAAACTCCGATAAATCTGGTATTATGTTTTTACACAACTATTATTTTAGGATTCATGATTTATAATAAATGAATTTTTTTTCATTTTATTACATTTTGGTTTTGTATTATAATTATGTCCGTAAACCCGCATTTTCATATTATTATCACTTATTACCATCAATTGATATAACATATGTTAACCCTAACTAATATTATAATCTCACCATTTCTTATGATTCCATTTACTATGATGTGATGTAGTTAATTAAATATTATATATATATATATAAGAAGTGAAAAAAAAATATTTTTGATTTTGAATAATGGATCTATAATTAATTAATTAATAATTTAGCCTCCATATACACTAAATATAAAGTTTCGTATGTATTTTCTATTGATATTTAAAAAATAATCTTGAAAAAAAATGTATTTTTTAAATATGTTGTTCTATAATATTTTCTATAGAGATATGGTAGTTGTTTAGTTCATTAGGGTTATTAGGATATGATGAATAAGATATTATAGACTAAAAATCATGTGAGGATGTAAACCATATATTAGATGAACCTAAAATTTAATATTTTTTAGATAATGTTGTCATATTTTTTGAAATATTACAATTTTTTTCATTATAATATTATTTTTAACTAAGATTATTATTTTATGGTACTCACACTTTCCTATTTTTTTTTTTAGTCAATAGAGAGAAACTATGGGAACAATGTAATTCACATGTGTTGTTAGAAATGAAAGAATTTTACCATTTAAAAAAATGTTATATGTTATTGTGTAATAAATACCATGTATATTATTAATGTAATTTATCGTGATATAGAAAATAAAATCAATATTATTGAACTCAAAAAAAATTATATAAGGAACAAGTCCACATTTATCAGGATGAGTGGATATGTCTACCATCCACTATCATTTTATCAAATCCATTAATTTTGTAAATGTGGATATATATCATATAATGGTTATTTACCATTACCTCTTGAATGAATAAATAATTTATTTTATTATATATTTAACATATATAATTTTAGGTAGATAATTAGTATAATATCATTATCAATACAAGGAAAAAAGAATTATATTAATAATTAGAATTGAGTGAGTTTAAATTTTTAAGTCTTATTATAGAGATTCCCAAATATATCTAGAATAAAATGGGATGAATTTGTTTAGATCAAAAGAAAATGTTGCACGAATCCATTGATACCTATGAAAAATACATCACATGAATTTTGTGGGATTCTTATTGGTTATCCATTTTCCTTAAAATTAAAATATTCTAGTTCTTTTATTTCTTCAAAAAAATCATTGAATGGTGTCAATTATAAGGTAATTTTGAATATTTTTAAATTATTTTATGTTCAAATATGGATGTAATTTAAATTACATTCACTCATTATTCTAATGGTTTTATGTATATTAAGTGGAAAATCCTTTGAAAAAAATATGTTCGAATAAGTTTGTTGAGAATTTACATTACTAAAAAGCTAAATATTCTGGTGTATTAAAAATGTCCATCAATCACATCAATGGTTAACTGGTGTGAAGAATAAATATATAATTTCAATTATTATGAAATTTATAATAATGAATATGGGATTAAAATGGTGAATTATATATAAATTATCAACATGTGAACCATACCTTTCTAATATTTTTTTGTACTAACTAATTAATATATTTAATGTTTTTTAGGAAAATAAATTTACCACCATAATGATTAGATATTTAGATACTGTAAAATATTCATAGTGGTATAATGAATATAATCTGAGACATTAACAAACATCTATCTGATATTTTTGACAATTTTTTCCCTTCAAACCATTTTATTCTCAATTTCGTGGAAAATTATGTGACTTTGGTCATGGATTGGATCTCTTTCCATATATCCCATATTAATATTATGGATATTGATGTTACATTTATTATAATTAATCAACATTTGTTCATCTATTTGTTTATATCTAACTATGAACTGCCTATCGAATTTAATTCCAATATATGGATATTAATACCAATTCATTTGTGGAATTTAGCTTATTATTTTTGGTATAATATAAATATCAGGGATTCACAGATAATGAATTAATACTTTGTTGTTTTTTATTAATAGTTTTCAATAATTTCCATAGTTCTCCATGTTGAGTTTTCAATACAACTCATATATACTGCTATTCTTATATTTAATAATTCCTATAGAATGACCCTAAAATATTTAATGGAAATGATGAATAAACTCTATTAGAATATGAATATGTGTTTTATTTTATATAGTGATTCATAGTTGGTTGAACCAATATAATATTTTATTTTAAAATACTAATATTAACTTATTTATATTGATTATCATGAAAATAAATATATTTTGATGAAAAATATATTTCTTATACACATAATTGGGGAAATTTTCAATATAAAATGATGGTCATAGTACATCAAAATAATTTAACTCAGACAGTGATTAATCAATTGATTGTGAAAAAAAGGATTTACACATGATATTATTTATTAAAATATATAGAAGACGTGACATTCCATTAAAGTAATTTGTAATTAATTATTTCCCTTTAATATTCATTCATATAATGAATTGAAATATTATAAATTACATTAATCATTTTTTTTAATTTTAAATTGTATTCAATTATATTATCATATCAGGGATCAACATGAAGATAATTTTATAGCTTTTCAAATGACATGGAGTAATAAAATATTTCTTTAAAATTTATTTTATATGTAAATATCATCAAAAACTACAATTCATGTGTTACATTATCGTAGAAATGTTTATTTCTATGATTCTTTAAAAAATAGTGGTTATTATTAATTGACACTCACCAAAAATTGTAAAAGAGATCTATAATATTCATAGATTTGTTGGATATTGTTATTGTTTTTATGATACAAATAATGGATATCAAGCCAAAAAACCAACTTAATTTATAAGATAATCTTGATCCTATATATAGATGAATTTGAAAACAATTTCAAGGATCTGAAGAAAAATTAATCACTAAACCTATATAACATAAACTAATTGTTGATAAAGGATTGTGATATTTATTTATATATATAAAAAATTGATTAGTATGTTTCATATTAAAAATAATATTGTATTTGAATATGCGTGTTGGTAATTAACCATTTATTATTTAAACTAACAAATCGATGATCCCAAAAAAGAAACATAAATATTAGCATATTCGGTATAGAAGAAATAAATATATAGTAAAAAGTGTAAAATATTTTCAGATAAAATGATAATACTATATATATTTAATAATATGTACTTGAAAGTGAACCAAATGAGTGGTTTAGAGTTGATCATATACTGTGAATTATTTTTAAAACTACCACACAAGGAAGAAGAATAGGTCTTCAAATGCATTAGGTCAAGTTAATCATGATATATTATCAATTATGATGATTTTATAACACAATACTCTCATATATATTTCATATATAGTCCATCAAATAAAATATGAGGGAGAGAAATAATTTTAACCCCAATTTATTATCAACAATCCATCCATGTGATGATAAATTTGGCCCAAAATGAAGACAAATAGAAATAAGAAGAATGTATGGAATATTCCATTTTTCATCATTAAAAATGATGTAATTAAATTTTTTTGAAATGAATATATCTTCCATAAATATTATAACTTAATAAGGTTCCATTAGATGATACAAATATCTCATAATTATCTACTAATATAGAAATTATAATAATGTTTTTATATCACAAAAATCATTATTGATGAGTTGATATAAAGGGGAAGGATTTAGAGTATATATCAGGATTCATGGGTTTGAAAAATATTTTTGTTTAATGTAAATTATCTATTGGGAAGAATAAACCATTAAAACTTCCTGTATGGATGTATAATAACATAACCATTTATTTCATTTTAGGCCTTCCAAATAACAATAAAGGCCATATTGAAATTTTCCCTATAGTTTGTCATTTTACGATGTCCACTGATTTCGCTATTATTCAAAAAATACTCAAACTTAGTAAACAATCATAGATATACAATGATAAATTTGTATGACCTAATGGGATAAAATTATTAATTATATCTAATATATACATTGGACTTATGTTAATAATTTGGATAATTTTTAATGAGACGTTGATACAGAGCTGGGTCTCAATGCTTTTCATCATCCTAGGACTGATGCTAAATCTTAAAGGACCATTCAATCAGTGGGGAAAATGATAAGATCATTTTTTTGTAGATTTTTAAGGATTTATGGATTAATGTATTCCCCAATAAGATTTCTAATATAAATATAGTTTTCATTCATAAAATAAAATGGATCTATTTATGCACCATTTTGTGAATATGTAGAGAACTCAATAATTTAGTGGGGATTATTTAAAATGAAATATTCTATGAAAACATCAACATACTTTATCGAGTATTAATCCATTATTTTATACACTATAATTGAAGTATGCTGAAATATAATCTATAATAATAATAATTTATATTATTTTTAATTCTATGTAAGAGACATGGTATTCTGTTGAATATTACTATGGGAGAGGTTTATGAGATTTCGGAGGAAGGGAACGTATGTTCCTTGCTAAATGTTCTTCTTTTAAAAACATGATATTGTTATGATAGTTTCTTCTTATATTTTTGTTACAATCATTAATCCATTAACACTGGGTTGGTATTTACATTATTACATTGGTATAAGATAAAAGTTTCTCACCATTATGGATTTATTAGTTTTTTAGTATAGATGAACAAGATGAATAAATTATTATTATAAGAAATTGTAAATAAAAATTATACATAAAAATTACTCATTCAACCTTGATGTTTATCCTAATATCCTTCATCATATACTATAGAAATTAAAATAGGTAATCATTAATATTACATTCTCTGTTATAGTTATATAAAATATAATTTATCATTAATTAATCATTCATAATCAGTATAGAATGTTTTATTACTGAAACACATTCCATTTAATCACTACTTTTAATTATAGTTGAATCCATTGATAATATTAAATGTATTAATCTGATGGATAATAATTATTAAATTATCAATGTAAAAAATTCATACTATTTGATGTCATGAACTTAAAAATAATGATATCTCAAATTTCATTTATTTCAATTAATACAATTTAAACTATATCTAGTAATATACCAAAAAAATAGAAAAAAATGTTATCAAACTTGTTTATATAATGAATCATATCAATTCATCAAGGGGTTATCTATGACAAACTATCACATGTCTATGTGTTTATAATACATTCTTCAGAAAATGAACAGTCAATTCACTTCATAAACAATATTCCTTTTCAATAAATATCTGAATTGAGTAAATAATGTGGAATTATCAAGTCATTCCCTTCTCAATTAGATATAATTCAA
Source organism: Viscum album (assembly GCA_963277665.1). Lineage (NCBI taxonomy): Eukaryota > Viridiplantae > Streptophyta > Magnoliopsida > Santalales > Viscaceae > Viscum > Viscum album. The sequence continues at coordinate 1,057,926,169 of OY728165.1, read as the reverse complement.
AGAAAGACACAATATATATAAATGATATAGAATAAAAGGAAGAGACATATATATAATAATTGTTAATTAGATTTTTAATATAAATTTAATATTTAAGGAAAATTTATAACAAGAATGTTGATGATTGTATGGAATGTTTAAAAACACAAAATTAATCAAGATATCTATGATCACCCTATGATATGTATATTTGGTAGTAAAACCTTAATTTTAACGAATAGAATAAATTTTAAGTGAAACAATTAAAAAATAATTGGTTTATTTGTTTCTTTGTAAAAACATTGAAATCATATATAAAAAGGTAAATGGTGTTTAATGGTTATTGAAATTGGAAAGACTATTTACATTATACAAATTAAATAAAATCATTCCATTTGATTTTTTATAAATATATTTTGAAAATAAACCTTTAAATAAAAATTATAATTATTCTTTATTCCTTGTAAAGAAGGATAGATACTCTAAATTTATACTAATAAATGATTTTTGTTGTAAAAATTTATTTTTCAGAAATATTTTAAAGGTATGAACATGAAAGGAAAATAAACCATATAAAAATTTAATTTAATTTGGGTCTTCTATTTAAAAATATTCTAGACTGATTCAAGTGGTAATGAGATAAACATCTTATTTAAGATATGGTAAATCATTATATATATAGAGTATGAAAATATATGTCATTTCTGATGCATAGATTAAAATATTTTTTAGAAGAAAATAAGAATAATCCAAAAAATGAGATTTTTAAAAAATTCTTACCCAATTTGTAACATTAAAATTACAACCCCTTGAAAGATTAAATTTAAATTTAAAATTTAATCATCATTAATAAGTATATTTTATATTTGAAAAATATAATGCTTTTCGATATACAACACATAAAAATAAATTGATTCATAATACCCTATATGACTCAATAGAGTGGAAATTGAGATAAAATTCCATAACATTGGCCTGAATCATCATGTATGTCGTTTATATTCTAGAAAAATAATCAATTTTAATTTTTAAATTATGTAATTAATATTTTCCATGTTATTATTCCTTTTAATTTAATTGATTACCATTGTATATTTAATTATATAATCAATTAATTTCAAGTCATATATTTTTATGATATTCAGTTCACATGTCAGGAAAGAATTGCGAAGAATGACTAAGGGAGAAGAGGTATTTTTTCTATAATATATTTACAAATAATGATGTAATTATCATTTTTCATAAAAAATTATTTTATTTTAAAATTATTAAAACATATGTTTCTGAAAATGAATTATTTTATAATCTTGGAGAATGATGGGTTTTCGTATGCATGAGTAATGATTCCATTTTTTCAATAATCATATTGGAATAACGGTAACTATTATTTCATAACAATGCTATTGAAAATATAGAATAAATAACATATTATATATTTAATTAAAATTACGTATAACAAAAATGTGTTTTTGTGGTGAAAAATGAATCACATCACTTCGTGGAAGTGGTAGTCCACATTTATACACTAACAACATTATCCATCTTCATTTACTAGAAAAGTAAGAAAATATGTTAAGTATTAATTTTAAAACATGATAAATATATCATGAATTATATATAAATATATAAATATATATATTTATTTATTTATTTAATGTGTCATAATAACAACTCCAAATTTCGGATGATAACAAATTAATTTACATCAGTTTGTAAGATAATAGTTTATCGAACACCCAAGGGATGGTTTCATTTAAAATTTATTATAATTTTAAATAGATATAGGTTTTACCAAAATGGAATAATAAAATAGTATATGTAATGTACTAGTGTTCTTTTCATAATTTTATAAATAGATATGAATAAGGTGGAAGAAAAAATAAAATGCAAATGCATGGTTAAGAACTATACCTATTATTCGAAAAACTTCTATAATTTTATAACTAAAGTATTTACAAGATGGTTTAACAATTAAAAGTGAAATTCTAGATCTTTATAACATTTTGTGGGAAGGTATTTGGCATGTTGTTTTTCAACTTAAAATTCTATTTATGTTTGGGAAGGGAGTAGAAGTGGTTTCCATTTATATGTTTGGGAGAGGGCACACTTGGACTTTTTAAAATGAATAAAATATATTAATGTAATAATTAAGAAACATTGATCATAAAGGTATCATTACATATTATTATATCTAATATGTTTTAAACATATCCAACTAATGATAATTATACAGATTTTTGGTAATTTTATCCCATATCTCATTAGTTTTATCCCAGATGAATGTGTATTATTATTAACTCTACAAGACGATTTGTACTGTATTATATTCATTATGACCAAAGATATATTGAACATATTATTTAATATTACTAATTCTTTTTCATAATTGTAATTATGTTTATAAAATTCAATTTAAATAATTTTTAAACTTTAATTTGAAATAAAACTCAATAAAATAAATAAAAAACATTCTTTTAAGAAAATGCATTTTATTGTTTAAAAAATATTTTATAAAAAATAATAAAACTTTATGAAATGAAAATAAATGTATAATTAATAATATAATAAAATAAATGTATATTTAAATAAATTTTAAATTGAACATTATAATATACTGAATCCAAAAAATATTTCTTAACAAAATTGTTTACTTGTCACTATTGATTCGAGACAGTAATTCTTCATGAAATCACATATATTCCCCCTCAAATTATACAGTCATGATACATTAAAAAAATACAATAGTTTTTTTAAATTAATATTCTATAATGTTGAAATAAATATTTTCAATAAAATAATATAATACCAGAAAATCATATGTGTATAGTAATAAATCTTTTAACAATTTTCATGAAAAATTAATAAATTTTACTTTAACTCTGTAATATTTATAAAATGAGTATTTATAAAAAATGAAAATAATTTATTCAAATAATTTTTTCCCTATTAGTTTTCTCAATACTAATACAACATCATCCTCAAAATTTTCATGGATGTTATACTCTATAAAAAAGTGGGATTCCTTTTTAATAATATGATATGTAAAGTCCCACCAACGCTTCATCCATTTTATGATTTCATTAATGTAAATTTACTAGAAAATCTACCAAAATCATTGAAAATTTCTATTTATTTCCAAAAAAATATATATTCTTTTCAAAGTATGATAGATCATAGACTTACTCCTTTTCTTATTCAGTGAGAAATTCTGTTTGTTCTAATATATATTTATTATAAATGGAGATATAGAACAGATAATATAAATTAGAGTTGTATGAATGAATTTCTATTTGGTAAGATAAAAATAAAGAACATTTCATTTTTAAAATGGATAAATGAACCTATGGATGAATTTCTCTTTATTTATAAATTATTTAATAACTTTACATAGATATTCATTCATGAAAACATATTCTCACACATGAAATTCAAAATCCACCTGTCAGTTTTTGACATAACTATTTTTTCCTAATTTGATAAATTTTAAAATGATTGTGAGTTCTATTTACATGTTTCATGGTCTCTAAAAAAAGTTCTGGCCCAAAATGTATAATTTTATATACTAGATCCCAGCATATTGGAGTGATATATCTCTTTCCATATAATGATTCATCTGAGGAAATTTTAGTTATTAATTTTATAGATTCTATTTCCATTGAAATATAATACCAAAGGTAGATACTGATTCAATATATCTTGAAAGGCAACCTAGAATGTCCCAAAAATTCTCCAAATGTATGATTCATCCATTTAGAGTACCCATTAGTTCAATAATTATTTTTGGTGTTTATTTGAAGCTCGACTTTAAAACCCATCGAAAATATTTTGTATAACATTCATGTAAATAATATGTCAATATAAGTAATAATTAAAATAGGTAATCCATTAATATCAAAAAATAATTAATATATATTCATGCTAGGTGATTAAGATATAAATCATATGTTATTCAAAGGACATGTTTATATTTTCTAATGTGATATATAATATACCATATTGCACTGTTAATTCATATTTTATTTGGAAATCCATTTACAATTATCATAGTAATGTCATATCATTTCATAATTAGAATTGTAAGAGGATGCCTGGATCCTATAAGATTATTTCTCTCAATCTTTACATATTGAAATATAATTCATAAAGATGTTTAATCACTAATTACTTTCATTTTTTTATCCCACAAAAAATGATCATGTCTATCTAAATACGTATCATTTATACCACGTTTTAAAGTCAAATTATTGTTAAGTGAATCATTTATAATTTCAATTTATCATCTAGGTATATATAGACCACATAACCACATTTTTAATTCAATAATTACATCATCATATATGAATTCTATAAATTACCATCATACACGTCATTAATTTTATGTTTAAAATTCTCATAAAAATGATGAGAAATTATAGTTTTTCTAACAATAACGGTTAATTGGTCATTCGAAAAATTAGTGGTGTTTTCACGCCATTAATAACTCCATAATCCAAATTTACTATATACATAAACATAGGATATTTATCAATCCTCATTTTTTCTAGGAGTCCAGTATCATTACTACTCAATGAATCTATAACCTTATTTTCCATTATTGGGTGGTATGGTATTAATCAAAAAAAATCATAGAGGATATCAAAAAATATTATTTTCATCAAGTTTACATTCATCTATGAAATTATTTATTTTAGACTAATACAACCAGGTTATATCTCAATGTAGCACATTATACATAATGACAAAATATGTTTTTTGAAAATGTTATGCCTTCCAAATCAATGTCACGATCAGGATTGTTATTGTCATTAGACGTTAATTAAGTAGACATATTGGAAACTAAATTTTTAGTATACATTTTTTTAAAACCAAATCCCTTATTCGATGTAAGACTATATATTTGAGATTCCTCATTCCATGATGGTGGGGTCAAAATATGAGAATTTTCAAATATCCTTAGTATTCAGGCCATTTGGCCCTAGGCCGTCAGGCTATGTTATAGGTCACCCTCTACCCAGTCTAAAGAGGTCTTTTCTTTTCATAATAAATTGATGCTTAGGCCCCAACCTTTAAAAAAATATATTAAACCAATGATACTTCATACCTGAATTATTTTTATTATAGTTTAAAATTATATTAAATAATTTTTCATTATATAATCAACTAAGAATCAACCGATGGATAAAATATAACCAACAAATAATCCTTCTAAAGCATAATTTCACATTTATTAAGAATTTTACCTAACTCTTTTTGTCTGAGTGTTTCATGAACTACCTTAAGGTTATTCACATTGTCGTCATATATTTAAGACTATTCCATGATATTTTAAATAAATAACAAAAAAATCTTACCAACATATATTATGAAAAATCTATTCAATATATTTACCAAAATACATGGTTTATAATTCATTCCAAATAAAACTACTGTAAATTATAAAATAATTTTTTCTAATATGAAAGATTGTATTGGGAATATATGAATACCCTACTCAAAATTTTTGATACCCAGCATGAAGGTCAATATTTGAAAAATATTTATCATTGTAGAGAGGACCAACTAATTCATCAATTTGAGTCATATGAGTCTTTTTATTTTTCATAATAATGTTAATTTATATATAGTTAGTGGAGTTCCAGATAAATACTTATATAATATAGGGAATCCATATTTAAAAAACAATTGAATATAAATCCATTACCACAAACTATTATAGTATATTTTTTCACCATAAAGATTCTATAGTGGACACTGTATACAAATTCATTTATATTAGTATCACATCAATGTTATATTAATGGAAAACAAATCATCAAACATTGGAGGATGTCCATGTATTTCATCGGATTTACATCAATTTATATATGAATAAATATTTAAATTATCAATTTTAATATTACCTTTCCTTCACATGGTTTTTTATACACTTCATTCTCAAGGATATCATTCAGAAGAGATAAAGTGGGTGGATCTGAATATGACATAGATTATGAAGTCTCTCCACTATATATATGGAATTCATAATCATCAATAAAATAATTATTTATTTATCATTGAAAAAAATGTGTGAAATTTTAATATCTAATCCATGGAATGGTTTAAATAAAAAGAAATCATATGTATAATAAAAAAAATTTAAACCTGTAAAGTTTATTTGTCATACTGGGAAATTACTAACATATCATTTTTTTCATCGATATTTACACTGTGAGATTTAATTGAAAACTCCGATATTAATTTTTTATGGATATATCTATTTTTAAAATAATAAATGGAATATATAAATATGTGATAAGATCTAAAATCAAATAAATAATAAGATAAATTTGAAGCTGTTATTAGATTATTAAACAACACATATTTAGGAACGTTAATGTCAACTATAGTGATAACATAATATTTTCTTTCTCCCATTGGCCACTTTTGTTGTATATTTTCGTGAAACTCAAGACATTCCCTTTAATTATTTTCCATTATGTTTCATTCCATATTTTTCACATGTTGAAAATTGTATTTTTATCTTCTTCTAATATGAATTTTTATATTAGTATTATTCTTTAGTTAAAATATTATTTTGATGATTTCCCATACTATAATGGATTGTAAAAATTACGACTATATAAAAATATAATACGGTACTATATCATAAATGATGAAAATTATTGAGAAAATAGGGACCTATGAAGACTCACAAAAATACAATAAATGAAGTTGTTATTTATTTATATATTATGTATATAGTCCAAAGTTAGTGAGATAAATTGTGAATTCTTGTCCTCACACTCGAACAAATTATATTCATCATTATCCTTTAATTTGAGGAACTTATTTTCCATTTAATATAATTGTTCTCAAGGGAATGTTTTATAAAATAAAAATATATAAAATATTTATAATTCTAGGTATTTTATATCATAATCCTATTTAGTGTTAGGACTCAACGAACATCATTGATCATAAACGTATTTCATTAAATACACAACATATATATATTATTCATATTTAATACATCACAAGTTGAATAATATCATTCTGTGTGACTTATTCCTATTCTTAGATACAAAATGATTAGTAGTTATAATATTGATGGTGGGTTATATTGCATGAATTGACACAACATAGTGGAATCATGTTGTGGAAGAATTTGTTTCACTATTATAAAAATTTTATTCAACATGACATATGTAATATTCCATAATATGTCCATGATCTTCTGAGTTCCTATACAACTGCATATTCTTACTCCACAGGGTATTCTCTATATTGTCTAAATGCGAAAATTTACTTTTAAATTAATTTACTTGCATAATTGAATAATGGAAGAAACAATGTTATCTAATTATCTTCATGAATGTTGATCTATTAAATAAAATCTATATATTTGAAAATGTTATAAAATAAAATATGTTATTATTATGATATTGAGGCTATCAATTTTCATTTAAAATATTATTTCCATTTTTTCTATTAAACATCCACTAATTCAAACTATATAAAACCCAACTCCAATAAACCATATCCTTTTTATAAACAAAAAAAAAATATAATATAAAAATGGTAATATCATTTATGACTAATCTATTTATTAGTCTTAAAAATCTATATATATTCCTAATTCAAAAATTATAAAATAAATTTAAAATAAATAACAGAAAAAATTAGTTGATTGTAAATATTATCCATAAAATTATTATTTACAACCCAGGTAAAAGAAAAAAAAATAATGGATGATATTTGATAATTAGTAATAGTTATTTATAGAATGATTTTTCATGAATTAAGATGAAGGAATCAATATAGAAAGTTAAATTAAAAAAACACAATCCATTTCATCATAAATTTGTTATCAGTATGTATCAATAGATTATAAAAATTTTAACAATATAATAGATAAAAATATTTAATACTAAATTATGAAAATTCGTACTATTGTATTTCCAAACCTCATATATCAATATAAATCAACCATAAAATCCTTACTCAAAGACAACATTCACTATGGGTATGAATGAACAAAAACCCAAATTAAAATGAGGATGGAAAAATATTCTACATCATGGGACCTGATGATGAAAATATTGTCTAAATATAATTGGGCCTCACCAATAACTACATTTATAATAAATTACTCTATTAATTAATTATCAATTTAGTACATATACAATATTTCTTTTAAAAAATAAATTTATTCTGTATTGTGTACGGATTATATAATGGTTACCCATTGAATATGGTAACAATCATAACAAAAAATATATGAATACATATATATTTTTTTTTGAAATAATTATATCCATGATACATATATTATATTTATTTAAGAAAAATTTAACGTGGAATGAAAATTTATCACAGGAAATTGAATATTTTGACATAATTTTGGATTCCACAAAATTAATCAAGAGATGATATATAAATATTACATTAGATGATATTGTAATAAAATAATTCACTTTAATGATTATAATACTATTGATGAAAAAAAATTAAAGTCATATTTCCTTGAATATTTTTAATTTTAATAACATTGATCACTTATAAAGGAAAATAATGCATGTAAAATGGTTTTTGTGGTTGAAGATTCTATTAAAACAGTATACATAAAATGAATATTATTCTTTTTATTTTTTATAAACAAAAATGAAAATTTCACTTTCTATAAAAAATATTAATTATAATTTCAAACCATATAAAAATTAATACATGACATAAAATTTTATTTTTAAATTGTTGGAATAATATGAAGGGATTTTGTAAATAAAATTAATGAATATATGCATTGAAGAAAAATATAACTGATAAAAGAGGGATGTATGAACTGATTTTATTTTATATGATTATTTTTTTAAACGATGTTCCCATGAAAAGAAAATTTTGTTGAATATTGTAAAATTTATTAAATATCATATTAAAAATGCAAAAAATTGATCTTAAGGATTAATTGTGTGATCCAATCAAGTAAAATACATGAAACTATGTAGCGCACTCGATATTTATTAATTATCCCTTAGTTTACAAATTTTTTAAATATAATGTATGTGGGTTATGTTGGGGATGTTTTTGAAGTTTTTTTATAGGTTGTTGTGGAATTTATTGTGCATCATGATTTGAGAACTATTAGTAAAATTCTACAGCACCTCATGTGAGGAATTGAAATTGAAATAGTGGCCTATAGGAAGAAACATGAATAGAATTTTTTTTGGGAAAACCATGGAACCATAAATTTTATTTATTTATCCATTTTTTTCTTATTTTCATTATATTGCATAAGTTGGTTATAGTTGGAGTGGTTTTTTACAATCATAGAATTGTTTTTAGGGATTTTATAGTGGTGATCCGCAAGTAGAAACCATTCATCACCTTCCATGATAGCATGTAATAGAAACACTATTATATGGGTAGGAGCTGGGTTTGGAATATTATTTTTCAAACTATGTGATTCAATAGTGCAGGTTGTGTTTATAGGTAGTGAATATTGAATTTTTATCACACAGTTCTTCTAACCATGCACCTTAACCATGAGTAGTTAAAAAAAGATCTATATTTTGTCGATCTAATCTAAATCCCCCCTTATGCCATAAATAATTACCCTAAACAGAACAAAAATAAAATTACACATCCTTTTAAGGATGGAGATACCATTCCCTTAAATCAATGAGTGGCGATTTGTACAATGCTAGTACATTGGAGTCTATGATCTTTTGTATGTTCCTACTATTGCTACTTTCTATAGCATTATTCTACATCCCTCTCATTGATTCATATGAGAACCCATATCTTCTTTTGGTATTTTATTCTGTATTGTGTTTTTGTTTAATTTTGGGGTAAAATATGTTTTCGATAAAGTTTATGTGAGGGATATGTGGTGTTCTAAGGGGTCATTAAACGAAAGAGGAAGAAAAGTGGGGCTTTCGAGCATGTTTCTTATTTTGTGCATGGTTAGTGAAAAGAGTGTCGAGCATCCTACTTAACTAAGAAACCATATAAAGATGATTCCACCTATTTTGCATTCAGTTTGGAAAAATATATAGAATTCTCAGAAAGCCATGCAAATGTGGCTGATTTCGGGTAGTAGGTTCTGCACGGTTTACGCACGGTTTGGGAAATTGTGTGGGTAATCCATGTGGGACAAAAATGGAAACATTACAAAATTTCCCCTCTAGGATTTTAAACCCCAACATAGATTTATCCTCCAATTCACCCCGATATCCCTAGTGCTGATCTTAGATGAACCAAGCATCAAAAGAGTAGTTTTCCTTCAATTGTAGACCAACAGGAGTGATGTTGGTTGCAGATCGATGCCCCAAGTAATTCTAATTATCATCTTTCTAATATTTTTCGTATTTTTGTTTGCAGATTCTCCCCTCTCCACAGGATGCTCTATAGAACTCTTTTATTGTTGTTTTTGGTTGATTCTTCATGGGGGGTCTGAATATGGATAGATGGCCATGATTATGGGTGTGTTCATAGTCATATTCGATGTATGTGGTCTACAAGTTTTATCTCACATCATTGCAATGGATTTCTTCCTATGTGTTGGGATTTTTCATATCTATTGGTTGGTAATGGTTCCCTTCAATATGATTGGCTAAATTGGGTGTCTAAATGATTTCTGGGAAAACCTCAAAATCCTTGTGAAATGTTTTGGGAATGACATGACCATTTTAAGGCCTCCTATGGGGTGCTCCATTATTTCTAGAGCTTGAGGATAATAAGGGTACAGAGAATTATTGTTAAATAATAATGTGAAATCCATGTAAAACATGTTTAAATGGATTATTTGGTGTTAAATGAAATTACAATAGAGATTCCTAGTGTGATAAGGCATAAGGGTTTGTTTATAATGACATGAAAATAAATATTTTTGTTGGAGGAGATTCTGTATAGTGTGTAATGTGTTTTTTTTAGAAATGCCAAAGGGTATTAATGCAAACAAAATAGTGAACTATCAATTGGGTAACAGAATGAGAAATGAGGTATATGATAATAAGATGTAACAAGGGAATGTATGAACTTGTGCAATGGGATAATGCATGAGAATTAGGTGGTGGACATTAATGATTGAATTTAATGAAGGTATTGTGTTATGTTATATGATAATTGTGTTTGAAATTCATAAGTGTGTAAATACTTATGAAATTATAAGTGGTATAAATGGGTTAATGAAAGGTCAATGACGAATTTGGATATGTCATTGGGGTTGTTTAATACATTAAAAATGGTTAAGGCATAAGAATTATAATTATCCAAAATGAATATTTATTTTAAATGGTAAATGTAATAATGGGTTATAGAATACAATTAATTCCCACGTTGTTGTTGTGAATTTTGATATCCAATGGTATTGAATTTACATGGATGTGTTCTGGTATGGTTGTGATGAGTTGAGAAATAATCATTTGAAAATGGCTACGTAGAGTTGGATTTTGACTTGGGGTTCTAAACCCCTTGTTCGAGTTAGACTGAGGCTCTAAACTCCACACTAGAATTCAAATGTTAGGTAAGGGGATGATGTCATAATAACCCTAACGCTTGCATCCACCAGACTGAGGCTTCGTGTGGGGAAGAATGTGTTGATGTGATACGTGGATACCTAGTGAGATATGGAAATTATTTGATTCCCCTATGCATTGTTATTGATTTATTTATACCGTATTTCATATTATAATTATCTTTAACCCTTGTATTTTTTGATCAATATGTCTTATGTAAAAAATATGGTGTAAGAAATGAAATGGGGATAAATTCAACAAATAAATTAAATGATCATTGTCAAATTATGGCACTCAAACCATCCAATGATTACTTACCTTTTATTTTGTACATTCATGAACTATCTATTAGATTAAATATGTTGTAGACACCGTCGGGGGTTGCCTATAGTGCTTTGTACACACACCCTATTCAGGTAGCTATTGTGTACCCGACTAGATCTCTTGGTTTTAGGTTAGGATGAGGGCAAGGGCCCAACAATGTGATGTTGAGTTGGGCTTAGGATGTACATGTAGTAGGACCAAGACTCAGATTCGGGATACAATTGATGTTTTTTTTCATTTGTTCTATTTAGGGATTTATGTAACATTTCACTACTAGTATGTCATGGCATTGTTGAATTTGATTGTGTTTGTACGCTGTTTGGGAAACATGGGCTATTAATGTTTCTGGGTTTTTCATATTATTCCTCTATTCTTATTCTGTTCTACTATGGAATACTAAGGTTTATACAGTATAGTCACCCCATCTGACTCATTAGACCCTTGCTACTAGTCGGCAAGCTTTGGCATTCTAGATCGTGTGCCAAAGGTCAAGTGGCAACCCATATCAAAGAAAAGATTTTGTGGATTCTTTGTGGGGTTATAAAAAGATGAATCAAAGGATTTATTTTCACATTTTTACGATTTATGGATGGTAGACATAAGATTATGACGTGTATGTACATTGTAATTAGTTCATTATTGGGTGAATCGAACCCTTGTACAAGGGAAACCCCAAGTCACACTGGGTGGGAATTGTTGTTCTTGATGTGTGTTATTTTAGTTGAATGATATATGACCATTCGGTGGTAAAAAAGTTCTGTTATTAGACAGAGTTTTAATATTTTTTCATTTTTATAATGTTATAGGGCTGTACATTCTTGCATAATTTTAGGCACCTAAGGATATTGGTGGAATGCATCATTAAAAGAACACAAATGTGATGGGTGTGCAGAACCTATATAGTATAATACATTTTCATTCCAAGATAAAAATGAAGAAAATCATACCTAATAATGGTAATGAAAGGAGGTGAAAGAAATGAATGAAAATGAAAATTTATAAAATAATGTGTAAAAACAAATTTTAGGGATGGGTAAAAATTTTGGGTTGTGATAAATTGTAAAATGTTGAATCAGTGTCTAAAAAATGTGTTGCATAATGATGGTAAAATTTTTATTGAATTTTTCTTGATGAAAGGTTTCAATAAGTTAAAATAAAGATTGTTAGTAGTTCTGAAATGCGAAATGTGCCTAAGAGGATTGGATCATTTTTTTAAAAGATTAATTGTTTTGAAGAGGTGTTGAAAAGAAATGTGATTAAGTAAACGGGTAACCCCATGATGTCCATTACTCGTGGTATTTATTGTAAAAGATAATGTTCAAAGTGTGATGATGAATGTTTAGATAGAGTATGAGGAATGGTTTGTTTAAAGTTAATAGTGTGATAACTTTTCCTTATATGGTCAAATCCTATCGGTCATTATTTAAAGCGTCGGGTGAACAAAATGTTTAAGGTGATAATAGTTTAGATACAAGATGGTTATCGTTTGTGTTTTTAGTTAGTCCCTTATGTGTGTGGGTTGGGTCAGTGAGAGTTCCACTGATTGAGATATTATATTTGGATTGTGAGGCCTTACTGGTTATGATATTACCTAGGGTGGTGTGATTAGGGAACCCTTGGAAGGGGCGGTAGAATTTGGGTTGCGAGGAATTGTTTAGTAATGGGAGTGTAAAAACTATCATTGTTCAAGATCGTACTGAGTGCATGTTGTAGCCTAAGGATTGTTCCTGGGTCATGGGGACCTCGTACGCAAAGACCATGTGTGTTGTATCTTAAATCCTAGATATGATTTTTTATATCATAGTGTTGTCCAATTTGTACACCTTTGGTGTGTAACATAGAGAAAATGGTTTTTAGTGCGCTAGGCACCGTGTGCATAAAAAATGTGGTGAGTTTGTCATGATTGAGTGTTACCTTATTTATTCCATGATTAGTACATTTTGAGAGACGACCAATGGACTTTACTGGTTTTGACACCAGTCTGGGAGGATGGTAACCTTAAACCCTTGAGGTGGCCTAAGAGAGAGGTCATATGATTTTTCTAGTTCTTTTGGGTGTGTGACTAACATGTATAGGTTTTGAACTATGATTGTGGGACTCAAGAGTGCCCCATTGTGCTGTTTTGGCCTTGAGGTTATGTGGGAAGGTTGATGGTTGGTGGTGTGAGATGAGTGGTGGTATCATTGAGATAGATTCATAAATCATGGGTGACATTATGGAAGGATGGCCTACTGATGTGGCTGCCTAAGAGTATGAAGAAGGCGAGATGCTGCAAAGGTGGTGTTAATTTATTTTTTCGACGAATTTAATATATTTCGCATTCAACTGTAAGGGTACTATAGTGCTTATGATGGGAAATAATGTTTATTTTAAAGTCTTGTACTACATAGATACATGGATCTCCATTTGAATGATGATTAACAGAGGACTCAAATTCATTTTTGAGTGAATGGGATAAGGATGGGTAAATTGTAGTTATATGCTTTCACATGATGGTGACACTCGAGGTGAGAGTGGTCACATGGGTGAACATGTTTGCATGAATGGTTTCGTTTTTTGGGCGATATGTAGAAGCCGCCATGGGGCAGATGAGACTGACTAACTAATAGACATGTTTATATATGTAATCATGTGATAAGAAATACCCATGATAATGTTCATTTGTGAGAGATCGTTGTTTGGATTGGTGTGTTTGATTATTATTAGTTGTTAGTTATCCTTCAAGGAATCATTAGAAGAACTCGGGAGATGCTTTGGATGTAGTGCCACATGAATTGATGGTGCACATCTGTGTGGTAGTTTGGTCATCGTGTGATGGTAAAACTTGGTGGGAAATCACACATGTGCAGTGGTGGTTAAGTAATGATAACAATTGTTTGTTATGGGATCCCGAGTATCCTTGCAAATTCCTGGTGTCCTATATCTTGTCATATGAAATGGATAAGTTGGTGGCATTGTTCTTTGACAACTTATTATCCCAAATCAGCTAGTGACGACCATAACTAACATCTTGACATTGTGTTAGGTACAATGAGATACATTGGCTCATTCGGAGAAATATAGAGGTGTTTTGTTGGATGAGGGGATCCACGGAGTTTCTGCTCATTGAAATTGTATTTTTAGAGCTTTATGATGGTATGTAAAATCTAAATGGCTTAAGACAAGGTCCTCAAGATGGACCGAATGTCGACACATGTAATGGGTGTCATTCACAGATGTCGGGGATGGCAATGGGTGATGCTTTTTTCATGTTTTGGGAAAAAATATAAATGGCCATGTCTATGTAAGGGGGTCAGTTTGCGATCGGGTAATAGATGTGGTGGTTTAGATTACATTGGGAGTTGCAGCAAAAACCCACCTATGGTGGGTAGTAATTAGTCACTCTAGATGTAGATAGGAGAACATCAAGCTAATGTGGTGGCACCATGTTGCCAATGTGGGACATGTAAGGTGTATGTATGGTCCCTCAGTGTAACATCCCAGGTAAATAAATAATAAATCATTCTAATTTTTATTAATATATATGAATTAAATATTAATTTTTCTTTAAATGGGTTTCTATGTTCGATAGCGTACCTAATACGCAACAAAGAGTTTCTTCGAAATCTTACGTTGCACACTAGTAATAAAATAATATTATTTTAAATGGTAGTTAACACGTAGCCTTTGTATTGGCGGGAATGAATGTAAATAACTAAAATATGATTATATATGTTTGTTAAATGTTTTTACATTTATCCAATAAAGGATAAAGGCTTAAAATATGAAAAAAAATTCAATTTTAGCCATATATACTGTAACATTAACTAA
Source organism: Viscum album (assembly GCA_963277665.1). Taxonomy (NCBI): domain Eukaryota; kingdom Viridiplantae; phylum Streptophyta; class Magnoliopsida; order Santalales; family Viscaceae; genus Viscum; species Viscum album. The sequence continues at coordinate 1,057,910,564 of OY728165.1, read as the reverse complement.
AGGTCAACTTATCACCTTTTGATGGAGAACCGTCTATAAATATAGTTTTTGTCACACTTATACATTCTATTAGAAAAAATAAAATTCTTATTTAGAATAAGGACATCAAAATTTACTTTGTGTGAATTTTTGGTATTTTTCCGATAAAGTTCATTTTTTTAATGAATAGTGAAAAATGTTGTATTTTAATTCAATACCTCTTTTTAATATAATTTATTTATATGATTAGATTATATTTTGAATTTGTTTTAAAGTGCAATTAGAATATATTTTTACCATTTAATCCGATAGTGGTTGTTGGAATTAATTTTACTTTGAAATTGGACTTAAACTAGTGTCAATCTTTTGATACTTATTGTTACATAAAAACACGATGTTTGCTCTAACAGTGGGAATTAATTATTAAATTAATTAATGTAACATATATTTTTTGAATTTTGTAAAATAGACATCATTTTTTAATCCGGAATATCAAATATAGATTAGGGTGATGTTTTGGTATTTTTCTGAAAAACTTCAATTTTTATGAATAGTGAAACCACTATGTGGTACTTATAAAAAATGATTTTCCGTTTAAATGAAATTTTACCACCTCTTAGTTTTTAATTTCAAAAATCAGACATACATGGTTGTCATTAAGAAGTAAAATGTTGTTCAATGGGATTAAATTAATTTTCTGGTGAATAGTAACTTTAAAGTTTTTAATCGCGATTAGTGGTAATTAGTGTAGTTTAAGGTAAAAATAATATTTTAATAATATGAAATGACCTAGACACATGTCCTACCCTTTTTTTATGTGTCATGGACGACCAATAAAATCCATGGGTTGTCTTGGGGACCCCATAGAGCCACTTTGGTAGGAAAATGACATTAATAACTTTTTATTCAATGTTAAAATTAAAATGTCACAAACATGAGTTGTTTTACTAAAACAATTTGTAAATGGGGTTATTCATGTAATATTTTTGAATATAAATATTCATTAGAAAGATAAAAATATTTCCTACGTCATGATATTTTTTTTATAATTTTTAGACGTTAAATAAATTAAATTATTTATGACACCATGATAATGCTGTGATTACCTCATTATTAACGATTTAAATAAAATGAAAAGATAATGTAACATCTAAGACCTAAACATGTCAAAAACCTATTTTATGGGTGTATTTAGAACTATTATCACCTTATCCTTGAAATAAATCAATGTGGGACCTTTAAAATCCAAAACTCATTTGAAAATAAAGTAACCTTTTATAACATTCCAAGAGTGCCCCTCCTCTCCTCTTATAAAAGGCACCCACCTCTACCACCATACCCACACCTATTAAACCTTTGGCTCAGCCAAACCCTGTTAATTTTGTCTCTCCACATCCCTCTATTACTCCTTGAAGCCTCACCTTGTGCAGAAGACATTCCAAGGAAGCCCTTGAGCTCAAATAAAAAAGAGTTACCCATTTTAAAGGTTGTGTTTTCTCTTGTGTTCTTATGTTTTATTTTGCTTCTCCAACCCTCTAAACTCTATTTATTCCTTTAATTTGTAAGAACACCAGTATCATCAATATATTAGGATGTTTTTATAATAAGTATTATAGCTACACTTACAAACACCTATATCTAATGGTTAAAGAACATACTGTTTCTATGGATGGTGAATTTCTGCCTCACGAAATGATGATTATTCAACACTCATATAACACATTCAAAGGTGACCATTAAGATGTCTCTATATTTATATATGAAATATAATATCTTTATATTTCACTTAAGCTTCTGTATTTTTCATTTATAGCATACCTTTATGGTTTCCATTATGGGTAAACCTGATATCTTCATTTTAGGAAGTCCGGACTACCGCCCCCTCAATGTGATTTGATTTTTTAATACCATATGTGGTACATATAAATGATAGATTTAATGATATTATATATGATACAATAATGGAATTATAATAATATTATGTATCATTATTTCTTAATTCCATTAAATATGAAATAGAAATGGAAGTAGCGTTCATGCGTACGTATGGCTTACCGTCTCCATGAACGGTGCATTTCATTTTTTACCTCTAAATGTTATGTAATATTATAAATGCATGTATATACTGGATATATATTAAATATATGATATCTAAATCATGAATATAATTCTGGATATAATGGATATTTTACCCCATGGATAACTTGTAATTATAAAGAGTTTATTTTTGACTCAAGTACCAATGATCGACAAAACGACCATTATTAACATAAATAATTACATAGTTTTCATTACATGGTAAGAAGTGATATAAAAGGAATAATGAACATGAAAAAGCTTCTTAAGAAAGTAGAAATTAACTCAATTTTATTATTCATGACGTTAAAGAACGATCGAGTCAAGTCAGACCTGAGGTATTGGACTTCATCTCAATCTCCTTTCATTGAGGCATATTATGGTTTATACACAACATTATTTTATACAGTGTATAATCCCCTTTGACTTTTACATTTTTCCAAAAGTGACCTCTTTATATAAAGCGTTTTACTAAATGAAAAAATGGAATGTTTTTTTCATACGTATGCGGCGACAACGACCTCTCCTATGCCGTGACCATTATTTGAGTTTCGGTTTCCTCTACAAGACATACCTTTTTTTAAATGAAAAATAATACCATGTTTTACTTTTATTTTATTTTGTTATTGAAATAGGTTTTCATAATGTTTTTATATCAATGTGTTGTATTGATATCTTGTGATTGAAAAGTGGAAATATTATGTTTCCTTTAAGCATGTTTATGTGATACGATTATGTTATGGTTATTGTGCATTATTATGAAGACAGATGGTTCTGTGATAAACTAAGGGTTGGTGAGCCCGATATAGCTCTCAAATGCATTGGGTAACGTGAAGGAGTAAAACGTTAAAGTTTTTTCGAAGAGATTTAGGGAATATACTGTGATGGGTATTCCAAACATAACCAAGAGGGTTTCTCCCTACGTAAGAATGTTATGAATGCCTCAAGTTACCTTTATGTCTTATGATTTCTATGATTTATTCATGATTTGATGAGGTATGTTAAAGTGCGTATGTTTTATAGGTAAAGTATGATTTCATTCTTATGAATATATGTACTCATGTTTCCTTTCCATATTTTTATATCCCTTACTGTGATTTTTATGCTCATCCCATGTTTTTGAAATTTTTTCACTGGTCAAGGGAAAGGTACATGATATGATGATAGTGTCAAAGAAGTTTCAAGATAGAATCCATGTTTTATTTTAAATATGTTTCCATTTATTGGAAAAATGAATACTATCTTTTACGTAACCACTTTGTTTAAATGTAAAATGTAATGCATGTTTTATGATCTAATTCTCTAAAACTCTAAACCTGAAAATATTCTCAATGTGTATTCTTGAAGTAACTCAATATTAAGTGATGTTTAAGGCTGGGGCCTTATAGTTGGTATCAGAGGTCAGTTTAGATAACATTAGGAGTTATAATTCTATTAAATGATTATCCAAAGGTATTTTTTTATGGTCAAATTGAAATGATATTTCATTTTAAGATTACCATGTTGCTTCATCTAAGACATGTTTTTTCGGAATGGTTTTCCATAGTGGAAATAGGGAAGCAATGCTAGGAAGGAATACAGAAGGAAATAACCTTCTGAATCAGCATCCTGAGATGGTCGGAATTGGAACTGAACAGTTTTTTTGTAGTAATGGCGCAATTGACTCAAGCGATAATTGGTGGTGGTATCCATGAACGAGATAATCCAGATCAACCGTAGAGGAACATGTCCGTGGTGGAACATTTCAGGAGGAAACATCCCCCATCATTCAGAGGATAATCTGACCCTGTGCTACCTGAAGGGTGGATTAATGCACTGGAGAAGATTTTTGATGTCATGGGGTGTTCATACAATCAAAAGGTTAGACTTGCTATTTACCGTTTAGATGGTGAAGAAGATCAGTGGTGGTCGATGGTTAAAAATATTAGAGACGCTGAGGAGATTGATGCTCTTGACTTGGATGAACTCAAAGGTATGTTTATTGAGAAGTATTTTCCAAAGGCTGTTCGACATAGGATGGAAGAACAATTCTTGGAATTGAGGAAAGAGGAAGACTCAGTGGCTGCCTATGAATAATGGTTCACTCGATTGGCAAGGTATGCTCCAAATTTTATCTGAGACCTTGATAGTAAAATCAATCTTTTTTACTCTGTATTAAAGCAAAAATATCGAAGGGATTTAGCTTCTCGTGAGTTCAAAAGTTATGAAAATCTTGTTTGATGTGCTGAGAAGGTGGAAATGGAGTTTGCTGATGATCAAGTGTTCTATAACAACCAGTAGAAGAAGAGACCGAGGTGGCATGAGAAAGGAAATAAGTCTTCAAAAAGGTATGATGGTAAGAAAAAAAAAGTTTCTAGTTTGAGGTAAATGTGGTAAAATGCATGCTGGGGAATGTATTATGAATTCTGGAAAGTGCTACCAATGCGGTAAGATGGGATATAAGGCTCGTGATTGCACTGAAAAAGATTAAGGTGATGGTAATACAGTATTTGATTTAATGTTTGTGAAATGTTTTAAGTGCAATGAGATGGGTCACTATGAAAACGAGTGTCCGACAAAGAGCTTGAGTGATGGAAGCAGTTAGACTACAAGTAGAAAGGGGTGGTGAAATCCTTTATAGCTACTTCAACAGATGTCAGGCCATCAAATGAAGTTGTATCAGGTAATTTGTTTGTTTTTTCAGATTATGAGAGTGTGTGGTTTTATTCGAGGTCTACACATTATTTCATCTCTGAAAACTTTTCTAGTAAAATGGGAATACCATCTCAAGAAATGACTCCTGAACTTTTGGTAAAAACACCTGGGGGAAATGTTGAGGAAAAAATAATTTATAGGAATCTTTCTATACTTATCTGTGGAAAGAACCTACTTGCAAACCTTATTGTTTTACCTCTAGTAGAGTTTGATGTTATCCTGGGTATGGATTGACTCTCTATTTACCATTCTAAGATTGACTGTAGAGAGAAAGAAGTTTTTTTCAGAAAGACTTTTAGTTTGTGTACAGGAATGAACCCTTACTGTTGATAACATATCAAGAGTCCGAGAAACTTGTAAAAGATGGAAATGAATGTTACCTTGCACATATTGTTGAAAACAAGGGAACTGTTCAGATTAATGATGTGCCGGTGGTAAATGAGTATCCGGATGTTTTTCCTGAGGAGTTTCTTGGAATAATACCAGATTGGGAAGTTGAGTTTACTATATAATTTGTTCCTGATGCTATGTTTATTTCATAACCCCATTATCGAATGGCTCAAATTGAACTTTTAGAGTTGAAGGATCAATTGCAAGATTTATTAGAGAAAGGTTTTATTCAACCTAAAACATCACCATGGGGTGCTCCTGTTTTATTTCTTAAAAGGAAATATGGTTCTATGAGACTTTGAATTGATTATAGAGCCTTGAATAACATCACTGTTATGAACAAATATCATTTTCCTCATATCGATGATTTGTTTGATCAGCTCTAGGGAGCTCAGTATTTTTAAATGATTGACCTGAGATCGGGGTACCATCAGTTGAATGTAAAGGAAGCAGATATTCCAAAGACCGCGTTTTGTAAAAGATATGGCCATTATGAATTTATAGTAATGCCTTTTGGGCTAACCAATGCACCTGTTGTATTCATAGACTTAATGAATAGAATTTTCCATGAGTTCTTGGATAAGTTTGTCGTTCTTTTCATTGATGATATTTTTGTGTCTTCTAAAAGTAAAGAGGAGCATGAAAGACATTTAAGGGATATTTTTCAAACCATAAGAGAAAAGAAATTGTATTGGAAATTCAGAATGTGTGAGTTTTGGTTGCAAAAAATTTCTTTCCTTGGTCATATTGTTTCTAAAGATGGGATACCTATTGATCCTGCAAAAAACAAAGGTTGTGGAAGAATGTCCAAGACCCACAAATGTAACTGAGATTCGTAGATTCCTTGGTTTAGCAGGCTATTAACAAAGGTTTGTTAGAAATTTTTCACAGTTATCTAGTCCAATGACTAAGCTAACTCTGAAGGGTGTTAATTTTATCTGGACAAAAGAATGTGATGATTGTTTTCAGGTACTGAAAAAAAGATTGGTGAATGCTCCAGTTTTGGCACTACCTTCCAGGAATGGGGAGTTTGTTATCAACATTGATGCTTAATTGAAAGGAAATGGTTGCGTCTTAATGTAGAATTATCAGGTAATTGCTTATGCTTCATGATAGTTGAAAACTCATGTGGTAAATTACCCTACACATGATTTGGAATTAGCTGCTATTATTTTTGCTTTAAAATTTTAGAGGCATCATTTGTATGGGGTAAAGTGTGAAATATATACCGATCATAAAAGTTTAAAGTATATATTCACTCAGAAATAATTGAACATGATACATAGGAGATGGATAGAATTAATCAAGTATTATGATTGTACAATTCATTACCATCTGGGAAAATCAAATAAAGTGGCTGATTCTTTGAGTCGAAAAAGTAATGCTTCATTAAAAATGTTTCATTTGGAATGTGATCCTTTGGTTAAGGATTTGATGAAATTTGACATAGAAGTTTTTGGTCCAGGATGTCCTTTTATTTTTTTTCAGGTATCTGTGAAATATTCTCTATCAGACAGAATTAAGCAAGAATAGAAGCAAGACAGCGAGTTGCAGAAAAAGGTAGAGCTGGTTCAGAAGGGTAAGTTGCCATAATTCAATATTGATAATGATTTTGTTTTGAGATTTGGGAAGAGATTGTGTGTGTAGTGCGATTCACAGTTGAAGAGATATTTGTTATGTGAAACTAATATTTCTATGTTTTCAGTCCATCCTGGCAGTACTAAGATTTATAGAGATCTTCAGGAGTATTACTGGTGGGACAGAATAAAAAGGGATATTACTGATTTTACTGTGATGTGTTTGACTTGTCAATTGGTTAAAGCAGAGTGGCAGTTACCGAAAGGGATCCTTCAGCCTTTACCAGTGCTAGAGTGGAAATGGGAGAATATATCCATGGACTTCATTGTGGGATTGCAGAGGACACCTTGAGGTAATAATGCAATCTAGGTTATTTTTGATCGCTTAACTGAATCTGCCTATTTCCTTGCTATACGAGATAATTTTTCCCTAGATAAACTTTCCCATTTGTATCTTAAAGAGATATTCAGGTTACATAGATTTCCTCTCTCCATTGTATCTGACCGTGATCCCAGGTTCAATTCTAACTTTTGGAAAGTCCTTTAGAAGTCATTGGGTACTGAATTAAATTTTAGTATAGCTTTTCATCCTCAATCATATAGGTAGTCAGAACAAACAATTCAGACTTTGGAGGATATGCTACGTGCTTGTTCGATGGATTATCATGGAATTTGGGACCAACATCTTTTTTTGGTTGAATTTTCATATAATAACAGTTTTCATTCCAGTATACATATGACACCGTTTGAGGCATTATATGGGAAGCGGTGTCGAACTCCAGATTTTTGGGATGAAGTTGGTGAAAGGAAGCTGATGGGACCAGAATAGGTAGAAGAGATGGCAGAAAAAGTTCAGTTGATTCAAAAACACATGAGAACAGCTCAGAACAGGCAGAAGAGTTATGCGGATAACTGGAGGAAGGATCTATATTTCAAGGTGGGTGATCATGTTTTTCTCAAAGTTTCACCATGGAAAAATGTGACGCGATTTGGTAAGAAAGAAAAGCTGAGTCTGAGGTTCATTGGACCATATGAAATTATAGAGAAAGTTGGATCATTTGCTTACAGAGTGTCTTTACCTCCAAGTTTATCTCAGGTACACAATTTTTTTCATGTTTCGCTATTGAGAAAGTACATGCCAGATCCATCTAATGTTTTAAGCCCAGAGGTAGTTCAGTTGGAAAAGAATCTCTCTTATGAAGAACAACCAGTCCAGATACTTGATCGTAGAGAGAAAGTGTTGTGGAATAAGGTAATTCACCAGGTAAAGGTTTTATGGAAACACCATATGGTTGAAGAGGCAACATGGGAATCCGAAAATTCTATGAGGGATAAATACCCCCGCTTATTTTGATAAGTGAATATAATTGCGAGGACGCAATTCCCAAAAGGGGGAAGATGTAACATCCTAGGTAAATAAAGAATAATGAATTTTCATTTTTAGTAATATTTATGAATTAAATATTAATTTTCCTTTAAAGGGGTTGCTATGTTCGATAGCGTACCCGATACACAACAAATATTTTCTTTGAAATCTTACGTTGCACACTAGTAATAAAATAATATTATTTTAAATGGTAGTTAAAATGTAGGCGTTGTATTGGTGGGAATGAATGGAAATAACTAAAATATGATTATAGATGTTTGTTAAATGTTTTTACATATATCAAATAAAGGATAAAGGCTTAAAATATAAAAAGAATTCAATTTTAGGCATATATACTCTAACATTCACTAAAGGTCGACTTATCGCCTTTTAATGGAGAACCATCGATAAATATAGTTTTGGTCACTCTTATACATTCTATTGGACCAAATAAAATTCCTTTTTAGAATAGGGACATCAAAATTTACTTTTTGTGAATTTTATGTATGTTTTCGATAAAGTTCATTTTTTTAATGAATAGTGAAAAATGTTGTATTTTAATTCCAAACCACTTTTTATATAATTTATTTATATGATTAGATTATATTTTGAATTGGTTTTAAAGTGCAATTAAAATATAATTTTACCATTTAATCCAATAGTGGTCATTGGAATTAATTTCACATTGAAATTGGACTTAAACTAGTGTCAATCATTTGATACATATTGTTTCATAAAAACAAACTATTTGCTCTGACTGCAAGAATTAATTATTAAATTAATTAATGTAACTTATATGTTTTGAATTTTTTAAAATAGACATCATTTTTAATCCGTAATATAAAATATATATTAGGGTGATGTTTTGGTATTTTTCTGAAAAACATCAATTTTTGATGAATAGTGAAACCACTAAGTGGTACTTATAAAAAATGATTTTCCATTTAAATGAAATTTTACCACCTCTGTGTTTTGAATTTCAAAACTCCGACATACATGGCTGTCATTAAGAAGTAAAATGTGGTTCTATGGGATTAAAATAATTTTTTGGTGAATAGTAACTTTAATGTTTTTAATCGCGATTAGAGGTAATTAGTGTAGTTTAAGGTAAAAATATTTTTTTAATATCATTAAATCACCTAGAAACATGTCCTACCCTTATTGGATGTGTCATGGACGAAGAAGAAAATCCATGGGAGGACTTGGGGACCCCATGGAGCCACTTTGGTAGGAAAATGACATTAATAACTTTTTATTTAATGTTAAAATTAAAATGTCACAAACATGAGTTGTTTTACTAAAACATTTTTTAAATGGGGTTATACAAGTAATATTATTGATTATAAATATTCATTAGAAATATAAACACATTTCCTACATCATGATATTTTTTTTATAATTTTTATACATTAAATAAATTAAATTATTTATGACATCATGATGATGCAGCGATTACCTCATTATTTAACCATTTAAATAAAATGAAAAGATAATGTAAAATATAAGACATACACATGTCAAAAACCTATTGTATGTGTGGATTTAAAACTCTTATCACCTAATCCTCTAAATACATCAATTTGGGACCTTTAAAATCTGAAACTCATTTGAAAAAAAAGTAACCTTTTATAACTTTCCAAGAGTTCCCCTCCTCTCCTCTTATAAATGGCCCACAGCTATACCACCTTACCCACACCAATCAAGAATTTGGATCATCCAAACCCTGTCCATTTTGTCTCTCCACATTTGTATCTTACTCCTTTAAGCCTCACTTTGGGGATAAGTCTTCCCATGTATGCCTTTGAGCTCAAATCAAAAAGAGTTACTTGTTTTAAAGATAGTGTTTTCTCTTGTGTTCTTATGTTTTATTTTTCTTCTCCAACCCTCTAAACTCTTTTCATTCCTATATTTTGTAACAACACTAGTATATTACATATAATAGTATGTTTTTATAATAAGTATTCGAGCTAAACTTACACACACCTAAATCTAATGGTTAAATAACATATTGTTTCTGTGGATGGAGAATTTCTGCCACACGAAACAATGATTGTTCAACACTCATACAACACCTTCAAAGGTGGACATTAAGATGTCACTATATTTATATATGATATATAATATATTTATGTTTTACTTAAGTTTCTGTATTTTTCATTTATGGCATACCTTTATGGTTTCCATTATGGGTAAATGTGATATCTTCATTTTAGGAAGTGCGGACTACCGCCCCCTCAAAATGATTTGTTTCGTTAATATCATATGTGGTACGTATAAAGGATAGATTTAATAATATTATATATGATAAAATACTGTAATTATAATAATATTATGTATCATTATGTCTTAATTCCATTAAATATCAAATAGAAATGGAAGTAGCGTTCATGCGTACGTACGACTTACCGTCTCCATGAATGGTGCATTTATTTTCTTACCTCAAAATGTTATGTAATATTATAAATGCATGTATATACTGTATATATATGATATATATGATATCTAAATCATGAATATAATTCTTTATATAATGGATATTTTACCCCATTAACAACTTTTAATTTTAAAGATTTTATTTTTGACTCAAGTACCAATGATCGACAAAACGACCATTATTAACTTAAATAACTACATAGTGTTCATAACATGGTAATAAGTGATATAAAAGGAATGATGAACTTGAAAAAGGTTCTTAAGCAAGTATAAATTAACTCAATTTTATTTTCCAGGACTTTAAATAACAATCGAGTCAAGTCGGACCCGAGGTATGGGACTTCATCTCAATCTCCTTTCATTGAGGCATATTATGTTTTATACACAACTTTCTTTTATATGGTGTATAAACCCCTTTGACTTTTACGTTTATCCAAAAAGAATCTTTTTATATGAAGCATTTTACTAAATGACAAAAGGGAATGTTTTTGTCATACATATGCGGCGACAACGACCTCTCCGCCGCCGTGACCATTATTTGAGTTTCGGCTTCCTCTACAAGCCATAACTTTTTTTAAATGAAAAATAAATACCATGTTTTACATTTACTTTATTTTGGTAATGAAAATGGTATTCATAATGTTTTTATATCAATGTGTTGTATTGATATCTTGTGATTGAAAAGTGGAAAAGTTATGTTTCCTTTATGCATGTTTTATGTGATACGATTATGTTATGGTTCTTGGGAATTATTATGAAGACGGGTGGTTCTGTGATAAACTAAGGGCGGGTGAGCCCGATATTGCTCTCCAATGTATTGGGTAACACGAAGGAGTTAAACGTTAAGGTTTCTCCGAAGATATTTTGGTAATATACTGTGATGGGTATTCCAAACGTAACCAAGAGGGTTACTCCCTACGTAAGAATGTTATGAATGCCTCAAGTTACCTTTATGTCTTATGATTTCTATGATTTATTCATGATTTGATGAGGTATGTTAAAGTGCATATGTTTTATGGGTAAGGTATGATTTCATTCTTATGTATATATGTACTCATGTTTCCCTTCTATATTTTTATATCCCGTACTGAGATTTTTATGCTCATCCCAAGTTTTTGAAATGTTTTTCACAGGTTAAGGGAATGGTACATGATATGATGATAGTGTCAAGGAAGTGTCAAGGTAGAATTCATGTTTTATTTTAAATATGTTTCCGTATATGGGAAAAATGAATACTATATTTTATGTAACCACATTGTTTAAATGTGTAATGTAATGCATGTTTTATGTTCTAATTCTCTAAAACTATAAACCGGAAAAGATCCTCAGCGTTTATTCTTGAAGTAACTAAAGATTAAGTGATGTTTAAGGCTGGGGACTTATACTCAGGGAGGCATTGATGGACTCCAAGGCAGTGACTAATGATTCAAGGTCTTGATTGAGCTTATGGTGGTTCTATGTGTGTCTTGTGATGTCTATGCCAATTCATAGGAGGGTGTGGTTGGATATGAAATTAGGTTTTGGGAAAGAGAAATTGTGGTCCTATGACTCCAACAAATATTGGAGTTAGGCTCGGGTAATTTTTCCCTCGTTTGCTTTTGAAACATCATGAAGTTGGGTGATCCATGTCCTTGTATTGTGGTGTCATGCTAGGGTTGAAGACAATGACGGTCTAGATTGTGGTAATGCCGCTATGATGGAATTACACTAGAATTTAAGTAATGACCTTAGTTTGGTGTGTTGGATTATAATAATAAGCTTCATGTTAGTAAACACCTTGTAAAGGGGATAGGGGTGTGGCGTATCATCAATGGAATGTGGGCACTCAGGGGGTATGCAAGTCAGGTGGGGACCAACCAGATATGATTAACATGAAAGTGTGTAGTTGGAGTGACCAACCTATTGGTACATGTTTTGGTGGAATGTGCCTTTTAGAAATTATGTTGTACCTGAATGAGGTTGTTTTGATCTTATTCCTTGAATGGATTTTGTAGGAATGTCCTTACGAATGGTTTTCAGGGTTCACATGGATTCCAATGTAGGGTAATTACATAGGGATAATTGGGTGTGGTTATTTGTAATATTTTAGGCGCTGGAAAATTTGGGTTGAGTTATGGTAGTACATCGTCAATGTAGGTGGTTCCAGGTAATTGAAAATGGTTGAGAGAACTATACAAGATAAAATCATGATGAATTATGTTATTAGAATTTAGGGAATGAAGGAATCAAGTTTTCACCATTCGCTTTAGTTGGCCTTGGTATCTATATTTGGCACGATTTAACTAGTCGAGTAGCAGAGAGTCTTCAGTTTTTTCTGGATGTATAATGGCTAAATGACTCATTATGAAATGTATTTTGAAGGATAATGTGTTTTCCTTTGGGTGGTATCGGGTTTGGGAAACCATTTGTGTTTGAGAAATAGAGAAAAATGATTCTGTCATGAGCTATATAGGGGATCGGGCCGATGAGGTGTCGATTGGTTCCTCTATGATGAAATGATTTTTTGTGTCATTTATACTTGTGTTTTGATTTATGTGATATCACCTATGTTTTCCCCATGATGATCTCATGGTGACAATGGTTGAAGCATATTCATCCTTGATGAGATTTTTATGGTTCGTATTGTCAGTTTTGGGGAGGAATCCTTGCGTGGAAATTTATTATCCTTGATCTATGTTCGGTGGTCTTGTGATGAAAAACAAGAAACATAGAATATGGGAATGGATTGGCATGACTTGTTTCATGATCTTTTATCATGTAAAATCAATGATGCTCGAAAACATTGCTTGAGGTTTAGCCGTTATAATGTTGGGAGGTTGTAAGATCCCAAATATTCGTTAGTTATGTTTTTATTTGGTCACTAATTTTTAGGCTAAATGTGTTTTTACAAATGTTCATGTGATGGCTCAGGGGTGTTCTGTTGGATCAGAACACGAAATAGGAAGAAACAGTGTGTTCCTTGTCATGTTAAATGGTTTATGCACGTTATGGGAAAACCATACAGAGCATCCTGAGTAACCATTTAACCAAGGAATGAGGCATACTCATGGTATAGGCATGATTTGTAAAACCACGTGGAATTCCAAGGAAACTATTAAAAAGGGCATGATTTCGTGATTTAGCTTCTACATGATTTTTACAAGGTTTTGAAACCCATGTTGGTAAACAGTGTGGCCTTGAAAAGAGCAAAAATTTTAAAAATTTCCGTTTCGGATTTTTAAACCCCACTTCGGGGTTCTCATTAGTTTCAAACTATACACCCCTACTGATGAGCTTGGATAATCCAAGATCCCCAATGGTGTTTCTCCTTCGATTGTTGGATGTTTGGAGGATCGTTGGTTGCAGATTAATGCCCCAGGTAAGTCAAATGCTCCTCTTGCATCACTTTTTTGTATTTGAGTTTGTGGTTTATACCTTATCCCTCAGAATCTCTAAAGCCTCTATTATTTGGTTACTTTAGGAGTAGGCTTCAAAGGGTGTTTGAATATGGAACTAAGGACATGATTAAGAGTACATTCATCATCATATTCAATGTAGGTGACATCAATTTATATCCCATGGTTTTGTAATGGATTTTTTCATGTGTGTTGGAATTTTTTCTATCTCTTTTTGTGTGATTGTTCCCTAGAGTATGATTGGGTAAATTGGGTGTGTTAATGATTTAATTGTAACCCTCACAATCCATGAGGGATTGTTTGGGATTTACATTACCATTTTAGGACCACCCATGGGGTGCGCCGTCATTTTCGGACATAGATGATGGTAAGGGTTAATAGAATGATCGTAAAATAATAATTTGGAACCCTTATAGAAATGGTATTAATAATTTATCTATATTTAAATGATATTAAAATAGAGAATAATATGTTGATAAGGCATACGTGGTTATTTGGAATGAAATGAAAATGATTATTTTCTTTGAAAGCAATTATGTTGATTGTAAAATGAATTTTTGGTTAGAAATGCCTAAAGATATGAGTGCATACTAAATGGTGAACATGAAATTAGGTAAGGTAATACGAGATGGGGAATATTTTAATGATACATAAAAAAATTAATAGATGAACATGTGGAATGGGTTAACACATGAGAATTAGGTTGTGAACCTAAATGATTGAATGTAATGAAGGGATTGGGTCATGTGATGTGGGAATTTTGTTTTAAATTCATAAGTGGGTACATGATTGTTGAATAATAAAAGTGATAAATTTGTTAATGAAGGGCCATTGATGAATTTGGATAATGCATAAGGGGTTTTGAATACATTAAAAAGGATTAAAGAAAAATAATGAGAATTTTGATTAATGAATATGTATTGTTAATGGTTAATATACTAAAGGGTTATGGAATAGTATTAATTCCCACGTTGTGGTTGTGAATTGTAATATCCAATGACACTAAATATGCTTTCATGTGTTATGGTGTGGTTGTGATTAGTAGATATATAAGCATGAGCGCATGGATTGGTATAATGGGGTATTGACTTGAGGTTCTACACCCACGGGTCGTGTTAGATGGAAGCTCTATACTCCTTTCCAAAATTCATTGGATAAATATGGGGACAGAGGATATATTCGAATAATGTTTGCATTCCACCTTGACTGAGGTTTCATGGTGAGGAGAATTTGTTTCTGTGATATGTGAATCCCTAGTGAGATAGGGACATGATTTTTTTCCGTATTCAATTTGATTGATTTCATTATACCCATGTATATATGATAATTATTCCATACCAATAGAACATGTGATCAATAAGGGTTCTGTAATTAAGATGGTATAAGAAATGAAATGTGGATAAATTCGAAAAAAAAAATTTAATGATATTTTTAACTTATGGAACCCAAACTTTCTCTTGTTTACTTACCATTTATTTAGTACGTCCATGCTCTATATATTAGATTTCATATTTTTTAGACACTATATGTTGTGTTCTGCTAAGTATTGTACTCACACCCTACTCGGGCTGCCATTCGGTACTGGAGAAGATCTCTTGGTTGCAAGTCAGGATGAGGGAATGGGACCTACACTATGATATTGAGTTATGAAAGATATGAACATAGTGAAGGATCGTGAAATATAGTTGGGACCCATTTGGAGTATTGGTCGTTTGTTCTATTTTGGGTTTTCTTTCAAATTTCACTACTAGTATGACATGTCATTTTTTTAATTTGATTGTGATTCTACCTAGTTTGGGAAATGCTGGCTAGGCATGTTTACGAGTAGTGCATATTATTTCATTATTCATATTGTCTTTTGCAATGGAATTCTCTAGTAAAGAGGGTATTGTTTCCCCCCGTGACTCATTAGTCCCTCGCTATTATATGGAAACCTCTGGCATTCGGGGAAGTGCACTTTATATCATGTGACGACCCAGCTCAGAGCACCGGTTTAGTGGATTCTGAGATGGGGATATTACGATTAAAAATTGAATCCATTGGTGAATGATATATGATAGATGATTCCAATTATTATGATATATAGTTTTTTTATTGTTGGAAACGTGATCTAATATTGTTATTGAGTGATCAATTCCATGTTTTCAAAATTACATTTCCATTATAATGATTTCACCTAGGATTAAGAGGTATGTGGCATCCCTATCAACTCCTATTGATTATAAAATGTTGCATTAAATTTATATAGAATAAATTTCATTAATAATAATGTGAAAATAATGAAAAAACTTTGATGAAAACCCTCCAAAATGATGATTTTTAAAATTGTGTAAAATGTTTATTGTGAAAGGTTTATTTTTTCGTTATTTTAAACTAATGATTTTAAAAATTGGCATTTTATTTTTTATGGAAATTGTTTATAGAAAAGTGTTCAATAAAATTACTATTTTATTGAAAAGTATCGGAGGAATTTTTTTTCATTATATTTGGAATAAATATTTTTAATGTGATAATTTTCATTTATTTAATACTGTAGATGTGGTATCTTATATTGAGAAACAAAAAATTCAGTTACCTTGTGATGACATCGTAGATTGATGAGATACCATTCTTGAGTATGAAAAATAACCACCATAGAATTCCAATGTGGATGTATATATGTGTGGAGTTAATTTGGTATTTCAAATAAATTCTTGAATTTTTTGAATGAATTTTTTTAGAATACATGGAAATTAATTTTTCTTAGAAATGATTTTTGTTTTGAAAACAACATATTTATATTCATTTATATAACTTATTCTATCATGATCTATCCTAGTGGTGAGAATTTAGAAGACATTTTTGATATCCTCCAATGTTTTATAATCACCCCCAACATATGAACACTTCAACATTTTCATATGATGTGTACTCAGACACATGTAATAGAAATTTATCCTGGTTTGTTAGTGATGCATCACAATAACTTGGGCATGAATTATTGATTTGGAACTTGGATTTTTTGTGATTTTGTTCTTGTGGTGTTATTTTTCTACATGTATTTTTTGTTTTGGTTTTCACATTGAACAGTAATATGGTTCATTAGTGTATAATTTTAATTTTTATCAGTTGGTATTACAAAGAGTTTTATTATATTGTTCACCTAAATCATATAGTGATTTTTTTGATATCCATTGTATTTATGTTTTATTTTGAAGGTAATATGATCCTACTATTATTTTTTGAATCCAATGGAATTTATTACAAGTATTGTTTTCATAGTTATGTCACATAATCCCTAGAAATGTATCCACATATTCTCAATCCAATAGTGATTAGAGGTAAGTCACAAATGGAATTATACGTAGTTAGTCCATTATTAATTTTGGGACAGATAGAATCTTTTTCTTTAGACCTAGTGATGATAAACCATTATTGATTAGTCATTTTTTTAGAGTTTTATAAAAGATTAAGGTCATGATATCATTAAATATATTGAATAATGAGTCATATATATCCTATTTATAAAGAAGCACAAGTTATAATATTGTTGATTATATATGTGTTTTGAGAAACTAATAAGAGTCATTACCTAATCGTCACCAGTTAAGGTGGTGAGATGATCATGACATGAATCAATATATATTACATCTCACTATGGATGAATTGTTTATTATTTAATTAAATTTTTTTAGAAATGGTATGATGGAATTCAATTTTAATAGTTTTGAAAAATAAATTAAAATGTTATATTTTAAAAAGCCATAGTAGTTTTATATTGAAAATAATTTGATTTTGAAATAGTATGATGGGCTTTATATAAATGTATTGAATTTGGAAAATAATAATATTTGAAATTGTGGTTGTGTTATATGTGAAGTGGTAAAATAGATTTTTTTTAATCCATAACTTCTTATAGGTTGAGATTAAGAATAATTTCACTTTTTTATAAAAAATAGAACTTTTTAGGTGATGAAGAAACCGACCAATTGCGACTCAAAATAATATGGTTTCACCTGAACCACGTGTTAACTGATAGCTAGTGTAATGTATTTCCATGTTTTTCCTTTCTGCTGTTAGTGGGAATTGAAGGGATACAAAACGGAAGGTTGATCATTCCAATACGTAAAAAAATAATTTCCCCATATTTTGGGATGATGTGAAACTCAGTCATGTTGAAGTATGGCTGATAGGATGACTCAAATCATTCATCTTCCATTGAAAAGAAACATAGATTAATGTCATAGTAGAAACATACATAATGAAGGATCTAGAATTCTTATGAAGGGTTTTATCAGTTTAGTCCAAATTTGAAAATGAAATTTCATGTAATAGTTTTGATGAATTGGTCAACAAATAATTATATCCTCACCAGTTCTTGATTTCTAAAACAAAAAAATTATCATGATGTAGGATTATCTATTAGTGATAGTGTACGCTGAATAATTTCATGATATAGTCAACTTTTCAACTAAATATTTTGTGTGTGCTTTCATTTAGGAACACATTTTCTAATCATGATTAAGGATAATTAGTCACTATAGCATTGTCATGAATGTTATAATAGATAATAAAGATATGGTCTACACAATATTGTGCAAAGAAAGACTAATCTATAGAATTAAGGTATGAGGAATCATGATGATTGCTATTGTAAATGGTGGGAACTGTAATTCTTGGAATAAGCATAAGAGGGACACCTATTTCAATGGTAGTTGTATGACTCAATATCATATTGAGGATTAATTGAATCCTCCTCCAATATAAAGGATAAAACCAATATGTTTTCTATTTTTTTCATTCGATCACATAAATTAGGATTTAGGTAACCAGATAGAGAAATACACATTTGAAACTAGATTGTACATATTCACACTTTTTTCATAGTGATCCAATGGTAGGTTATCTAAACACATCGGTTTTTTTTGAATACGTAATATCCTTTGATGGGGAAGGGGATGTTGAATAATATTTTTCTAGAGAACTGAGGACTACGCGGTAATTATAAAAATAATTCAAATCATTATCCTAGGAAATACTAATATGATAATAATGAACAATTTATAGGGACTATTAATTTTTATCGATATTATAACATAGTTCAGAATTGTCATTAAGAACCATCAATGTTGATAGGTACGATTGTTTTTAAATCTACATCTATTCATTCTTTGATAGATATGGGGGAATCCAATTTTTTTATAACTTCCTTTTCTATTTATATTCAAAGTTTTCATGTTTAAATGATGGAATCATTTTTAAAATATCAAATTCTTATAGGAAAAGTTTAATTATTATCTTATCTGTGCAATTATTATTCGACAAACATTAATATGTACAAATTGATATGTTATTTATCTCTTTTTCAAATGGTTGTCTATAAAATTATTTTGGGTATTTATTACGGGAAATATTTCAAAGATCACAATGTTTTTAATACATGAGTTATTAGTTTTACAAATAATGATGGAATCAAGAGTCTATTTAAGGAAGATTATAATGAAATTGAAGGATTATTTGGGTGTTGGGAACCACTGGTGGTAATTATATCATGCAACTTAGAATATTTGATCATAGAATTTGAGGATGAAATTATGGAATTTAGTTATCACATAATATTTTCTCAGTTTCCTGATATTTTTGTTGATAATGTGTTATTTCAACCACATAAAAATGATTTGGGGTTTATGACTGATATATGACTAGGTAATAGTCTCTTAGAATATATAACTTATTAGATAAAACCAAAATAAATTAAAAAATTAATGGATTTGTTTGAAGAGTTTCAATGAAAATGGTTAGTTTTCACTAGTATGTCTTTGTGGGAAAAACCTGTTTTTTTATAAAAATCATGATGGAACTCATAGGATTAGTGTAGATTATTGTAATCTTAAAAAATGTGGTATAAATAATGTATATTTTCTATGGGAAATTGATGTTTTATTCGATCAATTGAGTTGAACCCAATGGTTCCCTAATGTTGAATTCAAATAATAATATATCCTATTATAGGTTGAAAGGTGGATATTTTTAAAAAAAAAATTAGAGAGTATATATGTCCTTATGAGTTTTTGGTTTTGACTTTTGATATTAGATATAAATTATCATTCATTAAATTATTTGTAAGCCCTAAATTTCAAATGAATCAAAAATATTTTGTGGTGGTGTATTTAGAAGATATAATGATTTATTCTAGGATAATATTTTATAATAATATGCACATGGTGAAAGTGTTCAGAATTTTGGGGGATCATAACCTGTATGAAAATATTTCATAGTGTTGTTTTGGAATCAATATGTATGATTCCTAGGAAATTTTAACACATAATTTTGTGCTTCAATGGTTCTAGAAATTATAGTGATTGTTATCTCTTGGCCACCGGCAATGAATTTCATAGAGATACACAATAACCTTGGTCTATATAGTTATTATTTATGTTTTATGTTTGAAATTTCATGACTACATTAACCAATTATAGGTTTTTAAGGAAATTTAATCCATTTTTATGGAATAATTAATTTTATGATTATTTTAAAGAGGATAATGTATTTATGCGTCATTAATGAACATGATACTGATATAATATTGAAAATAATATATGGAGTATTATTAGTATTTGGGTTATGAGTTGGGATGTGTTCTCATTCATGTAGAACATTTTGTTTATTTTGGATCACAATAAGTATGTTTGAATGAGAATAATTACCCATAAAATTATTAGGAATAATCTGATGTAATATTTTCTCTGAAAATATTATGATGTTTCCTTTATAATGAGAAATATATATTGTTTATAGATATAAAAAATTTGGAACAATTTTTACCACAGATATATATTAATTTGAGTCAAATGTGATTATGAATTCTCATAAAAAGTATGAAATTAACATTGAATATAAAATAGTAAAAGAATTTAAGAGGATGATGCATTATTTAGAAATTAATATATCAATATGTAGAATTATTTGTTAAATCAGTTGAAGCTATTGTGAGGGATAAATGTCACACACATTGATTGTGAAGACCCAAGTGGTGATGTGGTTTTCTTTTTTGTATATTTTGTTCCTTACATGGATGATAATTAATAAGAGGTAAAAAATGTGATTTTTTATTTTTTCTAATGAGGTTAAAAATCAATGGTTGTGAGACCATTGAGGAATGGAAGATTAATGGTTATTCATTTATATGTTAAAAAGATCAGATGGTCATATCGATAGATTTTTAGTAACAAATCCCTCATGAAAACAACCATTTGATATGTGTTATTAATCCATTAATACTAATGATTTATGAGGAATTAAAATAAATGTTTTGATTGGATTTCATAAAAATCAAATTATATGGGTTTGTTATGAGATGACTCACCTATAAAAATTTTAAGGATGGAAACCATTATCCATAAGGTATATATTATTCAGTACATATTTATATAATGAAATAGTATCATATATCCATTGATTTAGTGAGAGCTCTCCAAATGATGGTTGGAAAAAATGATTCCATATTTGTGATTTTGTAGAAACTCTCAATGAAGGCTCATTTCATCTCTATTTTTTAATCTTATACGGTGGATATAAAGACATAAATATATATCTGATAGGTATTAAAATGGAATTATGTATTTATTTGGATTGTGTTAGACTGATATATGAGGGTTGGGTCTAATTTTTGGAAATTATTTTCAAAATTTCATTTGAATCATTAGAATACAAGCACAAAATATCATCCTTATACTGATGGAAAATATGAAAGGGAAATAAAAAATTTGTATAATATTATTAGTTCTTGTGGAATTACATTTTTGGATCCTTGATGGATCACATACAATTAGAAGATATATCATATAATAATATTTATCAAACCTCACTCTATATCGATCTATTAGAATAATCTTATAGGAATCTTTTTCTTTCACCATATATATGGGGGAAATAGGTAAGAGTTCAATAGTTGGGATAAACCTTATGAAGAATTTATTAGAGAATATATAATTTACTGGGAATTAGATGAAGACAACCTAGAGTCATCATAAATTGTATTAATGTTTTCATTTTTTAGGGTCATCAGGTGGTCTAGATAATAACTACAGGGAATGGAGATATTCATTTTGTGAGGTAGGAGAAGTTATGACCATGATATAAAGGCCCATTTTAGATACATGAATTGGTTGGTGAGGTGACTTATCAGTTTTAATCTCAATCATGATTATGTATAGTCCATACTATGTTTCATGAATCTCAATTGAAAAATAATAAAAATAATCCAATCCTTGTGATTTATTTTGATCACATAGTATTAGACCTAAAATTTACAATGGTCAACATTAGAGTGTGGAATTTGGAAAGGTATGAGAAAGTATTAAATGAGATAATTACCAGACAAGTGTCGGTATTTTGGAAACACTGTTATATTTAGGATGATATGTGGGTACTTGAGGAAAAAATTTGCGGATAATTTCCCTAAGTGTTTTAATGAATATGTTGGTTTTCAAGTCTCTTTGTATGAAAAATTCAATGGTGAGAACAATGAGCCAACACTGATTTCATGTAATTCAATAATATTTAATTTTTATTAATTATATATTGAATATGGGTTATGTTTGGGAAGGTTTAGAGTATTATTATTATTTTTTGAGATTCTCCAACAGTGAACAATTGGAGCACTGTTAGTAGAAATAATTAATCACTCCTAACTAAAAATTAAATCGAAATAATGATATATGTGTAGGTGAACTATAATGATAATGGATTGGCCAAACCATGTGGAAAATTTTTAAAACCCATGTGAATTTTAAGAGAGGGTCATTTCATTGTTGGAACACTTGTTTTTTAACTACTTGAACCAACAATGTGATAGGTGTCTAGAGTCATTGAATAATTCAATGTTTTTTATGGTTTCCTAACTTCTCACCCTAAATATTTAGTGAAAAAAACAAGATTTCAATTTCAAGTAACTAATCCAAATTACTCCTCAATACACTTGGATTTCTAGGAAATAGTCTGTAATGCTAATTCTACTCCACACCAATGATTGATAGACCCTTATTTTTCTGATGTGATTGATCAATTAAATAATAAAATATATCATGAGGAAATATTTCTCAGTATGATCTTGTTTTGGTGGAATTCAGTATTTTACGTCTTCATTCCTCTCTTGGAATAATAGTTCTAAATCATTTGGGGGTAAAAAATTATTGCTAATAATGATTATATATTATTTTCTGATGGTATGGAACATGATAAAAGGCATCTTTTGAATGATTGAATCCATGATTGTTGATGAATCCTGACCATACATTATTTTTCCTACAATTTAGCACTAGAAATCTACAATCCCAGAACCTCTTTGTTATAACTAGAAGGATGGATTCAAATTTGGTTGAAATGCCTAAACTATGGAGAAATGATTAAGTGAAATTTGTCATGGAAAAACCCAATAGTGATGACTTTTTATTCTTTGGACAATATTTTTTATCAATAGTTCTTTGTTTCAACATTTTAAACTGATGATTTAAAAAATGTGTTTTTGGTTTCTGTAATCTTTCTTAAATTATTTATATAAAATTATCTTTTTATTGAAATGGTTTTGAAGAATTGGTTTTTATTAGAATTTTGAATAAATGGTTTGTGAGTGTTTTATTTCAATGATGTGACATTGCGGATGGGGTGCGTACCTTTGGGGAAATTTATATATGGTTTCCTTTTGATGAAAGGATAATATATTAGATATTGTTAATGAGTATTGAATGGTTACCTTGGAATACATGTTTGGATGTATATATCGATGGAATGAAATGAGTTATTCAAAATTTATTTTTGAAATGGGTTTAAAGACATGTTTGGTTAATTTTGATGGAAAAA
Organism: Viscum album; assembly: GCA_963277665.1. Taxonomy (NCBI): domain Eukaryota; kingdom Viridiplantae; phylum Streptophyta; class Magnoliopsida; order Santalales; family Viscaceae; genus Viscum; species Viscum album. The sequence continues at coordinate 1,057,886,814 of OY728165.1, read as the reverse complement.
TGTATATCAATGATTTTTTTGGCTTTAGGAAAAAACTGTATCAAATTATTTATATAAATTGTCTATATAAATAGGAATATCTTCTTCTATCATTGTGGAATATATTGGAAATTAAAAATATAAATCCTATTGTGTTTTATACACACTCATTGATGGTCACATATGTTCAATTTTTGATGTATTATATCAAGAAATAGGTAAATGAAATGTATCCCAATTATTTAGTGATGCATCATAATATTTTGGGCATGGATTGTTGTGTTGGAGCTTCCAGCCTGTTGGGAGTTTCTACTAGAGGAATTTGTTGATATTGGATTGTGTTAGTTTTAGTATTTTCCTTATAAAATAATATTTTTTATTGTTTTAGTTTGGTATTTTAATGTTGGAATAACATTTAGTTTTATTATATTGTTCTCATGCTTCATATATTAGATTTTTAGTTATGTTATTCATTGTTTGGTTGATTTATTTTCCAGGGAAAATCATCCATCAATTGGTTGTGAATCACTTTTCAGATATTTACATCCTTTTTTATAGAGGATTGCCCATATTGTTCTATAATGACTCCACCTCTTCTTATGATAATGATAACTGGCATGACATTTCAAATAAAAAAAATTAATTTGTAAAATAGTTTCTCCCTTCTTTTGAAGCATTCAAATATAAACTTCTTGATATTTTAAAAAAGAAATGAATATTTAATCATCATGAATAAATATATTTTCATTTCATTTCTGTCATTGTTTTATTATTTAAATAATATAAAAATAAAAACAAAACCAATATTATATATATATATATCTCAATGGAGTGAATTTTGAAACCAAATCAATCACACCTGTAGTGAATCATCATGATTTTTTTAACCTCTTAAGTAACAATCGTATAATAATTATATAGTGTCATAAAAAATATTTAATTTTTATTATTCATCTAATTAAAATAAATTCAATTATATATATATTTATTTAAATAAATAATTATATTCATGTTGTGTGTTTTGACGACATTTGGATCGTATCAATAAAATCATTTCTATTGGATTGATAATATAAAATAGGCATTTTTTCAGATATATGGAAATTAATAATGAAAAAAGTTACAGTTTTATTAATAAATTAAACTTTTAATAATTGTAAATAAATATTATTATAAAAAATTAATTACATAATAATCATCTGAATGGTAGGTCGTGCATATGGAGGAGTATTAATACTAATTTTTCAATTATCATGATTGAAAGAAGGTAAATATTATATTATCATTAGAAAATTATCATTATATGAAAAATGACATTATTATTTTTATAATATTTCTATATATACCAGATATGTTATGTTTTTATTAAAAATGAATCACATTGCATGGTGAAGGTGGTAGTCCCCACATAATGATGTAAGACACTATCATTTTGAATGATTTGAAAATTAAGAACATCTATATAAATTAGTTTTTTCAATGTGATACATATTTCATGAGTAAAATATAAATATACATGTTAAATCAATATTTATAATGAATAACCAGAAATAGTGATGGAATTACATTTATTCACAACGTAGTAGTCCACAATTCACATGAATGATGGATTCAATACCCATTTGATTGAAGATGAGTCATATATATGATATAAAACTAAAATAATTGTATCACAATATATAAAATATAAATTATTTATTATATTATCTTCTTTGAAAATATTTTATATAGGTGGAAGATGATCCCAAGTGAAACACATGGTTGAGAACTATACATCTTCCTAAAAAAACATCATTATGTTAATACATAATGACTTGTTATTATGGTTTGATGATAAATATGGCATAATGGGACAATTTTTTTGTATGTAATAAAGATATTTTAGAATTAATTTTCTAATATAAATGTCTTTGGATTTGTTGATTAGATAAGAGATGTTGTTTCCTTTTATTAGTGGGAGAAAGGACACACTTTTTAATTTTTGAAACAATAATATTAATTAATTTATATCTAATGAAAATTTGATCGGAAAGAAACTATTTCAAAATATTATATTATATACTGTCAAAATAAGGATATAATATAAAAATTAGAAGAAAAAAATCATTTAAAAGTATATATATATTTTTTAACCACTTATAATCCAATTTTATGATTTACTATTATACCCTATTATAATATTTTAACTATTTTATATGAAAAAATAAATACAAACATATTTTATAATATTATTTATTAATATGGTAAATATGGGAATAATTTAATCAAATTTAATTCACAAACATTTTATAATTTACATTAAAATTAAACCAGAAAAATAGGACAAAATGATTTTCTTTTTTAAAAAATATTATGAAATAAAATATTTTAATATGAAATTTATTAAAAAATTTCATCATAAAGACCATTATTTTAATCATAATAATATAACTGGAAGAAAAATACATTCAAAACATTATAAATCAAAATGTATGTTATTAATCTTTTGAAATGAAAAGTCATATTTTATTAAAAAAAATATATTTCTTAAGTATTCATTGAAAAATAAAAAATTATAAAAAAAACTATAAAAATAAACACAATATAATTTTCGAATAATTTTGTTTGAAATTTTGTTAAAATTTTCAAGGATAAATTCTATAATTTATAATAAAAATTTACAAAAAATACTAGGATTCATGAAAATATAATTTAGTAATAAATATATATTAATCTTTTTAATGAAAAATTAGAAAGTACTGTTATAAGTATATAAAAATTGACTGAATTGTATTAATAATTTAAATTAATTAATTTTTTTCATATTACATGGGATTTTAAAATTTCATTTCGACTAAACATATCCTAAATTGTTGGTAAAGTCAATTTTTCATTACTTTTTATAATGTAAATTCTTAAACCTTCACACTTACTAAAATATAATACAATTCCACTATGAAATAATATTCAATAAAATAAAAAACTAATAGTAATTTTTAATAAGAATTATATTGTAATAATAATTTAGTTCAAACATGTTCTATGTGGTCTATATAAAAACCTTATTTATAAGTAAGAAACATGGGAACTATAATATCTAATAAAAACGTTCGCTCATTTTCTATAATATTAATAATGAATTTTTTTAGTTAAATTATTTTATGGGGTTACGACATAATACAATTATATATTTTCGTGTTTTCTCCTTTATATAAATAATGTGTTGAAAGTATTTTTTAAAATTAGAGTCTGAAATACAATTAACAATGGGAACATTTATTAATAATAAAGACTAAATTGGAAGGTAGATATTAATTAAAATTGATAATGAAATTAAAAACATCATTTTTAAAATGAATGTTTTATAAAATAAAAATTAAATAGAATTCCACAAAAATTTAATTCATAACCTTATGGATGGATTCATTCATTATAAATTGAAATATAACAATATATTTATGAAATATTTTAAAAAAATTGAGGTTGAATCTAATGAATATAATGATTTATTCTAGATATGTATGTAAATAAATATAAATAAAATATATAAAATATTAATATGAATATTTTATATAAGGTTGTTTAAATTTTAGTTGTTGGAAATATTTATTTTGGATATATTTACAATGGATATATGGTCTATAACACCCTTAACTGAACCACCTGATACAATCCAATGAGACACAAGATGTCATATATACCTCTTCATGAGATGGAAACATAGAATAAATAGTGTTGGTATAAATACCATTAGTTAGGAGACTATACCTCAGGTATCCTATCAATATCACAAAAAATAAAAATAAAAAATAAAAATATAATTTAATATTTTTTATTCAATTAAGGAAAATAAATTTCAAAAGCTACACATATCATGTATAAAAATAAATGATCTACCAAAGAGTCAATCAAAAAAAATAAGAGATAAAAGGTAAATAAATAAAACTACATGGAATCTTATTGACTGTGTCTCTCTCTTGACACCACATTATTGATCTGTAACTTATTTGTCTTCTATTGGAAACATTCCCTTGGTTGGATATATATACTTGTTTTCGAAACATGTATCCAGAAAATCATGCACTTTATACCCAATTAAACGATATAGGAAACCACCATTTTTCCTTCCGAAAATGGTTTCATCTATAACTAGTACATACTATAAAAATAATAAATATCTAAAATGGTATAAAAGTAATACAATCATGTACTGAGTTCTCTTGTATTTACCATTCTACCTCATACCCTCATTCGTACATATTCGGTTACATACTAAGTGGAAACATTGAAAATTACATATGTGAACAAAAATAATCCAACAAGATAATAATTAAAATTATCTACCGTATCATTGAAACAAGTCATGGTAGGCCCACATACCATAATATCGTTTCTCAATCATAGATCAGGAAATCATTCCTCCATACCTATTATATACCCAAGGATAGGCCTCTAGGAAATTTTACCCCATATATACAGGGATGAATTCCATCATACCAGAAATGTTATATCCTCAAATAATTCTTCCATGACAATTCCCATCATGATTTCCTTGTACATTCAAATCGACATTGGATGTTTCGAGAGAAAACCTACAATAAGACGGGTTTAATGTTTATCATATATAAGGAATAAAATTTGGTTACCAATATAGTAATTTCACTCCACATGTCTGGATACCAGATCTATCTTAATAATTAGTGGTAAATATAAACCATCCAATAAATCACCCCCATATATAGGAATGGACATTTTCTATCATATCCTCTATTATGAAATCAATGATAACCTCTCTCCCTTGGACAATGATCACATCATCTTCATCTAGTGACCACCCAGGTATTCTACTACCTCTAGCTAGAGGGTCTCATTTCAAAGCACGCAATGTGTCAATCTCCTTACCATCCTCTACCGAAAAAATAGAAGAACTATTGACTTCCAATGGACAAAAATTTATCAATATATGGTCCTTGGAAGAATCCATCATAAAATATGAATATAAGACCATCATTCAACATTATTCATCAGATGGTTATCCACCAGGATCTTGAGAATCCCCCATTATATAGATTTTAGAATTTAAAATAGTGTTGCCCTTACATTTTATATATACCTTCTCTAGAAATAAAAATATTTATATACTCATCATATTACCTCAACCCCATATTTTGGGCCCAATCTGAGAAGATATAACAATGTATTTTGTGTTTAGTAATGAAAAATAAATCTTCATGAATACATAAATATTCCAAAATCTCTTAAAATATATGATTACTACTATATCCAAGTCCTATATTGGATATTTCAGCTCATGGGGTCATAGCTGATATATCACATATGCAACTAACTACACCCACTATACTAGTAACTTTCTTAACCAATTATTATTGTATCAATGTTTACATCATATATAGTACTTGGATCAAGACCTACACTTACTATAATTATAGTCAAGATTCTTTTTAGTTCATGAAATGCCTCTTCAATGTGGTCCAAACACTAGAACTCCAGTCAATTTTTTTTTAGTTTTGATACTAATTTTGATAAATGGGATTTGTTTTAGATAAAACATTTTTAGTATCATACTAAACCTATAAGTCTCTTAATATCAACCATGTTACGAGTTCATTTCTAGGCCATTACTATATCAAGATTATATGTGTCTACAAATAAACCAATCATTCACACCATATTCTGTTGTAATTTTTCCTCATGCATCTAAAGGATATAATTTGATAACATGGCATTAATCGAATTTCATCTATGTGTAATCCCATATATATAATTATTTATATAATTATATAATAGGATTAGTTATTATATGTTGATTTATTCAACAAGCACCGCAAATAATGATTCAACCATATGTGAAATATATTTTTCATGGGAGCCACGAACACTGCATGAACATTAATCAGTCCAAAAAGATTCATAATGGTGACTTGTAGACCAAACCATCTATGAAACATTGCCTCCATAATTTCCCCCTTTCTAACTAAAAACTACTAAAATCGCAATCAATGATAAATCTTAGAGAACCACCTGTCTCCCTAAAACTGATCAATGGTATCATCAATCGTGTTTATTGTAAATTTTCTCTACACTTTACCAGGGTTCATGTTTCTATAATATACAAAGATTACAAGACAACCATTTTCCTTCTTCGAGAATAGTTTATTTTCACCACACAATGAAGTAATTGTCCTGATAAATTCCTTCTAGTCAATGTCCTCATGTACACGTTGATATTAATTCACTATGTCCTTGAAATATGATATCGGGGTATCAAAATGGGATATTCACCTATTAAAATTTCATTTCAATGGTATAAAATTTATGAGGGGGAATCTTAGTGATTTCATATAGTTGGTAATAATGATAAAGATCCATAAAATGAGGATATGATGAGGGGAATTCCATTGATTATGTTAAATTACTATATCCAATTCTATACATCATATTCACCCAAAGTTAACTCAGGACTATTCTAATTATACAAACATCATGTTCCGACCCTTATATCATCATGTTTTTATCTCAATTGATTTATGTGAAAAAATTAATCTCTGATTGAAATAAATTTCTAATGAAAAGATTTCTATCCTTTAAATGCAAGAAAAACACTAAATCTAGTGATATATTGTATCATGAAGTCCATTATATTTTCATAAGGGAAAACTATTATCGGACGCTCTGGGCCTAAAATGATTATCTACTTTCTTACCTAATGTTGACTTAAGGGAATGTAACTCAAGAGAATACATGAACATTATATTTTTTCCATAAAAAATATAAAAATATGATGTTATGAGAATTTTTTTTATCAAATATTAGTATATATAATGAAGGTGTGATAAAAATGATACCACACATTTTAAATGATCCATCCACACCATCTATTACAGTCTTGTATGCTGATAAACATGGACTACCTAGGCATCATGATGTTGTCCCAAAAGGCCTAATGAGTCTTCATTTCCTTCTCCTATATTTTCTTCTAATTACCTAGGATAGATCCCTAGTTCTTTTATTGTTCTTTATTCTATTCTTTACACATGTATGGTTGAAAAATTTATATGGATAACCTATTGGAGATGTAAAATCATAAAATAATGCTTAAAATTTCTCGAAGGTGATGACATGATCTATATTAGTGTATATTATTTATACCTTTATAGAAATTTGGGTCAGCACATAAAAGACTTAAATTAAGAAAAAACTATTCCATAAATATAACAATACACTATTTTATGACCCTATTCTTCATCATTATTCTATAAGAAAATGATTTCATCACTGTATAAGATGTCCAGTCCCCTACAAACTAAAGTGGTGATGAAGGAAACCTCATCAATAATCTTCTATGAGATTATAGATTGAGGGGGACTTACCCTGAATGTCCAATTACATTTCTAGGTTAATAATACATAGTGTATTAATTATTTTATAATGATGTATGATCAGGAACATCCTAGCCTTTTATTTGTCATTTTCAACCAAGACTGATGAAATGTGAAGGATCTCTCTAAAAATAATATAGAATATACATAATATGATGGATTCCTATTATGGATCCAAGAACTCGTATAAAATATCTAGATTTAACATATTGGTAAAATTACAAACCATTGTGTTTGAAGGCCACCTAGGTTCTACCCTCACATTTTTCGGCATTTCTCAGGATCCACCACTCAAATTTGATAGGTAATTGTATCATGAATGCTTCCAACATCAATAGTATATCCTATAGTGTATCAATGAGGTCTAAAAAACCTTTGTGATGACCAGATTTACGTCCGAATAATGTTGGTTATGATTTCCAAAGCAAGATGGTGGGTATTAGTGTTATAACTCTATGTAAAATATAAAAAAATAGCATGTCAACCCACTGCCTTGAGTAGAAACTAATGGATGATCCCCTATATTGAGTATGTCAACATCATATTATACCAGATTAGGTGTAGGAGTATTATTTTTAGTAACCTTGAACAAATAAGTTAATTCAATAAGGGTATCCTCCATATAATTTTCTGCATCACATGTCAGCTAGAAATCCCCTCAATATTATATGAGGTGGAATATTCTATGACATTATGGGAACCATTACTAAAATTATGATAGATCATTATCAATATGATGGAACAAATTGTTATCCTTAGAGTCCACCCAAAATCTGTAGTATCTAACTCCCTACACTAACCAAGGTCATCATCCCATCATTTTAGTCACTTTCATACATTTAAATCATGACAAAATATTGTGGATCATATACTAAATGATAGTATAGAGATATCACAATGTCATGGAAAAACTAATATTACACACAAAATTATTTATCTATATGATTAAACCAAAATCATAGATTTGGTGATTAAATAAAAAAATAATATACACTTAAATAATATTTATATATAACGAGTATGATCATACATGCTAAAATTAATTCATAAACTCACCCAAAACACATCCTTTAATTGAAATATTACACCACTACTTATAAATTCATATGGATTTTATATGTGTGTTGTTTATTACCACGGTAGTTGTACTTACCACATCCCAAAAAACCTATCAATAATCGATAATTTCTCATGTATGTCAAAAATGAAGGATGAAAATTATTCTTTTAGACCATTTAGAAACACCCAAACCTGATCTCTGAGGTCTGATCCACAGTGTCTCATGACATCAAGCACACCTCCTCATTCAGAAGAGGATATAGACTAGTATTTAGTTTTCAAACACAAATTTTGGTGATTCTATGACCCCAATATCATGTCACCACCTTATATAATATGCCTAAAATAATATAATATAATATAATAATATGATAATTTGGTGAAAAAATATTAAAAGGATCATGTGGTATACAAATATATAAATTGGCCCTCATAGGTGAAAATCGAACTATAATATAAGTACAAGTTGGTATATATAAAATTAAATTCATAAATTTCATGTTACTTTATTTGTTATTCCACAAACAACATGATTCACGGATCAACAATATTATAAAGTTCCCTTGCACTTTATTTAATTCATATACATTCTTTTTTATGAACATCAATATTCATTTTCATGTTGTTAATAATAACATCTAGTATGACACTACCAATTAATCATTCATAAATTTTATCATGTATAATTGGTGTATATAATGATAATAAAAATCCTAAAATGAATAGAAATATTAAAATTTCATATCAATTAATTTTACACAATTCATTACAAAAAAAACTCTGGACCTATAAGATTAATATCCATTTATGATTGATATTCATAGGATGGCATAAGAAAATATGAACACGACACTAGAAACATAATTAGTTTTCGCAGTGGTCAAAAGGCATCATGTTGGGTGATTATCCATTACATTATTTATCGGCCCATCCCGAGTATTGCCTCAGGGCTATCATACACGAATTGTGCCATAGGTTATTCCTTAGGTACATCATACCTCATCTATTCTGTAAAAAAATCATCAAGGATGAATTAACCAAATTAAACAACATTAATTCATGCCTTTATGTCATCATTCTATTCTCATGTACATATTCACAGTAATCATATGTTGTGATAACACTCCTACAAATGGATAATAATCAAATTAAAATCCACATATTCTATGTATGATGAAAAACCTCACAGGAATTGGTAACAAACATAATAGTGTAGAAAATACATGGAAAGAATAACATATCATCAACAGAATGTTTTAACAAACATATGAATGCATGTGATAAAAATAAATTCTTGTTAATAAGATATTTAATCGTATTCATAGAATAATTAATCATAAATACTCCCCACAGGTTACAAACACACACAAACATATGTGATCAGAATTATGAATATTAAAATAAGGTTTACCAACACAAGAATTTTTGTAAGGAAACATGTGTATAAAATATTTCTATATAGTACATAACTAAATACATGTTATTGGTAAAGAACTCTAAAATTTATCAATGGATAACAGACCAACCTATGTCATCCAACCATACAGAATAGGTCAGACAATTTGTATTTATAGATATTGTTATATTTCATCAATGATATAGAATTAGAAAGGGTAATAAATATAATAAAATTCTAAGATAGTAATTATAGATTATCATAATGTATGGAAATCCCCCAAAAACATCAATTTAGATGTATGTTAAAGGTGGGGTCCCCTAATCATGAAAATTATTGTTGAATCAATAATGAATCAGGTATTACATGATAATTAATGATGGTAACCTCATCATAATAAAATGATAATCAATACATAAGTAATACATTATAAAAAAATTTATTACATATGATAATCACAATGAAGATGATATCATGAGGATCATTCAATGAAACTCTCTCAAAAACATAAATTGTTCTTGAAAAATAATTCACCATTCAATATTATTTTAATGACTGAAATTTTGAATTTTAAAAAATTAAACAAAATAACTATTAATGTTCTATGAATTAATCATACACCATACATTAAGATGTGGGTTTTGGAAATGTTTCTCAAACAATTTCATTCATAGTGTTCACTGTTCATGTTTTTTCTTTATTAGACTAACAAACATCCTCAACAATGATAATTTTTAACAAATAATTTTTTAAATTATGCCTTTATCATTTAATCATAATAAAAAACACATATCCATCATAGTGCCATATTCAAATAATTATATTTATGTATAAAATATAGTAAATATTACAATTATATTCCATTCAAGTATTTCCAGTTGAATCCAATGTTGAAAAATAAAGGGGTGATGAATGTGAGATCTATAGGGACAGTGGGGGTGGTCTTAAATTTAATGTATTTTCATAGGATTCGTATTATAGAATTAAATGGGGAAAAAGAATAATTTATACTAATATCCAATGGTGAACATTAATTGTAACATTGAGTTGTGAAGATTTCATATGTGGAGGGCCTCACTAGGATGTCTCTAAACCATCGGTTGGATTATGTTCTTGGATGAATTAATGGATTTATTCCATGTTGATAAATTAGATTGTGGGGTTTCAGTAGCTGGTAGATTCACTAACACCCCACCAGCTAGCCAGTTGTGTTCAAAAAAATTTAGTAGAGGTTTTTCATCCACCCCAATGTCAATCCACTCCTCATGTCCTCAACCATTATCACCCAGATCCATGTAAATTAAATAATGGCATCTAAAAATACAATATCAGATAAAAAACATCAAATTAAAATAAAAATTAGTTAAAATAAAAATATAGAACAAAAAATGTAGCACCCTAGACACTAGTAAGGCTAGATCTAGTGACTTCTACCAATATATTTTCATGTGATACAAGTAAATGACATCCCTATGGACTGTGAATATTAATATTTTTTGTAAAATAGTTACATATATAAATCAAAAAATCAAAAAATAAGTTTTTATTGAAATAATTTTATTCCATATATTATATATTACTATATAATACATAGTACGCTTTACGGAATCCTACTACAAAGGAATAAATACAGGTTACCTCAATAGTTTACTCAGGGTAATGTTTAGTGGATTAAATAATGAATCAGTGAGTATAATCAACCGGGATATTTAAATAATTGATTACACATCCCCTTAAATAGCTACATATTGCATTATAAATTTGAAATAAATTAAAAAATTATTGGGTAATGAAATATAAATAATAAAATGATCATGAAAGGGGTCTATAGATATTCTAAATAATCAAATAATCACCTAAAAAATAATAAGGATAGAAATCATAATGTTGGATGTGTAAAATATCAAGATCAGCCCACATGATTGTTATTATAAAGATATATCCTAATTAAATTTATATTATTGACAATAAAAATCCATCTAGATTGTTTTTAGAAAATTAAAAATGCACTAAGGTGATAATTTATCCTTTAGACTATTTAAAACAGTTCTGGAATAAACATGAAGGGATTTTGTCCATCGATTTCATCCAATGAGAATATTAATGGATCCAAGGTCTTATTTCCAACTTTCCCTAATCTATATAATTCATTCCCAATACATTTCTCATATATCAATTAATATATTTAATAAATAAAAAAGTTTTACATGTCATCAAATATCTATATTTAATTAAAGATATATATTTTACAATATTTCCCAAGCCAATCAAATAAAATTCAATGTAAATAACATATGTTAAAATGGTATATAGCTTTAACTATAAACTTGTCCATGATAAATGAAAAGAATAATGATGGTAAATTTAATGTCCAATTTTTACAAGAACATTTATATTTCATGGGGACTACAAAAAAAGAATTAGGGAATTGAATTTCAATATTACCATCGACCAAATAAATCATTATCCATCTAGTGGCCGGGTAAGGACGTATTCAATAAAATAATTACAACAAGAGTTAAAATAAATCGTTTTTTCTATTAATGAAGTTAAAATATATATAAATTAATTTTTAAAATATTATTTAAGAAAACATACATTTAATATTGAAAACATTTTAAAAATATTTTTAATTTAATATTTGTTTAATTAATTTATTTAAAAAATATAATGGTGAAATTTAACATGTTGATCTATATAAATGATGGTGTGTAATATCATATATGATAGAATCATCATTCATTTTTCATGGTAATAATGTTAGAAATGTTCCATGTTATGATATAGTCAGAAAAATCATTTAAAAACACTTTTAACTAAATAAATTGGTAAACATTTCTTTTTAATTCAAATATAAATAGTTAAAAACATTTTTGAATTTTTTTTATTAATCATTGTTTTGATAAAAAAATCTACCAATGAGACAAATTATGTTGTTTTTTCTTTGAAACATTATATTTACCAAAGTGTTGAAAATGTTACATTTAGAGAAAAAATATAATGAATTACCAAATTTATATAAAATGAATTTATTTATTGAACAATGATTATATAGTTTAATTTAATGTAATTTTAGGAATAAACAACATCGATTAGAATCTGAGTGTGGAATTATCCCTTGAAAAGAACAGAATGCTAAAGTGTAAATAAACCAATTAATTGATTATGTGTATGAAAATTTAATCCAAATAAAATAATAATAAATAAAAATATATGTTTCCCATAGAAATTATACACATTGTCATATAACATTAACGATAATGTTCTTGCAATACAACTCAGTGTAGAGTAACTGTGTTATGTGATTCTTTACTAAATGGTAAAACATAATTCCAAACCACATTAAAGATATAAATAAATTTAAAATTTCTAACACCCCTGAGAATGAATTATTCATGAAATTAAATATAAAATGGGAGTTATATACACATTACAAATGAAATTTTGAGCATAATATTACAATATACCAAAATGTAATGAAATTGAGATGGAATCAGTTCCCTTATGCTCCCCTTTTTGTTAGACTCTATTTAAGATTACATATGATGGTATTATTAATGTTATTTATAGATAAAAAACCATATAAAATTAAATATTCTATTTATTAAATGTTATAACCATTTTTTAATAATAATTCATCATTTTCATCCCTTTGGGTTTTAATTTGGTTTTTTATGTTAACATTGAGTGATTATTTTTTTCATATTACTTATATCATGATTAATACATATCCATATTTTAATACATGATATAAATATTATACATAATCATTATATATTTATTTATAGTCATCTATACTACTTGGATGTTGGAAATGAAAAACACATTTCAAATAGATGGTATGTCGTATGTACACATGAACACTTTTCCCATTTTCATTTCATATTAAATGGAGGAAAATTAAATTATATAAATGTATATTATAATTCTAGTATCATTTTAATATAATATTTATCTCATATCTTATTTAAAAAATTCCTTAATACATTACACATAATTTTTGAACTAATTACATAACTTTAGGGAGGAGGTAGTCCACACATCCATAAACAATGTTATTGTATTATCACAAAATAGAAAGCATTAAGGTATGTATAATATAAGATTTAAAGAAGAATTATAAAAAAATAAATATCATATATATTTATTAATATATTTAATATTTAATATATAAATACATAATTAATTCTAACCACAAATATTGGTAAGGGACGACAAAACAATGTTGGTTCATGAGGCGGTAGTATGTCATACACGCGAACGATGATTGTGTATATAATTTGATGGATGTGTATGGATGTTTATGTATAAAACATAACGCAAATACATATCTGAATATTTATGTTAATTTGGATATGATTTATTAAATATATTAGAAAATTTCTTTTGGAGGAGAAATAAATAAATAAATAGTACTCATTTAATAAAGTTTGATGTTCTTCCTGAAACTCTTATTTGATTGAAACAAATGACATCATTGGTTTGATTTATTCAAAACATTATTACACTATGATGAGTTTATATATCATTTCTGCTTATTTGGGTTTGTTTTTTTACAATAAAAATTCTTTATAGGTGTGAATAAGGGACGATAATGAGTTCCTTTTTATTGTGGATGTGGAGTGCAATTCATGTAAATATAAATCAATAAAAATTATAGTGTGGTATACCTAGTATCATGTGCCTAAAATAATGAATAAAAATATATAAAATATTATATGTTTCAAAAATATTATAATCTAATGATGTTTTTATATATTCATCGATCATTTAGGCCCTTGCGTTTATAGTTTATTCCCTTATTAAGATGGGTTTTCTCATAATCACTACAATTAATTTCTAAATCGTTCAGTAATTGTTTTTTTCTCAAAAACTAATGTTACCTTACTAGAAATTATAAAGTTATATGATTAAAAATATTGAATATATATTCCTAAATTCAAATAATATATGTTATAGAAATTTATATTAAATTAATTTCACTAATAGGATATGAATGATGGTTTTAAAATTATAATGGTGAATATTTCCAAAGGGTTTTTATATATAAAATCAATATAAAAAAGTTTAAAATGAAATAAATTAAATTAATTGATGTAAAATTGATCATATATATTTGTGAAAATATGTAAAATTATAATTTAATATTAAAATCATTTATAATAAAAGTCGGTTTTCAATTAAATATCAGTGTTATACATTATTCGTTAATGAATGAAGCATAACCCTAAAAAAGAAAAAATTTCCCCTAAGATAATTTTAACATTATTCATTGAAAATTATAGAATATTTTTTCCTAAAAGTTATATATTCTTTTATTTTTTGTTTTAAAATAGATACACCATTAAAAGGGAGAACAACTATATTTTGAAAAAGATAACCTTTTAAACACAAAATTTAATTTGTTCATTACAATATCTATGAAAAAAATGGGAATAATAAAAAATTAAATCATTTGATATAAAAAATATATATAATAAAAATAATTAAATAACATATGTTTATATAATATATTAAAAAAAATACCTTGTTGCACATAAAAATGAATTTTTTATAAAAGCATTTATTTTATATTCAAATATTCATTATATTTGTTCTTAATTAATTTTTATCCAATTAAGTCAAAAAAATATTTTAATAAGATATTTAATACTACTAATAAAATAAAATTTAACTATTCATAGATACTTGTCATTTTAAATATTAATTTTAATAGTATTTGATAAATCTATGTCTGGTTTGTAACATAATCCATTGAAGAAATTCCTTATAGTGTGTAACTAGTGGAATCCATTTTATCCAGTAGAGAAATATAAACATTAGTTTTCATGTAATGAATGATAATATCATTTTATCATGTTATTTTTGTTATTGGAATTATTAATTTTATGTTAATATTAATGTAACACTATGTCATGTTTTATAATATTCTTTTCAGGCTTGACATTTTGTGAAATACATTATATAATATAGAACATCTTTATTAAAAAATTTTGGGTGTTACATAATGCCCACCATTTAATATATTTTTACACACATTTAAAAAATAATAATATTAAAGTATGGTTTTAAAAATGAAAATACTATAAATAAAATCCCAATTTGTGGGAATTATTTATAAACTACACTATTAATATAAGAAAATTGGATTAAGAATGCCATAACACGAGATTTCTTTATAGGAGAACATCTGTCGAGAGTAAAAATATTTACAATGTGGAAGAGAATAAATTATTATATATATATATTTATTTAATGAAACACAATCATGTTAATGATCAATAGAGCGTTGAGGTCCTAAAAACCATAAATAATTTTTAATTTATAATAAAATCACTTCAAAAAAATTTAAGGTATTTGGATAAAAAAAAATTGACAGTTTTACTCAGATTTAGAAATTATGTTACTACCTATATATATAAGGAAATATATATCCTTGATATATTTCAATAATCAATTTTTAATCCAATTGTTGTATTTTGAACAACTTCAAATTTATCTATTTAATCTATGAAATGAATAATTATAAATGATTTTTTCCGTAAAGTACTAAAATTCACATTTAATGGATCATAATATCAATAAATTTATTATTTATATATCTCTCTAAATATTATTGAAAATAAATATTTATAAAACCTTAGTATCTAAAACAAACTATTTATAACTATTTTTTCAACATTAAAATTATTTCATCAATATAAATTTAGAAAACAATGACATATTAACTAAGATATTATGTTGTAAAGTGTTAGGTGTTAATCCATTAACATCTTTCGGTTCTAGATTAAATTCTTGAGGAATTTCTAGATATGATGTGTTGTCACTTGAAATGAAGGTATTCCTTTTTCAAATATATATTTTACCGTGTTCCAAAA
Organism: Viscum album; assembly: GCA_963277665.1. NCBI lineage: Eukaryota > Viridiplantae > Streptophyta > Magnoliopsida > Santalales > Viscaceae > Viscum > Viscum album. Next base: position 1,057,870,123 of record OY728165.1, on the reverse strand, counting down.
AAGATATGATGGTCATTTTTCAAATTTAATTAATCATTAAATATATGTTTTCATAATATTCTAAAAAGATTTCATAGTGTCTAATAAACATATTTATATATCAATGAGAATTTATATCAATACATTGAAACTTATTTCTATAAAATTTAAAGGTATTATTCTTTGAATAATTATTCCTAAAAAACATATAATAAAAAAATTGTTTTTATTTAAATGTATTTCTTAAAAAATAACTTTAATTTTAATAGACATTGATCAAATAAATCATAATAACCAATCAATAGTAAATGGAACTAATGATCAACCATAATCTCATTAATTTTTTATGGTATCATTAACTATTAATTTAATTATGAAATATTTTCTCCTATTCTACTTCGAAAAGATTATCTTATGGTCCCGTTCCATAATATACGGGATTCAAATTCATGTTTCCATGGTTTTTAAAAAAATGTTTTGATACCAACTATAGTTCCACAAAACCCAGAAAACCCAAAGTCGGTTCCTGATACAATTAAATTATTATATGATACACAAAAATCACATTCAAAAGGACATATAAATTTATTATTAGTTTTTATTTATCTACACACATGAATACAATAATGAAAACATTATATATATATATATATATTAATATTATTACATCTAGAATATCAATGCCTATATTTCTTAGTACAATTCATCAAATCCATGGGAAATGAAAAAATAAGGATGAGATCAAATTCTCAATAAGGGTTAAGTATATTAGTTGAAATATTCAATATATGATCATAATCATTAGGGAATGGAAAAAACACACATTCCATTAAAAAATTGGATAGTATATAATCGATATGAAAAGAATAAATGATGTTTAAATTATGTAGTTTAAATAATCACAAGACATTTAAACATGAACAAGGATTATTGATCTATTAAAATAATAACAAGTAATAACAATAATGATAGTGTGCATAATGTTGGATTTATAAACAATCAAGATCTTACCATAATATAGTTATTGTCAAGAATATTTCTAAATATTGTTAAGTAAATGGTTAGAAACCCAATGTATTTCTGTTATGAAATTTTAGAAGACATTGTTATCATGATCTATACAACCGAGTTTTTAAAACATTTTAGAATAAAAAAATTGTTTTTATCCTACTAAATTTTTTACAGGATAAAAAAATGCATCTAGGGTGTTATTTCAAATTCTACCCAACCCATGTACTTTATTTCCAAAATATTCCTCCCATAATGAATAATAAATTTAATTTAAAAAGAATATGTATTATGATCAAATATTCTTATTCATTAAACGATATAGATTTATCATTATTTGTCCAATTAATAAAATAATATTCATTGAAACCAATGTTAGGAAAAATTGAATATTGTTTAAACAAAAAACCTATCCATGATAAATTATTTGGATCATTTGGGAAAATTTTAATGTCCAATGATTACATGATAGAGAATATTTTTTGTATACTACATATAATAAATCAAATAATTTAATTTCAATACAATCCTTGGCAAAATTAATCATAAAACATTGAAAGGAATGATAAAATGTTATCAATACTCCCTATTTGAAGTGGAGGAATAATTAAGGGTTGTTTTTGTTGATAAAATAATAACAAAAAATTATTATTTAAAATTAATCTTTAGGAAAATTTATTATTAATATTTAAATACAGTATAAAAATTCTTTTATTTGAAAATAACTTTAAAAAAAAATAAGTAAAAAAATGTTTGAAAAATTGAAACGGATGCTTCAACGAAATGGTGACATGAGGGTATATAAAATGTAAATATATCATTCATATTACATAGTAAACATGGTTAAAAAAGTGCCATGTTCATCGAGAGACATGATGATTCCATTAATAAAATTATAGAAGAAATTTTAAAAAATTATTTACTATGTCATTTTGAAATGTTTAATAACATATTTGAAATAATTTATAGAAATAATTATTTAGAAAAAGAATAGATTTACAATTGAAGAGAGAAATCAATTTGGGTTTTCTAAAAATCATTTTTTAAAACACTTTATATACATATGGGTAGATAATTTGTAATATTACTCCAAAATGATTATGAATATCCCAACGGTGTAAAACTGAAATGTTTTATTTTAAAATGATAATATAATTTTCTTTTTATGTAATTTAAATAAGAAATATTATCGATTAATATTCAATTGTGAAATAAACAATTAAAAAGTCCACAATGTTGATGTGTGATTCAAAGAATGAATTAACTATGTGTATAAAATATAAGTCAGCATAAAACAACTATAAAATAAAAAATAGATAGAAAAAATTCATTATACACTTAATGATGGAATATTAATGACAATGAGGATGTAACATAACACAATGAAAAGAAATTGGGTTATGAATTTATTTTCCATATAGTGACTCTAAATTAAAATCCTCTATAATGAAATAATTAAAATTGAAATGTATAATTATATTAATTATGATATTATCAAGATATTAAATTTCAAATTTGTAGTACATAAACATTAAAAAAACATTGGTTCATACAATTACATGATTTTTTAATGGAATGTATTTGAAAAATAATCACGTATAATATGCTTTTTTGGTGAAAATCAATTTAAATATTGTATAATTTATATATTAATTTTATTATCTTATAATATAACAATATTGATATATATATTCATGTTACAAATTATTATCTCGAGATTTAAAATAACATTTCATCACATTTATCGTTTTATGTGTTAATTGACATGTTTTTCGAGTATGTTTTGACCTATTATTTTGTCTCCAGTTATATAAATTATGTATACATAACCTACATAATTAAAATAATGAACAAAATATTTTACATATTAATTATATATTTATATATATTGATAAATTATTTTTTGAAATAGGAAATGAAGTACACCTTCTGTAGATGTTGTTTGTCGTACATACACATGAACATTATTTTATTTTTTTCGTATTAAATGAAAAAAATGAAAAATATATTTAATTATTTTATAATTAAATTATAATATTTATTTATTATTTATCATATATTTTATTTAAATCCAACCTCACTACATTACATGTAAATTTTGTATGAATCACATCGCTTTGATGAAGCAGTAGTCTACACTATCACAAATGATGTTTTTGTATTCCAATTACATAAGAAAATTATATAATGAGTTATATAGGAATTAAATTAGGATAATTAAGTTATAAATATAATATATATATAATATATCAACTGTTAATCAATCATTAATCCCAATATTCAATGCTTCTAATGAAAGAATGAATGACATCAGTCGCAAGGTAGTTGTCTTTCATATACATCAATAATGATTGTGTAATGCATTTGATGGAGGTGTGGGAATTTGTTGATCATACTCCTACATTAATAAGATCCATGAATATATAATATTATACGGTTATTTGATAAAAAAATATAAAAAAAAATTAATTTGTTGGGAATTAAATAAAAAATGTTTTCATTGAGTAACTATAACTTTTCTTCAGGTATCTTGTTTTGGATTCCACCAAATGACATCCTTGATGGGATTTACGAAAATTTTAAGGAATAAAAAATTATCATTGATAGGTTGGATGTGGGTTTTGGAATGTTTATAACCATAATAATGGATTAATATGTTTGAATACATGTGTGGGATGAGTTCCTTTTATAGTGCAGGGGGAGTGATGATCTTATAAATGATAAAAGGAAAAAACTATTGGGAGTTATCCCATACATCAAGTGAATAAAACAATGTATAATATTTAAAACAGGAGAATATATGAAAATAGATATACATACACTTTGTTTATGAAATATTTTGGGATTTTCTTCACATATTTTTATTGTTTAGACTCTTATTAACATAGTTTTTCAGTCAATCCATGTAATTAATTTGTTTTATCTAACTCTTTTTTTGGAAAAAATTTGTTTATCCTAAAAAAATAAAAAATTATTAATATTTAAAATATAAAATCCTTTTTTCAATATTCCATTCAAATAAGTCACATAAATTAATTGAATATTAATCCCACAGATAGGGTGAGAATGCTGGTTTTAAAGATAAAATATTCATAAGATCACAATGTTTTTATATCTAAATTCAATATAAAAATTATTATAATGTGATAAATAGTATTAATATATATATATATATAAATGATATAATAATTCCCTAAATAATAAATATAATATAATATATAATATTAAATTTTTTAGATGAAATTCAATTTTCCATATAAATTCGATATTTTTCACTATTCATTATAAAAATGAAATTTCATACTAAGAATAAAATATTAACCTAAGAGAATTTTAAAATTACACATTTAAAATAGTAGTTTATTTTTTAAAATAAAATTTATAATATATCCATAATTTATTTCTAAAATATGAGTATAGTTAAATGGTGGAAAATAATTTTTTTGCAAAATATGGATTTTATGAATAAAATTGGATTTTTTACTATCATATTCATGTAAAAACTACGAGAATAATTTCAAAATTAATTGATAGATTATTTAGTATATTTATATCATAAACATAATTAACAAATGTGAATTATATTAATTTAATAACATAAAACCCCTTTTTGGAGCATAATAGTTTTTTATAAAATCAGATTATCTATATTAAATTGGTAGTTACATCCGTTTCTAGATAATTGGAAACAAATAAATTGAAACACAATATTACAAATATTTTAAATTTTCTTCATACCTATTATGTAAAATTAATTGAGATAATTTTCATTTAATATAATAACAATAGTATTCGATACAACATGGTCTTATATGTGGTGAAATCCCTCTAAGAAATTCATTACTGCATTTAATTCATGGTCACTTTAGTGTTCCATATAGAGAATATTAAAAATTATATTTTAGTTTATGCAATATAATATAATTTTTTTGTAAAATATTTTCCACTATGAATATATAATTTCTCTTAATATAAATTTATCATACTGTCTTCAGTCGCTATATTATTTTATGAGCTTGTTGTTGCATGTCTTAAAGGCTTTCAAATAAAACAAAACTATTTTAAAATGTTGGGTAGTTCAATTCCTCAGACATTAAATAAAATATATCCACATATTTTTTATTTATAATTTTAATCTCAAGATTTTCATTTCAAAATACCGTCATTGAAATCTGGCATCGTAAGAAGGGAAGGTAATGTATCCTTTTAATAATATAGATACTAGAGTAAAAAAAGTAACATCAATTGAATTCTCAGTATTAGTATGTTTATGGAATGTAAAAATATATAGTTGGAGGAAAAGAGAAAACAATAACAGATATTTATTGAGGTAAATAATGAAATAAAGTAAATTATAAATGGAATGTTGATGGCCTAAAAATAAAAAATCTGTTACAATTTAGAAGACCATCGACTGAACAAAAATTAATGTATTAACATAAAATTTATTTTATTATTTTAATAATGATGAGTAATTATATTAATACAAATGTATATATGAAAAAAAATTTAATATTTTTATAAAAAATCATCATTTGTTTGCTCTTCAATCAATTTCATCTTTATCCCATTACTCAATCAAATGAATATCAAAATATTATTTTTTATCATTAAGCACCAAAATTTAAATTTAACATATCATATGATAATTAATAATTCCTTCATATCATTATATATATATTTTCAATAACCATTTTGGTCTTTACAATAATCTATATACCAAAAAAGTAATATTATATGTTTATTGTTAATACTAATTTGTCAAATTGTTTAGAATAAAAATATAACATTTTAAATTAGAAACTGTTTAAGTAAGTGGATAACATTAATCTCTTCTCATCATTTGGTTTTGGGTTGACATACTACGTTAATTCTTGATATGATGGTTTAACACCCATAATAAAACTTTCACTTTCAATAATATATTCTTATAATGGTCCAACATGATGATATAAATCCTTTAAACAAATTTATTTACAAATTTATTTTTCATTATGTTATCTATACAATCATTACTTACACAATGTATATAAATCATATTTATATATAAACCATAATGTTTATCGATACCATTAAAATAATATCAATTAAACGTAATGGAATTATTCCTCAAATAACAGTTTGATTAAAATATTTACTAGAATAATGGGTTTAATTTCAACAAAACTCATCAAAAAATATCTTTAATAATGGTAGAAGCTAATCACATAAATCCTTATAATAGATGTTTATAACATAGAAAATATGATCAACCATAATATCATAATATTTAGATGGTATCCAAATTTATTAATTTAATAAAGACATGTGATCTTTTTTCCTAATCCTCAAAGTCTATCTGAGAGATATGTTCTCTAGTCTAGGTTTTCATAAAAATGTTTCCAATGTTTTATACTAAACATTGTATTATGACAACTATAGAATAACATATCCCAATAATACAATATATAGTGCCTTCTATAATTACATTGATATAAGATATATGTAATCATTTAACAAATTACTGAACCGTTAAGTATTCATGTTAAACTTGATACATACATGAACAAAAAAATTACAAAATAATTTTTTTTGAAAAAAATGAAATACATTATAGAATATCCTTTAATATTTTTATTAGTAATATTAATTGTATCCTAGTAAAAGGGAATAAATAAGAATGAGCTCAAATAGAATGTAAGGGTAATGTATAATGTATGGAATAATGATTCGATGAGCATAATGAAAATAATAAGGTAAAAAATGGGCACATATTCCACTAAATATTTGGATAAATCATAATCAATATTTCCAGAATAAAATATGGACTAATAATTTCATATAAATAATCATGTGATCTACAAACATGGCTGTGGATGTTGAAAATATTCAAATAATAACATGGAATAAAAATAATGATTAAATTCATAAATTTGGGGGACTAAATTGTCATGATATATCCTAAAGATTGTTATTGTCATGATATATCTGAACAAAATATTGTGTATGATGGCGGAAACTCTTATGATTTGTTTTTGGACTATCCACTAGACACAATTGTCAAGATAAATCCTCCAAATTATTCAAATATTATAGAAAACAAAAATGAGTTCATTTTCACTTGCTAAATTATTCCATTGAGACTACCAATGTATTGAGTTTTTTTTCAATAGTCCAATACCCATGTACAACATTTCCATAACATACATCATATATTTAATAATCTATTTAATAAATTAAAAACATTCCTTTTCATCAAATATCCATCTTGATTAAAGTATATAGATAGATCAACGTACTCTTAGATAATCAAATATAACTAAATATAAACATGTATATAGAAATGGTATAATGTTATACAATAATAATATCCATGATATCTAATATAGATATATGGGGGAAATATAATATCCAATCGTCTTAGGAATGAAAATAATATAAGGGGACTATAAACAATGAATAAATGAAGTGAATGAAAATAATATCCTTTTTCAAATCAATCATAATTATTCTAGAGGATGGATAATTATATAAATATATAATATCCATTGTGTAGTAAAAAACATTGGTTTTTTCTATTAATGAATAGAAATTATATTAAAATATATTTTAATGTAATTATTTCAGTTAATAATTATTTAATTTTTAAAAAATATCTTGAATATATATTTGAATTGAAATAATTATTAAAAAGAATTATTTAAAATTTTATTTGTAAAATTTCAATGGTGTCTTTAAATAAATTTATGTGGATAATTTTGTAAGAGGGAAAAAGAACCTTTGTTTTTTATGGTAATGTTTTTTTTTAAATAATGACGTTCAGAGTGAGACATGAAGACTAATTTAATTTTTTTAAAATGTAAAAAAAAATATATTTTATGTAATTAATCATTTTTAAATGGTTAATTAATTTTTTTTAAAAGTATAAATCATGGTTTTGATAAAAAAATTTACAATCAATGAGAGAAAAAATGTTTGGGTTTCTTAAAAAAAATTTAAAACAATTTATGATTCAAAGTATGAGAAAATGGAATTATTAAATTTAATGGATCTTGACTAACCATAGGTTTCTAATGTGAATAGTTTTATTGAAAAATTATTATATTATTTTAATTAATTTAATTTGAATAATAAACAATATCTATTACAATTTCATTATGAGTTAAACCCTTAAAAAGGCCCTAATTTTGAAGTTAGAATAAACCAATGAATAAATTATGTATATAAATAATTAATCCACAAACTGTAACTATAAATAAAAATATTATAGTTAAAATTAATTATATACATAATCTTATAATATTAACGACACCGAGGGAGTAATATAACTCAATAAAAATGAATTGAGTTATGATTTTATTTACCGAATGAAAACTCTTAATAAAAATCCACATAGATAATATAATTATAATTAAAACTTATAGTAATATTAATAATGAATTATTCAACACATTATATCTAAAATGGAACGTATATAATTCGTATAAATAAAACTAGGTGTATTACATTAGAATATGCATCATTAAAATGGAATTTAGATGTAATCTGTATCATTAAGTATCATTTTCGTTTTAATCCCTTTGAAAAACATTTATAATAGTTTTAAAAATGTTATTAACTTATAAGATACCCATATTAATATATTTAATCAATTTATAAAATCATATCACATGCATTTTAAAAATATTTCATCATTTTCATTGTTTTGGTTCTTAATAGCCTTGGTTTTCATGCACGTTTTGAGCTGATGTCATTTTTCATATTACGTAGATAAATATTTAATGATGTAAATATTTTTAAAAATAATTTATATAACATATATTCAATATATATTTATTTAGTGCATTCCACGATGTCAGTATTCTAGCAATGAAATATATCCATCATTGAGACGTTAGGTCATACGTATGCAAGAACACTATTTCCCTTTTTTTATATTAAATGTATCAAAAGGAATTTTTATATATGTATATTATAATAATAGTATCATATTAATGTCATATGTAGGGAATATTTAAACTAAAATCATCTTTAAAACATTTAATGTTATATTTTAATGAATTAGATCACATTAAAGATGATGTAGTCCACACATCTATAGAAAAATGTTATTATACTCCCAAAATTTTTTATCATGATTGTTAGTGTTGTATACGAATTACTGAGGAAAATTAAATTATAAATATATTTTATATAATATATAATATATAACTCTATCATTTCTCTCATACTTAAAATGTGGAAATGGAAGAACGAATTACATTTATTAGTGGGCAATAGTTTGTCGTACATAAAAATGATTATAGCATATCCCGTTTGATATAATTTTGTGAATGTTTTTTCCATAAACATAAAAGATGAGAATATTTATAATATTTAGGGTATTGTATAATTATTAAATAAAAATTATTTAAGGTGTAGAGAATAAAATAAATCAACATTTCTCATTGAATAATGTTATGTCTTCATTGGGAAAGTCATTTGGTTTTCACCCATTACCTTCCTATTAGGATATCGTAAATAAATATATCACAGATGATAAGGGTATGAATTATGGGAGACATATTTTTCAGGTTTTGGATGATCCAAAAGTCTTTATATGTGTGAATTATTGAGGGTAGTGAGTGACTTTTTATAATAGAGGAGTGGATATCATGTATATATAAAATGGTAAACCTTTTTTGTGGGAATACCCAACATAATGTGCCTCAAATAAAGTATAATATTAAGTACAAGAGATTATATTGTCAAAATAATGATTGTACATTTGTTTTATAATGGCTTCAACGTCATTTAGGCCCATAAGTTTAATGTTTATTCCCTTGTTATGTTCATTTTTCTTTTAATCGCTATAATTAAATTTGCATTTTCTCATTAAATATTATTTTCAGAAAATATATTTTACATAATTAAAATAATATATTAGGATTTCTATAAATATTCAATCTAATTATCAAAATTTGGATTATATATATGGAGGTGATTACATAAAATTTTGTTCCCCATATCTGATAAGAAATTTGTTTTTATGGTGAATATGTTATGAACATCACTTGGTTTTTATAAGATATTTCAGTAAATAAATGATTACAACGAAAACAAGATTTATTAATATATATATATATATATAATGAATGTAATAATAATTTAAAAATAATAAAAATGTCATTTAATAATAATAAATTGTTTAGATGAAGAGTCGGTATTCAATTAAAAAATATCATTTTTTGTTATTGAAAATGATAAGATCCATAGAAAAATGGAAAATATTCTCACAAAGATAATTTTAAAATTATAATTCAAAACTTATAATCTTTTTGAAAATAATGTATAAATTTTATTAAATTTAGTATTATAATTGTGGGAACATACAGGGTTAAAAAAATACATTTGGAAAAAAATATTTTTATGTGTAAAATTGGATTTATTATTATCATAGTCCTGTAAAACATATTTGAAGTATGTAATAATTTTATTAAAATATAATATATATATTTTTTTCATCAATATAAATATTTAATAAAAATTAATTCAATTGTTTTGAAAAAATGAGTTTGGGTGCATTATATTATTTTTTTTTTACAAAAAACAATCTCTTAATATCAAAAAGGTTTTTAGATTCGATTTTAATTAATTAATAACCAAAGAATTAAAATTTTTATTTTCAAAAACTAATTATATCATATTAATAACCTATAATTTAACTTATGTGTGATAATTTTCATTTTAAATATTATTATAATATTATTCAATAAATCTCGATCTTTCTTGAAACATAAGAAAATTAAAAAAGTCATTATTATATGTAGAGTATCGGTGATCCATACAGAGAAACCTAAGAGTTAGGATTCTTGTAAATAAAGATAATCATTGTGATCTATGTAAAATAAGATATTTGAAATGTTGAATTTTTGTAATTATAAATATATCATAAATTCTCAAGTTGTTATATTTTTTTCTATATTTACTGTTGTGTGTCACATGCGTTTTCAAAAACTACATCATTATTTTATAATTAGAGGGTGTCTAAAAAAATTGTGATAATTTTAATTTTTAATTCTATATAATTGTCTTAGATATGTAAATTTAGTTTGTTTATTTTTTTAAAAAAAAATTATATATAACAAAATTCTTAAAATATAAATAATTATGCAATGAAACAAATTTTTTTAGAATAATAAAATTTTTATTCTTCCATTAAATATTAATATTATTGTCAATGAATCATTTTATATTTTTAAAATTCAATGAATGATCATAAGAAGCATGATTATAAATGTAGTTAGATAAAAGATAAATAAATATAATTGGATAAAATTAATAATATTTAATAAAAAAAGAAATATTTTTGTCCAAAATTATACATTCTCCGTGTTTCATTTAAAAACCATAACAAATCAAATTGATAAATTTAATGGATTAATTAATAAAATATAATGTTTCAAAGGATTAAAAATAATATTATGATTTATTTATATGAAATTTTTTTTAAATCATTTAATGTTTTTAAAATTCATTACTTATTTTTAAACTATTTCCCATAAATGTTATATTTATATATAAAAGAAAAACATCATGTATTAATAAATATTATTAGATTGAATGGTTTTCAAATTGTTAATGTACAAAAATAGAAATAAGTAATATGGTTAATTTGATTTGTATGGATGTAAATAAATTACTATTGTTTAGAGTGAATTAAAATTGTAAAATGCAAAACACAATAAATGATTAAATTTATTTATTAAACATTGAAATAAAAGAATAAAATTGGATTAAAAAGATTATATGAGAAATAATGTTTTTACTTCTTATAAGGTCACATTTAATTTAAATTTATCTTCTTTAACCAAAAAATAATGTTAAAAATAAAAAAATTCCACTCAAACTCACATATAAGAGAAAATTTAAACCACCTCTTCCAAACCATTAATTGACTTTGGTTCTATATTGAACGAAAAAAAATTATTCCTATCAATAATTTTTAACAAACCAATATTTAATAATAGCCTTATGATGGAGATATATGTATTTTATACTGAATGTACTGTAGTTGAGGAGGATCAAATTCATCTAATGATTATATATATTCTCTTCAATAAAAATTCAATTATCTTCTCATTGAAACTCATTATAAATAAATTTATATACTATAATTATATTCAAAAAATATATTATTATTTGAAAATGATATTACAATTATATAACTAATTTTCTTACTCAATTCATTATTATAGATTTTTTATTGTCTGGTTCAGTTCAACAATGAATATAAAAAATCATATACCATCTTAATTATTTTTATTATGAATAATTATGAATGATTTAATAGTAGATTTATATTATTTTAATTATAAATTTATGTTATGAATATGGTTATTCTAGTGTTTCCAATAAAATAATTTCCACTATATAGTTTCTTTTTTTTGTCAGCTAGTTACCTGAAACAAGCACAACAAGGATTCCGTTATTATGAAATATAAACATAACATCTAAAAAATAAAGATGAGAATATATAAATAATTACAAAAAAATATTCCATTATAATCAATAATTTATTAATTATATACATATTAATTAGGAATAAGGATTGACAATGTTCTGGATTCCACCATTTGTAGGTTGGGTTAAATGCTACACAGAGTACTCATCAAAAATTAATCTAGGACCTTCTGGTTACAGAATATTATTCTAAGGTCGTAATGGTGACTTTATTGAGGGGGAGAATGGTACATGCGGATATTCCAGAACACTTGAGGTGGAGATGCTGGGTCTCATTATGGCGGATTAAATTGCATGGCAAAGAAACTAGAACTTGGTCTGGTTGGATGGTGACAAAACTATAATTGTGCAAGCGGTTTGGATGGGACAAATACAGCATTCCTCGAAGATCACAAGAAAAATGAATAACTTCCAGAGAATACTTTCTTCAATGAACATCATCCTAACACACATTTATCAAAAGCTCAGTCAACTTGTTGACTGGATTGTTAAAAACAGGGCCACATAAAGGAACTGTACTCACTACCATGGAATACCATGTGAGGTGATGACCGTAATTCAACATGATAAGTATAACTTTCCATCTTTTAGAATGGTTTAATTTATTTCTTTTTTTTAATGTTAAGCTTTGTTGCTTTCTTTTCTAAAAAATGATTGACAACATAATTATGAAACATGTATGAAATAATGAAAATTATTATTTATCGATTGTGAAAATATAAAATTTATAACAAACATATGAATAAAGTATTATTATAAGTTAATTATAGATAATATAACATATATGAATATTGTTCTAAAATCATTATTAATATAGTTATCATTATTATTTAATAGATTAATTAATTTTCAATAAAATCCATTTTAAAGGTGAATTTTTTTCCATTCCCACAATAATATCAATAATTTTTATGAATAAATATTTATTATAGAGAATTATATGTTCAATTTCAATATATATTCCCACATATAATCATTAACTCTTATTATTTATAGGATATTATTTTATTCACTCTATTAACCTTCATTTTTTTAAAATTCAATTGAATGTTTTCGAATATGTGGAGCTGACCATATCCATTCTTTTCACCCAGAAATATTTATACATAATGATTAAATTATATTTTTTATAAATATAAATAAAATTATTTTTTGATATATTATATTGATTATAATTTGGATTTGAAATTATTACGAAAATAACTAATATAATTTAAAAATAAAATTTTTTACACACGTAATTTTCTATTTTATTTGACTTCATTACAATGGTGTGGATATAAAAAAAATATTAACATATTTAAAAAGAACAAAATTTCACAATATATACATTATATATTGTTAAAATTATTTATTTCCATTTATTCATATATTTTTATAGTTACTTCTTTCCCTATTGTTGTTTAAATATTATTTTAAAAAATATATTATTAAAAATTAAAAGGGGTTTTCTTGTTAATTTTAAATATAATTTACCTTAATCCATAATTTTTTTATCTCTCAAAATTCTAATTATTAATGTTTTTAATTAACAACTAGTTATATTCTCTAATTATATCATTATACATATTTACTTGGTGTCTTATAACTATTTAATGTGAAAATTTTAAAGAAATTTGTTTCCTTAAAATTTGATTATTATATTTTGATATAATTATAAATGTTATAACATCCATGATGTAGAAACTCACACACATGTAGATATATATATATATATATATATATATATATATATTCATTATGTTAGTGATGGATTCATTATAACCCTCCATTTTATTTGGTTATTTCGTATGTTTCATGAGGGTAACTTGGAAAATGAGTGGTTTACTCTATTAAAAAATGTCTATGGGTTTGTAGTTAGGACATCTTGACTATATAATGTATTTATGGTTAGAATAGTCTACAATAATAT